>OY982548.1:16208490-21780990 GCA_963859965.1 Ceramica pisi | reverse complement strand
CTAACCTAACCTAACCTAACCTAACCTAACCTAACCTAACCTAACCTAACCTAACCTAACCTAACCTAACCTAACCTAACCTAACCTAACCTAACCTAACCTAACCTAACCTAACCTAACCTAACCTAACCTAACCTAACCTAACCTAACCTAACCTAACCTAACCTAACCACCGAACCACCTCCCTGAACTCGGCACTGTTGCTGGCTCGGATACTCCCCCTTGACCTCCGTGTTCGCGAAGCCGCGACCCTATACGAGGCGAAGAGGGGGGTGCCCCAGAGAGTGATAGGGGATCGGGAGGTGGAGCGGATGACCTCGGCTCTGCGGTCTCCACATCCCGCCTGTCATATCGACCTGGAGTTCAAGTGCCTGGTAGACCAGGAACAATATAACGCTAATTGCACCAATACCCACAATATCTTTACGGATGGCAGCAAGATTGAGGGCAAAGTGGGGGCGGCGTTGTCCGTATGGAATGGCGCCGCCGAAACCAAAACCCTCAAGCTTGCCCTGCCGTCCTACTGTACGGTATACCAGGCGGAACTCCTGGCGATATGCCGGGCGACGCGGATGGCCGCGGACCACTTGGCCGGATCAGTCGGGATTTATTCCGATTCCTTGTCGGCATTGCTCACGCTCAAAAATCCGAAAGCCCTCCATCCCCTGGCCGTCGAGGCGCGGGGACATCTGCGAAGGGCTCTGCTCCAGGACAAAAATGTCAGTTTGTACTGGATCAAAGCTCACGCAGGACTAGAGGGGAATGAGCGTGCCGACCATCTGGCCAAGGAGGCTGCGCTGAAGCTAAAACGCGCTTTTGACTACGACAGCTGCCCGGTTTCATTCATCAGGCGGAGCATTCGTATGCAATCGCTTGATGAATGGAACCAGCGGTATCGGGCCGGCGAAACAGCGGGAGTCACTAAGGTGTTCTTCCCCGACGCAATTGCCGCGTACCGGATCATCGGCAAAATAAAGGTGGACAGATTTCTCACCCAGGTTCTGACGGGGCACGGTGGATTCTCCGAGTACTTGCACCGTTTCAAGTGCAAGGAGAGTCCATCGTGCATCTGCGATCCCGCGTGCTTGGAATCTGTCCTCCACGTCCTTCTGGACTGCCCGGCCCATGATCGCGAGAGGCAGAGGCTGGAGTTCTCGCTAGACGTTAAAATAGACAGGAACACTCTTTCGGAAATCCTAATCAGAAAGGACAGAGACATGCTCCTCGATTTTTGTATAAAAATTTGTAAAGTAGTTAATAATAGGAATAAAGCTTAAGAAAAATATGTTAGTTAACTATAGTTGTATATTTAGGCTAACATATGTAACATTGTAAATAATATTAGGAGCATAGTAATAAGTTAGTTATAAGGTTCTAATTGTTAAAAATATAAATTTTCATTTATATAAGCAATTACTCACCATAATTATTATACCTTAGATAATCATTAGTTATACATAGTTAAGGTTATAAGAAAATAAGAAACTAAAATAAGTCTAGCTATTATGAGAGCAAAAAAATGTTAATATAATAAAAATATATATCTGCTTTCCCCACCATTGTCCCCGTGTTGTAGCCTTATCTTAAAAATACGCATAGAATAAAATTGTAATATAGACCCAACATAGAAAATGTAAGTGTAAAATAGTGTAAAAATTGATTTTTATTTGGAAATAAAAACCCTGTTCTCGTTTTAATTTACACCCACCAAAAATAAAGAAAGTATACAATAAATATAGGCAAAAACTAGATATAGATATATGGGAATCCCACCCATAAAAGATACAAATGAGGATGAATGAAAGAAAGATCAAGTATGAGGAATAAAAGTACGAGAGGCATAAAAGCGAGAACTGGTATGAATGAAAATTAAATAAGCGAGCATAGACTCCCATAATTTGGGAGGTAGAGGTCATTAAAAAAAAAAAAAAAAAAAAAAAAAAAAAAAAAAAAAAACCTAACCTAACCTAACCTAACCTAACCTAACCTAACCTAACCTAACCTAACCTAACCTAACCTAACCTAACCTAACCTAACCTAACCTAACCTAACCTAACCTAACCTAACCTAACCTAACCTAACCTAACCTAACCTAACCTAACCTAACCTAACCTAACCTAACCTAACCTAACCTAACCTAACCTAACCTAACCTAACCTAACCTAACCTAACCTAACCTAACCTAACCTAACCTAACCTAACCTAACCTAACCTAACCTAACCTAACCTAACCTAACCTAACCTAACCTAACCTAACCTAACCTAACCTAACCTAACCTAACCTAACCTAACCTAACCTAACCTAACCTAACCTAACCTAACCTAACCTAACCTAACCTAACCTAACCTAACCTAACCTAACCTAACCTAACCTAACCTAACCTAACCTAACCTAACCTAACCTAACCTAACCTAACCTAACCTAACCTAACCTAACCTAACCTAACCTAACCTAACCTAACCTAACCTAACCTAACCTAACCTAACCTAACCTAACCTAACCTAACCTAACCTAACCTAACCTAACCTAACCTAACCTAACCTAACCTAACCTAACCTAACCTAACCTAACCTAACCTAACCTAACCTAACCTAACCTAACCTAACCTAACCTAACCTAACCTAACCTAACCTAACCTAACCTAACCTAACCTAACCTAACCTAACCTAACCTAACCTAACCTAACCTAACCTAACCTAACCTAACCTAACCTAACCTAACCTAACCTAACCTAACCTAACCTAACCTAACCTAACCTAACCTAACCTAACCTAACCTAACCTAACCTAACCTAACCTAACCTAACCTAACCTAACCTAACCTAACCTAACCTAACCTAACCTAACCTAACCTAACCTAACCTAACCTAACCTAACCTAACCTAACCTAACCTAACCTAACCTAACCTAACCTAACCTAACCTAACCTAACCTAACCTAACCTAACCTAACCTAACCTAACCTAACCTAACCTAACCTAACCTAACCTAACCTAACCTAACCTAACCTAACCTAACCTAACCTAACCTAACCTAACCTAACCTAACCTAACCTAACCTAACCTAACCTAACCTAACCTAACCTAACCTAACCTAACCTAACCTAACCTAACCTAACCTAACCTAACCTAACCTAACCTAACCTAACCTAACCTAACCTAACCTAACCTAACCTAACCTAACCTAACCTAACCTAACCTAACCTAACCTAACCTAACCTAACCTAACCTAACCTAACCTAACCTAACCTAACCTAACCTAACCTAACCTAACCTAACCTAACCTAACCTAACCTAACCTAACCTAACCTAACCTAACCTAACCTAACCTAACCTAACCTAACCTAACCTAACCTAACCTAACCTAACCTAACCTAACCTAACCTAACCTAACCTAACCTAACCTAACCTAACCTAACCTAACCTAACCTAACCTAACCTAACCTAACCTAACCTAACCTAACCTAACCTAACCTAACCTAACCTAACCTAACCTAACCTAACCTAACCTAACCTAACCTAACCTAACCTAACCTAACCTAACCTAACCTAACCTAACCTAACCTAACCTAACCTAACCTAACCTAACCTAACCTAACCTAACCTAACCTAACCTAACCTAACCTAACCTAACCTAACCTAACCTAACCTAACCTAACCTAACCTAACCTAACCTAACCTAACCTAACCTAACCTAACCTAACCTAACCTAACCTAACCTAACCTAACCTAACCTAACCTAACCTAACCTAACCTAACCTAACCTAACCTAACCTAACCTAACCTAACCTAACCTAACCTAACCTAACCTAACCTAACCTAACCTAACCTAACCTAACCTAACCTAACCTAACCTAACCTAACCTAACCTAACCTAACCTAACCTAACCTAACCTAACCTAACCTAACCTAACCTAACCTAACCTAACCTAACCTAACCTAACCTAACCTAACCTAACCTAACCTAACCTAACCTAACCTAACCTAACCTAACCTAACCTAACCTAACCTAACCTAACCTAACCTAACCTAACCTAACCTAACCTAACCTAACCTAACCTAACCTAACCTAACCTAACCTAACCTAACCTAACCTAACCTAACCTAACCTAACCTAACCTAACCTAACCTAACCTAACCTAACCTAACCTAACCTAACCTAACCTAACCTAACCTAACCTAACCTAACCTAACCTAACCTAACCTAACCTAACCTAACCTAACCTAACCTAACCTAACCTAACCTAACCTAACCTAACCTAACCTAACCTAACCTAACCTAACCTAACCTAACCTAACCTAACCTAACCTAACCTAACCTAACCTAACCTAACCTAACCTAACCTAACCTAACCTAACCTAACCTAACCTAACCTAACCTAACCTAACCTAACCTAACCTAACCTAACCTAACCTAACCTAACCTAACCTAACCTAACCTAACCTAACCTAACCTAACCTAACCTAACCTAACCTAACCTAACCTAACCTAACCTAACCTAACCTAACCTAACCTAACCTAACCTAACCTAACCTAACCTAACCTAACCTAACCTAACCTAACCTAACCTAACCTAACCTAACCTAACCTAACCTAACCTAACCTAACCTAACCTAACCTAACCTAACCTAACCTAACCTAACCTAACCTAACCTAACCTAACCTAACCTAACCTAACCTAACCTAACCTAACCTAACCTAACCTAACCTAACCTAACCTAACCTAACCTAACCTAACCTAACCTAACCTAACCTAACCTAACCTAACCTAACCTAACCTAACCTAACCTAACCTAACCTAACCTAACCTAACCTAACCTAACCTAACCTAACCTAACCTAACCTAACCTAACCTAACCTAACCTAACCTAACCTAACCTAACCTAACCTAACCTAACCTAACCTAACCTAACCTAACCTAACCTAACCTAACCTAACCTAACCTAACCTAACCTAACCTAACCTAACCTAACCTAACCTAACCTAACCTAACCTAACCTAACCTAACCTAACCTAACCTAACCTAACCTAACCTAACCTAACCTAACCTAACCTAACCTAACCTAACCTAACCTAACCTAACCTAACCTAACCTAACCTAACCTAACCTAACCTAACCTAACCTAACCTAACCTAACCTAACCTAACCTAACCTAACCTAACCTAACCTAACCTAACCTAACCTAACCTAACCTAACCTAACCTAACCTAACCTAACCTAACCTAACCTAACCTAACCTAACCTAACCTAACCTAACCTAACCTAACCTAACCTAACCTAACCTAACCTAACCTAACCTAACCTAACCTAACCTAACCTAACCTAACCTAACCTAACCTAACCTAACCTAACCTAACCTAACCTAACCTAACCTAACCTAACCTAACCTAACCTAACCTAACCTAACCTAACCTAACCTAACCTAACCTAACCTAACCTAACCTAACCTAACCTAACCTAACCTAACCTAACCTAACCTAACCTAACCTAACCTAACCTAACCTAACCTAACCTAACCTAACCTAACCTAACCTAACCTAACCTAACCTAACCTAACCTAACCTAACCTAACCTAACCTAACCTAACCTAACCTAACCTAACCTAACCTAACCTAACCTAACCTAACCTAACCTAACCTAACCTAACCTAACCTAACCTAACCTAACCTAACCTAACCTAACCTAACCTAACCTAACCTAACCTAACCTAACCTAACCTAACCTAACCTAACCTAACCTAACCTAACCTAACCTAACCTAACCTAACCTAACCTAACCTAACCTAACCTAACCTAACCTAACCTAACCTAACCTAACCTAACCTAACCTAACCTAACCTAACCTAACCTAACCTAACCTAACCTAACCTAACCTAACCTAACCTAACCTAACCTAACCTAACCTAACCTAACCTAACCTAACCTAACCTAACCTAACCTAACCTAACCTAACCTAACCTAACCTAACCTAACCTAACCTAACCTAACCTAACCTAACCTAACCTAACCTAACCTAACCTAACCTAACCTAACCTAACCTAACCTAACCTAACCTAACCTAACCTAACCTAACCTAACCTAACCTAACCTAACCTAACCTAACCTAACCTAACCTAACCTAACCTAACCTAACCTAACCTAACCTAACCTAACCTAACCTAACCTAACCTAACCTAACCTAACCTAACCTAACCTAACCTAACCTAACCTAACCTAACCTAACCTAACCTAACCTAACCTAACCTAACCTAACCTAACCTAACCTAACCTAACCTAACCTAACCTAACCTAACCTAACCTAACCTAACCTAACCTAACCTAACCTAACCTAACCTAACCTAACCTAACCTAACCTAACCTAACCTAACCTAACCTAACCTAACCTAACCTAACCTAACCTAACCTAACCTAACCTAACCTAACCTAACCTAACCTAACCTAACCTAACCTAACCTAACCTAACCTAACCTAACCTAACCTAACCTAACCTAACCTAACCTAACCTAACCTAACCTAACCTAACCTAACCTAACCTAACCTAACCTAACCTAACCTAACCTAACCTAACCTAACCTAACCTAACCTAACCTAACCTAACCTAACCTAACCTAACCTAACCTAACCTAACCTAACCTAACCTAACCTAACCTAACCTAACCTAACCTAACCTAACCTAACCTAACCTAACCTAACCTAACCTAACCTAACCTAACCTAACCTAACCTAACCTAACCTAACCTAACCTAACCTAACCTAACCTAACCTAACCTAACCTAACCTAACCTAACCTAACCTAACCTAACCTAACCTAACCTAACCTAACCTAACCTAACCTAACCTAACCTAACCTAACCTAACCTAACCTAACCTAACCTAACCTAACCTAACCTAACCTAACCTAACCTAACCTAACCTAACCTAACCTAACCTAACCTAACCTAACCTAACCTAACCTAACCTAACCTAACCTAACCTAACCTAACCTAACCTAACCTAACCTAACCTAACCTAACCTAACCTAACCTAACCTAACCTAACCTAACCTAACCTAACCTAACCTAACCTAACCTAACCTAACCTAACCTAACCTAACCTAACCTAACCTAACCTAACCTAACCTAACCTAACCTAACCTAACCTAACCTAACCTAACCTAACCTAACCTAACCTAACCTAACCTAACCTAACCTAACCTAACCTAACCTAACCTAACCTAACCTAACCTAACCTAACCTAACCTAACCTAACCTAACCTAACCTAACCTAACCTAACCTAACCTAACCTAACCTAACCTAACCTAACCTAACCTAACCTAACCTAACCTAACCTAACCTAACCTAACCTAACCTAACCTAACCTAACCTAACCTAACCTAACCTAACCTAACCTAACCTAACCTAACCTAACCTAACCTAACCTAACCTAACCTAACCTAACCTAACCTAACCTAACCTAACCTAACCTAACCTAACCTAACCTAACCTAACCTAACCTAACCTAACCTAACCTAACCTAACCTAACCTAACCTAACCTAACCTAACCTAACCTAACCTAACCTAACCTAACCTAACCTAACCTAACCTAACCTAACCTAACCTAACCTAACCTAACCTAACCTAACCTAACCTAACCTAACCTAACCTAACCTAACCTAACCTAACCTAACCTAACCTAACCTAACCTAACCTAACCTAACCTAACCTAACCTAACCTAACCTAACCTAACCTAACCTAACCTAACCTAACCTAACCTAACCTAACCTAACCTAACCTAACCTAACCTAACCTAACCTAACCTAACCTAACCTAACCTAACCTAACCTAACCTAACCTAACCTAACCTAACCTAACCTAACCTAACCTAACCTAACCTAACCTAACCTAACCTAACCTAACCTAACCTAACCTAACCTAACCTAACCTAACCTAACCTAACCTAACCTAACCTAACCTAACCTAACCTAACCTAACCTAACCTAACCTAACCTAACCTAACCTAACCTAACCTAACCTAACCTAACCTAACCTAACCTAACCTAACCTAACCTAACCTAACCTAACCTAACCTAACCTAACCTAACCTAACCTAACCTAACCTAACCTAACCTAACCTAACCTAACCTAACCTAACCGCCCAAAGTATGGCAGAGGATGACGGAGGCTGGTGCTCTCTACCTTGACCTGCAGAGAGTCAGGGTGGAGGATCAGTCGCCGCTCATCCAATGTACCAAATGCTTGGCATTTGGGCATGGCCGAAGATTCTGTGTGGAGAGTGAAGACAGGTGCAGTCACTGCGGAGGACCGCACCTACGCGAGAAGTGCGTGGACTTCGTTGCCGGAAATGAACCGCAGTGCTGCAACTGTTTGCACTCGAAGCTTCAGCGGACCGATCACAACGCGTTCAGCGTGGAGTGCCCGGTCCGCAAGAAATGGGACTACCTGGCTCGGACGACAACGGCGTACGCCTAAAAATCCCCCCCCCCCTCCTAGATATACAAAATATATTGTAAAAATATATAAGCATATCAGCCAACCCTAAAAAACGATGACAAAATAAGACCCGAACAAGAAAGCCAATAATTATGTATAATCTGTGTATTAATATATATATTATTGCAACAAACACAATGAAGTAAGAAACAAAAATGCAACGTTAAGAAAATCTCCCCCCCCCCTCATCCCCCCTCCCCTCTCCCTATTACCCTTACAACAGTCCTCAAACATGTACATAGTGTTGGAAAATAGCTTTTAAGACAAGAGTTCAGAATAAACCACACAAGGTACAAACAAAGATTAAGTTGAAAGACAAATAATACCATCGATATAAGAGAACAGACTAGATAATATATAAAGTAGAAAATAAAACGGAAAGGTATAACACAAGAAAATATCAGATACGTAAATTAGAAAACAAAATGTAATAAAATAAGTAAACATATGTATATCCCCCCCCCCCTCCCCCATTACCCCTATAATAGTCCAAAATACTACAGCCAAACTAAAACAAATAATATAAAGAACAGACCAGACATATAAAACAGAAAATAAATAAAAATAGTAAATGTAAGACAGCATAAATAAATAAGATAATACTGTAGATATAAATTAGCTAATAAAAATTTACTAAAATAAGGAAACACAAGTTTAGAAAAATATAGTAATATGAATAATTATAAGCACAAACATAATATAAGTTAGATAAGTAAACTAAATATATAAGTAAATAGATTAAATACAAAAAGCAGAAAAACAAATAAAAATACATTAGTTAAGATAACAAAATTAAGTAAACAAATATTATAGATACAAAAACTAGAAAATAAAAAATCTAGAAAATACAAAAAGCAGAAAAACAAATAAAAATACATTAGTTAAGTTAACATAATTAAGTAAACAAATACTATAGATACAAAACTAGAAAATAAAAAACCTAAACAAGTAAATACATTTAATATAAAATTAAATATAACGCCAAGAAAAAAATATTTAAGTGTCAAGAAGTCTGAATGCGGGAGTCCCACCCGGCTAAATATATAAAGCATAAATTAAAGGAAACAAGAAATAAAATGAAACTGGAAGTTAAAAACGAAAATACGAGAACCGGAATAAAAGAAAAAACCAGAATGCCAAGGTCTCGTTGAAAATGAACGGGGAAAAGCCACGTGGCAGGAGTGGGTTTTAGCCGGTAAGAGTCCGGCACTGTCTCGGTCGTCTCACAGTGTGGGCGGCCGATTCGTCCATGAGGATTTCCCACTCCTGCCAAAAAAAAAAAAAAAAAAAAAAAAAAAAAAAAAAAAAAAAAAAACCTAACCTAACCTAACCTAACCTAACCTAACCTAACCTAACCGCGATATCTTCGAGCTCTGTATTGCGTTTTTGAAGCGGTTTTCGCGCGTGAACATTATTTTTAGGCGTCCGCTTGCCAACTGACAAAAAATTTTTGACTTCCCTTAAGGGGTTCCTGTACTTTTGACTTTACACCTTCAGAATTCAATAACTTCCAAATTTGTCATTAGATTCCCGTTCTTTTCAGGAATCAGGTTCTCGCCACACTTACCTAGGTTTCCCGGCGCTGCGCGCGAATCGAAATCCATCCAGGTCGCTGAAAACTTGGTTTTCCTGTAAAAACTCAAATAAAGTGGTTTTTTGACCACCCTGCAAAATTTTGTTCCCAAAGTAGTGCTGGAAACGTTCCTGTGGGCTAGCTCGCGAAATTACGTGTTTCTGGACACCTCGCACGCACGTCTAGCTTGACGGAAACATCAAAAATTTTCATTTTCTAAAATTTTCCATACAAATCTCATACAAAAGTCTATAACTTTCAATCCCATCATTAGATTCCGATCATTTTTGAGGAATCGAGTTCTCGCCACACTAACCTAGGTTTCCCGGCGCTGCGCGCGAATCGAAACCCCTCCGGGTCGCTGAAAACTTCGATTTTCCATCAAAAAACACATTTTTTGACCACCTTTCAAATTTTTTGTTCCCGAAGTAATTCCGAAAACGTTCCTGTGGGCTTGCTCGCGACGAGACGCGTCTCTGGACACCTCGCACGCCCGTCTAGCTCGCAGAGAAATCCAAAAATTTTCTCATTTTCCATCAAAAAACTGGTTTTTTGGCCACTTTTCAAAAATTTTCTTCCCGACGTACTTCTGAAAACGTTCCCGTGGGCTTGCTCGCGACGAGACGCGTTCCCAGACACCTCACACGTGCCCGTAGCTCCTCTGGAACATCAAAATCTTGAAATTAGGTTATATCTATACATAGGTACATATAGCCAAAACCACCTAAGCAAGCATCGTCGAAACACAAATCGCGATATCTTCGAGCTCTGTATTGCGTTTTTGAAGCGGTTTTCGCGCGTGAACATTATTTTTAGGCGTCCGCTTGCCAACTGACAAAAAATTTTTGACTTCCCTTAAGGGGTTCCTGTACTTTTGACTTTACACCTTCAGAATTCAATAACTTCCAAATTTGTCATTAGATTCCCGTTCTTTTCAGGAATCAGGTTCTCGCCACACTTACCTAGGTTTCCCGGCGCTGCGCGCGAATCGAAATCCATCCAGGTCGCTGAAAACTTGGTTTTCCTGTAAAAACTCAAATAAAGTGGTTTTTTGACCACCCTGCAAAATTTTGTTCCCAAAGTAGTGCTGGAAACGTTGCTTGACGGAAACATCAAAAATTTTCATTTTCTAAAATTTTCCATACAAATCTCATACAAAAGTCTATAACTTTCAATCCCATCATTAGATTCCGATCATTTTTGAGGAATCGAGTTCTCGCCACACTAACCTAGGTTTCCCGGCGCTGCGCGCGAATCGAAACCCCTCCGGGTCGCTGAAAACTTCGATTTTCCATCAAAAAACACATTTTTTGACCACCTTTCAAATTTTTTGTTCCCGAAGTAATTCCGAAAACGTTCCTGTGGGCTTGCTCGCGACGAGACGCGTCTCTGGACACCTCGCACGCCCGTCTAGCTCGCAGAGAAATCCAAAAATTTTCTCATTTTCCATCAAAAAACTGGTTTTTTGGCCACTTTTCAAAAATTTTCTTCCCGACGTACTTCTGAAAACGTTCCCGTGGGCTTGCTCGCGACGAGACGCGTTCCCAGACACCTCACACGTGCCCGTAGCTCCTCTGGAACATCAAAATCTTGAAATTAGGTTATATCTATACATAGGTACATATAGCCAAAACCACCTAAGCAAGCATCGTCGAAACACAAATCGCGATATCTTCGAGCTCTGTATTGCGTTTTTGAAGCGGTTTTCGCGCGTGAACATTATTTTTAGGCGTCCGCTTGCCAACTGACAAAAAATTTTTGACTTCCCTTAAGGGGTTCCTGTACTTTTGACTTTACACCTTCAGAATTCAATAACTTCCAAATTTGTCATTAGATTCCCGTTCTTTTCAGGAATCAGGTTCTCGCCACACTTACCTAGGTTTCCCGGCGCTGCGCGCGAATCGAAATCCATCCAGGTCGCTGAAAACTTGGTTTTCCTGTAAAAACTCAAATAAAGTGGTTTTTTGACCACCCTGCAAAATTTTGTTCCCAAAGTAGTGCTGGAAACGTTCCTGTGGGCTAGCTCGCGAAATTACGTGTTTCTGGACACCTCGCACGCACGTCTAGCTTGACGGAAACATCAAAAATTTTCATTTTCTAAAATTTTCCATACAAATCTCATACAAAAGTCTATAACTTTCAATCCCATCATTAGATTCCGATCATTTTTGAGGAATCGAGTTCTCGCCACACTAACCTAGGTTTCCCGGCGCTGCGCGCGAATCGAAACCCCTCCGGGTCGCTGAAAACTTCGATTTTCCATCAAAAAACACATTTTTTGACCACCTTTCAAATTTTTTGTTCCCGAAGTAATTCCGAAAACGTTCCTGTGGGCTTGCTCGCGACGAGACGCGTCTCTGGACACCTCGCACGCCCGTCTAGCTCGCAGAGAAATCCAAAAATTTTCTCATTTTCCATCAAAAAACTGGTTTTTTGGCCACTTTTCAAAAATTTTCTTCCCGACGTACTTCTGAAAACGTTCCCGTGGGCTTGCTCGCGACGAGACGCGTTCCCAGACACCTCACACGTGCCCGTAGCTCCTCTGGAACATCAAAATCTTGAAATTAGGTTATATCTATACATAGGTACATATAGCCAAAACCACCTAAGCAAGCATCGTCGAAACACAAATCGCGATATCTTCGAGCTCTGTATTGCGTTTTTGAAGCGGTTTTCGCGCGTGAACATTATTTTTAGGCGTCCGCTTGCCAACTGACAAAAAATTTTTGACTTCCCTTAAGGGGTTCCTGTACTTTTGACTTTACACCTTCAGAATTCAATAACTTCCAAATTTGTCATTAGATTCCCGTTCTTTTCAGGAATCAGGTTCTCGCCACACTTACCTAGGTTTCCCGGCGCTGCGCGCGAATCGAAATCCATCCAGGTCGCTGAAAACTTGGTTTTCCTGTAAAAACTCAAATAAAGTGGTTTTTTGACCACCCTGCAAAATTTTGTTCCCAAAGTAGTGCTGGAAACGTTCCTGTGGGCTAGCTCGCGAAATTACGTGTTTCTGGACACCTCGCACGCACGTCTAGCTTGACGGAAACATCAAAAATTTTCATTTTCTAAAATTTTCCATACAAATCTCATACAAAAGTCTATAACTTTCAATCCCATCATTAGATTCCGATCATTTTTGAGGAATCGAGTTCTCGCCACACTAACCTAGGTTTCCCGGCGCTGCGCGCGAATCGAAACCCCTCCGGGTCGCTGAAAACTTCGATTTTCCATCAAAAAACACATTTTTTGACCACCTTTCAAATTTTTTGTTCCCGAAGTAATTCCGAAAACGTTCCTGTGGGCTTGCTCGCGACGAGACGCGTCTCTGGACACCTCGCACGCCCGTCTAGCTCGCAGAGAAATCCAAAAATTTTCTCATTTTCCATCAAAAAACTGGTTTTTTGGCCACTTTTCAAAAATTTTCTTCCCGACGTACTTCTGAAAACGTTCCCGTGGGCTTGCTCGCGACGAGACGCGTTCCCAGACACCTCACACGTGCCCGTAGCTCCTCTGGAACATCAAAATCTTGAAATTAGGTTATATCTATACATAGGTACATATAGCCAAAACCACCTAAGCAAGCATCGTCGAAACACAAATCGCGATATCTTCGAGCTCTGTATTGCGTTTTTGAAGCGGTTTTCGCGCGTGAACATTATTTTTAGGCGTCCGCTTGCCAACTGACAAAAAATTTTTGACTTCCCTTAAGGGGTTCCTGTACTTTTGACTTTACACCTTCAGAATTCAATAACTTCCAAATTTGTCATTAGATTCCCGTTCTTTTCAGGAATCAGGTTCTCGCCACACTTACCTAGGTTTCCCGGCGCTGCGCGCGAATCGAAATCCATCCAGGTCGCTGAAAACTTGGTTTTCCTGTAAAAACTCAAATAAAGTGGTTTTTTGACCACCCTGCAAAATTTTGTTCCCAAAGTAGTGGACACCTCGCACGCACGTCTAGCTTGACGGAAACATCAAAAATTTTCATTTTCTAAAATTTTCCATACAAATCTCATACAAAAGTCTATAACTTTCAATCCCATCATTAGATTCCGATCATTTTTGAGGAATCGAGTTCTCGCCACACTAACCTAGGTTTCCCGGCGCTGCGCGCGAATCGAAACCCCTCCGGGTCGCTGAAAACTTCGATTTTCCATCAAAAAACACATTTTTTGACCACCTTTCAAATTTTTTGTTCCCGAAGTAATTCCGAAAACGTTCCTGTGGGCTTGCTCGCGACGAGACGCGTCTCTGGACACCTCGCACGCCCGTCTAGCTCGCAGAGAAATCCAAAAATTTTCTCATTTTCCATCAAAAAACTGGTTTTTTGGCCACTTTTCAAAAATTTTCTTCCCGACGTACTTCTGAAAACGTTCCCGTGGGCTTGCTCGCGACGAGACGCGTTCCCAGACACCTCACACGTGCCCGTAGCTCCTCTGGAACATCAAAATCTTGAAATTAGGTTATATCTATACATAGGTACATATAGCCAAAACCACCTAAGCAAGCATCGTCGAAACACAAATCGCGATATCTTCGAGCTCTGTATTGCGTTTTTGAAGCGGTTTTCGCGCGTGAACATTATTTTTAGGCGTCCGCTTGCCAACTGACAAAAAATTTTTGACTTCCCTTAAGGGGTTCCTGTACTTTTGACTTTACACCTTCAGAATTCAATAACTTCCAAATTTGTCATTAGATTCCCGTTCTTTTCAGGAATCAGGTTCTCGCCACACTTACCTAGGTTTCCCGGCGCTGCGCGCGAATCGAAATCCATCCAGGTCGCTGAAAACTTGGTTTTCCTGTAAAAACTCAAATAAAGTGGTTTTTTGACCACCCTGCAAAATTTTGTTCCCAAAGTAGTGCTGGAAACGTTCCTGTGGGCTAGCTCGCGAAATTACGTGTTTCTGGACACCTCGCACGCACGTCTAGCTTGACGGAAACATCAAAAATTTTCATTTTCTAAAATTTTCCATACAAATCTCATACAAAAGTCTATAACTTTCAATCCCATCATTAGATTCCGATCATTTTTGAGGAATCGAGTTCTCGCCACACTAACCTAGGTTTCCCGGCGCTGCGCGCGAATCGAAACCCCTCCGGGTCGCTGAAAACTTCGATTTTCCATCAAAAAACACATTTTTTGACCACCTTTCAAATTTTTTGTTCCCGAAGTAATTCCGAAAACGTTCCTGTGGGCTTGCTCGCGACGAGACGCGTCTCTGGACACCTCGCACGCCCGTCTAGCTCGCAGAGAAATCCAAAAATTTTCTCATTTTCCATCAAAAAACTGGTTTTTTGGCCACTTTTCAAAAATTTTCTTCCCGACGTACTTCTGAAAACGTTCCCGTGGGCTTGCTCGCGACGAGACGCGTTCCCAGACACCTCACACGTGCCCGTAGCTCCTCTGGAACATCAAAATCTTGAAATTAGGTTATATCTATACATAGGTACATATAGCCAAAACCACCTAAGCAAGCATCGTCGAAACACAAATCGCGATATCTTCGAGCTCTGTATTGCGTTTTTGAAGCGGTTTTCGCGCGTGAACATTATTTTTAGGCGTCCGCTTGCCAACTGACAAAAAATTTTTGACTTCCCTTAAGGGGTTCCTGTACTTTTGACTTTACACCTTCAGAATTCAATAACTTCCAAATTTGTCATTAGATTCCCGTTCTTTTCAGGAATCAGGTTCTCGCCACACTTACCTAGGTTTCCCGGCGCTGCGCGCGAATCGAAATCCATCCAGGTCGCTGAAAACTTGGTTTTCCTGTAAAAACTCAAATAAAGTGGTTTTTTGACCACCCTGCAAAATTTTGTTCCCAAAGTAGTGCTGGAAACGTTCCTGTGGGCTAGCTCGCGAAATTACGTGTTTCTGGACACCTCGCACGCACGTCTAGCTTGACGGAAACATCAAAAATTTTCATTTTCTAAAATTTTCCATACAAATCTCATACAAAAGTCTATAACTTTCAATCCCATCATTAGATTCCGATCATTTTTGAGGAATCGAGTTCTCGCCACACTAACCTAGGTTTCCCGGCGCTGCGCGCGAATCGAAACCCCTCCGGGTCGCTGAAAACTTCGATTTTCCATCAAAAAACACATTTTTTGACCACCTTTCAAATTTTTTGTTCCCGAAGTAATTCCGAAAACGTTCCTGTGGGCTTGCTCGCGACGAGACGCGTCTCTGGACACCTCGCACGCCCGTCTAGCTCGCAGAGAAATCCAAAAATTTTCTCATTTTCCATCAAAAAACTGGTTTTTTGGCCACTTTTCAAAAATTTTCTTCCCGACGTACTTCTGAAAACGTTCCCGTGGGCTTGCTCGCGACGAGACGCGTTCCCAGACACCTCACACGTGCCCGTAGCTCCTCTGGAACATCAAAATCTTGAAATTAGGTTATATCTATACATAGGTACATATAGCCAAAACCACCTAAGCAAGCATCGTCGAAACACAAATCGCGATATCTTCGAGCTCTGTATTGCGTTTTTGAAGCGGTTTTCGCGCGTGAACATTATTTTTAGGCGTCCGCTTGCCAACTGACAAAAAATTTTTGACTTCCCTTAAGGGGTTCCTGTACTTTTGACTTTACACCTTCAGAATTCAATAACTTCCAAATTTGTCATTAGATTCCCGTTCTTTTCAGGAATCAGGTTCTCGCCACACTTACCTAGGTTTCCCGGCGCTGCGCGCGAATCGAAATCCATCCAGGTCGCTGAAAACTTGGTTTTCCTGTAAAAACTCAAATAAAGTGGTTTTTTGACCACCCTGCAAAATTTTGTTCCCAAAGTAGTGCTGGAAACGTTCCTGTGGGCTAGCTCGCGAAATTACGTGTTTCTGGACACCTCGCACGCACGTCTAGCTTGACGGAAACATCAAAAATTTTCATTTTCTAAAATTTTCCATACAAATCTCATACAAAAGTCTATAACTTTCAATCCCATCATTAGATTCCGATCATTTTTGAGGAATCGAGTTCTCGCCACACTAACCTAGGTTTCCCGGCGCTGCGCGCGAATCGAAACCCCTCCGGGTCGCTGAAAACTTCGATTTTCCATCAAAAAACACATTTTTTGACCACCTTTCAAATTTTTTGTTCCCGAAGTAATTCCGAAAACGTTCCTGTGGGCTTGCTCGCGACGAGACGCGTCTCTGGACACCTCGCACGCCCGTCTAGCTCGCAGAGAAATCCAAAAATTTTCTCATTTTCCATCAAAAAACTGGTTTTTTGGCCACTTTTCAAAAATTTTCTTCCCGACGTACTTCTGAAAACGTTCCCGTGGGCTTGCTCGCGACGAGACGCGTTCCCAGACACCTCACACGTGCCCGTAGCTCCTCTGGAACATCAAAATCTTGAAATTAGGTTATATCTATACATAGGTACATATAGCCAAAACCACCTAAGCAAGCATCGTCGAAACACAAATCGCGATATCTTCGAGCTCTGTATTGCGTTTTTGAAGCGGTTTTCGCGCGTGAACATTATTTTTAGGCGTCCGCTTGCCAACTGACAAAAAATTTTTGACTTCCCTTAAGGGGTTCCTGTACTTTTGACTTTACACCTTCAGAATTCAATAACTTCCAAATTTGTCATTAGATTCCCGTTCTTTTCAGGAATCAGGTTCTCGCCACACTTACCTAGGTTTCCCGGCGCTGCGCGCGAATCGAAATCCATCCAGGTCGCTGAAAACTTGGTTTTCCTGTAAAAACTCAAATAAAGTGGTTTTTTGACCACCCTGCAAAATTTTGTTCCCAAAGTAGTGCTGGAAACGTTCCTGTGGGCTAGCTCGCGAAATTACGTGTTTCTGGACACCTCGCACGCACGTCTAGCTTGACGGAAACATCAAAAATTTTCATTTTCTAAAATTTTCCATACAAATCTCATACAAAAGTCTATAACTTTCAATCCCATCATTAGATTCCGATCATTTTTGAGGAATCGAGTTCTCGCCACACTAACCTAGGTTTCCCGGCGCTGCGCGCGAATCGAAACCCCTCCGGGTCGCTGAAAACTTCGATTTTCCATCAAAAAACACATTTTTTGACCACCTTTCAAATTTTTTGTTCCCGAAGTAATTCCGAAAACGTTCCTGTGGGCTTGCTCGCGACGAGACGCGTCTCTGGACACCTCGCACGCCCGTCTAGCTCGCAGAGAAATCCAAAAATTTTCTCATTTTCCATCAAAAAACTGGTTTTTTGGCCACTTTTCAAAAATTTTCTTCCCGACGTACTTCTGAAAACGTTCCCGTGGGCTTGCTCGCGACGAGACGCGTTCCCAGACACCTCACACGTGCCCGTAGCTCCTCTGGAACATCAAAATCTTGAAATTAGGTTATATCTATACATAGGTACATATAGCCAAAACCACCTAAGCAAGCATCGTCGAAACACAAATCGCGATATCTTCGAGCTCTGTATTGCGTTTTTGAAGCGGTTTTCGCGCGTGAACATTATTTTTAGGCGTCCGCTTGCCAACTGACAAAAAATTTTTGACTTCCCTTAAGGGGTTCCTGTACTTTTGACTTTACACCTTCAGAATTCAATAACTTCCAAATTTGTCATTAGATTCCCGTTCTTTTCAGGAATCAGGTTCTCGCCACACTTACCTAGGTTTCCCGGCGCTGCGCGCGAATCGAAATCCATCCAGGTCGCTGAAAACTTGGTTTTCCTGTAAAAACTCAAATAAAGTGGTTTTTTGACCACCCTGCAAAATTTTGTTCCCAAAGTAGTGCTGGAAACGTTCCTGTGGGCTAGCTCGCGAAATTACGTGTTTCTGGACACCTCGCACGCACGTCTAGCTTGACGGAAACATCAAAAATTTTCATTTTCTAAAATTTTCCATACAAATCTCATACAAAAGTCTATAACTTTCAATCCCATCATTAGATTCCGATCATTTTTGAGGAATCGAGTTCTCGCCACACTAACCTAGGTTTCCCGGCGCTGCGCGCGAATCGAAACCCCTCCGGGTCGCTGAAAACTTCGATTTTCCATCAAAAAACACATTTTTTGACCACCTTTCAAATTTTTTGTTCCCGAAGTAATTCCGAAAACGTTCCTGTGGGCTTGCTCGCGACGAGACGCGTCTCTGGACACCTCGCACGCCCGTCTAGCTCGCAGAGAAATCCAAAAATTTTCTCATTTTCCATCAAAAAACTGGTTTTTTGGCCACTTTTCAAAAATTTTCTTCCCGACGTACTTCTGAAAACGTTCCCGTGGGCTTGCTCGCGACGAGACGCGTTCCCAGACACCTCACACGTGCCCGTAGCTCCTCTGGAACATCAAAATCTTGAAATTAGGTTATATCTATACATAGGTACATATAGCCAAAACCACCTAAGCAAGCATCGTCGAAACACAAATCGCGATATCTTCGAGCTCTGTATTGCGTTTTTGAAGCGGTTTTCGCGCGTGAACATTATTTTTAGGCGTCCGCTTGCCAACTGACAAAAAATTTTTGACTTCCCTTAAGGGGTTCCTGTACTTTTGACTTTACACCTTCAGAATTCAATAACTTCCAAATTTGTCATTAGATTCCCGTTCTTTTCAGGAATCAGGTTCTCGCCACACTTACCTAGGTTTCCCGGCGCTGCGCGCGAATCGAAATCCATCCAGGTCGCTGAAAACTTGGTTTTCCTGTAAAAACTCAAATAAAGTGGTTTTTTGACCACCCTGCAAAATTTTGTTCCCAAAGTAGTGCTGGAAACGTTCCTGTGGGCTAGCTCGCGAAATTACGTGTTTCTGGACACCTCGCACGCACGTCTAGCTTGACGGAAACATCAAAAATTTTCATTTTCTAAAATTTTCCATACAAATCTCATACAAAAGTCTATAACTTTCAATCCCATCATTAGATTCCGATCATTTTTGAGGAATCGAGTTCTCGCCACACTAACCTAGGTTTCCCGGCGCTGCGCGCGAATCGAAACCCCTCCGGGTCGCTGAAAACTTCGATTTTCCATCAAAAAACACATTTTTTGACCACCTTTCAAATTTTTTGTTCCCGAAGTAATTCCGAAAACGTTCCTGTGGGCTTGCTCGCGACGAGACGCGTCTCTGGACACCTCGCACGCCCGTCTAGCTCGCAGAGAAATCCAAAAATTTTCTCATTTTCCATCAAAAAACTGGTTTTTTGGCCACTTTTCAAAAATTTTCTTCCCGACGTACTTCTGAAAACGTTCCCGTGGGCTTGCTCGCGACGAGACGCGTTCCCAGACACCTCACACGTGCCCGTAGCTCCTCTGGAACATCAAAATCTTGAAATTAGGTTATATCTATACATAGGTACATATAGCCAAAACCACCTAAGCAAGCATCGTCGAAACACAAATCGCGATATCTTCGAGCTCTGTATTGCGTTTTTGAAGCGGTTTTCGCGCGTGAACATTATTTTTAGGCGTCCGCTTGCCAACTGACAAAAAATTTTTGACTTCCCTTAAGGGGTTCCTGTACTTTTGACTTTACACCTTCAGAATTCAATAACTTCCAAATTTGTCATTAGATTCCCGTTCTTTTCAGGAATCAGGTTCTCGCCACACTTACCTAGGTTTCCCGGCGCTGCGCGCGAATCGAAATCCATCCAGGTCGCTGAAAACTTGGTTTTCCTGTAAAAACTCAAATAAAGTGGTTTTTTGACCACCCTGCAAAATTTTGTTCCCAAAGTAGTGCTGGAAACGTTCCTGTGGGCTAGCTCGCGAAATTACGTGTTTCTGGACACCTCGCACGCACGTCTAGCTTGACGGAAACATCAAAAATTTTCATTTTCTAAAATTTTCCATACAAATCTCATACAAAAGTCTATAACTTTCAATCCCATCATTAGATTCCGATCATTTTTGAGGAATCGAGTTCTCGCCACACTAACCTAGGTTTCCCGGCGCTGCGCGCGAATCGAAACCCCTCCGGGTCGCTGAAAACTTCGATTTTCCATCAAAAAACACATTTTTTGACCACCTTTCAAATTTTTTGTTCCCGAAGTAATTCCGAAAACGTTCCTGTGGGCTTGCTCGCGACGAGACGCGTCTCTGGACACCTCGCACGCCCGTCTAGCTCGCAGAGAAATCCAAAAATTTGCCCACCCACCCTCCCGGTTTTCGCTGACCTCTATATAGGAAAGGAAGACAGGAATTTTGTCAAAATAATTTTGTTTTGGGATTGACGTCGTATCAAATTGTTTGATTCTTCACGACACGTAACCTTGTTTTGGTGCTCATCCAGCGCCAAAATAACGGCTACAGGACATTTTTAATAATTCAACGATTTAAATTAACATAACTTTTATTCCCTCCTCGTTAGGGATATTTGACATTAGTGTATACGAAGAATCGTATTGTTTCGTGTATACTATATTTAGTTTTCTCTTGACTATCCCCCCTTTACAGGGATACGAAACCTAGAATCGTCTCCTCTGACCGACATATGAACTTGACGTTCACTCGCTCTAGTGCCATGTTTCGTACTCCAGCCAAGACAAATGCGGGCTCGTCAGGCTCAAAAAGCTCGCCGCGCTCAGCAGAGAAGACGGAACCCTCGCTTCCCTCCGTGAGACGAAGCATAGGGAACTGGGAGGCCGGCACAGCTAAGCCGCCCCTGGTGAAGTCTCCGGCCAATCCAAAAAGCGATGCCTCACCAGGTTCATCTCGGGATATTACCAGCCATCCAGAGACGAGCCGCGTCCCGGAAAGCGATGTTACACCTGCTAAGCATACCGGGAGTTATTACCCCAGCATCACAGCGGAGGCGAGAGCTTTCCTGCATAGGGCTAAGCTCAGCCTAAACAACTCCAAAATCACCAAATTGGATATAAAAAACACGGCTGTAGCTGCATTAGACCAGATGTACCAGTTGGTTAAAGAGGCGGATAAACCAAAGGATAGCGATCAGAGACAGCAGAAGGGGGGTGAAGGACGGGTGGGAAAGGAGCGTGTGGATGGAAATGATAGTATCGCTTGGTTGCGCTCCGCACTAGAAGAGCAAACTCGGATAGTGACGGAGGGCAACCAAACGATCAAGCAGTTGCAGGTGGAAATGCGGGAACAGGGGGGGGCCCTGGAGACACGCGACCGAGAACGACACCACGAAATTCGAGAAATTAAAGAAATTTTAAAGAGAGCCGAAGAGGAAGAGATACCCACCAGAATCGAAAAGTCAAAGATAGAGCTTAGTGACAAGATCGACGCGCAGATGGGGGAAATCTCAGAGCTGAAGACGGCGTCGAGAATACAGGCGGAGAAACTGGAGGCCCGAATGGGAAGCCTTGGGACATACGCACAAGTGACAGCAAAACCACCTCAGCCACCGGCTAGGAAAAACCTGCATTCGATTATAGTATCGTCATCACACGAGGGCGACACCTCGGAATCTGTAGTCGAAAAAATTCGAACGGTGGTTGATGCCAAGTCCACAGGAATAAGAATCGATCATCTTCGCAGAGCAAAGAACCAGTCGGTGGTTATAAGCTGCTCCGAAAAGGAGGATATAGGAAGGGTGTCGGCAAAGTTAAAGAACTCCAAGGGGGACCTGAAAGTCGAGGACGCTGTCAATAAGAACCCGCTTGTGGTCGTCAGGGACGTCATGAACTACGTAACTGATGACGACTTGGTGATGGCAATAGGATCCCAGAACGGACACCTTTTGGAGGGAGCCGAAATCAGCGAGGGTGACATTCGGGTCACGTACAGGCGTAAGGCGAGGAATCCGCTGACGAGTCACGTGGTGATGCGCGTCACACCAGTGATTTGGCAGAGGCTGACCACGGCAGGCCGAATTCATGTTGACTTACAGAGGGTGGTTGTAAGGGACCAAAGCCCGCTGATTCAATGCACTAAGTGTCTCGGCTACGGACACAGTAGGAAGTTTTGCAAAGAACCAGCAGTCCTTTGCAGCCACTGCGGAGATCCGCACACCAGAGCGGAGTGTCCAGGGTTCACCCTCAATGAGGAACCAAAGTGCAGGAACTGTATCCAGACCAAAAAAGATGCAGCACATAATGCTTTCGATAGCGAATGTCCCACACGTAAAAAGTGGGATGCACTGGCTAGATTGGCAACAGCGTATTGCTAAGGTTGCAGCGGGGGCAGAGGCTAAAAAGGACAGCATAAAGTACCGGGTCGTGCAGGCAAACCTCCAGAAGAAGAAACTCGCCACCGAGGAACTCGTACTCGAAGCCGGTCGCAGGAAAACCAAGTTCGCTCTTGTACAGGAGCCCTATGTTGGGGCAAAAGGGGAAATGAAGACCTACCCCGGAACAAGAGTTATCCAAGCAACCAAAACGGCCGACAAAATTATCAAAGCCGCGATAGTCATCTTCGACAGTGAGGTGGACGCAGTGGTATGTCCGACGCTGACAACCGAAAACATAGTGGTTGCGAAACTAACGGTAGAGAACACCACTACCGTGGTAGCGTCCGTTTATTTCGAGGACTATCTCGACATTGAGCCGTACCTCGATCGCCTGAGGGAAATAGTCACTAAGACAAACGGTGCGAAATTGCTGGTGGGAGGCGATGTAAATGCATGGAGTACATGGTGGGGAAGCGAAAGAGAGGATGACAGGGGAAGACTTCTATCTGGTACCTTGGATGAACTCAACCTACATGTGCTCAACTGCGGAAACATTCCTACATTTGACACCATCCGGGGTGGAAAACGGTATAAGAGCACTGTGGACATCACGGCCTGTTCAGACGACATGCTCAGTCACGTGGAAGAATGGAAGGTTGACACGGAAATGACGAGTTCGGACCACAATGCGATAGTTCTTGAAATCACGGTAAAAAGAGGAACCGGAAATAAAATTAAGTACAGTAATACCAGGATATACAACACAAAAAAGGCTGACTGGAATAGTTTTCGGGAAGTATTAACAAAATCGTTGCTAGAAAACCAAATTGATGAAACATACATAAACAATATTAATAATTGCAAAGGATTACAAACATGCATAGAGAAATTAACAAAAATAATTACAACAACTTGTGAAAAAACAGTACCTAAAATTAAAAAAGTAGAGAAAACGTACTTACCGTGGTGGAACGAAGAACTCGACCAGCTGAAGAAGTCCATGTGCACGAAGAAGGGTAGAATCCGTTGCGCAGCTCCACGTCGTCGGGAATGGGTCGTGAGGGAATACCTAAAAGCAAAGGAAGAATACGAGTCAAAAGCATACAAGGCACAAACCGAGAGCTGGAAAAGCTTTTGCGGGAAGCAGGACAGGGAGAGTGTTTGGGACGGTATTTATAGGGTTATAAGAAAAACAAAAAAGAGGCACGAAGATCTACCGTTAGTTCAAAATGGCGACGCATTAGAATCGGATGAATCCGCCAGAGTCCTTGCGAAAACCTTCTTCCCGGATGATGAGGCAATAGATGACAACCCTGAACATGCTAAAATCAGAGAAGAAGCGGTACGTTCAGAGGAAGGCACACCAGAGGATAAATTTGATCCACCTTTCACTCTTGCCGAGCTCAGATACTCATCTAGGAGTTTCAACCCGAGGAAAGCGCCGGGCCCTGACGGACTCACGGCCGATATTTGCGAAGCCGTCATCAGTAACCACGAAAATCTGTTCTTAGCCATCGTTAACAAATGTCTCGAACTGTCTTGTTTTCCGGAAAAGTGGAAGGAAGCCGCGGTCGTCGTACTTAGGAAACCAGGAAAGGATAACTACACCCATCCAAAGTCTTACCGACCGATCGGACTCCTGCCGGTTCTCGGAAAGATCCTGGAAAAAATGCTTGTGCGAAGATTAAGGTTCCACATCCTACCCGGAATGAACCCACAGCAGTATGGATTCGTGCCGCAGCGAAGTACGGAGGATGCCTTGTACGACTTGGTGCAGTACATAGATCTCAAGTTACAGGAGAAGAACATAGTGGTAGTTGTCTCGCTAGACATAGAGGGGGCATTTGACAGTGCGTGGTGGCCAGCAATAAAATGTCGCCTGGCAGAAAAACGCTGTCCACTCAACCTCCGAAAACTGGTGGGAAACTACCTAGAGAACAGAAAGGTCGTCGTGAGGTATGCCGGGGCCGAATATGAAAAGAGGACCTCAAAGGGGTGTGTGCAGGGATCGATCGCGGGGCCCACGTTCTGGAATCTTCTCCTGGACCCGCTGCTGAACGAACTAGGAGAGAGGAAAATCTACTGCCAGGCATTTGCAGACGACGTGGTGTTGATTTTCTCGGGAAAAACGGCTTTTAACATAGAAATCGAAGCCAATGCCGGCCTGGCACATGTGCAGCGGTGGGGTGTTCGAAACAAACTTAAGTTTGCAGCACATAAAACCCAAGCCATGCTGCTCACCAAGAAGCTAAAATTCGACACACCACGGCTGCGCATGGGCGGGGTCGATATTGCGCTTGTCGAGGAGATTAAACTGTTAGGAGTAATAATCGACCGGAAGATGACCTTCCGGAGCCACGTCACAAACGTCTGCAAAAAAGCCATTAATATATTCAGGCAGTTGTCCAGCGCGGCAAGGGTGACCTGGGGATTGAATCCGGAAGTGGTGAGGATAATTTATACTGCAGTTGTGGAACCAGTGATCCTGTACGCAGCAAGCGTATGGGCCAGGGCTGCGGATAGGATCTACATCCAAAAGCAGCTGAATACAGTCCTGAGGGGCTTCGCCCAGAAAATCAGTAGGTCGTACAGGACGGTCTCACTGAATTCGGCTCTAATACTGACAGGACTGCTGCCACTCGACCTGAGAGTCAAGGAAGTAGCATCCCTTTACGAGGTGAAGAGAGGGAAGCCACAGCCAATTCTTGGGGACCGTTCTGTAGAGGAGAGAGCGAGCTTCTTGGCGAGGCCTCACCCAGCTGATCAGGAGGACCTTGTCTTCCATTGCTTAGAGGACGATGCGGAGGTGAAGATGCGCGTGAGGGAGGGTGCAGTGCAAATCTACACTGATGGGAGCAAAGTAGAGGGAAAAGTTGGGGCTGCCCTTTCCTGGTGGAAAGGGTCACTCGAAACTGGGAATAAAGAACTTAAGCTCGAGGAGTACTGCACCGTCTTTCAGGCGGAACTGTATGCCGTACATGAAGCAGTAGAACTCATCTCGAAAAGCCCGGAAGAAGAGTTCAGTATCCTCAGTGACTCCAGGTCAACACTGGAGCTGTTAGGGAACGTCGACAGCTGCAACCCACTAGTCTTAGAGATTAGAGCAAAACTCAAAGAGATGAAGAGTCTTGGCAAAAATGTTCTTCTCTACTGGGTTAAAGCCCATGCTGGAATACTGGGGAATGAAAGAGCAGACGAATTGGCGAAAACTGCGGCGCTAAAAATCAAAAGAAAACCAGATTTTGACAAATGCCCTCTCTCATTTATCAAGCGAACCATCAGGAGTGCTTCGATTGATACATGGGAGAAAAGATATCAAACGGAGGCCAAAGCCAGCGTCACAAAAATGTTCTTCCCCTCAGCTACCGACGCCTACAGACTTAGCAGAAATATAAATAACACTTACCTGCACACGCAACTCTTCACAGGGCATGGGGGCTTCTCCCAATACCTGCACCGGTTCAAAAAGAAAGACTCACCTGACTGTATTTGTGAACCAACTGTGGAGGAAACAATACCACACCTCTTAATTGATTGTCCAATGTTTGGACTTGCCAGATACAACCTGGAAAACGAAATTGATATACAATTAAATGAAAACAACGTAAATAAAATAATGATGGACAAAAATAAACGAAGCAAATTTTTAGACTTTTGTTTGAATATACTGCAAACAGTAATTAATAGAAATAAAACTTAGCTAAAGAAAGTAACACAGTAAATATAGTGATCTATATTATACTCGTGTTACAGCATAAACAAAGAACTATGGCAACTAATAACTAATAGATTAAAACAAACATAAGACAAAAATGTAAAAGCTGTAACAAGAAAAGTGTAACGGAATACTGAAAACAAATTAATTGTAAAGGATTAAAGGATTAACAACATATCAACAGAAAATAAACAACCATAATAGAAAAGAAGCCTCCGACCGCAATATCGGGGAACAAAATAGTCTTTAAAAAAAAAAAAAAAAAAAAAAAAAAAAAAAAAAAAAAACCTAACCTAACCTAACCTAACCTAACCTAACCTAACCTAACCTAACCTAACCTAACCTAACCTAACCTAACCTAACCTAACCTAACCTAACCTAACCTAACCTAACCTAACCTAACCTAACCTAACCTAACCTAACCTAACCTAACCTAACCTAACCTAACCTAACCTAACCTAACCTAACCTAACCTAACCTAACCTAACCTAACCTAACCTAACCTAACCTAACCTAACCTAACCTAACCTAACCTAACCTAACCTAACCTAACCTAACCTAACCTAACCTAACCTAACCTAACCTAACCTAACCTAACCTAACCTAACCTAACCTAACCTAACCTAACCTAACCTAACCTAACCTAACCTAACCTAACCTAACCTAACCTAACCTAACCTAACCTAACCTAACCTAACCTAACCTAACCTAACCTAACCTAACCTAACCTAACCTAACCTAACCTAACCTAACCTAACCTAACCTAACCTAACCTAACCTAACCTAACCTAACCTAACCTAACCTAACCTAACCTAACCTAACCTAACCTAACCTAACCTAACCTAACCTAACCTAACCTAACCTAACCTAACCTAACCTAACCTAACCTAACCTAACCTAACCTAACCTAACCTAACCTAACCTAACCTAACCTAACCTAACCTAACCTAACCTAACCTAACCTAACCTAACCTAACCTAACCTAACCTAACCTAACCTAACCTAACCTAACCTAACCTAACCTAACCTAACCTAACCTAACCTAACCTAACCTAACCTAACCTAACCTAACCTAACCTAACCTAACCTAACCTAACCTAACCTAACCTAACCTAACCTAACCTAACCTAACCTAACCTAACCTAACCTAACCTAACCTAACCTAACCTAACCTAACCTAACCTAACCTAACCTAACCTAACCTAACCTAACCTAACCTAACCTAACCTAACCTAACCTAACCTAACCTAACCTAACCTAACCTAACCTAACCTAACCTAACCTAACCTAACCTAACCTAACCTAACCTAACCTAACCTAACCTAACCTAACCTAACCTAACCTAACCTAACCTAACCTAACCTAACCTAACCTAACCTAACCTAACCTAACCTAACCTAACCTAACCTAACCTAACCTAACCTAACCTAACCTAACCTAACCTAACCTAACCTAACCTAACCTAACCTAACCTAACCTAACCTAACCTAACCTAACCTAACCTAACCTAACCTAACCTAACCTAACCTAACCTAACCTAACCTAACCTAACCTAACCTAACCTAACCTAACCTAACCTAACCTAACCTAACCTAACCTAACCTAACCTAACCTAACCTAACCTAACCTAACCTAACCTAACCTAACCTAACCTAACCTAACCTAACCTAACCTAACCTAACCTAACCTAACCTAACCTAACCTAACCTAACCTAACCTAACCTAACCTAACCTAACCTAACCTAACCTAACCTAACCTAACCTAACCTAACCTAACCTAACCTAACCTAACCTAACCTAACCTAACCTAACCTAACCTAACCTAACCTAACCTAACCTAACCTAACCTAACCTAACCTAACCTAACCTAACCTAACCTAACCTAACCTAACCTAACCTAACCTAACCTAACCTAACCTAACCTAACCTAACCTAACCTAACCTAACCTAACCTAACCTAACCTAACCTAACCTAACCTAACCTAACCTAACCTAACCTAACCTAACCTAACCTAACCTAACCTAACCTAACCTAACCTAACCTAACCTAACCTAACCTAACCTAACCTAACCTAACCTAACCTAACCTAACCTAACCTAACCTAACCTAACCTAACCTAACCTAACCTAACCTAACCTAACCTAACCTAACCTAACCTAACCTAACCTAACCTAACCTAACCTAACCTAACCTAACCTAACCTAACCTAACCTAACCTAACCTAACCTAACCTAACCTAACCTAACCTAACCTAACCTAACCTAACCTAACCTAACCTAACCTAACCTAACCTAACCTAACCTAACCTAACCTAACCTAACCTAACCTAACCTAACCTAACCTAACCTAACCTAACCTAACCTAACCTAACCTAACCTAACCTAACCTAACCTAACCTAACCTAACCTAACCTAACCTAACCTAACCTAACCTAACCTAACCTAACCTAACCTAACCTAACCTAACCTAACCTAACCTAACCTAACCTAACCTAACCTAACCTAACCTAACCTAACCTAACCTAACCTAACCTAACCTAACCTAACCTAACCTAACCTAACCTAACCTAACCTAACCTAACCTGCTGGGGGTCGTCATAGACCGAAAACTCACATTCAATACCCACGTCGCGAACGTCTGCAAGCGCGCGGTCGCCTTCTACCACCAGCTGGCCCGTGCGGCTAAGGCCAGCTGGGGTCTCCATCCTGAAGTAATCCGCACTATTTACAGAGCGGTGGTTGAGCCCGTGATCCTGTATGCGGCTGCCGTCTGGGCACCGGCTGTGGACAAACTCGGTATCCGCAAGCAGCTGAACGTGGTCCAGCGGGGCTTCGCGCAGAAGCTATGTAGGGCATACCGAACCACCTCCCTGAACTCGGCACTGTTGCTGGCTCGGATACTCCCCCTTGACCTCCGTGTTCGCGAAGCCGCGACCCTATACGAGGCGAAGAGGGGGGTGCCCCAGCGAGTGATAGGGGATCGGGAGGTGGAGCGGATGACCTCGGCTCTGCGGTCTCCACACCCCGCCTGTCATATCGACCTGGAGTTCAAGTGCCTGGTAGACCAGGAACAATATAACGCTAATTGCACCAATACCCACAATATCTTTACGGACGGCAGCAAGATTGAGGGCAAAGTGGGGGCGGCGTTGTCCGTATGGAATGGCGCCGCCGAAACCAAAACCCTCAAGCTTGCCCTGCCGTCCTACTGTACGGTATACCAGGCGGAACTCCTGGCGATATGCCGGGCGACGCGGATGGCCGCGGACCACTTGGCCGGATCAGTCGGGATTTATTCCGATTCCTTGTCGGCATTGCTCACGCTCGAAAATCCGAAAGCCCTCCATCCCCTGGCCGTCGAGGCGCGGGGACATCTGCGAAGGGCTCTGCTCCAGGACAAAAATGTCAGTTTGTACTGGATCAAAGCTCACGCAGGACTAGAGGGGAATGAGCGTGCCGACCATCTGGCCAAGGAGGCTGCGCTGAAGCTAAAACGCGCTTTTGACTACGACAGCTGCCCGGTTTCATTCATCAGGCGGAGCATTCGTATGCAATCGCTTGATGAATGGAACCAGCGGTATCGGGCCGGCGAAACAGCGGGAGTCACTAAGGTGTTCTTCCCCGACGCAATTGCCGCATACCGGATCATCGGCAAAATAAAGGTGGACAGATTTCTCACCCAGGTTCTGACGGGGCACGGTGGATTCTCCGAGTACTTGCACCGTTTCAAGTGCAAGGAGAGTCCATCGTGCATCTGCGATCCCGCGTGCTTGGAATCTGTCCTCCACGTCCTTCTGGACTGCCCGGCCCACGATCGCGAGAGGCAGAGGCTAGAGTTCTCGCTAGACGTCAAAATAAACAGGAACACTCTCTCGGAAATCTTAACCAGAAAGGACAGAGACATGCTCCTCGATTTTTGTATAAAAATTTGTAAAATAGTTAATAATAGGAATAAAGTCTAAGAAAAATATGTTAGTTAACTATAGTTGTATATTTAGGCTAACATATGTAACATTGTAAATAATATTAGGAGCATAGTAATAAGATAGTTATAAGGTTCTGATTGTTAAAAATATAAATTTTCATTTATATAAGCAATTACTTACCATAATTATACCTTAGATAATCATTAGTTATTAGTTACACATAGTTAAGGTTATAAGAAAATAAGAAACTAAAATAAGTCTAGCTATTAAGAGAGCAAAATAATGTCAATATAATAAAAAGATATATCTGCTTTCCCCACCATTGTCCCCGTGTTGTAGCCTTATCATAGAATACGTATAGAATAAGAAAAAGTAATGTCCATACAAGAAAAGTAGAAAACAAAAAATTGTAATGTAGACCCAACAAAGAACAGAAATCGAAAGTGTAAATAAGTGTAAAAATTGATTTTTTATTTGGAAATAAAAACCCTGTTCTCGTTTCAATTAACACCCGCAATAAATTAAAATAAAGAAAGTATACAATTAATATAGGCAGAACAACTAGATAGATGGGAATCCCACCCATAAAAGATGCAAATGAGGATGAATGAAAGAAAGATCAAGTATGAGGAATAAAAGTACGAGAGGCATAAAAGCGAGAACTGGTATGAATGAAAATTAAATTAGCGAGCATAGACTCCCATAATTTGGGAGGTAGAGGTCATTAAAAAAAAATAAAAAAAAAAAAAAAAAAAAAAAAAAAAAAAAAAAAAAAAAAAAAAAACCTAACCTAACCTAACCTAACCTAACCTAACCTAACCTAACCTAACCTAACCTAACCTAACCTAACCTAACCTAACCTAACCTAACCTAACCTAACCTAACCTAACCTAACCTAACCTAACCTAACCTAACCTAACCTAACCTAACCTAACCTAACCTAACCTAACCTAACCTAACCTAACCTAACCTAACCTAACCGAGACCATACCAAACCGAGACAGTACCTCCCCAGCTCTCGTGGCGGTCGGATCGTTTTTTGAGTCGCTCCGCGCTTAAAAAAAAAAAAAAAAAAAAAAAAAAAAAAAAAAAAAAAAACCCACACCCCTCTGTTAAGTTCGCAACCAGGATTGCACTTTAGTGTGGTGAAAATGCTGAAAACCCTCTTATTTAGAGGTACAGTAAGGTGACAAGAACTAAAATCGCAAACGCTGACGAAACAAGATCGATGACCCCCCTTTTTTATTTAAGAAAAAGGAGGAAGTTACCCCCGCACACCACCTGGTTGACCCAAAAAAAAAACCTGTTGAAAAACCGAAGCCGCACGGAGTTATACTGAAAAAACAAAAACAAAAAAAAAACACGTGGATCTGAAAACCTCGAAGACGCAGGATCAGACGCCTGAAACTTTGCAGCCGTCATCTCTGCCAACAACCAAGACAGGCGCCGCAAGTATTTCTGTTGTACCTATAATAACCGTTTTTTAAGAAGACTTTCAAAACTCAAAGTTGAGACGCGAATATCTCCAGATGTAATACAGATTTTCAAAATTTTCAACTGCAGTCCTTGGCGCGCTCAACAGTAGAACAGGACCTCAAATTTTTAGATTTTTAAATTAAGTCGTTTTCTAATTATAAGGATTTATGTCAAAATTTCACCTTTTAAAAAATAACCCCACCATTTTCTGTCTTTGGTAAAGTTTTTTATTTGATTTTGTGGAGCAATAATTCTCCTACTTTTTAACGATTTTTCAAAAATTTGCGCCTTGTAGATCCGGAGCTATTGAATTTATTCCATTTTTTTGCTAATAAATCGGTATTAAATAGGAAATAACACTTTTTGACACCTGGACTGGGTCCAACAAGTCTATTGTGACCCATATAAGCCCAAACACGGGCCCTGCAACCCTGTTAGGACAAAGCGCTGTTATCTGTAAAACGTCAATTTGAGATAAACGGGTTTACAAGTTTACATCTTCAACTCGTTACCAAATTTTATCCAGTATAGATAATAGTATAATTGTTTTTATAACTTATTTGTCATAATATTAACTCAATTTCATTCTAACATCGTATTATCGTATTTAATAAAGAGACCTCACAATATTAAAAAAATGTTTTGTTACAACAGCATGTAGCTAGCCAATATTCGTCTTTGTTGTCACATAACAATGTAATCATTGATTACTGCGTTTTCCCAAAAAGGAGGAGGTTATCAATTCGGTTTATGTTTTTTTTTTTTTTTAATGTTTGTTACCTCATAACTCCGACAATTATGAACCGATTTGAAAATTTTTTGTTTTATCTGAAAGGATATACTTGCAGATTGGTCCCATTTAAATCATATCAAAATCAGTTACGAACTTTGGATTTTAAATCGAAATCGCTGGAATTTGACTATTTAGATGATTCTTTGATAATCGAAATTGCGTATTTTGCTTTTCTGCGATTTTGTAGTGGTGTTGTTAGGTGTGGGGCACCACTGAAAAGTGAAAAATAAAAATTTTTTTACAATAAATACAACCGACTTCTAAAAAAACACTACAAAGTAAAAAATAACTTTAAATTCGGAAGTCGGTGTCAAAATACGAAGAAACTAACAAAAACACCGACTTCCGAATTTAAAGTTATTTTTTACTTTGTAGTTTTTTTTTTGTTCAAATACTATTATTCAACCTAAAAAGGGTGGACAGCCAGATGTGATCATTGCAACTCAACCCGAGTTTTTTAGAGCTTTTTTCGTTTTATTACCTACTAATAAACCATCGACCAATAGTCGATGCAACGCGTTCTGCAGCTGACTGTGGTCATCATGTACAGGGGTTCTTGTTTTCTATTTAGCCTCGCCAAGGCTTTACTGAGCTTCGCCAAGTCTGCGTTTGCCCCAAACCGCACACTTGCACAGTCGCGTAGTTAGGTACTTTTTATTATAATGTTGATCAGTCACAAATCTCACAATTATATCATATAACGTTCGAGTTGCCAGCGGCTTCACCCACGTGTTCCCTGGGGAACATCCTCTCGGACTAAAAAGTAGCTTTTATGCTATTCCAGACTATAATCTACCTCTGTGCCAAATTTCATGAAGATCCTTTCAGGCGTTTTGACGTGAAAGAGTAACAAACATCTAGCCTCACAAACTTTCCCATTTATAATATTATTACTAGGATTAGTAGGACTTATGATTAGTAGGATTTATGATGTTACGTTACGCAGGAAATTAACTACTTAAGTGTCACCAAGTAATTAAATTACGATTACCTATCAAAAAAATAAATTGAAACACACACTTACCTGTTTACATGCAAAACAATACGCGTGACGCCCGCTGGCTCTGTTGTTTATTTTGACAAAACGCAGCAAACAAAGCTTGCAATGTTTTACCAAAACACAAGGACGCGCAAGCCTCACCCGCGTGGCCGCACCTCCTTCTACCTATCACGGTAAAACGCTGCAATCTAGAGTACAGCGTTTAGCAGAAATAATTCCACCGAATTTCTGGTTATCGTGAAGTGTAATATACCTAGAATTTTTTCGTCACTGGAAACCGTAATTGAACAGTAAATCGAACCCATACCAAGCTAACATCGTGTAGATTATTTTATGATGTATACTTCTGAATCTATTCCAGCTCCGAAATGCCTCGACATGATTTTGCTCTTCTGGTACTTGCGAATCTATAGCGCTCTTAATTTCCAGTCCTCAAAAACATCGGCATGTTCCTACTCTCCTGGTATTTGTGAATCTGTAGCGCTCGTAATTATGGCCCCGGAATATCTCGACATGATTCTGCTCTGTTGGTACTTGAGAATCTATAGCGTTCACAATTTCCAGCCCCGAAAATACTTCGACAGGTTTTTGCTCTCCTGTTACTTGTGAATCTTTAGAGTTCATTAATTTTAGTCCGAAAATAAGCTTCGACATGTTTCTGTTCTCTTGGTATTTTTTAAACTTCACCGCTCACAACTACGGCGCTGAAAATAAATCGACGTGTGTCTGCTCTCCTGGTTACTTGCGGGAATCTATAGCGTTCACAATTTTAAGCCCAGAAAATACTTCGACATGTTTCTGTTCTCCTAGTACTTGTGAAAATATAGCGTTCACAATTCCAACGTGGAAAATGCTTTGACATATTACTGATCTAAAGAATTTGTGAACCTAAAGCGCTTATAATTCAAACCCCAAAAAAACTTCCGAGATGTTTCTGCTCTCCTGGTACTTGTGAATCAATAGCGCCCATAATTCCAGCCCAGAAATACCTTGACATGTTCCTGTTTTCCTGGTATTTGTGAATCTGTAGCGCTCGTAATTATGGCCTCGGAATATCTCGACATGATTCTGCTCTCCTGGTACTTGAGAATCTATAGCGTTCACAATTTCCAGCCCGAAAATAAGCTTCGAAATGTTTCTGTTCTCTTGGTATTTTTTAAACTTCACCGCTCACAACTCCGGCGCCGAAAATAAATCGACGTGCGTCTGCTCTCCTGGTTGCTTGCTGATCTATAGCGTTCACAATTTCCAGCCCAGAAAATACTTCGACATGTTTCTGCTCTCCTAGTACTTGTGAAAATATAGAGTTCACAATTCCAACGCGGAAAATCCTTCGACATATTTCTGATCTAAAGTACTTGTGAATCTAAAGTGCTCCCCCAAACAACATGTTTATATGCTTTCCTGGTACTTGCGAATCTATAGCGTTTTTAATGTCCAATCCGTCCGTCCGTTTGTGTCAATATGATTCTGCTCTCCTGGTACACAATTTCAAGCCCCGAAAATACTTCGACAGGTTTCTGCTCTGATGTTACTTGTGAATCTTTAGATTTCATTATTTTAGCCCGGAAATAAGCTTCGACATGTTTGTGTTCTCTTGGTATTTTTTAAACTTAACCGCTCACAACTCCGGCGCCGAAAATATTTCGACCTGTGTCTGCTCTTCTGGCTATTTTCGTGAATCTATGTATAGCGTTCAGAAAGTCCAGCCCAGAAAATACTTCGAGATGTTACTGCTCTCCTGGTACTTCTGAATCTGTAGCGCTCGTAATTCCGGCTCCGAAATGCCTCGACATGTTTTTGCTCTCCTGGTACTCTCGAATCTATAGCGTTCACAATTTCCAGCCCAGAAAATACTTCGACATGTTTCTGCTCTCCTAGTACTTGTGAAAATATAGCGTTCACAATTCCAACGCGGAAAATGCTTCGACATATTTCTGTTCTCTTGGTACTTGTAAATCTAAAGCGCTCATAATTCAAGCCCTGAAAAAACTTCCAAGATGTTTCTGCTCTCCTGGTAATTGTGAATCTGTGGCACTCGTAATTCCGGCCCAGGAATACCTCGGTATGTTTCTGCTCTCCTGGTACTTGTGAATCTGTAGCGCTTGGAATTCTAGGCAAGCGTGCTCCACCTTACCTTAGACCGCGTCATCGCTTAAAATCAGGTGAGATAGCGGTCAAACGTTTGCCTACCAATAGTAAAAAAAAACCAGTCCCTAAAATACTTCGAAAAGTTTCGGCTCAAAAGAAATCTTGCCCAAAAATAATTTTACATGTTCCTGGTCTCCTTGTAATTGTGAATCTTGAGTATTTTAAACTTAACCGCTCACAACTCCGGCGCTGAAAATAAATCGACGTGTGTCTGCTCTCCTGGTTATTTTCGAGAATCTATAGCGTTCACAATTTCCAGCCCAGAAAATACTTCGAAATATTTCTAATCTCCTGGTACTTGTGAATCTAAAGCATTCATAATTCAAGCCCCAAAAAAACTTCCGAGATTTTTTTTTTATTTTTTTCTTTATTGATTTTAAGGGATTTTTGTACATGAAAATGACGATGGCAATCCCATCGTTCCTTATACTACTGTCTTATTCTATTAAAAGTTATAATTAACACTTTAGTTAAACTTAAAGGAGTATAGTATTCTAGCTGCATCCGATGTTGGCAACTTCCGAGATGTTTCCGGCCCCGGAATACCTCGGTATGTTTCTGCTCTCCTGGTACTTGTGAATCTGTAGCGCTCTGAATTCCAGACCCGAAAGGTTCTGCTCTGCTTAAAAAAAAATCTTGACCAAAAATAATTTGACATGTTGCTGGTGTCCTGGTGGTTGTGAATCTCTTAGCACTCGTAATAAAATTCTAGCCCGGTAAAAAAATTTGACATGTTTCTGTTCTCCTGGTACTTTTTAATCTGAAGTACTAAGGTAGCAGAAACTTTGGACTTCAACTTCTTCCTCTGTCTCCATTAAGTCATGTATGTTACCTGGATAAAAAGTAGCCTATGTGTTATTCCAGGATGTGACCTATATATGTGCCAAATTTCATCCAAATCCCTTCAGCCGTTTTTGCATGATTGATGGACAAACATCCAAACATACAAACATGAACGCTTGCAATGAAAGCCAATCTTTTTTCCAGCAAAAAAAAAACCTGACCAAAAATACTTTGACATTATGTCTGCTCTCCTGGTACTCGAGAATCATTGGCGCTCACAAATTCAGACCCGAAAATATTTCGACATGTTTATGCTCTCCTGGTACTTGTGAATCTGAAGTACTAAGGCAGCAGAAACGTCTGATTTCCACTTCCTCCTCCGCTGCCATTAAGCTATGCCTTTTATCGGGATAAAAAGTAGCCTATGTGTTATTCCAGGATGTGACCTACATATGTGCGAAATTTCATCCAAATCCCTTCAGCCCTTTTTGCGTGATTGACGGACAAACATCCAAACATACAAACATACAAACATACAAACATACAAACATACAAACTTTCACATTTATAATATTAGTAGGATTACCATAAAACAATATAACCCGGGTTGCAGTGTTTTGTCGTAACAACCTTACAATTGAGAATTCCACCCAAATTCGCCATCTTGGTTTTTTAGGGTTTAAACTTTGACGAGCTATATCTCGGGAGCCGCTGGGCGGAGAAATCTCGTTTTTCCGATAGTTTACGTGGCTTTTTGTAAATTTATAGGACAATAAGGTTTCAGGATTTTTCAGGCTGAAATTTTTTTTGTCGCTGAAACAGGTTTCAGGAGATACCCGAAGAGACGCCGAGGTGTACATCCAAAACCCGGGCTTTCTCCGATCACGGGTTCCGGAGTTACGGGCTTTTTAAATCTGAGCTTTGACAGTTCGGCGGCCATTTTGTTAAACTTCAGACGGCTATAGCTCCTGAACCGGTGGTCGCAGGAAGCTGCAGTTTTCGGCTCCAAGTGGAGGGGCTCATTGCCTTTCTTCCCTCGTATTTTCAGGCGATTTGGAGCAGAAAATTTTCGGGGTCTTGAAAACGGTTTTAGCAGATAGGGGTGCTCAGGCGGAGTTAGGAGAGCCCAAGCTCGGTGGTTCTGCGGCTGTCCAACACGGAGATATCACGCGTCAAAGATTGACTTTGACAGCTGTGCCGCCATTTTGGACAAAACTAAAACACCCATATGTCCAACGGGAGGACTACCTTTCAGGCGTTTTTCAGGCGTCAAGATTTTTAGGCCTGAAAATCATTTCAGTGGATAGGTCTTACCGAGCGAAGTTCGGAAAGCCCAAGCACGGGGGTTTTTGAGCCGGTGGTCTCGGAGAAAACCACTTAAAACCATATTTTGATCACCATCCTGGCCAAAAAACCAGAATTTCAAATCGAAATTGCTCCGGGATCCCCTGGTGAAATTGCACCGAGTTTGGTATCGTTTTAAAGGGCTCAAGGAGAGCTATCGACTGAATATAATAAATTGACTGTACATAGAGTCACCCACGTCAATGTAATTAGACCCCCCCCCTTTTTATTGTTGGGTGATAACGAGTGTACCCAGTGCACATAGTATACTGACACGGACTCTTAAAGTCAGACAAAGCTCACTCTATACAGAGTAGAACACATTTTTTTAATTCTTATTTTTATATTTTAGTTGCTTTTAACGACTCTTACGCAAGGATTTTTCTTCTTACAACTTTTACAAAATAGATTTAGTCCTTGCTGACGAGCACTTTTTCTTGCGCCCCCAACATGTTAGGTATCAGAACGCCCGCTAAAAAAGGAGCTAGCGAGAAATCCCCACAAGCGGGGGTAAGTAAGGTAAGGCGTAGTGTTAGTGAATTGGAAAACCTAATGCAAAGGGCAAGTTCCACTTCTCCTACGACGAGTCCATTAACGCGGGCTGCCCCTCCCGCCGAAAAAGCTGTTAAAACAACCCACCCACAGCAAGCAACGCAAGGGGGAGAACAGTCGGCCCCACGAGCAGACACAAATAAGACACCTGTGGAAACAAAAAAGGCGACCACAAAACCAGTGGGAGACACCATAGCCGCACCCAGGGTACCAACGGGAAACGATGACTCCCCCAAAAAAGTCTACCCTAGTAGAGCGGCGGAAGTGAAGCTCCCACGAAACATAAAATTAGAAACAAGAGAGGGGGTCGAAAAAGCCATTATAAGAATCATCGAGTTAGTGAAGGAAGCCGAAAGTGAGGCCAAAGCCAAAACCACAGACAGAGCAAATGAAAATATAGAGCCCCTAGCTGCTGCCACTGACACAACATTCTCGTTGAGTACTGAGAGCCACTTGTTAGCAACACAAATCGAAGACAGATGGAGGAATTAAAAGCCGCAATTGACCAGAGAAATATAACATATGCGAGTGTTACTGCGACCCACAGTGGAAACGCGAACCTTATGCGAAGTACGGTGCACTCAATCGTGGTTGCATTAAAAGACGACACAGAAACGGGCAACGAATTACTCGACAAAATTCGTAAGGCGGCAGACGCGAAAGAGGGCTGGGTCAAGGTCGAAAGAGTGAGGAAAGCAAAGATAGGAAGGTTATAATGGGATTTAAGACTAGGGAGGAAAGAAATAAAATGAAGAGCAGATTGGAGGTAGAGAGACAGAACCTCAGCGTCGAGGAAGTGAAAAATAAAGACCCACTGCTGATCCTCAGGAGCGTCCTCTCTGTTAATTTAGACGAAGACGTCCTCAGAGCAATGAGGAATCAAAACAGGGACGTTTTTCACGACCTTGACAAAGAGGAGGATAGAGTTGAGGTAAAATTCAGAAGAAGAACAAGGAATCCGCACACTAACCACGTTGTGGTCAGCGTCTCACCGACCATCTGGAGACGGGCTACTGCGATCGGATGCCTGCCAGTACTGCGGTACTGTCAAGGCTGCAATAGCGGTATTTGATCAAGACCTCGTTGTAATACAGTACCCAAAACTCACCACACACAACATCACTGTGGTGGCGATCCAGACCAGTGCCTGGAGAATCACGCTGGTCTCCTTTTACTTCGCGCCAGATAAACCAGTGGAACCATATCTGGAGCACCTCAGACGCGTCGAGGAAGAAGTAGGTTCCAAAATGTGGATTGTTGCAGGAGACGCAAACGCTAAAAGTACCTGGTGGGGAAGGGGCGAAGAAGTGTCTAGAGTTCTTGACGAGCTGGATCTCAACATACTCAACAGAGGTGAAATTCCGACCTTCGATACAATCAGAGGGGGAATACGATACTGCAGCCACGTCGACGTAACAGCATGTTCGACGGACATCCTGGACCTGGTGGACGACTGGAGAGTAGACGAGTGCCTCACGAGCTCGGACCACAACGGCATTGTTTTTAACATCAAACTCAAGAGGTCAAAGGGCATCCAAATACACAGAACGACAAGAGTTTTTAATACAAAAAAAGCGAATTGGTCTGAATTTTGTGCGAAACTCAACCAATTAATGCTAACCAATAAAATAAACAAAATAGATAGACAAATTAAACACTGTAGAAGAAATAAATTATACAATTAATAAATACACACAGTCCATTAGAGATGCATGCACCTCATCAATACCCATGAGGAAAAACAAAGAAGTACTCACTTTGCCGTGGTGGTCCGAGAAACTCGAAAATATGAAGCGGAAAGTCACTACTCTAAAACGCAGAATCAGGTGTGCTGCACCTATCCGAAGATCGAAGGTCGTTGAAGAGTATCTGAAACAGAAAGTTGAGTATGAGACGGAAGCAGCCAAACACATCGTCGAGAGTTGGAAGAAGTTCTGCGCAAAACAGGACAGAAAGGGGGTTTGGGAAGGGATATATCGGATGATATGGAGAACCAGGGGAAGGGGAGAGGACCGGCCGCTGGTGAAGGATGGGGAGGTTCTGGACGCGAGAGGTTCGGTCGAGCTTCTGGCGAACACTTTCTACCCGGAAGACCAGAAGGACAATGATAACACATGCCACCGCGTCATCAGAGGAAAAGCTGAGGTCGTGAATGCTGGAGAGCATGATGACTCATGCGATCCACCATTCACGATGGCCGAACTGATGGCGGCTTGTAGGTCCTTCAACCCCAAGAAGGCGCCAGGAGCTTATGGCTTCACCGCCGATATATGTTGCCGGGCTATCGGGGTTGCCCCTGAGGTGGCCCTTGCTCTTCTGAACGGCTGCCTTAGGTGCTACCACATCCCTGAAATCTGGAAGGAGGCGACTGTGGTGGTGTTGAGGAAACCGGGGAAGGGCGACTACAGCACTCATTGGTGAATTTTTATCGGACGATTTAAAAAATAATAATTGGGTTTTTGTTTGTGTGGGTCATATGTCCAATTTGTTTAAACTCAATTATATGTAATAATTTTAATAATATTATGGTACGCCTTTTAGGTTATACATAGCGATCCTGACAATAGAATAAGAACCTATTATTGTACCTATGATTTGCAAATATAATAAATAAATAACTAAACAAATAAATAAATGACAATGAAATGACAGAAACGTGTCGAAGCTTTTCTGGGCTGTAATTGCGAACGCTATAGAATTAAAAATACCGAGACAGCAAAAACATGTCGAAGATTTTTCGGGGCTGGAATTGTGAGCAGTTAGGATTAAGTAGTAACAGGAGAACAGGAACATGCATCTTTTCCGGGCTGAAATTATAAGTGCTAAAGATTAACAATTACCAAGAGACCAAAAATATGTCGCAATATTTCCGGGGCTGGAATTGTGAGTGGTTAGGATTCAAAAGTACCGGGACACCAGAAATACGTCAAAGTATTGCCGGGACTGGAATTATGAACGGTGCAGATTCACAAGTAGAAACCAGAAATATGTCAAAGTATTTGTTCGACAGGAATAGTGAGCGCTTATGATTCACAAGTGCAGGAGATCACAAACATGTCGAAGTAATGTCGGGGCTGAAATCTTACTTTCAGCCACACCGCAAAGTCTTACTATATCTGGATACCTGAATCATGAAGATGCAGTTCCAAGAATAAGACAATGAAGCAAAAGAGCTCCGCGGCAGTTCTAAAGTCTACGCAGATGAAGTCGCGGGAAGTAGCTAGTTATATTATAAGCAAAAGTTGCCATTTACGATTTATGACGTGTTAAAAAAAAAACTACTTACTAGATCTCTTTCAAACCAATTTTCGCTGGTAGTGTACATGGTAATATACATCGTATATTTTTTTAGTTTTATCATTCTCTTATTTTAGAAGTTACAGATAGGGGGACACACATCTAACCACTTTGGAAGTATCTCTCGCGCAAACTATTCAGTGTAGAAAATAATGATTTTAGAAACCTCAATATCATTTTCGAAGACCTATTCATAGATATACCCCACACGTATGGGTTTGATGAAAAAAGAATTTTGAGTTTCAGTTCTCAGTATGGGGTTAAGTTATTGTTTTTTTTATTTTTGTGTGAAAATCTTAATGCGGTTCACAGAATACATCTACTTACCGAGTTTCAACAGCATAGTCTTATAGTTTCGGAGAAAAGTGGCTGTGACATACGGACGGACAGACAGACAGACATGACGAATCTATTAGGGTTCCGTTTTTGCCATTTGGCTACGGGACCCTAAAAAGTGATCAAATGTGCTCCGATGAAAAAATAATAATAAGTGTTTGTGTGTAGAGGTAAGTTGTCCTCATAGCCCAAAGTGATTTTCACAAACTGGATTGCAGTGAAACCACTGAAAACCTCTATTTTTAGAGGTTTAGTTCTTCGAGCTGGAACGTTTACCGCTTTTGCGGAGAAACAAGATCGACGACCATATGTTTTTCTACTAATAAACATAGTGGAATAACTCCGCCTTCGTTCCTGACTACTCAGCTTCTACTTCGATCCAGAAGTTTCAAGCTAAATGGATGGAATTATGAGGGCTAATAATGGAGATTTAAAGATGATGTAAGCGTGAGAGATAAAAATTCATAAACACCAGGTAACCAGTATTTCCGGGGTTGAAATTGTGAGCGGTTAGGATTCACAGATACCAGGAGACCAGAAACATGTCAATGTATTTTTTGGGATGGAATTTTGAGGGCTAATAATAATAGAGATAAAAATATATGAAGATTTAATTGTGAGAGACAAAAAATCACAAGTACCAGGTAACCAGTCTTTTCGGGGTTAGAATTGTGAGCGGTTAGAATTCACAGTTACCAGAAGACCAGAAATATGTCTTAGGATTTTTGAGGCCAGAATTGTAATCGTTAAAGTTTTAAAAGTACCTACCAGGAAACATTGAAGTAAAATTGTCACAAACACTAAAGACACTGCTTTGTTTGTATGCAGTCAGAGACGGCGGCCGTCGCAACGTCGATGCCATGAGCACATACGCTCTGCAAGCGTCGCGGTAGTCCGTATGTGCGGACCTGCCGACCCTTATCTTGCGCGTCCGGCATGTATCCGCGTCTCACTACTTGACAGGCTGAGCATATTTAAATAAATAAATAAAATAGAATAGCCTTTTATTTCTTGCAAAACAAAAATAAACAAAGTGATTGCAACTAACTTTATCCTAATATTAGTACTAATATTTCATGAATTTGCAAGAACCCCTTCGCAGGTGAAGGCCTCCTCCAAGAAAGCCCACTTTTCTCTAGCTTGGGCTGTTTGGATCTATCTAGAACCAGCCGCTTTTATAATATCGTCTGCCCATCTTGTAAGCAGCCTTTCTCTGTATCGTTTCCCACTTGGGCCTCTCCACTGAGTCACCCTTATGGTCCATCGCTCATCTGAAAGTCTCGCAACATGCCCCTCCCATTTCCATTTCAGCCTTTTTGCATAGTTCGAAGCATCGGTGGCTTTGGTTATGCTTCTTATCCTTGAGTGTCTTATTTTATTAATTATTTTGATTTTGAGCATGCTTCGTTCTAAGCCCCGTTGACAAGTTGTAATTTTCCTTCTGTTTCTGTGTATTTCCAAGTCTGGCAGGCATAAGTTAGGCATGGTAAAAGGCAGCTTGACATGGCTTTAGTTTTTAGTTCTACTGGCATATTGCTTTTGAAAATTTCTTTTAGGCTTCAATATTTGTTCCAAGTAAGCTGAATTCTCCTATCAATTTCTGAGTAGTTACTATCTTTGCCGAAGCTGATTTGTTTTCCCAGGTACACATATTTGTTTGTGTATTTCAATTCTTCCCTGTCAACCAATATTGCCTTTTCCGTGCACTTAGCATTGTCTTTGCGAGATTCATCTCTAGTCCCACCTTCTTACTAGCCACGTTTAGTGATTGGATTATAACTTGTAATTGTAAACTAGATTCCGAAAAAAGCACTAAGTCGTCAGCAAATGTGAGCTGGTTGAGGTATTTGCTGTCTATGTACAGGCCCTGCGTTCCCCAGTACAGCCTTCATATTATAGACTCCAGGATAGCTATGAACAGCTTTGGGGAGGTCGGATCGCCTTGTCTTACTCCTCTTTCAATGGGGAAGCTTGGGCCGACTCTTTCTTGTTTTACTCTCCCCATATTGTCGCTAGATACTTTTTAATACCTGTGTGTACTTCTTATCTACCCCTTGCTCTAGTAACGCTTTCCAAATGCTTTGATGCGAGACGGTGTCATAAGCTTTTTTGTAGTCTATGAAGGAAATGTAGAGAGCTCTTTGTCTTTCTTGATATTTCTCTATCAGTAGTTCCAAGGTGTGGATATGGTCTATAGTCGAGAAACTCTTTCTAAATCCCGCTTGTTCGATGAGTTGTTCTGCTTCCAATGGGTTACTGATTCTTTGGTTTATGAGCGAGGAGAATAATTTGTAGTAACACGGCAGTAAGCTTATTGGTATTTAATTTGCAGCATCTCCGGGGTCACCTTTTTTGTAAATGAGTATTATGTCTGACTCTGACCATTGTTTCAGCGTTTTAGAATTTTCCAGAATACGGTTAAACAGCTGAGTAAGCGGAAGAGCCAGTAGTGAGTGGGCCAATTTTATAGACTCGTTGGTAATGTCGTCAGAGCCAGGGCTTTTATTGGCTTTTAGTCTGTTTATTGCTTGGGTAACTTTTGACACGGCAAATGGTGTACATCTCGTTGGAATTTCGTCCTGCTGGTAGTCGTTGTCACCGGTATTTTCGCCCTCTTGGGCGGTGTTGAGCTTTTTGTAGAAGTCTGTTGCGATTCCTATTATATCTTTTCGGTTATTTAGGGATATACCTTTGTTTTTCAATTCTTCTATCCATATCTTATTTGTCTTCAACTCTCTACTATAGGCTTTTCTTAAACTTCCTGTCTGTATTAGATGTTTCTCGACAGTTTCCGGTCTGTATCTTGTATAGTCGCTTTTGACGCGTTTGCTTACGAACTTGTATAACGCTGAGAGTTCATTTTTCATTGACCTTGTTTTTTTTCTTTGTATTTTGCAGTAGCTGTCTCCTCTTCAAAAGGGCTAGAGTACGCTTTGATAAAATTGTATATCTTGTATTATTAGGTATTCGAGCGTCTTGTAGGCTTTGTGTGATGGCTCTTAGTATATTGTCGTGATGGGTTTGGACTGAAATGTTTTCTTGAGATTCTAGTAGGTTTGGTAGATAGGCTATGATGTACTCCTTGTATCTGTTTATTTCTTCCACACTTCTCAGTGAGGCGTTTTGGTTATGTTTAAATCCTGTTTGGTTCCTTTTTCCTTTTGAGAGAAATTGAGAGAATTATTGTTGCTTTAACTGGTCGGTGGTCTGATGAAAAATTGAGATTCAAAACATCAATGTTATAAATCATTCTAGGTCTGTTTGTCAAAATATAGTCAATTTCGTTTTTAAACTCCCCGTTTGGTGAGCGCCATGTCCATCTACAGTTAGGTTTTTTATTGAAGAATGTATTTTAAATTGCAATTTTATTTTCGAGTGCGAAGTCGATGAGTCTTTGTCCCCTTGGATTCCTTATGCCATATCCATTTGGTTTTATTATCAAGTGTTCCTCCATTTTAGGTTGGCCTATTTTGGAATTTTAGGCATATGCTATATGCAAGTTCCATGGCTGTAAAAAAAGCATAAAAAGTTTCGATTTCTTCTTCTTTTGCTGCTTCTGTCGGAGCATATACCTGTATAAGCGAGATTTTTTGGCCTTGTTTACTCAAGTTTAGCAGCGCAACTCTATCGGTAATTCCGACGAAGCATTCAATGTTTTTTCTGTGGTTTAAACTTATTAAAAAACCGACCCCATATTGCCCTTGCGTAAGACCCGTATGACAGAGTATACAATTACTATATTCTTCTATTTTTGTACCCAGGCAACGCGTTTCTGATAGTCCAATTATGTCGTAGTTTATATTTTTTAGCGCCTCTGTCAATTCTAGTAGGCGTCCGTAAGAAGATAAGGTTCTGACGTTATATGTTATAGCGGAGTTTACTGCGTGTCTCTCGGAAATAAATGCGGTAATTGACGATTATAATTTAGATACAGTATTTATTATGGGTGACTTCAATGCACATCCGAGGGAGTTGTTTTCTAAATGAAATGCTGAAATTCTGTAAGGAACAAAGTTGTTCATGCGCCGACGTAGATTTGTTACCAAGTTGTCTGAACACTTATACTTACTTAAGTGAGGCTCATGGAACTGTAAGGTGGTTAGACCATTGCCTTGTTACGTCAATGGCTTTTCAAACAATTGAAAGTATTAAGGTATTGTACGAAGTGTTATGATCTTTTTTTTTATGCAAAACTGGGAAACTCTTGGCCCAAATCTCACCTGATGGAAAGTGATGATTAGGCCGAAGATGGAAGCGAGTTTCACCCGGAATCCTCTTACACAGAGGAACTGGCTATCATACCTCTAACTGCCGGAACACAACAATGCTGTTAACATTGTTGTTATGGCGACAGACTTAGACATGATGGTGGTAGCTTGCCAGGCGGACTTAGAAAAAGTCCTTCCACCAACCAAACCGAGCAAAAAATTTGCCCCCGCTGGGAATTGAACCCGGGACCTCTGGGTCTGAATCATGTGGTTTAACCACTAGACCACGGAGGCGGTTAGTGTCACCTGTTTAGCACCACCCGGGGACCACGTGTAGGGATTCGCTGAAGGGTATTCTCCTACGGACGCGGGTGACTCGGCCCCCAAAACACTCACCACTGATCACTTTCCATTGGAAATAACGTGTGATCTTAAGAGTCTACTAGAAATACTGTAAACAGAGAGATAGATAACCGAGTGTTATGGGGGCTGAGAAACGAGGAACAAATTTGTAATTATAGGGAGCTGTGTAACGAGGCATTGCGTAATATAGACTTTCCAGTGGAATTGCAGGACTGTTGTAACCATGTATGTAACAATGTAGATCATAGGAACATATTTAATACATTGTACACTAACATTAAGTCTATATTGTGTGATGCCTCGGAGAAAACTCGAATTATCAGAAAAATCTGTAAAAAGAAGGGTATTGTGGGGTGGAACCAGCACGTAGGTGAATCTCATAGGAAGGCTCGACTTAGTTTCAGTAACTGGGTTCTAGCAGGGAAGCCGCGCGCGGGGCCACATTATTTAGATATGTGTAAAACACGAAAAGAACATAAAAATAAATTTAAATGGTGCCAGTGTTTTTTGGCAGTTTTTGGAAAAATACGAGGCACTTGAACCCTAAACCGAGTGTTCTTGTGAGCGTTGACAGTACAATAGGGGATCGTAATATTGCGAATAATTTTAAGGGGCATTTTACTGTTGAACCAATGCCCTGTGACCTTGGTAACTTGAGTAAACCAGACGTCAGACCTGGTGAGAAATATACTCAAATTATGCCAGAAGACGTGAGGAATGTCATAAAGAAAATGAAGCGTGGAAAGTCACCAGGTCACGACGGTATTAGTATAGAGCAAATGCGTTGTGCAGGTGTACATTTGCCCAGAGTTTTAAGTCTATTGTTTAATTTTTGTATAGGTCAATCATTCATTCCGGATGATATTATGAAAACTGTGGTAGTTCCAATAATAAAAAAAATAAGACTGGGGATCCATCTGACAAGCACAACTATCGCCCGATATCATTAGCCACGACCATGGCGAAGGTCCTTGACTGTCTCATGAACACAGCTGAATGAACACCTTCGGATACATGACGTGCAGTTTGGCTTCAGACCCAATCTGTCAATGGAAATGGCAATCATGTGTCTGAAACAAACTGTAAGGTACTATACCTCAAATCTCAAATTGTGTGTTTGTTGTTGTGTGTGTTGTTGTATTGTTTATTGTTTGTTGTTTGTTTGTTTACAGGTGGTAAAAGAATAAATAGAACAAATTATGGACCCTGTCGGGCACAGCAAAACTTTAAATAATTAGGAGAGAGGAAGAGCGCTTTAATTAACTTTCCTTGCAAAATAAATGCTTTTTATTTCCTGTCCAACATGTACCTATTTTCAAATTTTTTATACGTATTATTCCGTTTATTCATGTTAAAATACTTGTTAATTAAATTTTTAAATATATCTTAAAAAAACATTACAAAATACATTTAAAAATATAAAAAACAGTAGCCCACCGGTATCGGGAACAGGGTCCAAGCTACCGGCGGTCAGGGCTCCAGAGAGAGGAACCTCCTAACAATGCGAGCCGTGTCAAGAAGTACCACTTTCTGAATCAAGCCCTTGACCCAGCTGCCCAACGAGAGCCTCCTGAGGTGTTGGTCGAGGCTCTTGGCTATTAAGCCGTTGGCTGTCACAACTATCGGTACAATGATTGCAGAGTCCACTTCCCACATGTCGACAACCTCGCGAGCCAAGTCAATATACTTGATTTGTTTATCTTTCTCGGCTTTCACGAGATTCTCGTCATGCGGGACGGTTATGTCGACAATCATTGCACGCCTCACTATTCGGTCCACCACCACTATATCAGGCTTATTGGCAACAATAGTCCTGTCAGTGATGATGGACCGATCCCAGTACAATGTGATATCGCCATTATCGAGAACTGAGTCGGGCGCATATCTGTAGTACGGCACCTCCGACTGCACAAGAGAGTATTTCAGAGCAAGTTGCTGATGGATAATCCTGGCTACAAGGTTGTGCCTATGCAAGTATTCTCCGTTAGCTAGACGAGAACAACCAGAGATAATGTGGCGAATTGATTCTCCCGGACGGTGACATGCCCGACATATGTCGACCGTGCCGTCCTTCACAATAAATCTCCGGTAGTTATTCGTCATGATAACTTCGTCCATAATTGCACAGACAAAACCTTCGGTTTCTCCGAAAAGATCACCGAAACGCAGCCAGGCTACGGACGCTAGTTGATCTAATACGTAATCTAATAAATTTTTGGTTGTTTTGTTATTTATTTATTATCATTAATTGAATCATTTATTGACATCCGTCAGCAAAAGATTTATATAGTAGGAGGGTGGTAGTTATCAACAGCTATAAAACTTATACCTTGTCGTTTAAAAATTCATTTATGCTATAGTAGCATTTTTGTACTAAAAATTATTTTAGTTTATTTGTGAAAATGTTTAATTTATCTTCTTTTTTTATTAATTCGGCTGAAGGGATTTGGATGAAATTTAGGTCACATCCTGGAATAACACATAGGCTTCTTTTTATCCCGGTAACATACATGCCCTAATGGCTACAGAGGAAGAAGTGGAAGTCTAAAGTTTCTGCAACCTTAGTACTTCAGATTCAAAAGTGCCAGGAGTACAGAAACATGTCGATTTTTTTACTGGGCTAGAGTTTTATTACGAGTGCTAAAAGATTCACAAGTACTTGGAGACCAGCAACGTGTCAAATTATTTTTGGGAAACTTTTTTTTTATGAAACGTGTCGAAGTATTTTCGAGACTGGAATTCCGAGTTCTACAGATTCACAAGTACCAGAAGAGCAAAAACATGTCGAGGTATTCCGGGGCCGGAATTACAAGCGCTACAGATTCACAAGTACCAGGAGAGCAGAAATATCTCGGAAGTTTTATTGGGGCTTAAATTATGAGCGCTTTAGATTCACAAGTACCAGGAGATTAGAAATATGTCAAAGCATTTTCCGCGCTGGAATTGTGAACGCTATGTTTTTACATACTAGGAGAGAAGAAACATGTCTAAGTATTTTCTGGGCTGGAAATTGTGAACACTATAGATTATCAAGTACCAGGAGAGCAGAAACGTGTCGAATATATTTCCGAGGCCGGAATTACAAGCGCTACAGATTAACAAGTACTAGGAGAGCAGAAACATCTCGGACGGTTTTTTGGGGCTTAAATTATGAGTGCTTTAGATTCACAAGTACCAGGAGATCAGAAGTATGTCGAAACATTTTCCGCGCTGGAATTGTGAACGCTATATTTTCACAAGTATGTACTAGGAGAGCTGAAACATGTGGAAGTATTTTCGGGGGCAGAATTACGAGCGCTACAAATCAAAAGTACCAGGAGAGCAGAAACATCTCGAAGATTTTTTTGTTGCTAGCATTATTAGCGATATAGATTCACAAGTAGGTACCAAGAGACCAGAAACACACCGAAGTTTTCTCAAGGCTGGAAACACTATATATTCACAAGTACCAGCAAAAGCAGAAACATGTCGAGGTATTTTCGGTGCCGCAATTGTGAGCGCTAAAGATTCACAGGTACCAGGAGAACAAAAACATGTCGAGGTTATCCGGGGCTGGAATTACGAGTGCTAGAGATTTACAAGTACCAGGAGAGCAGAAATATTTCAAAGTATTTCCGGGCCTTGAAATTGTGTACGCATTAGTTTTACAAGTACCAGGAGAGCAGAAACATGTCGAGGTATTCCGGGGCTGGAATTACGAGCGCTATAGATTCACAAGTACCAGGAGAGCAGAAACATGTGGAAGTAATTTCAGGGGTGAAATTTTACATTCAGCTGCACCGCAAAGACTCACACTATCTGGATACCAGAATCATGAAGATGCATTTCCAAGGATGAGAATATGAGGTAAAAAAGTTGCGCACCAGTTCTAAAGTCTACGCAGACGAAGTCGCGGGAAGAAGCTAGTTTATTATATATTTTTATGGACATTACATAGGGGCTTGTTGAATGTATTTTTAGCCGAGAATGTGGAATGTTTAATCGCGATTTGTGCCTGAGTGTGTAACGTGATTGTATGTCCTCGCGCTTTGTATAAAATTCTTGATACTTGCGAACAAATTTGCAAGTTTCTAATATGTATATACTGGGGAGTGTTAAAATATTATAATTTTGGAAGTGAGGTTTGCAGCTGTCTGTTTGATCGATATTTGCTAGGATTCTAACTAATTTTTTTTGAATGGTAAATAGTGTTTTAGCATCGGTGCTATTTCCCCAAAGGATAACACCGTAGCTTAGCCATGCATAAGCATACGTATAGTAGGTGGTGAGCGCTGCTTGAAGATTTGTGTTTTTTTTTATTTCACGAAGAGCAAATGAAAATCTTGAAATTTTTGATCTAAGTTTTTGTATGTGGGATTTCCAGTTTATATGAGTATCCAAATCTAGTCCAAGTAGTGTAAATTCTTTGACTTTTTCTATTTTTGCGTCATTGAAAGTAAAATCTATATTTAAAGGTATTTTTTGATGGGGATGAAAAGCAATTAGTTTAGTCTTTGAGTGATTTATTTCGAGGTTGTGTGCGTTCATCCAAGTCTTGATTTTGGTGAGTATTGAATTAAGTTCTTCGTTTAGATTTTAAGTTGTTTTGACACGAGACTAGTAGAGAAATGTCATCCGCGAATAGAACACATGGTCCCTCTATGATTTTAGGTAAGTCGTTGATATAAATAAAAAATAAGAGACATCTTATTACACTTCCTTGGGGTATTGACGCGCTAATTGGTTTGCTATTTGATCGGACTTTCTTTATTTCTTTTGTCTGGTGATCAAAAAATTCAAATTCCACTGTTTGCTTTCTATTCTTTAGGTAAGACACAAGCCAATCATGAGCTTTTCCACGAATTCCTATGCCGTATAATTTGGCAAGTAATATATTGAATTGGACTTTGTCATAGGCTTTGGTCATATCTAGTAATGTACCTATTGAATATTTTTTATTATTAATTATATTAAGTGCTTCTTGCACAGAAGATTGGCGACTTGGGTACCTCATTAAATCTAAATGTTCCAAAATCATCTTATATGCAAATTATAGGTCTTATATTCGTAGTTATTTTCCAAGCTAAAATGGTTAATTAGTTGTTGGTAGTAATTAAAAAAACATGATTTTAGTGTGCTACCCCGTTACGAAAACAAAACGCATTAATCCACAACAAAACGCATAAAATAGAGCCAAACTTATTTCGATTCAAATTGATAATTGATATTTGGCAACCCAGCTGTCACTTTATGTCAAATACAAAAAATATGTAGGCAAAACGTCATAATTATTTCTGTGTTGTATGTAGGTGTCCTATTTAGTTCGTCGTTTAGGATATTTGTAGTGTTCATATGCGTCTTTAAATGAAGTGTGAACCATGTGAATTTTCAGCCACCATGTTGCTATAACATTACAATTTGCGTTCAGTTGATTATACTTTTGTGCAGGACGGAACTGGTGATAGGAATCTTATTTAACATTGTTTGTACTTCAAATCTGAGAATGTCGATCCCGTTGTGTGCCCAGATAAAGAGAGATTTCAAAATCTTCAGACAAGAATATTCAATCGAGCGAGTCTTCATCTTATTAAAGATTTAAAAACTGCTTGTGCTGTATTAAATGCATTTGGAACTCGATTTACTGACCCAGGAAATGCTCAATTAATGTAAAATATAATAAATGAACGTTTATTTTTAGAGAACGAATTAGCGATTATAGCCATGGAGCGCCTGAATCGTCGCAGTATTATTATGTTTCCGAATATAGATGCCTCAAATATACATAATTATAATTCCCACGGCTCTCCTTGGAAGAATTGGTGTTGTTTGTGTGTGGCACATGCTAGATCCGTCAAGCTAGATCATACGTTGGAGAACATTTCCGCTTTCAAGGAATGTACACACCCGAAATAGATCGCGACCAGCTGGATTTGAGCAGTTTAGGAGGAGAAAATCCATTTTTGTTAAGAGCAAAATTAAAATCCCGTCATGTGGGGCGGATCACATATTTTGTTTTCATAGCCGTTGAAAAGGAACAGCAAGGTCAGAGCTCCATCATCGGCGACTGTTGTAACTGTATAGTATTTCGCTTACGCTCGACACGAAGGAACAACCCCCCCTGCGGTATTTCTTGACAATGTATTGTAAACATTACAATAAAAAGTTTTATGAATACTATGGTTGCATTTTTTACCTATTCTATTTAATTATTCATTATCTTTTGTCCTGTTGACGACCATCTTGTGGGTGGGTCATGGACCATCTTGGATACAGATTCAAATCCCGCTGAAGGAACGTTATAACTTATACCCTTACCCTTACCGTTACCCTTAACTGATAGCCTAAAATCATTCAAAATCTAAGAAGATTTTGAATGATTTTAGGCTATCCAGTTGAATAACCTATATTTGCCGTTTCCTTATCTCAACTTAGAACAATTTTTTTTTTAAGGATGGGAAATCATCAAATGACTCCTCCCGCTCTGGATAAAGCAGGAGGGAGTGTCAGACTCCTACTGACTAAAACCCATCCGTGTTCCTCTTAACGCCCTTTGCGTTCCAGGGCCGCGGTGACTCTTTCGAACATATTCCGCAAACCCGGCAGGCACTGGCCCTAGCGGGCCCCACTTGCTTTGCTGACAACTCTTTGAGGCGCGCGTGGAACACAGCGCGCCGTCGACCCGGGCCTGATTCTGATCAGATGGCAAGCCACCCAATGCTCGCCGTCCGCAGGCCCCAAGCGCAGATACGGTGGCCGGGAATCGCCCTGCGACTCCCTACGCCCGGGGCGTCTTCTTCTGGTGCGGCGGCCGGGGCGCGAGGTCTCCCTCACGCGTTCGGCCTCCTCCTTCGCTTGCATTACTGCTTCGCAAAAGGAGGTTACCGCTTCCCATGCCTGCTCGCTCCGGTTCATGGCTTGAACCGGGGCCGGACGCGAGAGGTTGCCGCCACCGATTGCCTCAACGAGGACACAGCGTTGTTCCACCCACGCAGGGCAGACCTCCACCGTATGCTCCACTGTGTCTTCCGGGCGATCCTCGCAGTGTTGACACCCGGGCGTATCCTCCCGCTGAATTCGAAACAGGTACCTTCCGAAACAACCGTGTCCGGTGAGTACCTGCGTCAGGCGGAAGGTGAGGACGCCGTGGCGCCGCTCTAGCCACTCCTCAAAGAGGGGACTTATCGCCACAATTGTGGCGTGCCCAACGCTGGGTTGCGACAGTCGCTGTCTCCATACCGCCATGAGATCCTGCCGGAGCTCCGTCCGCCGTGCTGCGATTTGCAGCGGCAGAGGAGTCTCGCCCCGGGCGGCGTTGCGCCTCCACGCAATAAGAACACCTTGCTGTAACATCTACTAGTAACTCAAAAATCTTTCTATAATTAATAAAGTACAATCTATACACTTTATCTGATTAAAATGTATGATTTATAAGGGTTTTCCTTTAGTTACAAAGTATGTAGGTAGGTATCTTTAAGAATTATTTTTGGTGTTCCATTTTGAGGTTATGTTTAAAATCAATTAAATAACCCCAAGTCTAATGTATGGCTTACCATTACATATTCTGTTATACTCTATTGTAGCATTCAAATCCATATATTCATTCTATGAAACGCTAAGCCTTTATGTGGTACTGAAAATACATGGGTTTCTGCCAATCTCCAAATTTGTAAACTGCCAAAGTTGTTGAGCAGTTTCTGCGAAAACCATTTTGACATTCGTCAAATATTTTGTATTTTTCGCAATATTTGTATATTCACACATGGCTTTTTCAAAAATCTTCGAGGACGTGGGTAAGAGAGCTATAGGGCGGTAATTGTTTGGATCTGAATTTGATTCTTTTTTGTGGATTGGCTTAATTAGTGACTTTTTCAATAGATCGGGGAATGCACCTTCTTCAAATGATTGGTTCAGCAAGAGGTAGAACGGTAGCGTCAGTTCGTCTGCGCATTGCCTTAATAAGATAGGTGGGATTTCATCTATGCCATAGCTACTTTTATTCTTTAAATGTTTGATTAATTTGTTTACTTTCCAAGGGTCTATAGGGCCAAGAAACATGCTATTCTCTGTGGGGCTCAGAACAGACGTGCCGTGAGACTCACGGCCACTAGGTGATCTGATGTCGCTCTCCCCTATTGATGCAAAGAAGCTTGTTTAGGTTCAGATGTCGTGTTATCATTTATTTGTAAGTGTAGGTATGTTGTTTTTTTCGTTTTTTGGTTTCTTGTTCGCTCTCTCTTTTATGATGCTCCACATTGTTTTAACCTTATTATTTGATTTTTTGATTTTGTTTATGTATTCAGTCCTTTTTGCTGTCGTAACCAATTTTTTCAATATTTTTTCATATTTTTTATAATATTGTGTTTTATGGATATTATTGGATTTTTTGTTTTCAGTGTTAGTATTTTTAAGTCTTTTGTTATTGCTAGAGATTTTAATACCTGTAGTCAGACAGTATTTTTTAAATTTAGTTTTAAGTTTAATTTTACGCGAGGGAATAATTTGGTTTAATATAGATATAATTGTATCGTTGAATATTTTATAGTTTTCATTTATATCTTTGTCTGGTAGCAGCAGATCATTCCAGTTTTGTTTACTTATTATAGATTTGAATTTTTGCATATTTTTAGTGTTAAACATTCTTTATTTAGTGAACCAGATAGTTGGCTTTACTTGTTATACCGACAGGCAAACACCTGTATATAATTCTTATTTTCTTGACCTGTCGAGGGCCTTCGACCTGGTGTCTTATGATATTCTGTGGCCTAAACTACTTGAGGAGACCACTGTGCCAAGGGAGCTTGTATCTCTTCTCAAGTATTGGTACAGTAATCAAAATAATGATGTCAGATGGGTCAACTCGCATAGTGAGGAATATAATCTCAAATGCGGTGTGAGGCAAGGCGGGTTGACATCCCCGAGTTTGTTTAACTTATTTGTTAACTAGCTGATTGGCGGGCTCAGCAGAGCTATGGTCGGATGTTCAATAGACAGAAGAATGATTAATAATATTAGTTACGCGGATGACATGGTTCTGCTGAGCCCGTCAGTGAGTGCCCTCAGGAGACTATTGGGCATTTGTGAAACATATGCCCTGTCGCATGGACTCAAATATAATGCTAGTAAGAGTGTTCTGATGGTTTATAACTGCTGAACAAGACTCCCTCGAACGTGCCGCCAATTAAGATCGGTGGGTCGGCACTAGTGAGGGTGTCTAAAGTAAAATATTTGGGTCACATGCTGACAGAGCGGCTACGGGACGATGAAGACCTAGAGAGGGAAAGGAGGGCGTTGGCAGTCCGCTGCAGTATGTTGGGCCACAGATTCGCACGATGTACCACAGATGTAAAACTGATACTTTTTAGAGCCTTCTGTCAGTCTTTTTACACGTGCAGTCTGTGGCGGGCTTACAACGCCCTACGTGTTCAGTACAATGAAGCTCTGAGGGCACTGTTGAGGAAACCCAGGTACTGCAGTGCTTCCGCAATGGCATGGCATGGCAACATCCAAAATAACAAAATGGAGACCAAAAAGTCAAAATGTTGGAGAATGTAACCAAATGTAGATTTTGTTGCTCCCTAAAAAGTAACTGTAGTATGAATGCTCCTTTACATACAGCGGCGTGGGGGAGGGGGTGTCAGGTTAGGGAGGTTAGCGACACTGGCTCATAATAATTTAACGCGCATTTGTATTTTCCATAAAAAAGGTCGTTACACACGATTGTGGACATAAAAGCGCCATAAAGCAGAAATATAAAATGTTAGTCGTTCGGCGTTGGCTGATGAAGTGTAGCGCGTGACCTGGCGTTATGTTACACATGCGACGCTTTACACATGCGACATGATACACACACGACATGTTACTTATGTGACAAGTTACGCACGCGGCACATTACACACGTGACACGTTACTTCAACACGTAACACAGGTGTCACGTTACTTTGGTGACAAGTTAAACACACGCGAGACACATTACATACGTGACACTTTACTTATGCATTATTTTACACCAGTGTCACTTTACTTAATATGTGACAAGTTACACACGCGCCACATTACACACGTGACACGTTTTTTATGCAACCGGTTAAACACGTGGCACGTTACTTATGTGACAAGTTACACACGCGGCACGTTACTTTTTTTTAATATTGATAGGCATACGTTTGACCGCTATCTCACCTGATGTTAAGCGATGATGCGGTCTAAGGTGGAACACGCTTGCCTAGAAGTAACCTATTCACTCTTGACTTAAAGACTCCCAGATTGTAGCTATCAGGAAACACAGACTCAGGCAGGGAATTCCACTCTTTAGCTGTACGCACAATGAATGTATTCCCAAAACGTTTTGTGTTATATTATTTAAGTTATGCAATTCCGTCGCACACTCCCCAAAATGTAACCGATAGAAAACCGACAGGCTAGCAACTCGGCGTCGATGCTCAAGACTTTGGAGCTTCGATTTCGAGTTTTTTACTTATGTGTAAAGGTACACACACGCGGTACAATATACACGTGACACGTTACTTATGCAACACGTTACACAAGCGTCACGTTACTTATGTGGCAAGTTACACACGCGGCACATTTCACACGTGACTCGTTATTTATACAACACGTTACACAATCGTCACGTTACTTATGTGACAAATTACACACGCGGCACATTATACACGTGACACGTTACTTATGCAACACGTTACACAAGCGTCATGTTACTAATGTGACAAGTTACACACGCGACACATTACGCGGCGCGCTGTGCTCGCACTCCACTGCCTCAAATCAAACAGGACATTAATATGTGTACAATACAATGTGTTTTTGATCGGAAGATGATAATGAAAATCTCTTATACAAAATCATAACATCGAGATAGTAGATAATATAAGGGGAATATTTAATTGCACCTCTATTTAAAATTCAAGCAAACTATATCTCCCAACTAATTACCCACTGTATAACAAAAGTACTGATTTGCACACTAAATTACGACGACACTAAATAATGACAGTCAACTTCAGGGGCACCCCAAAGTTCAGTTACTGCAGACAGAAATAGAAGCCCCGCAGCGGAGCTCCGTTGACTTGCTGACGGAAACGCTAACCCTAGACGGTCGACGTCACGGGCAGTTAGATAATTTTAGTTAACAGATAGTCATTCAGTAAACCAGTTTAATGAGCAAATTTAGTGGGCAATTCATTATTTTTGGTGGTAACTTCGAATATTTGAATAGAAAAAATTGTATTTACAGTTGTAGGATTAAATACTACCTATAATATAATTGTGATCACGTGTCACGGCTGGCGATAAACTAGCATCGCGAACAGTAAACGCCTTCGAAAGAGGCTCCACTACAGCAATCCCAGCCCGAGAGGCATTCTCCGTCAAGGTCTGGTCATCGCAACGACTAGAGTCTCTTCAGATGACGTTAAAGTGTCGCGGCTATGACGTCAGAATAATGTTCGTGACTACTGCTGGAGTAGTGGCAGCCCAGTGGGCAGTGCTGTCACCCCCGACTTGCCAGAAGGTGGACGCGGTTTGAACCCAGCAGGCGCATTTCTTTGTGGAATTTATTTCATTACCACTGCATAATCAAAGCGCTGAATGAGGTCGTAATAAAAAAATGTCACTAACAGATCGACAGTATATAAAAACTGGTAGCCCACACCAGTTCCGCGTTCGTCGTGCATTACATGTGCATTACCAACAGCCCATTCCCTCTCACAGAGGAGGTCTGTGTGATCTGGGTCCCAGCGGATGGGGACATTCTACTGCCTGGTTTCTTATGCTTTTGGCTGTGGTAGTATTCTGCGAAACTTGCATAATGGAGATGGTGGGGGAAGACCAGAGTGCCTATCCTACTACATGTATTGTATGTAAAGCCTCAATTTCCATACATTTTTGACAGACTGCGACGGACATGCGAATGCGAACGTTGCTTAAACAAGAGTAGAATTACATAGCACTCTGGTCATAATCGTTGTAAGGCGTTTAGTACAAATATTACTACTACTATTATTGTCTTTTTAATCTAAACTATGTTGTTTTGCGTGCGAAATGTTTGGTTCGCCGCGGACGAAAGCTAGTCAAAATGAATAGTGCGACCAGTGATGATGGATTTATGGGCGTGCAGTGTGTCAAGAGGCGGTCAGTCGTCACAGTCGGTTTGGGCTGCCCGGTGTAGCAGCCGGGACGTAGTCCTACGTCGCGCGCCGCGAGGGAGGGCGCGCGGCACTGACCCGCATCCCCGCATCCCGTCACTCGCGGCGTTTACTAATTCAGCACGTGTTTAGACGCGATGTGTGTCACCGCGGCCGCACCGCACACACCGCACACAGTGCGCTCGACGCGCTCGGCACACAAGCGTGACACGGTTTACTTGCTTCGCCACACTCCGCCACCCCGCCACCCCGCCACCCCGACAGCGGCCTTCGCGGACACCGCTTGCTCCGCGCTCGCTGCTCACATCGCAGGAGAGAGTCGGCGTTGATTAGCAAGATGGTTACACACCATGTCATCTTTACAAAAATGCAGTCCCATGATATAGCCTGGTTTTTGGAACGTAGTTCCTTATCGCGCGTTGCGAAAGGGGGCTAGACGGAAAAAAATTAAGACCAAATGTTGTAACGACATGTGCTGCTTTACCGACCAAAAGACGCGTTATTTAATAAAGAACCATCTAGCGAACCTCTTGAACACTGTCATAGATAAAAACAGGTTTAAATGGAGCGAGTCATTTTAATGCCAAAATGTTTCGACATTGACATTTCAATGGCTATTTCGTTTATTGGATTTCGCGTTCCGTCATTTGTGACGTTTGCAAATGATATTGGAGCATTGGGCCTTTGAGCGTTGGTCGATATTTGCGTTATTTTATTGTACTAATGTGTGTATTTTATATTATAATGTTTCATTTTTCAATTCTTATTTCTTAATCAAATGATTATAAAATAATCGGACATCCGGATGGATGGATGGATGGATGGATGGCGACACTTTTGTTGAGTGTTTACAGGTTTTGTACATAATAAATAAGAGGAACTTCGTTCCATCCGGGTGTCCCATGACACCTCTCAAGTTTTTTTTTATTATTGCAAAAGGCATTTTGACAAGTTTTGGTACAAAATTAGGTACCTCCTATTAATAAATCACTACGATAGATCTGCGGTGTCGTTCCTTTTCAAAAATGTTTTACAAGTACAGTGTATCTCTTCCACAACTATAGATGAATGAAAGAAGCTTGTGTGACACAATGTCGAACCAGTGTCCTCGCAGTGAGCGGCCGCGGGCCGTGCCAGCGGAGCGTGCGCGCGCACGCGCCCGGCCGGCGGCGGCAGCGGCGGGCGGCGCGTGGCGGCGGGCGGCGGCGGGCGGCGCGCTCCGCCGACAGTGAGCCCGCGCCGCCGTGCCGCACGCACGTCGCCTGCTCGCCGGCGCACAGCTACACACGCGATCGTACGAAACTCAACTTTCTTCAACATAACTTTTATTAAGTGTCGGAACAGCGGGCCGATGCGCGGCGGAGTGAGCGTGCTGCGCGCGAGTGTGCCAGTGAGGGTGAGGGTCAGTGCAGTGAGTGACAGTGCTCAGTGAGGATGACGGCGAGGACAGCCGGCTAGCGGCCGGCGCCGGGAGGCAGCACAGTGCCAGGTGTCGCGCGCGGCCCTCCACGATTCTTGCATGTGAGTCTCCCCGCCACACTTCACACTCCTGTCCCTCTCCGGAGTATGAAGAACACACTGAAACGTACGAAAGCTCGAGGAGTGTGCTCGGGGAGTGATTATTCCAATTCGATCCCGGTTACATTAGTAGCAGCGGTAGAGCGTTGAGTATTCAGTATTATTGCTGTAACTATAGCACCAGTAATGGACAGTCGGGTAGCACGTCGAGTGCTCTGGTGATATAAATATTTTCAGGAGACAACTCGCTAATTTGGTCGTGGTTGGAGGAGTCGGTTGTGGTTGTTAGCATCAGTAGTGTCGTCTGGTCGTGCGGCCGAGAGAGGCGTCTCGTCACCTCACGTCGCGTCGTGCTGCTGAGGCGCAGCCGACGCCACATTTATGTAATTGGAGGTATTTAGATATAGCTGTCGGTACAAGGCCGTAGCCAGAAAATAATTTCGGGGGGGGTTTGATTTGGTAGAACAGTAGAAAAACATGAAATCGTTTTAATAAAATAAATAAAATAGTGTTACTTATTATATATATATATGAAAAAACCATTAAAGAAATATTAATCCTTATTACAAAATTAAATTTAGTCTTCTAGCTTTTTTTGCAGCGAACAAATCAATTACTTCCTCGGTGTCGATGTCAATTCTGCGGTGGATTGACATTAACGCCAAACCGTTTAGTCTTTCCTGGCCTGTGGAGTTTCTCAAATAAGTTTTGAGGCGTTTCAGAGAAGAGAAAGTCCTCTCGGGAGTACATGTAGAAACAGGCAGTGTCGCCAAGATCTTCAAAAGTTTGTGAATGTTTGGAAATAAGGCCTGGTTGCATTCTCCGAGAGCTTCAATAGCACAATATGTTGGTCGATCTCGTTCAGATTCTTCCATCCATTTTATCCGCCACATGTCTAATTCAGCTTTTACGAAGTCCCATTCCAAATATTTTTTATAGAGCTCAAAGCTGTTTCCTTGATAATTTTGATTAATTGGTTCTTTGCAACACACAGACGGAATTAAAATGTTGAGAGATGATAATGTGGCTTTATGATTTTGGAATCTCGACTGAAGCTGATCAATGAAGTCATCCAAAAGTGGAATCATTATAGTAATTCTGAAAAAAGTTTCAGGATCTTTTGTGTTGTAGTTTGCCCTATGCTCTTGGCGTGACGTTATTCGCGGAACTTTTATTTCCTTTCCCTATCACTTTCATATATATTGTAGGGCAGGGTCCCCTCAATAAATATATAAAGCGGCAAGACGCCATTCGTTTTTATTATAGAGAAATTTCTACTTAAAGTTCTTTATGTAACTTAAGTAAAAGGAACCGTGGCGTAGTGGTAACGCTCTTGCTTACTGAGCGACAAGACGGCTGTTCAAGTCTCGGTTGAGTTACTTTTTAAAATTGCCTTTTCCACAGTAATAAAAGACCATATTTTGTATTTGTGATACTATTTACGAGTTGTGATATTTTTTCGATTGGCGGCGCTAGTGGACTGTAAAACGCCTCTTAACACTTATCAAAATTATAAAATAAATTTTTATTTCGGGGGGGGATCAATCCCCCTTGATCCCCCCCTGGCTACGGCCTTGTACAGCCTCATGGGTTCCTAGAGTTATATTCTAATGACAAGTGTCTGACTACTTTACCATTCCGTTATATTTTACTAAGAAATGTTGTTTGTCGTCGTCATGTGAGAAGTTCACGTGCAGGTCACACAGGGTCACACGACTCACACTCACACGTGTCTAGGGATCCTTGGGATTAACAACCTCACTTCAAGGTAAAATTTACCAAATAAGCACTGATAAAATCTTTGCGTCATTTGAAAATGCAAACTCCGTAAGATTATAAATAACTCGATAAATTATTGTCAACTGAACTGTTGTCAGTCTATAATCTGTCCAAGTCATTCCGAGATATTGTGGAATGACATAAAATGGCGACTAATCAGAGTACAAGTCTACAATTTATCCATTTTTCTTGTGATCGTAAACCTGCAAGCAACGCTCTCACTGCTCAGTTAGATGTGAGCTCCGAAGAGTGTGTGTACGCCGTAGAGTTACGAACTTATTTATTATTGTAACTTAGTGGAGCTCTCGCTGTCCGACGTCGATTGGTTCTAATTTCGGTGTGTAATGTTAGTAATAATCTACTATCCATACTGCTTATCCGTGTTATAGTTACTTTGACTTTTAATATTATAAATGTGAAACTAACTCTGTCTGACCGTTCCCTTAAACCACTGAACCGATTTTGATAAAGATAAATTAGAACTTTTGTTCAATTCAATCAAATTTTATTCCGGAACAATTGGCATTGTGTTTGAAATCATAATCTATAAATGTAAAATAATTTTAAATAAACCGGCCAAGTACGAGTCGGACTCGCACATGAAGGGTTCCGTAGCATGAACCTTCATTTTTATTATTTGTTGTTATAGCGGCAATAGAAATACACAATCTGTGAAAATTTCAGCTTTCTAGCTATCACGGTTTATGAGATACAGCCTGGTAACAGACAGACAGCGGAGGCTTATCTATCTATCTATATCTATATCTATATCTTCTATCTATATCTATATCTATTCTATACTTATAATAAATCTGTAGAGAGGTCAATTCTGTACATGAAATATATTTCCAAAATAACTATCAGGGGGTGATTAGGGATCGATACTGATGCTAAAAATGCAATCAGTACAATTTTTGTCTGTCTGTCGGTCTGTCTGTCTGTCTGTCTGTCTGTCTGTATAACCGTTATAGAAACAAAAACTACTCGACGGATTTTAATGAAACTTGGTACAATTATTATTCATACTCCTGAGCAGGTTATAGTATACTTTTCATCACGCTACAATCAATAGGAGCAGAGCAGTGATTCTACTAATTTTCACATTCACATCGCATTTGCATCTCAATCGCAAACTGTCAAAAATTTATGAAAATTAAGGTTTTTTGACAGTTTGCGATTGACATGCGAATGCGAAAGTTGTTTAAAAATTAGTAGAATTGGCCCTCAGTTCTAAAGCTACTGATAACACAACCCTCTCATGAGCCGGCAGCATTTTACACTCCAAGAATAATTTTTCGTAATCACTACTTTTACAACGTTTTTAGTGTTTTTATCTACTAGTAATTTCATGAATCCGATTTGTATTTTTTTATTTTATCTAAATATATCATAGTATCATTGTATCATGTATGTTATAGATTTTAAGTCCAATGTCAACCTGTTAATAATCCGCACTGCTTGACATTGAGGACTATGTTGCACAATATTAAGTTGGGGTATGATTCTGTTTTTTTAATCTTTCCTACGCGTAATTTCCCTCGACTGTCTCTCCTCATCTGTTTCGTAGTTATGTAGGTATTTTTTTTATTCACCAGCAATACTAAAATATAGATGCTGGGTACAGTAAGAAGTGGCCGAAAGCTGCTCTCTATCTGTGATATCCGGGCCATGGCAAATGGGCTATCTAACACTGAAAGAATTTTTCAAATCGGACCAGTAGTTCCTGAGATTAGCGCGTTCAACCAAACAAACAAACAAACAAACTCTTCTGCTTTATAATATTATAAAAGTATAGATGAAGAGAAAATTTTGCCTTTCACACCATAATGCACCAATTTTGCAATAAGTAATTTGTGGTCAACTATATCATAGGCTGAGCTTAAATCAAGGAAAATGCCAGCTACCATCTTTTTCCTATTCAATTTACTAATAATGTTTTCCAACAATGTAGTGTCACCTAAAAGTGGCAAACTTCGTAAGATTATAAAATAAAATGAGAAATTATAAACTTTCGATAAATTGTCAACTGAACATTTGGAATGTTTTTATGATTCAAAAATTGTAAAGTTTTCAAAATTGTTCCGTGAAATTGTGAACTGAAATAAAATGGCGACCAATCAGAGCATAGTCTACACGAAATAGGCTCTCAGTGGTTTGTTCATAATATGTGACGTTACATGTACGCTATAGAGTTACGAATTAAATGGACTTCCCGTTGTCCGATGTTGGTTGAGTTTTCTTTGGGTGTGTAACTTTATTTGCTTGCAGGATTTAAAGTAACCTAACATGAACCTAACCTTTCCGTATCGGGGTGCCCGAAAGTTCCCGAGCTGGCGCGGTCTCTTTGTTCAGCGGTTAGATCAATATATTTTTTAAACTTATCCTTAGAAATTGTATTCATCACGCTGTATCTTCGAGGAGCTAAGAAGTAATATCCATAACATATTAGAGATCGGCTATTTAAATCTAACCTCTACTGAATTCATCGACCCGGCGGCACAATGACTGCCTTCCGAGTGATTCGGTGTGAGTTCGAACCTAAGTTTTCGCATCAATTTTTAAATATTGTTGAATTCCTTTTTACTTTTTTATGTCGTGCTCTAATATTTTCGTTGGCCGCGACTTCGCTTGCCTGTATGATTAAAAATGTTTGGAGCTGGATTCAAGCAAGTGGTTGGTGGTGGTGGCTGGTTTTTTTGCAAGTGCTGAAATTCCGGATTACTTGGATAATTAACAGAACCTTTTCTGTATTCTTTTTTGTCCGAATCGCAAAGTACAAAACAAAGTAGATAAATCAACTGACTTAGATGTAGATGAAATCAACTTGCTACGTAATATAGTAACTGCAATGCCATCTATTGACACGAATAGTTCTTTCGACAGTGTAAAAAACACATTATTTAGTTGTTAGTGGAACATTTAAAACGTCAAAAGTGAACGTAATATTCCTATTACCTCAAATAAAATGAAATCTGAACGAATGTTTTCATAGTTCAACTTCATGTGCCATAGATAGCGTTATGCATTTGATCTGATTTTCGCGTTGTTAAGATTACAACATTCGTCATCAGGCGCGCGCTTACATTTGCGAAACTGCTAGTCTTAAAAGGCCACTTTAGCAGAATTATGATATTAACCACGCAATAGTGTGTCAAATTTAATTTTCATATTTATTGCTAACACATAAGGTTCAACGTTGATTGGGAAAATTTGACAGTGACGGGTAGCTTGATGTGCTTTCTGATTCTGCTAAAGTGGCCTCTTTAGGCCACCTCCACTTTGAAGCATTAAATGATTGCCACCGAAGCTGCAATTAACGTAGCAACCTACTGGGCCAAAACAATATACAGAGTTAATCATCTACTCGAAAAAAAGAAGAAGAACGAACCTTTACAGTCCCATGATAGAGGACTGGCAAAAACAGTTATGATTTATGTTCCTGGTTCGAAGTAAATTAATAATCTACTTTATTCATAGAGAAGTTTCATTCCGTCCACTAGCGCCGCCAATAGTTTTTTATTAATTGTGGTAAATTTAAGACACATAGATACAAAACCGCTCTGTAGTATTCTGAAGAAATGTATTTATTATTTTTTGAGAGTTATGTTTTGTACTTTAGAACATAAATAGTTGCCAAAGTCGATATTTTTGCTAAAAGTGGCCTCTTTTAGCAATTATTGCCGTTTTGGCTATTTAGCCATGAGTTATGTATTAAAAATAGCTCTCAAAAAATAATAGATACATTTCTTCAGAACACTACAGAGCGGTTTTTTATCTACGTGTCTTAAATTTACCACAATTAACAAAAAACGATTGGCGGCGCTAGTGGACGGAATACACACTCTTAACCTCGTAGTTTGAAGAATAGCACTACTCATTTAGTGCAATCCTACTAATATTATAAACTAACTGTTTCCCGCGACTTCGTCTGCGTATACTTTAGAACTGGCGCGTAACTTTTTTACCACATATTCTCATCCTTGGAAATGCATCTTCATGATTCTGGTATCCAAATAGTGTGAGTCTTTGCAGTGCGGCTGAAAGTAAAAATTACAGCCCTGAAAATACTTCGACATGTTTCTGCTTTCCGGGTACTTGTGAATATATAGTGTTCTCAGTTTCCAGCCCTGAAAAAACTTCGGTGTGATTCTGCTCTTTTGGTAATTGTGAATCTTTATCGCTCACAATTCCGGCTCCGAAAATACCTCGAAATGTTTCTGCTTTTCTGGTACTTGTGAATACATAGTGTTCTCAGTTTCCACGCTCATAATTCCAGCATAAAAAAAAATTCGAGATGTTTCTGCTCTCCTGGTACTTGCGAATCTGTGGCGCTCGTAACTCCGGCCCCGGAATACCTCAACATGTTTCTGCTCTCCTGGTACTTGTGAAACTATTGCGTACACATTTTCCAGCCCCGAAAATACTTCGACATGTTTCTGTTCTTTTGGTGTATTTTTGTACTTAACCGCTCACAATTCCGGAAATCTAGAGAAAGCGTTCACAATTTCCAGCCCCGAAAATACTTCGAAATGTTTCTGCTCTCCTGGTATTTATGACTCTCTAGCGCTCATAATTCCACCAAAAAAAACTTCGAAATGTTTCTCTCCTCGTACTTTTGATCCGTAGCGCTCGTAATTCCAGCCCCAAAATACCTCGACATGTTTCTGCTCTCCTGGTACTTGTGAATCTATAGCGTTCTCAATTTCCGGTCCTGAAAACACTTCGACATGTTTCTGTTTTCCTGGTACTTGTGAATATAAAGTGTTCTCAGTTTCCAGCCCTGAAAAAACTTCGGTGTGTTTCTGCTGTGAATCTATAGCGCTCATAATTCTAGCAACGAAAAACTTCGAGAGGTTTCTGCTCTCCTGGTACTTTTGAATCTTTAGAGTTCATTATTTAACCCGAAAATAAGCTTCGGCATGTTTCTGTTTTCTTGATATTTTTTAAACTTAACCGCTCACAACTCTGACGCCGAAAATAAATCGACGTGTGTCTGCTCTCCTGGTCATTTTCGGGAAACTATAGCGTTCACAATTTCCAGCTACAAAATGCCTCGACTTGTTTTTGCTCTCCGGGTCTTGCGAATCTATAGCGTTCACAAATTCTAGCCCAGAAAATACTTTGACATGTTTCTGCTCTCCTAGTACTTGTTAAAATATAGCGTTCACAATTCCAACGCGGAAAATGCTTCGATATAATTCTGATCTCCTGGTACTTGTGAATCTAAAGCGCTCATAATTCAAGCGCATTAAAAACTTCCAAAATGTTTTTGCCCTCCTGGTAATTGTGAAACTGTAACGCACGGAATTCTAGGCAAGCGTGCTCCACCTTAGACCGCATCATCGCTTAACATCAGGTAATATAGCGGCCAAACGTTTACCTAACAATAGTAAAAAAAAAAAAAAACCAGGCCCGAAAATACTTCGAAAAGTTTCTGCTCTGTTAAAAAAAAAATCTTGCCCAAAAATAATTTGACATGTTCCTGGTCTCCTTGTACTTGTGAATCTTTTTGCACTCGTAATAAAATTCTAGCCCGGTAAAAAATTTCGACATGTTTTTGCTCTCCTGGTACCTACCTGAATCTATAGTGTTCACAAATTCCAGCCCAGATAATACTTCGACATGTTTCTGCTCTCCTAGTACTTGTGAAAATATAGCGTTCACAATTCCAACGCGGAAAATGCTTCGATATAATTCTGATCTCTTGGTACTTGTGAATCTAAAGCGCTCATAATTCAAGCGCCATAAAAACTTCCAAGATGTTTCTGCTCTCCTGGTAATTGTGAATCTGTAGCGCTCGTAATTCCGGCCCCGGAACACCTCGGTATGTTTCTGCTCTCCTGGTATTTGTGAATCCGTAGCGCTCGGAATTCTAGGCAAGCGTGCTCCACCTTAGACCGCATGCATCATCGCTTAACATCAGGTAAGATAGCGGCCAAACGTTTACCTAACAATAGTAAAAAAAAAAACCAGGCCCGAAAATACTTCGAAAAGTTTCTGCTCTGCGTAAAAAAAAAATCTTGTCCAAAAATAGTTTCACATGTTCCTGGTTTTCTTGTACTTGTGAATCTTTTAGCATTCGTAATAAAATTCTAGCCCGGTAAAAAATTTCGATATGTTTCTGTTCTCCTGGTACTTTTGAATCTGAAGTACTAAGGTAGCAGAAACTTTGGACTTCCACTTCTTGCTCTGTCTCCATTAAGTCATGTATGTTACCGGGATAAAAAGTAGCCTATGTGTTATTCCAGGATGTGACCTACATATGTGCCAAATTTCATCCAAATCCCTTCAGCCGTTTTTGCGTGATTGACGGACAAACATCCAAACATACAAACATACAAACTTTCACATTTATAATATTAGTAGGATGTGAAAGTTTGTATGTTTGTATGTTTATCCGTCAATGACGCAAAAACGGCTGAAGGGATTTAGACGAAATTTGGCACATATATAGGTCACATCCTGGAATAACACATAGACCACTTTTTATCCCGGTAACATACATGACTTAATGGAGACAAACAGACAGAGGAAGAAGTGGAAGTCCAAAGTTTCTGCTACCTTAATACTTCAGATTCAAAAGTACCAGGAGAACAGAAACATGTCGAAATTTTTACCGGGCTAGAATTTTATTACGAGTACTTAAAGATTCACAAGTACTAGGAAACCAGCAACATGTCAAATTATTTTTGGGCAAGATTTTTTTTTTAAAAATAACAAGAGAACAGAAACATGACGAAGTTTATTTTCGGGCTTAATGAACTCTAAAGTACCAGGAGAGAAGAAAAATGTCGAAGATTTTTGGGGCTGGAATTATGAACTCTAATAATTGATTCACAAGTACCAGGAGAACATGTCAAAGTTTTTCAGGGCTGGAAATTAACAACACTAAGGGCCAGTTTCACCGGTTACGGATAAAGTGTCGGTTAGCCTATTAGGAACTTATCTGGCAGATGAACTAAAACTTTTGGTTTCACAGGTGTCGGATAGCGATATCTGGCAGATGAAGTATTGATTAAGTTATCAGCGGAATCAAGTGGCTGTTAAGGAAGTTATCATCTACATTATAGTACATTTCAAGTTGTATTTCAAGTGGGAAAAGTTTTTTATTGCATTTGAGGCGGTACCAGCGGTTCAGGTGTTTGTGATCACGAAACACCGAACCCGACGAACTATTGAAAGCCTTTTCGATGTCTTTCCAGGCTTTTTCTTTATCTTGCCAAGTCGTAGCGTCACTTTTTAGGGTTCCGTAGCCAAACGGCAAAAACCCATATAGATTCGTCATGTCTGTCTGTCTGTCCGTCCGTATGTCACAGCCACTTTTCTCCGAAACTATAAAAACTATGCTGTTGAAACTTGGTAAGTAGATGTATTCTGTAAACCGCATTAAGATTTTGACTCAAAAATAGAAAAAAAAACAAGAAATTTTGGGGGTGGGGCCCATACTTACAACAGAAACTCGAAAAAAAAAACATCAAACCCATACGTGTGGGGTATCTATAGATAGGTCTTCGAAAATCATATTGAGGTTTCTTATATCATTTTTATCTAAACTGAATAGTTTGTGTGACAGACACTTCCAAAGTGGTAAAATGTGTCACCCTCCTGTAACTTCTAAAACAAGAGAATGATAAAACTAAAAAAAAAAATATTTTGTACTTTTTAGTCTTTGATAACGAAATATTTTGAACATTTATACATTTTATCAAGTAGGCGAATGAGCCCGCATCGTCTCCATCTCCGCCAGTGCGTCTGTATTGCATGGTGTTTTACCTGTCAGCTTAGAATAGTCTAGCTCCTCAATCTGGAGAACACTAAGTGATTTTACTCTACTTTGGGCCGCATACGCCTCTTCAGCCGCAAAAGTACGGGACCCTAAGCACACACTGCGTGGTCTACCGTACAGCCTTGCATCTTGTGCACGGTAGATGCCAAACTTAAAATCACAGGAAAAATGCGCCTTTCCACCGCACCGTAGCTGTACTTGGCCGGAAATTGGATGCCTATAGGCTTTAGGAATTAGGACGGTATATCGGTTTCATACATTTGGTCGCGTTTAAAGTGCGGTCAGACGCTGTCCAAAATGAATCCGATACTCCCATTCACTAGCCCCTTCTCCACGTCTACATTGGATCGCAGCATGATTTTACCCCCTTTTAAAATTCTTAATTTACTCGGTAGTCCACCCGTTTTATTTATATCGCTGGGAATAATGGACTCCAATGAAGTATTTCCAAGGTCTTTGTTTATGTCGTACATTCGAGTACCTTTTCGTTCGTAAAATTTAAGAACTTCATTGTTGTGCTTCTCTACTTGGCCGTTTGTTGGATAAATACACAGTGCTTTTTCAAGCGCAAACTCGCCGGTAGCATTTGATGAGACCTTAGTCAGCAATACTGCGAGATGCTCGCTGTTCAGCTCTCCGACCCTCAAGGCGTTCCAGATGTCGGTGAATGTCGTGTCTCCTCGCTGGCTAGCGCAAGAGTTGCCGGAGAGTTAAGGCATGTACACTAAGACGCCATCTCTTTAAACTGGTAATTTGAGCAAGCTATGCACTGTAGAGCCACCTATAGTCGTGTTGCAACTCCAGTCAGAGCGCCAATCTTTGTAACCTGCTTCCCCTAACATCTGTTCACTTGATTTTTCAAAAAAACAAGAACGTCTTTCCTGTTCCAGCGCCACCAGTTACGAATAGTTTAATCCTTTGTTGATCGCCCATTTACGTCAATATATATTATAATAGGTTTGTTATAGCCTTGAAACTGGATCGTCGTCAAAGTTCATTATAAAACTTTTCTAACAAGTCCAAACACGGCTATGATACGATATTCCATCATGGAATGCCAGTGCCTATCTTCTGGCTGCATCATCAGACCTTGAAACCTAATCGTAGTCAAAGTTCATTATAAGACTTTTCTAACAAATCCAAACACAGCTATGATACGATGTTCCTTCATGAAGTTCCAGTTCATATCTTCCGGCTCCATCATCAGATCAGTTCGACAATACCATATTATTGTATTGTCATCAAAACTACATACAGCTGCCAATTTTCAAGACACTACGATCATTGGAAGTAGGTTAAATTTGTATTAGTATTAGTATAAAAGCGTGTTAATTGTATACTTCAAAATGTAAAAAAAGTTGACTTGGATTATTTAGAACAAAAATTATTTCATTAATTAAGTTTTCAAATGAAAATATTTTACGTATAGTAGAATCGAAACGCAAAGAAGCGACGTTGCCATTCCGCTTGTTATTAAGTGGCCAGTATCATATCTACCGGATAAATTATCAGGAAGTTTGACGGTGAAACCGAAAAAAGTTATAACCAGCCTGTAAGTGGTAGATAGTATTAATTATCAGATAACTAACCGACACTTTATTCGTAACCGGTGAAACTGGCCCTAAATATTTACAAGTACCAGGAGAGCAAAATACAATGTTGAGGCATTCTGGGGCCGGAATTACGAGCGCTACAGATTCAGAAAATCTCGAAGATTTTTTGGGACTAGACTTATGAGCGCTTTAGATTCTCAAGTACCAGGAGACCAGAAACATGACAAAGTTTTTTCAGAGCTGGAAACTGTTCACAAGTACCCGGAGAGCAGAAACGTGTCGAGGTATTTTCGGGGCCGGAATGATGAGCGCTAAAGAATCAAAATTACCAGGAGATCTGAAACATGTGAAAGTATTTCTGGGGCTTTAATTGCAGACCATTAAGTTGCAAAAGTACCAGAGGACCAGAAACATGTCGAAGTATTGTCGGCGCTGGAAATTTAAGCGGATATGATTCAAAAGTACTAGAAGAACAGAAACATGTCGAAATATTTTCGAGGCTGAAATTGAGAGCGGTTAGAATTTAAAAGTACCAGAAGCACAAAAATCTGTTAAAGTAATTTTGAGGCTGAAAATATGAACGCTTAAGATTCATAAGTACCAGGAGACTACAACTATGTCAAAGTATTTTTGGACAGAAACAACTCGCAGTTTTTTTCGGAGCTGAAATTGTTGCAAGCAATTGTAAGTGGGTTTGGATTCAAAAGTACCAAGGAACCAGAAATATATCGAAGTATTTCTGACGCTGTTATTGTGAGCAATTAGGATTCAAAAGTACCAGGAGAACAGAAACATGTCGAAGCAATATCGAGGCTAAAAATATGAGCGCTAAAGATTCACAAGTACCAAGAAAACAAAAACATGTTGAAGTAATTTTGAGGCTAAAAATATGACAGAAACGTGTTGAAGTTTTTTCGGGGCTGGAATTGTGAGCAGTGAGGATTCAATAGTAACAGAAGAACAGGAACATGCCGAAGTTTTAAGCGGTTAGGATTCAAAAGTACCGAGAGACCAGGGGCTGGGACAGGACCTCTCCCTTCCCGGCGTGGTCAGATGCATGCTGGGGAGTGAGGAGTCCTGGGCCGCGGTCGCCACCTTTTGCGAGGATGTCATCTCGCAAAAGGAGGCGGCGGAGCGCGCGCGGGAGGACGATCCTCTCGCTGCGCCGCTCCGCAGACGAAGGCGAGGTCGGAGAAGACGCCCTCTTCTCCCTCATCGCGGTAGTGATGGGCGAGCGACAGGCGCGGGGGCGCCTCCGCCCGCATTGCACACGTCACCACCATCGTCGGAGGTTCCCGGCCCTCCCCCAACGGGGGGGGCGTGAAGGGCCCGCTGTGAAGGCGGGCGGTCGTCGGAGGTGGACTGGACGTAAAGGCTACGCCGATCTCCCAGTCCACCCCCACTAAGACGCTGCGGGAATTTCAGTGCTGGGTTGTTTTAGTGGGTATACCGGGCTTGCCCGGGGAGTCCCACATACCCCTCCCACTCCCCCGAGTGAGAGGGTATGCGTAACGCATTTTTTCCCAGCCGAAAAAAAAAAAAAAGGGGCTGGAATTATGAACGGTGCAGATTCACAAGTAGAAACCAGAAGACCAGAAACATGTCAAAGTATTTTTTCGACAGGAATGGTGAGCGCTTAAGATTCACAAGTACCTACCAGGAGATCACAAACATGTCAAAGTAATGTCGGGGCTGAAATCTTACTTTCAGCCTCACCGCAAAATCTCACAATATCTGGATACCTGAATCATGAAGATGCAGTTCCAAAAATGAGACAATAAGGCAAAAAAGCTGCGCGGCAGTTCTAAAGTCTACGCAGACGAAGTCACGGGAAGAAGCTAGTATCTTAATAATTTCAACACGTTACATTTCAAAAATGCAAAGATGTGATGTTTTTTTTATGGTCCGACGCCATAATGGAGGCTGTTGGAGGTAGCATTACAGAGCGATTCACACTGCAGACGACTGAATGATGTAGTCGCGATCCTCAGCAGTGAGGGAACGACGAAGAAAAAGAAGGAAGCCACTTAAATGGGCAAAATCATATTCACTACTGTTAAAATACAGGGTTATTTGTAAATAATATTCACTACTGTTAAAATACAGGGTTATTTGTAAATCATATTCACTACTGTTAAAATACAAAGTTATTTGTAAATCATATTCACTACTGTTAAAATACAGGGTTATTTGTAAATCATATTCACTACTGTTAAAATACAGGGTTATTTGTAAATAATATTCACTACTGTTAAAATACAGGGTTATTTGTAAATCATATTCACTACTGTTAAAATACAAAGTTATTTGTAAATCATATTCACTACTGTTAAAATACAGGGTTATTTGTAAATCATATTCACTACTGTTAAAATACAGAGTTATTTGTAAATCATCATTTGTGAATTTTGATTATAATTTCATAGATAAAAATTATAGTTTCGTACGGAAAATTGTCAATAACTCTCAGTTTTACAGAATTATTTTTGGTGTATTACTGTATGAATCGTAATAAATTGATTTGAGCATTCCAAAGTAGAAGATACAGTTGTACCGTGGACATTTTTATAAATGATTAAATTATAATATCTTCGGTGTACCAAGGTATCAAAAGATACCCTAAAGCAACGTTTTGTGAAATATCCTTTGCGGAGTCAAGGATTTTACTGATGTACGTGAACAAATTGAAATATTTATTTAGAACACTCCCTAGATAAATGATCAAACTATCTTAGGCATATTTTTGTTTTTTTTTTTAAGGCTATATCTAAAGCAAAATCACACATCAAAATTCGAATAAAACGCTAAAATTCAAGAATAAATGTGAAAGCCCTCTTAAGCCTTCACGACCGATTTTGATTCTTGCGGACCAAGTCGATTTTAGGGATCCGTACCAAGGCCAGGTTGCTAACGGAACCCAATTCATTACTCATCATCAGTTGTCCGACTTCCTTCCGTTTATTCGTTTTATTTCTATCTCGCTAATTAAAAAATGCCTTCTTGTCAATTTTCCGATCTAACGAGAGTAGTTTGGAACGCGAAGTGCGTTTATCGGCTGACAGAATGCGCCATACATGGTCGTGAGAGTCGGAGACTTTCACAAACCGAGAATCTCGCTTGAGTTCTCAGAGATCTCGGACTGACGAACAACGCGAAGCGCGATTATCGGCTGACACAATGCGCCATACAATGCGCTACCAACTATTCTATTGAATTTTTTAATTCCTTGATTGCACTTGGTCTGCCATCACACAATATTAAATTAAAAGTCGGAGGGCCAATCATTCATATAAGAAATTTATGTCCACCTAAATTATGTAACGGTACCAGATTAAAAGTCAAGAGTTTGAAGCAAAACGTCATTGAAGCTGAGATTTTGGCTGGTTTTGGCACAGGAGATATCGTTTTTATACCCCGAAATCCTCTAATTCCTAATAACTTTCCATTTAGTTTTAAACGGGTTCAATTTCCCATAAGCTTATGTTACGCCATGACTGTAAACAAAGCTCAAGGACAAACTGTTTCCGTAGCAGGCACGGAACAGATTTTTCTGTTCCGTGGTAGCAGGCCTACTAGATCTGACTGTAAGTTGCTTTTATTGAAATTAGGTTAATAAACAAGATTTCTTTTAGTTTAAAATTAATAAACGTTTTTATTCACCCATTGCACAGCAAAAGTTTTCACAACCACATGGCGGCCATGACAGACCAAAAAGAAAACGAAACATAAAAGGCGCCATCTGGCGTTACAATATAAAAGTAAACAGGCAAACAACAAATAGCATACAGCCTAGAACTAATAATAAAATTTTATCCAATAGCTTTTCCCACGGTTAGCTGTACGTGGCTCTTTCCCGCATTAGCAATTCACATAATTTGTATGCATACATTCTTAATCTAACTTCAAATATAGTTTACAGAGAGGCTTTAATGTGAATTATTTCATCAAGTTCTACCAACCAGTGGCTTCGCCCGCGTTTCACAAATTATCTAGTTTATCTATATAGATGAGGCATTAAGTCCGCTTTTGTACCTTTTTTGTGCGAAAAGTTTAAATAAATAAATAAATAGATATTTAAATTGTTTGACGGACTTTCTTTTTAATTTATATTGTGTTCACGTATAGAAGGAACAAGGACAACCTAACCAGTATTTTTGTAATACATCTCTTATATATAAAAAATGAATTGCTGTTCGTTAGTCTCGCTAAAACTCGAGAACGGCTGGGCCGATTTCGGTAATTCGTCTTTTGTTTAGTTCGCCAGAATACAGGGAAGGTTTAAAAGCAAAAAATATGGGTAGTAGGGTAGCCAGTTGACGGAGGCGAAGCCGCGGGGCACAGCTAGTCAAAGATAAATTGCTTGGGTACCCGGTCATTGATTGCTTTTGTTATGGGTAGTTCATTTTTGAGCTCTTCGAGCAGTGCGGTGTGTCGTGTTTCTCTCATATACCAGAGATCCAGTGTTTTAAGGCGTACTGCTGCCATCGTCGCTTCCTGTTGTATAAACAAGTGTAGCGGGGCAGCTGAGTAGTCCTCATGCAGCCCGTCGTCGCCATGCAGGCTAGCCTTTGCATTTGCTGTAGCTTGTTTATAGCTGTAGTTTTGCGCGTGACCACCACACAATAGCCCCGTAAGTTATCATGGGCCGAATTACTGCGCTGTAAAACCATAGTATTATTTTGGGAGATAGGCCCCAACTCTTCCCTATAATTTTCCTGCATTGAGTTAACTAACCTTACTTTATTAATTGTGGCTGAGTACCAGTACTTTTTGAACGTCAAAGCTTACAAATAGACAGTCCCCCAACAGCGCCCGCCCGTCACCACTTCCTAGTGTTTTAGCTGTGGAGAAGAAGTGGCCAACAAAGTCCCCAGCTACACATCTGTATGTTGAGTTAGAAGAACTCGCATTTATAAGAGCATAAAAGAGGTCGGTTAAATATAATTTTAATAGGTACCGACAGTTTCGTTCTGGACGAGTGTCCTAGTTGATGTCTCAAGACAAAGTGCGCTCGGCAAAATCCTCACTCTCTAACACGACTCTGTCTACGTGCCGCCATACAACTGATAACTTAAGTCACGGCGTTTACCACCACTTTAGCACTACTACTTACTTTCTTATTTTCAACTAATATCATTAACCACGACATGGCCAAAAATGACTATCACACGTCTTCGTGTGGTGGCCCTCAGGAAGTCAGCAATCGATTAACCTTCAAAGTTAGAGTTCGTGAGCACATTCGCAAGAAGTTAGCAGTAGTATCATCACAGCGCTAATGTTTCCGAATTGTCTATTCGTACTATTTTTTTAAGTATATTCGTATGTATATTTTTTCAATTAAAATTTTAACATATTACATTAATGATAAATGATATTTATTTTGTAATTAGGTTGTAAATAACACTTTTACACGTCAATCTTTTTTGGTCATTTTAAACTAGATGAGGCCGGCGTTTCCTAGCTGACTGCTCTGAGAAAAAACACCGAAACACACTCAGAGGTCAAAGTCTCTTTTAAAGTCCATACCGTACTGGTCAAATCATATGAGAACCATGTAGGTTAATGTCTGAAGTGAGTGAGTGGACCTGTCCAGACAGTGCAAGCATTTGCCAGTTATCATGTAGCTCAAACTTAGAACTTAAAGGAGCTCAACGAACTGACGAACAATACCAAAGTAAGGACATTTGTGTAGGCCGCATAACGAACTCAAACCGCCAGACTAACATTAAGTGAAATAAATCCCTAACAACGCAATCTACATGGTCCTCATATTCACAATAGGTACGTTATATGAGGACCATGCAGATCAGTGTCTGAAATGGTCTTTTGAGGAAAGAACCACACAGATTTGGGTGGACCTGTCTAGTCAATGCAAGCCTTGGTTAGTAGTCGATTAGCTCAACTTAGAACCTTATTGGTTCTAAGTTGAACTAATCGACTACTTGCTACTACTAGCTACTTACTAGCTTCATAACTCGACGAACAATGCCACTGTACATGTGCGTAAAGTAAAGTGTTAAATAAATAAATAGAAAGTTGAAATTTGGCATATAGCTTCCCTACAATATTGTAATATGACAGTGATTAATATGACAAGTACGAAATGACTCCTTTTCAATTCAATTCAATTCATTTATTTTACTTCAGACATGGTCCATACATCATATAAAAAATAAAATAAAATAAAAATCGCTGAAAAAAAATTGACATTAAAATAATAATTACAATTAAACATTACAATTAAAAACATTAGAATTATGAAATGTCAGAATAAAATAAAATAAAATTCAATAAAAATTAAAATAAAAACACTACAATAATAATACACATTATCAAAATTAATAAAAATTCAATCAATACCTACACAATAATCTAAATATAATGTCAAAAAATACGAGGCGAGGCGCTAACATGAAGCTGCATCCACCTTTGTATCAGCGATAGGTCCCACCGCTCGGACAATACCTTCAGGAGACTGTTCGAGCTGCTTCGCAGACGGCTTAATAGTGAAGCGCTCCGCTTCCGTATGATCGCGAAGAAGTCATCGGTCCGCGCCTCAGCAAACATAGTTGAAGCACTACCAAACCGCGGAAGCCCTAACAGTATCCTGAAAGCATTGTTGTACTGCACGCGCAGTGCGCTGTACGCCCGCTGCGTAAAGTTGGTCCACAGGCTGCACGTGTAAAACGACTGGCAATATGCCTTAAATAAAGTCACCTTCACAGGTCTAGTACATCGCGCAAACCTGCGAGCCAACATATTACATCGCACAGACAGCGCCCTGCGCTCCCTCTCAATGTCCATATTGTCACACAAGTCATCAGAAACCCAGTGGCCCAAGTACTTGAAATGCTGCACCCTTTTTAAAGGAATGCCGCAAAGAGTGACAGGAGGTACAGATGAGTAACATTTGGTACCTGCTTTGAAGACCATGAATTCACTCTTTTTAGCATTGTATCTGAGCCCATGGGCCTCCGCATATGACTCACAAATGCGCAAAAGTTTACGTAAAGCACCAATCGATGGGCTCAGCAACACCATATCATCCGCGTAACTAATGTTGTTGATACACACTCCGTCTATAGAACATCCAATATTAGTGCTGCTGAGCTCACCGATCAGCCGGTTCATGTACAGGTTAAAGAGGCGTGGCGAGGATAAACCCCCTTGTCTTACTCCGCATTCCAACCCATACACACCCGACCGCGCACCCGCCCATCTAACAATATTTTGCTGCTTATTGTACCAGTACCGGAGCAAAGATACAATCTCATCTGGCACATCTGTTTCACATTGTAGCTTCTGCCACAGCTTGTCATAACAAACCAGATCAAAAGCTTTTGAAAGATCTAGAAAACATGCATAAACTGGTGTGTTTCTGACCGTCTAGTACTGGACAGTTTGCTTGAAACAGAGGATAGCACTCTCGGTTGACAAACCGGGTCTGAACCCAAACTGAGCATCATGCAAGTCGAGGTGCTTCTCTAACTGTTGGTCAAGCAAACTATCCAGCACCTTTGCTATGACAGTCGCAAGCGAGATTGGTCTGTAATTAGACAGATCCGATGAGTCACCCGTCTTATCTTTGATAATTGGCACTACGACTGTGCGCATTAAATCATCGGGTAAATGACCATGGCTAACACACAAGTTAAATAATAGTGTAAGGACTCTTGGCAGGTGTACGCCCGCGTACTTCAAATGCTCGATACTAAGACTATCGTGACCTGGGGACTTGCCTCTCACCATCTTTTTTATAATTTGAGCCACATCCTTGGCGGAGAATCTAATGTTAACATGCCCAGGGCGACCCTCAGCCTCGAGCACATGCGACGCGGACCCGAGCGGTGATAAAATACTAAAATGCCGCTGGAAAGCGCAGGCTATGTCCCGCGGCCCATGTGCACCACCTTGATTCAGTTGATGGGTCTTTTTCCAAAAATCACCAAAGTATTTATTTACATGATGTTCCGCAATGATGTCCATCTTTATCTGAACTTCATTATTTTGGCAGTACTTTAATTTTTCTCTAAACAGTTTCCTCGAATCACACATATTGTTATAATCCTGCCCAGCTCTAGGACGACCACAGGATACCCACGACCGGAAACAAAGCCTGGCCCTCCGATGAGCTTCACGAACATGCCTGTTCCACCCCGTTACATGTTTAAAATGGTTGCGTTTAGGTGCAATGCAGCTTCTCTTAGCGGCTTCAGTCAAAATATTTACAATATTCACATACATACGGTTTTAGACATTTATTTTCTCAAAAGATTTACAATCACTTACAGAGAAAATACAATATTTTAACTTAAAATTACATGAAGCCTATTGGCGCAGTGAGTTTGTTACTAGGACAAATAACAACAAATAACATTAGTATTTAATAACAAAGGGGTAGGTAGTTGTAGAAAATATGTTCATACAAAACTAAGTGCACGACGAGTGACGACATTACTTAGATCGACACTGCGGGTAGGTGCGCATGAGTTGAGGGATACAATACAATTAGATGTTTACTAAGGCCCATGACACAGTGATTGTTGGTAAAACAGTGTTTTAAAGTATTTAGATGGTTATTATTATTGTTGTGTTTATTAATTTAATTTGTGACTTGTTTTGTTATATATAACTAAATACAATTTGTTTATTAGGATTGCTTGAGTTTGTTTATGTATATTATTAATGTTTTTTATATTATATAGTAATTAGTGTGGGTAGTGTCTAATGCATATTTTGAAATATTTAAATTATTATTGTTAGTACGTATATTTATTTAGACATAATTTTATGTAGATTATTATATATGTATGTATTTAACCTATGTAAGTTTTGTAGGTACTCGTATCCGGATTAGTATATTTTGTTTGAATATAATATATAAGCGTGTGAGGTCGTTTGTAAGGTTTTTACATGTTACATGCTATGGTAATTTATGTGTATTATTTTCATATATTATGACAAGTTTTTTATTAAGATTACATCCCATTTATAATAATTTTATGGTTCTGATCACTGCACATTCCATCTGCGCAATTACAAAACTCAGATGGGAAATCAATCTGCTTTAATCTTAAATTACAGTAACTAGTATAGTCTTGTATTTGATTACTATCCCTAAGTCCCCATTTTATATAATTGAAAGGATTTGGACTGGTAGTAACTTTAGGTTTAATAATATTCACATTACATTTAATCAATAACGGATAGTGATCAGACCAGTATGTATCGTACAGCACGCACACATCCACAACTGCGCGCCGTGCCGCACCTGTCACTACACAGTGATCAAGCCATCGCTGGCACCCGTGCGCGTCACTCACAAATGTGTAACTATCGCGAGGCAGCCACTCAATGTCTAGACACGACCACGATTGTTCCACGCAAAAAGTAAACAACTCATTAGCGAACAGCTCACCTGGGTGCGCGTTGAAGTCTCCGAGAACAAACACAGATTCCACATTATTACTTTCAATAATCGCGATTATCTCACTAAGGCACTCTGTAAACTCGGTCAGATTTTCGATCGAGTCTGTAGGCATGTACACTGATATCACTAGTATGGACCGGTCTTGAAGCAATACCTTTATCGCAGCGAGACGCACACTCGTACAAGCGATCACAGATACCGTTGGAAACATCGCCTTCCTCCACAGCAGGGTGACTCCACCATACGGCCTTCCTCTTAGCACTCCAGCGGATGTATTCACAGCAGACTTTCCAGTAAAGGAAAATGCGTCATCAATGCTGCCCAGGAACTGTAGGTCGTGAGGCAAAAGCCAAGTCTCCTGTAGTGCCACAATGTCCGCCGTTTGACAGAGACCCTTCACACATTCCACCGACCTAGTGACACTCTTACAATTGAACGTTACAATATTAATTGTACTATCCATTTACTGACGATAATTCTCCATTTATCTCCCGATAGGTAGGTCTCTGCGCGTTGCGACTGAAGTCGACAAAAACTTTTCAGGTTTGGCATAGGTACATTCTGTTTCGCGTTGTTGCATACAGACTAGCCATACCTTCGTGTGAATAAATCATTACTTACAAATGTTTTATTTTTCCGTTTAGCTACGAAAAATTCTGACCAATCAATTGAATGCACAATTTTGTTATACATATACCTATAGTTGTTTTCCGAGAAAATTAAGCGATTTCTATACAAAATGTAATAAAGTGATTTTTCAATCGGTCCGTGCTACGCCGTAGCAGCGCTACGCGGCTACGACTAGCTACGAGCGCTACGTGTGCCAGAGCCAATCTTTGCGAGACTGTGTGTCGTGAAGTGGGAATACAAATGCTGTCGTATTACGGCGCGTTTACCTATATTGTGACAGCAGTTGGAAGTTTTTCAGTCAGAGTCTACTCTATAGGTTCGGAACGTTAAGAACTGAGTATGTTTTTGGTTTGTTTAAAGTTCTCGGCAAAAATAGAATAGAGCTGCAATATGCGTATGGCGTGCGGTGTGTGCGCGACAACTTGAGCGGAGACAAAGCGGGTGACCGCAGTAACAACAATGGCACCGAGCTCACCAACAGACTATCAAAGCCTTGTGCTCGAACTTTGATTAAAAATGTTCTGTCAACTAGTTAGCATGCGCAACCTGTGTGTAGACACGGCGCTATTGTAGCTGCTGTACGAACTTATCCGTTGTGCGGGGAACCTTTTCCGTTTGTAATTTCAACGTAGATTTGATTATGCTTCGAGTCTGGCCGCCTGGCTGCGCTACTGTTAGTTAGCGAGAGAAGCTGACACCCCAACTAACACCAAAGCGTTAAAATAACCTATAAAAGAATCGTATATCAGTTACATTTGAGTATAAAATTGTTAACGCATACCTCTGCAACAGAGTTAGAGCATGCTCTAACTCACTTATAACCACGAAAGAGGCCCACAGTTTTACAGGTAAGTATTATAGAAAACCTATAGTACGGTGATACAAATGTGTCAATGCAATTGCACAAGAGCGTTAATTAAGTGACAGCTATTACTTTAACCGGTATTACTGTTGTAATATCGGGTTGGTAAACAAAACAGGTGGTAGGAAAGCATCGGATAAGAATGTTTTGCCGATATAACCTTTATTAGACCTATTAAGAATAGAATATTGATACCGTGACTCATATAAGTTATCTAAAATGGACTCAGGTAAGTGTATTATAGTTTCTTGACTTCATTTTAGAACAACTGTATAACTTTTAGCCCACGTTAAGATTTAAAAAGCCTGTAACCTTAAAAAATTAAATCTGTTCGTAGTGGAAGCGTATAATGTCAACCATCTTTCAACATAGCAGAATAATATGGAATAAAACAGGAGCCATTTTAAGTATTTACGTTATTTGAGTTTGTGAAGTGAAAAATGACTGCCCTTGTTATTTCATGGTATATTTATACCATGTTTCTCATCTCAATTGTAACGCGCCTAGGATTTATTAAAGATTTACAAGAAAAGTTATAACAATAAAATAGACACCACAAGCAAATATTATTATTTATTTCTGCTTCCTGAGCAGTGGCATGTAAAATTCAGTATTATTCAAGGAACGCTTCAAATGATATAAGAAATTTAGTATTTTGTTGTCAAATGTTGAATAATTCGAAATAATATTTATTGTTAGGTTACCAAAACAATGGCGAACTTACTTTAAGTATTTAGTCTTCACTTAAATCATTTGTACCACTCTTTGAGCTACAACATCGTTAGTCACGAGTATGGTGCTGCCATTGGTGACTTAACATTGTCATAATAGACTTAGCTAAATACATTTGCCACAGTGAAAACAATACAGCCGCCTTAAAATTTTACAAACCGACTTAAAGAAAGAAAAAGAAACAGATTAGGGTTCTTCGTCGAAATAATGAAATTTGCTACGACTTGACGTAATCCGTTTATGTATTTATGTATGTTACAGTGAGTGATTATTCGGGATAAATATATATATTTTCCAGCCGCTATGTATAATATCAACTCAATTTGGACAAAGTGATTATAATTTTGATCAAAGAATTTATTAAATTATATAGCCATTTTATACAATCTAGTTAGACCCGGTGGGATGTGGGCGTGGCAGTACCTAGTAGGGTGGGGAACACCATAGAACACCTCAAAAAGATTGACCTTGAACTCAGGTCTCGCGATTCTAAGGAACGGTACCAGGTCAATATTCATGGTTAGTGAACTTGAGGTCAAGATCAAGTGACCTTTAGGTCAAAGACAAGTGACTTTGAATTCGAGGCCAAGTGATCCAGGAAGTCAGAATGATAGCTTGGAGGTGAAGATCGGGTGACCTTGGAAGTCAAGGTTGAGTGACCTTGGAGGTCATGGTCAAGTGGCCTTGGGAGTGCCTAAACTATCAACTCCTTGACTGGGACTGCAATAACTGTACTTTTTTTTTTTTTTTGCTATATTTACTTGTATCTCGAAAACGGCGTGTCCTATCACAAAAATAATGAAAAATTTGCCCCCTTTAAAATCCCCAGCATATAGGTAATAATCAATTATAAAAAAAACAACTTTCACATAACTGTTTACGTGACGTCGAACAAAAGTGAGGTTAGTGTTAATAACGACCCATACATGCGTTATTTGTCACCAATGCCTTTAGAATATCATTAGAGGAGTACCGCCTAACATAATAAGCTTTAGTTAAATCCTGTATTACAGGTTAAACCTATATAGAGCAGTTTGTTTGACACTTTTTGTATTCGTGTTACTAAACTCTCGAAAATCGCTATTTTATAACATATATCTGCAATAATAGTCAATATACTACCTCAAGGTGTATAAGACACTTCATTGCAATAACCAAGCAACACTAATAGTTAACAGGAATCAGCAAAAACTGTTATATAGACATGGGAGTTAAAGATAGGTTAAAGCTGTAACGTTTTAAGAATAGCTGCTGTCACTAGCACCATTTTAACTCTCAAACCTATATTACGTGGCTCATTAAAGATCTAGTGCCGCAATTGGAGTTAAAAATGTTTGTTGCCTCCTCTTTATCGCATTTAGTTAGAACTGAGATAATTGTAACTCTTTAATATCACTTAAACTCATAAAAAAGCCTGTTACTGACACCAAAATGTTAGTTGGGACTCCTGTTTTCGGGTACCTGGTGAACAGATACGCAAGTATGTTCTCACATTAAATTGAACGAAGACGTCACACTCATGGTGATTCAATTGTTATGTGTAGCACACCAACACTACGCGCAGTGTTCGGTTCCGTGTTGCCCCACGCAATAGGCGTACCTACTACCTATGTACTTGGAAGAGGCCTTTTGATACTATGACCATATGGCTCATGAAGATGCTGTAGTTCTTTTGAACAAAGTAAGTTCAAAAACAAAGTAAGTTCATAATTGTAAAGATCTTCTACCCAAAACACCTCCAGAGAAAACCGATTATTTGCGAGTCGGACTCTGAAGTTTTCCATACCATTATGAAATCACTTCTTACAAATATTCAGATTTTAGATCAACGTCAAGTGCCCTAAAGGATTTACGTTTCGAAAAATGCGGCATCACAAACCCTTGGCTTGAGCAGCAAGGGCCAACCGACTCGCAATAAATCTATCTTAACAAAACAATACATTCTAACAGTAGTGAGCGATTATAATATTTAGGGCTGTCACTCGGTATATCACTATTTCGAATAAATTTATATTTCACACTTTTTGTAAGGTGTTTTTCAGTTATTTAAGTTTTAACAGTAGCGCGGACATACTAAAAGTAACTCGTTTCAAATGTTTTAATTAAGAATTTATTTTGAGAAATGCACACTCTAGTCTGCCTATTATGGTTTCCGGTTACCTATCATGAGGTTGAAAAATATTAGACTGAATTTGATTTCATCTAAAACTTTTCAACCACTATCGTTTCGTTTTTTTTTACTTCATCGAAGTCACGTCTGTCACTTTATCAGTTGACCTATTATCAATTAAATTTTTTTCGTTTCTCCGTTTGATCTGGTCGCAAAAATTGTTAACGAATTTTTTTTTTAAGGATAGGATACCACTGTTTTAATTACCATATTTTCACTAAAGTCGAAACGTCGTTTAAGAAACAAAAATGAAATACTTATGGAAATACAATTTGAGTGAAATCAAATATTTGAAAAAGTTTTCAAAGCTAATATAATTGTTACACTAGTGTTATAAATTGCAACTAAAAAAAAAGCTTCAACTTGCAGCAGGCATGGTTTCTGCCACGGCTCCGGCTCACGGCTGTGGGGCTACGGCGGTCCCATGCGAGCTTGTCCGCCTCGCCCCTTCGCGCCTACGCGGGCTTGAATTACACCTAGGAGTAGGGCAGACAAGACTTCCTGAAGTTGGTTTTGCATCGATTCGTTTATGTCACAAAATTTTGTGGTACATATAACATATAGCTGACCCGCGCAACTTCGTCTGCGTCACATTTTCCATTATTGCTCCGCTCCTATTTGTCTTAGCGTGATGATATATAGCCTATAACCGTCCTCGATAAATGAACTATCTAACACTGAAATAATTTTTCAAATCGGACCAGTAGTTCCTGAGATTAACGCGTTCAACCAAACAAACAAACTCTTCTGCTTTATAATATTAGTATAGATTGACTTTTTGAGATACTATTTTAATTTAATATTGAAAATGCTACCAAGTAACAGGCTACATATTTGTGACCAAACAATATTCTGCAAAATGTTGTTTCGGTGTGATGAAAATATGACAAAATATATCATTTGGCAAATGAAAAAACTTCAAAAGGGGTATCGGCCAATAGCAAAAAGTTGTTTTGTAGTTCGGCGAAATGTAGTTCGGTATAACAATACCTATGACACATGATACTTCGATGTTCTAAAAATATGTCAAAAAATGCATAAAGCAAACAAGGAGTCGGTCAACAGTTTTCGGGAAAATGAAATTCGAATAAAAATAAACGGAAAAGTTATCGGCTCCCATGGTTTACGATACAGCTCGCTGACAGGCGGACGGACGGATCCTTAGAAGTAAAATGATAGTGTGTATTAATCTTTCAAGTTATTTTTTATGAAATTTTATTATGATCCAAGCGTAATCGTGTCAGGGACCACTCATTTTGCTCAGCGATTATCTGTCATGCGACATACTCTTGACAATATTTTTTTAAACACTTATTCAATGAAATCCTGCACAGTGGAATAGACTAGTTCATAAAATCACCCTTCTTCTAGTTAGGGAAGGCGGACTGGGCGAGTCTGTAAGAGATCCTTGTCGTTTTATTACAAAAGTTACCTGACTAAAACAAAATATTGTCGAAAGCAAAAGATGCGGATCAGTTTTTATAAATTAATAGCGCGATATCGTCTGAGTCATGTCTAAAAAGAAACCTCGCAGATTCTGCGATGTAGATCTTCGATGTAGTCCTAGTCGGGTACTGTACCGAATGCGTTTGTTGCAGGATTCAGCTTCGGACGAGAGCCGCAGGCGCTGCGAGCTGAGATGTTCGCCAAGAAGATCCGCCATCACAAAAAGTACAAGGTGCGGTGAAGCGCGCCATGCAATAGCGCACCATGCTCGAGGAAGGCAGCCGCGAGCTGGCCAAGCGCGCCTACTCGGCCGCCCCCCCGCGCCCCGCGCACGCGCTCGACGACGCTCGCTGCTGCTTCGCCAGCCGGCGCGCAGACGACGCGCGGCTCTTCTGCTGCCGCTGCGCGCACAAGCGCCGCGCCTCCCCCCTCACCTGTCTCGCGATATGCTTCTTGGTGCTCACCTACAACCTGCTGGGAGGCTTCCTGTTCCTCGCGCTCGAAGGCAACGTTACAGCAGAAGAGACAGCCGTCGCTGCGTCCAAACCGAACCTCAGCCAGTCGCAAGGAGTCAGCACCGATTTGAGATCAAAGACTGTGGAGCGGCTGTGGTCGATCACAGAAGACCTGAACATCCTGTACAAGGAGAACTGGACGAAGCTGGCGGCGAAGGAGCTGCTGGAGTTCCAGCGGGTGCTTGTGTCGAGCATGCGGGGTGCGGGCGGGGGTGCGGGTGAGGGCGGGGGTGGGGGCGCGCCGGAGCACGAGCGCGACTACCGCTGGACCTTCTCCACCAGCTTCCTGTACGCGCTCACTCTCATCACTACTATCGGTGAGGCAATGCTACCTACTCTTTCACAACATGAGTTTATTGCCATTAATGGTTCCAAAATCAGAGAGCAAAACGTTAATTTTCCGCGCTACTCCTATGTTTTCCAAAATCGAATTATGTTGGCAAAAAAAAAAAACCACCCAAGTGCGAGTAGGATTCTAACACGAAGAGTTCTGTACCATAAACCGAAAGGAACATGTTTCTTATCTGGAAGCCCCCTTTAATTTTTTATTTAATTTTTATTATTTGGTGTTGTGGAGGCAAAAAATACATACTCTGAAAATTCAAATTCAATAGTTAATTATTTAAAGGGGTTCAAACTGAATTTTTTTTGAATTTTTTTTTGAATTTCAAAGTTGCGGCGCGTGACCAATATGGTCAACCCATATGCATAATACGAGTACAGGACACTTAATGAAACAAAACGGTTAGCAGCATGATGCCCTAAAGTGTCAAGTTGCCAAGATATGTGAAGGTTCACAACGTGAGAACAACGAAAACCATTAAAAATCAACTTATCACACGCTTACATGCAGTAGACTGATTTCTGATTGAAGTCCCATGATGAATAAATAATTAAGTAAGAATCCCCTTATTTTCAATGGTACCGTCATACCCCTTACCCCTACTGTGAAAGATCTCGGTTTACATCTTGACTCGACACTTAGCTGGCAACGTCAGGTCTCTAGTGTTAGTCAAAGGGTCAACGGTACTCTGCGAACCCTGTATCGTCTGAGGAACTTCTTGCCCGCTAAGACGAAGACTATGCTTGTGCAGACTTTGATTTTCCCTATCATCGACTATGGTGACGTGTGCTACTTTGACTTGAATGCAGTTTTGCTCGATAAACTCGACAGACTGCTCAACAACTGTATCCGGTTCATATTTAACCTCAGGAAATATGACCATGTGTCGACCTATAGGGCTGAGCTCAAATGGATGTCCATTCGCCAAAGGAGAAATTTGCGCGCTTTGACCACACTTTTCTCCCTTCTCAATTCTTCCACTCCTCCTTCTTATCTTTTGTCTCACTTCCAATATTTATGTTCTTCACACGCTAGGAATCTGCGTTCTTCTAACAATCTTCTCCTACTATGTCCTTCCCATACTTCTGACTTTGTACATTCTTCCTTTCATATTCAGTCTATTCTTCTCTGGAACTCGCTACCTCTTGATATCAGGACGACCACCAGTCGGTTTGCATTTAAGCGGAAATTGCAGAGCTATTTTCTAAATAAATAGCGCAGAGTTATTTTAACACCTCTTTCTCTTGTTTTTGTATAATAATATACAATATATGTATGTATATAGTATAGGTATATATTATAGTAAATATGTATGTAAGTGTATTATAATTTTATAACTTATTCATGTACTGCGTACCCATTCTATTTATCATTATGACATCTTATATTATTATTATTTTTTATCATTGTTCCTCTCAAAGAGTGCACCTGCCATCTAATCTCTTCACCACCCTTGGTTGACTGGTAGAGAATGCCTAAGGCATTAAGTCCGCCTTTGTACTTTTTTTTTGTGCGAAAAGTTTAAATAAATAAATAAATAAATAAATAATCCAATGTGTCCAATAATTGTAGAAAACCAATATCAATCGTTTCAATACTAGAAATAAACACCAAGAAAATATCACAGGATTAAGTATAGTTTAGTTAATTTTTAATTTCAAGTCAAACCGTCTAAGTAGGCCGTTATATAAAACGGCATTTTTTAGGAAAGGACCGCCAAATAAAGTTTCGGCTTGAAAATGATTAGGTATAGCGAATTGTTAACCGTATGTTTGTGTGTGCAGGGCACGGCAACGTGACACCCAAGTCGTGCGCGGGCCGGCTGGTGGCGGTGGCGTACGCCTGCGTCGGCATCCCCATCATCATGCTGTACCTGAGCACGCTGGGCGAGGCGCTGGCGCGCGGCGTGCGCGGCCTGTACGCACGCCTGCGCCCACGTGCGCGCCTGCGCCTGCGCCGCTCCGCCTGCGACCCGCCCGGCAAGTGCGACGCGCAGAGACGGACTCCCTTCCAGGCCGCTTTGAACCTGGACAGTTTTAGTGGCGGCTACCATTGGACGTGTCGGGACCACACGCGAGTGCCAATTATACTTAGTTTACTACTCATCGTACTGTACATAGCGTTAGGGACTTTCGTGTTTCATACGACTGAGAGGTGGAACTTAGTGGACGGGTGCTACTTCTCGTTCGCGAGCCTCGCTACGATCGGCTTCGGCGACCTGCGGCCCGGGCGGTACGCCAGCACCATCTCCGCCAAGGCCGAGGACGTCGCGGTGGGCGTGTGCTGCATCTACATCCTCGTGGGCATCGTGGTGATCGCGATGTGCTTCAACCTCATCCAGGAGGACTTGGGCGCGCTGGTGCGTGGCGCCACGTCGCTGTGCGCGGGCGCTAGCAAGTCGCGCGCCGTGCACAGCGCGGACGCTGCATGCGACGACAAGATCTCCATGTCCGTGGTATCCTGACACCGCGAGACGGCCGACTCGGGGCCGTCTGTGGCGTTCGCTGGCTGCGAGAAGCGCCAGCAAGTGACTTTTAAAATAGACTCTTTGAATCCGACGAAGTTCAACAGCCTGCCGCGGCGCAAGTCGTCGCACTACGGCGAGGACAGCTTCGCTCGCAACACGCCGGCGCGCCGCTCGGCCGGCCACGCCGAGCGCTGCGTCGAGTACTTCGTGCCACGCAGCCTCAGCGCGTTCAACCTGAGCGGCGCGGGCGAGGTGTGCGGCGCCGGCGGGGGCGCGGGGGGCGCGGGGAGCGCGGGGAGCAAGGCGCGCGACAAGATGGTCACGTTCGAAGACGACCGCGACGCGCCCGTGCCCAAGCTGCTCGCTGATGACGTCTTCATGTGACACACGCGATCCGCGCGATACCTAGCTATAGACTTGTTGGTTTGGACATGGTTTGTTATATAATAAAATATGAAATTTTGCATTACCAGCTTTTTAGTTGTTTCATCGAAACCTAGTATTTATCAATCCCTATTCCCTAAGAGAAACCGTTGGCTTACCTCGAATTGCTAGTAATTCGTTGAGGGGGCGAGGTTGAATTAAACGCAACACAATTACAGGAATGGCAGCTGATTGTAAAACTAAATAATTAAACTAAAAAATGTTCTAAAATTTTACCAAGTTTAAACTCTGAAACTAACCTGGAGTGACAAGCGTGTCATCAACAGGAGGGTGACGACAGCAGTGACGTGACGGAGGTGTAAGTATGTAGGTAAGCGGGTGTAAAAGATCACACTTATGAGGAATCAGATCAAAGTAGAAGCAGACCTGATTACCTTTTAAGTAACAGTGGGTGAAACATGTAGTAAGGTTTGTTGCGCCTGGTTTTAAATATAACGGGATTTTGGCATCCCACGCTCACGTCTGTAAAGGCGGAGGCTCGGATATATTGATCTAAGTCTGCTTCTTGATGTCGAAGGTGACCACTGGTTGAGCAATCTCCGTCCCTCGAGCAGCGGCGGTGAAGATCATTACTGTGTTGTGTGCCGCTACACTCATTTTTTTGGCGCTTATATAATTGGTAAACTCGTACATATAAATTGATAAAAAAAAATATCTGCGTATATACATATATTATTATGATTTAAATAGTGTTGCACCGATGACAACCACATTTTATGTCCATTTTACTGTCCATTCAGGTTGCCTGGAAGAGATCGCAGAATGTGATAAGGCCGCCCATTGTACATTATATGTGTTTTAGTTAGTAGTTTTCTTTAATGTTTTATCGGTGTACAATTAGTATAATCTATCTTCTATATACTTATAATAAATCTGTAGAGAGGTCAATTCTGTACATGAAATATATTTCAAAAATAACTATCAGGGGGTGATTAGGGATCGATACTGATGCCAAAAATGCAATCAGTAAAATTTTTGTCTGTCTGTCTGTCTGTCTGTCTGTATAACCGTTATAGAAACAAAAACTACTCGACGGATTTTAACGAAACTTGGTACAATTATTTTTCGTACTCCTGAGCTGGTTATAGTATACTTTTCAATCAATAGGAGCCAAGCAGTGATGGGAAATGTTGGGAAAACGGGAGAAGTTACTCCATTTTTTAAGCTTCCGTCGCGTGTGCTACCTTAATGGTTAAAGCTACACAGAAATCATGTATGACGGAAATGTTCTCCTTAAAATTATATAAAAAATATCCCACGACAGCATATGTCTATCTTTTATGATTGACTCACAATAACACGTGCAACTCCCGATAGCTTAGCAGTTCAAAGCTTTCTGATTACGTTTTACGTTTATAACACTCTCAGTCATACCTAATTATAAAAGTTAACATTATTAACTATTCCATAAAAAAGAATCATAGAAATTGGTATAGAAACACAAAAGTTATACATGAAATACGCTAATAAGTCAGCTTGAGTATGCGTCTCAGATATGGAACCCACGTTATCATAAGTACATCGATCGCATCGAAAACATTCAAAGGCGTTTCATTAAATATCTCTGTTTTCATCAAAAAATTCCTTATCACTCCATCGACTATCTTCGACTCTGTAAGAAATACCATTTATTACCTCTCGAAGATCGACGTGAGATTGCTGACTTTCTGTACGTATTAAAAATTTTCAATAACAATATTGACAGCCCAGAACTTCTATCTAAATTTCACTTTAATGTGCCGCAAAAAAAATTCCGCCATAATCCACCATTACGTGTGCCTCTAGCATCAACAAATTACAGACAGAACAGTTTTATTATACGAGCAAGTAGACAGTTCAATTATATGTGTAAGCAGCATGACTTGGATCCCTTTATGACTAGCGTGGCGTCGGCGTCGGCCAGACGACGTATAAGCCTCAGGTTTTTTTAAGTAGTCCTTTAATTGTATCCTCAATTTTTCTGTAATGTTTTTATTATTTAACTAAAGGTTTCTACTCAATTAAGAAGTAAAGATTGTTATGCTCACTTCACAATTTTAAGTCTGACACTATACGTGAGGACTTGTAATTGGCTTTCTGTCGTTTATGTTTGTTTATTATTTTTAGTTTGTTTAAGCTGTAAGTCCTCCAAGCTGTAATAAATAAATAAATAAATAATAAGCCATCGCGCGTGAATACTGAATCATGCTATAAGGATTATTTTTGTATCAGGTCGCGAACGCACAGGCAGGCAGCTTGCTTGGCGCCTAGAGGCTAGCGAGTCACCTAGCGAGTAGCTTCGTAAAACGAACATTCTCGAACGTTCGCGACCGGCCTAGCAGCTAGGAGCAAAGCGCGCAGTGCGGCCGGTCGCGAACGTTCGAGAATCGGTCGGAATCGTTCGAGGTCGCCGCCTGTGGTCGCCGCGCTCGACGCGTCTCGCGGCCGAAGGTATAAAAAGGCGGGGCGTCCGAGCGCGAGCTTCAAAGCCTGGCTGGAGGCTTTATTACTATATTAAGGCCTTCACAGGCAAGTCCGGTTAAGCTGAAGCCAATCTTCTCAGGTTGACCTGCGAGAGGCCACAAATAAAAAAAAAATAAAAAAAAGCGCGAGCTTCATACAATTTTTGCCAGTTGGTGCGAATAGACGATCAGAGCGTTCGACCATATTGACAGACAATACTTAATTTAGTCTTTGATCATTTATTTTTAGATTCCTTTTGTTGTTATTTTATAAAATAGTGATAGTTATTTTGGTAGTGTTTAAATATTCGTTCAAATTACAAATTATTAATAGTTTACATTTTATTTCTTTTTAGGTGAAGTAGTAGTAGGTACGCATAGATTTTTAGATACCGATAGGTTTATAAGTTTTGGCTAATTTACGTTCACTTTTTTATATTAGTTTTATTTTCATTTAAGTTTTAGTTTTATTTTCATTTGGTTTATAAAATTCTTCCGTTACTGAGTGAATGACTGACAGATAACGCAACAACACAACCAAGACTACTGACTGGTCGTATGAAGCTGCACGTAGGGTCCTTGGGGAGTTTAGGGGAGCTCTAAGAGAGGATTCCCCGAAATTCCTACGGGAACGGGAGAAAACGGGATATGCGCGTACGAAGTCGCGGGCAAAAGCTAGTTTATAATAAACTAGCTGACCCACGCAACTTCGTCTGCGTCACATTTTCCATTAATGCTCGGCTCCTTTTAGTCTTAGCGTGATGATAATTATGTAGCCTATATCCTTCCTCGATACATGGGCTGTCTATTACTGAAAGAATTTTTCAAATCGTACCAGTAGTTCCTGAATTTACCCCCTACATACAAACTTACAAACATACAAACTTACAAACAAATGTTACCCCTTTATAATATTAGTATAGATTAGTATAGATAAAAGTTATAGGCATCATTCATATAAATACACAATTACTTAAGAAGGATACACTTAAGAAGGAACAATTCAAATTTCAAATCAAATCAAATTTTTTATTCAATTTTATGTAAAAACAGTAAATACATTTTTTGCTTAAAGCTATGCCAAGTTCACGGGTGTTATGTGCCTGAACTAGGACATCCTGTGTTTCAGGCGAAAATAGGTAGGTGAGTGTTATATAATAATCACGGTAACTATATAAAATAAAATAGTCATCTTATAGGTATGTAAAAAACAGTAAAAATCACACTTCCTATAACCTTAGTATTCTAACTTAACCTACAAAAATAGAATAAATAGTATAAACACAAACAAAACTTTATTTCAATACCTCCAACAACTTCTCTGTATCTTCATAGGAAAAACTTTGAAGAGTTTCCTTGAGCGTTTTTTTACAATTTCTATAATTTAGGGCATAGATGTTTGCTTTTGCATTTAGCCTATTATAGAGTAGTGGTCCAAGGAAAACATAAAATTTTGCTGTAAAAGCGTGTTTTGTACTTTTTGTGGGGCAAACAATGTCTTTTCGTCTCTTTTTAGTAAAATCAGTGCTGTAGCAAAGAGCTGCGTGTTGTTTTTGTACAATGCTCATCTTCTATATCTATACTTATAATAAATCTGTAGAGAGGTCAATTCTGTACATGAAATATATTTCCAAAATAACTATCAGGGGGTGATTAGGGATCGATACTGATGCCAAAAATGCAATCAGTACAATTTTTGTCTGTCTGTCTGTCGGTCTGTCTGTCTGTCTGTCTGTCTGTCTGTATAACCGTTATAGAAACAAAAACTACTCGACGGATTTTAATGAAACTTGGTACAATTATTATTCATACTCCTGAGCAGGTTATAGTATACTTTTCATCACGCTACAATCAATAGGAGCAGAGCAGTGAAGGGAAATGTTGGGAAAACGGGAGAAGTTACTCCATTTTTTAAGCTTCCGTCGCGTGTGCAACCTTAATGGTGAAAGCTACACAGAAATCATGTATGACGGAAATGTTCTCCTTAAAATTATATAAAAAATATCCAACGACAGCATATGTCTATCTTTTATGATTAACGAACAATAACACGTGTAACTCCCGATAGCTTAGCAGTTCGAAGCTTTCTGATTGTATTTGTCTACTCTTACGTTTATAAAACTCTCAGTCGTCCCTAATTAACATTAATAAAAGTTAACACTATTAACTATTCCATAAAAAAAGAATCATAGAAATCGGTATAGAAACACCAAAGTTATACATGAAAAACGCTAATAATAAGCCATCGCGCGTGAATACTGAATCATGCTAAGGATTATTTTTGTGGTCGCGAACCACACACAGCACAGGCAGGCGGCTAGCTTGGCACCTAGAGGCTAGCGAGTAGCTTCGGAAAACGGCTTACGACAGTTTGCAATATCCTTTAATAATTATAATGTCGAGGGGAAGATGGTTATAATTTCACTTTACACCAAACGAGTAATATTATAAATGTTTGGTTGTTTGTTACTCAATCACGCCAGAACGGCTTAACGGATCTTAATGAAATTTAGAACAAAGATAGATTTTATTCTGGAATAGCACATAAGCTACTTTTCATCCCGGGAATATGTTCCCTAAGGATCACGCGGGCGAAGCCGCTGGCAGAAGCTAGTAATGAATAATTGCCGAACTGTTAGTACTTCACAAGATTTATAGAGCAGGTTAGTGGGAAAGAGGAAAGGGCGGCAAGTAGATACCTTGAGAATCGCTCTTTGAGCTCTTTCGATGGGCAGTAATAAAGTTTTGCCTGCTCCACCCCACGAGGTAATGCAGTACGTCAAAATTGACTGACATAGAGCAAAGTAAACTTGCCTTATGAGTATTGGGTTTGCAATATATCGTAGCTTTTTGAATACGTATATTAGCTTACGAATTCTGTTATTTAATGCTTCCATATGATGTTTGAAGGTTAGTGTTTCATCAATTATAACACCCAGGTATTTTATTTTGTTAGTCTTGTTAATACTGGGACACACGAACGGGCAGTCTGTAAGGACTGTACAACAATGGGCATACAGCGTTGGAGTAATATTAGAAGTTTGTTTGCGCATCGAAAACTTAATGTAATGTGTTTTAAGTGCATTTAGAGTTAGTGAGTTATGCTGAAGCCATTTATTTACCATGTTGAAGCCGTCTTGCGCGAGCTTGTAGACGTCATGTTCCGAGTCAGCCGAAAATAGAAGAGCAGTGTCATCCGTGTAAGATATTATTACGCCATGCTTTAGCTTCAGATTACAAAGGTCATTTATGTATATCAGAAATAAAGTGGGTCCCAAAATACTTCCTTGGGGAACCCCAAAAATCGTGGTTTTTTGGTCTGCGCTGATAACACTGCCAATCTTCACGCACTGGGTACGGTCTTCTAAGTAGCTTTGAAAAAGTTTCAGCTGAATTCCTCTTATACCCACTGTCTCAAAGAATGGGAATGGAAACTGTCAAAAGCCTTGGCGAGGTCCAGGAAAATTCCAACTGTATGGTTACCCTTGTCAAGTTCTTGAGCCAGATAGTCAGTAAGATGATGGACGGCATCGACAGTTGATTGTTTAGGTCTAAAACCAAATAAAGTTGTCGTTCCGGCCAAATAGATTTGTCCTCCAGATATTTGAACAACCTTTTGTTTATAATTTTTTCCAATATCTTAGAGAAAGAAGGCAGTAGAGAAATAGGTCTGTAATTTGTTACTTGATCTTTACTGCCTGATTTAAATATAGGGACAACAACTGCTTTTTTGAGGCATTCCGGTAAAATACCCCGATATAAGCATATGCGAAAAATATAAACCATTGGTGGTACCAAAATATTCCTGAATTGTTTAATCATTTTATTTGATATGTTATCCCAACCAACTGCACAGTCGTCTTATAAGTTCATGATCATACTTTCTACCTCAATCTCGTCAGTGTCTAGCAGTGCGAAGGATGTTAAGGTGGAGCTGCCTGTTAAAGGATCAATCGTTAGGTAAGGCGATTGACCCCGATTTTTCTCTGCCAAACACTTTCCAACATTAACAAAGAAATTATTTGCTATGTAAGCAGAGGTCAGCTGTGACGAGTGCGCTTGTAATAAACCTGAAGATGACTCATTTTGTTTTGTCGAAAATGTTGTATTTTAATACATTTCCAGATCTTTTTATTTTTTGTTGCAGTTTTATCGTAGTTACTTTTAACTTTTTTGAGCAGATCATTACAAAAATTACGATATCTTTTGTATGACAGTTGCTATGTAGCATTATCTGGGTGAGATTTAGCTTTCATATGTAGTCTATCTCTATGCTTCATAATGCGTATAAGACCTGTCGTGATCCAAGGCTTTGTGTTGCAATTTTTGTTGCTCAAATGCGATGTAAACGTATTTTTTTTAATTGCTTGTCGTACATTTTCTATTACATACAACATGCAAAACTGCGGGTCAGCGGAATTATAGACTGGATCAAAGTTGATGACGCGCAAATCTTCTTCAAGTTTATTTATATTTAATTTCGAAATTGTGCGAGTGTTTTGCTTAGGTATGTTACAATCGAGAGTTAGTAGGGCAAAATTGTGATCGGTTATTGTCGAATTAACAACAAGTGCAAGTGAGGGGTAATTTGATTTTAAAATGATATGATCTAAGCAGGAGCCACTATGGTGTGTGGGGAAGCTATGTGCGGGGAGAAGGCCATGAAATGCGCATATGTTCAGGTAGTCCTGAGCAGATACATCAGAACATCCTGGAAGAATGTTGATATTAATGTCTCCGATTACAATCGTGGTTTTTATGGATGATAGGTACTGCAAGACAGCATTCAGCGATTCTGTAAAATTACTTATATTTTTAAAGGAGGGAGGTCGACATAATGCTAATATCGCAAAGTTTGACCCAATCTGCACTACCAAACTGTTGCAGTCGTGCATATTAGGTTCCTCAACAGAGACCTTCAGATGATTCCTTACATAAACTATCACCCCATCATTTTGATTGTAATTCCTATTACTTTTGTACATATTATATCCCGGTATTAGTGGTATGTTATATTGCTTGGCAAGCCAACATTCGGTTAAAACAATAACGTCACAATGTATGTCTAACCGTTGTATAAAGGTGCAGAAACTATCGAAATTCTTACAAATACTGCGAATATTTTGTGTTAGTACAGTTATTGGAGTTTTGTAGTCGGAAAGATATTGTTTGCAAATTTCAGCTTCACAGACTTTTGATTCGGATACAGAAGAATTGTCTAACTCATTAATTATATCGTTAATCATAACTGTGGAACTAAAATACAAAAATAAAAATAGAAAGAATAAAACTTTACTGGTCTAAACAAATAAATTATTGACGGCGCTCTAAGGCGCCTGCATAATCTATAGAATTAATATACCGTTTTTCGGCCATTATTTTCGCCGGGCAGTCAGCTGCGCCTGTGTTGTGCTTATCTGGCTTTTTGTAGTGAAAGCAAGTAGCGCATTTTGGTTCATCTCCCTTTTTTGGACATTCTTTGATAGAGTGTCCTTGATCGCCACAGTGACCGCAGGTATAGGACGTCTGCCGGCAAAACTTGGCAGCATGACCATACTGCTGGCACTTATAACATCGTGTGACCAATGTAAAGTCTCTTACAGGGCATGATGACCAATTCACAAACACTCGGTCTCGTGAGATCAGGGCTTTGCGTATGACTGCAGGTACTTCAATAATGTAGTCGCAGTTCTCAGCGTCTTTCTTACCTGACTTATGGCTTAACCTAATTGAGGTCAAAAATGTTTCAAGGCTGCAGTCTTGTAATTTCTCGGCAAGATTTTGGTGATGGATGTCGGCACTCCTATGATAACTACCCTGGGCTTCTTTTTATGTGGCTCGTCGACAGTTAGGGCCGACTTTGTTAGCTGCTCTGATTGCCTCAGTTTCTCGATGTCGTCTTTTGTCTCAGTGCTGATAATGACTCCGCCATTTTTGGTCTTGCGCAGGCCTCTTAAAAGAAAAAGAAATAAAAGAAAATACATTTATTTCGCCAGAGTTGACGCACAAACACAAAATTAAACAAAAAATAAAAGTAAGAAACAAATACAAACTAAATACCACCTATTATATATAATAGCTTCATCTGTTCGGGGCAGATAATTTTTTGGACAAGAGACTTTGTCTCATCACTGGTCCTCAATTTGTCTTGCGGATAAATGGCCACAGAACTTACGTTTGATGGCTGGATGTAGTTGTTGGTACCTTTCTTCACCATGTCGGAAAAGGAAGTTCCCAGTGCAGGTTTTGTTGACTCTCCGACTTTCATCTTCAGCTCCTTTAGTTGCTGCGAAAGGTCGAGTTGACTTTCGAGTGATGTCACATCATTATGCAATTGTAAGGCCCTGGATTTGAGAGACTGATATTGTACGGCCATCTGCGATGTTCCATGTCCGACCTTCCGGCATAAGGCATTGATGCGCATCTTCTGATCTGAGCTCAGCTTACCTTCTGCTGCAATAGCACATACCTCATGAAGGCTCTGGTCAATGGTCGTCATCCAGTTCTGAATTTCTGGAGTCGGAAGACTTTCGAAGTCATCATGCCGTTGGCTCGGCGCTTGAGGAGCAGGAGTGGATAGGACTGCACGCGCTGGTGTAGGCGGCGGGGAGCGAGCACACCTACTTCTCGGGCTGAAGGGACTATCCTCCATTGTGTAACAGTTTATTTACTTGCTCAACACTGATTATCATCTTCATAAAATTCACCTTATGTATACCTAGAGTATGACTCAGTTAACTTTACTACCGGCTATTCATAAAAACTAGGTCACGATTTTGCAAGTGATTATTTATTTATATTAATATTGTTCGAAACGTCCGTTCACTACGATCGCACAATAATATCCAAAATTACTCAAGGCCTAAGAAAATAAACCTTATTTCTAATAGTAATGAAAATGTGATGTGAGGAGATGAGTGTAATTGATGTTGTGAAGTGATTACCTGGCTTAGATGCGGGCGGAGTGCGCTCGCCGGGTGCTGGCTCGACTGCTGATACCATGAATATCACGTCGATGTCGGTAGCGGCGATAAATGAGACAAATGCCAGCAGTCGTCCCTCAATAAACTGTCAACGGCGCTTAGTTACTGAATAACAATTTTGATATTACTTTACTTAGATACTGAAAAACAACAAAAAGTTTATTTTATTTCAGTCCGGTGCAGGCACCACGGGCACGCGGCCGGGACCCATCAGTCCGGTGCAGGCACCACGAGCACGAGGCCGGGACCCATCAGTCCGGTGCAGGCACCACGAGCACGAGGCCGGGACCCATCAGTCCGGTGCAGGCACCACGAGCACGAGGCCGGGACCCATCAGTCCGGTGCAGGCACCACGAGCACGAGGCCGGGACCCATCAGTCCGGTGCAGGCACCACGAGCACGAGGCCGGGACCCATCAGTCCGGTGCAGGCACCACGAGCACGAGGCCGGGACCCATCAGTCCGGTGCAGGCACCACGAGCACGAGGCCGGGACCCATCAGTCCGGTGCAAGGCACCACGGGCACGCGGCCGGGACCCATCAGTCCGGTGCAGGCACCACGAGCACGCGGCCGGGACCCATCAGTCCGGTGCAGGCACCACGAGCACGCGGCCGGGACCCATCAGTCCGGTGCAGGCACCACGAGCACGAGGCCGGGACCCATCAGTCCGGTGCAGGCACCACGAGCACGAGGCCGGGACCCATCAGTCCGGTGCAGGCACCACGAGCACGAGGCCGGGACCCATCAGTCCGGTGCAGGCACCACGAGCACGAGGCCGGGACCCATCAGTCCGGTGCAAGGCACCACGGGCACGCGGCCGGGACCCATCAGTCCGGTGCAGGCACCACGAGCACGCGGCCGGGACCCATCAGTCCGGTGCAGGCACCACGGGCACGCGGCCGGGACCCATCAGTCCGGTGCAGGCACCACGGGCACGCGGCCGGGACCCATCAGTCCGGTGCAGGCACCACGGGCACGCGGCCGGGTCCACGGGTTCGACTTATTACTCCGTGAGTAATCTCCCAAATGAGCCGCCGCCTTGTTATTTCGCCAGAGGGCAACTTCATTTTTGACAATACTTTGAAATCACACCGAAAGCTTCTGGCAACATAATTAAAATAAATAAATAATAATCTGGTGTAATGAAATAACAAAATATTCACCACACTGTAGTTACCACAGCGGTATTAGAATAAATAAATTCAGTAATTAATAATAAATGACTCTAAACTAATAGTGTGGCCCTTCGTCACCGTGACGTGACGGCATGCGTTGGGTGCCGGGCGGCGACGTGCTCGCCGGCAACTATATCCCTACAATTTTTTCAGAGGACGTTTCACGGTCACGCGAATTTTCAAGTTGAACTGTTCGGTCCAATCAACAGTTCTACTTTGGTGAATCATAAGGTAGTATTAAAGGTATGCGAACATTAAACTCGAAACGATTAATGATTAATTGATGTAGCCCACGAAGCGCCGTAGCAGCGTAGTGCCGTAGCAGCGCTGGGCCGCTGCAGCGTAGCGCCGTAGCCACGTCATGTAGCACGCAAGGCAAGGTAAGGCTATCTGTAGGTGACTGTTTGTTCTCTGCCTCACTCAGTTACGATCGCTGTATGATGATATTTCCTTGCAGTCATTACTCGTAATGTGTTTCCATGGCACTGCCCCACTCCCCCGCCGCCCCTCCGCCGCCCCTGCTCCTCCCGGCTCACCCCGCTATGTTTTATTGACGATAAAAATAGGATTACTTTGTAAATGAAGTGCGAGCACTTGCGTCGTCTGTCTTCATAGTAGTAGAGTTTTATGTGTGTCATACATCGTCGGCTGAACTTTGATGTCGAATCTGAGAGCACCTCATTACATTACGAGCAAAATGTGAAACTTGGTTTTAGCCAGATTATTTTTACATAAAAAACAAAGTCCTCCGCTGCGTCTGTCTGCCTGTCTGTTTGCGATAAACTCAAAAACTACTGCACTAATTTTCATGCTGTTTTCACCAATGAATAGAGTGGTTCTCGAGGAAGGTATTAGTATATCGATATTCGATCGTCAAGCGGGCGAAGCCGCGGGCATCAGCTAGTATCTTATAAATATGTGTTGACGTTGAGAGACTCAAACAAGTGAAATTACTAGAAATAATTAAATGCATATGTACAAACAGAATCCTCAAGTGATCCTTCAGAACAAAGCAGCAGTACGTCTATAGGCACGTGGACAGTGAGTGCGTCCGCGTGGGGATGGAACAGCTCTGCGGTTCTCGTGCAGCAGCTGTTCTTAAAAGATCTCAAACAGTATGGTATACGTTTTCCAAACTGTGGGTCGAGACCCACTGGTGGTGGCGTGACCTGAGAAGCCGATGCTGAAGTGATGACCAAATATATGGAAAAATACTTATTTTTTATTGAAATAGCAGTCTTTGTAAGCGAATAAGTTCCTTAAGTAAGTCCCTCATTCATAAAAGTTACGCCTTTTTTTTTCATGACGTCTAAGAGGTGAGTCCCGAATTTGGTAGTGGTTATTAAGTGGGTCGCGGGCAACTCAACTTTGGGAACCGCTGGTATGGAGAGATCTTCTTGACTCGACTTACTCGATTTTGTAACATACGAACAAGATCAGCTTATAAAATGCGCGTATCACTTACAGATGATGTTAATGCAGATTCTCAATTCGTAAAAACTAATTAAATATGAAACTTTACTAAGCCAAACGTGAGAGCAAGCAACGCCGTGCTCTCCTAGCGATACGTGACTCGTGAGGCTGCCGAGTGCCCTCCACCGCGACACGCGACGCGCGCCACTCGCCGACGCAACTGTCGTAGAGGAGAGGCCGCTCTCCACCACGATTGAATTCGAGCAGGGTTTATGTCGTGCAGTGTCTGATCAATAGAGAATTACCAATGTCTAGGGCATTGATACTACACCGGCCTCATCTTAGTAGTTGAAATTGTGACAGTGTCATTTTTACCCAAATTACAGTAGTTTGGGTGATATACATATAATACTAGACCAACACAAAAGCACAACCATTTTGGTATTGTTTCTTAATACGATCCTAAGACACATTTATACTTTGAATCTTTATAATTTAGAAATTGGCAACGTATTTATTTGGTGGTGGCCACATACCGTGTGATGTCACGCCTCCTTCTTTTGCCAGCCTCTACCAGTTTTCGACAACTAACCCAATGATGTCCTCTCGCTCGGCGATTGTATATGAAAAGCAAGCACTCGAGCAGCCGCGCGAAGCGCTCGCCACGAGCGGGGCGTGCCGGGCGCGCGCGGGCTGCCAGGCGGGGCGTGGACGCGGCCAAGTTGCGCTCTGCTGAGTTCATGAGATGCAGATTATTAACACATAATGCTGTTGTACACTTCTATGCTCGCTCGCCTCGCCTAGCCTCGCCTCGCCAGTGTCGCCTCGCATCAAGCTCACAATTAAAATTTATTTCCCGTGACTGTTGTGCCTTGGACACGTCAGCATTTTTCTCAAAGTTAAATCGTTAGAAATAGAACCATGAGACCGTGACGTAAGATTCATGTTTGTGTGATAATTAAATTTTGTAATAGGCGCACACGAAAGGAAAACCCCTAGCACCGATACGTATAAGTCTACTTACTAAAGCAAACTGTTTGTTTATTCAAGCGCGCGCTAAATAAACAAACGCCGCGTAGTTAGTGGCTTCCTCTCGTGGAGGACTCAGTACTGAGTGTTGGCTGTTCCTGGTATCGCGGGTGACTGTTCATCAAGTCTGTGCCCTCGTCAGTAGTGCAGCATGTGCTCACTGCGAGTGTGCAGTACAGCGTAGATAACATGGAAGCCAGGCGGAACGGGCGCGGCGCGCGGTACACACTCACTACTAACATACCACACCAACGTAAGAAAGGGCGCCCTGAACCACTTTCATAGGCTTTCATACCTGTAAATGTGTCGCTTCGCTTGATTTATGTTGAAAGCAATCTTTGTAAAGCTTTTTTTCGTTATTTGTGTAACAAATGTTCATTTTTACGATAGCACAGGAAAATTTTGTATGAGGAGAGTAATATTAGGTACCGTAGATGTAACTATAACGAATGGCCGCGGGATGAGTCGCTCGTGTGTTCCTGTGTCGCGTGCAAAGTGTCGCGTGCACTGTGTCGCGTGCACTGTGTCGCGTGCACTGTGTCGCGTGCACCGTGTCGCGTGCACTGTGTCGCGTGCACTATGTCGCGTGCACTGTGTCGCGTGCACTGTGTCGCGTGCACCGTGTCGCGTGCACTGTGTCGCGTGCACTGTGTCGCGTGCACTATGTCACGTGCACTGTGTCGCGTGCACTGTGTCGCGAGCACTGTGTCGCGTGCACTGTGTCGCGTGCACTGTGTCGCGTGCACTGTGTCGCGTGCACTGTGTCGCGTGCACCGTGTCGCGTGCACCGTGTCGCGTGCACTGTGTCGCGTGCACTATGTCGCGTGCACTATGTCGCGTGCACTATGTCGCGTGCACTGTGTCGCGTGCACTGTGTCGCGTGCACTGTGTCGCGTGCACTGTGTCGCGTGCACTGTGTCGCGTGCACTGTGTCGCGTGCACTGTGTCGCGTGCACTGTGTCGCGTGCACTGTGTCGCGTGCACTGTGTCGCGTGCACTGTGTCGCGTGCACTGTGTCGCGTGCACTGTGTCGCGTGCACTGTGTCGCGTGCACTGTGTCGCGTGCACTGTGTCGCGTGCACTGTGTCGCGTGCACTGTGTCGCGTGCACTATGTCGCGTGCACTGTGTCGCGTGCACTATGTCGCGTGCACTGTGTCGCGTGCACTGTGTCGCGTGCACCGTGTCGCGTGCACTGTGTCGCGTGCACTGTGTCGCGTGCACTGTGTCGCGTGCACTGTGTCGCGTGCACTGTGTCGCGTGCACTGTGTCGCGTGCACTGTGTCGCGTGCACTGTGTCGCGTGCACTGTGTCGCGTGCACCGTGTCGCGTGCACTGCTCGTAGCGTCTCTCATTGCCATATTGAGTGTCAATATTTATTCTTTGGCCAAAAAGAGTCAGGCCATGGGTAACATAGTCGATTAACCGTTTACTGATGATGCACCATAGAGTCCGGGTGGACTCCATGGGCCTCGTGTCTCACAAACGGCTCAAATGTTCCCATCACGGTTGTTATAGAACGTGTTGCATTTATTCTGTTACACGTTGTATTTTCACTTTGTTAGATTTAATAAAAAGTGACCTAACTTTGACTTTGATTATTTTATTAACTTATTTTTTTTTTTCTATTGATAGGCATACATTTGACCACTATCTCACCTGATGGCAGGCGATGATGCGGTCGAAGGTGGAGCACGCTTGCCTAGAAGTAACCTATTCACTTTTGACTTAAAGACTCCCAGGTTGTAGCTATCAGGAAACACAGACTTTGGCAGAGAATTCCACGCCTTTGTTGAACGAACTATGAATGTCTTCCCAAAACGTTTTGTACGTGAGGGTAGGATGTCCACCATGTACCGGTGCGGCATCGCCGTTCGTTTTGTGGTCCGATGATGGAACCTATTATATCTAATATAATGTTATCTATTCGCTATTAGTTTCTCATTGCACCGAGTCATGTCCAGAATAGAAACACGGCAGCTCGAAATGAAAGCAATCCAGACCAGACACAATAAACGCGATGCCTGAAAAGGGGTAATTTCATGTATTCGTTCACAATGATGAGTACCAACAATGAGAAGCGTCTAAAAATGAGTTTTCTATTAGTTTGCCTTTTTTTTGGGACCAGACCGCCACACATTCCCAACCACTGCGACTACTGAAAGCCAGAATCAACGATGTGATGAGGCGATTGTTCGTATTCAAGGTCAGCTGTAGAACATTGAGATAAAGGTGAGGCCACAAGCCTAAAGGAAAACAATTTACTCTTTAAATTGCCATGACCTGTGAGAAAGTGGGCAACACAGTGATCCACCCCAGTTCCTCCCAGACGTTAGTCTGGGGTTTTAGTAATCTAGAGATCTTAGCACGGTCGCGTTGGGGAAAAAAACTCTGGGTCCGTGATCTTTCGGGCTTGAAACTCCTTTCAGTGTTTGTGAAAATTCAATACTGTTGCAGTACCTACTGTTTTTGTGTGGTTGAAAAATATCGTCGGTATTCAGCCGTCTAACATTTAATTAAGTTCTTAAATAAATAAATAATCAGAAGGCGATGGTAGCGCCGACTGGTCACTAGCGGGCAGCCAGCGTCCCCCCCCCCCCCACCCCCACGCCCGGCAATGTACAACTACGTAGGTACCACTACAACCACTGCAGTCAGCCGCGTCCTCGGCGAAGTCAATCAATATGTAAAGCGACCACTACCGCGGCGATTGAACTATCATTAAATAAAATATCGATCTATATACTGACAAAACACTTCAGTCTGTTGACATTTCTGCGTGATATGTTGAGCCAGCTTGATTACTGAATTGTACGAGTTAGACGTAGTTACGTAAGGTCTAGTGGCGACGTGGCGACACACTCCGTGAGCCTACTCCTGCAGGAGCGCACGTCGTCCACGCTCTGATGAGACGGTCAACAATCCACATCGCTTACCTCCGTTATCGTAATTTCCTAAGAAGCGAGATGAATGTCGGGCAGCTTTGGTCTCGTCAAGAAAACCTCTGTTCTCGTCCTCGGCCGCACCAGGCAGCTTAATGGAAAAATAATTGAATTCGCGCCGCTCACGGAAACGGTGAAAAATATCCAAAAGCGGTGAAGAGTTGCGTGCTACCCTCCACTCAACCCCCCCCCCCCCCAGCTCCGCCACCGGGGCATTATACAAGACGTCTTCATTCCTTTAAACTGGCACATCTTTTGAGGCGTTTCCAGGTCACGCCGCGTCTATTGTGCGCGCTAAAGGATTCTCGGAGCTTGTCTTTTTGCCACTGTGTGTTGGTTTCGGTGGCGCGGGTGCGGAGGGCGCGAGAGACGGGGGCAGGGGGGTGACATCAAAGAGCCTCCGCGGCCAAACGTTTTCTCAGTGAAATCTCAAGTTTGTTAATCTGAGGGACGCCGCGCGCTGACTGTGTCCGTCGTCTGTTGTCGGATACAACAACCTAGCGGCGACTGTCAATGCGGGAGATGGTGATAGTGCCCTAGATATTGTTTCTATTACAGGAAGAAAGTTTCCGATAGACCACAATTTTTTTTTTAAATGGTTTTATACTTGCTTACCTATTAGGTACCTACTAGAAACCTTATGATCTGAATTTACTTATAATCCACGCGGCATTTCATCATATACCAAAATATAATATCAATTAGACGGCTGAAAGTGGCTCAGCGAGTGAGCGCCTTTCACTAATGTATTCAATCATAATATATTAATGACATATTCATGAAACCAGACACGAAAGTTTGCTGTAAATATTCGAGGAGTTGGGTATCCTGCAGATTTCAGGTCAAGGTTACCAATCTACCTATAATCTGCTAACCCAACCACGATACCTCTGCTGTATCTACGTGAGGAGTTGGGCACTCTGCAGCCCCCGCTCCACAGATCATGGTGCAGCATCAGGTCAGTGTTATTTTGTTCTTGAAATATCATTGAAGTAACAAAATACCAAAAATCGAATCGATACACCTGTAGCAGTTGCTGGTGTAACCGTATAAGAGCTACGGTGCCACAGAGAGACACACACATAGCGGTCAACTTATAACACCCCTCTTTGTGCGTAGGGGGTTAATAAACATTTTGTATTGTGCTATTAACACTTTTTCACTCTCTGAATGATTGCGATGAATTGACACAGTTGACGTATGTAAGTATGTACATTACAAGAACGTTCTGTTGCTACGTCGGGGACAGCCGCACGTTGTGTGTTCTATCAGTTAACTAGATACGAGTAGCATGACTGGTGAGATTATCGGCGGGGCGCGGCGGCGCGCCGTGCTCGTGACCTGTCACTGTAAATGTGCGGTCACTGTCAAGTTTGTCAGCTTTTCCGAACACGGCTATCTAGAAATACTGAAGTGAATGTTCAAAGAATCGTAATAGCAGAACGTAAAACCTGTTTTCAAATTCAAAGGAATGTCGAATCTTTTTGTTGGGCTGCCTTTAGACTCGAAGACGTATAGAACGATAACAATGTGTATAGAACGCATATTAAGACTTCTCTGCTATGTTAGGTTTGGCTGCTGCCTGCTGGCAAATATACCTAACAGTCCTTACTGTCGACTCGAAAACAAGAAGTACGTAACTTAGCGCAGCTATAAATAGTATGCGCCAGGCGGCCGCGGCCGGCGCTTGATGAACCCATTCAATTAAAACATTAATTGATTCCCGGATAACGTCTAAATACAAACGGGGACTATTCAAATTCGCATTAACCGCCCCATTTTGTTGGTTTAACGAGCGCCGAGCGCAATCCGAGCCGCCCGCCGCCCGTCGCCCGTCGCCCGTCGCCGGTGCTCTGCTAATCTATTCACTTGAAATACCTAGCTACGTTTACTTTACCCATTAACCTGTCACGCACAAAGGATCTTTGATGCAGCCGCGCCGCGAGTTAACAGGCGTTAATGTTCGCGACCTGGATCTGCGGAAATTGTCGTCGTCGTCGCGGAATAGCTTCATCCTAACGTAACGTAACGTAACGTACACGACTCATCATCATCGTCATAGCAGCTGAATGACGTACACTGCTGGACACAGACCTCCACCAACCGCTCCTGTGCGAGAGCATTCATCGGCAACCCGCGACCCTCACCACGTCATCGGTTCTCCTTGTGGGAGGTTTGCCGACGCTGCTTCTTCCGGTTTGCGGTCGCCACTCCAGAACTTTTCGGCCCCATCTACCATCTGTTTTGGTAGCAATGTGCCCTACCTACTGCCACTTCAGTTTGGCGATCCTACGGGCTATGTCGATAACCTTGGTTCTCTGGCGAATATCATCATTCTTGATTCGATCACGTAAGGTAACTCCAAGCACTGCCCACTTCATTGCCCTTTTGGTGACTTTTAGCACGTTTTCTGATGACCACGTTTCGGTTCCATAAGTCATCACTTGCCAGTGATGACTTATGGAACCGAAACGTGGTCGTCTCTTTCACGAAGTTAGCCCAACCTTACTACACCTTTTCGAAGTTAGCAAGACTGGAGTCAGATTACTGGCTTCTGGCAATCCGTAACGACTGCCAAAGATCTATAAATGACAGCCGGGACCAACGGCTTAACAAGCTCTCCGAGACACGGTGGAAACCCGGTATATTAAGATGGTCACCCATCCACAGACCAACCTTGGCATTCGTTGCTTAACCTTAAAGATCGACCCGTGCTGCGAATATATATATATATATATATATAATTATATATAGATTAAATAAATAAAAAACCTTGAGGAGTGTAAGTTAAAGCTACATTTTAGAAAATATGAATCACTCGGAACCTAGTAAGTACGCCATAGCTGCACTCACACTTTTGTATTTCAGTCGCATGTACAGTCTCGTTTCAGTTCACTTTCGCTGTGTTTTGTGTACTGGAACTATGTTAACCGCTGGTCAGATCGAGAGGTTTGCACAAAACTGGATTGAGGCTGAGCGAAACGAGAGGGTCACATTGACGTTGCGTAATTTTCGGGTGGTTGTTTGGTTGCAAGGACAAACGTGTAACACGGCATCAGATATGTGCGGGTGAAAAGTTAGCTACTATCGCTCCGTCAGCTTTCTCACTAACTGATGAACGAACTCAAACAACGTGGCGGTCAGTCAAACAAACTTACATTTATGTCCTTGTAACTCGTTAGTGGCGGCGCGCGGCGGCCCGGAGCGAGCATTGTTCTACAGAACGAGAGCGGAGCGGTACTGAGCGGTGACCACAATGCGCCGCAACACAAAAACTAACAATGCCCGAAGACTTATCGTTATTGACTTTTTCATTGGCTTCTTTTGAATGTTTTTTGTTGTTTGTGAAGTCGAGGCGCGTATTGTTGAGCGAGGCTCTGACTTCGGGAAGTTATTGCGCATTTTTAACCGACTTCCCAAAAAGGAGGTTATCAATTCGGTTATATGTTTTTTTTTATGTTTGTTACCTCATAACTCCGACAATAATGAACCGATTTGAAAAATTCTTGTTTTATCTGAAAGGATATACTTGCAGATTGGTCCCATTTAAATAATATCAAAATCGGTTACGTACTTTGGATATTAAATCGAAATACCTGGAATTTGACTATTTAGATGATTCTTTGATAATCGAAATTTCATATTTTACGATTTTGCAGTGGTGTTGTTAGGTGTGGGGTACCACTAAAAAGTGAAAAATAAAAAACTTTTTACAAAAAAATACAACCGACTTCCAAAAAAAAACACTACAAAGTAAAAAATAACTTTATTTTCGGAAGTCAGTGTCAAAATACGAAGAAAGTAACAAAAACACCGACTTCCGAAATTAAAGTTATTTTTTACTTTGTAGTGTTTTTTTTGGAAGTCGGTTGTATTTTTTATAGCGCAGGAAATGTCTGCGTTATCTTTATGGTTTTATTTAGTACTGCAACACTGATTTCAGCTATTGGAATAGTTGTAACAGCTCGTGCAATGCTCACCTGTAATAAATTAGTTAAGTATCTCCGGTAGTCTGCAAGTCGCACGCACGGAGCGACCACCCACGACTACTCATTAATGAGAAATTATCATACTAATGAGGAGTTTTAAATCCCCCCCCCTCTACCTTCAGGCTCCTCCCTGGGGAGGAGTGAGGATCAGCAATTTTTTCTCGAATCACTACACCTCATTGGAAAGGTCATATCACAGAAAAGAACGACAATTCAATTGGTGAAATACAGTCGAACGCTTCATCTCTTACCGCCAGGTGAGATTGTGGTCAGATGCGAGCATATCGAAAAGCAAGCGGTCATCAAGCAGAAGCGCTCAGCGGACTGAGCTTATTGCTTCCTTGAACCTGCCTCCCGACATAGACTCCAACTTATTTTCAAGACCTGAATAAACTTTAAACTTTACAACTAAGAGCTGACTCGCTAGCATTGGATTCACATAATATTCTAGAAATATCCTTCCAGCTGTAGTTGTTCAATTAAATTTTGGAACAATAATTAGGTTTTACTGAAAATGCCTTCTAGAACATTTTACACTATATCTGCTGAATGGACACAAATTATAATATTAGCCATGTACTTGGTGACGAGTAAGTTTTAAACCAGATGTGACAATGTGTGCAGACACACATAGTACGACACCTAGTGCAGTAGTTGACAATGTGTTCCGAGTACGCGCGTATCATCAGTCAGCGCAATGCTACAACACTACTACAGTGTAAGACATCTCTAATTTCTTCTAGATTGTGTCACAGCCGGAGTGCTCTCCACTCCGGCTGGTATGTACATGTAAATGTGCGGCAACATCAGTAAATGATGCTGGCCCGCATGTTCCGCGCGAGTGACGTCACAGATGCTATGGCGCAGTATGTAAACTGTGCGGACATTACCTCCCGTGTTTGCTGACAAACAGCGGCATGGAGCTGATATACTATGTGTGTGATGACTTGAGCCGAGCAGCTGCTCCTCTCAACAAGTCATTGTCTGCAGTTATACGGGCCCGTTGAAGCTACAGAGTATCATGGTTAGTCGTCGAAGCAGAACTTATGATTTTTAAACGTACCTATCGTTGAACAGTTAGGTAATTGACAGGTTTAAAATTGTTCAGTAGAGCCCTATAGACATTGTTTTGTGATTTATTGACTAAAATAATGAGTTATTTTATAATGTAAATTTTATCTCCCGAGTAACTAACTTTTCAAGCATACGTACATTTAAATCATGACTTCTAAAGCATTTTTGTAAATGACTCATAACGCCGATGCCCTTGAGCCAACAATTAAATAGTGGAACACTGTAAACTGGCCAACCTGTATAGTATTTTTCACTAAAATATTAAAATATTGGTATTTCAATTTGAATGCGTTCGTACGTGTGTGTCAGTTTAGATGATTGATAGACGTGTGCGTGCGGCGCGAGGCGACCATGTGCCGTCGTAACACTCGTATCTAAAGCCTTCAGCACAAATGTTTCGTGCAGGTCATTATTGTGCACACACGTGAGCCGGCTTACAACAATCTACATTCATACGACACCTGTGTAATGGCCTATTTTAAAGTGTTGGTTACTTAATCTAAATCCACGAAGCGATCGGCTAAAGCAGCTCCAATGACAACTCATTAGCGAGAGGACTCGACGCTCGCGCTACTGATAGACGGTGACCCTAATGATGCCTCTTCAAATAAAGCCATCAGAAATACGTTAGCCCCTTGCGTTAAAAATGCACGGCTTGAATCTAATTTGAAGAACCTCCTCGTTCGCCTAAGGACAACCAACAGGTCCACACATTATGATACTACTTGATCGCTAATGTTGACTGGGTGGCGGACGTGCCTGACCAACCTCTGGAACTATACACAGACGGACTGATAGACAGACATAATATATAGGTACCAGATCTTATAGCTTCCATGTTTTACTATTAGCTAATAGTAACTAAATTAACTTTATGTTACACTTCATACCTACCAATGAAAGGTTGATGAGTAAGCAACTGTCCTGTATCAAATCATCAAAGTGCTCGCCGATGCTGTAGGTCGCAAGGTTTGTGTTTACGAATAGCTTCGGAGCAGTTCGGACCAGCTCGGCACAGTTCGGGACGGTCCGTCTGCTATCACCGACGGAGGGAGGCTCATTTATTAAAAGACGCTGAGCTCGCGAACATTCCGATCCCGATTCTTTAGTTAATTTGGTTTGGAACAGCGGGGTGTGCCGCCGATATGGGCAGATTTGCGATATGCTTGCACACACCCCAATCTGGTCGTAAAGGAATCAAATCAAGTTCGTTCACCGCTTAAATATGTTCTGGTATTATCCGATCACGTCAAATGCTATCTATCTTTGCCAGTGTATTACGTAGGTATTGTAACTGTGCTGTAATGTTTTGTTTCTCTTTATTGCATCCTGCATCTATTGATGGTTCTCTAGACCAACTTTGGTCTGGCACACAGTAACTATGTGTTGGACGTGCGCCGCGTGGTGACCGACGCAAATAATGCCTAATCACATCGCCTCACCGTCTTGTTCTGCTCTTTGAATGGACTGGTCGTCTGGTCGTCTGGTCCTGAATGTTAAGTTTCAGCCAAGTAAGGGAGCTTGTCTAGGAGGTGGCTGCCGCGTCACCTGCGTGTAATTAGCGCTACCGCCGTAGTAAGTGTGTGCTATTCTGATATACAACGTGTAACAGACTAAACGGAATATATGATGATAATAAAATATATAATGATAACAGAATATGTGATGATAATGATGAGTTAATCATTATTATGAACATTTTTTTCGAAAACGCGATAATACAAGTGCGAGTCGGACTCGCGCACGAAGGGTTCCGTACCATTACCCATTAAAACGGCAAAAAAATTAAGTTTGTTGTATGGGAGCCCCCATAAATGTTTATTTTATTCTGTTTCTTAATATTTGTTGTTATAGCGGCAACAGAAATACATCATCTGTGAAAATTTCAACTGTCTAGCTATTGCGGTTCTTGAGATACAGCCTGGTGACAGACAGACAGACAGACAGCGAAGTCTTAGTAATAGGGTCCCACTTTTACCCTTTGGGTACGGAACCCTAAACATGAACTGGGAAGTATTTCGAGTTGTAATTTGTCGAGTTATGTACTAATACGATTTTATTCACAAAACGAATGTTACTGTCGAATTGTACACTTGCTTTTGTTTGACAGTGTCAAACATAAATCCATCCATCAATCCTGACAATAGGATACTAATGCCCGTTTTCACCATCAATCCCTAATTTTTAAGTGACCCCTATGAAATTTTAGGTAACACCTAACCGGAATTTCGTTTTCACCAACACCTAAGGGACACCTAAGGTCTTAAGGGATCACTTTAAGATAGGGGCCCGATTCCCGGCCCCCCAAGCGTTAAGTGACAGTTTTATTGAATAGCGCGCAGACTAGTCGGCAAAATGGAAACTGAATTAAATGATTTGTTTGAAGCTTTTGATGCAATTGAGACAGTAGAAACACTTTCGAACTCAAGTTTATTCAGGCGGCCACATATTTATCGTGAAAGACAGGATTACTTCACTAAATATGACGATAAAGACTTTTTCATACGGTATAGGTTATCAAAAGCGAGTGTGTTATTTTTATTAGAAAAAATAGAACATCTCTTAGAATATCCAAACAACAGGTAAGTATGTACAAGAACCTAGAATTTTAATTTTTCTATTTGGTATTTACCTACTTAAGTACATAATAGTCATCACACGGTATTTTGGAAAGGTGTATATTACGAGTATTTTATAATCACAATCATGTTTTTTTACAGAAATAAATCCGTATCACCAATTGGCCAACTATTGTGTGCATTAAGATTTTATGCCACGGGCAACCATTTAATTGCTGTGGCAGATATGGGTGGCATAAGTGTTTCGACATGTAGTAGAATAGTAAAAAGAGTCTCCGAAGCCATCGTTACGTTACTTCATGAATATATCAAGTTTCCTAATACCCACGATGAACAAGCCTATGTGAAAGAAAAATTTTATAATATTGCTCGCTTTCCCAATGTGATAGGATGTATAGACTGTACACATATAAAGATACAATCACCGGGTATGTAATCTATAATGCTTATTCCATATTCTAATCTAATTATTCTAAAAAATAGTACCTACCTGATTAAGTTTATTGCTTTGTAGGTGGAAACGATGCTGAATTATTTCGGAACCGGAAATCTTATATGTCGATAAATGTTCAAACTATAAGTGATCCTGATCTATTGGTAACGGATATTGTAGCTCGTTGGCCAGGATCAACACATGACTCAACAATTTATCAGACTAGTAATATATTCAGGAAATTCGAAACGGGTATTTATAGGGGGGCATATTTATTAGGAGACAGTGGATATCCTCTAAAGGTAAAAATAAAAAGCATTAATTATGAGTTAATAATTTTAATCAAAATATAAAATAATGATGCACATCCAAATTTATTCTTTCCTCTGTGGAACTCCAAACAAGCTTTGTAAGCTTAGTCCTCCACCTGTGAAATAAAACAATAAAATTAATAATTAATTACAAACCTATTATTTTTTCAAACATGCATTATGCTCACAGGTGGGGTCACTAATATTGGTTGTGTAATTTATTTAATGTTTATTACATAACATACGTACAGGTAATTAAAATAACCCATTTATTTTTCAGAGCCACCTTCTTACCCCTTATTTAAACCCATCAACTCGAGGACAACAAAAATATAATGAAGCTCAAATCAAAACGAGAAATGTGGTAGAACGACAGTATGGAGTTTTAAAACGAAGATTTCCAGTGCTAGCAGTTGGCATACGCTTAAAACTGCCCACTGCCATCAATGTCATCATAGCATGTTGTATTTTGCACAACATATGCATCATACGGAAAGAACAGGAACCATTCAACGATGGGTCTATTCTTAACTTAGAAGCCCTGATCGAAGCTGGAAGAATTCCCCGTATACCAATTACAGTCAATGATCCAATATATGGGTTTCAAAGAAACCAAATAACTGAATACTTTGAAAATATATAATGTATAAATAATAATTAAATTACTTCTTAATTGTGCTAAAACTTCAGTTTTAATTTCCAACTCCTTTTTTGCTGTTTCCATTTGTATTTGATAGAGCTGGTTTTTAAACTCTATTTCATTTTGTAAAAGCTGAACTTTTAAATCTTCAATGTTTTCTTTCTTTTTATTCACCTCTTGAAAACTCGCACAAAGAGAAGACACAGCTTCAGTCCTTTCATTTCTTTGTGATAATTGTGGACGTCGCCTAGACCACAATGGTGTTTTATTTAATTCAAAATTATTTGTTTTTGGTTGACTTTCACTTGGGGTACATTCAGATATCTGGAAAAACCGATTTTATGAAATTACTTGAATAAAAATTAAAAGCAAAAGTTGATATAAAAAGTTGTTGCGGATAATAAGATTTAGAACAATACCTATAACATTTTTATTGAAAGAAAAATCCTTACAGGGATTTAAAAGAAGAGAAAAAATATACCATGCAAATAGCAGTATGGGCTATTTTATAGCTAAGTAATAGTGTTAAAATGCAATATACTTACATGATTGACTTCCTCAGATGGGATATCTATAATAGCCTCTGTGGGCAGATTTAACTCATATTCATGCTCGTACTGTACTGTGGGTGCATCTTCAATACAAATAATTTTTGGAAGAGCCTTCACACTGCTCTCTTCATCAGCATCACAATCTGAGACACCTAATATGCCAGTACAGCCTCTGCCAAGAATGGCACATACTTGTTCCAGTACTGGATCTATTTTAATTAAAGATGGTCCACCACCTGTCTTTGTACAATTCTGTTTTGAATTGTTATAATAAATTTTACTCTCCGATTTCAATTTTTCCCACACTTTCATCAGAGACTCCTTATTCCTGCAATATTAATCAATAGGACATTAATGAACAACATATAAACGTGGTAGTTATTTTAGACATCTATGTACATGGTATTTTTTAATGACTACATTAAAAAATACTGTCACAAGCCATATAAAATACAATATTACGAAAATTCGTATCATAACCAATAAAATAAAAACAAGATAGATATTCACCTATAAACAGTTCCCGTTGAATTGAAAGTATTGGTAACTGATAGCCAAGCATTACTTTTGGCTTCATTTGTTGTGCCATCCGTTTTTTTGTTTAAAATTGTATCCTTATATTCTAGTAAAATTTTCACCAATTTGTCCTTTTCCTCGAGAGAAAAGTTTTGTCCTCGTTTTCTTTTTTCAGCCATCGTCGATTCGTTTATTTTTCACTTAAAATCACACAAAACTTACACAAGAAAGAACTACAACCACAGGATTTGACAGGATTTGTTGATGACCGCGGTCATGTTGTCACTTACTTTTTTTTGCAGGCAAAGAGATTATACGATACAGCCAAACATCTTTATTTGTCTTTATTAACAACTTACAAATACAAAAAGACACCAGTTTTGGTGAACTATTACTTAGTTTTACAATTATTTCATTTAAATCTGTAAAATATGGAAGATTTTGCCCAATAAAATATGTTATCGGAAAGTACCACTTTATGTAACGTCACTAGCGCAAGGAGAAACGCCACCTAACAAAGGAGTCCTTACCTAAGTGTACTCTAGCACGGTGAAAACGAACTTAGGTTAGGGGGCAGTTTAGGGGATCGTTTAACTAAAGTGGTACTTAGTTAGGGAACGCTTTAGAGATTAATGGTGAAAACGGGCATAATGCCCGTTTTCACCATCAATCCCTAATTTTTAAGTGACCCCTATGAAATTTTAGGTAACACCTAACCGGAATTTCGTTTTCACCAACACCTAAGGGACACCTAAGGTCTTAAGGGATCACTTTAAGATAGGGGCCCGATTCCCGGCCCCCCAAGCGTTAAGTGACAGTTTTATTGAATAGCGCGCAGACTAGTCGGCAAAATGGAAACTGAATTAAATGATTTGTTTGAAGCTTTTGATGCAATTGAGACAGTAGAAACACTTTCGAACTCAAGTTTATTCAGGCGGCCACATATTTATCGTGAAAGACAGGATTACTTCACTAAATATGACGATAAAGACTTTTTCATACGGTATAGGTTATCAAAAGCGAGTGTGTTATTTTTATTAGAAAAAATAGAACATCTCTTAGAATATCCAAACAACAGGTAAGTATGTACAAGAACCTAGAATTTTAATTTTTCTATTTGGTATTTACCTACTTAAGTACATAATAGTCATCACACGGTATTTTGGAAAGGTGTATATTACGAGTATTTTATAATCACAATCATGTTTTTTTACAGAAATAAATCCGTATCACCAATTGGCCAACTATTGTGTGCATTAAGATTTTATGCCACGGGCAACCATTTAATTGCTGTGGCAGATATGGGTGGCATAAGTGTTTCGACATGTAGTAGAATAGTAAAAAGAGTCTCCGAAGCCATCGTTACGTTACTTCATGAATATATCAAGTTTCCTAATACCCACGATGAACAAGCCTATGTGAAAGAAAAATTTTATAATATTGCTCGCTTTCCCAATGTGATAGGATGTATAGACTGTACACATATAAAGATACAATCACCGGGTATGTAATCTATAATGCTTATTCCATATTCTAATCTAATTATTCTAAAAAATAGTACCTACCTGATTAAGTTTATTGCTTTGTAGGTGGAAACGATGCTGAATTATTTCGGAACCGGAAATCTTATATGTCGATAAATGTTCAAACTATAAGTGATCCTGATCTATTGGTAACGGATATTGTAGCTCGTTGGCCAGGATCAACACATGACTCAACAATTTATCAGACTAGTAATATATTCAGGAAATTCGAAACGGGTATTTATAGGGGGGCATATTTATTAGGAGACAGTGGATATCCTCTAAAGGTAAAAATAAAAAGCATTAATTATGAGTTAATAATTTTAATCAAAATATAAAATAATGATGCACATCCAAATTTATTCTTTCCTCTGTGGAACTCCAAACAAGCTTTGTAAGCTTAGTCCTCCACCTGTGAAATAAAACAATAAAATTAATAATTAATTACAAACCTATTATTTTTTCAAACATGCATTATGCTCACAGGTGGGGTCACTAATATTGGTTGTGTAATTTATTTAATGTTTATTACATAACATACGTACAGGTAATTAAAATAACCCATTTATTTTTCAGAGCCACCTTCTTACCCCTTATTTAAACCCATCAACTCGAGGACAACAAAAATATAATGAAGCTCAAATCAAAACGAGAAATGTGGTAGAACGACAGTATGGAGTTTTAAAACGAAGATTTCCAGTGCTAGCAGTTGGCATACGCTTAAAACTGCCCACTGCCATCAATGTCATCATAGCATGTTGTATTTTGCACAACATATGCATCATACGGAAAGAACAGGAACCATTCAACGATGGGTCTATTCTTAACTTAGAAGCCCTGATCGAAGCTGGAAGAATTCCCCGTATACCAATTACAGTCAATGATCCAATATATGGGTTTCAAAGAAACCAAATAACTGAATACTTTGAAAATATATAATGTATAAATAATAATTAAATTACTTCTTAATTGTGCTAAAACTTCAGTTTTAATTTCCAACTCCTTTTTTGCTGTTTCCATTTGTATTTGATAGAGCTGGTTTTTAAACTCTATTTCATTTTGTAAAAGCTGAACTTTTAAATCTTCAATGTTTTCTTTCTTTTTATTCACCTCTTGAAAACTCGCACAAAGAGAAGACACAGCTTCAGTCCTTTCATTTCTTTGTGATAATTGTGGACGTCGCCTAGACCACAATGGTGTTTTATTTAATTCAAAATTATTTGTTTTTGGTTGACTTTCACTTGGGGTACATTCAGATATCTGGAAAAACCGATTTTATGAAATTACTTGAATAAAAATTAAAAGCAAAAGTTGATATAAAAAGTTGTTGCGGATAATAAGATTTAGAACAATACCTATAACATTTTTATTGAAAGAAAAATCCTTACAGGGATTTAAAAGAAGAGAAAAAATATACCATGCAAATAGCAGTATGGGCTATTTTATAGCTAAGTAATAGTGTTAAAATGCAATATACTTACATGATTGACTTCCTCAGATGGGATATCTATAATAGCCTCTGTGGGCAGATTTAACTCATATTCATGCTCGTACTGTACTGTGGGTGCATCTTCAATACAAATAATTTTTGGAAGAGCCTTCACACTGCTCTCTTCATCAGCATCACAATCTGAGACACCTAATATGCCAGTACAGCCTCTGCCAAGAATGGCACATACTTGTTCCAGTACTGGATCTATTTTAATTAAAGATGGTCCACCACCTGTCTTTGTACAATTCTGTTTTGAATTGTTATAATAAATTTTACTCTCCGATTTCAATTTTTCCCACACTTTCATCAGAGACTCCTTATTCCTGCAATATTAATCAATAGGACATTAATGAACAACATATAAACGTGGTAGTTATTTTAGACATCTATGTACATGGTATTTTTTAATGACTACATTAAAAAATACTGTCACAAGCCATATAAAATACAATATTACGAAAATTCGTATCATAACCAATAAAATAAAAACAAGATAGATATTCACCTATAAACAGTTCCCGTTGAATTGAAAGTATTGGTAACTGATAGCCAAGCATTACTTTTGGCTTCATTTGTTGTGCCATCCGTTTTTTTGTTTAAAATTGTATCCTTATATTCTAGTAAAATTTTCACCAATTTGTCCTTTTCCTCGAGAGAAAAGTTTTGTCCTCGTTTTCTTTTTTCAGCCATCGTCGATTCGTTTATTTTTCACTTAAAATCACACAAAACTTACACAAGAAAGAACTACAACCACAGGATTTGACAGGATTTGTTGATGACCGCGGTCATGTTGTCACTTACTTTTTTTTGCAGGCAAAGAGATTATACGATACAGCCAAACATCTTTATTTGTCTTTATTAACAACTTACAAATACAAAAAGACACCAGTTTTGGTGAACTATTACTTAGTTTTACAATTATTTCATTTAAATCTGTAAAATATGGAAGATTTTGCCCAATAAAATATGTTATCGGAAAGTACCGCTTTATGTAACGTCACTAGCGCAAGGAGAAACGCCACCTAACAAAGGAGTCCTTACCTAAGTGTACTCTAGCACGGTGAAAACGAACTTAGGTTAGGGGGCAGTTTAGGGGATCGTTTAACTAAAGTGGTACTTAGTTAGGGAACGCTTTAGAGATTAATGGTGAAAACGGGCATAAGGCTAGTTTCCACCATCAATAAATTGCAAATCTAAACTCAGTATTAAAAAATAATGGCCAAAAAAAATCAATGAATATTTACAAAGATAAAAGTTTTATGTTTGTAAATATTCATTGATTTTTTTTTATGATAAAACGCATCAAAACTCGAGAGTGGGGGCTCGTGACGTCAGAACGCACTGAAAATTATACCACGACGTGACATATTGAGAATTTTAAAAGCGTCGTAACTTCGTCAATTTTGGTTTACGTGACAAAAGAAAAAAAAACGGGTTAAATGTGTTTTGATAATCTAACTCACGGACTATTTAGATTTTTCAGTTGACAAGCCTATTGTTTGCGTTTATAATAGTAGTGGGATAAAGCGTGTTCTTACACTGTCTGTTTGATATGATAATTTATTTGCTACTTAAGTTTGCATTAGATTCAGGTACACATAGTTTAGCATGCTCATAATTTGATCGGCAGAAGATGATGCTGACATACAATAATACCGGCGATAGGTAGGCATATTACACCCGAGGCGACAAGCGCGCACACACAACGGTTATTTTAGCCGAGGATTGAACCTGACAGCTTCAAATGTTTAAACTAGAAAAAAACTTTTTACAAAAAATACAACCGACTTCCAAAAAAAAACACTACAAAGTAAAAAATAACTTTAATTTCGGAAGTCGGTGTCAAAATACGAAGAAACTAACAAAAACACCGACTTCCGAAATTAAAGTTATTTTTTACTTTGTAGTGTTTTTTTTTGGAAGTCGGTTGTATTTTTTGTAAAAAGTTTTTTTGGATTAAAAGTTCATGTAGTTTTGGAACTTATGGGTACAAACTTATTAATGCAAGCCAATTATATTATTCAGTTCTAAGATTTAAAATTGGTACTAAATTACTGTAGAAAAAATTATACAAGGTATGTTTTTATTTAGTTTAATTTTCCAAACATCCTCTTTTTTTGGAGTGGGTTAAAAAGGTGCCTTTTGAAACTTCAAAATGCTTTTGATTTAAGATAAGTGTTTTACTATAATTCAGCCAATTAAACAACTAGTCTACCTACATGTAGGTGATACTGAAAGCCTCATTTATTTTTATTAGTCCACCAGTCCTCATTCCAAACCTCATTGACCAAGACGCACTGGTCGGAGTGTACGCGAGTTTATCGTAAAATTGAATTAAAAAAGAGAGATAATAAAAGGCGATCGCGTCGTAATTCTGGCTCGCGACAACGCAGCACTTTTATTTGGAGGCGCGCGTGTGGCGGGCTGGGGAGAGGGGGGTGCGCCTAATCGTGCGAGCTTTAGAATGCTCTATTTTGGGCTCGAGTATAGCGCCAAGTTCAACCCGAATATAGCTCCAAGTTGCAACCAAGTATAGCATCACGTTGAACTCGAGTGTAAATGAAAAGGATAAATGATATTTATTTTGTAAATAGGTTAAACATAACACTTTTACACGCAATTCTTTTTGGTAATTTTAAACTAGATGAGGCCGTTGCCCTGAGAAGAAACACAGAAACAAACTCAGAGGTCATAGTCTATACAATCGTTTTGGTCAAATCATTATGATAACCATGTCGATCAATGTCTAAAGTGGTACTTTAAGGAAAGTAGCTTACAGATTTGAGTGGACCTGTCCAGACAGTGCAAACATTTGTCAGGTATCGTGTAGCTCAAATTTAGAACTTTAAGGAGCTCAACGACCTGACGAACAATACCAAAGTTAGGACACTTAGGTGGGCCGCATAAAAAACTCAAACCCTAATATTGCAATCTACATGGTTCCCAGTTTCCCACATTCACAATACGTTATGTGAGGACCATGCAGACCACTATCTGAAGGTATTTTGAGGAAATTACCACACGGATTTAAGTGGACCTGTCCAGATAGTGCAAGCATTTGTCAATATTCGAGTAACTTACTCAAGTCAAACTTAGAACCAATAAAGAACTCAACGACCTGACGAACAATGCCAGTAAATTGATATTTGGATGGGCCACAAAAGACCATAGGAAAATTAACCCATATAGTCCTCATATTCACAATCATGAATAAAATAATAAAACATCATAATACTTTACAAGTATTCATGTTGACAAATAATTATTTCAAATAACCTGTCATTTAACCATGTAGCACCTGGTTTGGTGCTGTCTGCAAAATTCTTTAGCGGTTTATTTAGAAATGAAGAGTGAGCTGATGAAAAACTTTGCAGATAGACAGTTAGATAGGTATGAACTGGTTGAGTTTTTGGGGAGTTGGACTAAAAAGTGTAAAATAAAACAAATAAAAAAAAATACAACCAAGTCGGTTTCAGAAAAATGTTCACAAAAATCGTAATTAGGTAACTAAACTATTCGTTTAAAGTTAATGATCCAAAAAGGCGCTATACTCTGGTACAAAGCGGAGCGTGCCGCACATTATGGCCCGCGGTCCTCGGGGACAATCTTCTTTTATTTATATCCGCCGTGTAACATCTCGCACCTCTCTCGAGCCACTCGCGACTCCCTCGAATCCTTGCAGCCTCAAAGTATCTTCACCTTCGTAACGTCAAGAAGTTAACAGACGAACCTGTCTTTTACATTCCAATGGTAGAAGAGCACTTGTCTTGATGTATCCAAAAATAGCAGTGATCTTGTAGAATACGGCTGAGTCCAGGTCTGGAATAGAATTAGTGGAAATCTATAGAATATTAATCAGTGCCTAGTTAGCAGAAGAAACCCTTTGGGGCAGTCTAAATTAGGCTAAGTGCGAATGATAGTTATCATACTTTTCAATTGAAGCTCAAATGAGTCAAAAGATAAATCACGAAGGATCATAAGATAGTCAACATTTACTGCATTTACGTCTTAACCCAAAGATTGACTGGAAAAGGATACCTTATTGCATCAAGTCCACGCATGTACCACTACTGTACATGACAACGACAGAATGCATTTATTAATTCAAACAATCTACTGATCATTAAATATGCATTATTTGCGGATAATGCAATGGACTGCAACATCACCACTTAAACTTTGTAAACCTTATGTGTTATATAATATGTCGTAGTTGTTATTTTCCTTTAATACATTAAAAAAAACTTATTTAGGTTGTGTTGATGATGGTACAGGATTAATCTACAAGTTTTATTTATAATTTTAATTTTAACATAAAGATATTCAAACAAAGTTGAGCATAAGCAATAGTGACTTGCAAATCTTGGATGAAGAGGACATGCTCTTAAAATAACCAGCTATTTTTCAAGATGGTGACTCTACAAATTACACGCTTAAAGGGCTCAGACAAATTATCGGATTCTGGTCCTGCAATAACTAGTTAAATAAAATAAACGAAACAACATAAATTAAAAAAAAATAAAGAAAACCGTCAAATAGATTATGATGGCATAAAATAATGTTGCTGTATTAAAACATCATTTAAAATTAAAAAAATCAATTGAAGTATAATAACAATAACTAATCTATACTTAGGTATTGAAACAAAAATACTTACCTAGTGTAATGCTACACTTACTTTTGAAATCATTTCTGACTTTATAATCGGCATCACTATAAAAAGCGTGAAGTTTTATTCATTATTATGTCATAAATGTGAAACATAATCAGACCACAAAAGTCACAATATTTACTTTATCTTTACTTCGTTTTACGATCACTGGCAAAATATTTGAACAACACTGCTACGTGGTGTCGCAAATCTTTACTTTATTTGAATTGTTAACTTTTATTTTCCTTGAGACTTGTTTATTTGAAGCAAAATATTGAATTTTTTAAATCTCCTGTGGTGACTTTTGATGTGACTTATCCCATTTTACTTATTTATGTAGGTATAATGTATGTCTGTAGACACAATTACGTCAGTTTATGACGATATCATAAGTGTAATACGATGTTGATGAGATTAAAAGTAATAGCCCTCGGCAATCTCGCTACTTAGGTCTTTCAGTAAACAAAGTAACGGCTACAAACTTATTAAGAGCCTCACCAGCTACAATTTGTGTACGTGCAATAAACCCAGTATACTAAGTGTATCTTTTTAATATAGTACACATGACACGTCGAGCTGGTAGCACCTGGTGCAGTGCCACACATCGCGTGGACAATATTTTTATTTTCATCAAGCGTAACATTGGAAGCGCATTTTTCCGGGTTCGGCTCGACGCGAGCCCAGCTCCGTCCGAGCTGTCTTGTAATTTCAAGTGTTTAACCTGCGCGCGCACAGCAGGGCGTCTCACAACAATGCCCATATCCTTTTCACATAAAATATATGAAAAGTCCGGCTACCACCGAGCCACGGATCGAGCGTCCGATACAGCGACTGCATTATACTCGCTAGCTGTAGCTGCCTACCGAGAACTTTTTATGAGGGATCAAATTGATTGGTTCGGTGATAATATCGGAGTTGGCGTATTGTGCAGGACGGCCGGCCGACGCCGACGCTCAGCCTTTAACACGTCGCGCCTCGGCTTCCGTTACCGTCGATTACGTATGCAGCTACACTTCTCACACCTTTTAAGAGATGTAATTTAGAGATGCTGAGAGATTGTAGCTTGTAATAGATATGCACATTTTAATGCGTCGGTGAAAGGTTGTAAGCTCCGGCCCCCAAATAGGCTCGATCACAATAAACCTTGCCGCGCACCACAATGTACTTACACAAGTAATACGAAGTGAAGTTACATGTTGTGGTGCACGTAATGTCTTTTTCATGGTACCAACCGTTAGGTATCACCGTCGGAATTGAATCGAGTTTAAGATACACTTTAAATTTATTGAACGCTCGCAACGAATCATCTGCAGGCAGGTCGGCCAGGACGTGCCCCGCGAGCGAGAAACACAAAACCACAAAGATAAAAATATATTACAAAATGAGGCCCACTTTGTGTTTTGAAATTACAATCAAATAAATTACTTTTTATTGCTCAATCTTGTTGGGTTTTATTAAGGTATCGGCGCTGAATGCGAGAGAATAAAACATGGCGGGTTTACGCGAGAGACAAGATGTTTCCGTGTGCCTTGTAGCCGCCAGATAAACGAAGGTGCTTTACATGGCCCTCAAGTTTTGGAGATAAGCCATCACGACGTGTTCATGTCGACATGCAGACAATGAAATAACACGGACACTTTCTCCGACACTCTTTACTTCGAACGCATCGGAAACGCAGTTCATAATGTACAAGCTTCACTTAATAACGTTCTATTACTCGAGAAAGTGAGAATAGATAATATCTCTACCTGTGGTATGTCGTAAACCTATGCGCGCACTGGTGGCTTTTGTCACCGTACATTTCTCTCTTTCGCAATTGTGAAATGCAAAAGAGAGATTATATACTGTCACGGTGACAAAAGTCACCAGTGTGCGCCTAACCTTAGTCTATACAGGGACAAAATTCTCACAAGATACAACTCCAATGCCAGTCGGCTTTCTTGTCATAACGTTCTTACAAATACACAGGCCAGCACAGTAGCGTCTCCAACTTATCACTTCAACGTGTCGTACAGGAAAGCCCAAAATGTACCAAAAACTTGCCTGACAGTTTGAAATTAAGAAGAGCCAACCGAAGAAATGAGTCATATGGTGTTGAAACCAAAACATCTACAGTTGCATAGTCGCTTATTGCAATGTGTGCACAAAGCCTATTTTAAAATCGAGGCTATTCAGGGAATTTTCCAACTCTAAGGAAACTACTAAAAGCATATTTTATGATACACCTATCTATTAGCAATCAACAATGTGTCAAATTCATTAAGTTTATCTTTAGGGTTGCAGTAACCGGGTAAAAATAAACCATAAAATAATAATCATAACTTCTCGTTGAGTGCCATACTTTACAAACCTTAACTACTTAACTGGTCCACTCAATAGATCTGCAGTCGTAAAGCGAAACTGGAAGTTAGTCTCGAGTCTCAGGCTTGATGACAAACCGTAGTGCCAGTTTGAAAACATACAAATCAATAGGGAGACTGCGGAGACAAGAGAGCATATCGTGTTGATTAATGCTGATTGCTAAAGTGCGTCGACGCATGTATAAATAATGTTACAGCCCACCGCGGCGTTTCCGTCTCAACCGGTCCTAGAACAATGTGCCCAAACATTTACTTACTCACTATTCAACATATGGAATCGCCCCCATGACTTAGTGGACATTAACAACGACGCACGACTTAACCACCTATCGCTCTGCTGCAAATTATACTTAGTACAATTACGAATCATTCATCATTGTATCGCTTTCGGAGATAATTGGCAATGATAAACTGAGCGCGGTTGAGACAATACTGAACGGCTTGACCATTGAAGAGGACCCTTAACACTTGAGTATAAATTCACACAGTTATTACCCATTTAGTGAAGCATGTGCAAAGCTAAAGCTCCGGCTATGTTGGTGTTGTAGAAGCGTGGAAATGTGCGCGAGTGCACAATGCGCCGCGTGTGTCCCTTGCCCAAGGAAACACATTTATCATCGTCACCTGGCGACCCGCGACTTGTAATTGTGCGCCATATTGTTGCGAGAGTTATGGGCCCTGTGCGAGAATATGGTCTCTTCCGCTTAACCTGTGCATAAATATTTATCGGGACAGGTTAATTTAATTTAAAAAGATAATTCTGCTTGATAGTGTCAGTTAGACGAGATCACGAGACGTGGAGCTACGAAGAGCGTGAACAGCATCACACTAAGACTTAGACTTGGTGGAAAGCAAAAAGCTGTGACAAATTTAATTAGTCCACCAATTATTTCATATCTATTGTAAACCTGAACACTTTTATTCCATTTCTCAGTTACAACAGTAATGTATTTTATTGTATGTGTACCCCACGCAGCGCCACTAGACAAAAATCGCATCGGCTTCCCATATATTTCCCTTGTCAGTGTTCGAGGGACAATACGGTAAAGGATTGTAGAAAAGTAAGCATAAAACACGGCGTACGCGCATCGGGTAGCGTCGATCGAGCGGAACATCAGCATTGTGACGGGACCGGACGCTGCGCGGAACGGGGCGCGCGGAGCGGAGCGGCGCAGGCGCGCGATCGAGCCGCGATTTGTCGTTATTTGCGCACGCGGCGCTGCGACGCGCCGACTTATGACGGCTCTTATCCGCCATCGCAGGAGGCACTCCGCGCCTCCTGACATCCCTCTCCAGATCGTCGCGTCGCCGTCGCCTACCTGCTGCTAGTATTTCTCACAGAAACAATGAGCTTTAAAGGTTTATTATGACAACAGAACTGCACAATGCATTTTAATGGTATTTCTCTTATAGCTAAAGGTATTTATAATTGATATCTAATTTTAACTGAGCCTTTCGCCGTTAATCCTACTATCGTTTTATTGCTCTACACTTCAATATATATTTAAAAAATTTATCGATGGGCTGAATAGGCTTGTATCCTGAAAAAATCTAATTAGTCCGTCAGTTAGATTATCAAAAAATATTTGCCCCGTGTTTTTTCTTTTATTACGGGAACCAAAAATTGACGAAGTTACGACGCTTTTAAAATTCTCAATACGTCACACCTTCACATAATTTTTAGTGAGCCGTGACGTCACGAGCCCCCACTCCCGAGTTTTGATGTCAATTTTCATTGATTTACAAAAACAAAAAATACGTGTCCATTATTTTTCAATACTCTGACTGACGGACTAAGTAGTTTTGCAATTTGTGGATGATGGAATCTAGCCTACTGGCAGCTGTTTTAGTTTCAGGACAGTGGTCTCATAATTCACGGACATCGGCGGAATTTTTTCCTACAACATATTCTCAGCCGTTTTAGGGTGTTGGTCTTCTCATGATATAAGTGCCAATAAATATTCCATATCGATTGACACGAGACACACATCCAGTATCAGTGTCGGTATCACATAGTGTGCGATGGTGTGCAGTGGGTGCGCGGCGCCCGGAGCGCTCCCAACCCATAATAACGTAAGATACGACGACGCTATCAACCCGACGATCACAGCCGAAATCAATTTTAAACAAACTCTAGCCACCACCTACAATTATCATTGTACTGAACAATGCGTGCTAGTCGTACCACTAAATATCGGGCCAGTGTTAGAGGTCAGGCGGCCCAATGGCTGGCCATCGATAATGGACGGTTCTTTTCGGATCGCACGAGATACCATCGCGATGATTTGTTGATCCTATGCTAGCTTAAATATTGAAATTAACATTCATTTACGATTTGTATCTATCATAAGAAGAATATGTGAATGAGATATTATAAGACAAAGCGATGATAGTATTTGTTTAATTTATTGTTTAGAAAGTAAATAAATTGACGTGGAGATGGTATCGGCTTTACGAATTGAAACGCTGGATCAGACAATTTGTTGGAAATAGTACAATAATAAAAAATAAAAATAAAATAATAAAAACGTTTATTTATCTCCAACAAATTACAACACAGTTTTAGTTGACAGGTAGTTCGACAATAGATAGAAGGTAATTTGTGGGAGATCTGGAGTCCAAACTAAGCCTAGGTCTGTATTTTAGAGCTCCAGGCTCCCCCATTGCATCACAACTTGAGACAGTCAACGTGCATGTGTGTACGTGCGTGTATGAGTGTGTGTGTGCATGTATTATTATTTATTATTATTAACAGAACTATTATATAAATTATCAAAAACTGTGTGCTCATTATCTCAAAAATCGGGCATTCAATCAGATATCAGAGACAATTTTACTTTCTTAGATGATAACATAAACATTGGGAAGATTTATAACGTCTACATTTCTATCTTTGTCTTCATTCGGCCAGTCTATAACCACCTGCTACACATATTTTATTTTATCTGTTGACTCGCGGCGTTCCAAAAGCGTTGCTATTTTCAATGGAACATTGAATTATGGCCTTGTTACTATATTTTTTAAAGTAACTTAACTAGAGTGCTAGACATAGGAAATATTTAGAGGTGTCGGGACTGGGTGGTCTGGCGCCTGCGCCCGACCGAGGCTCGTGCATCCCCAATGAGAGCGCGTTAGTTAACTCTATGCAAATAGAAAAGGTCACACACGCGGCGACCAACAAAAAGTTGTACATTAACGAACTGATATGCAATCAATTTGCATTGAATATCGATTCTTAGCTGATATGGAATAAAATTCGGATTTCTCATCGATTTTTAGAAAGAACTTTCCTATGAGACGTTAATCACTTTGTTAACCTACATTTCCTAGCTCGTGCCGCGTATGGATCTTTTTATAGGTTTGGATAAGTTTTATTACGCATTGGGAAAACACTTATAAAGTACAAAAAGCAAACGTAATTGAAATATCGACGGGCGGCGGCTGCCGGGGGCTGTCCGTCCGCCCGAGTCCGTTTGAGTCCCGCCACAGTAAAATTAAAATTGATGATCATGTAAACTTTATTAGTAGCAGCATAAAAATGTTGAAGTAAATCAAAGACTGCGCTAGTATATTACATGACGCCGCGTGATCTAGTATCGGGACACCGTTAACACTTTATTGCCGTTCATACTTCTTGCAGCATTCCGAGAAAGTAAATTACTCGCGGCGATCGTAAAATTAATGCCACATACGGTAATACGAGTACTTCAGCGTGTCACTGTCAAATTTTATGATGCACTCACTTGATATCGCAACGAGCTGGATTCGAGCCTAGCGCAAAGTGGCGATATTTTTTCCCTGACGTCGCGTCGGTGCAGTAAAACTTCTATTGTAAAGAAAAAAGGCAGTGCAATACATGTTCATGAATTTACTTTAAGGTTCTCCGAAGCGTCATAGTTCGAAGTCCTGATTGGATGATGAATATTTTAAGCAAAAATGTAAATAAGTTAAAAGAAAGCAGTGAGTGAATTGTGAGTACTCGTTGGAAATACGTATGTATTATTAAATTAAATTGCATTTCAACAAAAAAACTTTTTACAAAAAAATACAACCGACTTCCAAAAAAAAACACTACAAAGTAAAAAATAACTTTAATTTCGGAAATCGGTGTTTTTGTTCGTTTCTTCGTATTTTGACACCGACTTCCGAAATTAAAGTTATTTTTTACTTTGTAGTGTTTTTTTTTGGAAGTCGGTTGTATTTTTTTGTAAAAAGTTTTTTATTTTTCACTTTTTAGTGGTGCCCCACACCTACCACACCACTGCCAAATCGCAGAAAAGCAAAATACGCAATTTCGATTATCAAAGAATCATCTAAATAGTCAAATTCCAGCTATTTCGATTTAAAATCCAAAGTTCGTAACCGATTTCGATATAATTTAAATGGGACCAATCTGCAAGCATATCCTTTCAGCTGAAACAAAAATTTTTCACATCGGTTCATAATTGTCGGAGTTATGAGGTAACAAACATAAAAAAAAAAAAAAAAAAAAAAAAAAAAACATACAACCGAATTGATAACCTCCTCCTTTTTGGGAAGTCGGTTAAAAAGAGAAACAAGCATTCGTAGTTTATCTAATGTTTCCCTTCGAGTTTCCGCGCTCGCAACTGCTGTGAGTACGTCCGTCAGGCGACCCGCAGCATCCATCATCACACATAGGTACGAATGTCCTGTCTTTGAAGAGTGGCTGCAAATAGTGAAGGACATCGTCCAAAAACCCTTGTTCATGTGTGTCGTGCTCTCTCGAGCCAGTCAGTAGACGTGGCGCGGCGGCTCGTGCTTAATGCGAGCGAGATAGAGCACGCGCTACGCGCCCGAGTGCCGGCGAGCGATGAGCGGCAAGCGGCGAGCGGCGAGCGACGAGCGACGAGCGATGAGCGATGAGTACGCGCCGAGCTACGGGGTCAACGCGACGACAGGATGACGAACTGCTTATAGGTCTTACTAAAAGTGAGAGGCCTCTTACTTGTCGCCGGTCGCCGGGATAGGATTCATGGCTGCGTATGATTGAGAATATGAAGGTGTTTTAATCTACCGTGTAATGTAGGTCGAAGCTGTTCGGCCGAAGGTAGCGAATAAAATAGATCGGTTCCTTTAGTGGAAGCTCCGGCGAGGGTCCTTTTGAAATACAAATTGATAGAGCCGGTTAACGATGATATCAAGAAGATATAACGCCGGCGCCCCTCCGAGGCCGGCCCGCCGCCGCGCCCCGCCCGCACCTGGCCGGCACGCCGCCGCCCGGCGCGCGATGATCCACGTTCAATTAATTTGCTCTGAATAACTATTCACGTTCATGAATATTGATATCGATAAGTTAGTAGTTTTGCCGGGATGTTATCATACTCCATTGTTGTCTCGAAGTGCCGCTTGTCCGATTAGTACCTAATCATGCCAGCTGACATTGGTGCACCGAAAAATCTTGAGACCAAGTCGTGGCTGAGGATCCGAGTGCTCCAGTGCTGAGGCATCTTATGAGGAATCATTGTCCGCATGAAGTGCCTCGTAAGTACATGACTATTTTTTTTTTTACTAAACATAGTGTGTAAGTTGTACTAACAAACACGGGTCCTTCCTATGTCGTCCCGAATAGTACAATTTGTATTGTATTGTATCTAGGCGCACGTATATTTACAGAAACATTTCGAGCTGTTTGTACTCCCATAACTTTTTATATTCACTTCATTACTAACGAATTACTAATAACCGATCTTATCGCATTTTCTTTATGTTGCGTATGATTGTGTAGGAGACATTCTGCCTAAGAGAAAACGTTAAAGTTATGATTAATTTAATAATAATCGATCTTTACTCGGATATCGTAAATCTACTGCAAATAATAATGTTATAATCTCAAATTGTTATCAAAATAGAAAATCTTAACCTAAGCCTTACCTCCTATTAACAGAGTGACATATCCGCATTCCTTGTTTCTCGTTGTGTTGCTTATTGATAACTAACCAATGTTTTGTTTTATTTTATTTGATTCAAGGGACAATAAACAGCTGCAATATAAAATGTCAACTTCATGGTTAGTTGTTCACGCGGTTGACTACCAGACACCTTATAGTTTGCGTCAATCTACGGAACGCACTCAGCGTTCCTTGAAATGAGTTAAACAGCGTGTTTCAGAAGTGCGTGGTCATATTAATAAGGACGGTTTTCTGTATATAGAGCATGTGAGCATGCATTCAAAATATATTATAATTTTTTCAAATAAACCGATTTCAAAACAACGACTAGAAAATTAAAAAGAGCAGTTTTCAAGCAGTCCGACGCAGTTATTGGCATGAGTCTGTGACTGAACTAAAGTAAACGCCACCAACTGCATCAGACTGCTCAAATACTGATTTTTATAGAACTAGACGAAAAATAGCGCTCTTCAGTTGATTAAAAGCAGACATTGACAGTCGCGCGGGATCCTGCCTAGATGTGCGCAGTGGCGCTATCATTGTATTCAGTCAAGTGACGGCCAGCTTCATCAACACTCGACCGAATATAAGTAATCGAGTATGAAGGATAACATCACGTATTCCATCCACAAACTAGTTCATTTAGAAAACTTGCCATACTAACATACATTTTTTTTATATTTGATATGTTCTTGCTCTTGACTCTAGTCTAGGTCAACGATGACAGAGACAAAGACTACGGTAGAGCGAGCTTATACTAAGGGTATCAAAGAACTTAGTCCTTCATTTAATGTTTTCTTCTGTATCAATGACCGTACCTGTGGGCACCATGTTTCAGTGATTCTCTTCCAAGTGAGGAAGTAATGGACAAGTCATCTGACGTTTGAGCACATACAATTGGCAACTAATTTCCGGAGCCAACAAACGAAAACGTTAAACGCGATAGCACACGACGAATATTATGACGTGGCTATCTGTTGTTATTTCCGTATATGTAACGTGACATTTCATTCTTCATTAGCCGCGATACTGCTCGCGAGTGGCGGCGCACGAATCACCATAATATATTATGTATATTAAGTAATTGACGTAAGGGACGTAAATATGTATAACAACACTATCGCGGATTGAAAACGAGTCGACTCAGATAAACTGCACATTCGGTTTAACAGCTGTTAGCCAGTTTACATACCGCGTGCATCTGACATCGACGCACAAACGATTTCCATGGGTCCAGGGCATGATTCTGGACACCCCAGTGTTGGAATTTTTCGTCGGTTCTTTTCTCATTTTTTCATTTTTTTCAAGAGTTCACAAATAGGTATCAGCTCAGCTGAGCTGATATCTATTTGTGGTATTATTCATATTGCTCTTTTTAGTGAAAGTAGTTAATTAATTATTTTTTTATTAAAAATCTTATTGGGTTAGGTCAGAATAACGATTATGAGCAGTCTAAAGTAGAAAAACCCTTGAAAAAAATGAAAAAATGAGAAAAAAGCCGACGAAAAATTCTAAGTCTAGGGTGTCCAGAATCATGCCCTGGACCCATGGAAATCGTTTGTGCGTCGATGTCAGATACACGCGGTATAGGTAGACAGGTATTTGTGCCAGCAGGCCGGTCGGTTTTCACGATAGGGCACTGTCGAGTACCTACATTGTCAGTGTTGAGTTTAATATGCTTGATGCATGAAGATGTTGGTTTTAATTCAGTGTCAACTACTTTTACCCTGATATCGTAGAAGTGTTTAGAACATTAAAGGTCAGCAGCGCGTATTATCGTGTGTGTAACACTGTAGTACATGGCGGTAACACGTGATAGTAGGTACAGGCGATACAACTCGTAGCGGCGATTACTCACAACGCTAATACAACATCCTCATTGCGTGACTTCAAGTAAAGATTAACAAGATTAAGATTTCATCTGAAAGTAGCCGCAGGAGGAAAATATTATGAGAAAAGTTCAACACAACGTATTGAAAACATTAACAAGTTGAAAAGTTGTCTGTTTGAGTTAGCGGCGGAGGTGACGACGTTTGCTGTTGACGGCTACTTGTATCACGGGGATTTTATTTCTTGTAAATACTCGTCGTTAAATAATAAGTCAGACCAAGGTTTCTCGTTCTAGTCATACCTAAGCCTAGTGTTTTTTTTTTTCACGTTCCACGTCCACTTTTAAACTTTTATGCGCTTTATCTTCATCAATTTTATCTGTTTGGAATGGCAAAAAATACGTGGCCAAAATCTTTTGGAAATTGGACAGATTAAATTGAACTATTCATCTATGGTATCTAGGTCTGAACTACACACGAACATGGACATGTCCAGAAAGGCAATACACTTACTTATTTTATTTCAAAGAAATATTACAGACGAGCTGTCCCCCGCGGCTTTGCTCCCGTCAAATACCCATTTTTTTTTTGCTTTTAAACCTTCCCTGTATTCTGGCAAACTAAACAAAAAAAGAATTACCGAAATCGGCCCAGCCGTTCTCGAGTTTTAGCGAGACTAACGAACAGCAATTCATTTTTATATATAAGAAGAAGAAGATTAATAACAAACTTAAATATCATGTATAAGTATAGAATTTACTAATTACTAGCTTCCACATGTATATATCTACTTAGTTACGACATACATACATACATACATACGTCACAGACTTGTAATTCCATGACTTGTATAGAGTGCGTATCCAAACAACCGATAGTTTGGAATGCTGCACGTCTCCTCGCAGCAAGGTGACACCTAGTTGCGGATATTTGCAGGTGCCAGTGAGCGCTAATTGCGGGAGGGCTGGGGGGGGGGGGTCTACTTGTTACTCCTCCATGTAGGCGGCACATGCTCGGGCGGTGAGTGAGTCAGTGTTGTTGTATCGTACGTGAACGGGGAGCACAAGGTTGTATTCTGATCAGTCCCCTGGCTAGCTATGGGTTACAGAACTGACAAATATTTTTTTTTTGTTAATGCCAAACCAAAACCCATAAGTCCGTAGATTACAAAGAATGAATGAGCAAAAGTAATTTGCAATGTATTCATCCCAGTATTAGATTAATTTTTATTTTATAGAATAAATCGAAACTCAACGCCTCTTAATTTGTGGACCGCACATTTAGACGACATTAATTAAACTGTGCCCGCGAACATTATGGATATAGCGCTTTAAAATATACAGCCTTTGTGGTATTTAGAGTGTAAATAGAGCTGGCAGAAACTGAGTCAGAGAGGGACAAAGTTTCGAGCGCGTCGCGTTTGTAACGCCCAAACAAATGAGTGTTGAAAGTTGGAAAAAAGGGTCTAATAATAGAGTTGTGCGGAATTGTGGTTGTCGACCGCAGGTAGCAGGCGGGTTCATCAAGCGCGCGTGTAATTAAGCGAGGTGCACACCGCGGTGGCGGGACGGGATGGGGATTTCACGTGACGCCGAGCTGAACTAGTTAGCTGCACATGCAGAAGGCGCGGCGCGCGGCGTCGACAGGGTTCACATCAACACGTCGGGTTTGTCACGTCGCCTAAGAACCGCACTCACATTCATTACATCCATGTCTCGCTTTAAAATGCCGCTCCCGCCGCCGCGCCGTCACCGGTACGACACTGCATCGCCATGTCTACAGCGCTACGGAGATACGGCGCTACGCCAGGTCTACAGTGCTACGGAGATATGGCGCTACGCCTTGTTCACAGTGCTACGGAGATACGGCGCTACGCCTTGTTCACAGTGCTACGGAGATACGATACTACGCCATGTCTACAGTGCTACGGATATACGGCACTACGCCATGTCTACAGTGCTACAGAGATACGGCGCTACGCCAGGTCTACAGTGCTACGGAGATACGACGCTACGCCTTGTTCACAGTGCTACGGAGTTACGGCGCTACTCCTTGTTCACAGGACTACGGAGATACGGCAGTACGCCATGTCTACAGTGCTACGGAGATACGGCACTACATCATGCCTACAGTGCTAGGGAGATACGGCACTACGCCCTCTTTACAGTGCTACGGAGATAGGGCGCTACGCCATGTTTATAGTGCTACGGAGATACGGTACTACGCCATGTCTACAGTGCAACGGAGATACGGCAGTACGCCATGTCTACAGTGCTTGGGAGATACGGCACTACGCCATGTCTACAGTGGTACAGAGATACAGCGCAACGCGGATACTATGTTGCTGATGATTGACCTAAACCTGTAAACACGCTTACGAGACTAACTTCCACGTTCGTACTGAACACGTCACGTCGTGGCCGCTGATCGTGATACAAGTGTCACACAACCACGTCACAGCTCGTACGGCGGTACGTGCCGTTATCTGCGGAGCCCCCCGAGGGTAGTACCAAGCATCACATACTACGGAAAATTTGTCTCCGGGGAGGCATCGCGATATAGGGTTGAAGTAAAAAAAACTCGGAAAGCTACGAAGAGATGGCCGGTGGCGGTAGGTACCCGAAAAGTTTGAACATCATTTTAATTCGTAGGGTCAGAAAGGATTCCCGAACTGACGTGTGATTGTTGGATAATATCTAGTTTATAGATTCTCGTAAGTATCTTTTAGGTACTATTTAGATTAATGGCTTGAGATTGTTGCCAGAAGGAAGGAAGGAAGTAGTTATGAAATAGTTTGATGAAACAATATGATAAAACAAGCGAGCTTGTTGTGGAATGATGTATTTGGTAACCCTCTTACTTCTGCCAATATTCTCACACATCAGTTTGAGTCTCAGGAGTGACCCGCAGTGACCCGCGAGCCTCGAGGTGTTTTAAACAAATCCCAACTTATCTCGAACGTGACAGCTAGCTCTGCTCACTTTGCTTAAAATCCCAGATGTGGTTCAAATCAAATCGTTTATTGCATTCCATAATGTCTTCTAAAATCTATTTTACCACCTGTATGTGTATACAGGTGGTAAAATAGATTGAAATTGAAACAATTATGGACCCTGTCGGGCACAGCAAACTTTAAAATAATTAGGAGAGAGGAAGAGCGCTTTAAATTCTTTTCTAGTAAAATAAGTGTTGTTTTTTATTTCCTGTCCAACTTTTTCTAATGTTTTTTACATATAATTATTACCTACCTACTTTTTTAGTTACTTATGTACTTGTTTTGTACTTTTTTTGTTTACTTATGTATAGTAGGTGCTATACTATACTATACTGTACTGATTATCTGGTTTATATACAAAAAAACTACGTTCAGTGAATAAGTGTAAAGAGAAAACAACAAGACGAGTGCCGAATGGCAAATCCAAATGTTCGATAACAAAGATAAAGCACCGAGCGCCGCTGCACCAGGCAAGTTGTCACGGTGTCGGTACACAGACGCACAGCACGCAACCCGCGTGTCGGCCAGTGTGTCACCACTTATCATAGGGGCATTTATTTTATTACAGGCCTAGTGCGTTCATATTCACAAATGTAGTGTTATTGAAAATTACGAAACAGGTAAAACGATGTAGGTACGTACCTATGGATTTAGTTACACTTGAATTCACAATGTCGTCAGCGCTCACAAAACGTGGCGTCTATTGTGAACAGTTTGGCAAAATATGACAAAAGAAAAGGAGTCATTGAGAGGCTCTTTGAATACAAATTTTGATTATTTCGGCGGCCGTCAAACGCCGGCCACTGCGGGCTTCAGATAGAATGAAAAATGTCTCTCAGCGCGTTATTAAAAATTCAATTAATTTTCTTTAAATGAAAATGGTTTAATATGCGATAGTGACGAGTCACGCGGGCTCAGAACAGAAACCCCCCCCCACCCCTCCGGCTGCTCCGGCCCGCTGGTGACGCAGCGCGTTATTAAACAATACGCTTTTGTGCTTGCTTTAAGTTCGCTGAAAGATTACAGAGTAATGATGCTTAGCGACGGCGACACGTTCCTCCGGTGGCGGCGTGAATGCGTGGCGTGCAGGCGTGTGAGGCGTGCGCGGCGTGAGAGGTGTGGACTCTACGGCTCTACGGCTTCCTGTGGGTAATGAGATAGCGGCCGAAAGCATACACACTGCGTGCACACTATCATTTCTCAGTGTTAATTATAAAACTGCAAAAATAACGGTCGATATGTGTAACGAACATTATACAAAGATAATAATTTAAGTTCAACGATAGTGACTATAAATATTCCAGGTTTTAGAGATTCTATCATCTCATTCTTATTCTTACATATGCTGCCGAGAGTCGGGAGATATTTTGTGATAAAATAAATAGCCGCAGGACATAAACAGCCAGCCTTGAGACTATTACATTACTTACTGACACATTTTACAGACTGCTTTTGCCAACAATTTTGCTCGCATTAAAGTAGCCTATGACAATCTCCAGGGTACCATCTATCTCTATACTAAATTTGATCAAAATCGGTTCGGTGATTTAGGCGTAACAAATGTTTAAGAAACAAACTCACATTCGCATTTATAGATTAATAGTTTATCAAGTTAGGTTTAAGTAGAATGCTCATTTTCAGTTTTACTACAACTCGAACATGTTTCTGTTGAAGATGCGCCGGTGAACTACCCTCACCTGAGCGGGTGACGTTGTGTCCCATTACATAGCAGTCTTGTGTTACAAGTTCCTGGTGATGTCACTGGAGGCTCCTGCCCATCTGACCCAAATGATGCCTATTTATGATCTTGGTATCCAAGAAGTACAGACCTGACAGAGAACTGAAGCTCGAACGTGATTTTCTTACGCTGCACGCTACAACCAGTGTAATCTTATTCCACCCGCTTGTAAGCGAAACATCTCCGTTGTTAATGTAACAGATAAATATCTTCGTGCTCATATGAACATTAATTACCGCTATTATGTGATTCCATCCAGCCGAATAACGCTCTTAATATTCTTTTTGTTCACCTTAGTGCGCGCGGCTCGGCGACCGGCGACCGGCCTCCGCAGGCGTTTCGTTGATTACATAGTTATCTTAACGGCCTTACTTAGCCCGATAACTAAGTGTAAGGAATGAAACCTTCTGGAACCTGACTCAAATAGTTCCTCAAGGACCTATTCTGGGTCAGCTTTTGTTAGAAACTTTATTTTTTCTCTCATTTATAAAAAAAGCCATAAGGCGCAACGCAAACAGAAGGCGGCGAGACGAAGGTAAAGTACAGATACGGCGCAGATACGGTGCAGGCACGATATCTGCGTAAACAGGCGCGGAAACGGTACGGCAAGATAAGTCATGATAGAGCGTGATATTGACGAGATATAACATGTATTCCTCTTCAGAAGAAGATTTTTTTGCTATTTCTTGCTATATTTTGTCTTGCGCATTTCTGTTACTGTACCCTGTCTTAGTGTAGTCATAGACACTCGGGTATTGCTCAATTAACTCGCAAAACTCAATATTAAATTCAATATCGTCACGCATCCTGTATACAAAGCGACGTGGATTTTGCGAAACTATCTGTTCGTGACTGAAGGCGGCAAGCGGGCGGCGCAGGCATGCCGCTTCTCGCTCCCCGCCACGTCGGTCGCCAGCAGATGTGATACCGGTAAAGCGGTTATTACACTACCCAATCTATCGGGCCCGATAACTAGGGCGAGACTAGTGTAATAAGAAATCGGGTGTAAGGACACTGCCATCGGGCGATCGGGTGGCTCCGATCTCCCTGCTCTGTCTATCACCTAGTGTAAGTAAGAGACAGGGAGGCAGGTCACTGCCGCAGTGGCGGCATTGGGTAGATTGGCACCTTGGGCAGATTTGTATTCAGATATTTTCGATTGATTATTTTAGGTACTAAAATATTCGATCAAATTATCAAAATTGATTTCCCTGTCTCGCGCGGTTTAAGCGCAACGTGACTTTATTATTTTACGGAATTAGAAATTATACTCCAAAAAAAAATGTGAAATTATAGTTGCGATGCATTTTAAACTAGGTATAATATTTGTATGCAAGTAGTCACAAGAGTAGGTAGTTGTTAATTGATGTCTGAAGTTGGAAACAAATTATAGGCACGTCAAAAAAGCCACTTTATATTTTTTTATAGACGCGACTTTGATATCTGTCTAATGAATTTGATAAAAAAAAGAATGTACGCCTTCCTTGGACCTATACTACGCCTTCTTTGGATGTACGAGTGAGTTGTCGTTGTCACATTGGTGCTAGGCACCCGGGGCGGACCAGCCTCCTCCGCCCCACTTTACGCCGCCACTGCAGTTAGGGCACGATAGATTGTGTAGTGTAATAATCGGCACCCTGCCGCAGGGACAGGGCGCCCTAGTTATCGCCCTTGTTATCGCCCGATAGATTGTGTAGTGTAATAACCGCTTAAGGCGCAAGCGGCGTATCGCATTAGATACAGTATAAACAAAGATACGTAGCGATATACATTTAAACTGTTCAAACTTTAGTTCATATTGGTATTTAATCCATGGTTTAAATGAAAATCCGATGTAATTTAAGTTGTTTTTATATTTTAAAGCACTTAAAGAGCAAACATAGCGCAATCATAGGAACATAGCGGTCTTGCCAGCGAACGAACGAGAGAGCGAGCAAGCGAACCCTGTCCATCCTAATTAGTACTCGATAAACTGAAAAACAACCGATAGGATGTGCAATAAGTGTTATTTCCACTAAATAGCACTTTGTATAATATTTTGTGCCGTTTCGTCCCCGCGTCTGTTTGCGCAGATATCGCGCCTGCACCGTATCTGCGCCGTATCTGTACCTTACCTTCGTCTCGCTGCCTTCTGTTTGCGTCGCGCTTTAGATTGCAGGTTTAGGTTACCGTTGTAAATGTACTGTCAAAGTAATAGAATGCCTATTTTCCTATGGAAATAATTATTATATTCTACTAACCAATAGGTTCACAAGTTTTCTGTCAGTCGAACAGTGTAACACGCAACAACTGAGCAATTACGCTCACCGTTCACAAACATTAGCGCACTATTAGAGATAGTAAAGCGAAAGTTTTCACATTCCCACTTTAGACTCCATTCAGCGCCGCGCTACGAGTACGTCCGGCGCGTGTAAGGGTAGCGGACTAGCGGTAGCTTCTCGCCCAGCGGATACACGTACACACAGGGAACAACCGCTTGCGTCTAACGACTGACTCTCTAAAGAAACAACTTGTCATCCTGTCAAATTATCACGCTAATGGCTAGTTATCATAAATTATATCATTCAATTATAATATTCCCAGAGCTAAATTACCTTTATTTAAGTCATCCACCTGCAAATAATGCGCTACAGCACCGACATTCCGAATAAAGGAAAGGTGAAGCCAATAAAACTGAAAAGCTGTAATAAATGTCAGCGAAGCATTTAGGCCATGCCGCGACACTTGGAACTTTCCCTACACGAGCACGGGTACCAGCCAGCCTCAGTTCACAAAAAATTAAACTTAGAGCCCTAGACGATAAATCGTCATTAATCAGAAACTTTAGATCGTCACGCAATGACAGACTGGCGGCGGGGGCGGGGGAGGGGGGTGGTAGAGGCGACAACTTCATTATAATCAATCAAAACGGCGCGCACATAACATCCAGGCGCTGAGCCTGCCTTTGTGGAACCTGTAAATGCCCCGAGCTCGAGCTCTGATGCATTTGAATCATGGACTTAACTCGATTTGAAGCTTAAAAGTCTGTACAATCTGGCATTTCATACGTCTTAGGAAAATACCAAATTGATCGTAAAGTGTCAAAGGGTAGGACCGTAGCTTTGTGCAACGGCTCGTCAGTAGAATCAGTATTTTTTTTCCAGTCACTGAATAGCTAATAAGTTGTGTGACCTATAATATAAGAAGAAATTCGATACATTCGTAAGAACACTGAAGGTACGGATATTTTAATATGCAGTATAATTATGCCGCACTGAATCATTGATAGGATTGCAGCACTGTGATGTTGAAGCTGATTACTACTGATCCATTACACAGGTGAGAGATAAAGTTCTGTCGTGCCACACCACGATGTTAATATTGTAATGGCGATTGCTTATATTCAGCAGTGAATCTGTAGATCAGTTTGCATGCAAAACAGCTGTTGATTATGCAGCGGCTATATTACGTCACTGGCAGTTGATAGACATCTGTTATCTATCAAACAAACATGCATAATTACTAGCTCAACTGAAACTGTGTCATTTCACAGTGAGCGCACAGAAACAGTTCGTTACATACAGAGTCTGCTTACGAAGTTAAATATATTGTAAAGTGTACGAAAGTCCCACATCACATCGAATAAGCACAAGTCTCCGGCCGGCGCGGTCTACCAGCGCTGCAGAGTGCGGGTGTAGCGGGGGCGCGGTGTGCCGCCCGGGGGAGGCGGGGGGTGGCTGGTTCAGCTCTACACAATCTAATTCCGGCGTCTCGCCGAGGCTTTTAGCGTGTCCATAATAACGCATTTATGTTTTTAATCTCAGCAAAGGGTCACGATCTCACAATGGATGCTAACAGTCTTTTGTCTTTTTAATGTTATCTTGTTTTTCGTTTTAGTCTCGGTGAGGTTACTTACCTAATTGACGCGGGTAGCTCAGGTACGAAGACAAACTCCGCGACTCGGGAACAACGAAACAATCACGTGATGTAGTTGTATCATTACGCGTTTCGACGACACAGAAGACATCAGAAATAAGATTGTGTTCTATCTAATAATGTTGGGGTTTGACTCCATGCCTGTACACGCGTTGATGTATGTACAAGGATAATTATAGAATAGTTCGACAGATATACCAACTACAACCTATATTAAATCATATTTGGCACTATAAGATTTCGTAGCACTAGTAAGATTTTGAAGAATGTCATGCCGAGCTATCGAGTATCGAGTATCGACAGTGTAGCGCGGGCCAGGAGTGCCCGGCACCACTCAGCGGTACTCTGACGGCGATCGCTCCGGACTGCGGCGGGCGGCGGCTGACTCAAAGGACGCCGCTTCTTACTCACGGAAATACACTCGTTGTTGTTGTTAGGGTTCCGTAGCCAAATGGCAAAAAAACTATAAGAACTACCTATGCTGTTGAAACTTGATAAGTAGATGTATTCTGTGAACCGCATTAAGATTTTGACACAAAAATAGAAAAAAAAGAACAATAAATTTTGGGGTTCCCCATACTCTGAAAGTCGAAAAAAATAATCATCAAACCCATACTCATGTGAGGTATCTATGGATAGGTCTTAAAAATGATATTGAAGTTTCTCATGTAATTTTTTTCTAGACTGAATAGTCTGCGCGAGAGACACTTCCAAAGTGGTAAAGTGTCCCCCCCTGTAACTTCTAAAATAAAAGAATGATAAAACTAAAAAAAATATATAGTATACATTTACCATCTAAACTTCCACTGAAAATTGGTTTGAACGAGATCTAGTAAGTACTTTTTTTTTAATACGTCATAAATCGTAAACCGCAACTTTTGCTTATATCGGTACACCTACGTTTGTGCGGATCCCTCGGTGCGCGGCACCCGACTCGCACTTGGCCGGTTTTTTTTCTTTATTTTCTATTGCCAACTTGTAAATTATGAACAAATGTATGCTACATTATGCTATGAATTGAGACGATACGGTACGAGCAAGCCTGTCGCTACCGTCCGCCCCCGGCGCCGGCACCGCGCGTGTCTTAATTATCCGCGATCATTTGTAACTGTGATTATAATTAGAGACGGCGGAAAACGAGCCCCAGCCAACAACAGAACACATGGCCAACAGGTGCACTCTGAACAATCATTAATTATTACAGCTAGGCCAGGCACCTACTTTTCGCAACCATGAATACCTGTCAATCTGCTTTAATTTCCCAACTATAATAGGTTTGTATGTCAGTATCTGGTGACAGCGATATGCATAAGTGACAGTACTGGCTTTACGTGCTTTCTCATCCACGGACCAAGCTAGCATAGCTCAATCTGGAGGTGGTTGACCTCCCTCAATCGTCAATACAATGGAATAATACGTTTCTTTTGAAAATGCTCTTAACAAAATAGCTTTTTAGGAAACAACCCACAAACAGCGGGCGGACTTGCGATATGATATAAAATGATTTAGTCACTTAGCTTGCTGGCAATGTAGGTAATTAATAGTCCATTGTTGGCAAGCGGCGAGCAATGAATCACGCGCGTGTAATTTATGTAATGCGCACCATCTTACCCGTTTACCTTCATAACTTCATAAATCCCTGAATTTCATATCGCAGCACGGCGCGGGGGGCGGTGGGCGGGGGGCGGGGGCGCGCTCACGTGTTCCTGGCCAGCTACGAGTAGGTACTACTGCCAATGATGACTGTGAAGAAATTATGTTAGTAGGATGCTCATCATTATTAACTTAGACTTTTCCAGCTTTGAAAAATACTCCACGTTAAATGCTGGTGTTCAGTTGAATCCGGTTTGACTAGAAGCCGATCTCGTTGTTGTTGAGGAGAGGCAGACGAAGAATTTACCAGCTACAGGCTGCAGGTTTCCACAGTCTAACTGAATACCTAGTGTTTCCAACGAAGCAAATTGCCTCTGACTAACACTGGTTAACATAAAGTAATATGACTAACACTGGTTAACATAAAGTAATATGTATATACTAACACCAAAGTAATATAGTTGTGAGTTTTTCTGCTTTCGGTAACAGAATAAGTTACAGTACATAGTATTATTATCATTTGTAGAACTGTGCTCTTTTCATGTTCTTTACAAACTGTCTTCTTTTTTGTTTGAAATCTTTTAAAACGAATGTTACATTAGTGTTGTTTGAAACATTCCGCTCCGCGAAGCGTAAAGAGCTTACAGCTGTACTTAATGTAAGTCCCGCGGCTCTGCCCGCATCCTCGTCCGACTACAATAAAACAATGTTTGTAGTACTTTACAAGTTTTATTTTATTAGAGACAGACTACGTGGTTACTTAGCGCTGTGCTCACCGCTTGACGCTGGGCTCCGGCGCGCGCAGGCGGCGGCTCGGCGCGCAGCAGGGCCACTCGCCACTCGGCACCACGCGCGCTAGCGAGCGTGCTCGGGGCTCGGGCACACGACAACAGTACGCCTGAGGAACACATCCACGTTGTGGTACATAATGACACAAACACGTATCGATAAAACTTCTGCTACTGGAAAATTCCTGATGAAAAACCAAAATTAAAAACGTACTTTAATATAGAGCAAATGTATTAATATGGATGATAAGATCCAGGTGATGTCACATCATCTACAAGAGATTGTACGCAGAGAATGACAGCTCGATATTTTTTCTTGATTTAAAACTCTGGGTTTCATTTTTAACCGACTTCCCAAAAAGGAGGAGGTTATCAATTTTTTTTTTTTTATGTTTGTTACCTCATAACTCCGACAATTATGAACCGATTTGAAAAATTCTTGTTTTATCTGAAAGGATATACTTGCAGATTGGTCCCATTTAAATTTTATGAAAATCGGTTACGAACTTTGGATTTTAAATCGAAATAGCTGGAATTCGTGTACTTGGATGATATTTTTATGTCATCCAAGTAATCGAAATTGCGTATTTTGCTTTTCTGCGATTTTGCAGTGGTGTTGTTAGGTGTGGAGCCACTAAAAAGTGAAAAATAAAAAAACTTTTTACAAAAAAATAGAACCGACTTCCAAAAAAAAAAACACTACAAAGTAAAAAATAACTTTCATTTCGGAAGTCGGTGCAAAATACGAAGAAACTTACAAAAACACCCTTCTATTTTTTTGTAAAAAGTTTTTTTTTTTATTAAAATACAAAATTTCCCACAAAAGTTGTCTTAGTATCCGGTCCAGTCCTCTAAATAGTTGACTATGATGCTACACCACAAACAGTGATGAACACTGCTTGGGTGTCGCTCACGGAGTACGTCTACTGTGCACAGTATACCTACTTGTCGCTGAGTACGACTAGTGTTGCAGTAGCGACTGAATAAATAATCGACCGAGCCGGACCGGCCGGTGCACGGTAGCCGGGTCCCGGGGAGCGCCGGACAGCGGCGGATTAGCAGCGGTCAGCAGTGTCCGGGCGGACGGCGGGCGCGAGCGGGCCGACACTTGCACGGTGATTTAGAAGCCCCCCGTCGTAGTCGCACCGCCGCCGCCACTGATGTCACGTCAGCGTTTGCTACTGACACCAGATTTACGACCGGCTTTAAATCGTTCAGCTGCTCGTCGGGATTAGCAGCGCACGTTACGAGGTAAAACTTACAACTGCTCCATAACATATCGTCCACTCAGTTTATTCCAACAAATCAAATTAAACGACGTTAAATAATTGTTTTCGTGTGTGAGCATTGGATTAACGATGCCATTTCCTGTTGAAGTTGAAAGGACATGGTAAAAAGTGGCCTATGAATCAACACATGCGAAACCTTTACCATTATTCCTAGTTTTTTTTTTAAATTACATTTTAATGATTAGAATAGAACGGACACTTTATAATTACGAAACCATTTTAAAAAGTAACTCACTTGGGTTTTATAACCCGGCGCCATTATTTTAAAATGAAACAAAGCGGTCTCAGCGCTGTAAGATTTTTAGTTACCTACAAAAAGAATAAAGCGATTAAAGCGCTGTATGACACGAACACTATTGACACTGACAGTCGATGAAATGACAGTTGACACTTTGATTTATGTAATGTATTTTGCACCTGATATCAGGGAATCGGCCGTCGACCTAAGTTACCACGCTTTCGTATGTTAGAAGAACATATTAACACTACTCTACACCATTTTTTGGTGAGATAAAAAGTCTTGCAGCTCTGGGATCTTAGTCCATTTGGTATGTTTCTATTGTTTGGTATGTTTTATAACCTCAAAATCCGAAATCATTTTGGATATTTTACAATTCTGAAAAGTGTCCGTGATTTTAATTTAGTTTCAGTCGAACATATGCATTATTTAAAACACAGATAGTAAATTCACGTCTCTGTTGGTTCTTAGGCGAACGATGTATGGGCGATGAACAATGTCCTTTCTTCAAAAGTTGCAAGCGATTGATTCAGTAAGAGCAATGCAAGCACACTGCGTGTATATTGTACGGAGCACTATTGCTGCTGGAGCACTGTCGAGCTGCACAGTGGCCGCTGGTTCAGTAAAAGCGACCGCATTCAATTTTTGTGCTGCGCTGTTTGCATGCAGGCGGGGACACGACGAAGTAAATGTGCACAGAAGTACCGCCACACCTGTACAGAAACGATGACGTTATTAGGTACTAGTTTAAAACTCTATCCTGTCCCATTCTGTCTTTTAATTTAACGCGTTTTCGTATGTTTATCGTATTTAGTTTAGATCTTCCCTCCCTAAAGCAAAAGGGAATATTCATGAGATTTTTTTATTTGCGAAATGAAATACTTATTATCTGCAGTAAATAATCATGAAATTAATTTTTATTACCTTCAGCAGTTATGAAGTAATATAGCTTCAAAGATTATAATTAGAAAGAGTAGTGCGACATAAACATTGACGTCAAAATACAGCTGCAATAGAAAACAGCGTTTTCGCGTGAGGGACAGTTATATTTGTTAAAAATAATTATATATTATCTCGTTGGTTTTTCGAAAAATTACTTAAACTTAACTTACAGAATTCGTATAAGTCTTAGTAACCATTAAAGTCTAGTTCAAAATTTCTAATCATAGAGGTTTATAACAAAGTGTAGATGAGCGTGAGCGTGGGAGTGAGAGTTCTGTAGGTCTCCGCGCGTGCACGCCCGGCCGGCGCGCGGCGCTCGGCGCGCACAAACCGCTGGCTATTTTCATACAATACATTTTTGCATGTTTAAGTTTTGCGATCTTGCTATAAAAGTTAGTTTACTTTATCTAAAAATGGAAAAATCTGGTAATATTATGTTACTTTCTAAGTTGAATTTGTTTAAAATTTTTCAGTATTTATGTATGTAAAGATCCCCAGTTGCTCTATGATTTAACTATCAAATAAGTAATGTCGAGACCACACAGTACATCTAGGTTTTTTTTATTAAATTCTAGGTCGGCAACGCTATGAACTATGTCCCGACACCCAGCACATTCCTGTACTTTATATAAACATACCTCCATTTACTGGAGAGCGGTACGAATGTTGGCGTGTGACACATAGGTACCTAATGTATTCCTCAGCAGTGACACATATGAGGCAGATACTCATAACTCTGCAAGTAAACAAGTTCGCGCTCCGACACGGACTGATGCCGTGCCGTGTCGATGTGACGCGGCTGTTGTGACGTCACACGCTGCGAGCTGCCAACTCTTCAACGTCACAATAAATAAAGCAGAGAAATGAACGGAGTGTAATGACGTCACGTGTCCGTATGTCACGAGTTTCGAGAATTTTTTGGACGCGTTATTTTATCAGTGTCAAACTCGGGTTTGGCTTTCAGAACTAATTTACTGGGAGGCGTGAGAGGCGCGTGTTTGTGAAACGATGTGAATATGTACGCACAGTCGCACATTGACGCATATTGCGGAAAGTGGTGCTTTTTGTCTGACAACCAGTCATAGGTGTCAGGTCTAGGAACTTATCTACAACAGTCACTACGTAGCACTCGGGAACAAAATTTTATTTAATTCGTTTCCACAAGATTTTATTTGCAACTTTCCTTGGACATTAGACCCGCGGGAGATACAAGTACCTGTGGTCGTTTTCTGTATCGACTGCATTTTGCTTGAATTAACCTATCTACTTACTGAATGATAAATCTGAAGCGCACACAATGTAGTCACTTCTGTTCTCAGTAAATAACCACAATTGTGGAAATTTCTGAAACTCACTGAAATAACAAAAATCTAATTTTCCATGGAAGTAGTGGGTTCTAGCTTGCATCCATTTACAGAAAGTTGGTAATATATAGACGTTAACACGCTTATTCTAGTCAATCGGAGGCTTGTTATAAACACTTTTCACGTAACTTTGTACGACCCTTGTAAGGGCCAGTATGTTTATAGCACAAGCTCGGAGTCGACCGGCATGCGTGACGGAGCAGCGTGACAGCGCAACGAACTTATTTGTATAGAACTATTTGTATAAGTTATCTGCGCCGCGTGACGCCGCGACGCGACGCGAGATTTATGTTCTTTACGCACAACACACGACACATTCACTTCGAGTCAGGGAAGTGTTCAGTAAAAGCATTCTCGTCGCGCATTATGTTCACAAATAAAGGAGCAGAGATAAATCATCATCAGACAAGCTGGGGAGACTCCACATGCGAATAAATATCACTGAAAATAAATATAGGAAATCTTTGACAAGTAGAAGCATGCGAAAACTTGTACCAACTTATGTTATGGAGGATGTCAACGCTGACGGGGACAGGGAAACTTGTCCTGGAATTTGAAGCTATGCACTCACGCCTGTAGTCGACTCCAATTATTCAAATACTCTATGGTATTAATCAAGTGGATGCACAGCTTTGTCGATAAGAGTACCTACCAGTGATTGAGAGCAACCTGCCTGCCCTACACACGGCGCGCGGCGTCACTTGTCATTATGCAAATGTAAATAATAGCCGCGCCAATTACCGCAGCGGTCGACGTTAGCCGCGCGAGTAACGTTAGCCACGCGAGCAGTATTAGCCACGCGGGTGACGTTAGTCGCGCGGCCGCCGTACAGCGGTTATTGTAATTAATATGCAGCTAATTGCGTCGCGCAATAATCAGTAAAACGTGCGCTAATCACTGGAGTGACATTGTGTCTGCGTGTGTTACTGTCTAACTATCTGTCAAATGCCTATTGAGCAATCATACATTTTCATTTTTAATTAATTTTTGCGACAATTAGCCCCGCGCTGCAAACCTGCCACTAACAGAATACCTATTACAGAATATTTTATTAGTTATCTCCGTTGTGGTCAAAAATAGTAAGCCGTAATGTCTGACAAACATGAATACCTAATGCAAACACCATCAGTCACTCAAAACACCAACAATGCCTAACAAAGCAGTTAATGGACATGTTTATACTCTATTTAAGCTATCTTCTTCCAAGCTTGTTACATTTGTTAAACAGATTGAAACAGGGATAGCAAGCAAACATTTGATATCCATTTCCTCCATCAATCTCAATGGTGCGCGCATCAACATCAAGTATCAACACACGGTGTAAGGCGGAGGCCACAAGCTGGCACGTGGCGCGGCTGACTACACGCGTGATGACGTCCCGAGCCAGATTACGTCAGCGATTAGTCGCGTGTTGATAGCACACACCCGACTGTCGGGCATAGCGCGGACGTAGTGCGGCTGTGAGGACAGAGCACAAAGAACGGTGTTACCATGACTGAATATTTGGTACAGCAAACAATTTTAATTTAGAGATGAGTAAGCATTATTGTCATTGAAGTGCTAATAAGAAGATTAAATATTTACCTATTTAACAAAAAAACGACGTGGATATTTGAGGAAACACACATTGTTTAGGTATTGAAATGAGGACTAAAACATTACCTAAATCTTCAAAAACCAACTTTGTTTTCTCTAAAAACTATTCAAAAACATCGCAAAGCGCGATCCTTCTGTTGATATTTAGCTGTGCAGTGACGTAGTGATTGGCTCATGTTTCAACTGCGCAACATTTTGATCGGCAGGTTATGTAAATGGGCCAATCATAACACGCTGATACGATAACATCGGTTACATCAGCTAATGAGCGTTGTTGTCGTTAGCGCGAGCGATCAGCGACGAGCGCGCAAACACGCCGTGTTTGTGGAGTGTGCAACTGTGCACTGCCAGCTGATCACACGGCACGAGCCACTCTAAATAAACGTAGATCTAACTGCAACTGTGATTTTCTGTGTTTTTAAACCGGAACTAAAAATGCGAACTGTTCGCTATCCTGGTCATTATAAAATTACAGAACATTACCAGAATAAATCGTATCTGACATTACACGTACAGCGTGTTCACAGAAGCACTGTAGGCTCCGGCACAACATTCACGCAGCAAAAGTTTTAATCACTTTTCTTCTTACAATAATATTCTTAGAAAAATCTTGCTACCGGCAAAATGTAGGGGTAAACTTTTCAAATTAAAGTCAGGATCACTAATCCTCATAGGTATGACGTGACGGAGGCACTCGTAGGTACGAATCACGTCACCTGTGAGAGTGACGCGAGAGACTTGTCGCGCCTATCACGGGCGGCCAGAGCGCCCGTCACGTCGCCCCGCGCCCCGCGCCCCGCGGCCGCTCTCCCGTGCGTGTAGTCCGGGACTCGGGGCGAGCGCCGAACTAATTAGCCGATCCCGGCGGCCGCGGGATTAAACGCCATTACTAAGTAGCAAAACACAGAAAATCTTCAACCGCTGCGGCTGTGGACTGGAAACTGCCAGTTAAACAACTGCTTTCATAACAATTTTATTATTCACCCTCTGCCACGTCTATTAGATAACTCCTGCATTCTCCACTTACTATTACTGTCTGATATCTTTCAATTTAGTTTATTTGATGTCTCATCGTTCGGTGCACCGTGCCTATGAATGACCGGGAACAGTCAATGTAATTTTATAGAATGAGCGTTCTTTTTATGCCATTGCTTATTGCAAGTATAGTTTTCGCCCTTGTGTTGGCAAGCCTCGTGTGTAGTGGAGCTTCTGTGCATATCTGTGGCGTGGCCGCGTCACGAGCACACAGACACACTCGCTCCACGTGAATCTTTTAAGCCGGAACAGTCCCTTTCACCCTTCTCATTATTTTTTTACTTTTACTAACCATTTTAGATGTGGCTTTTGTTAAATTTATTCTAGTAACTTTATAAATATTACCCTAACAGTAATATTAGTTGAAGTTGCGTTCAAATCACGGCCCGCTCTTCTGCCACCGGGGGTTTATTTATAAATAATTAGGAAAGTGCTTCCGGCCGATGCGCGATGTTGCCAAGTTCTTGCTCATAAATATCGCAGCCATAAACGTTCTCTAATTAATTAATAGTGCTTTACTATTTTTAATAATTATTAATAGTGCTTAACTTTGTGTCGTTTGTACAAGTTAGCGAGTTAGTTCGGTGCGCTCCCCGCGACGCGCGCCTCACCGTCACGAGCTCACTGCCCACCGCCGCTGCGCCGGCTGCGCGCCGCCGGCCGGCGCCGGACGCAGGTGTGAGTACCTACTCTGCTACCTTCATCGCTCGCCATTTGTTCTGCAGACGAGCTGCCTGCCCCGCGCGCCGTGAACAGCACCCATTAATCAAACTGTTGGACTTTGTTTTCTTTGACAAAACAAACTGAGCTGAAATTGTAAACCTACGTAAACTTTACACTTTCATAAACAAAGCTGTAATGAATTGCTCAAAAGACTTCAGGCTTCATGAGATCAATATTTACCTTTGTACTGCTTACTTATCCAATCGGCAATCGGCGATAGTTGGCGGCGCGCCAGCGAACACCGAACACTTCGTACAAAAGACGTTTTGCGCTCAGTGCAGACTGCAGACGTACAGAGGCGCCTCTGGGAAAAGTTGCAAACCAAAAAATATACAAAAGCGGAAGAGAGCGATCCTGATTGTGGCGCGTGGAACGGGTCCTGGGGGGGAGGGCTGGGGGGGGGGGGTTAGTTGCAGCAGTCGGTAGCCACAAGATATATCCACGCCGCAAGCTGCGCACACCAACCACGAGGAATGCTGCGCTTTGACATATCTATACTATACTATCTAAACTATACTATCTATCTATACTATCTATTATATATATATAATATTATAAAGCAGAAGGGTTAGTTTGTTTGTTTGTGTTGGGAAGCACAGCCATCTCAAATATATGCTTATTTAGTTAGTATTATTGTCATTAATGCACCTAACCAGTTTGTGAAAGGTTCCAATAGAAAAAGTAGTTTTTTGTAAGAACAATTGTAAACAAACGATGTGGCGAGCTCGACGCCGGCAGGTCTGTGCAAGTTCAGACACGTCGAAACCTGTCCGACGCGCACTCAGCGCTGATTGGTTGAAGAGGTCTCGAGCTCGCACCTAGATTAAATTAATTGGTCGTAGGGTAGGTCAAACCCTACACTACGTGCGCCCCAAAACAATAGTATAGAAATAGAGCATTTTGGGGCGAACAGTGCAGTCTCACAGCAGTCTTACAAGAGTCAGTCATCAAGCAGTCTCACAGCAGTCTTACAAGAGTCAGTCATCAAGCAGTCTCACAGCAGTCATACAGAAACAATGGTATAATTAATAGTGTAAATGGTCAACCGGCTGATATTGTAAATATGTGTTGTATATAGTGATTCTTGGTAACGTTATCTTCATTTTTATATCTCTCTTTCTTGTGTTTATTTAACTTGTTCCTGTACTTTATGTGTTTTCGTGATAATATAAACTGTGTGTACCGACTTGGTGTTTTTCTCATATTCGCAAATCATCCACCCTTGCGCCTGCATCTCTACATTTTGGTCCTTCGACACGGATCGTTGCGAATATGAGTGAGTTCAGCGCTATCACGACTAGGAGCAGGTTACGAAAAGAGATGAGCAAGCGGCCAGCATTAGAGGCCGATTCCGGCGTGCCATCAGAAATGGCACCAGGCTCACCTTCAATAGCGCCTACCACGACGTCGGTTCCAGCACCTGTGATCCCATTGGTGGGAGGTCGTGTCGTCGACTTCCGGGAAACAGTCACGCCAGTGAGATCAGGAAAAAGACAGGTTGCTAGGTCCAGGACGAGCCACGTCTCCTCGAAGAGCGGCCAGAGAAGCACCGACTACCTTCGACGGAGGGTTGAGTACGAGGCTGAACGTGAGATAGTGCGACTAAAGGAGAACCTCGTGAAGAAGAAGCTGGAGGCTGATCTAGCTGAAATAGATGCCGCAGAAGATATCGCAAGCTCTGACGACGAAGGTACGACTCGTAGAGTGGAAGAATGGGTGTCACACACGACGCCCGCAGTGCTCGAGAAAGAAACGGACACACCCATGGACAGTCGCGACCAACTGCCACCGCGACAAGTGTCCGAACAGCCGGTTGACCAAACCCGCGCGCCACCAAGCGCGCCCGCGGCCGAACAGTCACGCGCATCGAAATGCGCGCCCGCCGCGTCCGAACAGTATCGCGCACCGTCACGTGCACCCGCAACCAATGTGATTCGCGAAACAACGACGCGGACGCCCGAACAGTCTTGCGCGCCACAATACGCGCACGCGTCCGGTCAATTACGCGAAGTCCCAGTGCCGAATAACAATGCGCTCCAAACAGAGTGTGCGCCCGCGACCGTTCAGTTTCGCGAACCGATCCACGCGACGATCGCTACACCGGTAGCAACGGCCGGCGCCCCACGAACGTCCGAGTGGGAAGGCGCGTTCATCGACGACAACGACAGATTTAGGTCGCGTGACAGGAAAATCGACCAACTCGCTGAAGCGATAAGCAGCTTAGCGCGCCCGCGGCCAGTACCGAAGCAAGCGTACGAGTTACCATACTTTAGAGGTGATCCCGCTGAATGGTTGTCGTACAAGAACATGTACTACGACACGACGACCATGTACCAGTTCAAGCCGCACGAGAACTTAGCTCGACTGAAGACGTCTCTGCAGGGAGATGCCAAACTCGCGGTCGAAGATTTGCTGCGCACATCAACCAATCCCGGGGAAATCATGAAGACTCTGGATGAAGAGTTTGGCCACCCGAATCTAGTGCTAGAGTGCGCACTAAAAAAGGTACGTTCCCTACCTAAAGTCACTGAGAGCGGTCGCGAACTTAGAAAGTTCTCAAGTACAGTCAGAAATTGCGTATCATTATTGAAAAGTGTACGAGCCGTCGGGTACCTAAATAACCCGCAATTAGTCAGTGAACTATTGAACAAATTAACGCCATTACAACGTGCACAATACGGCGACTTTGCGATGGGCATGGCCAACAATCAAGGCATAGATGTGCGAGTCTCTCCCAGCCTAGAGATACTCGCAGAATTCCTCAGTCATCTAGCACGTGCCACATCATTTTACATTCAGTTAGAAGCGAGCGCGCCGACACAAACAGGTGGCAAGATAAGAAGCGCCGCCGCCGCACCTGTTCGGCAAGTGCAAAGGCTACACGTGCACTCAGACAATGACCAGTCGAACAATGGGCGCGACGAACAATGCACATTATGTAAGGAACAACACAAGCTCACAAAATGCGATAAGTTCGGTAAACTCGAGGTGAATGACCGCTGGGAACACATCAAGAAAAACAAGCTATGTTTTAAGTGTCTAGTGAAACGACACAATAAGAATTTTTGCCGCGCAAATAAGTGTGCCTCATGCAACTATGCGCATCATACATTGTTACACGCTGATAAGAAGACTGAAAGTGTAACTAATGTTAGTGATTACACTGGTAAGGCATTGCTTAAGGTAATACCGGTGTGCGTGACAGTGAATGGAACAAAAAAGCAATGTCACGCCCTGCTGGATGATGGAGCCACCGTGTCATTGATAGACGACTCGATAACGGATGGCGTCGAGGGAGAACAAGTACCCTTAATATTACGTAGTGCACGCGGGCATGAAGTGGTCGACAACAGCTCGCGAGTGATAAGTGTTATAGTGCGCGGGCCGAATGGAGCTTCACACGAGGTCAAGTGCCGCACACTAAAGCGGCTTGACCTGCCGGCGCAGACAGTGCCCGCCTCAATCTTGGCGGAGCATGCTCACCTTCGCGACCTGGGCTGTGAGGAGATGAGGGGAGCCAGGCCGCTACTCCTACTGGGACAGGATAACTGGGAGTTTCTTGTCAGCCAGGAGACTCGCCGCGGGAAGTCAGGTAAGCCAGTTGCCTCTTTGACCAAACTAGGTTGGGTTGTGCACGGGCCCGTAGGTAGAGTACAGAACAGTGATAGTGAGTCCATCGCGTGTATGGTAGAGTCAACAGCAGACTTGCATAAATTAGTGTCAAAACAGTTCGAGTTAGAATCAATAGGTATTTCAGAGGTACCTAGGTCTCATAAAGATCTAGATAGGGCTAACGCGATTTTAGACTCAACTAGCCGCCAGACAGAGAGCGGTACGTGGGAAGTAGGTTTGTTGTGGCGTAGGGACAACCCACAGCTGCCCGATAACTTTGAAAACGCGCTCCAACGATTGGCGGGAATTAAGCGGCGTTTAGTTAAGGACGAAGCGTATGATAAGGCTTACACAGCTCAAATAGACAGATTGGTGAGCGAGGGTTACGCGAGTAAATTGGATAGCGGGGTCAAGCTTGAACCGATATGGTACCTACCGCATTTTGGGGTAAAGAATCCAAACAAACCGGGCAAGCTAAGATTAGTGTTTGACGCCGCGGCCAACTATGGCGGAACATCGTTAAATGACAATTTACTCACGGGACCGGATTTGTTGAACTCGCTTCTAGGTGTGCTGTTTAAGTTTAGGTTAGGACCAATCGCGTACACCGGAGATATAGCCGATATGTTCCTTAGGGTAAAGATACGAGAACAGGATCGGGGTGCGCAATTGTTTTTATGGAACGCGGACGGCCGCCGAGAACCCGATGTTTACGTCATGAGTTCAATGATCTTCGGCGCTGTGTCGTCACCAACGTCTGCTATATATATATTAAACAAAAATGCAGCCATATATAAGGATAAATATCCAGAGGCGGTGTCGGCCATACACGATAGGCATTACATGGACGACTATCTCGACAGTCAGTGGTCTGTCGCGCAAGCCGGACAGCTGATTGAGGAGGTGACCCGCATCCACGCTGCAGGTGGGTTTGAAATACGGGGGTGGGTCACCAACTCACAAGAGTTGCGCGACCGACTACAGGTCGAGATGCCAGATAGGGTTAGTCTAGATAAGGGCGAGAACGCGACGGAACGCACTTTAGGAATGATATGGTCGCCGAGCACTGATAAGCTAGCTTTCGACTTATCATTTAAACGGTTACCTAAAACAATAGTAGAGGGCCAACTCGTGCCTACTAAGAGGGAATTTCTACGCTTTATCATGTCAATATTTGACCCATTAGGATTTTTATATCCATGCATAATACAATCGAGAATTTTAATGAAAAGAATTTGGCAAACAGGTATACAATGGGATGAGAAACTGCAAGATGCAGAGGCCAAGTTATGGTTCAAATGGTTGCAAGACTTGCAACATTTGTCCCAAATATCAATACCCCGTTGGTATGGATTAAGGTTAGACGCGGTAGACTTGCATGTGTTTGGGGACGCGAGTCAGTCCGCTTATGCAGCTGTAGCCTATATAACGGGTTTAGACACGGAGGGAAATAGGAATGCGGCTATTGTCATTGGAAAAGCTCGAGTAGCGCCGCAGAAGTTAGTGTCTATCCCTCGTTTAGAACTGCAGGCAGCCGTGTTAGCCTGCAGACTAGCCAATACAGTAGAAAAAGACTTAGGTATAAAATTCAAACATAAATACCTATGGACAGATAGTAAAACTGTTTTAAAATGGATAAACTCAGACGCATCCGAATTTCAAAGATTTGTTTCGCACCGCTTAGCGGAAATAGATAGGCGGTCAGAGAGGTCCGACTGGCGCTGGGTCCCGTCAGCGATGAACCCAGCAGACAAGGCTACCAGATTGGACTGGCCACTTAACAGTAGCGAGTGGCTGTCGGGCCCCTCGTTTCTTCGTTGTCCGCAGGAGGAGTGGCCGGCGAGCACCGACTATGAAGCGGTGCCTGACACGCAGCTGGAGCGGGTGCAGCGGGCGCACGCAGTGGCGGCGCCAGAAGAGCCGTTGCTGAGTTACGAGCGGCTCCCCACATGGACGCGCGCCCTCTACGTCATGGCGCGCCTAATCATTTTCAGTGACCTCTGCCGCAGACGACGGCAATCATCAGCTGTGACAGCGGCGGACCTGCGAGAGGCCGAGCTGCGCCTGCTGCGAATGGCGCAGGCAGATAGCTACGCAGCCGACATCACGGCGCTGCGAGAGGGCCGGTCGCTGCTAAGCGGCAGTAAGCTGAGGCCCCTAGACCCCATGCTGTACGACGACGGGCTGTTGCGAGTCCGCGGCAGGCTGGGCGCCTGCAGCGAGCTCAAGTTCGGCGAAAGGCATCCTGTCATCTTAGACGGCAAACACCCATTGACGCGCCGTCTGATCCTCAAGTACCACGTGGCAAGACTACATGCAAACCAAGAAACCGTGGTCAACTGCATCCGAGAGAAGTATTGGGTGACCAATCTGAGGTCAACAGTGAAATCCGTGTCAGCAAAGTGCCAGCGATGCCGCATTGAGAAGGCAAGTCCAACAGCACCCAAGATGGGAGATTTACCGACCGCCCGGTTGGAAATCGGAAGAAGAGCCTTCGTCCACTGTGGGGTGGACTATTTCGGTCCCATGGAAGTCACCATCGGCCGGCGTCGCGAGAAGCGGTGGGGCGTGTTATTCACATGCCTCGCCACACGCGCCGTGCACCTCGAGTTGGCGTCATCTCTTAGCGCCGACTCCGCCATCCTCGCCTTGCGGCGCCTCATTGCGCGCCGCGGGGCCCCGACCGACATGTACTCCGATCGAGGTACCAACTTCGTGGGGGCATACTCCGAGCTACGTGCAGCCCTCCGTGATCTCGATCACCACCGTCTGAAGACGGACGCCACCAGCCGCGGAATCACGTGGCATTTCAACCCGCCGGCATCCCCACACATGGGCGGGTGCTGGGAGCGCTTGGTGCGCTCAGTCAAGAACGCGCTCAAAGCTACACTTCGTGAGCGCGCGCCACGCGAGGAGGTTCTCTACACGCTCCTCGCTGAGGCCGAGCTGATCATCAACAGTCGGCCTCTCACCTACGTCAGCAGCGACGCGGAGCACCCAGTGGTGCTTACGCCAAACCATCTCCTGCTGGGCACTGCCGCGGGAGATGCACCGAGCACACGTCCAGACGCAGCCGACGTGGACTCCCGGAGGATGTGGCGTCGGGTCAACGCGCTGGCCGACCTCTTCTGGAGGCGCTGGCTCCGAGAGTACCTGCCGACGCTACAGCGACGTCATAAGTGGACAGACAATAGTGAAAGTGTATCGGTTAATGACGTGGTAGTGATCATTGACGAAAATAAGCCACGTAATCAGTGGACCCGAGGTATAGTGATTAGAGTGTACCCCGGGTCAGACGGCATAGTTAGGGTTGTAGATGTAAGAACTAATAATGGGGTCCTGCGTCGACCCGTTGTAAAGGTCGTTGTGCTTCCTACCAACGGTGATGTAATCGGTTGAACCCTCTTACGGGGGTGGGAAATGTTGGGAAGCACAGCCATCTCAAATATATGCTTATTTAGTTAGTATTATTGTCATTAATGCACCTAACCAGTTTGTGAAAGGTTCCAATAGAAAAAGTAGTTTTTTGTAAGAACAATTGTAAACAAACGATGTGGCGAGCTCGACGCCGGCAGGTCTGTGCAAGTTCAGACACGTCGAAACCTGTCCGACGCGCACTCAGCGCTGATTGGTTGAAGAGGTCTCGAGCTCGCACCTAGATTAAATTAATTGGTCGTAGGGTAGGTCAAACCCTACACTACGTGCGCCCCAAAACAATAGTATAGAAATAGAGCATTTTGGGGCGAACAGTGCAGTCTCACAGCAGTCTTACAAGAGTCAGTCATCAAGCAGTCTCACAGCAGTCTTACAAGAGTCAGTCATCAAGCAGTCTCACAGCAGTCATACAGAAACAATGGTATAATTAATAGTGTAAATGGTCAACCGGCTGATATTGTAAATATGTGTTGTATATAGTGATTCTTGGTAACGTTATCTTCATTTTTATATCTCTCTTTCTTGTGTTTATTTAACTTGTTCCTGTACTTTATGTGTTTTCGTGATAATATAAACTGTGTGTACCGACTTGGTGTTTTTCTCATATTCGCAAATCATCCACCCTTGCGCCTGCATCTCTACAGTTTGGTTGAACGCGCTAATCTCAGGAACTACTGGTCCAATTTGAAAAATTATTTCAGTGTTAGATAGCCCATTTATCGAGGAAGGTTATAGACTATATATCATCATGCTAAGACAAATAGGAGCGGAGCAGTAATGGAAAATGTGACGCAGACGAAGTTGCGCGGGTCAGCTAGTCTCCTATATTGTGTCTACTTGTACGTTTCATACCACACGCCCCATTATAATTAGATAACTACAACGTGACAGGCTCAATATTAATGCAACATTTAAAAGACTTCAGTAATGTGTATTCAATCCTTAAATCTTTACAGTTAATAATAATGCCTATTGTAAATAAGGAATCACGCAGTTATCTACAGCAATTCAATAAAAGAGTTTTTAAGCAGTACCGTTTACCTTATGTATTTGTTGCACCGCGTCTCCGTGTAACGCGTTACGTATCGGAGCGGAGAGCGTGCTCGCGCAACTCGAGTACGGCGCGGCACATCGAACTGATGTAACGTGCAACAAATTCACGCGTTACGCCGGCGCGGTGCAGCAGCGTGCTCGCAACGCTCCACTCGGCACTCGTGTGGCACATTATACGCGCAGATGGTGCTACTCTATACGATATGTATTACTAGCTTACTACTTCTCCCAAAGTTCGCACCGGAAAGTATTTTTACTTTAATTAGGTTATGGAATAAGTGTGTGAACTTCTCGTGCCAAGAAAAATAAGTACTTTAAGGAAATTTATAGGAAACTAATACTTTCCAACTTTGACTGAAAAAACCCGCAAGTATTCGTTTTCATGGGAGTTATTCCTCCACACGCACCTTGTACCTAAGTGTCTAAACACACCTTGCCCTAGGTATGCGACAGAAGTTCGGCATGATCATGCCTTCAATGCTATTTGAATTACTGACGACACATTATGCCGAAATTACGTTGCGTTATAGCGTACAGCCGAAATTCAATTCAGCTGCAATTCGGCGGCAAAGTATTCTGTAGAGCACACATTATACGCGACCGAAGTTCGGTTCAATTGCTGACGAAGATCCGCGGCGGAGGGCAGCGGGATCGCGTGTCCACTAGTTGTATTTAATTCGCACTCTGCACACGATTGCGTCTGCGCACGACACACGTGCTTTGTTGTGTCATTAAAACATAGGTACTTACACAATGTTTCATTCAGAAAAAATCACTATCGAGGTTGAGTTGCGACCATGTTTGCGGATCAATGATCTGTCTGTCTGTCTCGATGAGCGTGTCTCTCCGGCCGCTTAGTTAGAAGCGACACGACGTCACGATAACGCTCAAAACACTGAATACACACAAAGTTGCGCAACCGAATTTTTGGCACTTATGGTATGTCGTATAAGCCGAAAACGTTGAAACGTAAAATCAGCCGTGGAACATCCTCGCGTACCTACGGCATAGTGTTTTTAGACACTTAAAGGTAACATTTGATGATATTCTTTCCTGAACTAAACATCGTTCCGAGCTCAAAGTCACATTAGGATCTCAGCAATAATTTAGAAATACCAATAATATATTCAAGTTAAAACATTTTCAGTAGCATCTGTTTCCAAGGAGTATGAATTCGTTACAGTAAATAGTTTCTCGGAATGAACATGCGAAGTTTCGAGCGTCGCATCGCCGGTACTTGGGTACCGTCAGCAGCGTCAGGTAGCGTCAGACAGCGGAGGAGCAAACTCGGCTCCGGCTGACAAACAAATTTCGATATGAAAGCCAAATAATAACAAAGTTACGGCTGCAGATAGCGACGCTCTGAGTCTCGTTTTACGAGAGCGACGGACGCGACTCACGCGACTGAGCTATGCGTTGCTATATTATAATATGTATTGCGCCCAACTTTTCTTTAGGGTTACGTCAAATTCATCATCATTCATCATCGTATAATTTGTGCGATCGTAGTGAACGGACGTTTCGAACAATATTAATATAAATAAATAATCACTTGCAAAATCGTGACCTAGTTTTTATAAATAGCCGGTAGTAAAGTTAACTGAGTCATACTCTAGGTATACATAAGGTGAATTTTATGAAGATGATAATCAGTGTTTAGCAAGTAAATAAACTGTTACACAATGGAGGATAGTCCCTTCAGCCCGAGAAGTAGGTGTGCTCGCTCCCCGCCGTCTACACCAGCGCGCGCAGTCCTATCCACTCCTGCTCCTCAAGCGCCGAGCCAACGGCATGATGACTTCGAAAGTCTTCCGACTCCAGAAATTCAGAACTGGATGACGACCATTGACCAGAGCCTTCAGGAGGTGTGTGCTATTGCAGCAGAAGGTAAGCTGAACTCAGACCAGAAGATGCGCATCAATGCCTTATGCCGGAAGGTCGGACATGGAACATCGCAGATGGCCGTACAATATCAGTCTCTCAAATCCAGGGCCTTACAATTGCATAATGCAGTGACATCACTCGAAGGTCAACTCGACCTATCGCAGCAACTAAAGGAGCTGAAGATGAAAGTCGGAGAGTCAACAAAACCTGCACTGGGAACTTCCTTTTCCAACATGGTAAAGAAAGGTACCAACAACTACATCCAGCCATCAAACGTAAGTTCTGTGGCCATTTATCCGCAAGACAAATTGAGGACCAGTGATGAAACAAAGTCTCTTGTCCAAAAAATTATCTGCCCCGAACAGATGAAGCTTCACGTAAGAGGCCTGCGCAAGACTAAAAATGGCGGAGTCATTACCAGCACTGAGACAAAAGACGACATCGAGAAACTGAGGCAATCAGAGCAGCTAACAAAGTCGGCCCTAACTGTCGACGAGCCACATAAAACGAAGCCCAGGGTAGTTATCATAGGAGTGCCGACATCCATGGCAGAAAATGAGGTTTTTACTTGCCTGTATCACCAAAATCTTGCCGAGAAATTACAAGACTGCAGCCTTGAAACATTTTTGACCTCAATTAGGTTAAGCCATAAGTCAGGTAAGAAAGACGCTGAGAACTGCAACTACATAATTGAAGTACCTGCAGTCATACGCAAAGCCCTGATCTCAAGAGACCGAGTGTTTGTGAATTGGTCATCATGCCCTGTAAGAGACTTTACATTGGTCACACGATGTTATAAGTGCCAGCAGTATGGTCATGCTGCCAAGTTTTGTCGGCAGACGTCCTGTACCTGTGGTCACTGTGGCGATCAAGGACACTCTATCAAAGAATGTCCAAAAAAGGGAGATGAACCAAAGTGCGCTACTTGCTTTCACTACAAAAAGCCAGATAAGCACAACACAGGCGCAGCTGACTGCCCGGCGAAAATAATGGCCGAAAAACGTTATATTAATTCTATAGATTATGCAGGCGCCTAAGAGCGTCGTCGATAATTTATTTGTTTAGACCAGTAAGTTTTTTTTCTTTCTATATTTATTTTTGTATTTTAGTTCCACAGTTATGATTAACGATATAATTAATGAGTTAGACAATTTCTCTGTATCCGAATCAAAAGTCTGTGAAGCTGAAAATTGCAAACAATATCTTTCCGACTACAAAACTCCATTAACTGTACTAACACAAAATATTCGCAGTATTTTTAAGAATTTCGATAGTTTCTGCACCTTTATACAACGGTTAGACATACATTGTGACGTTATAGTTTTAACCGAATGTTGGCTTGCCAAGCAATATAACATACCACTAATACCGGGATATAATATGTACAAAAGTAATAGGAACTACAATCAAAATGATGGGGTGATAGTTTATGTAAGGAATCATCTGATGGTCTCTGTTGAGAAACCTAATATGCACGACTGCAACAGTTTGGTAGTGCAGATTGGGTCAAACTTTGCGATATTAGCATTATATCGACCTCCCTCCTTTAAAAATATAAGTAATTTTACAGAATCGCTGAATGCTGTCTTGCAGAACCTATCATCCATAAAAAACACGATTGTAATCGGAGATATTAATATCAACATTCTTCCAGGATGTTCTGATGTATCTGCTCAGGACTACCTAAACATATGCGCATTTCATGGCCTTCTCCCCGCACATAGCTTCCCCACACATCATAGTGGCTCCTGCTTAGATCATATCATGTTAAAATCAAATTACCCCTCACTTGCACTTGTTGTTAATTCGGCAATAACCGATCACAATGCTGCCCTACTAACTCACGATTGTAACATACCTGCAAAACACTCGCACAATTTCGAAATTGAATATAAATAAACTTGAAGAAGATTTGCGCGTCATCAACTTTGATCCAGTCTATAATTCCGCTGACCCGCAGTTTTGCATGTTGTATGTAATAGAAAATGTACAACAAGCAATTAAAAAAAATACGTTTATATCGCATTTGAGCAACAAAAATTGCAACATAAAACCCTGGATTACGACAGGTCTTATACGTTGTATGAAGCATAGAGATAGACTACATATGAAAGCTAAATCTCACCCAGATAATGCTACATTGCAACTGTCATACAAAAGATATCGTAATTTTTGTAGTGATCTACTCAAAAAAGTTAAAAGCAACTACGATAATACTGCATTAGAAAACGCTGGAACAAAATAAAAAGATCTGGAAATGTATTAAAAATATAACATTTTCAACAAAACAAAATGAGTCATCTTCAGGTTTATTACAAGCGCACTCGTCACAGCTGACCTCTGCTAACATAGCAAATAATTTCTTTGTCAATGTTGGAAAGTGTTTGGCAGAGAAAAATCGGGGTCAATTGCCTTATCTAACGAGTGATTCTTTAACAGGCAGCTCCACCTTAACATCCTTCGCACTGCTAGATACTGACGAGATTGAGGTAGAAAGTATGATCATGACCTTAAAAGACCACTCTGCAGTTGGTTGGGATAACATATCAAATAAAATTATTAAACAATTCAGGAATATTTTGGTATCTGGTTTATATTTTTCGTATATCTCGAGGTATTTTTCCGGAATGCCTCAAAAAAGCAGTTGTTGTCCCTATATTTAAATCAGGCAGTAAAGATCAAGTAACAAATTACAGACCTATTTCTCTACTGCCTTCTTTCTCTAAGATATTGGAAAAAATTATAAACAAAAGGTTGTTCAAATATCTGGAGGACAAATCTATTTTGTCGGAACGACAATTTGGTTTTAGACCTAAACAATCAACTGCCGATGCCGTTCATCATCTTACTGACTATCTGGCTCGAGAACTTGACAAGGGTAACCATACAGTTGGAATTTTCCTGGACCTCGCCAAGGCTTTTGACACAGTTTCCATTCCCATTCTTTTGCGCAAGCTTGAGACAGTGGGTATAAGAGGAATTCAGCTGAAATTTTTTAAAAGCTACTTAGAAGACCGTACCCAGTGCGTGAAGATTGGCAGTGTTATCAGCGCAGACCAAAAAACCACGACTTTTGGGGTTCCCCAAGGAAGTATTTTGGGACCCACTATATTTCTGATATACATAAATGACCTTTGTAATCTGAAGCTAAAGCATGGCATAATAATATCTTACGCGGATGACACTGCTCTTCTATTTTCGGCTGCCTCGGAACATGACGTCTACAAGCTCACGCAAGACGGCTTCAACATGGTAAATAAATGGCTTCAGCATAACTCACTAACTCTAAATGCACTTAAGACACATTACATTAAGTTTTCGATGCGCAAACAAACTTCTAATATTACTCCAACGCTGTATGCCCATTGTTGTACAGTCCTTACAGACTGCCCGTTCGTGTGTCCCAGTATTAACAAGACTAACAAAATAAAATATTTGGGTGTTATAATTGATGAAACACTAACCTTCAAACATCATATGGAAGCATTAAATAACAGAATTCGTAAGCTAATATACGTATTCAAAAAGCTACGATATATTGCAGACCCAATACTCATAAGGCAAGTTTACTTTGCTCTATGTCAGTCAATTTTGACGTACTGCATTACCTCGTGGGGTGGAGCAGGTAAAACTTTATTACTGCCCATCGAAAGAGCTCAAAGAGCGATTCTCAAGGTATCTACTTGCCGCCCTTTCCTCTTTCCCACTAACCTGCTCTATAAATCTTGTGAAGTACTAACAGTTCGGCAATTATTCATTATGAGCATTGTACTAAAACAACACGCAGCTCTTTGCTACAGCACTGATTTTACTAAAAAGAGACGAAAAGACATTGTTTGCCCCACAAAAAGTACAAAAAATGCTTTCACAACAAAATTTTATGTTTTCCTTGGACCACTACTCTATAATAGGCTGAATGCAAAAGCAAACATCTATGCCCTAAATTATAGAAATTGTAAAAAAACGCTCAAGGAAACTCTTCAAATTTTGTCCTATGAAGATACAGAGAAGTTGTTGGAGGTATTGAAATAAAGTTTTGTTTGTGTATATACTATTTATTTTATTTTTGTAGGTTAAGTTAGAATACTAAGGTTATAGGAAGTATGATTTTACACTATTTACTGTTTTTTACATACCTATAAGATAACTATTTTATTTTACATAATTACCGTGATTATTATAAATAACACTCACCTACCTATTTTCGCCTGAAACACAGGATGTCCTAGTTCAGGCACATAACACCCGTGAACTTACCATAGATTTAAGCAAAAAATGTATTTACTGTTTTTACACAAAATTTAATAAAAATAAATTTGATTTGAAATTTGATTTGAAAAGTATAAAAAAAAAAACATAATGATAGATAAGCTGATGATTATGTGGGGGTTGATGTAAAAAATAAATATAAAAAAGAGATTTGGAAAGAGATAGGCGCTTCCTCAGACGCCGACAACACTTTATGAAGTGTTAATTAATATGTTATTTGTTAATTGGTTGACATCAGTGACTCTGCAATGCAGAAGCTAGCGTTGACTTACACGACACCGCGGCCGCTGCCGACGTCACAAGTTGGACGAGCCGCGCGCCGCCATCAGCCGAATGTTAATCAACGAACACGACACACGCCGACTGAATAGGAAATTAAAGATTACGATCCCTTGTCAACAATGTCACCAGTTCACACCACACGTATTGAAAATGTTCAATGTTATTATAACCTGAAGATGTGCTGCTGGCTTAATAATAACAATGGCACGGCTCGATCTTCAAGGTTAAGCAACGCGTCCGCAGACATGTCCTTCGGAATCCACGTTAAACTTTTGGTCCGGCTGTGATTTGACAGTTGCTCCATATATGCGCTAAACAGGCCGGTGGCTGGAAGCCGACCCCAACATAGCTGGAAACAAGTGTAGGCAGGCACCTACATAGATTGTTCTTGTAACCTGGAGTAGTAGTCATCGATATTATTATGTAGTTTCGGTTCGAGCATGGCATGAGATGATTGACGATTGATGAAGATGCATTTCCACGCTAAAGCAGATTTGTACATCGCAGTAACCGAAACACGCAATATTAAAGTTATCTGAGCTCAAAAGTACGGCGTGAGTACCAGGGCTGCAAATATTTTGACAGCTATTTTAATAACGGATAACCCTCGGGTTCCCTGAGAAGCGCCATCCATAGCCCGCCACGCCGCCACCCGCGCGCCGCGGAATGCAGCAACTTGTTACAACTTGCAGTACGCGCGCTGCGCACAAAGAAACAGTTTTAATTAATTGATGCCCGTTTGTTTAACGAGCCACTTTAAGTGTTGCTAATATTGAACAGTTTCTCATAATTTTATTGTGTCCTTATGAGAGTATTTTCTGTCTATTAGCAATACGTAAATTGGTTGATTGACTGACGAAACCGTTCTTGATATTGAAATCAGATCCATTCTGGACTTTGAGTGATAAGGAAAGAAGAGTATGTAATTCATTCAAATGTAAATTGTTAATGTATTGTATAGTGGTGGCTAATGATTATACGAATAAACTTTATTAAAACACTAGCTGACCCGTGCCCCCTTCGTTAGGGTGTATTTTTCGGGTTAATATAATATAGCCTATGACACTCCCAAACTTTACCTCTTACGGCCGTTCCCAATAAACTATCCATCGCCAGGATTGGTCTACTAAAGATAGAAAAATCTATCTATCATCGGTTTTGATGTCCCAATAACATACTGATGGTTTTGACAACTAACCGACCTACGCTATCTATCCATGGGAGGGGTTATCGCTTACTACTTCTAAATATTACTATGAAATTGCAACTTAATGCATCCCAATATACTTTTGACAGCTTACTGTCAGTAATGTCAATACTAAAGATAACCAAATTAGTCAAACTGTCGAAAAGCAAGGTTATGCAGGGTTATGACATATTTATTTTAAAAAAGTGCAGTGTTTTCATCATTCCTAATAATGTCTGAGTCTGGTGAAAGTGATTTATCTATGTTAATGGAATTATCTGATTGGGACAGTGATTTTGAAGATGAATCCCAGAAAAACTAAAAGACCAGCGTAAACCATATCGAAGGGGTATCTTGATCCGCAGGTTTCGGCTCCTATTTTCTTCCCGCAGTGTTGCCTCTTCGACGGCAGTGCTGCGACTGCGACTGAACCGTTTTTTTTTTTTTGATTATGGCCTCTTGCTGCTACAAACTCTAGAAAGTTGCAGCTACTTAACCGGACTTGTGCGACTGAACCGAAATTCGGCTCTGCTTATATACGGCCCGTCGTTACCTTACTGAGAACCGTAATTTTTGGACTCGATTCGTGTGTAATTTTTACTTTGAGCCGCAACCTTTGGAGCCTTTATTTATTGTATTTCATGTGAAAACCCTTATATATGTAGATATATATATTTGGATTCCTTAAAACTTATTCTATAACATGGAATACAAATTGTATCAATATCCTTACATGACAAAAGGTTTCTAGAACAAAACCTCTAATTTTACATCATAACAAATTTTCATTATACATTTTTTAAAATATCTCGAAAACTATAAGTCCTATCAACTTAATTCTTTCTGTAAAAGTGGTTTTGGGTTGAGACCTTTATTTTAATACCAATTTCAAAACGCTATCACTTAAAACAAAAAATCACATTTTCAATTTACGTAATTTAAAACCTTACATCTAAATTTCCTAACCAACTATCAGAATTCGTTTATATTAGACTTTCATTAGACCTAATATACATATATAACTTATAAAACTAATTAAAAGGTAATGAAAGCATAATCTCATCAAATTAGTCAAATAATTATGGGAGGGCTGGATAGCTGAGCTCATCTACCGATGACAATGGATAGTTAAACGTTACCGTCACTTGTGGGACGTAAAGTAAGAATAGATAGAAGTCTACCATTTATCGTCGATAACAAGATATCGCTCACTGAGGTTAGGTTATTGGGAACGGCCGAATAGGTTATATTAGTTTAATCCGCGCGTGATCAAAAAGGGATGGAACCTTATCAAAGTAAATAGAAAATGACAGTTCTCAAGACTAGTAGCGTCAGCGAAAAAACTCTGAATTAATTATAAATTAGTTATTTCTACGATCTATCATAGGGTTGTATTAATGTAAACATACAGAAAAGTTTCATTGTTGCAATCTTTTTAATAATAATGTTTAGATATACGAGTATATTATGTACATTAAAAATCGAAATTCATTGACCATCTTCGATACTTTTGTTTTCCAATTATATGGATAAAACATGTTTGAATGAAAGTAAGCGATTACAAATAACAGCTATAACAAAACAATTTAAACAATTTTATTTGAATAAGGAGGACTAAGTTCAACTTCAAAAATAACAATTTGAATCGATTTGTAAATAATTATTTACAAAATATAGGTACGATTAATTATTGGAAACTGGCAACACTGAAGGACGAGTAATGTAAATATATATGTCGAAGAATAAAACAATTTAATTATATTAAATACACATCGTAGGCGCAAGTTGACACAAAAGTATTGAATAAATATGCGTTTAAAAACAAAACATGAGTTTTGATTTATTTGTATCTTTTCGAGCATCGTGTCCACACGAAGCCGAGAATTGACAAATCCTTTGATAGTTTTGGGTAGTATGAATTGCTGGTTGATTCTGCTAAGTGGCCTTTTTAAACCCGCTGGCAACTTTGCCGACGACGCTACGACTGGTCGGTGGCCCGCGCGCGGCTCAGTTCCAAAAGTTCGCATCCCATTCTGATCGCGCGCGAGTTATATATAAGTGAAGATTAGTGACAGAATATATAAAATTATAAATAACACGGTGACGCATACTCCTGATAAAGATGAGCTACTTTCCTGAAACTTTATTACCTCCTCAAACTGAAAATTCTCTTAAATTGTTCGCGGAACAATACGAATTACTATTTTTCCGAAATAAGCTTCGTTAGGGTAGAGGGGGCCAGGTAAGCGGGGTGTGTGGGTGTAGGCGGGTGAGAGGGATAGTACACGAATTTGAGAAAATATCCGAGCACTGGATACGTTGTGCAGCATCATGTCTTAGCTAAGCGAGCCCTCGGTGACGTACTACACATCACAATCAGACACTTAGGTGGAGTGAACGACAAGTCAGCTGTCATGCCATCTTGTTTTCATGGTTTGACAGCTCACTTGTCGTTCACTTCGCCTAAGAGTTCACTTCGACATATTTACAGAATCGCAGGTATGTGTCTACTGTAGTGCTAGTCAAATTCATTGTTGAATGGCTAACGTGGTTTTCTCATAAATAAAAATATAAAAGAAATGACGCTGCTGGCTAAATATAAGGGAGTGGTGTTCATACTTCATATCAATGCCTGACTTGTAGTATGACTGGTTACTACGTAGCTTGTTGTAGCAGCTGACAGGGTATCGGTTATTTCGGGGTCTGTTCTGTTCCGTCCGCAACGAGACAATGACGCTACCTCACACATAGCTCGGCAGACGCCGCTCACTTTGATTACAAAACGGTCCATTGAATTAGTCCCGTGAATTCATAACTAGGAGGCTACGGCGCGGGGCGTACGATTTATATCGAGCAATATTACTGTACAAAGGGCTAGAGGGCAGCCTTTTATGAACCCTACAAAGCAGCGCCATTCAAGGCGTCGCTAAATTAATTTGATAAGTCGCGAACGAGCCCATTTATGAATATCGTTTATCACTTCTGCGTTATTTGCGTTTTTTCAGTTCACGTCTCCATTTCACAAGTTTGAAGTGGCTTTAACGATGCTTACTGAAGAAGTGAAACTTGAGTGCCACAACTATTGACTCTAATTATACAGTGAGTCATCGAATTCGAGAGTTTCCTGGATTCCTCTTATCTTAGCATTGTGAGCGGCATCTGTCGGGTCCGGGTCGGAGCCGGACGCGGCGGGGCCTGTCCGACTTCTTTTTGTATCGTTTTTTTTTATCGGTACCTACACCTCGCTTGGAAATTTTCGTGCAGCAAATACTGTCTGACAATTTGAAGGAAGTGGTATGAAACAAAAAACGCATCAATAGTAGAGCAGCATCTCGGAGCCCCACTCCCTCCCCCCCTCGTTCCCCGTGGCTCGTGATACACGTTCGTGGTAGGGGCTCAGGATTGGAAATGTAATATTCAGTTGGTCGGTCAGCAGCGTCAGTGGCGAGGCTGTTTTGTGCCGGCTAGATAAAAGCACTGCTTTGTATTTAGCAATTTAATCTCATTCTGTTTGCGCATCAAACGACAACGCGATCTCCTCTGATGCGGGAGTTCACCCGGCGTTGCTTTTTATTATCTCGCAGCGCACTGCACTCAATATAATTACGCCGAGATATGAAATGTGCTCAACGAAACATTTCCTCTGTTCCTTAATTCCTTCGACTACAACGAACGTAATGGGATACTAAGATTTTCGTCTGACGGTCGGACTGTGTAACTTTTTGAGCAACGTCGTCGTACGAGTTGGTACCTACTTGGTTACATTGACTCTTGTACGATTACTTATTATAGTTGTAGTTAGTTGTCGGTGGTATTATGTGAGGGGACTTTTATTCGTGTGCTCCATTTAATGACGTTAGCGAGTTGAAAAGTTTTCTAATTCACAAGCGTCGCAAGCGCGGGGTGCGGGATGGGGTGTTGTGGGCGCAGGGTGCGGGGGGTGAGGTAATGAAGTGTTCCTTGCGAACAAAAAGTGCGGTCGAGCCGCAATTAGCTCGCGGTGAGCGGTGAGCGCCGCGCACTTGTCACGTTACAACAGCTACACTTTACAACATTTGCGAGAGTGTGCAGAGTGCAGTGCGTGCAGCGCCAGCCAACCGCAGAGTGACATAGATTTTGAGAAAAAAACATTGTATTATCATTATTGACATTGTGTATTAACTTCACAGGATATTCCGGAAGTGCGAGATCATATATAAGGGTGTTGTTCTGTAGACCTGAGAGTGGCGGTAAGAAGGCTCAAGGCCAAGAATACCGCCCCAGGGCCCGGCGGCTTGCCTGGCAAAGCCTAGGCCCTGGCCTCGGAGGCTCTCGGGCCTCGACTGGAGGGGCTCTTTAGCGCATGCATGGAGAGGAGCCAGTTCCCGCTTTCTTGTAAGACCAGGAAGCTGGTCCTCATCCAGAAGCCTGGGCGCCCTGCGGACTCTCCGTCCGCATTCCAGCCCGTGGTGTTGCTCGACGAGGTGGGCAAGCTCTTCGAAAGAGTCATTGCAAACCGCTTCGCCGGGCACCTGTCGGGAACGGGGCCGGATCTTACGGAACACCAGTTTGATTTCCGCAAGGGGCGCTCTACGGTGGACGCCGTCATGCGCGTTAGAGTCCTCACGATGGGGGATGCGGTCTCCCGGGGTAGTGTTGTCTTGGCGGTGTCTCTCGACATCGCCAACGCCATCGGGTGCCGACCTACCTTCGTCGTGTGGTCGGGGACTACCTGTCCGACAGGGCAGTTATCTACCCTAGTCACAGCGGAGAGTGGAGCCGGCGAGAGATATCGTGCGGCGTCCCACAGGGATCGGTTCTGGGGCCGCCCCTGTGGAACATTGGTACGACTGGGTGCTGCGCATGCTGCGCTGTCCGTGGGTTACAGGGAAAATAATCTCCTACATTTTCATGCAAAGCGAAGTCTCACATACTTGCGTAACTTCTCCGTGCGCCGCGGTGGGTTTCCGCCTTTTTAGTGTGGTGTACACACGTAAGACGTAAGACACGTTTAAGCAAATCATCGGAACGTCTTTACTATGTATTAAAATCTATGGTCCTGAGGAAACGTTTACAACTGGCTTTGAAGGTAAAAGTGTAATATTAAGTAAAAATGGCTTATTATTATTTTAAATCAACATCACCACTGCATTTCTGTTTTAATTAAATGTTGTACATGATATTTGCTCACTTGAACAGTAGGTAGTGCACACTAGAGGCGTTGTTACAGATAGTCATCGGCACTAGATGGTACGGATAGTGTATTAGTTACTTAACGCAGATTGAGTCAATTAACGCAGCGCATTAATTCTAATATACGAAGCACTGGACAGCAAGGAACAATAGACCATCAGGGACATCCTGTGCTTTCCAAACAGTGAACAGTAGTAAGTCACTTAATAGACCAGGGCTGAAGCCTTTGAAAATGGATAAGATGAAAAAAAAAATAGTAGGATGAAACCCATTGGAAAAGAATAGTTCATATTTTGAAAAAGATAAAAAACCAAAAACTTGTTTATTTGAACTTTTCACATAAATTTTGAGGTAAAGTGAAAAAAGTGCACATCTAAAGTTGTAGATCTGTTTACTACCTACAACTTTGCCATTTTTTTTTAACGAGAGAAAATAAGAGCAAAGATATCTAAATTTTCATACGCACTCCGCGAGTTCAAAAAAACAACAGACCTGAAAACTGCACTCGTAACGTACTACGCATACGCCTACGCATGGCTCAATATACGTCATCTTATGGGGCAACAGTACAGACGCGCCCATACTGTTTACCTTACAAAAAAAAACTTATCAGAATCCTAGTAAATATTGAATTCACCGATAGCTTTAAACCCCACTTTCAGGAATTAAAGATTTTACCCCTACCCTGTCTCTATATATTTGACATTTGTAAGTTCGTGCGTAAGTACCCAGAATTCTTTACAAAAAGAGAGGACATCCAAACAAAAATAATTTTAAGACACAAAAATAGACTGAACTTACCATCGTCGCGACTAAAAATGCACTCCAATATTACCCTTGTCATGTCTATAAAAAATTATAATAAGTTACCCGACATAATAAAAAATATAAATAAATGTAATATGCTTTTAAATAAATTGAAGCTTTTTCTTTTAAGCAATTATGCTACTGTAGTATAAGCGAATACTTAAAATTATAAAATATAATTAAATTCATAACTATATATCTGTATCTACAAAACCTCATTGGCAATGATAGGCCTCCCTCGCCCAATAAATAACTTACCTAGACTATTAATTAATAAACAAAAATATAAATAGGTACATGAATTAAAACTAATTAATTACAATGTTTATAAATAAATAATAGTTTTAAAACAATATATATTATTCTTAATTTTAACTCTGTACAATATGACAATTAACAAGCTACTAATTATTAAAATAATCAAATTAAAGCCGCAGTGCTCTTCCTCCTCTCTTCTACTTGATCTATGCTGTGCCCGACAGGGTCCATAATTGTGACTAATATAATTATTTTCTCCAACTGTATACATTATGGTACGCAATAAAGAATTGAGAAGTGAGACCATGTTTGGGTCACGGAATAAATTAAAAAAAAAAGCTTCCTCTCTCCTACTTATCTTGCTGTGCCCGACAGGGTTCACATGAACCAATTTTGTTTTTTACCACCTAAGAATACATGTGGAATGTAATAATACTACTCAATTTCTTTATTACATTAATATAGAAATTGAGTATTGAGTATTGGAATTCCATATATATACTTAATTTTAATAGAATCGGTTTAGTAGATCCGGAGGAAACTGGCTGTGACAGACAGACAGACAGACAGACACCTGAGTGAACCTAAAACTTGTTGAGAAAAGATGTCACCGCGTGTCAACATGTCCGCTACCTATGCCGCCGGCGACGCTTTAGGGTGCCTGTCCATTTGCGCGGAGCCAGGCAGCGGAGCGGAGAAACGGAGAAATAATAGCTAATCATGTCAGTCAAAATGTCAGTGTCTCACGTGGTGTGGAGATATTATGCAATTGCATTGGTTCACTCCGTTTCTTTGCGCTGCTGCCTCACTCCGCTGTAATGGACAGGCACCCTTAAATATGACCGCGGAGCAGTTTTTAAAGCGCGTAGTTTGGATCCCACATGAATATTCCGCGCAGATAATTTCCTTCGGACAAAATTCCAAGATGAGCTGAGCGCGCTCCGAGTGGCTCTAGAGTCTAGCTTATCTCGCCGTCTACTATAATTTATGATAGAAAAGCGTAATGTATGCGAATCCTAATGGACTCGTTTCAAACATAAATTATGAAGCATTTTTTGTTGTTATTGTTTTGTAATGATTGATTACAGCTCGTTATTTCGCCTCTGCGAGCTGCGGACTGAAACAACTTTAAAGATATTTGTTTTATTCTATTTCATGATTTGTCTAGGTTCATAATTAATGAGTTTGTTTCCTACTAGGTCCGGTAATCAACATAAATCAGCCATTATTCACGACTTTCAAATTGCCACTAAACTGTGACTATTAGGCAGGTGGACATTGCACCTAACATAGCGGTGCGCGATCTACTACATCCTCATGCTTCGCTCTTCTTACTTGTTGTTTCAAAATATTGATACTCTTCAACTGAAATTGTAGTCATCCTCTGGCAGTTTGTGCAGATTTTTTTAACTTCTTATTATTAGTGAAATTCGTTGTAACTTGTTATGATTAAGTTTCGCCGCACGAATCATAATTAAGTAAAATACCTATTAAATAATGAGTTTGCGTTAGTTTCATAAGTTTGAAAAAATATCGGTGTTTTTGTGTTGCGAGTGAAACGAGTTAATTAATTAATTAAGTAGGTAATTAGGTGGATGCATGATAATATCAGACCTTGAGTACTTAATTACGTAAAAGTAAGCTGAAAGTATAGTGAACCTGTTTTATTTACTTAAAGTATTAATGATTAAAAGGGTGAAGCTAATTTAGAATAGTGCTGTGACACACTCTCACAAGCACAACACTAACGAAACTGTAAATCCATCAAAGTATCGATCGCGGTCAACTCCATGAGAATCTGAGCCCCAACGATAGCAATCTGTTTCCTAATTTTCCGTCAAATCGAAAACACGTTGGATCCGCTAAGTCAACACACAATGACATACGGAAGCATCGCGTGCAGTGTGCTGTGATCACTTGTGCAGTGATTAAACACAATGTCCGCGACGGATCCGCACCGCCACCGGGACCGTGGCGGATCCGCAGCCGACCGCCACCGGCTGGCGGCCTGAAATCGAGTAAACAAGAGACTCAATTTGATTGTTCAATTGCTTTGTCACCGGTACTCGATCCCGACTCGGGTACGACTCGGGAGGACTCGGGAGGACTCGGGCGCGGCGGGCACTCTCACCGAGCGCATTTCCACTCGCCGCCGCCGACGCGGACGTCGGGAACAGTGAATCTTAACTAGTTTGTACTGCATTGATTATTGAACGGTCTGATAGAAAAATATTGAATGCTTTTTCTGTGAAGTGAAACGAAGGCATTTATTTTAAAGAAGGTTCTCGGCTCGCTGTGTTGGTAGAAGCGATCCTATAACTGATTCTTTGAAGGAAAATCAAACTTGTTGAAATATTTTATGTTCTTGGTTTGCACTACTTTTCTCAGAGTTTATTAAGGTGTAATAACTTTATTGTTTCGCAAAACCATGAAATCGTTAAATAACCATATATGTTATGTTTGATATTTACCATAGTCGACTGTTTCAGTCTTACTAAGAAAATATGAAACAAACCGGCCAAGTGCGAGTCGGACTCGCGCACCGAGGGTTCCGTACAAACCTGTAGGTAGTATACCTATTATAAGCAAAATAAAGATCCTATTTATAGATCTTGCAAAACGCTTAGTTGACGCTTCGCGTGACCCAAGAGCTGGCTTTTACCTTGGACAGAGGATAAGCATTGCCATACAACGTGGCAATGCAGCCAGTCTTTTGGGCTCACTTCCAGTCGATAGCGATGGGGACGAATTTTTTGATGCCATTTTTTAGTTAGGAGTTTTTATTTTTTTCTATTTTAAGTGTAGGTATATAGTTTGTTCTTTAAACACATTTCTTTTGTTGTTAAATTATAAGCAAAAGTTGCGATGTACGATTTATGACGTATTAATAAAATAACTACTTACTAGATCTCTAGATCTCGATCAAACCATTTTTTGTTGGTAGTTTACATGGTAATATATTTTTTTTAGAAGTTACAGGGACACATTTTACCACTTTGGAAGTATCTCTCGCGCAAACTATTCAGTTTAGAAAAAAATGATATTGGAAACCTCTATATCATTTTCGAAGACCTATCCATAGATACCCCACACGTATGGGTTTGATAAAAATAAAAATGTTGAGTTTCAGTTCTAAGTATGGGGACCGCCAAAATTTGTTGTTTTTTTTCTATTTTTGTGTGAAAATCTTAATGCGGTTCACAGAATGCATCTACTTATCAAGTTTCAACAGCATAGTTCTTATAGTTTTGGAGAAAAGTGGCTGTGACATACGGACGGACAGACAGACAGACATGACGAATCTGTAAGGGTTCCGTTTTTGCCATTTGGCTACGGAACCCTAAAAATATAATAACTTGTTCGGTTCTCATCACAATTATTTTCGTAAAAACTTTCTCGCTATCCTAAAACCGATTTGTAGAAACACCTTTTCACTGAGATTGCTTATTGAATAGAGACTTCAACGAGAAACACATTCAGCTCGGAGATCGAACTCAGCTTATATTTTTCCTGTTATATTTTCAAATATACAGGTATGGTTGCCATGGCAACTATTGCATTATCCGGTAAGCTCGTTATATGATGAGCATGTGTTTGTGAGTAGTGTGTGTGCCACACGTGTCGTCAACATGTGGTCGGACACATTCTGTTGTACATTGTTAAGTGATAACAACCGCACGGCGCACGGTCCATCTTCAAGGTGGCTGTTCATTAGATAAACCTATACTCAAAATCCTCCTTGCTTGAGATGTTGGACAAAGCTGTCATTTGCTGATCTTTGACAGTCGACAGACAGCCAGACAGGAGCTTGCCAAGAAGTATAGTGTTCCCCCAGTAAATGGTATACCACTTTCCTGTATGGTTACTGGGCTGTGGAGGCACACAGACTGTCGCGCCATGTAAAATACAAGCACTAGATACATTGGGTAAGTCTGCAAGCCGACCCCAACGTAATTGAGATGAGGCAGATTGATTGCTTTTTTCTTTACAACATTTTATGAAGAGAAAAAATCAGTTCGTCCAGTTAACGTTAGCCGACTGATCAGAAAGCCGTCAGTCGGGACAGGAGCTCTTAAAAATGTTAGCAAACAGCAACAAGCAGCGAGCAGTAAGTTGACGTAACGTGAACCCATCGGTGAGCAAAAACGATACGTCACATGACGGTGGGAGATTACCAGCGAATCTAGTTTTTGTTGAACCCTTTGCGAGCACAAATAACTAAACGTTTTCTGAATAAAGCTACTATGATACTATAATACTGACACAACTGATTTTAGAACTGAAGATTAAGTTATAACAAAATCTAACAGACAGAATATAATGACGAAATAAAATGAAAATGCACATTTAACTCCAAAAATCACTCAATTCAATTGAGGAAACTAATGGTGGCTTTTTAGGATTGATTGGTCACAATTTTGACACCCAGAATGTATCGGCTTGCAACGAGCAAACTATAAGGATACTTGTACACCTTCGTGCCCGTTACAAGTATGTGTATCTCGGCCTTTAAGAGCAAACCTTCTGTTGCCGGTTCAGTAGGAATCCTTTACTGTAGGACGGTGGTGGCTTTGTGGCTGCTGCAGCACCGAGCGCTCGAGGCAGGGTTGGACAGGGGGGCGGGGGGTTCTTTGTGTCCGACTGATGCAAAAACAACGCATAGTTTATACAAATAACCTAGCAGGGAGAGGAGATGCTGTACGACATATTTGTTTTAGCAGTTTTAATGAGTTACTGTAAGCTATGGACACAGTTATTGTGATCGATGTTTTTGTTATAGATTTTAGAATAATGTATTTTGCGAATATTTTAAAACTCTCGGTGTAAAGTCAAACAGACGTCACGTTGTTGATGTCTGTTTAGCTGCAGAGCTCAGTATGTTCAATTATTACTTTATTTTTTCTAAAGTTTTTTTAAAATATTTGCAAAATACATTATTCTAAAATCTATAACAAAAACATTGATCACAATAACTGTGTCCATAGCTTACAGTAACTCATTAAAACTGCTAAAACAAATATGTCGTACAGCATCTCCTCTCCCTGCTAGGTTATTTGTATAAACTATGCGTTGTTTTTGTATCAGTCGGACACAAAGAACCCCCCGCCCCCCTGTCCAACCCTGCAGTGCTATTCTGTAACAACATTTTCGTGTCTCGACAGCGGAATCCGAGGTGAGTTTCAAATTCGTATAAATATAAGACCTTATGATGTGTGAAATAAAGTTCACTTTGTAAGCTTAGTCACTCAGGTGAAGTCGATTTCGAAATGGTTATTTACAGAATAGACTAGCTGCCCATTAATTGAAGGTGAAACAAGATTATGTATTTCTCAGAGTTCGTTAAATTTCATAAGTATTAAAACTAAATTCTCGGTAAGGCCGCGAAATAACAACGTAGTCATGTTCTGAAACAAAGTATTCATAACATCTTGATCCGCTATAATGCTCCCTCCTAGGAAAAAATGCTGAGATCGATAATATGGCAAGATTAAAGCGAGAACCTTTGCTCATAATGCGATTGTAATATAGCAGATGATAATACCAAACTGTGTTGTGCGCATGTTTAATGAGTTACTTTTTAAAATTATCGGTATATTGCATGTGTCATGTGATTTTCTCGTGAGGTATTTAAGACAACGTTATTTTAAATACTAGATCCAAACATAGACAAAGTGTAACAAAAATAACGCGAAAATTGAAAAGGGGGCCATCGTATTCATCATTATGAACAACTTTTAGTACGGGGTCATCGTCAGTACTCGGCCTCCTGTCTGGTACCTATAACTACTCAATTACATAGGTATAACTTAGGTTGCAACGATCTAAAACTAAAACCACCGTGTGAGCTGCAATTAGTCGCCGCCTCTAGCGCCTGCACTCGCGTCGTTTGTCATCCACTATCACTCGCGCCGTTTGTCTCAAAGCGACAACTTATTGCCTCACTAGCCACCCCCACCCCTCCCCGTCCCGCTGCTGGTACAGAACTAGTCGCGTTTTACTTGTGCGTCCACCAGACAAGTGTGGCTTATGGGGTATTTTCACGGGTCGATTTTCGCCGTGCGGCGAGTCGCTTCACTAATTGCCTCACCAAGCCGCATCGCTAGCCCATTTACACAGGTTACTAAAATCGCATGCGGCTCTGTCATTTCCATCGAAAATGTTGAGCAGAATAGCCGTTTGTGCCGGAATTGAAATAATTAATTATTCAACAATTGCTTAAAGAACTAAGAGAGAAGAAAAAACAAAAGGAAAGAAGAAAACGTAATGTTTGGGTACGTGGATGGATTTCTCGACGTAAGGACTTGGGTGCTTCGGATACTTTATTGGTTGAGTGGAGTTTAAAAGATCCTGATTATTTTAAAAAACGATTAAGAATGACTACTGATCAGTTTAATACTTTACTACATAAGGTTACTCCGCTTATACAAAAATGCGATACCAATATGCGAGTAGCACTTTCTCCGAAAATTAAATTAGAAATAACCCTGAAGTTCTTGGCTACCGGTGATAACTATTCAAGTTTTGCAGAGTCATTTAGAGTTCCAGAATGCACAATTTCCTTGTTTTTGAAGGATGTTTTGGATGCTATATACAATGTTTTACAGGAGTTCATTATGGTAAGTGAAACTAGTAATTAATTATAAACGATTTATTTATAAATTTTCCATTGTGTTTTCATCTAAGCATGACCTAACAGCTTGAGATAGAATATCGTCGTTCACTGCGTATTGTTGCCCAGTATTTTCTTGTGTTAAACAGCTGGCAAAATAGTCTATTTCATAATCGAGGTGCCTTCTAGAAGTGGAAGCTTCGGGAGTCGAAGTTTCACGCTGGTGAAAAGCTTGGTTTCGGGAAGTAGTAGCTTCGGCTTCTGGAGTCGAAGTATAGCGTGTATACTCTGAGAGTGAACTCGTAGGTCTAGCAATTGGAAAATGTTGTGTATAGGTTTTCAATCTTTCTTGTGACAAATAATTATTGATGAAATTTTGACAAACAATAGCATTTCTTAATGGCAAACTACGTAATTGGCTTGCCACATGTACTCCGAATGTATCAAATTCATCTTGACGGATAGTTTGAGCCAAAGTTTCTAATCTATTGACTGCTTGTAAAACAGGTGGGTCCATTTTAGGTGCGTCCCTTAGACCACTCTCCGCCTTTTTCTTTGGAGACAATATTTTTTTCTTTTGTAAGGGCGCAATATTAGATTCTTGTTCCAATTCATCAAAATATGAAGACGCGTCGCTGTTTGTGTTCACCGCTGAATCTTTTCCCTGTAACCATACACTAATATAAGTTTATTTCTTATAAGTGCCATCCACCACAGATCAATGGAAGAAAATACAAAAGGATTTTTTAGATCGCTGGCAATTTCCTTTTTGCTGTGGGGCTATTGACGGGAAACACGTATTAATCGAAAATCCACCACACGGAGCATCAGACTATTAAAATTACAAAGGCACTTATAGTGTGGTGTTGTTTGCTATAGTGGATGCACATTACCGTTTCATATATATAGATTTCGGGACTAATGGACGCATGAATGATTCACATATTTGGAAAAAAACAAAGTTCTGTAGTGCTCTTGAAAGAAATAATTTAGAACTACCTAATAAGGCAGTTTTCGTTGGTGATGATGCTTTCCCTTGTAACGTTACATTTTACAGGGGGAGCCTGTGAAATGTGAGGTCACATATAGCACTCATCTACCTAGGAGGGGAATGCGTGCTAAAAGGGAAAAGGACAAATAAATAGTATAGATTTAATGAATACACAACTTATAGAAAAGAACGGCTGATGAATGAAAAGGATGAGTGGACGTGAGATGGGAATGAAGTCTTCGTTGAAGAACCGGAGGACTGGAGGGTCGTCACTCTTCAGAGGGCTGGAGAGGATGGGCCGAGAAATGTCTCGTTCAGCCCAGGCATCAAGGTGTCCTTTGAATGCGGCAAGGAAAGCGGCCGACTTATAAGGTTCCGAGGAGGTAAACTTAAAAACGTCCTCTAAGTCTACTCTTAATATAGGAGAGAGGGCGACTTCTCTGGTTCCCAGGAGGTAAACTGTCCTCTCAGTCACTCTTAAGGAACTTTTTCGACTTGTTGCTGATCTCAGCTCCAAAACGTAGACTGACCATTTTTTTACGACGGCTCCCAGATGAAGGCTCGCTTTTATTTTGAATTTGATATGAGTTTCTAGAATTTGATGGAAAAGAAAAATGGACTTTAAGAAGGTCTGATAACAATTTCATATGCGACCTAAAACTCCTAGCTAACTTCAGAATATAATTAAAAAGAAAACTAGGCTTGTCTAACTGACATAATACAAGAAATGTAAACAAAGCATTGAAGATAGTTAATTTGCAGAAAAACTTAGAAAATACAAGTTAAAAAGAATCTAGGAATCAAGTTATGGCTATGCAGCTATGTATTAATTTATCTAGGAAGTTTATAGAGAGCGTAAGTACAAAACAATAAGACACACACTACACCCTTTGGCAACCTATTTAATGAAACCGTATTCAAGACATGAAGGTTTGGAACACAAACAAAAAATCTTTAATTACAGACTATCAAGAGCACGCCGAATCGTAGAGAATGCCTTTGGCATAATGGCTTCACGATTCAGAGTATACAGAAAACCTATATCTGTTTCATTGGATAAAACTGATTCTATTATTAAAGCGACCTGTGTGCTGCATAACTGGCTTCGGACTAATCTCATATACATGAATACTCCCGAATTAGTAGACGGAGAAGACTTCAGTTCTGGGACAATCAGAAACGGAAGTTGGAGAAGCATTCCTACGGCAGGAGTAGACGAATTAATGACACCGCTATCTTCTAACAACTATTCACGAAATGCAAAAGATCTGCGTGATAGATATGCTTACTATTTTGTCGGACCAGGAAAAGTTTCATGGCAAGATAGAATGATTGCGTAAATATTGTATGTTTATTTAAGTTTTGTGATTTGAAGGTATTTTTTTTTTTGTGGGGTTTTTTTAAGTGTTTATTTTTGTCAAACGTGGGACTTGTCTTGTTTTGATTGTGTTTTTGTGTATTTTAAAAACAACACCCAAAAATAATTTACCTATTATAATTTATAATATGCGAACAAGAATAACTATTTAATAAATAATAATAAAAGACTTACCATGTTATCTTTATTTTTTTTTTTTTGGGACAAGCCCGCCACACATTCCCAACCACTGCAACTCCTGAAAGCCAGAATCAACAGTGGCGACCACCAGAAAAACGCCGAGTTAATGAAACCCGACGAGTCCCGGAGAAACGATTCAACTGTCTTGGATCCCGCAACGAAATTAATCAGAAGAGTACAGCGGAGGAGTAGGAAAAATAAATATAATTTCCACTTCCCTCCATATCAAGCAGGAGACAGATTAGAGCTAGGCCAATAGGCACCAAGGGACATATACAACTGGGTTAGGCCCAGTTGCCAAGCACCACGGATTATATATTAACATTTAAACTAATGGGTCCTAAATTGTGAGCTACTTTTGATTCCAGTAATAGGTATGGCAAAATCGCCTGAACGCACGGAAATTTGTTCTGGTTTCTACAAGGTCCGTATAGTAAACTACTCCAGATTTGACCTGAATACTATCTAACATAACATTACGTTCAGTCTGCCAAAGAATACACTCCCACAAGATGTGATGTGCGGATTGTTCGTATTCAAGGTCAGCTGTAGAGCATTGACATAAAGGTGAGGCCACAAGCCTAAAGGAAAATAATTTACTCTTAAAGTTGCCATGACCTGTGAGAAATTGGGCAACACAGTGATCCACCTCCAGCCATGTCTTCTCCAGCCGCTCACGAACGGATGGAAAAAACTGGTGGAGGTGTCGGCCCTTGATGGAATCTTCCCACCTACATTGCCATTCGCATAAAAGTGCCTCCCAGACGTCAGTCTGGGGTTTTAATAATCTAGAGATCTTAGCACGGTCGCGTTGCGGTAAAAACTCTGGGTCCGTGATCTTTCTAGCGTAGAAGTACATTGCAGCACGCCGCTGCAGCTCAAGATCGACTGGGAGAACACCCGCCAGCACCGGTAAGGCTTCAGTACTAACCGTCCTATACGCCTTGCATAAGAATATCAAAGCCAAACGCTGGTTTTGAAGTAATTTACGTCGTACCGCCCCTATGGTGGCCCTATCGGCCCAGACAGGTGCCCCGTAGCACATACAACCCAAGTAAGTAGCCCCATATATAGTTTTTAGGGTTTGAAATGATAGACCCCAAGTAGCCTTTGATATTCTCGTCAAGGCGTAGAAGTTCTTTTTTGCTTTTTCTCCTACTGTTTTTATATGATCAATAAATGAAAAGTTTCTTTCTAGTAGCATACCGAGGTAGCACACGGATTCTTTCCTTTTAACGGGTACGTTATTAAATTTATCATGTTATATTTACTGTTTCTTCCTTCTATCACTGGCTTTAAAAAGCGGTCAGCTACAGAAAACCAAATTAATTGAGGTCTGTACACATCATCCTTTCCCGCGCCACTCTTCTTTGACTTTGCTACCTTACTGGCCTCTCTATTATACGTGGTTCGTATATTTTTTATCTTCAATTTAAGCTCTTCAACTGTTATGGACAAACGCATTTCTTGAATAATAGATTTAAGAGCAGCTAAATGTACATTATTGTTCCTGTAATCTTGTTCTCTTGGGTTCCATAAGCATGGATGCATTTCATAGCATTCCAAAAACTGTATGGTGTTATTTTTATTCATGGTTGTTACGATACATGTACACAGAAACGCTGTAGTAAATAAATACACGTGCGTGCGCGAAACACCTTCATGCGGCGGGCGATCGCCTGCAGGCTGCAACTGATCGTTAACACGGTCGATTTTAGTCACCAGTCGCATGCGGCCGGTTGCCGCATGGCCAAAGTCGGATGCTACCCAACTTTGGGGCTTGCGGCTTTAGTCACTTGCAACTTAGCCGAATTGCCATTTAGATGGTCGATTTACGCCGCGCGGCAAAAATCGTGCGGCTTTAGTCACCCGTGTAAACCCCCCTTTAGTCTACAGCACGTCAACGTTAGACATTGGCTTCCTTTTATTTCGTTTTTAATCCTAGAAGGAAATAATAACTCATGGACAAGTAATTTTTTTGCTAAAAAGATTGTCTATAACTAGAGGATTTATTTGTGGAATATGATGGTTTAAAGCAACTGGTGATCAATAAAAAAATACAAAACATAGACATTGAACGTACCTACTGAAACATATAACAGTGTTGTGACACATGTAGTCAGAGTATGATATCTCGCCCAGTTGGCACTCATCCTAAGCTCCATCTAACTATAGTAATAAAACGAAGAAATCTCATAGAAGTGTTGTTGTAGGCTACAATATGGACTCAGTTGTTAGCTTACAAATGACGAGCGTCCGTCGCGCGTCGGTAGCAGTGACGAATCGTTTCCGAAGCGCGGCGAGTCAGCGGCGACCTTGCGGAGCGCGCCGGCTGTAAACCTAACGAGCGAGCGAGACGTATATTGCATAGTAAAAAATATATGTCGTGTATAGAGGACGCGGTGTGTCGGGCACAAAAAACTTTACTACTTATTAGAATTTACGGTTCGTTATCTGCGTGGCCTTCTTATTCTTCTTCTTCAAGTCTTATGGGGTTCTTAAGCTTATCACACACTACATAAAATCGGTGTTACGTAGTCGCTACCATTATTTTTCGAAACCAAACGGGTGTTGGTAGTTTTTCACAGCCTGGCTTGCGCCTTTCTATGTATTTCCACCAACACCTGGTCTTGGTGGATTGGCGATATCTGACAAATACTCATTCTACGAGATATTTTATAACGATAAGAAAATTACAATAATCTCCATTGCCATTTCCAATTTAGCACGGAAGACGATCTGATGAAAAAAATAAAGTCTAAAAGAAGCGCGTCCTTCACAGACTTGTAGCCACTTTCATAGTAATGAGCTGTACACAAGGCCTCTGTTCGTAGACAAGCGCCGGGAAGGTGTCGCCACATTTAAATGGGGAAATGGCCTCGGTATTGCTATGAACACATATAATGTCTCATACGACGCGGTGCTATTCCCTATGTACTCGCATTAGATATTGTTAATAAACGACTCAATTCAATGTTTATACATTGAATCGAGTCGTGTTTTGATTGTGATTGAATCACTACACAGGCCTTCTATTCCGAGAACTCATGACGAGCGAGCCTGTTCCTAATGTTACTATAGTCAACCGACGCTGTTGGTACTGCCTGTTACGTGTATGTTTGCATAGTAATTAATAAGCCAATATTAAATACAGGCAGTATTTTGTTTATGTTAAGTTAGAAATAGTTTGTAATAACATGTTATCGTAAGAATATCGTATGAATTTGTACATTGTAGGAACAGGAATCAATATGTACTATTTACCAGTCCTGTGACCGTAGACATGGCCGTAGGAAGTTTAACGATCTAATTGACTTTGTGTAAGTTCCTGTAGTCGGACTGGACAAAGGCTGTATCTCTGGTAGTGTTTCTAACTGCGGATTAGTTCGAGACCAACTCCGCTAACAGCCCGCCGGCCAACCCTGCGTTTGAAGTTTAAGTTTTATCAAAGAGCACTATAGAACATTTCAGAATTCATTGAATTAGTCAAATTATTATCCAATCTATGGAATATTTGTGTTTGAAATTAAGTCAGATTTTAAATGATAAACGATGACGACACCTTGGGTGTCGCTATGTTTTATCATGAACGGCGAGTTCCACGAACAAGTGGTCGCCACGATAAACGTGTGCTACGCGGCGGTACTTACCATCCGCGAGTGTAAAATCAAAGTCGCTTCTCCGTAAACGCTCTCATACAACGCCATGTTTAAATTTAATGTGTGCCGCACCACCACGCGCGACACATGGGTCTGTGTAAATGAGGTCTAATGCCAAATGCCGCTACTGCACGGCGGCGTAGACGATCCGCTACGGCGAAGACTATGTGCTACGGCGTAGGCCTTCTGCTACGGCGTAGCAAGCATAGCTGTTGTAAAAGAGTTCACTTCTTTTGAAACAAGAGGCTTAGGAATCAATATTCATCAAATAAATAATAATTTTTGTCCCTAATAAGTAAATACTGTCACAGCAACGTTATCTACCTACTCAAGTCTTAAATATAGCTACGAGTACGAATCTTGTCCTTTATATGCATAGAAAATTACCAAAAGGCATCATTTAAGATGACCCCCACAAGTAGGGCCTCACATGAAGTACCTACCTAATTATTTCCGGTACGGTATTATAATTGAGGCTGCAGATAAAGACGTACAAACACACTTTATGCGAAACTCTTGACGAAGCTATAAGGGGTACATCATTAGGAAGCAAAAAGGACGTTCTCGAGTACTAAAATGTACACAAAATGGCCCTTGAAGAGCAATCTGTACCGCGCACCGTACCGTACCCTTACACTTGTACCATCAATTACCTACAAAGGTCGATAGGTGAATTCAGAGCGTTGTGCTCAAAAGAGCACAACGTGACTGACAAGCTTTTGTACCCAAGCATAATATCAGGACCGACTGAACGATGTCATTACAACGGTGTCAAAAACCTGGTTTCGCAAACATCGATCCTCCTGTACTTCCGATTGTCATCAAACTCACGCTTTCCTGCTTGTCGCCTGCTACGACAAGTACAATCTAGGCCAGTGGAGCGACATTCAACGATACAAACAACTAATCAAGCTCACACGTCTGCTGTGATCATAGTCCAACTAGCGCGAGTTAGTGCCACCATTCCGTGGCCTAACGTGTGTACCGAGGACGGAGCGAGCGCGCGCCGCATCTCAATGAGATACTACCAAAGATATAAATCGTCAGATGTTGGATATGCGGCTGAACATGTTAGAACTGTTTATCTGTACTTCATTGTTATCTTGCATGTATCATGTACACCATGTTTAAACAAATAAAACTTTACTTACTTACTTATATTCGACCACAAAAAATGACTACGACTCAAAAAAATTGTTTCGTTTAAATGTCAATGTATACGTTTTTGCCAAGGTTGGTCTGTGGATGGGTGACCATCTTAACATACCGAGTTTCCTCTGTGCCTCGGAAAGCACGTTAAGTTGTTGGTCCCGGCAGTCAATTGGAGATCTTTGGTAGTCATTACGGATAGTCAAAAGCCAGAAAATCTGACACCAGTCTTGCCAAGAAGTACCGTGTTACCCAGTTAATGAGTTATTGAGTTGTGGAGGTCTGGTAGGCAGCATGATTGTCTGGCAGATTGAATATGGCGTACCCAAATGTCTTTACCTTGGTATTGTTCGTCAGAACGTTGAGCTCCTCAAAGATATGAGTTGAGCTGTAAGATGACTGTGACAAATGCTTGCACTGTCTGGACAGCTCCACTCAAATCTGTGTGACTCTTTCTTCAAAATACCACCTCAGACATTAACCTACATAGTTCTCTTGCGACCTTACAATTTTATTGTGTAGATTGAATGTCTTTAGTATAATTACTTTTTTAGATGAATTTTAATATGTATCTAACGATTATTTTGTAAAAATTTGATTTAAAGACGTGCTCATGGAGTTTTTGCTCGTTCTTCTCAATAAAGATCTTCGCTTTAGAACGTGCAACTAGCTTCATATTTCTGACAGACCGACCTTGACAGTTCAAAAGTGCCTTTAAATGGTTTACTTGAAAAAAAAATGACTATTTTTGGTATACAATTAAATATATTCAACTCATAACATAGCTACCACGTTAAAACATAGTCACGTTTCTATTTTGTTTTGTATTGGTACCTCTGACCACACTATGTCATTTTTGTTATTTTCATGTCAGGATAGTTATATGTATATCGGGGAACAACATGATACAGATCAAGGTGGTATAGTGAGGACTACATTTAAATCTTTCCTCCCGAGCTCGCGCGACGTGTCCGGCAGTGATACCGCTCTACTGTACACACAGACTATTATCATCTGTATCATCATAGTACCGCTAGTAACCTCACAGTTAAATTTCAAGACCTGCGCTTATTTCCGAGAATCCGCCGAATCAGCACACTGCTGGCTTTGAAACTTGCATGCTTTCTAGCTAGCAACGAAGCCAGCATTGTAAGGCGTCGCTGCAATATTGTCGTGTCACAGACGTACGATGTTGCCTCATTTGATGTGCTCGTAGTCGGGTATTTCAGGAGAACTTTTTGGCCAAGAGTCAATAATGTAACAGCCGCTTTATTGGTTATTTTTTCTCAAATAAATAAGGTTTCAAGTTCTATAAATAAAAGATTCCTACACAAAATGTAGCTTCAGACATTTATTTCCAAAATAATCTCTCTCAAGTAAACAATATTTATAAAAGCATTAGTTATGTAGTCTGCGCCTACAGCTCAGCTCAGCTTATCTGGAAGATACAATAAATTCTAGATTCTAAGACGTATTTATTGTTGTTGTAAGTGAGAGAATATAGTCCACTCGAAATAATGTAGATGAGGCATTACTGAGCGACTGTACTCTGCGGAAGTTCGCGGTTATCAAGCGGCTCACAGAACACTGTACCTACTATCAATTCAGGATATTGCTTCAAAGGTCAATCGATTGTAATTAGAGTTGACACAACAGAAAACTATTATAATTAGAGTATCAAAAATGGTGGTCGACGTAATTGGGTAAGTCTAAAGTGAAGCGCGTTTGACCCTTTGTGCGCGACTAATTGACTGCGATAATCGCATTTAGTCTCAACTGTGAGGTACAATAGAGAGACTGAGCGTCCAGCCCGTCAGGCGCTCGCTTCAGGACGCAGCGTTGTAGCACAACTTCTGACGCTCCGAGTGAAATTCAATTAATCAAAGCGTTACTTACTGGCTGCTTATAGCTTCGGGAAGAGGGCCGAGAGGACGATGACATTCACGTGGAATTCTGTTAAGGAGAATCCCTACAGCAGGCATGGCACGCGTGAATTTGGGCACGTCTGTACAAGATTACTTAGCATCTTGATAAAAAAGTAGTTATGTTGTTATATGAAAGTAGTTATATTGTTTTAGAAAGTAGTTTTTTTTTAATACGTCATAAATCGTAAATCGCAACTTTTGCTTATAATATAATACCTACAGGTTTGTACGGAACCCTCGGTGCGGGAGTCCGAATAGCACTTGGCCAGTTTTTTGTCCATTGAATCACCAAGTCAAGATTTTTTTTTTGGCGGCACGTGATGCCTTCGTTAGTATTGTTTTAATTAAAGTGGCACGAGCACCTAAAAAGTTTAGCCATCCCTGCCCTACAGGTACACAATTACTATTTTACACGAAGAAAAAATAAATCTTACCATCATCAACAAATTGGATGAAGGTGAGTTAAAAGAATTGACCGATACAACTTTAAAGTATTATTTATGAATTTAATAAAGAGATGTAATTCTCCTCCACCTTTTTTCCTTAGTTACCTTGCTCACTTTGAGAATTTCCGAATTCCCAGAGCGCTCGAGTGCCGGATCGGTCGTAGGGCGCTCAACTTTTTGGTGGTCTTTTGTTGGCGGAACACAATTAAAAGTGGCGCTTGGTAAGTGTCGGAGTAACACCCGGCGCTCACAGCTGAACGCCCGCCGAGTGTGGAGCCGGCGGCGCCGCGGGCGAGCGGCTCCCGTCGCCACGTGAGTACGTGTGTGCCGTACTTATGTGACGGTGGGCGACGCGAACTTATTTGTTGAGCGGTCGAGCAGGCTTGTGGACAGGAATCAGAACTGCACGGATGCTAAGCTGCTTATTGGGACGACATGCGTTTTAACGTTAAGGGATCTCGTTATGTAGGTTTAAGCTACCATAACCCACTAGGTACCGAGTTATTTACCTTCGTGCTTTCCATTAATTATATACGAACACAATTCAATGGAGATATTTTAATAACCACACTGCACTGGTGTCTTTAATAATCCCGGATTTTACCGAAGTCCGCCTTCCGGATTAACTTTTCCGGTTTATCCAGTTTTCGATATTTTTCGTGAACAATCCATTGTCGCCGTTATTTCATTCTGCAAAAAAGAATTGAGAATTTATGACAAGACAGTTCAGGTAAGGTTATTAAATGAAACTGCATTTTTGTCCAATGTAACGTCGATATTCTAACTTCTTGATATGCTCAAAATTTTAAGTAAGTCAATGTTAAAAGCACACATTTTAAAAGTTGTGGTGTTAGGGTAGAAGTTATCTTGCACTTTGTCACAAATAACCGCCTTGAAGCCTCATCTATTTCGATCGCCGACTGGCCCGCCAGTTCTGTCCGAGCACAATGGTGAGGCATCGCTCTCACATGGCCAGCGAGTGGCGGCGAGTGGTGGCGACTGCAGCATTTGTACCGAGTCGCAGACAAAGGCCAACGCAGGACGCGAGTCTGTTGGAGACGAATGAGCTTGTCCGTGCTGTGAAATGGTTTGCTTCATAACTGTTAGGAAGATTCATAGTCACTCGGTCTGCAAACTGCTTCTAAATAAAACTGAATGCAGAGGTGGAATCTTGGTCATTTGTAATCATTTAAGATGTAAGTATACAAGAACGGTTCAAAATCGATTAGATTAACTGTACATAAAAAACCTAAAGATTAGGATTTAAGTCTGTAGGCCGAAAAACTCTGTTTTCTTTAACTTTTTTTTAATGTTTGGTCATCAATCTAATTTATTCTACGCAGAGTTATATAGAACGAACGTAATGTTTTAGAGAAAACACAAAGAAGAGAGGATGAGTAATGAGTTAGAGACAGGTCATCTAAGAGAGAGTAATATTAATTTTGCATTTAATATGGTGTTAGTTCGTATTTTCATAATTAGTTCCTTATAAAAGCTGATTTCACTGAGATAAGTGAAGCTTGCGCAAATCTGTAGGTCATGCTTCAATCAAACAGAAAAAAGTATTTCAATTATCTTAATCATTTCAGTCACCTTTTAAAATAATATTGCTCTACTTTATGCTGGAATTTATAGTATAAGTTTTTTTTGTACCACTAAAGTTTTTAAGTTACATTTCAATTCAAAGTATTTGAAATCAATGGTTTTGCTATTAATGCAGTTGATAACAAAACTAACGCATCTATTTGAAGACCGTTTTCCAGTGAAAAGGCCTTAAAGGATAAGTGACTGTATCAAGTGGAGATGATCATAGAGAACGCAACTGATAGTAGTAACTAGATGGTTAGTTAACAACTAATATACTTACTACACAACAAAGTTATAAAATCGTGTAGCGAGTTATCAGGCTGACGGAATAGTGAGCTAAGAGCCCTTACTACCTTGTTTTCTTTCCTTGACTCTCCCAACTCCCCCAGTTATCTTGCCCCTCACTTCCAATACATTTGTGCCAACCACAATCGAAATCTACGCTCATCACATAACCGCGTCCTTCAATGTCCCACTCACCGTACTGACTTCATTCACTCTTCCTTCTTCGTTCAGGCTATTTCTCTGTGGAATGCGCTCCCTCAGGAATTCAGGATGGCCACCAACCGATTAACCTTTAAAGTTAGAGTTCGTGAGCACATTCACAAGAAGTTGGCAGTAGTCTCATCACAGCGCTAATATTTCTCAACTATCTATTGGTACTAATTGTATAAATATGTTCGTATGTTTATTTTTTCAATTAAAATTTTGTTATATTATATGTTATATGTATAGTTTATATAACACTAGCTGACCCACGCAACTTCGTCTGCGTCACATTTTCCATTAATGCTCGGTTCCTTTTAATATTAGTATAGATTTATGTATTCTGTATGTTTGTATATTAATATCAATCGCTTTTATGTTCTCCATATTGCACCTACCACTATTTGTCTCTACATCATCCAAAGGTTGACTGGTAGAGAATGCTTATGGCATTAAGTCCGCCTCTGTACATTTGTGCTTAAAGTGTTAAATAAATAAATTCCATCTGCTGAGAGTACATCATGTGACGCCGTACTGCTTCACGTCTGGTCGAGCCCCAGCAGGTGGTGGTGACTGCTCAGAACACGCGTCATCGACTGCCGGGGCCACTTGGTCATTTGAAATTGTATGAGATCAGCATATAATCAGCTGCAGTGTGCAATTTAGGCTCGAGTTTATCTACTTTTCATAAATCACACTTTTTCTCGCAACTTTGCTCAAGTGAAAGTAACCTCTCTATTTAAATGTCAAAATTCAAACGAACAAATTCGTTTTCACATATTTTATAATATTAGTTAAGAATTAAAGAAAACAATGATGTTTTCTTGGCAGATACACAATGTTGGAACAATAATAAGGAGAATTATAAAAATTATACTATTGACTGTCATTGTGTGTGTCCTACTGAGAATCAAAAACTGTATACGCTGATGCGATTAGTTCAAAATTCAAAATCAAAATTCAAGCATTTATTTCAATTAAACCATTTACAGGCACTTTTGAATTGTCAAGGAATAGTAGAAATAGTAACAAACAGTGGATGTTCACATGTCAGTTTCGAGGAGATAGAGACCACTTCTGGTGTGGTTTCCCGGGACCAGTGGGCGCTGCATGTTACACGGATGTGAATATTGTATATTTAGCAACGTCATCATTTCCAGGAGTTGTGTTTGCACGAACATCTTTGCTACTGTATATCACGATTGAAAAATAATACAATATATTTTTTCTAAATAAATAATCGTGACTAATCTCCATGCTTATTTCACAAACTTAGACATAATTAGATTGATAAAGCCAAACAGTAAAATCAAATGAGAAGTACATATTATTTCATCATAAAAACAAACTTCAACGTAAAAACAAAACTTATTTAATTGTCGTCGGCACGCTTTTAGCTTTGAAATTAATTTATTGTGTTTGGGTGACAACTGAATGAGGATTGTTTATAAAAAAACTAATATCCTAAAGTCGGCCTCTCTCGTATACAACAATGATAATAATAGTTAATTTGCATTAATTATTATTGTTTGGTATTCCTACCAGTTCAATCTAATGAATATTCCGCGTGTAAACAGATAACAGTTTTAGAAGATCTTCCGGCTTCATCCCGCGCTCGGTACAACGCGCGGAGGAAGTCTCACAGTTTATGAGTTGAACGTGGAAAAGTAATAAAACAGTTATTGTTTGTTGGAAACACTCTGTAATAAAATTAAATCACTTTGGTAACACAATCTCTTTTTTATGCCATTTAATTTATGTATAGCTGAATTATTTTAGTTTAACATTACATAAAAATAATATAAACATTATTTTCACTTCCACAAAGGTGCCTTACAGCGTAACTTATTATCTATAAATAAGAAAATAATTATTTGTGGGAGACTGGTATCTGCACTAGGAAATCCTGTCACACAGATTACCAGGCCTCCCCCGCAGACAGTGTTCTTGCAACAAAAAATAAAAATAAGACCTCTGGAAAACAAAACAAAAAGTTTAATTAAAAAACTCGACATGCATCGGAAAACAATAGGAGTTAATATAAAACGATCAGTTTTGTTCATCGCTTTAGAACGTGCGGTTGAATCAGTTTGAGCAATGTGAATGCAATCGAACATTTGAGGCGGATTTAATTAAGGCGGGCACCGTACGTGCCGACTGCCGAGGTAGGTACTGCGAGGTACTCGTTGGCGGTAATAACTGTAGCGGAGTCTGCGGAGTAGGTACCGCCGCGCCGGGCGGTGTGGTGTGGCGACACAGCTAGCGCGCTGTGCACGAGACAGGCGACAAATACTGACAGAAGACTCGAATCGGAACTTGGGGCGAAAATGTCAGTCTCAATGGGGTTAAAACTTAGTTTATATACCTCTAGATGTAGCCACCTCGGCCGCACATGAGACAGCACTATAAAACTTCAATGTTGCTATTATGGAAACTTTTCCCTAAATATGACCAAAAACGTGAGGGTGTTTCGTTGTAACAACTACATACTAAATTATTATTAATGTACTAATATGAGTCGCATAATGTCATTCATATGAAGAGTGCAAAATTATTTATATTATTCAACATATAAAATTGCCAACAGGATTCTAATGATATTAACAGTAATATTTTAGTAAAACAATCTTGGAACATGTTACATGATACTATAAATACTTACGTAACTATTGTTACAAAGCAGAATTAAAACTTTGATGGTTTATTTGATTGAACAAACTAATCGCAGAGACTCGAGAGGTCTATTTTATGAAATATTTTTGCCTCGTTGTTTGCACATTGAAAATTAAATTGCTAAAATGTACGCGACTTGGAGTGTAGTTAAGTTAAAAGAAGAGTTAAAAAAGAGAAAAGCTTCCACAGCTGGCAAAAAAGCAAATTTTCGACCATTTTGCCTCGACCATTTTCTAGGCTTCCAATTTTTTCTCCTAACAGCGTTTTCCCACAGTTTTCTTCTTTTGGCCTCTTTAGGAAATAAATGTATCCCTGTATTTTTGCAATCAATAGCAGCACAAACTGTCATATTCAGAAAATATAACAAAAATAGTACACTTGTTTACAACAACTTTACGTATAATGACAGTTGACAGGGAACACTCAACAGTGGCGACATCTAGTGTGAGAAATGAGCAGTTTTTTACCCCATTAGAATCGATGATAAAATTTCAGTTTGTCTAAACGATCTTGACAATGAGACCATCCTCGGCTTGAGTAGTAGATATGCCATTATGTTAAAGGTGAGCTTATAAAGGTCAGCTAAACATGATCGATTGTAATAGTGATGATAAATAGTCATGTATAATTGGCTAGAAGTATTCTGCCTCATCACTGTTCAGAGTGACCCTTCTGCTCATCCACCCGGGAGGCACAACAACATATTGTCGTGTTGAGTCACCGCTCCCCGATCGTGGCTCGTGGCTGCTGGCTCGGTCGCTTGTACCTCTGATTAGCTCTCAAGTTATGGCTCGTCGGTGACAGATCAGCAGGCGCCTTCCCTCCCCCGCCACCCCCTAGTGTGAGATATCTCGGACACATCGAGTCGCCTCTGTATCAACAAGCTGCTGTTTAGACACACATGTGCGTATCAAGCGAGGAGTTGCGTCTCTTTCTGACACTACGACTTATGCAGGTAAATGAAACCAAAGTCGGAAACATTTTAAACACATACATATTTGTTAGACATGCACGCCATATACGATATACGTGGGCACCTACTGCACTAGTTTTATTCACAGTTTTTCAAACAATGTAAATTATGTGTATTTGTGAGCTGACATGACGCATACAGTAAACAAACTACAGGTATGGAAAAATATTTCATAGCGAACATCATTTTCAACTTTGTTGATTAAAAATTGTCTTTTATGATGTAATCGTCAACCGCTAATAATACTGGTACTTACTAGACTAGCAGCCGATCGATTTTGCCTTTTTTTATCTGACACTGAAGTTTTGTTAATGAGAGATTTGAAAATCCGTAAATATTGAAAAATTCTTGTACTTTAACTTGTAAGAGGCACATTCACCGAAGCCCCGTCAATGTGGCCGCTCAAGTGAACAGCCCATTGATTGTCGACTTTTCTTTGTAAGCTACGCTTATTTATTTAGAGCTTAGACTTATAACAGTAATAAGGCTTCGTATTCGGCATGCTTATGACGAAACAAGCTCTTTGCAAACGGGTTCAAATACTTAGGATACATCTACTCCTATTTCGGTGAACTTGTTTTTATGTTAATGTACTGTAGAGTCTTCATGACGACACTAAATTGCCTTTCAAATAAACTACATAATTATCTTGAATATTCATAAAAACATTGTTATGACACATTACAGACTTAGGTATATCTTCTTTGTAAAGGTTAGTTATGTAAGGTTTTTACACAGTTTCAACTTTTACTGTACGCTACGTGTTTCAGATACGTGGATCATGCTTATATTTTACAGTGGGGTATTGGTATGATACCTATTTGACGTACAGTTTAATTTAACATCATTCGCGTTACTCAGAAATCTGATATTGTGCCGCGCGAAAGACACGCGTCGCACTGACGACCGACGTGGCGACAAGTCCAATGACACGGAAATAACAATATAATATCAATTTTGTTCTTATTGCATTCGAAAATACAACCAGTCTTCCTTGAACCCACAACAGCGAGCGACACTCCCCGCAAAGCTCCAACATTACCCGTAATAAGGGGGGACAGGGATGTGTACTTAACTGGCTCTAAGACTATCGGAATTCGAACGCTGGAGCGATGGGATTGCGGCGGATAATCGATGATTCGTAAATATTCGATACTGCGAGTTCTGCGAACAATACTTAATTGATTTCACGTTGATATTGAATTGCTTCAAGTTGTAATTTCATTAGAGATCTGCTTCGAGTATCTGTCAAGAATGGATCGATGACTTTTTGCCTGGAAAACGGGAGCCTTGGTTTTCCAAGCAAGCAAGTCGTAGCCTGGCGTGTCATTTTGGTTTGAAACGTACAAAAATCAAGAGAGGTCATTGTATGTAACCAAGACACGATGCCTGGGTGAATCAAGCCTTAGTAGTCTAGTCTACGCATTCCTAGCTTCTGCAAAAACTTATACAACTAAGTATTTTCTGACGAATCACTGACACACACACTCACACACACCACTGTCACTGTCTTTTCTGACTTTTTCTGACTTGATTCGTCAGAAAATAACAATAGTATCAAAAAATTTGGATTTTCTACGCACAGAAAATCTTCGGAGAAAATATTGTGAGATTAGGAAGACTCTTGTAGGTATTATAATCTTGCGAATAATCTGTGACGCAAACAATTCCAATAAAAATGTTGAAGTGTAAGCGAGGGGTAAGTGAGTGTGAAGTGGTTCAAGTTAGTTAAATGCTGCAGATGTTAATAGGCGTGACTTACACTTCATAGTTACGAGTTCCGTCAGGGAGCGTCGCACCGCGCGCCGGGCGGACTCAGCGGGATATTACGCGATTAAAATCTCTCTTACTGTACCGCGTGTCTAGCTAGCGGAAAAAGCGAAAATAATACTTCTGGGGACTTTCTAGACTGAGTAACGCTGCTCTCCATACCTACGAATAATATAATCATACTAGCTTCTGCCCGCGACTTTGCGTCGACTTTAGACCTGGCGCGCAACTACTTTGTTTCATGTTATCATCCATATTACATCTTGATGATTCTGATATATCTGAATAGTTTCTTAGTCTTTGCTGTTCGTACTTACAGCCCTGGAATAACTTCGTCATTTTTACTGGTCTCGTGGTACTTGTGAATCTTTAAGGTTCCCAATTCTTGCCCAATACTTTTTTTTTTAATATTGATAAGCATACGTTTGACCGCTATCTCACCTGATTTTAAGCAATGATGCGGTCTAAGGTGGAGCACGCTACTTGGACATGTTTCTGGTCTACTCGTACTTGTGAATCTTTATTGCTCATAATTCTAGCCCGGAAAAAAATCTTCGACATGTTTCTGTTCTCTTGGTATTTTTTTTTAACCGCTTACAATTACAGCACCGGAAATACTTTGACATGTTTCTGGTCTTTTGGTAATTGTGAATCTTTAGTGCTCACAATTCTCGCCCAAAAAACTTTCGACATGTTTTGCTCTCCTGGTACTTGTGAACCTATAGCGCTCGTAATTCCAGTCCCGGAAATACTTCGATATGTAATCTAGGCGAAAAAAAAGGATCTTGCTCAAAAACACAATTTGCATGTTTCTGTTCTGTTACTTTTGAATCTGAATTCTGGATTTCTACTACCTCTTAAACAAACGACAAAAAAACACAACATCCTAAGCTAAAAAAGTAGTCTGTTTCGTTCTAGGATTTGGTCTACATGTGTGTCAAATTTCGTCCAAATCCCTTTAGCCGTTTTTGCGTGATTGTTGCACAAACACACAAACTTTCATATTTATAATATTAGTAGGTAAGGATTAAATGTTAATGTTATGCTTCAGTTCCTCTCTGTAGTGAGATTTTAGTATTAACCCGCTTGAGGGCTACAGCTTTAATACTAAATTTAAGCAATGTTGAATTGAAAGGATTTGAAAGTTAACTCACAAGTTAGGATTTGAGAGTTAGACCTCGAATCCTTAATTACGCTCGGGATTGAATATGACGCTCGTGCAATGAGGCACTGCTTTATCTCCTCGATACCTACATAATCTGCTGTTTATGCCCAGTGGTTCAAATCTCTCTGACACAAACGTTCTTGGTCTAGATAGTTGTGACTGACCGCATAAACCAACAGACATTTCAGCTTCAACATCCACTTACTAAAGAAAATTTTATAGTCAGCTGCAATATTTGATACTTGATATTATCTGTAGCACGGACGTCAAAAATAGATTTAAGCGCCAAGATAACTGAAGGGCGACATATAAACTATAGTTGAATTAACTGTAGCGTGAAAGCTACAGTTAAACACACAACAGGCACTCAAACACACAACACACACATACATACACACGCAAGCACGCGCACACACACACACACACACACACACTCACCCTCACACACACACCCTCACACACACACACACACACACAAACTGTGATTAGATTATTGTCTACTTACCGATGTCTAAGTTAATATTTTGTTATGGAAGAGCGGAGTCTTCTAATACAGGCATTGTTTGCTTAAAAGAAGGCTCCAATCACAAACTAACTGTTGTAAACTTGTAAAACAAAATAAACAATTTGAATTTTGAATTTGAATTTGAGCTAACTTGTTCAACCGAGACATATCTTCGGCTAATCGACTTATAATCCGAGTAAATCGAGTAGCGAGTGAGAATCGATTGGAGCGAGTCGCGCTATCGAGCCATTTGCAATAACTGACTGCCTTTTATTATCTTATTCCTTTTCACCCCCCTCGCCCCGCACACAACGTAGAGGCACGCTGTGCGCGACCCCGGTACGGCGTTATTTGACGGGGAGTTAGCTCTGAGGGGTTCTGGTGACTCGATACGCTAAGATTTTCTGCAGATGGACAACAGGCTGTTTTTTTCAATGCTGCATACACAGTTTGTTCAGTATTCGAACCGATCGTGTGAAGAAGTCTTTAGTTTAAAGCATTCAAGTATCAATATGCACTATATAGGATTTACTCTTAACGTTTAGTTGCAGAAATGTAATGTCATAATACTCCTTCTTGCGTAAAACATACCGGTCAGGTGGAGCCCTTTGCTGGTTCCAAGGTGGTCAGTGGAATTCATTTAATTAATAAACCGGTTGCAAATTCCATTCCTTAGCTGGCTTCACAATATACACCTATAAGGCAAACTATTTCCGGGGTCACATTTCTGGCGCGTTCTTAAGATGGGTAAAAACTTCACAATAAATAAATGAACATTCGTGTGTAGATGGCCTGACAACAAAAGGTGTGAATGTGACATATTATGTACGTCACCGCACCATCGTTCATCGTGTGTACAGTAAAATTGACAGCTTCGGATAGTTTGATGTGCTGACACATCAAGTTACCCGAAGCTGTCAATTTTCCCAATCAACCTCGAACCTAATACTTCAGCGATAAAGATGAATTTCTGTTAGTGAAATTTGACAGATTGTTGTAGCTTGATTGCTGTACCTGCATGTATGTCACCGACTACCGCACACGGCTTGTTAAACGCCAAAAGATTTGATAAATCTTTATTAGATTTATCAACTCTCTACATAGGGCAATGATATATAAAACTATAAATACATTGTTCGCACTCTAAAATGACAACATGAAATGAAGCCAATTGGCCACATTGCGCTTAGTTACGCACCAACCTGTCGCGCGACACGACGTTTGTTTTGATGTCAATTTGACTATTACTTATCCTGTGACCTAACTGAAGATGTATATTTATCTCCCTCTAGCAACAGGTATCCCGCCGTACGGTGACATATTTTCTTTCCCTTTCTTCATGCGTATTAGTAGCTATCTAGTATTTTCGCCATTTTTAAGCGCCGTGATGTTGCTTTAGGACGTGTCTATATATAATACGTCATTGACATAGGGTGAACTTTTGATTGTGTCAAGGCCAAATCTGAAACTGCATGTTTTTAAATATTCCTTAGTTTCGGATTTGGCCCTGAAGGCATACTAGTACAGTAATGTAAGGCATTTTAAAACCCAATTTGCGAAAAAAATCCTAGTGAGCTCGATTTTTGTATACTCCTTCATTACGGTTTTGTCATGAAGATGTGAAAAATCCACATCGATATCGTGCCGGCTAAAAAAGCTACAAAGGTCAAAAGGTCTCGAAAATCAGTTTTTCGCAAATATCTCGCGACTTATTGCTCGGCGGTCAATAGCGGTCATTATAAAAATTGTTCCTAGTAAAATTTTCTACAAAATTAATCATCATCATCATCATCATTATCATTTTATTTCGGAATACTTCCATATCTTGTTAGTAAGCTTAATAACTATGTTAGTCTTACAATAATTAATGTCTCTTGCATTTTTCTGTAAAATCAACCGTTTTCGGAGTAGAGCTCTGAGAAAGGTCGCGAGATATTTGCGAAAATCTGATTTTCGTGACCTTTTGACCTTTATAACTTTTTTAGCCGGCTCGATATCGATGTCGATTTTTCACATCTTCATTACAACACCGTAATAAAGGTGTATACAATATTCAGCTCACTAGGAATTTTTCCGCATGTAAAACCTAAAATGACTGGACTATACCTTGAAAATTCACCTGTACATTGTGAACAGATTAATTTTGAATACGAAAATCCCATCCAAATTCGATACTTTAAAATTATTCCCGTGAGTGGAATCAGTTTACAGTCATACGCGATTTATTATAAACTACGATGTTTGCGTGTATCCGGTGGCATATTTATGGTAGGTAGGCATGAGGTACATACGGAAGCAGTTAAATCCGTTATCCGTATCGGAGAGGTTTCTGTGATCGAGTTACTCTTGTTTTACGTTATAACATTAGAGCGATATTATTATACAGCGGGACGTGCGTACGACGTACTGGTTATGACGTAACTCAATCTGAGGAGTACGTGAACCTTATTAGCGGCATCGATGACACTCGCATGCCCGGGGGAGTGGGGACGGAAACATCGCTTATCACGATAACATACCGCTAACTTTATCTCGCAGAGATATTGGGATAGGTTTGGTCGGCTTTGTTCGAATCTGTTGATGAAGAAAATATTATAAACCAGAATGTGAATGACGAGCGTAGCAAACACTACCTATTCTTATTGTACATACCAAATATATAAACACAATAGGATACATTATATTATGTTTACGAGGTAGGTTTCTACAAATGTTAGTGTAATTAAGTAGGCAAATATTTGTTATAGATTTTCTATGTACGGTTCAAGCCGCGGTCTTTTTGTAGTTCTGTTTATATTGAATATGAACCATTCGCATAGATAAGGTAATAACAACCATGGCTCGAGGCAGCTCGCCAGCGGAGAGCACCCGGGAACTTGAAACCTTTATTTTGAACAAAACAACCTGCTACAGTTTATTCAAAACTCTTGAATATTGTTTATTTGCCATTTGGCTTGTTAACAAAATATACCTTCTCGAAGTTTGCCAAAGTATCTGTTTTCTAAAGTATTCGCTAACAAACTGTCCGTCAAGTTAGCGTCGAACAAGAATATTGGACATTTGGCAAATGTTCGGAAATCTTTGGACTGGATTTTCACTAAGTTCTTGTATATTCTAGCCTTAAAATTATATTTAAAAGCCTTTAAATCCGTTTATTCACTTTAACTTACAAAAAAGATTAAAATAATTTAGCCCACCGGTATCGGGACAAGGGTCCAAGCTGCTAACAATAGGTACGAACCGTGTCTAGACGTACTGTAGAATGCAGTACGTCTAGACAAGCCCTTGATCCTGCTGCCTAACAAGAGCCTTCTACTTGATTACGGAGTCCACATCCCACATGTGGAGCACCACGCGTGCCAAGTCAAGATACTTGATTTTCGTATCTTTCACGAAAGCCTTTAAGTTATTATTAGCATAAGTAGGCAAGCTCGTTGATAAATAAACTTTTCCCCGCAGTAGGCGCGCGAGAGACGTTCTCTAACTGTCAGTCGCATGCACGCGCTACACCGACTAATATCTTTATGCAAATACTGGCTCAAGGTGCGGGGTAGGGGAGTAGATGGAGGGGGGGGGGGGGGTTGAAGGGCTAAGTACCGTTGATATGACAGTATATACAGGAAAGTCGTAAGGAGCACAAACCACGGAACATACTTGTCCTAAACTAAAGTGCTGACCTTATGACAACTATTAAAATTATACACACACATGTTGGGTGGCGCCTGAGACAGCTTAGAAATTATACTAAACTAGCTTTTGCCCGCGGCTACGCTCGCGTGATACGCCTAAAGTAGCCTATGTGCTATTCCAGAACAGCGCCGGCGATCACCGTCACTTTGGAACCAGCCAATACTGTACTCAATACTTGGACGATCTAACTTAATTATTGCTATAGCTTACTTATTTTTTTACTTTAACTATATTCACTGAGTAAGAAAGAACCTTGCGCTTTCCCACTTGAAAAACACCGTCGTTGCTCGATTTTTTTGTATCACTTACCACTTTGGTTACGTTCGTATTCGGCCAATATTTGCCTCTTTTATTAATTAAAAAAACCGACCAAGGGCAAGTCGGACTCGCGCACCGAGGGTTCCGTACTATCATATAAAACGTGAAATGTTTTTAAATTATCATCGGCGAGGGTTATATTTGACATAAATTTAACATTGCGGTATATGTTGCATTTTTAGATCTGCGCTATCTCTTGACTGCTCGTGAAACAAGTAACTTTTGTTGCTGATTTCTGAAAAGAGTGCTCGACATCGTTTTATTTTTCCTGTAATTTTTATATAAACTTTTATCATATAGAATAATTTCAGATTTTTCCATTAGCAAACTTCGGAGATAAGGGGGCGGGAATGGTAATTTTTTACAGTTTTCGTTAAAAGTCGAAAACCACGCAGCCTAAAAAAGAAAAACTGTTTGAGAATGTGCAAAAAGCGCCCTTTCATATTGTGCAAGTCTGCACTAGGTTTTATGTATTGAAACTTTTTTTTTTCTAATTGTCTATGTTTTGATACCTATTTGTATGTTTTTTTCTGTTTGATTAATTACACGTTCGTTGTTCTCTACCAAGAACCAGCGACTTTTATTTCGGTAGTTAATACATATGATGCCTAAGTATCCTCACTTAAAATCGGCTACCCGCAACCTTCACCAGGTCATCGGTCCACCTTGTGGGAGGCCATCCAACGTTGCGTCTTCCCGTACGCGGTCGCCACTCCAGAACTTTTCGACCCCATCGACCATCTATTCTTCGAGCAATATGCCCTGCCCACCGCTACTTTAGTTTGGCGATCCTTCGGGCTATATCAGTTCTTTAGCGGATATCACCATTCCTTATTCGATCACGCAAGGAAACTCCAAGCATTGCCTCTCCTTTGCCCTTTGAGTGACTTTAAGCCTTCTGATGAGGCCCATGATAGTTTGGTAAGTTTTTTCATTTTCTTCCCCACAGAACAATCTTGAGCCACGACATTTTGTCAGAAGAAACAGGTACTAACTGACGACTTCAAGTTCTACGCCCAGCAAAACAGATCGAGTGTATACATAGTATAGTGCATAATCATATTTGCACAGTACCCACCTTAAAATACTTAAAACACTTGAGGTTTACTTTTCTTGTAAAATGTTCTAAGTTAGCCTCTAACGGAATGTAAATTTCCATTTAAACTAACATCCTCTATGAATTTCCATTTAAACTAACATCCTCTATGAATTTCCATTTAAACTAACATCCTCTATGAATTTTGAAAAATCTTTCCTTAGTTATAAGAAGAATACGTGTGCGAAATATTAAGTTTCTAGCCCTAAGAGTTTCTCTTGTGCGTTTATTTAAAACTCTCATTTCCAATTTTACCTCTTGGGGGTTGAATTTTAGAAAATGCTGAATTACACAATTCATTATTTTTGCTATACTCAATTTGTACGAAATTTCATGCAATTATGTCTAATCTGTAATATGTCTGGAATAAAAAGTTTCATACAACTTTTATCCTCTATTTCACCACCTTGGGGGTTGAATTTTGAAAACTCCTTCCTTAGTGGATGCCTTCGTCATATGAGGAATACGAGTGCAAAATAAAGGCATAGTGCCATTAGCGCGTTAACTGAAGAACACACACAAACCTTCGACTGGGTAAATTGAACCACGGTTAGTAACCGAACAGAACAACCTCGAACCACTAGAACCGGTACTCAAAACACACGATATAGGTATTTTTTATTCGTATTCGCATTGTAAGCATGAAATATTCAAGGAGAGGGTAATATCCTTCGTCACTCCGTCACAGAACCTTTGTACTCAGTAGAATGTCTCCATCCCCCGAACTGTGAGGGCGTGACTTTGACAGCGAGTTATCGGCTGAAGTCAAGCAAGACCGAGGAGTCAACGACTCTGAATTAAGCACGATTCACGAACAAACAGGCTGGTCTACAGCTAAGTATTATTTGTTCAGCGTCCACTGTGAGGGTCGTACGTGTGTCACCGATCTTTTCACAAAAACATTACGACTTGTTTAGATGGGACGGTCTCATTCACAGAAACACTAGGTACTCATTTTCTTTAACTTACTACGTACATTACTTCTAAGTATACTTTCATTTTGTCATGTTATTCTCAGTCCCATGGAACGGAATACCTGATAGAAAGCGATGCTGTTGTCGAATGTTGGCTTTGGGAAACACAATAACATTTAGCCCTACCTGAAAATTGAACCCACGAATACATACGACGCACAGTATCGTTCTAGTTAGTAATGAAGTCGGTTAGAGGTAGAGTCTGTTAGTATTCAGCGTGTAGTCGAGCGGCGGCGAGGGCGAGGGTGAGTCTGTGCAGTGATCGCGACAAGCAATCTGCGGCTTATTCCTGTTGCGTGCGACGACGTGCGACGAGCGGGCTGCACCACAATACACGTGTATTTGCTAAACCAGACACGTGCCGACGAACGTTTGCATGTGTCTAACTACATGGAAATTATTGAGTTGCGATCTCAGAATAAACTGATAAATTTAAATTTATCCTTTCCTTTTAAATGTAAATGTTAACGCGTTATTTTTAACCTACATAAAAAGAAACGCTACATCTGGCAAAGACATTAGCGGTCGCTGGTAAATTAAAAAATGTTTGCATATTCGGCATGTTTGTAAAATAAGACCAATATTAAGTTTATTTAACAAACATGTTCGTTCAAAGTTGAGCCTTTATTGCGGTGCTTCAGTGCGGTGAGCTTTCCATAATATATCAAACAAGTATGTATTTCCATTCACCCCTGGCGCTGGTATTATGTTCTCATCTTATTAGGGTAATCATTTGTAACACGGGTAGGTTCACGTGGGTGGTCGCCGCGCGTGGGCCGGTAGATACCTTCTTTCCTCATAAACTGTTGCGACAGACGGTATTACTTGTGAAATATGAGTGTGAGACACTGAGACGTAAAGTGTACTACTCGGTGAGGCAACCAGGCTTGCCAAAGACGTAAAGTGTACTACTCGGTGAGGCAACCAGGCTTGCCAAAGACGTAAAGTGTACTACTCGGTGAGGCAACCAGGCTTGCCAAAGACGTAAAGTGTACTACTCGGTGAGGCAACCAGGCTTGCCAAAGACGTAAAGTGTACTACTCGGTGAGGCAACCAGGCTTGCCAAAGACGTAAAGTGTACTACTCGGTGAGGCAACCAGGCTTGCCAGTGTACTACTCGGTGAGGCAACCAGGCTTGCCAAAGACGTAAAGTGTACTACTCGGTGAGGCAACCAGGCTTGCCAAAGACGTAAAGTGTACTACTCGGTGAGGCAACCAGGCTTGCCAAAGACGTAAAGTGTACTACTCGGTGAGGCAACCAGGCTTGCCAAAGGGTATCGTGTACAATTACTCGGTAGACGAGGTTAGACACGCAGTCATTCCATGTTAAATAGTCAGCTGCATCCCGTTAGACTAAAAACCGACTTAAATATAATAGGGAAAAGGCTTGGTAGATCGTGTATTACATACATCGACTATTTATGTAACATAATTAATATTATGCGCAAGATAAAAGCAGGTGTAGTTACACAAGAGATTAGCTTTTATCTGCGAACAACATCAAAGTAACTATTAAAACATTGTAACGTCCTTGCAGTCGACGAGGCAGGCGAGCGCTGAGGTACCAGGCGCGCACAGAGTGCAGGAGGTAGCTAATTAACGCAGTGATCGTGAACAGGGCTCTTCCAGCGGATCATTAAAAACTACTTGATTGTCTCACATGTACACGAGACGGTAGGCAACGGAGCTCGCTTCCTAGAAGCGCGTTTGAACGACATTTAATTACATTATTAAAACTTCAAGTCCACTTTTTTGGCTTCCTCTAATAAGCGCCATGTTCAGAAATAAAGAAATCAAAAAAGGAACGCATAATATCATTAGCAGATGGAAGTATAAGTATGAAACAAATAAATATCTATTGCTGACATGAATATTAACAATCAATCAATGTTCCTGTAAATCCCATAAATGCGATCGATCTCTACGTCTTCTCTTGTTCAAAACCGCGACATGTCTTCAGTCGATCAGCAAGTGAGCAGGCAAGTGAGCAGGCAAGTCGTGGAACTAATCACTCGACTAAGGAGTCCCACCGCGCGAGCGCGACCCACTGCTCATGCTCACGCCGCGTGCTGCTCTCTTGGCACACCTGCGGGGTAGCTGCAGAAGATCCGATGATCCGATACGATGTAATCGTTAGTCGTTCGTCAATTGTGTGGGAAACACTTGTTCCTTTTGATTTTTTTTTTTTTTAATATTCTATTATAGTTTATAAGTCAATACTAACACATGACTCTGACTACTAACTAAGACATGTATCTTGCCAGAAATAAAGATTTGTTTTTTTTTTATTTAAAGGGAGATTTGAACAGCTTCAAGAATTACCTACTTAGATACCAGCAAAGATGAGGGTGGTTATTTCACTGAAATGTTCAGTTTCTCTCGATTAAGTATGTATTTTTGATCGTGTTGTCTATTTGTATATTGCGAAAATAGTAGTGCAGATTATTATAATACACAGTAACCGTACTCGCAATACTGGATTACTAACCCAGAAACTCCGGAAATATTATATTTTTGGTACCTTACCCACCTACAATTTTCGTTAAATTGTTCGTAGATTGTTAGAAGTGGGACTTCTGACCATATAGCTGTGCAGTGTCTCGGTAATTAGCTTGTTGTGTGTAATTCCCTCACCTGAGGCGAACTCGTGATTAATCCTCAAGCGGGATGTAGTTACACGGAGCAGTCAGACTATACGACTGATAATTAAATATGACGCCGTATTCTTTCGATCTGATCGAATAATTATAAGCTATCAAAAGCCTGTACCGAAATAAAGAAAAGAATAAGTACGAGCTACTTACAATTGTTTAGTTATGAATATAAGTGCGGATGGAGGGAGACGGAGCCCAAAGAAAAAGATGGATGGATTTTGTGAAGAGCGATATGAAAGAAAAGGGTGATAGAACAGAATGGAAGAAAAAAACGTGTTGCGCCGACCACAAGTAACAGGATAAGGGCAGGAAGATGATGATGAGTTTAAGAGTGGACGAAACTGAATCAACACATAGCCAGTCTTGTATTGTTCCCACTGCTGAGAAATAGGCATCCTGTCTGCGAGCAGGTCTGGGCTGACGACATTGCGGGCAGGCACGGGGACCATTGTGCGGAATCGCAGATATTTTAATTAAGTGACGAAATTGGAAGAAAAGATTTTTTCCAGTTCATATAATGTAAGACTACGTGTACACAGGCCTCTGCCATTCGTAAATATTTAAAACAATTATTGTCCAAAATGCCTGAGTGCTGACGTCACATCCGTGGAAGGTCACATAACTACGAGTCTGCTGGCACGGCGCCGAGCTAATTCCACACAAAACACGCGCAATATGGAAATATTTACGAATATATGTATGTGCTGGGGTGTACGTAAGTATCGAAGCCAGTTATTTGTGATCACGCGTGTGACGAGTCGCAGGATATTGACACCGATTGTACGACTAGTATTGTTGGACATAAAAAGCTTCTCGAATGATGTATCTGTGACGTAAGTAATATTGTCACCGACAAATAAAGATATTATTTGAAAAATTTTTGATCGAGATCATCGGCTGTGTCTATTATTTTTATTTGTGTTCTTTTTCGGAGTTGCCAATACCAAAGTATGAGATACATGACAAAAATATGTCTAATCTATTGATAGATACTTTGCATATTCAAGGCAGTTATTATGTTAGTTTAGATTATTATAATGTGTCCAGCCTAGATTATAACCGAGGCTGCCGTATTGTATAAAAAAAAAAAAGTTGCCCCACACTAGGAATTTCTCCTGTATCGTGGGTGCGTTTGTTACATACCACGCGAACCACAGGAAATTAGCCAACTCCACACAAGTATTGCATCAGCCTAGCGACGAGAGCGGATATGCTGAGTCGACGCATCGTGGCGCACGGTGACGTGCCCCGGCCACCGGACCGCAGGAATGTAGGGCTCACTTTCGTTTCAACCATCGAACGATCGTTACTAGATTTAAGATTTTTTTGAACAAATGTTAATACTGAATTAAACCTGTTCCAGTAATCTCGGGGTTTCCTTGCACCTTCCTGCTGGACTGACATAATTGGCGCAGTCGGTAGGATCTTCGAGGGGTCAACGAGCACCAGCGAGCTGTCCTAGCGGTTATCAAGCCCGTCCGAGGATCCGAATCTACACGTCGTGGCCTGCAGCAAGGGTATCCAGCCATCGATACAGCAAGAGACACCGAGATGCGATACTTGTGAGTACACTAAAATCGTTTTGGTGGATTGCTCTCCCTAATCTTTAAGTTTCCCTGGGCCCATAAAAAGTTCCAAGATTTTTCACCCACGGGAGCCACGTAGCGTTAGGTTAGATAGTAGGCAGATTAGTAGGTGTAGTGCTCAAGATTTAAATAGAGAAATCAGCGTAGATTCTAGTATTAGGTTAGATAACGTACAGAATAAGATGGCTGACTTAGATGGCATTTTTAAGGCCCTTCGCTTGGTCCCCGAATTTGACGGTAATGTCAACGTGTTAACTCGGTTCATACAGTTATGTGACGAACTCGTGGACGAATTTGTTAAGAACGTAAGCCCACCTAACAGACTTTCGGAGATTGCTCTTATCAACGGTATACTAAACAAGGTAACCGGCCCCGCGGCCCGATTGATAAATTCGAATGGCATCCCATCTGATTGGACTGGTATACGCAAATCTCTCGTAAATAATTTTTCAGACCAGAGGGATGAGACGGCATTATATAACGACTTAGCGTTACTGTCACAAGGGTCTGATAGCCCTCAGGAGTTTTATGAAAAGTGTCAGAACCTGTTTAGCACATTAATGACATACGTTTCTCTACACGAGACTCTGGCGACTACTGTTGAGGCAAAAAGGGACCTATATAAGAAGTTGACCCTACAAGCCTTTGTGCGTGGGCTCAAAGACCCACTAGGTTCACGGATTAGGTGTATGCGACCCGAAAGTATTGAAAAAGCGTTGGAATTCGTTCATGAGGAACAAAACGTGGTATATTTGCAACAGCGTAGTAGCCAAATCCCGGATAAGAAATTGCCACCTCAAATCATGCCGCATAGACATTTGCCTGCACCATCGGGTTTTCCCGTGCCACAACCTAGACCGTTCCCTTTTAGTTTGCCTGGACCTTCCAGAGGTCCATTCGGACCATTAATGCCGCCACACGTACCCGCAACGTGGCGACCTAGTTTAAATACTCCAAATCAGGCTGGTCCATCTCGTACGCAACAAATGTTCCGTGCTCCCCTTCCTAATTATAACCAGAATAACGCATTTAAATTCGTACCGCGCAATACTGCACCGCAAGGTAATTTTCAACAATCTAGGCCCATGAGTGGGGTCAGCCATTTTGTACCGAGACTGTTACCACCCAGTAATGCACCAAAGGGACATGACTGGACTAAGTCTGGTAATCCCCCGGCAAGTAATTATTTCGGAAACAAAGAGTTGAATTATAACGATTGTTTTAACTATTACGACTTCGGAGAATTCGATAACGATTGCTACTCCTATTACGAACCTAACGTCGAGTATTACGAAGGATACTATTACACTGATTACGATAAGGCGTGTTACCCACAGCCCGAAGTAGCTAGCGATTCGGTAAAAAACGAGCCCACTAAACCATCTAGTTTAAAAGAGGATTTTCCGAATCCACAGGAATTAGAAAAACCAAAATAGAAGTTAACCTTCAAACACAACGCCAGCTTCCCTACTTACAAATTAAAGATCCTCCCCTAAAACTTCTCATAGATACAGGTGCCAACCAATCTTTCATTAGCCCTAATGCGGTTGAAACTTATTTTAATAACGTGCAGTTAAACTTCGACCCCTTTGAAGTTTGTAACGTACACGCAGTGACACGTAGCAACTATTCAATAACTCTACCTTGCTTCTCGGAATTGAACGATAGCGATCGCATCACACTTTTTGTATACCGATTCCACGACTATTTCGATGGTTTGATAGGGTCAGATTTATTAGACAAATGGGAAGCCGCCATTGATTTCAAGACCAAATCATTAATTACCAAAAACGCGTTAAATCCCTTACAGGTTTACGATTCACGGAACGCTAATCTGTACGAGGATATCATTCCCGCCGGTACTTCTAAATTAGTCAAATTACCAGTTAACGTTCAGAACGGAGAAGTTATCATCCCGGAACAGATTATATCAAACTGTCATATTGGTGAATGTTTGACTACTGTAAAAAATCAGAGGGGTATAGTAGAAATTCACAATCCAAATCGAAGCGACGTTATTTTCTCCATGAATCGCCCGGTGTGTGCGCAGCTTTATAATACTGAGTGCACGCGCACCGAGCAGGCACCTCAACGCGTAAAGGAAGTGTTATCGCGCTTGCGTACCGATCACTTAAACAAAGAGGAACGTGCTAACTTAGAATTGTTATGTGCGCGCTATGCAGACATATTTTATTTAGAAGGGGAGAACTTGACTTTTACCAATAAAATTAAACACTCAATTAAAACTAGCGATGAAATTCCTATATACAACAAGAGCTATAGGTATCCTTTTGTGCATAGACAAGAGGTACAGGATCAAATTAGTAAAATGTTAGATCAAAAAATTATTCAACCATCAGAGTCTGCATGGAGTTCACCTATATGGATCGTCCCTAAAAAGGCCGACGCTTCAGGAAAAATTAAATGGCGATTAGTAGTGGATTTTCGGAAGTTGAATGAGAAAACCCTGGATGATAAATACCCCATACCAAATATTGCAGATATTTTGGACAAATTAGGCAACTGTCAATACTTCACAACCTTAGATTTAGCCAGTGGCTTCTATCAGGTAGAAGTTAACCCCACAGACATTCCAAAAACAGCATTCACTGTAGAACATGGCCATTTCGAGTTCCTAAGAATGCCCATGGGTCTGAAAAATAGTCCATCTACTTTCCAGAGGGTAATGGATAATGTTCTCAGAGACCTACAAAACACTATATGCCTGGTGTATCTAGATGATGTTATAATTTTTTCCACGTCACTCCAAGAACACATGGTCAATCTAGAAAAAGTATTCAATAGACTACGAGAGTCCAATTTCAAAATTCAGATGGACAAGTCAGAGTTCCTCAAACTCGAGACAGATTACTTAGGCCACGTTATCAGTAAAGACGGCATTAAGCCAAACCCCGACAAAATATCCGCAATAAAGAATTATCCGCTTCCGAAAACCCCTACAGAGATTAAAAGGTTTCTGGGTCTTCTTGGTTACTATAGGAAGTTCATACCCGACTTCGCGAGAGTAACTAAACCCATGACGCAGTGTTTAAAGAAGGGCTCGAAAATTACTTTAGACCAGAGTTACATTGATTGTTTCGAAAAGTGTAAGACACTCCTAATTAATGATCCTATTTTACAATATCCGGACTTTTCAAAAGAATTTATTTTAACGACAGATGCATCGAACGTAGCCATAGGAGCTGTCTTATCCCAGGGTATCATAGGCACGGATAAGCCCATTGCTTATGCCTCCAGAACCTTAAACAGTAGTGAGATTAACTATAGCACAATTGAGAAAGAACTCCTTGCAATTGTCTGGGCTACCAAATATTTCAGACCGTATCTTTTCGGTAGAAAGTTCAAAATTGTCACAGACCATAGGCCCCTCCAATGGGTAATGAACATCAAAGAACCTAACTCGCGTCTTACTCGATGGCGATTGAAATTAAGTGAGTTTGATTTCTCTGTGGTTTACAAGCAAGGGAAATGTAACACCAATGCCGACGCATTATCCCGTATTGAAGTACATAACGAGGAGACTAGCTCCCTTATAGTCAACCCTACAGAAAAACCATCCTCAATACTGGATGATTCGAACACCGATACAGTTCACACTGATGCCGAAAATCCGATACTAGAGGTTCCTATAACTGATTTCCCACTCAACAAATATCACAGACAAATCATTTTCACAATGGTCGATGAAGTAAAAAGCCGCCTTTCAGCTTCAAAACCGTTTGAGTCACACGTTAGAACACATATTCAGATTTCCAAGAGCAATCTCGAAGAGGATGTCGTAAATGCTGTGAAAGAATACATTGATCCTAAGGTAAAAACCGGTATTCTCATTAATCCCCCATTAGCAATGTACAAAATCGTTCCCATTATTCAGAATAAATTTAAAAGCTCATCCATGGATTTAGTCCTAGCAAAGGCAGAGTTACAAAATGTCAAAGATTATCTAAAACAACAGGCAATCATTCGCAGTTATCACGAAGGTAAAACGAATCACCGTGGAATTAATGAGTGTTATCTGTCTTTATCTAATAAATATTACTGGCCAAAAATGAAGGAACACATAACGAAATATATAAATGAGTGTGACGTATGTGGTCAGGCCAAGTACGATAGGAACCCCATCAAACAAAGGTTTAATATTGTACCACCTCCATCCAAACCGTTCGAAATAGTACACCTTGATTTACTCAGTGTTGAAACGCAAAAATATCTCACAATCATTGATACATTCTCAAAATATGCCCAAGCTTACCACCTAAAAGACGCAACAGCGGTTAGCGTCGTACAAGCTCTTTTAACATTCGGCACACACCATGGATTCCCCTTAACTATCGTCACGGACAGAGGCCCGGAATTTACAAATCAACTATTCTCGGAGTTCGTTAAAATACATAAAATTCAACACCACAAAACCTCAGCATGCACACCAAATGAAAACGGCATGGTGGAAAGACTACATTCCACACTTCTAGAGCATTTACGTATTTTAAAATTGGAGCATCGCGGGGACTCCGCTATGAGTTTAATGCCATATGCAATTCTGGGTTATAATAGTTCTATTCACAGTTTCACCAAGTGCAGACCTTTAGATATAATTACTGGCCATTTAGACCCTCGCGATCCATTAGATATAAATCTGTCAGAAAATATACTACAATCATATACACAAGAACATCGTAACAAAATGCAAAGAGTCTTCGAGATGATTAATGACTCATCTCTGCACGATCGCACAAGGATTATCGAGAATATTAACAAGAACAGGGAAACCGAACAGATATACCCTGCGGATCAACAAATCTTTGTACGGAACCCAATGGCCAGTCGACAAAAACTGGCCCCCAGATTTACACGCGATACAGTATTGGCAGACTTACCGATCCACATATACACTAAAAAGAAACGTGGACCCATCGCTAAGTCCCGCCTGAAACGAGTCCCTAACACCAACCTCTTGTTACAGGATTACCCTCCTGGCTCTGAGCCTAACGCAAGCGGAAGACATAACGTTGAATAGTCTGGAGAATGGACCAGGCATCTTGCCTTTTATGCTAGGAAAAACGAAAGTTATCTCCCACTACCACTCGTTTATCCAACCGGTTAATCTAGACATTATTCGTAGCAATATAGATTTAGTAAGAAAACAGTTAGATAATATTTCACCTGAATTTCACAATAAAACCCTGTCATTATATATGCCACATATAGAATATCTCTATAATAAAATAACGCAGCTATCTGACCAGTTAGAATTGTTCCAGCCTAATCGCGTCAAGAGAGGTCTAATTGATGGGTTAGGTTCAGTTGTTAAAAGCATCTCCGGAAACTTGGACTATACAGACGCCATTCGTTACGATAGTGCAATTAAAACTCTGCAGGAAAATGAGAATAAAATGGTCACGGAATTAAATAATCGCGTTAGTTTAAATAAACATTGGATGTCTGAAAACTCGGATATTCTTAACAAATTGGTCCAGAATCAGAACAAAATTAAGGAGACTGTAAACGAGATCATGATTAGCGACTTGCGACACGAAAAAGATATCGTCAAGTATGCCCATCTGGCCCAGTATATAACAATGCTAGCGGATAACATTGAAATGTTATCTGAAGAATTACTTAGATTAGAAAACTTATTAGGATTTATACGTGCTAAAAGCACACATTTTCTTATGTTTAAGTTAGATACATTTAATAGAATGGTAGAACAGTTAAATGCTCTCTATGGCAGAGACCATATACTGAACGGTAGTTTTAGGGAATATTTCGACATAATTAAGTTAGGTTACTACTATAACAGCCGAAATTTAGTATTGATATTTAAGTTCCCGGTAGTCCTTACCCATACCTATGACCTTTACAAGCTATCCATAGTTCCCAATAAAGATAACCAAGTGCTAATTCCATCTTATCCTTTCCTGGCAATTCACGACAAAGATTTTATGTACATAGAGGCAGAATGCCCGAAGTCAAATCAATACTATCTCTGTGAGAACAGCATCAATCAACACTACAGAAGTCAAGGCGACTGTATTCACCGCCTCATATCCCAGCAGCAAATCGACAAGTCCTGCCAATTCATCACCACGAAATTAGAAACCGAAGCCGTGGAACCACTCGACGACCGACACTATGTAGCAAGCTTCCCGGTGCCAACGAAGATTCGCCTGTCCTGCACCGAAACCCAATACAGCACAGTGCTAGGAAGTTATCTCATCACGATCCCAAAGGGCTGCGATGTGCAAACCCCAGACCTAACCCTGGCAAACAAGGACGACCGGTTGAAAGGACAAGTACTGAAGATTATGAACATCCCATTCAATAACGGAACCAACTACAATTCTGAAGCTAGGAGACTAACCCTCAACTCCGTCAACCTCCACAGCCTCCATGTTGCCAAGAAGGAAATATCTATGGAAACGCCATTAACCCTGACTAAATCCGACATTCACGGGGTGTACTACACTATCACACCGCTATACCTAGTACTATTAGGTGCAAGCGTACTGGGCATCGCGCTCGTACTACGAAGATACATGAACCGGCGCACACTGGAAACAACACCGGAACGTGCAAACGGCGAAATAGACAGCAGCGAGGTATATGCCGAGATCAACCACCACACCGCAACTGCTCAACCAAGGTTATCAGCGCTATTCTCGAACCAACTTTCGAATAGTCGCTGAGCTTCGGGAGGGAGATGTTACATACCACGCGAACCACAGGAAATTAGCCAACTCCACACAAGTATTGCATCAGCCTAGCGACGAGAGCGGATATGCTGAGTCGACGCATCGTGGCGCACGGTGACGTGCCCCGGCCACCGGACCGCAGGAATGTAGGGCTCACTTTCGTTTCAACCATCGAACGATCGTCACTAGATTTAAGATTTTTTTGAACAAATGTTAATACTGAATTAAACCTGTTCCAGTAATCTCGGGGTTTCCTTGCACCTTCCTGCTGGACTGACATACAAACATATAAATACACATACACAAACAGCCAGACCCGGAACAACTATCTGTAGGCCATACAAATATTTTTTCCGTGCGGTAATCGAACCCGCAACACGCAGCGCAGCAGTCAATCGCTCAACCACTGCGCCAACCGTGTCGTCGTCGGTTTGAGAGTGAGTGTCGTTGAAGTAAGTTCGCTTCGTTATTCACGATCGTGAGAGTTCCGAACGAGGTGCTGTTGCGGGATCGCGTGAGGTGGAACTTCCTCGTGCTTCGAGGATTTAGTTTTGTGAAGATAAGATAGGCAGTCATTTTATGTGAAATACTAGTATTCAGCAGCATCGGGTTAAAATGGAAGCCGACCTCGACATAGTTGGAAAAAGACAGTCCGAGTGTGTGTGTGCAGCGATTACAACATTACAGACTGATTAAACTTTATATTAGTAACATTTGAGGAATAAAGAAAGTTTTGATGTTTGATGACGTAGCAAGACAATAATTTCACCCCACGAGGAGTGATTATGTTTCGCACTCATTGCGTAGTGCAGTCTCTGCGAAGTTCCTTGGTGCCCAAAATGCGGCTACAATTGTCAAAATTGAATCGTACATGACGCTAATAAGGCTGTGATTACACGCTGCCATTGTGCCGCGGCGTGACAAGGCACAGACATGAGTCATGACACCTCGGCCCGGTTGGTCCAGTGTCACTCTGAGACGTTTCGACTACATCTTCTTTAGGTACACTATATAATTAACGTGCAGGGTCTTATAATCTATAGTCCGTAGCGAGGAGGCATGGGAAGCGGTTACCTCCTTCTGCGAAGTAGTAATGCTAGCGTCGGAGGAGGCCGAACGCGTGCATGAGAGAGACGGAAACCTCACGCCCCAGCCGCCGCAACAGAAGAAGACGCTCCTGGCGTCGTGCGTCGGGAGTCGGCGTAGGGGCCTCCGGACGACGAGCGTTGCGTGGCTCGCTGTCCGATCAGAACAAGAGGGGCTACTCTCTAAACCCGAAGTCCGTAGTTTCAGGCTTAGTTGCGGGCGTATTCTACTCCGTACCACTTACGGACTTACGAGTAGTCCCGAACCAGAACTAAGAAATAATGACAACACGATATGACAGTAACTATCAAATCGTGTTGTATTTAATTCTTAGTGGCTAGGTGATACGTTGTAGAATACGCCCGCAACTAATCCCGAAACTACGGACTTCGGGTTAAGAGAGTAGCCCTCCAGGCCCGGGTCGACGGTGCGTTGTGTTCCACGCGCGTCAAAGAGATGTCAGCATAGTAGACGGGGCCCGCTAGGGTCTCCGCGGCCCTGGAACGCAAAGGACACTAAGAGGAACACGGATGGGTTTTAGTCAGTAAGAGTCTGACACTTCCTTCTGCTTCGCCCAAAGTGGAAGAAGTCATTTGATGATTTCCCACTCATAAAAAAAGGGTCTTATAAGCGCAGCAGCATATTCAACGATTCAACAAAAACACATCACAAGACGCTCGTCTTGCAGTAAATTATGCTCATGGTCGTTGTCATAAAGGCTGAGGTGGTGCTTGCATCTGTGTGTGCGTTAGCGTCGTACGGCTGTTCACTACGCTATGGAAACACTCCACGAAAATATTCCAAGCATAGATTCAGTAATTTAATAACAGTAGGCGTGAACTGCGGTATAACTAAACTAAAATGTGTTTACATTTGATGCAAACAAACACACAACCCTAATATTTATAAAACACAAAGACTGTAGGGGTCATGTAGAAAAGCTACCACTAAACTGAACTTCCATGAACTGCGTCTCACCAAATAACGTTATTACAACGTCCTTCGAGCGTGACAATGTTGAAATTCACGCCGCATGTGTTGGTCGACCTATGAAATACCATGAATCTCTAACCACACCGACACAACACGATGTACTAGCCTAGCGACAGTGTCGAGGTTGGAGCAGTAATTGCAGCTCGCACGCCGTGCGGTGTGAACACTGAGTGTAAATAAGGCGGTGTGTACACGGCGCCATTATTCACGCTAACACGGCGCGCGTCGACACCCGCCCGCCACACACTCACACACACACCATCACACAACATAAGGTATTGTGCAACTAGCGAAAACAAGGTTTTCAATAGAATTTATACTAGGTTCTGAACCTCCGAAAAGCTCTCTGCTGAAAGTGAATTCCCATTGAAAGCATAATACAATTTCTAAACAACTATGGGTAACTGGAATATCCGTCATTTTGAATGAATAGTTTTGGCATGCAGAGTACAAAATCAAATTCCTGAAATTGACAAACTGAATTTTAGCCTAGCCCTTCGGGGAATGCGAGAGTCATCCGTTTTGTTTGATCACACAAACAAACAATCGTAGATTATGCAACGAGAAGATAAAATAGTGTCTTATGTTACGGGCGGTATATTGAATTCCAAACCTAATGAGGAATTTGAATGTAGCCAGGGATTGAAGCGAGCCCAAGGCAAAGGCACCTCTCTCTCTCAGGAGCATATAACCTACTTTTAACACCTACTACGAGAAAATTGATCGCAAGTCAATGGAGGTGGCTGGTTCCCGTCGGCTTCCAAGTTGAGTTCCAAATTCAAATCACATTTTGAGCTCCGGGCAATAATATTGTACTGAATATCATTATAACTCGCCGGGCAATAATCTCTCACTTTAGGTTGAGTTTTCGTGACATATAGTCTGACGTTTTCATGTAGGTGGTGAGGAAATTAGTGTATTCCATTTTCAACACGATATTATTCCCATTTTTTTATCTACATAGTTAGCAGACCTCACCTTGCCTTGAACCGACACTAACCTACTCGTAACAAGTAAACTGTGAACTTATGCACCATTTACAAACATTTATTTTTACTCGGATTTAACCTTCTTGAAAGCGCGAGCGTTCTCAGCGCTGTTTATTACCTGTGTTAATGAAGCCGCCGTTAAACCATTAAACCAGATTCCCTCCCCCCCTTCAGTGACCCACTGAGAGTTACTGCTCACTGCGAGCGGGGAGTAATGAGCAGTTTAGATTTATTTAACAGCTATTAAGAAAACAAATGAGTATTTACAGTCACTAGTAATCAAGGAAAACATTTGTTCATCGTCTTTATAGAATCCTTCAAACCTTGTTCACAATATCCAATTGTACTGGAAAAAAAATTTTGTCTATTCTTCCAAATGCCCATTTGTCATCTGCACCAAATAACCATTCCGCATTAATTTATACAAAACGTAACATTTGTTCCGCCCGCACTCCTACATAAAATTATCCGCATTTTACGACGCAATCTGACTTTCAAAACAGTCATATAAAAATCACGTTTCAATCCGCGACTCTGCGAGCGTAAACAATATTCGTTTCATTTAAGCCGCGCGACTTTATGAGAGTCATTACTGTTAAGAGCGGTTGCCGTGCCGTTGCCGTACCGTGGTCGTGTCTAACCGCGCCGCGCCGTGCCGTGCCGTGCCGTGCCGTTGCCGCTCTGTGCTTTCCGCCATTTGTGCCGAAAAACGCGCACCTTTATAGGTGGCTATTTAAATAAAACAGTTATACTCGTAACAATTTATTCGGAAGAGAATGAGGGAGTGGGTTTCAGTGTTAACGATGCAATGCAGAAATATTGTGTTAAGTTATTGAATGCACTCTGTTTTTATTGAAACCTGTTTGTGTAAGTGGGCCGAGGGCAAGCGGTGCTGGATACACTTTAATGTGAAAGGGAATTTGTATTGAGATTTTATGAAGGCTGTACCGTGCCTGATAAATGTGGACAGGTCATGTCTTACATTAACGTACCTACATAATAAATCCAGAGTACTGCAAAGGGGAAGCCTGTTGTCATGAAACGCGCACAAATTTCGTCTCCGGCTGATATTCAGTAATTCTTTTTTTTAGTTTAGTTTTTCTGGTCGTCGTTTGGCGGAGCATTGGCCTCCAGTGTGCTAATTCTACTTATTCTCACATTCGCATCGCATTCGCAATCTGTCAAAAATGTATGAAAATTAAGGCTACTTTGACAGTTTGCGATTGACATGCGAATGCGAAAGTTGTGAATTGGCCGTCAGATCTATCGGACACCGTCAACGTGCTTGACCTCTGCTTAAATAACAGTCAATTTGCAGTGAACACAGGCGTTATACCCATATATTACGGTGACAAGTTAACAGTGAATTTTTGAGTTATAATCAGCGGCACTGGTTATTACACGCCGCGCGTAATTTATGACAATAGTCGCGTAAATCACTCGGACTCGTAGCTGGTAGGCAAAATGTGCTTCGGACACTAAACTCATTTGAAATACTCAGATCAATTCAAATGTAAGGCTGCATTTTGTAAAGTTATATGTATGGGAAACTAGTGACTTTGTTCAGCTAACTCGCTTCGCGCATCTATCTCTAAATTGATCAGAACCGCAGCGATTTAGGTGAAGCAAAGGAGTTTTATGATTTTGCCCGGTATGTAAGTATTATATTTCACTAAACATGCAACGCTTACAAAACACGAAATGAAACTTTTTCTCTGATAGTTCGCAAAAGGTTAGAAATTTAACAAGTGAATATCACGTCCTAGTTATTAATAACGAGTCTCCGCTTCTCGCAAACCATAGCGCGTCTACGAGCGCCGATTACTACGGCGTAGCACCTGCGTAGCACTTTCGTAGACGCTCGCTACGCCGTACTACGTTCATATTTTACATTTGAATTTGAAACTTGTATACTTTCGAGAAATGTTATAATTAAGTAGACTTTGCTGTTATTTTTAATGGGTTTCAATGGTTAAGTCTAATAACCCTCTGGCAATTAACACATACCATTATTCTGATCTTATAAAAGAGTTGTCTAAAATAATTTGCTACAAGTACACAACAATGTAATATCCCTGGAAATGACCTGTAATACTTGGGGCACATTACTCCATTATGGGGCGGATGTTGTTGGGGGACTAAAGGATTACACCATGATGGATGGGGGGCTGGCCCCATTTCATGTACTGGCGTGATAGGGGGCTTAGTGAAACGGCCGCTAAGTGAGCTGATAATAGCGTTATCTTCACTAAATTGGTGTGGCAATCGCAGAACACGATGAGTGTTTGTAAAAAAGACATTTTTTGACTGTGCATCTATCTGGTACCAGCTTTTTCCCGATATTAGAATTTTTGGAATGATGCCTTCCAGGAAAACATCTCATGCAAACATAAAAAATGACCATTTTTCGTTACCTGCTTACAATTTTATAAATTTAGATTAATTAAAGTTCCCCATTTTAAATTAGCTTCCAAAATAATTGAGAAATAAGAATTATTGATACACAAAAGTCATTTATGTTTAAATTCGTTGTAGGGAAATTATATCATTTCACCAACAAGCCAACATTCATGTTTCACATTGAATAGTGAGTAGTATGCGTAGCAGGCGGAAAGCAGTTCGTGTGTGCGCATGCGCGTCTCGCGGCGCTCGCGGATCATCTGAGATTTGTTGCATGTCAGGCGTCGCTGGCGCCATGAAGTGGCGCCTGTAAAGACTCGTAGTGGTGGTGTATCCTATTGGCTGCTTCATTATTAAATAGAAAATTGTGAAAAAGCCTATTCTTTAGTACTTATTTCTATCGAATACGGGTATTCACCTGAAATAGATGTTTTAAGGGTTCCGAACATCCGTGAAAAATGGAACCCTTATAGAATCACTCGGGTCTCTGTTAAACCGGACCTACAGAACCGACTCGTTGAATTTTGGTACTATATGAACTTCTATAACCCAAATTAATACGGGGGTCAAATTATAAAATAAAATAAAAAGTTTTCAAACCGTATTGTGCGACATATCCGATGAAAGAGCTTACTGTGAGGGTTAAATTATATTTATTTCATAATTTTAAAATAAATAGTTTTGCAGTTATTCAAGAAATTAGACCAAAAATTACCATTTCCCCCTGATCACCGAAACTTCTAAACCTGATATTTTGATAAATGTTGCTGCAATAATGCAGAAAATAGTTCTAAATCTAAAGATTACAGAAAAACCTATAAGGAGTCTGTAGTGTTAAAATAACATGTTAAGAAAATGAAATTGTTCCACATGACTCCGACTCGCACTTTTTAATTGAACGATTAATAATCTCAAAAAAAGAATGGCTTATCAAAATAATACTGTTACTGAATAGATTTTTTTTTATGATGTAAATGTATTCCAGTTAGAAATAGTAACGCCTTATTTTATACGTTGAATAGGAATAAATTTAAATGAAATATACACCATATAAGTTACATAAAATATAAGTGAAGGAAACATGACATAGGATGGCTCATATCGCTAAAAATATTTTTTTGTTTTCAAAGACCACCTTATTTCATCAATCGGTGGTTCTTTTATTTAAGATAATAGTTGTTGGTGATTATTTGAATGTTTCATTTAAAACAACTTTATCTGATTACTGAGATTAACAACACACTTTGTACAAAGTTTATACGCATTAACTGACACAAATGACTCGTAGGCGATGACAAACATAAACATGTCTGAATATCAAGTGACATGTTAAACTTCCGCATTTATGAAAGCATTTCCATCTGCTGCGTGTTTGATAACTCCATCATATAAATAGTTTGCTCTGCAGTAAAGCGATTGTGAAAGGAACACAACTTGAGCCTCCTCCCTCTAACGCCCGGCTCACACGACGATAGTTCCTCAAGTTATCAAATAAGATCTTTTGAATTGTCAATCAAAATTCAGTCAGTCAAAATGATGACGCTTATTGCACGATCCAAACCCATCTCTATGGATAAGAAGATGGAGGAAACTCCACGGAAAGAAACCATCTGGGAGTCTTTAAGTCAAGAGTCTTTCAGAATAGAAGTTACTTCTAGGCAATTTCGCTTCATCGTCAACCACATCTGGTGATAAAGTTGTTTATAAAAACTTACTCTCATAATGTTTAGTGAACCATCAGGGTAGATAGTGTTTTAAGCCTATCAATGACAATAGTAAAAAAGTTAGTCTCTGTGGACTTATGTGTGTTAAGCCAAAATATTACTTTATAGTACTAGGTTCGTGTATCCCGGAGTCCGGACACACGACATGTTGCTCGCCGGCAGCTCGGCACTACTCGAGATGAACTTCGGGAGATATCATTAGTTTAATTACTGTTTCTACGTGGTACGTCCATGTATGTGTCTGAGAGTTTGTTTGTTTATATGTCAATGGAGTAGCTTGTTTGGGCGTCTGAGTGTGAATGCTAGGTAACAAACGGTTTAACTTCATTAACTCGAGTTATTTTGTTAGAATTATGTTACATTCTTAACACAAAAAAAAAACCAATGAAAGCAACTGCGAGTGAAAAAAGTTACTCTTTATTTGAGTACATGTTTTGCTTAATATGAATAACTGTTTTCTTTTATAGATACACACTTTGTTTAGGCATTACAATTTTTTTTTTTTGTAAATTCGTTTAGTTAAAGTGCGCTATTTTATTGAAAGAGGTGAATTTTCATCCCATACCTGCCGACTCTTGTGCTGCTAAATATCTTCGAAACCTGATGACCCCGATTTGCATACTGTCTGAACGGCTGTTGGCAAATAGCTTGATCATATTGGCATTCCGCCCTACGCCGCCCAGTGAGCGTTGGCCAGGCGGGAGCTAATCAAAATTCGCAATAGAGCCTCTTTGAGCCGCTTCCGAGCGACACAAGTTTATGATAACTCACCATGTTTGTGAAAAATATTACATCTGTACTTTTGCTATTTAAAAGCAGAACATTTTTTGCCTTTGCAGTGTAAAGTTTAAATTGGACGGAGTTTTTTATTAGCTGGTCAAATATAATTTTTAATGATTGGAAAAAGTTATATTGATGTGAAAAAAAATGAACAGCAGAGAGAAAATAACTGGTAGAAGAACACTTTTTGCGTAGACAGTGTAAATGTTTTACTGCTGCTACTGCAACATACTGCGCTGCCTGTGTCACCACTTTTCACTCAAGATCTTATCACTGTATTGATTCGGAAGTTTATCCAAAATCAAAGACCACATCACCATGTTAAACGTTAGCTGGCTACATGCCTCCTCCCCCTGCCGCCGCACACTGCACCCCGGGCACGCCTGCGGCCCGGACCGTCAAGTTGCAGTGGCCACTATATTTTTCAGCTCGATTTACCGGCAAAGAGAACCCGCGTGTGTCGGTCCGGCTCCCGCGGCCGAGACCAGTCTACCCTCCCAACGCGAATTAGCACTTCAAAAGGCGATGAGTGAACGTCGCCACACTCTATTTTGTACACTTTTCATGTTACTGGCACATTTAGTGAGAATTTAAAATACGGATGCGCTTTCATGCTTTCGTAATAGCGCTCTAAAAGTGTATGAATCGCTACGTTGATTTTAATGAGCGAATTACTTTCATGTTCCGCTGGTTATGAGCTGTGTAAGTAGCGCGGTTTATTTTCCAAATGGACATTTTTATTGCAAGAATCACAACTGTGACAGCACTATACAAATATTAAAATTTGTTCTAAAGCGTCGCAAATGCAGATGTTTGTGATTTAATCCAATATCTGCTGTCAGAGAAATGTTTGATACTAACTGCTTTGTCAACATCGAAGTTCATCAAAATGATTTTATTTATTTTAGCTCTTGACTCTTTGACTTGACTTGATGATAGAGACAAGGCTATGATATTTATTTTCTCAATTAAAAAGTGAGCCAGCGACCCATTAGGTTTCAACATTGGAGGCAAAGTGGGTCGACAGAAATGCGTTTCAATCACTTTCGACAGGGATCAGCACTGCTACTACCTAGAAGGTGCGATGCTAGTTTGGGCCCGATTCATTTGACGTGGCCAAAACGCGCCCTACGTAGAACCCGCTTGCAGGACTTGGCGGCAGAATTAAAGACTATTTTCTTTTGCTCTAACTTTTCGATCGCGGGCTTTGATCCAAGGTTAGTAGGCAGACTCTTTTTGGGCCTCAGCGTGGGCGCATTCTGCATTATACCAAGCCCGGGATTTGTGACCGTATGTCGGAGAATAGAATAAGGAACTAAATCTCTCGTCTGCAAACACATCAGCTCAGCACGAGGGGTCACCCAAAGAGAAGTACACTCGCCGCCATGGATAAGACGCGATAAAGTACCGAATCTCATCTTAATCTGCTGACTCATATTGCCATACATGTCTCGTGCCTCTAGGGCTCCCATCTGGATGAGAACAGGTCAACACAGATTTCACTAGGCAGTGGTCAGATGTTCCCAGCGGGGCTGAGACAGACACTGATTGACTGTCCGGATCAGTTGTCAGCAGACGGTCTAAGCAATTGGGTGTATGGGCGTCAACATCCGGTACCCGCGTTGCCACATTCACCAGCGCGGATAGATCTAGCGTCGAAGCAAACTTGTGCGCCTCCTACCGGCAGGTTTTATTTTTTTGTGCAAGAACAACCATTCTTTATGGGGGGAATATTGAGATAGTTATTGCTCTTTTTTACTTATTAAAGTTGCGTCATTGAAAATACGAAAGCTAATTTATCTTTGATGGTCAAAAGCATCCAGACGAACTTTTTGATACCGGTAACAAATTAAAAAGGTGCACCCGAAACATCAGTTAGGGGTTTAATTAAAATTTTAAAAAGTGTAATCTCACTTGGGCGTGTCGCGTGGTCCCCCAGGGCAGACATCTGGGCCCGGTGCGGCCCGGCGTCGTGCGGTCAGGCGGGGAGGAAAAAGCAACAGCGACAAAACGACCGTCTCCAACACAGCGACAATGATAATGCCGAGTCGAATATAACGCGCCGCCCACTCGGATGCGGACCGGGAAGGGTTGTTACACACTGTCCTGATGTCTAATTCTACTAATTTTTAAATCAGCGTTCGCAGTCGCATGTCAGTCGAAAACTACCAATAAAGCCTTAATTTTCGTACATTTTTGACAGATTGCGATTGAAATGCGAACGCGAACGTTCCTTGAGAATTGGAGAGATAAGATATTGAGGACGTTTGCTAATAATGGAAATAAATCTAAAAGGTACTGTAAAACCAAAAATATTTTTTTTAAAAGATTCTTACATGGATTCGATTTAAGGCTGAACATTTTTTGGGGACATCACGATAGGTACTGAAACAAAAGCAATCCCAGACAATTGGCTGTATAACTGGCAAGTGACAGTTCTTTAGAATTTTAAAAACGCTTTTCTTTCCGGTGATTTTTATTATTATACTTTGTGAGATAGGTAACAGGTTTTGTTTCATTTTCGTTTTCAACTCAAAGAATATACCAAACTGCTACAAGTCGATCCTTTGGCAGAAAATGCAAAAGCATCTCTATTTAAATTTACAAGACAAGTAGTGTACCGGTGTACGTGATCGACTCACACATCACGCCGTGAACCTGCACACGAACACATACAGTTAAGCAACCTCAAACGTCGAGCAGTGTATCGTAGCAAAGTGCAATAAGTGTTCCAATCTCCCGAGAATGTTCTCATCATAATGTTACGTATCAGTGTGCGAGCACCTTAACGCGACGTGGAACAGTTTTACCGAGAGAGCTTTTAAAGTGTAAATTCTGACAGGCACCGCACACGCGAAGAATAAAACGAATGCCCGCCTCGCTTTTGTCATAAATGTTAGAACTTAATTTTACTTTAAATCATATTGTTATATTGTATGGTTAAATAACTGTAAGTTACTACCGTCAGAATAGGATATGTGACACTAATTTTGACATTAGAAATCACTGTCGGACGTTATTACTAGATGGCGTTAGTTTTGGTGTGTTTACGATCCATTTTTTTAGATAAATAGTGTTTTTACATTAACTAATTGAATATTGTATTTTATGTTACACTAAATCAAATGTTTTAGAGATTTATATTTTTGTTGGAATTGTTTTCATAGTTTTTAAAATTAACTAATTTAAATAAATAGTTAACCATTTCTGTCGAGTTTGCGCGCCACATCCGGTCCCCACTCTTGTAGGTTTCCTGTGTAGCGCGCTAGCTCTTGAAGTCAGTCGGTTGTTAACTGTGCTACGAGCAAGACAGTGAAATAAAAGTGATACGTGCGAATAAGTGAGTTTTATTGGAGTAGCCCCTTAACATTTCAGAAGTGGTAAATAGTTGGTTGGTTATACGTTATACCAGCCGATTATATTCAGGCCTACATCAGTAAGTTTGGTCGTTCTGAATTGAAGCCGTTTTAAAGGTAAGAGTATAAAATAACTTATTTTCTACTTGAAAAGTTGATTATGCAAGTTTATTATGGCATAACGGATGTAGGTTCCAAATGGTGATATAAATAATGCTGTACCTACCTTTGCATTCACTATGCCAATGTAGTTTTTTTTTTATGTATCTCTTTTTGTTTACGTATGTATATGCCCATGTTATTTGCTGTTGAATAATAGATTCCCCTACATAACGATTGCACTTTGAATTTACAACTGCCTTTTCGAGATACATTTACAATTATCGAACTAGCTTGAATAATTAGTAAAACACGTACGTAGTTTATTTTCTTATTACATTATTTTCACTGACCTACTTACTCGAGTGTTTCTTTTTATTATAACAACAGCATACTTGGCGATTATTTTAATGTACTTTCCAGATATGGATCTTTACGATGAGCGCCAATTGCGAACGCCGCCTCCGGATCAACAGCCTGGCTCCCCACTGTTGCCAAGTGGACGGGCCTATCTCCGTGTCAATAGTCGTCGCAGTCGCAGCCGATGCAGTCAACGCGACCGCAGCCGCCGCGGCCACAATCATGATCGACGCAGTCGCAGCCGACGCAGCAGCGGCCGGCGCAGTCGCAGCCAACACTGTGGCGACCAGGGCAGTGGCAAACGGCGCAGTCGCAGACTGCGCAGTTACAGCCGGCGCACTCGCAGACTGCGCAGTTACAGCCGGCGCACTCGCAGCCAATGCAGCCGCGACCGGCGTGGTCAACGCCGATGCAGTCGCAACCGCCGTGGCCAACGCCGATGCAGTCACAGCCGGCGCAGTCGCGACCAGGGCAGTCGCAGTGGGCGCGGCCGTGACGAGCGCAGTCGCAGTGGGCGCGGCCGCGACGAGCGCAGTCGCAGCTGGCGCAGCCGAACCTGGTGCAGACGCAGCCGCAGCCCACTCGAACGTAGCAGAGACAGCGAACACAGCCGTCGATGGAACTCTAAGGAGCGTGGTGAGTCAAACCCAACTAGAGTTGCCTCTGCCCAGAATGACAAGGTTTCAGTCTCACAACTAGTCCAAGCATTGCAAGCCGCAAACAGTAAAAATAACAATAATTTAGATAAATTGTCCAACCATAACACCATACCTGAATTTGATCCGGAACGTAAACAACAAACGATTGATATTTGGTTGCATAAAGTCAACGAATGCGCTTTAATATATAATTGGTCAGACCAACAAACTGCTCATTTTGCCCTACAAAAGCTAAAGGGGATTGCTCAAAAATGGTATGAGGGGTTGCCAACTGTTCTATTTAGTTGGGACAACTGGCAGGACAAACTAAAGCTGGCTTTTCCTAGTAACGAGAATTACGGTTGTTTGCTTTATACAATGTTATCGAAACGTGCTAAATTTAACGATTCTCTAGAAGAATATTTTTATGAGAAAGTAGTATTATTAAACCGGTGTAGCATCGAAGGCAAACGCGCGGTAGATTGCATCGTTCACGGCATTGATGATCGTAGTGTAAGACTTGGTGCTGAAGCCGCTCGTTTCGATACCCCGGATCAGCTTTTACCATATTTAAAGGCGGTTAAATCAAACATTCACCAGGGTGAGAAAAAGAAAAGTAGAACTTTTAATAGTAAGACTGACAATACAGAAGACAATAAAAGCCGTGCGGTTAAATGTTTTAATTGTCAACAAGAAGGACACTATAAATCTCAATGTACTAAACCCCCAGTAAAGTGTACACGTTGTCTTAAGTTTGGTCATACAGTCGAAAAATGCACTCTGCCTTTAACGTCTGCAGATAGCAAACCCGCAAAATCGGTGATGTGTGTAGTTAGTTCAGACAGTGACTCCACTAAGTATTACAAACGAGGGTTTGTAAACAACTATCCTATTAACTGCTTCATTGATTTTGGTAGTTCTGCTACTATGATGAGCTTAGATTGTGCTAAAAAGGTGTCTGATGATTGGGTTTCTAGTCAGCAATTACCCTTGTTGAAGGGCTTTGGTGAGGCGATAGTTAGGCCTTTGGGGAAATGTACTGCAACTGTTGCCATTGATGGCGTAGCTGCAACTGTTGAAATTCTTGTTGTACCAGATGAGGTAATGCGAGTACCACTTATTGTAGGACAAACGTATACCGAACAACCTCATATAGTTGTAGAAAAAGATAGTGTCGACTTACGTTTTTCTAGTAGCGAAAGTGAAACAATTTTCAAAAAGATAAAATTGTTTTGTTCGGAAGATACTATGGTAGATGGATTGACGCCTCTACACATTCACACTGACCCGATTTATAATGGGGAGGTTTACATTCCTGGAAATAATCGCTATCAATTGGGTCGCGAACACTATCTGGTCCAAGGACTGTTTACTGTTGTAGAAGGAAAAGGAGTTTTGTTAATTAAATGCAAATTCGGTCAGCCCTTTTTATTAAAAAAGGATATTCTAATAGCTAGAGGTTTAAAAGCAGAAGAACAAGTTTGTACACAAAATATAGCTGTTGCATCTAGAGTAGAATTTAATGAACCTTTGCGATCAATAAATGAAAATGATATCTCAAGCGACACGGATCTTGATAAAGATAAAATTGAGCAACTTGTTGGATTATTAAATAAATACAGACAATGCTTCGCGTTTAGTTTAAACGAATTGGGAAAAACTGAACTTACAGAAATGTCAATAAACTTAAAAGACAATGAACCTGTTGTGTACCGACCCTATAGACTTCCGATAAGTGAACGAACTAAGGTACGGGAAATTATACAGGAGTTACTGGAATGCGGTATCATCCGACCATCAACTTCCTGCTATGCGAGTCCTATAGTGCTTGTTAAAAAGAAGACCGGTGAAACTAGACTATGCATTGATTTTCGAGCGTTAAACCGTAAGACTATAAAAGAGAATTACCCATTGCCTAGAATAGACGACCAACTCGATGACCTTGCGGGATATAACTATTACACTACTTTAGACCTCGCGTCCGGCTATTATCAAATTTCGATTTCTGAATCTGATCGCCATAAAACTTCGTTTGTAACACCCGAAGGGCAATACGAGTTTAATAGGATGCCCTTCGGACTAGTAAATGCACCATCTACCTTTATGCGTACAATGCACTTGGTCCTTAACAATAGCACGGGTTTACCAACGCTAGGAGAACAAAACTCTAATACTAGGAGAATCGCGTCTGCTTACATGGATGATATAATTGTACCTTCCGTAACGCTTGAAGAGGGTTTTGAACGTTTAGAAAAGGTATTGGGGTTGATCAAACAAGCCAACTTAACTTTAAAACTGGCTAAATGTTGTTTCTTTAAGAGAACAGTAGACTATTTAGGCTTTGAATTAAGTGCAGAGGGTATTAGACCGGGAGTGCGGAAAATTGAATCAATTAAAGATTTTCCCCAACCTATTAGCCAGCACACGGTTAGGCAATTTATAGGATTATGTAGTTTCTTTCGTCGTTTTGTTAGAAATTTTGCGATGATTGCTAAACCGCTTACCACTCTTCTAAAGAAAGACTCAGTTTGGGTTTGGGGCCCAGACCAAAGCAATGCCTTTAGCCATCTAAAAGGTGAACTAACGAAAAAGCCCATTTTAGCGTTATATGACCCAAAAGCGTTAACAGAGTTGCATACCGATGCATGTAAGATAGGCATTGCCGGGATGCTTATGCAGCGTGACGACAAAAACTTATTAAAACCAGTCGCATACTTTAGCCGCCAGACAACATCTGAAGAGCAGCATATGACGGCATATGAACTTGAAACTCTTGCTGTTGTTGCTTCACTACAAAGATTTCGCGTATACCTTATTGGCATAGAATTTAAAGTAATTACTGACTGTAATTCATTAAGGGCAACGTTTCTCAAGCGGGATTTAATACCGCGCGTCGCTAGATGGTGGATTTCTATGCAAGAATTCAATTTTAATGTTGAATATAGACCTGGTGCCTCAATGGCTCACGTAGATGCTTTGAGTCGGAATCCACCACCAAGCGACGGCCAAGCAAATGATAAGGACGGTGAATGTTTTGTGATGGCTATTGGTGAAACAGACTGGCTAGGCACCGTTCAATTAGCTGACTCTGAAATCCAAAGAAAAATATCGGTTCTAAATGACCCCCAAGCCAATGATATTGTAGAAATTAAAAATAATTATACCATACGTAATGGTAAATTATATCGAAAAACTGATGACGGTGATAAATGGGTAGTGCCTAAGGGTGTACGATGGCAAATACTTAAACAATGTCACGATGACTTGGGCCATTTTGCGTTTGAGAAAACTTTGAGTAAGGTAGGAGAAAGTTACTGGTTTGCTAAAATGAGGCGTTTTGTGAAGAAATATGTGGAATCGTGCCTTGAATGCTCTTACTCAAAGTCTTCATCAAAGAGAAGGCCACCATTACATCCTATACCAAAGGATGAAAAACCGTTTGTTACCGTTCACATTGATCACGTTGGCCCTTTTGTCAAAAGTTCAAAGGGGAATACACATTTACTAGTAATCATTGATGCATACACGAAATTTATTGTTTTAAAACCAGTTCGCAGTACTAAGGCCTCAATTGTAGTCGAGAAAATGCAGGAGTATTTTAGTATATTTGGACTACCAAAAAGAATTATATCTGACCGTGGCTCTTGTTTCACAAGTATTAAATTTACCGGGTTCCTAGAAAAGCTTGGGATCAAGCACGTATTAAATGCTGTAGCAACCCCACGCGCCAACGGTCAAGTCGAACGATACAACCGTACCTTACTAGAGGCCCTGACCGCAAAGTGTGTGGGTCTGGACGAAAGAAAATGGGATGTTCAAGTACCCGAGATTCAGCTGGGCTTAAATAATACACTTAATAAAGGCATAGGTAAAACCCCAGCTCAAGTTCTTTTTGGCACTAACTTAACTGGAATGACGGAAGGTAGGGTTAAAGCTTCTATTGATAATGGTGAAACGTATTCAGAGGATCAAATGAAACAAATTCGAGAAGAGGCTAATGAGTATATCACAACTTACCAAGAGAAGCAGAAGGTGCATTATGACAAAAAGTCTGCTAAACCTATTGAGTTTCGTGTAGGCGACTTGGTCAGCGTTGAGCGTGAAATTGCTGCTACAGGGCAGAGTAAAAAGCTAGTCCCAAAATATCGCGGTCCATACAAGGTAGTTAAGGTTTTAGGTAATGACAGGTATCAAATTGAAGACACCCCGATCACCCGAAAGGGCAACCGGAAGTATTCCACTGTCACTGCCGTAGATAAAATGAAAGCTTGGGCTCACTATAATAGGAATGATTCAAGTTCTTCCTCAGGCAATGAAGCGGACGATTTGATTGACTAAATTAAATGGCAAGGTTGTGAGATGAGATTTTAATTTGATTTGGTCATAAGTTCATTCAGGGTGGAGGCAGATATTGGCAACCTCGACCTTTAAACGATTGTGTCGTGGTGGTTTCAAGGTAGTAGCGACTTGTACCACTATTAAACTTCACAAATTTTAGCGGTTTCAAGGTAGTAGCGACTTGTACCGCCCTAGTGGTTTCAAGGTAGTAGCGACTTGTACCACTATTAAACTTTACAATAATTGGCGGTTTCAAGGTAGTAGCGACTTGTACCGCCCTAGTGGTTTCAAGGTAGTAGCGACTTGTACCACTAGTAAAATATTTAAAATACAACATGCAGTTGTGTATACTTGATTATGGTTTATTTTATTAATCCTTTTTGTTCTTTATTTTGCAATTTGTTATTGTATTTTTATTTCTTTTGTAAGCTAAAGTCATTTATGGGATTACGCGAGGACGCGTAAGTTGCGCGGATGGCCGAGTGTTAGAACTTAATTTTACTTTAAATCATATTGTTATATTGTATGGTTAAATAACTGTAAGTTACTACCGTCAGAATAGGATATGTGACACTAATTTTGACATTAGAAATCACTGTCGGACGTTATTACTAGATGGCGTTAGTTTTGGTGTGTTTACGATCCATTTTTTTAGATAAATAGTGTTTTTACATTAACTAATTGAATATTGTATTTTATGTTACACTAAATCAAATGTTTTAGAGATTTATATTTTTGTTGGAATTGTTTTCATAGTTTTTAAAATTAACTAATTTAAATAAATAGTTAACCATTTCTGTCGAGTTTGCGCGCCACATCCGGTCCCCACTCTTGTAGGTTTCCTGTGTAGCGCGCTAGCTCTTGAAGTCAGTCGGTTGTTAACTGTGCTACGAGCAAGACAGTGAAATAAAAGTGATACGTGCGAATAAGTGAGTTTTATTGGAGTAGCCCCTTAACATAAAGCACCCAATCTTCGCGTGTAGTCGTCCTAATGCTACTCGTTAAGTAGACTGGACTTTTATTGTGTCTACTGACGGTTTGAACGGCTGCACTTTTATTTAAATTTGAATATTAGTAGCTGTTGATGAAGTGCTCTTTGTGAGAACACACACTCTTGCTGTAATGTAGAACACAACGGCCTCGACGTTTATTACATTTGAATTTTGAAACTAATTAAGGAGCTCGTGCCTCGAATAATGAAACCTGTTGCCGAATTATTTGTTCGTAGTGAATATTAGCACTAATTTGATTACGTTCTAGGAGTGTTATGCTCCAATAAACAGCTTCTTTGCGCTTCAATTTGATCACAATTAATTTTATTTGATTACAATTTTATCTTTGGGTTTCGAGTGTTCGTTTTTAACAAAAACTTGATGGTTATTTATTGGATTCACTTGTATTATAAATTTATTCATTTGTGGCCGGATATACCGTTATGCTTGCTGTCATTATTCTTTTTACTCATAATGTTAAAATTGAAAACAGAATTGAAACTGTTGTCTATAAAAAATATTCTCCAGTACCTATCATGAATGCACAATCTGTAACTAATTTACGAAGTAACACGTTTATTCATTAGAAATTAAGATATCTCTGTGTACTTTAGTATTATATAATTCATTCATCAACAAACCAAATATTCCTCACTCGTTTTAATTACCATCTTAAGCAGTAGATATCAGCCGTAGAACATCATTCAAGCATAGAGTAATGTAAAGCTCTCAGGTGCACTAGTAAGGGGCGGGAGTTTCTCAAGATTATCGCACAGAATTATGAGAGAAATGAAGAATTAGAATTATGCTTTAACGGAGTCGGAACTGTGATATCTAGCGTTTTTATCTCGAAACTAAGAAAATGTTCAGTTCTAGCGGATTTAAACATCTCCGTCTCAGCGCATGAATTATGAATTTATGCTATCATTTTTTAAAGTCGGCACTATCTCTTAGATTCTATTATACCTCAAACGAATTTTTCTTAACATTATTTTAAAGTCACTGTTTTATATTATTTTTAGTTTGCGTACTGTGCGCCTTTATATTTGCAACTAAAGCACAAGGGAACGGAAATTTTAAATTCAGAAAAGAGCAGATTCAAGGGACCCTCTGAACAAACGAGCTTTTACTCGAACTAAAGTACTTCTGACATACTTTCAAGAACTACGTCAAATGGTTACTTCACGTAACTACAGTAAACATGTGTTTTGATACCTTATTTGTTTATAGAGGTATCTCAAATCTCAAATCTCAAATTGTTTATTGCAATCCATAATGTACACATACAGGTGGTAAAAGAATAAATAGAACAAATTATGGACCCTGTCGGGCACAGCAAAACTTTAAATAATTAGGAGAGAGGAAGAGCGCTTTAAATAACTTTCCTTGCAATATAAATGTTTTATAAATTTTCAAAATTTTTATGCATATTATTATTACCTACATATTTATTTTTGGATTAAATAAAATGTTTGGTTGTTTTATTGTTTAATAGCTTGCATTTTGTGCATTGGTATTCTCTACTACCTATATCTACCTATATCCCACACCAACATCAGCTAAAGTGACTGATTTCTGTTGGCTGTGGCAGGTTATTATTCATGTTAGAGCACATACCCGCGCTTAAGCTCTAACATGGCTAAGTACTATTACCTATTTTCGCCGTGAAAGTGCGTGCACTTGCGGACACGTTATAATACTATTAGCCTAAAAGTATGTATTGGATGTTGGATGGCGGCTTTTCTTAGGGAGCTGTCGACTGGTATCCAGATCATTCTTCCGCTGATCTTCAAAGGTAAAGGTGGCATTTAGCATACTCTTCCGGGATATCTAAAAGATTTAATCTTATAAAGAGGGACTCTTGCATTTCGTAACATTTAGAGCGTTCAATTAAAATATTTTTTATTTTTGTATGAAAACCTGATGAACTAACATAATTATGATGAATTTTAAAAGTCATAGAACAAATTTTTTTGATTATGATGACATAGTCCTGAGAGGCTGTCGGTGTTTTACAATTAACCCTGTATAAGTTTGTGTGATGTATTTTTTATACTTGTAAATGTATGTTGGTGAGCCAAATAAATAAAATAAAATATACGCGTGGTCATGTGGCCGGTCGCCAGATGGTCAGGCAGTGAAGGAGCTACACGTCACTAATGAGCGCAGTCTCGGCTCGCCAATTAGCACTGCAGCACTTACACGACATATACACGTGAGTAGTATACGAGTACATGGCACTCCTTCAGCTGGGCATACAAACCTCTGTTACATGACATGTGTGTTGTGGGATTATAGTAGAGAATATTTTGTTATGAAGATTAGGAATCTGCTAAGATATTCAACTGAGAACGTACAATATCTAGCGATACTTTACGGCTACGTACGAGCAATGACTACAATAAATAATCGTACGCAGCAATAATTTATTTAACTTTCAGTTAAAAATAATCCACGTTAATATTCTTCTAGGTTCGTTCTTCTCATAGTGTACCACAGTGCAGTTATAGTGATTCAGTACCGAACCCAATTTTTACGATTTTACGTAGAGATTATAATGTTCCAAAACAAGCAGCTATTTAGCTTCTATTCAGTAAACACAAAGAACCTATTTACTCCACGCGGCATTACGAGCTTCACAATTAGTGCAAGAATAGCTCTCTGTAACTAACCATACAACCGTTTAATTAATTCCACCACAAAGTCACACAAACGCTGACTCATCGATGAGCTGTCGCAACCACATCGCATGAATGCTATCCATTGATGGCTGCTTGCACAATGCGAGGTAATTTGGCGTGTATAGCAAGCGATGGTAGTCGCATCGCACGCGATGGAGCATTACCACCTAATCCCCGTTGTCGTCGGACTTAGGGCGACAATGATGGAAATCGTATTGAATGCGTGAAAATGGAGCCGCGAGCCGCGCCGTGTGCCGCGCCGTGTGCCGCGCCGTGTGCCGCGCCGTGTGCCGCGCCGGCGAGCCTTTTGTGGGCCGTGAAGAGCCCGACAGAGGCCACAGTGAGCCCGCGGTGGAGCCCTATCTCCAGTACATAGCGATGTGACTATTCAAATTCATACTGATTTTAATGTGACTGCATTCTTCGCCGCACGATGTGAAGCGGTAAAGAGTGCCCACCGTCAGTGCCCGTGTCAAACAAAGTAGCTGTTTTTCTATTAAGTTTGTTGACACCTTTGCAGAAAGCGTAGCTTGATTGTAATGTAGGACCAGTTCATTCAATATTCTCACTCTCTTTTACACCAGACATTAACAACTCTTGTGCAAATTAAAGAGCAGTTTATGCAAAAGTGAACCAAATTATTGAGTTTAAAATTATACAAACGGTTATTTACTAAACGCGCGGTAAATATGACCAGCTACAAAGCAGAATGTAAAATTAAAATTCCCGTAAATCCCGCAAAAACAGATAAACGCAGTTACCTAAAACGACATTATTTTATATATTATCTTCTATCTTCTATCTATATCTATACTTATAATAAATCTGTAGAGAGGTCAATTCTGTACATGAAATATATTTCCAAAATAACTATCAGGGGGTGATTAGGGATCGATACTGATGCCAAAAATGCAATCAGTACAATTTTTGTCTGTCTGTCTGTCTGTCTGTCTGTCTGTCTGTCTGTCTGTCTGTATAACCGTTATAGAAACAAAAAACTACTCGACGGATTTTAATGAAACTTGGTACAATTATTATTCATACTCCTGAGCAGGTTATAGTATACTTTTCATCACGCTACAATCACTAGGAGCAGAGCAGTGAAGGGAAATGTTGGGAAAACGGGAGACGTTACTCCATTTTTTAAGCTTCCGTCGCGTGTGCAACCTTAATGGTGAAAGCTACACAGAAATCATGTATGACGGAAATGTTCTCCTTAAAATTATATAAAAAATATCCAACGACAGCATATGTCTATCTTTTATGATTGACGAACAATAACACGTGTAACTCCCGATAGCTTAGCAGTTCGAAGCTTTCTGATTGTATTTGTCTACTCTAACGTTTATAAAACTCTCAGTCGTCCGTAATTAACATTAATAAAAATTAACATTATTAACTATTCCATAAAAAAAGAATCATAGAAATCGGTATAGAAACACCAAAGTTATACATGAAATACGCTAATAATAAGCCATCGCGCGTGAATACTGAATCATGCTATAAGGATTATTTTTGTGTAAGGTCGCGAACGCACAGGCAGGCGGCTAGCTTGGCGCCTAGAGGCTAGCGAGTAGCTTCGGAAAACGGCTTACGACATTTTGCAATATCCTTTAATAATTATAATGTCGAGGGGAAGATGGTTATAATTTCGCTTTACATCAATCAAGTAATATTATAAATGTGAAAGTTTGGTTGTTTGTTACTCAATCACGCCAGAACGGCTTAACGGATTTTAATGAAATTTAGAATAAAGATAGATTATAGTCTGGAATAGCACATAAGCTACTTTTCATCACGGGAATATGTTCCCTAGGGATCACGCGGGCGAAGCCGCTGGCAGAAGCTAGTTTGGGAATATAAGCAAACAAAGCAAGCAGATGTTTGGCATAGCTTTTCAGTTTGTAATACAAAAAAAAAACAGCTATCCACGTTGCTATAGTCAGAATGTTTATAAACTGGTAACTATTTGTATATCTATCACAAAATACCAATTAAACACAGCGTCTAACAATAAACACTTTTCGATTTTTAGGCCATAAATACTGGCACAAAACAACACACTCGTATGCGAGTCGGATATTAAACTCGTTCTATTCGACTCATTCAATATCGAATGTAATGCAGCGTGCACTGTCGTCCGAGTAATCCCGGCTAATCCCATACCTAGCTGGAGCCAAACACAACGCAACACACAACGTGAGCAACTTTATTGACATAGAAACAAGGCTGCTATTCCCCTGGCTAGTTCCGTCAGTGAGCTAGTGAGGATCGTTGTCATAACAGCTTATAGGCGTTTGGCAGACGGACCGGGAGGATTAGATGCGTTGTGTAAATGTTCACGGATTTTTATGTGAATTCGTTTGATGTCGAGCACAATGTAGTTTGACGGTTAGAGCGGGATTAACTTTGATGGAGGTTGGTATTAAAACGTTCGATCTGAGTGCGATGGGAGGGATGCCAAAGCGTTTTGAAATTTTCGTTTGTTACCCTTATCATGGTTAAGGCATCCATAACAAGAGCATCCGTTGTAATCCGCGACAGGTTTACGATTTTTTACTATCAGAAAGTCATATAATCATCAGGATATTCGTCCACTATGGACATCTTTTAATGGGTCAATGAATTTTAATGAAAAGTATTTTATGAAACGATGGGATAAAGTAAAGTTTTATGACACGTGCGTCAAATTGAATCCCGAACACAATGAAGAATTTGAGAGTTAACTCCCGAGCGTAGCGAGGGATTTAACCTAGCCCAAGTCAAGGACATGTTTATTTCTGAGGAGCAACCACTTTTCACACCTACTGCGAGAAAATTATGCTTTAGCCGTGAATACAGGTGGCGCGCGTTGGCCCCCGCCAAAAGAGCAGGTCACACGTCCGACACGACCTACAGAGATTATAATATTGTACTAAATTACATTATAACTCGCCGGGAAATAATGTGATTGCAATTCGAAATTCATTTTGACTGCGCTCGCTGCACTTATTAGTGGAGGCAGACAGGAGTCGCTCGCGGGCTAGACTGACGTACTTTAGGTTAGGTTTGCATGTCAAATAATTTGAGGTGTTCGTGCAGGTGGTGTGCAAAGTTATTTTAAAGTTCGCTGCCGTTGAACATAAAACTTTACTCTCCTTTTACGAGTCTGCCGAAAAAAGCGGGACGCTCGTAATTAACTGGGAGCGACACTACCAATTACGCTATTGGCACAACCCTAGCAATTACTGAGATTTTACAATAACGAGTCAATTGGGCCGACTTTATTGTTTTTGGTTCATCAGTAAGATCTGCTTGTTTTTAGGGTTCCGTACCCGAAGGCTAACCAACGGATCCTTATTACTAAGCCACGTCCGTCCGTCGTTCCGTCTGTCTCTGTCTGTATATCAAGAACGGACTGTTTCTCAAGATCTGAAATAGGTCGACTGTTAAAATATTCACTGTATGTGTATTTCTATTGCCGCTTTAACAAAAAAAAAATTAAAAGTAAGGATTATGGTTCGGAACCCTTCGTGTCCGACTCTGTTGTTTTTGTTAGTTTCTTTGTATTTTGAAAGTCGGTTGTATTTTTTTGTTAAAAGTTTTTTTATTTTTCACTTTTTAGTGGTACTCCACACCTAACAACACCACTGCAAAATCGCAGAAAAGCAAAATACGCAAATTCGATTACCTACTTGGATGACATAAAACCATCATCCAAGTAGACGAATTCCAGCTATTTCGATTTAAAATCCAAAGTTCCTAACCGATTTTGATAAAACTTAAATAGGACCAATCGAAAAGGATATCCTTTCACAAGATTTTTTCAAATCGATTTATAAATGACGGAGTTCTGAGGTAACAATGGTCCTTTTTGGGAAGTGGGTTAAAAATATAAAAATTACTTTAAAAAGTAAACATTTATGCCAAAAGTACACAATAAATGAGAATATAAAAAATGTCAACTTGTAAAAATATAAAAGAGTAACGGAAATAAACGAAAAAATACAAACATTGGGCCATGTACATCATTGAAGCAGTTCAATCCCAAACTTTTTTGTCTTCGTGATAGTTTCTAACTATGTAAAATGCTTTCTGGCATATCTTAAGTTTTATAAATTATTTAAATTTATTAATGCTAATTTCTTGAATGTGGTTATGAAGATTATTATAAAAATGTATACATTGGCATCGAAACGAGCCACTTATTTTACTCAGCCTTTTAGGAATGACAAAAACGTTAATTAACGATTACAAAATCATATGGACTTTCAATTTATAATATTACTAGCTATTACCCAAGGCTTCGTTCCAGTAGTATAGGGTTTAGAAAAAAAAAAAAAAACTGGCCCGGTGTGAGTCGGTCTCCTTCCATTCCGTACTTTAAGCCGAAAATATAATTTTTAATTTCCCTTTATTTTTTAATTTCATTTAATTTAGGTTAGTTGTTGTTATACCGGCAATATAAATACACATTCTATAAAAATTTCAACTTTTAGAGATTCTTGATATACAGCCCACTGACAGACAGACAGACAGTTGGACGGAAAGCGGGTCTTAGTAATAACACCCCAAAACGTAGCCTGTAACCATCTCCGGGGTCCTGGACTCTCTGCTGGTCCTGGTCTCTGCACCAAAACTCGTAAAAAATCGTTTCACCGATCTGGGCATGAAAGCGTAAAGTAAAAACTCATTTTCGCGTTTGTAATGTCACTAAGGATAAGGATATGTCAATTAGCTTAAAGCTGATACAACTAGACCGATAAATAGTTCAAAACCTAATAGCCAACACGTTACCCCCAAACATGAGACATCTCACACTGCCAGCGACAAAACAATACAAAAACAACAAGGCTATCAGCGAGGGCGGTGTCTCGCGGCGACAGCGTGTCACAATACAGTACGTGGAATGAGTCCTGAAGCTCGGGGAGTTCGCCGGCGCTGTGGGTGTTACACTCCAGCTTCTGTTCCATTATAATGACTCTTGACTCGAGTTGTCTTCCGACCTTGACCAAAATATGATGAGATAAGTAAGTTCCAAATTAAAAAATAGTTATTTATGATACAAGAGCGGTAAGTTGGTCTTTGCAAACGAGTAGACAAAATATGTAAGCCCGAGACGAAGTCGAGGGTTTACCACAGTCACGAGTTTGTAAAGACCAATATCTGCTCGTGTGTCATACAAAGTTTTTCGACACATCATATAAATATATAATTAAACAAACTTTTTCATTATCTATTAAAAATTATAGTTAATAATTAAATAGCGTTCTCGCGATTTTGGCGGCAAGAGACCATTTTCTGCAATTGGCGCCTCATTCAAGATGTCAGGTGGAGTAGATTCCATATTTAAATCTGATTCCTCGCATGAACACATATTCTAATTAATATTTTAATTAAAAGTCGCAACTATCTTTGACGTTTCTAATTGAAAATGACGCGAATTTGCAAATGGGGAGTGTGTGTTTGGAATAGTGTGTGTTTTTAAAATAAGAACGTGCTTCCATTTGCGTCTGCGTCTGCGTGAAACATTTTATAATATTGTAAATTGTAAGTATTATATATTGTACGATAGGTTAAAAAATCTTAAGTCATTAAAATGGCACCGAAGCTCAGATATTTTAATTTTTATATACCTATCCAGTATCATCTCACTATTTAGACGAATCAATTAATAATTTTCAAGGAATTAATTAAAATTATTTTCAAGCTAAAATCTATCAAGCCACAGGGTTAGGCTACAGTGTGCCAAAGAAATATGACATCATACATAAATACACTCAAAAAAAAGTGTAACAGTCGGGTAATTAGAACTACATCTCTGCCGTCTATAAGCTTAAAGGCCGCTAAATGACAAATTCTTATTTTGAGCTAGAGCAGAAAAAGGCGGCAAAATTTTCAAACCGATGCTCCTCAGTATCTATAAACATTTTGTCATGTTGTCATATACCAAAAAAAAGGTATTTTTTTCAACTCTCTCATGAAGTAATTGATTTTGTAAAATATTAATAATTATGTCAATAAATACACATTTTTCTTTCTAATCTTGTAAAACTTTAAGGCTCGCTTCAAGTGTGCAGAACTAAATGGCGGCTAAAGAATCATAACTGCTTTTAAGTTATGGATTTATTAATAACTGCCAAAAGTATTTTTTAGAGACAGGAAGTTATTAACATTTACATATCTATAAAGCAGTTATGTTATTTTGCGTTTTTTAAACCTAGTACCGAATGTTATTATATTGATCTTATCCATAACAAAAAAGCAGTTAATTACTTATAGCCGCCTTTTAGCCAAGTAGATATCGCTTTACTTCTCTTCCAAGATTTTTTAACTACTTTTAATACAGCTGTGCATAACTTAAAGGCGGCTAATTATTAAACCTTTTCATATAACTGCTTTTTAGGCTAGCACTATCCACATCTGTATTTTTCGAATCCTGCAAAAATAAACGTTAACTTATAAAATCAAACAAAGTTTTTGCAAAGACAAGTTCTTTATTGCCACAAAACTATCGGGCATGGTGATTACAAAAAAAAAATTGCAACTTCTTCTAAACAAATTAAATATTAAATAATTATTTTAAAAAACTATATCCAAAAATCGCATGGCAAACCACAAAATTTATCACCTGAAATTTCAATTTTATCACCTGAAATTGAAATTTCAGGTGATAAAAACTCGCACTTAAAATATAATATAAAATCCTATAATGTCATCATTCATTATTAGCAGTGTTTTAATTTTTTTTGTTATTTTGTTTTTTTTTCTATTACGTATTATCGCGGGCTTTACAACTAAGTTAAACTCGAAAGAAAATAAATGCAATAACATTTTCACTTAGTTAGATACATCTTATGATATAAAATTCGCGTGTCACAATGTTAGTTACCTTACTCCTCCGAAACGGCTTTACCGATTTTTACCAAATTTTATATGCATATTTAGTAGGTCTGAGAATCGGCTACTATGTGTTTTTCATACCCCTAAGTGATAAGAGTTGTCCACCCCTAACATTTTTTTAATTTTTGGACAATTTTTTTAATTTTTATCTAGGTATACTAATATTATAATAAGGTATCATTTGTTTGTAAGTTTGTATGTAGGGGGTAATCTCAGGAACTACTGGTCCGATTTGAAAAATTCTTTCAGTATTAGATAGCCCATGTATCGAGGAAGGATATAGGCTACATATCATCACGCTAAGACTAAAAAGAGCCGCGCATTACTGGAAAATGTGACGCAGACGAAGTTGCGTGGGTCAGCTAGTAAAACATAAAACAGTCGGTTAGTACTAGCATCAAAAGTCATTAGAAAAAAAATATTCTTATCAAAAATAAAAGTCACTCTGAATTCAAACTAAATACACATTATAAAACAATCTATCCATTTTTTTTTTAAATTTTAACATTTATTTTGACATATTATTATGATATGAATAACAATCTTAAATCAATCAGTCTTTTTTAGTCACAACCTTAAGCAAATGTTGGTAAATTCCTCCAAAAAAAGCATTTTATGCGCTATTGTTAATAAATTGTCTGTGTTATTACACAGACAATTTATTAACAGTAGCTTCTTTTATTTTTTTATCAACATCTTCAGGTTCTGTCCGAAAAGTTACAGTCATTGTACTTGGGCTTCTTAAGTATTTATCACTCATAAATCGTAACATGACATATTAATCGTCGAAATTATTCTTGTACATTAGGTCGTACATTTTTCAACCTTGCCATGATTTATCGTACTTACACATTCAACAAAATCGGCGTAATCATACAGTTTACCTTTCTTTTTCATCGCTAATTCCACTTTATGATGAACCTGATCACAACTCTTAAAGGTTAAATTTGGATGATAACTGTTGGAAACTTCGGAATTTTGTTTTTGTTTTGATCTTGAATAACAGAGTACTGATTGTCTAATTCACCACGATCACTAACCATATTTAAAATGGTTTTAGCTCTTGCATTGTATCTGTAACAAGTAATGTTACTTCTATGAAATAATTATATATTTATTATTATAGGTAAAGTTAGGCTAGGTTAGTATGTTATGATATACTATTAGATATTAATGAACAATAATTAAATCGGAACGTCTAAAGACAAATCAAGCATCGTTTCCTAAAATATACCCTTCCGTGAATCGAACCCGGAACCTAACGTGCATCCGTGCACCCATATTATAAGCTTTAGCTACTTATAAAATACTTAGATGATAGCTATTATAACACCAAACCAAAAGCATCTGCAATCTGATTGCCACGCATGCATAGGTAAAATTAATTACATAACAAATCCTTCCGTAGGTAGATACTGGATTGATGAAATCATGAAACGCTCTTAGCTGACGGATGAACGAATGACACTGCTCGACACCACTCAGTTTTCATTCTAAGCAGTATGGTAGGTAATTAAGTACTTAATATAGTTATATCCTCTTATACAGTTATAGACTCAAAGAATGTCCTTGAGTCTCTATCCTTGATTTAGCAAAATGCCTCTTGATGACGGGCGTAAGTACTAGGTACTTATTTATCAGTAAACAAAAAATCCTATTATAGGTAATATCGCATTTGATAATTTTATTGGTTTGAAAAAACTACATATTAATAAAATAAAATACTTACCTTGGAACCCTTCATAATGACTGGATGATTTTGGCGCGAAACGCGGACGCGTAAACGTGCCTCCCTCGTTGAATACCTATGTCTTGGTTTGCACTAAACTGGCCGGCTGGCTACCCTTTCCCGCACCCCGGAAGAATACCTATGCGTGGCGCGGGGGTTGTGCAGTTTGCGGCTTTTTAGCGATGTTTTGTTATTTAACGGCTCTTTTGTTATGCAAGACACAGAGGAAAATATTTATTTTACTTTACGTACGGTCTAATAAGGCATGCCATAATAGTTTATTAATTGTAAAAGTAGTAACACTACAACGCTTAAAGGCCGCTAAATGATTTTAACTGCGTTTTAGTTCGGTAAGAGCGTATAACCGCCTTTTAGTTAAGTCTATGCAAGGTATTATACTCCAACGTAACCAAGGCGAAAAGCCGCTAAAATACTTTTGCTACCTTTTAGTTACCTGTTAAATAATAACTGTTTTATAGCTAAGCGTTGATAATAAAAATGTTCAATCGATCCAAACGTTAAAGTAGTTTAGCTGCTTTCTAATCTAGTTGTGCTGTTTAGCGACCTTTATGCGATGTAAAGTATATTCTTTTTGTATTTAGCTGCCTTTTAAAAAAACATATCTTGATAACGGTAAAAGATAGAATAACCGTTCCTAGACAGATCGATAGAGATTTTTTTTTTAATACAATGACATTAAAAAAGTGAAAAATGAACAAATGTCATTTAGCGGCCTTTAAGCTTATAGACGGCAGATCTATTGTCTCATTTTTTTTCAATATTAAAGTGCGACAAACATTCTGAGCAAAAAGTTCTTCAAAAAAAAACGCATATGGAACGCTTCCGGAACGGACGCAGACGGAAGCATTTTTGGCTGACGGCTGCAGACGGATTGAATTCTTATAATTATATTGTTTATGGACATTAAAAAAATACCATAAAGAATACGCACGGCGCCATACATCGGAGCGTGCGGTAAAGTAGGTACTTAGGTGAGAGTACCTACTTTAGCGCACGCTCCATTGATGGTCCGTAATTTTGAACTTTCGAGCAATGTATACAGGCTTCGTAAATGCATTTTTTGAGCCAATGTGTCGAAAAAATAATATTAGAAAAAGAAAAGAAAAGAAAGAAAGAAAAAGAGTTTATTTGCGGACAATATGACGCATATCAAAAGTACACAAAAAGAAAAAAATACAATTATATCTATGAAAGATTAGGAAGATATGCGTCAAATCTGCGCAAAACGGCCATCACTCAGCATAATGCTGGGACTCGTGTGCGAGACAGAGCCACAGCGCTGGTTTTCAGTGACAGCCGGCGTTGACGGTTTGACGTCGATCGGAGCAGTATAGAAAGTAAAACTAATGAAATAAATATAATACATAATGTCTGACATAAAAAGTAATAGTAATTAAATAAATAAATAAACAACTAACGAATAAATAAAAACATAAGTGATAAAAATTTACGACCATTGCGCAGACGTTGCTTGGCAACCAATAGTGGCGCGCACAAAGCTAAAATACAGTCCTTTTCTTTGCGTACCACAGACAAGAAAACTAAAAAATCTATGCACACTAATTAATGCAATGGCGCGCACACAATGTAGGTACTCTGTGGTGCGCACGCCCACAATGGCCGCCAAACGAAGGAATGCGTGTTGACATTTAATATTATGTAATGAGAAATCTTGACCTACGCAATCTACGTAATTTGTTTTGAGTGTTGTTGAATTGTGTGTTGGATAATGTGTCAATGTGAGTAGTGCATAAATAAACAAACACGGTCCAATGAGTTTTATGAGTTCACAGAACAAGCCAAAGGGAAACAAATAAAACTAATCATCAAATTAATTAATGGAGATAAGGCAAAGGATGTAAAACTATGAAGGGTTAGTAGGTTAGTAATTATTTCTATCAAAATTGGTACCTATTACTCATAAATTCACGAACAATTGAAATTGCAAAACAATGTATACAAATTAAATATTAAATAATGTAAATAAAAAATAAATCAGTGTAGTCAATTGTATATTATGTATGTCAAATCAATTTAAATTAAATTACTAAAAATATTACAGACAGGTGAATTCCATCCAAGAAAAAATGAATACGAACACTGAAACCAGGAATCAAAACGAGCCCAAAAGGAAAGTGGTAGCCTAAGGCCAAAAACAGCCCGCAGCGTTGGATATCTCAGCCAATGCCTGATAGCCGTGACCCCTGAGGTACAGTACAGAGAAGTAACACTAAAATGAAAACTCAAGATGATTGTTGTTGAAGCATGAGTAACTTCTTGAATTGATACTTGAAACTCTGTAATGTTTTCAGGCATCTCATTGGTGGTGGGAGATCATTCCAACAACGCGTGGCTGCAAACCTGAAGCACCCCCTGAAAGAAGCAGTTTTGTGCATTGGCACAGTCAGCGGACTTACCATGGACCGAAGTTTGTTTTTTAAGTAGCTCTGTTTCCAAGTTAACTTCTCATATAAGTAGTGAGGTTTCATGGACGTAGTTATGCCAAACATTAAGTTGGCTAAATGAAACTTCCTCCTGGCAGCCATCTTCAGCAACCCAATCTGATTAATGTAAGGCGTTACGTGGCTCCTACGTGGTACAGTGACACAGAAACGGACACAAGCATTTTGAATTCGTTGAATCACTCTCTCTGTTCTACTGAGCAGGCATGGTCCATACACAATGTCGCAGTAGTTTAATTTAGAAAGTATGAGACTATCAACAAGTTGCTTCCGTACTGGTAGGCTCAAGTATTTACGAATCCCATATAAAACCTTCAACCTGTAAAAACAATTTCTGAGGACATTTGTTATATGGGCTTCAAAGTGCAACTCTGGATCCATAAGCAGCCCAAGGTTGCATGCATGCTCCACTCTGTCAATAATCTCTCCCTTGATTATTATTTCTGGTTTGGCTGATGTTATTGCAGAGATTTGCTTCTTAGTGCCTAGCACTATGAATTTTGATTTAAGAGGGTTCAGAACCAGAGAGTTTTCATCTGACCATGAGACCACTCTTTGCAAATCTTCATTCATCTTCTTCACTGCCAATGATGTGTCATGAGCCTTAAATGAAACATACAACTGGATATCATCAGCGTACATGTGGTACTTACAGTGCAAAAATGATTTTATGATATCAGCACTGTATAATATGTACAATAAGGGCCCCAGAATTGATCCCTGTGGCACTCCTCGTGACGCATGGAGGGGCGAAGACAACAATGTGGATCCATCCTCCCTGCGGATTTCAACATATTGCGATCTTCCAGTCAAGTAACTCCGAAACCACTCCACTGCGCTACTATCAAAGCCGTAGTAAGCTAACTTTGACAGCAGCAAAGAAGTATTAATAGCGTCGAAAGCCCGGGAAAAATCCAGTAGGGCTAGAATTGTTCCCTCACCCCTGTCACGTGCCTCAAGGATATTTCCCACAACATCAGCCAAAGCTGTCGCGGTACCCCTTCCCTTTCTAAAACCGGACTGAAGGTCTGGGAGAATGGCATTACTTTCCAAGTATCCAATAACCTGTGAGTATATTACACGCTCTAGGATCTTTGACAGGCAGGGGAGAATACTAATTGGCCTCAGATCCTTCATGTTAACTGGGTTGTTATTTTTAGGGATAGGGCGCACAACCGCGCGTCGCCAGATTTCAGGGAATGTGCTTGTAAGGATAGAATGATTGATTATGTCTGTGATAGCTTGCAGTGTATGAGGCAATGTTAGCGATATCATATCAAGACTTATCCCATCCACACCCTGTGCATTAGACCCCAGATTTCTAATAATTTTTAATACTGATTCCTGATTGGTTGTTGCTAAGGAGAACTTGGCAGGGCTGTATTTGTGAGAGTCAAAGTAGGAAAGTTGTGAAACATTTGGAAGACTACTACCTGGGACATCCAGAAATGATGCATTAATATTTTCTGGATTATCAAAGTGTCCAGGCAGCAGCTTTTCCTTATGGTCTGGAAGAACATCTGATTTTAAATTACGCCACAGCAGTTTAGGGTCCTTAATTTGGTCATTGATGCTTTTTGTAAAATATGCCCTTTTTTCGTTACTGAGTGCCATGGCAGCTTGATGCTTGAGGTCCAGATAGTATGCTCTCTCTCCTGCTTTAAGAGATGCCTTCCTAGCTTCATCCCTAAGTCTAAACATTAAGCGAATGTTATCAGTTATCCAGGGTGTAGGGCGATTTTTAAAAGTCTTTTTCTTCATCGGAGCATGAAGATCGAAGAGCTGTGTAATAAATATATTAAATGTTTGAACCATAAGATTTACATCGTTCATGACTCCAACACTTGACCATGGTATCATACTTAGGTCGGTGTCAAATTGATCCTCCAGTATGTCTCTGAGCGGGCGATACACAACCAGTCTTGGTTGGAGCTTATGTTTTTTAAATATAGACTCACAAGAGATAAAAGAGTGATGACCAAGACTGCTATTGTGATGTACCACGACATTACGGATAGTGGCGTCTGAGCAAACTAGATCTATAAGTGAACTGCTGTCACCCACAAAGTGTGTGGGAGTTTGGACTAATTGTTTGACATTTAGATAGCTGAAAAGTTCTAAAAGCTGTTTCGTTTTTGAGCTGCCAACATCCAGCAGGTTGACATTAAAGTCACCTAGCAGTATTAAATTGTCAAAAGGGGCTAAGCTACTAATACTGGCAGTTAGACCCTCTAGAAAGAGCTCCAAATCCAACCAAGGTGGACGATATGCAGTACCAATAAGTAGTTTTTTTTAATTTACTGTAAGGCCCAACCAAAGTTGTTCAACATCAGGATGGTTGGGGTGAACTCTAACCCGCGCTGCTACACCATTTTTTATATAAAACCAACCCCTCCACCGCGCCCACCCCTTACAAATACCGGTCGCGGTATGTGCTTAAGCCTATAACCTGGCACACTAGGTGCCCGGTCTTCCTCCCCTTTACGAAGCCATGTTTCATTGACAGCCATGATATCCACAGTGTGGTTGCTCATGGCTATCAAAAACTCATCATGATTGGTTCCCAGTGAACCTGCATTCAGTAGACCAAACTTGATACACCTATTAGGAGTCATTTGTATTTGCCATTCATGCTGTTCATGTATGTGTGTCTCTGTATGCTATGTATGTATAATATGTATGTGTAGAAATGGAGGTTGCTACTATGTTCAGCAATGGAGTATAATGGGTCGAATTGATTTAATAATAGTATGTCATTAGTGTAGTTTATTGCTGTAAATGTTTTGGTGATTTGTTTAGTGAAAATAACAATTATTTTGATTAGCGAAACAATATTATATAGTAAAAGTAGGATAAGTATGTATAAATATATAATAATAAACTTTCCATACACACCTGACACCGAGCTATGGTAACACGACCAATGAAAATAGCAGCGACGCATATCTTCCCTCGCAACAAAAATCAACACAAACACACAGAAAAGTAAAACTAAAATTAGATCAAAATAAAAATTAGGCTGTTTCATTGACAGAACCGAACACGCGAATGATGTCCTCTTCGGAGCGGATTCTGTGGGTTGAGTCTTCTGGCTTCCTTCTGGCGAGAATGCGGCCGCGCTTGGTCCACACGAACTTCCAGCCGCGGAGGCCAGCAGCGTCCCGTGCCTTCCGAAACAACTGGCGGTTTGTCTTCGTGAGACGCTCGTTGACAAAAAACCGCCGCGCCGGACCAGGCAAGCCGAGGTCGGCCGTCGTCGCCCCACGCCGTACCCGCGCGCTCGCAAGCAGCTTGTCGCGCACGTCACGTCGCGCAAGCCGCACGACAATGGTGCGCGGCCGAGACTCCGCCGCTCCCGCCGAACTGGTCACGTTGAGCTGCCTGCCGCCAACCCGCTCTGCGCTGACAATGTCACACTCCTCGAGGGTGACTCCCAGCTTCGCGCCGATGACCTGCATGACGTGGGTTGGGTTATCAGCCGCTGCCTCCGGTATGTTTGTGATCTCTAGATCATTAATCAAAAGATCCTGGTCCCTGTCGTTCAGCTCACGCCTTAAATCCTCAACGATCACGTCGACCGCGGCAGTATCTGGCGGGCCGGACGAGACCCGTTTTTCCAAAACGACCAACCGCTCCTCTAAGCCATCAATGCGCCCAAATATTGAACCAAATCATTCGTTAAACTCAAATTGTCTATGGTGAACTTGAACTAAGAATTTGCTTATCAGGTTTTAAACAAAATGTATAGAATGTTCTTAATTTTATTTCAAACCATTAGTATGGTATAAGAACTTTATTTTTCAAAAAGAGTTGGGTCCTTCCATCCTCTTTTTTGTCATTATTTTGTAATCCATTTCATTAATAAATTTTAGGGTTTTGTACCAAAATGGTGTGACTAAGTCTGTCCGTCTGACACAGCTGGATATCTCAAGAAATACTAATGCTATCAACTTGAAATTAAGAATATGACGTTTGTTCAACTATTTTGTAAAAACGACTGAAAAAAATTCTGAAAAAACCTAAGTGGTGCTACTGGGGCGGGTTGGGTATCAAATAAAAAAGCGCTATTTGCATATTCTCAATCATTTGTTCTTTCATTTTAGGCCGCATGGTTTTCGACTTTTAACGAAAAATTTAAAAAAATACCATCCCTTATCTCAGAAGTTTGCTAATAGAATGGACATGAAATTATTAAATGTTTTCCATCTTTTACATTTGAATGGCTTCCTGGCCGAGCGTTCGTAAGATTTCTCAGTTCGAGCTTATTTCTGTAATCATTCAAAAATAAATTAAATTGACTGGCTCCTTCCTTCTTACATCCACGCAATTAGTACAACCGCACACAAAAATTGTTGCTTTAATGTGAATGTTGTAAACGTTTAATGTATGTTCGTCAGTCGAGCCGTAATGACTAGGCGCACATAAACGGGACAGTAGCAACGACTCGCTGTCGTCTCCGATGTAATGAATGCTCAAGTGCTCACCACGATTGTACTTTGTGTGTCTCGAAGTTAAATTCACTTTATATTCCACTAGCTGAGCCGCGCAACTTCGTTTGCGTCACATTTTCCTTTAATGCTCCGCTCCTGTTTGTCTTAGCGTGATGATATATAGCCTGTAACCTTCCTCGATAAATGGGCTATCTAACACTGAAATAATTTTTCAAATCGGACCAGTAGTTCCTGAGATTACCCCCTACATACAAACTTACAAACAAATGTTACCTCTTTATAATATTAGTATAGATTAGCAACAGAAAAATATTGCAAAAATACAGAATTTGTTATTTCATTGGTTTCCTTTTCCATTTATAAATATCTTCTGTCGTCTTGTAATATTGATTGTGTACCAAGCGTGACATTGACGCGTCCAGCAGCCGCAGCGGGTCCCCGCGGCTCTCCAACAGCGCGCGGTTATCACCCGCTCAGCGCTTATCTGCGCTCATTATAGCCGGCGATAAAAGAAAAATATTAGCTCCCGACGCCGACGGCCGGACCGCTGAAATATTAAAATTCCTACTCTGCGAAAACAGAAAAAAACCTCGTCTGAATTGCGACGGGCGGAAACCTCTCATTTTTTTATTAAGTTTACATTTAATTTTGATTTTGTGTTGTAGGAAATAGTTTAAATTCATGTCAGGCTGGCTGCAGACTTGCGAGGTTATTTATCACGCATACTTCTAGATGCCACGTATGTACCTGCTGATATTGAAATATAATTGTACAAAAGCCGTTTCATAAATATTTAGCAAAGAGAAAAGTATTTAAATCTCTTTGTACGTACGTCTGTTGTGCTGTAGCAATTAACGAGATTGGCCAAAACAAGCCGAGCCGGACCCCGATGTCTTTTATCTTTTAAAACTCGGTATAATTTGCCATCCCTTTTATTCTCGCTATAAATTTTATTATTTCTGGTACAGACTTAACAAAAGATAAAAAAGTTAGCTACTGTTCACATTGAGCGCGGCCTATGTACACTATCGTGCGTATAGTCTATCGTTCTCATAACAGCTACGATACGTTCCATATAAACATACGCCGGCGATAACACTACATAAAAGTTATTGTGATCAATATTTATGTGCAGTCCGTCCAAAAAGTCACTCGGATATTAACCAGTTTGTTTAGAGCTGTGTGCTATTTGAGTTTGTATCGTGTAGTTCTGCTATGTGCTGAACATCTGCGCGGCCAGGGCTCTGGGCCAGCTGGGCACCGCTCACGATCGCTCTTCGTCAAGATCGACATGACAAGCGAATAGCCCGGCGTCACTCGCTATATATTGATGACATTGTACCTCGTATCGCCGGTGACACAACATTGGAATATTGAAATATTAATCCAATAAAAATATGATTTATCGTCGGGAGCAGTCAAGTGTGGCCAAATTATTTATATTGGAGTTAATGTCGCCACTCACAGCGCATGATCGATTAGCGACCCGATAAGTGACGAACATTTCACGGATTTATTAAATAACGTAAAGATATCCTAACAGATGTTTAGATGCGGTCTCGAATTCGATTTCGCAGTTTGATGATGAATATTACTGTATTGTTCCGACAAATTCATGTTATATTGTTTGCGATAAAAGCATATCTATAGCGCCGTACATCACGCACTGTCTGAGAAAATATTCTTTTATCGGAAAACGATTGTCCAAATAAAATAGTAAGATTATCTCCAGCGTTCAAACAGGCTCTTAAATCTAGTCTGAACGAGATACATGAACTGCCAGATAATTCGAGTAGTTGTGCTCCTAACATAATATGGGGGAAATAATATTATAGTATTTATAATGAATCGCCTCATACTTCTGCTCTCCTGGTTAGAAACCCTTAGCTGCGAGTGTAATGAACAATATTTCAGTAATAAAAACCAGAAATGGCGAGGGACTAAGATTTTTCCGATAACTGATGATAATGGCGGCTCTTATGATGCAAGAACCTAAATAATTACCGCCATTTATGACACGAGATCTATCCTTTCGGGCGACGTAGTGGTATTCATACAAAAGTAAGCGAAAAATAATGTTAAGAGCAAAGCGCACAACCGACAAATATACGTGCGTCCCGGTTTCGGAACTGTTAAAAAGCGGTAATAACTGGAATATTCCGGTCGGAGCCAGTTTTTATTTGAGTTAGCCTCGTTAATGTGGCCTCGCCGCCAGATTGGTCCATACAAACTTTCCGTTCGGCTCATCGCCGCAGCTTCACTTTTACAATTATAATTTTCGAACCACCACCTCTGATTACTCAGCGTTTGTCGGTATGTGGAGATCAAACAAGCTCCGATATTTACCGGTTTAGTTGGAGCCAGTGACCAGTATAATTATAAACTGCGGGTAATAGTCGAAATAAGTCTTAGAGTGGTCTCATAGTAACTTACTGATAAAAGTGCTCGAGCCGTCGCCATTCGCTTCTTACGAAGTCTTTGGAAACGAGAAACTGTTTGAAGAGTTTCGTTACTTTAGCCGGCGAGTTACTTCTTAATCTCATTAAATTGTGACAGTTTAATAATTCAGCGGTCCGTCGTGAGTCGAGCTCGGAGGAACAAAGGCTTTTCAATTAAACATTCATCAGCACAACGTAGGTAATTAACGAGAAGCCACAAACTGCAGGACTGTGAATAATGGACGTGTATCAGAAGTCGCAGCCGTCGTTATGATCTGTGGCGACACCCAATTACTTCTTCAAACCGTATGTGGACCGCTGGCGCGCTGGCGGCCGCCGGCGGGTGGTGAATGGGAAGGTTACCAAACTTTATTACGTCAAAATCAAATAAAAGAATGAAAAATTCGTTAAAATTTTACACTCGCGTCGTAAATTTAATTATGAAGTTGGTTCGGAACAAAGAGTGCTAATTAACATTGTATCAATATTGAAGTAGCAACTCAGTATTTACACGAGAGTAAATACTGAGTAATTTTTAGTGGTTGTGGTCGCGGTTGTACAACCGTTGTGTAAGTGCTGGAGTAACTAGGTGGAGGGACAGGTTGTCTGGTCGCGCTAAACCCTGCAGTCTGTAGTCCACAGTGTGCAGGGAAGTCTGCGGTGACTGCGGCGCACAGACTGGCGAGCACACAGCTACTACAAACATTTATTTTATACTTTTACTGAAACTTCAGCCGTAACCTGTTAAATATTTCTAACTTAGTTTAGCGCCTAATTGTTTGCTTGAAAGTTAGATTAAAAGTGTTTGATTACAACCGAGGTTAGGGTTTATATAATTTTCATTAAATGTTAAATATAATTATTCAACGTGACCTTAAAACTCAAGATTATTTAGAATTAACTCTCTTTGATTACATAATATTTTACTTTAGTTAGAATGGACGGAAATTTCCTGGTTCAAACATCGGAATAGCTGCTTTAAACGTGGTAACTCAACTCAAACTCAAACATTTATTTCAATTAAACCATTTACAGGCACTTTTGAATTGTCAAGGTCGATCGGTCCAAAAAGATGAAGCTATTTGCACGTTCCAAAGCGTAGATCTCTATGGAGAAGAACGTGCAAGAAACTCCACGGACACTCTTTTAAAAATAATAAATTGTTACAAAGCCTCCTTGACATCGCGTTGAAATTATACATACATGTGAGAACGATGTGACGAGCATGATAAAAACATCCGAACTAAAAAAGGAACAATTCAAAGAAATAATTAAAATAAATTAAAATAAACCATGGCAGCTGAGAAATGACCAGTCCCAACCGACGGCGCCATGACATGCGCCAGGCCCATTCGTCTCAACCATTTTGAATGGAGCCACATAATTTAACGCATACGCCACCATCAGCTAGGCTTTTGAGTGAGCATGACACTCCCAACCGCCAGGGTACTTGAGTCTATACAATGCAAACACACATTTATTTAAAAATGTTGGTACTATTGATTTATCAAATAAAGAACAATAAATCAGTGTGTGAGTTAAATTAAATATAAAAGTCATTAAAGACATCTATAGATATACTAAATATATTAATACAAACATTATCAATAAGTTTGACTTTGTTTACTACACCTTAGACCGTCCTATGGAGCAGGACCAGCATGTTTCCAAGCATTCTTATCTTGAATATAATCATCTAATTTGTAATATGCTTGTTTACATAGTGTGCTTTTAACATAATTTTTAAATTTTCTTTCATTTAATTCTAATATGTCACAAGGTATTTTGTTGTAACATTTAATACAGTACCCCATGAAAGATGTTCGTACTTTGGCTAATCTATAAAATGGCTGATCTAGTTTATTTCTATTTCTAGTATTAAAATTATGTCTATCACTAATTTTGCTAAAGAGATGTCGATTTTTCCGTACATACATAATATTTTCATAAATGAATTGACATGGGACTGTCATAATATTAATCTTTTTAAAGACTTCCCTAAGAGAATCGCGTCGACGTAGATTATAAATGGCTCTGACAGCACTCTTTTGTAAAATAAATATGGATTCAATGTCAGCAGCCCGACCCCATAGCAAAATACCATACGACATAATGCTGTGAAAGTAACTAAAATAGACCAAACGCGCAGTTTCTACATCTGTTAACTGTCTTATCTTTCTAACAGCATAACCAACTAGGCCCAAATTATATAAGCAATAAACTTGTTTTCGAAATGGTGGTTCGTTTCGAAAAGAAGTACACTGTATGTGTGTTTACTATAATATTATTAGATTCAATCAATGTCCCAAAGACAGAATGGGACAAGGAAAAGGAAGCAAATTTTGCGAAAAGATGAAGTTAAACCGTCGCACAGCCACAGAATTTGTAAGACAGCGAAGAGCTCATACAATATGCAGTAAATAACCTAACCGCTTATTGTGCGTAGCGCTACGCTGTCAGGCCCAGCTACGCCGCTACGTGTCCACTACGCGCTACGGTGCTACGAGATGCTACTAGGGATGGGTTTCTAAGAAATCAATATTAAAAACAGTATCGATATTTATTGGATATAATTGATATCGAACGAAGTTTTGACAATTAGTTCATTCAAGATAGTATTTATGTGAAAGAACTTCCTGAATGTCTTATGTATCTTAAAGAGTACCTCTATTTTAAACATGGTTAGAAGATATAATGTAGGGAAAATTGGACCGAACAACATTAAAATACACATATCGAGTTTATTATTTAAATTGATACTCGGACAGAAATATAGAATTTTACAAAGTATCGACTATATGCAGATATCGTTCATTTGTAAAAACATAATTATTGATGTTTTGTTAAATCGATTTTGTGTGAGCAAGCCTAGATACTGTATCTAATAGACATCCCCTAAGGTTCGGTTCGTATTCGATTTGGACACATTGGCCACGTCCGGACACAGCTGTCTTCGGGATTATTTCCCAACTAAATTGCGTACACAGAATGACCCCCAAAAATATATAGAGTTTTAACCATGTTCGTACCTGCTTGGAATAATGAATCAGGCATTATTTTGGTTCACTACACTAGCGCTTTTCCGCGGATACTGCCAGAGCTAATTGTACCTCTTTTAGGGTTTTGGATCAAAATGGTGTGACTGAGTCTGTCCGTCTGTCAGCTGTCAGCTGGATATTTCAAGAACTTCTACAACTTGTGGAATAGTTTTAGATGTCGTTTGATCAACTCTTTTGCAAATAAGAAAGAAATAAAAATGCATTTATTTATTTTGAAACAGCAGTCAAGAGATGGCGCTGATCAAAACTTGAAATATATACTGCAGTGTGAAAATTATCTGACGAGTATAGGCCTCGCCGAAGAAAAAAAAAAAAAAACACGTTTTATTATATGATGGTAAGGAACCGTCGGTGCGCGAGTCCGATTCGCTCTTGTCTGGTTTTTTTTATTATTTCTTTCGAGTATGAATGAGGAGAACTACAAGACTAGCAGACCTAAGTAGCGTTGAATAGTTACGTGAACTATCAAGCCGGAGATGACGACTAACGGCAGGATACGGAAGGTGACATGATGCGCTCAAATCAAATCAATAGAGTAAAGGGGACGCTAGAATAATGATGACGATAGTTTTAGATAAGCAGTTTACATTTCTGAATGATGAACTTATATTCAAAACAGTCAGCTAATAGAATACACGCCATTTTTCAACCAAAGTCTTTCACAAAAGAGTTAACTTTTGGCTCATTCTCTTTAAAGCACCTACAGGGTGCTCTGGACAGTTATTGTACAGGATAGAGACACAATTTTAAAATGCAATCGTCGTGCAGAAAGTCGCCTGTGTGCGTCTGCTCGCGAGTAAACATGAAATATAAACAAATAAACAAAACTAACGTCTCGGGGAGATTGCACGACACTGTCTTTTAATATTAAAATGTTGTAAATGTGTTAAGTTTACTTAGAAAAGAAACACAAAAGTTGAAATAAGTCGTGGTATTATTTTATTTTATTTTGGTTCTACCTTTTGTCTGTTTCACAGTAGAAAGTTTTATTTGAATTCGGATTTTTAAGGGAAATCTGATTTTTCATTACTATGTATCAAAGGCCTTGCATACTCAAAAGCAGTTATCGGTGAACCATTTGAGCAGAATAGTTGTTGATTCACTAGTTAATTTTTAAGTTATGGAAAGATTTATCAGGGTTGATCCTAGTTTAGAAATAGAAGGAGTTTAAGTTCTAATAACGACCCTCTGTATATCAGTTAACCTTCTGCAATTGTCCTGTTAGCAGTAAACCTTCAATTCTGTGCAGTTATAGCACCAAACGGAAAAATAACTCGTAAGGCCGACGCCGACATTACTTCCGCAACAAGCTTTCAATCGTTCAAAAGTATATCCTTTCCATTTTATTCTCTGGAGAATTTATTAAAAATGTTATTGTTTGTTGGCTCGCTTGCACGTCATCGCAAACAACAAGCTCGTAAATAATAGTAAAGTTGAAAGTAAGTAATGTCACACCGCAGATAGTGAGCTCGCTGCAGTTTTCAGGTTCCGACGAATGAAGCACAATGCTTATCCAAAATCACTTGTAACTTTTTCAGTCTGGTATCAACGGGAGCTGAGTGGCAAATTACAAATTTTTAAATTTTCAATCTGTCAAAAACTTTTTTGACAGATTGCAACTGAATTGCGAATGTACCGAACGCACGGCTTGTTTTGTATGCTGTATTTTTCCTTGAGGTTTTAAGTAAGCTCGGAGTTGGGAAGTCGCATCAGCGGCTATTATTGTATCGGGAGGCGCGAGTAAGTCTTGCTAACTAGGGAACTTGCCTTTATTCAAACGACGAACATGTTTGTTTTTAGCACTTTTTAGTGGGCGCACGCTATTGCCCTTCACTACTGAATATTTGAGATATACGTGACATGGACGTACGTGGATGCAACATTATAAATATTGGAGTTTGCTTCAGTTTTTAACCGACTTCCTCCAAGAAGGATGAAGTTCTATGTTCGTCTGTATACATCTAACCTTGCACTTCCCTCGTTTTGTGTGTCGGGTTTTTTCCTTCCAATACACACTAGTGTTATCTTTCAAGCCTGAAAAATGTTGTCCTTTACGACAGATTTTACAAAATTACATCATAGCGTTGTGTAGGTAAACCGAACCCGGCCAGATACTGGAAGTCGTATATTATCCATGGAAAGCCACTGAGATGGATGGATTAGGGTTATATTGATGGGTCTTCGTCGAAAACTTTCCATAAACATGCAAAAATAGGATACGGACGGAAATAATCACGTTTTTTCTGTGAAAACCCATCATATTTTATGATCGAAAGAAGGTGTCCTTCTAACGATTTTCCTCATGAGTAGTTGCATTTGTAAGGACACAAGCTATTCTTGTCAACTAGTTACCACCCGCGACCCTTGCCGCATGGTGTGAGTATGATATAATGTTCTACTGATGTATTAGCTATTTTATTTTATTAACTGTTCAGTACGTTTTATGTAAAAAGTAATGAACATCCAAACATCCATCTATTTCCACAAACTTTGCCCTTCATATAAACAGTAGGTTTCTTAGAACCTACCATAGATTTATGACAACGTTGCATCTCAAGCAAAGTGCGCAATCCCTTACAGCGCTGCAGCGCAGCCGTGTGCACAACAAACGCGCTGATCTCAGCTAGCCTCGCATTGTTGCACCGATGCAGCGCTGGAATTTTGATTAGTGGCTGTTTCGTAGGAATATGTCGTCGCCTTCTAATTTATACGGCACTGTTTACGCGCAAGTTTCAGGAGTGCCGGCGACATTGTGTTGGTGCTGTCTTATAAGTTGGCAGAAAACAAAAGGTGTTTATTTAGTTCTGGATGTGCTGATGTGAGCTGGATTGTGTGTTTTGAAAGCTAGACCAATTATGTAAGAAAGTGAACCCTGAAGAATTAAACATGTGTGATATTATTATAAGATTAGCGTGCAGTAACGAACTTAAGTTTAAACTAGTTCACGGGTTCAAATTTTTATCCGTACGTCTATTTGTCTGTCAAAAGGAAGTCGTGGTGGTTTTCATTTTATTATTTCCAACTCTTATTGACCCACACAAGACCAGTTACCGGATTGTGAACATTTACGATCTACGATAAAATACCTATGTTCTTTGAAATATATCTTAAGACTTAAATGAAGACATTTATTTCAGCCAACGCCTTATTGACTCATCGTCACCTCACAAACCACACCTCCAAGTACGCCGCCGCGCACAAAACAAACATTTGACTCTGCGATACAAATCTCACTCATTGAAAACAAACACGCCTCGCAAACAGTCGCACACACAAGTGACTCACGCACGTCGCACTTAATTAAAATCGGCGCGTTATCTGCGACAAGTTCACGCGACTAGCGACAACTCGAGGGGATTACGACAAGAATGTTTCTGAGTACTTTTGTTTATAACGTTACTTGGAAAGGACGGAAATGTTCTTATCTGTCTAAAGCTTTCAAGCATTCGAGATATATTTTAGGTTCGGCGCGTGTTTTTGAAGTTATTTGTGTAATTAAGTGCGTGAAATAAGAATATCTTTGAAATGATTTTAATGTCGTAAAGAAGAAGTGCCTTCGTACCTTTTTGTATTTATTTTAACAAATTAGTGAAAAGATTTTTATAATTCGTGGAATAAGGATTGGGGCTGAGTGCTTTAATGTCGCTTAGTGTTATTTTGAAGATTATCTTATTAAGCTTTATGAAAGCCTTCAGCAATTATATCTCTATAAAACGTTCGTCAGCTTTTATCTTTATTTTAAAAACATTGTGTCAGTAATATAGTATTGGTATTAGTGACGGCAAAACTAAAATGTGTCTAACAAAACTGAGGTCAGTACAGCATCCTATCAAACTGTCCCATATAAAACCGGCACAAACTCCAATAACATGTTATCACGAACAAGCTCGAGCGGAGCACGAACAACAAGGCTGGTTGAAACGCGCACACTAACTTGACAGTTATAAGTCGCACAAAGACGCTCGCTATAACTGTCGCGCGCAGCACTGCTGGCCGCGACTGTACGCCGACTTTTATGTGGCACGCTATCTCTCTGTGTGTCACAAGTTCGCGGTACGTGTGCGGCGACGCTATTGTTTTAGTTTCTGAGATACGGGTTTTGATGTTCTAGGTATTTTTATATTGTTGTTATGTGTGTAAACAATGTCAAAATACTTCCGTTTTAAAAAAGGATACACATCTGTTGATTGGCGGTCTTATCGCATTTGTAATGAGAACAAAATTTTAGATTGCCAAATTAGTGTACTTTTTTTAAAGTTCGACAAGCTGTTGCGGCAGGTTGTTGCGTTAGTGAAGCGGATCCTTTAAGTGTTATAGACCCTCACCATCCTCCATTAGATATACAAGTTACATTGAAGGAGTCGCTGAAACTAAAATCTAATAGCATTGCAAAAAGAAACTTCCATAAGGCCGACTATGAAGCAATAAACAAACTTTTGAAGGGTAAGGAGTGGGAGGAGTGTCTGGGATGTTGCACAAATGTTGACGAAATGGTGGAAGTTTTTTACAGCGTTATTGAATCAGCTATCAATACCTTTGTACCTATCACCCAAAAGCAAAGTAGTAGTGTTCCAATATGGTTTGATAAGAAACTTCTTAATTTATTAAAAGAAAGAAACAAGCTTCGTATTAGGTACAAAAAGTATAAGAATCTCCTTGACATGATATCACTCAGATTAATTTCTAAACGATGTGATAACTACGCTAAAAAGTGTTACAATGGTTACATTGAGAGTACAGAAGAATCCATTGCCAGATGTCCTAAAATGTTTTGGTCATATGTTAAGAATAAACGTGGTGGAGAAAGTTCATACCCAGCATCAATGACTAATGGCCCGACAACATCTTCGGATGGAGAAGGGATATGTGAGCTATTTGCTTTAAATTATAGCAGCATTTATAAAGAAGGAACAACATCACCTTCGAGTCAAAACTATGTAGCCTCTGAATACCTAGAAGTAATTGCCACACAGTCTGACAGTATGTCTTCTATGGACAACAAATATGAAAATGTTGAGAAAAAACTAAAAAGCCTTGATATTACTAAGGGGGCAGGCCTAGATGATATACCGCCACTGTTTATTGCCAGATGTGCACCTAGCCTGGCTGTTCCTTTGGCGAAGATATATAACGCCTCAATCCGATCTGGTACATTCCCTAAAAAGTGGAAACAGGCGAAAGTAGTACCAGTCTACAAGAGTGGAGACCCTTGTGACGTAAAGAACTATAGACCAATATCCATCCTTTCGATTTTTGGTAAAATGTTGGAGTCGTTGATTTGTCCACACATTCAACGCTATTTTTCCAAATTCATAAGCGACCATCAGCAGGGTTTTGTAAAGGACAGATCCACAAGTACAAATCTGGTGTCTTTTGTTGAAGCCTCATGCGAAGCTATGGACAAAGGTATGCAGGTTGACGCTGTTTATACGGATTTTAGCAAGGCGTTTGATAAGGTTTCGCATAAACTCCTTGTTAAAAAACTTGCTACATACGGCGTCACCGGTAGTCTTTTGAAGTGGTTTGAATCTTATCTGGCTGGTCGAGAGTTTTATGTGGTTGTCAATGGGTTCCGGTCAGGCGGGCATGCAATTGGCTCGGGTGTCCCTCAAGGTTCTCATCTGGGCCCAATATTATTTATCATATATATAAATGACGTTACATCGTGCTTCCACAATACTAGCATATTCCTTTTTGCTGACGACCTGAAAATTTCAAGACCTATTAGGTCTCAACAGGACGTAAATCTAATGCAGGAAAATATCGACCGATTGTCAGTATGGTGTTATCATAATAAAATCTCGTTGAATATTTCAAAATGTAGCCACATAAAATTCACCAGAAAAGTAAATACGCTGAATTCGACGTACCAAATAAACGGAGTGAACTTAGGCGAGGTAGATGTAGTGCGAGATCTGGGAGTTATCTTGGACTCTAAACTCACATTTATACCACATATTGAGAAGATAATCAAGAGGTCCCAACGTATGCTTGGATTTGTTATTCGTAATGGAAAGGTATTCCAACGCCCACATACTAAATTAGTTCTCTTTAATAGCCTTATAAGAAGCATCCTGGAATACTGCAGTGTGATATGGAGGCCTCACTACGCGACCCACTCGCTGCGGATAGTACGAGTCCAAAAAAGGTTTATCCGATACCTAGGGTACTCAAAGGGAAGGCAATTCAAATATCTCTCTTACCTGGATACCCTGGAAGCTCGAAGGGAGCTATTGGATTTGAGATTCGCACATAAACTGCTCAATAACACCATTGACTGCCCACAATTGGTAAGTAGGTTCAATTTCAGAGTACCCCGTAGACCACCACGCAAACCTATAACACCCTTAGCTCCACCTCTTCGCCGTACAGTGTTTGGTGCTAATTCTCCAATACCCCGCATGTGTAAACTCATAAACGAGCGCAGCGACCTGGTTGACGTCCACGCAGACTCAATATTGACATATTATGTCAGACGTAATTAGTATATCTTATAATATATACAAGTCTTGTGTCACGATGTTTGTTATCGGGCTCCTCCGAAACGGCTAGACCGATTTTCCTTGAAATTTTCTGTGTATATTTGGTAGACCATCTGAGAGCGATTTTATTTGTGGCAACACAACGTTTGAACGGTCAGCTAGTCTAATATGTAAAGGACTCGTGTCATGGTGTTCGTTGTCGAACTCCTTCGCAATGGGCTTGACCAATTTTGATGTTTTTTTTTTCGTGTATACTTGTACTTGTAGAATAGGTCTTAGGCAATTTTTTTTGTTTTATTCGGTTACGCAATGTTTATCGAGCCGGCTGATAAAATAATTCTATATATTATTTAGAATTTAAGTGAATTAAGTCTTTTAAATTATTATAATTACAAAGAGCATTTTGCATGTGGTGTTTGCCTGTAATTGGTTGTTCAGTTAGATTTAAGACACTATTACTAATATATTCCTATGTGTATAGTATCTGTAACAACTGTTGGTGAACCTTAATTAAATAAATAAATAAATAAGCTGTATACGGTACCTATCGCTGTAACTCGACGAAACAATAACATGCAAAACTTCGTTATCACCGAAATATTGCAGTTCCAATTAAATTACAATAATGAACCATTGTCTCATGATTATTTTAATGGCTGTCATAACGTGTTCCGCTGTGACAGTGAACTACACTGTCAGTGCGTCGCCTGACGCGTGACGTCACGACATACGTACAAACGTGTCGCTCTGAAGGCGCGGGTGACGCGTGGACCGGCCACCGGTTGACGATTAATTAAAATAATGTATTGGTCGCGACACATTTAATCGATAATTTGATTATCTGACCGAAGTCAGATGTCCCGTCGGATGTTCAATTATGAGCGATATTTTGACTGCACGACTGAACATATTATTTATTATTCGAAAAATTCTGTCCAGTTTTACAATATTATTTTGTAACGAATATAAATGACCATTCTACAACTGTTTCTTGAAAAGTTTCTTCAACTAAATGGTTATGTTCGTAATTTCGAGCGAAACTGTTAATGTTCTTGGACTCGTGCCCGTTAAAGTGAAAAAAGAACCTAGAATTTGATAAAACTTAGTTGTAAAAAGCGTAGTTAGGTGCCAACAGCGATCCGTTTCACGTAAGTATGCACAACTAGCCGCGCGAACAAAACCCTTGTTCGAGGTGTTTGCGCAGTCCGTCCAGTTCGCGCGCGAGCGGACGCCGGACACTCTGAGCTAACTCCATTATTATTTCAATTCGAGTGTGGCTTGTGCAGCATTCCTGTTTGGTTACATTTTCCGCACGATAGCACTAAACGCGATGACCAGCAGACCAACACTCTTCATCCATTTCTCGGTGAACTCTCATCATAACGTGCAATTGTTCACATGACGAGCAATGTAACGTGCAGTAATAAAATAGTCGCGTGTCTGGGGTCACGCGTCACGTGAGTGAGCTCATATACCGGCGCAGTCCGCTCGCTGCAGAGACAATTAGATTGGTGCGCGTGGGCCGGCGCCGAGTGGCTGAGTGCGCCGCGAGCCCGCAATGGATACATCTGTAACACAATTTCTCACTAAATTACAGACACGTATCTTGCATTGAATTCCCGCCGGAGTTTGATGAAGCCACGGACCGCGGAGCAAAAACTAGCGAAACTTACAATGAGCTGCAGAGGTCTGAGCAAGTTTAATCAGAAGGTTGCGAGTTGTATCGCAGGCGGTTTCGCTGCAGTTTTTCACAATGAGATAAGAAGGTAACGTAATTCCCGCTGGCTGGGAACTTGTTTTGAAGTTTGTTTGAAGAACATTCCTATCTTACGGAATTTAAAGTTACTGTGGTTCTTATTAAATGTTAGCTGCGGCTAAATGAAACAAAGCAGCAGTTAAGTGGTTTTATTTTGTTCTTCTGCTCACCTGTCTGACTTAGCGAGAGTTCAGAAAATTATTCTTCTGTAGTTTTATTAATTCGGAGAGGTCCATGAACTTCTGTACAGGATGAATTTTTTAAGTGTGCCTTCTTGGCCAAATCCGAAACTATGAGAAATATCGAAAGGAGTCTCGAGCCCGATTTTGATGAAAATTAAAACTGCATTATTGAATTTTTTTTAATCGTTTTTCTACCCAGGTATCGAGCTGGTTGATTAAAAAAAATACGTTCTGTATCATTACACCATCCGAAAGTGTAGCTAATAAGAATCAAATTCTAGGAAGTAATAACACCTGGAAAACTGAAGAAAAGCTTTAATTTTTAACAAATTAGTTTATAATTTCTGACTGAAACTAGCTAACCTAAATCATAACTGATATATTTTCAAAAGTACAGTTATGCAGACGTTGTAGTTTCTGGGGTCTGATATTGATGAAAACTGAAATGCATGAAGAGTTTTTGAAAAAAAAAACGGTATTTTTTTTAAATTACATATCGTAGTTTAATTTCGGATTTGGCAATGAAAGCACACTTTAAAAATTCATATAATATGTACTAATGTTATTAGGTCCTATAGATATTTAACATATTTTCTCAACTTAAAAAGACAAATAATAACCTACTTGTACCTATAGATAAAACACAAAGTAACATCGTCCGACTTCCAAAGGCCATCACTTGGAGACACTTACCAGGATCAGCTCACAAATAGCAACAAAAACCGTTGCGACTAAAAATTGCTTTTAAAATTGAATTCCTTAGCCTCACAAGAAGCGGAGCGCGGGAAACTTCGCCATAGAGAACGTAGAGGGTTAATGGCGTTAGTTGACGGCGCGCCAGCCGCTCGTGCCAGGCGCTGGCACTGCCACTTCGTATTAGATGAACTGCCATTGTTCAGAGGTTCTTATCGACACAAAGGGACCGCCGAGGTAGAGAAATTGTGGTCAATTAATAAATACTATTGATTTTTTAGATGAAGGTGATATGTCTGAGGAACACAGTCATTTGTTTTTTTTTATTTGTGATGTGTCTGCTCTTGACTCTAGTCTAGTACAGACAGAGGCAAAGTCTACGATGGAGCGAGCTTACCCAGAAGGAGCCTGTTCACTCTGACTTTGAAAAGTTTAGGGTTGTAAGCGTTCGGAAACACATACGCAGGCAGAGAGTTCCATTCCTTTGCTAGTAATTGTGTTTAAAACATGTTTATAAAAAATAAAAGCTACATTAATGCACTTACTACAACTAACGAGGAATATAGATATATCGCAGTTTGTGATAAACATCCCTACTCTCGGTTTACTAAAACTTCTCCAGACTTGTACCGCTGAGGCGCTGAACCTTCCTCGGTAACTTCATACAAAACTTCTGCCTGTTTTGAATAAGCGTATCCGTGAAACGGTCGTGTTTATCTAAATCCCTACACGTAACTTTTAACTGATTTTGTGTAAGTTTCCTGTATCTTTGCGTAACGCTTTTTAAAATATGATATACCTACTTTCTTGAGATATATGTATCTCAAAGAACTCATTTAAAGTTTTCAGAAAATACGGTGCTATTCCTTAGTGATCCTTATGTTCAGGTGCATATGTTACAAAGTTAAATTTGGAAACAGCATAGGTACACAGATAATAACTTGTATCTCAACTAACAGTTCTACATTTTTGAACTAAATAATGTATTTTCTTGCACAAGGCAAGTGTGCTACTCATCTGCTCTACAAAGCAAGAATTTTCATAGACGATGGAATAGAGTGCCGCATTTATTCATCTCACATTTATTGCATGAAGACCGCACAAGACAGATATAGCAGTCTTGAGAACTGGCGAGCGTGTGTCGGTCATCTATCAGCGTCCGCCTCGCTCGTATGAACTAGTGGAGTTCGGCGCGCGGCCGGCATCTCCAATAACCATTCATATTGCGGTGCATTGCGCTCGGGACCTCGCCCACAGAGCGTTGCATCAACAGTGGCTAGAGGCGGCAGTACTTAAAAAATAGCACAAAAGTAAGTTGATGAAGTATCTGTTACGAAACGCCTGCAAATCCGTTTGATCCCAACCATCCATCCCATCATTATCATCATCGTTCCATTTATTAATATTATGACAACTGTGATGACCCATACTGCCCCATTACTAGTGATAGACTGATAATGGGACAGTATGGTTCTATATGCGAGCAGCCCGCATCCTATCATTCCATACATGTTTTTCCAGTCATGCGGGCCAGATCTGCTTGCGGACGATAACACGCTTAACAGGAAGAGGGCCTTGAGAATTAATGACAATACAATTTGTCAGTTACTGTCAAATCGTGTTTACATTTATTCTTAGTTCGGGTTCGGGACTAATCATAATTAGTCCGTAGGTGATACGGAGTAGGGAATGCTCGGAACTAAAGCCGAAACTACGGACTTTGGGCTTAGAGAGTAGACCCCCAGGGGCCGTGCGGCTAACTTTGGGCTTAGAGAGTAGACCCCCAGGGGCCGCAGGGGCCGTGCGGCTAACTTTGGGGTGAATCGGGTTGCCGTGAACTCGTGGTTTCACTCAGGTTCTCCTATGCGTAAAACAAACATAAGTTCAGGTAAATATAACAGAAATATTAAAAACCCATTTTCAGTTGGACCTTGTTGTACCTAACCATTACTGGGCAAGGCCCTGTTGTCTTCAAGTCAGTTTGTAATACATCAAGTAAACAGTGATACATACGCAGGTCGTTTTGAAGAACGTCCGCCGCGGCGTGTCCTCGCTCTGTGCCCTTCTCCTATGCGACTCGCTGCCGAGCGCTCTCGATGTTCCGCCGATCCGACTAATATTCGATATTCCACAACTAAGTCAATAGGAGCGATTGATACTGAAGTATCTTGGTATCGTTCGTTCACGTTGCGGATTGTATCGGTGATAGTTCATCGTTAGGTTGGGAGGGTCTTTTTGTTCGGTATCACAGATTTTTTACAAATATTAGTGTGGTACAGAGAACACATATTAGACACTGCTATTTACCTGAACTACATAGGTATCGAAACAACAAATACAGTAAATAGAAATTAGAATCCTCCCAATATTATAAAGATTAAAAAAGTTTGTATGTTTCTGCAACAATCACGCAAAAACGGCTGAAGGTATTTGTATGAAAATTAGCACACATGCAGTTCGCATCTTCGAATGATACATAAGATATTTTTTTATCCCGGTAACTTCCATGGCTTAATGGAGCCACAGGAAGAAGTGAAAATCCAGAGTTACTGCTGCCTTCAAATTCAAAAGTACCAGGAGAACAGAAACATGTCGAAGTATTTTTGGGGCTGGAATTGTGAGCGCTACAGTTTCACAAGTATCAGGAGAGCATAAACATGCCGAAATATTTTTTAGGCTGGTATTGTTAGCACCACAGGTTCCCAAGTACCAGGAGACCAGTAACATTTCAAAGTATATCTGGCTGTAATTGCGAAACATTTTTTGCGAGCGAAGCCGCGAGTGGATGCTAGTAGTACCTAACTATATCAAACTGCTGAGCTTTGAACATTATTGAAAATCTAAATAATTGCAGGAAAACCCTATTGAAAGTAAATATAAAATTTATATTAATAATGAAACAAAAACTATGATTGTTTAGGATTCCTTTGTGGGCGGGACTGACTCGCGCTTGGCCGCTTTTTGTGTGTAATCGAAATGTAACGGTAATTTATAAATAAAGTCAAGTATGATTGTGGCAGACTCACAAGTAGAGTGTTTCAAAGGACGACAGACAGACGCTCGAGTGACCCGTAACGCTTCCGTTTTTTTTTTATACGGACATTCGAATTTTGGCACCCGCCAAAAACAGATATACGTATATCTACAAGTTAGAAATAACAATGGCAAAAGATTTGGCCTCACAAGCTCGGGGTCCGCCCAAGTTGGATAGAAGCGTGTTTACTTTGCCCTGAACCTTGGGGATCAGCCGGCTTTGCTCGCGAAACGGATTTAAGGCCAACTTTATTATACTTATGTCGTGAATTAGAATAACCCTTCCTCGCATAAATCTACAAAGTAGCTAAATGCTTTTCTTTACGTTTATTAAATATTCGGGAATGTTGATTTTTTGCTGTTTTTTTTTGTATTTGTGATGGGTTTGCTCTGGACTCTAGTCTGGACACAAATCCTAAGATGGAGCGAGCTTACCCAGAAGGAGCCTGTTTACTCTAACGTTGAAGAGGTTAGGGTAAGCTGTTTAAGGAAGATTAAGATTGGGAACCTAAACAGTTTATAAAAATGAGAGGGGGGGCGCTACTGTGCCACGGTTCACATCAGCTCTGTTAAAAACATCCAAATAAAATATCAACAAAAATATTTTAAATCAAAGTAAAGTGTTATTGTGGAAGTAAACTTGATAAGTTTAGTGATATATTGAAGAAATCAACAAAGACACAATTCCAAGAAAGTTAAACGACAAACAAGCACCAGTGACTGTGAACTTTTTTCATGTGAATTTTTTCGTGCTAACTACTTATAAGAAGACATTTTGGCCGGTTTATGATAATTTATTCAGCGCTTTGGAGTGATTAAGAACGAACAATAGTGCTATTAATTACATTTCTCAGATAAAATATTTACATAACCTCTTTTTAATAAGGAACCACGATTTACAAAGTCATCCAACAATATTATGAAACTAGTAACGCCATCTGTTGAAATAAGCACGAACTACCTCAAAGTCAACAACACTGCTTGGGTTCTATGACAGCGCATCGATCTAAAGCTCAGCTCAAAATACCAAGGCACGCCACTAGAGGGCGACATATACAGATAAATAAACTATAACTGAAAAACCAAAATAAAAAGTATGGATGAAATTCTGAAAGTTCTTAAAAAAATCCAACTGGAACTGGATGATCAAAAAAAAGAGATTCGAGAAAGTGGAAAAAACGTGACTGAACAAGTTACACAAAATATCAATAAAATATTAGAGGAAAAATTCTTTGTACTGGAAGAAAAACATGAAAAATTAAAGGAAACAGTAGAAAACCAGGAAAAAACTATCTACTTCTTAGAAAAGCATGCGAGGCAGCGAAATATAGTTTTCTTCGGCATTGAAGAACTGGACACTTCATATGATACTTTAGAAAAAAATATGCTCAAATGGTTAGTTCAACATTTCTCAATCGAACTATCCTATAGTGACCTACAAGAAGTTAAAAGGCTAGGGAAGAAAGGCGATAGACCACGCCCAGTGGTGGTATCCTTCTTGAACCTGGGCATAAAGATCAAAATCTTTAAACAAAAAAGAGCACTGCAAGACACAAGTTACTACATGAAAGAAGACTACCCTAAACAAGTTTTAGAAAAAAGAAACCTGTTACAAGAACAGTTAAAAATAGAGAGAGAAAAAGGAAACACGGCTTTTCTAAGGTATGACAAACTGGTCATACTTAAGCAAACATATAAAAGAAAGCTTTCTCCCTCACCAATAAAATATACCGAGGACATGCCAAAGGAAAGAAACACACAAATAAATAAGAAAAAAAAATCACAACAGCATGACCCCCCGGTGAGAAGATCAAACAGCATCTCAGACGGAGTAACTAAACCGAGCATGCTAAACTTCTTAATAAATAAAAACAGTGCACTTAATCAAGAAGCCTCCAAACACAATGCATAGCAATTAGCTACCCCTCTTCGAACAGATTCAACACAGAAATATTTCAACACAAAAAACATAACAAATCCTCCAACGCAGTTGGTCACCGTGGAGGATCATGACCATAACCCTCCAAAGAAAACCACAGTCCCAAGAAATAACAACACCAAACTAAATCATCAACTAAAACCGGCCAGCAGCAGATTAAAGGAAAAAGATGAATTATTCCACGTAGCAACATATAACGTTAGGACGCTATCAACCAGCCACCGCCTATTGGAGCTGATAAACTCTCTGAAGAATACAGAATACGATGTGATCGGTATTTCAGAAGTCCGACGTCTCGGTACATCTATCCAGGAGTACGACAGCTTCATATTTTGTTATACAGGAGAGACACGCGGATTATATGGGGTGGGTTTCATCATTAAAAAATACCTGAAAAGAAACATTGTGAGCTTTAGTGGAATATCGGAACGAATAGCTCTCCTAAGTCTTAATTTGAATGGGTATCAACTAGACATACTCCAAGTCTATGCACCCACAGAAGCCTCAAAAGATGAGGAGGTGGATTACTTCTACAACACTGTCAGCGAAACCTTGAAAAATTGTGCAAAAAATGTGATAGTCATGGGAGATTTTAATTCAAAAATAGGGCAACCTAGAGCGGAAGAACGCTTAGTAATGAAAAATCATGGATACGGAGTTAGAAATAGGAGAGGGGAACGCCTGATAGACTTCGCAAACGAAAACAAGATGAGCATAATGAACACCTTTTTTAAAAAACCCAAAAACCAGAGATGGACCTGGAAATCCCCAGACGGAGTCACAAAAAATGAAATTGATTATATATTAACAAACCAATATAAAAATGTTAAAAATGTACAAGTTCTAAATATTCATTTTCCCTCAGATCATAGACTTCTAAAAGCATCCCTTCAACTGAGAAACATAAAGAAAAGCCGTATAAAATACAGAAACAATTTAAAAAACCCACTAAAGACTGCCTCAGAGAGAGCAAATTACAGACTATTTCTAGGAAAACACGAAGACCAACTTCAATTTCAAGAGGATACTACCGTCCAAACAAACTACGACAAAATCATTCAAAGCATAGAAATAAGTCTACATAATGCCAAACAACACGCCACCAACCCAGGAGTGTTATCAACATACACCAAGAGTCTAATAACCCAGAGAAAACAACTACATGAATTTGAACATAAAACACGAACACAGAAAAATCAACTAAAAGCCTTATACAAACTCATAAGTAAAAGTATAAAAAGGGACTATACGCTTCACAGAACCAAAACATTTGAAAAACATATAATTACTACTTGTAGCGTTAAAAGAGCATATAAAGAGCTCAATATACACAAGACATGGATAAAGGAACTAAAAGAGACAAATGAACTTGTATGCAGTAGGCCTGATATTATTAAAATTGCTACAAATTTCTACAAAAAACTGTATGACTGCCAAGAGAAAAATAATATGGCGAAAATCGATGATGTCAACTTGCAATATATTATAGAAGATGTCTCTGAAATAGAAATGATAGACGAGCTGGAAGTTTCAAAAGCAATCAAAAGCTTGAAGGTTGAAAAGTGCCCAGGCCCAGATGGAATTACAAATGAAGCGATAAAAGAAGGTTGTCACTATCTTGCACGCCCTCTGGCATGTCTTTTTAGCTCTATACTTGAGTCAAGTACCACACCCTTTCAATGGTCAGAGTCATCCATGATCCTGCTCTACAAAAAAGGCGACCCAAAGGATATAGGCAATTATCGCCCTATCAGTCTGCTGTCATCACTCTACAAACTTTTTGCATCAATAATCGAAAAAAGGATTAGTAAGAGTATAGAGATACACCAACCGATAGAACAAGCCGGCTTCAGAAGTGGATATTCTACGATAGATCATATCCACTCAATTGAACAAATAATTGAAAAATATAGCGAGCATCAGAGACCACTGTATATTGCTTTCATCGACTACCAGAAAGCCTTCGATACGATCCTGCACTCTTCCATATGGACAGCTTTAAGCTCACAGCACGTAGAACACAAATACATAAAAGTTATTAAGTATATATACAACAACTGCAATAGTAGAGTGAAGCTTGAGTCGACAGGTCCGCCAATAAGCATAAAAAGAGGTGTAAGGCAAGGGGACCCTCTGTCACCGAGAATTTTTATAGCGGTGCTAGAGATGGCCATCAGGAAAGTCAATTGGAACAGAACAGGACTAAATATTAACGGAAAATTTATCAGCCACTTAAGGTTCGCTGACGACATTATTCTTCTGTCTGAAAATGCAAGAGAACTAGAGTCAATGATACTCTCACTAAAATCTGTGAGCGCTGAAGTAGGCTTGCAAATGAATCTAAATAAAACCAAAATCATGACTAATAGCAAAAAATATCCCTTGTATCTTGACCAAAATTTATTAGATTACGTGGAAAGCTACATATACTTAGGAAAACAAGTTTCTTTCAACAACCAAAGCAATGAATTGGAAGTAAAGAGAAGAATTTCAGGCGCATGGAAAAAATTCTGGAGCTTAAAGGAAATATTAAAAGGAACTATGCCTATTGAACTAAAGAAAAAAGTCATGGACACCTGCTTGCTCCCCTCCATCACCTATGGATGCCAGACATGGAAATACACACTGAGAGTGAAAAACATGATTAGGTCCTGTCAACGAAGCATGGAGAGAAGCATCACAAATGTGAGAAAAATACAAAAAATCCCACATAGCACTATACGAAAAAAGACTAACATTATAGATGCACTCCAATTATCACAAAGATTAAAATGGCGCTGGGCTGGACACGTGGCCAGGATGGAGGACGACCGCTGGACTACAAGACTGACGTCATGGCAGGGCCCTGCAGGCATTAGAAAAAGAGGAAGACCAATAACTCGCTGGGAAAACGACATAATAAAAATAGCAGGAAAGCACTGGAGAACAAAAACCAAAGATAGGGACAAGTGGAAAAATATGGAGGAGGCCTTCACCCTCACATAAGAAGGGGTTCTTGCATGTAAACATAGTAAATAAAATTAACAGCAACTTAAATAATAATAAATTATAATTCCATACTGTAAGAAAATGTAATACTGTTAATACAGAAATTAAAATGAATTATAGATTAGATTATAGATTAATAATTAACAATCAATAGTAGTAATAAGAAATCGTATTAATTAAGATAAGATAAGATAAGATAAGATTTATTTTTCTCACCACAATACATAATATAACAGCACATTTTAATAATAGTTTAGACAATGAATATTTAGAATAGTGATAGTATATTGTGGGGAGACTGGTGCCTAAGCTAGACGGAAGGTCTGTATTTCAGGACACCAGGTCTCCGCCCCTTAGGTAATGGTAACATTTAAATAATTTTAAAATTTTGAAAGTGCTCTAAAAATTTACGAAATATGGTAAGTTTAACATTAATTGTTTGCATTGTAAATTATTGTATTCTATAAAATATTCACATTCAATTGCAAATTTTTGTCTTGTAGTGTTAGTATTGTTAGTGTGTGTGTGTGTGTGTGAGGGTGTGTGTGTGTGTGTGTATGTGTGTGTGTGTGTGTGTGTGCGTATGTAAATGAGTGTTGTATGAATGTGTGTAGGTAATTTCTAGAGTCACTGACGCAAGTGCAGCAGGGAAAATGTTAAACTAGAGTTAATCTATAAATAAGTTATACCGGGGCAGCAAGCAGTTTCTCTGTATCACCATAATTCATATCTTGGAGCCAACCCATCACTTTAATTTTGCATTTGGTCTTGGTAAGATTGTAAACATCAAGCGTCCTATTGATTTTATTATAGAGATATCGACCTAAATAGCAAAAAAAGCGCTTCGAGAACATAGTGGAGAGCCTATTTTGACGGCGGTCCACGGGTTCAAATCGTCTTCCACTACGTAGCTGTAAAGGATTATAGGTTAGAAGTCCATGCTGTTTCAGAATTGTATGCAAAATAAACAGCTGACGCACAGTTAGAACTTTAGCTTCTTTGTATAGGAGTTCAGTAGGGTAACGAAAAGGTAGGAAAGATGACACCTTCAAAATAGCTCTCTGCGCTCTTTCCAATTCCAAGATTGTATGTTTTGGGGTACCACCCCATGATGTTATGCAGTAAGTTAGTAGAGATTGGGCGAGAGCAAAGTATACTGTTTTTATCAGTCTTTCGTCTGCAACATGTCTTAGAGTTTTAAATACGTATATTAATTTACGCATACGATTACTAAGGTGGTTAATGTGCTCCCGGAATCATAAGGTCTTATCTAGTATAACGCCTAAGTACTTTATACTGTCTACTTTCTGAATACGTGATGAATTAATATAAATAAACTAATAATATTAAGAATAATGAATTTATAAACAACAACAATAATTCAGAACACTGATTGAATCAACCATAATAATAATAAGAGTGTACCTATCTGTAATGTGATCAACCGATTACGTAAGAAATAAAAGGCTTTTTTTTTTTTTTTTTTTTTTTTATTTATTTATTTATTTATTTTATTTATGATTGTGGCAGACTCACAAGTAGAGTGTTTCAAAGGACGACAGACAGACGCTCGAGTGACCCGTAACGCTTCCGTTTTTTTTTTATACGGACATTCGAATTTTGGCACCCGCCAAAAACAGATATACGTATATCTACAAGTTAGAAATAACAATGGCAAAAGATTTGGCCTCACAAGCTCGGGGTCCGCCCAAGTTGGATAGAAGCGTGTTTACTTTGCCCTGAACCTTGGGGATCAGCCGGCTTTGCTCGCGAAACGGATTTAAGGCCAACTTTATTATACTTATGTCGTGAATTAGAATAACCCTTCCTCGCATAAATCTACAAAGTAGCTAAATGCTTTTCTTTACGTTTATTAAATATTCGGGAATGTTGATTTTTTGCTGTTTTTTTTTGTATTTGTGATGGGTTTGCTCTGGACTCTAGTCTGGACACAAATCCTAAGATGGAGCGAGCTTACCCAGAAGGAGCCTGTTTACTCTAACGTTGAAGAGGTTAGGGTAAGCTGTTTAAGGAAGATTAAGATTGGGAACCTAAACAGTTTATAAAAATGATTCCCCAACTCTTTCCTTGACTTCTGTGCTCAATACTTGCACTCAAAGCAACCTCTGCGCTGCCACAGATGATGCTGTAGAAGTGACATAGTATTGGCCAAACAAAACCATCGACATCAAGAAGGTGAACTTTAGTCTTTGTTGATTTTTATAATCAAATATTAATAAACATTCCGTCACTTTATACCAATTATTAATTTGACGTCACGTTTGGCAAAGTGGTTGAGCGATTGACTGATGCGTGTCGCGGGTTCGATTCCCGCACGGAACAAATATTTGTATGGCCTACAGATAGTTGTTCCGGGTTTGTGTGTTTGTGTATGTGTACCAGTAATTTACTTGGACCTACCAAGTAAAATACTGGTACTAAACCTGACCTCAAGAACCCAATAACTGGGCAAAAAAATACCTTTTGGCAAGACCAGTGTCAAATTTTCTGGCTTCTGCCTGCACGTAGCGTCTGTCAAAGAGCTACAAATACAACCGTCACCACGTGTGTCACGTGCTTTTCTAGGCAGGCAGAGAAATATAGTCACCTGTCCACGGTGGCCGTCGTATTTAATTTGAACCATTGAAACAAAATCACATAATTTAATAAGACCCTGGTTTAGTGACAAGTCTCAATCCGCTCATAAATCCCGCTCACCGTGCTCTGAGCACTGTCCTCGGTGAGGTCTCACGCGGGACACCCCTCATATTTCACCACTACATACCCACTGACAAATGCCGCACACACGCTGAACGTAATGTGCAGAAGGTCAACTGCATACAAACAGGGAAATGTGTTCATGAATCTTATTGGCAGACTACATATAGCCAATTAACGGATTTGATTTGAATATACAGACAATAATTCTGGAAAGTCATTTTAACTAACAATTCGACTACTTGGCTGACAATGGCTCTTACTGGGTGTCGCATCGTCGGTTGGGGGCCAGGCCCCACATGGAGAAAAGCATTTAGATACGCGAATGATCTGTGCTCATGACTCGTGCTGGCTACTATACCATGGATTGGAACTGGGCCATGAGGATCTGGCCAGTGCTCGACTAATGGTTCGGGAGGAAGCACGGCTCCCTGTCGTTTCGGGTGACGCAGATGCTCTCGGGGCATGGCTGCTTCGGGAAGTACCTGCGTCGCATAAACAGGGAGCCGGACGCTGCACCGACTGTCGGGAGGACACGGCGCAGCACACACTAGCAGAGTGTGTGCCCTCATCTCTGTGGTAGGCAGTGACCTCTCGCTGCCGGCCGTAGTCCGTGCTATGGACGACGCGAGGAGTCCTGGGACACGGTGGTCTACTTCTGCAAAACAGTTATCGCGCAGAAGGAGGCTACAGGAAGGTAAAGCGAGATTTCGGCGGCTCGCAGCAGGCGCACCGGCGTCGGAGAAATCGCTCGGGCATACGCTGGCCTCTCCCAGCCCCCCTGACTAGGTCCAGGGGCGGCGGATTGGCAACGTCCGTCCCGTCATTCATCCGGACCTGAGGTGGCGGAGCGTGGTGACTCAAGCACCTCACTACCCCCAAAAAAGGGCCATAAGGATATCAATTTGGTAACTGAAAAAAGAAACAGCTTGTTTACAAAAAAAAAAATACAAGCTTCTTCCAAAAAACAAATCACTACAAAGTATAATATATCACATGTGCACCCCTTTACAGCAAACCAGCGTGATGTTATGTTATGAACTGGTGTAAGCAATAGACAGACATGAGATTTCAGCAATTCCTGTCCATATGCTATAATTTATTGAGGAGTTCCGTTGCTTATCTCCGAAGTTCTTCATAAGGTCTTCACCTAATTGAAATGGAATCACTCCGAGAAAGTACTCTTCCAAAAACTACCCAAATCGCTTCAAGTGTGCCTGTAAAATTTGAAGAGTTCCTTGTAGGTAAATCTGTTGTCCTTCTGTTAGTTCCGGCCCCTTGCAGAACTTCCGCTATATTTTTCCGGCGACACTCACCGCCTCTTGTAGGGTGTATATTAAGTGTCGCACAAATATAGCGTGTCTCCAGCGGCTACACACATACATTGTACGTTGGTATGTAGGTAATGTAGACTGTCGACTGAAACTTGCGCTCGCAAAGTTCACGAGTTCCGAGTTTTATTCGCTTTCATTGCTGTACTTTTCTTTGTTGGGTTTCTTTCCCCGAGGCTAGTAATCGTATTGCGGTTCTTTGAATAAATAATACCAGTTACTGTATTGGTATTTTATTTTTGGATTGGGAAAAATAGTTTCTTATTTTTTGTCCGAAAAACTTGAGGTCGCGGATTCGATTTCCGCTCGGAACTGATGTTTGTATAGCCAATGTAGAAAGTTTTTCCGGTCTCGATGTTTGTGTCTGTGACATTTCCTACATAACTAATAAAAAAAAACTAACTAATTTATATGTTTGTTAACAAACTGTGTGGAGACTATTTGAGATAGCCTGGAGCTAAAAAACTTATATAAGTAAACAGTAAAAATAATACAAAAAAATCCTAAAAGATAAGACAAATCGACGGCCCCGAGAGTGTTCGCAGTTGAGCGGCTGAGAGCGGCCCCGGGGGAAATAGCGTCGATAGACAATACGTCACAATGACAACCATATCAACCGATGACGAATCGAGCACAAAGTGTGCGGCAGATTATATTGGAATGAGTTACGAGAGGAGCGAACGGAACGGAGACAATGCGGGGAGGAACGACACGCAGCGGTAATAAGATTGATCACGTCACACCCTTAAGGAAGCGCTCATGCTGCACACTACATACACGAAAATATTGGATGTTCGTATACATTTACAAATATGAAATTGCACGCAATGTAAAAGGCACATTTTGCTTCTCCATAACACCAGGCACCCAGCTATGTTAGCAATCTTTCATGCACTTTGGCGCACCAATAATGCTCATCTCATATTTCCATTTCCTCTCGAGGAGAAACTCGGCACACTCGTGTCGTAAGCCTCATAAACTATACAGTAATATATTCGAGATCGTCGCAGCACATCGCAGCCTGGCACTCTGTACATCGGTGTACATCGGTACAATGCACGCGGGAACTCAATAATTCTCTCCGCGCTTCCACTTGTAGCGGCTGATATGCAATCGAATAGTTCCGAACAATACCGAACTTAGCGAAGCCATTATATGCACCGATTGGGTTCCAAGTTGTGCCGATAAGACGAGTTGGAACGCTTTGCCGATAACCGATGTACCGCGCACCCGTGTTGTGAAGTAGAGGGAATCAAGACGCCTCGGGGTATGGAGACAATATAACGTCTACGTTTGAAGACGTAGAAAGATGCGCGGGATTAATTTGTACTTTTATATCTTCATAATAATAAAACTAAAGGATAGGTTTACTATCATTCGTTTTCAAAAATAACTTTCTGGTTTCAATTTAGATAAAACGACTTGACTTGTGTTATGAAATCTTTTACTATTACCATTGTATTCCTATCATTTCTTAGCTTTGCGTATGTGTATAATTATGCAGTGTCGGAGTAATGATATGTGTAGTTTTTGGTGTTTTAACTGGTTCTCGTCGAATTCCTACTCTGTGGGAAGTCCTGGTAAGCGCCGATGAGCGAGTTCTCAGATGTACTCACAGGAACTCAGTCGCGACGTACCAGGGACCAGGAGTGTAGAAGTTTCATGAAGTTACGTTTACTGAGGACTGATCTTTTCACCTTTTTAATACCACACACACAACACAATACAACACTCTTAAAACACTCAGGCAATTTTATTTTGTTATATTTTTATTTTTTTATTGTTGTCCTTTCGTGATATTATTTTCTTACAATAGAACATGCTACATTTGTTATGTTGAACCCAATCTTGGAGAGGGGGGCCAGGAGTCCATAGCACAGGGTATCCTAGTTTGGATTCCTGACTCCCACAAACCTTTGTATCATGAATTTATTTTGTAATCCTAAATATTGTAAGATGTACTTTGTGGGAGAAATAATAAATCTTATCTTATCTTAAAATCTTATCTTTCTAGTGCTAGGTATCGGTGTGATCGAAAGGTATACTTTCCACGCTTTAATTATTGTAGGTAACAGACTTAGTTTCTCTATGAATGACCAAGATTGTTAAAAAGACTTAGAATTTGATTTGATTTCACAGATATGTAAAGCCCTGTAAGGTCGAGAACTTCACTAACTTTAATATTATTATTTTCCAAGCAGTGACGATGAATAAACCTAATTAAATTTGCAAAAGATGATGACTTTCTAATTATTAATTGTTTTGTTTAATCAAACACAATTCTGAATCAACAAACTTATAATTCTTAATCAAAAATTCAGCAGCAAAGTTTAGATGATGAAAACTTGAGACTTAGCGTTCGAGAATGTTAATGAGATGTTTAACGCAATACGGTTTGGGACTTGAAATTGACAACGTTGAATCAAAGAATCCACTAGAATAAGCAAAGTTAACTAATATTATGAAGAGAAAAACATTGTTTTGTAATCCCTGGACGTAAGAATACAGTGTGTATCAAACTACGGTTTATCATCTATAGAAAGCTACACTTGGATTGAGTATCATAGACTACTTAAAACCTGTAAACATATGTACAGGGCCCCTATTCTGGAGGCTACGAGAGCTGTAGTGCGATTCACTAAGGCAGAACATCTTTACAACCAAGAAATCATCGTTGAAACATCTGATGTGGCATATATTTATCAGATGTTTCAACGATGATTTCTTGGTTGTAAAGATGTTCTGCCTTAGTGAATCGCACTACTGAACCGCGGGAAAAAGCAGGTACGCATATAATGTGACAAACAAAAAGTCGGCGTTGTAAGGGTTCTTCGTCTTATATATAATACAAACATTGTGCTTGCGAGCAAAAAGGTAAAACCGACAAATTAATGATGCCGTGCGCAAGAAACGATCTCATTTTCGTACGCGCCGACCCAAAATGGCGCACACAGCACACATGTGAACACGAACATGATTGTATTTCATTATGATTTACATAGACGTGAGCCGCACCTTTACGTGGTACCTTCTAATTATTTAGGATATATTTTTCAAACAAGTTCGGTACTATACCCGGGTGAAATATGACGTAAAGCGTACGAGCCTAGAAAATGCCTGTTCGTGATGAGTCTTGCTTTGAAGGCTGATAGATCATGAGTGGCAGAGATCTTCGACGTTGTAAAATACTTCCATACATCTCTTCTTCTTTGTGTCGCTCGCACGACATTCAGATTTGGGAGGCCCATAACATAGCCACATCCACGGTAGCGTTGGTAGCAGCGCAACGATCACTTCGGCTGAATGTTTTTTGGTACAATGGGCAGGCCAGGAGGTGGAGCATACTTTGGGACTGGCTCCACATCCACACTTTGCTGTTGCCTATACTCATGAGATAGGAGTGTCACGTCAGTTCCGATTACACAAATCATAATACCATTTAAAGCCTATTTATTAGAATTAAAGTCTGAGTCTGTATCAAATATTAACAGTCATAAAATGTAATTAATTTTGGATGAGTGATAATTAGCACGATTTCCGATATCCTAATTAATAGAACTCAATAATAAGCACAAAACGTGTTGATCAAAAAGGGGAAGTAATTAAATGTCAGTGTTGCTGATCGACTGTTCATTATTATTGTTTCATTCAGTATTTCACATAAATGTGGTTTAATCGAAACATATTAAACGTTAGTGTTAAATTAACGTAACGATTTTTTAACATTTTAATATGGTGTACTTTCACACGATATGTGATTCGCCGCGAAAATTCTCGCGTCACCCAAATTGATGGCGCACAAATCCCGTGCTACGTAAACACGTTTGAATTTCACGAGAAAAAGCTAAAATGTACAGTTACATGTCTCTTCTGATGTATTACGTGTCTACGCTTTCAGTAATGGCAGTCAAACTGAACGCCAGACAAGTTTGAACTAAAGAGACTTGTAGGATAACTTTTTATAAATAACAACAACAAACAATCGCGTAGGTACCTACAATTTTCTAGACTCATATTTCTTTTGGGACTTTACGGCCTTTGTTGAAAGTTCTTCTCATTTCATGCCTGATTGAATAAAAAGAGCAATTATTTTTCTCCATGTTTTCTATATAATAATTTGTATTCTACATGTACCGTCTCGCATTGTGTCAAGTCTTCACAAATACGGCTCCACGGCAGAGCATTTGGTGCACGTTTTTAAAACTGCGCGTGTCAAAGGAACTTTCAGCGATTCAAAATTTTTTATCTTTTGTAATATCATTAATATAAACAAAGCGGTCATAATAACAGTAGGTAGTACTTTTCCATTAAATGCTCACCGAGATAGCTGGGGTGAAGTGAAACTGAAGTGGGCAGCATGCATCCATTCAAGTTGGAAAAATAGTCGGTTCTGTCGAGATGATCACTCACCGTGATCACTGAGGTGAAGTGAACGACACTTGGGCTGTCATGCCATCTTGTTTGTATGGTTTGTCAACTCACTAGGCGTTCACTTCGCCTAAATTTTCACTTCGACATGTTTACAGAATCTCACTGCAGCTCACATGTCATTCACTTCACCTAAGTGAATACGGTGAGATGTCGACAGAATAGACCGGCTGTAAGCATGTCGAAGTGAAGGCTTGGGTGAAGTGATCACGAAGTGAGCTGTCAATCAATGTAATCAAGATGGTATGACAGTAACGCGCTCACTCTACCTGAGTTACCACGGTGAGAGGTTTACAGAATCCACCTTAGGTGGCACAATAACAGTTATATTTAAGGAAACACGCAAATGAAAGTGTATCAGTCCGGTCCTAAATAGCGTGAGCACACATATTCATTTGGCTGGACTAATAAAGCAAGCATCGCATGACGTCAGGCGATGTCATAAAAACCGACAGGTATCCCATCAGCGGGCCGCACTTAATAACATAATTAATACCGCGGCCTCGCCCTTGTTTTCATATTACATTTAATTTCCTCCGGTGAGGCAGCTACTCATTAATTCCGCGTAATATTTATAATTTGCGAATCTTAACGACATCCGCTGGGAGATCATTATTATGTGACTGTTTTACTGAGGCTCATATTTTATTGACACGCTTCAGTTACAGGTTACTGATTATAGTTACAATGAAGACAATCGTTTGTTACAAAACTAAAAATAGGAGATGAAAATTTCACCGAGTTTTGATGTCAGTTTTAACCGACTTCCCAAAAAAGAGGAGGTTCTCAATTCGGTTGTATGTTTTTTGTGTTATTCATTCAATAGAAAAATATTTTTTTCTGGCAAAATTTTCGCCATCAAATAGAAACCACTAATGATACCAATCCTAAATACCTGATTTCGAAATTATTATCAAAAATTCCAAAAATATATTCCAAAACCGCTGTTTCAACCCTCGAATCGGGCCCAAACCCTCAGAGTCGGCCTTCCTTTGACCAGAGCAGCAATAACGCGGCTTGTTTAACAAATTACTCTTAATTTCCGCCCGTCGAGACCGACCACTAATTATTCTCCGCAATATTTATAATGACCGAATCTTTGTCCGCCGCGGATCCGCAGGGGATCCGTAATGAACGCTCGCGGGAGATCCGCCGATGGCTCCATAAAGATTGTTTAAACAATTAACTGTGACCGTGACCCCTCCCTCTCCTCCCGCTCGCACCCTTGAGAGACGAGAATGTTTATTGCTCCATTCCCTTCCAAATCTCTCCTCTGTAATAGACTGATAATGTCACAGAGAAGTAGATAAATGGAGTTCTACAAGTTCAAAGACTACTTTATTACATACTTCACCGATAACAGATGACAGACTGACAGTACGGTTTCAGAGAGATACATGTCCAGCGCAACAACCAGCGGGGGTGAAGTTTGTTCATTGAGAGAGGCTATGGTAGAGCGGACAAATTTGACCTTAAGTCTTGTCTCCCAGTGGGGTGACGATAATCTGGTCACTTTTAACGCCACCAAAACTCAGGCGTGTCTTTTTACCGCAAAAAAGAGTCTTAACGACCAAACTCCTACTTTTCGGGGTATATCTGTTCCTCTGACTGATCGGCTCGAGCTACTGGGCATGGAGTTGACATCCAGTCTGAACTTCGGCGCCACCATTGAGTACAAAGCCAAAACTGCAGCCAAAAAGCTGGGCATCCAGAATAGAGTGAAGCGATACTTCAGGCCTGAACAGCTTTTAACCCTTTACAAAGCACAAGTCCGATCCTGCATGGAGTATTGCAGCCACCTTTGGGATGGCTCAGCTAAGTACCAGCTAGCCGTGCTTAACTCGGTGGAACGCAGAGCTAAGAGGCTCATCGGCGACGAAAAACTGGTGGATGCCAAGCTTCACAGCTTGGCTCATCGCCGCAAGGTTGCGTGCTTGTCGGTCTTCTACAGATTGTACTTCGATGAGTGTGCCCAAGAACTCCTCGACCTCATTCCACCGGCCCCCTTCTTCCATCGGACATACAGACGCACTGCAACTTACCATCCCTACCTTGTTGCTATTCCACAAATTCGCACAAAGCGTTTCCAAACGTCTTTTTATAATGCGCACAGCAAAGGAGTGGAACTCTCTGTCTGCTCTGTGTTTCCAAACGCTTTTAACCCTGATCTTTTCAAAGTTAGAGTAAACAGGCTCCTTCTGGGTAAGCTCGCTCCATCGTAGACTTTGTCTCTGTCATCTCTGACCAAGACTAAAGTCAAGAGCAAACCCATCTCAAAAAAACAACCTTACCTCAGTAGAGTGCCAAATTAAGTACGCCACAATCAATATTTTGATGTACCGCTAAGACTCAAACAATAATCCATTTAAAAGCGAGACGCAAAGATTCCTCATTCGTTTTTCTACAACTTGTAGAAAATTAGTCAAGTCAAATTTTCCCAATCAACCTTGAACCTAATGCGTTAGAAATAAAGATGAAAATTAAATTTGACAGATTGTTGTGCTGCTTCAGAGGCTTTAAGAGGCCTTTCAGGCCCGTAAGTGTACACGAGCTTACTATAAAATGAATCTGTTAAAAACCATGTTAAAACGCTAGTTACAGAGCACAACGAGTAAATTATTTTATCATGCGCTGTTCGCTCTCATACCATTCTTTCATTGACTACCTCCTCTGTGGCACCAATATAAGTGCTCATTCAGTTAGCGGGTCGCGAATTACCAGAGACACATAAAATCAGCTCGCAGCTTGTTGAGCGTTAGAAAAGTAAGCATCGTTGTTTGCATGGCATCCGGCTCGATGGCGGACTTCAAGGGCAATGGGGGTCAAATATTCAGATTATTTACTGTTTCTTGTAAAAATGACAAAACACATGGTTTCTATTATTATTATGAAATGACACGTCAACTAATGTGTCACTATTTGGGAACAATAATATTCAGAATGTATCAAGGATGTGATCCATAAAATGTATTTAAATAAAACTCGACACATCTTCAAGCCTTCATTCTCCGAACAAAGATGTATTCAATACCATAGTACGACCACATGTCACTTAATAAAAAAAGACAACCAAGCCTACGGCAAAACGTTTTGTGAATTTATAAAATGAAGACCAGAAAAGAAAACCTGAAACAAAAATCACGTTCCATCGAACCATATTGATGGAAATAAGAAAAGGAAGTGTTCGGAGCGTGATGGATCCTCCGCGAAAATAGGATTCAATAACAGAACTCTATTCAATATGTAGTTTTGTATAATACTTTTCTTATTCCACTGAAATATATTCTTTGGCGACGAGTTCGGCACAGTTACACGTGTTCGTACATTGTTTACCGCTCCGACCGCTTCGCTTGCTCGCTTAGCTTACTTGATAAATCCCGTGGAGCTGTAAATATAAAATATTTTGATCAAATCGGATTGCGCATAAAGTTCTGTGTATAGATATGGCTTTGTTCCATCTGCTCGGACAGCGCCATTGTCAGTGTGTCCTTGGAGACCATCGAACTAGAACGGAGTCACTGACATTGGCATTTGTTTACTGTATTCCGCTTTATTGCTCTGATCAAATAAACATAAATCTTGGAAGTTCAGTCTGAATGCTGAGAGTGAATCCGCCCAGCTCAACGATGTAGGTCAACTGTTTCGCCCAGTGATTGTTCCACTAGAATATACGGGAGGTTGAGCTGTGTTGATGATATAGTTGTTAATCTGGCCAATTTGTTGGGATCTCAGGTCTAATGAGGATAAGGAATTTTAATAAGTAAGACAATTGAGAAGTTTCACCTACATACACGTTCAGAATGCATTACTTGGAACTTGCAAACGTGATTCATTGTCGACCAACTCATCACTTGCCATCAGTTAAGATAAAAGTCAAAATAAACCTATTAAATCTACCACCTATCAAATCGTTTTTTGTTTCGTTACAGCTACTTTTCCCTATTTTTCGCTTTCAAAAAGAATTTCGTCCATTTTCCATCGTTTCTAAGCTCCTAGTTTAGACAACAAGCTGAGAAAATGTTTTCTTATAGCTAAGCTGTCATACTGAGCGAACTTGGAAGCATGCCCAGACAGATATGTGGGACAACATTGAAACCTCATACTGAGATTCGCAAACTATGAGTCAAAGGCTAAGCATACAAAAGTTTTGAAGTATGTTTTTAATAAAAGAAATTTTAGAAAACGGAAAGCATTTTTGCTATTTCGGATACATTTTAAGATTATATTATTAGCACTCCACCCGTGTGTCTGGTAACGGCACTGTTTTCCTTGAACTTGTTTTACGTATAGGTCATCCTTAGGAGGACCGGTAGCCTAAAATAATGTAGCCATTGAAATAAGTTTGTGTAAAAGAGATGTGTTACTATTTTAGTGTGTGTGTGTGTGTGTGTGTTTATTTGTGCTCATGTATTTATAGATTAGTTCAAATTAATAGTCCACATTAGGTTCGACTACAGCAAACAAAATGAACACACTATTGCTTACTCCCTTGCAACTTTCCCCCGACTGTATAATGGCACATGTCAGCTGTGCAAATGCAAAAACAGTCAGTAACTATCTGGTGGACATGTATGGCGCACAAGACTCCAATCGCTTGGTATTCGCGACGCAGCAGTCTGCCGACATGAGACGGGCGTGTCCCGAGACCGCCGACAGACGACCCGGCGCTCGCAAACAACTTTTACTACCTATACTTGTAGAAAGTACTGAGTGCCTTTGTCAAGCCTTGAGCCTAGTACAGATTCAAATGAAAACATTATTGGGTTTTCATTTTATCAAAAGAAAATAATGATGTATTCGTATAGTGGACCTTTATAATTATTTGTATTGATAGTATCGCGTTTGATAGTGGACAAACGACGTTAATGGCTCACCTGATGACACCTGATGCGATGATAAGGTCGACCAGCCGGTCGATTCTGTCGACATCTCACCGTGAACACTTAGGCGAAGTGAACGACAAGTGAGCTGTCAAACCATACAAACAAGATGGAATGACAGTTCACTTGTCGTTCACTCCACCTAAGTGGACACGGTGAGATGTCGACAGAATCGACCGGCTGGTCGACCTTATCATCGCTAATTACCGTGGTTAAAAAAACCACGGTAAATCATGGTAATTACAAACATGGTAATGACGATTTCTTTATTTTTGCCACTAAAATATGAAACGAAACCGCTTTCTGGAACATTCTTTCATTCAAGGACTGTTTCGCCGGTCGGTTTTTCGTCACGCTTACCTAGAGTAACATTTGCGCTCTTGACTAAAACACCCCTAGACTTAAACTAGCCTGTAACTTTATGGGGAAACAATAAACACAAAACCAATAATAGATAAGATATTTGTCTATTTTTCAGTTTAATACTTCCGATAAATCAATATAGTTTTTCGTTCTAAGCATCCCGAAATTGAAATCTGGACTCATTAAGGAACTATTACATTATACCTATAGTCAGTTTATGGTCACAGAAAGTTATATTGTGGATGTTATTTATAGCTTATAGCCTGTTCTTCATCCTAATGTTTGAGCGACACCACAAACAATTTATTTTCGAAATAAAAATTTGCCTCAATCGTTATTTACTATTTTATTAAAAACATTACATCTAACAATATGCTTCGTCCAACTTTGTTTAGATTGGCTTGCAGTGTAACCAGTTTAATATCAGCGGGGCTAAACGGCCACTTTAGTAGAATCATTATTAGAATCAACCACTCAAAAAAAAAAAACAAATTTCATTTTCATCTTTATCTCTAATGCATTAAGTTCAAGGTTGATTGGGAAAATTTGACCCGACGGGTATGGCGATATGCTTTCTGATTCTGCTAAAGTAGCCTTTGTAGACAGTTTGTTTATAGCCAATTCATGAACTCTCCGACCCAGTACTGGCTTATTTACAAGTAGGTCGTTTGGACCGATTGCAGCCTGAAAAACCAGTTTACATTAGTTGGTGACCGACCACCGACTAGTGTAAACGGGTTTTTGGTTAGCCGTATTCGGCCGTAGATCGTTTTTAGTGAATGAACACATCTTATTTGTTGATACGCGCCACTCATTGTTCAATCGACGAGTGCAAACGTCGCATGCGGTCGCTGCGAATACGTTCGCCGAATCCGGTAAACTGACAACTGCAATGTAAACAGACCAATTCGATGAATCAATAAGGTTAAACCCAATACGGTAGCCACATTTGTTGCTTGTTTTGACATGACGGTCACCCGTTTTCTGACCGACATCGGTGAGCGTTGCTTAACCTTGGAGCTTAATTTAAGGACCTTTAAATCACTGAAAACACTTTGCATCAACTTTTATAACTAAGCCGTCGAAAAGTTATGGCATTTCACAATATTAAGCTAATTCGGGATCTGTCTCCGAGGCAGTTGGCTCCGTCGCGCGGCGGCGAGGACTTGACCCAGTTGGCGCGATGACGTCGACGACTGGCAAAAAGGGCTGATGGTCACGAGGAAAACAAATCTTTTTCCCGAATACGGGCTTTTGCTTTTTTTAATGAGTTTCATTTACCTATTTGATGTTGAATGTTCGTTACATAATCAAAATAAGGTTTGCAGTCTCAGCTGTCACCGCGTGCTCACGAACATGATGCCTGCGCTGTGTTCATTAGGCTCAACCACTTTGAAGAAGGGTACCAAATGATCCAACATAGGTGCTCCACTTTCAGCAAGACTTTTGAGTAGGCACTACCAACCGCCAGGGCACATTATAGTCAATGAAAATGGTAGTTTTAGATGCACAGTAACCACACATGTGCCGCCAATTTATTAAATTGTACAATGTTAAAAATGTGCTTGCCTGATAGTGTGCATTTAATACAAGATTAATATTTTGTTACATTTAGGTAGGGGATATTTTATTATAACATTTTAAATAGTATCAAAAGCATAATTATGCTGCTGACCTCAACCGTCCTGCACGAGCTGCTAGATGAGACACACACATTATATACAGTCCAATGATACACCGAGGTTTGTTGTTTTATTCGGTACTAGTTTCTGCCAGCGGCTTCGCCCGCGTGATCCCTAGGGAACATGTTCCCGAGATTAAAAGTAGCTTATGTGCTATTCCAGACTATAATCTATCTTTGTTCTAAATTTCATTAAGATCCGTTAAGCCGTTCTGGCGTGATTGAGTAACAAACAACCAAACTTTCACATTTTTTTTTTTCCTTTTTTCTTTTGATTGTAGCGTGATGAAAAGTATACTATAACCAGCTCAGGAGTATGAAAAATAATTATACCAAGTTTCGTTAAAATCCGTCGAGTAGTTTTTGTTTCTTTATAGAAACAAAAACTACTCGACGGTTATACAGACAGACAGACAGACAGACAGACAAAATTTTACTGATTGCATTTTTGGCATCAGTATCGATCCCTAATCACCCCCTGATAGTTATTTTGGAAATATATTTCATGTACAGAATTGACCTCTCTACAGATTTATTATAAGTATAGATGTATAGATTTACAGGAACACCGTAGCTCTTTTGTAGCAGTTTCGTAGCGGCATAGCGGTGTAGCGCGGCTACGAAATACTACGCGCTTGGGACGGAAGAATATCAAATGAAATCATGAGATATATAAAGATAATAGAATTTCACTGCAAAATCTATTAATTTTTGAAAAATACTAGATAAGTTAAATTGATTTTAATTCGAGACTTTGGATGCCACTAAGTTATAAATTATGTTACTTTAAAAAACAGTTCGAGATGTTACTACAAAAATCAGTTGTAAAAAATATCACTGACTAAGTTTATAAAATAATAGATGAGGCGAAGAAAGAAACAAGACTTTTTCCTTTCAAAACTATGAATACTAAATGCCTGCGACATCCTCAAAATATAAATGTTCTCGTATTTGCCGACTTCGCGCAGAATGCTCGGCATTTAAAGCCACTGAATAGAATTTATTTTCTTTGAATTCGCGCTATTTTTTATTTACACACCTTTTTCCTTCGTTGGAAAAGTCTCGTTGTGAACGTGACGTCACTCCGTCAACGGTTTAGTCCTAATTTTTTGTGTTATTTGAGGTTTTTGCTAAAAGCTATCACATGTCCGTCATGAATTATTCATTGCTTCTCAACCACCTAGATTGGTCTATGTAAGGTTTTTATTTATTTAAACATGAACAATGAACATTATGGAATTGCTTCAAAACATATGTGGGAATGACAGAGTAATGTAGTGGCAACACAAAAGATAATAGAGATGTTAGAAAAATGGTATGAAAAAACCATGGGAGTGACAGACGGTGACAGTGAGCGACAAATAAGAAGAGTAAAAATTTGCTAAAAATAAATTATTTAAAAAAAAAAGCTCTTGTCGTTTTTTATACACAAAAATTCCTACCATTATAATTATGTTCTGATCGGTCTTCACTGAAATAAAAGAAATTGAAAATATAGAAAAACAAATTGTTTTTTGAAACACGTCCATAATTAATTAATATTTGATTGCGCACGTCTCCGGATGTTTACAGAAATGTAACCGAGATGAAAGTTGATTTGCTAACAAAGGCGCCGTAAGCACAAACATCAACCGGCATTAACTGCGCGATATTTACGTCTTTCATCTTTTATTACAAAAGAAAAGCTCCACATTTCTAACAAGATCACACACACACGCACACACATACACGTCTGCAGTCACTAACAAACATACATTTATCTACAAACATACAGATATGTCGGTATCTTTGAAGACGTCTGAGAAGCCTTAGGATATTTAGATTTTTGCAAACTACGAGCATACTTTCACATAAACTGAACTCTTTCTTTTCAACTGAGCTGTTAGTATTTATTCGTCCTATTAGCTTTATATCGGCCTTTTGATCGGCTTTGCTTCGGAATACTCAACACTTAAGTTATTTCAGATACTTTCAATATATTTCTTAGTAAGAAAATTGTGTAAGTCACGCGCTAATGGAATATCAATGCTTGAATAGCTTTGAGTGATGTAGGTACGTTACTTTCTATGAAATTGCTGTAAATCGTCTTAAATTTGAAACATGAGGAAATAAATTTTGTGAATAAAATGGTTATAAAACAAGTACCAAGCTGTTATTGAAGTCAAGGTCACAAAATATACGGAAAGATACAGTGTGAGTATCTAATGTGCACGGATACGAAAATGAGGGAAAATATACCTAATTTTATCGACGGAAAACGTATTAAAAAAAACTTCGCGTTCGAAGTGCCATCTTTTGATCCTTCATAGAAAATGTTCTGTATGATTTAAAACATGCAATTTTTAGTATTGGGTAGTTAGTAATTATGATGAAAAATAATTTGAAGTAATGAAAAGGTAGGTAATCCGGTTATCTCTTTGAGAAATTTTACGATTACTGTAAAAATTGATGAAAAAAAAACAGATTCTTGCTAAAAACTTTGCGTTCGGAATGCTGCTGTTACAAATTCTGTAACAAATTCTTGCGTTCGGAATGCTGCTGTTATCTCATCTCTTTCGCCTTTACATCTTGATGGCGTTCGTATTGACTATGCCGAAACTGCCAAAGATTTGGGTGTTATTCTTGACTCCAATCTTTCGTGGCGTGCGCATGTCAATGAGGTCAGTCGGAAGGTTTACTTCTCTCTTCACTCACTGAAATGTCTCCAGGGTCTCTTGCCGTTGAGAGCTAAAATCTCCTCAGCAAAAACACTTATTCAGCCGATTATAGAATATGCCGACGCCTGCTACCTGGATGCTACTGAGGAGCTATTAAACAAGCTTGAGCGCCTGCAAAACTTATGTATTCGGTTCGTGTTCGGTCTACGCAAGTATGACCATGTTTCTCAGCTTCGCAAGCAACTCAAGTGGCTCCCTATTCGTTTTCACAGGAACACTCGGATTCTATCAACATCCTTCACAATCCGTGTTACCCCTCTTACCTGCGTGAGCGTTTTTCCTACGCTCGTCCTAGTAATGCACCGTGCAGATCACACCTTAAATCCATCCTTAAAACCCATCCACACAAAACCAGCTACTTTTCTAACTCCTTCACTGTCCATGCAGTTAGACTGTGGAACTCACTTCCGCCTAGCATTCGAGATTTGAAAACTATTTCTCTTTTCAAGACTCGTCTTAAACAGCACTACCTTTTCTCTCAACAGTGTTAATTTTATGTGAGTATGAATTATATGTATGTGTTAGTTTTAGTTTTAGGAATGTATTCATTCTTAAATTAATATTTACTATATTTATGTAGGTTTATTTGATAATTTAAGTAGTTTAAGGCTTCGTTCACATATCCATTTTCTTGTTATTTCTTACACACTTTTGTCTACATTTCTTTTTTCATTCTTCCTTTCGCAGGTCTGCTGGAAGAAATTTCTTAAGAAATAAGCAGTACCTTTGTACTAATAATTATAATGTTGTATCTGTACCGTTTCTCTGTGTGTACATAAATTGTAAAATAAATAAAAAACAAGATTATTTTCAATTGAGGGTAGTTTATTAACACTCAATACTCAATATCTTTATTGCACTAATTTCATTTTCTAAGGATGGCTAATTACTTTCGATCTTTATAGAGTTTGTTTCATTGCAATAGATCTTTTTTGGAAATTTACACAGTTTCTTGTTTCAATTCTTCACTTCACTTCACTGGGGTCACAGTTGTGAAAAAAAACTTTTTATATAATCGAAAAAAAATATAGATTTCAATCAATACGTTTTCCGTCGGTTAAATTAGGTATAGTTTCCCTTATATTCGGATGTGCACATTATAAAGACTCACACTGTATACGTATTTGTGAGCTTTGCGTGTGACATTATAAGAGAAACTGGCCAAGAGCGAGTCTTTTAATTTTATTTATTAGCCTTATTTTGGGAAAAAGAGATTACTAGTATAATAATTTACCTCTCAAAGTACAATAGCTGCGTAAGTACCGTTGCGGTACAACACTACTTTTGACACGAAAAACCATGCAACGTTTAAATGTCCACCTATATCTGGGATTAGAAAATAACTTTCAATAGAATTACAATTAATTCATATTGCTATTATAAGTACGACAATTTGGATGAACCGGATATTTTCCGACCGTTCCGTACATACTGTCAGCGTTGTGGACTCCGAACGACGGACTAAAGGCTTGACCGCACTTGGCGACACTTCGCGGCAGCGGAACGACGCGACACGCAACGGCAAAATATTCTTTGTAAGAAATTGTATGAGGTTTAACGCACTACGCAGCAGCGTAACTACGCGCCGCGACACTTCAAGTGCAAGCGTTGTTACGTGTCGCGTCGCTCCGCTGCCGCGCAGCGTCGCACAGTGCGGTCGAGCCTTTAAAGTCACGTACAGACTGATAGACAAGAAGTTCATGTCACGGTACTTACTAATTCCATGCACCGATTCCGCTACTGCATCCGTATGCTCTACTAAAATCTATAACAAACCATAGATCGAGTTAGAGTCACTGACGTATAAATCATATGGACTGGGCATACCTACAAAAAAAACGTGTTTACCTACCACCGACTTGGGCACTTAAAATGGCTGCCTTTCGTAGGGTTGTAACTGCGAGCAACATGCGCATCTGATATCGATATTCAACTCAATGTTAAAGTTTTTATCTCAATGCGTATAAACCATGGACTGGGCATAACTATAAAAAAAACGTAGCTACCTACACTACACTTTGCTGGGATGATAAAATGGCGGCTAATAGGGCAGCCTATGTCGATATTTCTTTACAATAACATCGATAAAAGATTGTTAGAATGTTTTCAAAATGTCACGGTACAATTTCAACGGGTATTTTTAGCACATTTTCAGCTTCACTTGTACAGTCGCCAGCACATCGTGCTACAACAATCTGACAAATTTCTGTACCTACTAGATTTTCAACTGTATAAGAGAAAAGATTAAGTTAACTTCCCGGTTTTTGATTTAGGGTAATACTTTGCGTACATGTTTAGTTTGGATGACATTGTTGCCGATTCTCTTGTTTAATAACTAAACTAAAATTAGATAATCACTATCTTTTTAACCGACTTCTAAAAAGGAGGAGGTTCTCAATATTTAATAGTATTATAATTATCAATGGGGGTTTGCGGGACATGTCTCTCTGTACCGCATATCCCCCAAAATATGTATCTATTGCCATTAGGATAAGTAACAAGGTACCTACATCGAATAAGTTTTTGAAAATTCAAATGAAATGTACCTAAGCGCTATTCTAAAGCCTTGCGTTAGGTCATTCGAGACGGGGTGGAGGGAACAAAATCTAAGAAAAGAAATGACGCTGCATCCACGATGGGCTGCCGGCACGGACGTCTCCATCACCTAAGTATATTGATGAAATTGGGTTTTAATCAAAAGTCAACAATAATTATTTACAACACCATTTATTTATTTTTACATACATATAATTTACATCCTACTAATTTTATAAATTTATCCTACTAATCCATACCATCCTACTCTATACAATTTTTGTTTAAAAACATACCAGCATATTCAATGTGGGCACTGCGCCATCATGTAACTTCATCACATCGAGGGTTCTGTTAAAACTAGATTCATCAAAGTGCAGGGAGCAGATATGCCACATTTTATGTCTATGGTTTATATTTTTCTTCTATCCATTTATTTTTGAAAATTTCATTTCCAGGAAATCTGTGGGTTAATAGCATTGCAATGTATTTTACACACTTTATCAATATAATAATATCGATACTTATCGTATGCGATGCGAACATCGCACATCACTAACTAAGACATAAAAATTTTATGTAAACAATACAACGAAATTAAGAAAATAATAACGTAATAATAAGCCATACAAATATGACACAGGTTTCAATAATCTTTAAAAAGATCATCTGGTAACAATACATTACACAAAATTCTACAATATTCAACTGGAATAGTGAAAACTAGTAACTAACCTGTGCAGAGTCAAATTAGTCTGATTTTTGTTATTCCTCGCACCATACTGTATTATGCAACACGATGACATGATTTTTCTCTTATTTTCCAAAGCCAGAACACAAAAAAAAACCTAGCTTTCGACGTATTTATCTTTAAAACAACGAAAATAATAAAAGCAAACAACTGTTTGACAGCTCAACTACCATAAAACCACAGAGTACTTTGGGCACCTAAAATGGCGACCGGCCACGCAAAGGCTTGATTTTGACGTCACACAATAGGGTTGCCAAATTTAGTACTTGGCAAACATATACATGTCTCTTTTTTCATATGCAGCTCTTGGCTAGTTAAAAAGAGACAAAACGCTTTTTGACATGTTTGCGTCGATATGATAGATATTTGTATAACTGTTTATTTCTATAGTCAAACGTTTCAAGTCCATATGATTTATACGTCAGTGGTTAGAGTCAGCGAGACCAGTCATCGAAAATAATTATCTCGTTGTTATTCAACCCTTGTTACATTTGCACAAATAACACATTTGTGTTCAATTGGATCAGAACGTGAGTTTAGTACTTACTAACACAGGTAAGTTGCTGTTTGCCGACAGATTTGTATTTCTTATTCCTTTACTGCCTTTCACGTTTATACCCTTACATGAGTTCTCGTAAATATTATACAAAAGGTTCCTCAGATTCGTTAAGTACTTGAATACAGAATACTTTTGTTAAATTTTATGAAGATACTATGTCCTAAGTATTAATAGTGCACTTTTATAAACTGTTGTATGCTGTAAATGCATACCGCCTGCCACCGCAGCTGCCCGCCGCCGGTAGCGAAGTAGAATCAATCCATCTGCGTGCTTGCTGCGCGAGGGTTGCTCTTCAGACCATCCGGTCACAACTTAGTACCGGTTTTTACATAAGGCAACTGCTGTCTGGCCTCAGTGATTTGAAAACGTGGAACCCCTTGACTAGACTGGTATCAGAATCTCTGGCTTCTGACTTTCCGTAACAAGTCTCCAATATTTAATGACACACAAGACCAACGGCTTAAGACGCTTACCCTGGCACAGACAAGCCACGACATGTTATGGATGTACACCCATCCGCAGCCCGCTCAGCAAGCTCTGCTGTGTCTCGAAGATCAAGCACGTGGCTGTTAGCGTGTATCCACGAGCTTCTCCGACTAAAATGAAACTGACGTACAATGTATTTTTGGCGCTTCTGATATTATTTATAGATACTTCTGCTGTTGATGTGATTTCCAAATGAATAGATTCAATGCTACCCAACGACGGACCCTATTCTCCTGATGTTTACATCCATGACGTCACTACATAAGCCACAGCATCACTGTTCGTGCACGATTGCAGCAGCCAGTAACTCGATCAGGCATAACCTTTGTAACTTCTAACGGCATTCATATTTTAATTTGATCTTTTCAGAAAATGGGGATTTGCTATTCAATAATTTGGTTTTTGATACTCATAACAATCGGGTATTTTGTAGGTGGAATTGCTGGATATTTCTATGTGTTGGTCCTACCCTTCACAGTGTGCATAGAAGCTTGTGTGGTAAGTATGTGTTTTTGATTAGTTATTGTACTCGCCATATACTCGCATGTAGGTGGTGAAGGTATATTTAACGACTATCGCAATTTGGTGAAGCGTTAAACACTGGTATTCAGCTGAATTCGGTTTGACTGAAAGCCGACCTCAATGTAATTGGGGAAAGGCTAGGCAGATGAAATAAGGCAAATACTATTTAAGGAGGATCACGAGCGTCTATCTGGCTGTATCTGTCCGTCCGTCGGTAAAAAATGTGGTTCTTATTTGAACTTTTGTGACCAAAATAAAAATAAAGTCACTTTCTATTTCAGAATATAGCAGATACTCTGCAAACTGGAGTTAATTTCCCAAGATACTGTGCTGAAGCGATGATGGAAGGAAGAGGATTTAATTAATGTAGTTTATTTTATCAGTCATACTAATTATGGTGTTGATTCTCTAAGCAGTAGTCCAAGGTTGCGACCTCACAACTCACACATATTAAAATATGTAGGTAAGTAGCTAGTTCTTAACTCAAAATCTTTGTTCATCGATCTGGTTATTTATTATTATTTTATAAGTTATACATCGGACTCCTGGATCTTCTCAAGGCAGGCATGTCACAGACAGCCATCCATTAAGTATCCCATATAAAAACCACTAAAAAAACCATAAGGATTCGCGCACCTGGATTCGTTCAAGTGGATTCGAGCAAGTACTAGGTATCTTTCGTTCAAAAGTCTGTTCACTCAAGTGTACCGGATTCCTTTGTCACACGTTTTTTTTCTAATCTAATGAAACCCTTTCCTGCAGTTTTATGTTTAGAAGTATGCAAAAAGTGTACTATTTTAGTTTAGGTTTAATCGCCGAATGCAAACGTCGCGTGCGGTCGCTGTGAATACGTTCACCGAATCCGGTAAACTATTGCATGTGTCAGTTTACACAGACCAATTCGATGAATCAATAAGGTTAAACCCAATACGGTAGCCGCATTCGGTGACCGATTTGTAAACAAGGGGGTATCTTGGTTTGACATGTCGCTCACCCGTTTTCTGACCGACATCGGTAAGCGTTGCTTAACCTTGGAGCTTAATTTAGCCACAAGCTTACAAGAACCTTTAAATCACTAAAAACACTTTGCAACAACTTTTATAACTAAGCCGTCGAAAAGTTATAGCATTTCACAATATTAAGCTAATTAGTCTGTCTTTAAAAGCCAATGATCAGTTGATCTCCGAGTGTGTATCGGGATCTGTCTCCGAGGCAGTTGGCTCCGTCGCGCGGCGGCGAGGACTTGACCCAGTTGGCGCGATGACGTCGACGACTGGCAAAACGGGTTGATTGTCACGAGGAAAATAAATCTTTTTCCCGAATACGGGATTAAATAGCTTTTGCTTTTTTTTATGAATTTCATTTACCTATTTGATGTTGAATGTTTGTTACATAATCAAAATAAGGTTTGCAGTCCCAGCTGTCTCCGCTTGCTCACGAACATGACGCCTGCGCTGTGTTCATTAAGCTCAACCACTTTGAAGAAGGGTACCAAATGATCCAACATAGGTGCTCCACTTTCAGCAAGACTTGAGTAGGCACTCCCAACCGCCAGGGCACATTATAGTCAAATAAAATTATAGTTTTAGATGCACAGTATTCACACATGTGCCGCCAATTTATTAAATTGTACAATGTTAAAAATGTGCTTGCCTGATAGTGTGCATTTAATACAAGATTAATATTTTGTTACATTTAGGTAGGGGATATTTTATTACATATAACATTTTAAACAGTATCCCATGAAAAATGTGGCTATTTTAGCAAGTTTCAAACCTGCTCAACCTAATTGATTCCTAATTCTGGTGACATGGTAATGTCTGTCGCCTTGTTTACTAAAAAGATGTAGGTTCTTTTCTGACGTAAGTTATGTTTTAATGATATATTGTCAAGGTACTGACATGATGCTAATAATATTCAAAAGCAATGTACTTAGCGAATCGCACTTGCAGAGATTGTTTAAAGCACTTATGGCTCTTTTTTACAGAATCAAATTTAATATACTACACAATCTCTAATACATAAGTACACCCTTACGTGGACGCTTAACACTACTGCAGACACCTTTACACACACCATTACAGACATACTCTCATTCTACCATACACAACGTCACTCTTTTACATATAACCTATTATCATACACACATAATATACCTCAAAATTTGAATATAATAACCCTAAAATTTCCTTATTGTTAATTTATAAAACCCATATCTTGTACCCTGCATTGTCAATGACTATTTTCTGTAATGTTTGAACACAACATAAAAGGTTTTTGGTGCCACAGCGACAGCAGAATCACTGACTCCCAAGTCACAGGATCACCTAGTTTGGGAGTCAGGGTTTACCTTATCCGTATGACCTTTAGTTAACCAAGTTAATGTATCCTAGTTCTAAGCAATGTTAAAGGTTTTTGTATGAATAAAGTTTTTATTTTTTATTTTTTTATTATTTAATATATGTCTGCAGCCCCTCCCAAAAGTAAAATACCATCAGACATGATACCATAAAAAAAAACTAAAATGAACTTGTCTCGCGGTGTCAAAATTTGTAAATTAGCGGATTTTCATAAAAAGCATAATTATGCTGCTGACCTTAACCGTCCTGAACGAGCTGCTAAATGAGACACACACATTATATACAGTCCAATGATACACCGAGGTATTTTGTTTTATTCGGTACTAGCTGACCCACGCAACTTCGTCTGCGTCACATTTTTCGTTAACGCTCGGCTCCTTTTAGTCTTAGCGTGATGATATGTAGTCTATATCCTTCCTCCATACATGGGCTATCTAATACTGAAATAATTTTTCAAATCGGACCAGTAGTTCCTGAGAGTAGCGCGTTCAACCAAACAAACAAACAAACTCTTCTGCTTTATAATATTAGTATAGATACTTTCAATATATTTATTAGTAAGAAAATTGTGTAAGTCACGCGCTAATGGAATAATATTGCTTGAATAGCTTTGAGTGATGTAGGTACGTCACCTAGCTGTTATTGAAGTCAAGGTCACAAGTAAGGAAAGATACAATGCGAGTATTTAATATTTTTTCAAATCGGACCAGTCGTTCCTGAGATTACCCCCTACATACAAACTTAGTAACAAATGTTACCTCTTTATAATAATAGTATAGATTCACAGGAACACCGTAGCTCTTTTGTAGCAGTTTCGTAGCGGCATAGCGGTGTAGCGCGGCTACGAAATACTACGCGCTTGGGACGGAAGAATATCGAATGAAATTATGAGAAATCCAGTGTGAGGATTTCAATACGACAATAAATATTGAAATCCCCATACTGTACATCTAAAAAAGTGTATTCTAAGTCTGAGTTTATTCTCACTGTATTCTAAAGAAACTTCGTATACCTAAAGACGTTCCCAGTCTAATACAAAAATTCATGTGAAAATATCCAGTCGTTTAGTAACGGAGATGATTTTATTTTTTTAACATTTGCTACATGATGTATCTGTAAATACGGAAGCACTGACAGGCTTACGACCCCCGCATCGGTAACATCAAAACATTAAAGACACTTTGCCAACTCGCTACTTGAAAACATTCGCCAAATTAGTTTTTTAATTTTAATTTAGTGCAAATTATTCCTCAAACCTGTGGCATAAAAGTTATAAAGCGTGTCATCAGAGTTCAATAAGAAAATAACGCATGCGGAAGTTACTATGCAGTCATATTAATATAAAATTTAGTGTTAACTGTTATTATAAGTGCGAAATTGGACGCTTTATTTTAGTGATAGGACACTATAATAGTAATAGGTATTTAGTTTAAATGAATTGGGCGAAATTAGACGGTTAGATTTTATCGTGTTTTCGTGTTTTAATAAATTAAAAGACATGGCTGCAAATGGTGACCTCTTAGGGTCAGCTCAGACCGAGACGCGACGCGACGCGACGTTACGAAAGAGCTACTCAAAATACAACTTTATATTCTACACGATAAGATACACTATATATATAAGTGGCGCATTGCTGCGGTGCAACGTATACTGACTTCTCACAGTGAAATGTGTATCTTATCGTATAGAATATAAAGTTGTATTTTGAGTAGCTCTTTCGCAACGTCGCGTCGCGTCGCGTCTCGGTCTGAGCTGACCCTTAAACATTAGAAATAACCTTCTCCGACGGTGCAATTTGTGTATTCGTATTCATGGCGGCCATACCGAAAAACGAAAAATTTAGTGGCATACCCACCTACCTACTGAGTTATGTGATTGAACAGTGATCCTGATTGTGATTAATAATTTGATTTAATAAATGATTAATAATTTGATTAATAAATAACGCGTGGGTGAGAGGTGCCTGATTATTCGGTTAATAATCTGTGATTCAGTGTTATTGTTTGTGTAAATAAAAACAAACGAGCACGGAGATGGCTCAACTAAAGGAATCCATAAAAACAATTGATGAGCGGATGGATAACTTAGAAGCGTGAGTAGGCGCCCTCGAACATAAACTGCAGCAAGAAATACAGCCGGACAGGGATCCATTGGAAAACACCATCGCTGAACTGAAATGCCAACTGAACGAGCGCGATTAAGAACTCCTGCTCAACGACATTGAGGTGAACGGAATACCGGAGAGCAAGGATGAGAGCACCCTGCACCTCGTTAAGGTTCTTGCCATAAAGCTTGGCGTCGACATTGATGAGCGGGACGTAGTTCATGCTGAGCGAGTCGGATCCACGCGCCGTAATCGAGTAGAGACTTCTGACAGCTCCATCTCTGCCGATCCCGTTCTGCAGCGACCGCGGTGTATCTCCGTGCGCTTCGCAAGGCGCACCACGCGCGACACACTACTGTGCGCAGCTCGAATTCGCCGCGGCTTGAGTACAGGTGACCTTGATATCACTGGGCCGCCGCCGCACCGAGTTTACAACAAACCGCCAGTTATTTTATCACGCTCGGCAAGCAGGGAGCCAAAACAAAAGGAAGTACGTATGGACAAGGAAGGGAAGAATCTTAGCTCGCAGAGAAGATGGCCAAAAAGCCGAACGAATTAGGAGTGAAGATGACATCCGTAGGATTTTTGGGTAATAGTCGGTTTGTACCACATCACACACAGAATAACATGCTGGGCTGAATATAACGGTTTAATACTTAACCCTACTAAAACCAAATACATGCTGTTTGGAACCAAGAACCAAATCAGCGCTGTGCAAATCACTCAACGTTACCCTTTTTTTTTTTTTGTTTCCGGCTGGGAAAAAATGCATTACGCATACCCTCTCACTCGGGGGAGTGGGAGGGGTATGTGGGACTCCCCGGGCAAGCCCGGTATACCCAATAAAACAACCCAGCAATGAAATTCCCGCAGCGTCTTAGTGGGGGTGGACTGGGAGATCGGCGTAGCCTTTACGTCCAGTCCACCTCCGACGTCCGCCCGCCTTCACAGCGGGCCCTTCACGCCCCCCCCCCGTTGGGGGAGGGCCGGGAACCTCCGACGATGGTGGTGATGCGTGCAATGCGGGCGGAGGCGCCCCCGCGCCTGTCACCCGCCCATAACCACCGCGAGGAGGGAGAAGAGGACGTCTTCTCCGACCTCGCCTTCGTCTGCGGAGCGGCGCAGCGAGAGGATCGTTCTCCCGCGCGCGCTCTGCCGCCTCCTTCTGCGAGATGACATCCTCGCAAAACGATGCGACCGCGGCCCAGGACTCCTCACTCCCCAGAATGCATCTGACCACGCTGGGAACGGAGAGGTCCTGTCCGATCTCCGCAGTGAGACTGCGACGCGGCTCGGATCAAGCTGGGCCACCTCCAGTGTGTGCTGCGCCGTGTCCTCTGCCGCGCCGCAGTCGTGACACGCCGGTGTCTCCTCCCTCCCGATCCGGTGCAGGTGCGTGCCGAAACAGCCGTGGTCAGACAACACCTGCACCAGACGGAAGGAGAGGAAGCCGTGCGGCCGCTCGAGCCAGTCTCGCAAGACTGGACCGAGCGCGTCCAGCGTTCGACGGCCAAAGGTGGCGGAGGCGAGGTCCTCTGTCCAATGGACGATGATGGCGTCCCTCGCTTCCCTCCGCACGGCTTTCTGCTCCTCAGCGACGGGGCGCTCCCCGAGCGCTTTTCGGCGCGCCGTCCATTCGTACACTCTGGCGAGCACCCATGCCTCCAACTCCCAAGGAGGGGTGCTGGCCAGAGCGCACGCCGCCGAGAAGCCCACAGAGCGGTAGGCCCTCGCTACCCGCTGCGCGATGGCCCTTTGGGGCCTGCGGATCGCCGTCGCATTCTCCCTCCTATGGAGGGAGTCCGCCCAGATTGGAGCCCCGTATAGGGCCATGCTCCGCAGGAGCCGAAGCCCGCTCCTCCATAACCACCTTGCGGATTACATCCTCAAGGCGGGGGCTTCCACGGCAGGCGTCGGGCCCTGACTAGGGCGGGCGGTAGCGTCAGCCAGCTTCTGATAAAGCTGGCTGACCTCCAGTCGCAGGCGATCCACCTCCGCCTGCAGCTTCCGCGTTTCGTCCGTCGCTGTCCGTCGGACCAGCTCCTCCACGATGCCGCGCATACTCGCGGCCCGGCACTTAAGGGCCTTTTGGAAGGTCCCCTTAAGGTGTGAGGACTTAGCGGCGACCTCCGCGTTCTCCTCCTCATCCTCCTCCGCCATACGCTCCAGCTCCGCCACGGAGTTGTCGGCGTACAAAACGCGGGACGCGCCGTAGCCGGACTTGGCCCGTGTGGCACGTGCTCGCTGCTCCTTCGCAGCTACCCGCTCCTCCAGCTCCTGCTGGTTCCGCTCCCGCCAAGATAGGTCCAACTGTCGTTGGGCATCCTCGAGACCCACTGAGTGGGTGTCGGCGGCTGTCGCTGGCCTCTTCGCCTTCGCCAGCCCCGTCGAGCCCGAGGCCGAAGAACCTTCTGACCCTTCGTTGCGACGCGCGGGGCGCTTCCGCGACTGCGAGGCGCCCGCGTCCGAGACGCTGACGAGGGACTCATCAGAGTCCGACGTGTCGTCTGCCGTACCGAAGAAGCTAGCTGCAGACGGCGCGCGGCTAACTTCAGACGCCGAAGCGTCGGACTAGCCCTAAGAAGGGCCTTTGGTTTGGCCCTGAGAAGGGCCTTTGGGTTGGCCCAAAGAAGGGCCTTTGGGTTGGCCCTGAGAAGGGCCTTTCAAGAAACGCCCTAGGGCGTCTCGCGAGGTCTTAGGCATAGCCTCCGACGTATCCGTAGCAAACCGCAAAGAATAAAAACCGCAAGGTGATAAAATAGGCTACGAATGCACACTGAACTTTAGCCGTACCCAGTCTGCCACTCCGTTACGGTGACAGAACTGGGCCGTTTCCAGGGGACGCGACGTGGACGCAAACAGTGTGAGGGGGTCCCCCACTCAACGTTACCCTGCTGGGTGAGTGGGTCATTCGAGTCAGTGAGGCACGTAATCTGGGTCAGAACATGGACGTTGGGTTGAGATACAAAGCGCACGTGGCAGAGTCTTTGGGAGAGAGTTTTTGGGGGCCGAGTCACCCGCGTCCGTAGGAGAATACCCTTCAGCGAATCCCTACACGTGGTCCCCGGGTGGTGCTAAACAGGTGACACTAACCGCCTCCGTGGTTTAGTGGTTAAACCACCTGATTCAGACCCAGAGGTCCCGGGTTCGATTCCCAGCGGGGGTAAATATTTTGCTCGGTTTGGTTGGTGGTAGGACTTGTTCTAAGTCCGCCTGGAAAGCTACCACCATCATGTCTAAGTCTGTCGCCATAACAACAATGTTAACAGCATTGTTGTGTTCCGGTAGTTAGAGGTATGATAGCCAGTTCCTCTGTGTAAGAGGATTCCGGGTGAAACTCGCTTCCATCTTCGGCCTAATCATCACTTTCCATCAGGTGAGATTTCGGCCAAGAGTTTCCCCGTTTTGTATAAAAAAAAAAAAAAAAAAAAAAAAAAATTTTGGTGTTATAAAGTATAGGCAGCCGTCATACCTGTACAATAAACTGAGCTGGATCGCTAGCAGAAGAGAATGCGCAAGTAGGCAGTGCTCGCAGCAACTTTCCACTCAATCGCACAAGACAGCTGCTTTCAGGGGAAGTTTTAGATACGCCGCATCCAATTGCTGGAACAATATTCCCTCGCCGATAAGGAATCTTAAATGTCTTGGTACCTTCAGAGTTTGCCTGCGGCAGTCTCTCATCGAATTGCAGAAAAAACTGGGTATCGCTGTTCCGCACACGTCCATTATATAACTGGATGTTGTATTCTTCTTCAATCTGTCTATCTGCAGCGTAATTCGTGATCACAAACCTGTGAACAAGGCGGTACTTAGTCATTTTTTTGGCCAATAAATATAATACCTTCGCATGATATTAGCCTATTTTTATGTATTGTAAACATAATTTACTCTAGCCCATTTTTTAATTCTTATTCACACCTACGCAGCCACGCCACTACAATATTAATGTTATACTATTAAATAAGCTCTATACATATATAACCTATTAGATGAACAAGAACGTTTCCAACACAGTAAAGTAGACTTAATTAAAAAAGAAAATACTTAATTTAAGTTGAGGGTATACTAACATAATAAATTTCACTCCGCGTATGAATAACACTAGGGCCTCTTTCACCATCTCCAAGTAAAGCGTTGATTAGTTACTTCCCAATTAAAGTTAATCGGCAAGTAAAACTTACGAGTATATTCTGTCAATTTCACAAGCGAAAATAAAGCTTCGAGTAACAACTTACCGGTTAAGTGAATGACTTAACAAATCATACGTTGCATTCGTTCAATATTACGTCAACGTTACTCGTCAAACGTCATTGGCAGGTTAGCTGTCATTTGTCATTTCATTTTGTGTGTTGTTTGTTGTGTTTTTGGTTAGGAAATTATTGCGTGTAGTTTTTTTTTTTATAAATTATCATGGATAAAGTTAAAAGAGATAGAAGTGCAAACTTTTCACTTGTACAGAAATACCAAACTGTGTTAGTGTCGGCGCTAAGACCCCGTCCGCATCCATAGGCGCAAGTAATGGTGGACGCGACCGTATCAAACAAGGAAATTGTAAGGAAAACTAATTAGAATTATAATTGAATCAGATTAGATTAGGTTTAGCATTCTCTAATTAGTGTTATAAGGATATTTTCGCATCATAGGTTTAGTTAGATTCTAGTTTAAATGCGAATTTAGATGTAAGGTTTTTGTATTGTGAATAATTACGTAGATTGAAAATGTGATTTTTTGTTTTAAGTGATAGGGTTTTGAAATTAGTTTTAAAATAAAGGTTTCGACCCAAAACCACTTTTACAAAAAGAATTGAGTTGATAGGACTTATGGTTTTCGAGATATTTCCAAAAATGTATAGTGAAAATTTGTTAACCGTCAAGTAAACACTCTAATTGGCAGACGACGTGGCAAGTAAGTTACTGGTCAGTTTATTCATTGATTAGTGCTACTCGAACGTCGTGAAATTGACACGTGCAGTTACGGGTGACTTTAATTGGCGATTAGTCTACTCGATACTTTACTCAAGGGTGGTGAAAGAGGCCCTTAGTCACAACACCAATAATAAATCTCGTCTGCTCGACGTCCGTATGTCACTACAGGGATCCAGCAGAATATCAGCGTCAGGTGTATCCCTGACAAATGCTGAGTTGGACTCCCATTTGGTGCAACCTTGAGACGCGCAATTTATACTGTGACCGCACCGTGTCTAGTCGTTATTTTATTTTATTTCAAGTATGTCATGGTGTTACTATACTTATTTCATAAACACGTTTTCTTTTTGCATATGCCAATATCCTTGTATTTTTTATAATTAAGTAAATTGTACTATTTAATTGTACTTCTGTGTGTTGTGCGATGTCTGTGTGCATTAAATAAATGATTTATCTATCTATCTATCTATCTAAATAAGAAGAGTAAAAATTTGCTAAAATAAATTATTTAAAAAATAAAATAAAAAATCTTGTCGTTTTTTATATACAATGATTCATACTTTTATATGCTCTGATCGGTCTTCACTGAAATAAAAGAAATTAAAAATTTAGAAAAACAAATTATTTTTTTGCGCCGTAAGCTTAAACATCAGCCGGCATTAACTGCGCGATATTTACGTCTTTCATCTTTTATTACAAAAGAAAAGCTCCACGTTTCTAACAAGATCACACACACACACACACACACACTCACACATACACGTCTACAGTCACTAACAAACATACACATATCTACAAACATACAGAAATGTCGGTATCTTTGAAGACGTCTGAGAAGCCTTGAGATATTTAGATCTTTGCAAACTCCGAGCATAATATATATTCACATAAGCTGAACTCTTTCTTTTCGACTTAGCTGTTAGTATTTATTCGTCCTCTTAGCTTTATATCGGCCTTTTGATCGGCTTTACTTCGGAATACTCAACACTCAAGTTATTTCAGATACTTTCAAAATATATTTCTTAGTAAGAAAATTGTGTAAGTCACGCGCTAATGGAATATCAATGCTTGAATAGCTTTGAGTGATGTAGGTACGTTACTTGCCATGAAATTGCTGTACATCGTCATAAATTTGAAACATGAGGAAATAATTTTTGTGAATAGAATTGTTATAAAACAAGTACCTAGCTGTTATTGAAGTCAAGGTCACAAGTACGGAAAGATACAGTGTGAGTAACTAATGTGCACGTATACGAAAATGAGAGAAAATATACCTAATTTTATCGACGGAAAACGTATTAAAAGAACATCTTCGCGTTCGAAGTGTCATCTTTTGACCCTTGATAGAAAATGTTCTGTATGATTTAAAAACATGCAATTTTTAGTATTGGGTAGTTAGTAATTATGATGAAAAATAATTGAAAGTAATAAAAAGGAAAGTAATCCGGGCATCTCTTTGAGATTCTTTTACGATAACTGTGAAAATTGATGGAAAAAAAAAACATGATTATTTTCAATTGACGGTAGTTAATTTATTAACACTACTTTCATTTTCTAAGGTTGGCTAATTACTTTCGATCTTTATAGAGTTTGTTTCATTGCAATAGATATTTTTTTTTGGAAATTTACTGTTACACAGTTTCTTTTTCACTTCACTTCACTTCACTTCACTGGGGTCACAGTTGTGAAAAAAACTTTTTATAAAATCGAAAAAAAATATAGGTTCCAATCAATACGTTTTTCGTCGATAAAATTATGTAAAATAGTTTCCCTTATTTTTTTCGCATGTGCACATTATAAAGACTCACACTGTTTACAGTATTTGTGAGCTTTGCGTGTGACATTATAAGAAAAACCGGCCAAGAGCGAGTCTTTTAATTTTATTTATTAGGCTTTTTTTGGGAAAAAGAGATTACTAGTATAATAATTTACATCTCGCAGTACAATAGCTGCGTAAGTACCGTTGCGGTACAACACTAATTATGCAACATTTAAATGTCCACCTATATCTGGGATTAGAAAATAACTTTCAATAGCTTACAATTAATTCATATTGCTATCATAAGTACGAAAGTTTGGATGAACCGGATATTTTCCGACCGTTCCGTACATAATGTCAGCGTTGTGGACTCCGAACGACGCACTTAAAGTCACTTACAGACTGATAGATAAGAAGTTCATGTCACGGTACTTACTAATTCCATGCACCGATTCCGCTACTGCATCCGTATGCTCTACTACTAAAATATATAACAAACCAACAAACCATAGATCGAGTTTGAATCAACGAGACCACAGAGTAAATTGAATCTAAATAACGAGACCTGTTTTTACTGATGACTAGGCAGCATGGTCTCCGACCTTAGCCTGTTCCAGAGGGAACAAAAGGAAAAAAAACGAGACCTGTCATCGAAAATAATTATTATCTTGTTGTTATTCAACCCTTGTTACATTTGCACAAATAACACATTTGTGTACAATTGGATCAGAACGTGAGTAAAACTCAGATTTGTATTTCTTATTATTTTACTGCAATGGCGCCTCTGACATTAATACTCTTACATGAGTTCTCGTAAATATTGCCGAAAGGTTCCTCATAATCCTTAAGTAAGTACGTGAAGTAGCTTTCGAGTTGAAAATTAAAATACTTTTGTTAAATTTTATGAAGATACTATGTCGAATAATAACGCATAGAAGCCGCGTCTAGAACAAAACCCGAGCAAAATCGTGTGTCCACTTCATTTTCTTTATGTGCGTGAGCCGAATGTGTCTACGTTCCTCTAACGCACACAGATATAGCTTTCAGTGATACCATTACTAAGCCGTTACCCACAAAATATGGGAAGACGCATTACTATTTTGCTATCAAGGCAAGTATTTTGTGTTGTTGGGAACTGGAAAAGGTAAACATGATTTTTCATGTAATATATGACATATTTTTTCGGAAGGTATAATTCAATTTATTTCAAAATAAAAGGAAATAAATCGCATAAAGAATGAGATATTGTTCAATGCGTTTAGAATGCTTGATGGGTTATAATTATAAACAATGTTAAAACATCGGGTTTGCTATGAATTAACAGTAAGTATTGTATTTTAAAATTACAAAAATGAAAAACATGAAAGCAATGTGGGTATTTTTTCCTCAAAAATAGCAACACTTTGTTATGACAAGTTAGGTTATTAGAATTTTGTTTTATTTATCGATTTACGTAAAAATAGTGCATCTAGAATGTGAGTACTTATTTGTGAAATGTTATTTTATCACATTTTTTTGTTTTCCTGATGTGCTATAACATCCTTTCACGCAACAAACTGTCATTTTCAATTATTTACTCGCGAGCTGTGTTCGACGGAACGTGACCTTGAGTACTGACGGCCTGACAGCTAAGTTTGACGGATTAGGCTAAGTTTTAGTTGCCTCACTTTTTGCACTCGTACTAGGTTTCTATGCGTTATTATTCTAAGGTCGTAAAGTGCCCTACTAATACAATAGGGCACATTTATAAACTGTTGTATGCTGTAAATGCATACCGCCTGCCACCGCCGCCGCCGGTAGCGAAGTAGAATCAATCCATCTGCGTGCTTGCTGCGCGAGGGTTGCTCTTCAGACCATCCGGTCACAACTTAGTACCGGTTTTTTACATAGAGCAACTGCTGTCTAACCCCCAGTGATTGGAAAACGTGGAACCCCTTGACTAGACTGGTATCAGAATCTCTGGCTTCTGACTTTCCGTAACAAGTCTCAGATATTAAATGACACACAAGACCAACGGCTTACGTACAATGTTTTTTTTTTATGCGAAACGGGGAAACTCTTGGCCCAAATCTCACCTGATGGAATGTGATAATTAGGCCGAAGATGGAAGCGAGTTTCACCCGGAATCCTCTTACACAGAGGAACTGGCTATCATAACTCTAACTGCCGGAACACAACAATGCTGCTAACATTGTTGTTATGGCGGTATTTTTGGCGCTTCTGATTAAATTTATAGATAGTTCTGCTATTGATGTGATTTCCAAATGAATAGATTCAATGCTACCCAACGACGGACCCTATTCTCCTGATGTTTACTTTCGTGACGTCACTACATAAGCCACAGCATCACTGTTCGTGCACGATTGCAGCAGCCAGTAACTCGATCAGGCATAACCTTTGTAACTTCTAACGGCATTCATATTTTAATTTGATCTTTTCAGAAAATGGGGATTTGCTATTCAATAATATGGTTTTTGATTCTCATAACAATCGGGTATTTTGTAGGTGGAATTGCTGGATATTTCTATGTGTTGGTCCTACCCTTCACAGTGTGCATAGACGCTTGTGCGGTGAGTATATTTATGTTTTTGATTTATATTTATCTTTGGCAGTCGTTATGAATAGTCAGAAGCCAGTTAAACTGCCTCCAGTCTTACCGAGATCTACCTGGTTACCCAGTTAATGGCTTGTGTAGGTTCTGCTCCACGTTAAACACTGGTATTCAACTGAATTCGGTTTGACTGAAAGCCGACCTCAATGTAATTGGGGAAAGGCTAGGCAGATGAAATAAGGCAAATACTATTTAAGGAGGATCACGAGCGCTGTATCTGTCCTTCCGTCGGTAAAAAATTTGGTTCTAATTTGAACTTTTGTGACCAAAATAAAAATAAAGTCACTTTCTATTTCAGTCTATAGCAGATACTCTGCAAACTGGAGTTAATTTCCCAAGATACTGTGCTGAAGCGATGATGGAAGGAAGAGGATTTAATTAATGTAGTTTATTTTATCAGTCATACTAATAATGGTGTTGATTCTCTAAGCAGTAGTCCAAGGTTGCGACCTCACAACTCACACATATTAAAATATGTAGGTAAGTAGCTAGTTCTTAACTCAAAATCTTTGTTCATCGATCTGGTTATTTATTATTATTTTATAAGTTATAACATCGGACTACTGGATCTTCTCAAGGCAGGCATGTCAGAGACAGCCATCCATTATCCCATATAAAAACCACAAAAAAAACCATATGGATTCGCGCACCTGGATTCGTTCAAGTGGATTCGTGCAAGTAGGTATCTTTCGTACAAAAGTCTGCTCGCTTAAGTGTACCGGATTCCTTTGTCACACGTTTTTTTCTAATCTAATGAAACCCTTTCCTGCAGTTTTATGATTAGAAGTATGCAAAAAGTGTACTATTTTAGTTTAGGTTTAATCGACGAATGCAAACGTCGCATGCGGTCGCTGTGAATACGTTCGCCGAATCCGGTCAACTGACAACGGCAATGCAAACAGACAAATTCGATGAATCAATACGGATAAAGGCCGAACCCAATAACCTAACTATCATCAGATTTGGCATACTGGAGATAGCAAAACAAATGAAACAATATGAAAATTATATAGGTTTTCTGTTGTTTCATTTGTTTTTATATCTCCAGTATGTGATAGATAGGATATTGGTTTCGGCCGTAAACCGAATACGGCAGCCGCATTCGGTGACCGATTTGTAAACAAGGGAGAATCTTGGGTTAACATGACGGTCACCCGTTTTCTGATTGACATCGGTAAGCGTTGCTTAACCTTGGAGTTTAAATGAGCCACAGGCTTACAAGAACCTTTAAATCACTAAAACACTTTGCAACAACTTTTATAAATAAGCCGTCGAAAAGTTATAGCATTTCACAATATTAAGCTAATTAGTCCGTCTTTAAAAGCCAATGATCAGTTGATCTCCGAGTGTGTATCGGGATCTGTCTCCGAGGCAGTTGGCTCCGTCGCGCGGCGGCGAGGACTTGACCCAGTTGGCGCGATGACGTCGACGACTGGCAAAACGGGTTGATTGTCACGAGGAAAATAAATCTATTTCCTGAATACGGGATTAAATAGCTTTTGCTTTTTTCTTTTTTTATGAGTTTCATTTACCTATTTGATGTTGAATGTTTGTTACATAATCAAAATAAGGTTTGCAGTCCCAGCTGTCTCCGCTTGCTCACGAACAACACGCCTGCGCTGTGTTTATTAGGCTCAACCACTTTGAAGCAGGGTACCAAATGATCCAACATAGGTGCTCCACTATCAGCAAGACTTTTAAGTAGGCACTCCCAACCGCCAGGGCACATTATAGTCAAATAAAATTATAGTTTTAGATGCACAGTAATCACACATGTACCGCCAATACATTAAATTGTACAATGTTAAAAATATTCTTGCCTGTATAGTGTGCATTAAATACAAAATTAATATTTTGTTACATCCTATCCTACTAATATTATAAATGCGAAAGTTTGTGAGGATGGATGTATGGGTATGTATGTTTGTTACCCTTTCACGAAAAAACTACTGGACGGATTTGGATGAAACTTTACAGGAATATAGGTTATTCATCAGAATAACACATGGGCTGCAATTTATAATGATTTTATGTAATTTTGGTCGTAATATAACGATACGTGTCAATTAAGTCGGACAAAATCTTCCATCTGAGAGCTATCTTGGCGTGCGCTGCCTAAACCAATGGAGTTACATAAAGATGATGTACCGCAGAATTGTTTGTCTTAAGTAGATCTTAATAAAAGTCCGCGACAGCATATATCTACCTTTTATGTGCAAGCCAGTACGACCAAAATTGTGAACCATAAATTTAATTAAATTTGGTACTATTTTACAATGCACATATTAGTATTTATAATTATCAAACACTTATCAAAATGAATACATTTCTCGCATTAAGTATTTAATGTAGATAAACTTTGTCTTTCACACTAAGTAATTTGGCCGAATAGTTTAAAAGTTATCACGATATGATTGACTTGGACGGAGCGCCTAACGGATGCGGCAGCACGGGTGGAGCGTGATACGGCGTCATGTCATTTATTCTTCGTCATTTATCCTAGATAGCGATTAATTACTTTTTATTTTTAATTCAGTCACATAAGAATTGTTCTTGGATTGATTGCATGGAAACTAATTTTGAAGTTAGAAATCTGGGATGTACGATGTGAAGTTACATTAAAAAAATATACCTATTTAAAAAAAAATGTGGCAGAACAAATTCTACGCAAGCGGAGCCGCGGGCAAAAGCTAGTTTAGATCTAATTGTAGGAGGAGATATTTAATTATAACATTTTAAAGTTTCAAACATGCTCAACCTAATTGATTCCTAATTCTGGTGACATGGTAATGTCTGTCGCGTTGTTTACTAAAAAGATGTAGGTTCTTTTCTGACGTAAATGATGTTTTAATGATATATTGTCAAGGTACTGACATGATGTTAATATTCAAAAACAATGTACTTAGCGAATCGCACTGGCAGAGATTGTTTTTTTTTAATATTGATGGGCATACGTTTGACAACTACCTCACCTGATGTTAAGCGATGATGCGGTCTAAGGTGGAGCACGCTTGCCTAGAAGTAACCTATTCACTCTTGACTTAAAGACTCCCAGGTTGTAGCAATAAGGAAACACAGACTCAGGCAGGGCAGATTGGCATCGCCCCATTCGGAGACAGCCTGTAAGGACACGTTCAGGCGCTCAACCATAGCCTCTTGGAGAGACCGGGTCCGTGAACCACCAGCTCGTGCGCCAGACACGTATCTCTCAGCAACAGTGCTGTCGTCTGCATACCCAAAAGTACCGGGTTTTAGCAGATCATCTCAGCAGTGGCAGCAGTGAGGGGCGGCAGAAGTTCGATTGTTTATTGCCCTCATGGCTCTTTTTTACAGAACCAAATTTACTGTATGTCTGCAAACCCTTCCATAAGTAAAATACCATCAGACATGATACTATAAAAGTAACTAAAATGGACTAGTCTCGCTGTGTCAAAGTGTTGTAAATTAGCGGATTTTCATAAAAAGCATAATTATGCTGCTGACCTTAACCGTCCTGCACGAGCTGCTAAATGAGACACACACATTATATACAGTCCAATGATACACCGAGGTTTGTTGTTTTATTCGGTATTTACAGGAACACCGTAGCTCTTTTGTAGCAGTTTCGTAGCGGCATAGCGGTGTAGCGCGGCTACGAAATACTACGCGCTTGGGACGGAAGAATATCGAATGAAATTATGAGGTATACAGTGTGGGGATTTCAATACGACAATAAATATTGAAATCCTCACACAGTTAGTATATCTAAAAAAACCTTCAATCACTTCCCTCCCCACTCGTGCGCTGTGCGGTGTCAATTATATCGCTCCGTTATAAAAATTCGGAAATCGCGTTGCGTGTTTGTTTTAAGGCTTGTGAATTGCTTTCCGGTGTGCCTTAGTGTTTTAAGTGCGTGTTTTGTAAGTTTTTAAAGGTGTTTGTTTATTCATTTATTAGTAATTAGTCAATTTCTCCAGCCATCGGTAAGTTCATTTATTTTCTCTGTGTGTGGGTAACGCGAAATAACTTTATCGATCGTTATTTATCTGTTTCGTTTTTGTTTTATTTCATTCAGTCGCGTCCTAATACGTTTATTTAGTGTTTTTCGCCGTTAATGATGATGTCAACAAACGATGATCCGCCGGATCGAGGCGGAGAAATATTTCGTAGAAACACAAAAACCCAAAGGTCGCCCGTGGCAACCTCCGCTAGTTCTAAACGCTTGTTCAGTGAACTGTCTCCAACGTACAGTTCACCCGATGACAGGTCAAAACGGCTTCACCAAACATCCGAAACCGTGGAAAGATCCTCACCCTTTTTAAATATAAGTAATGCGAGCAATACTGATTATTGCGACTTAGTTTCCGAGGCGTCGGCATACCTGTCTAAAATTAACGACTTGGTCAATGATCAGGGGTCGCGCATTAACGTTGCAAATAAATCTGCCATCATGGACATGACGCAGCGAATTACGGGCATTGTTTCTATGCTAGCAATAAAATCGTCGTGCAACGAGACGAAGTTAGCCAGAACGGAACGCGAATTAGAAAAGGTTAGGTCGATTAACGCTGTCAATCCTAATCCTGTCGGTAACAACAATTGTAAAATTTCATATGCGGACTCGTTGAAACTACGTTTACCAAAAGTGGCGCCAGCGATTATGGAATCTCGTCCACCGTTACCTTGTGTGGTGGCTTATCCGACCGCGGCTCGATCAGCTGATTATAGCACCTCGTCCGCGACAAAACAAGCGCTTATGAAGGCAATTAAACCTAGTGATGACGGTTTCCAAATAGTAGGCGTGAAAAAAACCGCGAAATCCGGTGTTGTATTACGCGTCGCTAATGAAAATCAGCTAAAAAAATTGGAATCGGTAGAAGCAATCAAGGCCGCTGGTTTACGTCTAGAAAAACCAAAAGGTAGACGCCCTCGAGTGTTGGTTAAGGATGTACCATCTTCAATGGAAGATGGCTCTTTTTTGATTGTGTAATAAAATTCCTCGGGTAGATATTAATATTTATTGTTACAGTACAACAATATCACATTCACAATACAACAGACAGATACTTTTGTTCGTCCTACTCGTAGCACGCCTCCTGACCAAGTGAACTGATCCATTGCCCGATTGCCGGATCGTGCCTTTATAGACTACTTGTCCGTCACCACTTGGTGTTACCACATAAAATAATCGTTCTCGATAATCGATATGACATTTTAGTCGATTTAAAACGTATAAATAAATGAACCTAACACTCGTCCATCCTGACCTTGTGTATGTCCTCATACACACAAGTCAGGAGGAACCTAACACTCGGGCAATCGATCAGTTTTACAAAATGAACAAGAGAGAAAGAAAAAATAAAATAAAATATACAATTACCAAAATTAGATTACATATTGTATAATATCTATTAAACATCTAACATATATTTATTTCAAAATTAAAGTAATACAACTTTACAATGTTATTTAGTTCAATTGCTTATTATTTATGTTATAACTAATTAATTCTCATTCTTACAATAACATACTGTCTCATTACTGATGAACACTTGAAATAATTCGGTAAACCAATCACATGGTTGCTAAACTGGCAAACCAATCACATGGTTGCTAAACTGGCAAACCAATCACATGGTTGCTAAACTGGCAAACCAATCACATGGTTGCTAAACTGGCAAACCAATCACATGGTTGCTAAACTGGCAAACCAATCACATGGTTGATAAACTGGCAAACCAATCACATGGTTGCTAAACTGGCAAACCAATCACATGGTTGCTAAACTGGCAAACCAATCACATGGTTGCTAAACTGGCAAACCAATCACATGGTTGCTAAACTGGCAAACCAATCACATGGTTGCTAAACTGGCAAACCAATCACATGGTTGCTAAACTGGCAAACCAACCACACACAAATTGAAAATACATAATTATAACTTAAAGAAACAATCTGAACTAAAAATTGACAACAAAGCTTAACTTAAATTATTACTTATTATTAATACAGCTATAAATTGTAAATAATAAATTGTTCTATTCTATCTAATTACTGTCAATATCATGATCTTCGCTCCCTGAATCATTGTCATTCAAATTCAAGGCGGCCACGTGAACCCAGGGCTGCATACGGTCGGCAGCGACGGTCGTTCTGCGTTTATGTCTACTATTACTCAATCCTGGTATTGCTACAATTTTATATCTATCTTTTCCTAGTACAGATATGACGCGGTATGGTCCTGTATATTGAGGAAGAAGCTTCTTACTTTTCCCGTCATTTTTAAAATTTGTACTGGTAATTTTAACTAACTCCCCTTCAGAATAGACACGGGCAGGACGCCTGTTTTTATCATATCGTTCCTTTTGTCTTTCTTGCTCTTCGTCTATTTTGTCTTTAACCTCTTCTCTGATTGTTATTAAATTATTATTTTCTTGAGTGTCTTGTCTCACTACGTTTAATCTCGGGTCTAACTCACTACTCATACAACTACCAAACATGACTTCAGCAGCCATCCTCCCCGTTGTCTTATTAACCGTGTTATTAATTCCCCACTGAACTTTACCGACTTTATCATCCCAATCTTTTTCATTATCGTTAAGGTTTATAGCGGTCAAAGAAGCAAGTATTGTGCGGTTGTATCGCTCAACTTGTCCATTCGACCGTGGGCTAGCAACCGCATTCAACACATGCTTTGTCCCTCGATCCAAACAAAACCTCCTAAATGCATGAGAAGTAAAACAAGAGCCACGATCACTAATTATTCTATCGGGTACCCTAAAAATATAGAAAATTTCGTCTAAAACTCTCATGGCAACTAGAGATTTTGTATTCCTTACAGGCCTTATGAAAACAAATTTGGTAAACGCATCTACTATTACTAAAATATATGAATTGCCTCTGTTTGAGCGCACGAAGGGCCCAAGATGGTCAATGTGTACGGTGTGAAAAGGAACCTCGACCTTAGGAATTGGATGCAAGAGACCCTCATTACGCGATACCTTTTTCGAGTAGGCGCATTCAATACATGCTTCAACATATTTTTTTACAAATTTTGACATTTTAGGAAACCAGTATGCATTCCTTATTCGTTCGAGAGTCTTTTCCACACCAAAATGACCAATGTCGTCGTGATTCATACGACACAATTGCCATCTTGCGCCCTTCGGCACAACCCAACGCAAGTTTGTTTTATCACCATCAATGCATCTATAAAGTTTGTTGTCTTTTACAATGTAACTATCCCTAATTTGTTTAAGTCCTTCTGCATCTAAATTTGAAGTTAAAATATCTCGTATACGACCTAGTTCGCTATCCCCTAACTGTAATGTATGGAGCCAATCATCACCGGTGATAACCATTACTCTTGGATATTGACCAGTAACATCTAACATTGTTTCTAAATTGTTTTCGTCATTACTGATTGGGTTGCGTGACAAAGCATCCACATGTGCCATTTTATTACCCGGCCTATATTCTATTGTGCACTGAAATTCTTGTATTAAAAGATACCAGCGTGCGATCCGTGGTATTATATCGCGTTTAATAAACGTGGACCGTAAAGCACTGCAATCGGTAATAATTTTAAACTTTTGACCCAACAAATAGATTCTAAATTTCCGTAAAGAACACACTACGGCCAACGTCTCCAATTCATATGCATGGAAGTTTTTTTCCTCTGGAGAAGTTTGTCGGCTGTAGAATGCCACGGGCCTAAAACTATCACTACTTTCCCTTAAACGTTGAAGCAGAATTCCACCGACACCATATTTACTGGCGTCGGTGTGCAATTCCGTTTCCCTGCTAGGGTCATAAATTGCCAAAACCGGACGATGGATTAACTTTTCCTTGAGTATTTTAAATGAGTTTTCTTGCTCATCTGTCCAAATCCAAGCAGCATCCTTTTTTAACAATTTATTTAAGGGCTGCGCAATGTGTGCAAAATTCATTATGAATTTGCGAAAATAACCTACAAGCCCAAGAAATTGACGAACAGTGTGAACATTTATAGGGCGAGGAAAGTCTAAAACACTTTGGATTTTTTTGTCACCTGGCCTAACACCTAAAGCACTAATTTCGTAACCTAAATAATCTATTTTATCTTTTAAAAACTTGCATTTGGATAGGTTCAGAGTTAAATTTGCCTGTTTTAGTAGTTTTAAGACGTGCTCTAGCCTCTCTAAGCACTGTCCTATGCTTTTCCCGTAAATCAATACGTCATCTATATAAGCTGTGGCTTGGCTATACCTAGCTGACCCTAAGACTCTATTCATCATACGTTGAAACACCGCCGGCGCATTTGCCAACCCAAACGGCATTCTATTAAACTCAAACTGTCCGTCCGGAGTGACAAAAGACGTCAGTGGCTTCGATTGCTCTGATATTGGTACCTGATAGTACCCGGAAAATAAGTCGAGTGTGATGAAAAACGCCTGACCGGAAAGCCTAGCTATCTCGTCTTCTATCACCGGCATCGGATAATGTTCCTTAATAGTCACGGAGTTTAACATCCTATAGTCTATGCACATTCTCATTCGCCCATCTTTCTTACGTACAAGAATCACTGGGCTAGCATATTCGGAGGTAGATTCTCTAACAATCCCAGCTTCTAACATCTCGCCTACCATTTCTCGTACTTGATCGCGTTCTTTATGCGATAACCGGTAAGGCCTATAAACAATAGGACGTTTGCTGTTTATTTCAATGTTCATTTCGGTTACTTTAGTACTTCCTAGTTCTTTTAAATTTGATGCAAAACAATCCTTAAATTCATTGAGTAATCCTAACAACTTAGTTCTATCTTCATCGCTAACACTATCGCCAATATGAACCTTACTAATGTCAATACAATCAGTCATCAGTTTTTCATCCACATTAAGAATGTTATTAACTACCTGAACCATGCTAGCGCGACTTATAATCGAGCCCTTGTACAGATGGCAATACTCTGATGTAGGCGTGACATATATATATACAAAACCGTCTTTAAGTGCATAGACACCGCCGCAAACAACGTATTGAAACGTTGGTTTTCCTATAACCTTGCTATTCAACATTATATGCCCCTCCAACCTTGGTTCAGTATAAGCTTTGATTACCGTAGGTCCATAGATTATGAAATTAGACGCGGAAATAACTTTCACTGAATGATCCTCGTCTACTTCAGTCTTATTAAATGGTATTTCTTGATAAATGTCAATAAACTGTAACGTTTCTGCAGTTTTCAATACAAAAACGTGCGACTGTTCGGTGTAAGTTTGTCCTACTAACAAAGGTACATTTAAAAGTCTATCTTCAACTACCTGACAAACAGTGTTAGCACAAACGCCATCTATATTGATCTCTACTGTAACCCTACCTAAAGAATAAACAATATCATTCCCAAATCCCCGTATTGGAGTAGTAACGCCATCACACTCTAGCATCAAATTCTCCGACTCCGATTTTGCTAACAGACAAACTTCACTTCCTAAATCTATAAAAGCCTTAACAGCAACCCCATTTACTAAAATATTTTTATAAAATTTCGAATTAGGATTAGCTAATGATATGCACATCGTTTTTTGTGTACTCGCTATCTTACTGTCGCAGTCTTCCAGTTTTGTGAGACATTTGTCAGCTTTATGGCCTACCCTATGACATTGATTACATCGAATCAACGGTTTGGGACACTTCCGGTATATGTGACCTCGCTCTTTACAGTTAAAACAGAATGCTGCGTCATCGCTTGACATGTTCCTTCGATTATTAAGTTTATCCGTTTGAACAGTTCCGGACCCTAACCTACCTTTAGCAATGGTATTAGAACGATCAAAGGAATTTGATAATTCCTTGTTACTCATTAAAAATTGTAACAATTGATCAGGTTGAGAGCATCTTAGAGTTAGAGCACTTGATTTCATTGTTCTGTCAGTTAGACCATGAATAATACAATCGACCGCACGCTTGCCAACTATATCGCACTGGTTCAGTAGAGCCAACTTTTCGTAGTAGTATACTTCAATTGGTTCATGATATTTACTTTTACGCTTGAGCATATCTTCCAAGGATTGGCCATAATTTTGCTCAAACGGAAAAGCCTGAGACAATTTAACTTGCCACTCTGCCCAAGAAAATAAAATTGAATCTAGGCTTTCATACCAAGTCTTGGCCAGTCCTTGCAATTTCTGCATTGAAAAATGGATGGTTGTCTTATCATCCCAGCCATAAACGGTGGCACATTCGTTCACTTTTTTTAACCATACATCTACGCGTTGATTTTTCGATGATGGGTCAAAATCAGGCAAAATATTTTTATGGTTTTTAACAACGTTACTAGAGTGATCGAGTGGGCCAGCCGCCGACGGTTGGTTCCTAATTGACTTTAAAATATTCATGACATCTTTTGAGGAAAATGTAGGACTATGATGATCCCTCACCTTTGTCCCATCTCGTATTGCTGTAGCATCACGTTGTCTGCTTCGTTCCTGTCGCAACTGATGCTCTACGGACCGAAGGCGGTCCTGTGCCACCTCACGTTCTCGTTCCAGTTGGGCTCGGTGGCTTGGACTGCTGCATGGCCCGGTTCGGCTGCACCGTGGGCTCCGACTACGTGGTGGTCTTCGACTGCGCTGTGGACTTCGACTGCGCTGTGGATTTCGACTGCGCTGCGGACTTGGGCTGTTCTGCTGTCGTCGACTACGGCTGCGACAGCATCCGGAAGCTTCGTCAAGACGTAGTGATTTTCTACGTGAAGGCGTCCTTAAGCGCCGTCGCTCATAAACCTCATGGTCGTGCTCCATATCTGAAACTCGAAATTGAAACAACTATGTAATGGCCCAATATTTTTTTTTTTTTTTTTTTTTTTTATATATATTTGGCGGAAGGTAAAATTATAAATATCTCTATAGGCTAATCGAAAAATAACAATTTTGGCTCCCTTTTTGGCCAGCAGCATGCCTTGTATAGTAATAATTATGAATTTAAAACACATTCTACATATTATATCATATCACGTAGGTACTTAAACCTAGTTTTAAAATATTACAATACCGTCTAGATTCGACTTAGGATAAACATTGACAGCAATAAATATGATGTGAAAGGCCAAAAAAAAGGAACAGTTACTTTATTTTTTATTTTACTAACATTATCAGCAATTAACGGCCAGATTCAAATTGCAACTGTCATGTAAACGTTTCGGTATCGGATGGAATATCAAAGCTAAAATGAGGAATAATATTGTACAAAAATACCGACCAATGAAAATCCGTAACACATTAAAATTGTAACCTTATAAGTAATATGAGCATAACTGTACCTAGCACTCAAATGATATAGATGCTCAGAGAATTTACTGTGCGGAACAGACTGTTGAAATACCCACTTATTCGGATTTGATCAAAGCAAAATCTTGTAACGAAATTCCCATCATTCCTTCACACAATTAGTTTCCAAGCTGTCGAGTGCAATGATAACTCTATCGAGGAGTTGCCTCGACCAAGAGTACCACGTGCACTGGCCTATTCCCTTATTATTAAATAATTAGTTCAACACAATGATAACCTTATCGAGGAGTGGCCTTGACCGAAGGTACCATGTGCATTGGCCCAATTACTGTTAACTATGACCTGTACATTAATTATCTGGGAAATACGTTACAATGTTTGCTACAGGTTTATGAAACTACATAATACCCTCACTTTTAAATTGTTAAATAAAACAGCGTAAAGAATTCATAGAACTACTTACGGTTTTGCTGAGGCTCGTGATTCATTCCACTTCTGATATGTAATAAAATTCCTCGGGTAGATATTAATATTTATTGTTACAGTACAACAATATCACATTCACAATACAACAGACAGATACTTTTGTTCGTCCTACTCGTAGCACGCCTCCTGACCAAGTGAACTGATCCATTGCCCGATTGCCGGATCGTGCCTTTATAGACTACTTGTCCGTCACCACTTGGTGTTACCACATAAAATAATCGTTCTCGATAATCGATATGACATTTTAGTCGATTTAAAACGTATAAATAAATGAACCTAACAATTGCATTATACCGTCAAAACATCAAAGATGAGCTTCAAATAAAAGAGGATGACTTTATAAAATCTACAAAAATTATCCGTAGGCGCACGTTAGATAACGGTCGTAAATGGATCGGAATTGAAATAGAGCCTGCCGTACGTAAGCACTTAGTGTCTACAAAGGATAAATTATTTATTGATTGGGCTACCTGCCGTTTTATTGATGATGTCGAAGTTATTCGTTGTTTAAATTGTCAACAGTTTGGTCACGTTAAAAAACACTGCGTTAATAAAGAACCTACCTGTGCTAATTGTTCAGAGGCACATGAAACTAAAGATTGCCCGCACAATGACGACTTAAATTTTAAACCAACTTGCGTGGCGTGTAAACGCTTTAAAAAACCGTGTGATCATCGCTGCGGATCTCAAGAGTGTACTACCTACAAACTCAAACTCGAACAATTAATCCTAAACACTAATTATTAATAATGGATAGTTTAACCATAGGACAATTAAACCTTCATAACGATAGGGTGGCGACATCTGAGCTGGATAAATTGATTGTGGATTATAATCTAGATATAGTACTTGTTCAGGAACAGTATCAAAACGCGCGCTTGGGTCACAAGATGGTCCAGCTGAACAGCAAGTCACGTGCCGGAATTTATGTTGAGCGTTCTTCGAGCTTTACTGTAACAGCTATACGTAATCTCATGACGCCCCATTGCGCCGTGGCGGAAGTGTCATCGCCTACCTTTAAGGTTTACGTTGTGAGCTGCTACTTTCAGTATTCTGACCCTGTCACTCCTCATATACATAATCTCCGTCACGTCTTGCGGTCGCTCGCGGGCTGCAAGGTTATAGTTGGTGCTGACGTAAATGCATCTTCTTCCCTGTGGTATGGCAAAGTTCGGGCCACTGATTCCGAACGACGTTGTGCTGTTGAGGATTTTATTGCTGAGATGAACTTATCAATCCATAACACCCCAGACGCACCACCTACTTTTTGTAGCCAAATGGGCGAATCTTGTATTGACGTCACACTTTCTAGTGCAGACGTACGCTTGGATAGGTGGCGTGTTCTTCCTGACGCGTCTTGTAGTGATCATCGCCTGATCGTGTACGATTTTGTTCCTATTCTTACTCAAGGTTCTTCACACTTAATTGGAAATTTTAGATATAAGAGTAAAGGCGCGAACTGGGAATTCTTTAGCTCACTTTTTGCTTGTCATGCCAAAGACTTCACTCGCGATGGACTGTCAGCTGAGGAAAGTGCTGAGATAATGTCAGACACTTTCACTTACTGTGCTGACATTGCTATTGGTCGTGCATCTGTGACCAATATTCGTAAATGTGATTGGTGGAGTGACTACCTTGCTGAACAACGTAAGAGCTATCGCAGAGCGCGTAGACAGCTTAATAAGCTTAAAAAACGTAATGTTACCGGAGACGTTTTTAATCTTGCCATAAGTACTTTTAGAGTTGCCAAGTCGCGTTACAGAGCATCGGTTGAAAAATCTAAGGGTAATTTACTCCAGAAAATTGTTGATAAACTTGATAAGGAGGGTCCGTGGTCTCCTTTGTATCACGAGTTTAAGGCTAATAGATCGGTCGACCTTGCATACGTTCAGAACATTAAAGTAAATAATACACATACCACCGGCATTGAAGAAACAACTGATGTTCTGCTTGATTCTCTTATACCAGATGATTCATCAGTAAATGAAAATGAATACCATCAGCAGATCAGGGCGTGGGCCGCGGTACCACCTGAATCACCAGAGTCAGACCTTCCGTCCACTGACGAATTCATAAACGTTGTCAAGAGACTACCTCTCAACAAATCATCCGGTGAAGATAAAATATCTAATAGAATGATTATAGAAGCGTGTAAAACGTCGAGCGATGCGATTTTATCAGTATATAGCCGATGCATTGCGGAAGGTATTTTTCCTCGAATATGGCGACAAGGCTTTATACGCATTATTCCAAAGAGTGGCGACAAGCCCTCGGACGACCCTAAGTCATACCGGCCCATAACACTACTCCCATCTTTGGGAAAACTTTTAGAGCGACTCATTGTTCCGCGCTTGTTACCGAACGGACCTAAATTTCATGAAAATCAATACGGTTTTACTATTGGAAAATCCACTGTAGATGCGGCTCTATCTGTCCGTAAAATTGTCAACTCATCGGAACATAAATACGTGGTTGGAATCTTTCTCGACATTTCTGGCGCTTTTGATAACGCATGGTGGCCGATGTTACTACTTAAAATGAAAACCCGTGGTTGCTACAAAAACATCTATAATCTGATTTGTTCGTACTTTCTAAATGGCTCCGCGAAACTCAAACTTGGACATCATTCCATTACTAAGTCTCTAACCATGGGCTGTCCTCAGGGCTCAGTTCGGTCCATATATATGGAATTTTGGCTACGATGATTTCCTCGCGCTTCCGCTCCCGTACGGCTGTTCATTAACCGGTTACGCGGACGATGGCTTGCTGCTCATTCAGGCAAGTACTCGGGCTGGACTCGAGAACTTGGCTGACACATGCCTACGTTTAATATCTCAGTGGGGCGATCGAAACCGTCTGACCTTTGCACCGCATAAAACCTATCAACTTCTTTTAAAAGGAAACCTTAAATCCTGGCCTAGTATAAAATTTAATAACGTACCCGTTAAAAGGAAAGAATCCGTGTGCTACCTCGGTATGCTACTAGAAAGAAACTTTTCATTTATTGATCATATAAAAACAGTAGGAGAAAAAGCAAAAAAGAACTTCTACGCCTTGACGAGAATATCAAAGGCTACTTGGGGTCTATCATTTCAAACCCTAAAAACTATATATGGGGCTACTTACTTGGGTTGTATGTGCTACGGGGCACCTGTCTGGGCCGATAGGGCCACCATAGGGGCGGTACGACGTAAATTACTTAAAAACTAGCGTTTGGCTTTGATATTCTTATGCAAGGCGTATAGGACGGTTAGTACTGAAGCCTTACCGGTGCTAGCGGGTGTTCTCCCAGTCGATCTTGAGGTGCAGCGGCGTGCTGCAATGTACTTCTACGCTAGAAAGATCACGGACCCAGAGTTTTTACCGCAACGCGACCGTGCTAAGATCTCTAGATTATTAAAACCCCAGACTGACGTCTGGGAGGTACTTTTATGCGAATGGCAATGTAGGTGGGAAGATTCCATCAAGGGCCGACACCTCCACCAGTTTTTTCCATCCGTTCGTGAGCGGCTGGAGAAGACATGGCTGGAGGTGGATCACTGTGTTGCCCAATTTCTCACAGATCATGGCAACTTTAAGAGTAAATTATTTTCCTTTAGGCTTGTGGCCTCACCTTTATGTCAATGCTCTACAGCTGACCTTGAATACGAACAATCCGCACATCACATCTTGTGGGAGTGTATTCTTTGGCAGACTGAACGTAATGTTATGTTAGATAGTATTCAGGTTAAATCTGGAGTAGTTTATACGGACCTTGTAGAAACCAGAACAAATTTCCGTGCGTTCAGGCGATTTTGCCATACCTATTACTGGAATAAAAAGTAGCTCACAATTTAGGACCCATTAGTTTAAATGTTAATATATAATCCGTGGTGCTTGGCAACTGGGCCTAACCCCGTTGTATATGTCCCTTGGTGCCTATTGGCCTAGCTCTAATCTGTCTCCTGCTTGATATGGAGGGAAGTGGAAATTATATTTATTTTTCCTACTCCTCCGCTGTACTCTTCTGATTAATTTCGTTGCGGGATCCAAGACAGTTGAATCGTTTCTCCGGGACTCGTCGGGTTTCATTAACTCGACGTTTTTCTGGTGGTCGCCACTGTTGATTCTGGCTTTCAGGAGTTGCAGTGGTTGGGAATGTGTGGCGGGCTTGTCCCATTTAAAAAAAAAAAAAATATATCTAAAAAAAATACAACCGACTTCTAAAAAAAAACACTACAAAGTAAAAAATAACTTTAAATTCGGAAGTCGGTGTTTTTGTTAGTTTCTTCGTATTTTGACACCGACTTCCGAATTTAAAGTAATTTTTTACTTTGTAGTGTTTTTTTTCTAGAAGTCGGTTGTATTTTTTTGGAAAAAGTTTTTATTTTTCACTTTTTAGTGGTGCCTCACACCTAACAACACCACTACAAAATCGCAGAAAAGCAAAATACGCAATTTCGATTATCAATGAATCATCTAAATAGTCAAATTCCAGCGATTTCGATTTAAAATCCAAAGTTCGTAATCGATTTTGATATGATTTAAATGGGACCAATCTGCAAGTATATCCTTTCAGATAAAACAAATTTTTTTTCAAATCGGTTCATAATTGTCGGAGTTATGAGGTAACAAACATAAAAAAAAAAACATACAACCGAATTGATAACCTCCTCCTTTTTGGGAAGTCGGTTAAAAAAAGTGTATTCTAAGTCTAAGTCTATTCTCACTGCATTCTAAAGAAACTTCGTATACTTAAAGACGTTCCCAGTCTACATACAAAAATTCATGTGAAAATATCCAGTCGTTTAGTCACAGGAGATGATTTTACTTTTATAACATTTGCTACATGATGTATCTGTAAATACGGAAGCACTGACAGGTTAACGACCCCCGCATCGGTAACATCAAAACATTAAAAACACGTTGCCAACTCGCTACTTCTAACTTTCGCCAAATTAGTTTTTCAATTTAGTGCAAATTATACCTTAAACCTAAGAAAATAACGCATGCAGAAGTTACTATATGCATTCATATTAATAGAAAATTTAGTGAAGAGATAAATCTAGTTTCGTTTGCTTATTACTTCACTTTGTTGTCGAAACTTGCAACAAGAAATTTAATTTCTCTTAAACATTAGAAATAACCTTCTCCGACGGTGCACTTGAATGTATTCGTATTCATGGCGGCCATATCGAAAAACTAAAAATGTATTCCATAAAATCAATTTTGTCCATAAAAACATCTGATGAGCGGATGGATAACCTAGAAGCGCGACTAGGCGCCCTTGAACATAAACTGCAGCAAGAAATACAGCCGGACAGGGATCCATTAGAAAACACCATCGCTGAACTGAAATGCCGACTGAACGAGCGCGATCAAGAACTCCTGCTCAACGACATTGAGGTGACCGGAATACCGGAGAGCAAGGATGAGAGCACCCTGCACCTCGTTAAGGTTCTTGCCATAAAGCTTGGCGTCGACATTGATGAGCGGGACGTAGTTCATGCTGAGTGAGTCGGATCCACGCGCCGTAATCGAGTAGAGACTTCTGACAGCTCCATCTCTGCCGACCCCGTTCTGCAGCGACCGCGGTGTATCTCCGTGCGCTTCGCAAATCGCGCCACGCGCGACACACTACTGTGCGCAGCTCGAATTCGCCGCGGCTTGAGTACAGGTGACCTTGATATCACTGGGCCGCCGCCGCCGCGCCGCACCGAGTTTACGTTATCGAACGTCTGACTCGAAAAACCGCCAGTTATTTTATCATGCTCGGCAAGCAGGGAGCCAAAACAAATGGAAGTACGTGTGGACAAGGGAGGGAAGAATCTTAGCTCACAGAGAAGATGGCCAAAAAGCCAAACAAATTAGGAGTGAAGACGACATTAGTTTAATTATTTAGTGATGTCGCAAGGCGGTGTGTGTCTCCTGCGGTACTGGGTTGGAAACTATTTTTTTCTCAAAGACTTTGGGCAACACTACGCGAAATACATTGTGGATAGGGTGTTGATTATTTTGGTCTATTGTGGACATTTATGCTATTTTATCAATTACCGTCAGCACACAGTACGTTGGAAATGTTTTAAAGCACAGATTTTTATGCAGAAACCTTTTACAAACTCATTTCTGATATTTATACTTTTAATACACATATTCAAATACACATTTCGATAGTAAAGTTGAACAAGACTTTTTCATTATTTGCAAATACTTATATTTTACAACTATTGTTTACACTGTCTAAAATGCAATTGTTATTTACGGTGTCTAATCTACAATTTTTATTTACAATTATTTACTTTAAATTATTATTTACTGATATAAAACTATTATTTATATTTTTTTATCTTTACAATGTTTTTATCTTTACATATTTTGTCTTTGTTTATAATACAACAATAACTTGAAATTTTGCCACAGAATAACACATACTTATTTTATTTTATCTTTCTTGACAAACGCGAAAACGCCTGCGACAGTGCTTCCCTGTTGTGTTATATATTTAAATACACAAATGATTGAAAAATACCTTAAAGTTGGTTTGCTAAATGTAGGTTCCCTGGGCATTAACCACGATGATTTTATAGCAGCAGTGGAAGGGCATTCTTTCGATGTAATAGCAGTTAACGTGACTTGGCTAAGACTGGGCGAAGAGGGACGAGCGCCCACTGTGCCAGGTTACCGCCTGCGCCACATACGTACCTCGGCCGCTGTCTGTTCACGGGGGCCGGGAGGGTGGTTTGGGTTTTTATCTTAAACGCGGTCTGACCGCTCGTACCTGGTCCACCCCAATTGATCCTAGATACGATACTTTCGAACAAATGTGGATTACTCTTACAATCAATGGCTTGGACCTCTTTTTCGATGCTATAACCACAGACATATAAATAGTAGCAGACCAAACATTCGCTAAAATTTGCGTAGCCATTACGCACACCTAGGGAATGATATCATTACAGGGCCGAATTAGGACCGGTTGCCAGTATTATCTAACGATATTCTGAAAATCCCTGAAAATCTATATTCTCTGTTTACAAACCATTGACGGACGTCAGTATCAGCTAGAAAAACTGGCATTGCAGTCATTAACCCGCATGCCATGTTTTGTAGAACCCAGAGTCAAGGTATTAGTATGCCTGAAAGCTAGTTTAGGAATAAATCAGGATTTTTTAAATAAAAGTAATGTATGTAATTCAAAATTCAAGCATTTATTTCAAATAAACCATTTACAGGCACTTTTTAATTGTCAAGGTCGGTCTGTCCAAAAAGTTGAAGCTATTTGCACGTTCCAAAGCGTAGATCTCTATGGAGAAGAACGTGCAAGAAACTCCAGGGACACTCTTCTATCTTACACTCTCATAATGCTTACATATGGAGTAAATTCGGTAAACAGTGTAGGAATTGCTCCGGGACGTAATGTTGTTCGAAAAGCGCTGGGATCGATCAAGTGATTCTCAAAATGCTTTGAACAAAGTACACTTGAAGGTCTTGGTTGCCAATCCTGGAGTTTCAGGTTTTTAATCCAGGCATTCCGTAAACTTTCATCCTTGCGAAACCTGGAAAAATATTAGTATGCTCAATTATTGCCTGCTGAATGAAAATTCATCGTTATGTGAGTAGCCTATACTGTATACATATGCCTATGTTCATGTTCTCCATAACACAGACACTGGGTAACATAATATTGATTTTATAATTTATTTTTAATATTAGCATGACATGTGTACATACACTGAAACTACTACAGGTATTTTGGAATTGTATCACCAAAAAAGAATAAAACATCATACATTAAACTGAGGCTTTATTTGATAATTCAATGGAAATAAATATTTTACATAAATACATACAACAAATGCAATTTACTAAAAGTTTCGTCTTTGTTGCCTAATTCGTCCCTGACTAATTGAACAGGTACTTGAACTGTCACTTGATGCCACTTTCTGACTATTTTGTCCTTGTTATGGTTTATTTCTTTAGTTGTAGGCTAACGGTACAGACAAATCGCATCTTTGTTTAAAACTGTATGTAAAAAAATACGAATAAACAGTATGGAAACATTTGAATTTAGTAAAGAAAGCACTAAGATTTCCCAAAACTTACCGATGAAAGGTCAATCCAGGTGTTTTGTGGTAGCTAGCACTGCCACAGCGATACGCACAGCACTTCACCATATTATTTTACCGTCCTCGTGTGTTTTATGTCCCAAACAAGTAATATTTTATCAATTTTAAACGCGATTGAAAAACATTTGATGCTTATCAGTATGGCAGACAAGCTACGCGTCAAATTTTGTCTATGTATGAGTCAGTGTGACAACACGTGACAGAACGAGACATGCTTATGAATTGTCACTTAGAAAAAAAAGGATAAAGAATCATACCATATAAAAAAATATATCTACGTATTAATGTTTGGTCTGCTACTATTTATATGTCTGTGGCTATAACTGACTCTGTCAGCTTCTTAGTCAAATGTGATTACTTCATACTGCTCGGCGATTTCAATGTTAACTTACTGAATGCTAACGGGCAAACTAAGAAAGTCTGTGAGTTTTTGAATAGCACAACTGGTTAGTTCGCCCACCCATTTCACAGACCATAGCGAAACATTGATCGACCTGGTCTGCACGAATCTCAACCACAAATGGATATCTGTTGAGCCCTATGGCTCAATAAATGGTCACTCACTTGTTGTGTGCGAGTTTAACATTAGGCGTAGCAAATATAAACCCTATACGGCTCTTTTGGTCGTGACAGATAACATTCTGTCAGCACAGGATAAGGGCTTATGCACACTTCTTGTCCTGCTTGATTTTTCGCGAGCCTTTGACTGCATAAATATAGATTTGTTTCTATCAAATCTTTACTTTTATGGATTTGACCAAAATACGATACACTGGTTCAAAAGTTATCTTACCAACCGTCGGCAGCGTGTGAAAATACGACTAAGCAATGGTTCATCCCTTGTTTCATCAATAATTTCTGTTAACAGGGGAGTCCCGCAGGGCACACTACTGGGCCTCATTATCTTTATTTTTTATTGTGCGGATGTCATAAGTTCCCCGAAGAAATGTAGGTACCATATTTATGCCCATGACGTACAAATCTATATCTAATTTAAGCCAAGTGACTATGATATAGCGATAAAGGACCTTAAAGTAATTATAATTTTATTAATTCACATTTTTTATTATAAGATATGAACTGATTACGATGAAACAAAAAACTTAAAATTACTACAATTTAAGCACAGTTTATTATTATGTATTAAAGTTACGTGAAGTAATAATGAGACTAAGTGCACATAACCCTAATTTTACTTCTGGAAAACTTTAAATTCAATTATCTTTTGATAGACTGAACCGATTGCAATGAAACAAAAACTAAGTGTTATTTCAAGTTACGCTCAATCCTTGTGTATAAAAGTTATCTTCACTGCTATCGCACATTTTACGTGATGCCCGAACAAATAAACAGACAAACAGACAAAAATTCAAGTTACGCTCAATCCTTGTGTATAAAAGTTATCTTCACTGCTATCGCACATTTTACGTGATGCCCGAACAAATAAACAGATAAACAGACAAAATTTCAAGTTACGCTCAATCCTTGTGTATAAAAGTTATCTTCACTGCTATCGCACATTTTACGTGATGCCCGAACAAATAAACAGACAAACAGACAAAAATTCGAAAAATGCTGGAAATGGGTTCTATTGGTTGTTTTTTAACACCCTAGCTATTTTTTTTTTATTTTTTTTCATGTACAAAAACCACTTTTCTACAGTTTTATTTTACTTCTGGAAAACTTTAAATTCAAATATCTTTTGATAGACTGAACCGATTACAATAAAACAAATACTAAATGTTACTTCAAGTTACGCTCAATTCTTGTGTATAAAAGTTATCTTCATTGCTATCGCACATTTTACGTGATGCCCGAATAAATAAACAGACAAAAATTAAAAAAATGCTGGAAATGGGTTCTATTGGTTGTTCTTTAACACCCTAGCTATTTTTTTGGATTATTTTTTTCATATACAAAAACCACTTTTCTACAGTTTAATTATTTTAGGTATGTATAGATAAGCTGAACTCTTCCTTTTCGACTTAGCTGTTATATCGGCCTTTTGATCGGCTTGCTTCGGCATACTCAACACTGAAGTTATTTCAGATACTTTCTTTATATTTCTTAGAAAAAAAATTGTGTAAGTCACGCGCTAATGCAATATCAATGCTTGAATAGCTTTGAGTGATGTAGGTACGTTACTTTCCATGAAATTGCTGTACATCGTCATAAATTTGAAACATGAGGAAATAATTTTTGTGAATAGAATTGTTATAAAATAAGTACCTAGCTGTTATTGAAGTCACAAGTACGGAAAGATTCAGCGTGAGTAACTAATGTGCACGTATACGAAATTGAGAGAAAATATACCTAATTTTATCGACGGAAAACGTATTAAAAAAAATATCTTTACGTTTGAAGTGCCATCTTTTGACCCTTGATAGAAAATGTTCTGTATGATTTAAAAACATGCAATTTTTAGTATTGGGTAGTTAGTAATTATGATGAAAAATAATTTAAAGTAATAAAAAAGTAGGTAAGCATCTCTTTGAGAAATTTTACGATTACTGTAAAGATTGATGAAAAAAACAGTAGATTTGGGATTAAAAAATAACTTTCAATAAAATTACAATTAATTCTTAATGTTATCGTAAGTACGACTGGATTATCCGGATATTTTCCGACCGTTCCGTACATACTGTCAGCGTTGTGGACTCCGAACGACGGATTTAAAGTCACGTACAGACTGATAGACAGTTCATGTCACGGTAGGTACTTACTAATTCCATGCACCAATTCCGCTACTGCATGCGTATGCTCTACTACTCTAAAATCTGTAACAAACCATAGATCGAGTTTGAGTCAACGAGACAAGTCATCGAAAATAATTGTCTCGTTGTTATTCAACCCTTGTTACATTTGCACAAATAACACATTTGTGTTCAATTGAATCAGAGCGTGAGTGAAACTAAAACAGGTAAGTTGCGTGCTTGCTTTGTTTGCCGACAGATTTGTATTTCTTATTCTTTGACTGCAATGGCGCCTCTGACATTTATACCCTTACATGAGTTCTCGTAAATATTGCCGAAAGGTTCCTCACATGCCTTATGTAAGTACGTGAAGTAGCTTTCGAATGTTGAAAATTAAAATACTTTTGTTAAATTTTATGAAGATACTATGTCGTAAGTATTAATAGGGCACTTTTATAAACTGTTGTATGCTGTAAATGCTTACCGCCTGCCACCGCAGCCGCCGGTAGCGAAGTAGAATCGATCCATCTGCGTGCTTGCTGCGCGAGGGTTGCTCTTCAGACCATCCGGTCACAACTTAGTACCGGTTTTTTACATAGAGCAACTGTTGTCTGACCCCCAGTGATTAGAAAACGTGGAACCCCTTGACTAGACTGGTATAAGAATCTCTGGCTTCTGACTTTCCGTAACAAGTCTCAGATATTAAGTGACACACAAGACCAACGGCTTAACACTCTTACCCTGGCAAAGAAAGCCACGACATGTTATGGATGTACACCCATCCGCAGCCCGCTTAGCAAGCTCTGTTGTGTCTCGAAGATCAAGCACGTGGCTGTTAGCGTGTATTCACGAGCTTCTCCGACTAAAATGAAACTGACGTACAATGTATTTTTGGCGCTTCTGATTAAATTACAGATACTTCTGCTGTTGATGTGATTTCCAAATGAATAGATTCAATGCTACCCAACGACGGACCCTATTCTCCTGATGTTTACTTTCGTGACGTCACTACATAAGCCACAGCATCACTGTTCGTGCACGATTGCAGCAGCCAGTAACTCGATCAGGCATAACCTTTGTAACTTCTAACGGCATTCATATTTTAATTTGATCTTTTCAGAAAATGGGGATTTGCTATTCAATCATTTGGTTTTTGATACTCATAACAGTAGGGTATTTTATAGGTGGAGTTGCTGGATATTTCTATGTGTTGTTCCTACCCTTCACAGTGTGCATAGACGCTTGTGCGGTGAGTATATTTATGTTTTTGATTTATCATTATCTTTGGCAGTCGTTATGAATAGTCAGAAGCCAGTAAAACTGCCTCCAGTCTTACCGAGATCTACCTGGTTACCCAGTTAATGGCTTGTGAAGGTTCTGCTCCACGTTAAACTTCAAATCCAATGTAATTGGGGAAAGGCTAGGCAGATGAAATAAGGCAAATACTATTTAATCTAATAATGATTTTCCGTTTAAGTTTCGAAAGTCCGTTTAGAAAACCGGAACTCTTATAGGACCACGAACGTCTATCTGGCTGTATCTGTCCGTCTGTCGGTAACGGTTCATATTTGTGAACTTTGGGACCAAAATAAATATTAAATCACTTTCTATTTCAGAATATAGCAGAGACTCTGCAAACTGGAGTTAATTTCCCAAGATACTGTGCTGAAGCGATGATGGAAGGAAGAGGATTTAATTAATGTAGTTTATTTTATCAGTCATACTAATAATGGTGTTGATTCTCTAAGCAGTAGTCCAAGGTTGCGACCTCACAACTCACACATATTAAAATATGTAGGTAAGTAGCTAGTTCTTAACTCAAAATCTTTGTTCATCGATCTGGTTATTTATTATTATTTTATAAGTTATACATCGGACTCCTGGATCTTCTCAAAGCAGGCATGTCACAGACAGCCATCCATTATCCCATATAACCACAAAAAAACCATATGGATTCGCGCACCTGGATTCGTGCAAAAGTCTGTTCGCGCAAGTGTACCGGATTCCTTTGTCACACGTTTTTTCTAATCCAATGAAACCCTTTCCTGCAGTTTTTATTTAATGACGATAAATATCTACCTACCTACAATGTATCACTACATGGATACCCATGTACCTTTGAAAAATTAATTCACATATAAACATTGCCAAGAGCTAACTAGAAGTATTTGCTATCAAGTCTTTCAGGACTGATGTCTCGTATATATTATGTTTAGAAGTATGCAAATAGTGTACGATTTTAGTTTAGGTTTATAATTTGTACGCAAGCAGTTCTCTGACAATAAATACTTTTTCTTTATTTCTTTTCTTTTCTTTCTCATTCAAAGTACAGAGTAAATGATACTTAACTAGGTAGGTACATACTTAAATGATTAGTAATCGTTATTGTCTTGTGCACCATCTTACCAAGCAGCTCAAAGTTCTGTATGTGGACGTACTTCATTGTGATAGCTTTCTAATGATATACTATGCGAGCCAAATAAGAATAGGATTGCGCTTGCTGCCAACTTCATACGAAAGTAGTCAAATTAGTACTGCCAGCAAAAAAAGACTGTGAAAAGAAAATAAGTTATATTTTTTTGTTCAGTACAGTACAGTAGTATTTCGTGAAATTACCTTTATATTAAAGGTAATTTCACGAAATACTACTGGTCACCCATTATTTCGCCATTTTGCTACGCAACTAAGAGTTCCGTGTATATGCGCGTGTGTGTTATTTCAGTTACCTACTGGACTTTATTGTTTTTTTTCATCATCAATTGTTGACTTTGTTTCTTAAACATTCTTTTTTTCCATGTCCTATCATGTATAAAATAATTTAGCGTAAAATTTATTAGAAATCCCAACAATGTGAACAAAAATAATTAAACTGAGTATATTTTTCTTCATTTATTTTTTTGCAAACCTTACGCTTTGGTTATGAAGTTCGCGAGTATTGCGGAACAAAATGGTGTCTTGACAGTACTATTCTTATTTGGCTCGCATAGTAGACAGTATTAGTTGAAGTCCAACAGGAGTAACTCGTATACAGGCCCGCTGTTTTGCAGCGGAAATTGTTCAAATGAACCCCAAAAGAGTAGATTATTTATATTTGAAGATTTGGGGGATTTGGGGTGGTATCTAATTAAAATCCAAAAGTAGCTTTGAAGCTGTAGAAGGGTTACAACTTTGTTAAAGAAATATTATTTTACAGTCAAAGTGATAAATCCAGATGTTATATATGTGCTAGCTGACTTGGCAAACGTTTTGTCATCTATAAAACAATATGCTACGACTTATGCTCAGATCTACCAAATATTCACAATTCATAACAATCGGTCTAGCCGTTTTGGAGATATTAGATTATCCAGCCATTATGTATAATATCTACACAATTTGGACAAGTGATTATTAACACAGAATTTATTAAATTATATAACCATTACGGATACGGATATGAAAAAGGCTAAAAACAAATTTCACAAAAAATGATGGTTTTGACCTAGTGGGATGCGGGGTATGTGTAGTAGGGTTTGGGAACACCATGAAACACCTCAAGGATATTGAGCTTGACCTCAGGTTTTAATAGCTTGACTAAAAGACACTATCCGTGATTTTCAAAAGCAATAACAGTACAGGAGTACTAGCAGCATTCATGGTTAGGTTAAGTTAGGTTAGGTCAAGATTAAGTGACTTTGAGGTCGAGGTCAAGTGATCCTGGAGGTGATGATACCTTGGAGATAAAGGTTGGGTGACTTTAGAGGTCAAGTGACCTTGGAAGGGTTTAAACTACCCCTTGACTTCGAGAGCAAAAGCAGTTTTTTTTTTCTTCTAAATTTACTTACATCTCCTAGTAAAAACAAGCAAGCAAACTTTTGCCTATCGCAAAAGTAATGAAAAATTTGCCACTTACTCTCCCTCAATAACCTCTGCCACGTCATTCCCAGCATGTAGGTATCACTTTAAAAAAAGAACAAACATTAAGTTGTTCAAATTTTGGCTCTCAAGTACATAAGTCAATTGCAGGTACCGATCCTGCCACTAGCGAGTCGAGGCGAGGGCCTCCTATTACTGAATGGCAATAATAATAATAAGGCGTGGTTAACGAAACCCTGGAGCCAGGTTCGCTTGCTCGCACTAGCTCTCGTCACGCGTCATACCATTCGAAGTTTCGAACCAAATCTATCTGTGTTGGGGTCTCCCACAGCTCCCTGTGCCTAGAGGCACTTGTCTCATCACCAGCGATTAGCGAGTAGCGAAACTTAAAACTAGTTGGAGATCAGTGAGTGAAAAGTTTTGATAGTTTCTAGCGCTCGACTTTAAGCGAGTCCTTTTGTGCGACGGGCGATTACGGCGGCTCTGGAACTATAGGTAAAAATGACCACTGGTTGGAGTTCTGACCGCCAAGCGAGCATCGCCGAGCGAGTGTCGCTGAGCGAGTACAATCTTTGATAGCTCTTGTCGCTGCGATTAACTAGTGGTAAGAGCTGGCTCGCCGGCAGTGCGATCAGCAACCTATCGACTACAATAATGTATATGTCTCTTTAACTCACACGAAATCTTTCTTTTTTATCCCTTTCCTCAGCGAGGGATTTCCGCAAAGAGTCAATAGCTAACCGCTACCTCGCCGGCTATAAGAGAAGTGAAATAGGGCACTACTTTGCTGGGTAAGGCATTAAAGGAGATTATGAATAATATCCAGATAAAGTGATTCATTTATCACTTTGTCTACACCGTTTAGTCATTACTTAAAACGTCCAGTCATTACGTTTAATAGCAAATTAATCACTTTGACTGTAACATAAATACGATTTTTAAAGCACTGTTGTATTGCAAAGTATTTAAATATTCTTTCCTCTTGTCGTTGTATTTGAGATGGGTTTGCTCTTGACTTTAGTCTTGGTCAGAGATGACAGAGACAAAGTCTACGATGGAGCGAGCTTACCCAGAAGGAGCCTGTTTACTCTAACTTTATTAGGATAAGGGTTGTAAGCGTTCGGAATCACACACGCAGGCAGAGAGTTCCACTCCTTTGCTGTGCGCATTATAAAAGACGTTTGGAAACGCTTTGTGCGAATTCGTGGAATAACAACAAGGTAGGGATGGTAAATTGCTGTGTTGTATCTCTATGGAACCTAATGTTAAAACTTCTACTTTGGTATAACTCTCTAAATTTCCATTACCGATCTATTAATTTCTTAATGTTAGTTCCGTCTCTGTATGGTATAAATCTCTTCTGGCTATCCCATCTAATCCCTGTTCTCTCAGAACTGGCACAATTCCTACAGCCTGGACACAGGCGCACATGACAAAACCAAAACCAACAAGTCATCGTCTTTGTCTCACTTCAGACCCATCCCCATTCTGTCTTTCCTTTCTAAGGTTCTCGAACGCATTGTTTATGGCCTAAAATCATCATTCTTACTCCTAAAAGCCGTCAGAGAGCACTGTTCTTCTTCTATAATATAATCCACTGTCTAATTATGGGTACGGATTTATTTGTTATAGTTATGTATTTAGGTAAATCTATTTGCTTGTAATTGTATTTACGTTTATTGTAGTTTGATTTATATTTATAGATAGTTAATAATTTGTTTTTTTTTTAAGTCAGTGTAGTCTATTTTCAGTTTCTTTCTCTGTCTCTTTATACGTGTCTACGTTTGTTATCCCAGTCTTCTGTGGCGGCAGGTCTGCTGGTAAAATATTCTAATGAAATAAACAGTATCTTTGTGCTCTTTCTCTATATAAAATTTTGTGTTTTTAAGTGTATAGTGTACATAAATAAAGTAAATAAAAGTCAACGTGAAACGAAGTGTAGTTTTTTTCTACTTTGGTAGTCAGTGCTTGTTATCTTGATTCATGTGATTTTCAATTAATAATGGTCAGAAATTCAATTATCTCGCCTATAAATAAAATCGATTGTTTTGCTTGTAAATTTAACAAGTGTTAACGTAAAAAATCTTTTATTTTATTTTATTAAACATAAACTTGACGGCACGGTTGGCGCAGTGGTTGAGCGATCGACTGCCTACAGACAGTTGTTCCGGGTCCGGCTGTTTGTGAATGTGACTTTGTATGTTTTGAAACGCACCCACGATACAGGAGAAATTTCTAGTGTGGGGCAACGTTTAAAAAAACAAGGTTATGAAATACGTAGAGGCATAATGCAAATCAATGTGTCAAAAAAAAAAACAAAAGTCATTTATTGGCTGAGGGCCAGCACTTTTTGAACTTCAACGTTTACAAGAAGACAGTCCCCCAAAAACGCTCGCCCGTCACCACTTCCTAGTATTTCAGCTGGGAAGAAGAAGTGGCCAACAAACTCCCCGGCAACACATCAACTGTCTATTGCGTTAGAAGAACTTGCATTTATACAATAGTATGCAATAAAAACAAATTGAATTGAAACACATAGCAAAAAAAAGAACGATATCAATGACAAAAATAATTTATATGTATAATTATACCTTAATTATTTTTGTTTAAATCGTATAAAACTTTCAATTATTTTGAGCCACTTTATTTGTAGAATATGGAAACACATTGATCAATTCTTATTTGTTAATTTTCATACAAACTAAATACCTCGACGTAAATCACCAGATATGTATGCCTCTTTATCTGAGCCACATTAAGACCCTTTCATACTGCATGGCTCAGTTAAATGAAATTACAAATATATTTGTAACAAAGCCTTTTTAAGTAATACTTCCTTTGTTGGATTTGATTTAATCAAGCAATAGAAGCATTTGCTAAAGTTTATGGATAACGTGAAGAATACGGTGTAAACATGTAAACAACAATTTACTTCTTTTTGGAAAGTGCGGCTAGAATTAAGCTTCTAGTTATTCCAATCAGTTTACAACTAATTATTTTTTACTAATTTAAGCCGGGACCTTTACTAAAATACAACTACTAACTGCTGCAATCATTTTTAATGATTTTCATTTTCCTCTTATGCTCACTTTGTTTCCAAATATCTCAGCAACGTGACACTTTGGGGCATCACACTTTCTATAACACTTTCCTCTTGAAGACATCAAGAGAAGGGCTGTCTCGTAGGTAGTGTGGGAGAGAGTTCCAAAGACGCACTGCAGTAACAGAAAATGAGCCGCCATAGCTGGAAATGAGACGACCGTGGAGTACGAAGAAGAACAGAAGTGGCAGTGCGACATGGTGTACCCCTTAGGACAAGGTACTCAAAACTTTGCGAAGGTATTGAGGAGAATCAAAATTGTGCAGGATACTATAGAGAAGGCATAGGATAAGAGTATTTCGCTGACGACAAACTGCAGCTACCCTAATTTAGTCCGAAACTCCGACACGTGGTCGTATTTCCAGAAAAAAATATGGTAGCGAATGCGCAAGTCTCTGAAGAAAACAGACATCTGCATAGTCTTTCAGAAGTAGATGAAGACTGACCTTAGTGCGAAATAGTAAGAATTGTTGGAAACCATTAAAAGACTGAAAGTGTAGAATACCTTCTTACTAACAATAGCTATATGAACCACCCAAGAGAGATTAGTGTCCATATGGACGCCGAGATTCTAAGCGTTTTTAGAGTATACTTTAGGCATTGAGTTATACACTACTGGCGGCACAGACTGGTGATCTAACTAGCTAAGCATGTATCTGCCATCAATGAGCGCTTGAGATTTAGTTGGGTTGAACAAGAGTCCCAAGGATTTAACCCTCGTGTTGATACTTGCTAGGTCATCATTGATTGCAGCCACAGCTGCAGCCAATTTGCTCACATTAAAATGAAGACATAAATGCCAGTCGCCTGCAAAACGATAGTCTATAGGGATAGGCATAAGGAATTTTGTCATAGCGCTTATAAAAGTAGAGAAGAGAAGTGGTGAGACGGCGCCACCTTTTGGAACACCTGCAGCCAAATCACGCCATTCAGAGGGAACTTTATCAGATCGAACAGGCTACAAGTGGCCCTGAAGATACGATTTCAATCAGTCATTTACCGTTGCAGATATAGTAAGACAGGTAAGGATTCCCAAAATAATGTCAAAATCAACTGAGTTAAAACACTACAGGAATCCAATAGAATCAATTCTATTATATTCTACTTTAGGAAGAGGTTGGACATGAGTCCTCTTCGACGCTGAAGGAAAGAAGTTAGTGTAAAGAGTACTACTATTTGAGTTATGTCAGAAACAAATTCACTTATATTGAGTAGGAGCATTTGGAGTTGAAGGCCATCGTCACCTACCGTTTTAATAGAGATGGATAGGACACTTTTCTAATATCTAGCTCAGTAATTGGGTGGAAAGAGAAATATTTTCAGGCAAAAAAAGAATAAAAAGATTATGGAGAATTTACGATTGAACAAGGGCACTGAGGTCTATCTTATCTGGAAAACTCTTGCAACTTGTTTTCCTAGTGCTAAGAGACTTTAATGTCATACATGTGCTGGGTTGAAGTTTTAAATGGAGTTATGCATGTGGCACCTTTTCACAGCGACCGCAGCGAAATCGCAACTTTTTTTTTTATGCAAACCTGAATCAGGTAGTATAACCACTAGACCACGGAGGCGGTTAGTGTCACCTGTTTAGCACCACCCGGGGACCACGTGTAGGGATTCGCTGAAGGGTATTCTCCTACGGACGCGGGTGACTCGGCCTCCAAAATTGATGATAATATCTCAGTTGAGTTATCAGTTGAGAAGTGAAGATCTCAGTTGAGTTACACAAATGCTTGCACTGTTATATTACTGCTAATTGGCCGTTCATTCAAAGTTGACTCACTGTTTCTGGCTTCACTGTGGTTTTTCCTTGAAATTCGAATGAGGCACTTTATCGGTAATGTGATAGATAAAGGTTGGGCAGCCCGTATGAGCGCTCCAATGTTTTTGTATGAATTATGGAAACAGATAGAATGTGCGATAATGTGCCACCCGGCCAGTCGCGGAGAGAGGAATGTTCGTAACTGAGAAAACACTAGAGCTAGTGGCACATCATGTCTGTTGTCTTAGGTCCTATTTCAAGAGCAGCAGTAAGAAAAAATATATTTTTGTATCTCGTTTTCTTAGAAATCACAAAGCCTTTTCGATAGCTTTTCTCATGGATACTAGATAATATTATTACAATTTATATTTGAAATGTAGTCGATCTACACTTGATCTATCTCATTTTCACAAGCTCTTGTATAACATCAACATTGAAAGTTCAAGTTAACTTGCCAAAAAAATTCTGGAATGAGAAACCTGATTAATGAACACCTTGTGTTTTACCTGTACTGTTATACTGATACAACTTTTTTTCACAGAAGTCCGCCATCGCGAGTGTCTTGAGCTTCAAGCTTCACTTCCCACCAAGTTAATCCAATGCTTGTCGCTTCTGCCAACATGGTACGTCTCGCCAGGTGTATTAGGGACGGCCACGCTTTTCTTTTTGAGGATTTCAGTACAAGGCCAGTTTAGAAATGTGATCAAAATCCCTCTGGAGCGTGAGTACAATCCACCACCACTTACGACACTTCAACCAGCGGTTGATGGCGGGCTACGTTAGAGATGTTTCTTGATGATTCTTGGGCCATTAAATTCTGAGGATGCGACGTAGACACCAGTTGACGAAGATCTGGATTTGACGAGAGATGTCCTACGTAACCTACCACGTTTCGCAGCCCGTAGATTAGCACGGATTTTATATTGGACCCGAAGATTTTTGAGTTACCTTTCGGGTCACTTGCCTTGATTGCCAAACAGCTCACAGGTCAGCTGTGCGAAGGTAGCTCGGGCTTTGGTGATCCGTGAAATGATGTCTTAAGTTCCTCCAGTTTCCGACACGACGTTCCCGAGTTAAGTGAATTTGTGTCCGCGTTCCACTGTCTCTATAACCAACTTTGGTCAATCGCTCGTCTCTGCTGCACGAGAAATTGCGATCTCATACTGCAGAGCAGACGGTCTCCCGTTACAAGAGCTGGGGTAGGAAGCTCTACGTCAACCTCTTTACTCACCAGACCTTGCGAATGGAAAAAATACAATATCCGAGAGGCAGCACAAAATGCCTTTAAAGAACTTGTTGCCTTCTGATCAGCTGTATTATTTAAGAAGTACCTAAAGTACGGCCAACGAGAAGCGATACCAAATGTAAACAAAACACATGCAAGGTCATTGGGAATAGCAGGGGTGCGTAACTTTTTGAAAGTTGGATTTATATAGTTTTAAAAAATATCCGGCAAATTGTAATAATACCAAAAAGGATAGTCTATTTTTATAAATTTTATCATAATTTGAATTATTGTGTAATGTAGATTTAAATTAAATAACGCGAATAATAATAATTTTCTGAATCTGTGTATGGCAACACACTTGCCCCCTGTTACATAGGGATTTGAAACAAATTAGTCGAAATGTGAGTGTTAATACCTCTGCCTGCCCCTTAGGGAATACAAGCGTGATGATATGTTATGTTTATGGAAATAAGAATACAATTTTTTTTTTGAGGAAATTCTTGTTTATTTAGTCAGACGCCGATTCTTCTGAGTCTGTAGAGTCGGAATCAGAGTCTGTAACACTTATAATAAATTTATCCGTCACGTCATCTACAATAAAATCAAGTTTAATAAACTTCTCTTCTTCTTTTCGAACGTGCTTTACACATTTCTTCCACCGATCAGACGTGACTTTCGCCATGCCCTCACCTAAGAGTGCCTTAACTTTTTCAAATTGAAACGTAGTATTGTTTCTAGCTATGTGTCCTTTTACATCAGCCCAAATCAACTCAATGGGTTTTAATTCACAGTGATAAGGGGGGAGTCTTAGTACCTCGACCCCATATTATTTTGCTAATTCGTCTACGACGTATAACTGGTATTGGTTCTTCACCACCTTTACTTTATTTAATAATTGTATTTTTATTTCCTTTTCATCGAAACTAATTTTTTTGTCACGAAGCCACTGCTGAATGTTAGCCTTCAACCATGTTGAGCTGGGTATTTTTTCCTGTCGCCTTGAGTGGTAAGGCGCGTTATCCATGACGACAACTGCATTCTCGCCTAATTTGGGCAATATCTTCTCAAACAAGCTTTCAAAATGTGCAGCATCCATTGATTCGTGATAGTCACCAGTGCCTTTAGATTCAAACACCCAGCTACCGCCTTCCACAAAACCTCGTTTTCAATGTGGACTACGATTAGTCGCCGGCCCTTTGAAGTGGGATCTTCGCACCTGTACTCAGACCTTCTAAAAACGCTTGCCGTTTTGATTTTATTTCGGTGTCTACCCAAGTTTTATTAACAGTGTGACCTGAAAATAAAATACAGGATTCAAAAAAACATAGGCAATATTACAAATAATAATCTTACATAATCTTTCAGGCAGAAATACTTAGTTTTGATTATGCGCCGAAGGATTTCTCTGAAGATAGAAACTCTCTGCGCTCAAGTATACTAACGCAAAAATTTTAAATTACTGACCTGCGTTCACCCATGTTTCATCCATGTAAAAAATACGCTGATTCTCCTCTCTATACTTCTTAATTTTATGTAAGTATTTTGTCACTAAACGTTGGTCTAGGTTTGGTGGTGACAGGAGAAGAAATTTCGCCGTGTTCTTTATAGTCCTCGAGGATTCTATATACAGATTCAACGCCGATACCTAAAATACTAGCTGCTTTCCTCGCCATCTCTTTTTTGTATGGGTTTTTATCATTAGGCCAAGTTTCTTTAATATATTTGTAGGTATTAATAATCATATTTTTTTCATTCACAGTAAAACTAGTCACCTAAAATTAAAAATCAAATAAAAATGATATACCTACATACTTTATACACATGCATCTTTAATAAATTAAAAAAAACTTTTATTATTACAGTTGTTGTTTTATAACTTTAAAATAACTTTAAAGTACACTCCCAACCAAAACTACTAAACAATATTCTTATCTATCAGCTTAAACCCAAATATAAATGCAAACGGTAAATGGTTTCCTATACATACCTTCGGACGTTTCTTTTTTGGAGAAGTAAAATCTGTTGATTTATCTCTCGACGTACTTGGTTGTGGTTCCATCATTAACCACTCTTAATAAAAACAAACAATGATCAACAAAAATTAACTTAAACAAGAAATAATTAAATAAACAACAAAATAATAACAAAACTTTAACAAATAACTTGTATCACCACGAGCGCGTTCCGAAACAGAATGAATCTAAAATGGCCGCCCGAATGTTGGCGAAACCGTCTTGACGTTGTCATGTTTTTGCCGGGAGAACGAGACATTGCGACAAAGGCACAAGATGGAAAGAGATAGATATTAGATTGTCAACGCCACAGTTGTTTTTTAGGTTAATGACCTTTCGTATCGCTTCTCGTTGGCCTTACTTTACATCAATAAACTGCCATTGCGTTGGCAAGATGCATCGATTACTTTGATTAATAGAAAAAATGTTATCTTATTTCTTAAAAAAAAAACAGAAATTTCATAGGTAAAGACTTAATATTAACTATTGAACAATAACATTATGTAACAGCGGGCGAGCTCATTATTGTTTACTGGCCACTGTTTTACAAACGACGGGCCGTTGCCAAGAATTTGGCAACAAAAGAATCTAGTAACAGTTTGCAGTACCCGAATAAATACTCTAAATAGACACTATTACAGTTTATTTTACATGCTTACCCATTTAAAAACATTTTCGAAGTATACACAAAGAAAATACGTAATTTTTAAAACAAACACTTGACAATAATGTGTACAATATTAAAATAAGTTTTCAATTGGAGCGGCGGCGGCGGCGGCCGAGAGGACATACTCGTGTGTAATGATTCGTTTTATTTACGTTTATGAAAACAAACTGGAATCTAAACACAAAACAGAGCTGTTATTGTCGTATTTACATAGAAACAACGTTTAAAACGAGGCTATTCCGACATACTTGTAGAATTTATGGAAACTGGCGGTTTCGTTTGATGCTATTTATGTGTACCGTACCGTATCGAGTGATGAAGCCTTGCCACAGCGCTCTGTGTAACGATATACATTTTCTGAGGAGCGCCTGCCACAGTGGACCACTTCCTGCGGGTCAGAAAAGGCCACTTTAGTAGAATCAGAAAGCATATTATTATCAAGTTACCCGAAACGGTCACGTTTTCCTCATCACCCTTGAACCTAACCTAACCCTTAGCGAGATGAAAATTAAATTTGACAGATTGTTGTATGAATTAATATTATGATTCTTATATGGTTCGACTAAAGTGGCCTTCTTAGTCCCGCTGTTCGGTTAAAGGGGATTTTAATTATATCAATCTGTTAGTGAGCAGACTCCTGAAGCCGCTCCATCGTACACTACAAACCTAACCTGAACCTTATAGGATCACTCCTGTACCTGTCTGTTTATCCATCTGTCTCAGCCAATTTTCTCCAAATCTACTGAACCAATGCAGTTGGGAAATTTGGGACTTCTGCGATCCGAATAAATATAAAAAATGTAAATAAATATATTTTGATTATAGGATTACTTTTGAGGTTATCTTTCTTAAAAACCGTCTTTCCCTTCACAATTTTAATTCCTTTCCTCTGACCACATAAAATGTTATCTCTCGTGTTTCCTCGCACTGCTCTGGGTTTATCCACTCCTCTTTCTTTATCCACTCCTCTTTCTTTATCCACTCCTCTTTCTTTATCCAGGCAGTCTTCCTTCGCGCTCCCTCTGAACAACAGGACGGCAACCAGTCGTCCTTTAATGTGATTGCTCCGGAACACATTTGCAAGAAGATTGTATTATCATCACAGTGTAATTTTTTCACAATGTCATTTTAATTTATAGGCGTATTATATTTAAGAATGAAATTTTTATTTCTTTTCTGTTTGTATCCAAACAAGCTATACCGAAGATGCGCGACCGAAGTTCGGCATAATTATTCCTGATATACGATTAATGACGACACATTGTGCTGAATAAATTCTGCCGCGTAAGTTCGGCACTGATTGTGTATCATATCAGGCGAATACGTTGGAACGTAATATCAGCCGCGGATCTTCGGTCGCGTACCTTCGGCATAGTGTGTTGAGACACTTTGTTTTCCTATGCATTTGCACCTTCCATGTTCTGTTTCTCTATTTTAAGTCAACTTTGTTCAGTGTTTTTCTAGTGCTTATAAAGTTTTCTACAAATATAAATAAATAATAATTAAGCCTTTTGTTATTTATTTTATCCATGCCTATACTTTTACAATTATTTGATTTTCATGCAACAATTACAATTACAACAAATACAACTTTTACAATGAATTATTCCATCAACAACTACAAGAACTTTTATATTATGTTACTTGCTGCTACGGAACCCTTTTCGGATTCAATTTCAATCATTATCAATTTACAATTCTGAAAATAAAAAACTGTCAAGTGCTAATGTGTAATTTTTGTTCTAATTCACTTATCTAAGATAAGTACCAAAATAAATCCTGTTCATTCGAATTGTAGTCCAAAATAGCCCTTTCAGATTCAGAAGAGAGCCTATTTATATCGCTGTCCATCTGTACGTATTTATTTCCCTAAAACGTTTCTTTGTATTGATTGACGTGATGTGTGGGCGTTTGCCCTTTGCCGCGAGGGAAACTACTCACAATCTTGTATTATTCCTTTAAGTTCAAAGTCAGCAATACCTCAAGATAACATCAATGAAAAAAAACGATCTAACAGTATTTCTTTGTTATACGAGTATTAAAGCCAAAGATCGCTTTTGTACCTTTTTAGGGTTCCGCACCCAAAGGGTAACCAACGGATCCCTACTACTTAGCCCCTGCCCGCCTGTCTGTCCGTTTGTCTGTCAGCTGGCTGTATCTCAAGAACTAGATAGGAAAAGAAAGAAAGATAGTTAGATCGGAGATAGTTGAAACACTCGTAGTTTATTTCTATTGCCGCTATAACAACAAATAATAATAATTAAGTTTTATGATACGGAACCCTCCGTGTGCGAGTCCAACTCGCACTTGCCTGGTTTTTAAATATAACTTAGCTTAGGTATGTAGATCCGTATTTAACATCACCAATCAATCTGCCTAACCTATTCCTAACTACATATGTTGGCGTGGGCTTCCAGTCTCACCGGAGGCAGCTCAGAACCAGTATTTCATATGGAGTCCTCCACAACCCAGTCTACTGCAACTGGTGTTAATACGTATCCACAATCCCCATCGAGCTAAAGAACAACTTCGAAAACAATTATAAAGTACGTCGAGAGAGATAAGTCGCCCCACACTTCATTCTGGAATACGAGACTGTGGCTACCTGACGTGAACCTAACGGAACGGTGAGGTCGCTCCGCTAAGCCTGTGAAGCTCTGTGCTCCTGGACGGAGCTAGGCTGTCTTACTTAGCCCGGACACCTACGCATAATGGACTGAAAGGGGTGCCTGTTCATTACAGCGAAGCGAGGCAGCGGAGCGGAGAAAAAGAGAAATTTTAAACAATCATGTCAGTCAAAATGTCAGTGACTCACGTGGTGCGGAGATTTTGTGCAATTCCATTGGTTAAAATTTTTCCATTTCTCGCTCCACTGCATTGGACAGGCACCCAAATTTTGGAAAATGGAGTCTCTACTATGCTCTCTACTAGCTCAACTAGGAAACACCGGCCTCATCTGGATTATAATTATCAAGAAAGATGTTATGTCTAACCTACTTTACAATATAAATATCATTTACCACTAACTATAAAGTCGATGTACTAAAGCTGCAACTAGCTGGCTACCAATTATCGCGGTTAGCACACAAAGCTGCTGTATCGCTTTGAAGTTAGTCTTTACTGGGCGCGTATCGCTTTAAAGCGTTAAGCTGTTAGGGCAGGTTGTTTCACGTTCACTTAACGCATGCGTAAATGTTAAAATGGTGCTAACTATCGTTAAATCAAAAGATTGGGTTGTTTCAAAAAATGTCAGCGTTAACGCACGTACAATCTCGACACGATCTCACGCACTGGTTAACGTTACTTTAGTTGCGTCAAATAGAACAATATTGTGGAATTTCTTTTGAATTCCTCAATACCAGTTCTTCTGATGACACAAATAAGTGGTGGAATGCAAAAAAAAAGCTATTTAGGTTGGACCCGTCTCAATAACTTAGCTATTGAGATGAGCAGGAATATATACCAGAATGTTTTGATGCAACGCTTCTTATTTAACGAACGTTAAAGATCTTCCGTTAGTCTTATTTTTTGACGTAGGTGCGTATTCTATTAGGGGGTTTTGGTTTCCGCACTTAGTCCTGATGTTGGACCATTGTACGTGAAACGTACGTATGTTACGTTAACCAACCGTTTGATACAACCCGCCCTTAGTCGTCGAAGTTGAGCACAAATGTGGAGGTATTTTTTGAGAGTGAGTAGTGGAACAGTGAAAAATAAAGTAATAAAATATATTGATAAGTAATACAATTACAATAATTGATAGTATTTGGTACACAATCAATATTTTCTTTCGTCATGTAAATCACTAGCTGATGGACGCGGCTTCGCCCGCTTGACAAATTATTAAAACGACTCTATCCATTGGTGATGTGGTGAACCAAAATATAATGTCTTTGGTTACCACTTTAGGAAACGGCGATACGATGCACTATGGTGCCTAGAGAACGGGTGGTCTATGGAGAACCCAAGAGAAGCGCGCCAAGTAATATATGCTAAAATATTCTTGTACTATTACTACAACTACTTTATTATTAAAATACGTGTTTAGTGTGTGTCAGTGTGGTCGTTACATTATTTTAATATACACGAGTGTAATTCATGACCTGTGTTTCATTCTCAATAAGTTAGGCGGACACTCCCGCCTAAAGTGACAACAGCATGAAAATGGTGAAAACAGACATACATATATATATATACACCACATTTAAAACCACTAAACATCTTAACCAAAGCGACGGTGTGGTGGTATATGTGAATGCAGAGTTACCGGCTACATGTGAGGAACCCGACCTACATCAATCAGCTTCCGGACTCATTATAAAAATAAAATCTGAGGTGGCTATAATTTGTATCTATCGTTCTCCATCTATTGATAACATTAATAACTTTTTATCAGCCCTTAATATTATACTTCCATCTCTCCAAAATTTTAAAACAGTCATTTTAACGGGTGATATAAACCTTGACATAAAAACTACGACTTTAGATATCCGCTCTCACGAATATCTTAATTGCCTGGCCTTTCATGGTCTCCTCGCAGCACATACCATCCCAACTCGAGGCGATAGCTGTTTGGATCATCTTATTTTAAGAACAAACTCTCCTTCACATTCCTTCGTCTATGACTCTGTGGTCACAGACCACTATCCTTCACTACTCTGCTTGGATAATCAACGTATACGCAGTAGCTCATCTCTTACAGTCACCAATATTGACTTTGAGAAACTAAGTGAAACAATGTCTCAACTAGACTTTAATCCAATTCTCTCCATAGCTAACGCTGATGTTGCTACACATAAACTTCTGGAATTAGTGACCACAGCCATTACTAAACACACTTTGACCAAGAAAGTACCTTCGAGAAAGAAAGTAATTAAACCCTGGATAACTACTGGTCTGATACGATGCATCACAAATAGGGATGCGTTACAAAGACAAAACAAGATCCAGAAAACGAAATACTTAAACTAACCTATAAGCGCTACAGGAATTTCTGTACAAAAATCCTAAAGAAAGCGAAACGTCTTTATGATACAAGAGAACTGGATAAAGCTAGTCATAACTCAAAGTTGCTCTGGGAAACAATAAAGCGAGTCACCTTTACCAAAAAACCTAACAATACTTCTACACAACTCTTAACCACCTCATCATCACCGATAGAATGCTGTGACAAAGTAAACTCCTTTTTCGTCAATGTTGGCAAAAATCTTGCTAATAATATCAGGTCTACTCCTCTACAACGAACGGCAACTTCTAATACGCTACATAAAATTACACCCACCTCATCTTTCGTCCTGGAACATACCGACACTGACGAAATCATTTCAATCATAAACTCCCTACGGACCAACGCTGCTACTGGATGGGATGGTATATCGCCCTACTTCTTAAAAAAATACTCCACCCTACTGGCACCCATCCTATGCCATATATTTAATCTTTGTTTCGACACTGGTGTCTTCCCTGCTTCATTTAAAAAGGCAATCATTTATCCAATTTTCAAAGGAGGGGACGGAACGTTACCAAATAACTATCGACCCATAGCAGTCCTAAGTGCGCTATCTAAGGTGCTCGAACGTTTGGTTAATAAGAGACTGGTTAATTATTTGGAACACTATAAGCTGATATCATCTCATCAATTTGGCTTTCGCAGAAACTTATCCACATGTGACGCAGTTCACGAATTAACTAATCACGTAGTACAAAGTATTAACAATAATAAAAAGGTCCTTACTATATTCTTAGACCTCGCAAAAGCGTTCGACACAGTCCCTGTCTCTACTCTCCTATTGAAACTTGAAGGAGTGGGTGTTAGAGGCGTTCAATTAGAAATGTTCAAGAGCTACCTCACAAACCGATCGCAATTTGTCAAAATAAATAATTACAATAGTCATGAACTTCCTATTCAGTATGGTGTGCCCCAGGGAAGTATACTAGGGCCAACACTTTTTCTTATTTTTATTAATGAGCTGATAAATGATAAATGATAAATGTTTATTTCAATAACTTAAGAATACGTTTACATTTGGTCTTCAGGGAATTTCCATTTAAGTAAGAAGTATACTTGTGTTAGGAAGTTCCGCTCTTCCAGTAGTTACGACTTGTATAAGCTATTGAATAGACATTCCATTACAGTAGCTATTAGAAAATAGAGTGATCTAAATCAAAAAATATAAAGTAAAAGAAAAATTAAAATAATGATTAATCAAAGGCGCGCTGTAGTGTGAGGGTGTGTAATGGTGTGTTTGTGTCTGTGGGGGTGTGTTTGTGTGTGTGAGTGAGTGAGTGTGAGTGTTTGTGTGTTTATTGATAGTATATGGTATGTCAATATTAGGGATAATATGTGCTAGTGATGAAAAAGTAGTCTTCATTAATAAAAACCGAATTATTAAGAAATGCGTCTAAGAACATATAGTTTGGACTAAATTCTCAATCTCGTCATACGTTTTTGCCTTTAGCCATTCAGTCACAGTATTTTTGCAATCAAGATACAAAAGTGGATAAATATTTAATTCCTTGTTTATAAAGTTATATAATTGTGAAGATTGCCTAGCGTACTGTCTCTTCGCAAAAGTTGATTTAACAGGAACATTGGGGATCATGTATTTCCTTCTTCCTTGTCGAGTCATGGAGTCGAAAGTGAGAGATTTATGTTTTTTTAATATAATTTGGAGCACATAAAGTTTACGAACAGTCAGAACATCAGAAGTCAGGTAAAGAGTTTCAGTTGGGAACCTAAAGGGCTTAAATAGCATAACTTTAAGTAGTGATCTCTGAGCTCTTTCTAGTTCTAGGAATTTAGTTTTTGTTGCTCCTCCCCAAACTGGTAAACAGTACGCTAGTACCGACTGTGCCAGTGATGTGTAAATTTGTAACAGAAGGTTTTTAGTAGTCACATAACGCAGTGTTTTAAATGTCCAGACAAGTTTCCGAATTCTTTTCATTATAAGTTCAGTATGCCAATGCCAAGATAAACGTTGGTCGATCATTATACCTAGATATTTGGTATATTGGACTTTTTCAATTTCTGTGCAAGGGCAAGCAGAGTTAGAGTTTGAGGGGGTCTGGCAATTGTGAATTTTTATTTGAAAGTCAGCTGAAGGTTGTGAAAGGTTATATTTAGAGAAGCAAATGAAGGTGGTTTTAGATTTGTTTAGGGTTAGAAGATTGTGATCGAGCCATGATGCTATCCTAGACAGGCCGGACTCTGCAGATTTCTTAACTTTGTTCCAAGTTGTGTCACTAAACACTATGGCAGTATCATCCGCGTATGAATAGATGTGCCCTCCTTCTATGTTCATATTACAGAGGCTGTTTATATAAACTAAGAACATAGTGGGGCCAAGCACGCTTCCTTGACCAACGCCGTAAGTGATAGTTTCATCTAAACTAACAGTGTCGCCGATTTTGACTTTTTGCTTTCGCCCACATAGGTAGTCCTTGAATAAAGCAAGTGGCTGACCTCTTATACCATTGCTTTCCAACACGTCCAGAAGAGTGGAGACAGAGACAGTGTCGAACGCTTTTTTGAGGTCAAGGAAGACGGCAAGGCACTTGTCTCCACTGTCTACTTTACTGGTTACAGTGGAGGCAAGAGCCAAGGCTGCATCGTCCGTTGACATTCCTCGCCGGAAGCCGAACTGATTGGGTGACAATAATTTGTTTTTGTTAAGATAATTCATTAGACGTGAGTTTATTAGTCTTTCTAAAATTTTGGAGATGGACGGTAATACTGATATGGGTCTATAGTTCGATGGGTCTGTCTTGTCTCCACTCTTATGCACTGGTGTTATTAAAGCAAGCTTCAGAGCCGTTGGAAATGTTGCATGTTCAAAGCACAAATTTGCCAAATGTGTAATAATTGGAACAATCAGCCCATGGGCAGCCTTTAAGAAACTAACCGGGATACCATCCCACCCTGGGGCACTATCAGACTTTAGAGTCATTAGAGTACTGTATACCTCTTTATGATCAGTTGAAAGAATTACGAATGAAGATGAAGGGGAGTTGTCATTTGTGACAGGATGAAAAGCGTGTGTTCTGGAGGTGTTCGAAATGATTTCGTTGGCGAGAACGTTGCCTATGCTAGAAAAATATTCATTTACTGCATTTGCAGACTCCTGTGCAGTTGGTTTTAAATTTAAAAGCTCCGTGTTTGGTGTTTTATTAGGTTTACGTTGAGTTATAGTGTTAATTGTGTCCCATAGTTTTTTAGGATTTTTTTGTGCCTTGGTTAAGAGCTCTCTATCAAAAGTTTGCTTTTGTTTTTTGATGATATAGTTACAGTAATTACGGTATCTTCTGTATGTGACTCTTAATATTTCGTTATATTGGTCTATCTTAAGCCTTTTTTGCATTTCATTCCTGTTACGAATGCATCGAAGTAAGCCAATGGTCATCCATGGTTTAAGCAGCCTGTGTTTCACAGGAATTATTTTAGTTAGAGTACTGGAGATAAGGCTTGTTTGTAATATATTTATGAGGCGATCGGTAAGTATATTCGGGTCATCTAAGTCTAACAGATTTTGGAGGTTGCTTTGTTTTAAATTTTCTAGTGCGTTCTCTACATTTACCGTAGTTTTTATGACAGTGCTCTTATGTTTATATTCCTGGTCAGATAGTTTTAAAAAAGTCATAAAGTGATCGGTTACAGTAGTATTGATAATAGCTATAGTTCCAGTTTTGCGTGACGATTTTAACTTTAGGATAAAGTGGTCAAGGCAGTTTTTCCCTCTGGTAGGCAGTGTGTGACCTGGCAGCAACCCATGCATTGACAGCATGTTTAAATAACTTAACCTTTTTGAGCGATCGACAGCTTGCTCATCTTGATTACATATTAAATTAATATTTATGTCGCCAGTGATTATTATGTTTTTATCGGGTTTAATTGTTGTAATGTGTTGATTAAGGGAGAAAATAAAGTCATCGGTATTTGACGTAGAGGGCGATCGGTAGATTGCCAAAACAATTAAGTCAGGGTTGATGCTAATTTGTAAACAGGATGCTTGTGAAAGTATCACTTCTTTTACTATAACGCTGTGTGTATTTTTAATGTACGCGACCACTCCGTCTGCTCTATTTAAATGGTTTGTCGTTTGGTAGGACGAGTAGTTGTGTATTTCTGGTATTAATTTGTTAGGGTTTAGTCGGCACTCGCTTAGTATTATTATGTCAATTTTAATTTCTAGATTGACTAGGTTAAGTTGAAGGTCATTGAAGTTGGAATAAATACTTCTTATATTTTGAGACACTATTGTGATATCTGTTGGTTTCACTCTTAATAATTTGGCGACTTCTTGAGGCGAGCATTCATAAGTTTGGGTTATCTCTGTATTATCAATTTTATTCAAAGCTTGGAGGGTGTTATCCATAATTAAAATTGTTGGAAAGGTATGTGTACATATCTATATTGCGACTGGGTATGTAAGTGATGTGAAAGGACATTGTGTATATAGCGCGCGTGTAGTGAGGGGTAATGATCGTTAGGATACTTATTTTACACTTAATGATTGAACTATTGTATGTGTGAGTTAGATGTGTGAATGAGCGCCTTTTTACAAAACTAAACTTAATTATACAAAGCAACTTATAAGTTATTTTACAGCTAATTAGGGTATTCAATAAAAAATAGATACAAACAGTCAACTGTAACCACCACGGTAAGAAAACATTATCTAGTCATTCTTGCTGCATTAGGTGGTGAACCTGCGTTTCGCTTTTTATAATTATAGCGGGCGAGTTTTCGTCTTTCTTGACGTAAACTTTGCCGTAAGCAGTCCAGCAAAATTTGTACTCTCTGCTTTTTGCCAGATCTCTGGCCAGGAAATACAATCTTGAAGCTATAGTGGTCAGCTGTTCCGATATAAAAATTGGAGTATTTTCTTCTGATTTAAAACCTAAATGTTTCGCGCAGATTTTTTCCACGTTTTTCCTGTTGAATTCCTTCGTTTTCTTAAGGAATTCGGTTTTCAGAAGTGTTGAGGCCATTTCCAGTATAATAGTACTATTTTTAGTGTTCGACCGTTTATTTTGCAATCGATATATGTCTGTAATATCCCTTGTCACTATATTACAATCAACGGAATTCGATAAACAAGTGACCATTTTTATTAAGTCGTCTTTCTTTTCTTTTGCCACTTTAGGGACATTTTTTATCTCCAGATTGGCCTTGCGGCTTCCTCGTTGGAGGTCCTCAATTTTATTCTCCAGGATCACTACGTATTCATTATCTTTTTTAGCCTGAGTTTCCAGCAGTTCAATATTCTTTTTTAGATCATCATTTTGCGCGGACAGAGCGGCCATTGCAGATTCAATATTAACATTGGTGTTTTTAATTTCCATCAAAGTGGGGTAAATTTTTTTGATTTCTTCGTGTTGAGTTGCCATCATAGTTGATATCATGTTCTTCATTTCCTCCTTGAAGGCATTGAATTCGTCATTTTCGAATTCAAGCCCTCTCGGCCTCTTAGCACGTTGAAATACAAAGCTGTGGGGCGGAGGAGTACGTTGTTGGTCCGATTGTTCGGAAATGTTAGATTCGGAAAGCGATTTATTGCCCAATTCCTGCATAGTGAGTACCAGGAGATTATGCGCACCTAGAGATTCTCTATTACGACGCTGCCAAAAGATAGTTATAAGTGATGCGGCTAAAAGGTACAATATAGTTTAGCAGCTTTGCAAATCTGTCGCATCGAGTACCAGGAGACAATAGATGGATCCGTGGGTAGTATTAATCCAACATGTGTTTTCCACGCACACAGGTTTATTTAACACAGCTTTTTTAGGTACAAATATCTGGGAGCAATGAAATAGGTAGAGTTATCCACAGATTGTTGTTGCATAAATATCAAGTCTCTTCAGTAGGTATTAAGTTAATATCTTTTAGTTGTGATTGAATAAATGATCACAGGTACCAGGAGATAATAACTGACAGCGGGTGCTCTGTCACCTCGTGGGCTTCACACATCGCCGTATTTGCACACGTTGATACTGTCCTGATATGTGTCACTTAATGGGCGGGGCTAGTTGACTAATTACGAGTAAGGAGGCGGGTTACTGACCTCTCACTCTAATTGCGCTTGCGCTAACTCACTCGCTGCGTTATAAAGGCGAGCTATGCGACCTCAACATCCAGAATGGTAATATAATATCATTCGCGGATGATACTGCGATAACTGTTATAGCTGATACATGGTCTCAACTGGAAATCAGAGCACAAATCGCATTTAGCGCAGCACTAAACTGGCTCAAAGATCATACCCTTACACTCAATACTTCCAAAACAAACTTCCTTACATATTCAATCAGTGCAGCCTCTCAACCACGCATCCCGATAACTTTAATAGCTCATTCTTGCGATAGTCATCCCCAAACTCCTTGCAACTGTCCATCATTAATCTCTGTAGACCAAATAAAATATCTGGGTGTTACATTGGACAAAACTCTAAACTTTAAGTCCCATTTAAATATTCTCACAGGTAGGGTCCGGAAACTTATATTCATATTTAAAATACTTCGGAAAATTGCTAATCACATTGTCATACGCAATGTCTATTATGCCTTATGCCAATCTATAATCACGTATTGCATTTCATGTTGGGGAGGTGCTGCTAAAACGACTTTAAAACCATTGGAGATAGCACACAGAGCAGTATTGAAAGTTGCTACCTTTCGACCTATTATTTTCCCTACTAATGAATTATACCGTCAGTGGAATATTCTAAACGTTAGACAACAGTTTATTATGAAAGCAGTTCTCTTACAGCACAAAAAAACGCCTTACAGGTCAATCGATAAACGTAGAAAAGATTTAATTTGTTCTGTCCCACGTACACGCTCTGCTTTCGTTAAAAGATTCTTTTATTTTCTTGGCCCTTCTTTATATAATAAAATAAATAAACATTGTCCAGTATACGGCCTATCAAATTATAAATGTAGAAAAATGGTTCTTTCATTTCTTCTAGACTTCACATATGAAGAAACAGAAAAAATGATTATTTAATCGCTAGTGGCCCGCTGGGTAAGTTAATTGGAGCATTATGTTACACAAGTTACACAACACACGCCCACACACACCTACACACAGACATTCATACACTAATACACACACATTACACACACAAATAAGTAGCTTTTAGTCACTTTTTCTTTCAAAATTGTTCCTAAAGATATTTTTTTTCCCAATTGCTTTATTTTAGATTTATTAGATTTTTCCTTGTTCTTTTTATAAAAATAGTTATAAGTATCATATTTTTGTAGCAGTAAAAAACATTAATGTACTTAATATTGCAATCACTTACTCTTTAATCCATGGGGGATCGGAACTGTCACTCCTTCATACAGGTTATACACTAACCTAGTTAGGAGGTCGGAACTGCACCCACTATGATTGTAGAAAATCAGTGATTTTTACTATGTGTAAATTATGTACCCATGTACTGCAATACTTTTAAATGATCAATAAAGAATATATAGACGCGGCGGAGAGCTTTGTTTTATAATAATTATGTAGGGATAAGGCCAAGTTTTGTCTTATGTTTTTTTAGACTTTTACTATTCATCAGCCAATAAACGATTTTAATATATAATCTAACGTCCAAACTTTACGCGTAAAATGTTTGATCAGTGCGCGACCAACTCGCAATACATCACAAACTATTCGTATAACTAATAATATTTGGGGAAGACCTCCGCATGAGTCTGCGCAATAAACATATAAAAGTGTAGTTGTTAGTATTAGCAAGCAATGAGTGCTAGCATACTAACGTCTCGCACGGGACAAGTTGCGTGTTTTATTGTCGCCCGATGAATTATATTAGTCGGAGATGTTGATGCCGTTTTGTCGTTGTTTGTAGGAGGTGGAAATAAAATATGAGCGATTAAGCAGAATCTACAATAAGAGGTAGGTAATACGTAGGTATACATGCGTGTAGCTCGCAAAAAAATAAGCAAGAACCTTGCATGCCAGTATACTTGCAGTACCTGATTGATTCATGAACTGTGCTCCAAAGACGCAAGTTCTGACTAGCGCGTGCTTCTATGGCATACAAGCCATTTGCATAATTTTGTGCAAGTTACAGGCATGTGTGTTACGGCATTTATTTATTTATAATATGGCACATTCTGTGCAATTAATGAAGTTAATTATGGTGGCGTGATCTCTAGACGTCACCGACCATACCTAGACGTAGTTAAGATAAGGTAATTAAGGTGGGTAAATAAAAACCCAAATCAAAATGAACCTAGCTGAACACATTTGTAGTTACCTGTTTGTCCCTCCATAATGTTCTGAAATAAATGGAAGCAATAGTGCGATTGGGTTACTCTTACAATTATTGGTTTTAAAGTTCCTGTGAATTCATGAAAACAGTAGTTGTATTTGCTAGAAATACACATAAAAGCAAGTACCTACCTATGCATCTCTTTTATTTTCTCTAGCCACGCAAACAATTTAATATTAAACGTCAAACTGAAGAATAAAGAACCGAGTTCTTTGACGTCTGGTGCGACATGAAATAAAGTAAATTCCGAAGAAACAATTGATTCCCGGCGATAAAGTTTAACGGAGCTTTAACTTTGCATCTATTTGAACTCGTAATGTGAGAAGATATTCTGATATTTCAAAGCGTCTTGTGTTACTGCCACAATACGAACAAGCACAGTAAGTCTTATCCGAACGATGGCACTGACTCAAATTATGTGACGCATTATTAGAGTGTTTTGCGCTTCATGGTTGACTTTTCTGACCTTTATGCGTTTCCAATTTGAATTCATCCCCTGGGGATGCACTAAAAATGAGTCAAATTGCCAACAGTTTTATCCATAACTACAACATTTGATGCAACTATGTATTTGATATCGTTAGGCTGACTGTCGACGGAGAGTGAGGTTTTGCGCAATTCCTTTTAATATTTTTCCGCTCGTCTCTTCTCCGTTACTCGGACGCTAATTTAGGTACTCATTAACAGTTATGAAGCTTCCTTGGATTTTTGAACCTTCTGCGTATTTATGTAACGGGTGGCACCCGTCTGCTTGTAAAGCGGGGTAGAGGAACCGGTTATCGGCGCTGAATTCAAACATTGATGTGCGGATGCTGGCTCGCGGCCAGGCGTGACTCGCGAGCGCTACCTAGCGCGGCGAGGACGATATGTGGGAGTGCTACCCTACCGGCGCGGCACCGCTCACCGGACGACTGGTGCTCGCATGCTAATGTGCAGGTTCATGAAACCATCACGTTTTATTTCCAACATATTTTAAAGTAACTCTGTTCATAAAACTGTTGAAACACATTTTATTTGGACAAGCCAGGAAATTTTAAACGTTGTATTTTTGAAATCCAGTCAAATAAAATAAACATACTTTGGCAGTTAACATAAAACTGAAAATTATGAACAAGAATTTATTTATCTCTACAATATTTTGCTAAAATATGTAGTACGATTTGTGCAAAACGGATAAAAATGGATCCACAGATAGCAGAATGTGAATGTGTCCCCGGCTCTGGTCGCGGTGCCTCCTGCCTCCTGCCTCCTGCCTCCTGCCGGCTGGCGCATTATACTTACCGCTACTTTCAAATAAATCTTGACGGCGGCGATAAGACAAAGGATTGGCGTGCTTCGGCTCCTTTGACTCGCTCGAGCCAATAGCCGGTGGTATCGGACATTTTATATTTATACGTTTAGCAGAACACTTCTACAGGAGCTACCTCCGTATTTATTTCTGCGGCAAACTTGCAGTATCGCAAAAAAGTTTTATCCGGTAAAATTAATAACGAGAGACACGAGTATTTTTATAACAGCCGGTTGATTCTGTCGAAATCTCTCCGTGATCACTTAGGTGGAGTGAACGCCAAGTGAGCGGTCATGCCATCTTGTTTGTATGGTTTGACAGCTCACTTGTCGTTCACTTCGCCCAAGTGTTCATTCGTCATGTTTACAGAATCGCACTGCTGATCGATGTGATGTATGTTATTTTATTAAGCTATAACATTGATTGTGTTTTGAGGTTCCATACCCAAAGGATAACCCACGGAACCCTACTAAGCAGTATTTCTTGTTCCGCTGTAACAAAACAACAATAAAAACTATATTACATCTTTCGTCTCGAGGAGCTCGTGGCTAAATAACACAGCCACACGGGTCGATCTTCAAGGTTAAGCAATGCATGCCAAGGTTGGTCTGTGGACGGGTGACCATCTTAGCATATCGAGTTTTCTCCGTGCCTCGGAAACCACGTTAAGCCGTTGGTCCCGGCTTTCATTTGTGGATCTTTGGCAGTCGTTAGGGATTGTCAGAAGCCAATAAATGTAACTCCAGTCTTGCCAAGAAATACCGTGTTACCCAGTTAATGAGTTGTGGAGGTCTGGTATGCAGCCGCTCCACGTAAAATACTGGTATTCAGCTGAATCTGGTTTGACTGGAAGCCGACCCCAATGTAGTTGGGAAAAGGCTAGGCAGATGATGTTATTAAATCCTTCGTGTCAGAGACCAAATCGCACTTGGCCTGATTTTTTATATTTTATTAAATGTTTTATTTCTCTGGAAGTAATAATCAGATAGCAAAAATTCTTTCTCTGATAGTATGCCACGGTACATTATTTCTAAGTTTCATCGTATCCTGGGGTTAGCCCACAGTTTCGTTGTAAAACATCAATCAATCCACAGTTAAATAGGACATTTCTACGCCTTCCACACCCAGCTTTTGTCAGGTCGTCGCCGTCGCCGCGTCGGTCCATTTCGTCGCAAGAACCCACGCGTCGCTTTCACGAATATTATATACAAACAGAATCTAACAATACGCGTATTTGCTTTGACAGCCTTTTGTGGAAGTTCCACAACCGCGGCCTGATTGTCCAATATGTGAGGAATTTGGAAAGTTGGACTAGCGAGACAAAGCCGGACGGGGTCACGCACAAAAACTAATGTAGGCATTTTAGCGAGCCATGAACACTATGTGTTATGGAATATTTTATGTTTTAGCATAGGGTAGCCAATATCTGGATTCGGCGAATAAATTAATTGTTCCCATATGGTTCGTCAATAATGTTGAATTCCTATTAGTACGGGCAGAGATGGGCACGAACAAAATGCTGCTACTGAAAATTTCCTAATCCACAATAGTGACAGCTAATGAGTATATCTATCTTCCAGGAATAGAGAGGGCTGGTTTTAATGATGCTCCAAATCCGAATCGGAATTCTGAATATTGTGAATCCTCGAAGTGATAGTTAAAGTTTGGTACATTTTTATCAAACGATTTAGTTCTGTACATAAAATAAATTTATGTTCTCATTCTTGATTGTTAATGTTTTCATTTTTATACATATTATATTGCTCGAAAACTATTAACAATAAGGTAGGATATTATTCAACAACAATCATTTATTACAAACTCTTACGAGTTTCCCAAGAAATATTTAAATGTTACTTCCACATGGATTCACACTACTTCAACCAATAATTGTAAATTTGGGCGAAGTGAAATCTTATCTTTCTTTAAGTAACACTATTTATAACCCCACAGTAAATTGTAATTTAATAACAGGCTTTTTAATATGTAAAGAAAACTTGCTTCTCCCAGAGAGAACGCTATCGTGAAATTCGAAAAATATCCCAAGGGACCAAGAAAGTAAACTGTGTAATATTTCCGAACAAGGTTTACCCATGTGCCAAATTTAATTTAAAACCGTTCAGCGTTTACGACGTGATGCGGTAACAAACAGACAGTCAGAGTTACTTTCGCATTTATAACACTAGTATGGACTAGTAGGGATAAAACGACTGGCACCAATTAATATTGACACCGTTTAGCTGAGACTAAACAAGCAAAAAATAAATACGTCAAATTTTGCATTCATTGATCTTCATCAAACCAGCCCACCAGCTAAAAAATCCCGTCAATTTGTCAGAACGAAAGGAGTAATAAATTGATATCTATCAGCCGCGCGTCAGTTCAGTGCCGCTCCACCGCGCCCGCGCCCCGCGACGCGCCGCCCGCTCCCCGCGACGCGGACTCGTCGCGCGACCAACGTGATTGATTCACTCAACATTCACTTATTAATCGAATGCAGGGGTGTGAACTTTTGTTACAAATACATAATTTTCAGTGTCACTGTACAGCAAACTCGATAGTTTACAATAAGCGTAGACCACCAATGGATAGATATATCTCTCTAAAATAGTTATAGAGAATAGAGTAATATTTAATGTACTTTATAACGCATAAAACTCAGTGGCCAATAAAATCTATCCGTATTTTTTACTGATCAAAAATATATTATCTTGTAACTTTAATATACATGATCTTGTTACTCCTGTTCCATTTTCGACCGCACCATCGCTTACCTTCAGGCGAGATAGTGGTCCAACGTATGCCTAAAAATAGAAAAAAAAATGTGTTTGCTGACGGTCTTGTTTTAGTATTAAGATATTTTTCTTGTTGTCTTTTAACATAAATACATAGATACTTCAGTAAAGGGTTGGCTCTTTTAATCCACGGTTTTTCAAATAATTAATTGATAACAGCCAGCCCTGTCAAACGTCAGTTGGGAAGTGCACTTTAATCAGTCAGGCCTGCGCGTCTAATGGCCGAAGTTGTCGCAGTATTATAGGAGCGGCCGACAAGAATAATAAATGACGGGAACAAACGCTCAACTTATTATTTTGTTCGCTTAATTGCTTTGGATTGGTTGGCACAATTTTATGGGCTGGGAAAGGAAATTACTTTGTGGAGCGTTTGATGTGTCAGTGTGTGTTATATTGAATGGGAAAAGCTGGAAATTCACCATAAAGATATCATATTGACTTACTTTATTTACAGACCAACTTTCCACCTAGTTTTTTTGAAGAACAAACTTTTTTAACGGCGTTGAGCACTTTTCTTGGGATTGTGTATAAAATGTTAAATTCGCATCAGGACACGTGACCTGATCGAAAATTCGTAAGACGAATGATTCAAAAATGCACAACGTTAATGTTTAAGTTTTCATTTCTGCCGCCGCTCCCGGAGTGCAACCCGTTGTTTTTTTTTAACTACTGTCACACACTATCATGAACATTCTGCACATTGCTGGACGTTATTTAAGCTTATTAGAGTGAATGACACCCGCGGGCCGTGCGTATTCCAGCAGGGTAGGTAGTAGAGTAGGCATTGTTTAGCATTATTTTGTAGTTTTTTTTTTAGTTTTAGTTGGGTTAGTAATTACAATTGTGCGTACAGCTAAGGAGTGGAATTCTTCGTGGTAGCTACAATCTGGGAGTCTAGAGTGAATAGGTTACTTCTAGGCAAGCGAGCTCCATCTTCGACCGCATCATTGCTTACCATCAGGTGAGATTCCGTGGGTGAGATAGTGGTCAAACAAGTGCATATCAATAAAAATAAAAATGTAAACATATTTTCTCTCACTGCTTACTCACATTACTTTATAGCTCACTTAAATAAATCTACAACTATTTCTTATCTAAGAGGTATTTTATTAAATAAAGAAACCGAGCGTCTTTACACAAAGGTTCTACTAACTCTAGGCTCCATTTCAAAGTGCTACAATAACTGAACGACTAATTGCCAACCCTTTATAAACAAAAGGATTTTATTTAAGAAAACCCTTTTTATGTAGGTATAACAGAAACCTCTACTCTACTTTTGTCTGAATTTCGTAACAATTTACTGGTGCTGGTATTTGAGCTAGCGTTTTCCAATACTGGTAGGTAGTGCAGTGTGCAAGAGTGCACACCCAGTAAGGGGAACTACACACTTCAGCAAGCCAACATTAATCGGCACAGCTGGGCGGTAAAGTCTAGTATACTCGTACGTAGATAAATATTCGAGAAAAATGCCGCCCTTCTATGGGCTATACGATAGTTCTAAGAATGCGGGACGAAGAAAATGTGTTATTGTTTAATGGTCCTATCTGATCGTCACTACCGAATAATATCATCATCTGCCTAGCCTTTTTCCAACTAAATTGGGGTCGGCTTCCAGTCAAACCGGATTCAGCTGAATACCAGTGTTTTACGAGGAGCGGCTGCCTACCAGACCTCCATAACCCATTAACTGGGTAACACTGTACTTCTTGGCAAGACTGGAGTCAGTTTTACTGGCTTCTGACAATCTGTAACGACTGCCAAAGATCTACAAATGACAGCCGGGACCAACGGCTTACCGTGCTTTCCGAGGCATGTTAAGATGGTCACCCATCCACAGACCAACCTTTGCAAGCGTTGCTTAACTGTAAAGATCGACCCGTGCGGCTCCTCCTCGCCGAATAATATACAACATTATTATTATGTAGTAATTGATTTCTGGCCGGCCTAGTTGTTCAACAAATGCTGCCGATTGTGTCGGCCCCCTTCAGTGTGCACCATCCTTTAGAGCCGCATCGCCTTGGCGTCGTTAATGAAATGTTTAATGTGCAGATATTAATTTGTACGGATTTATGGGAGATTTAGACTGAAATAGCTCGCAGAGCTTCATGTGACGTAGTGAAGTGAAGTGAGGTTGATACGATTGATCACAAGTTGTTGGGAAATATCGGTACACAGGGTATATCGATTTAATCTGTCACGCAGTTTGGTGGGTGTACATGATTGTAACAAATGTTTGGTCCGAAATAAATATTTTTTTTATTTATTTAACTTTACTAGCTCATGCCCGCGTCTTCGCCCGCTTGACAAATTACATACCTACTAAAACTTTCCTCGAGAACCACTCTATCCATTGGTGAAATCAACATGAAAATCGGTGCAGTAGTTTTTGAGTTTATTACGAACAGACAGACAGACGTGGCGGGGGACTTTGTTTTATAATGTGTAGTGATTTAAATGTAATTTTAGGGTATGTGAAAATAAAACACTTGGAATGGCAGTTTTATTCATCATTTCCCGCATTTATAATTATTTCATAAATACAACGGTAATACAGAAATGGTTTTGCATTACTTTTTGGATGGGAAAACTTCAAAAAACTCCTCCCACCCTTGACTAAGTGTCCGATTCTTACCGAAAAAATCCAGGCAGGTTCCTCAAAATGCCCTTAACGTTCCATTGCAGGGCTGTGGTGACTCTTTCAAACAATTCCGACCAGGCTCCTGAGAATCACCCTGCGACTCCCGACGAAACAACCTTGTCTGGAGTACCTGCGCCAGGCGTAAGGTAAGGACGCCGTGGCGCCTCTCTAGCCACTCCTCGCAGAGGGGACTTATCACCACAGATTAGTGCCAAAAAATATGTAAATATTCTTTTATTACATTCTGTAGCGTTATTTTGGATGTTACAAAAAGGCAAAAAGGTAACATAAAAGGCAAAAAAGTAATAAGCTAAGTACAATAAATAATTATTATGTATCCTGTTGGTCACAGCAACCATTTAGTTATCAAAAAGGTGTGATCTAATTATTAATTCAACCCCAATTAATTTAAAAACAAGATTCAAACGTAATCTATCGAACCATACCTATAATATGAATCTGTGAATCCAAGCAATCGGAGCGAAGCGGTGCGTAGAATGTAGGTACGTCTGCGCGGCGGGTACAGAGATCCTGAGCTCTTGGGTAGGGATGTTACCGAAGTAGTTTTATACAAACTGAAGTCAGAGCCAGAGTTTTTAAACATATTGTCGTACTCGGAGACAGGGTCCGAGGTGGTGGCAGAAATTACGATGAAAATGTAATCCAAAGTGGTTACCACGCAACATTCATAAACCTTTTTGTATACTTACGTTATGCGCTATACCTGGAACTCCGCTTAAGGCTGTGTTTCCACCAGAGATTTATTTTTTTACTATTGACAGGCACGCGTTGACCCACTATCTCACCTGATGGTAAGCGATGATGAGGTCTAAGATGGAGCACGCTTGCCTAGAAGTAACCTATTCACTCTTGACTTAAAGACTCCCAGGTTGTAGCTATCAGGAAACACAGACTCCGGCAGGGAATTCCATTCCTTAGCTGTACGAACTATGAATGTGTTCCCAAAAAGTTTTGTGCGTGTGGGTGGGATGTGCGAAGATGTGCGGGGATGTGTAGCGAGGGATACGAATAGAATCACTTGCGCTGAGCGAGGCTAGGTAAATGAAGCTATTCCATTGGTTCTTAACAAACACATCCCTCGCTACGCTTTCCTCGAAATGCAGACTTAAATTTCCAATTTGAAAGTATCTGCGCCGAAGTCGTGTAATATCAAACGAAAGTTCCGACTTATCAAAATCGGATTCGAAGCTCCGTAGCATCCCTAGTCCAGGGGTCCTCCGGGCAGTTTGAGCTAATGGCTTAACAAGTCGGAACTCGCAACTATCGGCCAGCGAGAGTTATAGCCGTCCTGTGAGGAGCCGAGAACATGGCGCGCGAAGTAAGCGGATTACTATTATCCTAGCTAGTGGCAAGTTAGTCTTGACGGGCTAAGATTGATGTCTTATGGTGTATCGGTTAGTAGCGATACTGACCAGCCAGTACGATCTGTTAGGCCATTAGGTTGTATCGGTACTTCTATTGGTATAAATAGGTATGAGAAATGTAAGACAGCGCGCCTGTCTTTGAAGAGAAAGGCATGTTTTATAATAGGTACATATACAGGTATAACACAGGAATAAGTATACACGTGTAGATATTTAGAACGACCACTGTTTACTGTTTATGTTGAAGGCCCGAATCTTGAATCTGGACAAATATCTTCCCGATTCAGCTTTGAGAGAGAGACGGAGATACACACAGTGAAATGGCAATTCATAGTGGAAAGTAAACAATGCTGCTATACCAAGCTTGCCTTTAGTAGTTCCCGTTACAAGAACCGAATCCTCAACCAGTTGTTTCAGCTGCCTATCAAAACTGGTATATTCTAATTTATTTACTCAAATCCCAATAAAGCAACAAACCTACTAATTCTTTCGCAAATTATATTTTTCGTAACAAAAGTGTCCGTATAACGAGACTATATTTTTAGCCAATACACTCGCTCCTCAATTTAGCCACGACCCATTCTCTCCGGCAAATTCTAATTTGTCATATACGTAAGTGTCCGTATTCCGAGGCGCTGGTTAGTCAACGCGCCGAGAGTGTCACGCGCGCTGATAGAATTGGCCCGGATCGTGACCGCACTCACGATTCTACGGCCTACGTGACGACTTACCAGGGGGTATCAAGGGGTTGTGGAGCGCTGTTGACTTGGTGACTTGAGATTAAGATGTTTGCAACAAGCGACTATTACACAATTGATTTTGAACATAGTCCAACATGTTGTACAGGATTTGTACAGGCTACCAAACTACCTTGTGGTCAATCCACTTTTGTTTTCGTTATTGCTGACAAAATGTCACCTTTTTAGGGTTCCGTAACCAAATGGCAAAAACGGAAAACTTATAAAACCGTCATGTCTGTCCGTCTATCTGTCTGTCCGTCTGTATGTCACAGCCACTTTTCTCCGAAACTATAAGAACTATGCCGTTGAAATTTGGTAAGTAGATGTATTCCGTGAACCGCATAAAGATTTTCACATAAAAATAGAAAAAAAAACTTAGAACTGAAACTCCGACTCGCACTAGGCCGGTTTTTTTTCGAGTCATTTCTTAAACAAAAAACTCTGCTGGTTTTATATTGCTCTTAACGTGACTGGCTTTTGTATTCGACGCGTAACAGAATGAACGACATACTTGAAATGGGTCATTGTGCTAATTATTATGAACGACTCTTACTATGGGACCAACAAGAAATCGCGAAAAAAAAACCGATCTCTCCATACATTAATGTGCTCATAACTCGACACAAACAAACTGAACAGCTGATATTATTTATCGCGATTTCGAGGAAGCTTAGTTCAGTGTTGTTATATTGCCGCCAAACCAAATCAAAATTCAAAAACGTTACTTTTTTAACACCTATCTCTCCGTTGCACTTCACAATTATTGCGAAAGAGAGAAATGTACTGTCACGGTTACAAAAAGTTACCAGTGCGCACAGAACCTTAACATTTAGCTTTCTAAAACGCAAATAACTGTTGGCCACAACAAACGATGAGAAATAAGGCATATTTACATAATCGCTCGCTATGTCCGGTGTTATGCTGAACCGGACAATTTGGCGCAGTGTGCACATGACCTGTTTTTTGTGACAAGCATTTTGATTGTGTTTTATGTTATGTCTCTTTTTGTCGCGAACAACCGTTTGTTCTTTATTTGCGATGTTTTCCGAGCACGAAAACAGCTTATTCTGTATTTATACGACTCACAAACACACTGAACACGTACATATTTATTTGTGTTTCTGTCATGTTTTTAAGCAATAAATTAATGTTTTTGGAAATGTAAACCACTGTGCTGTCATTGTTTTGACATATTAACGTAAGAAAAATGTTTTCTGAAGCTTTCCTCATTTACACTCAATCGTTCAACCCTGTTTATCGAGCCTACCTTATTCTCGTATCGTTAAATGAAATAGAATACCCCGCAATACAGTTTTCATTCGATTACATATCCACTAAGTAATTGTGGATACGTTGGACGAATACCAGAGGGTTTAGTAAACTGTCCGATCCTAACTATAAGTGATATTGACGGTACATTTTTTCTAGTTTCGATTTGAAAGGCTTTACGTGAAACGCTTGTGGATGTTTTGTTCAACTATTTCAGCACCATTTAGGCGAACAAAACTGCTCAGTTAGATTTTATATTGCTGAAAAATCGTATAATGTTTTGATGGCCGCACAACAATTCCCTATTGAATCCGATGTAATCCGACCCCGCAGGCGGCCATACATACGCCCGTAAATGAAAATAAAATTGGGGAAAACCTTTGAAAAAATAAATAAGGCGAAAAGCGATGACCGCAGGGGTTTAGGGAGTTCCGTGGAAGTCATTACAAACCGATTGGAGTCCATATATTTCGCGCGATCGTTCGTTTTAAGCTTCAAGTCGTAATTTTCCGTCGAGCGGGCGTAGCTTTTGCTGAGTCATGCAAAAATTTTAATTTCCTCCGCCGTGCGCGCCTGGAGGAGGTACCAGGCGGGCATGAGCTAGCAGGAGCTGGCAGGACTCGGCAGGAGGCAGCAGGAGGCGCGTGTGCGATGACGTCACGGCGATAAATCACGCCGAACTTTTCATTCGATCGATCGCGCAGTGACGTCAGCATACGGAATAACAGCTCCGCTCTCAATTGCGAACGTAAAACGTTTTATGGGGAAAAATACGGATTGTTTATGTGAGTGATTTTCTTTGTCGCGAACAAAAAAAAATGTTTGTAGTATCGATAAAAGATTGTGTTCGCAAACAAGTCTGTTTGAAATGCAAATGTTTGCCGTCGCCCGCCGGAGCCTGCCGGAGTCCGCCGGAGCCACGTGCGCCGATTGATTGGCTCTCAGAGTCGCGATTTATCACACGTTTTATTCCTACACATAAAATTCAGCTAAAAATCTGCTTTTTAACAACCCTGAATCGTTAACATCTTTACGAACTTGAATTTGTTTAGTCAAGGCCTCGAGCGCGTATCGGATCACACGAGTACCTGTGGCGGATGGTACTATAAAGACTTAAAGTACTCACCTTAACAATGTTGCCAGAGATGAGCCCTGATATGAGGTGCACAGAGGAGAGGTAGTCTTTTAAGAGATCACCTGGCTCTTTCTGTATTGATGGATATAATTACCGAGATGATTTCAGTGACTTAATAATTCCACAAACGGTAATCTTTTTTCTAAAAATAAAAGTAAAATTCTTCTCTCGTGTATCAACACGAAAGAAGAATTTTACTTTAATTTTTCACCAGCCACCTAAGGATCACCATGAACTCATTGGGTTTCAGCGCATCACCTTGAGATTTTCCACAAAGTAGAGTCTTGGTCGAAGGGTTTCATGTACTGATGTTCCCACCGACCAGTTGCACGACACCAGTCCTCAATACACGACGCCGTCCTTTCGTGTGCAGTGTGAATAGTTTCAATTATTTTTTATTATTCACTAGCTGACCCGCGCAACTTCATCTGCGTCAAATTTTCCATTAATGCTCCGTTCCTATTTGTTTTAGCGTGATGATATATAGCCTATAACCTTCCTCGATAAACGGGCTATCTAACACTGAGAGAATTTTTCAAATTGGACTAGTAGTTCCTGAGATTAGCGCGTTCTACCAAACAAACAAACAAACAAACTCTTACTTATTTTTTTTTATTATAAGGTATGAACTGATTACGATGAAACAAAAAACTTAATATTACTACAATTTACGCACTATGAAAGTTACGTGAAGTAATAAGACCAAGTGCACATAACCCTAATTTTACTTCTGGAAAACTTTAAATTCAAATATCTTTTGATAGACTGAACCGATTGCAATGAAACAAAAACTTAATGTTACTTTAAGTTTTGCTCAATCTTTGTGTATTAAAGTTATCTACATTGCTTTCGCACATTTGACGTGATGCCCGAACAAATAAACAGACAAACAGAAAAACAGACAAAAATTCGAAAAATGCTGGAAATGGGTTTTATTGGTTGTTCTTTAACACCCTAGCTATTTTTTTAAATTTCTTTTTCATGTACAAAAACCACCTTTCTACAGTTTTATTATATGTATAGATATAGATAGATGTATAGATGTAGAAGATATAGATAAGCTTACATCTCTTCCTAAGGTGAATATGACAGTTATTGTCATACATTGAGCTTGTCTGGTGTTCTGTGAGAGACAGTATGCGAGGGTGTCCACTGTTTCATGTTAAATTCTTATTAAAATTTCAAATTTGTACACATTTTGTATCTTGTTATGTTCTTTTTTTTGTTCTGTTAATTCTATGTTAATTAATGTAATTGGACTTGCACCGTTTTAATTAACTATAAATAAATAAATAAAATAAATAAATACCAGCCGACCACACAACGTCATCTGCATCACAGTTTTCATTACTGCCCGCTCCTGTTGGTCGTAGCGTGATTTAAATATCCATGATAAATAGATAATCCAATTCTAAAAAAACATCGATTAATAGATAATCCAATTATAAATGTTTTTTTTTTTCAATTCGTGCCAGTAGTTCCAGAGATTAGTGTATTCAACCAAACAAGCAAACAAACTCTTCAGCTTTATAATATTCGTACAGATGTATTCATTTATTTATGGTTTTATGGTGTAAGTTCATGTATTTTATTAAATCTGCACTAGATTCCTGAAATAAAGGATTAAATGAAATTAAATGAAAACTGCTGTAAAATTTCTTGGCTGCTGACCAACCCCAACAACCTTTAAACACCTAAGAAAAGTAACTACACAATACCTACTAATAATGTGATAAACCCCTCGACCCATTAACACACAAAATAAAAGTGTGTCTCGTCCATTGGTCACTTCGCCCTCGGCAGTAACAAGTTTAGTGTCCATAGTCGTTACGGGGACGGCGCAGGGTCGATAGTCGCCCAACTCATGTCGTCGGGCGCACGGGCGGGAACTGCCGTAGAGGGCTCATAACCGCTATCGCTTTCTTCATGGTCATTATTGTTAATTAATTACTGATGGAATAAAGGGTGGCTTTATTTCGTTAGTAGGTTATAGTAGGTGACATAATATAAGTGTGCAATAACGGTCAGTGACCTACATACAGATATTGAATTTCTTAATATCATCGGGTCGTGAGATCTTACTATCCATACGATAACAAGAAGAAAAATAATATAAAAAACAAAAATAAAGACATAAAGCTGTACTGAATCGACCTCTATCGAGATCATTTACGTTCTCTAGTAATGAAAAGCGCAGTTCATAATTTATTGTGAAGTATTGGTATTTACAAAGGGATATTAAGAAAAGGTATATGTACTTTATCGCAAGTTTATTTGGCGCCTACCATATCAAAAATGTGGTCCAAAATTATAATTATGTTTGCAAATCTGAAAGTGTTGTCTGTCCGACATAATATTAATTATCTGAAACATACGTACCTATTAAGAGTAGCACTCTAGATGCGTCATACACTCATTAAGGTCATATTCTAGTAAGTAATTTAAAGCTCCCAAAGATAATAATATGTAACGCGTTAATCCGTAGTCTTCTCTACTAACAAAATAATTGCAATCGATAGTATATTTCAATGTAAAATGTTAAAGCTGCCATATATAGCTTTTACGTCAGTTATTGGGATGCAGGTTTTTAAGAGCAGAGAGTTAGCTGTTCGCAGAGCACTATAAACGTTAGAAAAATGGAAGCTATAGATACAAGTGAATTTTTAAGTTACACATGTTTGTTTTTTTTTTTTTAATTTTTTTTGCCATTCAATTAGTTCAGTAAGTATCCTAGTAATAATTGTTGCTTTTAATCTTAACATTAAGTTATTTTTTTGCATGCTGAAAATTAGTAAGCACAATATGTGAAACTGTTATTACCTACTTAAGACCCATATTTTATGTAGGTACCATATTTTTAATGCAAATAAATTATATTCTTGCACCAGAGATGAGCGAGGATGCGTAGCGAGGGATGTGTAAATTAAGAAATAATAGAACCGCTTCATTTATCTAGCCTCGCTCAGCGCAGCGATCATATTCTCTTGCTACACATCCTCGCACATCTCTAGTGGAAACTAACTCTTAATCCACATCTATCTTGTTACTACTTGATGAAGACACAACTTCTCGACCAACTTCTCACTAATCGATCCCGAGGTCAAACACTCGCTAACCCTGACCCCACTCGGGTAATCACGGACACGCGCGAATACTTCCGAACCTGTCCTCCGCGATATACTTACGTGACACAGCGCCTACAGCCGGCAGCGCGACACTCCATACATCTCCGTCGTGACGTCATCAATCAGACTTCCTTTGCTCGTGAAACTCCTTTCTAGCCTGAAATAGTGACCTTTGTTAAGAACTATCTTGACAAAGAATGGAGTGAGCGTTCTCTAGCCAGCGGGTCTAAAAAGGTCTCAATAAATTCAAAAATCGAAAGTATTTTTTTGAAATTCGAAGCACTTTTTGAACGTCAAGGTTTTACAAAAGACAGTCCCCCAAAACGCCCGGCCGTCACCAATTAGTAGAATCATATTATTAATCATACAACAATCTATCAAATTGAATTTTCATCTTTATCGCTAAAGCATTAGGTACAAGGTTGATTGGGAATTATTGACATTTTCTGGTAGCTTGATGTGCTGGCTGATTCTACTAAAGTGGATTTTTTAGACTCGCAGATATAAAAAGAATTTTGTCAGATAAATGAGAGAGAGATAGAGCAATCGGGTGGATCTTTGTTCCGAATGCTCCATAAATGAAGTAATGTTTTTTGAAAGCATGTGTGGTTGTATGTCTACTTCTTTGGCAAGCCCTGTAGGCTAAACGGCTGGACAGACTTTGACAAATGAGGTATTATTAGGTCCGTAGAGCCCAAATAACAATGAGTACTATTAATTTATATAAAATTCTTCCGTTACTGAATGACTGAGTGACAGTCAACGCACAGCCGAAACCAGGCATGTAGGTTCCTAGGGGAATGTAGGGGAGCGAAGTGAGGATTTCCTAAAAATTCCTACGGGAACGGTAAAAAACGGGACATGTGCGTACAAGCGGCAAATGCTATTTATAATAATAATAATAATAATAATAAAGCCTTTATTTCCTTAACTAACAAAACATAACTATAAAAAACAAATTAAGGGATAAAATTTACAAATTTAGTTAAGGCCCCTTGCGGGTACAGGCCTCCTCCAACAACTTCCAGGTTTTCCTATTCTTTGTTTTGTCCATCCAGTCGCTTCCAGCTTGATTTTTAATCTCGTCGACCCAGCGTTCCTTGGGGCGTCCTCTGGTCCTCTTACCTTTTGGCCCTGGCCATTTTGTGACTAATTGTGTCCATCTTCCGTCTGTAAATCTTCCCACGTGACCAGCCCACATCCACTTTAGTCGTTTCACATGTTGGACTGCGTCTATCCGCTCGATTGCGTCATAGGGACAAAAGTCCCGAAATCACTATTGGCTCGAGTTGCGTCATCGGAACGAAAGTCCCTATTTTAAAAACGCCAGTCTGACAGCACAGTATGTCTTTTTCTGTCGAACACACGATATTTTGTATCATTTAGCTCTTTTCCAGTCGAATCTTTATACATTTCTACATGCTTAAAATACGAAACACGCAACGGGCGAGTCCATTTTTAGAAAGAAATTAAATGTTTTAGTCAGTCTGTGGTATGACGCGAGTTGCGCAATGACGTAGTGTCGAATAAACTTGTTTATTATGTTGTTTGTGAGTGAATTAGTGTTAAATAATGTTTTATTGGTGCATTGTGATGTGATTAATGTGTGTGCAAAAGGATTTCAACATGTGGGTAAGTTTTAACACGTATTATATTCATTTTCATAACCCTTGATACACAAGGCGTCCATGTTGTCAGAACGCTTTCGTAATTTGTTAATTATTAAGTCTAGCTACTTGTTCTGACTAAAAAGTAATTATTATCGCATTTTATGTTTACTGGGCAATAGATTTCAGCCAAAACATAAACAAAACAAACGAAATTTACGTTATGATTAGAATTTTTGTTCCGTGGGTCGGAAGGTAAATAATGCAAAATGGCGGGAAATGGCTAATGTTTGGTGGTAGATTTTTTTTTTTTATATATGTTTTTGTACGGTGGAGTATGTTGTTTGTTATTTATCGTTTTTAGATATAACCCAGCTACCCATACAAGTCATAAAATATATATGTTATCGATTTACTTTTTAAATTATTCCTGTTCAAAGTTCACATAATGTGTTTTTTTCACCAATATTCAATGTTTACAAATTAGTTAAAAAATATAGAAACTAACCGTTATCATACACTTAACGTAACTATAAAGAGCGGTTTCTCAGCTTTACAAATAACAAACCCACTTGAGTGGAATCTGTAATACGAGGCGACTAAAAAATGCTAACGTAAACACAAACATCTGGCGTCCAGCTGGCGCGTTTTTTTATCGAGCCGCGCGCAGTTGACGTCATCACGTGACTCATGCCGCGCGCGGCACATCTGTTTTTTCTCTTATTTTTTTTGATTGAATTTTATCTTTTAGCCTTATACTCAGGATACTCCTTTCCATAGCACGTTGGGTCTTTTCTATTTTGTCTCTCGCATATTTGTTGAATATCCAGGTTTGGGATCCATAAGACATACATGGTAGTAGACATCCATCCATAACTTTCTTTTTCAGTTTCAAGGGTAGTTTAGATTTCATAATTTCTTTCAAACTCCAAAACTTGTTCCAGGTCATATTTATTCTTCTTTCTATCTCCTCTTTATTTCTAGAATTATGAAATGAAATTAATTTACCCAGGTAAATGTAACTCTCTACATATTCTATCATTTGTGTGTTTTTTATTAGTATAGGCGTTTGTGCAGCGTTTGTCATTACTTTTGTTTTGGATATATTTAGTTGTAATCCTATGCTATTGCTTATTTCACAAAGGTCTGATATCATTTCTTGCAGTTGATTTGCAAAGTTTGAGAATAGCACGATATCATCAGCGAATCTGAGATTACTGAGGTTTTTCCCATATATGTTAATACCTTTATGTTCCCAGTGTAAGTCTTTCATTATGTTTTGTAGTACAGATATAAAGATAGTAGGTGATAACGGGTCTCCCTGTTTCACGCCTCTACATATGTCGATCTTCGGCCCCAGTCTGTCAAGTTTTACACGGCTAACACTCTTGCTATATATGTCTTTTAAGATGTTTATGTAAGTTTTTGATATTTCTTGGTTATCTAGTGCTTGCCATAGACTGTCATGGGATATCGAGTCGAAAGCTTTTTTATAATCGATAAAAGCTAAGTAGAGGGGTTGCTGGTGTTCTTGATGCTTTTCTATTATTTGATCTAAAGTATGTATGTGGTCGATAGTGCAAAAACCTTTTCGAAATCCTGCCTGCTCTATGGGTTGGTGCAGCTCTATCTCAGGCTCTATTCTCTTATTCAAGCAGGCTGCGAAGAGCTTATACATAGTAGGTAATAGACTAATTGGTCGGTAATTACCCATATCTGAGGGATCTCCCTTTTTGTAAAGAAGTATAATCCTCGATTCCGTCCATTGCACAGGTACTCTTTGCTCTACTAGAATTTTATTAAATAGAGTCGTAAGGGGACTGGCTAATAAAAATTTTCCTATTTTGACTGCTTCATTTGGTATGTTGTCATGTCCCGGACATTTTTCTTCTTTGAGCCTGTCTATTTGCTGAATTATTTCTTGATCATCGAAAGGTTTTACCGATGCTAGAGTCGTTGTAGTTATCGTTTGATCAATTATGTTTTGTTTGTCACAGTGTTGTTTGCTATAAAGATCTTTGTAGTAGTCTGAAGCAATTACGACAATATCAGTTCTTGTTTGCATATGATGTTGAGTTGTTTTTGATTTTAGCTTAGGAATCCATGTTTTGCCGGTACTTAGTTGTTTGTACGCCCTTTTTTGGCTACCTGATTTCAATAAATTTTTCTCAATGATTTCCATTCTATAGTTTTCGTAGTCCTTTTTTAATTTCTTGTTTGTGGTCTTGTATAGGTTTGAAAGTTCTTCTCTCTCTGTCTTCGATTTTGGTTTTTTATTTTGTAATTCTATTCGTCTTTTTATCATATCTTTTGTTTCTTTTGATATGATTTCCTTTTTTTCTTGTCTTGAACTTATGTTTTGCATACTTTTTACTATTGTTGACTCTATTTTAGTGTAGTAAGACTCTACGTCGTCATTTTCACTATAAGACATTGTTTGTTGGTTGTTTTTTAATGAATATAAGATTTTTTTTGTAATTTCTTCACCAGTAATTTTTGTGGGGTGGTTGTGGAACTTTGCTCTACTTTTCTTTTGTTTTTCTAAGTTAAATGTTCCACGTATTAATTTATGATCGCTCGGGAATAGATGGTTGTGTAATGTTTCGATGTTCGAGAATTTTTCAGGTTTGTTGCTGAGAATGAAGTCAATTTGATTTTTGATTTTTCCATTTGGACTGGTCCAAGTCCACAGGGTCTTGTTACTTTTCTTGAATAATGAATTTATTACGGTAAATTTGTTTTCTAGTGCATATTGTATAAAGCGATCTCCTCTTTGATTTCTATTGCCGTAGCAGTATGGGCCCATTACAATATTTTCTCCCTGTTTTCTTTGTCCGATTTTTGCATTTAGGTCCCCCATTACAATTATTATTCCATTGGCCAGGTTCTGAGCTGTGTGTAATTGCTCGTAGAAGGTTAATATTTCTTCTTCAGTCGCCTCTTGGGTGGGTGCATAAACTTGCATTAGGGACAATTTTGTTGCTTCAAATTTAAGGTTTAGTAAACATACTCTTTCAGATATCCCTATATAATTCTCTATATTTGACTTATACTTTTTCTTAATTAAGAAACCAACACCGTGTAGACCTTTTGTTTCTCCTGTATAACAGAAAATATGTTTTTCTAACTCCACAATGTTGTTTCCCGACCTTCTCACTTCTGCTAGTCCAATAATATCATATTTTATTTTTTTTAAAGATTGTTTCAATAATATCATTCGTTGTGGCGATAAAAGAGATCTTACATTATATGTACAAATATATAGTTGTTGCTGTGTTGAAGGGTTGTAGTCATTATCTCCCGCGGTGACAAGCCGTGTTGGGAGATTGAGAGGGGCCTTTTCTGATTGCTATTCTGTGTCTGGATGCTCCGCACTAGGTAATGATTCATGCGGGGTATTTTCAGTGTTAAATTTGAGTTTAGGTTTTTGTAGAACATAGTTCTTCATTGTTGTTGTCTTACTTTTTTTCATAGGTTGCTTCTTCTTTTCTATAGTATTTGAAGTATTCACAGATGCAATCTCCGGAGACTCAGATAAATTTCTTTTATTGCTATGGTTTTGTGCAGAGTCACTGTTTTTGGCAGGCAAAACTATGAGTTTATCATATTTTAAGAATGCTTTGTTGCCCGCTTCCTTTTCTTCTTTTAGTTTCGCCTGTAAGTCCTTACGTTTTTTCAGAACTTCTGGAGGGAAGTCCTGTTTTATGTAATATGGTGAATCATTGAAGAGTTTTTGATTTTGCTGGATTTTTATCTTTAATCCCATTGTATTGAATGTAACAATAACAGGTCTGACTTTATCACCTTTTTTCCCGAGTCTTCTGACAGCTTCAATACCATTTTCGTACTGTAAACCAAGATAAGTATGTATGATCTCGACTATTGTTTTTTCTAAATCGTGGTATGATTTTTCTCGTTCTTCCACTCCAAAGAAAATTAAGTTTTTTCGTCTTATAAGACGCTCTAAATTGTTGATTTGTAAGGATTGTTCCTCCAATTTTTTTTCCAAGAATTCATTTTTATTTTCCAAGTATTGAAATTTCTCATTTATATTGTTGTTGATAGTAGATTTAATGTCCTCCTTCATTTCAAACATATCCTTTTTTTGTTGCATCATTTCCTTGTGCAAATTTTCCAACATGGTTTTTATTTCCTCCATGGTATTGAGTTGACAATATTTTTATACAACAACAAAAACTTGGTTTTGACGCGAAATGCTATTTACCTATTAATAATTTGTTACTATGATCCAAAGAAGAGAATATTGTATTATCCGCAAGGTCACATTCTCTTTTTGCAGAGTGGTCAGTATTGTGAAAGTATCGCTCAGTCCATTCCCTTTATCTATAAGATGTTTTTGGGGGCCGAGTCACCCGCGCCCGTAGGAGAATACCCTTCAGCGAATCCCTATACGTGGTCCCCGGGTGGTGCTAAACAGGTGACACTAACCGCCTCCGTGGTCTAGTGGTTATACCACCTGATTCAGACCCAGAGGTACCGGGTTCGATTCCCAGCGGGGGCAAATTTTTTGCTCGGTTTGGTTGGTGGTAGGACTTGTTCTAAGTCCGCCTGGCAAGCTACCACCATCATGTTTAAGTCTGTCGCCATAACAACAATGTTAACAGCATTGTTGTGTTCCGGCAGTTAGAGATATGATAACCAGTGCCTCTGTGTAAGAGGATTCCGGGTGAAACTCGCTTCCATCTTCGGCCTAATCATCACTTTCCATCAGGTGAGATTTGGGCCAAGAGTTTCCCCGTTTTGTATAAAAAAAAATAAAAAAAAATGTTAAGAATTTTAAATAGACGAACGATCTTCCTTTCATTCGTTGTTCACTCACACAACGACATCGTTCTTAACTCTAAAACATTTGAAGGTTGAGATAAATTTTCCTCTCTCTCCCTTTAAAATTTTGTGTGATTGATAGTTTGTGCATATTTGGGTGAATCGGGCTTGATGAATGGGTCGTGAAGTTCGTATGCTGTGTGTGTGTGTGTTGTGACACATAGCCTTTTTTTTTTATTTTTAGGGATGGGAAATCATCCAATGACTCCTCCCGCTCTGGGTAAAGTAGAAGGGAGTGTCAGACTCTTATTGATTAAAACTCATCCGTGTTCTTCCTTCCAAATATTCAAACGAATCCTGCAACCCTGGTAGGCACTGGCTCTACCGGGCCCCGTCTTATATGCTGACGGCTCTTTGAGGCTCGTGGAACACAGCGCACGGTCCGTCGACTCGGGCCAGGGGGGCTACTCTCTAAGCCCGAATTCCGTAGTTTCGGGATTAGTTGAGGGTGTATTCTACTCCGTATCACCTACGGACTTACGATTACTCCCGAACCCGAACTAAGAATGAATGACAACACAATTTGACAGTAACTTTCGAATTGTGTTGTCATTAATTAATTCTTAGTGGTTAGGTAATACGGAGTTAAATACGCCCGCAACTAAGCCCGAAACTACATACGTCGGGCTTAGAGAGTAGCCCCCCTGGTTCTGATCAGACGGCGAGCCACCCAATGCTTGCCGTCCGCAGACCCGCGCCTACGGTGGCCAGGAATCGCCCTGCGACTCCCAACGCGGGATTTCTGATGCTGGTCTTCCAATAATCCTTGAGAAATGAGTGATGGAGCATGAGGGTTCGAAGGAGTGTAGGGACTAGGTGTAGAACTAAGAGATCATTTCCCGAAATTCCTACGGAAACAGTAAAGCTAATGATCATGTTATGTCTGCATTAATTAGACACATAATATTCTCATCTTGAGATTCACAAGAGTGTACCTACTATTCCAAAATAAATAGGTAATATATTTACGTACCCAAAGTAACCAAGATAGACAGTTAACCTTTAACTGTTTTACATAAAATCGATATCCCTTTAAGGCCTCCTCAGGGATAAAGGGAAAAGCGTCTTATAATATCAAATAGGAATGGGAACACTTATTGACGTTTTTCATAGAATTATATTCTTATAAAATGGCAAATATCTTAACTTATTTTTATCTTACGACTATAGAAAATACTGGCCAAGTACGAATTGGACTCGCGTGCAAAGGGTTCCGAACCAATTTCATTTTTGTAACAATATTATTATTTTATCACTGTAATTTTCTAATAGGTTTTCCTGTAATCAGTAGGTAAAGAACTATTGTCTGCATTTTTTTAGGCTTAGTAGTTTCGGAAATAAGGGGGAAATAGACGTTTTTGGTCTAATCTCTTCAATGACTTCAATACTATTTATTTTATAACTAGCTGACTCGTGCAACGTCGTCTGCGTAACATTTTTCATTACTGCTCCGCTCCTTTTGGTCTTAGCGTGATGATATATAGCCTATAGCCTTCCTCGGTAAATGGGCTATCTAACACTGAAAGAATTTTTCAAATCAGACCATCCTAAGATTAGCGGTTCAACCAAACAAACAAACAAACTCTTCTGCTTTATAATATTAGTATAGATTATGAAAAGCAAAATAAGAACCCTCGCAGTAAGCCCTTTCATTTGAAATGTCACACAATACAGATTAAAAAAAATAAAAGTTTTCTAGTTTGACCCGAAAACCGTGACGATCTTGGCTCATTTCGTCTCGTGCATCCTATAAATGTGTCCCACCTGAGAATGCTTCTCTTATAACAGTAAATATCTCTCAATTGTAGAAAAATCCATTTTCTATAAAAGGCCACGTTATAATTAACAATGAAGCAAGCAAATTCTTCAGAATTTTCCTCCTTCCATACTACGAAAAATTTGAGAACGAACACGAGCATATTCTGTTCTACACGGGGATGGAATGTAGAACAATCGCGCAGTTTTACATTCTAAACGAAAATAGTTAAACGCAGAGAGCGAGGGCCGGAGGGGGGGGGGGGGTCGGGCTCGCGAAAAGAGCAGCTATTTAACATTCATTGAGTTGTAATTGAAGCTGAGCAAATAGCAGTGCCGTGTCAGATGTAGTGGTCAGAAGGCCCAATACAAGTGGTAGTTAAACGCCCTTGATAATGCTCGAGAGATAATGTTACAGCTCACGCAGGCAAAGTGACTCAACGATACGAAGACGCTATTTTGTTACGCTGTCCGTATCTGTAATGATGACTAAAATTATACTAGTCTATATAAATAAAAATGAATCGCCAAAATGTATGTACCTACGCGCATAACTTCGTAACGACTGATCCAATTTGGATAATTGTTCTATAGTTGTGTTTGTAATTGTCAGGGCGAGGTTTGCATGAAAGAAATGTAAAAAAAATTATACATCTGGGCGGAACCGGGTCGGGATAGTATCCTAATATGTGTGTGTGTGTGTGCGTGTGTGTGTGTGTGTATGTATGCAGTTTAGGGGAGCTCTAAGTGAGGATTTCCCGAAATTCTTACGGGAACGGGAAGTAACAATACTACTTCCCGTACTCGTAGCAAATTTTTAAAAAGAACGAAGTTGATGGCAAAAGCTAGTATCGAATAATAAAACTATATCACTGGATATTTAGCTTTTGCAAAAGTCTTAGTCGAAGGTACTAACTAACGAGATACCACTGACAAGACTGGTGTCAGATTTACTGGCTCTTAACTACAAGATAAAACTAGAAGTCTAAAATAACTGATCTATAAAATGCAACGCGCCGTGAATCACAGTATAGATACTTAGGTACTTTCATACTTTGCATCTCTTCAGTCCATTACCCACAGAAAGTGGCAACTTTGCCAGCAGCGAGCCGTTCCTATGAACCTTTTGCACCTGGCTGCTTGGTGACACCGCTCAGTGCCGGCAATGTGTTGTGTTTACTTATGTATGTGAGTATGTGTGATGTATGCAGTGGTATAATATTTAGCAGAGTGCAGCCCTTTTGTGGTGAACTGGCGGACTGCGATGTACAGGAGATGTTTAGTTGTGTTGTGTGTGTGTAAACTAAGCTAAGTGGTGTCAGTGGGATGTTACGTACTAGTTGTTCCTAGACTAATATAACAACGATGCATCATACGAATAGCATAGCGTAGAGTAAAAGATTTCACGATGTGGCTGACAGACGTTACGTTAGGGAAAGACGGAAAATCAGTAAAAAGAAATTGAAAATATTGAAGAAAACTGGATTCTTACATTTTATTTAAGTGATGTGCACCCCGTCAACTATAATTAAAACCGCCAAATGATTTAGTGTTGCTCGCACGCAAATTATATTAAAATACATGTTAAGAACATCACTACGCGCCGGGCCATCGCGCGGGGTACCTGCGGTCGCAGAGGGGGCGTTCAAGCTGCGCCCGCGCACCTGCCGCCGACCCACGACACTGCGTCATCGACCGCCTTACTGAGCGCACACTCTTTCCTACTTGATTTAGTTTTCGATATTGTTAGAATCGTTTGTTAACTTCCTTCTAAATTTAATACAGTCCACTATTTATTGTCACCGGAGTTTCTCTGCTGTTTATCCTAGTACCACCTTTAGGATATAACCCATTCCTTTCTATGGTCCTTCGAGCCGGATAACGGACGTGTCTGATTCAGGTTGAGGCAATACTGAACTCTCGTCCTCTCACTCCTCTTTCCACTGATCCATCTGACCTATACCCCTTAACTCCTGCTCATTTCCTTATTGGGAGATCTCTCACATCTCTGCCGCATCCGCAAGTCATCAACCAGAACATCTCCAGTCTGAAACGTTTCCACCGTATAGAGCATTTGAAGCAACAGTTTTGGAATAGATTCTCTAACGAGTATATCTTTTACCTCCAACAGAAAACCAAGTGGACGCACTCCGATGGAATGCTCGAAGAAGGATCCATGGTGGTACTCAAGGAGCAACACTCACCACCACTCATGTGGCCACTCGGCCGAATCGTTCGTCTCATACCTAGGAGAGACGGAATAAGCAGAGTCGCAGACGTGAAGACGAAGAAAGGAATTGTCCGACGTGCTTATAACACCATCTGTCCTCTTCCAGCGTAATCCTTGAAGACAAATCTTCAACGCCGGGAGCATGTTAAGAACATCACTACGCGCCGGGCCATCGCGCGGGGTACCTGCGGTCGCAGAGGGGGCGTTCAAGCTGCGCCCGCGCACCGGCCGCCGACCCACGACACTGCGTCATCGACCGCCTTACTGAGCGCACACTCTTTCCTACTTGATTTAGTTTTCGATATTGTTAGAATCGTTTGTTAACTTCCTTCTAAATTTAATACAGTCCACTATTTATTGTCACCGGAGTTTCTCTGCTGTTTATCCTAGTACCACCTTTAGGATATAACCCATTCCTTTCTATACATATACCTATCGATACTCTTAACAACATTTTAAAAGATTTCTTCGCACGATGCGAAGACATTTTTTCTTTAGAATTTAGGTAGATCATAAAGTGAAGAAACATAAACCAATATATCAAATCCTACAGGTACTTTACGAGAAAATAAACGATTCTCAAAACGGCCTTAAAATTTGCTTATCGCCTTAAAGAAAAGTGTAAGTCCGTTCATTCCGTGCAGGCAACATTGCCCACAGTGTTATAAATTGCCTGAATATTTGGCTCTGTTCCACTCCGGTCCCGTCCTCTAATATTAGAATTAAAATATTATTCGGAATGCAACGCTCGCTAAGCGCTAAATTAAAAACGTTTTGCACATGAAGCGCTTCTTTTGAAATGTGTATGTAATTATCTGGCGGAGGTAAATTACTTTTGACTAAAGAGTTTTGCGTTGGTTCCATAATAATGTTGATGAATTATGAGTTCTAATGTGAATGAGAATATGATTGTAAATAAAACATCACTTTTGAGTGGATGTGCGCTATCTATTACTTTTCATTCCAACTCGCACTTTTCTTCCAGAGGACAGTTCCTCTTCGTCTAAATGTAGTTCCTTAGCTGCTTTTTATTTTTGTGTGTATTGTTTTGTTTTTATATTGTTGTGAGGTAATTGTTTAAAAGTCTGTGTGTTGTAATATGGACATACGTTCGAATTAAACGCTTGTCAATATAAAATAAAGTTTTTCTGGTCTTACTCCAATCCTAAGTATTTTCTTACACATGTAAGTAAAATCCTACTTCAAATTATAAACGAACATCTCAAATCATATCTGTCCATAGAGATAGCCCCTGAAGTCGAGTTTGAAAATGATGATTGTCGACCGCGATAATATTGAAATTGCGAATTATGAAGTACTACAAACATACATATACTTGGGAGCGTTGATCACCCACAATGGAGGATGTGCTGATGAGATTAAACGACGCATGGTTATATCAAGATCCACCAAGGATAAGATGAGAAAGATCTGGAAAAACAACAACATCATCAAAGCCACTAAAACCCCGCTTGCGCGAGCGTTAGGGTTCCCTATTTTCCTCTACGCTGCAGAGACGTAGACCCTAAGGGAGAGTGAGAAGAAGAGCATTGATGCTCTGGAGATGTGGTGTTGGAGACGAATGCTCGGAGTACGGCGGTCAGAGTTCCGTACCAAGCTATCCATACTCCAAGAATTCGGCATCAAGCAGCGTCTAGCGTCTAATGTGCAATCTCGTATACTCACCTTTTTCGGACACATATCGCGTCGTAACGAGTCATCAATTGAGCACTTGGGGGTGCTATATTTTATCCTAGCTAAACATGCTTGTGCCTCAATTTGTAATTAATACCCTTGTATACATGTTCTACGCAAATAAATATTCTATTCTATTCTATTCAGGAACGAGTTGAGGGTGTGCGGGCCAGAGGCAGGTCACCCGCGAGGTGGACGGACCAGATAAAATCGGCACTGGGTGGACCTCTCCAAGAATGTTCCAGAAAGGCGTCGCGTAGATGCGCGACGAGTGGCGAAGGATTGTGAGCGAGCCACTACCCCTGGAGGTAAGACTACGACCACTGTCAAGAGTGTAACGCAAGAGAAGAAGTATTTTCAATTTCCAAGAATACATACATTATACATTTCTTATTATTTTAGCATCACAGCTTCCACCGCAAACAAATAAATAAAACGAGTTTGGTCATCATTCCACCTTGGGAAAAGCCCCAAACGCTGCACGCCGCCTCTTCCGCCACGCGATCACCAGTCCACCTTTTAAAAACACACACCAAAGGGACTCGGCGACAGAAACCAGTATATTGTAATAATCCGTTCAAAAATGAACCACCTGAAACTAAAGTTCTCACAAGGCAGACTCCCCCGGGACGGCGTAGTTGAGGGGCGGCAACTCAGCCGGCCGTAGGTAACACTATAATACGGTGGATTTAAAGTTCGCGCCACCTCGTTATCTCTGGCCTCTCATCGCCACCCAGGGAACTAATACGAGCTAGTTGCTTGTACATGTTCGCTGATATTATAGGCGGACGAGATTTTGGATTAATCTTCGATGTGTCAGAAAGTTTTGTATAAATTGGGAAATATTATAAAAGCAGTTGTTTCAAGATTCAACCATAATTTATGGTTGAATCTTGAAACAACTGCTTTTATAATATTTTCAAACTTTTACATGCTGTTTAGTGTGGCAGCAACACATTTCTAATTGTCTTTTTTCTAATTGTAACACATATCTGTTAATTTTGGTTTTGAAAGTAGTCATGTAAATCCAGTATAATAAAAAAAAAACCATTGAACTCAAACTTGGTAAAGAAATTATGATAATGGCTGTCCAAGTTAGATAGCAAGCGAAAACTTCATGCGATTGTTTCGCCAACGAAGCGTTTACAAAATAAATGTTAGAAAAATACCCCGGTAGCCAGTTTACGGGCCAGCGAGAATAAATGCCGGCTGATGCAAGTACATATCGTTTGCTTTTAGAGCGACACAACACTGCTCTCACCGCTCGCTCCGCTCTCATCGCTCTCGCTCCATATAACGCGATGTCTTCGAGACATGAACGCATTTGCGACTTGCATACCTTAGTAGGTAGTGTTATAAACAGAAACAGAAGGGCTGGCGGTGCACTGATTTAGTCACTAAAGAAAGTTTGAGTTATGAAAACATGAACCAAATAACAAACACGCTAGCAGACAAAGTTGCGCTTTCAAGCTTATCTGTTTCTAATAATTTGAAGCCAATTTTAAAGCTACTTTTATTAAGATTTTCGCATAAACAGTAGCCTATTACTGTCTCCAGGGTCCGATATATCTCTGTACCAAAATTCATCAAAAAATAATTTATTAATTTTTACTTTTTAAGAGGAAATGTGGGCTTGTAGACTTCATATGTAAAAAGTTATATTTCGAGGTTTGGCTCTCGTCTGTTTCCTCTTCCAATATTAAATCGATTCAATAGATATTACACAAGCTGAGGATATAAACTGTGCCCTTATGTTTTTCTCTATTCATAAATAGTTGCCAAAATTGTTCAGTAAGGCTCTTTTGACAGCAGTTTATTGGACAATTTTGAGCATGTTTTGAGGGTCCTAGTGCTTTTACGTTTAATATATCATCCAAAAAGTAAAAATAGCGACACAAAATATATTCTTCTTATTCAGTTCATGAAATATCTCTTAAATCTGTCCAATATTGAAGAAGGAAACAGGCGAGAGCCAAACCTCGAATTATGACTATTTACATACAAAGTCTCTTCGCCCGCGATTCCTCTTAACTCCCGGTCAATTGAATGGAGTAAACTCAGAAAGTCTCGGAACAGTACCAGTCACAAACCTATCCTCATTAAATGGTACATTTCCATTTAAGACTTAGCCTTGTGAGACACCCACTGGCAACAAAATTGTGGCTTTTCTTTTGTCCCTACATTTTCAGTGTGTAAGAGTAAACACGTAAGGTACCAGGCGACCATAGATCGCTAGCAGTTCGCTCGTTACTGTGTGGCGGAGTGGAAAGGCTAGATGTAGCCGATGTAGGGCGACGAACACTAAACTTGTTATAGTTTCTACTTCTTATACCTTCCTAGTGAGGTAGGGTGCGACCACATTGTGACCGTAGGTACGAAGTACAACAATCAGTGACGAGCTATGGCATCTCAGTGCTCAATGGATAGTGTAAGTATATGTGACCGTGAGTGATTAATATCAAAGTTTTAAGACCCAAAGACGATCTCATGAGACCCGTCGAAAATAAGTGGCATCAATGTGAGGGTGCTTCATCATCGAACTAGTTCTACCTTAACAATTTGTTAGCCTATCAGCTCAAGTTCAGATTCGCAACGTCAAGTTCTTCGGACACGTCTCTATGCGGGGCAGTGACTCATCAAATGCCTGGTTGTACCAAACTGCGCGGTGGATCACCCATGCGATTTACTGGTCAAATTAAGTCTTTTATGGCGGCATGAGTGTTCCAGGTTTGTGAAGAAGGTCGTAACTGCCCGGAAAACTACATGACGACTACGACTACTATGGAAAGAGCGAACCGACATAGAAGAATAAGAATTTGAATCATGAATCATGAAGAAATGGCATTACATCGATGTCACATTGTCGCTTCAGTTCTCTGTGGTATTTGTGCAAGTTAGTACTGTGGCATAGTTACGAAGCATCATCTATTGAAATAACAGAAATATAGACGCAGCTTTATGTAGCAGTGACGCGGGCGCCGAGCGGGCCGGCGGGCAACGTCAGCGGTTTGATACGGTTATAGTGGCGCGCGGTGGGGGGAGGGGGGAGTTTCGGGGTTAAAACTAAGGTACTTTTATAAGGGAGACAATGGGGTGTCGATTAAAGGGAATTTGTGCAGGTTCTGTTTGCGATTCTCACGTAGTACCTGTATAATTTTATTAGGACACGGATTTGGAACGAATTAGCTTGTGACTTTCCTACACACTTTTAGATATTATCGTGAAAATATCGGTTCAGTTGCAATTTCTTAACTTAAATAAGTGCTCGATTAGAGTAGGCATCAAAGGACTGTAATTTGTTTGTTTGTTTTTGTCTGTGAAAAAAAATATTAATTTTAGATTTATTCAACCAATTAGATATCTTAATTTTGTATAATCGTATGTATATAGTTAGGTATAGTTGTTTTTCTGTTTTTGATTGAACTTTTTTTTAAAATAAGTATATTTTATTCATCAACTTCGATAGGATTTCAATATTTACTACCTAATACCACGTGGGCTAAAAACGGCACTTTAGGAGATTAGAATGATAATATTAACACACAACAATCTGTCAAATTTCGTTTTCATCTTTATTGCGTACACTTTAGGTTCAAAGTTAGTTTGACGACACGGTTGGCGCAGTGGTTGAGCGATTGACTACTGCGCAACATGTCGTGGGTTCGATTCCCGCACGGAACAAATATTTGTACGACCACAAGTTTTTCTATCTATAATATGTATTATTTACAAAAAAAAAATGTATATAAGTAGTTTATTAGCCATCTCGTTACCATAACACAAGCATTAGGTTGCTTAGCTTGGGACTATATGCCATTGTGTGACATGTCCAAGGATATATTATAAAGTTGATTGCGAAAATTTGACAGTGACGGGTAGCATGATTTGCTTTCAGATTCTGATAAAGTGGCCTTTTCAGGCAGATATCGAAGTATTTTCGAGATTTGATCTTCTTTGTAAAACCTACCCTTAGTGAGAAGTAATCGTACAGTCACGACCTCCACAGCCATCTGACCGCGATTCTTCGACAAAAGCCACTCAAAAACTGGTCAAGTGCGAGTCGGACTCGCGTGCAATGGGTTCCGAACCAATTTCATATTATTAACATCAATTTGTAACGCTACAGAGTTCTTGTCTTTTCTTGTAACTCTTAGGTATAGAACTGTTATCTGCATTTATTTTTAAATTTTTAGGCTCAGTAGTTTCTGAGATAAGGGAGAAATGGTGATTTTTGGTATAATTTCATGAATAACTTCCAAACTATTTATTTTAAAATTATGAAAAAGAATACAATTAAAATTGTCACAGTAAGCCCTTTCATTTGATTTGTCACACGATACAGTTTGAAAATATTTTATTTTTTTAATTTTTGTACTTTGACCCCCAAAAGTGACCCATACTCAAAATTAATTTACGTAACGCGCCCGTGTTTGGGTCACAAAAAATTCGGTATTGAGTCCATATGACACAGTCATAATATATGGACTTTTCCATACCGAATTTCAACAGAATCGGTCCAGTAGATCCGGAGAAAATTGGCTGTGATAGACGGACAGATAGACAGACAGACAGACACCCGAGTGATCCTACAAGGGTTACGTTTTTCACGGATGATGTACGGAACCCTAACAACCTCACCATAATGGTTAAGCTAAGTAAGAAATCCGCTTACCCCACCATTCCTACCCCCCATCATCTTGCTTGACTTACGTCCTCAGAATGACAAGCATCGGACATTTTCACTGCTATTCTTTTCAGAAAGGGATTTCCTTGATAATCCGCAAAGTTAGCCGCCCGGATGTGCTCTGATGTTTATATTGCGGTTTCAACTTTACCTTATTTACCTCGCGTTTCCTTTCCAATGATATTAAAATGAGATTTTCTTGTTTTAAAATGGGGAAGTTTTGTTTTGAGTTTGCGATTGAGTTTTTCGGAGTATTTTTGTTGGCTTCGCTTGTTATTGCTGAAAAGATAGGTATTGTATAATACCTACTGTTTTTAGAGAAAAAGTGGATGACCTGATTTTTTGGGCTAGTGTAGTACCAACTATACCTGAGAAAACTGCTATCGACGACACAACGAATTGTGCGTGAAAAATGCAAATGGCGGTTAGACAAAATTTTAAATCGGTTTGTTACTGTCCTTAGGTACAAAACTTACACCCACTATTTTACAATAATTTGTAGATCACTATTCCTCAGAAATGAAATTGAAGAACATCTTAAATACAGCTAAGTGACTATGAGTCTGTCCCTCACTCGAAGGGTTCTGTACCATAAATCGAGACAAACATGTTTGTCGTTTGAGAGCCCCCATTTATTTTTATTTCAAGTTAGTTTTTATTATTTGTTGATACAGCGGCAATAGAAATACACACTCTGTGAAAATTTAAAATGTGTGAATGTGAATGTGTGAGGGTGTTTTGAAGTGTGTGTTTTCACTCTGTGAAAATTTAAAATGTCTACCTAATACGTTTCTTGAGATACAGTTCGCTGACAGACTAACGGACGGACAACGGAGGCTCAGTAGGTGGTTCCGTTGGATATCCTTCGGAACAATAAGAAAATGAAGGAAACTGTAAGATATATTGGGAGAAGCCTTTGTCCGCAGTGAATAGTGTTGGCTAACTATAAAAATGTGAAAACACCTCCCTGGACTCGGAGCCACTCTCTCAAGTCAAACAGCCCAACAACATTTAAAAAGCAGCTTAAAGAAATCAATACGTTTCATCGATCTGGCAATCAGTCTCATCACCATGCTCGTCCCGCCGCCGTGCCGTGCGTTCCGGTTCGCATCCGGCGCCGCACAATCAGGCGCCGACCGGTTTCCGGCAGACGTGCAAGACGAGCGGCTTCAAATAGAAGACACGGAGAAAACCTTTGGCGAGGGAGATCGATCATGTGGGATATTGTTGATGTGTGTAAGTTGTACTTGTGTTTGAATTTTGCTATACGATATGGTCACTGATCCATAGGTACCATTTTCCAGTCGCTTCCATTCAATGGGCTTGTGCCCTGAAAAAATCTAATTAGTCCGTCACTTAGATTATCAAAAAATATTTGACCCGTGTTTTTTCTTTTGTTACGGTAACCAAAATTGACGAAGTTACGACGCTTTTAAGATTCTCAATACGTCACACCTTCGCATAATTTTTACTGAGTCGTGACGTCACGAGCCCACACCCGCGAGTTTTGGTACGTTTTATCTTTGTCAATATTCACTGATTTACAAAAACAAAAAATACGTGTCCATTATTTTTCAATACTGACGGACTAAATAGTTTTGCAATTTGTGGATGATGGAATCTAGCCTAATAATCAATCTTCTTGTTTTCACTAGAATGTTGAGGACGGATTGTGGTGAATAGTGTATTTGATGCGGAGAACTGCCCATCTGAACAGCTCGTGGCTAAATAACAACAGGCGCACGGGTCGATCTTCAATGTTAAGCAACGCTTGCCAAGGTTGGTCTGTGGATGGGTGACCATCTTAACATATCGAGTTTCCGTGCCTCGAAAAGCACAGTAAGCCGTTGGTCCCGGCTGTCATTTGTGGATCTTTGGCAGTCGTTACGGATTGTCAGAAGCCAGTAGACTCCAGTCTTGCCAAGAAATACCGTGTTACCCAGTTAATGGGTTGTGGAGGTCTGATAAGCAGCCGCTCCACGTAAAATACAGGTATTCAGCTGAATCCAGTTTGACTGGAAGCCGACCCCAATGTAGTTAGTTATGAAAAGGCTAGGCAGATGATGAACTGCAGCCTATCTGAACAAGTGGGTTAGCAAGACTGGTGTCAGATTCTCTAGATATAAGCAGAATTTTAGAGTTATTTCGACATCGAAGCTGTATAACGGCTACCAAAAATCTACAAATTGCAGCCAGGACCAACGGCTTAACTGGCTCTATGAAGCAAAAAGGATACTTAGTATAGACTTACCATACCTATATAAACGTCAATTAATGGCTGACCACCCATCTACAAACCGATCTCGGCAAGCATTGTTTAACCTTGAAGATCGATCCGTGCGGCACTGAGCTTCTTTCATTTCCATTCAGTGAATTCTATGTTTTAATTAAGAACATACAAACACTTTTCCTCATGAGAAAAACTTACCTGCAATGATCTGAACCGACTCTATTTCAAGTTACTTGAATAGAGCCACAAGTCCAAATGATACAAAAATCCTTTGCTTTAGGAAAAGTAAAAAAAAAGCCACAGTCGTCGGCTGTCAGGTAAGCCATTTGTTAGAACAAACAAAAACTTCACGGAATGGAGAAATTTCCATTTCAGGCACCTGAAAAAATGGAGTCAGGTGTGATAGATGCTATCCTAAATAATCTCCTAAAAAGGAACCCTAGACAACGTGACAGAAAGCAGTGAAGGGTAGAAGAGGGTTCGAAATCAATTACCTACCCTCGATTTGATCTAGTTTGTTCACTCACTATTCGATTTTATAAAACTATATTGAATTGTTTATTTACTATTTCCAACATTAAATATTTCAATTTAAACAAAAATGTATCTACGGAATACAATACTTTGCTGTACAACACGAATAACAAAACAATATTTGTGTAGTTACTTATTATTTGAAAACCTTTCAATTCATTCGCATGTATTTATTTTATAAGCTGGTATTTCCCACACAATACTATTGTTACTATTCAATTGCGTTTTCAGTATGATACGTCTGATTGAAAAATATAAAAAAACGAACCAAATAAATAACGTATAACAGACTCAATACGCAAAGCCTGACAAAACCGAGTGCCCAAACAGCTGATTATTAGGGTTCTATACACATAGGGTAACCAACGGAACCCTATTACTAAACCACCTCTGTCCGTCGGTCAGTCGGTCTGTCAGCGGGCGGTATCTCAAGAACTGTAATAGGTGGATGATTGAAAATTTCAAAGATTGTGTATTTCTATTGCCACTATAACAAATAGTAAAAATTTGGATTTATTATACGGAACCGTCGTGTGCGAGTCAGACTCGCACTTGGCCGGTTTTTTAACGTAAGAATCATAGCTAAATATATTAATGATGATAAGTACAATGACCCATTTTCAGGCGTTTACTCTGTTATTCATTTTATATCACTTTGTTGAAAAAAGCTGTTTTATGTGCATCGTAATAAATTGCCAATAAAACAAAAATGGCGTGTTTCTCGGCAGTAAAAAGGCTCCCCCTTCCCCGAGTCGTCGTAAAGGGAGTCCAGTCCGCTAACGCAGCAATAACAATAAACTGCGATGTCCGTCCGTCTGTCAAACGCGCAGGACTGCTGACTGAGACTATTCTGTTTGTGCTGAAATGCACTAAGTGAATAAAACGGGGGGCGAAGTTGTGAAGCGATTGTGGATATTGTCTTTGAACATGAACTGAGATTTCAAAAGACAGAGAAGCTTGGAAGGAGGAAGGGGCTACTGCCAGCAAATAAAATAAGCGGCCAAGTGCGAGTCGGACTCTCACACGGTTCACAGGGTTCCGTACAATCCTGTAGGTATATTTTAAAAGCAAAAGTTGCGGTTTACGGTTAATGACGTATTAAAAAAAACTACTTACTAGATCTCGTTTGAACCAATTTTGGTGGAAGTTTACATGGTAATGTACATCATTATTTTTTTTTAGGTTTTTTTTTTTTTTCTTTTTAATTCAAAACGGGGAAACTCTTGGCCCAAATCTCACCTGATGGAAAGTGATGATTAGGCCGAAGATGGAAGCGAGTTTTATTATTATCTTATTTTAGAAATAAACGGGGGCGACACACATTTTACCACTTTGGAAGTGTCTCTCGCGCAAGCTATTCAGTTTAGAAAAAAATGATGAACAAACCTCAATATCATTTTTGAAGACCCATACGTGTGGGATATCTATGGATAGCATAGATATCTCACACACACAAATTGAGATGATGAATGATAATGAGACTGTTTCAGTTCCAAGTATGGGGATCCCCAAAATTTATTGTTTTTTTTTTTCTATTTTTGTGTGAAAATCTTATTGCGGTTCAAAGAATACATCTACTTACCAAGTTTCAACAGCATAGTTCTTATAGTTTCGAAAAAAAGTGGCTGTGACATACGGACGGACAGACAGACAAGACGAATCTATTAGGGTTCCGTTTTTTGCCATTTGGCTACGGAACCCTAAAAAGGGAAGCAAAACAAAAATTAGGTATTGCTAAGCCTTATTAAATTAGCCGGAACAAGTCATGTGCACAGATCATTGGCGTATCTAGGGATTTTCTAAAGGGGGGTCTGACCCTCAACCTGAGATGCTACTAAGAAAATTTTCTTATTGGGGCACCAACGATCTGTGCTCATGACTCATGCCGACTACTATAAGCGTTTCCCAATTTATCGGAACTGGCGGTGACACAAGTCTTTTGGAATATCTGTAGTGCTTCAATTACGTCCTGATATTTGTCACAACACAATTATTTACGGGTGTCCTATTCTGGAACGGTGTTATAGCAAAAGTTATCACTTTAACTGTATCGTTTACCTCATGAGGTATACAGTTGTATGTAGATCTGTGAGTCTGTTTATATTGCATCTGTAAGTAATTCACCTGGCCCACATCGACCGGATATTACAATGGGATTGTTTCGGATTACGGCGACTTTCCTGCGCGAGCAACCGACAAATAAATTCCTTATATTTCGCCGAGATTTCATCTCCGTCGTACCTTCCTTGTTGTGTTTATGGTTTACGCAATATTGTTGTGGAAACTTTATATACGGTACCTAATAACAACATGATAATAACTTGTGAACCAGTTTACTTTAGTCAGCCAAACCCATAGTTTTAATTTCTTTGTGTGCGATGGTCCTGCACCAATGGGAGGTTGTCTTTAGGTAAACTTTCATGGTGCAAACAAGGATATTCGTCGATTTGTGCCCAATTCCATTTGAAATATGTAACGGAGTCTCCAGTCTGCGGGTAGGCTTCGGTCCCTCGTAAGAATCAAAGGACTGGAACCCCAGGTCCCGAGACTTTCAAATCAAAGACTTGTGAACCGTTAAGGATACGTACAAGTAAATACATATAACTTACCAAAATTAGGTTAGTTACTTGTAGTTTTAACAAAATACTAACTGATCCTTTGAAAACAATCGCCACAAAATAAACGGGCAACTAACTAATCTGTCTAATCACTTCCTCGCTCCGGGAACAGTTTCCCGGTATTTTTCCCGTATTTAAACCGTACCGTTCTGTTTACCTCCAACCCGCAGTGTTGTTCTGTTTATCTTCCCCTTTGAAACAAATTACAGTTCCCTAAGCGTCCCTTCGGTGACAACAACTATTTTATTAGTTCCTCACCTCTGCATAAACGCGTCCTCTTCTGATAAATATTTATGAAGAAACTTATTTAATTTAGAGCCTCTGTCCACGCCAGTATAATGCGGCGCTGACACAACAAACTGTTAGGGTGTGAGCAGACACGCTGCTTTTAGCTTCGGCGATTAGCAATTTTAGCTTCGGCGATTAGCAATTTACTAGCCTTCTGAAACTTGATACAGTAACTGATCACTAAAACTCGCGTACCTTATTTTAGCACTGGTGATTTAGTTACATTTCGGAAAGTCGATACAGGGTCTGAATTTATTTATGGGACAAGCCCGCCACACTATGCTGAACCACTACAACTGCAATACTGGAAAAAGGGAGGCAATGTAACTCGATGAGTCCCGAAGAAACGATTCGACAGTGCGGCTGACTCTAAAACAGTAGATGCCTAGCCGCAACAAATCCATCGGTAAATTCGCTATTTTACTGTTTTAACCGAACACAGAGTCGCGAAAGGGAATTCCACTCCTTAGCTGTACGCACAATTAATGTATTCCCAAAACGTTTTGTGCGTATAGGTGGGATGTCCACCATGTACCGGTGGCGCATCGCCGTACATCTTGTGGTCCGATGATGGAACGGGCTTGGCGGAATTAAATTATGCAATTCCGTCGCACACTCTCAAAAATGTAACCGATAGAAAACCGACAGGCCAGCAACTCGGCGGCGATGCTCAAGACTTTGTAGCTTCGATTCGACGAGCTTAATCATTGCCGATGATCCTCTTGGCTCGTGTTTCAAATGACTCGAGGGCATCAAGCTGGTATCTGGCAGATCCGTCCCAAAGATGAGAGCAGTACTCCATACACGATCTTACTTGCGCTTGATACAGTTTAAGAAGCTGCAAATTAAGTTCCATGTAAATTCGCCGGTCTCCAATTCTAAAAGCATCATGTCTGCGAACACCCTAACTGAGCCGACCCGCTTGACGTCGGTTCTATTCCGACAAGTTTCGGATGCCGAGCTCCGTATTCTTTAGCCGGTGTCCGCGGAATTCCGTACGAGTTGAGTTGCCTTCTTTGCCTGAACTTTGTATTTTTCCAAGTGTATGCAACTGTGGGACAGAACTGCGAGCGTGCGGTGCTTCAGCGGGGACGGAGTTTTGTTAGAAGTTGCTTGTGTGAATGTTTACGAGCTCGCTTCTCATGCGGCAAGTTCAATAGTTGAAGTGAAAACTAATTTATTTTTCAACTGTAGTTCTAAAGTTATTTCAGAGATGTAATATACTCGTACATCGTTACTCTTCTCAGTTATGGTCGTCATAAGGTATTCCAGCCATTACAACTTCAAAACTACCCCTCCCTATTTTTGGCTGTGGTCATCCTAGTAGACTCATGCAATGGGCTGCCTACAGTAAACTTGATTTGGGCGGTCCAACGAGTTAGTTACTAGCATGCATAGCACGGTACTGCTTAGGTAGTAGTGGTGAACGGATGAATATTTATATGATGGTGAAAAACTTCATGTCTGGAAGAGAGTACTTGTTACGTGACAGTTTCAAGTCAGAAGCAAGAAAGTCAAATAGCCTGAACTGAGGCAAGGTGTATCGTATCGAGGAGATAGGCAACTACTTATGTGAAACTTAAGTATGGTATTGCTATGGTAAAGCGTGATGCTGATGAGAAACATGGATTCAGGAAACGTCGGTTCTGGATTGAACAATAAATGAAGATGACGTATTTTTTTTTAGTAATAGATGACTCCAGTAGTCATCAAATGACTCCTCCCGCACTAGGCGGAGTAGAAGGGAGTCAAACTCATACTGATCTGCTCCTAATGCTCTTTGCGATCCAGGGTCGCGGTGACTCTTTCGAAGAAATTACGCAACCTTGGCAGAAAGATAACTCGTATTATTGTGTTGAATACACTATTCTATACGAAAAGAAGCCGTGTTGTCAGGCAAATGTCTGAAGGGCTGGCAGGTTACGGCTGATATTAAATATTAATATTCTCCAAACGTTCCATATTCATCATTATTTTCATTATCTTGAAGTTAACACCCTGTTATTATCGGATCGAGCCGCATTAGCATTCAGCTCTCAGCACAAAAGGTCTAAATGCTAATATTTATGAAGAGAGAATTTTATAACCGCGGTTGAAGCTTTTAACACCGATTTATAAACTGTTTTGAGCAAGATAGGGCGGTAACGTTTGACCTTAATTTTAGGTGTGGTTTTAATTTTTATTTATTTATTTAACAATTTATGTACACACGATTTATAAACTGTTTTGAGCAAGATAGGGCGGTAACGTTTGACCTTAAAATATTAGGTGTGGTTTTAATTTTTATTTATTTATTTAACAATTTATGTACACACACATAAATATTAGATTTTAAATAAATAAAACGAGCTACAACGGTTTTCATTGATTAATTTCTATGAGAACAAATGTGCTGTTGCAATCTTGTTAAAAAGCATGTTAATCTATATTTATTTATTTATTTATTTATTTATTTATTTATTTATTTAAGGACAACCAACAAAGCATACACCAAAATACATGATGAAGTACACGTGATGAAGTATATATACATTCTGTAGTGTAGCCTTAATTATAGGCTGCCACGGCATGCATTGAACATAGTATTAGGAAATTGAAGGTTGTTACAAAATTGATTTGATTTATTTAGATAGGTTTGATTTATCAAAAACAACAAACCTAGTACGACGTTATAACAGTAAAAAAGCAAAAAATACAATATTTTTTTGAATATTTCTTTTGGTGAAAAATACAATAAAAAAAAACAACGGGTTGCAGAATTGAAAATATGAACATTAACGTCGTGCACTTTTGAAGCATCCGTCTTACGAATTTTCGATCGGGTCACGTGTCCTGATGTCTTACGAATTTTCAATATCAGTCTGAAAATGCCTATGCAAGATAGACTTGACTTTATGTAAAGAGTAAGACATATCGATATCAAGACTAGGTGAACATGACAGGCGACCAAACTGCCCCTGCATTCTGTTAATGGTGGAAAAATGACCCATATTGGTTTTAAAGCTCTTAGCGCAAAACAACCGATATCTAGACTTACGAGCAAGCTTGTAAGGCACATTTATATTTATCTGGCTCAGTAACCGCGGACAATCAATGTAAGTGTTAATGATTTTGTATAAAAACAGGTGATCGTGGATCGTGCGGCGGTTTTCCAGACTCATAAGTTTGAAATGATTCAAGCGCGAGCTGTAGCTAGTTAAATTTCTTGCCATATTGCAGTGATATGACAAGTGCCAAAGAAATCTTTTCTGCACAGATTCTAAACGACGTTTATGTATTTCGTAGAATGGAGACCAAACTATGCTGCAATATTCTAAGCCTGACCTGACTATTGAGTTAAAGATTGCAATTTTAGTTGAGACGCGTTTAAAATCTTTACAGTTCCGCAAAACGAAACCCAACATCTTAAACCCTTTAGTGGCAATTTTATCTACATGAATATTAAACCGAAGTTTATTGTCAATATAAACCCCCAAATCCCGAATTAATTCCTTTTCGAAAATAATTTTATCATTAATTTTGTAATTACGAAAATACGGCCCCTTTTTCCTAGAAAAATGTACGTGATTGCATTTGTCAGCATTAAGTGACATGTTATTGTCCAAGCACCACTGCGAAAAACGGTCTAAGTCTTCTTGGAGTTTATATGGATCCTGATTGCACTCTATTCGTTTTATAATTTTTAGATCGTCCGCGAATAAATATATCTTTGAGTGTATAAAACAAGACGCCACGTCGTTTATAAATATATTAAAAAATAACGGGCCAAGATGGGAGCCTTGGGGCACGCCTGAGGGTGTCTTAAACAGATTCGACGAATAGCCGTTGACTACAACCTCAGATGCGCGTCTAACAAGGTAAGACTGACACCACTGCAGTAAGCTTCCTGTAATTCCCATTTTGCGTAATTTATTTACCAGCATTTTGTGATTCACTCTGTCAAACGCCTTACTAAAATCAGTGTATATTACATCTACAGGTGATCCACGGTCAACGGCGTCAACTAAATCCGATATAAAGCACGCGAGATTGGTTGCAGTAGACCGGCCCTTCATGAAGCCGTGTTGTTCCGGCATCAATGATTGTTTAACATGCCACGAAAGTGTAGGGTATACCAAAGCTTCGAACACCTTGCCAAAGATAGACAAGATAGATACTGGTCTGTAGTTATTCGCGGCAGACTTGTCCCCAGACTTAAAAATCGGTACTACTCGTGCTTTTTTCCAAGTCTTCGGAAAACGTCCTGTGCTCAATGATTTATTATAAATCATAGAAAGAGGTTCCCCCAAAATGTCACAACATTTTATTACAAAAATGGAAGGCAGTCCATCAGGCCCTGGCCCTTTATTAGGGTCAAGTCTCTTTAAAGCTTTTATTACAGAATCCGTGGTTAGTGTCAATTGGGTCAAACAATAAGTTTGGTGACATTGCAAAGTCCCGTCAGTCTCATCGTCGACACTGTTGCCATTATTAGTGTTATATACGGATGAAAAACATGAGGCAAATATGTTGCAATTATCTGCTCCGTTACTACCTTTAACATCGCCGTAATATATTGATGAAGGGAACGTACTATTGCCGTTACGTTTATGCTTTAGAAATGACCAAAAGAGCTTAGGGTTAGAAGTGATCGAAGATTCAATTGACTTTATATATTGTCTATAATTGATATGTTTTAATTTTGAAACTCTGTCTTTTAGCAAACGGTATGAAATTTTATCGAGGGGGTTCTTATATTTAGAATAAAGTGTATGGTACTTATTTTTCTCTTGTAGCAGGCGAACAAGATCCCTGCTAAACCAAGCTGGATATTTGCAAGTTTTAGGCCTAGTCCTAGGTACGTATTTTTCAATAACATTATAAATTACTTTGTAAAATGAGTCCACCATTGCGTCAACATCACAGCATTGTGCAAGCAAGGCTTGCCATGATATTTTACTTAATTCTAGAATAATTTTACTATAATCAGCTTTATAGAACTTAAATTTTGGCTCCTGGTTAGGGCGTAAAGTTTCCTCGTCCAAGTTACACAGCAGTTCAAATTTAAGGGGAGGGTGATCTCTGAGAAGTAACTATGGTTGACAACATAATAAAAAAATCCTATCGCTTTTGGGATTGCCTCTGTGAGGAAAATAAGAGACCCTACATTTTATAAACTTGACTTGTACGCCGCGTATCAGACTTTTTTAACTCAATAACAAGGCTATCATCTTATGATGGTTAGTCACAACAATGAAATCTATACTAATATTCTAAAGTTGAAGAGCTTGTCGGCGTCAGCGACAGCTGAGCGATAGCGCCATCATCGTTTGGGTTCGGTGGTATCAGGATCATTGTAGAATAAAACACTGAATACAGTACTAAGCTCTCTTTATTAACTGTGGCTGAGTGCTAGTACTTTACAAATAGACAGTCCCCCAAAAACGCCCGCCCGTTACCACATCCTAGTGTTTTAGCTAGGGAGAAGACGTGGCCAACAAACTCCATAGCAACACATCTGTCTTTTGAGTTAGAAGAACTCGCATTTACAACATTATTAAAGAAGTCTGTTTAATTTAATTAAAATAGGTAAACCGACAGTTTCGTTCGGGACGAGTGTCCTAGTCGGTGTCTCGAGCAAAAGTGACCTCCCCAAAGTCCCCACTCTCCAATTTATACGTCTCTGTCCACGTGCCGCCATTACAACTGTCAACTGACGTCACGGCGTTTACCACTACCCACTACTACAATACTCAAATCAGCAACTAATTATTAAATGATTTCTTTATCCACGACACGGCCAGAACTGACAATCACACGTCCTCGTGTGGAGGTGATAATATGGTACCTGTAACCAACGAAAACACAACTTAATAGTTGACTGCTGGCTCGGCCTACCTGACCAAGATCAAGATCATAAAATCATCAATTAAGAATTATAACTATACTGGTCCGGTCAAACGACCCTTCAGTTTTAATCTTCTGGTCCGGTCTCACGACCCTTCAGAATTATAACTACTGGTCCGGTCAAACGACCCTTCAGTTTTAATCTTCTGGTCCGGTCTCACGACCCTTCAGAATTATAACTACTGGTCCGGTCCTACGACCCTTCAGAGTTATAACTACTGGTCCGGTCAAACGACCCTTCAGTTTTAATCTTCTGGTCCGGTCTCACGACCCTTCAGAATTATAACTACTGGTCCGGTCCTACGACCCTTCAGAGTTATAATCTCCTGGTCCGGTTATAACTAACCCTTCAGGATTATTACTGCTTGGTCCGGTCAAACCCTTCAAGCTCTTTTAATTCTTTTTTTCTTTTGTTTTCCTCCTTTTTTTTCTCATCAGTATTAAAACTGGAGACGATTGTGCTAGACTGGAATATCCCTTTAGCCAGTGCTAGACCGGATATCGGTCCCTATAGCCAAACATGCTAGACCGGATTGCAATCCCTTTAGCTGAGTCATATTATTGGACCGGATTTTCCCTTCAATGACTCTTTCCTACATTTTTTGTTATGTTAATTCTCTCATTTCTTGTCCCACATTTTTTTGTCCTACATTTTTGTTATGTTACTTCTCTCATTTCTTGTCCTACATTTTTTTCCTGTTTTTTTTTTTTTATTCTTTTTAAACATTGCCCCAGCCCAGGAATCTATCCTGCATCGGGAGCGCGCTCACAAACACCCAAACTCACCCGCACTAACACTATCTATTTTGTTTTTTTTTTTTTTTTGTTCGGGTCAAGCCCAACTTTCTGCGCCAACCGTGTCTTTCAATTTAAACTATTTCCGAATTTGCTAGTCTGGACTGAACTGGTCCCTGTAGCTTATAAAATCAATTGTTGGAGTTCATTTTTTTATTCTATGTATCAAAGTACTTGTCACAGCGTTAATTGGTTTAGGATTTAAAACCCTTCCGATGATGTATTACATTTTCTACTCAGTTACGACTCAGTGCGGCCAAATAGCCATGATATGTTCTTTATTGATCAGTGGAGGTACTCTTCTAATCGTCTTCTACGTTAAACTTGTTAGAAACACTACTGAGAGGAATCTTTGGTATGTGATCGTGGGCATACTTATACGTTATTTTACTATTTATGGATTTCAAAAGATAGCGACCGATATCAACTAATCCTAAAATTCTATCGACTCTCACTAACGGACTTTAGCATCCACATCGCTACACCAATAATAACGGTCTCGCAATTTTCCGAATTCTAAAAAGAAAAAAATAATAATAATCGAAAAGCTCTACAAATAAGACCATTTTCTTTTTTAACGCACCGTGTTGCGAGCTCTACTCTACCGATTGCGTTTCGCGACGATTTGCCACCCTTAAAATCTACAGCAATTCTCTACTAACTCTTATTACGTGGAGCTATTCTTTATCTCCACTCTACTGACAAGTCAGTCATTCAGTCAGGCTTCTGACAGTTCTAAAGCGGCTGTAAACTCTAATTGAACTAAATGCCACGTACCACTCCATCGAACAAATAAAACAACAGGTCATCTTATTTCCAGTCGACAGCCATCTCATAGATCAGCAAAACAATTGATACACTCGCACTTCCTCATGGGAATGCCGAGTAAACACTCTTTATTACACTACCTAGAGCTACCGTAACGAAACCCTGATCTAGACTCTCCCGTCTATGCCATCCAGAGCCGCCGGATCGCTTGGTACAGTCACCGACCCACAGAACTCAGAACCTGTCACACAAACTAAATTGTTGCCAACTCAACATCTACTTCATAACTTCACAACGTTAATGATACTTGGCATCGGGTATCTTCTCGACAAAGAGATTTTAAAATATGCCGACCGGTAATCTATGCACATCGGTGCTTACGAAAACAAGAACAACTTGCCTGCTAATTTTTGCGTCCTACGTTCCTGTGAAGAAGCTACGTTCACGAATTACTCTTCGTTATTCTAAGAACATTGCGGTCACTGAATCAATCTTATTTTAATCTCACTAGGCTCGTTTTACCTTACATACCTAGTAGGCAACCCAGTAGTGGAAAATGAAAAGTCTATTTAGAAATTATGAAAGCGTTGAGTTATTATCTGTACCAGTCAATCAATGTCAATAAAATCAAGTTACTGTTCATAATCGCTTACTATTGAATTTGCTAACTGTTATTATGCAAGGAAAACTGTCGTTAACACGTTAACATAAACGCCTAGGTCTAATTTTTCACTAAAATTGAAAAAAATCTAAGTCGAAACAAAACATGACCTTGTGGCAATCTTGCCTTACGATATCGGATTCAGAATTTCGCACTGAATATCATTTTGAAACTATTACCACCAATGGGAAACTGTAATTGCTATAGCTTCGTACTGAGTATATCAAAATTACCTAGCAATATCAATCTAACCACTGAAATGATTCGAAGATCTTTAAAGCTTTGAAAATCACAATTAAAATTAAATGGCAGCGGCTCACCGGGCACTTCAGTCGGCCTTGAACGCTTCCAACTCCACAGATGTTGACATGATGTACAGCTACTGCAGCCTTCAAACTGCTTGCGGACCTTCGATCCGTCACACTTAGAACTGCTCTGAAGTTGTAATTTCTCAGCAGCAATAGCTGCATGCAAACTTCTAGCGCCATGTGCTGGCTTCATCCAAGGCGATAGGATATCTGAAAACTGAAAAACACCACGAGAGTACAAGTCCAATCCAAGCTTTGGCAGGAGTATAGGCTTCAGATAAGCGTAGCAGCCACACTATCCAAATTAATTAAAATCTGAAACTAATCAGAACACTGGCACTAGCAAGAAAGTTTATGTCCAATAGTGGACAACCGCCCCTAAGATGACCCACTGACCCAAAGTTGGGCTATACATGGTTGTGATGAATGAAAATATTGCATTTACAATCATCTTAATTTTTAAATTGAACTGTTAGGTTGGTACGGTCCTGTAACTGTATCGCTCTAACGTCCAACAATAGCTCTGAACTGGTACTGGACTACATTACACAACCAGCGATAGCAGAATAATATTACCGCTTCATCAGAGTTATTTAAAACGCCTTTCTACCGATTACTAACGCTTAACTAGCAACACTTAAGCTATAGCGCCTGAACTATTACTTCACTAAATCGATAGCGAACGTGAAAATAATAGCCACACTTTAGTATAGAGAAACAAAGCGATGAATCAATTAGCTAAAATGGATTATGGCTAATCATGAGACCATAGCCCTTTGTAGTCGGTCTCCACAGCATAAAATGTTCCTAGTGAACAATTTTTTTTATTATTTTTTTTTTTTTAAACAAAAAAGAAAAATGTTAACGAACGAGCACAACAGTTTCACAGCAATAACAAAATGAAAATGACTCACCAGATTAACGTGAAGATCCTCACACACATCATCACACTTCCCCATGACCTGGCCAGCTGTTTTGAAGTTGCTTGCCTCCGTTCCGAACTAGTTTTTCATTGTTCAGGTTGATGAGGGTAGCCGCATAAAACCCGACGAGTAGGAATTTGACCTTGGAATGCATCTTTAATTGGCCACACGTTGAACTCTGATAGGTTATCTATCATAGGCATGTAGGCACGATGCTCTTCAGAGCCCGCACAACACTCGAGTCCTCGACGAAACATAGCACCGCGGTGACGCACAATGACCGCGCGTCGATCTTAGGTTTATTGGATCGATTTTCACGGCACACATCGAGTTTTAGGCGTCTGGATAATCACACGCGTTTCGAACACGAACCACAATTTTCACTATAACTGTCACTACGTATTTTGCATTTGAAAAGGAACCCGTCACGTAAGTATTTCACTAGCATTGCCACGAATCTTCATGTGGGCCACTTGAGTTGCATCACACTTCTGATGTCGGCGTCAGCGACAGCTGAGCGATAGCGCCATCATCGTTTGGGTTCGGTGGTATCAGGATCATTGTAGAATAAAACACTGAATACAGTACTAAGCTCTCTTTATTAACTGTGGCTGAGTGCTAGTACTTTACAAATAGACAGTCCCCCAAAAACGCCCGCCCGTTACCACATCCTAGTGTTTTAGCTAGGGAGAAGACGTGGCCAACAAACTCCATAGCAACACATCTGTCTTTTGAGTTAGAAGAACTCGCATTTACAACATTATTAAAGAAGTCTGTTTAATTTAATTAAAATAGGTAAACCGACAGTTTCGTTCGGGACGAGTGTCCTAGTCGGTGTCTCGAGCAAAAGTGACCTCCCCAAAGTCCCCACTCTCCAATTTATACGTCTCTGTCCACGTGCCGCCATTACAACTGTCAACTGACGTCACGGCGTTTACCACTACCCACTACTACAATACTCAAATCAGCAACTAATTATTAAATGATTTCTTTATCCACGACAAGCTTATTTGTTTGTTTGCTTGAACGCGCTAATCTCAGGAACGTCTGGTCCTATTTGAAAAATTATTTCAGTACTAGATAGGTAGTACATTTACTAAGGAAGGCTCTGTATAGGCTATCATCGCACGCTAAGACCAATAGGAGCGGAGCACTAATGAAAAATTTGACGCAGACGACGTTGCACGGGTCAGCTGGTATTATATAAGACTAGCTGGCCCGCGCAACTTCGTCTGCGTCACATTTTCCATTGCTGCTCCGCTCCTATTTATCTTAGCGTGGTGATATATAGGCTATAGCCTTCCTCGATAAATGGGCTACCTAACACTGAAAGAATTTTTCAAATCGGACCAGTAGTTCCTGAGATTAGCGTGTTCAACCAAACAAAAAAAAACAAACTCTTCTGCTTTATAATATTACTAGCTGACCCACGCAACTTCGTCTGCTTTTCCATGAATGCTCGGCTCCTCTTAGTCTTAGCGTGATGATATATAGGTAGCCTATAACCTTCCTGGATTAATGGGCTATCTAATACTGCAAGAATTTTTCAAATCGGACCAGTAGTTCCTGAGATTACCCCCTACATAAAAACTTACAAACATACAAACTTACAAACAAAAATGTTACCTCTTTATAATATTAGTATATGACTATACGACACGGTTGGCGCAGTGGTTGAGCGATTGACTGCTGCGCAGCATGTCGCGGGTTCGATTCCCGCACGGAACAAATATTTGTACGACCTACAAGTATTTGTTCCGAGTCTGGGTGTTTTTCTATCTATAATATGTATGTATTTACAAAAAAAAAATGTATATAAGTAGTTTATCAGCCATCTCGTTACCATAACACAAGCATTAGGTTGCTTAGCTTGGGACTAGATGGCGTTGTGTGAAATGTCCAAGGATATTGTTATTGTTATTGTTGTTGTTGTTGTTGTTGTTACTATATTCATATTAATATATAGATGAAAAAGAAGATAGATATATTAACCCTAGATTACTACTCTACGTCGCAGAGGGGCCCGCGTTTTTGATATATTGCTTTCTCTTTTTATCCTTTGCGCGTACGGCATTCACGTTCAAGGACATCTCAGTCATCGCCAGCACTTTTCGCAGGACGGTGGTTGCGTTACGGTAAGTGTAATAGTTTTTTTGATATTACTACCCTTGGCGCTCCAAAGACGTATGAGTAGTTTGTATGTAAGTTTTACGCTATTAATCAAATTACATTAAATTTTTTTTTTTGTTACATTGTTAGTTTTTTTTAGTTGATTACTTCGTAATTTACTATTTTTCAAGAGAATTGTATACTTTAAGTTTTTATTTTTTTATTTTTAATGAGAAGACTGATATATTGCCTAAGTTCCTAAAATTTGTTTCTAAGATTTATTTGATTAAAGATTTTATAATAAAAATATATAAATATTAATTAAAATTTTGTTTTTCTTTTTTTAGTAATCTACACACATTACATAAACAGTCAAAACATATCAATCATACTTATAGGTTTTTAATAAAATCATTAGTAAATATGATGCGCCTCGCAAGCGTATGAGTAGTTTCTTTGTGCGTCGCAACATGAGTAGTAATGTAGGGTTAATCAACACAATTAATTTGGAATGGAAGCAAAGCTTCTATTGCTAACTTCAACGGATTTTTAACTATTTATTAGTAATCATATTGATGAGGGCTAAATTTAATCCATACTAATACTTAATAGGTATAAATGCAAAAGTTCCTCTGTTTATTTGTTACCTCTTACCATCTCAACGGCTTAACGGATTTGGATGAAAATTAGTTCACGTGCAAGGGCATAGAAAACTACTTTTTATCCCGAGAGTATGCGCCCTTGGCATAATTTCTGCCTTTTTCGCGAATGAAGCCGATGGCAGAATCCAAGTAGGTACTTTGGACTCTGACCGTTGAACTCCTTAAAATTCTAAGTTTTAGCTACACGATAACTGACAAATACTTGCACTGTCAGCAGATCCACTCAAATCTGTTTGGTACTTTCCAGTTGGTTTCCAGTTCATTAACATACCAGTTCAGACATTGACCTACATGGTTCTTATAATGATTTGTCCAGTACGATTATATGTATTTTAAAAGAGACTTTGACCTCTGAGTTTGTTTCGGTGTTTCTTCTCAAGGTAATCAACTAGGAAACATCGGCTTCATCTAGTTTAAAATAGCCAAAAAAGGATTAACGTGAAGTGTTATTTATGCAACCTATTTACAAATAAATATCATTTTATCATTTACTCTGCCCGTGTTGGTTTTAACAGTAAGTAAAGAGAGTTTAATTTTAATATTATTTCTTACTACCATAAATGCGAAAAGGATGGATGGATCACGCCAAAACGGCTGAAAGGATCTGAATATTTGACACAGAGGTAGATCATAGTCTGGAAAATCACATATACAGTTTATTCTGGGAGTATGTCCCCTGACATAACCCCCGACACTCAACAGGCAAGTGACTGACAGAAGCTATAAAATAATAGTAAATGTCGTTAAAGTTTTTGCGACACATCAGGCGACACAATCGAGAAGAATTCGAGGCCTAATTTTTTTGGGCTTCAATCTATACTAATATTATAAAGCTAAATAGTTTGTTTGCTTGAACGCGCTAATCTCAGGAAATACTGGTCCGATTTGAAAAATTCTTTCGGTATTAGATAGCCCATTTATCAAGGAAGGCTATAGGCAATATATCACCACGCTAAAACCAATTGGAGCGGAGCATTCATGGAAAAATTGACGCAAACGAGTTGCGCGGGTCAGCTAGTAAATAATAATAATAGTCTGTCCTAGCTACCGGACTTACTTTATTAGATACTAGCTGACCCGCGCAACGTCGTATGTGTAACATTTTTCATTAGTGCTCCGCTCCTATTGATCTTAGCGTGATGATATGTAGCCTATATCCTTCCTCGATACATGGGCTACCTAATACTGAAAGAATTTTTCAAATCGGACCAGTAGTTCCTGAGATTACCCCCTACTTACAAAAAAAATGTTAGTTCTTTTTAATATTAGTATAGATTAAATGATTTTATAAAAATACTAGCTGACCCGCGCAACTTCGTCTGCGCCATATTTTCCATTATTGCTCCGCTCCTTTTAGTCTTAGCGTGATGATATGTAGCCTATAGCATTCCTCAATAAATGGGCTATCTAACACTGAAAGAATTTTTCAAATCGGACCATTAGTTCCTGAGATTACCCCCTACATACAAACTTACAAACAAATACCTCTTTATAATATAGTATAGATAAGATAATTTTAAAAGTCAATACTAACTCATGTATGGGTATCTTGCCTGAAATAAAGTTTATTTTTTTCTACAGCCGCATTACTCAATTACCGGATGTCAAACTGAATCCCATTAAAATCTCCACCAAATCATCAACAAATTTCATTGTAGTCACATCGGATCTATCCTGTATCTCGGAGACCCCCGGGTGGGGACCGTGGGGTCTGCTGGACCCCGCACCCTCGTCAATCAACGCCATCTGTCGGGCGCGCAATTAACACCGGTCTTAGCCGCGCCAGCTATGCGCACCAATTACTGATACAATTTGTTGATTTATATCTGGGTGCTGTTATTTATCGATTTTCGGCTAGTGGAGGTTTGTCCTTATTTCTGGGAGACTAGAAAAATGTCGAGGGTATGATTTTGAGGACACAGAGCATTCATTTCTAGCCGGAGAGTTCTAGTAAGGACATGTTCATGACTCTTTTCTTTCCATAATTTTACCATAAATATATTATTGTTGTTTGTTATTGTTTTTTTTATATTTTTTATTTTACCTAAGACTACCTACAGTACTGTATTTCCTTTTTCTTTAAAATCCATCCTAAGGTTGTATTGAAAAGATCGCTCTTAGCGATAAGGCCGCCCATTGTGTCACCCTATGTAATGTTTTCTTCATCTATTTTTTCTGTAACTTATATGTACATAATAAACGGTATTCTATTCTATTCTAATTTTGAGATCTCGTCTTCATCAGTCTATCATTTCCCTAGCTAGGTTATTGGGTTGATTTTCTTTCTAACCTTATGCAGATACCTCTGAGACTGCTGTACATGAAGCGACTGGCTATCTGACCTCAACGGCTCAGTAATTGAGGAACAGAATACCCATCAGGAAGGCTGGTGTCAGATATTCTGGCTTCTGAAGGACGGGAAATCAGCGAATGACTCTCCCGCTCTGGGCGGAGCAAAAAGGAGTGACAGACTCTTACGGACTAAAACTCATCCGTGTTCCACCTTTTGCCCTTATCGTTCCAGGGCCGGGGTGACTCTTTCCAACAACCCTGGGCCCTGTGTTGCTGTTATTATTAGACCACGAGCTTCTTTAGTATTATTATGCAGGTAAATAAGTAATTACAAAATATTGGTAGTATTTTGTGATTATCACTACTTATAGGTGACAATCTCCCGACACAATCCAGCTTGTTCTATTAATATCTCTCAATAATGTCATCTATTGACTGGCCGTCACTACCAGAAGGGCTCTGTATCTACACCGGCTATCTTTCCCTAAGCCTCGACACGTGGCACGATAACATTCACTGTCGACCTCTATCTTAATGACATGGACCCGCCACGTGCCTATTATAGTCCTTATTCAAGACACACTAAGCTCCAAGTCCAGACTATAAATAGCACCGGCCTGACAATTAACAGCGCTGGTTTACGATGACCTTAGCTTTGGGATATAAACGGTAGCGCTCCACTTACCTAGGTCTTAGAAAGGCTTTGTTACGTGCGAGACGAGGCAAACCAATAAAATTATAGGGATGTCACAGACGTCTATTTTTGACTTTGAAACTACGAACAATCTACCTAGTTGGGGTCAGCTTCCAGTTAAACCAGATACAGCTGAGTACTAGTACTTTACATGAAGCGTCAAGAGCAAACCCATATAAAGTTAAAATAAAGTGACTGTCTATACAACCTGACTCCAGTCTTAGCAAGAAGTACCGTGTTACCCAGTTAGTGGGTTGTGGAGGTGTGGTAGGCAGCCGCCCCACGTAAAATAGTGGTATTCAGCTGAATTCTGCTTGATTGGAAGCCGACCCCCGTCTAGTTGGGAACCCGGGTCGACGGCGCGCTGTGTTCCACGCGCGCCTCAAAGAGTTGTCAGCAAAGCAGGTGGGGCACGCCCCCCGGGCCAGTGCCTGCCGGGGTTGCGGAATTTGTTCGAAAGAGTCACCGCGGCCCTGGAACGCAAAGGGCATTAGAAGCAACACGGATGGTTTTTAGTCAGTAGGAGTCTAACACACCCTCCTGCTTTACCCAGAGCGGGAGGAGTCATTTGATGATTTCCGATTATTAAAAAAAAAGAATAATTGGGAAAAGGCTAGGCAGATGATGATGAACGTGTATACAACCTTTATAATCCAGTAAAGGGTAACATATTATAAGTTGATAAGACGGTGACATATTTTTTGACTCCTCACGACCCGGTTAAAACTCTGAAACTGCAAAATACTTTTGATCCCAAGTTCGGTTCAAGCAATATAAATAAACAAGGTTTCATCCTAGCTTTTGCAGCTAAAACTCAATTTATTTAACTAAGAACGCTACTGCGCTCTCGTTTTAAGTCTGCAAGGTTGGAACTTCAAATTGAAGCGATCTCAATTGAAAGTTCCGACGTAGTAGCGACTTCAGCTGTACAATCTACTGGAGCTAGTTAACAATGCGCGACTTTTGTCTTCACAATGCATTCTTGAAGTCCTCTTACTAATAGATTCAGCGAATAAAGTGAACTAATATAATAAACAGGTAGAGCTAGGAGGAAACAGGAGAACTTATATAGTAAAAGTGCCAATTTTACTACTTTTAAAGCAACGTTCGTATTCGCATGTCAGTCGACATGTGCCTTAACAGTCGGTCGATTCTGTTAACATGTCAAATCAAATCAAATCGTTTATTGCATTCCATAATGTACACATACAGGTGGTAAAATAGATTAAAATTGAAACAATTATGGACCCTGTCGGGCACAGCAAACTTTAAAATAATTAGGAGAGAGGAAGAGCGCTTTTTCTTTTCTAGTAAAATAAGTGTTGTTTTTTATTTCCTGTCCAACTTTTTCTAATGTTTTTTACATATAATTATTACCTACCAACATTTTTAGTTTTGTATCACGATAATGTTTATTATTACGATAGTATATTATTTAGTTATCGTTATTAATAGAATCCAATGTCGTTTATTTATTATTATTATTGGTGGAAAATATTATTTGCTCATTCATATTGAAATGTTTAATTATTAGAATAGAATAGTAATTAATAGAATGCAATTTCATTTATTTATTATTATTAATAGAATACAATGTCATATATTTATAATTGTCAATTTAATAGTATGTCATTTATTGATGTAATTTATTAGTTGATTTTATATTTAAAGGTTTTACTATTAGAATATTATGGTATTTAGTTATCATTATTAATAGAATACAATTGTCAATTGAATAGTATGTAATTTATTTATTTTTATCAATGGAAAAGAATGTCATTTATTTTTTATTATCAATGGTATAAAATATCATCTATTTATCATTATCAATAGAATAGAATTTAATTTGCTTATTATTATTAATATCATAGTAAATTATTATTAATGGAATATAGTGTCATTTATTTATTATTATTAAGTGTATAAATATATTTTGTTTTGATCAAAATTTATCCGTTAAGTATTCTTCCACTGTGTAATAGCTTTTTTTAATTAAAAATTGTTTTAACTTATTTAAAAATAAACCGGTTTTGTTTACTTGCTTTATGTTTTCCGGTAATTTATTATATATTTTGATCGACATCGAATATGGACTAGAAGCATGCAACTTAAGGCGGGACGGAGGCAAATTTAGCCTATTTTTATGGCGCAGTGAATGGCTCGTTTGTATGTCTCCCCGTGTGTTATAGGATTCTGGAAATTTACGGACCAGTTGTTTACACAACTCCAAGATATAAATAGGTACTGACCAATGTGAGAATTTTATATTTTTTAAAATAAGGCTTGCAACTATCCATCTGTTCTATGTTGGTAATAATTCGTATTAGCTTTTTTTGTAAGATAAATACGGAGGGAGCGTCTGTGCTGTTTCCCCATAAGATGATTCCGTAGGTAAACCATGCGTGGGCATATGCGTAATATGCGACAAGCGCAGTTTGAAGGCTTGTGGTCTTTTTTATTTCGCAGAGGGCATATGAAAACTTAGAAATTTTTTATTTAATTTTCTGTATATGTGTTTTCCAGTTTATGTGTGTGTCTATTGTCAAACCCAGAAGAGTAAAATTATTGACTGATTCTAATTTATGTTGATTAAAAGTAAGATCTACATTTATTTGGTTTTTCTGTCGGGGATGGAAAGGTATAATTTTGGTTTTGGTAAAATTAATTTCGAGATTGTGTTCATTCATCCAGTTTACTACTTTATTTAGAATGGTTGTAAGTTCTTGATTTAAGCTTGAGTTTGTTTCGCATGAAGTGAGAATAGAGATATCATCCGCAAAAAGTACACATGGCCCGTCTATGATTTTGGGAAGATCGTTTATATATATGAGGAATAGGAGGCAGCCAACAACACTTCCCTGGGGAATTGACGCATATATTGGCCTAACATCAGATCTTATGAACTGTGCTTCTTTTGTTTTCTCATTGTAGTATTCGATCTCAACTAATTGCTCTCTATCTTTTAAATAAGATGTGAACCAGTTATGAGCTTTGCCGCGTATTCCTATTTGGTATAGCTTATTTAAGAGTATTTTAAATTGCACTTTGTCGTAGGCCTTTGTCATGTCGAGTAGTAATCCTATTGCATATTGCTTATTATTCAGAATATTTAGAGCTTCTTGAATGTATTTATATACTGCCAGCGTTGTAGATCTGTTTTTTCGAAATCCATGCTGGCAGTCATCGAAGATCTTATATTTTTCACAAAAGGAATACACACGATCACACATTGCTCTTTCGAAGATTTTGGATGCTGTAGGAAGAAGGGAAATCGGTCTATAGTTGCTTGGGTCTGTTTTTTCGTTCTTTTTATGAATGGGTTTTATTAAAGATTTTTTTAGTTGATTGGGAAAAATGCCCTCTTCGAAGGATTGGTTTATTAATTTAAAAACGGTAGAGTAAGTTCGTCAGCGCACTGTCTAAAAAGTGTAGGTGGGAGTTCGTCTATACCGTGGCTATTTTTATTTTTGAGGTTTTTTAATATCTTGTTAACTTCGTATCCGTCTACTGGGGTAAGAAACATAGTGTTTTCAGTGGAGTTACTCGCTGATGTTTCTTTCTGTACATAGCCGGGTGTTTGGGTGGTATTTTCTCCAATTGATGCGAAAAAGTTATTGAAAATATTTGCAATTTATTTTGGTTCTCTTACTAGGTTTGTCGTCTGTAATGTTATATTTTGTTTTTCTTTTTTGGTTATTTTATTTGTCCGTTCTTTTACAATATTCCACATAGTTTTAACTTTATTTGATGATTTATTCATTATATTAGTATAGTGTAATTTTTTTGCCGATTTTACTGACTTTTTGAGAATTTTTTCGTATTTTTTATAGTATTTAGTAAATATTGGATTATTAATTTTTGACACAAGAATTTTCAGTAGTCTTTTATTTCTACAAGATTGTTTTATTCCAACAGTTAGCCAGTAATTATTTCGTTTTGGATTTAGTTTAAGTCTACGTTTAGGGATACATTCATCTAGGATATTTGTCAGAATTTTATGGAACGCCTGATAATTTTCATCCACATTTTTATTTGTCTGAATGACATCGTTCCAGTTTAATTTTTGCAGTTTGGATTTGAATTGGTGAATATTATTTTTGTTAAATATTCTTCTATTGGCAGTCCAAGTGATTTGTTTACTTTGATGTTGCAGTGCCATTTGTATTATGGTTCCGCTGTGGTCGGAAAAACCGAAGTTTTCCACTGTTGTGTACATTTTGTTATCATTAAAGTTAGTAAATATTAAATCCAAGCATGTTGACGTGGTTTGTGAGATTCGCGTAGGTTCTTTTATATGCTGTACAAATTTAAACTCTAGCATGAGGTCGAACAATTGGCTTGTTTTGACGCCATTTTCTAAAGTATTTATGTTCAGATCTCCTCCAATTATGACGTTAAATTTTTGGTATTTTTTGTTTATATATTGCATTATTAGTTTTAGTTGACTAAAAAAGTTGACTTCCTCTCTTCTATTCCAGTACATGGTAACTATTAGTATATTTTGCTTTGGTAACTTACATGCACATATTTCTATACAATATTCAATAGTCATATCTCTAATATCACAACATTCTATGCATTCTATACTTTCCGTTAAAAAGATACAGACTCCGCCCCCGCTTCGAAAGCTAAGGCAAAGCGAAGGCTTGGGAAAAGTGATTACGAAGTGAGCTGTCATTCCATTTTTATGACTTGGATTCATAGCTCACTTTGTGATCTCTCACTACAACCAAGCCTTCACTTCGACATGTTTACAGAATCAGTAGTACATCATACAATCGGTCTGCAGTACAGAAGTTGAGGCTTACTGATTGCGACTGAGATTCGAATGCGAACGGTGCTTAAAAATAGTACAATTGGCTCTCTGGAAGTACTGAGCGGATTACAAGATTACAAAGAATCTTTTACTGATAGAAAACTACTCTATCGCTCAATGTCGCTGTGATACGTAGCAAGGGATGTGTTTGTGAGAATCGTTTCATTCACGTAGCCCAGAAACGCCTACTGAAAAAATGGCAAGTTCTTGAGGAAGTACCAACATTAAAATATCTATAAAGATTTTCTTTTTGTAATGGGTAAGACAAAATCTACGATGTAGCCAGCTTACCCAATAGGAGCCTGTTCACCCTAACTGATTATTATTATTATTTTTTTTATTCAAAACGGGAAAACTCTTGGCCCAAATCTCACCTCATGGAAAGTGATGATTAGGCCGAAGATGGAAGCGAGTTTCACCCGGAATCCTCTAACATAGAGGAACTGGCTATCATACCTCTAATTGCCGGAACACAACAATGCTGTTAACATTGTTGTTATGGCGACAGACTTAGACATGATGGTGGTAGCTTGCCAGGCGGACTTAGAAGTCCTACCACCAACCAAACCAAGCAAAAAATTTGCCCCCGCTGGGAATCGAACCCGGGACCTCTGGGTCTGAATCGGGTGGTATAACCACTAGACCACGGAGGCGGTTAGTGTCACCTGTTAAGCACCACCCGGGGACCACGTGTAGGGACTCGCTGAAGGGTATTCTCCTACGGACGCGGGTGACTCGGCCCCCTTATTTTATAAAGATTGTTTCAATATTATGAGACAGAAATATACATACAAAATCATTTAGGATTAACTTATAAATGATAGTCCTTAAACAATACAAAACACATTTACAGAATACAAAAGCCGATTTGCTAACAATGAAACTTATTCTAACAAACATACTGGTACACACACTGGATAGAGCTTAGCTCTCGCACATTTTCTCAGGTACTAACCGGGTCAGTAGGTACTTACTGTAAGTCTCTCTAGATAAAATCCGACCTTTCTGTTAAACTTGACATAGGTACTTGCCTGTGTAGTTCTACGTCAGCAAAGCAGCTTTTTGTTTCATTTCCAATTCCGTTTTGAAGACAGTAAGATCATCATCTGCCGAGCCTTTCCCAACTTTATTGGGGTTAGTTAACACTCAAACCGGATTCAGCTGAATACCAGTATTTTACGTGAAGCGTCTGCTTATGAGACCTTCTCAACCTATTAACTGGATAACACGGTAGTTCTTGGCAAGACTGGAGTCACATTGCTTGGCTTCCAACAATCCGTAACGACAGCCAAACATCTTCAAATGACAGCCGGGACCAACGGCTTACCGTGCTTTCCAAGGCAGGGAGGAAATTCAGTATGTTAAGATGGTCACCCATTCATATACCTTATACCTTAGTAAGCGTTGCTTAACCTTGAAGATTGACCCGTGCGGCGGTTATTCATTAGCCACGAGCTCCAAGACAGTAAAATATTAAATCTATTTTGGTAGTTTTTTCGCAACAATGTTAGGGTCCTGGTCGATCCCCAGTCTAACCGAGTACAGCTGAGTAGGTATTTAACATTCGAGCGACTGTCTATATGACCTCCACAATACAATACCTAAAGTAATGACCATCGACTAGCCTGGTGTCGATTTCATGAGCTTCTTAGTGTCTGTAACGACTGTGAAACGTGCTGTGTAAAAAACAAATTACACCACGGACAAACAGCTTAAAGCGCTTTCCGAAATTGAGAGACAATTGACTCCTTTTTTTTGGTTTTGCTCTGACTCTAGTATAAGTCAGAGATGACAGAGACAAAGTCTACGATGGAGCGAGCTTACCCAGAAGGAGCCTTTTCACTATAACTTTGAAAAGATTAGGGTCACGAACTCCTTGGCAAACCAGTAAAATATTATAGACAGAAACGTCAATCGAGTGCAAAGTTTGTCCCAAAGACAGGTTGACATCAAAATATCGACGTTTGATTTCCTGTCGTCAATTACAAGTTGTCTTAAATCCTGCCCAAGGTTGAGCATCCTTTTGGCGAACTTGTTGAACAGCGCTGACCTCTTTGTTAAACTTTCCCATTTACACGAAATATCGAAACAATGTTCCAGTACTTTGATGTTCGGAAACAAACATGTACTCAAGCTTTCTGATACAAAACAAATTCGAAACTCAGATATCCATTGCGTGTTTTCTTCCACAAACTTTTCAACATCGCTAAGATAAGACGCAATGGATTTGAAGAAAGCTCTAAAGTAACTTCTCCCTCATTGTCTTAGTACAAGTCGGGGTGATGTTTCGAATATTTAAATTAGGGTAAAGGCGGGGTAACAATAACATGTTAAGAAGTAAAAACAATCGGCTTAGAGGAACAAATCTTGGGAATATTCGCTTTAACTATAGAAAAACAACGTATTATGTAATAAGGGTATGGGAACTTGGATCCTGATTTATATCCTTTAAGGTAGTGTTTTATTTGTTATTTATGTAAATAAATTAATATCGTCTTTCCGAGGTTGTATGTTGTCCTTAAAGTTGTGTCGTTTTTTTTACTTAATATGGGTTTTCTCTTGACTCTAGTCTTGGTCAGAGATAACAGAAACAAAGTCTTTGATGGAGCGAGCTTACCCAGAAAGAGCCTGTTCAGTCCAACACAAAGAAGACATGAAAAGCACAAGACAAACAACAAGCTGTCAAAATGTTGTGAATGTGAACTGAACTGAAGAACGTAAAATATTGAATGAAAACCATTTATTCGGCACAATTTCAACGGAGCAGCAACAAACACAGAGAAACATAGAACTAATAACACAGCAAAATAGCGTTGAGCGCACCTACAAATTACTTCTTTAAAAATCACGAGAAATTACCTCGGTTTTAGTTAATCATCTGCGTTAATAGACAAACCCGACGAATTAAACCTACCACATAGTTAAACACAGCGAACTATTTATAACAACAAAGTGGTAAACGTGAGGAAACTCACATAATTTGATAGTTACACATCATCAAGTCATCCCTCGTCAGCCGCCAACTTCCTCTAAGTAGATAATGACGTCATATCGCTTACAACCACGCAGTATTCATAAGACTAGCTGTGTCAGACAAAATTAACAAGTGAGTGAACGTGTTAGGGTGCCTGCCCATTTGCACGGAGCGAGGCAACTGAGCGGAGAAACGGAGCAATATTAACTAATCATTTCAGTCAAAAGTAGCCAAAATTTCAGTACTGCAGTCACTCACGTGGTGCAGAGATTTTTATGTAATTCCATTGGTTGCAATTTCTCCTTTTCTCCGCTTCGCTGCCTCACTCCGCTGTAAAGGATAGGCACCCTTATTGTAAAAAATATTGTAGTAGTAGCAGTACTAAACTGAAATTACTTTTAATTCCGCCTTAAGGTGATTGCAAAATTTGCGTTGGTCGGAAAATAAACTAGTCTTTAAAAATAACATTGTGTTAAATTGTGTCGCGGGTGTTGTAGTGTTCGTTATTTTGTAATATAAAATTAAATTATTTTATTTCAGACCTTGATCCATATGCCGTTAGCAATACACACTACTTAAAAACTATGTTAGTAACAGACACAATACAAAATATTTTAGTACATTAATTTGTTGCGCTCACCTGACGCACCGGTCACATGCACATATGCATGTACCCAATGCGCCGTGATGGCGCAACACGGCTGATCACTAAAGACCCTCAGAATGTCGTTGGCGTTCCCAGATGCCTTTTCCGAAGGATGTTGTTGAAGCCATCAGTGCGTGCTTCAAAAAACATTCCTGATGCACTGCAGTAACGTGGGAATCCCAACAACACCCTGAAGGTATTATTATACTGAATTCTTAGGGCGTTGTATGCCCTTTGCGTATATCGAACCAGGGTGCAGGTGTAGAGAGATTGACAAAAAGCCTTAAAAAGAGTAATATTCACTTCTATTGCACACCGTGCAAACCCATCAGTTACAAATATCAGTGAATCTGCCTAGACGATGACTTCCGGTGTTACAGAATGCAGCTGAATACTAGTACTGCTTTACATGAAGCGACTGCCGATCCGACCTGCCCTGAACAGTTACTGGGCAACACGATACCCCTTGACAAATCTAGTTGTCAAACTTCTGGAGTTCTGAGTAACCTACAATAGGTATTTTTTTATCCCTGTTATTAAAACGAATTATTTTTTCGGAATAAGGAATCTATACCAGTTCCACTTACTAGCTTCCATGAATCAGCACTACCTACTCGTATAAATATTTCTTGATAGTCCATCTATAGCTTGTCTATTCCATACTCTATAGTCAGGCCCCATCCTTCATTACAATGTACGGCCCGCGAGGTGGCGGCTATCAATCTCGAACATTAGCGATTTGTTGAGCATCCTCGGCCTAACAGTACCTACCAGCGCCTTGTGTTGTGTCCGACCATCCATTAGCGAGAGATTAGCATGCGCTTGAAATCAATGAATTGAGTTGGAAGAGTGTTACTGAAACGTTCAGGTAGTAATAACTTGTGCAGGTTCGATCGTTTGGTAACAGTTTCGAATAAAAAAAAATTGAAAGGCATACGTTTGGTCACTACCTCACCTGATGGTAAGCGATGATGCGATTAAAGATAGAGCACGCTTGCCAATGAGCGTGTTCAATTTACTCTAGACTTAAAGACTCGCAGATTTGGGTTTATGGGCTATTTTAACTCGACCAAAGTCGCGGGCAAAAGCTGATAAAGACTAGGATAGATTTATTCATCACTTGCAGTCGGAGTATAGAAAATCATAATTCATTATCCTCCAAAATCCTGTTACAGACGCGGTACACATAACATAAAAGGCATATTATTATTTACTCGCTTGATCTAAATAATTGGCTGTGCTTGCGACGGCATCATGACGTCATCAACTAATTTGATCTCGAATACACTGATCAGCTCATTGATCTCGACATAATAATACCGGCTGGCATTAGCTACCTTTCAGTGGAGTAATTAAATCTACACTGACATCAAACAAACCCCGAATTGTTTAGATTCGAGCCGCTGACACGGAAATCACTTATTATCACTTGTTGTTGTTGTTGTTCTTATAACTTATTCTTAGGAATCGCTTCTTTATACTACGAAATTTGTATGTAAACTATTTTGACTGGTCTTTGTCTAGCCTAGTCTGTCTGGCCTAGAACCTGTCCTACGGAGCGTTTTGCAGGCGAGGGCGCTCGCGCGTATATACTCGAGCGTTACCGAGCTACTGGAGCTACATCCTACCTACACCCCGTCCAGATGCTCTCGCGCGTTGAGCCTAACATAAATTGAAACTCGCGCGTGCCCTCGCATATAAAACGCTCTCGTCTGGACAGGTTCTTAGTAAGGTCGGCAACGATTGAAACTGAAAATTACAAGAAAAAAAGCGTCTTTTTTTCACCTAAGTTGGGGTCAGCTTCCAGTGTAACCGACGACTGTCAAAGACGTACAAATAAAAACCAAGCGGCTTGAAGTGCTCTGAGAGGCACGACAGAGACTCGGTACGTAATGGCTAGTCACGAAACCAGAAACTGACCTCGGTAAGTGTAGCTGATCTTTATATATCGATCCGTGCGTCTGTTAACAGTAAACCATGAGCTCCAAAGATGTTGTCATTCCTCCTCAGCCCTTCAATTCCCACTGCTGGGCAAAAGCATCTCTCATTCATTGGCTCCTTTTTCCACACAACTCTGCCATTTGCTATGTCAGGCCAGTCTTTTCGGTAGGAGTCGAGCTCGTCTCGCATCTTCGCCTTGTTCTGCCGCGATGTCTTTTGACATTTAATGGGAGCCATTTGGTGGTTCTTTTTGCCTATTTACAAAAAAATCGCAAATTAAAGTGCCTTATAACTCGTAAGTCAGAAACTCTATCGCAGAGTCACCATTGCTCTATCATATTTATTGCGTTATTTGACGGAATTACATTCACGCTGAGAGCCACGTGTAACGTCCTCCGTCTCCATTTAAATGCAGCTAATCTATTCTGTAAATTACCACTTCGATATCGACTTCACCTGAGTGACTAAGCTTACAAAGTGATCTTTATTTCACACATCATAAGGTCTTATATTTGTACGAATTTGAAACTCACCACGGATTCCGCTGTCGAGACACGAAAATGTTGTTACAGAATAGCACTGCAGGTTGATATAATGCCCTGACATTCCGAATATCTGTCTTCTATGTAGGTATTTGTGTTGCCTCGTGTCGTCTGTACCGAGACTCCTGCTATTCCATTAGCGATAGAATACGACGCTTCCAACATCGACTTGTTTCTAAAATACCCTATTCTTTATGGAAGGTACTTAAGGTCTGCAATAGAATAAAATAGAATATTTTTATTTCAGACCGGAGTCCATAGGGTTAGTAACTATATTCAGTCACAGTTGTTTTTCTTTAAACGGCAGATTTTCGTTTAAATAAAAATTGACAGTCAGTTGAAGCCTCTCTGTTAACTTTTACATGAGCGATTACAAAGTGCACGTGAGAGACACCGCGGGCGTATCTAGTCGTACTTACATTATGTAGAGTCTGTAAGCTATAAAAATTTGACAGTAGTCTCGTCTGAACTTTAACATTTAAGTACCAAGTGACAGATTGTTCATGTGCCATTAATATTGTAGTGTGTCTTATTGTTTTGTACTTACGCTCTTTATAAACTTCCTAGATAAATTAATACATAACTGCATAGCCATAACTTGATTCCTAGATTCTTTTTAACTTGTATTTTCTAAGTTTTTCTGCAAATTAGCTATCTTCAATGCTTTGTTTACATTTCTTGTTTTATGACATTGTCATTTAGACAGTCCTAGTTTTCTTTTTATTTGTATTCTGAAATTAGCTAGGAGTTTTAGGTCGCATATGAAATTGTTATCAGACATTCTTAAAGTCCATTTTTTCTTTTCCATCAAATTCTAGAAACTCATATCAAATTCAAAATAAAAGCGAGCCTTCATTTTAGAGCCGTCTTAAAGAAATGGTCAGTCTACGTTTGGAGCTGAGATAAGCAACAACTCGGAAAAAGTCCTTAAGAGTGACTGAGAGGACAGTTTGCCTCCTGAGAACCAAAGAAGTCGCCCTCCCTCCTATATTGAGAGTAGACTTAGAGGAGGACGTTTCCAAGTTTACCTCCTCGAACCTAATAAGTCGGCCTCTCTCCTTGCCGCCTTTAAAGGACACCTTGATGCCTGGGCTGAACGAGCCTGGGAGGAAGACGTTACTCGGCCCATCCTCTCCAGCCCATTGAAGAGTGACGACCCTCCAGTCCTCCGGTTCTTCAACGGACCCTGCTGGTCCTCCGGTTCTTCAACGGACCCTCCAGTCCTCCGGATCTTCAACGAAGATTTCATTTCCATCTCACGTCCACTCATCCTTTTCTTTCATCATCCGTTCTTAAGTTTGTAATCATTAAATCTTTATACTATTTATTTGTCCTTTTCCCTTTTAGTACGCATTCCCCTCCTAGGTAGGTGAGTGCTATAGGTGACCTCACATTTTACAGGCTCCCCCTGTAAAATGTAACGTTACAGATTGGCGCCCAGTTTTTACTAACCCACCCCTTAAATCATTTTCAGACATTCTGCAAGTTTTTTCAAAATTCAAAAAACAAACTTCCACAAGGCGATTATATTTGGTAACTATTTCCATCATACATCCTCATCCATCTCAACCCTTACTCCTCTTACAAACTTTACATCATCTTATACTACACCCCCACACACATTCCATTACCTACTGGTAATTGGCACCCTTTCACTGCTTGGATGTAGTTTTTAAAACCAACTAGTGGCCATCACCACTTTTGGGCTTTACCAAGTAAGGGATTGGTTACTCTACGACGGCTATTGGACAATATCCCGTATGTCGTTTACTCCTTAAACTTAACTCTTTATCAAAATATTAAGTATATACAATCTATATATTCTATCACCAAGGTATTCTTCACCCCCACATACAATCCGTTATCATGAGATAATTGGCACCCTTTCGGCCTCTTGGATGCGTTTCTATATCCATTCGTGCGCGCTACCAAGGTTGGAGATTGGTTACTTTACGACAGACACAGGAGAGTATCCTGTAGACGTTTATACATACCTAAACAACTACGTTACACCCATTACAATTGCTTCATCATATATTCTGAAACTTACACTTTAAACGTTACTTCATCATCGTTCGATTCATTACCACTAGTGCAATCTTTATGAAGTTTTCGTAAAAATTACTTGATCTTAGATTATAAATCTGTGATACGGGAGTTTACATGATCTTAGAAGGAGCTATGATAGTTTTGGTGATACTCTTATTAAATAACACCAAAACCTTTTAAGCATACTCTTCAAATAAATTACGAAAAAAATAATTTTCGTTTGACTTGTTTATTTGACATCATTCGTTGCTAGGTAACGGACAGTGTTCCAAGCATGGCTTTATAAAGTTCCATGGTTGTTTATTTGTGGTGACAAATATCGGTACTATTATTAAAGTTGGTAATACCTTTTTAATCTAAACATGGATAAGCTAATAAAATACTCGTACTTAAACAAACCAGAACTCGAATATGAGGTGACTATTAGAGCTGAAAAACCAGCTGAAAATTTGACGAACCTTAGGGACCAGATGACTAAACTTAGCCATGTCCTACCGGAAGACATAAAGTCCTCCCCTATACCGGTTCACCTTGATCTATCTCAGACGGAGTCTACTCTCAATTATATCGACGGTAAAATTTCGCACATTGAATCATCTGGGGATCGTAGTAGTTTAAAAAAAATTGAGTCGTTTATGAATCATCTTTACTATCGTCTAGAACGTATCACTGCTGCTCCACCGTTAATCGAGTTATGCTCAAATGTTAGATCTCGATTCTTTTTAATACAAAAACGCTTTGAAGCTTTAGGTTGGGAACAGAATATCGAAACTGAGGAAGATGTGTCGGAGGAAATACATAATCCTCCCACTCTGAACCAACCTGACCTTGCTGTCAAGAATCAACCCAACCTTCCTACTCAGAGTCAGGCTGTCCCTCTTTTCAGCCCTCAAATATCTGAACATACTGAGGTCCTCGCTACGTCTCAACAGGTTCCTTACCCCGCTGCAGTTTGGGGTATGCCGCAGTCTTCCTCGATGGGACAGAATTGTTACTCGTCGTGCAATTACGTAGGGGGTTTTAAAAGGTTCTCTTATGATGGTAAAACTTGCCCTAGGTCGTTTCTGCAGAAGTTAGAAGAGTTTAAGATTTCTAGGAATATCTCGGAAGTTACTCTGGTTAAACATGCTTTTGAGATTTTTGTCGGTGATGCACTGCATTGGTTTAGGTTTCAGCATAGTCGGAATCCTTCGTTGACTTGGAATCAGATTCACATTTTGCTTATTAAAGATTTTGGTATTCAGGACTACGACTACAAATTACTAGAGGCTATTAGGAATCGCACTCAAGGGACAACGGAGACTATTATTATTTATGTGTCTATTATGTTCGGCATGTTCAATCGTCTTTCTAAGAAACTATCAGAAAACGATCAATTAGAAATTCTTCTCCGTAATATAAAACCGTGCTATTCGGTTTTCGTCGCGTTAAAAGACATTAATTCAATTGACTCACTAATCTCGACCTGTCAGAGCTATGAAAAGATTTCAGAAAGGGACCTAAACTTTCGTGAACCAGAGTATTCATACACTCCATCTTGCGCTGCGGAGTTTGCTTATCGTCCGGATTCGTCTAAAAATAATTCTAACAATAATCACTCTAACGCGATACAGAATAAGCAACTGCCTTCTACCTCCCAAACTGAAAATAAACACAAAGAAAATTTTTGTTGGCGTTGCCGAGTTACAGGTCATAATCTAAAAGCGTGTACTCAACCAAGATACTTGATCTGCTTCAAGTGTGGTCTGAAAGGCGTGAAAATTTCAAATTGCCCTAAATGTACTCCGGTTTCTCAATCAAAAAAACTAAATAACGACTTGAGTAGTTCTAAATCTGCAAAATTTAATCTTAGTGATTGGAATCAGTGGTTAGACACTGTTCGAAATTTTATGTTCTGTTATAAAACGACTTCTGCAATTTATGATAAAGAAAGGGACTGTAATAGACCTTTTATTAACGTATCTATTAATAACATAAGTTTTTCCGGTCTTTTGGATAGCGGTAGTTGTTTTACTATTTTAGGAAATAATTCTCATAAAGTCATCCAAGAGCTAGGATTTAAACTATTCAAGTCATCAGCTCAAGTCATAGTCGCTAACAAACAAAAATCATCATCTTCCGGTTATTTCAATTTACCGTTTAATTATAATTATCAAACTCGTGTCATTAGAGCTTATGTTTTTCCAGAGATATACCCTTCTTTGATTCTTGGTTGGGACTTCTGGAAAGAATTTGAACTATGTCCTAAAATACTTTCGCTTGAACTTAATCTTAATAGTAGAGATTTGACGAACTGTGCTATTGAGAATAAAATTATGTCATTCGATCACCTTTCAAATAACCAAATAAATATTGCTAAGGATTTGATCGAACGTTTTAAAGACATTTCCTTTGAAAAAAAAGGTCAACTAGGTCTGACTGATTTAATTTGCCATCGAATTAATACAGGTGATGCCTTACCTATAAAACAACGTTGTTATCGCTTATCTCCTGAAAAGCAAAAGATTCTAATTGATGAAGTCGATAAAATGCTCGAATTAAAAGTTATCGAAAGGTGCGAAAGTCCTTGGCTATCTCCTGTCCTTATTACGCCCAAGTCAAATGGCGAATGGCGTTTCTGTGTTGATAGTAGGAAATTGAATTCAGTTACTCGCAAGGACGCTTATAGCCTTCCTTTTATTTCTGAAATACTTGATAATCTTAAAGGCTGTAAGTATCTATCTAGCATAGATATTGCTAAAGCTTTTTGGGAAATTCCTTTACATCCAGAAGATAGGGATAAAACTGGCTTTTATGTCCCTGGCAGAGGTTCATTTAGATTTACGGTAATGCCTTTCGGTCTATCTAACAGTCCTGCGACTCAACAAAGACTCATGGATCATTTATTTACTCCTGAGTTCGATAATAAAGTATTTTGTTATTTAGACGATATTATAATCATCAGTTCCACATTTGAGGAACATATTTCTCTGTTACTTAAAGTTCACCAAAAGCTTTCTTACGCTGGTCTTACTATTAACTTTGAAAAAAGTAAGTTTTTTCGTAAAGAACTCAAATACCTTGGTTATGTAGTAGATGAGCAAGGACTACGAGCTGATCCTGGTAAAATTGAGGCTATTTTAGCTTATCCTATTCCAACTTCTAGAAAAGAAGTTAGACAATTCTTGGGTACATGTAGTTGGTTCCGTCGCTTCATCCCGAATTTCAGCTGTATTGCCGCACCCCTCTGCAAATTGACGTCTGTTGGGAAAAATTCTCCAAAAAAATTTGTTTGGAATCCGGAAGCAGATTTAAGTTTCGCAAAATTAAAAGAATGTTTGACTTCGACCCCAATTTTAGCTTGTCCTGATTTTGACCTTCCTTACTCTGTTCATTGTGACGCTTCTAATTATGGTATAGGGGCCATGTTGACTCAAAAACAAAATGATGTCGAAGTGGTTATAGCGTATATGAGCAGAACTCTTAGTAAACATGAACAAAATTATTCTACTACTGAACGCGAAACATTAGCTGTTATTGCTGCACTTGAACATTGGCGTTGTTATCTTGATAATGGAAAACTCTTTACAGTTTACACTGACCATGCCGCACTGAAATGGTTCTTGAACCTGACTAATCCTTCTGGGAGATTAGCTCGATGGTCTCTTCGATTATCATGTTTTGATTTTGTTCTGAAACATAAAAAAGGAAAGGATAATGTAGTCCCGGACTTACTTTCTCGTTATAAGGGTCCTAATAAACTCATTCTTGATGGTGTTGCACCTGTGTCTAGGGACAACGCGTGTCAATTGGAACATTTTAATAAACTTTTTACTAAATGTCGCGATAACCCTGATGATTATCCAAACTATAAAATCCGCGATAATAAGCTATATCGTTATTCTAACTCAAGCAATGATCTTAATGAAGATTTTTCATGGAAGGAAATTCCTCCTCCCTCTGAGAGGCTGGACCTGATAAAATCTTGCCATGGCTTGGTAAATAATAATCCTCACATAGGTATTTTTAAAACTTATAAAAAGCTTTCCTTAAGATATTACTGGTCTGGCATGTTTAGAGAAGTGGCAAAAGTGTGTTCTACTTGCGAAACATGTCTTGCCTATAAACATTCAAATCATTCACCTTATGGTCTCATGGGTAATCCAAAAATTTGCTCGAGGCCTTTTCAAAATATATCATTGGACCTTATGGGTCCTTTGCCTATGACGAGACAGCGTAATCAATATATTCTCGTGATTACGTGTTCGTTTTCAAAATACTGCCTTATTTTTCCTATTAAACGCGCTACAGCTACTAATATTATTCAACATCTTGAAAACTTTGTATTTTTGGTTCATGGTGTACCACAAACCATTATTATGGATAACGGCTCACAATTTCAATCTAATGAGTTTCAAAATTTTTTAAATAAATATAAAGTTCCTTTTATATTTTATTCACCTAAATATTGCCCACAAGTAAATCCAACTGAACGTTATAATAGAACAATTATCACGGCGTTATCACAGTTAGTCGGTGATGATCACCGTACATGGGATACTCCGTTACAAAAAATTCAATTAGCACTAAATAGCTCAGTAAATGTCGCGACAGGTTTCTCCCCATCTTTTCTGGTCTTTGGCCGAGAAATCATAACATGTGGTTCATTTTATTCTAGTTGCCCGAATCTAGACGAAATAATTTTTCTTCCTCGGGATATTTATGCCGCTAACATAGGGTTATTATCGGTCATCTTTGATAAGGTACAGATTGCACTATACATGGCTCATAAAAAAAACGCATCTCATTATAACACTAGGCGTAGTTTTAAAGAATTTAATATCGGGGATACCGTCTGGCGTAAAAATTACGTTCTTAGTAACGCTGGCAACTATTTTAGTGCCAAGTTAGCACCTAAATATATTAAAAGTACAGTGGTTGAGAAATTGTCACCGCTTGTATTCATTTTGGAAGATCAGAACGGTCTAAGGGGAAAATGGCATTTAAAAGACTTTAAAGTTTAATTTTGTCTATTTTGTTTTTTTTTTACATGCTCATGTTTTAATTTTAGTACTTATCTCGATGTTTTTTAAAAAAATCTTAGTATAGTCTTCTTATTACTTGTTTTTGTTCAAAATTCTTATTTTAATTTTATATATTATATTTGGTACTTGATTGACTCTTGTAAAAATCATTTAGAATTAAGAACGGTATCACTTCTCCTTTTCAAAAACTTTTTGGCTTGTATAATTATTATTATTATTTTTTTTTTTGTTTGAGCGGTACACAACTCGTAAAATAAGCCATTGTGTCGAGCGGTTTTATAACTCGTAAAATAAGCCTTAGTGTATATAGATAATATTTTTTTTTATACTTACTTGAATACTTGAAACTCGAAGGCTTATGTATCCTTAGTCTTGAATCTCCTTGAACCCTTGACTTAAGCTTGAAGGCTTTTCTTAAGCACTTTATGCTATAAACCTTGGACTGCTTTTCTAAGCAGAAAAACTTATAACTATTTTAATTTTAATTTAATGGGTTTTAAAAAAGGTGCGGGTTACGACACCTAATAAAATAAATAAGCCTTCGTAAACCTTAAAAATAATCCCTTGTGGAGTACGCGTCATTGAATGTGAACCGTATCCCCTGAGTATGATGGTGATGTATGTTTGAGGAAGTGTGAAAGGTATCCTAGTTTGATGTAAGGTGTGTGAAAGAGCAAGGTTTTATTTTCAACCTCTAAATTTTCCTAGTTGTTAACTTTCTGGGGTTTTGGGTAATATAGTATTATTTTTTTACTTACTGTATCATTGTAAATACTCATTTAATTTAATTTTAACTACCTAGTTACTGTTCTTCTATTGTTGCTCTCTTGAATTACTAAACAAGAAAAATTTTTTCATTGCATTCAAAATTTTTCCGGGGTTTTCGGGGTAATGTAGTGTGTCTTATTGTTTTGTACTTACGCTCTTTATAAACTTCCTAGATAAATTAATACATAACTGCATAGCCATAACTTGATTCCTAGATTCTTTTTAACTTGTATTTTCTAAGTTTTTCTGCAAATTAGCTATCTTCAATGCTTTGTTTACATTTCTTGTTTTATGACATTGTCATTTAGACAGTCCTAGTTTTCTTTTTATTTGTATTCTGAAATTAGCTAGGAGTTTTAGGTCGCATATGAAATTGTTATCAGACATTCTTAAAGTCCATTTTTTCTTTTCCATCAAATTCTAGAAACTCATATCAAATTCAAAATAAAAGCGAGCCTTCATTTTAGAGCCGTCTTAAAGAAATGGTCAGTCTACGTTTGGAGCTGAGATAAGCAACAACTCGGAAAAAGTCCTTAAGAGTGACTGAGAGGACAGTTTGCCTCCTGAGAACCAAAGAAGTCGCCCTCCCTCCTATATTGAGAGTAGACTTAGAGGAGGACGTTTCCAAGTTTACCTCCTCGAACCTAATAAGTCGGCCTCTCTCCTTGCCGCCTTTAAAGGACACCTTGATGCCTGGGCTGAACGAGCCTGGGAGGAAGACGTTACTCGGCCCATCCTCTCCAGCCCATTGAAGAGTGACGACCCTCCAGTCCTCCGGTTCTTCAACGGACCCTGCTGGTCCTCCGGTTCTTCAACGGACCCTCCAGTCCTCCGGATCTTCAACGAAGATTTCATTTCCATCTCACGTCCACTCATCCTTTTCTTTCATCATCCGTTCTTAAGTTTGTAATCATTAAATCTTTATACTATTTATTTGTCCTTTTCCCTTTTAGTACGCATTCCCCTCCTAGGTAGGTGAGTGCTATAGGTGACCTCACATTTTACAGGCTCCCCCTGTAAAATGTAACGTTACAATATGTCCCAATAATTTTGGACTATTTGACAGTATTTATTGCTTACAATATGGGCCAAAATTTCACTTTGGATCGAACTCATCAGAAACATAAATAAATTCTCCCAAAACTGCCTAACAAGGAAAGGATGGGCATAACCTTGCCAGAGTAAAAAAATAATTTGTGTTTGAATTTTTCCGCCTAAATAAATACGTTCTGTTTTCGTCGTAATTTAAACTTACTTAAAAAAAACATTCTTCGTTCTCTTTTTAAAACGTCACAAATAATTTATCTCATTTTTCCTGTTGTCATTCATAAGTACATTTCAATGCAGAACTTGTTAGCTTCTCAAGTTCTTCCCAAAAATACGCGAAAAAGCGAAACATTCCAATTAAAAACGAAATCCGCGGGAACAGCAAGTGATGCGATCTTTTAAAAACACACAATGAGGAAAAGACGTCCAAATAAATGATAAGAATCTTTTTATGCTGAATATTTGAGGGGAGCTGCAAACTGGCGTATTTTGGCGTCGAGTTTTTACAAGCATTTATTTGTGTACCAGAAGGTACTCGTGCATTAAGTTATTGTGTTCCCGCCCGGGAACAGTCCGTGACTTTAATTTGTACTAAAAAATAATTGTATCATTCAATTATGTTTCTTTTGTGGAACAAAGAGAAAACCTACCGGATAAAGTAGTGTACTTATACAAGGTGTTACAGAAATAAAGCAAAAATAGAATTGCTTGCGCTGAGCGAGGCCGAATAGATGAGGCGTTTTCATTGGTTCTCAACACACACATCCTACGCATATCTCTGGTGGAAACGCAGCCTAATCGAAAAGAAGCAACTCGACCAAATTGCAAAGCACTTGCAATCTATTGAGCTCCGTACAGGACATTCAATCAACATAAGAACACCATATTTTCAAGAATTTGCAAAAAAGTACCGTTAAAAGTACCCACTCAACAAAACAAGATAAGTCACATCTAAACCTGCCCGCTCTCTTCGTCCTCGAGCGCTTGCGTACAAAGAGTACTCCGTTCTTCTCCGTAGGATTACGCGGCTTATCGGAGGGGAGACGCGGGTCAAACGGACCAGCTCCCTACTGGACCGATTACCTTTTATCCTCTAGTTACTGAAGAAGTTTAAAATGGACTTGTTTTGATCACGTAGTGTTTGGTTTTCTTGGTGTTTAGAGGTAAAACATTGATCTGGTTTTTTTGTCTTGTGTCAACCAGTCATTTTGACCGTACTAAAATGTTACCTTGGTTATCAATAGATTAATATTATGATAATAATTAGATAATCTCATCTCTTAACAAACAGATTCTCAGATTTCCTTAAAGATATTATCATCCATTTGTGTCCATTTTGGAACATTTACAACCAGCTACTAATTTAAGTCTTGGCAATTTTTTTTGACATGTAACATTGGCGAGATTCCATAACGTTTTCTTGAAAAGGTGTCAACTATATTTTTATCGCAGTACAGCCTCTACAAAGATGTTATTCAGAACCGAATTGTTATTAAAAATATATATACCCTTATATCCTTACAACCCAGCTTCCCATTTTCATCTGAGCTACAACATTTAATTTAAATTATCTGCAGTCGAATTCCACAAATATCCTGCTAATAAGATGCTGCTGCTTATCTGCTGCATCTGATAACAGACGCTGATAATTATATTATAACAAGGACTGACCTCGCCAGTGTAATCATACCGAGCTAGAAATCCAACGCCGGACTGGCGAATAATTGGACGCCAGTGTAACTTAACTTAACTATAGAGATAGTCCAGTATACCTATATTTTGGAGTCAGATAAAAGTTTATTATATTGGTAATTTCTGATTAAATGCTGATAAAAAAACTAATTGTCAATTAAATACGGCATGCAACTGCGTCGTGCTACGATATGCTGCGTCTTGCTACAGCGTCCTAAGAAATGCTACGTCTTGCTACAGCGTGCTACGACTTGCTACGTTTTGCTACGACGCTCTACAACATGTACGTATAACTGTCTCGTGCTACGACATTTAACTACGTCGTGCTACAATATGCTACGTCTTGCTACAGCGTGCTACGACAGTTACGTCTTGTTACGACGTGCAGCTGCTGCTACTTACTGCAAACGATTTCGTTTAAAATTATTTGGACTCTTATAGTTTTTTGCCTGAAGCTTATTTTTTATTCGCAACTCAATACTCTTTGGTACAATGCTATTTACTGTTGGAAAATTGAAAATGAGGTTTTAATTTAAAAATAATTTTGGTACAACAACGATGGAACGCTTGAAATTAAATTGCCAATAAATAATTGAAGTAAATTATTTAACCACGAGGATTTGTACAGGTGTAGCGTACTGAGATATGGCTGAAATCGAAAGCTTGACCTTTTTTTCGCTGCTCGCTTCACGTGAAATGCCCCAAATAATACAAAAGCCTACCTACTAAAGATTTGTTTTAAAAATAATTATAATTAGATATATATTTAGATTGTTTACATAGATACTCATTTTTTAGTTTTTTTTTTTCTCTAGTGTTTACGAAGGGTAAAGGTAGATGCAGTTATCATTTGTAAACTGGAAATAAAAGGTTTTTTTATTTTATTTATTTACTTGAATCACGCCGTCCGGCAGCCGAAGTTATTTACGACGGAATGTTCCGGTTTATAGTATAAACATTTGTCGTAGCTTGAAAAAAAATTAAAAAAGCTGAAGAGCTCACTTTTTGTTCGGTTCGTTTCGGTAAAGATTTGAAACGCTGTCACCATTCTAGCCTCAGGGCATCATGTCACCTAGTTACTGGATCATGGTGTGCGGACAGGCAGTCGCTCCTTGTGATATACTGGGACTCAGTTGCATTCGGTTAGACTGGTGTCCGACCCCAACATACTACTTTGTCAAGAAAGTACCGGGTAAAAATCAATAATACACAGAATGTTAGTTATTCATCCAATTTTTTATCATCTTCTAAGTATACTCCTTCAGAAACGAAACACTTAGTTCAACGAATAATCCAATCATCTAAACATTTGTTAAACGCTTTTCCGGAATCGAGTTCAATTCTCGAATTTTCCTTTAAGTTTTCTACCGAATGAAAACGGGTGCCACAAAGTCATATCAGGCGAATAACGTGGTTGCTTGATGCTATTTGTTGGGTTTTTTGGTCAAAAATTCGTTCATAATGATGGCTTTTTGCGAAGGCACATTATCGTATAAAGTCGATTAAATAAAAAATTGGAACCATAAATAAATCATCCATTCCCAAAACTTTTTTGATTGAATGTAGGTGGAAAACATCACTTTGTATATATGTAAAGTATACCTAAGCTAGTTTAAATAAATTACGAAAACCTAAAATGACAGTTTAGCAATAACAGCCACTGCGCTATGGTGACCGCAGGTCTCAGCACAATACGACTGTTGATGACCGCGAGCTCGCTGGCCAAGCGCAACGTTAATAATTGATACTACACGCGCGCCCGGGCGCCACTCACACCTAGAACTTACAAGTTATTTATGATGAGGCTAATTGTGGCCTTACTAAGCACTATTCACAACAATTCTTTACAAAACATGATTGCTTTTACTCTTTAACACAGGATCAATTTTATTCTACTTATTTTTAAGAAACGTTCCAATTTGATTCTCAGTCGCAATCAGTTAAAATGTGGGGGGGGGGGGGATATTGCGAAATTAGAGGTGTTTTAATTTACAGATTGTGACAAAGATGCGAATGAGAGTTGCTTAAACAGACAGACAGACATGATGAACCTATAAGGGTTCCGTTTTTGCCACTTGGCTACGGAACCCTAAGAAATGTAGTAATCGGAACCCTAAAAAAAAGTAATCTAAGTAAAGTACCTACACACCCTTTTACCAGTATATGAATAAAAAATGTACATGATTTCTAAAAATTGTGGGACTACACGTTGGGACAATTTATCTTGCTCTTGATCGTTCAATCGGAACGAAACTATAAACTTTGCTAATGAAACATCAGAGCATTGTTTGCTATACGTTACTGTAATAGTGCTCCACTCATCTAAATAATGTCTGCATCAGCTGCATGTAGTGCTCATATTTCATGTCCAGGAAACACAAACCCACACATAAAGGCCATCCAACCTACACATAAAATATAACAGAATTTGAAATGCTTACACAAAAATATTACAAAAACTGTTTTATTTCACGTTAAAAATAAAATCAAACCATCTGCCACAGTGAATTCATAAAAGCAACAGCCGTGAAAACGAGATAATTCCATTTCAAACAAAACAACACACGATTCGAATAACAGTAATTTTTCGTAAAATAAATTAAAACATAAATCATACGACAAGCCAGCACACGTCTAGGCGCAGTTTCACAACATTCAGATGAGCAGATTTATCTGCGGACTTATCCGCTGTGAGTTACTATGTGGATTACAGGAAAGTGAATGGTTTACTTTCAAGCGAGGCGGAGCGGCTATTGATAAACACATCCCGCCGCGGACGCCATCTTGGAAAATTATGACGTAATCTAAATTACTTGAAGGTTGGTATAAATTGGTGACCGCTGTATTATGTTCAGGTAAGTTAAGATGAACCCCGCCGCGTATCAAATGAATTCATCTCTTGCAAAAATAAGATTATTTAGATTATCAATAAAAATATCTCGTATCAATCACATAAGTAATCGATGCGTTTCCTGAGACTTTCAATACGTTTTATAGAAAAAACACGCTTCGCAAAGGGTCCCAAAAACTTAAACGTTCACCGTCTGTGTCGATTGAAACATGTATTTCCTTTATTTTAAGTCCTTCAGTTTCAGACATTTGCAGTGTTACCACTTCGTAAGGTTCCGTATATGCAGGATAATCAACGGAGCATGCTAAGCCTCCGCTAACCGTACGTCTGTCTGTCAGCGGGTCTGTCTCACGAACCTTTACCACATTTTACCCAAAGGTTGACTGGTAGAGAATGCCTTGTTGCATTAAGTCCGCCCATGTACCACTATTGTGCATAAAGTCTAAATAAATAAATAAATAAATAAATTTTCTTTTGACGGTTGAAATTTTCACAGACTGTCTTTTTTTATAATTCCTATCATACTTTATCCACACTAATGGTAACAGCTTTCATTATAACAATAAAGCGGCCTAACAAGAGCGGTATTTATACACAGTGCGCGCCCGCAACCCTTCAGCGATGACGTCACCCAATGCAAGCACTGTAATTTTACGCCTACCCTCTCGTTGAACCGAAACTTGCTGCTGTTTTATAAATAAGGTACAGAAAGTTGACAACAAATAAAATAGATCTCTTATTCTGCCTTTAAATTCGGCGTGCAATATTGTAGTCGTTTAAATTAAATTAACTATTATTGAATCATAATCATGCACTCATTTTACAGATTTCCATTCCATTAAACTTATGTTGTTGAATTAAAAAAAAAAAAAACTTAATTTAACTATGAAAAAATAATAATCATAATGTAAGTATGTCAATAATAATTACAAATGTCCATAATATTCACAAATGTCAATAATGATTACAAATGTCAGCACTAACCACAAATAACAGTAATACACACAAATATCAATAATAATCACAAACCATGTCAATAATGTATGCGCAGTACCTAATAGTTTGAGGTTTAGTTTTTTTGAACGGCATTGCTAACCCTTGGAACTCACAAAACCGACAGGACACGTACCGCTGACATAAAATATTAAAATAAATTTCGCAAGGTGCAAGGTATTATAGCTTCATGCGAGTCCGACTCGCACTTGACTCTTTTTTTTTTCCAAATTCTCGTGTCAATTCAGCCGAGCTCATATATTGTATCAAGCATCACTGCGCTCATTACCGCTCGCACGACCGCTAGCGGCCATGGTGGAATAACCACCGCGCACCGTCTGACTCCGCAGCCCCCAGGCTATTAGTGCACGCGCACTGACTCGCGCTAAATCACTCGGGGGCAGTCGGGGGAGCCGATCATCACCGAACTGTACTAACGCAATAGTCTCGCAGGTTGCACGCACGACGGGACAAATTGACGCTGCAATTTGAACGTTATTGGTAATTCAGGAGGTAATCTTGATTTACCTAATTGAGCACCAAGTCTTATTAGGTAATTTAGTCTTAGCTAATGTGGCTAAATATAGTTGCCGGATTCGACAAGTGAAATGTGTAGTGCGATTAAGAACATGAACTACTTTTAAGATTTAAGGCGTAAAATTTTAACAATCCTGGAACTCACTTTCACATTTGTAATATTAAAGTTAAGATAAACCATTTACAAGCACTTTTAAATTGACAAGCTTGGTCAATCCAAAACATGAAGCTACTAGATAGTGACATGTTACAAACTGGTATGGCGCTCCATGAAGAAGCACATGCAAGAATCTCCACGGACACTTTTTAACATAAAACAATCAAAATAAATCCTTGATCAGGCGCCTCCGGAATTTGTAATCCCGCAGGTAGTTCTTAGTTCGGAGGGCGTTCCTACAAATATTAGCGCACCCACCACGCGATCAGATTTGAATGAATAATGCAGGTCCCGCGCCCCACGGTTTGTCTTGCGAGACGCTGCGCTCCAGCGCTGCACAGCGTAGAGATTAGATCATGCAAAAATGTTCCTCGTATTCTAGCGGGTGGCAGATGGTCGCTGCAAGCGCTGAATGGTAATGCGCTGCTGGTAAGTCCGGAATGGCGATAATGTGCGGAGATAACTTACAAACTGAGAATATCTCAGCTTTTATTTGATTTGAGAGTCAAGGAGGTTGAGGCTAGAATAACAGCTGCACGGGTCGATCATCGAAGTTAAGCGACGCTTGTTGAGGTTAGCTCGTAAATGAGTGACCATCCATTACATACCGAGATTCTTCCGTGCCTTTAAAAGCACGTTAAGCCATTGGTTCCGGCTGCCATTTGAAGATACTTGACAGTAAGTAATCATTAGAATAATTAGCAGCCGGAAAATCTGACACCTGTCTTGCCATGGGGTGCCGTGTTACCACGTTAGTGTTGTCGAAGTCAGATACGCAGTAGCTCCGTGTAACTTTCGGTGCTCAGCCGAGTCTGGGAAGACTGGAAGCCGACCTCAATATAGGTGGGAAAAGGTTAGGTCAACTGCACTGCTTATACATTTTAAACACCTAACCACTTTCGATCAGGAAACACTCAGTTTGTTTGTCATTCCATTAAAAAAAAAATGCAAAACCACGAACTATTAGTTACCCTCGTTGTTGTTTTATACGCAGTACGTATAAAACAACAACGAGGGTCGCGGTTCAACGGGAGGGTAAGCGTAAAATTACAGTGCTTGCAGCGGGTGACGTCATCACTGAAGTGCTGCGGGCGCGCGCTGTGTATAAATACCGCTTTTGTTCAGCCGCTTTATTGTTATAATAATGGAAGCTGTTACCATTAGCGTGGATAAAGTGTACTTAGATATCTAGCCGCTGTTGACACAACACAATAATGTTTTTTTCTTAGAATAATAACGCATAGAAGCCGCGTCTAGAACAAAACCCGAGCAAAATCGTGTGTCCACTTCATTTTCTTTGTGTGCGTGAGCCGAATGTGTCTACGTTCCTCTAACGCACACAGATATAGCTTTCAGTGATACCATTACTAAGCCGTTACCCACAAAATATGGGAAGACGCATTACTATTTTGCTATCAAGGCAAGTATTTTATGTTGTTGGGAACTGGAAAAGGTAAACATGATTTTTCATGTAATATGACATATTTTTTCGGAAGGTATAATTCAATTTATTTCAAAATAAAAGGAAATAAATCGCATAAAGAATGAGATATTGTTCAATGCGTTTAGAATGCTTGATGGGTTATAATTATAAACAATGTTAAAACATCGGGTTTGATATGAATTAACAGTAAGTATTGTATTTTAAAATTACAAAAATGAAAAACATGAATGAAAGCAATGTGGGTATTTTTTCCTCACAAATAGCAACACTGTGATAAGACAAGTTAGGTTATTAGAATTTTGTTTTATTTATCGATTTACGTAAAAATAGTGCATAGAATGTGAGTACTTATTTGTGAAATGTTATTTTATCACATTTTTTTGTTTTCCTGATGTGCTATAACATCCTTTCACGCAACAAACTGTCATTTTCAATTATTTACTCGCGAGCTGTGTTCGACGGAACGTGACATTGAGTACTGACGGCCTGGCGGCTAAGTTTGACGGATTAGGCTAAGTTTTAGTTGCCTCACTTTTTGCACTCGTACTAGGTTTCTATGCGTTATTATTCTAAGGTTTTTTTTTTTGTATTTGCACCTCTCCTTAATTTTATCATTGGAATATAATACAACTCAATCCACATAACTATACTTTTTTTTATTTTATTATAACTGCTGTAAGACCAACGGAATAGAGTATTTTATTGCTACAAATATCGTACAAAAATCTATTGTTTTCAAACGTTTGATAAATGCAGCGAGGAGGTAATAACAACTAGGTATATTTTCACCCTTGAAATGAATTGAAAGTGGCATTTTCAAGGATGAAGTGTTAGTATATTATAATAGAGTACACAAATAATATCGGAAAGAAAATGCATCCGACAGGCAATAAGGATTCATCTCAGCTCAATACCGTAGCGTCGGCAACAGAAGAAAAAGTTTGCTCATCGGATCGTTTGTTAAATGGCTTCCGTTGGCGGCGCTCCAATGTGGGGTTCAGTGGGTTTGATTTGTAGGAAAAAGCTATTGTGATTATCCACACTATGCTTTTTTATTAATATTTTTTTTCTAAGTTATTTGACAACGTCCCGTGATTACTAGCTATACCATAGTGATGTCTATGAATTTGAAAATGTGTTCATGCTACATTTCAGATTTAATGGAGCTTAGCGAACGTTTAAAAACTTTGTCACTACATAATATAAAAAAAGTCTTCCGCCCCGTCTGTCTGTCTGTTAGTCTGTTCGCGATAAACTCAAAAACTACTGCACCGATTTTCATGCTGTTTTCACCAAAATAGAGTGGTTCTCGAGGAAGATTTTAGTATATATTTTTTCGAGCAGGTGGAGCCACGGGCATCAGCTAGTTTTTAATGACCACGTTCCATAAATAAAGGAACAACGACAAACAAGTAAGAAAACAATAAAATGAAAAGGTGAAAAAAGTCGTCCTCGTTTTATCTAACATTAAAAGACTTAAATGAATGCCTAAAAAGCAAACTTAAAAATTTTGAAAAGTCAGCTCAACGCTAAGAGGACCGCAACACTGCAATAATAAGGCACTCAAGTAAAATTTTCCTAGTGTTAGTTGGCCTGGTCCACGACCGACCACGAAGGAGATGGCGGGACGACTTGGATATCTTCATTAGGAATTGGAAAAAAGTTACACAGAGGAGAAAAAGAACGGCAAGAGGTCTTATCCCAGAAGTTTAGGCTAGATATAATAATAAACATTAATAATAGGGTTTTTTGATCTAAGGTTGCGCAGGCGCAGCGGTAGTGGCAGCGTTGTACCGCGCCCGGTAGTAGGAGCGCGCCAGTCGGGCTGACACTGCGATACCCTGCCACGTCTCCTCGTTGATCTGGTCCTGGAAGTGAGGAGGCACCAGGAAGCCGTACCCGTAACCCGGCAGCTCCAGGGTGTACGAGAACGGGACACCAGAAACCTGAAAAGAGGAAAAATAATTAAATACAATATCAAAATTTACGTACATAACGTAGCTCACAAAAGTTGGAACGATGTGCGATGGAGACCTTGGAAGTCTATTAAACAGCAGAATATACCACCGGTTCTGTAGAACCTTTCAATGTGGTGATAATGTCATCGTCACTTCAGTCGAAACACTTCCCCAAAAGTCTTCCGACTGACGTGACGATGATAACTGACCGGTTATGAAAAATGTGACTTTTATGTTAAACAGATAACGTAGATAAAATTAAGGACACAATGATATAAATATTTTTCAACAAACATTTTGGTAATATAATCAGTCTTCAGAGGGAGTAGCACAAATATTTTGACGTTTAGTAACGTTTACGTAAGTGAATTTTGAATGTAAACTACAACCCCATAGTATTTTGTTTTAAACTAATGGGACATACACAATTTATGTCATTTAAATATATGAATTTGGTATCTAATTGCAATAATTATTATATGCGAAACGAGTATTATAGCTATGGCAAAATTTTACGTAACGTTACTATACGTCAAAAATATTCCTGCTAGGCCCTCAGATCCTTCTCAACACAGCCATGAGAACATGTATCAGACGTTCATAATATCCATCCCAGCTTCACCATAACAAGCCATGTTGAATACGTGCTCAGAATATGTGTCCACCATGAATTGGCAATAATCGAAGTCCATCATAATAAACATCGTTATCAAAAACACAATAAATTCTGCCAGATAAGATTAGTTCAGCGGCGCGCGCTCGTTCGCAGCAGACGTACAGACAAATGAGCGAGTATTTATCAAATACTGAATTGTTTGCGATATTGCTTGCGGATTTTTTAGGATTAAAAATACTTTATGTGCGTCTGTAAATTATTTTTCATTGAGCATACATGAAACTAAGGGATTAAAATGCAATAAATTTCTAATTAATAATAATAATAATAATAGCCTTAGGGAGTACTACCTTGAGGCCGACTTGGGTATGTATCGAGATGTGGTAGCAGTGGACAAAGGCCTTACCGCGCTCTCCTTGGCTAACGAGAACTGGCGCAAACCTGTGGTATTAGATACAAACGACCGCAGGGAGGTATGGCAAAGCAAGGAGCTTCACGGACGCTTTTATCGGGTCCTACATGGGCCTGATGTAGATTTCTTAGCGTCCGTAGCCTGGCTGCGTTTTGGTGACCTCTTTAGGGAAACCGAAGGTTTTGTCTGTGCGATTATGGACGAAGTTATGATGACGAACAACTACCGGAAATACATTGTGAAGGACGGTACGGTTGACATATGTCGGGCATGTCACCGACCCGGGGAATCCATTCGCCACATTATTTCCGGTTGTTCCAGTCTGGCTAACGGAGACTATTTGCACAGGCACAACCTTGTAGCCAGGATTATCCACCAGCAACTTGCTTTGAAATACAATCTTGTGGAATCGGAAGTACCGTACTATAGGTATGTGCCCGACCCAGTTCTCGAAAATGGCAATTGCACGTTGTACTGGGATCGGTCTATCATCACTGACAGGACTATTGTTGCCAATAAGCCTGACATAGTGGTGATAGACCGACTAGAGCGTCGCGCAATGATTGTTGATATAGCAGTCCCTCATGACGAGAACCTCGTGAAGTCTGAGAAAGAGAAACAAAGTAAGTATCTTGACTTGGCTCGCGAGGTTGTCGACATGTGGGATGTGAACACAGCAGTCATTGTGCCGATAGTCGTGACGGCCAATGGCATAATTGCCAAGAGCCTCGACCAACATCTAAAGAGGCTCTCGTTGGGCAGCTGGATCAAGGGCTTGATCCAGAAAGCAGTACTCCTGGACACGGCGCGTATTGTTAGGAGATTCCTCTCTCGGGAGCCCTGACCACCGGTAGCTTGGACCCTGTTCCCGATACCGGTGGGCTACTAATTTTTATATTTTTAAATGTATTTTGTAATGTTTTTTTTAAGATATATTTAAAAATGTAAATTTTATGTATATAGAAATGAATAAACGGAATAATAATAATAACTCGTTGATACGCACTCAATTCTGTTTTGCGGGGCTGTTGCAGCATGTCGTATAGCCAACGTCAAGTTCCCAACTTGTGACGAAGCTATACGACAAAAACCTGCTGCACCAGCTTGGCAATGCAGAATCGAGCGGCGTATTGATGAGGCAAGAGCACTCATCGGCAAACTATACTGCTTCAGGGAGGGCAACACACGGCCACGCGTGATGCGCTTTGTGAGACGGGCGTTTTCGGGGACTGGTATCAGCCCTCGAGATTACACGTCCCGTGTCACAGAGCGCATCGACTTCCTGAAGCAAAAAGTTTGTGCATGGGCAAACCGTATTCGGCGGTATAAGCGGCGGGTTGATCGATACTCGCAGAATCGCATGTTCCAGAGCGATGAGAGGTGGGTATACAGAGCTTGGGAGCGACCTGAACAACGTGTGTCAGACGTGTGCCGCCCGGATGATGTCACCACGAGTACTTTCTGGCGCAGCATTTGGTCGGTGCCCGTCTGTCACGCCGAGGGTGACTGGATGCGCGATGTCGAGAGTGTGTGTGAAGCTATACCACAAATGGAAAAAAATATAATATCTAAATTAGATATAGCCAATGCAGTTCGTCCGTTACTGAATTGGAAATCTCCGGGACCGGACGGACTGCACAACTTCTGGCTAAAGTGGTATAGCAGCTCACACGCGCTCCTGGCATCTCAATTCCAGTCATGCTTAGAGTCTGGGTCGCTACCACAGTTTCTAACAACTGGTGTTACCCACCTGCTCCATAAGACAGGTAGTCCCGCGGAACCCAAGAATTATAGACCGATTACTTGTTTGTCGACGGTCTATAAGCTTCTTACATCCATCCTGAGAGTGAAAATTAATGATCACATTGAGATTAACTCAATTATGTCTGCCTCTCAGAATGGATGTAGGAAGGGGTCCCGCGGCACTAAGGAGCTACTCCTCATAGACATGGCCATAAGCCAACAGGTTCGTCGATCCTGCAAGGATCTGTCGACATGTTGGATAGATTACAAGAAGGCCTATGATTCTGTGCCACATACATGGCTCACGAAGGTGTTGAAGTTGTATAAAATAGATCCAACTCTACGCACCTTCCTTGAGTCATGTATGAGGCAATGGAAAACAGTCCTTCGCTATCCAGGATGTCGACCGATTCAAGGGAATGATGAGCCTGTATGGATTAAACGGGGAATATTTCAGGGCGACAGTTTGAGTCCGCTTTGGTTTTGCTTAGCTCTGAATCCTCTAAGCACATTGCTGGAGGATTCAGGTCTAGGCTATCGGTTGAGAAGAGGTAGTCAGACCATATCTCACCTTCTTTACATGGATGATTTGAAACTCTTTGCCTCCAACAATTCGCGACTGATAGAGCTACTGAAGGTCACTGAAACCTTCAGTAGTGCCATCAGGATGGAATTTGGTGTGGACAAATGTGCAGTCATGCATGTTATAAAAGGGGAGATTATGGAATCTGAGGGAATTCAACTCTCGGATTCCATACAGGTTAGATCCCTCAGCTCAACCGAAACCTATAAGTATTTAGGTATGTCGGAAGCGTTGGGCATTGATGTTGCTGACATGAAGCAATTGTTGAAGGAACGCTTCCTTGGCCGCCTGAAGAAGGTTTTGAATAGCCTTTTGTCGGGCGGAAATAAGGTACGCGCCTTCAACGGTTGGGTCATGCTGGTATTAATGTACTCTTTCGGCATACTCAAATGGACTCAAACCGAACTCGACGCCCTAGATAGGAGGGTCCGTACACAGCTGACCGCAAACCGAATGCATCACCCGCGATCGTCGGTGATGAGACTGTACATCCCGCGGAAGTGTGGAGGTCGAGGCTTTTTAAACGCCAAAACTCTCCACAACCGCGAGATGTGCAGTCTCAGAGAATATTGTCTCAAAGCTGATGTGGGTATGCACCGAGATGTGGTCGCAGTGGACAAAGGACTCACCCCGTTGTCCATGGCTAAAGAGAACTGGCGCAAACCTGTGATACTTACCACAGATGACCGCAAGGAGGTGTGGAAAGGCAAGGAGCTTCACGGGCGCTTCTACCGGGCTCTTCATGGGTCCGATGTAGATTTTTCAGCGTCCGTGGCTTGGCTACGCTTCAGTGATCTCTTCGGAGAAACTGAAGGTTTTGTCTGTGCGATTATGGACGAAGTTATCTTGACGAATAACTACCGGAGACATATTATGAAGGATGGGACGGTGGACGTGTGTCGGGCATGCCACCGTCCGAGTGAGTCCATCAGACATATTATCTCTGGTTGTTCTCGTCTGGCTAACGGCGAGTACTTGCACCGACATAACCAAGTGGCCAGGATCATCCATCAGCAACTTGCTTTGAAGTACAAACTTGTGGACTCTGAGGTACCGTATTACAAGTATGTGCCCGACCCAGTTCTTGAAAATGACCATGTCACGTTGTACTGGGATCGGTCTATCATCACTGACAGGACTATTGTTGCCAATAAGCCTGACATGGTGGTGATAGACCGATTAGCGCGCCGCACAATGATTATCGATGTTACCATCCCACATGACGAGAATCTCGTGAAAGCTGAGAAAGAGAAACAGATTAAGTATCTCGACTTAGCACACGAGGTTGTCGACATGTGGAATGTGGACTCGGCAGTCATTGTGCCGATTGTCGTTACGGCCAATGGCCTGTTGGCCAAAAGCTTCGACGACCACCTGTCGAAGCTGGCGTTACGCAGTTGGGTAAAGGGCCTGATACAGAAGGCAGTACTCCTCGATACGGCTCGTATTGTGAGGAGGTTCCTTTCTCTGGAGCCCTAACCACCGGTAGCTTGGACCCTGCTCCCGACACCGGCGGACTACTACTTTTTATATTTTTAAATGTTTTTTTTACTTGTTTTTTTAATAAATGTATAAAAATATATATAAGTAGGTTAAGAAAAATAAATAAAGAGAATAATAACCCTACCGCAGTATCTCTACGTTGACGTCGTGGTGGGGCTTGCGCGTCCCGAAGGACCTTAGGTCATACCTAGGGTGAGGGGCCAGACAAAGAGAGATACAATCCGCAAGGCAGTTTTGTGGCAAACTGTTGGGCAGTAGCGACCCCACGAACCTTATCTCCTGGGAGAAGTCTTGTTCCTCATCTACGGCTTGCCTTTATTGGCTGGCCAGAGTGAAAACTGACGAGGAACAGAGCTCCCACCTCTTCCTTGCCTTAATTGGCCGGTCTGAGTGGAGATTCGCCAGAGCATACGTGCTCGGGAGAAGGACGTATAATCCAGTAAGATGCTGGTAGGGATCTTGACCGCATTTCCGGGATTGTCCTGATAGCCGTGGTATACCTCTCCACTCCTCTAGCACCTCAGGCCATGTTGCCCCCTTGGCGCTACGTCACTTTGTGCTAGCGACCGTTTTCGGGGGCCCATTCGTTGAGTGTGCAAGTCACCCCCTGCCATTTAAAAGCCGTGTATATTGTTAGTGGTCAGGCAGGGGCCAATAGTTCTATAATAAACGATTATCATTCCACTAAGCCACCCAAACCCATAGCGTTTCATTTTTTGTTTCCATATTCTGCAATAGTACTGCTCCAACCGGGGATTGTCCTTGGGAATACTTTCAGTGCGTACAGGGATAATCGCCGGTTGGTGTCCCATTACATTTGAAATGTCTAACGGGGCCTCTGCGAGTTGGTTTCGGCCCCTCGTACGCCTACCAAAGGACCGGGTCTCCAGGGGCCCGAGAAAGTAAAAAAAAAAAAAAGAAAATAATAATAATAGCCTTGGACATTTCACACAACGCCATATAGTCCCAAGCTAAGCAACCTAGTGCTTGTGTTATGGTAACGAGATGGCTGATAAACTACTTATATACTTTTTTTTTTTGTAAATACCTACATATTATAGATAGAAAAACACCCAGACTCGGTACAAATACTTGTAGGTCGTACAAATATTTGTCCCGTGCGGGAATCGAACCCGCGACATGCTGCGCAGCAGTCAATCGCTCAACCACTGCGCCAACCGTGTCGTCAATTAAAATCGAATTAAATAGATGTTGATTAAAAAGTAAGCGTATGACCACATTTTTTTTAAATTTATGGCTTTCCACATAATACGTATGTTCTGTTACTAATATGGTAACATCAAGCATTCTATGTATTTATATTTGTAAAAGGAAACTTACCTGGCCATAATCCTGAGCACTTCCTGAGGTACCGTAAAGTACGATAGCACTGTTCCCTATCCGGTAGAAGCCAGCTTGAGGCAGCTTCAGCGCGTCCATCGCAGCGCCCATGGCTGCAGCCACAAGGTGCAGCTGAGCGGCATTCGGTGGCAGGCTGGCGTCTCCATAAGCGAACAGCACATAGTTCCCATGACTGTGGATGTCCATATAAATCTGGATCCTGTTCGCATACTGCGGGTCACGGAGGATATCCCTTATGTACTGAGTCTCCGGCTCCGAGAAGGCTTGGGTTCCAGGATAGGTGATAGCACACGGGTCTCTAGAAACTCCCGTCGTATTGAACTGGACGTCAAAGTTCCTGTTGCCGTCAACTCCGAAGCAAGTTTCATGGACTGCTAGGTTAATCGATCTGGTCTTACGCCAGAGACGGGTCTGAAAAGAATACGTGGTTAGTTAATATGAAGGAATTTTGTAGGTTCTAGAAGCATAGCACCGACAGTTAAGACGATAGTGGTAGAGGCTTGTGTGGTTTTAAAATCTGTTTTCCAGACATGCAGAAAATGTTTAAGTACGTAGAATTTAGATATGGTGAGCAAACAGTTCATTGGCATGTGTTCGAACCTTTTCTTCCCAATATGTCAACAGCGGTATTTTCTTACAGGCGAACGAATTTAGAATCGCTCTTCATTGAGAGTGTATCGAGTAGGTTTGGACGGTTTCCTAATCTGGTTACATAGCTTTAGATTTCTTCTTTGGCTGTTCTGATTGCAAGATCGTGGTGCAGCAGCTAATGCCTATGGCATTAAGTCCGCCTTTGTATAGTTACTTGTGCATAAAGTTTTAATAAATAATCTATACTAATATTATAAAGCAGAAGAGTTTGTTTGTTTGTTTGGTTGAACGCGCTAATCTCAGGAACTACTGGTCCGATTTGAAAAATTCTTTCAGTGTTAGATAGTCCATTTATTGAGGAAGGCTATAGGCTATACATCATCACGCTAAGACCAATAGGAGCGGAACAGTAATTAAAAATGTCACGCAGACGACGTTGCACGGGTCAGCTAGTAAATAAATAAACCTAAGGGAGTCCGTGAATTAAATCGAAAAGAAGAACAGGAATGATCGCTGTGGTGATGCTTAACCTTGGCCTTGACCTATATATTAGTTTTGGACTTCTTGTGGCTGATTAATGACGCCCTTTAAATGACACTATTGCAAACAAGTATTTTCAAGTAGTACCGTGTTTCCAAGTAACTGGGTTCAGGTCATATAAGTAGTCGGTTGGGGGTACAAAAATGGTCAACTGAATCTGGTTCGACTGAAAGCCGAGTCCAATATAGATGGGAAAAGTTGACGATGATGAAAATGATGATTTTGGTATCCAAACTCACGTCGGTATGCGAGAACTCGTAGCCGTCGGGGTTGACAAGCGGCAGCACGATCCAGTCCACGTCGCTGCGCAGGTCGCGGTCCTCACTGCGCAGGTTCTCCACCAACCGGTACACGGAGTACAGCGCCACCGGAGTGGTGACCCACTCGCGCGCATGGATCATCGCGTTCATGAAGTAGATTGGCTTGCTGGGGTCCGCGAAGTTCGTCGTTGATATCTTGTGGAGAAAAGTACATGTACAACCACTCTTATATTGTCACTTTAATCTGATTCTACAAAACGACAGACAGACAGACAGAAAATTGAAAAGAATTAAATATTTTGTATTGTTTTTTTTTTACATTGTGTACATTTTGCTATTATTTAATCATTAATTCGAATTGACATTTAATAATATCCCGTATCCATCTAATGATAATTCTAAGATTGTTGACGCTCTGTAGGCGGTGACAAATAGTTACTGTTAGTACAGAGAGTCATTGAAATGAAATAAATAAATAAAGCATTAACAGTAAAGCAAAAGTGGTGGTGCGCGGTACAAAAGTTTTAATTCAATTAAAATCAAAAGCAATTGAACTAGTGGCAGCTTAGCTCAAAGCGATTAACACGCGAAGGTATTAATCCATTAACTTCAATGAAAAGGGTTGAAACATGATCTAAGTTATTTTATGTAGCTTTATTCTAACCAATTGAATTTGAACATTACACTGCAGGTCACCAGATTTAAATATTATGAACCTTTAGGTACTTGATGTCTCGACCTTCGAAGCTCTTCCCAGCGTTGACGACGGTCACCAAGTCAGGGTACTGAGCAGCCATTCTTTCCATGTAAGCATCGATCTGAAAGATGACAATGATATTTTTCTGAGATGAGTAAATTAAATTAATGACAAAGGAGAGCACCACAGTGAACATTATTAATAATGATGGTTTAAAATTGTCAACTATAACTTTTAAAAGTTGATTGGCGATTAAAAGCAAAACCAACCAACATTCTTTACTGAATGCAGTTAGAAAGAATTAAACAAAATCTGGCACACCCTAAACGCAATGATACTAAAAGTTTAATGATTATTTGTCTATTGTTAAGAATCTAGCATAAAAATGAACTGTCATAAAGTACACTAGTTTTAAATTCAAAGTAAATAGCTCAAAGCTTTAACTAGCAACTAAATCATTATCGTGAACTATAGAATGTATTGCGTTTTGTGTTCAATCACACAAACATCGGATTACGCCAGATTACGTTGATGCGTCATTTGGGGATGCAGCTAATATTTCACACCTCTCCTTTTGAACTGATTATCTGTATTGAACTGTATGTGTTTATACTAGTGTGTTATTTTAAGGAAAGCTACAATATTTTAAATGACCTGTCATAGGTAAATATCAGAGATATTTACCTATGACAGGGGATAGGATTATGGTAGGTTAGATAGGATTATGATTAGAGGATAGGGGGATAGGATTCTGTGAGGAGTGAAATTAAGAAAAAGGCAGTCAGTGATAGCGCGGCGGTTTACAGTACAAAATGGGGAAGATAACGTGTAATTTACGCACGTTTTACAACACGATCCTGCAGGGTAGAAACGTAATGATGATTATGAAAAGATTGGCTTAGAACTAAAGCTAATTTACAATAATATGTAGTTGTAGAGAACCACAAAATAGACAGTTTTTCTGTTTTTGGGCGCTTGGGTGCTGATTACCAGAGCAGATACGTGGATAGTCATTTGTGCCATTTACATAAGTACAGTGACAGACTAAGACAATTCAGCACATCTTTGAAAATATATCATGAGTGTCTTTTGAAATTACTCCTTGATTAAACTAACCCAACTACGTTATAAATGATCAGGCACTCAGAAAGCACATCACGCTACACGTCACTGTCAAATTTTCCCAATCAACCTTGAACCTAATGCGTTAGCTATAAATATGTAAATAAAATGTAACACATTGCTGTGTGGTTAATATTTTGATTGTAATTTATGCTAGTGGCCCTTTTAGACCCGCAGGTAACTAATACGTTTTACATAAGTGATTATACGAGTTATGATTGAGACGTTTAAGACAATTAGATAAACTCAAATTCAAACACTTCTTCTTTTCCTTCCATTTATTTTTCTTTGTTTGTATCGCATCGTATGCGCTACATTTGTGAATTATCATATACCTACTGATCTTCAATGTCGAGGTGCACTTTAGCTGTCATCATAATTATTGCTAATAAAGTTCATGGGTATGGGTAAATACCTCAGCATATCGCGGGTAATCCTGGAATATCTGCCTTTGGCCTCTAGTACTCCTCCACATGGATATGTCTTCATCGTGTTTCTCCAGGGCTCTATAAAATAAAATTGTAATAACAGCACTCTAAATGAAAATATAAAAAACTCATTATTTTTGCTTTGTTATCGTTGATAGATTGAATTATTTCCATTTTCTAAATGATTATTATTCAAAGCACTATTTTCATATTTCATTCATAGCTAACCATTCGTGTAATTGTCTGCAGTGTGGATGAAATAGTGCTGACATATTTATGATTAATACCGTTTTAATTTTAGATTTTTAATGAATTATTTTACTGCACACAGTTTTTTGTTACATACGATTATGCTACTTTATACAGACATTTTTTTTATGGGTATGCTCTTGACTCTAGTCTTGGTCAGAGATGACAGAGACAAAGTCTGCGATGGAGCGAGCTTACTCAGAAGGAGCCTGCTCACTCTAACTTTGAAGCTATGAAAAAGTGAGCCGTGATTATTAAAGTCAGAATAGTGAAAAACACTCAAAAAGTCCGCATATTGGACTTATTAAAAAAAAACATCAGTAAATGTTTAGTACTGCCTATTTTGACACCCGAAACTACTTTAAATACTTTTCGCAATTCCTCATTGTTTCGGATATTGACATCAACTTTTCAACCTTCTTGTAAAATTTAACTGGTATTTTAGTTGTAATTTTTCATATACCCGCTGAAATCTGCTGCGCCTCAAAGATTGCTCAAACTCACTTGGCAACATTATCAGTGTGCACATAATGCTGCATGCCCTGGCGGTCCAGTGCGTTCAGCAGCTGAGGCCGGTGCTGTGGCGCTACCATCAGCAGCGCCTCCCGCTCGTGTGGCGCCCCGTACTGCCACACGTCCAGCTCCAGCTGCCCCACCAGCCGCTGCAGCAGTGCCACGTCTGACGAGTCGCGCGGTAGCACCGCGTGGACTGTGAAGCTGGAAGAGGGAATGGTCTGTAGTAGCATGTGTTTTAACAATGCAATAATGCAAAATGAGAGCGCTTCTGTCATCTCCGTAAAGCGAAGTCATTCGTGAGGTGCAATAAAAAAGGAAATAAAATGTACCTGTACCAGGCGTGATGTTATTATAAGCCATTTTCAGTCAGTTCTATGTATTTTGTCAAGGGGAATAATTCCTTCAAGAGGTCTAGGTATTCCTTAGGCCAGATTTAAAGAGCATGAAAACCAATACCTAATCTTAGTCAATGTCTAGAGATTTCCAACTATTAACGTCAGCAAAGTAGCTCTCTGCGAAAGCAATCACACACAACACAGGCTCGGTGCGAGTTGGACTGTCGTCGAGTTTTCCCGTCTAGGATAGGCCAGTTTCCTTCACATTTTGAGAGTAATGACGATGATGATTAATAATGGCATGAAGTGAATTGTGAACCTACAACACGAAAGTCGGGACCGCCACCAATAGTCGACTACTGCTATGATACAAAAACGACGTTCCTCGTGAATCCTCGTTACTGATGTTTTGATTTGAAAGTCCTACCTGGAGTACGCGTCATGTTTCCCTGCGTGCACAAGGCTCACCACCGCCACACACAGCACCAATAATTGTCTCGTCTCCATTGCTGACACAAGCATTCAACACAAGTAGCCCGTATGCAAATAAAGTCGCCCCAGTTATTCTACTTATCTTATTTTTTAATACTTTCGTCATTGTCAGTCTAAGAGGATTAGTAATTAATCGATGGATTGATAAAGTCTGTTTTATTGTTTGATAAACCCCGATTAGTGATGATGGAATTTTTGTGTTAGGGTACCGCGCCGTGTGTTAGTGGTTTTATAAATATTGTTTAGATGAAGCAAAACAAATTGATGATTGTATACCGTTTGATTCTGACTAAATGCCTACCTACTTAAATAGGCATAAGAAAAATTCCTGCGGCTCTTGATGCATTGTTACCAAAAATAATTGTGTTACAAATTTCAAAGAGAATATCTGTGTGACTCATAACCACCCGGTTATGAGTCTGAACAGTGAAACAAATAAAAATCGTAAACGAAATTTAGGAGCAAACAAACAATATTTTGTCATCAAAACCGACTCCCATTCATTACCGACAGGAACAAACGGTGGAAAATTCTCAGTAACATAAATAAATCTTCAGCGCATTTCTCAGATATCTGAGGTGAGAGAATCTCGGTCGGTATTACTGAGGACGTTGTTTTAAAGTTTCGCTCGTTGAAACAATTCAGCTAAGTCTTCGTTTCGTACGTGCGCCGTGATACATGTTCGCGAACTAGTTGCGTGACATAGAATTTAATAGACACTAAAGTTCGCGAACATGGTCCGCAACGTGGCTGGTCTTACTTTTTTTTAAAACGTTTATGGAAACATATATTTTTAGAAACATTGTTATTTTTTTTTCTATAGCCTTTAGCTTTAGCTTTGGCTAAAAAAATATATCCAAAATCGGAAATTTTTAGCCTTTTTTTCCGAATTATATCGTCTAAATAGGATTAAAACATAAAGTGATATGCGGGGAAGAAAAATACAGTGAGTGTTAGCTTCAAAATTGGGTTACAATATTGCAAACCAACAAAACTAAAAGGAGAGAATCAGAAAAGCTTATTTATATTATTGCGTAATATTAACAGTTATTTTTTTTTTTTTTTTAAACGGCATATAAAATTGGCTTGTACCTACTTTTAGTACAATTACTTAAGTTCTGTAATAAGTATGAACTAATTGCAGAATTAAATAAGTTTAACATGTTTAATATGCGAAAATTAATGTCCGTTTTCAACATTATTAGTGGTATTATGAATGTAGATGGGATAATACTTAAACCTACTTATCATAATCTGGGTGATAACACTGATAGCACGCACGATCCACTCATTTCGATTGATAATGTTATATATAATAATTATTAGTGCGTCCGAATGGTCAGGTAAAAACTATTCATCGTGATCATTGTTTTGATTTTTTGAGCAAAACTGAAATTCTGTCAAAAATTCAGAAATCCTTGTTTGAATTCAGAGTTTCAGATAATTATTGAAGAACAAAACACTCTGTCTTATTGTCGTAGTTTGCAAAGATAAAATTATTTACATACTTTTTTATTGGCCTCTTTAAATCAAATAGTTACTATGGTAGATGACAGATATCCGTGCAATAAATTGACCCACATAATATGTGGGTCAATTTATTGGTGGGTCATTTAGAAAGTCAATAAATATATTATATTTATTGACTTTCTAAATATGAAATACAGAAATGATGACATAAATCTTTCCTGAATCGACTTCCATCGTGATCCTTTACGTTTTCCAGTAATGAAAAACGGTTCGTTTTTTTATTAATTATTGTTCAAGTATCTACGAAGGGATATTAGAGAATAATCAATCTATACTAATATTATAAAGAGATAACATTTGTTTGTAAGTTTGTATGTCGGGGGTAATCTCAGGAACTACTGGTCCGATTTGAAAAATTCTTTTAGTATTAGATAGCCCATGTATCGAGGAAGGATATAGGATATATCATCACGCTAATACTAAAAGGAGCCGAGTATTCGTGGAAAATGTGACGCAGAACTATATGCACGTTTATCTGGCGCCGCGCCGACCATAAATATAACTCGAAGTCGATATTTGAGTGCGTGGTAATGGATATACCTAATGATCTTGATTTAAAAAAATAGTTTTTATGATTATGTGTTACATCTACAATTAGCCTGAATGTTCTGGAAGATAAAGCACCTGTGGATATACACCACACTCCCGCTCTTATGGCTTTGGTAGCCATAATCGAAATCCGGTCGGAGGACAAATTTTATACAATACTAGTTTTTTTTTTACAAAACGGGGAAACTCTTGGCCCAAATCTCACTTGATGGAAAGTGATGATTAGGCCGAAGATGGAAGCGAGTTTCACCCGGAATCCTCTTGCACAGAGGAACTGGCTATCATACCTCTAACTGTTCTGCTTTCCACTAAGTCAGTCATCCTCTCCGCCGGTGTGTCAGGCGTACAGTCGGCCACATAAACTATCGTCGATATTGAACGAGCGAGCGAGCTTGATTCGGATATTTTTAAAGTTATTAACTTTTGAACATCGCTCAGCGATTGTTATTGGTACGGGCGCCATTGTTCCAACTTTTACTGACGTTACAGCGAGCGGTATGCAGTAGAGCAGAGTGGAGCGATGCCTGGCTTAGTTAGCGTTGTGATTTGTGAAAATTGTAGAGTGGATAGTAGCCTTTTCGGTGGAATTTTAGGAATTCCGGGGTAAATTAAAATAGCTGGTGTGGTCGGAGAATATTGTTATGAAAGTAACAATAAGTAACTATGAAAGCTGTTATTATTGTTACACGTGCTTGAATTTTAGCTGCCAACACTTAATTTTAGTTACAATTAATTGGCGGATCTATTAGCTAAATATCAGCCGCACGGATCGATTAACCGATCTCCGTAAGCAGTGCTTGCCGATGTAGGCTGCATATTTTTTATATGGTGTAGATAATAAAGAGTATTCTATTCTATCATCCCAAAATTCGCAATTTTTACTGTAGGAATTAATGCACGTAATAACTTATTCTGAACAGCAATTTCTGAGTTGTAGTAGCTTATAATTACGTGGGAGTGCGGCGCCACCGCCTCGTGTGAGCTGTAAATTAGCCGCAGTTATTACTTCTTGAGATAATGAGGCGTGACACCCGCACTTAACCAGTCAGAGGTCGCACTTATACAAGAACGTGTGTTGTCAGGGGAATACGGTGAGAAGGTACTACCTTTAATACTGTGTACCTTTAACTTAAACTTTAGCTATCATTTTTAGGTTTGTTTTTGACTTGAATGTACCCTGGCGGTTAGGAGTGTCATGCTCACTTAAAAGTCTAGCTGATGGTGGCGCATGTCTTTAATCATTTGGCTCCCTTCAAAATGGTTGAATCGAACGGTGCTGGCGCATGCGTCATGTTCGTGAGCGGGCGCCGTCAGTTGGGACTGGTCATTTCTTAGCTGCCATGGTTGATTTTAATTATTTCTTTGAATTTTTTACTCTTTTATTCCGGACGCTTTAATCTTGCTCGACTTTTACATCGTTCTCACATGTATGTATAATTTCAACCCGATGTAAACAAAACTTCGTAACAATTTATTATTTTCAAAAGAGTGTCCGTGGAGTTTCTTGCACGTTCATCTCCATAGAGATCTATGCTTTGGAACGTGCAAATAGCTTCAATTATTTGGACCGACTGACCTTTGCAATTCAAAAGTGCCTGTAAATGGTTTAATTGAAATGATTGAGTTTGGGTTTGAATAATGAATTATACTATATGAAGGGATTGGAGTCAGGAGCCTTACTATGACGTCATACAACCATTGCATTGTGCCTTGATGAGAGCTAAACAAGTCGCAAAGCACTATCTCCGGTTCATAACAGAATCATGATGGCATTGATCGCGTCATATTGCTTTAGGTGAATCTGCCTTTTCTCATTGACATAATAACGTGTTTTTTTAATAAAATGCATAACAATAGAATGAGAATAACAAACCACTACATAGGATTCTGATTGAAAATGAGATTAACAAGAAAATGGTTTAAAAATAAACATTCAAAGATAAAAACAGACATAGAAAACTTAAAGAAGTGCGAGTCGGACTCGCGCACGAAGGGTTCCGTACCATTATCTACCGCGTGTATCTGACATCGACGCACAAACGATTTCCATGGGTCCAGGGCATGATTCTGGACACCCGACAGTTAGAGTTTTTCGTCGGCTTTTTCTCATTTTTTTTCAAGGGTTTTTTTACTTAAGACTGCTCATAATCGTTATTCTGACCTAACCCAATGAGATTTTTAATAAAAAAACAATTAATTAACTACTTTCACTAAAAGGAGCAATCTGAATAAAACCACAAATAGATTGATATCTATTTGTGGTTTCAGCGCAGCTGAGCTGATGCTCAGCTGCGCTGAAACCTATTTGTGGTACTCTTGAAAAAAATGAAAAAATGAGAAAAGAACCGACGAAAAATTCCAACTATTATTATAATCATGCCCTGGACCCATGGAAATCGTTTGTGCGTCGATGTCAGATACACGCGGTATAAAAACCGGCCATGTGCGAGTCGGAATATTTATTGTTACAGCGGAAACAGAAAAATACAAAATACAAATACAAATTTTTATTTGTTGAAGATAGGTAGGTAGATTAAGTACAGATGTTATTATATTTATGAACGCTATGTCTAGCCGTCATCGGCGTACAAATATTATTAAGAACAATTAATCAATTAAGAACAATTTATCAGTTTAAAAATGTCAAGAACAAAAAAAAATATACATTCCAATTAAGACAAAAATAATATAAATTGTTAACAATTAGGAACAAAAAGGTACTTAGTCATAGTGTGTCAGTGAGGTATTCGTTCACCGTATAATACGCTTTGTCAAGTAATATTTTCAAGAAAGCCTTCTTAAAGTCGTGTATGTTTTCTATTTCCGCAATTTGTCTAGGGATCTTATTATAAATCCTAGGTGCCATTCCTAAAAAACTTTTCCTGAAAAGAGCAGTGGCATGTGGCTTTTTTTTTTTTTTTTTTAGGGATGGGAAATCATCCAATGACTCCTCCCGCTCTGGGTGTAGCGGGAGCGAGTGTCAGACCTCTACTGACTAAAACCCATCCATGTTCCTTCATTGCCCTTTGTGTTCCGGAGCCGCGGTGTCTCTTGCGAATAATCCCGCGACTAGTGGCATGTGGCTTAGCGCATCATCTGTGAAAACAACTGTCTAGCTACCGCGGTTCTTGAGATACAGCCTAGTGACAGATAGACAATCAGCGTAGTCTTAGTGATAGGGTCTCGTTTTTACCCTTTGGGTAAAAACGAGACGGAACCCTAAAAAACATAAGTGGGAGGATAAAAACGCTGAATCATCACTACATACTATAAAACAAAATCTCCACCGTGTCTGTCTATTTGTTCGCGACAAACTCAAAAACTACTGCACCGATTTTCATGCTGTTTTCACCAATGGATAGAGTGGTTCTCGAGGAAGGTTTTAGTATAATTTGTCAAGCAGGCGAAGCCGCGGGTAACAGTTGGTGTTCTATAATTACGAACAATTAACTCAGTATCCACACACCTACACTGAGTAGGTACCTCGTGTGTGTTATTTCTAACATCAGCCTGTTCATTCAGCGTTAATTTAAATGAACGTTCGCATTAACTGGAGCACATTAGCGCGACATGAAACTAGCCGAACAGGAACAACACGTAAGAACCCCCTCACAAATAATGACCGGCGGCGACTCTTTGTTCCTTTTGCGCTGCTTCCGTACCCTGTACCGTGCGCCTGGACACAGACCAGTGAGCTGGCAACAGGGTTTGTGGAAAACTGATGATCCTTTGTTGGTTTCGTAACTAGGTTTTGCCAGCGCCTTCACCTGCGAGTCGAAAATTATCTAGTGCATGTAATTTCGATATAGATGGTATTTTATGTTCTTAACCAGACCATCTATCTTTGTTCTTCCAAACAGGTTCACCCATTGAGGCTTGATTGATTAGAAATATTTAGCCGAACAGACTTTCACAATTATGACAATATAGTACTCTGCCCGTAGGAGCTCGTGGCAAAATAATAACAGCCGCACAGGTCGATCTTCAAGGTTAAGCAACGCTTGCCGAGGTTGGTCTGTGGATGGGTGACCATTTTAACATACCGAGTTTCCTCCGTGCCTCGGAAAACACGTTAAGCTGTTGGTCTCGGCTGTCATTTGGAGATCTTTGGCAGTCGTTACGGATAGTCAGAAGCCAGAAAATCTGACACCAGTCCTTGCCAAGGAGTACCCAGTTAATGTGTTGTGGAGGTCTGGTAGGCAGTCGCTCCACGTAAATTATTGGTATTCAGCTGAATCCTGTTCGACTGGAAGCCGACCCCAATATAGTTGGGAAAAGGCTAGGCAGATGAGTCTCTGCCCGTAGCTTCGGTGACGACTTGAAATATTTCACCAACGTGACACCTAAGGACACCATGCTTACATGTTTTATTTATTTAAGTGTCCGTGCACCGCAACCAAAACCGCCCCCCCCCCCGGCTATGTCACCTTTCATAAAAAAAAATCGAAGCCTTTTATGTAATTTTTAAGTTGTACACATGTTTAAGTTTTTAAAAATCAATTTTCCGGAATAACTCCTCTAAATATTGGTGAAAACCACATCACATGAACGGAGCGAAAAGCTGCTGCGCTGCGGCCTGCATGTGACGTATTTATTTATTCCATTCATCAACAAATTTACATTTGTGTCGAACATGGTTTTAACAATGGATGTCTTACAAAAATCTAATTATTTAACTTAGTATTAATTCAAAATAAATATAAATTCAATTCAATAAATGTCAATAAAATTCATTCTTAAGAGGGCTTTCACATTTTTTCTTGAATTTTAGCGTTTTATTCGAATTTTGATGTGTGATTTTGCTTTAGATATAGCCTTAAAAAAAAAAACAAAAATATAACTAAGATAGTTTGATCATTTACCATGGGAGTGTTCTAAATAAATATTTCAATTTGTTCACGTACATCAGTAAAATCCTTGACTCCGCAAAGGATGTTTCACAAAACGTTGCTTTAGGGTATCTTTTGATACCGAAGATATTATAATTTAATCATTTATAAAAATGTCCACGGTACACCTGTATCTTCTACTTTGGAATGTTCAAATCAATTTATTACGATTCATACAGTAATACACCAAAAATAATTCTGTAAAACTGAGAGTTATTGACAATTTTCCGTACGAAACTATAATTTTTATCTATGAAATTATAATCAAAATTCAAATAAAAAATATTTAATAACTAAGGTGGCATTGCTATATTGGTGAAAAAAAAAATTGGTCTAATTAAAAGTAAAGTAAATATTTTTAAATAATTGTCGAAAATCAATATAATCTTGTGACGCGCGGTATTCAACTTTAGACAACCTGAGCAATTCGATTTTGTAAGAGCGCTTTGACAAAACAGTCTTAGGCATATTTAAATTTTTTTTAAAGGCTATATCTAAAGCAAAATCACACATCAAAATTCGAATAAAACGCTAAAATTCAAGAAAAAATGTGAAAGCGCCCTTAATGTCATAATACAATGTCGGATAACTATTTATTCTTAATACTAATTATACCTAATAATTTAAATTGATATTCATACAAAAATTAATACAAATCAAATTCAATAAATTGATGGCAATAAAATTAATTTAGATGTTATGTCAGAATACAATAAAGGATATACTTACTACTTAAATTTATTAAAAATATGATCACATATTAGTTCGAACTACATACCGTTATCTTTAAAACACTCTTCTATGCTGTAATAAAATTTCCTCAATGACAATGACTTTAATTTTCTCTTGAATTCTTTTGGATTCATAGAGGTTTTAAATTGTACAGGCAATTTATTGAAAAAATTTACCGATTGGACTCTTGAGGCATGTTTAACGACATTTAGTTTAGGTTGTATAAAATTAGGTAAATCCTTTCTTCGCGTTCTTATTCGGACATGTCTCTGTTCTTCTGTCTCAAATTGTTGGATATTTTTAATGAAATGGCTTAGCAGGACCAGAATATAGAGGCATGGTACTGTGAGAATGTGCAGTTTCTTAAAATGATCTCTACAGGACTCAGTTTGTTCAATGCGAAGCGTAGTTCTCAAGGCTCTTTTCTGCATAACGAAAGCAGCATTAATGTTGTATTGGTAGCTGTTGCCCCAGAACTTTATGTTATATCTAAGTTTAGACTCTATGAGTGCAAAATATACCATTCTGAGGTGAGCAATGGTTAATTCATCTCTAAGACTCCTGAGAGCAGATATTGTTCCGGGTCCGGCTGTCTGTGTATGTCAGTTTGTATGCTTGTAAATGCACCCATGTTTAAGGAAAAAAGCCTGGTGTGGAATACATTATCGGATAGCGCACTTTATGAATTCTTTACTTTTCCTATTTATTAGCAGTTCAATGTCAAATGCGTCGCAGAACGTTCACTGCACTAAACCTAATTTCTGCTAAAATCTAGGTCTAGAGTTCGTCTCAAAGTCAATCAAAGTCAAATGTCTTTTAGACCCTTAAAAGGCACTTTAAATATATTTACAGTTCAAAACTAAAATAATGTAGTGACTCTAGTAGTTAGAATGTTAGACCCCTTGATACTGATGTTATTTATAAGCCAAAGCTATTACAATGTTCGAGGGTATTTATAGGTATGTTTGTCAACAAACATTCAAAAATCCTTAATAGAGATATTGCTTTTCTCCAGCTTGACATCAAAAGTCAAATAATATCAGAACCTCGTCTTTCCTTCAAGCATTTTCTTTCACATTGAATTTGTAGGAAAAAGAACATTATTTTGAAAGGTTCTTTTAAAACTTTTCATAAATATTCGTTCGCCTCGAGATAAGAGATGCTAGCTTCAATATCTATTAGGAATGCAATCTCTAATCCACTTCCGCTCCCGGCTGAAGTTCTACCAACTTTACAAATATTCCTACTCTTTCGCTTCCTGGACTTCGTAGAAGAATTTATTTTAAAGAAAAATACATTAGAGGTTATTTGCTGAACTCCCCCAAGTGTGTATGTTAGTCGAACTGATGTCTCTAACTTCACGTCCAAGCACATATTTTGCGTATGGGCGGCACTGATATGTCATTCGATTCAACTCAGCTCCTCAAGGAAGGTCAGTACTCTGATGTTACCGACTATCTCACGGAGGGAGACCTGAGTCTGCAAACCCTTTGCCCGATTAGACAATATTAACTTTATTAGTGTGTTAAATCTCTCAAAATAGCCCTAAGATAAATAATAGATCGCCGGACGACAGCTAATCAACCACAGTTCTATTTACTTCCAACCAAAATGGAAAAAAAAAATTAAGTCACGACCCATTCAAGTCACCGAGTTGTCAGTACTAATTTCACGAGTTTAATGTCGAACAAAATAAAACGCCACCTGAGTGACAGCGGCGCGCGGCGCATTCATAAAACAATACAAGTGGGGTGCGTCGCCGCTGTGTGAACTCGTATCAATACAAACACAGGTAATGAATAAACGAGAAATTTCGCTCGCTGCCATTTCGCAACTCAAATGAAACTCCATTTAAATTATATTTTCCATTTTGTTTTATGTCGTCTGTTGTGTCAATATATGGCCGTTAACTTTAAATTGAAACGTCGCTCGCAAACATTGAAATAAAACGATGATTCAATTATACGATGAAATCCGTATCTCGTACTGTACGAGCAACTTTTTAAATTAGGTCAATTCCTTTAGCTTCGGACACGATCTGCGATAGAGCAGGTAGGATAGACCTTATCACTGGTCAGAGGGAGATAGCGGATGTTCCTAAGTGTTAGGAGCGCAATTTAAAAGTTTATCGTAAGATATGGCCAGGGATGGGCGCGAGGCATTTGTCAACGCAGTCCTAATATAAATTGAGATAAATGTTGGACAAAATGTTGGACGCCGGTGAATCTGTTAGAGTCAATTTGTTTGTCGTCCGCGCGGAAATCGTTTGTTGACAAGCTGCGGTAGTTTGAAACTAGTTATAGCATTTACTGTAGTTACATAAAAGTCTGTCGAGTTGCTCTTTTTGTGTACTTACGGTTTTGCTTCAGAGATTTTATTCACTGAAATTGCACAAAATCTCTAGTGTTTTAGTTGTCACGTTTTTGTGAATGGACTGTACAAAAACACCACCATCTTTAACTTGAAATATGTATTTGTTTCAGAATCGAGATATCGTTTGTGAAATATTTATGAGTACAGCACCTAAGTAAGATGTTATCGCAAAGCGTCCGAAAGCTACAAATAATAATATTATGAAGCGTTTATTTTTTGTAGCGTCATTTTCCCTTTCCGGGCTCCGCGGGTACTGTGGGCAGTGTTCCAAGGCTGGCGGCTTATCAGCGGCAGTAGAATCAACATTGTCTTTTCTTCCTTCACAAAATACATAAACGATAAGGCACATATTTTTGTGTGCAGTCAAACGACTTGTTTTGTTGACCTTGATAAAAATAACCAGAAGATATCATTCGTGAACCTTTTGCTGTATTTGTATTTCCTTTCTTGTAAGGTACAGGAATTGTAGGTTTCAGAATTGGTTTCATTCATTCTCAATCCTCATTACAGCTTATATACTAGGAATTAGGTAAACCACTAGATTGTTACCACTTCTGTTTCACTAAAAATACCTACTGCAATATCCTTTAAAAGCAAACCGCAGTGCGTGCCTATGTATCAATCAAAAGACACCCGCATTCGCTCAAAACTCCCATCACATGCCACTAAACAATTTCTCTGCCCGTCACAACTAGTACCACATAGTGTTCGTCACTAATAGCGGCACATTGTGACCAGCTCGTCACTAAATAGTGGCACGGAGTGACCGCCGGAGATTAACTGCGTCTAATATGCGCGCACAAATCAACATGGCCGACATGTTTATTGCTTATTGCCGCCACCGCTGACCGCTTTAAATTGTGCTATGCTAATTGTTTTCCGAAAGCTGGTTTTTGAGTAATTTTAATGGTTAGTTTTAGGTGATGGTATTAATAATAGCTTTAATTAAAGTTGACCACATTTGCAGCTTCTGTCTAGACGTACATCAGCAGCAGTAGTCCCATAATCCGCATGTAGCGTTTATAAAGCCGAACTATGCTGTAGCTAAACCATCACAAAACCAAAAGTAAGGAAAGTCGTTAAGTTCTAGCAGTGGTTTAAAACGCCGCTGATCGACACTTATATCATTACTATCATCGCCAGAAGTATTTATCTCTATATAACCTCGAACAACAAACAAGACCTGGCGGCTGGCACTACCGTTACTTATTGAAACAACTCAATTTGCCGCATGGAGGCACATTGAACTCGACTCTACAGAATAGAAAGCTACAGAAGGCTAGCTTTATACAGCAAGAAAAATCGCACGCACACATAGACAAGCTTCACGTACCTGCAACGAGTGCAAGCCCAATCACGAAACAAAACCATGCAAACAAGCATACACCATGTATGCAGTTAATGCATGAAGTTAGAGAAATGTTGCATGCATGCATGAACTAAAGAAAAATACACCAGACAACAATATTCGTTAAAAAATAATTAGAAAGAAGAAAGAAAGAAAAAGAGTTTATTTGCGGTCAATATGACGCATACCAAAAATACACAAAAATTACAATTAGAGGTATTTATGAAAAATTAGGAAGATATGCGTGAAATCTGCGCAAAACGGCCATCTCTCAGCATAATGCTGGGACTCGTGTGCGAGACAGAGTTGCTACTGTTTGATAAGTTTGTTAAATAAAAAAAGTGAATAGAAAAAGATTGAATTGTGTTTCATTCAAGTAAATAGTCGTTGAAATAATATTCAACATAAAATAACGATGACCAAATAGTATATGAAACATTTTCTTCGAAACGAAATTCTATGCAATTTCAGTCTGCAAAACAAGGGTACACCAACTAAAAGAGGTATTAAAATAAATTTGGATGGATGGAGAGGGAGAGGAAGGCCAAAGAAAAGATGGATGGATTGTGTGAGGAGCGATATGAAAACAAAGGAAGTTAGTGAAAGCATGACGGCTGATAAGGCAAAATGGAAGAAAAAAACGTGTTGCGCCGACTCCAAAAGCATGGGATAAGATAAAGAAGAAAAAAGATAACGATTGTCAAAAGTTCAAAAAGTTTGTGATTGACCTCGTGACATTCCGGTAGCTCAAGTCCCAGCTCCTATCACAGTTTGCCAATAGCTTTCTGTACTATATCTACTCTGTGGTTCACGGAGAGCACTCCGCAATCAGTAGTCATTGCAATAAACTCAACTGCGTCCCGCCACCGATCGCATTTTGTTTACCCCTGTATTGCACAGTTTAATCACAGGGGAAGTCAATGTGGAGTTATTTAATTTCCACGTAATTGAGTGCTTTACAGGTAAATGTGTAATATGATTTTCGTGCAGCATTACTTTCAATATTATTGTAATTTACAGTGATGATTTTATTTGTTTGGTGATTAAATCCCCTGATATTTATGATGTTTCTGGATATGGACTATTAATTGCAGTGTTAACGTATAGGACCTAAGCTAGTTAGTGGTAATAAAACATATTGTATACATTTTGGCTCATTATAATATTAAACTACGTAAGTCTAACAACTACTTTGCAAGTCTAACTCATGGACAAACTGTCGACTATACATTGCATATCAGTAAAATTAATCCATTTGGATCCGCCCGGGACCCAGCGGTTAAATAAAATTATATGTAAGTACGTCTTAAAAAATAAAACATTACTCCATACCGAAAGTTAAAACTTTCACCAAATAAAATTACAGCACAAGACTTGGAGGTCTTTAACAACCCATAGTACCTACCTCCCTATCAAACTACTTACACCCCCCCCTCACCTAGTAGAACTTAATTTAGTGCTCCATTACACCGAACGTAATTTACTCTTGCCGCCGATAGATGGCGTCACCACTGTTAGGCCGGTACACACGACCCATCTCCGGTTATTACAGCGCTAGTGGATTTGTTGGCTGTCATTATAGTGCACTAGTGCATAAGCCTATGAATCGTTTGTGTTTGACAGTTGCATTAGTGCGGGCCCCGTGATGTTGGTAACATTTGTAGTCGGGATGGAATAATGCGGCTTTGCTATTAGGCAATTGACTTTAGCCGTGGCTTGTTCTGTACGCACTGATTATTTTGAATGTTTGTGCTAATGCTACATGTAAATTGGAAATGTTGCTGTTTTAGTCACTGGCAATATATAGGAGATTGCGGTATAGGACTTTGTTATGGTACGAATTCACGATTTTAATCAACTTTAATGCGCCGTAGCATGTCTATGAAATAGTCTGATCAACTCTGAAACTGTATTCCAGAGTTTGTGTAAGAGCGCCAGTGTCTGTGTTTCCTGATAGCTACAACCTGGGAGTTTTTAAGTCAAGAGTGAATAGGTTAGTTCTAGGTAAGCGTGCTCCATCTTCGAGCACATCATCGCTTACCATCAGGTGAGATAGTGGTCAAACGCGTGCCTCTAAAACAAACAGTTGGCAAAAATATTTTTTTGCGAGTGCTGAGTCGGAATTTCAACTTTCTGGACTAAGTAGTTTAGTTACTATAGTCAGAACAAACGATTTTAATATCACCAATAACTTAAATTACGGAGGGGTCTTTCAATTAAGCTGAATCCATTATCATTCCAGATAGTTAACAGAACACAAATATTCGTTTTATTTGTTGGAGACTTGCTCAACATAAACTAGTAAGTAATAGTCATCCGGCTTTCCCCACTTTTACGACTGTGATTCGACATCCTAAAACATGGCTGAACTTTTTAAATCCAAGATTTTCCTTTTCCTTAAGGAATTTGTTTTCAAAAGAAGGAAAACTTTCAAAGTTATTTCGGTCAATTTAAATTCTGTTTTATTTGTCCGCTGGTTTATCTGCGGTTGGGCTTGAGTCCTCGACATAATAGTATTATGATGACATTCAATATTTTTCTATTTACTTTACATGTTCAGAAATTCAAAATTACTAATACTTACAGTTTTCTTAAACTTGACTATCGGACAGTTATTGAGCGATTCGTAATATTGTTTCTCATCACATCATCATATTAGCCGAAAGACACGCGCCCACTGCTGAGTAAGCCTCCCGCGAGTGTCGTCACAACAACCGCTCCTGCACGTTTCACATCCAACGGCTACTCGCGACCCACACCGGTCCACCGTATATATATATATTTAAAACCATCATACCGTTTATCCATATATATATATTTAAAAAAAACCCGTTGGTGCATTAACTCACATTTACCAGTCTACGGCTCATCTTTTTTTAATTGTAAAAAGTCTGTCCGTTTTTTCATATCAAACCTAAGCTATGACGAAATCGGAAATCTAACGAACAACAACCTTCACTAATTACTCCCACTGATGCACACATACGCACGACTACACTCACATAACACAAACACACCATCACACACACAGGCACGAAACACTCCCATTATATTATCGCATGCTTCAGTTTGTTTTTAATTTTTGATTAATTTCTCATTGTAGATTTTCCGTGCCTATGCGTTTGACAATTATAATGTTGCCAAACTGCACATGTAACACGTACCAGACCCAATTGTGCCGAGGGATTGAAGCTGTGTCTCCTAAACACAGGCTATTTTGTAGCCTATCGTATATATATATACGACCCACCTTATTGTATACTACGAGTCTGTGTTGCCCGTCATTATTTCTGTAAAAAGTTGTAAATCTACAATCTGTTAGGTTAGGTCAGTATACTGAATAAATATTATGAATTGGACTCAAAAAGTAAAATGCTGACAAAAATAAGCAGTCCGAAAATATGATGATACATATTATGAATATTAAAATGAACAGGCATACATACTATAAATTCCTACTCCCTGCGTCATCAGAAAAGTGCTACAAATTTCCCAGCAAAGTACAGTTCGATAAAAGAACATAAATCAGATATGCAAATAGAAGAGTACACGTAGCGAACATTCTCCTAATAACGTTCCCGGAAAAACCCAAACTGAAAGCGCGAAATGACAAAAATTCATTTGGCCAATGTCCAAAGCTCACCTGCTCGGGGAATTCCTCAAATTATCCTAAAATTTGCGTTCATCTGGGAAAACGATGAAATTATAAAAATAATTTTTGAGCGAAGTTTTTTTTTTTTGGGCCGGATGTCGATGATCTAATTCAGTTTGATTACTGTAACTCCACATCTACTAACCGTTGTCAGATGACAACAGTTAGAAGAATATCTTTAGTTTTGTGAGCATTGGCATATCTGTTATAATATTGTTTTTATTTTTTATATTTTTTTATCTGACTATGTAGGTCAATCTTTCTACATATACACACTGAAGCAAGTGTTGACGTTTGTCAACACTTGCTTCAGTGTGTATTTTCTTGTAAAGTATCATAGTGTAGTAGTGGTGTGAAGTGTAGTGAGTGTAGTGTAGTAGTGAAGTTTTTATTTTTTTTGTTTTGTGTCATGTATTAATTACTTTGCATTCTACTCATTATAAAAATTCTAGTTCCTAAAACGTAACAGACAGCTGTGTTGCTGGGGAGTTTGTTTGCTATTTCTACTCCACAACTAAAACACTAGGAACTGGTGACGGGCGGGCGTTTTGGGGAACTGTCTTTTGTAAAACGTTGACGTTCAAAAAGTGCTGGCTCTCAGCCTAATTTGAATAAATGACTTTTGAATTTATATTTGATTGATGACCGATAACATGGTGAGGGTCGCAGGTGGACAAGGAGTTGTGACGACACTTGGCTGAGGCCTAGAACCAGCAGTGGATGTCTTTAGGCTGATATGATGGTGATGATGGCATACAATGTTATGCCAATATTTACATCTGTATTTGCTGGTATGAGAGTATCTCAAATTCATTGGTTTGGAATAGACAGATGAAGCTCCGTAAAATATTTATAAATCTAAAAGTAGAACATGACTTTTCACATTTATTTACGTTACAGAAATTATTCTGAATTAAAAACAAACATACTCGTTTACGTCTATAAGTACCTTTTTTATTATTTGAGATGGGTTTGCTCTTGACTCTAATCTTGGTCAGAGATGACAGAGACAAAGTCTACGATGGAGCGAGCTTACCCAGAAGTAGCCTGTTCATTTTAACTTTGAAAAAATTAGGTTTGTAAGCGTTCGGAAACTCAGACGCAGGCAGAGAGTGCCACTCAAGAAAGACGCTTTGTGCGAATTGGTGGAATAGCAACAAGGTAGGGATGGTAAATGATGGTAAGTTGCAGTGCGTCTGGATGTCCGATGGTAAAAGCGGGCCGGTGGGATGCGGTCAAACTCTCCGAAGTACAATCTGTAGAAGACCGACAAACAGGCAACCTTGCGGCAATGAGCCAAGCTGTGTAGCATGAGACATTTTGCATTATACCAAGGCCGCGATTTGTGATCAAGCGGGATGGAAACCAACTAGAACACTCGAGCTTATCCAACCTATGGGGAACTCATTTGGAGACTGCTGGGACGCCCGAACCCCCCCGGTTCTTGACATGTCGCTACTGAAATACGAATGCAAACGTTGATTAAAAAATTTTAAGTTAGTCGTTCGTTTAAAAATGTTAAATCTTTTCCAATCTCAGTGTTTGCAAAACTATTTATACGCACCTATTTAACACGCAAACCAAACCAAGTGAATAAACGGCGACGCATTACGAAACCTCCCACGTTTTCTACAAAAAGTTAATATCGCGTATAACCAGCCTGCCTGCTCAGTGGGCCAGCAAAAATGTCCAATATCTCGCAATGGCGGGCGTCTTATTACCCGACTAATTTGTATTGCCGCTGTATCGGGCGCCGTGATGGAGGGAGCGTGACTTGCGGATTTATGCGGGTTATACGGCTGCCCTTAATGCGGCTGATATTAAAGGAGTATTGAGCTGTTGATGTAGAAGGATGGGAAAGATTCTCTGATTTTGTCAAGATATTGATGATTAGTATGAAGACGAGATAAACAGTTCAAGTATTGCAACAATATTTTTAAAATGTAATTGTCATAATGTAGTCCGCGTATGCAAAGACCATTATAGAAATAAGAATCCAAAACCTAGTATAGAGATAGTATTCATAAGAATCCTAGATTTATAGGTACTAATAAAATAAGTAAATAGATTGAAGAACCCAAACTAGAATCAAGAGCACACCCATAAAAATAATGAAGTCGTGTACACAAATAAAACCTAATAACGTAAAATAAAACTGTATCTGAAATAATCAAATCCCTATCAAATAAAAACTGAACCCAGTACTCGTGTATCGTATTTGCGCAGACGCCGCATAAAAATAAAATTTGTTATTTTGACAACTGCAAAAACAGTTCTAGAAAAATTTTCTAGCAGCACTATGCTGCTTTAGTCGATTTCAATGTTCTTTTAAATAAATACTCCAAAAACAAAAAAAAAAAAAACTATCAACCTTTTAAAATAACTATAAAAGTTTATGTGAGGGTTTTTGGGACTAAAATAGATAAACAAAGGCATCAGCTGCTGTCAATGAAATCTAAATTGTTTCTAATTGTAACCACTTTTAATTCCAAGTAGAGGGAAGTTTAGTTTCCAAGCCATTTACTTTATTGTTTTATTTGGAAGTACATTTCCAATTTTCTCGGAATCGATTGTAATTGGACTAATCTTCAGTAGGCCAGTCACCGAAGACAAATTAAACGAGTTAGGTCGCAGAACACTTCAATGACTACACGGCGACGTATAAATTAGTCATATAAACTTTTCTGTTAGAAAATTATAGGTAATTCTTTGGTCGAACAGATTAAAACTATTGTTTTTTTTTTAAATCTCTCCCTGCTCACTGATGTCTGCACAGGACTTTGTCTTTACTTTCACGGACAAGGCGAATCAATACATCTTCTGAATATATACCACTTAAGACGATGCAACTCTTGAATAACGAGATATTTGATTTTTTGTTGACGTCTAAAGGTAAAATCTCCAACTTTAAGTATCCATACTTTTTTGAAAACGTTTTCACGTTATAAGACTTAGGCTACAAGGATAGTCAAAGATAGTAAGAGATGAATTCGTAAACCAGTTGATACAGGCGGTTTTTTTTTTCTAGAAAATGAACTATAGTAAAAATCGATTTCATAGTCTTTATTAACTTTCGCTATAATTAAAATTTTAGTATTAGTAGATTTTGTTAGGGGCGCTAAAAATTCTTAACTATGGTACTCAAAATTAGTACCCTAACCAAGTAATTAACTCCGAACATACTGGCAATTAAAAAGTCTACTCACTAAAAAAGGTTCTATTAAAGAAGCTCTTTTTACTGGTGTAACTTATGGTTACAAACTGAACAAAAACCTTAACTTTGGTGTCAAATTTTGCACATGTTATGGCCTCCAAACGGACCTAAAATTAGAAATAGTTATATTTATAGCAAAAGTCATCTATAATGATGCTGTAGGGTGCTAAAAATGCTTTATTCCAGTATTCAAAATTATTTGTCCGTTCAAGTTTAATTTCATTAATTAAGTCGAACGAATTCATAATTGACAAATTCGAATAAGTAGCAAATTATCTTCTTGAAAAGGGCTTTCTAACGGTAAATGTCTTAGGGAAATTGAACATTCGTGTATCTTTCCAAAGTTGGATGACCATTATCTTAGATTAATGAAAAAAATATATTAAGATTATGCCGTGTACTTCTATTGCACAAGTCAGCTGAGGTCCCGTCATCACGTCACGTACATTCCTTTAATTTTCTTCCATATTTGAAAATTCCCAAAATATGTGCAATAATTGACATAGATAAATTCATAGTATTTGTTTAATTGTACTCGATTTCATTTTATATGATATGGAACATTTTCCACTGTGCTATCTAACATATCTTTTTCGAAAGTCCAGCAAATCTCCAGCTCCATTTTTTAGAACTCCCGCTGTACAATGTTTTTGACAATAAATTTCTATCTTTAGTAGCAAGTTCACGAACTGCCATAGAATAGATAATTACAGAAGGCTTACTACTTTTATGGATACAATAAAGCAGGAAAAAATCGAATGAAAACGATCAGTTCAATTTTAATGTTACCTGCCTTATCGATTTGATTCGCTTTTGCTATTTAACCCTTAATCTGAGGTCATCACGCTCCCACATCGTTAATGCTTAATTTTTACCAGGTTCCGGTTTTACAAAACCCACAAGAATATTAAATATATTATCTAAGAAACGAAAGTGAACGATCTTGGAACGGAACGTAAACGTCACAGTGACAGCCATTTGAATTCCTGAAGTCCAATGTCAAGACCTACAATGTCTTGTATGACTGGCCTGTAACTGCTACTGTAGCCGAGGTTTGAATTAAATGCGATGTGAGAGATCTATGGCAGTTTCACTGAAACATTGTTTATGTTATTAAAATTGTGTTTTATTTTATTTTATTGTCAGGCAATTAAAGCCCAAAAAAAAACCTAATATAATTTTACGGAAAAAATAACTAATAAGTACTTTACTACCAAAGTCATTTTTCAAATTGCGCTGAGTCGTCCTGGTATCATGCAGGCTTCCGCGGAAACGTCGATACACCCAAGTCTCTTGACGTTGAGTTAGTCGATTATGACAGCAGCTACAATTAATATTGTTGTACAGTAACCGTTTCCCAGTCTTAGATTCGTTTTCTAGGCTTGTAAGACATAGGCCTTAATACCTAAATGTGAGTACCAAACATTCGGATTTTATACTCAACTTGAAACTAGGAGAAGAACAAACATAAAGAAATATATTTTTATATCCGTAATTTAAGCCATTACTCTAAGGTTTAGCCGACAGAAGCGGAACGAGAGAATAATCTAAACAAACAAGAGCGAAATAATGCCGAAAGTAAGTTTCATCCGAAACTACAATATTTTTATTGATGTGCTCCCATTTCACAGACGACCCCCGAAGGATTAAGTACTTATCCCGCTGTACAATGTTTTTGACAATAAATTCCTATCTTTAGTAGCAAGTTCACGAACTGCCATAGAGTAGATAATTACAGAAGGCTTACTGCTTTTATGGATACAATAATGCAAGAAAAACAAACGGAAAATGATCAGTTCAATTTTAATGTTACCTGCCTTATCATTTCGGTTCGCTTTTGTTATTTAAGTCAATCAGAGGGCCAACTCTAGTAAATTTAAGGATCGTTCGTTATTCACAAAGCAATACCTCTAATTACCCTAAAGATACTTTGACAATTTTTGTGATAATATCGCAACTTGAATTAGAACGCTATCAAGTAAAAGAATTTGCTTTAATGGCAAATTTTGCTTGCAATATGCTTGATATGTCATCAAATACTAATTAAAGAGAAGTATGGAAGATATTGCCCCGGCCGCAAATAAATTGGAATAAGGGTAATAACGATGATAATTCTTTTCAACACAGAATGATAACGCAGTTTAATAGAATTCGCATGATAAGTACGACAAGGTTTGTACCTTGCCAAACATGTTAGCCATTCAACAAAAAACTTTATAACATTTTCATCATACAACAAGCCTTCTGTTCCCATTTTACGTCCAAAAAAGTTTAGCTAATAATATTTTTAGTGCGAAGACGAGTGTGTTATTTACGAGTCCTATGCTGAGCACGAAGTAGTAAGAAAACAGCGAGTTCAACTTTATTGTGGCCGATTTGACAAAAATATTGAACCTCCCACAACGCAGTGCGGCGCGTATGTTTTGACGTTTGGGACTTATGGTTCTAAGATACTCAGGTGCTTCTTTAAAAGTTATATTATGAATGAACCTTCTTTTAGACATGTTATAAAAACACTCTTTTTCTAGTATTACATTTTTGTTTTCATAGAAGAGGGTTCTATGAAAGGATTGAGGAGCTCGTGGCTAATTAATAACAGCCGCAAGGGTCGATCTTCAAGGTTAAGCAGCGCTTGCCAAGGTTGGCCTGTGGATAGGTAACCATCGTTACATAGCGAGTTTCTTCCCTGCCTCGGAAAGCACGTTAAGCCTTTGGTCCTGGCTGTTATTTGGCAGTCGTTACGGACAGTCAGAAGCCAGTAAATCTGACTCCAGTCTTGCCAAAAAGTACCGTATTACCCAGCTTATGGGTTGTGCAGGTCTGGTAGGCAGCCGCTCCACATAAAATACTGGTATTCAACTGAATCTGGTTTGACAGGAAGCCGGCCCCAATGTAGTAGGGAAAAGGCAGGGAAATCATCAACTGACTCCTCCCGCTCTCGGTAAAGCAGAAGAGAGTGTCAGTCTCATACTGACTAAACCCATCCGTGTTTCTCTTAATGCCCTTTGCGTTCCTAGGCCGCGGTGACTCTTTCGAACAAATTCCGCAAAGTTGGGAAAAGGATATAGGCAGATGATTGATGCCAATGCATCTTTTACCGTCCAAGCTGCCCGTTTATGGAATGCCTTGCCAGTGTCAATTAAGCGTGCCCAATCTCTGCCTGTTTTTAAAAGACTTATCAAGGAGCACTACTTGTCATTGTGATTATTTTCTATGTTAATTTTTTTTTTTAATAATTGTTACATATTTTCCTATTTATAGTAAATACCTAAGTAATAATTACCTTAATTTTGTCTGTGCAACAAATAGTTTAACTGTATATTTGCACCAAATGCAACCCCATTTAATGTCCAGGCTTTCTCCATCCATTCCAGGTTGCGTGGAAGAGATCGCGGAATGCGATAAGGCCGCCAATTGTATGTTTTGTTAGTTTAAAGTTTCCTTTATGTATTTTTCATATGGTGTACAATAAAGTATAAATAAATAAATAATAAATGATTGGTCTTAATAGAGCAGCCACAACTAAGATTTTTTCACTCTGCGTCCATGTCTAGTGTCCGTAGAGTTGCCTGCACGTTCTTCTCCGAAGGAATCTACGCCTTGGAACGTACTACTCGCATAATTACTTCGACTGACCTTGAAACTTGTAAAGTGCCCGTAAAAGATTTATTTGAAATAAATGCTTTGAATTTTTTATCATAAAGCATTTTCAATCTCAGTGGACGAAGAGTAAAAGCTAAATATAACTGTGAACAAGAATGAGTTTAAATTTTCTCTGAGTAAAATCCATCCATCCATCTAGTTACTTATAAATGACCTGTTCTACAATGTTCTCGAGTAGATTCGGCACATTAACTACAAAGGCTGTATACCTAATTTCACTTTAATATAACATACAAACCCAAGTCTCCGGCGAACAAAAGTCCTCGCCAGCCGAGAAACGAATCCTTTACAGAATAAGCCAAGACCTTTTAATGTCGGAATCAGATATTCTGATTGAGCTTCAAGTATTCTTAAACAAATATTATTCTACATTGTGATTTTTGAGGTCCATTTCCTCACCTACACTGAAAACCCAACCTTATTTTAAAGCAGTAAAGTTGATTTTTAGATGGGGGTTTAATTCCGTATCTTCGACAAAATGTCCTATTTGAGCCCGTCAAAAAATACTAATTTAATTCGCCAGTTCTAAGACAAAGGCTCTTAACCGTTTTTTTGGGTCGTTTAGGAGGAATCATAGGGTCGGACGGGTCGGTTCTTTGTCGCGCAGTGAACAGGCGAATTTACGATGTAAAGGAGAGGCTATAAGAGATCAGGAGCGGGAGCGGTTCGGAAAATTAAAAAAATGGACGAACACTCCATGAACTGAACCCCTCAAACCTAACCTAACCTCGGGCCACATCATGAATTGGCCAATTCTACAGTATGGCTACAACGGATACATCAAGATGGAATGCACATTTATACAAGAATCTAAGAGCGGTTTTCACCAATGAAACTGATCACGATCGGTACATCTAAACTGCGTTCAAGAGTTGCCAGTGGCAATATTCCATAGAAAATAATAACCCTGACTGTAAACGTAGTTCATATGCAGATCGCGTTCAGGGAAGCAGCTGCAACTAATTTGGCATTAAAGGCAAGAAAACCTACAAAAACGTGACCCAGTTTTAGCAGTCGTTTGTTTAACGATTACACCAGCCTGTCAGGACACCACAAACCCTTTTACTCCTTCCGTCTAATCCGACACACGTAATTAAAGTGTCACTCCGTAATCCTTGACACTCAACTAAGTTGAATTAACTTAACATTCAGATGTTTTTGAACACCCCCTGATTAGCCCTTCATTTCACATGAGCAGGATTTGTGATGTGACGGACAGATTATAAACTCGCTTGCTGTTTTAGTTTTTACAAGCTGTACTTACACAGATATTTTCTGTAGGAAATATCTTTCTTCCCACATAATTCTATAAATGTGAATGTTTGAGGATGGGTTTGTTACTGTTCCACTCAAGTTATGTTAAGTTTATTTTTTGTGTTGTAACTCTTATTGTTGTCTTTTAAATATTAATATCTTTAAAATATCTCACTCTGTACTTTAATTAAACTAAGTATAAAATAAAAACAATATTGCATTCTAATGAACTTATCAAATAATGTAAATTTATGTCTTACACTCAGAGTTAAAAATGTAAAGGTAAGTTAGTCTAAGAACTAGTTACTTCAAAACTTTTTACAAAAAAATACAACCGACTTCCAAAAAAAACACTGCAAATTAAAAAAGCAGCGTTGTCCCAAAATTACACAAATCAATCTGTCGTGCAAATGGAAGTTACAGTTTATGATGCAGCTGTTCACTATAAACCTAAATTTTTCGAAGGTTGATTGTGAAGACAGAATGATTTTTTTTTCCAGACTTGCCCCTTACATAATAGACAGACTGCTTGTGTTAAGCAGGTAAAAAATTACGTTATTTACAGGTGCATGCCACAAAACGATAAAAACAATGTCTGTAATATTAGTTTCACATTCATTCCTCCTCACATCGTATTAAATTCGCAACTAACACAACTGACTAAGTACTTCCACTATACGCAAAACACCGAATCGTTTTTGGACTTTAATTAAGTCGTGTGGAGACAGATTGTCGGTTGTCTGAAGCTCACTAACACACAGACACTGTACAAAGGTTGCCGTAGTTCAAACGGTGGGTACACACTGCGGGGACGCGGCTGGGACGCTGCGGTGACTTGGATTTGTGTTCGCCGTGTAAAGACGCGCTTTGATCTGTAACGAGCTTTAAATTATGTTATTTGTGCATAGTGTATGAGAAGGCTTTAGCCAATTAGAGAGATTGGAGGCTTACTGCTTAGTTGTACAATAAACTTGTGTGTCACCAAGTTTCCTCGTATAATGGGCATGGTCTCCTATAACTGAAAGAGCACGTTTAATTATTGCTATGATTTATGTTGTTATTGTGTATCCTACGTTAGAGATCAAAGAAATACATTGCTACAGGTTTTTAATTATTTGTTGGTGCTACTATTTTTTAATTTAACAGTGATTTTTGTCTTGGTTTTCAAAGTTTTAGGTTTTTAAGTTCACTTGTAATCTCACAACTGAATGCTGTGGTTTACATGTATTCACTTTTTGAATACTTAATTTTCTGTTTTTTTTTTGTACCGCAGCTGACACAGCAACTTTAAAACTAAACAAAACGTCCGAACATTCCTCTGAACAAGTTTCGATACTGCTAGTTCCGTAATTGCGAATCGCAACGGCAAAATCCCGCACGTCAGCATTTGGAACTTAAAATTGCTTAGTTTTGCACAATACTAAGTATTTGAATCCCGCGCGAACCCGGGATCCCGAAATCCCGCAAACACATTCCGTTCGTTTTAGGTCCGTTTTAACGCTTATATTGTTAATTTGTACATTGTTCTGCTTTGCAAGACATTTCGAAGACTTTTGCAATTCCATTGTTTACATGTTCTGGTATTTGAGTTGGAGTTGTATGCCGCTTTAAGCATTATATTATTTAAACCTACCTTATTTTATTAACTCTGTGAGTGAAAATGTAAATCAAAGACTTATTTCTGACAGGGAATATTCATCTCATATTTAATTAAGCTCTCCGTAACTGCTTCGAACTTGAATGTAAGTCTTGAAACATAAATCTAATTTAATTTATATTTTCCGATTAGTTTCCACAGCATAATTGAAATTAGAAAAGAAACGCAATCAAGCCGGCTAATCGAGTCAACTTACAGCAACAGTTTTATTTAAATGCAAATTTTTAATCCAAAGTTAAATTATAATTAAAATATTATTTGACAAATCTGTTTGTAAATGAAAACGTGAGTTTAACATTTATTGTCTGAGAGTCAATGTTTACTAAATATGCTATTTGAAATAAGATAAGACACCTATTCACCTTCTCCTTCCACTGGTCGTCAGGATACCTATGGCACATAAGATGACGCCACCTAAGAAAATTAAGGTTAGGTAAGGCTCTAGACCGACGGACCGCATTTCAACTGCAATCCAACCGCAAATTGCAGTTCGGATGCAGTTGACACGCCGACTGCTATTGAACTGCAATCGGACTGCACGTTTGGTTTGCAGTTCTATTGCAGTCATGTCAACTGCATTCAAACTGCATCCGAACTGCAATTTGCGGTTGGATTGCAGTTGAAATGCGGTCTGTCTGTCTAGAGCCTAAGTTCATACTATGCTTTTTCTTTCTTCTTTATTTCTATTCCAGTTTATTGTGAGCCCTGGACGTGTTCGTGCCTGGTAAGTAGCCACGTTTGTAGGAGAATCAGTGGCATTCATTCCAACAAAAGCCGTGTTATAGCAATCACATGAAAATTGTAAGCTAAATGAAAGACAAATCTCAACCAGTGCATCATCATTGCAGTCCACTGCTGAACGTAAGCCTCCCACAAAGAGCACCAACCATCCCGGTCTTGAGCAATCCACATCTACACACGGCCAGCCACTATCTTTAAATCATCGATCCATCGTGCAACCAATGCATATTCCAATGTTTTGGAAACTATTCCAAATCGAAAAGGAAAACACGAAATCATTTTCCAGTTTTGCTAATCAACAAAATGATACTACTTAACACTTAAACAATTTTTAGAACGACTACAAAACAAATGAAGGGCAGCCCACTCACAGTCGCATAAGTCTTGCCGCCGCGTCCCGCCTCCCAACGATTTACGATAGCTTGCTTTCAGAGAGTTATGCAAATGTTCGCCTACTTCCGCGTGTAACCGAGATGGTTCCGATCGCCTAACTCCACGGTATCCGCCGAATTGAGGCGTTTCCTTTACGGAATTAATGATGATTGATGCTACCTTACTTTAGTACTCAGCCAGTTAAGTTCCTCACGTGGTGGGGAAGTGGGAATACTTGATCGTGTTTTGTATGTTCCTCCTCCCCCTTGTGTTGCATGTTCCCAATGCTGAGTGAAGGTCGTGACCCCAACGAATGATCTTTTTTTTACTCGGACTCGCACACGCAGAGTTTCGTTTGAATAAAAGCTTCTTTATTATGCGGTTGTTGTAGCGGCAGTAAACACAAGGTTTGTGAAAATTTAAACTGTCGACATATATTCTGGTTGATGAGATACAGTACGCTGACAGACAGATGGATTGTTGGACGGAGGTTTCGTCTCCCTTTGGGTATGGCTCCCTAAAAAATAGTTTTGTTGCGGTAATAACAGGTTTTGTGTCGCAAAGAATGTTTGGAGTATCTGTATTCCCTTCCCAAAAAAAAAAAAAAAATGAAAAAATGTAAGAGTGCATAGGATGTTATAGTTGACAAAGATATAAAAATCTGAGGTTACACGCCGAAAATAAGAATATGAAAAAATCATCATTATTCTTTCTCTTGTAGCAATAACATTATTTTGAAAATAGCTGCCAAACAAAATGATTAAAGCGATTTACTTTAATTACGGAGCAATATTTTGTATTTATCATAAAATCATACATACGTTATTTTTCAATTAAAACTAGCTGAGCCGGGCCACTTCGTTGGGCAGTATTTTTCGGGTTAATACAGGCTATGACACTCACAAATAACGTGACTTTCTATTGGTAAAAGAATTTAAAAAATCAGTTGAGTGGATCTAGAGATGACCCCCTACAATCGAATAAACTCACAAACTTTACGTCTATATAATATTAGTATAGATAAAACTATGTAACAACTAAAGTAGACATCATATTTACCTAAATTATTCGACTTTTCGTCCATTGACATAATACAGTACAGAAAGTGAAGTAAATACTTTCTTGCAGCGGTCACAATGTACACGCGACGCATTACGAGAACATTAGTATTCCCTCCTCTCGCGAAAAATAACTTCACCTAACGTGAATGTGTCATGTATTTCACGACACACAGACCCGCAAAGATTTCTGCCGTCACACGTAGCAGTCGTAGCATGTCGTAGCACGTCGTTGCACTGCTACGGCGTAGCACGAACCGATTGAAAAATTACCTCTGTGACGTTCTTGTATGGAAATCGTTTGATGTTATTGCATTTTAAAGATATAAATAAATAATACTAAGTCGTTGCTATTGATTGGTCTATTTTTTTTCTGCTGGTGTTCAAATTTTTTAACAAGAGTCAAGGCAAAAGAGTGTAAAATAATGTCTTAGGTATTATGAAAAATATAACTACAGATTTATTGTTTTAAACTTTCATGGTCACTAACATTAGAATAGTTCATATCGGGATTGCTACCATGTACCTTTTTATTTGCGAGTTTCCGATATTTCGGCACTGTTAGAAGCGCCATGATCACGGAGTAACAAAAAGGAAAAAAAACGCGGAAAAAAGCGGAGCGCGCGCGGAGTAAAGGTACATGGTAACAATCCCGATATGAACTATTCTAACTACAGATATAGATCTATTTTTCAATCAATCAATCAATTTTTTTATTTGCTTAAAACACGGTGTACAAAGTTGTTTTACAGATATTAAAGAGCATACATGTTTTGCTTATATAATAGCATGCAAATATTATAGGTTATTTTGTTAGTGGTTCCCGTCAAAAAATTCTTTAATGTTGTAAAAATTATGACTGCCCAGCCATATGTAGTTTTTTTTTAAATAATTTAAGATTTAAAGTTTTCAATTCATTGGGAATTTTATTGAATATGCGAACACACATGGCTAAACAGCTTTTATTATATTTAGCCAGTCTTGGTAAATCATTTAATAGAAGCCTGTGACCATCTCCAGGGTCCCAAAATTCTTTTCCGATAGCGTTAAAAACAAGCATTCATTTATTATGAAAACATTATACCAACTAAAAAGAGTTGTTTATTAATACTAATGGAATTCAAATTTTTGTGGCAAAAAAATGTGTGTTCTCTTTTGTTGTTTAGAATTTTATTTGTTTCACAGTTCCACCCACATTATTATATTCTCTTTGACATTTAAAACACAAATATTTTTGGTAACAAAACATCAAGAGCCGCAGGAATGCTTGGTAAGCCGATATAAGTAGACAAATATAAATAAAATCAACCGCCTACAAAAATACTTTTATAGCGTCCATTGAGAGAAAAACGGCATGAACATATTTACCTTTTGGTTGGGGACAAGGCAAAATAAAATTATTTTACTACTACAAGGTAGCACACAGAGATCACAATTCGCAGAAATGTGTATAAAATATTCATATTTCAAACATTTACCTGTACAAGCATTTGTAAAAGTTTTAAGTTTTTTTTTTTTGTGAATATTTCAGGTCCTTGCGACCAGCAATTAGTTGTCTGTTAGTCAGTAAGTCAGAAAGATTAATAAGGCCACTTCCACAAACCAAAGTTATTTTTAACTCCGACTTACATGTTTACCTTTTTTATTCTAGGTTGGAAAATCATCAAATGACTCTGTCAGCTATTAGCAGAGCGGAAGGGAGTGTCAGACAGACTCTTACTGACTAAAGCATACCCGTGTTCCTCCAAATTCCGAAATCCTGGAAAAATATCCGCAAACTGTTGCTAACGTGGAGCCATAATGTATGAAATATTTTTATTAATCTTATGTTAGCAACTAATTTGTATTTAAAAGGTAACTATGATTTGTGCAAGTGGGCCTTAAAGTATTAGAAAATAAAATAAATAGATGAATAAAGAATTATAAGTAAAACTACAAATGAGCAACTTTATCATCATTTATCAAACCGTAAAAGTGACACTATCTCATCGATTAATTAGAATCGTAAAATAATCTAGATAATGACGAGTTTATTCAAGAATTAAGATACGAAAAAGAACCGGAGCGAGTGGTTTCTATACCGGTTTATAAGTAGGACAGTCGTATGAGTGATGGAGACGAGACAGGTGTTGGTGCTGTGTGTGGCGGTGGTGAGCCTGGTGCACGCCGGGAGACATGACGCGTACTCCAGGTATGGATGAATGATTATTGAAGGAGTCTTTTCTTCCATGTGTTGTCTGACTTATTTGTACAAGTATAGATGAACAGTTGTCAGCATCAGAAACTTTCCAGGGTGTGGTTTTTTAATACATTATCTATCACTGGACGCGAAACTATACTTGTGTGTCGTTTATTACACATAAGCATATTATATATTTACCTGTATATTTAATACCTTACAAAACTGGTTGACATGCATACACTTCAACATAAGGAGCAGTTGAACATCAGCGTCTGGCAGCACCTAGTTGTCCGGTATTTTGCTGAACTAGACCTTTTTGGCGCAGCCGCGGGGAACACAATGTTATTGTTTTTACAACTAAGTTTCATACCCTTTAATTGTACCTACATTTTATGAATCCGTGTGTGGCAAATAAATTACTTTTCTTTCTTTCTTTCAAAAAATGCCACCCAACCCAAGTGAATTCTTCTGGTCGCCTCCTTCTCAAAGTTGTGCCACCCCAGTTGTAAAAAAAAAAATTTGGCCATGATATATGTATTCTTGCACAACCTCGAGGGTAGCGCCATTTAAGATTCTTGGGGGTGACATAACCATTGTACATGACGTCTTGAAGATTCGTTCAAGCTATTCAGCATCACTTCCAGCTCCTGCAGAGATTCTGCCATGATGACAATGTCATCCGCAAATCGGAGGTGCGAGATGTACTGACCGGACGTTTTCAAATGTTTTGAAAACGTCCTCCAACGCATTCGTAAACAGTTTCGGAGAGATAAAGTCCCCCTGACGCTCTGTTCTTGTACCTGAACGGTCATTTTTGCGGTCTTATACAGACATCTCATCACTTCTACGTAGCGACAGTCGATAAAAATATACTAGAAGCTTATAAATAGTTGGATGTAATGGACGGTCTTATCGCAATAAGCGGTATTTTACAAATAAACTTCATATAGATTTGAAAGAAGGAATGGGAATCTTATCGCTGAAATAGATGGCTATTTATATAACGGTGAATATAGAATTATTGAATAATGCGTTTTGTCATACCTAGTAAACTGAAAGTGACTTATGAAGGTCAAAAATTGTGTGTCTTTGACCTTCACAACTCAGTTTCGACACTTTTTTTATTTGTTTGTTGATCTTTCACACGCCGTATACTAAACAAAAAATAAAAGCAAACCATAGTTGTGAATGGCTTGGCAGCATGATTGATCTGCAGGGTTGCAGAATTGTTCAGTTTTTGCTGCGACCCTGGAACGAAAAGGGCATTTGGAGGAACACGGGCAGATTTTAGTCTACAAGAGACAATCCCTTCCGCGCCGCCCAGATTGGGAGAAGTCATTTGATTAATTTCAATTCAAAAATAAGTCTGACAGATTTACTGAATCTGTTCCATGTTCCAGCTACACAGTCCACGGGGTGTATCCTCGGAACTCGTCGGACATGGAGCTGCTGCAGCGGCTGGAGGTACAGTTGGACCTGGACGTGTGGCAGTTCGGCGCGCCGCAGGAACGAGAGGCGCTGCTGATGGTAGCGCGACAATACCGGCCGGCGCTGCTGAGTGCGCTCGACCACCAGGGCATACAGCACTACATGCACACCGAGAATGTCGCCAAGTGAGCTTAGTTATTTAAGTGTCTGAAATTGCAAGCGAAATCTACGTCTATAAATAATGCAATTAGCAAAAAAACTAAAACAAAAGTTCTCACCAATTCAAACATAATTTATTTGAGATATTTTTAAACAATTAAAAAAAAAAAACTACTGCTACTGAGTTACAAATATTAATGATTCCATAAAAAATATACTGCCATTAATTATTTGAACTTCAAAACGAAATAATTAGGTACTCAAATGTCAGCACCAGATCCTGAATATTGCTGATAATTTTGTGAATTGGTGGTTAGGTATTATTACAATAGTGAAAACAGTGCATTGAAAATGGAAATAATTCAGGTCTTGTCTCGCTACTAATAATAAATTGACTATTATCTGTATCAAAGCATAAAAATAATGAGCCATACAAAGTTAATAATGCACTTAATAATTTACAGAGCTATTGAACGAAACGAAGAAGAAATAGCAACGTGGAAGAGAACTAGAAAAAATAGGTCGGTGTTCCAAGATTACTTGAGATATGCTGAAGTAAGTAATCATGATCATAAATTAAATCTAAATTAACTATATGTACATAACACTTAAAAACAAAACTCCTAACTAAGTATAACTTAAAATAAGATGTGAAAAATTCGTCCGCATTCGTCCTAAAAGACTGACAGCATTTGCCACGTTATATGGCCTACCTAAGGTAAAAGCCAACCCTTGGGTCACGCAAATGTCAGACAGGCTATTACGAAAGAAGTTCTGTAGTAAGCTGATAAGAATCAATTGATGAGAACTGAAAATAGTATCGTAGTGAGTAGTAAAATTACTATCTTATCTTATATGATAAACGTGATAAAAAATATTTTACTTGTCATTGGTAGTATGAACTGAGATGTTTACAAAAACACTTTCACTGATAGAAAGCTACACAAATAAATTATTTAAAAATTAAGATGATTGACAGAATTTGAAACAACAGACTCTAATTCATACAAGGCAAAGTCCAAATTCCTATGCAAACCAGTCTTTTATGAAACTGATCGCTTAGTAATCAATTCAAAATAACAGTAAAATCGATACTTGAGTTTATTGTAATATTCAAATTATCTCGAATTTACAAATCCAAGCATGTGTGTTTGTAATTAAATCAATTAATCTACTCGTCTGTAAAGTTTTGAGGTCAATGGGTCATAGTTTTTAGAGTTCAATTCAATAACAATGAATTTTAATTTAGCTCTTCAAACGTCAATTCATCCATTGTATTCCAATATTAGGTTCGAAAGACTTCAACTAACTGTAATATTATCAGCATGTTTATCAAAATGGATATACGGAAAAATCAGCTGTTTAAAAAAGTCATAGGGCAGTTGACTTTTTAAAAGTCATAATATAACTGCAGAGTTTTGATGTTTTTGTTTCTTATATGTATTCGGAATTTTGTTATCAGTGTTCCTTCTAAGATAATAATCAAGCAATCTATTTACTTTTCTTCCAGATTGATGCTTACATGGAGAGAATAGCTGCACAGTTCCCCGACTTGGTGACTCTGGTCAACATTGGAAAGAGTTTCGAAGGACGAGATATCAAGTACTTAAAGGTCAGTATCATTATATTAAGCGAAGAAGTGGAAATCTCTCCAGGAGTCTGTTTCCTGATAACTTAAATGTGGGAGTCTTTAATTCAGAGTGAATGGGTTACTTCTAGGCAAGTACCTATTTATTTATTTATTATGTACTTTATCGTACACCAAAAACGAAACACAAAAGAATACTTAAAACTATACACATGCAGTGGGTGGCCTTATTGCATTTCGCGATCTCTTCCAGGCATCCTGGGAGTATCATGTACTTTTGACGTTTTGACAATCAATCAACTTGGCTACCGCCAACAGAATGTTACTTGTCTAGAGCTTAAGACCAGCTTTAGAAAATCACTCATTTGTGGCTTCTAACCATAACGTCTTCCTCCACTAGATATCAACGACGAACTTCGCCGACCCCAGCAAGCCGATTTACTTCATGAACGCGATGATCCATGCGCGTGAGTGGGTCACCACTCCGGTGGCGCTGTACTCCGTGTACCGGTTGGTGGAAAACCTGCGCAATGAGGACCGCGACCTGCGCAGCGACGTGGACTGGATCGTGCTGCCGCTTGTCAACCCCGACGGCTACGAGTTCTCTCATACCGACGTGAGTTTAGACACCAAAATCACCATTATCATCATCAATCATCTACTTAGCCTTCTCTCAACAACGAATATTGGGGTCATCTTCCAGATTGACTAGCTTCTGCTGAATGCTAGTGTTTTAACATCAACCGACTGCTAATCTTAAACCCAGTTACTTGTTAACACCTACGGTACTCCTTGAAGTCACATTTTCAGACATTACATTTAAAGAAAAAATAATCAGCCAAGAGAGATCCAAATCGGGACATTATTAGGTCCTAGATCTCACCACAAAAAAAAAGAAGCATCTCACATCAGCGTTAATTTTTATTCTTCACACAAAATGTTTAAGGCCACCCTTAACTCAGTTAGCGTCTTGCAGGTGGCCACTTTCATATTATATCATTACATTATGTCGACGAATGCCATCTTGTGAATAGTTTGCTTATCTTTATCTTTTATTTTTACTATTCAGACCCGACTCTGGCGTAAAACAAGATCGGTTAACCTGGCAGTACATGCAACCTGCTTCGGAGTCGATGGCAACAGGAACTTTGATGCCAACTTTAATACGTTAGGAGTGTCTACTAATCCTTGTCAAGATACCTATCCTGGAACCCACCCTTTCTCTGAGCCAGAAACCGGATACGTCAGGGACATACTCATGGAATACAATGACAGGATCCAGATATACATGGACATTCACAGCCACGGGAACTGGGTGCTGTTTGGTTATGGGGACAGAAGCCTGCCACAAAATGCCGCTCAACTGTTCCACCTCGGTTCAGCCATGGGTGCTGTTATGGATGCGCAGAAACTACCTCAAGCTGGGTTTTACCGCGTAGGAAACAGTGCGACTATTCTGTACGTCAGTTCAGGAAGTGCCCAGGACTATGGTCAGGTAAGTCCATTCGCAGAGTATTTAACAGAGAAGAAAAACTGTTTCAATTTGCGTGCAATCAATCAGTTTATTTTTTCTTTAATCCCTTAATTTTAAAGTAATATAGGCTCAATAGAAAACCCTTTACAGATACAGGTCATGTATTTAATCCTGAATGACTGTATTGATAATCCGCCAAAAATATCGCAAACAATAACGATTCAGTATTTGTAATTATTACTCGCTCATTTATCTGTACGTCTGTTGCAATCGAGCAAGCGCCACTGGCTAATCTCTAATTAATCTTATCTGGCAGAATTTATAGTGTTTTTGATAATGATTTATTTTTTGATGGACTTCGATTAATGCCAATTTATTGTAGATCTATATTCTGAGCACGTTATCAACATGACATGGTATGGTGTAGCTGTGATGCATATTAAGTACTACGCCTCATGCATATGTTTGCCTGATCGTCTTCACTATCTTCCTATGATTTCTTATGACCCTAGAAAAAATGTGTCTACAAATAATGCTTGTAAGAAAAATAAGGGACATTTATTTCATTTTCAAGATATAATGTCCGGATTACACGAGGCAAGTAATTTTTCCTGTTCTCAGACAAAGTGTTTATAAAACTTTTCTCATTTGGCCAATCCACTATTACAAGCCAGGATGTTACGGGTACTTGTTTGTTATCCTAGCTTTGAAAACTAGCCACGTGTTATTCGGGCATAAATTATTATAGGAAACACGAGTCATTATAATACAAGATCCCGACAACAATTCTATAAGATTAATTAACAGACCTGCCAATAAAACTAGCCGATAGATAAAGGAAAAAAAAGGGAAAAGGTTCGAAAGCAGATGCTTAGGGCAACGTACCGTGGTGCTCAATGGCGCGGCGGGAGAACGCTTGCGTGAATCGTACGCGCGGCCGGGGGAATGGCGCGGTGGATCAACGTGATGAGGATGTTCGGTGTTTGGGGATCGAACTGATGCGTGTTTGTTGCTTATTAAATTCTAGGGTTGCCTGACATCCTTTGATTTCGATTGTTGACTTTGAATCTACTTTATACATTAGTTATTAAAGTAATACTTATAAATAAGAGGTCAATGGTTTTAAAAGAACATGTTTAAAAATGATGATACGTTTGTTAACTTTTGCAAGGCAGTCATACTTGCAAAACATTGGCACTGGCCAATGTTTTTTATTTTCTTCTGTCATGTTAATTTAAAGATAATTAGACCCAGGTTAGTAGTAACAAGTTGTCCAAGTAACAGTACGAGATTGTGCTTATATCAATCATTTGTATTCATTAAACCGCCTTGTCCACAGTTAGTAGGCGTGCCGTTCTCGTACACCCTAGAGCTGCCAGGCTACGGATACGGCTTCCTGGTGCCTCCACAGTACGTAGACCAGATAAACGAAGAGACGTGGCAGGGCATCGCAGTCTCAGCGCGAATCGCGCGCTCCTTCTACAGGGTGCGATACAATGCTGTCACTACCGTGGCTCCTACAGCCGCAACTACTGCTGATCCCACCGCTGCAACTACTGCCGCACCCACCGCTGCAACTACCGCCGCACCCACCGCTGCAACTACCGCCGCACCCACCGCTGCAACTACCGCCGCACCCACCGCTGCAACTACCGCAGCACCCACCGCTGCAACTACTGCCGCACCCACCGCTGCAACTACCGCCGATCCCACCGCTGCAACTACCGCCGATCCTACCACTGCAACTACCGCCGATCCCACCGCTGCAACTACCGCCGATCCCACCGCTGTAACTACCGCCGCACCCACCGCTGCAACTACCGCCGATCCCACCGCTGCAACTACCACCGATCCTACCGCTGCAATTACCACCGATCCCACCGCTGCAACTACCGCCGATCCCACCGCTGCAACTACCGCTGCACCCACCGCTGCAACTACCGCCGCTCCCACCGCTGCAACTACCGCCGCACCCACCGCAGCAACTACCGCCGATCCCACCGCTGCAACTACCGCCGCACCCACCGCTGCAACTACCGCCGATCCCACCGCTGCAACTACCGCCGATCCCACCGCTGCAACTACCGCCGATCCCACCGCTGCAACTACCGCCGCACCCACCGCTGCAACTACCGCCGATCCCACCGCTGCAACTACCGCCGATCCCACCGCTGCAACTACCGCCGCACCCACCGCTGCAACTACCGCCGATCCCACCGCTGCAACTACCGCCGCACCCACCGCTGCAACTACCGCCGATCCCACCGCTGCAACTACCGCGGTTCCTCCGCTACCCTAGGATGAAATTTTGTACGAATTATTTTCGCATACATTTTTAATTTTTAGTTTTCCATTTTTAGTCGGTTCTGGTATGTACCCAACGAGATTAAAAATCAATAGGCAATCTTGGGATAGTTAAATTAGTTCATTAGAAATAATATTCGTACCTACTATCTAATTTAGTGTACCTGTAAAAGTTTGGTTTCTAGTATAACCAGATGAAGATGATTAACAGTATTTTACACAGAGCAACTGCATTTAACCTCCAATGTGAGAGTATTGCAACGAAACTGCGATGAGTATTTTTATATTCTAATCTATTTAATTTTTGAGTTTGTCCATTACAGAAATATTACAATTAGTGTCAATACTGTTTAGTAATAAGCACACAATGTTAAAAATGGGAATGGATCTGCAGCGTAGCAGGGTCCACCTAAGCGATCACCAATCTACCTCCAAGCAATTTCGATTACGTCATAATTCTTCAAGATGGCGTCCTCGGCGGCTTATGTATATCAATAGCCGCTCCGCTCCTATTTGGCGCAGCCGCGGGGCACACAATGTTATTGTTTTCCAAACTTAGTTTTATACCCTTTAATTGTACCTACATTGTGTGAATCCGTGTGTGCCGAATAAATTCGTTTCTTTTTTTCTTTCTTTCTCCGCCTCGTTTGAAAATAAACCATTCACTAATTCCTGTATCCACATAGTAAGTCACAGCAAGGTCCGCAGATAAATCCGCTCATCTGAATATAACATTCGTTCACAGCGCTTGGACGTGTGCAGACTTGTCATATTATGATTTATGTTTTAATTAATTGAACGAATAACTGCTATTATGTTATTTAAACCGTGTTTTGTTTTGTTGGAAATGGTCTATTATCTCGTTTTGTTCACGGCTGTTGCTTTTACGGTTGTTTTTTTTTAAAGGTTTTATTTGAATATGGCATGAAACAAAATTATTATTGTATTTCAAATGAAATGTGAATGTTGAAAGTAACTACCCAATCGAAAAATTGAGTGCATTGTTGGACAGCATACTTACACTCCATGTTTTTAGTTGTTCTCCATGTTGATATTCGTGCATGCAAATGCATGTTTGCACGGCTGAAAAGCCTGAAACTAAGCACAATTTTTTTTTTTTTTTGTCGGCCTCGCATTTAACTACTACCTAACCTGATGGTAAGCGATGATGTGGTCTTGCCTAGAAGTAACTTATTCACTCTTTACTTAAAGACCCCCATGTTGTAGCTATCAGGAAACACAGACTCCGGCCGGGAATTTCAATACATAGCACAATGAAGTATATAACTTATGCACAGTGAAAGTATTACCAAACCATCATACCGCGTGCATCTGACATTGACGCACAAACGATTTCCATGGGTCCAGGGCATGATTCTGGACACCCCAGTGTTGGAATTATTTATCGTCGGTTCTTTTCACATTTTTTCATTTTTTTCAAGAGTACCACAAATAGGTATCAGCTCAGCTGAGCTGATATCTATTTGTGGTTTTATTCAGTTTGCTCTTTTTCTTTAGTGAAAGTAGTTAATTAATTATCTACTACTAAAGTAAAAAAAAACCCTTGAAAAATCGAAAAATTCTAAGTCTAGGGTGTCCAGAATCATGCCCTGGACCCATGGAAATCGTTTGTGCGTCGATGTCAGATACACGCGGTGTAAACATACCCTCAATATTTCACAGTACTCGCATGATATGCGTGTGTAGCTGATGCAGTCAATAATTGGATTAGCGGCGGACGACACACAGCGGTGTTCAAATGATGCGTAAATTGGGCCAAATACTTCTGGAACTGGGAGGACTTTGGACCGATGCGATGACCCAATGAGAGTCCCGGGAGTCCGTTGTATAGGGGTTTTCCTTATAAAGCGGGAGTCGGTCGACGTGGTAACGCTCGGTGGAATCCGTTTTTTTTCTGAGCAATATCTGAGCAATATAAAAGCAGAAATTGAATGACTGATCAACCCACAGCCAAAACTACTGGTTATAGAAAGCTGAAATTTGGCAGGAAGCTTCCTTACACTCCGTTGGAATACACTAAGAGGACTTCCCGAAATTTCTACGGGAACGAGAAAAAACGGGATATGCGCGTATTTATTCATTCAGAACGAATAGTATCGTTCTGAATGAATAAATTTATAAACGAAATTATACCTTAGATACACAAAATATTTTTTGTTTCAATAGATGTTATACGGGTATCTGCATTTCGTAGTAGAATAAGTTAAATTCTTTAAGAAAATTCCTTCAATTTGTATCAGGTGTTTAAAAGTTATCTACATGGGTTTTGTGTGTTTTTATCGTAATGCGAACAAAACAAAATAAACAGAAAATGGGTTCTGTTAATTATATTTTAATAGTCTGGCTTTTATATTTTGCTATACTTGTATGTTGTATGTCGGATATGTTTAGCATTCATATAATAGGTACTAAAAATATCCGACATACATAAATAACATGTTATAAATATTTAAAAATAATAGTAAAGAAATGCAGAAGTTAAATAAAATCCTACACGACCAATAAATTCGAACCCACACCACGTCATTCAAATGGACGGTCTATGACCGCTGTTGGCAAATCGTCTGAAATAGTACAGCGATAAACCGTGACATAAAAAATGTTATAAATATATGTTGTTGGTCATAAATAAATGTTGTTGGTTTATCGCTGCTTACCTCCCCAAAAGTATAGCGTGAAAATAATCATTGCTAAGATTAGACCCATAAGTATGTGCAAAATTGTAACATGGTTTCTTTAAACAATTCCTTGCTGAGCTGTTTGGAATAATGTCGAATTCAAATTCAAATTTATTTAAGTACGCAAAAAACTCATTTTATTATTATTTTGACAATATGACGATGTAATAATACAGTTCAAAAGATAAAATAAATGCAAAAATAATATCTGATTGTGGGGATCGAACCATGTGCACTTTCTCGTTCAAAATATCCATTTTTGATTACTGCTCATCTTCCATAGCATATAGCGTGATAATACCGCGTGTATCTGACATCGACGCACAAACGATTTCCATGGGTCCAGGGCATGATTCTGGACACCCTAGACTTAGAATTTTTCGATTTTTCAAGGGTTTTTTTTACTTTAGTAGTAGATAATTAATTAACTACTTTCACTAAAGAAAAAGAGCAAACTGAATAAAACCACAAATAGATATCAGCTCAGCTGAGCTGATACCTATTTGTGGTACTCTTGAAAAAAATTAAAAAATGAGAAAAATGCCGAAGAAAAATTCCAACACTGGGGTGTCTAGAATCATGCCCTGGACCCATGGAAATCGTTTGTGCGTCGATGTCAGATACACGCGGTATATAGCTTATTTATATTGACCGTACTTTTCAGAATGATTAATACAAAATATGAACTAAAATCGGTTCAGTTGTTTTATCGCCAATTAGAAACATACAACCTACGATTTACTATTTTATTATAATTATGTATGTATAGAAGATCACATTACCCAGGATGGTGATGTGATTAGCTACTACGGGAATGAAAGTTCATAAAAATCACAAAGTTTTTAATACAGAAATCTTGAAATGAAAATATAACACCGTGACAACTGCCACCCCACCAATGGCGTGCTGTATCTTGTAAACTACTGGAGTACTAAATTTGGATTATCAGTGATACGCACAGTGCTGCGTCGTACGTAAGGATAAAACAGGTAACCAACCCACTACTGATGGACCGTCCTCACGGCAGTGACTCTTGTCGGGCCATACATAGAACTCTAAATAAAAAATGATTTTGTATCTCTGTGCAGACTTGTCAGTCCGGGCAGAATTTTTTGTTCACACTTCAAAGTCTGCGTCGTGTGTATGCTCTACAAATAACATCCTAACGCCAAAATTCACGACTCGAAAGCCTTGTTCCATTAAGTTTGCCTATGTACTTCTTCTGCACATAAAATTTAATACGTGAATAATAAAATTAACATTGACATATTTTTTTATTATTTTACATTAGCATTTTAAATACTAAGTGAACTGTGCATATTCTAAAATAGCTTGTGGTCAACCAAAACTTTACTTAAAGAGTAAAGTTTTGGTTGACCACAAGCTATTTTCAAGTTCATTTAGTCTTAAGAAGTCAGAAACCTTGAGAAAGCTCGATTTCTCAACGAGATTTTCTTCTACATTTCAACGTAAACAAGCTTAACGTTTACTTAAATATATTTGCAACTAGAACTTCGAAGAACTTGTAAGCCTCATAATGGCGGTGTCGGTGAACGAACAAGTTCTTTTTACTAACCCCACGCTTAAGAACTAAAGCCTTTAGTTCACACTTTGCAAGAGCAGAGTGCAAGTAAGACTGAGTTCAGATACGGTGATTATCGCAGGGGGAACAGAGAGCTTTGGCTTAAGTTTTCCGTTTTTATTTTTTTGAAGATCTTTAATTAAGTGTAATATCTGGGGTGCTATAATACGTTTTTAGTTAGTCAATGTCATCCGCAGCCGTGTTCTATTCGTCGCTAAGTAGCCTCCTGTTTTGTGTCATGCTTCCCTGGTTGTTGCGAGTTTTTTCCAGTTCTTATCTACTAAGCCAACGGCAATTTTATGATAATTTTGCACCTTAAAGTTAAGTCTATGTACTCGACTGGAGGTAATATCTATGTAGTTTTACAAATTAACGTGAAAAAATCTCCCTAATACAGAAAAGTGTTGTTTCACCAGCGATTTCATCTTTAACCATAACTGCCAAATACCTGCCCACTCAATTTCTTGCAGTTTTTGAAGTGAACACTTCTTTAGCGGCGTTGAGCACTTTTCTTGGGATGGGTATAAATGTTAAACTCGCGTCGTGACACGTGACCTGATCGAAAATTCGTAAGATGGATGACGCGTCAGGACACGTGACCTGATCGAAAATTCGTAATACGGATGATTTAAAAATGCACAACGTTAATGTTCAAGTTTTCACTTCTGCCGGCACTCCCGGAGTGCAACCCATTGTTTTTTTTTCATTCTCACACAGAAAAACTAAAACCAATACTAATACTCTTATAAAACGTCAGAAGCTAGTGTCCGGTTCAAACTGGTCGCTTCTTATGAATTATAGAAGAACCGGAAAGAAATTCGTCGGTTAATGTTTCCATGTTACATTGTTAATGCGTAGTGTAGAAGACATCGTAGTATCTTCAGAGGTTTCTTTGTATCAGCATCTTGTGACCATCGCCCGTCTCGGTCAGCTCCTAAGCGGTTTATAATGTATCTCAGTTGGCGCCAGTTTCTTGTAAACTTGTAACATGCTGTGTTGCCTGCCACAACTACAGGCTTTTTCTAAAGTTTCCGAGTCGCCACGTTAAGTTAGCGATTTGTTTCAGTTTTAGTTTCTGAATTTGAAAGTGTTGAACTTGCCATGTGCAACGAATAAGTTGTAGTAAGTTTTGATATGTTAAGAATATTTTAATACACAAGTTTGAAATAGGTCATTGTCGCCACTTTGTGACTAAAGGAAGAGATACTGTGTCAGTCACATCTTCCCTGCTATGCTTGCTGGTTTATAATAATTCTTCTATGTTGGTAGTTTTACAAAATACTCGCTTCAGAATTTGTTTTCCCAAGCATAATTCGTCACAAAGACCAAAGTACAAATAGCAACATTATACTCTGAGGCCACAAAAACCACACTAAATATTAGCCACAATATAACTGAAGAGGTACTTTCAACCAACACCAAGTGTGGGGACACTGTAGCGGAGAGAAACAGAACGGTCACTCCGAACAAATTGCACAGGTTTCTTAAGTGATTACTTACACATAATCTCAGGTATACTACAAAACAAACTTCTTTACACATATAACCCGCCCGAATTGAAAGCAAGAGTGAACAGGCATCTTCTGGGCAAGCTCGCTCCAATTTCATTCATCCATCGCTTTCTATTAGGCGTGATTGTGATCAAGAGCTAGCCCATTACATAATAAAAAAACATCACCTCTGTACTTACTCTACTCTCCTTTCGCAGATATGCTGTAATAGATTTCTATAGAAATAAGCATCACATTTGTAACTATTTTTATGCTTCCTTCTTCTTATCTTTCTATAAAATGTGTGTATTGTGTGTATATAAATTGTTAAATAAATAAATAAAAAAAATCTGTTTCTCTTCTCATGTCTGTTAATTATACCTTAAAGATGATCTGGAAACTAATAAACGAGGGTTCAAAAAATATCCCCCAAAGTAAAGCAGATTTTATAAATAAGTGAAAGAGCACTAACCAAAATAATTAAATATCACCTAGTCTAACTGATTGCAACTGAATATTACATAGCTGACCCGTGGCCACTTCGTTTTGCGGTATTATTTGGGTTAATATATAATCTTAGATCCAGAGATTACCCTCTACAACTTCACAAACTCACAAACTTTACCTGTTTATAATATTCCATCCAACAACTCTTTGTGAGTTACAAAACAAACATAACGAATCTTCTGCAATATTCTACTTTGCAGAACAGTAAAGCTGCCAAACGTGCGCTCAAACCAACTCACCAAGTGTTAAGGAAGGTGTTCTGGCAATTTGTGCAGCTGCCGTGAAGCCAATTAGTCAAACCCTTCGCGAGGGAACTTTCGCAGACCCTCCGTATATAATGCAAGCACCACGTCAGGTTGTAGTACATAGAGCACAACCTCATATTATGAGTACAATGTTGGACGGTATTCGGAATAAATTATTGGAACACATATTAGAAAATAAGAAATCTTGTTTATATTCACACAATGTAGGAATAAAAATTAAGGAGCGTTAATTATTGTTAAAACAAAATGGCGTATGCCTCAAAGTTGCACCATAGTAGGTCTAGTTCAGCTAAACGGCAGCTAAGGATTGAAATTCCCTGCAGGTGTCTATGTTTCCTGATAGATACAACCGGGTAGTATTTTATTCAAGAGGCGATCGGTTACTTCTTAGCAAGCGTGCTCCATCTTCAACCACATCATTGCTTACCATCCGGTGTGATAGTGGTCAAACGTGTGCCTATCAACACTAAAAAACAAAATAGTAATTGCCTGACGCTGGTTTTGCAAATCTGTTTTATCAGAGAGTAATTAACCCTACTGTTGAATAAAGTACTGATACAAATAACAGATTAACGCAATACTCTTAAAGGGTATTGTACTCGTAATAATTATGAGCACAATGAATGAATGATTAATGAACATAAGAGTATTACAATTATTGTCAACAACTTTTACTCTGCGACCAATCCCGTACCGTGAAGAAAAATCAGGTATTCAGTACATTTCGTCTAGTTATGCGCACATAACTCAACGAAATCTATTTTTAACCGACTTTCCAAAAAAGAGGAGTTTCTCAATTCGGCGGGTATTTTTATGTATGTACATCGATTACTCCGAGCTTGCTGATCCGATTTGTGTGATTCTTTTTTAGTTTGATGCGGCATACTTGCCATATGGTATCGTATTTTTTATTTTATTTTACTTTCTCGGGTCCCTGGAGATCCGGTCCTTTGGTAGGCGTACGAGGGGACGAAACCAACCCGCAGAGGCCCCGTTAGACATTTCAAATGTAATGGGGCACGAACCGGCGATTATCCCTGTATGCACTGAAAGTATTCCCAAGGACAATCCCCGGTTGGAGCAGTACTATTGCAGAATATGGAAACAAAAAATGAAACGCTATGGGTTTGGGTGGCTTAGTGGACTGATAATCGTTTATTATAGAAGAACTATTGGCCCCTGCCTGACCACTAACAATATACACGGCTTTTACCGTATTTTTTTATTATTAAGGTTATTTTATACTTTTAGTGTTTTGTTTGGAAGTCGGATACATCAGCCTGCCTAGCCTTTTCCCAGCTATACTGGGGTCAGCTTCCAGTCAAACCGGATTCTGCTGAATACCAGTCGAAGTTTGGAAGTCGGTTTCATTTTTTGTAAAAAAGTTTCTCGCGATTTTAGTGTTCATCCCAGAATAAAAGTTGTTCATTATTATGAGCACAATGATTCATGGAAAGATGGTATTGCGTTCAGAATTGCCTGTAGGGTTCTTGAGAGTATTGAGTTCAGCAATTAATCGAAGCCCATCTGCGCCTACACTAACTGTGACTACTAAGCTTTACTTTTAATTAGTTTTCTGTCTCAGTAGGTTGTAATTAGTGGTGTCAGAAAAATAACGTTTCAGTGCTCGTGAAAATAAGCCATTCATAGTTGTTTTCTGATATTTTTCAGGGTGTTGCTCTCATTGACTTATTTAATTCTTTCTTATTGTATCCAAACGTTCTTAAGCGTCGGGAGGTGTTTTATCGTAACAGTCATATTATTTCGCCGCTTGTTTTTATGTCGCGAGTAATTGTGGGCGAGCCACTTGCTATCAATCGGATTCACCTTAAGATTCCTACTGGTAAAAATCCCACAAAATCACTTTCACCCACCTTAGACTCGAACCCAGTAACTCATCTATACTATAATATATAATATAATATTATAAAGCAGAAGAGTTTGTTTGTTTGGTTGAACGCGCTAATCTTAGGAACTGCTGGTTCGATTTGAAAAATTCTTTCAGTGTTAGATAGCCCATTTATCGAGGAAGGTTATAGGCTATATATCATCACGCTAAGAAAAATAGGAGCGGGGCAGTAGTGGAAAATGTGACGCAGACGAAGTTGCGCGGGTCAGCTAGTGCACAATAAAAGGTAATGAAACTCATTCTGCCTGTATGATTTCCTTTTATTGTATCTACATTGTTTGACTCCATGTGTACCAAATAAATTAGTTTTATTTCTTCCTAAACAACAAACCCAAAAAAAAAAAAAAAATATGTTTTTCACTTTTTAGTGGTACCCCATACCTAAGAACACCACTGCAGAATCGCAGAAAAATACGTCATTTCGATTACTTGGATGATATAAAACCATCATCCAAGTAGACGAATTCCAGCTATATCGATTTAATATCCAAAGTTCGTAACCGATTTTGATAATATTTAAATGGGACCAATCTGCAAGTATAGCCTTTCAGATAAAACAAGAATTTTTCAAATCGGTTCTTAATTGTTGGAGTTATGAGGTAACAAACATAAAAAAAACAACCGAATTGAGAACCTCCTCCTTTTTGGAAAGTCGGTTAAAAATACACGTTTATCAATATATAATGTTTATTCTCATCATTACAGGTGTCTATTCTATTCTATAAATTATCCCTAAACACAATTTATAGTATTCAAGACATCCAGCCAGACGCCTGACTCACGATAACTAAAAGCTAGCTGTGGAAAGGCGACAGGACAGGTAATAAAACTCGTCGCCTCATATTTCTCTCATTGTTCCGGCGACGACTGTTTATTGTGTCCTTTGATCATACCTCTGTCTTTGTCACGAATCTACAACACGGCAAACAAACAATAATTAAGAAAATATAAAAAAGTAGTTTGATGTAAACCACTTGCTCATGCCTGTGACTTCACTCTCGAGATGGTCATTATTTATAACCTGGCACTAGTAAGTATTTCCTATCTTAGATTATGTCAGGGGCTTTTTTACTATTGATAGACATACGTTTGACAACTATCTCACACCATCAGGTAAGCGATGATGTGCTCGAAGATGGAGCACGCTTGCCTAGAAGTCCTCAATTCACTCTTGACTTAAAGATAACCAGTTGATCGATTCTGTAAACATGTCGAAGTGAAGGCTGGGGTGAAGTTCACAAAGTGAGCTGTAATTCTATCTTGATTATTTGATTGACAGCTCACTTCGTGATCACTTCACCCAAGCCTTCACTTTGACATGTTTATGGAATCGCACTGCAGGTCGTAGCTATCAGGAAACATAGACTCTGGCAGGCTACCCGCGCTTCAAATTTCATCTAAATCCGAGCAGCTTTTGGAGCGTGACAATCATCTAAACACCCTAACATACTGACAGAACACTTTATAAAACTAGTATAATTCATTTCATAAATAAAAAGGCTATCAAAGCACCACCTGAGTTATGTATGAATTGTAAGTTGTTACCGTTTTTATAACTTAACTAGCTGACCCGCGCAACTTCGTCTGCGTCACATTTTCCATTATTGCTCCGCTCCTATTTGTGTTAGCATGATGATATATATAGGTCCAGTTGTTTCGGAGCCTATTCAATTCAAACAAACAAACAAAACTTTCCTCTTTATAATATTAGTGTAGATTTTAGTTTGCTACTTAACGAAACCGTGAAAGCTTATCTTAGTTGTTGTTTTTCCTCATAAAAGTGAACAATTGTATTCTTTTTGAGCGACATCGTAGACTTTGTGTAAAGAGAGTCAAGATCAAACCATCTCAAGTAAACAAAAAAAACCGAACCAAATTTTCCATTGCTCAACTTTGAATATACTATACATTTTCCGCTAGCGTACAATTTGGTCGACATCACGCAAAACTCGCGACCCAGTGACTGTTGAATTTCCCTAGTACAATAGCAATAAAATATTTGTGGTCACGAATTCGGTTTCTGAAACCTGAAATAACTTCAATAAATGTCAATCAAATATAAGCTGTTCTGATTGGTCGATCAAAAAGCAATTATGCGCGATGACAACGGATTCAATTGGGTATATTAATTTAAATAAATGGCTTTTTCGGAAGCTGACCGTAAAAATAATTGTTCTTTGCAGTTTTAGTTTTAATTACCAAAGTCGTTTTAATAACTAGTATTTTTTTGTAGGTTTGCGTTCATTAGGGTTGCTACCCATGAATTCACCTTGTTAAGATTAACATCTCTTGATCTTTGAATTTGGTCTAATTTGTTAATTTGGCTAATTTTTTGACATTACTGACGTTTGATTTGTATTAAAAATAGTAAGTTAGAATGAAATCGATCAAATAAAAGACACAGCCAAATAAAACAAAAGACGGTAACATTTAGGTGCTAAAAACTCGGTCAAAATCCTATTCTATTGCCGCAGATCAAAAGTGCGGGACACCTGCTACTGGTGATCTGAGACCTTGCCTTTTATCGCAGTGTCACCGGCAGAAACCAATTACACGTAGTTCGCTAAAAGCCGAGAGCCCGTGGCATCAATTAGGCATCTCCGTGTCGCTGGCACGCTGCCACCGTGTCACCCTGAGTCGACACGCTTCCCGCTCTAAGTACCACTTGTTCACTACCGCCTACAGTTTTTTAGCAGCACAGTGTCGTTGGAAAGCGTTTTAATGGCTGAGTGGATTGATTCGGATTGAGCAGTGTATCGCAGGAGCGCGATGTAGCAGCTTTTTTGGGTGGAATGTAACGGCCATTTTAGAGGGTTCGGTTCTTTTTTTAAACTAGTGACAAGGCCGGTCCACAGTATTCGGTTGAATGGTTTCTCTTTGTACGAGAACATTCAGGTTTTAGTTTCAAGCAAAAACTTCAGACTTTATTTGAAAAATGATCTCTTAAATTCTACGTATTTCAGGAATATTTTTGAGGATTTCATCTTGCAATATTTGGATAGACTTCGAGTTCTATTTGCTTTTAATTTAAGAAGTCTGTTTGAGATCAATACTTTATATTTTGCTAGCTGATGCCCGCGACTTTGCCCGCTTGACTAATTATACAGAGTGTCTTTATAATGTGCACTTTCGTATTTTAAAAAGTTTGATGATTATGATATTTCTTTCGCACTGGGGTCACTGTTGTGAACAAATACATAAAAAAAATAAAATAAAATTTAATACGTTTTGCGTCGATAATATTAGGTATACTTTCCCTCATTTTCATATGTGCACATCATAAAGACTCACACTGTATACTAAAACCATCCTCGAGAATCACTCTATCTATTGGTGAATACAGCATGAAAATCGATGAAGTCGTTTTTGAGTTTATCGCGAAAAGACAGACGCGGCGGAGGACTTTGTTTTATAATATGTAGTGAAGTGATATGATGAATATTTATTTACTTATAACTTTTTTTATAGCTACTTAGCTTAGCTTAGCCAATTTGCTAGTTCTCTACATACCTGAACTTGAAAATCAAAGGCTATTCCAGAACTTAATTTTCCAACTAATTCTCTAAATGGACTAAGAACCCAGACCTTATTTTCTCACTAACAAAATGTGTAGGCACACATGTTTAAGGCGATTAACACACGGCACTGCGCACCGCCGCGGTCGACGGTGAAGCGGATCACATGTCGCATTGGCCTCAAATAAATCCGTTGATGCCTAACACACGTAAACCGTCTTACCGCACGGAGCACCGCTACGACTACGCTAATCCGTGCAGTGTGATAATCGCCTAAAAGCTATTATACAGTAACAAATACAACAACTATGCAATTCTGAAAATATTACTCATGGGTCAAATTGGTTGGACATATAAAAATCCACCCAGACTTAAAGTTATTTTAAGGTTTTTGCTTGACACCTGGAATATACCGTCGAACCAAGCTAGCAAGTATGCGTATCTTGAAAGCAAATACTAACACTACTCTATCCCATATATTTTCTTAGTGCGGAAATAAGTAAGGTCTGGGGACTCTGGGATCTCAGTCTAAAAGCTTCGCTTTTGATAAGAACCTCTTGACATATTGAAATTCAGTTACAGTGTTAGCGATTGTTGAAGTGCCAAACGGTAGTGCGTGTCAAACTTAGATTTAGAGTCCATGCACAAGGCGTATTTTTAACGCGCCAACAACGCACGCGTTTGAAAAACGCGCGCTCTCGGCGCTGTAGATGGCCAAAAAGCAGTACCTACTGTCTGGTCTGCGCTTCTTCATCGGTGCGTTAAAAAAATGTCATGTGCAAAAGCCCTTAGAACTTTTCGATAATCGTTGTTACTGATAAAATGCCGCTTCTTCGGTATCCCAAGATTTTTTTAAAAGTATGCTTGAAAATAAAAAAGGTGAAGTAAATAGCAAATGTCCTACTAATATTATAAATGCGAAAGTTTGTGAGTATGTATGGATGTTTGTTACTATTTCACGAAAATACTACTGAACCGATTACGATGAAATTTGGTATGTAGGTAGCTGAAGACCCGGAATAACACATAGACTAGGCTTTTTATCCCGTAGTTCCCGAGGGATCGGGATTTACACGGGAATAACGAGAATTTATACGCTGACGAAGTCGCGGGCGGCCTCTAGTACATAATACATGACATTGATGTCGTAAATAATTGCCTCACGATTCACCAACATCAAAATTTTACTAAATTAAACCAATCATGATTCCAATCACTGTGTAATTCCAGTCATCACCAATTTCATCTCAAGAGACAATATAAAACCGCAAACAAACCTTAATTAAATTATATAAATAAATATTTTTTCTGCACTCATCGCTTCGTTCAAATAGTTCAGAATGGAGATCACGTACTGGCAACACTACCCGTACAAAAGCTACATTTTATAATTGCTGCCCCCATTCACACTTTTATAAGCTTTATTTCTCTCACATAAAGTTGAAAATTGCGTGAAAGTGGTGACATAATACATTAGTGAGATAATTGCAACTGTCATTTACTCTTTTATGATCCTTATGTTACGTGTATAAGGTTGAAAATGGCGTGGTTACATTGACAGATTATGTGTGCCTGTATAGCAATGCGTCTGGAGTCATAATTCAGTTCTTTATGTCCCTTATAACGTTGTCATAAGGCTGGTTATTGCGTGAGTGACGGAGGATATGGTTGCGGGCACGGCAATGTGTCTAGAACAATGGGAGGTCGTTAGCGGAGTGGCGGGAGGGCCCTCATTGTGCTTGAGAGGTGTTCTAACCTTGAGAATACTAATGAAACACACTCGACTTCGGTTACATGATAGAAATCTTGTGAAGTATGACGAGTGGAGACAGAGGGCTTATCTTTCTTCAGCAACTTGGAAAGAGGTACATTTTTAAGGATAAATGTAATTTTTTTTAATGTGTTCTTGTCCTTTATTCAACTAAGGGAAGTTCTGAATAGAAGTTCTTACAGCTTACGGTAAAGTTAAGGCACGTTCTATAAATATTAATATTTTACCTTTAAATGTAACGATGTCTGTCTGTTACCTTTTCACCTCTGAACGGCTGAAGGGATTTTGATGAAACTTGGCACACGAGTAGAAGACGTCCCGGGATAGGGTATAGCATACTCTTCATCTCGGCAGTGTACTCTCTTGATATAATTTTCAACTTTTACGCGAGAAAATCCGCGTGCATTAGGTAGTAAATAATAAAGCATGGTGGAAATCAAATACTCTTAAAATTATCTATACCAATATTATAAAGAGGTAACATTTGTTTGTAAGTTTGTATGTAGGGAGTAATTTCAGGAACTACTGGTCCGATTTGAAAAAATCTTTCAGTATTAGATAGCCCATTTATCGATATATCATCACGCTAAGACTAAAAGGTACTAATATTATAAAGAGGTAACATTTGTTTGTAAGTTTGTATGTAGGGGGTAATCTCAGGAACTACTGGTCCGATTTGAAAAATTCTTTCAGTATTAGATAGCCCATTTATCGACATATCATCACGCTAAGACTAAAAGGAGCCGAGCATTAATGGAAAATGTGACGCAGACGAAGTTGCGTGGGTCAGCTAGTACTAACATAAAGAGGTTGGTTTTTGTTATTTTAATCAATTAAACCTTTGATTAAGCATGAGATTTCCAGCAGAATTGGCAGCTTCACACATTCTGGGGTTACTATTGAATTACAGTTTCCGATGTAAAGGGATCTAAAAAGCACATCGTGGGGTTGGCAACGCCATTTCCCGGTATTCGGGCACGTAGCCAACATTCGGAAGTTAACATTTTCACAATTACCGCGAAAATAGCCGGGAAGTTAATTACGTGTCCCGGCGCCGCCCGTTTCCAACAGCTCGCTTTAAAGTGACACTTATGTATGTGGAAATTTTGTATTGAATTAATAGGACTCTGTTTTTTTGGATCTAGTGAAAAATTGCAGTCACTGAATGAATTATTACAGAACATACAAAATATTCAAATGCAATGTTAATGAACTTCTTACAAAGTTGAAATTAAAACAACTAAGTAATGACTATGAATAATATAGGTAATGATAAAAATAGTAGGTAATAGATGATACCTGCCAGGGTTGCGAACATTGTTCGAAAGAGCCACCGCGGCCCTGGAACTCAAAGTGGATTAGGAGGAACACGGGTTGGTTTTAGTCAGTAAGAGTATTTCCTTTCCGCTTCGCCCAGAGCGAGAGGAGTCATCTGATACATTCTCATTCTCTTAAAAAATGCATGTGTTTTTAAAATTAACGGATGAAGTTCTCTATCTGATAAAAGTTTGCTTCTTCAACCCGACGCAAAAAGAGGGGTGTACTAAGTTTGACCGCTATTTATTTATATTATATACTTTATTGTACACCAAATGAAAAAGAAATGAATGAAGTTTGACGGCTTTGTGTGTCTGACCGTGGCACAGTAGCTCTTAAACGGGTGAACCAATTTGTATGCGGTTTTTTTTTTGTAATTTGCCTTTGTTTTTTTTTTATATCAGAGACAAAACTTCTCCCTTATATTTATTACCACGCTCTACTGCAATTCTGAGTTAAATGCATTTTTAGACAAGACAAAAGCTTTTATCATGTAATTTTTTCTTGGGTTAATTCAATCCGTATTCCCCTTAAAGTAGTTATTTTTGGCATAACTTGAAATAACAAGAAGCTGAATAAACTATAAGTTGTGTGAACTTGCGCTAGTTGGGGCCGACGCCACGGGCCGACCCTAGTTAGCATAATCTTTGTTTTACGGTGTTTGCGAACTTCGCCCGTTTTTATTGAAATTAGCGAAAACTCTCTTTAGTTCATGTGTAAAACTGCTGAGAACTATTTAAATAATTTTCATTTAAACATTACCACTTAGTTTTTCAGTGTTGTTTCCGTGTTTCAGTTATTTTTGGATAACTTCGGCCAGCGTCTTTGCAAATGTGTGTTGCGTACTACCGCAGCCTTTCACATTCTTAACCGAGTTCAAAAAAGAAGGAGTTCGACTAATTCTTTATTTTTTATTTAACTGTTTATGTTAAATAAATAAAAAGACACTGTACACTCGAAGTTGTAGATGAGCACGTCTACCTGGGACGAAACGATTCTGTTAGGTAGATCTAACTTTGAGAAAGAGGTCAACCGTCGAATCCGACTTGGCTGGGCAGCGTTCGGGAAGTTGTGTGGTATCTTCTCGTCCTACGTACCACAGTGTCTCATGACGAAAGTCTATGAACAATGCGTGGTCGCTCACAATGGGCCTCATCAGAAGGCTTAAAGTCACTCAAAGGGCTACGGAGAGGGCGATGCTCGGAGTTTGCGTGATCGATTCAGGAATGATGATATCCGCAAGAGAACCAGGGTTACCGACATAGCCCGAAGGATCGCAAACTAAAGTGGCAGTGGGCAGGGCACATTGCTCTCAGAACGGATGGTCGATGGGGCCGAAAAGTTCTGGAGTGGCGACCGCGAACTGGAAGACGCAACGTTGGGAGGCCTCCCACAAGGTAGACCGATGACCTGGTAAAGGTCGCGTGTAGCCGATGGATCACCGCGGCCGTGGAACGCAAAAGGCAGTAGGAGGAACACGGATGGGTTTTAGTCAGTAAGAGACACGGACACTCCCTTCTGCTTCGCCCAAAGTGGGAGGATCCAGTGGAGAGTGTAACATTAACATAATCTGCAGCTACTAAAATAATATGATATTCGTACAAAAATACCAGTACAATTAGCTGAAGAATACATATTGAATTCTATAACAAGGTCTAGTCTGGAAGAAGAGTTCCCGGCTACAAAATAATAGCCGATGAATTTGACTTTGAGTGAGCTCACAAAAATGTCAGTCTATTATTTTACGTCAAAGATGTTACGCCTAGACATACGATTGGTTAAGTTTGTCTGTTTCACTAAAAATATTGTTTTAAAGTTACTGCGATCAGATACTATAACAATGAACAAACAATCTCTCTGTCTACCGACTCGGTCTACCGACGCTCTGTCACCTTCATTCGTTTAACTGTATTTGTTAAAAAGGGTGATACAATTCTAACTTTCATTGACAAAATTCAAGGTATAGGCATGTATTTAGAAAAAAAAACAGAATTAAAAAAAATGCCGTATATTACTAATTCGTTCAAAGTTATTTTCGATGACTCTGTTGTCGATTTAAGGCAATAGCTCGGTAATAACTGAAATTTAAGGTGCTTAAAAGTGAAAGGAGTGATGATATACAAACGACTCATAATTAAGGCACAGACATCAAAGAGTACTCTTGTCACTAAAATGATTTAACCGTAATTCCTGAAAATGTCATTATACATTCGTGAGTGGGAGATGATAGTTAATACGGTTTAAAAGAATGAAATTAAATACTAGCAAAAGTGTTATCGAGACTCAAGATTCGAGATTCGGATTCATGTTTCGGTATTTGGGATTCGAGATCTAAAATTCGTGATTCAGATTTCGAAAATTTGAGATATCGGTTTCGGGATTCCAATTTTTGGATTCGGGATTCGAGATTGAGGATTCGAGGTTCGTGATTCAGGATTCAGGATTCAGGATTCGGGATTCGGGATTTAGGATTCAAGATGCAAGGATCGAGATTCAGGACTCCAGATTTAAAGTTCGAGATTTAGGTTTCGAGTTCCTTGATTCAAAATTCGAGATTCAGGATTCTTAGGAAGCATTATACTTATACATACTTCTTCGCCCATTAAACCCCGAAGATAGTTCTACTAAATTACCTTTAATCAAATGGTAGAGTCATTTGTACGTAAATTTCTAATATCACTACCACCTGGGTAAACTTTCATACATTCAATCCAATTTACATGTATGCTAATTTCGAAACCACTACCGCTGGATTTTAGTACAGTTTTCACACTAAATTACTATGTTTTTGTGAGGCAGATATAGTGCACCTTTTGTTCGTAATCCTTCATGCACGGAGCTGGTATATTTTTTGGTTTTATTAACTTCACTTTCTCAAATTACTAATATGTAACTTCACGACTGTTCCTCGGGGGAGAAGGTGGATCTACTCTTTTTAGAGTTCCAAACATCCGGATTGACGGAAACCCTTATATAATCACTCCGGTTCTTGTCTGTCCGTCCGTCTATAAGTTGGTATACCTATGGATTTTTGTGACCCAAACACGGACCAATTACGTAAATAAATAAATGTTTAGTGCGGGCGTCACTTTTGGAGGTCAAATAGAAAGTTTAAAACAAATGTTTTGAAACTGTATCGTGTGTTAAAATTATCAAATGAAAGGCTAAGGGTGGTTAATGATGATGATTAGTTTTTTCGTAATTTGAAATAAACAGTTTTAAAGTTATTCAAGAAATCAAACCAAAAATGTTCATTCACCTCCCCTTATCTCCGAAACTACTGAGCCTAAATTTTGGAAAATAAACCGGCCAAGTGCGAGTCGGACTCGCGCACCGAGGGTTCCGTACAAACCTGTTGGTGTATATTATAAGCAAAAGTTGCTATTTACGAATTATGACGTATTAAAAAAAACACTACTAGATCTCGTTCAAAACAATTTTCAGTGTTAGTTTACATGGTTTAGTTTACATAGTTTTATCATTCTCTTATTTTAGAAGTTACAGGGGGGGGGGGGACACTCATTTTACCAATTTGGAAGTGTCTCATCTCGCGCAAACTATTCAGTTAAGAAAAAAATGATAATGGAAACCTCAACATCATTTTGAAAACCTATCCGTAGATACCCCACACGTATGGGTTTGATGACAAAAAAATTGAGTTTCAGTTGTTGTTTTTTTCTATTTTTGTGTGATAATCTTAATGCGGTTTACAGAATACATCTACTTACCGAGTTTCATCAGCATAGTTCTTATAGTTTCGGAGAAAAGTGGCTGTGACATACGGACGGACAGACAGACATGACGAATCTATAAGGGTTCCGTTTTTGCCATTTGGCTACGGAACCCTAAAAAACGCAGATGATAGTTCTATACCTAAAGATTACAGGAACTACAAAGATTTCTAAAAGAAGTCTGTAGTGTTCAAATAACATGCTAAAATATGAAATTTTTGCTTACTAGTTTAATGTAATGTAGGCCTATTTCCATCAACCGGGCATTAACTATAGACTGTTATATATTTTAAGTCGGAAAACCATAAGTAAAAGCAATTCATAGTGTTCCGAGACCTCCTTATTGATTTATAATTCAAAATAATTTCACTTCATATCGACCAACTCTAGTATCGACTTTATTATAGGCGCCAAATAAACTTGTTATACAGTTAATTGACTCACCTATATTTATTGACTTTCTCAATTTCAAAAACGGAAATAACGACATAAAACTATCCTGATTCGTCATTTATCGAGATTCTTTACACTAACTAAGTAATGAAAATTGATTCATAATTTATTTTCTGAGTACCCTACGAACGAAGAGCTATTAGGGAAAGGTCAATGTACTTTATTGCAAGTTTATCTGGCGCCTAGTGTTGATTATTTTAAGTTGTTTGTAAAATAAACCCAATATATATAATGTGTAAAATATTATAATGGGTAGCAATAGCATTCGAAATTTTATTTTGTATGATATGAGTTTCGTTCCATAATTTCATATTAAACAACTCGAATTCTGAAAAATGAAGACAATTAATGTTTCCTATTTTAATTCCATTAAAATCGTGACTTACCCACATGTTCAAAGGCAACTACTAAACTTAAACTTACCATAGCCAACTATACTTAGTCGCTTATATTAACAAACAAACGCCCAAAACCTGGCTACGATTTCAGAAGTCATTGAACAATTGATTCCCCAGCAATACATCTCTAAACAATTGCAGTTAGCGCAGTTAACCATGCATCACGATAACAAATGAGCCCAAAAAGTTAGTAAAAATATGTGTTACATCACTGTCAGAGTAACTACTAGTATTGGTAGTAAATAACCGAGCAGCGCCAGGGAATATCCTAGTCGTGCCAGGGAGCTAGACAGATCGCACTGTAGCGAGACAATACATCACCAGTACAATTATTAGGTTACAGATACAATTTTCTAGCAAAGAAGAACGATGAAATGGATGGGAGCTTGAATTTATAGAGACATGTATTGTTTGTATACTATTATATTAGTTATATTGTTATGAAAGTATGTGTGTTTGAGATGTTTGTTCGACAATAATGTATTACGTCAGAACGCATTTTGATGAAATTCGGAACTCAGGGAGACCTGCCGCAGGGCACGCCACAATAGTGGCGATAAGTCCCCTCTTTGAGGAGTGGCTAGACAGGCGCCACGGCGTCCTCACCTTCCGCCTGACGCAGGTCCTCACCGGACATGGATGTTTCGGGAGGTTCCTGCACCGAATCGGGCGGGAGGAAACGCCCGGATGTCACCACTGCGGGGATCGTCCGGAGGACACGGTGGAGCACACTGTGCAGGTGTGCCCCGCTTGGGCGGCGCACCGCCGTGTCCTCGAAACGGCGATCGGCGGCGACCTCTCGCGTCCGGCCCTGGTCCAAGCCATGGTCCGGAGCGAGACGGAATGGGACGCCGTTGCCTCCTTCTGCGAAGCAGTCATGCTAGCGAAGCAGGTGGCGGAGCGGGAGAGGAGACCCTCTCGTCCCGGCCGCCGTGGTAGACGCCGCGGGCGTCGGGGGCCACCACCTGGTGACCACCGGCCAACGTAGGCGTGGGCCTGTAGGTGGCTCGCCGTCCGTCCGTCTAGTGACGACAGGCCGTGTCGACGGCGCGTTAGTGTTCCACGCGCGCCTCAAAGAGAGTCAGCAACACAGAGGGGCCCGAAAGGGCCGACGCCTGCCGGAGTCGCGGGATTATTCGCAAGAGACACCGTGGCTCCGGAACACAAAGGGCAATGAAGGAACATGGATGGGTTTTAGTTAGTAGAAGTCTGACACTCCCTCCCGCTACAGCCAGAGCGGGAGGAGTCATTGGATGATTTCCCATCCCAAAAAAAATAATAAAAGGGAGACCTGCCGCAGGGCACGCCACGATAGTGGCTATAAGTCCCCTCTTTGAGGAATGGCTAGAGAGGTGCCACGGCGTCCTCACCTTCCGCCTGACGCAGGTCCTCACTGGACACGGATGTTTCGGGAGGTACCTGCACCGAATCGGGCGGAAGGAAACGCCCGGGTCTCACCACTGCGAGGATCGACCGGAGGACACGGTAGAGCACACTGTACAGGTGTGCCCCGCTTGGGCGGAGCACCGCCATGTCCTCGAAGCGGTGATAGGCGGCGACCTCTCGCGTCCAGCCTTGGTCCAAGCCATGGTCCGGAGCGAGACGGAATGGGACGCCGTCACCTCCTTCTGCGAAGCAGTCATGCTAGCCAAGGAGGTGGCGGAGTGGGAGAGGGAGAGAACCTCTAGTCCCGGCCGCTGTGATAGACGCCGCGGGCGTCGGAGGCCACATGGTGACCTCCGGCCACCGCAGGCGTGGGCCTTTAGACGGTGAGCTATGGGTGGCTCGCCGTCCGTCCGTCTTCTGACGACAGACCGTGTCGACGGCGCGTTCGTGTTCCACGCGCGCCTCAAAGAGAGTCAGCACACAGAGGGGCTCGAAAGGGCCGACGCCTGCCGGAGTCGCGGGACTATTCGAAAGAGATACCGTGGCTCCGGAACACAAAGGGCAGGCAATGAAGGAACATGGATGGGTTTTAGTCAGTAGAAGTCTGACACTCCCTCCCGCTCCGCCCAGAGCGGGGGAAGTCACTGGATGATTTCCCAACCCTAAAAAAAAAAGGAGACCTGCCTGTCGATTCTGTATATAATGTCGAAGTGAAAGCGTGGGTGAAGTGATCAAGAGGTGAGCTGTCAAACCATACAAACAAGATGGAATGACAGCTCTCTTGATCAAGACTTCACGCGAGTGAAACCGCTGGCAATAGTTATATGTAGTATATAAACTTTAGAAAAAAGAAACAATTAATTGTTAAATGTTCACGTTTCATTAAAACAATGCTACGTAATATTTAAAACGCATTCAAATATTTTTTTGTGGGAATGTCAACAATTTACACGATAGTCATTTTCAATATTCATTCATATTTTAAATGAATTCAATATTGATTCAGCGACATAAAATTCACTCCGTTACTAAAAATTAAATAACGTTTTTTAAATGTATGCATTAAAAATGCAGTATAATTTTAAATAAATTTACTTTCCGTGTCCGGCCGGACAAGCGCCGGACGGTTGCCGGACGGATACCAGACGGACGTCGGGTGGGCTTCCGCGGCCGGTAACTCGATTACTCTTTGACTGGTCGCCGCAGTAACGTGGTTAACCTGACCACTGGCGACCCTAAGTGCAGTAATTGTAGGGGCTTGTGATAATCACGTCTAGTTACGTTATTTATATAATGTTGAGTCTGGTGTTTAAGTGGACACTCTTCAGAAATCAGAGCGACAGGAATTTTAATGATTTTTATCATTTTGATGCAAATGGGCTAACTTAGTGAGTCCAATATCCCGAGAATATAATAATATCAAGAGCCAATCAGCATTTAGCACATTTCCTTCAAGGCTTTTTTATTTGGGATAAGCACACCTCCATTTCCAACCACTGCAACTCCTGAAAGCAAGCATCAAGAGTGGTAACCACCAGAAAAACGCCGAGCTAATGAAACTCGACGAGTCCCGAAGAAACGAACCAACTGTATAGATCTCACAACGAAATTAATTAGGCAATACAGCGGAGGATTAGGGAAAAAAATAAATGTTCACGTCCTTTAGAATCAAGCAGAAGACAGAACAGAGCTAGGCCAATAGGCACCAGGTACAAAAAGATGGAATATAACTTGTATAACAACGAAATTCTAGATCTTTTCAAATCTTTCTGAAAGTCTATCATATCCAATTAACAACAATTGTATATACATAACATCATCATCTGCCTAGCCTTTTCCCAACTATATCGGGGTCGGCTTCCAGTCAAACTGGATTCAGCTGAATAAGTAACACGGTACTCCTTGGCAAAACTGCAGGTGTCAGATTTTCTGGCTTCTGACTATCCGTAACGACTGCCAAAGATCTCCAAATGACAGCCGGTACCAACAGCTTAACGTGCTTTCCGAGGCACGGAGGAAACTCGGTATGTTAAGATGGTCACCCATCCACAGACCAACCTCGGCAAGCGTTGCTTAACCTTGAAGATCGACCTGTGCGGCTGTTATTATTTAGCCACGAGCTCCATGAATAAATATAAATAATTATTTCTGTATTAAAATTATTAAGTACGCAACATAACAATTTAACCAACCCCTTCATAACCTCAGCCTATTTGCCAGAAGCACATCACTAAACAAGCCCGCAAACAGTGCCATTAGAGCACATCACTATCATATCAGTTGACGGCGCCATTACGCAGGTACAACATTCTACATTATATGTTGTACGTTATATTATGTTATACTAAATGCGTGTTTACCATCGTTAACCCCCGGAGCGTTCATTAAACTAATTTCCTTTGTAAGGCTTGCTGTGGATAAGGCGATTAGTCGGCTAGTTGTGTTGATGAGCGGCTCACAGTTTGGATGTGACTTACCAATAAATAGAACGATAGTACCTTTGTAATCTTTGGTTACACTAAGCAATTTTTATATGATTGTTACTGCTTACCTAGTAGATCGATTTGTTTGGGCAGTTTTAACACAATCATAAGTTAGCCAGAAGATACTCTACTGAAGGACTGTTTTTTTTTCGCTATTTCTATTTTGTCTCCACGCCTAATAATAGTTGTTCAGAACAATGACCGCCTTTTCGGGTGCCGTGTTTATCTTTTTAGGATTCCGTACTACAAACGGAACCCTTATAGTATTACTCGGGTGTCTGTCTGTCTGTCCGTCTGTCACAGTTTTCTCCGGAGCCACTGGACCGATTCTGTTGAAATTTGGTATACATGTGGACTTCTGTGACCCAAACACGGACGCATTATGTAAATTATGTTTTTTTTAGTATGGCGGTAATTTTGGGGGTCAGACTAGAAAATTAAAAAAAAAGAGTTTTTCAAAATGTATCGTTTGAAATATCAAATGAAAGGGTTTACTATTAAATTATATTTTTTTCATAATTTTAAAATAAATGGTTTTGAAGATATTCAATAAATTAGTCCAAAAATGACCATACGGGGGGTCTGAGTTATCCCCGAGACTACTGAGTCTAAAATTTTGAATTTAATGCAGATAATAGTTCTAAACCTAAAAATTACAGGAAATCCTATGAAAAGTAGAGTATCTTTAAAAGAAAATAAAAAAAAAAAATTGGTTCGGAACCCTTTCGTATACGCGAGTCCAACTCGCATTTGGCCAGTTTTTACACGTTGTATATACACTGCAATCTCGAGTCTTCTACAAGATAATCGTCACGTGCATGTCTCTCCTTAGCGTGAAGCTCGCGACTCGCCCGCACCTACCGCATCTAGGCGCGGTTGTTACAGCGATTATCGCGGACTGACCGCTAACCAAACGGTTAGCGCAATTACTTTGCGAGCCCTAGTTCACCTCAATTACTGAATCTACAGAGTTAAGGTGGCGTCTTGTTATCTACGACACTGTATTTATAAGAATGTGCTTGTTTTGTATCATCTCGCAGATTTTAATATTGAAGGAAGGAATAGAATAACGTTTATTTTCTCCAGTATAACAGCTAGTATCGGTACTACATACACAAAACTGTAATACCGGAAGTAAAAGGTTCAAGCGTCAGCATTATGCTTAGCTTCCCTAGTGGGTTGCTAAGCGCTGTTAAGGTTAAGGTTTCAGCTTAAACCCTTGTCTTCTTTTTTTTTACAAATACAATACAATACAAAATCCTTTATTTCAAATAGACCAGTTTACAGGCACTTTTGAATAGTCAAGGTATGTCAGTCAAATAGATTAAGCTAATTCTGCCGCGCTAGCGACAAGAGCAGCAAGTTATTCTGCAACAAAACAAACTCACCGACCCTATCTCCAGCGCGGCAGTTTCACGTTCCAAAGAGTAGATCCTATGGAGAAGAACGTGCAAGAAACTCCATGGACACTCTTTTAAACACTGCCTTTTTACAAAATCATGGTTAGATTATTTAATGAGTCTATACAAAAGGATCATGCATTCATTTGCCTAGCCTTTTCCCTCTAACTATATTGGGGTCGGCTTCCAATCAAACTGGATTCAGCTGAATACCAGTATTTTACGTGAAGCGGCTGCCTACTAGACCTCCACAACCCATTAACTGGGTAACACGGTAATCCTTGGCAAGACTGGTGTCAGATTTTCTGGTTTCTGACTATTCGTAACGACTGCCAAAGATCTCCAAATGACAGCAGGCACCAACAGCTTAAAGTGCTTTCCGAGACACGGAGGAATCTCGGTATTCTGTTTACAAAAGGAAATAAAGAAAAAAAAAAAGCAGCACATTCAGCAACAACGGTGAGAGAATTAATTAGTTAATGATCATATTATTTCAACACTATATAATTAGTAACAATGATATTTTTACATTTTGTGGATACGATACGAACCGGTCATTAAAAAAAAAGAGAAAGAAAGGTATATACTCAGATACTCGTTCAGATATCTACTGAACTAAAATAGGCATCTTAATTTTTACATTAGATTGGTGCCATTTTTAGGGTTCCGTAGCCAAATGGCAAAAACGGAACCCTTATGAATTCGTTATGTCTGTCTGTCTGTCTGTTCGTCCGTATGTCACAGCCATTAAGATTTTCACACAAAAATAGAAAAAAAAAACGACTCAAACTCAAAAATGTTTTGTCATCAAACCCATACGTGTGGGTTATCTTAGGATTACGACCTACCCTTACCTACTGAATAGTTTGCGCGACAGACATTTCCAAAGTGGTAAAATGTGTCCGCGTGAAAATAAGAGAATGATAAAACTAAAAAAAAAAATATGATGAACATTACCATGTAAACTTCCACCGAAAATTGGTTTGAACAAGATCTAGTAAGTTGTTTTTTTTTAATACGTCATAAATTGTAAACCGTAATTTCAATCAACTCAAATATAAAAAAAAAACATCGATCAAAGTTACAACGAACTACGACTGTCCGACTCGCCTTGGCCGCTTTTTTGGTTGTGTTTTGAATCGATCGAAAGGGAGGTGGTATATTTTTCCAGATTTTTGTAGCTACATATTTGAAACTGCCCTTATAAACTTTACATTCAAAAGTTTTGAAAGAGATTGGACCCCACAACACAGGGAATCCTAGTGTGGGGTTCAGGGCTTCATGATCTATGTTTGTAAACCTAATGAGACAGTAAATATTTTTTTTTTTTAGATTTGTTCTAATTCCGATGACCTGGTGAGGGTCACGCGGGTAACCGACGAATGCAAGACGCACAGGACCGGTCATTGTAGCGACACTTGGGGGAGCCCTATGTCCCGCAGTGGAGGTCTTTCGGCTGATATGATACGATGAGCATTCAAAAGTCAGAATTTCTCCTCAAGAGGACACTTCATGTCCAGGCTTATATTGTTTTATGTTACAGGTAACACGAGACCAGGAGAATGCCACGGGTTCATACCATTGGATGCGAGAAGAACAGCAATGCTTTCTTTTATTTGTGATGGGTTTGTTTTTGACTCTAGACAAGGTCAGAGATGAGAAACTTAAGCTTACTCATAAGAAGCCTGTTCACTCTAACTTTGAAAAGATTAGGGTTGTAAGCGTTCGGAAACACAGACGCAGGCACAGAGTTCCACTCCTGTGCGCATTATGAAAAACGCTCGGAAACGCTTTGTGCGAATTGGTGGAATTCTGTCTGTGATATGGAGCTTCACCTGAGTGAAAACCCTCACTAATTAAGTGAGCCATATCACACCCAATGTGAGTCTTATATTAATAAGAATTTGATATCTCACCTCGGATTCCGCTGTCGAGACACAAATATGTTGGTACAAAATAGCACTACAGGATCGGTTGACGTGGCGATACTAGAACCATTATCCATCAGTGGACGTCTTTCGTCTGAAATAGGGATGATATTTTTTAATTCCATCATCAGAAAGCAACTGGACTAAAACAAAAAAAACTTTTTAAAATACGAAGAAAGTAACAAAAACACCGACTTCCGAAATTAAAGTTATTTTTTACTTTGTAGTGTTTTTTTTTGGAAGTCGGTTGTATTTTTTGTAAAAAGTTTTTTTATTTTTCACTTTTTAGTGGTGCCCCACACCTAACAACCCCACTGCAAAAGCAAAATACGCAATTTCGATGATCAAAGAATCATCTAAATAGTCAAATTCCAGGTATTTCGATTTAAAATCCAAAGTTCGTAACGGATTTTGATATGATTTAAATGGGACCAATCTGCAAGTATATCCTTTCAGATAAAACAAGAATTTTTCAAATCGGTTCATAATTGTCGGAGTTATGAGGTAACAAACATAAAAAAAAAAACATACAACCGAATTGATAACCTCCTCCTTTTTGGGAAGTCGGTTAAAAAGAGAGCCTAAGTTAGTACATGACACTAAACTAGCTGATGCTCGAGGTTTCGCCTGCTTGACAAATTATATACTAAAATATTCCTTGAGAACAACTCTATCCATTGGTGAAAACAGCATGAAGATCGGTGCAGTAGTTTTTGAGTTTATTGCGAACAGACAGACAGACAGACGAGGCGAAAGGCTTTGTTTTATAATATGTATTAATATTGTCTGTGGCTTTCAGTAAGCTGTTGAAAACCATTCGAGTTCTATTTCGTAACAAAGTCTTTGTCAATGAAACCAGTCCTTATGTATTACCTAAATAGGTTGGATAAACGTTGGGATCAACATTCTAGTGACTAGGGCTTGTAGAAGTTCGAGGCCTCTCTACAGAACTATCTGATACTTTGTCAAAGGGATCACTTCTTCGGAATTAGTATACTCGTATTAACATTCTAATGAACTTAGTTTGTTCGTTATTTTCCTTTTAGCAACAGCAAATAAAAATGTTCAGCCTTATTAATAAAAACTAGCTGACCCGCGCAACTCCAATGCGCAAGCTTTTCTCGATAAATGGGCTATCTAACACTGAAAGACTGAAACAGTATTTCTTGAGATTAGCGCGTTCAAAGAAACAAACAAAATACTTTTCAGTTTTATAATATTGAAGTATACCTAGATTTGCTGATCAAATACTGTAGCTTGTAGTAAAAAGCTTGCCGTAATGAATCCATTGCTACGTTATAATTCTAAAAATGTGGTACCCACCAGTGGTTCTTTATACAACGCCATACATTTTGAATTTTGGACAATCGTAAATCGTTGTTAGTAAGCCACAGTGTCGAGAGCCGTTACAGGAAAACTAAAAACTTAGTACATAATGAAGCTTCGTTATTTCAGACAATATACGAATAAAGTCATTAAGAGTTTTGTCCTCGCTTTAAGTAGACTGTTTGCAAATTAAGCAATCATTATACGTTCTCTTGTAAAGACTATTTAAACTCGACTACAAAGCCATTTGCGCAGGGTCTTTAAAAATGAAAATAAACGAGACCAATTATCAACGAACATACATTGACCGCCATACAGACCGCAGTGTAACATGAAACTGTACAGCAGTGCGATTCTGTAAACATGTCGAAGTGAACACTTAGGCGAAGTGAACAACAAGTGACCTGTCAAACCATGTAAACAAGATGGAATGACAACTCACTTGTCGTTCACTTCTCCTTAGTGTACACGGTGAGATGCCGACAGAACGGTTTGACGGCACGGTTGGCGCAGTGGTTGAGCGATCGGCTGCTGCGTCGCGTGTCGTGGGTTCGATTCCCGCACGGAACAAATATTTATATAGCCTACAGATACTTGTTCCGGGTCTGGCGGTTTGTGTATGTGACTTTGTATGTTTGTAAACGCATCCACAACACAGGAGAAATTCCTAGTGTGGGGCAACGTTTAAAAAAAAAGAATAGACCTGCGCTGTTCTTGTTTGAAATTAGCTGAATTTTACTTTGAAATCTCCATGAAAAAGTTTATTGAATTTTTCTTTCAGATTTAATTTTACAAAGTTTTTGGCAACGACGGCACAAAGCCATTCTCATTCTTTCATTAAATTCTTTCTCCTGAACAAACAAGGAAGCGGCTGTAATAAGTTGGCTGCGGTGTGACACGCTGCGACCTTAATTTCCCTGCCATTCTGTACAGCAAGTAATAAGCGAAGGAAGCCACTCATTACACAACCTCATCTGTCCACGCTGCTCTGTCGCAGTGCTGCCGCCCTGGTACTCGACTGCTGCACAACGCAAGCCTCTCATCAAGTTTACTTAGTTATTTAGACCGGAATAGTTGCTGTAATTTCAAGATGGGAATACGTGGTGGGTTTACTTCGGTGCTACTCTTGTTCGGGTATGTTTTCCTGGTAGGTTCAAGGCATCATGTCTGTGTAATTCTCATTCAGAAGCTTTCATAGTGATGAGTTTTTTTGGGCTGGTTAATTAATTAACAAAGTGGTTAGTTTTGTTATTTCCGTAATTCACTTTGTATGTTCTTAGTTGGTTACATTACACACTGGTTATTTCTTTTGCCTTTTCGTAATAAGGGAAAGAGCTGTGCTTACTTACCTCTTGTTTACTTTTGAATCCATGTCTATTCTTGTCTTTCGTAGTTGCAGCCGCACATCATTTAAATGTCTTTTTGTGCGTTCTTGTCATTTCATTTACTCTTTCAAAGATATTTACTATGATTTTAAGAGAATCTTACCAGGGCGTTAGAAACTCAAAAAAATTGAGTTATCATTTTTAAATTAGTTTTTCAACTAGATTAACATTTTTATACTACTTGCTATTCATCCTTTGAACTTAATTACCTTAGACGCCTACGTTTTGCTGCCCAAGCCCTCTGTGAGCCTAAATAAATAAAAAATATTATTAAGTAGAATGTAAACGAAGATGGATTACCCCAGACGACTCGGTCAGGAAATGAATCTCTAGCCGAGGCTAAGATTGCGTGGGCTGAGGAACACGGCCAGCTTGTTTATAAAGTTAATTGAAAACATTATAAACAGAAAATAAGTGTTTCTAGCAAAGGTCAACTCTCTGTGGTATATATTTATAACTAGATGTCACCCGTGACCAGCGTTGCCAACTCTACGTATTTTGACGTAGATCTACGTATTTTAGACCTTTCTTGCAATCCTACGAACTTCGGAAAAACTTAGTTTTTTTTTATTTTGATTTTAGCAACATAACGCTACACAGCAATTACACTGAGAAGCCATAACTTCCATTACGTTTGAGTAAAAACGTTAGTAAGATTCTCAAAGTTTCAAATTCTGCCCTATTACCCCTTACGATTAATTACCTATTGGTCTAGTTTGCACAAAAATCACTGATACATAGTAGTGAAATGTCAATCATCAGTTTTTTTTCAAGCTTGATGATACTGGATAGGTACTTTAATTTAAAAACAGTGTTGTTTTATTCAATATCACTAAACCTGATTTGTTCATTTTACGTTAAAAAAGAAAGTAAGTAGACCTACAAAATTTTCATCAGCAAATTTTACATATTCTACGTATTTTTCTAACATCGTTCACGCTTTATAAAAAATCAGAGGTGATAACACTGCCCGTAGCTCCGCCCACGTGAATAACGAAAAAAAATCGTATATATTATTTCAGACTATATTCTACTTCTGTGCCAAATTTCATGAAGATCCTTTCAGGCGTTCTGACGTGAAAGAGTAACAAACATCCATCTTTCCATCGTCACAAAACTTCGCATTATTTATAATATTATTAGTAGGGAGTAGGATTTCGAGGAGCTCGTGAGTAGATAATATCAGCGGCACGGGTCGATATCCCAGGTGAAGCAACGCTTGCCAACGTTGGTCTGAGGATGGGTGACCATCTTAAAACACCCGAGTTTCCTCTGCTACTCGGAAAACGCGTTACGCCGTTGGTCCGGGCTGTCATTTGTAGATCTTACTTAAATCCCAGCCAGTAAATCAGACACCAGTCTTGCCATGAAGTACTATGTTACCTAGTTAATGGGTTGTGGAGGTCTGGTAGGCAGCCACTCTACGTAAAGTAGTATTCAGCTAAATCCGACTTGACTGAAAGCCGACCCCAATATGGTTGGGAAAAGGCTAGGCAGATGATGAGAAAGTAGGATATGCTATCCAACGTAAATTGCAGCGAGGAATGAGGAATCCATGTTGAGCCAATATTTATTGGCTACCGAAGGGCCGGACCGGACAATAAATATAATCACTATAATTATATAGATCCTCAATGAATCGGAAACAAAAAAACAGATTGCTGACATTGTGAATTCTCATAGTTGATTAATCTAAACTGAGTCGCTCTTACTTCTTGAAAATCTTTAATCTTAAGTAAGAGTTTTTGAACCTTAAATTTAACAGTTATCTCAATCACCAAACGAGGCAATAGTAATCCCTTTATAACTTGCAAACAAATAACTTAGGAGGAAGTTAATTTCCTCTCCGAAATTCTCAAACTTGAACAAATCCTGATGTTACAAACTGTTGCTAAGTTAGCAATCCTTTCCTGCGATTCTCCCAATCTGGCTCAACAGTACAATATATTTGTTCCTCACACAGCCGCTGATGTTCCACATTCTCCTAATCCCGGCGGAGGATTAGGCTCAAATCCTTAAGACAAGTAGTCACCTAATACTCTGCCGATCTGACAAACTACTTGTTTGTGTCTATAGCTACGTCTTTGTGAGATTTGTTCTTTGGAGCCAATTAAGGATGTTTTTGTTTTTTGTTACAATGGGATGGCATTTATTTTCAGTTCGAAATGTTTTAAGTTATCGAAATACTGAAATGGCTTGGTATTTATTATCGAAAGCAACTGACAGACTTGAATGTGATGTAGTACAGTTTTAACATAAATATGTCCATGTTACCGTGCTAAGTGCAAAAACAGTATCTAAAAAAAAAAACCAAGAAAAATTGTATTCATAACATTAGTTACAGCTTTTGCCCCGGCAGTACTCATATGTAGCTATGCTCAAAAGATAACGGTATTAAACACGGACATGCCCATAATAATCTCAACAAATTGCAATCTACCAACTTTAAATCTCATTTCAAAACGTCTGAGGTGCAAAAGCTTTTCAAATCAAGAAGTTAAATCCTGGGGCATTATGGCAACCCTGCGCGGGAATCTTAGCCGCTCATGAATTATTTATTCAATTCGCTAGCGACGAGCCGGCCAGCCCGAGCCGTCAGTTTCCTTGTTCAAGCTGTCGAGCGTGCCAACCTCGCGACTGGCTGGCCAATCATTAGCATACAATCACGGGAAGGAGGAAAGAAGGTCTGTTTTTGCACCGGCAACATCAGAAAGGCAATTCCCGTGTTTTGATAACGTTTGTCTTCTAATCTCAGTTTCATTCTAGAGGATAGAAATGAATACTCTCTAATTATGTACACCATATGAGTTACAGAAAAGATTGATGGAGAAATAATTACATAGGATGACGCAATAAGCAGCCTGCCTGCTGGAGAGGCGTGTCTGCTACCTCTGCTTGCTGCTATGGTCCACCACACCAGCAGTTTTGCTGCCCTGGTACTAAAGTTTTGAGTTTCGTTTTCTATTTGGGTTTATTTGAGGTAGTGACACTTTTACGGTATTTAAACTTAATTAAATCCCTATATTCCTCACACGCACAAACGTGCTAAGGTGTGAAATTCCCTGCTGGAGTCTGTTTCGTGGTAGCTATGTACAATTTGGGGGAGTTTTAGATAAAACTGAATAGATTACTTCTAGGCAAGCGTGCTCCATCACCAACCTTACGTCGCTAAACATCAGGTGATGTTGTGGTCTAACGCTTGCCAATCTATACTTAATTTAATATAATATAATAATAATTATAAAGCAGTAATTGGCCGGTCTGAGTGGAGATTCGCTAGAGCATACGTGCTCGGGAGAAGGACGTATAATCCAGTAAGATGCTGGTAGGGATCTTGACCGCACTTCCGGGATTGTCCTGATAGCCGTGGTATACCTCTCCACTCCTCTAGCACCTCAGGCCATGTTGCCCCCTTGGCGCTACGTCACTTTGTGCTAGCGACCGTTTTCGGGGGCCCATTCATTGAGTGTGCAAGTCACCCCCTGCCATTTAAAAGCCGTGTATATTGTTAGTGGTCAGGCAGGGGCCAATAGTTTTATAATAAACGATTATCATTCCACTAAGCCACCCAAACCCATAGCGTTTCATTTTTTGTTTCCATATTCTGCAATAGTACTGCTCCAACCGGGGATTGTCCTTGGGAATACTTTCAGTGCATACAGGGATAATCGCCGGTTGGTGCCCCATTACATTTGAAAAGTCTAACGGGGCCTCTGCGAGTTGGTTTCGGCCCCTCGTACGCCTACCAAAGGACCGGGTCTCCAGGGGCCCGAGATAGTAAAAAAAAAAAAAAAAAAAAAAAAAAAAATTATAAAGCAGAAGAGTTTGTTTGTTTAGTTAGTTGAACGCGCTAATCTCAGGAACTACTGGTCCAATTTGAAAAATTCTTTCAGTGTTAGATAGCGTCCATTTATCGAGGAAGGCTATAGGCTATATATCATCACGCTAAGACCAATAGGAGCGGAACAGTAATGAAAAATGTTACGCAGACGACGTTGCACGCGTCAGCTAGTCTTCGATATTCCTGAATTGTCAAGTGTTTGACACACCTAGACGAAAATTTAATTTGAATATAAAGGTTTCCAAGATTGCTATTTTGGCCTTCAGTTTTCTGAATGCCGTTTACTACAAAAAATAGCAGGCTGTTAATCAAACTATTATTAGATCTGTCTGTTGGTATTTCAGCTAGCCCGTCATAGCTTTTACCGTGAGTTAAAACCTGTTGACACTTCTGTCAGACCGAGTTTATTGCCAGAGCAGCTCGTGTCATGTTGTGAGGATTAACAAGTCAGTGAGGCTGATAGCAAAGCTGATAGCGTTAGTTACGTAGTCGATGGTACGAGCAGATGGACATTGAGTCAGTAATCAGGTTTTTAGCTGAAGGCACTAGAAGATGAACATAGGGTCATCAAGCTGTTCCCAGCATAAAAGAGAGAAGAATGAAGATAATATAAATATTGATGGCGAATTAGAAAGCAGGTGATTCGCTAATTAACATGCTTCAATCGAGTGCATAACTATGGTGTCAAATTAAACTTACTAGCAAAATTAGAAGAGTAGATGAGATGTTTTGAAAACGAAACAATATTTACTGAAGGCAGGTTTGATAAACTGAAAGCCTTTTTTTTGTTTTATCCCGTCTTAGGAGTGCTGAGCTAGAGGTAAAGCTACGCTTGCCGAGGTCGGTTCGTGAATGCGTCATCATCTTCCTGCCCTTAACCCACGTTACTTGTGGTCGGCGCAACACGGTTTTTTCTCCAACTCTGCCCTATCAGCCGTCAAACTATCACTTTTCTTTCATATCGCTCCTCACACAATCCATCCATCTTTTCTTTGGCCATCTCTCCCTCTCCATCCATCCACATTAATGTTCATTACTCTTTTAGTTAAATGGGTAACCATCCATAATTTACTGACACTCCTCGGGAAGCACGCTAAGCCGTTGGTCTCGTCTGTCATTTTAAACATCAGAAGCCAGAAAATCACTACTTGACTACTAGTAGTACCTACCTACTTACTTATCGTTAATTTTAATTTATTTTACTTCTGTCTGTTTTGTGCGAGTCCCAAATTAACATCTTTCTTTCCTTATTTATGTTACGTCCATGTCGAATGCTGTAATACATGCATTCAGCTGTATCTGTTTAGACAGGAAGTCGACCCACACTAAGTTGGGAAAAGACTTAGTAGGCAGATGCGGGTTCGCAAGAGACACCGTGGCTCCGGAACACAAAGGGCAATGAAGGAACATGGATGGGTTTTAGTCAGTAGAAGTCTGACACTCCCTCCCGCTACACCCAGAGCGGGAGGAGTCATTGGACGATTTCCCATCCCTAAAAAAAAAAAAAAAGGCAGATGCGGGTACTGAGTGGCTAAACCTCACCTTCTGCACTCACCCGCTTCGGGTCACTTCCCCGTTTTGTTTTTCCTCGGCCCTTAGAATTATCCTAATGTCATTTTGAATAACAAATGGCTGCGCAAATAATAATAAATCGTTGTTGGCTTCGATCGCGGTGAGACGAACATTATTAGAAACAGTTTGATTCCGCAACATCTGAGTTTGTGTGTTTGTGGCATAATCGATGTCGGTAATGTTGTATTGTGGTGAGAAGTTTGTACAGTTAAATTAATTAATCTAGGAACTATTACTTTCATTCTTACCCCTGTGTTGTATAAGATGGATTTACGAGAGTAACGGCAGTACATTTTACATTTTTTTTTCATTTTTTTTTTAAACACACTAGGAATTTCTCCTGTATCGTGGGTGTGTTTACAAACATACAAAGTCACATACAGAGCCAGACCCAGAACAACTATCGGTAGGCCATACAAATATTTGTTCCGTGCGGGAATCGAACCCACGACACGCGACGCAGCAGTCGATCGCTTAAGAACTGCGTCAACCGTGCATTCAGCTATGATCAAAGTTAAGTGACGCTTGCCGAGGTCGGTTTGCAGATGGGTGACCATTGTAACATAAGCTCCTCGAAAATCACGTTCTATAAGTCTTTTGTTGATTTTTAGCAGTCGTTACTATTATTGTCAAAAGCCAGAGACTCTGACACCCGATTTGCCAAAAAGTACCTACCGTGTTGCCCAGTTACCTACTGGGTTTTGTAGGTTCAGTTACGCATTCGCACCACTTAAAATACTGGTAGGTTTTCAGCTGAATCCGGTTTGCCTGGATGCTGACGTCAATATAGTTGACAAAGGGTAGGCAGATAATCTCATTCAAATCAACACAAATGCAATTACTTCAACATCCAGTTATTTATACCACACGCTATCATTAATTTCGATCACCAAAAATAACCCTTACCTCTCAAATTAATCACAAAACACTTAATAACAGCACCCCATAAAGTAGACACTATCCACAGCGCCAGCCACCATCACTCACGGGACCCAATCAATCTGCCTTTGGTGCGGGTAATTCTGTTCCCCATTCAATGGGCGGGGTCGATCGTACCCCGTCGTGGCGAAGACGGCTTAATAAGCAATTCATCTCTCGACCACTTCAATTTGTGCAAATAAGTTCAGTAAATAAGATTTATAGTGCTCTCCTGAAATGGATTAACAAATTGTTATCCTGTTTGTTTTAGGTAGACCAAATGTAAATTAACGATTTGTACTTTTGAATTTGGTAGAATGAAACCAATGACGCGTTGAAATAAAATTCAGGAATGTATTCGTTCGAATTAAATGTTCGAATTTCAAATTGTCAGTGACCTACAGCAGAGATGGCGAACCTTTTTTTGGTGCTCGTGCCATTTTCATTTTAAAGTTATAGGTAATGTAGCCATGCCGTGCTACATTACCTATTATTTTTTTACATTACATTTTATAAATTCAAAAAGAAATCTTAATTTAAATGACTTAACTTCTTCAATTAAAAGTAGGTTTGTGTTGTATGAGCAACAACAGAAACCATACTGAACTTTAACTGTCATCGTGATGCTAAGTAATCCTGACAGGCGTGCCCAAATTATTGTGCGGCGTGCCCCCACTGACACGCGTGCCATAGCTTCGCCATTCCTGACCTACAGCGACTGTTCTTAATACACTAACCTATATTGCTTGTTTCTCTGTTACGTTTGCCGACCTAAATCGCTGAGCCGATTTTGAAGAATTTAGATATAGAGATAGATCCCTTGGAATGGTTAAAGGCTACTTTTCTTTTGTGCAAACCTTAACATGGTTATTTGTAAAACACCGACACTCTCAGAACTATGTAACCTAACAAATGTTACGAAGTCTATGCGAAGCAAAAGAAAAAGAAAATTCTTATGCTTCGCATAGACTTCGTAACATTTAGAGCGTTCAATTTAAATAATTTTAAGTTTTGTATGAAAACCTGATGAACAAAAATGTGATGAATTTTCAAAAGTCATAGAACAAAAGTTGTTGATTATGATGTTAGGAACAGATGTATAACCGCGACCGAAGCCGCGGGCAAAACCTAGGTAATAAATCAATAGATATATATAACATTCTTCTGTTACTGACAGATTGAGTGCCTGACAGACAACGCACAGCCGAAACTACTAGAGTACTGGTCGTAGGAAGCTGAAATTCTGCATGTAGGTCCCTTCAGAAGGATCGGGAGCACTCAGAGAGGATTCCTACGGGGGGCAGAAGCTAGTAAATTCCTACGGGGGGCAGAAGCTAGTAAATTCCTATAGGGGGCAGAAGCTAGTAAATTCCTACGGGGGGCAGCAGCTAGTAAATTCCTACGGGGGGCAGAAGCTAGTAAATTCCTACGGGGGGCAGAAGCTAGTAAATTCCTACGGGGGGCAGAAGCTAGTAAATTCCTATGGGGGGCAGAAGCTAGTAAATTCCTACGGGGGGCAGAAGCTAGTAAATTCCTACGGGGGGCAGAAGCTAGTAATATCCAAAAAATGAAATAACCAGATCAACCAATTGAGTCTTATCCATTACAAATGTTAAAATCAACGACCAAAACTATAAATCAAATAAGGCAATATTCAGTCTAAAATGAGGAGACTTATCACCACAGCCTCAATTTTCAAGAACAATGACAATTCTTCAACCCTTAAAGACAATGGCACAAGATGGTGGCACATTACACTGGGTGGTCGAGACAGGGAGTAACTCTATTACGGGCCGGCTCAGCGAGCGATCCATTTTGTACTGATGCTGTTAGATGGTAGCACATACAATCGGTGACCACGACATTTTACTTGTATCTAAAATCTGATAACCAAGAAGACTGAAGCAGTTCGTTTCATTTCTTACAGGTCAATCATAGACTTGATGACACCAGATTGAAGAATCAGATTGATAATTGAGCAGATCCATGACACAACACAAGCTACAAAATCAAAATGCCTACTAGGACAGTAAAGTCTAAAAAAATTTGATTCATAACCATACTTCAAAGGACATGGTAAAAAGTGGCCTATGAATCAACTGTATACGAAACCGTTACCATTATTGTTAGTTTTTTTTTTTATTACATTGGAATAGAACGGACACTTTATAATTACGAAACCATTGTAAAAAGTAATTCTCTTGGGTTTTATTCTGCGGTGCCATTATTTTTAAATTGAAACAAAGCAGTCTCAGCGCTGTATGATTTTTAGTTACCTACAAAAAGAATAATGCGATTAAAGCGCTGTATGACACGAACAAAATTGACACTGACAGTCGATGAATTGATAGTTGACACTTTGCCAATTCGCAGATAAAATATAAAAAGAAATGTGATTTAATGTATGCTTAAGCTTATATTAGAAGAACATACTAACACTACTCTACTCTCTACCATTTTTTGGTGAGATAGTAAAGGAGTTCTGTCAGCTCTGAGATTTTAGTCCATTTGGTGTGTTTCTATTGGCAACAATTTAACATACCAAATATAATTATAACCTCAAAATTCGAAATAATTTTGGATATTTTACAATTCAGAAAAGTTTCCGTGATTTAAATTTTGTTTCAGTCAAATATATGCATTATTTAAAACACAGTGATATTAAATTCACGACTCTGTTGGTTCTGAGGCGATCGATGTATGGACGCGTAGCAAGGTCCTTTTCAAGAACAATGACATTTTTTCAACCCATAAAGACAATGGCATTACATTAGGTGGTCGAGACAGTGACCCACTCTATTACGGACCGGTTTAGCGACCGATCCATTTTGCAGCTGGTACTTACAGTGCCGCAGGACATAACAGTACCACCACATGAGCTCGAGGGAGATAATCAGTCTTCTTAGTAATACTAATATACCTAAAGGACGTGCCAGCGAGATGTACTGCTGGTTTTTGAAGTGAAAACTTCTTTAGCGGCGTAGGAATGTTAAAATCGCGTCAGGACACGTGACCTGATCGAAAATTCGTTGTACGAATGACGCGTTAGGACACGTGACTGGATCGAAAATTCGAAAGACGGATGATTCAAAAATACACAACGTTAATTTTCAAGTTTTCACTTTTGCCGGCTTTTGCTGTTTTTTTTATTATTTGTGATGGGTTTGCTCTTGACTCTAGTGTCTGCTTTTGAATTTGAAGAATAATAGAATACGTCCAATGTTTGGTTCACTTGAGTTGTGCAGTAACTTGATTCAATAAGGATTTGCAACTGTGTTTACATAGCCTCTTTGAGTAGCGATATTTCAATTTACGCTGTGTTCAATACAAAAGTGCAGCTTATTATTGTATTAGTACCAGAGGACCAATTGTACTAACAACGTTCGTATTCGCATTTCCGTCGCAATTTCCATACGTTTTTGAGAATGTTGCTTAAAAATTTGTAGAAGTGGCACTCTGGACAGGGCCACACAGGCTTCTTATCTCCGCATGTACTGGGATATTTAAAATAATAAAAATAACGCAATCCTACATCATCATCTTTATCCGCCTAGCCTTCCGCTTCCAGTCAATACCAGTATTTTACGTGGAGCGGCTGCCTACCAGACCTCCACAACCCATTAATTTGGTAACACGCTACTCCTTGGCAAGACTGGTATCAAATTTTCTGGCTTCTGACTATCCGTCACGACTGCCAAAGATCTTCAAATGGCAGCCGAGACCAACAGCTTAACGTGCTTTCCGAGGCACGGAGGAAACCCGATATATTAAGATGGTCACCCATCCACAGACCAACCTCGGCAAGCGTTGCTTAACCTTGAAGATCGACCTGTGTGGCTGTTATTAAGCTGCACATAGTACCGACCTATCACATTGCTAATTATGTTTTAACAATTTACCCGTAGTGCACGGTGGATTAGTACTTGAATCAAAAGTAAAAGCAATACAACTGTATACTTAGTGCACGAGTGCAGTCAATACAGAACGAGTCCAACCAACATCATACATATTACGCAATGACGTATTATATATAGACACGTCATAAACCAACATCACGGCGCTTAAAAACGGCGAAAATACTAGATAGCTACTAATACGCATGAAGAAAGGGAAAGAAAATATGTCACCGTACGGCGGGATGCCTGTTGCTAGAGGGAGATAAATATACATCTTCAGTTACGTCACAAGATAAGTAATAGTCAAATTGACATCAAAACAAACGTAGTGTCGCGCGACAGGTTGGTGCGTAACTAAGCTGTGGCCAATTGGCTTCATTTCATGTTGTCATTTTAGAGTGCGGACAACGTATCTATAGTTTTATATATCATTGATATTACGTCTCTCAGGACCGGCCGCTTGAAAACCGATCCGCTTCCTACTACTTTGAGTTTAGATCTGATGGAAACACACGGGGTTCTGCACGGTATTCACACGCAGCGGTTTTGAGTTTGCGCTTTTTTATAGACACTGAAAAATATGCAGGGTGGTGTACAGAACCGGTCAAGTGTCAGTCGGGCTCGAACACGGTAGGGTTCCGTACTTTAAACCGAAACCGAAACGTTCTTTTGTCCTAGCACGGTCCCCTTTTAATTTTAATTTAACTTTTATTTTTGTTGATATAGCGGCAATAGAAATAAACACTCTGTGAAAATTTCAGCTGTCTAACTATTACGGTTTTTGAGATGCAGCCCGCTGAGCAGCAGTCGGATGGACGACAGTGGAGGCTTAGTGATAGAGCACCATTGTACCCATATTGTCTCTGTTTCCAGGTACGGAACACTAAAAAAAATACAACCGACATACAAATAAAAAAAACACTACATAGTAAAAAATTACTTTAATATCGGAAGTCGGTGTTGTTACTTTCTTCATATTTTGATACCGACTCAAGTCGGTTGTATGTATTTGTGAAAAGTTTTATATTTTTCACTTTTAAGTGGTAGCTCACACCTAACTACACCACTGCAAAATCGCAGGAAAGCAAAATACGCCACTTCGTTTACTTGGATTACAAAACACCACGGTAAACGAATTATAGATAATTCGATTTAAAATCCAAACTTCCTAACCAATTTCGATAAAATTTAAATGAGGCCAATCGACAAGTACATCCTTTCATCTTAAACAAGATTTTTCAAATCGGTTCATACATGACAGAGTTATGAGGTAAAAACATAAAAAAACAACGGAATTTTAAACCTCCTCCTTTTTGGGAAGTCGGTTAAAGACTCCTCAAGTTATCTCGATATAACTGTGTACAAAAGAGTAATTTAATACTTGATGCAATAAAATAATAACGTCTTCAGAAAATACCGGTATTATTACTTCTTATTGCCTCCCCCAAGTATTGCCTTATCGACCGGTACTGTGAGAGGTCGAGGTCCTGAGAGAAGATTCCAATTGCTAAAGGTTGGCTGGTAGAAAATGCGTAAGGTATTGAGGCTGACTTTGTACGTATTTGTGTGATTCATCGTCATCTTCCTGCCCTTATCCCATGTTACTTCGGGTCGGCGCAACACGTATTTTCCTTCACTCTGCCCTATCAGCCGTCAAACTATCACTAACTCCCATTTCTTTCTTATCGCTCCTCACACAATCCATCCATCTTTTCTTTGGCCTTCCTCTCCCTCTCCATCCATTCACATTTATGTTCATTACTCTCTTCTTAACGTATTTGTGTGATTAATGAAATTTTATAATAAACTAGCTGACCCGCGGAACTTCGTCTGCGCCACATTTTCCATTAAAGCTCCGCTCCTTTTAGTCGTAGCCTTTAGCCTTCCTCGACAAATGGGCTATCTAACACTGAAATAAATTTTCAAATTGGTCCAGTAGTTTCGGAGCCTTTTCATTAGCTTTAACAGACACACGGGCCTAACCTATAGTTTACTGAAACACAATTTAAGTTAGAACTAAACAAGCATAATTATACCTTAAGCGATGTAAGTCTTTAAACCTACAAGCATGGGACTCCTAATGACCAACAATTAACACTTGACGGACGGTTTAGTGATCGTAAACTGTTTATGCCAACAGTAGGACACTGCCACCCATCTTCTGATGTAATTAATCCCTTAGTTATCTTTTACGAGGCCCGTGTCTTGTGTTACTATGCAAAGGGGCATATTAGGCACCTGTAATAACATGGAAGTATATACGTGGTCGTTAAAATGGCACTTAGAGTTTGATCATATCATTTAGGTACTAGCATTTAGCAAATTCGGGTTCTTGCTCCCGTGATCTATGTCATAGCAGCTTATGATATTTAGAGATCGTGTCGCTTAATGTAAGTAGAATTTTTTAGAAGTGAAATATTGGATCATTAATTTTGAGGATCACGATTTCGGTGTTAAAAAGAGACGGCGCTATGCATGAATAATAGCATTGTTCCTTTCTTACGATGTGATCAGACGGCCAATTCTACTAATTTTTGAACAACTTTCGCATTCGCAGCCTTAATTTTCATACAATTTTGACAGTTTACGATTGAGATGCGAAAGCGGTGTGAATGTAAAAATGATTAGAATTGGTACAAAGGATGAAACTCGCACTAAATTCTAACTCGCAAAACGGAAGCTACGTCGTAGCTACGTCACATTGATTAAAAAAATCAATGTGACAGTATCTTTTTACACTCATTCAGACAATGATATATAAAACTATAGATACGTTGTCCGCAATCTAAAATGACAACATGAAATGAAGCCAATTGGCCACATCGCGCTTAGTTACGCACCAACCTGTCGCGCGACACTGCGTTTGCTTTGATGTCAATTTGACTATTACTTATCCTGTGACGTAACTGAAGATGTATATTTATCTCCCTCTAGCAACAGGCATCCCGCCGTACGGTGACATATTTTTTTTCCCTTTCTTCATGCGTATTAGTAGAGCCTATCTAGTATTTTTGTCGTTTTTAAGCGCCACGATGTTGGTTTATGACGTGTCTATATATAATACGTCATTTTATTCAGACGTATGATTTCCTGGGTTTCACTAAAAAGATGAAAAAAAAAAAATATATATCACTCAAAGAAAGTCTTCTTCATGTTCTGAATACGTACTCGTACGTCGAAGTTCTTAACAATCTTAACTCTCTTAAAACAATCTACTTAAAGTTTCCTCATAACTCGATTATTGTGTTATGCTAACAGATAAGTTTCAGCGAAAACGTCTGAAGTATTCATTACATAGTTATAAAGACGATCCTTTTAATATTGTGTCATTTTTGATACGATAAAATTTTGTAGAGGTTTAATTAAACTGTTATTTTATGCTTTTAATTAAGATTTTAAAGGGGTCTTTACTATCAGGTATCAACATTTTATGAATGAAGAGTTAATATTCCTTTGCTAATCTTGTTTGAGGATGCTTTATGACGGTGTTACTGCAAGATGATGTTTTCTTTTAGTACAGAGGAAGTCATTATCTGCCTAGCCGTTTCCCAACTACATAATATATATATATATATATATATATATTTTATACAAAACGGGGAAACTCTTGGCCCAAATCTCACCTGATGGAAAGTGATGATTATGCCGAAGATGGAAGCGCGTTTCACCCGGAATCCTCTTACACAGAGGAACTGGCTATCATACCTCTAACTGCCGGAACACAACAATGCTGTTAACATTGTTGTTATGGCGACAGACTTAAACATGATGGTGGTAGCTTGCCAGGCGGACTTAGAACAAGTCCTACCACCAACCAAACCGAGCAAAAAATTTGCCCCGCTGGGAATCGAACCCGGGACCTCTGGGTCTGAACCAGGTGGTTCAACCACTAGACCACGGAGGCGGTTAGTGTCACCTGTTTAGCACCACCCGGGGACCACGTGTAGGGATTCGCTGAAGGGTATTCTCCTACGGACGCGGTTGACTCGGCCCCCAAATTATCGAAATAATTTTATTATTATATTGGGGTCAGGTCCCTATCAAACCGGATGCAGCTGAATACCAGTCCAGTCGACCCCCGTAAACCGGCCCCTGTCTAATCCGGTGCCCCCTATAATCCGACATGCATATCACTATACATAAAATATATTTTCCTCTGTCATAAACTCGACATACATACTCGTAGTATGGTTTGTAGTTCAGATAGTCTCCTCATTTTGACTTGTAATTTGTCGGATTACAATAGGTACTCTTTTTTAAAAAAATCCAAATATAGTAGGTCTAAGGGTGCTTTTCCACCAGAGATATGTTATGTTACGTTGCTATAGATGCGTTTGATATCCACCAATCATATTCATTGGTGCTAGGGTTAATGAGGAAGTGGTTATGAGGAAGAGGATGCGGATGAGGAACTATTAGAAATACGTTTTGAGGCACAGGATGCGGAAAGGAATATAGAACCTGTGATTTGGAATTGAATTTAAAATAAAAGAAAGACTTTAATGTTTAGAAAGAAAAAAATAATTTAATAGACAAAATTCACAAAATAGGGAGGTTGAATTTAACGAAAATTAACTTTGAAGCTGCTTCTCCAGATAGACGGTTTCGTAATTCGTCGTAAACTAATTCAGCGCCACTGAAAAGGCGCTCACTGGGGACACTTGATGGAGGGGCTGATAGATACTGGCGCACAGCTCTGTAAAGTTCAAAATATTTGGGGTTCGTTTTCCACCACAAAAGGCTATCTTCTTGAAGACCTATTCTCTTCTCTTTAATATAATTAATTATTAGTGATTCCTCTTAAATGCCTCTTAATTAATGAGGATGTGGAAGAGGAAGAGGAATATTTTATGCCTGATTTTGAGGATGTGAAAGAGGATGAGGAATCGCTAAAAAATGAGAAACTTCAGCATTATGAGGATGAGGAAGAGGAATCCTCATCAACCCTGATTGGTGCACATTGCTTAGCACTGGTGGAAACGGATTCAACTAAGATATTTTTTTTAAATGGAAGGATGTGTGCTATGAATGCGTGCTATGGACGCCTGCTATGGGTCGTCGTGAGTGGTGTAGTTATGTGCGGCGCATCTTCATAGCACATCTTACTCGCACCGCTACACATCAGTGGAAACGGTCACATAGTTTCGTAGCTTAGCTTTCACATTCTCGCAGCATAGCTGCATAGCACATCTCTAGTGGAAAGGTACCCTTAGACAGTACTCTATAGAGATTCGACAATTTCGATAGTTCGAAACTGCCTTGTAAAACGTTTGTCGGATTACCGGGGTACACTGTATTTCAGAACCTATTAGCGGAGTAATACGGTTTAGTACAGAGAAGGTATAAGAATTGAATTACCACGTCTGCTTCCTCATCATCATCATCCTGACCAGTTCAGGACTCACTCACTGCAGGGACAGAACTATTTATATATTCTGTCATAGTTCCTCGTTTCGATATTCACTTGCTTACTCGGTTAAAGTGCGGCTTAATAGCGTAATAAGAAGTTTCTGACAAAGGAACTTGGTATTGACCACGTGACATTAGGTAGCGCATGTCAATCCCATACACTTTGGCGACAGTCGTTGTCGCTGATAGAAAGCCACTTTGTCCAGAAGGTCTAAAACTGCCAATTTAGCAGAATCAGAAAGCACATCATGCTACCCGTTACTGTCAAACTTTTCCCAATCAACCCTGAACCTAATGCGTAAGCGATAAAAATGAAAATGAAATTTGACAGATTGTTGTGTCATTAATATAATCATTCTACTAAAGTGGCCTTTTAAGACGCCCTGGTCTTTAAAATAGTACAGCTTACCATAATACCATGTCATTAATCCAATATCTCCTAAGGCTCTAAACAACATGCTTTCAGGGAATACGACTGTCGAAATGCCGAAATATTTCGAGTGCGTTTGACAATCCTAGGTATATAATTTTGTTGTTTTGGCAAACGCCTTCACCACACTTTTTTTCAAGGATGGGCTCAATCATCATACGACTCCTCCCACTCTGTGCGGAGCAGGAGGGAGTGTTAGAATCTTACTAACTTAAACACATCCGTGTTCCTCCTAATGCCCTTTGCGTTCCAGAGCCGTGGTTACTCTTTCGAACAAATTCCGCTACCCTGGCAGAGCCTTCGCCATGCTACCGCTAACATAATGTCACTTGACTAGAACCTCTTATCTTGCGTACTTCAAAAACCTTTAGGTGTAATTTCGATCTTGGCGACCGGCGATATCGACGTGCTACCGCGACCGTACCATACCGTACCGTGTTACCCTGTCAATGGGTTGTGGAGCTCTGGTAGGCAGCCGCTCCACGTAAATACTGGTATTCAGCTGAATCCGGTTTGACTGGAAGCCGACCCCAACATAGTTGGGAAAAGGCTAGGCAGATGATGATGTCTTGTTGGTTGCGTGCACTCGTAAGTGTTCTATAGTAATTCATACAAAGTAGTGGGAAGGCAGTGTCGCCGGTCGCAGTCGCTAAGGTCGGAATCGTACCTTTAGCGTGTACGTCTCCTCGCACAATCCCCTCCCGTATGCCATCAGACCGAACTAATTGTCACTTCGCTCCGTGCAGCCGCTGCCACGCGCCGCCGGATTGAACCCGACACTCCGCGCTAATTGCTTCAACTACCACCATTACGACTGTTTGGGGAGGGATAACCTGTTCTCAGGAATCAAACAAATTAGTTCAAACGACCAGGTTTAGAATTTCATAATATTAAAACAAGAAATTGTACAAAATATGATCAATTTATGCTCAGCGTCGGCTGACGGCTGTTGTGGCAGCACTTGAAGGAAGCCTTCGTCCAAAAGTGGACTTCTTTCGGCTGATATGATGTTGATGTGCTCAGAAATTGGTCGGGAATTGGTGAATCCGATTTATTTTTTTCTCACCATCTTGTTCTTGTGTTGTAGACTGAATACTAAAGAGTACATTTTTTCGATCGATTTGTGGTTACCTAGAAGGTTCTGTAATTTGAAAATTGGTTACGTTCAGGTCCTGGAAGCTGCAGGTAGAGAGGCACGCTCAGCAGGAATGAAAATGAGGTATACCTGCGGAGGAGCTTGAATTGCGTTTAGGATGGGTCTACATAGTCTATTTTGTCTTTTGAACCGACTTCCCAAAAAGGAGGAGGTTCTCAATTCGGTTGTTTTTCATGTTTGTTACCTCATAACTCCGACAATTATGAACTGATTTGAAAAATTCTTGTTTTATCTGAAAGGATATACTTGCAGATTGGTCTCATTTCAATTTTATCAAAATCGGTTACGAACTTTCGATTTTAAATCGAAATAGCTGGAATTCGTCTACTTGGATGATGGTTTTATGTCATCCAAGGGTATTTTGCTTTTCTGCGATTTTGCAGTCGTGTTATTAGGTAGGTCGACTACTATCTAGTAAAATCTTACCACAGAGGAGCTGGTTTGTGACTCCCTAGGGTATCGTTAATGGGGATGTGTATGTGCACTTTTGTGCATGAAAAAATAAAAAACTTTTTACAAAAAAAAAATACAACCGACTTCCAAAAAAAAAAACACTACAAAGTCAAATTACGAAAAAACAAAACACCGACTTCCGAAATTAAAGTAATTTCTACTTTGTAGTGTTTTTTTTGGAAATCGGTTGTATTTTTTTGTAAAAAGTTTTTTATTTTTTCATGCACATAAGTGCACGCACACATCCCCATTAACGATACCCTAGGGAGTCACAAACCAGCTCCTCTGTGGTAAGATTTTACTAGAAAGTAGTCGACCTACACCGAAAAGGGATAATATTATTCAATGCTTGTTCAAACTTCACATCATCAAAACATGTTAGCTCCAAACTGCTTCATCAACAAATAGGTAAACGCTATGATTTCACACAACACTAAAACTCCACTACGCAGCAAATTCAATTGTAATAACTAAATGTAAATCACGACGTGAAAACTAACTTGTGTAACGGGGCGGCAATAGCAAACTCATTACAATATTACACTAGAAACTCTCCTGCTAACTAATAATAGAAATTGGAAACATTTCCAACTAGTTACGCCAACTTGGGGAAGTTTTACAAGAGTGGCAACCCTGGCTAGTTCTAATCGCCTGATGACTATAGACTTGTGTAGGTGTGAGCCAATAGGAAGCTGTCGTTTTAAGTGTGCGTTAGAAAAGATAACGTGTTACTGACGGGCCGTCACTCAATCTTCTTTAACATTTATTTTTACCTTTCTTACAAAATGTAATTTATTCTTATTGGTACTCCAAATGTTTGTGAAGTTAAAGGAAAATATTGAATGCCTCAGCTATTTACGAGCCTGAATCAATCAGCTGTGACATTGTTTATTTTATTTCGTAGACGATGGCTTATTGAACTTTTCGTATCAAATAATGTATTCAAGAACAGGATTTCTGAAATGTTATTCATATTTGACTGAAAATACATTACTTATGTATGGGGTATATGGGTTTCAGATGACTGAAGTACCTATTACGTCGATGGATTTCGGAGTAATATGCTTGAGGAAAAATAAACATTCTGATATTATTATTTTAAGCGCAGATGAACTTGGACAGTCCTACCTGTGCCGCAATGGTTCTATGCCTTTTTACAATTACTAAAACCCATAAACCAGACCTACTAGCAGTGAAGCCTGGCAGACTTGCCCGCATAAAAGTCGGGGGTGAATTCATTACTGAATTAAATTAAATTATTACGTAATGTGATAATTTATGTATGTATTTATTTATGTATGTGCACTGTACATTAAAAAGAAAAACAAAAATCATAAAAATCTTGTGTCACGGTATTTGTAACCTAACTCCTCCGAAACGGCTTGATCGATTTGTTTGAAATTTTTGTATAGATTTGGTAGGTCTAAGAATGGGTCGTAAGCTATTTTTTTTTATGGCAAAAAGACTATTGTGAAATCTGAGATACATGTCATTCGCCAAAACTAGTTCTTTTAAGCACTGTTCTTTCTCTTTTAAATCTTTTTATCTTTTTATTGTGTGTGCAGTAAGATCTAAGGCGTCTGACATGGTTTATTTAATGACCGCCATTTGGCGGCCGGGACTACCGGCTTGTACGTGCCTTCCGAAGCACGGAATCATCTTTTTATCAGACATTCAGGTGATTCAAGTCTGCAATGTCTTAGCCAAACTGGAAAATAACTTTACAAAGTATGCTTTGCCGTGGGAATCGAAACCACGACCACCGGGTCACAAAACAAACGCCTAAACAGCTCGACCACGGAAGCAATCTCTTTTAAATAAGCTCTAGTTGTTACCCAAGACTTCGTACGCGTTTATCATTTTTTTTCCCGATCTCGTAAGAATTTTGATTGAGATTTTGGGGGCCGAGTCAACCGCGTCCGTAGGAGAATACCCTTCAGCGAATCCCTACACGTGGTCCCCGGGTGGTGCTAAACAGGTGACACTAACCGCCTCCGTGGTCTAGTGGTTGAACCACCTGATTCAGACCCAGAGGTCCCGGGTTCGATTCCCAGCGGGGCAAATTTTTTGCTCGGTTTGGTTGGTGGTAGGACTTGTTCTAAGTCCGCCTGGCAAGCTACCACCATCATGTCTAAGTCTGTCGCCATAACAACAATGTTAACAGCATTGTTGTGTTCCGGCAGTTAGAGGTATGATAGCCAGTTCCTCTGTGTAAGAGAATCGGCCTAATCATCACTTTCCATCAGGTGAGATTTAGGCCAAGAGTTTCCCCGTTTTGTATAAAAAAAAAACAGGAAATTCTCTTAGTGCTCCCCTACACTCTCCAATAACCCTACATGCCAAGTTTCAGCTTTCCACGACCAGTATTTTTGCCAGAACGTTGACTGTAAGCCACTAAGTCACCCAGTCGCTAACTCACTCAGCAACGTAAGCGTTATATATGAAGGCGTCAGCGACGGCTGAGCGATAGCGCCATCATCGTTTGGGTTCGGTGGTATCAGGATCATTGTAGAATGAAACACTCAATATAGTACTAAGCTCTCTTTATTAACTGTGGCTGAGTGATAGTACTTTACAAATAGACAGTCCCCCAAAACGCCCGCCCGTTACCACTTCCTCGTGTTTTAGCTGTGGAGAAGAAGCGGCCAACAAACTCCACAGCAACACATCTGTCTTTTGAGTTAAAAGAACTCGCATTTATAACATTATTAAAGAAGTCTGTTTTATTTAATTAAAATAGGTAAACCGACAGTTTCGTTATGGACGAGTGTCCTAGTCGGTGTCTCGAGCCAAAGTGCGCTTGGCAAAATCCCCACTGTCTACAACAATACTCAAATCAGCAACTAATTATTCAATGATATCTTTATCCACGCCATATATATTACTATGTTGATTTTCGATCACATTACAATCTAATTAAAAAAGGTTGTTAAGTTACAACATTTTAATTAATTCTCAAACGATGAAGATACCTCAAGACCGTGACTCTGCAGACCGTACTTACAATGAATTAGCGTCCAGTACTGCGCTGTTAACGCTTGGTAACACCGCGACCCTATTTACTTACCTACCTGCAGACACCTCGGATACGAGGACCCATCTCAACCCCTTACATAAAGCGATATTACGCGATTAAGCCTGTTATTATTAGCCCTTTACAGCATATAATAGGTAAGCACAGAATTTCAACTCACATTAGACTATATCTTCGTCATTTATTTGATGTGGGTGGCGGTGGCACCTTTATAGTGATTATTTTTTTAATACAGTGTGAGTCTTCTTTATAATGTGTACATACGAAAATATGGGAAACTATTTTTTTAAAGTTTGTTCACAACTGTGACCCCAGTGCAAACAAAACTATGTAACTTTTCAACTAAATAATCTTTTGCTATGAAACAAACTCCATAATGATCGGAAGTAATTAGCCATCGTTATAAAATGTGTTAATAAACTACCCTCAATTGAAAATAACATCTTTTTTTAGCAAGAATATGTTTTCTATTCATCAATTTTTACAGTAATCGTAAAATTGCTCAAAAAGACGCCCGGATTATCTACCTTTTATTACTTTAGGATATTCTTCATCGTATAAGCTACCAAATACTAGTATTAGATTGTTAGATTAGATTGTCTTTGCAATAGATCATTTAATTGAAAAGTTACACAGTTTCTTTTGCACTGAGGTCACAGTAGTGAACAAACTTTTTAAAAATCGATAAAAAATATAAAAAACTAAGATTTTTATTAATACCGTTTACCGTCGATAAAATTAGGTAGTTTCCCTCACTTTCGTATGTGCATATTGTAAAGACTCACACTGTATATCAAAACGCCTATAAAATCAGTTAAAGATAAGTACACAGTTAAAGATTTCACACGCATCACACAAAACTCCAGACATACTGAAATGAACGTCAGGGTCGTAGCTACCGCCGCGCGTATCAGCCATATCAAAGATACGGGGCCCCAAGACTACAATTTATGTTGGACACAGTTTAGATTCACTTCAAGAAGGGCACCTTAGACCGGCCGCTTACTATTAGATGACATAAAATTTCGAAGGCGACGAAATGGATTGTCAAATATGAAGGACTAACTGAAGCCCGCGCGTTTGCCCGCTTGAAATACCTATACTAAAACCTTCCGCGAAAATATGCAGCGAATCGGTGCAGCAGTTTTTGAGTTAATCGCGAACAGACAGACAGACGCGGCGGAGGACTTTGTTTTACAATATTTAGTGATGATTTTAAAAATGGTGCATCTTTCATCATAAGATGTTTATTTTGGGGATAAATATAATGACCACCATAAAATGCTTTGATACCCTTAGTTTTGTAACCAAAAATATCTACTTAACACCAGAAAAATAGTCACGAATCCACTTTAAATTGTATTCGACCACCAAATTTAGTAAATGATCACCAAATCTTAGCGAGCAAATTAATATTCAGTTAGTATAATATTCAAATTCTATAGTAACGTGTCTGCGTCAGATCCCCTATGGCTGGTGAAACATGTGGGTTAGGTTAGGTTAGAACCATGACCATTAGCCAGATTGGTTTAATTTTGGTGATCATTTACTATTTTTGGGTTACTCATGATTTACTTGGAGTCATTTTACTTAAATAGGATAGCAAAGTGTGGATCAAAAATATTTTGATTTACTGTCTCTGTAACGAAACCCTTTTTATTTCTTTAAATATTAATTGATATTTAAGTGTTTTAACAATATGTCTGTGTACTGCTTAAGACCTTGGTCATGGACCTTCTGCCCATGATCTCATAGTAATATAACGTCACGCATTAATCAAGGGGCATCACGCGAGTTATATTAGGGTGCGGTCACATTGACAAGGGTGCGCGGCGCTAATTGAAGCGCAACTATTCTCTGCCATCACGACGTGTTTTTGTTTGTTTGGTTTAATTGGAAGTGTTTCTTGTTTGATCTAACACTGTTGCACCATCTATGTTGGAAGTGTACCTACTGGTCATTGATATATGGGTATATATATATATCAATGCTACTGGTATTCTTTTTCTGTTTTTTCAACCGATTCTATCGAGTCCTAAATAAAAAAATATATACTCAGTGAAGTGGGTAGGCGTGTGCGATGGATAAACGATTCCTGGCCCACTTACTGTGCGAGCACTAGCAAGTAGGTATGTGGCTAGGTAGCTACTTGGCGGGCGCAGATGAGTTAATTAAAAGGCGAATAAGCTTTAAAGCAAGTACTATATTATAGTTAAACAAATAAGCGTACAGAGCAGGCGAACAAAGCAGAATGTGTTTGGATACCGTCAGGACACAGTATTTATAATAGCCGGTAAACAAATTACGTCATCGTTAAGAACGGCCTCCATGCGCGCGTCATCGTGCTAGACAAAAGCATCGCAGGCGGCGATCGGTCGTGTGTGCGCGTCGTCATTCACACATACTTAAAATCCTTATCTCTGAGGCGGAGCTTAAAAGGTGGCGTGATATTTCGTGCTGCGTTCTAGTGTGCGAGTTTACTTGCCTACTCGCCACACCACTCCCCTGGTGAGTCGTAGCCTGGCTACGGACGATAGTAGTCTGGGAATCTGACTGTGCGCCCGCTCCTCGTCTTCTTGGCTGTAACCTGGTCTTCTGGAAGTTGTTGATGTGACGTCATGATGGGTTGTTCACTGGCTAAGTATGCTGGCTTTAGCCGGTCTATAGTGACTTTTTGCGTCTTTCCCTTTACATCGAGGTCGAAAGTCTTGTTGTCTCGGTGCAGGACCTTGTATGGTCCTAAATATGGAGCTTCTAGCGACCTTCGTGTGGGACCTTGCCTCATAAATACATGGGTAGCTGTGTTCAGGTCCTTAGGCACATAGAACGATCGAGTGGAACTAGTGTGCCAGGAAGTAGGTTGGGGTGTTAGCTTACTCATGTGTGAGCGGAGTCTGCTGATCAGGCTGGTCATGTCGACTGTCTCCTCTGGAGTGGAGGCAAAGAACTGTCCTGGCAGACGGAGTGGTTCACCATACACCAGCTCTGCAGCGGATACTTGCAGGTCTTCCTTGTACGCGCTGCGGATGCCCAGTAGAACCCACGGCAACACCTCAGTCCAGTTCGATTTGGCGTGACAGGTGATGGCGGCCTTCAGCTGGCGGTGTAGTCTTTCCACCAGGCCATTAGCTGCGGGATGGTAAGCCGTGGTTAGGTGATGTGATGCCCCGATTAAGGCAGCGAGTTCCTTAAAGGTGCGGGACTCAAACTGCCTGCCCCGATCGGTGGTGATGTGCTCGGGGCTGCCGAACCGCGCGATCCACCCTGACGTCAAGGCGGCTGCGCAGGTCTCCGCCGTGATGTCCTGCAGCGGATATGCCTCAGGCCAACGCGTCACACGGTCGACTATGGTGAGGCAGTACCTGTAGCCAGAACATAATGGTAAGGGGCCAATTAAGTCAATGTGAATGTGACGAAACCGTGCTGAAGGCGTCTGGAAAGCTGTCAAAGGTGCTGACGTATGTCTGGACACTTTACTTCGTTGGCATGCTTCACATTCCTTGGTCCATTGTCGACAGTCCCTTCTTATCCCGGGCCATACATACCTTTCGGTTACCAAGCGAGTTGTTGCTTTACCACCAGGATGACTCAGACTGTGAAGGGTTTCGAATGCCCGTTTACGAAACCGTTTAGTGAGGAATGGGCGTGTCCCCGATGAGATATCGCAGTACACCTCGATTCCTTCTGGCAGTCTGATTTTCTTCAGTTTCAGGCTGGTGCCATTATGTATGAGGTCTTGGAGTTCCGCATCGGTTTCTTGTTCGCTGGCTAAGGACTGGTAATCTATGGGCAAATTAATTTCGTTAATGCGTGATAGAGTATCTGCTACCACGTTGTCTTTGCCAGCCACAAACTTAATATCTGTTGTGTACTGGCTGATGAAATCTAAATATCTGTACTGTCGTGGGGAACAGTTTTGACGAGGTTTGCTGAATGCAAATGTCAGTGGTTTATGATCGGTCAAAACTGTAAATGTTCTCGCTTCGACCATGAACTTGAAATACCGTATGGCCTCGTATATAGCTAGAAGTTCGCGGTCGTATGGGCTGTACTTCGTCTGGGCAGGGCTGAGTTTTTTGGAGAAGAATGCCAGGGGTTGCCATTCGTTACCCTGCTTTTGCTGGATTACAGCACCGATTGCCACGTCCGAGGCATCCGTCTGTACCGCGAGTTCTGCCGTTGGGTCAGGATGAACTAGCAGTGTTGCCTCTGATAAGCTTTGCTTACATCTGTTGAAAGCCTCCAGGTGTTCCCATGTCAATTCTATTGGCTGCGATCCCTTAATTTTGAGGCCTGTTAAAAATTTGTTCAAAGGTGCCTGCATGGAAGCTGCTGCTGGAAGGAATTTTCTGTAGAAGTTAATCATTCCGAGAAATCTTCTTAGGTCCTTGATGTTCTTTGGCACCGGGAAGTCCTGGATGGCTTGTACCTTTGTGTTTAGAGGCTTAATTCCAGATGCTGAAACCTCGTGGCCTAGGAAACTCACTTTTGCTTGACCGAATGTGCATTTGTTGGTGTTAATCAGCACTCCGTACTCTGTCAACCTCTCAAAGAGTTGTCTGAGGTGCTTTTGATGCTGGACGACGCTGCTACTGGAGATTAAGATGTCATCCAGGTATGTATAACAGAAATCTAGGCCCCGCAGCACCTCATCCATAAACCGCTGAAACGTTTGTGCAGCGTTGCGAAGCCCGAACGTCATGAACGGGAATTCAAACAACCCAAAAGGTGTCGTTATGGCAGTCTTTGGTATGTCTTCTTCTGCGACTGGTATCTGATTGTAGGCCTTTACCAAATCAATGGTGGAATAGATTGTCGTCCCAACTAGCTGGTGCACGAAGTCTTGTACATGCCGAACTGGATAACGATCTGGAATCGTACGTGCGTTCAATGATCTGTAGTCTCCGCACGGTCTCCAGCCGTCGTTCTTCTTGCGTGCTAGATGAAGCGGCGACGACCAAGCGCTCTCAGATCTGCGCGCTGTTCCTTGCTGTAGCATGTCTTCAAACTCTTGTTTGGCGATTTTCAACCGCTCAGGGTCAAGGCGGCGAGGACGACTGTACACAGGTGGGCCTGGCGTAGTGCGTATATGGTGCACAGTGGTGTGCTTTGTTACGCCTGGTTTACCAGCTGGGCGTGTGAGATCTGGATATTCTCTCAACAGCTGTTGGTAATCTGTGCCTTCCATGGTTGTGCGGACTGACGAAATGGCTTCGGTTGCTTTTTGTGATGTCGCAGCGACTTTAAGTGCAGTAATGTTGTCGATTAACCGTTGATTGCGGCAGTCAACAAGTAGGTTGTAGTAACCTAAGAAGTCGATGCCGATTATTGGCTTTGTAACATCCGCTAGTATGAACTGCCATGTGAATGCTCGACGAAGACCCAGATCCAGAGTGAGTGGCAGGTAACCGTAAGTGGCTATAATTGTTCCGTTTGCTGCGAATAACTCATATTTGGTCTTGCAGCGTGGCTCCCGAACAGCGGATCGCGGAAATACGCACAGGTCTGAACCCGTATCTACCAGATATTGTATTTTTGTCTTGCGATCCGTGATGAACAGGCGGCTTGCTACAGCTAGGCAGTCTTGAACCGCCACTAATGGCTGCCTTGGGAGTTTACCGGCTGCTTGCTGTAGTTGCATGGCTGCGTACATTTCCGCGCTCTGTCACCGAACCGGTAATGGTACCAGCACAGGGAATGTTCTCGAACTCTGGAATTGGAACGAGAGCGGGAACGATGTGGTGAACCTTGCCTCGATCTTCGTGACTGCGAGCGACGACGGCTGCGCAGCTCCATACTCATGGTCTCCAACCTTCGGCTTAATTCTGCTACGGTTTTAGTCAGCGTGTCTATAGCAGTATTTTGTGGATCAGTCGTTACTGGCGGGCGAGTACTGGCACTTGCTACTTGCCCGGTTACTGGAACGATGTCATTTATGCGATCAGCCAATTCTGCCACGTCTTCTAGGGGCATAGTTGTCTGCGACGCGACAATGGTTTGCAGGTTTGTGGGAAGCCGACTTGACCAGATTGTCCTGATGAATTCTGCTGGGACTGTCGGTCCAGCCAAGTGTTGTAGGTGGCGCAGGAACTGCGACGGTTTCCTGTCACCGAGTTCTTCGTGCATCATTAACTGCTTGATTTTACGCTCCTGTGACGCAGATAGCCTCTTGATTAATTCTGCCTTCAATTTGTCGTATTTTCCTGTTGCTGGTGGAGCAACGACCAGGTCTCTAACCTCCGCAGTGTGCTGTGGTTCCAGCTGCGACAAGACGAAGTAAAACTTGGTTGTGTCCGTCGTCATGCTTGATAACGTGAACTGTCCTTCCAATTGGGCGAACCATAATACCGGGTCATCAGGGTTGAACGCTGGTGTTCTTACTCCAACTCGACAAGCTTCCTGGAACACGTCCCTCTCTTGTCTTGGCTCCAAATTCTCCTTACTAGTCTCCATTTTCTCCTCTTGACAACGGATTTGGGGTCACCAATGAAGTGGGTAGGCGTGTGCGATGGATAAACGATTCCTGGCCCACTTACTGTGCGAGCACTAGCAAGTAGGTATGTGGCTAGGTAGCTACTTGGCGGGCGCAGATGAGTTAATTAAAAGGCGAATAAGCTTTAAAGCAAGTACTATATTATAGTTAAACAAATAAGCGTACAGAGCAGGCGAACAAAGCAGAATGTGTTTGGATACCGTCAGGACACAGTATTTATAATAGCCGGTAAACAAATTACGTCATCGTTAAGAACGGCCTCCATGCGCGCGTCATCGTGCTAGACAAAAGCATCGCAGGCGGCGATCGGTCGTGTGTGCGCGTCGTCATTCACACATACTTAAAATCCTTATCTCTGAGGCGGAGCTTAAAAGGTGGCGTGATATTTCGTGCTGCGTTCTAGTGTGCGAGTTTACTTGCCTACTCGCCACACTCAGTATTTTGTTACTTTTGCCTAAAACCTGGCAAACTATGTCACGTGGAAATGTAAAAAAATATTTCTTAAATCTATAGTCATAAAAGCAAGGTTGGATACTAGTTTTACTCCAATGATACAGGGAGTATTGTATGCAAAGTATATTATATTTTAAAACTAAGAACCAGAAAATGACTCTACTACTATTGGCATAGCCCAAACGATCGCCAAACTGAAGTGGCAGTGGGCAGGGCACAATGCTCACAGAACAGATAGTGATGAGGCCAGAATGTTCTGGACTGGCGACCGCATACCGAAGGACGCAGCGTTGTAGCGACCTTCCAAGGTAGACCGATGACCTAGTGAAGGTCACGGATAGCCGATGGATGCGAGACGCACAAGACCGGTTGTATTGGTGACGATTGGGGGAAGCCTATGTCCAGCAGTGGACGTCCATAGACTGAGATGGTGATGATGACGACTATTGGCTAACAGGTTTTTAAATATACTGCAACACTCTTCTAAATAACCGAGCTCGTGGCTAAATATAAACAGCCGCTCAGGTCGATCTTCAAAGTTAAGCAACGCTTACCGAGGTTTGTATGTGGATGGGTGACCATCTTAACATCCCGAGTTTCCTCCGTGCCTCGGAAAGCACGTTAAGCTGTTGGTCCTGTCATTTGGAGATCTTTGGCAGTCGATACGGATTTTCAGAAGCCAGAATATCTGACAACTGTCTTGCCAAGGAGTACCGTGTTACCCAGGTAATGGGTTGTGGAGGTCTGGTAGGCAGCCGCTCCACGTAAAATACTGGTATTCAGCTGAATCCGGTTTGACTGGAAGCCGACCCCAATATAGTTGGGAAAAAGGCTAGGCAGATGATGACTCTTCAAAAAAGCCTCAGTTTGCCAAAAGGCAATGAGGAAATACGATCTTACTTACCAGTAACTACATAAATAATGAAGGTAAGTTACCATAGACTCTATGGTAGCTACTCTATGACGTAGAGTATGTTCAGCCAGGATTGTGGTATGTGACCGCAGATCCCGCTTCCCCATTGCATTGAAACGGAATAATTAATTACTTTGATTTGCATATATTTTCGTTTTCAAACTAATTCGAATAGAATTTCCTGTAAAGTCCAATTGGTGGATTTAAAATTAGATGCCTATTTTATACCAAACAATTTGATTATTAAAATCTACTGTTAACTTTTCAGAAATACTGATTTAGGTTCCTACATTTTCCAATTTGGCGTGGCGTCATGGTGAAGTAAAAATGGGTTTAAAAGAAAGAAAAATTACTACCCGACTCAAATCGGCAGTTTCCTCAAGAAAATCTTGTGTCAAAATATAACAAATTCTTTTCAACAAATTTTGCACGAAGACGAGCGCTGTAAATATCTCAAAGAAACTACCTTTAGTAATGACGTTATGTTTACCGGAGCTACCAGGCGCACAAAGCCCACAAGGAGTCAAATAAAAATATAATCCTCGAGTTTACGTAAGGGATCTCCTTACGGCCTTTATAGGCGATTTCTTAAACGTTTTTTATGCTAGGAAATTGCTTGTAAGACCTTTAGTAAACCTGTATTTTTATTGGTTGACAATGGGCCAACTGTTGCCAACAGTTCCCAGGAATGTCTAAAGCACCCTTACTTTTAAAACTGTAATAAAAATACAGGTACTTATAGTGGCAGTACTTTCCCGACGCTCCTTTAATGAGCACACTTCTTACGGGCAGCACTTTAATGAGTTTTACGAGCACTGCACTGAAAGTTCATCTTGTCTTCAGAATTATTAGCGACAGCTCTGGAAATTACTTCCTTCTAAGAAACAATGCATATAGTACACTAAGCTGTGGTAAAACATTACTTAGAACTAGATTTCGCTCGTGGTTAATATAGATGTTGGCATTAAAAGCAGCCTTTTTTAAGGATGGGAAATCATCAAATGACTGTTCCCACTTTGGGCGAAGGCCCCGGCAATCGCCCTCCGTCTCCCGGGGCTTCTTCCGCCCATGCAGGGCAGACCGCCACGATATGTTCCACCGTGTCCTCCGGGCGATCCTCATAATGTTGACACCCGGGGGTGTCCTCCCGCCTCCTCCCGAAACAACCGTGTCCATAGAGTTCCTGTGTCAGGCGGAAGATGAGGACGCCGTGACGTCACTCTAGCCATTCCTAAAAGAGGGGACTTACCGCCGCAATTGTGGCGTGCTCAATTAAAAGCAGCCTACAACCGTCTCGAGAGCCCTATTTATCTCTGTACAATTCAATCAACACATACCCTTTTTTTTTCCTTTTTTTTTCAATCATTTATTTAGATAAGTTTCTTCTATGCCAGAGTGCAATTCCACTACTTATTTGGTATCGTTTAAATGTGAGTTTTTTTTTCACACATTTTTGACAGATTGCGACTGAGATGCGAATGTAAATTTTGTTTAAAAATTATTAGAATTAGCACTCTTAACGATTTTTCTCAAAACGCTGTCCTCTTCAGAGACTTCGTTTAATAAGGTTGTCTCGTAATTCTAAAAGTAGTTCTCAATTAATAAAATAGGCCCAAGGGCTATAATTGCAAACCTTTGCTCTTTTTTGGGGTAACACAACAGTTTCATTCTTGTAAAGAGGTATAAAGACATAAAGATAGAAGTGTATCCAACAATGTAGTTGTTTAGTATGCGGCGCACAGCGCTGCTTTGAACGAGCCAGCCGTAATTCGATTCACTTTAAAACAGTTTGAAACTCGTCAACTGGGAGGTCATAAATTCAAACAAGAAAGGGTTCACAAAGTAATTTGCGAAAGAATGTTGCGGGGAGGAACGTTTTGAGGTTAAAAAAGACGCTTTTTTTCTGGAGATTTTATTCAGCTGGAATGGGAATTCAGTTTTTTTGGGAAAAAGTTTGTTTGGAACGATTGTTTGAACGGTTGAAAAAATATTGTCGGAGAATTTATATCCACCAAAAAAGCTTTCTTTCTTTGTAGTATATTTTTGGCGCTGAGAGTCTTTAAACCAAGAGTGAACAAGTTACTTCTAGGCAAACGTACTCCATCATCGACACATCATCACTTTTCTTCAGATGACATTGTGGTCAAAGGCAAAACTATCTATAGTGAAAAAAAAAAGCCACCCCATCATCTGCCTAGCCTTTTTTCCCAACTATATTGGGGCCGGCTTCCAGTCAAACTGGATTCAGCTGAATACCAGTATTTTACGTGGAGCGGCTGCCCACCAGACCTCCACAACCCATTAACTGGGTAACACGGTACTCCTTGGCAAGACTGGTGTCGGATTTTCTGGCTTCTGACTATCCGTAACGACTGCCAAAGATCTCTTAATGACAGCCGGGACCAACAGCTTAACGTGCTTTCCGAGGCACGGAGGAAACTCGGTATTTTAAGATGGTCACCCATCCACAGACCAACTTCGGCAAGCGTTGCTTAACCTTGAAGATCGACCTGTGCAGCTGTTATGAATCAGCCACGAGCCACCCCAGTAGCAGATAATACCGATTGAACTATAAAATTAATCTACTCACAGGGTTAAATTTGTCCCGATATTCAATCAATAATTGACAGATTCCCAGTCTATTAGAAACTCTCCTTGTTCCATTACAACCGTGTCCCTATTACGTTGAGAATTTCTCCTATATCAGATTCAGGAGGCCGGTTCACGGGCTGCATTGCCGCCGTGCCTGTGTTCGAGCTAAACGTTACGAGCGTGCCTGGCTGGCTAAGTTAATAGACTGCCAGGCTTGGTACATGCTGCACCAAGATACGCTCGTACATAGAATAGGCTAGATTGCATCACCCACAAATTGCAAAACTATTTAGTCCGTCAGTTAGAGTATTGAAAAACAATGGACACATATTTTTTGTTTTTGCAAATCAAGAATATTGACAAAGATAAAACGCATCAAAACTCGGGAGTGGGGGTTCGTGACGTCACGACTCACTTAAAAATTATGCGAAGGTGTGACGTATTGAGAATTTTAAAAGCGTCGTAACTTCGTAATTTTGGTTCCCGTAACAAAAGAAAAAACACGGGTCAAATATTTTTTGTTAATCTAACTGACGGACTAATTAGATTTTTTTAGGACACAAGCCCATTACGTGGAAAGCTTTGACCGTCTTTGAGGTACTACATGGTATATTCTGTAAAATCATAGCAAATATGTGAATTTTTGTGTTACAAAATGAATGAAGAAGCAGCAGCAGCAGTTTTTATTTACTTTAATCAATTCGTTTAGTTTTCTGAGGTAATAGGGATCAACTATTTTACGAAAGTGGTATCCATGAAACATTTATTTAGCACATACATGAAACAGGCACATTAAGTACATAGATAACAAAGTATTGTATACTATAATTGTATCCATCTTTTCAAGTTGCGAAATATATTTATATTTTATACTTTAAAATTATACTAAAATACGGCCAAACATGCTGTGGTCTATCAAAGCATTTCGCTTAGCCGCATTTAAAAAATAAACAAAATCCAAAGCGCTCATTGGCACTCACCATTTGCCGCCACTTCACTCAACATATTCAAATGAACCAAATATCCCAAAGTCCCGATACGTTGCAATTTGCATTTTGACAATTTTTGCAACTTTTTAAAACGTTAGTTTCAGACCGACACAAATTGCTGCTGCTATCAAACAGAATTTTATATAAGTGGATTAGTTGTGATCGACGGCCATATTGGATCGCGTGTAACGGTCGCCCTTCGAATTCAAATTATGAGATTTGAATTCCGAACGTTTGGAATTCGAACAATCACGTTCTGTTATCATTTTGACACCTGACGCAAAAAGAGGGGTGTTATAAGTTTAACCGCTACGTGTGTCCGTCTATCTTCCTGTGTGTCTGTCTTTGGCACCGTAGCTCTTGAACGGGTGAACTAATTTGATGCGTTTTTAGGGTTCCGTAGCCAAATGGCAAAAACGGAACCCTTATAGATTCGTCATGTCTGTCTGTCTGTCCGTCCGTATGTAACAGCCATTTTTCTCCGAAACTATAAGAACTACGCTGTTGAAATTTGGTAAGTAGATGTATTTTGTGAACCGCATAAAGATTTTCACATAAAAATAGAAAAAAAAAAACAATAAATTTTGGGGGTACTTAGAACTGAATCTCAAAAAAAATTTTTTCATCGTACCCATACGTGTGGGGTATCTATGGATAGGTCTTTAAAAATAATATTGAGGTTTCTAAGATCAGTTTTTCCTAAACAGAATATTTTGCGCGACAGACAATTCCAAAGTAGAAAAATGTGTGTCCCGCCCCCTTAACTTCTGAAATAAGAGAATGATAAAACTAAAAAAAATATATGATGTACATTACCATGTAAACTACCAGCGAAAATTGGTTTGAACGAGATCTAGAGAGCAGTTTTTTTTAATATGTCATAAATCGTAAATCGCAACTTCTGCTTACGGAACCCTCAGTGCGCGAGTCCGACTCGCACTTGACCGGTTTTTTTTAATTCGACCACAGGTTTGAAGATCATTAGCTCTTTTCTAGTTAATGAACGGATGCGTTCAAAAACCACGGGCCATGTTGTATTCTACTGCATCAACAGTATTGTAAGAATGTAACCTTGACCTGATGCAACAGCATGACCAATTTTAATACCCAACAACTCGCCTAAACCTTACAAATGCAAGTAACGACGCTTGATGTGAACATGCTGCCATTTCGCAACGGCGCACGTGTCTCTATTCTGTAGCGAAATTTTACGACTCCGCAGAAGAAAATCCTCTGTTATCAAAGATAACAACATGATACTTAAACCCACGAAGATTGATAACATCAGAGATATATTTTTACTATTGTAAGAAGCTGATATAAAAGTGACGATAAATAATACTTTGTATGCGCGGTGAGCTCTAGTCGTCTAGTGTGCCCAGATGCAGGATCAATCTCCTACTGTAACCAGCTTTATAAGAGAACAATCGAGGTAAGTGAACTGTTTTATATATTACTAGCTGTACCCCGCGGCTTCGCTCCCGTCAATTGGCTACTCTAACTCCCCATTTTTTTTTGCTTTTAAACCTTCCCTGTATTCTGGCAAACTAAACAAAAAAATAATTACCGAAATCGGCCCAGCGGTTCTCGAGTTTTAGCGAGACTAACGAACAGCAATTCATTTTTATATATAAGAAGATTGCTTGTTTATATGTCGTTGATTTCTTGTTTGTATTTTGAAATAAGTTCCCTAAAATTTTTTAGAGATTACTTTGTTTTTTTAGGGTTCCGAACATCCGTAAAAATGAAAGCCTTATAGGATCACTCGGGTGTCGCTCTGTCTGTCTGTCACAGCCAGTTTTCTCTGTTAGGTATAAGAACCTAAAAGTAATCTAGTTTATAAAGTGTACGATTTATAGAGTGAATACTTGAATAACTTACATATTAATTATATTTATATATTGATTATATTATTTGACTAAAGCTTTAATAATAACGTTGCAGCAAAGGATCAAACGAATGCAAGTTATGTATCATTTCCTCAGTACGCCCTTAAAGTTAGTGTTTTTGAATATTGATAGAAACCGGTTGCTTGGCAACCAGAGGGTCAATTCTCCTAATTTTTAAACAGCGTTCGCATTCACATGTCGATCGCAAACTATAAAAAAATCCTTTTCGTACATATTTGACAGATTGAGATGCGAATGACCTTAGGTGACCTTAGGTTTTCTGCTAACAGCGCGTTGATCAAATTTCAGACCATGGCATGCTAAGACAGACCCCAGGGGTCTAATTGTGTGCCTTGTTTAATCATTAAGACAACAATTTGCGTTTTATAAATAAATAAATAAATAATAATGTGAAAATAAGTAGATTTTTTTATGTTTATCTGTATGCCAATTCTACTAGTACTACTTCAACTTCAAACTCGACTTCTTCACTCACTTTTACTTCAACTTCTTGTAACTAATTTAATATGCAAACTTTGCTTAAAATTAGTAGCATTGTCACTCTGCTATCGTAGCAACCATTCACGACAGAGCCCCGTCAGATATCGGCAAACTATAGGCTTACTAATTTGATTATAGTTCAATCTTTAGCAACTCCCTTATCAAATTATTGCTTGTCTAAATCGATAAAATGATAGTTATCCTAAATATTTATCTGCTTCAATGTTTTAGTATCTAATTTTATTTCCTAATCTCGTAATATTATGTAAAAACGCTACCAACGGCCGTTGACCCTTTAATCAGCTGTTGTAACTTCTAAAAGCAAATTCTCATTTTGTTAAAGTGTCAAAGGTCATCTTAGCGACAATCAAACACAAAAACTTGACAAAATTAAGGGAAACTACGGATGTTTTTGAGAGTTACCGAATGCAGACGCTCCTTAAATATACAAAAGTTCAGTTCAGTACAGCCTTCACCTTTCCAGGCCAGGTGGCCGTACCTGGCCTGGTGAAGTTTAACAATAAAAAACACAAATTTCTTCAAAGTCAGTGTGAACAGGCTCCTTCTGTGTAAGCTCGCTCCATCGTAGACTTTGTCTCTGTCATCTTTGACCACGACTACAGTCAAGAGCAAGTCCATGCCAAATACATAAAAATAAAAAACATGAATGATAACAATTTTTAAATCATAAAATGTGCTATCAGATTTCAGTAGCCCGATGCAATATTCTCTTATCACACAGTGACATAACACTGCGCGTGTGCACATGAACCAAAATGCAGTGTCATGGAGGAAAGTTAAAAAAATCAGATAACGAACGCGATGTTTTTATGCGGTGTCGTGTGAGGCGGACTCGCGTGCAAAGGGTTCTGAACGAATCTCAGTTTTAGGGTTCCGTACCCAAAAGGTAAAAACGGGACCCTATTACTAAGACTTCGCTGTCTGTCACCAGGCTGTCGCTCAAGAACCGCGATAGCTAGACAGTTGACATTTTCACAAATTATGTATTTCTGTTGCCGCTATAACAACAAAATGAAAGGGGGCTCCCATACAACAAACGTGATTTTTTTTGCTCATTTTTATAGATAATGGTACGGAAGTCCGACTCGCACTTGGCCGGTTTTTTTTTTTGTAACATGTTTCTTTAAATAAAACCGTAGACTTTTTATACGTGATCCTCTGAGCTACAGACAAAGAAATATTATCTGTATTTTTTATATGGGGGTCATTTTTATCTAGTTTCCTACTCGAGTATGTATTTATTTACGTGACGCATCCGTGTTTGAGTCATAAAAGTTCAAAATACGTATACCAAATTTCAACAGAATCAGGGGCCCGAGTCTGCTATTACAATAGTGTCAGAATGGTCGATCACTGATTTCAAAATGGTTGATTTTGACAAGTTTGTTAATCTACTAACATAATGGCATCATAATGGCGTCATTATGACATTCCAATGATCAATCACTGACACGCCATTGAAAGAAAGCCATATGAATGGTAATCTCGTACATAATGACATATTTAGTATTTACGAACTTCTCACTACTTCAGATTGCTTAAAACACTAATAAATAATATGTAAAACTAAAATAAATAGAATCTGGCATGAATAAATGCTCAAATTTAGCTCGGTTTTATAATAATGGCAATACGGCATTTCTACCGCAATTCTTTTATGAGACCATTGACGTTCCAGTGACCGGCCACTGACGTGCCAGTGACCGTGCGATTATGAATTTAGCAGATTACGAACTTTTAGCAAAATGACAATGGCATGACAATGGAATCGTGTCGGAATGACAAATTTATAAAAATAGCAGACTCGGGCCCCAGTTCAGTAGTTTCAGAGAAAATTGGCTGTGACTAGGGATGAGACGTATTTACCATATGAGGTTAGTAAACCAGGGCTTTGCTTCAAAGTATGGCGCCCTGATACAAGGCAGGAAAACTTGCAAGTATGGAAGTATTTGTTATGCTATCGAGCACAAGTAGAGCTCGAAAATACTTTTATAGGAAATTGATCCATTTTGCTTCTTAATTATAAGGAGCACAATCGCATTTGCAAATAAAAAACCTTTGAATATCCAAGTATATTTCTCGATGATGCGATTATGATCCTAATTTGTATAGGCATATGAATCAGTTTCCTGTGGCAAGTATTTTGGTATTGCCGCCAACGCCACGAGACCCTCGCTGCTGCACTTTGAGCGTCCGATGTGAAAATACTTGCATGGGAAATTGATACGTTTTTACCTCAGTAGTAAGGAGAATTATCGTGTGAAAAAATAAATTCTTGAAATTTCAAAGTATTTTTCATTTGCAAATGCGATTGTGCTCCTTATCTATACTAATATTATAAAGAGGTAACATTTGTTTGTAAGTTTGTATGTAGGGGGTAATCTCAGGAACTACTGCTCCGATTTGAAAAATTATTTCAGTGTTAGATAGCCCATTTATCGAGGAAGGTTATAGGCTATATATCATCACGCTAAGACAAATAGGAGCGGAGCATTAATGGAAAATGTGACGCAAACGAAGTTGATATTTGCAAGTATATCTCATCCCTAGCTGGGACGGACGGGTAGACAGACAGGTGGACAGAAAACTGAGTGATCCTATAAGGATCCCATTTTTACGGTTGTTCAGGACCCATCATTTTTATAAAATCCAAACATCACTTTAAGTACACTATTGCACTCCTACTAAATGTACTCAAAATCAGAAGTCATTTATTCAAATTAGGCCGAGTGCCAGCACTTTTTGAACGTCAAAGTTCTACATAAAGACAGTCCACCCGCCTAAAAACACACCCCGACAAAATGCCCGCCCGTCACCACTTCCTAGTGTTTTAGCTGGAAAAAACGGCGCAACAAACTCCGCAACAAAATATGCTGACTATAATTTATCAGTAAATGTAGTTATGTCACGGTCTAGTATACACCCGTACAATCAGTACCCTTTAACATGAGTGCATTTTAGATATGTATGGCGTTCAAAATGATAGTAACCATGTTTTTACTGCCTTATTATCACACAATCTGTCAACGCTAATCACTTCATTTGTTTAGATGGATGCATTTACGACATCTTTTTAGTTTGTTTAGTGCCGTGTGAGCTCGTGTTTTGTCGCAAGTCTCTATCACGATAGATAAGATTTTTGTTCTAAATATATATTTTTAAGTCAGTTATCTAACACATGTTGTACAGTGTTGTATGTTTTTAATGTGTCTGGAGTCTGAAGCTCCTTGTCCGGGCACACTCAAACTGTAAAAGTAAAGTATTACTTGAACGGCAATAGTTGCAAGTGAGAAGTGAAACCCAGTGTTAAAATTATGTAATTGTAAGTTAACTTCGATTTATTGATCCGATACTCTCCTTATGCCTATGTAGCATGTACTAGGAGCGCATGACTCGAATGTTGGTTCGGCGCACAGCTCTCAAACCTTAGTGACATAATGTGTTTTTTTTTTGTTGTAGTGTTGTGTCTTTGTCGAATAAATGTTTTCTATTCTATTATATTGTACATAATTATACTAGCAGTACATATCTCGTCGCTGGTTTGTGACATGACACAGCGTTGCTGTACAACAGAGCTGATTTTTTGTCACCATGCCAGTACTAGGAGCGCATAACATAAAATAAGCAAATATACTCATAAAATAAAAACTACTGAGCCAAACTAAATAAAACTTCTACGGAACCAAATGACCTTTATGCCGCATCGAACTAAAAAAGAATCACACAAAGCGGATCAGAAACCTCGTAGTAATCGGTGTACATACATAAAAAAAACCGCCGAATTGAGAACCTCCTCCTTTTTTGGGAGTCGGTTAAAAACAGTCAATATTTCACAAAGATTCTATACAAAGAACCTAATAGAACATGTAAAACGAACAAGTTCTTTGCGTCTAACAAATAAAATAGTTCCCCGAGGAGAATTTTTGTCTTATCAAAAAATATACTTAGTGCCTTCGGGGCGCAATATTTCCACCCCCGATATATATTACGTACTTACTCGAATATGTTAGGAATGTCTTAGTAAAAGCATTACGTATCGCAGGCCTTAGGAATAGATATTTTGATGTAATATTTAGATAATTTATGTATATTATTTAAGGATGGATGGATGGATGCACCTATATGTATATGTAGGATTAGATGATGTCGGTTTTAAGCAAACGAATATAAAGTTATTCAAGAAATCAGACTAAAAATTATGTATCGTGTAAGTAGACATGGAAGTGCAGAATTCCATAAATTAATTAAATGATATTAACAAGGCAAGGGTCAAGGGTTACAAGGCTTTTTTTATAATTCAGTATTTTTAAGCTTTTGAGTCGGCTGTGTGACAGCCGTTCGAGTCTTGTCAAAACTAGAATCTCTTTTTACAGATGTCTCACACAGTAGTAAGAGGAAAGCCAACCGCAGCGCAGCTGTACCTGGATGGGGTCCTCGACGCCATCCTGACCGAGCAGGGGGTCAAGCCGGACCCCACCACGAGGGGAACTGTGACCTACTCGCAGATCCTGCTCCACTGCCTGAAGGAAAGACCAAGCGATGAGTTCATGGTATGTTTTTGACTGTTTTAATTAAATGAATAGAATATTTTTCAGCAAAGGGATACAGCAGTATCTAATTTATAAGGCGGTTTATGAAATCTCAATTGTATCAAAAGTGAAACTGTCGAGCAAAGCTGGACAGTTCAGAGCTACCAGCTCATCCAAGACGATGACTCCTGAGGATTTCCCCCGAGGAGAATAGTATTCTCGTCTGAGAAAATTCTCTACCTTCTACACGTTTTTCGAGATAGTTAAAAGCGATGTGATGTTTTTTTCTTCTATTTTTTTTTTTCATTATTGTTTACCAGCATGTTTATTGAAATATATTATTGGTAGGTTCTCCGAACTATAGCCCTAAGTATCTAGCCGGGTAATAATATTTGCTAACCTAACTTAAAGAGGTTTGTATTTTATTATTATTTAATGGGCTTGCTCTTGACCTCAATCACAACTGATGGAAAGCGATGGATGAGGTCTATGGGAATTTTGAACCTTAGAAAAAAAACATTAAGTAAAACAAATTTTTACACAAAAATAACAATTCTCTAGATAAGACATTGTAATAAGTTTGTTATTTCCTATCGCGAAGAACCCACAACTGACCTAACAGATAATTCGGTAAACAGTGACATAATATCTTGAGAAGTGACAATGCAATTAATTATCAATAGCTATTAATTACAAATGCTGTATCTATTACGAATGTACCTACAAAGATAACGTATCCAATATCATAACAATTATCATGACAATATTGTCATTATAACCGACTTTCTAATTACGAGATGTTAGGCTGCCTCTCCATAGACGCGGAGCGCGGCAGTAGAACGGACAAACGGAAAAATATTGTTGTATGTCAGTGACTGATGTGACAGTGATTTCCATTGGTTAACATTTCTCCACTCCGCTTTGGACAGGCCACCGTAAGAATATTTACGAGTACGATTAATTATTTTTTATCAGAGATTTGCGTGTGCCAAACCTAGCTGATTAATATAAATTTCAATAATTGACTAACTGGAATCTTGATACACATTTCCAAGGGTTGTTGCATTTTAGCGAACCGCTAAAAACAATTTAGTTCATATATAGACATTCATAAAGTTACTTCTATAGTTGTTGCATTAAAACAGGATAATAGCCACACACACGTTGAAATTTAAATGGAAATAAGGGCATAATGTCTTCCTAAATCGAATTTTACTGTGATGCCTAAACATTAAAGATAGCATTATGAGAAACAAGACACGATCTGTTCAGGTTTCTACAAAAAGACATTAAAAATGACTCACTTTGTCTTGAATCTAACACTTACGTGGATAGTTTAAAGAGGCTCTATACGGTCCTGTTCCTCATTAATTGACTGCTTGTACGGTTATCCATTATACCACAACTGCCTTTAAAATAACCAAATCGATTACATTCAAAACCTATTCTAAAAACGAAAGCATCCGTTTAGTTGAGTGTGACAGCGCCGTTCAGTGAGATAGTGTTACGAACTGGCCGGAGCGCGGTTATTGAGCAATTCCATCTGTTTGTGGCGCGATGGAAATGACGCTCAAACAAAAAGAGGATCGTCACGGCTTGTTGCGAGGGCTTTTGACTCTTTTAATTGACCTGGAATATAAAAAAGTTGATTGGAACTGATCTAGATCAACTTTTTTACGTTGTCAAACATACAGTTCGTACAGATCCGCCGATGTGTTACTGATTGAAAATCGATTGCTAAATGACAGGAAAAGCATAGTGTTACGTTTTTGCAGCGCAAGCTCTGTAATAAAGGCCACTTCAAGTCTTTTTCTTTATGGATCGTAAATCATCAAAGGCTACTCCCGCTCTAAGCAGAGTAAAAAGGTGGGTCAGATCCTAACCCCACCACCCACCCAATTTTCTTCAAGTTCTTTTCGCTTAAGGGTCGCGGTTTCTCTATCAAACACTTCCGCAACCCTGGAAAGACCCCCTAAAAACTCAATGTTCTTCTAAATAAAACTAACCAAATCTTCCATAATCCAGACAAATGGAGCAACCGGCGAAGTGATATCCAACGACCAACATCTCAGACATGCCATCTCTATCGCACGCGCACTCTCGGCGAAGGGAGTGAAAGGGAAGCACGGTATGCTGCTGATGAGGAATCACCAGGACACGGCCGCTGTTTACTTCGCGTCCATCTTCTCCGGAATGGTATCGTTTATGATGGATCCATGTACTACTGCCTGTGAGTACAAAACTTAGTTTTAACTAACTATTGTAATAAAAAAAAAGGGGCCAAGTGCGAGTCGGACTCGCGTGCAAAAGTTTCCGAACCTATCTAATTTTTTTAGCATGATATTGTAACACTACAGCCTTTTTATAGATTTCTACATTTATTTCAAAATTTTAGGCTCAGTAGTTTCGGAGATAAGGGGGAAGGACTTTAAAGGTCTTCTTGAATAACTCCCAAACTATTTATATCAAAATTATGAAAAAAACATATTATAAAAACCCTCACAATAAGCCCTGTCGTTTGATATATCACACGATACATATCGTTTTTTTTTCTTATTTGACCCCCAAAACTGGCTGTGACAGACGGGCAGACGGAACCCTAATAGGATCACTCTGATCCTATTTGGGTTCCGTTTTTCATGGATATTCGAAACCCTAAAACTGCAAAATAAGTATTGAATAATAGCATAATTTTGTTTTATAAAACACAAAATGCATGTCATGAATCTACCAATCATATTTATTTAGATTTCATGCATATTTGTATGAAGAAGAAATGCCCTAAGCATTCTCTATTAATATTATCAACAGTGAGTGAAAAGATAACAACACACAAACAGGTGTTGAATAAATACATCCCTTTCACAGATGAACTGACTCATTTCTTGAAGCTGATCGAGCCAAGCTTCATCTTCTACGACGAGGAGTTCGACGAGGTTCTCCTAGAGGCGCAAAAGGGCGTCCCAGAGCTGACCACTTTAAAAGTGGTGACTGGAGACTTGAAGAAGTTCACCGCAGGGTTCAGCGATGAGGTCGACGGTTTTCAGTAAGATTCTTTAGATTTTTATATAGAGGAGCTCATGGCTAAATAATAACAGCAGCACAGGTCGATCTTCAAGGTTAAGCAAAGCTTGCCGAGGTTGGTCAGTGGATGGGTGACCATCTTAATATACCGAGTTTCCTCCGTGCCTCGAAAAGCACGTTAAGCTGTAGGTCTTGGCTGTCATTTGGAGATCTTTTGCAATCGTTACGGATAGTCAGAAGCCAGAAAATCTGACACTAGTCTTGCCAAGGAGTACCGTTTTACCCAGTTATTGGATTGTGGAGGTCTGGTAGGCAGCCGCTCCACGTAAAATACTGGTATTCAGCTGAATCCAGTTTGACTGGAAGCCGACCCGTGACGATCAACGTTCTGAGGTCGATTCCCTTAAACAGCCCGAAGTCTAAATTTGTTCCTGCCTGGTGACCATAAGTAACATGTTGTGACCCGTACTATACCTGAATCCACCAGGCATCTAACACCCTCTCTCAGAGAGGAGGCCGATGACCCAAAAGTTGTATAAGTCTAACCTGGTATTTCTAAACCAACGCTAATCATCAAATGATATCCTCCAGGGTTGCTCCAGCTGATATTGATGACCCCATCATGATGCTGCCCACCAGTGGCTCCACAGGAATACCCAAAGCCGCCATCCTGACCCATCGAGGCTTGGTGGCCCAAGTCACAGCGCCGTGGTGAGCTCCCGTGTGTCATTTGACGAAAATACTATTTTTTATGACAAGATATAAAAATACTAGCTGACCCGCGCAACTTCGTCTGCGTCACATTTTCCATTACTGCTCCGCTCCTTTTTTCTTAGCGTGATGATATATAGCCTATAACCTTCCTCAATAAATGGGCTATCTAACACTGAAAGAATTTTTCAAATCGGATCGGTAGTTCCAGAGATTAGCGCGTTCAACCAAACAAACAAACAAACTCTTGTGATTTATATAATACTAGCTGACCCCTGCCCACTTCGTTGGGCGGTAAACATTTTAACTTCTGATGAAATGATGAGTGTGGTTCGGTTAGTATTGAGTGCTATGATTTATTTCCTGACTGCCAAAAGGAGGGTTTTGTTTTTATTGCCCGCTCGATTGGGTTACGGAACTACAGTCCCTAAATTTTTTTTGCTCTAGATTGCGTCATAGGAACTACAGTCCCTATTTTTAAAATAACGACCTGGCAACAAATTATGTCCATTTCTGTCTTACCAACGATATTTTGTATCATTTTGCTCTTTTCCACTCGAATCTTTATACATTTCTACATGCTTAAAATACGAAACACGCAACGGGCGAGTCCATTTTTAGAAAGAAATTAAATGTTTTATTCAGTCTGTGGTATGACGCGAGTTGCGCGATGACGTAGTGTCGAATAAACTTGTTTATTATGTTGTTTGTGAGTGAATTAGTGTTAACTAATGTTTTATTGGTGCATTGTGATGTGATTAATGTGTGTGCAAAAGGATTTCAACATGTGGGTAAGTTTTAACACGTATTATATTCATTTTCATAACCCTTGATACACAAGGCGTCCATGTTGTCAGAACGCTTTCGTAATTTGTTAATTATTAAGTCTAGCTACTTGTTCTGACTAAAAAGTAATTATTATCGCATTTTATGTTTACTGGGCAATAGATTTCAGCCAAAACATAAACAAAACAAACGAAATTTACGTTATGATTAGAATTTTTGTTCCGTGGGTCGGAAGGTAAATAATGCAAAATGGCGGGAAATGGCTAATGTTTGGTGGTAGATTTTTTTTTTTTATATATGTTTTTGTACGGTGGAGTATGTTGTTTGTTATTTATCGTTTTTAGATATAACCCAGCTACCCATACAAGTCATAAAATATATATGTTATCGATTTACTTTTTAAATTATTCCTGTTCAAAGTTCACATAATGTGTTTTTTTCACCAATATTCAATGTTTACAAATTAATTAAAAAATATAGAAACTAACCGTTATCATACACTTATCGTAAGTTTAAAGGGCCGTTTATCAGCTTTCGAACAAACACAATAGTTAAGTGGGCCTTGAAATAGAAGGCGACGATAAAAAATGTTTACATAAACATAAACATCTGGCGTGCAGCTGGCGCGTTTTTTTATCTAGCCTAGCGCAATCTACGTCATAACGTGACTCATATTTGGCGCGGCTGACCCAGTCAAGCGGATATGTATGTAGCTAGGCTAGCGAGCCGCTGCGAGCGCTCAGCGCTAGACTCCCTATCCCTTGTTGAAGAGACATGCTGCTTTAAATCACTGAGACGCTGTGCACGTTCAGCGCTAGATTCCCGAGCACGGACCTGCGATGTTCTCCAGCTTTGGTTAGCAAGCCGCTATGAACGCTCGGAGCTAGATTTCCCAGCGCGTGCTTGCGAAATATTTTCTCTATTCCTCGAGAGGCGCAGATGATTATCAAGAGCAGACTCTGCCGTACGGCGTACTCGAGCTGCTTTGGTCTCATGTCTGGGATGTCTGACGGAAAAGTTGAGATTTCCTTTTAGGCATGATAAACAATCGCTGAAACTGTCCGATATCCCAAAAACAGAAATATCACAGCAGGCTTCGAACTCGAAGAACGAGAACGAAGTAATATTGTAATTGTGTTTTGAGAAACCGAGCAACCAAAACAATAGACCAACAACATTCAACCAACTACGTACAACTCACCTACCTAACGACAAAAGTTAAATAATAACTGGAGAGGGTCATTAATCCGCGGAAAATCATAACACCACGATTCAGAAAAATTACGTAATTGCACAAAGCATGTTCTAATGCGGTTCGTGAATGGACGGCGCGGGCGGCGTTTTGCGATTTAGTAATTTTATATTATCTTCGAAACTATTCAACCAATTGACATACTGTTTTGAGCAAATCGTATCTCTATGATGTTCTTATGATCATCATAACATTGTTTTCGATAAGGTTTAATATTTTGTTGTTTAAAAAATCGTTCAAAGATAAGTACATCGAAAAATACTTTTTTTAACACATAAAAGCTACTATATCTGCTAAAATATAAAAGTTAGAAATATGGTGCCGCGGACTTTTTTGTAGAACTATTCAAAGCGGACCAGGTTGCCATACATTGTTATCAATTATATACAACTGTTAAGGCAGCGCACGCAAATAACTCTGTTGTAAGAGCTATTTTTTTCCGCCTGTATAGACAAAAATTGAGATAGTTTGGCTAATATGCATGATATCTTTATAATATATAGCCTATAGCATTCCTCAATAAATGGGCTATCTAACACTGAAAGAATTTTTCAAATCGGACCAGTAGTTCCTGAGATTACCCCCTACATACAAACTTACAAACAATTTTACCTCTTTATAATATTAGTATAGAAGTATAGACTAGCTGACCCGCGCAACTTCGTCTGCGTCACATTTTCCATTACTGCTCCGCTCCTATTTGTCTTAGCGTGATGATATATAGCCTATAACCTTCCTCGATAAACGGGCTATCTAACCCTGAAAGAATTTTTCAAATCGGACCAGTTGTTCCTGAGATTAGCGCGTTCAACCAAACAAACAAACAAACAAACTCTTCTGCTTTATAATATTAGTATAGATTATTCGTCCCCACAGCCCCTGCCGTTTTCTGAAAAAAATATATCGACGCGTCAAAATTTATTGATAGAACAAATAAAATTTCATTCAGCAATTTTGCATATTATTTTGACAATTGTTCACGTCGTTTTTACGATCATTTATAAATTTTCCCTTTTTTTTTATTCTTAATGTCCTAAGCTAATATAAGCTAATATTCATTCTATTAATTTCTTTTAGCTTCTTCTTTCTACCTTTATTAAGTCATTCCTTAACTACTCAACTACTCGTCTTGGCAGCTTTTTCCCTTCCACACGTTACTAAATGAGTATGCACAACACAATAACAAAACTCCATTGATGGCTCGACATCTAACTTATATAAGATTGGTCTTATATTTTTCATAGCTATCAACAGCCATCAGAATTATCATACTTATCTCACTTTTTTTAAAACACTGAGTATACAAAATTAATTGTTGCCAGGCATTACCACACGCAGTTCCCCACTCCCACGGAGCGAACCCTGGTGATCACCACGATCCAGTGGGTCACGTTCACGATGTTCATGACCAGCAGCGTGACGCACCACATCCCCATCGTCATGACGCCGAAGAAGATCACCGCCGAACACGTCATCGAGATGATGGAGAAGTATCGGGTGAGAATCATTTGATTTTCTTTAGAAAAGAAGAAAGAAATGTTGGTTCTCTGCATTTTCGCCGAAAATTGTTTGCCAGATTTTCACTTGCGAAACGTTATTCGCAGAATAACTACTACCAGTTGTAATTATTAGTTTGATTTTATACCTTATTTTTATACTTTGTATTTGAATAATAATCATTATCAATCACATTTAATAATTCTCCGTATTGCACCTACCACTATTCTCTGCATCACCCAAAGGTTGACTGGTAGAGAATGCCTATGGCATTAAGTCCGCCTCTGTACTCTTTTTGTGCTGAAAGTGTTAAATAAATAAATAAATACATAAATAAATAAATAATTTTGTTTTATTTCCCAACCTCACAGTTACTGTTCGTTTGGTCTGCTTTTTAACCGACTTCCCAAAAAGGAGGAGGTTATCAATTCGATTGAATGTTTTTTTTTATGTTTGTTACCTCATAACTCCGACAATTATGAACCGATTTGAAAAAAATCTTTAATATCTGAAAGGATATACTTGCAGATTGGTCCCATTTAAATTTTATCAAAATCGGTTACGAACTTTGGATTTTAAATCGAAATAGCTGGAATTCGTCTACTTAGATGATAGTTTTATGTCATCCAAGTTATCGAAATTGCGTATTTTGCTTTTCTGCGATTTCGCAGTGGTGTTGTTAGGTGTGGGGTACCACTAAAAAGTGAAAAATAAAAAACTTCGTTTTCATAATGACTCTTCTTAAAATGCCAACTTTCAAGTAGCAGGATATTTTAGTTCGCGTAATATTAATGAATATTACGCGAACTAAAACATCCTGCTACTTGAAAGTTCTTTATTGTATACTCTAACCTAACCTAACTTAACTGTTTTCTTTTACAAAAGCGATTCGCTTCTGGCACATCGCCGGCCGCTGTCGCGGCACGCTCGCGTCACTCGCTCGGCTCGTGCATTGTTTGTCATACTCTAAACGTCATTCGTCGAATAGTTTTGTGGCCTAGTGAAGTGTTTGACAAATGATAAATGTCCTAAACGTTTTGTGTCATTATAATAATCAGCTTAACAATAATTCTACCAAATGAAACGATGTCATACAAAAATTTGCTAATCGTTAGTTGTCAAAGTGAAACATCGGCGAAACGTTGGTTGGCAAGTGTCTGCCAAACATAGATACCAGAAAAGTTAGGTCAGGTTTGGGAGGTGGCCTGTAGAGGCGGGCCAGGGATTACGATAGTCGCGTAAGTTCCCGCAATGCCCAGCGTAGATGGGAGATGGAACACCGGGGTGGTTTTAGTCAGTAAGGGTCTAACAGACTCCTAATAGGGGGCGCAGCGGTCTGGGAAAATCTGGAAGGATTTCTCCTCGTTAAAAAAAGGTTTAGGGAGGGAAGGTTAATAAGGAATACTATTACGCTACGAAAAACTCGTCCAAGAGAGAACCTTTTATGTATAAGTTAGAATGTGATGAAGAAATAAAGTTCTTCACGTACTATATCGATACTGATGACATTTTTATCAGTTTTAGAATACCGGTTTCCATTTCAGCGTCCGAAGATGAAGGCTGCATAAATAAATAGTGTTTTTAGTTAAAATTTCATGCAAACCGCAATCAAAAGAATGGCAATCAGAAACTACTTGTTGACCGTATAACCTTTACGATGGAAAACTCACCAGTAAGGAACCAACCCCCTAATCACCCTTTCGCAACCAGCCTTATGTTAATTAATTCTTTGTTTAATATACTGTTTATTATTCTTTAAAAGGTCTGTGAAGTACCTAAAAGAAGCAATTTGTAATTTGCTAAACTCTTAAAGTAGAATTTGATAAAACGTGACGATTCCTAACGTTCAGGAAATAAGGGTTTTACGTAAAGACAATCATTAGAACTCGTTTGAAAGTACTTCGTTTGTGCTAATTACTGCTTTTAGTAATAATGATGTACCGTCAGCATCAAAACTTAGTGTAACTTAACTGTACGAAACTGCCTTATTAATTATAACTTGGTAATCAAATAATTACTTTAAAAGACCATCTTTTTTAGCTTTTATAAATTACAATTTTCAATTATTTATAGACATTCATCTATCTATGTATGGGATGTTTTCATAAATATGTTTTCTCAAACATGCTTGGAATTGTGAGCAAGTAATGTACTATTTTAACAAGTGTTAAAAACTGTTAGAAACAAAATGACCAAAAAATGATTCCAGCAAAATGATTTTGGTAAAGGCTAAACTTGATTATATTAAGTATTAAGATTGGATCAAGTATACCTTATTAGTCTGACTATTATTACAGAATCACCGATGATCTTATAACTTAACAGTGTAATTAATTGTGTGTAAACATGCAATCATTACTAATTCATCATGCAATATACTAAAGAGGCAATTAGCATCTGCCACTGGAGACAGAAGTGCCAATTCTACTATTTTGTAAACAATCACAATCAAACAAAAATGACTGACATGCGAATGCAAACGTTGCTCAAAAATAAGTAAAATTGGTCCTAGAATGGCTATCCAAACTAACACCACGAGCATCAGCAATGACACCTGTCAAATGTTGTCTGATAGACGTGCGCTATTTGAATGTCCCATGCTGAAACCCAAACATATTTAACTTCTGACAAACGATATCGCTGAAAAAAGTCACTTTATCTCTCGAGACTTCGGTTAGCTAGATTTTATAGTTTAAATTCTATATAAATTTTAATACTGATTTGTTAAAAATCAGAACTTGCTACGTGTTTTTATTACTTTCCAGAATTTTATCTACATTTTCGGATGTAGTAATACAGGCTGTTATTCTTTTTCAAAAATCAATGAAGCAATTTTGGTTTCCATCAAAATTGAGCTCGATACTCCGTTCACTGTTTTTCGATATTCCTCATCGTCTCGGATTTGGACATCCAGACACACTTTTAAAATTCACCTGTATTATTAAACACCCGCACGGATCGAATTCTTGATCCGTGTTACAGAACCATTATGGAATAATAATGAAAACCATTTTCTTTTTCGCAGCCTACATGGGTCTACTTTGCTCCTGCATTCGCTGTGTCCCTGGTAGCTCAGGTGAGACCCGATCAGATGAGCTCCATTCAAACCCTCAGTCTGCTGGGAGCACCAGCCACTCCGGAGCTGATTGGTGCCCTACGAGTAAGTTGCATATTCACGAGTAATGCAGGTTTTATTATGGAAAACCATCACCCTCCCAGAGCGGGAGAGGCTTATGTGTGTCATACTCTTACTGGTAAAAGCCACTCGTGTCCCTCCAAATTTCCTTTGCGTTCCGGGACCGCGGTAACGTTTTGACAATACCGCAAGCCTCAGCGCGATTCAGGGTGACTTTTAATCGAGAATTTACTTTTTTTAATTTAGACAAAATTTTCAAAGGATCTATTAATACATTAATGTACACGATTCATGAGAAATGTTGGGAACCATGTACACACAGTAAGAACCTACAACAAATGAGTACACGACCCTGTAAAGGCGCAGCAAGATAACTTAAATATTAAAACTAGAATATTATTTAACTTTATCAATTTTATCACTTCTTATTTTTCTATTAAGTACATATTTTAATTTGTATCATCTTATATTGCATTATCATTATATTAAGAAAGAAAGAAAGAAAAAGAGTTTATTTGCGGTCAACATGACGCATACCAAAACCACACAAAAATAAATAACAATATAACAATATTCTGTTAGATTTAACCCCATAGTAAAATGTGGTCAAATTCATGGGTATTTTCTCCTCTGAAATATGGCAAACAAATTGAAAGGAAATACAAAGTTCTCCAATAAGAGTATCGCCACTCGAGTTGTCATGTGTTTGAAACCAATATTACAAATTCACAATTTGTTCACATGTTTTGATCATATCACTAAAAATGTTAGAGTGAACAGGCTACTTCTGGGTAAGCTCACTCCGTCGTAGACTTCGTCTCTGTTATTACTGACCTAGACTAGAGTCAAGAGTAAACCCATCTCAAATAAAGAAACGTATTCAAACTTAATGGACAAGTTCAGTACTATGGGAATTACTTGCATTGCATTGTAGTTGTCATCATCTTCCTGCCCTTAACCCATGTTACTTGGGGTCGGTGCAACACGTGTTTTTTCATCATTGTCATGACAAACTCCCTTTTCTTTCATATTGCTCCTCACACAATCCATCCATCTTTTCTTTGGCCTTCCTCTCCCTCTCCATACATCCACATTTATGTTTATTATCTTTTAGCTTAGCTCTTTTAGTTTATGCTCTTTTAGCTAAATGCGTTTCCTCCCTCCACTTCACATGACAATACATTGTAGTGCATGCATTGTAGTTGTAATTTATTAGAATTAAATAATCAAGCAGCAACAATTGGGTGAGTCATGCAACATTCGTTTGCAGCAATGTTAATTTGTATCGAAGTCGAACCATTCAGAAAGATTAATTGATTGAAAAAGCAATTTAGTAGTAAATACACAGTAATGGAACAGTAAAATTAGTTACACGACCATAAAAACCGTTTGCGGCCAATAGGCTATCAATTGCGATCCACATTTAGATAAAGTCCCAATTGGCTGTCTTGGCAAAAGTTTTTGTCTTCATTGACCTACCATAAATAGAATGCATTGTTTGACAATGAATACTTGTAGTACTCATTGAAACATTATATGCTAACTTCTTTTAAATTTAAGCGATAAATCTGAATACCACCTTGTGTTGATGGTTATCAAAATACCATAATAGTCATATTTCATGAAAAAGCTGGAGCCAAGTCTCGCGTGTTTCAGAAGTCAATCACTAACATATTATAAAACTAGCTGACTTCGTCTGCGTCATATTTTCCATGAATGCTCCACTCCTATTTGTCTTAGCGTGATGATATATAGCTTATAGCCTTCCTCGATAAATGGACTATCCAACGCAAAAAGAATTTTTCAATTCGAGCCGGTAGTTCCTGAGATTAGCGCGTTCAACCAAACAAACAAACAAACTTTTCGACTTTATAATATTAGTATAGACAAAGTCCCGCCGCGTTTGTCTGTCTGTTCGCGATAAACTCAAAAACTACTGCACCAATTTTCATGCTGTTTTCATCAATTGATAGAGTGGTTCTCGAGGATGGAATTTGTCAAGCGGGCGAAGCCGCGGGCATCATCTCGTAAATACTAACATAATTTCTTTCTTTCTTTCTTTCACCGGTGGGATTCGCCCCCATGATAGCCGAAAACTATCGCAATAGAAACGTACAACCTAAACGAATTCGATGTCGAGCTAAGTCGTAGTCTACAAAGTGAAAAGTGTCCTCTAATTCCTTTCAGCCATTGAAACGTGACTGATTAACAAACATCCGAACATACGTATTTTCACATTTAATAGTATCTTTACGATTTTAATCTAGCACTGATCATCACGTGCACTCATAGCTAAACAGCGATGAAAACTCACGTACATCAAAAATCTCGGAAACCGTCTTATTCCTGTACGACCGATTTTGAGTCCTTCTATCTTTGTTGGTAGTTACCTATCTAGCTAGTTACCTTTACCCCGGGCTTTGGGAGCCGCAGGGCGATTTCCTGTAGCCATCGCAGGCGTGGGATAGGGAGCATTGTGTGACTCGCTGTCCGATCAGAACCAAACCCAGGTCGACAGCGCATTGTGTTCCACGCGCGTCTCAAAAGATGCCAGCATTGTAGGCCTGCCCTGGCCCAGTGCCTGCCAGGGTTGCAGAATTAGTTCGAAAAAGTCACCGCGGGTCTGGAACGCTAAAGGCAAGGAAAACGGATCGGTGTTAGTAAGAGTCTGACACTCTCCTCTCACTCTCGCCCCGCCCAGAGCGGGAGGAGTCACTAGATGGTTTTCTAGTTACATTTTTTTGTCTAAAAGTCCATTAGGTAATATTAACTAAAAGTACAGTAAAAGAACGACTGAATATTGTTATATTTTGTAGGAAAAACTGCCAAAGGATTGTCACTTTTGCGACTGCTTTGGCACCACTGAGACACAAGGCTATATCGCCATCCCCGACAGAGAGGCACCGCTCAAGAGCAACGGAAGGCCGTTCAACTTTATGGATTACAAGGTATTTATGACTAATGGATTACAAGGTAGGTATTTATTTTTTTGAAGTGTGACCTATTTACGAACATCCATATAAGCTGACTTTACCTACAGTATGGTAGGATTTAGGATCTGGGGGCACAGCAGTGCCCCCGCCAAGGCTCGAGCAAAGCGGGCACGGCCGTTACCATCCTTCTATCGAAGCCGCCGGGGGTACATGTTGTACAAGCTACATGAAAAATGTACTGTCTACAATAGCTTGTGTACTGAAAAAATCGAATTAGTCCGTCAGTTAGATTATCAAAAAATATTTGACTCGTATTTTTTCTTTTGTTACGGGAACCAAAATTTACGAAGTTACGACTATTTTAAAATTCTTAATATGTCACGCCGTGGCATAATTTTTAGCAGGTAGTGACGTCACGAGCCCGAGTTTTGATGCGTTTTATCTTTGTCAATATTCATTGATTTACAGAAAAAAAATACGTGTCCATTATTTTTCAATACTCTAACTGACGGACTAAATAGTTTTGCAATTTGTGGATGATGGAATCTAGCTTATTAGTCGTTTCGGCTGTTTGTTGAAATATAAGTCAGTGAGTCAGGTGTGCCTTTATATATGTATGTAGAAGATAAATAAAAGTCCAAGGGGCCCACAACTCACAATTATTTATATTAGGGCTAAATTGGTACATTTTGCTTTCTATCAGAAAGTTTTAATTCTAGGATCAAATAAGTTGTGAGTCCCCGCAGGCATTGCATCTAAACTTGTCCAGCCAAATATACTTTAGTTTAATTACAACATTCATTTTTTTATTATTTTTTTAATTTAACAATTTATGTACACACACACAAGTAGATAACAAAAAAAGGAGACAGAAAAATAGGTACAAAGGTGATGCTTATTTCTAGTGAAATCTCTTCCAGCATACCTGCGAAAGGAGAGCCAAATAAAAGAGATGTAGACGTGTGTAAAATTCATCAAAACTTCTAATTTTTCGCTATAAACTAGTCTCAATAATTTGTGTAAAACAGTGATAAATCGCCTTTTTCACGAACTACTTATATTTTTGACGTAACTGTTGCTAGAGACTACTTAACATGAGCAAAACTCCAAAAAATATAATATTGAATTTCGTCTCGGCTATATTTCGGCTAATTTTAATAGATAACTGAGTAGGGCCGGTAACTGAGTACTTATGTTAAGGCAATTTATACCTTGTCAAGACCTGAATAAAAGCTAAATTACATTTACATAAAAATTCTACTTGAACGGAATATCGAATAATATTATAAATTCACTTTTTGCTCGAGTAAAAGTCAGGTTACTAAATTGACAACCAGTAAGCCTATCCACTTATTATCTAATTTTTCATTCTTATCGCCCAATTTATCAGTCTATACAAGTCTCGCCATAATAATCTCAACGAGATCTTAATGATATTTTATTTCAATTTTTTTCTCAAATATTGGCATAATTTTGGAAGTTTTTATTCGATATTACTGGCCAAAAGAAGTCCTATCATGTAATGGGTCATTAACAGAATCTATTCAGAAAAGATCAAAGTGTCTGTCGACATTATCTAGAACTCCTCGCGGTAGTAAAACTGAATGATTGTTGGTTTCCAGATCGTTGACGATCAGGGCCAGGAGCTGGAGGGTCCCAATCAAACCGGAGAGCTGTGGATTAAGAGCAGCTGTACTATTAAGGTAATACTTTAATTACTTACCGATATAATGAAGGCTGGCTGGTTTCAGAAAGATTTAATAAAAAAATGTTCCAGTCAAAAGTGGTTACATAACCTCCTTTATTTTAGAAAATGACTAAAATGAGACTAATGGGTACTGAAAAGAGATTAAAATAAAAATAATATCACAAATTTCATTCACAATTTCAAAGCAGCTATAAAACAAGTCAATGACTGAAAACACGGTACTTACCATAAAAATACACTTAGCAAGAAGACTTAAAAAAATGACACACTACAAGCGACAACGATTGTCAAAAAGAACAAATGTATGGGATTGACATAATATGTTAACGAAACGTCACGAGGTCAACCTATAACATTTGACATTTCATTAATCGCTATCGCTTGATAGAAAGTCATTGTGTCAAGAGCACCAAGTCACCTTCAACTCCTCTAATTGCAGGGCTACCTCAAAAACCCCGCGTCTTGGGAAGAGGCCTTCACCCCTGACGGCTGGTACATGACTGGAGACGTGTTCCATGTTGACGAGAACCTCAGGATTTCCTTCGCAGTCAGAAAGAAGTTCAGCTTTAAGTTCAGGGGTGCCCAGGTAAGGAATAACTTTATTTTTCAGTACCCCGGTTTTGTGAATTTAGACGTTCACCATTCATGAACACCAGGCTCAAATGTCGATGTTAATTTTGATCTGCGTGAACGATCATCTTTCAAAAATAAATTGTTCCTGCTTTATAGAAAACATTAAAAATTTCATCACTTTAATACAAAGTTTCAACACAAGGAAATATGCTGAGTTTTTTTCCAGGAAATAGCGTCTCCGAAACGTTACAACTAACCAATATCTCAAAGGGATTGAACTGTCTTACGAGAGTTCTATTTCCATCGTATAAAGGAAACGTCAGATGTACCTCGACGCCCCGTCTCCTTTGTGAACTCCAGCCTACACGTCAGACTTGCCAACCCTTACCTGACCCTACCTAGATATTTTAGTATTCCCTTTCCATGCAAAGAGAAAATATAGGCCATCAAGATTACTAATATGTAGTAGAATGTTCGCACGAATAATTATATTATGTTAAGTAGGTCGACCCTCGTTACGTCGTGACGGTTTATTTCCATATTTTGTTAATTTCAAAAGAACTCCGAACACAAAATGAGGACTTCAAATATAGATTAAAGTCGTAACTAGCGTCCCGACTGGATTATTGTGGGAGCGTGTACCGGAGAATATTACAGTGTCGGGATCTAATTTGGTATAATTTTGTAGAGAGATGTTCTACTTTTCTGTTCGAACTTAATTATCCTGTAGTTAGTTTCCAACGATTTTTTGAACACTAAAAATAATTTTGCTTCAATTTTGTAGATGAAGATCTTTGCTTGTAATTTCTGTCTCTTAAATAGAATTTTTAAAAGCACTTTCGCCCGGAGTGTCTGCGTGATAGTTTAATGTTTAATGGCACTGATTTTCGCTCGCCTTTTTGAGCTTTCTATTTCTTATTATATTTAACGTAAAATCGCCTGGAACTAAAATGATGGCAATACACTTAAGAGGAATTACAATTAATTATATAAAAAAAAAAATTTTCTTTATAACTAGGTAGCGCCTGAAGAAGTAGAGCGAGTGATTGGCTCGGTACCAGGGGTGCATGAGAGCGTAGTGTGTTTCTCTGACAATGGCCCGGTAGCAGCGGTGGTGTTGGAGCCTCATTCTGATGTCACCAGGGAGCAGATCAAGAAGGCTGTGGATAGTGAGTCACTTACACTTGGGTTTTGTAAAATTGAGTGATTTATTTTTAATCCGATAGGAGTCGATCTGAGATTGAAAGCATTAATTAAACAACCTTCACTATAGGGTTGAACTTTGGAGTAAAAATTTGTTGCCAATGAATTAAAAACTACCTTTTATAAAAGTATCAGGACTGCATGAGACACACGCGTGACATAAAGAATCAGTAATAATAATTACCGATATTTTCTAATGCACTTACTTGCCAAAGGACAAGGCTGATTAAGACATAACACAACAAAGCGTACGTTGGTAACTGTAGCAAAAGAACTCAGCGCCCAGAAAACATCCCGCATGGAACATTGCCTTCATTAGGCGATAAGACGATTTGAAGATATTGCCACAATCATGCGGGCGGATTAACTGCCGTTAATCACAGGAGTGTAATTAATGATAAAGACGCTATTATTGAGTCTGCTGTGAATATTTCTTTCATCTTTATTTTTTTTTAAGTTACTATTGAGTTAAAGGGCTTTTTATTTCTTAATGCGCGATGAACGGTTATTTCATATTAAATGTCTGACTCGGCATTATGGTAGTGTGCCCTGAAATAGTACAAATTATAATATCAAACATCTGTTCCATATAAGTTGTTGCAACATACTTTGCAATTTGTGAACTTCTGTGTTATTGAAAATGGTCGAATAAATTGCGGAACAGGAATTGCTTGCTGAAAACTAAATTCAAAGGAAACAAATATTTGTAATTTGAGGCTGTTTTGAGTTTATTTTACAACTCGAAAACTAGATTCAAGATTCAAAGCATTTATTTTTAATAATTTTAAAATAATAATAATAATAAAAAATAACTTTAATTTCGGAAGTCGGTGTTTTTCAATTCATCAATGCATTTATTCATTAATAAATAAACCATTTATAGGCACTTTTGAATTGTCAAGGTCGGTCAGTCAAAAAACATGAAGCTATTTGCACGTTCCAAAGCGTAGATCTCTATGGAAAAGAACGTGCAAGAGACTCCATGGACACTCTTTTAAATCATGTGATGTTTTTCAAAAATTTTAGTTACATGTACTTGTTACTTGTTCATGATGTCTTTTTGCACTTCTATCTATCAACACGGTTTGCATGACAGATCATCTTAATCAAAAACTAACTCTGTTTTTTTTCATTTTAAGGTCTCATTTTCGTTGTTTCTTTACAGAGGCTCTCAGTGATCACAAGCGGCTTCATGGAGGCCTCGCGTTCGTGACGTCACTTCCTCACACGCACTCCGGCAAGCTCAAGAGGAGTGAGTGCAGTCAACTGATTGCGGAGCTTCTTCAGAGAGGAGAGTGTTATTAGACGCTGTGATTTTAACGTATTAAAGAGTATTTTGTTTTTAAGCATTGTCGGTGTTTCATTTTTAGCTTCGCGATTTTATTTTCTCAAATTGTTCAAGGCTTTCAAAAACAAAGAACAGTGCAGTTTCTTTAGAAATAATTCATCGCATTTTGGTTTTGTGCCGAACCTGTCTGCTTTGATTGAGAAAATCGACACTGCCAATTTTTTGTAAAATATAAGGAAAAGAAAACTGGTCAAAAGCGAGTCGGACTCGCGCACCAAGGGTTCTGCAAGTGCCATTATATAAAACGTGAAGTGTTTTAAATTTTCATCGGCTAGGCCTAATTTTCGTCAGAGAACTTTAGCACTGGGGTTTTTATCGCAGCTTTAGATCAGCGCCATCTTTTATCCAATAGTGGAACTAATGGGATTTTTGTTGATGATTCAGAAAATTGTGTTATTTAGAGTCATCGTTTTATTTACATAAACTTCTATCACATAGAAAATTTTCAGGGTATCTCTATGCAAACTTCGGAGATTAGGAAGGGAGGGGGGTGAATGGTATTTCTATATTTAAAAAAAGAAAAAATAACCCCGCTGTTGCATAAAAAAATGAAGCACATTTCTTTTTCTTATTTGCAAAATAGTTCAGCAAACGTCATCATAAGCGATTCCAAATTTCAGGTTGATAGCATTAGTACTTCTTGAGACATCCAGCTGTGACGGACAGACCTAGTCACACCATAAACCCTTACGTACTAAAATGGTAAAAAGGAACCCTCCTTTTTAACATTTTAGTACGGTACCCTAAAAAGCAACTTCTCATCATCATTCAAACACCCAACAAACACCCTAATGTTCAATTTCTCACATGTACCTACATTCGACAAATCCTCTCAACTTATTTTTTTTTTTTTTTGTGTATTAGTTTTTGTTATTTTTAGACACATAAGTACTTGTAATTCTAGTTTTAATAATTATTGCTATATTATGGGAAGAGCGGAGTCTCCTAGCACAGGCATTATTTGCTTAAAAGGAGGCTCCAAACACTAATCACTGTGTAAACTGAAGCATTAATAAATTATTTGAATTTGTATTTGTATTTGTATTTGTATCATTACACAATTATGTTATGGTGATGGTTAAAATTAATTGACTTCTAAAGTGAATAAAATAATTTTTGTCACTAAAAACAACCCCAAATTTTTGTCAAAACTACATTACTACTAAAAATGCTGCAAACCATATTGTATCCCATCGAACCTCGACCGAAACTTGCAAAGAAATTTGGCTCAAGTCTGGCATCCTAATATCTACAAACATTCTGTCTACATTGTAATGTCGTGAATAAATTCATATTTAACGTGTCACTTAGAGAAGGAATTTATTTCGGAACAGCTTGGAGCCTAAAACCTTTAAACACAGCGTTAGGATAATAAATTGAAATTTCTCAATTCACGAAACACTTTTATTTCGATTAGGTTTCATAAAATCGTAGCCTAATAATAACAGTATCACGGGTCAATCTTTTAAAGTTAAGCAATGCTTGCCAAACTTGGCCTGTGAATGGGTGACCATCTTATCATACCCAGTTTCCTCCGTGCCTCGTAAAGCACGCTTAGCCGTTGGTCCCGGCTGTCATTTGTAGATCTTTGGCAGTCGTTACGGATTGTCAGAAGCCAGTAAATCTGACTCCAGTCTTGCCAAGAAGTACCGTGCTACCCATTTAATGGATTGAGGAGGTCTGGTAGGCAGCCGCTCCACGTAAAATACTGGTATTCAGCTGAATCCGGTTTGACTGGAAGCCGACCCCAATATAGTTGGGAAAAGGCTCGGCAGATGGTGATGATGATAAAATTTCTATCACATCGTTACATCTGCACAAAATATTCCCGGTTATTGTAACGTACGATACATATTATTTTGTTTTACTTATAACTAAACTTCTGTCAGAAGCTTTTCAAGCAAAAACTGGCCAAGTACGAGTCGGACTCGCGTGCAAAGGGTTCTGAAACAGTTTTATTTTTTTAACACTACAGACCTTTTAGGTTTTTCTGCAATCTTCGTAGAGCATTTTTTTTTCAAAATTTTAGGTTCATTAGTTGCGGAGATAAGGCGAGGGGGGAATGGTAATTGTTTCGTCTAATTTCTTGAACTGCAAAAGTATTTATTTTAAAATTATGACAAAAAAAAAACATACAACCGAATTGATAACCTCCTATTTTTTGGGAAGTCGGTTAATAATTAAAACCGTCACAGTAAGCCTTTTCATTTGATATTTCACACGATACAGTTTGAAAAACTTTTTTTTTTTTTCTTGTTTAACCTCCAAAAGTGACCCTCGTGCTTAAAATTTATTTATTTACGTAACACGTCTGTGTTTGGGTCTCTGAAGTCCATATGTATACGATTCTGTTGATATAATTTCAACACGATCTCGTAGATCCGGAGAAAACTGGCTGAGACAGACAGACAAACACCTGAGTGATCCTATAAGGATTCCGTTCTTCACGGATTTCTCGGAACCCTAAAAAGGATTAATTTGAACACGAATGGACCACAATACTGTTTAAATTCAAAATATATTTTGATTGTTTGCTTCTAACACCTTCACACCGTTCCGTGGTGCTCGGCAACTGAGTTCCCAGTTGTATATGTCCCTTAGTGCCTATTGGCCTAGCTCTAAACTATCTCCTGCTTAATAAGGAGGGAAGTGGAAATTATATTTATTTTTTCCTACTCCTTCGCGGTACTCTTCTGATTAATTCATTGCGGGATCCAAGACAGTTGAATCGTTTTTACTCCTCGGGCTTCATTAGCTCGGCGTTTTTCTGGTGGTCGCCACTGTTGATTCTGGGTTTCAGGAGTTGCAGTGGTTGGGAATGTGTGGCGGGCTTGTCCTAAAAAAAAACACTTTTACACCTAAATCGCCGAACTGATTTTAATTAATTTTGGCATAGAGATATATGGAATCTGGAAATACAAGCCGTGGGCGAAGGCTTGTTTCTAAATAAATCTTCACGCTCGTCCGTTGACTTCGCGCTAACAAATTACTTAAGCAAAGTAAATACAAGTCCTTCAGTATTTACATAAAAAATACAATGGTCACTCTGACACCGGACAACCTGGACACAAGTAAAAAGATGTCTAAAGTTATATCCTAAAAGCTGTCTAGAATCTCTACAGCTAAAACTCCAAGCATATTTTAAGAACATTAAAATTCAGCTTCACATAACGAAAATTTCCATCTTTTCAGAGCATAAAGAGCTCATTTCTTTCAATGTAAATTGACACATTTCCCGTCTCACACAAACTCCTACTTTACTGAATAGGATAACGTTTAGTACCCGCATATTTTTCCTTTAGCACGAGACTATAATCTTGGAGATATTCAGAGAACGCTCAAAGAGATCGTTCTCGATTTCTGTTCACGTATTTCTTTAGTCGGTTGTATGGCAACACAGAAAATTACTTGCATGTTCGGAGCAATCACGCGCTAATAAATTTATACGTCTTTTGAAGAGGGGACCTTTTACTACCACATTTACCCTATCTCACCCCGTACTGCACTCTAATCAAATTATGATAACATCGTTTTACTGCACAACCGCTGCTTTTGATGTTCTGCTGCCGAATATGCCGAAAGAGTTAAAAGCGCAATGTATGCGGTACAAAGAGATGTAAAAGCTGATGTTTTAACAAAACGATGCTACTCATGGGGTAGGGTGGTGCAGTAATAATGGCCTATATGCTTGCCACTTTAATTAAGGTAGCGGCGGTTGCGCTACCTAATTAGTGTAGGGACACAAAGGTGACTTCCGAAAAGTTATCGCATAATCCCATTATGGAATTTGGTGAAAATTATATATTTATAACGAGAGGACGGAAGAGCTAGGTTCATTAATATGAGAGAAGTTTGTGTGTGATAATGAGGGCTGGAGACAGTTGTTAATGTTAATAGATGTTCTTGTGGACCGCTGTAGTTGGCATACTGTAGGTACATAAGTTTATTTAGTGACATGTGTGCTTTTATTCAATTATTCTTATAACTTAACTAGCTTTTGCTCACGACGTATGTGCATATCCCGTTTTTCCCAACAGAGAGTTGGGAAGCTACATGCCAAACTTCAGTGTTCTACAACCAGTAGTTTCGGGTGCACGTTGTCTGTCTGTCTGTCACTCAGTAACGGAAACATTTTACGAATATTGATGACTAGCTGACCCGCGCAACTTCGTCTGCGTCACATTTTCCATGAATGCTCCGCTCCTATTTGCCTTAGCATGATGATATTAACCTATAGTCTTCCTCGATAAATGGGCTATCTAATATAGAATCAATTTTTCAAATTGGACGAGTAGTTTCTGAGATTAACGCGTTCAAACAAACAAACTCTTCAGCTATAATAACAAATATAATATTACTAGCTGACCCACCCAACTTCATCTGCGTCACATTTTCCATGAATGAATATATCATCACGCTAAGGCAAATAGGAGCGGAGGCTCCTATTTGCCTTAGCGTGATGATATATTATTGCCTATAGCCTTCCTCGATAAATGGACTTCTATTACTGAAATAATTTATCAAATCGGACCAGTCTTTCCTGAGATTAACGCGTTCAAACAAACAAACTCTTCAGTTTTATAATATTAGTATAGATTGATTGATTGAAACAGTGAACCCTTGCATTTATAAACTATCAGGTCCTAAGGCAATTCAAAAATTAAATACAAGCATCTGCCAGCATCTTCGCTCGCCTGAAAGTCGAAAATATCGCAAAGTAGTTTACCCCGTATGCCCGTTTTACATCCAAATTTGTAAAGCCATTATGCAGGACGACAAAAACCAAAAAAGCAAAAGACAGATGGACTCATCATTTATTAGTATGGATACTCTTATTAAAAGTTAAAGAACACTCATTTATCATTATAGAAACTAATATTTCGATCAGGAAATATCTTCCGTATTTAACTACAAAACTTTTTCCTTGATATTTAAAATAAAAACGTTGCAAGTTTAAAAGCTAATTAAGTATTGCAAGAGCGCGCTAACGAACTAATACTAATTAGAAAGAAAACTAATATACCTATCTGGTATACTAGCAATTAACTTTATTACGTCTTGTATGCAGTTTTCGTGACAAAATCTGCTTGGGTTTAAAGATTATATAAAGAAGAATGAGGTCGAGGAAACTTTGCATATTGCAAATTTTTTGTTAAACTTCGTATTCAAAGGAAAGTGCTTGGAATTGCCTAAGTTCAGCAGTTGGTTTGGGTGCAGTGAAAGAGAATCCAAGAGACGGTTAATCCCATGGGCATGTCTATGGGTCATATCTGACTTTTTAACCGACTTTCCAAAAAGGAGGAGGTTCTCAATTCGGTTCTATTTTTTTTATGTTTGTTACCTCATAACTCCGACAATTATGAACCGATTTGAAAAATTCTTGAATATCTGAAAGGATATACTTGCAGATTGGTCCCATTTAAATTTTATCGAAATCGGTTACGATCTTTGTAAATAATAATAATAGCTGGAATTCGTCAACTTGGATGATGGTTTTATGTCATCCAAGTAATCGGAATTGCGTATTTTACTTTCCTGCGATTTTACAGTGGTGTTGTGAGGTGTAAAGTGAAAAATGAAAAACTTTTTACAAAAACATACAATTAACCGACTTAAAAAAAAAACACTACAAAGTAAAAAAAAAACTTTAATTTCGGAAGTCTGTGTCAAAATACGAAGAAACTAACAATAACACCGAATTCCGAAATTAAAGGTTTTTTTTACTTTGTAGTGTTTTTTTTTTTACGTCGGTTGTATTTTTTTGTAAAAAGTTTTCTTCAATAGGTATGTTCTATGTCGTTTTTTCTTGGCTAAGATAAGATATATATTTATTTGTCAAAACCCCCTACATTAGGTACCACTGACCACTGCAAATCCTGACATCCAGAATCGACATTGGCCACCAGAAATGAACCTCGGCGAGTTCCGGATAAAAGATTCAACTATCTTTTTATTTACTTTTGGTAGGCACGCGTTTGACCACTATCTCACCTGATGGTAAGCAATGATGCGGCTTGCCTAGAAGTAACTTATTCACTATTGACTTAAAGACTTCCAGGTTGTAGCTATCAGGAAACACAGACTCCGGCAGAGAATTCTAATCCTTTGCTGTACGCACAATGAATCGGAATAGAACAGCGCGGAAGCGTATAAAAAAACCGAAAACATCTATTATTTATTTTTTATGGGACAAGCCCGCCATACATTCCCAACAACTGAATCAATAGTGGCGACCACCAGAAAAACGCCGAGCTAATGAAGCCCGACGAGTCCTGGAAACGCGATTCAACTGTTTTGGAACTTGGCAACAATTAATCAGAAGAATACAGTGGAGGAGTAGGAAAAAAAACCTATATTATTTACTAGTGTGTGACTAACGCTAAGTCACAGTTACAGAAGCGAGGACCTGCAGACCTGGCTGCCAGGTATGCCCCTGGACGCCAGTCCGGTGTAATGAATTCACCACCTCAAGGTATCCCAGCACACGTAGTCTGTCGAAACAAAGAAAACTTTTCCCCCAACTTACCCCATCGTTCCCACGAACGTCTATCAAAATTACCCATGTACATTAATTAATATATCGGTAACAAAATAAACAAGTGATGCGGTCAAACTTGTGACGTCAGGGCCGTCAGGTAGCCGCCGGTTGTCGGCCAGGGCGATGCATAATTAAGGTAAATACACCAACTTGCTAATTCACTAGTTGTTTGTTCCGCCATAGTTGGAGGCTGCCCTAAAGTAAAGGTGTTTGCTCACTAAATTGATATTGTCTTTAAGTTTTGATTAGGTTTTCGTGATGGAGATTTCCTTCGAAGGGTAGTTCAGTAGTTCAGGACTTTACAAAGTTTTGTTGAATTATATTTATGTTAAGGGTGAAGGAATGGCGGGACTTTGTACCGCTAGGCGAAATTAGACGAAAACGATGTTATTGTTTCGAGAGGGGAGTTGGTTTGATATAACAGTAATTTAATTTAATTCGTTTTGTTTCTTAGCTTCATCACTCCATAATTATATATTTTATAACAAAGTCCTTCGCCGCGTCTGTCTGTCTGTCTGTTCGCGATAAACTCAAAACTACTACACTGATTTTCATGCTGATCAATGGATAGATTGGTTCTCGAGGAAGGTTTTAGTATAAATTATAATGTGTCAACCGGGCAAGGCGGGCATCGGCTAGTGACTAATAGGTGTAATATCTATTCAATACTAAGTGTTTGACATTGATTTAAGAATGTCTCAATAATTTTGAAATAAATTTTTAGACTGAATATTAATTAGCTATTTAAAGAACTAGCACCTTTTAAAAGATTGCTTAGTTATTGTTGAATGTAAATAAGTCTACTATAGTATATTTTATCCCTTAAGGTTAATTTGTATAGTATACTATACACTAAACTAAAGAAATTGTACTCATAAAACAAAACATTTTTAAATTAAACCTTCTTACCAGAAAGCAGTTTCAGAATGCACCTTTTTATAATATTAAATAAACGATACTATTCTGTATTGTAAATTTGACAGTTTTGACGTCAATGCGAAACCATGCCGAGAAAACTTGTTCCCGTCAATGTAAAAAGTATTATAATTTCTTATTCAATATAAAAATCGATTATGTGCATTGCGGATTCAAATCACAAATGTATTGAACTCAATCTAATGCTGAATTATTTATGTAATACACTTATTTTCATGGCTTTTTACGAATGTAATCTTGGGTGTATAGCATACCATACATTGCGACTGTCAGCTCAAAAAACACTTTATTTGTGATGTATATTATTCTATACACTGCCAACGAATGGGTGATGGTGATTTCAGTACTATAATTGACTTTGATCGTATACGTTTACGTTTTTTTTTTACTTTTCGTATTTTTTTTATTACGTTTTTCTTGCATGCCGCAGTGCTATTCTGTAACAACATTTTCGTGTCTCGACAGCGGAATCCGAGGTGAGTTTCAAATTTGTATAAATATAAGACCATAAGATGTGTGAAATAAAGTTCACTTTGTAAGCTTAGTCACTCAGGTGAAGTCGATATCGAAATGGTTATTTACAGAATAGACTAGCTGCTCCATCTATTAATTCATCGTTAGAAAGACTAGATTTGAATAGCCCAGATCCATCCAGTAGTGATTCCTATATAGAAAACTCAGATGAAAATTCTTTATCGATTTCCCATACATTACTTGGAATACATAGATTTTCAACCATTCATCACCACTCACACCAGTTCTTTCAACAGTATTTTCTTTCCAATACGCAATGCAATTATAATGCTATACCTTCTATCGCATCGCTACCCTCGCCGTCAACGTCACTACCTACATCAACACGTATCCAAAGAAAACGCAGAGGTCCTATAGTTGCTGCCAACAGGGTAAAACGACGAAACATACAGAAATTCAAACGTGCTTTTCAATGGACCAAGAGAAGGTTTCAACATGCAGCTGAAATATCTGATCAAGGCTTCAAAGAAACTGTCCCATCTAATTGTTCAGCGTTAAACTATTTCTATCGTTTATTCTCTGAAGACCTTACTGTTGATATAGCAAACAACACTAATTTATATAGCGTACAAGAGACTGGTAAGTCAATAAAAGCAAGTAAAGAGGATATCATTGACTTTTTGGACATCAATATATTGATGGGAGTTGTTGTTATGCCATCTTACAATGGCTATTGGAAGGCTAGTTATCGTTACGGCAAGATTGCAGACGTCATGTCTATCAAAAGGTTTCAGCAAATAAGGCGGTACTTAGGTACACTTTGCAGACAACACTCAAGCTGAAGAATCTGATCGTTACTACAAACTACGTCCTCTCCTTGAGCGAGTAAGAGCCCAATGTCTGTCTATTGAAGAGGAGAATGCCTTCAGTGTAGATGAAATAATTCCTTACAAAGGCAAAAAAGTGGGTTCTCGACGGCAGTATAACCCAAAAAAACATGAAAATGGGGTTTTTAAAATTTGGTTCGGGCAGGTGTCTCTGGAATCGTATACGATTTTATATTGTTATGACGACACGGTTGGCGCAGTGGTTGAGCGATTGACTGCTGCGCAGCATGTCGCGGGTTCGATTCCCGCACGGAACAAATATTTGTACGACCTACATGTATTTGTTCCGAGTCTGGGTGTTTTTCTATCTATAATATGTATGTATTTACAAAAAAAAAATGTATATAAGTAGTTTATCAGCCATCTCGTTACCATAACACAAGCATTAGGTTGCTTAGCTTGGGACTATATGGCGTTGTGTGAAATGTCCAAGGATATTTATTTATTATTATTTATTTATTTATTGTATGCAGGCGATGACACCTTTAGGGGCATCCAGTTTGAACCCGATGAGAAAAATCTCGGCATTGGAGTTAAAACGGTGTTGGCTTTATGTAAAACCATAAAAAATCGAGCTTGTGTCGCTTACTTTGACAGTTGGTTTACATCTCTCAAACTGATATATTTGTTGAGGCATAATTATGGCATATTTAGTTTAGGCACTGCCAGAAAAAAAAGGCTTCATCAAATGTCAAAAGTGCATTTTGTATATTATGCTATACGCCCCTAACACATACGATTTACTAACGTCGGGAGCAATGTATAGTATAATATACACTAATTATCTCAGACAATCAGCTAATTAGATTTTTTATTCCATTTTTCCTACCCTTGTTTTTTTTTTTTTTTTTTTTTTTTTATCCAAAACGGTTTTAGGTCTAATCATCATTATAAGGTATTATTTTGATGTTTTATTTCGATGAAATGTGGTGCGACCTTAAGGGTTTCATTTCGCGTCCGTCATACGTACGTGATAAAACGTTAAATCAAATAATTGACATTAAAGTGACAACAGAACGTGATTGTTCGAATTCCAAACGTTCGGAATTCGAATCTCGTAATTTGAATTCGCCGGGCGACCGTTACACGCGATCCAATATGGCCGTCGATCACAACTAATCCGCTCACATAAAATTCTGTTTGATAGCAGCAGCAATTTGTGTCGGTCTAAAACTAACGTTTTGAAGAGTTGCAAAAATTGGCAAAATGCAAATTGCAACGTATCGGTAAATGGGAGTGCCAATGCGCGCTTTGTATTTTGTTTATTTTTTAACTGCGGCTAAGCAAATTGCTTTGATGGAGCACAGTTTCTATCACCTTAATTTAGTAAAATAGGTACGGTATTTCAGTCATTTTATCAAAAAAAGCAATCTATAGTCTATCAAACTGTATATTATTGCGCTAAATCCAATGAATATACCATGCATGTAGCACTGACAAAGACGTTCAAAGCCTTTCACGTAATTATATGTACGAGCGTATCTTGGTGCAACATGTACCAAGCCTGGCAGTCTATTAACTTAGCCAGCAGGCACGTTCGTAACGTTTAACTCGAACACAGGCACGGCGGCAATGCAGCCCGTGAGCCGGCCTCCTGCGTATATAGGGGACATTCTCGATGTAATAGGGACACGGTTGTAATGGAACAAGGAGAGTATCGAATAGTGGCCCAAGTATTTTCCTTCCTTCCTTAGCGACACTCTAAATATGTTTTTTTTTTTTGCGGAATTACGACGTAGAAAGAACGCTGTAGATAATATTAGGATGCCAGGCTTGAGCTAAATTACATTGGAAGTTTCGGTCAAGATACGTCGTTTCCCGTCGTACAATATAGTTAGTAGAACCAGCTTTGGCACCACTTAGAAGTAGTTTTTTTTTTGTGATAAGAATGATCTTTATTTTTAGTAGTCGCTTTATTTTATTCTAAGTATTCTGAACACAGTGCAGGGCAAATCGACAAAGATTCTGATATTTTGAGGATGCCATAAAGAAAATCAACTAGGTACAATGCAAGTTCAATTAATTTTCATTGAAGACTCCAGATAGAAATAACATTTTCTAGGAAAAAGCGCTGTCGCGTCATCATCGCATTTTCATGCTAGTCTGTGAGTGCTTTTAGCAGTTATAGAAAAAAATCTCCATCGCTTATGTTGACGTTGTCTGCAGTTAATTTAGTTAAGAAGTACCAAAATTAATATAAACTGCCACTTAATAAAGTAAGCTAATTACCAAAATAAATCAAACACCGAAATTACTTAAACAAAATACTCTTTTAATACGATAAAATCACAGCGTCTAATAGCACTCTCCTCTCTGAAGGAGGTCCGTAATCAATTGACTGCACTCATTCCTCTTGAGCTTGCCGGAGTGCGTGTGAGGGAGTGACGTCACGAACGCGAGGCCGCCGTGCAACCGCTTGTGATCGCTCAGAGCCGCTGGAAAGAAACAACGAGATTTGTACCTTAACATGAGAAAACAGAGTTAGTTTTTGATTGAATTGATCTGGCATGCTTTATAAAAGAGACAAAAGAAATGTAAACTTTAACGATGCAGATGAAAGGTTGGTTTTCGAAGCTTTCATAAATTTGTCTTCACCGAGGTGTTTCTAAGACATAACCGCAATAGAAGAGGCTTGGCTTATGAATAGCTGACAGTTGAACATGTCTAAGGATGTGTGAAGTCTGTCTGTTTTGAGAGACGCTTGAATATTGTACATGAAGCTTTTCTTTCTTTGAGAATTAGAGATGCGAAGCTTTTGAGAATTTGAGCTGGGATAAAAGATACTGCTTCCCATATATTTGAAGTAAAATCTATACTAATATTATAAAGCAGAAGAGTGTGTTTGTTTATTTGTTTGTTTGAACGCGCTAATCTCAAGAACTACTGGTCCGATTTGAAAAATTCTTTCAGTGTTAGATAGCCCATTTATCGAGGAAGGTTATAGGCTATATATCGTTAAGACAAATAGGAGCGGAGCAGTAATGGAAAATGTGACGCAGACGAAGTTGCGCGGGTCACCTAGTCCGATATAAAAAAAAATATATTTTATTACATAAGTTTGAACCAACAACACAATTTACAAACTAAGACTAATGACAAAATAAACGTTTTCGATAAACTCTGGCACCCAATGTAAGATTTAACTTGTGTTTAGGGTGCCAGCGTCCTCGCCTATCATTTGAAAATATACAAAAAATTTGTGAAAGATTTATTCACTTATCCTACCTTGTGTTTAGGGAACATTAAATATAACTATGGATGTGTGAAAGTTCATGTGATTGAGTATTATGTGTTTAGGTGTGTGTGTGTGTGTCTGTGTGTGTGTGATTGAGAGTGAGCAAAACCATGATGCAAAACCTGCGCTTAAGTGATTTGTTTATTTCCACACTCAATGAATGCAAATTATTTAGGTTACGCGAGCGATATCTGTATTAGGTCTTCGGTCTTAGTGTACATGTTTGCTAGATTTATTCTATTACCACTTTACTCAGTATTTATCGTGACATCACGCCTATATTTCCCAATGAGTTAGGCACATGTCTCCAATGAGAAATTTGAGACGAATAAACCCCAGAACTTTATGCTCGATCCGGGAATCAAACCGAAAACTTGTCAATATTTGTATATGAAACTAGCTGACCCGCGCAACTTCGTCTGCGTCACATTTTCCATTAATGCTCCGCTCCTATTTGTCTTTGCGTGATGATATAGCCTTCCCCAATAAATGGGCTATCTAACACTGAAAGAATTTTTCAAATCAGATCAGTAGTTCCTGAGATTAGCGCGTTCAAGCAAACAAACAAACTTTTCAGCTTTATAATATTAGTATAATTATGTAGATTTATTCATGTAGATTTATAACATTGATAGTTCCAGTAAGTAACCCAAGAATAAATCAAAATTAGTTTCTTTTATTTTCGAGTAGTATAAACTTAAAATCTGCTTTCAACTACAAATATCGAGTTTCCTTTGGCTTTAGTTTTCAGCAAGCAATTCCCGTTCCGCACTTTATTTGACCATTTTCAATAACACCAAAGTTCACAAATTGGCAAGTATGTTGCCACAACTTGTATGTAGCAAATGTTTGATATTATTATATATGTACAATTTTAGGTCACTCTACATATTTCCGAGTCGGATAGTTTATTTTTTATCTGTGATGGGTTTGCTCTTGACTCTAGTCTTGAGAGATGACAGAGACAAAGTCTACGATGGAGCGAGCTTACCCAGAAGGAACCTGTTATAAAATAACCTCTCATTACAAAATAAAGGTTGACAAAGCCCTTTAATTTTTACATTAAACAAGCTTCATTTTTATAGCGCATTCCAATCCACAAAAAATATTTTGTCCATAATAGTAATCGCTTATTACTGATAGAATTTCACTTCATCCAGGCCCAATATTAATTAAAAAAAAAAAATGAAAGAAATATTCACAGCAGACTCTACAATAGCGTCTTTAAAATTAATTACACTCCTGTGATTAACGGTAGAATCCGCCCGCATGATTGTGGCAATATCTTCAAATCGTCTTATCGCCTAATGAAGGCAATGTTCCATGCGGGATGTTTTCTGAGCGCCGAGTTCTTTTGCTACAGCCTACGCTTTATTGTGTTGTCTTAATTAGCCCTTGTACTTTAGTAATTACGTTACTTTTATTTAATAAACATCGGTACATTACTATTGATTTTAAAACGTTCATATTCTCGAAAGGCAAAGGCGTTTTAGTACACGTATTTGTTCACACTTACTCCGCTTTTATGGAGTCCTGGTACTGAAACGAGGTGATTAATTGAAAACAACCTTTTAAATTCAGAGTTCGATCCTATAGTGGTGGTTTGGATTAATAAATTCATCCCCTTAAATCCCTGGATGATTAAAAAAATAAGGAAGCCAAGTGAAAGTGACTCACCATCCACAGCCTTCTTGATCTGCTCCCTGGTGACATCAGCCTGAGGCTCCAACACCACCGCTGCTACCGGGCCATTGTCAGACAAACGCACTACGCTCTCATGCACCCCTGGTACTGAGCCAATCACTCGCTCCACTTCTTCAGGCGCAACCTATTGGAAAAAAAATCAAATTGATTTTTAATACTGAATTAAAATTCCACTAAGTGTTTTGCCATGTCATTCCAGGCGTTTTGATGATAAATTATAATATTGCATAGAAAACTCAAAAAGCCGAGCGAAAATCAGTGCCTACTTAATATTAAACAATCACTTAGATACTCCAGGCGAAAGTGCTTTTAAAGATTCTATTTAAGAGACAGAAATTACATGCAAATTTCTTCATCTTCAAAATTGAAGCAACATTATTTTTAATGCTCAAAAAATCGTTGGAAACTAACTACAGGATAATTAAGTTCGAACAGAAAAGTAGAACATCTCTCTACAAAATTATACCAAATTAGATCCTGACACTGTAATATTCCCCCGTTCCCGCTCCCACAATAATCCAGTCGGGATGCTAGTTACGACTTTAATCTATATTTGAAGTCCTCATTTTGTGTTCGGAGTTCTTTTGAAATTAACAAAATATGGAAATAAACCGTCACGACGTAACGAGGGTCGGCCTACTTAACATAATATAATTATTCGTGCGAACATTCTACTACATATTAGGTAATCTTGATGACCTATATTTTCTCTTTGCATGGAAAGGGAATACTAAAATATCTAGGTAGGGTCAGGTAAGGGTTGGCAAGTCTGACGTGTAGGCTGGAGTTCACAAAGGAGACGGGGCGTCGAGGTACATCTGACGTTTCCTTTATACGATGGAAATAGAACTCTCGTAAGACAGTTCAATCCCTTTGAGATATTGGTTAGTTGTAACGTTTCGGAGACGCTATTTCCTGGAAAAAACCTCAGCATATTTCCTTGTGTTGAAACTTTGTTTTAATGTTTTCTATAAAGCAGGAACAATTTATTTTTGAAAGATGATCGTTCACGCAGATCAAAATTAACATCGACATTTGAGCCTGGTGTTCATGAATGGTGAACGTCTAAATTCACAAAACCGGGGTACTGAAAAATAAAGTTGGTCCTTACCTGGGCACCCCTGAACTTAAAGCTGAACTTCTTTCTGACTGCGAAGGAAATCCTGAGGTTCTCGTCAACATGGAACACGTCTCCAGTCATGTACCAGCCGTCAGGGGTGAAGGCCTCTTCCCAAGACGCGGGGTTTTTGAGGTAGCCCTGCAATTAGAGGAGTTGAAGGTGACTTGGTGCTCTTGACACAATGACTTTCTATCAAGCGATAGCGATTAATGAAATGTCAAATGTTATAGGTTGACCTCGTGACGTTTCGTTAACATATTATGTCAATCCCATACATTTGTTCTTTTTGACAATCGTTGTCGCTTGTAGTGTGTCATTTTTATAAGTCTTCTTGGTAAGTGTATTTTTATGGTAAGTACCGTGTTTTCAGTCATTGACTTGTTTTATAGCTGCTTTGAAATTGTGAATGAAATTTGTGATTTAATTTTTATTTTAATCTCTTTTCAGTACCCATTAGTCTCATTTTAGTCATTTTCGAAAATAAAGGAGGTTAACCACTTTTGCCTGGAACATTTTTTTATTAAATCTTTCTGAAACCAGCCAGCCTTCATTCTATCGGTCAGTAATTAAAGTATTACCTTAATAGTACAGCTGCTCTTAATCCACAGCTCTCCGGTTTGATTGGGACCCTCCAGCTCCTGGCCCTGATCGTCAACGATCTGGAAACGAACATTCAGTTTTACTACCGCGAAGAGTTCTAGATAATGTCGACAGACACTTTTATCTTTTCTGGATAGGTTCTGTTGATGACCCATTACTTGATAGAACTTCTTTTGACCAGTAATAACGAATGTAAAAGTTCCAAAGTGATGCTAATATTTGAGATAAAAATTTAAGTAAAATAACATTGAGATCCCGTTGAGATTTATATGGCGAGACTTGTGAAGGCTGATAAATTGGACGATAAGAATGAACAATTAGATAATAAGTTGATAGGCTTACTGCTTGTCAATTTAGTAACCAGACTTTATCCCAAGTAAAAAGGAGCTTAACTTTAACTTTTATTTTGGTCGGCACAAGGTATAAATTACCGCAACACAAGTCCCCATCCATTATACAATTTGCCGAAATACGTCGAAAATGAAATTCAATACTATATCTTTTGGAGTTTTTGCTAATATTAAGTAGTCCCTAGAACAGTCAAATATAGGTAGTTTCTGGAAAAGACGATTTGTCACTTCTCAGTTTCACATTGCTACGAATAATTTCTTGTGTCTAATATTTAAATGAGAGTTTCTAGCTGGCATCTCAAGACGTTTTGATGAATGTTGTAATTAAAGCTAAGTAAATAGCGTCACGTTTGGCTAGACATGTTAAGATGCAATGCTTGCGGGGATTTAGCTTATTTTATTTTATAATCAAAACTTTCTTCAAAATATACCTTTATTAAAAATATTATAGTAATTAATTTGCATACTATCTTTGATTTAATTTGATTTGACTATCTTGAATTTATACAATTCAAGATCTTAAAGCGTAACAGACAGATGTGTTGCTGGGTAGTTTGTTGGCCACTTCTTCTCCACAGCAGTGACGGGCGGAAGTTCTGGGGGACTGTCTTTTGTAAAAACTTGACGTTCAAAAAGTGCTGGCTCTAAGCCTTATTTGAATTAATGACTTTTGAATTTTGAATTGACTCTTTGTTGTGCCTTTACAGGGTCTACAACGGCTCTTCGTTCTCTACGTTTTTATTAACGTCTTATTTAGCTTGTAGAACGCAAATTAGTGAATATAAACATGAATACATACCTTGTAATCCACAAAATTGAGCAGCCTTCCATTGCTCTTGAGCGGTGCCTCTCTGTCAGGGATAGCAACCAGGCCGTGAGTCTCCGTGGTGCCAAATCCGTCACACAGGTGGCAGTTCTTTGGCAGTTTTTCCTACAAAATAGAACAATATTCAGTCAAAGTTTTATTACACTTTTCGTTAATATCAGCTAATGGATATTGATGCTAGCAAACGCAACTGACAAGGCAGGAGGACTAAAACATATCAAAAATGAATACGAACTTTCGGAGAATTTTCTTTAACGTGAGTTTTCAGTTTTTTTTTGAAAATATTTAGGTTTTATATATTTTTTGAAAATATTTAAATCAATGCCGTTGCTATGATTAAATTTATTTATACTTTGCTTTGTTAAAGTTTTTACTTTGTTAAAGTTCTACATTTACTAGATAATTTCCGTCCATAAAACCACTGAAAAAAAGCTGGTAAGGCTACCTAATCTATACTACTAGTAATAGCACTTATAAGTTTTCATTCATAAACTTTTAAAACACGCAAAACTTGGTACCAATTTTTTCATCAAATATGATTATCATGGTATTTTCATAATCTTCAACATCGACAAGGCAGCTTTCTCTATAAAACGTGAAAGTTAGCAGCATACATTTTTTAGTGAGATTATTACTCTCAAAAATGCATTCTATATGGTAGGTCTATAAAGACAGAAACTTTGCCAAGAGAGTCAATTGGGACTCTATCTAAATGTGGATCGTAATTGATAGCCTATTGGCCGCAAATTGTTTTTATAGTCATATAACTATTTTTTTTGTTCCATAACAGCGTATTTACGGTTAAATTGCTTTTTCAATGAATTAATTTTGCAAACGAATGTTGCATGACTGTACCAATTTTGCTACTGAATTGTTTAATCATCATCATCATCATATCATATCATCATCTATACTTATAATAAATCCGTAGAGAGGTCAATTCTGTACATGAAATATATTTCCAAAATAACTATCAGGGGGTGATTAGGGATCGATACTGATGCCAAAAATGCAATTCGTAAATTTTTTGTCTGTCTGTCTGTCTGTCTGTCTGTATAACCGTTATAGAAACAAAAACTACTCGACGGATTTTAACGAAACTTGGTATAATTATTTTTCATACTTCTGAGCTGGTTATAGTATACTTTTCATCACGCTACAATCGATAGAAAAAATGAAAAAAAATAATAATGAAAATGTGAAAGTTTGGTTGTTGTTACTCAATCACGCCAGAACGGCTTAACGGATCTTAATGAAATTTAGAACAAAGATAGATTATAGTCTGGAATAGCACATAAGCTACTTTTAATCCCGGGAACATGTTCCCTAGGGATCTCGCGGGCGAAGCCGCTGGCAGAAGCTAGTAAATAATATTTAAATTGAACGCTCTAAATGTTACAAAGTCTATGTGAAGCAAAAGAAAGCTCTTTATTTTGCTTCACTGGTGAACTTAGTACTTACTAGCAGGGTACCCATCAGCTCCGGAGTGGCTGGTGATCCGAGCAGGAACATGGTTTGGATGGAGCTCATCTGGTCGGGTCTCACCTGAGGTACCAGGGACACAGCGAATGAAGGAGCCAGGTAGGCCAATGTTGGCTACAACAAAAAATAAAATGGATTTTTTTTATCTATACTATATAATATATATATATAATAATATTATAAAGCAGAAGAGTTTGTTTGTTTGTTTGGTTGAACGCGCTAATCTCAGGAACTACTGGTCCGATTTGAAAAATTTTAACTTTCAGTGGTAGATAGCCCATTTAACGAGAAAGGCTTTAGGCTATATATCATCACGCTAAGACAAATAGGAGAGGAGCATTCATGGAAAATGTGACGCAGACGAAGTTGCGCGGGTCCGCTATTTATTTGATACTAACTGAACCGTGCCGTCGTCTGCCTTTCTCGATAAATGGGCTATCTAACACTGAAAGAATTTTTCAAATCGGCCCAGTAGTTCCCGAGATTAGCGCGTTCAACCAAACAAACAAACAAACTCTTCTGCTTTATAATATTAGTATAGATTGGTTCTGTGTTACGGATAGAATTCTTGTGTGGGTGTTTAATATATTTCTTAAGTCAATATATTTTGGAAAAACAATATTAGCACACATAGCAAAGGTATTCATTTTCAAATAAAGTATGAGTAATACGATAATACTTCTACTAGGACAGATAAACATCTACAAATAACAGCCAGGACTAAGTGTTTAACAAGTTAACATAGGTATTTTCGAGGTATAGAGAACTTCGTACAATTATCACTAAGTTTGACGCTAACAGTACATTATTAAAAGCAGTAATTAGTACAAACGAAGTGCTTTCAAACGAGTTCAAATGATTGTCTTTACGTAAAACCCTAATTTCCTGAACGTTAGGACTCGTCACGTTTTAAGCAAATTCTGCTTTAAGAGTTTAGCAAATTACAAATTGCTTCTTTTAGTAACTTCACAGACCTTCTAAGAATAATAAACAGTATATTAAACAAGGGATTAATTAACATAAGGCTGGTTGAGAAACGGCAATATACAGTTTTCCTTACTGGTGAGTTTTTCATCCTAAAGGTTATGCGGTCAACGAGTAGGTTCTGATTGCAATTCATTTTGATTGCGTTATGCTATACAATTTTGTTGAACTCGAGCATTATCAATAAAACACAATCAGAAAGGTATTAGTGTTAACTGTTGATCCCATTTATTTAAGCAACCTTTTTCTTCGGATATTGAAATGACTTAAATATTTATAAAAATTGTCATCAGTATCGAAACACGTGAAAATTTTTAATTAAAATCTACGTCCTGTTTTAACTTAATCATAACTGATAAGACTTTAGAACAAGTCATCTGCAGCGTTCCTCATTAACCTTCCCTCCCTAATCTATATTTTGGATGTCCTCCACCCTAGGGCGGGCGGAGGGGTCCGTCAGACTCTTACTGACTAAAACCACCCCGATAATTCATCTCTCACCTACGACGGGGATCGCGGGAACTCATGTGACTTCCAAAATCCCCGGCTGGTGCCTCTGCGGGCCACCTCGGGTCATCGGGGGTCCCTTATCTGACCTAACTTTTCTTTCCTTCTTTTCAGAAAATCAAATGTACTTACCCTATACTTCTCCATCATCTCGATGACGTGTTCGGGGGTGATCGGCTTAGGTGTCATGACGATGGGGATATGGTGCGTCACGCTGGTGGTCACGAACATCGTGAACGTGACCCACTGGATGGTGGTTATCACCATCGTCCGGGCGGTCGGTGTTGGGAACTGCGTGTGGTAAGTCCTGGAGACAATTATTGTTTGTATTTATTCTCAAGCTTCTTTTCCAATTATAATACATTAATTTTATATGTATATTTTTAGTTCATCAGGATTTCATACAAAAATAAAAATATTTAAATAGAACGCTCTAAATGTTACGAAGTCTATGCGAAGCATAAGAAAGCTCATTCTTTTTCTTTTTCTTGCGAAGTATAAGAAAGATTCGTAAAAAGAGCTTTCAATTTATTATTTTTTTATTTTTGTATGAAATCCTGATGAACTAAAATATGATGAATTTTTAAAAGTCATAGAACAAAAGTTGTTGGTTATGATGTTATTAATATAGTCCTGAGAAGTTGCCGGTGTTTTACAAATAACCCTGTATACTATCATACAAAAAAAAAGATTTTTCAAATCGGTTCATAAATGACGGAGTTGTGAGGTAAAAAACATAAAAATGCAACCGAATTGAGAACCTCCTCCTTTTTTGACGTTGGTTTAAAATAGCAAAACAAAAAAATACTTTTTTCAAAATATTTAACCTGAAGACCAATTCTACTAATTATGAAGCAACGTTCACATTCAGAAAGAAGAAAATAGTAGAATAAACTCTAAAATGTTCTAAACAAATGACTTTTCAAGCAGTTCGTTACGGGTTAAATTTACTTTGATCAAACATCACAGATTCAAATTCAAATTCAAAGCATTTATTTCAAATAAACCATTTACAGGCACTTTTGAAATGTCAAGGTCGGTCAGTCAAAAACATGAGGCTATTTGCACGTTCCAAAGCGTAGATCTCTATGGAGAAGAACGTGCAAGAAACTCCATGGACACTCTTTTAAATCATGTGATGATGATTAGATGTCACTAACTGCTTCAGACTGTTTGAAATGTTTTTTTTTTAATGTCACACCAGTACTCACCATGGCGTTGTCACCTGGGTCACCATACCCCGATGGGTCAGGATGGCGGCTTTGGGTATTCCGGTGGAGCCACTGGTGGGCAGCATCATGATGGGGTCATCAATATCCACTGGAGCAACCCTGGAGGATATCACTTGAAGATTAGCGTTGGTGTAGGAGTATCTCCCTAAACGCCTGAGGCCCGGCCTCTTCTCTGGGAAAGGAAGTTGGATACGTGATGGATGTGTGCGTAGTATGGGTACAGTATGCGTTTTCGTTTCATTTTACCAACGAGGAATTAGACTCCGGGCTGTTTAATTAAGGGAATCGACCTCAGAACGTTGATCACCACACACAGACAGTAGTTCAATCATAATATCCTTGGTCGGTTTTTTGCGCCCGAGTCAAAGGACTCGAAGTTCGAACACGAAGCGTCTGTCCACACTACTCGGGTCACTTCGGCTCACTTCGGTTCGCGTCAGCCATAGTAAATACGCACGTATTTTTATTACGCGAGAGTACACATTGCAACGGCAGTTGCCACATGAACGTTATCCATTATGCCTATCGTGAGGGGAACGGGGGGAACGGGCGACTGAGTTCCTCGCGAAGTTGCTCGAGGTGTGTGGACACCTACTTTGGACTTCGGTCAACTTCGGAGAGCACTTCGCTTCGTGCAACTTCGGAATAGTGTGGAGGAAGCACTAGCCTTTCCCAACTATATTGGTGTCGGCATCCAGTCAAACCGGATTCCGCTGAATACCAGTGTTTTTACGTGGAACAGCTGCCTACCAGACCTCCAGAACCCATTAACTGGGTAACACGGTACTTCTTGATAAGACTGTTGTCAGATTTTCTGGCTTCTGAAAATCCGTAACGACTACCAAAGATCTACAAATGACAGCCGGGACCAACGGCTTAGCGTGCTTTCCGAGGTACGGAGGAAACTCTGTATTATTAAATGGTCACCCATCCAAATACCAACCTCGGCAAGCATTGCTTAACCATGGAGATCGACCTGTGCTGCTGTTATAATTTAGCCATGAGCTCCTCAATATAAAAATCTAAAGAGTCTTACTGATAACCGTCGACCTCATCGCTGAACCCTGCGGTGAACTTCTTCAAATCTCCAGTCACCACTTTAACAGTTTTCAGTTCCGGAAAGCCTTTCTGCGCCTCTTGGAGAACCTCGTCGAACTCTTCGTCGTAGAAGATGAAGCTTGGCTCGATCAGCTTTAAGAAATGAGTCAGTTCATCTGCGAAAGGAATTTATTTATTTAGCTCCTGCTGTGTTATCTTTACACCACACTTTATTGACTTATGCAGAACGCCTAGGGCAATAATGTACGCCTTTGTAACCATGTGCATGAAATCTAAATATGATTGGTCAAGTGATGATCTATGTGTGTTGCGTTCAATAAATTCAAGTTATGCTGTTATTCGAACCTGTTTTTGTAATCTTTAAAACATCTGTGCCAAAAATTGTGTTGCTTTGTCTTGGTTTTATTTGAAATGAATGCCATGAATTACATCTCCGACATTTCAAGAAAACATTTGTATAAACAAAAAAACTTCGCTTCGAACGCTTCGTTGTTAAGATATTTGGTATTAACTGTCGAGATACACCTTAAAATATCACGGTAATGCGACACTTTGGGTCCAATGCAAAACATTTTTTGTTTGTTTCAGCGTCCTTGACCCTTCCATTCCAGTTTCATTGTGCACAGAAACTTGTTAAAAAGTTAATATGACAGCTTCAAGAGAAAATCATTCAAACCTGTAGAAAAATTCGTAGACCAGTCCTCGCTTCGGTCTTTAAGCTATTTTTATTCCCGGTAGTATTCCGGGATAATTTCTGACTGTCGTGATGGTGAAGGTAGTGAGAATAGTTAGGAGGTACAAAGTTTTGTACTCACAGGCGGTAGTACTAGGATCCATCATAAACGATACCATTCCAGAGAAGATGGACGCAAAGTAAACAGCGGCCGTGTCCTGGTGATTCCTCATCAGCAGCATACCGTGCTTCCCTTTCGCTCCCTTCGCCGAGAGCGCGCGTGCGATAGAGATGGCATTTCTGAGGTGCTGGTCGTTGGATATCACTTCGCCGGTTGCTCCATTTGTCTGGATATTGGAAGATTTGGATAGTTTTGTTTATAAAAACAGTAAGGAGTTTTGGAGATCATGTCAGGGTTGAGGAGTCGTTCGTTGAAGGAATACGGGTGGGTTAGTCAGCCAGAGTCTGACACTTACTATCACTCCGCCTGGAGCGAGAGTAATCTTTAGATCAATTCCCATCCTAAAAAAAAGGGTTGAATATTTCTTTCTCCTTAAAACAGATCGCGGTGCTAAAAAGTACCACTCAGTATGCTTTTTTCCATGAGCAAACAAAGGCATCGAGGCAAAAACTTAACTGGCTACCAAAAACTTGTACATCTAAGCAAAGGTGAGATGGTACTCACCAGACTGCTCAACCTTTATTAAGTACAAGTTTTATCTGCTCATCTTTGGGACGGTTCTGCTCGAATCGATTAAAATACCAAATATTAAGTGCCTTCAAGTCAAGGCTCTGGGCCTTGACCATTGAATTTATAGTGTGTGTATTGGGGTATGTGTAGGATAATCTTGTTTTCGTTGTTTTTAATTGTAATTTATAATGATTGTATTGATTTTTGTTATATTTAATTTTTGTGTTGTGTATTTTCAATTCCTGTTTTAATTGCATTTTTTTTTTCTCAATATTCTTTTAATTTTATCTTTTATGCATATGGACCTGGTTCTGAAATAAAAATGATTTAATTTAATTTAATTTAATTGTCAGATAGTAAGCAAGTTCTCGCCTATCGATTTTCAATCGGATACACATCATTGAAAATCAACTAACTGTATGTATGACAACGTGAAAATAAGTTGATCCAGATCAGTTCTAATCAACAATTTTCATATTCTAGGTCAATTAAAAGAGTCAAAAGCCCTCGCAACAAGCCGTGACGATCCTCTTTTTGTTTGAGCGTCATTTCCGTCGCGCCACAAACAGATGGAATTGTTCAATAACCGCGCTCCGGCCAGTTCGTAACGCTATCTCACTGAACTTGTGACGTCACGGCGCTGTCACACTCAACTAAACGGATGCTTTCGTTTTTAGAATATGTTTTGAAGATCGATGTTGTTTGAAAAGCAGTTGTGGTATGAGAGAAATTTCTAGAGCCTTATAAAACTATTTACCTAGGTACGATCTTGGGTTCAAAACTGAGCCTTTTTTATGTCTTTCTGTAGAAATATAAACAGATAACGATCTGTTTATATTTCGAGTAAACAATTAGAGTGAACAGGCTACTTCTGGGTAAGATCGCTCCATCTTAGATTTTGTCTCAGTCATCTCAGACCTAGTCAAGAGTAAATCTCAAATATCAAAAAAAAAAAAAAAATCGTGTGTCATTTCCCGTGAGTACATAACTTGGAGCATCACAGCAGATGACTTTATGCCATTACCTCTATTTAATTTCAAGGTGTAAATGGGTTAATGATTGTTATAACCCTTCTTAAATGCGACAACTATAAAACTGAATTTATATCTAAGTTTGCTTTAAACCAAATTATTTTTAGCGGACCGCTTAAATGCGCCAACTCTTGGGAATGTGTGTCCAAGATTTCCTTAAGAATAAGAATAAGAAATTTTATTTGCTCAAACATGTGTAGGTATACATACAAAATTAAAATAATAAATGCATACGAGATCTTAAATTAGAATGGCTCACGACATGTTTGCCATTTCTCATGGCGTGCAAATATCTTACGTAATTATACTATTATAAAATTATCAATTTTTCAATTTTACCCAAAAAAATAAAAAAAAAATAAAATGTAAGTAATTAATTAATATTAGTCACGATTATACGAATGTCTAATTTTCAATCATTTACATTAAGTACCTATCCAATTATTTATATTCCTAGTCCAATATTACAAATTACAATAAAATAATAAAATTAAGATTTACATCACATTAATGGGCATTAAATTATAATAACATTTCTAATATAAACACTCAATTTCGTGACCATAAATACCATAATAATCACCATGAGTCGCTTAAAAATTCTGCAACACTATAGTATGCTTTTTGTGCCAAAAACAATTTCATTGTTTGTTTGAGTTTAGGTAGTGTTAACTCTCTCCAACTTTTGGGCAATTTGTTGTAGACAATTGGTGCCATGCAAAATACACTTTTGCGCATAAGTGCAGTCTTCGATGTATGTCCACACAGTTTACTATCATCACGTCTATTTCTTGGAAATTTGTCTGCCATACGAGGAAACAAATGTGGATTTGTTTTAACGAACATTGCTATTTCTAATATGTAAAGTGAGGGTAATGTTAATATATGATATTTAATGAAATATTCTTTACAGCTATCGGTAGTTTTTAGATTAAACATAGATCTCAAGCAGCACTTTTGTCTTTTAAAGATGATATCCCTATCGGTTGAGTTACCCCAGAAGATAACTCCATATCTAATGACGGATTCAATTAAACCATAGTATGCTATTAATAGCGCTTCTATATTTAGAGTGCGTGATAATTTATATAACGCATATGCACCACTGCTTACTCTTTTGGCTAGAGCATCAATATGCGATTTCCAATTTAAGTTTCTATCAATTGTTAGGCCCAAAAATTTTGTAGTATTAGCTGTCTGTATTTTATCATTATTGTATTCGATGTCAAGATTAGATAATAATGATGATCGTTGGCTAAAGTGCATAATCAACGTTTTATTTATATTAATTTTTAAATTATTATTATTCAGCCATGTTATCGCATCAATTAATGTACCTTTTATGTCCGTTTCATAATGGTTCTTATTATGGCATGGTATAGTTATCGTACTGTCATCAGCAAACAGTGTTATGGGATGTTTAATGGATTTAGGGAAGTCATTAATATATACTGTAAATAGGGGGGGTCCGAGTACACTGCCTTGCGGAACTCTCTCTCTCTTCACGTTTGGTGCGTATATTTATTCTACTAATTTGTGTCACTTGTTTTCTGTCATGTAGGTAAGATTTTATTAGATTAAATATGTTTCCTCGTATACCATATGCGTCAAGTTTATTTAATAATATATTATGTTGGACATAGTCAAATGCCTGTGTCATATCGCAGAAAATGGCACAGACTGGTATATTTTTATCCATGTTTGTCATGACAGTATGCAAAAAGTCGTATATGGCCAAGTTAATGGTTTTTTTCTCCCTAAATCCCTTCTGTTCATCACACAAAATATGATTTCTTTCAAAATACGTATTAAGTTCCCTATAAATATATTTTTCGATAATTTTTGAAAATATTGGTATCAATGATATTGGCCTGTAAAATTCTATTAGCTCCCTGTCCTGTTTCTTAAATAGTGGTTTTACAATGGATTTTTTAAGTGAATTGGGAAATATACCTTCACTGATGCTTAAATTAATAATGTGACTTATAGGGCTGCAGATTTCATATGCTACAGACTTAACAATGTTTGTACATATGCCATCGTATCCTACACTGTTTGTTTTTCTTAAGGACGCTATAATTTTTCATACATCAAGTCCTAGACATGGGGCCATGAACATTGAGTCTTTTCTGGCTAAAATATGTTTAGTGACTATGGTTCCCGTACTATTCATAGGTTTTATTTTATCTATAAAGTAATTGTTAAATATATTTGCAATTATTTTGGGGTCACTTACAGTTTCATTATTATGCCGAATTTTGTCTATAGTGTTTTTTGGTATGTTCAGTTTTGATTGATTTATTATTTCCCAAGTAGTCTTAGATCTATTATTTGATTTCTTAATTTTATGTATATTTTGTGAGCGTTGAGTTAAATAAATAATTTTTTTTAACAATTTTGAATAACTCTTAAATTTATTTTTATTAATTTCGGTAGGTTTTTGTCTATACTGCCATAATAAGTGACGTTTTTTTTTGCTACATATTTTAATACCATGAGAGACCCAACTAAGCCTTCTTTTCAGTTTTACAGTGATGAGAGTTTCAGGAAAGCATTGTGTATATAGAAAAGAAAAAATGTCTGTGAAGGCATTATAAGCAATGTTCGGATCCTTAGCTTCATATACTTCAGCAAATGATAGACTATTGAGGTAGGATTTAAATTTGTCTATGTTCTCTCTGCTGTAGTCCCGTCTAGTGGTCCGCCAATGATTTTTATTGCTTGCGGTGCTAATTGGACAATTGAGTAGTTGTGCCGTATGGTCAGACAAAGCCAGTTCCAAAACTATAGCGCTACGACAATTACTAAAATTATGCGCAAAATTGTCGATGCATGTCTTACTCTTTAAACGAGTAGGTTGACGTATAGATAATTTTAAATTAAAATTCAGTAATACATTTTCAAATTCAAGAGATTGTTTGTTTTTTTTCAATATATCTATATTAAAATCACCCGCCAGTACAATATTTTTAAATGGTTTTTTCATCAGAACACGTAATATTACCTCTAATCTACTCATAAATTCATCAAAATTACTTGGATTTGGCACTCTATATATACACACAATTACAATTCTATAATTTATAAGTTCTATGGCACAACATTCAAAAATACCTGTAATAGATAATTTAGCGATTTTCGGTAATTCTTTCCACTGATGACCATTTTTTATGAGTATACAAGCACCACCTCTTTTATTCTCCTTTCGACTAAAGCATGCAGCTAAACAGTAGTTAGGTATATCAAGATGGACTTCATAGCCTTCCATCATGAAATGCTCCGTAATACACAATAGATCCACTTGTATGCCTTTTTCTAATAACTCATGTAGACACACTGTGAGCATGTCAGATTTTGCTAATAGTCCTGCAATATTTTGGTGCATAATGTATACATCTTTACTCACGAAAAAAAGTATTCGTAGGTGTTTTTGTTTCAGCTATTTCATTATTATCGTCTAATTTATTGACTAGTACATGTTTGTCTGAATCTAAATTAACCTGGACATATTTATTTTCAAAGGACTTTTTATATTTATTTTGAGTAATTTTTTCATATTGAAAGAGTTGAAAATGATAATTTAAACATAAAATTTCTTTTAATAGTGATCTTGCAAGGTTTACTACATAATTTCGCCCACTTGGTAATGATCTAGTGTAATTCATATCCATGTAAAGTACATTTTTATATTTATTACAAATAAACCTAAGCAAATAGTTAAGTTTCGATTCTTGTAAAAACCTGTTTTTGGGTACTTCAGAGATGATTACATTTGTATTCGCAGTTAATGCCAGCCAACGGTGTAGATGTATATCGATGTCGTTTGGATTTTTGTCCCCGCATCCGCCCAATACAATGACGTAGTCGTTTTTTGTCAGATTGCTGATTTTTTTCTTGGGGCATTGCAGAATCTCACTCAATGTTGCACCTGGTTTCAGGTATGAAACTACAGCATACTCAGGTCCCAGCAGATCCTGTAGTACGTTGCGCAAGCCACGTCCCTGTCCGTCTCCCAGTATAACCACTTTGTGGCAGCTGCTCTGATGCTCAACCGGTTCACTTTCTGATGACCCGCGCTTAATCCCCTTAAACGTTCCCTTTTCACTGCAATGACGTGAGGTATCCTTTTGGATTTCAGCATCGCTCTCCGATTGATACTGCTGTGTTATATGTTTGCTGGGTTGCTCCGAAGTACTTTTTGACAGAATACTTCTGGTAAGGCGTAGAGGTGAATGGCGGGAAGTGTTTACTCTCATATTCAAAAGTCTTCTTGAGATTGGTGTCGAGTAGCTTTTTTTGAGTTGTGGACTAGAGTTGGTGATTTCTTTCAGTAATTCTATTTGTCGTTGCTGATCCTGGATCTCTTGTTTTAATTTCGTATTCTCACAACTAAGATTATCTATTTCTTGGTCAGCAATTTTTAGTTTTTCTTTAATTTCCTTTATTTCTTATCTGAAATCTTCCACAAATGATTGATGGCTTATTTTTGTTGCACTCTGTATGCTCATCATACTAGAATCTAGCATAGTGGAGTTTAATATATCTTGACTTGAATGCGACAAGTTAGTTTGGGATTGTGACCTGGCTAATTTGTTTCTATAAGTAATATTTTCCATCTTATTTTGAATATTTTGTAAAAAAAATTATATAAAAATTCCTTGTTTAATTATGCAATTTTTCTTGAAAAAGATGTTATCCCAAATCGTAGTTTAGATAAATTGCAAAAACATGACACAAAAAGTATGATGTCTCAAGCGGGATTCGATCTCACGACTATAGGTTTCCACAGGCGCAGTCGTTAAGTTTCACGCCACTCGAACATGTAATTAGGTTTGCAAATTAAGACATTGCTTGTTCCGTATTTTAATTTGAATTCGAAAAGTCGTTACAATGATTCATGCAGAAAAAATGTTTGCACTCAATCACAAAAACACAAGTCATTCACATTAGTCTTTTTACACTTTTTGTTAATGTTCTAGTTGTTAACTGCACTTAATCACTTAGTTATGATTGTTTAATTGTTTTTTACGAGACATACACTTATTTTACGTTTTGAAGTACGGTGTTGTATTTTTTTTTTTGTAAGTCCTTTTTTTGATTGAGTCCGTGAAACAATTCACTATATAACAATGTCACAGATGTTTTAGATGTTCTTTTACAGTTTTAAATAGCAGATACACTTTTATTATCACTTTAACTATTTTTTTTAGAATAAATAACACGGACACGATGTTAACGCGACAGCTAGCGCCATCTGATCTGATGATCAGATCTGATGATCTTAGGATTGAAAACGCGAATCTCTCTTGAATAAGTAATCGTACTCGTATCAAATCGCAAGATCTCGTGATTAGAAAGTCAGTTATACTTCTAAATGTCACCGGAAAATGGCTGACTTCGTAAGATTATAATAAATCTTAATTAGATCATAAGTCTCGATATATTATGAAACAGTCGTTTTGTATATTATACCGCGTGTATCTGACATCGATGCACAAACGATTTCCATGGGTCCGGGGCATGATTCTGGACACCCTAGACTTAGAATTTTTCGTCGGATTTTTTCCCATATTTTTAATTTTTTTTCAAGGGATTTTTACTTTAGACTGCTCATAATCGTTATTCTGACCTAACCCAATGAGATTTTTAATAAAAAAATAATTAATTAACTACGGATAATATTTTTGTGTTCACCAAAAATCTTAAGGTACATGTATGCATTTCTAAACTATTCAGATCTTAAACCCGTTTAATTGTTTTACTATAATTAAACTACTCGGCCAACAAAATATGTTACATCAAACAAATTCCAAATTAACACCAAGATATAACACTTTTTTATTGTAGTGCGCTGCAAATATTCTATTGTAACAATAACTATTTTATTCTTCCCCGAAAAATACTGATCGTGCACCAAATATTCCTGAATGTTACACAAAATTGGTTAGGTTAGGTTTAGGTTTTCATTTTTTTATTAATAAAACTACATTGGACATTAATTGGTGTTTGATTCAAATACATTTTGCAGTGCATTATCTGAAGTAAAACTAAAAAAATAAATGCTTGTTTTTAAAATTAGGTGTATTACTATTTTTACAAATTTGCAACAGTTGTTAAATAGATGCTCGTTATGACATATTTTAATTAACATATTTTGGTGCACATTCAGTATATTTGGTGGAACACAGGCAAAATTAGGTAAATGAAATGGGAATAAATTGAAGTACTTTTAAATACCATCCATTAACTACTTTCACTAAAAAGAGCAATCTGAATAAAACCACAAATAGATATCAGCTCAGCTGAGCTGATACTTTGTGGTACTCTTGAAAAAAATGAGAAAAGAACCGACGAAAAATTCCAACACTAGGGTGTCTAGAATCATGCCCTGGACCCATGGAAATCGTTTGTGTGTCGATGTCAGATACACGCGGTATATCCCATCCAGATTCAATAGTTTCCAATATATAATCGTGTTTTATGTAGAAAAATTAGTTCACAATTTCACGCGATATTTTACAATCTTACAGTGTTCGCCGTTTCTCGGTGACATAATCACACAATTGCAATATTATGTTATTGGGATACGCTATTTTTGTGCAGTAGGTATTTGTAGTTACTAGCTGTTGATAATTATAATTAATTGCACTGTCACTCCTAAAGTATAATATCAATATTATATCACTGGTTACCGACTTATCTGCAAGGTTACTACCGTACTCTGGTCATAACAGATAGCAAAGCTATTCTTACCACATTTTCTTATCTTGAGATTTGATACTATTATGCAAACATTTATTTTAATATTTCTTTTAGTGGCACAAAATTCTCAAACAAACCTTTTTAGGTTAGGTTAGTAAATATTATTGCCCGGCCTGATCCTCAGGGCTATAATCCTGAGGACCTAGTTGGGCAATCATACTTCATCACAAGTCGCTGGTAAATAATAATGTGATTTAAATTTATAAAATCAACCAAAAAGAAAACAAAAAGAAAAAACATCACATCGCTTTTAACTATCTCGAAAAACGTGTAGTAGGTAGAGAACTTTCTCAGACGAGAATACTATTCTCCTCGGGGGAAATCCTCAGGAGTCATCGTCTTGGATGAGCTGGTAACTCTGAACTGTCTAGCTTTGCTCGTCAGTTTCTCTTTCGATACTATCGGGAAAATAAACCGCCTTTGACATTAGACACTGCTCTATCCCCGTGCTGAAAAACATTCTATTAATTTAATTCAAACCGTCAAAAACTTACCATGAACTCATCGCTTGGTCTTTCCTTCAGGCAGTGGAGCAGGATCTGCGAGAAACTCACAGTTCCCCTCGTGGTGGGGTCCGGCTTGACCCCCTGCTCAGTCAGGATGGCGTCGAGGACCCCATCCAGGTACAGCTGCGCTGCGGTTGGCTTTCCTCTTACTACTGTGTGAGACATCTGTAGAAAGAGATTCTAATTTAAACAACATAAACTAAAACCGGCAATCTGACTGGATGTAGCTAAATTCAAGTATTACAGACGGTAAAACCCAGTAACTGGGTAACTGGATACGATTTGGTAAGATTTGTACAAGTAAATCTTACACGTAAGATTTACTGGCTTCTAACTACCCGTAACGACTGTCAAAGATCTACTACAAATAACAGCTGGAAGTTAAAAGCTTACAAAATATTGAAGATCAAAAGAAATCTTCGAGTCGTTGACCAATCATTTAAGGAATTTTCCATTCCATTGTTTACATGGTATTCAATAAAAGTTCGCTTAGTAAACTAGAGACCCAAAAACTTAACACACATAAATCTTACTATTTATTTAATCTCTAAACTACATAAAGTACCTTAATATCTTCTAAATTGAATGGAGACATAAATTATTATCTAAATATTACATCAAGATATCTATTCGTTAGGCTGCGATAGGTAATGCTTTAACAAAGACATTCCGTACATATTGGAGTACGTAATATACATCGGGGGTGGAAATATTGCGCCCCGAAGGCACTATATTTTTTGATAAGACAAAAATTCTCCTCGGGGAACTATTTTATTTGTTAGACGCAAAGAACTTGGACGTTTTACATGTTCTATTAGGTTCTTTGTACAGAATCTTTGTGAAATATTGACTTTTTTGCGTTATATATAATATAATATAATATAATAATATATAATATAATATCTTTGGACATTTCACACAACTTTATGCGCTCCTAGTATGTTGATTTAGAAATCTTTGCATGTAGTGTAGCGCTGAGTTGTACCATGAACTAGCGACAGTGATATGCGCTCCTAATACAGTGTCACAAAGGTACAGAAATTTGAGAGTTGAACTGGAACTCTTGCCTCAGCTGTGCGGCGAACCAACTTTAGTTTTCCTAGCGGTCCTAGTACATGCTACACGGAGACAAGAAGAGTATGGGATCAATAGATTGAAGCTGACTTACAATTACATAGTTTTGTCACTTCTCACTTTCAAAATAGCTGGCAATGGAGCTTTTTTTTTATTACCAGTAATAACGTTCCCGGACGAGTTTCAGACACAAGACACATTAACTACATACAACACTATACAACATGTGTTTGATAACTGACTTAAAAAAAATTCAGAACTAAAATCTTATCTTACATGAACTAAAATCTTATCTTACGACTTGCTACACAACACGAACTCACACGGCACTAAACAAAAAACCAACAATATGTTATAAATCCATAAACAAATGAAGTGACTATCGTGGACTGAGTCTATGTTTGATTATACGGAAATGAAAACGTCACGACCATGAGCGGCATACATAATATGGGACTCAATGTCAAGTTTACACACATAGAAGTGATATTAGAACTGATTGATAATAATTATGTGATAAAAAGTGATGCTCTAGTCTCTATGCTGGGGAGTTTTTCACGCCACCTCTTCTTCCCAGCTTAAGCAGTAGGAAGTGGTGACGGGCGGGCGAGTTGAAAAAAAGATTTTGAGAGAATTAAAAAAAACAGGCATTCAGCCTATTTTGAATTATTGACTTCTGATTTTGAATAAATTAAATAGTGTACCTACCTAAAGTTATGTTTAATTATTTTTTTTGGAATTGATGAGTTTTTAAAAATCATTCACGCCATGTAGGCTGCACGGATTTCTTTGAAACTACACTGGTTTAGTAGACTGAGCCAGATTAAGGACGTTTTATGCCACAACAAGCTGCGGGCAGAGGCAGAAATGTTTTTAATCCATACATCCATACTTATTTCATGTGGAGGAAGACTCTTATTTGTAACAAATTAGTTTTAAAATTTCTGAGTAATACTACTACTACCCTTCTAAACCATAACTGATTTTTCAAAAATCAAATGGTATCATTTGATTTGTAGATTTTCGGGCCCGATGTTGATGAAAACTAAATTGCAACAATGACTTTAAAAAAAAAACAGTTGATATATTTTTTAAACCTTTAAATGTTTTTGTTAAAAATGAGCTCTATCTGTAATACTTTACAGAATTTGATCCTTATTAGCTACACTTTCGGATGGTGTAATAATACAGATAGTTCTTTTTTCAAAAACCACCGGTTCGATTTTTAACGTGTGTGCAAAATGTCACGCTATCTCTGATTTGTTTTAACTTCCCCCATGACATAGCATTCAAGTTCAAGTGCTCACGCGCAATGTTACGTCACTGTGATAAAAGAACATCGGGCAACTGTAAATCCAATGGTGTCTTGTTTTTACAAATAAAAAATTACAGCATGACTGAGGCTACTAGGAGACCATGGGGCTAAAAAGGTCACTTTAGGAGAATCATAATATTAATCGCACAACAATCTGTTGAATTTCATTTTCATCTTTATCGCTTCCGCATTAGGTTCAAGGTTGATTGGGTAAATTTAACAGTGACGGGTACCGTGATTTTCTTTCCGATTCAGGACGACTTGCTTACAATGATATTGCATAATCAAAATATTGCGCATAATTATTTAAGGTGTATGTTCTGCCTTAGACGTTAACTGGTAATTTGAGAGAACTGGAGAAAATAAAACAATAGGAAAAGCGGAAGGCTACGGGTACGGAGAAGCAGCAATGGGACTATTACCTTTTTAAAAAACCGGTCATGGGCGAGTCGGACTCGCGCACGAAGCGTTCCGTACCGTAAACCTTAATTTTTATTATTTTTAGTTATAGTGGCAATAGAAATACACAATCTGTGAGAATTTCAATTGTCGACCTATTGCAGTTCTTGAGATACAGTTCGCTAAAAGACAGACGGAAGGACGGATGGAAGGACAGCGGTGGCTTGGTAATGAAAAGCTTTAAAATGTTCTAAAATAATTTCTTAAGAATGATTGCATTGTGTTACAACATACCCATGTGATTTAATAATTTGGATAGTTTTGGCTTCACTTACATTTTCAAGTTAAGACTTTGTTTGAAAATTTATTGATCGGTTATTATAGGTCTAAACAGCTGACTTCGGGGTCAACGACCGCAGATAACGCAGTTACACAAAATTGCTTGTTACTAAAAATGGGGCGGGGTTGCTATTAGATAACGAAATATTGATAACACACAACACACACATTTTATCGATCATGTCAAGCGATAGTTTGATAAGGGGGTTGCTAAAATAAATTGAACTTTTATCAAATTAGTGAGCATCTACAGCTGTTGTCTCTTATCTGACTGGCACTATTGTAAAAAGTTGTATACGATATCGCATAACAAAGTGTCTTGTAACTCAAGGTCATCATCACCATTATCACATCAGCCGAAAGACGTCTATTGCTGGACATAGGGCTCCCCCGAGTGTCGCCACAACGACTGGTCCTGTGCGTCTCGCATCCATCGGCTACCCGCGACCTTCACCAGCTCATCGGTCCACCTTGTGGGAGGCCGCGCCAACGTATACTGCTGGATATAGGGCTCCCCGCGCGCGTCGCCACAACGACCGGTCCTGTGCGTCTCGCATCCATCGGCTACCCGCGACCTTCACCAGCTCATCGGTCCACCTTGTGGGAGGCCGCGCCAACGTATACTGCTGGATATAGGGCTCCCCGCGCGCGTCGCCACAACGACCGGTCCTGTGCGTCTCGCATCCATCGGCTACCCGCGACCTTCACCACCTCATCGGTCCACCTTGTGGGAGGCCGCGCCAACGTTGCGTCCTCCGGTACGCGGTCGCCACTCCATAACTTTTCGGCCCCATCGACCATCCGTTCTGCGAGCAATGTGCCCTGCCCACTGCCACTTTAGTTTGCGATCCTTCGGGCTATGTCGGTAACCTTGGTTCTCTTGCAGTTATCATCATTCCTGATTCGATCACGCAAGAAAACTCCGAGCATTGCCCTCTCCATTGCCCTTTGAGTGACTTTAAGCCTTCTGAGGCCCATTGTAAACGACTATGTTTCAGTTACAAGTCATCACTGGCAACACACACTGGTCATAGACTTTCGTCTTGAGATACGCTGGTATGTGGGACGAGAAAATACCACGCAACTTTCCGAACGCTGCCAGGTAGACGTACTCATCCACAACTTCGAGATGAGAGTCTCCGATTTTGATAGGTGCTACATGAGTTTTTTTTCTATGATCTTGGTTTTGTCCATGTCCATTTTGAGACTAACTCTTTCTGAAGCTCTACTGAGGTCATCAAACATTGTACTGAGGTATTCCGTAGTCTCAGTCAGAACGACTATATCGTCGGCAAATCGAAGGTGGTGGATGTACTAGCCATTGACATTAATGCTTATATGCCTTCTCCAGTTCAAAACCTTGAAGACATTGTCCATTGCGGCCGTGAACAGTTTCGGTGAAATGACTCCTTGCCTCACGCCGCAGTGCAGGAAGATAAGTTTCGAGGTCTGATCGTGAAGTCGGACTGACATGGCGGCGTTTTTGTACAAATATTTCAGCACCTCGATGTACCGATAGTCAATCTGACGCCGTTGGAGAGTGCAGCACAGCCCAAGTCTCGATCGAATCGAAGGCTTTCTCGTAGACCACAAACGCTAAGCAGAGGTCAGATTATACTCTTTGGTCTTCTGTACAACCTACCGCAGCGTATGTATGTGGTCTACGGTGCCGTTTCGGAATCCGGCTTGTTCGGGTGGCTGGAAGTCTTCAAACCTGGGCGCGAGACGGTTCGTGATGACTCTGGAAAACAGGTTGTAAACATGGCTCAGAAGTGAGATGAGCCTGTAATTCTTAAGCAAGGCATTAGGGACTAGACTGCTTGCCGGGCACTGGGGGCCATTTTTTCGTTGTGCTTGTCATTTGGGGGGGGGTTGCCATAATTGCCACGCTTGTCAGGAGGGTTGGCGATCGCAGTGTATGGTGTTGCGATTTACAGGGAATGCTGCTGCCCATTCTATGGCAAGTGCCTTAGTCGCCTCTTATGACACCCACGGGAAGTTATGGAATGGTATTATTCTTTTACGGCGCCATACGGCACTGGCCAACACTATACGGAAGTATCAACAGGGTCATTCATCATACACAAAGTCATTGAAAAATCCACTTAAAATAAAATCACTAAACTCTATAGTTAATTATCAATGTACTTGAATTGGCGGTCATAGATTGAAATTATCTTGAACAATGTTTTGCTTGATTTTAAGGAAACGACCAAGTGTGAGTTGGACTCGCGTACAAAGGGTTCCGAACCCATTTTTATTTTTTGTAATAATTATTTTATGTTATCTTATGACTTGTTTTAGGTTTTTTTTTTGTAATCTCGAGGTTAATATTTCTTGAGTATGTGACTTCAATACTAATTATTATTTTAAAGATAAAGACAAACTAATTGTTTTGTTTTTTTTTTCGTATGAATTCCCAAAGGTGACCCCCATACTCAACATTCATTTATTTAAATTTTCCGTGTTTGGGTCACTAAAATCTGTAAATATACCAAATTTCAACATAATCGGTCGAGAAGATCCGAAGAAAACTGGCTGTGACAGACACAGTCACGCGAGTAATTCTATGGATTTTTTACGGATGTTCGATACCTAGAGCCTTTTTGCAATTACTAAAAATAATCAAGTTCAATTTGAACCTACTACAGACCGATTTTATAATTATTATAAAATAGTACCAGATGCCCCAACCTTCCTTGAGAACCACTTTTTCCATTGGTGAAAACAGCATGACAATCGGTGCAGTAGTTTTTGAGTTTATCGCGTACAGACAACAGACAGACGCGGCAAAGGACTTTGTTTTATAACATGTAGTGATAGTGAAGTAATAGACATACTACAGACAAAGACAATTCAACACAGCTATGACAGTACATAAATCTGAAGTATTACAATTACACCACAAATCACTAAATAACTCAACGCATCCTTGTCTCTCTCCAAAAAAAAAAAAACATATTGGGCAACACAAAATTCCGGCCAGGTTTGAATTTGCCGCCATTTGTGCGTTCAAGTATTGGCCTATCAAAAAAAAAAACAAGAAGCTAACTAGCAAAAAATTAACAAAAAAAATTAACGCACACGTAAATTCGATTAGCACTAAATGCATAATTTAATTATTATTTATACACTTTCAGCACAAAAAGGGTTATAGACAAAAAAAACTAAGATATTTTAATTAAAATAGCTAAAACTGAATCACTTTATAAGTGACTTCCTATAAAGGAAGAGGGTCTCAATTCGGCACGTATTTAATTTTTTTTTTACTTCAGAATATGTAAGTACCAAGTTCACATAAAATTTAAAGCAGTTCACTTACCTCGACAGTTCTCTTATAAAACTTGTTTCAATAGGATTTTTATCCTGCGTCTGGGCACACTAGAGCCTTAACGAACGACTGGAGCTCACCGAGCATAGAAGCTATTATTTATCACCACTTTTATACTACTTTCAATACTAAAAATATATCTCTGATGTTATCAGTATTTGTTGTTGTTGGTATCATATTGTTATCATAGCGGATTTATAATAGCGGAGGATCGTTATGCGGTTTCGTTAAATTTCGCCAGCGTCACGTTCGCCGTTGCGAAGTGACCGCATGGTCGCGTCACGCCACACCGCCGAGGGCTCGGCCGTTCTGACTAGCGTCATCATTCGCGAGTTTAACAAGGTCATCTGCCGTCTCGACTAAAGGAAAAGAGGCGCATCTGCCTGTTTTGACAAAATTGAGTTGTTGGACTCGTGACGAAATGACGAACTCGTAGATGGGTTTTTTGTTTTTCAGGCTGGGTCTTCTTGTTTTTTGTCGTTCTTTTCATTGTTGAATCATCATGTGTAGTCTGACGTATCGATCACTTGGTGCGCTATACTCTTCCACGTTTTTCTGTCCGTGGCAGTCTTAACAGCTTCGGCTATTGATAGGCCAGTGAGCGTCTTTACTCGGTCTGACCAACGGGTAGATGATCCCCCGCGTGGTCTTTTCCCGTCTATTTGGCCAACTACCATAAGCTTCTCGAAGCTATCAGGGTTTCTCCGATAGACATTTCTAAAATACTTAAGAATTCGCTGGAATTTAGGATGGGAAAACATCAGAATGACTCCTTCAGCTCAGAGCGGAACGGAATGGAGTGTCAGGCTTAGTGACTGAAACTCATCCGTGTTCTTCCTTTTGTGTTCCAGGAATATGGTGACTGTTTCGAACAAATTCCGCAACCCTGTCGAAATGCCAGAATATTTGAGAATGAGCACGTGACATTTCAGTGACATACGCTTTTTTATTTTCAGTAAGAAATTCTCTAATTCAAAGAATGAACACTTAGCTTTTCTAACTACTTTAGAAATTGGCAAAATAAACTCTAAAATCACCATCTGCTCTGCTTGACATTAACAAAAAAAAATCAGGACAGTAATAACATTTAAAAAAATATTAATGTCGTTTGTTTTGTACAGTACAAAATGGCAAAACAAATATCGAACCATTTAATATCTATTTAGATGATACTTAGGTAAAAGGGAAGGGAAGGTAAAGGAAGCATTGTAAATCGACATTGGTCGCTGTTTTTTGTTCAACTGTATCAATAGAGAAAGATGAGCGAGAGCATGTAGTAAAGTAGACAAGGGTCTTAACTGGCTATTTTAAATACCGCGTGTATCTGACATCGACGCACAAACGATTTCCATGGGTCCGGGGCATGATTCTGGACACCCTAGACTTAGAATTTTTCGTCGGCTTTTTTCTCATTTTTTTATTTTTTTCACGGGTTTTTTTACTTTAGACTGCTCATAATCGTTATTCTGACCTAACCCAATTAGATTTTTAATAAAAAAATAATTAATTAACTACTTTCACTAAAAAGAGCAATCTGAATAAAGCCACAAATAGATTTCAGCTCAGCTGAGCTGATACTTTGTGGTACTCTTGAAAAAAATTAGAAAAGAACCGACGAAAAATTCCAACACTGGGGATCATGCCCTGGACCCATGGAAATCGTTTGTGTGTCGATGTCAGATACACGCGGTATTCCATATTGTTGTAGTGACGAGCTACAGCCATGAAATTTGACAATAAAAATAGACATGAATTGTGTCGGTGCTACACTTAAAATATGTAGCTAACGTCCGTTGTGGTGGCTAAAGTAACTTGATTAAGGGGTTTGTAGGAAAAAATAAATAAACTAGATGCGCCTTTTATCAGATTTACAATAGATATGCAAAATTTATTTTATTTTGTCGTAATTTATAAAATTGGCAGATACACCCCTATTTGTTTGGGCGGCAGGTTTGGTTATCACTATTGTAGTGCTATAGTACGTGTTCGTCAGCTGATAACCGTCGTTCCTTCTGATAAGAGCAATGGCGCGTTCATTTTGCCGAATCATGTTATATGAAAATTATTTACGCAATGTTTTGGGGATATTACGGAACGAATACAAGACTGGTTTTACACCAGTACAAGTTCACACCAAAAATTACGCACCAGACAACGGAGCGTGTGGTAAAATCTATTTTACCACATTACCACACGCTGCGTTGTCTGTTGCGTAATTTTTAACTTTCGAGCAACGTATGCATTTTTTGAGCAAATGTGTTGAAAACTTTTTATTGAACTTGTACTGGTGTAAAACCAGTCTACAACACACTACACACACTAGTTTTACAACGAAGCGTGTGGTAAAATCTATTTTACTACATTACCACACGCTCCGTTTTATAGCAACGTGCATATCCTTTACGGTTTTTTATTTTATTTCCATAAACAAATTATATAAAAATTCCGTCTGCGTCTGCGCGTAACTCCAAGCAGACTCAGACGGAAGCGCTTTTGCTCATTTTGCTCAACACATTTGTCTCACTATAATACTAAACAAAAAATGAGACGATAGATGTAGTTCTAATTACCCGACTGCGCTAGGAGGAGAGTTATATTTTTTTTCGAGTGTATGCTTGTATGTATAAACGCTCTGTAGTCTAAATGGTTTGATGGATTTTAGCTTGAGAGATGTCGTTACACTTGTCTTGTTTAGACTACAGAGCATGCCAAAGAAATATACATAAGTACATACATACATACATACTCGAAAAAATCATAACCGTGTGGTAAAATAGGTACTTAGGTGAGAGTACCTTTTCTACCAGACGCTCTATTGTCTGATACGTAATTTTTAGATTTCGAACAATGTATACAGTTATTTATGATACAAGAGCGGTAAGTTGGTCTTTACAAACGAGTAGACAAATGTAAGCCCGAGACGAAGTCGAGGGTTTACCATAGTCACGAGTTTGTAAAGACCAATATCCGCTCGTGTGTCATACAACGTTTTTCGACACATTATATAAATATGTAGATAATTAAACAAACTTTTTCATTATCTATTAAAAATTATTGTTAATCATTAAAAAGCGTTCTCGCGAATTTGGCGGCAAGAGACCATTTTCTGCAATTGACGCCTCATTCAAGATGTCAGGCGGAGTAGATTCCATATTTATATCTGATTCCTCGCTTGAACACATATTCTACTTAATATTATTTATTAAAAGTCGCAACTATCTTTGACGTTCTATTTGAAAATGGCGCGAATTTGCAAATGGGGAGTGTGTGTTTGGAATAGTGTGCGTTTTTAAAATAAGAACGCGCTTCCGTTTGCGTCTGCGTGAAACATTTTAGTAGAATTATATGTATTGTAAATTGTATTATATATTGTACCAATCGGATTTTTTTGACAAAATCATTTATTTAACCAGTAACATTTTTTAAATCGTCTCCTCGTCATTAAAATGGCACCGAAGCTCAGATATTTTAATTTTTTATAAACCTATCCAGTACCATTCTCACTATTTAGACGAATCTAACGATACCTTTCAAGCTAAAATCTATGAAGCCACAGGGTTAGGCTACAGTGTGCCACAGAAATATGACATCATACATAAATACACTCGAAAAAAACATAAGTTTGACAGTCGGGTAATTAGAACTACATCTATTGTCTTATTTTTTCTTCAATATTAAAGTGCTACAAACCTTCTGAGCAAAAAGTTCTTCGCAAAAAAAAAACGCGTATGGAACGCTTCCGGATCGGACGCAGACGGAAGCATTTTTGGCTGACGGATGCAGACGGATTGAATTCTTATAATTATATTGTTTATGGAAATTAAAAAAAATACCGTAAAAAATACGCACGGCGCCATACATCGGAGCGTGCGGTAAAGTAGGTACTTAGGTGAGAGTACCTACTTTACCGCACGCTCCATTGTATGGTCCGTAATTTTGAACTTTCGAACAATGTATACAGGCTTTGTAAATGCATTTTAAGAGCAAATGTGTCGAAAATGCATTTTTTGAGTTGAACTTTTTCTCTGTGCCAATAACTAAATAGTTATTGGCACAGAGAAAAAGTGACTAAATAGTGATTGAGCATAGGTCTTGTCATACAACGCGTTGCAATATCATTTGCCACATTACCAGTCGGCAAAGGTTTTTGTCGTGCCAAACGTGTTGTTGGGAAGTTGGTTGTGCTACTCTTCTTAGAGGCCATTCTACTGCTGTACATAGTCGTGGGCGTGTAGCGTGTACAGTGGAAACGTAGGTCCACGTTGTCAAACAAATGACAAAGGACAGTGCGTACTAGAAACTACTCGGTCACTCCCTCTAAATCTACCCGCATAGAGACTAGTGACAGGAAAAATATTGCGAATATTATCACCGATAAGTTATCAATCAACATTACACAAATTTTCCACCATAAATAGATGTTTGGATAACACTTAGGACAACTTTGATAACGAACTATTTTCGGGTTGCTGTAAAACGATAAAATCCGGTTTTATCCGGGTCTCGGATTGGATCGATGTGGATTTTAGCAGTGTGGGCATAACAACAGTTTATAATCACGATAAAAATCATGATGCAAGTACTATTGTTGTTATGAAATAAAGTTACCAACGTAGGTGCCCAGATATCTTTAAATTCTTCCATTCTCAACGGAGATTAGCTAACGCAGGAGATATTATAGTGTACAAACGTGTGCGCACTCTTTGGTGTCCTCCTGGTGACGTCAATCGGACACGACCGGGGAGGGAAATATGGGGCAGCACAATCACAACTACCACTCTCTAGGTTGCTTCTGAGAAAATATACTACTTGTGGGTGAGGTCACTCCATTGTAGACTTTGACACCAGTCAACCAAGTCACCAGTCTTGCCAAGGAGTACCGTGTTACCCAGTTATTGGATTTTGGAGGTCTGGTAGGCAGCCGCTCCACGTAAAATATTGGTATTCAGCTGAATCCGGTTTGACTGGAAGCCGACCCCAATATAGTTTGGAAAAGGCACGGTAGATGATGATCTCTGACCTAGACTAGGGTCAAGAGCACCCATCAAATAATAAATAAATAGAAAAAATTAAAATAAATGTCGATATGTCGTTGGACAAGCATTTCTAATAGCAGTATTTCTAAATAATCCAAAATACACTATATGGTTGTTGACTTATTAACTGACTTCCAGAAAAGGACGATTATCTCAATTCGGCGGGTATTTTTTATTGTGATTATTTTTTTGGTTCGTTGCGGCATAATTTCCATTTTTTGGTCCCGTTAAAATATAATTCATTTAGCTTTTTTCATTTAGCTTTTTGCTTATTTCAATTTTTATGTTGAAAAAGACGTCGTTTAAGTATACTTAAAAGTTAAAAATAAAATATAACCGACTTCCAAAAAAAACACTACAAAGTACAAAATAACCTTAATTTCGGAAGTCGGTGTTAAAAAAAATATACCTACTAATCCAAAGACACTGACGTCCGAATTTAACGTTATTTTACACTTTGTAGTGATTTATTTGGAAGTCTTTTTTTACTTATTATTTATTTAACCATTTATGTACACACATTTAATAAGAACATGAGAAGAGGGAAACAGAAAAATAGGTACAAAGGTGAGGAGGTGGGGAGGTGGTGGTGGTAGGTGGTTTTATTAAATAGTCGTAAGTATTTTTTTTTTTTAAGTTTTTTTTTATAACATTGCTTGACATTGGTGGTTGTTGATTTTTTCCATAATCTACCGAATCCTGGTTAGGAAAACCTATTTTTAAAAATCCAATGATGCAGTTTTAGATTTCATCAAAATTGGACTCGATACTCCTTTCTCCCAGGTTCGCTTCCCAGGAACCTAGCTGGTTCTATCAGGATAAGCAAAACGCAAACATTTAGGGCGGATTTCATCAACCTGAAACTGAACTCGGTCAGCATATGAACCACGTTTACGGGCGTGAACGCAGCTTGATCGCGATAAGTGGTGAAATCCGCTCTTAATAGTTTGCATAAGAGAATTTTCGGAACCAAATCAGTACTTCCACAGTTACTTTACCTCCTAGAAAATACCAAAAAAAGTTTACCACTATTTAATATTTTATTTATTAGCAAATAGAAAACCCCTGATGCGCAATTATCCGCATTCTCATTTACAATGTTTCAAGGAATTTTCCTTCCTACCGTTTATTAAGTTAGTAAATCACAGAATGTTGCTTTTGTCTATGATGTACCACAACAGATACGCCTAGTACTATAATGTCCGTCCCGGACATAGGAAGGCCCATTTATATAAGATTTCGGAAGCTTCCATGAATGGGGCTGTTCTTCAGCAATCAATATTTACTTTTAAAAAAATCCCATTTTGTTTTATCTTTTAATCTGAGTATATATTTTTAAAACATATAATGTGCGTCTATTAGAAATTCTCATGAACTACTACAATGATAGGAATGAGTTCTTAACAGAAAAATATCTCCAGTTCAAAAAAACTATCAACCTACATTTAAATATTCCGTGAGTTGTTCCACAAAGATAGCTTAGCACAAAGGTCTTCTATTTTCGCGACAAAACAAGCACAAACAGAAAGCTTTGGCCGCTTTTAAAGCGAAATTAAGGCCTCTTTCAAACTGACAGCGAGGACGGAACTAGGCCATAGTGCAGTTATTTGTGCCATCTATAAATATGAATGTATCTGCTGCAGATTTTCTTACGCTGTTGTGTAAATATTTGCAGGCTTGGTTTTCAGACTTATTGGGAGTTTGAATCATGGTAGAAAATATATTTTTTCCATTTAGGGCCCTTTTCTTGTGATACGTGTTTTCGCCCGAGCGCAATTTTAATAATTTTATTTATATATTTTTAATGTATGAAATAATATATACATATATATTTATGCATATGCATATGCATATGGTCCGCATGCGGGCTGCCCAGATCCTATCTATACCTACTAATATTATAAAGCAGAAGAGTTTGTTTGTTTGGTTGAACGCGCTAATCTCAGGAACTACTGGTCCGATTTGAAAAATTCTTTCAGTGTTAGATAGCCCATTTATCTAAGAAGGCTATAGGCTATATATCATCACGCTAAGACCAAATGAAGCGGAGCAGTAATGAAAAATGTGACGCAGACGAAGTTGCGCGGGTCAGCTAGTCATTTCATACATGTTTTTCCTATAATGTGGGCAACACACGCGCTGAATGCGGATTGGCTGCTGGCACACTGCCCGCATGAGTGCTCACCCGATGCGGGCGGCGTTCTTCTGTCTTTAGTGTTGTTTTTACGGTTTTTACTGTGATGCGGGTCGCACGTATGGTGATAGTCTATGACCATGTCATTGTGTGCGACCCGCGTCACTGACGACTCGCACGAAACTGCAGCGGCAAACGAAATATGAAAAAACGGCAAAAAAATGTCTTGCGTGTGGCCAGGAACATGCTATCACCCCAATGCGGACCAGATCTGTGCGCGGGTGAAAACACATCATGACAGGAAAAAGGCCCTTACACAAAGACTATTAATAACAGTACTCTCGCCCACATGAGAATCGGAATTTCCAAACATTCAATGGAGTCTAATAATAAAATATTGTAGATATATAATAATTATGTTCTTTTGTCCTAATCAAGGATTTCCTTGAACAACAAAGGTTCCGTTCAACCTTTGAGGTGTGACTTTACTCGTTATGTAATTAAGGCATGAAATACAGTAATAAAGCAAATTCCATATTGGAAATGAGATATTATAATTTACTTTCTGTGCCGTCGACATCGACAATGTTATGAGTTCAACAAGCTATTTCCTATTTTTCATTAACTCTATAATTAACACTATTACTATTCGTCCCGTCAATAACCAACATGCTACATCATCTTTTTGCCCTTGCTCCAATTTATGTCAGAGTGCTAATTCTACTAAACTTTAAGAAACCTTTGCATTCGTTTATCAGTTGCAATCGTCAAAGTCAAAACCGCTTCAATTTCCATACATTTTTGACAGATTGAAAACGAGTAGAACTCAATTCAGAGGGCCCATTCTACAAATTTCGCATTCGCATGTCAATCGCCAACTGTCAAAAAGCCTTAATTTTTATACATTTTTGACAGTTTGCGATTGAGATGGGATGCGAATGTGAAAATTTGTAGAATTGACTCTCTGGTTGGCATAACATCCGTCTCTTGCTTCCATTCTTCTCTATTCGTTACCTTTTCATTCAGAAGTTACTTAGTCAACCTCTTTCTGTCCATTTTAATCTTTCACATAGTTCTACCATATTGCAGGGTTTATCTACTCTTCTACAACGAGTAAATAATCAAAATACCCTGAAATCGCGAAAAACTATCTTTCAGTATCAACATTTTTTTTTTTTTTTTTTGTCGAGAACGCCCCAGACACAAAAGTAGAGGGCAGTTGATTTTTATTGTCCCAGTATCAAAGCTGTTCGTAATGATAAGTAGGTACAATACCAATTTTAAATATATTGTTTTAAACTTTCATGGTCACTAACAGTTCATATCGGGATTGCTACGGGGAGATGGTCGTAATAAAAGACTACGAAAGAGGGTAGACCGATATGTCTGCCAATAACATCCCACCCGCAAGATCTTCAGTTACTCCGTGATCATGGCGCTTGCAACAGTGCCGAAATATCGGAAACTTACAAATAAAAAGGTACATGGTAGCAATCCCGATATGAACTATTCTAATACCAATTTCAAGTTTGGGTTTATATATAAGGTTCTATAAAACGTTTAAGATATCCCAACCTAACATTGATAGTCAAAACTTTATCTCAAGCCTTCGCATCATGTGCCAAACTGCTCATACTACGATAATCTCCTCATTGACTATCGATGCAGTTTTATCTACAAGAATATCTCCCTCCAATAATTTCTAAATCTCTGTAAAGCGACGTCTTTGCTTGTTTCCAATAAACGGACTAATACGTATATTTACGGCACGGCCCCGTACCGTGCCGTGTGTCGTAGTCGTGTCGTAATGTGTGAGATAGCTAAGATATCGCGAACACCCGGCAGTGGTCGTTATTGCTCCGGCGGCGTTCCATCGTGATACTCGGTAATGTTCAGCTGAACGATGCTATTGGGCATTGCTTGTAATGCGAAAGGAATTACTTTATTAGTTTAATATTGTTTTCGCAATTTTTAAACATTAGTGCAGTAAAAACGATCTTATTGCTATTCTGTTTTGTATCGTACTAGACTCGCTCTTAATATTTATTTATGTGTCGCCTTGAATGATTATTATTATTTTATGAGCTTATCGTTTCCCACGGTTGAGCAAAAGCCTCGGAAATGGGGTTCCTTAAAGACACTTTTTTCCTGCCCCGCCTCGAAACTGGAATTATAACGACCAAAAATGACAAACACTGTATGTAGAATAGACACATAGTTTTTAACCGACTACAAAAAAGAGGAGGTTCTCAATCCGTCAGAATCTTTATAAAAAAATTATGTTTGCTCCCCAATTGCTCGAAGAAGCTTGGACTGATTTAAAAAAAAAACATTTTTTGTTTGAAAGGGTAGACTTGGTCCCATGATAACCAAGTCAGGATCTGAAGATGGAATCCTAGAGAAATAGAGGAAACTCTTCAAATATTATAGGCACACTCAGTAGTGGCCCAAATCGTGGAGCGATTTGGGCCTCACTCAGAACGCACTAAAAATAAAACACGGCATGGCGTATTAGCCTATTGCCCTATTACAGGTATTGGGTTTATTATGTTATACGTTGTAAAGATTCAACGGAATCCATATATCGCATTGAATTGTCACGTCCTGCGTCCAGTTTTATTTCCATTATAGACTACAGTCGCTATTGTACAGGACGGATGTACATTCCAAACAAAGCAATAACATCATTGATTGCTCAAGATGGTCAAACCTCCGTATGTTACATTGATCAACGCAAAAACGGCTTATTACTTCTTGATATTTTGTGGCAATACCGAGAGCAGAGGCCAGGCCGATCTAAGCCGGGTCGAGCCGTCCCGGGCCGTATGCCCGCGGGCTTGCGAGAGCAACCGGAACATTAAGAGATTATTTCTCGATGTTATTGCTGTATTGTGTAATTATTTTCCAATGACCAGCTACTAACGTTGATGTTGTGGGTAATATCTACAAGCTTATAGTGGTTTGCTTTGTGACTTGTGGGTTTGATTCCCACGGGAAGCATACTTTGTAGAGTTTTGTCCAGTTTGGCTAGGACATTGCAAGCTTGAAACACCTGATTGTCTGAAAAAAAGATGATTCCGTGCTTCGGAAGCCATGTATAATCCGATGGTTCCGGCCGCCAAAAGGCGGTCGTCATATAGGTATAAACCATATAAGAGGCTCTTAAGGTGGTTTAGAAACTCTGACACTAGGCCTTCATGATAAGAAGAAGAATTGAAAAATAACAACTATTAGTAAAGGGTTCATCCTTATGCATCAAACACTAATCAGATACAAAACAATTTTTTTGCTTGTGTAAGTCCAACATTTAACTTTGGAATAGAGGTAGAAGATATTAATTGAAATGTGGAACCTATTTGAGTGACAAAACACACTACAACAACAAGATATTTGTGTGTGTAGGTACATTAACTTAAAGTCAGAAGTCGCCGACTTGAATTGACAAAGCGTGGTAATAGGGAACATGCATGATTTTTTTTATTATCTTCACAGTTTATCTAAAAACATAGAAAATTGAAATAATAACAGTGAAATTAGAATCATAATTAGTCGAAAAACTATCGATTTTCATTATTTTAAACAAATATTTTTCAGTTACTCCGTTATCATGGCGCTTGCAACAGTGCCGAAATATCGGAAACTCGCAAATAAAAAGATACATGTCAGCAATCCCGATATGAACTATTCTAATAAATCTGTCCCTCTCGCGAAAGCACTGTTATGTACAGCAGCTGTATAAGCGTCATGTAATCTTTGAAGCTTTATTACTTCATCACTGATGAAATTATTGATTATTTATAAAATAATTTCATGATTGGTTTTAAATTATATAATAAGTATCTCATTTTGCAAATAAAAACATTGCATGCATATTCGCTATTAATGCTCGTATCTTATCTGTATACGAAAAGGCTCTATTGACGTAATTCTTAACGGTAAATAACGGTACAATTAAAAAGCTAGTATTACACACGCAGTAAATATTAATTGTAAAACACAATAGCATTAACTTTACTAACAACCGCAGAGAACAAAGTGAGCCATCTGATCGCAAAATGTCCGGATAATGCTCGAGTCGAGCACACTCGAGCAAAATGGCGGACATTCAAGCACAGGCATCCACAGGCTAATGAGTGCTCGAATAACAACACAAAGGCACGACAATGCACGGACATGCCCGACTATACACGAACATGCACTTTTTTAGATAATAGCTGCGGGACAATGGTATTGGTTTGAGGGGCTCTCGAGACGTTTTGTTCATCGTTTTCTGGACCGAAGCGTTTAGTTTGTGCTACTGTTTTGTTTTCGATGTGTTTTCTTTCTACTTTTCAGATGTTTTGGTTGTATGAGTTTGTGATGTGGAGGAATGAATAACATTCTGAGCATGAATGTGTACTGCTATGAGTACAAAAATGTAAATACCGGCCGAGTGCGAGTCGAACTCTTACACGAAGGGTTCCGTATAGAATAGAATACTCTTTATTATGTACCATTTAAGTTACAGAAAAAATAGATGAAGAAAACATTACTTAGGGTGACACAATGGGCGGCTTTATCGATCTTTTTAAGACAACCTTTGGATGGATAACCACAAACTACAAAAAAAAACACGTTTCTTGTGCGGGAGGATATTTTTTTGTTACATCCAAAATTCAAAAGTCATTTATTCAAATTAGGCTGAGAGCCAGCACTTTTTGAACGTCAAGTTCTACAAAAGACAGTACCCCAAAACGCCCGGGCGTAGCTGTGGAGAAGAAGTCGCCAACAAACTCCCCAGCAACACATCATCTGTCTGTTACGTTTTAGGAACTAGAATTTATACAACGAGTGGAATGCAAAGTAATTAATACATGACACAAAACAAAAAAATGTAAAACAGCTAGCACACTATGATACTATAAAACAAAATACACACTCAAGCAAGTGTTGACGTAACATCGGTAATAGAAATAGACACATTGTGAAAATGTTAACTAGCTACCTATTACGGTTCTTGAGATACAACCTGATGATAGACAGACAGACGAACGGAAGGAAGGACGTACGAAGGGATGGACAGCGGAGACTTAGTAACAGGGTTCCGTTGGTGAAGAAACTTAAAAAACCAGCCAAGTCCGAGTTGGACTCGCACAGGAAAACGTACCAATCAAAGTTTTAATAGGTTCGCGTTTGACCACTATCTCACCTGATAGTAAGCGATGATGGAGCACGCTTGCCTAGAAGTCACCTATTCACTCTTAACTTAAAGATCCAGGTTGTAGCAATCAGGAAAACAGACTCCGGCAGAACTATATTGCGGTATACGTAGGTCGACAGCCTTTCAGACTTCTACAACTCAGTAACTGGGTAGTAAGTTACTCCTCAGCAAGAGTGGTGTCAGGCTTTTTGGCTTTTATCCGTAACGACCATCAAAGATCTGCATGAAAGTGGGGGCAATGGCTTAACGTGCTTTTCGAGGTACGGACGCAGGAGTCTCGGTATGTCATGGATGGTCACCCATCCATGGACTGACTTTGGTAAGCAGTGTCGTTCATATCAAAAGGTAGGGTTCATCGTAAGGGTCTCGAATATATATATATATATATATATATATTTTTTTATAAAAATAAAACTGATTTGGATGCTATTGAAGAAGAAAATAGATAAAAAATTACCATCCCTCCTTTATATTCTAAATGACAGAGCCTATTTAATGAAAACAACAGAGGGCCAATTCTACTAAATAACGTGTCATGCGAAAAACATGACATGCGAATGTGATTAGATTTTTAAGACACTGGAAAATGGTATTCTGCTAACATTATAATTCGTTCAATTCACAATCGCATCGCAGTATAATCACATTCTAGTCGCATAGCAGGCAAGTTTGTTTTCATTTACGAAAATAAATATGTTTTTGTGTTGGTTCAATACATGCAGATGATAATTACCAATAATTGTGATAATTTCCATTTTAGTAACGTAAGTTTTTATAGAAATTGAAGTCCAATTTATCGGGCTTAGTTAAACTCATATTCACAATATTTTCGTTTTCCGATTATAATATTTTATATAGGTAAAACATTGAAACGACTTTCAAAGCAAACAATATTTGATTGGAAATATACCTACCTCAATTGGAACGTACTTGTAAATACGCCGCGCAGGCGTGGAGCGGATGATTTAAGACGTCAAAAAGAGACGTCATCAATGCTAGTCAAAATATTATATTTTGTTAGAAACTCTTATTTTCTGCTGAAATGTATTTCTGTATAGATGTATTGCATTATCAAAAGATGAAAGACCTTTTTTTGAAGTACTATATTAGCCATCACAGCACCTATCAGCGCGAGCAACTATATTATACCCATGGGTTGCTTCAATTGGTATTCTGGAATAGAATCTGAGTATTTAGGGTAAATAGAAGCTCTCGGAACCTTTGTAAAAACTGTGTTTGTGTTTAAAGTGAAAGGATAACAGTGAAAACCATAAGAACTGATTGTGCCGTTATGATGCAGGCGGTCTTTCGTACTGCAATGAACCTAATCTACTCAGCTCGTTTGCTGATCACAACAGCAGTTTCATCAACATCCTGGCCCTACTGGCTGAAGCTTAAACACTGGATTTACAGACTTGACCGACTGTACGATACTACAATGTTATATTGTTTATTATAATTTACTACAATTCTAGTTTTTTATATAGAATGTTACAAATAAAAACATTGATTTAAGTTATCTTTTTATTTCCTTTTTGCATTATAAAGTCTTACATAGAAATTCTAAGTTGCCACTTGGCTACTACAGAAAGAAATTTAAAGTCGTAAATAATCTTATTATTCATATTTGCACTAAAGCCACTTCAGAACTTTAAAAAATCTATACCTAACATTGATACCTATTGTGAATGTAAATATGTACATGGACGTATGATGTTTTAAATATTGCTAGGAAAGACAGAAACAAACGTAAAAGTAAAAGAAAAATTACAAAAACACTGAATAAAAAAGAGGGGTTTGAACTTAAGTCCAACAAAATGAAAGCCGGTTACCAAACCACGTAGGCTAACTCCATGGTTGACATTAGTGTAAAATATGCGTTCTAGTTGATAACCTTTAGTAAAACGTATATACGTTTTATATCATGTCACAGCCAAACAGTAAAATCCGACTTATAAATGCATACAGACTATCTGGTCTTTAAAATGGAGATGGTAAACAGTTTTATTGAAGGCGGATCAGCTTCCAGCCGGATTATCACATTATTTAATGAGAAAGCCATAATTTTATGTAATCAATTTAGCGTGTCTTGAACCACCTTTGTAAATCCGTGGTTAATCCTATACATTTAAGTAATTTGTGACTACCATAACAACAAAAAATTTAATACTGAGCGTTAAAAGATTAATATTGACCCGTTAAGGCGTCGAACTACTACAAAGCGCTAATACCTACACGATCGTCTCGTTAATTTTTGCGACAATCCCTATCGCGGCAAAGCAAACGCACCATCAGAGGACGCCATGTAGTATTTTCGAAGATTATTCGTATCAGGATGACACCTTAGCGATTCGAACAGAAAATAGGTGTTTATTTAAAAAAATGTATCATTGAAATTAAACTACGTATTTAATTTGCAGCTATGTAATTACCATGTATGCAAATGTAGGTACTATCTTTTTTGATTTGAGATGAGTTTGCTCTTGACTCTAGTCGGATGAGTGAAAACCGTGGTAAAAGAACTCATTTTAAAAGTCAATGAGGTCATCCTACAGTCGGTCGGTACAAATTACACTGAGTGATATCCATGAGCAACCGTAGAAAATATTGCAATGAAGATCCGGCTAAACATGAATTAACACTGTAATACAAAACGGCTCCGATTTTAAGTGAAACAGCTAGCCACTACGTAAAGCGGCGTATACTACTTTTATATTTGACTGCGACACATGCACGTCATTTTTGACTCTGTTAGACTGCTAAATGAAACCATAATAACTTTGAGTGTAGCTATAGCTTTTTTAATATGAAGTAGTTTTTTTAACAAAGTTGACCAAAGTAACTAACATTTTGCAATTATCTTGTAAATTAATTTAATACCTACTTTATAAAACCGGCAACACAATAAAACTCCTTAGAATATAATGCAGAAAAGTCACATATGAACGCAACTTGTTGCTATTCATCTGCTAGTAGGCGTCAATATTATTTAAATCTTCTTCCTATTATTTGCGTGTAAGAGTAAAAAAAATAAACCACGTGAGAATCAGTCCACACATGAAGGGTTTCAAGGGTCAAAGCAACAATAGAAATATACAATCTGTAATTTTCACAGATTGTATATTTCTATGTAATTAACTGAAATCTTATTTAGGATCTTGAGATACAGCCCGCTGACAGACAGACAGACGGACAGACAGCGGAGGCTACTAATAGTTCCGCTGGTTACCTTTTGGGTACGGAACTCTAAAAACATTCATCAAGTCAGCCATCCGTACTTCCAAACCTTCACGTTTATAATAATACTTACCTAAATATTGAAGAAGGATTACCAGTAGAATACAATACACACACCCTACCACATGCTACGACTAGATTGTAAGACTTCATCCAATGAAAATCAAAAGAATTTAATCTAGACTTTTTGAGTGATTTATTTTTAGTTTAGCTGCGTTCCTCTTATGGTATGGTTCTCAGTTTTTAGTAAGGTTTCTTTAAGACTGCCTTAATTTAGAATCAATAATTCTAACGTGAGATAATCGACAGATCGAGTATCTAGGCAGACGTGTGTAGGTATGGATTTATATTTTAATTTACTTATCTCCTAAATAAGCATTGTAAAATGTTAGGTACTTGCTAATTTGCTAATTTTTGACCAAAATGTCCTAAGAACTAAACGACTGGAGAATAAAGTGACCACCAAAAGTGAACACCTATCTTTTATTTAGAAATCTTTTCACAGAAAAATAAAACACTCATTTGCTTTTAATATCTTGCTATATGCTTTCCATCAGTTGTTCTTATGATGCAAAAATAAACTCGTATCTTATTTATACCAAAGGAACTCCAAAAAGTAAAGCATCTGAAAGGAAGAAAAGAGTATTAAGTATTGAGTATTAAGTACTAGACTAACATCGTTAAAAGTTCTCTCTTCTAGCCTTTTCCCGGACCTCCTCTTAAAGCGTCTTCTCTGACAAATCACAGAGGATTTTGTTTTGACCACACATTGGTGGTCTAAGTCTGTTTTATCCTGCTACATAGGTATGAATCTGAAGGAACCGAGTTTTGTTCCTCTATGTTACTAGTCTAGCATTGAAGGAGCTACCAATTCGCGGTGATAAAGAAGCTTAGGATATAGGTACATTGTTGCCTTATTTCTGAATTATAATAAGTATGCGCTTAGTAGACCAACCTTGTTGCAACAATCAGTCCAGTCCTTAGGGTATCCTTTTGGATAAACGGCTCCATTTTGGTAAAACTAAGTGAGTCTGTAATCTTTTTCAAACGCAAGGCCGCTTTCGAAATATACGTGTGCGCCCTAGCCGACAATATTGAGAACAGCTTCTGCTGCTCGTTCTACGTCGTATCACCACCAATTCATCGTCTTCACAGAGCCCGATGAATAAAAATCCCTCCACAGGCTGAACCAACACGTTTTGTATTATTTCACCACACAAACGCAGAACTATGTATTGTAGCTTTACTGCACAAGGCTCTACTTAATGAATCTTGGATTTCATGATGTTTTTAAGGATTAAATAGAGAAAAAATAAAAAATTTGAATCTGCAAAAGCTAAAATTTTCCTTCAACTTTCGATCTCAAAATAATTCCATGGTTACGTCAGTTTTGACGTTGTTATATTTAGCAAAATACCGTTTTTGTCACATTTTCAAATGTCGTTCAACTTTAAAAATAGCTGAATACCGTTCCAATACATTTTTTTGTAAAATTCAATTCGCAATATAATCGCATGAAACTTCAACTTTGGTTGTCCTTTTAAGTTTAGCAGAATACCTTTTTTGACATTTTGGCATTGAGATGCGAATGCGACTTGAATTTGAACGTTTTTAAATTAGTAGAATTGGCCCCCAGGTCCAGAAAGTACATCTTTGTATACCTATAGATTACTGAAAATCTCTATTACATTAGAGATTCTAGACATATTACGTTTAAAAAACAAGTATTAACAATATTATATGATTCATTCGAAATCCTATGCATGTGAATCCAACTCGCGCTTGACCGATTTTATGATATTTTTAACCAAAGCTAAAGATACACCATGTTTTACGCAAATAAATATTCTATTCACAATATAAGTAAAACTTTACAATCAACCATCATACTAACCACATAAAATTCAAAACAAAGCAAAAAGATTTCCCGTACCGGGAATCGAACCCGAGCCTCCTGGGTGAAAGCCAGGTATCCTAGCCACTAGACCATACGGGAGATACTTTAACAGCAATATACTCAATACCCAATGTGCGGAACACATTCTGTGACGTCATAGCTATGCAGCATACTTTCAATAATAATATTTTAGCTTAGCACTTGTTCAAGTAGAATGGAGGTCAGCAAACAATTTCGAAATACGTGCTCTTAGTTGCTCTGCGACTCAATTCGTGAGCCAATCGATCCTTGAATAGAACAAATGATGGCATTCGTAGTGTTGCTTTATTTCCGATAACGTATTCTGTAAAAATTTTGGAATAGGCGTTTTTGTGTGTGTGTAGTAACACGATGTAAACAAAGCTTTGTAACAATTTATTCTTTTCAAACGAGTGTCCGTGGAGTTTCTTGCACGTTCTTTTCCATAGAGATCTACGCTTTGGAACGTGCAAATAGCTTCATCTTTTTGGACCGACCGACCTTGACAATTCAAAAGTGCCTGCCAATGGTTTAGTTGAAATAAATGTTTAAGTCTTGAGAGTTTATAAGTTTGAGTAAAATAGTTCACTCCATGAGAAGCTACAAAATTTTGTAAGCACACATTACTTAATATGTTTCATATTATATTTGTTCCTTGAGTCAGATGCGTTCTAGTTGGGTGATTGAGACGATCGAACGGTTTTTGATGAAATGGAACAGCCCGCTGACAAACAGAAGGATGACGATGTACAGACAGACCAGATTGAAGGCTTAGTAATAGCTTGGTTACTCTTTGGGTAAGGAACCTATAGATGGACTGAATGAAAGATGAAATGGCTAGAAAAGAATCGACTTATAGAGAACTAGCGTGTGCTTTGCCCGCGTCTATCCCTAGGGAACATACCTACTCCCGGAACACAAACGTTTCCAAACGTCTTTTGTAATGCGCACAGCAAAGGAGTGGAATTCTTTGCCTGCGTCTGTGTTTCCGAACGCTTACAACCCTAATATCTTCAAAGTTAGAGTAAACAGGCTCCTTCTGGGTAAGCTCGCTCCATCGTAGACTATGTCTCTGTCATCTTTGACCTAGACTAGAGTCAAGAACAAACCCATCTCAAATAACAAAATAAAAATAACATTAAAAACTATCCAATGTCATGTGTAAAATTTCTTTCAAATCTGTTCAGTGGTTAAGACATGAAGAAAAGACAGACAGACAGAGTTACTTTCGCATTAGTATTATTAGTACAGATTGTGGAAGAAAAATATATGTTGAACCATCTTCATCGGTATAGCCCTTTCCCAACTATATTAGGGTCGGCTTCCAATCAAGCCAAATTCAGCTGCATACCAGTATTTTATGTGCAGCGGTTGCTTACCAGACCTCCACAACCTATTGTCTGGGCAACGCGGGTCTTCTTGAAAAGCACTGACCCCAAATAAAACTTAATATGAAAAAGAGAATGAATGTTGGATTTAGGTTCTGTGTAGCAAATTTTTTGTAGTTTATCAATTGTTTTCCTCATTTCGCACTGCGACAATGCAGTGATAAGAGATAGCTATTGGAAAAGTTTGGCGATTTAAGGATATTTTGATAACGTTAGAGAACATTGTTACTTCTTGCATCATCATTCTCTTGCCTTCTATTATTTCAGCTGAAGGACTTCCACTGCTGGACATAGGGCCGCCCCAAACGTTGCCACATCTCTTGGTTCTGTGTGTCTTGCAATCATCCTTAACCAGGCTTTCGGTCCACCGTGTGGGAGACCTCCCAACGCTGTGTCTTGCCTATACCTCAATTTATTTGGGGTTTTGCCTCCTTCGACACTCATCATCTAAATCGTCAATTCTTTTTTACCGCAGCGCGACCGTGCTAAGATCTCTAGATTACTAAAACCCCAGACTGACGTCTGGGAGGAACTTTTATCCGAATGGCAATGTAGGTGGGAAAATTCCATCAAAGGCCGACACCTCCACCAGTTTTTTCCATCCGTTCGTGAGCGGTTGGATAGGACATGGCTGGAGGTAGATCACTGTGTTGACCAATTTCTCACAGGTCATGGCAACATAAAGAGTAAATTATTTTTCTTTAGGCTTGTGGCTTCACCTTTATGTCAATGTTCTACAGCTGACTTGAATACGAACAATCTGCACATCACGTCTTATGGGAGTGTATTCTTCGGCAGACTGAACGTAATATTATGTTAGATAGTATTCAGGTTACATCTGGGGTAGTTTACTATACGGACCTTGTAGAAACCAGAACAAATTTCCGTGCGTTCAGGCGATTTTGCCATACCTATTACTGGAATCAAAAGTAGCTCACAATTTAGGACCCATTAATTTCAGTGTTAATATATAATCCGTGGTGCTTGGCAACACTTTTTGAAGTGAAACTTTTTTACGCACGCTTGACTTGGGGAGTAAGCTGGCGAACAGGTGACGGTGAACGCGTTACGAAAAGTGTGATCGGGCGAGGCGAACGGGAGTTGAGTGGGGGATATAAGCAAGAGAAAGCAGTGCGCGCGCACATTTTCTTTCTCTCTCTCTCTTATAGCTAGTAAATGAAATATGTACCTATATATCTCAGTCAGTAGTACATACAGATGGAGCGATTTTTTTTTCACATATCTTTCACACAGTTTCTTCATCTATTCTTTACATATATATCATTTATATACTCTAGAGGCCGCCCGCGACTTCGTCCGCGTATAAATTCTCGTTATTCCCGTGTAAACCCCGAATCCCGAAAAGTAGCCTATGTGTTATTCTGGGTCTTCAGCTACCTACGTACCTAATTTCATCGTAATCGGTTCAGTAGTATTTGCTTGAAAGAGTAACAAACATCAATACATACTCACAAACTTTCGCATTTATAATATTAGTAGGATTATCTCTCTTGAATGTAGATACACTGATTGCGGCCTACCATGGCCTAGTTGCGTCTCACCTAAGATACGGCATCATTTTTTGGGGAAATTCTACCAACGCTAACACGGCATTTAAGGCCCAAAAGACATGCATTAGATCTATGATTGGGCTAAAAACGGTAGATACTTGTAAACCATATTTTAAAAGGTACAAGCTTCTAACTCTGCCTTGTCTGTATATCCTTGAAACCGTAATGTTTGTTAAAACAAACCCCAAGCTGTTTCCACGTCTACAGGAAACGGTACCGCGTAACAGACGGGATATGACCGTTCTTCGGGTCTATCCGGCAAAAACGGCACTTATGCGTAAAAGTATCATATGCATGGCGCCTACGATTTTTAACATATTGCCTAAAAAGTGGAAGGAGCTAACTGGAAATTCACTCAAGCGTCAATTAAAAATGTTTCTTTTGCAAAAAGCATACTATTGTGTCTCCTAATTTCTAGTCGAAAAGGATTTTTTGTATGATTAAATAATTCACCTTTTCTGGACATACTATATATCTAATTAATAATTTTGACATTTATAACATACTAATATTTTTGACTGTATCCTTTATTACTATTTTGACACTAAAACTGATTACTATTATGACATTATAACTAATTACTACTTTGACATTATTACTTATTACTATTTTGACATTGTAACATAAGATTTTTTGAATAAACCTTGAAAGGGACTAGGAAATTTTTTGATTTTCGCAAATTGTTAATTCATTAAATGGCATGGAAATATTTGTACGCCGATACTTACGGCTAAACATGACTGGACTGAAACTATGTGTGTAATATCTTGCATGCTCCTGTATGTATACAATGTTTAAACAAATAAAGAAATCTTATCTTATCTTATCTTCTTCTTCTCTCTTCTTTATTCTTTACATATATTTTATGATTATTTTATTTTTATATTTTTCTTTATACATATATAATTATATTATACCTAGTTATCCCTATACTTACAATCTTTCCTCACCACATTATCCTTGACCCTCAGTACTTACAATTATGTCCAAGTCGTCAGTTGTCTTTAAATTCATATTAATTACCTAACATTACACCATTTTAACGAAAAGAAAATAATGTTCCAAATCTTTCCTCTTATCAAAGATTGTTTAAGCAGATGCCAATAAAAATATGATGATAATATATCTGTCACAATCTTGGCAAAAGCAGTTGAATCTGGTAACATATGTCATATGACATTAATTACTTTAGATATTTGATTACTCGTAACTGATATATGACTATTTATTTTTTAACGTTGCTACTTGTTCATCAATATCTGCCTAGCCTTTTCCCAACTATATTGGGGTCGGCTTCCAGTCAAACCGGATTCATCTGAATACCAGTACGCTACTACTACTGCTGTTGCTACTTGCTAATTTATATTTAATTTTAACGTAGACAAATTTAGTACGATCGGAAACAGATTTTTTACCAATGGTTTCGCTTGCGTGAAAGTCAATCATTCTTCCTGGGGTTGAAAATAAAAAAAAATAATACTACTGAGATGACCGCATCTTGACTTTCGTCTCCCTGTTCTGAGCATCCAAATACATTTAACTGTCTCCTGCTTGATAAGGAGGGAAGTGGAGATTATATTTACTTTTTCCTTTTTGCTCAGCTGTACTCTTCTGATTAAGTTCGTTGCGGGATCCAAGACAGTTGAATCGTTTCTCCGGGACTCGTCGGGCTTCATAGCTCGACGTTTTTCTGGTGGTCGCCACTGTTGATTCTTTCAGGAGTTGCAGTGGTGGGGAATGTGTGGCGCGCTTGTCCCAAAAAAAATCTGTTGAGGTGCACATTTATAATACAAGATGGAAATAAGTTAGTAGAAAATGGAATAGTAGGAAGAAGACGAGGCCGGCTGGGGCCAGTGCCTGCCAGGGTTGCGGAATTTATTCGAAAGAGTCACAGTGACCGGTACACAAAGGGCACTAGAAGGAACACGGATGGATTTTAGTCTGTAAGAGTCTGACACTTCCTTCCGCTCCGCCCAGAGCAAGCATTTGATGATTTCTAAACCTTTAAAAAAATATAACAAACTTCCAAACAAAACACTACATAATATAAAATAACTTTAATTTCGGAAGTTGGTGCTTTTGCTTTTGTTCCTTTGTTTTATAACACCGACTTCCGATATTAAACTTATTTTATACTTTGTAGTGTTTTGTTTGGAAGACGGTTAAAAAAGGGAAGTAACTGTAATAGTAGAGTATGGAATAAAAAGAAATACATAGGATGTAAAGAAATTTATATAGTTCCCCAGTAAGAAAATTATCATCAATTATTCTCCATGAGAAATAATAGAGATTTTCAAGCTACGCGAACTTAAATAAACTTCAAATACCACAGTGGTTCAGCTTCTAGCTTTATGTATTGCAGTAAATCATCCACACTTGTGATCCAAGTTTAATCAAACTTAGTTCACTTATGTCTCGAAGAACGCATCCACTTGATCTAGGTTTTAGGGTTTAGAATATAAACTGCTAAACGTTGGAGATAAACTGAGCTTCAAGATGAATAAGGGGCATCGTCCAGGCTCCAGGAGTTAAATTATGAAGATACAGAAAATCTACTTGCTGTGCCAAAAAAGCCTATTTAGCATATTTCACTCCCCCCACTACACATACTATCCCCACACATACACCCACACACACACCCACACACAGATACACAATTAAACCTACTTACAAAACTTTTATAACACAGTTTCCTTTTTTTTGTGATTTTTATGTTTAATCTTATAAGCCTCCTATGTTTTTGTAAATTCTAACTGCTGCTTTTTATTGTACTGTACAATACTAAAATTTAAAGCATTCCCAAGGAGTATTGTATTTCAGGACACCAGGTCTCCACCTGGTGTCCTGAAATACAATACTCAAGTCTAGTTTAGGCACCAGTCTCCCACAGTTCAATGATTGCTGATACGTATTTTGTATTGATACATCTCTAATGACCTTTACCGTGGTGAGAAACAAATAAATAAATCATACTAAAATTATACATGCGAAAGTAACATTTTCTCTCTGTCCATAAGTTCTGTGTACTTGAGATGGGTGTTCTTGACTTGACAGACACAAAGTTGACGATAGAGTGAGCTTACCCCTGAAGCCTACTTATTCTAACATTGAAGACATTAGTGTTGACTGCGTTGGGAAAAACTGACGCAGGTAGAGAGTTCTACTCCAGGTAGTAGTAGTGGTATTTCTGACTTTTTGTTTGAGCCGAGCATTAATGGAAAATGTGACGAAGTTGCGTGGGTCAGCTAGTACTAAATAAGAATGTACGAACGAAAAAATCTATTTTTTTCTTTGGTTTTCTTTTCTACTCCATTCATTTCGTTACTCTATGGCGTACATGTGACGTCACATCTAAACAAACCAATGAGAGCCGTTATTAGCCTAATTTTATATCTGAAATCGAAAAGTTGCAACTATCAAATGATGCGTAAAAAGTATTCCGAATGTTCAGTTGACAATTTATCGACAGTTTGTAAATTCTCAAGTTATTTTATAATCTTACGAAGTTTGCCACTTTCCGGTGACATATACACGGAGTTTCGCTAAAACATCGTTTTAAATTCTGTATTTAGGTGAAGAAAAACGAAGAATTTCTTCTAAAAAACCCTCATTTTGGGTGACAACAAATGAACAGAAAACAAACTTGACAAGCTGCGAACTTGTTAATTTGTTTAATGAATTTCCTTTAACTTTTAATTGAGAGATTTTCCGCATCATTTTCGGCTCCGAGGAAATTAATTTGTTAATACTTTTACATCTTGACTTTTGTTGTGTTCGTTGAAATATTTAGGAATCAGACATTGAATTTACGAGTATTTCATAAAAGTACTCGCAAAAGTTTGCTTAACGACGTCCATAGTTACCTACTGGATAAGATAAACTGAAACTTATTTATGTTACTCTGTAAATTTGCCCTTTTGTTACCTTTTAATTTCATCCAAATCTGTTCAGCTAGTACATGTCATAACACACATAGATCGACCTAGTCAAACGTTACTTTAACTCCAATATTAGTATTTATTATTATGCTATTAACTATTTTTCCTAAAAGAAAAAGGAAAAAAAGACAGGCCTTAAATTTTAAGAGCGCTCCAAGCCAGATTCAAATGCCGGTGTAACACACGACTGTCGCTGTCAAAGGGTAAGTTTGCTCATTAGTTGCGCAACTTTGCCCGCTGTCGGATTACAGTGCTCGACCGAAAGGCGTCGAGTTCGCCTGAGGCCTGATAACTCATCTAGTTATTAAAAGTCGCTATCTTTAGAGATTAGGGTGGTTTAGGGACTACTCACATTTATTCAACTTATGCCCATAGATCAATCAATCAATCATTTATTTTATAAAACATAGATATAGTTACAGACAGAAATAATTATGTGCACTATGTTTTGCCAGAAGATGGCGTACAAAATTAACAAAAAAAAGCAAACAGTGATTTTATATGGAGACGCGTACGCATCCGTTCAGCTTTCCGCATCTATTCAGCTTACGCGGCAAACAAGTATAAAATGAGGATAAATGTGTATCATGCGAGTGCTATATTTAGCTTTTTCCATGAGTTTTTCAATGTTGTTATATCTTAAGACTAATGTCTAGTTTACTCAGTCCGAGCTGCTGACTACACAGTAGACAAGATACTCGGATTATCTACTCGTATACCAGTAGCTCGGATCGCCTTAGCTGTCTTCGCGATGATAGCAGTCCTGTTTAGTCTGTTGCAAGTCGCAGCATATAAAAAATGTACCGCTAATAACTACCTGGCGGACACTGACGAGCATCTGCCGAAAGCGTCCGAATGATTCTAGTGACAAAAATGTTGATCTAACTCAGATTTAAGCAACTATCCAACTCGCACGACGTGGCAGTAACTCGTGAGATACGTCCATACGATGCAAGTTCGACATGAGAGTCGGCATGCTGACTCGTATGATGGCTCGCACCGTGTAAACTAGCCCTAAAATTTCAGGCTCAGTTACTAATTAATTTTATTTTGCTACTCGTACAGTTCAAGTCCCAATGAAACATTTATTTCTTTCTTCAGATAAAGTTCGTGTGGATTTATATAACATTATACAGTTACATACATAAAAGTCCCAAAAATGTTCGGCATCTATTTAGCAACTGACTAGCTCTCTCTCTTTCGTGAGAAATCAATAGAAAAAAAACTCTGGTTTTTGTGACTGAAACTGGGCATGAAGATATGATATGATACATTCATTTCCTTCCGTATCTATTGTTTATCATGACATGAACTTTCAGAATGTTTTGATCGCGGAAAGTTTGTTTCAATTCTTTTAAAAGAAATAATTTGAAATATACAATACAATTATGGTACATTATTCCTTGGGGAATTTCCTCTTGGGGATTAAAAAATAAATACACCTCTAGATCAAATTTCTATTAAGACGTCAAAGAAAGAACAAAATTTTCCAAACAAGTAAAATAGGTACATATTTTCACTCGGTAAGTGAAGCCATTCGTTCGAACGCCTCATCAAATATTGAAGTTAATATTATCGAGTCGGGGAACGCTACTAAATTATTAATAAAAACACTTCCAAAGACGTTACAATGTTCTGTGATGCTATTTCCGTGTTACTGTGTTGTTAGCTAAGAATATCTTTATACAGTACGATATAATGCGATTAGTCAACGCTCGGGGATTCACGATAAACAATATACCTGTTACCTATTAATAATATTGTTTGATCGGGGCGGGAAAAAATGCTATTGGGTTTTTCCAATATAAATTTTGTTGGTCTAAGATTCCTGTGCCCTCGGAAAGTACGTAAAGGCACTAGTTCTGCGCTTGATTTGTGTCCGGTCAAGTAGGATTGCCGTTCCATTGGACTTTGACAGTAAGAGGAGAGAGTGCATACGTGTTGAGCACAATAATAGGAGTCATGCATGAATCACCGAAAACGCCGTAAGATTAATGAGTTTAAAATATCGCGTGAAATTTTAAACTCTTTTTTTTATTATTAATCAACGGATAAATTGGAAACCATTGAATTTGGGTGGGATCTATTATATACAAAACGATTTTTCCATAACATATCGAGAACATATAATCGAATCATGATTTATCACAATTTTACGGAGTCTGCCATTTTCCGGTAACATCGCCACGTTACGAAGTCTATGCTAAGCAAAAGAAGGTTCTTTCTTTTTATTTTGCTTTATAAAAAATGAGTCAAACGGCCATGTTTATTCTTCAGTTAAAGTTGTCTGACTACTGAAAAATCAGCCCTTCTTCTACTAAAATTTGACAGTTAAACTAAACAAATTTCCCAGTCTACCTTAAACTTTATGCTTTCACTTTATCGATTTTTGTATGATCCATATTATGATTCTACTAAAGTGGCCTATTTTTTTTTTTTTTGAAAATTTGAAATTATTTATCATAATCCCCAAAATGTGGAAGAAAATGTTGGAATATTTGATTCCACACTCTGGCAAATACGATAAAAAGGTACTATGTAATTTAATGTAACAGCTATGATGTGGATTCATATTCGTCTTTATTTGCATTCCATTTTGTAATGTATGAAAATCTTTTAATGGGCTTAAACCTAGGAACCACTTACGGACCCTGTAGGCTACAGCAAAAAAGTATATACATTCGTTAACAATGTTAAAGCATGTCCTTGTATATTAGTTTACAATTTTGAGCGTCTTATTCCGTTTATTTATTTTTTTGTACATATATTTTACACTTTTAAATATTTCTATAAAACTAATAAAAAAACAACTAAAAATATAAAAAAATTGTAGCCCACCGGCATCGGGAACAGGGTTCCAGTTACCGGTGGTCAGGGCTCCCGAGAGAGGAACCTACTAACAATATGCGCCGTATCCAGGAGTACTGCTTTCTGGATCAAGCCCTTGATCCAGCTGCCCAACGAGAGCCTCTTCAGATGTTGATCGAGGCTCTTGGCAATTACGCCATTGGCTGTGACGACTATCGGCACAATGTCTTTATTATTTATTATCTTAATTTTAGCCTTTATTTAAAGATGAATTATTTGAGATTAACTTAACAATATTAACAGTTATAGCATAACATTTTTTTGGTAAGATTAAAATATACTTAACAAATCCGACGACAAACTGCCACTGACAAAAACTGCATGTGATAAGTTGTATGAACCCAAACTCTGAAGTAACCGCTAAACCTCTGGACTATATTTCCACTCTAAAATTATTTGAATAAAAAATCAGTTTAATCGAAGTACGAACACCCCCCCCCCCTCCCCTCTAAGAACGTAGGTATCAATATATATTCAAAGCCATATCCCCGATCGCGTACACGGTGCGAGGCAGTTCACGAGAACCCTCGACACATCTTGCGCCTACAGTTGTTATCTCACTTCAGATCTGTGTTCTGAGAACACTCTACAGCTTCCCTCGTGTTTTCAATACTGGGAATGTTATGTACATTGATCTCAGTATGCGGGAAGGTAATCTCTTTAATGTGACGTAAGTTATATGTGTCGTGTCACTAGTGAAGTTGTAAAATGTTTTATGCGAGGTTCAGCGTACATTTAGGTTTTTTCTATGTTCAGCGTAATTTTTATTATCCAAATTTATAGTTGCAATAAAAATACACAATCAATACACAATGCCCAGCCTCAACAACAACTACAACCAACCAACCACATTGGGGTCGGCTTCCAGTCAAACCAGATTCAGTATTTTACGTGGAGCGGCTGCCTACCAGACCTGCACAACCCATTAACTGGGTATCACGCTATTTGGCAAGAGTGGAGTCAGATTTACTGGCTTCTGACAATCCGTAACGACTGCCAAATATCCACAAATGACAGCCGGAACAAACGGCTTAACGTGCTTTCCGAGGCACGGAGGAAACTCGATTTGTTAAGATGGTCACCCATCCACAGACCAACCTTGGCAAGCGTTGGTTAACCTTATAGATCGACCCGGCTGTTGTTATTTAGCCACGAGCTCCTCCAAAAGAATACAATTACACACTCTGTGAAAATTTCAACCGTCTACATTTTATGGTTCTAGATACTGCCCTGGCCCTTAATGGCTCACTGACATAGACGGACAGCAGAGGCTTAGTAATAGGTTTCCGTTGGATCCTTTCAGGTTCGGATCCCTATAAAATATCACTTCAAGAGATTGTTCAACAATGTCATACGCAACCAATACAGCTCGTTCCATCGCTCCAATCGCTCTAACACTCCTGCTCTACACTTGTACAAGTGTATCGTTACAAGTTGCTCCAACTTGCGCTCCGATTGCTTTTATTGCCCAGCTTGTAGGATTGTCTCGATGTCCGTAACAAGTATTCTTGTTCTTAAGTTTTTACTTTTCGAAAGGTTTTCTACAAGATTTTTGTTGCCCGCGAGTTTTATTCGCTTGCGAAGTATAAAACCCGTTTGTCCTACTCGTGGTTTATGAAAAATGTTTTGTATATTGTGTGTGTTTTCTGGAGGGCATCTTTCAAGTTTGTTTAGTGGGCCATGTTGCTCATTTGTTGATAATTCTGACAATGTTTGTTTTCATCATCACATCAGCCAAAGACGTCTGTTTCTGGACATAATCCTCTTCCAGGTGTCGCCACAACACTTGGAAGAGGTCCGGTCCTGTGCTGACAATATGGGTTGGTACAGATACCGACACGGATCTTGAGCGTTCGGCGGAAGAGTGGGGATCGCTTTGCGCATCGTACACTTATGACAAAATTAAAACGTCGTCGTGAGGTACGTGCAGCAAGAGTACATAACAAATCCCGAGTGACGGCTATGACGCGCGATGCGTTACAGGCCAATCACTGCACTTTCCCCTCCCCCGCGCCTCCGCGCTTCACTTCATACCACCAAAGGGACCCAATAACTCACTTTTGCGCAGGTGAAGGTGAACGCTCAAGATCCATGCCGATGATTGTAACAATTTTCAAGGGTCCGTATCCGAAGGATATCGGTTGTTGTCCGTTTGTCCGTTCATCTGTTTGTCTCCTAATGGTAGACTAGCACTTATACGTACACAGTTTTCGGTTTGGAAAACTTGTATTTGTAGCTATAGCCAAACTAACTGTTGATCTGTAATTTCAACTTAAAAAAAAAACTTTCAATAGAGAAAAAGTATCTTAAAATAACGACACTAACGAGAGTGTTAAACTTATTACCAACATGTAAGCCAAGCTCTATTTTACAAAGTAAACGCAAGATTTTGCAGCATTAAACCAAAATGAGGACAACTTAGTTAACCCATAGTTCATCGTGTCTTTATAGCTAAGACGCGTCCCGCATAATTAATCCGTGTGCCACATTCTACACAAATGCAAGGGTGCAGGCTTCGGAGTGTGCTCCAAATATGCATATACTTTAACGTAACTCGAAAACGTTCTTCATGCACAACATTGAATTCACGCTCACTAATTGCGACTTTCCGTTGTCGAAATCCATTCAAAACTTCATGTATGAAAATCCTATTCAAATTCAAGTTTGAGCATAAATTTGTAAGGTTGATTATACGTTTGATGCGAGAGATTGCAATGTAACAGCAATACCCAAGATTCGGCTGCAGCGGTGCAGCTTACAAAGTGGCGGGTTTGAATCTCGGGAGAAATCTGAGCACCGATAGTGATGTTTGTTGGCTTCCAAATAACACGCGTTGGCTCAACATTGAAAGCCTGCCCTGGGGAGGAAGAGTTGCATTTGGGTTAAGAACGCTTCCGATGCTGTGCGGACTGCTGGCCTTGTTCCACAATTACTGAATCGATGTATCGAGCATGCTCTTGGGTAGTTTAGCGGTGAAAGTCGTGGCTTTGTGTTTGAGGTCCGAGGAATATGTGATAGCTGTTTATGTTAGTTTTATTAGTTTCACAGCAGCATCAACTGTTTATACTGTCATTCCTGCTTTTCAGGCTTGAAAAATGACCATCTCAATCTTTATCTGCGAAACAACTGAGCCTAAAATTTTGAAATAAAAATGCAGATGCAGAATGCAGGAAAACTTATTAGAAGTCCATCGTGTTAGTTAAGCATGCTACAAAAATGAAATTGTTTCGGAAGCCTTTGTTCGCGACTTAGACTCGCACTTGGCCAGTTAGAAAGAAAGAAAGAAAGAAAATGTTTATTTGGGACTCGCACAAAACAGATAGAAGCAAAATACATTAAAACAAACGAAACGTACATAATAATTAGTTAATTATTATTAACAATTACAAAATTCAATGGATCTGTGCGAGGCCAAAAAGGTCCCTAAACAGCAGGGCAGTTCTTTTAGGATAGCTACTATGTACAAATTTTAGTTCGACAACATACTGTTTCAGGTTGACGGTGCCTATTCACAAGGGATGCAAAACAATGATGTTAACGTGGACGCAACGAGACGCGTCAAATTTAGAATTGTGTGATGTCGAATGATAGGTGAGCCACACAAGCATAGGGTAGGAGACTAAATATTATGATAGTGGTGTAAAATCATAATCACAAAAAAAAAAATACAAAAAAATATAACCGACTTCCAAAAAACACTACAAAGTATGAAATTTTAATAATCTTAATTTCGGAAGTTGGTGTTTTTGGTTTATATCTTCGTTTTTAACACCGACACTTTTAAGTGGTGATACTTGGACGACATCTTCGTCTATGCAGAAATTGAAATAAGCCAAGATGCTTATAAAAGAAAAACTTGAGCCAAACTGAATAAAATTTTTACGGGACCAAATGGCAAGTATCGAACTAAAAAATAATCTCACAAATTGGATCAAAAACCTTGAAGCAATCGGTGTACATACATCATCTGCCTAACCTTTTCCCAAATACATTGGGGTCGGCTTCTAGTCAAATCGGATTCAGCTGAATACCAGTATTTCGGTGTACATACATTTTTTTTAAAATACCCACCGAATTGAGACCCTCCTCCTTTTCTGGAAGTCGGTTAATCAATAAATCACATGAGATTGAACAACATAATCTCTGACGCACGCGGATTCGATTCCAGATAAAACCACGTTCCTCCTGGATTGTGATTCTCTTTGGAGTATGATTTACATTATTTAGAACAAGTTATTTTGTTTAGATTCTGTCAACTTCTGAGAAGAGCCATGTCACAACGGAGTTCCCAAAGGGTGCAGACGGAACCCTATTACTAACTAAGCCTACACCACGGCACTCTGTCTATCAGCCCATAATTATGTGTGCCACATGACTGCTGCTTTTAAAATGTTTTTTGTTTTGGAGAAAAACAAAAACATATTAAGAATAAGAACTCCTATAGTTTACGCCAGATAAACGTGGAATAAAGTACTTTGACCTTTCCCTAATATCTCTTCATAGATAGTAGAACAATAAATGAACCATTTTTCATTACTAGAGAACGTAAAGGATCACGATAAAAGTCGATTCAGGACACCTTAATGTCATTATTTCTGATTTTGATCTTAAGAAAGTCAATAAATGTATGTGGTTCAATGTACTTTATTCCACGTTTATCTGGCGTAAACTCCTAACAAAAAAAAACAAAATAACGAACTCCTATGGCGTCATAATTCATCCGCGTCGCTGTCGACTGAAAGTGAAGCGGCAATGTATGGCAATGCTTATAATCTGTCCGAGGTAACAGCCAGCCCTTGGATCACGCGAGGTGTCGACTTACCGTTTATAGAGTTCTTTAAATAAAGCAAGAGCACTCGGACTCCATGAGTTTCAAATATTTCTGAATGAAACAAGGTACCTACTTTTAAATGACACAACAAAGCACGTGCGTCGTGCGCAGACAGAGGCGAAATGCGTGGACATGTCTACGCCTTCGTCGGCAATCGAACCGAACTTCGGTCGCATATAAAATGTGCAATACAGAATACGTTGCCGCCGAATGGCCGCAGAACGTATGCCCGACCGAAGTTCGGCGGACGCTATAACGCAAATCATGAAATCAGTAATTCAAATAGCATTGCAGGCGTAATCATGCTGAAGTTCGTTTGCGGACCTTCGGGATAGTGTGTTTAGACAAAAATGTATATTTTTGAGTCCAACTCACACCTGCTCTGATATTTCATATCTTATTCAGTTCACTTTTGAGGTTTTGCATTCACTGTCTTTCCTTTTGAAATAAATCCTTTCTCTACCTCATATTTTTCGCTGAAACTAGGTCAAACTTCACCAAATACCGCTAGCATAGGCAGGTATTTAACCCAGTTATATAACACCTTTCCCTAATTCTCGTCCTACAAAAGGGTTCCGTAGAATATAATAATGATATCATAATTAAACAGAGCGTGCGCCCCGCCTCATTCCGTATTGAAGGGATCCATTTTAAATTCATTGGCAATTTGGTGCCGTAATTAACGGACAAATGTGTAAGCTTCCCGCTTAATGAAAATAACCTAATTATATTATATTATTGTTTTCACAGATGCAAACGGAATATTGTGAATAGGTAATTTGGATATTAATTCGTTTGTAGGTGTTATTAAGAAATTTCATTAACCGTGAATCTTTAATTTTGGATCTGTTATTAGGGTTCCAAACTCAAAGTTACTCTTTGAGTACGGAACCCTGTTACTAAACCTCGTCTAAACGTCCGTCTGTCCGTCCATCTGACTGTCAGAGGGCTGTATCTCGAGAACCATAATAGATAGTACTACATTCTATAGTTAACATTTTACATTTCTTTTGCTGCTATAACAACAAATAATATAAAAGAAATCAAAAATGAAAGGGGCCCATACAAGAAAATTGTTTTTTTTTTTTTGATACGGAACCATTGGTGTGAGAGTCTGATTTGCACTTACCGTTGTTTATCTTGCCTTTTCTTATCTACAAAAATCATGCTATAGGAATGAGCAATTTCAGGGTTCTGATCGGTCGAATGAAAAAATGGAACCATTATAGGATCATTTGTGTGTCTTTCTACCTGTCTGTCAGTTACAGCCAATTAGTTACGAATCAACGGGACCTAATTCATACGGAACCCACTTCACGTAAGCCCGACAAGATCAGATGAATACCCACTCGATGAAAGAAGTCACTTTGAATTTCGCTTTTATAAGAACCGAACTTGACCTTTTCTTCAGGCAGAGCTGATTAGCATAGCCAAGCCATCCAACGAGGGTGACAAAGCCAGTCTTTTTGCCACATTACCTGTTGGCAGATGTCTACATGAATATTTTGATATTCAAGCAGTCTTTCAGGAGCCGTCTTAAGCCGGGTACTCACTAGCGAGCCGTAACTGTAACCGTTGCATGTACTGTAACCAAAATACATAGTGTGTACGTGGCGTTTACAACGTACTCATTTCTAAACCCGTAATTGTAAAACGCGTACACACTAGAACCTCGTTACTGTATCACATAAGTTACGGTTACAGCTCGCTAATGAGTACCCGGCTTTAAAACCACATGATTCCGGTGTTAGAGAGAGATGGAGCTATACAGGTCAAATAACACTATCCCTTTTGGACGACAAAATCATAATAGCGTTGGCACTTTGTAGTATGGACCCAGTACTTTCTTTGAGTTAGTAAGAAAATCTTTGCGGAGAATTTACATCATTTTGAGGCACAACAAGAACTATCGTCGGCCGTTTTACCTTCCATCCGCATTTATTTACTTTGTCTATCTTCAAAGGAGCGATAGCTGTAAGCAGACTAGGCATATTTATGCGATATTTACATAAATATGTCTTGTACATCAGATATTTATGTAAATCATCCTTGTGAGACAGACATCTAGATAAGACGCTGGAATCTGGTTTAGCTGAATGAAAATATTTGTGTAAATGTTTATTCGCTGAATCTGATTTTGAAAAATGTTTCGGTCTTATCTTGTTTGTATTTTTGGTCTGAATTAGAAATATTTTTTGATAGATTTTACCAGATTGCGGCTTCCCTCGCGTCAGTGGGGAATAACGGGTGGAATAAAAAGTATAAAATTTCCTTATCCAAGTGTGTTTGATTCTAATAATTTGATTCCATCAGGCGTGATTTTGGTCAAGACGAAGCCCATAATAAAGAAAAAAACTTTTATAAACCATGTTCCTTACTATATATTAAAGTAAACCATCTCTGTTGAGTCTAAATTAATTTGAAAACATCACTGCATCATTACGTACCTACAGATGTTCTTAAGATTTTTTGTCACTAGGGCCCGTATTAATAAACGTTACTCAGCCCGTGAGACCGCACTTGATTTGAATCTTGAGATGCTGATGACGTCATTGGCGTATCAAATGATAACGCACTTGAGTACGTTGTTGAGAGACGTTTATTAATACGGGCCTAGCTTATTATAGTGTTATATCATAATTTATTTTTTCTTTGTTCACACCAATAACGGCCCCAATTTAATGTCCAGACAAATACTGTCCATCCCAAGTTGCCTGGAAGAGATCGCGAAATGCGATAAGGCCGCCCATTGTAGGTGTTTTAGTTTTAAGTTTCCTTCTGTGTTTAATTTTTGGTGTACAATAAAGTTATTCATAAATAAATAGCTTCTAACGCGCGAAAGTCATAAATAATTATTCTCAGGGAACATTCTCTCAGGATAAAAAGTATCTTATATCTTAATCCAAAATATGGTTTACCCGCGAAATAAGTTACAGTCGTGGAAAAACAACTAACAAACAAGCGGACAGACATACGTAAATCAGTGGAAAATTTATTTTTTCCTATTCCTCCGCTGTACCCTTCTGATTAATTTCGTTGCGAGATCTTAGACAGTTGAATCGTTTCACCGGGACTCGTCGGGCTTCATTAGCTCTGCGTTTTTCTGATGGTCGCCACTGTTGATTCTGGCTTTCAGGAGTTGCAGTGGTTGGGAATGTGTGGCGGGCTTGTCCTAAAAAAAAGACAGACAGTAACTATTGCATTTAAAGTTATCATTATGGATTTTAATGACAACAAAATTTTAAAAACTTTGTCACACATTGAGCATCGGGCATCGACGAAGAAGTCGTATTATTAATTTTTTTAACAAAAAAAATATACCACATGTCAGGTATGTAACTATACCCATATTTGCTTGAATGAAACATATAATATTTAAAACAGTTTTCCTTATACAAATCCCCATGCATGTCCTTCCGTATACATCCCCCTGGGGCTGGCAACTCGTTGGGGGTAAAAAACGTCGTGTTGTTATTGGGGTCCGCCCCAAAGCCCCCATGACAAGTTCCATCGTCGAAAGCCGCTCCGTAGAGACTAATGAACAGACAGACTTTCTGATGTTGCTGATATATTTCTACCGTGTTTTATTAAACTAGGTCAGTATGGGGAAAATCCTTTAACCTTTCCTGTATCTACAGGAAAATTCTTGTCACACACAATTATATTATACGCTTTTTACCCGACTACGAAAGAAGGAGGGTTATGTTTGTATGTATGTATATTTCTTTGGTACGCCCTGGAGCCTAAACAGCTTGTCATATTTTTATTTGAGTGGTGTCGATAGATTCGTCTTAGTCGTGAGAATGACACTGGATATATCAAAATCAAAAAACAAAATGGCAGATTTTTGGCCCCAAACTATGTTTGTATTTTTTTTTCCTCATAACCTATCAAGTGGGGTATCGAAATAAAGGGCTTGCGGAGACGATTCCAAATATGTAACTCACTAATATGTAGAAAATTAAAAAAAAATACTTTATCAAAAAACCCGACCGCTATAAACGACAAAAAGTTCCAAACAAGTCGCTTTTCAAGCAGTCTGATGCAGTTAAATCACATATTTGATACCACCAACTGCATCAGACCGCTACAAAAACGACTTTTTAGAACTTTTTAGTCGTTTTTTATGAAAAACTTTTAAGAACATTTTTCTTGTAGCTGTGAGCGTAGATGTTTGAATCGTAGAAAATGCTTTGTGGCATTAAGTTCGCCTACTGTATATCTATACTAATATAATATTGAGGTAACATATGTTTGTATGTTTGTAAGTTTGTGTAGGGGGTAATCTCAGGAACTACTATTCCGATTTGAAAAATTCTTTCAGTGTTAGATAGCCCATGTATCGTGGAAGGATATAGGCTACATATCATCAAAAGGATTAATGGAAAATGTGACGCAGACGAAGTTGCGTGGGTCAGCTAGTAAAGTTTAAAGAGAAACCTATTTCATGTTTATTGTAATGTAAATAAGAAATACACTAGCTCAATACTTACAGACTTACAAACACACTAGACTAACAAACAAGCCATCATGTGCAAACGCGTATAAAAACCAATGTAAGTCATTGGAAATATCAAAAATATAATCAAAGTTAACAAAAAAATAATAATTTGACTTTAACGTCACGTCGTCGTGGATTCATTTGTTTATTTACTTGATGAAAGGAGCCTCATCATCATTCAGCTGTCCACCGCAGGATATAAGCTGAGTCCGATTAGTCCCTGAGAAACTAATTAACTGCTGTACATCAGCTCCCGCTGCGAAAGTAACCAGCAAAGAACAGCGGAGAGAAAGAAGAAATACTACTCTGACTTTTACTGGTGATATTCTCTAAAATCCAAAATAATGGTCACCCATTCACAATCCATGCTATTTGCTATTCAACCGAGCGTCTTTTACAATGCGCACAACAGAGGAATTGGAACTCTCTGCCTTTTTTTTGTTTTTAGAGATGGGAAATCATCCAATGACTCCTCCCGCTCTGGGTGTAGCGGGAGGGAGTGTCAGACTTCTACTGACTAAAACCCATCCATGTTCCTTCATTGCCCTTTGTGTTCCGGAGCCACGGTGTCTCTTGCGAATAATAACTCTCTGCCTGCGTCTATGTTTCCGAGCGCTTACAACCCTAATCTTTTCAAAGTAAGAGTGAACAGGCTACTGCTGGGTAAGCTCGCTCCATCGTAGACTGTGTCTCCGTCATCTCGACCTAGACTAGAGTCAAGAGCAAACCCATCACAAATAAAAAAAAAAACTTCAACCAGCGAAGCGTAACTTGTGACTCAAAATATAACGACGAACCCATCAAACAATTAACCCTACCATAATACCAGTAAATTGAATAGAGCCACCATTTTGTAAGGGTAATCGTTTGGCGCCATCAAATGAAATGAAGTTATCGTCGAGAGCAGTTGCCGGTAATCTTGTAAGCCTCTAATGGTCCCTCTAAGACTCTAAGGTCTCCAAGGAGTGTACAATACAATTATGTGAATGCTTGTGAGGTCTCGCTTGAGGATTTGTTTGGTTATGGGTTTTAAATTATGGTTTTCAGTAATAAGAAAACATTTTAGGAACACATTCATAGTGCGTACAGCAATGGAGTGTAATTCCCTGCCGGAGTCTGTGTTTCCTGATAGCTACAACCTGGGAGTCTTTAATTCAAGAGTGAATAGGTTACTTCTAGGCAAGCGTGCTCCATCACTTACTATCAGGTGAGATAGTGATCAAACGCGTGCCTATCACAACTAAAAAAGAAAGTAACAAAAGCTTCTAAAAGGTGGTCGGTCAACAGCTCTAGGACTTTAAAAATAACGAGTTCCTCAATTCGTCAGAATCTTATCTGAGGTTTCATATGAAGGGTAACCAATGGACCCCTATTATCATGCCTCCACTGTCCGACTGTCCGGTTGTCTGTCTGTCCGTAGGAAGTTTCTTGAAAACTGTTTTAGGTCAAAAAATGTATTTGTTACAGATTTGTTACATTTTGACACCGAAATTAAAGTTATTTTTTACTTTGTAGTGTTTTTTTTGGAAGTCTGTAGTGTGTGTCTTATTGTTTTGTACTTACGCTCTCTATAAACTTCCTAGATAAATTAATACATAGCTGCATAGCCATAACTTGATTCCTAGATTCTTTTTAACTAGTATTTTCTAAGTTTTTCTGCAAATTAACTATCTTCAATGCTTTGTTTACATTTCTTGTATTATGTCATTATGTCAATTGGACAAGCCTAGTTTTCTTTTTAATTCTATTCTGAAGTTAGCTAGGAGTTTTAGGTCGCATATGAAATTGTTATCAGACCTTCTTAAAGTCCATTTTTCTTTTCCATCAAATTCAAGAAACTCATATCAAATTCAAAATAAAAGCGAGCCTTCATCTGGGAGCCGTCGTAAAAAAATGGTCAGTCTACGTTTGGAGCTGAGATCAGCAAGAAGTCTGAAAAAGTTTCTTAAGAGTGACTGAGAGGACAGTTTGCCTCCAGGGAACCAGAGAAGTCGCCCTCCCTCCTATAGTAAGAGTAGACTTAGAGGACGTTTCTAAGTTTACCTCCTCGAACCTGATAAGTCGGCCTCTCTCCTTGCCGCCTTTAAAGGACACCTTGATGCCTGGGCTGAACGAGCCTGGGAGGAAGACGTTACTCGGCCCATCCTCTCCAGCCCTCTGAAGAGTGACGACCCTCCAGTCCTCCGGTTCTTCAACGGACCCTGCAGTCCTCCGGTTCTTCAACGAAGACTTCATTTTCATCTCACGTCCGCTCATCTTTCTCATTCATCAGACGTTCGTTGTGTAATTCATTAAATTTATACTAGAATTTATTTGTCCTTTTTCCTTTTAGCATGATTCCCCTCCTAGGTAGGTGAGTGCTTGTGACCTCACATTTTACAGGCTCCCCCTGTAAAATGAAACGTTACAAGTCGGTTGTATTTTTTGTATAAAGTTTTTTATTTGTCACTTTTTAGTGGTGCCCCACACCTAACAACACCACTGCAAAATCGCAGAAAAGCAAAATACGCAATTTCGATTATCAAAGAATCATCTAAATAGTCAAATTCCAGCTATTTCGATTTAAAATCCAAATTTCGTAACCGATTTTGATATGATTTAAATGGGACCAATCTGCAAGTATATCCTTTCAGATAAAACAAAAAAAAAATCAAATCGATTCATAATTGTCGGAGTTATAAGGTAACAAACATAAAAAAAAACATACAACCGAATTGATAACCTCCTCCTTTTTGGGAAGTCGGTTAAAAAACCGGCCACGTGTGAGTCAGACTCGCGCACGAGGGGTTCCGTACCATTGTCTATAAAAACCGCAAAAAAGTGAGGCTTGTTGTATGGAAACTCCCCTTGAATATTTCTTTTATTTAATTTAATTGTTTAATTTTAAAATTAATATATAACTTAAAGATTTTTGTTATAGCGGCAACAGAAAAGCATCATCTGTGAAAATTTCATCTGTCTTGCTATTACGGTTTATGAGATACAGCATGGTCCCGTTTTAAAAAAAATTGTTTAAATTAATGGGAGCTCCATTAAAATAAACCTTAGTGGTTTTTGGTTGCTATTTAAGACGAATAATCCTCCAATAATCGTCCAGGTGTTTTTAATTCTGCTGTTATGTACCTAAAAATCAAACATAAACTCTATAAGACGATTGATACGTGTCATAAAAAAAAAACATGTTTATTATTAAACAACAATGATCCATAGTGTTCTTAGGTTACCATTTAGTAGCCACCAATCTGTAAAGGACCCGATTTATCAGAAACTCCCGAGATTTTCTTAAAAACAAACATTTCTGTATTTATAGATTTCCCAAATCCATACCGACATTTCGGCTTGATTGAATAACAAACATCTTCGCCACCAAACCCTTGCATTATAAATATTTCTTACCAATGCCACTCTACCTTCGATGGCCTCACTTACCGAAGGGATGTGGGATCTTCTCCATAACATCTAAGGTATTTTATCTGATATACATTTTATGTTCTATGGCCGACCCTGTGCGGCCGCCATATTTCATTACCGACCGTTTCCGGTTCCGTCCAACCGATTTAGAACAGCGGAATTATTTTTGGATTTAGAAGCAGGTGTTCGTCGGATTATGGTTTCATGGAGATGGATGGGAATAGATTAGAGTGGGTACAGTCTTACATACATTTACTAAGTAGATATTTTCAATCATATTAAAAGGCATTATGCGCATTTTCAAATTAAACTAGCTGTCCCCCGCGGCTTCACTCCCGTCAACTGGCAACTTTCTTATTTTTTTTTTCATAAGAACTTCTCCTGACAATAACTAACACAACAAAAAAAGAATTAGCGAAAATGGTCCAGGCGGTCACGCGTGATGCGATGACTAAGGGAAATAGGGACTCATTTTAATATCTATTTATTTATGACTGCGTACCTAATCACAATTCGCCTCTACAACTAATGTGTTTTGGCCACCATGACTTACGATGCAAAGACGCTCTCGCAGGGTACTGTATACAGACTGAAAGGAATTCTTCGACGATAAGTAAATTTTGACATTCAAATTCATACTTGTAGGCACTATTGTCAAAATTTAAAATATGTCGAAATTGTATTCAATTTCGACATATTTTAAATTTTGACTACCTATGTTTATAAATATAATCTATTATTTTGATTGAACTTAATTTTTAACTTAAGTATTTTCGTGTAAGTACAGTGGTTTGCTAATATTATTGTCACACTGTAGCACTTTAAACTAGATATTTAAGTATATTGCTGTGCCCTAGCAGGGGTTCATGTATGAAGCCTACCTTTATATGTAACAACTTGTAAACTACATGAATGCAATAAATGATTATGATTATGAGATCGAGTTCCAAACGTCGAGATCCGATAATATTATGTTTATGTTTAAAATATAGTTTATTAGTGAAGTTTGTTTTTTGTGTTTTTTTGTTGGTTTAAGGCAGCAAGCACTATTGTTCAGCGCTAAATACGCCTTAATTGTCATGTGCATCAGATATTTTGTTATGGAGTTTTTTTTAAGTGTACAATGTATGTGATGTGGCAGTATCTACACTAATATATAATATTATAAAGAGGAAAACTTTGTTTGTATGTTTGTTTGTTTGATTGTAATGAATAGGGTCAAAACTACTGGACCGATTTCAAAAATTCTTTCACAATTCGAGAGCTACAGTATCCACGAGTAACATAGGCTATATTTTGTTTTGAAAAAAAAACAGGGTTCCGTAAGAAATTTGGGTTTTTCGGACACAAGGAGTAAAAATCAACCAGAAAAGTTACTTATTTTGCTTACGCTGCCTAAACTATAAAAGATAGAACCATAAATTGTACTAATTAATTGTAGATCTTATAAATATCTACAAAAAAGTCCGCGACACACTATACCTATCTATGTCGAGTGAGGCACAACAACCATTTTTTTTATTTAAAAATCTTGATTATTTTGGACTACATTAAAACGCGTTTATTTTACTCATGCTATTAATCTTTATCAAAATAAAGTTTTTTTTTTTTCAAAATAAAATTTCATCACTAAGTACAGTTTATGTAGATAATATTTGGTCTTTGAATGATTAAAATCGGACGTTTGGTTTTGAAGATAAGGCGAAATTAAAATATTACGATTTCTGCTGCACGGCCCGTTGCGAAGTGGACGTCACCAAGGTGGGGGTGCGCGTGCGGGATTTAGATCTATGAGTAAGGTACCCGCGCGGCTCAGACGCGAGGTAACAGTTTTTCTGTAGTGTATTTAGTATCAGCATTGCACTCGTGCGAAGCCGGGGTGGGTCGCTAGTTTTAAATAAAATGTGGTATCAGATATCGGAAAACGAATTCTGAACTCAAATGGCAGGAAACCTGGCAAGGCGCGTTGATGATAGGTGGAGTAAGGTAGTTACAGAGTGGCGTCAGAGGAATGAGAAAAGAAGTGTTGGTCGTCCAGCAGCGAGATGGACGCCATCGCGGGTAGAACCTGGATGAGCCTGATACGGGAACGTGAGGATTAGCACAAGTAAAGGGAGGCCTGTGCTCAGTGGCGTCTTTCATAACGTGCACAGCAAAGGAGTGGAACTCTTTGCCTGCGTCTGTGTTTCCGAACGCTTACAACCCTAATCTTTTCAAAGTTAGAGTGAACAGGCTCGCTCCGTCATAGACTTTGAAACCACAATTATTGTGGAAATGGTTGTGGTTTTTCTTTGTGCACCTTGCTCGATAATATAAATACAATTATTTCAACACTTCATGGCGAGCACAAAAGCGTTGGGGGTAGGAAACAGGTTTTCGAGTAATTGTAAACTTTCATGGTCACTAACATTAGAATAGTTAATAATGGGATTGCTACCATGCACCTTTTTATTTGCGAGTTTTCGATATTCCGGCACTGTGCCCAAATATCGGAAACTCGCAAATAAAAAGGTACATGGTAGCAATCCCGTTATTAACTGTTCGAGAAATTGTGCTGCTTATCATTCCATCTTAGCTTTAAATTCCTAATTAATTATTCCGGTTGACTACAAATATTTGAAACACCTTCAGAATAAAAAGACAAAGCCATTTAAAATTCATTCATTCATTCTGTATCAAAACATTCTTCCACTCCTGTGTAAAACGTTCCGTCCACATACTAGCGGCGCCGAGCGTCGTACGTGACGACACAAAACAAACGAGACAGTATGAGAAACGCAAACGTCGCGTGTGTCGCGCGTCTGTCGTGTTTGTCGCGTTTGTCGCGCGGCACGTGACGTACACACTAACGAATAGGAAATCTTCGAGAAATATCGCAGAAAACTACTGCGATGTCTGGTGTGGAATTTAGTATTTTGTTTTAGATACATTAGTCCTGTTGTAATTAACTGTGACAAATATATGTATTTGCATAGTCAGTTAGTTAGTCTAGTAAATCACATTACCTAACCAAAAATCAATCTAAAATTTGTTAATGAAAATCTAATACCTAACAATAGCAAAAAGCAGCGAGACGGAGGAACTATACTACTAAGCACAAATCATAAAAATTACCATCCTGAAACGACTCACAATTGGTACTGTTTTATTTTTTCATTATTGATGATCACAGCGATAGAAAGTACTTTGAGGGAAAAGCCGTAGAAAGCAGCTAATATAAAAATTTGTCAAAGAGCAACGTTACAGACGATCCACAAAATTAGATTTTACTTTACGACCCATAAAAAAGATAATGTAATCACAAAGTACACATAAAATCAGGCCTACTAAAATATTTAAATTGCAAACAGTGAAAAACACTCAAAAATCCATCACAGGTTAACACAACATTTTAAAATGAAAAGAAATAGGCTTGTTAAAATTCAGGGCTTTCATACGCGCGACACGACACGTCGCGCTGTCGCAGGTGCGCGCGAAGTATGGCGGTGGCTTGTCGCATGAAATATTCATGTCGCGTCGCGTCGCCGGACATCGTGCGACCGACGCGCGCGACGCGACATGCGATCGGTGCACTACGGATAAAAGGAATGGTAAACGGTGTGTTAGAGAATTTGTGAAAAGTTTGGTGGATATGTGAGAGTGGTCTGTGGTTCCTGTTTAGAATTTGTCTCGGTTTTTTACATTGCTTTTGATGAGTAGTGTTACACAGAAAGCATCATAATCATTATCATTTCAGATGTCTGGACATGGGCCGTTCCCCAGCGTACATACCGTCCTGTGATTCTCGTATTCCACACCCATCCCTTCGCATTACGGAAAGCCCCTTCCCCCCAAAATTCTTGACTTCACATGCTACAGAAGTAAATAGCTACAGCCTAGATTAATATCACATTTTTCAGGGTTAATATTGGGTTTTTTTACGTGATGAGGCGCTTAGACTTACATTGTAATATTCAAATTAATATAGATAGTGTCCTCATTGTTGAGAAGCCTACTAATAAATAAATTAGACAGACAACCAAAGCTAATCAATCAGCTCTGTCAGGGTTAATTTAGCAATTTGTAACGAATTATTTTCGTCAAAGTTCGTATTTTAAGAAACCACACGACTGAACGACAGGAAATTAGAGCATCCAACCGCATCATTTATGTAGAACAATAGATCAAAATCTATAATGCAATTTCCACTCAGTAGAAACTCGCTGGCGTCAGTAGTTGGCTTATAAATTGTCGTAAGCGCCATCTGGGGGAAATGGGGAGGAATGAATATAATATATCAGCCATATCTGAGGTGCATTATGTGTTACAGCGGCGTTTAGTGTTGGGTACTTTGTATGTAATATAAATAACCTCACAAAGTTTATTTATATTGGAGACAACGGCATGGTATAGGCGCTTAGATTGGATTATCTTTTCAAATCAAATTGAATCACCATTGTATGTTGAGCTTTTTATGTTTTTACTTGACTGCTGTAGAAGGAGGACCAATAAATACCACCAACTACATTAGATTTCTTGAAAAGTAACTGGTTTGGAACTTTTTAACCGTTTTCAGTGGTCAGGTTTATTTCTGCATGCAAATTTCATGATCTATTTCGAGGAACTGTCATTCATGAGGACATTCAAATAATCCAAACATAGAATTTAAATTGTACCTACTATCCAACATAGGAGTCAAATATTTTTGTGAAATTTTACTTATCACACTACATACAACCACATTATAATATTTTACAAATATGTAGTGATGATATTTTTAACATTTAGTAAGATAATTATACTGGCAGTTTATTTTTAGGATAACCAAGAAAATAATGTACAGAAAACCTAATTGCACTCTGACTGAACACAATAAGTAGAGCCATTTAAATCGACATTGCAATAAAAAGAAGCAAAACAAGACATTCAGCAGAAGTATTGAGTTCCTCCATAATAAGGCACGACAGCAAAAGCTAAGAAAAAAATTCTCCACGAAAATTGAAGATAACACTGATAGAAAACCAGTTTTTTTAGGTAGCCAAATATTATACGTTTACCAGAAAAAAGAAGCTTATCTGTTATTCGTGAGTTTTTCAGGTAGCCAAATATCATACGTTTACCAGAAAAAACTAGCTTATCTGTTATTCGTGAGTTTTTTTCCAACGATTTTCCGTTTAAACACACATAGTATCGTGTAATGCAGTGTTTTCTGGTAAGCGTAGAAACATCATTAATTACGTGTACCAGAAAAAAACTGGCTTATCAATCACTCACAGGTGTTTCTCCAACTACTTATACAACGCAAAACAAAACCAAATTCTGAAAAAGAGTCATTGGACTCATTACTACCAACGACTTTTACTTTGGGATCAACCACGAGATGCCGCAAGGTTTTCTGATTTTTTTTTTTAGGGATAAGCCCGCCACACATTCCCAACCACTGCAATACTTGAAAGAAAGAATCAACAGTGGTGACCACCAGAAAAACGCCGAGCTAATGAAGCCCGACGAGTCCCGGAGAAACGATTCAACTGTCTTGGATCCCGCAACGAAATTAATCAGAAGAGTACAGCGGAGGAGTAGGAAATAAGAAGTTTCCTGCTTGTAGTTCTTCCACAGATTGTACTTCGGCGAGTGTGCCCAGGAACTCCAAGAAATACAAATAATAAATGAACTCCACGTCCCCATCCCACAAACCCCCTTCTACCATCGGACATCCCCCATCATTACCATCCCTACCTTGTTCCTATTCTACCAATTCGCATTAAGCGTTTCCAAACGTCTTTTATAATGCGCACAGCAAAGGAGTGGAATTCTCTGCCTGCGTCTGTGTTTCCTAATGCTTACAACTCGAATCTCTTCAAAGGTTTCTTCTGAGTAAGCTGACTCCATCTTCGACTTTGTTTCAATCACCTCTTACCTGGAATAGAGAAAAAAGTAACACGAATCAAAAACGACTGTCCTATTAATTGATGTGTGCATAACCCAACAAAATATACTAATCAGTTAAATATTTTTTGTTCGCGAGTTTAGAGTTGGTTCCATGGCAAAAGTTCTTCATAATGCTGAATTGCTGAGTACAATGTTGTGTAAACACGAGGTGTATTGTTTGAAGCTGCTGAGGCAATCATGTTGACACAGTGTCCAGTGCTGTGTGCTCTCTCTGTTTGATCAGCATTCAAACAAACCCGGTGTGGACAGCAAACGCCCCGGGGTACTGCACAAAAAATATAGAAACTAAAGTTGCACATGGGATTTTTAACAAAGTGACATTTTATTGGCAATAGTTTAGAAAGGACCATGTGATATTGCAGTACATTTCAATCTTGATGTTTGACATTTCGACAATCGTTGTCAAGCTCAAACGTCACAAACTTGATCAGAGGGAAAAAAGAGACTAAGTAGTCATCTTGTAAGATCCGCCATATTGGAGTTAGAATGACGTCACATAGCTAAGCATGAATTATCATCTAAAATAAGCGTCTATACCAAATTTCAGCTCAGTTGGTTAAAGATACTTGATTTAAGGCGCGTCCCCGAGCAAAACGCAGCGCTAGCCGTTTTTTGTGCAGTTTTTTGGAGCTATATACTCTTTATCCAGAAGAAATATCAACTTATAAAAAATACATTAAATTTCTACATAATCTTGGCTTCAAAATGGTAGATTTTTATTTTTTATTACTAAGTATAATGTTTGTAATCTCCTCACAACGAAACCACAAAAATGAGAAAAAAATACTGAAAACATGCATCTTCTCGAAAACTAACTATTATTTTGATTTTGTACTTACACTAATGGATAGGCAATTTAATTATGAACATTTTGGTAGAAATAATTTTTTTAAACGACCAACATTTGATTTTATAACGATTTTATTCAACATTCTGAGCGTATTCGCTATTGTATCTCTTGCGCTGTTATTGAAGGAAAAAATTCTCAAGGTTATTTGGTCAGGGTACGGCCTTAAAATTCAGTTGCAAGATTCCACCCGGGAAAACATTGCTAGATAATTATAAAAGCTTAAAGCATTCTCATATTTTTTTCACAGATTGCCACTGACATGCGAATGCGAACGTTGCTTAAAAAATAGTAAAATGTCACATTGCAAATAGTCTCTAGAAATTATTAGCCGGAATAGGCTAGTTTCCATCATCCACAAATTGCAAAACTATTTAGTCCGTCCTTTAGAGTATTGAAAAATTCTGGACACTGATTTTTAGTTTTTGTAAATTAATGAATATTGACAAAGATAAAACGCATCAAAACTCGGGAGTGGGGGCTCGTGACGTCACGACCCGCTAAAAATTATGCCAGAGCGTGACGTATTGAGAATTTTAAAAGCATCGTAACTTCGTCAATTTTGGTTACCGTAACAAAAGAAAAAATACGGGACAAATATTTTTTGATAATCTAACTGACGGACTAATTAGATTTTTTCAGGACACCAGCCTGTTGTAGCGCATCGTCGGCGTCAATTTTCAGGTTCAAAATCAATGAAATTAGAAAAATCGAATCAGAGGAAAAGTGAATTAGCGCTAGGTTCTAAATCAGGATGAGACATTTTGCACACGTCAGTCTTCAAATTTTAGGTTTAAGACATGCTAGTTTCCTGTCTAGGATTTCTTTCATCTATCATTTTCTATGTTTACTGAATATATAAAGTATATTGTCAAAGTTAAAATGACGCTGCACTCCACAAACCACTGTAAAGTGTTTGAAAGTTCTTTCAAAATAATGATGACACAGTGCACTAAACCCTTGTGAAACACTAAGGTCTTGGCAATAACGCCGGGCTCCGCGCAGATGTTTGCACCGCCTTGCGATACCTTATGAATATTGCAGACATATTGCACTTACAATATTCAGGGACGCCTAGCTATGTGCGACTTGTGTACTGCACCAAATAAATTGTACTGGGACAGTTAGATCTTGTTTTGCTTACGAATTTTAGAGACTGTTATACCGCTGGTTCTCATATTTTTTTATTTTATTTTATTAAGGTTCACCAACAGTTGTTACAGATATTATACACAGAGGAACATATTAAAGTCGGTTCCAGATAAACGTGCAATAAAGTACATTGACCCACATACATTTATTGACTTTCTTAAGATCAAAATCAGAAATAATGACATAAAGCTGTCCTGAATCGACTTCTATCGTGATCCTTTACGTTTTCTAATAATGAAAATCAGTTCTTAATTTATTGTTCTAGTATCTACGAAGAGATATTAGGGTAAGGTCAATGTACTTTATTGCACGTTTATCTGGAACCGACTTTAGTAACTAGCTGACCCGTGCAACGTCGTCTGCGTAACATTTTCCATTAATTCTCCGCTCCTTTTGGTCTTAGCGTGATGACATATAGCCTATAGCCTTCCTCGATAAATGGGCTATCTAACACTGAAAGAATTTTTCAAATCGGATCAGTAGTTCCTGAGATTAGCGCGTTCAACCAAACAAACAAACAAACAAAGAAACAAACTCTTCTGCTTTATAATATTATTTATTTAAACTTTTCGCACAAAAAAGGTACAAAGGCGGACTTAATGCCTTAGGCATTCTCTACCAGCTACCAGTCAACCAAGAGTGGTGAAGAGATTAGATGGCGGGGCCCTTTCGCTTGCCCTTTGAGTGACTTTAAGCCTTCTGATGAGGTCCATGTAGTTTAATCAGTTATTTCGATTGTCTAAGGGTGCGTTTCCACCAGAGATGAGCGACGGATGTGTTTGTTAAGAACCAATAGAATCGCTTCATTTACATAACCTCGCTCAGCGCAAGCAATTTGGTTGTTAACAAACACATCACTCGCACATCTCTAGTAGAAACACACCCTTAAAATCAGAATGATCATATGAAAAATCGGTAACACTTCTGATCCCTTAAATTAACGACACACTCACTGATAGAACGGCACTTTGCTTGAAAATGGCCTAACTTGCCGTTTGAGTTTGAGGATTAGTTAATACACCTGTACTATGGGGGATTTGATGAATGCCACCGATGCTGCAATTAACGTAGCCACCTACTGGGCCCAAACGATCCGTCGATTCAAAAAGAAGTTGATTGTTGTATAATCATCTGCCTAGCCTTTTCCCAACTATATTGGGGTCGGCTTCCAGTCAAACCGATTTCAGCTGAATACCAGTATTTTACGTGGAGCGGCTGCCTACCAGACCTCCACCACCCATTAACTGGGTAACACGGTACTCTTTGGCAAGACTGGTGTCAGATTTTGTGGCTTCTGACTATCCGTAACGACTGCTAAAGATCTCCAAATAACAGCCGGGACCAACAACTTAACGTGCTTTCCGAGGAAACTCGGTATGTTGAGATGTTTACCCATCCACAGACCAACCTCAGCAAGAGTTGCTTAACCTTAAAGATCGACCTGTGCGGCGTTATTATTTAGCCACGAGCTGTATGTAACCGGAAAATAGCAAACTCCATAAGACTGTAATAAATCTTGATTAGATTATAATTTTTTGATGGGTAAAATTTTATTGGGTAAAACAAAATCTACATTTTATTTTCGTTTTGTTGATAGGTGAATAGTTGGTGAATAGACTTAACAAATAAAAAATAAAGTTTTATTTACATTCGTAGAAATGTGTATGTGGGATTGTGGGCATTGTTTATACGTGTACGTAAATTTTAGTTAACGGTTATTTCATTAAACAATTAAAGCTTCGCCGCATTTGGTAATAAAACCTTTGATGTTTACTAAAGTTGTTTACACAATAATACTTAATTACACTTTCTCTTTATTGTAAAAACAACAAGCAGATTTTATGTTTACTATTTAAATATTTTATTCAAAGTCGGAACAATTGTTTGTGGAATATAAATCTAAACTTGTATTATAATACAGAGGAATGATTTAATTTTTTTGTTTGTTTGATGCGATTTAACTCTAAATAACTCGACCGATTTTCAAAATTCTTTCACCATTAGAAAGTTAAACATGGACTATATTTTATTAAATAAAAAATAGAAATCCTGAAAATGTGACGCAGACGAAGTTGCGTGGGTCAGCTAGTTGTTTATAAAGAAGTGCGGTATATATCTAACTATTAGGTATGGTTAAGTCACAGTGATCACTTTTTGATCAAATTATTTAAACACTAGCGACCCGCCCCGGCTTCGCACGGGTGCAATGCTGATACTAAATACACTACAGAAAAACTGTAACCTCGCGTCTGAGCCGCGCGGGTACCTTACTCATAGATTTAAACTCCCCTCCCGCACGCGCACCCCCGCCTTGGTGACGTCCACTTCGCAACGGGCCGTGCAGCAGAAATCGCAATATTTTAATTTCGCCATAACTTCAAAACCAAATGTCGGATTTTAATCATTCAAAGACCAAATATTATCTACATAAACTTTACTTAGTGATGAAATACTTTGTTTTGATAAGGATTAAGAGCATGAGTAAAATAAACGCGTTTAAATGTAGTCCAAAAAAAAATCAAGATTTTTAAATAAAATAATGGTTGTTGTGCCTCACTCGACATAGATAGACCGGTATAGTGTGTCGCGGATTTTTTTGTAGATATTTATAAGATCTACAATTAATTAGAACAATTTATGGTTCTATCTTTTATAGTTTACGCAAAATAAGTAACTTTTCTGGTTGATTCTTACACCTTCTGTCCGAAAAACCCAAATATCTTACGGAACCCTATTTTTTTCCAAAATAAAATATAGCCTATGTTACTCGTGGATAATGTAGCTTTCGAATGGCGAAAAAAAAATTAAAATCGATCTAGTAGTTTTTGACCCTATTCATTACAATCAAACAAACAAACAAAGTTTTCCTCTTTATAATATTAGTGTAGATGTAGATAGATAATGTAGAAAACAAGGGTGGAATGGAGTACTAGTGAATTTGGTATCATGTTATTAATCCATATCCATTCGCATCTTTTGATAACAGTTTCTTTGGTTAAAGCCAGTTTTAGTTTATTTTTACACATAGTTATAATAACTTATTTATTATTGAAATTGTATCAAACAGCCATACTCCACCAGGCGGACAGTGTGGGTTTTTGGATATCGTATGCCATTCAATTTAAAATTTCCTATCAAGCCAGTTTACTCAATATGATTTCCTGCACCGTTTTGAGAGCGATAGTTATGAACACAAATTTATTTGCCTATTTGGTTTTAACCTTTAAGACAATACCTTTGACATAAAGTGACATTGTTTGTTTGCAAGATTTCAGTATTTTGTTTTAAATTCTTGTTGTGTAATTCAAGTTTTTTTTGACAGTATTATTTTCTATTATTTTTTATTGTTATCAGTCAAATTATAGGCAAATCAATGATTAGTTTTGACGGGTGTACCTAATTTGTAAGCTTAAATAATTTCCATTGTGTGCGAATACGCACACAATGGAAATTGTTTCTGAATAAATAAATAAATCAACCAATCCACAAAAGTCAGCACGGTTACCACCGGGTCACCTCCGCAACTGTTCTACTGTTGCTTTTAAATTAACAGAACCGAGCAGAAATCCAGACTCACGCTATTTTGGCGACTAGCTGAGCTGCATCATATGTTACATGAATACTCCGCTCCAATTGGTCGTAGCTTGATCTTATTTATTTATTTATTTCTTATATACTTTACTGTACACCAAAAATTTAACACAAAAGGATTTATAAAGCCTTTAGCTTTCCTCGGTAAACTGGAATATCCAACACTAAAATATTGTTTCGATTCGAACCAGTAGGTAGTTCCTGAGATTATTGCATTCAACCAAACCAACAAGTAAATAAACTCTTGAACTTTGTAATATTAGTATAGATAAATCTTCACTAATTTGTTTGCTCTACTAGGTATACCTATCAAACGTCACTGCAATTAACTCTTCCTCTAATTTCAATTAAAGCCCTTGCATCGGCCGCTGACGCATCGCACGCATTGCGCGCATATATGAGCGCGGTCGCTGACCACCGCAGGCGCTCGTAAATCATGCAAGCCTAGTAATAAGCGCGCTAATTCATCACGCGGTCACGTCACACGATGCGAGCGTTGTGACGTCACGCCAGCACGCTGCGTGAGGGATGCCCGTAGTAATGTGGATATGATTGGTGGAGAGTATGGTATACCTAGTAAGGCTGTGTCGCAAGTTGTATCCTTCAGACAGTCGGTACTGACGTCCAATCTTGACGGACCTGCCTCCGTGGTCGAGTGGTTTAGGCGTTAGCCCTGACCCGGTGGTCGTGGGTTCGATTTCCACAAGAAGTTTACTTTGTAAAGTACTTTCCAGTTTGGCTAGAACATTGCTGGCTTGAATCACCTGATTGTCTGATAAAAAAAAATATTCCGTGCATTGGAAGGGGGTGCGCCAAAGTTCACCTAAATTTTCAACTCCGATAATTGGAAATCTGAAAAACTCTTCCTAAAATTTTTCACCCTAACAATCACAATTCCTAACTACTCTGTCTCTAATGTTCATATTCCGAAGCATTCAACTTCATAATGTCAGTAGCAATAAACATCTTTATACTTTTATTTGTTTTCCTATACTTTCTCAACATAACCATCTTTTACACTTCACTTCAAAGTCATATTTTTTTTGTTTAGATTTATTTTTATTTTATTCATAGCGGTGTGTACTTGCAAAGATATCCATAGGTTAGGTTAGGTTAGAACTGTGACCAACTACGCGCGAGCCGAGCGAGCGAAGCGAGCGGTGCCGCAGCAGCGGCCGGCGAGCGCTACCTCGAAATTGGTCGCGAAATTTTTCTATATTATGGTAATTATGTTTAGGGATAAAAGCGTTATGATAAAAAACAGTAGGAGTTTAAATATATTTACATTTATGATGTTATTAATTACAATTTGCGGAAACATGAGTGTTATGAACATCGCCGGTAGCACTACAAATAGTATGAATGAAAACTTTAGGATGAAAAATTTTAAGAAGAGTGATCATTCGGATTACAAATCGTTACGAAGAACAATTTCGGGTAATAACTTTAGGTGAGCCAATATGGACCCATTGGAAGGCACGTATAAGCCGGTGGTCCCGGCCGCCAAACGGCGGTAGTCAAATAAACCATGTCAGAGGTGTGTGGGATTAGACCTTACTGCCCACAAAATAAGATGGAGATCTCAACGGAGACTCACTAAGCACGCTAAGCAAGTGTGACTGTTCCTAAGTTACCCTAGGCTGATAAAATTTTCGTTTTTCCTAAATTACTCTAATAGATAAGGTCGGTCCCCCCGAAGGGGGAGAAACACGCCCCAACCAACGCGTGTCCCCGTAGGACTCAGACCAGACTGGACATCCTCCCGCCTTTTATGAAGTGAATTCCAAAAGTATGAAATAATCCAATGCCTTATCACATTGATAAGTCAAAGTTCGGACTGAAATATATAATAGAAGGACTTAGGAATTCATAGTTATGAAATAAAATAGGAATGGTTTCAGAAGCTCACCATATAACAAAGGGAAAATCAATTACTCTATTTTAATTAATAACAGATCGTGTGAGAAACCTTTACGCTAGCGTAACTGGTATAAGGTCAATAGTTACTCGCACGATACTTCACGTCTGCACCCATAGCACTTAGGGTAACACTTCCTCAAGTGACACCAGCGGCTTTTCAGCAACAAAGCGTCGACAACACGTTCATAAGGAACGCGGTTCCTAGCAGTTTTTCTCAAAACTGGAAACGTGACGAGGCGGCTTTCCCTGCGGCAACCGTGCGACCGTCCTTATCTAGCAACGGAGCGACTAGTTCCAGCGGCAGAATCGTCGACATCGAGCTCATGGAGACACGGTCCCTAACAGCCCTTAGACTGTATAATATGAGATAAATATGGTCAACCCAACCCCAGGAAGCGCACTCTTTGTACAACAAGTACATCTGTAAGACACAGTGTTCGTATCTGACCGAATCAGTGGTCGCAGGTAGAGAATATAAATTCAAGAATGAATACAAATTCAAATAGTTACTACAATCGAGAGTTATAAACTCAAGAAATAAATATAGTTGAGAACTTCAACTCTTAAAGCCTATAGACAGCCCTTAAAGCGCCCACCCGTTGCCACTTCCTAGTGTTTGGGCTAGAGAGAAGAAATGGCTCAACAAACTCTCTAGCAACACATATCTGTCTGTTCTTTTATACAACCTATAGACAACTAGGATTGCCTGCGGTTCCGTTAGTGTCACTGTGTATAATGAAACACAATATCAGCCCAAAGTAAATTAGAACAATAAAAGACTCACCCATTCACACCAGCACAAACACACACAAATATTCAATACTAAATTCTTTCTAACTTATATTAATCTAATAAATACTACTTGCACTCGCGATACAACGGGTCTACATAATCTCGCCATATGGCATTGACTATCAGTCTGCGCACTAGCCTATCGCCTACAGTGTCTAGCTTTAGGATTGATTAGGACTATTTCAGAGAAATAGTCCTAATCAATCCTAACTCGGCTCTCCTAGCTCTGGCTCCTTCCCGTGCCAAACGCCAAGTGACGCGCTTTTCCAAAATCACGAGCGTCCCCGACCGGCGTCCTGTTGGGCTTTTTGTGCAATCTCTTAATAATAGCCCAAAAGTGCCTGTGGGTTTTACCCCGGTTAAAGTGCACATCATAAGTGCTGCGCTTTTTGTTTATTTCTCGGGTATCAGGTAAGCGCTTTCGTCGACAATGTTATCCGCTAACGAATATCGACTCTAACGAATTGAGGAGAAGGTCGTATTTCAACTAACGTAAAATATTGCATTCGAATAACATTTGGCATATGGCGCGTTTGCTTCCCATTAAAACAAAGATTGATTGATTTCCTGAGTACCAAATCTCATGCTACACATTTCAAAAGCAGATACTTAACATATTTTGTGATCCTCGAAATTAAGTGGCAGGCTGGCCCATATCATTAAAAGGACAATTTACGATCCCTCCAAGTATCTGGCAACATGTGAAACGTTTTGAAACGAATTAAATAAGTATTTATTTATTAGGAGTGACGGATAGTCACACAAGCTAAGCAGATTTAAAAACAAAAGTTTGAATGACTTTTGAGTGATTCTGTATCAATCTTCCAAGATATTATAAGCAAAATATAAATCCTGAAGTCTTTGGCATGGAAACAGCTGACATAATGTCTCCCATTCCCGGATTAGTATGTAAATGAGTGACAAGCTACAAGAAAGTACATAAAAAGGTTCGTAATACCCGCTTTGCATGAGTTTGTTACGAATTTTTGGTATAATTTGGGGAACGACGGAATAAATTGACCGAGTGACTTAGCATGGCAAATGCGATGGTTTATGTAGGCTTATGTCCGATTTTACATAAAAAAGGAATTGATTTTATTAAATATACACGTGCCGGGACATTTTTTTATGTTATTTTTTATAAGAAAACGTTGCCCCACACTAGGAATTTCTCCTGTATCGTGGGTGCGTTTACAAACATACAAAGTCACATCCACAAACAGCCAGACCCGGAACAACTATCTGTAGGCCATACAAATAATTGTTCCGTGCGGGAATCGAACCCACGACACGCGACACAGCAGCCGATCGCTCAACCACTGCGCCAACCGTGCCGTCAAACATTACAGGACTAACTCTAAAATCTGACGCCATTCTCACCAAGAGTATAGTAGCCGACACGCATCATGAGCTCAGATTATTGCCCCCCCCCCCCCCCACCCCTGGAGAAAAACCAAAGATACGCCAATGATCTGTACTCATGACTCCTGCCGGCTACTATATCATCTTACCCGTTGCTGGATTGTGGAGGTCTGATAGATAGGCAGTCCGTGGAGGCAGACTAAAACAATTAGGAAAAAGCTAGGCAGACCACTACATCCGTGGCACTCAGAACCCGTCCAGAGTCTAGTTACCTAGTAGTAACTCTTGCGCTATATTTCATTTTCTTGCATCAGCTTGCACCAGCAGTTAGACCATGTTCTTGTTCGAACGTGCATTATTTACTGCGCGTAGCGTTTTCTGCTACGAAACCGCTACGAATGTTGCTACGTGCTACGTCGTTTCGTAGCGCGGTTTTTGAGTCCCCTTTACAAGTTCTCTGTAATGAAACTTTTTGAATTCTCGCCTTTTTATCAAAGGGGTAAGTGAAAAAACGCGACATGTAACACACTACTCCTTTTGATAAAGAGAGTGTATAAACACGTACAATTCCACCTCTGAATTTCTTAAAGTTTAGTCTGTCACTAAGTATTTAATTCCACTTGTCTTATCTTTTCGCCAGAATAAAAAAATAAATCATATAGTACAGGATCTTTCGTGTGCGAGTCCGCCTAGTAAAATAAATTTTACAGTAACAGAATCAACTCTTTGATGGAATTAATGTTTCTCCTACTCTATGAAGCGTAGTTAAATTAACAAGCCAACACAACATCAAATTGCGCCACTACGAACTTCTAACACTATCATAGCGCGTTAGTTTCAGTTACGAGTGGCGAGCACTCTAAACTTCTACTGCGGCCGCCCGCGCCGCCGCGCTGGCACATTGTCGCTGTTAACACTTTAGCGCCGCGAGAGAGACAGGCGATTTCATAACTTTTGCGTACCTACTCACTAATTTATGGTTACTTCTAGTAATTTATATGTTGTTATAAATTAATTAGTGAAAATAATTAAAATGAAGATCTGATGAAGATCTTCTGGAGGAGCTCGTGGCTAAACATTAACAGCCGCATAGGTCGATCTACCAGGATAAGCAACGCTTGCCAAGGTTGGTCTGTGGAAGGGTGACCATCTTAACATACCGAGTTCCCTCCAGTTTTTTTTGTTTGGAAGAGTATTTTTTCGAACGGATCACATTTTAATTTAGTGAAGATCTGAGGGCCAATTCTACTAAGTTTTAAACAACTTGCGCATTCGCAGGTCAATCGCAAACTGTCAAAAAAGCCTTAATTGTCATACATTCGCATCTCAATCGGAGAATGGTCAACTGATGAAGATCAACTGGTGAAGAACTTCGGAGGTAGGCAACGGAACTCTTCAATAAATGATGGCAAATGGATCGGGCTTGCTGAAATTGCATGTCAATTGTCTAGTGTTTACACCAGTTCATAACATAACATCACACCAGAACGCTGTTAAGAGCCCTATTACGAATCGTAAATGCTCGTTTGCAATAAACGAAGTTACGTTGGTCTGCGTTGGGAGTACATCTATAGTCCGCGAAACAATTTTGATACCTACTAGTCTGAATAGGATTAAAGTTTATTTGGGCGCTCCCGCGAGACTGAGGAGCACGCGCGCTGAATTGACGCAGAATATATAGTACTTTAATTTTATTTATTGTAATTTTGTTTAATTATATTGACAAACGAAAACTAATGAAACGCATTCATTGTAGATTGAAATTTTATATCACATTAATTTATTTGATAAAATTGCCCTTATTTGGAACATAATGGACGCTGAATCAAGACATTTCTGGCTTAAATTAGGCTTTCTTTACGTTTTTTTCCGTGAAAACTCAAGGAATTTATAAAATTCTAGAACTCCAATAAACAAGTAAAACATTCAACTCACCCTTTAGTAATTTTAGCTTTTAAAAGAATTGATTGTAACAATGTGAATTAGACCGTCAAAGTTCCATCGCCGACATTTTTTTTTGCAAACTGAGTTCGTAAAATATTTATAGTAAATTACACGAAAAGAAAAATGAAAATGTGTAACTCTAACTTACAAGAAAGAGACTGGCACTATCGTTATTCAGGATCAAATAATTAAAATATCTTACTGCTGCTGATAACTACAGCGGCAAAAATCATGAATTTCCGTAAAAAATGTAATAGGACTCTTAATGGGTACGCAGGCACCAATAAAAAGTGAAAAAAAAAAACTTTTTTACAAAAAATACAACCGACTTCCAAAGAAAAACACTACAAAGTATAAATAACTTTAATTTCGGAAGTCAGTGTCAAAAAAACGAAAAAATAACCAAAAATACCAACTTTCGAAATAAAAGTTATTTTATAATTTGTAGATGTTCTGTTTTTTGTTAAAAGAATATCTGTTAATGCACGCTGGGCGTCCCAGGGGTCTCGCAGAAATAGATGGTTGGGTGTGTTTAAATATCACACTTGATAGGTTGAAAAAAGCAAGTGAGGGTTGTTTTTCAGAAAATACCAAAATGTAAGCAATAAGACATGAATGTTCACCCAGTTTCCACTTAATTGCGATGTAGAATGCATCGCAATTAAGTGTAAACTTTAGTGTTGGGTAACTCAGCACATGTGCTAGCACAGTTGTAGCTACTCACTTGGCTAAAAAGAGTCACTCACTCTTTTTATTTTGATGTGCTAGCACACACCACAGATTAGCTACACCACAGAACATTTTTACGTGTTGTGAGTTTTTAAAAACGAACGAGTCACTCACTGTTTTGCCTCGCCATTTGAAAACTTTTCAATCGAAACTATAATCAAATTCCTGTTTTATTGTAACGTAATAAAGCCGAATTTCCAGTAATGAAATCTCTCAGCGACTCCGTCCGATCATTGCCGAAATGCCGATTCGTGAGGGAGCGAGCGAGACAGAACAGCGGTGAGCCGGTCAGCCGGCGAACACATACGATTTGACACGAGTCTCTGTGCTCAACTGTGCTGTGCGAGTCCACGCCTCGCGGGCTCGCGGCCCTCAGCCTCGCCTCAATTGTGCTAGCACAGTGTGCTAGCACACTTGAGAAAAAGAGTGCCTCGCACGATACTCTATAAAAATGTGTGTGCTACCCAACTCTAGTAAACTTGCCCCTGCCGGCAAATTGTCAATTGAACCACAACGGTCATAAATTTAATTTTATTAACTTATAAATATAATTAACTAACCTTCGTACAGCACTTGCTAATTAATGCAAGCATATTCATAAAAAATATTATTACAAAATAATATTCTAACAGCTGATGATAGTCAAAAACTCTAAAGTCCGAAATCTTTGAATTTGACATTTCGATAGTGCGTCTTAATTCAGTTATGTTTGTGTGAAATACTTTTGGAAAATTTTAAAGTAAATGAAGAGATAAAAACCTTTTCCTTTTTTGAAAACCCTGAAAATAAACCTTAAAAGACGGGATTGAACATCCAACTATTTACCGAGATATTTCCAGCTCTCCAGACGGTATTTGCCTAACAATTTAGCAGAAAAGTTTCACGGCTATTTAAAACGTCGCAAAATAATATAACTCCTACGCCTTTTAAGTACCTACCTGGCTTGTCTATGGTTTATAAGTTAAAACCATTTCTAAAATGTAGTATGAAGTTACCACTGCATATCGTTACACACTGAAAATAATAATGGAGTATTTCGATCGTATGTTGAATATGGAAGAGGGAGTTTTGTCCAGAAATTTCATGAAAATGAATTTCCCGACTGTTTGGGGAGCGAATAAAAACATAGTTGTTCGTGTTGATCGCGAGTCAGTTATTGCAAGCGGGTAGTATGTGTTAAATCTATCCAATTGCGAACTGCAAATATTTAGATCACTGAATTTGCTGTTTTTAGGACAGTGAGTTTATATAGGAAACATCAGATTTTAGAGCTAGATTGAAGAACTCATTGGACATCGATCACCGTCCGCATCGCTGTCTATTGGAAATGTGTCCAAAACACTGGCAGCATTGGCACATTGAAGGACAACTACTTTTACCTACCCTTAGATTGAAGCACGTTACTTTTGCCTAGTGCTTTAGTTGGGAAAAAGAACTGGTGCAATACACTTCCCAAAAACACATAATTATGTCTGTTAAGTTCGAAGAACTTGAATTTATACAATAGTATAATTTTAAACATTACCTAAACCAGCATTAAACATAATGCCAGCGAGAAGATCAACAAGTAACGTGACCAGCTCAGGCCTGTACAATTAAGTAGCAATTTTTACTACCGATACCGATTACGAAGCCTGAAAACACACAAACCCAAACTCTTGTTATAAAAAAAAATCTTAGATCCCGCTACATATAAACTTACACAAATTCAACCAGAACGAATGTATCTACATAAATTCCCTAACATAATAAAACTCATCCATATATTATCCCTAATTACCCGTGACCTTGACCTTCGACCTTGACCTTGTACCGACAATATCGGCGGATGATCGAGTGTCTTATAGCTTGAATTGATTAGCTCGAACACAACATATTACTTAGGACTGAGGAACTCAAACTTTGTTCTGGGTTCTATTGTGTAAGTTTTAGAGCGGGATTTTGTTTTTGAAAGTTGGTGGTTAAGTGTTTACTTTGAAGGTCTTTGAATATTGAGCGTCAAATCCTGGGTTCGATTCCTCAGTAAAGGCGGTTTTCTTGTGACCTGGAAAGCCTTAAATGGTGCCTGGTTTAGCGGCAATCCGAGTTTATATCGGTGTCTTCTCAAAGTAGATAGCTAGGAATCTCCAGGCTCATCAGGCTTAAAATGACAAAATAATTCACGAGTTACATACTTTTCAGCACTTTCAAAAAAATATCTCTGATCTTGAGTATATGAACAAGACCTTCGAGATTCTTTCGACAGCTTATGGCAATAATCAAGTCTCTCTTTTGCGACTGAATTGATTAGCTCGAATACAACATACAGCTAGATGAAAGTTGCCGGTGATCAAGCCAAATGGCGTGCACTTGGAGAGGCCTATGACCCGCAGTGGACTGTTATAGGCTGATGATGATGATGATGATGATGAGTAAAACATACTACTTAGAAGTCTTAGGACTGCGGAAGTCTAACTTTGTACTGGGATTCATAGTGTAAGTGTTAAACTAGTGTTAAAAACTAGTGGCGTGGTTCTGCATTTAAGGTTCAAGTAAACTTTTATGGATTTTTCATATAGGAAATTGTCAGCAGGAGGTCGAAGACTGAACTAGGTTTTTCGTTAATGAAGTTTTTTATCCTGCAGGTACGATATCGAAATCACTGTTATAAAGCTGGATGGTGTTAAAATTTCCTGACTAACAACCCCTAGCAATGAAGACACTTAATAATAACTGACAAATTGTAGCTAAACTACCCAAATTTGCGCACCCTTCAGGAAAAACTAACGTAACATTATAAATAATGTACGATGATGACGTTGGCAAAATCTCAGTAACTCTCAAAGAAAAGCGTTGCGTCATCCCGTCGATAGTTTGAGAAACATTGACTTGGTTAATACCGTGATGTTTAGCGGTATAATGTCGGCAGAAATACCTTGTTAGTGATGACAGATGACGTGGTTCTACTCGCGTTACACACATTTTCTTGCCTCAATATTATACGTGGTTTAGTGCTAAAAATATTTATCGTTAGACGAAATTATGTTGGTAAAATGATATTATGTAGCTTAGGCTTAAATATTTGTAATCAATTTTACATTATATGAGTAAACAAGAATTTGTCTTTGTTAACATAGTTGTCTTGTCATGTTATCGGTATTTTAAGGTCTACATTCTCAGAACGATCATCGAGCAGGTCGTGGCTAAATAATAATAGACGCACAGGTCGATCTTCATAGTTAAGGAACGCTTGCTGAGGTTGGTCTGTGGATGGGTGACCATCTCAGCATACCGAGTTTCCTCCGTGCCTCGGAAATCACTTTAAGCTGTTGGTCCCGGCTGTCATTTGGAGATCTTTGGCAGTCGTTACGGATAGTCAGAAGCCAGAAAATCTGACACCAGTCTTGCCTAGGAGAACCGTGTTACCCAGTTAATGGGTTACACGGCCTACCCAGGTCTCGTAGGCCGCTACACGTAAAATACTGGTTTTCAGTTAAATCCGGTTTGACTGGAATCCGACCCCAAAAAAGGCTAGGCAGCTGATGATTCTCAGAACGATCATTTACAATGGGTTACAGAAAAAACGCAGTACCTAAAACAGGGTCATTTTACTCATCATTATGAAAATCACAATAATAAAAGCGCAGTAGATTTTGTCGAGTTATGCGTACAAAAATGTATGGAGCAGTCTTGGTACCAGATTTCAGTATTGGTTCCATACCTATTAAAAGTGGTTCATAATGATGAATCACATATCACATATAATTGTTATTTAGGCAGAACGGTTGAAGAATAAAATCAATGTTCGAGGGATGGGTATAGAACAGTCAAATACAAAATTTGAGCCCTGCCTCCTAAACAAGGAATGTACTGCCGGTCGATTCTGTCGACATCTCACCGTGATCACTTAGGTGGAGTGAACGACAAGTGTGCTGTCATTCCATCTTGTTTGAATGGTTTGACAGCTCACTTGTCGTTCACTTCGCCTAAGTGTTCACTTCGGCATGTTTACAGAATCGCACTACTGTATCTTAGGATGAATGTTATGGACCTTTCGTTCATTTGACAACACATTGTATACCAACACTCAAAAATATGAAACGACTTCGACCATTACTTTGACAACACCATTGTCTACGTAAATTAGCCCTATTATTACATTATCATAGCTCACCGACTAATTCTCAGCCCTTAATTCCCACAATCAGCACAAGATATCGCCACATTAGCCGACGCAGCGACTCGACGCAAATTAATTGATCATTACAGCCACAACTTGCCGTCATGACGCTATGACGGTATGACACCGTGACGCACTTACCTAAATTACGCTGTTTTACGCGCGTAATTTTTACGCTCCGCAGCGTTTACCAACATTAATATTTTGTGGGTCTTTTGTGTTCTTTGTCGAGTTGTCTTTGCGACTTTGTCTTTGCGACTTCAAAGTCGTTCGTCTTCATTAATCATTGTTGGTGGAAGCCTGCTTGCTTTGTAAGAATGAGCATAAGGAGGGACGAATTATGCTTTGGTATGCTAATGGGAAGACTACGTTTAGTAAGGTTTCCTAATTAAAATGTCTTCGCATGTAAAAGGTAATTTAAAATTAATTTAATTAAGCATTGTGTGGGTTTCTTCTTAGTAATTGTCTTATTTGAAGGTGCATACAAACCGCGAAGTAGGTAAATGTTTAATACGATAGCATAAAACTAGAATTTTATTACACTATAAAACATTTAAAAAACATCACTTTTATAGTGAACAAATAATTTTATGACACTTTCGACGACTATGAAGGTTTTTTACCGTAGTAAAGTATATTGGCGATTGAGAGTGGTCATAAAATCTCGCCAAAAGATTTATAGTGAATAAAACAGTAATAAAACAACGCTATTTTATTTGGCAAACTATCTCTATGAGGTTCTCACTTCGGGAAGTTTTATGAGGTGGTCATGAAGGTGGTAACACAATATTATCATAATCCTTGATCCTACATGTTATGGTTAAGTATTTGCACGTTTAAGGGGTCCGTAACAAGGGCATGTGGTGGAAATCTTTGCGAATTTTGAACTATTCAGACGATCAGAGCGTATTCAAGATGAACGATTATTTATAAAGTAGGTACAAGTAACTGTTGATAATGAGTTCCTTTTATTTTATTAAGTAATTAAAAATTATATACAACTAGTTTCTGTCAGTGGCTTCGCCTATGTGATCCCTAGGGAATATACTCCCGGGATAAAAATAAGCCTATGTGCTGTTCCAGACTATAATCTATTTCTGTTCCAAATTTCATCCCGATCCGTTCAGCCGTGTGGCGTGATTGAGTAACAAACATGCAAACTTTCGCATTAATAATATTAGGTAGATTAGATAGTAACTAAAATAATAATTAATTAGTTAATTACCTCATACACGAAAAAGTTACAGATTTTAATCGATTTTTATTATACAGTGATAACTTGATTATAAAGGTATATTCTTACTTACATGAATGTGCGTAATTAAATACTAAAAGGCACCTTTTAAAAAGATGAATCTACGTTTTTATATTTGACATTAATAATTCCCTGAAAAATAACATTATTACCATTAAAAATAAATAACAGGTGACCTGTCTAACCTACCCTAACCTTAGTACAAAGCTATTCATTCCGTTTATATTCAGAAAGCTATAATGCACGTTAACACCTTCAATAATTTCATTATTCCATTTGCAGAAAATTCAAATATCTTACTATCATTTCGAATATGTATAAATTCACACTCTACGAATACTGCTGCCTAAAGGAAAAGAGCATATCTGCCGTTTTGGGCAAAAAGGAGGAAGTTACATGTTCGGCTGTTTTTTTTTATTTATGGTCACCGATTTCTCCGCTAATTTTATGGTGGAACGAGTTTTAAAAATTCTTTTTATATTCGAAAGTCTATACTCCTGAGGATCTCGTGAAAATCGAGGGAAATCCTCAAATTTTATAGGCACATACAAAGTTTTTCATAAAAATTCTAATACAATTCAGATTTTCGTGCCTGGTAATCATCATCTCATGTTGCTGAGCTGATGACGGAAGGTATAGGTTCGGATCTGATGATGGGAGGCCACGAAAAACGTTTGTTCAACGATATGTTCGCTAATTGTAAACCGCTATTGATGGTTCTTTTTTTGATTGAAATCGTATTTTTAACCGACTTCCCAAAAAGGAGGAGGTTATCAATTCGGTTGTATGTTTTTTTTTTTTTTTTATGTTTGTTACCTCATAACTCCGACAATTATGAACCGATTTGAAAAATTCTTGTTTTATCTGTAAGGATATATTTGCAGATTGGTCCCATTTAAATCATATCAAAATCGGTTACGAACTTTGGATTTTAAATCGAAATAGCTGGAATTTAACTATTTAGATGACTCTTTGATAATCGAAATTGCGTATTTTGCTTTTCTGCGATTTTGCAGTGGTGTTGTTAGGTGTGGGGAACCACTAAAAAGTGAAAAATAAAAAACTTTTTACAAAAAAATACAACGGACTTCCAAAAAAAAAAACACTACAAATAAAAAATAACTTTAATTTCGGAAGTCGGTGTCAAAATACGAAGAAACTAACAAAAACACTTTTTTATTCCAATAATAATTTTTAGGAAGACCTTGGGAGGTAGGCAACGGAACTCTTCAATAAAAGATAGCAAATGGATCGGGATTGCTGAAATCGCAATATTTTTTACAAAAAATACAACCGTATTCCAAAACCACAACACTACAAAGTATGAAATAATTTTAATTTCGGAAGCCAGTGTCAAAAAAAGAAACACCGACTTTGCATTATTATTTTTTTATATTTTGTAGTGTTTTGTATTTCGAAAAGTTTTTTATTATGAGTGTGTATTCCGTCCACTAGCGCCGCCAATCGTTTTTTATTAATTGTGGTAAATTTAAGACACGTAGATAAAAAACCGCTCTGTAGTGCACTGAAGAAATGAATCTATTATTTTTTGACAGCTATTTTTAATACATAACTCATGGCTAAATAGCCAAAACGGCAATTATTGCTAAAAGTGGCCACTTTTAGCAAAAATATTGACTTTGGCAACTATTTATGTTCTAAAGTACAAAATATAACTCTCAAAACATAATAAATACATTTCTTCAGTGCACTACAGAGCGGTTTTTTATCTACGTGTCTTAAATTTACCACAAATATTAAAAAACGATTGGCGGCGCTAGTGGACGGAATACACGCTCTTATAATCGTTATCAGAAACCATTTATCATAAACCTAAGTCATATCATACTGTAATACCAAGACAAAATCAAATAGAAAAGAAAAAAAAAACAGTTAAAACATTCGCAATCGTAATTATTTATTAAAATACACAATTAGTTGCCTCATCGTTCCAGTCGAACGATGTCCATAGATTCTCTCTCAATTATTGGGGGCCGAGTCACCCGCGTCCGTAGGAGAATACCCTTCAGCGAATCCCTACACATGGTCCCCGGGTGGTGCTAAACAGGTGACACTAACCGCCTCCGTGGTCTAGTGGTTATACCACCTGATTCAGACCCAGAGGTCCCGGGTTTGATTCCCAGGGGGGGCAAAATTTTTGCTCGGTTTGGTTGGTGGTAGGACTTGTTCCAAGTCCGCCTGGCAAGCTACCACCATCATGTCTAAGTCTGTCGCCATAACAAGAATGTTAACAGCATTTTTGTGTTTCGGCAGTTAGAGGTATGATAGCCAGATCCTCTGTGTAAGAGGATTCCGGGTGAAACTCGCTTCCATCTTCGGCCTAATCATCACTTTCCATCAGGTGAAATTTGGGCCAAGAGTTTCTCCGTTTTGTAAAAAAAAAAAAACATCGTCACATCGACCGGTCTGCACCAGCGGGTCTAAAAAGGCCACTCTTGTAGAATCATAATATTTATCACACAACTTTCTGTCAAATTTAATTTTCATCTTTATCGCTAACGCATTATTGTTCAAGTTTGATTGGGGAAATTAGACAGGGACAGGTAGCGTTATGAGCTCATTCAGCTAAAGTGGCCTATTTAGACCCGCTGGTCATCAGTCCACCTTGTCTTTGAGGCCTTCCAACGCTGCGACATTCAGTAGGCTGTCGATACTTATTGTCATAATGAAAAAAGGCACAACTAACATTTTATAAATATGGAAAAAATCGACTTAAAAGTTTTTATTGGTTTTTGGCGAAAAATATTGACTTACACATTATTTTTCGAAAATAGATGAATTAAAATAAATTCATAATCACGATTCTTATACAACTAATGAAATGTAAGTTATTATTTTATTACTATTTATTAAATAATCAACATTTTCCCTTTCAAAGTAACAAAAAAAATTAACTAAAGTTATTAATATTAATTTTTATAACTAAAGTTATAAAAATTATCGTCTCACAACTTTAAAAAATTTACATTAGTTAACTGATATTACCAGTCTTCAAGAAACTTATTTGTTTTTTTTTTTAATCACAGTCAAGTTGTTTTTTGGTACAAGCCCGCCACACATTCCCAACCACTGCAACTCCTGAAAGCCAGAATCAACAGTGGCGACCACCAGAAAAACGCCGAGGTAATGAAACCCGACGAGTCCCGGAGAAACGATTCAACTGTCTTGGATCCCGCAACGAAATTAATCAGAAGAGTACAGCGGAGGAGTAGGAAAAATAAATATAATTTCCACTTCCCTCCATATCAAGCAGGAGATAGATTAGAACTAGGCCAATAGGCACCATATACAACTGGGTTAAGCCCAGTTGCCAACCACCACGGATTATATATTAACTTTAAACTAATGGGTCCTAAATTGTGAGCTACTTTTGATTCCAGTAATAGGTATGGCAAAATCGCCCGAACGCACGGAAATTTGTTCTGGTTTCTACAAGGTCCGTGTAGTAAACTACTCCAGATGTAACCTGAATGCTATCTAACATAATATTACGTTCAGTCTGCCAAAGAATACACTCCCACAAGATGTGTTGTGCGGATTGTTCGTATTTAAGGTCAGCTGTAGAGCATTGACATAAAGGTGCGGCCACAAGCCTAAAGGAAAATAATTTGCTCTTAAAGTTGCCATGACCTGTGAGAATTTGGGCAACACAGTGATCACGGTCAGGTTATTAAATCAACTTCTAAAAGTCTTATAAGAATGTTTGTATATGGCACTTTTAAGGTTATCACAATTACAATCATTCTGGCCATGCCCTACAAACAACATTAAAATTATCAAAATAGGAATAAACACAAACTAATTCAAAAATTAAAGGAAAAACCTAATAAACACAAACTAATTCAAAAATTAAAAAAAGAAAAGTGTTAGTTTCTTTTTTTTTATAAAAAAAGGATATTTAATCAGCTACTAGTAGAAGTTTTATAATAATGTTTTAACATTTTTAAGGTTATCACCTTTTTGAACAATTCTAGCCATGTCCTTTGAACAACATTAAAATTATCAAAATAAGAATACTTAAACAAAAAAAAAAACTATTTGAAAAATATAAAACCTTAGGTACATTATTATGTTAAGTAATTAGGTAATTTATCACAACAAGGCACTTAAAACTAGAACTTCAGTCAAAATGAGTAAATTAATAAAACAATCAGTCTTCATAAATATGAGTTAGATCAGCTGAGCGGTCATTTACGGGTAAGCTTTCCCAAAAATGCCTTCGATTAGCAAGCATAAGTGGTCCAAGTTTAGGGAGTATAGCGGATTTCTGTCATTATTTTCTCTGTCCTTTGGCCCATCCGGTTTTCTTTGACTAGTATGACACAAAAAGAAGTATTTTTGTTCCATCCATATCCAGACTCGTCGAGACACGTCGGGCACAACTGGCGCGTTTCAATCAAACCCTGCCCTCCTTTCCTCACCCCTAATCGTAAATAATTTAAAGAAAAGGCACAACTGGTTATTTGTGCCTTTTATACGTAAATTAATTGAGCCATGCATGGATCATTAATTAAGTAGACAGGGCACATCTGGCATTTGAGCCTTTTCTTTATGTTATGTTGTAAGTGTGCCTTTTCAAAGTAGTTTTTAGTAAAAATCTGTATGAAGTAATAGTCACATCTACGTATTTGTGCCTTTTCAATATAATGGTAAATAAATGTGCCTTTTCATTCTATAAAACATGAATATTAGTCTCATTTGTGCCTTTTGAGCTTACTGTATCTCCGAATTCCTTGAAGATAAAATTCTATAAAAAATTGAGTAGATGTGCCTTTTTTTTCTGATTCTAAATATGTATATAACTCAATTTTGACAAAAATGTTAGTTGTGCCCTTTTTTCTTACGACGGCAGACTGGTCTGGCTATTTGTGTATGTGAATGTATAAATGTTTTTAAACGTACCCACGATACTTGAGAAATTTCTATTGTAAGGCTAGGTATTTCTTAAAAAAAGGAAATGATGGTAATACTTTGTTAAAACTTGAGGAGCTCGTGGCTAAATAACATCAGCCGCACGGGTCGATCTTTACGGTTAAGCAACGCTTGCCAAGGTTGTTCTGTAGATGGATGACCATCTTAACATACCGAGTTTCCTCCGTGCCTCGGAAAGCACGTAAAGCCGTTGGTCCCGGCTGTCATTTGTAGATCTTTGGCATTCGTTACAGATTGTCAGAAACCAGTAAAATCTGACTCTAGTCTTCCAAGAAGTACCGTGTTACCCAATTAATGGGTTGTGCAGGTCTGGCAGGCAGCCAGTCCTCGTAACACACTGGTATTCAGCTGAATCCGGTTTGATTGGAAGCCGACCCCAATGTAGTTGGGAAAAGGCTAGGCAGATAATGATGACTATTGTTAAAACTAGGTTTTTTACTAGTTCATCATTACAGATCATTTCAAATTTATTTTCTCCATTTTATGTCTCAGCCAGATATACCCCTTTTCTTACTGCAGTCTAAAATGTCAAATCACGACTGACATCGACATAATTGCCTTTACTTCAATAGCAAGCGTAATGCAACTAGGGGGGAGGGAGGCACCCCTCCCCCCACGACACTCCGACCTCTGACATTGTCTGTCCTCCGATGTAATTCGACGAGAGTTCGATACATCACTGAATTAGCGAATGCGAATCGGTGTACTATTCATGCGGCCTCAGCGCCGGCCTTCGGCAGACCGAGTACCGTCAGCCTGTGCATTAATGTCGATACTGATAAATAAGGTTGGATCGTCTGTCTGTAAGTTCAAATATGTAGTTTCTCCTTTACAAAAGTAGCCTAAAGTTTTTTTTAACCTATATTTTCCCACTGCTGGGCAAAGATTTCCCCCATAGCCTTCCACTCTTCCCGGTGTATTGCCGTCTCCGACCAATCCTTCATGAACGCCTCCAAGTCGTCACGCCAGCGTATCCTAGACCTTCCTCGACGACGACGCCCGTCCTTTGTTTCCCATTGTGTACTCGACTCTTTTTTTATGGATGAGAATTCATCAAATGACTCCTCCCGCTTTGGGCAAAGCAGGAGGAAGTGTCAGACTTTTCTGATTAAAACCCATCCATGTTCTTCCTAATGCCCTTTGCGTTCAAGGGCCTCGGTGACTCTTTTGAACAAATTCCGCAGCCCCGGCAGGCACTAAGCATCTTCTGTGCTGACAGCTCTTTGAGGCGCTCGTGTTTCGTATCGGACGGCGAATCACTCAACGCTCGCCGTCCGCAGGCCCGCGCCTACGGTGGCCGGGAATCGCCCGGCGACTCCCGACGCCCGGGGGCGTATTCGACTCCATCTGTCTTGATGCATCCTACATATGTGGGCCTAAAGATAAAAAAATAAAATCTGCCTAGTTTTGTCACAACAATGTTTGAATCGGCTTCCAAGCTAATCGGATGCAGCTGAGTACCTACCAGCTGTTCTCCACAATCCAGTCACTGGGTTATACAATACCTCCAAGCAATAAACTATCCGTAACGATTGTCTAAGATCTTCGTGCTATCAAACGCATTGAGGAGTAGTGGTATTTAATATATGGTCACCCATCCATGGACTGACCTCGCCAAGCGTTGCATAACTTTGAAGATCGATCCGTGAGGTTGTTATTACTTAGTAAAAAGCTCGTAACGGTAAAATAAATGGCAAAATATGACAAAGCCTTCTTAAATTAAAGTTATGTTTATAAATGAAGGTTTGAGCTAGTTCTACTTTATACAGTAAAATCTGTTTTGTAATTTCAGTGACCACCAGGTCGTCAGCTAGTCCATGAATTTTAAATTCGGGGCTTAAATTCTTAAGCTCGCTAAATGACATTTTTTTAGGCCAGCGGCTGACCTAAGCGGAGAGGCCGAATTGCACTCACGACGCTTTTTAGATTTCAGGAAAAAACTGTCATAAAATCTGTTTCAGTTTAGAACTGTAAAGGCTTGTAAACTAAAATATACAGATATTGTAAGTAATGTCTAGTGAGGATGTTGCTTGAACTTTTGTTTTGATAGCACTAAGGGCCCTTTTCGTGTTATGCGTGTTTTCGCCCCGCGCAGGTATGGTACGCATGCGGGTGATGGCATAGGCCTGGCCTCACGCACGACAAAGATTTCATTTGCCGCTGCAGTATCATGCGTCTCGCCAGTGACGCGGGTGGCACGCATGTATATAGTTTATGACCATGCGTGCGACCCGCGTTACAGTAAAAACAACACTGAAGACAGAAGAACGCCGCCCGCATCCGGCTAGCACGCACGCGGGCTGTGCGCCCGCAGCCAACCCGCATTCCGCGCGCGTACTGCCCGCATGATAAGAAAAAACATGTATGAAATGATAAGGAACGAACAAAAACATCGTCCGTATGACATGAAGAAATCCCCTATGAACAATATTTCAAAATAAAGAAAACAAAATATTTTATTTTACACCAGCTCAGCCATGCATTTTTATCTGAGTCAAACTTTTAACTAATACTGCGCTCCTATTGGTCGTAGCGTGATATGTTTCTACAGTATTTATAGGTATAAGTGAATTCTACACAACTTACTGGCTTGGAGAAGTATATTCCTAACCCTTTGAGCAATAGACTGGTGACAGCAATAAAACCTTACAGCGAAGTTATAGCGAGATATCTATAGCACGAGAAATTAAAGGCATTCCTTTGTTTGAACCACGATGAAAGCTTTGAGAATCAGAACAGATTTCACACAATTTCGAATAACCGTCTTTGGAAAATTTAGTTCATAGCTACGTAGAACCTCTACGTAGCTATGAACTAAATTTTCCAAAGGCGACTTTTAATAAAATTAATCTACACTAATATTATGAAGAATAAAGATTTCTATGTTTGTAATAAATAAACTCAAAAAGTACTGAACCGATTTCAAAGATTATTTAAATTTTCATAAACTAAAGATAAATCTACGGGATCTATAGTATGTACAAACGCGTATAAAAACAAAATAAATCATTGGGCATAAAACATAATAATCCACATCGCTTTCAATGGCAAAAGTGCCCAGAACACTGGCAGCATTGCCACGTTGAATGGCAATGCTGATTCTTTGGCCGAAGAAAAGTTGTTTGCTGATGTCCCGAAAGACAGTTTCAACGCAAAAGGCTAACTTTTAGAATGCTACATTATACCTAAGTAACATTATGCTATATGGTAGACGTTAGATACCCGTGCAATAACGTTCATTGAACATACATTTGTTGATTTTCTTAATATCAAAAACAGAAACAATTGCATAAAGATGTTCTGGATCGACTTCTATCGTGATCCTTTACGTTTTCTAGTAATAAAAAATGGTTAATAATTTATTATTCGACTATCTATGAAGGGATATTAGGTAAACATCAATGTACTTTTTTGCACGTTTATCTGGCGCCGACCATAGTTATGACTGGAAAAAACAGGGGTCTCTAAGAAAATTGTAGCTGACAATATTTGAAACCCACCAGTTTCCTTCAATTACCTTTGGTTTCCGTCGCCGCAGTACAATACAGCAACTGTATGGCCTGTCTACCTATTTCAATTTATGAGATATAACCCGCTGACAGACAGACTGACAGATAGTGGAGGCTTAGTAATAAAGTTTTTTTGGTTGACCTAAAAAATCATGTTTCTTATATTTGGATTATTCAACAAAATGAGAAGAACAGGGATCGTATTTTTCATTCCAGAGTATTTATTGTCATCTCATAGTAAAAGTTCACATTTATGAGTTGAGTACTGTCACCCCGAACGATAGTCAGAAGTCACCTTGTATATTATGTCACCGAAAATGGCAAACTCCATAAGATTGTAAAATATCGCGTGAAATTGTAAACTTTTTTTACTAAATAAGAAACGGATGTATTGGAAAATATTGAATTTGGATGGAATATATTATATACAAAACGATTTGTTTTATAATATTTCGAGAAATTATAATCTAATCAACGAAATTACAATCTTACGGTGTCTGTCATTTCCGGTGACATCTATATATAAGCAGGTATACCTTTAACAGTGTATTTGTATCCAGGTGGCAATCTAGACTTGGGCACAAAGCCGAATGACAGTATTCAGGGCTAAGGCTCCCTTTGAGCGAGGATCGAAGCAATAGACACCACGGTGAGCGTGTAGGTGTGAAGAGATCTCTTGTGTAGTCGTGAGGAGAAAGCCTTAGCTGGCTTTTGTGTGCTGTGACAAAAGATATAGGCCTTGATCTAACATGATGAAGATACTAGTCAAAATACGTTCTGCTGACGTGTATAACGTAAGCCGTGTCACTATTAATATGAATTAATCGGCATAGCCTTTTCCCAACTCAAATGTTTCGCACTGCACTGGCCGGTTTTCCCGCCTAGGTTCCATTTTTTCTTTTTGAAGCACGGAACTAATAAAATTAGGAATCTGGTGTCCTAAAGTGGCGCGTTCACGAGATATTTCGAAGTAAAGTCAGTGACAATCATGATTTCCTTTGAGCTTATATGCAGAGAGAAGATTGAAACTTGGTGAAGTCAGCAAAACTGTTTGACCGCTTTTCCGGAAAAAACCCGAGCAAATCCGAGGCACATCGAATGTGTTCCTAATGACAGCTTGAATGCTGTGTACTGACATTTCTATGCGTTTAGCTATACTATGAAGATATACTCGTATCTACGAAGGGTTTGGTAGATGAGTACCCAAAGCAACGGAACTGGAAACTGTGTCCAAACTCTTAAAACAACGAACACTAATCAAGATTTAAAACTTAATAAATAAAATAACAATATGTAACTTTTGAATTGAAATAAAGGTTTTGACGATAACTGTAGCTAGTTTTCCCCGCGACTTTACGCGCGCGGCCTTTCTGACGAGAACTGTGCATTCTTTCCGAGATAAGCGTATGGGACTTAGCGATGGTGCAGCTTTCTACCAGTGAAGAACTTTGTCTTAATCGTCTTTGAAAAAATCTTTGTTTACATTAATCTTAAACTCTAAAATATTGATGCTATCCCAAAGACAGGTTGAAATCATAAAGATTCATTTACTACAAAAAAACTTCTGGGGAAAAAACCTTACAAGTCCCGATGAGTTTCATTCTCCCAAAAATCTTTATTCGCTCCGAAAATTTCAAGTACCTACAGTAAAAACGATGTTTATTTCGTTAGGGAACAAAATAAGCATGTTCTGAGATAATGTCGGATTAGCGAGACACGATTAATTGGCTGTCCTAATGTCTTGTTTACTTAGCGTTGGCTAAAACCCGGCTGTGCATTCGTGAGGGATGGAATTTTCGTTTTAAAGGGACCATTTTAAAAATTAACCCTAATCTCTTCAAAGTTAGACTGAACAGGCTACTTCTGTCTCTAAAACTAGAGTCAAGAGCAAACCCATCACAAATAAAAAAAAAATATTTTGAAGAAGTCAAAAATTGGCGTTTTACCAGCTTTGGAAATATTCTATTAATTAAGCAGTTTATGAGCTGAACTTACAAATTAATGCAGTTTGCGGATGTTGTTGGTTCAATTTAGTTTACTAGTATTAAAGTTTCGGTAAGACTAGATGCCAAAAGAAAATAAACTACAATTTTATATTGTCGTGATATATCCAGTAAACGAGTGGTGGAGGTGATTGGGTCAGTGGGCCTAAATCCGGTTTGACTGAAAGCCAATTCCAACCTATTTTGAAAAAGGTTAGTCCGGTTCTATGATTGTCATCGAACGACAAAGGCACTTGAGCAAAATTACATTTGATAGTTCTCTCATAACTACTTATTCAAATTGGTATATGAAACGAACCAAAACCTTTTTACAAAAAATTATAACCGACTTGTAAACAAAATTATAACCGACTTGTAAACAAAATTATAACCGACTTGTAAACAAAATACTACAAATTATAAAATAACTCTAATACTACTTCGGAAATTGGTGTTAAAAAACAAAGGAACAAAACCAAAAACACGTAGGTATTTTGTTTGGAAGTCGATTATATTTTTTTGTATTTTTATTTTTCACTTTTAAGTGGTGAAACTTGGGCAATGTCATCGTCTACGCAGAAAATAAAATAAGCAAAAAAATGCTCATAAAATAAAAACCACTGAGCCAAACTTAATCAAATTTTTCGAGACCAAACGGCAAGTATGCTGCATCGAACTAAAAAAGAATCATAAAAATCGGATCAGAAACCTCGGAGTAATCGATGTACATACATAAAAAAATACCCACCGAATTAAGAACCTCCTCCTTTTTTGTAAGTCGGTTAAAAACAACCCGCCACAATTTATAAGTACCAGTTAAGCCTCATCAGTAACTTATTCATCCCGGCTCATGGCTAGAGCGTTATGAAATAAATATGAAGCTCGGAGAGTTTAAAGTGTGCTCCAGATAGTTGCCGCCTTCCGAGGACGCTTCACGGAGAGAGTATCAACGAGAAGCTGTTGCTGCGAATAATAAATGTGACTTAAATACTTCTAGACAAAAGTGTCAAAGAGTGGCAGATGAGTGGATAATTTGACGGGGAGCAGGTAATGAAAAATGTGCTAACGTGATTGAGCTTTGGACCAGTAAACAACGTTTACTTTTTTAGGGTTCCGTACCCAATGGGTAAAAAGGGGACCTTATTACTAAGACTTCGCTGCCTGTCTGTCTGTCACCAGGCTGTATCTCAAGAACCGCGATAGCTAGACAGTTGAAATTTTCACAGATGATGATGATGATGTATTTCTGTTGCCGCTATAACAAAAAATACAGAAAAAAAAAAACAGAATTAAATAAATATGGGGGCTCCCATACAACAAACTTGATTTCTTTGCCGTTTTTATAGATGATGGTACGGAACCATAGATTTCTGTGTACGGAACCCTTCGTGCGCGAGTCCGACTCGCACTTGGCCGCTGGTTTTAATTGGAATAGCAGTGACTAAATAAAAACAGCCACACTGGTCGATATTCAAGGTTAAGCAACGCTTGCCAAGGTTGGTCTGAGGATGGGTGACCATCTTTTTTTTTTTTTTTTTTTTATAAAAAACGGGGAAACTCTTTGCCCAAACCACCAACCATCTTACCATAATATCGAGTTTCCTCAGTGCCCCAGAAAGCACGTTAAGCCGTTGTGCTTTAATCATAATCATAAATATTTTATTTGTGATACATAGAGAAAATATAAATTAAATGAGAGATAGTGGTGAAATAGGATGTCATTATCATCTACCTTACCTTTTCACATCTAAAATGGGACCGCTTTCCAGGTTAACCGGTTAAGTTGAATACAAGGATCATCTCTTCCAACTTTTATTTTTTTGCCGTGAATTCCTGGTACAAACCATATCTAACTAAGCCTATCTATTGATTTATTCACTGAAACTAAAAAATTCATGAATACATCCATAAATATCAAATTCATACGTTTTCCAGAATTACACAAAATCATCGTAGATTTTTGGAGAAGAGATGAATTTTTGGATATAAAATATTGTGGGCTTCTTTTTTCCGATTCTCTTAGAACAGCTTATTGTTCAGGTCCCTATACCCCAAAATTATTTGATAGCCTATTATATCGAGGACACAATTCACAGCATTTGAATGGTTATAATAATAATATTTAATTACGTTTTTATCGCTCATAAACGTTCGTTAACGGTGGCCAGCTCCGGCTAATGGGGTTTAAATCAATTTGCAACACATTAGGACTTTAGCCGTTATACAGCTGTTTCAAATGGACGGCTTTGTATAGTGTTGGGTATAGGTGAACATTAAATTCAGTGGTTAAATTGTTAAACTAAGTTTGCCCGTGGCTTTGTCCACGCGAAAAGGGTTTTCATGGGTAATATTTTTTTTGGGTATTTCGTTTCAAAATCCAAACATCCTTACCGATTTTGATAAAATTTAAATGACAAGTATATTCTTTCAGATAAAACAAGATTTTTTCAAATCGATTCATAAATGACGGAGTTATGAGGTAACAAACATAAAAAAAAACCTTTGGGAATTCGGTTAAAAATTAAAGTAAATCTGTATTACATGAACTATCGAACAGTAGAAGTCTCGTTAAAATTGGTCCAGCCGTTTCAGAAGTCAAACAGAGCGAGACGCGCATTACTTGGTGTTCTAGCGACACGCACGGAGAGGCCTAGTTCCAGCAATAGATCTTATGGTTGATTTGATGATGATTTATAGATTTTTTCCCAACCTACCTACAATCAGTACATAGATCACATTGAAAATTTAAGCAAATATTACATTTAAAGTCACTAAAGTATCCGCATCTCTCTGGCTACAGACACAAGATGCAACCTCCCTTGTCATAATAACTTAGAAGACTTTTACAATACCCGTGGGTGCCTCGCGGTTTCATAAGAGATGGCCCATTTTTCCTCAAAAATACACCCAAAAGAGACATCAACAAACTACGAACCCCATGTTTTTCTTACTTTATTTATGTTATAGGTACCAGGCAAGCAGATAAGTGTAAGAGTTAACGTAAATATGTAAACGTAGCGGGGTCCCGATAGCAGTCGATCATTGCCGATCGCTGGCGGAGTTTGCCGAGCGGTACCGAGGGACGCGTTCTATCGTTATATGATGAAGAGCATAAGATTGTGGAGGAGACGGCTTGAGATAATGTTAAGTATGTTCTTTAAGTTCTTTGGGGGTCGCTCTGGAAAATAATTTGTTTTTCATATGGGAGTTAATTTTGTTTAAAGTGGTTAAGCAGAGGTTGGGGAATAGCAGCAGCTGAATGTTATATGCATATTATACAAGTGTGTCTTCATATTCTGTTTTTTAGGGGTTACGTACCTCAAAATTAAAAAAATACCCTCATAGGATCACTTTGTTGTCCGTCCGTCCGTCCGTCTATCTGTCAAGACCCTTTAACAAAGGGAATGCGTGGAGGTATCGAGTTAACTACAGTCCCTTGAAGCTGTGAAAAAATCAAAACTCTAAGTTATTTTTAAAAATAAAATAGGTACAGCCCTTTATGCCGCCAAAAACGTAATTTCGACATCCTCAAGGGAATCGATAATTTTGGGGTATATTACGTTTACCTCGAATTATGGTCAGCAAGTAATACCATCTCATACTACAATTATAGTGAAACTATACCTAACTATGTTATAGTACGTGTATAGTTTTCAGATTTTTTTAGTTTTCATTTTATATTTTAATATATATAACTGTGTTAGTTGTGTAATTAAATCATAAAAATGTAGTCTTTATTTAGAGTATTATGTACCTTCAAATTTGTACGGAAATCATGGTGTGCGAGCCTGACTCGCACTTGTCTGGTTTTTTTTTATCACTCATGGCCCTCGTTCGACCACGATCTCACCTGCTGGAAAGCGATAATGTGCTGATGAGGAGCACACTTGTCTAAATGAAACCTTTAAACTTTTCAGTTAAAGACTCCCAGGTTGTAGCTATCAGGAAACACAGACTCCGGCAGGGAGATCCACTTCTTTGCTGTACGCACTTTGAATGTGTTCCCAAAACGTTTTGTGTACCGCTAAGAAGTGTTATTCCTTGCGGTAATAGTGCATGTACTATTCTCAAGTTTTGTGCGTCTAAGTACCTATCACAAAATCAAGACTTCTTTTTATAAAAGTCATTTAAATAATTAAATGTTACCAGAATACATTACAGGATCAACGTTCATGATAACCAGTTTACATTTTAAAGTGTCATACTTTTTCAATTACCTACAGCATGAAGCGCTTTTTCCACCGCACGCAATATCCGGCAAAACGCGTGCTTACAGCGCTTGACCGCTATCTCTCCCAACATCTTGAGAATTATTCACCTCCAATTTTTTTCTGCACGCCTGGTACCTAAGTATTTTACTCCTAATATTTTTATATATTTTTCTAAGCTTGTAAATCATAGATATGCCCAAGGATAGATTGCAGATTAGAAATATTGCTGAACACCACATGTTAAGCTTACGAAAATATTCTAAGAAAATGTTTTCATATATTTATAGAAAAGTTTTTCTAAAAAACTAAACAAGTGCTCCAGTATTATATACTTAATCATTATCTTTATCTTATATACGGATACTAAGGAATTTTCTAGCTCAATCTTATTCATGTAGGTACACTGACCGGGACGGAATCAAAGATAGGTTTATTCGTTAAAAAAATTTTTTGCAAAAAAATACAACCGACTTCCAAAAAAAAAACACTACAAAGTAAAAAATAACTTTAATTTCGGAAGTCGGTGTTTTTGTGAGTTTCTTCGTATTTTGACAGCGACTTCCGATGAAATTCTTATTGGTTCTAGTAAAAAATCATAAAATTATTTATTAAATTCCTTCATCAGCGATGAAGTTATAAAGTTACAATAAGAAAGAGAAGTCCGATATGAACTTTGACGTCAAAAAAGTCCATGACGTCTATACAGCTGCCATAGAAAACAGCGTTTTCGTGAGAGGGAGAGGTATTTGCGTATAATAATTATATCTCGTTTATATTTCAGTAGTCACAGTAATCTGTGTATTTAAGCCAATAAAAATGTCGTTCTGAGCATCGCACAATAAATTTCTGATTTTTTTCTATATTATATCCCTATATATCCCTGGGAAACATACTCCCGGCGTAAAAAGCCTATGTCCAGACTAATCTCTGTTCCAAACTTAATCCAGATCCGTTCAGCCGTTCTGGCTTGATTGAGTAACAAACATCCAAACTTTCACATTTATAATACCAGTTAGACTAGTTAGATACACACAATGTGCCAAAAGTAAATCTTAGTCATTTAAAAAACGATACAATAGATACATGTATTAAGTATGCCAAGCCAGTTTTTTACAGATCTCAAACAATTCGTGTAGTTTCCATTCCACCGAAACAGCTCCCACAAAATAGAAAAATCGAGTATCTAAAATTTTGCCAAACACGTAATATATGGCTCATTGTAACACACTCGAGCAGCGCATTTAGCGCGGACACACATTGTCCGGTGGCTCGTAGTTCGTGGCTCGTGGCTCGCCGGTAGTGAACAGCCACGCGACAAACTTCCACTGGGCTATGGCGCCAATCTACATTGTGTCACAAACTCGCTGTGAAACTCGCCGCTTGCTGAATAGTGCCTTAACCAGTGAGTTTGAAATGCAGGGAATATGATTGTTGTGGCTGAAAATATTGTTTAAAATCGTCGGAAATGTGCTTAACTGTACAGAAAAGTAAACAATGCTTGTTTTTAATTTCCTACTTTTACACGTGTAAAATTCAAATTTATACTCGAATGGTAATGTCACAGGTAAAACCTCTGTGTATGCTGGCATGTAATTAGTTTATGGAATTTTAAAGATTCCTATTTATAGAATAATTAGTGTGAAAAAAAATTAACATTCATTTCAGACAAAAAAGTCCATAGACACGGCAAGGTTGTTAGTAACAAGAATTCTACTTATAACTAATGTTAGTAAAAAAATGTAAAAAGAAAAACTAGTCACACCCCTGTACAGTAGGCTCATCGGTCTCGCAACAAATGGAGTTCAGTAAACCTACTGAGCAGAACAGCAGTGAGATTCTGTAAACATAACGAAGTGAACACTTAGGCGAATTGAACGACAAGTGAGCTGTCAAACCATACAAACAAGATGGCATGACAACTCACTTTTCGTTCACTCCACCTAAGTGATCACGGTGTGATATCAACAGAATCGACCAGCAGAATCGGTTCTCTCGCTAATCATCCTCAAGATACTATTCGGGCTCCCCCGGACTCGTCGTACCACGGACGCAACTTTTTTACGCATGGTTAGAAATTAAATTAATTGTAATAGGATTCGTTGATACAAGACATAAATAAAAACATTACGTTTGTTCGAAGAATCGGAAGAGTAACTCAGAGCTCCACATAATACGATTCCTCTGTTTGACAGTATCATCACACTACTACCAGTTATAAAACAGCGAAAATAGACAAACAACGTAGCCAAATGCCTAGAGATAAATAACTCAAAGGAGCAAAAGTTTCTTGTTCTGTAGGTAGAACAAACAATAGCCCACAATTTAAAAGCCGTAAAACGAAAGTCCTTGAAACACTCACCAGCTTCCTCAAAATACGACGCCACCTAATGAGTACTATCTGGCAATAACTCCGGCTGACTAACGCTCGCGCACAATGGGGCTCGGCAGAGAGCTGCTAATCCGCTGGAGAACCAACGGTGCTTAATTTTCTCTTAACTATTCTAATGACTAGACGATACGGTAAATCTGGCTGTCTTTTATACAGCAGCGAATGAGTTTTTATTCTGTTTATGAGGGTTTACGCGTGTCGGCATTTCATACAAATTTTCAAGTCTCTATTCTTCGATGTTTATGAACCGATTTTAATTAAACTTGGTATGGATACGCTTCAAAGCCTGGTCTAAATAGTAAGTAGAGAACATTTTCGAAAAAGAGTACAGGGGGAAAGATATAGTGATTTTTCACTTTCTATAGAAAACATAAAATTGTCCTCACTCTTCCTCTAAACTCTTTTTCGAAAATGTTCTCTACTAACTATTTTGGCCTGGCTCTGAAGCGTATGCATACCAAGTTTCATTAAAATCGGTTCATAAACATCTAAGAATAAGGAATTGAAAATTTGTATGAAATTCCGACACGCGTAAACCCTCTTAAATGCCTTTGTGAAAAAGTGTTATTGAAGTAATTTAATTCTAGTTACGTGTTCCCAAACTTATTTAGGTACTTGCTGATGTCCGTGGCTTCATCTACTTAGCAAATTATATACTAAAATCCTCCTTGCGAACCACTCTATCCATTGTTGAAAACAGCATGAAAATTGGTGCAGTAGTTTTTGGGGTTATCGCGAGGAGACAGACAGACGTGGCGGAGGACTTTGTTTTATAATATGTAGCGAAGAGGATACTTGTTTCTCTTCTTAAGATGACCAGAAAACAATATAGGTTTGCCTGAAATGAAACGGATATAGCTATATCTACTATATATTTAAATTATTTTAAGCAACTTCAGGTTTGTGAATAATACACAAAAACTTTTAATAATAACTAAATTTTATCTACCACGAAGTACGAAGTTCTACGGCCCGCCTCTCCGTCACCACATGACACTGGCAAGCTACACTGGCAAGCTACTTGACAACCGAGTTTTATACAAATAAAAAAGTTGATTGATTGATTGGTAGTCTTTAAGTCAAGAGTGTATAGGTTACTTCTAGTCAAGCGAGCTCCATCTTCGACCGCATCATCGCTTACCGTCAGGTGAGATAGTGTGTAGTTTGAGGTGATACAGTGGTCAAACGTATGCGTATTAATAGTAAAAAACAAAAAAAGTTGGTCGAAACCGACTCAATTGCTATAAAAAAGGAATTGGGAGCCTGTTACGACACGGTGTGACAGTCACCCCCAGCACAACGCGATCTGTCAGTCGTCAACTTAAATTGACTTCCCGCTCTTTGCTCGCTCCGCTTTGACGCACCTTCGAGCCGAGCGCTGAAAGCGAGCAACTTTGCCATTATGACGTCGACGTCGGCTCACTGATTAGCGGTGACGCCAGAAAATGTGATAGTTGCATTTAATTTTGTGTTCTTGTAAAACACTGTCGAAAATATGGCGGAAAAATTATAAATAGCTCGGAATTATTCAATCAAAAAAAATACAACCAACTTCCAAAAAAAAAGTGTTTTTGTTAGTTTCTTCGTATTTTGACACCAACTTCCGAAATTAAAGTTATTTTTTACTTTGTAGTGCTTTTTTTTTTGGAAGTCGGTTGTATTTTTTTGTAAAAAGTTTTTTATTTTTCACTTTTTAGTGGTACCCCATATCTAACAACACCACTGCAAAATCGTAGAGAAGCAAAATACGCAATTTCGATTACTTGGATGACATAAACCTATCATCTAAGTAGACGAATTCCAGCGATTTCGATTTAAAATCCAAAGTCCGTGACCGATTTTCATAAAATTTAAATGGGACCAATCTGCAAGTATATCCTTTCAGATAAAACAAGAATTTTTCAAATGGGTTCATAACTGTCGGAGTTATGAGGTAACAAACATAAAAAAAAAAAACCATACAACGGAATTGATAACCTCCTCCTTTTTGGGAAGTCGGTTAAAAATTGAAGGATACGAAATTAACTGTTTTAAATTATAGACTTCAATGGTACGTCATGATTTAGATGATAATGTTCTCAAAATTAACACAATTTTGTCAAAATTTATAATTTCGTGCGAGAAAGGGGAGTGCTTGTGACCCATGACCCATAACTCATCCAAAACCCCGTGTGCACAATTTCTTCACTTTGAAATTTTATGGCTAAATACACTAATTGTCAAAATTAAATTAATGTTTTGTTGGAAAAAATATTCTGGTACTTGTCAGTATTTCTTAATGGGTGTTGTGAAAAACTTCGCTCAATAGTCTGAAAATGAATTTCATTTTAGTACCGTACCTAAAGGATATATAACGCAACCGAACGAACTGTATCTCAAGAACCGTATCAGGTAGACAGTTGAAAAGGTAGACAGTTGAAATGTTCACATAGTGTCTTTTTCTATTGACGCTGTATCAAGAAATAAATAAAAGGGAACTCAACAAGAAACGTGTTTTTTTCGGCTTATGGTACAGAGCCATTCGTGAGCAAGGTCTAGGCTAGGCCGGTTTCTAGGGTTCCTTACAACTCTTTGACGCGCGCGTGGAACACAGCGCGCCGTCGTCCCGGCCTGGTTCTAATCGGACGGCGAGCTACCGGTTGCGGAATTTGTTCGAAAGAGTCACCGCGGCCCTGGAACGCAAAGGGCATTAGGAGGAACACGGATGGGTTTCCGTCAGAAAGAGTCCGACACTCACTTCTGCTTCACCAAGGGCGGAAGGAGTCATTTGATGATTTCCAATCCTTAAAAAAATGCTTTCCGTACCCAAAGGGTAAAACGGGACCCTATTACTGAGAGTACGCTGTCCACCCGTGTGTCACCAGGCGGTATCTCATGAACCGTGATAGTTAGACGATTTAAATTTTCACAGACAATATATTTCTGTTGCCGCTATAACAACAAATACTAAAAATACAGAATAAAATAAATATTTAAGGGGGCTTCCATACAAAATACAAGATTTTTTGCCGTTTTCTTCGCCCGCTTGACAAATTATATACAAAAACCTTCCTCGATAACCACTCCAATTTTGATCATATCGCAAACAGACAGACAGACGCGGCGGAGGACTTTTTTTATAATATGTAGTGATAGTGATGGTACGGAACCCTTCGTGCGCGAGTCCGACACGCACATTGCTGGTGTTTTATTTCTATGACAGCCAACGACATTTACGCCAGCTTGCACTAACTAGAGGTACTTACCTATCAATTAACTCCAAGTTAGTTAGTAACCCGGGGCCATTATTATGAAGTTTTTGTTGCAGCATTACAAACCCGTGGTTATTATGATATTTACGCGTAATAATTGGCAGCCCATAGCTGTCAATGTCATAGTTCATTATACTATGGTATCATCACTCAATTGCCTCGGTCGGTCCGGTGGGAAATCATGCGGTAATTTACTCATCATACGAAACATTTTGGAACTTTATTTATTCACGGTGAAATATGTTTTGTCAGGGTTATTTCTGAAAAATTGTGCGCAATTTGCAGCTACAGTTACGCGTTTGATATGACTTGACTTTGTCATGTAGGTAAAGACTTGCGGAACCCTAAATTACAACTTACTGTATAGATAAAGCCAGATAAACAATTATCTCTCTCAACTCTCAAGTCTTTCATAACGCGTACAACAAAGGAGTGGAACTCTCTGCAGCCTGCGTCTGTGTTTCCGAACGCTTACAACCCTAATTTTTTCAAAGTTAGAGTGAACAGGCTACTTTTGGATAAGCTCGCTCTATCGTAGACTTTGTCTCTGTCATCTCTCACCTAGACTAGAGTCAAAAGCAAACCCATCTCAAATAAAATAAAAAGTGTCATCATGAGGACAAAACTTTACGCATCCGTGCCCAGAAGTTTATTGCGAAGATAAAGTTTACTTTACTTGATACGCTCATTGTTATGCTCTGCTGTTCTGCCGCTATCTTGTGCTATCGGGCAATATTGTCTGTTCCGAGAAAAATGTGCTTGCACCAGCTTGCACAGCAAAATGAAAATCTATCGAAGTATACACGACGAGTTTATCAAGTTAGTTTTCGCCAAAGAGAAAATATTGAAGAAGGGAAAGTATTAACAATATGTAGATAGTTAATATCGGGATTGCTACCATGTACCTTTTTATTTGCGAGTTTCCCATATTTCGGCACTGTTGCAAACGCCATGGTCACGGAGCAATCCCGATATTAACTATTCTAGTGTTTGTGACCATGAAACTTTAAAACAATATGTTGATGCTCGAAAATTTATTGACAATTAACCGATCATCATGAAACTTTGTACACATATTCTTGAAAGTATTAGAATTAACATAGGATACTTTTTATTAAAAAAGCTAGTATAATATAAGCCTACATACCTGCCTAGGTAAACGACTACGGGTGTAATATATTACGTTACTTTTTATACCGCTGCCTCACGTCTGACGTGACGTCAAACGAGGACTGACGTCAGAGAACGTAGAAAGGCTTCTCAAACAGAGCGCTTTTATACGCATCGTCGCTGTCACTCACAATAGAAAGGGAACTACCCTATACAAGAACGAAGAAACAAAATATATTATATTCTTGGTAGGTACTTAAATGCTTTTTATATGATCAAAATAGGCATAGTGATAGACATTGCTACATAAAAATGTTAACCCACAATTTGTCACAAAATAGACAAATTGTGGAAAATGTAGTGCTTTTCTGGGTTCCGTAGCCAAATGGCAAGGGTTCCGTAGCCAAATGACAGAAACGGAACCCTTATAGATTCGTCATGTCTGTCTGTCTGTCTGTCCGTCCGTATGTCAATACTGAAACTATACTGTTGAAACTTGGTAAGTAGATGTATTCTGGGAACCGCATTAAGATTTTCACACAAAAATAGAAAAAAAAAACATAAGTACCCATAACATACATACGTCCCCATACTTTTTATTATTATTATGTATTTGTCTGACTATGTAGGTCAGTTTTTTAATTTATTTATTTATTTGCTCTATATATTTTTCAATTACAATTGTCACTTTTGTGCATGAACCCTGTTAGGGCACCGCAAACAAGGAACGATGCTGAGTATACATTAATTCATTAATTATTGACTAACATTAAGAAAAGAAAATATTGATTAGCTAAACCATGTCATAAAATTGTCATGCATGTCAAAATTGGGGAAATGTCAAAATTTAACTGAATCTCAATTTTTTTTTTTTTTTTCATCAAACCCATACGTGTGGGGTATTTAAGGATAGGTCTTCGAAAATGATATTGATGTTTTTAATATCATTTTTTTCTAAACTGAATAGTTTGCGTGAGACACACTTCCAAAGTATTAAAATGTCCCCGTCCCCGTAACTTCTAAAATGAGAATGATGAAACTAAAAAAATGTAATTATGATGTATATTACCATGTAAACTACCAGCAAAAATTGATTTGAACGAGTTAATAGTGTTTTTTAATACGTCATAAATCGTAAATCGCAACTTTTGCTTATAATATAATACCTACAGGTTTGTACGGAACCTTCGGTGCGCGAGTCCGACTCGCACTTGGCCGGTTTTTTTACTATTACCGTAAACATGAAACAATGTTTTGTAAATTGGCGTGTGTCTGACTTGTACTTTATTTGCTTCAGACTTTCCTTCCCGCTATGGGAGAGGAAAACATTGACTGGAAAAGGGAGAGTGAGGTCATGGAATGGCTCTGGGACATGACAGTCCAATCACAGGGCTTAGTGTGAGTTTCTAACGTAATCGATCGCGTTAACGTAAACGTTTGCCTTAATTTTATACACTTTAATAAATAAATAAAAATAGCCTTTATTTGCTCTGACCTTTGCACAATTTGTAGTTTAATAAACATAAAACTATACTAACTATACTATACTAACTATACTTATTTCTATTTTTCCTGTAGGCGTATATAACTTATTTAGGTAATATCAGTTACCAGGTCAGGCTGTCTTGCGACACTTTGCGACATAAGTCAAAGTGTATAAAAATAAGGCTATCCGTTATTCTCACCAGGCGGCGCTTATTTAGAATCAATAAAAATTAGTATTTACGCTAACGCGGTCGAGAATGTTAAAAAACTCAGACTAAACCCTCAGCACCTCACACTTTCCCAATCAACTTTGAACATAATGCGTTGGCAATAAAGACGAAAATTAAAATTGACAGATTGTTGTGTGGTAATATTATAATGATTCTGCTAAAGTCGCTGTTTTTTTTTCCGTGCCATAATGAATCGCCCTTAATAAAAAATTTTTTTACAAAAAATACAACCGACTTCCAAAAAAAAAACTACAAAGTAAAAAGTAACTATAATTTCGGAAGTCGGTGTTTTTGTTAGTTTCTTCGTATTTTGACACCGACTTCCCAAATTAAAGTAATTTTTTACTTTAGTGCTTTTTTTTTTGAAAGTCGGTTGTATTTTTTTGTAAAAGTTTTTTATTTTTCACTTTTTAGTGGTACCCCTTACCTAACAACACCACTGCGAAATCGCAGAAAAGCAAAATACGCAATTTCGATTACTTGAATTACATAAAACTATCATCCAAGTAGACGAAGTCCAGCTATGTCGATTTAAAATCCAAAGTTCGTAACCGATTTTCATAAAATTTGAATGGGATCAACCTGCAAGTATATCCTTCCAGATAAAACAAGATTTTTTCAAATCGGTTCATAATTGTCGGATTTATGAGGTAAAAACCTAAAAAAAAAACATATAACCGAATTGATAACCTCCTCCTTTTTGGGAAGTCGGTTAAAAAAATAATGATTTAATTCAGACACAGTACATGTAAAAAATTTTAACATTATATTATTTAAAATTGAAATCGATTCTTGAAAATTGATAACTCACACAATACAAATTGATTAATACATTATAGTAATTTATTAATATTCAACAATTACAACACATATTAAATAGAGAAATAGATCAAACATAATTATAATTTAATTAATCAAATAGCTACCGCGCGCCTTCGCTCCTGTCTGCGAATCTGCGAATTTTATCATTTTTCTCTTTCATAAAAACCTTCTCCTGACACTAAAAACACAAAAAAAAAAGAATTAGCGAAATTGGCCCAGCCGTTCACGCGTGTTGCGATGACCAAGGGAAATAGGGATTCATTTTTGTATATACAAAAGATAGAATATATAGATACATATGAGCATTATGTAACCCAAAATGGCTACATGAACCCCGCAACATGAAGCACCGTAAACCTGCCTAGTAGTACAGTATCATGTCTATCGCCCACCATTCTCAGCACACTGTTTCGGTACGGCTCCCTCGCACACGTCGCTCTACCGAAGCAACCAATTTTTTTTCTCTTAATTTTTTTTAGGGGCAAAACTCAAAAAACTCAATCATTTATTTCAATTAGACCATTTACAGGCACTTTTGAATTGTCAAGGTCGGTCTGTCCAAAAAAAGAAGATGAAGCTATTTTCACGTTCCAAAGCGTAGATCGCTATGGAGAAGAACGTGCAAGAAACTCCACGGACACACTTTTAAATCAATTGATGTAATACAAAACTCATGGTAACATTTTCTTTGATTGCTTCTATATGTGAGGACAATGCAAAGAACAGGAAAGTATTTAAAACAATTCAAAAAGTACAGATTAAAAAAAAACCAGTGGCAGGTAAGAGATGACCAGTCTCAACTGACGGCGCCCGTTCACGAACATGACGCGTGTATCAGCACCATCTAGCTCAACCATTTTGAAAGGAACCAAATGATCCAACACACGTGCCACCATCAGCGAAACGTTTGTGTTAGCATGACAAGCTCTCAACTGCCACGCTCGATCATGACAAACAATAATGCTTCTACTTTAAACTATGACTTTCAATGACCAAGCACCTAAAAAACGAAAAATAAAAAAAGTTAAATAAAACTGCTTGAATGCGTAAACTTACTTCTTAGCAATTCAATATTGCAACGAAAGAATAAACACATTATACTAAGTATAGGAGAACTAAAAAAGGGTAAGCATTTCTTCAAATTACTCAAAAAAAAAACTGTCTATTGGACCCATGCGGCTGTAGCTTTTGTTTATACAGATATGCCAACCCCATCGTACCCTTTAACATTAGAATAGTTCATATCGGGATTGCTACCATGTACCTTTTTCTATTCTATTTTTTATTAATGGCAAGTAGAGCCAATGTCGACTATTCTGCCAATGTCAAAAGTAAATTGGAAAAGCAAGTGTGCATTAGACTAAGTTTTTGTAAACTGGTCAGCAATATGATAAAAATCTTTGATTCATACATGTACCTTTTTATTTGCGAGTTTCCGATATTTCGGCACTGTTAGAAGCGCCATGATCACGGAGTAACTGAAGATCCTGGTAGCAATCCCGATATGAACTATTCTAATGTTAGTGACCATGAAAGTTTAAAACAATGTACCCTTTAACTCTTATCAAACAATATTTTGTACTTAAAACAACACTATAATAGCGATGGAAGTCACTGATGAAAAACTGTTATTAACGACACAACTTTTTGGCACCTTCTGAAGTAGGTTGAGATAGAATTGACTGTATTAATCCAACGTTAAGTTTATTTAATTCTAAATCCCTAAAGAGTGAATCCCTGTCGCTCCTTTTCCGGACAAAATCCATCAGCAAATGTTGCACATCCTCAACCTGACCACACTCACTGCAATTTGGCGAATCAGCTTTTTTCATGCGGAATGCAAAAGAGTGTCCAAAGCGATGTCTTAAAATTAACTTAACTTCTACTGACTTCTGATCACCATCGAACCAAGGCACTCGACTACCGAAGCAACCTTCTTGCGCATAATTGCGTAAAAGTCATCTATACTGGCGTTAAAAGTTTTATGCAAAATAAACAAGAACAGACGTAAACATTACATTCAGTAAAAGCCTTCCCCATACGTCACATCACAATAGCGGAGAGACCAAACTACTCATTGTATAGTCTGCAGTTTTTCCCCCGAGACGCCATTTGTCTTGAGGCCTCTGACAGATATCCCCCGTACTTTGACACGGCTTTTATCCTATGGGTTATAGGGCTGTGTGGACGATTTGACCCAATTTGGGTTTTACGCGCCGCGATACGGACTGTGAAGGACTCCGTTTCTATTTGGGAATATACATTTTCTTTTGAAAGGGGTAAGCAGAATTTTCTAGATTTGCATACAATACGGCACTTCAAGTCTGTTCTACTCACTTTTTATATTTTCTATTGGAAATGAGTTTGTTCTTGACTCTAGTGGTAAGAGATGACAGAGACAAAGTTGACGACGGAGCGAGCTTACCCAGAAGGTGCCTGTTCACTCTAACTTTAAAGAGATGAGGGACTACCCTCATCTCTTTAAAGTTAGAGTGAAGCTACGCTTACTAAAGCGTCAAACACGACACAGGCAGAGAGTTCCACTCCTTTGCTGTGCGCATTATAAAAGACGTTTGGAAAGGATTAGTGCGATTTGGTGGAATAGCAACAGGGAAGGAATGGTAGTTTTTTTTTGTACTTTTTTTTTTTGCGGCTTACGTTTGACCACAATCTTCCCTTATGGTAAGTGATGGTGTGGTCGACAATAGAGCACGCTTGCCTAGAAGTAACCTGGTCCTTCTTGACTTTGGTACAGATCCCCAGTTTTTGAGTTCCGTTCCAAAAGGATCCGTTCGTCCGTCCGTCTGTCTGTCAGCGGGCTGTACCTCAAGAACCGTAATAGATAGGCAGTTGAAATTTTCACAGATCATGTATTTCTATTGCTGCTATAACAACAAATAATAAAAATTAAGATTTATGGTACGAAACCCTTTGTGTGCTAGTTCGACTCGCACTGGCCTGTTTTTACAATATTTGCACTATCAGGAAATATGGATTCCGGCATAGAATTTTGAATTTGAACGCGGTAGAATTCTAATTCAGAGGTCGATGAGTTCTTCACTTGATCGGTCCATCTTGTTGGTGAACGACCGCGCGATCTTTTGCCTTCGGTGTTTCTAACCACGATCAGTTATTCAAGGTTTTCGTCACCTCTGTGCTAGAAGCCCTAATTATATCCTTATAATTCCATTACTTGACTTGTCAGGCCTATTTTGGTACCACCCTTTCATCATTTCCGCCAATTGCCGTCTACTGCTGAACGTAAGCCTCCCCCAGAGAGCGTCAACCATCCCGGTCCTGAGCAGTCCGCATTCATCCGCTGTCAGCCACCTTCTTGAAGGCTTCGTTTCCACCAGAGATGTGCGAGGATGCGTAGCGAGGGATGTGTTTGTTAAGAACCAATAGGATCGCTTGCGCTGAGCGAGGCTAGGTAAATTAAGCGATTCTATTGGTTCTTAACCGACTCTGGTGGAAACGCAGCCTTAATCATCGGTCCATCGATCGTGCCGCTGAGCGTACCACACTACGTTTGCCCACACGCGATCTCCACACTACATCCTAGTTGATAAAACAAATGAATAGTCCACGGAATTTTGTTTGTGCAAGTTGATACGTGGAAATACGTAAATGTTCTACTTTGTACGGTATAAATATTCGTAATTTTTATTATTATTCGAGTCTGAATAATCTCCCTTTAAATCACTCGTGATGTGATTAAATTTAAGCACAGTTCGTGTATTACAGCCGTTCTACATGGATTTTTTACTCAATAAAATTAAGCTCATTAATTAATTTCAAACATTCAATGATATTATTATTCATGCTGATATTTTAGATGCGCAAGCTTCTCTATCTGTCTGTTTCTACCATTTCACGATTTAATGACTCAACGGATTTACATGACGTTTCAATACAATATAGGATTTTGTATCTTATCTAAATTCAAAATAATTTCGAATTTAAAGAAGGAAAAGGGAATTTGTAATTATAAAGGAAGAAAGTACTAATTCCATGCAGGCAGAGCCGCGGGCATACCACACTAGTGGAATCATCAGATTCTGACTTGGTGGCAATGGGAGTACCTCAGGAGTTATAGGCTCTCAAATGCAAAAATATTTTTTTAAATAAGTCCGCGATGGCGGAGATTTCGGTGAACATGCAAAAAAAAGAAAAAAACATACACCCGAACAAGGAACCTCCTCCTTTTTGAAGAATTCTGTTAAAAATGTTTAAGTACGTTAATAACAATACTAAAGCTCAAATTCTTAATTAAAAACCGGCCAAGTGCTAGTCAGACTCGCACACCGAGGGTTCCGTACAAACCTGTAGGTATATATTATAAGCAAAAGTTACGATTTACGATTTATGACGTATTAAAAAAACTACATCTCGTTCAAATCAATTTTCCGTGGATGTTTACATGGTAATGTACATCATATATATTTTAGTTTTATCATTCTCTTATTTTAGAAGTTACAGGGGGGGACACATTTTACCACTTTGGAAGTGTCTCTCGCGCAAACTATTCAGTTTAGAAAAAATGAAAATAATAATATAGAAACTTCAATATCATTTTTGAAGACCTATTCATAGATACCCCATACGTATAATGAAAGTAACGTTGGATGAAAAAAAAATCAGTTTCAGTTCTATGTATGGGGACCCCCAACATTTGTGTTGTTGTTTTTTTTTCTATTTTTGTGTGAAAATCTTAATGCAGTTTACAGGATACATCTACTTACCAAGTTTCAACAGCATAGTTCTTATAGTTTCGGAAAAAGTGGCTGTGACATACGGACGGACAGACAGACAGACATGACGAATCTGTAAGGGTTCCGTTTTTTTCCATTTGGGAACGGAACCCTAAAAATGGGGTGTTTGTCAGGAAAAACTAAAATAAACCTAGATCTTTATACCATTATTAATGGTAGGTAATATTTCCTTTTCACTTTGAGATTAAAATCGGTCCCAAAAATCCCACCAATTTTTAACACCCAGTACCCATAGCTGAGTTACTAAAAATCAGGCTGCGTTACGTTTTCGACCCGCCTTTTGTTGTATTTAAGTGGTCGTTAGATCTTCTATCGTGTCATATAAAAGCTTTTTACGTCTCCGTAGAGAAGTTACGATTTTCAGGGTTCCGTTCTACAAATGGAAAAATAAAACTTTGTATGTGTTTTTTTTTTGTATCTTTGTTTTTTAACACCGACTTCCTAAATTAAGGTTATTTTAACCTTTGTAGTGTTTTTTGTGGAAGTCGGTTATATTTAAAAAAATATATTTATGACATAAGTGCGGTAAGTTGGTCTTTGTTTGGTTGGACTGCCATGGCGTTGTAGTGCTTCAGGAATGTTCGCGAAGGCTCGCACAGATGGTTGTCATGCCATCATGCGAAAGAAAGCGGCCTTCTTACTACAGCGCCTGCACGGTAGTGCGACAGCATCCTGAAAATGATAGCTGCCAGACCGGTCTGTCCCTTCCAGGGACACTGGGTGGGGACAGTCTTAGGTATAAGTAAATAAATAAATATTTTATATAAACTAACAATACTAACCTACTTCGTAAGCGCCATTGTTACTAACACCAAAATACTAACTTAATTATGGACTAATAGTCTGAAAGAAAGATTTATTTAATTTAATTTAATTTTACAAACGAGTAGACAAATGTAAGGCCGAGTCGAGGGTTTATCATATCATAGTCACGAGTTGTAGTGTTCTGTATCTCAAGACTCCTAAAAGGTAGAAAATTGAAACTTTCACAGAATGGATATTTCTATTGCCGCTATAATAAAAAATAATAAAAATTATAAGAAATACTTAGTACAAGTTACGTGTTTTTTTTTCGGTTTTTGTACGGAGCCCTTGGTGCGCGAGTTGGACTCGCACTTGACCGGTTTTTATTAGAGGTATATTCTCGTAGACAGTCGTTTGCCAACATGGCGTCTATCAATGCAATCTGGAGTTCCTTTCAACTGCTCTGAAGAGAGTATCGACTGGATTGTTATTATTCGATACTCTGTGAAGCTTTGAATATTTTTCTTTAGAGGAACGTTGTTTTTTTTTTTGAAGAATGTTTCTCGATTTCAATTCTGCCGTCCCGATAAATGTTGAGATGTATTTTTTTTTCGTTGTCTCGCTTTGAGTTTTTTATTGAAACATAAATGTTTTGTTCAAGTTTTTTATTTTGTTCGCTATTTTGTTGACATGTTTTTTTTATTTTGTGCTTAATATTTCTTGAACACAACATTTTTAGATAGATTCCTAATAGATAAAAATAATACAAAAGAAAACGTGTATCCGACACAGACAAAAAACAAATTGAAAGAAATAGGCATAGAAATAGGTTGAGCGTGCCTATACCGAAAGGGACAATCTCAGCATTTGCTAGGCGTCCGACATCCAGCGAAGAACGATTTGAACAGTCTCTTAATTAAAAGTATCATCGCTTCATGTTGTGTAAACTGTATTTTGACTTCAGTCACCATTTTTTTTATATCCGTATAAACAATAATGGCTCTAAAGCTAAGTTTGCACTTCGTCATAAATTACGACACAAGTCTCAGACATAATGTTTGTACTGTTCACAAATGAGTCTGCACTTAAAACTCGCAGTTTCGACACTAATTTTCGTGTCACAATTATTATAGACACCCGTGCTCACACTTGCAAACACTCGATGTATACAATACATTGAGCATACAGTGTAAAATGTCGTTGTCTATTTTTACCTTAATCCATGACTCAATTCCCAAATCACGACAAACGATCTTATAAATATCTTACTGAACACTTACCAAATGGACATAATAATAAATTCATAGATAAAACAATAAGCCGTGCGAGAGGCTTCCAATCTCCTCAATCCAATATCAATAAGCCCCCGTGTAGAATGACGGAGATTTAATATAAAGTACTCGTGTCCATTGACGTGACTTGACACGAGTGGCACGACACAGATCCCGCGACCCGAGACACGAGACACGACATACGTCAAATATCCTATTACGAAGTTTAGAGGGACTTATTATGCGAGTAATGAAAACTCTTTTATATTAAGATTTTATGTCAGGGATGTCTCAAGCAGCTTTGGAATTTTTCCTGAAAGTCACTACTAAAAGGCTTATTTATTATGTTATATTATATTTTCAGCCTGTTATGTCCCACTACAGGACAATGACCCCTCTTTCTTCTTTCCATTCCTCCCGGCTTTGGGCAAGTGTGGACCATCGGTAGGTGTCAAGTTCGTTCCACCATGTTGGCATGGGTCTGCCGCAATGTCACGGTGCAATTTTTTGGAACTCAAATTGTGGTTGACTTATTCCATGAACCGTTCGTAAATGGCTTATAAGATCTAAAGTATTTCAAAAAGCCAGGATCCACTGTGAGATCATCCGTCAACATCAGGGTGATTCTGGCCAAAGTGTGGAGCGAATAACCAAGTTCTCTCCCCGTACGCGGACGTGGAATCGCGGATATCACCTTGATTTACTCACAATATCCTAATATTAAAAAATTTTCGTTACCTACTGAATGACTGACAGACAACGCACAGCCAAAACTACTGGACGTAAAAAGCTGAGTGTGCTGAGTGTGAGGCAGGTGGCTTCCTGACACTCCGTAGGGATTGCACTAAGAGAGGATTTCCCGAAATTAATTCGAGAACAGGAAAAACCTGGATATGCGCGTACGAAGTCGCGGGCGAAAGTTAGAGACAATATAATATTATCCTTGTACGTGAAATCTGAGTCATCAGCTTAGCCTTTTTCCCAACTATATTGGGGTCGGCTTCCAGTCAAACCGAATTCAGCTGAATACCAGTATTTTACTTGGAGCGGCTGCCTACGAGACCTCCACAACCCATTAACTGGGTAACACGGTACTTCTTGACAAGACTGGAGTCATTTTCGGGCTTCTATCAATACGTAACGATTTCCAAGTAACTAAAAATGCGGCTTCGAAGTGGAAGATTCTCAGCATCTTAAGATGGTCACCCATCCACAGACCGACCACAGCAAGCGTGGCTTAACCTTGAAGAATGAGTAAATAAAAATATTTACTTAATTTAGAACAGTTAAGTAAGTTACTTTAAACAGCATCTGCGTCACCCTTATATTATAAAAGCTTTGAGAAACTTCAAGCAAACGCAATATCGTTATTATTGATTCATTAAAGTTTGATTTGTTTTATTTTCAACTCTTATTGCACGGTGAGAGTTGCTTAATAAAAACTTATATAGGTAATGGTGGTTTTTGTGCAGTTTTTAAGACAAGTTTTGTTTGATGACTATTGTGGTAAATACGAATAAAAGAAAACTTGAACTTTACTTACAATTAAATACTATAGGTACCAACAAAATATTATAGTTGGCCCTTGATTGACTGGCACAAAATGTTTAAATAAAAAAATATCCGGTTTCTGAGTTTTTTATCGATCGTTTATTTGTCCATTAACGCTATTTGTCAAAATGTCATTGATAAAGTAACTCAGAAATCGGACACAAGTCTGCCACTGTACGCGCCCGTAAGGCCCTAATGTGCCAAAGTTGTATTGTCTTACTATTGTTCTTTTAATTTGTGGGCGCGACAGATTACTGCATGAAGTTTAAAAAAAAAGTGATCTTGTGGGTTTCCTTCTGTTAAACATACATAATGGCTGAAAACTTTAATATCTACTGTATTTCAATCTGAAATTTCCTCGTAAATGTAATTTACTGATCCTTATATACTTCAAGACTAAACCCGGTAGAAATTGCTCAATGTTTTTTTCATATTCCATGTAAAATTATACTATTATCAGGTACCATTATTGGGTTTTATTTGGCGTGTGGGCGGACAGCTCCTCTAGGATCGAGTCGTGTTTCCTGCGGCGTGGGTGGAAGGTACCGAGACTTGTTTTCTTGTTTATTTGGAGCTTTTCGATTAGTTTAGCCTGTTTTGAAGTCGTAAGCAATGTCAAAAATAGCTAGACGTAGATATCGTCCTACAATTTTTCACAAACAAGCACGTAATTATATTTTTTCCTACTCCTCCGCTGTACTTTTCTAAGTAATTTCGTAGCGGTTGAATTGTTTCTCCGGGACTCGTCGAGCTTCATTGACTTGGCGTTCTGGTGGTCGCCACTGTTGATACTGGCTTTCAGGAGTTACAGTGGTTGGGAATGTGTGGGTTCGACCCAAAAAAAGACAAGCACTTTATTATTTGTGGCGTATTTCGGTTTCTGCAAATGGATGTTTCTTTTCACAAGATTTGAGTAAGCCTAATTGACTATTGGAGATCAATTACTCGATTTTTGATTAATATCGTAATAGGTACCTATTGTAAATAGTAAATTTTATTTAACAAAAAATAAAAGACCAATCGAAAGAATTTTTGGTGCTGAGCTACGTTGAAGTGGTGCATTTGTTTTTTTTTTTTTAATTAAGCACTGGCTTCTGCCATCAGCTACGCCCGCGTTAAACACCGAAATTATATCAAGCCCCTGTGGTAAAAAGTATCCAACATGGTTTATCCGTACACCAAGTCTTATTCAAATCCATTGAAACGTGAATACATATGATATGAAGAAAATGTTTTATTTTCAATGCTACTTTCTTTCTTCCTACAGAAAAGCAAACATTTTATATCCTAGAATACAATTTCAAATCACAACGAAATTCTCTACGATCACTCAAAGAACGCAGATATCGAGCCATTTGCTCATCACAGTGATATCAATTGATATAACTGTCGAGAATAGACGCTCAGTGGCGCAGAACGACTTATAAATCAGAGGACACTTGGTAATTGAAGGTTCAACGTGCTGAAAGTGATATTCTGGGGTTTTAGTGAAAACCAGCATGGCTTTTTGATACCAACCGATTATCTTTATAAGCATTGAGCAAGAACTAATAACATTTTAATTGGTCAGAACGCCAGACCACATCGGCTTCAAATGTTCACTATGTGTATACAAATAAAATGTTTTTCTTTTTTATAACGGCCTCGGACGATGTTCTGCCTGCGTCTGTGTTTCCGAACATTACAACCCAACTAACATAAATAAATTAATTAATTAATGGTTTTCGCGCCGCCAGGGGTGCCCAGTGTTCGCGTCGTCGCCGGCGATCATGGCGGACTAGCATCTCCCGTCAAATCATTGTATTCAGACCAGACCAGAAATTATATAATTTTGAACCAGACCAAAAAACAGTCCATTATTTATCCGTCAGCAGCAGCAGCCGAAACAATGCACAGAAGGTCGGCCATTTTCTGTAACAAAAAATATCTTAAGTAAGCCTCGAACCAGCAATCAATCGCTTCAAACAACTATAACTGAAACACAATCCCTATTTACCGTAAATGTTTAACGCGGCCCGCAACAGGAGACATTACTCGCGCGACAACGTACAGTAATGACATTTGACACTTGACATAAGTGTATTAGTTGATATTTGATACTCCGTGATATGTCGCGACATTCATACATAGGGGGTGTAATGTTAGATAGAGAGTAACTGGATTATTCTATAAACGTCTGGAAGTGGAATAGTGTTTGGGTTTAGTGGGATATTTTGTTGGCTTTTAGTGTAAGAGGCTTTATGTATTTATAAGGCGTTTAGTAAGGATAAGATTTAGGGACTACTCACACTTATTCAGCTCTATTCAGCTTGTGCCCATAGAAATCAATGATTTTGTATGGGACGCGTACGCATCCGTTTAGCTTTTCGTATCTGTTCAGCTTTCGCGGCAAACAAGTATAACATGAGGACAAATGTGTTATTATCATGCGAGTGCTATAGATAGTGTTCAGCGCTGTTCTGTCGCCTTCTCATTTTTACGACGCTGTACGCGGCTGATAGAAGCAGAACTGTATAAGTGTGACCAAACGCGATTGGAGCTGCATGAGTGTGAGTAGTCCCTAAAGAGTAAGTGGATGAACGACAGGGTCATTATACTACAGATTTGATAAAGTCAGAATACGACATTTTTATTGGTGAACAAAGTCGAAAGATAAACTCGATATGATTTGGTAGCTAGTGTTTCCTAAAACACAAGCGAAATAAAGGAGATTAAAGTAAGTGATTGTTACTTTATCAGGATGAATGTTTCTGAATGTCAGAATAATAATTATATCAAGTAAATAACCAACTGTCAATTGTTATAGATCTTTTAACAGTTGATGCGAATAGTAAATATTAATAGGTAGACAGTTTTTTTTTTATTTTTATTTGACAGGGGGACCCTATTATTTCTAGCAACACTAAAATAAGTGACAAGAGTGAGAGGGACTCATCAATAAGATAGTCTTGCTAGACTACTTTACCTTTTAGCTCCTTGTTATTAGGAAGTTGAAATTTTCACAAAGTGTATATTTCTATTACCACTATAACACCAAATAATAAAAAAAAATTAGAGGGTTCACAAACAAGAGTTTTTTTTTCGGTTTATCGTATTGTACGAAACCCTTCGTGAGCGAGTCCCAATCTCTCTTTTGGCCGTTTTTATAGTTTAACGATATACCTAATAGAACAACTCATGCTTTTATTAAAATATAATTTACTCAACAAAGTCAGTTGCTTATTTTGATACGTTTACGATATTACCACACACGAAAACCATTTCAAACCACCCCCTTAAGAAGACAAACTTCATTCACTTCTCTTCCTCCATCAAACTCAATAAAAGCTCGCATAATGAAATATTAGGACGACTGTAATTCCAATTACGGTAATCTGCCGCTAAATGTTGAACAAGTTAATTCTGCGCCATCTTGCTAATGACGTCAGAGCTCCTATTGTCATGTAACGACCCCCGTGGGGGCGGGGTGCGGGGTGCGGAGGCTTATTATGAAGCGGATGATTCTGTTAGAGGTTACTTTTAAAAGGAAGTATTGTTGTTTGGTTATGATGAAAAATGATATTGACAGTAGCTGCGATTAAGAGCGTGTATTCCGTCCACTAGCGCCGCCAATCGTTTTTTATTATTTGTGGTAAATTTAAGACACGTAGATAAAAAACCGGTCTGTAGTGCACTGAACAAATGTATTTATTATGTTTTGAGAGTTATGTTTTGTACTTTAGAACATAAATAGTTGCCAAAGTCGATATTTTTGCTAAAAGTGGCCACTTTTAGCAATAATTGCCGTTTTGGCTATTTAGCCATGAGTTATGTATTAAAAAATAGCTGTCAAAAAATAATAGATACATTTTTTCAGTGCACTACAGAGCGGATAAGACACGTAGATAAAAAATCTAGGTGGCGCTAGTGGACGGAATACACACTCTTAAGGCGGTTTTTTAGCTAATGTGAACATTTAAGAGTCATTGATTAACCTGAGTGATGAAGCAGATTTTGGGTGCCTGTCCATTACAGCGGAGCGGAAACGGAGAATTATAACCAATGGAATTGCGTAAAATCTCCGCACCAGGTGAGTCACAGACATTTTAACTGACATGATTGGTTAATATTTCTCCGTTTCTCCGCTACGCTGCCTCGCTCCGTGCATTTAGAGTAGAATACGCCCGCATTTAAGCCCAAAACTACGGATTTCGGGCTTAAAGAGTAGCCCACCTGAACTTTCGACCCCATTGACTATTTGTTTTAGGAGTAATGTGCGCTGCCCTCTGATACTTAAGTTTGCGCCTACTCTAACTAGATTTTGCCTTCGTACGCGCATATGATGTTTATTCCGTTCCCGTTTAACTTTCTCATGAATGTGGCTAAAATATACAAATATAATTAAGCAAATCCATCGGACATCCAGACACACTGCAACTTACCATCCCAACCTTGTTGCTATTCCACCAAGTCGCACTTAGCGTTTCCAAACGTCTTTTTAGTGCGCACAGCAAAGGAGTGGAACTCTCTGCCTGCGTCTGTATTTCCGAACGCTTACAATCCTAATCTCTTCAAAGTTAGAGTGAACAAGCTCCTTCTGGGTAAGCTCGCTCCATTGTAGACTTTGTCTCTGTCATCTCTGACCTAGACTAGAGTCAGGAGCAAACCCATCACAAAAAAATCCGACTGGTAGTTCCAAAAATTGAAGCGTTCAAACAAACAAACAAAACTTCAGCTTTATCATATTAGTATAGATTTTACATAATACAGGGTGTAAGGGACAGCCTTCCACAAATTAACAGGGTGCAATCAGCTCCTTAATTTGAATCATATTCAAGTGGAAATTTCCTCAGGATTTTTTTTTTTTTCGATTTTTCATTTTTTTTTGCTTTATTTCAGTGTAAAGTTACTTTATCTGTATGCAGAACTCCATTAATGTAAATAACACAGCTAAAATGAAAAAAAAAAAAAAAAACTCATGAACGACGCATGAAATCAGCTGTTAAAACGTAGCGCGGGCGCAGCTATCCTTTCGAAAGCTCGCTGCGCTGCCGTTCGCTGCGTGCGTTTTGCAGAGGTAGCGATACATTGCGAGTGAGGTAATTAAACAAATCAGTTTTATTGGATTCCCATAAAGTTCCTGAAATAATTTCATGTACCGGTCAACTTAGTACGATATACTGAAATCACCCTATCAGTTTGAGGAGGGCTGTCCCTTACACCCGTTATTAATCATTGAGTAATTATTTTACTACGTATATCTGGATCAGTGGCGAAGGGTCCATACAACTCGATTCCTATCGGCTTCCCTTTCGAAATAATAATATGGCAAATACTAGTATGAAATTAATTTGTTTTCAATTATCATTTAAACAAATAATTATTTACGAAGTTACATTGCAGGTATAACATTTGCTTATAAAACTAACAATCAAAGAATCAATCTATGCCTAAATTAAGCCGGCCGCTCGCACCGGAATTCAGTACATTTAGTTCATAGTCTCTTGTAGCGATCGTGACCTTGAGGCCACAATATAACACTGCTAGATTTAGGCAGTTAGCAAGCCGGAATTTGTCGAGTTACGATCAGGACAGAGATAGGAAATGTGTACGCCAGAACGAGATGGAATGATCCTGAAGTTGTAAATCGAATTTGTTCGGATAGTAATATTTGGATGACAGATCCACAACAGAGTTCTTTCCAGTGTTGCCGTTTTAGCCACTTTGTGTTTTTGCCAAAAAATAATCCATTTTAGCCACCAAAATAAATCTAGCTACTTCTGGCTGCTTTTTAGATTGAAAAATAAATTAAGAAACAGACTATGTGCATTAACACTTAATTCCATTATTATGATTAGAAAGCAATTTAAAATGGTATGTTAGGCCACCTCAAGTTTTAACAAAAGTCACAAAAACGGTCAAATCAGTAAAACAAACCGAATCCACTGACGAAGATATTACAGAATTTTTAATAACATTGTAGACTTTCATTTATTGATTTTTAATTTTTTGTTGTAAATAGGATTAAAACATTATTAACTTTGATGTAGCCACAAACAAGATTGTCCTAACGGCAACACTGGTTCTTTCGCGGTTCGCGCTTGTTTATGTGTCATGTCTAATGATTTCACTAGTTTCATTTGTTTTGTTATATTCGTATCATAATATTTAGAATCTTGTAGCATTACTCGTGTATTATTGTTGAAATTGAGTTATTTGTGTAAACTAGTGATAGTTTTGCGTAGTGAAAACAAGGTTAGTGGCGTTGTATTGTTTGGTGATCGTCTATTTAAATAGGTATTTAGGTAAGTTTATAGTTTTACTAGAAATTAGTTATTTAAGTAGTGATTTTGTTATTATAAAGTAAGTTCGATAGCATGGCGGCATTATTGAACATAGTACTATGCTGTCTGACAGATTATTTGTTGACTGAGGAAACCTTTTCAAAGTTGAGTTTTAAAAATAAAAAACATGTAATTCAGATAGGCCGTGCTCGCCCTGACATGATTATAAATAATAAACGACGCGATGGTTTTTTCAAACATTTTAACAGTTCTTTGTACGACAAATACCCGTGGCTTACGGAAAGTTGTAAATTAAATAAAATGTTTTGTTTCCCTTGCATGCTGTTCAGATTCTAGTAGCTTATGGAGCCACACGGGATTTAAAGATATTAATAATCTTTCAAATTCGTCCAAAAAACATGTTCAGACCGAAAAACATATATCCGAAGTTGTTTATCTTTGCATGATTTCGGAAATCGTAGGATAGAAACATTTTTTGCTAATACGTAAGAAGTTCATAATAGAAAAGTAGATCGGAATAGAAGTTTAATGAAACGGTTCATCGACACAGTAATTTTACTAGGTAAACAAGAATTAGCTTTTCGCGGCCACCACGAAAATCCGGCCATCCGATAACCGCGGTAACTATATCGAAACGTTGTTATATTTAAGCAAGTATGATACTGTAATCGATTCGCATTTGGAACAATGTTCCTCAACACAAAATCCCACATTCTCTGGCCTTTCGAGTGATAGGTATACAAAATGATTTAATACAAAGTACCTATCGCATTCGTTTTACGCGAATTTTAAATTAAACTTGAAATAAATAAAGCTCAGTTTGTATCGGTCATGAATAGTCATGATTGATGAAACGCCCGATACAGGGAACAGCTGGAATTTACGCATCACACTTGAGCAAGGTAAGCATTTTTTGGTCCGGCTTCCCTTTTAAGAAAATTCACCCTTCGCCACTGATCTGGATAAGTCCCCACAAACCCGCTCATCTGAATGTTGTAAAACATTAGCTCACAGCGCCTGGACGTGTGCAGCTTTGTCCTATGATTTATGTTGGGAATCGCACCCAACACACACGCAGGCGGCTCGCGCAGGCGACGTGAGCAACCTACGCGTCATCATCGCGATCGGCGAGCAGCGAACCGGCTGGCCGGCGCGCATTCGCTTCCACGACGACCACCGCGACGGACGACACTCTTAAACGCTACATTAATTATTTCCATGTTTGTCCGGGACAATTACATTGTTTGTAAAATAGAACGGCAATATACCAAGCCTATTTAGTACTTACAGTCCACTTTTATTTCATCCCCTACGAGCAGTTCGAGCATTGGTCCTTCAAGGATCTCGCCGGTTTATTTTCAAAAAGTAACGGTCTGGAAAAAAAAACTTCAAACCCGAGGGTCTTCATTTGCGGTCTTCAGCAGCGGCAGTTCCAGCAGGAGTCGTCAATTTCCTGTCGAAGAAACTACGCATAGCACCCGCACACGCCCAGAGAAGAAGTCATCGAGAGGTCGGCCGTGCAGCGGACTTTGGACCCGTCTCGTCGAAAGTTCGAGTCAACGTCAAGAACAAAGGAGAACTTGCAGCGTCATCGGTTATCCTATGGATGGTTTAGACATTCTGTGAGTTCGTTCCAATTACTCCCTTTATCTTTTCCCAATCTTATATTTCACGTTTAAATAGCAATATTAAAGTGAGTGCATTCAATATTTCCAATTCAAGTCATTTAGTGATAAATCATTATTATTCATAGCTTTCCATTGCTTAAAACTCAATCATTCTGCTTACCAAGCTACTAAATAACCTTTATAATAACTAATCTGTTTACATTACATTCGCTTCTTATCTATAACAGCTGATCGCTCGGCGACACACCTGCGCGTCAGGTGTTCTTTTGTTCGCAACTTCGCACTGTTGAGTCATACCTCAATCGAGTCATTAGCAAGCAACGGTTTTTTTTCTTCGCATTTTATAAACTAGTTTCTTATCATTCGTTTCAATAAGTCATTAATTGTGAGTTACTGCTTGTGTTTCTACCGCTATGGCTGACGAAAAAGTTGAAAAACTCGTTAAAAAACGCAGCTGTATGAAATCTAAGCTCACTATTTTTAGCAACTACCTTCAAATGCTTAAAAGTTGCGACGAACTTAGCAGCTTACAACTTTTAGATTTAGAAACTAGATTTAATAAATTTGATAGCTTATACGTGGATTTCGACAAATTACAGTGTGACATCGAAATGTTAGTGGAGAACCCCGACGACGAGAACAAGGAGCGTGAGCAGTTTGAGAACCAGTATTTTAAACTGGTGGCGACGGCGCGGAGTCTACTCGGTGCTCGTCCTCCCCAGTCGGGCAGTCAACAAGATGGTGACGTAACGGGTGACGAGGATGTACAGGCAGGTGGCTTTAAATCCAATTTTGTTAGGTTGCCAAAAATTAATTTACCAGTTTTTCAGGGTCACTATCAACACTGGCTTGAGTTTAGAGACACTTACATTTCACTGATTCATTCACGAAAGGACATGGACAACGTTAATAAGTTGCATTACTTGCGTGCTTCTCTTAAAGGTAGTGCGTTACTAGTTATAGACAATTTGGAATTTAGAGCGCAGAATTATGAGTCCGCTTGGAATTTACTGTGCGAAAGATACGACGCCAAAAGATTGCTCGTTAATAATCATGTTCGTGCATTTTTTAATGTTGAACATATGCAGAGTGAATCATGCACCTCAATTCGTAACCTTATTGATGTCACAAACAAAAATCTTCGTGCACTAATAACGTTAGGTCAGGACACTGAATTCAACTTACGGGATACCCTTATAATTCACATTATGTCCGAAAAGCTTGACCAAGTTACACGTAGGGAATGGGAAGAACATCGGAACACAGTAGATAATCCACCATCGTTGGATTTTTTTTTAAAGTTTCTTAGCAACAGAGCCGACTTGTTAGAAACTTTGCAGGAACATAAAAAGATCATCAATAAAGTCCAACAGGCAGACACTTGCAAACATAATTCTAATTTACTTACAGCTACGAAATCTGATCAAAAAACAAATGAGAGCAACAATAAAAATAAAAAATTCAATAATAATAATAAGAAAATTTTTACATGTCCAATGTGTAATCAGACACATTATTTATTCAACTGTGATGCCTTCAGAGCCCTGTCTGTTGAAGCTCGTATTCAAAAGGCCAAAGAAACTAAGGTCTGCCTTAATTGTCTGCGAACAGGGCACGTAGAATCAAGGTGCAATCTGGTACCTTGCAAATATTGCAAGAAAAAGCACAGTACTCTGCTTCATCTTCATGAGGCAGAAACAACTCCTACTCCCGAGCCAGTTATCTCCGTCAATAATTTTGCCGGTTCAACTAATGTTCAGCAGTTTACTACTCCTCCGAATGTTTTGCTTTCCACAGCGATCGTGAGAGTGGTTGACAGCAAGGGTGACGTGCACACTGCCCGAGTACTCCTCGACAACGGTAGTACGGGCAACTTCGTAGCTGAGTCACTGTGCGGTAAGCTGGGTTTGTCGCGACGTAATGCGAGCGCCACCGTGACAGGTATAAATAATAATACTTCTTATTGTGCACAGTCTTGCAGCCTTACTATTATGTCTCACTATGATGACGACTGGAAATTGACTGTAGACTGTCATATTTTACCTCAGATCACTAGAGCTTTACCGTCTTCATTCATAAACATCGATGATATTCCTCTTCCAATGGGAATAAGTCTGGCTGACCCAACATTTAATATACCGGCAGCTATAGACATCCTCGTTGGGGCCGAAGTATTTTGGTCCGTCTTATGTAATAATTCCATTGACTTAGGTAAACATATGCCTAAGTTATATGAAACAAGATTCGGTTGGTTAGTGTCAGGGTACGTTGCCCGTCATAAGTCACACTCTTCTTCTCCCGTTTGTCATTTTTTAAACGAGAACGCCGACCCAGACTTATCTCGTTTTTGGGAATTAGATACCATTGCAGCCAAGCACTCTTTATCTCCTGAGGAGCGTGCCTGTGAGCAGAGCTTTAAGAAACATACTACTCGTAAAGACGACGGACGTTTTGTCGTAACCATGCCACTGAAGAAAGACCCTTCAGTCTTAGGCGATTCCTATTCAAAGGCTAAATGTCGGTTCATGTCACTAGAGCGTAAGTTTCATAGAGACCCTGACTTCAAAAGCAGGTACGTGGAGTTCATGCAAGAGTATGAACGCCTTGGTCACATGACTGAAGATAAGGAGTCTTCGCCAGGCTGTCTTCAGGCAAATAACTATTTTTTACCCCACCACGGCGTCGTCCGTGAGTCAAGCACAACTACCAAGCTTCGTACAGTATTCGATGCATCGGCCACCACGAGTACCGGTGTGTCGCTAAATGACATCCAAATGGTTGGTCCGACTGTACAAGAAGATATCATTTCAATACTGCTACGCTTTCGCCAGCATAAATACGTTGTAACTGGTGACGTAGAAAAAATGTACAGAGCGATTGAACTTCATCCTTCTCAACGCTCTCTACAAAAAATTATCTTCCGCTCTGATTCTAAAGAGCCTTTAAAAACATACACACTCAACACAGTGACTTATGGCACAGCAAGTGCGCCTTACTTAGCCACCAAATGTTTGGTGAGTTTAGCTTCCTGCGCCCCTGATGATGACGTCAAACAATCAATTCAAAGAGACTTTTATGTTGACGATTATCTGGGTGGCGCTGATTCTATAAATAAAACAGTCGATATTGCTCAGGGAGTAATATCTATTTTAAAAACAGCCCAATTCAAATTAAGAAAATTTAAGTCCAACAATGCATTCGTTTTAAATCAAATCTCGCCTACTTATAAAACACATGACAATATTTTAGACTTTTCACAAACTAACATGGATGCTTCATCTAAAACTCTTGGTCTTAACTGGATTTGTGATTCGGACACTTTGTCGTTTTCAATTAATATAAAGTTAGACAAAAAGGTTACAAAACGACACATACTATCTGTTATAAGTCAGATCTTTGACCCATTGGGACTCGTCGGCCCGTGTATTGTCGAAGCCAAATGCATCATGCAAAGACTCTGGATCGATCAATATTCATGGGATGATGAAGTCTCACAAGACATTAAACATCTATGGTTTGCATTTGCTGACACGTTACCTCTTCTGAATCACTTAAGAATTCCTCGATGGGTTCTTGGTGATAAGTCAGAAATTCATGAAATTCATGCTTTTTCAGACGCTTCAGAGCGCGCGTATGGCACTTGTCTGTACATTCGTTCTGTGGATCAATCAGGTTTAGTAAAGGTACACCTCCTAACCTCTAAAAGTAGGGTGGCGCCGATAAAGCCAACGACGATACCTCGTCTAGAGCTTTGCGGAGCCTTGTTAGCTGCAAGGTTGTGTACAAAGGTATTAACCTCTCTTACTCTAAAGGTAAGCAAATGTAGATTTTGGTGCGACTCAACTATAGTTCTTGGCTGGTTATCTACACCCTCACTGCAACTAAAAAATTTCGTTCGAAACAGAATCCACGAAATTCAAGAGAGCACAGAGGGTCACGTGTGGGGCTACGTACCGTCGAAAGACAATCCGGCGGATCTTGTTTCCCGCGGGCTGAAGGCTGATTCCATCAGTGGTTCATCCTTGTGGTGGTCTGGTCCCACTTTCTTAGAGAAAGATGAACGTGAATGGCCAAGAATACCCAACCACAGCGAGAAACACGATCTACCAGAATTGGTTACTTGTTCTGTCGTAGTAACTAACAGTACTCCTAATGTAGATTCTATTTGTAGCTTGATTAACAATAGATCTAGTTTATGTTATTTACAAAGGTCAATAGCATATTTACAAAGGTTTGTACACAATTGTCGAAACCAAACCAACAAACGTACTGGTTCATTGTCAGTTGCCGAACTTAAAAGTTCTTTAAATTTAATATTGCACAAAGTTCAGTTGGAAATGTTTCCTGACGAATATGCTATTCTTAAAACGGCGAAAGCACTGCCTAAAAAGAATAGACTTAGTTCCTTGTCCCCATTCCTAGACCCCAATAACTTATTACGTGTCGGTGGTAGATTAGACAATTCCCCATACATGTACGACACAAAGCATCCCATTTTGTTGTGTAGCAAGCATCATTTCACTAAGATACTCTTTGAGCATCTACACTTAGTATATTTACATGCTGGTCCCCAGCTCTTATTAGCAAACGCTAGGCAGACTTACTGGCCCTTGGGTGGCAGAAGCCTAGCCAAAGCCATTGTTAAGCAGTGTGTCCGATGTTGTCGGTACAAGGCTGAATCGGCACAACCCATTATGGGACAGTTACCGACAGCTCGAACTGAGTTAGAGTACCCTTTCCTACATTGTAGTGTTGATTACGCAGGGCCAGTGATGATAGCGGACAGAAAAGGCAGAGGTTGCAGACTTATTAAATCGTTTCTGGCAATCTTCATCTGTAACGCGACAAAAGCCTGTCATATCGAACTCGTTACTGCACTGTCTAGTGAAGCCTATTTAGCCGCTCTTAATCGTTTTGTGTCACGTCGGGGGAAACCGCAAAGTATTACGTCCGATAACGGCACCAACTTTGTCGGAACTTACAACGAGCTTTCAAAATTTCTAGTACAATCAGACCTTGAGGGTCAAATATCTCAAGATGGTATAGATTTTAAATTCGTACCAGCATACAGTCCCCACTTCAATGGCTTAGCCGAAGCAGCTGTTCGTTCCACAAAACACCATCTTAAAAGGTTGTTGCAATCAACTCACCTCACCTACGAGGAAATGGCTACGTGCCTCACTCAAATAGAAGCTGTTCTGAATTCCCGTCCTCTTACTCCTCTTTCCTCAGAACCTCTTGACTTTTCCGCTCTAACTCCTTCTCATTTTCTAATTGGACGGCCACTTAATGCTATACCTCATCCACAGGTCTCTGATTGCAACATTAATCGTCTGGAGCGCTTCAAGAGAATAGAGCACATCAAACAGCACTTCTGGCAGCGTTTCTCACTTGAATACGTAGCTCTCCTGCAGCAGAAGGTGAAGTGGCGATCTTCGAAGACAGAGCTGAAGCTAGGCTCTCTTGTCCTCATAAAAGACAGAGCTCTTCCTCCTCTACTTTGGTCTTTAGGAAGGGTAACAAAGGTTTACCCAGGCAGCGACGACATAGCAAGAGTTGCAGAGGTAAAAACAAGGAGGGGCACCATAAGGAGGGCTTTCAATAACATTTGCCCCCTTCCAGATTTTTGAAGTCATCACTTCAACCCGGGCAGCATGTTGGGAATCGCACCCAACACACACGCAGGCGGCTCGCGCAGGCGACGTGAGCAACCTACGCGTCATCATCGCGATCGGCGAGCAGCGAACCGGCTGGCCGGCGCGCATTCGCTTCCACGACGACCACCGCGACGGACGACACTCTTAAACGCTACATTAATTATTTCCATGTTTGTCCGGGACAATTACATTGTTTGTAAAATAGAACGGCAATATACCAAGCCTATTTAGTACTTACAGTCCACTTTTATTTCATCCCCTACGAGCAGTTCGAACAATTTATGTTTTAATTTATTGAACGAACAACTGTTATTTAATCGTGTTTCCGCAATTTTGGTGCAAATGGAAGTATCTTGTTACGGTTTTGCGTTTCACGCGGGTTTGTGATTTCACCGCAATAAAATTATTTTATTTGAGTAGTTTTAATTATAACACTATACAACGTGTAACAGAATCTACAGAGTTTTTTTCTACACTCTCTGCCTGCGTCTGTGTTTCCGAACGCTTAAAACCCTTATCTATTCAAAGTTAGAGTGAACAGGTTCCTTCTGGGTAAGCTCGCTCCATCGTAGACTTTGTCTCTGTCATCTCAGACAAAGACTAGAGTCAAAAGCAAACCCATCACAAAAAAATAAGTATGCCGGAGTGGATTTCTATCAGCTAGAGTGATAATGTAAGAGACATTTCGAAACTTTCAAAGTCATAGTCAAATGTTTATTACAATTAGGCGATTAAACAGCCCTTTTGAACGCCATCACGCGTTTGGGGGCCGAGTCACCCGCGTCCGTAGGAGAATACCTTTCAGCGAATCCCTACACGTGGTGCCCGGGTGGTGCTAAACAGGTGACACTAACCGCCTCCGTGGTCCCGGGTTCGATTCCCAGCGGGGGCAAATTTTTGTGCTCGGTTTGGTTGGTGGTAGGAGTTATTCTAAGTCCGCCTGGCAAGCTACCAGCATCATGCCTAAGTCTGTCGCCATAACAACAATGTTAAAAGCATTGTTGTGTTCCGGCAGTTAGAGGTATGATAGCCATGTTCCTCTGTGTAAGAGGATTCCGGGTGAAACTCGCTTCCATCTTCGGCCTAATCATCACTTTCCATCAGGTTAGATTTGGGCCAAGAGTTTCCTCGTTTTGCATAAAAAAAAATATATATTTACAGATAACGTAATAATTGTTATAAAAATGTGAAAGTGACTCTATTCGGAAAGGTAGATTCTTATAGAGAAGAACGGACAAGAATTTCCATAGTTACTCTTTTCAAATTAGGGCGGGTTATTTCACGTTCACTTAACGTACGCGTAAACGTTAAAAATGCACGCAAAAAATAACGATTACGTTAGCAGATGGTTTGAGCACTGAGGCCTTAGGGCGGGTTGTTTCAACTACACTTAACGCACGCGTAAACGTTAAAAATGGTGCTAACTATCGTCAAATCAAAAAATTGGGTTGTTTCACAAAATGTCAGCGTTAACGCACGTAAAATATAACGTTTACGTTAACAGATGGTCTGAGCACTGGTTAACGTGACTTTAGTTGCGTCAAATAGAACAATATTGTGAAATTTCTTTTGAATTCCTCAATACCAGTTCTTCTGATGACACAAATAAGTGGCGGAATGCAAAAAAAGCTATTTAGGTAGGACCCGTGTCAATAAGTAATTAGGAAATTAGGTTCTACGAGTGACCAGGTGGCACTATAACTAAATTCCCATACTAAATTCTAACGCGCTCGCAATTGAACGCGTTGGAACGTGAGTTGAAAAAACTCACACTAAGGGCGGGTTGTATCAAACAGTTGGTTAACGTGTGACTCTGGTTTACGTTACTTTAGTTGCGTCAAATAGAACAATACTGTGAACTTTCTTGTTAATATCTCAATAGCAGTTCTTCTGATCACATAAAAAGGGTAGAGTGCAAAAATAGGTGTTTAGGTAGCCCAAGTGTAAACTTGAGCTATTGTCATCCCAATAGCTCATGTTTACACTTTTATACCAAAATGCTCTGAAACAACGCTTCTTATTTAAAGAACGTTAATCACCTTCCATAATCGTTACTTTTTGACAAACGTATGTTACGTTAACCAACCATTTGAAACAACCCGCCCTTAGTGTTTTACGATTTCTGGTATACAACGATTTAGTTACCACCCATATGTGAGGTCCATGCACCTAGAGTATGCAGACACAAAACAACTTGTAGTTTATAAATTGTTTCATCCCAGAATATACCCGTAATAATTAATATAATTAACAATATTAAAGCCTTATAAAAAGTTCACGAAAAACGTAACGTATATTTCCATTAGTTTTCTTAACAAAAACTGCTACGAAAATTACTGAGTAAAAACCAAATTGGCCACGTCGAGTAAAATGAAGACCCTTTTATAAAAATATCTTGTCATTCTTTTAGGGACACGTTAGCGACTTGATTTTTCATGATATTCTTGAATCTAGATTATTATTAAGGTTGAGTGAAGTCGGGAGGGGGGGGGGGGGAATGAGAGCGATGGCCGTTGAGTGGCCGCCCCTAACGGTTTTGTTAAAATCTTGGGACGAACAGACGGGCGGGTGAAACGCTGGGGGCTTGCTGGATCTAAAGATAACGTCTATTCAGATTAGGATTAGGATGCCTGTCGAATACAGTGGAGCGACGCAGCGGAGCAGAGAAACGAAGACTCACTAGTACGAAGATTTTATGCAATTACGTTGGTTAAAATTTCTCGTTCTCCGCTACGCTGCCTCGCTCCGCTGTAATGGACAGGCACCCTTAGGCTGCGGTTCCACTTAGGCGGAGCGGACACGAGCTGTGCCGCGATTCACTAATCACATGGCTTGAAATTCGCTTCAGTGGAAACACCTACCTCTTTTCATAGCTCAGCCCCGCTCCGCACCGCTCCACTCCGCCTCATTGGAACCGCAGCCTTAAGTACCTACTAGACTAGACTCAAAGCCAACGACCTACACAAATGCCTGATGTCCTTACTTTAGTATTTTTCTTGAAATGCTTGAGCTTCATAAGAGTTTTGAGTTGAGCTACGTAAAAACTATCAAATGCTTCCACAGTCTGAGCAGGTCACCTCAAATCAGCGTGGTGCTTTCTTCCTTTTTTTTAATTTAATATGGGTTTGCTCTTGACTCTAGTCTAGGGCAGAGATGACAGAGACAAAGTCTACGATAGAGCGAGCTTACCAGGTTGTAAGCATTCGGAAACCCAGACGCAGGCAAAGAGTTCCGCTTCTTTGCTGTGCGCATTATGAAAGACGCTTAGTTCGAATTGGTGAAATAGCAACAAGGTAGGGATGGTAAGTTGCAGTGCATCTGTATGTCCGATGGGGCCGAAGAGAGCCAGTGGGGTGAGGTCGTCCTCATCCTATGCGTAGTTAATCATTTAAACGCCCTTCCTAGCCGCCCGTGTACTTCATGTTCTTTTAAATAACCGACGAGGGCGCCGAGTTAATTAAGCTATCCGTTATTATAATCGGCCCCCGTGAGCTCTTACCTTCGCCAGACATTCTCCTCGAAACTGCCTTCGCTGGCCGCTGAGATCCTTGCACCAATGTATAAGAGGAGGCAGAAGATCTGGCAAAATTTATTGGTAACATTATCATGAGTTTGACCTCCGTAATTTTTTTTTGGGACCAGCCCGCCACATATTCCCAACCACTGCAACTCCTGAAAGCCAAAATCACAGTAGCGACCACCAGAAAAACGCCGAGCTAATAAAACCCGACGAGTCCCGGAGAAACGATTCAACTGTCTTGGATCCCGCAACGAAATTAATCGGAAGACTACAGCGAAAGAGTAGGAAAAATAAATATAATTTCCACTTCGCTCCTATTCACTTCCGTAATATTGGTCGTTTCCATATTTTAATACAACACTAGCTTCTTCTAGCGGCTTTACTCGCGCGAAACTCAACCAGCAGTGCGATTCTGTAAACATGTCGAAGTGAACACTTAGGCGAAGTGAACGACAAGTTAGCTGTCAAACCATACAAACAAGATGGCATGACAGCTCACTTGTCGTTCACTCCACCTAAGTGATCACGGTGAGATGTCAACATAATCGACCGGCAGGACATGACCTACCCGTGTGTCTACTGTAATTCAAATTCTTTTGGACGTTAAGCCGTGAAAAGACAAAAAACAGACCGACATCGTCAGATAGAGTTACTTGCGCATGTATAACATTAATTAGTTTAATTTTATTGGATTACATAGTCATAGCATTAGTACAAGAATGTTATTTGCCACCTTAGTAAGATTATCAATCTATCAAAAAGTTTCAAACTCAAAGCATTTATTTCAATAATCTCTGTTTGTAAGCTTTGATGTTCAAAATGAGTAGCACTTAGCCACAGTTAGTAAAATGAGGTTAGAACTGTATTGAGTGTTATTATTTTACAATGAACCCGATACCACCGAACTGCAACGATGATGGCGCTATCGCTCAGCCATCGCTGACGCCATCATATATTACTGGTTCCGTAGTCAAACGGTTATCCGTCGTCCTCTCTGACTGACGGAGGGTTCACAGAATTCTAAGTTTCATAAATTGCGTGTAGGCCACTGCGCCAAGGCCAATAAGTAAACAATCACAGAAACTGCGAAAAGTGGGCCTTCTGAGGTTTACATACGATGCTCTTTATAAACCTTCTTCATAATTATAAAGGCACTCCTTTTATAAATGCCATCGGGCTTAGGAAGAAAATGTAAAGAAAAATGTATGCATTGTCCTTTTCTGCGGAGATGACCCGCTTTATAAAAGTGGACTGGAATGATCGTTGGCCAGATTATTTTGTATTTTTTTCCGTACTTTTTTTTTGTTTCACAAAGTGTTGATATTTTCCGGGCTTATCAGGAAATCTACGCCTGTTGAAATTTTAATCATCAATTTTTGCTGTGCACAAGCCAAGGGTGGCTTAACACATTTTTTTTTAATTTATCAAAAGAAAGTATCATTATGCAAACAAGACAGATGAAGGTTCATTAAAAATACTGTTTTATATAATGATTACAAATAAAATACGAAAACAAATAAGTTGTTCATTAGTCGCGTAATGTGTACATTTAACTGAATCCAATTTGACTGGAAGCCAGCTTGGTGGAAAAGGCTAGACAAATGATGCAAATTCTGTAATACTGGTCCCTCTTCCTCCCTGCTCGAAGGGTCGATGGTTTGAAGAAGGTGGCCGGCAGCAGATGAATGCGGACTGCTCAAGATCGGGATGATTGACGCTCTTGAGCTGCTAAGTAGATCAGAGTTGAGCAACACGACTCAAAACAAACAAACAACAACAACAACAAATCAAATGCTTACACTGACTAGACAGGTTCACTCAAATCTGCGTGGTTCTTTCTTCTGAAGACCATCTCAGGCACTAATCCACATGGTGCTTAAATGAAGTATTGTAAGTGTGAGGACTACGTAGGTCGTTATTTCTTAAGATTAATTTCATGACTGTCTGGCGGTTTGAGTACACTTTGTGGCTTACCCAAATGTCCTTACTCCTTTATCGTGGGTGCTTTTACTAACATTGTATGTTAGTAAAAGCATACAAAGTCACATACACAAACAACCAGACCCGGAACAACTATCTGTAGGCCATACAACTATTTGTTTCGTGCGGGAATCGAACCCACGACACGCGACGCAGTCGATCGCTCAACCACTGCGCCAACTGTGCCGTCATTTTTTTTTTTATTTTTTTTTATTTTATTTAGGTTAACCAACAACTGTTTACACCAGTTCATTAACAGCTTGTCATTACTGTAGGATACAATTGCGGGTGCAACAATCAATAATAGGTTAACACCGCTAGCACAAAAAACAGTGGTAAAATTATTAGTTATTAAATTAAAACCGATTCATGAAAATACAAGTGAATAAGATAAGAAAATTGAATTAATAAATTAAATAAATTTGATTACGAGTGATAAAAATTAAATAATAATTGATATAAAAATTAGATTATAAATTAGACTAAAATTAAATAAATTACATTGAATGTTTAACCGGTCACAACAATAATAAAAAAATAATCAAAAACAATAAATAATAACAATATAGATCTATGGTAATGTAAAAAACTATAAAATATCAAATTCCATAACACACACAGGACAATCATTAATGATAACACAAAAAAAAAAGCAACAACAGCAACAAAAATAAATAACCGAATTCAAGAATATTTGAGCAATGAAATCATCAAAAATGTAAATAAAAATTAAAAAAAAAAACATCACAAATGTAAACAGCAATATCCCTACACGTGTTTCGTATGATTGTTAAATAAAATTACTTTATGAACTGCACTTATACTGTCGTGGTGAATATCCAACAAGTCACTAAAACCATTGAGGATCCTGCATAACCTAGGAATTGGAGAGTTTGCACCAAGTACAGACCTTCGAAATGGCGGGCATAGAGGCGTTATGCTTTTCCTAGGGTATCTAGAAGGCGCACGAAATCTAATTTGGTTAAGTAAATCGGGACAGTCAATCTTGTTACGTAACAGTTTAAATAAAAATAAAAGATCTGCGACATTTCCGCGTGTAGATAAGGGTTGCATTCCGAAATGTTGCAGCCGTGAATTGTATGAGGGTAATGACTTGTGTTTTCTTTCACAAAAAGCTAAATGCCACATAAAGCGCTTTTGCACGCGCTCAATCCTCAGAATATGGGTGGCAAAGTGAGGCCTCCATACAACGCCACAATACTCCAAAATACTTCGCACGTAACTGTTGTATAACATTATTTTCGTGCTAGTTTTGCGAAAACCTTTCGTATTACGAATTATGAATCCTACCATTTTGGAAGCTCTCTTAATTATACTTTCGATGTGGGGTACAAAGCTTACCTTTCTATCGAAGAGTACTCCTAAGTCCCTTACGATTTCTACTTGTTGGACCTTGTCTTGGTTTATAAAGTACTCAGTTTCGATGGAGTTTATGTTCCGTGTATATTTTGCATGATAACATTTATTTGAGTTCAACTGCATTTTGTTATTTCTGCACCATTCAATAACTTGATTAACGTCGCGTTGCAGGAGAGTCATTGATTATTGAGGTCCTCAAAGTTCTGAGTTGAGCTGCATGATAATTGACAAATGCTTGCACTGTTTGGACAGGTCCACTCACACCTGCGTGGTACTTTTTTCCTCAAAAAGCCATAGTTTTCTTATATTATTCACGATTTTATGGACTTTAAAAAAGACTAGGACCTCAGAATTTGTTTCGGTGTTTCTTCTCAGGGTAGTCGGCTAGGAAACATCGGCCTCATCTAGAATAATATGACCACAAATATTGACGTGTCAAAGAGTTATATATAACCTATTTGCAAAATAAATATGATTTATGATTTCTTTACGTTCAGCAGTGGGTGCCAATTGGCTAACCAATGCCAATTGTGTGTAATACTAACAAAAATCATAAAACTTCATTGTCACCCGATTACACACTAAAAACATTAACGTCATCCACCGAAAACGACAAAAACAAAGATAGCATCTTACGCAACCTTCCAAAGATTCCACCACCACCAATAAAAATAAAACTCATACAAAGCCTCTCCCGAAAACCGAATTAACTGAACAAAACAACCATACAAACTTGTAGATAACCCCCATACAGAAGTTGCATTAAAACTAAACAAGAACAAGTCAGTCCGTAACCCGTCAATATCGGCGGTCGTCGCGACCCCACTGAATAAACAGTAAGTGTATTGGCACAAAACAATGGGGTTCGATTCGTCCCCAACTAATTCGATTTCATCGGTCGGTGGCGAGTTACCATTAGCGGCGGAGGGTTAGATGGATCTCGATGGATGGCGGTAAATTTTACCGAGACGTAAATACGAGACAAGGAGTATTGTGCCTTTGTTGTTTCTTGGTCAAAAGTGTCTTTCTTGTTTTGGTTTTGTTTAGCACGTGCCTAGAAATTGACTTTTTACTATTGATCGGTACGTGCTTGACCACTATCTCACCTGATGTAAGCGATGATTTGGTCCAAAAATGAGCACGCTGGCCTAGAAGTAAACACAGACTCCAGCTGACAATTCCACTCCTTAGCTGTAAGCACTATGAATGTGTTCTCAAAACGGTTTATGCGTGTGGGTGGGATATCCACCGTATGACGGTGGCGCATCAACGTACGTCTTGTGGTCTGATGATAGAATAGGCTTGGCGGAATTAAAGTGATATTAAACTAACAGGCCAGTAACTCGGCGTCGATGCTCAAGTCTTTGGAGCTTCGACTCGACGAGCCTATCTCTGCCAACGATCTTCTTGGCTCGTTTATCTAGTCTTCTACCAACTGGTAGTTGATTGATGCCGCTAGCAAACGTGTAGTTCTGACTTTGATTCCTGGATTGGATCAGGAGTTTTATTGTTTTTTTTTTATCTGGAATTTAAAATTACTTGTGAAGGGTATCAAATCAATGAAGTTAAGACCAGAACTGTAATTGGAAACTACATATTGAGCACATCTGTTAAAAATTAAACCAGTTTGTATTTGCTCTTAAGCGTTTATGGCGTACCGCGAGTGAAGCAGTTGCTCTTATTGCTTACCACGGATATGTTTCCTCTTTGCTAAGGTATGGGCTTCTACTCTGGGGGAACTCTACAAATATTAATGATGCCTTTCGGGTGCAAAAAAAATGCCTAAGAGCAATCTGTGGTATCAGCCCAATAACATCTTGCAGACCTCTATTTATGAAATTAAACTTCCTTACGCTAACAGCCCTTTTTATATTGCAAGCTGGTATTTTTGTAAAAGAACAGTCAAAATTTTTCAAAGCATGTGACCAACACTCCAAATATACCCGTCGTGACCCTACACGACTAAGAATGCCTACCCACAAAAGCACACTATGCCATAAAAATACTTACATAACATCTATTAAAATTTACAATTACATACCCAAACAAATTGGAAAGCTCCCATTGAAATATTTTAAATCCAAATTACAGAAATGGCTAATCGACAATTGTTTTTATACAGTGAAAGAATTTTTTGAAAAAAAAGTAGCAGACAAGTATAACTACTGATTACTGTAAATCTTAACTAGTTTAAGAAAGTATATTATGTACCTGTCTGAAAGAGTTATCTACCGAATATATTACCATGTTTTTATTTAAATTTAATATAGTGTAAACTTAATTCTAATTAGAATTAAAATAAATTTAATCTATTTGCTTATGCACTTATATGTAATGTTGGATTTGGTTAGACTAAGTTTTACTTTAAAAATTTGTATGCCAGTGAATGGCGAAACATGTCAGATCTGCGTATACTTAATAAGAGCTAATATTTACCATGTTTTATACAAATAAAATATTCTTATTCTTAGCTGCAGGTGATGAAATGGACATACATAAATAAATATATCGGTACAAAGTTGTAGCTAGATAACCTGTGATACAGATGTAGGTACAACTCTGCCTAACTCTTTTTGCAATACATTTTTTTTTTTAGTAAAACGTCCTGTATCGTGGGTGCGTTATCAATCATTATAAATGATTAATTATTGATTGATGATTTTTTGATTGATTATTTAATGATTAAATAAATAAATAATAAATAAATTGGTCAATCAAATATTTGTTCCGTGCGGGGATCGAACTCGCGACACGCAGCGCAGCAGTCAATCGCTACTGCTGCGCCGGCCGTGCCGTTTTTACATTGTGAAAAAAAGACTTTTGTAATAAAGAAGCTATATTGTGGCTAAAAGTTTAATTTAGGTTCTCTAGATTAATTATTTACAGATCAGTCACAGTTCATCTAATTAATTATATAAAAATTTTTATAAGATCCTTTAAAAAGAAACTTTGACAGCACATAATGGATCGGTGATCTCTCAACACTTGAGAAAATAATTATAAAGAATCTGCTAAGTTAAAAACCTAATACAATTAGTAAAGGTCTCTATCAAAAACTTCAAAGACAAATTAAAACTATATCATAGTTAATTCTTTTAGTTATAGATACAGCTACGTCATAAAACTTTTTAAAAAACCATTACTTTCTCTTAATAATTTTATGATCCTCCTATTTTATTTTTAAAAACTTTGTGTGTAAAACAAGGTTTCTAGTGTCCATATTTTTCTTTCATTTATAGTATGGCAGTCCTTTTTAAAACGTAAAGGATTACTTTATTTTTTAGTCGAAGGTAAGAGCCTATGCTCACAGCGTATTTTAAATGCGCCGACGTTCTAGGAACGCGCATTCACGGCGCTGTAGATATAAAGGCGGATACAGACATTGCGAGGCATGCGCAGCGCACGGGTTCTCATCGCATGCTCGCCATTTGTGGACTTTCATATTCGTGGCGAGGCATGACTGCCCAGGCAAATAATTTACATTGAAGCGTATGCGTTGCGAGGCGTGCGCGGCGCATACCTCGCAAAGTCTGTATCCACTTTTATGAGCAAAAAGCAGTGTCTGCGTCTGTATTTCGTTTAAAGCGCGTTAGCGCGCATAATCTGCGCGTCGTCGGTACGTTACAAAACCCGGTAGGCAAAAGCCTTAACCCCCTCACTGTAGGATAGACGATAGATACTTCTTGTATATATAATGCGTTGTAAAAACCTACTTCTAGTTATGTTCACTCTCAACAGTCAACAGAAATTAGCTGTTGTGCTCGTCCCACGCTGGGCAAAGGATTCCCCTAAGTCCTTGTAGATCATCATCATCTTCTTGCCCGTATCCCATGTTACTTGGGGTCGGCACAACACGTTTTTTTTTTCCAGTCTGCCCTATCAGCCGTCAAACTATCACTAGCTCCCATTTCTTTCATATCGCTCCTCACACAATCCAACCATCTTTGCTTTGGCCTTCCTCTCCCTCTCCATCCATCCACATTTTTCCCTTAGTCCTTGTAGATGTTCACGTTATAACGGATGCACTTATTTGGATGAGACCTGGCACACTGATAGTCCATGTCCAGAAATAAGACATGGAATATCCCTTGTCTAAATTTTCGACACGCGGCTGAAGCCGCTGACGTCAGTCACTATTCTATAAAAACAGTTTCTTTTAAACGTTAAAGATAATCTTATCCAAACGATGGCCTACCAAATTATCAGCCTTGCTTAATACCTAGCTCGTAATTATACAGCGATAGGTTTAGAATTGAAACCAGCTAAACTTAAATATGAAAGGATTGGAATAATACTTTTACGCATCCTAATTCAGGTTTAATTCCAACCCGATCATTTGTTTGAAAGCCCCTATTCATATAAATTCAGCCAGATTGGCAAAGTTTCGGGGACTGAACTCCAGACTACCTGAAGCCTGAAACAGTTTTCAGAATATGATGAATGTGAATACTAATGCTACTAATAACTGCGACCAGCAAGTGTTACCTCAGACAGATCGATTAAACTATAATTCGGATTGTCGGGTTTGTCCGTCTGTAAATTCTCGTTAGCAGACCGGTTTCTATGTTACAGTCAATGTGATTAATCGGGATATTATATTATCCAGCCATTATGTATAATACTCAATACTCAATACATTTATTGCATTCCACAATGTGAGCTTAGGTGGTAGGTACTTATAATATATTACAATACATTGCTTTGGATCATTGTGGACCCTGACGGGCACAGCAAAATTGGATAGTGGAAGAGGGCTATTTTATTTATTACGTATATGAATTTTCTAAATATAATTATATTATTTATCTATTTCACATTTTCACTTAGATATTCGTTAATAGTATAGTAACATTTTAAAATTAGAAGATGTTTCAATTTATTGACAAATGTTGTATATATTTTTTCATTTTTAATTGTTTCAGGTAATTTATTGTAAATTTTTATTGACATTACTAAAGCGCTTGTTGAGTGTATTTTCAGCTTAGAACCGGGTAGGTTTAACCTATTTTTGTGTCGTAGTGTAAATTTAGTTTGTATGTCTTCTCGTGTAGTGTATAATTTTTGGTTGTTTCTTACGAATTTGCACATTTCCAATGTCAACTCAATTTGTACCTACAATGTGATTATGACAAAGAATTTATTAAATTATCTAGCCTTTTCATATAATATCTAGTTAGACTTGGATAAAGTGATAAATAACAAGATTAGGTGTATATTATATAGTTTTATTTATTTTTCTAGTGGATACGAAATGGGACACCATGAAAAAAAGGCTTAAACAAATTTCGCCAAAAACTGGCTCTCACCGCTCAAGGCTTGATTAATCCATCGCCTAATCAAGCCTTTGGGACCCGGTGGGATGTGGGTGTGGTAGTAGTAGGGTGAGGGAACACCATAAAACACCTCAAGGACATTGACCTTGACCTCGGGTTCCCTGACCTTAACGTTAATGTCAAAATACCGAAAGACAATATCCGCGATTCTAAGGAACAGGTCAACATTCATGGTTAGTGAACTTGAGGTTTAGACCCAGTACCTTAGGATCAAGTGGTCCTGGAGGTTATAATAGCTTGGAAGTGAAGGTCAGGTGACCTAGGTAGTCAAGGTCGAGTGACCTTGGAGGTCACGGTCAAGTGATCTTGGGAGTGCCTAAACTACCAATACTCCGACTTCGACTGCAATAATAGCAAATTAATCACTTTGACTGTAACATCTACATTTATTTGGTCCCGTTTTCCCCCGGTTGGGAGGCTCAAATCAAACTACCATTAATTATTCAGATAATCACCACGACCTCCTCCACTATATTAACTACATGCAGACAAACGCACATCTACCCAACCCCCTAAGTAATTTACCCAATCATTTAGCAATCATCGTTTGTAGTATCCATAATCATCAATAATCAGTTAAGCAGTGTTTGCCGTACCGACTATCTTAACGTACCGAGATTCCTCCGTGCCTCGGAAAGCACGTTAGGTTCAGCTGTCATTTGTAGATCTTTGGCAGTCGTTACAGATAGTCAGAAGCCAGTAAATAAAAAAAATGTTTGGGTATTAATGGGTTGTGGAGGTCTGGTATGCAGCCACACCACGTAAAATATATTCAGCTGAATCCGGTTTGACTGACTGAAAGCCGACCCCAATATATTTGGGAAAAGGCTAGGCAGATTATGAGAAACTAATATTATTATGATAAAGTAATAAATAACAATCAGAATTTACCAGAAATTATTTTTTCACTAGCTGACCCGTGCAACGTCGTCTGCGTAACATTCATTACTGCTCCGCTCCTATTGGTCTTAGCGCGATGATATGTAGCTTATAGCCTTCCTCGATAAATGGGCTATCTAACACTGAAAGAATTTTTCAAATCGGACCAGTAGTTCCTGAGATTAGCGCGTTCAACCAACCAAACAAACAAACAAACAAACTCTTCTGCTTTATAATATTAGTATAGATTTTAAATAACAACACACAACAACATTTAAAGTTTATTGCTTTTTTTTTTTTTTTACTTTTACACACGTGTCTACATCTCTTTTATTTGGCTCTCCTTTCGCAGGTATGCTGGAAGAGATTTCATTAGAAATAAGCATCACCTTTGTACCTATTTTCTGTCTCCTTTTTTTTTGTTATATAATTGTGTGTGTGTACATAAATTGTTAAATAAATAAATAAATAACTATAGCCCAATTTTTGATGAAAGGATACTTCACATAATATGTAGACATACACAACATAATCAGCTACGGTCACATCACGATACAACCCTTAAGATCTGAGCAAAGGAGAAAAAACCACACCAGCTACCATAGTGTAGTCTTTTTAACCCAAAGGTGACTGGTAGAAAATGCCTTGTTGCATTAAGTCGGCCCATGTACCACTATTGTGCATAAAGTTTAATTAATTAATAAAAAATGTCAATGAAAACGAAGAACCAAACTAGGGGGTTTTTAAAACACCCGGTAGGTACAGCCACAGGGCAAAGCTAGTATATCATTCATGGCCTTATTCCGTGGTGGGCCCAGACGTATTTATTTTATCAAGTTAGTTACGATATTGGGTATACTGACACTTTGTGTGTGAGCTTAGTTTTTTGGTAAACCCTGTTGTTTTAGTGATGTTGTTTATGTAGCAGAAAATTTAGTGATCCGAGATAGAGGGAAATTTATATTTGAGTTTTTTTCTGTGTGGCAGTTTTTAAAGAGGACAGAATTTGACTTGGATTATCCTTAAGGAAGGATGGATGAGCCCTTTGCCCTGTAGTGCTGTGATGCAGAGTAGGATGAAATTAGAAGCAATCACTTCGCTTCTGACGAGCTCTGCAATAAGGAGGAAAAAACGCCTGTGAGATATATGGCACCTACCATTTACCATATTCTCTGCATCACCTCAAGGTTGACTGGTAGAGAACGCCTAAGGCATTATGTCCTCCACTGTACTTTTTGTCCGGAAAGTGTAAAATAAATAAATAAATTGATGGAGTGCCCATCTATTTATTTATTTATTTAAGAGTCCTATTACATTTTTTACGGAAATTCATGATTTTTGACGCTGTAGTTTTCAGCAGCAGTAAGATATTTTAATTATTTGATCCTGAATAACGATAGTGCCAGTCTCTTTCTTGTAAGTTAGAGTTACATATTTTCATTTTTCTTTTCGTGTAATTTACTATAAATATTTTACGAACTCAGTTTGCAAGAAAAAATGTCGGCGATGGAACTTTGACGTTCAAATTCACATTGTTACAATCAATTCTTTTAACAGTTGAAATTACTAAAAGGTAAGTTGAATGTTTTACTTGTTTATTGGAGTTCTAGAATTTTTTTAAATTCCTTGAGTTTTCACGGAAAAAAATGTAAAGAAAACCTAATTTAAGCCAGAAATGTCTTGATTCAGCGTCCATTATATTCCAAATAAAAACAATTTTATCAAATAAATTAATATGATATAAAATTTCAATCTACAATGAATACGTTTCATTAATTTTCGTTTGTCAATATAATAAAACAAAATTACAATAAATAAAATTAAAGTACTATATATTCTGCATTAATTCAGCGCGCGCGCTCCTCAGTCTCGCGCGAGCGCCCAAATAAACTATAATCCTATTCAGACTAGTAAATATCAAAATTGTTTCGCGGACTATAGATGTACTCCCAACGCAGACCAACGTAACTTCGTCTATTGCAAACGAGCATTGACGATTCGTAATAGGACTCTTAACACTTTTGCTAGTTTTAACCGACTTCTTCAAAAAAGGAGGTTCTTGTTCGGCTATATGATTTTTTTTAACCTCAAAAATAGCAGGTTATTAACAATCAAAAGGATGCTCCGATCCCCCTAGAGCAGTGGTTGCCACACTTTTCTGATAATAAGCTTCATGGTAGAATGCACATAAGAAAGTTAACAATCAATCGTTCTTGTTTTTCTGAATTGACTATGGCTCGACTACCAGTCTTACCTTGCGCATCATTATTTTTGGGTAACACGATACAATTTGGCAAGATTAGTGTCAGATTTCCTGGCTTCTGCCCAACATTGCGTGTTTCGTAACGACTGTCAAATATTTTCAAATAACAGCCGGAACCAACAGTTGTTCCAACGTATTTTCCGCGGCATGGAGAAAACTCGAAATGCACCACACCTATGTACGACCCAGCCGTGGCAAGCGTTGCTTTAAAGTTGCCTGAAAAATTGAGCCGCGTAGTTGGAACGGTTATTATTTAGAAATGTGCAGCTACCTAACCTAATAATGTAAACAAACAACAACTAACCTTATTCAAAACCTTCAAGCGCTACCAGTTAGTATAACTAGATAAATCTGCCAGCACGACGCAATTGCTTACTTTTCCCCGACCCGAGAAGATTGCCGCCTGCTGGCCTCCCGAGGGACGGATCTAAACAACCTCTAACTTAAACCAATTCCGACTATTTCTTAAGCTTCGTGGACCTCATTTCCCTCCAATCGTGAATATTTTTAAAAAGCCACTAAAGAGCTTTAGCCGAGCAACGGAGGCCGTAATAAAATCAAGCCAGCTGCCAGCCAGCGGAACACGTCGCTCAATCGAATTCCATCGCCTCGCTTTTGAAGGAAATTGGGTTGAAACATCGAGGACGGAGAGACATCCCGAGAAAACGCTCGACCCTTAATTTGTACCGACGATGGCGCGACGTCCCAGAGTGCGCACAAATCTATTTACGCCTTTAATTTAATCAATAACTGCTCTCAAGATTTTTTCCTCATTTTAATTTTCTAGTTTTAGTAAAAATGGCTTTCATTTGACGTGACAAAAGCTTTTGCTAGTTTTTCCGAACAGTGTTAAATTGTGCTTCAATAAAATTTTCAGTGCTCGTTATTTAAAACTGAAAAAGGGAAACAAAACGTGTTTCTAACGTTCCAACAAAACAATATCTAACATTTACAGTTTTTACTGAACCAATTTAAATTCAGGTTCCTATTTAGGCTTCATAAAAAGTTTTGAAAACGAAAATACAGCGACCGCACATGTGCCCAAAAAAAGTAAAGTTCTGACGATTTCGACCTCAAAAATGAAATATGGGTGTAACATGCCCGGGGGCCGTAACTCCGTGAGATCCCGATGCCGAGGGACGGACGGCATATAAAAAGTTTTTTATCATCTTGTGTTAATATATGGCGGCCGTGACATTACCCTTTAGAAAACAACGGGAAAGTTTCCTCGCATTAGTCACTCGGAGCTAAAGTAGCGTACTTAGTTGTGAGCTGCGCGCGGCGCGACGGTGCCTCGGAGCGGGCTCATCTAGAATTACGCGCAGATAGGTCATTGTCATTTGTCTCTTCTTAAGTTATTACGTGGAAAAATAGGAGAAACCTGTTTTATTTATGTTCAGTTTTGAAAGCGTAAAAACGCGCTTGATGAAAAAAGTTACTCTAAAAAATCATAACCTTCTTTTTGGCTTCTCCGTGGAGAATAAAAAGGGTTTATGAATCCCAAAAAAATGTGAGAAATAAAACGCTGACGTGTGTTTGAATGGGACACGCGACATTTTCTGAAAAGCAATAAAGATACTCGTTAAAATATGGTCGTTTGAAAATTATTTATGTTGCACATTTGGTTTAATTTTAACCCTTTCCAGCAACCCATAACCATTTCACTTTCCACTCAATTAAATTTGCTCCATCTGAAGCGCATCGCTACAATATTTGAGGCCTGACTGCCTTGTATAAAAAAAAGAAAGAATCTTTTGCGATTATTACTTTCATTTGCTTATACTAATGATTAGCAATAATTAAATTACGCTTAATTAACAAAGTAATTGTAATATTATGTGATTAATGAATTTGGAGAAAACCCTTGCTTTCTAAAACAGCTGTTATAGTAACACTGATATTTAAAGTCATTTGAAGGCAACTCTTTCTCGTCTTTTATAATGCGCACAGCAAAGGAGTGGAACTCTATCTGCGTCTGTGTTTCCGAACGCATTTGCTCTAATCTCTTCAAAGGTAGAGTAAACAGGCTTCTTCTGAGTAAGCTCACTCCATCTTCGACTTTCTCTGTCATCTCTATCCTTGACTAGAGTCGTAAAGATGAAACAGAGATCGATCTCAGCCTATATTTAGCCAACGAAAATATAGCTTAAGACATGTTGAAATAAATCAACAATGATTTGATTATTTTTACAAGTTTAATTAAAAATCTCTTTATATACATACAAATTATTAATCAATTAAACGTTTAACAAAAGGCTTATTTATAGACTGGACTACAATACTTATTAATGAAATTCATTTGGTTAATATAAAAACAATAATATTAATTGTGTTCTAACCAAAGTTCAAAATGTTTTTGATTGACCAATGATCACGTGATGTTATGGTTCCGTATGTCAATCACATTTTGGACTCTGCAACAAATGATTTCGCTGATAGAAGATGACTCTTTCGAGACCTATAAGTTAATTAATTACGAAGCCGTCTTCAGCTTCGTAAGGTGTTAATGACTTTAAATATAATTCGTTTACCAACTCATATCAACGACATATTGCTCTGCTAAAAGCATCAGGAGCGAACGCACATTGTTAAGTTCATTGTTAAAAATTGATTTTGGAACGACAGAATTCGATTTAAATACTGACGAAATGGAGCTAATTTAATAAAACCGATTGGGAACAATCTGACAATTAGGTTAGTTTATATCATACACTTTCTTCTTGAAACATGTAGTAAAAATGAGACAATTATTCGGTACTTTCCAGTAAAACGTCTAATTAATCACTCAGATAGATTGCCAAAAAAATTGGACACGTATTTCATTTGACACTTTAACAAAAAATTAAGAGATACAGTGCGTTGAAAACTCGAGTGACGTCACATTTTAGTACACTGTAATTTATTGAAATGTGACTTCACCATACCGCACCCACCATCATCTTGAACTTTGAAACCCTTTGTCTTTTTTTTACGTTACGACCAAAATACATGTCCAATATTTTTTGAAAACCTAACGGACAGACTTAATTGAATTTATTTTTCTACCTAGAAAAGTAGCCAATTATGTAATTACTAGCTGACCCGCGCAACTTCGTCTGTGTCACATTTTCCATTATTGCTCCGCTCCTATTGGTCTTAGCGTGATGATATATAGCCTTCCTCGATAAATGGGCTATCTAACACTGAAATAATTTTTCAAATCGGACCAGTAGTTCCTGAGATTAGCGCGTTCAACCAAACAAACAAACTATTCTGCTTTATAATATTAGTACCTACCTATAGATAAAACAAATGTTTCGCACTGTCAGCATTCGATATTGGAGGTTTAAAAAAACATAAAAATTAATACAAGGTTTAATTCCGAATGATCGATTAAAATAGAACCAAGTTCAATACACATACTTCGTAATTATAATATTATGGCACTTAAGAACTAATTAATATGTTAATTAATTTTGTAATAAAATTATTCCGCTTTACGGTAAGGAATATTATTGTAATTAATTATCGTTATTGGTATTTAATTTAGTTTAAATACTGATGGTGAATATTAGATGTTATATAATTTGTCGGTAAGCTTTTAATTTTTGAATTTCTTTTATTATAGTTTTATGATTAACAATAATTTCCAAACAAAATTTACATTTAGAATTTCGTTTTCTAAATGGAAGGCAAAATGTAATACACTAACAAAGGGAATTAGTTAATTTTCAAATAACATATTTGTCTACCACATTAACCACAAAATCGGATGGATTTGGAACTAACCTAATTATTGACTGCCGAATACCCTACGAATGATTCCTGTTACAAAAACCGTGTTTAAAGAGATTCTCTATTTGAATAAAAAACTAATTAATTAATAACGGTTTTCTCAAATGTGTGTGCCACGAGTTGGCGTCACTAGTTTTAGATCTTTCACGTTTAAGGCTACGTTTCCACCAGAGATGAGCGAGGATACGTAGCGAGAATGTATCGTTATAAACCCATATAATCGCTTCATCCTCGCTCAGTGCAAGCAATTATATTGGTTCTTAACAAACACATCCCTGGCTCCGCATCCTCGCTCTCGCACTTCATTGTTTATTACTATGGATGGGACACGCTTGCCTAGAAGTAACCTATTCACTCTTGACTTAAATTGCCACATATCTGGTGGAAACCCAGCCACGTTATTTACGACGTGAACTTAAGTTATTTCGTAAAACGAAAGTTTTGACAGGAGCCAGGACCTGGTACTGGCTCAGTACTGCCACCTAGTGCATATCATTTCAGAAAACCCTCAATAATACATTGTCAGCATTTCGTTCTTTGTAAGAGCTTTACAGAAGAAAGTTATTCGACTAGTAATAATACGAAGGTAACAAACAATAAAATCTTTTCATCGATAAGACTAAATTTTTTTTGGAATGCTTTGTGACTTGTGACTATACACAGGACGGAAAATTTTAAATACATTTTGGGTTTCAAAACTAATGAAAAAAATACAGCTTTCGTAGTCGTAAACTGTCAAGAAAATGTCTGAAACCCACGTACTGCTTAAGGCTGCGTTTCCACCAGAGATGTGCGAAGATGAGTATTAGTCGGATTTGTATTAGGAACCAATAGAATCGCTTGCGCTGAGCGAAGCTTGGTAAATTATGCGATCCTATTGGTTCGTCACATACACATCCCTCGCTTTGCATCCTCGCACATCTCTGGTGGAATCGAGAGTTATCTGTAATTCATACTAAAACAACACACATAAAACCAGATTGATTTCTAATATGTTTAGCCATAGCCACTAACCCGAAGTTAAAGATATAGCTAAGATTTGTGCAAGTGGGATACATTTCCCTAAATTTTGACAAAGCTGGTCTCTTCAGGATCTCTTCCAATATCCGTCTCCGTCTCTTTCCACATATCCCTTTCTCCCTCTAAATAGCTCGAGGATCCTTCAACGGCGTCATCTCCACGATCTTGGCGGTGAGTGGCGCGCTCGGTAGCAGGAGTGGGTTGAACTTGGCGGGCTTGGCACCAGCTCCCACGCGGAGTAGACCGCGCTTGGCAGCCAGGATCAGCAGTAAGGTTACTGATAGTACGAATGACAGGATCTGTAATTGAAAAATGAGGCTTTTTAGTTTTTGGTTGACTGATTTGGGAAGGACGAGATGGGTTTATTAGGGGTTTGGTAAGCACTGCTTGTTTTTTTTATTTCTATACGCCCGAATGATAAATGATGATGAAGAAATGGTTTGTTAGAAACCCTACAGGTTCACTCGTGTATCGCCTGTCAGTTGCAGCCAATTTTCCAATCTAACTTGTAAGCATCAGCATTATTTACTTAATTCAGAACGAGGATTACAATTTTGAGATCACTGGGGCCATTGTTATGTTGATTTTTTCAATTGTAGTGGCAAAATCTTCGTTCAAAATGATTTGGACTATGTTAAAATTTCTGGGAATACATTTATGACTAGCTGACCCACGCAACTTCGTCTGCGTCACATATTCCATTAATGCGCGGCTCCTTTTAGTCTTAGCGTGATGATATGTAGCCTATATCCTTCCTCGATACATGGGCTATCTAATACTGAAAGAATTTTTCAAATCGGACCAGTACTTCCTGAGATTACCCCCTACATACAAACTTACAAACTTACAAATATACAAACTTACAAACAAATTTTACTTCTTTATAATATTAGTATAGACTACTAATTAATATTTCTCTGGCTAAGCTATAAAGTTTTCAAACTAGGTATCGCCTTCGCCAATGTCATAATTTATTGCTTAGAACTTGCAAATGTGGATGCAAATGTTCAACGAATGCATAAACAATGTACCATATACCTATGTGCACATTGTAAATACGTGCTTAAATTATAATGTTATTAACGTTACGTTTTCCTTAGTGTGTCCGTAGGTATTTAATTAAATGATCAAATAACATTGCGTGGCTAAATAATAACAGCCGCACGGGTCGGTCTTTAATGAAAAGCAAAGCTTGCCGAGTTTGGTCTGTGGATGGGCGACCATCTTATCATACCGAGTTTCCTCCGTGTCTCTGAAAGCACGTTAAGCGGTTGGTCGCGGCTGTCATTTGGAGACCTTTGGTAGTCGTTACGGATAGTCAAAAGCCAGAAAATCTGACACCAGTCTTGCCAAAAAGTACCGTTTAATCCAGTTAATGGGTTGTGGAGTTCTGGTAGGCAGCCGATCTACGTAAAATACTGGTTTTCAGCTGAATCCGGTTTGACTGGAAGCCAGACAGACTCCAATATAGTTTGGAAAAGGCTAGGCAGATGATGATCTACTAACAAATTCTATACCTCCTGGCTTGGTATTGCCAACTACTGAGGGTCGTGATCGTGATTCCCCTGACAGTCATGTCACTTCACTTAATGATGCTTAGCCAGTATTGCCGTTTTTGCCATTTAAGTAACTTGAATTTCATTCCGACTACCGCTAGTTCCATCATCGGACTAGAAGACGTACGGCAACCAATTGCTTGTACTGTCTGGACAGGTCTACTCAAACCTGCGCTTTACTTTCCTCAAAAGGCCACCCCAGACCTGAACCTACATGGTTTTCTTATATTATTCACGATTTTATGGACCTTAAAAGAGACTCTGAGTTTGTTTCGGTGATTCTTCTCAGGGTAGTCAGCTATGAAACATCGGCCTCATGTAGAATAATGTGACCAAAAAATATTCGCCGTGTAAAAGAGTTACAAAATAAATATGATTTATGCAGCTCCAGCAAATGGTGGACATCCCACCAACATGCACAAAATTTATTGGAATTAATTCTTTTTTTTATTTTTTTATTCAAGACAGGGAAACTCTTGGCCCAAATCTCACCTGATGGAAAGTGATGATTAGGCCGAAGATGGAAGCGAGTTTCACCCGGAATCCTCTAACATAGAGGAACTGGCTATCATACCTCTAATTGCCGGAACACAACAATGCTGTTAACATTGTTGTTATGGTGACAGACTTAGACATGATGGTGGTAGCTTGCCAGGCGGACTTAGAAGTCCTACCACCAACCAAACCGAGCAAAAAAATTTCCCCCGCTGGGAATCGAACCCGGGACCTCTGGGTCTGAATCGGGTGGTATAACCAATTAATTGGGAGTGCTATCACAGTGCGTTGAGTTACAGTATTAGTAGCATTCCTATCTGTTATTCCAAAATGTGAACTATAGGTTTACAAAAAAACACAATACACAACACTTTTATAATAAAATAAAAAATCTTGCTCAAAAATACTTTGACATGTTTTTGGTTTCCTGGTACTTGTGAATATAATATGGCGCTCGTAATGCCGGTACCAAAAATACTTCGATTCGTTTCTGCTCTCCTGTTACTTGTGAGCTGTAGCTTTCACAATAAAATTGCAGCCCGAAAATATCTTTGACATTTATCTGTACTCGAGCTAAAAAAATATAGCTGGCTCAAAAATAATTTGACATTTTTCTGGTCTCCTGGTACTTATGAATCTTTAGCACTCCTAATTCCAGCCTGGTAAAAAACTTTGAAATGTTTCTGTTCTCCTGGTATTTTTTAATCCGAAGTACTAAGGCAACAGCAACTCTGTATTTACACTTCATCTCTCCATTAAACCTTGTATGTAACCGGGAAAAAAAATCGCATTATGTGTTATTCCAGGATGTGTACTACATGCGTGCCAAATTTCGTCCAAATACTCTTATATCTTTGCTGAAGTCTGTTTCCTGATAGCTATGATTTTTAAGTAAATAGGATACTTTTTGGTAAGGTTGTTCTATCTAAGACCACATCATGTTAGTGCTTACAACTGAGATAGCGGCCAAACCTATCTATTGTAAAAGTTTTTCTTCTCTAGTAGTTAAGTAGAGTTTAACACAAGTACTCGCCTATGTTTGATTTCCATTTATTTTTCCAGGAAACATGTGATAGCTTTTTTTTATAATATGTTTTTTATGCTGTTTTGTTGTGTCTGTGTCGAATAAATGTTTTCTATTCTATTGAAACAATGTACTCTATAGTTGCACTTAAATCTACCGTTTTTTCCTTAAACACCACATGCTTTAATTTGGATTTTAATGGAATACAAACATACAACTTTAATTAATGAATTTTCTTTACCGATTTATTACGCCTTTAGGGATTTTCATTTCTAACGAGAAATTCCTCATTATAACATAACAATTTGACGAGATACGCCCACTTTTCATGTAAGTACATACTCGCAAGAGTTAACAAAAGACGTCATACTTTATTGTATTTACAAATACAATATAGATGATATATGATATCCAGTTTAATCTTTAGATAGAAAAAAAATACTCACTCAATTTGACATATTGAGACAAGACAACGCGATCAAGACGTCAAATCGAACCTCATCTAACCTCATCATTATTCAGACCCAATAACAACCTTAAAGTAAAGAAACAAAGATAACCAGAGAACCACAAAATAAAACAATAAACTTACTGCAGATATCCCGAATGTAGCAAACACTTCGTATGTCATAAACATTTTGAGCTATTACTTGTCAAAACACTGCAAAACTAAATAAAAAACGTAAACATTTGGTGCGCACGCGACTGTTCACTCACTAAGAACTGACTGACTGAAGTCTGACACACAGAAACATGGTGCACAGGTGTGTCGAAAACAAACATAGATAGTAGAAACTATAGACTGTGCGCATTCCTTGACGCGAGAAAAAGAGATAGAAGTATACGATTTACTTGCGGGAAAAAGGAACAGAGCATTGGTAGATATTTCCGTCCTTTACTACGTGCTTTGCATTTTTGAGATAAGAATTTCATTGTAATCAAAATGTTCGAAGCCAATGTCATTGTCTATCATTGTGAGTGTTCTGTCTGTAAATTTTCATTCATTAGGAAGGTAATGAATGAAGATTTGCTCTAAAAATTATTACACCGTGTCACACTGTGTCAACAGCAGGAACACGTTACGAGGCATGTCAAGCACGGAGCGGCAACGTCGCGCGTATACGTCATTCATAACAGGACGCACGCGCTCACCTTGCGTTTTTTTATCTGTGGAGCAGTTATTTTTATATTTCCTTTGTTTTTAGTAATTATATAATGACAGGTGGGGTTTACAATGGCTGTGGTTTTTTGCCTGCAATACGGTATTGTAGAGATACTAATAATGTAGTCATCACTAAATTTTATAAAACAAAGTCCTCCGCCACATCTGTCAGTCTGCCTGTTCGCGATAAACTCAAAAACTACTGCACCGATTTTCATGCTGTTTTCACCAATGGATAGAGTGGTTCTCGAGGAAGGTTTTAGTGTAAATATAAAATAATTTGTCAAACGGGCATCATCAGCTAGTATTATAATAATAATATATTGACCAAGCAAGAACATGGCTAAAACGATTTTTGTTTGAGTGAATAGATAGGTAGTTTAGTAGGCGTTGCGTCAACCTTACGTACATTAGCATAAGAATGATAATGATGGGATTTTAATACTTATTAATTTTCAGCCTGTTCTGTAAGCAAAGGCCTCCCATTCTTCCTTATATTTCTTTTGTGTGAACCAATCCTGTCGATTGGCGTCCCACCATAATCATCTAGTTTCCCCACAATTGTGCCGGAAGGTTTTTGGGAACCATAGTCTATTAAACACTGGTGAAATTCGGGTCGGACTACGCGAGTCCGACCCGAATTTCACCAGTGTTTCGCCAAGGGTTTCGAACCAATTAAAAATGTTTAACATGTTATTTTAACACTACAGACTTCTAATCGGTTTTCCTTTCTTTTAATATTATTATCTGCATTTTATTTCTACAAGTTTCAGGTTCAGTAATTTCGGAGATAATGGGGGGAGAATGGTCATTTTGGTCTAATTTCTTGAATAACTTCAAAACTTTTTATTTAAAAAATATAATTAAAACTCACAGTACCTAAGCCCTTTCATTTGTTATGTCGCTCGATACAGTTTGAAAAACTTTTTTTTTAATTATCTACTTACTCTATACTCAAAATTTATTTATTTACGTCCGTGTTTGTGTCTCAAAATTCCATTATGTGTCAACTGAATCGGTCCAGATGATCCGGAGAAAACTGGCTGTGACAGACAGACAGACACCCGAGTGATCCTATAAGGGTTCAGTAAAATCAGAAAAATTAGGGGACCTTTATGCATGACACAAGAATTCAATTTAAAAATATTAAAACTTTAATTCTGTTCCATAACCTTAGACATCATTGATAGCAAGACTTTACCTAGTGACTATTTCTCATTAAGACTGTACCTAAATTTTTTCGTCTTGTACCAATATAAATCTTCTATCTATACTTATAATAAATCTGTAGAGAGGTCAATTCTGTACATGAAATATATTCCAAAATAACTATCAGGGGGTGATTAGGGATCGATACTGATGCCAAAAATGCAATCAGTACAATTTTTGTCTGTCTGTCTGTCGGTCTGTCTGTCTGTCTGTCTGTCTGTCTGTATAACCGTTATAGAAACAAAAACTGCTCGACGGATTTTAATGAAACTTGGTACAATTATTATTCATACTCCTGAGCAGGTTATAGTATACTTTTCATCACGCTACAATCAATAGGAGCAGAGCAGTGAAGGGAAATGTTGGGAAAACGGGAGAAGTTACTCCATTTTTTAAGCTTCCGTCGCGTGTGCAACCTTAATGGTGAAAGCTACACAGAAATCATGTATGACGGAAATGTTCTCCTTAAAATTATATAAAAAATATCCAACGACAGCATATGTCTATCTTTTATGATTGACGAACAATAACACGGGTAACTCCCGATAGCTTAGCAGTTCGAAGCTTTCTGATTGTATTTGTCTACTCTTACGTTTAGAAAACTCTCAGTCGTCCCTAATTAACATTAATAAAAGTTAACATTATTAACTATTCCATAAAGAAAGCATCATAGAAATCGGTATAGAAACACCAAAGTTATACATGAAATACGCTAATAATAAGCCATCGCGCGTGAATACTGAATCATGCTATAAGGATTATTTTTGTGGTCGCGAACGCTCAGGCAGGCGGCTAGCTTGGCGCCTAGAGGCTAGCGAGTAGCTTCGGAAAACGGCTTACGACAGTTTGCAATATCTATATCTTCTTCTATCTATACTTATAATAAATCTGTAAAGAGGTCATCTATCTATATCTATCTATCTATCTTCTATCTATATACTCTATACTTATAATAAATCTGTAAAGAGGTCAATTCTGTACATGAAATATATTTCCAAAATAACTATCAGGGGGTGATTAGGGATCGATACTGATGCCAAAAATGCAATCAGTACAATTTTTGTCTGTCTGTCTGTCTGTCTGTCTGTCTGTCTGTCTGTATAACCGTTATAGAAACAAAAACTACTCGACGGATTTTAACGAAACTTGGTACAATTATTATTCATACTCCTGAGCAGGTTATAGTATACTTTTCATCACGCTACAATCAATAGGAGCAGAGCAGTGAAGGGAAATGTTGGGAAAACGGGAGAAGTTACTCCATTTTTTAAGCTTTCGTCACGTGTGCAACCTTAACGGTGAAAGCTACACAGAAATCATGTATGACGGAAATGTTCTCCTTAAAATTATATAAAAAATATCCAACGACAGCATATGTCTATCTTTTATGTTTGACGAGCAATAACACGCGTAACTCCCGATAGCTTAGCAGTTCGAAGCTTTCTGATTATATTTGTCTTCTCTTACGTTTATAAAACTGTCAGTCGTCCCTAATTAAAGTTATATTAACTATTCCATAAAAAGAGTCATAGAAATTGGTATAGAAACACCAAAGTTATACATGAAATACGCTAATAATAAGCTATGGTCGCGAACGCATTATAGGCTAGCGAGTAGCTTCGTAAAACGCCTTACGACAGTTTGCAATATCTACACTAATAATATAAAGAGGAAAACTTTGTCTGTATGTTTGTTTGTTTGATTGTAATGAATAGGCTCAAAATCTACGGGACCAATTTTAAATATTCTTTCACCATTTGAAAGCTACATTATCCACGAGTAACATAGGCTATATTTTATTTTGGAAAAAATAGGGTTCGTAAGATATTTGGGATTTTCGGACACAAGGTGTAAAAATCAACCAGAAAAGTTACTTATTTTGCGTACGCTGCCTAAACTATAAAAGATAGAACCATAAATTGTTCTAATTAATTGTAGATCTTATAAATATCTACAAAAAAGTCCGCGACACACTGTACCTATCTATGTCGAGTGAGGCACAACAACCCGTTTTTTTATTTAAAAATCTTGATTTTTTTTACTACATTTAAACGCGTTTATTTTAGTTATGCTATTAATCCGTATCAAAATAAAGTATTTCATCACTAAGTACAGTTTATGTAGATAATATTTGGTCTTTGAATGATTAAAATCGGACGTTTGGTTTTGAAGTTATGGCGAAATTAAAATATTACGATTTTTGCTGTTATTTAATATAATAAATGCGAAAGTTTGTGAGTTTGTGTGTAGGTTTGTTACTCAATCACGTCAAAACGGCTGAAGGGATCGGGGTGAAATTTGGAACAGGGATAGATTATGGTCTGAAATAACACAAAGGCTATTTTATCCCACGGGAACGCGTACGAAGTCGCGGGCAGAAGCTAGTACTCAATAAGTGTTTGACTCACTTTGGGATTAAAAGATTAAGATATTAATTTTTAACAGCGCTTATCACCTTTTTCAATTTGTTTTCATTCAGTTACTTTGTTATAAGCCTGTAAATCTTCTGCAGGGAATAGCATTTAATTATATAATTATTTATTTATGATAGTGTAACTCCTTGAACACAACTGACTGACTTTGTAGGAAGCGGCCTAAGCCTACATTAAAACTATTGACAAAGCTGGACGTCTTTGGACTGCAACACGATCACAACACGACAGACACTTTTAGGAAAAAAAAATGATATTACAAACTTTGACTCAATATCATTTTTGAAGACCTATCCATAGATACCCCACACATAGTTTCAGTTCTAAGTATGGGGAACCCCCAAAATTTATTGTATTTTTTTTCTACTTTTGTGTGAAAATCAGAATACTTAATACTTACCAAGGTTTCAACAGCATAGTTCTTATAGTTTCGGAAAAAAGTGGCTGTGACATACGGACGGACAGACAGACATACAGACATGACATGGCAAAAAACGGAACCCTTATAGAAGGGTTCCGTTTTTTGCCATTTGGCTACGGAACTCTAAAAAGCAAGCAAACAATTACCCTTCCAGGGTGTAGAAATTGTTCGAAAAAGTCACCGCGGCTCTAGAACGCAAAGGTCATTAGGACAAATACGGATGGGTTGTAGTTAGTACGAGTCTGACACTCCATTATGCTCCACCTTGAATGAAAGGAATCATTTGATGCCATTCCATGGTGGAAGCTCCAGGGTAGCCCGCGAAATTCAAATATTTTTATGTTTTTCGGTTCCGGTCATTGTGAAGCTGTATGTTGAATAAAATACGATTCGCGATCATAAAGAGCATTTATCTAAAGGTTTAAAACCATTTCAATCATCAATATAACCCTCTAAGTATATAGAACTTGATTGAATGTTATTTCGTGAAAAAGTCATTCAATCGAGTTGTATGAACTTAGAGAGTTATATTGATAATTAAAATGGGTATAATTCTTTAGGTAAATATGCGTTACGGCCGCGAATCGTATTTTCGTGATTTAAAATGGGAATCACGTCTAAACGACTACTCATAGTTTAAAAAAAAAAAAATGTCACGTTAGACTATGTTTCTAATCAATTTGGCATATGGAATTTTTTAGTTTTATTCGTTTAACATAGTGTAATTTTTATTTATTTTTGATGGGTTTGCTCTTTACTCTTGTCTAAGTAAGATATACGGAGACAAAGTCTACGATGGAGCGAGCTTAGGCTAGCTTAGCTTAGCTTAGCCTAAACCGCGGGGCGTATTTTTAATGGAATTGACACTATCTCAAAGAATATTTAACTATTTTGATATACGGCTATTTGTTTTTAATTTAAGTCTGAATTATAAGGTAACTACACAAAACTTCAGTATTTTGGGTTTCGCGGGTGATAAAAGAGTTTGCGTCTTGTTCCCTTAAGGTCGCTGGCGTATGTCGTCGCCTTAAACATGTGACAAGTCTTCAACTGGACAAAACCCTTGAGACCGCTACGAGCAACTGTCTCGTCATATTGATGAGCAATTTAATTGATTGATTTGAAGTCCCTCGATTCACTAACATGATTGATGCGACTTTATTGCTATCTGATCGGATTAAAGGATCTAGAGGTATTAATTCGTTTTCTCTGACGTTGATTTGATATTTTTGTTAACCTTCATATAATATCTGTCAAAGGTAATCTAATTATTTGATTTATTAGAAAGGTTCGTAGGTACTCGTGATCCCAATCTACAATATTAATAAAATCAAATAGAGGTAAATAGGGTTCGATTACTAGTTTCTTAAAACGCTGATAGTTAAGATTATGAATTAGATGAATCGTACAGAAAATGGCCAAGTTTTAACAGTGCAGTTTAAATTATGTCTGGTTTATTATATTGTGTTTTTAGTGGATAATTGTATTTATTTTAATTTTAATGAATAATTTCTTTTAATTAAATTAAATTGAATTAAATTATATTGTTAGTTATAATTTGTAATTTTATGATTGTAAATTTATTATTGTCTTAATTTTATTTTATTTTCATATTGGGACTTTGTGGTTTAATAAAGAAAAATTTTATATGTACTTATTATAATGATTGTTCCTATTAGAAGGAGAAAATCCTATTGCCAGTGGAAAAAAAAAACACTCGAAAAACAAGAAATACAGATTTAATTGAATATAAAACAATGCATCAAAAATAACTTAATTTGCAAATCAACGCAAGGCTCCCGGGAGTATTTATTATATATAGCTTAGGTGAAGTGACCATATCGTGACCTGACATTTCATCTTATACGGATTGACAGCTAGGTCACTTCATGCTTACTTCACCTAAGCTTCCACGATGAGAGGTTTACAGAATCGCAATGCTGTGGCTAAGTCAACTCTTCTCCATAACATCCATGCTTCCAGGCAGGGTCCTACGGTCTGGTAGCAGCATTGTACCGGGCCCGGTAGAACGACCTGGCTAGTCTGGCACTCATGGCGATGCCGTGCCAGGTCTCCTCGTTGATCTGGTCCACGTACGTGGGGGGTACGCGGAAGTCGTACCCGTAGCTCGGCAGCTCCAGGGTGTAGGAGAACGGAATGCCTATGGACTGGAAGAGAAAGTGATATTAGTAGCAGTACTGTGTTCAAGACTCGACTGCTTCATATGGCTTCATTAGAAGGTTTAAACTCACTCAAAAAGCAATAGAGAGAGCAATCAGGTATGATGATATCCGCAAGAGAAACAATGTTACCGACATAGCCCAAAGGATTGCCAAACTGAAATGAAAGTAGGCAGGGCACATTTCTTGCAGAACAGATTTTCGATGGAGCCAGAAGTCCCATTACAGTTCCCAGACCCGGTGAGGGTTACGGATAGCCATGGATGCGAGGCGCACAAGAGCGATTGTTGAGTCAACATTTGGGGGAGGCCTATGTCCAGCATTAGACATCTTTTGGCTGATATAATAATGATTATGAAACAATTTGGGAATCAACTCTTAGGTTGGGTAACCATAAGCCAATAAGGGCCATATTGCATGGTGGCCCATGCCAAATCGCAATGTTACTCGACTTGTAGTGCTGAAGAGTTGTCTGTTCAAGCAAATACCAATCAATATTCTGATCGAATCCTTGATAATTTTAAATCAAAAGTTCTTAGAGTTTGACTTGAGTAAAATGTACTTAGTACTTATCGAAAACAAAAGAGATTGGTGAGCTTTGATTAACATTTTACTATCATATTGATAAAAACGTTATGGAAGACGCGATAGTAACTTTGTTAGACAAACGCAATCATATTGAAATCTCTACACTTGACTACTGATATTATTTGATTAAGAACGGATTAAAAATGTCTGCTACAGATATTTTTAAATAATATTAAAATTCTTATCTACATACGTTTCTAATTCTTATATATGTATAGGAGAGGAAGAGCTCGTGGCTACATTATAACAGCCGTATGGGTCGATCTTTAAAGTTAAGCAACGCTTGCCAAGGTTGGTCTGTGAATGCGTGACCATGTTAACATACCGAGTTTCCTCCGTGCCTCGGAAAGCACATTAAGCCGTTGGTCCAGGTTTTCATTTGTAGTCGTTACGTATTGTCAGAAGCCAGTAAATCTGACTCCAGTCTTACCAAGTAGTACCAGGTTACCCAGTTAATGGATTGTGGAGGTCTAGCCGCTCCACGTAAAAACACTGGTATTCAGCTGAATTTGGTTTGACTGGAAGCCGACCCCAATATAGTTAGGGAAAAGGCTAGGCAGACGATGATATATGTTTAGGAGAAATACTGACTGCTTCTTATGAACAAAATTATTCTTTCAGCTAAACTTACTAATTTAAACCAGTTCAGTTCAGTTTGAGTTTTGCTCAGTGACCATGCCTTTCCTTGGGCAAATCAATCTTTGCTAGAATTACAAGATCATTATACCAACTCACCTGTCCATAATCCTGAGCACATCCAGAAGTATTATACATCAAGGTAGCACTATTGCCAACCAAGTAGAACCCAGCTTGGGGCAGCTTCCTCACATCGATTACGGACCCCATGGCTGATCCAACCTGGTGCAGCTGGGCAGCATTCGGAGGCAGGCTCTCATCACCATACCCAAAGGTCACGTACTTCCCGAAGCTGTGGACGTCCATGAAGAGTTGCATCCTGTCTAAGTACTCCAGCATGATGTCTCTCATGTTCCTGGTCTCCTGCTCGGAGAAGGCGTGGGGTCCAGGGTAGATGTCGGAGCAGGGGTCCATGGAGACCCCGATGGTGCCCCAGTCCTTGCCAAAGTTCCTGTTGCCATCGACGCCGACGCAGTTCGGGTTGTCTCCATGGATGGATCTTGTTTTACGCCAAAGACGTAGCTGGAAAAATAACCGCACTTAGGAAAACTATAATTTATGGGTGAGTCTTTCTTTATTAATGCACCTATGCTTTGGGATTTTTATAACAGGCACATTAATAATAGGCAAGTATCAGCAATAACATATGTCTATGTCACCGGATAATTGCAATCTCCGTTAGATTGTGATATATCATTTTTAGGGTTCCGTAGCCAAATGGCAAAAAACGGAACCCTTATAAATTCGTCATGTCTGTCTGTCTGTCTGTCCGTCCGTATGTCACAGCCACTTTTCTCCGAAACTATAAGAACTATGCTGTTAAAACTGGGTAAGTAGGTGTATTCTGTGAACCGCATTAAGATTTACTCACAAAAATAGAAAAAAAAAAACAATAAATTTTGGGGGTCCCCATACTTAGAACTGAAACTCAAAAAAAAATTTTTCATCAAACCCATAAGTGTGGGGTATGTATGGATAGGTCTTCGAAAATTATGTTGAGGTTTATAACATATTTTTTTCTAAACTAAACAGTTTGCGAGAGAGACACTTCCAAAGTGGTAAAATGTGTCCCCCCCCCCCGTATCTTCTAAAATAAGAGTATGATGTAAACTATATGTAAACTACCAGCGAAAATTGGTTTGAACGAGATCTAGTAAGTAGTTTTTTTTTTAATACATAATAAATCGTAACTTTTGCTTATAATAATTACATACCTACAGGTATGTACGGAACCACAGGTACGGAACCCTCGGTGCGCGAGTCCGACTCGCACTTGGCCGGGAGGCAACCGCTTACAATGACAAGAAGCGGCTGCCTTTAATACGATACCCCTTGACAAGATGGACTGTAATGTTCAATTGACAACTTGTTTCGAATGTCAAAATGATAAGACAACATGGAAAAATAAAGTACACGAGAAAATCAATCGTCGAGGTCACAATCCTCAACACTGAAGACAAACGACACAAAAATAAGATGAATAACCGTCAAATGCAGCTAAGGAGTAGAATAGGCTACCTATAGTTTCCACCATCCACAAATTGCAAAACTATTTAGTCCGTTAGTTAGAGTATTGAAAAATAATGGATACGTATTTTTTGTTTTTTTTTTTATTCAAAACGGGGAAAATCTTGGCCCAAATCGCACCCGATGGAAAGTGATGATTAAGCCGAAGACGGAAGCGAGTTTCACCCGGAATCCTCTTACACAGAGGAACTGGCTATCATACCTCTAACTGCCGGAACACAACAATGCTGTTAACATTGTTGTTATGGCGACAGACTAAGGCCCGTATTAATAAACGTCTCTCAACAACGTACTCAAGTGCATTATCATTTGATACGCCATTATGACGTCACCAGCATCTCAAGATTATTCCTTATTAATAGACACATAAATACAGTATCTCAGTTAACAAGATCAGCTCCTCACCTAGCTGTACTTGATGCCTTGATCGCGTGAACGATGACGTCACATTGACCGAAGTTTTGAATGAGACTTGTCGTATTTCGTTATTGCCATGTTATTAGATGTAAAACTTTTGATTTTAATACTTGTATTTCATTAATCTTTAATGAATAGCGGTAATAGGTACACGTTATAAATTTATAAAGTTATTTGCTACCCAAGAAAGCGTTAAATTGTTAAAAAGAGGTTGGGGATTGAGGTTGTGTATTTATTTCTCAATATGACATAATTATTGTACGCGGCGGCGGACGCTCGATGCCTTGCTTCTCCGCTAACGCAATGTAGCATCAGTGTCAAAAAAGGAACGCCAAACATTTGTTTACTTTGTTACTAACACGAACATCGCACGAATATAAATAAATTAAATGTGTTATAGGTAGGTACCCACATATGGAGGAAGTATTAGTTAGTACCTACTTAACTATCATGAATTATACTTTTTAGGGTTCCGTACCCCAACGGTAACCAACGGAACCCTATAACTAAGCCTCCGCTATTCGTCCGTTCGTCGGTCTGTCTGTTAGCGGGCTGTATCTCATGAATCGTAATAGATAGACAACTGTTTTTACAGAGTGTGTTGTAACAACGAATAATAAAAATTAAATGAAATTAAAAAAAAGTATGGTACGGAACCCTTTGTGTGAGAGTACGACTCGCACTTGGCCGGTATTTTTTTAATTTTCACTAAGTAACTCAAAAGGATTTGAAATATCCCAAACTTTTGGTAAACGAAATTGCAAAGGCCATAAAATATTGACATAGTAATCTATTTCATCGTAATAATTAATTTAACTTCAATATTTTCAAACTCCATGCTTCGCGCCACGCTAATCACTCCTCAAGTCACGGTCTATCTGCACTCACGATATAGCATCTCAGCAACCCGCGCTCGTGGGTCGAGTTTCGTTTATTAATCATTCCATCACTCAGTTGATGACGTACGCCTAATCCACAACTTGAGAACATAAAGAATCACGTTTATTAATACGATCAGCATCACAACATTCAAATCAAGTGCGGTCTCACGGGCTGAGTAACGTTTATTAATACGGGCCTTAGACATGATGGTGGTAGTTTGCCAGGCGGACTTAGAATAAGTCCTACCACCAACCAAACCAAGCAAAAAATTTGCCTCCGCTGGGATTCGAACCCGGGACCTCTGGGTCTGAATCAGGTGGTATAACCACTAGACCACGGAGGCGGTTAGTGTCACCTGTTTGGCACCACCCGGGGACCACGTGTAGGGATTCGCTGAAGGGTATTCTCCTACGGACGCGGGTGACTCGGCCCCCAAATCAAATCAATGAATATTAACAAAGATAAAACGCATCAAAACTCGGGAGTGAGCGCCCGTGACGTCACAACCCGCAAAAAATTATGGCATGGCGTGACGTATTGAGAATTTTAAAAGCGTCGTAACTTCGTCAATTTTGGTTCCCGTAACAAAAGAAAAAATACGGGTCAAATATTTTTTGATAATCGAACTGACGGACTAATTAGATTTATTCAGGACACAAGCCCATTCGCTCCAGCAGTCTGTGTTTCCTGGCAACTACAACCACTTTTAGTCCGGTTACTTCTCAACAACACTCCAGAACTTCACTGCGTACCGAAAGAGGAACCTTGGAATGTCTCCCACAAGATGGACCGATGACTTAATAATGGTCGCGGGTAGCCGATGGGAGCGAGACGCATAGGACTGGTTGTTGTGACGATACTTGGAGAGGACCTATATAATGTCCAGCAGTGACGTCTTTGGGCCAAGATGGTGATGATGATGACTTCTACACGTTGTCGCTTTCCATCGGGTGAGATTGTGGTCAAACGCGATTCTATTAATCATTAAAAAAAATCCGGTCAAATGCGAGTCGGACTCGCGCACCGAGGGTTCCGTACAAACCTGTAAGTATTATATTATAAGCAAAAGTCGCGGTTTTTGACTTGTGACGTATTAAAAAATACTACTTACTAGATCATATATTTTTTTTAGTTTTATCTTTCTCGTATTTTTGAGTTACAGGGGGGGACACATTTTACCACTTTGGAAGTGTCTCTCATGCAAATGATATTAGACACCTCATTATCATTTTTGAAGACCTATCCATAGATACCACACACGTATGGGTATGATGAAAAAGAAATTGAGTTTCAATATAAGTATGGTACCCCCAAGATATATTCTTTTTTTTTCTATTTTTGTGTGAAAATCTTAATGCGGTTCACAGAATACATTTACTTACCAAGTTTGAACAGCATAGTTCTTATAGTTTCGGAAAAAAAGTTGCTGTGACGTACGGACGAACAGACAGACAGATAGACAGACCAATGATGACCAATTTATAAGGGTTCCGTTTTTTGTCCGGTTTTACAGAACCCTAAAAACACATCTGAAATTAACTCTTAACAAAACTCGTAAAACTCACATCGGTATGCGTGAACTCATATCCGTCTGGGTTAAGCAGCGGCATGATGATCCAGTCCACATCGTTGAGCACATCCGTATCCTCGGTCCTGAGGTTCTCCACCAGCCGGTAGATGGAGTACAGCGCCAGCGGAGTGGTGACCCACTCGCGCGCGTGGATCATTGTGGTCAGGAAGTAGACTGGCTTGCTCTTGTCTTCAAAGTTGGTGGTCGAAATCTATGTGAGAAGTAAACAAAGTTGTCAGAAGGGTTTAGTTAAGTTATTCCCTGCCGGTCTCTTGTTTCATGATAGCTATAAATAGCCGGTAGGTTCTGCAAACATGTCGAAGTGAAGGCTTGGGTGAAATGATCAGCGAAGTGAGTTTTGTTTTTTACTTGATATGTATTTGCTCTTGACTCTAGTCTTGGTCGGAGATGACACAGACAAAGTCTACGATGGAGCGAGCTTACCCAGAAGTAGCCTGTTCACTCTTACTTTGAAAAGATTAGGGTTGTAAGAATTCGGAAACACACACGCAGGCAAAGAGTTCCACTCCTTTGCTGTGCGCATTATGAAAGACGCTTGGAAGCGCTTAGTGCGAGGTGGTGGAATAGCAACAAGGTAGGGATGGCAAGTTGCAGTGCGTCTGGATGTCCTATGGTAGAAGGGGGCTGCTGGAAAGGGGTCGTGGAGTTCCTGGGCACACTCTCCGAAGTACAATCTGTAGAAGACCGACAAGCAGGCAACCTTGCGACGATGAGCCAAGCTGTGTAGCTTGGCATCCACCAGTTTTACGTCACCAATGAGCATCTTTCATGCTATCATTCCATCTTGATTACTTGGAATGATAGCTCACTAGGTGATCACTTCACCCAAGTCTTCACTTTGACATGTTAACAGAAATCACACTGCAGGTTGTCTTTGTCTAGAGTAAATAGATTACTTCTTTCTTTCTTCACGTTTTAGGCTGGGTTTCCACCAGATATGTGGAAATATAAGTTAAAAATTAATAGGTTACTTCTAGGCAAACGTGCTCCATCATCGACCAAATCATCGCTTTCCATCAGATGAGATTGAGGTCAAACGCGTGCCTAATGACAACAAAAGGTATATCGTTGATGTCATTTCAGCTGCCATAGGTGCTATAAAATATGAATATTTATTTATCAACAATTTTATTCTACCAATCCTTTACATCATTATTTCGATTACTAATCAGGCTGAACGGCCCAAAACAAGTTGTTATCTAAAAACAAACTCAGATAATCTCACGTGATAAAAAAAAACAATTATATTGTAGTATGTTTTGAATTATCGATGAATACTTGTAATACCAGGTGCGAAGGCAGATTTTTTACCATTAAATCCGGTATCCAGAATCAATTTGATTCTGGATACCGGATTCAAATTGATTCTGCACTAGCAAAGAGCCAATTTAAAATTAGTTACAAATGAAATCAATGAAATCAAAAGTCATTTATTCAAATTAGGCTGAGTGCCAGGACTTTTTGAACGTCAAAGTTCTACATAAATACAGTCTCCAAAGCGCCCACCCGTCACCCCTTCCTTTTAGCTGGTAAGAAGAAGAGGAGCACAGTACTTCCCAGCAACACATCGGTCTGTTGAGTTTTTTACATAATACTAGCTGACCAGGCAGATGTTATGCCCTACAAAATTGTTGTACAAATAAATTTATCTACGAACTATTCTCAAACCTAACGAATATACACAAAAACGTCATAAATTTCGGCCTAGCCGTTTCGGAGCAATTCGATTACAAACACCGTGACACGAAATTTTTATATATTTATTTATTACTTTACTTTCAGCACAAAAAAGTACAGAGGTGGACTTAATGCCATAGGCATTCTGTACCAGTCAACTTTTGGGTGATGCAGAAAACGGTATATATGGAGAATTGGACTAGATCTACATCTACACTATAATAATACTATAAAGAGGAAATATTTGTTTGTTTGTTTGAAATGAATAGGCTCCGAAACTACTGGACCAATTTGAAAAATTATTTCAGTATTAGATAGCCCATTTGTCGAGGAAGGCTATAGACTACCTATATATTATCATCACACTACGACTAAAAGGAGCGGAGCATTACGGAAAATGTGGCGGAGACGAAGTTGCGCGGGTCAGTTAGCATTATACAGGGAAATTGAAAAAATACCCGAAACCTCTTATATGGTGATGATCCATGATTATAAGCAACTTTTGTTTTGGTAAAACTCCGAAATCTCGAAAAAAATATCAGCTGTTTCATACATTTTCATTGGCTAAATACTGCATTTTGTATGAAACAGCTGATATTTTTTTCGAGATTTCGGAGTTTTACCAAAACAAAAGTTGCTTATAATCATGTGTACTTTCACTGCCTAAGAGGTTTCGGGTATTTTTTCAATTTCCCTGTATAAACTTGTCACAAACCTTCAAGTACTTGATGTCGCGTCCTTCGTAACTCTTCCCGGCTTCCACCAGAGTCACCAAGTTAGGATACTCGCGAGCTACTCTGTCCAAGTAAGCATTAACCTGTGAATAAACAATACTTCTTTAGTCTGAATGCACAAAATAAATGGAAAAGGAATCTCTTACCCGCAACAAATAATTAGTTTATAAAGTGATTTTGTCCGCGTCTTTGCCGAGGTAGGTAGATTTTCGCAAATAAAAAAATTACTACCTATAACTATCTCCAAGGTCCCACCTATCTCTGCACCAAAATTTCTTAAAATCGGTTCAGTGATTTTGTCGAGAAAGCGATTGAACAGACAAGCAAAATCACTCTGATAGAGGACCTTCCCAACCGTAACACTAACTGTCGCAACTTAACCATTTCGATGCCGTACGGCTAAAAAGAGATTTAAAGCGTTTTTCTTTTTGCAAAATCGACTTATTTTGGTTAGAATCGAAATCGAAAACCGATTCAAACCGTATATGTAAGTCGATTTCGCAAGAAATCTCGCTAATCCCTTTTTGGCCGTAAGACATCGATATGATAGCAAAAACAAAATATTATAGACATGATAGCATTCTGATTCACAAATAAGCGAACACTTTCAAAACTAAAAAAATGCCAAAATCAATCCGTGCTGGGAAGTATCACTATCACTACATATTATAAAACAAAGTCCTCCGCCGAGTCTGTCTGTCTGTTCGCGGCAAACTCAAAAACTACTGCACCGATTTTCATGCCGTATTCACCAAAGGATAGAGTGGTTCTCGAGGAAGCTTTGATTATTTACTTTGTCAAACGGGTGACACAGACTCAGCCAGTTTTTAATAAATACAATTAAAACATCTAACACTAACCAATAATTAATCCTGAACGAAATAATAGAAACCCATTCATAATGTATTAATCGGATTCGTAAAACAAATGAGTTCAGAATAACCCGCAAAGCTTTTAACTAACACATGAATAGATAATGTTGCCAGTATTTATTCCGTTTGGGGTTAACTCACGCAAATATCAGATTAGTGATGTATTAGTGAATTTCGTTTGTGATTTATCACGCAAATTATAAACATTTTAGTCGAAATAACATAGAGGCTAATCGTGCTAAATGTAAACTGGGCTCCTGGGGGCAATCTTGTTGTTTAGTTTAACTGTTGTTTATACCTTTCGTGAAAGATAGAACCTGAGGTCTTTAAGTCAACAATAATTATGTTACATCTTAGCTCCATCGCTTTCCATAAGATAAAATTATGATCAAACGCGACCCTATTAAAAATAACAATTTGAAAAAATATCTAACGTTGGAATGTCCATAGATATTTTTATTCGCAGCATAAAATGAACGCCGCATCGATAGTGCATGGGAAAAATGTAATTTGTAATAACTGGCGTTGTAAAAATGAGCACTAACAAAAAAAGTGTAGTAGTTAGGTCCTTGATAGCGTCATTCTTTAAACAATATTGAATAAGATAAGATAAGAAGAAAGAACACTATCTTTCCTTCTCGTCATAGTCGCATATATAAGTATATATTAATGTTTTAATATTATTCCGTATGTATTAGTTTGTTATTTATGTATTGTACGTTATATATATTTTTTTTTAATGCAAGACGGGGAAACTCTTGGCCCAAATCTCACCTGATGGAAAGTGATGATTAGGCCGAAGATGGAAGCGAGTTTCACCCGGAATCCTCTTACACAGAGGAACTGGCTATCATACCTCTAACTACCGGAACACAACAATGTTGTTAACATTGTTGTTATGGCGACAGACTTAGACATGATGGTGGTAGCTTGCCAGGCGGACTTAGAACAAGTCCTACCACCAACCAAACCGAGCAAAAAAATTGCCCCCGCTGGGAATCGAACCCGGGACCTCTGGGTCTGAATCAGGTGGTATAACCACTAGACCACGGAGGCGGTTAGTGTCACCTGTTTAGCACCACCCGGGGACCACGTGTAGGGATTCGCTGAGGGGTATTCTCCTCATTTTAGCTATTTATAACTTTACACACAATGTCTAAATCTTTTTTTACTCTACCTCTCCCCTCACTTTCGCAGGTATGCTGGAAGAGATTTCTATAGAAATAAGCATTAAATTTGTACCTATTTTTCTATTTCCTTCTTTTTGTCTACTTATTAAATATGTGTACATAAACTGTTAAAAAAATATAAAAAAATCCAAAATTTTGTCGTGGCTAGTCTCAAGACTCAAACATTTCGACTTTTGCCAATCAATATCCCTAAAAAATAGACATTTCTATTAGGGATATTGATTGGTGTGACTCCATGATGTGTTTAGCTGTGAAACCAATTAATCGACATTGCTTCCTCTGCAGCCTTTAATAATTAATGGTTCTAACCATCTGCCTAACCTTTTCCCAACTACATTGGGGTCGGCTTCCAGTAAAACCGGATTCAGCTGAATCCCAGTATTTTACGTGGAGCGGCTGCCTACCACCTCCTTAACCCATTAACTGGGTAACACGGTATTTCTTGGCAAGACTGGAGTCAGATTTACTGGCTTCTGACAAACCGTAACGACTGCCAAAGATCTCCAAATGACAGCCGGAACCAACAGCTTAACGTGCTTTCCGAGGCACGGTAGATATGTTAATATGGTCACCCATCCACAGACCAACCTCGGCAAGCGTTGCTTAACCTTAAAGATCAACCTGTGCGGCTGTTATTATTTAGCCACGAGCTCCTCTATTTGTTCTAATCAATCAGCTTAATTTCCTATTTATGTACTTCGCTCTGGCTCAACTAAGCCAGAAGCGCTGAAACGCTTACAACTAAGGCATACTACTTACTTCGGCATATCGCGGGTAGTCTTGGAATATCATTCTGTTGTGCCGGGTAGACCTCCAGGTGGCCATCTGACGATCGTGCAGTTCGAAGGCTCTGCAGAACAAATTGACGATGACATACAGGCTACTTCTGGCCTTCTGGGTAAGCTCGCTTCATAGTAGACTTTGTCTCCGTCATCTCTGACTTAAACTAGAGTCAAGAGCAAACCCATCACAAATTAAAAAATTATGCAAACTTTGATACTTTATTGTAACAAACCTTACGTTGACAGAATCATATCTTTGTCATATTCATTTAATTCATCAAAATTGCGTAATGATTTGAACAACATCATGAAGTATCTACTCATGTCAGATTTACTACTACGACAAAATCAAAAGTCCTAGATTCAAAAATGGAATATTGTTTGAATTTTGGATCACTTTAGAACATCAACGATTATTCAAAGACAGTCCCCCAAAACGCCGGTCACCATTTTTGAAGAAGTGGCGCCACAAAATTTCCAGCGTCACATTCGGCGCTGTACACTGATCAATAAAAACTTTCTGACGGCAAAACCATTCGAAGACCTACATGAAAAGCAAACAAAAACTTACTCAGCAACATCATTCAAATGCAGAGAGTAACCAACTCCGTTCACATCTAAAGCCTGCAGGAACTGGCCCTTCTTCTCCGGGCTGACCATGACCTGGGCGTCCCTCAGGCCTGCCACGCCGTTCTGCCAGATGTCCAGGTCCAGCTGATGCTCCAAGTCGTGCAGCAGCTTCTGGTCCCCCTTGTTGCGGACTTGGACGTTGTAGACTGAATGTCTGTGGAAGAAGGTCAGGTTTAAGGATTTTGGCTGAGGATGCTAAAAATGTAGAGCGTAGAGATAGGATTGAGAAAGCTATGGTGAACACACCTACTGAATCGTACCGTACCATGTATTTTGTTTTTGGATCTCTGACCCTTGTAGAACGTTTATTGTAGGATGTTGTTTCTGTTGCTGGTTCCTACGAGTGTTAAATAACACTACTGTGTATCAGACTGTATTTCTGTACTGTTTTGGCACTCAACTTCCAAGCATTGTAAGCAGGAGAAATTTTGCTATTCCACCAATTCGCACTAAGCGTTTCCAAACGTATTTTATAATGCGCACAGCAAAAGAGTGCAACTCTCTGCCTGTGTCTGTGTTTCCGAACGCTTACAACCCCAATCTCTTCTAAGTTAGAGTAAACAGGCTCTTTCTGGGTAAGCTCGCTTCATCGTAGACTTTGTCTCTGTCATCTCTGACCAAAACTTGAGTCAAGAGCAAACCCATGACAAATAAAAAAATTAAAAAACCAGCAGAAAGTATTTTTTTTACATTCCAATTAATGGTTAATAATGTAATGGTTACTAATTAATGTAATGTAATTAATTATGTAATGTAATGGTTAGCCAATTCTACTAATTTTCACATTCACATCGCATTCGTATCTCAATTGCACACTGTCAAAAATGTATGGGCTTTTCTGTCAGTTTGCGATTGCCATGCGAATGCGCAAGTGGTTTAAAACTTAGAAGAATTGGCCCTCCGGTCGTTGTGGGCCTATATCCAGCGTCCAGCAGTGGTCGTCTTTCGGCTGATATGTGATGATGAAGAACAATCTTACCTAGAGTACGCATCATGTTTCCCTGCCTCCGCCAGGCCCAGCACAGCTACGCACAAAACCAACAAGTGTTTCGTCTCCATCGCGGCAGACCACTGACTCACTATGCGAATATTATCGAATTATTAGTTGATATCTTAATCCCTCGCGTTTATCTTGATATTGTGGAATAACCGCGATAATTGCCTTTACCACGTGTTATTGCGTAGAATTCGGAAATGATTTAAATTCTATTGTGATTGCTTACATAATAGTCTGTGTTTTTTTCCTGAATGTTACAACCTTTAAGTCAAGAGTGAATAGGTCACTTCTAGGCAAGCGTGCTCCATCTTAGACGCATCATCGTTTACCATCAGGTGAGATAGTGGTCAAACGCGTGCCTCTAAAAACTTTTTACAAAAAAATACAACCGGCTTCCAAGTTTTCTGTTTTGCACTTTTTAGTGGTATCTCAGACCTAACAACACCACTGCAAAATCGCAGAAAAGCAAAATACGGAATTTCGATTACTTGGATGTCATAAAACTATCATCCAAGTAGACGAATTCCAGCTATTTCGATTTAAAATCCAAAGTTCGTAACCGATTTTGATAAAATTTAAATGGGATCAATCTGCAAGTATATCCTTTCAGATAAAACAAGATTTTTTCAAATCGGTTCATAATTGTCGGAGTTATGAGGTAACAAACATATAAAAAACATACAACCGAACTGAGAACCTCTTCCTTTTTGGGAAGTCGGTTACAAAGTAAAAAACTATTTTTTTTAAACTGAATTATGTGCAGTACCTACGTTTTTCCAAGATGGGTGGTAAATGCTGGGTGCCTATTGCTATTCCACAAACAAACAACTTTTAAACATCTCAACTAACAAACAAACTTTTTATAAAGCTACAATGTAGAACTAAAAAATATAAAAACATTTCTATTCAATCTTTTTCAGCCAAATCTCCAGAGTTTTCAGCAGTTATAAATCTCAGGCTAATTTAAAATTCGTTCGCAGAATAACTTTGAAACTTGCCTAAAATAATTATAATTTAGTACTAAATACTAAAATATCTTTACTTAAAGGCCCAAAAGGTTTTTAACTAACTTGGGAATCTCGGAAGCTGGGAGAATTAAACTGGAATTTAGTTTACAAATGCCATTAATGCGAGAGCACTTTGGATTGGGACGAACGCTTTGAATTTGATAAATGAAAGGCTTTGAGGACCGGAGATTAATACCAATGAGCCTCTTAAATTATTATGTTTGTTAGAATTAACGGCGTCTAAAGTTTCAGTGTCAATGAATAGTGGGGTGTTAAAATGGTCATATTTATTACCGGTCTTGTGCTAGAGTTGTTGGTGTTCGACATGATTGTCGTTGTCAGAGGGAGAAGCTCTATTTATAAAAACTTTAATTTAAACTCACAGCACATTTAAAAAAAAAAAAATTCTAGGGGTTTGAGGATTCTAAAAATTTGAGGGTTCCAAACATCCGTGAAAAATTATACCCTTATAGGATCTCTCGGGTGTCCGTCTGTCGCAGCCAGTTTTCTCCGGGTCTACTGGAACGATTCTGTTGAAATTCGGTATACATATAGACTTCTGTGACCCAAACACTTCACTTTTACTAGTAGATAATTAAAAAAAAAGTTTTTACGAGAGTGACATATCAAATGAAAGAGCTTACTGAGAGGGTTTTAATTATATTTTTTTCATAATCTATAATATAAAAATGAATCGCTAAATGTGTTGGTAAGCGCATAACTCAACAACGCCTGGACCAATTTGGCCAATTCTTTTTTTAGAATATTCCTTGAAGTACTTGAGGATGGTTCTTACGGAGACAAAAAATATAAAAATTGCCTGAAAAAGACTAAAAACAACACTTTTCTATACTCCCATACAAAAGATTCGTAATAATACTTAAAAGTCAATTTGAACTTTAATACCATTCCATAAAGTTTAAGTGATAGTGGCGAGGTTTCGGGAAGGCAAAACAATTGAGTGACGTTTGTATCGTATAAATATTGACATTAGTCAAATACAAATTGTCTGTGAGTAAGAGTAAGAGAGTACTGGGGTAGGTAGGTAGACAGGTAGACAGTAGACGGGAGTGCAGCCGCGGGGTACAGCTAGTTTATAATAAATACTTTGGTGGTTTTTCAAGAAATTAGACTAAAAATGACCATTCCCAACCCTTATCTCCGAAACTACTGAGGCTTATTTAGTTTAATTAGTTTAGAATATAATTCACATGCACTAAACTGGAAGGTTGTCCTTGAAATTGATTAAGAACAAATAGTTAATTTAAATTTAGATAATAGAAACAGTACCTACTGGGTTATCTTCAACCCCCCACTACCCAAGTTCCACCGACTGAACTTTATGCTGGCTGGCATTACCCTAACCTTTACCTAAGCCTAACCTTTTTTATATTTTTAGTGGGTAGTTGCCCAACAAATAAAATTACATTGTTTAAGACAATTCGTTGTTTCTTTGCATTACAACCTCAACCCACCTTGCATCTGGGCTTTTGTTCCTACTCCCTAGAGGGACAAAATCTCATATGTAACAGTGGCACTTCCCTCCCCACTCGTGCGCTGTGCGGTGTCAATTATATCGCTCCGTTTTATAAATTCGGAAATCGCGTTGCGTGTTTGTTTTAAGGCTTGTGAATTGCTTTCCGGTGTGCCTTAGTGTTTTAAGTGCGTGTTTTGTAAGTTTTTAAAGGTGTTTGTTTATTCATTTATTAGTAATTAGTCAATTTCTCCAGCCATCGGTAAGTTCATTTATTTTCTCTTTGTGTGGGTAACGCGAAATAACTTTATCGATCGTTATTTATCTGTTTCGTTTTTGTTTTATTTCATTCAGTCGCGTCCTAATACGTTTATTTAGTGTTTTTCGCCGTTAATGATGATGTCAACAAACGATGATCCGCCGGATCGGGGCGGAGAGGTATTTCGTAGAAACACAAAAACCCAAAGGTCGCCCGTGGCAGCCTCCGCTAGTTCTAAACGCTTGTTCAGTGAACTGTCTCCAACGTACAGTTCACCCGATGACAGGTCAAAACGGCTTCACCAAACATCCGAAACCGTGGAAAGATCCTCACCCTTTTTAAATATAAGTAATGCGAGCAATACTGATTATTGCGACTTAGTTTCCGAGGCGACCTGTCTAAAATTAACGACTTGGTCAATGATCAGGGGTCGCGCATTAACGTTGCAAATAAATCTGCCATCATGGACATGACGCAGCGAATTACGGGCATTGTTTCTATGCTAGCAATAAAATCGTCGTGCAACGAGACGAAGTTAGCCAGAACGGAACGCGAATTAGAAAAGGTTAGGTCGATTAACGCTGTCAATCCTAATCCTGTAGGTAACAACAATTGTAAAATTTCATATGCGGACTCGTTGAAACTACGTTTACCAAAAGTGGCGCCAGCGATTATGGAATCTCGTCCACCGTTACCTTGTGTGGTGGCTTATCCGACCGCGGCTCGATCAGCTGATTATAGCACCTCGTCCGCGACAAAACAAGCGCTTATGAAGGCAATTAAACCTAGTGATGACGGTTTCCAAATAGTAGGCGTGAAAAAAACCGCGAAATCCGGTGTTGTATTACGCGTCGCTAATGAAAATCAGCTAAACAAATTGGAATCGGTAGAAGCAATCAAGGCCGCTGGTTTACGTCTAGAAAAACCAAAAGGTAGACGCCCTCGAGTGTTGGTTAAGGATGTACCATCTTCAATGGAAGATGGCTCTTTTTTGATTGCAGCTCATCTTCGATATGAGCTTCAAATAAAAGAGGATGACTTTATAAAATCTACAAAAATTATCCGTAGGCGCACGTTAGATAACGGTCGTAAATGGATCGGAATTGAAATAGAGCCTGCCGTACGTAAGCACTTAGTGTCTACAAAGGATAAATTATTTATTGATTGGGCTACCTGCCGTTTTATTGATGATGTCGAAGTTGTTCGTTGTTTAAATTGTCAACAGTTTGGTCACGTTAAAAAACACTGCGTTAATAAAGAACCTACCTGTGCTAATTGTTCAGAGGCACATGAAACTAAAGATTGCCCGTACAATGACGACTTAAATTTTAAACCAACTTGCGTGGCGTGTAAACGCTTTAAAAAACCGTGTGATCATCGCTGCGGATCTCAAGAGTGTACTACCTACAAACTCAAACTCGAACAATTAATCCTAAACACTAATTATTAATAATGGATAGTTTAACCAAAGGACAATTAAACCTTCATAACGATAGGGTGGCGACATCTGAGCTGGATAAATTGATTGTGGATTATAATCTAGATATAGTACTTGTTCAGGAACAGTATCAAAACGCGCGCTTGGGTCACAAGATGGTCCAGCTGAACAGCAAGTCACGTGCCGGAATTTATGTTGAGCGTTCTTCGAGCTTTACTGTAATAGCTATACGTAATCTCATGACGCCCCATTGCGCCGTGGCGGAAGTGTCATCGCCTACCTTTAAGGTTTACGTTGTGAGCTGCTACTTTCAGTATTCTGACCCTGTCACTCCTCATATACATAATCTCCGTCACGTCTTGCGGTCGCTCGCGGGCTGCAAGGTTATAGTTGGTGCTGACGTAAATGCATCTTCTTCCCTGTGGTATGGCAAAGTTCGGGCCACTGATTCCGAACGACGTTGTGCTGTTGAGGATTTTATAGCTGAGATGAACTTATCAATCCATAACACCCCAGACGCACCACCTACTTTTTGTAGCCAAATGGGCGAATCTTGTATTGACGTCACACTTTCTAGTGCAGACGTACGCTTGGATAGGTGGCGTGTTCTTCCTGACGCGTCTTGTAGTGATCATCGCCTGATCGTGTACGATTTTGTTCCTATTCTTACTCAAGGTTCTTCACACTTAATTGGAAATTTTAGATATAAGAGTAAAGGCGCGAATTGGGAATTCTTTAGCTCACTTTTTGCTTGTCATGCCAAAGACTTCACTCGCGATGGACTGTCAGCTGAGGAAAGTGCTGAGATAATGTCAGACACTTTCACTTACTGTGCTGACATTGCTATTGGTCGTGCATCTGTGACCAATATTCGTAGATGTGATTGGTGGAGTGACTACCTTGCTGAACAACGTAAGAGCTATCGCAGAGCGCGTAGACAGCTTAATAAGCTTAAAAAACGTAATGTTACCGGAGACGTTTTTAATCTTGCCATAAGTACTTTTAGAGTTGCCAAGTCGCGTTACAGAGCATCGGTTGAAAAATCTAAGGGTAATTTACTCCGGAAAATTGTTGATAAACTTGATAAGGAGGGTCCGTGGTCTCCTTTGTATCACGAGTTTAAGGCTAATAGATCGGTCGACCTTGCATACGTTCAGAACATTAAAGTAAATAATACACATACCACCGGCATTGAAGAAACAACTGATGTTCTGCTTGATTCTCTTATACCAGATGATTCATCAGTAAATGAAAATGAATACCATCAGCAGATCAGGGCGTGGGCCGCGGTACCACCTGAATCACCAGAGTCAGACCTTCCGTCCACTGACGAATTCATAAACGTTGTCAAGAGACTACCTCTCAACAAATCATCCGGTGAAGATAAAATATCTAATAGAATGATTATAGAAGCGTGTAAAACGTCGAGCGATGCGATTTTATCAGTATATAGCCGATGCATTGCGGAAGGTATTTTTCCTCGAATATGGCGACAAGGCTTTATACGCATTATTCCAAAGAGTGGCGACAAGCCCTCGGACGACCCTAAGTCATACCGGCCCATAACACTACTCCCATCTTTGGGAAAACTTTTAGAGCGACTGATTGTTCCGCGCTTGTTACCGAACGGACCTAAATTTCATAAAAATCAATACGGTTTTACTATTGGAAAATCCACTGTAGATGCGGCTCTATCTGTCCGTAAAATTGTCAACTCATCGGAACATAAATACGTGGTTGGAATCTTTCTCGACATTTCTGGCGCTTTTGATAACGCATGGTGGCCGATGTTACTACTTAAAATGAAAACCCGTGGTTGCTACAAAAACATCTATAATCTGATTTGTTCGTACTTTCTAAATGGCTCCGCGAAACTCAAACTTGGACATCATTCCATTACTAAGTCTCTAACCATGGGATGTCCTCAGGGCTCAGTTATCGGTCCATATATATGGAATTTTGGCTACGATGATTTCCTCGCGCTTCCGCTCCCGTACGGCTGTTCATTAACCGGTTACGCGGACGATGGCTTGCTGCTCATTCAGGCAAGTACTCGGGCTGGACTCGAGAACTTGGCTGACACATGCCTACGTTTAATATCTCAGTGGGGCGATCGAAACCGTCTGACCTTTGCACCGCATAAAACCTATCAACTTCTTTTAAAAGGAAACCTTAAATCCTGGCCTAGTATAAAATTTAATAACGTACCCGTTAAAAGGAAAGAATCCGTGTGCTACCTCGGTATGCTACTAGAAAGAAACTTTTCATTTATTGATCATATATTTTTTATTTTATTTTTATTTATTTATTTATTTAGGATCTCCAACAAAGGATATACACAACACTTGACACATAAAAACCCTTAAATAAGTACTTAGTAGGTGTACTCCTTCACTTACAGGAGACCACAGCATGCACAGTAAGTTAAACAACTAAGCTAACAAAGTTAAAAAAATAAAAATTAAATTAAATTAAATGCAGAACAAATTATGAACTAATAAAAATAACAAATGATAAACTGGCAGTAATTTTATAAACATTTAAAAAGAAGAACAATGACCATTAGATACAAATAATTACATTACATTACACTAACCTATCCAAACACTTTTTAAATTTTGACAAAGACCTACAGATGTCTAAGTCCGTAGTTTTAGCCAGCTTATTATATTGCCTACACAGTCTTGGTACAGCGGCGTAATGACCAAGGTTGGTTTTTGAGCCAGGGATGCAAAATAATTCGAAAGTATTATGCCTGGGCATCCGAGTTGGAATTTTGATAGTTAATGAGCTCAAAAGTTCATTGCAGTCTATCGTTCCACTAAATATTTTATGAAGGATGATGCAGTCCAGTTTCTTTCTACGGCTGGCTAGTGATTCCATATGATAGTGTTTCAACCTGTCGGTGTAACTAGTAAGTTGTTTAGCCAAGTGATCTCCGTAGCAGAGATGGTAAAGAAACCATTTTTGGACTCTCTCTAAACGCTTAGAATAAACCTCATAATGCGGATTCCATACTACTGAACTATATTCCAATATTGGACGGACTAGAGTGTTGAAGAGCTTTATTTTTGTAGCTGGTCTTTTAAATTCTTTACTGTTTCGCAAAACAAACCCCAGTACCTTGTAAGCTCTAGAGACAATATTTAGAGTATGTACATCGAACTTCAGCGCGTGATCGAGTTGAACTCCTAGGTCGCGTATATTGGTCAGTTTCTTTAATTCAACTCCGTCTATGTAGTACGTGTTGTCTAAAACTTTTTTATTACGAGTGAACTGGATGTAATGACACTTACTGGTATTTAAAAGCATCTTGTTTTGCTTACACCAGTTTACAAGTCTGTTGATGTCTTCCTGTAGCCTTTTGGAATCCAAGTTACTCTGAATTGGCTTCATTATCTTTAAGTCATCAGCAAACAGGTAAAAACGGGAGTGTTTGAAGCACTCAGTGATGTCGTTAATGAAAACATTAAAAAGAATTGGACCCAAGTGTGAACCTTGTGGGATTCCAGAAGTTGCTACATAACTTTCAGAGAAATGACCATTTACTACCACTTTTGATTTTCTCTTATCTAGGTAAGATTTAAACCAACCTATCATCGTTCCGCCGACACCCAGCTGAGCCAGTTTTTTAATGAGAAGGTAGTGGTCCACTTTATCAAATGCCTTGCTAAAATCAGTATAGATCGCGTCCACTGGAATACGATTGTCAAGGCACTTAGACAAAGCCGACGTAAAACATATGAGGTTAGTATTGGTAGACCTAGATTTAACGAAACCGTGCTGATATTCGGTAATGTGTTGTTTTAGGTACCACATCAGATGTCTGCTAACAAGTTTTTCGAATACTTTCCCAAATGTAATTAGTATTGAAATTGGCCTATAATTAGCCACTAAGTGCTTCTCCCCAGATTTAAATATGGGTATGACTATAGCTTCTTTCCAGGTGTCGGGAAAAATACCATCGCGTAAAGATCTATTGAAAATTATTTTTAGGGGCAATACTAAGGCCTTAGCACAGCGTTTAATAAATATAGGAGGAATTTCATCACTACCTGCGCCCTTAGTTTCGTCCAATCCTATTAATTCACGGTAAAGTTCTTTAGCATCAAATTCTAAGTTACATAGTGCTGCAGACGTGAGAGAATAATCAGCGTTAGTGAGACTTGAACTATCTGTCGGGGCACTAAAGATACTTGCAAAATTATCTCCGAACATGTTGCAGACATCCCTTCCACATGATACAGTTATATTGTTGTGTGACATTTGTGCCGGATATGTGCTGCTACCTTTTCTTTTACTTTTTATGAAAGACCAAAAAGTTTTAGGGTTTTTCGTAATGCTGTTTTCCACATTAGAGATATATTTCTTGTAGCATGTTGAACCTAAAACATTACATTCATCACGTAAACTCTCAAAATACTCACGGTCCAATGGATTTTTGTACTTTTTAAAACGAGTGTGGTATTTATACTTATCTCTAAGTAGGCGTATAAGATCACGTGAGTACCAAGGTGGATATTTATTGCAGGCTGGTTTTTTCATAGGAATACAATTTGTAATAGTACGTCTTAATAAGTTGTAAAACACCTCTACCATATTGTTAACAGAAGTACAGTTTTCGAGCTCATTTTCCCATTCTATTGCTAGCAAATCACGTAGAACTTTCTCATAATCTGCACGAAAAAAGTTAGGTTTTTGTACATTATTAGCTTCTAAAAAACGTTCTGGCAGCACTGTTAGATTAAATTCCAGTGGGGGATGTAAAGGGTCTTCTTTTGATAAACTGTTGGTACAGCGAGCGACATCAGTAATGGAGGTATTACAGAGTATTAAATCCAATATTTTAGACTTGTTGTTTAAGATGTTATTATATTGATTTAGGCCATTTAAACTCAAGAACTCAGACAGTATTGTATGTATATCTGAGTTGTTGAATTCTGGGTACAAGTGCATGAAGTCATTGTTTGCAAGCCATGATATATTAGTGAGATTAAAGTCTCCTAAAATCAAAATTTGTTCATTTTTATTAAATACCCTATGCACATTTTTGGTAAACAACTCCAGTGTATCACGATGAATTGGTGGCGGTAGATATACTCCGCTAACATACATTTTATTGTTACAATTTTTTGAGGTACTTATATCAACGCTTATCCATAAGTCTTCAATCTCGCTTTCTAAGTGTGATAATCTACACGATTTCAAAGTTTTCGCGACGGCAATTAATACCCCTCCACCGTCCTTACGGGTCCTGTATCTACTAGATTCACGGTCCCGTCTGTAAACCACATATCTATCATCAAACAACTCAGAATCATAGACACCGCTGTTCAACCAAGTCTCCGTGAGCACAACTATGTCGTAATTATATATGGATATGTTATTGCAAAAGTTAACGGTTTTAGTTTTTAAGCCGCGTACATTTTGATAGTACACGTTAATTGGACAATTGAATGTGACTAGATAAGGACAATAGAAACTTGCAACTTATGACACAAATAAAATTATACTAGAGATTTTAACTTATCCAGGCTATTTATAACGATTCTTTGTGAAAGTTCGTCTTTTTTCATGAAGATCTTGCCGTCCCGAACCCAAACAAACTTGAAACCAAGTTCTTTTCCGCGGATCCGAGCTGCAGCGTGAATCGCTTTATTTTCAGCAGATAGGTGTTCTGTCACGTAGATGGCTTGGGGTTTCTCTGCTGAGATACCCAGGTGACTAGTGTTCAGTTTCTCTTGGTTGTTGTTTCTATTATATTTCATCGAAGCGGCCAGGAAACTGTCACGCAGGCGTGGGCTACTGAATTTGACGAGGATAGAACGAGGCCTGGTGCTTTGTATGTCTTTCTTAGCCATTCTTGTGCAGTGTAGTATGTCAGGGTCTTTAAAATCACAACTAATCACCTTACCTAGTTGCAGCACAGTGGTCACTAAATTTTCTGCTTTGTTTTCCGGCACGCACTGGAGCTCGACGTTGGCGGACCTGGAATTTTGTTCTACTAAGTTCAGACGCTGACTAAGTTGTTGAACGGTATCCCGTAAACCACAGTTGTCCTTTTCAAGCTTCTGTATCCTGTTAGATTTATCTTCCATCATAACCCTTGTCTCTTCGTACTTTTCGTTATAGAAAGAGAGTGACTCATTAAAGCCTGTGATCAACTCGTTGATTTGCTTGAACTGATCGGATACTAAATCTTTAAGCGCACTCTGTATTTCTTGCTTAATAATTTCTCGCAGCGTACTTCTCGAAAACTCGATTAAAGTGTCATCATTTGCGTGAACTGGCGAATGGCCTTGTGAATGTTTTGCCTTAGAACGAACAGTGATATTGGTGATGGTGGGTGATGACGATGTAGGTGATCGCTCCGTAGTTGGGCTCGCAAGTCTGGTCGGTCTGACAGGTGTATTCGTGTTATCGTCCTTAGGTTGTCTACTTAGGCAACTAGGACACTTCCAAGTTGATTTATGTTTAATACTCATACTTTTAAACACCTTATCACGGACATTAAACCATACCACTGGTGGCAAATAGAGCATTGCATGCAGTCTTTGCTGTTAAAATCATTCAAACATCCAGCGCAGTTTTTAGTTGTCATTTTTATCAGTACTTCTTAAAATATGAGTAATGATAATAAAGCGCTTTCAGCAAATCACGGAGTATAAAGCGTCCAGCGGTGCAATATAGGATAAAGCGATGGCAAACTTGAAGCGCTGAGCTGTGTTGAGTTGTGGCTCGCTTGAAATGTCGCGACCGAAAGGTCGTAAGCGCCGTGGTATAGGCGTCACTTACGCGTTTTGATCGACACCAATTTTGAAATCAAAACAGCACTGATAGTTTTTGTAACGGTTTGTTTATGTGAATGTTTTATGGTTTTATGTTATTTAAGTCACTACAAAAACCCAGTCACTGCACTTATATAAAAACAGTAGGAGAAAAAGCAAAAAAGAACTTCTACGCCTTGACGAGAATATCAAAGGCTACTTGGCGTCTATCATTTCAAACCCTAAAAACTATATATGGGGCTACTTACTTGGGTTGTATGTGCTACGGGGCACCTGTCTGGGCCGATAGGGCCACCATAGGGGCGGTACGACGTAAATTACTTCAAAACCAGCGTTTGGCTTTGATATTCTTATGCAAGGCGTATAGGACGGTTAGTACTGAAGCCTTACCGGTGCTGGCGGGTGTTCTCCCAGTCGATCTTGAGGTGCAGCGGCGTGCTGCAATGTACTTCTACGCTAGAAAGATCACGGACCCAGAGTTTTTACCGCAACGCGACCGTGCTAAGATCTCTAGATTATTAAAACCCCAGACTGACGTCTGGGAGGTACTTTTATGCGAATGGCAATGTAGGTGGGAAGATTCCATCAAGGGCCGACACCTCCACCAGTTTTTTCCATCCGTTCGTGAGCGGCTGGAGAAGACATGGCTGGAGGTGGATCACTGTGTTGCCCAATTTCTCACAGGTCATGGCAACTTTAAGAGTAAATTATTTTCCTTTAGGCTTGTGGCCTCACCTTTATGTCAATGCTCTACAGCTGACCTTGAATACGAACAATCCGCACATCACATCTTGTGGGAGTGTATTCTTTGGCAGACTGAACGTAATGTTATGTTAGATAGTATTCAGGTTAAATCTGGAGTAGTTTACTATACGGACCTTGTAGAAACCAGAACAAATTTCCGTGCGTTCAGGCGATTTTGCCATACCTATTACTGGAATCAAAAGTAGCTCACAATTTAGGACCCATTAGTTTAAATGTTAATATATAATCCGTGGTGCTTGGCAACTGGGCCTAACCCAGTTGTATATGTCCCTTGGTGCCTATTGGCCTAGCTCTAATCTGTCTCCTGCTTGATATGGAGGGAAGTGGAAATTATATTTATTTTTCCTACTCCTCCGCTGTACTCTTCTGATTAATTTCGTTGCGGGATCCAAGACAGTTGAATCGTTTCTCCGGGACTCGTCGGGTTTCATTAGCTCGGCGTTTTTCTGGTGGTCGCCGCTGTTGATTCTGGCTTTCAGGAGTTGCAGTGGTTGGGAATGTGTGGCGGGCTTGTCAATTACTGAGGCATAAATTATGAAAAAAAAATGCAGAAAATAATTCTATTCAAAAGACTACAGGAAAACCTTTAAGAATTTTGTAGTGTTAAATTAACATGATAAAATTTAAATAAAAATTAAATTGTACGCGAGTCCGACTCGCAATTGGCCATTTTTTTAATAGTTAATTTAATTGTGCTTGATTATACTGTATATTTTTGTAGTGTTGCATCGAAGAAATGTTCAATCAATTTAATTTTCTGCCAGGTTTTTTTTTATTTTTGATGGGTTTGCTCTTTACTCTAGGTCAGAGATGGCGGAGACAAGGTCTACGATGGAGCGAGCTTACCTAGTAGAAGCCTGTTCACTCTGACTTAAAAAAGATTAGGGCAAGGTAGATGACTAAAAAAATCTAATTAGTCCGTCAGTTAGATTATCAAAAAATATTTGACCCGTGTTTTTTCTTTTGTTACGGGAACCAAAATTGACGAAGTTACGACGCTTTTAAAATTCTCAATACGTCTCACCTTCGCATAATTTTTACTGACTCGTGACGTCACGAGCCCCCACTCGCGAGTTTTGATGCGTTTTATCATTGTAAATATTCATTGATTTACAAAAACAAAAAATACGTGTCCATTATTTTTCAATACTCTAACTGACGAACTAAATAGATTTGCAATTTGTGGATGATGGAATCTAGCCTATTGTCTGAAAGAGTTTCCGCGGCACTGGTGATCAAGGGCATGTGTAGGATCACGGGAAGGTTTCAGTCAGTACGAGTCTAAGGGCGGATTTCGTTAATGAAACTGAACGCGATCAGCATATATTAAACCAAGTTTACGATTTTCTGTGGAATATTTACACTGACAGCTCTTGAACGCAGTTTCTGATCGCGATCAATTTCATTGGTGAAATCCACTCTTACGCTCACGACCCAGAATGGGAAGAATTGATTCGATCATTTCCCATCCAAAAAATAAAAAATAAAAAACTTGAGAGGTGTCAAGGGACACCCGGATGGAACGAAGTTCCTTTTATTTATTATGTACAAAAAACCTGTATACACTCAACAAAAACACATTAGTATCTAATATCCTATGAATTTTTTACTTTGAAAATGACCTTGACTTTGACCTTGACCTTGGCCTTGACCTTGACTTTGTCCTTGACCTTGTCCTTGACCTTGACTTCGACTTCGACTTTGACTTCGACTTTGACTAACGAATTTGAATACTAGCATACTTTCTATAAGAGAGAGAGAGAAACAGACAGAGAAACATGCGTACGCCGCACGGCTTACAATAGCTTACTATAGCAAAAAGTGTCGTGCCAACTTTTCGTGAGATTTTTTTTCCGTCTAGCCCCCTTTCACAACGCGCGATAAGGAACTTCGTTCCAATAAAACTCTATCTTATTTACCAAGTATCTTGCACGAGTGACTTGTTATATTATAGTGTCCCATCTCATAGACTTTCCATCAGCACGACAGCACCTCCCCTGACCTGCTAGTACACCCATCCATCATTATCAGCAACTTAACACAGGATCCATTAATTAGGCCGCGTTCACATCGGTCGTTAGTTCAAAGTTCTCATTACAACGCGCGCTCGCTCACACTTTGATTGATTTGATTTCGCCTTTAGGTAGGTTTACTAACTTTTTAATGGAATTTAATTGCGAAAGCCAATTGGGTATGATTGAGAATGTTTGGTTGGTATATCTATGGTGAGAGGTGGACAGCTTTAAAGTTGGGCTGAATGGTTGTACATAATTATTATGATAACAAAAAGGTTTTGAACCCACAATCGTTCGGGTTATTATAGATTTGTAATCAAATAGCTTAAGGTTTCTAGGGTTCCGTATCAAAGTAGTAAAAAGGAACGGGTTTATGGTGTGACTAAGACTGTCCGTCTGACACAGCTGGATATCTCAAGAACTACTAATGCTATTTACTTAAAATTTAGAATAGTTTTAAATGACATTTAATTTTGCAAAATGTTTTTTTTTTTTTTGAAGCAGCGGCTAAAAGGGATTCTTAAATATAAAAGTGGGGCATGTATTATATGTAAGAACGCTATTCGCTTTTTCTCAAACTTTTTTTCTTTTTTTTTGGCTGAATGATTTTCGATTTTTTTTAAATTTTCACCTGTCCCTTATCTCCGAAGTTTTTGATGGAGAATAATCTGAAACTATTCTTCTGCTGGATCTTCTTCTTTAAGTAATTGTTGCATTAATATTGTTGTTTTTTTAATGAAAGTCATTTACTCGTGTCTGTTAGTTAACAGTGAAAAAAAGAAATGAGTTTCAGTCATCATCTGCCTAGCCTTTTCCCAACTACATTTTGGTCGGCATCCAGTCAAACCGGATTCATCTGAATACCAGTGTTTCAAATGAGTTCAAGTAATTTCAATTAACAATACGCCACGAAAACAAGAGATAATCAAAAAGCCTTTGATCTCATTACAGCACGCGTGCCGAAAACAAGCCAGGCAATGAAGTGACATCAATTATTCGAGTTATTCGAACATTATGCCAGTTATTCGAAGCGCCTGCAAGTAATTACGCCTGCGAGTGACCGTGCGCCACTTCATTACAGCAAATTAATTCGCTTGCAATGTTTTATTTGTTTAATTTGTGTTCTTTTACACTTGGGTAATAAATCAGGGAAAATGGTGGCAAGTTGATTGTATTACAAATGTTTCACATGAATTAAATTTCACCAAATAATATATTTTTCGTGAAGTTTTTAAGTCCGTATAGTTCACTAAAATCTTCACAGTCAGACTGGAACCAGTAGTTGGGCATAAATTCTTCTGTGGCTATAACGATCGACCATCTCCACGAATTAAAAGTATTTCGAAACTTTTGTGCGCATACGTGGGATGTCTACCATGTGCCGGTACGGATGGCTCATAACCGCACGTTTTGTAGTGCATTCATCTTGTGGAATTCCGACGCACACTTCCCTAAGTTTAACCGACAGAAAACCGGCAGGCTGGCAACTCGGCGTTGATTTTCAAGGCTATGGAACTTTGATTCGACCAGTGAATCGAGGAGCTTCTTGATTTGTTTCTTTTAGTATGATCAAATTTTTTTTTACTTTTGTTAGGCATTTGTTTGACCACTTTCTCGCCTGATGGTAAGCGATGATGCGGTCTAAGACGGAGTGCGCTTGCCTAGAAGTAACCTATTCACTCTTGACTTAAAGATTCCCAGGTTGTTGCTATCAGGAAACACAGACTTCGGCAGGGAATTCCACGTCTTTGCTGTACGCACTATGAATGTTTTCCCAAAACGTTTTGTGCGTGTGGGTGGGGTATCCACAATGTACCGGTGGCGCATCACCGTTCGTCTTGTGGTCCGACATGGGACGGGCTTGTCATCAATGTCACTGATGTACACTGTCGATTGTGACTTCACTGTCGGGCTGTCAAATAGTTCAACCGTCGTTCCCATGACACTTCCCTACTGCGGGATATAAGAACCCAACATTAACACTCAAAACTTCCCTCACGATACCGTATCTCTGTCAGTATAGTTATTCCCATATTTCGCGCCAAACAAGTTATTCTAATACAGTCCTAACTTGGCTTTTAACTAAGAGTAAAGTTCCGCGTCAATTATCTGCCAACGCTGTCATTTTATGTACAGCGTGTCCCAACTTTGATGGTAACTGTTTCGAACTCACCCGTTATGTGCATGTATACTCTTAAAAGCTAGGTAGATTGTAAATGCGGATGGGTGGGAATGCAGAGAACTGGGTCCCAATATCATACTCCATTATAGCCTCTCTACACCTGAAAACATGCAGCTAAAGTGACATCACAGAGGCTGTCGCCGATGACCCCTAAGGAAGGAACGAAGTTTTGGTCCAGCAACATTTTAAAACTGTGGCGCAAGCAACACGTAGCAGATTCAGCAGATTTGAGATACAGCCCGCAAACGGACGGATGGACGTACAGCGGAAGCTTAAAGTTCCATTGGTTTACCCTTTGGGTACGGACCCTTAAAAATCAACTCCAGTATAAAAAAATTCGTATGATTCCAATGCGTCAAAGAGACGGAGCTAAATAGCAATCACGTAGTTTGATAGCACCTTCCCAATTTCGCAACGGAATCTTGTTGGTAGGTCTCCTAGGATATTTCCTATCAAACTCGATTGGCCTCGATTAGTCCAAGCAATCAGCCGGTAAACTTCCTAATCACGAAAAGTTATCAGATATATTTTAGGGATCGGCCAACCTGATCTATTTGATGGATACAGCCGTTACACAAGGTATTAAAGTAACCATAATATTATACATCTTTGCGAATCGATGTTTAAGAGTCCTATTACATTTTTTACGGAAATTCATGATTCTTGACGCTATAGTTTTCAGCAGCAGTAAGATATTTTAATTATTTGATCCTGAATAACAATAGTGCCAGTCTCTTTATTGTAAGTTGGAGTTACACATTTTCATTTTTCTTTTCGTGTAATTTACTATAAATATTTTACGAACTCAGTTTGCAAGAAAAAATGTCGGCGATGGAACTTTGACGGTCTAATTCACATTGTTACAATCAATTCTTTTAAAAGCTGAAATTACTAAAAGGTAAGTTGAATGTTTTACTTGTTTATTGGAGTTCTAGAATTTCTTTAAATTCCCTGAGTTTTCACGGAAAAAAATGTAAAGAAATCCTAATTTAAGCCAGAAATGTCTTGATTCAGCGTCCATTATATTCCAAATAAAAACAATTTTATCAAATAAATTAATATGATATAAAATTTCAATCTACAATAAATACGTTTCATAAGTTTTCGTTTGTCAATATAATAAAATAAAATTACAATAAATAAAATCAATTCAGCGCGCGCGCTCCTCAGTCTCGCGCGAGCGCCCAAATAAACTATAATCTTATTCAGACTAGTAAGTATCAAAATTGTTTCGCGGACTAAAGATGTACTCCCAACGCAGACCAACGTAACTTCGTCTATTGCAAACGAGCATTTACGATTCGTAATAGGACTCTTAACTTTTTGGATTGTTCAGGCACAGTAGGTGTCTACTGTACCTGACTTACTGTTTTACTTTAATGGCAGCATTGGCATTGAAGTCCCCAAAAGTGAAGGTATTTGGGCACTTAGGACACTACAATGGGGTACTACTGACCGATGTTACAGGGCGTAATGTAACATGTTACAAAGCGAACATTCGTGCAGTCATTACGTGGAAATGAGTACAAAAGCGCGTCCTATCTTGTTCTTACACGCTGCGAATGGTACATTACGGCTGGAACACCGGCCGATGGGGCTCATATTTTGAATAGGGGCAGCGCGCTCAGACTTAGTAACCCACAGGTCTATAAAAAACATTTCAATAGCAAACTGTGTTCGATGATGGTCGCCCATAACAAAGAAATTGAATTAAAAACAACACATCAGTTATATATAACACTTAGAATAAGCCGTGCAAACATAAAGTAAAATTAGGTTTTCAAAACACGTACTTAGGTAAGATATTAATAAGGTCTGATTTATACTTTGCGGTCCGACAAAAAAAAAAACATGGCCGCGTTTTTGTATAGTGTACGAGACTCGGGCAGCAGTTTAATTTTTTAAAAGCCGAAGTTCACCTGACTCTCAGTGAGATAACCTTTGTGTAATTTGTCTTGTAAATTGCGGGTAGTCGGAGTAAAGTGAACAAAGTTATGCGGGAAATGTATTCTAGAGTGGTTTTATGCTATTACTACGTGTACATTGTCGACGGGCATATTGTGAATATTGTTCATCTGCCAAGCCTTTTCCCAACTATATACATATTGTTGTTGGATTCAAGTCAAACCGGATTCAGCTGAATACCAGTATTTTACGTGCAGCGGCTGCCTACCAGACCTCCACAACCCAATAACTGGGTAACACGGTACTCCGTGGCAAGACTGGTGTCAGATTTTCTGGCTTCTGACTGTCCGTAACGACTGTCAAAGATCTCCAAATGACAGCAAGGACCAACAGCTAAACGTGCTTTCCGAAGCACGGAGGAAACTCGGTATGTTAAGATGATCACCCATCCACAGACCAACCTCGGCAAGCGATGCTTAACCTCGATTATCGTCCTGTGCGGCTGTTATTATTTAGTCAAGAGCTCCTCGATATTGTGAATAATGTTATCGTGCAAGAAGCTGGCTAAATAACAGTCGCATGGATTGATTTGTTCAAATGGCGTGCACTTGAAGAAGCTAAGTCTAGCTGTGGACTGTTATAGGCTGATGATGATGAGTTGATTTTCGTCGACCCGTGGATGGATAATCATCTATTACGTAACCTCGAGCCTCGGAAAGCACGCTAAGCCGATGGTCTTGGCTGTCACTTCAGGACCTTTGACAGTCGTGACGAGTAGTCAGAAATTTGACAAAAGTCTTGCCAATGGGTATTGTTTTGTGAAGGTGAGTTAGGCAATCGTTCCATGTAAAGTCTGACCCAAACATAATAATTGTAAAAAAGCAGGCAGATTGATGGCTTCATAGAAAATACTTCTGTCGCAACTACTTGACATCGACAGTCAGCAGTGCGATTTTGCATCTTACCGGGTAAGCTTAGATGGAGTGAACTTGAAGTGAGCTGTCATTCCATACAAACAAGATGACATGACAGCCGGTCTATACTGTCGACACCTCACCGTGATCACTTAGGTGAAGTGAACGACAAGTGATCATTCCATCTTGTTTTTATGGGTTGACAGCTCATTTGTCGTTCACTTTGCTTAAGTTTTCACTTCGACATTTTTACAGCTGGTCGATTCTGTAAACATGTCGATGTGAATGCTTGGGTGAAGTGATCACCCAGTGAGCTGACATACCACATTGATTACATGGATTGACAGCTCACTTCGTGATCATTTAACCAAACCTTCACTTCGACATGTTTACAGCCGGTTGATTCTGTCGACACCTCACCGTGATCACTTAATGGAGTGAACGACAAGTGAACTGTCATTCCATCTTGTTTGTATGGGTTGACCGCTCATTTGTCGTTCACTTTGCTTAAGCCTCGCAGGTCGACAGCAACCTCTTCAATCTGCACATCGAGCGCCTTTAAAACCCTTAAAAATTTTAGCACAGAAATGATTTTAATTTGAGTGACAAAATAAATGTAGCTTGTCACTGAATCCTATATTAAATTTCTAACTGAAAGACTCAACTGATTTCCACGAAAGCCATCGACCCATATTCAAAGCTATCCGACTGTTTCCAGGTAAATATATAGGTTGGTAGATATGTACTTAACAGAGGCTTTGAAAAGGATCCGTAATAGTGAAATACAAATTTGGTGAATTATAGTCAAAGAAGATGTACACACATGTGTGTGTGTGTGGGACACATTAATATGAAACTTTTAGGTTTTATTTATATATTTTTTTACATTTAAAGCTTTGAAACTATTGGTTAAATAATAACAGCTGCACGTGTCGATCTTCAAGGTTAAGCAATGCTTGCCGAGGTCAGTTTGTCGATGGGTAACCATCTTAACATACCGAGTGTCTCGGAAACCACGTTGAGCTGTTGGTTTCGTATGCAATTTTTTGTAGATCAGACAATTTGACTCCAGTCTTGCCAAGAAGTACCTAGGTCTGGTAGGCAGCCACTTCATATAAAATACTGGTATTTACTGAATCAGGTGTGACTGGAAGTCGACCCTTATAATTATGTAGTACTAGCTGACCCGTGCAACGTGCATTTTTCATTACTGCTCCGCTCCTATTGGTCTTAGCGTGATGATATATAGCCTATAGCTTTCCTCGATAAATGCGCTATCTAATACTGAATGAATTTTTCAAATCGGACCAGTAGTTCAAACAAAAAAACAAACTCTTCAGCTTTATAATATTAGTACAGATTATATTAGGGAAAAGGCCAGGCAGATGATGAAAGCATACACAAAGAAAATGATCAAAATATACATATTTTAAGGGAATAATTTGTTACTGAAACACAAGGCCGTATTAATAATTCAGTTTTATTTAACAGCTGTCAGATGGTAAAGTGTCTACTTGACGTTTCGCAAAGCTGAAAAACGAACACAATGAAAATAATTGTTTCTCGTGAAAATCCTGTAACGTTATGAAGATGATTTGACAGCCTTTTTGAGATATTGCTTTCAAGTACCTTGTTGAAATTTTATCTTATAAATAAAGGAAGAATATAAATATCATTGTCTATCAGTTTTACCAAGGGATCTCGTATTTAGTTACAAGTCGTGGAAGTTTGATAAGACATGGTAACCTAATGCACTGCTTGCACTTTCTTCTCCATAGAGATCTACGCTTTGGCACGTGCAAATAGCTTCATGTTTTTGACTGAAGACTTTGACAATTCAAAAGTGCCTGTAAATGGTTTATCTATACTTCTATACCAATATTATAAAGAGGTAAGTTTGTATGTAGGGGGTAATCTCAGGAACTACTGGTCCATTTGAAATATTCTTTCAGTGTTAGATAGCGCATTTATCGAGGGAGGCTATAGGCTATATATCATCACGCTAAGACAAATAGGAGCGGAGCAATAATGGAAAATGTGGCGCAGACGAAGTTGCGCGGGTCAGCTAGTTCGAAATAATAAACACGTATTGATTTGATTTATTGCAGCTTAATACTAGTATTTCCATCGTAGACTTTGTCTCTATCATCTCTTGCCAAGACTAGAGTCAAGATCAAGAGTAACACAAATACCAAAAAAAAAACAGACCCTACCAAAAGGCTTGACAGATGATGATAAATTATTTCTTACTGCTCTTTGGACCTTCGACTTCCAACCTAACTTTTATTTCCAACAATGACAAAATGTTGATAGGAATACCAACCCAAGGACCACAAAAATAAATCAGAAACAATTTACACGACAGCTCTGGCTACACAAATCGCCCAATCCCAATCAAGCCTAAACGCCAAAGACCATTACGTACCGAGTTACTGGACACATCCAACTTATCTTATAGTCTGGCAACCCTGAAACTGCGGTACAACCCTCCGCGGCACTGTCCGGTCAGGGCTGTCCGCAGTTCCTGGCAACCCTTGATTATTTAGTAGTCGCCGTCCCTTCCGCCCCGGCTAAATATCACACAAGATACATAGGGGTAAAGATACAGAACCTTTTTTCCGATATTCTTATTTTACTTTGTTATAAAACTTCAATTTTATTTGCGGGGTGACCCTATTCCGTGCTCAAAGTACGCATAAGTTTTTTTTGTGTACATGTTTGGGATATTCACGAAATATATTCGAATAATGTTACAAAAAAATATTGGTTGTGTATTTTTTTTGTTTTCAAATATTTACGGACATTGTTGGCTATGGTAATGTGATTTCCAATATGGAATCTATTTTTGTACAATCGTTGTTGTTTCACACATTCCAATTATACAAAAATGTACTTTTGTGCATTTTGGGTGCTTTGGTTGACGGTTTTTTTTCCTGCCAATATTTCAACGCTTACAACCCTAATCTCTTCAAAGTTAGAGTGAACAGCCGGTGAATTCTGTAAACATGTCGAAGTGAAGAATTGAGTGAAGTGATCACGAAGTGAGCTGTCAAACCATACAAACAATATGGAATGACAGCTCACTTGTCGTTCAATCCACCTAAGTGAACACGGTAAGATCTCAACATAATAGACCTGCTGGCTCCTTCTGGGTAAGCTCGCTCCATCGTAGACTTTGTTTCTGTCATCTCTGACTAAGACTAGAGCAAACCCATCACAAATGAAAAAAAACATCGCTGAATGTAAAAAAATAATACGTAAAAATTACATTTTCGTCACTAAAACTCAATCTTTATGATTGACTAGCTGTCCCCCGCGTCTTCGCTCCCGTCAACTGGCTATATTTTTTTTTGCTTTTAAACCTTCCCTGTATCCTGGCGAACTAAACAAAAAAAGAATTAGCGATATCGGCACAGCCGTTCTCGAGTTTTAGCGAGACTAACGAAAAGCAATTCATTTTTATCTATAAGATAGATTTTTTTGTAATAGCTATGAGATGATTTTTTTGTACTAAACACCTAACCCTTACCTTCTCCTACCAAACTTCATAATTCTGCCGCAACACACACACAGCTAGGTACCATCCCACCGGCACTACTACGCACAAAACGTTTTGAGATTACTTTCATTGTGTATACTGCTAAAGATTGTAATTACTGCCTACCGGAGTTCGTATTTCCTGACAGCAATCGTATCCTGGGGTTTCAAGTCTAGAGTAAAAGTTTACGTCTAGGCAAGCGAGCTCGATCAGCGACTATATTATCGCTTTCCACTAAGTGAGATTGTGGTGAAACGCGACCTAGCAATAATAATTATATCCACAAACTCAATTCACTAAGCACATTGAGTCATCGAATTCAAAAGCCGCTAACTTAGCCACCATTAAAGACAGCTAAAGTGAAAATATCGGAAGCTCGGCGTCAACAAAATTCTCAATGTTGAGTCCACAAAGAGTTGCCTCAAACAAAATATCCGTTTTGTGAGTCAGTGGGCCGCGTCGGAACATTACTCGATTGGGTGCCGTGCGAGGCATAAGCGATGAGCGGTTTGAGAATCTATTTTATTCGCCAATAATAAGTTGTCAACAAAATTGCTGTTTTTTTTTTAAATCGGTACTTAAATTGCTGTGATTCTACTCACTTGAAGAATCTCTTTAGTTGTTCAATGCAACGATCAATAGTAACGAGATGACGAGCCTTTTCAGTCTCGCACAGGACTTATTTTATGCTTTTTGCTGTCGTGTGAGTCCCAAATAAACAATTTTCTTTCTCACTGTCACAATTTTGGAAAAAAAAAATAGTAATAAATAGATCGGAGTCCATAGTTCCTTTGAATTAGATTCCTTTAAAAAACAGGACTGAATTGAACTTTAACGACAGTTATAAAATTCTAAAAAAAAACAGGAAAATGTCGGCTGAGACAGTTCAGAAAAAGAACCGTAAAAGGGTAAGCGTAAAGAAGCGATGAACTCTGATACAATGAACAAGTTATAATGAATCAACATTGTAAATGTAAGAGAAATAAAGCCTAACATTTCAATTTCCATTATTTGGACCAAAACCTAAATAAAACAATTGAATGTAAGTAGAATCGTGAATTCGTGATTTCTGGTAAACCAAATATCGTCTGGAACTGTCTGAGCCTCCCCCGACTCAATTGTTTCAAACAAAAACAGCTTAGATAAGATGACTGGATAGGATACATGACGATTATTTGATGAAAACGTTCCATTTTCCAGACTAAAGGCTATGCTATGAAGAAAACGGGAGCGAGAGCGGGAAAATCGGCTTCTTATGCTTTTTCTGAAGTTAGGTTGGTAAATGAATCTCGATTAATCTACTCCTTGAAAGCGGAACATGAGCAGCTGTCAGTAAGTAAAAGGTTGATACACAAAAAACTTTTTACTGTTTTGTTAGTGTGCTTTTGTTAGGTTCTTCGTATTTTGACACCGACTTTGTAAATTAAAGTTCTTTTTGACTTTGTAGTGTTTTTTTTTTGACGTGACAACGTCTAATCAATCGATGAACGCCGGCTGCACGCACGAAAAAGGATGACTCGTTGTCCCGTTACGCTCATTGTAACGTAACGTTACGATCGGAGCGAGAGCGCTACACGAACGAGCGAAAGGCACGATGGCAATGTTTTGTTATGATGTTGTCACGTTTTAACTATCGTCCGTAAACTGACTTAACAGACAACCAATTTTTTTATTTGGTGTGACGGTTGTATTTTTTTGTGAAAACATTTTTATTTTTCACTTATAGTGGACCCCACACCTAACAACACAAAATCGCAAGAAAGCAAAATACGCAATTTAGATAACTTGGATGACCATCATCCAAGTAAAAAAATTCCAGCTGTTTCGATTTATTTCTTTTCAGATAAAGAATTTTTCAAATCGGTTCATAAATGACAATGAGGTAACAAATATAAAAAAAAATACGACCGAATTGAGAACCTCCTCCTTTTTTGGAAGTCGGTTTAAAAGGTACTACAGTCCATAGCTTCGGACTTTCTAAGCTTCTAAATAAAGTTAAAAAAATTATATGATTTACTTGCGCTACCGAAATGTCACGTGGTCAAATCCAAACATTTAGGCATTTCTAAAATCGCTATCGTCAAACAAAAGTCTCTTTTCCCAAAGTCCCAGGTCAAAGACAAGAAATCTAAGACAAACGTGTTCCAGTCATTTGTTCGCAATCAATTACCACTCACTGAGTTAAAGACATAATAAATTAACTTCCACAGTGAAATAAATGAAACTACTAAGCTTAGGAGTTAAATAGAGCGGAGTAATGGATGTCTGTTAGTCAGGAAGTATTAGGTAACAGGTTTTTCTGTACGAAAATACTTTAATGTGGCCCGTTTAGGCCAATATTTTTTTATGTTGAATAATATTATGTTGAGGAATATTTACGGGTTTATTGGAGTATTTTTGGGGATTAGCATCAAATTACTGTGGAATAACAGTCTATTAGATAAATCTCCTGATCTATTTTGAGTGTAAAAGATAAGATATTTATTATGATTTTTTAGAATAAGATTTATGGACCATTGTTGCAGTTTTTCTTAGTAATACTTAATATTCTTTTAATTAATTGTAACTACTTTGCATTGTGGAGTACATAACATTACTGAAGCAGCTGAGAATTTCCTCCTTTTCGTCATATGATTTAGCAATGCACATGCAAGAACTGGGAAATTCGGCCTGATAACCCGCCATTTTTACAGTTTTATAACATTTTTTGCTCAAGCAACTAAATCCAGAAACAAATGTATAGGATTACCAATAGTGGTAGCTTCGGGAAATATTTTTACAATCATTTTTCTAAAAACGCTACCTTCACTAACTTACGCCAGCTAAACCGCTCCGTTCAACATCAAACTTGAGCGAAAGTCGACAATTTTGCAATCGAAATATTTGACCCTTCCTCGCCGACGCTACAATAGAGAAGCCAGCTCTCCCATTGATTGCTGTATTATTCCAAATGGCAAAAAATAGCAGTTTTTGTAAACTGCAAGTGAGGTTCGGTGGGTTTTGATTGAACGCTCTTTTAATCACTATCTAGTATGATTTTTGTCCTCCACCGGAAAAGGATGAGTTACATGTTCAATGGAAATGAGAAGCTCGTGGCTAAATAACAACAGCACAATAAGGTTAAGCAACGCTTGCCAAGGTTGGTCTATGGATGGGTGACCATCTTAACATATCGAGTTTCCTCCGTGCCTCAGTAAGCACGTTAAGCTGTTGGTCCCGGCTGTCATTTGTGGATCTTTGGCAGTCGTTACGGATTGTCAGAAGCCAGTAAATCTGACTCCAGTCTTGCCAAGAAATACAGTGTTACCCAGTTAATGGGTTGTGGAGGTCTGATAAGCAGCCGTTTCACGTAAAATACTGGTTTTCGGCTGAATCCAGTTTGACTGGAAGCCGACACCAAATGTAGTTGGGAAAAGGCTGGGCAGATAATGACATGTTCAATAGAAATAGGAGTACAGTAAGTCGGGTTTTTGAACAGTTCGGGTTTTCATTCATGATACATGACTCACGACTTTATACCAAAAAAAAATTTCGCAGTGCTCTAAGTACACGCATCCCACAAGTTTAAGCCGCATGGGCAGCAATCAATGGGCTGTGAATCCGAGGAATTACTTCGAAATGACAAATGGTAAAATCCAATTCCACTTTGGGCATCATTATTACTTCGTTTGCGTCACATTTTTCAATAATACTCCACTCTTTTTACACCATCCTCGATAAATGGGGTATCCAACACTAAAAGAATTTCGATTCGAACCAGTAGTTTATTTTGATGTAGCGGCGATGAGCACTTTTCTTGGAATGGGTATAAAATCTTACTCGAGTCAGGACACGTGACCTGATCGAAAATTCGTAAGACGGATGATTCAAAAATGCATAACGTTAATGTTCAAGTTTTCACTTCTGCCGGCACTCGCGGAATGCAACCCGTTTTTTTTTTTTGTTTGGATGAGAAAGCTTCTCTAGCGGCGTAGCAGGCACTTTTTTTGGGATGGGTATAAAATGTTAAACTCGCGTCAGGACACGTGACCTGATCCAAATTTCGTAAGACGTCAGGACACGTGACCTGATCGAAAATTCGTAAGACGTCAGAACACGTGACCTGATCGAAAATTCGTAAGACGGATGATACAAAAACTTCGCTACTTCCGGCACTCCCAGAGTACAACCCGTTTTTTTTTATTATGTATTGGGTTTGCTCTTGACCACAATCACGCCTGATAGAAAGCGATGGATAAGGTCCATGATGAAGCGAGCTTGCCCAAAAGATGCCTGTTCACTCTTGCTTTGAAGGCAGACGAGTTATATCCCTCTATACACTTGTACTCGGAAGCCCAAGTCCTTACAGTTCGACAATTATATATCCTCCGTCCTGTCCGACGTAGACACACTATGTGTGTTTGTTTTAAAAAAACGTTGCCCCACACTAGAAATTTCTCCTGTATCGCGGGTGCGTTTACAAACATACAAAGTCACATACACAAACAGCCGGACCCGGAACATTTATCTGTAGGCCATGCAAATATTTGTTCCGTGTGGGAATCGAACCCACGACCCGCGACGCAGCAGTCGATCGCTCAACCACTGCGCCAACCGTGCCGCCAAACCATTCCACACAGCACGACCCAGACGTCTTCAGAAAGGGTAGTCCATTCCTCGGCCAGCATACGGTCAGCCTCAATCACAGTTACCCACAAACTATAACTCAGACAGCCCATAAAACAGACCCTAGAATCATTTAACCCCATAGCTGCATATCTGGCCGCACCCCATAGCGGGTCATAATGGATCATAACGGGTCAGAGAGGGTCATGACGGGTCAATTGACCCTCTGAAACAGACAATCTCTTGACCTTAATGCTTTGAACAAAGTTTGTTGGAGGACTACAGAGTTGTAGTTGTTGTAACTAATGCTATAAAGATGGAAAATTGTTTGTTTGTTTGTCTCAAACTTCTAACGACTGAATGGACTTGAATGGCACGTGGGTAGACTATGTCCTGGAATAAGACAAGGGATACTTTTGATCCGGATTGTATATTCCCTTGCCATAATTTTCAGCTTTCACGAGAACTAAATCGCTGGCAATAGCTAGTATCACATCTTAAAATATTTTTGATATTATGTATTTATTACAGCTTGCAGGACTTAAACAAACTAAAAATAAAAACAAACATAAACGCCAAAAAGCCAATTACAAGTGTTCGGCACACCATGGCAAATCGTGAAATGTCAGCAAAAAGTTCCGTGAAATCTTTCAATTTTCCCGCAAGCAAAGCCGCAGGAAAATGTTAGCAGGGCTGTATTATATTATACTTGTTGTACGTTAAGGGCTTTAACTCTAAACATCAACCACATTGATAACCGTAGACCGACCCAAGTTCTATGATTGAATTACTTGTAGCAATGTTTGGGAGATTAACTTCAAGACCTCTGTAAATGTTTCAGTTGGTATGGCGTATAATTATGACTTACTGAGAAGATTGATCGTATTGGGTTATGGAGACTAGAAAGGCAATTGCTCAACATCAAATGCTGATACTCATTTGAACATCTATTCAGTTATATCAGACACAGAACCATTTAGAAAGTTAGGTGGGCAGATTAATTAACAGTGTGTTTTTTTTTCTTATGATACGGCATTTATTTCACTACAATCTCACCTGATGGTAAGCGATGATGCTGTCGAAGATGTAGAACGCTTACCTAGAGGTAACCTATTCACTCTTGACTTAAAGACTCCCAGGTTGTAGCTATCAGGAAACACAGACTCTGGCAGGGAATTCCACTCCTTTGCTGTACGCACAATGAATGTGTTCCCAAAACATTTTGTGCGTATGGGTAGGATGTCCACCATGTACTCCTCAAGGAATTGTCTAAAGCTAGTTAATCCTTATTTTTCGAAAAGATAACAATATTTAACTAAAGGGCATAGAATCATTGTGGCATAAAAATGCCACGTACGTTCTAACATGCACATACAAGTGGAAGACACTTCAACAAACAAAAAATGTTAGGAACATGGCGTCCTTAACTGTGCCCCGTTGTCAAGCTATGCCAGTTCCCATAGAAAAAAGTTTGAACAACTTAATAGTAATAATACAATATAATAACGTCTTCAGGATTCTGTTGCGGTTCCACCGTTCTGCAGTGCGTCCGCGATGTTTGCCGAAGCGCGTACGGATGCCTTTTACGCAATAAGACGCAAGCGTGTGTCGTCGGTGTTGCTCAGAGTACGCGGCAGCAGCAACACCACTGCAAAATCGCAGAAAAGCAAAATATGCAATTTCGATAACTTGGATGACAAAAAACTATCAGCCAAGTAAACGAATTCAAGCTATTCAATTTAAAATCCAACAACCGTAACCGATTTTGATAAAACTTAAGTGGGACCAATCTGCAAGTATATCCTTTCAGATAAAACGAGATTTTTTCAAATCGGTTCATAATTGACGGAGTTATGAGGTTACAAACATAAAAAAAATACAACCGAATTGAGAACCTCCTTTTTGGAAAGTCGGTTTAAAATAGCTGAAAACTAAATCGAAAAATAGCAGAAACATTTAAAATTTTCTATAAAATGTGACAATGTTTCCAAACTGATCTAAATTCGAAACAAGAATGAGGACTTGTCAGTTTGGTTGAAATATTGAAGTTGAAAGTGCTCTAAAGAAGATTCACAGCTACTTACAGCTTTTAATTTTGTTGACTTAAGTTTTCTTGGTCTTTGAAACACCAAATAAAACAGGAACATAAAAGCCAACAATATATATTACTGAGGATGAAATCGCATAACAATAAATAAAGACCTAATGTAACGGCATCACTAGATTTTCGCCTGACTTCCCCTGAGAAATATTTGTCAAGAAAATTTATGAGAATGAAGCAAAAGTGAATGAAAAAAAAATGAGTTGATCGAGTAAATTAATTTCAATTCGATGAACACAGATGTAATAAAAGGATCTACACAAGCAGCAACGACTCGAGCAAGAATGAAGGTACCTACAGATGTTGCGAAATTAGTTCGAAAAAGTCACCGCGGCCGTGGAACGCAAAAGGCACTAGGAGGAACACGGATGGGTTTTAGTCAGTAAGAGTCTGACACTCCCTTCTGCTCCGCACAGAGTGGACAGTAATTTGATGTTTCCCCATCGTTAAAAAATGTACAGATAGAGCACACGTCGATGGTATAAAACCAGTATGGTCATCGTCTGCCTAGCCTTTTCCAACTATATTGGGGTCCGCTTCCAGTCCTTTTTCCATTTTTGGGGGCCGACTCACCCGCGTCCGTAGGAGAATACCATTCAGCGAATCCCTACACGTGGTCCCAGGGTGGTGCTAAACAGGTGACCCTAATCGCCTCCGTGGTCTAGTGGTTATACCACCCGATTCAGACCCAGAGGTCCCGGGTTCGATTCCCAGCGGGGGCAAATTTTTTGCTCGGTTTGGTTGGTGGTAGGACTTCTAAGTCCTACCGCCTGGCAAGCTACCACCATCATGTCTAAGTCTGTCGCCATAACAACAATGTTAACAGCATTGTTGTGTTCCGGAAATTAGAGGTATGATAGCCAGTTCCTCTATGTTGGAGGATTCCGGGTGAAACTCGCTTCCATCTTCGGCCTAATCATCACTTTCCATCAGGTAAGATTTAGGCCAAGAGTTTCCCCGTTTTGAATTAAAAAAAAAAGTCCAACCAGATTTTGCTGAAAACCAGTATTTTACGTGCAGCGGCTGCCTATAAGACCTCCACAACCCATTAACTGGGTAACAGGGTTTTCCTTGGCAAGACTGGTGTCAGATTTTCTGGCTTCTGACGGTCCGTAACGACTGCCAAAGATCTCAAAATAACAGTTTTATGATGGTAATAATAGAGGCCGCCCGCGACTTCGTCCGCGTATAAATTCTCGTTATTCCCGTGTAAATCCCGATCCCCCGGGAACTCCGGGATAAAAAGCCTATGTTTTATTCTGGGTCTTCAGCTACCTACACACCAATTTTCATTGTAATCGGTTCAGTAGTATTTGCGTGAAAGAGTAACAAACATCCATACATACAAACTTTCGCATTTATAATATTAGTAGGATAAAACCAGTATAAGACCTTGCAATCTATCTCACGCAACCGCAAACCGCTCCACTACTCAAAAATCGAGATTGTATATAGACAATTTGTTTCCCAGTTTAACTAGTAGGTACCAGTTAACGTGAGCACTACCATTACTTACCATAGCTTTCAAACTGTTGGTTGTTTTGGTTTGCTTCGGGCACTTTGATTGCTATGAAGGAGAACCTATCGTGCTTTCATTATCATATCACCCGAACGACGTCCACTGCTGGACATAGGGCTCCCCTAAGCATCGCCACAACGACCGGTCCGTCTAGCATCCATTGGCTACCCGCGACCTTCACCAGGTCATCGGTCTACCTTGTGGGAGGCCTCCCAACGTTGCGTCTTCCCGTACGCGGTCGCCACTCCAGAAATTTCGGTCGTGGTGTACTAGAATGGAATCAGCAATGACAACGCGATTTCAAAGAAATTTTACTAAAAAAAAATTACTGACAAAAAACCCGACCGCTAAAAATGACTAAAAAGTTCCAATAAAGTCGCTTTTCAAACAGTTTGATGCAGTTTGTGGCATCAGATCTGTGATTGAACTGCATCAGACTGCTTAAAAAGCGTCTTGTTTGCCTCTTTCTGGCGCAGTCGGGTAATTACAATATTGTGTTGGAGCAAAATCACAATCAAAACGTTTTCAATGGTTAACTCTAGATTTAACAGACTTGAGAAGTCAAAACAGACGCACAAACGTATTTACTTTTTTAATACCGTTGTGTATATTTAAAAAAAAACCTCAATAAACCATTCTTCTTACCCCGCCTTGACTAAACTACTTTCGTCTACAAAGCGTTGCGTTAGCATTCCGTCGCATCTTTCTCGCTATAAATTACAACTACAATAGGAACAAAAGTTACCCATTTCGCGTAAAAAACCGTATATAGCTAGTTTTCTTTGTAAAATATTTAAATTTTTCACATTTCAGACGTCGTCGCTGAGTTATTCCGTCGCTTTGTTCGGCCGGCGCCCCGGCGATACGTTTCACGCTAATTTATTGATACAACAGGTTTTCCCTGCGGTTTTGCTCGGAATAGACGCTGGATTTTTTAAATACGTTGCTACGTTTAAGGACTTGTATCGGGGGTTTTCTATCGTTTACATTTCGGGGAGCGTGTGTTGGCATCGCACAATTTAATTCCGCCATGCGCGTTCCATCAAAATGTCAAAACATTTTGATTGAATACTTTTTAGAACTCCGTACCTTAAAAGGAAAAACGGAACCCTTATAGGATCACTTTGTTGTCCGTCCGTCCATCCGTCTTTCTGTCAAGACCCTTTATCTCGGATACACACGGAGGTATCGAGTTGAAATTAAAACTGAGGTTTACAGTCCCTTGAAGCTGAAAAAAACTCACATTTAGACACTCTCAAGCGAAACAAAAATTAAATTTCATAGTTCTAGGTCAATGGACGGATTACTCCGTCCGTTTACAATACCGTTTTATAGAAAAGAAAGAAAGAAAAAGATTATATTTGCGCCAAGCAACTACACAAACAACACACAAGTAGAGTTTATACTACAAGTATAGGAGAAGTAACTACAAGTAAAGTCTGAAAACTATGCATTTGTAATTGAACATAAAAATTATAGTCTTTATATACCAACAAGTTTGTACGGAACCCTCGACGGACGAGTCGCACCACAATTGTCCGGTTTTTTTTAATTATGCGTACAGCTTTGGGGTAAAATTGAAGGTCGAATGTGAAGCTTAGGTTGTATAGGTTATTTCGAGGCACGCGTTCTCCGCCATCGACCAATCGCAAGTCACGTTTGACCACTATTTTAACATATTTAATATTTACATAAAACCTTTTTTTTTACTATTGATAGGCATAATTTAAACGTTTGTCCACTATCTCACCTGATGTTAAGCGATGCTGCGGTCTAAGATGGAGCACGCTTGCCTAGAAATAACCTATTCACTCTTGACTTAAAGACTTCCAGGTTGTAGCTATCAGGAAACACAGACTCCGGCAGGGAATTCCACTCCTTAGCTGTACGCTAAGCTAATCATCGCTTGCTCATCAATCAATTTAAAAAATCCGAATGAAAATCCGTTCGGTGATTTCTAATATTATCGAGTACAGACACACAGACGTGGCGGTTATAAATTGAGAATTTGTGTATATGTATTGACGATAGTGATAATTTAGTAGCAAGCAAAAAAATAACAATGCCTAAAATTAAACATTCTTTTCTGTTTTGGAGATAAATGAAAATCTTCTGCTATAGCAATAAGGCGTATAATCAGTATTTTAATTACAGTTTTGACAAAAATTGTTGGTTGGCCCGTACGTGATGACGATGCGTAGACATCTTCATAGGATGGGAAATCATCAAACTCCACCCTCTCTGGGCAGAGCGGGAAGGAGTTAGACTCTTACTGACTAAAACCCATCCGTGTTCCTGCTAGCCACGGTGACTTTTTCGAACAAAGTCCGCAACTTCTTTATACCAACCTCTTCCCTTGGTGCCTATTGGCCTAACTCAAATCTGTCTCCTGCTTGATAAGGAGGGAAGTGGAAATTTTATTTATTTTTTCCTACTCCTCCGCTGTACTCTTCTGATTAATTTCGTTGCGGGATCCAAGACCGGGACTCCGGGACTCGTCGGGCTTCATTAGCTCGGCGTTTTTCTGGTGGTCGCCACTGCTGATTCTGGCTTTCAGGAATTGCAGTGGTTGGGAATGTGTGGCGGGCTTGTCCCAAATAACAATAACCTCTTCATACGCTAAATCCCAAGTCCATCTTCAAGTACCTCCCTACAAAACAGCTGGGCCATTTAAACAAGAAACTACGCGTAAACACGCCGCTCGTGTAAATATTATAGTTCGCTACAAATCCGGCAGACGGCACTAGTTTAGGCTAATAGACTTTCCAACCATTAATATTCATGAGCGGATGTGAGGGTATGTGATTTGTGTATGTAATGGCGGCGATACAGGGAGTCTTGTGTTCGTGCTAAATGTACAGGGATTAGACCCTATTGTATCGCGCAAAATAGTTGTTTTGTTTTTTTTTTTTATATGGGTTTGCTCTTGACATTAGTCTAGGTTAGAGATGACAGACTCAAAGTCTACGATGGAGCGAGCTTAGCTTAGTAGCCTGTTACTCTAACTTTGAAGAGATTAGGGTTGTAAGCGTTCGGAAACACAGTCGCAGGCAAAGAGTTCCACTCCTTTGCTGTGCGCAATATGAAAGACGCTTGGAAACGCTTTTTGCGTATTGGTGGAATAGCAATAGGCACAAAGCAACTTACCATCCCTACCTTGTAGGGATGGTAAGTTGAAGTGCGTCTGGATGTCCAATGGTAGAAGGAGGCTTGTGGTATGAAGTCGTGGAGTTCTTAGGCACACTCTCCGAAGTTCAATCTGTAGAAGACCGACAAGCAGGCAACCTTGCAGCGATAAGCTTGTATCCACCAGTTTTACGTGGGCAATTTGCCTCTTAGCTCTGCGTTCCACCGAGTCAAGCACGGCAAGCTGATGATCCATCCCAAAGGTGGTTGCAATACTCCATGCAGGATCGGAGTTAAAAGCTGTCCAGGCCTGAAGTATCGCTTAACCCTATTTAGGATTCCAAACTTTGTTGTAACAGAAAGAGTACTGGTGTAAAGGTCATCATAACGTGTTTTGAAAAATTAGGATTTCAATTCGATTGATATATACGTTTGTTCAGAGATCTCTTTGCCAATATTATATTGTTACAAGCTAAGTTTGAGGTTTTCTTTGTTTAGAAGACTTAGTTAAAAACGAAAATACAATGTAAAAAAAGTAATTACGAAACGTTTTCAAAACTTTAACGAGACAGTTTTTTTGACTTAGTTGTTAGTAAATAATCAACATTGAAAACATCATCATCTGCCTGCCATTTTCCCAACTATATTGGGGTCGGTTTCCAGACAAACCGGATCCAGCTGAATACCAGTATATAGTTCCGACAAATGTCTACCCGAGCCGAGGCGCAGCCAAGGCGAGGGTTGACAAACATAATAAGGTAAATCATCATCTGCCTAGCTTTTTCCCAACTATATTGGGGTCGGCTTCCAGTCAAACCGGATTCAGCTGAATACCAGTATTTTACGTGGAGCGGCTGCCTACCAGACCTCCACAACCCATTAACTGGGCAACACGGTACTCCTTGGCAAGACTGGTGTCAGATTTTCTGGTTTCTGACTATCCGTAACGACTGCCAAAGATCTCCAAATAACAGCCGCGACCAACAGCTTAACATAATAAGGTAAATAAAGGCCAGAAAATATATGCAGTTACTGGCACTGGTAACCAGCTGCAATCGGATAGCCAAATCCGGTCCGGACATAATGAGAAAACGCACATATGTAGATAAAACAGAAAAACAATTAACATAAATCTGATTAACTACCACCAATAGCAATATCAGTTCACCAATATTGGTAGTAATTCCACAAAATATAAGTACGGAGCCATTACTTAGGCCATCAAAACGAAGGACCACTAAAATCTACGTTTATTGCAGACATTACATTTTTATGTTTTGGCATCAACAGATTCATGCAATTTTCTGCTGCCCGAGAATATTTTACAAAGATATAAAAGACTGCAAACTAATCTTTCAAAGCTTTGTATAGAGGATTACGGAAATGCGACTCTATGTAGATGAAGATTGGGGATATTTTTGTTGGTAACAGTGAATAATAAATTTATATAAGCACCTTAGCTACGCGAACGAAGTTATAAAACCTCATTACGATGTTATTCGGTTCATCTCATCAATCCGCGAACTTTGATTCGTTTTAGCCACTTATTTGACATACGACAAAGTCGATTACGTCAGCCTATATTTTTCCGTTATTTCCTCGATTTCGATAGCGGGCTTATTATTTTTTCCGGCTTCTTCGAGTGCGTACAGATTTGAGTTGAGGGATATTGATGTTCTATTTATAAATCTGCGTTTCAATTTGGTGTTGATATGATTTTTGTGGGAGCAGAGATTCAGAATAACTCAACTGGGTCTTGAATTAGATTTGCATATCGTCGGTCTAGATGTGACTCCTCGCATACGAAAACTGATGAACTTTTCAGGGCAGACACAAATACGGTTTTACAAATAAGGTATAATACACATCTTTTATTAATTTTATGTGGTGTAACCTCGTAAAATCTAACTTGACTGGTATATCTTACGAGGTGGCCCGGGTCGACGGCGCGCTGTGTTCCACGCGCGTCTTATAGAGCTGTCAGCATAGAAGACGGGGTCCACTAGCGCCAGTGCCTGCCAGGGTTGAGGAAGTTGTTCGAAAGAGTCTCCGCGTCCCTGGAATACAAAGGACATTAGGAGGAAGATGGGTTTTAGTCAGTAAGAGTCTGACACTCCCTTCTGCATCACCCAGGGCGGGAGGAGTAATTTGATGATTTTCCATCCTTCAAAAAATATATATATATCTTACGAGGTGAAATGAATGTTGTTACGAGAGGTCTCTGCAATTCATTTTTTTCAGCCAAACAAATAGTAATCGCAGAAACATTTACGAGTTTACTCCAGAAAAGTTGTCTGTAACTGTTTTGGGACATCCCACCCACAAGCACAAAATGTTTTGGGAACACATTCATTGTGCGTACAGCTAAGGAGTAGCATTCCCTATCGGAGTCTGAGTTTTCTGATAGCTACAACCTGGGAGTCTCTAAGTCAAGAGTGAATAGGTTACTTCTAGGCAAGCGTGCTCCACCTTCGAGCACATCATCGCTTACGATCAGGTGAGATAGTGGTCAAACGCGTGCCTAATAAAAAAATAACAGAAGTTTTACCAAAAAGTGGTTATCACAGCTAGACCAACGATATACTGCAAACGATAATATCTACACTAATCTACACTAATATTATAAAGAGGAAAACTTTGTTTGTTTGTTTTTTTGTTTGTTTGTTTGATTGTAATGAATAGGCTCAAAAACTACTGGACCGATTTTAAAAATTCTTTCACCATTCGAAAGCTACATTATCCACGAGTAACATAGGCTATATTTTATTTTGGAAAAAAACAGGGTTCCGTAAGATATTTGGGTTTTTCGGACACAAGGTGTAAAAATCAACCAGAAAAGTAACTTATTTTGTGTACGCTGCCTAAACTATAAAAGATAGAACCATACATTGTTCTAATTAATTGTAGATCTTATAAATATCTACAAAAAAGTCCGCGACACGCTATACCTATGTATGTCGAGTGAGGCACAACAACCATTTTTTTAATTTAAAAATCTTGATTTTTTTTGGACTAGATTTAAACGCGTTTATTTTACTCATGCTATTAACTTTATCAAAATAAAGTATTTCATCACTAAGTACAGTTTATGTAGATAATATTTGGTCTTTGAATGATTAAAATCGGACGTTTGGTTTTGAAGTTATGGCGAAATTAAAATATTACGATTTCTGCTGCACGACCCGTTGCGAAGTGGACGTCACCAAGGCGTGGGTGCGCGTGCGGGAGGGGAGTTTAGATCTATGAGTAAGGCTTAGATTATATACCTCGAGTAAGGTACCCGCGCGGCTCAGCCGCGAGGTCGGCTCCATAGATAAGTATAAGTACAGGTCGCGCGGCGAATTAAGATCGCTCGATGAAAGTAGTGGGGGCAATCGGCGCATGTGTACAATCGCGTACAGAAATTCTTAGGGCCTGTTTCACCACTTCCTGATAAACTCTCTGATAGCCTATCCACAGGTTATCTGACAGATAGTGCTCCTTATAGACTTTGTGTGTTTTTAAGGGATTTTTTTATTTTGTATGTACCTTAGTAACTTATACATATAGGTACTAAATAACACTAGTTTTTGCTTGTAATTTATCTTGTTAGTAGGTAAATTCAGAAAAATTAAAAACAAAAGTAATTTTAATTACTATATTTAAAACATAAAATTGTAGGAAAATTATTCATCCGACAGTGGTGATATTCCTTCCATTAATTCATCTTGGGATGTTGAAGTAGAAGGTCGAGGATGGAAACAAACTTACCTAGGATGGAAATAAACTTACCCACGATTTCATTAGTTTCTTTCTTAACGTAACAATTCACGTCGTAAACAATTTTTCTTGCTTGCCGTTTTAAAACTTTATTTTTAACCATTTTTTTTTACCACTACGTATTACTAATACGATAACACAAGCTGTACGCAACAGTACCCAAGCGCGTGAACGCAACGCGGGAATTGAATCTACCAATGACGTGTCGCCGTCGGCGCATACCCGCCCCCCTCACCCCGCACGTCACTAAATAGACCTTAGAATTGAATACTGCGCATACCCCTTCCACTTTTGCCGAGCGATCTTAATTCGCCGCGCGACCTGTACGTCGGTTCCCTACGCAGCGGTCGCGCGCGAAGTCTAATAATTTTCGTGCGATTTTCTTTAGATTTCGTTCTTAAAACTACACCTACGCAAAAGTTCTTCTCAGAGCCAAACAACAGTTCTTTTCAGGGCTAAGCAACAGTTCTTTCCAGGGCTAACCAACAGTTATTTTCAGGGCTAACCAACAGTTCTTTTCAGGGCTACACAACAGTTCTTTTCAGAGCTAGAACATTACACGCTATTAACATTTTCTTAAACATTTGAAAATGCCTAAAGAGAGCCATGTCTCATCTTACTAAACATAGTTCTCAAGCACGGGCAGCAAGAATACGCCGTATGGGAGAATCTTCACCTGAACGTTCACAACGCCTTGCTGAACAAAATCAGAGAAACTCTCAGGTACGCGCACGAGAGTCGAGTGTCGAACGTTCGCAACGCCTTGCACAACAAAATCTGAGAACCTCTGAGTTATAATATTATAAAGCAGAAGAGTTTGTTTGTTTGTTTGAGCACGCTAATCTCAGGAACTTTCAGTGTTAGATAGCCCATTTATCGAGGAAGGCTATAGGCTATATCATTAAGCTAAGTCAAAAAGGAGCGCAGAATTAATGGAAAATGTGACGCAGACGAAGTTGCGTGGGTCAGCTAGTTATTATATTAAAGTTGAAATGCGATCCCGCAGCCTACCCCTGAACTATACGTAAACTGAATATTTTTCTGGGAAAAGAAGTCTGATACAACAAAGTTTTCTATCAGTGGAAGAAAGTTAAACGTCACTACATATTATAAAACATAGTTCTCCACCGTGTCAGTCTATCTGTTCGCGATAAACTCAAAAATGACTGGACCGATTTTCATGCAGTTTTCACAAATGGATAGAGTGATTCTCGAGAAAGGTTTTAGTATATAATTTGTTAAGCGGGTGAAGCCGCTAGTTTATACTCTAATGCTTTTGCCTTCGACTTTATACACGCATTTCGCGTTTTTCCTGTTCTTAGGAATTTCGCGAAATCTTCCCCTCTTAGTGAACCCTAACGAGCCCCAAGGAACTTACATGCTAAATTTGAGCTTCCTACTACCGTAGTAATTTCGTACGTTACCTGTCGCTTAATTATTAAAGGAAGAGTAGATAATGTTATATGTCACCAGAAAATGGCAAACTCCGTCAGAATGTAATAAATCTTTATTAGATTATAATTTCTCGATAAATTGTGAAGATATTATTTTGAAAACAACAAATCCTATCCAAATGCAACAGTATCCTATGATCCGCAGACCAAAAATAATCGAAAGTGATTTTGTTTCTCTGTTACAAAAAACTTGGCACTTGGTAACATGGTCATATCCATCCCATTCCAGTACATCCTGGATGGGCCAATGGCTACTTTTCATTCTGAGAGTATGATTCCTGACTTTTTAAGGAAAAGTAGTTCACAATTTTACGCGATATTTTATAGTTCACAATTTTTCGCGATATACTATAAAATTACAGCATCTGCATTTCCGGTGAGATAATAGGTATACAACGTGTTACAGAATATATACCTCTTAAGGAGTCATTGTACTCATAATCATGAACAATTTTGACTTTGGGACCACCACTATAATCACGAAACCTTTTCTATTAATAAGACCCTAAATAACAGCAATTACGATATTCCCCCATCACAGTTATTGCGGTAATACTATTAGCAATATTTTATTATGATGACTGGTTTTATTAGCAGAGTGATATATGCAGGGTGTTTCTGAGCCTCATTCGGTTACAGCTTGGCGATGAGCCAGCAAAAAGGGGTTGCTGGAACACGACAGGGAAGAACAAAAGGCTTACTGTTAAAGAGTATACCTACAGGATGTAAGGAAGATGATGCGGTCAGTATCCAGCATTTAACAAGAAATCGGTTTAAACAAGAAAACCAGGTCAAACTTTCACTCGACATGTTTTTTTTCTCAATTTTTTTTTTCTAAACAGCCTGTATCTGAGGGTACCTTTCACGATTTAGAGTCCTCTTGCAAACAGGCTTTGCAATATCTTTGTTTTGCACATACTCACCAACTCACTAAGCCAGAATCCATTTTATTAAATTTCTTTCACAGGTAACCGAACTTTTTCAATTTAATTCCTACAAAGCTCCAAATAATCCCTTACTTTACCAGTGCCATCTGAAATTATATTGTATGAGTATTTTTTTCATTGTAAGCGCCAATCTCTGGAAGTACAGATTTCATCATTTTCCCACCGTTATGCCATGTTAGTTGGGGTTGCCACAATATTTTTTGCAAGTGAGAACTTCTTTAGAGGCGTGAGCACTTTTCTTGGATTGGGCATAAAATGTTAAAATCGCGTCAGGACACGTGACCTGACCCGAAATTCGTAAGACGGATGATTCAAAAATGCACAATGTTAATTTTCAAGTTTTCACTTCTGCCGGAACTCCTGTAGTTGCTTTTTTTTTTTCATTCTGTACTGTCAACCGTTACGCTATCATTAACTTTAATTTTTTAAATCTTATCACTCGGTCCATCCATCTTTAGGAACGAGGGCTAAAGAGACATACATTAATATTCAGAACTCTTTTAGTAACAAGCGTTTCATCCCATCTCTTCACATGCCCATATCAAGACAAGCGGTTCCCTATCAGCTTTTACGTCACTGGCACCACTTTTAAACTACCGTTAATGTACTCATTTCTCACTTTATCCATTCTCGTTACTCTAGACATCCATATCCGCTACATGCAATCTTGTCAAAATTGCATGAAAACTGAGGTTTTTTTTGACAGATTGTTCTTATGCAAATGCGAACGTTGCTAATAATAGAATTGGCTGATTGCAAAACTTCCTCGAGTAATGGAAAGCTGTACTATTACTGGGTTCTTTTGTTCACATAAGGAGATATTATGATTGTGAGAAACCCTTAGGTGTTTGTGCGTAGTTTTGAGTGGAACTTCTGCAATTATTGTCGAGTGACTACTGTGTGACTGCATTTTTTATAACTTACGTTCTGTCAGTTAACGGGCTTTCATATTTACGGCGCTGTCAGTGCGATGTTCCAAGTTCATTATCTTAATAGGCGCTGCAGTTTTTAGACTTTACGACTCTTTTAGAGAAAAGCTAAAGTCTTTTCATTGCTATTAATCGATTCAAATCCAGGACGAGGAGCTCATGGCCATTAGTGCTGGCTGGAAGTTATAGATTTCAGCCTATGCGCGCACTGGTGACTTTTGCCACCGTGACAGTATTGCACTTCACAATTGCAAAAGAGAGAAATGTACTGTCACGGTGTACAGATAGTCACATAAAATCTTGCAGAAGTTTCGCCACGGTGTTACCTAGATAATGGGGGGTGAAGATCAGGCAGTGCCAGTTTAAGCCAGCAGGAGGTCTGTTGCAAATACCAAGGGGGACCTAAACCTTAAACCTCCATAAAGTGGAAACGAAAATTTCCAATTAAAACAATAATAGTCCTCTATTATTTGTCACGAACCCCGCGGGCCCTTATGTAGCGCCAGAGCCCATATTTTTTTATTGTGAAAAGGCGAGGCAGGTTGAGTGTCTCTAGCGAAAAAACATGGTTTCTGGGATTAACCTCGGGTTATAAAGTGTGTCGCTAGTGATGGCCACTAATATAATAAATGCACAAACAGTCGATATGAACACAGGCCACAGCACTTATTGCAGCACTATTGTTTCGATACTTCCACTAAGATTAACTTAAAACTGGACTAGAACAAGAAAATAAAAATCAACGTTTGAAACAACAATAAAAAAGGTAATTGGAAATCATACTTCAACGTATTTGGATAGGTAATATTCAGGCTTATGCCAAAAACATCGAGATGAATGAAACTAGTGTTGCCAACACAAATAAAACCGCAACCAAAAATAGCATAAGAAACGAGCAATATTTCAAATCCGTTTACAAGATAAGTCTCGGAAAGAATCATCCGGAGATTTATATCAAATCTAAAGGAAAAGATCACAAGGTTTCATCTTTTTTATGTCGTTTTCGGTTGCGGGCTGAGCACATTATTCTAACGTGCCCTAAAAACGCCACGAACGGTAAATTATGACTCCCTTAGGAACCTCTGTTACGCATCATAGGACCTTTAAATTGCAGATTTGATTATACCGCCAGCGAAATGACGATGTAATCATTTTCTTTTACAGGAAATAAATGGTGTTTACAGTGTCGCCATGTTTGGTAAACTCATTCGCGATCACTTTTAGGGTTCCGTACCAAAATGGTAAAAAGAAACCCTTATGGTGTGACAGCTGACTAATGCTGTCAATTTGAAATTCGAAAGTTTCAGATGACGTTTGTTCAACTATTTTGCCAATAAGAAAGAAATGAAAATGCATAAAGCTGCTTTCAGACTACGCTATAATATATAGCATAGAGTATATAAACTCATAGCACAACAATATCGCGCACCATACATTGTCAATAATATATAGTACAGTACAGTGTGAACGTGTCCATAACAATAATATGGTGCGCGATTTTACTGTGCTATGAGCTATATACTGTATGCTATTATATTATAGCGTTGTCTGAAAGCAACTGAATGCATATTTTTTAAGAAAGCCTTTCAAATAACTTGTTTCTATTTTGAAGTTGTATTACCATAGCAACTCAGTGCATTGACCCTTTTTGAAAAACAAATGAATAAAATGCTCTGTTCAGTTACATAGTATTTTAGTCGACAGCTTATTTGCTAACTTGATAAAATGCCGATTTTGCCAAACCCATCTCAAATAAGAAAAAAAGAACGTGTGAAAGTACAATAACCAACCACATAAACGTATGCCCACACTGATAACAAAATCTCACGTTGGATTTAAAGATGTTTAACTGTTTATTCAACAAACAAAAATACATTATCAAATTTCTATTCCACATTTCTCCAATCTAAGTAGCAGATATAATGGCTCGTCGGACTGTGGTCGCGTGTTAACTGTTGCAGAGTTCTTTAATCAGGGCTCTTTCACCGCCGTGCACAACTCACGATGATTTAAAACATTTATAAGTGGTCATCAGCCGCGGATCACGCAAACTGAGTGAGTTTTAAAGATACGAACGCTGTTTTTACGGTTTATTCAGCTGGTTTAAATCGAGTATATTTTTTAATCGAGAATTTATTTTACAGGACTATTACAATTTATTCAGCTGGTAACGAAAGTTGTGTTGTGTTTTTTCTAGATTTTTATAGGACCTAAACTAAAACTTAAAACTAACAAAACCAGACTATGGAAAGATAAACTAGATGGATATTGTAGAAAATTATTATTTTAAAACATTTTCTTTCATTTATTTTGTAATTCTACATGATACGATAGCAAAACAAAACAAAAGCAACCTTTTTTAAATTGTAACAATAATAATTAGAAAATGACCATGTCACGTTGTACTGGTATCGGTCTATCTTCACTGACAGGACTATTGTTGCCAATAAGCCTGACATAGTGGTGATAGACCGATTAGCGCGACGCACAATGATAATCGATGTCACCATCCCACAAGAGGAGAATCTCGTCAAAGCTGAGAAAGAGAAACAGATTAAGTATATTAACTTGGCACACGAGGTTGTCGACATGTGGAATGTGGACTCGGCTGTCATTGTGCCGATTGTCGTTACGGCTAATGGCCTGATGGCCAAAAGCTTGGACGACCGCCTGTCGAAGCTGACGTTACGTGGTCGGGTAAAGGGCCTGATACAGCAGTGGGATTCTGTAAACATGTCGAAGTGAACACTTAGGCGAAGTGAACGATAAGTGAGCTGTCAAACCATACAAACAAGATGGCATGACAACTCACTTGTCGTTCACTCCACCTAAGTGATCACGGTGAGATGTCAACAGAATCGACCGGCAGAAGGTAGTACTCCTCGATACGGCTCGTATTGTGAGGAGGTTCCTTTCCTTGGAGCCTTAACCACCGTAGCTTGGACCCTGCTCCCGACACCGGCGGACTACTACTGTTTTTTTAATGTTATTGTTTTATTGTTTTAAAAGAAATATTTAAAAATATGGATTAGTATGTAAGGAAAAAGTAATAAAGAGTTTAGTTTTATAAAATATACCTGGAAATACATCCGGACTTATAGGTAATCGATTGTCACTACAATAATTAAATATTTTCGGCGTTACGGTGGAACTAAAGTTTTTTAGTTTTAGTGGCAGTAGGAACAAACACATTTTTATTCAGTTCAAGATCATTTATCTCACTCAAAAACCCTTAAATAACACAAAAACCTACAAAACAATAAAAAAACCTAACATTTAATAAAGAAACACACGAAAAAACTCAACAAAAATGGTCCAAAAAAATAAGTAACAAATTGTAGTCCCTGTTAGTCGGGACTTTTAATAATATTCCCAATTCGTTGTCCCCGTAATGATATATACGGAACCGTGTTTCTGCCGGCTGACAAACTACCCTCATTTGACAACTGCGAAAGATTTTTATTTCGGCCACTTTATCTCGCGGAACCCTGAATGTGAGCTCAGCTGGGAACTCCGTTTACTTATGTCGATCGAGAGTGTTGGATTGAGGGAGGTTTATGTCTCTTTGTCCATCTACGTGTTTTTACTCAGTAATGTTCGAGTAGAAATGGTCCTACAGATGCCTAAAGGAGATTTTCCAAAATGTACGGAGCCTAGGCCAGGTCCATGTACACTGTACTTAAAAATAGGGAAATACATTCAAAACAATTTCTTTAAAATGCCTTTATTTGTTGGTAAAATCCAAGAAATTTTACTTGAAATTTCAACACACAACCAAAACCCGTCATGGCGTAAGCTGGCATTTTGATTGATTAATGACGTTTGACATGTTTAGTTCTGCGGAAGTTGAAGGTTGACAATAGATACTTTACTCATTGACAGTGATAGAAGTGAAATAAACATAAATTAACTACCACAAAAGCATACACTTAAATTAATTATCCGTATTTTTGAGGTAGTGTACATAAACGTGGCCCATTTTGGAACATCTCCTTTTATCTTTTCCAAAGAAAATGCTTTTTTGGAATAGGATCCATCTTCTCTGGGCGGAGCGAAAGGAAGTGTCAGACTCTTACTGAATAAAACGGCACTGTTGGCACAGTGGTTGAGCGATCGGCTGCTGCGTCGCGTGTCGTGGGTTCGATTCCCGCACGGAACAAATATTTGTATTGCTTACAGATAGTTGTTCCGGGTCTGGGTGTTTGTGTATGTTTGTAAACGCACCCACGATACAGGATAATTTCCTAGTGTGGGGCAAAGTTAAATAAAAACTCACTCATCTCCCTCCTAATGCCCTTTGCGTTCCAGGGCCGCGGAGACACTTTTGAACAAATTCCGTAACCCGGCAGAGAGAATGAGCAGCAGATTCATTCTGTCTGCTAAATCACAATTACCTAACTGAGATCACCAATCGGTGTGCCATACGTGGCGGTTACGACAATTCTTCTTGCTAAAGGTTGTTAATTTCCTTTTTGTGTCATGTATTAATAACTTTGCATACTAATTATTGTAAAATTCTAGTTCCTAAAACGTAACAGACAGATGTGTTGCTGGGGAGTCTGTTGGCCACTTCTTCTCCACAGCTAAAACACTAGGAAGTGGTGACGGGCGGGCGTTTTGGGGGACTGTCTTTTGTAAAACTTGACGTTCAAAAAGTGGTGCCTAATTTGAATAAATGACTTTTGAATTATTTGAATGACCATTAATAGATAGAATACGTTTCAAATTAACGACGACTCCTATTTTATTTTAAGGGGAAACAGACATACACGCTCTGTGAAAATTTCAGCTGTCTTCTTATTGCGGTTCTTAAAATACAGCCCGCTAACAGACGGATGGATAACAGGGTTCCATCGGTTACCCTTTGGGGTAAGAAAGCCTAAAAAATACTTGTATTATAGTACTGGTGAGTTAGACAAGTTTATTCCTACTATTGTCCTTTAGTGAAAGCAGAATTCTCACCATCCACGAACCGGAAATTATGATAATAGAAACGACTGAGTGACTTATGTGAGGTTCTCAATTAAGTTAAGTGTCATGTATTTATGTAGCTCTGAAAAAACCGGCCAAGTGCGAGTCGGACTCGCGCACCGAGGGTTCCGTACAAACCGGGGGCCGAGTCACCCGCGTCCGTGGGGGCCGAGTCACCCGCGTCCGTAGGAGAATACCCTTCAGTGAATCCCTACACGTGGTCCCCGGGTGGTGCTAAACAGGTGACACTAACCGCCTCCGTGGTCTAGTGGTTATACCACCTGATTCAGACCCAGAGGTCCCGGGTTTGATTCCCAGCGGAGGCAAGTTTTTTGCTCGGTTTGGTTGGTGGTAGGACTTGTTCTAAGTCCGCCTGGCAAGCTACCACCATCATGTCTAAGTCTGTCGCCATAACAACAATGTTAACAGCATTGTTGTGTTCCGGCAGTTAGAGGTATGATAGCCAGTTCCTCTGTGTAAGAGGATTCCGGTGGAAACTCGCTTCCATCTTCGGCCTAATCATCACTTTCCATCAGGCGAGATTTGGGCCAAGAGTTTCCCCATTTTGAATAAAAAAAAATAAAAAATAATAAAACCTGTAGGTATTATATTATAAGCAAGTTGCGGTTTACGATTTATGACGTATTAAAAAAAACTACTTACTAGATCTCGTTCAAACTGAATTTCGCTGGTAGTTTACATGGTAATATATATCAATATATAACCCATATATATATATATATGGGTTCGATTCCCGCACGGAACAAATATTTGTACGACCTACATGTACATACATCATCATCATGTCTACATGTGTATTTGTTCCGAGTCTGGGTGTTTTTCTATCTATAATATGTATGTATTTACAAAAAAAAAAAAACTGTATATAAGTAGTTTATCAGCCATCTCGTTACCATAACACAAGCATTAGGTTGCTTAGCTTGGGACTATATGGCGTTGTGTGAAATGTCCAAGAATATTATATTATTATTATATATCATATATATTTTTTAGATTTATCATTCTCTTATTTTAGAAGTTACAGGAGGGGGACACATATTTTACCACTTTGGAAGTGTCTCTCTCGCAAACTGTTCAGTTTAGAAGAAAAAAAATTTGAAACCTCAATATCATTTTTTTTTTTTTTTTATATTTATAGGCGTACGTTTGACCGCTATCTCACCTGATGTTAAGCGATGATGCGGTCTAAGGTGGAGCACGCTTGCCTAGAAGTAACCTATTCACTCTTGACTTAAAGACTCCCAGGTTGTAGCTATCAGGAAACACAGACTCAGGCAGGGAATTCCACTCCTTAGCTGTACGCACAATGAATGTATTCCCAAAACGTTTTGTGCGTATAGGTGGGATGTCCACCATGTACCGGTGGTACATCGCCGTACGTCTTGTGGTCCGATGGTGGAACGGGCTTGGCGGAATTAAGTTATGCAATTCCGTCGCACACTCCCCAAAATGTAAACGATAGAAAACCGACAGGCCAGCAACTCGGCGTCGATGCTCAAGACTTTGGAGCTTCGATTCGACGAGCTTATCATCACCGATGATCCTCTTGGCTCGTTTTTCAATTGACTCGAGGGCATCAAGCTGGTATCTGGCAGATCCGTCCCAAAGATGAGAGCAGTATTCCATACATGATCGAACTTGCGCTTGATACAGTTTAAGAAGCTGTTCCGGCGTGAAGTACCGTCTCACCTTTGCCAGGATCCCCAACTTTCTAGCAGCCACTTGAGCCTTGGCCTCTATGAAGGGGCCAAAATTGAGGGTGAATGTTAATGTAACACCAAGAAGCTCAAGTCTGTCGGTTATCGGCAGGGTTACACCGCGGAGAGATGGAGCAGGGTAGAATTGACTCCTTTTAGCGGAAAAAAGACACTGGCACACAAAAAGCCTGGGCCTTCGCAGCATTGAACTTGACCAGATTGGCATCGCCCCATTCGGAGACAGCCTGTAAGGACACGTTCAAGCGCTCAACCATAGCCTCCCGGAGAGACCGGGTGTGTGACCCACCAGCTCGTGCGTCAGACACGTATCTCTCAGCAACAGTGCTGTCGTCTGCATACCCAAAAGTACCGGGTTTTAGCAGATCGTTAATATGCAGCAGGAACAATGTTGCCGAGAGTACTGACCCCTGAGGAACCCCGGCATTTAAATCCAGCAGTCCGGACGAGCAGCCATCTATGACCACTCGGATAGACCGATCCGTCAGGAAATCTGAAATCCAGTCACACAATCGACGGGCAGACCGAAGGAAGGAAGCTTACTCCGGCGAGCATGAGTCACGTGATGACGTTGACTGCCCGGGCTTCAAATATCAAAGCGCGCGCAGCTGCACTCCAGATGTTTATGTTTACGTTAACCTTTTTTTAGTGGCCTCCTATTAGAGCTACCACTCAAGTGTATTGTTATTTGTATAGCTGAGAAACGGCTCCTTATAGTTACGTTAAGTGTATGATAACGGTTAGTTTCTATATTTTTTAACTAATTTGTAAACATTGAATATTGGTGAAAAAAACACATTACGTGAACTTTGAACAGGAATAATTTAAAAAGTAAATCGATAACATATATATTTTATGACTTGTATGGGTAGCTGGGTTATATCTAAAAACGATAAATAACAAACAACATACTCCACCGTACAAAAACATATATAAAAAAAAAAATCTACCACCAAACATTAGCCATTTCCCGCCATTTTGCATTATTTACCTTCCGACCCACGGAACAAAAATTCTAATCATAACGTAAATTTCGTTTGTTTTGTTTATGTTTTGGCTGAAATCTATTGCCCAGTAAACATAAAATGCGATAATAATTACTTTTTAGTCAGAACAAGTAGCTAGACTTAATAATTAATAAATTACGATAGCGTTCTGACAACATGGACGCCTTGTGTAACAAGGGTTACGAAAAAGAATCAAAAACATAATTTAACTTACCCAAATGTTGTAATTCACTTGCACACACATTAACTATAGCACATGTCACCAATAAATCATTAATTCACATCACAAAACTCACAAACAACTTATTAAACACTTTTATTCGACAGCTACGTGATACGTAACTCGCGTCATACCACAGACTGAATTTGAAATTTAATTTCTTTTAAAAAATGGACTCGCCCGTGGCCTGTTTCGTATTTTTAGCATGTAGAAATGTATAAAGATTCGAGTGGAAAAGAGCAAAATGATACAAAATATCGTTGGTTAGACAGAAATGGACATAATTTGTTGCCAGGTCGTTATTTTAAAAATAGGAACTGTAGTTCCGATGACGCAATCTAGAGCAAAAAAAATTTAGGAACTGTAGTTCCGTAAGCCAATCGAGCGGCTAATAAGGCCATCGTGCCAGACCCTATCGAAGGCCTTCGAGATGTCTAGGGAGACCGCAAGTGCTTCCCCGTGCTTCTCAATGGCCTCACTCCAGATGTGAATGGCATACGCCAGAAGATCCCCAGTTGAACGATTTCGGCGAAAGCCGTATTGTCGGTCACTAAGGATATCGTTCGCTTCTAGGTATGCCAGGAGCTTGCGATTCAGTACCCGTTCCATACTCTTACAGAGTATGGACGTTACCGAGATGGGTCTATAGTTTGACGGGTCGGCTCGACTACCCTTCTTGGGCACGGGCTGCACGTTAGCTTGCTTCCAAGCCTTCGGCACTTTCCCAGTCTCAAACGAAAGGCGAAATAGGCGTGTCAAGATCGGAGACAACTCAGGCGCACAAGTCTTCAGTACAATTGCTGGAATCCCGTCGGGGCCACAAGCCTTGTTCACGTCTAGGTTACGCAGTACCCTAAGTACGTCCCTCTGATGAATGCTTATGTTCGGCATATATGACCCGCATCCAACAGGAGGAGTAGGAGGCCTCGCGCCACCCGAATCTAGACGTGACGATTCCGCAAACATAGAGGCGAACAAGTTTGCTTTCTCCTCAGCGGAGTGGGCCAGCGACCCGTCGGGTCTCAGCAGTGGTGGCAGTGAGGGGCGGCAGAAGTTCGATTCGACCGACTTAGCCAGGGACCAAAGAGCTTTACTACCTGCTGGGTATGAAGCAAGTTTGTTCCCTATTCGGCTAATGTGGTCGAACTGAGCCCTCCGCAACACCTTCTTGCAGGACTTGGCAGCCCTGTTGAAGGCTTTCTTCTTCTGAATCGCGTCACTTGCTTTGCGGGTACGGGCGTCAACCCATGCTAGGTAAGCCTCATGCTTTAGCGCATTAGCACGGTTGCACTCGGCACCAAACCACGGGCGAGCTTCGCCAGACATCACTACGTCCGAGAATGGAATGTAGTACTCCATTCCCTGCCGCAGCACATCTGTCACGGCGTCCGCGTACGACGATGCATCAGTTGAAGAGAAGCAAGTGGGCTGCCAAGGATAACATGCGAAGAAAGATCGCATGCCATCCCAATCTGCTGACCTGTATCGCCATACCCGCTGAGTGCCTCTTGGGCTGGGATCGGGTGGGGAGTAGACGGACACAGATTTCACCAGACAGTGGTCGGAACTACCCAGCGGAGCAGAAATCGACACCGAGTAGCGGTCTGGATCCGTTGTCAGCAGAAGGTCCAAGCAATTGGCTGTGTGCGAATCAACGTCCGGCACCCTTGTTGCCCCCTGGACCAGCTGGGTGAGATTTAACGCTAGCGCTAGCTTTCGCGCCTCTCGTCCAGCATGATCTGTGTGCTGGTATGGGAAGAGCCACTCCTGATGGTGGGCATTGAAGTCCCCCAGCAACACCAGTTGAGCAGAAGGGTACCGCTGCTGAGCCACATCCGCCGCCTCACTGAGGTGCTGTATGAGCCCAGCTGTCTCTAGATCACCGCTGTGCGAACGGTAGACACAGGCGTAGATAATTTTATCCAGGCCAGTGTCCACTAGAACCCTCAGCGTCGAAAACCTGGAGTCTTCGATAGTCGCGAGACGCCGATAACAGATGTCGTCCCGGGCGTACATACATACGCCCGCGCGTGGTTTGAAGTGGTGCTCCAGGGTAAACCCTGGGTACGACAAGTACGACACGTCTGACGGACATCTGATCTGCGTCTCGGAAAGGAACAGGAGCGCTGGTTTCTCAGTCTCGAGGTGGTGATGGACTGCGGCGAGATTTGAGTGCAGGCCTCGTATATTAGAGAGGTGCACTTTGTGCGAGAGGGAGTGGTTCATGTTTAAGAGTGAAGGAAGGAGAGGAGAAGGAAGTGAAATGAGGTTCCATGCTGCTAACCCACAGGCACGCCCTGACAGGACGGCATCGTTGGGGGACTAGTCTGGAGACTGCGGGGACGCCCGAGCCCCCCCGGGAATGTCCATCGGGCCCTCTCGTCTGGTCGCCAACCAGCACGATGGTGCATTCCGGGATTTTTCGACAGTTGGCGGGGCAGCCTTTCATGTGTGGCTGGCACACTACTTGGGCCCCCAACTACCTGCGGTCGGCCAGCGGCGCACCGTGCCTCGGATCCCGCTACCCTCCGCGACTAGTCTCCCGATACGCCCATATCAACGCGTGCCTGATCGGTCTGCCTGCATTGGAACAACTATTTCGACCCAACTCCTCGTGTATTGGCTACACTGGGCATCGCACCGGAACGCGGCTAGGTCGCTTGGCGGTACGTCTTTGCCCAGTGGGTGGTCACAAGCCATCGGCCGAAACCTACCACCAGCAATCATGAGTTTCAGTTCTAAGTATGGGGACCCCCAAAATTTATTGTTTTTTTTTTTCTATTTTCGTATGAAAATCTTAATGCGGTTCACAGAATACATCTACTTACCAAGTTTCAACAGCATAGTTCTTATAGTTTCGGAGAAAAGTGGCTGTGACATACGGATGGACAGACAGACAGATAGACAGAAAGACAGATAGACAGACAGACATGACGAATCTATAAGAGTTCTGTTTTTGCCATTTGGCTATGGAACCCTAAAAAATGTACAGGAATATGTTGGACGAGAGGTTTTCCTTATAGTTTACCAAAAAAAAGTGATTCATACTTTTTCTAGGAGAAAAAGTTGTCAGACCTTTCAACGCAACTAAATTGCTGTACTGATGTATGTGTGTGTGTGTGTGTGTGTGTGTGTGTGTGGATGTGTTGTTTCGCACAAAAGAAAATCTTAAGAATAGAACATCACCACATATTATAAAACAAAGTCCTCTACCACGTTTGACTGTGTGTCTGTTCGCGATAAACTCAAAAACAACTGCACCGATTTTCATGCTGTTTTCACCAATGGATAGAGTGGTTATCCAGATAGGTTTTAGTATATGTTTAATTTGTCGAGCGGGCGAAGCTGCGGGCATCATCTAGTTCTAACTGTAATATATTTTTTATTACAAACTAATATGAATTCTTTTTAATTCACGCCTATATCGTTGAACTGATTTTGTTGAATTTTGGTACTGAGATAAATCGGATATAGCCTACTTTTATATTTCCGGGAGCCGGGAGCGAAGCCGTCCAAAATCTTGTAATATATCTTTAGTATGCTGTCTGTTCCAAAAAATAATACGTTTATTGTTTTGTGTGAAAAACTTTCATAATCTTTTCTCTCAATTAAATCAATATACTCACATAATTCTATTTTATTTATAGCTATCCAGCTAATCATACTAGCGCCATGTTGTTTGTCATATTAACTACGTCACGTCCGTCACAGAACCGGACGATACATTTGTTACGTCACAGAGGAAAGAGGGAAATATCCTTGATAATATCTGCTCTGACTTACGACCTCTTACTGACAGCTAATTATGGGAACTGTCCCATGTGCTAGTGATTTGTCTTGTTATATTCGCGATTGTAACTACATAAATCCTGGGTTAATCAAGATATTGCCTTTGAGCACATGTAATAGATTATATCCAGGTTTATTTAATTTCCTTCACATTTATGGAATTATCTTCTTGAGTGAGCCCTTTATTTTTAACCGACTTCCCAAAAAGGAGGAGGTTATCAATTCGGATGTGTTTTTTTTTTATGTTTGTTACCTCATAACTCCGACAATTATGAACCGATTTGAAAAAATTTTGTTTTATTTGAAAGGATATACTTGCAGATTGGTCCCATTTAAATCATATCAAAATCGGTTACGAACTTTGGATTTTAAATCGAAATAGCTGGAACTTGACTATATATATGATTCTTTGATAATCGAAATTGCGTATTTTGCCTTTCTGCAATTTTGCAGTGGTGTTGTTAGGTGTGGGGCACCACTAAAAAGTGAAAAATAAAAAACTTTCTACAAAAAAAAATACAACCGACTTCCAAAATAAACACTACAAAGAATAAAATAACTTTAATTTCGGAAGTCGGTGTCAAAATACGAAGAAACTAACAACCTATCCTATCCTATCCTATCTGTACCGTTTCTCTGTGTGTACATAAATTATAAAATAAATAAATAAATAAATAAAAACACCGACTTCCGAAATTAAAGTTATTTTTTTCTTTGTAGTGTTTTTTTTGGAAGTTCGGTGTTGTTTCGGTTAAAAATCAATCCATAACTGGCGTGATTTTTTTATTTGTGAATTTTGTGAGTTTGTAAGATTGAGTGACAAACATCCAAACTTTCGCTTTATCATCAAGGCACAACATTGTTTTAAGGCAAGAGCAATAGATTTACCAAATTATTAAGTATATTAATGTATTTTCTCTTTCTTTCTTATTCTTCTTAATAGTTAAGATGCACACTGTATGTCTGTTTTCTTTTAACTTTATTCTTTGTGAATTCGTGGCAAATGGTATGGGTTACATGTGTAGTAATATAAATGTGAGCCTTGTGCTAGTTTAAGACTCTTTAGTTAAGCTTTGCATGTGACTGTTCCCTAGCAAATAAAATAAAAATTATTATTAGATATATTAGATTAGAAGTTAGATTAGATATCAATGGAATGAACTTATCTTACTCCGGCTGCGAACAACAGCTTTCACTTCTGACCTTTGAAGTTCATCTATATCAAATTTTATTGAATTGAATGGGCAAACACTTGACCAATTTTTTTTTTTTTTTATCTAACGGACGGAAGAAACATACTTAATTACTCTCCTATGCACGAAACAGCCTTATTGATATAACCTTAATATAATTCTTCATAATTTGCCCTTAATACAATATTTTATTACATCAGCATCTCGCCTTGAGATTGACCTTCATTTACCCTTCAGGGATATGGGACCTTGAACCTAACTCCCTGAACAAGGTCCACGCCACCTAGGTAATTCACTAAACAAGCTCCTATATTTAATTTCGCGCCACATTTTCCGATTACATAGTTGATAGCCCCGAGAGAGACGGAGGGTCTACACACTAGTCAGCATGAATTTAGGAAAACAAAAATGATTTCATTCTTTTTCGTGTTTCATGTAATTGGAAAAATATAGGCATAGGCAGAATTACATTACATCCTAAAATGTATGGATTAGAAATCATGAGTTTAATCTATACTATCTATACTATATACTACATATAATATATATATATATAACATTATAAAGCAGAAGAGTTTGTTTGTTTGGTTGAACGCGCTAATCTCAGGAACTACTGGTCGGATTTGAGAAATTCTTTCAGTGTTAGATAGCCCATTTATCGAGGAAGGCTATAGGCTATAATAATATCCTTGGACATTCCACACAACGCCATATAGTCCCAAGCTAAGCAACTTAATGCTTGTGTTATGGTAACGAGATGGCTGATAAACTACTTATATACTTTTTTTTTGTAAATACATACATATAATAGATAGAAAACACCCAGACTCGGAACAAATACATGTAGGCCGTACAAATATTTGTTCCGTGCGGGAATCGAACCCGCGACATGCTGCGCAGCAGTCGATCGCTCAACCACTGCGCCAACCGTGTCGTCGATCTAGATCGAGTCTATAATTATATCATCACGCTACGCGGACGAAGTCGCGGGCAGAAGCTAGTTTCTTCAATACTCAATACTCAATACTCAATACTCAATAATTTATTGCATTCTTATACTTTTGACATTTCGAAAATTGCTGTCGCCGATGGAAAGGTCTTGGGTCGCTGAAAATTTTATTTTCGACTTTTAGCCACTATAATCACATGGTTAAAACACTGCAATAATTTCTAGGGCAGCGATTGGGAAGCTTCGCCGAGTATTCTCGTCACGTATTCCACAGAGCCTAAAGACTAAGGGTGCCTTTCCATCAAAGATGTGCTATGCAGCTATGCTGCGAGAATGTGAAAGCTAAGCTACGAAACTCATCATCTGCCTAGCCTTTTCCCAACTATATTGGGGTCGGCTTCCAGTCAAACAGGATTTAGCTGAGTACCAGTATTTTACGCGGAGTGGCTGCCTACCAGACCTCCACAACCCATTAACTGGGTAACACGGTACTTCATGGCAATACTGGTGTCAGATTAACTGGCTTCTGACCATCCTCCGTAACGACTGCCAAAGATGTACAAATGACAGCCGGGACCAACGGTTTAACGTGCTTTCCGAGGTACGGAGGAAACTCGGTATGTTAAGATGGTCACCCATCCACAGACCAACCTCGGCAAGCGTTGCTTAACCTTGAAGATTGACCTGTGCGGCTTTTGTTAATTAGCGACGAGCTCCTCGGGGCGAGTAAGATGTGCTATGAAAATTCGCCGCCACAAGGTGGCTGTGCGAGGAAGATGCGCTGCTCGAGCTATGCGACGTTTTGACAATGAGGAAGGCTCGCAATGCTCTGTACATAGCTACATCACTCGCGACGATCCATAGCTTACATCCATAGCACGCATTCCTAGCTCGCATCCATTTATAGAGGGGGGAGGATTACATGTGGGTGCAGTAGTCGCAGGTGAAACTATAGAGGTCAATCACACCTAATATGTATAGGTAAAATATGAGCATATCGCAACTATACAAAACAACCTTGCAATACCTTCTTTCTACGATCCACTGACCATCCCTCAGGGAAGTATCCTATGTCCAACATTATGTACTCGTATATTTACACCCTTTTCGGGACACCCCTGTTTCCGGCTACCTCATAAGATACATAATATGTTTAGTAATTATTTGCGGTAGATATATCGTTTTTATAAAGCTGTCCCAAAAGGGTACAGACAGTGGTACAGTGGTCAGATGAATTCGGGGAAGGGTTTCGTATTCAGTAATCATTCTTAAAGGATTGCTGTTTTTGGTTTTATCTTTTTGGGTTCTAATGATACAATGTATTTGGAGTTGATGTGGGTTTTGTACGGTGCAAAAACTTCGAGATTACGAGCAGAAAATTTTACTTATGCGATATAATAACTAGATTGCGTGATAATTTTAGATGAATCACTGTTAAGTAAATAAAACTTAGAAAGACAGATAATAGAATTTATGATATATACTTTTTTTCCTACTCCTCCGCTGTACTTTTCTGATTAATTTCGATGCGGGATCCAAGACAGATGAATCGTTTCTAAGGGACTCGTCGGGCTTCATTGGCTCGGCGTTTTTCTGGTGGTCACAACTGTTGATCCTGACTTTCAGGAGTTGCAGTGGTTGAGAATATGTGAAGGACTTGTCCCAAAAAATATATTTGCGATGTCACTCTAGACGAATACTTTAAGTTAATTAAAATCGTAAGTGTGAATATCAGCAATTGTAATTTGCAAACAAATTGCTTTCCTTTTCGCTTCCAATATTTCTACATCGGTAGATTCTGGCTGTTTATCATTTGACTGTTGTCACTGGTAGCCGGTCAGAGGCTTGTATCTCTGACAAGTCTTACCGAAGCCCAAGGGAGAGAATCATCTTACCTAAGTAGTACTCGGTTGTAGAAGTCAGATAAGCAACCGCATCAATGTAAATATTGGTATTCAACTAAGGGTTCGACTGGAAGCCGACGCCAACTTAACTAAAACCTACGACATTTTCAAGTTAAAACTTCTGGAAAATATCACATACCTTAGTAAAAAAATCAACCCCCACTGTTTATCCACTGATCTAGGGACTACTCACACATATTCAGCTCTATTCAGCTTCTGCCCATAGAAAAAACGATATTGTATGGAGACGCATACGCCTCCTTCCGCATCTATTCAGCTTTCGCGGCAAACTAGTATAAAATGAGGACAAATGTGTTGTTATCATGCGAGTGCTATAGATATAGTTCAGCGCTGTTCTACCGCTGCCGCCTTCTCATTCTTACGGCGCTGTACGCGGCTGATAGAAGCAAAACAGTATAAGTGTGACTAAATCGTTCAACGAAACGCGAATGGAGATGAATAAGTGCGAGTAGTCCCAGCCGGTCGATTATGTAAATATGTCGAAGTGAAGGCTTGGGTGAAGTGATCACGAAATGAGCTGATATTCCATTTTGATCAATGTAAGATTAACAGCCGTTCTATTCTGTTGACATCTGACCGTGTTCACTTAGATGGAGTGAAAGACAGGTGAGCTGTCATTCCATCTTGTTTGTATGGTTTGACAGCTCACTTTGTGATCATCAGACCACAAGACGTACGGCGACGCGCCACCGGTACATGGTGGACATCCCACCCACACGCACACAACGTTTTGGGAATACATTCATTATGCGGACAGCTAAGGAGTGGAATTCCCTGCCTGAGTCTGCGTTTTCTGATAGCTACAACCTAGTAATCTTACAGTCAAGAGCGAATAGGTTACTTCTAGGCAAGCGTGCTCCATCTTCGACCGCATCATCGCTTAACATCAGGTGAGTTAGTGGTCAAACGTATGCTAATCAATAATAAAAAAAATTGGCCAAGTGCGAGTCGGACTCGCGCACCGAGGGTTCCGTACAAACCAGTAGGTATTATATTATAAGCAGAAGTTGCGATTTACGATTTATGACGTATTTAAAAAAACTACTTACTAGATCTCGTTCAAACCAATTTTCGCTGGTAGTTTACATGGTAATGGACATGGACATCACATATTTTTTTAGTTTTATCATTCTCTTATTTTAGAAGTTAGGGACAAGTCAAGAAAATACACATTTTACCACTTTGGAAGTGTCTCTCGCGCAAACTATTCAGTTTAAAAAAAAATGATAATAGAAACCTCAATATCATTTTTGAAGACCTATCCATAGATATCCCACACGTAAGGGTTTGATGAAAAAAAAATTTTGAGTTTCAGTTCTGTAAGTATGGGGACCCCCAAAATTTATTGTTTTTTTTTTTTTTTTCAATTTTTGTGTGAAGTTCTTTATGCGGTTACGGAATACATCTACTTACCAAATTTCAACAGCATAGTTCTTATAGTTTCGGAGAAAAGTGGCTGTGACATACGGACGGACAGACAGATAGACATGACGAATCTATAAGGGTTCCGTTTTTGCCATTTGGCTACGGAACCTTAAAAAAGAATCGACCCGCAGAATCATACTGCTGAACACCATTAACTTACATTTTCATTATACTACACACTTTTGATACTTTTGCCCATCTTCCGGTTACAAGCTCCCCGCTACCAAAATGAATACTGATGACTAACACAACATTTCAAGGTCAGCCCGAAACATATCAATCTCGAATACCCGACACATCAGCCTTCGTAAGTAAGTCCCACTCATCCATCATAATTTGCTAATATCCTTCTCCCTATAAATCTTGCTCGGAAGGTAATCAATTTTCTTAGCTCTCTTTACAGGATTTAACAAGTCAATTTTATTGTTGTTACTGTTTAACAGCCTTGTTTTAATATTGAGGTTTGTTTTTTGGGTTCTGTACTTTCCGAAAGGTAGCTAGCGGAACCCTGTTAATATGCTTCCGTTGCCCATTTGTCTGTCTGAAATCGTATTGTATCTCATAATCCGTAATAGAAAAACATTTGTTTTCTCTGAGTCTGTATTTGTATTGCTAACACAAATAATGAAAGCTAAATAAAAGGGAGCATGTCTGAAAGTCCAACTCGCACGTTATTTTTGTTTAAAAATGTTTGATATTGTTATAAATGTTGTAGGTTTTTCTAGTTTACTAGTTTTGCACGAGTTGCATCGAGTTGGAAAATCGAGGAGCTCGTGGGTAAACAGTAACAGCCGCACAAGTCGATCTTCAAGGTTATGCAACGCTTGCCGAGGTTGGTCTGTGGATGGGTGACCATATTAACATACCGAGTTTCCTCCGTGCCTCGGAAAGCACGTTAAGCTGTTCCCGGCTATCATTTGGAGATCTTTAGCAGTCGTTAAGGATAGTCAGAAGCCAGAAAATCTGACACCACCACCACCACCACCACCACCACCACCAGTCTTGCCAAGGAGTACGGTATTACCCAGTCAATGGGTTGTGGAGGTCTGGTAGTCAGCCGCTCCACGTAAAATACTGATATTCAGCTGAATCCGATTTGACTGAAGCCGACCCCAATATAGTTGGGAAAAGGCTAGGCAGATGATGATGATGATGCACGAGTTGTCAAAATATAGTTCTGAGTTGAGCTACATGACAACTGACAAATGCTTGCACTGTCTGGACAGGTCCACTCAAACCTGCGCGGTACTTTCCTCAAAAAGCCACCACAGACGTGAACCTACATGGTTTTCATGTTTTATTCACGATTGTATGGACTTTTAAACGATACTATGACCGCTGAGTTTGTTTCGGTGTTTCTTCTCAGAGTAGTCAGCTAGGAAACATCAGCCTCATCTAGAATAATATGACCAAAAATTGTTGACGTGTAAAAGAGTTACATGGAACCTATTTTCAAAATGAATATGATTTATGCGTTTAATCCGTGCCGATGCGAGGTGTGATTTAAATCCAAACTTTTGTTCTAAAATAGTAGAATGACCTTATCTCAAAGAAGTTTATCCTATAGAACGCTCTTATTTTTAGACATGGCAACAAAGTTGATCTTCAAAGATTAGTCGAAGTCACGGTCGAAGAGTAATTTCAATTTTATAGCACAAATATTCATATTCCACTTTCGCCTAACATTTCAATTACTCAATCTCAAAAAGTACCCTTATTAAATAAACTTATAAAAGAATATTTGAAGAAAATTGTTCTTCAACTGGAATTTTACGCGAATTTCCCCGATGTGCCGAAATGAGGAAATAATTAAGGGTATAACTTTACTTCGACGTGAAACATTTTGCCTTTTTTTCGGGAGATTTTGTCGTAAAAGTTGGCAAGCTGAGTGCACGACAGATAAAATGTAATTTTAAAAGTTAGATGTTTATTTGAGTTGGCAATTGTGCTCGGAATGGAAAAGTTTCAATTTGCGTTATCATCGGTTATCGTAAAAATGTTACGCCTATCGCGGATTTATTTTCTTAAATTGCTAGTCTTTTATGGAGATATGAGTTTTATTCTTACAGAGTTTCCGTGTAAAAAGAAAGACGAAAAAAATAAAACGTATTTTATTGACCAGCACAATCGTTTCTATGTTTTTCTACTTTGAGTTGATGAAATGCTTTTGAGCTATTTTTTATAAGTTATTGATGAATAGGCTTGTGTCCTGAAAAAATCTAATTAGTCCGTCAGTTAGATTATCAAAAAATATTTGACCCATGTTTTTTCTTTTGTTACGGGAACCAAAATTTACGAAGTTACGACGCTTTTAAAATTCTAAATACGTCACACCTTCGCATAATTTTTAGTGAGTCGTGACGTCACTAGCCCCCACTCCCGAGTTTTGATGCGTTTTATCTTTGTCAATATTCATTGATTTACAAAAACAAAAAATACGTGTGTGTGTGTGTGTGTAGATTAAACCATAGCGATTTATGCAAGTGTTACATAGTATGAGCATAAGGTGGTTTACTGATGTAAACGAGCGCCTCTCGCCATCAAACGTAAAAGTTTGGCGAGTTTAGATTTAAAAGTAACCTCTGTAATACAATTTTGTTAAATAAATAAAAAAAAAAAAAAAAAAATTATTTGTCAATACTCTAACTGACGGACTAAATAGTTTTGCAATTTGTGGATGGTGGAATCTAGCCTATTATAATAAGATAATTTGACTGAGTGACTGACAGACTACGCAAAGCCGAAACAACTGGTCGTCAATATCAAAATTAAGCATGTTAATTCATTGGGGAGTGAAAAAACTATGAATTATAGGATTTCTCGATATTCCTACAGGAACGAGAAAAAACGAGATAAGCGCGTGCAAAGTCACGGGCAATAGCTATACATTTCATAAAGCTTTATAAAGTCTTGGAGAACTAAAAAAAAACTTCCTTAAGCAACAGCAACTACACGCTGATGAACCGCTCCGCAAATTCCGCTACTATAGCGCTATATATACTGTCCATCTAATGGCAGTAGGTACCGCGACGCAACCATAAACCCAAAGACAATCTGTGAGTGTTGGCCGACACAAGGTGGACAATAAAAAATAAAAGTCTAGTGTAGTGCTGCAAGAAACCACGTGTGAGACCTCAGCACGGCGCTCTCCAGGCGCATCACCCATCGTCCCAGGCGAACATCCAAAACATCCAAGTAAGTCTCTATTTGTTCCCTAGATAAACCAGTGCCAACATTCACTCCCGCATAATTTAAATACCCGCTAAATTGGTCCTTGTTGCTGACAATCTGTGAGTGTTGGCCGACACAACGTGGACATTCAAAATCTTCAAGTGTAGTGCTGGAAGAAATCACGTGCAAGACCTCAACACGGCGCTCTCCAGTCGCGTCAGCCATCGTCCCAGGCGATCATCCAAAACTTCCAAGTAAGTCCCTAGAAAAACCAGTGCCAACATTCACTCCCGCAAAATTTAAAGTCCCGCAAAATTGGTCCTTCGAAGCCGCTATCCTAAACTTCACCATAAGATTTCTGGCCAACCAAAGAGTATTCTATTCTATTCTATTCTAAAGCATTATTACATCAAATTTTTAATAATTCCTACGACCCGACAGTTCAACAACCTCTAAAACGTAAGCAAATAAAAACTCCTAGAAAAAACAAAACCCGAAAAACGAAGTATACCTCTCTAAATATCCCGGTACCGGTAAACTTTCCGCTGTTATCAAAAGGATTACTTTTCAAATAATATCGTGTTGCGAGGTCCCAAGGGCCGTTGTTAGTGCCCTGATCGGGTTTCTTCGGGTCCAACTGTAAGGGCTGCGAGGGGTTAAACCCTTTATATTTGTAAATAAAGATAAAAGGTAGTATTTTAGTCCCGGACAGGAAAACAATATTGTTTAGTTTAAGGTAGAAATTGAATAGGATCGCCTTATAGACGATTTTGGGAAAACTGATCTTTAAAGAAATTGGAAAAAAAAAACAAAATTACAGAAGGAAAGTTTCTTCAATATCAACGGTAAAGTCAAAGGAGTAAAGTAAGATAATGTTATCACTGGAAAAGCTATGAAGATTGAATTCTCGTAGGGGCTTTAATTTCAGCAGTGCGATTCAGTAAACATGTCGAAGTGAACACTTAGGCGAAGTGAACGACAAGTGAGCTGTCAAATCATACAAACAAGATGGCATGACAGCTCACTTTTCGTTCACTTCCACCTAAGTGATCACAGTGAGATGTCGTCAGAATCGACCAGCAGCACCTTTTTGATATTTTGAGTTTCAAAGGCGGTCAACCGCGCGGTTGCAGTATAATATGAAACCGCTTGTCATTTAATGGCGGTTAGATACGTACAATCACTAGTGGTTGCATATTAAATATGTTTAAACTTACTACATAGGTTCCTTGGGTGGTATTTTTGAGAAAAAGCACTTAAAACTTTTAAGAGCTCATTCACAAAACCATGGAATCCTTTTTGTGCATTTTTGCTGCTGTAGGCTCCATAAACAGCTCAACCTGTAACCATAAATAGCTCAACCTGTGATCATAAACCGCTCAACCTGTAACCATAAACAGCTCAACATGAACGTAAAATATCATTACATGAACTGGAAATGTGAACCAATTTTGAGTACTACTCGTGATGACTTTTCATCCGTGTATAAATTCCTTTCTGAAAACACTCAAAAAAGCAAGTGAGAGATCTCTAACAAAATCAGTAAGCAACCCTACCTTGTCTCAATTAAGATACCAATTAAAAAATTACCTTTAATTAATCCCGGTAAATGCCACCCTCAATTATTTCATATCCTGCTTAATTTATCCTGAAATTGAACCCTTTTTGTTTAGTAAAAGATGTTTTTTTTTTTTTCTAGTCAAGTAAAACTGGATTGTTCTTTGTTAAAGCTGTCGCTGCTATTGTGTGAGTTATGATACTCATCTAATATATATATAAGAGCTCCTTGCAAAATAATAACAGCCGCAAAAGTGGATTTTAAGGCTACGCAATTTAGATTCAAGATTCAAAGCATTTTCAAATAAACCATATACAGGCACTTTTAAATTGTTAAGGTTGGTCAGTCAAAAACACAAGCTATTTCTACGATCGTTAGAAGGAACACGGATGGGAGCTAAGCAGTAAGAGTCTGACACTCTCTTCTGTTCCGCTCAGACTAGAAGATGACATTAATTGATGATTTCCATAGAAAAAAAGATCATTAAAAAATTGGTTGTCAGTTTACGGACGTTAGTTTAACGTTAGAACACTTAATAACGTTACAATGAGCGTAACGGGACAATGAGTCGTCCTTTTTCGTGCGTGCAGCCGTTCATCGATTTATAAGACGTTGTCACGTCAAAAAGAAAATACATTTATTTCGAGCAACTTTAACTCAAATATGAAGTACACACAAATACAAAAAATCAAGAACAGAAAATACACTTAAAATAATGATAAGGCAACATCATTACAATGAAACAGTACATCGAAAATTCTATCTTCATTTTTACAACCATACATACTGTTATTGTTAATTAATATTATTTATTAATACTAGTATCTAGTATTATAAAAGCGAAATGTATTGTATACTCTTGTCAGTCTGTCTGTTTGATTTATGTTTCGAAACCGGCACACGGGGATACCATGTCCCGTATCAGGACATGGAATGATTCGGGAATACGATCCTTTGTGCTGATTTCCTACACGCCGCTGCCAAAAATAGTCATTCATTTTCTTCAACTCTTGTAGGTACAAGACCCTTCAAAAACCTGCAAATCTCGAGAAATGTAGCGATTATAACCTTTCCATTACCCAACCTCCTCCATTGCATAACCCTTCAAAATCCTATTCGTAATTATAAGTGAAACTTCTTATTGCGATTGACTTAGTTAACATTGCTTACACGCCCCAACTGGCCCAGGCAATTAGGTCTCCTTACCCCTTGAACCCATTCAACAAACCTACATTAATCTTCCCAATATTAACTATTACAACGAACTCACAAGACGCAACAAATCACGAAACCTAAGTCCCAACGTATCATACATACCCACACTTAGTCCCAGACCCTGCTACCGGTACCTAAATGTACTAAACATTATACCGGGTACTAGAGGTACCAATAAATCTTACCTCTAGGCTTATTACGCCATTAATTCCTACGATCAATTTAAACTTAGCGGCACAAACGCGAAGTAGGACAATAAAATAGATTAAAATCTAATTTGGATTCGGTCTAGGATGCGTGTTTACGGATACTACTTATTCCCGACAACTGTACGGGGTTGAATTTAAGGAGGTTTAGCAGACCAATTTGTAAAGACAGCTTTGTCTGCTCCTTTATTTACCGACTTTAAAAGGAGAAGGTTCTCAATTCATCTGAAACATTTTACATGTATATTACCCGATTACTCGAAGATGACTAGACCAATTTGGATTTTTTTTTGCTGCTTTGAAAAGGTATACTTCCCAGGTGGATCATCAAGTCAGGATCTGATAATGGGATCTTGGAGAACTAAATTGAACTCTTCTAATTTTATAGGCACACTTGAAGCGATTCAAGTAGTTTTTGGAAGAGTACCTTCTAAGAGTGCTCCCATTTCAATTCGGTGAATATTTGATGAAGAACTACGGAGATAGGCAACAAAACTCCTCAATAAATGATAGCAAATGGACCGGGATTGCTGAAGTCTCATGTCTGCTATTGTTCACACTAGCTTTTAAAAAAGTTTTTATACTTTTTCATACTAAAAAAGTGTTTATATTTTCTCAGTAATCAGCTTCTTCTTCTTTTCGAAACGATGGTCACTCTTTAGATTTTTTGGGCCCAGTAGGTGGCCCCGTCAGTGACAGCGTTGGTCGCATTCATCAAATCCTCCAAAGTAGAGTTTGTACAATTGGGGCACTCTACCGTGCGGTTCATGTCCTAAACAGGAACACCGCACTCACATTGTGTATCCAACGGGTCTATGAAACCCGATCTGGCCAGTTTGTGGTTGCAGCGGCCTACTTGGGTGGCATATGTGAGATGTCCAGTCTAAGTGGCAGATGTTTCTGGGGTTGCAAGTAAGTAGTCGGGTAGGGTTGGACAATTATTTTCCTACAGCTTCGTTCTCACACTAGGTTACGGTTTTGAAGAATGAGCTCTGTCAACCAGTCTTGCCGAAGATATGTAAAATACTGGTACTCAGCATCTACTTAGACCCGAAGATGGGACAAAAGCCATTCCTTATATTTCTCAGCCTTATAGCCTTGTAGAGCCAGTGTAATGTCTTGGGACAGAGACATAGAAGAAAAGGATTTATGTTTGTAGGTAAACGAGCTGTCAGATGCTTCTTCATGGCACGGCCGCACGGCTGATAAAACTTTCGGGCAAACAAAATCTATTAAATGATATCGTTAACGGTATCTGTGATACCCAAAAAATGTTCTGTTTCTATAGTAACAAGCATTTATTATACGTGTTACAGAATAATGCGAAATGCCTGAAAAGGAGTTACTATGGGACCAACCTTTTTTATGGATGGGAAATCAAATGACTCCTCCTGTTCTAGGCGAAGCAGAAGGGAGGGTCAGGCTCTAACTGACTAAAACCCATCCGTGTTCCTCCTAATGCCCTTTGCGTTGCAGGGCCGCGGTGACTCTTTCGAACAAATTCCGCAACCCTGGGACGAGACCAACCCAGAAATTTAAAAAAAAATGTGGTTCTGTTCGGAATTTTGTCGAGCTACGAGTATGTGCATAGTAATGTATGGGGCTGTCGACTTTTTTTTTCGCGATTGCGTGACTTTTTCTCGTGGATTTCACAGGAACCTTGCAAATTTTCAAAGGTATGAAGTTGGCCAGCGATACTTTCCATCAGCGAAAATGTTTCCACAAGAAAAACCAGCGGAGCAAATTTACATCGCAACAAAAATAACCGAGACGTCATCTATCCAACTGGCGGCAAAATAAAAAAACCAAATCGCGCAAGCAGAGTTTATCGTGCATTTTGAACATATTATACATCAGCACGAATATGAACTTTCGGGCAGTTGCCGGCCAGGCACAACAACCGCCTGGTCAGGAGATCCTCCTTTTTCGATGGAGGTTTGCGGGACTTTACTTTCCTTTCCGCATACCCTCCAAAAGATCTTTTAACTTGTTGTATTTTCTTTTTTTAAGCGCTGAAGATGATTTTCCAAACACGCGTCTTGGTTCTATTCGAGTGTTTGTTCGGTATTTCTAACTTAATTCCGAGCATAAAGCGATAGTTTTGTGTTTGTTGTCGAGTTCGAATCTTGTCGATGAATTGTTTGAGGTTTTGAATTGTTCTTTAGTTTTGAATTTGATTATTATCATTTTGCTAGTAGATTCTCTCAGGTTAATTCAGGATTAACCTGAAACAAGACCTGATCTTCAAGGAGAAACAAGAAAATATTCTATCAGCGAAAGTTTATGTAAAAAAGAAACAAAATGTGTGTAATTGTAAAATATATTTGACCACTATCTCACGGTCGGTCTTCTACAGATTGTACTTCGGAGAGTGTGTCCAAGAATTCCACGACCTCATCCCACCGGCCCCCTTCTACCATCGGACATCCAGAACGCATTGTAACTTACCATCCCTACCTTGTTGCTATTCCACCACGCACTCGGCGTTTCCAAACGTCTTTTATAATGCGCACAGCAAAGGAGTGGGACTCTCTGCCTCCGTCTGTGTTTCCGAACACTTACAACTCTAATATCTTCAAAGTCAGAGTAAAAAAGGTCCTTTTGGGTAAGCTCGCTTCATCGTAAACCTTGACTCTGTCATTTCTGACCAAGACTAGAGTCAAGAGCAAACCCATCACCAATAAAAATAAAAAATATTTATGAAACGTTAGAATTCATTTTAGCGTGGAAACATAAAATCTTGTACCAAAATTAGTTCAAGTTCCTAAAAAGCCACCCTTATTTCTATTGCAAACCTTTGCGTTTGACCCTCTTTTAAAAAAACCACTTAAAATTTCGCCCGTAAACAAACCAAAAGTACTCGTTATTTTTAGCGGTTTATTAATGAAGTCTAATTTAACCGTCGTTTGAGGCACAGGGAAAATTAACAATGTTATAAAACCAACACCTGAGGTTGGCTTTTAATTATGAAAACGTATCCATCACGGGTTTTCCTTTTAGAGAAACGGCAGAGATGAGGAAAATAAAATGTTCTGTAATATTTAAAACAGAGAGGTCCTTTAAAAAAAAGTTTCACTGTAGTTTCCATCTTCAAAAGTCAGTCAGTCATCTTCTAGTTTTTGCATGATACAATAGCAAAATTACATGTATATCTATTGTTCTCACTTACTATTCTTTATGCGAGTATTTTGATAGGAGTACCAATGTAGACGGCCCACACAGAAGTTGTTGTTTGAAGTTGGGGCCCATATGTTGGCCCCAACTTCAAACAACAACTTCTTTCCTGTCCAGTATGCATTACCACCTGAGCACTCCAAGACTTGAACTAGGTGATTGGTTTGATATAGCCATGTCAATCACCTAGTTCAAGTCCAGCGGGTCTATAAAGGCCACTTTCTCTATGAAAGCACATCTCGCTACCCGTCACTGTCAAACTTTTCCCAATCAACATTGAACCTAATGCGTTAGCGATAAAGTTGAAAATTAATTTTGACAGATAATTGTGTGGTTAATATTCTTATATGATTTGAGATGAGATGAATTATTATAATATGATTCTGCTAAAGTGGCCTTTTTAACGCCTGAGGAGAGACAGCCGTCCAGAGGCGTAAGACAAGTCACATTCTGTCAGCGGTAGTGTGACGAAGGCGGTTATCAAAATGTAAAAATGTATGGGATGGATAAACGCTGTTAAGGCGAGGTTGCAGTACTGTGTGTTTTGACGAACAACAGCGACTGTCCGGCGAGCGAAATAATGCCTAAATTTTGATTGTTTTTTCTTCTTGGCGAAAACTGATAAAGAAATAATACAAAATGGTTTCAACATTTACTTCAAAATAAAAAGCACTATCTATTGATATAACTTTTATATATGTAATGAAAAATATATTTTTCATTAATTTAAATTCCCGCGCAATAATGGTTCTTGAGCTGACCGCAACATCAAAACAGTTTATAGTTTTTTTTTTTTTTTTTTTTATGCAAAACGGGGAAACTCTTGGCCCAAATCTCACCTGATGGAAAGTGATGATTCGGCCGAAGATGGAAGCGAGTTTCACCCGGAATCCTCTTACACAGAGGAACTGGCTATCATACCTCTCACTGCCGGAACACAACTATGCTGTTAACATTGTTGTTATGGCGACAGACTTAGACATGATGGTGGTAGCTTGCCAGACGGACTTGGAACAAGTCCTACCACCAACCAAACCGAGCAAAAAATTTGCCCCCGCTGGGAATCGAACCCGGGACCTCTGGGTCTGAATCAGGTGGTTTAACCACTAGACCACGGAGGCGGTTAGTGTCACCTGTTTAGCACCACCCGGGGACCACGTGTAGGGATTCGCTGAAGGGTATTCTCCTACGGACGCGGGTGACTCGGCCCCCAAAAATAGTTCTACGTTTAAGTCTAATCTGTGGTAAAGAAAACTTTAAGGTAATCTATGGACCTCACCAAAAAGCGCTCGTCATTGTGGATAAAATTACTATTGATCCTTTATTGTGATTTAATTAAGAAACGACACAATTATAAACATTAAATGTTGTTTCTTTATTTACAGGTACGATCTTATTTAATACTAAATGTGAAATTGTAAATCATATACCTATGTAAACTAATTGAAATAAAAACTTTATTTACAGAGAAACTCAATTGTGTTTTGTGTCGCCTAAAACTTGGGAAAATACCTTATAAAACAACATTTATTGTAAGAAGATGGAAAAATTAAAATTTACGTTTCAAGTAAAACCAACAACAGATGGAAAGTCAAACTTTATTGCCATAACCTCAATTGCCACGCAAGATGACAAAGTTTACCTAATTCCTGAAGAATATCAAACAATATCGCTTCACAAACATATCCTAACCTCGAAAAGCTTCGCCATTGTCAAAAATACAATAAAAAAAAGATATCAAACCAGAAATGTTTGGATAAAAACTACAGAGGATATTTTAGAAACATATGTTGATGAGGACAGCAACATGATTTTCCAGGACCAATTTCTAGAGGAAACTACCCAAGAACAGTTATCTTTTGTGAGTAAAAAGTATTCCGAAGATCCTGTAGTGAAAATTTTGGAAAAATTAGTTGAAGATCAACAAAGCAAAGGAAAACAAAGTGTAAAAATGTTAGCAGAGAGATTTGTAATTGAAAAGTTTGACGGAAGAAACACAAGTGCATGTCAGTGGATGAATGTATTTGAAAAAGAATGTACAAGGTTTGATATACTAAAAGATGAAGAAAAAATTGAAATCTTCCGACTATTTTTAGAAAAGTCATGCACTGATTGGTATTCTTCCATGATGATAAAGCTTAGTCTACACTCCGAATGGTCAGAATGGAAATCAAGTTTCTTGCAAACCTATGCCAATAAGGGTTGGACATCTAGCAAGTATGCTTTATCGTTCAAGTATCAATCAGGATCTTTACTAGAGTATGCAGTGAAAAAAGAAAAACTTTTACTCGAGATAAGGAAAACAATGGATGAAGGTACCCTAATTGACATAATTGCTGCAGGCTTACCAGATTTTATAACAGACAAAATTAACAAAGAAGAAATAATACATACAAGCAATTTATTCAACGAACTCGGCAAATTAGAACATCTGGTCACAAGGAAAAAAAATACCTTCAAGAAAAAAGAAGATTCAAAGCCAATTAAAGAAAAATGCAGTATATGTGAAAGATTAAATAAAGGCATACGCTATCATTCAGAAGATTCCTGTTGGTTTAAACAAAAAACAAATATTGAAAAGGATAAAAAGCAAATAAAACTTATAAACAATTCAGAATTAGAATGTGAATTACAGTGTGAAGACCAAAAAAACTAATAGTCGCCATTGATCAAAATAAAATTAGTACTCAATGAAAATGTTGAAGTATTTGGAATCTATGACTCGGGGTCTAACGTCTCATTGATAAACTCAAAATTATTAAAGATAAAGAATGAGGAAACCGGTCTGTCCAACAAAACTAATTTAAAAACGATTAATGGCGTTAAAAAGGCAAATGGAATAATTACTCTCGATGTTGCCATATTTGATTTGAAAAAAAAATGAATGTTTTTGTAATAGACAAAGAAAATTTTGACTATGATTTTTTAGTGGGACTAGACTGCATAAAGGAATTTTATCTAGTCCAAAATGAAAACTTGGTAATTAGTCAGAAAATACCAATACAAAGAAGTGAAGTTGTTTCTAAGGAAGCAAATAAAGAAAAAACGGATTTTAAGGAAATAAAATCCAAAAATTTAGTAAACTTCAATGAAGACCTCAGTGAAGAAAACTTCAAAATTTGTATTAACCATCTGGACTATCAGGAAAAAGCATTGATTGATGAATTAATATCCAAAAATAAAACAGTGTTCGCAAAGGACAAATATGACATAGGAAAGGTAACTGATTATGAAGCACACATTGATCTCCTAGTAGAAAAATATTGCAGTAAAAGGCCATATCGTTGCACAATGGAAGACAAGAAAGAAATTGAGAACCAAGTAGCAAAATTATTAGAAAAAAACATAATAGAAGAGTCATATAGCCCATTTGCAGCACCAGTCACGCTAGGATTTAAAAGAGATGAAAACAAAAGATCAAGATTGTGCATAGATTTTCGAGACTTAAATAAAATAGTGGTACCTCAATCACAGCCATTTCCTCTAATTGAGGACCTCATAATAAAAACAAGAGATTGCAAATATTTTTCAACACTTGACTTAAATTCAGCATTTTGGTCTATACCTTTGCGTGTTTCAGATAGACACAAAACTGCATTCGTGACACAAGAAGGTCACTATCAATGGACCTGCTTACCATTCGGATTGAAAACTTCTCCAGCCATTTTCCAGAGGATAATGTGTAATATTATACGAAAGCACAAGCTCACAGAGTTCACGGTATGTTTCATCGATGATATTTTGCTATTCTCAAAATCTTTCTCGGATCATGTCAGGCACCTAAAACAACTATTTCAAGCAATTAAAAGTGAAGGCTTAAAACTAAAATTCTCAAAATGCACATTTGCGGCAGACTCAGTTAAATACTTGGGTCATGTAATACAGAATAACTCAGTCAGGCCACTGAAAGATAATTTAATATCAATAAAAGATTTTCCAGCCCCAAAAACTCAAAAAAATGTGAGACAATTCTTGGGGAAAATAAATTTCTACCATAAGTATGTGCCAAATATAGCAATAAAATTAGAACCATTGCATAACCTTTTAAGAAAAGGACAACCTTTTAACTGGACTAAATCATGCCAAAAGTCATTTGAAGAAATGAAACAAATAATGTGTACTCAACCAATATTAACAATCTTTGATTCAAACTTACCTATTCACATATACACAGATGCCAGTATACTAGGAGTGGGAGCTGTCCTAAAACAACCACAAGAAAACAGCGAAGAGAAACCAGTAGCATACTTCTCAAAGAAATTGAATGAAGTACAAAAAAGAAAGAAAGCTGTTTATCTGGAATGCCTGGCAATTAAAGAATGTGTAAAATATTGGCAACATCTATTGATAGGTAGGAAATTTACTGTCTTTTCGGATCACAAGCCACTGGAAAATATGAACTTAAGGTGTAGAACAGATGAAGAATTAGGTGATCTGTCATACTACTTATCACAATATGATTTCCAAATTAAATATTCTCCCGGAAAATACAACACTGAAGCTGATTGCCTGAGTAGGAATCCAGTTCTAGAACCCCATGAAAACCAAGAGGAACAGTTAAAAGTAGTTAACACAATAACACTAGAAGACATCTTAAAAGATCAAATAAAAAATGAATATATTCAGTGCAGAAAAGATAAGTTACAAATAAGGAACAATGTTTACTACAAAAAAGTAAACAAAAAAGAAAAAATAATTATATCAGAGAAATTCAGCTTAGAATTTATGAAAAATGTCCATACAGATCTTGGTCACATAGGAATTAAACAGATGCAAAGAATGATTAGCTCAGTGTATACAGCAGAAAACATGTCAAAAAACATAAAAAGTATCAATGAAAATTGTATAGTATGTTTAAAAAATAAATCTAGAGGACAAAAAAAATATGGATTGATGTCCCACTTGGGTCCTGCTACAAAACCTTTTCAGATATGCTCTATTGATACCATTGGGGGTTTTGGAGGTTCTAGATCAACGAAAAGATACTTACACCTGCTATCAGACCACTTTACTAGGTATGCATATATTTTAACATCAAGTACTCAAAATGCAAATGATTTCATCAAACTGATAAGAAACTGTGCAGAAACAGATGAGATTGAATTGATACTCTCAGACCAATACCCAGGTATCAATTCAAAGGAATTCAAGAATATTTTGGATGAAAAGAATATTTCATTAATTTTTACTGCAGTGAACTCTCCTTTCTCAAATGGCATAAATGAAAGACTAAACCAAACGCTAGTCAATAGAATCAGGTGCAGGATAAATGAACGTGACACAAAAATAGCATGGTCAACTATAGCACACAACTGTGTAAAAAATTACAATGAAACAGAGCACACTGTTACAGGGTATGCTCCAAAATACCTACTCTATGGCACAGATGTAACAATTTTGCCAAATGAGCTGAAGCAGAAGAAGACAGAATACAATTTGTTCCAGGCTAGGAAAAAAGCACTAGAAAATACAATCAGATCACATGATTACAACAAGACAATTTATGATAAAAATCGCAGACATATAGACTTCAAAATTGGTGATACCGTTTTTGTGGAGAATGGAAACAGACTTAATAGGAAGAAGCTTGATGAATTAAAACTTGGACCCTACAAAATTATAGAAAAAATATCAAAGTCAATTTACAGGATAAACACTGATCATAGGAAGTCAGAGTCAAATTTATTCCACATCTCGAAACTAACGCCAGCCCCTGACTGCACTTGAACAGTATGTATGAGCAAGCTCATTACTTTATTTTCTTTTTGGAGGGGAGATGTAATGAAAAATATATTTTTCATTAATTTAAATTCCCGCGCAATAATGGTTCTTGAGCTGACCGCAACATCAAAACAGTTTATAGTTCTACGTTTAAGTTTAATCTGTCCTAAAGAAAACTTTAAGGTAATCTATGGACCTCACCAAAAAGCGCTCGTCATTGTGGATAAAATTACTATCGATCCTTTATTGTGATTTAATTAAGAAACGACACAATTATAAACATTAAATGTTGTTTCTTTATTTACAGGTACGATCTTATTTAATACTAAATGTGAAATTGTAAATCATATACCTATGTAAACTAATTGAAATAAAAACTTTATTTACAGAGAAACTCAATTGTGTTTTGTGTCGCCTAAAACTTGGGAAAATACCTTATATATATATTCGTGATAAAATCTCTTAGCAGTACACGTCTAAAATTGTAATTTAGTGTCATGTTTGATAAAAAAAGTATCGAGCCAATCATTCTAAATCGCGTTTCTATCTTTACGATTTACTTGAGAGTATGTTCAATTTTTATGTAATGATTCTTATTTATTAAAAAACTCATAATTAATTAGATTTTCAGACGTTCAAAAATCTTAAAAAGTACTGCAACCCCGCCTTAAGGTTCAAGTTAAAGTTCGAGAGCACATTCGTAAGAAGTTGGCAGTAGTATCGTCACAGCGCTAATTTTAGTTTGCATAAACTGTTCAAGTATAATCGTGTATTAGTTTATTAATTTGAGTACATTATGTTATAGTATTTTATTGTATGTATAGTTGATTGATATTATTTTTTACTAATAATCGTGTTTCTGGTTTTTCTTTATCTATATTTTGCACCTACCACTATTATTCTCTGGATTACCCAAAAGTTGACTGGTAGAAAATGCCTATGGCATTAAGTCCGCCTCTGTACATCTGTGTGCGAAAAGTATTGTATTAAATAAACAAATAAACGCTGTCAAAATGACAAGTGATCATCATCTGTCTGCCTAGCCTTTTCCCAAGTATATTGGGGTCGGCTTCCAGTCAAACGGGAGTCAGCTGAATACCCGTGTTTTACGTGGAGCGGCTGCCTGCTAGACCTCCACAACCTATTACCTCGGTAACACGGTACTTCATGGTAAGACGAGTCAGATTAACTGGCTTCTGACAATCCGTAACGACTGCCAAAGATCTTCAAATGACAGCCGGGACCAACGGCTTAACGTGCTTCCCGAGGCACGGAGGAAACTCCGTATGTTAAGATGGTTACCCATCCACAGACCAGCCTTGGCAAGCATTGCTTAACCTTAAAGATCGTCCCGGGCAGCTGTTATTATTTAGCAACGAGGTTAATCCCTAATAATTTGACATTTCGACAATCGCCACCGTTAATATAATGGAACTTTATCTAGAACCTCAGGTGGTGACACACTCATTCATCCAAACCATATTATCTAAAACCGTCCACTGCTGAATATTTAACTCCCACTTTGACTTCGACAAAGCCTAAAGGTATTTTTAAAGGATGGTAAAATATCAAGTACTGCAGTTGGGTCTCCCACCGCTTGAACTGATGACCCTTACGTTGTAGTTCCTTAATTATGTACCATCACGCGTGACCAAATTTCATACCACAAACTTTCGCGAACAAACCTGTACACCTAACTTATTCATGCGTCTTCAGAATTGATATCAAACAATAAATATGGCGCCTATACACGGCTGCTCTATTATGGAGCAGGTTGAAGAGTACACGGGCCTGAACAAGCTCGTACCTTAGCTCAGGTAGCGCGTATCAACTTAAAGTTATCGGGAATTTGGGATGCTGTTTGTCTTGGTAGTATGAAGTAAGAGACAAAAGGCTCACTTATTTCAAGCCCTGGAAAGCATGGAGAATTTTTTGCCAATTAATTTAAGATTTTCCCTAACAACCTAGTACTCACTAGATTGCGAAGTAGAACAGGTCAATTCTTTTTGGAGGGTATGCGGTACAGAAAATAAAGTCCCGCAACCCTCATTGAAATGGGAGGATCCTTCGCCCAGGCGGTTGTTAGTTCCTGGCGGCCGGCGGGCTACTGCCTGATAATTGGGAGGATCCTCCGCCCAGGCGGTTGTTAGTTCCTGGCGGCCGGCGGGCTACTGCCTGATAATTGGGAGGATCCTCCGCCCAGGCGGTTGTTAGTTCCTGGCGGCCGGCGGGCTACTGCCTGATAATTGGGAGGATCCTCCGCCCAGGCGGTTGTTAGTTCCTGGCGGCCGGCGGGCTACTGCCTGATAATTGAAATGGGAGGATCCTCCGCCCAGGCGGTTGTTAGTTCCTGGCGGCCGGCGGGCTACTGCCTGATAATTCATATTCGGGCGGATGTTTATGTTGGATATATTATTAATATGTTGATGGATTTTTAGTTCTCTGCCAGTTGGATAGATGGCGTCGCGGTTCTTTTTGATGCGATGTAGATTTGCTCCTTTGTTTTTTTTTTGTGGGGGCATTGATCTACGTCTTAAGGATTAGCCGATACTCCTTGAAAGAAATTAATGTCACAATTCCAGGCTACTGACCTGAAAAGACCATCAGTGGTCCACAAATGAGGAACGGCCCACGGGTTATATAATTCTTTCCGAGGCACGTAGAGGGTTTCAATATGAGTCATTTGCAATGTCCCAAGTCAATTTAAATCTAAAAAGAAAACATTTGTTTGCCTATTAATATTCTTCGCAAGAGAATAATACACAGACTTCTTACATCAAATAAAGATATTAACTTACTTTGAATTTTTAAGCGTATTCTTCATTATAAAAAAAGATAATTTATTAAAAGATCAAAGATTACTAAGAAGATTAGATACAAAAATATCGAATATATTATGACTTAACATATGACTAACAATTTCCATCTATTTATTACTTTGTATCTATGTAGATATATCAATTAAGTTTTTGTAGGAGAATTGTGTAACAATTTTTAACTGACTTCAAAAAAAGAAGTTCTCAATTCAGTTGTATTTTTTTTATGTTTGTTACCTCATATAGTTTTTATTTATTTGGAAGTCGGTTGTAAAAAAGTTTTTTGATGTACAAAAACGTATATTCTACTTCATCATAAAACAAGACAAATATTGAACTAAACTTCTGCTCCAACACTTTCACCGGGAAAGGCCCCGATTGCTCGCCTCCCGCCTGCCATTTAAGACGACAATGTTTTGTTTTAGTTAACACTTTCGGCCCAATCGCCTTACTTCAAGGTAAGGGAAATTCGCCCCGAAAGTTTTTCCGCCTTGGATATATTTTAAGGGGTTGACATGTGTTATTGCTGTTTTCGAAGGCTGCGGGTTTCTTAAAATGTTTGTCTGTTCGAGAATAGCTTTTTATGATATTGGAGTACTATTACGTGGCTAAATAATAATATAAAACAGCCGCACAAGTTGATCTTCAAGGTTAAGCAATGCTTGCCGAGGTTAGTCTGTGGATGGGTGACCATCTTAACATACCGAGTTTCCTCCGTGCCTTGGAAAGCACGTTAAGCTGTTGGTCCCGGCTGTCATTTGGAGATCTTTGGCAGTCGTTACGGATAGTCAGAAGCCAGAAAAATCTGATCAGGATCATGAAAGGACAATGCAAATGACGTCTTTCTACTGAAGTGATGACGGCTGAAACAGTCTGTTAATGTGAAAGTAAGATATCTCATGACCATATTTTTACACAAAGTAATTAATTTCCAAAAAAATTACAACATTCAAAGAAAGAGTTTCCAAGAATAATCTCTTTGAAGCAGCCATTTAATTAAAATAAATATTATTTACTCAACATGTTCTTGAAACCTTCAAGTCCATTGCACTCTCACTCTTATCTACGCTCCATATCCTTGCGCTACCCTACAAGGGGTATGAGCAGAGGTCAGTAAGCGGGCGAGTACGTAAGTAGGTCGCGGCTACGGCGGCAGACGTCGCGACAGTGCTGGCGCCAGCGCTCACTGGCAAGCCACAGAGTAGGATAGAGGTGCAGATGAGACAAGAGGTTAAAAACCAGCGGAAACCTAAACATGGATGAGTAGAATTCAGATGTTGCTATACGTGAATGAGGGATTTGATCAGATAATCTACAAACTTTTGATAGCAGGTCTAATAAAAAAAAAAACTAAAGATATGGATTTCATCACGACTACAGCTTGTCGTTCCATTACGTACCGAAGAGACTCATCCGTACCTTGTGAAGCCCGCTCAGCCATTGCTACTGGCAGGATTGCGGTCACTAGCAGCTCTTGAGTCAAGAGCTGCTAGTCTTAGTCAAGTTAGCTAACTTTAGTCAAGAGTCTTGACTAAAGTTACGGTAATCAGTATGTGAGTCCTACCGAAGAGCATCCTGAATCCGAATGGATTGAATCGTTTCTGCAGGATTCGTCAAGCGTTTTTTAATGGTGACCACTATAAAAAACGCTACTGTCGATTCTGGCTCTCAGGAGTTGCAGTGGTTGGGAATAGTATGGCAGGCTTGTCGTATAATGCCAATGCCAGAACAGTTGAGTAGGAGACTAGGCAGACGATGATAAGCTAGAACTCCGAAAAGTCTTTTTTTGGATTTGGAAACTTTAAATTTATTTTCATAGCAGTCCTCAGAGAAGCACACCACATCGTAGGCATAAAAACCTTCAACACTTTCAACTGCTCCGTACCAAACTCAGTGCAGACGAATCTTCCCTTGTTTATAGACCAACCCCATTGGCATCCCCAGATTCCCATCGATAACCGACCAATGAACACAGAGCCAAAAAATATTCCAACCAATCATCGTCGAGGAAAATGCCGACAACGTTTTCAATCACCAATGTTGTTCAAAGACTCTCAGAGAAGAATTTTCTAAACCAGGCAGTGTTTTGTTTAGCAAAATAGTTTATTTTTAGTTAAATATAATGTTCAGGTGATTGTTTAAAAGGTGAAAAGTGATACAGTGAATAATGATCATTATTTACATTGATATTTTGCTGTTAATCGTTCTGGTGAGTTTGTTCTGACGTAATTTTTGTTTTGGCTACGATTTCATGTTTACTACAAAACATGACTACACCATAATAGTATGTGGTTTCATTTAAATAAGCCTAGAAATAAATGAATGTCTTGAATATTAAGAGCGTGTATTCCGTCCACTAGCGCCGCCAATCGTTTTTTATTATTTGTGGTAAATTTAAGACACGTAGATAAAAAACCGCTCTGTAGTGCACTGAAGAAATGTATTTATTATGTTTTGAGAGTTATGTTTTGTACTTTAGAACATAAATAGTTGCCAAAGTCGATATTTTTGCTAAAAGTGGACACTTTTAGCAATAATTGCCGTTTTGGCTATTTAGCCATGAGTAATGTATTAAAAATAGCTGTCAAAAAATAATAGATACATTTCTTTAGTGCACTACAGAGCGGTTTTTTATCTACGTGTCTTAAATTTACCACAATTAATAAAAAACGATTGGCGGCGCTAGTGGACGGAATACACACTCTTAAGAGTCCTATTACATTTTTACGGAAATTCATGATTTTTGACGCTGTAGTTTTCAGCAGCAGTAAGATATTTTAATTATTTGATCCTGAATAACGATAGTGCCAGTCTCTTTCTTGTAAGTTAGAGTTACACATTTTCATTTTTATTTTCGTGTAATATACTATAAATATTTTACGAACTCAGTTTGCAAGAAAAAATGTCGGCGATGGAACTTTGACGGTCAAATTCACTTTGTTACAATCAATTCTTTTAAAAGCTGAAATTACTAAAAGGTAAGTTGAATTTTTTATTTGTTTATTGGAGTTCTAGAATTTCTTTAAATTCCTTGAGTTTTCACGGAAAAAAACGTAAAGAAAACCTAATTTAAGTCAGAAATGTCTTGATTCAGCGTCCATTATATTCCAAATAAAAACAATTTTATCAAATAAATTAATATGATATAAAATTTCAATCTACAATGAATACGTTTAATTAGTTTTCGTTTGTCAATATAATAAAACAAAATTACAATAAATAAAATTAAAGTACTATGTATTCTGCATCAATTCAGCGAGCGCGCTCCTCAGTCTCGCGCGAGCGCCTAAATTAACTATAATCATATTCAGACTAGTAAGTATCAAAATTGTTTCGCGGACTATAGATGTACTCCCAACGTAGACCAACGTAACTTCGTCTATTGCAAACGAGCATTGACGATTCGTAATAGGACTCTTAAGTGCGATGCTCTGATATTTATGGGAAGCCTTGCTCAGTGATGTTAAACATTCTTCATTTAAGAGTGTCAAGTCCAGATTGATACAGAAGCAGCATTTTTATTAGGATGCAGGTTGTACCTTTAACAAATGGCTTTAATAGAGTAAGGATTTATAAGTGCGTATTTATGTAATGTCTTTTTTGTGTACTATCAACCGTGTTACCCAGTTAATACCGGCCTCATCTAGTTTAAAATGATCACAAAAGACTTTTTGTTTTTTACTTGTGATGTAACAGACGTTATGTGGAATACCATCTAGGACCTTGATGGTGTACCATATAACTAGCCCTCTTACTAATACAGAAACATAAAATAGAGATAATTATTTCCAAGCAACCACATTCCAACATTGGATGTTATACCTCACAAAAATAGCTAAGAATTTTAAAGACTAACTTTAAAACTAAATTCCGTAAGTCCCCGAGCGCTTGACCAGTTCCTCTAAGCTCCAGCATTAGAACTAGAAAACACTGGGATAAAGTTCTTACAAGTTCCAGAAGTATAAGTCGAGTTTACACGGGTTTAGTCAGACGGTATAGTACGGGTTCGAGTACTGGGACATGGATTTAGTGGTTGTAAGCTTGTACGGTTTTAAGTATTTAAAATACCTATCAGACTGTCTAAATAGCGTTTATGAACAGTCGCCAGCAGACTATCCGAAACTGTCTAATTTTCTCAGTCAAATTTGAACCCGATTTTGCCAGAAGGAGGGTTATGTTTTTCGAGAGTATGTGTGTATATGTATGTATGTATAATTGTTTGCCACGCTCTGCAGCCTGAACGGCTTGATGGATTTTAGCTTGAGAGGTGCCGTTAGATTTGTATTTACTGTGAGCATGACACTGGATATTTAACAATAAAAAAAAACAAATTGACGGATTTCTGGCTAAATATTATGTATTGAAAAAAAAATCCTCAAAATCTATCAACTGGGGTATTAAAATAAAGAGCTTGCAGAGACGATTCCAAAAATGTAACTCACTAAAATGTAGGAAATAAAAAAATTTGACTACGTCAAAAAACCTGCCGCCACTGCATCAGACTGCTAAAATATAAAGTTGAAAATAAAACAAAGACATTTGGCAGATTGTTGTAGCTAAATGTGGTGGCGTGTGTACTTAGCCACCCATGCAAGAAAGTTTAACGTACTTTAGTGGACAATTATTGGTGGGAAATGGATGTTTAGGTCATTAGACGAAACAATTTCAGCTATAGTAGCACTAAAGTTAACTAAAATGTAATGTGGCTAGAAAGCCAAACACTCGAAGGCTAGAAACAGAATCCTTCTCAGTAGTAGGAGAGAGGCTGAGATTGTGGGAGCTCATAATCAACCACTTAGGCCGAGTAAAGTTTGAGGGATGTCACACTTATCAATTTTCAGTTCAGAGACATATATATTATGTTTCCACTCGATGTATTTCCTAACCGTTCTGTGAGTAGTGGTAATGAAATAAATTACACTAGTATTTTTTTATTTGAAGTTAATTAAAACTGTACAAAGGCAATTTAATTGATTAACTTCATTACTATTTATAAATTTAAGTTACTACTAATGTCTGAAATTGTATTACAATCTATACTAATATTATAAAGCAGAAGAGTTTGTTTATTTGTTTGGTTGAACGCGCTAATCTCAGGAACTACTGGTCCGATTTGAAAAATTCTTCCGGTGTTAGATAGACCATTTATCGAGGAAGGCTATAGGTTATATATCATCACGCTAAGACCAATAGGAGCGGAGCAGTAATGAAAAATTTTACGCACACGACGTTGCACGGGTCAGCTAGTATCAGATAAAATGATTAAAAATAAATAAAATGAAATATTATATGAGTGAATAAGTCCTCCGACGCATTAGCGATTGAACCGCCTAGGCAGTTAGCTTGCGCGGCCAGCCGTTGGAACAGTTTTGTGGCGGTTAAGTGCGTGACAATCACTAGCAGTTGCAAAATAAACTGGAAAAGCGGCCAGCCGAGCTGTCAGCCGCCCCGCGGTCAACCGCTAGTTCGGACGTAGGCTTAATGATTTTAAAGAGTGTATTTAGGAAGTGGACGTCAACATAGAAGTCGCAGCAGTTACCTTGGCAGCTATCTCTGCTTTAAAAACCTAAATATTTCTCTCGGGTATGCAAGATCATGCTCTGGTAGTACAGGGCGAGTTTAGGGTGTACAGGCTAGAGGCAGGTCACCCGCGATGTGGACGGACCATATGAAATCGGCACTGAGTGGACCTCTCCAAGAATGTTCCAAAAAGGCGGCGATGCGCGACGTGTGGCGAAGGATTGTGAAGCGAGTTACTTCCCCTGGAGACACGACCACGACCACTCTTTCAAGATTATAACGCAAGAGAAGAAGATGCAAGATCATTACTGCTGCAAGGTTCTTAAACCAGCTGATTCCGAATGTTGCTATTAAATTTAACTGGAATCCAATTCACATTGTTTTTCGTTTACAAATGCGTTGTCGTTTGCGACACCTGTTTTATTTAAATGTAATTTCTCGAGTTCGGTAGGAAAGAAATACGGACAGCACCTGATGTCGACTGCTATTACTTAGGAAGCAGTGTAGAGTTTGCTGAAAACTGTTTATTTAATGCTCTTTATTCTTTAGTTTTTTTGGAAGTCGGTTATATTTTTTTTGTAAAAAAGTTGGTTATAGTTTTTTATACTTAATGGTTTACTATAATATGCTTTCAATGGAAACTTTAAACTGAAACAGATTGGTACACTACACGTTCAAAAGTATCAGGCCAACGACATTTTATGAAGTAGAAGTTTTAAAAGGCCGTAATGAAAACAAAGGAGGAAACACAGATGAGTCCAAACTTTAAAACTTTTTACAAAAAAAATACGTCTTCCAAAAAAAAACACTACAAAGTAAAAAATAACTTCAATTTCGGAAGTCGGTGTTTTTGTAAGTTTCATCGTATTTTGATACCGTCTTCGTATTTTATTTGTAAAAACTTTTTTTTTTCACTTTTTAGTGGTACACACCACTGCAAAATCGCAGGAAAGCAAAATACGCAATTTCGTGTACTTGGATGACAAAAAACTTTTTACAAAACAAATACACACGTCTTCCAAAAAAAACACTACAAAGTAAACAAAAAAACCGGCCAAGTGCGAGTCAGACTCGCGCACCGAGGGTTCCGTACAAACCTGTAGGTATATAAGTAAAAGTTATGGTATTTTTATTGCTAAATGAAATCCATTACTTAACAATGTGGAAAGCTGACGGTACCTTGTCAATACATCCAAGCGCATGCGTGAGCATGCGTAGTTAGCCATATATAAAATTCTCGTGTTGCGGTGTTTGTTTCCAAACTCCTCCGAAACGGCTGAACCGATTTGCATGAAATTTTGTGTGCATATCGGGTAGGTCTGAGAATCGGCCAACATCTGTTTTTTTTTTTTAATCGCTGAACAACGTTTGCTGGGTCAGCTAGTAAGTTTATGATTATTAAAAAAAATATACTATGTGATGTAACTAAAAATTTAAGATTTTCGGAATTTTTCCTATATGTGTACTTTATAACGTTGCTTCATGCCAAATTTCAAGATTCCAGGTCGTCTGGAAGTATCCTTTAGGTTTTGATTCCCTTGCGAGTAGTTGCGAGTTTCAAAATATGCGGCTTTAATTGCTGTATCTTTTGATTGCGTTGACGTAGAAGTTTGATTTTGTTACAGCTTAAAGATATTATAGACTTGAGTATTTGTTAAGAATTTCAATATAATACCACTACGCGTTCATGAGTAAAGGGGTAATAAGTTTAAAATTATTAAAAATATTTTTATTATATGATGTAACTAAAAATTTATGCTTTTCGCAATTTTTCCTTTATCTGTGTTATAAGACGTTGCTTCGTACCAAATTTCAAGATTCTGAGTTCACGGGAAGTACCCTGTAGGTTTTGATTCCCTTGCGAGTGTCGAAAATTTGCGGCATAAACGGGAGTATCTTTTGATCGCGTTGACTTAGAAGTTTGATTTTTTCACAGCTCCAAGAGACCATAGACTTGAGTATTTGATATGAATTTCAGCTTGATACCTCCACGCGTTCCTGAGAAAAAAGGTCTTGACAGACAGACAGACAGACAGACAGACGGACAACAAAGTGATCCTATAAGGGTTCCGTTTTTACCTTTTGAGGTACGGAACCCTAAAAATACAACCAACTTCCAAAAAAAAACACTACAAAGTAAAAAATAACTTCAGTTTAAGTTATATTTTACTTTGTAGTTTTTTTTTTATGAAAATCGGTTGTTGTAAATAATCTTATGATCTCCAATTTTTGTCTGAGCTAAAACTTAACAAAAAAACCGAAATATTTGACCTTGAATAACTTTTTAGCACATATGGGATCGATAGGGACTTTAGGCACTTTATTTTAGTGGTGTGCGCAAGGACTCTACCAAAATTCCACTCTGTCGGAGTTTTTGTTATTTGATCACTACTTTATGCCTAATTTGACCGGGCTATAGTGTGAGATGCTACGTTACGAAACGATGACTAACGTTTGGTGCCAAGTTCGAACTAAATCAATTTTAATCAAAATGCAATCATGTAATGTGCAGCTCAGAATATTTCAACATTATTGGAATTCATTTAACAGCAGTTGACAACGAATAACATCGAAAACAGTCATCGGTTGCCTTCATCGAAATGTCAGGGTCCGTGGCGGAGCGCGTCGAACAAAACAGAATGCCAACAGATTGGGGAAGTTGAATCATGAAGGCGATATCGGTCGCCTATAGAACAGGAATTTCATCAATGATATAATAATGTCTTTTAAATATTCAGAATGCTTAAGAGTCCTATTACATTTTTTACGGAAATTCATGATTTTTGACGCTGTAATTATCAGCAGCAGTAAGATATTTTAATTATTTGATCATGAATAACGATAGTGCCAGTCTCTTTCTTGTAAGTTAGAATTACACATTTTCATTTTTCTTTTCGTGTAATTTACTATAAATATTTTACGAACTCAGTTTGCAAGAAAAAATGTCGGCGATGGAACTTTGACGGTCTAATTCACATTGTTACAATCAATTCTTTTAAAAGCTAAAATTACTAAATGGTAAGTTGAATGTTTTACTTGTTTATTGGAGTTCCAGAATTTCTTTAAATTCCTTGAGTTTTCACGGAAAAAAACGTAAAGAAAGCCTAATTTAAGCCCGAAATGTCTTGATTCAGCGTCCATTATATTCCAAATAAAATCAATTTTATCAAATAAATTAATATGATATAAAATTTCAATCTACAATGAATACGTTTCATTAGTTTTCGTTTGTCAATATAATTAAACAAAATTACAATAAATAAAATTAAAGTACTATATATTCTGCGTCAATTCAGCGCGCGCGCTCCTCAGTCTCGCGCGAGCGCCCAAATTAACTATAATCCTTTTCAGACTAGTAAGTATCAAAATTGTTTCGCGGACTGTATATGTACTCCCAACGCAGACCAACGTAACTTTGTCTATTGCAAACGAGCATTTACGATTCGTAATAGGACTCTTAAACTAAAAAAAACTTTTTACAAAAAAATACAACCGACTTCCAAAAAAAAACACTACAAAGTAGAAGTCGGTTGTATTTTTTTGTAAAAAGTTTTTTATTTTTCACTTTTTAGTGGTGCCCCACACCTACCACACCACTGCCAAATCGCAGAAAAGCAAAATACGCAATTTCGATTATCAAAGAATCATCTAAATAGTCAAATTCCAGCTATTTCGATTTAATATCCAAAGTTCGTAACCGATTTCGATATAATTTAAATGTGACCAATCTGCAAGCATATCCTTTCAGATGAAACAAAAATTTTTCAAATCGGTTCATAATTGTCGGAGTTATGAGGTAACAAACATAAAAAAAAAAAAAAACATACAACCGAATTGATAACCTCCTCCTTTTTGGGAAGTCGGTTAAAAATAACTTTAATTTCTGAAGTCGGTGTCAAAATACGAAGAAACTAACAAAAACACCGACTTCCGAAATTAAAGTTATTTTTTACTTTGTAGTGTTTTTTTTTTGGAAGACGGGTGTATAGTTTTGTAAAAAGTTTTTCATTTTTCACTTTTTAGTAGTACCCCACACCTAACAACACTACTGCAAAATCGCAGAAAAACAAAATACGCAATTTCGATAACTTGATGACATAAAACCATCTTCCAAGTAGACGAATTCCAGCTATTTTGATTTAAAATCCAAAGTTCGTAACCGATTTTGATAAAATTTAAATGGGACTAATCTGCAAGTATATCCTTTCAGATAAAATAAGAATTTTTCAAATCGGTTCATAATTGTCGGAATTATGAGGAAAAAAAAAATACAACCGAATTGAGAGCCTTCTCCTTTTTGGGAAGTCGGTTAAAATCCAGCGTCTAAGTAAACGAATTTCAGCTATTTCGATTTAAAATCCAAACTACTTAACCGATTTTGATAAAATTTAAATGGGACCAATCGATTAGTAGGTACTCTTCAAATTTTTCAAATCAGTTCATAAATGACGGAGTTAGTTTGGTCCCAACGATTTTGATAAAATTTAGTATCAAAATCGTTTCCTTCACCCGCAGACAAATCATATACTAAAAACCTTCATCAAGAACCATTCGATCCATTGGTGAAAACAGCATGAAAATCAGTGCAGTAGTTTTTGAGTTTATCGCGACCAGACAGACAGACAGATGCGGCTTAGAACTTTGTTTTATAATATGTAGTGATAGTGAAGTTAAGCAACCCAAAAAACAAACTTAGACATGATTAATTTTTGTTACAGTTATGCCTGACAATATTCATGTGCGTCTATTGTTTCTACCGAGTCAACAGGATGCGGCAAAATGGAGAGGTAAGTGTTTTTTAATAACTCGAAATAACACCATTTTAATTCCAGAAAGAGAGAGAGATTCCAGAATGGGGCAACACAATTACTTACTTACATGTAAATATATGGATACCTACATGTTGAACATAACCGTATACAGAACCTACAAAATTAATTCTAATCTGAATATGTTTACTTATCTGTTCTTCAAACGTTTGTGCCTGATCGTTAAATCGTCGATTTTCGATCGTCTTTATTTGTATAGAGGCTTTTGCCTTACAAAGGTACGTCAGCCTCATCATATCCTATTCTAACTAATTGTTAGACGTAATTATAATATTATTAAAACAAATATATCATAGCCTGACGCGGGAGATAATGATGCAGCAACCATTTAGAAGAAAGAAAGAAAAAGAGTTTTTTTGCGGCCTATGACGAATACCAAAAAAAAAAATACAATTATACACATGAAAAATTGGGAAAATATGCGTCAAATCCGCGCAAAACGGCCATCTGTCAGCATATTTCTGCTACTCTTGTACAAGACAGATTTCATAAATAAGTTTTGCTTCTCCCGAATAAGGGGTAGCTAATATTCTAAAGAAAACCCCAACATCGTACAGCTTCTGCTTAAACTAATTTTTTTTTATAAATTACTTGCTCACGGCAGCTCCGCCCGTCGGAATAAGTACTTCCCCAGATTTCTTTGCGATCCATTTATGTGTTATTCTGGCTTATAACCTATACCTTCTGCAAAGTATCATCAAAACCCGATCAGTACTTTTTGCGTGAAAGCGTAACAAACATCCATCCTCATAATCTGTCGCGTTCATAATAGTAAGATCGTATTCTTACTATTCAAACATGAAAAAAATCCGCCCCTAAGACGACCCACTGACCAAATATATTAACTTACTCATTTCCTTTAAAACTTAAATCAATTTTGAAAAAAAAAAAACCGAAATCCCCTCACCACTGAATAAAAACCTCATAGTAATAATTTACTGTGCAAAATACAGTATAAGCCGCAGCCATTGGCTCAACCCCACCGAAACCGCTGAGCTCCCCGTAAGCCCACACCGAATCGGAAAAATATCAAATATTATGTCCATCCCGACTTTTCGGATATTTCAATGATAAACAGAATATTTGCATGTTTCTCATTTTGTATGTTTAGTCTTCTGTCCTATTTTTGGATTGTATATTTCTAGGTAATTTATGGATTATTTCGAATCATCGCTCAGACGCAAAAGAATTTTAAATCAGTAACTTCTTTTTTTCCAACATGTTGATAAGCTTTGACATTTTTTTTTAATATTGCAGAATATGTTTAGATATGAGCCTTTTAGGCCTTGCATAAGTCTGTTTATATTGTTGGCTGTCAGTTTTATCTAAGTACTTTATTTTATTTTATTGATTGTCCAGCGCGAGACCCAAATAAACATCTAAAATTTTCTTCGTTTCTTTCAATAAATAAGTTAAAAATATAATACCAATTTCAGAATTAACCAAGTCACTTATTTTTATTGAATCAATCACAAGTGAAACAACATCAATCATGCTTGTGAATCAAGGGACTTCGAATCAATCAATTATAATACCTATCAATGTGTCGTGACAGTTCGTTGTAGCGGTCTCAAGAGATAAATTCAGTCGCAGACTTTTCTTTTACCAAATAAATGTAGAGTGCCTCGATGATCTAGTGGTTACAAGCACTACTGCTGAGAATGAGGACCACGGCTCAATTCCCTTGTCGAACCATCGGTTGGGTTTTCCATTTCAAGTTTTTCAGTAACAGAGAGAGAGATGAGATCTTCTATTTGCTCCCGTTTGATGTTTATTGACTTAATAACTTATTCTAAGCATAAAGTTGTCGTTTTTTTTATTACTTTACTCTGCGGAACCTAGTAATAAACAACAGTAAATTTTAAACATTTTGTGGTAAACACCAGATAAATTTGCATTAAAGTTCATTAACCCAAATACATTTATTGACTTTCTTGATAGAAAAATGAAGACATAAAGCTTTCCCGACTCGTCTTATATCGCGATCCTTTACATTGTCTACTGATGAAAACAGTTTATAATTCAAAATTAGAGTATCTATCTACCAAGGGACATTAGGAAAAGGTCAATTGTACTGTATTTCAAGCTTATCTGGCGCGTATCATACAGACGAATATCTCTTCTTACATTTGAAGTAACAACAGAAACAACAAAATTACAAATTAACCATTAACTTGCCAATTCATTTCCCAGTTTCATATTACAAAACAAATTACAAAATTACAAGTTGTAATTATTTCCGTAATTTAATTAGAAATCAATCTAAATCTCGGCGAATTGTTAGCTTTCCTTTGTCTCGGAGAATTAATTACTCAAGTTGTATTGGGATATCAAAATATTAAGAAGTTGGGTTCCGCTGTTTGGTTGCAGATCGCAATACTACTGAGACCCACCAAAGTTGTGTTTTCTCACAAGAAGGAAGGTGAATCTGCTGAGGAGCTAAGGTAATTATATAAATGCGTATTTTAATAGCTTAGTTTCATTCAAAATTGATTTCTTCTTACTCCGAAAAAACTTACAGAAACGTGACATTATGAAAGTTATCAAAAAAAAACTGTGTAAATTCTTATACAAATCACGGAACAAATAACTACTCTTTGTCTGTACTTTGACAAAGATTCTACTTAAATTAATCTGCAAATACAAATACAAATCATTTATTAGCCCATAATGTAGGTATACAGATATGATGGTTATTTTGTGTTTTGTCCCGATATATACTATTTTTCGGTGTATTATCAATAGGTAAATTATCTGCTGTGAAATTCCAATAGGCATCGAATGTAGGTACCATGTTTTAATACAATTAAAATAATCTTATTCATACGTATTGATATTCTTGGTTTTTTGGTTCCTTCTGGTTCTCTGAGCCAGATTTTGACTGTGGCGGCCATTTTGGGCGAATTCGCACATCTATGGATTAACTTGGTATAAAGGTCAAGAATGCACATTAACTTTTCTTGCGCAACTGCTATCCTAAATACTCATTTCACCATCATTTTTTTCCAGAACAGTGGTAGCGTACCAGAACCCATTCACAGGCGACTACTGCGTGCACAAGTCTCGCGCGGGGCCCAAGGGGTATGTGAACAGTTTGCCGCAGCCCGACTCGCCAGACAGCGGGGTCTCAGACGAGTACGAGCCGCTCAACCTGGACCCCGTGGGGCCGCAGCCAACCCTGCCGCATGTGGAGCAGGACAAGATGCCGCCTGGGTTCGTGTCGACGCCGCAGGTACCTCACCTGTTTGGTCACCTCACCTTGTTGATTGGTAAAGTTTGGATCTTTCGCCAACACATATAGGCGAGGAGGGCCTTTCCAAACGTTCTTAAGCGGGTCCTCCGTCCTTTCGGAACTATGTAGCGAGCTGCTGCAGGTTGGAATGGGCAGCTGGTGCAATGAAGGGATAAAAATGTTTTTTTATCTTCCGTCAAAGCTTCACTGCGCCATCCAGCCACAGAGGTCTACTAGGGGAGTGAGCTAATATAATTTGACTCTGCAACAAAAACTATTCAGTGAAGTCGTTTACCATACATTCTACGTCAATCCAGGTAATCGAGGTCCAAATTTTTCACGTCATTGTAAGTTATATTATAATTCACAGATAAAAATTACAAAAAAGAAAACTTCCTAAATTACAGCCATTTCACTAAAATAATTCGCCTCTCGAATTCATTAATGGACTTTTTAAACAAATTTTAACTCCGACCGTGTCTCTTTTTAGAGAGCTTAAAAATTCACTGAAAACCTTTTTTTCATAACCAGATAATAAATCAAATACCTAACCGTTAACGGGACAAAATATTATTATTCCATTATACACAGAAATAACCTCTTATAATATAATCATTTACATGAAAAAGCCTTAAAAATAATGGCAGTAGTGTTTGAAAAAGTAAAGTCAATCTGGCTGAGAGGCAATTTAAAATAATCCTTTGATAACACTTTGCGTACTACTAATGGTCGTCAGAGTTTAAATTTCAAATTTACTGAAAGAAGCAGTTGTAAGAAGCTTGCGGCATTAGCCGAGCGGGTAGGGTGGCCATGGCTCTGGACAAAGTGCAACTCTATCAGCGAATGCAATTGTCGAAATGCCGGCCTCATCTATACTAATCTATACTTCTATACTATAATATACTATATATATAATATAATAATAATTGGTGCCCCATTACATTTGAAATTTCTAACGGGGCCTCTGCGAGTTGGTTTCGGCCTCTCGTACGCCTACCAAAGGACCGTGTCTCTAGAGACCCGAGAAAGAAAACAAAAAAATAATAATAATACTATAAAGAGGTAACATTTGTTTGTAAGTTTGTATGTAGGGGGTAATCTCAGGAACTACAGGGCCGATTTGAAAAATTATTTCAGTATTAGACAGCCCATGTATCTAGGAAGGATATAGGCTACATATCATCACGCTAAGACTAAAAGGAGCCCAGCATTAATTTAAAATGTGACGCAGACGAACTTGCGTGGGTCAGCTAGTCTAGTATAAAATAACCAAAAAAGATTGACGTGTAAAAGTGTTATTTACAACCTACTTACAGAATAAATATCATTTATCATAATATAAGGCATTGATAGTGTTTGACAATCTCATACATTTGAAGCTAAATGAAATCATCATAGTAATTCTCTTACTCTAACTCTAATGTAAATGGACCGACCAAACGAAACAACAATCAACAGCGGGTCTAAAAATGCCACTTTAGTAGAATCGTAATATTACTCGTACAACAATCTGTATCATTTTCATCTTTATCGCTAAATCATTAGGTTCAAGATTGATTGGGAAAAATTTAACAGTGACGGGGAGCGTGATATGCCTAGGCTCTGATTCTGCTGAAGTGGCCTTTTCAGAACTGCAGGAAATAAGGGTGTTTCGAAAAATTATATGATTGCCTTCATTTAGAAATCATGAAATTATAATTAAGCTAATAAAATCTTTTACGGTTTCAATTCCCTAGTTGGGAACTAGGAAATTAATTAAAGCAGTAAAAGGTTTTCTTTCTCAATCTTAAGACTACTTATACAATTAGGTACAACTAATTAAGTACAAAATTAATTATATCAAACATTTTTGACAAGATTACTTTTGCATTGTCATCCATTCTATAAGAGAATTTAAAATACAATAATCCAAGTCCTTCGTAAAATAAAATCCAGAGAATGTCCTATCATGTCAAAAACCCTTGCCACCCTGTTGAAAACGTTCGTAAAACTGGGAGGGATAATGTCGGGCAGGCGTCGCTTTAATGACACAATTTTAGAGCACTATCGACTATTACTAATGCTTCTCACTAACTCACTAACGATCATTCAATATCAATGTATTAGTTGAATCACGACAATTACTAAATGATAATAATTTTCCTTTAAATCCTACTAATCCAACTAATAATATTATAAATGCGAAAGTTTGAACGTTTGTTACTCAATCAAGCTAGAACGGCTGAACGGATCTTGATGAAAATTTGGAACAGAGATAGATTATATTCTGGAATAGCACTTAGGCTTTTCATCTCGGGAATATGTTCCCTAGGGATCACGCGGGCGAAGCCGCTCTGGCAGAAGCTAGTTGTCCTTATAATCCTTTAATAAACAGAGCAATTATTGCTCCATTTTAGAGCACTGGACATGAAAACTACATTACTGCGTAAAAATATGCAATTTAAAGGAACTGGTGGCTAAAAACAAAGCCGCACGGGTCGAACTTCGAGGTAAAGCAACGCTCGCCGTGGTGGATCTATGGATGGGTGACCATTTATTACTTACTGAGTCTCCTCCGTGCCTCGGAAACACGTTAAGACGTTGATCACGGCTGTCATTAGTACATCTTTGACAGTCTTTACGGATTGTCAGAGGCCAGTAAATGTGTCTCCAGTCTTGCCAAGAAGTACCGTGTTATCCAGTTACGGGATGGCGAAAGTTAGATAGGCAGAATACTGGTATTCACCTAAATCTAGTTGGTTTTGAAGCCGCCCAATATATTTAGTTGAGAAAATGCTAGGTAATGGATCATGACAATGCATAAAGGATAATTGCAGTATTTTAAATGCACTCAAAGATTCAAGATTCAAAGCATTTATAAACCATTTACAGGCTTTTTTGAATTGTCAAGGTGTTCCAAAGCGTAGATCTCTATGGAGTAGAACGTGCAAGAAACTCCACGGACACTCTTTTAATGATGTGAACATGGTAACATTATCTTTGATTGCTTCTATATGTGAGGACAACGTAAAGAACAAGAAATTAAAAAAAATCACTGCTCATGGAAACTACATTATTCAGTAAAACCCTAAACTGTTAATGGATCTTTTTATCCCAACTAATGTAAGAGAAAATCCAGATTATATTATGAAAATTATTTTTCAACACGAACGAGCCATAAATACATTTGTGTTGGAAAACGTCGTTTGGTACACATGAGTTTGTTTCATTCCATAATGGGCATAGAAAGCTACACTATCCTTGAGTGTCATAGGCATTTTTATCCCTGAAAGCACAAGGCTTCTGAAAGATTGGCCGCAAGAGAGCCGGAAAAAAACTGCTTTATAAAGCAAAAGTATGCAATACAAAAAACTTTTACCCAAAAATGACGTTAAATAAACAAGCAAGAAGTGGAGGAAAAAATCACAAACCAACACACAAAAACATCGCTTTAAAAAACAGAGTCGACATTGATAAACACGGCAGCTGGGACAATCAGGGCAAACTTGAGTGAGGCACAGATTTATGTGGTGTTACGGCGTGCTGCTGTGCTGCACTGCGATACGTCACGTCTGTGCCGTGCTGCCGTGCAGCACAGCCATACGTCACTCGTATTTGGTTTATGGAGTCGCACGTTTTTGTCGAGTCGTTCCAGATTGTGTTTGGGTGGTGATGGCTGTATGTTACATAGGGTTGAAAAAATATGGCTTTATATTTTTGGTGGATTGAGTTCCCAAAATGTGGAAATAATAATAAAATAGCAAAGAGAATTAGAATATTGAATGGTTAGGTTTCAATCAGCCTTTGTAGCTGTTGTGATTTCTTCTTTTTTTTGACACTGACTCAAAATTAAGGTTTTTTTAGTGGTTTTCTGGAAGTCAGTTGTATTTTTTTTTTCATACTAAACAAAGATTACTGTGGTAAAGTGCCTTAAATTACATCATCCAAGTAAACGAAAATGCTCATAAGTTAAAATCTACTGAGCCAAACTGAATACATTTTTAAGGGGACGAACTGGCAAGTATACAGCATCGATTTAAAAAAAATATCTGAAAACAGATCAGAAACTTCGAAGTTATCGGTGTACAAACATTAAACCCCCGAATTGAGAGCCTTCTCTTTTTGAAAGTTGGATAAAAATCGGCTCTACAACTTTATAACAATGATTCCAGAAAATTAAACATCTCCGGTACAAATAGCACTGCCCTATGATTGAAAATATGGTAACTTTGGTATTTCATAACTAAAATAACTGTGTTCTCAAATACGACGGCACAATACAGTAAATAACTTATGCCCGGTGTCTGAGTTACTTTATCGGTCGTTTATCTGTTCGTTAACCTCTAACCAATAATGGCGTTATGACAAATAGCGTTAACGTTCAGATTAACGTTCGATAAAGTACGACAAAGGCGTTCTTCGTGCCGTGTTTTGCGAGCAATGGAAGGAACAGGTATTATTCCAAGTTTTAGAGACGAGATTTGGTGGATTATTGTTCCTTTACTTCATTTAACGCAACAAAATCATTCAACTAAACAATAACAGCTGCACAGGTCGATCTTCAAGGTTAAGCAACTCTTGCCGAGGTTGGTCTGTGCATGGGTGACCATCTTGACTTATCGAGTTTCCTCCGTGCCTCGAAAAGCATGTTAAGCTCGAACAGCTTACGGCTGTCATTTCGTTACGGATAGTCAGAAGCCAGAAAATCTAACATCAGTGTTGCCTGAGAACCGTGTTACCCAGTTAATGGGTTGTGTAGGTCTGGTAGGCAGCCGCTCCAGGTAAAATACTGGTTTTCAGCTAATTCCGGTTTGACTGGAAGCCGATCCCAATATAGTTGGGAAAAGGCTCGGCAGATGATGATATTTATCTCATGCATACAACAAACGTTACAATTTCATTTATTGTCTCGTTTTGTGCATGAACCCTGTTAGGGCATCGCAAACAAACGAACGATGCTGAGTATGAATAAATTCATGATTAAAAAATAAATATATTTTTAGGGACCAGGAGTGGTATTTAAATAAAAAAGAACTGTCAAGTCGGCCTAACTTATATTTAAATAACAAACTAAATAATTAACACAAGTATCACGCACGATTTAATAGGAAACAATTAACTTCAACAAAACACAATAAACAAAGGCAATATTTGCACATAAAAAGAAAATGGCCACCAAACAAAGACTGTGATCCGAGACGAAATCCAACAACCTCTCTGCGCGAGCGCTGACAGGAAAAAAAGGGCCGTGACGAAACTATAGAGGAATTCGCGGCGCCCCCACAAGGGGGCGCGGCGGGCGGGCGTAGGCTAGGCCTTTAATCCCGCGGGATCGTGTGTTCGTGCCCGTAAAAATACGGGCACGGCGTTGGATGGCCGATATAGGCGCGGCTGGTTTGGCTGCGCGACGGTAGGCGTCGCTGCAGCCATGGAGTGTAGTTGTCAATAGTGTCGGCAGAGGGCGCCACGGTACTGTCTCACAGTACCGTATCTTCACGACCCTACGGCGGTCTGCCCCCGCAAGGTGAGACCTCCGGTTGCCCGGAGGAGGCCCGGCGAGAGACAACCAGCGACGTAGGGCCGACTTTAGGGCGCTCCCTGCCGAGGATGCTGGTGGATTCTCGGTTGACAACCGCTTTTATAGGCGTTGGAGTGACGTCTCAGATGACAGCTGTACAGAAACTCATTCTTAACCTAATAATATATATTATATTAATTAGTTAAACATAAAGTCATCATGCTTAGCGAAATGTCGAAGTGTGATGAAATATTAAAATATCACTGAATTTAAATAGCAAAATAAAATAACGTTTAAACAATAACACAAAAATACAACAAAATAGCAAATAAGAAGTATTATTATAAGTCCTTTCAGATTATTGTCCAAGGAGTTAGGTCATTTAAAAACTTATTATTAAAATGAACCACAATCATTGCCATGTTGATTTTTTCTTGGGTTCCAAAAATCTGTAAAAAACGGAACCCTTATAAAAACACTCGGGTGTCTGTCTCTCTGTCACAGCCAATTTTCCCTAAATGTACTGTATCGATTCTGGTGAAATGTGGTACACATTGTACCTTTGTGACCCATATATGGACGTGTTACGTAAAACATTCTTTCTTTCAAAAAAAAAAACTCAAAACTAAAAAAAAGAACTCAAAAACATACAATTTCACATACACAAACAGTCAGACCCGGAACGACTATCTGTAGGTAAATTAATTTTGAGTATAGGGTTGCCTTTTTTTAATTTATTTTTCTCAGTGGGGACTACTGAGAAAAATAAATTCAACAAACTATACCTTGTGACATATCAGGGCTTATTTTAAATGTTTAAAACATAATTTTAAAATAAAAGTTATGAAAAAAGAGCATTCCCTCATTATCTTCGAAACTGTTGAGTCTATAATGATGAAAAAATCATGCAAATAATAGTTTTTTTCCTTTAGATTACAGGAAAACCTATGACAAATCTATAATTTTAAAGTAAAATGTTAAAAAAACTTTTTACAAAAAAATACAACCGACTTCCAAAAAAAAAAACTACAAAGTAAAAAATAACTTTAATTTCGGAAGTCGGTGTCAAAATACGAAGAAACTAACAAAAACACCGACTTCCGAAATTAAAGTTATTTTTTAAAGTAAAGTTATAATTAAAGTTAAGTTTAAAGATTTTTATTTTTCACTTTTTAGTGGTGCCCCACACCTAAAAACACCACTGCAAAATCGCAGAAAAGCAAAATACGCAATTTCGATTATCAAAGAATCATCTAAATAGTCAAATTCCAGCTATTTCGATTTAAAATCCAAAGCTCGTAACTGATTTTGATATGATTTAAATGGGACCAATCTGCAAGTATATCCTTTCAGATAAAACAAAAAATTTTCAAATCGGTTCATAATTGTCGGAGTTATGAGGTAACAAACATAAAAAAAAATAAAAAAAATACATACAACCGAATTGATAACCTCCTCCTTTTTGGGAAGTCGGTTAAAAAATGAGCCTTCTTCCTAACTAAATAAGTATTAATTTCTCGTTACAGCCGGACCACACAATAAAACTGCAGATGAGCCCCAACAACGACTACAACAGCGTCAACAAAACCTGGAACTGGAACTACAAGGAGTATCAGATCTGAAGCCACAGCAAACACTCTTTAATCACAAGATTTTAACGCCATCATATCTTAATTAACAACAATAATATTCACGTAGTCATCTTTCATGCGTAAATATCTGTGCCACAATTTAACTTTAATTCACAATCAATTAATTTATTTTAAATCAACATACATTTATAATGTTGTTGTAATATTTTGAACAATTAATATTTCAAGTTTTATTGAGAACGCTACGGATGTTAATTAAAAATCAGATTCAATTTTGTCTTCAAAGAAAAATTAATTATTACTTGTAAATATTTTATTTTCTAAAACATGCTTGGAAATGTGGGCATAACTTTGACAACCTTCTTCGAAATAAATCGAAATTGCTGTACTGGCCAAATACATACATGCGAGCAGCGGCCGGCAAAAAATGTATGAAAATCTATATCTGTCGAGTTTAGCGGCCAAATAAATTACATAGTAAACTCATATCTGTCGTGTAATTGAAAAATGAAATGATATTTTACGCCGAAACATAGCCAACGAGGAGGTAACTTATCAAATATTTTATTTAAATTTCGAACTGGCTTGCAAATAGAAAGATACAAAAAAAAGCTGTTTATTGAAAAAACAAATGAACAGTTAAAAGCGGGATTTTTTTTTGTTGTTCGTCATTGATTTTGAAAAGTAATTGTATGCCAAAGAAAAAGTACTAAATAGGCCTTGGCCACAATTAGGCATTGATGGACTTATGTATGTGTTTATACGTTCGTCCATCAATGCCTCTTTTTGCTGGCCGCTGCAGTAATGTACAATATTTGAGTTTCAATCATAAGCTAAATTTTCACAAGTAACTTTTATATTTTAAAATATATTATCGGTACATGGTGTCATTCCACCAATGCGCGCAAAACGTTCTAGGAATACTTTATTTTGCGTTCAGCTAAGGAATATAATTCGCTGCCAAAATCTTTGTCACCTGACTTTTAAGTGCTTTTAAACTATTACTTTTAGGTGAATAGATTACTTCTTAGCAAACTCGCTCAATCTCATCAGTATCAATATAAAAAATAAAATAGCCACCATGGGACGTTTGGCAGATTTGACACATGAATGATATTTTTTTAGTTACTGTTGTCGCACATTTTAGTTACAAACTTCGCCGTCTGCAACAGGCGGCGTAGTGGGACCATCACGACATGACGTCATATCGTTATCGTTACGTCATACGAGATGGTTAGCAATAGATGTTTCACATCAAAATTACGATCTAATTTCTATTAGAGTTTAATACAATTGCGTAAAAAAAAACGAACGATTCCATCAGCAAAACTCTTGGTTTCTTAAATAAACCATTTAATTAACTTGACATTCGAGACGTCAAAACTTCGGGGTTACGGTGATAAAGTTCGGAAGTCCTTGAGAGCGTAACAGTATATTGTCGAATAGGATGAAGGCTTCGGACTGGCGATAAGAACTTACACAAAGGGAGGAGAAGCACTTAAGTGCTCTTAACAGGTCTCACTGAGAGTGCTGACGCACTTCGCTCAGGAGGGTGCTAGTACTTTTAAGTATGTTTTCAGGAAATAAAGGCTTTGATTTAGATTTGAGATAATTTAATGTTGTTGTGAATGCACATTAACAGGCTCATTCATAATTTTGATAAGTGGCTGTGTTGCTAGTGTTTAGACGTACTCGATCGAATTAACATAAACGCCAATTTAACTAAAACTGAATAAGCGCCGTCTGGTGAAAATAACGTAAACCACTTTTTCCATGCTATTTTATACAGATAATTTAATGATTACGTTATCGCGATCGATTTAAAAAAACTGGCACTAGGTCTGTGTTCAGCACCCGTTAAGCATTTTTTTAATGAAATTGCGTGTTATTTGCAGAGTTTTTTTTATAAATACGACTGCTACGTTAAAATGCTCATTCCAGTATTTTGGTCTAACAAAACTTATCACAAAATTGCTTAGCTTACTTATTTATATAGCGTTATCTTTATGTATTTTTATGTTACTTTAAATCTTGAAATAATTTGATAAGCCACATCAATCTCACAGCCATTTCCTCTCGGGTACTTATAATTCAAATTATAAGATGAAGAATGTTATATCAAACTAATTTAATAAATTTTATAATAACTCGCTCCTTGAATAATTCTCATTCATCTCATAAAATACGAGTTAAATATTTTAATAATCATCAACCCAGTTGCCAAACCATGCTCAAATAATTTATTAATTAAGTGAGAAATCTTTAATATTGTTCAAATGTAACTCAAATTCTATGAATCGTGTTAAAATTATAATATTATTAATATAAAATATGCTTCTGTTGTGTACGGTGCCAAATACATAATACAATTATGTAAAGTACATTGTAAAATAAAATATATTAATTATTACTTGACTTGATTGTTTTATTTTTCTCCTAGACATAAACTACCATATAATTTAGCCTACGCACTAGCGGTTGGTCGCGGGCGGCTGACCGCGCGGTAAGCCGCGTATTTTAGTATAATATGCAACCATAACCGCCACAAAACTATTCCTACCGCTGGCCACTCACCAACCACTTAGGCGCTAAGTTATAAATTGAATTAGCTGATACCCGCGGCTTCGCCCGCTAGGTTAATTAATTACTTGAGAACAACTCCATTCATTGGTGAAAACAGCATGAAAATCGGTGAAGTAGTTTTTGAGTTTATCGCAAACAAACAAACAGACAGACAGACAGGCGTGGCTGAGGACTTTGTTGTATAATATGTGGTGATGTCTCATAACGAATAAGTAGAAATCGTCGTTGGTCTAAAGATCTCAAACCGCGACTGCTGAACGTGACAAATCCTGGGTCAATTCACATCTAGAATTTCATTTCTGAAAATATCTAGGGCATTCTAGGCCAGCAGTAACTTTATCAAACTATTCCGCAATCCTGGAAAGCACTGGCACTTGTGGGCCCCTCAATTATGCTTATAACTCTTTGAGGCGCGCAGCCCAAGGCTGAGCTACGCATGTGTAGCTTCACGTAAGATTTATCATTTTGGACCACACCAAGGATGCGTGGCTGTAAACCTGACCTACGCTGTTAACGGTTCAAACCTTCTTCTTACTATGTCAAGTTCGACTTCCAGTCTAACCAGTTCCAGGTCACCATCATCATTTTCCTGCGCTGGTATCGGCGCAACACGCTTTTTTTCTCCCACTCTACCTTATCAGTCGTCAAACTAACTCTCTTCTCTTTCATATCGCTCCTCACACAATCCATACATCTTTTCTTTGGCCTTCCTCTTCCAGGTCAAAACAGTAATTTACATAACGCGATTGTCTGTTGTCCTCCACAACTGGCGAACGATACTCCATGGCATGACTGAAATTGGATTCATTGTTATCTCTTTCTATAATTGGCTAAGTTCAGTTAAAAGATTAGCCACCATGACCACAATTCGTTCTATATCATTACTCGGTTCAGCAGTCATGCAATGTGCAATCTCACAACTGAGCTCGTATAATAAGCGTCGTATAAGGAAAGCGGTTTCTTCCATAGGATTATACCGCTAGTCGTCGCACAAACGGTAAATCTATTGCATTCGGCGCTCGCCTCCCGGATCAGGAATGTTAGGGGTGACTTACATTTCTACGGATGAATCTGAAGAATATTTTTTATTGGGTTTTAACTCGCAGTACAACCTACGAAGTTTTCGGTGTAAATTTACTTGTTTCTGGCGGCCTTAATAAGAATTAAAGCTTTCAGCCAGGTATACCAGTTGACGGACGAAGACGCCGAAGAAAAAAACGGCTTCGAAATTTGAAAAGTACAAGATAAATTGGCTTCAAAGCCACATACAATAACTTCATACCTGTGTTCCCCAAAAGGCATGCAGCAGAAGTGAGTCCAGTGTCTTGGATCTCGCATTCATCACGGTTCACCTCGCTCCACGTCATTCCGCTGCCAACAAGGTGCGTCACCAGGTTCAACGGGGACGGCCAAGCTGCCTTTTATCTCGATAAACAGTCCGTGGTCCGTTTACAAAATGTGATCGAAATCCCTCCGGAACGTGGGACCGATTTATCTCCACTTGTGACGTTCATTCTGGCGCCCGATCAGGCTCTTGATACAGGAGTGGAATTCCCTGCCTGAGTCTGTCTACAACCTGGAGTCTTTAAATCAAGAGTCAATAGGTTACTTCTAGGCAAGCGTGCTCCATCTTAGACCACATAATCGCTTTCCATCAGATGAGATAGTGGTTAAACGTATGCCTATCAAAAGTAAAAAAAGCCGGCCTATTCTGTCGACCTCTCATCGTGTACACTTAGGTGGAGTGATTGACAAGTGAGCTGTCATTCCATCTTGTTTGTATGGTTTGACAGCTCACTTTCACTTCGTCCAAGCCTTCTGTTCGACATGTTTACAGAATCGCACTGCAGCTGATTACTAGTATTTTATATACACCGTGTTCCGGACGATATACATACATTTTGACCGGTTGTTCAGAACATGGAAATAAGCATTTTTCATAATGGACTCATTAATCAATACTTATCTTTTGTTGATTTTCTCACAAACTAAATACCTTGACGTAAATCACCTGATATGCATGCCTCTTTATCCGAATTGGCAACGAAAAACTCAAGAGCATTTGATAGGTTTTTCATTTTAATTGCACTAAGACCCTTTCATACTGCATAGCTCAATTAAATGAAAATGTAAATTTCTTTGTAAAGAAGCCTTTAAGAGTGTGTATTCCGTCCACTAGCGCCGCCAATCGTTTTTTATTAATTGTGGTAAATTTAAGACACGTAGATAAAAAACCGCTCTGTAATGCACTAAAGAAATGTATCTATTATTTTTTGACAGCTATTTTTAATACATAACTCATGGCTAAATAGCCAAAATGGCAATTATTGCTAAAAGTGGCCACTTTTAGCAAAAATATCGACTTTGGCAACTATTTATGTTCTAAAGTACAAACATAACTCTCAAAACATAATAAATACATTTCTTCAGTGCACTACAGAGCGGTTTTTTATCTACGTGTCTTAAATTTACCACAAATAATAAAAAACGATTGGCGGCGCTAGTGGACGGAATACACGCTCTTAAATTACTACTTCCTATGTTTAATTTTATTTGTTTAAGATATAGAAGCGTTTGTTAAAGTTTATGGATAACGTGAAGAACACGGTGTATATATTATTATGAAGAGACTGCCTGTCCAACCTAGAAGCCAGTAACGGATTAACACTTTTTGACTTGCGCCTGTGACGTAGCTTTTGGGGCAGAGAGGAGTCACAGTATCTGTTAAACGGTTACCCATCTACGGAACGCCCTCGGCAAATGTTGCTTAACCTCAAAGATCGACCCGTGCGGCAGTTGTTATTATTCAGCCACAGGGATTTACGTCTGAGTAGGTACACAATAAACATATTTGATTAATAATTTTGTGTTATTCAATTAGCAATTACGTTTATGAATAATATTTTGACAGTAGTTGATATTATTTGCATCGAAACACAATAGAACCTATTTCAGATTAACTATCATCATTTCAGTTCGAATCGGTTTAATTTAACTGGCATAATTTGCATATTAGAGTTATTGCGAGAACACAGATAATAATTTAAATTAATTGCGATGAACGATCCTGTAGTTGACTGGAATTAGTTATTACAGTGTAAATTAAATTATGTGCTTTTTGACTGTAGCCGTTGCTTTATAATTTATTTTTTTATGACATGGATTTGCTCTTGACTTTCGTCTTGGTCAGAGATGACAGAGACAAAGTCTACGATGGAGCGAGCTTACCCAGAAGGAGCCTGTTCACTCCAACTTTGAAGAGTTTCGGGTTGTAAGCGTTCGGAAACACAGACGCAGGCAGAGAGTTCCACTCCTTTGCTGTGCGCATTATAAAAGACGTTTGGAAACGTTTGGTGCGAATTCGTGTAATAGCAACAAGGTAGGGATGGTAAGTTGCAGTGCGTCTGGATGTCCGATGGTAGAAGGGGACCAGTGGAATGAGGTCGTGGAGAATGGCATGTTGAAACCGGTGATTGACCTACGGGTCTTTTGTTCACGAGGCTGCCAGACATTCCCAACCTCTGCAATTCTTGAAAGCCAGAATCAACAGTGGCAACCAGCAGAAAAACGCCGAGACAATGAAACTCGATGAGTCCCAGAGAAACGATAGAACTGTCTTAGACCGCCAGCAAAATTAATCAGAAAAGTACAGCGGGGTTTGAATTCTACGTTAGACTGTTTGCCGGGCCAATCAAAAACTGTTGCCTATTAGATTTCTCCATTTATAAGCATTTTCAACCCGGATTGATTTAAATTTATTTCATTTATATTTTATTATGTTTGGGTGGTGGGTGGCATTTATGCGGGGGATTACCCGCTATTAATTAAGGTAATTCACAACAAGCCATTTACAAGCCTCCACAGTAGACTAAGTTTTAAACAAAAAAGTAATTACCTGTAGGTAGAAGTGTGCAACCACTATTAGAAAATAACAGAATTCATATAGTGTTTGGTTTAAACAGTACTAATGGTCGCTAAGCTGCTTGCAAACAAATCTAATGAAAGCTGTTCATCTTTAACAATTTTTTAGAGTGCTTTTGCTGAGCGAATCATGTAAGAGTTGCCACGGTGAACTGTGTCAGCGTAAGGAATATGGAGAAGATTTCTTAAACGTGAATGTCGAGGAGGAACGTTCAGAGACAGCTTAGAAAGAAGTTTAGGACATTCAACCTTAGATTGTGCTATTAGTATAAATTAGTGGAGTAACACCCCCTCGCCCCCAAAAATACTTTAACCTGTTTATTGGGGTTGATCCTTCCCCCATCGTGTCAGATCGGAGAGTAAAAGCAGAGGGTGGACCTGTGTTTGTCCACACTCTTGTGCAGTATCATTATATTCTACAACTCGACTAAATTCCTTTAAGATTGCCCACCGTGACTGAAGTTCGGTTGGGAGTATAATTAATTATCAAAAAAAGACACCAAAATGTCCCGAATGGTCATACGTATCTTAACTAATATTATAAAACTGAGGAGTTTGTTTGTTTGTTAGCTTGAACGTGCTAATCTCAGGAACGACCTCCATCCATCCATAGTGATCCGCAACAATTTTAGTAACGAAAAACGGTTTGGATTTTTACAAAGAGATAGAAAAGGCAGTGACCGCTACTAGCATTCCAAAACAAAACAACTAAAATTTAATTTATTTGCTGAAGCCAAAGGGTACAGCTAAATTAAATTAATTAATATTTTGTGTTTGACATTTAGCTTGACAAGCAAAACAAATTAATTAACACTATTAGATTCTATTTTGTATAATCTAATTGTTTCGAAAAAGTATTATTTAAACTAACTGGTTCGCGTCGAACTTGTGAAACTATAAAAATGGCAATTTCATGGGTTCATTTTTTTTTATATTCGTAATTAATATTTAATAGTAGTCTAAATTATTCTTTATAACACCAGCTATCTGCCGTACGTTCGGATATTATATGGAACAAACCAATTTTTTTTTTTGTGTAATTCTGCCTTTGTACTTGTGTGCACGTAAAATATTGAATAAAATGAACAAGTCATCCATAAACGTTAATAATTATGCATTTAGTAAAAATCTGCTTTTTTGATATTACAAACCGACTCTTCAATTTTATTCTATTCTATGTCTGTATGTATAGAGTTTAATTTTTCATACATTTATTGTAACACTAGAGGCCGCCCGCGACTTCGTCCGCGTATAAATTCTCGTTATTCCCATGTAAATCCCGATCCCTCGGGAACTCCGGGTTAAAAAGTAGCCTATGTGTTATTCTGGGTCTTCAGCTACCTACATACCAATAAATACAATTTCATCGTAATCGGTTCAGTAGTATTTGCGTGAAAGAGTAACAAACATACATACACACACACATCCATCCTCACAAACATTCGTATTTATAATATTAGTAGGATAGGATAGTAGGAAGTAGGATAGTAGGATTAGTTGTTATCTTTGTGATAACGGCGATCTTTGTGAAAACACGATTAATTAATGTACTATGTGTCGTGTTTATCGAAAGTACTATTTACCGAAAAGTACTTACATCAATTGGCGTGAGTTTATGTGTGCATACACATAAACTCACCTCCTAATGACCTAAAAACCCTCAACAGACCTAAGTTTACACGGTGAGAGTTTGTCAGAATAGGCCAGCTACTATGATCCGTACAGTCTCTAGCTTCACTTCCGTTTACCTTCTAATAAGGTCTGTTTATCTAGACTTCTACACCAATATTATAAAGAGGAAAGATTTGTTTGTATGTTTGAAATGAATAGGCTCTGAAAGAACTAGACTGACTGAAAAACTCTTTCACCATTAACATTATCCCTGATGAACAAATAAAAAAACATAGGGCTACAATAGATGGAGGTATAGAAGATGAAGTTCGTGGGGTGTCTACTAAACCCACGCAAACTAAGTTGCGGGCGCGAAGTGCCCTCCTTAGACGTCCCATGTCAATCAATGAACCTATTTAGCTTTTTCAACCCAACTACGTCGGGGTCAGCTTTCAGTTCAATCGATGCAGCTAAATACCAGTATTTTACATGGAACGCACATCCACAACGCTGTAAAGAGGTAACACGATAAATTGCTTTAAACTTTCATGGTCACTAACATTAGAATAGTTCATATCGGGAATGCTACCATGTACCTTTTTATTTGCGAGTTTCCGATCTCGATATGAACTATTCTAAGGTAACACGATGCTCCATGTTAAGACTGGTGCCAGATATACTGGCTTCTGACTATTTGTAACGACTGTCAAAGATCGACGAATGACAGTCGGGACCAACGGCTTAACGTGCTTTCTGAGGCCCGGAGTAGTCTCGGTATGTGGAATGAATGGTCAACAAATCATCATCCATGGACTCAGCAAGCGCTGCTTTACCTTGAAAATGTCTCCGTGGTTGAGTTGTTTGGGCGCTTGCCTTGTGACGTGAAGCATACTTTGATTGTAAAGATTATCGAGTTTGGCTAAGACAATATAAAGGCGGTTTGGAAACGGGTCCTTAGACCTTACTGTACACACGCTAAGAAGAATAAGACCTCGACACCGAACCAAGTGGTTGTTATTAGTTTTTGAGGACCATTCCAAGTTCCAATTTTCCCAAAAATAAAAATTACAAAAAAATATTACTGACTTCCAAAAAAAACACCGCAAAGCATAAAATAAGTTAGTTATTTTTAATTGGTGATACTTGGGTGACGTCTTCGTCTACGCAGAAATTGAAATAAGCAGAAACGCACATAAAATAAAAACTGATTCAAACTGATTTCGGGACCAACTGGCAAGTATCGAACTAACAAAAAATCACACAAATCTGATCAGAAACCTTGGAGTAAACGGCGTATATACATAAAAAAAATACCTGCCGAATTCAGAACCTCCTCATATTTTGGAAGTCGGTTAAAAATGTCCCCGTTCGAGTGTGAACAGCCCTGTAGTCTTGCTAGGGATTGCATAACGTCAACAGATGCAAGTCAAGTGCTCGGCGTATTGACTCACGCTCGCAGCCCGGCTCCAGTCTCCCAGGGATCTCCACACATATGGAGCAGGGGTGGCCAACAGTTGGCGTGGCTGCTACTAAATCTTTTTGAAGAGAAAGGGTTTTTTTTTAAGAAAAGCAATTTTGGGGGCCTTGGACAAGGTAGACCGATGACACGTTCTTTTTCTGGGAACTTGCTAAATGCAAGGCTCATTGGACCAAAGTGGCGACAGTTAAGGCAAGCCTATTTCTAGCACAGCAAGATTACCTTTTAGTATTTTTTGTCGGAATCTTGAGCCAAGAAACCTGTATTTGAAATACTACACCTAAGGCAAAATTTTTATACGAGCATCAGAAATAGTAATTAGGTACTCGATTGTAAAAGAATTTCCATACGCAGAGAAATCAAAGTATAATTTTTACGTACCTGACTGCCGAATCTTCTAATGTGATAGTACTATGAGAACCCTAAACAAATCTGTATTTAGGTTCGATTCCTGAATACTCCACGTTATCGCCAATGGTTTACAATCCCTGACCTAGAAGGAAGATTTTTGAGACTATTGAAATATAAGCTGAGTGACGAGAATCGTGTCGTCAGACAAAATGATTTCATTGCTTCAGAATTTTTATTTGAAGGTAAGAAGCACCACTATATTTCGTTTTGGAACCATCTTTATAAGAATAGCATATGTACTATAAGCCAATCGTACTACTGGAACAGAACGAGATTAATGAAGTAGTTTTTTTGAAGTGTAAACTTCTTTGGCGGTGTTGAGCACATTTCTTGGGATGGGTATAAAATGTTAAACTCGCGTCAGGACACGAGACATGATCGAAAATTCGTAAGACGTCAGGACACGTGACCTGCGCAAAGTTAATCTTCAAGTTTTCACTTCTGCCGGCACTCCCTGATTGCAACCCATTGTTATTTTTATCGATAGGCCTGACATCTAATTGAAAGCAATGATGTAAGTTACAATGGACCACCTTGCCTATGAGTAAACATATTCACTCTTGACTAAAAAAAAAAACAATCAGCAAGACTGTACTACTTTACGTACTACCTAATCCACATATATTAGCTAGACTAGACGAAGGCTATACATTTAGTTTACTTACAAAAGTTTACTTGCTAAACCTTTACATCAATGTGATTAGGCATCATTTAAGATAAATAGCGTTATACTCAAAGCATCATCTCAAAAGATAATAAATCGATTCAAATCGTCGAACTCAAGCGGTTTATTAACAAGACCTTAAATGTTACCATCCATTGCTGTAAATCACTTCCCATTCAAAATGATGGCTCAACTAAATCATTGATACGTCAGCAAATTGCCTGTAGCCCCATGGCCCGTAGCGCGTAGCACTGCTACGCCGTAACCCGTAGCTCGTAGCTTCGTAGCGGGCGTAGCGTGAATTCGGCGCGATCCATCAGTGAAGAGATTGCGGTGGAACATCGATCAGTGTCGTTGCTTGCCGTACTGGGTATCCTTGCGATGTACGATTATGAGGACATTGCCAAAAATTTTATGTTCACAGTTATTTCAAATTGTTATGTTATTTCAAATGAAATCGAATATGAGGGGAAACGGTGGAAAATATTAGCAGGCAAGCCTACCAAGGCATGTTTTTCATGCCAAATATTATCAGTTAAAATAATAATGTTCGGTAATTAAAAGAGCGAAGATATGATTATCTTATATCTACATATATACAAAAAAGAAAATAATTAGAAAGTTGCAGTTGACGGGGAGCGAAGCCGCGGGGGATAGCTAGTAAAAAAAAAAAAAATGAAAAAAAAAAGTCTCATCTGATTATCAATTGGGTGTCGGTCTTCCACCGTCTCCTCTACCGCAAGTGTATTGCCACATCAAATGAACTCACTCACATTCTCAGCTCCTGGCCAGGCCAACTGCCCACCTCAAGTGGTAGTTCAATCGCGGCTACTTTTTATACGACTACTTATATAAATCTACTATCTACTACTATACAGGGTGACTTTCAATCGTTGGATCAATCTTCATGGAGTCATATTAGTTCTCATAAAAACTTAGTATCTAATTTTTTATTTGTCTTCGGTAGAAAGTCAGTTCATACCGCGTGTATCTGACATCGACGCACAAACGATTTCTACGGGTCAATGAGAAAAAAGCCGACGAAAATTTCCAAGTCTAGGGTGTCCAGAATCATGCCCTGGACCCATGGAAATCATTTGTGCGTCGATGTCAGATACACGCGGTATAATTATTACATAAAGAATCGCTACACAAAATAAGGTGTAAAATATTTATGGTAATTAACAATCTTACTCAATCATGCATCTACGTGTAATAGTCTTTCCTCTACTATGCTTATATTTTCCCAATCGATAAAGATGCGAGAGCGTTGGCGAGAAAGATAAAAATTAAAAATCACAGATGTTGTGTGGTTAATTCTGCTAAAGTGGCCTTCTCAGACCCCCTGGTTAAACTTGAGGTCGAATCTTCAGCCGTAGCGACAGCTTATGACCTCAATAATACAGTTACTTATTAAACATTAATATTATCATACAATTATTAATTCATAGCAAATGCTCATTTTCAACTATCATACATGAATAATATATTAATTGGATCCCATAGTTGAATTTGAAGACACGGTTGGCGCAGTGGTTGAGTGATTGGCAACTGCGCTACGTGTTCGATTCTCGCACGAAACAAATATTTGTATGTCCTACAGATAGTTGTTCCAGATCAGAGAGTCAATTCTACTAACTTTTAAGCAACATTTGCATTCGCATCTCAATCAACTTATAACTTTGGCGACCTTTGATCAACAATAAAAAAATGAAAATCTGTCAAAAAAGCATCAAATGCCATCCATTTTTGAAAGATTGACACTGACATGCGAATGCTAACGAAATCTGAAAATTTTTAGAATTGGCACTCAGGATGTTTGAGTACGTGAATTCATATGTTTGTAAACGTACCCACGTTACAGAAGAAATTCCTAGTGTAGGACAACCATAAAAAAATATAATCATTTAAATAATAAAAACATCATTTATTAGTCAAACTTTTACAAGTCAAAGAGCTATTCAGAAAAAAAAATATGCCTTACTTTCAGTAACAACAAGGCGCGATGGAATGATGTAGTCATATTATAAAAACTGCTTTCATCCGCTGACGATAACATTGTATGATAAATTTCTTAGCTTATTTTACATAAAAAATATGCATGTTCGGGCATAACTTCGCCGGGTTTGTTAAATTCTTATTTTGGTTTTAAAACTAGTTTATACCGAAATAGTCCCACTCAAATTTCGTAAAGACCTGGTATGAAGAACTTCTAAGATAGACAACTAAATTCATATGGACTAGTTCATACTTTTGGAGAGTAGCACTAAAAATAGGAAAACTAAAAACCTTTTTACAAAAAAATATTTCGTCAATTATAGTGGTTTTTATTTGGAAGCCTATTGTATTTTTGTGTTAAAAATTATTATATTAGAATACGACTATACCATTTCGTTACACCCTGTAGAGACCGACCACGAGGCGTATGTGCCCGAGCGATTGAAAGGAGCGATCCGTCCGGGCGGGCAAAGAGCGATGGTTTCATTTAAGTGATACTGATGTATCGCGCGTTTGTTGAAAACGATCAAATGTACTGGGTATTGATGGTCAGTTAGTTATGTAGCTTTTTTTTCGTCAAAAGGGGTTTGGCGAGAAATATAATATGTGTTGATATAGCTGAACAACCACTGACATTGATCAAGCATCATTGAGTCATGCCCTATTAAGCGTACTCGTACATAGTTCGTTGAGGGGTGGTCCGATTTACGTAGCATTACATTATTTATGGCTTATGTTTAACTTACCACCAGATATAGTAACAAATAGCAGACAAAAGTAGTAAATGATCACCAAAATGAAACTCGCATTTTAATGTAAAATTATAACCAAAGTTTTAACACTTTGCTATCCTATTTAAGTAAAATGACTCCAAGTAAATCATGAGTAACCCAAAAATAGTAAATGATCACCAAAATTAAACCAACATTTTAAAGTAAAATTATAACCAAAGTTTTTAAATTCTGCTATCCTATAAAATGAGTCCAAATAAATCATTGTTATCCCAAAAGTAGTAAATGATCACCAAAATTATATCTCGTTATCCGATTAAACCAAATGATTCACCAACAATAGAAGGGATCTGGCGCTCGGCGGCCGCTACCGCGGCACGCTCGCTTCGCTCGCTCGCCTTCGCGCGCTAATGGTCATGGTTCTAACCTAACCTAACCCACATGTTTCACCAGCCATAGAGGGGATCTGACGCAGACACGTTACTATAGAATTTGAATATTATACTAACTGAATATTAATTTGCTCGCTAAGATTTGGTGATCATTTACTAAATTTGGTGGTCGAAAATTTAAAGTGGAGTCGTGACTAAAATAGCTGGTACTATTGTATTTTCAGACTTTATTTTTCTGGTGTTAAGTAGATATTTTTGGTTACAAAACTAAGGGTATCAAAGCATCTGTTGCCTCCTTCTGCGAAGCAGTCATGCTAGCGAAGGAGGTGGCGGAGCGGGAGAGGAGACCCTCTCGTCCCGGCCGCCGTGGTGGACGCCGCGGGCGTCGGGGGCCACCTGGTGACCTCCGGCCACCGTAGGCGCGGGCCTGTGGACGGCGAGCTATGGGTGGCTCGCCGTCCGTCTGTCTAGTGATGTCAGGCCGTGTCGACGGCGCGTTAGTGTTCCACGCGCGCCTCAAAGAGAGTCAGCAACACAGAGGGGCCCGAAAGGGCCGACGCCTGCCGGAGTCGCGGGATTATTCGCAAGAGACACCGTGGCTCCGGAACACAAAGGGCAATGAAGGAACATGGATGAGTTTTAGTCAGTAGAAGTCTGACACTCCCTCCCGCTACACCCAGAGCGGGAGGAGTCATTGGATGATTTCCCATACCTAAAAAAAAAAAAAAAGAAAGGGTATCAAAGCATTTTATGGTGGTCATTATATTTATCCCCATTATTTATTATCCGCAGGCAAACCAAGGTCACTGACATATTATCCCGAAGAACCACCAAATATTTATTTTTCGCAATACTGATGGCCAAATGAATCAAAAGGTTTTGAAGTGGCGGCTGCGTATTTGAAGGATCGTTGTAAGGCGTTCCACAAAGTTTACCAAATGCCTGGTGAAAGCTGACGTAATTGTCCTGTTACGAGACGCAAAGGACCGGTCGATGTGGACCCTTGGGTGAGGTGAATGTTCAGCAGTGGACTTCTTTTGACTATGATGATGAACATCAGCCCTGTATCCCACATAGAGACGGTAAGAGACATATTTTGCCGGTTATGTATCCAAACACCTATCCATCACCGCACAAGCTACAGACGCCTAGATAGAAATCCCAATACAGCCCAACCCGGGTATCAAATCCAAATCAAAACTAAATCACTAATGAATAGCGTTCACTTTACCTCCTCAAGCAGTATTTGCAATATGAACAGGTGCTGATAGTGTTTTAAGATCCACTGAGAGCACTTTAGTATCTTCAGAAAGTTCTAACGATGTAGTATCAATTACTAGACATTTTTTTTTTATCTTAAAAAACGACATAATTGATTGATGTAAAATAAGTTTCATAATCCAAACTCTTGAGTAAAAACTTATAACTTTTAAAACACCGTTATAATTACAAATTTCCGATATATTTTAATAGACAGTTATCTTTCTGAATGAGATATAACTATGAGTCTAGATCATAATCTTAATACTAGGTCTTCTTAATTTAGATTGTAAATGTAAAAGAAAATCAGTATTGAAGTCTTGTAGTTCAGACAATAATGTGAACGAACTGCAGACAATGGGTTTAATATTAAAATACAGATCATTTGTAGTCGAAAATAATGGGCATCTATTTTAGAAACATATTTATTCAGATATTTTGAGGATAAAGACTTGTTGTGTTCTTATTTACGAAATAATAAGCGAAAAACTGAAATGTATTTCATTCTGCGTATTTGTGTAATAAGAATTGCAAAGCTAATGAGCTTTAATGTTCTAAAAAGCTGCCAGCCATCTTCTTCAATAATAAATCAAGATAAAACATTCAAATCCCGAGGTCAGATAGAAAAACTTTTCACAAAAAAATACAACCGACTTCCAAAAAAAAAACCAGTACAAAGTAAATAAAAAACTTTTTACAAAAAAAATACAACCGCCTTCCAAAAAAAAAAACACTACAAAGTAAAAAATAACTTTAATTTCGGAAGTCGGTGTTTTTATTAGTTTCTTCGTATTTTGACACCGACTTCAGAAAATAAAGTTATTTTTAACCGACTTCCCAAAAAGGAGGAGGTTATCAATTCGGTTGTATGTTTTTTTTTATGTTTGTTACCTCATAACTCTTGACCTCTCTCAGAATTGTTAACCTCCTCCTTTTTGGGAAGTCGGTTAAAAATAACTTTAATTTCGGAAGTCGGTGTTCTTGTTAGTTTCTTCGTATTTTGACACCGACTTCCGAAATTAAAGTTATTTTTTACTTTGTAGTGTTTTTTTTGGAAGTCGGTTGTATTTTTTTGTAAAAAGTTTTTCATTTTTCACTTTTTAGTGGTACCCCACACCTAACAACACCACTGCAAAATCGCAAAGCAAAATACGCAATTTCGATTACTCGGATGACATAAAACCATCATCTAAGTAGACGAATTCCAGCTATTTCGATTTAAAATCCAAAGTTCGTAACTGATTTTGATAAAATTGAAATGGGACCAATCTGCAAGTATATCATTTCAGATAAAACAACACCGAACTGAGAACCTCCTTTTTAGGAAGTCGGTTAAAAAGTACAAGAAAAATGTGACCTTTGATAAATACTAGCGATTTGGTGACCTTTCAAAAAATCATTTGTACTCAAGACCATCCAAAATACTTCTTTTTGACTTAAATTAATTTTTTGAACGTTTTCCGGTTACAATTGAATTAACAGATTTAATACAAATCTAGATTATTCACAGATTTAATTGAATTGCTAATTGGATTTAATAAGTTGCATGAATCAGAGTCACGGCTCCTCTAATTCAAAATTTCTTTTTTTATTTGAAAAAATGAATTTAACTGTATAATTGGATTCTATTAACATAAATGAATTGTATGTTGTTTTAAACAAGGTTGTTTCAATTATTTCTGTGTAGGTAATGTTTTCTTTTACTTTGTGTAATTAAAAGATAATATAAGGTACACGGAAATTTTATACATAATTATGTGTTCATTTTCAGGAATCGGTATTTTTAATTTCCTTAGTTGCCTTCTCTGAGTACAACCAAGCGGGAAATAATTAACTGTTGTATTTAGTAATAGAGGAGCTCGTGGATAAATAATAACAGCCGCACAGGTCGTTCTTCGAGGTTAAGCAACGTTTGTCGAGGTTGGTCTGTGGATGGGTGACCATCCTATCATGCCGAGTTTCCTCCGTGCCTCGGAAAGCACGTTAAGCTGTTGGTCCCGGCTGTCATTTGGAAATCTTTGGCAGTCGTTACGGATTGTCAGAAACCAGAAAATCTGACACCAGTTTTGCCAAGGAGTACCGTGTTACCCAGATAATGGGTTGTGGAGGTCTGGTAGGCAGCCGCTCCGCTCGGGAACTCCTAAGTGTAGCGGGGCATGTGGCGGCGCGTCGCGCTTTACGCGGCACTATTTATTTATTTATTTTTTGGTTCACCAACAATTGTATACACTAACATAAGCACATTACACAGAAGCAACTGATTAGGATAGAGTGTAACAATCTCTTACAGAAAAAAAAATCTCTCTCTTAATATAATTACAGGGTTACAAGTATTAAATAACAAATAACCAAAGGCGATATAGAAGCGTCAACAACCAAGTTTTAGCTTCAATTGCGGCACTAGAACTTTAATGGACGACGTAATACAGGTTTGAGAAATTCAAATCAAATCAATTTATTCATATTTTTAACAGTAAAATGTATATAAATAGTCACAGAAAGATAATATATAGTAAAGATCTTACAAAAGGTAATTAATGGCTATCTTAAATCTAGTTTATGGCTAAAATTACTGATGCTAGTGATAGCAACTATACTTAAGACGTTATAGCTTTAACCTGTCTTTAACACCCAAGTCTTTATAACAGTGTTCGGCTCCTGTTAAGACTTATTGTTGTTTAGTTATTGCTATGAAGTGTCTTATACACCTTGAGGTGTTATATTGACTATTATTGCAGACACAGGTTATTAAATAAAGTTTGACCCCTTTCCGATCGGAAAGCTCCTCATGCATATTCACGCTCAAGTAATTTATGTGTATTGAAATAACAGTAAACACCGGCTCTACTCACTCGGGGACTTAATTGTTTAATGTTATGTTTGTGTTCACTGATACTGGGCTACAAATTATTATGGCGCTTTGATTGTAGCTTGTAGGCGTTTCAAGCGAGATGTTAAAAGGGTAATTATATTATAGGTCTTTAAACTTTCACATGAAGCTAAAAAGATTAGATTTTAGAATATTATTGTACTATTCTGTTAAGCGTGTGTTAGTTTATTGCGTATCCTAGCTATTGCCCGCGACTTGTTACGTGCATATCCGGCTTTCTTCCGTTCCCGTATAGCCTAAGCCTTCCTCATGAATGTGTCTATAATACACAAAAAAAAATCCTAATCCGACTGCTAGTTCTAGAGATTAGCGCGTTCAAACAAACTCTTTAGCTTTATTGTCTTAAGTTTAGAAGTTGATTGGGGTTCTTGCACAGATTTGTTAAAAATTATAGATTCCATTCACCGCACAAATCAATACATGCCGCCTGCTTTCGAGAACTATCGGAAAGCTCCTCATGCATATTCATGCTCAAGTAATTTATATGTTCGGCTCCAGCGTGCAACGTGTATTGAAACAACAGTAAACACCGGCTCTACTCACTCGGGGGCTTAATTGTTTAATGTTAAGTTTGTGTTCATTGATACTGGTGCTACAAATATTATTGGCGGTTTGATTGTAGCTTTAGGTGTTTGTATTTGGGTGTTTAAAGGAAAATAACAGAAGCCAAGAATAAGGCCAATTCTACTAATTTTTAAGCAACTTTCGTATTCGCATGTCAATCGCAAATTGCTAAAAAAGCCTTAATTTTCATACATTTTTGACAGTTTGCGATTTGAGATGCGAATGTGAAAATTAGTCAAATTGGCACTCTGATCAGTCACTTGATAATCTTGAACAAGTTCTATTCAATGGCCTTAATTAATCTTGTAGAAAAATTAATCAATTAATTTCAACTAGCTTTTGCCCGCGACTTCGTACGCGCATATCCCGTTTTCTCCCGTTCCCGTAGGAATTTCGGGAAATCCTCTCTTAGAGCTCCCCTAAACTCCCCAAGGCACGTGCAGCTTCATACGACCAGTCAGTAGTCTTGGTTGTGTTGTTGCGTTATCTGTCAGTCATTCACTCAGTAACGGAAGAATTTTATAAACCAAATGAAAATAAAACTAATACCTATAAAAAAGTGAACGTAAATTAGCCAAAACTTATAAAGCCATCGGTATCTAAAAATCTATGCGTACTTCACCTAAAAAGAAATAAAATGTAAACTATTAATAATTTTTAGTTTGAACGAATATTTAATTAAACACTACCAAAATAACTAATACGTATTTTATAAAATAATAACAAAAGGAATCTTAAAATAAATTATCAAAGACTAAATTATGTATTGTCTGTCAATAAGGTCGAACGCTCTGAACTTCAATTCGCATCAACTGGCAAAAATTGTAAGAAGCTCGCGCTTTTGGCCTCTCGCAGGTCAACCTGAGAAGATTGGCTTCTGCTTAACCCGACTTGCCTGTGAAGGCCTTAATATAGTAATAAAGCCTCCAGCCAGGCTTTGGAGCTCGCGCTCGGACGCCCCGCCTTTTTATACCTTCGGCCGCGAGACGCGTCGAGCGCGGCGACCACAGGCGCGACCGATTCTCGAACGTTCGCGACCGGCCGCACTGCGCGCTTGGCGCCTAGCTGCTAGGGCGGTCGCGAACGTTCGAGAATGTTCGTTTTACGAAGCTGCTCGCTAGGTGACACGCTAGCCTCTAGGCGCCAACCAAGCTGCCTGCCTGTGCGTTCGCGACCTTAGACAAAAATAATCCATAAAGCATGATTCAGTATTCACGCGCGATGGCTTATTATTAGCGTATTTCATGTATAACTTTGGTGTTTCTATACCAATTTCTATGATTATTTTTTATGGAATAGTTAACAATGTTAACTTTTTTAATAAGGGATGACTGAGAGTGTTATTTATAACACTCTCAGTCATCCCTAATTAAAAAAGTTACAGTAAGTTTACTTAAGAGTAGACAAATATAATCAGAAAGCTTCGAACTGCTAAGCTATCGGGAGTTACACGTGTTATTGTGCGTCAATCATAAAAGATAGACATATGCTGTCCTGGGATATTTTTTACATAATTTTAAGGAGAACATTTCCGTCATACATGATTTCTGTGTAGCTTTAACCAATAAGGTTGCACACGCGACGGAAGCTTAAAAAATGGAGTAACTTCTCCCGTTTTCCCAACATTTCCCTTCACTGCTCTGCTCCTATTGATTGTAGCGTGATGAAAAGTATACTATAACCTGCTCAGGAGTATGAAGAATAATTGTACCAAGTTTCGTTAAAATCCGTCGAGTAGTTTTTGTTTCTATAACGGTTATACAGACAGACAGACAGACAGACAGACAGACAGACAGACAGACAAAAAATTTACTGATTGCATTTTTGGCATCAGTATCGATCCCTAATCACCCCCTGATAGTTATTTTGGAAATATATTTCATGTACAGAATTGACCTCTCTACAGATTTATTATAAGTATATAGATGTGATTTTATTTTTATAGTGGGGCAAAGCTTAGCAACATATTGATGTAGTATTTTCTTACTTGATGTAGAATTTTATTCCGAATAAATCTTCGAGAAAAATAACTATATTCGAATCGAAGCAAATGAGGTTCTAGTGAATTGTTGGCATCGGACAAAAACCGTCTTAAAAAGTCTGTCAAAATGATTGAGCACTGATTATTTCCAAGAAAGCGTAGGTACTTTAATTCCACGAGACGAAGAACATATCTTATATTTATGTATCTTTTTAGCCATTTGTAAAATTGAAATAACGAAACCTCTACCAAACCTTTTGGGAATAACACGTAAACGAAGTAACCTAAAACTTTGGGGCAACCACTGAGATTAATACCGAAACCATCTGTTTCGCTACGTCAAAACTTACGAAAAAACATTTGAAATCTCAACCTAAATTAAAAACTTAATACAAGGCATATTTTTACATTTAAAAACATATTTTTCAACATTCAGCTTCGTCTAGAAATTTTACCGTCTCGTAAGACCGCGAAGTGACTTTGTAACGACGTCCTACAAGCCTCACGCCTGTACAAGGTCATTGTGTTATTTCGACGTAATCTATACTTACTATTGTAAAGCTGAAGAGTTTGTTTATTTGCTTGAACGCGCTAATCTCAGGAACTACTGGCCCGATTTGAAAAGTTCTTTCAATGGTGGATAGCCCATTTAACGAGGAAGGCTTTAGGCATATATCATCACGCTAAGACAAATAGCAGCATTAATGGAAAATGTGATGAAGACGAAGTTGCGCGGGTCAGCTAGTAGGCACTTAATTTCGTTTAATATATCGTTGACAAGCAATTACGAACATGTCAGCTTTGAAAAATTATCGCAGACAAGTTTATCGAAGACAATGTGAAAAGTTAGTTTTCTGTAAAGTTCTGAAGTTAGATGGATGAGGTTTTACATAGAATGTAAGTTGTTATTTTTAGATTTTTTTATATAAATTTGGGTTTAAACTTTGAACCTGTTTTTAAACTTCATAAAAGGAGTTTTTCTGCTTATTGCTTAATTTAGACTTAATAAAATTCTATTCTATTTTTTTTATTAACGGTAGGTAAGCAAAAACTGATGTCAACTATTCTGTCAATGTCAAACTTCTTAAATAAAATAAAAACGGGCAAATGCAAGTCGGACTTGCACACGACAGGTTTCATAGGAGCTATAAGCTGAAAAAACACGTTTTTTTGTATAAGAAACGCCCGCTAATTTTAATTTAATTTTTATTATTTGTTGTAACAGCGGCAATAAAAATTGTCTACCTACGGTTCTTAAGATAGAGCCCTCTGACAGACGGACGGACGGACAATGGCGGTTTAGTAATAAGGTACGATACCGAACGGATAGGTCGGATACGGGACCCTAAAAATCAAGTATATCATCAACTGCCTAGCCTTTTCTCAACAATATTGGGGTCGGCTTCCAGTCAAACCGGATTCAGCTGAATACTGAACCCATAATGAAATAATAAAATTAAGTGACCAAACTAAACCAACAGAAAAACGATTTACCTAAATAAATACTAAAGTTATTGTGATTATTTCCTACCATCAATCATTTCTCTACACTTAGCTTTATTATTGAACCATGAATCCATTCGGGTATTAATCTAATCATTGGGCACATAACTTCTCTGGGCATGTAATGTTACAACTTAAAGACTGTGTTGCAGTTATAGCTACCAAGAAGCTAAGCTTCTCCTAGGGAAACGTGCTCCATCTTCGATAGCATCATCACTTACCATCGAGCGAGCAGGAAGCGAAGCTAAAAGAAACGGATTTGCACGCAACAAGCCACACTTACCACACCACAACACCACCACCCCACACCACACCACACCACAGTCACCACAGCCTACCACAGTGTAGTCTTTTTAACCCAAAGGTTGACTGGTAGAGAATACCTTGTTGCATTAAGTCCGCCCATGTACCACTATTGTGCATAAGGCTAAGTAAATAAATAAATTTTAATTAATGAAATTATTTTTTTTTCTGACACACAAACATGCATTATAGTGTTAGTAAACATACAAAAATAACTTACTGCCTAGTGTTAGTACAAATCAACCTCCTCACAAACTGCTGCACAATCGGAGAACCAAAGCTCTCGGCTACAGTTTTCAGGATGCTGTTTTGACTGTCTCTCACTCTCCTAAGTAGCGACGCCGTTTTTTTTACGAATAATTGCAAAGAATCCGTCGGTACGGGCTTGCGCAAACGTTTCCGACGCACTACAGTAACGTGGTAGCCTTAACAACATCCTGAAAGCATTGTTCAACATCCAGCGATCTCTTAGCATAATTGACCCATAGATTGCCCGTGTACAAACTTTGACAATAAGCCTTGAAAAGTTTTACTTTTACTTGATCTGTACACCGCGCAAATCTACGGGACAACATATTGCTACGGACCTCTAAAAACCATGAATACATCGTTACTTAAGGAAAACGTGGGTAAGCTCGCTCCATCGTAGACTTTCTCTGTAATTTCTGACCAAGACGAAAGTCAAGAGCAAACCCATCTCAAATTAAAAAAAAACCTAATATAAAAAAATATCGAAAACTAAATTGTGTAATCAAAAATTCGAACACTTCATGTGACATTCACCAACATGAACTACGCCCGTGTGAGGTAGCCAACTGTGTACCTGGAGAGAAAAACAGAAGGATTAAGGGAACTATAAACGGTTTACAAAGTATCTGCGTAATTGCTCATCGAGTCAAAGCTCCGAAGTCTTGAGCATCGACGCCGAGTTGCTCGTCGTTCGGTTCTCTATCGGTTGCATTTTGGGGCGTGTGTTGATTCCGCCAAGCTCGTTCCGTCATTGGACCACAAGATGTACAGCGATGAGACACTGATACATGCTGGATATCCCATCCACACGGACACAACTTTTTGGGAACATATTCATTGTGCGTGCAGCTATGGAGTGAAATTCCTTGCCAGAGTCTGTTTCTTGATTGGTACAACCTAGAAAGATTTAAGTCAAGAGTGAATAGGTTACTTCTAGACAAGCGTGATCCATCTGCGACCACTACAATGCTTACCATCAGGTGTGATAGTCATACGCGTGCCTATCAATATTAATAGTATCAAATAATTCACACTGGTTAGTGTTTTTCATATCCGCATAAATGTAACTTTACCCAGCCACGTCCCGCGAAACAGTAGACACCCATATCGCTGTCAACCGAAAACCAGCGAGTAATCATTATATTCCGCACTTAATTAATGTTGTCAATTGCGATATTTGCGAAGCGCGAACAATATATTGTGTTTGTAGCGGTTTATACGATTGTCGTTGTTGTTCAAGACATGGGAGTAAGCGGTAGCGGGCGCAGCGACGGGGGCGGGTACATAATCTTGTTCCAAAACGTTTTCCAAAAGTTTTCCTAAATGTGCCATTGGGTTTTGTCATATGTTCCAGTGGCAGCCCAGAATGTGGTGTGATGGGGTGCCTACACATTAACAAGCTTTTGATTCAGCTCCTAATCTTTTTCCGGTTATAAAAGATAGATTATCGATGGCAATTGAATGTCTGTCTGTCTCAAGGTTAGAAATGGGACCAGCACGATGGCCAACTCAGTGTTTGCGTGTTGCGGCACTCAAAATGAACTTTGAGTTTATTTTATTTTGAACAATACTAGTACACGTTAACTAGCTTTTGGTTCAGCTTCTGATCTTTTTCCGGTTATCTCCTACTCTCTACCAATCTAACTGGTCGAAAAGATAGATTATCGATGACAATTCTCCGCCATGGGCGAATTTCGGTCACAAATACTTTTATAACGCGAAATAACCTCTTTTAACCGACTTCCAAAAACAAGATAAGGTTCTCAATCCGGCTGGTTTTTTTCGTTTTATGTATGTACACCGATTACTCAGAGGTTTCTTTTTTAGTTCGATACTTGCCATATGGCCCCGTACAAATTAAATTCAGTTTCGCTCAGTAGTTGTGATTTTATGAGCATTTTTGCTTATTTCAATTTCTGTGTAGACCAAAAATATCACCAGTTAAGTGTGTCGAAAAAAACCCGCTACCGCCTATGACTGTGCCCAACACTTAAATAACTCAACTACACTGGCGAGTACATATGAGAGCTCCATAATCACGACAGTGTTCTGTTTGGCCACAATTACGACTACCCAGTTCATTTGACTTCGGCTATCATTGCAGACTCAGTTGAGTCTGCAATGATAGCCGTTAATGTTGTGTTTCAGTTTAATGCTACCTCTTGGAAATTATACGTTTGTATGTTAGTGTTTTGGGGGCGGGGGGAGGCAGGGTGGTTGTTTGTTTGTCTGTCTGTCTGTCTGTCTGTCTCAAGGTTAGAAATGGGACCTGTACGATGGCCAACTCAGTGGTTGCGTGTTGCGTCACTCAAAATGAACTTTGAGTTTATTTTAATAACTGACTCCCAAAAAGGAGGAAGTTCTCAATTCGGTTGTATTTTTTTATGTTTTTTACCTCATAATTCCGATAACTATGAACCGATTTCAAAAATTCTTGTTTTATCTGAAAGGATATACTTGCAGATTGATCCCATTTAAATTTTATCAAAATCGGTTGCGAACTTTGAATTTTAAATCGAAATAGCTGGAATTCGTCTACTTGGATGACGGCTTTATGTCATCCAAGTAATCGAAATTGCGTATTTTGCTTTTCTGCGAGTTTGCAGTGGTGTTGTTAGGTGTGGAGTACCACTAAAAAGTGAAAAATAAAAAAACTTTTTACAAAAAAAAATACAACTGACTTCCAAAAAAAAACACTACAAAGTAAAAAATAACTTTAATTTCGGAAGTCGGTGTTTTTGTTACTTTCTTCGTATTTTGACTCCGACTTCCGAAATTAAAGTTATTTTTTAACAATACTAGATTATTACCGGCAGCGGCATCTTCCTTTTGCCTTTACAGCTAGCTAAGCATGACTTTCAACAATACAAATCTCTCTCCGCCAATAAACTAAGTAGTCCTCTATTATAGTTATCAGCTTTAACCAATATTCACACCCATTGTTTCTTTAGTCATTTCAATCTGTCAGACAAAACTTCTAATTGTTTGATGAAAAATATTTTCTCAAATATGTATTTACCCTACTTCGAATATAATACTATTTCCTGAAAATATCGTCGACCGAACATTAGAGGTATTTTTAACCGACTTCCCAAAAAGGTAGGAGTTTCTCAATTTAGTTGTTTTTTTTTTTATGTTTGTTCACCTCATAACTCTGTCATTTACGAACCGATTTGAAAAATTCGTTTTATCTGAAAGGTAGAGTTGTCGATTGGTCCCATTAAAATTTTATCGAAAACGGTTAGGAAGTTTGGATTCTAAGTCGAAATAGCTGGAATTCAATTCCAAGTAAACGAAAACGCATATAAAAGGTAAAAAACTTTAACATAAAAATATAACCGACATCAAAATAAAAAAATATTTTTTTTAGCTTTTAACACTTCAAAGTAAAACAAATACTTTAATTTTGGAGGTCGGAAACTAACAAAAATACCGACTTCTTATTTACTTTGTAGCGTTTTTTTTATTTGGAAGTCTGTTGTATTTTTTTAAACTGAACTCGCGCTTTGTGTTACCGTCACCGTGCGGCCAACTATTCTATAGCTTCTCCAATATCATTAGCTACGCTTCTACTACACCACTACCTCTCCCTCTGACCTCCTCTCGCGTAGGTATCGAGTATCATAGACTTAATTACAACAAGTTAGTTCCTAAGCTCAACTAAGTACTTACTAAGTTAGAGGCACTTGATAACTAAAATAGGTCAAGTTTAGACGCAGGTGTTTCCTTGAGGGAGTATTTTAGCGCTAATTTCTTTTTCTAGTTATTTTGGAACTTAACTCCTCTTGAAAAGTACAGGAAAATGTAAAAATGTTGTGTTTTTCCCCAAACTATATTGTGATCCGCTACCTGTCAAACTGTCATAATCTTCCGAGCCTTTTCCCAACTAGGTATATTGGGGTTGGTTTCCAGTCAAACCGGTTTCAGCTGAATACCAGTATTTTTGTGGAGGGGCTGCCTACCAGATCTCCACAACCCATTAACTGGGAAACACGGTACTCCTTGGCAAAACTGGTGTCAGATTTTCTGGCTTCTGACTATCCGTAACGACTGCCAAAGATCTCCAAATGACAGCAGGAACCAACAGTTTAACGTGCTTTCTGAGGCATGAAGGAGACTCGGTTTGTGAAGTGGTCACCCATCTACAAACCAACCTCGGCAAGCGTTGCTTAACCTTGAAGATCGACCTGTGTGATTGTTATTATTTAGCCACGAGCTCCTTCTCTTTTGTTCCGTTCAAGGTCAAGTTGCGTAGGAAGCCTATGGTTAATCATGGCTAGTGGCTACCTGTCATAGTATATTATGCAGCTGAATACCCAGTATTTTACTTACTTGATCGGGGTGGTGGTGGATGGTGTTCTTCCCACAGCTTGGACCGTCCGCCTAATTAGAGAGAACACATTAGGACGGTCTTGGATGTCGTCTGTGCTACGAAGACAACTCTTCCGGCTCTTAAATTACATATTTTCAACTAATTTATATTTAATTTAGAGGGCATGTATCTTTTACTTATTGTTTCTATGACAAATTGTACTGTACGTTGACTAGTAACTTAATTTAATATTTCTACACCGGCAACGGTAGTGTATGTAATACTGTTTAATTTTAAGACCTTAACGTACCATATCCTCAGAAATAAATTATCATTATCAAGCCTACACAGGACTATTGTGTAATCGTAAAAGGGAATGTCGGAAATCGGATTCCTGAACCTTTTATTCAAGCTACCGTCGTACTACAGGTGGTGAAAGACCAACCAACGGGTGTAGTGAGTGCGGTGCTCCAGTTCAGAACATAAACCACACGTTGAAATGCCCAAAGTGTCCATCTCTGGAGTTGGTCCCTCATGTCTGAGGATCGTGGTCAGCATCAGGGTTGCATCTGGAGTGGATGATATGCCTCCACCGGTGTCTGTCCTGCGCGTCTCTTACAATTGAGTAGAATTTAGAGGGTCGATGAGTTCTTCACTTGATCGGTCCACCTTGTTGGTGAACGACCGCGCGATCTTTTGCCTTCGGTGTTCCCAACCACGATCAGTTTCTCAAGGTTTTCGTCGCCTATGCGCATTGTGTGACCGAAATAGGAGAGAATGCGTTGTTGGCACGTGGTGGACAAGCGAGTTTTTATTCGGAGCTGGTTTAGGATCGATGCATTGGTGCGTTTCGCAGTCCATGGTATTCGTAGCATACGTCTACAACACCACATCTCAAATGCATCAATCCTTTGCCTTTCTCGGGCCAGGATTGTCCACGTTTCCACCCCATACAGGAAGATAGGGTATATCAGAGTTAGTATCAATCGGATCTGAGTTTTGATGCCAATTCCTCTTTTCTTCCAGATGTTGTTCAAACGGGTCATAGCATCCTTTGCCATCCATACACTTGTTCTTAAGTGTATCATGTTCATAAGTGTCCATACACTTGTTCTTTTTGGAATTTAATTAATGCCAAAGACGCTACAGTTAACGTAGCCACCTACTGGGCCCAAAAAATCCAAGAAGTGAACCACTCGAAAAAAAGAAGACTTATCTGACCTCAACTCAGTAACTGGGCACCTCTACACAACTTGGCAATCCTGGCATCAGATTTTCTAGATGTTTACCTGTAACGGCTGCCATAGATTAATTAACAAATGACATGGGGACTAACGAATGGCTGGGAATGATCACCCATCCACAAATCAACCTCGTCTAGCATTGCTTTACTCGTGCGTGCTGGTATTTTGTAGTTGTTCAATTGGTTATTGATTGGAACTTGAGTGTTATTCATCCATTTTTTTAGCTACTTATTATTTTCCAAATCAAATATTGATAAAATAAAAACAGAAGAGCGGTAAATTATAGAAATAGTTATTAAATAAAATAAATAATTATTAATTTATCAAGCTCCTGGAACTTACAACTGTTCCAGTATTTAATTCCATCTTGCATCATCGTGTCTTGCGGGTGTATTTATGTATTATGTCTTTAAAAATAACTGAGTAAATTCTGTAAGGCAAAAAACAAGTTTCCTTCAAAGTAATACAATCAAAGAAACATTTCTTAGGTTTCCGGGAACGAACCGCGTTTTCCTTAGAAGTAGGTTAAGTAAGAAATAGTTGCAATGACCGGCTTTTTATTATGCTCCGGTCAAAGGGATGCAAGGGATGCCTGCAAGCTGTTGCTGTAAGGGAGTGTTCGCATCGGCTGCTGGGAAAATAATAATATCATAGACTCAAAGGGCCAATTCTACTAATTTTTAAATAACTTTCGCATTCACAGGTCAATCGCTAACTGTATGAAAAATTTTAAGCTTTTTTAAGCCTTAATTTTCATACATTTTTGACAGTCTGCGATTGAGATGCGAATGAATTGAAAAAGTTACCAGGACATGGTCTTAGTGTGCCAAGTTTCATCCAAATCCGTTCAGCTATCAAGACGTTAAGTGGTATCAAACCCGCCGACTGACAGATAGAGTTTGTTTTGAAAGATGGGAAATAATGTAAAGACTCCTTTCGCTCTGGGTGGAGCAGAAGGGAGCGTAAGACTCTTACTGACTTAAACCCATCCCTGTTCCTCCTAATGCCCTTTGCGTTTCAGGGCCGCGGAGACTCATCATCATCATCATCAGCAATAGGCCTCTCCTAGTGCATTTATAATATTAGAATGGGTCACGCTCCATTCCATTCAATGTACTCGCAGCTTAACTTCCCAGTCCGTCGCTCCTCCGCCGGTCAAACGGCCTTGTGCTTCTTCAATAACTTCCTCAAAGTAAAGCCTTCGTATTTGCTGCATGCAAATACAATAATCTTTTAGAAATAATCGCAACGGAACAGTCAATAGACGCTTTCATGAATATATTGCGCGTCTTATTGGATTCGGAGAATATAATGCGCAATATCGTGATATTGAACTGTTTTTTGCGTCGTTAAAGTTGCGAGTACTTCTCTGTTTGAGGATATGAACACGAGAACGTGCTTGTAGTATGACATCAAACAAGTAAGGATGATAATTTGAGGAAAATAAAGGTAGTTCTGTGTCGTGCTTACCCTAATGTAAATGTATAAAATTCTTACGTTACTGATTGCCGACTGAGTGACTGAATGACTGACAGACAACGCACAGCAGAAACTACTGGTCGTAGAAAGCTAAAATTTTGTATGGAGGTTTCTAGGTGAAATCCTTGCTTTACACTCCGTAGGGGAGCACTAAGAGCGGATTTCATGAAATTTCTACGTTAACTGGAACAAAAGCACGAAGTCTAAATATAGTTAAGTTTCTCTCTAAGGGCCTACGCAGACCGGGACGGCATGGCAAGGGATTTTGCCGTGAGTCAGCGCACTCTGGCCGCTTAGATACCGCGGCATTCCAGCACTTTGCCACGGCACGCCGCACCCCGCAGTATATCACTACGAGCGCCGGAGTCCGTGGCATGCCGTTGCCTACCGCAGTATGCTACGGCATCCCGCCACGGGAGCCTGTGGCGCGTCTTTTAATGCCGTGCGATAAAATCCCTTTCAATGCCACGGCATCATTTTAAAGCATAGCAATTTATGTCGTATTTCTGTAACAGTACGGTTGAATGTCCATTAGTAAAAATTAAAATCCCTTGCCATGCCGTCCCGGTCTGCGTAGGCCCTGAGTGAACTGTATTTTGTTCTTTGAGAAATAAATGTCTCTACCGAAGACGCGGGCAAAAGCTAGTAATAACTAAAATTCGCAGGGTTTGATATACAAGGTTAAGCAACGGTTAACCTTGTATATCCGTATATCCCAGCTGGGCTTCTATTTCTGTCTACAGGGTTTAAAATAACCTAAAATAATGACGTATGACGAAATTAGTCAGGGTAAGGAAACTAGGTGCACCAAGTCGAGAGCTCGCTCTGCCTCCGAAGTGTGTTTTTAATTTAAAAGCTAAGTATATATATAGTGTACACGATTATTTTTAAAGTGCGCATATAATGTTATTGTCAGATCCAGACATGCTTAGTGACGTATAAAGTGTTAGATTACAATTTTGGGCAACTAGGAGAGGTGTAACATGAGAAATAACTCATGAACCTCTACACAGCTTATTTGGCATTGAGTCAATTATAACCAACACTGTAATAACTAATATTCTGAACTTAAAAGGAAACACAAGCAGTTCCTAGGCCAGTATGTGTCACGGTCCATGTCCGAACGAACACTGTCGCTCCAAGGTCAACGCCTGTAAATAAAGGCATTTGTGTTGTCGTTTTAATTGCAGACTCATGAAGATCCGACATAATTATATTTCTCTTAGTATAACATTTCATACGAAAGTTTAGAGAATACATTTAATGTTACTTTTCCGATTTTCATTTGATGGAAAATTAAAACTGTTAATAGAATGCACTTTATTAGGTACATTGATCTTAATTTCTACTAAATATACTTCAGGAATTAATAAACCATCACGACCTTCGAGCCACAACACCTTCGAGTATCAAGAGAAGAAGATTTAATTTCTAGAAAAATATCAATTTTCTCGTCCACCTCGCAATAGCTAGTTAATTCAATCCCTCACAATCGGAGCCAGAATATATCTTCGGTAATCGAATCGAGCCCGACATTTATTAAATTAGGCCCGCGGCACAGAAATGAGATATATGACACGCTTATCGCGCCCTGAAAGACTCGATCCAGGAAATTAAATATCAGTTACTGTGTTAAAAGCATTTACTTTAGCAAAAGTTTTATCTTTGAAACTACATTTCATGGAAACCTAAAATAACATAGTTGGTTTTGGCTTGGTAATGACAGCCTCTTGGATCGCATTCAAATCTTCAAGGTTAAGTAACACCTGTCTAGGTCGGTTCGTAGATGGGTGACCATTAACTACATAGCGGAACGGAAGAGGCAGTGTCAGACTCTTAAGATATTCCGATCTTGGCGTACGCGACGCGCGACCGCGACCGCGACCGCGACCCACTGCTTTGTATGGATTACTAAAGAACACATACAGGTGCACGCGACCGACAAGCTCCGTAAGTGTTATATAATGATTCATACACGTCATTGTCGCCGGTCGCGGTCGCGCTGCGCGGTTTCATAGACTAAATCCCACCCGTTTTCTTCCAAATGTCCTTTGCGTTCCAGGCCGACGACGGTTACTCTTAGGAACAAGTCCGCTACCCTGGCAGACAGTAATGTATCGTGTTAATCAGTCTGGGATGTGGAGATTAGTTCGGCAGTTACTGCATGTAAAATAATGGTATGTTGATATAAGTCGTCGTCGAGAAAAGGCCAGGCTGACGATGAGTAATTGAAGTAAGAAATAATTTACTCAGCGTCATTTTGCGTACAAATCCCGCCATATAAAATCCAGATTTTTATAAAATTACCAATCAACAAAGGAAAGCATTAAACTGATTACGAAAAATACAGCTTCTGTTTTATTTTCAGAACAGCTTTACTCTTCAACCAATATTTGCATGTCAGCGATACGAAATTATTTACCGAAATAATGAAAAACAGCGAGTACAATGTCAGACAGAATTAAAGACAAAAGAGTACAGACTCGCACAAAATTAATTCTCGCACACACGCACGTTACGCACAATGGTGTTATAATGAGTACATTCACGCCCAAACGTTATGCGAGTATAATGTGAGCCTTTTTATTGGAATTTCTTTTATTAAAATTTATTCTTGGCTGAAACACTTTTTACAGGGTTGTACGTCATATGTTTTTTGGACTTGTTTATTTAATTTCATTAAGCTTGATAAGGGTTTTTATTTGAAAGTGTCTGTTTTAAACCTTTTGTAATGGGCTAACATGAAAATAATTTGAATTAGGTTTTATACGTTTATTTTGCATGTACGATTAAAAGTCGATGAAAACCGTGTTAGGTTACAAAGAAATATTAAATGAATGTTGTCCATAAATTAATAAAATCATAGCTGCCCTGGCTTACTTGAAATGTAAATGATGACGAATCAAAAGTGCCGCGTAATGGCTTAATAGAAATAAACGATTTGATTTTGTCAGGATAAGTGCAGGTGTATCTTCATACAACTCATTCATTTTATTTAAAAACTTTGGTAAGGGTACCTGTTTTGTTTGACAGTGTCCTTCTAGCTTTTTATAACCGTCTAAAATTAAAATATCCAAGATTTTTGCCATAGAATAGGTACACTTCTCGTTTGTGCACTAAATAGTTGACTTCTACATTTTTTTTTTTTTTCTTGTAGGTCAGATGATTGAGAGATTCTAGGTCAGGGATGACAAAGATAAAGTCGACGATGGAGCGAGCTTACCCAGAAGAAGGCTGTTCACTCTAATGCTTCCTCCACACTATTCCGAAGTTGCACGAAGCGAAGTGCTCTCCGAAGTTGACCGAAGTCCGAAGTAGGTGTCCACACACCTCGAGCAACTTCGCGAGGAACTCAGTCGCCCATTCCCCCCGTTCCCCTCACGACAGGCATAATGGATAACGTTCATGTGGTAACTGCCGTTGCAATGTGTACTCTCGCATAATAAAAATACGTGCGTATTTACTATGGCTGACGCGAACCGAAGAGAGTCGAAGTGACCCGAGTAGTGTGGACAGACGCTTCGTGTTCGAACTTCGAGTCCTTTGACTCGGGCGCAAAAACCGACAACAACTGGAAGTCGCCCGAGGCGAAGCGAAATTGCACGAGGCGAAGCGAAGTGCCCCTCCACACTATCGTATTGGCTCAACTTCGATCAACTTCGGGAATAATGTGGAGGCTACTTAACTTAGAAATTTAAGCAAATAAAAAGACGAAGTGCCTATTTCTTCAAAGCGTCATTCTAAAACTTCATCAAAACACTATCAATTCCTGATATTTTGAGTCTAGCTTGTCAAACCATCAAGATTCTTTATAATTTACTAGCTCTCTCCCGCGGCTTCGCTTCCGGTCCCCTTGGGATTTCCGGGATAAAAACTATCCTATGTCCTTTGTCGTGTCTCAAACTATCTTTGTACAAAATTTAATCCAAATCGATTCAGTGGTTTAGGCATGAAGAAGAGACTGACAGACAGACAGAGTTACTTACGCATTTATAATATTAGTAGGGATTATTCTAATAATATCAAGAATAGCAGCTGTACTGACAGCCCTGTTATAAGTAAATGTGTGGAATAAATTGTGTGAAAATCGAGAAGCGATAATAATTATTGTACTTAATTTTATTTTCTTTGTGTCTAAGTAATGTGTGTGGCGGTAACGGGTTTAAAATTTAACGGAATATTCATTTTAATTTGAACAGTTTCAAAGTTAAATTAAAATGGAATGTATTTTCATTTTAATAAATTTTAAAAGTATGTTTTATATTCTTTAAACGTGAGAGTTCGTTTTTTAATATTTTTATTCAAATCTGCTAGTTTGAAATTTAGATTGCCACCAGTTATGTGTTTTTTTTTTTGGTTTTTATTCGTCTTGGATTTTTACAATTTACGTTTTATGAAACAGAAAGGTCAGACAATAATATTCTCATTATTAATTTCATATCCCAGCAAGCATATTTCCGTTTTTGTGGAAAAAAGAACTCATATACATATACTCTCCATATGAAGAAACGGAGTGTTATGTCGGATTCCTATCGACTATCACCAAAAAGATAATATCTTACATTAAACTTTCATGACTGAAAATACCTTATATCTGTAAGTTTAAAGTTTTCATGGTGTACCATAAAAAAACATGAAGAATTAAAACCTCAGGTCCTACTGCTACCATGAACCTGGGGCTCAGGGTACAATCTGTACTAATATTATAAAGAGGTAACATTTGTTTGTAAGTTTGTATGTAGGGGGTAATCTAAGGAACTACTTCGTCCAATTTGAAAAATTCTTTCAGTATTAGATGGCCCATGTATCGAGGAAGGATATAGGCTACATATCATCACGCTAAGACTGAAAAGAGCCGATCCGAGCATTAATGGAAAATGTAACGCAGACGAAGTTACGTGGGTCAGCTAGTTTAACATACGTGCACTTCGGATAGATAAGGGGTCCCATCACCTAGTGAGGTCAATCCAAAGACCGCGTTAACACCCATAAAGACTTACATAGAGTAAGTATATCTCTGGCATCTGAGATATACTCACAAAGTGTCTTTTTATCAGCGTTAGATAGTGTGTTTATAAAATAGTTGAAAATGGGATTTGAGTTTTACACCATCTATTTTAGAAAACATGTATTTGTTATCTGAGTTCCAATTCTACTAATGTGTATACAACTTTCGCATTGCGAATGCAAAAGTTGCTGAAACTGTCAAAAATGCCTTAATTTTCATAAATTGTTGACAGTTTGCGAGAGTTTTTTGAGATGCGGATACGATTCAAATGTGAAAATTAGTAGAATTGACACCCTGGCTTCGGGATTGTCATAATTTATTATGAACAATAAAATTGTTATCGCTTAAAAAAAACACTTTCTCAAACCCCTCTTGTTAGGATTACCTAGCCAAAAAACAACAGCACATTCAAAACGTTATAAGTAACACGAGATTCTAAATCCAATTCAATAATCTTCTAGCAACCCCGGGGTAGGTAAATCTCCAAATCTATCTAGTAAATCTTGTAAATACCGGTATATATTTCAATTCTCGTCTAACAGGTGAGACTAGGTATTCTGCCTGAGTCGTATTTTTTTTCTAAAGCGTGTTATTAGCTGAAGACTCTCCCGGTGGAGGACATCGCTCAATTATTTACCGCTCGTTTAGCTCATCGACAGTAATTATCGACAGTAATTAAATGACCAAGTGCGAATTTTGCTAAAGGTTCAGAATGAATCATATTTTTAAAATATTACTTTTTAACATTTTTTTTACGTCTACCTGGGACAAACGGTCCAGTTAGGTAAGGTTAACTTCGAGAAATAGGTCAACCGTCGAATCCGACCGGGCTGGACAGCATTCTGGAAGTTGCGTGGTATCTTCTCTCCTCACATACAATGTGTCTTAAGACGAAAGTCTATGATCAGTGCGTGTTGCCAGTGATAACTAATGGCACTGAAACGTAGTCGCTCACAATGGGCCTCATCAGAAGGTTTAAAGTGACTCAAAGGGCAATAGAGAGGGATATGCTTGGAGTTTCTTTGCCTGATCGAATCAGGAATGATGATATCCGCAAGAGAACCAGGGTTACCTACATCGCCCAAAGGATCACCAAACTAAAGTGGCAGTGGGCAGGGCACATTGCTCGCAGAACAGATGGTCGTACCCGAAGACGCAACGTTGGAAAGAGCCCTATGTCCAGCGGTGGATTTCTTTCGGCTGATATGAATTCGAATATGTTTTCCTGTAATCTAAAAACAACCATTAAATAACTATGCAGCATGCAAATTAAATAATGTTTTCTTATCATCCTCTGATAACAATGTGATCTGATGAAGTGTTTCCTTTGAATATACTATCAATGTATTCAAAGGAAACACTTTTAGTTGATAAGATAATAGAATATGACAGGGGAGACTTTTTCTGACTTTTATTGTATGGCCATAGAGTAAGGTAAACTCGGTCAAGTGCGAGTCGGACCCTCACACAAAGAGTCCGACTACAGCAGAAACTTTTGTATGGGAAACCCCTTTAATTTTTATTTTATTTTTTATTTTGTTGGTATAGCGGCAACAGATAAACAACAGAAAAACTCGACGAGTCCAGGAGAAACGATTCAACTGTCTTGGATCCCGCAACGAAATTAACCAGAACAGTACAGCGGAGGAGTACGAAAAAATCTGATTGCCACTTCCCTCCTTATCAAGCAGGAGACAGAATAGAGCTAGGCCAATAAGCACCAAGGGATATACTCGTATACAACCAGGTTAAGCCCAGTTGCAAAGAACCACGTATCATATATTAACACTGAAACCTAAACCGCACTGGGTCCTAAATTGTGAGCTACTTTTAATTCCAGTAATAGGTATATCAAACATTTTAGACAGGGTGCGACTGACATGCAAAATTGTAGTACGTGCAGTTCTGAGGGCCAATTCTACTAATTTTTAAACAATTTCGCGTTCGCATGTCAATCAAAAACTGTCAAGAAGCAAATTAAAATTAATTTTCATACATTTTTGACAGTTTGCGATTGAGATGCGAAGGGGAAAATTAGTAGAATAGGCACTCTGATCGCTGCTCCTAAGGCCGCAGCCACACCCCATCGAGCGGAAGGCATAAATCCACGGCCACATAGGAAGCAGCCTACGCCGCGCCGCCCTGTCGAAACCGATACGAATATATTACTGAGTAACAGACAAGTTTTTCAGCGTATTCGGAAGAATGGCGGAGGGAACTAGCTGACGTTTGCTGTCTATTTGCTGTGTTAGTTCAGTTGTTGTTTTGTTATTTATTAGAGAGGGAATGGGGTTTTATCTTACTTCCTACTGGCCTGTTGGTATTATGAATGTGTTAGTCTGGATGTGTGCTGAAAACACCTCAACGGCTGAACAGTTTTGGGTGTTTAGAACATAAGTAGACCGTGACCTAAGGACATAATTATGATACTTTTTTAGGGTTTCATACCGGAGAGGTAATCAATAGAACCCTACTACTAAGTCTCTGCTGACCGTCCGGCTGTCTGTCTGTGGTCTGTATCTCTTGAACCATAATGGGTAGACATTATATGTATAGATTTGCAAAAAGTACAAATACTATTGCCGCTATAACGCTAAAAAATCGCCGTTTTTATACCGGAAGTTGCGTCATTGGTGTTGCTCACAACAAGATTGCAGACTGAATATTCTGTAGCCTGTCAATCTTGATAGCAGTATTCTATTGAGTCGTGAACTATCGTGTTCACAAGTAGTCAGCGACAAATTACATAAACTGACGATCACTCATTGCAGAATACTCCACTCTACTGTGTCTTTTGTTTTTTTTTTCAATGCTTAGGGTGCGGTCACGGTGTTCATTTTGAATACCTTGGGACCCGCATAAATACTTATTTATTCTCAACTTTGATGACCGCTGAAATTTAATGATGTCTGATACAGTTAGAGGCATTTATTTTAATTAAATCACAAAATTGATATTTCATGTTTTTGAATCATTCAGCAATATCGCGAGACATTAGTATCTAATGATACCGATTTTTTTTTAAATCTTTCCAGCTGTTTAATTGACAGGGAATACCAAAGAAAGTTAAACATACGTATACTCTCAAACAAACGTACATAGTATGCGATACAAGAACTCATCTGTTGATAAAAGATCGTTACTTCTGAGCCAGAGAAAACTCAATTTATCTGAACTGTAACGCAGTTTTCCAAGTATTCTACAAAAAACAAAACAAAACATAAATACACGTACCCCGACATCTCCGCTTCCTTACAAAATGACAAGTTGACACTATAACCGTACAAGAAAACCCTTCCAGCGCCATTTTGCTTGAAAGTGTCACTCGCTATGGAAATGAAGAAAGAAATATGTCACAGTCAGTTATCCTTACGCCGGGCCCGTAGTGAGGTGTGGCCCGACCCTAATCCCACGTTATTTAAGACTGTTGGAACCAACATTGGCAGTTGGACAATATCCATTGATTGTCATGCGAATTTATTCATTGACGTTGTCCAACGGTCATCAGCCATGGATGGTCCATTTGCTTCTGCTTACTTATTCTGTGAGCTTTGATGGTTTAGCCCTCTATCGGATCACCTCATTCGGGAATCTGATTTCGGATGCAATCTCTCATAGAAGTTCCAATAGCACTATAATTAACTTCGAGTATTGTGATTATGGACATGGAGTAGGCTCCGTGAATACGATCACCTATTTTTATTATGAGCCCCTGTTAGAAATAATTAAGCATAAATAATAATTTTTATAACGCCATGTTATAATGCTGCGTACATACTGATGATGAGGTAACATCAAAAATAGTGCAATGTATCATGGAATGTAACACACTTAGTAACAAATTTTGACGGAAAATTCTTTAATGGTTCCGTACCCAAAGGGTAAAAACGGGACCCTATTACTAAGACTTCGCTGTCTGTCTGTCTGTCACCAGGCTGTATCTCAAGAACCGCGATAGCTAGATAATTGAAATTTTCACAGATGATGTATTTCTGTTGCCGCTATAACAACTAATACTCTAAAACAGAACAAAATAAATATTAAAAGAGGCTCCCATACAATAAACTCGATTTTTTTTGCCGTTTTTATAGCGGTACGGAGTACGGTACCCTTCCGACTCGCACTTGGCCAGTTTTGTTTTTAATTTGTGATGGGTTTGCTCTTGACTCTAGTCTAGGTCAGAGATGACAGGAACAAAGTCTACGATGGAGCGAGCTACCCAGAAGGAGCCTGCTCACTCTAACTTTGAAGAGATTAGGGTTGTAAACGTTCGGAAATACGGACGCAAGCAGAGAGTTCCACTCCTTTGCTGTGCGCATTATAAAAGACGTTGGGAAACATCATCATCTGCCTAGCCTTTTCCCAACTATATTGGGGTCGGCTTCCAGTCAAACCAGCTGAATACCAGTATTTTACGTTGAGCGGCTGCCTACCAAACCTCCACAACCCATTAACTGGGGTAACACGGTACTCCTTGGCAAGACTGGTGTCAGATTTTCTGGCTTCTGACTTTCCGTAACGACTGCCAAAGATCTCAAAATGACAGCCGGGACTAACAGCTTAACGTGCTTTCCGAGGCACGGAGGAAACACGGTATGTTAAGATGGTCACCCATCCATAGACCAACCTCGGCAAGCGTTGCTTAACCTTGAAGATCGACCTGTGCGGCTGTTATTATTTAGCTACGAGCTCCTCTCCACGACGACGACAAAGACGTTTGGAAACGCTTAGTGCTAATTGCTGGAACAAAGTGTGCTAGCAACAAAGTGTGATGATTGGTATGTTGCAGTAAGTCTGGATGTCCGATGGTAGAAGGCGGCCGGTGGGATGAGGTCGTGGAGTTCTTATCGTGAGGGTAGTAAGGTCTAATGACCCCACAGAGGCAGTGGGCACACTCACCGAAGTACAATCTGTAGAAGACCGACAAACAGGCAACCTTGCGGCGATGAGTCAAGCTGTGTAGTTTGGCATCCACCAGATTTTCTTCGCCGATGAGCCTCTTAGCTCTACGTTCCACCGAGTCAAGCACGGCAAGTTGGTTGCATACTTAAATTTCATGTTGCATTTTATCATGAATCTAGGTTGGTCATAAGATCGATAGCATAAGGTACAACAAACTTTTAGTGGTGATTTTATGGGAGATTTTAATAAATAACTAATTAGCCTACAGAGCTAGAGTATACACCATACAAAAAAATGGAATGACAGCTCACTTGTCGTTCACTTCACCTGAGTGCACACGGTGAGATGTCGACAGAACAGACCGGCTCAACTTGTTCGATCCGTCACCTCATGCATCGCTCACAATCAGGCAAAATCGAGGACAAGAGCTGGTTTATCAGGAAGAAAAAGATAACTCATCATTTCATACAAAAGACGTCCACTGCGAACAACGGCTAACCCCAAGTGTCGCCACATAGAATCTACAGCCTCCACCAGGTCATCGGCTCATCTTTTAGAAGAACAAACATTTTTCTCTTCCCATAAGCGGTTGCCACTCCAGAATCGTATCTATATGTTCTGCGAGCAACGTAGCCTTTCCACTGATACTTAAGTTTTGGCGATTCTTCGGGCAATATCTGTAACCTTTTTTTTTTTGAGATGGGTCTGTTCTTAACTTTAGTCTTGGTCAGAGATGATAGAGACAAAGTTTATAATGGAGCGAGCTTACCCAGAAGGAGCCTGTTTACTCTAACTTTGAAGAGATTAGGGTTGTAAGCGTTCGGAAACACAGACTCAGACTGAGAGTTCCACTATTTTGCTGTGCGCATTATAAAAGACGTTTAAAAACGCTTAGTGCGAATTCGTGGAATAGCAACAAGGTAGGGATGGTAAGTTGCAGTGCGTCTTTATGTCTAAAGGTAGGAAAAAAAAATCCTTAAAAAATAACTGGTTAATTACCCAAATCCACCGTTTCTAAACTCCGCGACATTTCAAAGGACTCTGAGACAACAATAAAACAAACGCAGCATTGGACACAAAACACCCACAAACACGCCAAAGTGTTCCAAGTCCATATGAGTGATACATTTTATATGACCGCGTCCGCTCCGTTATGTGCCATTTACCCGATTGTGCTCGTAAAAGAGGGTACGTTTTTAACAATAAAAAACGTTGTCCGTATCTGCGGCGGTCTGAAAAATGTATGTTTGCCGCTGATATGAATAAAGTTAGAGGTGTAGATTTTTTCTGTCCTTTATATTCCACAACTAGCTTCTGCCCGCGACTTCGTACGCGCATATCCCGTTTTCTCCCGTTCCCGTAGGAATTTCGGGAAATCCTCTCTTATAGCTCCCCTAAACTCCCCAAAGACCCTACGTGCAGCTTCATACGACCAGTCAGTAGTCTTGGTTGTGTTGTTGCGTTATCTGTCAGTCATTCACTCAGTAACGGAAGAATTTTATATACCAAATGAAAATAAAACTAAAACGTAAATGAAAATAAAACTAATATAAAAATGTGAACGTAAATTAGCCAAAACTTATAAACCTGTCGGTATCTAAAACTATGTACTACTTCACCTAAAAAGAAATAAAATGTAAACTATTAATAATTTGAACGAATGTTTAAACACTACCAAAATAACTAAACCCTATTTTATAAAATAACAACAAAAGGAATCTAAAAATAAATTATCAAAGACTAATTTAAGGTATTGTCTGTCAATAAGGTCGAACGCTCTAAACGTCTATTCGCATCAACTGGCAAAAATTGTATGAAGCTCGCGCTTTTTTTAAATTTTTTTTTATGTGTGGCCTCTCGCAGGTCAGCCTGAGAAGATTGGCTTTTGCTTAACCGGACTTGCCTGTGAAGGCCTTAATATAGTAATAAAGCCTCCAGCCAGGCTTTGTAGCTCGCGCTCGGACGCCCCGCCTTTTATACCTTCGGCCGCGAGCCTCCTCGAGCGCGGCGCCCACAGGCGGCGACCGATTGTCGAACGTTCGCGACCGGCCGCACTGCGCGCTTGGCGCCTAGCTGCTAGGCCGGTCGCGAACGTTCGAGAATGTTCGTTTTACGAAGCTACTCGCTAGGTGACTCGCTAGCCTCTAGGCGCCAAGCAAGCTGCCTGACTGTGCGTTCGCGACCTTATACAAAAATAATATCCTAAAAGCATGATCCAGTATTCACGCGCGATGGCTTATTATTAGAGCGTATTTCATGTATAACTTTGGTGTTTCTATACCGATATCTATGATTCTTTTTTATGGAATAGTTAATAATGTTAACTTTTTTTATTAGATTAAAAGAGTAGACAAAATAATCAGAAAGCTTCGAACTGCTAGGCTATCGGGACTTACACGTGTTATTGTGAGTCAATCATAAAAGATAGACATATGCTGTCGTGGGATATTTTTTATATAATTTTAAGGAAAACATTTCCGTCATACATGATTTCTGAGTAGCTTTAACCATTAAGGTTGCACACGTGACGGAAGCTTAAAAAATGGAGTAACTTCTCCCGTTTTCCCAACATTTCCCTTCACTGCTCTGCTCCTATTGATTGTAGCGTGATGAAAAGTATACTATAACCTGCTCAGGAGTATGAATAATAATTGTACCAAGTTTCATTAAAATCCGTCGAGTAGTTTTTGTTTCTATAACGGTTATACAGACAGACAGACAGACAGACAGACAGACAGACAGACAGACAAAAATTGCACTGATTGCATTTTTGGCATCAGTATCGATCCCTAATCACCCCCTGATAGTTATTTTGGAAATATATTTCATGTACAGAATTGACCTCTCTACAGATTTATTATAAGTATATATAGAAGACATCTTGTACGTGAGGTTAAACTGAAAGTTTGATATTTTAGAGAAACTAAGAAGGATATACTTCTTCTTTTCCTTTGTAAGAATTTGTAGAAGGAATGTAAGTTTTAAGGCTGCGAGATGGCAGAACACATTGTTGCCATCGCGTGAGGCAGAAGAGCGTAGAGATTAGCAAAAGAAAAGAGAGGCCATGCCCAACATTCTAATATTCTTTTACACATGCATTTCTTCACAATTTTGCAAGCAAATATTGCTTTAAAAATACAAGCACATAGAATTTTGTATAAGCTGAGCCAAAACATCGATTTTTAAATAACACTGACAGTCGTCTGGGGACAATCTGACAAATTTTGAAGATTCTTACATACATTTTCGTTGAAACTAACAGTATTTTTTGTCGCGAGATTGTGCCAATTATGTCAACTTAAAAAAAAACAAATATTCAGTTACTTATTAAGGGCGGGTTGTATCCAACAGTTGGTTAACGTAACATACATACGTCAAAAAGTTACGATTACGGACGATGTTTGACGTTCGTTAAATTAGAAGCGTTGTTTCAAAACATTCTGGTATAAATTCCTGCTCATCCCAATAGCTAAGTTATTGACACGGGTCCTACCTAAATAGCTTTTTTTGCATTCCACCACTTATTTGTGTCATCAGAAGAACTGGTATTGAGGAATTCAAAAGAATTTTCACAATATTGTTCTATTTGACGCAACTAAAGTTACGTTAACGAGTGCTCAGACCATCTGTTAACGTAAACGTTATATTTTACGTGCGTTAACGCTGACATTTTGTGGAACAACCCAATTTTTTGATTTGACGATAGTTAGCACCATTTTTAACGTTTACGCGTGCGTTAAGTGTAGTTGAAACAACCCGCCCTAAGTGAAGACATCTGGAAGGAAAAAATAAAACAAAATCACAAACCTCACCTAGTTTCAAATAATTAAAAACTAGCACTATACTACTTACCAATTTACTGAATAAACACTATTTATCATCATGTTCATAATTAATTTCAGCACTATCAATAACCCAACGAACACAATTCCCCTAAACTATGCTCCATCAACGAAATCGTTCCTCCTCGAAGAATAAGTGGCAGGTACCGAAAGTACCATGAACATTCACTACAGTGGCATTAAGGCACTTGTCTCACCGCCGACTACGAAGCGATTAGCTATCGACTATTTTCTCGCTGAAGAAACAGGCAAAAGGTACAGATCCCTTTTGAATAACAAAGACATAAATTTATCGTCGATAGCTGGCTGTATAGATAGAACTCTCTTACCACTAGTTTGTCGCAGCGACTGGAGCTATCAAAGATAATACTCGCTTAGCGAAACTCGCTCAGCGATACTCGCTTGGCGGTCAGAAGTCAGAACTGATGCCGAAAGACCAACCAGCCGTCATTTCTACCTATGTACAGTGTACCCCGGAGCGAGTGATGCGAGTAATTGACAATCGCACACGAATACTCGCAAATAAGCTCGTCGAATCGAAACTCCAAAGTCTTGAGCATCGACGCCGAGTTGCTGGCCTGTCGGTTTTCTATCGGTTACATTTTAGGGAGTGTGCGACCGAATTGCATAACTTAATTCCGCCAAGCCCGTTCCACCATCGGACCACAAGACGTACGGCGATGTGCCACCGGTACATGGTGGATATCCCACCTATACGCACAAATCGTTTTGGTAATACATTAATTGTGCGTGTGTGTGCAAGGATGGAATTCCCTGCCTGAGTCTGTGTTTCCTGATAGCTACAACCTGGGAGTCTTTAAAATAGGTTACTTTTAGGCAAGCGTGCTCCACCTTAGACCGCATCATCGCTTAACATCAGGTGAGATAGCGGTCAAACGTATGCCTATCAATACTTAAAAAAAAAATAGCCGAGCGAAAAAATTATTGGAACTACACACTTGCGCCTTGCTGCTCGAAAACTCGTATCCAGTTTCTAGCTTTACTCGCTTGACGCTGATCGTCGGCGGTGAGACAAGTGCTTTAACGTACTACACTACACAATAAACTGAGCACCTCTATTTATACAATATAATCGTTTGAAAGATTGATTGTTCAGCCTTTAGTAAATTCGTGTATATGCACCTTATTAATGACTGGGTATGATGGGGCTTGTTTATTAATGGTGCTTGGGTACGCCTTAGGACTTTCTGTTTTGAATTTAAGACCCATTTGCACCATAACCCCTTAGAAATATTACCAGTAAAGACATCCTAACTCTAATATTATAGAAACACACACAACCAAATTTAACAAACTGACAGACGTAGTCAGTTTTTTGGTTGTGTGTTGCGCTTTAACTCCTAAATCGCCAAGACGATTTTGATTAATTTTGGTACATAGATAGATGGGACCCTAGGAGGGACCATTTTCGCGTACTACCTGGGATATGAAGTAGAATTGTGTGCTCCCATACAAGTACTGACCGAAGCAAGGTAGGCACGTCACAAAGTGATTCTCTCACGAATAATTATCACATGAACGAGCAGAAATAAATAGCCTTATACCTTGAAGCAGTATTGAATGAGCGAAGTTTCTTAAGCTAGGTACTACTTAGCAGTATCCGAGCGGGAACTATCTCAACATTATTTAAGAACTACTTAAACTGATCTCAAGTGTCGGAGCGAGTCCGTAATTTTTATACCAAGCAGTTAGTACTTCCGACCGTACGGTTATAAAGTATTTTAAACAAGTTGAAATGATGGAGGAAACCCATTAGGCCACACACCACTCGTAAATCTTGATAGTTTTTTTTTCTCATCTTTCACACTTGTTTTTAGAGTCTTCTCTTCTTATGATGCACACGGTTCATCACATTATAATGTTTGTATCCAGTATGCTAACTTTTTTACCGACTCTAGTCTAGGTCAATGACAAAGACAAAATTTACGATGGAGCGAGCTTACCCAGAAAGAGCCTGCTCACTCTAACTGTGAAGAGATTAGGGTTGTAAGCGTTCGGAAACACAGACGCAGGCAGAGTCCTTTAATGTGCGCATTTTAAAAGACGTTTGAAACGCTTAATGCGAATTGGTGGAATAGCAACTAGGTAGGCAATAAGAATTGGGTGACCACTAGAGGAAATATTGCCGGTCATCAGGGTTGGCAGTAGGCCTGAGCAAACGTTGCGGAATTTATTTGAAAGAGTCATCACGGTCTTGGAATGCAAAGAGCATTAGAAGGAACAGATGGGTTTCAGTCAGTAAGAGTCTGACACTCCCCTCCGCTCCGCACAAAGTGAAAGGAGTTATTTGATGATTTCCCTTTAAAAAAAAGCTGAATTCACAGCTTTTTGTGGTTTTAGTATATTATTAATCTGATGGTAAGCGATGACACGGTCGATACGAAGCTTACTTGCCTAGAAGTTGTCTATTATTTTTTTACTTAAAGGTCCTCAGGTTTTCGTCACCGAAGAAATTTTATTAAAAGCACCACCAAATTACAGAGTAGATACTTTTTCATGAAAACTAAAACACTGCATAAATTAGCAATCATGAAATAATGGCAAGAACGATATCAAATGGTCTAATAGAATGACTGATGAATATCTATAAATGGTTCTTAATCCAGGCGAAGTTCTCTAGATGCCTTTTTTAACTTCAGACAATAATTAATTCAACTTCGTCCTCCTTCATCATCATGTCAGCCGAAAGACGTAAACTGCTGAACATAGGCTCCCAAGTGTCGCCATAACAATCGGTCCTATGCGTCTTGTATCCATCGTCCTTCTTAAAACTAAATAAATCAACCAACACCACATAAATCTTATGTCAAACGAAACACAGGAAATATTAGGTCTTATAAGACCTGCCTCGCTCCACTGTATTGAACTTTTTTGATAGGCATACATTTGACCGCTATCTCACCTGATGTTAAGCGATGATGCGGTCTAAGGTGGAGCTCGCTTGCCTAGAAGTATCCTATTCACTCTTGACTTAAAGACACCCAGATTGTAGCTATCAGGAAACACAGACTCCGGCAGGGAGTTTCACTCCTTAGCTGTACGCAATATGAACGAGGAGCGAGGCATGGAATTATGCAATTCCATCTCCGACCACCTGAGTCACTAAAATTTTGACTGACATAATTGGTTAATATTTCTCCGTTTCTCCGCTCCGCTGCATCGCACCGCTGAAATGGATAGTCACCCTAAACATCTGCAGAAACACCGGTCTTTCGAGATAAATCTGCCAAACTGGTAAAAGAGAAAAAAGGACTAGCAATAAAACAAATGGCCAGCCATTCTCATAATGGTGAAAGTTTTTAACCGACCAAAACGTATGGCAGTGCGGCGGAGTAATCGCCAAGTTCTTCGCTAACCTCTTTAATTTGTGCTAGCAGTTCTACTGAGCGCCAAAGTTTATAGCACACCCTCTTGTAGAGGGGCCGTAAAACCGGCGAGTTGAAACATTTCATGATAGTGTTTATATCTATGGCTAAATATAAAAAGTCACTTTTGCTTGTCTGTGTGTGACCGCGTAATTCTTCTAAATTCAGTCATTACCAATAGGCAGTTTACAAGGAACGACTACCTTTTTCTGTTCTTCTAAATTAAGTAATGGTTTTATAGCTAACCAGCTTTTACTCTCGGTTTTGCTTCCATTTGGTTGCATTTCCACTACAGATGTGCGAGGGTAAGTAGAGGGATGTGTTTTTGAACTAATAGTATCGTTTTATTTACCAAATCTCGAACATCTCTGGCGGAAACGCAGCCTTTTACAGTTTCCAGTTCCCATCCATCTTTATACGAAAAATTAACAAAATCAATTTGTCGATTTAGGCATGAGAGCGTAACAAACAGACTAACTCATTTTTGCATTAGTAATAGTTGTTAGGATATTCGTATTTTATCAAAATGTCGAGAACTTATTCAAGACGTTATAAAGTAAATAAAATTTAATTTAAGATAAAAGTCGCTATTGTCCCGACGAAGCAAGGACGGTTCACTAGTTTGAATATAAACCGTATTTTTACACTCGTCGTTTGGGTGGACACGGAGTTTTTGGTTTATGTGCTCATAAATAGGGTGGCAAATAAAATAGTTGTAAAATCCCGCCAAAGTACTGAGTATAAAAGTGTCAAAGGATTTTTAAAGAGTTAAATGAAGAGTAAATATGTCGAGGTCACGCGAAAATTGCAGGGTAGCTGGACCCTGTTGTAACATGTTATCAGATAACTGTCAAAAGAAGACCGATACTCAAACGTCCTCCACACTATTCCCGAAGTTGATCGAAGCGAATACGATAGTGTAGAAGGGGACTTCGTTTCGCTTCGTGCAACTTCGCCTCGCTTCGGGCGACTTCCAGTCGTTGTCGGTTTTTGCGCCCGAATCAAAGGACTCGAAGTGTCACAAATTTTGAACACGAAGCGTCTGACCACACTACTCGGCTCGTTTCGGTTCGCGTCGAGCACAGTAAATACGCACGTATTTTTATTTCGCGAGAGTACACATTGCAACGGCAGTTGCCACATGAACGTTATCCATGATGCCTATCGTGACGGGAACGGGCGAGTGAGCTCCTCGCGAAGTTGCTCGAGTGTGTGGACACGTACTTCGGACTTCGGTCAACTTCGGAGAGTACTTCGTCGAAGTAACTTCGGGAATAGTGTGGAGGGCGTTTTAAAATTCTCTTCCTAAACTGTCCCTTTGACGTTGAGTAAGTTAAACTCTAATCTGTGTGATTTTTTTAAGGTTCTGATGTTCTGAACGAAGTATTGGAAGGTCTCCCATATGGTAGACCGATTACTTGGATAAGAATGCGGGAATTCACTGTCGCCCAGGACTGGTCGTTGTGTCGAGATTTAATAGAAGCCTATGTCCAGCAGTGGAAATCTTTTGGTCGAAAAGTTGATAATGTATTTAAAAGACCTTTGTCACGTGATTATGTTTGTAACAACATCGTTTTCCATTCAAGAACCGCCCCGCATTAAGAGTAGACTGGGTCGTTTTAATGGCCCCAGACGAACTAATGCATTCAAGTGCACCTCACGCTAGCAAAAAGCGTGGAACATAAACTTTGCACTATACCATACTAACGTACTAACGGGTCCGTACTCGTATTAATACTTGGTATATAGGTACCTAGTACCAACGAATACGCGAATACGCGAGTACGACATTATGCTGTCGAAGAAATTCGTCAGTTAACTTTAACTTGTATAGCACAGAGTACATTATATTATAGTCAAGTTACATGTCGCTTTGAGGCTGTTGATTTTCAGTTAAGTAGGTTATTGTGTAAATAGAAGTTTTTGGGGTTTGGTTAACTTATTTAAATTGAAGTTTTTGGGTAGTGCAGCTAAAATAATGTTGCTTTGGTGGTAACTGTAGCGGTTAATACTTTGATAAGTTATTCTTTCTGTGGTGGTAGAAAAAGTTGGATATTTTATCCATGCTTGTTTTTCTCATTCGCATCTTTTTATAAGAGGAGCTCGTGGCTAAATTATAACAGCCGTACGGGTCGATCTTTAAGGTTAAGCAACGCTTACCAAGGTTGGTCTATAGATAAGTGACCATCTTAACATACCGAGTTTCCTCCGTGCCTCGGAAAGCACGTTAAGCCGTTGGTCCCGGTTGTCATTTGTGGATCTTTGGCAGTCGTTTAGGATTGTCAGAAGCCAGTAAGTCTGACTCCAGTCTAACCAAGAAGTACCGTGTAACCCAGGTAGGAGGTCTGGTGGGTAGCCGCTCCACGTAAAACACTGGTATTCAGCTGAATCCGGTTTGACTGGAAGCCGACCCCAATATACTAAGGAAAAGGCTAGGCAGCTGATGAAGAGTCTTAATACACGATTTGTTAATCTACCCAGATAAAACACTAGGTTAAGGTTAAGAACTTTTTAGTGAACTGTTTTTAGTCTTCTCCTTCTTTGTGTATCGCCGGTATTGGTATACTCTTTGGACTCAGTAAGTGGCCATGTTTATTGCGGCATCGGATGATTTGTACAAAATTTCAAGCGTACTCATGGTTACAAGAATTTGGGATATTTCCAGCATGGGATTTGGGATTTCCACATTTGCACTGGGTTTTCTGGGGAGATTCCGTTACGCTAATTCTCAGCCCAGCGCAAATGGTTTTAATAAATCATCCAACATATCAAAAAGTCATGATGATGTGTTCATAAGCTGTTACCTATATAATAATAAATCGTTATTCTCTCGCCAAAATATAACAAAAAACAGAGAAATCACAGTAGTATAAATACATATTTGTTATTTAATATTGTGGGAGACTAGTGTCCTGAAATACAGACGTCGAGATTGGTCTGTATTTCAGGACACCAGGATTTCCGCCAATTTACATTTCAGCTTTTACTACTAGGCAAGCGTGCTCGATCTTAGACCGCATCATCGCTTACCATCAGGTGAGATAGTGGTCAAACGTGTGCCTATCTAAAGCAAAAGTGAAAGTAAAGTCAAGTAATCTATTATGTACTTGTACACCGACCATAAGGGTCATTATTATCATGGCAAAAAAACAGTGACACATTAAAATAAAACCTCTGAACACAAAGTATCCAATATATATATTCAAGAAGGAAGTACACAACACCCCAAGACGTAAACCTCTTAAACAACACCTCTATAACATCACAATAATTAAAAATCTCAACATTTATAAAAAGCATTAATATCAAGCAAGCACTTTTAAAAATAAACTGCCTGCTCTTGCATTCCCGCACGCTTTCATATGTCGCGTCGAGAAAAACCTCGCACAAAGGCGACCATTGAGGCGGTTTCACGTCCCACTGAATCCTGCCGAGGAGAGCTGAGAACGAATGCATTCTTAAGTACCTAATGTTGGTAAGTGCTGGTAGGAACAAGAAATGCGGGTTTTTTCTTAAAATGCACCTTTGTGTTCCGGTGTGAGAGTTCCTGGACAAATCTCGGTTTTGTAGTGTGTTCGCTGTTTCATTTTGTTGAGAGATTTTCTTGGCTTTGAGTTAATTTATTTGTCTGTTGTAAGAAAGTGCTTTGTTGTTTGCTAGAATTTGAAAAATGCTACAAAGATTTCCGGAGAAGGATTTTAGTAAAAAAAAATGTAGAAATAAGGTAACAAAAGCAAATTAATATTTCGTTCGTTTGCTTCTATGGGAAACTAGCTGACTCGTGACCACTTCGTTGGGCGGTATTTTTCGACTCACTTTAAAAAAATACTGGTATTTAGCTGAATCCTGTTTGACTGAAAGCTGACCCCAACATATTTGGGAAAAGGCTAGGCAACTGGAAGCAAAGGCTGCGCCGATTTCCCAGTCCCCCTCCACTGAGACGATGCGGGAATGTCGCTGGGTTGTTTCAGTGGGTATACCGAGTCAGCCCGTGGTGTCCCACATAGCCCTCCACTCCCCCGAGTGCGTATGTTTAATGCATATTTTACCAGCCGAAACAAAAAAAAAGCAGATAATTGTATAATTAAGTCATTATTTTAGAGTTACTTCTGTAAGTTGTTAATTCTGGTGTAAATTGGCATTGTTGTTAATAAGTTTTAAATTATTTAGCAAGATTAACGATACTTTAGTACATTTGTAAATTTTCATGAACACATTTATTTAAGTTTAAAAGCTTGAAGTTTAAGGCACAAATAATGAAACATTGTCGTTATTAACATAGCAATAAGTCTTTATTAAGTGTAACATAACATTATAACATATTTATCGTATACTAGTCTATATGTACATATATACAGGGTGTCATCTCTTGCAGCGCCCGAGTCGCTTGACGGCGCGCTTCAGGCCCGCGAAGTAATGCATTACTTGCTCCTGGAAACAACATAGATACATTTTTGAATGACATGGAAGTTACACATTTGATACAGGAGCATGAACCTGACGAATTGTAGCTGAGGTAAATTTTCAAATGTAAAACAAACAAATAAATCTTGATTAGATTATTAATTCTCGATATGCTATCAAAAAATAGTAATGTGTATACTAAATCCCATCCAAATTCAATAGTTTCCAATATATCCATGTCTTATTTAGAAATGAAAGTTTACAATTTCACGCGATATAGTTATAACAATCTTAGGGAGTTTTCAGGTGACATTTGTAGAAAGTGAAAAATTGTAACCGTCTCTTTAAACTCCTAAGCATTTCTTTCTTCTTTTCTTTACATTGAAATATGTTTATATTTATTATTTATTTTGTTTTTTTTTTTTTTGATAATCTAACCGACGAGGTAAATACAATCAGATTTTTTTATATCTACGAGTTAACGCTATTGTAATTCACCACTACTTCACCATCAATACTGAAAGCCAATTCCACATCCGTGTCAGGAAAAAAAAACAAAAAGTGATCGAATTCCAATTTCAATATAAAAGGAAACAAATTGAATGATACATGTGTCACACTGCAAGTTATTCACGCTGTTCGGAAGCTAAACATTTTTGATAAATCCGACATGAATCTAACATGGATGCAACTAAATTCCACTATCCCTAGATTTTCCGTGAATTTCTGACATTTATTGCGACAACTGTGAAGGAATTATCTCTTGAAATTAGAAGTAGGGGAAATTAATGTTATGTTGTGCAATTAGGATTGCAGACGGCAGTCGTGTGCTGCGATTTGTGGAATAGTCTAATTAAATGATTATGATGACGAAAGGCAAGCTGGCTGCGGAAGGCGGGAAGAGGAGTATTGTGGCGCAATTTGGGAGTATTTTGCGTATCAAAAATGCATCTTTAAATAAACTAATTCTAATGATCATCTCTCAATAAAATACTGCGCATTTAAGAGAAGAACAGATAATGTTAACAGAAGCGTCTTATATGAAAACACATAAATACCTATTTGATTCCGTTGGGAAAAACGAACGAACTGAAATTATTTACCATTTATTTAATTTTATAATAAAGTAAGGATGTAATAATTGGTCCATCGAGAATAAAGCTAGCTTGCCACGCATTCGAAAACTTGAGACATAAAAAATATCGCGTTTATTGTTTGGTGAACGTGTACAGGCAAACATTCGAACGGCCTGGCTGACTGGATATCTTATTTGTATGAGAAGAGGATTATCCTAGCAGTGGAAGACTACCTTCAGTACTGTATTGCCTTTCTCTTTAAAATCCATCCAAAGGTTGTCTTGAAAAGATCGCTCTTAGCGAAAAGACCGCCCCCTGTCTCACCCTATGTAATGTTTTCTTCATCTTGTTACTTACTTACTTATATGGTGTTCATTTAATAAAGAGTATTCTATTCTATTATATTCTACTCAACTATATTTTATTCTATTGATAGTATGGGTGCTGGGGTGGCGGAGTTGGGTGTGTTAGTGGGGCAGTCAGTTATATCTGTATGAGTGGCTGCAGTGCGTGCGCACAGACCTGCATGAGGTTGAAGCACATGGCGACGAGCGCCATGCCCAGCATGAGGTAGAGGGAGCACACGATGAACGACGTGTCGATGCGCGCCGTGTACACGCGCTCGCCCGGCACGAAGTCGCCGAAGCCGATGCTGCGAATGTACATACGAATCAACATATTTGAGAAATACAATCTCAAGGATTTACTCTTAAAATGGCTAAGGAAAACATTGAAAGAAAACCAGCATTTCTTCAACCAGCTAAAATTACAGCTTAGGAGTCGAATTGTGTGCCAAGTGCCCTACACCTGTACTTTGGTGGATTTAATGAATGGCACCGATTCTGCAATTAACGTAGCCCCTCTATTAGACTGAAGCGATCTAGGGAGTTATCCATCGATTCTAAAAAAAGCAGTTGACCCTGCCAGAGTCTGTATTTTCTTGTACCTACAACATGAGGGTCTTAATTTAAGAGTTCATGGCAATAATACAAGCAATTTAAACTACATAGAGATAAAATTAAATAACTAACTAAAACTAACACAATATGGCGTCGAAAAATTCCGCATCGCTAGCCACTGGATGTGCCCAAAAGGCTGGCAGCATTGCCACGTTGTATGGCAATGCTTATCCTTTGGCCGAGGTAAAAGCCAGCCCTTGGGTCACGCGAAGTGTCAACTAAGCGTCTTGACAGATCTTTAAACATGTTATGAGCACTCGGACCCCATGACCGGAGAGTTGCAACCCCAAACTGCTCGAAAATATAACTTTCAGCGAGTTTATTATATTTCCGCCGCTTGAGGTTCTCTGCAGCCGTGCCAGCACCAACACAGCACGAAGAGCTAGGAAGATAGGATGGCGCAAAAGTATCGACGCAAGTAGCGTCCCACACTAAAGGTCTACCCATCTTCCAAGGAAATAACGACATGCCGTCCGGTCTCTTGCTATCGTCACGTGTCAGGCCATTGGGTTCTAATACAGGAGGAACTCCGACGGCAACAAGAGCTCGTCGGATGATGTCTAGTGAGGATTTGCAGTTCTGCATTTTCAACAGAAGACATCGAAAAAGCTAAGTCATTACTGTTTCAATCTGTTTCTACTGATATACGTCAAATAAAACGTAAAACAAGGATAAATATTCGCGTGCCGCGCTATGCGACCCGATCTACTCCATGACAGGCCGTGGTGTCTGAAGCTGTTGACAATTTCGTCCCAGCAGCAGTCAGCGATGAGGAGAACGACAAGGAGCGCCAAGATGTAGAGAAGCAGCAAGGCGGAAAGTAGTATCGTCGATCAAGGTGCTCTCCGCTCCGCAGCAGATGTGGCCATAAGGTTATGCTGAACTATTCTGCAGAGTGGCTCGTCCTACCGTCATGGGGATGATGGGTTGTCGGGCAGATTTAGATTCGGGCAAGCGAGTCTCGAGGCAGAGTTAATTGGTTATTTTTAGGCAGTTGTGCTCCACCGTCAACCACATTATTATCACTTCCCATACGGTGTGGTCATGGTCAAACACGAGCCCATCAATACTAATATTATTATAATAAATACGAAAGTAACTCTTTAATCATGCCTAAACTCAGCCCAACAAAAAATAGAAGACGGCGCACCGCGAACAAATAAAGTGAAGCCACAAAACCGTGCTCGTTGAAGTGAAGATACACGCTCACGCACACTAGAGATTGCAACCCGTTATTTTTCTTGTGCATTCGTCGCCAAACTGGCCAACGTCGCCAACCTTTAAAGTGTTTTATGAAAATTGTCTAAATTTGAATGGAAAAAGACAATGATTCAAGATTAATATTTATTTAAAACAACCTTATGAACAATTATCACAATAATCAGTCTCACTCAAGTCAATAACATCGTTTCTTAATTATTATACTAAGCATTTTAGGTTACTTGGAACACAAAACCTCAACGAACTAAAGCAGTGGCATAAAGAGCGAGGGTTGCCATAATATGATTTAAAATTTCCCCATTAGATTAATCAAATTTTACTTATATTAGTTACTAGCTTCCTCCCGCGACTTCGTCTGCGTAGACTTTAGAATTGCCGCGCAACTTTTTGCCTCATTGTCCTTGGAATTGCATCTTCATGATTCAGGTATCCAGACATTGTGAGTCTGCGGTGCAGCTGAAAGTAAGATTTCAGCCCCGAAATTACTTTGACATGTTTGTGATCTCGTGGTAGACCCTTGTGAATCTTAAGCGCTCATATTTGCAGCCTCGAAAATACTCCGACATGTTTTTGTTCTCCTGGTATTATTGATCCAAGCTACTCATAATTCCTGCACGGAAAAAAACTACATGTTTTTGGTCCCCTGGTACTTTTGAATCGCTTGCAATGAAAGCCATCTTCTTTCCAGTAAAAAACCTACCCTAAGTATTTTGACATGTTTCTGTTCCATGGGTGGTACTCGATAATCTATGGCACTCATAAATTCAGCCCCGAAAATACTTCGACATGTTTCTGCACTCCTGGTACTTTTGAATCTTTAGCGCTCATATTTCCAGCCTCGAAAGTACTTCGACATGTTTCTCCTGGACTATTGATCCAAGCCACTCATAATTCTTGCATGGAAAAAGCGACGACATGTTTTGTCGAATTAAAGCCCCAGTAAAACTTTGACATGTTTCTGATCTCCTAGTAATTTTGATTCTTTAGCGCTCATAATTCCGGCCCCGAAAATACATCGACATGTTTCTGCTCTCCGGATACTTGTGAAGTTTCCAGCCCTGAAAAAAATTCGGCATGTTTCTGGTCCCCTGGTACATGTGAATCTATAGCGTTCGTTATTCCGGCCCCGGAATGCTTCGACATTTTCCTGGTCTCCTGGTACTTGGGAATCAATAGCGCTCATAATTCCAGCCCCAAAGAACTTCGACATGTTCCTGCTATCCTGGTATTTGTGAATCTGTAGCGCTCAGCAATATGGCCGCGGTTTACCTCGACATATTTCTGCTCTCCTGGTACTTGAAAATCTATAGCGTTCACAATTTCCAGCCCCGAAAATAAACTTCGACATGTTTCTGTTCTCTTGGAATTTTTTAAACTTAACTGTTCACAATTCCGGCATCGAATATAAATTGACATGTTCCTGCTCTCCTAGTACTAATGAAAATATAGAGTGTTCACAATTCCAGCGCGGAAAATGCTTCGACATATTTCTGATCTCCGGGTACTTTTGAATCTAAAGCGCTCATAATTCAAGCCCCGAAAAAACTTCCGAGATGTTTCTGCTTTCCTGGTACTTGTGAATCTGTAGCGCTTGTTATTCCGGCCCCAGAATACCCTTGACTCGACATGTTTCTGCTCTCCTAAAATCTATAGCGTTCACAATTTCCAGCCCCGAAAATAAACTTCGACATGTTTCTGTTCTCTTGGAATTTTTTAAACTTAACTGTTCACAATTCCGGCATCGAATATAAATTGACATGTTCCTGCTCTCCTAGTACTAATGAAAATATAGAGTGTTCACAATTCCAGCGCGGAAAATGCTTCGACATATTTCTGATCTCCGGGTACTTTTGAATCAAAAGCGCTCATAATTAAAGCCCCGAAAAAACTTCCGAGATGTTTCTGCTTTCCTGGTACTTGTGAATCTGTAGCGCTTGTAATTCCGGCCCCAGAATACCCTTGACTCGACATGTTTCTGCTCTCCTGGTACTTGTGAATCTGTAGCTCTCGGAATTCCAGTCCCGAAAATACTTTGACACGTTTCTGCTCCACTAATAAAAAAAAATCTTGCCAAAAAATAATTTGACATGTTGCTGGTCTCCTGTTTCTTGTGAATCTTTTAGGACTCGTAATAAAATTCAAGCCGGGTAAAAAAAAATTGACATGTTTCTGTTCTCCTGGTACTTTTGAATCTGAAGTACTAAGGCAGCAGCAGCTTTGGACTTCCACTTCTTCCTCTGTCTCCATGAAGTCTTGTATGTTACCGAGATAAAACGTAGCCTATGTGTTATTCCAGGATGTGACCTACATATGTGCCAAATTTCATCCAAATCCCTTCAGCCGTTTTTGCATGATTGACGGACAAACATACAAACATACAAACTTTCACATCCTACTATCCTACTAATATTATAAATGAAAGCCAATCTATTTTCCAGCAAAAAAAAAAACCTGACCAAAAATACTTTTAAATATGTCTGCTCTCCTGGTACTCGAGAATCTTTGGCGCTCACAAATTCAGACCCGAAAATATTTCGACATGTTTATGCTCTCCTGGTACTTGTGAATCAGAAGTACTAAGGCAGCAGAAACGTCTGATTTCCACTTCCTCCTCCGCCGCCATTAAGCTATGCCTTTTATCGGGATAAAAAGTAGCCTATGTGTTATTCCAGGATGTGAACTATATGCGTGCCAAATTTCATTCAAATCCCATCAGCCATTTTTGCGTGATTGACGAACAAACATACAAACATACAAACATACAAACTTTCACATTTATAATATTAGTAGGATACTAGCTGACCCGCGCAACTTCGTCTGCGTCACATTTTCCATTACTGCTCTGCTCCTATTTGTCTTAGACACACACCTAAGACAAATACCCTATAACCTATAACCTTCCTCAATAAATGGGCTATCTAACACAGAAAGAATTTTTCAAATCAGACCAGTAGCTCCTGACATTAGCGCGTTCAACCAAACAAAACAAACAAACTCTTCTGCTTTATAATATTAGTATAGAATCCTGTTTTATTTATTTTATTTTTTTATGTATTTAATATTATAGATAATAATCAATTCAATATTTTAGATTAGGATTAGGATTATTTAGTATTTCTAAACAATTAAGGTACAATACACAGTATCTACCTCGTAAAATATTATCCTACCCTAATATTAGTCACCAAATTTTAGGGAAAAATTCAACAAATGGCAACCCTAGCGTGGCTTCATTTTGATGTTCGCGGTGCGCGGTCTTCGTTTTTTTGTTGGTCTGAGCGCCTTAACTTCTGAACCGGTGTAAATGAAATTTCGTACAGAGATAGTCTAGAGCCTGAGAAAGGTCATAGGCTACTCCTCATCCCGGGATTGTGATCCCTAGGGATCACCGCGGGCAAATTGCTGGCAGAAGCGAATCAAGTATAAGTCACAAGAGCAAAGCTAAGGGTTGTGACATACCTGCTAAGTGATATAAAGCAGAAGTAAGCTCCGTCGAGCTGGTCCCACTTCTCCCACATTCCGAAGATCATTGAGCCAAACATTATGTACCTGGAACCCGACAATTTAATACGCTATAGACCTTATAATAAATCCACTGTATTATATAATGGCAAAAGATTTAAAATGTTACCAAAGGACATTCAAACTTGTCATTAATACGACATAAATGTCAATGCTATAAATTGATTCCGTGGCATCGAAAATAATTTCTTGACATGACGTTGGAGAGCGAGCTGAGAGACCCCGCGATGGCACGTCTTGGTAGGCCGCTGGAATGATACAGTTAGCATCCCGGCAGTACCACAACATCCAGTATCCTCTGCCATTCTGCCTCAGTTTGCCTAAACCTTAAACTACATAAGATAAAAAACACGTCTGCCATGTCTAAAGAAAAACAAGCATTCGCCGAAAACTTATAACTGCAATTAAAAAATGTGTTACCCGGGATGACATCGGTTTAGCTGTGAAGTTATGGTAGAATAAAGAATCTCACAAACAAACATACATACATACTTACATACGTAAACCCTGAAAACATAATACTACTTTTTTGGGCAGTCGTGTAAAAAAAACTTTTTACAAAAAAATACAACCGACTTCTAAAAAAAAAAACACTACAAAGTAAAAAATAACTTTAATTTCGGAAGTCGGTGTTTTTGTTACTTTCTTCGTATTTTGACACCGACTTCCGAAATTAAAGTTATTTTTTACTTTGTAGTGTTTTTTTTTTTAGAAGTCGGTTGTATTTTTTTGTAAAAAGTTTTTTATTTTTCACTTTTTAGTGGTGCCCCACACCTAACAACACCACTACAAAATCGCAGAAAAGCAAAATACGCAATTTCGATTATCAAAGAATCATCTAAATAGTCAAATTCCAGGTATTTCGATTTAAAATCCAAAGTTCGTAACCGATTTTGATATGATTTAAATGGGACCAATCTGCAAGTATATCCTTTCAGATAAAACAAAAATTTTTCAAATCGGTTCATAATTGTCGGAGTTATGAGGTAACAAACATAAAAAAAAAAAAAAAAACATACAACCGAATTGATAACCTCCTCCTTTTTGGGAAGTCGGTTAAAAAGACATACATACAAGTACATTCCTTTGAGAAGCACTTCTTCTAGGATAGTCGGATAAAAATAACTCGAGATTTTCAAATTTTCTCAGATAACATTCCGTTTCCTTCCTTTTAACTAATTAAATATTAGTAACTAACGAACTTATTTTGTTCATAGCTACTTCGGTTTATCGAATAGCAATTAATGGTAGTTCATTCACTTTTCCATTCTCAAATAAAACTAATTCCCAAAGATTTACACTTTACTAAATAACAAACCATTTAAACGAGGCTTATCAGCCGTCAAACTGGAGCCAGAATAGCCAATTTAAATTGTATTTATGAAATCTTAAACGTCGCTTAAGGGAAAGTAACAAAAATCTATTTAGAACGTAATCTCACCAATAAAGCTCATCCATCAGAACATTTCCAAATAAATTCTTGAAATAGAAATACAATCGTTATTTGATAGCTAACAGACATTTAATACCTTACTCAAAATAAACATCAAGGTATTCAATATAAAAGCAATCACTGTTCTACAAATTACGTTTTGATTTATTTGCGAAATATGAAGTTTGTACAATGATATTTCTAATCAAAGGTAATAACTAACTAAATCATTGAAAGCCGGGCTTCCATTCAAGATGGCTACTGTTTTTAGTTTATTGGAAACGTGACCGTAGTAATAGACGGACTAACATGGACTAGTGTTTTAGTGCTTACACACAAAATTGTTTCTAAGTGGATTACTTCTACGTGAAATGTGTATCATGTAGGGAATAAGCATGCAATTTTTTAATTTGCAAGATAAAATACTTTTAGGTCTAGTAAACAATCATGAAATTATTTTTTAAATACCTTCATCATTCAGATAAAGCTTCAAAGACTACAGTTAGAAAGAGAAGTCCGATACGTAATGTGACGTCAAATTACACGATGACTATACAGCTGCCATAGAAAACAACGTTTTTGCGAGAGGGACAGATATATTTGTTTAAAATAATTGTATCTCGATCGTTTTTCGAGCAATTTAGATTCTAATTTCACAGTTAGTATTTTATTTTCGAATACTTTTAGATAAACTGTTCAGATCATAAATACTTTTTTCATGCATCTTCCCTATTATTTGTGTTAGTAGTGCCATTCGAAGGATGTGTCATATCTTAAGTCTGCTGTTACCTAGTTCAGCCAATCACTGTTGTGTATTTTTGGATGATTGTTATTCTTTCATACAAAAAAAACTATCTAATGAAACGACAGTACCTAATATAGCATTTACATTCAAATTTCACAGCCTAAAACCCTATTACATAAAATTCTTCCGTTAAGCCAAAACTACCGGTCGTAGCAAGCTGCAATGGGGAGAAAAACTCAAAGCTCGACATAGATGTCGCTAGCATCGAGAGTGTCTTGTCAAGTTTGTGTTGATGTTTATATGAGTTTGTTATTGCTGTTTTCCCGTATTTTAATATCTAAAATGTATTCTTTTTGGACTGTTTCACAATTGAAAGTGGAGTTACGTAATAGAAATGCTTCAACAGCTGGGAAAAAAGCGGTTTTGATTGAGAGGTAAGCAATAAATAATTTTAAAGGTTATATTGATAAATAATCAATATTCTTTTCGAATCTAATAAGATGTATGTTTTTGACTTGCAGATTGGAAGCATATGATCGAAATTTCAACTTTAATGCCAACCCACGGCCGGGAACATCTCACAGTGACTTACTTTTATTGATTATTATAAATGATTTACTTTTATTCCTGAGTTATTATGAATCAATCACACTTACCGGTATATTTACTTTGGCCAAAATAATCATCAGCTGTAAAATGAGCAGAGCACAATACAGAGTGCTCGGTTGCTTTAAAGTTTTTGACTCTCAACGCTTTTTCCCAGGATTTTCGGCGTTTTGGGTCCTTTGGGAATTTATGTTTCCCTTGATTTTTGCAGTCTGGAGCAGAACACTGCGTCATATTTTTAGTATTAAAATGTTTTCGATATTTGTTTACGTTTATTTCGTAAATTTGTATGGATTATGACAGATGACAGTACAAAGTTAGGCAGAGACGAACATGCGACATCTGGTGGGATGAAAAGGCAGTTTAACTCCCCATTTGGCATGTAAGTTCCTTGGGCAGTGTAGGAAAGTACTAAGTAAGAGTTTTCGAAATTCCTACGGGAACGAGAAAAAATGGGATATGCGCGAATAAATGTTTTCTAGTCCAATCTATTCTATTCTGTTCTAATCCATTCGATTCCATTATTTATTTATGTACAAAGGTTTTTTTTTTCATTCCATTCTACTCTACTCTATTCTACAATACTCTACTCTATTCTACTCTACTCTATTTTATTCTATTCTTTTCTATTCTATTCTAAGTCGCGGGCAAAAGCTACTAAAAGATAAAATGGGGAAGTAGTAATTCCATGCGTATTCATTCAAATATATTTGTTAGTTTTTATTAACCCCTCATTTCATTGGATCCAAAATCTATACATCCTAATTAACATTAAAGAAGTCACTTAAAGCTTGGACAGATCGCGTTAGAAGTAATTTTTAACCGACTTCCCAAAAAGGAGGAGGTTCTCAATTCGGTTGTGTGTTTTTTTTATTGCTATGTTTTAGTATGTACCTAGTTGGTTTACTTAATTTTATCTTTTGTTAATTATACCTTGATTTATAAAATTGTATAAAAATAACAATAATACTATACCATAGTCAAAAGTGCCTTTACATGGTTAAACTCGAAATATTTTTTTGACTTTGACTTTGAAAGAGAAACCCATCGCAAAACAGATTGTTCAGAATGTGTGAGGATGAATGGATAAGGCTTCAATATGGAACTCATTCATTCTTCCTTATCGCCGTTAGCTGATGTAACTTCATAAAAACGCGAACGGCGGCATGACGCCTGAGGAAGCCGGACCAGGGCCGGAATGGAGAGCCCGACCTGTACCACGGCCCTATTGACTTCATTTAATAAAAAAAATGTAAATGACATTGCAGGTACTGAGAAAAGCTTACCAAGTAACTTACCCAACCAGAATAGTGACACAGACGCTGATCGGCACGGTGATGTTCTGAGCATCGAAGGTGACGTAGCTGAAGTCGCTGGAAGCCATGCTCTCCGCGTACTGCGCCGGCTCCGAGCAGCCGCGCCGCGGGTCCGCGCGGGGCAGGCGCGGGTCGCGCGGGTCGTACGGCTGCGGCATCGATATGCTTCTCATGTATTCTGGTCTCCTGGTAATTGCGGACTTTTTTGTAATGCGGTATTTAAAAAAAAAAAATTTTTTTTTTTCTGTACTTTTAAACATTACACATTACTTAAAATATTGGACACATTTTTTGCCTTTTCAAATAAAATTAAAAAAAAAAAAACAAATTTTGTTTCATGTTGGTGATTTTACTTGCTGCTAAAAAGTGTACTAAATAAAGCTACGCGAACTTTTTACGGAAAATTATGTGCACATGAATATGGTGTACCTTCAATTTATTTTCAGGAATTCGTCTTTATTTAACTTGTCAACCCGTCCGAAGAGCGTAGTGATATTGCCTTCTCCCTCTGAGAAGCGTTTGCCTTGCAGTGGAACAGTAATGGGCCAGTATCATTATTTACTTTAATTATATCGCGACAGAAACGTACATTTGACATTATATCTACCATTATTTTTGGATATTGTATATTTGTATATTGACTTGATATTTTAATTTTATTTTATGCTTTCAAATTATTTTGTATGTGACTATTTTACATTAATGTTATTAATTATCATGTACCTAATTCTACACAATGTATATTGTTTGAAATAAATGAAATGAAATAATTGAAATGAAATAAAAAGTTTAGATTTATTTCTAACATAAACATTCCTTCACCAGAGACCATTCAGAAAAATAAAAAAAAATCACGTTAATTGAAGAGCCAGGTTTAATTTTTGATTTTAAATTAAATTCTAGTACTGCCTATCTATCTAAATTCATTCTCATCATCTCCCCTTGAACACATTAAAATAAAATTAATAACTTAGCTCACAATATCTCAAAGATTTTTAATTAAACCATGACTACATTAATTTTGAATGTAGATAACTAACCAAGTAACTATTTCCGAAAACAAAAGCTCTTGCCTCCATTCAATATGATTAAATAAAATTTAATGAGAGCCGTCGTAAAGCTTATAAAATTAAGTGTCTTCTACACAGCTGTGCAAGTTTATTAGACACGGAATTTAATTAATTAAAGATGTCTATCTTAGAAATTCTAAGAAAAACGCCGCCAGCTTCTTGTAAACGAATTTGTTTGGTACACGAACATTAATGTTGGGTGGTTTCACACCAAAGGAAATATGTTGAGTGTAGATGGCGACATAATTATTTATTTCAAGATAATGTAGGTAGGATAATTTTCCTGTCTGTAATTTTTATGGGTTTGCTCTTGACTCTAATCTAGGTCAAAGATGACGGAGACAAAGTCTACGATGAAGCGAGCCCCAGATTTAGCCTGTTCACTCTGACTTTAATTCTAAAAGATTAGGGCTGTAAGCGTTCGGAAACACAGACGCAGGCAGAGTTCCACTCCCTCCTTATTACCACGTTTCTTTGGCGGCGCAACACGTTTTTCCTTTCATTCTGTCCTGTAAACCACGTTATCACTACTGCCTTTCTCGTCACTCCACACACAATCCATTTTTCAATTCTTTGCCCTCACGCTCCCTCTCTATCAATCCACATTTAAATTCATAACTTTTTTGGTAACATGCGATTCATCCCTCCGCTTCACATGACCATGTCAATCGAAGCGGTTCAATTACATCGTAGTTATGTATACGATCTGAGGCTAAGTTGAGCTGTAGTAGATGACGATCAGCTGAACTGGTAGTATGAGACGATGCTCTATTTCGAGCTCTTCGAGATCTTCAAATTTGTTATCTTCTAACGGTCGGTAGTGAGAATCACAAAATCGGACACCAGTTTAGTAGCAAGGATAGGAGAGGTACTGCCAGTCGATTCTGTCGACATCTCACCGCGATCACAACGACAAGTGAGCTGTCATGCCATCTTGTTTGTGTGGTTTGACAGCTCACCTGTCGTTCACTTCGCCTAAGTGATCACCTCGATATGTTTACAGAATCGCACTGCAAGTGCACACCATAAGCAGTCATTCCATTTACAATAATGGTATTAAGCTTAGCCAACCCAAAATTAGTTGAGATAAGGCTAGACAAATCACCCCAAGGCGGCGGCGCGTGGTGTTCCCGTGCGCCTCTCTCTGACGTCGCGGGGGGAGTCAAACACCTCACTCTCCCCGCTGACCCGAGGTGGCCCGCAGAAGCGGGCTGGCACCAGCCGGGGATTACGGAAGTCTAATCAGTTCCCGCGATCCCCGGCGCAGGTGAAAGATGGAACACCGGGGTGGTTTTAATCAGTAAGAGTCTGACAGACCCCTCCGCCCGCCCCAGGGTGGAGGACATCCATGAGGATTTCCCCCCGTAAAAAAAAAAGGCTAGACAAATAATCACGACAGAATATCGATGCCCAGCTGCTGTCGGTATTCTACCAGTTGCATTTCGGGTAGTGTGCGACGGATGCATTTTAGGCATGGTGGACGGACAGCCCACCCACAAAACGTTTTGGGAACTCATTCATAGTGCGTACAGCAAAGGAGTGTAATTCCCTGCCGGAGTCTGTGTTTCCTGATAGCTACAACCTGGGAGTCTTTAAGTCAAGAGTGAACAGGTTACTTCTAGGCAAGCGGGCTCCATCTTAGACTGCATCATCGCTTACCATCAGGTGAGATAGTGGTCAAACGCGTGCCTATCAAAAGAAATAAAAAAACTCCTCTAATCCCGTTCCATCATCGGACCACAAGACGTACGGCGATCCGCCACCGGTACATGGTGGACTTCCCAACCACACCCACAAGAAGTTTTGGGAACATATTCATAGAGCGTGCAGCTAAGGAGTGGAATTCCCTGCCAGAGTCTGTGTTTCCTGTAGTGCCATTCTGAAACAACATTTTCGTGTTTCCACAGTGGAATCCGAGGTGATTATCAAATTCGGTTCAACATAAAACCTTTATGTTGTCTACACTATTCTACACTAATATTATAAAGAGGAAAGATTTGTTTGTTTGTTTGTTGATTTGAATAGGCTCCGAAACTACTGAACCGATTTGGATGAAATTTTGTACAAAGATAGTTTGAGACCCGAGGAAGGACACAGGAACAGGAACTGTGCGGGTAAAACGGGAGCGAAGGACAGCTAGTGTGTAATAAAGCTCACTTTGTGAGTTTTGTCACTCAGGTGAAGCTCGATGCCGAAATAGTTATTTGCAGAATAGACTAGCTGACAGCTGCAACCTGGGAGTCATTTAGGTTACTTCTAGGCATAAGTGCTATATTTTCGACCACATCAAGGCTTAACATCAGGAGCGGTAGTGGTCAAACGTGTGACTAGCAAAGTAAACAAAAACTGTTTTTATTTTTAACCCAATTATTAGACATACGAACTAGAACATCGGCCATATTGCTGTGATATCAATTTCCATCAAAGTAGTCAATTTCAGCTTAGTCAAACAAGATCCAGCAGACGAGCATGGATCATACAATGTAATCAGTTGCAGATCAATTATTGCCATTAGCGTTGTTGACGCACACAGGAATTAATTACTTAACTAATGTTAATTGCAACTTGCAACCCACAGGATATTAGGTTTTCAGGGTGCTATTGACCTATCGAAGTGAATCTCAGATATTGTTCTAAAACTGAATTAGAGAAAGACACACTGCATGACCAATTAAAATGTTGAACTTGAGTAATTGATATTGAAGCGCTCCATACTTATTATGCGCACAGCTAAAATGTGGAACTCTCTGCCAGCTCATGTGTTCCCGTCCACATATAACCCATCTGCCTTCAACGCAAGAGTGAACTGGCATCTCCTGGGCGCTGATTGTGGTCAAAAGCAAGCCCATTGCTCAATAAAAAACTTTTTCCAAAAAAAACAACCGACATCCAAAAAAAAAAGCACTACAAAGTAAAAATTAACTTTAATTTCGAAATCGGTGTTTTTATTAGTTTCTTTGTATTTTGACACCGACTTCCGAAATTAAAGTTATTTTTTACTTTGTAGTGCTTTTTTTTGGAAGTCGTTTTTTGTTTTTTGTTTTTAGTGGTACCCAACACCTAACAACACCACTGCAGAATCGCAGAAAAGCAAAATACGCAATTTCGAATACTTGGATGACAAAAAACCATCATCCAAGTAAACGAATTCCAGCTATTTCGATTTGAAATCCAAACTTCGAAACCGAATTTGATAAAATTTTAATGGGACCAACCAGATAAAACAAAATTTTTTCAAATCGGTTTATAATTGACAGTTTATATAAAAAAAACGAAAAAAAAACAACCGAATTGAGAACCTCCTCCTTTTTTGGGAAATCGGTTAAAAATAGAAGTTTCTTTAAAATTTAAGAATAGGTACCATTGTTATCCAGCCATAATTCTACAACATCAGAATTAACCCTATGACTAGAATAGTTCTATAATTGTTGAGCAGAACACTAACTGCAGCAATCCTCCTTGCATTAGCCATTACACAACTTTACTTAGATTCCGACAATCTTACGCAGAACAAACACAAATCTTACCAGAACTCGACTACTAATCTAACTTCGCATAGTTTTGAGTGCTGCCAAACTGCAAGAAATAACATAGCGAGTCAGGAATTCCGTTTGTAATGAGCATGCAGATTGCTGAATCTCAGCGCAATCCCGTGCAAGATTCCGAGTCAAATCGCACTGTACAATTAAGAATTGTAAAGCTGTACTAGTATAGAATGGGTCCCCTATGTTGTTTCGAACGCCGCTGTTGCGACACACGCTGTTGCGAATTATTTTTCCACTGCCTCACAGCTAGTCTATTCTGTAAATAACCATTTCGATATCGACTTCACCTGAGTGACTAAGCTTACAAACTGAACTTTATTTCACACATCATAAGGTCTTATATTTATACGAATTTGAAACTCACCTCGGATTCCGCTGTCGAGACACGAAAATGTTGTTACAGAATAGCACTGCTGGTTCGAAAGCTCATGGACTCGAAAGAAGTAGTCGCGAAAGACGCTGTTTCGAAAAACATTTTCACTGCCTCATACGCTCGAAATCGAATGCTTGTGATTTCGATTTATTTAGTCATAAAATGAGAAAAATATTTAAGCATTTAATTTTTTTTTTTTTTCCATGAGTAGGTACTGAACACCAAATCTAATAATGAATACCACTAAGGTAAGACTTTGTGTTCAGTACCTACTCATAGAAAAAATGTACAGTTGAGGTACTTATATTTTTGATTGTTACTTTGTTAATAATAATATTAAATGATGATGTTGACACCGAATTTATTGAGTTTATTTAATTACTGCTTAATTTTTTTTCTATACCCTTTATGACTAAATAAATCGAAATCACAAGCATTCGAGCGTATGAGGCACTAAAAATGTTTTTCGATACAGCGTCTTTCGCGACTACTTCATTCGAGTCCATGAGCTTTCGAACTTGTGCAAATAATTCGCAACAGCGTGTGTCGCAACAGCGGCGTTCGAAACAACATAGGGGGACCCGTTTCAGGCGTATGCTTAAAACTTACGTGTCTTTTGCTAGTAAAGGTAAACAGTTCAAAACCATGCTCATTTTAAGCATATTTATAAGAATGTCAACTAGCGTGCTATTATAGAGCATCTCTATCTGTAGTTTAAGCTTATCTTTTTATTTAGTATCTACCTAGTGAAGCCTTGTCTAAAAACAAAAGACTTTCATACGAAATTCTTGACTACCAATTTTCCCCTCTTGAAGTTGAAATTACCAAAATGATTTCTTAAAAGGTCAAGTGAAAGCTAAGGTTTCGGACCAACACGTAAATCGTGAGAAAAAAGCTGTTCATTTTGACGAGTTATGCGCACAGAAATGTATGGGGCAATCGATTACTTTTTTGCGCTCTCAGTGTTGGTCCCTAAGTAAAAGTTGTTTATAATGATGAGTATAACCCCTTCAAAGGTATTGTGTTTATTTTGTTAAATGTGTATAAAAGGTTATTATTAAAAATATCAAAGCTAAGGAGCTTTGATAATCTATACTAATATTATAATTATTGTCATTTCTGACCAAGACTAAGGTCAAGAGCAAACCCATCACAAATAAAAAAAAAAATAAAAAAAAAAAAAGCAGAAGAGTTTGTTTATTTGTTTGGTTGAACGCGCTAATCTCAGGAACTACTGGTCCGATTTGAAAAATTATTTCAGTGTTAGATAGCCCATTTATCGAGGAAGGTTATAGGCTATATCATCACGCTAAGACAAATAGGAGCGGAGCAGTCATGGAAAATGTATCGCAGACGAAGTTGCGCGGGTCAGCTCGTTTTTGATAAGCTCACATTTTACCACAATGCCACGGGATAGAAAGTGATTATGTGATCGACGATAACGCACGCTTGCCTAAAATTAACCTATTCACTCCTGACTTAAAGACTCCCAGACTGTAGCTATCAGTAAACACAGGCTCTAGCAGTAATTCCACTCCTTAGATGTACGCATATGACAGTATAGCAAAAGCTGCTGAAGCTTTTAAAATAACTACAGACAATAATGTGCAAATAATGGGTCTATTTTCTCCTAACCTCACAATACTAATACTGATAGACAGCAGCAATAACTAATCGTCCAAATAACATTGGCACATATCGCATGTCTTCAGCCGTGGATGGTCAGTGACGGCTTAAATACCGCTAAATAAACATGGCCGCCAATATCGACGAGACGTGTAGTACATTAATATTGCAGATAAAACGCAAATTGCCTGGATCAGGCTTTCTGCCAGATGTCGAAGCTGTTGAATGTGCATTCGTTGATGTGACGTCGTTTTCTGTCTCTTACGACAAAAAGTCTTATGTTCATCCAAAGTCAGGTACAAGTTTTATAGGAAATGTTTTTTTTTTTTTTTCAGTAAAAATCACATCTGATCATAAAGACTGGCAGTTGATGAAAGAGCCAAGACTAAGTAACTAAAAAATAAAACGCAAATCCCTAAAAACATGTTACGAACTTTATTGGCCACAACTTTGTTTAGTTAACTTGGCAGCCAGCAGTGATACACAATACGCCAACATAAAGTCAAAACAAGGTGCTCACCTAGGATAGCTCCGAGGCGGAGGATACCTCTCCACTGGAGGCCCCACGAACTCTGGAGTGACGTCAGACTCTGGGTACCGACCTCTCCACGCCTGAGGACGCTCTATGCTCTCTGCTTCACTTAAATCATACTGAAAATGAAACAAATTATGTAAGAGAACCTTACAGTCAGTCCTACCTATAATTGGCGGCTTCTATAGTTATGTATTTATTTTATTTTTATTTTATTTTATGTTTTCTATGTGTATGTTGTACTGGATGTTAATCTGGAAAATAAATAAATTCATTCATTCATTCTTACAATAAACTATTGAAAGGAACAGAGGCGGAAAATTCTGCATAGCCGGTATCAGAAGATGAAAACATATTTTAAAACTTAATCAAAATGCCATGAAGTCAAAAGTAATAACAATTTAAAAGTCGACACAAAATCAAATACTTAAGTTTAATATCAATTCACATACGTCACGTTACCGTCAAACGTCAATCAGTCACGTCAAAAATACAGTGTGAGTCTTTATAATGTGCACATACGAAAATGTTGAAACTATACCTAATCTAACCGACGGAAAACGTATAATTTTTTTTAATCACAATTTAATAAACAATAGATCATTTAGTTGAAAAGTTATTAAGTTTTGTTTGCACTGGGGTCACAGTTGTGAACAAAGTTTTTAAAAATTGATAAAACAATTTAAAAAAAAAGTTTTTTTTTAATACGTTTTCGTCGATAAAATTAGGTATAGTTTCCCTCATCTTCATATGTGCACATTATAAAGACTCAAACTATTTATAGTTTTGTAGAAGTCTTAGGCATTCGCCTCACGCGACAATCAATCACGACAAACGCGTTTAGCGAGTGACTTAGTGGCGACTGACAGTGATGTCATGTATGTATGAACCTTCAATGAGGGGTAGACATAGAAAAATATGTGCTGTAAGGAAATCAATCATCTACAAGTATCATCCACTAGTGAGGAAGAGCTAAGTGGTAACCATAAAGACAATCCAAAAACAAACAGCTTATCCAGAACATAACACGCATGCACAAATGCATACAAATGTAAAATTGTACAGTACCGATAAATTAATTACATCATGTCTGGTTCCTTCAGTAGATCCGCTTATAAACATTTACATAACTCTATACGTCGGTCAACACTTTCGGGCTCGGTTCGTCCGTGACGGAACGTTTCTATCTGTCGTAGGGTAATCAAACATTCGCTCTCAAGTTGACTGCCCACTGGAGAGGAGCAGAGCGGAGCGAAACTGTGCGCCGGTCGATTCTGTCGATATCTCACCGTGATCAGGTGGAGTGAACGACAAGTTAGTTGTCATGCCATCATGTTTGTATGGTTTGACAGCTCACTTGTCGTTCACTTCGCCTAAGTGTTCACTTCGACATGTTTACAGAGTCGCACTGCAGTGCTGTAATAAACTCTCCACTCGTGTACGTTTCAGTGAACAGGGATTTGAGAACTTGTTTAAAAGTTTCATATAAAACAATTACAATCACCATACATTCGTTTGGGGATGTCCTTTCCACAATGCTATTTTATGGTCGTACGTTGTTTTTTTTTATTATTAATAGGGTTGTAGACATCAGGCAGGCAGCCGCTCCACGTAAAATACTGGTATTCAGCTGAATCCGGTTCGATTGGAAGCCAACCCCGATGTAGTTAGGAAAAGGCTAGGCAGATGATGAACTACTAACACTAGTAATAAGTTATAATAAGTATTGTTAACTAACACGCTGGATCATTGTTGTCCGAAAATAAAGAATATATCTATACTATAAAGAGGTAACATTTGTTTGTAAGTTTGCATGTAGAGGGTGATCTCAGGAACTACTGGTCCGATTTGAAAAAATCTTTCAGTATTAGATAGCTCATGTATCGAGGAAGGATATATGCTACATATCATCACGCTAAGACTAAAAGGAGACGAGCATTAATGGAAAATGTGACGCAGACGAAGTTGCGTGGGTCAGCTAGTATATTTATAAAACCGGGAAACGAAGCAAGCAAGCGCTGCAAGGAATAGCTGAACTCATCCGCTCCGCGCCCGCTCAAGTTATTCGTCGCGTGAACCCGGCCTAGCTCCGCACAGTCCGTCATTCAGCAGAGTGGATGACTGTGTACCTCGCTCTACATCCACAGACACAGTCCGCTACTCCGCTTCGCATAACTCTCCCGCTCCACTCCGCTGCCTCGCTCCGCGTTAGTTGACAGGCACCCTAATATTCGTACATAGTAAATAACTCGGCAGCGTGCGAGTGATTCTGTCTGTCAGGTTTGGAACTGCGTGCCAATTGATGGCGTGCCATTAGTGTTTGTTTGGGAGTGCGCTACCGATTTGAGGGTCAGTTCATTTGGTGTTCAGTTTAATGGTATGCACGTGCATCTTTAGCTTTTAGCTCATTTTCGGTGACGGTATGTGTAGAACACATTGGATTTCTTTTGTTATTGTTGTGTTGCATGGGGCTTCTTTAGGGCGGATTTCATCAATCTGAAACTGAACGCGATCAGCATATTAACCACGATTATGGGCTGTCAGTGTCATAATTGTTTATGGAATATTGACACTGACAACTCTTGAGCGCAGCTTAATCGCGATCAATTTCATTGGTGAAATCCGCTCTTAGACTCTAACGCAGTGTCCTGCGTGAGCGACGAATACGACGCGACGCAACACGACGCGACGTAATGCGACACGATGCTATACGCGACAAATGTCCTACGTGATTTTGGTCATTACTTCTCGAATCATGCAGAAGTACAGTACAATTTTGATTGAAAGTTAAAAATAAACGATTCCTATAATGTTTATGTTTTTTGTCCCACAACAATCTTTGCTCACACACTGCGGCGATCAACGCTTCTGGATCAACCATTACGTAGTTCGTGGTGTCGCAGCTGGTCGCCCTCAAAACAAGTCCGCGTTACGTCGCGTCTCGCCGCAGACTGTCACATAGGCCGCATGTAGGGTATGCCGTTGAGTTGATCGCGAACATCGCGTTCGCAGCGTCGCGTCGCGTGGCGTTCGTCGCTCACGCAGGAAACCGCGTAAGTCAGAACCGGAGTCCATGTTTACTAAAATTGCTATTGCCGAAAGTTGTTTGTGTTGTTGAAACATTTCCTGGGATGACCTGGGATGGGAACATGGGAATCATTCATTTATTCCCCGCTAGAGTCAATGTATAGCTACAAACTAGGGGTCCTTTTAGGGTTCCGTAGCCAAAGGGTAACCAACGGCACCCTATTACTAAGCCTACGCTGTCTATCCGTCCGTCTGTCTGTCTGTCAGCAGGCTGTATCTCATGAACCGTCATAATTAGACGGTTGAAAATTTTACAGCGTGCAGCGTGTGTATTTTTATTGCCACTATGACAACAAATAATAAAAATCAAGACTTATGGTACGGAACCCTTCGTGTGCGAGTCGGGCTCGCACTTGGCTGGTTTTGTTAATAAAACTTTGCCTCACACTAGGAATTGCTCCGTGGTCGCATAAACATCCATAACAATTCACATATACAAACAGCCAAACCCAGAAAAGCTATCTGTAAACCATAAAAATATCTGTTCAGTGCGGGAATCGAACCCGCGACGCGCATAACCACTGACATTTTCGTGCAGGTGGTGTGAAAAATGATATGTACCTGTAGCCGCAACCTGGCGGCTCTTCTCCTGGTAAAGCCTGGGCATCCTCTGCAGAGGCATGCGAGTGCGTAGATGCACTTGAACCAACGCGCCAGAAGCTCACCTGGAATTATAGCACTCAGTTAGATCTGGTGGAATATTTTCATAATTAATCGACAATGTAGGTCGATTCCCAGGTCGGGCAAAAAGTGTTAAGAACCGTGTAGATACACTTTAAAATCTCCAGCGTACTTGGCTTGACAATCTAATCAAGTGTGCAGGTCAAAATTAGTCAGAGATTTCTCGAAATAAAGAAAAACGTTTGGAAGGTGGAAGGGGAAGTCTTTGCCCAACAGTGGGTCACAAATGCCCAACGGTGGGTCACACACAACATAAAGTGGGTAATATCCGCTTCGGTTGGTCACCGTGACCGAAATTCGAAAGGAAGGATAACTTATACATAACGAGAAACAATAATGACTAATTATGGCCGTAAATATCAGGTCCTTTCATTTGGTCCTTCAGATGGGTCACGGATGTAGGACCAGTCTATATTTTATAAGAATGTCAAGTTTTTTGTTTTTTTATGGTTTCGAACATGCTTAAGATACGGAACTCTTATAGGATCATTCAGCTGTCTGTCTGTCTGTCTGGCTGGGTGTCTGTCTATGTGACGCAAACCAGGATGCGTAACATAAAACAATCAATGTTGAGTACGCGGGTCACTTTTGGGGGACAAACTAGAAAATTATAAAAACAGTTTTTCAATCTGTACCGTGTGACGTATCAAAAGAAAGGGCTTACAGTGAGGGTTTTAAATATAATAAATATAATTTAAATAAATTTAATTTTTAAACATAATTTAAAAAGTAATACTTTTGAAGGCATTTAAGAAAATAGATGAAAAATGACCATTCCCCCAACCTTAGGTATCTCCGAAACTAATGAACATAAAATTTAAAAAAAAGCAGAAAGTTCTTTACCTAAAAATTACAGGAAACCCTATAACAAATCTATGGTACCTATTAAAATAACATGTAACAAAAATGAAATTCGTTCGGAACCGTTTGCACACGAGTCCGACTTGGCAAGTTTTTTTGACAAGTTTCGAATTTTCATCAGGCCCACCTCGCCTGATGTGTGTCAAGCAAGAGCGAGCACGTTCCGGAGCAAAAAACACAGTTTTCATTTCATTTCATTCTCGATGGAAAAGAAAATTGGTTTTTAGTAAATCTAGGCATCCCACTAGAACCTATATAGACTTTGCTTAGAAAAATAAACCCTTTTTAAATGAATGATGACCTAAAAAGGTTTGTGTAAATAGACAAGTTTATACAGGTCTCAATGGAATAAAACTAAAAATCCAATTATTCTCAAGTATCTCCTTTGTTTTCTAGATTGAAAATCCTTAAAGTTAATTAGGTTATTTATCCAATCTAATTGTTTTGTGAACGAACGTCAAGTTAATTCTCAAGTGGTTCACCAGAAAAAAAACAATTAATTGTTTTAACAAACTAAGCAAATCCAGTCGAATCCAGTCGAAAAACACGAGTCTCAGATTTTCAATTAAATTACTCTATAATTTTGTTATGGATAATTTTTTTGTGAAGGATAATATTTTGTGCGTAATTTTGTAGTACAAAACAAAGAAGGTGTTTCATTACATAACTAAAGTTAAACATAATTATTAGAATGAAGAGGAAAACCACACCGTCTACACGTGTTTAGTTAGGCATAGTGTTTTGCTTAAGTAGACGTAACTTGAATTTCCAAACTCAAATCGTTGCAAAATTTCAAAAGAAAACAGCAAATTTTGTTTGGGTGGTAAAATAACTTAAATGACAAAACCCAAAACGTTGCTAAACTGCAATTTTTTTTATTTATTTTTTTTTTGTCTGTGGGGAATCTTTGTCGTTGAATTGCTTGGCCAAAGGTGATGTCGTAATGGAACCATTTTGACAAATGCGTACATGTATCCAACAGCATTTTTCAACATACTTTCTCGAAAAAAAATATCATGGTGGCTAGCAAAATAGAAGGGAGGAGAGGGTTTATTTAGTCCAGAGAGTGAGACCGAATGGACTTACTAAAAAATAGTATGTTATCAACAACGTAATCGCCAGACGTATAGCCAGACGTATAGGAGTCCCAAACTCTTTACACAAAACCAATGCAAGAGTTAAATAAGACACACTCGAAAACTTTTCACCTCCTCCAGACGGAAGGCAAATATAGATATTTGAATTTGGAAAGGAAAAGCTTTGAATTCGTAAATTCTAATTCAATTTGGTTTGGTAAAATAATATTTGATTGGACTCAAGAAATTCTGCGTAAAACCGATATCACCTAGATCCTGTTAACTTTTCCTTAAGATCCGATAATCTGAGTTATAAGACCAATTTCAAAAAATTTATGCGAAACAAATGAAAAAGCTGTTGATATCATTAAAACATAAAACGTCTGAATGTATACGAAATAAAATTTATAAGCTCGGTTGTTTGTTAACAAGTCAATTGGTTGGATGTGTTTATAAAAATGTCAACTTCTTTTCGATATAACAGTAAACAGAACACACATAAGTTTCATGTTTAGATCAAAATAAATCTCGACTTTTATTTCATTTATTTAAAAAACTATTTTTTTTCCGAAATCACAACCATTTAGTTTCAACATTATATAAAACGCCAGAAGCTAATGAACGGCTTTAATTGGATTTGAAACAGTTACTAATTCTAGCTCTTTTCTTTTAAATTAAAATTTAGGCATTTTAATCATACTACTAGTTTTTGGTTGGTTGGTTTGTGGATGGGTGACCATCTTAACGTACAGAGACTCCTCCAGGCCTCGGCAAGCACGTTAAGCCATTTGCCAAGTCATTTGCAGATCTGTGGCAGTCGTTACGCATAGTCATAAGCCAGAAAATCTGACACCAGTCTTGCCAAGGAGTACCGTGTTACCCAGTTAATGGGTTGTGAATCAGGTAGGCAACCGCTCCACGTAAAATACTGGTATTCAGCTGTATCCGGATTGACTGGGAGCCTACTCTACTTTTTGACCGCCGCTTCACCCTCGAGACGCTTAGAAACCAGAATAAAAAGTAGCTTTATGACCTCATTTTACGACACTTAACGATATTATATCTTACTATAAATAACTGAATTTTCGAAATTAGATCAGAGGGCCAATTCTCCTAATTTTTAAACATTTTTGACAGTTTGCGACTGAGATGCCAATACGATGCGAATGAAAAAATTAGGAGAACTGGCACTCTCTAGTTTCAGTTATAATATTACATCCTATACAACCAACAAATATTTTAACCTCTTAACTATTTTGTTTAATTTGATAACATTTACAACTGAACAGAAGCTAGAAAGACGTGAAAAGCAGGCTTATTTGAAAGCTATGTACTTTTTAGTTTGACACTCAAATATTATTCGTTTTATAGCACATTTTGAGCAAATAATATGAGCTTAAAATTGTGCTTTTAACAATATTTAACTTTTCATTTAAGAGGTTGACATATAAATCTATTTTAAGTGTACTTTAACAAAAAATATTATTGTCAATTAAAGTGAATCATTTGACTCAAACAAAAATATCTCAAGAATAACGAAAACGCAAAGATCCAATCGAGATTTGCTAATCATTCACGTTTTATCTTAATGAGCTGTCTTACTTATCAAAAACCCATTAGGGCAATTATAAATTTTATAATAAGAGCCCTTAAATTAGTCCACGCCAATGATTAATCAGAATGGCATACGCCAGCATTTTTTATGTGGCACTTAGCTATTTTAAGAAGTAAAAAAAAATCTCTCAATCTGTTTTTAAATTCACTACTTTTTCGATGCAAAAAAAAATCGATAATGTGCGAATTGTACTCGCGTGGAAAGGATGCCGAACGAATCATATTTTAAACACGATACTTCAAAATCTATAAATCCATAGACTTCTTACAGATTTTCCAGTAATCTATAGGTTAGTTCTAGTTCTGTATTTAAATTTTCAATAGTTTTCCCCAAACTTTCCCCAAAGAAGGAATAAAAGAAACGCATGCAAATCTTACCAACATTGGTTAGGTAGAGCAGGAACAGTGGCATCCCCAGCAGCGCGTACAGGATGGTCACCACCTTGCCCCAGTCAGTCTTCGGAGACAGGTGGCCGTAGCCTGGTGAACAGAGCATTCGATCATTTCTCTCTCATCTTACTTGAGGAACAAAACATTAAATAAGGAGAATGTGTCTTGCGCCATGCACACCTCAAGCGGCGTACATAAACCTTATTGATTACTATATTTCAGAGTTGTTTTGGGGCTGAAACCCTCGGGCCGTAGAGCCCTTGTGCTCACAGCCTTTTCAAAGAAATTTCTAAACGGCTGCTTGACACTTCCTGTGACCCAAGAGCTGGCTTTTACTTTGGTCTGAGACTAAGTATTGCCATTCAACATGGTGGGTGGCTATGGGTGGCTCGCCGTTCGTCCGTCTAGACAGGCCGTGTCGACGGCGCGTTAGTGTTCCACGCGCGCCTCAAAGAGAGTCAGCAACATAGAGGGGCCCGAAAAGGCCGACGCCTGCCGGAGTCGCGGGATTATTCGCACACCGTGGCTCCGGAACACAAAGGGCAATGAAGGAACATGGATGGGTTTTAGTCAATAGAAGTCTGACACTCCCTCCCGCTACACCCAGAGCGGGAGGAGTCATTGGATGATTTCCCATCCATAAAAAAAAAAAAAGAATAATTATTGCCATTCAACTTGGCATTGCCGCCAGTCTCTTGGGCACATATAGCCATAAGGCAGCATTGATACGCATTTTTTATGATATATTTGAGTTTTTTGTATGGTTAGAGTAATTATTAATTTGTATAAGGATAAGAAACAAAGCGTCTTTTACACACATCTGTGTTCAATTGAAATATCGTACTACACTACCGGCCCAGCTTATAGTCAACGCATCCACGGCAGGGTTGATTTTAGGAGTTAGTTATGATAATATTCTAAACGAATACATTCTATTTCGTCAGCCATCTCGTTACCATATTTTTTTTATTTGAATTTTAATGATAGGATTCAGAAAATTGATGTCAACGGTAAAAGATCGGTAATCAGGATGGGGGTCCCCCAGGGCTCAATTTTAGGCCCCTTCTTGTTTCTCATTTATATCAATGACTTGCCGTACCTCATGAAGGATAATCATGACAATGCTGACTCGACGCTTTAATTTAAACTAAAACGTCAGGTTACTGACAATGTAAATAGACTCAATCATTTATTCCAATTAGACCATTTACAGGCACTTTTGAATTGTCAAGGTCGGTCGGTCCAAAAAAAGATGAAGCTATTTGCACGTTCCAAAGCGTAGATCTCTATGGAGAAGAACGTGCAAGAAACTCCACGGACACTCTTTTAAATCAATTGATGTACTTAATACAAACATCATGGTAACATTATCTTTGATCGCTTCTATATGTGAGGACAATGCAAAGAACAAGAAAGTATATAAAACAATTCAAAAAGTACAGATTATAAAATAAGCCAGTGGCAGGTAAGAGATGACCAGTCTCAACTGACGGCGCCCGTTCACGAACATGACGCGTGTATCAGCACCATCTAGCTCAACCATTTTGAAGGGAACCAAATGATCCAACACACGCGCCACCATCAGCGAGACGTTTGTGTGAGCATGACAAGCTCTCAACTGCCACGCTCGTTCATGTCAAACAAGTTTAGTAAACAAAATCTTAAATTAATTACATATGCAAATGGTTCCATAGTACTCACATTTACAAACATTTGAAAAAATGAATCTACTTTACTACAAAACTATGGTTTTCAATGGCCAAGTACCTAAAAAACGAAAAATAAAAACAAAATGAAACTGCATGAATGCGTAACTTACTTCTTAGCAATTCAATATTGCAAAGAAAGAATAAATAAGTACATTAAACTATAGGAGAACAAAAAAAGGGTAAGCATTACTTCCAAATTTTATATATAAAAAAAAAAACTAAAAAACTATATAGTGGATCCATGCGGCTATGGCTGTGGAGCAAGACCAGCATTTAACCAAGCATTTTTATCATGGATATAGAGCCTTTGTGACTGTAGTTTACTGATATAATGTTAATAACCTTTGTATTCAATGTAAGGATCATAGCAGATGACGTTCTGTAGTTTCTGCCTACCTCTATGGAAAGACGTATATACTACTAACTCACACCACACTGGTGTGGCGACTATATCGTCTTCTGAAAAACAGGCACATTTTGATCTCCTGTATCCTTACCTATAGTGGTGATGACGGTGAGGGAGTACAGGAAGCCGGAGGAGAAGCTCCACTGCGGCGAGGACCTGCCGCCGTCCCAACCCTTGTGTACCGCCTTCACTATCTTGCCCTGGTAGTTGTGTATTTCCATACCGATCCTGAGTGGTAAACATAATAAGCCGGACTTTAGTAGGCTTCAGTTAGTTTGGTAACTATTTAGAGATCTGTGGTTTGGCTACTCATGAAAAATTGATAGTTACTTCTCATAGAATAATTTATTATACTCCCAAGGTTCGAATCTGTTTGTTTTTTTGGGTAATATCATAAGTTCGTGTCAAAAAATCTGCAAATATTGTAACGACATACTGTTAACTTTCAAAGTAAAAATCTGTTGCACTTTCGGAAATTAAATCTGCAATCTTTGCATCTCGAGATTAAAAGCAAGATAATTTCTAATTTGTTTAAGTGTTTATCTTTGATACTCAGAATCGCAGACGGTAGGTTCACATGTCGGTTACGTATTTGTATTTTTTTATATTAATATGAATCCTAGAAATTTTACTTTACTTTATTTAATTACCAAACAAAACACTGGTGTTTTTTATTAATACCGACTTCCGAAATTAAGGTTATTTTACACGTTGTAGTGTTTTGTTTGGAAGTCGGTTACATTTTCTTGTAAAAAGATTTTTGTTTTTAACTTTAAGTGGTGATACTTCGACGACGTCTACGTCTACGCAGAAATTGAAATCTTCAAAAATACTCATAAAATTAAAACTTCTGAGCTAAACTGAATAAATTTTTTACGGGACCAAATGGCAAGTATGCGGCTATCAAACTAAAAAATAATCACACAAATCGGATCAGAAACTTCGATGTAATCCGTGTCCATACAAGAAAATAAAATATATGCCGTATTGAGAACCTCCTCCTTTTTTGGAACTCTTTTAAAAACCGGTCAAGAGCGAGTCGGACTTGCGCACCCAGTGTTCCGTACTGTCATACAAAATGTGAAATGTTTTATACCGAGAGATAATTTTAATATTGTGGTGTAGATACATATATTGCAGTTTTAGATCAGCGCCATCTCATGATCTAACTAGTGGAACTAAAGTAACTTTTTGTGATGATTTCTGATGTGTGCTATCTAGAGACATCATTTTATTGTTCCTGAATCTTTACATAAACTTCTATCACACAGAATAATTTTAAAATTTACTCTATGCAGACTTCGGAGATAAGGAGGAATAAGAGCTTTTTTTTAATTTTCGTCATAGTCGAAAATCATGCAACCTAAAAAATAAAGAACGTGCCAATAACGTTCTTTCAAATGACACAAGCCCTAGTAGCTCCACTTCGATTTTTTAACAATCTCTTTCAGTCGCTGTTGCAAAAACAGCATTTACATTTTTATTTATTCCTATTTTAGATGAAGTTTGTTCAACGATTTTAGTTGAACAAACGTCATCTAGAACTATTCAAAATTTCAAGTTAGTGGCATAAGAAGTTCTTGAAATATCCGCACGTAAATAAACTTTTTTTCTTTCTTTTCTTTTTATACGCACTTCTCTTTCAACGCCGTTTCATTGAAGAGGTTCAGAGCAAGAGTGACGTTCTGCCACAGATACTCCGACAGGTTCTTCCGTTCCCTCTCCATTTGTTGGTCTATCTTCCTCTCGCTCCCTCCTTCTATCGCTTGGAACATGAACGAACCTGTGAAAAGAGAGTAATGTTTTGTAGTCTGTTCGACACGATAGTCCTTCGAGCTGGATATTTTTTATGTACAAGTGTAGTATAGAGATGACCAGGACACACGGGGTCTACTTTCTAAATACAGAGTAGAAAATGCCCACAACTAAAAATACGGACTTCCGACTTAAGACCCCAAAGAACGTTAAGGCATAGTATACTTTCATACCAGTAGCACGAGGAGGCACAAGAAGAGAGCAGGGCTTTGCTCAGCAGTAGCACACTATAGGCTAAATCTAGGCACTATGCTAGTGTGAATACAATATGTGTTGACCCTTTTTTTATGAAGGGGAAATCATCAAATAACTTCTTCCACTTTGGGTGAAACAGTCAGTAAGAGTCTGACACTCCCTCTTACTGACTAAAACCTATCCGTGTTCGTCCTAATGTCCTTTGCGTTCCAGGGCAGCGGTGACTCTTTCGAACAAATTCCGCAATCCTGGCAGGCACAGGCCCTAGTGAGGCACGCTTGGAACACAAAGTGCCGTCGACCATATGTGTTGACCCTAGCTCTTTAAATTTGGTTGACATAACGGGTGGCATAACAACAAAAACTGTATTTTCAACCCTAGTCAACCTCATTTTACATTCAGTCATACTAAACGTTATGAAATCAGATCATCACAAGCAAATTCCGTAACACTTTTATGATCATTCAATCACATAGACATGAAAAGACTGTCACACCAAAAATAATGATGTCTTTTTAATAGATAACGTCTTCATTTTTTGCGCTCACGATACTATATCACTTTTATCTCATGCCAAACATTGCCTTATTATTAATTTATCACTGGAATGAGCCACGAAGACAGATTCCTTTTAATTTACCGAGGACGACGCCCGAACATAAATTACGGAGCGTCATAACGTCGTCAAGAAAAACACGAGTTTAATTTTGAGAAGTTCCTCTTTGATGTCGTTGGTTAGGTAGCGTGCACACTGTTGAGGAAGTATAACTTGCTGGAATTAATCGTAGTTAAATATTGTATTAGTTGATTGGATTGGGTACTTTTCATGAAAAAACCTAATAAGTTACAAATAATATAGAACACGTGTTTTTCTTTTTGTTCATATTTAGGAGAAATTAAGGACGATACCAACGTGCGTTGAAAACTCGTGTGATGTCACATATCAGTACCGTTTTGCCTAAAATGTGACGTCACACGAGTTTTCCACTATTGAAATTTAATGCACTTTACCTTTTTAAATTCTTATCGCCTATGATATGATTTGATGAGGCCTATGTCCAGAAGTCTTTCGCTGATAAGATAATTTTTAGGATAAATGGTCGTATTATCACAGACAACGATATCTACCAGACAACCTTTGGATGGAATGAAGAACGGGGGCTTTTTAAGAAACATTTAAAACCCTTATCGCTAAATATAAGGCTATCTATAATAATATTATAAAGCAGAAGAGTTTGTTTGTTTGTTTGCTTGAACGCGCTAATCTCAGGAAATAATGGATCGATTTTAAAAATTCTTTCAGTTTTAGATAGCACATTTATCGAGGAAGGCTTTAGTCTCATATCATCAGGCTAAGACCAAAAGAAGCGGAGCAGTAATGAAACATGTGATGCAAATGACGTTGCACGGGTCAGCTAGTTGCTTCACAATGTTAACCCCTCTCAGTACTCCTCCGCATAACTAAGAGAAAATAACCAAACAACATTTGTAAAGGTTTCCAGGAATCTCCTACAGTTTACAGATTCCAGACATCTTTGTCTACATCCCGGGCATAATTAAGTAGCTATCTATTCAACGGATATCCGCAGGCACATTGAACGTCCTTTCAGTTGGAAGGCTTTTGAGGCAAGGTAAATAGAGATTATGATTAAATACGTAGCTGGTATTAAGAGTGATCAATATATCAAAGTATTTCTGCACAAAGGTTCCATTTCTACGGCGGGTGTTAACTAATTTAATACCTAGGATTAAACTTTAGACGTTATTTTTAGATCAACCTTGCTTGCCTGGTTTGTGCCCTGGAGAGATTTTTTTACGCGTTAATATTAGCAGGAGGGAACATACTACACAATATAAAGTATCTTATATCTAAATCCAGGTCACAATCAACCTGTGTGTTTCATCCAAACCCAATCAGTCGATGATCTGCGTTTGACTATCAAATATCCTAACACATCTATACTATATACTATAATATTATAAAGCAGAAGAGTTTGTTTGTTTGGTTGAACGCGCTAATCTCAGGAACTACTGGTCTGATTTGAAAAATTCTTTCAGTGTTAGATAGCCCATTTATCGAGAAAGGCTATATGCTATATATCATCACGCTAAGACAAATAGGAGCGGAGCAATAATGGAAAATATGACGCAGACGAAGTTGCGCGTGTCAGCTAATCAACTTATATAATACTGAGACGGAAGTGGAATACAAAAAGCTTGGATAAAAATCGATAGGTATGTCCTTTACCAAAATATATTCAAATCAATGGCAGCCAAAAAATCTATATCGACAAAAATACTCTTCTTACCTTTGATTGCACAATGAAACTCCGAATTTCATTTGCATCAATCTATCTCCAATATTCCCTGATCGTGTGCAGCGGCCTAACGCGATAACGCAGGGCGCTACCCCTCATTCTTCATCAAAATGACAAAGGAAATACCCAGCAGAGATGCTGTAAAAGTTAAAAGTGCTCAGTGAAGTGTGAAGTTCAGGCTTTCAAGCCATCTAATGACGTGGAGCGACAAGTATAATTCCATTATTGTGGCACAATCAATACCCTTTGATTTGGAAGGAAAGAGCGATAAGGTTTTTTGAAATGACAGTAATTATTGATATTGTGTCGTGGTCATTCGACTGTAGTTTACAAGGTCATTTTTAAAATGATATTAGCACCTTGTTCTAATATTTCAAACGAAGTACGGTACAAGCTTTAGTGCCTTCCTGTTGTAACCGATTAAATGAGTTAAGCTTTTGAATGGCTTCCATCAAAATTGAGGCAGTGTTCTTGGTCTCAGTCAGTACCTAATTGCGCCGTCCAAGTAATTTATAAGGCTTCCTACTTTGACTAGTGCAAAACCTTGATGAAAATAACCAGAATTAGTTGTCAAACTTGTTAGGGGCTCGTGGCTGAAGAAAAACAGCCACGCAGGTCGATCTCAAGGTTAAGCAACGCTTGCCAAGGTTGATCTGTGGATGGGTGACCATCTTAACATATCGAGTTTCCTCCATGCCTCGGAAAGCACGATTAGCAGTTGGTCCCGGCTGTCATTTGTAGATCTTTGGCGGTCGTTACGGATTGTCATAAACCAGTAAATCTGACTCCAGTCTTGCCAAGAACTACCTTGTTACCCAGTTAATGGGTTGTGGTAGTCTGGCAGGCAGCCGCTCCACGTAAAATACTGATATACAGCTGAATCCGGTTTGATTGAAACCCCATGAGTAGTCAAACTTGTCTTTAAAATGTTGGATTATTAGGAAAATAATAACATCATTCCAAACAAAAGACATCTCCACTGCTAGACACAGACCTCCCCCAAGAGTCGCCACATCGGCCGGTCAGTGCGTCTCGCATCCAGCGAATTCTTGTGAAACTCTTTTTTTTAATTCGTAAATAAAGAAGAGTCTCGTGAGTTCAAAGAGACCACGTTATAAATTCAATCAAGTTCCTAAACGCCCCAAATAATAAAATCACAACACAAGGCACTAAAATCGCCCTCTAACAAAAAAGCATGTCATAAAATCGTACCACATGGCCATAACAACATCAGGAGTATGCTTATTGCCTCCAAAGCATAACAAAACACCCCCGATCCATCATGTTTTATAGCATTTGGCAACAGTCGTCGAACAAACGTTTGTGGTGTACCAAAAAGGACGCCACTTCACGACTGAATTATCGATTGGCAAACACTTTCTAACAACTCCTGCGGTTTTGATTCCATTCAATGCCTTTGTTGCGGTTGCCATATAATATTTATCGTGTTTTGTATCGGAATTAGTTGGCCTAAATAGCGGTGGTTTGTTAACTAACTAACATTGGGTTTGTTTGCACTGATTTCTAATTATTTGTTGGGAAAGTTTCTCGCGTTTTGGGATACAGATAATAGAAATTACTAGAATAATCAGATATCAATTTGTTGTTGTTTCAATTACCCCTTTGACAATGGTTTCTTTCTTGAAGCAATCAATGTAGTTTTTATAAATTATATTTATCAAGTTTTTTCAACATCCAATCGTCGTTTGTCAGTTCGAATATGTAACGTATGTGTCGCTTGTACACTTTATGGGCGCAGTGTATAAGCGAGCCCAATGACACGAAAACTTGCATTCAATACTACTTGAAAATTCTAAATGAGAGAGTACTTGTACCTTTTATTTTATATCACCAAGGATTAAACAAATATACGATTTACAAACTCCTGTAGTCACTACAGTGCCCCTACATATTGGTCCTTCGAGCCGGATCCAAAACCCCCGAACAAAAAAAAACAGTCACTCCTGAGCTATTGTAAAATGACACAGGTATCAATATACTTCGGAGTGATTGCAGTCCTCTGTCTGTATACCTGAAGCGCTTGAAACTGATTACTGGCTTTGACGTCCCTTCTATAGAAGTTTGGGTCCTTTGACGGCGACATTACGGCTTTGATTGCACGTTGACTGGGACCGGGAGCGATGACGTAAGCTATCGTTTAAGATCTGAGTCTGTGTAATGTAATTATAGGGAAAGCTAAGAAGAAGTGTCCGGCAGTTTATTAGAAATGTCTTATACTCGTATGTGAACACTAGCTGACCAGCCAATCAAAATAAAATAGCTTAGTACGACCTGTTCTCAGATCTAGCAAATATATCCTAAAAATTTCATAAAAATCGGTTAAGCCGTTTCGGAGGCGTTCGATAACAAACACCGTGACACGAGATTTTATTAATTAGAAGATAAGATTGGTAAAACTACAAGATTCTATTAGTTTTTGTCCGCTATTACTGTAACGCTAGATGAATATTTTTATCAATGGCAGACACCAGATAAATGAGCAATTACGTTCATTGACCCACACACATTTACTGACTTTTTTTAATATCAGAAATAAAGACATAAAGCTGTCCTCAATCGACCTCTATCGTGAGCCTTTGAAAAATGGTTCATCATGTAGACTATCTACGAAGGGATATTAAGGAAAGGTCAATGTACCAGTGGCGAAGGGTCCATACAACTCGATTCCCATCGGCTTCCCTTTCGAAATATGGCAAATACTAGTATCAAATTATATTGTTTTCAATCATCATTTAAACAAATAACTATTTACGAAGTTACATTGCAGGTATAAAATTTGCTTATAAAAGTAACAATCAAAGAAATAAAATCAGTGCCTAGATTAAGCCGGCCGCTCGAACAGGAATTCAGTACATTTAATTCATAGTCTCTTGTAGCGATCGTGACCTTGAGGCCACAATATAACACTGCTAGATTTAGGCAGTTAGCAAGCCGTTAATCATCGAGTTACGATCAGGACAGAGATAGGAAATGTGTACGCCAGAACGAGATGGAATGATACTGAAGTTGTAAATCGAATTTGTTCGGATAGTAATATTTGAATGACAGTCATGACAGATCCACAACAGATTTCTTTCGCGCGAATTTAAGTGTCATGTTTATTGATATCATTGTTCATTTTCATTTGATTTGATATATTCGTATCATAATTTAGAGTCTTATAGCATTATTCGTGTATTATTGTTGAAATTGAGTTATTTGTGTAAACTAGTGATAGTTTTGCGTAGTGAAAACATGGTTAGTGGCGTTGTATTGTTTGGTGATCGGCTATTTAAATAGGTATTTAGGTAAGTAAGAAGTAAGATAGTTTTTTTAGTTTATAGTTTTATTAGAAAGAAGTTATATAAGTAATGATTTTGTTGTTATTAAGTAAGTTCGATAGCATGGCGGCATTAGTGAACGTAGAATGCTGTCTGACAGATTATTTGTTGACTGAGGAAACATCCTTTTCAAAGTTGAGTTTTGGAAATAAAAAAACATGTAATTCAGATAGGCCGTGCTCGCCCTGACATGATTATAAATTATAAACGACGCGATGGTTTTTTCAAACATTTTAACAGTTCTTTGTACGACAAATACCCGTGGCTTACGGGAAGTTATAATTAAATTATTCGAAGTTGTTTATCTTTGCATGATTTCGGAAATCGTAGGATAGAAACATTTTTTGCTAATACGTATGAAGTTCATAATAGAAAAGTAGATCGGAATAGAAGTTTAATGAAACGGGTTCAACGACACAGTAATTTTGCTAGGTAAACAAGAATTAGCTTTTCGCGGCCACCACGAAAATCCGATAACCGCGGTAACTATATCGAAACGTTGTTATATTTAAGCAAGTATGATACTGTAATCAATTCGCATTTGGAACAATGTTCCTCAACACAATCCCACATTCTCTGGCCTTTCGAGTGATAGGTATACAAAATGATTTAATACAAAGTATCGCATTCGTTTTACGCGACCAAATTAAATTTGAAATAAATAAAGCTCAATTTGTATCGGTCATGAATAGTCATGATTGACGAAACAGGGCCACAGCTGGAATTTACGCATCACACTTGAGCAAGGTAAGCATTTTTTGGTCCGGCTTACCTTTTAAGAAAATTCACCCTTCGCCACTGCAATGTACTTAACTACTTTATATGGCGCCTACAATATTTTGGTTTTTGGACAATTTGCAAATCTGTCTAGCTCTGAGTTTTACTGTAAGAAACCCCAATTATGGATTAAGCTCGCCTTTGTACATTAACTGTGTCATTATATTTGTATCTATATGTTTTTGTGTGCAGTCTTAACTACATAGACCATGGTCTGTATTAGTCCATTAGATACAAACTTTGAAACGAAAAGACAATGTTTTTGCAGCCGATTACATTAATTCAATGCCCCTATTCAAAGGATTATTTGTCTTCGTGCACAAAACTCTCCCCAATGTTTTGATCTACAAAGAATCAAAGAGCCAGGGCAGCGTAACCAATCATATTAGAGGCATTAATTAGCCCGCGATGAATCAAACGCCGCCTCATTTGAAGCCTCAATCACTAATTAAAACCGGCGCTGGTTTATTAATTCCGGAAATAGCGCTCTTTACTTACAGATTATTATTTTCTAATCAGAGGGGCTATTTTCGTATTCACAAGGAGCGTTTGCGTCGCAGTTGCGAACTGTAACAATAACTCATAAGTTCGTACATTTTGACCAGGGCGGGTCCAAAAAAAACCTCAATTTCGGAAGTCGGTGTTTTGGTTTTGTATCTTTGTTTTTTAACAACGACTTCCGAAATTAAGGTTATTTTATACTTTGTAGTGTTTTGTTTGGAAGTCGGTTATATTTTTTTGTAAAAATGTTTTTTTATTTTTCACTTTTAAGTGGTGATACTTGGACGACGTCTTTGTTCACGCAAAAATTGAAATAAGCAAAAATGCTCATAAAATAAAAACTACTGGGCCAAACTGAGTTCATTTTTTACGGGACCAAATGGCAAGTATCGAACTACAAATGGCAACACACAAATCGGATCAGAAACCTCGGAGTAATCGATGTACATACATAAAAAAATACCCGCTAAATAGAGAACCTCCTCCTTTTTTGGAAGTCGGTTAAAAAGCCACTTTAGCAGAATCAGAAAGCACATCACGCTACCCGTCACAGCCAAATTTTTCCAATCAACCTTGAACTTTATGCGTTAGCGATAAAGATGAATAAAATTTACAGATTAAACCGCACCATCGCCTCCATCATCACCTTAGACCGCATCATCGCTTAACATCAGGTGAGACAGCGGTCAAACGTATGCCTATCAACAGTAAAAAAAAACATTATTAATATAATGATTCTAATATGATTCTGCTTAAGTGGCTTTTTAAGACCCGCGCAGGTAGGCCAACTCTCTAATTTCTAAGCAACGTTCGCTTTCGCACCTCTTTCGTAATCAGAATTTAGGGTTATTAAAGGTGTTCTGATAGAGTGCGACTGATATGCGATCGTGCGAATGAATTGGCTCTCAGTTTTTGAGATTGATTTTCGCGGTTGTTAAGATGATATTTCGACTTCAATTTAAATGATTTTTAATGAAGTACCAGAATTATCTTAATCCAAGTTACTCGATATGACGACCAAATGTTTGGTACGCCTGAAATTGGCGGAAAATTGGAATGTTGTAGTTACAAGAGAATTGGTTTTCTACGTGAATATGGCTGGTATTTTTTTATTTTTAGCAGACAAAGGATTTAGCAAATATAGAGGTTTGACAAAGACGTGTTTTGGCGAATAATAAAAAAACGGAGTCTGGCTCTATGGTATGTATATTGTGTGAGATATCTTCAGCTGGTTAAGCGTGTCTCTGGTTTCTGGTTTAGAAAATTTTAAAAGCGAGTTTGCTCGTTTTGGGTTTAAAGAGATACTGGTTCCTTATCTTTATGAAATTAAATTTGCTAATAATGATATCAAGGTAGAGATAAAAGATTTCAGTTATAGTTATTTGCATGCCAGTTCGCAGATGCTAGCATGCTAGTTACGTTATGAAGATTCAATTTTATCACAAATAACGAAGGAATCACGAAAATATTCTTAACCTCATTGTTACCATTAATTTTCTGATTTCAGTGGGACCCGATAATTTTGTGAAAGCAATCAAAAAATGTTTGAGTTTCAAGAGGTTTGACATTAATTATCATTATAATTATCCACAGTCTTATTCAGCTGAATCCAGTTTGACTGAAAGCCGACCCCAATGTAGTTGGGAAAAGGCTAGGCAGATAATGATGACATTCTGACTTCGCCCACTGCTAAGCACAGCCCTCTATTTTTTTTTGTCAATCCCTATGTTCCTGTACCAGCCTCATCCAGGTTGAACCCGCGATGGCATAAATGTCATCTGCTCATCTCTGCGCCGTACGACTGACACTTCTTCCAATCCGGGTGCGCTACACAAGCCCCCCCCCCCCCCCCCCCGCGCTGTGTGTGTCACAGCTCTTACCCGCTATAGTATAGGCGACGACCAGCACGATGACGCCCACATTGCTGAAGAGGAAGGCCAGCAGCCCGCGCACGTAGTCCCGGAGGCGGGATGCGAGCCTGCGCCTGCGCCGGGGCATGTTTCACCGCGCATCGCGAGGCCGCGCCAGTGGCCCCGAGCCTGTGTGGGGGTCGCAGCTCATTGGCTCGGCTTTAGGGCATTTGAGGATCTGGAAAAGAGATCAGTTTTATTAGATAGAAATAACCAGGACCTTCGTTTCCTATAATATCTCTCAGGAAACGTGTTTTTTATCGCATAAAAGCTACTCGTATTAGGCGATGTTTTAACTTTCCGATTTGAACAGACTCTTAAGGTACGGTAAGTGCTTAACTGGTTTTTAACAGGATTATACTTCCAAATATTGCTGATTTACTATGGAATAATTTATCTTAATTTTTCCTATAATTTACCAAAAAAATAGAACGTACGGTACGTATAAAAATATAAATTGTACCTGAAAAAATAAGTAGTCTATTCAGCCAAGCCAAGATTCACATTTGGCAAGCAAATGTAATGATACATTCAATCGATTCTTAGTCTAGATCTTGTGAAAGCTTTCAATATTGCACAGCATTCGTGTTTCAATTAATTTATTCATAAGGCTGGTTTTTACCTCGGACAGAGAATTAAGCATTACCATACAACCTGGTAATGGCACCAGGCTTTTGGTCTCAGTTCCAGTCGACAGCGTTGCGAACGAATTATTTTAGTTAGAGTTTTATTTTTTGTTAACTGACTTCAAAAAAGGAGCAGATTCTTAATTCGGTTGTATTTTTTGTGTATACAGTTAGATTAGTATTTAAGTGTATACAGTTAGATTAGTATTTAAAGTGTACAATTTTCATTATTTATTGATTGAATTCAACAACATGGACCGTTTAAATGTCTAGTTAATTGTCACTGCTTTTCCTACTCGATACTAAAATGTTTTAAGTAAATGATGTCTAAAGAATTGGAGATGTCATCACTGTCTCGTGTCAAATATTGAAGCTGTAAAACCAACCCTATTCCACTCCCTTTATCAAAAATTTCAAACAAGCACCTTCTAAAAAAATCTTATCAGAAAAAGACACTTTAAAAAAGTTCTTGATCACACGGCGAACGATATAATTTTAGAATAAAAGAGCAAAACTAATTTATGGCACTGCCAAAAATTTCACTCATAAAAATCAGCTCACTATTGGAACAAAGCGACTAACGCAACATTTGACAGTAAGCACACAAATCAAAATGGCCGGTCGGTCACAAATCACACAGTTATTATAAAAGGATATATAAATATGTCAGTTTTGCACTCATATAATGTTTTGCAAGTTGCTGACATTTGTTTCCGCCCTAATTTCCGAATGATGTACTGTATCAGCTGTACTTGCTATAAATCACTCAAGTTTAATTATTAAAGCAAAAGTAATATCTGTCTGTCTTTTTGCAAACTCTTCATGTCTTAACGGCTGAATAGATATAGATGAAACTTGGCACGAACGTAGACTTCACGATCTTTCTATACTGGGAATGTGTTTTTTTCATAAATCACTAGAACTTATGTTATTTTAATGAATATTTTACTGAGCAAAAAGTGCCTTATAATGGTTTAATTAACCGACTTCCCAAAAAGGAGAAGGTTATCAATTCGGTTGTATGTTTTTTTTTTGTTTTATGTTTGTTACCTCATAACTCCGACAATTATGAACCGATTTGAAATTTTTTTGTTTTATCTGACAGGATATACTTGCAGATTGGTCCCATTTAAATGATATCAAAATCGGTCAGGAACTTTGGATTATAAATCGAAATAGCTGGAATTTGACTATTTAGATGATTCTTTGATAATCGAAATTGCGTATTTTGCTTTTCTGCGATTTTGTAGTGGTGTTGTTAGGTGTGGGGCACCACTTAAAAGTGAAAAATAAAAAACTTTTTACCAAAAAATACAACCGACTTCTAAAAAAAATTGTTGTTGTATTTTTTTGTAAAAAGTTTTTTTTTTAATTAACCGAATGACTTGTCATTCTACAATATTCAAAATTCCCGCGGGTGAAACCACTGTCTGAAGTTAGTAGGTACTACATATATTTGTAAATGATAAATGATACTTATTTTGTAAGTAAGTTGTATATAACACTTTTACACGTCAATCTTTTTTGACCATTTTAAACTCGATGAGGCCCGCGTTTCCAAGCTGACTGCTCTGAGAAGAAACACCGAAACAAACTCACAGGTCAAAGTAATGTTGGGTGTGGAAGAATTAATTTATTTCTATCATATCTTATATGCAAGTCACGAAATCTAAACAAAGTAGGTACTTCTAATGAGATAAGAAGGTATATTATGTCATATCTTAGAATTTAATGTCTCTTTACATACCCACCTGAAGGACAAAAGCACCCTTACTATTCAACCAGCGAAACTTGTTAAAATCTTACTTTCAAGTAAGTAATATTGTGTTTAAAACAATAAAACTTATATCAGACAAATTATGTACCTACTCCAGATTAACACATACAATATTGCCTAGGTAAAGCACAGTCAAAATATACAAGCTCAATGTATACCACTGAATTTAGTCATCTGAAAACGGTATTAAACATAAACAGATAAACACAACATTGATTCCATACTGCAACTGATATCAAAGCCGTACCAGATGTCATATTCAGTGAATATATTACCAAAGCATATGCTTAAATAAATACCTCGACGCTGTTGGTACGTCCCTCCTATTTAGGATTACCTATCTAGTAAGAACCTTAACAACGAGTCAATACGATACGCGAATACAAAATACGGGTTAATGAGAAACCTCGATCAGGATTAGGGATGGGAAGGTTTCATCGATACCGGTAATTTAAGTTATCGATACTTTTATAACGACTAGAAGAAGTATTGGCCTAGTTTTTGTGTAGAACTGCCAGCTTACACAAGTAGGTATGATAACCAGGCAAGAGATGAGTGATCTAGCCACAGGAATATAAAAAACAGCACATATATCTATGGATCTAGCCGTTTCCCAACTATTGGGGTATCGTTCCAGTAAAACCGCATACAGATGAATTCCAGTAAGTACTTTGGACCCTTCACAACCTAACTAGATAAGTAACTAACAAGATACCCCTTCGCTAGACTGATTTCAGATTTTCTGACTTCTGACTATCGGTGAAGACTGTGAATGATCTTCAAATGACAACCGAAGCCAAATTCTAACGCTATTTCTGCATATGCGTTCCCGTGCCTTACATGCGTCACACAGAAACCTTGCATTCTTTAGGTACAAAAGCCCAAAAATAAACAATATATTTAAAACTCTTGCGTTATTGATGACTGACTAATTGATTAAGTGACTGACAGACAACACACAGTTAGCTGAGCGATGTCTGCCATGTAGAAAGCTGAAATTTAGCATTTAGGTTCCTTGGGGAGTGTTAGGGAGCACTAAGAGGATTTCACGAAATTAAACAAATAAACAAAAGCTATTTTTTTTTTTGGGACAAGCCCGCCACACATTCCCAACCACTGCAACTCCTGAAAGCCAGAATCAACAGTGGCGACCACCAGAAAAACGCCGAGTTAATGAAACCCGACGAGTCCCGGAGAAACGATTCAACTGTCTTGGATCCCGCAACGAAATTAATCAGAAGAGTACAGCGGAGGAGTAGGAAAAATAAATATAATTTCCACTTCCCTCCACATCAAGCAGGAGACAGATTAGAGCTAGGCCAATAGGCGCAAAGGGACACATACAACTGGGTTAAGCCCAGTTGCCAAGCACCACGGATTATATATTAACATTTAAACTAATGGGTCCTAAACAAAAGCTAGTAAAAAATAAACAAATAAATAATTTTACTTTTATTATACTTACCTTATATTACGCGAATTCAGAGTAAAGTTTCACTTATAGAGCCCTAATCAGTCTCAATTTGTTCTAGCAGCAAGTGAACAGCATTCTTTTATCACACTTTTATCGCAAAATAAATAACTTTTTTAAAGATTTATAACCGGGATGAACATCAAACCGCCAGTCCACAATGACTGCTACACAATTAAGTTTGACCACGCTTTCACAATTTAAAAGGCTATTGTGAAAAATGGCGGCACTATTTTATTCCGACCAGTTACCTTATGTGACTCGGATGATAAATTGTTAGTGAACCACATGTTTGCATTCCTATATTGTCGCAAAACCAAATAAGCATTATTTTTTAATTCCCTGGCTGGAGTCTGTATTTCATGACAGCTATAATCGGGGGTCTCTAAGCCAAGAGCGATTGATTACTTCTTAGCAACGTGCTCCATGTATCGTCGATTGTATCTTTCGCAAGTTTACCAGTCTATATTTATATATTTACATAGAACAACAATATATAATAGATAACAATATAATTTTATTATGAGTACAAAGGAACTGCTTATTTCTAACGAAATTTCATCCAGCAGACCTATTATCATCTACACTCTTTAACATTTTACATGCGAAAGTAACTCTGTATGTCTGTCTGTTTCTAACCTCTCTATGTCTTAAAAAAACTTTTTACATAAAAATACAACCGACTTCCAAAAAAAAAACTACAAAGTAAAAAATAACTTTAATTTCGGAAGTCGGTGTCAAAATACGAAGAAACTAACAAAAACACCGACTTCCGAAATTAAAGTTACTTTTTGGAAGTCGGCTGTATTTTTTTGTAAAAAGTTTTTTTTATTTTTCACTTTTTAGTGGTACCCCACACCTAACAACGCCACTGCAAAATCGCAGAAAAGCAAAATACAAACGCACTAGTTGCCCATACGATTTTCGAAAGTTCCCCTCGACTTCTCTGGGATGTTATCATTGGATCCTGGTTTCCTTATCATGGGACTATTTGGGAAGTATTCCCTTTCCAACAAAAAAATCATTTTTAGAATCGGTTGGCAAGCGACGGAGTTATGCCCGAACAAACATAAAAAAAAAAAAAATACAAACATCCGAATTGAGAACCTCCTCCTTTTTGGCAATTCGGTTAAAAAATGGTTTTGGATAAAACTTGACATACGGTTAAACTATGTTTTGCCCTTGGGATATTATTCGGTTATCACGCTGGTGAAGCCGCTGACAGAAATTAGTAATATAATAAATGAAACGTTGGTTTCTATAATGCTAAAGACGCAAATATAAAGTGACTTTTATTTATGAAACAGAAACCAGAAGCTTTCATTTCAAGTTACCAGTGAGAAGATAATAAGGACAGATAATACCACGTCCTAAATTGGTAAACAGACCACACAATGGAAAACGCTTTTTTTTTTCAATTTTGTAAACATTTTCGAATTATTTGAATTCGGAATATATTTTTCACTAAATTTAATAAACACTAGTATTTTGAAAACATAATATGAATAGAGTTTTAATCACAAACACACCTAAATAGTAAGTTTATTATGTTCCCAAAGAAACTTATACCGAGTACTGTCGTGATTAAAACTATCACATATCCTAAACCACATATGTCTACCCGTGAGCTAAATTGTATTCGTTCAGCTATCGAGACTAAATTTTATCAAACACTAAAAGCCCGCCCCTGCTTCACCCGGATATATCAATACTAGCTGACCCGCGCAACTTCGTCTGCGTCACATTTTCCATTATTGCTCGGCTCCGATTTGTCTTAGCGTGATGATATATAGCTTATAACCTTCCTCGGTAAATGGGCTATCTAACACTGAAAGAATTTTTCAAATCGGACCAGTAGTTCCTGAGATTAGCGCGTTCAACCAAACAAACAAACAAACAAACAAACTCTTCTGCTTTATAATATTAGTATAGATATTAGTATAGATTTATTTTCACACATACCTGAATGAATGAATTATCCAATTTGGGTCAATCGTTGCGAAGCTATGCGCGTACATATATTTTTTATTTTTTTATTTAACAATTTATGTACACACAAATAGATAAAAAAAGAAACAGAAAAATAGGCACAAAGGTGATGCTTATTTCAAAGAAATCTCTTCCAGCGTAGGTATCTGCGAAAGGAGAGCCAAATAAAAGAGATGTAGACACCGTGTGTAAAAGTTAAAAATAAAACAATAAACTTTAAATGTAACATACAATACATTAATATTACTAAAATAAATATGACGCTAATATACAGGGTTATTTGCAAAACACCGAAAACCTCTCAGGACAACATTTTGACGATTCATTTTTATTAAAATATATGAACAATTCTAAACAGCAATAAAACTTTCACATTCATATTAGGTAGTAAGAACTTAGGGAGTAAGATAATTTGCGATAGTCATGTGATGAATTGCAATCTGACTTTGGAGAAAGGCCAAAGGTTATCTCAGTGGTCTGGTCACCGCAAACCTCAGAGTTTGTTAACAAAATGTCACGAAAATCCGGCTTATGAACATAAATTATCTCGGCTTTGTTAGGCACAATCAAAGGACAAAATAAAGGTATAATTATTTTTATGACATCATCATCTGTCTAGCCTTTTCCCAACTGTACTGGGGTCGGCTTCCAGTCAAACCGGATTCAGCTGAATACCAGTGTTTTACGTAAAGCGGCTGCCTACCAGACCTCCACAATCCGTTAACTGGGTAACACGGTATTTCTTGGCAAGACTGGAGTCAGATTTACTGGCTTCAGACAATCTGTAACGACTGCCAAAGATCTACAAATGACAGCCGGGATTAACGGCTTAGCGTGCTATTCGAGGCTCGGAGGAAATGCGGTATGTTAAGATGGTCACCCATTCACAGACCAACCTTAGCAATTATTTTATGACAATAGAAATCATAAACTATGTCTATTAATATAGAAGTTTGAAAATCAAATGCTGTTGGTCAAACTAACTTTCGTAACATTTTATTTTAACAAAATCCAAATTGAGTCTTTTGAATACACAGTAACATAAATAAAAGTTATCGATAGTTAATACCCCCATCCCTAATCACACGAAATATTCCGCCTCTGCGTTCACAATATTAGTTCGATGATTAATATACTATGTCGTTAACACATGCATTATATTAACATCACTATAGTTCAACAGATTTGACTCGAGTATCCCTGCTCTAATATTTTCATAACATTGAACAGTTACGACGGAACGGATTAACGATGACAGATCGGAGTTGGGACAGAATCAACAACAACATATAAAACTCACGCAAGATAATAATGTTGAATGTCTTTTTTATTGACACTTTGGAACACTAAACATAGACGCTACAGTGACAGATACATAGTGTCCTGACACTGACAGCAGGCGTCTATTCTATTAGCATCTCACCGAGTACACTTAGGACACAGTATAAATATGGACAGTACGGAAACTAAGCCTAGTTGAGAATATAAATACCTACGCTCCATTGAAGCAATAGGGTTGTCACTTTTAATGTTTTTGTTTATTTATTTTTTTAATTTTTGTTCTGTAGTGATCGATCAATCGAATTTGAATAACTAGCTTACAAGTACAATTTAAATAGGTAATCTCATGGCGTTGGTTAATCTCGACAAAAGACGATAGTATAAACACGGAAAACAATTTAATATTAACACACAACAACTCGCACTAACTTTGTCATTACGGCGTAACCTTTTACAAGTTTTGGCGGGAGCGTACGCGAGCCGCTGTTGGACAAAAACGTTTTGGGCACTCGGTACCTTTGCAGCCGCCATCTTGGACCCCGTTTTGACAGTACTATCGGCTTCAACACGCTCGTAAACCATGAAAACGACACCCATGACGAAAAAATTGGTACCTATTGCAGCCGCCATCTTGGATTCACGTTTTGACATCACTATCGGCTTCAACACCCTCGAAAACCATAGAAACGACACCCATGATAAAAACTTTGATACCTATTGCAGCCGCCATCTTGGATTCACGTTTTGACATAACTATCGGCTTCAACACCCTCGAAAACCATGAAAACGACACCCATGACGAAAAAATTGATACCTATTGCAGCCGCCATCTTGGACTCACGTTTTGACATGACTATCGGCTTCAACACCCTCGAAAACCATGGAAACGACACCCATGACGGAAAAATTGGTACCTATTGCAGCCGCCATCTTGGATTCACGTTTTGACAGCGTTATCGGCTTTAACACCCTCGAAAACCATAAAAACGACACCCATGACTAAATAATTGATACCTATTGCAGCCGCCATCTTGGATTCATGTTTTGATATCACTATAGGCTTCAACACCCTCGAAAACCATGAAAATGACACCCATGACAAAAAAAAATATACCTATAGCAGGCGCCATCTTGGATTTACAAGAAGTAGTAGTACCTGATACTTTTGAATTTCTCGAATTCATTTTGATCGATCACACGGACTTATACTTCGATAACGATTAAATAACAATATCATTAATGATTCTCACCTTTCAAAATCAGCAGGAAGTTTAAAATACGTTAGCTCCGGTTGTGATGAAGCCAAGTTCAAACAGCCGTATACTACGCAATACGTTTGTGGCATTTTTAAAAAGATCGCGGGGCTAAACTCGTCTTGACGCGGCCGGCGGCACTCACTACTGAGAGTACCGCGACGGGCACCGAAAAGTCTCGTCGGTGCGCATGTTTGTGTGAGTGTGCCGTTTCGAGCGTTTGTAGGTAGTTTCCGTACTGTCCATATTTATACTGTGCTTAGGAGTAGTTCTAACTGGCTAACGATCGCACGAGTTACCGATGCGAATACATCGCGGGATGAAAGTGATTCCTGTGTTCGCGCGATGATTTGCAAAACTTCAATTAGGATGCTCTAGAGGAGCTCGTGCCTAAATAACAACAACCGCACGGGTCGATCTTCAAAGTTAAGCAACGCTTGCCAAGGTTGGTCTATGGATGGGTGACCATCTTAACATATAGACTTTCCTCCGTGCCACGGAAAACACGTTAAGCCGTTGGTCCCGGCTGACATTTGTAGATCTTTGGCAGTCGTTACGGATTGTCAGAAGCCAGTAAATCTGACTCCAGTATTGCCAAGAAATACCATGTTACCCAGTCGGGTTGTGGAGGTCTGGTAGGCAGCCGCGCCACGTAAAACCCTGGTATTCAGCTGAATCCGGTTTCGACAGGAAGCCGACCCCAATGTCGTTGGAAAAAGGCAAGGCAAATGTTGAATAGGCTAGATTCCATCATCCACAAATTGCAAAACTATTTAGTCCGTCAGTTGCAGTATTGAAAAATAATGGACACGTATTTTTTGTTTTTGTAAATCAATGAATATTGACAAAGATAAAACGAATCAAAACTCGGGAGTGAGGGCTCGTGACGTCACGACTCACTAAAAATTATGCGAAGGTGTGACGTATTGAGAGTTTCAAAAGCGTCGTATTAACTTCGTCAATTTTGGTTCCCGTAACAAAAGAAAAAACACGGGTCAAATATTTTTTGATAATATAGCTGACGGACTAATTAGATTTTTTCAGGACACAAGCCTATTATGATGCGCTAAAGAAATATGTGAGTTCACGTCGTGCAATTAAATCACATCGTTAACTCGTACATTCGTCAGCCAATTAAGACGACGCCTTAGGTGAAGTGAGTATGAAGTGAACTGCCGGTCTGTAAACATGTCGAAGTGAAGGCGTTGGTGAAACCATACAAAGAAGTTGGAATGACAGCTCACTTGTCGTTCACTCCACCTAAGTGATCACGGTGAAGCGTCGACAGGATAGACCGGCTGTCATTCCATCTTGTTTCTATGGAATTACAGCTCACTTTCTGCTCACTTCACCTACGCTTTCAGGGCAAGTTATTTCCAGAATCGCGCTGCAGTTTTGATTCGGAAATCTCAAACCGCACAATTTCAAAAAGTCAGTCAGCGTGAGCAATCCCATCAGGCTTTCCTGTTTTCCTTTTTGTAACCGAGTTTTATCAGACTTTTGTTTATTAACTAGAAAACTAACAGATAACCGTCGATCAAACGGACTCGAATTTAAAGTAAATAGCTAGCTTTTAAAATTATATAAAGTGTGGCTGCTATATATAAACTAATTTTCAAATAAGAAATGATTTGAAAAACAGTTGAGCAAACGTCATCTAAAACTATTCCAAATTTCAAGTTGATAGCATTAGTTGCTCTACACCATAAGGTTTCCTTTGTACAATTTTGGTGCGGAACTTTAAAAAGCGCCGTCGGAGATATTTCTCCGATCCTAAATAAATTATACACTGAAAAATAAAGTAAGGCAAAAACCTTGCTGTTTTCTTTTCTCAAGAAATAAACACGGTGCTAATCCAAGACGTTTATTTAGCACTAAATTCTAATTCTGATTTAATGAAAAGCTACAATTAAACACATCTTAATCGCACCTGGTAAATAGAAACCGAGACATAAAACCATGAAGCTGTTACCAAGCCAATTACAAATTTTGAGTTGTTAAACTAGTTCGGCAATATATTCTAATACTTTGTTTTTTTAACTCGCCTGGTAAATGTCTAAAACTCAATAATGCACTTTCTAAAAACTGTTTTACGTGCCCGTAAATCTTGTAAACTGTAAATTTATCAATCTTTACAGCTCCAATAATGTAGTGCTGCCGACTTTTACGAAAAGTAGCGAAGCTGTAAAGATGTAGACCAGGCGGATTTAAATTTATTACCTTGCTGATAGTGATTATCATATAAAGTGATTTTGTATGTTGTAGGGGTATTATTATGGATGTTGACGAGATGCAGGGCCTTGGAGTGGCGGGTGAAGGACCAAAACTATTATGATATAGCATGTATGTATATGCTATGCTCCAAAAACAGGAATAGTTGACGTAGGTTACTGCCAGGTTTAAATGAGTTTGGTCAAGTCAAGTCAATCCCAACAAAAACATTAAATGTAAAAACTTTTTACAAAAAAATACAACAAAGTAAAAAATAACTTTAATTTCGGAAGTCGGTGTCAAAATACGAAGAAACTAACAAAAACACCGACTTCCGAAATTAAAGTCATTTTTTACTATGTAGTGTTTTTTTTTAGAAGTCGGTTGTATTTTTAACCGACTTCCCAAAAAGGAGGAGGTTATCAATTCGGTTGTATGTTTTTTTTTTAATGTTTGTTACCTAATAACTCCGACAATTATGAACCGATTTGATTTTTTTTTGTTTTATCTTTTCAGATAAAACAAAAAAAAATCAAATCGGTTCATAATTGTCGGAGTTGATATGATTGGTCCCATTTAAAACATATCAAAATCGGTTACGAACTAAATACAACCGACTTCTAAAAAAAAAACACTACAAAGCAAAAAATAACTTTAATTTCGGAAGTCGGTGTCAAAATACGAAGAAACTAACAAAAACACCGACTTCCGAAATTAAAGTTATTTTTTACTTTATAGTGTTTTTTTTTGGAAGTCGGCTGTATTTTTTTGTAAAAAGTTTTTTATTTTTCACTTTTTAGTGGTGCCTCACACCTAACAACACCACTACAAAATCGCAGACAAGCAAAATACGCAATTTCGATTATCAAAGAATCATCTCAATAGTCAAATTCCAGCTATTTCGATTTAAAATCCAAAGTTCGTAACCGATTTTGATATGATTTAAACGGGACGAATCTGCAAGTATATCCTTTCAGATAAAACAAAAAAAAATCAAATCGGTTCATAATTGTCGGAGTTATGAGGTAAAAAACATAAAAAAAACATACAACCGAATTGATAACCTCCTCCTTTTTGGGAAGTCGGTTAAAAAAGAATGCCAAGTCTTGCAATGCAATCTTTCCATCGTAAATAGTTTTGAGTTGAGATCTCATATAAGTCAAGTTCTGTTCAACTTATTTTGTAGTTAAAAATCAACATTTAGTGACTGTTTCAATAGTTTTTTATTTATTTTATAATTATAGTGACTTGGCAATGAGCACAAAACACCGAAAATCTGAACCCCTAGCTTTGTCCCCATTAGGGGGGGGGGGGTGAAAAGGGTGATACGGCCGCGCCCGCTTTACTCGAGACTTGGCTGGGGCACTGCCGTGCCCCTAGATTGTATGCACTGTGATCGTTGGACAAAAGTGTCCACACGTGAGCCCGATGATGGACAGCAAAGTGGCCAGGTAAATGAATCCTGGGAGGATTTGAGGGAGGTCTTTGCCCAGCAGTGGGACAGTATAGGCTAATATAACAAAGCTTGCATGTAAAAATCTCTCTTGATGTACAGATTGTACAGAACCACCATTTATTCACAAACGTATGTGGGACATACAATCGTTTGTTTTCGGCAATGCGGTCATGGATTCTCAACACATAAACTAATATTATTGAAACAATACGTTGATAAAAACCATTATTTTTATAAGGATACAATTTAAAACTGGCTTATAATGCTTATCTGAACAAGTAATTTCAATACATCATCGCTTACCAACAGGTGAGATAGTGGTCAAACTTATGCCTATCAATAGTAAAAAAACTTTGTCATTTACAAACAGTTATTTGCAGTACTTATTCACGTACTTATTTTATTTATTATGTACTTGTTTTGATGATGATTGGTGTTTCCTTTTGGCAGATTATCATTTTTTATATTACATTGTATATTGAGAAATATAAAACTTTTATAATTTATTTCATAAGTTTATTATGAAGCTAAAAATCTACAGTAACAATATTTAAAATGATAAATCTCACACGACTATGATAAATGATCTGCAAATGCTTTCATTGAGCTCTTTCATCTAATCTGGGATTAAAAGAAGAAATATGTCGAGAATTTATCATGACTTGTATAGAAAAGCTATATTTATCTCGAGGTACAGGTACAATTTAACGTTTTAATGGTATTTGATATAAGTCAATTAGTATGCTATTTATAAATTGATTAGCTATTCCTGCTTGTGACTTCGCCCGTGTCAGTTCACGATTTAATGGGTTTTCATTTTTTGTACTGTCTAAGGGACAGTACAAAAAATAAAAACAGCCCAAGCCACGCTTTATAACATCAGCTGTCAGTGAAAGTACCGTCAAATTCGGACCAGCCGTTTCGGAAATTAACTGGATCAAAGAAAAATACATAAAATATTGTTAACGTTCGTCTTTTTTTATTAAAAGTATCACATACGTTTTTTTTTTCATATGCGTTTAGTAAAAGCTTAATTTATTGTAATAGGCTAGATTCCATCATCCACAAATTGCAAAACTATTTAGTCCGTCAGTGAGAGTATTGAAAAATAATGGACACGTATTTTTTGTTTTTGTAAATCAATGAATATTGACAAAGATAAAACGCATCAAAACTCGGGAGTGGGGGCTCGTGACGTCACGATTCACTATAAAATATGCGAAGGTGTGACGTATTGAGAATTTTAAATGCGTCGTAACTTCGTCAATTTTGTTTCATACGAGAAACAAAATTGACGAAGTTACGACGCACACACACACACAAAAGAAAAAACACGGGTCAAATATTTTTTGATAATCTAACTGACGGACTAATTTGATTTTTTCAGGACACAAGCCTATTGTAAAGATTAGCACTACCATTGGATATTATAAGTTTACATTACAGAATCTATTGACAACTACTAGTAATTTTATCTATTTATTTATTTATGTGCACACAATATACTTAAAAAGAAAATTTTGTACATGAGTAAAGACCACAAAGGTACTGCTTCTACCACAACAAACGCAGACTTCCCACTACGCTCGCCTTTTCGCTAGACAATTTCCTGTCTAAAATATACGTCAAGTCTCTCTTAGCAACAATGCATCATCTACGTACTTATATCTACATTGTCGGACCATCTGCCCGTCTGTCTGTACCTATATCCTGCTAGTGTTTACATTATACGAGCAGCTAATATCTGTGACGGATGTGGCGGGCATAACCACTAGCACATAAACGGAACACAATAATTATTGACGTACACAATGCAGGAGAAATTCGGACGAAAAACTGGCCAGAACAACGTGAAAAATACAAGATGAATTTGTAATACATAGCGTGATTAATGATGTTGTCATGAAGGAGCTCGTGGCTAGATTATAATAGCTTTAGGGTCGATCTTCAAGGTAAAGCGAATCTTGCCGAGGTCGATTCTGTCGAATGGTTATGTATAACATATCGATACTTCTCCGGACAACCTTTGGATGGACTGAACGAAATGAGATCGATTTAGGGCTGTCAGTATATAGTGTATGTTTTATCTAATCTCGATTTCACCACACTAAACTAAAGCTGTACCTACGATAACAAAATGGTGAGTGAGTGAAAGCATAATCATCATCCGCCCAAAACACTACTCCGCAATCAGGCTAGGCGGAGTGGCAATCTTCGCAGGATCGTAGCTCCACCTATAATCCGCCAGAGGGCATCCTACCTTACGTTTGCCGGTTCGCGGTCTACTTTCAAGAATTCGTCTACCCAAACGGTCATCGGTTCTACGGCTAATTTACAATTTTGGCTCTCTGTCGGATTTCTTCGTTGCGGATTCGATTTCTCAAGAGGTAACGACCCTGACGTATGTGAACAGCAAACCCCTGACAGGACACGGATGCCCGGTCCCTGAACGGTCATGGCATTGATATGGCACGGCTACGGCCCTGATATGTGTGAATCAACCTTTAAGCCGTTCGTTCTATCTGTCATACGAAGATCTTTGACACAGTGGTTACCGAAGGTGAGTGGGAAGACCGAAAGTGTCAGAACCACTCTTTTCAAGGGTTTGTGTTATCCAGTATCTGGGTTGTAGAGGTATAAGGTAGTCACTCTATGTAAAATACTGGTGTTCAGGTGCATCTGCTTAGACTGTAAGTCGACCGCAATATGGCTGGGAAAAGGCTGCCAGGGTGCCTAAAAAGGCCACTTTAGCAGAATTATATTACAATACAAAAAAATACAAAAAATAAATACAAAAATATTTATTATTTTGTCAAGACATTGAGCTTACATAAATTGAGGCAGCCCCTGTAAGTTACAGAAGTACTTGTGATGGAGCTGTCTCGCAACTTCCCTTATTAATATCTAAACAATGCTGAGACCATTTATTGAAAGAAAAATATAAAAAAAAAAGAGAAAAATAATTTGCCATAGCAGCTCAGTGTGTGGTGTAATAAAGTGTGTGCGTGTGTGTGATCGTGTATAGGGTGTGTGGATGGGTTGTGTTTGGGAGTTGGAGTATAATTATACCTATATGGGAGTGGGGGGGGGGTTATGGTATGTGTCAGGTTATCCTGATCAGGAGATTTTCTGTTTCCTCATATGATAAGGTTAGCAACCAGTTAGTCATTGTTTTTTTACAGTCGTGAAGCAGAGGCCCATATATATTATAGTTTTAGGTTAAATTTGTTGCAAATGTAGGCGGATTGTGTTACATATTGGCGTCTAGCAAAAACTGTTCGGATGCTTGGGGAGTGGGCCACTGTAGCTCTATGCCTTCTACCCTGAGTAGCTGGGCGGAAAGGAAGAGACTCATGAAGGGTTAAGGTAATATCTAGGAGATAAAGCTTTCTAACCGAAAGCAAGTTACTCGTCCTGTAGAGGTCAGTTGTAGGAAATCTGTATAGTTTAAAATACATAACCTTTATAAGAGATCGCTGAGCTCTTTCCAGATCAAAACAATTTCATGTTGGTGGCTCCGCCCCATATCGGAATGCAATACGTTATTATTATTAAAATCATAATATTAACCACACAACAGTGTGTCAAATTTCATTTTCGTCGTTATCGCTAACGCATTAGGTTCAAGGTTGATTGGGAAAATTTGATAGTGACGTGTAGCGTGATGTGCTTTCTGATTCTGCTAAAGTGGCCTTTTAGACGCGCTGATTTTGATTAATGACGATGTTCAGTTATTTTTGTTGAAGAAAAGGCGTAATGGATTGTAAAATGGTTGAAATCTCATCTTTTGTGGTCGCGGTAAACGTCAGTCTTAAAAGTTTATTACGTTCGTGCACCGACCTCGGCGGGAAACATAGAATTAAGACGTTTGCAAACAGAAAATTAATCTTGTATTGTGAAGAAAGATGTTTAGTAAAGAGCGGATATTTACGCAAAAATTTTGCATTAGCTGTGAATCTTTTTCCGGAAGATGATTGATGGTTTTATCCGTTGTCTAAGAGAAACATCGTAATCAAGGTTATTGCATATAGCTTGGTTTCTGTGGAATTTCAAAATTCCTGAGATTCTAGGCAGTTTTGGTACGAAACGCTAAAAGAAAAACTGAGTCAATAAAATTGTATTCTGTGGTTCGGAACCAATATTGTTCACTACGTTTTTACGGTTCTGTAGCCAAATGGCAAAAATCGGAACCCTTACAGATCGTCATATCTGTCTGTCTATCTGTCTGTCTGTCTGTCTGTCCATCCGTATGTCACAGCCACTTTTTTCCGAAATTATAAGAACTATGCTTTTGAAACTTGGTAAGTAAATGTTTTCTGTGAACCGCATTAAGATTTTCACACAAAAATGGAAAAAACATTAAAGGGGGTTCCTCATACTTAGAACTGAGACTCAATTTTTTTTCGAGGTTTCTAATATCATTTTTTTCTAACCTGACCAGTTTGCGCTAGAGACACTTCCAAAGTGGTAAAATGTGTGGCCTAAAAAAAATGTATGATGTACATTATCATGTAAACTTTCACCGAAAATTGGTTTGAACGAGATCTAGTAAGTAGTTTTTTTTTTAATACGTCATAAATCGTAAACCGCAACTTGCTTATTTATATACCTACAGGTTTGTACGGAACCCTTGGTGCGCGAGTCCGACTCGCACTTGGCCGGATTTTTAATACCTGCTGCTCTATTAAATTTTCACTTAAAATCTTTTGAGTATTAAATATCTAGGTACTAAGTTTATTGCGCTACCAAGCACAAAATATGTATTAACTATCTTTTTGCTGACGACCACAGTAATGATCAATTAATTTTTAAAAGCCCTGGGTTGAGACGAAAATTATATAAGATAAGACTGGAAAGTTAGATTTTATAAAGGCTTTTAATTATAATTCCTAGACTCGACCGACAGCAAAATATTATTTATAAGTTATCCTACAACACTTAAGTTACGGGTTTTAAAACACAGTTTAGAAAACCATACGAATATTAAGTCGCGTCCCCGAGCAAAACGCAGCGCTAGCCGTTTTTTGTGCAGTTTTTTGGAGCTATATACTCTTTATCCAAAAGAAATACAACTTATATAAAAAACATAAAACAAAAAAAAAAAAACATTAAACTTCTACATAATCTTGTCTTCAAAATGGTAGATTTTTATTTTTTATTACTAATTATAATGTTTATGTAATCTCCTCAGAACGAAACCACAGAAATGAGAAAAAAATACTGAAAACATGCATCTTCTCGGAAAATAACGATTATTTTGATTTAGTACTTCCACTAATGGATAGGCAATTTAATTATGAACATTTTGGTAGAAATATTTTTTTCAAACGACCAAAATTTGATTTTATAACGATTTTAAAATCAACATTCTGAGCGTATTCGCTACTGTCTATCTTGCGCTGTTATAAGGGAAAAAATGCTCAAGGTTATTTGTTCAGAGTACGGCCTTAAGGTATTGAAATGAAATGTTTTTATCATCTAGGTAAATGTTTTCAGATTAAAATGCTAAGGGTGTTGGCACAAGCAAAGAGAGGCCTATGCTCAGCAATGGTTGAAGGTGGGCTGTGTTTGATGATTATGAAGATGAGTTGGTGACTAATGCTGTTTGTGTACCTACTAACACATATTCGATCGATATTGTGATTTTTGTTTTTAATTATTACGAAACAACACGAATCGAAAACGATTTTGTCAGAACTGCAGTGCGATTCTATAAACATAATTATCAAAGTGAACACTTAAGCGAAATGAACGACAAGTGAGCTGTCAAACCATACAAACAAGATGGCATGACAACTCACTTGGTGTTCACTGCACCTAAATGATCACGGTGAGATGTCAACAGAATCGACCGGCAGAATCGACCGGCATATTTCAAAACAAAAGATGTTTACCTTCTCTAAGCAGTCTGTACAAGGAACCGAGTCCAAATTATCAGCCTATTCCAAGGTAAAACTGCGGTAAAAAATTGCCAGGATATTGCACGCTAATCTTTATTTATTAAGGTCTAAAACGGTACTAGCTATCGCCGAAGAGGTACAGGAGGTTATTACGTAGGTTTACGATTGCTTATTAAAAACACAAACTCTTTATTACATATTCAAAAGACTGGCTTGTAAAAAAGCGGCTAAGTGCGAGTCGGACTTGCCAATGAAGGGTTCCGTAGCAGCAAGTAACATAATATAAAAGTACTTGTAGTTGTTGAATTGATTGAATGAAATGTAAATTGCGGTTTACGATTTATGACGTATTAAAAAAAACTACTTACTAGATATCTTTCAAACTAATTTTCGGTGGAAGTTTACATGGTAATAGGTACACATCATTTATATTTTTTTTAGTTTTGTCATTTTCTTATTTTAGAAGTTACAGGGGGGGGGACACATTTTACCACTTTGGAAGTGTCTCTCTCACAAACTATTCAGTTTAGAAAAAAATGATATTAGCAACCTCAATATCATTTTCGAAGACCTATCCATAGATACCCCACACGTATGGGTTCGATGAAAAAAATAATTTTGAGTTTCAGTTCTAAGTATCCACCCCCAAAACTTCTTGTTTTTTTTTCTATTTTTGTGTGAAAATCTCAATGCAGTTAAAAAAAAAAAGAAAGAAAATATATTTATTTCGCCAGAAATGACGCACAAACACAAACACGCAAACACACACACAGAACACATCACACAGAAAACATCTACTGACTAACCAAGTTTCAACAGCATAGTTCTTATAGTTTCGGAAAAAAGTGGCTGTGACATACGGACGACGGACAGACAGACATGACGAATCCATAAGTGTTCCGTTTTTTGCCATTTAGCTACGAAACCCTAAAAATGTAGTGGTTTGGTTTATAACTCGCTAGCTTTTGCCCGAGGCTTCACTCACTTTGAAATAGCCTATAAAGGCTGGGTTTCCACCAGAGATGTGCGAGGATCGAATCGAATCGCTTGCGCTGAGCGAGGCTAGGTTAGTGGTGCGATTCTCGCATATCTCTGGTGGAAACGTAGCCTTACCGTCTGCAGGGACTCACGACCTCAAAAAAAAACCCATAAAAATCGGTTCGCAAAGCATAACAAACAAAGAAACAATATATTGTGTTTCACTAAATATTATAAAACAAATTCGTCCGCCGCGTCTGTCTGTCTGTCTGTTCGCGATAAACTCAAAAACTACGGCACCGATTTCCATGCTGATTTCACCATTGGATAGAGTGGTTCTCGAGGATGGTTTTAGTATATAATTTGTCAATCGGGCGAAGCATCAGTTAGTTTATAATATAAGTTAGGATGTTTATCAATAGAAGTATTTCCTCTATTTTATAAGTCACTGGTTGACGAAGACATTTCTGTCAATGTCAAACATGTAATGCAAAACAGCCTACGACGCTTGATCCCTTGTAAACTGCTCTAAGCCACCCGAATTGCGCCACGTCAGAACATTCTCAAAAAAAAAATCTATCCATTAGTGCGAACCTAGCGAAAATGTTTCAGTCTACAAAAGGAAACAAAATCGCAGGTTACCTGAAAACCATTAGGCACCAATTTTGCCAGCGTATTCGTGGCACAGAGTAAAAAAATCGTACCGCGCAACCACGCAGTGTATTGGAACGCTGCTCGTTACTATGCTGTGGTTCTATTTCCATGTTTTCGTTATTGCTTGAATATTTTGAAATTCCTACAGTTTTGAATGTACCTAGAGCTTTAGTCAGCAACGTATTCGAAGTACTGGGACTCAAACGTTGGTTAATTGAAGGCACGTTCTCTCAGTTTGTTCTTATTTTATCGCAGAATTGTACTGTTTTAAGAAAGTATTTTGACTTTTTGGCGTTAGATGGTGTTTTCCAGATTCTGACAAATCTGGTCCCCCGACTCGACAACGCTTGGAAAATAAAAATGTTTGAACTTAAATAATTTATGTGACGATAATAATTACAATAGGGGGGGGGTTTTTTAAATTTTAAATTTTATTTTTGTTTTGTCCGTTTTAAAGTAAGTAGTTATAAATATTAGTATGGTATTTATAGTGATTTGTTAGTAGGTAGGATCCCCTCATCAAGTATTAATGACCTGATGGTCTTCAAACGACTGATCAGGTCATGGTTACCTTACCATATACTTTAAATATCATTGATGTACCACGGTACCAAATTTCGAATCGATCGGACATAAGGAAGTTAGTCAGATCCCCTCATTAACTAGAAAAGAGCTGATAATCTTCAAATGGCTGAACAGATTTTCATGAAATATGAACACTCGGCATAAAATTATCTATGACCCAAAAAAAACTAAACGAAAATCGACTCATCCGTTAGGGAGCTACGATACCACAGACAGATACACAGACAGACACGTTAAACTTATAACACCCCTCTCTTTGTGTCGAGGGTTAAAAAAGAAAACCATAGGCAACATAATAGCACCAAGTAATGATGTTCTTAATTTAAACACGTCTCCATGAACTCAATTCATTTATCTCAGCCGTCACGTATTTTATGAACTCATAAAAATTTTATGTCTCTTAACAATTTGTGTCTGAAAAGATACAATCTTTTCGCTTCTCTCCCGAAAGGACTAAAAATCAGATAAATGCGAGTCGGGCTCGCACACGATGGGTTCCATATACCTTTATTTTTATAATTTATTCTTATAGCGGCAATAGAAATACACAATCTGTGAAACTTTTAACTGTCTACTTATTACGGTTTATGATATATGTACAGTCCACTGACAGACAGATGGACGGACAGACGGACAAGCCCGCCACACATTCCCAACCACTGCAACTCCTGAAAGCCAGCATCAACAGTGGCGACCATCAGCAAAACGCCAAGCTAATGAAGCCTGACGAGTCCCGGAGAAACATTCAACTGTCTTGGATCCCGCAACGAAATTAATCAGAAGAGTACAGCGGAGGACTAGGAAAAAAACAAAATAAAATTTCCACTTCCCTCCTTATCAAGCAGGAGACAGATTAGAGCTAGGCCAATAGGCACCAAGGGGCATATACAACTGGGTTAAGCCCCCCGTTGCCAAGCACCATGGATTATATATTAACACTGAAACTAATGGGTCCTAAATTGCTACTTTTGATTTCAGTAATAGGTATGGTAAAATCGCCTGAACGCACGGGTCCTGGTTTCTTACAAGGTCGGACGGGCAGACGGACGGACGGACGGACGGACGGACGGACAGCGGAGGCTGAGTAAAACGGTTCCGTTGATAACCGTTTGGGTACGGAACCCTAAAAGGGCCCTCGAAAGACCATTTTCTGAACGTGTCTCAAGATATAAGTTAAATGTATCTATCATTAGAACGCAACTGGTGTCACATTAAACATTACGATTTAACTTTATACTGCTCATAAATTCGCATAATTACGAGTTCTGCCACAAAATGTTTCTTGCTGATGGAATACTTTAAGATGTTTCTTGGAATTTGGAATAAGAAGCCATTTTGTGTTGTAAATGGTACAAAAGTACAGTCATTTGTATGTTTTGTATACGTCATAATGTGACATAACATGAGTTGGTGTGTATTAAGGTTCAAATGAGCGATAAAAGGATAATTAAATGAATTGTATTGGTTGACAACACACTCATTGTAAGATAATTTTAAATACTATACTGTTTCACATACACAACTTACACACCCACCCACACACTTTCACAACACTCATCCACACACCCGTACATGTACATTTTTAGTTAATTGTTTTTGTACCTTTATTATACACACTCCTACATACTTTTGTAATAGTTTTGAAGAGCGGGGCCTCCTAGCACAGGTATTCCTTATACTTAAAAGGAGACCTCTGTGTAAGATATATTGTAGAAGTTGTAAAGTTACTGAAATTATTATTATTATTATTCATCTATACTGTTAAAGAGGTAAAATTTGTTTGTAAGTTTGTATGTTTGTAAGTTTGTATCTAGGGGGTAATCTCAGGAACTACAGGTCCGATTTGAAAAATTCTTTCAGTATTAGATAGCCCATGTATCGAGGAAGGGCATAGGCTACATATCATCACGCTAAGACTAATAGGAGCGGAGCATTAATGGAAAATGTGACGAAAACGAAGTTGCGCGGGTCAGCTAGTTTATTCATAAGACAACTTTTGGTCCACAGTAGCTATTAGTAACACTTAATACTTTGTTAGTAAATATGTAATTTTAAAATACAAATTCTTATATGAAGGCCCCTTATATTTTTTTCTATGAGTTCGTACTTGAAATTGGATAAAAATAAAGTTTATAAAATCGATAATAAATAAGCTGACGTTATTAATAATGAATAAATCAAGTTTACAGAGAATTAAATGTCAAGAAATAACATCATAAAAAAACAGGATAAAAAAAATAAAATAAAATAAATTAAGTATATAAATGTATTTATTTAATCTAAGACATTCTACCTATTTCCCCTTTGAACTACAAAATTCAATGATTATTCTATAGACAATGTTGCATTTTTATTACAAATCAGTTGGATTAACACCGAAAAATAGGATCAAAGAAAGTAAATAATGGATATTTGTCACAGTAAATGTTTGCCTGTCTTTAAAATAAACGTTTCTTTGAATCTATTATATTCATAGTCAAAGAGCATACACAGCCATTACCATCCAGCAATAATGTTAGACATTTACAATAATGTATTTCATATAACAGAAACATATTCTTGGAACAATCATCTTTGACTAAATTACCCGTGTCGAATAATCCTATACTTTGTTATTAATAATTTAGTACCAGTCTGGCTAATTATTAATTTATAGCTCATTTTATAATAGTTATGCCAAGTCGTAGTCGTAATGTTCTACAATCTTGACTCGAACTTTGTAATCGTTCGGTGTTTGCTTTGAAATCGACTTACTGATGCGCACAGCTTCGCCCGCTTGACAAATTAAATACTAAAACCTCTCTCGAGAACCACTCTATCCATTGGTGACAACAGCATGAAAATCGGTGCAGTAGTTTTATTGAGTTTATCTCGAACAGACAGACAGACGCGGCGGAGAACTTTGTTTTAAAATACGTAGTGATTTCTTATTGATTAATTTATACAAATAATGCTCAGGAGGGCAATCGCGCTAATAAAATTTGGCTGGAACGCCACTGAACTGTAGCCATTTCACAACTTTTTTAAACATTCCGTATCGCGCTAAACATTTGACAGAAACTTGGAACGCAACTGCATCACAACTGTAACGTTACCGCTGTCAAACAAAAAGTTGAAACAGTGCTACTTTTTCTTGACTTTTTCTCAATCGTTCGCGTTGTGTTGTTCGGATTTTGAAGGAAAATTCGAAAATATTTGTAAAATTTTGACAACGCAACTTTGGTTGAAGTTTAAACTATAGCGCGATACCAAATTCCTTACAGGTGAATCGAAACTAGATCATAACCAAAACTGAATTGGAAACGAATTGCAAGCGGACCTAAACTTTTAAAATTAGCGCGCAGTTGTGTGCAAAGTCGGGCAGTGGATGATGAAGTGATTTTCAATTCGGATGGTTTTATGAAAGTAACCAATTCTTGTAACTACTTGGGTATTGATTAAACAGAGTGCCCAAGGAGTTGTTGCACGTAGGTACTTCTCCGTAGAGATTTACGCTTTCGAACGATATTAGCTTGATCTTGCTGTTTAAAAGATTCCTAACAATTCAAAAGTAATTAAAGTTTCGACATGCTTTTATTGCGATATTTTGAGTTCGAGTTTGAAGCGCCCTGGAATTGTAAAGCTAGTGTTCTCAATAATTTCTTGGCTAGGTTATTCTTTTGCAATCCGAAGTTAGATTATTAAGCGAGCATTTCAAACTTTTGAAGCTCATTGTTGCTCATTGCCAGTTGCAGACTGAACATTGAAGATCGTAAACCCGTTCAATGTGTCTTACGATGGTAGTGATTGTACTTCTAGAACTTCACAAGCCATCCAATGATGACCTTTTTGGCTTTCGTGAGAAAACCAAGTATAAAGGCTCATAACAAAGCGCTCGTTTCAAAACGAGTCGAGTCCATTTTCTTTGGAAAGTTGAAAATAATTACAAAAATCTTCATGACGCACATGAATTAGTCAACAGATTTCCATTTATGAAAAAAAAAAAACAAATTCTTCCTCTCTGTGAAAAATAAAACAATTTACATTTAAAATAGCGTCCAAAAAATATTTCAGAACCCAGAAATATTTTCAACCAGCTGCTTTTAATTACAAAAGTAGCCCTGAAAGAATAATTAATGAAACTTTTTAATGAGACCTCCTTCGTAACAACTTTGCCTTCCCTTGTCAATCAAAATGACAACTGGCTATTGTCCACAGATAATAAATCAAAAGTTGGAGCTGTCAATTTCAAAAATGTTACGATGAACTTTGACGTTTGGGAGGCAAAGGTATACGTAGTTAGTGAGCCTCTGTAACTTCGTGCACATATTAAATTGGCTGGTTGAACGTTGAAACTGTATTACGAACTAGCTAGCAAGGTAGAACTGTTTAATTGCGTGCACATATAAGGTCAGCGGCTTTGGAACTATTGAAGTTAGAGCAACATTGGTGCGGAGTACCCCACTAATTCCCCTTTAGGGATTGTGTAAGTATAAGGCTACGTATTAATACTCTTTGGTCCGCTGAGTTAAAGTTACCGGTCAGTTTAATGAGTGAGAATTGTGTTTTGGTGTATGTTTTAATTGGGTTCCCCCCTTTCTGAGGTATTCGAGTTTAAGTGTGGCGGTTGGGTAAGTACACAATTGATGCAGGTGTTCACAGGATTTTTTTATTAATACAACTTCTTAAGGGTGTGTATTCCGTCCACTAGCGCCGCCAATCGTTTTTTTATTTTTGTGGTAAAAAGACACGTAGATAAAAAACCGCTCTGCAGTGTTCTGAAGAAATGTATCTATTATTTTTTGAGAGCTATTTTTAATACATAACTCATGGCTAAATAGCCAAAACGGCAAATATTGCTAAAAGTGGCCACTTTTAGCAAAAATATCGACTTTGGCAACTATTTATGTTCTAAAGTACTAAACATAACTCTCAAAAAATAATAAATACATTTCGTTAAAACACTGCAGAGCGGTTTTTATCTACGTGTCTTAAATTTACCACGTATAATAAAAAATAATTGGCGGCGCTAGTGGACGGAATGCGCCCTCTTAAGTGAAATTTGTGTTACATATAGTTTTCAGACGGTATTAATTGCCAATTTACGTAGTTCTAGTTCAACGGGAAAACGTGGTCGGAATATCTGTTTTTTTGCGGCATAAGCGGCCGTATGTTTTTTTACTTTAACTTAGAACTTAAATTTTTCCCAGCAAGGGACCGTAGACTGAGATTGAGTATATAGTTTTAATTACAACGCGATACCTCCATGCGTTTCCGAGATAAAGGGTATTGACAGACAGACGGACGGACTGAAACGGAACTGATCTTGTTAGAGTTCCGTTTTCCTTTTGAGGTAGGTACAGAATCCAAAAAGTACCAATTGCAATGGAATTTTAAGTTCGTCATGTTACAAATAGAAAAAAATAGTAAAGGAACTTAGGTTTATTCGTTACTTAAATTTTATTTCAGGCATATGAAACTATGAAAGATCGCAATATATAGAAATCACAGTAACTCCGTCTGCGTAAATTTTAGAGCTGGCTCCAGAGAAAAATAAAAAAACAAACGGTTTCCACTCCGGGAGAAGGGAAAACTTGAACATTAACGTTGTGCATTTTTGAATCATCCGTCTTACGAATTTTCGATAAGGTCACGTGTCCTGACGCGAGTTTAAAATTTTATACCCATCCCAAGAAAAGTGCTAAAGAAGTTTTCACTTCAATGGCATCTCAGCAGCTCGCTGAGACACCATAAAGTGAGCTTTTTGTTAGCGTCGATGATCATCTATGTACCAGCCTCGGAAATACTTCGATAAGTTTCTGGTCTCCTGGTACTTGTGAATACACAATAAGATGGAGGGCGCTTGCCCAGAAATAACCTATTCACTCTTGACTTTAAGACTCCCAGGTTGTAGCTATCAGGAAACACAGACTCCGGCAGGGAATTCCACTCCTAAGCTGTATACGCACTATGAATGTGTTCCCAAAACGTTTTGTGCGTGTGGGTGGGATGTTCACCATGTACAAGTGGTGCATCGCCGTTCTTCTTGTGGTTCGATGATGGAACGGGCATGACGGAATTAATTAAATAATATCGGGAATCTCAATCAAGCACCCACAACTCTACAAGGTCGCGTCCCGAAGCATTCGCTCGGACTGTAAACTGTAATAGATACGTCGAAGCTACATTAATACGTACGTATTGTAAAATAAAATCGTTGAGCTTTGATGTAAACGTCACTTGCGCCCACGCACGTTAGCGTTTCGTACGATTTTGACGTCAGCTCACGAAATACGCGGTCAATACTGCCTGATTTTTTGAGCTAAGATCTTTCTGAAATGATTGTCTGTCATGTCGTTTTTTGTCTATCAAGATGAAATGAAAAATCGTGTTCGATTTTTAGTTGCATTAATTTCTTTGTTCCTGAAGTGAAGAAATTTTGTATCAGAGAATTTCAGCAATAATTTAATTTTAATTTAATTTATTCATAAGAAAAACACATTGTAGTAGGTACATGATGACAATTTTACAGAATTGCTTATAGTGTACAAGGACTACAATTTTAATGGTGGGTGAGGTGCTGTATTCCTAGCTAGGTTAAATTACCTGTGTTAAGGAGTACAGTGCCGTTCCCCAAGGAAAGAAACAATAATTGTAATATCGTACACAGTATAAATTTAGGACATTATGTTATGATGTGCTTACTACAAACACTCCGGTGTATAAGATTATGTTTCCCTATTATAGCTTAAAACTAAAACAGTTCAATAATTAAATATTAAAAAAGAATAATAGGGCAAGTATATTATAAACTAAAAGTAAATCATGAAACTAGTGGGTAGGTGAAATTTGTTGTTACCAAGCTATTGCGGTTACGAGTCATAACCTGTAGCGGGTCAAATATGACCGTAACAAATATAGTGAGATTTCGTTGTGCATCTTTAAAATCATTTTTAATTAATTTATTGTGTACAGTATATTTGTAGTACATTATCATGAACAAATAGGAAAAAAATTATAATAATAATAATCAAAAAAGCGAATTAATTGAAATCAGTTATGAGTTTTTCTGTTTCATCGTAGTTTGTACCTTGTAGGAATGAGTATATAGCCTTTTTACACTTGTAATATGACAAACCATAGATTGGACAGTGCTTATTAATCTTATTATAGAGAGCCGGGCCTTGGTAGAAAAAGAATCTTTTAGAGAAGGATGATCGCGTACGTGGGAGTGTACATATTTTGTCTTTTCGACGTTTTGTTATGGTTTCGTATGGGGTTTTTCTGTGTTGTAATAGTATTACTTGTAAAATAAAATGCTGCCGTATGTTCAGAATTCCCCAGTGACTGTATAAATCAGTGGTAGGAAACATAAAATGTCGAAAGGTTGCAACTTTTAAAATGGCTCTGTGGGCGACTTCCACGGGCATCAAAATAGTCTTGGCAGCACCACCCCAGCATGAGATACAGTACGAAATAATGGAGGAGCATAGGGCAAAATAAACAGTACGAATAACTTTATGGGTTGCAACGTATCGGAGGGTTCTAAAAATGTAAATTAGTTTTCTAACTCTACCCGTAAGCAGGTTGATATGTGCCTTAAAGTTTAAATTTTGATCTAATAATACACCTAGGTATTTTATATGGTCAACGTTCACTAGAGATGGACAATTACATGATGATGTTTTTGTGAGGCACGAGTGTGCCATTAAGTGTATGGCAGTACGTGGTTGGGAAGCCGCGCTAATTGAGTAAGTTAGAAACTTTGTCTTGCTGGTATTTAGGGTAAGGGTGTGAGCAGTGAGCCAGTCTAAGGCTATGTTAAGGCCGTGTTGTGCTTTTAGTTCCAGCTCATGCCAGGTTTTTGCGGTGAAAGTTATAGCTGTATCATCCGCAAATGCAACAATCCTACCATCAGGAATATTGAGGTTGCACAGATCGTTCATAAAGATAAGGAAGAGGGTGGGGCCTAATATGCTGCCTTGGGGGACCCCGTAGTAGATGGGAAGCTCTTCGCTATTGTAGTTATCAATCCTGACAGTTTGTGTGCGATCACTTAGGTAACTACGAAAAAGATCTAGAGTTGCCCCCCTGACGCCCACATCTTCAAGCTTGAGTAGAAGAGTGGAAATGGGAACCGTATCGAACGCCTTCGCGAGATCTAAGAAGACTGTAAGGGCTTTTTTATTTTGGTTAAGGTGTAGAACAACATTAGAAGTCACATCTTGAACTGCATCACAAGTGGATTTGTATCTACGAAACCCGAACTGTTGTGGGGATAATAAGTTGTAACGTTCAAGGTATTTAGTTAGTCTTCTGTTTATAAGACGTTCGAGTACCTTGGATAAGGCGCTCAGAACTGCTATAGGACGATAATTGTTAGGTAAGTTCCCATCTCCACCCTTGAATATCGGATGTATAATTGCCTTTTTCATAGATGTGGGAAATACGGACTTTTCAAGACAAATATTAAAAACATGGCACAATATGGGCGCCAGAGTTTCAGCATATCTCTTCAGGGATATGCTGAAATAAGCTTTCCTATATCTTTCTGTTACTTCGGGGCCTATCTAAACCATCATCTGCCTAGCCTTTTCCAAACTATATTGGGGTCAGCTTCCAGTGAAACCGGATTCAGCTGAATACTAATAGTTTTACGAGGAGCGGTTGCCTACTAGACCTCCACAACTCATTAAGGTAACACGGTACTTTTTAGTAAGACTGGATTCAGATTTACTGGCTTCTGACTCCAGTCTTGCTGATCCGTAATGACTGTCAAAGATCTACAAATGACAGCCGGGGCCAGCGGCTTAACGTGCTTTCCGAGGCACTTAGGAAACTCAATATGTTTGATTGATCAATTGCGTTATTTATTCATAAATGATTAAAAAAATGTGTCTCTTAGACCAGAAAATAAATTGAAAATTCTGCTCTGAGGCCTTAGTGTGAGTTTTTTCGACTAACGTTCGAACGCGTTCGATTGCGAGCGCGTTAGAATTTAGTATGGGAAATTAGGTTCTACGAGTGACCACCAGGTGGCACTATAACTAAATTCCCATACTAAATTCTAACGCGCTCGCAATCGAACGCGTTTGAACGTGCGTCGAAAAAACTCACACTAAGGCCTCTGAACTGTACCAAATCTAACCATAAATGCGGCGCGGCGTGCCGGGAATCACTGTGAAGCGAGGAGCGACGTACTGAGGCCTTAGTGTGAGTTTTTTCGAACGCGTTCGATTGCGAGCGCGTTAGAATTTAGTATGGGAAATTAGGTTCTACGAGTGACCACGAGGTGGCACTATAACTAAATTCCCATACTAAATTCTAACGCGCTCGCAATCGAACGCGTTTGAACGTGAGTCGAAAAAACTCACACTAAGGCCTCTGGAAATCGAAGTAAAACGGAAAGCGACATTATGGGAAGCGACGTTCAGGGAACAAACCGTTAAGATGGTCACTCATCCACAGACCAACTTTGGCAAGCGTTGCTTAACCTTAATGATCGACCGTTGCTGCTGTTATAATTTAGCCACGAGTGCCTCCACAGAGCCTATCTACATAATAAAGAGTATTCTATATCTACTTATTCCTTTCTTTATTATTTGAATCCGGTAGAATCTCCTATTTGATTTGTTTGCCAGCATCATAATATGTCGATTGTGTATTTTTATTGCTTCGAATTAGAAGCTTGTACCTATTGTTCAGAGATTCACGAGACCGTTTTGTATTTGTTGGCTACGGATTTGATATTTAACACTTCAAATTGCGTCTTGACAGACAGAAAAGCTGACAAAGTGATAATCCTAGAAGGGTGCCTTTTGGGTTCCGACCCAAAGAAATAAACGCCAGATCCGGCCAGATCCATTCAAAATAACTTCTACCTGGAAAATGTTCCTTTCTGAAGATTCTACAAGGTGCCAATTTAGTTTTGAAAGTGAAGCTTTTTACGTGCATAGCCTTTTCCGCGGACAATATTTATCTCGTCGTTTCAGTGACAAAACTGTTCGAGCTCTTCTATTTCGCAGCTCTTTTGACCAATGTTGAGGAAATTCATCAGCTCCCAGCACTTCAGAGCTGTATAAAACGATTCCTAGAAACATAGTAATAAATTTCTTTGCGATTTATTCATTTAGCCTTATATCATTATTTAAATCACACTAATATTTTAAAATAATGCGAAAGTTTGTGAGGAGGGATGGATCAATGTTTGTTACTCTTTTACGGCAGAATGCCTGAAAGGATCTTCATGAAATTTTTATCCCGGGAGTATAGGTATTATACCTAGGGAGAATTTGCGATTTTTTTATAGTCGAAGCCGCGGGTTAATAATAGAAATGTCTGGTTTAATTAAAATGTTATGAAATCACTACATATTATAAAACCAAGTCCTCCGCCGCGTCTGTGTGACTATTTGTCTGTTCGCGATAAACTCAAAAACTGCTGCACCGATTTTCATACTGTTTTCACCAATGGATAGTGTGATTCTCGAGGATTAGTATACATACAATTTGTCAAGCGGGCGAAGCCGCGGGGATCAGCTAGTCCTGTAATAAAATGCTATCCATTTAAAGCACCTTCGAAATATTTTTCTTCTTAGTTATATTATACTAGCTGACCCACGCAACTTCGTCTGCGTCACATTTTCCACTAATGCTTGGCTCCTTTTAGTCTTAGCGTGATGATATGTAGCCTATATCCTTCCTCGATACATGGGCTATCTAATACTGAAAGAATTTTTCAAATCGGACCAGGAGTTCCTGAGATTACCCCCTACATACAAACTTACAAACTTACAAACTTACAAACAATTTTACCTCTTTATAATATTACTAGCTGACCCACGCAACTTCGTTTGCGTCACATTTTCCATTACTGCTCCGCTCCTATTTGTCTTAGCGTGATGATATATAGCCTATAACCTTCCTCGATAAATGGGCTATCTAACACTGAAAGAATTTTTCAAATCGGACCAGTAGTTCCTGAGATTACCCCCTACATACAAACTTACAAACATACAAACTTACAAACTTACAAACAAATTTTACCTCTTTATAATATTAGTATAGACTAGCTGAACCGCGCAACTTCGTCTGCCTCACATTTTCCATTACTGCTCCGCTCCTAGTTGTCTTAGTGTGATGATATATAGCCTATAACCTTCCTCGATAAATGGGCTATCTAACACTGAAAGATTTTTTTAAATCGGACCAGCAGTTCCTGAGATTAGCACGTTCAACCAAACAAACAAACAAACAAACTCTTCTGCTTTGTAATATTAGTATAGATTAGTATAGATTTTTTTGATTATTTTCTCATAGCTAAAGCTGTACAACACGGCACTCCGCTAATCATTTTCCTCAATCAATCAACACCAACATGCAACACTTAGTTCCACACCTGGAACCAAGTTTCAACAAAACACTATTCATTTCAACAGGAAACTCACTATTCCATTACACACCAATCAGGGATCTCATAAAATTACCTCGCAATTCCCTCTTTCACTATTCAGAAGGTGTTGGTAAGTGGGGCGGCCATTTATTGCCAAAAACCCGTAAGTAATGGCCAGGGAATAAATCCTTGTTTTCGCCACATATATGTTTTATTACACCGTGCAACGTTGGCATACGTCAATGTTGCTATGGATACATTCGGGTGCGGTGTTAGGGATGGCAGGGAGCGATTTGCCTCTACTGTAACTAAGATACACATACTACAAAATAAATGACTTAGTGATTTCTATTTGGACGATATCAACACGTGTTTGCAATTTGTTTTAGAGTTAACCCAAAGATAACCAACGGACCCTATTACTTAGGGTGCCTTGTGTACTAAATAATGAATTTTATAGACAAAACTTTGCTACTTTGGGTTACATTATTACAATTTTCTTAAGGATCTCTAATTATTTTGGAAATATAATTATAGCTTACGTTCAGCAGAGATAATGTAGATTTTAAAGGAGAAATAATTCAGTCCAGTAGTTTCGGTTCAGTGGTTTCAGTTCCTCTGTGTAAGAGGATTCCGGGTGAAACTCGCTTCCATCTTCGGCCTAATCATCACTTTCCATCAGGTGAGATTTGGGCCGAGAGTTTCCACGTTTTGTATAAAAAAAAGCCTATTCATTACAAACAAACAAACAAACAAATCTTTCTTCTTTACAATGTCAGTGTGGGAGTGTATATTATTACCTAATTTACTTGAGTCTTATTGGTCTAGCTAGAAGAAAAAACATGTTTACTTTCAGTCTGTGTGTGTGGTCGCGAGCAGTAGGATGCAGCATTGATACTGGAGCATCCCAGATTTGAGTCCCGGTTCAGTCTAAGTTTTATTAGATTTTTTCATCTTAATTCTAAGTATTAGCCTGTAGTCTGGGGTATTGCCCTGTCGATTCTCGATCAGATCGATCGTCCCCAAAAAAATGTGTTTTTCTGCGTTCACTGATTGCATATTATGTTTACCTACTATAGTTACACCTCTACATAGACCTTCGGAAAATGAAACAACACAAAAACCTGAATCTTTTCAAATGAACAGGCTACTTCTGGGTAAGCTCGCTCTATCGTAGACTTTGCCTCTGTCATCTCTGATCTAGACTAGATTCAAGAGCAAACACATCTCAAATAAAAAAATACCTACAGGCGTGATAGTTTTCCCATTACATTTAATCGAATCTCATTCAGTGCAATGAAGAAAAAATAGACCTCACACTGAACACTCCATTCTCCTCTCTAGTGCCCACAAACTTTTTTTCCAAAAAAAAAGACGAAAGGAATTAAGAAAAAATACATCCAAGATAACTACCCTGAATAAATATAAAAAAACTCGGTGACAGGCATCTTGCTATTGCAAAGCGCGCGCGGATATTGCCATACATCCGCCATTTTGAAATAATATCAGATAAGATTTATTTGACACATTGATACTTTGGCGAAACTTTGGACGTGTAGGCGCATATAATAAATTATGAGAAATCTTGTTAACATTTCTCATATTATTTTCAAAATAAAAAGTTGATCATTCATATGAATAAAACAGGTTTCTTATCCTTTTGATTGTGAATTTATGATGATTGTGCTCAAAATAAAAAGAAAAAAAAATGGCTAAATGTGAGTCGGGCTCTCACATGAAGAGTTCTGTTCCATAACCTTAATTTTTTGTTGTTATAACAGCAATAGAAACACACAATCAGTATAAAATTTTCAACTGTCTACCTATTACGGTTTTTGAGATACAGCCCGCTGACAGAACAGACACACGGATGGATGGACAGTGAAGGCTTAGTAATCGGGTTCCGTTGGATACCCTATGGCCTACGGAACCCTAAAACGACTGGTTTAAAACTCGCGGTCGCATATAAAAAAAATCGTTTTTTATCTGCGCTTCTTTTACTAACACAAAAAAAATGACTTTTACTATTTAAATGGCCGCTTTTTGGCGCCTTAAATGTCTTCTAAAAGTTGTTTTCTCAAAATGTATCGAGTGGGGGATCAGAATAAAGGACTTGAGGAGACGATTCCAAAAAAAATTAACTCACGAAAATGTTACTTATAAAAATTTAAAAACACACTGTCAACCTAACCGCTAAAATCGATTAAAAGGTACCAAAAAAGTCTGTATTCAACAGTCTGATGCAGTTCAATCACAGATCTGATGCCACCAACTGCATCAGACTGAAAAGCGATTTGAAACTTTTTAGTCGTTTATGGCGGTTATTCTTGACAAAGTATTATTTTTAATTTTTATTACATTTTAGTGAGTTATTTTTTTTTTAAATCGTCTCCTCAAGTCCTTTATTCTGATACCCCACTCGATAGATTTTGAGGAAACAAATTTTAGAAGACATAATAATGGCGCCTAAAATATTATACCCACTCGAGCTTATATCCATCAAGTCGTTTAGGCTACAGAGTGTGCCAAAAAAGCATGTACACACATTCGAAAAACGTACCCTCATCCTTGCGGAGTCGGGTATAACATATGATCTATTGGTTAATCTGTTACTCAACAGGAAAAACCTTTTCTTTTTAGACTATGAAAAAATAATGTTCAACAGATGTTCCAATTTAGTAATTTAATTTGTGATTGTTGGCCCATTCGTTTCTTAATTTTATATTTCTGTGGTGACGACAATACCTCAGACCAACAAATGATTTAGAGAATTAAAATCAAGTAATTACATTTAACGAATATGAAATAGAAAAGCTTCCAGGTTTTGCGAATAACCTACGACAGCACACGAGCATTCATTTTAGTATCTAGATATTATTATCTTAAGATAGGGTCAGCGAATCGTCTTAGGGTAGGTACAGTCGCCAGCACAACAGACTATCCGAAACTGTCAAATTTTCCCAATCAAATTTTAACCCAATCTCTTAAGCAATAAAGTTGAAAATCAAACAAATAAATTTGACAGATTGTTGTAGCATGATGTGCTGGCGTCTGAACATTATAAACCTAGGTAATTAATTAATTAATTTGTAGGCATTCTTGTAAAAGTGTAGGCTGAGAAAAAGTTAAATAATGATAACGAAATTGTGATGTCCGTTAAAACAAAACTCAAAGATTTGATTACCTTCTGCCTCGGCTGCCCGAAAGAATTGAATGAACGTGTCTGAGTCTGACTAAAGAATTAATACCTGCACAATAAAAAACAAACTCACCTATTTTCGTAGCTTTATTGTTATTTTATTCACTTGTATTTTCCTATTCAACATGCAAGTTTCCATCACAAACTAAATATTATTTTTTAAAGCCTATAACGTTCCAATTTTAAAACTTTGTTTATTTTTTGCACACCACTAAAATTTAGTCGATTTCACAACACACTTTATCATTCTACAATATTACGTATTTTAATCGATTAAAATCCTGTTCTCTCGAATAAATGCCATTTTATTTACACTGTTTTAAAATTTATAGTCGCACTGTTAATATTTATGGGAATTTTAATTTCTCAAATAATATTTACGGTTTGTGTGTACGATTCGTGCCAGTAACAGGTAAAACGGTAGGAATGTTCTATTGATATGTGGCTCACGCGCCAACTAACCAATAAACCGGCTGTATCGGGGTTGGTTTATACTCCGTCAAAGATAATGAAAGAGACTGGACTTGACTATTGTTAAACACTGAAACACAATCACCACAACACACTTGGCTAAATACATAGCTCAAATTAATAGGTACACTGGATTTGTGAGATTATGACAGCTTACCTAAGCTGTACCTACCTTATGCCGGGGCTGTCAATATCAACATTTGCTGTCAATATTAGACTAGCTGGCCGGGCAGACTTTGTTTTGCCATATTTCTTTTACTATTGATAGGCATACGTTAGACCACTATCTCACCTGATGTTAAGCGATGATGCAGTCTAAGATGGAGCACGCTTACCTTAAAAAATAGCCTGCGACCTATTCTCAGTCCTTTTAATTTCATAAAAATCGGTCGAGCCGTTTCGGAGGAGTTCGATAACAAACACCGTGACACTTGGTTTTTATATATTAGAAGAAGATTTGTTGGTCTAAAATATTGTTATTATAGGTGGGCTTGCTCTTGAGTTCGATCACGTCTGATGGAAAGCTATGGATATGGTCCATGATAAAGCGAGCGTGCCCAGAAGATTGCCTCACTTTGACTGAGCGCATAATAAATGTGAAGGAGAAGCGCCGAGTGCGCAAGAAATATTCGGGATATCGACCAAGTGCGGATAGTACTCTGCAGTACGTCTGGTATTCCAGTAGTCAAAAGCCGATGGTGGGATCGGGTCGTGGAGTTCCTGTTCGGTATGATTTACGGATATCTGCACTGCTTAAAGAAGCTGTTGAAAGAAGGTTCAAGCAGCAGTGGAAGTCCAAGATCAAAATCGTTCCTAGGCACAAAACTGACCACGTCCCAACCTAATCTTTGGCCTGTCTGGTCTAATATTAGGTGCGCGTGCGACGGCGGTCGTTGCGTATCAGTTTTAGTTTTTATTGTACGCCGCGCTGCGCGCCGTCCGGTGTATTTCGGGCATACTCGGCTTTACGTTCGGGAGAGCGTGGCGATATGGACTGAGCTCATAGCGTACGAATTGTGTTAGATTTGCTGATGTCATAGTGATGATCTACGAGGTATCGTTGCGCTTGCAGCGGTCAGGCGAGAGATAGGTGATCGTGATTTTAACCCCGAAGACACTTTCTTGATTTTAAATATATGATTAATTTTTGAGTCCTACTCTTTTATGAGAAAAAAAGGATTTAGGTGGAAATTCAACAATCCGTGACTACTTAGCGTAAACTGTCAGAGAGAGAGAGAGAGTTCTTTTTACTTTTTAGTGTAATTTATTGGTCTGAGATTAAACTGCTGAAATTTCTCTAAAAAAAGCGACCAAATGCAATATTTTAAACTAAACTAATGATGATTAACAAGGAGTAGTTACTCAACTTATCACTGGAAACTTCATGATTGTCTTGTAGATATCTCCGAGTGTTCTGGTTCAGATTTTAGCCATCGACAAAACAAAAGTGATCGATGCAGTTAGATAAAACCTATAAACATATATATAATAGTCAGGAAAATGGCAGCTGATATCTAACATCATTGCCACGTGTCTGACCAATTAATAGGTCTCTTTTCTAATAAAACTCGTAAAATATCTAGTAAAGTAAGTCCGGTAGCTAGGACAGACGGCTCGTCGTTTACCGCTATTATTATTAACTAGCTGACCCGCGCAACTCGTTTGCGTAAACTTTTCCATTAATGCTTCGCTCCAATTGGTTTTAGCGTGGTGATATATTGCCTATAGCCTTCCTTGATAAATGGGCTATCTAATACTGATAGAATTTTTCAAATCGCATCAGTATTTCCTGAGATTAGCGCGTTCAAGCAAACAAACTATTTAGCTTTATAATATTAGAATAGATTGTATCCCAAAAAAATTAGGCCTCGCATTCTTCTCGATTGTGTCGCCTGATGTGTCGCAAAAACTTTAACAACATTTACTATTATTTTAAAGCTTCTGTCATTCACTTGTCTGTTGAGTGTCGGGGGTTATGTCAGGGGACATACCTACTCCCAGAATAAACTGTAGGTATATGTGATTTTCCAGACTATGATCTACCTCTGTGTCAAATATTCAGATCCTTTCAGCCGTTTTGGCGTGATTGAGTCCCGAACACCCGTCCATCCATCCATCCAAATTTTCGCATTTATGGTAGTAAGACATAATATTAAAATTAAACCGCCGTTTTGCGCAGATTTGACGCATATCTTCCTAATCTTTCATAGATATAATTGTATTTTTTTTCTTTTTGTGTACTTTCGATATGCGTCATATTGTCCGCAAATAAACTCTTCTTTCTTTCTTTCTTTCTTTCTTTCTTTCTTTCTTTCTTTCTTCTTTACTTACTGTTAAAACCAACACGGGCAGAGTAAATGATAAAATGATATTTATTTGTAAACAGTTTGAATATACACTTCACGTTAATCCTGTTTTGGCCATTTTAAACTAGATGAAGCCGATGTTTCCTAGTTGATTACCTTGAGAAGAAACACCGAAACAAACTCAGAGCTCAAAGTCTCTTTTAAAATACATATAATCGTACTGGACAAATCATTATAAGAACCATGTCTGAACTGGTATGTTAATGAACTGGAAACCAACTGGAAAGTACCAAACAGATTTGAGTGGATCTGTACTGACAGTGCAAGTATTTGTCAGTTATCGTGTAGCTAAAACTTAGAATTTTAAGGAGTTCAACGGTCAGAGTCCAAAGTACCTACTTGGATTCTGCCATCGGCTTCACTCGCGAAAAAGGCAGAAATTATGCCAAGGGCGCATACTCCCGGAATAAAAAGTAGTTTTCTATGCCCTTGCACGTGAACTAATTTTCATCCAAATCCGTTAAGCCGTTGAGACGGTAAGAGGTAACAAATAAACAGAGGAACTTTTGCATTTATACCTATTAAGTATTAGTATGGATTAAATTTAGCCCTCATCAATATGATTACTAATAAATAGTTAAAAATCCGTTGAAGTTAGCAATAGAAGCTTTGCTTCCATTCCAAATTAATTGTGTTGATTAATATATCTATCTTCTTTTTCATCTATATATTAATATGAATATAGTCAGTTTTTGCTTATACATCTATACTAATATTATAAAGAGGTAACATTTGTTTGTAAGTTTGTATGTAGGGGGTAATCTCAGGAACTACTGGTCCGATTTGAAAAAATCTTGCAGAATTAGATAGCCCATTAATCCAGGAAGGTTATAGGCTATATATCATCACGCTAAGACTAAGAGGAGCCGAGCATTCATGGAAAAGCAGACGAAGTTGCGTGGGTCAGCTAGTAACATATAAGCAGAAACTGACTGATCGATCCACACAGCCGAAACTTCTGGTCGTAGAAAGCTGAATTTTGGCATATAGCTTTCATATACTCCGTAGGGGTGCATTAAGAAAGGATTTCCAGAAACTCCCACGGGAACGGGCAGGCACATGCGCGTACGAAGTCGTGGGCAAAAGCTAGTACCTAACTTATATATAACATAGAATCAAAACAATTGGGCATGTGAGATATACGAGTATCTTATGTCGTGGCGACCAAGCCTATTCATTAATATTTCTATTATTTAAAAATACTTACAATTATTGCAATTTAACAGGTTAACTAAACAAATTCGCTAAACAGTATTACTGATTCCATCTAAATGAATGTTCGTTTATTTCCTGGAACAGTTTCTATTGGATATTGTTATAATAAATACAATATTATGTCGTGCTGATAAAAGTTTCGCTATCCACTGTAGAATGCAGTCATTACTCAGTTCCATTGGAAATAACACGTAAAATTCGGGTTTTACGATGGAGAAAATGGATAAAATTTTATTTGAAAATGGAACCCAAAACAAATAAGTTTTAGTTATGTGTGACATTGCTGATGCTGCTCTCGTTTGTTTTATTTTTGAGACATGCTTTTATTTATATCAGTGCTATATATGTACATAAAGAGGTACAGCGTATAATTGACTGCATTATCTGGTGTTGCAGAACCATGGTTTTTTGCTTAATTTCCAATTGGATGGAAATTGTAGTTTAAACTGTAAAATGACGTTCCAGGCCCATTTTTGAGTGCTAGTCTAATTTGGGTCTTAACAACCAGAATCAGTACGAACGAGAAATGGAGAAATGTATGTGTCTATATATATACCGTACAAAGAGGGACTTTGTGCCTTGAAATTTAATATAGCGAGATGAAGAATCAAAAACTACTTAGGTATTCTTACAAGAAAAAAAAAAACAATATCCGAGACAGGAAGTTTTCGACATGTTTGTATCTGTTCATTGTTGTTTAAAATCCACTTCTTGTCTAGACACTACATCACTTAATTTCTGATCAGACTCATCGCTCCATGAGAGGTGACGCAAGTCTAATGAAGCTAAAATTAGGATACTGTCTGTTAATATTGTTGATTTTAACACGTAAAAGTCATTATGCCAGACAGTTTATGTCATGGACTAAATTATTGATTTCTACTCCGCTAAATAATAGTGTTGGCCTCATGAGGTTCACTCCGCATAAATTGATTTCATCTAATCATCCAGACACTCATTCAACATCGATACCGATGGGTCCTGGTAAAAGTACTAGCTAGTATTTATTTGCTAACTTGTGCATTTATAGTATTTACTTTTAATAAAATATAACAAACTCTGTTAAAAAGTTAGATTGGGACTCAGTGTGTCATCCAAGTCCACGAAGAAAAACTTTTTACAAAAAAATACAACGGACTTCCGAAAAAAAACAATAAGTACAAAGTAAAAAATATCTTTAATTTCGGAAGTCGGTGTTTTTGCTAGTTTCTTCGTATTTTGACACCGACATCCGAAATTTCTTCCGAAGTTTTTATATTCACTTTTTAGTGGTACCCCACACCTTACAACACCCCTGCAAAATCGCAGAAAAGCAAAATACGCAATTTCGATTACTTGGATGGCATAAAACAATCATCCAAGTAGACGAATTCCAGCTATTTCAACATAAAATCCAAAGTTCGTAACCGAGTTTGATAAAATGGTAACCAATTTGCAAGTATATCCTATCTGTATATTTCAGTTATAAGAATTTTTCAAGTCAGTTCATAATTCGGAATTATGAGGTAACAAACATAAAACAAAAAAAAATACAACCGAATTGAGAACCTCCTCCTTTTTGGGAAGTCGGTTAAAAAGGGAGCATATAATCATGGTTACTTTTTTGAGCTTATCACAATGTAAAAGTGATATTCTGTCTGTTAATCGTCTATATCTAGGACGCAAACAATGCTAATGTAGATCATTCTGCAATTCTCTTTATTTATTTATTCATAACAATGTTAAAATAAAACTGAAAATATTCTTATAATAGAAAAAAAAAACCGGCCAAGTGCGAGTCAGACTCGCGCACCGAGGGTTCCGTACAAACCTGTAGGTATATAAGTAAAAGTTATGGTATTTTTATTGCTAAATGAAATCCATAACATAACAATGTGGAAAGCTGACGGTACCTTGTCAATACATATATGAAAACATTATGTATGTTCGGAAAAATCTTCATCTCTTTAAGAAGAGAAGTGATAGACATAATTTTAATACTAGAAATAGGCACAATTTATCAATCTCGGTTTAGATTGGCTAAGGTACGAAATTCTTTTATGGGGAATTGTGTAAAATTTTATAATAAAATACCACTGCGGATTCCACCACCAACCAACTGAACGAGACAAAATTTAAAACATGCATAAAACGCACACTATGTAGACAAGCATATTATAAATTAGAGGATTATATCCTTGATAAAAAAGCTTGGCTTAATGCTGGTCCTGCTCCACAGTCACAGCCACTTGGGTCCACTAATTAGTTTTCTTTTATTTTATATTTGGAAGAGATGCTCTCCCTTTTATTTTTATAAACAGTGTTTGTTTCCAAACTCCTCCGAAACGGCTGAACCGATTTGCATGAAATTTTGTGTGCATATCGGGTAGGTCTGAGAATCGGCCAACATCTGTTTTTTTTTTAATCGCTGAACTACGTTTGCTGGGTCAGCTAGTAAGTTTATGATTATTAAAAAATATATACTATGTGATGTAACTAAAAATTTAAGATTTTCGGAATTTTTCCTATATGTGTACTTTATAACGTTGCTTCATGCCAAATTTCAAGATTCCAGGTCGTCTGGAAGTATCCTTTAGGTTTTGATTCCCTTGCGAGTAGTTGCGAGTTTCAAAATATGCGGCTTTAATTGCTGTATCTTTTGATTGCGTTGACGTAGAAGTTTGATTTTGTTACAGCTTAAAGATATTATAGACTTGAGTATTTGTTAAGAATTTCAATATAATACCACTACGCGTTCATGAGTAAAGGGGTAATAAGTTTAAAATTATTAAAAATATTTTTATTATATGATGTAACTAAAAATGTATGCTTTTCGCAATTTTTCCTTTATCTGTGTTATAAGACGTTGCTTCGTACCAAATTTCAAGATTCTGAGTTCACGGGAAGTACCCTGTAGGTTTTGATTCCCTTGCGAGTGTCGAAAATTTGCGGCATAAACGGGAGTATCTTTTGATCGCGTTGACTTAGAAGTTTGATTTTTTCACAGCTCCAAGAGACCATAGACTTGAGTATTTGATATGAATTTCAGCTTGATACCTCCACGCGTTCCTGAGAAAAATGGTCTTGACAGACAGACAGACAGACAGACAGACGGACAACAAAGTGATCCTATAAGGGTTCCGTTTTTACCTTTTGAGGTACGGAACCCTAAAAACAGTAAAGCAATATGATGCACACAATTAAATCACTGAGTTAAATTTTCTAAAATAGGCGTGCGCCTGCACAAAAAGTGATAGCAAGTGCTTGCCAGTATGTATGCATGTAGTGTTACACAGGCGCGCGGTTACGAAGCGCCGCCCGCCGCGCCGCCTCACGACACCACGGCGGTCCCGGTCTGTCCTCGCAGGATAGTCCTTTGAATATCGATTTAAAATATATCTGGTGAAATGACTCTTCTGCCTACCACTCGAGGATTAACAGGAGTGATATTGTAGAAAGTAAAACCTTTTTACAAAAAATACAACCGACTTCCAAAAACAAAAAAACACTACAAAGTAAAAAATAACTTTAATTTCGAAAGTCGGTGTTTTTGTTAGTTTCTTCGTATTTTGACACCGACTTCCGAAATTTAAGTTATTTTTTACTTTGTAGTGTTTTTTTTTTTTGGAAGTCGGTTGTATTTTTTTGTAAAAAGTTTTTTTTATTTTTCACTTTTTAGTGGTACCCCACACCTAACAACACCACTGCAAAATCGCAGAAAAGCAAAATACGCAAAATCCAAAGTTCGTAACCGATTTTCATAAAATTTAAATGGGACCAATCTGCAAGTAGGTATCTCCTTCAGATAAAACAAGATTTTTTCAAATCGGTTCATAATTGTCGGAGTTATGTAACAAACATAAAAAAAAAACACAACCGAATAGATAACCTCCTCCTTTTTGGGAAGTCGGTTTAAAAGAAAATTAATGTGTTCGTTTGGATTATTCTATAGTTTTCTTATGAGTATGATACCACAGCCAAAATGCAAGATTAGCTGATTAGGTAGGTACCAATGTCTTGTAATTTTCATCAGGAAGCTCATTTCTAAAAAAGTGTTTGTTTGTTCACTTTAAACAATTGTTAGGATTATGGAAAGCAGAGTTGATGTTGTTGATTGACTAGTAAGCTATATTGTTAAAATATTGGAGTGGTGCCAAGACCATCATGTTTCTAAGGCTGCCCGCCCACTTCAGACATTTTGTAGCACCGATAATCGGCGTAATTTTTCCTAGTCTAAAGTCAGCGTAATTTTTCCTAGTATAAAACTAGCGATTTTTTTGGACGTGTGTTACACTATTGCAATCTTAATGTTCCATGTTCTCCTACAAAACGGACGTGGGCTGCCTGCGTCTGTGTTTCCAAACGCGCTTACAACCCTAATCTCTTAAAAGTTAGAGTGAACAGGCTCCAGCTCCTACTGGGTAAGCTCGCGCCATCGTAGAATTCGTCTCTGTCATCTCTAACCAAGACTAGAGTCAAGAGCAAACCCATCACAAATAAAAAAATATCTGAAAGCAACGAACGTCTTTGCCTACCAAATAATTAACGAATGTTTTGAGTAAATGGGCATTGATAACAAATAACAAGATAAGAACACATTCTATTATTATGTCAATGGATCAAGCTAACTTACATTATAATTATGTCTTTTAAAACTATTATTTACAGATTACAGCTGTTGTCTGTAGGTACCCATTGCACCAATGGAAAGCCAAATGTGTGTGATTCATTGTGCGTACAGCTAAGGAGTGAAATTCTCTGCCGGAGTCTGTGTTTCCTGATAACCACAACCTGCACGCGTAGCATGACCACCGTAGAAACGAGTTTTGTCGACCGGAGAATCGACAAAATGACAGATTAGCGGCCCTTCCACTAACGTTCATTCCTACCGGAATGTACAATCCTCACGGAATGAACGCCAGTGGATTTGCAAGAGCGAGAAAGAATGACGGTATTAAAACCCCGCGACCCCTCCCGTCGCGAAGGACGCGACGCGCTCTGTGATCAAGTTAGTGCCTGTTTATTTGTCCGGCGTGATTGAGCGCTCGTTTGTAATCATTTTGTGTTCGTCTTCGTCCCGCAGTAGTAGGTACGGGTACAATTTTTTTTTTTTTTTTTATGCAAAACGGGGAAACTCTTGGCCCAAATCTCACCTGATGGAAAGTGATGATTAAGCCAAAGATACCTACCATACCTCTAAATGCCGGAACACAACAATGCTGTTAACATTGTTGTTATGGCGACAGACTTAGACATGATGGTGGTAGCTTTGCCAGGCGGACTTAGAACAAGTCCTACCACCAACCAAACCGAGCAAAAAATTTGCCCCCGCTGGGAATCGAACCCGGGACCTCTGGGTCTGAATCAGGTGGTTTAACAACTAGACCACGGAGGCGGTTAGTATCACCTGTTTAGCACCACCCGGGGACCACGTGTAGGGATTCGCTGCAGGGTATTCTCCTACGGACGCGGGTTACTCGGCCCCCAAATGTTGTTGCAAAATGAAAATAATCCATAAAGATAATTCAAAATGACGATCATTCCTTTTAAATGACAACAATCTTCTTAAAATGATAGGATTATAACCATCCACAGACACGCAATCCCTCGGTATGACTGAAAAGATGCAAACTGACAGGAATGTACCAAAACGTGTGTATGGTCACTGAAGGATTGTTTTTCCTGTCGAACTGGCGTGTTGTGATAAAGTCAGGGGAAAGAACGTAGGATTGTGGTTTAATTAGTGGCTGCAACGGTTTTATTTTATCCCGTCGCTTTTCTGTACAGTTTGCACAACGGGACAAGTCGGAAGAAATGAACGTTAGTGGATGGCCCGCTATTGAAGAAAGATTTCTATCTTCCTAAGCATGGCGATGTTTGACACGTAGATAAGAAATGTTTCTTTTCTTCGATCGACATTAAGTCTACAACGTCGAGCATGCCGACAATATTTTATCTACTTTTGACACTTGGGGGTAGAAATAACTCTCTATATGAAATGTCAAATAGTCAGTGTCGCAGAATGACCACATCACTAGCTACTTCTCCGTTGCTATGGAAAAACTAGATATTATTATATGTCTTTGTCTTCATAGAAACGCGAGTCTACGGATCGCGCCATGCTCGGGCAGAAGACATGTCGAGTGGGATAGAAAGAGCTTTGTCTTTTCTTGGTAGAATAGAGATCATAGAATCGCCATGCTACCCATGCTGGGAGTCTTTCAAGAGTGAATAGGTTACTTCTAGGCAAGCGTGCTCCACCTTAGACCGCATCATCGCTTAACATCAGGTGAGATAGTGGTCAAACGTATGCCTATCAATATTAAAAAAAAGTATTTATTTACACCATAAAAAACATTTTTAGTTTTTCAACGTGACCCACAGCGCCATCTATCAATTTGGCTTTGAACTACTGATTCAGTGAAAATCATCATCTGTGGTGAAAACTGACAGCTGACAATTTAAATAAAATATTAGCATGTAAAATTAAAATTCTAAAGTTGTTAATCACCACCTTTATAACAGTACACATATAATCTTCCATATTATTCAGATAAATTATTAAATTTAGCATCTTTAGGTTCACAATTCGACTAAATGTTTTGACTTACCAACTTACTGACTGCATCACATGATACTTCTCATGTTATCATAAAACACAAGTTAAAATTCAAACACTTCTAAAACTAATAATTTATAAAAAAGTAATCAATTGTTACTCCACCAAAATATAAAAGTTTTAGTTTATTTTTAAACTTAGTAGTCGATTAGTCGATTAGAATTAAATCGATTGGTTCCTGTTGCTAGTTCTAGTGACGTTCATGGACGAACTGTCAAATCGGTGACGTTCCCAGTGTTGCCAGAAGGTTACATTTCTTACAACTTTTGACCCCCTCGCGTAACATGTAAGTAATTTTTTTATTTAAGGCAATTTTCGTAACTTTTGAGAACAACGAGATTTGTAACACTAGATTTTTATTGCAAACAGTTTACGAAGGCATTTCAATTTAACGCACCTAAAACTGCGCATCTAAAAAGTATTTCACTCCATATCACACTCACAGATGGCTCTGGATGGAAAGCGCCACGACAAAATGAATCGTAAAGTTTTTCTTTTAAAACTTGATTTTGCTTGAGCGTGTACGCGCACTTTTCATGCTTCGCAAGTTCCCGTCGTACGCGGTTTCGTAGCTACAGAAATGACTGATTGTGATATTTTGTTTTGTTTCCTTGCGTTTTGTTGTATTTTGTGCGTGAGTGAAGTTCTGATGAATACATTTATTTCCAACTAATATTTTATTTTGTTGGCAAACTGCATGTCAAAGTTTGCAACTTATACTAATAAAAATAAAAATACAACTTTATTGCAGATGCAAACAAGTAAAATATCTACACAGAAACAAATCAACGATTTTTGATAACTGTGATTTAAACCTCAACGAGTATTACATTACAATATTAAATAAAAAACTGATGCCAGGTTCAGGTTGGCGAATTCGATGATTTTTTTGTCTCAAATTCGTGATTGAAGAAAAAAAGAATAGTATTTAATCACCAGTATTTAATCTATACTATCTATACTAATATTATAAAGAGGTAACATTCGTTTGTAAGTTTGTATGTAGGGGGTAATCTCAGGAACTACTGGTCCGATTTGAAAAATTCTTTCGGTATTAGATAGCCCATGTATCGAGGAAGGATATACATATCATCACGCTAAGACTAAAAGGAGCCGAGTATTAATTGAAAATGTGACGCAGACGAATTTGCGTGGGTCAGCTAGTACACATTAAAGAGAGATGAAATTTTTTTATCCTTAGGTTAAATACACCATTACACATCATAGATTCCATTATATTCCGCCATTTTCCCCACCGACCCCAAAAATACGTAATTTAAAAAAAATACAATAATGTAACTTTTGGAGCAAAAATGTAACATTTTAGGAAACGAAACGTAAATTACGACTCAAGGGCCCTGGCAACACTGGATGGACGTTCCCCCACCCGCCCTCTTTCCTTTGGACATTTTGTTCAAGACGAACGTTTATTTTTCGGCATCACACGTTTCGTGTCAAACGACTTAAAAGTAAGTGTTAATTATAAAATATTACCGTGAATACAATTATTAGTGGTTACAGAATTTGTGGTAAATTGTTTGTTTCAAGATGGTAGTGTATTTGTGAGATTAAATTGGATTTTGGTAGTGCGCGCCAGACTTACACTAGGCGGCAAAATCTTCTGTGCTTACCAAGTCATTTACCATTTATATCGTGATTATTCGGTATAGAAAATGTATCTTTCACGACCAGTCCCAGGTATTTCCGTAACCCTAGGTTTATAAACGCTGATTTCTCTAAATTCGTTGCCATGTGTTGTTGTCAAAATTCTGCATAATTTACTATTTATCAAGACTGTACCCTACACTACACGTTATTATTGATTAGTTACACGTGGTAGGCTTAAAATCCGAATCTAAACTGCAAATTACTTCCTAATTTCACTTTTGTTTTTTTAACCTCAAAACCTAAGCTCAAAACACAACCACATTTGGCTAAGTTTGATTCAGTAGAACTGATCATAATAATATATTTGAGTGATTGTACATACAATTGTACGTATGTTATTTATTGCCATAAATACTTATCTTCCAACTTGGCAGAAAACTAAAGTGCGCCCACCGCTAGGTAAACAATCTACACAAGTTTATTCAGATATGCTTGCTGTACAGGAACTTCAATCAATTCTATCGTCATCACATGCCACCAAAGGCAGTGACTGCGACGACCCACTGACCCAAAAAAGATCTATGTTGTCTTCTTTACATTCATGTGATTGCAGTGTCTCAAATCTTGTTTAAACAACACCTGTTAATATTCTTTTTCACAATTTCCAGAATGCGTTACGTGGCCGCGTATTTACTGGCTGTGCTCGGCGGCAAGGCGTCCCCGGCAGCAGCGGACGTGGAGAAGATCCTCAGCTCTGTTGGTATTGAGGCTGATGGAGAGAAGCTGAAGAAGGTCATCTCCGAGCTCAATGGCAAGAGTGTTGAGGAGCTGATTGAGCAGGGTAAGCATTATATTGTTATTTAGATGTATGGAGTAGTACTCTCTGCCTTTCTGAATAAGACTAGACTCACGAGCAAACCCATCACAAATAAAAAAAAATATTGATGGACAGGAGACATACTTCCAAGCTGATACTAAAATAGGATGTATTCCGCTAATAGTTAATGTTATAAGACCTTGCTTGCTGCTCAGTGTGCCATATTATGTAAAAGGCTACCAGTTTGTTAGTTGTCAGACTCAAAAAATACCTATTAAATAATGGCTTTTGTGCACTACTAGGAATTTTACCATCCGGCAGTCCAATTTCTTACAATTGTCAATGAATTTTAATGAATTCTCAATGAAAGTTGATGTAAATCTGACTTTCGGACGGTAAAATTCCGTGTAGTGCACAAACGCCCTTAAGGTCCCATCAGAATCTAAATATTCGAATCTTGACTAATTACAGGCATTTTTGTGTACATGGCCATTTTAGTATTGCCACAGTTCACACCAAATTTATGTTTTATGCAATTTTCCAGTCAGTGTGAAGCTGTATGTTGAACAAAGTACGATTCGCGGCCGTAACACATATTTATCTAAAGAATTAAACCCATTTTAGTTATCAATATAACCCTCTAAGTTCATACAACTCGATTGAATGACTTTTCACGAAATAACATTCAATCGAGTTCTATGAACTTACAGGGTTATATTGATGATTCAAATGTTTGTACTCCTTTAGATAGGTAATAGTAATCCTTTAGATAAATGCTCTTTACGATCGCGAACCGTATTCTGTTTAACATACAGCTTCACACTGACCAGCAAATTGCAAAAAAAAAAACATAAAAATATTTGAATTTCACGGGCTAACCTGGTGCTTCTATAAAATAATCATATTATCAGGATCGTAATATTAATCATACAATAGCGATTAAAATCTTTTCTTTCTTTCTTTTCTTTTTAATGGTCTTGAAAGAATTCTTTATCGCTAGAGCTAATACGATCTGTTCAAAGATCCCACCTTGTGATATTTCAATAAATATGAACTGGATGTATTTTCCTCCAGGCCGTGAGAAGCTGTCGTCCATGCCAGCTGGAGGCGCCGCGCCCGCCGCCGCTGGTGGCGCTGCGCCTGCTGCTGCCGCCGCTGAGGAGAAGAAAGGTAGGTTCTGCTGCTACAACTCATTGGTACTAATGTTTGTAGCTAGATGTTTATGGAGTTTCTCGTCCATTCGTCTCTAGAAGAACTTTCCGAATGGCTAGTAAAGTTACTTCTTTATTTTTATAGATTAAGACTTATCCTCAGACCTACCAAACATATAAAATATTTCATAAAAATTGGCCAAGCTGTTTCAGAGGAGTTCGAAAACGATTTTTTACATATTAGATTGTTTTATATGCAAATGATGACCTTCAAAAGTGCCAATAAATGGCCAAAATAAAATAAGCATTTTGACTTTGGAGCCCTAGGATATTAATATCTGGTATACTCGCTTGTGTTGTAACAAGTCATTTCACTGTGTTTCATAGTACTGATCGAAACTTTCGAAATGAATGTGCTCCTTCTAAACAATATTTTGAATGATTTAACATTATAGTTAGTGAATTAGCACTAAATCTTATCACTGTTAGCATCTGAGATAATGAGTTGCTATTTATTTTTTTCATTGAAGTTGTTATTAATTTTTCTGCAAGCAAATAGTATACTACATTTTGCTGGAACCAACAAAGAATTGTATTTCATTATGGAAAATTATTCTTAGCATAAAGAATTTTGAACCTACACTTCTAGCTTATCATGATGATTTCAAACAACACCATCTTTCGACTGAAAGCCTTTGCTGCTAACTACCTTTACTGACATATTTTCTAACATGTCAAATTCCCCCTATTGTCTGTACTCTGCTAACTCTTAACTTCTTTATTGCAGAAGAGAAGGAGACCAAGAAAGAAGAGTCTGAATCAGAAGATGAGGACATGGGCTTCGGTCTGTTTGACTAAATGCACTTCGCAGGTGAGTTCAATACTTTATTGTATTTATTTATGTACAATTTATGTTTATTTTGGAAGTTACTTAATATTTAAGCAATACCAAAGTGTTATCTATACTAATATTATAAAGAGGTAAAATTTGTTTGTATGTAGGGGGTAATCTCAGGAACTACTGGTCCGATTTGAAAAATTCTTCCAGTGTTAGATAGCCCATTTATCGAGGAATCATCACGCTAAGACAAATAGGAGCGGAGCAATAATGGAAAATGTGGTGCAGACGAAGTTGCGCGGGTCAGCTAGTCTCTTATGATTCTGCTGCTATGAGGAGGAATAGGCCATATCCACCTAGCGGACCCAGTTACAGGTTGTTGGATTCCTATAAACAATTGTTGGCTTTAAAAATATGTGATTATCCAACATAACATCACATGTGTATTACAAACACCATGATGCCAGTTGTTTTAATCCCTTGTAATGATGGGGTGAGCGGGCCAATGGCCATCTTTTCAGATTCAATACTGCAATGGTGGCAGTACATTGTCAACAGCACAAAATAAATGGTCATCGAACTCCCAAGATAGTTGGATCTTTTGATAATTTTATTTATTAACTAGCTGACCCGCGCAACTTCGTTTGCGTCACATTTTCCATTAATGCTCCGCTCCTATTATGTCTTAGCGTGATGATATATAGCCTATAACCTTCCTCGATAAATGGGCTATCTAACACTGAAAGAATTTTTCAAATCGGACCAGTAGTTCCTGAGATTACCCCCTACATACAAACTTACAAACAAATGTTACCTCTTTATAATATTAGTACCTATAGATATGAAGTAAAAAATAAGTTTTTTTCATGTCTAGTTTTCATGATGATTTCAAACAACACCATCTTTCGACTGAAAGCCTTTGATGCTATTTACCCTAACTGATGCATATCATAAACAACTAATACAAAATTTTTACTGTGTTCATAGACAATAATTTTGTTTTCTTCATTGTTTCAGTTTGCGCGGTGCTGGTCGTTATTCCATTTTCTATGGTATAAGCGTAAAATGTCGGCATTTATGTTTCTATGAAATATATTGCTAATAAACGTTCATAGAATTTTATTTTTTGTTCCATATTTACCCTGTACCACATGAGGAAGGAAATAAGTTTTTAATCTGCTTCAGATAAGATACAGTTGGAGTATATAATTATGTGAGTTCCTTTTTCTGTCGTTTGTCGTAGTTTTTCAACCGTTTAGGCTGTTGTCTCCTACTTTTTAGAGGTGGTTGTTGAATCAATAAACTGTTTTTTTTTTAACGACTCTTCATTTGTCAACGATGTAACTGTTTATCATCAACGAAAAAACAGGTTGAATTATAATAACCTGTTAATTTTCGTCAACGGCTCACGGATTATTTCAACTTAATTTTATTTATTCATTTCTGAGAAAACGCCTGGATACTATTTGTACCCTAAGCCTGGAAAGAATACGAAGGGAATGTCATTTCTTATAACAAATCAGTAATCTTCAATGAATATCAATTTATTATTTGCAACATTGTCATGTCAAACATTGAAATTCTGGTTGAAAAAACTTTTATTAACAGGTTTTCAATGTTTTATGTCAACGTTTTCAATTTGAAAACGTTTACATAAATTGACGTTGACGCCAATCGCTACCGTTCAAAACCTGTTAATAATTTAACAGTTTTTTCAACCAGTTGACCATTGACGATTAACAGTTAAATTACGTTAACCAGAAAACCGTCAATGACCCATGCCTACTACTTTTTGTTTGGCTGTTTGTAGAATAAAAGTGATAGCTGGATTTGTAGTAAAATAATTTTTCTTTCTGATAAAATTGCGACTGTACAAAAGATTTAACAATAAAGTTGCACCACCAGACTTGTTACAAAACTACTCAATAGATGGCGGTAGTATCAACATTTAATTTTACGATTTTCCCAACTATATAACTTATCTACTAATCGATATCGAGTTTCTTGAAGGACCCCTCAACACTTCCGAAGATGTCTGAGATAGTCTTCGGCTTTCCCGGCCGCTTTGCTTCAATCACTCGTTTCTTGTTCTCTTGGACGAAGAAGTCTTTGTTAGCTCGTAGTCTGGCCAGCATTTCATCTGAAAATAACATAATTATGTGATATTTATTAGCTTTCGGTAGTAAGCCCTACGTACTAGCGGTTGAACCGCCCAGCGGTTCGTTTGAGCGGCTGGTCGCTTTTCCAGTTTAATATGCAACCGCTAGTGATTGTACTCCCTTAACCATTAAGTGACAGGCGGTTGACCGCCCCCGCGGCTGATCGCTTCGCTAGTGCGTACGTGCTAATTGTCGTCATAACAGTAAGTTATTAGTAACTGGATTGGTCAGATGACTTGGGATTTTTTGCCTGAGCCAAATGGTTTTGCACAGCTACAAAATGAGTTTATGGAACTACTTTTTTTGCGTTGGTAAAAATATCAAGCTAGCTGTACGAAACTTGGCAATTGTCTTAAGTATCCAAATTAGTATTGCTGCAACTAAACTTGGTGCCAAACTTCATTTTTACGACTAACAAGTGTGTATTACCTAGTCGTTCTAAAATCAACTTAATTTAGAGTAGTTCAACGTTGAAAGTCTATTAAGCGCAAATAAAATTAAAAGAAAATTTTGTCGGTAGGTACCTAATTCTGGCCAGAAACATGAGTCTCATCTTTGACTAACCTCTGCATTGATCAAAGGTCTTGAACTCCCCACCAGCTTCCTTCGGCAGGCCGACCATCGGCACGTAATTGTCCAGAGTTTTGGCCCCGATCTGATGGATGATCAGCACCTCAAGCAGTTCCTTCTTCATGAACGGCTTGATCATCATCATGAGTCGGTCCATGAAAGAAGGCGCGTTCAGGAAGTGCAGGCCTTTTACTTTTACTAACATGGCTTCCTGAAAACCGAATTTCAAAATGTTGACAGTAATGTAAAGATGGTTTTGATCATTGCTGTCTTGTTATTAAGGTTCATTTTCCGTAGGACGAGTTTTTTTGGACGTCGGTTAAAAAAATACAGCGACGCCTGTGATTTTTTTAACCGACGTCCATAAAAGCAGGAGATTCTCAATTCGGCTGGTATTTTTTTATGTATGTACACCGATTACTCCGAGGTTTCTGATCCGATTAGTGTGTTGCCATTTGTTCCCGTAAAAATTTAATTTAGTTTGTATCAGTAGTTTTTATTTTATGAGCAATTTTTGCTTAATTCTTTTTCTGCGTAGACGAAGACGTCGTCCAAGTCACCACTTAAAAGTGAAAAATAAAAAATAAACTTTTTTACAAGAAAGTAAAACCGACTTCCAAACAAAACAATTTGAAGAATAAAATAACCTTAATTTCGGAATTGTTGGTGTCATAAATAAAGATACAAAACCAAAAATACCGACTTCCGAAATTAAGGTTATTTTTTTGTAAAAACGTTTTTTTTTTTATGTTGAGCTTGTTTGCTGTCGTGTCATGTAAAAATAAATACTGATTAAGTCCTACTCGGCTGTTGGAAAAAAGCCAAAATAATAATAATCCAAATTAGAGGTGTTGATCTGCTTGCTTTTTTTACCCGAGCGCCAAGAAAGGGTTGTTTTTCGCGCGTATCTTGTATGTTCGTTTGATTGTTTGTAAAATTCTTTATTACCTCGTACTTCCAAACGGTTGGATGGATTTAGGGCCAGTTTCACCGGTTACGGATAAAGTGTCGGTTAGCCTATTAGGAACTCATCTGGCAGATGAACTAAAACTTTTGGTTTCACAGGTGTCGGATAGCGATATCTGGCAGATTTATGAAGTATTTGAGTATTATATAGTATTATAGTATTATAAGTGTCGTAAGTATTATAAGGGCCAGTTTCACCGGTTACGGATAAAGTGTCGGTTAGTTATCTGATGGATAACTAACCGACACTTTATCCGTAACCGGTGAAACTGGCCCTTAGACTATTAAGGTGCCGTTAGATTCATTAACAAAAAACCTGTCTTATAACACTTGGGTATTAGTGTTATAAGACAGGTTTAAAAAAAAAGCAATTTGGCTGATTTTTTGCGCTAAATTGTAACTCGTTAATATATTTTTTTAATCAAACCTATCAAGTATATCAAAATGAAGGAAACTAAATTGAGGTTACAAAAATATAAATGAGCCATATTGTTTAAATTCAATAAGGAAGCAGTTTCCGCTCATAAACGATTTTCAGTCGGGTTTTTTTTATTTGTCTAATTTGTGACGTTATTTCTAGACACCGGTACTGGTGCTCATTGCGTAGGTATTTCATTAAATGGAAAGGAATACCATAAGGTGCGTTTCCACTAGAGATAATGAAGCGATTCTATTGTTTCTTTACAAATATGTCCCTCGGCTTGCATCATCGCACATCGCTGGTGGAAACGCAGCCTTATGGTGGTGATGATCATACCAGAAACACGGAATGGATACAGTTGCAATGTCAAAATGAATGCATGCGATTCAATTTTATAAATTTTTGCGTGGCGAAATTCTGCCGTGGTATAACTAAAATGCCGTTGTCCGACATCGATATGTGTTTGCGAATTTTCAATTCAACATGTTGAATCGTTTTGGAAATTCGCAAACAGATCGATAATTCGATTGATATTTTTTTCTCAATAATTTATAACCAAAAGTTTGAAATCCACCAGCTGTCAGATAACAGCATTTTATGGTAGAATTACGCTGCGATTCATAAATGTCTCTAGAAAAGAGGTTTTGACGGAATATATCTCCGACCTGCAAATAGTACAAGAACTGCTGAATAGTCTGCACATCCAATTTGGTGAGATGTCCCAGCTTGAGCCCCTCCAGGTCAAAGATCAGCACGAAGCCTGGCCACGTGCCCTCTTCGAACTGCCATAGGTCCAGGATCATCAAGACTGACCTGGAAATAATTGCTTACATACCTTGCTAAAGGTCAATGCATAGTCGGGAAGATGGTTATCAGACACTAAAGACCTATCTTACTTTAGGGCCATTCAGTTACTGGTTTATGGAGTACTGTTAGGTAGTCTGCCCTTTGTAAAGGATGTATATAATAAATAAATACATTAAGCTGTTAACAGCTTTCAGAATTCCAGTCTACTCAGATGAGTAGACTGGAATTCTGGAAGCCGTCCCAAAATATCGAAACACCCTAGTCGCTAGGGTCTGTTTGGATATAGCTTCAGCACTTCATCCTACCTAAACAGTTAAAAGTTAGGTACGTAAGGAGTGCCGAAGCTGTCGTAATTAAAATTATCGTTTGGTCTGCGAATGGGTGACCATCGTAACATACCGAGTTTCTCCCGTGCTTCGGAAAGCACATTAAGCCGTTGCTCCCGGCTGTTATTTGTAGATCTTTGCCAGTAGTTACGGATTGACAGAAGCCAGTAATTTTGAATCTAGTCTTGCCAAGAACTATCATGTAGCTACCCAGTTAATGGGTTGTAGAGGTCTGGTAGGCAGCCGCTCAACGTAAAATACTGGCATTTAGCTGAATTCGGATTGACGGGAAGCCGACCCAAATATAATTCGGAAAAGGCAAGGCAGATGACAGCAACTAAAACTTCGTTTTTACCTGAGTGACTTGGCAAACTCGAAGTTCTTTGGCTCGTAGTCCAACAGACGACCATAGAACACCGCATCACCATTCCTTGATCGGTTCGGTAGTGGCTGGAGTAACCTGGAACAAGCATACAATGTTGATGAGGTCTTCTTGGTTCTAAAGGATTTAGAAAGAAAAGACGGTGGAGAATCAAAAGTCAGATAAGTGAAGTTTAATTATGTGGGTCAGGTTTCAGAAAAAAGGGTCTAAAAGTCTAAGTCATATCCTAGAAAAGTCCACTGGTGTTAAAAACTATTCAATTGCTTGTTTACCATATTCGTTATTTCCACTTGAACGCACCATCAATTTTACCGTCGTACAAATGAAGTGGAATGAAATTGGTGGAAGAAGATTATTGCTGAATAATATTATAAAATAACTAGCTGACACACGCAACTTCGTCTGCGTCACATTTTCCATTAATGCTCGGCTCCTTTTAGTCTTAGCGTGATGTTATGTAGCCTATAGCCTTCCTCGATAAATGGGCTATCTAATACTGAAAGAATTTTTCAAATCGGACCAGTAATTCCTGAGATTACCCCCTACATACTGTTACGAGCTTGGGGTTCGTGACAATAAAAACAGCCTATTAATTTAACCAAAAATGACACTTTAATAATCAACACTAATTATAACTTTAAACGCACTAATTATAACACACAATCGCACTATTAAACACTTCACTCCACTTAATTCGCAGTTGAAGATCGCTTCCGATGTTCGCTTGTATCGCTAATTCAATACTGCCCCAGTCGCGAGCGATGCGCATCTTATATAGTCCCACAGTAATTTCCAGAACCTTCGAGAATGGAAATATCTAGAAAGTTCGGGAACATACCGGTCCCGACTGACGAAGTGTCGTAACATCGAGAATGTTCTAGCATCGAAAAGTCTAGAAAGATCGTGACCCAATTAGTTCCACTACTCGATACTAGATGGTGTTAGTAGTACGTTGTGTACCCGGCATTCATTCTGGCGCGTAACAATACAAACTTTTATTTTTTTATTTATTTTTATTTATTTATTTGGGAAGACAAACAATTGTACTGTGAGGATTACATAATATAAAATTAGATTAAGTCTAATGATGGTTACAGTACAATCCACTACGTTTCCACGGATAACAAATATAATTAAGGTACAGTGAAGATACAGTTTTGAATTAATCAAAGGAAAATGAAATTAATAAAGACAAATACAATATTATGAATTACAGAGATTAAAATAAAAATTACATTACCCATTATCAATTACATCATATAAAAAGTAACAGCATTAATTTAATTAAATTAAAAAGAAAAAATGTTTCAATTTTATTAATTACAGTAAATTATAATGACAAAACACATAAATTATAAACAAGAAGAGTTAAACTAGAAATTAGACATTAAGATCTTTAGCTATCTACATCACACTTTTAATTGCGAAGACCGCTATCAGCATCAACATTCATTATTTTTAGGATGTCAACGAGGGCTTTCCTAAATTTACAACGAGGTAAGGCAAAAATGTCTATATTACCAAAGTGGCTGTTAAATATTTTAACTAATCGTTGCAGCGGCGCGCGCTGACCCGCATTCGTACGACATGGGGTAGTCGCGAAAAGCGGGTAGATGCGCGCCTCTCGTCTCATAACCGTTCGGGGTACAACATAAAATAGGTTATTGACCAAATTTGTGCAATCAAACCTATTGTGGATCAATCCATGAAGCATCATGGCTTGTAGCAATTGGCGCCTTGACTCTAGCGTTATTAAATTAAACTTCCTTAGTGACTCTTCATACCGCCGCCTAACCATATGACATTTATACTGCATTCTTTTTAGAAACTTGCGCTGAACTCTTTCAACTGTATTAACATATTTGGCATAAAATGGATCCCATATCATGCAGGCATACTCCAATTGTGGTCGAATTAAGGAATTAAATAAATATAGGTATGTACTCGGACGTTTAAAATCCGAAGTGGCTCTAAAGACTAGGTTATACATCTGGAATGCTTTGGTAGTAATTTTATCTATATGCAAATTCAGGTGGAGTTTGGAGTCCAACAGTATACCTAGATCAGAAATCTGAGTCTCTTTAGTGAGAACTGCATTGCATAGAGAGTAATTGAATTTAATAATATTTTTATTTTTAGTAAAATTAATGAATTTGCATTTAGTAAGGCTTAATTGAAGTTTATTCAAGTCACAGTATTCTGACAATCTATTCAAGTCATCTTGAAGAAGTTTGCAGTCGTCAACGGTTTTGATAGATTTGAAAACTTTAAGGTCATCGGCGTATAACAAGAAATTACTATTTAGAAAGCAGTTACCAATGTCATTTATATAAATTATGAACAATAATGGGCCAAGGATTGAACCTTGGGGGACGCCTGATGTAGCAAGAAACGCGTCCGAGCAATAACCATTAATAATAACAGTTTGGTTACGATTAGTAATATAAGACCAGAACCAACGCAGTAAATTGCCTCTAATGCCATTAAATGCAATTTTATCCAATAAGATTTTATGATCCACCCTGTCAAAAGCCTTTTTAAAGTCAGTATAGACAGCGTCTGTTTGCATTCTAGCATCCATATTCCTGAACAAATTATCCGTAAATGTCATTAAGTTTGTTACAGTTGATTTCCTTTTAACAAATCCATGTTGCTCGGGTATTAAATTTTGTTCGAGAAATGGGTAAACTGTGTCATGTACAAGCCTTTCAAACACTTTGGCGAGCGTACAGAGCAAAGAAATTGGTCGATAATTTTCAATGTATTGTCTGGGGCCACTTTTATAGACAGGTATAATATTTGCCTTTTTCCAGATAGATGGACAGATGCCTGCTTCGATACACTTATTCAATATAATGGAAACAGGTATGCACATTGAGTCAGCTGTCCATTTTAGGAAGCACGGGGGAACGCCATCTGGCCCAGGGCCTTTGGTTGCGTCCAGTAACCTTAAATGCTTGCGAACTAGAGGGATACTGAAAGATAGACTATGAAGAGTGGTATTATTATTGTTGTTATCGCAAGAATCGCCAGTAGGGAACCAATCAGGTCTGAGGTCTGTAGGTTCATATACAGATTTAAAAAAACTTGAAAATAGGTTACAAATTTTTAAGGGGTCACTTGAAGCTTCATTTTTACATTGCATGTAGGAAGGGATACCAGTCTTATCTCGACGGTTGGCTATGTACGACCAAAAGTATTTTACATTTAAGGGAATGCTGTCTTCAACATTTTTGATGTAGGAATTAAAACATTTCTCGCATTCTACTTTAAATCGAGTTCTATAAACAGAAAAGGCCTCATAATCTGACAGGTTTCCATACCTTTTCCATTTCGACCACGCTTTTTTCTTATTGTTAAATATGTGAATGAGCGCTTTAGAAAACCAAACAGGAAAGTTACAGTTTTTAGGTTTCGAAATTGGTACTCGGTTTTTAATGATACCGTATAGGCGATTATAAAAAATATCCACACAGTTTTCAGCAGATTCATTGCCCAATAGTGTCTTCCAATCAGTCTCCTCAATGTCTTGATTTATAACGTTATATTCAGCCTTTCGGTAGTTGTGTTTAGGGGTGTGTTGTGGTCTCATAAAGGAGAGACAAATGTTTAAAGAGAGGAGAGTATAGAAGGGTGGATGATGATTGTCAACAGGAAGCAGGACTATATGAGGCATAAAAACACGGCAAGTAGTATTAGAAATGAGGAGATCGAGTGTACGGCCATTGTTGTTAGTCAGGTGGTTATACTGCTTGAAATCATGGACAGTCATGAAGTCTCTTAAGCGGTTGCAAGTGGAAGTAGTACCGAGGGAAGTAACGTGGTTTAGACTAGGATTCAGTTTTGTCCACTGGGCCGTGGGTATGTTGTAGTCACCCAGTAACAGCACATTATCGAAGTTATCCGAGTTGAGTAAGTTATCCATATTATCCAAATGCACATTATATACATCCTGCGGAGAACTATTAGGTATGTATACGGCGCTAATCAGGGTTTGTGTGTTTCTATTTTTACTAGGGATTGCTACGACAATTTGTTCAAAATACTTGTCAAGTGAGTTCTGTAGCGATAAAGGGATACACACGGGGTTGTATTTACGCAAGACAGCTATCAAAACTCCACCTCCGTCGGATTTGTTCGTTGCGACTCGATTTCGGTCACAGCGAAAGACAACGTAACGATTATCAATGAATTCGTTGTTGCTGATAGCGGCGGTAAGCCAAGTTTCTGTTAAAACAATCACATCATAACAATTGGAGAGAATATTTATGTACAGAGTGTTAAGTTTCGTGCGCAAACCTCTACTGTTTTGATAATATAAACTAAAATCATTTGTTGTATTAGCCATTACAAGTATGTATAAATCAAACGAAATAAATATAAGTATGAGACCAGTTAGTTAAAATTAATTTCACAAACCAATTCAATTCATGAATTTGGTGTTTGCTGTAATTTACGCAAATCGTTAGTAGTTTTGATCACTATAGTAGGAGACGTTTCTAACTTTTTAACTAAGATAGTGGAATGTTTAACCCAGACAAATTTAAAGCAATGTTTCCTAGCCATCTCCCGAGTTTCACGAAGTAGTTGCTTCTTAAAAAGTGTAAGGTGTTCATTGATATAAACAGCCTGTGATGCGCCAGAGATACCCAGTTGATTGGATGTGAGTCCTTTCTTCAAGCGGAAGGCGCTGATGACGTTTTCGCGCAAACTACGGGTTTTGAACTTCGCGATAACGTTTTTCGGTCTCACGTTGGATACTGCGTGTGGGACACGATGAACCAATGCAATCTCGTTACGCGGTATAGGGCAGCCGATACAGTTGCCGATACACTCAAGAATAGTATATAAGTTTTCATCGCGCCTTTCAGGAATGTTTGTAATTTCTATGTTACACTGCCTGGCCTGTTGCTCGAGGTTCTCAATTTTTGAGTCAAGGGCCTGTATTACAGATTGAGATACTGATCTCTCTTCAAGACAATTAATTCGCGTCAGAAAATCGTCGTATTGATTAGACATGAATTCAATAGACTTTCTATTTTCGGTCACTTCTAATGATAATTTGCAGACATTCTTCTTCATGATGATGTTCTCCGACCGAAGGTTATCCATTTCTTTTTTGGTTTCTTTGACAAAAAGTTCCAGATCAGTTCTTATGGTACTAATATTCTCGTTAATGGCGAACAAGTTAGTATCGAGACTGATTTTCCATTCGTTGAGAGTGCTTTTAAGTTCCGAACGAATTGTCGAAAGTAATTCAGCATGATCACACTCTGGCTGTTTGCGCTTGCGGTATACGATCTCCGGCGGTGGTACTTTGGCCAGGTCTGGCTCAGAGATCGATTGCTCAAGTTGAATGGTAGGTTTAGGCGGCGTGCGCTTCGGATTAAACATTTTTGGAAGATTATTTGATTACTCTCTGGTTTTAGCAGATAATGTTACGAAGACGCTATTGCTCTTAGCTAGTGAGTAGGCGCTGCGCTGTACTTGCGCTCTTAGCGTGCGGTGACTCAGCGGCACCGGCGGCGGTGGGGCGCGCGCAGCGTGGTCGCAAGTTTTGGCGCTTAGTGACTAACCTTGATGGCGCAGAGGCGGAGCGGCCGACCGCGAATCCGAGCGTCGCAGGTTCAAATCCGGAAGGATGAGGCACACAAATATCTATTTGTTTCTTTCTAGGACTGCCCACTGGGCGGCACTATTCCGAACAAACAGTTCAGGCGAAAGCGAGAAACGCCGCGCGGACCAATAAACCAATCAAAAATCAATACACTTCAACAGACAAGAACACGTCTACACTGTACCAAGTCGCTACGATGAATGTTACTTCTGTACTGCACAAACTTACAAACAAATGTTACTTCTTTATAATATTAGTATTGATAGACAATTGTATTTGGGCGGATTTCTCGGACGTTGTTCGTGACGTAGTGTAATTCCGCAATTAATAAAAATCTGTTTTTCACTGATTGTGTGTTCTAATTGGTTTATTATTAATTAGGATTTATGACAATGTAAATTTGTACCCACAATGTTTATTAGTTTATCCGTAAATTCAATTCAAAGTTGTCATCCGTCAATGAAGAGTTCCCCATTAGGTACGTCGTATGGTGTGCATAATAAAGATTATTCTATTCTATAAGTTGTTGTAAAATAAAAGTCATCCAGTTATATTGCTTTCAGCATTTATTAATTGAACATATCTATACATATAATAAAATCGTAGAGTTGCCGTGTCATTGAATATTTTCACATAAAAATACATAGAAATGTCAGAAAAATGACATAGAACACAAAAAAGCAGCTTTTGAAATTCTTTTCTGTTTGTCTGTGCGTTTGGAGGAGCATCACGCATAAACCACTGATTGGATTCAAAATTGAGGTACTTCAAAATTTTTTTCATATTTTCTCTGGCATCTTCTGAACAAAATATTATTATTCTATGTCGTTTGTCATAATAATTATAATCAGCGAGTAAAAAAAAATTGAAACTGTCAAGGCACGTCTACATCTCGAACACTATTTGTGCTAACTTTTTTAACACCAGCAATTTTATTTCTATTTCTATACAGGGAAATTGAAAAAATACCCGAAACCTCTTAGGCAGTGAAAGTACACATGATTATAAGCAACTTTTGTTTTGGTAAAACTCCGAAATCTCGAAAAAAATATCAGCTGTTTCATACAAAATGCAGTATTTAGCCAATGAAAATGTATGAAACAGCTGATATTTTTTTCGAGATTTCGGAGTTTTACCAAAACAAAAGTTGCTTATAATCATGTGTACTTTCACTGCCTAAGAGGTTTCGGGTATTTTTTCAATTTCCCTGTATATTGATGACTTTTCATTTTTGAAATTAGGGACTGGTTTATTTACAGCCAAATCCAGACCTTTATTCCTTATGCTCGCCAATCCTCTATTAAATGCTCGTGGCGCTGGCTCCTTTCCTCTTGCTGCTTCTTCGAAACTGTTATATATCATGACATCAATTGTATTTTGATTTTCATTGGGTTGACATTCAGTACTATGAGATTTAGACTGCAATATGCAAAAAAATTTTTTTTTTTTCTTTCTCGGAGTGGGCGTCAAAGAAAGGATAAACATGACATTATAAAAACGCGTTTGCTGGCACAAGGTCCCGGTTTCGTGAAAGTGTTATTGGATTTTTCAATCTGGAAATTCTCAGTACAGAGTCTGGAACTGTGCCCGTTATATGGCAACCGGCTCGCCCCCTGTTACATACTCATAACTGGCGAAATGTTGGTATAAAATACCTCTACCTAACCCTTAGGGGCAAACACAGGCGCGATGTTATGTTGTAAAGAACTCACCGTGGTCAATGTTACGGATCCAGCACATTTGCTATCCTTGTACCTTTTACACCTCCATATGGATTTACCACTTTTATAGATTCGTTGTCGGTAAAACTGATACTCCGATAACAGCAAAACTTTTCCTCGACCTCTTGGAATTATGATATTATGGTCCACAGCACTCATTTTTATCGGTATTAACAAATCGAACTAGTTCTACCGTATAATTGTTTAGTAGATCTAGTGGGAACAAACCGATTCGTTTTATGCGTTTCTTACTACGTTTTGTTAGGTTCTAGTAAAGTGAAGTGTAGTTTTACACGAAGAAATGTGTTACCAAATATGCTAGTCGTATCTCAATATTAGTTTTATAAGACACTTCGATATTACTGGAAACATTACAATACTATTTTACAATCTAATTAAAAGACACATCTATACTTCTATACTAATATTATTAAGAGGTAACATTTGTTTGTGTAGAGGGGGTAATCTCAGGAACTACTAATCCGATTTGAAAAATTCTTTCAGTATTAGATAGCCCATTTATCCGGGACGGTTATAGGCTATATATCATCACGCTAAGACTAAAAGGCCGAGCAGTAATGGAAACTGTGACGCAGACGAAGTTGCGTGGGTCAGCTAGTTGTTTATGTAATGGTAAATAATGTAATAATATTTATTTTTTTATAGACCGTTTGTTACCTCATAACTTCATCATTTATGAACCTATTTAGAATTTTCTCGTTTTATCTGAAAGCTATGGGACCAATAGAGGAGTATATTATTTATTAAATTTTATCAGTTAGGAAGTTTGGCTTTTAAATCAAAATAGCTGGAATTCGTTAACTTGAAAGACGGTTTTTTTGTCAGTCATCCAAGTAAACGGAATTGCGTATTTTTCTATCCTGCGATTATCCAATGGCGTTAGGCCGCTCCACACTAAAAAATGAAAATTAAAAAACTACGACAAAATACAGCCGACTTCCAAATAAAAGAAAACACTACAAATTAAAAACCTTCTTTCGGAAGTTGTGTGAAAATACGATGAAATTGCCAAAAGTATTCCTTCTTATTTCGAAGTCGGTTATATTTTTTGTAAAAAGTTTTTTTTCCAGACATTCATTTGTTTACTTCTTTATAGGAACAAAATAAAGCAAACGCTATAAATATATCGATACCGGAAATTTCAATTGTCGTAAAGGACACTTTGCCAAATATGAGTTATATTTATAAGATAAGATAAGATTTTAAGATAAGATTTTATTATTTCTCCCAAAAAGTACAACTTTCAAAATAAATTCACGGTACAAAGGTTTGTGGGAGTCAGGAATCCAAACTAGGATACCCTGTGCTATGGACTCCTGGCCGCTCTCTCCAAGATTGGGTTTAACATAAAAATTTTAGCATGTTCTATTGTATGAAAATAATATCAAGAAAGGACACCAATAAAAAATATAACAAAATAATATCCAATGAGTGTTTTTAAGTGTGTGAAGTGTGAGTGTGAGGTGGAAGGTGTTGTGTGTTTGTTTTAAGTACTATCCGAGGACATGCACCTGAATACACAAGGAACTTCCGAGGACATTTTCAAACCGAGGACATTTTCGGGGGTCCTCGGATTGACTTATCCACTGCATCGTATTTGTCGTGCGATTCTGAACCTTTATGTATAAATAATAAGAAAAAGTCACCCAGTCCTCGTTTTGATTAAGAGAATTCATATCTACACACCGACAGTGTGTGACCGCTACGCGGCGCCACCATCGATTTTTACACGCCTTACACACGAGTTAAATTTTGTAGTATTGTCCGAGGACTAATGTGTGAATTTAACACACCTGCCCTCGGATGAGTAGCTATATCAGACAGTGTGTATTCAGATCCTCGGAATGGTAAGCGGACCAGATAGTGTGTATCCTATTATGAGTATTTTTGCGGATTCATAGGTTTTATACAGTAAACAAAAAAGCAAAGTAAAAAAATAAGTATATATTTCTCTTATATAAATATCTTTTACATTCATAAAAAAAGGTGTTTCAAACTTAATAAACATTTATTATTTAAAGTAAAGTATTATGATACTATACAATACTAACATTAAATATAATACATACTATAATATATATTTTTAAAACAACAAACACTATTTTTTTTTGTAATCATCTATACAATTTTGACAGGACTTTAGACTTTTTATATATGTCGCAGCCAACTGGTTAAAATAGCCGTTCAATCAAACGTCTAGCTTCTTAATTGAATATTAGAGGCGCTCAAAACGTTCAACATTACAGCTGACTCAAAAGCCGCCTTCTAATTGAATTAGTTCAGCTTACCACTGGGACGGCGCTAGATGCGTTTTTTTTTTCAATATGGCGGCAACTAAACATGTGTTTTTGATTGTTTCAAGATATTTTTCGGAAAGAAAGTAGTAAATAGACATTACTAGTGTTAAAGAGCCAGAAATTATGGTGGCATATATGAGTGAATCAAAATATAAATAAATAAGCAATTATTCGAAGAGAAATCAAGCTGTAGCGTCGAACGTTGCAGTCAACAAGTCGGCTAAGCGACATACAACCGTGTGATTGAATGGCGTTGTCCAGTCAAAGGGCTAGCTGTTTTTACTAATTTGTTCAAACTTTTGGTAACCCCTTAAACCATCCTTAAACTTATCCCAAGAATAATCTCCCAAGAAATTACAAAAAGTTTTCCTATTCTTTCAAATCACATGCTAAACTAATAGTCACTCTAGTTAATTTACCATTGAACCAGTTGGCTAAGCGTCATTAAGCTGTAGTGTTGAACGTTGCAGTCAACAAGTCAGCTAAGCGATGTACAGCCGTGTGATTGAATGGCGTTATTCAGTCAAAGGGCTAGCTGTTTGATTGAACGGCTATTTTAACCAGTTGGCTGCGACATATATATTAAGAATATTGAATGAGAAAAAAATAATCAATTATTCTTTTGATTCTACAAAGACCCTGGTATTTTATATAATATTATATTTCTATCAATCATACCACTGCCAGCTTAACCTAACACCCTCCACCTCTTAACCTAGAAAATTTAAAATGATAATAGAAAATGAATGATTAAACTAACATGCACTAGTCCTACAACTTACACCTAATATTGAGAGATTGACTCACCCACCTCATCTCTCTCCACCTTCAGCCACTTTTGTTTGCTAACTCCATTGATAAAGTGGACTGCAATAGGTAATATGATGAAGAAACCATGCAGCGGTTGTACAACTTGGAACCCACAGCTATCCATTTCTTGATCTCTCCCTCAGTATGGTATAGACCAAGGTGGGCAAGAAGGCTCTTTCTCTGATCATCCCCATTGAGTGGGCCATTTATTGCTGCATTCACAAATTTCTCAGCAGCCTCCAAGGTCTTACTCATCGGTTCATTCACAACGTTTTTCTTGGCACTAGGCATCTGCAAAGTGACTGACTGCTCAATATTAAAGAAGTATGAGAACCGCTTTAGCTCCATAGTGTCAGCACAGTCTGCTTTAGGCAATAGTGATGGTATTAATCCGTGGGTTAGCAGAGCAGGGATTTCAGTGAGCTCACCATGGTCTATTCTGTATTGCAAATTCATGCACACCAAATCCAGTTGGCTGCGACATATATATTAAGAATATTGAATGAGAAAAAAATAATCAATTATTCTTTTGATTCTACAAAGACCCTGGTATTTTATATAATATTATATTTCTATCAATCATACCACTGCCAGCTTAACCTAACACCCTCCACCTCTTAACCCAGAAAATTTAAAATGATAATAGAAAATGAATGATTAAACTAACATGCACTAGTCCTACAACTTACACCTAATATTGAGAGATTGACTCACCCACCTCGTCTCTCTCCACCTTCAGCCACTTTTGTTTGCTAACTCCATTGATAAAGTGGACTGCAATAGGTAATATGATGAAGAAACCATGCAGCGGTTGTACAACTTGGAACCCACAGCTATCCATTTCTTGATCTCTCCCTCAGTATGGTATAGACCAAGGTGGGCAAGAAGGCTCTTTCTCTGATCATCCCCATTGAGTGGGCCATTTATTGCTGCATTCACAAATTTCTCAGCAGCCTCCAAGGTCTTACTCATCGGTTCATTCACAACGTTTTTCTTGGCACTAGGCATCTGCAAAGTGACTGACTGCTCAATATTAAAGAAGTATGAGAACCGCTTTAGCTCCATAGTGTCAGCACAGTCTGCTTTAGGCAATAGTGATGGTATTAATCCGTGGGTTAGCAGAGCAGGGATTTCAGTGAGCTCACCATGGTCTATTCTGTATTGCAAATTCATGCACACCAAATCCAGTTGGCTGCGACATATATATTAAGAATATTGAATGAGAAAAAAATAATCAATTATTCTTTTGATTCTTATTTTTAAGGAATGTAGTTTATAAATTGTTTAAGTATTCAATGAATTAAAATCAAAACTGAAATCTAATTCTTAAAATTATTGCATAGTTTTATATTAACATTTATTGGTATATTTATTGACATTTTATTTTTGTTATACATTTTGGTATAATTATTAATTGTAAAATAAAAACTTAAACCTTAAGAGAGCTATTACATTTTTTCTTGAATTTGAGCATTTTACAGGAATTTTGATGTGTGATTACGGTTTAGATATAGCCATAAATTAAAAAAAAATATATGTCCATGAAAGTTTGATTCTATTTCTTGGGAGTGCTTTAAATAGATATTTCAATTTGTTTACATAAATCAGTATAAACTTTTCTCTGCAAAGGATGTTTTATAAAATTTACTTAAGGGCATAGTTTGATGCATTCTTACATCGAAGATATAATATTTCAATAATTTATAAAAATGTTTATGGTACAAATGTATCTTCTACTTTGGAGTGCTTTAAACAATTTATTATGTTTCATACATTAATACACCAAAAATAATTCCGTAAAACAGAGAGTAACTGAGATTTTTCCTCCGAATACATATTTTTTATCTATGAATATATAATCTAAATTCAAACAAAAAGTTACTAATAACTAAGTTTAGTATGTTAACTACCTTGAAAAAAAAAATTAGTCTGTTTAAGCCTCAAATGATGCCCTAAATAAAATTTTATAAAACATCCTTTGCAGAGACAAGGTTTATACTGATTTATGTAAACAAATTGAAATATCTATTTAAACCACTCCCAAGAAATAGAATCAAACTTTCATGGACATATTTATATTTTTTTAATTTATGGCTAATTCTAAACCGTAACCACACATCAAAATTTGGTTGGCGGCAAAAGAAATGTTCTCGGATAGTACTTAATCGAAGAAATGTGTGAAAAAAATACTGCAAAACTTGGTAAAATATTTAGGTCAAGGTACGAAATACTTAGGTAGAGGTCCTCGTTTTGTATACATAGGGCTCTTCAAAAAGTCCTCAGATTGTTTCTGAAAAGTATAACACAAGGTCCTCGCATTGTACATAACTCAAGGAAGAGTGTGTGAAAACGAGTCCTCGGATTATCATGTCCAGGCGGGTGAGTAGGTCCTCGGAAGGCTCACACAAACGTCCTCGAAAGGATGTGGCTTGAAGAATGAGCAGTGTATTTGAAGTCCTCACACTGTTCATAAAAAAAACGGCGGAAAAAAAGTTTTGACAGCACTACACGAATAGGTTCATTAAATAATATTTCGAATTCTGATGCTTTATATCTTATCAAAAATATCGTACGAGGCCGTTAAGACAGTATTTCAGAGCGTCCTCGGATTGTTCATAAAAAACTATAGTCCTCGCATGGACGTCTACACAAACAAGGGTGTGTATGCTATTGTGTTTTGTGTGTGGTATTGCGTTGTGTATGTGGGCTTGTGTTGTGTGTGTGGTATTGTGTTGTGTTGTGAGTGAGTTATTGTGTTGTGTGTGTATTTAAAAGAGAGTATGATGGTGTATTGTGTCTGTACGTATAATGCTGGATGTGTATACGAAAGTGGGCGGGATGTGGTGACGGTATGGCTTTAGGGAAAACGCTAGACTTGGATATCAAGCAATTTTTTCGTTTCTTCATAATATATAATATATTCGGAATCTGCGTCGCGAGCTCTATCGATGCGAAGCCCCTTACGACCTGGATTTTCAACAGTTGTAGCTCGACTTTTTTAATTATTTGGGATGTATCGTTAAAATAATTTTCTGTAGAGAGCGTAAAGTCATGTTTTATTTATTTATGAGGTCGTAATTCTCATTTTTACATAGAACTTATTATACGACTAAATAAATAAAAAATGGATAATCGAGACCCTTACGACTAACGCTATGTTATGCTTTAATTTACGCAATTTGGGCGTAAAGGTCTTTTTTATTTTTATTGTGCTTTACGACCTTAATTTTAAGAAGAAAAAAAACAATTTTAGTTGTCTCGTTCTTGTTGCCGATGGCGCAAGGAAGTGTGCGACGCGTTACGACCCGTGACGACAAGTTGCGCAGACACACGATGCTGATGCTTAGGGCAACGGGGGTGCAAGTAACGGGTGCGGGAGGACCGCACTCATAAGATCCACTTCGCAACGCCATTTTGTGCGAATTCGATATCGTGAATGGACGCGTTTGTTTTGAGATTATCATTATTGAGATTCATTTTGTAGGTATATGAAAATCTTTTGCCCTTATTAATAAACTATGATTAGCAGATGACTAAGCTATGTACCTAAAGTCTGTTTCTGCCCCTATCTAACTAACGTCATTTCATGTTATGGTAATAGACAATAGACAAAAGTTTATCGGTACCTATTTCATCCGTGTTAGTTCCAATCTCCAATAAATCCGCATTGCGCTGCTAGTTAGTTGTAATTGTTTTTAACATTTTTTACATACTATCCAATTTTCACTTATCTATGTGTAAGATAAGGGAAAACGATAAATAACTGCATAAATTATTGATACTATTACCGTAGCTTTACTTAGTTTGTTTTTTTAGGGACACACAGCGTACTAGTGGAAATTCTCTTCAATCTTCTGCTAATAGTAGTGAAGTAATAGATTATAAAGATGAAGAAACATATTGCGGAAATGCGAATATATTTTCTAATAAAAATCGACAGCAAAACAAAGTTAATATTAAACAAAATGAAATAGTTTCCAAAAAGCAACAGTATATCTGACAGTTCTGACTGACAAATCATTCTTTCAAAATTCAACACAATCGCCCCTGAAATCAAAATTATGGGCAAAAGCTTGGGTCGCCAATCTATGACAATTCTTTTCCCAATTTTGTCGAAGAAAAAATTCAAAATTTCAATGATGCTTTGGAAAGATTGTTAAAAATTAACATGCATGCGGCCATCACCATATTTCGCTACTACTGTTTCGGTCCTAAATTAACATATTTTCTTCGTGCTTTCCATCTATGGAAGCACCCTCACCTTCTGGAAAAAATTGACGAAATTGTAAAGCAAACGCTATCATCAATTCTAAATGTGGCCATGGACGACTGAGTTTGGGCTCAAGCCACTCTTCCCATCCGCATGAGAGGCCTTGGCGTCCGCAAAATTACCAGTATTAGTTTACTGGCTTTTATATCCTCGGTTCACGGCACTGAAAAATTAGTCAGGAATATCCTAGCTCCTACACTGACTGATTTTGATGTGCCGTACTTTACCGAGGCTATAAATGCCTGGAGACTCGCTTGCCCGAATCACAATTTATCCGGCAACCCCATCATACCAGAGACGGTGGGACGAGCCACTCTGCAGAGAAGTTCAGAAAAACCTAATTGCCTCTGTTGCCACTTCTGCGGAGCGTGCGCGCCTGCTGGCTGTGGGTGAGTAGGAGTCGGACCTCTGGCTTCACACACTACCGTCGTCGAACATAGGCACCTTGTTCGACGATACTACTTTCCGCCTCGCTGCTTCCCTTCGCTTAGGCGCATCCTGTTGTTCCCCTCATCGCTGCCACTGTGGCGAAGCTGTCAACAGCCTCGGACACAACGGCCTGTCATGCAGTCGAAGTGCGGGTCGCATAGCACGGCACGCAAACATCAACGACATTATCCGACGCGCTCTTGTCGCCGTCGGCGTGCCAGCCGTATTAGAACCCATTGGCCTGGCACGCGACGATGGCAAAAGACCGGACGGTATGTCTTTATTTCCATGGATGATGGGTAGGCTATTAATGTGGGAGTGGGACGCTACTTGTGTCGATACTCTTGATCTACCGTCTTTAGAAATGGTTAAAGACATTCTTCCTGAAACTGACGAGGAAGACGATCGACACAATTTAATTACTATTCATGTTAAAAGACTGAAGTTGGGGTCTCTTTTGACATCATGAATGAAAAAATTATTTTTTTGTTTTTTGGTTCTACTGGAAACTCGTGTTTTGTCCTTTACGACAGTTGAAATTTCCGGTATCGATATTAAAATTATGGGCTACTTACACATTATGCAGATTCTGTTCAGTCTTGTTATCCACGGCCCTGTCCTTGAAGAAGTTGGTGAAGAGCGTCCTGAGCGTATAGTGGAGGTCCAGCACTTGCTTCGACACCTCAGCGCTGTGGTCGCAGCAGTGGTAGATCAGGATTAGGTCCAGGTCTGAAAGATAGGATTTTAAAAGACAATGTACGGACAGCGTCATAAATTGGTCACGGCATTTCTAAGGTAAGGAGGTCGTGGCTAAATAAAGACAGCCGCACGGGTCGATTTTCAAGGTTAAACAACGTTTGCTAAGGTTGGTCTGTGGATGGGTGACCATCTTAACATATCGAGTTTCCTCCGTACCTCGGATTACGTCGTCATATCGTTACGGATTGTCAGAGGTCAGTAAATCTGACTCCAGTCTTACCCAGTTCATGGGTTTTGGAGGTCTGGCAGGCAGCCGCTCCACGTTAAATACTGGTATTTAGCTGAATCCAGTTCGACTGGAAGCCAAACCCAATGTAGTTGGAAAAACGCTAGGCAGATGATAATGATGGCTCAATTGATGCTGGTTTCTTTATTTAAGTAAGTCTTGTTCGGTTGTGGTTGTAATGGGACAAAGTACGCTCAAAACTTGGTCGTTGCTAGGTTACTAAGAAATTATTAACAAGAAATTCTCTCATCTCGATATATTTAACACCAAAAAGGTTGCTTTCAGGCAACTTTTAATAACTTCTGTGTGCGACGAATTGACTAGTAATTCTAAATAGTATTGGTTAAGGTGGAAGCTCCAGGGTAGCCCGCGAAATTCAAATATTTTTATGTTTTATGCAATTTGCCGGTCAGTGTGAAGCTGTAAGTTGAACAGAATACGGTTCGCGATCGCAACGAGCATTTCTCTAAAGGATTATAACCATTTGAATCATCAATATAACCCTCTTAAGTTTATAGAACTCGATTGAATGTTATTTCGTGAAAAAGTCATTCAATCGAGTTGTATGAACTTAGATCATATTGATAATTAAAATGGGTATAATTCTTTAGATAAATATGCGATACGGCCGCGAATTGCATTTTGTTCAACATACAGCTTCACACTGACCGGCAAATTGAAAAAAAACATAAAAATATTTGAATTTAGCGGGCTACCCTGGCGCTTCCACCTTAAAGCATTAAACACACCACCTCCGCTCTTCACACACTCCTACACCACTCAAACCACACATTTTCGTTATCCTTAGATGGTGCTAGCATATCGTTCTGTTTATTTCTGATGCATATACGAGCAAGGGCTTTTTGTCATCTAGAAATTTTCGAAAACTACTATTAAAATACTCTTTGTGTTTGACGGTCACTGTAAATGTATAAAATAAATAATTGTCAACTCATCTGTACAGGGTTATTGGTAAAACATCGACAACCTCTCAGGACTATGTTACTAACATCATTATCAACAACTTTTTAACCGACTTCCCAAAAAGGAGGAGGTTATCAATTCGGTTGTATGTTTTTTTTTTTATGTTTGTTACCTCATAACTCCGACAATTAGAACCGATTCGAAAAATTTTTGTTTTATCTGAAAGGATATACTTGCAGATTGGTCCCATTTAAATCATATCAAAATCGGTTACGAGCTTTGGATTTTAAATCGAAATAGCTGGAATTTGACTATTTAGATGATTCTTTGATAATCGAAATTGCGAATTTTGCTTTTCTGCGATTTTTCAGTGGTGTTGTTAGGTGTGGGGCACCACTAAAAAGTGAAAATTATTTTTTTTTTTACAAAAACTACAAAGTAAAAAATAACACTAATTTCGGAAGCCGGTGTTTTTGTTAGTTTCTTCGTATTTTGACACCGACTTCCGAAATTAAAGTTATTTTTTACTTTGTAGTGTTTTTTTTTTAGAAGTCAGTTGTATTTTTTTTTGTAAAAAGTTTTTTTAGTTCATCAGGTTTTCATAAAAATAAAAAAAAAATTAAATTGAACGCTCTAAATGTTGCGAAGTCTATGCCAAGCAAAAGAAAGCTAAACGATCCTACCAATAAATATTTTATACGTCTACAATTCAAAAGCAAGTGTGTTACAAGTGTATTGTTTTGACACACACATTAAATGTGTTCTATGTTTAGGGCCATAAACAAAACTAATTCTTATACTCACTTATAGGGATGTGAGATTATTGGAAAAGAAACGATTAAATAAAAATAAATAATGATTTGCAAAAAATACATTATTTAAAAGCACATGCTTTTCATATTCCGATAAAAAACCAAAGAGATCCATAGTAAGGTGCCCCGGGGCAAATGCAACTAGAAAAGAAAAGGATCCAACTTTGATTTTGTGCAGTTTCATTTTTATTGTAAATTTACTTTTTTTGATTAATCTACACGATTAACAATTTCATTGGTATAACATTCAACCTAGTTCTGAAAAGAATTGATATAATAAAAAAAATAAAAAAGTTCCAATTACCCCGATAAGGGGCAAATGCAACTAATGACAATTGTAGTGTATCTGTTGGTCTTAAAATTATGATTCAACGCAATGTGATAACGTACGCGAATTTGAAACGTAAGTTCGCCTACCTAAGTTCAGTTTGGAGTAAAATAAATATTTCCTAACTTCAGGGGCAATTGCAACTATTTCGTTAATAGTTAGTGTGTTTGATACGAGGAAAATAAAAGCAACAGCTGGATTATATAGCACAGTATTTTAATAGGAAAAGAAAGAAACTTACGAGTTGTCAGTCTAATTGAGAAGTAACATTTAACAATCGCAGTAAAAAATCACACAAACAGGAATTTCTTGTTCGGAAGAGAATTTTTTTTTTTTTTATTTTTTTTTTTTTTATTAAGTAACATTTTAATTTACTCAGTATTAGAGTAGAGCTCGGAATTCCTTAGACATCAGTCGCTTGATAGGTGTTTAATTTATTGTTCCTAACATCTAGTGCAAATTTTTCTGTAAATATTTTATTTTTGTTTCTTGGTTTATAATTCCAGACCATCTAAAACAATAGATTCAATTTATTTGTGAAGCGAATGCGCTAAATTGGCCAGTCTTTATCATACTATAATTATCAAAATCGAATCCAGTAATGTACACAGTGTTAGTAAAAAAATAAATATTTCACAGAATTAAAACATCGACATGGCCCATCACTATTGTTTCATGGTTTCATACAAACCAACACGGGGGAAATGCAACTAACCTCAAAGTTGCAATTACCCCATTTAAGGTTATTTTCAGGGTTAATTTAACTAAACACACCTTGTTGTAGCTTTAGCGAATCTATAAGCAAAAAATAATCATAGCTACTTACGGTTGTCAACAATACACTTCAGTTGAAATACCAGCAAAAACACACTTAAACAATTTTTTTGTAGATTTTAATCACCACGTGCTTTCGAACAAAATTAAAAATCAAAGGCATTGTTCCTTTCAAATTTCAAGGTAATGAATAAGGAAACCAAATAGCATTATTGATACAAATTTTAATACTATTAAACGTTTTTTTTATTATAATAAAAATGAAGTAATAAGCATCCCAACAAAATGCCAACCTTATTTATTGCCTTTAAAACTAAAATAAATATCAAATTTAAAAAAAAAATGCCAATCCAGTCCTATTTTACATTTGAATAGTTTTAAATAAAATACTTAAAATGAGAATTAAAAAACTAAACAACTACTCTATGGTCTCAAACGAGTAAAAATACGAAATAAGAATACCTACATAAAGGCTAAAAATACGAACTGTTTCTGAAAATCGTTAAAACGATTTAACAAGTAATTTATATAATCGATTTACTAAAAATCGATTAATATAACTAACAATTTATTATAAGAAAATAACAATCGAATTAAATAAAAATGTATTATTTTTTAACAACCCTAGTCACTAAAACATGTTTCACGGTGTGTTAAAAATCTATCGATTGCTTATGGCGTTTCAATGTTATTTGGCAAGTGTACCAATAGTGTGAATTTCGACTACACAGTTGGTTTTAGAGTGTATGGCTATGAGAATCTACTGGATTTTTTGAGTGGGAGAAGTAAAAGAAAAAAAGGTTAAATGGAGCTCAAAATTTCGCTCTCAATTTAACCTCACCGTAGTATTTTGTCCGATAACTACTGCATTGAGGGATGAAGAGCAAAGTTTTATGTAATTTCATTTTCAATTGGCTCTGCACTTCTCATCAATGTTGGTTATTCGAGGTAGAGGTGAGGGTCAAAATTTCGACTCGGGTGTGCTTTTGACATACGGACACACATGTGATGACTGAGTTGGTTACAAATAACTAATGTAAAGGCAATAAATGTGTTCACTTAATAATAAATTGAATATCCACCACTTGATGTTATATCCGAGCAATCAATTACCGAATTTCCCCTACACGGCAAAAAATAATGTTAACGTCAGCTACAGGGCCAGTCCTGTTGCAATCATAGGGAATAGTCGACAAGTATAATAAAGTGTATTAGTGGAGTTGGAAATCAACACCGGTAAAAATATATTTTTAATTATATATTATATCGGCGCAACTACAACAGTTCGTCGAGAATAATTAAGATTAATAATTTGATTGTCCTAAAATTAGTTAATAAACCATCAGTTGATTATTTTTGAGTTGATTACGATGTAAATTAATGTTAAGATTGTAACTTCAATACTTAACCTACAAACTTGTTAACTCGTGCACGTGTGCCGAGTCCTATAAATACGGTCGCACTGTTGGCGCTGGGCGGGGTCGCCCTCGAGCTTAGCCAACGAAGCTTATAAAAGTATGTCGTGGATAAAAATATCATTTAATAATTAGTTGCTGATTTGAGTATTGTAGTAGTGGGTAGTGGAAAACGCCGTGACATCAGTTGACAGTTGTAATGGCGGCACGTGGACAGAGTCGTATTGGAGAGTGGGGACTTTGCCGAGCGCACTTTGGCTCGAGACACCGACTAGGACACTCGTCCAGAACGAAACTGTCGGTTTACCTATTTTAATTAAATTAAACAGACTTCTTTAATAATGTTATAAATACCAGTTCTTCTAACCCAAAAGACAGATTTGTTGCTATGGAGTTTGTTGGCCACTTCTTCTCCAAAGCTAAAACACTAGGAAGTGGTAACGGGCGGGCGTTTTGGGGACTGTCTATTTGCAAAGTACTAGCACTCTGCCACAGTTAATAAAGAGAGCTTAGTACTGTATCGAGTGTTTTATTCTACGATGATCCTGATACCACCAAACCCAAACGATGATGGCGCTCAGCCGTCGCTGACGCCTTCAAGTACTTGTGAAGTTTTCCTTCGAAGACCCAGAATGAGTAATCATGAAGACAACAATTGTGACGTCAATAATGCTGACGTCACACTTTTTAAAAACATTCTGGAGTTACTTTCTTCGTCATATATATATATATACAAAAACGCACGTGTGCATGCGTGTGTGTGTGCATGTGCGCGTTTGTGCACACGTGTGTGTGTGTGTTTGTCTAAGGATGTGTTGCGCGTGTGTGTGCGTGTAGAAAAAATATATATCACCGTCTTTGATTCTTAGAATAGAATAGAATAAAAATTATTTGCATAAAAACATGGTACAGAAGATGGTACAATAAATTAAAATACAGAGCATGCATGTTTTTGCCTAACATTATAAGCGTGCAAATTTTCCGTAGGTACTTACAATTAGTCTTTTTTTTATTAAAAAACTCTTTTACACTATAAAAACTATTAGTAGACGTCACTCGGTATCTTATTAAATACACCTACACAGATATACAAACAGCTTTTATTATATTTAGCCAGCCTTGGAATGACATCCAGTAACGAGCCTGCCTGTGAGGGTCGCGCCGGTTTCGAGGATGTACATCGTCTGCTTTCGTAAATAATTCCCTCTGCTTCCACACAAACATACATATCTCATAAATACTCAATTCCACTAATACACATTATTATTATATTATATTACGAATCTGATATTGTTCCTGTGACTGCAACAGGAATGGACCTGTGGTTGCAAAATGATTGGACCTGCGACCGCATTAGGTATAACCTGTGGCTGTCACAGGAATAACCTGTGGCTGTAACAGGACTGATCTTGTAGCTGTAACAGGAATATCTTGTTGCAGCCAGAGGTTATTCCTGTTGCAGCAACAAACGCATGTTACAGGAACGTTCCTTAGATTTATATTATTACTAGCTTACCCGCGCAACTTCGTCTGCGTAACATTTTTCATTACTGCTCCGCTCCTATTTGTCTTAGCTTGATGATATATAGTTTATAACCTTCCTTGATAAATGGGCTATCTAAAACTGAAAGAATTTTTCAAGTCGGACCAGTAGTTCCTCAAATTTGATTTCCATAAAAAAGGTTACAGTGATTTAACCTAAAGGGATAGACATATGCTGTGGAGGATTTTTTTTTTAGAAGTTTTAAAGAGAAATAATTTCGTAATACTTGATTTTTGCGTAACTTAAACCGTTTACGCAGCGCACATATGCTGTGGAGGATTTTTTTTTAGAAGTTTTAAAGAGAAATAATTTCGTAATACTTGATTTTTGCGTAACTTAAACCGTTTACGCAGCGCACGCAACGGAAGCTTTTTTCCCGCTTGCAACATTTCTTATTTTTGCTCCGCTCCTATTGGTCATAGCTTGATGTTATAATTATAGCCTATAGCCTTCCTCGATAAATGGGCTATCTAACACTGAAAGAATTTTTCAAATCGGACCAGTAGTTCCTGAGATTAGCGCGTTCAACCAAACAAACAAACTCTTCTGCTTTATAATATTATAAGTATAGATTAGTGGTTAGAGTGAAATGAGGAGGAAAAAAAACACGATATAATGGTTCTTATTTTCATGTATATTATGAGAAACGTATACTTAATTAGTAGGCGAAATAATTTTATCAAATTACGCTAATGAGTCCTTGAAAATTAATTAAACACTCTAACACTAATACCCGTAAGCTTTTCTAACAACAAAACATTGATATAATCTATGAATATATTCATTTATTACATTTGGATCTAAATTCTTGCATTTTATTACGTATACTGTTTAAAATAATCTGATTGTCTATTTTAGGCCACTTACTGGCTAGGGCATACTGTTCAACGTAAGTCAATAAAACAGTTCTTGCATTTTCATCCAATCCAGGCCTTATATGTGTCCCATCAAAATCGAATGCCTTAGCTCTATCGCCAGTTAAGGAACATGTATACAACGCACTCTCTGTGAAAATTTCTACTAACAATAATCGTGCTAGTGTTTTGGAACTTTTCGCTAATCTTTTACAATTGATGAGTTTCACAGCATTGATATACACACCTGTATGTTCTATAAGTTCAACAAGCCCTGGTGCATACTCACGATACCTCAAAGTCCATTTTGAGTCATTTTTATCATATTCAGGTGGTAAAGTAAGTGTGCGAGATTGAAATCGTTTTCTTTTCTCATAGTCATCATTATTATCATCGTCATCCCCATCATCAGCACTATCATCGTTTTCTTGTTCGTTTCTTTCGGTTTCTCTTCTTTTGATAATTCCTATTTCAGCTTGTGTTCTTTTCGCCACTTGTCTTTTTTTTTCAATTTCTTTTTCTTCGCGTTCTTTCTCTTCTACCACCGGAGGTACCGTATCTTTTATTGTAGGTTTAAAAGGATTATAACTTCCACTATAATATTGATTATTTACATTATCCATCAGATTTTCTAATGACGTACAGCATTGTAAAAGTCCATCGCACGTATGATCAAGGAATGATACGAAGTCTTTTTCTGAATAGTTACTGGCGTTTACCTGACCTGGGTTGCCAGTATCCGAAGTTGTTTCGCTAATTATTATAGCATCCAATGATTCATTTGTTAATTGCGGGCCATCATGATTCGTTGGTGATTCATTTCCTGCTAAGCCTTCTGGACTACTATTATCTCCAGTAGAATCAACGTTGTTTGATTTTTCATTATTATTTTTTCGTATGACGGTAATTTCATTCGCAGAGTTGATAGTCTCGACTCCATTAGTTTGTTTCTCAGGAGCTTCTATTTCTGTACTGATCACCGCTAGGGGTTCTGATACGGGTTCTATGCTATAATTTGACGGAACTTCAGATATTTGAGGTTTGTTTACACTTAGCTTGGACTGATTTCGCTTGGACCTTTTTAAACTTTTCGATAGCTTCGAGAATTTATCGCCTAGAACAAACATTGCCATAAATTTCAAAGATTATCTAAAAAAAATCGGTATAATTTATAAAAGTATTGGAAAAAAAAAATTACCAGTTATTGTGTTATTGAGTCTTTCGATGTATTTTTCTGCGTCGTTATAGGAATCTTAAAAAAAAAAAAGTATATATATTTTTCCTTCTTTCAAGATTAAAAACTTTAATCTATATTGACAATATTTTAATGTAAACATTTTTTGAATTCAAAATCATTTTGAATACCAAATCAGAGCTACACTTTTGTTCAATTTAATCGAATACGCATTTTTCATATCTTTTGCTAGGTACGTAGGATGAGCACACCCACACATACGACATGAATTGAAGAGATAACGAGTGATTACGGAAATGGACCACTCTGGAAATCCCTAACTTAGATAAGTGTGTTATTTTTAGTTTATTATCATTCTTGACTTTTTGCTCACTTTAAGAGTGTGTACGTCCACTAGCGCCGCCAATCGTTTTTTATTAATTGTGGTAAATTTAAGACACGTAAATAAAAAACCGCTCTGTAGTGCACTAAAGAAATGTATCTATTATTTTTTGTCAGCTATTTTTAATACATAACTCATGGCTAAATAGCCAAAACGGCAATTATTGCTAAAAGTGGCCACTTTTGGCAAAATATCGACTTTGGCAACTATTTATGTTCTAAAGTACAAAGCGGTTTTTTATCTACGTGTCTTAAATTTACCACAAATAAAAAAAACGATTGGCGGCGCTAGTGGACGGAATACACGCTCTTAAGACTGATACTAATTTTTCCTCAAAAGTTTGTTTTAAATCTTAACAAATGGTAATCATAACACACTTTAATCTTAGCAATTTACTCACCAGTGCCATATTTCACTTCGGCCGAATAAATTTTCCAATCATCTGTGAAAACCTCACCATCTTTAACACGTTCTTTGGTTATTTGTAAATCTTCAACGGGAAATTTAGTAACAACTTTTTTATTCCCTATTTCACGTAACTGAATCCAAGAATTCGGAATGCAAATGTATTGATCAATGTCACGGTATGGCGGATTCGAATGAAATTGAACAACATAATATCGATAATCTATCCTTATATCCATCTGAAAATAAAAGAAACGTTTTTTTAGTAAATGACATTGAAATAGATACATACACGGATAAATTATTCTTGTTTAGACATCCGGAAACTGTTTTAACCAGTGCAAAATTTCCAATGGTTACAGTAATTTGTGATATCATATAGCATTTCAAACAAGAATAAATTCTCCATTAAAAAACGACGCGTGCATGCAGATATAGGATGTTGAATAAAATTTACCTTAAGGTATAACGAGCAGAATCAAAATGATTGTCAAACGGACAATACAGCCGGTCTATTCTGTTGACAGCTCCCTTTGTGATCACTTCACTTACGCCTTCACTTCGACATGTTTACGGAATCGCACAACTGAAGTATTGTTTATCACTTCTATTACAAAATCCCGAATTAAAAAAAATAAAGCTCGCTACTACAATTTCAAGGTAATAAGACTTGTTACTACGAAGACGCCAAAGGTCTGACTGACTGACTGTTAGCTATTCGGCGCGTGGGCTTAATTTACAGTCAATTTTATTTCCGCCAGTACAGTGATGAACATAAATCAAACAACACACGCTTTTATTTTATTTATGAGAAAATGGCAGAATAAGAATTATCGTAATCTATAGTATAAAAAAAAAATCTCTAAATGTATTGCTAAGCGCAAATCTCGAGAACAGCTGAACCGACTTCGCTAATCCTTTTTTGTTGTGATTGGTTATTAACAGGACAAGATTTTTATGTAAATGGGGTATAGCTAGTTAAGTATACATATTTAAGATAGTTGTGCCTGCTCCCTAAAAAGGAATCAGTGAAATTCACTTAGAATTAGTGATTATGCACTAGGAAACCAGCTGTAGAACTTCCAAAATTCAGTTGAGAATTTTTTTTGTAGAATAAATCTGTGCTCGAATGTACTTGCGTGATACGGCTGAACTAACTGTGCCGAGGTCGAGGTCAACGTTTGGCAAATAACTATACATAGCTAGATATAGAACACTGCATTATAATAATATGATTCACGAACGACACATGTAAGATTAGAGCAGGAAAAATATTAGTGTACTTGCCCGAGTCGAAACATAGACGTAAATGGAACGTACTGAACATTCAAAATGCATGAAACTGAAAAAAAAAAATGGGAATTTGACATTATTATAATATTGATGGCAATTTTTTTTTGTATATGCTTATATTTCCTTATTGTGAGTCTCAATTAGAGGTGGGTTGGAACAGATAAAATTAGAAACCTGTTTCAGTTCCTAGAAGAAAACAAATCCAAAATCCTGTTCCAAAATAACAGCCTGTTCCACTGGAACTAAAGACTCATTGATTGCAACAGATTCCGAAATAGTACCTGCTACTGAAATGATATAAAAACCACCCTTCATGCTTTTGCAGGCTTAGGACTGACAGCTTGACTATGCTTCTATTTAAATTTAATGTAATGTATGGGTTTAAAAAAATCCACAATATTGTTTAAATTAATTATTATTTTCACAAGAGATATTATAAAATTAAAGTTTTTCGATTTTTATTCAATGGTGAGTTCATTATTGGCATATCCGAAAAGGTCAGAAACTGACAGGCAGGGAACAGGTTCTATCTCTTTCTATTACAATGAACCAGAGGAGCAAAGAACAGATGTTGTCTCTTTCTATTATAATAAGTTAGAAGAGAAAGGAGCATGTTCCATTTGAAACTGTTTCACATTGCTGTTCCAGGTCGTTTCGTTTGTATCTCGAGTTACGGCTACTACTACTGTTTGAGAAACAGGCGAAATAGGTAGGAGCTGTTATTTCGGTTCTGAGATACCTGTTTCATGTTGTTACTTTAAAATACCTGTTTTTTTAACTGTTTCGATAAATACGCCTCACTCCTAGTCTCAATGGGTTTTAATTCCGTTTTGGATTCGCAGTCTACGGTTTGATTAAGGTAACGTCCGATTATAATATTATGCTACGAAAGATGGGCCAGCTTATAAGAAATAATCGCTTCGAAATTTAAATTTATCGAAAATTCGCTTCTTCGAAAATTCGCTTATTTTAATGATCATTAATGTTTAATTTTTTGGTCTTTTACTGAACAGTTGAAGTTGTTATACTGTTCATTGAGGTTTCATTAAATGGAGTGAATATAATAGGTTGCGGAAAAAGTTTTTTCGCATTTTTTAATATAGTTTATTTACATTTAACTAAAGTATGTAGGTACCATTTTGTTCGATAACTTGTTGGAATCTTTTAGGTAGGGACATGATCCCATTGCTATTGAAATTTTGGGACTTCTGATCAAAATACCGCGACAAGTGGTTTTGGCAGTCCTCTCGTGATGTTAACCTGACACTGCCTAAAGAATTCTGAAGAGACCGAAACAGGTGGAAATCTGACGGTGCAAGGTCAGAACTATACGGCGGATGCATTAACACCTCCCAGCCAAACTCTTAATTTTTGCCGAGTGGCTAAAGATGTGTGAGGTCTATCGTTATTATGATGAAAAACCACACCCCTTCTGTTGATTAATTCCGGCCACTTTCTCTCAACTTCTTGCTTTAATCTCATCAGATGTTCGCAGTAGAGTTCAGGGGGGCTACTCTCTAAGTCCGACGTCCGTAGTTTCGGACTTCGTTGCGAGCGTATTTTACTCCGTATTACCTACGAATTTACGATAAGTCCCAAACCGGAGCTAAGAATGAACGACAACACAATTTGATAGTCTGTCAAATCGAGTTGTCATAAATTTTTAGTGCTTAGGTGATACGGAGTAGAATACGCCCGTAACTAAGCCCGAAACTACGGCCTTCGGGCTTAGAGAGTAGCCCCCCAGAATCGATGGTCCTGTCTGGTGGTAACAGCTCATAATGAATAATGCCCCTCCAATCCAACCACAACACACAGCATCACCTTGTTGCGAGTTAACCCGGGTTTCGCCAGAGTCTGTGAAGCCTGACCGGCCTTTGACCACGACCTTTTTCGCACGTTCTTGTCGTACGTGATCCACTTTTCATCACCAGTTATCAGCTTCTTCAAAAATGGTTCGATTTCATTAGGTCGTAATAAAGAATCACAAATGAGTGCACAGTTCATTAGGTTTCTTTCAGTGAGCTCGTGAGGTACCCAAATAGGTATCGAGCTTTTTTGTGTACCCAGTTTTTTTCAAATGCGCCAAAACTATTTTGTGGTCTATTTCCAGTTCTTCAGCTACGTCGTAACTACTGATATGCCGATCTTGCTCCACTTTTTCAAAAATGGCATCCATTTAATCCGTAATAGGGCGATCAGAGCTACGTGCATCTTTGACATCAAAATTTCCGGATTGAAAACGCTCAAACCAAATTTGTGCTACTCTCACAGACACTGCACTAGGTCCATAAATATCGCAAAAAAATTTCGCAGCTTGTGTTGCATTTTTCCTTTTTTGTAGTAAAATTTTAAAATACATCGAATTTCTTCATTAGATTCACTCATCTTGACGGTACGAAAAACAAATGAAAATCACACATTTTCCTAATTTGAATTTGGAATTATGTTCTTTAAAATTTAAACTTTCAATGATACCAAAACCAGCCAGATACAAATAGTATGGCCAAAGAGATTTTATTACAAGTTCATACATACTATAATACATTTTATTTAGGATTTCTGTTACAGTAAATTATTTTGTGTGATAATTATTTCTGGTAAACAGAAGAAAAAGATGCATGTATATGTGTCTTTTAGTTAATAAAGAGCGTAATGATTTTGTATCGGCAGATTTGTACGCGAAATTGTTTTTGAATTAAGTTTAATGTGAAATTTTCGCATTAAGTAGGTCTTCTAGTAGTTATTTAAAAGTAAATCCGTAATTGGCTGTAAGAAAATTTATTTATTTTAAATAAAATTGTTAAACAGCTGTGGATATTGTGAATGAATAAAATAAATATTTGCGTTTCACACGCTGAATCCGCAGGATTCAAATTCCTTTTTTTTCAATCCCGCAAATCCTGAACTTAAGTGGAATAGTGACCTCGACTCTACAGAAGATTGGGGGTCTAAAAAGGCCACTTTAGCAGAATCAAAAAGCACATCGTCGCTGTCAAATTTTCGTAATCAACCGTAAACTAGACTAGCAACGAATATTCGGCTTCTATTCGGTATTCAGCCTATTCGGCTGCTTTTATTATATTTGGCTTCGAATATCTATTATTTATTTAACAATTTATGTACACACACACACACAAGTAGATAACAAAAAATAGGAGACAGAAAATAGGTAGGTTATAGGTATATAATTATTATTCGGCTGAATACCGAATACTTTTTTTTTATTCTTTTTTTTTTTTTTGGACTTTTATACTACATGTATATGTCAGTCCGATTAATCATATTCATTACTTATCATTAGATATCACTAAATAGCTTAAGATGCCAATAGGTTAAACAAAAGACAAGCTTCTTCACTGTTAGGTTTTGACAGTAAGGAATTCATGATCCCGACTTGCAATATATCCAGACCTAATTTTTCCAATAATTCCTTTCTCTCCTCATGGAACTGAACACATTCCATCAACAAATGGTATACATCATCCATTACGCCACAATGGTCACAGTTAGGGGAAGGAGCCTTCCCCATTAAAAAGGCAAATTTGTTTGATGGAATATGCCCGGTCCTGATTCTGTGCGCTATAATAATCAGTTTCCTACTTAGTCGACTATATGTACACCAAGGTATATGAGGAGGTTGACATTGGATAGTTTTATACCATAAACCTTTTTCCAATGATCTCTGATCGAAATACTCCTTCCATAAATCATAACACTGTCCATTATATTTCGTTAAAATTTCTGAATAATATGGTTTCACATAAATTTCTTGTCCTTCTGTACTTCCAATTTTCGCCAATCTATCCGCCTCCTCATTACCACGTATCCCAATGTGCGAAGGAACCCACTGCAACCTCAGATGCACTCCTTTCTCCGCTATTTCTTCGATTTTAGAGAGTATCTCGTATGCTATCGGTGTACCTCTGCGACCAGAGGCGCATCGAGCTATATGATATAACGCACTCTTACTGTCTGAACATATAACAGCTCTATTGTCAGCAATGGTTTTGACATATGATAATGCTTCTGAGATTGCAATAAGCTCCAATGACATGATACACACCTCGCCAATTACTTTAAAGCATCCACTAGAGTTTTCTTGCGAGCGAACATAGAATGCAGCTCCTCTACCTTTCTTGCTCATAGATCCATCTGTGTAAATTACTATCCAATCAGAATATTTCTCTATTAATTCTTTCATAACAGTATGTCTCAACAGATTTAATTCGTAGCAATCTTTAGTTCGATGCATACTATCCAAATCAACCGAGATTATATTATTCGTATCAATGTAAGATACCCATGTTTTTAAAGTATACATCTCCAATGGAGAGGATAAGGCTACCTGTACATCTTCAATTTCATTTAAAACATTCACAAGTAGTGGAATCTTTTTGCGTGTCCAATAGCTGTTGGTAGTAAACATATTTAATTCTTTTAATAATTTAATTGTTATATTGTTAGTCCAAGATAGGGATTTTAAACAATATTTATAGGCTAGGAATTTTCTTCTTATGTGAAATGGTGGGATACATAGCTCACTCTCCATGGTGTGGATCGGCGTAGACTTTATAAAACCACCTATAATTCTCAGAGCTTGATTCTGTATTTTCTGCAATTTATATAAATGTGAATTTGCACTGTTGTCGTAAATAAAACAACTGTAGTCTACTCGACTCCTGACTATCGCTATATATATTCTACGTAAATGTTTGGGGTGTATACCCCAAGAAGTACCTGCTAGGACTTTGAGTATGTTTAAGTATTTCTGTGACTTTCTGACTACCTCATTAATATGACGTCCCCATCGTAACGATCTGTCTAGCCATAACCCTAAATATTTATAACTATCTACTAATTCTAAAGTAATATTGTTTATTTTCAATGTAATATTTTGTCTCCTAAATCCCCTGCTAAAAATACATAATTTTGATTTACTATTCGATAAACACAACCCTAATTCACTTAGACAAGACGAAAATATATCTAATGCTTCTTGCAATTTGGTTGTACTATCTGAAAGATTTTTGTCTGTACTATACAGGACAAAATCATCAGCGTACTGACACATCTGTACATTGTTAATTTTTGAGAATAATTTAAATGTTACCACGTTAAATAATATTGGTGATATAGGGTCACCCTGGGCTAATCCTAAACTTGTATATCTAATAATAGTGTCATTTTCATTAAATTCATCAATAATTTTAAGGTGTCTTTCATTCAAAAAAGTCCATAAATATGAACATAATTTGTTACCGATCCCAATTTCATTTAATATCAATAACATTTTATTAATTAATACATTGTTGTATGCACTTTCAACATCTATAAAACACGCGACTGTTGGATAACTTTTCGAGAAACCTAATTGAATTTGTGTGGTCAATCTCGTTAAACAGTCTTGACATGATTGCCCTCTTCTAAAACCCGAAGTATATGGAGACAAAATATTATTTTTCTCTATAAACCATTCAATGCGTTTTGTCAGTATGGAGTGAAAAATCTTACACAAGCATGATATTAAGCAGATAGGCCTTAATTTTGGATTGCTGTCTGGCGTTGTAGCTGGTTTAGGAATAGGCATCAATACTATGTCACGCCACTGTACGGGTACCATACTACTATTTAAAATATCATTATACAAATTTATTAAAAATGTTTTTCCAATTGTTGGTAAATTAAATATCATTGAATAAGAAATCCCATCCCCACCAGGTGTTGTATCCTTAGTTTTTAGCGAATTACACAGTTCATGTAATGTAACCGGGAGTTCCAACTGTACGTTTAATGAATTAAATGTTGGTTTCTCATAGCAAACATAATCAGGAGCTAAACCACAGATTAGGGATACTTTCTGGTCCCTTGACGGGTATGATTTAGCCGAGCTACACCCCTTCAACCATCGCATTCGCTTCCACATTTCTGACACCGTTGTTGATTCATCAATGCTTGTATAAAAATTACGGCGCTCATTTAGTCTGGCTTTACTAATAGCTTTCTTAGCGATTTTTGTCTTTTCTTCTAGAATGTTTAAATTGAAGGGTGTAGGATTTGACCTAAAATTACTTAGAGCTAACCTCCTTTCGGCTACTAATTTAGAAAGTGTTTCATTCCAGTAAGACTTTGGCTGGAAACCCGGTCTATAATGCGTGAGCTGTTTTTTATATGGTATATATTTATCAGCCGCACTATTAATAATGTTTATGAAATAATCATAATTTTGTTGAACATCCAACTCTCCACAGTATGGTAACATAACTTCTTCTATAGTTTTGGTGTATTCTTTCCAGTTGGCCGATTTATATTTACGTTTTTTAGTTATGTAAGTAGTTTCCCTATAGTTGCTTTTAATTTTAATACACATATGATCACTGCCCAGATTTTCGCTCAATACATGCCACTCAAATTTACAAGCTAGATCTGTGGAAACAAATGTAATATCAGGGGACGTTTTTTGTAAATAACCATTTACCATCTTAATTCGCGTGTGCTCACCTGTCCCTTTGTTAAGCGAGATGTATCCTGCATCCAAAGCAGCATCAAAAACCATCGTACCTCTTGTATCTGATTTACATGACCAATTATGGTGATGTGCATTGAAGTCACCAGCGATTAAACATTTATTATCACATTTCGTGAATATCAAATCCCAGTCAGACTGAATAGTATGCACCGAGGAAGGACAATATACCAAGATAATATTCTTAATCTCCTTACAATTTAAAAGTTTAACATATTTTATTTCTATTCCTGAATTACTATGATTCAAAGTTTCTAACTGTACTCTAACTGATTTGTGTATTATAATAGCGACTCCCCCATATGAATCGCTTCGGTCATTCCTAAAAATATTATATCCACTTATATTTAATGATGAATCAGGTTGCAACCAAGTCTCTGATATTAAAGCAATATAAATGTTTTCCTGACTTAATAAAGCTTGAAATTCTGAAATTTTAGGTCTTAAACTCTGAGCATTCCAATGCAATATGTTTATAAAATAAGATCTGTTATTAAAGTTATCCACTAGTGAAGAATTCTTATCCATTAGTGGAGAACGAAATTAACTGAGTTAAAATGTCTTTACCTTTTATTATTTCCAAACATAGTGCAATGCAATCCCGAACAATTATGTTGATAACTAAACCCAACTTATTAGAAAAGCTATTTCTCGACATACATATATCCTTAATTTTTTTATATAGTCCATACCAGTAATCTTTGCGTTCACCTGGTTCCCTTTGTTTATCCTCGTTATTATTGATGTTTTCAACCTCACTTATATTTTTTTGTGAATGTTCCTGTCCATACGTCCCTGCTTTCGTTTTTTTACTTTGTGATTTCATCTTTTTTGATTTTTCAGACTGCGTATTAGTTTTAGTATCTATCTTCTGACTGTCTTCTGTTTCCGATTCCTCAGATACCATCATTTCCTCATGTATAACAGCTTCTGTAACAACCACTTCTCTATATGTTCTTCTTGGTCCTGTGTCCTGAGTGCATTCTGTTTGTGAAAGCTGTTTATTTGTTTCATTAATCATAATCATATCCGCATTATGTATTGTATTATTTTCCGGCATTTTTCTTTCGGTTTTATATATTTCTAATCCTTCCCGATAGCTGCAGTTCTTTTCCGACATAATTCTTCAAATTTCCTTTTCTTTCAAAAAAATAGGACATCTTTTATTCATTGCCATATGTGTACCTTTGCAGTTTATACATTGAAAAATAGTTGTTTCACAGTTAGCGTGATTATTTCCACACTTAGGGCATATGACTTTTTTTGAAGGACATGTCCTTGAAAGGTGTCCATATCGCCAACATATTGAACATTGGGATACAGGGAAAATGTAGGGTTCAACTTGGAATCTGCACCCAAAACCATATACATATGACGGTAGGTTGTGGTTTTTAAAACATAGGCGGATTGTTTCAGAATTTACCCATTTACCATCGCTATCCTGTCTTTTTAGTCGTTTTGCAGATATAATCTCGAAATCACACCTAAGATTTTCTAATATTTCTTTATCTTCCATTTCTAAGTCCACCTGTCTCAGTAAGCCATAGCATAAGGATGATTCACCTACTATATTGACATTATATTCCAAGTTGTGTAATAATTTCTCACTATTTATCATCTTCACTGCATTTTCTTTGTTGTCAAAATATACTAAAGCCCTATACGGGTTTTTGTACACTAATTTAGTTACGTTTCCTAAATTACGAGATCTCAAAAGCTTTGCCATCCCAAACTGCCTCGGTAGTGTTTCCTTGGCCGTAATACACACAATATGTTCTTTCGGTGTCACATTATTATTCGAAAATCTCAATTCTAAGTTTTCCAAGTTTTTTGAATTTCTTCGTGGTGGTCGTTTACTCCCACGCTTTATGGTTATGAATCCATCATCACCTTCAATTGTTTCTTCATCATCCTCCTGTCTACTTCTCTTCTCCGGTAATACTTGTTGCTCTTTATTTAACTCCGTATTTTTCTCCCTCTCCATCCTATTAACTTGTTGCTCGCTCTCCAATTCAAGATCCTCTTCCACTATCTCACTTCCACTTGAGTCACAGAATTCTACATTTTCACTCATCATGTAGCATTTATTAATAAAAGTGAGGGTAAGTGAATAAAGTTACAATCGCGTAAGCGTCACCAGCTAACTCGACCGCTCGCTAAGACTGCGCGCGCGTAACTGTACCGAATACTTAAGTAAATGTTTCGTTATAGGGAGATAATTGGTAAAATGAAAATAAATCGATTCATTACGTATATATTCGTCTTTTCATTTCTCTTATAATAATTTAAGTAGTCATTGGTACATAATCATCTTCGCATACAGTGCGGACAACGGGCATGCGCGTTTTTCGGACTTTTACCATGTGTTCACGACGCGTATGCGCGTGTCCATACAATTTAAATTACTGTCTTGAGTGCGGCACGCCGCACCTGTGCGTCCATTGTGCATTTCTGTTGTGTCGAAAACATCGTAATAGTAGATAAGGACCGGTAAAGGAGTCTACACACTGTTGTTACACAAGCAATATTTTAGAAATATCAAGGCGAAATAATAATCGTTCATGCTGGATCAACCAATAAAAACAATCGTGAATTTTATGAAATTAATTACAAAAATAAAAGTTCATTTAACATTGGGGGAGCTTTATATGAGTCCGTCAGCTTTATATGAGAGTTTTATGAGTATTATGAGCTTTATATGAGAGTTTATCATCCTGAGGCGATGCTGCGCAAAGCAGCACCGAGCACAGGATGATTATGGAATTTAAAAAGACCAATAAACAGGAACTCGCAGAGCTCCCCTAATCTGGCAGGTTTCCAAGTTTTTTTTCGGCGGCGGCCACGGCGGTGCTCCAGCGCGCACAAAGCGCCGCCACCTCTCTGGCCCCCATTATTATCCTGAGGCGATGCTGCGCAAAGCAGCACCGAGCACAGGATGATTATGGATTTTAAAAAGACCAATAAACAGGAACTCTTACAGAGCTCCCCTAATCTGGCAGGTTTCAAGTTTATTTTCGGCGGCGGCCACGGCGGTGCGCCAGCGCGCACAAAGCGCCGCCACCTCTCTGGCCTCCAACTGCCGCCGCTCCGCCACCAGTGCTCGGTCCTGCCGCAGCTCGGTGGAGCCGCTTACTGGCCTTGTGATTCTGTAAAATATAATAATAATATTGTTTTATTGCTACTTTATAATAATAAGCTTAGAAACAAAAATTATTTATCTTGAAATTCTGAGCTGCTGGCACGCTGGCATCAATTATTGTACCGATACATACATTGCCATTCTAAAAAAAAAACTATTATTTTTGTTGAATATAGTGTAGGTACATATACATATCACCCAATATTGTATATATTTTCAATTTATTGTATTAATTGTACAAATATTGATATATTTAAGTCCCATAGTAAGAATCACTTTTTGATCTCGCAAGACAAAGTAATTAAGCTCCTGTATACTATAATATACTTATAACCATAAGCAAATCAAACTCTACTTACACATCTTCTCCAGGCAGGAGGGGTTCAGCCCTAAAAAAAGAAATGTTATTAAAATCATACCAGCAAGACGTAAGTTTAATTATGAAATTAACCGTAAAATAAGTCCACTCTAAAAAAAGAACAAGTAAAATAAGTCAATAAATTTGTATGAAGTAGGATGGGCATTCACACGCCTACATTTGTTACAACAACCATTACCCAAAAGTGTTAACTAATAAACTGGTCATACTTACTCTGGTATCCTGGACTTACCAGGATGAACATATGTCATTCTAACGTCAAACATCGCTCTGTATAATTTAATTGATAAATAATCTATTTTCCCAGTCTAAGTAATAAAGAAGTTCATAAATACACTCGGATTATGTTGTAACATCAGTGAAAGTGTTATCTAAGCCTTAAACTGCAGATTTATGGAGAACAAATCAAACAAGAGGATGTGCATAATCACTAGCAATCTATCAACATCACCATCATTAAAACAGGTTAGAGATACACAATCTGCAACATTAAACTGATATTAAGCTGCAAAACTCGAAATACTGGACCGAAAATCAATTATTTAATAATATACAGCTGAAAATGGCTACAAATAGTTTTATAGAATGTAAACAGACCGAGACAATGACTCATTAACAGATCATTTAAATTACTCGACCAATCACGAACTTTGCAGTTGACTTGACAAGAGATGCTTCGTTCAGAAACTGACGTGACTGTGTTTGAATACAAGCGATTTGAGACTACGTTCCATTTCACGCAGATTTATATTTTTTCACAAAAATATTTAAAAAAATTTAGATTATTACTAACGCACTCGCAGGAAGTAGCATCTGTGCAGAGTTATTAGCAGATCTCTACAGAGGGCGCTTCGGTGACTATATTTATCTAAAATGGATCCAGAAACTAATAACATTACCTTTCGAAAAATCTGTCGAACTAGTTCGTTAAATGATCTGTCCAGCATGTCAAGTAGTAGTAATAAAAACATATTCGACACAACAATGATGAGTATACCAGATAGCTTGCATAACAATAGTGGGGAAATAAATGATTTGAGTGAACAAGTTAAATTACTCACTACACAACTTCAGAGCGCTCATCTAGAAATAGAGAACCTTAATAGCGAAAACTTTCGACTCAAATCAGATCTTCAAAAATCGATGAAAACTATCAATACATATAAACAATTGTGCTCATCACCAGAGAAGAAAAGTAAGACACCGATATCAGCTCGAAAAACCAAAACACCCATTCATAACAAAACTGAGACCAGATCACCAAAGGATAATCCAAGCAATGATCGCGCTAAACCATTTGTTGATTCCAATCCCCAAATCACGACAATCGTGCTTGACAAAGAGACTCAAACCAATAGCCACTCCCATACGGAGACTGAAAAAAATTGTAAGAAACTACACAGTTCGTCTATATCCGTCAGTTGAAACAAACCTCAAAAATATAAAACAGAGCTGGCATTTGCAAAAAGTAAACATAAGAATAAATTATGTATTCTAAGTAGTGGCATCAAACCCGCAGGACATTTGTCCTTGATTGAAGACATTTTCTCTGATTACTTCGATTTTTGCCATTACTTAATACCGAACGGAACTATTAATGAACTCTTATATAGCATAGAAAATAAACTGAAAGACTTTACCGCTAATGACTACTGTCTCATTTTCATAGGAGAAAATGACATAAAATCTGAGACAAATTACATAAACATGATAAATATGATAAGGAAATCGTTACAGAAGGTGGCCCATACAAATAATGTTATCTGTTTACCGACATTTATAACAGGAGCACCTATTTACAATTTTAAAGTGGACATGTTCAATAATCTGCTTTATCTTGACCTACATAATAATGACTATGCCTACCTATTTGACAGCAACAGAGAGCTAACGCTGGACATGTTTTCCAACACAACGGGAAAAATTAAAAAACAGGGAATTAAACGTATATACGACGGCATTATGAATAATATTCTAATTGATTTGTGCTCATTTGGTCAAGTTGACATAATACCGAATAATGGTGGAATACATACGGATTCATACATTACCACCCCTGAAATCAACGAAAAAGAAACTGAAAACCAGTTTTTTCTCTGAGAAATATATGTTTATCTTACATCAGAATATTGCAGGTCTAATGAACAAATCTGATGCATTATGTGTTAACTTAGAAGAACTCGCTGACAGTAACAAAATTGTGGATGCTATATGTATTACGGAGCATTTTATGTTAGCAGGATTTGAATCAAATTTATATATACCAGGTTACCATTTAGCTTCTTCATACAGTAGAATAAATAGTAAAAGAGGAGGAACATGTATCTTACTTAAAAAAGGTCATAAATTCAGGGAAATTCTAGAAATTCGCAAATTTTGTGTTGAATCTATACTCGAAAGTTGTGCAGTTGAACTTCTTGACTACAAAATTATTATTGTTTGTATATATAGGGTACCCAAACAAAATAACTTGTATTCGTTCTTCCAAAAACTGGAAAAACTTTTGACATATATTACCAAATTGAAGTGTAAAAATATTATAATTGCTGGTGATTTTAATATAGATGTTCTAAAACGCAATAATGCAACATTAGATTTTGAATGTTTACTGTTAAATTATAATTTAAAACTGACGTTACATGAGCCGACCAGATTTGCCAGTCAAACTTGTATTGATAATTTTGCACATAACTTTAAAAAGGGTTGTAAATCTGAAATTTTGGAATTAGGTCTGTCAGACCATACCGCACAATTAATTAAAGTTCCTGTTAAAAAAAATCCGACATTAAATTATTGGCATACATTACAACGTGACTATTGTATAGAAAATATTGACAAATTTAAACTGTGTATTAAGAGCTTGTCTTTCTCGGATATTTACCTCACTGATGACCCAAACACGGCTTATCAACACTTCATAACTGATTTTAAACTCTTTTACGATCTTTGTTTTCCACAATCCAGATTTTTAATAAAAGCCAATCATAAACCAAAGTGGGTATCGCGTGGTGTAAAAATTTGCAGTCGTAAGAAAAAGGATTTGCTATGGAAATTTAGATTTAACCCAACAAACGAGAATAAATTGAAGTACCTTAATTACTCTCAGTTATTTAAAAAAATTATAAAACTTACAAAACGTGCGCAAAATAACTATACAATAATAACGTCACGTAATAAAACTAAAACAGCGTGGCGGATTATAAACAAAACGAAACTTAACACGCCAAAAGAATCGATTGATGAAATCAAAATTGATGACAACAACATCATTAAAAATCCGGCAGAAATAGCGAGCTCATTTAATAACTATTTTATTGATAAAGTCAAACCGCTTCAAGGTTCGGGGAAAAAAGTTACGTCTTTAATTAATCACCGATTAAATTCAATGTTTCTTGCTCCAAGTTTACCCAACCAGTTTCATAGAATTATAAGAAATCTTAAAAATACCAAGAGCGTAGGATACGACGGTATCTCTACTAAAATAGTTAAGGCAGTAAATGAGGATATATGCCATCACTTGAGTCATATTATGAATTTGTCTATTTCAACCGGAATATTTCCTGAAGATCTTAAACTATCAGTTATAAAACCTTTATTCAAAAAAGGAAGTAAGCAGTTAATGGTGAATTATAGACCTATTGCACTATTATCAATATTTTCAAAAATTTTTGAAAAATATGTTTATGGTGAACTTAATTCATATCTTGAAAATAATAAAATTTTGTGTAACGAACAAAAGGGCTTTCGACAAAATAAAACGACAAATATGGCCATCTATGAATTCATCCAGAATGTCATCTGCCACGTTGACAACACGGTTCCAGTTTGTGCTATTTATTGCGATATGTCACAGGCATTTGATTATGTAGATCATAATATACTAATCAGCAAACTTGACGCATATGGTATAAGAGGCAATATTTTAGATTTGATTCGATCTTATTTAACGAATCGACAACAAATAACAGAAATAACTAGAGTGAATCGTAAAATAAAAGAAGAAGAGACTATCCGATCTGTAAAGAAATACGTCACACAGGGTGTTCCTCAAGGTAGTGTGCTAGGGCCACCATTGTTTATTATTTATATCAATGACTTGCCAAAGGTGACGACTCAACCTATGACATTATTTGCGGATGACAGCACAGTTTCAATTGCATGTAAAGACATACAAAATTATAAATTTGACATAAATAATTCATTGACATCTATAATTTCTTGGCTTGATAATAATAATTTAAAAATAAACTTATCAAAAACAAATATAATGCACTTTGGACAAAGATTGAATAATCCTTTAAATGTAAATTTGATCCATGATAACTACACTATAAATGAAGTAACAAATGCCCGTTTTCTAGGCTTAATTATAGACAGTAAACTTAATTGGAAAGATCACATTGACGAACTGTGTAAAAAAATCAGTAGTCAAGCTTATGCTTTGTACCAACTTGCTCCAACTGTCAACACCGATGTGTTACTTTCGGCTTATTATGGACTTGTTGAATCTGTCCTTAGATATGGCATTATCTTTTGGGGAAACTCAACAAATAAAGATATGGCATTTAAAATGCAAAAACGATGCATACGTGCCATGTTCGGCATCCTCAGTACCGAGAGCTGTAAGCCACTTTTTACAAAACATAGAATCCTCACACTTCCTTCAATTTATATCTTGGACATATCCCTGTTTGTCAGAAATAACCCCCATTTGTTTCCTCGGTTATCGGACATTATTATGCGTAATCGCCGGGATAATAGTAAAATTCGTGTCCAGCCAGCTAAGACAGCTCTGCTGCGTAAAAGCGTTGTATGCATGGCACCAATAATTTATAATAATATCCCCAACCATATTAAAAAATTAAATACAGCCCAGTTTAAGAAAACTTTTAGAAAAATACTGTCAGAAAAAGCGTATTATAGTGTCAATGAATTTTTAAATGACAAATCTCTGTAATGACTAAATTTATTTTGACTATTTACTTTGACTTTTTAACTTAATTTTTAATTTAATAATTATTCATCACTGTAATTTCTAAATTTATTTTGACTATTTACCTAATTTGTTGAATTTAATTTTAATTTTTGATGTTTTTTATTGTTATTAATCTCTGTATTTTTTATTATTTCTATTTTTGTTTATTTATTTGACAGTTATTGAAATTGATTTACTTAATTTTAAAGTTGTACGATTTTGACGATTTTCAATTTCTTTTGACATAAGCATTAAGATGACAGGTAACTTATAGATTTAACATTTATCGAAATTGATTGCATTTAAATTATATTATTTTGACGATTTTAAATTTTGTTTAACATTAGCATTAAAATTATTTATAACTTAACCTATTTAATATTTATTTATATTGATTGTATTTTAATTTGTATTGTACCTAACTATTATATTGAAATTGTTATATTGTGAAAGTTTAAATAATTTCTTTTATGATATTTTAAGTTAAACGTGTGTTATAAATTCGACAATGTTAATTTACTAAATATATTTGTACGTCTCTGGGCAAAACATGGAGGATCTACCTATCTGTAACATCTCGCACACTGCTGTAATTTGACCTGTGTTTACAAATAAAGCATTCTGATTCTGATTCTGATCCTATGTCTGCTACCCCCAATATGCTTGGCCGTCAGTGGCCCAGCAGAAGCAGTCAGCGACGCTAAAAAATAAAAGTTCATTCAAACCATGCAAGATAAAAATCAATTGGAATGATACGTGCAAACTCAACCAGATTAAGTACAATCATTAGTTTGCCCAAAGCCTCTCATACATTCTACCACACTCATGTTAGTAAACAAAACAATATGTATTTATTTAAGTCTGTAACTAGTCAACGACGTTCAAATAAATTACACTTGATTCAGACTAAAACAAAATTTTATCACAGACGTATATTATTTTGCAATGGCTCCAACATTATATAATAAGTTGCCTGAGCAAGTGATAAGTAGCAAGAATATAAGTGAGTTTAAACGAAATCTTTTTAAATGAATTATTAAATGACAAGGTGTATTATTCCGTTAGTGAATTTTTGAATGACAAATTTAAAAAATTATTTGTTTTCGACTTATTTAATTTATCTATTTGTATTTTGACATTATTTTCTTGACTCAGCATCTGCCTAGCCTGTTCCCAACTATATTGGGGTCGGCTTCCAGTCAAACCGGATTCAGCTGAATACCAGTATTTTACGTGGAGCGGCTACCTACCAGACCTCCACAATCCATTAAGGGTAACACGGTACTCCTTGGCAAGATTGGTGTCTGTTTTTCTGGCTTCTGACTATCCGTAATGACTGCCAAAGATCTCCAAATGACAGCCGGAACCAACAACTTAACGTGCTTTCCGAGGCACGGAGGAAACTCGGTATGTTGAGATGGTCACCCATCCACAGGCCAACCTCGGCAAGCGTTGCTTAACCTTAAAGATCGACCTGTGCGGCTGTTATTATTTAGCCACGAGCTCCTCTTTTTTTGCATTATTTTCTTGACTATTTATAATTAAAACTTGACATTCAATTAGTTGGTAATTAAAATGTGCCTAGTTAGGTATTGACATTTTAGATCTTAACTTTATTTAAATGATTTTTGTATTTTAATTAACATTTTTGCAATTTATTAATAAAAGTAAAACAGAAATTATATCAAAATTGTTGTTGCCTAACAACAATTAGTAAAATACTAAAAAAAAAGCTTCCCCTCATAATTATACGCGACTTATACTAGAACCGTCAATGTTATCATACCGTCGTCGTGATAATCAGACGCGCTTGTATGGACACGTCTGTAAAATAAAATCACTTGAATCTGTCTTCAGCTTCAGATTTAAATCTTGGTGCACCACGTTATAAAAGATGTATGTGTAAGTATTTTCGAAAAGGTTTTCTAATGAACTTAGCACATACGTTTTCCATTTTCTTATTTCTTAATCTGTAATAAACAACAATAACATTAATAAAACTAAAGCAAACTCAAAAAATCTTCAAATAAACATAACAAGTTGACAAACTTACTTCTCGAACGAGGAACGACGAAACAATTTTGAGTTAAAACTTTGACAAGAAAAACTAGTTGTACCAATATTCAGAAAAAAAAACTTTGATCTCCTGTTTCATAATCAACTAAGTATAGCCTAAATCGGTTAATTTATTAGTTCATTATTTTTAAACAAAAGTTTTTGAGAAAAGATTAAAGTAGGTAGATACTGATGGTAATCTTTGCAAATTAACACAATATTCTTATTTAAATTAAAGCCAAATCATTTGTTCTGTTTCATTATTTTTAATTAATTATTACATAAATTTGTTACTCACCTGCATATTCGCTTCAGCTAGCTTTAGTTTTCCTCACTTCTGTTAATGTTTTAATATTTATTTGAATATAAAAGTTATGTGTAACGAAATATATAAATATTACAAAAATATCTGTAATTAATACTTCATCACAGAGTAATAACTTCTCAAAAAATTGTATTTATAGGCACGAGTTACCTTTACGAATGAATGTATCATGGTTTGATTCAACCTCAATAGATGGCGTGCGTAACAATTACAATTTAGCATGTATACATACATACAATAATAATATCGTATCCGTGTTTTATAAAATCGATTGCTCAGGATTTTTTTAAGTATTCACATTTATATAACAAAAAATAAAAAGTTTTAGCTGTAATAAGGTTAATTAGTAGGTATGTGTATTTTAATTCTTTGCAGTTGTTATTGGAATAGAAATAAGGGATGTTGCGGATGCCGATTTTTTGACATCCGCGGATATGAATGCGGATGGTTATTTCTTTCTTGTCGCAACTTGTATTAGATACGTTCGCAACCGCATTGACTATTGCGGATGCAGATGTCCAACTCTAAGCGGGATATTCGCAACGACCCTGATAAAAATCGAACCAAAAGGTCCATCACACCTTTATAACTTTTTGTTAGACAAGACGAGGATACAAACCTGAGCGAGTGGGTCCCGTCGGCGTCACTGCCTCCGACTGCCGCTGACTACGGCGGATCCGGAGGAAGCGGCGCCGAGGGGAGCAACGAGCCCGGATGCAGCGGAGCAGGGAAAATGTCACCATTATTAGAGGCGGCAATTAAGCGGTCATAATTTACGAACGGCCCGCCAACCGGCCGTGCCTCCGGCCGGAGGAGTTACCCACGCTAAAAGGGAAAGGCGTAGGTAAAAAAACGAAAAAAAAAGTAATTGATAGCGTGTTCAATTTCATTCATACCTTCTATTCATTCGTTAAAAAATAACAGGTTTCGCTTGATCCATGAGGTTTCATTACGGTCTAGTGTGACACACCTTTACGTGTACCATAGTTGATTTATGACAGTCGTAAAACTCGAACATTTTCAAACGCACATAAGCGCCGTAAACAACGTATTGAACGCCGCACTAATGCGGCTAAGCCGCACTTAGACTACTAGCTAGACTTTCTTCAACCGCGCATATGCGTTCATATCACCACACGGAAAAAAAATTGAACGCGCATGAGCGTTTGCCGCACAGGGTTAGTTAGCTATTTAATTAGCATTTGCACAAATGTTCACTATACACACCTTTACGTGTACCATAGTTGATTTATGACAGTCGTAAAACTCAAACATTTTCAAACGCACATAAGCGCCGTAAACAAAGTATTGAACGCCGCACTAATGCGGCTAAGCCGCACTTAGACTACTAGCTAGACTTTCTTCAACCGCGCATATGCGTTCATATCACCACACGGAAAAAAATTTGAACGCGCATGAGCGTTTGCCGCACAGGGTTAGTTAGCTATTTAATTAGCATTTGCACAAATGTTCACTATAATTCAGCAGGCAATGCGTGGAATTCTATGTAATTGAATGATTGTCGTTATCAACATTTAGAAGTGTTTATACAATGTTTAAGTGCACTGTATTTCGTCCATTATCATGAATAACAACATAATTTTTTTCACGGATGTCCCACAAATTTGCAATATCTTGTAAACTCATTGCATACTTCACACTACTACAGTTGTGTGATGTACATCCCAATCCCACCAAACTGTTTGGTAGGTTTACGTTTAGAATACTAAATTTTAAGTCGCAATATGTACAAACTAAAGCATGTTATTTTAGGCACGTAGTCGTCGGAAGCTTTAATTGGTTGTTACTTTGTCGGTAGGTACCTAAGATACTTTGAATTAGCATTTATCTACTCTGTGATTAGAAGAATTAAATCTCAGATGTCTTAAAATAAACCACAAATAGGTACGATCTTGCCAGGGTTGTGGAATTGTTCGAGACTCCTGTAGGTACATCCCTAATGTTTTCCTGGTTGTCTTTCTATCTGGGTCCGGAGCTCGTTGATTACCTATTTTAACCGACTTTCCAAAAAGGAGGAGGTTCTCAATTTGGTTGTATTTTTTTAAACGACTTCCCAAAAAGGAGGAGGTTCTCAATTCGGTTGTATTTTTTTATGTTTGTTACCTCATCATGTTTGAAAACTCCGACGATAAAATTATGAACAGATTTGAAAAATTCCTGTTTTATCTGAAAGACTTGCAGATTGGTCCCATTTAAATTTTATCAAGATCGGTTTCGAACTTATGGTTTTATGTCATCCAAGTAATCGAAATTGCGTATTTTGCATTTCTGCGATTTTGTAGTGGTGTTGTTAGGTGAGGTACCACTAAAAAGTAAAAAAACAAAAAAAAAACACTCAAAAGTAAAAAATAACTTAAATTTCGGAAGTCGGTGTCAAAGAAAGAAACTAACTAAAACACCGACTTCCGAATTTAAAGTTATTTTTTACTTTGTAGTGTTTTTTTTTTTTGGAAGTCGGTTGTACCCACTTCAGGTTAAATTCGAAAAATGAGGAAGGGTTCCACTTTGTCTGAATGTATTTTTTTTTTTTCATGATTGTTCATCGTAAAATGATTTTGAAGAGTAGTTTTCCTGAGTGGTTGGTTGGTTCTATTTCAATTTAGTAAAGATCTGAAAGAACTTCGGAGTTTCAAAGATAGGCGCCAGAAAAAAAAACACAACTTCCGAAATTAAAGTTATATAAATTTTATAGTTTTTAACAATAAAAAAAATATAATAATGTGTTTCAAATAAGAAGAATAAACTCAAGGCTGTGGAGTAGCACGGGTTCTCTAGTAAATTATAGTGTTATTAGCTGTCTATTTGATTAATAATATAAATATAATGTAATTTAAAGGTCGCGACAAAAAAAAAAAAGAACACGACACAAAAACTGAGCGTCTTTAATTCCGATCGAACATAAACAGGTTGGTTATAATCACGTTATAATACTAAGACCATTATCTAAAAACGTCCTGCGATTTATAAACACCTACATTAAAAGATGAGCTATCGAAAAAAACGACTTTCTATCGATAGCTATCAAATTAATTAAGAAATTACTTTTTTTTAAATGAAAGATTAATATTAAAACGTGCGTAAGTATTATTATTTTAATTTATTATATCTTTAAGGTCAATCATCGTTAAATAACCGGCCCAGACGGAGTCAGACTCAAGCAAAAGGTTCCGAACCAAAAATGTCTTCTTACTTTGAAACCATATTTTTTTTTATCTATAAGTAAAGCATCACCTTTTTTTTTTCAAAATGTTAGGCCCAGAAGTTACAGAGGTAAGGTGGGAGGGAGGAATGGTAATTTATTAGCTATTTTCAAATTCAAATGCATCAACTGGGGATTCGAAGAGACGGATAGTCACACGACTGATCCTATAAGGTACCGTTTAAAAAAAAAATAGTTTTTCCGAGGTCTTAAATAAATATTTTGTCATTTTCTTTCGGTTTTAATGTCGCTCGATATTTTTAACCCCCGAGGCATAAGAAGGGTATTATAATTGACCGCTGTATCTGTATGTCTGTGTGTGGCACCGTAGCTCTTAAACGGGTGAACGGACCGATTTGGATGCGGTTTTTTTATTTGAAAGCAGGTTTTCCAGCGGTGGTTCTTAGATTACTCTTGTCAAAATCGGTTGAGCCGTTGAAGATCGTCAGCTTTTCCAGTTGATGAAGGGATTTAACCAACTTTCACGGGTCTGATTGATGCGACATTTGGTATCTGTTATTTCAATATTATTGCAAGAATAAGGTAACCTATACTCAAATCCTCCGCCTAGTTACAGCAGAGCTATCATGTATATCACCCATTTGACAATTTTTTCCCGCTAATTTTGTGAAAGTTATTTCTGTATCAAAAACTGGGCCTTTGTCCTCGATGTTGCAGGCCAGTGCTAGGTTGTATGTTGATTAAAATATTATTCGCGGCAGTAAGACGTATTTAGTCACAGAATGTGTTGACGTTCATCCAGAATGTCCAACTTGGAGTGCTAATTCTACTTCAAGTAGCATTCGCATGTCAGTCGCATTCTGTCAAAAATGTATTAAAATTGAGGCTTTCTTGACAGATTGCGACAGATGTCAATGCAAAAGTTGCATAAAAATTTGTAGAATTGGCACACAGGTAATCGAATGGAACTTTCAAGTCTTTTTAGGATCACTTACCGAAATGGCAAAATAGAACCCTTATGGTCTGTCTCAGTGTGTCCGTCTGTCACAGCTGAATATCTCGAAAACTACTAATGCTATAAACATGAGATTTAGAATGGTTTTAGATGACATTTGCACAACAATTTAGCAAGAAAGAAATAAAAATTGTAAATGTCATGCTGCAACCGTTCTTAAAAATTCAAAGTGGGCCTGCTAAAAATCTGATATTATTGTATGTGACAGTATTTTATGTAAATGTTACAGGAAAAAAAAACGTTTTCTCTAAATGGCACACTTTTTCAGAATCATCGACAAAAATTACATTAGTTCCACTAGCGGCTACTGCAAAATACACCTCTTCATCAAAATTCTATGACGAATATAGGCCTCGCCGATGAAAATTCATAAACTTTTTATCTACACTATACTCAGGAACTACTCCGGTCCGATTTGAAATATTCTTTCAGTATTAGATAGCCCATTTATCGAGGAAGGCTACATATCATCACACTAAGACTAAAAGGAGCCGAGCATTAATGGAAAATATGACGCAGACGAAGTTGCGTTTTTTTATAGTGTATTATAATTATGATGGTACGGAAACCTCGGTGCGCGAGTCCGACTCGCTCTTGACGGATTTTTTATACTTGATGATGTGCTTGCTCTAGACAGTCTAGGTCAGAATTGACAGAGACAGTCGATGATGTAGTGAGAGTATCCAGAAGAAGCCTGACCATTCTATTTTAAGTGATTCGGGTTGTAAGCTTTCGGAAACAGACACAGGTAGAGAGCCACTCCACTCCTTGGCTTTGCACATTATACAAGACGTTTGGAAACGCTTAGCGCGAATTTGTGGAGTAGCAACAAATTAGGGATGGTAAATTGAAGTGCGTCTAAATTTCCGATAATAGAAGGGGCCGGTGTGTTGAGGTCATGGAGTTCTTAGGCACACTCGCCTAAATACTTACTAATTGCGGCGATGAGCCAAGCTGTGAAGCTTGGCATCCAGCAGTTTTACGTTGCCAATGAGCCTCTTAGCTTTGAGTCCCATCGAGTCAAGCTAGTGGCCACTGGGCGGTTTGCGGAAGCATTTAATAGCGATAATTGTCTTAAACAAACTGTCAACTACTAATGACAAGTCTCACGAATGCTCGTTTAAAACACTATTGTGTGAGATGTATATTTACCCTATACATGGAGGACGTTCTATTTTTTTCTCAAAGTCAACTTGGATCTGTAATGAATAATAACAGATCGCGGGTATGTAATTACTGTCTATTAGATGACTTATCAATCTGCTATTGTGAAAACTGGCATTGTGCAATGTCACTTGCGTCCTTAGACATAGGACTTAGGCGGCCAACATAACACTTGCTTGGGTTCAAAGGTCATTAGGAGGAACTAAGATGGATTTTTAGTCAGTAAGAGCAACTCCCTTTTCCCCCGCTGAAAGCGAGAGGTGTCATTTCCATGATTTCTCAAACTTAAAAAATGTGGCAAGCAAGAATTATTCTATTTTGCCTCAGTGGTCTCTTCGGTAGTAATATTAGGTAGGCCACATTGTAGGAATCTGCTACACTCGTTCATTTTAATAGAGCAGAATACACTCGCATAGTCTTTAATTCATAAATATCGACCTGTGTGCGTTATTGATCATGTGGTTAGGATTTTGTGATAAAGGATTGTTGATTTTTCGACAGACGTATTCTGTGTCAGGATATCACATTTTTATAGCTTAAATTTAAAAAAAAAACGATTAAAATAATCCTAATAAGGAACTGTTAATTCATGCTGAAGTAGGTTAGTAAATATTATGACTGTATATTATCCATGTGACATTTCGGTAGCGTGTCAATAGAATGATAAATGTGTCTAGAGCAGCCGTGCTCAACCTTTTATCTGTCAAGGCCACATTGAGCTTCTGCTAATGTCAAGATGGGCCGCAATAACTTATAGTGAATTAAAATACTACATACTTTAATAGTATCTAAGTACATACTTAGCACTTTTGAATTTGTTACAGGACTATTTTCATATGACATGAGGCCAATTTTTTCACGTTAATAGTGGGTGAGGAATAGTCTCAACACGTCAAGGACGAATCAGTACAGTATAGATACATGAACATTGATACACTGACTAAATATAGCATTATTAATGAGCTATGCTATTGGCCCATACGGAAAAGCATGACGGGCGGCCACATGCGGCCCGCGGACCGTAGATTGAGTATAGTATAGCTGGTCTAGAGCATACCATAGCCACTTGTATATCTAGAATTCGCGTTGTTTTGCTTTCCAAGTTAAACCATCTACATACCTACTGGGTGGCTACATTGTATTGTTATATCGTATGTTTATTAACTGGGACTGTTTTTATTGTTTCGTGCCAATTGTGGAACAATTGAAAGATTGTTGTGCGTACCGTACCTATTTAGGTAAGTACAACAAATAATACCATCCTAAGTCGGAACATTTCATCTGTGTAGCAAGAAATGATTTAATTGAAAAGCTTAAGGCTGTGGACACGAACTCAGCGGGAAAGGAGCGGCGGCGGCGGCGGCGGCTGCGCGGGCAGCAGCAAGTCGATGCAGATCTGTTCACGAAGCCAGCGGGCAGATCGCGCGGCGTTAGGTCGGCGTGCGTAGTGTTTTTAACCGACTTCCCAAAAAGGAGGAGGTTATCAATTCGGTTGTATGTTTTTTTTTTATGTTTGTTACCTCATAACTCCGACAATTATGAACCGATTTCAAAATATTTTGTTTTATCTGAAAGGATATACTTGCAGATTGGTCCCGTTTAAATCATATCAAAATCGGTTACGAACTTTGGATTTTAAATCGAAATAGCTGGAATTTGACTATTTAGATGATTCTTTGATAATCGAAATTGCGTATTTTGCTTTTCTGCGATTTTTCAGTGGTGTTGTTAGGTGTGGGGCACCACTAAAAAGTGAAAAATAAAAAACTTTTTACAAAAAAAATACAACCGACTTCCAAAAAAAAAAACACTACAAAGTCAAAAATAACTTTAAATTCGGAAGTCGGTGTCAAAATACGAAGAATCTAACAAAAACACCGACTTCCGAAATTAAAGTTATTTTTTAATTTGTATTGTTTTTTTTTTTGGAAGTCGGTTGTATTTTTTTTGTGTTATGAGAAGTTGCCTATCTATGAATACGTCACTGCACACGCGCTGGCCCCGCAGCCGCGCCGCGCATCTATCGTGAACAGTTCCACATCTATGTATTTAAACGTGCTGCTGCGCCAGCGCCGCCACTGCCGCCGCCACGCGCCTCTGAATTCGTGCCCGAGGTCGGCCAAAGTGTACAGAATAACGGTCTCTTAGCATGTCTAATAATTTTGTTGTGTAGCCCGCAAAAGGGAAATAAACAATTTATTATTTAATTTGTTTTGTAGTTTCTGTGTCATGCAAAATACCTAATGATGCAAAAACCAATACTTGTCGTCAAATATTGATTAGAAAAAAAAAACAATACAGCAATCAGTTGTATCTAAATATCTATGAAACTTGGGACTTAAAAATAATCAATGGTGATTCTATGTTGAGACCGTTCAAGACGTTTCACCATCTGTCACTCATTTATTATAGTAGTATTTTCCAGGAATAATAAATCTCCATTAAACATTGTATAGTATAATATTTAATGACATTTTAATAACAAGACTTAATCGGTTTCTACTTAACTGTAATCGTGACTTTGGTACAGTCAGCGAAGTAAATTAGTATGCAGGCAGCATACTAAGTATTACTTGTGTAGTAGGTAATAAAATTATGCATTTGCTCATCCTCATGTAATCATTACGCTCGTATTAGGCACTTGCCTCACCGCCGGCGAGGAAGCGATTAGCTATCGACTCTTTGCTCACTGAGGAAAAGGACAAAAAATATAGATCTCGTGTGATTAAAAGAGACACGTACATTCATAGTCGATAGCTGGCTGTTCACACTGCCGGCGAGCGGCTCTTACCTCTAGTTAATCGCAGCGGCAACAGCTATTAGATTGTACTCGCTTGGCGGTCAGAACTCACAGTAAAGTGCGAGCCGGAGCGAATATTGCGAGTAAAAGCACTCGATTAAAACTAACGAATATATTCACTCGCTACTCGCTGCCCATCAACTCCTTCCAAGTTTCAAGCTTTATTCGCTACTCGCTGATCGCCAGCGGTAAGACAAGTACCTTATTAACTAGCTGACCCGTGTCCACTTTGTTGGACGGTATTTTTCGAGTACATATGTAGCCTATGATACTCGCAAATAAAGTGGCTTTCTATTGATTAGAATTTTTTAAATCTGTTCAGTAGATCCAGAGATAGCCGCTACAACCTCACAAACTCCTCTTTATAATATTATTAAGTATAGAAGGGATAAGGAGGCATGGGATGGGGGATGAGGGTTTCCAGGAAAATTTACGCCACACATAGGCGGGTGGTTCTTTTACAAATGTCAGAAATCTGTTTCATATTTAACTTTGCCCCAAACTATAAAATTTCTCCAGGATCCTGGGTTTTTGTTACACACATGCAATTCACAAACAGTTTTACCCAGAACAACTATCTTTAAGCCATACAAATATTTGTTCCGTGCGGGAATCGAACCCACCACATGCAGCGCAGCAGTCGATCGCTAAACCGCTGCGTCAACCGTTACGTCAAATTTGATAGACGCGCCTGGATCTCACGCCTCAGTGTTGCCACTTGTCATTACAGGAAACTCATTTTGCTTAAAACGGAGACAACATGATTTCGCAAAACATATATTGCTTTTCGAAGACGAATGAATTCCTTCATGTTTCATGGTTACGTCACTTCATTGAGCATTTACAGCCCGTCTGTTCTGCCAGTATAATATCAGCGTGTGAACGTAAGTGGAGTGAGCGTGAGGTGGACTGTCATTCCATTTTGGCTGTATGGATTGACAGCTCTTCATGTTCACTTTCCCTAAGCTTACACGGTCCTCACCGTGTCACTGTTACAGAAGCTACCAAGCCTCCGTTGCCCGTCTGTACGTCCTTCCGTCCGTTCGTCTGTCCATCCACCCGTCGTCCGTCTCTCGTGTTTATGAGCGGGCTTTATGTCAAGAACCATAAAAATCAGAACAGTTGTTTTCACAGATTCTGAATTCCTATTGCTAAAACCACAAAAAAATCCATTACTTTTTTTCGATTAATGGTACTGAATTCTTCGTGTGAGAGTCCGACTCACACTTGACCCATTTTTAACCGACTTCCCAAAAAGGAGGAGGTTATCAATTCGGTTGTATGTTTGTTACCTCATAACTCCGACAATTATAAACCGATTTGAAAAATTGTTGTTTTATCTGAAAGGATATACTCGCAGATTGGTCCCATTTAAATCATATCAAAATCGGTTACGAACTTTGGATTTTAAATCGAAATACCTGGAATTTACCGGTACATGGTGGACATCCCACCTATACGCACAAAACGTTTTGGGAATACATTCATTGTGCGTACAGCTAAGGAGTGGAATTCCCTGCCTGAGTCTGTGTTTCCTGATAGCTACAACCTGGGAGTCTTTAAGTCAAGAGTGAATAGGTTACTTCTAGGCAAGCGTGCTCCACCTTAGACCGCATCATCGCTTAACATCAGGTGAGATAGCGGTCAAACGTACGCCTATAAATATATAAAAAAAAAAAAAAAAAAAAATTGACTATTTAGATGATTCTTTGATAATCGAAATTGCGTATTTTGCTTTTCTGCGATTTTGCAGTGGTGTTGTTGTTATGTTTCACTAAAAAGTGTAAAATAAAAAACTTTTTACAAAAAAATACAACCGACTTCCAATAAAAAAACACTAGAAAGTAAAAAATAACTTTAATTTCGGAAGTCGGTGTCAAAATACGAAGAAAGTAACAAAAACAGCGACTTCTGAAATTAAATTGGAAGTCGGTTGTATTTTTTAATTTTATTATAGTGCTTATTGATGTTTTTGCAATAAGGCCGTCTTATGATGCCTTATGAAGTGTTATCATCATATATATATATTTTTACTGTTGATAGGCACGCATTTGATAACTATCTAACCTGATGGTAAGCGATGATACGATTTAAAATGGAGCACGCTTGCCTAGAAGTAACTTATTCACTCTTGACTTAGATTCCCAGGTTGTAGTAACAGGAAACACAGACTCCGGCAGGGAATTCAACTTCTTGACTGTACGCACTATCAATGTTCCGTAAACTTTTGGCCTGTGTGTACTTAACCAATAATGAAGTTACTTAGAACTGAGTGAAAAAAAAAAACTAGTTTTGTACAGATCAAGGTTGTTGCCATAGCATCTATAATTATGTATTAGCAACGTACGCAGCTTCCCCGTTGTGCAGCAGATTGTTGTGTTTTCTAATGGTTGTATGGTTAATTGAATGCTGTTGGTTTTGTTTTCCTACTGTTAAGGCGGTACCCTGAGCAAATAATCTTGAGCATTTTTTCCCTCAATAACAGCGCAAGAGATACAGTAGCGAATTACGCTCAGAATGTTGAATAAAATCGTTATAAAATCTAATTTTGGTCGTTTGAAAAAAATACTTCTACCAAATTGTTCATAATTAAATTGCCTATCCATTAGTGTAAGTGCAAAATCAAGATAATCGTTAGTTTTCGAGAAGATGCATGTTTTCAGTATTTTTTTCTCATTTCTGTGGTTTCGTTGTGAGGAGATTACTTAAACATTATACTTAATAATAAAAAATAAAATCTACCATTTTGAAGCCAAGATTATGTAGAAATTCAATGTATTTTTTATTAGTTGCTATTTCTTTTGGATAAAGAGTAGATAGCTCCAAAAAACTGCACAAAAAACGGCTAGCGCTGCGTTTTGCTCGGGGACGCGCCTTAATAGGGTTCGTAATCCTGTGTTGGATGCATGTTAGTTACTCTTTTCCGTTTAGGCACTTGCCTTGTAACCCGGTGGTCGTGGGTTCGAAGCATAATTTGTAAAGTTGTTTTCAGTTTGGCTTAGGACATTGCAGGCTTGAATCACCAGATTGTCTGATTAAAAGATGATTCCGTGCTTCGGAAGGCACGTATACGCGGGTGGTCCAGTCCCACCACTAACAAGACTGGAGGGAGATCTGGCGCAGGACCAATGGCTGTCCAAGGCATTGGCCTGTCCCACCACTAACTTCTTAACTCCGGGCTGTCACAGATATTCCTAATAGAAAATCCCAATAACACTTTCATTGCGACATTGGATTCCAAATCCGTGGCTGAAAACTACGTCGGTATCGTTACATATTATGATACAAGTGTCGCTAATTAACAGCCGGTCACGTGATGCGATTGGTTGTTGTATATTCGTGACAATCTCTGGGGGGGACTAAAGAAGCCACTAGGTCAAATTAAATTTTCATCTTTATCGTTAACGCGTTAGGTTTATAAGTGTGATGTGTTTTTTTTATTCTGCTAAAGTGGACTTTTTAGATTCGCAGAAGTCGTATTTGATAGCAGGATACAAAATTGCTTTAATAGTAAATACGAAAAAGACATTAAATAAATCTGTTTCGCACTTAGTGGTAAAGAGATCTTCTATCCCTCACTACTCAGTGTCAAATATGACATCTAAGATTGTCACGATTATAGTTAAGTCATCTAAACAGTCACATAAACATTTCTCGTAATATTCGTTCGTACCTGAGGCTAATATGTATGTCAAAAACTGCCCTACAACTTTGTCAAATTGCTTTTAGCTATTTTGCTAAAGTTTGAGTTAAAGATGCAATGAGTATAAAATTTTAGATCTTATGGTTGATCTTTAACCAATGACTATGTCTACGGAAAATAGCTGACACCGTAAGATTATAAAATGTCACGTGAAATTGTTAACTAATTTGTTACAATAAGGCACGTGTACCTTGTAAACTATTTAATTAGAATGAGATTTATTGTATCCTAAATTATATGATCACAATAAATAGAGAACATTTATAACAATCTTACGGAATTTGCAATTATCCGGTGACAACTACAGAATCAGATGGGCGACCTTAAATTGTCGATTATGTAACCATCGTTTTTGTATGCTACTAAGTTTTTGTATCACGCCAACTCTGACATAACTACCAAATAATGAAGTTGGCATTGCTATTTTAAATGTAGGAATAGCAAATCGCAGAGAACAAAAAAAAAATGGAAAAAATACTGCTCAAAATAGATTCTGTTCTTATTGACTAATCTACACTAATATTATAAAGAGGAAAACTTTGTTTGTTTGTTTGTTTGTTTGTTTGATTGTAATGAATAGGCTCAAAAACTACTGGACCGATTTTAAAAATTCTTTCACCATTCGAAAGCTACATTATCCACGAGTAACATAGGCTATATTTTATTTTGGAAAAAAATAGGGTTCCGTAAGATATTTGGGTTTTTCGGACACAAGGTGTAAAAATCAACCAGAAAAGTTACTTATCTACACTAATATTATAAAGAGGAAAACTTTGTTTGTTTGTTTGTTTGTTTGTTTGTTTGATTGTAATGAATAGGCTCAAAAACTACTGGACCGATTTTAAAAATTCTTTCACCATTCGAAAGCTACATTATCCACGAGTAACATAGGCTATATTTTATTTTGGAAAAAAATAGGGTTCCGTAAGATATTTGGGTTTTTCGGACACAAGGTGTAAAAATCAACCAGAAAAGTTACTTATTTTGCGTACGCTGCCTAAACTATAAAAGATAGAACCATGAATTGTTCTAATTAATTGTAGATCTTATAAATATCTACAAAAAAGTCCGCGACACACTATACCTATCTATGTCGAGTGAGGCACAACAACCACTTTTATATTTAAAAATCTTAATTTTCTTTTTGGACTACATTTAAACGCGTTTATTTTACTCATGCTATTAATCCTTATCAAAATAAAGTATTTCATCACTAAGTACAGTTTATGTAGATAATATTTGGTCTTTGAATGATTAAAATCGGACGTTTGGTTTTGAAGTTATGGCGAAATTAAAATATAACGATTTCTGCTGCACGGCCCGTTACGAAGTGGACGTCACCAAGGCGGGAGTGCGCGTGCGGGAGGGGAGTTTAGATCTATGAGTAATATAAAGTGTCCTCCACACTATTCCGAAGTTGCACGAGGCGAAGTGCTCTCCGAAGTTGACCGAATTCCGAAGTAAGTGTCCACACACTCGAGCAACTTCGCGAGGAGCTCAGTCGCCCGTTCCCCCCGTTCCCCTCACGATAGGCATAATGGATAACGTTCATGTGGCAACTGCCGTTGCAACGTGTACTCTCGCATAATAAAATTCCTGCGTATTTACTATGGCTGACGCGAACCGAAGTGAGCCGAGTAGTGTGGACAGACGCTTCGTGTTCGAACTTCGAGTCCTTTGACTCGGGCGCAAAAACCGACAACAACTGGAAGTCGCCCGGGGCGAAGCGAAGTTGCACGAGGCGAAGCGAAGTGCTTTTCTACACTATCGTATTCGCTCAACTTCGATCAACTTCGGGAATAGTGTGGAGGCTACCGCGTGGCTCAGACGCGAGGTCGGCTCCCTACGCAGCGGTCGTGCGCGAAGTCTAATAATTTTCGTGCGATTTTTTTTAGATTTCGTTCTTAAAACTATACCTACGCAAAAGTTCTTCTCAGAGCTAAACAACAGTTCTTCTCAGAGCCAAACAACAGTTCTTTTCAGGGCTAACCAACAGTTCTTTTCAGGGCTAACCAACAGTTCTTTTCAGAGCTAGAATATTACACGCTATTAACATTTTCTTAAACATTTGAAAATGCCTAAGAGAGCCAGGTCTCAACTTACTAAACATAGTTCTCAAGCACGGGCAGCAAGAATACGTGCGAGAATCTTCACCTGAACTTTCACAACGCCTTGCTGAACAAAATCAGAGAAACTCTGAGTTATAATATTATAAAGCAGAAGAGTTTGTTTGTTTGTTTGGTTGAGTACGCTAATCTCAGGAAATACTGGTCCGATTTGCAAAATTCTTTCAGTGTTAGATAGCCCATTTATCGAGGAAGGCTATAGGCTATATTTATCATTAGGCTAAGTCAAAAAGGAGCGCAGAATTAATGGAAAATGTGACGCAGACGAAGTTGCGCGGGTCAGCTAGTTTATAATATTTATGTCACCGTAAAGTGGCAAGAGAGTTTGTAAGCTCTCAATAAATTGACAACTGAACGTTCTGAATACTTCTCTCAAGTTATTTTATACTCTTACAAAGTTTGCCACTTTCCGTTGACAGTTACATACAATACAGCCTTGAAACTTAAAATGGTAGACATAAGCAATTAACAGGATTAATCGATGACATCATAAGACTGGCATTTATTTTCCTAATTAATTCTAGCACCCGTCGGAAGGAAGATTGTTTGTAAAATAAGTTTCGAGCACTCGTAACGACTTTCAAAGATCTACGAGTAGAAAAAAACAGAAGACAGACATACCTGTCATGTATTCGCCTGGCAGATGTGGCTGTGTGCTGAGCCAATCTCGTAATTTCTTGATGTCGCCCGGACTTGTGCCTGTGTTTTTCTTGTACTCATCTTCGAGTGAAATCCCTTTTATTGCCATTGTTCTGGAAACGGAAGGGATACATTTGAGACTTCCTTGGACTTTCAATGCACGTCCTCATTACCTGCATTAATAAACTGCTAAGCTTGCCAGCTTATCATAAACTGGCTGTTGCAACATCTTCCAATCACTCTAAGATTCCACTCATAACCAGCTCACATGCACATTTAACTCCACTGCGGGGCACGATCGACCGACTGATCACTTCAAACCTCGGTAGTCCGCTATGTAACTTGTATGCTAACTGGTTGCAGGTGACAACTTAGCTTTAGAGAGAATGTGAAGCCATAAGCAAAGCTTGAAATGTTAATGATTTACTAAGACATTCTACAAATCAACTTTTATTTCACAAATTGGTAACGTTTTCGTCTCATAAAACAATAATAAAATAATAAATTGAAACTATAACCAAATCTGTTGCGAGGTCTAGAAGCAAAGAAACAGACGGGCAGCAAGTGACTTTGTTTTCTACACTAATATTATAAAGAGGAAAACTTTGTTTGTTTGTTTGTTTGTTTGTTTGATTGTAATGAATAGGCTCAAAAACTACTGGACCGATTTTAAAAATTCTTTCACCATTCGAAAGCTACATTATCCACGAGTAACATAGGCTATATTTTATTTTGGAAAAAAATAGGGTTCCGTAAGATATTTGGGTTTTTCGGACACAAGGTGTAAAAATCAACCAGAAAAGTTACTTATTTTGCGTACGCTGCCTAAACTATAAAAGATAGAACCATGAATTGTTCTAATTAATTGTAGATCTTATAAATATCTACAAAAAAGTCCGCGACACACTATACCTATCTATGTCGAGTGAGGCACAACAACCACTTTTATATTTAAAAATCTTAATTTTCTTTTTGGACTACATTTAAACGCGTTTATTTTACTCATGCTATTAATCCTTATCAAAATAAAGTATTTCATCACTAAGTACAGTTTATGTAGATAATATTTGGTCTTTGAATGATTAAAATCGGACGTTTGGTTTTGAAGTTATGGCGAAATTAAAATATAACGATTTCTGCTGCACGGCCCGTTACGAAGTGGACGTCACCAAGGCGGGAGTGCGCGTGCGGGAGGGGAGTTTAGATCTATGAGTAATATAAAGTGTCCTCCACACTATTCCGAAGTTGCACGAGGCGAAGTGCTCTCCGAAGTTGACCGAATTCCGAAGTAAGTGTCCACACACTCGAGCAACTTCGCGAGGAGCTCAGTCGCCCGTTCCCCCCGTTCCCCTCACGATAGGCATAATGGATAACGTTCATGTGGCAACTGCCGTTGCAACGTGTACTCTCGCATAATAAAATTCCTGCGTATTTACTATGGCTGACGCGAACCGAAGTGAGCCGAGTAGTGTGGACAGACGCTTCGTGTTCGAACTTCGAGTCCTTTGACTCGGGCGCAAAAACCGACAACAACTGGAAGTCGCCCGGGGCGAAGCGAAGTTGCACGAGGCGAAGCGAAGTGCTTTTCTACACTATCGTATTCGCTCAACTTCGATCAACTTCGGGAATAGTGTGGAGGCTACCGCGTGGCTCAGACGCGAGGTCGGCTCCCTACGCAGCGGTCGTGCGCGAAGTCTAATAATTTTCGTGCGATTTTTTTTAGATTTCGTTCTTAAAACTATACCTACGCAAAAGTTCTTCTCAGAGCTAAACAACAGTTCTTCTCAGAGCCAAACAACAGTTCTTTTCAGGGCTAACCAACAGTTCTTTTCAGGGCTAACCAACAGTTCTTTTCAGAGCTAGAATATTACACGCTATTAACATTTTCTTAAACATTTGAAAATGCCTAAGAGAGCCAGGTCTCAACTTACTAAACATAGTTCTCAAGCACGGGCAGCAAGAATACGTGCGAGAATCTTCACCTGAACTTTCACAACGCCTTGCTGAACAAAATCAGAGAAACTCTGAGTTATAATATTATAAAGCAGAAGAGTTTGTTTGTTTGTTTGGTTGAGTACGCTAATCTCAGGAAATACTGGTCCGATTTGCAAAATTCTTTCAGTGTTAGATAGCCCATTTATCGAGGAAGGCTATAGGCTATATTTATCATTAGGCTAAGTCAAAAAGGAGCGCAGAATTAATGGAAAATGTGACGCAGACGAAGTTGCGCGGGTCAGCTAGTAGAGAATATGGTGGAGAAGTTTTGCAGAATTATGTTGCTTCTACTAGACCCGTCAGTTTCTTTCTTCATTAGATTTAAGATTAAAAATAAACAAATCCGTAAGTCATGAATACCAAGAAATTTACAATTTTCGCGGCAGTTGATGCGATCTAGCGGTGGGCAAGTACTAAATATCACAAAACATGTGGTTAGCCTTGGGCATCCAAAACTAGATCCGAATGCGAACTGAGGCCAATGACAGTAGTAGGACTTGAATTACAATTTTGGAGTCAATAGACTATGAGCCTTAGCAGGACCAACTAATATAAACCAAATATTTCAAAATTCAACGGTCATCGGGCGCTGATGAGAAAGAACATGAAACCTTGCGTTTCGAAAAAAAAAAATCGGCAGCAGGATATAATTATATTCAACTAAACTTGTGCAAGGGTGTGCGTGCCGTAAGAACTACCTCTGTATTCCCGGAACAAACTGGCGTAATAATTCAGGGATTTACCAATCAATAATTTAAAAAAAAATTGTCACTGAACTTGCATACAAATTATAAACTTCAACTAATATGATACAAATAAATTCACTAGTTTTGTGTTACGGAATTTTGTACACTACAAAATTGTCGGGTTAGCAATGCTTAAAATAAAATCATTATTCTGAAATCCCGGGATCATTCAATCATGATTATTATTCCGGGAATTATACTTGTTTCCGATTTAGTACCTAGTAATAAGTACCTACAAACTACTATCGATAACAAAACTGATTTACAGTAAACAGCCCATCGCGACACCTGAAGTAAATAAATAAAACGTCACAGCGTACATAATTATTTATCCCTTATGTGTGAACTTGTATACTAAACATGTTTTTAACCGTCATAAAATATAATAGCGATGTTCTAATTGTTTGATACTTAGGGTATCTGTCCATTACAGCGGAGCGGAGCCGAATATTCGGTATTCGGCCAAATCACTATTCTTGACATCTCTACAAATTACTTTCTCTCCTTATTTTTTTTTACTATTGATAGGCACGCGTTTGACCACTATCTCATCTGATGGTAAGTGATGATGCGATCGAAGATGGAGCACGCTTGCCTAGAAGTAACCTAATCACACTTGAATTCACTCCTAGGTTGTAGCTGTCAAGTAACACAGACTCCGGCAGGAAATTCCACTACTAAGCTGTGCTATGAATGTGTTCCCAAAACGTTTTGTATAAAACGAATTTAGTATAAACCAACTCGCTGTGTCTGTCTGTTCCTCCGCTTATTCCTAAACATTGCAACAGACTTTGATTCAGTTTTCTCCAATAAAAAGAACGATAACCTTCTAGTTTGTGTATATTATATTAATAGCTTTTGCTCGCGATTTCATACGCGTATTTCCGGTTTTCCCGTTCCCCTTAGAATTTCGTGAAATCCTTATCTTAGTGCTCCCTACACCTACCTCCTACATGCCAAATTTCAGCTTTTTACGATCAGTTTTGTCTGTTTGGTTGTCTGTCAAACACACGGTAACGGAAAATTATATACAAATTAGGATTTGCAAACCGTGCGTATCCGGGACGGGACGCTGCTACATAACATCTTAATACTCCTCAAAATAATAAGAAAGAACACTATTAAAAATACTCACGTATTTATTGATTGCTTACGTCCCAAAACGATATACACCAACTAACGTAACAAAGGTCACTCAACACGTCCTGTCAATACGGACTCACACACGCTACTGCATTCGATTAGTTGCTCCAAAAGCTATGTACCGCTTTATAAGGCTTTGGTAGGCTACGCACTGGGTAAATAAACTGTGACGTTTAGTTCTGAGTTTATTGGTTGGTATATGTTCGTTCAAAGTTACAATTTTAGATTCAGAGTAAAAATTAAACAACTTATAGTTAGATCCTCTGATCTGAATAATTAAGTGAACTGGTTTTTTTAACACTTGAGCGACGACGGTAAATAATAAAACAACTTAAAGTATGTTTGATAATTTTTATTTTGATTCAATAACGAAACGAAAAGCAAATTTCGAGTCCTTCACCTTGTTAGTCATCCCTACTGAACAACTATCCTCGTGGGGGCTAGCACTTAATCTGAAAAAATAAAGATGTTCCAAAATGTATGCAGCCTTGGCCAAGTCCATGTACACTATACTGTATATTTAAAAAACAGATTTAAGTGTCCAATTTCTTGAAAATTGCTTTGTTTGCTGGTATACACAAAAAATACACTTTTAAACACAAGAAAAGCCCATCGTGGCGTTTGTCATGTTTATTTCCGGCATTTTATTTACCGAAACCAGACTAATTGACTGAAGCGACATTATTGTGGCGGCTCATAGGTTATTTTTCTACGATCTATGGTTTACTCGTTGAAAATCGATAAAACTAATTGATTAACATGAAGTAACTACCACAAAAGCATACATTTTAGGAATTAACTGTATTTTTCCCGAATTCTACGGATTTTCCTTTGTTATTTGAGGAAGTGTACATAGACCTGGCCCATTTTGAAACATCTTGAAACTGAAAGATATGGAAGTGTCTATGTCGGTTCATGGGGGAGAGAATGCCGTCCTGCTGTAGCTGATCCAACGCGCGCTCCACGGGCTCGCGCAGTGCGTACGCCAGCGGCCGTGCGCGCATGAACACTGGCCGCGCTCCCTCGCGCACGTCCGGCGGCACGGTGAGCGTGCCGCCGGACGTGAACCGCCCCAGACCATCCGCGAACACTCCACAGTATTTGGAACTGAAAGCAGTCACGTCAAATACATTGTTTTTGTACATCACTACATCATTAAATTTACAATCATACTCGTAGGTAACTGTATTTTTAGTTCTGCCATCCACTGACGGCCTAATAGTAATGTTTTTCCATTCTCAACAACATATAAATCTAATTGCTTTTGCCAATTTTTATATTTCACTAACGGTTGTATAACTCCAAGGGGTTTTACTAACTCGTCGGTATAATACCTTAGTGTTAAATTACTGGACTTAAGTTTTACATCATTAAACAATCTATTATAGCACTCCCAGCTTATGCATGACACCGCACTGCCGGTGTCACATTCCATTTTAATATTAATACCATTTACATTCTGTTCGACATAAATAGGACTACACTGCGTCGCGGATAATTTACAAACATCTACAAATATTACCTCTTCGCTCTCCGCGCTATCACTTTCATTGGACTTCCTTATTTGAAGCATGTCCATGTCCACGTTGTAGTGTTCCAATAAATTGGGACACATACGTCGCAAATGTCCTACTTAGTTACAAACTCGGCAAACAAAACGCCCGAACTTGCACTTGCTCGCGTTGTGACGCGCTCCGCACACTCGACACTGCTGTTGCTGCGCGTGCTCACCCAGCTTCATGGGTGCGGCCGCAGACGACGCGCGCGCCCCGCGCCACCGTCCGATAGACGTCGTAGTATCGAGGGGTGTTGTCGTTGCGCGGACGTCACGACTGGCCACCGCCGCCGTACCCTTCCGCCGCGAGCCCGTTGCCATCGCTTGACACGTCACCGACGACGTCGTGGATGCACCCTCACTTTTCGACCCGCTCTGACCTTCCACGGCCGCAGCGTCTTTTTCTGCTGCCTCCATGCTAACCGCCAACTTATACGCCTTTCCGAAGTCCAAATTGCTTTCGGCAAACAATCGTGTGTTTCATTTGTTATGCCACACACTAGCTGATCTCTCAAACTTTCTTCAAGCCAGGAACCAAATTCACGTTTTCGACATTTTCTTCAAGATAGCCGCGTATTCCGATATAGTTTCACCTTCTTTGTGTTTCCTATGTCGAAACTTGTACCGCTCTGCCAACTCACTTGGCTTTGATTGTAAGTGTTTTTCCATGACGTCAACAATTTGTGCCATCGTTTTGCTTTTAGGTTTAACCGGCGTGCACAAATTAACAAGAAGTTCATAACACCGCCCCCATCACTGTTATTAACGTAGGCACTTGTAATTCGTTTGGAATCTTGTTAACTAAAAAATATTGTTCTAAACGTTCCACGTACAACCGCCAATCGTCACTGTGGACTTTGAAATCCGCAATTTTACCGATCGACATTTCTTATTAATTTGTCGACACTGTTCCTGTTTTATACATTTATGCACGAATCACGCGTAGGATCGTCTGTTCTCGTCGCCACTGAAAGATATGTAAACTGCTGGAACGATCGGGGGCACAATTAAACATGGACCTTCCTTATAGACGTATATTTGAAGACTGGCGCGCGGCTTCCAACGTACAATTAATTTGATACTGACTACCCACTATTAGAAATATGACGTCACAGAATCTTATCAAAGCTCTAAAATGTAGAATGATAAGAAATATCTAAAAGGGTACACACGTGAACCATTAAAGAATTGAATACCAGCCCAGAGCTCATGAGCCTAAGCTAAGGAGCGTATGTTGTATAGAAATTGACATTATAATGATACAAGAGGACCCAGCATTAATTTGGAGTTAACACCATTTTGTTCACTTTAATATTTTTCAACTATTTTTCATTTCATCTCAATTTTTTTTTTAAGAATAATGATGTGGTTAACGATATGATAAAAAACCATGCTCTGATTTTGATGCCATAAAAACACAAATATGAAAATTGTCTTTGTTAGGGATCTGCTTATTTCATTTTTTTTTTAATCAAGGGCGTTATTCCAACAACCAACCAGCAGCTAATTCAAATGGACATTATTGCTTCGCACCACTCTGCGAAGAGTTTTGGAAGTTTCTGGAGGGAAATAAAAAAGTTGAACCCTAAGTCGAGTCTGCCCTCGAACGTGGAGGGAAAAACGGAGCTGGTTGATATTGCTAATTTATTTCAGCAGCGATTTAAAATAGAACCGCCCCTAGGTCTTGTAAATAGAATGTTATGTAATGTAAGTCCTAATGACCTAAGTGTACGTTTCACTGCCCGTGACGTGTCCTCTGTTATTAAAAATATGTCAAGGGGCAAGTCACCCGGTCACGACAGTCTTAGTATAGAGCATTTGCAGAACGCAGGTGTCCATCTCCCTAGAGTTCTAGCCTTATTGTTTAATCTGTGTCTAAGTCATTCGTACTTGCCGGCGGATCTAGTGAAAACTGTGGTCGTGCCCATTCCTAAAAATAAGACCGGTGACATGTCGCATGTTAGTAACTATAGACCGATATCCTTGGCAACAATTACGGCTAAAGTTTTAGATAGTTTATTGGACAGTCAACTTGGCAAACACCTTAATATTAATGACAGACAGTTTGGTTTTAGGAATGGGTTTTCGACCGAGACGGCGATTATGACACTTAAGAGCACGGTGCAGTATTACACTGGGAGAGGGACGCCTGTGTATGCGTGCTTCCTGGACTTATCCCGGGCTTTCGATCTTGTTTCATATGACATCTTATGGAACAAGTTGTCGAGTGAAACTAATCTGCAGCCAGAGATAATTAATTTATTTAAGTTCTGGTATGATAATCAATGTAACGCGGTGAGGTGGGCAGATGCCTACTCAGATGTATACAGGTTGGAATGTGGGGTGAGGCAGGGGGGTTTGACCTCGCCCAAGTTGTTCAATATCTACATGAATAAACTGATCGAGGAACTCAGCAGCGCTGGAGTCGGATGTATGATAGACGGAGTCTCGTTTAACAATATTAGTTATGCTGACGACATGGTGCTGCTGAGTCCGTCGATCAGTGCTCTCAGGAAGCTACTGAATATATGTGAGTGCTATGCTGGAGCCCATGGACTAAGTTATAATGCCAAGAAAAGCGAGCTGTTAGTTTTTAAGGCACATAACAAGACCTATGAAATTGTACCACCAGTATCGTTATGCGGTACAACTCTAAATAGGGTAAAACAGTTCAAATACCTTGGTCACTGGGTTTCAGAGGATGGTACTGATAACTGTGATATGGAGAGAGAGCGTAGGGCGTTGGCCGTGAGATGCAACATGCTTGTTCGCAGATTTGCAAAGTGTGACAGAAATGTCAAAATATCTTTGTTTAGGGCGTACTGCCAAGCATTTTACACATGCAGTTTGTGGACCAGATATACGCAGAAGACGTACAACGCTCTGCGTGTACAGTACAACAATGCTTTTAGGATGCTGTTGTCGCTGTCACGTTTTTGCAGCGCGTCAGAAATGTTCGCAGCAGCGCGTACTGACGACTTTTTTGCAATTATGCGTAAAAGATCCGCATCATTGTTACGTCGGGTGCGGGACAGCGACAACAGTCTCCTGAGTATTGTTGCTAGCAAGACTGAGGGCCACTTGATGGCGCACCTGTGCGCTGTACATGTTTCGTTGCCAAGTGCGCCCAGACTATGGTAGTTGTATTTGTGTGTTGTTTGTACTGTTTAGTAATGTTTTGTATTGTGTCTGTATCTATGTCTTAGTCAGTGTTTATTATACTAACATAGTTTAAGCAATTACTAACAAACCCTATGGGATATCAATTGTGTCCTGAATTAAATATAAATATATTCGTAAAGCGCGTGTAAATTTTAGCTCTAAATATGTAAAAACTTAACAATAAATTCACAATACCCATAATATTAACACAATGGAATATAAACACAGAATACTAACCAGTAATAATTATTAATAATATCATTTTTAAAATGGCTGTCATCGACACTTGGCGTCTTCTATGCTGACATCTCATTGAGGCGCGGTTGGAACACAACGCAACGCGCCGTCAACCCGGGCCTGGTTCTGTTCCGACAGTTCGTTTGGGACCTATTCAGTAGATTTAGCCCACGAAGTCCACGAACCGTTTGATATTGGCTGTCGTGTTCGTCCCAGTCCCATTTTTCTTGGCTTTTTTTTGGTAACTTGAATCAATATTGGTTATTCTTTTCATTTGCCGAAACACATTTATTTATTTATATAATAATGTTAATTTTCGGAAAACTCACAGTTAAAACATTACACTATAATAATAATATGTACTAAAAGCCCATATGTTAATCCGTCTCGTTATTTGGGCTTGAAAAAGACATCAACGCGTTGTTCTACTTTCACTTCTACGAAACCAATTACAACTAAAAATCACATAGCTAATTAAAAATTATAAGACATAATTATCGTACATTTTTGCGGTGTTTTGTTTACACAGTGGGTTAAGTCTAAAGTTTATTCCGCCGATAGCACATTCTGAACATCCGCATGCTTATTTTTCTTAAATATGATTTAAAAGCCGTGACATGCTCAGTTTTGTATTAAAAATTAATCATGAATTATTAGTAAAAAAACGTCGTTGCTTAGCGGTATCGTAAAGAAAACGAATGATGACTGATGAGAACTGGTACCGGTAAACTCTTGTTTTTCTGTTACGCGGTAAACTTCCTGTTAAGAGCATACAAATAAATGACTGTCTGTCGGATACGCGATTGGTTGTTGAATGAATGGATAGAAAGAGGAAAGCTAAAGAAAAGATAGGTGAATTTTTGTGGTGAAGAAAAGGGTGATAGTATGACGGTTGATGGTACTGAACGGAGGTTCTGTTACATGATGATTAAGAACTGAAGTGACAAATAGAATAAGATAAAGCAACTGACGATTCTTTGAGCGGAAATCTTTAGCAAACTTTTTGTGAGGCACTCTTTTCATCAGGTGAGATGGACAGGCGTTTTGTGGGTATCCCAATCAGATGTACAGTAGACATAGAAGCTGCTGAGGAATTGCAAAGAAGACCTAAATACTGTGACAATCGAGAACTTCGAAGTCGTTGTCAAGCATCAACATTATGATAAATTATGTTGTCATCATCAAGGTCGTTCTTAGCTACGTTGGGGATACTAATTAGTTTTTACGCCGAGGAATTAGGAAACATATTGGTGGCCTTTAAGTACTAGACTTTAAAAACAAGCCCAGAATTGTAGATAAAAAATATTGCAACTCAGCATGACAAGCAATTGACTACTTTTTATTTTAATTTATTAGACTAAGCAGGTATGATTCAGCTATTTTTCATAGTTTTTAGGCAGTCTACTGACCTTATAGTTTTGGTATACCTTCTAGATTTTACGTACACTTATTTATTGTTTTGGATTTCGGCACTGGTCACATCACGCTGCTGGTCACGGCATTTAATTTCGATGCAGCTGGTGCAAATTTGTACCGGATCACGGCACACGGAGTTGAAGGATGCTAGTTGATCTACGTTGGGCCCGATAGGGCCTGGAAAAAGCGTCCGTGAAGCTCTTTACTCTGCCCTACCGGCCTGTGATTGTTAGTGTCAAGCACCGCAGGTTTGCTTCAGTTCTCATTTGCCAAGGTGAGCGGGATGAGTCCCTTGTCCATCGCCACTATTTCTCGATGCATACCTACTTCGACAGCTAGGCTATTCCCTGAGACTGCATATATCTCGCGATGCAGTAAGCAACGTAGGGGAGAGCGGGGCTAAAGTTCCGATTTTCAATTAACCTAAAATATTTACGAATACTTCATTTCAGTATTCATATAGTGCATTCAAAATCAACTTACATATCGAACTTTGTTATTAAGACGGTTATTTGGTGTATTTTTTGTATGTTTTTTTTAAAGCCTATAGTCAGAAAGCAACAACTTACCCCGACTTGGGGCAAGTTGTCAACGTACCGGGGTAAATTGTTACCATATCTATTAAAGCTATTATTTGTGAAATAAAAGATTATTAATGATAGAACTAAGCTTGTTTAGTTAAGCAATAATGCAGTTTCATAAGAACCACCAGGTAAACATCTGTATGTTATAATAACAAGTAACTATAATTTATACTTATACAATAATAAATAATTAACAGCTAATCAGCCGTGATAATTAGTTCAGTCTTCAATCATTATTGCCTTGTCTTAGGCTAAAAAAAAAACGATCAGATTACGGCATAGCTAGAAAATATATATACTTATAATTAATCATCAGAATCACAGTTCGGGCATAGGTAGATTAAAAAGTTTTGATTCTGTCTACATCTGGAATGAGCCCAGTTCTTACATTCTTGACACTGAACCCATTCTTCTTCAAAACGTGAATTTGAGTAACTGTCACACTAGACAATAATACTCCAAACCGTCCTCTTCATTCTCAAAACTTAACATTGTGTTTGTTGAAAGATGTTGCCCTGCTGGCACTTGTTGACTCCGGTGCTCTTATTGATAGGTCAGGATTTCTTTTTAAAAACCAGTCAGCCAGTCTGGACCAGCTTTTCTATTTGCATGCCGCAGCGTTGAATTTCAATGCACATTCATACGCCAACTTTTTGACGTCGTCTGGTAAAAGACCGAAGAAAATTGACGCACATTTCAACAAATATTCTGCTAACTTATCTTCCTTTTCTTCAGTGAAGACCAATGTCACTTTCTTTTAGCCAATAGCGACATTTTCTACTCCAGATCTTAGCTTTTTGACAAGTCTGTATTATGACATATGACTAAAATCTATTTCTCTAGCAACAGTTTTTATTTTCCTGCCATCTTTGATAACTGCATCCGCAGCTTTTTGCATCAACTCCAGTGACACAGAACCTCGTGTTGAGTTTCGGGTATATGTACGCATGCTACAAAAGAAAAATTACAATATTTACATTCCATTGTTGGTACAAATGAATTAGGGTAAGTTATTCCGAGGTCACAACGTGCCCCCAACAAAATGAACTTCTTGCCCCAAGCACACGTGTTGAAAAAAAGCAAGGTTAGTTTACGAATCACACGTAATTTACAAAGTGTGCCGAAAAGGTAGATAAAATATTAATTAGGAAAACTTGAGGCTAATCGTTAAAATTCGTGACAGACTAAAAATACCAAATACGAAAATATTTACTTAAGTGAGCCACCGAGGCACGTACTTTGCGAATTTATTTCAATCGGAACAACTTACCACGGTAACTTTCAGACCCGCTCTCCCCTACGGACCCGCCTATCCAGGGCATCAAGTTCCGTTTGAGTCCATTTGAGAACGCCAAAAGCGTAGACACATCAAAAAAAGTTTGCTATCACTTTGAAAAATCCAAATCTTTTTTGGTACGGTAGATTATGGGTGGGTTGTATCAAACAGTTGGTTAACGTAACATACGTACGTCAAAAAGTTACGATTACGGACGATGTTTGACGTTCGTTAAATAAGAAGCGTTGTTTCAAAGCTTAGGGCGGGTGGTTTTACGTACACTTAACGCATGCGTAAACGTAAAATATGGTGCTAACTATCGTTAAATCAAAAAATGAGTTGTTTCACAATACGTCAACGTTAACGCATGCTAAAAAATACGATTACGTTAACAGGTGGTATGAGCACTGGTTAACGTAACTTTAATTACGTCAAATAGTGAAAACGTCATGAAATCTCTTTTTTATCCGCGAGTTTGGTCTTTAATCGACGATATTAGTTCATCTGATGATGATTCAAGTAGCGTAGAAAGAAAGAAAAAGGTATTTAAAGCACGTATTAATAATTTAAGCCTTTGCGATGATCAGGAATTTATCGCAAGATACCGAGTATAAAAGGAAGTAGCTATATTGCTAACACGCCAAATCGAAGGCGAGATAAAATTGCAGCCCAAGTTCTGTTTTTTTTTTTAAATTACTGTTGTTGTCTGTTTTTTTTTACAAAACAACACATCTTTATAGTTTTCAATCAAAGATAGAAAGCGATCTTTCTCATTTTTAGAGAAGTTTGTAGACCGTTCTCTGTAAAAAAATGTCCAACAAATTATAAAATATACTTGTTTTGTAGATTGCAATGTTTAACATAAGGCATTTTTACAAAGGTACTTTGATGAATATGTATTAATTTTTCGTCAAAGTATACGAATAGCTATAGGTACACAGTTTTCTACAAGTATAATTACGTGGACTTCAGTTAAAAAAATGGCACAATGTTATTTTCCACAACAACAATAATAATAACAGCACAGTCTCACAGATTAAATTTGACGTGAACGTGAATGTTGCCATACTAGAAAAATCTCCCATCGATTTTTATTAGGAAAACATGTGGCTTTCTACTGGCAGCCCTGTTAACCATGACAGATAGTATTGAAACAACGCTTCTTCTTATTTAACGAACGTCAAACATCGTCCGTAATCGCAACTTTTTAGCATGCTTTAACGTTGACGTATTGTGAAACAACCCAATTTTTTTATTTAACGATAGTTAGCACCGTATTTGACGTTTACGCGTGCATAAAGTGTACGTGAAACAACTCGCCCTAAATCCTCTCCGTTGTCAGGTGCGTCAAACGTCAACATTTATTTTGTCAACGCCCGGCGCATTTTGTCGCAATTTGACACGCTACGACTCTAGTAACAAAAAATGGTCTGAAAGCGTCTATTGGGGTACGTATCAATATCCCGAATTTTAAAATACCGATGAACGAAATCCTGATAATTGAAACGCCGAATGGTTGTTTGGTCGAAACAGACTAGAGTACATTGTATATAGTTGAAAATCCGGAAAGTCCATTTGCCCGAAAGAAACTCGAAGTTGCCAGAATATTACTTTTTATATAATAAAATTAAGTCATTTCTGGCTGGTAGGAGGTCACAGTTCTAACCTAACCATTTTTCTTTTAATAATTAACCCCGTCTAACTAGTTCTCCATAACCTGCCATTTTAACATCGGTATTTTGTGTTTCAATATAACGACTATCGGCATTTAAAACTTTCGGTATTTTGGACGTCGGTATTTCAATCATGGGATTGAAATACCTTCAATCATGGGTATTATGAACTTTCGGGATTTTGATACGTACCATTCTATTGGCTCTAATCATTTATACTGTAAACTGTTTTTGGTTCTTGAGTAAACTGATGATACTATAGAATGTAAACAATATTTGTATTATGAGAGTGGTATTTATAAACAAATGTTGATAACGGAGAACTGGGTGAAATATTGTTTGTTCCCGTGTTCTATCGATTTCTTATAAAAATACTGTATCAATCCATACGAAATTTTGCAAGTTAACTTATGTATTGATATGGGTCGTACTTGCAAAATCGAGTACCAGGGCTTCCAAGTACGTCTCCTTTAAGAAACCTGGTCCTAAAACCAGGGTTCGGGATACTTTCAAGTATTTTCTATATGGATAGGAAATTGACGCATAACGTTCTAGGAATAAGGAACACAATCGCGCTTTCAAATAAATCCCTACTTACAGACGATTAAAGTTTCTACTTCTATTCCATCCAAAAGCCCTGTTGGAAGAAAAAATACTTGCATGGGAAATTGAACCCCGACTTCTTAATAATAAGGGGCACAATCGCGTTTAGAAATAAATACTTACAAAAGTATTTTTACTTTAATGGTTTGTACCATTAAAGTAAAAATACTTGCATACGAAATTGTTCCGTAGCTCGTTACAGATAAGGAGCACAATCGCGTGTTCAAATAAATGCTTGCAAAGACACCATTAAAGTATAAATACTTGTATACGAAATTGTTTCGTAGTCTATTACAAATAAGGAGCATGATCGCATTTGCGAAAACTAACGCGGTTATTGAACTATTGAAGATTGTATTGAAAAACTACGTAGAATTTATGAAATTAATTTCTGCTACTCAGTCAGACCAGGTGGTAGGTAGAATAAAGATGTTTATTTATTTATTTATTATTAACTACATTCATTCACCAATAACAAAGTATTTAAATTGATTACCTAATTTATTTGTGAACATAGGGTATGGTAAAAGATGTTATAAAAATGTAAATATCAAGTCCCAACAATGCACGGTATTAGATGAATAGGTAATGAACGAAACCTTTCCTTCCTACTTAAAAACAGGCTTAGGACTGTCAGCTGGGGAATATAATATTATCATTTTGTTTATTCAATGATTTTAGTAGCTGGCGTAGTTAAAAGGTTTCAATTCATTTTACGATTACATAGAGAAGATTAGATTCATTTTATATTCATAGTTTTTAAGGTGTACTAACAATATTATGGGCCTAATGCCTGAAATAAAAAGATTTTATTTTATTTTATTTTATTTTATTTTATTTTATTTTTTATTTTATTTTATTTTATTTTATTTTTTTTTTTTTTTATTATAAAATATTTACTGTAGGTACATAATTTCTTTTAGATATTTAAAACTCCTTATGTTTTTTTTGTTGTTTTCTTGTAGGTTTTCTAATTTCCGACTTCCATATTTACAACACGTTATTCTTCTATACATATTTACAAAACAGTATTCTTCACATATTTACAGCACGGTATTCTGTATATATACAATATTTTACATGGCGTTTAAATGAATTACGCTCTTCCGTTTTGGTTAACCCTATTCTTGGCAGAGATTTTTTTTCAAAATTTTTGAAAAATAATGCCTGAATTGTGTTCCTAGGTGTTCACTGGAAAGGCAAAAAATAATAAGAAAAATTATAATTGTTTAGTTGTCGTTTTATTGTATGTATCAAATTAGGCACATTGCCAGGTTCATAATAATCAATAGAAAAAAAACTATGTATCACATTTGACACATTGCTTGGAATAGGAAAAATAAAAATAATACAAATTCTGTTTTCATTATCAGCAAGTACAAAATAAAACCTTCTAAAAATCAACATAATTGTCAGTCACAATCAGCCTTTAAGTCTTACCTAATTAACCCTTAATTTGGCAACGAAAAACAAGTTAGAAATACATAAATTTAATTATTGTAAGCCTTTGGGGGTGTCCTAAAGAGCCTCGAAAAAATGTTAAAAAAAATACTGAGTTGCCCACTGTTGGGAAAATTCATGTCCGTCACAGCGGACATTACCAATAACTTAACGATGAACGCGTAGATTTGCATGTCCGCTGTGGTGGACAGTGCCAAATAATGGAAAAATAAAAAACGTTGAAAACGTTATGTTTATTTTATTAAAATAAGAAAATACAAAATAAAAAACGCAGAAATTGACCTGAAAATGTTATTTAAAAGGTCAATATCAATATAATCTCCATTTTCATCCTCTTCTACTGTCGCTCTGTGGCGGAAATGTGCTACTTTCCATTTATAAGACAGCTGAATTTTTTTACCCTTCTTCGCTCTCTTTGCTGGTACTGTAGGTGGTTGTTTCCTGGACCTTGTGTTTTGTGATGCAAGTGGAGAAGAAAAAGCTATAGGTGCCATAGGCGTTGATGGCGGTGAGGGAATAGCAGATAGGGATGGAACATTCTCATATTTAGACTCTCCAATTTCACGCACGATAGAATCTGATATAACATAAATATTAGTTCGATTCTTCGTCTTCAGATGTACTGATTGTCAGGTTTGCAAGGGAAGATGTAATTGATGGTGCAGAAGAAGAGAGTGGGGAAGAAGCATAAGCACGCGGGTCACCATGCATTTCTGTTTCAGAATCAGAATTTTCACTAGCATCGGAAGGTGCATGTTCATTTGGCACTAAGGCGATTTTACTATAGTTTACGCCAGATAAACGTGGAATAAAGTACATTGACCCACATACATTTATTGACTTTCATAAGATCAAAATCAGAAATAATGACAAAGGTGTCCTGAGTCGACGGTCAGTGGGTCGGGTTAGAGGCGGATTTCTATCGTGATCCTTTACGTTCTTTAGTAATGAAAAATGGTTCAAAATTTATTGTTCTAGTATCTACGAAGAGATATTAGGGAAAGGTCAATGTACTTTATTCCACGTTTATCTGGCGTAAACTATAGCACGGTTAGGTTGTTGACAAAGAATGTTTTTTTGAATAGTATTAAAGTACTACATCTCTATACAATTAGCAATGTTCGCTGTGACGGACAAAGCACTTTAGCAACAAAAAACAGCATGAAAATGTAAAAGAGCGTATTGGTTTGTAGGTTATAATTATTTATAGAATGATTTTCTAATAGTTGAGGCAAGATTTCAAGACATTCATAGGCAAAAAAGAGGAAAAAAATATATAAATACCTTGACAAAAACAGGTGGTCGTCTTTGCGCTGACATTTTGTGTCACGAATGACATAATGCAGTGTTGTCACACTCAAAATATATTTTCTGCTATTAGTTTATGAATTCAAGAAATATTTAGTCGATTTGTAATCGATGAGAATGGGATAAAAAACTAGTAGTATTTAATTTTTATTGACGTCCGTCACACCGGACTTTATCAAATTAAGGGAGTCTTATTTATGAATAAAATTAGATCAATTTTATACATTACTACTTGTAAGTTTACATATCAGTCTCATGGTCATGAGATTCTTTTTATTACTAATTACAAATTTGTACTAAGTTTTGGAATCAGCGGAAATCCATGACATTAATGAACATGAAGTCTAGTATTACGTAGGCCCAACGAACTCCGACTGTAGTTCACCACCGCTCTCATTACCATCTTCGATGGAAAACCTCCATCTATTATCAGATGACTTTCATATATGTTGTGTATGTATATTGCTTGTATATAGGCGCGATAAAAAAGCTAGGCATAATACCAAAAACTAGAAGTCACTAAAAAACTTAGAACAGAAATATTCGAAAGCCTACGCAAATTTGAACGAACTGAGACAAGCGATATCGGTAGACCTCCTTCCAGCTCAATAGCTACGATACAGAAACCAGTGGCTGAAAGACCCCCAGATGCTGTGCGATATGACCAGGTTGGCCATTTTCCCAAAATAATAATTACCAGGGTAAGGTGCATGTACTGCACAAAAGGACATACAAAATTCTTTTGCCAGAAATGTAAAATACTTATGTGCTTATTGCCCGAACGTAATTGTTTTTTAGATTACCACTCCAAGAAGTTGTAGTGTGTGTCTTATTGTTTGTACTTACGCTCTCTATAAACTTCCTAGATAAATTAATACATAGCTGCATAGCCATTTACTTGATTCCTAGAACTTTTTAACTTGTATTTTCTAAGTTTTTCTGCAAATTAATTATCTTCAATGCTTTGTTTACATTTCTTGTATTATGTCAGTTTGACAAGCCTAGTTTTCTTTTTAATTCTATTTCTGAAAGTTAACTAGGAGTTTTAGGTCGCATATGAAATTGTTATCAGACCTTCATAAAGTCCATTTTTTCTTTTCCATTAAATTCTAGAAACACTTCTCATATCAAATTCAAAATAAAAGCGAGCCTTCATTTTAGAGCCGTCGTAAAGAAATGGTCAGTCTACGTTTGGAGCTGAGATCAGCAAGAGTCGGAAAAAGTTCCTTAAGAGTGACTGAGAGGACAGTTTACCTCCTGGGAACCAGAGAAGTCGCCCTCTCTCCTGTATTAAGAGTAGACTTAGAGGACGTTTCTAAGTTTACCTCCTCGGAACCTGATAAGTCGGCCTCTCTCCTTGCCGCATTTAAAGGACACCTTGATGCCTGGGCTGAACGAGCCTGGGATGAAGACGTTCCTCGGCCCATTCTCTCCAGCCCTCTGAAGAGTGACGACCCTCCAGTCCTCCGGTTCTTCAACGGACCCTCCAGTCCTCCGGTTCATCAACGAAGACTTCATTTCCATCTCACGTCCACTCATCCTTTTCATTCATCAGCCGTTCTTCTATAAGTTGTGTAATCATTAAATCTTAATACTATTTATTTGTCCTTTTCCCTTTTAGCACGCATTCCCCTCCTAGGTAGGTGAGTGCTATATGTGACCTCACATTTTACAGGCTCCCCCTGTAAAATGTAACGTTACAGACTGGCGCCCAGTTTTTACTAACCCACCCCTTAAATCATTTTCAGACATTCTGCAAGTTTATTCAAAATTCAAAAAACAAACTTCCACAAGGCGATTATATTTGGTAACTATTTCCATCATACATCCTCATCCATCTCAACCCTTACGCCTCTTACAAACTTTACATCATCTTATACTACACCCCCACACACATTCCATTACCCACTGGTAATTGGCACCCTTTCACTGCTTGGATGTAGTTTTTAAAACCAACTAGTGGCCATCACCACTTTTGGGCTTTACCAAGTAAGGGATTGGTTACTCTAAAACGGCTATTGGACAATATTATGTCGTTTACTCCTTATACTTAACTCTTTACCAAAATATTAAGTATATACAATCTATATATTCTATCACCTAGGTATTCTTCACCCCCACATACAATCCGTTATCATGAGATAATTGGCACCCTTTCGGCCTCTTGGATGCGTTTTTAAATCCATTCGTGGGCGCTACCAAGGTTGGAGATTGGTTACTTTACGACAGACACAGGAGAGTATCCTATAGACGTTTATACATACCTAAACAACTACGTTACACCCATTACAAATGCTTCGTCATATATTCTGAACTACTTACACTTTAAACGTTACTTCATCATCGTTCGATTCATTACCACTAGTGCAATCTTTATGAAGTTTTCGTAAAAATTACTTGATCCTAGATTATAACTCTGTGATACATGATCCTAGAAGGAACTATGATAGTTTTGGTGATACTCTTATTAAATAACACCAAAACCTTTTAAGCATACTTGTTATCAAATTCCTTACTTCAAATAAATAACGAAAAAAAAAATTTTCGTTTGACTTGTTATTTGACATCATTCGTTGCTAGGTAACGGACATAGTGTTCCAAGCATGGCTTTATAAAGTTCCATGGTTGTTAATTTGTGGTGACAAATGTCGGTACTATTATTAAAGTTGGTAATACCTTTTAAATCTAAACATGGATAAGCTAATAAAATACTCGTACTTAAACAAACCGGAACTCGAATATGAGGTGACTATTAGAGCTGAAAAACCAGCTGAAAATTTGACGAACCTTAGGGACCAGATGACTAAACTTAGCCATGTCCTACCGGAAGACATAAAATCCTCCCCTATACCGGTTCACCTTGATCTATCTCAGACGGAGTCTACTCTCAATTATATCGACGGTAAAATTTCGCACATTGAATCATCTGGGGATCGTAGTAGTTTAAAAAAAAATGAGTCGTTTATGAATCATCTTTACTATCGTCTAGAACGTATCACTGCTACTCCACCGTTAATCGAGTTATGCTCAAATGTTAGATCTCGATTCTTTTTGATACAAAAACGCTTTGAAGCTTTAGGTTGGGAACAGAATATCGAAACTGAGGAAGACGTGTCGGAGGAAATACATAATCCTCCCACTCTGAACCAACCTGATCTTGCTGTCAAGAATCAACCCAACCTTCCTACTCAGTCAAGCTGTCCCTCTTTTCAGCCCTCGAATATCTGAACATACTGAGGTTCTCGCTACGTCTCAACAGGTTCCTTACCCCGCTGCAGTTTGGGGTATGCCGCAGTCTTCCTCGATGGGACAGAATTGTTACTCGTCGTGCAATTTCGTAATGGATTTTAAAAGGTTCTCTTATGATGGTAAAACTTGCCCTCGGTCGTTTCTACAGAAGTTAGAGGAGTTTAAGATTTCTAGGAATATCTCGGAAGTTACTCTGGTTAAACATGCTTTTGAGATTTTTGTCGGTGATGCACTACATTGGTTTAGGTTTCAGCATAGTCGGAATCCTTCGTTGACTTGGAATCAGATTCACATTTTGCTTATTAAAGATTTGGGTATCTAAGACTACGACTACAAATTACTAGAGGCTATTAGGAATCGCACTCAAGGGACAACGGAGACTATTATTATTTATGTGTCTATTATGTTCGGCATGTTCAATCGTCTTTCTAAGAAACTATCAGAAAACAATCAATTAGAAATTCTTCTCCGTAATATAAAACCGTGCTATTCGGTTTTCGTCGCGTTAAAAGACATTAATTCAATTGACTCACTAATCTCGACCTGTCAGAGCTATGAAAAGATTTCAGAAAGGGACCTAAACTTTCGTGAACCATCGACCGTATTCATATACTCCATCTTGCGCTGCCGAGTTTGCTTATCGTCCGGAATCGTCTAAAAATAATTCTAACAATAATCACACTAACGCGATACGGAATAAGTAACTGTCTTCTACCTCCCAAACTGAAAATAAACACAAAAAAAATTATTGTTGGCGTTGCCGAGTTACAGGTCATAATCTAAAAGCCAACGTGGGGCGTTATCATTCGCGTATTCTATGTACATTCGAAGAGAATGACCTGAAGGAGATATTATCTCATCTGCAGCAGAAAAGGTATTTGGAAACTTAGGGAATGTCGTTCCTGCTGTTATGCATTGAGAAGTTCTTGCGGCATCATATTGAGGCATTTGCCCCGCAGCGTGAAGATTGTATTCAGTAGAGCCTATTAGATAACTCTCAGAAAAGATGAGCTCGTTATCCATGCATAGACAATTGGCCATGTTGGCAAAGAAATACAGTTCCTCCAGCTTCGCTGGAATAAGCGCGCGAGAGTCGAATACTATGTAGGAGCAGAAGGTGCTCTGGAAAGGAGTATTCTTTTTCTGATATTCTCTTATCTGTGAAGAAACTGCCCACAAATTTGACGTTGGAATGATATAATCTGTCGAAATATCTAACCAATTTGGCAGTTGGATTCCAATTCAATGTGAAGAGGGCAATTTCCCACTCTGATTGTATTAATGGAGGATCGTCAATGTAATCACATTTTCTCTAAATACTGCTTATGAAATTTAAGAAAAGATCGTATTCATCTATTTCACCATTATCAATTGATTCTTTTAGACCGCGAGAGTAATCACGAATTTGGGCTTGTATGTCTGAATCGATAGTAACTAAGTGAAAAGAAGGCTTTCCTATATGTCCCACTATCCGCAACTCATACACATCTCTAGAGAGAGTGAAGGGTTGCGCTATAATTCTTGCGCCTTCTGGCATTTCATACAGATCCAAGCTGCTTGCATTCATTTTAAGCTGATATATTTTCACTTTATCGCGAAACCATGAAGAGCCACAGATTTCGTTTAAAGTTGCGATTTCAGTTGCTATACACTCGAGACGAGCATCAGGTGGCATGGTGCTGGCATCAGCATGACGCACATCCCAGATGAAGACAATATTGTCAAGTTCTTGTAGTTTGTGATTCTCTAATATAGAAAGAAGCTTTTCTGAAGACGTTACTGTATCATTGATCTCCAAGACGTCAAAAGTACACGAGCGTGTCGAAGATAGAGGCGATGGGTCAATGCTAATGACCATGCCCTCGAATTCCCTCTTCACCAACGCGTTTAACCAGGCTTTGCCAGGGGAACCCCCAAGGTATACTATATTATAACCCGTTCTGGGAACCGCACACATGATGAGACCCAGTTTACGTTGAATCCTTCTGGGAGATAAGCTCGATGGTCTCTTCGATTATCATGTTTTGATTTTGTTCTGAAACATAAAAAAGGAAAGGATAATGTAGTCCCGGACTTACTTTCTCGTTAAAAGGGTCCTAATAAACTCATTCTTGATGGTGTTGCACCTGTGTCTAGGGACAACGCCTGTCAATTGGAACATTATATAAACTTTTTACTACATGTCGCGATAACCCTGATGATTACCCAAACTATAAAATCCACGATAATAAGCTATATCGTTATTCTAACTCAAGCAATGATCTTAATGAAGATTTTTCATGGAAGGAAATTCCTCCTCCCTCTGAGAGGCTGGACCTGATAAAATCTTGCCATGGCTTGGTAAATAATAATCCCCACATAGGTATTTTTAAAACTTATAAAAAGCTTTCCTTAAGATATTACTGGTCTGGCATGTTTAGAGAAGTGGCAAAAGTGTGTTCTACTTGCGAAACATGTCTTGCCTATAAACATTCAAATCATTCACCTTATGGTCTCATGGGTAATCCAAAAATTTGCTCGAGGCCTTTTCAAAATATATCATTGGACCTTATGGGTCCTTTGCCTATGACGAGACGGCGTAATCAATATATTCTTGTGATAACGTGTTCGTTTTCAAAATACGGCCTTATTTTTCCTATTTAACGCGCTACAGCTACTAATATTATTCAACATCTTGAAAACTTTGTATTTTTGGTTCATGGTGTACCACAAACCATTATTATGGATAACGGCTCACAATTTCAATCTAATGAGTTTCAAATTTTTTTTAATAAATATAAAGTTCCTTTTATATTTTATTCACCTAAATATTGCCCACAAGTAAATCCAACTGAACGTTATAATAGAACAATTATCACGGCGTTATCACAGTTAGTCGGTGATGATCACCGTACATGGGATACTCCGTTACAAAAGATTCAATTAGCACTAAATAGCTCAGTAAATGTCGCGACAGGTTTCTCCCCATCTTTTCTGGTCTTTGGCCGAGAAATCATAACATGTGGTTCATTTTATTCTAGTTGCCCGAATCTAGACGCGGATATTTATGCCGCTAACATAGGGTTATTATCGGTCATCTTTGATAAGGTACAGATTGCACTATACATGGCTCATAAAAAAAACGCATCTCATTTTAACACTAGGCGTAGTTTTAAAGAATTTAATATCGGGGATACCGTCTGGCGTAAAAATTACGTTCTTAGTAACGCTGGCAACTATTTTAGTGCCAAGTTAGCACCTAAATATATTAAAAGTACAGTGGTTGAGAAATTGTCACCGCTTGTATTCATTTTGGAAGATCTAAAAGACTTTAAAGTTTAATTTTGTCTATTTTGTTTTTTTTACATGCCTATGTTTTAATTTTAATACTTATCTCGATGTTTTTAAAAAAAAATCTTAGTATAGTCTCTTTATTACTTATGTTTTTGTTGGGTAATTCTTATTTTAATTTTATATATATTAATTTATAAATTATATTATCAATATGGAGACTGGGAAATCAATTTTGATAATTTAATCGAATATTTTAGTACCTAAAATAATCAATCGAAAATATCTGAATACAAATCCGCCCAAGGTTCCAATCTACCCACTGCCACCACTGCGGCAGGGTCCTGCCTCCCTGTCTCCTACTTGCACTAGGTGATGATAGACAGAGCAGGGAGATCGGAGCCACCCGATCGCCCGATAGCAGTGTCCTTACACTCGTTTCATTATTACACTACACTCGCCCTAGTTATCGGGCCCGATATATCGCGTAGTGTAATAACTGCTTAAAGCCACAGAGACTCAGGCGAGCGCCGAGCCCCGAATGCCCCCGAGGGTGCGAGTCCGAGTAGCCGTTAGCCGTATAAAATACTTAAGTCTTGCAAGTATTTCGGGTCAGTACCTGGTGTACGTACTTGGAAGCAAAAACCTGGTCGCGTAAATCAGGGTTTTTTTAGACAGTCCTATGTAACATTTTCATAATATTCATAATCTAAACTTCATCGTCCGTCCAGCAGTTTTTATGAAATTGCGTAGTAGACTTAGCTGTAAGGCCGCCCATTGTGTTACCTTGTGTAATGTTTTCTTCATCATTTTTTTCTGTCACTTATATGGTGTACATAATAAAAAGTATTCTATTCTATTTTACGATATTGCATAATCCTTTATTGATTGATAACTAGCATGTCGTAAAAATATGCCACTTTATTGTACAATGATAAGATTTCTTTGAAGAGGGAACTAATCGGCAATGTTTTTTGTATTACCTAATTTCACATTAGGTATATTAGGTTTCAGAATTTGAATATTTATCAAACCTACAAAACGTTAAGCTATAATTTCATAGTACTATAAATACTTACTCACTTTGATGGAAAAAGGCAAAAATGCAAACCTTGAATTCACCTTAAAAAAAAATACAACCGACTTCCAAAAAAAAAACTACAAAAGAAAAAATAACTTTCATTTCGGAAGTCGTTGTTTTTCTTATGTTCTTCGTATTTTGACACCGACTTCACTGACGAAGAATTTTTCAAATCGGTTCATAATTGTCGGAGTTATGAGGTAACGAACAAAAAAAAAACAACTGAATTGAGAACCTCCTCCTTTTTGAGAAGTCGGTTAAAAACGTATGGAGTGCGAGGGATCTCGTAGCGTTGGGACACACTAGGATAAAATATCGACAAGGTCGGTCTAGAACAGGGATGGGGAAAATTTTTCCTTCGCGTACCAATATTTACCAACGAAATATTTGGCGGGCCAGTTGTTGCATTTTTGGTCATATTACTTAATTACTGAAATAAAAAATTGATATGTATTTTCTGAAACATTAACATATTGTGCAATATTACAATATAACTATTAAAATAAGAAAGAAATTGCAACTAAATTAAACTTTTAAGCCAGGTGCGAAGTAGAAGGTTGAGGAGCGCATGTGGAACTGTTTTTGTTTCTGAATGATTTCATCATAAGCCGGCTCCATTTGTGATGCTGAAACTTTTAGCAGTGAAAAAAGGTGGTGATCCTGGCATCCATCATGGCATTTGAAAACGTTTGTTCGCACAAATAGCTTGTACCAAACATAGCCATTATTTTTTGGGCGTGGGCAACTATATTGGAGGTCCAAACATATAGATGTGCGGTATCATTTTTGTAGAGAAAAAGTTGCTAGTGAAGTTGTAAAGATTAAATACTTGCCCACCTCAGAGATGCCCGCTGATCTGTTTATGTAAAATGAAACACTTATTGGAGGTCCAAACATATAGATGTGCGGTATCATTTTTGTAGAGAAAAAGTTGCTAGTGAAGTTGTAAAGATTAAATACTTGCCCACCTCAGAGATGCCCGCTGATCTGTTTATGTAAAATGAAACACTATAATTTCTTTGGAATGTTTGGTTTATTTGATAGAAAATAATTTTTGGTTTATTTGAATATAGTATTAGAGGAGATTTAAAAATTTAGTACAACTGATGAAAATTATGACAACTTTTTTTTGTTACCGTACGGTATCCTGAGTTACTGAAATAACATACTTTTATTCTCTAGTTTTAAAAAAATAATAAATATTTTACGTAGCAATAGTATTTATTTGTTAAAAGGTAAAAATGTGAAGGGTAGGTATTAATTTATGTCAGTTTTGTTATCATACTTGGAGTCGAATAATAAATAAAACTATGGGGGATTCTACCACTTTAATTTATTTATTGGATATTACTTCTCGAATCAAAAAGTTACAAAACGTTTTAGAAAACGGTTAAAAATACAATTATATCACGGTTTTGTTACCACAGTCTCCAAATCAATCATTGTTTTTCATGCGTTTAATGTAAACTGAACTATATCATATTAAGAACATGTTCAGAAGTTATTAAATAATAACACTCGTAACCAAAATCAAGCATATTTCTGAAAGTAAAGAATTTTACGACAAAATCTTACAAAAAGTTTAAAACAAAAAGGGGACAGTAACAAAACCGACGGTAACAAAATTGTTAGGCTTGGTTTACATTCCCTCAACACAACAATTAAACTTAAAACATTTAGTTGTTAATTAAATATTTATTATTTATTTATGTGTAGTACACATAAAACACATACAATTGAAAAGACATACAGATAAAAGAGCACAAAAAGCTAAAATCTTACTTTATTTTTATGAGATCAATAAGAAGGAACACAGTAAGTATTTTTTTATCTATTTCTTAAAAATTATTCAACGTTTTATTAGTTAAATAAGTTTATACATATTATGCAAGTCTAGTGAGCTTTAGTGTTATACAATATAAATCGTGTTATAAATATTTGTACTTTTTAGTATGATATGCTTCTTACAAAATAATCAACATCAGTCTTCTTTAAATTATTATAGTTTTATAAATAATCAACATTTCAAAGTACCTAATATAATCATTCTTCACTAACAAAAATCTTAAAAATATGATAAAAATTATTAATTAAGATCCGATTAAAAAAGACCTTCTAATCTTCTTTTACAATACTTTTTATCCAGTAAACAGATCGGTCTGTTTACTATAAAAAGTATTTTAAATCAAATTTAATGTATTAAATAATATAACGCGGGTGGGTTGCCTAAGAAATTACTGCCCAAACTATTTATAATTAAAAATAGACTTTTTTTAAAAGAAATTCACCCGTGTTTAGCGAATAAATTTAAGACTAACCGAAAGTATGAATATAAATACGTTGGGTTTTCTATTTGTTTCCTGGAATATCTAACTACTGGGTTGCCAGGTATATACAGGTATGTCGATACTAGTTATCTTCACCTATTTGTTTAATAAATAAATTTTATATCAAAATGTAATATTGTTTTGCTACAATCTGAAAAAATAGTTTGGCCAGGAATTTCTGGCTAAAGCTAAGAAGAATTTAAGGCTAAGAAATTCCTGGCGTTATATTATTAAATATACAGGGTGTAAGGGACAGCCTTCCACAAATTAACAGGGTGCAATCAGCTCCTTATTTTGAATCATATTCCAGTGGAAATTTCCTCAGGTTTTTTTTTATTTTTTTCCGATTTTTCATTTTTTTTTGCTTTATTTCAATGTAAAGTTACATTATCTGTATGCAGAGCTCCGTTAATGTAAATAATACAGCTAAAATGAAAAAATAAAAATAAAATAAAAAAAAAATCTCATGAACGACGCATGAAATCAGCTGTTAAAACGTAGCGCGGGCGCAGCTATCCTTTCGAAAGCTCGCTGCGCTGCCGTTCGCTGCGTGCGTTTTGCAGAGGTAGCGATACATTGCGAGTGAGGTAATTAAAAAAATCAGTTTTATTGGATTCCCATTAAGTTCCTGAAATAATTTCATGTACCGGTCAACTTAGTACGATATACTGTAATCACCCTATCAGTTTGTGGAGGGCTGTCCCTTACACCCGTTATTAGATTTGATACAAAATACTTTTCATCCTATAAACAGATCGGTGAAGGTTGTCCTTAACCGTATCGGCTACGTACCCGTTGGACCTCCAAGTTAGGACCTCACTGACTAATATGACCGTTTGGACCTCCTTGTGCCGTTTCGACCTTAAAACTTGGGTTTTGCCTATACTTTAATGCCTATTGGACCCCCTATCAAACAACGTGTTCTGTTAGACCCATTTTTTTACATCTTCGTATGAAAAGCTAAAGTACAATCGTGCACAAAAGTGAGACACTTTATCAAAAATAAAACACGATGGAATAAATAAATCAATATGTTTATTCAAAGATATAAAAGCAACAACGTTTTAATACAAATAAAATCACCTATTCCAATTAGATCACGTATTTATCTGATTATAAATCTTTAAGTTGGTATATACGTACAGGTTTTACCAGAAGGGTGTGGTCGGTGTGGATGATTGTAAATATAAAATGATGTGTGATTCGTCCGTTGAGTTTCGAATAGTTAACACCGTATTTGTTTTGTCTCCGAAAAATTGTTTAAAACGTGGTTAAAAGTTGCTCAATTCATTAGTGCAGTACATCATTGCAAAGCTTGTTAAACGATCTAAACAGTGACATGTATAATCCATCTGGAGTCCATCGCAACCGTGAGTGTTTAGTAAAAACATTTTAGAAAAAATTGCAATGACTTGCGTCCCTGACCTAGGGCAACCCGCAGATCGGCCGCTTCTACTCACACATGCTTAACGCTTTCACGTACACTAGGCGCTTGTAATAACATTTTGAGCTTACGCTACGTGTTTATAGCATACTTACCTTACGCCACGCTTCGTAAATATAATAACAACATAATATTATTTCGTTGACTTGCAATATGGATGGAGAACAATATTATAATATTACCTACAGAAATAAACAGACCACAAAATTAAATGTTAGTTTGCTAGAAGAAACCGCTATGGATATTGAAAATAATTCATTACTAGATTCATCAATGAAAAGTTTACCTGCTACCTCAAACAAGGATATTTCGTTAATTGAAGAATATGAAGTAAAGATTTCTACATTAAAGTTAAGGTTAGCGTCAGCTGATGAAGAGATTGAAAATTTGAATATACAAAATATGCAACTAAAGATGAGTGTTGAAAAATCATCAAAACTAATAGCTTTATATAAGAAGATTGGCATTACTGAAAACACGTTGAACGCTATTTCGACTCCAGTTATACGAAAGGTGAAAAAAGTATTTTCCGGTGAAAACCCAGGATCACCCAGAAACACCTTTCCACAAACAAATGAAATCTCAACACAAACAACCAAAAATTCTGAGTCAATAAATTTTAAAAAGCTTTTCTCATTTAAAAAATGCAAACAGTCAATCAAAAAGCGAAATCGAAAAATAAATAATTTAATTAAAAAAATTTCGAATTTAAAAATTCAAAACTAAACTTATGGATGAACTGAAAATCATGCAAGAAGCAAATGAGCCGTATGATGTAATGAACACTAATATGGACAATGAGTTCTCTAGAACTTTCACTAAAGATAATACGTCGCTCATGGATGACACTATGCTAAACGAAAGTATTAATCAACCAATAATGAGTGTTACGAAAATGGAATCCACGGCCTCAACGGGCCCAACTATAACTAGGCGCAAAGTAATCGTTCTTACAGATCAACAGGGTCGGGGTGTTCAGAAAGTCCTTAACCAACTCCTAGGTGATGAATATGAAGTGTTTTGCTTCATGAAACCTTTTGGCAGGCTCTCTGATATATTAAACTCATGTAAGACTGAAATACGAAACCTTACAATGAATGATTTTGTAATTGTGATAGGTTTCACAGAAGATGATAGTATCTTAGCCATCCGTAATCAAATTGTACTATGGATTGAATCTGTAAAAAATACTAATATAATTATTTGTGAGCCTTTGTTTAGCAGATATATTAAAGAAGAAAAACTAAATATTGAATTATCTAAAATTTGTGATGCATATTTAAACACTTCATTTGTAGTAATGGACTTTTTTAAATTTAAACATACCAAACTGAAACGTATTCATCTCCCGACTTACATAAGTCGGTACATATTAAGAAACATATTGCGTTTGTACTATTATTCTAAATGTAAATTACACTTGACTAATGTTAATACTATTGACCATAATGAATTATATTGTAATAGGAATAATAATGAAATGTATTGTAATAATAATATTCAATTGATATTACCATGTACTGTTGACAATAATTGTGATTTTAAATTTTCTACTAGAAGCACTCAAACGGACATTAATGTTGCTACATGTCATGACTCCACTTCTAAAAATACAGATCCTATTAAATCTGTCTCAAATTGCGATGATTTTTTTCGTTTATAACCATATAAATATAATTCACCAAAACATTTGTGGCCTTATTGCGAAGTCAGACTTGTTTACTGTCTGCCTTGATGACCTAGCAGATACAGGAAAAAGTGTAGATGTTTTATGTTTTTCAGAACACAATATGACAACTGACGATATTGAACTCCTCCAAATTCCAAATTTCGTTTTAGCTACTCATTTTTCGCGCAATAAGCGACGAGGGGGAACATGCATTTTAGTGAAAAACCATATTAACTTTGTTGTACTTGAAGCTGTTCAAAAATATAGTATCTCTAATGTAATTGAATGTTCTGCAATTAAATTAACTGACCACAATATGATAATTTTATGTCTTTATAGGGTACCAAAGAGTCAAAACTAAAAAAAATATATTAATTTGTTTTTGAATAATTTTAATGAAATTTTATGTTTCCTTACAAAATATGGAAATTACAAAATCGTTGTTTGTGGTGATTTTAACATCGATATGTTGAAAAAGAATAAGTACACATTAGAATTGGTACAACTAACTAAAGGATTTAATCTAACACAAGCGATTAACGAGCCCACAAGACCAAATAGTGGTTCCTGCATTGACAATATTTTCCATAACATTCGTGGTGCCAAATCAATTGTCTTGGAACTTGGACTATCTGATCATAAAGCGCAATATATATCATGCCCAGTCAAAAAGACCTGTATTTTTGACTACTGGTTTACGTTTAAACGTGATTATTGTAAAGAAAATTTAGAAAAATTTAAAGAGTGCATTAAAGAACTCAAATTTACTGAAGTGTTTGAAACAAAGGATGCAAATGATGCTTTCAACTTATTTTATGACACATTTAGGCTATTTTACGAATTGTGCTTTCCAATAATTAAAATTAAAAATAAAACAAAAGCTCGATCAAAATGGATTTCACGTGGTATTAAGAAATGTAGTAAACTGAAACGTTCTCTTCTTTGGAAATATAGACTATCAAAAAATAGCGTTGATAAATCGAATTTTAAAAAATATTCTATTAGATATGCCAAAATTATTAAATTAACACAAAAGTCTCAGAATAGTTATTGCATTCTAAATTCTAAAAACAAATCTAAAGCTACTTGGAACATAATTAATGGCAGAAAACAGAATTTTCCCCCAGAGACTATACGTGAATTGATAATAGATAATCATAAAGTTACAGACCCTCAAAGAATTGCTGAGTTATTTAATGAATATTATGCAGATTTGGTTAAACCTCAAACTAGTACGAGTACTACACATAATGCTTCTCCGAGAATCTCTACCTGCACGTACAATTCACCGAAATCTTTTTTTCTAAGTCCCACTAGCCCTTTAGAAATCAGTACCATTATAAAACATTTAAATAACACGAAGAGCACCGGTTTTGATGACATATGTGTATTAGTAGTCAAATCCGTATCTCACATTATTGCACCTATACTGAGCCACGTTATAAACATGTGCTTCGAACAGGGAATCTTTCCATCTGTTTTAAAAACTACTGTAATTAAACCGCTCCATAAAAAGGATGATAAAACAAATATAAAAAATTACAGACCTATAGCCTTAACTCCAACATTTTCTAAAATTATTGAAAAAGCCATATACAATAAATTATATGACTACTTTGAAAGGAATAATATCTTTACGCCTGATCAGAAAGGTTTTCGTAGGAATATGTCCATAAATTTAGCCATATACGATTTTTTAAGTTTAATATATCCTAGAGTTGATAAGAGACAGCCTGTCTATGCTTTGTATATGGATATGTCAAAGGCTTTCGACTATGTGGATCATAATATACTATTGAGTAAGCTGGAAACATACGGTGTTAGGAGCAACACTTTAGAATTACTAAAGTCTTACATCAGTAATAGAACCCAGTTTACGAGTATTGCCAAAATTTGTTCTAATACGAAACATGAAATAAATTATGAGTCCAAAAGTAGAATAGTAAAATATGGAGTTCCTCAAGGTAGTGTTTTGGGTCCTCTACTATTTATTATCTATATCAATGACCTGCCAAAATCTATTAAAGATCATATGGTACTATTTGCCGATGACTGCACTGTTGTATATAATGATGAAAATATTATAAATAGTAGTTTAAATTCAATAATTCAATGGTTACAAAATAATAATTTATTAATAAACATCGATAAAACTAAATTAATGCAATTTAAACAGAAAACAAAAAACACTTTACACACTCCAATAGAATTTAACGGTAAAAAAATTGAATTGACAACTACATCAAAATTTCTCGGCGTCCACATAGATGACAATTTGAAATGGCAAAGCCACATAGAATTTATTTGCAAAAAAGTGTCACAGTCATCTTATAGTCTGTACATGCTAGCGAAAAAGGTCAATATTAACACATTACTAGTAGCCTATCATAGTTATGTTGCATCCAGACTTAGGTATGCAATTATATTCTGGGGAAATACTACCAACTGGGATAAAGTCTTTAAATGCCAAAAAAGGTGCGTGCGAGCTATGAGTGGTCTCAAAAGAACTGACAGCTGCAAGGAATATTTTAAACAATTTAAAGTACTTACCGTGCCATCTTTATATATTTTTGAAATGGCTTTGTTTATTAGACATCATCCATCACTTTTTACATTGGAGCTTAAATCGCGAAATAGAAGTCACCTTTATAATAACCTCACCAGGCAGTATAGAACAACCCTCTTTGGGAAAAGTGTGTTTGCTATGGCCACAAAAATCTACAGTAAAATACCTAATTATATAAAAGAATGTAGCAATATTCATGTTTTTAAAAATAAATTGTTCCAATTTCTGGTGGAAAAGTGTTACTATTCTGTTGCTGAATTTTTATCAACATGAAGTTTTTAAACATTTCATGTCCGCTTGACGATAATTTATTTGTTTGATTGTCTTGTGTTTGTCATACGTCATGTCCTATTGTAGTATTTAATAATAGAATTTAAATTTATTACCAATTGAATTGATTAATTGAATAATGCTATAATAACTCATAGTTTTAATTTATAATTTGTATGCCTAAGTGGCTGATCATGGAATGAACATTAACTATAAAATTATGTAATGAACACCTGTATGTAACCCATGTATCACAAATAAACGAATTGATTGATTGATTGATTGATTGATTAATTGATTGTGTATTATAAGTAGAATAATGTATATAAATCATAGAACAAATATTATAATCAGTTTTATCCTAAAGTTAACAGACTGAAGATATAAAAATAATAATTATTATGTTATACATGGTTTCAGATCACAAATCCTAATTACAATTAAATACCAGTATTGCCATAAGATGATCTTTATTTTTTTTAAGCAATTACAAGTACCTACCTGTATTATTGAATACATATAAATTATTATAATCACAATATATCATAGAATTTACTTACCTCAAATTTACAAGCAAAACCTAAATACGGCGGCTTTTCTCAAAATTAAAACGTTGTAGTCTAACAACTCAATGTTACCTAAACTGACGACTCAATGTCGATGGTAGTACTGATAACGTTGCAACATTAAATATAACTATATATTTTACATGTTTCTAAATCACTGTTCAAACGATCACAGTGTTATTATCGTTTATCATGATTGTAAAAATAGTATATTTTAAGTAAAATAAAGTATAAATCACAGATCAAATATTGAAATCAGTCTTATCCTAAAGTTCAGACAAAAGATATGAAAAAAAAAATTAATTATGATACATGGTTTTAGATCACAAATTCTAATTACAATTAAATAACAGTATTGCCATAAGGCGAGTTAAAAAAAAAACAAAAACAAGTATGTTATTGGCTATAAATCACAGATCAATTTGTAATCACAGAATTTTTTAGAATCTACTTGGACTAAATTTTTAACAAAAACCTAAGTATGGAAGCTATATAATACATAAAAAATAATATCATCAATCTCAAGTCAAGCTCAAGTGACAGATTTTCATATAAATTTATGGAAGGACATTAAGAATTGTCAAATGACAAACTTAAAATACATATGTAAGCAGTTTCTCTAAGCAATGACCTACATTAATATAGTTGTTATCTAATTGCTCTAGAATATAAGCGATTTTTTCATCTTTTTCTATGTACTCTTTGCGCTTATTTAGTATTTGGTGTCCATTGTCTAGTTTTGCTATAGTTAAACTTGTCATTGATGCGTCTGTTTTAATTATGCTCAAAAATTGTTAAATATTTGGCTTCGTAATACCACACAATTTTTTATTAATACTCGAGTGCCGGAGTTGAAACACCAGATTCTTCGCATATTTTCTTTTTGTAGCCATTGTTTTGTAAAATAGTCATTAAACTTAACTAAATTTTCATTTTCTTCGGCCCAGTCCTCCATAATATAAAACCAACCTTCATCTGTGACTTGTTCTGGTAATAATGCTAAAGCGGCACATAAACCAACATGTCGTTTACACACGCGATTTTTTAAGATGTGGAGACTTTTTGCTTTTTTACTTAAAGCCTGTGTAAAATGATAAAAACATCCCTTCATGTCCACTTCAGGAAAAAACTGACTGAATAGCATTCATTTGCGCAGTTTCAAAATCTGTAGTAAATTTTTGTGGCTTCCAAGATGGATTTTGCGATCGTAAAAATTTAAAAATAATTTGATATGTTTCTTCTTTTTTATCAGGCTTCAACACAATTAGTTGTACGATGTCTTTCGGAGTTGAAACACCAGATTCTTCGCATATTTTCTTTTTGCAGCCATTGTTTTGTAAAATAGTCATTAAACTTAACAAAATTTTCTACATAACTGTACCCCTTTCCCAACTAAATAACATTAAATGAACACATATTTTTTTAAGGTCCAAAGGGTACTAAAAAAGAGGTCCAATGGGCACATTGATTATTATATTTTGAAGAGGGTCCAAAGGGACCTAAAAATTAGGTCCAACGGGTACGTAGCCACCGTATCCTATAGTACAAATGATTCTCACTAGGTGTAGGAACATATTATGCATTCGTCTGTTGGATAATGAAAAAAAAATTAATACATCACAATTATCACACCAAAATTGTAAACAATATAACAGCATCTTTATATCGTTTATATTCATTATTAACGCAAAGTGAAAAGGTCGAATTCCTGTAGCACTGATATGTGTTACATTTACATGGAACATCCCACACTTGGTCGAAAGGATGAAATGTGTCTACGCCCATGGCCACTTTAAATTGTAGTCAGGATATTGCAGCAAATCGTATTTTGTTAAAACTTTATCAATGTCCACAATAACCACCATCCTTTAAATAGATATCGACTATATTTTGACTCAATATCGTTAGAAGATCAATCTGTAAAAAAAAAACTAGTAATTAAAATTAAAATAATTAGGCCTTAGGCCGATCTAGAAACCTCTAACGATAGGCGAGCGTGACTCGCTATAAGAAAAGAAGAAGTTATAGACATACAATCACAAGCTTAGCTACTTTATATACCTACCTAACCAGTAGTTGAAGCCTCGGTGCTTTGAAAAACGTAGCGTGTGTGTTACAGATTGAAAATTGAATTGTAGACCTCTCAATCCTCAAATGGAATTATGAGCAGTTAGGATTCAAAAGTAAAAGGAGAATAGGAACATGCCGAAGTTTTTTCCAGGCTGGAACATCTCGCGTACCGAACGTTTGTTACGTCACAAGTCCTTGACGCCCCGCGGGCGGGCGCTCATTCTAAGAGTAATCTGACCCCGCTCACAAAAAACGTTATTACAGCGTTTCTGTAGCTTGTATCAACACACTTGAAGTGGCATTGGGTTCTTGAATAATGTCGTCATGAAATACAACGTAATCAATACTCTTATTAGTACTCGAGAAATAAATATATCCTATTGAAATAAGAGAACTTGCTGAATGTAGTTGCTGTATTATGTTGATTTCTGACAAAACTATTGGATCAATTTACACCAAAATTTGGGAACTAGCTTATGAAAAGACAAGTAATCTAATTACAATAATATTTTAGGAGTTCTATTGCGGATTGCAGCAATATTCAAGCTCAAACTTCATAGCGCGCGGCGCCATTTTCATGAATTTGCGTAATTCAATGCGCTATTTTGTAAACGATCATCAGAGTTATATCAAACAGATTCATATGAGAAAAGCTTGTAGAATACTACCTATAATATTCACCAACACATTGTTACCTATAAATCGTTAAAATATGCTTACTATAATTGTAATATATCAAAATAACCAAGACGAGGGAACAAATCGGGTAACTTTCTTTGTAGGTTATTTTCACCTCGTATTTTAGGTTTTAGAACTTTAGATATTAGTTGAAACTGAACAAGAACAAAGTAGTTTATCGATTTCTAACCATACTTACCTTACTTTCATGGAAAAAATAAAAAATATCAACCTCTCAAGTGGTCATAAAAATGTATGGAGTTCTAACATTCCGTAGGGTGGGGACCACACCACTACAATATCGATAAGTTTGACTGAGTTGGGTAAGGAAAATAAAAATCAATTTAGTTTGACATACTTTACTTATTGTGCTTTACTTTATGTTTCCATTTGTATAATTGTATAATTATAATATAGTATAATTGTACTTTACTTGATTTACACAGGTATTTGACATATTTTTTTTTAATTAATGTGCATTTGTATAATAATTGTACTTTACTTGATTTACACAGGTATGATAATAATGTATAAATACAGCAAACATATATTCAAGATTCATAGCATTTTATTAGCTACTGATAGTTTTTTCATTTTACTTTTTGTCTGTTGTGTGAAAGTCCCAAATAAACATTTTTCTTTCTTTCTTTCTCTCTTTCATTCATTTATTTCAAATAAACCATTTACAGGTACTTTTGAGTTGTCAAGGTCAGTCAGACCCAGGCTTGTGAATTCTTGACGATTTTCCATCCAAAAAAATTAAATGTGCGTCTGTTTGGGATGACTATTTATCGTTATTTACAAAAAAAAAATCAGACATTCAAAAACATGAAGCTATTTGCACGTTACAAAGCATAGATTTGTATGGAGAAGAATCTGAAAGAAAATCTTTTGAATCCTTTTATGTATTACAAAATTCTTGGTTACATTATCCTTGTTGCTTCTATATGTAAATACAAAATCAAAGTAAGCCAAAAGTACAAACTAAAAAAGTAAGCCGACCTGAGCCCCAGTGCACGTGCACCCAATCCATACATACTCGGCGTTTAGACAATAAGGATGGTATGACCGAGAAAAGGAGTGTCTCTACAGTTTGTCGGTCTGTCTGTTAGTTTGACTTTGCGGAAATAACAAAAGGTATACTCTTATGTCAGTCTGTATGTCACAAACCATTAAAAGGCAGTAATGAACGTCAAATTTACATTTTAAAAATAATAACATAAAGACTCTAGTTGTCCATTCGCAAAGGAGAAGAACGGACAAGGAACAAAAAACAAAAAAAAAGTCTGTCAAGTGAAGTCTGTCAAGCTGGAAATAAAAAATACTCAAAATGGAGAAGCTAGGAATTGCTGTGGTACAGCTTGAAACAGGGCTCTAAGCAAAGAGGGACATCACAAGCACTGCATACGTACGACGACCGTCGTTCCGAGCGCCGTTCGGCGCACCGACGTCGAACGCGGCGGTCACTCTGGATGACGCCGGTAATCAGTTTGGGCCAGTGTTGTTCATTGACAACTTGTGATTGGCCCAAACCACTCTGTCCAGCACTAGGTGGTGGACGTGCTTTTGGCATGTCCTTGTGATGATGTTGGAGTAGCTGGTCAACTAACTCCAAACGAAAAACTAGGTGTTTTTTGGGTGAAGCAGTTGAAGCCTCTAGAAGCATACGTGCATTTAAGATAGAGCAATTGAGAAGGCGTTTGAAGACCTTCATAGTCCATTTAGAGCATCTTTTTCTTTCCAGCAGGTATGGTTCCAGCATTTGATCTTTACGATCAACGCCTCCCATACCCTTATTGTAGTCCAAAATTACTTGAGGTTTGAACTCAGCCTCGTAGTGTTGAGTAGGACATACAAGAGGCAGTACATTTGTCCCGTACATGACGTCAAAATGTAAGAGCGGCTCGGCACTCTAAAGTGTACTACCTCAAATTTTGTGTCGCGGCAGTCGTGAATGTCACTCAACGTAAGAGTGAGAGAGACAGGAAGCTAGGCACGTGCTACACATTCTTCAATGTACCGATGGACGAAACAAGACCGCAGCCCGAGACGTAATGATATATTTTATTCACTCTAATGCTAAAGCTTGTACTTCATTGAGGCGCAAATTGAAACGTCGCGTTATTTTAAATTTTGAATGCAGTTAAACAGTGACCAGTTCAAAAGTTTTAGTAAAATTATCGTTTTTGCTTTTTAAGTTAATTAGTATTCTACAGAAGTGACAAATATTCATGTCAGTGTATTTACTTAATATGCTTGTTCCAGTTTGTGTTCTTAGTTTGGGTGTGGTTTATTATTTTTATATTGGTTTGAATTATACTTTTGTTAATTTGAATAGTACCTATTTTATCAGATTAATCGGTTCTTCTTACTTTACGCAATACATTATTATGTCATGTCAACAAAATTAAACAGAGTGTAATAACACATATGTAGGTATGACAAACTAACACAGTAACATCAAATGTCATATTCGTACTAGTTTCTTCAAATGTATCGCCGAGTTTCAGCACGGAGCACGCCTCGCCTCATTTGAAGTGGGACATTGTACCGGCTCAGTACAAAAAAGAGGCTACTCTTACAAACTCATTTTCAAGTCGTGTCCTACCCAACACTACAGCCTCGCGATATGGTTTCGGCTCCATCCGGCCTTGTTGAATGCCATGGTAGGTAGAGATGGTGCTGATCTTCCGTTTCTTGTCCTGGTATGCCATGACAACAATATCGCCGGAATGACGGGCTGTAAACTGGCCTTGCTTCATTTTGCACAACGGTATCAGTGGAGGAACATTGCGCCGGTTGGCACGCAATGTCCCTACACAATCCGTTTTGCGTGACTTGAGATATCTGGCCAGTAGGGGGCTATTAAACCAATTGTCCATAAAAAGAGTATACCCTTTGTCAAAGAGGGGCTGGATGAGTTTTAGGACGGTGGCAGTGCTTTTCAGCAATGTGGACGGGAAAGAGGGACTGTAGGTAGTGTGTTTGCCGAGATATATAAAAAAAGAGCAAAGGTAGCCAGTCGAAGACTCGCACAGTTCGAAGGTCTTCACTCCGAACTTGGCCGCCTTGGTCTTAATATACTGGCGGAAGGCTAGGTTTCCTTTCCACAAAGTCAGGGATTCGTCAATACAAACACTTTGGGATGGGACATAGGCTTCCATGAAGCGAGAATTTAAATGTCCTAAAATGGGGCCAAATGCAAACAAGCGGTCGGAGTTGTCAGTCGGTCTGTTATTGTTGTCACTGAAGTGGAGAGCGCGGCAAAGATTTTCATATCGTTTACGGGAGAACATCTTCCTAAAGATGTTCGTCTGGAGGAGTGGGTTGGTGGTAAAGCAAGATTTCGTGGAGGGCATCCGGATGATTCAGAGCATCATCCAGAAGTTAAATAGGACCAAAATTTCGTGAACGTTCGTGTCATACCAAGTCCGGCCGAAGCAATATGTGACAAGACACCGTCATCCCAGAACTGTCTAAACGCCCCATACGCGTTTTCTGATGCGACAGCCGGCCCTGTCTGCTGAGGCAGAAATTGTTCCCGCTGGCCTGAATAGTTATCCATTGGTAACCATTCAAAGCGAGGCCTTGCTCCCCCAGCAAACAAGGTCTCATCCTCGCCGTCATCTGCATCGAACCATTCCTCACGTGCTTCACTATCTGCCGTCATTTGCCTCCTTGCTCTCGCTGTCGCCCGCTCTCTCGTCGCTTCCCTGGCATTCACCACTTGCATCACTTTTGCTCTCAATTGTCATCCACGTCATCGTCATTTATATTGACCTCGATCAACCTATCACCTTTCTTCCACTGGGGCTCACCTGCTGCGCTGCTCCTCGCGCCGCGTGCTCCGCGTCCTCTTTGAGTGCGCCCACCCCTTCCTCGCCGGCGCGGGCCTCCCCGTCCTCGCCCACGCTGCACTCGCTCTTCGGCCTCCACCTCTGGCGAGGTGCTCATCCGCCAAGCCATGTGCTCGTCCGCCAGATGGAACTGTTCCGCTTCCGCTGTGACGACTACACGCCTAAGAAAAATAAACAGTAATATTATAAATCTACAAACATCAAAACCACCAAGAATAGGTAAGTTTTATACTTACTGTTTCCTCTGGCGAGAGCTGGACGAGCAGTGGGCTTGACCTATCAAATAAAACGTTTTCGTTATTACAGATGTTATTACTCAAAACACAATTATTTTGTTGAAAATATGTTTTATTACTTACGGCTGCATCACTCGCGGCGGGCTCGTGGCGGTGGAGTGCAGCGTAGAAGTTGACGGGTGCGGCGGACTTGAGCTATAAAAAAAAAAGTTTTTGTTTTTATAAATACGAAACCACCATTACTCAAAAACAAATATTGAAAACATATACTCACAAAAAGGCAGGCGACGCACGCGTAGGAGTTGGAGACGTTGGAGGCATACCCAGGGGGATTTCTTCTCCCTCCTGGGTATACAACCCGAGGATGGTCACTGGCTGACCACCAAATTGAGAAAAAAAAAATAACTATATAACCATATTGTAACATTCCAGAGTCACGATTCCAGACGATCACCTTTCCTAATAAAAAATGTGCAGACAAAAACACTAACCACACAAAATCATAACATCAGATTGTAACATTCCAGAGACACGATTCCAGACCATCACCTTACCAAAAAATGTGCAGACAAAAAACACTTAGCAATCCCACACCACATTGAACCACATATAGTTACTACTTATCTTTATCCATGAATAAAATGACATCCATTCAGGTTGCTAGAAGAACACAAAAATAATATTATTATAACTGAGAAAATATTTACTAATCATCTAGTATGCCAATAGAAACTATGTCCTTTTCAAGTTATAGGATAGCATTGTGTGAAGCTGATCACAAGGTGAGTAATTTATTAATGAAAGAGAAAAATAAGAATTTACCTCACAATCCGGCTCTAGATATTCTGGATCCAGATACTCTGGATTCAGATATTCCGGATCGTGGTTGGGGTCCGCCTCCTCATCCTCGGATTCCGGTTCCGACTCCTCCGGCTCCGACTCCTCCAGTTCTGGTTCCTCGAGGAACACTTCATCCCCCTCTTCAGGGTCGGAGTCGCTCTCCCGGAGGAGCTCATCGAAGTCCTCCGGGGCGTCCTCCTGACCCACAGCCCAGCTGCTTCGTTTAGATGACATCTCGAAAAAAAAAAAAAAAAATAAATAAATTCATAATTCATACTACACTACACAAGTAAGCATTATAAAATACAAAGAACAACTAAGTTTTATATTTTATCCATTCAAACAATTTACAAAAACAATCGATGTTATCGATAACTTTTATCGACATGACCCCACGCCCTACCGATCAAATTTTAGCTTGTGACGTTTGACAGTTAAAAATTCAAATATGATTTCGTTACGTACACATGCAATTTGCTTCATAATATGAATAAGTTATTGAAATATGCCTAGAATACGTGATAATATGAATTATCAATAGATTTTACGTTACTTCTATCTTTGCAAAGGTGAAATTCAATGAAAAATTGCCAAAAATCACACCATAAAAATGGCGACCTCGACGAACTCGGAACAATGAGAATTTTGTTTGCTCAACAGAACACGTTTTGTGATTTTATTTTATGCAAAAAACTAACTAAATAGTTGCAAGAAACACTTATGAACAAATATTCATCCACTTACCGTTGGATTTCTCACTAAAACACACACAAAACAATTAAAATATCACGCGCGACGTGAGCGTTCCGGGAGGACGTTTCGTGTGACGTCGCACTCGTTTTTTTGGAATGTTGCCTATTATATTTTTAGTTACGGTTTGTGTCTATGGTTGGAAAATTTATTCTGCCATCAAAAGCATTCGTTCACAAACGATTTTGGAGCTTAGTTTACACAATAATAAGGTTTAAATCAGTCCGGGGTTTGCTGGGTCCAATTGGACCCAGCGGGGCTTGACAGCGATTCTTATTTACTGGGTGAAATTTCACCCGGCAGTCCGCCAGAGGAGTCTAAATTGAGGATGTTTTGGCTTCTCTTGAGTCCCGGTGCGTCAAACGTCAACATCTGTCAACGCCCGGCGCTTTTTGTCGCAATTTGACACTCTATGACTCTGCTAACAAAAAACGGTTTGCTGAAGTTTCTATTGGCTTTATCATATTATACTGTTTTTGGTTCTTGAATATACAGACCATACAATGAAATGTAAACAATACTTGTATTATGAGAGTGGTAGTTATAAATAAATGTTGATAACGGAGAACTGGCTGAAATATTGTTTGTTCCCGTGTTCTATCAATTTCTTATAAAACTACTGTATCAATCCATACGAAATTTTGCAAGTTACATTATGAATAAACAAGTAATCTTATAACAGCGTTTTTTTTGGCAGTCCTATGTAAAATTTTCATAGTATTCATAATCAAAGTTCATCGTCCGACAAGCCGTTTTTATGAAATTGCGTAATAAAATGCGTGACTTTGTAAACACTCATCCTAGTTATATTGAGTCGTTTCTAATAAAAAAATGTTACTAGGATACTACATGATCCTTTACTGATTGATAACTAGCTATATATCGTAAAAATATGCCACTATAATTGTACAATGATAAGATTTCCTTGAAGAGGGAACTAATCGGCAATGTTTTTTGTATTAGCTAATTTCACATAGTATATTAGGTTTCAGAATTTGAAGATTTATCAAACCTACACAACATTGAGCTATAATTTCATATTACTAAAAATACTTTAATGGAAAAAAAACAAAGATACAAACCTCTGAATTCACCTAAAAAAACGTTTGTAGTGCGAGGGATGTCGTAGCGTTGGGACACATTACTAGGATAAAATATCGACAAGGTTGGTTTAGAAGCAAATAACACATTTTAGTTTCATTATTTTCTATAATTTATTTTACGTGTTGTATGTGTGCGTGTATTTATTATTTTGTTATGTACAATGTTTACATAGGGAAGATAAATAATAAACATTATTCTTGAAAAATGCATATTTTATTTTAAAAAAAAAATGATCTTCGTGAAATTTGGCACAGAGGTAGAATAGTCAGGAATAAAACAAAGGTTGTTTTTTATCCCGGAAGTATGTTCCCTATGGATCACGCAAGTGGAGCCGCTGGCAGAAGCTAGTATATGATAAAGTTGTTATAAAATAGAAAGGTAAAGTACAGAGTTATGTAGATTGCTCATATCCTGGATTAACATGCGGGTGAGACCGCAGGGAGCTAATAGTAATAATATAAAGTACAAACGTGCTCACTTCTAAAAAAAATTATGCAAGTGGATTTTACTCACAAAAAATACACGAAAAAGGCTATAAAAAATATAAAATAAATTGGTGCTGCTTACAATCTGCAAGCAAAACTGCGATTTGGATAATGTGGAAACATGATACAGTGAGTAACTTCGTCTTTACCTGATTCTACTTAGCTGCAATGATAATTGATGAAATGGGCGAAATATGCAGCTGAGTGGCAACCAACGAAGCTGTACAGAAAGTTTTGCTTGCTTGAGAACTTATACAGATATAATATGTGCACCTTCACAACTTTTAACAATTTTTAGCCTTTAGTGTCCCACTGATGGGCATAGGCCTTATCCCATAAAATTTTGGTGACCCCCAGTCTAGCACTCATCACACACACAAACATGGCGCTTAGGCAGAAAAGATTGTATGACCGAGAAAAGGAACGACTAGTAAATGTGCGTCTGTCTGTCACTTAGGCTTTGTGGCAAAGGTATACTCTTCTAGGGAAAACTGTCAAAATACATAAAGTCAGTCAGTCTGTATGTCCACCAAGCTATACTACGTATAAATAAATGTGTGTGTATATATAAATAAATAAATAGATAGTAACTAAATAACTGCTAATGTCGTCTGTATGTTTGTCACGCTGGAATAAAAGAGGCTAATGGAGAAAACCATGGTATTGCTCGAAACAGGAATCTGGGCAAAGGGGGACCTCGCAAACAGGACAAAAGTACTTCGTTCGACGGTATCTCTTTTGCTGGTGGCAAAAATCACACCGCCGACGCACAAGAGATCCTCTTGAATCGCAATTGTCTGTCAGTCGGTGGATAATGACGCTCCTGAGGCAGAGAAAGGTTCAAACTGCTAGACACGGGACGGGTTGGGTGGCGTTTACTTGGGACATGATTGTGGATGGTGGAGCTTCAGAATTTGATCGACTAACTCCAAACGAAACACCATGTGTGTTTTTGGAATAGTCGAAGAACTCTGAAGAAGGATGCGGGCATTTAAAATGGAGCAGTTGAGCAGGTGTTTGAAGAACTTGACATTCCATTTCTTGCCTCTTTTTCTTGCCAGCAGGTATGGTTCCAGCATTGAATCTTGACGATCAACGCCTCCCATACCCTTATTGTAATCTAAAACTACATCAGGTTTGTACTTAGTCGGGCGATGTGGCTTCGCCTCCATCTGGCCTTGTGAATCGCCGTGGTAGGTACTGATAGTGGCGATCTTACGCTTCTTGTCCTGGAAGGTCAAGGCCACCACATCGCCGGCATGACGTGCTACAAACTGGCCTTCTTTCAGTTTGCACAGCGACATGAGTGGAGGCACATCGGTACCTACGGTTAGCACGCAAGGTACCTACACAGTCGGTTTTACGTGTTTTGAGAAATCTGGCCAGTAGGGGGCTATTGAACCAGTTATCCATAAAAAGAGTATAACCTTTGTTAAGGAGAGGTTTGACGAGTTTGAGGACGGTGGTAGTGGATTTCAGGACAGTGGATGGGAGATTGGAGTCATAGGAAGTGCCAGCACCGCGGTAGATGAAGAACGACCAAAGGTAGCCCGTGGATGACTCGCAAACCTCGAAAGTCTTCACGCCATACTGGGCTGCCTTGGTCTTAATGTACTGGCGGAAGGATAGGTTACGTTTCCACAAAAGCAAGGATTCGTCAATACAAATATTTTGGGATGGGATGTAGGCTTTCATAAAAAGAGTATTTAAACGATCTGCGATCGGACAAGAGTTTTAAGAACGTCAGTCGGGTCTGTCTGTCCGCTACTGTTGTAATACAAATGGAAAGCGCGGCAAAGATTGGTGTAGCGACCCTTAGAGAACATTTTTTTGAAGACGTTGGTCTGCAAAAGTGGGTTAGAGGCAAAACAGGAGGATATGGTGGGTATCCGGATGATTGCGAGCGTCATCCAGGAGGAAAAAAGGACAAAAATCTCGTGAACATTCGTGTCATACCAGTCTCGGGCGAAGGAAGCGGACGAACCAGCCATACGTGCTGCTGCATGGCGGTTCGTCTCAGTGACGATATGCGTCAGCAAATCCTCATCCCAGAACTGCCTAAACGCCCCATATGCGTTTTCGGATGCGACAACCGCCCCCGTTTGCTGAGGAAGAAATTCCTCCCTCTCGCCATGATGGCTGAATCAGCTGGCCAAAATCAGCCATGTTGGCTGACCATTCGAATTGACTCGAAGTTCCTTCAGCAGCAAAAAAGGACTCGACCTCGCCGTCATCCGCATCTAAAAACTCTTCTTCATTCTGTTCTCTTTCTCTTCTCTCTCGATTCACCAATCGATCTCTCGCAGCCTCTCGCATTCACGACACGCATGATTGCCTCTTTCAATTCCTCAGACACATCATCATCATCAACATGCACTTTCACCAGCCTGTCTCCAATTACCCAGTTGGGGTCACCAATTGGCGCTTGGCCATATGCCCCCCGCCCCCTTCTTCGGCCGCCACGCCGCGCTGCACCACTGCGCCGCGCTGCACCGCCGCGCCGTGTTGAGCCATCGCGCTGTGGGCGACGCTGCTGCTGAGGCTCCTCTGCCACCACGTCTTCCACCTGCAGAAACCGCTGATGTTCCTCAGCAAGGCGAAAGACGTGGTCCTCCACCATGTCGTCGTCCAGGGGGGCCAAAACGACGACATCGGATCAGATAAAAAAATTGTAAATATAATTCCTGTAAATCACGAAGATAAGGTTCGTTTTATAAATGACTAATGAATTCAAGTTTTAACACTTACGGGTCAACGGGCGGCGAGCCTGAGCCAACAGCAGCGTCTGGAGCCCACCGCAACGGCGATCTTGATCTGTAGCTTGGCCTATCAAACAAAAGGTTTTCATTTTATATACAGAAAAAAAAAAGGTTTATTATACAAGACTAACGAATACAAGTTTCACTTACGGCACAACGAGCGACGAGCTAGAGCTCGAAGAAGCACGCGGTGGCGGCGACCAAAACTTGTCGCTGGACCTATCAAAAAACGTTTTCATTTTATACTCAGAAAACAGAGAAAAAAACTCAATCAAAATTACTCACGGTATGGGCAAATCCAGTCCAGCCCCATCTTCGACGTCGCGGAACTCGTTATCGAGGTAGTCGATTTCTAAGTACTCCACCACGGGCTCCGCGACCTCGGGCTCCTCGAAGTCGAGCTCGTCCAGCTCCGAGAAATCCCCCTCTGGTCAGTGGGTCGTCTTAGGGGCCCTCTGACGCCAAATCCTCTTCCTCCTCCGAATCCTCGGCGAGGATGGCCAAAAAATTTGGATTGATGGGACTTTCACTGGCAGATAGCTGATGTAAAAAGGACTAACACTACTTTTATTTAGAAATTGTATTAAATTTTACTGATATTTGATATAATTATAGTAAAATATTGTTCCTCGCGGAAAAAGTCACGGGCACAGCTAGTAGTCAATAAAAAACAATCGTGAATCTATACTAATATTATAAAGCAGAAGAGTTTGTTTGTTTGTTTGTTTGTTTGTTTGGTTGAACGCGCTAATCTCAGGAACTACTGGTCCGATTTGAAAAATTCTTTCAGTGTTAGATAGCCCATTTATCGAGGAAGGCTATAGGCTATATATCATCACGCTAAGACCAAAAGGAGCGGAGCAGTAATGGAAAATGTGACGCAGACGAAGTTGCGCGGGTCATCTAGTATTTTATGAATTTTATTAAAAAAAAAGGACAGTTCATTAAAACGTGGGGGAGCTCTATACGAGTCCGATTAACAATATTGATCTTTACAAAGGCGATGCTGCGCAAAGCAGCACCGAGCACAGGATGATTATGGATTTTAAAAAGACCAATAAACGGGAACGGGTACAGAGCTCCCCTACCTTGGCAGTTTTGCCAGCTTCTCTTCAGCGGCGGCCACTGCGGTACGCCAGCGCGCACATAGCGCCGCCACCTCCCCGGCGTCCAGCTGCCGCCGCTCCTCTACGAGCTCCGGCAAAGTCAGGTGCCGGTAATACTCCAGCCGCTCCGCCGCCAGCGCCCGGTTTTGCCGCAGCTCTGTGGAGCGGCTTACTGGTCTTGTGATTCTGTAAAATATAAAAATAATATTGTTTTATTACATAGTAGTTGACCCACGCAACTTCGTCTGCGTCACATTTTTCATTAATTCTCGCCTCTTTTTAGTCGTAGCGTGATAACATGTAGCCTAGCCTTCCTTGATACATGGACTATCTAATACTGAATGAATTTTTCAAATCGGACCAGTAGTTCCTGAGATTAGCGCGTTCAACCAACCAAACAAACAAACAAACGCTTCTGTTTTATAATATTAGTATAGATTGATACTTATATATTTAAGTCCCATAGTATGAATCACTTCTCGATCTCGCAGGACAAAGTAATTAAGCTCCTGTATACTATAATACTACCTATAACCATAGGCCTTATGATTCTGTAAAATATATAAATAATATTATTTTATTACTACTTTATAATAATAAACTTAGAAACAAAAATTATTTATCTTAAAATTCTGAGCTGCTGGTACGCTGGCATCAATTATTGTACCGGTACGGTACATACATTGCCCTTTTAAGCTCCTGTATACTACACTTCTGGACACATCTATTGGCCCACCTTAGAGTTTAGGTTTCGATGGCCCCTACCGAAATATGATTGCTAGATTGAACAAAAACTGTTGATGCAGTTTTAAACCTGATACATTTTACCATCTTTTTCGATCGTATTGTTTTAAATTTGAATTCAGAATACCATACGACATGGAGCTACGCCTAACAAGTCGGATATGCGCCTTGTTAAAGGCAATTGATTTTTGAATAAAAAACCATGTTTTATCAAATAAAGGTTTAATTTAATAACGCGTGTTGCCTCCATGGGCATCTACCACAGCTCTCATACGATTAGGCATAGAGTTTATCAACCGCTCTATGAAATTTTGAGAGATCATCTCCCATTCCTCTTCTATGGCAGTTTTCAACTCCTGCATCGTCTGGGCAACTGGCTGACGAGCCCTAACACGTCTTTTTAGCTCGTCCCACATGTGCTCAATGGGGTTCATGTCTGGGCTTCTGGCTGGCCAGTCCATAACTGTGATGTTCACATCCCGAAGATATTCCCTGACGATGCCGGCCGCATGGGCTCTTGCATTATCATGCATAAAAAGGAAATTTGGGCCCACATAGTCCGCGTATGGTATCACGTGAGGTTCCAAGCACTCACGAATGTACCTTTCAGCATTTAATGTTGGCAGCCGTGGTCCTGTAACAACCTCAAGTTGAGTTTTGCCGCTCGCGGATATACCGCCCCAGACAGTCCATGAGCCACCGCCTCAACCCCGCAACCCTCTCTTCAAAGCAGCATTGTGCGAAACGCTCTCCCTTACGTCGGTAGACCTTCTTCCTTCCATCATTGCCATGTACCACAATTTTAGACTCATCAGAAAATAGTAGGTACACGGCTCCAATCTTGCTGTGTCCAATTTAAATTACTGCGTGCGAAATGAAGGCGCGCTGTTCGGTGGGCTCGCGTTAGTTTGGGCCCATTAGCTGGCTTGTGTGGTACCATATCGCGTTCTTTTAACCTTCTCCGAACAGTTCGAGCGCTCACAGATACTCCGTGGAAGTCGCGAAGTTGGTTTTGTATCTAAATAGAGGTAAGGTGACGATTTCTCAAGCTGGTCGTCACGATGAATCGATCCTGCCTTTCAGTTGTGACCCGAGATCGTGGCCTTCCTTGGCGACGAACAAAGCCGCCAATCTCTAGGTACCTCCGATAAACATTTCGGACCGCAGATCGACTTAAATTAAGTTGAGCACTCACGTTTCTTTGGCTGTGTCCGGCCTGAATAAGTGCCACAGCTTGGGCGGCGACTTCAGGTGAAGTATCCATGGATAATTGATAGAGCCTCACCTTAATGTTAAGAATAAGTAATGTTTGTTGCAAAACCAAAGATATCAATCACTTTTTCAAGAATTAAATCCAAGTAAACCAATAAAACCAAGTTTTCTTAGTATTTGTTTGTTTGATATCAACAAATAGGCAGGTGTTCGAAATTAAAAAAAAGACTATTGAATGAAGTTGTGAATGTGCCAGGTTCAAAACTGCATAAAAACTTTTTGCTCGACTTAATATAAAATTTTAGCTAGGACCAAACGAAACTGAAAATACAAGGTGGGCCAATAGATGTGTCCAGAAGTGTAATACCGTACCGTAAAACAGAAGCTACAAGTCCATGGTATGCTGTTTGTTAGCAATGTCTCAATATTAACCTTTTTTGAGAGTTGGAATAGTGCATACGCAGATTTACTTACACGTTTACATTATATTATTATGTCAGTATGAGTATTGCAAGTCAATTTGTTATCAATAGTGATTCCTAAAAATGTAGTCTTACCAAATTTCCTGTATTTTATGAGTGATATTGGTTTTACTTAAATTAATTTGCATATTATTGTTATTATTTTAATCAGAGATTCATTCATTCATTTTCATAATTATTTATGTCATAACATTCTATTATGGCTGTGCTGTCATCTGCAAAGATAACCATCTTATGCTAAATTAGTTTTGGGAGATGGTTGATGTAAAAAGAGGAGGTGCCAACACGCCGCCTTGGGGCAATATTTTATACATCTTTGTTTTGAGTTTCTAATTTGGTTTTGGGGCATAATCGAGAGACCTCCGTGCGTTGAACTCTATCAGTTAGATTTAAATATGATTATATATATTTAGGATATTTCCCTTAACACCGTAGGCATATAACTTTTTTAGCAATAGGTATCTCATGGTTAGCATAGTCAAATGCTTTCGTCATATCAGTAAATATAGTGCAAATTGGATTCTTTGCATCAATTGATGTCATAATATTATTAATTAAATCAAACAGAGCCAAGTCAATATTTATGTTTTTGCGATAACCTTTCTGCTAATTGCAAAACAAATTACATTTTTCAAAATATGTGTATATGGAGTTGTATATATCACTTTCTCAATAATTTTAGAAAAGACGGAAGCTTTTGCAATATGTCTGTAGTTTTTCATATCCATTTTTTCACCTTTTTTAAATAAAGGTTTAATAATCACTTTTTTTAAGCGATTGGGAAATACGCCATCAGTTATGCATAGATTAATGATGTGAGCTAATGGCTGTGCTATCTCTTCCTTTACGTACTTTAGGACCTTAGTACAAACGCCATCATAACCAACAGTATTCGTATTTTTAAGATCAGATACATTTTTTTTAATGTCATTGTTCGAAACCGGCAACATAAATAAAGATTGTGACGAAAGATTTTCAAAAACATTACCATTAGTCAAATCAGAATTAATATTATTTTCAATAGTGTCAATACACGGTGTATCTGACATCGACGCACAAACGATTTCCAAGGGTCCAGGGCATGATTCTGGACACCCCAGAGTTGGAATTTTTCATCGGCTTTTTTCTCATTTTTCCAGTTTTTTCAAGAGTTTTTTTTACTTTAGACTACTCATAATCGTTATTCTGACCTAACGCAATGAGATTTTTAATAAAAAAATAATTAATTAACTAGTTTCACTAAAAAGAGCAATGTAAATAAAACCACAAATAGGTATCAGCTCAGCTGTGCTAAAGTACAAACGAAAGGTCAACGCAATGCATAGTAGCTGCCCACACACTAACAAGTATGCATGTGTGTCACGCGTGTATGATTTGTTAAAAGCATGCCGCCTAAGACTGCATTCCAAAGAAAATGAAACGTATCACAGCAAAACGAAGTAGCCGATTTCCAACATTAACGTAATAGATTAAGGTTGAAAATCGGTTACTTTGTTTTGTGTCGATAAAACCCATTTTCATATTGCGGCGGCAACACGTAGCGCGCGCTCTTTGACCTTTACCGACGAAACCGACGGACCGGACGCCAGAGACGTATTTGGGTGCAACCGGTAAAACGCTTTTTAATAAGCGTTTATGTAGAGTCACGATGATATCCGACCGAGAAAATAATCTTTTTTTTTTCTTACTATTAATAATTGCGTAAAACCATAATAATGCTTTGTTTTCTGTTTCCTTCTTCTTATGTTCTGATAAAATGTTTGTACATAAATTGTTAAATAAATAAATAAGTTAAAATAAGTAATGTTATGCTTATTACAATTGGATCTTGCTATACCCATTGTACGCTTTGATACAATTAATGTGACAGAATTTTAAATACGGCATCAACACGGGTGTTGAAACTTAATCATGACGATTGATGACCTTAATTTGTTTCTGTTTGGTTTTAAAAAAAAGTTCAGTTTTACAATACCAAAATTATTCGATAAAAAAACATTAATAAATTAAAAGCAAAAAAATGAATTTTCATACTATTATCATCGCAAGCCCGGCCCTGGCACTGTAGGTCCAATGTAGGTATCTGTCGGCGACCTCAAAGGATAGATCGAAAGAACATTTTTAATGAAATAATGATGGATTTTTGTCAGTTCCTTGTTGACGCTGATCGCGAACGAGTGCATTTTTTTTTGCAAAAATCGGTTTTCGAAACGTTAGAGAAGACAAATTTTGGTTTCTTTCTGTGAACTTGCGTGTTTTTGTGTGTCTTTGTGTTTCATTGAAAAATGTCATCTGGACTTAATGAGAACTTCAGTGCCCAAGAATACGGTAACATGCTGATGATGTGACGCTGCCTTAGGTACCGAATCATTCGGGAATCGGTGGATTGGGAGATTCGGCCGGGAGCCATGGCCAGCTCGCTCACCAGACTTGACCCCATTAGGTTTTTTTCTTTGGGGTTATGTCAAGGACAAGGTGTTTGTGTCAGCAGAGTGCGATTCCGCAGCCGAGAAGCGGAATTGCATAGTGAATGTGTTTGCGTCGCTGTGTGAGGAGTGTGCTCAGGCCTCAGCGTCAGGACCCAACGTTTCTGCCCCGTGTCCACGCTGAAACTCTGCGCCGCGCTCAGTGCTGGCGCCGGCCACTTCGATTCTTCGAACCCTATCTGATTAGGGGTGAGCGAGCCTAAGGTGAGTTCTAGGTAGTTACTCGTTAATACCTACTGCAAGCTTCTTTTTAGGATTCCGTACCCGAAGAGTAGGTAACCAATGGAACCTTATTACTAAGCCTCTGCTGTTCGGCCGCCGCGGCCGGTCCGTCTGTCTGTTAGTGGGCTGTATCTCAGGCATGGTATTTCTAACAAATAAAAAATAAAATTTACAGAGAGCTCCATTGGAAAGCTCGCATACAAGAAACGTGTTTTTTGTTTATGGTTATGGTACGGAACCCTTTGTGTGAGAGTCTAACTCGCACATCGCCGGCTTTGTTATCAATCCTTATCGGAGTCGTGTTCGTGATTATAAGAGACTAAGCAAGTCTCCTTAACTTCTGCATAATCATGTTAGTAGGTAGGTATTTTTGAGTGATTAAAATTATTTTATGTGATATTATTGCCGTCGGCGAAGGGTGTTATTCGTAGGTATTTGGGTACATTCAAACTCAAAGAGAGTTAGGTAGTTCATTAGCTAGCTGCGTTACCGGATCTCGATGTACTTACAAGCTTATTTTTTGTAATCAATCTTTATCGGAGTCGTGATTTTAAAAGACTAAGCTTATGGCTCCTTCTTTTCTCTTAAGCTCTTCAAAAACAAGTTCTTAAGCATGTTTAAGAAGGATGTAATGCAGTGTTCCATTCAAGGTGACCTTGCTAGTTGCCATCCATTTAGACGATACCTAGATGCAATCCAAATTCAAACACATTTCGCTGATAGAAACATAGCTCAAGGTCAGCTTTTTTCTCTAACATTCTGCATAAACATGTTCCTACCATCAGCAGGACGGCACCGTAGTTATTTCTCAGTGATTAAGTAATTTCATGTGGCGATTCGTTCGTAGTTACCTACATACACACATACGCGCGCGGTGCGCCGCGGCGCGTCGCCGCGGCGGCGTCGCAGACCATGTACGTTTGTGTGCAAGACGTGAAGTAGGTATGTATTGCGTGCAACGCTCTCACGCGTTTGTATCGCGTTGTTCACAATACATTGCGCGCTCGAAAATGACAATTTCTGTAACCGTTCATTAGCGAGATTAATGACTTCCACAATTTGGTTAGTGGCATGAGATGTAGCCTTTTCCCGAAGTTTGCGTTACGATGTCAAATACGCCCTGTATAGTAATTATGAATTCATTAGCGATGTCAATGGGGCGTGTAAAAGTCAAATTGTCTCTGTTTATAGTCGTAATTTGTTCCTGTGGTAAGCACGTTTTAGATTTATTCAGAACTTGCCAAGTAGCTTTCGATTTATTCTGAGAAGAGCATAATTATGAAATAATTATTTTGGGCTTTCTGAGTCGGTTTTATAATTTTTTTATAGAGAGAAGAGTATTTCCTTAGATTATTCTTATTTGTTGAGCTAGGGTCAAATCGATATTTCCAAAGTAGGTAACTGTTTTTGTTTCTGGCTGCATTTCTTTATCCCTCGCGATATCCACTTAGTTTTTCTATTAATTTGACAGCTATTATCTTAAGCATAATTTATTTATTAATAAAAAATCTATGAAGGCTTCATAAGATATATTTGCATCTTTAGCATTAGAAACTTCTACGAAAGATAAGCAACCTTTGTTCATATCTTCGGAATAATCTTTCATATTACACTTCCAAAATTGTAGCTTCATGTTTTTTTTTATTTACGTTACTCCTGAAACTAGAGCATTACGGACTTAGTAAAACAGCCTTGAACTTAGTAAAATCGTTTTTAAATGAAAGACAGCAGCTAGTTCATATAAACAGCAAAAATTCAACAGGATTAATCGTGAAAATGGGGGTACCACAAGGCTCAATTTTGGGTCCTTTCTTATTTCTAGTTTATATAAATTTGCCCTATATTTTAGAAAATAAACTCAATATGGTGTTGTTTGCTGACGATACATCTTTGATTTTTAAAGTAAATAGACATGCAAACAATCTTGACAATGTAAATAACGCTCTAATGAAGGTACATGATTGGTTCACTGCTAATAATCTAGTGTTAAATGAGAAAAAAACGAAGTGCATTCGATTCACTTTACCAAATGTCAAAAGTAATAATTGTGACATAATATTGAACAAGGAGAAACTAGAATTAGTCGAAGAAGCAGGTTTTCCTGGGGATTAGGCTAGACTCAAGGTTACAATGGGGTCCTCATTTAACATCTCTTGCAGGAAGGCTAAGTTCAGCAGCATATGCTGTTAGAAAAATTCGCCAGTTTACAGATGTTGAAACCGCTAGACTAGTTATAGCGGATGTATCCAAACGTCTCCCTGGTCGCATGGGTAGAGGTAAGGCGCCTGAACGATACTCACCCTAGTGCGTATCCGAACGCACTTTGGCTCATGGCGCCGACCTATGACACCCGAGCTGTCACAATTCTAGCCACTGATTGGCTGTTTGTTATGTTGGCAGATTCTTATTAGTTTTAGTGTGTGGTCATACCAGGGTATGGCGGAATTGTAATTCTGGATCGAACGCACAGAACACAATTATCCTAGCGGAAGAATGTCAACTCCATACAAAAAAATTTAAGACTAAATTCGACTGTCCAGCCATCTAGGTCGGTCCCACCACACTATTCATAGCGGGAAGATTTAAAAGGGGTTTTTGATTAGGCTCAAAAATTGAATTTTAATGGTTTATTTCAGGAAACTAGAAACGAATCTGCAATAGTAATACAACGGAAAAGTAACATGCGCTACTTTTCCTTAGTATTACTGCAGATTCGTTTCTAGTTTCCTGAAATAAACCTTCACATTACAGTAAATGGGTTATAGAAATAAAATAGTGGAATCATTGATATATATTTATTTATAAAAATCTGCAGTAACTTAAATCTAGCGGCATTAACATCAAAAAATAGCCTACGACCTATTCTCAGACCTATCAATACCAAATACACAAAAAAAATCATAACAATCGGTCAAGCTGTTACAGAGTTCGATAAACACTGTGACAAGATTTTTAAATAAGATTTCCAGAATCTTTACACAAATACTGAATAACAAGTTTACACAAACGCTGTGAAACATTTTTATGCATTCATAGACAAAATTGCGTTTACTTAAAAACAAAAAAGGTCTAATAAAATAACCTTATGAATGTAGTGTGCGGAGTTGGCGAACGTAATGAGAATGTTAATGAATAAATTAAAGAAATAAATAAATTACACTAGTCTGCAACATTTTTGTACAACAATAACAAAATAAAATTTTGTAGACACTAAACTACACATTTTAGGAAATATTATGTGAAACTCACTAATGTTGTAAAATATCTAGTTACTAAAATTATTTAGTTGTAAGTTATTTTCTTAATTTATAAACTTAATTAATTACGTTTGCCGACTTCACACACTAGTTTACATTTTATAAAATAAGTGAAACTCACTTAGGTTCTAAAATATCTATCTTCTTTTTTAAGATCGGCTACTGGCGGCCTCTACATATTTTCGGTTTTGTAAGGTGCAAAATCTTTTTACACATATATCAGATGGAGACGTCGAGTTGCCAGTGATCTAACACCGTGTTTTTGTCTCAGCGCATGAAATATTTTTACAATGCCATTCAAGGTCCATATCCAGCCATCCTTCGAAGGAGGTGAGCTACGGCACCCTACAAATCTAAGTATTCAAAAAAAGATTTCATTTCCTCAAAATGTTGTGAGGTGATGTTGCCGTCATATTGGTGGAGTGCGGTTAACCTCTTCATAGATCAACCGTATCGCTATTTACTGCGTCAAACAATTTGTCCATGTTTGATATCGCCTCGGCGGTTGTCGTTGCATCTGCAGGCAATTCACCTGAAAATTAAAAAAAAAAAAAAAAATGATATACTTGAACAGATATTTTATGGTACGAATGAAATGTAATGCATTTTGACCATTGCTCAATGCCTTTTCGCGGCCCTTTAATGTATGCATACTACGTGGGTTTTACTAGGGGCAAGCTTTCAGTAAATATTATGTAAAAAAAAAAACAAAGTAAGTCAGACAGACTTCATAAAAAAATCCCGTAATCTTTGTATAAAGAACTATTATCTGCAAGAGGTAATTTTTGGTTAAATTTCTTGAATAACTTCAAAACTGTTGATGCCAGACGATACAGTTTGAAAAACTTTTTTTTTTTTTTCAATTCTAGTTCGACTAACCCCCAAGAGTGAAAAGTGATAAAAATATGCATACCTTGTGATATTTTGGCAAACATAGCTGGAGTGACTCAACACTGGGGCTGCTAGATTTACTTTCATTTTTTGTTTAGTATTAGGGTCTAAATGGTCATTTTTCAACACTGGTGCAAACACGAAATTTGGGTTCATGTTGTCGAGATCGAATAAGTCTTTCATATGACTCCACTTGGCAAACCCTGTAAATAAATAAACTTTGTTAGAAGATTTAGTTTTATTTACTCATATTCTTTTATATGACACCACAGTAAAATTTATTTTAAGTTCATTTGATCAAAACAGAAATAATTATTATGGTTAGAGACAAGGTCAAATAGCTTTAGGTCATATCATCACTGGTAGAATATTGTAAATTTAACATTAGTTGTATGGCCATACACTATCGATATTAACACGACTTATGATTATAGAACAATAATTAATTACCTTTGCCTTTCGTGTTATCAGATGTTATATTTGTGATACAATTTATATTATAAATTTCTGAAACATTTTAATAAATGAGGAGGATCGAAAATAGCCACCACTTCATTGTTTTCTATATTGAAATAGGGTTGACTTTTGGAAGCACCCAAAATTTTCAGGGCTCTTCTGTTCACTGCATCCATATCACACACAGTTGCGAATGTGCTCATTCCTATTTCATTATTTATTCATTTATTTATTTATTTATTTATGCATTTATTCAATACCTAAAAAAAGATTATTATTATTAGTAAACAGTTGGAAATAAACTATGTCTGAAGCTTGCATGGTATGACAAAACTGTTTAATGCAGCAAACTTATCTGATCCAGTGGTTATAATTGGTAGTATCGAAATCACAGTGACAATTGACAGGATCTATCATTAATAATTATTGTTCACTTATAGCACCGCCATGATTGGGAGAAATAAGTTTGGGTTTATTCCCATCTCGGCACCTTCCCATCTCGGCACCCATGAATTAATTTATCATCTTTACGAAAAATTCCCATCTCGGCACCCTCTCATGAATCATTTTAAGGTACACAAAAAGAAACGGAAACACAGTATCAGTATAGTAAGTAAATCAACTTTATTATTTATTAAATCATTTTTGTTTCTTTTTAAATTATCATTTTCACAGACAAGCCCTTGAATCGCTTTTTAGAGGCTCCATTATCTCTGCCTTGGCAGTAACATAACAAATTTTAAAATATATGAAAAAATCACGGTTCGTAGGAATAATTGTTTTAAAATCTTTCCAGCAATTATGTAAAACATATTACAAACATTAATAGTTATTAAGTACAATTAACGTTTAATCAGTAGGTATAACCGGGACGTAGGCAAAAGGGCGTCCATACTTTGAGGACTTTATTTGAGCGAAGTAAATAAAACAAATTGCAAAGGGGGAACAGCTAATTGCTATGACTGTACAGTGAACGCGTAATCAAGCCTACTCGTATTATTTAGTACCAGTATGAAAGTCCTCAAAGTATGGACGCCCTTTTGCCTACGTCCCGGTTATACCTACTGATTAAACGTTAATTGTACTTAATAACTATTAATTTTTGTAATATGTTTTACATAATTGCTGGAAAGATTTTAAAACAATTATTCCTACGAACCGTGATTTTTTCATATATTTTAAAATTTGTTATGTTACTGCCAAGGCAGAGATAATGGAGCCTCTAAAAAGCGATTCAAGGGCTTGTCTGTGAAAATGATAATTTAAAAAGAAACAAAAATGATTTAATAAATAATAAAGTTGATTTACTTACTATACTGATACTGTGTTTCCGTTTCTTTTTGTGTACCTTAAAATGATTCATGAGAGGGTGCCGAGATGGGAATTTTTCGTAAAGATGATAAATTAATTCATGGGTGCCGAGATGGGAAGGTGCCGAGATGGGAATAAACCTAAGTTTGCTGCACTATGCCACTGATGATTACAAAAAAGTTAAGCATTTAGAATAACTAAAGATACAAACCTCTTTTATTAGGACTACCAAACTAACTGATGTCACATTAGACATTTGACATTAGACATTGACAGATAAAATGCTACAGGTTGCTTTATTTTTTTTTCTTATGCCAGCTACCATGTAAACACAAGAGCATATGGGGCTTCTTGTTGGGTTGCACCTTGTAATCCATGGTATTGGTACCCTATAATTTTATCGTGTTTGCTGTTGTACCACAGGTGTTTTCTAATGGCCATCTCATCAAACATGAGAACATAAGCAGTATCTGATGGATTTTGTCTTTCAATGTTTTTCTATAAGCCATCGAAAATTTTGTTGTTGATACCTGTATTTAGGTTAAATTGGCTTAACAGCGATTTTAAACTGCTTGGTGCAGGAAGACACTAGTCTTTGAAGGAGCTGGTAGCAACTGGCAGACCTTTTATATGCAATAATTTTTTGTTCAAAAGTCCATCTTCTGCCAGTGTGTTTCCTTTTTATATTTCGTAATTGAGATTGCAACATCAATGCAAATGAAGGACTTGATTTTTTCATTAAAGATTGCACTGATTTGTTTTCAGTCAAAACATTCAACAAATCTTTTCGTTTTAATTGTTTTACTCTATTACGCAAATAGCAGATTCTATTCAAGTGCTTTCTACAGCTTTTATACAAGGCTGTATCATTCAATTTCTGGATTGTTTTAGGTGGCACCGGAGAAAGTAACTGAAATAAAAATGAATAATGTTAAAAATAAATTAGCTAGCAATATAAAAAATACATCCTACTAATACTTATATATAAATGCGAAAGTTGGTTAGGATGGATGGATGGATGTTTGTTACTCTTGCACGTCAGAACACCTGAAAGGATATTCATGATCTTGACACAGAAGTTGATAATTGTCTGGAATAACACACACAGATACAACGCTATATGTATCCCGGTAGTACGTTCCCTAGGGATCACGCGGGCGAAGCCGCTGGCAGAAGCTAGTAAATTATTTAAATTAATTATTTTTTCATGAAGGATTTAATTAACAATGGTTACCTTTTGATGTTCCTTTTCACTGTCAGTAAATAATTGTGATGAGCCTGGTTTCGGTGTTTCAATAGATCCCTCTTTAGCAACAGGAACCAACTGGAATTAAATGATATAAAAATGTAAATGTTATAAAATTTGCGGTTTCTTTTGATTGCGTTGGCTTAAAAGTTTGGTTTTTTCACAGCTCCAAGGGACAGTAGACCTGAGTATTTCATATAAATTCCAGAGTGATACCTCCACGCGTTCCTGAGGAAAAGGTCTTGATAGACAGACATACGGATGGACGGACAATAAAGTGATCCTATAAGGATTCTGTATTTTGCTTTCGGGGTACAGAACCCTAAAAAGGAGAATAGCCAATGGTTTGAAAAGATACTTCAAATTCAAAAGTCATTTATTCAAATTAGGCTGAGGGCCAGCACTTTTTGAATGTCAAGTTAATTTCGGAAAATTCTCTCTGGCTGCACCCTTACGGAGTGTAAAGAAGATACATGCCAAATTTGAGCTACTATGTCTAGTAGTTTAGTATATATATATCAATATTCATTACTTATAGTATTTAACAATTATTTTATTTTACCTGGATTCGAAGATATGTCTGTGTCCATTTCAACTGTTCTGGTAGAGACAGACAGCGTCTCCATTTGAAGTAAAGTAGATGGCATTTCAATATTCATTACTGTAATCACATAAGAAAAACAAAATTTAACTTTGTATTGTGTTTAGATTACCAACTGCAAAAAATCTATGTATCTTTGGCCAACTGTATTAATTTTCCTGGCTGTGAAGATATCTCTATGTCCATTTGAACTGGTCTTGTAGAGAAGACTGTCTTTATTTGAACTGAAGTAGACGGCAGTTCAATATTCATGACTGTAAGAACATAATGAACACAAAAACATTGGGTTATAAAAAACCTGCCAAGTCTATGTTAGAACATGCGCAATGAAGGGTTCCATTGACCATGGACAAAGAGATAGAAAAAAAAATAGCTTCGAAAATTTGAGCCCCTAAAAAGTCTAAGCCCCTAAGGATACACAAGATAAAGATAAGACTGACAGATTTTTTAAAAAAATTTTTTCTCTCATTTTGTCACGGTTTTTTATACCATCTCATAGCTTTCGACTAGAGCAACAATTCTTATCCAGAAAAGATTTTCATCTGAGCTACCATTTTGGCAATATAGAGTGATGTAGATAAAAACTTTTTACAAAAAAATACAACCGACTTCCAAAAAAAAAAACACTACAAAGTAAAAAATAACTTTAACTTCGGAACTCGGTGTTAAAATACGAAGAAACTAACAAAAACACCGACTTCCGAAATTAAAGTTATTTTTTACTTTGTAGTGTTTTTTTTTTTGGAAGTCGGTTGTATTTTTTTGTAAAAAGTTTTTTATTTTTCACTTTTTAGTGGTACCCCATACCTAACAACCTCCTTTTTGAAGTCTGTTAATAATTATACAGTAAAAGATTCGCAAAAGAAGCTCACTTTAAGAAGTATTTATTAGTTTTTAGACTAGATGCTGATAATCTAGGCTGCAGCATCAGGCCAGACTTATGTCAACATTGCATTGAACTTAAAATTTAGTCCTGTTTAAAATGAGCCCAAACACGACTATGGTGCTGTAATTTCAAGGTTTGTACTTTTTCTGATGCTCCTGGCTTCAGCATCAGGTCTCTATGTACTGCGGTGTTCCTCATTAACAGTATGTTTATCCACACATCGAGCCCTTTTCAATGACCCTAAACACGATATATCTGCTGTTAGTTGTCGAGGAGTTAGGTACTCTGCAGCATCAGGTCATGACTTGATGATCATGAGACCAAATGTGGCAAATGCCCTATCAAACATCAAAACAATTTACTAAAACAATCCCTGCCTGTTCGAGTAACTTTTTACCTACTGTTAAGGAGTTGTACCTTCCATCATCAGCCCAGCTACCTGAGACGGTGACAACCATACGCAAATACACAAGATACTTCATAATATATGCGAAAAATAATGAGTAAGCCTATAAAATTTGAGGTTTGCCCTCGATTTCTCTAAGATCCCATCATCAGATCCTAACTTGGTGACAGTGGGACCACCTCAGAACTATCTACTTTCGAACAAAAAAAGAACTTTGGAAATCCGTCGACAATTGGCGGAGTATTCGGTGAACAAACATAAAAAAAAAACATCCGAACATAGTACCTCCTCCTTTTTGTGAAGTCGGTAAAAACAAAGCAACATTCAGAGGACCATAACTCGGCAACGGTGCATCGTAGGACCATGGTTCTGAGAACCCAAATAATTTCTATGGTCAAGGTCAACCCGAAACTGCAAATAAAATGGGGAAATTCCGGAAAAAAAATTAACGAAATTTTTCTAAGTCCTCGCGCCACTGCGCCCCTAAGGCTACACAGGCTACACTCCAACCCAAACTTTCCCAATCAACCTTGAACTTAATGCTTCAGCAATAAAGTTGAATCTATTTAAGAAATTTGACAGATTGTTGCAGCTTAATGTGCTGGCGTCTGTACATAGATAACTAAAAATGTATAAGTTACAAATTAAAACCTCTCAATGATTTGACTTAAGTTGCCTTGATGCTTACTATTATCATACATTAACATTTTTAAATTTTATGGTATGTATTTTTACCTGGCCTTGAAGATAAATCTGGAACAGGTCTGTCTGGTCTATTGTCATTTGAATTGGTGTAGATGGTAATTCAATATGCTTGACTCACCAACTGAAATGAACCAGTTAACCATATGTCATAAAATAATTTAATCTTAAGAAGCTGTTATCATCATCAATCAAGTTTAAAGAACTTTTGACTACTTTTATAAAATATATTATTTTAAGACAACATTTCTAGAAAGAGACTATTAATCTGCTCAAAAAAGTTCATCAAGTTTCTGTTTTTACTATTCTTATCTTAGTTTTGTATTTCACAAAATATGATGTGGTTAGATTAATCACCTTTACATTTTTCCATCAATAAAAGGTAGTTTTCAAAAAAATTACCTGGAATTTCAAGTGTAATTGCCCGTGCAGTAAGTTTTATATTTGGAAATTATTAAACATCTTCAAAATGTTTATGACACACTTTTCTGATTCTTATGTATGAATTCATTATCTTCTCCAATAATATCACCTCCAATTTTCATAAAACAAGTGTGAAAACATTCTATTTGAGCAGGATTGTTTGGATTTGGTAATGTGTGCGGCAATCCTAAAACATGAAAATTAAAAACTTGTTATAAGATGTTCACCAAACATAAAAAGAAAAGAGTCAGAGTACTCTACTTGTATCTTGGTTTGGTAATAAATAATGAGTGGTATGCAGTTAAACATTATGTGGTGCTCAAATTTAACTCTTCTAGATAACTGAATTACATGTTTATGTATTTGGCCCTCAATTACATTACACTGCAACAGCTGACTAGGCTTGGGCAAACACAGGTAGACTATGACCTGGATTAACATATCGTAAACTTTTTATCTCAGTAACAGGTTACCATGGAATAATCTCTAAACTGCAAATTGCTCAATTATATATTTTATCAGTAAGAGTTATATATTACCTATTATAAGATGATATAAGAGTTATATATTACCTATGTGTTTCAGCATTCTATGGATAATTAAAACAACTTTGAAGTAGTAGTTACATACCAGTTGCGGAATATTATTCGAAGCCGTAAAACGGGAATTCTCGAACAATTTATATGTCGAAATGCTACACACTACCGGTAATACGTTTCACGTATATTAAATACACTCATGCATAAATTTAAACCAATTTAAACACAAAAAAATCACAGAAAACGTTCTTGACCATGGAATTCATGGAAAATTACGCCATTTTTTGTTGGGTTGCCTATGAATTCGATAAAGTTACTACTACAAAATCTTACCTTAAAATTATATCAACAATCGGTTTACAAGTATATAAATAACGTGACTGTGGCTTTTATTTGCTAGAGTCAAGGATTGTGATGATATTATAAAAAAAGAAAGTCAATAGTTCTCTGTTAATACTATTCGTAGTAGATTTTAATTTTCTACTAATATTTCAATACATAAACTGCTGGGAACCCTTTATCCCCAGTAGGTATATCTTAAATTCCTAGAACAAAGTTGACCGGCCCTGATCGAACGTGTATCAGTTATATTTTACAAAACAATTAAAGTTTATGCCAATAATAAAACCCTTTCACTCAAACTGACTCACCCCGACTACATCTTGGCACCCAACGTGTGTTTCAGTGGTTTTTGTTATGTGGATCAAACTTTTCGTTACCTAGTTGCAAAAAGTTCGTCAAGTGAAAACTGTAGGTACTTGTGTTTTGCAAAATGCCGCGGGCTCGCAAGTCGCTTCCCGCCGACAGAGAATCAAATTCAGAAGAATCTAAACAATCGAACAATATAACTATGACACAAGACTTCCTTACGACTTTGTTAACATCGATTCAACAGTCGCAAGCAGAATTTTACAATCAAGTCCGTCAAGAGTTTCGTTCGTCGACGCTGCAAACATCGATAGATGTAGGTATGTCTGCCGCCGCCGGCGCTGCCGAAGCCCTCGTGAAGTCAACAGCAAACTTTTCGAAATGTTCATCCAAGTTCAGCGGTAATCCTGAGGAATCCGTGGAAAACTTCATCGATGCCAACGAAGTTTACAAGTCATGCCTAAACATAAACGACTCGAACGCTCTCTTAGGTATGTCGATGCTGCTTACTTCTTCAGCGGGAACATGGTGGCAGGGCGTCAAGGGCACTACGAAAACATGGAATGAAGCTGTAACTAGACTCCGAAGTGCAACGCTCTCTTAGGTATGTCGATGCTGCTTACTTCTTCAGCGGGAACATGGTGGCAGGGCGTCAAGGGTACTACGAAAACATGGAATGAAGCTGTAACTAGACTCCGAAGTGCGTATGGCGAACGTCGCCCGCCTTTTCGAATATACCTAGAGCTGTTGTACTCCCTAGTGCAAGGCAAAGAAAATACGGATTTATTCATAGCTAAAGTCCGAGCCTTATTTGCCAAGCTACCTCAAGAAGATTTATGCGAACGTGTCGAGTTGGATATGACCTTCGGATTGCTGGATCGCCGCATCCGCAAGCGTATCGACAGAGCTGCAGTTTCAACATTCGACGAGTTGCTAAAAAAGGCGCGAGCTGTAGAAGACTCGCTAAATGAGTTACAACATGGCCGCCTATCGCAAAAATCGTCGTCTGACCGCGAAGAGCCGAAGAAGGATCACGCGCCGCTGCCATCGAGCCTGCGCGTACTGCCTCTTCGGGTTCTGCTCAGCGCTCTTCTGCTTCCGGTAGTCGCACGGGCGACACAACCGCGAATAAGGTAGGGAATGTGAAGTCGTTCTGTGTTTACTGCAAACGTAGCGATCACACAAAAGATATGTGCGAAAAATTAGTGAACAGTAACAAAAATAACTCAAAGAGTGAGAACATAAAAGACATTAAATGTTACGGTTGTGGTGCCGCGAATGTCATTAAGTCGAAGTGTTCAAAGTGTAACGCTACTATCGTGAAAAATAAAGAACATTCGTCGTTCTATTCGTTATCATCGACTCGTGAATCTCGTGTGCCGACCGGTCACATTGAGTCGCATCGCGCGCGCCCCCGCCCTGTGCATGTGCATGGCGACAACCGCTGCGTGGTCAACGCGCCGCCACCGTAAGCGCCCACCCCGCCGCCGCCGCCGCCGCCGCGAGAGCTTGGTGTTTGCCGATGCGGGCGCGACCGCGCCCTCTAGCGTCGACTTGTGCAAGTCTTATCCTTATCAAGAAGCTCGAGGTAACCCTGCGCATGTCGCAGGGGATTCTGATAATAAATGTAGTTGTGTTACTTGTGTTCCTAATTCTAATGTCGCTGTAGGTACTAACTGTTTCGATTATAGTGTACCTAAATGTTTAAATGTGAAAGTTTCTAGTAATAATTGTGTTTTACCGTGTAGTAGTTTTAAGAATAATTATTTTAATTCACAAAAATTTTCTTGCGTCAATGATAACGCTCTTTCTGTGTTTTTAAATGATAATTTCGATAAAAATTGTGTTAGTGTTAATAATCGTTATTCTTGTGGATGTAAGAAACCTGTCGTATGTTTATGTACTGATTCAAATGTGTGTATTTGTACTACTGGCGATCAGGGGGAGTACGCATCACCGTTACAGATTAATGATAGTACGGCGCGGTCGGTAATGTTTAATGGTTGTCAATCTCTGGTAATTCTGACGGATCAAAATCTTGCAATGTTCGCGATTTTATGCCTAATTCCAGGGCAGTGATTATAAGCCATTTTGTGACATTACCAGTGACTCTCAACATTTTTCCGATATTGCAAGTTCTTGTCAACATTTTTTCGGTTCTCAGTTTCTCTCTAAAAACATATAAATAAATAAATAAATAAATAAAATAGCTTTATTTGATTCCACAATAATTCTATACAATACAATTAATTAATTTCACATTTCAATAATAATCATTTTACTAATATTTTAAATACCCCTAAAAAAAAAAAACAACTAATCATGCCATTTAGTCTCATTTAAATGTGGACCCCCTCAGGGTAAAAGCCTCCTCCAAAGAATTCCATTTATCCCTATCTTTAGCAGTGGTCATCCAGTCTCTTCCTGCTTTGGCTACAATCTCGTCCTGCCACCGGGCGCCCGGGCGACCTCTACTTCTCACGCCATACGGTCCTTTCCATTGTGTGGTGTTAATTGTCCATCGATTGTCACTGTATCTCCCAACATGGCCAGCCCATCTCCATTTGAGACTTTGAGAAAAGTGTAAAGCATCCTTTAACTTCGTTATTTCTCGAATTTTTACGTTTCTTACTCTATCTCTCAGCCTTTCCATTGCCCTCTGAGTTGTCTGTATTTTGTGCCTTGCCTTGTGATCATAAATCCACGTTTGGCAGCCATAGGTTAGACAGGGTAAAATTGTTGTATCCAAAATTATCCTTTTCAGTTTAATCGGTAGTTGTGATTTGAGAATCTCCTTTTGTGCCCAGTACTTTTTCCATGTAATAGCTACTCTCCTGTCTATTTCCTCTATGTTTCGGTCTTTTCTAAATGAAATTTGTTTACCAAGATAAGTGTAGCTCTCTACGTACTCAAGTGGCACTTCGTTAACCAGTACTGGCGTCATCTCGCTGTTAGTCCTGATTTTAGTTTTATCTAAGTTCATTTCAAGGCCTGCATGAACACTAGCAGTCTGAAGTTCGTTGGTCATTGTGTTGAGCATATATGGACTTTCAGAGAACACGACGATGTCGTCTGCAAAGCGTAGATGGCTTAGATATTTCCCGTTCACATTTATTCCTCGCTTTGACCACGGTAAGTCTTCCATTAAGTTTTGTAGGACAGCTATAAACAGCTTCGGTGATATAGGGTCACCTTGTCTGACTCCTCGGTTTATGCTGATCCTGGTGCCCACTCTATCTAGCCTGACTCTACTAGTACAATTAGCATATATGTTTTTGATAATGTTTATGTACTTTGCGTTTATATTTTGTTTCTTTAATGCTTCCCAGATGCTGTTATGAGAGATAGAGTCGAAAGCTTTCTTATAGTCAACAAAAGCTATGTAGAGCGGTTTCTTATATTCTATATACTTTTCGATGACCTGGTCCACGGTATGAATATGATCTGTTGTACTAAATCCACTTCTGAATCCCGCTTGTTCCATGGGTTGGCATGAGTCTATTTGTGGGGATATTCTGTGTAGTAAACAGGATGCAAAGAGTTTGTACAAGCAAGACATTAAACTTATCGGACGGTAGTTTCCTATATCTTTAGGATCGCCCTTTTTATACAGTAAGTTATTTCCGATTCTGTCCATTGCTCTGGCACAATTTCTTCTTCCAATATTTTATTAAAAAGTATTGTAAGAGGTGTTAATAAAAGTGTTCTACCGAGCTTGATGCACTCATTACTCAAACTGTCCGGTCCTGGGCTCTTATCTGGTTTTAAATTATTTGTTTTAGGATTTCAGTTTCAGTAAAATTTCGTACAGTCAATGTGTTCTTTAGTTGATCTTGTTCTGTATTTTCAACTGAGCCGGGTGTAGAGCTATAGAGGCTTGTGTAGAACTCTGTGGCTATGTTTATGATGTCATTTCGTGATTTGCAAATTGTAGATCCCCGCTGAAGGGACGGGATCCATTTTTTTGACCTGTCTAGTTCTTTGTATGCCTTTTTAGCTGATCTTGTGCTTTCTATACATTTTTCCAATATGTGTAATCTGTGATTTTCGTAACATTTTCTGATTTCCTTATTTGTTTCTTTATATAACTCTTTTAGTTTATCTTTATCCTTTTTAGTGAGATTTCTTTTATTTTGTAGTGTGCTTCTTTTTTCCATTAATTGAATTGCTCTTTCTGATAGGATTTTTCTTTTTCTTGACTGATAAATGATAAATGATATTTATTCTGTAAGTAGGTTGTAAATAACACTTTTACACGTCAATCTTTTTTGGTCATTTTAAACTAGATGAGGCCGGCTTTTCCTAGCTGACTGCTCTGAGAAGAAACGCCGAAACAAACTCAGAGGTCAAAGTCTCTTTTAAAGTCCATACAATCGTACTGGTCAAATCATATGAGAACCATGTAGGTTAATGTCTGAAGTGGCATTTTGAGGAAAGTACCACACAGATTTGAGTGGACCTGTCCAGACAGTGCAAGCATTTGCCAGTTATCGTGTAGCTCAAACTTAGAACTTAAAGGAGCTCAACGAACTGACGAACAATACCAAAGTAAGGACATTTGTGCAGGCCGCATAAAGAACTCAAACCCCCAGACTAACATTAAGTGAAATAAACCCCTAACATGGCAATCTACATGGTCCTCATATTCACAATACGTTATATGAGGACCATGCAGATCAGTGTCTGAAATGGTCTTTTGAGGAAAGAACCACACAGATTTGAGTGGACCTGTCCAGTCAATGCAAGCCTTGGTCAGTAGTCGATTAGCTCAACTTAGAACCAATAAGGAGCTTAATGACTCGACGAACAATGCCAATGAAAGGATATTAGGGTAGGCCACAAAAGTACTCAAACTGCCAGACATCGTTCAAAATACTGTAAGAGAACAAAAAGAAAATAATAGCCCACACTGTTTTTTATTTCTTAGGCTTGTTAATATAGAACTTTCTATTTTTTTGTAAAATTCCGTGACTGTATATCTTTCCTGGTTTTCTGTTAGTTCAGGTATACATTCATTTAAGCTTTTTAAATAACTGTCCGTCTCTTCCAGAGTCTTTAAAAGGTTTCTGGGACTAGTGTAGCTTCTTCTGCTCCGTTTTTCCCTACTTAGACTTAACGTTGTTCTCAGGAGTCTATGGTCTGAGCCAAAAGAGAAAGAATTCAGCACCTCATATTTTGTGAATAATTTAGGTTTCGTTGTTGTTATATAATCAATTTCTTTTTTAGTATTTTTGTCGGGCGAAATCCAGGTCCATCGTCGGTTAACTTTCATTTTATACATTGTATTGATTATTTTCAGATTATGTTCGTATGCGTACTGAATTAGTCGTTCTCCTCTCTTGCTTCTGTTTCCAAAACCGTGAATGCCTGCTATTCTGCTCTCATAAATCTTCGGTTTGCCGATCTGTGCGTTGAAATCTCCCATGACTATTATATACTGTGTAGAGATCAAATCATGGGCCTCTTCTAAGTCTTTGTAGAATTTATCTAAGTCTTGTTGTGTTGAGCCTTCTGTTGGTGCGTATGCCTGTACAATTGCGAAGTGTAAGTTCCCTAGGTTTATTTCCAATAAGCATACCCTTTCAGATATACCGGAAAAGTTTATGATATTTTCTTTGTAGTCTCTTTTTATTAGGAAACCTACGCCATATAAACCCTTTGTTTGTCCTATGTAATACATAATATAGTTTTCGTCTTCTATTATATTTTCACCTAGCCGGCGCACCTCGCACAAGCCCAGTATATCGTGTTTTATGTTACCGAGAGCTGTCTTCAGTTCTAGCAGTTTTTCAGGTGTTGATAATGATCTGACGTTGAGGGTACAAATATTTATCGAAATTTTATCTCTTGAACGAATATTCTTTGGAGGGTTGTGGTCTGACTCTCCCGCGGTCACCAGCCGTGGTGGGAGGTGAGTGGAGAGTAGGGGCCCCGGCTGTCGTTCCTATTCTAAATTGGGCTGTGTTGTATATGTTTGTTTTTGCGGGATGTCGGTTTGATTGTAGGTCAGTTTCGGTTTTTGAAGTATATAATCTCTCATATTAGAAGCTTTATTTTTCTTCAGAGGTTGTTTGTTGTTGTGTTGAGCTTTTTGGTTACCGGAGTGAGGTGGTATTATCTCCGGAGATTCAGATAGGTTCCTCTTATTTATTGGCTGGCGGTAGTTGCTCTTATTATTGGTCAATACTATAAGTTTATCGTACTTTATAAAAGCAGTATTGCCGGCTTCTTTTTCCTTCTGTAGTTGAGCCTGCAATTCCTTGCGCTTGTTGAGGACTTCAATAGGATAATCTTCTTTTATATAGTATGACGTATTCTGCAGGCAAGGTTTGTTTTTCAGAACCTTAAGTTTGAAGCCCATTGTAGAAAATGTTATTATAACTGATCTAATTTTTTCACCTTTTTTTCCTAGTCTTCTGATTGCTTCGATGTGAGATCTGTCACATGGGACTTTGAAATACTTATTTACTATATCGATCAGTATATCTTCTAATTCATGGTAGGATTTTTCGCATTCTTCCACCCCAAACATGACCAGGTTTTTGCATCTAATATGTCTTTCCAGGTTGCTTATTTTTGCGCTTTGTTCTTCAATTTTTTTCTCCAAAATAGCATTCTTCTGATCTAAAATATTGAATTTCTCGTTTATGTTATTGTTTATTGTGCTTTTTATTCCTTCATATCTAGCATATCTTGTTTTTGTTGTGCCATGTCTTGTTGCATTTTTAGTAACATTTGTTTTATTTCTTCCATGGTGCCTGAAAATGTTTGTTAGCGACCTCTATGCGAAGAGTAGCGTATTACAAAGGTACGCTCAGTCCCCGATGACTAATTTGTGCGCGATGCGCGGCGCCGGCGCTGGCCTTGCTAGATACTTTTTTGTGTTAGTAGTTCCAACTAGTTATGATAGATGGCTCTTCTAGTGATTTTCTTATGGGATCGAGTAAACATAGAGTGGGTAATCAAATCACTGAGTCATTATTTATTTTTTGCACTTTTGAGGTTATAGTTCATTGTTACTTCTTATGTGGGCACTTTTGCTTATTTTGTTCGTAGTCTATATACACTCGGTTCCAAAAATAACGGGTCAGTCACATAAACCCGAATATCTCCCGAACTACGTATGCCATCCTAATGAAACGAAGACTGTTCAATTGAGAATTTAATTATACAGATAAAAAATAAAATAAAACTTAGTTACACCCACAATATTAATCTTAAATTAAAAAAAAACTAAAGTAGTCATATTTTTCTTAAGATTACATTTTTTTTATGATTGTTTTTTTGCTGTTTTTCATCACTTTCTTCATTTAATACTTTGTATTGCCTCCACGAGCTCTTCTGACAGCTTCCAGGCGATAAGGCATGCTGTACACCAAATTTCGGAGCCGGTGCTGAGGAATACCTTCCCATTCCTCCACCAGTGCTTGTATGAGCTCGGGAAGCGTGATTGGTGGGGGGTTTCGACCTTTCACGCATCTCTGAAGCTCGTCCCAGGCGTGCTCGATGGGGTTTAAGTCCGGGCTTCGCGCTGGCCACTGCATGAGTTCGATACCGACCTCTTCAAGGTAGTCATGTACAATTCTGGCGGTATGGGGACGCGCATTATCATGCATTAATATGCCATGCCGGCCCATCCTGGCCATGAAAGGACCTACATGTTCATTGAGGATCTCTTCCACGTACCTCTCTGCATTTAGAGTTCCATTTTGAATGAGCACCAGCTCGGTGCGGGCCTCAGCAGAAATCCCAGCCCAAATTTGTACGGAGCCTCCACCGTACGCCACTTTTTCCTCCACACACGCTTGATGGAAGCGCTCCCCTGGTCTTCTGTACACCAACTGCCTACCATCATGCTTATAAAGCATGAATTTAGACTCGTCCGTGAACATTACCCTAGACCAATCGTCTAGTGTCCAGTTTAGGTGTTCGCGCACGTATCTCTGTCTTGCAATTCGATGTCCCCGTTCCAGTTTGGGGCCATTTGCGGGCCTCAATGGTTTCAAATTTGCTTCAGCAAGACGTCTTCTTACTGTTTGAGCGCTTAAATTGCCACCTCCAAAGCGAATAAAGTGAGTTTTTAGACCAACAGCAGTTTGAAAACGATTTCGGAGCATTGTAGCCACCAGTTGTCTGTCTTCCCTGGCCGTTGTGCATCTTGGTCTGCCATTTCCTGGTCTTCTAAGGTGTGATCCGGTCTCTTGGTACCGCTGGACTACCCGCTGAACAGTCGACAAAGATACACCAATGTTTCTGGCTGTTTCACGCTGGCTCCGCCCAAGTTCCAAAAAAGTTAGGATTCTGGTACATTCCTCTAGCGTGACTGCCATGCTTCACCTCACAGAATAATAATTATGCACGTGGAAGACGTTCACGATAATTTTTTTTGTGACAGAATAGAAATGGAAAGCATCCATAATGACATGAAACAAAAATTTTGTTTTTAAAAATAGTCATTTTTTTAAATTTTGTTTTTCTAATGAAGTTTTTTTCATCAACCAGTTTAAATAATATGCTATTAGAAGCGCAACTAAAAAATCTTTATTCTGTTTTTTATTTCATTGATCTAGCTTTTACAGTTCTGGAGGTATTTCAATTTTTGTGACTGACCCGTAATTTTTGGAACCGAGTGTATAATATTCATACTCAACAATTCGTATTTTGCACTGGATAAGTCTAATTAATAGTATTTTAACTGATTACAAAGTCATTATAGTTGCAACGTATTTTTTCTTTCACTGAGTACTTCAAATGGTCCTATGATTTTAAGCACTGTTTATAATTTTTTTACACCGTTTTCACTTTTTTTACCACTTGTTTATTTTTTTTAATTATATAAATACGAGTACGTTGTGAACCGTGGCACCGTGGCGCCCTCTCTAAAAACATACTCGATTTTAAAAACACAAACGGTTGTCAACACTTGTGCGGAATTGCCAGTGGTTCGCAACCTTTTTTCGGCGATCGTAATAAAGTTCGATCTTATCTTAGGCCCGTGCTAAAGATTAGTATTTTAGGTGAAAACGGTATCGCGTTGGTAGATTCGGCAGCTAAAAGCTGCGTTGCTGGGCATACGCTCTCCTAAAGGCCAAAGATCATCCAATGCCCTCGCGTATGGAAAATTTAAAACTAGCAGATGGTGTCAGTAGGTTATTGAATGTACTAACTACCGAGGTAAATGTGACTCTTGAAGGTAGAACCAGGCTTGTAAGTTTTTTAATTTTTCCAGACTCGGACAGTAATGAAAGTCTTTTAGGTATAGATTTTTTAATACGATTTAATATTAGTATTGATTTCGGTAATGCTAAATGGCACTTTGCTGACCATGTTGAGCAGTTCGATCTTCTCTTTGAAAAAGCACATCACGTTGAAAGTGTGCCTATTAATAGTATGCTTAGGGACGAGGAAGCGTCACGTCTTAATTGATGAGCAGCGTCAGGTTCTTGCTCAATTCCTTTCTGAAAATAAGGACGTATTCGAGCTAAAAGGTGAACCGACGACTTTCGCAGAACACGTCATTGACACCGGCGATCACGCTCCTATCGCGGTTCCTCCATATAGGCTCACCCCTGCAAAAAAAGAGATTATGCAGGCGTGTAGCCGATCGCTCGCACAGACGCGATGCGTTCCGGAACAGCAGCGGTTAGATTCTGTCGAAAACGGATGCTATTTTCACATTATCAGTACGTACGTATACGCATTTAGTAGCCTCCTCATCCAGACGTGCGAGCCATTCAGCCGCACTCGAGAAAATCCGGCGTCCATGCGCTTGAGGTATTGACAGGCGATTGATTGTAGAAAAATTCGTAATGTACAGATCGGGTTTCTGCATTCTTTCTTGATCAATGTCTGTTACATTTATATTGCAAGGTTTCCAAGAAATACAACTACGCAAATTGTCATCTGGACGTTTCGAATCATATTTGACAAGGATCATGTCTCCATCATACTCTGCGATTATTGAACATGTATTAATGTTATAAGGAACGGGTAGTTCAAGCAACACTATCCCTTTAGCGCCGAGATTGCGAATAGAATGCTGCACATTAAAAGTGGTGAGCATGGTAGCAATCTGGTTAAATGAAATACATTGTCTTGGAATGATGCTCATCGCTGGATCAAGCTCGGCATCCTCAAACGTGCCAATATTGGTGTAGGGAATGTCATTGCAAGCGTAACGTTCCAATGTCTTCGTGCTCCTATCTGCTATTTGGGTACCGAGTTCGACCGAGGGAAGAAGACCGAAATCAATCGGGTTGCTGGTTATAATGTTCACTGACTCTATTGCCAGTTCTGTTAAAGAGTTGTGAAGCACGCATTCGTAAAATGAACCAATGCCGGAAGCGAGTCCAGAGCGTATCAGTAACGTAATGTGATCCGCAAGAGGTCCCTCTTTGGGCTTTATGAATTCAATACGTTCAGATTTGCGAAACGAACTCGCTGGTATAGCGTGAATTCGGTTCACTTCGTCAAAAATGTGAGCCTTAATTGCGCTTTCGGCGCAGTCGCGCGCAAGCGCGCATTCGGCCTTGGCTTGTGCGATGTAGGGAACTCTCCTCTGCAACACGGTTGTAGCGCACAGTGATTTAGCGAGATATAATATAGTTTTGCCATTGATTGGAACTACTGTGGGTTCCTCACTTCCGTCATCATACAGATCGTTCATAGAATCTTCAGATAGGCGAAGTGAGGAATACCAATTCAATGAATTATACTCGTTAACTACGGCGAAAAAATCGAAAATTCGAGATGCTAGCAATTTGAATACTTGGGGCGCACCAGCGTATGAGTTCCTGTCCTCGCCGTAGCGATTGGCAGAGGCGAGAAAACTGTTAGCGGTGGCCGCAACTCTCCAATTAGCGTAATGTATTATGCGATCAGGATGATCAAGATCTGTAACCCGATCGATTTCATGTACGAATAATTGCCGATTGCAACATTGGGCATATGGTATTGAGGGATCAGTTGGAGCGTATCGCTGATTCTCACCCTCTCGCCACCCCCCACCGTTTCCAGTGGTAACTATGCCATTTAGATAATTTATGTGCGCATGCGCTTCCGCATTAACTCTGTTTAATGGTAGCCCAGCTATTCCGGGTGCTACGCCTAGTATGTGTGCGTTTAGACCGGCGTCAACAATGGCTTGTTCTACCACTCTTGCGCCTCGGGGCGTGACATTGTTCCAGCGATTCGTATTCGAATGCGAAAAGAGTAGTTTACTCAAACATGCACATAGTGCTCGTAATGGATGGTCTGCAGGTGATATGTCATCTAAATGTATGTCAAACTCAACAAGACCGGGTATTAGGCACGATATGAAGAAGGCATTCAAGAACCATGCAAGATAAAAATCAATTGGAATGATACATGCAAACTCATAACCAAATTAAGCACAATCATTAGTTTGCCCTAAGCCCTCACACACATTCCATTATACATTTTCATTTGCATGCCTAAAGCCTCCAATACATTTTGCCAGACCATGTTAGTAAAACACTTCCCCACTTTACCATACCGTCAATATAATCATACCGTCGTGATCATCAGATGCGCTTGTATGCACACGTCTGTAAAATAAACCGTCTTCATTTTCAGATTTGAAACTTGGTGTACCACGTTATAAAAGATTACCTGTATAGGTATTTTCGAAATTATTTCCAATGAACTTACTTAGCACACACGTTCCCCATTGTTTTATATATCGTATATATATATCTCTCAATCTGTAATAAGCAACAATAAATTACATTAATAAAACCACAGCAAACCCAAAAAATCTCCAAATAAACATTACAAGTTTACAAACTTACTTCTCTAACGACGAGTTAGGTTAGGTTAGGTTAATTCAATCTATTTATTAATTCAATGTTTTTAATTAAATCTATTTATTAATTGTATTTATTGTTTTAGCGTCAAATTATTACTTTTGCATGCCGAATGGTAAAATATGGCTGAACCTACCCTTTTATCTTTTTGTTACCATGTACTGTACCCATATTTGCAAAAATAAATGACTTACTTACTTACTTACTTAGGTAGTAGTACAAACAACAAGTCGTCGACAGAAAATTTTTGACAGACAAATGTGTATGACGAAAGAGACATTAAAACCAACTATAAAATAACTTGACTTCCGTTTTGTCGTAATCGTGCCGACATTTAAGTTTTTGAGAAAAGATTATAGAAGGTAGGTACTTTAGGTAATCTTTGCAAATTAATACAATATTTTTGTTTAAATTAAAGCCAAATAATTTGTTCTGTTTCATTATTTTTAATCAATTATTACATAAATTTGTTACTCACCTGCATATTCGCCTCCGCTAACTTCCTTTTTCCTCACTTCTGTTAATATTGTTATATTGTTTATTGGAATTGAAATGTAACGAAATATATAATTACAAAAGTATTTGTAATTACATAATTATAAATCATCATCACATAGAGTCATAACTTACAAAAAATTGTATTTATACGAGTTACCTTTACGAATGAACGTATCTTGGTTTGATTAAACCTCAATAGATGGCGTGCGTTATATTACACTAGCATGTTTACATACATACAATAATAATAATATCGTATCCGTGTCGTTCGAATCGTTTTTATAATATAAATTGGAAGTATTCACATTTATATAACTAAAAATAAAAAGTTTTAGCTGTAATAAGGTTAATTAGTTACATGTGTATTTGTTCTTTGAAGTTGTTATTGGAATAGAAATCAGGGATGTTGCGGATGCCGATTTTTTCACATCCGCGGATATGAATGCGGATGGTAATTTCTTTCTTGTCGCAACTTGTAGGTATTAAATACGTTCGCATCCGCATTGATTATTGCGGATGCAGATGTCCAAATCTAGGCGCTATGTAAGTATATTCGCAACGACCCTGATAGTAGTTCTTTGAAGTTGTTATTGGAATAGAAATCAGGGATGTTGCGGATGCCGATTTTTTCACATCCGCGGATATGAATGCGGATGGTAATTTCTTTCTTGTCGCAACTTGTAGGTATTAAGAGGAGGCTCCCTAAATTTTATGTTAATTTGCATTAATATTCTGAAACAGTCACACATACTATCAAAATGGAACTTTAGTATATGATTTATTGGATCTTTTTCTTTCCATGTACAAGACAGTTACGTAATTGTAACATTTTCACTCGATTCATATTTAATTCAAAAATCATGTCTTTTTTAAAGATTATTCCTTTTTTTTTCAAGATTGCGTGGCCTTTATGTCTAAAATAAATATTAACAGTAAGAAAATATAGTTTACTATCCAGTCACAAGATATTTTTTTCTCTAGATCAATTATTACTTCAGTTATAAACGAAATAAGAATTGAGACTTACGACATTTAGTTTCGAGCTCGAACGCGATCAAAGAGCGCATGCGGTATTCAACTTTATTACGGCTAGCATAGCGTCTAGCACCATAGCGGTAGTGGCGGGGTGCATGGGGCGAAGCTTGCGTAGAAATTATTTTAGAGTGCCTGCTCTTAAATACGTTCGCATCCGCATTGATTATTGCGGATGCAGATGTCCAAATCTAAGCGGTATGTAAGTATATTCGCAACGACCCTGATAGAAATTGAACCAAAAGGTCCATCACACCTTTAAAAACTTTTTGTTAGACAAGACGAGGATACAAACCCTAGCGAGTGGATCCCGTCGGCGTCACTGCATCCGACTGCCGCTGACTACGGCGGATCCGGAGGAAGCGGCGCCGAGGGGAGCAACGAGCCCGGATGCAGCGGCACAGGGAAAATGACAGCTTTACTGGAGGCGGCAAAAAAAGCCGTCATAATTTACGAACGGCCCGCCAAACGGCCGTGCCTCCGGCCGGAGGAGTTACCCACGCCAAAAGGGAAAGGCGGAGGTAAAAAACCAAAAAAAAAAAAACTTTATTTTTAATAGATAGCGTATTCAATTTTATTCATACGTTCTATTCATTCGTTCTATAAGTTAACGTACAGACGCCAGCACATCAAGGTACAACAATCTGTAAAATTTCTTCAATAGATTTTCAACTTCAACTTAATTCCTGAAGGCTCAAGGTTCAAGGTTGATTGGGAAAATTTGTCAGTTTCGGGTAGCATGATGTGCGCCAGCACTGTACTGACTACGAACAAAAAATAACAGGTATCCCTTGATCCTTTTTCATTACGGTTAAGTGTGAAACACCTTTACGTGTACCGTAATTGTCGAGATATGTTGGGATCCATTGTGGATCCCAGGATCAAGGCCAGATTCCGCGGCCAACTAAACGCGATGTTCGAGGACATAGATTCCTCACTGCCCCTTTCTGGGCAAACTGCCTCGTCCCAACAAGGGACCATTCTGTCGCCCCCTCAGGGCAACCCCCCCTCCCCGGTTGTCACCCCTTGCACCTCAAGGGCAACCACCCCAATGCCCGTCGCCATGGACTTTGTCGACGACGACGCAACGGACCCCGATTCGGCTCCCCCCTCCGCTTTCTCCTCTTGCTCGGACCTGACGGCCGGGTTTACCCCTGTGGGTAAGGGGAAGAGGAAGAAGCGGAGTCCAGCCACGGAGTCTGCTCCGAAATCCAGGAAGACGGCAGTATCTCCTGCCACTTCTGCCCCCCGCGCACCTCGCTCGCGCCCGTCTTCTCCCTCGTCTGCACCTGCTGGTACCTCCCAGCAAGCAAGTCAGCAGAGGCAGTCTAGCCGCCCGGCTAGCCCCATGGCAACAGCCACCCAGGCCTCGCCCCCGAAGACCAAACCTCCTCCACCGCTCTACCTTCATCAGGTAAAGCAGTGGAACGACATTTCGGCGGTCTGCGATATGCGCAAGATCCGTTATTCCCACGCTCGTGTGGTCCAACAGGGCCTCAAAGTTTCCGTCCCTACAGCGGACGACTATAGGGCGCTACACAAACTCCTCGTTGAGAGGAAAGTAGCTTTCCACAGCTTCGCTCTTCACGAGGATAAACAAGTTCGTGTGGTCGTACGAAACGTCCCACTTGACCTCGATGACGAGGACATACACTGCGACCTTGAGAAGCAGAATATCCCCGTAGCTGCGGTCCACCGCATGCACCGTCGCGGTGGAGCACCGTATAACATGGTGCTCGTAATCTGCAACCCCGTCCAGGGTTACCATCCCATCTACAAGGTCTCTAAGATCTGTAGTATGGAAGGGTTTAAGATCGAGAACCCACACCGTAGCGGCATCGTTGGCCAGTGCCATAGATGTCAGCTTTACGGCCGCTCCCAGCGTCATTGCCACGGCAAACCACGCTGCGTTAAGTGCCTGGGCGACCATGGCACTAAGGACTGTCCTCGTCCGAAGGATCGCACAAAATGCACTGATCCCCCCAGCTGCGTGTTGTGCGGAGAGTCTGGGCACCCGGCCAACTACCGTGGTTGTCCCAAGGCGCCCAAATCCTCCGCACCGAAGCTGGCGAAGCGTGACAGTGCTCGCCAACAAAGGGAGACCCCTTCCGTCCCCAACAACAAGACTCTTCAACGTTCCAACCCCTGGAACGCCCAAAATCACCAAAAGCATTTCCCGGCGTTACAAAAGACGTCATCCCAGGCCGCAACGACCGTTTCGGTCCCTGCGGCCCAAAAGGGTACCCCGGCAGTGCCGGCCCTTTTGGACGTCTCCATCCCGCCGTTTGCCGTGCCTACGACTAGCCGAGCAATGGCTCAGAAGGAGGCGAGGCCAGTGCAGCCCCCACCAATGGCGAAGTCTGCCCCTATGGCGATCACTGCGACTGCTTTCTCGCAGAACATTCATGTTCTGGCCTACTATGCCTTCAGCTCTCCAAGAGCTCTGGAAATGAAACAGGCCTTAGAGTCCTGCCACGCCACCGAGGCTGGTTCAGTTGCGCTGGAATACAGCGACGTCATGAGATACGTAGAAATGTTTTTAACTTTTAAATCTTAATGGATAAAGGCCCAAATACGTGTAGGTTCAAACCGAAGGCCCTCCGGATAGGGCTCTTCAACGCTAATGGCCTCCAGGGCCAACGTGATGAGATCGCCACGTTTCTTCGCGACCATCACTTAGATATTCTGTTACTTCAAGAGACCTTCCTCAAACCATGTCATCGGGATCCTAAAATCGCCAACTATCGTTAAGTTCGCAATGATAGGACCCGGAGTCATTTAGGAGGCACTCTTATCTACTACAAAATGTCTCTTCACTGCATCCCTATGGATCCTCCCACCCTTTCCTCGATTGAGGTCTCCGTCTGTCGGCTAGGCATGACCGGCCATCAGCCCATCACGATCATCTCGGCTTACATTCCTCCTTCCATCTCGGATGCTACATCCGTCAAGGACGACCTAACAACTCTTCTTGGTATGAGTGACTCTGTCCTTCTGGCGGGGGATCTCAACGCCAAACATCCCTCGTGGAATAGCCACTCAACCAATCTTAAAGGTAGAGCCGTTTTCGAACTGTGCAATACCTTGAACTTCGACGTCATCGCACCAATGCATCCGACGCATTACCCTCATGACCCGAACCTTCGACCCGATGTACTCGACATCGCTCTCCTTAAGAATGTCAACCTACGGTTACATGCTGTGGAGGCGTTTGACGAGCTCAACTCAGACCATCGGCCAGTTATTCTGGAGCTCGCTCCTAGACACGGTCCTATGGACCCCTGTCAACCCCTTCCTCCCCAAGTGGTCACTGACTGGAGGAGAGTAAGCGAAATGCTGAAAAACTCCACGTCATCTCACTTGGACAACATTCCGGATAACATCGAGACTGTGGATGACACGAAATCCGCGATCAGCTCTCTCACGGAGCACGTTCAATCTGTCCTGAACAATTGTTCAAGGGAGGCACCGTCGATGAGAGATCATCGCTGGAAACTCCCTGACGATGTGCGTGCGCTCGTGACTGAGAAGAACGCGGCCGTCCGTGCCTACAGATCTTTCCCCTGTGCTAATAACAAAAGCTTTATGCGTTACTTACAGCGTAAATTAAGTAAACGCGTCAAAGAGCTGCGTAACCAGCAATGGGAAAAGATGCTCGGTGAACTCGAACCGACACACCTCGCATTCTGGGAACTTCAGAGGAAGTTGCGCACTTCTGAGGTTTCTTCCATGCCCCCGCTCACTCGTCCTGACAATACCATCGCCTTTGATGACGATGAGAAAGCCGAGTGCCTGGCCGACAGCCTGGAGTCTCAATGCTCCCCCAGCACCGAACCAGTAGACCCGGCTCACCTCGCTGAGGTTGATGCTGAGGTTGAACGTAGGACTTCCCTTCCACCTGTCGAGGACCCCGATGATCCTCTCCCCCCCGTCACTCCAGACGAGGTGAAGGAGATCATTGGCAGACTCAAACCCAGGAAAGCACCTGGGTCAGACGGAATCACCAACAGGGTGTTCCGTCTCTTTCCTGACACTCTTATCCTGTTGCTGACCGCCATCTTCAATGGCGCTCTAGCAAACAACATGTTTCCACAAGAGTGGAAAGAGGCTACTGTCATCGGTATTCCCAAGCCGGGCAAGCCCAAATCATCTCCTTCTTCCTACCGTCCTATCAGTCTGCTCAAAGCGCTCGGCAAGATCTACGAGAGGCTTATTTATAAGCGTCTCAAGGACTATGCGGAGCGCAAGAGTCTTATTCCTAAAGAGCAGTTTGGCTTCAGATCCAACCACTCTTGTGTCCAACAGGTGTACCGCATCACTGAGCACATCAATGACCGTTTTCAGCGCGGCATGATGACGGGAAGCCTTTTCTTTGACATTGCGAAAGCCTTCGACAAGGTCTGGCACAACGGCCTGATATACAAGTTGTATCGCCTCGGTGTGCCAGATCGTCTCGTGCTCATCTTACGAGACTATTTGTCGAACCGCACCTTTCGGTATCACATCGAAGGGGCGCTTTCTTCCCCTCGTCCTATCCGAGCAGGCGTACCGCAAGGTGGCGTGCTCTCGCCTCTTATCTTCACGCTATTCACCAGCGACATTCCCAAGTCCCCCAAGACGCAGTTAGCGCTATTTGCCGATGATACGGCCATTTACTGCAGCGGCAGGAGCCCTACGGCCATTGCCCGGAACCTCCAAAAATCCGCCACTGACTTAGCCCTGTGGTTTCGGAGGTGGAGGATTGAGGTAAACCCGCAAAAAAGTCAGGCGGTCTTGTTCCGTAGATCTTGGACGAGAATCTCCCATCATCCTGATCCTATCACCATGTTTGGTAAGCCGATCCCTTGGGAAAAGCGAGCTAAATATCTTGGTGTCATCCTAGATCAACGCCTGAGTTTTGCAGAGCACATAAGGTCGGTACGCTCGCGTGCCGCCTTCGCTCTCGGTAGGCTCCATTCCATGCTGAATGCACGCAGCAAGCTATCTCTCAAATGCAAACTGCGCATTTACACTACGTGCATACGTCCGATTATGACTTATGCGTGTGCCACTTTCGCACACACTAAGCCACGTCATAGCCATAGGATGCAGACACTTCAGAACCGCTTTCTCCGTCGGGCCACGGGTGCCCCGTGGTTCGTTAGGAACGATCGGCTTCATATCGATCTCAAAATTCCGACTATCCAGCAATTCATGAAACGACTTACTAAGCGTTTCATCGAATCTGCGGACAAGCATCCAAACTTCCTTATTGCATCGGCTTCCCGATACACCCCCTCAGATTAGTAGGATTCGCCGGCCACGGCACACCCTCACAGATCCCGACGATCCCATCACCCTCCTCCAAGAAAGTTGTAGGGAAACGAGTACTTTAAATAAACACAAGCACAGACCGCGATCCGTATTCCGACCTCGCCGTCGAGGTCCAGCGCGACGACCCTGTAATTCTCCCCCCCGTCTTTTGCCAAATGAGCCAGCCCGCCAAGCTGAGCCTTTAGCTTTAAACTCCCCAAATAATGGAAACATGACCCAGCCAGTCCCTTGCTGCCCTCCCCCAAACGATGCCGCTGAGTCGAGGTCCGTACCCCACAGGGGGTGCCCTCAGCGAGCGGAGTTTTAGTATATTTTATATAGCCTTGGCTGGGGGCCTTAAATTCACCTAGGCCACCACAGGCAAGTCCGGTTAAGTAGCTGAGGCTCTCTAGAGTCGTTAGCTGCGAGAGGCCATAATCCAAAAAAAAAAAAAAAAAGTACCGTAATTGTTTTATGACAGTCGTCAAACTCGAACATTTTCAAACGCACATAAGCGCCGTGCCGCACTTGAACAAAATATTGAACGCCGCACTAATGCGGCCAGCCGCACTGGGTAGATTTTCTTCAACCGCGCATACGCGTTCATAGCACCACACGAAAAAATTTTTGAACGCGCATGAGCGTTTGCCGCACAGGGTTAGTTGGCTATGTCTGCGGCGAGACGCGACGTAACGCGGACTTGTTTTGAGGGCAACCAGATGCGACACCACGAACTACGTAATGGTTGATTCAGAAGCGTTGATCGCCGCAGTGTGTGAGCAAAGTAATTACCTTTATTATTCCTCATACTCATCAAAATAATCATCTAAATACGAAGCTGGAGCAGTTACATCGTTATAACGTCCCCAGCTCAAGAACCAAACTATAGTCATTATATGAGCGCAACAGCCCACAGTTCTCTTTCCAACCAGGCAACTGCATGAGTAGCCGACTATTGCATCTAATGTATTAGCTACAGCATCATCTTTGCTAATTAATAAATACGTAAAATAGGTGCGACTATTAACGTGCCTCGAATCAATCGACACAAACAGTAATGGCGGCTTCCGCAGGCTAGGGATGGCGATCTAGGATCGATTTTAAAGGTCAAGTAAATTGTTTTTTTTTATCGATCATAAAAAATTAATTGTAGATTTTTTAAATCTATTTTAGAAACTTGAAAACGAGTTCCGATGTTTTTCATAGGTGATTGATTAAGTATAAATATATTATTTTATACTGAAGCGAGTGGTCTTATTACACAACCATATTGTTATTACGATCCAAGCACCTATTTTCTATGGATCACCAGTACCTACCGTGCTTTTTAGGATTCAGTACCTTGAGGGTAACCAACGAATTTATCGGAAATCGATCTATCAGAAGTCGATTTATTGCAGAATCGATTCTTTCCTGCGATTTGGATAGTGTTTAAGAATAATCGCCATCCCTACCTGTACTTCTGTCATCTGCCTTGATAGTTGCATTTGCGTGAGACGAAACACAAAAATAAATATTTTCAGTTATAGATTTCGAGACTGATTAAAAAGAAGTTGCTAGACAACCAAATCATATACAATATATATTTTTAAGATAACATTTATTGATTAGAACACACTAGTAGTGCTTAATGTGATTGCCTATGGTATGTTTTTACTTAGATGTATTGATTTTCTCTCCGACTTAGATTTGAAGCATACCAGTTAGATTTCAGATCTATTTGGTATGCGTCAAATCTAACTTAGATTATGATTGTAATGGTAAATGATAAAAGCTCATGTAAGTACTTATAATTTAGAAAATTTTTGATCATATTTGTCAGTGTATTTATAAATATTTTTTTTTTGTTTTGCTTTTACTGCAGGAAAGTTTATTTCAATGTTCAGTAATCTAAGCTTTAGACAGCATTTTTTATTTTATAATAGATAATTCTGTGTTGATTTAGATATTTTCTTTATCTCAGAGGGCTGATATGAAGACTTTTAGATGTTTCAAAAATACAGGTTCTGACAAAAGTACTTCAATAATGGGTAGTTTCAGGTTATGAAACTGAAGAATATGATGCTAAGGAACATCATTTGATTTTCTATTCAAAAAAGGAGTTAAAACATTTAGTTCCCATAGGAGACATCTTTTAATATATCATCCCATGTTCCTCATTAAAAAGTTATTCAGTGTCATGATAGACTTTGTTTACCAATTTTTGAGCAGTCTGTTACAACTATTAAAGAAAACTTGTACTGTAAAGCAATTTTTATTGATGTACATAGTAAAAAATTAACAAATTAAACCTTACTTATCATTTAATTAAGTACCAACAGCGTATGCAGTACCTAATGGTAAGAAGTATAATATATTTTTATGACTTACACAGACCAATTTGCATTTAATTTCAGTTGGGTCCATTACTATAACATCATCAGAAACAAGAAAAGGTTCTTTAAATTTTTACTTAAAAAGGATGGCGTTTAAAAATATATATCGTCTTTATTAAAAAAATAAATACCATGTATTTTAACCTCATTTTCACTACCACAAGACAAGGTCTTTTAATTCAAAAATGTCTTCATTGTGAGTCATAAAATACCTTTTTCTTCCTTGACCTTTTATTATCTTTCGGTCTTAAAGAAAGCACAAATTTTTCGAAGTGAAGTATACAATTTTTTTTACTGGTAGTCAAATAGGGAACTTTTTTAGTGGATTCTGCTGCCACCAATGACGTATATATATATATAGACACGTCATAAACCAACATCGCTGCGCTTAAAAACTGCAAAAATACTAGATAGCTACTAATACGCATGAAGAAAGGGAAAGAAAATATGTCACCGTACGGCGGGATGCCTGTTGCTAGAGGGAGATAAATATACATCGTCAGGATAAGTAATAGTCAAATTGACATCAAAACTAACGTAGTGTCGCGCGACAGGTTGGTGCGTAACTAAGCGCGATGTGGCCATTGTGGCCAATTGGCTTCATTTCATGTTGTCATTTTAGAGTGCGGACAACGTATCTATAGTTTTATATATCACTTGCTGACCCGCGCAACTTCGTCTGCGCCACATTTTCCATTACTGCTCCGCTCCTATTTGTCTTAGCGTGATGATATATAGCCTATAACCTTCCTCGATAAATGGGCTATCTAACACTGAAAGAATTTTTCAAATCGGACCAGTAGTTCCTTAGATTAGCGCGTTCAACCAAACAAACAAACTCTTCTGCTTTATAATATAACTAGCTGATCCGCGCAACTTCGTCTGCGTCACATTTTCCATTACTGCTCCGCTCCTATTTGTCTTAGCGTGATGATATATAGCCTATAACCTTCCTCGATAAATGGGCTATCTAACACTGAAAGAATTTTTCAAATCGGACCAGTACTTCCTGAGATTAGCGCGTTCAACCAAACAAACAAACAAACAAACTCTTCTGCTTTATAATATTATTAGTATATTAGTATAGATTTAGCTTAATATTATTTTTTTTTGATAGTGTAGTAATTTTGTCGTATTCACTACATTTTTCTCACTATCTTCTTCATCTTCTGAATCACTAAGTGGCATTGAATCGAAAAAATCGTGATTTACTTAATGTTCCTCATTTTTTTGTTCTACAGAACCCTCTAACCCTCTGTCTCGACTCTGTCTTGACCACAATTATTATGACTACTAATATTTTGACTTGGTAATGAATCTTGTTCATTTTTCGTTAAGATTGAACCAACAGAACCCAAGCGAATAATATCACATCTACTACCTTGGTACCTACTTGATTTAAAACTCAAAGATTTCGTTCAGTTCCAACAACCATTTGGTACAGGTTAACCTTTACAAAAGTGAGGTTAGTGTTAATAACGACCTATACATGCGATGTTTGACACTATTACCTTTAGAAGTTTTTAAAAGAGTACTGCTTAACCTTCCTATACTCGCGCCAATTTTTGTAACACATATACTCGCGCACGGTGTCACAGACCGATACTTCGCACCCCTACAACATATTTTTTTACTATGCAGCCCAAACACTATTATTAATATTTTAAAGTTTAGGATATAATGAAACAAAATAGTATGAATAATGCTTAATTTATTAATTATTTTACTGACTTTCAGTCTATCAGAAATCAGTCTTCGAATTTGAGATTTTTTTCTAAGTACTAGGCAAAACAAAAATAAAATCTATAATTCTTTTTAAAAACAAAATAAACTTCTAAATAGTAATAAACTACATATCAAAGGACATATTTATCTATGTTTGGCTTAGTTTTGATCCTCACCATAACAATCAGGGCATACGGTTGCAGCATGTTCCAAACAGTAAAAATCGCGAGAACTTTCATTACTTTCTACCTCATATATCTCGTCATTTTCGTCTTCTTGCTCGGTGTCGTATGTCTCTTCTTGTACCTCCACATAGTCTTCCACCTCACTATCATTTTGGTCTTCATAGCTAGAACCAGAACTTAATTCATCCAGCAGCAATCTGATGCGATCATTGTCCATTTTGATATGAAGTATAATCTAAAAATAATAATAAAATTAGTCTAAATATAATATAGAGCAACAAACATACATACATTTTACTATACATACGTCATAAAGTATTCAAAGTTTGTAAAAAATATATAAATGCACTAAATATATTACATTATTACTTACTCAAAAAGTTGCACCCATACTCGCGTCGGTCTCACGGACCAATTAGCGCCAAATGCTACAACACGTGAACTTCGCACGAATGCGCGGCGAACACTAAAATGAAGTTAGCAACAAATCCGGCAGCTAGCAAGGACCTCGACTTCTTAGGATTTTCGTGCATACAAATAATTACGAAAATAGGTTTCGTCGGTCTCACAGACCAACGCGCGAGTATAGGAAGGTTACATAATAAGCTTTAGTTAAATCGTTTATTACAGTGTAGGGGACGACTGTCTCGCGATAGGCGCAAGGGTTGAGGTTTGGTGTATGGGTATGAAGTAGTCTTTCGACGCGTGTGCCGCACTACTGCGGAAATATGAGTGAGCTGAGGCGGGTTAGTGAAAATAGACACCGATTGCAAATAGTCACACACTTGTATTCATTAACAAAGACACACACAATAAGAGTACAAATTAAGAGTCATTAATTAACCGCTACCAGTCTTATTTACAACGAACACAAGATATTTACAATAATCACAAACTCCGCACATTACGATCACTAAAGTTACGCGCATAAAAAACTAATAAACTCAAAGAAATAAAATAACGAAACAAATACAAAACAAAAGGACATAAACTTTCAGAATTTAGACATAATTAAATAGCTGCTTTCGAGGACTGCCGATTGCCTTTTTTTTTTTTGATATGCCTCTCGCAGGTCAACCTGAGAAGATTGGCTTCTGCTTAACCGGACTTGCCTGTGAGCCTGGCTGGTGGCTTTAATTCTATAATTAAAGCCACCAGCCAGGCTTGTTTCAAAACTTACAAACTAAGCGACTACACGCTAAGGGCACCCCCTGTGGGGTACGGACCTCGGCTTAGGGCGTCGCTGGGGGGGTACAGCTAGGGACTGCTGGATCGGGCATTGGGGGCGGATTTAAAATTACAGGCTCAGCGGCGCGGGCTGGCTCGAGCAAGGGACGGGGGGAGTTTTATGAGAAGATCGCGACGGGCCTCGGCGGCGAGGGCGGAACGATGGACGTCTTGTTTTTGTAGTGCTAGTATCTTTGCGACTCTCTTGTAAGAGAGTGATAGGGTCATCGGGGGTGACTAGGGTATGTCTCGGGCGGCGGATCTTAGAGATGCGGGAGGGTTCGTATCGGGCGGCCGATGCGATGAGGGGGTTGTGGTGTTTGACAGCAGTATCAAAGAAACGCTTAGTGATGCGTTTCATGAACTGCTGTATGGTAGGCAAATTGAGATCTACGTGGAGACTCTCATTGCGGACATAGTAGGGGGCTCCCGTGACCTTGCGAAGGAAACGGTTTTGGAGTGTCTGCATCCTATGGAGGTGACGAGGCTTTGCGTGTGCGAACACAGCGCAAGCGTAAGTCATGATGGGACGGATGACCGCGGTAAAAAGTCGCAATTTGCACTTAAGTGACAATTTGCTGCGGGCGGTCGTGAGACAGTGGAACCTTCCCAGTGCAAAGGCGGCGCGCGAGCGGGCTTGCCTTATATGCTCTGCGAAGGTGAGGTGTTCGTCCAGGATGACCTCCAAGTATTTAGCTTGCTTCTCCCAAGGGATCGGCTTGCCATACATGGTGATCGGACGGGGGGGAGGGGGTTTGTGTCGCGGTTTGGAATACAGGACCGCCTGACTCTTATCGGGGTTAACCTCTATTCTCCACTTCCTGAACCATCTGCCCAAGATGTTTGCGTAGGTTTGGAGAGTGCGAGCGATAGAGGTGGGATCGCGACCGGTATAGTACATGGCCGTGTCATCTGCGAAGAGTGCCAATTGAGCCTTGTTACTTTTGGGGATATCGCTGGTGAGCAGCGTAAAGACTAGGGGGGATAGCACCGAGCCCTGGGGGACTCCTGCTCGGATGGGGTGAGGGGACGAGAGTGCACCCTCGATTCGATAGCGAAAGGTACGATTCGACAAAAAGTCTCGTAAGATGAGCACGAGGCGGTCTGGCACGCCGAGTTGGTAAAGCTTGTAGATTAAGCCATTGTGCCAGACCTTGTCGAATGCTTTCGCTATGTCGAAGAACAAGGCACCCGTCATCGAGCCACGCTGGAAGCCAGCGCTTAGATGTTCTACGATGCGGTGGACTTGTTGTATGCACGAGTGTTCAGTTCGAAAACCAAATTGCTCGTCGGGGATAAGTCTCTTTGCTTCAGCATAATCTTTGAGCCGCTTGTAAATAAGCCTCTCGTAGATTTTACCGAGAACGTTGAGTAGACTGATGGGACGGTAACTGGAGGGGTCAGACTTGGGCTTGCCTGGTTTGGGAATACCGATAACGGTGGCCTGTTTCCATGCTTGGGGGAACATGTTGTTGCTTAATGCGCCATTGAAAATGGCCGCCATTAGCACAATGAGTTGGGCGGGGAAGAGTTTGAACACCCTGTTGGTGATGCCGTCGGAGCCAGGGGCTTTCCTGGGCTGAAGCCTTTTGATGATATCCTCTACCTCTTCGGGAGTGACGGGAGGTAGGGGATCATCAGGGTCTTCGACTGGCGGGAGGGAAGCTCTACGTTCGACTTCAGCATCCACCATATCTAGGTGAGCTTTGTCTACTGGTTGAGAGCTGGGAGAGCATTTTTTTTTTTTTTTTTTTTTTTTGTTTTGGCAGGAGTGGTAAATCCTCATGGACGAATCGGCCGCCCACTCTGTGAGACGACCGAGACAGTGCCGGACTCTTACCGGCTAAAACCCCTCCTGCCACGTAGCTTTTCCCCGTTCATAGCACAACGAGTCCTTATCATTCAAGTTAATCATTCATTCAGGTTCTCTCATTTACTTCTCTCGCAATACAGATTTTATACTTATATACATTCATACAACCTTTTCATTCTTAGCCGGGTGGGACTCCCGCTATTCCATCTATTCTCTACGTTTCTTGTGTCTATTTTTATTCTTTACATATGTTTCTTATTGAAGTACTTTTTATCTTTTAGTTTACCTATCTTTAATATTGTTCAACTTAAGTATTACATTATACATAATTTATATTTATTTTCTACTTTAAGTATATACATAATCCTATTTTCTTAAAAATAATTAGTTTTACTCATTTTTTGATTTTTCTTATTTATACTTTCTTACACTAACATTTTTTTTTTTTTTTGAGTTAAACTTATTTTTCTTGATTAATTAATAATTTTCTACTCTATTTCTTACTCTATGTACTTTACATTATTAGGTTTACATGCTTAATCTATATAATGTTATCTATTTCAGTTACACTTACATTTTACTTTATTTACCTAAATATAGTGATTAAAGTGAGTTTATTGACTAATGTTTTATTATATTTGAACGTATTTTCTTACTTAATGTATATTTGAAGACTGTTATAAGCCCAATAGGGAGATGGGAGGGGGAAGGGAGAAGGGGATTAGGGAGGGGCGGGGGGATTTCTTTCTTGATGCTATATTACTTATTTTCATTGACGTAGTGGCCATAATATATATATATATACGCAGATTATATACAGGGAAATTGAAAAAATACCCGAAACCTCTTAGGCAGTGAAAGTACACAAGATTATAAGCAACTTTTGTTTTGGTAAAACTCCGAAATCTCGAAAAAAATATCAGCTGTTTCATACATTTTCATTGGCTAAATACTGCATTTTGTATGAAACAGCTGATATTTTTTTCGAGATTTCGGAGTTTTACCAAAACAAAAGTTGCTTATAATCATGTGTACTTTCACTGCCTAAGAGGTTTCGGGTATTTTTTCAATTTCCCTGTATAATTATTGACTTTCTTATTCGGGTTTTTGTTTTGTCGGCGTTTTAGGTGTTGTATGGGTGCGCATCTAAATATATTAATATATAATTATTATATACTTTATATATCTAGCGGGGGGGAGGGGGGGGGTTTAGGCGTAAGCCGTTGTCGTCCGAGCCAGATAGTCCCATTTCTTGCGGACCGGGCACTCCACGCTAAAGGCGTTGTGATCGGTCCTTTGAAGCTTCGAGTGCAGACAGTTGCAGCACTGCGGTTCATTACCAGCGACGAATTCCACGCACTTCTCACGTAAGTGCGGCCCTCCGCAGTGGCTGCACCTGTCTGCACTCTCCGTACAGAATTTTCGGCCATGCCCAAATGCCAAGCATTTTGTGCATTGGATGAGCGGCGACTGATCCTCCACCCTGACTCTTTGCAGGTCAAGGTAAAGAGTACCAGCCTCCGTCATCCTCTGCCATACTTTGGGCCTGACTTGGACGACAACGTGCGCCGTTTTGGGATTTCTAGTCCTTTTTTTACACTTGATTACTATTTCTTTTTCTTCATGTTTCAGGTCCCTGAAGAGGTCTACATTTTGGGAATAGAGCGCCTTAACCAGCTCGTCGTCTTCGCTGTCCAAAAAGACGTCTTTTAGGACGACGAGTGGGTTTTTGTTTGTCATGGGCGCCACTATCAGCCCTTCACCTCGGCTCTCGATCCTCTCTTTAACTTTATTCAGCTCTGCTTGCGAGTCGCACCCCAGTATTATCGTCTGGTTTTTAGCTTTGCGGACCTTATTTATTTTTAGGCCAGTTCCCCTGGCATCGACCGCCCTCTTCACCCTGGCGAGCACCCCGTCAGCAGTCTCCTGGCTGACTTCAGAGGTGATCGCCAAAGAGTGAAGCGCCGGCCGATGCCCGGGTTTGGCTGCCGCTACGTAGGCGTATGACCGCGAGTCGGTTCTCGCCTCGCATGCCAGTTCTCCTACCGCCTCCGCTATTTTTCTGGTTGCGGCGGCGACCCCACCAGCAACGCCATCGACCTTTTCCTCGAGATCGGCGACGGCTCGACCAACGATCTCCACCCCTTCGATCGTGTGTTCGATCCTGCCGCCGACCTCGCTGATCTTGTCAAAGACCGTGCTGATGATGTCGGCGCCGCAATCGTCGCAGTGGTTGGCCAGGTCTTGGAAACCTTTGGAGACCTTTTCCTCAAAGTCGTTGAGCCCCTCGTCTTAATACTGGTTTCCACCCTCTCCAGCCTCTCCAACACCTCCTCCGGCGATTCGGGTGATGTATGCGTGGTGCCGGTAGTGGTGGGTGGAACCGTTCCTGACATCGTTTCGAAGTCTTTGACTCGCCTGCTCAATTCAAAGAGGACCCGTAGACATTTGTCGGACTGGGTCTCCAGGAAGATCTTGATATCCTTCCTCATCGAGGGATAATCCCTGACCCTCGATGGGATGTCCTCAAAGGTCTTCATGACCTCCTGGAGAAGCTTGTCGTTTGATGAGGCAGAAAAGATGTCCGTCTGCTTTACGTAAGCGTCCATTATGTCCACGGATCTCCTTTTTCGTTCCGGTCTCCGTATGAAGGTCCGAGCGGCATCCAGCGCCTGTCCAAACGGACCCGCAGGGCTGGGGGTAGTGATGGGTGCGACAGCGCCAGAGGTCCCCGCCGACGCCAAAGGCGTTTCGGCGGTTCCCGCTAGGATCCCCCGAACGGTGTCCTTCCGGTCGTATTTTAGGGACAGCCCCTTCGGTGCTTCGCGCACTCCAGAGGGTCCCTCATTTCCCTGGTTGGTAGGTGACGTCGTTCCTCGTCCGCTGGCGCTGGCTCCTTTCCCTTTTACTGGGGTGCGGATTCCGAGAACCATCTTTTCTCTTGCTGTGTCTTGTGTGTAGAGGGCACAAAATTGACGGGGAAAATTTGCAATTTATAAAGAAAAAATAAAAATCAAAGAAACGTTAATTTAAAGGGGGTTTTCCCTGTAGAGGGGGGATCAAAGTAAAATGGGGTATTTAATCGGTAAATACTAGTTTGTCACTTAAATAGGTCCAGTATCCGCTTTTGCGATGCTAGAGTAGCCCCAAATCGAGGTTACGAGTCGTAACGAGCTAAATAAATGCTTATGAGTCAAAATACAATAAAATATTTTAACTCGATTTCTCAAAAATAACAGAAATCTAATGTCAATTTAAAGTTATTATTGGATTTTAAAAGATGTAAAAAAGGCCTGACGGTTTCCACACCAAGGCTAAGTGGCCAGCACTGGTTTCAGTAAAAACGGTATTTTGGTATGAGGGGGTGGGGGAGGGTCCTATTGGGAGGGGATGGGTTCCTCTTAGGTGACTGTAGCCGTGGTGTCTCCGACACCACAAAGGCTGATTTTGAGGTCCAAATTCTTCTACGTCCTCCCGTTCCCGAGATATGGCCCGTTAACGGATGAAGGGGTGGGGGGGTTCTGAAAAGCAATAGGAACAGAGGAAAAGTGGGAGGGATGGCTTACTCTATAACGGTTTCCACACCAGGGCTGACTTTGTGGTCGAAAGACGCCTATTTCCCTTTGTTTCCTGGGTACCGTTATTTTAATATGTAAGGGATGGGGGAGGGTCCTGGGGGGCTGGGAGAGCATTGGGATTCTAGACTGTCGGCTAGACATTCCGCTTTGTCAGAGTTGTCGAAAGCGACACTCTTATCGTGGCGGATGAGAGGGGGCATTGTGGCCTCTTCTTTGGATCGTAATTTCCTCTGAAGTTGCCAAAAGGCGAGGTGAGTGGGCTCGAGTTCGCTTAGCGTGTTATCCCAGCGTTCGTTACGCAGCTCAGCAGTGCGTTTCTTTACAGCACGCTGCAAGCGGCGCATGTGAGCTTTGTTTGCGTCGCAGGGAAAAGAACTGTATGCACGGATGGCTGCGTTCTTCTTGGTTATCAGATTCCGTACATCGTCCGGCAGTTTCCAGCGGTGGTCTTCCGCTACTGGAATCTCCCTTGAACATTCGTTCAGGACGGATTGTACGTGATCCGTAAGCAAGTCGATTGCTGCCGTCGTGTCAGCGACTGAGGTAATGTGTTCGGGGATGGCGTCTAAGTGAGTCGATGTGGTGGATTTCAGTCTTTCGCTTACTTTCCTCCAGTCGGTTATCACTTGAGACGGGGGAGGCTGGTCGGGACCTTGCTGACCTGAGCGGGAGCCTAGGTGCATGATCACTGGGCGGTGGTCAGAATTGAGTTCGTGTAGCGCTTCTATTAATTGCAAACGGAGGTTTACATTCTTTAGCAACGCCACATCGAGGACATCAGGGTTCTGATTGGGATCGTGAGGGAAATGAGTGGGGGTCATCGGGGCGATGACATCATAATTAAGGGATTCGCCTAGGTTGTACACTACTCTGCCTCTGGCATTAGTCGTGTTACAATTCCACGCGGGATGTTTGGCATTGAGGTCTCCCGCTAAGATAACGGAGTCACTCAAGCCAAAGAGGGTGGTGAAGTCGCTAGCTAGTGCGGTAGGGTCGTCAGGCGAGGGAGAGGAGGTCGAGGGCGGTGGGTAATAGGCGGAGATGATGGTGATCGGTTGATGACCAGTCATGCCTAGCCGACAGGCTGAGTACTCGAGCAGAGAGCTCGGTGTGAGAGGGGTTAGGGGGATGCAGTAAAACTCCTTTTTATAATATATGAGAGTGCCGCCGCCGTGACAACGCAATCTATCGTTGCGAACTATGCGGTAGTTGGCAATTTTAGGGTCGTTGCGATGGGGTTTTAGGAATGTTTCCTGTATGAGGAGGATATCTAGCTGATGGTCGTGTAGGAATTTGGCGATCTCATCGCGTTTGTTGCTAATGCCGTTGGCATTGAAAAACCCTAGTTTGAGTTATCTGGGCCGGGTTGTGCAAATGCGTGACTTATCCATTGATAATTAGTCATCAATTGCATCCATGGCGTCCAGAGCGTCCGTAATGGACTTATAGGCGGTGAAGATCTCATGCGCCTTTTTGGTGGAGAGTTTAAGTTGACCATCGTTTCCTCTGGTCGCGTTTAACTCGTCGGACATTGCCCTCGCAGCTCGGGTCATGAATAAGCTGTAGGCCTCCAGGATTATGGGGCCTACGCCAGGGTTCTTGACCGAGCTGGTTGGGAGAGTGGGACGCGCTGGCACTATTGCTGGAGCAGCAGTGCGCTGAGGCACAGGCTGGGTAGCAATAGTGGGCGCAAGTTGGGAAGCAGCTGGGACCGCTGTGGACGCAGGTGCGGGGGTAGGCGCTGGAATGGGTTTAGCCTTTAGCGCTGGGATGGGTTGAGAGGAGGGAGCTGCCGATTGCCTTTTTGAGCCCAGACTAGTAGCCCTCGGCCTAGGGCACAAGTAGTGTCAAGGGAAGCCTACCATCGCCTACCACTTGGCCAATTACATTATAAAATTACTTGCATTTTAGGCAATGTACTACGAACAGGTTTAGACTTGTCGGGCCATTATTTTGTTAGGCTACGCCCACAATCAGGTTAGCCAATCCTAGGCCCTATGGCTCTTTGCGAGCGCACTTATTACCTTAAATGGTAAGGAATTGCCCTATTACTATTGATTTTTTTATTACTGATTACAATACGGTTGATTTTACCTATCATACAGGTTTCGACATGTTTGAGACTAGATTGCTACTGTAGGATATCTTATGATCTATGTACTATTAATATTATAATTATAGCACGAGTGATGGTGCTTCCGCTACATACAGATTAAAGCTAGATACAGGAGTTTATCCGACACTTCTAATATCTGTGTTACTAAACTCTCGACAAACCCTTTTTTATAACCTGTGCCTGCAATAATAGTCAATATAACACCTCAATGTGTATAAGACACTTCATAGCAATACCTAAACAACAATAAGAGTTAACAGGACTCAGCGAACAATGTTATATAGGTACACATGGGAGTTAAAGACAGGTTAAAGCTATAACGTTTTAAGTATACCTGCTGTCGCTAGCACCATTTTAACTCTCAAACCTATATTACGTGGTCCATTAAAAAGATCCAGTGCCGCAATTGGAGTTAAAAATTGTTTGTTGCCTCCTCTTTATCGCATTTAATTAGAACTGAGATAATTGTAACTCTTTAATATCACTTAGGGCCAGTTTCACCGGTTACGGTTAAAGTGTCGGTTAGCCTATTAGGAACTTATCTGGCAGATGAACTAAAATTTTTGGTTTCACAGGTATCGGATAGCGATATCTGGCAGTTTTTTTAAGTATTTGAGTATTATAAAATTATAGTATTATGAGTGTCGGTTAGTTAGCCATCAGATAACCTAACCTAACCTAACCGACACTTTATCCGTAACCGGTGAAACTGGCCCTTAAACTCATAAAAAAGCCTGTTACTGACACCAAAATGTTAGTTGGGTATAGGCTATATATCATCACGCTAAGACCAATAGGAGCGGAGCAGTAATGAAAAATGTTACGCAGACGGCGTTGCACGGGTCAGCTAGTATCTGATAAAGTACTTAACATAATTAGCTTTACTGACTAGTAAAAACAATGGGTTACTGAAAAAAACTCATAAACAATAAAAAGTACTGATGTACATATGACAAATTATGACTTACCTTTGGTCTATCACGTAGTTGCTTATTGAAGTAAATAAAACCACCAATTTCAACCACTAGGTCCAGTAAATCACACAACTATAATTTTTATCACGAAGTCACACTCTTCGGCACTACGAAACTTAATCAAAATGAAATATAGTTTAAAAAAGTGAAAATATATGGGTACTTAAACAAGTGGCCCTTGTAAGAACTCTAGTGATTGTTTCTGTGTTTCCCTTAAACTTAAGTTTGTCAGTAGATCTCTTTCGCGCTTAGTTTTGTCTGTTTACTTCCGGATGTGAAGCATTGTAGCGAGATACAGCAGCCTGATTTACTTCAGGATGTGAAGCACTGTAGCGTGCTACAGCTGCCCGGTTAACTTCAGGGTGTGAAGCACTATACTGTGCTACAGATGCCCGGTTGGCGTCTGGATGTAAATAAATTATTAAGTTCTACGGTTTCTCGACGTTTTTCAGGGTGTTTTTGTCGGTAACAAGCCGCAGCTTCTCAAAGTTGTTCAGATCGTGACAGTGCGGATACCTTAGGTCTTCCATATAATGTACATATAGCAGTATTTGATGTTACAGAATTTAATGTTCTGGGATCAAAGGGGGAAGAAGATGGAGAGGCATCTTGTATAGGTATGAGTAATCGTAGTGGCCGCTTAAGTAACTACCGGTAAAACGTAAACACTTTTTTTGGCCAGCTTCGCCAAAAGAACCTCTTAGTATACCGTTATCATACACGTCAAAAGTGAAGGGATAGATTTTTCCAGCAGCCATTAGCTCAGAAGCTGAGACGTAAGTAGTGGGTTTCATCATATCGCTCGTGTAGGATTGCGCGCTCGTGTATACGTCACCATCAGCATCACACGTGTACACTTGCATTTCGTCTCAATGTTCAGCAACGTATGCAACTATAGCAGATCTGATACTGCAAGTTAAGTCAGTTCTACCATACACCAAGAAAGATATTGAATGGAAGAGACAAGACCCGTCTTTGGGCATACCAACTACTTGCTAGCCACTAAGTTCATCGTCGTCTTTTAATATTATCGACATTTTTTTACGATATTATCTTGCAAAATCAAACACAAATAAACTCAACGACCTTTAGTATATGGACACAGACACCCACGATTTTATAATCATATTTATTTGCAAATAAATCTTTGACTTTGACAACAAATCAGAAATACCGAAAATATTTAGACTAAAACAATAATAACCTATATCTTTAAGACTTCTTTTGTCTTAATAAAAAAAACTCAAAGAAAATATTACTCAGCCTACTTAATCTATACAAACTATAAACGAAACGATTAGATTTTGACCAAATTTTGGTCGAAATTAATATTTTAGTGTAATTTGTTTATTTAATTTGTGTAGGCAATGTTCGAGTAGAATAAAATTAATCATTCGACAATTTCTTCTTGTAAACTTGTAAGTATAAGTATAAAAGCCAGTCTAGTCTTATCCAGAGTTTTCCTTTAATTTTATTTATAAGTTTCGAGAAATGTGTAAGTAAATTAGAAGATGTGTCCTACTTGAAAAATTCATAATTCAAAAGTCATTTATTCAAATTAGGCTGAGGGCCAGCACTTTTTGAACGTCAAGTTTTACAAAAGACAGCTCCCCAAAACTCCCGCCCGTCACCACCTCCTAGTGTTTTAGCTGTGGAGAAAAAGTGGCCAACAAACTCCCCAGCAACACAACTGTCTGTTACGTTTTAGGAACTAGAATTTAACAATAATTAGTATGAAAAGTAATTCAAAATTCCTTCTAAAAACATGACAAAAAAATATATATTATTTATCACTTGTTTGACACTAAAAAAAAACACTTATGACCTAAATAGTCAGACAAATAAAATAAATAAATAATAGAAAGAAATTAAAAAAAAGAAAAATAAATATTATATGAACACATATAAACTATCTACACAAAGAACATGATAATTTGTCTTGCGTTCAACACAGTAGGCTTGTTCTTACTCGGACACTGAATGGAACGCTCCGAAGTAGTACAATCGTTGAAATGAACTAGTTCGGTCTTCTAGTACTATTAGTTCATTATAGTTCACTGACCATTAGAACATCATTCGGACATAATGGAATACATATTTGATTTTCCTTCATACTTTACTTTGCAGGCTTAGGACTGCCATTTCAAATATAAATGAAACATTTTAAAATAATTTCAATGTCATGCAATTTTGTAAAATCGAAATGGCGTATTTAAAAATCAAATATTTACAATGATCTTTGATTTTATAAATATATATTCTTTAATTTTCTTTTTTTTTTTGTTTTTTTTTGTTTTCATAATAAATTGTCAATCAAAGAGCCAAGAAGAACGGGCAATATTAATTTTTCCATGCATTGAAAGTGATAATAGACCTTATTGTGATTGGTATAACATAAAACTTCGCGGAATATTCGCGAGTCGGTCATCGTACATCGTCCATCACGCTCGCACGCATGCTTCTCTAATCTTTCAACTTGCTCAGACACTCGTACTTATTCGTTCTGATTATTCGGCACTCGCGAGTAGTCGCGAGCCAGATGATCACTGTAGTTCACTGTACTAAATGAACTATTTAAACAACCGAAACAGCATATTTCACTCGCTCCTCGCTCAGACTCTCGTACATATTCGTTCTGATTCGGCACTCGCGAGCCAGACGGTCACTGTACTAAATGAACTATTTAAACGACTGAAACAGAATAGTTCGTTCTCGGTCACCTAAAGGAATTGCGTCTTAATAGTACATAGTACATGTACTACACAAGCCTACAACACAGCGACCAACTATTCTTATCGTCTAAATACTCATTAATAGAATAGTATGCCTTCGACTCACTACGCTGGATTTTTGCAATGACAGTCAATTTTTTTATGTACCAATAGTAGAAGGGGGCATTACCATATCTCTAATACAGCTGAGACCAGCTGAGGGTTCTTCATCATATACTTCAGACCTTCGATTTTTGACATCAAATGCCCGCCAAGTTGAATATTTTTTGTAAAGGCGGTATGTCGTTCTCTAATAGTTTGGTTGGGCTCTTGTGTTTTCTAATCAGGGTCACCAGGTACTGCAGATCTTCGATTATCCTAGTTTTTATAGTTTTTCTTATATGTGGCCATTAAACCCTAAGTCTGTACCAAATTTCAGCTCTCAGAGTTTATGTGAAACACTAGTTCTACTCTGATGATCATGAGTGAGTGTCATAAATGCGAAACTTTGCTTTCGCTTAACTTCGGAACTAAATGACTTACAGACTTGAAATTTTGGCTTTTAAGTATGTGATTATAAATTACTGGATGACGAAAATTTCTGCGTTCTGGTCTTATCCAGAGGATCTGGGCCTGAAAATGCGAAATGGTTCCAGTAAAGGATGGTACGGCAGTGTTTGCTTCGCGCTCGACTTGGCGGGGGCACTACAGTGCCCCCCGATTTATAAATAAATATTTGTACAATTAACAATATGAAATCAAATTTCACCGAAAGTCGCGACTCCGTTGACGTTCCAGAGACAAAGTGAGAATGTGTTTTAAAAAAATAAATTTCAATGATGCCAGCATATATTTTTAAAATTGGAATAGCTTAGTTGAACGAGAATATCATCCCGCGAGTGTGTAAACCTTGCAACATGATATAAGACCTTGCGTTTATTAATTATAGAGACAATATGGCACACGGGTGGGTGTGCCATCGGGTGACAACGGAAGAAACCGTTTATGGCTCACGGGCATGTCATCGGGTGCTGAGCGGTTTTATATGTTATATTGTAGATGTCCACCTCATCTCATCTTGGGATGAATGGACATCTTCAAGTTGGCCATCTTTCTCAAGATGTTATGTCCACCTTGCAATGTACTCATGATCTGATGACTGAATGTTATGTTGTTAAGTTCATTACATAGTTTGAACGTCTCAAACAATGACAAGGACCTCCAAACTAAACTGTATTTTAGTATTTTCTTCTTATCCGTGTCTTTTTGGATCTTACTTCAAGAGTCATTGTTGCCGCCATCCACTGTCCTTTTGCTGCTTCTACTAGTAGTAGGTCTATCATAATTATTACTTATTTTCTTTAAGAATCTTGTTGTTTTGAGGAGTCTGTTAATACTAACAAAGTTGATACATTGAGGGTATTCTTGAGATATAGTTTACATGAAAAGTTATCTAAAGCACTCTTCCTCTCCTAATTATTTAAAATTTTGCTGTGCCCGACAGGGTCCATAATTGTTTATATTTATTCATTTTACCACCTGTATGTGTACTTTATGGATTGCAATAAACAATTTGAGATTTGAGAAACAAGCACAACAAACAAACGACTGATTTAGTCGATAACATTTAACATATTTAATTTACCCATCAATCAGTACGTGTTTATTCATACAATATTTACACATATCTGCGTCAATCTATATCCAATTTCTTGAAGGAGCCCTCCACTCCGCCGAAGATATCGGAGATGGTCTTCGGCTTGCCAGGTCTTTTAGACTCCACCACGCGTTTCTTGTTCTCTTCCACGAAGAAGTCCTTTGAATTCTTTATTTTTGCTACCACGTCATCTGGAAGAAAAGCATAACATGAGTAAAAAAATGAGTCGTTAATAATATTTGCAGATATTTGCATAATATAATAGCTATAATTTGCTGAAGTATTTCAAATTATCTATGAGATTCCAGCAATACAGTTTGCTTAAAAAAAAACAAAATCATGAAACTGTAAGAATAAATAACGCTAACATCGTCGTCTACAAACAGCAGGTTATTGGATAACCTCATTATCATTTTAAGGACTGTTTTCTTGCGTAGGGAAGACCGGTTGAAAATATTTTTGATGAAACAAAGCTGCCTTTATCCTAATTGGGGCGGGTATGTCAATCTCAATTTCTCGAACCTACTCTCAATTCTGCTACATTTACGCAATCCATCTATCTTTAACAAAGATATAGATTCTTGTAGTATTCACCTTTGCACTGCACTAAACTCTTGTACTGCCCCCCAGCCTCCTTCGGCAACCCCTCCATCGGCATGTACTTTTCCAAGGTCTTGGCTCCGACCTGGTGGATGCTCAGCATGTCCAGGAGCTCCTTCTTCAAAAACGGCCGCAGGATCATCATCAGCTTGTCCATGAATGATGGTGCGTTCAGGAAGTGCAGACTTTTGATTTTTAGCAACATGGCTTCCTAAATTTGAGAATGTGATAATTATATAGGCAAATGTTGGAGATGGTGGGAACCTTGTTTTGTGGTTTGAATTCGAAACTGGTGACATAAATACAACTTTCTTAATTAAAATCATGGAAGCCTTTCTATACAACATCGCTCCATGAAAATATAACATAAACATATCTGAACAAATGGTGATCAAAACAGTTGTAGCTTAGATTAAGCCAAGGAACATAGGTTCACTATGATCTTGCCATATTACCTGTAGGAAATATAGGAACTGCTGAACGGACTGAAGGTCGAGCTTCGCGATATGTGACAACGTGCAGGTGTTTAGGTCAATGAGGATCATGAACCCCGGCCACGTGCCGTCCTCGTATTGCCAAAGATCCACCAGCATCAGAACTGCCCTGAAAAAGTTTCAGGATTTATGCACAGACCGAAAATGAAGAAATTTTTTGGTTTTAGTTCCTAGCTAAACAAAAAAGCACTAAAGATTAACAAAACTTAGAAATCATCGTAGTAATAACGATTGTCACACATTTTTTTTTTCTCTAATGGTATTCACGCGTTTGACCACTATCTCACCTGGTGATAAAGGATGATGTGGTTGAAGATGGAGCACGCTTGCCTAGAAGTAACCATTCTCTTGACTCAAAGATTTACTTCAATTAAACCATTTACAGGCACTTTTGAATTGTGACTTATAAATAACTCTTGACTTCAAGACTCCCAGGTTGTAAGCTATCAGGAAACAGACTGGCCGGGAAATCCACTCCTTAGCTGTACGCACTATAAATGTGTTCCTAACACGTATTTTGCGTGTGGCTGTTACAAACGAAACTCCTGCTGGAAGCTAGGATCAATAAGATAGTAACACGAAACGAACCAAACTACTCAGCTGTCAAAGCCGGCTTTTTAGAATGTCTTAAATCTAACTCGTAACTACTATAATAAATGCGACAATTTGAATGGATGTTTGTTACTCAATCACGCTAAAACATATGAACGGATCTGGAACAGTTGTAGGCTACTTTTTGTATCGAATGTATGAGAGTATTTTCCCTAGGGATCAACGCGCGTAGGCGAAACTGCTGGCAGAAGGCAGTTTAGTAAAAAGTTACCTGACGGCATCAGCAAAAACGAAGTGCTTGGGGTCGCTGTCGAGTAGCCTGCAAAATACAATGGCGGAGTCATCGTATCCTCGAACTTCGAGTGGCGTTAGTACACTGGAAATAGATAAAAAATAAGTGGCGTCTTATAAAATCTTCAAGACACAGTCGAAAAGTTATTTTAGCAATTTACTTTAAACAATAAGCCAATCTAGTTCAGAAAGCTTTTCTACACTCATATTAAATAGAGGAAAGATTTGTTTGTTAGAATGTTATTTTGTTTGAAATGAATACGCTCCGAAACTACTGGCCCGAATTGAAATGCAATTTTTTTTAAATAGGCTTATGACAATAGGTAACGTGCAATAGGTAACAAGGACAATAGGTAACATCTCTTGCGGCGCGGCTTAGCTCAGCCGCTTATGCTGTCAGAATGATAAGACAGTTAACAGATGTAGAAACTGCGCGTTTGGTCTATTTTAGTTACTTTCACAGCATTATGTCGTATGGTATTTTGCTATGGGGTCGGGCTGCTGACATTGAATCCATATTTATTTTCCAAAAGAGTACCGTCAGAGCCATTTATAATCTACGTCGACGCGATTCTCTTAGGGAAGTCTTTAAAAAGATTAATTTTATGACAGTCCCTTGTCAATTCATTTATGAAAATATTATGTATGTAAGGAAAAATCGACATCTCTTTAGCAAAATCAGTGATAGACATAATTTTAATACTAGAAATAGAAATAAATTAGATCAGCCATTTTATAGATTAGCCAAAGTACGAACATCTTTCATGTGGTACTGTATTAAATGTTACAACAAAATACCTTGTGACATATTAAATACAATAAAATGAAAGAAAATTTTAAAATTATGTTAAAAGCACACTATGTAAACAAGCATATTACAAATTAGATGATTATATTCAAGATAAGAATGCTTGGAAACATGTTGGTCCTGCTCCATAGGACAATCTAGGGTGTAGTAAACAAAGTCAAACTTTTTGATAATGTTTGTATTCATATATTTAGTATATCTATAGATGTCTTTAATGACTTTAAAATATTTAATTTAACTCACACACTGATCCATTGCTGTTAATTAGATACATCAATAGTACTAACATTTATTTAATGTGTGTTTGCATTGTATAGACTCAAGTACCCTGGCGGTTGGGAGTGTCATGCTCACTCAAAAGCCTAGCTGATGGTGGCGTATGCATTAAAGTATTTGGCTCCATTCAAAATAGTTGAGAAGAATGGGCCTGGCGCATGTCATGGCGCCGTCGGTTGGGACTGGTAATTTCTCAGCTGCCATGGTTTAGGTACATTAGTTTATTTTAATTATTCCTTTGAATTGTTCCATTTTTAGTCCGGACGTTTTTATCATGCTCGTCACATCGTTCTCACAAGTATGTATAATTTCAACACGATGTCAACAAAAATTGTAACGATTTATTATTTTAAAAAGAGTGTCCGTGGAGTTTCTTGCACGTTCTTCTCCATAGAGATCTACGCTTTGGAACGTGCAAATAGCTTCATCTTTTTGGACCGACCGACCTTGACAATTCAAAAGTGCCTGTAAATGGTTTAATTGAAATAAATGTTTGAGTTTGAGTGCAGCACAGAAATGCAATTGTTAAATATATTTTATATACACGGTGTATCTGACATCGACGCACAAACGATTTCCATGGGTCCAGGGCATGATTCTGGACACCCCAGAGTTGGAATTTTTCATCGGCTTTTTTCTCATTTTTCCAGTTTTTTCAAGAGTTTTTTTTACTTTAGACTACTCATAATCGTTATTCTGACCTAACGCAATGAGATTTTTAATAAAAAAATAATTAATTAACTAGTTTCACTAAAAAGAGCAATGTAAATAAAACCACAAATAGGTATCAGCTCAGCTGTGCTAAAGTACAAACGAAAGGTCAACGCAATGCATAGTAGCTGCCCACACACTAACAAGTATGCATGTGTGTCACGCGTGTATGATTTGTTAAAAGCATGCCGCCTAAGACTGCATTCCAAAGAAAATGAAACGTATCACAGCAAAACGAAGTAGCCGATTTCCAACATTAACGTAATAGTTTAAGGTTGAAAATCGGTTACTTTGTTTTGTGTCGATAAAACCCATTTTCATATTGCGGCGGCAACACGTAGCGCGCGCTCTTTGACCTTTACCGACGAAACCGACGGACCGGACGCCAGAGACGTATTTGGGTGCAACCGGTAAAACGCTTTTTAATAAGCGTTTATGTGGAGTCACGATGATATCCGACCGAGAAAATAATCTTTTTTTTTTCTTACTATTAATAATTGCGTAAAACCATAATAATGCTTTGTTTTCTGTTTCCTTCTTCTTATGTTCTGATAAAATGTTTGTACATAAATTGTTAAATAAATAAATAAGTTAAAATAAGTAATGTTATGCTTATTACAATTGGATCTTGCTATACCCATTGTACGCTTTGATACAATTAATGTGACAGAATTTTAAATACGGCATCAACACGGGTGTTGAAACTTAATCATGACGATTGATGACCTTAATTTGTTTCTGTTTGGTTTTAAAAAAAAGTTCAGTTTTACAATACCAAAATTATTCGATAAAAAAACATTAATAAATTAAAAGCAAAAAAATGAATTTTCATACTATTATCATCGCAAGCCCGGCCCTGGCACTGTAGGTCCAATGTAGGTATCTGTCGGCGACCTCAAAGGATAGATCGAAAGAACATTTTTAATGAAATAATGATGGATTTTTGTCAGTTCCTTGTTGACGCTGATCGCGAACGAGTGCATTTTTTTTTGCAAAAATCGGTTTTCGAAACGTTAGAGAAGACAAATTTTGGTTTCTTTCTGTGAACTTGCGTGTTTTTGTGTGTCTTTGTGTTTCATTGAAAAATGTCATCTGGACTTAATGAGAACTTCAGTGCCCAAGAATACGGTAACATGCTGATGATGTGACGCTGCCTTAGGTACCGAATCATTCGGGAATCGGTGGATTGGGAGATTCGGCCGGGAGCCATGGCCAGCTCGCTCACCAGACTTGACCCCATTAGGTTTTTTTCTTTGGGGTTATGTCAAGGACAAGGTGTTTGTGTCAGCAGAGTGCGATTCCGCAGCCGAGAAGCGGAATTGCATAGTGAATGTGTTTGCGTCGCTGTGTGAGGAGTGTGCTCAGGCCTCAGCGTCAGGACCCAACGTTTCTGCCCCGTGTCCACGCTGAAACTCTGCGCCGCGCTCAGTGCTGGCGCCGGCCACTTCGATTCTTCGAACCCTATCTGATTAGGGGTGAGCGAGCCTAAGGTGAGTTCTAGGTAGTTACTCGTTAATACCTACTGCAAGCTTCTTTTTAGGATTCCGTACCCGAAGAGTAGGTAACCAATGGAACCTTATTACTAAGCCTCTGCTGTTCGGCCGCCGCGGCCGGTCCGTCTGTCTGTTAGTGGGCTGTATCTCAGGCATGGTATTTCTAACAAATAAAAAATAAAATTTACAGAGAGCTCCATTGGAAAGCTCGCATACAAGAAACGTGTTTTTTGTTTATGGTTATGGTACGGAACCCTTTGTGTGAGAGTCTAACTCGCACATCGCCGGCTTTGTTATCAATCCTTATCGGAGTCGTGTTCGTGATTATAAGAGACTAAGCAAGTCTCCTTAACTTCTGCATAATCATGTTAGTAGGTAGGTATTTTTGAGTGATTAAAATTATTTTATGTGATATTATTGCCGTCGGCGAAGGGTGATATTCGTAGGTATTTGGGTACATTCAAACTCAAAGAGAGTTAGGTAGTTCATTAGCTAGCTGCGTTACCGGATCTCGATGTACTTACAAGCTTATTTTTTGTAATCAATCTTTATCGGAGTCGTGATTTTAAAAGACTAAGCTTATGGCTCCTTCTTTTCTCTTAAGCTCTTCAAAAACAAGTTCTTAAGCATGTTTAAGAAGGATGTAATGCAGTGTTCCATTCAAGGTGACCTTGCTAGTTGCCATCCATTTAGACGATACCTAGATGCAATCCAAATTCAAACACATTTCGCTGATAGAAACATAGCTCAAGGTCAGCTTTTTTCTCTAACATTCTGCATAAACATGTTCCTACCATCAGCAGGTAGGCACCGTAGTTATTTCTCAGTGATTAAGTAATTTCATGTGGCGATTCGTTCGTAGTTACCTACATACACACATACGCGCGCGGTGCGGCGCGGCGCGTCGCCGCGGCGGCGTCGCAGACCATGTACGTTTGTGTGCAAGACGTGAAGTAGGTATGTATTGCGTGCAACGCTCTCACGCGTTTGTATCGCGTTGTTCACAATACATTGCGCGCTCGAAAATGACAATTTCTGTAACCGTTCATTAGCGAGATTAATGACTTCCACAATTTGGTTAGTGGCATGAGATGTAGCCTTTTCCCGAAGTTTGCGTTACGATGTCAAATACGCCCTGTATAAGTTTCGTGTAGTCCACGCCGTACACGTTCTCTATTGAGACCATCAACGTTTCTATTTTGTTCTACATTAATTAGCTCATGTACGAGGGTAGTTTTTTTATCGTGATTAAAACAGGAGTTTTAGTGTTAGTGTCAAAAAAACCCATTTGTCATCTTTAACGAGGAAAGGCAAGATTCAGTCTATTCTGTCTGTATCTCACCGTGTAAATTTAAGCGGAGTGAGCATGAAGTGATGTGTGGGTCGATTCAGCAGTGCGATTCTGTAAACATGTCGAAATGAACACTTAGGCGAAGTGAGCTGTCAAACCATACAAACAAGATGGCATGACAGCTCACTTGTCGTTCACCCCCCTAAGTGATCACGGTGAGATGTCAACAGAATCGACCGGCTGTAAACATGTCGAAGTGAAGGCTTGGATGAATTGATCACGAAATGAGCTGTCATTCCATTATGATAACATGGAGACATTTAGTTTTGTCTTAAACCGTACCCATAAACACATATACATACATAAGCACACAACACTCGCACAACTCCCGCACAACACTCGCACATCACTCACATAATACTCGCACAATAGTTACGCTATATCTATACTATAAAATATTATAAAGCAGAAGAGTTTGTTTGTTTGTTTGGTTGAACGCGCTAATCTCAGGAACTACTGGTCCGATTTGAAAAATTCTTTCAGTTTTAGATAGCCCATTTATCGAGGAAGGTTTTAAGCTATATAATATATATATCATCACGGTTAGACTAATAGGAGCGGAGCAGTAATGGAAAAAATGACGCAGACGAAGTTGCGCGGGTCAGCTAGTGCTATTATAAGTAATCTGGTTATATTTTATTCTGTCACACTGATATGTGTAAACGTGAAACCTTACTACTGTTACTACTGGTCATGAATTTCTGAAAAGTTAACTGCGTCCTGAAATACAGGCTCGGCCTAGCTCAGGCGCAGTTCCTATTTTTTTATTATTTTGCAAATTTCAACATTTCAATTACAATACTGTACAACTTGTAACAATTTTAAGATGAATAAATAAATTAAATTCGATTCAAGTCGATTGAGGGCTCACTTAGTACTCATTCACGTTGACTCGCGGGCGCGGTGGCGAGCGCGGTCACGAAATATCAAACATGGCGTAATATCCAAGTGTTCACGTACGAAACGCACGTGCGATCTAAGTAGCGCTGCGGGCAAGCTAGCGACTGGCGCGCGCGCGCCGCTCGCGGCGATATCAAACGCGTGAGGTGTTTGTGTGTGTTCACGTCGAACTAGCGGCGGAGCGCGCGATTCACTCGCTACGTCAGGTAAGTTCAATCAGTATGAACTTGTCACTAGAAACGGTAGCTCGTTTTCAGTCATCCTGGTGTATCCAAAAAATCTTGAAGGATTTTCTCTCAAATTACTATATAAAGTATGAAATTCACCATACCGTTCTTTTTCTTTATTAATTTCGTGCACACCAATTCTAATTTTTATCATCTCCCACTTTAAAAATAAAAGATCGTCGTCCATGTTTACTATCTCTGACACCACGTCACACTCGCGCAAACGCCTGGCGGCCAATGTGAACACGAACTCGCCACATCTCCGCGCCCGCACCCACCGCCGCGCCCGCGCTTTCCAACGTGAACAAGTACTTAGTGATCATTTCACCCAAGCCTTCACTTCGACATGTTTACAGAATCGACCGGCTGTTGTTTGTACGGATTGATAACTCACTTCATGTTCATTTAGCCTTAGTTTACAAGGAGAGATGTTAACAGAATCGCGCGGCAGTTCTTATGGCTATAGATACTCACTAAAAACCAAAAGTCTTTAATATCTTGTCGTCCACGATCCTGTTTTTGAAGAAATTGCTGAAGAGCGTCTTGAGAGTGTAGTGGAGGTCCAGCACCTGCTTGGACACCTCTGAGCTGCGGTGACAGCAGTGGTAGGTAAGGATTAGGTCAAGGTCTGGAATTTAAAGACGGAACAATTGAAGAAGTTGCTGTAAAGTTGAAATCAATTACGGGAAAGAATAGCAGTAATGATTATTGTTCACTATTAAAAATTACAATAGGAGCTTACAAATAGAATAGTAGGCGCCAGATAAACCTGCAATAAAGTACATTGACCTTTCCCAAATATCCCTTCCTACGGAGATACCTTAACAATAAATTGTTAACCATATTCAATATTAGAACACGTAAAGGCAGCTCAATGTGTTTATTTTTGTTTTTTTTTTATGTATATTAAGAAATTCAATAAATGTATGTAGGTCAATGACCGTTCTGCCAGGGCTGCGGAATTTGTTCAAAAGAGTCATAAAAATAGTCACCGCGGCCTTGGAATACAAAGGGCACTAGGAGGAACGCAGATGGGTTTTAGTCAGTAAGAGTCTGACACTCCTTTCGCTTCGTCCTAAGTGGGAATGACCGTTATTGCATATTTATATGGCGTCTACCTAGTGTGATGAGTATATATAATAGGCGGTATTAACGTAGGTCCAGATTTGAAAAGCCTTGGTTGGCCTTGATAATATTGGTCTTTTCCAAAAAAAAATAGTTTCTCTATGACAACACAACGATGCTTATCGTTGTGTTGTCATTGCATTTGAATTGGGAGGTATATTCGGAAAGATTTAATTGTTTTCTTGATCTATTAATGAACGATCTACCTACCTACCTACTGATGTTTATTTTTATGTTGTATAATAATAGTCTTTGAAGTGCCCAGTTGCTCTAAACAATTTATGTGCCTTATTTTTTTAAAGCTTACCTGACTTCCAACTGCCTAACCTCGATTTCGTGTTTCAGTCTGTCAGACTAGCCGGTTATAATTTTACGGAAACCAAGCACTACACAAAAAAAAACGGATAAAAAATATTACCTACTTTAATTTTAATTATATTTTGAAACTGAGTTGTTTCATAGTAATTTGTTTTTCTATGCCTCTAGAAACGTTTCAAAGTTGCAATTGCATAAATGATGAACGTATAATTTGTTAAATTAGTGCCAATCATGTTTCTTAAGCAAATAAAACATGTGCAAGATTATCTATATCGAACGCCTTTTTTTTTTCAAATACTTATATATACTACTAGCTTTTGCCCGCGACTTCGTACGCGCATATCCCGTTTTCTCCCGTTCCCGTAGGAATTTCGGGAAATCCTCTCTTAGAGCTCCCCTAAACTCCCCAAGGACCCTACGTGCAGCTTCATACGATCAGTCAGTAGTCTTGGTTGTGTTGTTGCGTTATCTGTCAGTCATTCACTCAGTAACGGAAGAATTTTATAAACCAAATGAAAATAAAACTAATACCTATAAAAAAGTGAACGTAAATTAGCCAAAACTTATAAAGCTATCGGTATCTAAAAATCTATGCGTACTTCACCTAAAAAGAAATAAAATGTAAACTATTAATAATTTATAGTTTGAACGAATATTTAATTAAACACTACCAAAATAACTTATACCTATTTTATAAAATAATAACAAAAGGAATCTTAAAATAAATTATCAAAGACTAAATTATGTATTGTCTGTCAATAAGGTCGAACGCTCTGAACGTCAATTCGCGTCAACTGGCAAAAATTGTATGAAGCTCGCGCTTTTGGCCTCTCGCAGGTCAACCTGAGAAGATTGGCTTCTGCTTAACCCGACTTGCCTGTGAAGGCTTTAATATAGTAATAAAGCCTCCAGCCAGGCTTTGAAGCTCGCGCTCGGACGCCCCGCCTTTTTATACCTTCGGCCGCGAGACGCGTCGAGCGCGGCGACCACAGGCGCGACCGATTCTCGAACGTTCGCGACCGGCCGCACTGCGCGCTTGGCGCCTAGCTGCTAGGGCGGTCGCGAACGTTCGAGAATGTTCGTTTTACGAAGCTACTCGCTAGGTGACTCGCTAGCCTCTAGGCGCCAAGCAAGCTGCCTGCCTGTGCGTTCGCGACCTTAGACAAAAATAATCCATAAAGCATGATTCAGTATTCACGCGCGATGGCTTATTATTAGCGTATTTCATGTATAACTTTGGTGTTTCTATACCAATTTCTATGATTATTTTTTATGGAATAGTTAACAATGTTAACTTTTTATTTAGGGATGACTGAGAGTGTTATAAACGTAAGAGTAGACAAATATAATCAGAAAGCTTCGAACTGCTAAGCTATCGGGAGTTACACGTGTTATTGTGCGTCAATCATAAAAGATAGACATATGCTGTCGTGGGATATTTTTTACATAATTTTAAGGAGAACATTTCCGTCATACATGATTTCTGTGTAGCTTTAACCATTAAGGTTGCACACGCGACAGAAGCTTAAAAAATGGAGTAACTTCTTCCTTCTACCTTCACTGCTCTGCTCCTATTGATTGTAGCGTGATGAAAAGTATACTATAACCTGCTCAGGAGTATGAAGAATAATTGTACCAAGTTTTGTTAAAATCCGTCGAGTAGTTTTTGTTTCTATAACGGTTATACAGACAGACAGACAGACAGACAGACAAAAAATTTACTGATTGCATTTTTGGCATCAGTATCGATCCCTAATCACCCCCTGATAGTTATTTTGGAAATATATTTCATGTACAGAATTGACCTCTCTACAGATTTATTATAAGTATATAGATAACAGAGAAATGAGGTGAAAGCGAATGGACCTATTTCTTTTCTGAACTTTATTACTGTCTCGTCGGTACAAATTTGACTTCTAAAAAATCAGCAATCCTCACACTGTCGAACAACTGATATTATTTAGCTACTTTTACCCGTCCCCAAAAATAACCAATAAATCAAAAAGAACCGTTGTACTCACAACTCATTTATATTAAGTTTTACATTAATTACAGTCGACGTTGCGAGTTGCTTAGGCTAAAACGATTCCTACTTATTAGATGGCCACTTATCTACTCACAGAGTTTTCATGCTATTTTAATAAACCGGACAAAAGGCACTATTACCACAGTTACACGCGTCGATTCCCCCACTAACCATTTCTACAAAACCTTGCTCTGACGTCACAGCGTCCATTACTATCCGACTAATCACCCAGCCATCAACCCATCATCTCATTCCAACTAATTGCCGTTTATCTACAGATCCTACAAGCGATCCATATTGAGAGGCTTGCATTCAATCGTCGTCAAGGATTTCTACTATTTATTTATTTACGTCATTGCCTAGGTTTTTTTTTTCCCTGATTAAGAATGGTTGTGTAAGTTTGAATAGTTGTCGTGTGTAACTTATTTTCAACATAACTGAGACAAGCCTTTACACGATTGATTTTGACGCATCCATTGTATGATCAGTGGTTTGGAAGAAACGGAGTCAGTGTTAGCGTGACGATTTGGTCGGAATGGGACAAGATTATGGTCGGGGCGGCAATCAAGCATGTTTGGATATTATTTAGCTTTAAGGAAGCCAGCTTCTTAAGAAGGTGTCCTTACATTTATAAGACATGAAACTTACGTCGCTGTGAAGGTTGTCAGTAGATTTCTACTGTGGGTCTCCATGCTACGCCTTCAACGGTACGCCAGTTTAACTTGCTATAAAAATTGATTTTTATAAGTGAGCCTTAGAGGCCAAAACCTAAACTATAAGGAATAAAAAAATATCTAAAGAGGTCTTGAGCCCGATTTTGATGACAACTAAAACTGCATCATTGAATTTTTGAAAAATTCTTCTCGCCTATCCCGCTAAGTTTTAAGACTAAGGTCTTCTAAGCAGAAGCCGTTTAATAAAATCATTATTATGATGTTATTAACAAAGTGGTTTTACCAACTACCACTAACCACTGATAATATTTTGTGACTACTACAAAGCGACATAATTTCCATAATTGAGGAAGCACGGTGTAACTACAGCCTCCATTGATTCATTCTACACGTTATTAAATTAATTACCAAAGGAATTATGAAAAAAACTAGACATCTGTCGTTCTCAGCATGACACTAGAGATTTTTTTAATGTTGCAAAAATATTGTTGAATTTTTTGTATGCAATTATGGTCATGCTTTGTATTATGTTATAGATTATAATTACCATAACATTGAGAGATATATACTGAGGTACCGCGTAGAAACCTGAACCCTGGTATTTGCCACTAGCATCCCAATTCCTAGTGATTGAACAATTCTTATATTAAATGTTAAAATTGTGTAATTGTAAATCGCTCTCATTTCTCATAGTTATTATGTTGGTTGTGTTTATTCTCATATTTTCTTTAACGTTAATAATCAGATATCTTTTTGTATGCGAATGTATAATTTGGATAATGTAAATAATTATGGATGTTGTATAAATAGGTATTCTTTTATTGACTGGAGATTTAAAGGTCTTCATTACTATAACGGTCAAACACAACCCAATTTGCGTTTTGCTTGAAATTCTGGCTTCGATATCTTTAAAACAATTCGTCAAAAGAGAAATTCAGATACTTACATAACAAAACAGATACCTTGGACAGTCGTACAAAAAACGGCAGATTCCCAGTTGGCAAGATAGGTGGACTTTGTCAAGTAAAACCGGCCGGTGAAACACAGCCCGCTGACAGACAACCGGATAGATGGATAGACGGACGGACAGCCGTTGGTTACTCTTTGGGTACGGAATCCTAAAATTCATTAGGAAAAGATATTGTGGAATGCACACCAGTAATGTGTTCTGACGGTAGATGTGGCTGCGTGTCCACCCATTCTCTGAACTTCTTGATGTCTTCGGGGGTGATCTTCGTCTTCTTCTTGTATTCTTCTTCTAAGGGAAACTGCTGCAGAGGACCCGACATTGTTCTGAAATAGATTCATGTGTTAATGAATAAGTTATCTTTCTACAGAGTTAGTTGCGAAACTTTTTTTTCGTGTTAAAACACTAGGAAGAGGTGACGGGCGTTTTGTAGGATTTTATCGTTACGTAAAACCTTGAGATTTAAATAGTGCTGGCTCTCAGCCTAATTTGGAGAACCGAAATTTTAATTTTGTTACTTCATAAATAACTGCTTCTGACCACTATATCACACGATGAAAAGTGTTACTGTCATACTGCACGCTTGTTTCGAAGTATCTTGTTCATTCTTTATTCAAATACACCCAGGTTACCTATAGCTCTTGACTTATTGGTCAGGTATAAAGCCAATACTACAAGCTCGCAAATAACCAATTCTAGATTCCCTACCATAGCCTGAAAGTGGTGCTCAATCAGAGTATTCAGGACCTGCCTCAGACACACCTATTTTATTGTTTGTTATAGCCTTGTTTTGTGTAACACTAGTTATGAAGTATTTTAACTAAAGAATGCACTATATTATTTATTGTTGTCCGAACCGAGTAAATAAATTGTATTCATGTTATAAAATTGATTAAAATGAACAATGTGAAAAAAGTGTTTGTCTTATTGTTTGTACTTACGCTCTCTATAAACTTCCTAGATAAATTAATACATAGCTGCATAGCCATAACTTGATTCCTAGGATCTTTTTAACTTGTATTTTCTAAGTTTTTCTGAAAATTAACTGTCTTCAATGCTTTGTTTACATTTCTTGTATTATGTCAGTTGGACAAGCCTAGTTTTCTTTTTAATTCTATTCTGGAGTTAGCTAGGAGTTTTAGGTCGCATATGAAATTGCTATCAGACCTTCTTAAAGTCCATTTTTCTTTTCCATCAAATTCTAGAAACACTTCTCATATCAAATTCAAAATAACAGCGAGCCTTCATCTGAGAGCCGTCGTAAAAAAATAGTCAGTCTACGTTTGGAGCTGAGATCAGCAACAAGTCGGGAAAAGTTTCTTAAGAGTAGACTGAGAGGACAGTTTACCTCCTTGGAACCAGAGAAGTCGGCCTCTCTCCTTTATTAAGAGTAGACTTAGAGGACAGTTCTAAGTTTACCTCTCGGAACCTGATAAGTCGGCCTCTCTCCTTGCCGCATTTAAAGGACACCTTGATGCCTGGGCTGAACGAGCCTGGGATGAAGACGTTTCTCGGCCCATCCTCTCCAGCCCTCTGAAGAGTGACGACCCTCCAGTCCTCCGGTTCTCCAACGAAGACTTCATTCTCATCTCACGTCCACTCATCCCTTTCATTCACCATTTGTTCTGGTATAAGTTGTGTTTAATTCATTAAATCTATACTAGTATTTATTTGTCCTTTTTCCTTTTAGCACGCATTCCCCTCCTAGGTAGGGGAGTGCTATATGTGACCTCACATTCTACAGGCTCCCCCTGTAAAATGTAACGTTACACAGTCTGTGCATATGTCTGTCAGCGGGCTATATCTCATGAACCGTAATAGGTATATTGTTTTAAACTTTCATGGTCACTAACATTAGAATAGTCCATATCGGGATTGCTACCATATACCTTTTTATTTGCGAGTTTCCGATATTTCGGCACTGTTGCAAGCGCCCATGATCACGGAGTAACTGAAGATCCTGCGGGTGGGATGTTATTGGCAGACATATCTTCACACCTGCACAACACCGATGCCACTTTTTTGCGCATGATCGCGAAATAATCATCAGTTTGCGCGTCAGCGAACATCCCTGAAGCACAACAGTAAGGCGGAAGCCTCAACAGCGCCCTAAAGGCATTGTTGTATTGAATGCGCAGTGCGCTGTCTGCTTTTTGGGTATGATTAGACCATAGACTGCTGGTGTAAAATCTTTATCTTTTGTTTTTTTCTTCTGTTTGGTTCTCTTGCTCCTTAACCTATAATCTTTTCTATTGTCTCCGTTGTCGTTTTTTGTTCTTTTAATATTTCCTTAAAAGTTTTATATAAATTCCATTTTTTGCGCCCCAGAAGTGCATTCCATCTATGGTGCCAAAGGACATTGTTCAGTGCCCATACATCGTTCGCCTCAGAACCAACAGAGACGTGAAATTACTATCTGTGTTTTAAATAATGCATATGTTCGACTGAAACTAAATTAAAATCACGGACACTTTTCCGAATTGTAAAATATCCAAAATGATTTCGGATTTTGAGGTTATAAAACATACCAAACAATAGAAACATACCAAATGGACTAAGATCCCAGAGCTGCTAGACTTTTTATCTCACCAAAAAATGGTGTAGAGTAGTGTTACTATGTTCTTCTAACATACGAAAGCGTGGTAACTTAGGTCGACGGCCGATTCCCTGATATCAGGTGCAAAATAAATTACTTACATCAAAGTGTCAACTGTCATATTTTCATCGACTGTCAGTGTCAATAGTGTTTGTGTCATACAGCGCTTTAATCGCTTTATTCTTTTTGTATGTGTAACTAAAAATCTTACAGCGCTGAGACTGCTTTGTTTAATTTTAAAATAATGGCGCCGGGTTATAAAACCCAAGTGAGTTACTTTTTAAAATGGTTTCGTAATTAAAAAGTGTCCGTTCTATTCTAATCATTAAAATGTAATTTAAAAAAAAAACTAGGAATAATGGTAAAGGTTTCGCATGTGTTGATTCATAGGCCACTTTTTACCATGTCCTTTCGACACATTTTTGTGTAGTAGGTATCCCCATTTCGATGCTTGAAGCTACAGACCATAATTGTGTTGGGAATTTTGGTGGTGTTTTTTTTCAGCTTCAGATAATCAGGTAATACGGCTCGTTTTTTTTGTGTATGTTCCTTCTACATAATACTTCGGAAACCACACACATACCGTTTCAGCATCTTTTGGCAGTACCTGTTCTTCAATAAGGCGGAAGTTCTTCAATAAGGCGGAAAGCTGCTGGAATTACTTTTGGGCATAAATAAATGCAGCTAAGTAAGGTTTGTAAAATCGTTGTCCTGTCCATATTTTTGTGCAAGTCCAGTAGCCTGCACATGTTTCCAGATGTTCTGGGTTAAATAAAAAAAAAAACGGCCTTTTTGTAAAGTTATTGGGAAAACTGTCTCATCCGCGTTTATAGCAGCGATTTCAAAATCATTCAATTTTAGGCTGAAGTACCATATTCATCTCGTTTAAAACGTAGGTGCGAATAATTTCTAATAAGATAACAACAATGATGAGTCTTGTGTGATAGTAATCCATATATTAACGGCGCTGTTTTGTCAGAGGTTTCAGTGCGTCCTATCACTGCGTGGATGGTATATAACTGAGCAAACATCGCTGGACATGTTATAAAAGTTCCATCCATTTACAAACATGGAGAATTGTGAAGCAATTTTAAATTATTCGTAGTACTGAATACTAAGACACACTCTACTTTATCAGGTACATAATGTCCGATTAAAAATTGCTCATCTTTAACTTTGTATGTTGATAAGGCACTTTTACATCTGCAAGTCGTTTCGGCAAATCTGGGTAATTCTTCGTCCTTGCTCGATGAATAATCATTCGCTTCGCGTTATCGTTTGGAAGACTGAGCACTAGTGTGAGGTATAATTTGGTTACAAGCCTGCATAATTTTTCCGGGAGAATCCATGCTTTCAGTAGCTTTTCGTTTTAATGTAGCTATCAACTTTAATTCAACGACAAAAGTTAGTATAAAATGTTATTTATTCACGATAGAGAATGAATGCTAAAAATATACAAAACCTAAAAGTAACACGGAATTAAATAAATCAACTTTTTAATCAGATTTACTTAAAACTATTTAAAGCCAACTCCTGTCTCGCAAAGATTTAGTCATGTCGTTCATTGTTTTATTTTTGTCTGCTACCTATATTTATAACTTATACACTGACCTTGATGAAAAGCGAAATTACTGAGATGATTATAATTTCAACTAGATTTAGCGACTTCGTACGCCTATATCCCGTTATTCCCCGTTCTCGTAACAATTTCGAAAAATCTTCTGTTAGGCCGCGGACACGAACTCAGCGGCGGCGGCGCGGTGTACCAGTGGCGCGATCAAATGCTTATATTTATAAGGAACTGCCCGCGCCGCCGCTCCTTCTTTGCCCGCCGAGTTCGTGTCCGCGGCCTCAGTGCTCCCCTACACTCCTCAAGGAACCTACACGCCAAATTCCAGCTGTCTACGACCAGCAGTTTCGACTGTGCGTTGTCTGTCAGTCAACTCAATCGGGAACGGAACAATTTCGCAAGTTACCATACTAATTTCATAAAATGGCTGGACATGGTATTTAAACGTGGTGTTCTGTAGCTGCTATACAGCAAAGAAACAATATCAAAATAAATAAAAAAATATCGAATTGGTGTCGTGATTTAGCTAAATTATGATTAAGAATTTATTTATTGTGTAAATGTGTTCGTGTGTGTAGTGTATGTGTATTAAACGCCACCAACTGCATCGGACTGCTTTAAAGGTTTTGTTTTACTCGATTTTCGAGGTCAGATTTTTGCAAATTTGTAAGTTTTCCTTTACTGGCTCGTTTCTACTAATTTGCCTCTTTACTCGTTTAATTGTGTTTCAACAATAGTTCGATTTCGATCGACTTTTTGCACGTACCCGGTCTGTAGTTTTATATTGAAAACATGATGATTGTTTCTAATTTAATTATAATACTATAAAAGAAATTAAAATGAAGCTCTGATAGTATTTGCTACTTTTCTGGATAGTTCACATGAGCTTAACGTCGGGCGCGTACCTTATTACGTAGACGAAATGACTTAAAGATCGACATCAAGGATTTTGTGATGGCCGAAACCGATTATTAATTTATTAATACAATATAACTGTTGCGTTACTGAGTGACTGATAGACAACGCAACGCCGAAACTAGTATATAGTTAAAAGCTGAAATTTGGCTTGCTGGTTCCTAAAAATCCAGGGGTGCATTAAGAGAGGATCTTCTAAAATCTTTTTTATATCGAGAAAAGCGAAAAAACGCGTGCGATATGAAGTCGCGGCCAAAAGCTAGTTTATATAATAGTGAAAGAAAATTGCTACTGAGATGAAGGAAGGTTTCAAACGCCTCCGATAAATTAAAATGAGAACGGATATTTAATCTTTATGTTGGTACGTAAGCCTGTGAAGTTTGTCAAAATTTGGGGGAAAGTAATAACGAGTCTTCAAAATGCATGATATTAATGGCAGAAGCGTGCCTAACTTTCTTTTTAACCGACTTCCCAAAAAGGAGGAGGTTATCAATTCGGTTGTATGTTTTTTTTATGTTTGTTACCTCATTACTCCGACAATTATGAACCGATTTGAAAGGTTTTTTAGTTTTTTAGTTTTATCTGAAAGGATATACTTGCAGTTTGGTCCCATTTAAATCATATCAAAATCGGTTAAGATCTTTGGATTTTAAATCGAAATCGCTGGAATGTGACTATTTAGATGATTCTTTGATAATCGATTGCGTATTTTGCTTTTCTGCGATTTTGTAGTGGTGTTGTTAGGTGTGGGGCACCACAAAAAAGTGAAAAATAAAAATCTTTTTCCAAAAAAATACAACCGACTTCAAAAAAAAAACACTACAAAGTGAAAACTAACTTTAAATTCGGAAGTCGGTGTCAAAATACGAAGAAACTAACAAAAACACCGACTTTTTGAAGTCGGTAGTATTTTTTTGTAAAAAGTTTTTTTTTTTCATATAAAAAGTAGATCAACGAAATACGTCGCCAATATCACTCAAAAAATACAACAATACTTACAAAATATATTATGATTCAATCACTCACAATAAACTTGAGTATAACAAAATTATATATATATTTTTTTATATTTATTTAAATAATATATGAATACAACAGGCACGGCCACATCTCACCGTGTCATAACACTACTGCGCGATATGTTTCCATGTAGTTATCTAGAGGCTCAGTGCCTAAAGGGGGCGTCACACTGCATCGGGCTTTAGACCTTAAGATAAATTATATAAAAAATATGATGTACTTGGTCAGTAGAATTACGTCGAGTTATGTGCCGGAAATATTTTGAAAACCGTAATTTTGACCAATCAAGGTATTAAAATTGACCTTGTTGAATTACGAGTGGCGTAACATAATATGACATGACATTTACAGTTCAGCTAAAATAGAAAAATATCTCGCATGATAGGTACCATTATGCGGTTTATTATTTTGTGTCATACTATTTTCAGATCGTTTAAAATTGAATATGAAATGTTTACGAGGTAATCGAGATTCATATTTATTATTTACTTCCTTTAGCCAGCGGCTACGCTTGCGTAATCCCTAGGGAACATGCTCCCTGGATGTATATATTTATAATCTTATGTGCTATTCCAGACTATATCTATCTCGGTGCCTTTCATTAAGATCCTTTCTGGCGTTCTGATGTGAAAGAGTAACAAAAAACCATCCATCTATCCTCGCCAACTTTCGCATTTATAATATTACTAGCTGACCCACGCAACTTCGTCTGCGTCACATTTCCTATTAATGCCCTGCTCCTTTTAGTCTTAGCGTGATAATATATAGCCTATAGCCTTCCTCAATAAATGGGCTATCTAATACTGAAAGAATTTTTCAAATTCGGACCAGAAGTTCCTGAGATTACCCCCTTCATACAAACTTACAAACAAATGTTACCTCTTTATAATATTAGTATAGAAGTATAGATATAAGGTTTGTTTGTTTGATTGTACGAATAAATATCTGAAGGAATTTATGCGGTTTCTAAGATTCTTGCAGTGACACATTATTTTTGATTGCAAATGAAATTTACAAAAAAAACATGATTCTCATGGGAAAGCCGCGGTATCCTTGAAACTATTCTCTGGTTGTGAAATACAATGTCATATGACGTGTAATCTGAGGTAGTGTAAGATGACCTTTATACTGCTGATTAATATCTTACCCGACTGGCCTGTTAGCGGCACTACGTGTTCACATCAACTGTCGCCATTTGTTCGCCAACTATATACATAAAATTGCCAGAAAACAGTAATTCAACAACAAAATATGGTATATGACTTCAAAAACATGTTTTATAACGGTTAGCAACGGTAAAAAAGGATGCCATTATGTCTGAGATTAAAAAAGATACATACGAATTGAGGGTTTGGGTTTAATATCTTAGTGCCAATTCTACAAATGTTTAATTTCGTTCATATTCGCATGTCAGTAGCAATCTGTCAAAAATGTATGAAAATGTAGGGTTTTTTGAAAAAAATTTAATGAGTGAATTTCATTGAAAATTTAAGAGAATTAACCCTCTTGTTGAACTCATATTGGTGTGATTGTATCATAGTGGTTTAGGTACAGCTATTGATTCTGTAAGCATGTCGAAGTGATAGGTGAAGTGATCACGAGGTAAACTGTCATTTAATGACAGTTCACTTCGTTATCACTTCACCCAAGCCTTCACTTCGACATGTTTACAGACTCACACTGCTTGGGGCCACTTATACGAATTAAAACAATAGTTTGCAGTTGACGATGTATGTATGGTATTATTTATTTTACGACGTATTTTATGGTGGCAGATTTCAATATATAGGTAAACATTTATTTTATATCTGTTGATACACGTTACTGCCATTTCGGGGTATTTTTTTTTTGTTGTCTCGATCTTCAAGTCTCCGAGTACAAAAATTCTATCTATTCTGTCTCCTGCTGGTAGAATTATGCTTTTTTGAACATCTTCGGTGTGATTTTCTGATTAGTTTTGATCCAGGAATAAAAACAGTTCAGTCGCTTCTCATGGACTCGTCAAGCCGCAAAGCCTCGGCGCTCTTCTGGTCTGGTCGCCTCTGTTAATTTTATTCTAGAGTTGCTGTGGTAGGAACCAGTACGATTAGTTTGCCCCTTAAACAATAGACTTTAGTAGATAGTTTTTTGTTACGAACAAAATAACACAAACTCCAACCTAAATCAATCAGAGTACTGTATCTCTGATACAGAATCCTTTTGGTTTCTGCTAACCTGTTCCATGTAGTGTGGTATTTCCCAAAGCCGTTTACGTCATTTATATGGTAAGTACTTAACCAGATTCATACGGGCACAATGACCCCATTAAAAACCCATAAAATAGTGTCTTGTTTCAATATCTTCGTTTGTAATGTAATTAAAGGGCCTTGTGTAGATTTTAACCGCACCTGTATGGAGTAGGTTATGAGGAAGTCGTTCTCGCAACTATTTCCAAGGAAACTTTGCTTAAGGTGGCACTAGTCGCGGGCTCGAACTCAGTGGTAGACATGGCCAAAAAGCACGCTGTCTCACCTCGCATCATGCCCGACAGAGATAGTACCAGTGATGAGCAGTTAGACGCTAGCCTTCATGCACGTCTAGTTCGCACGCACACAAACATCGTTCCGAACCGTTCCGAACTAAATCGAAGTTACACGATGCACACATACCGCCACCGCGCGCCGCTGCGCATAGTCGCTCGACGCTCGCCGAGAAATCAGCAAATAACTACCTAAAAACTTACTAAAAATAGTAGGCGCTGTGTTATCGTTTTATACCTCTACGGCCCTATAGGTACATAATATGGATTGCTTATTCTATTGTTATCATGTTTAGTTTTTCCTTGGTGGTAATGCAGCCGCCACGCCGCCACCGACAGATCTGATGCTTACTTGAATAGTCATCGCAGTTTATGTCCGTAGGTACTAGATACATCTACACTAATATTATAAAGAGGAAAACTTTGTTTGTTTGTTTGATTGTAATGAATAGGCTCAAAAACTACTTGACCCATTTTAAAAATTCTTTCACCATTCGAAAGTTACATTATCCACGAGTAACATAGGCTATATTTTATTTTGCAAAAAAATAGGGTTCCGTAAGATATTTGGGTTTTTCGGACACAAGGTGTAAAAATCAACCAGAAAAGTAACTTATTTTGCGTACGCTGCCTAAACTATAAAAGATACAACCATAAATTGTTCTAATTAATTGTAGATCTTATAAATATCTACAAAAAAGTCCTCGACACACTATACTTATCTATGTCGAGTGAGGCACAACAACCATTTTTTTATTTAAAAATCTAGATTTTTTTTGGACTACATTTAAACGCGTTTATTTTACTCATGCTATTAATCCTTATCAAAATAAAGTATTTCATCACTAAGTACAGTTTATGTAGATCATATTTGGTCTTTGAATGATTAAAATCGGACGTTTGGTTTTGAAGTTATGGCGAAATTAAAATATTACGATTTCTGATGTACGGCCCGTTGCGGCGGTCACCGAGGCGGGGTGCGCGTGCGGGAGGGGAGTTTAGATCTATGTAAGGTACCCGCGCGGCTCAGACGTGAGGTAGGTAGGTAACAGTTTTTCTCACGATTTTTCTGTAGTGTATTTAGTATCAGCATTGCACCCGTGCGAAGCCGGGGCGGGTCGCTAGTACCTAATAATGAAATTAGTTCTACCTAAGTACCATCTTTTAAATTGTTATCAAAATTACTTACTTACCTACCTGTCTTCTTAATTTTTAGGGTTCCGTAGCCAAATGGCAAAAAAACGGAACCCTTATAGATTCGTCATGTCTGTCTGTCTGTCTGTCCGTCCGTATGTCACAGCCACTTTATTCCGAAACTATAAGAACTATGCTGTCGAAAACTCTAAACTTGGTAAGTAGATGTATTCTGTGAACTTACTACCTACCTAAACCTGTAGGCCGGTATAGTATGGATAGGGGTTCTAAAATGATATCGAGGTTTCTAATATCATTTTTTTCTAAACTGAATAGTTTGTGCGAGAGACACTTCCAGAGTGGTAAAATGTGTGTGTCGTGTAACTTCTAAAATAAGAGAATGATAACACTAAAAAATATAATTATGATGTACATTACCATGTAAACTACCAGCGAAAATTGGTTCGAACGAGATCTAGTAAGGAGTTTTTTTAATAGGTACGTCATAAATCGTAATCCACAACTTTTGCTTATATTATAATATTTGTACGGAACCCTCGGTGCGTGAGTCCGACTCGCACTTGGCCGGTTTTCTATTTTTAGTTACCCCTATTGGTTGACACAGACGTGTTTAGATTTGCATTCATTTTTAGATTGCTTTAAATTATCAGACAAGTGCACAGTATATTGTGACAAACTGACAAGTGACACATAAAGATTGTTTACTTAGCTCCTACATACCTACCTACCTAACGTTAAAATTTTAGTGTCTACGACGCCAACGGTTTGTTTTATGGCATCTTTGCTTGTAGGTAAGTACCTACCTACGTTAATATAACAGTAGGTACCTATCAGGCAGAGAGCTATGTAAACTATGATGTTGCAGAATTTGTTCGAAAGAATTACCGCGGCCCTGGTAAGTACGGTACGCAGAGGGCATTAGGAGGAACACGGATGGGTTTTAGTCAAGAAGAGTCTGACACTCCCTTCTGTTTCGCCCAAAGCGGGAGGAGTTATTTGGTTTCCCATCCATAAAAAGTGTTGTTCGCCGCAAAAGTACCTACGAACACAAAATTAGGTTTGTCAATTGCAAGAAACTATTTTGAAAGCAAATAGAATGAACCCAGTAACAAACATTACATTGACCCTGGCTTGAACTTTGGATTTCGCTACCTGCTACCTAGGTACTCAACTAAACGAGCGACACGTTGCCGCTGGCGGCCGGCAACCTTTGTCGTTGGCTGTCGACGGGCGCTTCAACGATCACCAACGACGCGTGCAGTTGTCCCTGTCGTAGACGCGTGCGGCGGCGGTGGCACGGCGGCGTCATGTCGCTCGATTGTAAGAACGCTTAGCCACCGTACGCACGGACGTAAAAATATGCCGTTCAGCCGAGCGTTGAGAACCCAGCACTCAGCAGAGTTAATCCCAACGCGTCAAAAAAAGACACCGTTTCAACTTATAATTACCTATATCATTGGTTTCAACATCGAGAGTTGAAAATTCATTGCGCGATAGCATCCCGCCGCAATGATTTTACACTGCAGCGGGCGCGGGCAGCGACGCGGTGTCGAAGACCCGGTCACGACGCCAAATTATGACTTTTCTACCCATTGTTTATAATATATGGTTTTTAAAACTTTTTCAATGATTCAAAACAATGTCACGTACTTATGCAGCGTCCACTCAAAGCAACAATAACAATTTCAAACGCAAATACGGAGTCCAAACTACAGTGCGAAGTCAAACAGATATAAAATATAATGTTGAAATCCAAAAATCAAGCCAATGAGTCAATAAATTAGAGCGCAAGTATAGTCTACCTACGTATGTAACGTATGAACGACATAGGCCACAGGCCACAGCACACCGCAGCAGACACAGTCGTAACTTGAATACGCACGTGTGCGTGAGCATTGTCCCCCCGCACCGCACCGGGGGGAACATTATTCAGTGAGGTGAGAGGCACGATAATTCATAGTAAAACGCGCGCGTAAAAAAATATGAGAAGGCCTTTCGTAAATCGAGTTTTATGAAAAAACTACTGCACATATCGATTAAAAATAAAAGTTATTGAATTCTTCGATAGCTGAGCTTTGTCGGTACCGACTTGGTTTTAAAGATTTTACATTGTGTTTATTACTTATTTACGCCCAAAGATGCGTTAAAATTGGCAAGAAAAACGAAACTTTGGTGGCTCATAACTTTTTAATGGCGTTTTATTTTACCATTCTGTTTCCATACAGACAAAACTAATAATATGACAAAACGATATTATGTTTAACTTTTGATGTACTCTGTCAAACAGCGGAGTAATACCCTCCCGAAGTTTCTATGGAAAAAATATCGACTAGTGCCACCTTAAGTTCGAAACTAACCGACACATTATCACTGAGTTCTATGAAAACTACAGTAACGTGTGTCGAAAAGTCCATATGTATGGGATCATCATCGAGACGCTACTGGGCATAGGCTTCCCCCAAGTGTCGCCGCTTCGACTGGTCTTGTGTATTTCGCATTCGGTGGATTCCTTTTTTTCTATTTATTTAACACAGGGTTATACACATGGATCGCAAACCAACCAACCTCATCATCTGCCTAGCCTTTTCCCAACTCAATTAGGGTCGGCATCCAGTCAAACCGGATTCAGCAAAATACCAGTATTTTATGTGGAATGGCTGCCTACCAGACCTTCACAATCCATTAACTGGGTAACACGGTACTCCTTGGCAAGACTGGTGTCAGCTTTTCTGGCTTCAGACTATCCGTAACGACTGCCAAAAATCTCCAAATGACAGCCGGGACCAACAGCTTAACGTGCTTTCCGAAGCACGGAGAAAACTCGGTATGTTAAGATGGTCACCCATCCACAGACCAACCTCGGCAAGCGTTGCTTAACCTTGAAGATTCCTGTGTGGCTGTTATTATTTAGCCACGAGCTCCAACCATCCACCCTATTAGCTCTAATAACACTCACATAAATTTTGAGTGAGAGGGACTCATCAATGAGATAGCCTTGCTAGATTACTTAAGTTTTTAGCTAAGTGCGATTTAGGACTTGCCCAGTGGATTCCTGCTTGACCAGGTTATTGGTCTACTATAGCACGACGCTTTCTAGTTTGGTACAGGTTTTCTTCCGATACTTTATTTTTATTAGCATCCTGGAATTGTAATTTGTTAAAACTTATCGTAGGTTATATATAATTATATAGTTATAAAAATTACCGCGTGTATCTGACATCGACGCACAAACGATTTCCATGGATCCAGGGCCACACCCTAGACTTAGTTTTATTTAGCTAATTTTTCGTCGGTTCCTTTTCATTTTTTCATTTTTTTTCAAGAGTACCACAAATAGGTATCAGTTCAGCTGAGCTGATATCTATTTGTGGTTTTATTCTGATTGCTCTTTTTAGTGAAAGTAGTTAATTAATTATTTTTTTTATTATAAATCTCATTGGGTTAAGTCAGAATAACGATTATGAGCAGTTTAAAGCAAAAAAACCCTTGAAAAAAATGAAAAAAAAGCCGACGAAAAATTAGCTAAATAAAACTAAGTCTAGGGTGTCCAGAGTCATGCCCTGGACCCATGGAAATCATTTGTGCGTCGATGTCAGATACACGCGGTATAGTTATATATGTAGTTTATCCATTTTCTTGAGCTTAACATTGATCAAAATAGTCTTATGAATGAAAAAATATCTTGGGTTAGCGTACAATTACCCATTACATTTTAATTGGCTAAGAACTCGTCTGTTACGCATTTCCTAGTTATTGAGTTCTTGCGTGTCAACTTTCAATTAAGGTTAGTTCAACATAATGACGCTAAATATTATACCATCTGGCGCTAGTGTCGCCTTCAGAAATATCGAACAATTCAAATTCAAATAAATCCTGTATGTATTTGCTTTGTTATCAAAGAGTAGTATTTTATTTTATGATTTTTGTTTTAAATAAAAAAAAATAATAAAAAATAAAACAAAAATTATCATACTAAACTGGATTAAATAAAATAAACAATATTTTGTTTCGGTACCGACCTACGTATGTACATAATGTATATCTACATAATGTAATTGGACCACGGCACGCAAAGATTGGCATCGAGATAATAATAATATCCCATTGCATATTGTTGTACAACAATTTATACCAATTATTTATTTTTAATATAACATTTTAGATAATTGACAAAATTATAAAAATAATATCGTGATTCGTATAATCATTTTTATGCAATCAAATCATGTGATTCGTTTCATCTCAGAATTTGCGACTGGTTTTTAAAGGCTTCAAAAAATATTGCCAGTTGAAATCGTAGATGAAATCAGCCATAATAAAATTATTTTTGGATAAAAACATCTCCGAGGTGAAAATAAAACTGTTAAAAAACTGGTAGAGTAGTTACTAATGGGCTTAGTTTTAAAATATGTAGTGATTCAAAATCACTAGATATTCTAAGAATTTATCCATGATTTTATGGTATTATAGCTGATGCCCGCGGATGCGCCCGCTAATTATATACCTACTAAAACCTTCCTCGAGAACCACTAACCATAGCCGAAAACGGCATACAAATCAGTGCTGTAGTTTTGAGTTTATAACGAACAGACAGACAGACGCGGCGGAGGCGAAGGTTTTGTTTTAAATCACTTCATATTTTAAAACAAAGCCCTCCGCCGCTTTTTGTACGTAAAAAGTCAAAATTCAAGGTTAGGCACGCGCCTGTTTCCTCCTCCAATATTGGACCTATTTAAAAGATATTTCATAAACTGAATATGAAAAATACATAGTATGTCCATTGTTTTTTCATCAATAGTTCTCTTGGTACACTAAAGCTCTGTTGACAGAGGTCTATAAAAAAAAATTGAGCGATTTCTTTAGGGTTCGTGTGCAAATACTTATAATGTTCAAAAAGGAAAACAGGGACACAGTATATATCCTTCATTTTTAGTAAATTAAATAACTTTAATCGGTCCAATATTGGACGAGGAAACATGTGAGAGCCAAACCACGAATTATGACTTTATACGTACAAGTCTCTCCGGCCGCGTTAACTCTAGAATATTGTGTACCTAATCAATGTAAGAGTAAATAAATATTCAATAAGATTTCGTAACAGGTGTTGAAGAAGCGTTTCAATCTCGGACAAAAGCGTAAATCACTTCAATGAAAAATAAATCGTGTTGACACTAGCGCCATCCTGCGGAACATTTAAACTACCGCTTAACATGAAACAATAGTAAAATGACCTCAGACATGATTGTGTCTAGTTAGAAGGTAGAATACGTGTTTTTTTCACTAGAGGTCTCGCTGCTAAGTTCAAGTTGTTTGACTACCAATTTTTTATTGTTTATTTTATTTTTTTCTTTATTTATGTACACACAATATACTTAAAAAGAAAATTATGTACAGAGAAAAGAGCACAAAGGTGCTTATTTCAAAAGAAATTTCTACCAGCAGACCTGCGACAGAAGAATTTAATAAAAAAATGTAGACACAGTGTGTCAAAAAGCAGAGAGGAATCTTAAAACAAATTAAAGGTACTAACTTAACTAAAACAAATTATAATCTAAGTAAATACACATAAAATTACAATAGACATACAAACAAATATACACAAATAGATTTAACTAAATATATAATGATAGTAAATTAATACATACTTATAATGTATATACACTTATACAGTATCACATGACAGATAATGCTCTTTGACTTCCGTTTTGAAGATGTTAATATTTTTGCAGTCTCTTATGTTAGGTGGGAGTGAGTTCCACAATCGTACTGCGTGAAAAGAGAAGGAGTGGGAGTATGTGTGGGTTTCATGGGATGGGAAGTTAAGATGATGTTTGAGGTGGGATCTGCACAGCGTATTAGCAGGGCGAGTGAACGAGAAACGATCGCGCAGGTAGCTTGGGTATGCAGGATTAGACAGGATGTTATAAAGCAGACATAATTTTCGAGTGTTCCTGCGAAGGCGGATAGGGAGCCACTTGAGGTCCTTGCGAAACTGAGAGACATGGTCGTATTTCCTCAGGCCAAAAACAAAACGAATGCATAAGTTTTGGAAGCGCTCAAGCTTATTTAAGAGCTCCTTAGTGGCATCCAGGTAGCAGGCATCAGCGTAATCAATGATCGGCTGAATTAAAGTTTGAGCTAGATAAATTTTAGTTTTAAAGGGCAAGAAGGATTGCAGAATTTTTAAAGAGTGGAAGGATAAGTGCACTTTACGACTAACCTCATTTACTTGCGCTCGCCAAGAAAGATTACTGTCAATTAAGACACCGAGATTCTTTGCCAATTCCGTAAACTCAATGATGGACCCGTTAAGGGATAATGGCGGCAAAGTGGAAGTGTCAAGTTGTCATTGTTGTTAGAAATGTAAAAGGTTGAAGAGTGATAGGTTTTCAATTGAGTAAGAAAGACGCCATCATCTAGAGGAATTTCCGTATCAATGAAAATCTGAAACTTAGAAGCTTCAACAAAAAAATGAGAAAAAAACAGTTTCACAAATGAGTATCACGTGAATATTAGACGAGATCCGCTAGGGTCACAGTGCCTGCCAGGTTTGCGGAGTTTGTTCGAGAGAGTCACCGCGGCCCTGGAACGCAAAGGGAATATGGAGGAACACGGATGGGTTTAGTCAATAAAAGTCTGACACTCCCTTTCGCTCCGCCCGAAAGATATGTTTAAAACAAACATACAAAAATTCATATATATAATAGGTATAAATTAGCTAAGGGGTCAAACTTTTTTTTTCCCAAAAAAAAAACCTTTCGGCCTGTTCTCAGACTTACGGAATGTGCACAATTATTTTATAAAAAGCCGTTTCGGAGGAGGTCGATAAAAAACAGCATGACACGAGATTTTATGTTTTAAAAGATAGCATTTCGTAATTTCATCTAGAATACCAACACAACCAAAAATCCCTCAATCCAAATAATTAAAAATCTCTTAACTTAAGAGATTAGATCACACATTCATCCATTCACCAAATCGCTCATCAAGAGCCGAAACCCTGAACTTTACCTACAGGAAGTTCCGAAGCTCATCCAAAGTCGCATGGAGTAATTACTGATGATGCAACGGACATCACATAATGGCGGGAGGGATCGCGCTCAAACACAAGGTCGTCGAGCCGGTACGTCACAATGACGTAGGTGACAGGTACCGTTGGTGGCAATGTCACTAGTTGGTCACGAAACGACATTCGGGTAGGCCATAAAAGTTCTTTTCTCAAACATGCTTGGACATGTCAGCATTATTTCGACAACTTCGGGATAAATCGAAGGCAAAAGTTGTATGAAAAATGTTTTACAGAAAATACAAACGACTTCCAAGTAAAAAAAAAACACTACAAAGTAAAAAATAACTTTAATTTCGGAAGTCGGTGTTTTTTTCAGTTTCTTCGTATTATATTTGGACTTCTGAAATAAAAGTTATTGTTTTTTTTAAAAGGTATTTTATTTTTCACTTTTTAGTGGTACCCCACACCTAACAACACCACTGCAAAATCGCAGAAAGGCAAAATACGCAATTTCGATTACTTCGATGACAAAAAACCATCACCCGAGTAAACGAATTCCAGCTATTTCGATTTTGAATCCAAACTTCGTAACAGATTTTGATAAAATTTAAATGGGACCAATCTACAAGTATATCCTTTTTGGGAAGTCGGTTAAAAACAAGAATGTTTCAATTCGGTTCACAATTGACGGAGTTATGAGGTAACAAACATAAAAAAAAAACAACAGAATTGAGAACCTCCGCCTTTTTGCGAAGTCTGTTGAAAATCCATACCTGCCGTGTTTTGCGGCCACATCTTCTATGGTATAAAAATGGGTCGCAGAATGTGTTGCTAAGCGCAAATCTAGAGAACAGCTGAACCGATTTCGCTAATTCTGTTTTTGTTGTGTTTAAAAAGTAAGAAAGTTGCCAGTTGACGGTAGCGAAGCCGCGGAGGATAGCTAGTAAATTATATAGTAAACTCATATCTATCTTGTAATTCAAAAATGGAACGGTCTTTTAAGTTAGCTTACCCACAGGTTTTTTTTTAAATTTCAAATCGAAAGCTGTTTATCGAAATAAAATATGAATACTTTTACGCGGGAATTATTATTGTTGATGGTTGTTCGACATTGATTTTGAAAAGTCATTGTATTTTAATTTCGTCACTTTGAGAAAAGTACTATACAAGCCTTTGCCAAAACTAGGCATTGATGGACTTACGTATGTGTGCCTCGGCCCAAATTACACGTTCGTCCATCAATGCCTTTTTTGCTGGCCGCTGCAGTAATGTACACAGATAGACAGACACAGATAGATAATTATGACAGATATCGTTACAAATAACTTCAAAACGAAAAAAAAACAGTTAAGTTCTTTGAAAATAATAAATTAAAATTTAAAAAAAACCAACTTTACAAAGTAACTAATCATGACATGACTAATAAATACATATAGAATACAATGTAAACAATTACGTCAAAAGGATAAAAACAGGAGAATATAAAAATGACAATGAGTAAAAGAAAGTATAAAGAATTACTGTAAACTTTTACATGAAGCGCAATCCCGAACCTTTTGTCATCGTGATAGTCTTTACTTGTGGTATGTCAATATGGTATGGCTTACATTTTGTTTTTCTTTTCGGTTTTTTTTGTATTTATTTCAGATTATATTTTAAAATTTTATTACATACTAAAGATAAATCTACAGTATCTACATTATGTACAAACGCGTATTATAACAAAATAAATAATTGGGCATCAAAAAAATAATCCACATCGCTGTCAATGGCAAAAGTGCCCTGAGTACTGGCAGCATTGCCACGTTGAATGGCAATGCTGATTCTTTGACCGGAGAAAAGCCCAGCCCCAGGTCATGTAAACCGTCGACAAGTTGTTTGCTGATGTCCCGAAAGACTATATGTGCACTTGGACCCCATGGGCCTAGTGTTTCAACGCCAAAAGGCTCAAATATATAACTTTAGGTTATTATATTTGCGCCTTTTGAGGTTTTCTGCACCTGCAGCAGCCGCCCCAGCACAGTCCGCCGTGCTAAGAAGATGTGATGGGTGTCAACACATGTTGCATCTCACACCAAAGGCCTACCCACCTTCCAAGGCATTATGGTCATCCCATCTGGCCTCTTCCCAACGTCACATGCCAAGCCGCTGGGTTCTAAAACAACTGGCACCCCGGCGGTCACAAGAGCCCGACGGATGATGTCATTAATGCTGGCGAGCCGTGCTAGCCGACCAGCGCTCCTACTTCAGGACAGTCCATGGTGTCCTAGGCGGTCGACTGATTCACCACATTGACACCGATGTGGAGCTCCGCTAGGAGAACCCAGATGCAGACACGTAGCGATCCGGAAAGTAATGTCACTCAGCATAGTACCTATGTGTGCCTGTATCTAAAGACCCGACTTTCATTCACCCAAAGCCAGCAGACGGGCACGCTCCGCAGTATTGGTGGTCGTGTTTAAGAGGTTATTCCGTACCAAACTGCAGAGCGGCTCATCCCATTGCCTCTAAGAAAATGGGTTATCGGGCAACGCTGTGTTCGGGCAAGCCACTATCCAGGCGTTCACAGCATCGGTCAAGCAAGGCACTTCACAGTTAACCAATGTTGGAGTTAAAATCCTTTTGGTTATGAATATTTTGAATGCATTACTACTGATCTTAAATATGACCAGTAAGAACGTATACATTGGCATCTACACGAACCATCTATTTTCATGAGTCTGGTTTTTGTTTTATTTTTTAATTGTTTTTATTCCTAGTATTTACGTTACGGATATTACTGTTTCTTTCAAATCAATATTTTTATGTGAATACAAAAATATCTCATAGATATACTGAGGGAGCGCAGTTATTGTCCCTGAGAGTGTTTAGGACATAAATAACTAATTGAACGAATAGACCTTTTTTGTGAAACCAATATTTTGAGAATATCAGCGGCATTTTCCCACAACAGAATACCGTAAAAAGGATAGATTTTAGTCGATTAGATCAGACAAGATCCGTTACCACCAATTTTTTTAAATTCATGCTATCAAATGGCGAAAGCAGAACCTAATAGCTCACCAGCTTGAAACTGAGTCACTGTCGTTGGAGCTGACTTTGTCTAAGTATTAATATATTTCTTTTACAAAGCCTTCTTCCTAAAACTCGCTCTCATCTCACAAAAACCACTCGAGATTTTCGTTTCTAGTACAGCCTCCACAACACCAATTTAAACTTCAACAACTGAACCACTCAATGACCTTCACATAAAGCCTAAACTCCTTAAACGCAGCTACAGTCTTAATTTTGTTACTGCAAAGTTCTCAAATAGAACCCGTTCTTTCGTTCAAAGTGAATGGTGGGATCTTCTCAGTCGGTCAGTCAGTATCGTGCATTCACACGAGCGGACCTGTGTGGTTTCGGTCACAGAAATTTAAAAGAAGTGAGTGATATTTTCGATATTATTCAATCATATTTATGTGTTTCTATTTTCTATGTTGTTTTTCTCTTCTTCCAGTGTTTTAGTTACCTTTCGTGGTTTTCGCGACTTGCGATGTTGTGTTACATTTTCGAAACGTTGTTTGTAGTTTGACATGTGTCAAATGTCAAATACGTTGTGTTTGCATAATTTAAATTAATTATGTTTATGATGGAACATTGTGTTTCGATGGAACATTGGGTTTCACTAGGCTTTTTATTTAAAAAAAAACTACGTTTTATTTGACATGCGAAACATTCTGATTTTAATAACTTGTTTAAGTTTTTTAATTTAATAGGCAGATTAGCTTATATTTTATTATTTTTCCTAATTTAAATTTTATTTTGCGGTTGCCATATCGAATTAAAAAGACAGCAGTTTTTTAGTCATTCAGTAATACATAACTAGTTCTGTTGTCAGAGAGAAAAACCTTATTAAAATCAAGATTGAAACAAAATTGTATGGACCTAAAACCTGTCCTCCTATTATATCGATGATTTTATCCAAAAGCATTCAGTAGACTTATCCATTATTCAATACAGATATCTATTGTACATTTTTATGCTATTACTAGCTTCTGCCAGCGGCTTCGCCCGCGTGATCCCTAGGGAACATATTCCCGGGATGAAAAAAGTAGCTTATGTGCTATTCCAGACTATAATCTATCTTTGTTCTAAATTTCATTTAGATCCGTTAAGCCGTTCTGGCGTGATTGAGTAACAAACAACCAAACTTTCACATTTATAATATTACTCGTTTGGTGTAAAGCGAAAATTATAACCATCTTCCCCTCGAAATTATAATTAGAATATTGCAAACTGTCGTAAGCCGTTTTCCGAAGCTACTCGCTAGCCTCTAGGCGCCAAGCTAGCCGCCTGCCTGTGCGTTCGCGACCACAAAAATAATCCTTATAGCATGATTCAGTATTCACGCGCGATGGCTTATTATTAGCGTTTTTCATGTATAACTTTGGTGTTTCTATACCGATTTCTATGATTCTTTTTTTATGGAATAGTTAATAATGTTAACTTTTATTAATGTTAATTAGGGACGACTGAGAGTTTTATAAACGTAAGAGTAGACAAATACAATCAGAAAGCTTCGAACTGCTAAGCTATCGGGAGTTACACGTGTTATTGTTCGTCAATCATAAAAGATAGACATATGCTGTCGTTGGATATTTTTTATATAATTTTAAGGAGAACATTCCCGTCATACATAATTTCTGTGTAGCTTTCACCATTAAGGTTGCACACGCGACGGAAGCTTAAAAAATGGAGTAACTTCTCCCGTTTTCCCAACATTTCCCTTCACTGCTCTGCTCCTATTGATTGTAGCGTGATGAAAAGTATACTATATCCTGCTCAGGAGTATGAATAATAATTGTACCAAGTTTCATTCAAATCCGTCGAGTAGTTTTTGTTTCTATAACGGTTATACAGACAGACAGACAGACAGACAGACAGACAGACAGACAGACAGACAAAAATTGTACTGATTGCATTTTTGGCATCAGTATCGATCCCTAATCACCCCCTGATAATTATTTTGGAAATATATTTCATGTACAGAATTGACCTCTCTACAGATTTATTATAAGTATAGATGTGCAACAAAGTGCAGTTACATAAATCAGGTAACATGTAGCGATTGCAACAAAACTACAATTATCGTTTTGTGTACGATGGTACGAAACAACTCAATTTAATAAATGTCAAATTGATTAGTTGTCTAGTTTAGAAATAGTTGCTTTGTATAGGTTTAATTAAAATAGGTAGATGTTGTTACTACAAATTAATGATTTGCATGAAAACACGTGATGTATTTTTCTAGCTTCTTCTGGGATGAAAACTAGCCTATCGTCTTTAATATTTCAGTAAATTTCACTTTAAATTAATTTAACGCAATACTTGAATATTTTTGTCATAAACGAAAATTTGTACAAAAACTAATGTTTCAGTTCGAAGATATTTGAGAGTGCCTGTCCATTTGCGCGAAGCGAGGCATCGGAGCGGAGAAACGGAGGAATATTAACAAAATCAAAAGTCAAAATGTCATTGACTCACGTGGGGCGGAGATTTTATGCAATTTCATTGGTTATAATATCTCCGTTTCTCCGCTTCGCTGGAATGCACAGGCACCCTTAGTAACATAAAACGTACTTAAAGTAATATCAACGACACTATGGTATTGCTAGAAATTACTTTCGACAGTCAAACAACAGACAAACATGAACATTTATTTAAATATCTATCTATGATAACATATTTGAAAAACTAGAAATGCTTTTTTTTTAAGGATGGAAAAACATCAAAAGACTTCTGGTCTGGGCGGAGCGGAAGGGATTGTCAGACTCGACTAAAACCCTTCCGTATTCCTCCTAATGCCCTTAGCGTCGCAGGGTCGCGTTGACTGAACAAATTCCGCAACTATCTGGAAATGTCAAAGATCTGTTTCATTTTCTTCACTTAAGGATTCTGTTAAGATAAGTCCACGTAGGCTCAACTGACCCTTATTATTTCTTCTTATTATTATTCTTTTTCGCCTTGTTTTTTAATTAACTTACATTTTGCGCGGAGGTGATATTCATCACACTAAACATTCAACTTAATTGTATGACATCAACTGAAAACTACAACCTATTTACCAAAACCACTTTTAATCATATCAATTAAAGCCAATAAATAAAAACAAAATTGGTTGCGTTACTAATTAATTTAATTTAATCGGTAAAACCGTTCGACTCGCACTCCTGCGCATGTTGGCCGAATGTCATACATTTGTGCGGCCTCACAGTTGTTACTTAACGTTTCAAGGATTGTATGAACGTCTAATAAACTTGCGGTCACTATCACTGTATCACGCGGTGTCAGCTGTTAGCACTTTTTCTTTCATAATTATTGGCCTTAGGCCTTTGAGCCGATACCAGGTGCTTTATTTTAGTCTCATAAAAATTATGCTCTGGCACTGGATATTGTTAGCATTCTCAATCTGTTGGTTATGTGTCTTTAGGTACTTATTTGTAACAATCATCATATTTTTGCTAATTTAAACAGCATTGTAACCAGTTGACATAAGATTCTTCTACGTTGTTTAATAAATAGGTGATCAGTGACATTCAATGACATACAGACCTAGTTATCAACTTTACTCCTACTTGTCTGACTTCAGTTCAGATCACATCAGTTGAGTCTTTTAACAAAAAAAAAAACCGAGAAACAAAAGAAAGCAAAAGGAGAGGAGGTAAACTCCAGAAATTAAGTGACCAATAGTAAGCTATAACATTCGCTGAGTGTCATCTGCTTCGACTATTTTCTCTTCGCTTCGCTCTTCGCTTGTTTCTCCTTCGTCGCGGTCATTATGAATACTCTCCAATTGCTGGTGTTATCGTAGATAAGATCTCTAGCCATCTAGTTCCATTAGGTAATGTCATAGGCTACTTTTTATCCTGGGAAATATGCAAGGATAGTGCGATATGGGCAAGCGCGTATAAAGTCATTAAAACTTCAATCAGTAACAGTTTCAGTTGATAAGCCTCTAACTGCATACAAATTGGCACATTAGAAACCCTTTCCCTTACTCTACATAGTTTTGCGGCTTGCGCAAGAGAGCGCTACTTACTACTACATTAAATCGTTCTATGATATTCTCTAGGCTTCCACGCTTCTAGTATTTTTTGTGTACAATGTTAGTTCCTTCTCTCCTTGTTATGACTAGGTTTCATATAATTTCAACATGAGGTAGTGAAAAGTTTAATGATGTTGTGGTTTTTGAAATCTCATTTTTCATCCAACATCCACACCCCCAGCCCGATTTCGCATAGGCCTCAGTTTTGTTGTGCCAATCCCTACGTTCTTGCGCCCGGGTCATCCAAGTTCCACCCGCAGTTACTACAATGTCTGCCCATCTCGCTGACGGACGATCCACTCTTCCAGTCTGCGGACGCCACTCAGTCACTGCCTTACTCACCGCACCTTGCTACTAACTGGCTGTTTTGAGATCTAGACCTACCAAAATTTAAATTCCTACGTGATATCGTACCACAATACATAATTCCTACGTTTAAAAAGACTTCAGAAAACACCTCTGTGTGTGACGAAATAAACTAATCTCATTAAGGTTCCATTTGAATTTTTTGAACTATTTAAATTCCAAGGGACTGTAGCACATTTAATTAATCTAGAGTATATCACACTGGTGTTCCCATTATGCCAGATTTTGGTTTTCATCCTATCAGCTGATATACGTCCAATGCCGGATATAAACCTCCCCTAAGTGTCGCCACAACAACTGGTCCCGTGCGTCTCGCATCCATCGGGTACCCGCGACCCTCATCAGAGGGCTAATTAACGTAATTTTATGACGCGCCGATTAAGTTTTAGTGCAGTTGCAGTTAAGTTTTAGTTTGAGTGAAAAACGGTATTCTTATAATCCTTTATATGCGCGTAAGCTGCGCGTGAACTGCACGTCAACTGCACGACACCCAAAGTTACTTATGGTGCGGCCATATGAGAGAAAAAATATTAATCACTAAATCGAATAGAATCTATTACATTTCAATGAATCGTTCTTATAATATTAAAATAATACCCTAGTACAGATTTTAGCTAAATAAGCTATCATTTTGAGACGTCAAACGAATAGTAGAATACCGATCATGTTGCGTTCCGAAGTACGCACCAAAGACACGCAACAGTAGAACGCGAGCGTGTCTGACAGCGGTAGAGAATACGAATAGCGTTGTTTTGATCGAAACTTAACTTCAACTGCACTGCAACAGCACTTATTTAGTTACGTGAATTAGCCATCGGTCCCCCTTGTGGGAGGCGTTCCAACGTTGCGTCTTCCGGTGATCCATCTAGCTATTTCCATCATCCATCTAGATTTTGGTTTTAATACTGCATTTTACCAACCTTCCCACAATGCGCTTGGGGATGAAGGACTTGTATCGTGTGAGTTCTGCTCTATTTGATCACTTAAGTTAATTAATACCAAATTGTGATTCTGATCTAACAAATACCACGCCAGTTAGCATTTGAGAAATGAAAAGCAATGACTTATTAAAGTAATTGCAAAATGACATCCGTTTCTGAAGGCAATTTAAATACAATTTATAAATAACGTTGCCTCATGCAGGACACCGGTTTTCTTGAGCTTAGGTGAATTCCCCAGGTCTGGTAGTGTGACATTATCTCAGGTCAAAACTTACCTGAGTGTTAACGATCTATTCAAGGACATGAAGGTTGACCTTTGCAGGTTGTCAAGGATCTATATACCGATGGTTCTCACCTGTCGTATGCTGATTCTGAGTGTCACTGCTTGAGTATCACCGAGTGCATCTTACTCAAATCCTAATATATAAAATTCTTCCGTTACTGAGTGAGTGACTGATACACAATGTACAGCCGAAACTGCTGGTCGTAGAAAGCTGAAATTTGGCGTGTAGGTTCCTTGAAGAGTGTGGGGCAGCACTAAGACAGGATTTTCCGAAAATCCTACGGAAACGGGAAAAAACGGGATAAGCGCGTACGCAGTCCCGGGCAAAAGTTAGTATTGTCTAAAACTTTTTTTAAATTATTTTTTTTTGTTCCCTCCGCTTTTCTTTCGTTAAAGTAGCCTATGATCGTCTCCAAGGCGCCTCATACATCTTTATATGGACCAAAATTCATCAGTTCGACTTACCTACGTAGACGCGTAGGCGTCACACACAAACTTGTTCGCACTTATGATATTAGTTAAGAAGTAAGGATAGGCTAGCGTTTGACCACAATCTCACCTGATGGAAAGCGATAATATGGTCTGTGGTCGATGATGCCATCATTATCATCCTGCTCATGTCCTATGTTGCTTAGCGTTAGCAACACGTTTTCCATTCTCTGTGACTCGCGTGTGACGTCACTTGTAAGTAGACTTTTTACAGAATAGTGACATTACAAGTCCCTGATATTTGATGCGTTTTATCATCGAGTATTTTATTGATTTCATTTAGCAAAAAATACGTATATCCAATATTTTTCGATAATGTTTGTATATATGATAAATCATATTTTTTTACTCAGTAATCATTCCATTTTCGATGGCTTGATGACCAATATTAGTAGTTTGGTCTCTTTGCCTTGTTTTTGATCACTATGAAGAAATATATCAAAATCTCACTAATTTCGATGAGTGACATCGTATAATCACTACAAACCAATCCAGTCTTTACAAAGAATGTGTCTTATAAAGAAAAAAGGCGATAATTTCGTTCATTAGTCAAGGTCAGTCTCACACAACTGAACCGTTTACGTAAAGCATCCGGTTACTTACAACATGACACCAGTGGCGCTCAAACTTAGCACATGTTGCGGTCACACGCAAATGTTTGCAGAAATCGTTTAGAATCGGCTGTTTATTTAATTTTATTTGAAGATAAGTTGATCCTAACGTGGGTTGGGAAGAAGCTGCAATTGCTATTGAGGTACAGCAATCGGATAATGATACCACTACCCTCATCCTGATCTCTCCTCTACCCAGAAATCACTAAGTCTAACGCGTGAGAAATTATATAAAATATAGGGAGCGGATCATAGCTTGCCTGACCGGTAGAGATGAAATATGAAATGAGATAATGGTGTTGCGTTTAGTGGGTACGAAACGAGGGTAAGAGAACATTGATGATTTCAGAGTTAGACCCACGGTTAAAGTGAGTGCTTGTATCCCCTCTAAAAGAATGCCACAAGAAATTAAAAGACACAAAGTAATCATTGCAAAGGGTTTTTGATAACTTATGTCCGTATAAACGCTAAACAGTTAGGTATTTGTTATAATCAAGCTTGTTTACAACTTAACATTAATAACATATGAGTCATATTTGTTAATGAAAATAAACAAATTGAAATGTATAAGGAAGCAACATACCACATCACAGATTATTAACATATAATAAGCAAATACAATCAGCTTATGATTAGTGGCTGACAGTTACCTTTTCATGTGGTCCATAACATCCGGTATTCCGACTGTTGCATCCATTCCGCTTCAAGCACCATCTTCAGGTTTTGTTTTGGTGTTATCCAGATGCTCACAAGCTCCCGTCCCTTGCAACAAGCCTCGGTTTTTCTGCTAAGTATGTCAACATATTGTATTGCAATTTTTTTAAGTTAAGATTACTTTAATAAATAGGTACATAAAAGTATCCTTAAAATTCAGTTGCCTTCGTCTATCTCTTCTTGTACTTGGATTATACTTATCTCATCATTCATAAGTTATTGCTTGCTTTACCACCTTTTTTAGGATGGGAAATCATCAAATGACAGAGAGCAGTGTCAGACTCTTACTGATTAAAACTCATGTGTGTTCCTTCAAATGCGCTTTGCGTTCCAGGGAGCTGACTTTTTCGAACAAGTTCCGCAAACCTATGGCTTTACCACCTACAGAAACATTTCAGTTACTTTATCTTTGCCGACAATTTCTGTTCCATTACTCATTTCAATACTCTTAATTTATCTATCCAGACTCAACAAAACACAAATTGCATTCAATCAGTCGACCAGCCTACACTTACCTTTGCAAAATTATGATTCCCTGTGATTGAGGGACTGACGGACAGGACAATAACAGTTTGCCAACCGCAGAACTAAATTATGTAGAAACATTGCACGAGTAACCAGTTTACATGGTTGTCGCCTTTCTCGTATTACACTTATTAACTGGTTTGCATTCTTGGCTATGTTACTCGAAGGTGTCATTGGGTTAAATAATTAATACTAGCATATACATAGAAGCGACAACAATAATGTTATCAGGATTTTAGTTACTACTGAGGAGTCGTGTGTTCCCTGATCGCTACAACGTGGGAGTTTTTAAGAATGGGTTGCTTTTAGGCAAGTGTGCACCATATTCGACCACATCATCGTTTACCATCTGGTGAGAAAGTGGTCAAACGCGTGCCTTTCAGTATTAAAAAAAAACTTGATATTAGTTTGTAGATTGAGTCTCTTGATGCATGTTCTTCTCCATATAGATCTTCACTTTAGGAACTGCAATTTAATTAGATTTTGAATCGAATAGAGATATTGAAATATAATTATCTAAATACAACTGTCACACTGGTCTCACTAGTAGATTAGCTTATTCTTAGCTAGTTTTTTACCGTGGCTTCGCAATTTCTGCAATCAGTGGCGATCTAGGCGTGAAACTAACTCACTTCAGCTTTTATAATACTTACTCAGTAAGTTAGGATTCTTAATTGCGTTTTGCCAATAACTACTTCTTATGATGGATTCCTAAACATTGTGAACGAAGAAGAAGTGAGTGACGTGATCTGCCGAATCAAAAAAACAAGAATACTGTTCACATTCTATAAACGAATCAATTTTATTGGTTTCTCTGCAGCTTATTTCTACAGGATTTTTGATTATCTGATTAGAAATATCCTTGTCTGGTGGTTAAACCTTGTGGGTATTAACTTTCCTCAGAATAACCAGTTCTATTAATGCGTAACCAATTCTTGAATTTATTAATTGTCCTCTGTAAGACTGATTGCTGACATCCGTCATTTAATCTGCAATAGCAAGAATTTCTACACCGGCTTGTTGACAAGGCACATTCTTTATGTTATATTAGTTAAATAGTCACTTTAGAGTTTTACTTGACGAGGACCGTGCTTTTTTCGATAATAATTGTCTACCCAACAATAGTGCAATACCAATCAGAGATATTATTATCTTTCAAACCAACTATTTAACACGGGCGGCGCAATGGTTGAGCTATTGGCTGCTGCGTTGTGTGTTGCTAGTTCGATTTTTGAACGGAATACATATTTGTAAGGTCTAGCTATTTGTGTATGAGACTTTGTACGTTTATAATCGCACACAAGTCACAGGAGGAATTCCTAGAGTGTGGCAGTTGTGGTTTTTTTTAGAAACCTCTTTTCAAGTTTTGATTAATACCTACTAGCTAACCGAATTCAGTTTCCCGTGTTTAGTCTTTCTTTAGTTCTGTTTAATCATAATTCTGAAAACAAACACCACAATTACGGAAACGAGTTCGCGAATACCAGCATTTTCTCATTAATCGCCAAAAATATACAATTTCCCGAACTGGAATTCTAATAAAGTAACGAATAGTAAATAATAAAAAGATAACTGAATTAGATCATCATCTTTAAACACAAAATATGAGCATATTTTGTCGATGTTGGAGATATCGGGTAAAACCCAAAGTTTCTATAAGTCTGGTCTCAGGAGACGAATATTTGACCTTATAATAATCCCAAGATCATTATTGCCAATGGCACTAAATTAAGTGTCATAAAATGTCACCTTTGTACCTAAATATATTTTGATGACAACGATATGGGTGGATCTGGATGTAAACTATGGTATAATTTTGTGGAGCCAAATTAAGTTTGAACAAAACATTACATCTTTTTTCTTAGGATTAAGCATAGGATTAATGAAGGCTTTATTTTGTCTTAAAATTTATATTTATGCACAACAAAACTTATTCATTATTGTAGCGTTGCTATCGTTACTGGGGAGTTTGTTGACCACTTCTTCGTCCCAGCTAAAACACTAGTTCTGGCACTGTGCCTACTTTGAAAATAAAAATGATGTATCATTTTGATTTTTGCATAAATAACATTTGGGTGGTATTTAGCTGAAAATCAAAAAATCTTCCTTGTTTATATTAAAAAAAAATACCAATTCCAATAAAACATACTGATTGCACAGCAATACAGTTTCATACCTTAAAATATTATTATTTAAGCAACAGAGCCAGACTCCCCGAGAGCTTTCCGGCGCGCCGACTATTCGTACACCCTGGCGAGCACCACGCCTCCAACTCCCAAGGAGGGGTGCTGGCCAGAAAGCACGCCGCCGAAAAGCCTACCGATCGGTAGGCCCTCGCCACCCGCTGTGCAATGGCCCTTTGGGGCCTGCGGGTTGCCGTCGCATTCTCCCTCCTGTGGAGGGAGTCCAACCAGATGGGGGCCCTATAGAGGGCCATACTCCGCAAGATGCCAGCATACAATCGCCGGCATCGCGCACTGGGTCCCTCCAGGTTCGAGAGGAGCCAGGAGAGTGCGTCCGCTGCCTTCAGCAGGCGCGTCGACAGCCCGCTGAAATGCGGGCCGAAGCCCCCACCCTGATGCCCTCCACAACGATGTGGGCATCCGAGGCCCGCAAAAGAACACGGCCTCGGTCTGGTTCAGCGCTACCCTTAACCCCAGGCGGCGGATCCTCCCTGCGACCAAGGATCCGCCAGCCGAGGCCAGACTGGCCGCCTCCCTAAAGCTCCTGCCCCGGGCAGTGAGCAAAGTGTCCTCCGCGTAGAAGATGACACTCGTGCCCTGGAGCAGGGCTCCCCTTTTTTATAAAGATACAAAATGACAAGGGTGATAACCTGAAACTAATCCCTCCTGCCTGTCTTGCGGCGGCTCTCTGTGCCCGTCGTCATCCTCTGACTCGGAGTTTTCCATGTGACGTCTGCGACTGACGGGGTATCCAAGTTCTGTGAGCTTGCGTTTTGTGTCCTCGGAGAGCTCTCCGAGTTCTGCTGCAGCTGTCTTGCGTACATACTTATCAATTAATGTTGTGTGGCGGGACGCATGTGTTTGGGAGATCTGGAAGTTGTCACCTATGATTTTGTTCACTTTGGCGTACGCTATGGCAGCGTAATAAAGGTCCGGAAAGTGAGCATGTTGTAGCTCTTGGTGCGAATTGATGTCCTTCACTCGGCTGTAGGCAAATAAGGGATCTGCATCCACTGCTGCATCCCACTTTGATTTTAGGTCCAGAGCCTGGTCCTGCACGGCAGGGATCTCTAGAGCGCGTCAGTGAGATTTCACGAATTGGTCCATATACTGAACCGCTTTCAATGAGGAATACTCCCATACTAGTTTAACCTGGGTTAAAACAGCTCCTTCGGCACCTAGCTTGTCTAAGGCTAAAGTTCTATTAACAATCTCTCTTCTAAGGTCATCTCGACCTGCCACTATTTAAGTGAACCGACCAGCCAATGCGAGAATGCTTCCCCAGGTGATATCGGTCACCAGGTCCACCACCTTAGACGACGCGACCGCTGCCTTCCACCGTCTTGAGAATGCTGGGTGATTTTGTGTTGCCAGCACTATAGTCCTGTCGTCCTGTCGACCTTGGACGGACAGAGGGCTCCGGTGTGTCCGATGCCGAAGCACCTGTAGCAGCGCAGAGGCTGGTCTACAAGTGCCCGGACCACACCCGATCTGAACCCAACGGAGAGCCGCTGTTTGTTGTGGGGACGGCTTTGGCAGCGGCGACTGGGCACTCGAGCCGAATGAAGCCCATGCCGCCGCGGCCGGTCCTGATGTTCCGGCTTTGCACCGCTCGCCACCACCACCTCCTCTTTGGTGACGGAGTCGTCAAGGTCCGTCACCTCTATGGCCGTCGACATTATCGGTCGGGCCACCTTGGCCGCGTCCGCGTCGACCTCCAGCAGGCAGCTTGGCTGCGAAGAGGTCGGCGTTGGCGCTGCCCTCCGCCCACGGGAACTCGAAGATTCGAGCCCCGGTTTGAGTCCGCCGGTCCCCAGTTGGGTGGGATCGGCATTGGCACGCGCCCGCACAAGTACGGACGCGTAAGTTTCCCCGCGCTCCGCAGCATCCGCGGTGAGCGTCACACGACGTCTGCAGACTGGGGGAACAAGTTTCCCCCTCTTTTACCCCTTCCCCTTGCCAGTCGCCTGTGACTGGCTGGGAGGCGTGGTGGCAGGGGCGGCCACTGCCGCCTTTCGGCCCTTGCCTTTCCCCTTTCCCTTCCCAGTCGTCTGCGACTGGCTGGGAGGAGTGGTGGCGGGGGCGGCAGAGACGGCCGTCGCTGTTTTCTTGCCCCTGCCCTTGCCTTTTCCCTTCCCGACCACTTCGATCCAACCTTCCTGGTTGGACGGAGTGGTGGAAGGTAGTTGGGCGTCTTCCCCCTGTGAGGACGGCCCCGGCAGGCTTAGCCTCTTGTCCGCCGCAAGCGGCGAGGCGCTTCCCCGGCAAGAGCCGGTCCTCAATCCCTGCTTAGCAGGCTCTCGAGTGAAAGCCCGCTCCTCCATGACGACCTTGTGGATAACTTCCTCAAGGTCGGAGGCGGGGGCTTTTTTTTTTTTTTTTTAAAATTCTATCTACCTCCAACAATATCGGAGTCTACTCTTTGCCTATTTCTCTTTGTCATTCCAGTTCTATCGTTTATTCCTCTCGCACTTTCATGCCGCATACTGTTTCTTTCTACATCCATCATTCTTTCATTCCTTCTGCTGGGTGAGATGCCCAGTGTGAGCCTATTCTGCATATTCTACTTTTCTCTTACTCTAGGGGGGGGGGGGGGAAGACAACCCAGTTTTCTTTTATTTTTTAAACTTTTTTCTTACATTATTCCATCAATTTCCTTATATTAACTTATCCTTAATATTGTCTTATATCTACTATTACATAATATTCTGTCGCTTACTCTAATTATTTTTATTCTTATTTCTATGCTTAAATCTATATATTTCTAAATATACAATCAGCATATTTTCAAAAACCTATTTATGTTAATCTACACTACTGCACACACAGTACAATACAATTTCAGGGGGATAGACTGTCCTATTTTAGTCTTTATTTTTAACACAATATTTCTATGGCTACTATTTTCTTACATTAAAATCATTTTTATCTTATTTCTATTTCTACTCTATTTTTATACAACCTTGTTTCTATGCTACATATATATATATTCAAATATACTATTAGCATATATTTAGTTAGACTGATTTATTTCTGTCTATTGCCCTCTGTGCAATTTTTGTGCAGTATTCTAAAAATTTTTCCCTATCCTTTCCACGCATCACTTCCCCCACTGTTTCTCTATCTAGCTTGATCCGTAGTGCCTGTTCCAGTCCATATCTGGCAGCGGCGTGTACCGGACATTCCAGGAGCAGATGTGGCACGGTTTCGGCCGTGTTATGATCGCAGATGCACGATGGACTCCCCTTGCACTTGAAACGGTTCAAGTACTCGGAGAATCCACCGTGCCCCGTCATAATTTGTGTCCTGATATAGTCAATTTTCATCTTCCTTATAACCCCATACGCCGCCACCGCATCCGGGAAAAAGATTTTCGTTATGCCGGCAGTTTGGCCAGACCTGTATCTCCGATTCCACTCGTCAAGCGTATTTCCACGTATGTGGCGCTTGACGAATGAGATCGGACACAGGTCATAGTCCGGTCTTTTCTTTAACTTCATGGCGGCCTCCTTTGCCAGCTGATCCGCTCTCTCGTTTCCCTCCAACCCTGCGTGGGCCTTAATCCAGAACAGGGATACTTCCTTGGAGGCGGGGGCTTCCACCCAAGGGTCGGCTCTTGGTTTGGCCGGGCGGTAGCGTCAGCCAGCTTCTGATGAAGCTGGCTGACCTCTAGTTGCAGGCGATCCACTTTCGCCTGTAACTGCCGCGTCTCGTCGGTCGCTGTCCTTTGGACAAGCTCCTTGACGATGCCGCGCATGCTCGCGGCCCTACACTTAAGGGACTTCTGGAAAGTCCCTTTTAGATGTGAGGACTTGAAGACGACCACCGTTATCTCCTCCTCGTCCTCCTCCGCCATACGCTCCAGCTCCGCAATGGAATAGTCCGCGTAGAGCACGGTGGATGCGCCGTACCCGGACTTGGCCCGGGCGGCCCGCTGCTCCTCGAGAGCAGCAACCCTCTCCTCCAGCTCTTCCTGGAGCTGTGCCGCCCGCCGAGCCAGGTCCAGCTGGCGTTGGGCATCCACGAGACCCACTGAGTGGGTGTCTACGGCTGTCGCTGGCCTCTTCGCCTTCGACAGCCCCGTTGAGCCTGAGGCCGAAGAACCCTCGGACACTCTCTTGCGACGCGCGGCGCACTTCCGCGACCGTGAACAGCCCGCGTCTGAGACGCTGACGAGGGACTCGTCAGAGTCCGACGTCTTGTCTGCCCGTCTAAAGAAGCTAGCCGGAGACGGCGCTTGACTAGCTTTTAATGCCGATGCGTCAGACTGGCCCTGAGAAGGGCCGTTGGGTTGGCCCTGAGAAGCGCCTTTCAAGAAACGCGCTTGGGCGTCCTGCTTGGGTTTAGGTATATTGCCTCCGCCTAGGTCGTAGTTAAAACCACCAGATAAAATAAAATCACTACGACAGCACAGTGTACTTTGGCCGAACCCCAGTCTGTCACTCCGTTGCGGTGACAGAACTGGGTCGTTTCCAGGGGACGCGACGTGGACGCAAACACTGTGAGGGGGTCCCCCACGCTCGTTCGCCGTAGCTCCTCCTTCATGCCATTTCAACCTAACCTATCCGCATCGGGTATGCTTGCCCTAGCCCTAAGCTCCCTGTGCGCTATTATTTATTATATACATTATTGTACACAAAAAAAAGGGAACTTAAAACTGAAATACATACAATGGGCGGCCTTATCGCATCGCTACTTGACTACCAAGTCACCTCTGTCGGGTTTAGTCGGTTACATTCGTACATAATACAAAGTAACTACCCCAAGTCAACCAATTAAACCGTCTAGCAACCGTTACCTAGCGACAATTGTTTTAGCGTAGCCAATAGTGGCGTTAGCATACGGAACAATTATGATTGGCAGGTAATTTCGGAAGACCTCAAACTCACGATTTTGTCCGAACGCGTAGATCAAATGACGTAAAATTTAACACCTAAAAGTCGCCATCTTGGAAGAATTGATTATGAATTTTATTTAATACTTGCTTTTGCCCACGACTTCGCACGCATGTCCTGTTTCGGGTATAAACTCGCAGTCTTCTCGCAGGAATTTCGGGGAATCCTTTTAAATCCCCGAGTGTGGAGTACACTCCACACTCGGGGATTTAAAAGGATTCCGAGAGAAGCTGCATGCCAAATTTCAGCAAATTCAAATTCAAAATTCAAAAGTCATTTATTCAAATTAGGCTGAGGGCCAGCACTTTTTGAACGTCAAGTTTTACTAAAGACAGTTCCCCAAAACGCCCGCCCGTCACCACTTCCTAGTGTTTTAGCTGTGGAGAAGAAGTGGCCAACAAACTCCCCAGCAAAACAACTGTCTGTTACGTTTTAGGAACTAGAATTTTACAATAATTAATATGCAAAGTAATTCAAAATTCCTTCTAATATTTACATGACACAAAAAAAACACAAACACACAGCAAGTGTTGACGTATGTGGATTAAATAAGAATAAAATAATAAAAATAATGACCTACATAGTCGTACAAATAAATAATAAAAAGAAATAAAAAAATATATTATATGAACACATATAACCTGTCATAAAACTACTATACTATCTACTTAACTACACACAACACAAAGAACATGATAATTTGTCTTGCGTTCAACACAGCGACCAACTATTTTTATCGTCTAAATAATCATTAATAGAATAGTATGCCTTCGAACAGAGGTTAGATTTTACTTTTTCTTTAAATGAGTTAAAAGGCAGATCAAGATAAGAAATTGGAAGTCTATTGTATAAACGGATACCGAGCCCCACAAATGAATCATGGACCTTACGAAGTCGGTGTGAAGGAGCATGTAGCTTGTGCTTGTTTCTGGTGTTAAAGTTGTGGATGTCGCTCGTTTTACTGTATAAATGTATATTTTGACTAATATATAAAATGTTTGCAATAATAAATTGTGATGCTACCGTGAGAATTCCAATCTCTTTGAAAATTTATCTTAATGAAGCTTTTGACCCTAGCTGATATATTGCTAGCACAGCACGTTTTTGTAAGACAAATTTATTTTGTATATCAGCAGCTTTTCCCCACAATAAAATACCGTAGGACATAACACTATGGAAATAACTAAAATAGACTAACCTAGCTGTATCAACGTCAGTAAATTGTCTAACTTTCCTAACGGCGTATGCGGCAGAGCTGATATATGTGGGCCCCATTGTAGTTTGGAATCAACAGTTATGCCCAAAAATACTGCCGTATCTACAGTTTCAAGCACCTCGTCACTTAAGATTACATTAGGTCCTAAATTTCTGACATTTGGCAAGGCAAACTTTATACATTTCGTTTTTTTAGCATTAACTAAATTATTTGTCGTAAACCAATCCGTAACCATTGAAAGAGCGTTGTTTACGTTATCGAAATCTTGTCTATTCCTATCTACTTTGAAGATAAGAGAGGTATCATCCGCAAATAATACTACGTCGCAGATACCCTTTAAGGGCCAACTAGTCGCGGGCTCGAACTCAGTGGTAGGCATGGCCAAAAAGCACGCTGTCTCACCTCGCATCATGCCCGACAGAGATAGTACCAGTGATGAGCAGTTAGACGCTAGCCTTCATGCACGTCTAGTTCGCACGCACACAAACATCGTTCCGAGCCGTTCCGAACTAAATCGAAGTTACACGATGCACACATACCGCCACCGCGCGCCGCTGCGCGTAGTCGCTCGACGCTCGCCGAGAAATCAGCTACTACCTACCTAAAAACTCTTATTATAAATAGTAGGCACTGTGTTATCGTTTTATACCTCTACGGCCCTATAGGTACCTAATATGGATTGCTTATTCTATTGTTATTATGTTTAGTTTTTCCTTGGTGGTAATGCAGCCGCCACGCCGCCACCGACAGATCTGAAGCTTACTTGAATAGTAATCGCAGTTTATGTCCGTAGGTACTAGATACATCTACATCTACACTATTATTATAAAGAGGAAAACTTTGTTTGTTTGTTTGATTGTAATGAATAGGCTCAAAAACTACTTGACCGATTTTAAAAATTCTTTCACCATTCGAAAGTTACATTATCCACGAGTAACATAGGCTATATTTTATTTTGCAAAAAAATAGGGTTCCGTAAGATATTTGGGTTTTTCGGACACAAGGTGTAAAAATCAACCAGAAAAGTAACTTATTTTGCGTACGCTGCCTAAACTATAAAATATACAACCATAAATTGTTCTAATTAATTGTAGATCTTATAAATACTTAGAATAATAACGCATAGAAGCCGCGTCTAGAACAAAACCCGAGCAAAATCGTGTGTCCACTTCATTTTCTTTGTGTGCGTGAGCCGAATGTGTCTACGTTCCTCTAACGCACACAGATATAGCTTTCAGTGATACCATTACTAAGCCGTTACCCACAAAATATGGGAAGACGCATTACTATTTTGCTATCAAGGCAAGTATTTTATGTTGTTGGGAACTGGAAAAGGTAAACATGATTTTTCATGTAATATGACATATTTTTTCGGAAGGTATAATTCAATTTATTTCAAAATAAAAGGAAATAAATCGCATAAAGAATGAGATATTGTTCAATGCGTTTAGAATGCTTGATGGGTTATAATTATAAACAATGTTAAAACATCGGGTTTGATATGAATTAACAGTAAGTATTGTATTTTAAAATTACAAAAATGAAAAACATGAATGAAAGCAATGTGGGTATTTTTTCCTCACAAATAGCAACACTGTGTTATGACAAGTTAGGTTATTAGAATTTTGTTTTATTTATCGATTTACGTAAAAATAGTGCATAGAATGTGAGTACTTATTTGTGAAATGTTATTTTATCACATTTTTTTGTTTTCCTGATGTGCTTTAACATCCTTTCACGCAACAAACTGTCATTTTCAATTATTTACTCGCGAGCTGTGTTCGACGGAACGTGACATTGAGTACTGACGGCCTGGTGGCTAAGTTTGACGGATTAGGCTAAGTTTTAGTTGCCTCACTTTTTGCACTCGTACTAGGTTTCTATGCGTTATTATTCTAAGTATAAATATCTACAAAAAAGTCCGCGACACACTATACCTTTCTATGTCGAGTGAGGCACAACAACCATTTTTTTATTTAAAAACGCTATTATTATAAAGAGGAAAACTTTGTTTGTTTGTTTGATTGTAATGAATAGGCTCAAAAACTACTTGACCGATTTTAAAAATTCTTTCACCATTCAAAAGTTACATTATCCACGAGTAACATAGGCTATATTTTATTTTGCAAAAAAATAGGGTTCCGTAAGATATTTGGGTTTTTCGGACACAAGGTGTAAAAATCAACCAGAAAAGTAACTTATTTTGCGTACGCTGCCTAAACTATAAAAGATACAACCATAAATTGTTCTAATTAATTGTAGATCTTATAAATATCTACAAAAAAGTCCGCGACACACTATACCTTTCTATGTCGAGTGAGGCACAACAACCATTTTTTTAATTTAAAAATCTAGATATTTTTTTGGACTACATTTAAACACGTTTATTTTACTCATGCTATTAATCCTTATCAAAATAAAGTATTTCATCACTAAGTACAGTTTATGTAGATCATATTTGGTCTTTGAATGATTAAAATCGGACGTTTGGTTTTGAAGTTATGGCGAAATTAAAATATTACGATTTCTGCTGCACGGCCCGTTGCGAAGTGAACGTCACCAAGGCGGGGGTGCGCGTGCGGGAGGGGAGTTTAGATCTATGTAAGGTACCCGCGCGGCTCAGACGTGAGGTAGGTAGGTAACAGTTTTTCTCACGGTTTTTCTGTAGTGTATTTAGTATCAGCATTGCACCCGTGCGAAGCCGGGGCGGGTCGCTAGTACCTAATAATGAAATTAGTTCTACCTAAGTACCATCCTATAAATTGTTATCAAAATTACTTACTTACCTACCTGTCTTCTTAATTTTTAGGGTTCCGTAGCCAAATGGCAAAAAACGGAACCCTTATACATTCGTCATGTCTGTCTGTCTGTCTGTCCGTCCGTATGTCACAGCCACTTTATTCCGAAACTATAAGAACTATGCTGTCGAAAACTCTAAACTTGGTAAGTAGACGTATTCTGTGAACTTACTACCTACCTAAACCTGTAGGCCGGTATAGTATGGATAGGGGTTCTAAAATGATATCGAGGTTTCTAATATCATTTTTTTCTAAACTGAACAGTTTGTGCGAGAGACACTTCCAGAGTGGTAAAATGTGTGTGTGTCGTGTAACTTCTAAAATAAGAGAATGATAACACTAAAACATATATGATGTACATTACCATGTAAACTACCAGCGAAAATTGGTTCGAACGAGATCTAGTACCTAAGGAGTTTTTTTAATAGGTACGTCATAAATCGTAATCCACAACTTTTGCTTATATTATAATATTTGTACGGAACCCTCGGTGCGTGAGTCCGACTCGCACTTGGCCGGTTTTCTATTTTTAGTTACCCCTATTGGTTGACACAGACGTGTTTAGATTTGCATTCATTATTTTAGATTGCTTTAAATTATCAGACAAGTGCACAGTATATTGTGACAAACTGACAAGTGACACATAAAGATTGTTTACTTAGCTCCTACATACCTACCTACCTAACGTTAAAATTTTAGTGTCTACGACGCCAACGGTTTGTTTTATGGCATCTTTGCTTGTAGGTAAGTACCTACCTACGTTAATATAACAGTAGGTACCTATTAGGCAGAGAGCTATGTAAACTATGATGTTGCAGAATTTGTTCGAAAGAGTTACCGCGGCCCTGGTAAGTACGGTACGCAGAGGGCATTAGGAGGAACACGGATGGGTTTTAGTCAAGAAGAGTCTGACACTCCCTTCTGCTTCGCCCAAAGCGGGAGCAGTTATTTGGTTTCCCATCCATAAAAAAGTCTTGTCCGCCGCAAAAGTACCTACGAACACAAAATTAGGTTTGTCAATTGCAAGAAACTGTTTTGAAAGCAAATAGAATGAACCCAGTAACAAACATTACATTGACCCTGGCTTGAACTTTGGATTTCGCTACCTGCTACCTAGGTACTCAACTAAACGAGCGACACGTTGCCACTGGCGGCCGGCAACCTTTGTCGTTGGCTGTCGACGGGCGCTTCAACGACCACCAACGACGCGTGCAGTTATCCCTGTCGTAGACGCGTGCGGCGGCGGTGGCAAGGCGGCGTCATGTCGCTCGATTGTAAGAACGCTTAGCCACCGTACGCACGGACGTAAAAATATTCCGTTCAGCCGAGCGTTGAGAACCCAGCACTCAGCAGAGTTAATCCCAACGCGTCAAAAAAAGACACCGTTTCAACTTATAATTATATCATTGGTTTCAACATCGAGAGTTGAAAATTCATTGCGCGATAGCATCCCGCCGCGATGATTTTACACTGCAGCGGGCGCGGGCAGCGACGCGGTGTCGAAGACCCGGTCACGACGCCAAATTATGACTTTTCTACCCATTGTTTATAATATGTGGTTTTTTAAACTTTTTCAATGATTCAAAACAATGTCACGTACTTATGCAGCGTCCACTCAAAGCAACAATAACAATTTCAAACGCAAATACGGAGTCCAAACTACAGTGCGAAGTCAAACAGATATAAAATATAATGTTGAAATCCAAAAATCAAGCCAATGAGTCAATATAAATTAGAGCGCAAGTATAGTCTACCTACGTATACGTTTGAACGACATAGGCCACAGGCCACAGCACACCGCAGCAGACACAGTTGTAACTTGAATACGCACGTGTGCGTGAGCGTTGTCCCCCCGCACCGCACCGGGGGGAACATTATTCAGTGAGAGGCACGATAATTCATAGTAAAACGCGCGCGTAAAAAAATATGAGCAGGCCTTTCGTAAATCGAGTTTTATGAAAAATCTACTGCATATATCGATTAAAAATAAAAGTTATTGAATTCTTCGATAGTTGAGCTTTGTCGGTACCGACTTGGTTTTAAAGATTTTACATTGTGTTTATTACTTATTTACGCCCAAAGATGCGTTAAAATTGGCAAGAAAAACGAAACTTTGGTGGCTCATAACTTTTTAATGGCGGTTTATTTTACCATTCTGTTTCCATACAGACAAAACTAATAATATGACAAAACGATATTATGTTTAACTTTTGATGTACTCTGTCAAACAGCGGAGTAATACCCTCCCGAAGTTTCTATGGAAAAAATATCGACTAGAGCCACCTTAAGAGCAGCTTCCTACGATCCGTAGTTACGGCTGTGCGGTGTCTGTCAGTACGATTTTTTATAGTTAATGTTTTAGCTTTTATATATAAATGCCACAAAAAAACAGACCAAGCGTGAGTCGAATTCGCACACAAAGGGTTGCGAACCACAAATCGAAAAAATAACATTCTTGTATATGCCTCCTCTAATTTTTTATTTAGTTAAATTTTCATTATATATTGTTGTAGCGGCAATAGAAATTCGCAGGAAGTCAATATGAAATAGATTGAATAAACTTATGGGTTTATCATTGAAAACTTATTGGTAATTCTTCAACCTCTATGGACAAGATAATAAGTGTCATCTTGTTTACGAGCATGCGGCTTAAGTTCGTGTTAAATCGTATAATCCCGTGAATGTATGTAACTGCAAAATCGGATAGTTTGATAGTGTCTCATCAATTAATGTCCGAGACTACATACATTGACGGGTGCTAAATTTTTGATGTGAATTTAATAATAAGTCATGTAACTTAAGTTACTTCAAAATATTACCAAGATTCTAGTACTTACTCATTTTTTTGGTTTGGACCTCGAACCTTCTACATCCATGCAAAATAAATGATTCACATTTGATTTGAAAATGGAAATCTAAAGCTTAGCTCAAATTAAAGTTGTTTTCATTTTTAACCGACTTCCCAAAGAGGATGAGGTTCTCAAATCGGTTCTGTTTTTTTATGTTTGTTACCTCATAACTCCGACAATTATGAACCGATTTGAAAAATTCTTGTTTTATCCGAAAGGATATACATACATTGACGGGTGCTAAGTTTTTTGATGTGAATTTAATAATAAGTCATGTAACTTAAGTTACGAGTACTTCAAAATATTACCAAGAGTACTTACTCATTTTTTTTTGGTTTGGACCTCGAACCTTATACATCCATGCAAAATAAATGATTCACATTTGATTTGAAAATGGAAATCTAAAGCTTAGCTCAAATTAGTTTTTATTTTTACCGACTTCCCAAAGAGGAGGAGGTTCTCAAATCGGTTGTTTTTTATGTTTGTTACCTCATAACTCCGACAATTATGATTCGATTTGAAAAATTCTTGTTTTATCTGAAAGGATATACTTGCAGATTGGTCCCATTTAAATTTTATGAAAATCGGTTACGAAGATTTTAAATCGAAATAGCTGGAATTCGTCTACTTGGATGATAGTTCTATGTCATCCAAGTAATCGAAATTGCGTATTTTGCTTTTTTGCGATTTCGCAGTGGTGTTTTTAGGTAAGGGGTACCACTAAACAGTGAAAAATAAAAAACTTTTTACAAAAAAATACAACCGACTTAAAAAAAAACACTACAAAGTAAAAAATAACTTTATTTTTTACTTCGTAGTGTTTTTTTTTTTTGAAAGTCGTATTTTTTTGTAGCACCGGGAAGCTTTCGTAAACATTTTCAACAAGTCATACTCTTCTTATTTCTTAATTTTTTCACCTGATGGTAAGCGACGATGCGGTCTAGGGGGAGCACGCTTGCCTAGAAGTAACCTAGTCACTACACAAACCCAAACACAGACTCCGTCAGGGAATTCCACTCCTTTGCTGTACGCACTATGAATTCCCAAAACGTTTTGTGCGTGTGGGCGGGATGTCCACCATGTACCGGTGGCGCATCGCTGTTGGTCTTGTGGTCCGAAGATGAAGCAAGCAAAAACTACCGTACATCATAAAAATCAGTCAAATAGCCGTGGGAATCGCTTACTAACTTATTGATGTAAAATCAAATAAAGTTACATTACGGCCGAGTGCTGGCAATTTGTTCTAGCTCGCATTACGTTCGGTCTCGATCATTCTTACACAGGGCTGTCCAAAACTATGTTAATTCATGAAACAAGATTAGTTTTGCTGATAATTATTTTGATTTAGTAATAATCAACAACAACCGGTCCTGTGCGTCTCGACACTATCGACCACCTGTGTGTGTATTTGAGTTAGTAGCAACTTATTTCTGCGGATTTGCTCCTGTGGCCTCTTCTACAGAATCCATGCATATGCACTTAGTGATGGATAACTTTTTACCAGAGAAATGTAGTTACATTACGGCCGAGTGCTGGCAATTTGTTCTAGCTCGCATTACGTTCGGTCTCGATCATTCTTACACAGGGCTGTCCAAAACTATGTTGATTCATGAAACAAGATTAGTTTTGCTGATAATTATTTTGATTTAGTAACAATCAACAACAACCGGTCCTGTGCGTCTCGACACTATCGACCACCTGTGTGTGTATTTGAGTTAGTAGCAACTTATTTCTGCGGATTTGCTCCTGTGGCCTCTTCTACAGAATCCATGCATATGCACTTAGTGATGGATAACTTTTTACCAGAGAAATGTAAAAATTGAAACGTAATACGCCTTATTGTAAACTATGACATAATACAATAGAAACTTAAAAATAGTCGAGGTATTTATGTCCGGTATTACTTTGACGTGCCAATAATGCCAATATAGTTCCGTTATAAACAAAGGATAGTGTCATTTGTCCCGTATAGCTGTCTCTTTTACAATGAAATCTCAGTCAGAAGTTCATTAAATTCCATTCCTTCTACGATTAATTTGACCTTCTTATTTTATTGGATGAATTCCGAGTAAATTATGATTTATTCGTTATTGGAAGATTTAATTAAGTGTTTTTATTTGTTGAGCTTGTGATAATTAGTTTAGTTTTATTATGACGTGTTATTTGATATCAATGCTAAAATCAGCGATGACTTCTTGTTCCGTTCAAAGGTTAAGAAAATTTGCATTTTTAACCGACTTCCCAAAAAGGAGGAGGTTCTAAATTCGGTTTTTTTTATGTTTGTTACCTCATAACTCCGACAATTATGAAACGATTTGAAAAATTCTTGTTTTACCTGAAAGAATATACTTGCAGATTGGTCCCATTTAAATTTTATCAAAATCGGTTACGAACTTTGGATTTTAAATCGAAATAGCTGGAATTTGTCTACTTGGATGATAGTTTTATGATATCCACGTAATCGATATTCCGTAATTTGTTTTTCTGCGATTTTGCAGTGATGTTAGGTGTGAAGTACCACTAAAAAATGAAAAATAAGTTTTTTGGTTGATATAACTAAAAAAAAAGTAGTATAGTATTATTTTAGTCTAGTAGTGGTTTCAAGTAGTCTCGTTAACCGACAAAACTATAATAAGTACCAAAAAATCCTTGAAAACCTACTCATCATTCTGCACCAATAATACTTGTAAAACATTCCAACGAACATTTCGGCGCCATGAATATTTTTACATCACCCCAACTTCAGCCCACAATCATCATCGAATTTGTAATGATATTCTCACTGAGATCGTGGCACACGCTTCTTTTTCTGCCCACGTTTTAGTTCGTGATGCTCGTGACAGGTGGCGCTATCTGGCGTCATTATCAACGTATTACATGTTGAATTATTATTGTAGCACGTGGGTTTGCTCACGATTTTCTTTACACTGTCAGGTGTGTTATAATGAGAAAAAATGTTTTTATTTTTTTATTCTTTGTTATATATGGTTGTTTTTGTTGATTTTAGAAGTTTTAGAAAAAAATATAAAAAAGTTTAAAAGTTTGAAACAAACTTTTAAGTCAATAAACAATAGAATTGTTGATAATTTTTTTTTTGTTACTTTATAGAGGACTGTTAATTATGATTTAAAAAAGATAATAATTTCTTAACTAATTATTTAAACAATAGAAATATAAATAAACGATTATAAACAATTAAAAATTGTTATTTAGGAAAATTGTTTTTTTTTTTTAATCATATTTGTTATGTAATAAAGTTGTGAAAAAAAAACTTTTTAAATATATTGATTTAATCAATTTGTTTATAAAAAAAATATCAACAAATGGCGGGAATTTTTTTTTTGCAAATCAATAAATATCATGTATTAATAAAAAAACGATAATATGATGATTAAGAAAAAAAAATAACGTTACTTGAATTTGTCAGTTTATGTTCAAGTAAAAAAATTATTTTTAAACAAAGTATAAATATTTTTTTAACTTTTATGGCGCGATCTTGTTGTTTGTATGTAAGAAAGGTTCTACGAAGCGAAAAATTTTTACGACCAATATTTTAACATTTTTTTTTACTTACAATTAAGACGGTTGTTCGGGAAAATTTTGTTAGTTAACAATTGTTTAACTTGTTGAAAAATTAATTTAGAGTAAAATTTTCAACGGGAATGTTCAGAAAACACCATATTTTTTTTAAATTTCAAAAAAAATATTCAATACCCTAAATAAATTGATTTATGTGCCGTACTCGCTTTTGCCACGCCACGCGTGCAACCTAAAAATGTCGCGCGCAGACCTATTTTCAGCGTTAAATTAAAGTTATAAATAATGGAGATAAGAGTTCCGGGAGCTAGGAGTTTTTATTGGAAATTTCCTCCTCTTTCAGAATCTATTTTTGAAATTCCTTTAATATTAATATTTTATGAAATATTGGCAAAAAACGAAATGCCATTTTTTTCCATCTTTAAGTGTTTATAACTTTTGGATTTCTTTATGTGCTAAAACACGCTTTTGGCACATTTTTCTAGGCGTCATTCCGGATCCAATGAGCTACCGCACATAATTTTAAGATCAGTATCTCTACTTTGTACCGTTTTCAACTTGTCGACTAGACTTAAAAGATATATTATTATCATATAAGCATTTCCGTAATTACAGCAGCACTTTTCACACACATGAGCAAACATACAATTTTACCAATTAGAGTATTAAACGTTTCGATTACAACAATAATAGTGGAATCGTCAATCGAAGTTCCTTGTGGCGCCCACTTGCTGACAGTCCAGTGCAATTCAGAAGCTAAACTTCGTAGTCTTTAAGGCCTCAATTCCCAGCCAGTACAAATTTGTACCAGTTGCTATGCAGTTTTATGCGCCCCGTGCCTGAGAACAGATTTCTTCAATATTTCTATCAGCCCTACCCGAATGATGCGCTAGTGCAGATCGTTGCCCAACGCGTGAGGCAAACGCCGCGATAACATCTAATACGCGTGTTGCAACTATTGTGAGCAGATTTTTTTGCACTACACTGCACGTATCCGCGGACGCCGGAACGGAATTAACATTCTTAGTGGGAAAATTTAGTTGGGTATTATCGTAATGGTATCGATTACACATCACACTTTAGTAAAATCAGACACATTTTTTTTCATCCCTAAAAATAGTACCTAGTTGAGTAGTACAGTTTTAAAATTTATTGGATTCCTTGGAAAAAAGATGAAGAGTACGCAAAGGTACGTTCCCGCATCCTTTCAGTTTCATCGTATTGTAAGCTTGTGATTCAGAATTCCCAGTATTTTTTTCTTATAATTGCACACTTTTTTAAATAGATTTTCGTCGGACAAGTGACATAAAAAATCCTGTGACATCATCTTTGTTTGTCGAAGATTGAAATAATGAAGACGTCTTAAACGTATTCATACAATTACTGGCGGGTTTTATAGTATCTGTCTCACAAGTTTACGAGCGCATCAAATTCAAACTATTATTGCTTGTGTAGTAGTGTAATTGGTAAATTAACCCGTCAATATTGTACGAAGTAACGTAAGTTTTAGGCCCGAAGGCATACTATACACGATAGCATCATTAGTTGTGTTGCAACATTTCTATTGTGAGTCGGTTTTTCTGCACCGCATTGTAAGTTTACGCTAACACTATTAGCCAGCGTGAGATGCAATTATTGTTTAATCTGTTTTTGATTTAGAGCCCAAAATTAAATACTTGCAAAAAAAAACTTTCGCAATTTCTAAATTGCCGTATTTTTCGTTACGAGCATGTAGCATGTTCACAAAGTTATTAAACCTTGTGAACATCCTACATGCATAAACAAGCTCATCTTTATCGTTTTCCTACTATACAAATAACATGTGATATATCACCTACACCGTGTAATATAACTGCAACTAATAAAACAAGTCCAAATAAATCAAAATAAATAATTGCTGATAGAAAGTGGGCTCGCCCACCTGTGTCTGTCTGTCAGCGGCGCAGTTGTATGTTAATGAACGCTAGGCATGTCGAACAATTATCGATATAATAATCGATATTTTTAAAATATTTCAAATAGATAAAGACACTTGTCGGAAACGCGTCAAAACATTGTTATAATATAAATAAATAAACAAGTGTCGAAAAAAAATGTGCTAATAGTAAAAGTTTGTAGTACATCATAATAACGTAAAACCATTTTTACCATAGGGTTACTTACCTGTTGGGTGGCGTTCTGAACTTTCAATTGATCTGAAAGCCTAATATAATATTTATTTATACTATTTTATTATTTTAGTGAGCATTAGCTCTTCGCCCGCAAATTCGTCCACGCTGCAATTTTCTCAAGATCCTCTAATTATTTTGAAAATAAATCATACCCTTTCAATGCTGAAAAATGGTTGAAATCGGTTCAGTAGTTTCGGAGCCTACTCGGTAAAACCAACAAGAAATATGTTTATAATATTAGTATACATCTTGTCCAAAAAAAAAATCGATATTTTTAGGAAGAATCTAATAGATATTTAAAAACATCGATACTTAAAAATTTGACATCTCCGACATCCCCAACACATTTTCAGAACACAGTAGGATGTGCAGTATTCGTCATACGATGTAGTAACAGATGTTTAAACAGTCATAGAGTTATAAAAGATTTGCATATCGGCGGTATTGCAAGGTGAAATATTAAGTTAGTCATAGATATTGCTCATTTAAATAAATTAACTTATTGGAATAGTCCGGAATTCCGGAAGTTTCTTGATTTGAGTGCAAGAAGATTGCTCAAATATGAAAAATATATCTAATTAATAATAATAGAGGTTAAAGTATGAAATTGCCGTTTTATTGTAATAGGTACTTCAAATTGACATAGAACCTTCATGGTTGGAGATTTTTGAGTGAAACTGTTTCATATGGTGCCTATGCTATACTTCTTTTAAAAAATGCGCAACATTCGACTATCGACTTTCAGTTGTTTTTTTATTCAGCTTAGACAAGAAAGATAGAGATACTTCGAAAATTCGAGTGATTTTTGAATACGAGTTCCGACGCGGAACTAACGCGGCAGAAACAGCTCGCAGTATCTATGTTGCGTTTAGAGATGAGACTGCTAATGAACGCACCGTGCGGTTTTGGTTTAATCTCTTTCGTGATGGAAACTATGATTTGTAGAACGAACCATGTGGAGACCGCCCACACAGGTGAATAACAATCAATTGAAAGAGATAGTGGAAGCTGATCCGAGCCCAACTACCCAGGAATTAGCGACATGTTTTAACGTTACCTTACCAACAATATTGACTCATTTGCGTCAAATCAATAGATTAAAAAATATGAAAAATGTTCTCATGATTTTACTGATCTGCAGAAAGAAACGCGTGCTGAAACTGTGTTGCCTTGTTGAATCGGTACAGAAATGAAAGAATATTGGATGGAATTGTGACATGTGATGAAAAGTGGATTCTTTACGATAACCGTAAACGAATAATGCAATGTTGCTGACCCCAGGTCAAACGCCGCAACAGTGTCCTAAAGCAAAGCCTACCAATAAAAAGGTAATGGTAACTGTTTGGTGGTCTCAGCATGGTGTTATTCACTGTAGCTTTCTCCAAACTGGTCAAGCAATAACGGCAGAAGTCTACTGTGCCGAACTCCGAACCATGATCGCAAAACTAGCAGTGAAACAGACCCGACTCATAAATCGATCTTCACCATTATTGCTCCATGATAACGCGAGACCTCATACAGCACGAGAAACCGTTTTAACTCTACAGGAACTGCAATTAGAAACCATTCGTATTCGCCAGATCTTGCTCCAACGGACTACCATTTTTTTCGTGATTTGTACAATTTTCTACGTGATAAAAAGTTTTCTTCTCAGGAGGCAGTACAAAATCGAATTTAGATCACAAGAGTTCTATCGCAACGGCATAAATGACCTTCCTATTAGATGGCAGCAATGTATAGATAATAATGGTAACTATTTTGATTAAATAAAAAAAAAAAACATTTTAAATTTTTCAGTTCAAGTCGGCAATTTAATACCCCGAATAATTTACATAAACGGACGCCGTCGGTTAGGACTGGTCATTTCTCAGCTGCCATGGTTTATTTTAATAATTTCTTTGAATTGTTAATTTTTTATTTCAGACGTTTTTATCCTGATCGTCTTTTATATCGTTCTCACATGTATGTATAATTTGAACACGATGTAAACAAAAGTAATAATTTATTATTTTAAAACGCGTGTCCGTGGAGTTTCTTGCACGTTCTTCTCCATAGAGGTCTACGCTTTGGAACGTGAGAATAGCTTCATCTTTTTTTTTTGACTGACCGACCTTGACAATTCAAATAAATAGGCCTGTAAATGGTCTAATTGAAATAAATGCTTGAGTTTGATTTCATGTTTCAGTAAATAATTATGGAAATAACTCAATCTTTAATCTATAATATAAAAATAAGTCGGGTTTTCCTTCCTGACGCTATAACTCCAGAACGCACGAACCGATTTCCACGGTTTTGCATTCGTTGGAAAGGTCTCGGGCAAGTTTTGAAAGAATTCAGGGAAAATTTCAACGAATAATGTGACGCAGACGAAGTTGCGTGGGTCAGCTAGTGATGTATATAACACTTAATATTTTTTTACTTTCTCGGGTCCCTGGAGACCCGGTCCTTTGGTAGGCGCACGAGGGGCCGAAACCAACTCGCAGAGGCCCCGTGAGACATTTCAAATGTAATGGGGCACCAACCGGCGATTATCCCTGTATGCACTGTGAAAGTATTTCCAAGGACAATCCCCGGTTGGAGCAGAAACAAAAAATAAAACGCAATGGGTTTGGGTGGTTTAGTCAAATCCAATCAAATCAATTTATTCATATTTTTAACAGTAAAATGTGTATAAATAGTCACAAAAACATAATATGTAGTAAAGATCTTACAAAAGGTAATTAATGGTAATTAAAGGTAATAACTATCTTAAATCTAGTTTATGGCTAAAATTAACTGCAATTACAAGATAAAAGTGGACTGTTAGTGGACTGATAATCTTTTATTATAGAAGAACTATTGGCCCCTGCCTGACCACTAACAATATACACGGCTTTTAAATGGCAGGTGGTGACTTGCACACTCAATGAAGTGGCCCCCGAAAACGGTCGTTAGCACAAAGTGACGTAGCGCCAAGGTGGCAACATAGCCTGAGGTGCTAGAGGAGTGGAGAGGTATACCACGGCTATCAGGACAATCCCGGAAGTGCGGTCAAGATCCCTAGCAGCATCTTAAAGGATTATACATCCTTCTCCCGAGCACATTTGCTCTAGTGAATCTCCACTCAGACCGGCCGATTAATGCAAGAGGTGGGAGCTCTGTTCTTCGTCAGTGTTCACTCTGGCCAGCCAGTAAAGGCAAGCCGGAGATGAGGAACAAGACTTCCTGGGAGATCAGGTTCTTGGGGTCGTCACTGCCCAACAGTTCGCCACAAAACTGCCTTGCGGATTGTATCTCTCTTTGTCTGGCCCCTCACCCTAGGTATGACCTAAGGTCCATCGGAACGCGTAAGCCCCACCACGACGTTAACGTAGAGATACTGCGGTAGGGATTAAATTATTACCTTTATTATTAGTCATAACGACGCTATTAAGTGCTTTAAAGATATTAACTCTAAATCATTATAGTCGTACATTAAAACCATCCTGGAAATTGAATAAACGTGCATTTAAACTTTATATGACATAATTAGCATTAATTCCTCACGTTAGCATCTTTATGCTTATTTAGCTGAATAAGGAAAATCAATTTATTACCACGTGTTCCTAGAAACGGCTGTACAAAGTATCATTAAACTTTAACCCCGGATTGTCCTTATAATATCCTTGATAATTCCTACTAGAATAGTATGTGTACGACTGAGCTAGAAAGGCCACTTCTCTAGGCAGTTAGAAGAACTCAATTAATATTCTAAATGCTTTTTATAAGATGACAGGGTTAATCAAATTTGTGTAGAACATGGCATACAACATATAACCTTTTTCGCGAGTACCGACTTCACAAATACTGCTATACTTCTAATTTGAGAAATCTTAGTCTAAATAAACATGAAGTGTGTCCGTCCCTAGCTTCAGGTGGAATGACACCAGTGCGATTCTGTAAAAAGCCAAAGTGAAGGTTTGGGTGCGGTGAAAGTGATCTGTCATTCCATCTTGATTACTTGGATTGACAGCTCACTTTGTGATCACTTCACCCCAGCCACTATGTGATCAATCACTTCACATTCACGTCACCTTAGTTTTCACGATGTTATTTAACAAAACAGACGGGCTGTTCCTCATTCAAAATATTTCTGTTTTACTATAAGTAAAAAAAAATTGTAAATTGGAATCTAGAAACAAACAAGTTCTCCTTTGACACATAGGAAGAACTCTCGTTAAAATCATTTGTACTGTGATAGATCATATTTTCATAGAAGAAGTAATAAAATGACTGATGAGGTAGAGGGGTGGGGTAGGGTTGTGAGGTGGTGGCTGGCTGGTAGGGTATTTTTTTTAAACTTTAATTTGTAATCTTGAGCTACTTGCTCACCATGATTTGTTCGCCTCCTGGCATAACATAGCGCTCTTTCGTCATCTTAATATATATAAATCTCGTGTCACAATGTTTGTCCTCAATGGACTCCTAAACCACTTAACCGATTATAATAAAATTCGCACACCATGTGCAGTTCGATCCAACTTGAGAGATAGGATAGTTTAAATCTCAATTTTTTGTTGCAATATTATTTAGGAGCGGAAAATGTGACGCAGACGAAGTTGCGCGGGACAGCTAGTTTATAATAAGATCTGTATATATGTACCTGTGTTAACAAATAAAACTGATTCTGATTCTGATTTTGTAGAATTGCGGACATAAGTTATTACTAACATATGTAGATGTACAAAAAACAAGGAAATATAATTATTGAGCTGTTAAATCCCACTTAGTCAAAACATGAAGCGCAACCACGCGCACATGCTGGTCACGTGAACGATGAAGTTACGATACTCAGTCAATTAACTGCTTTAAAAAAATGGCGTTTGTGTCGGACTCAATAAACGGCTGTCGAAATGGAGTACATAATGCTTTGTACAATGTATGCCTTAGTCGAAGGAAAAGTGATTGTTTCGGACAATAAATACAGTACTGGGAAACTACGTAATTATGGGCAACCTGCCACCCAAACTCAAATTGTGGCAAGATAAAAATATGGAGAAGTTAAACTAAACCATCACAAAAAAATTTAAAATGTTCACTCATGTGCCTAAAAGAGTGACGAACATCAAACGAAAATTGAGGAGAGGAAAGAGGCCAAAGAACAGGTGTGTGAGGACTAAAGAAAGAATAATAGAAGAAGAAACTGTGTTGCACCGACTCTTAACTATCATGGGATAAGAGCATGAAAAATTATGATTATTCGCATCTTGGGAAAGCACGTCTTCCCAGATGATACTGCATTGCAATTGAAATGGCTTCTTCTTACAAATACTCAACGGCCCTTCAACTTTACGTATTTAACCAAACGGAGTTTAACCTCCAGTTTTTCCAAGAAGTACCTACCGTATTACCCTGTTTATGGAGTTTAACCCTAAGAACAATATTGAAATCAATTCCCACGTTCTATATATTACCAGAATATGTCTACATGTTTAAATTTCTTGAGGATTTCCGGCGTCAAATGATGTGTAACACGAGGTATGTCGTTTGTGTTAACTTAACATTGCATTTAATCAATGCCAAATCTACAATCAACTCATATGCGACCATAAGGGACCATTCAATTAGTCATATGCGCCCTAAAACGAACTAGAAATAGATTTTTATTCAAACGGAGCTGAAATCAATACCTGAAATAACGTAATTCTTAACATTGCTAGTTTCAGAACGATATGTGACATCGATATAAGGGCTTGTGTCGATTATTATTTTAATATCTACCCATAATTTCTGTTATAATGGTCCTTGTTTCCTTCTTACCCTACTGCTACGCATCACCAAAGTCAAGGAGGGCTTATTTGCTCACAACCAGTGGTAACAGCTATTAAAACGCTTCGTTTTTTTATGCCAGTACCAATCATTCGGTAGACGGTCTTAAAAAACTCCCACCAAGAGCAGCCTATTAGCTGGTCCCGATCGATCGCCGACAGTTTCAATAATAAACGAATGTCGGTCGGCTGTTGCAATGCGCCGGGGTCCGTACAGCTGTTCCGGATACAAGCATACCATTGTTGCATACAACCTGCGGATTGATAGATATGGTGTCATTGAGCATTGCGGTACAAGTGAGAAAGGCAATTTAAGTGCTGACTGAAATAACGTAATGGTTTGTGACCCATTTAGAGATGCTATTCGCATTTCTGATGTCTCATGTGAACATATAGCCAAGAGACTCAGCCCTAATGATGGTTTGAGCAAGTGAAGAAACACCTAGATACCAAGATCTTTTATATAGCACAACGGGCCAAAGATCGACATAAATGGACAATGGATCGTCGAGCAGTTTTATCGCGATGCTCAACAGTGAGCCAACGGGTTAAGGAGAAGAAATGTTAAAATAAGCTATAATAAATAGATTGAATGTAGATGTAGTTGCTGATCTGGTGATGTAAATATTGCATACAATCTATAAATTGATCTCAAAACGAATTGATGTTACGTGTACATTGTTATCTTATGGACAACCAAACCAATAGTATTAAAAAATAGCGCAATGGATTTATTATTGTGTAATAATGTCTGATAATATCATAGTCAATATCGTTGCCTTGTAGGCTTGCATTATTGTGTTGTATTACATAGTTTGCTTCAGGCCTAATTTTAGCACCTCGAATACGGGACGTGAAATTATTGTCAGATACAATACCTCTATATTTCATAATTAAAAATTTCTATAATCTTTGTCTCGTGATATAATTTTTTTTTTATAACGGCCAAGTCTTTCTAGAAGATAACTTACTTAATCTACTTAGCTTGCAAGATAAGTTTGTTGTTCCCGTGTCTCTTTTGCAACATCCGTCTTTAGATATGAACATGACTGTATCAAACTCAGACTTTTATAAATTGTCCGTGTTATAATATATTAGACAGAAATGTACATGGCCATGGCGTGTTGCAATATTTAACATAGTACGAAAAGTACACGGGAACTGGAAGGTTCAAGTGAGTAGTCCTACTTGGCAGTAACCCAAAATAAAGTAATGCCACTATTACCTCCGTTCTTGTTAAATGAGTAATACATGATAGAGGCAGCTAAATGACCTCCAAAACTATGAAGGAAACTTACCAAAGAACAATGCCTTAACACACGTAGACACTGCCCCTGAAATAATAACAACTTACTTGCTTCTTACGACACCTGCCGAAATTCCAATCACACTTCGATCAGTACACGCCGAATTAAAAACTTATTAAATATATCAACATTTTTATATCGAGCTCGAAGCAAAGAGAGCGCTTCGGTCAAGGCCGTCGGCCAAGTGATCTCGATTCGTATCCAATTGTGAACGAGATGGTCTTCGTGTTGCTAAATTGAGGCTTTGCAATGATTAGAAAGGGTTAAGGTGAAGATTTATTGGTTCTGGTTCTTCACAATGTCTGGTGTTGCATCTGTTTTTAAAAGTGGCTGAATTCAATAGTTAAGAAATCATTTTATAGGTACTAGGATATCATATTTACTAGGAAATGCTCCTCCCATAGTCTTTTGAAATTTGTAGGCCGCGCCAATAAATTAAAATTATAAATTCAATTTATTGGCGCCAACGAATGCGGATCGAATAACAATGTTTCAAAAGATACAATATAGTAATGTTCTTATAAGCCTTTAATATGTCAATAACATTTTTTTTATATAAAACGTTGCCCACACTAGGAATTTCTCCTGTAACGTGGGTGCGTTTACAAACATACAAAGTCACAAATAGCCAGACCCGGAACTACTATCTGTAGGTCATACAAATATTTGTTCCGTGCGGGAATCGAACCCACGACACGCGACGCAGCAGCCGATCGCTCAACCACTGCGCCAACCGTGCCGTTAAATTGGCTTCAGTATTCACCAGATGCACTTATTTTTCCTTATTTCGCTATGAGGCTGGTACAAAAACAGAAAAACAGGCGCGATCAACATTTCTTTGGGAGCACGCGAAAGAATGAAGGAAATCCGCGTGTTAAGGTCACTTGCCGAAGTTGTCGAACCGTTCGGCGCATGCGTTCGCACGACACCGAAGGCTGTCTACTATCAATCGTGTTTTCTGTAGCAGTGATAACGTTCGCGATGTAATAATATACTTTAAAAGTTATTTTTTTATTTCTAAGCGTTCATGCATTTAGATCTATATGTAGAAATTAAAGATTTTCTAAGCATAGCATCTTTATTGGAGGGCTCGCACGTATCGTCATAGATTCATTTATGTCCTCAGCATCTGTATGACTGACTGAATCCCTACCTTCCTTATTCTTAATTATTGGCATAATGAGTCCACTGGTGGACATAGGCTCCTACCTCACACCAATCATAACGATTCTCGGGAATTCTCATCCCGCTTCAAACTTACACCCTTTATAAATCTTGGATCAACCTAACCTTAGAACGCCTCCCTTACCTATGTTTAACGATTAGTTCTGCTCAATAACACCATCCATAGCGACGATGCTTCTTACACAATCATCAACATCAATGACAAAATTCAATTTACCAATACTAACAGTGAAATCAAACAATTACCTCGCGACAAACAACAGTTACATGTTTACAGCAACAGAGTCGCCATTGATGAGGTCACAAACAAAGCAAAAATCAATCATTCAGATTTATTGGGCTTTAAAACTGATGGTGACTCCATACTTCGCAGTTCCTATTATGTTATCATATCGAGAAGTCATCAAAATTATGCGCAAATTACTTACTTTTATTGAAAAACAAAGTAACCAAGCGCAATTATACTATTTATTAACACTTAAACAGATATTTATTGATTAAGTAGTTTCCTTATGATTCATTGTATGCTGTATAATTAGCTAGATATCCATACCTGGCAATAATTCCACCTAGTAACAGGGTTCAAATCCTAGCAAGTACCTACTTGTACCCATGAGATTTTTCAACTCATACGAGTATTTTCAAAGTAAATAGGTCTGAAATCGTCAACCCGCCTGCAGCAAGAGGGCCTTTTCTTTATGAAAAGAGGTTTTTCCCAAGCCATGAGTGTCATTACAATGCAGCGCAACTCACTTTATACGATATATTGAGTCCTCCTGATCTGTACAGTAATGAGAAATTCTTGTCCTACAAAATTTTGCCCTTACAGATCTGAATCATCCATTGCCAAGTCTTGATTATTTGCCAACAGTATTGTTAGAATAAGTTGAGAAGATGTTTCTTAACATGGTCTAAGGTTATAACAGTCGGCCTGGTGCCAAAACAAACAATCTTGCTGGAACGAAAGTCTAACAATCATAATCTTTATGCCAGACACATCTAATGGTTAACGAACTGATTATTTAGCTAAGTTCAAAACTAACAAACAACGTCGTAAATGTTAAATTTTCGCGCCTCTCTTGAGCGTGCAGCGCAGGCACACTGCAAAGGTCAGGGGAACTGGTTTCAAACTAATACAAGCAGGAATCCTCTAACGTGGCTTACCTCATGTAGGTTGAACATAGATCGATAAATATTTTTTTGATTTGTCAAGTTTGAATTAGACATGAAATAGAAAAATGAAACCAATGTTAATATTTAGATTAAAGAAACATTGTCAAAAAACAAATTCTCAGACTAAATCGTCAAAGTAAACGTACTTAAAATAAAACAAATGGTGAAAAAGTCTTACAAAAACACACGACTAGACAAATTACTTATTCTTCAGAGAAACGATTTTGTTTTTTCTTCAATAGCAAATTGATCAGACGTGATCAAAATAATTAAGGTCTTCGATATCCTAGAATAAAACTTTGGTAAAGCCTTGAACCCCACATTATCATAATCGCCTTGAGGTTAAGTAATCAAAGGCTGTGTAACATCCACGTGTGGCACAGCATTTTAGACATACTGAACAAGAATTGATCACAATACTGTAAGCACTGTCTTCCTCTACCGCGTGAATCTGACATCGAAGCACAAACGATTTCCATGGGTCCAGAGCATGATTCTGGACCCCCCTTAACTTAGAATTTTTCGTCGGCTTTTTTCTCATTTTTTTCATTTTTTTTTTCAAGGGTATTTTTACTTAAGACTGCTCATAATCGTTATTCTGACCTAACCCAATGAGATTTTTAATAAAAAAATAATTAATTAACTACTTTCACTAAAAAGAGCAATCTGAATAAAACCACAAATAGATACCTACTTGTGGTACTCTTGCAAAAAATTAAAAAATGAGAAAAGAACCGACGAAAAATTCCAACACTTTCCACATTCCAGAATCATGCCCTGGACCCATGGAAATCGTTTGTGCGTCGATGTCAGATACACGCGGTATAATTGCAAATATTTGTGCGCTGGAAACAGCAGAATATAATGTACGCTTTAAATAACTATAACATATTTGGTGCGGCGGTTTAGGAAAACCTCATTAAACTTCGTGACTATTATAAATACTGGACGGTATTTGAAGGGTCTGGTCAATAGTTGTTGAAAATAAGCGGGAACCTACTCACGGATTGAACTCGGGCGATCAGGAATGAGAATCGTAAAGGAATGAGAGGATAGTACGCCTTACCTGATGATCGAAGCTCGCCCACGTGGCGCAAAGGCAGGCGACCTGGTGATTCTTCTGCTCCCAAAATGGCGACGGCGTCAATCTCGTTCACAACGCACGACACTATCACAAGTCGTTTTATATCCGCGAGGCGGGTAATAGACACTGTTTATAAAGTTCTCGGCAATCCAACTAATTGGATGCTTCAGTCTTCAGCCAGGTGGCATGAAGGCCGGCGGTTGAGGTACGATGTCCTTTCCAGACAAAGTTCTAGATCGCACTGATGACTCTGCGGTAGGCGTACATACAGGGGAAAAGGAAAGAATTGAGGGTAGGACCGAGATAATAAGAGATTGAGGGTGGGATCGAGTTCGTTCGTTCGTATTCGGTCATTGTTTTAATATATGTTATGAGAGATGGCGCCACCATTTCCCCGGCCTTAAAGGGTCACCTTTAATGAAAATTTAAACTTAGCTTTATGAGGCGTACTACCGTGTACCTACTCAGCAGGTAGTAAGACTAAGGTGCGGATAAATATATGATTTAATTTAAGAGTAATAATGGCTGCGAGTTGCGTGATAACTTAAGTTACATACCTACAATTACAAATTTAGAGAAATAATAATTTGGAATCGCTAACTAACTAAAACTTATAGGCCTAACTATCAAGCCAGGCCTTATTGAGTCGGTAACGGGCACAGACGTACAACAGGGCGCACGTAGCTACCCTTCGCGGTTTTTACAGTAACAACGCGGGTTGTACCGTCTTTAGAGGTATGCAATTTCTCAATAATGCCTAACGGCCACGAAAGAGGCGGAGAATTATCAGTAATGATAACTACAATAGTACCTTCTTGTATGGAAGGTGTATGACTATTCCATTTGGATCTAGCCTGAAGTTGATGTAAGTATTCCGAACGCCAGCGCTGCCAGAACGACTGCACAAGTTTGTCAAGTAGAGTATGTCTCTGAAGCAAGCTGAGACTGTCTGCTTCAGGAGCGGGGAGGGACAACAATGGAGCCGTGTGCAAAAAGTGCGCAGGGGTCAGCGCGGCTGGTTCAGTAGGGTCACTACTCATAGCAGTTAGTGGCCGCGAATTAACTAAGGCCTCAACTTGGCTAAGAACGGTTATGAGTTCCTCGTATGAGAGGATTTGTTGCCCTATAACTTTAAATAGGTGAGTTTTAACTACTTTAACCATACTTTCCCAACATCCACCAAAATGTGGGGAAGCAGGCGGAATAAACTTCCAATCTATATGATTTAAGGAAAGTTCTTCCTCCAGACAAGGACGAAAATCTTTAAGAAATTTATAAAGGTCTCGTAAATAAGAACTAGCACCCACGAAACAAGTACCGTTATCGGTGTATAAGCATTTAATAGGACCGCGTCGCGAAAGAAAGCGTTTTAAGGCTGCGAGGAAAGTCACTGTGCTTAAATCTGTAGCCACTTCAATGTGCGTGGCACGTGTCGTCAAACACGTAAAAATGCAGAGCCAAGCCTTACGGCTTTTAACACCCCGACCACGAAATGGCGTGTACTGCAGCGGGCCTGCATAGTCACAGCCGGTGTGAGTGAACGCCTTGTCGACTTGGTTAACACGCTGACTAGGTAGATCTGCCATAAGTGGGAGAATAGGACGCGGGCGGAATTTAAAGCAAGTGTTACACTTATGGATTCTGTGGCGAATTATTCGACGTGCGGCCAAAATCCAATATTTTTGCCTGAGTAAGGACATCAGCAACTCAGGACCAGCATGAAGATGTTTCTTGTGACAAAAGTCAACCAGTAGATCGACAATATGGTCATGACGCGGTAGAATACAGGGGTGTTTATATTCGTATGGTTCGTCCGAATTTGTGAGACGACCACCAACACGTATGATGCCGTGCTCATCGAAAAACGGCTTAAGCTTATGTAGGGCGGGAGTGCACGGTTTATTGTTTTTCAAATTATGAATATCGTCACGGAAATGAACTTGCTGTACAGCTCGCAGCAACTTAACTTCTGCATATTTGAGATCAGAGCTTGTTGATACAGTATGTTCACTAGGCAGTTGTCTTATAAACTTATAGACGTAAACAATTGCGCGCAGTAATTTAGGCCATGACGACATCCGCAGTGCGAGCGCGTGAATTGGTGATTCCGTAACGTCAGAAACCACGAGATGAGCCACTGACTTCTCTTCGGGTACGCCCTCATGCAGTGCACTGTGGTCGAAAGTATGTATGGGCCACTCAGATGAGTCATGAGAAATCCACGAGGGCCCATGATACCATAATGGATGATGCAAGAGTTTAGCTGGAGTAACACCACGAGACAGGCAATCGGCGGGGTTTTCAGTACCCGCGACGTGGTTAAAACAATTAGCGGGAATAAGCTCTGTTATCTTAGTAACCCGATTGGCGACAAAAGTTTGCCAACGGTGCGGAGATGAATTTATCCAGGCGAGCACTACTTTAGAGTCAGTAAACGCGTATACCTTATGGATGCAGTAGTGGGGAGATACAGTGTCTTGTACCTTGCGAAGCAACTTCGACAACAGTAGGGCTGCGCACAGCTCAAGTCTAGCCACCGAAATTGTTTTCACAGGCGAGACTTTTGACTTCGCACTAACTAACTGCACTGAGTAGTTAGAACCAATGCCTATTTGCATATACACGACTCCGCCGAAAGCGCGCTCGCTGGCGTCAGCGAAACCTATTAAATTGATGACGCATCTATCGACCAACCCCAGATGACGCGGAATAATAATTTCATTAAGCGTAGAGAGCTCAGTACAAAACTGTTTCCAAGCGGTGACTATGTGGTCAGGTGGTATGTCGTCCCAGTCACACTTTAACAACCAAAGCTCCTTAATTAAGAGCTTGGCGTACAGAATGGTGGGGGCAACAAACCCCATTAAGTCCCATAGCCGAGCCACTGTGGAAAGCATGGTTCGCTTAGTACACTTCATATCATCTGGTGTGGCGACGTCAAAGCGGAAACTGTCACAAGACTTGTCCCAGCGTAACCCCAGGACTTTGTGCGGTATAGACTTCTCATACTCGATATCAGGCGAAGCCTTATGAGTATCAGGTATGTGTGCGAGAACCTCTTTCGAGTTACTTGTCCATTTGACGAGGTCGAACTGACCTCGCTTGAAGAGCTGAATAAGCTCATCACAAAGCGAGATTGCTTGCGGTACGGACATGACGCTACAGGCAATGTCGTCCATATAAAGAGCGGAGGAAGCAGCAGCTGCTGCTGCGGGGAAGTTATCGCCTTCATCGGCGACTAACTGGCGGACTACACGTAATGCATGATATGGACTAGACTTAAATCCAAAGCAAACACGATTAAACTGATAAACCGCTATAGGTTCATGTTTGCTAAATCTGTAAAAGATGCGTTGAAATCTACGGTCAGAATCACGAACGCCGATATTGAGAAACATTTGGCGGCAATCAGCAGACAGGGCAATTTGAAAGAGACGAAAACGAATTATAATGTTAAATAGATCACCCTGCAGATTGGGTCCTGCGTGCAGAATTTCATTAATCGAACGACCCGATGTGGTTCTACTACTAGCGTCTAAAACCACGCGAAGTTTAGAAGAAGTCTTATCTTCGCGAACGACACCGTGATGCGGAATATAATACGACAGATTAGAAACGTTGTCATCCTTTACAACTGGACTCAAGTATCCTTTATTTATGTAGTCCTGAATGACGTCATTGTAAGCGCCGCGCAACGCTGAGGACGCATCCAGTTTGCGCTCTAAACAATGAAAACGCCTAAGTGCAGTGGAGTATGAGTCGCCTAGCGAATAAGCGTCGTCGGAAAAAGGCAACGACACAACATATCTACCACTGTCATCGCGAACAGTGGTAGCGCGGAAATGTTCTTCGCATTCGAGATCCTTACGGCTCATCGAGGGCGAGGCGGGAATTTCTTCAAGTTCCCAGAATCGCTTTAGAAGCGAATCTAAACTGGGATCCTGAAGAACAGAACAACATGACGTTGTACTCGTACAGTGTGAAGTATATGCTGTAGGTACTGAACCCATAACCACATACCCCAACACAGTTTCAATAGCGGGAGGTATATTATTTTTCTCGCTTTGCACTATGTTAGGCAAAAGCAAGCGCGGGAATATAGCAGCACCAATCAAAACATCAATAGCGCCCGGCACCGCAAACTTCGAATCTGCGAGCGGTAATGTTTTGAGATGTGTAAGCGCAGACACATCGACGAGAGCGTTCGGCAGTGTCTCCGTTATACGTTCAACAATAAGCGAAGAAACGTTGAAATTAATATCACTATTAAAACGAGAATATAATTTAATATCTACGGAACCCTTAACTGGTTTTTCCGACCCACCGATTCCCTTAACTATTAAGTTAGAAGACTGAAAGTTCTTCCAAAGTCCTAAACGATTAAAACATTCAGAAGTAATAAAATTACTTTGTGACGCGCTGTCTAGTAAACAACGTATTACGTGCGGTTTATCATTCGCATCGTACACAACTACTTGGGCTGTAGCGAGCAGAACGGTTGTGTACGCTGTACATTGCGGGCTATCTGTCGACGATGCTGCCTCGCCCCGAGCGTTAATCGAGCGCGACCGAGTGGCAACCGAAGTTGTACACAACGACACTTCGGACTGTGACGTAGTAGGAGGGGCTGTATGCATCGAAACCGGTTCCGGTTGTGACGTCGAAACAGGTGTTGATTGCGGATTTTTATTATTAAAATGTAACAATGTGTGATGACGTTGATTACATGTACGGCACCTTGATTTAGAAGAACAATTAACTGTCTTATGTTTAATACTCAAACAATTGATACAAGCATTGTTGTCTTTCACATATTTAAAACGAGCTGTCGGAGTCAAATTATCAAAAGCGGGACATTTATAAAAGTGTTCATGCACGAATGATTCACACAGACACTTGTTTGAATTATTCGATTCGGAGCAAGTTACATAAGATTGTGGATTAGGAGCGGAATTTTTATTATTAGAACTACGCGATTTACCCGACTTACGCGAATTGTCAGAACTGTTTGAATTATTGTTGTTAGATGAGGGTGGTTGGGTATTACGGAATATCCGACACTGATCATTGATGAAGCTGACAAAACTATCTAGACTGGAAATCTTATGATTACGTTCTGTCATCTCGAAAGCGCGAATAGTTTCAGCGTCAAACTTTTTTATTGCGAGGTGCAATAAAATAAAATCCAGAAGGTCAACTAACTTTAGATTCTTAAGGGAATTAATTGCGGTAACGAACTTGTCCACGAATAGCTGGTAATTCGAAGCAGACGCGGTACCAGGCAGTTTAAGATTTAAAGCTTGATCCAAATAGGTAGATGCGAGGACACGAATATCCTGAAACCTAGCAAGGAGTGCCTGGAATATGACCTGGTAATTCTCAGCGCAGGGTGTGATGCCCGAGAACACAGACTGTGCCTTCGGCGACAGCTTACCTATTAAATAGTACAATCTGTCTGCATCTGTCAACGACTTATTGTCATGAACTGTAGATTTAAAGCTTGCATAAAATAACGGCCAGTTTCGTATATCACCGTCGAACGACATGAGCTCGATTGGCGGCAACCTTGGTCTGCATGTTGCGGGATCAGCCACACTGTGTATCCCGGACGGCTTGTCTTCAAATTGAGACATCACTCGTTTAATGGAACAATACAGATCCTCGAATGAGGCGTAGGCTTGATAGTTAGGCTTCGTATTGGGACATATAGCCACTAACCTTGCATTATAATCATCTAACAATTTATGAAAGTCCGTTCGAATATCATCCATCGTTATACATGAGCTGAGAAAGCTTTCCCTATCAGATTCGGAAGTGTTAGCGATTTTAGAGCGATCATAAATTGTCTGAATACGCTCGAAAAGTACATTACGTTTAGCTTCTAGAATCGCCAACTGTTGATCTTCGGACGAAGTGATTGCCTTTGCATCACGCGGCATGTTTATGTAATGCAGTTACAAATAACCACACAAACAACTATGTTTAAGAATGGGTTAAGATGTAAGTATAAATATGCAACCCACAGCCCGCTATCGTCGAAACGTATTCGGTAAAGTTATGTAGGTATGATATTTATACTGCGTAGGTATCTACAAGTAGTACACCTATTCTATTTTATTTTTTCTCTTAGAGAATGAATGTCTACCCGCGGTACTCGGAAAGCAAATTATTCCTGACAATATAAAAGAAGGTAGGTGATTCCTCTAAGGGCGGTTAACTAAATGACGCTTGAAATACGGAGATTTACAATACGACGAGTTAGTTTTACTTATTAATGATTTAAATTAATATTAGATACGTACTTATGTATCTACTACAGCGGCGTTAATGGGACCACGTAATGGGTCTACAAATTGATAATGGAATTTATGTTAAATTCGGAAAATGGTTATTATAGTAATAAATCCGTCTCGAAGGACCAAATGGTGCGGCGGTTTAGGAAAACCTCATTAAACTTCGTGACTATTATAAATACTGGACGGTATTTGAAGGGTCTGGTCAATAGTTGTTGAAAATAAGCGGGAACCTACTCACGGATTGAACTCGGGCGATCAGGAATGAGAATCGTAAAGGAATGAGAGGATAGTACGCCTTACCTGATGATCGAAGCTCGCCCACGTGGCGCAAAGGCAGGCGACCTGGTGATTCTTCTGCTCCCAAAATGGCGACGGCGTCAATCTCGTTCACAACGCACGACACTATCACAAGTCGTTTTATATCCGCGAGGCGGGTAATAGACACTGTTTATAAAGTTCTCGGCAATCCAACTAATTGGATGCTTCAGTCTTCAGCCAGGTGGCATGAAGGCCGGCGGTTGAGGTACGATGTCCTTTCCAGACAAAGTTCTAGATCGCACTGATGACTCTGCGGTAGGCGTACATACAGGGGAAAAGGAAAGAATTGAGGGTAGGACCGAGATAATAAGAGATTGAGGGTGGGATCGAGTTCGTTCGTTCGTATTCGGTCATTGTTTTAATATATGTTATGAGAGATGGCGCCACCAATATTCTTGTATCAACAATATTCTTACGAACTTTATTTTTCAGTTCCTTCCTCCTTGTTACTCACAAGTTTTGTTAAGCTTTAATACCTGTCTTATCAAAAAATGCGTATTATTTTTTGTCGTATGGTCGTTTCGTCTTGTTACAGTTGACTACATCACATAGGATGATACAATGGGTCACCTAATAGCTAGAACTGATCTTTTAAAGTCAATCTTTAGATGTATTTTAAAGAGTTTCTAAATTTAATCTTCCTCTTATCAGGAAAATTAGTCCAGTAACTTGTCTAAGGTAGTTCCTTAGACAAGTTACTGGAATAATTTTCCTTCTATCTGCCGATACAGATGCTTAAGCTATTTTTTTAAACCAGTCTTCTTAAATGTTCTAGATGCTGTGCTCCGCGCTGTTCCTAGTGTCCCTGGCTCTGGTCAGCGGCGACGTGTCCCATCTCCTGGAGACCACCACGACGCCCGAGCCGCCACCGAAGCCCTACCTCTTCTCCTACACTGCTGGAAGGTACCCTGGGCATGCCGACAGGACACACACTGAAGTCAGCGATGGCAGTGGTGTTGTTAAAGGTGACTATTATTGGCTTCCACCTGAGGCTCCAGACAAAGTCCATTCTATCATCGAATGTGATCGTGAAAAGTATGAGGGATTGATCACATCAAAGAAGACTGATCAAAATTTTCCTAAGAACCAATAGCGTTATTGTTGTGGAATTTCTGTGAGGAAACGTCAATAATTCTTTGTGCATCAAAATCTGAAGTTTTGAGGAATATACTGCCATTGCCGCTATTGGTTCATATACCACTTTAACAGTTTTTTCGATGGTATTTTCACTCCCAAACATTTTTGACGTTCTGACAACGCCTTCGACACGGTCTACCGCTAATATAATATCTCTTGTCTAGTCTTAGGTTAACTTGTAGTATCTCTAAAGAACCTTTTTCGATGATTTTATTCAATACTTTAATCTTCCATATCAACCTCCTAAAAAGTTATCGTGATACCCAGTAACCGAGTTGTGATTTTGGGAATGTTGTGATAGCAGTCAATTCATGTAATAAACTAGTATTTATTTGTATCAGGTTAGATCTGACGGCTTCAAACAAAGTTTTGAAAAGACACATCTACCTAAGGTGGGATGATATGGTTTTCTAGATAATTCTGTGGAAAAAAAACTACTTACCGAGAAAGTACTTTTCACATGATTGATTTCAAAGAATATTCTTAAGATTCAAGTGGTTAGATCTGTGCTTGGACAGGATAGGTAGTTGCTCAAAATCATTTTCAGAGACGTTTAGCCCATTTTATCACGGCCAAGCCTTGAATCTTTCAGTCAGACAATACAATGCCATTCAATGTGTTTTATTTTAATTAAAATGTCTGTTTCGGACCACAACTTTTTCGCATAAATTATGAATGTTTTCAAACTAATTTTATTGTTGCTTGACCTTTACCGATTGAAATGACATAAACCAGTTTTATAAGCGCTTCTAATCAAATATGAGTAACACAACAAAAATCTTAATAAGCGTGTATAATTAATTATAAATTCCGTAGACTTGTAAAAACATAGAAGACATAATTACTCGTATCTATACTTCTATTGTATTCTCCTAATATTATAAAGAGGTTACAGGTAAGGTTGTAGGGAGTAATCTCTGGATATCCTGAATATACGCCCAACAAAGTGGGCACGAGTCAGCTAGTGACTAACAAAGATATATCAGTTTATAACGGAGACGTCATTACAGCTTCACAATCCCATCTGTTCACTAAGACTTTTTAAAACAGAATTGAGAAAGATGATCAACAATCTGTGTTGTGGTTTAGCTGATTGCTGAAAACTTTTTGTTGATTATACTGCTAATTTATTTGTCTCTTCTTTTCGTATCGACGGTATCAACAACTATATTAGGTATACTGTTACGGTTCAGTGGTTGCTAAGTTTATAGTGGCGTTGTCCTGATTTTAAGTTTCTATCTTGTGTTATGAAGATTAGTAAATATAGAGTATATTCATACTCTCTATTAACCGGTTAACAGTCCCATAAACCACCTCTGATCTTCGCTGATTGTATATCCATTGTATCTGCTGAGCGGATAGTGAACCGGTTAAATCTTTGAATATGAAGAACTCCATTCCTAAAAAGGCCACTTTAGCAGAATCAGAAAGCACATCACTAACCGTCACTTTAAAATTTTCCCAGTCAATTATGAACCTAATGCTTTAGCGAGAAAGATGAAAATTTGTTGCGTGGTGAAATGCTGCGCTGTACAATCCCGTCATCACGTATTAGAACACTGGCTAGACAATACATCTCTTCAATTGCAAGAACAATATGAACAAGAACAAATGAAGTAACATTCACAACAATTATACTTTTTAATGCGGAGATATTAACTTGGAATTTGCGTAAATTCCCTTGCTCCACATAGATCTACGAGCTAGATACCTTGAAACGCCCATAAGGAAGAGAAATCCATACTCAATTCTGTTTTATGACCAGACTTTCTGAACGCATGATTCGAAGCACGTAGATAAAGACTTAATATAGATCTGTTAGGACAAATTAGATGAACAACTACTTATATACAACAAAAAACGATTCTAGGCTCGTTTTTGTTGTAAATAAGTAGTTGTTTAGCTTTGTAGTTTTACTGAGGAATTCTGAATTAGTCTTAGTTCTTGGTTACCTGGTTCTTTGGTTCATAATTGAGACTATAATAGAGAAATGAATCGATAACGTAGTCCTTTGCTTATTTTTACCCGATAAGACAAACAATCCGAAAACTCGGAAATGTTGCGGCTTTTTATTAATGAAAGCTATTATTTTTGATCGCTTCAGAATTAACAGTTGAGATTATTATAATCATTATTATCAGAATAATGATTATAATAATCTCAACTGTACCTTAATGCCTGTAATGAATACTAAATGGCAAATTTATATTTCTTCTCATGCACACGTAAAACCACCGAACAGACAATATTATGCCCGCTCTCAACACGAGTATTACCGAGTCTTGGCAGCAGCTGCGAAATAGAGCGGCCCTTCACTGTTTGTTCAAAGCTTTCCACCTTGAGCTTACCTTGACATCGAAGTACGAATAAAATTCAGTAATTAATTTATTAATTACCGTCACGCCTTTACATATGCCTCCAAGGGGTTACCTACCCTTTTTTTTTTTTTTTTTTTTTTTAGGGATGGGAAATCATCCAATGACTCCTCCCGCTCTGGGTGTAGCGGGAGGGAGTGTCAGACTTCTACTGACTAAAACCCATCCATGTTCCTTCATTGCCCTTTGTGTTCCGGAGCCACGGTGTCTCTTGCGAATAATCCCGCGACTCCGGCAGGCGTCGGCCCTTTCGGGCCCCTCTGTGTGCTGACTCTCTTTGAGGCGCGCGTGGAACACTAACGCGCCGTCGACACGGCCTGTCGTCACTAGACGGACGGACGGCGAGCCACCCATAGCTCGCCGTCCACAGGCCCGCGCCTACGGTGGCCGGTGGTCACCAGGTGGTGTCCCCCGACGCCCGCGGCGTCTACCACGGCGGCCGGGACGAGAGGGTCTCCTCTCCCTCTCCGCCACCTCCTTCGCTAGCATGACTGCTTCGCAGAAGGAGGCAACGGCGTCCCATTCCGTCTCGCTCCGGACCATGGCTTGGACCAGGGCCGGACGCGAGAGGTTGCCGCCGATCGCCGTTTCGAGGACACGGCGGAAGGGGTTACCTACCCCTTGGAGGCATATTATGTGCACTGCCGGAGTCGCGGAACTATTCGAAAGAGATACCGTGGCTCCGGAACACAAAGGACAATGAAGGAACATAGATTGGTTTTAGTCAATAGAAGTCTGACACTCCCTCCAGGAGAAGTCATTGGATGATTTCCCATTCCTAATAAAAAGGGGTAGGTAGCAGCATGCTGTCATCCTAATAAAGTAATATTTAAACGTGTGTAAAATTGCTCTCTTAATTTGCATACCATCTAGGTACGACTGAAAAGATGTCAGCCAGTTTATAAGATCAACCTCTCACCATGTAAACTTATTTGGAGTGAGCATGATGTGAACTGTCATAACATCTTGATAGTATGCATTGACAGCTCATTTTTATATCCACTACTCCTAAGCTTACTGCCTGTCGATTCTGTATACATGTCGAAATGAAGGCTTGGTTGAAGTAATCACGAACTGACTTGAATTCCTAAGATCACGTTTTTTAATATTTCCAGGTTCGTTCTCGTACGTGGACCCGAGCCAAAAGGTGCGCACCGTGGACTACGTGGCAGACAAGCAGGGCTTCCACCCGGTGCTGAGCGACGTGCCGCCGGAGCACCCCAGCGACTCTGAGTCGGTGGCGCAGGCCAAGAACCGCCACTACCAGCTCTACGCCAAGATCGCTGAGGAACACGCGACGCACCCTCACCCGGAACGTGAGTTATTGTCTTTTGATCATCATGTCTGCCAGACATGTTCCACCCACTACGGAGTATCTTGAGGTCGCTTTTGTGCCTTAATCTTCTGATCTGTGCGAGTCTCATCCAAGTCTTCTTTGGCCCTTTTTGATACACATTACAGATTTTACGTAGCTTCATAAAAAAACTCAAGCTTTTAATGGGCAAAAGACAGGTTTGGCGAAACTTTCAACAGCCGTACAGATGTGTGTGCCTGCTGAGATGGGTCCAAGAGTTGTCATTTGTAGATATTTGATAGTAGTCCTAAGTTCGAAAGTCTGAAATCCAGTTCCCCCTAGGGGTTTTGCATTACCCGATAACTGGATCTACTAATTAAATAAATGCTCAACTAATAAAACCATTATTCTCTCAGTTTCAGTACTCAACGCGCCCCACGAGACAGTAGCGGTCGCCCAGGCTCGGGCGAAGCATGCCGAACTCTTCCGAGTGATCGCCGAGCAGCACGCCCGCATTGCCGCTGAGAGGGAACTGCTGCTGAGAGAAGAGGAGGAGAAGCAACACCTACAGGAACTCGGCCAGTAGACTAACTTGACTCCTCACAACTTGTTGATCATCAAATATGGAATAGCAGATGGTAGAGCTTTAATGACTAATGGTCGAATTTTCAATCGCTGGATATTTTCTGAGGAATATAAGCCGGATTCACACGCTTGCCAAACCTAAACAAACAGTCGCAATTATAGCAGACACGACGTCGGTCATGCTTGCCTGTCCAGAATAAACTAGCAATCGCGCAATTATATTTATTTTTCCTACTCTTCCCGCTGTATTTTTTTCTGATTAATTTTATTGCGGGATCCAAGAAGGTGAAATCGTTTCTCCGGGAGCCTCATTGATTCGGCGTTTATCTAGTGGTCGCCACTGTTGATTCTGACTTTCAGGAGTTGCAGTAGTCGGGAATGTGTGGCGGGCTTGTAGCTGGCGCAAGCGTGTGGTCGGCGAAGTTTAAAACTCGAAAATTAGCTAAAGCCTCGTATCCACTAGGCAACATTTGGCGCGCGACACGTGAATCTCAACATGTACGGCAACGCTGCACAACAGCGCGTGACGTTGCTAGCTGGCGCGCAACATGACGCGCGGCTGAGTGCATCGTTAGTTGAGCATCAAAACAAATGTTCGGCGTCAACATTCAACAAGTTGCGAAACATGTTGAGCAACATGTCGCGCGTCAAATGTTGCCTAGTGGATACGAGGCTTTAACCTTTGTAGAGGTTTGAAGTTTGCGGCAGGTGCCAAACGTGTAGATCCGGCATAAAAATATGACTGGCAGCTTTCCCATTGAAAATATGTCAGACTGTCATATTATATTCTTCAAATTAAAACCGTCCGGCAATTGAAAATAGGACCTTATTGTACTGTATGTACTAACGATATAGGAGTTAGGTGTACAGTCTGCTAAACGTAGTCGGAAATATTCTGTGTCTGACTGATGCTGAACGAATTTTTACCGTAAACATGCTGAAGACATAATCCGCATTTATGGTGATGTGCTTTAAAATTGCTCACAGAATGGCCCCCAAGGCTTTGAGGACCCTTAGGTACTTGAAAAATGATGATGATGATCAATGATTGCTTTATTCGATTCCCTGCTATCCATATTTGGCAATTATAACGACTGCAGTGATACAATCTAAAATTAATACAAAATTTGTTACATATTTTTAATTATTTATGTAGGTACATTTTTCTAAAACTTTTACATTTTTTCTACTTTTTTATGAATTTGATACTTGTCTTTTTTAACCAGTTAACAAAGTTACAATAACTAATCATTCATACGAATGACCATTTATTTTGGACAGTTTTAACGTTTTTGTTCCATCAGAAGTGTTTCTTATCGTCTGTTTTTTTTTTTTTAAATAAAAACTCACTGTATAGTTACCAAACTGTGAATAATATGTAAGATTGTATATAAAATATTAAATATAAGTATTTTAACGATACTCTCTTAAATTGCCATATTTAAACCAATTTGATATTCTCTAGTACTTTTTATTGTATTAAGAAAAAATGTTGTATTTCATGTAATGTTTTTTATTTATAATGAAAACATCTCAATCGAAAAAAAAACTAAATAAATGATAATAAATAATAATGATGATTTTTCCTGATTTGTCGTGCATATCTTGTTGTTTTGAGCTTGTAAATAAGTCATGTTTTTTTTTCAGCTACTTTTTCCATTCATCTGCATAGCTTGAGACACTTTTTCTTGAGCAACTTTTGAACTTTTTTTTTTATTTTTATACTAAACGGGGAAACTCTTGGCCCATATCTCACCTGATGGAAAGTGATGATTAGGCCGAAGATGGAAGCGAGTTTCACCCGGAATCCTCTTACACAGAGGAACTGGCTATCATACCTCTAATTGCCGGAACTCTTTATTTTTTCGTACTGTTCGATTTTAATCATGGCGGCCACTCTCAACGTTGTCTATATTTATCGGTGGCCGGCCTGGGTACCTATATTTTAAGCACAAGAGTACACAAACAAGGTTCTCAAATTATACTCCTGGAAAATGAATAATACAAAATAAAAAAACTGGCCGCGAGTCGGACTCGTTCACGAAGAGTTCTGTACCACAAACCTTTTTTTTTACTATTTGTTGTTACAGCGGCAATAGAAATACACAATCTGTGAAAATTCCAACTGAATACCTATTATGATTCTTGAGATACAGCCCCTGACAGACAAACGGACGGACGAACGGACAGCAGAGGCATAGTAATGGGATTCCGTTAGTTACCCGTTTGGTTAAGGATCCCTTAAAACGTAAACTTCCATCAATATCAATTTTGATCAGCCATTTAAACTATCAAAATTAAATTTTCATAGAACCAAAAAAAAAAAGAAACTGGTGCAACTGTTTATTTAAGAGTAAAATTTTTAGCCGAAACCGTCGATGTGTCTGCCTTGTTGTCATTTAGCGGGTAGAGTCTGCAAAGAAAAAAAAAGTACGTTGTGTTATTAACGTTGGGGACATAATTATACATTTATTTCTCAGTAACAACAATTATTGCCTTCATTCAAAATTCAGTTGTGTTGTTAGGTCGTTAAGCAACGTGATCACAATCTTGACGCGCGATTATAACATATCGTCAATTTTTTCCTGTTTTTACTAAGACCAGATTTGCCGAGAATTCTAGCTTGCCTCTTTCAGAAGACGGTGCAGGACATTCGTATATAAACCTAATTAATATAATACTAGCTAACCCGCGCAACTTCGTTTGCGTCACATTTTCCATTAATGCTCCGCTCCTATGTCTTAGCGTGATGATATGTTATAGCCTATAACCTTCCTCGATAAATGGGCTATCATCTAACACTGAAAGAATTTTTCAAATCGGACTTGTACTTCCTGAGATTACCCCCTACATACAAACTTACAAACAAATGTTACCTCTTTATAATATTAGTATAGATTATTATTATATTATATATTATATAGTATAGTATAGATAAGTATTCATATTCGTATGAAATCTTAGATCATATTCTGTTACAGGAATTTTGACATTATTCGTTTCGTAGACCTCATCTCACCGGCCCTTCTACCATCGGACATCCAGACGCACTGCAAGTTACCATTGCTACCCTGTTGCTGTTCCACCAATGGGGTAAAAAACTGCTCATTTCTCACACTAGATGTCGCTACTGTTGAGTGTTCCCTGTCAACTGTCATTATACGTAAAGTTGTTGTAAACAAGTGTAATATTTTTGTTATATTTTCTGAATATGACAGTTTGTGCTGCTATTGATTGCAAAAATACAGGGATACATTTATTTCCTTAAGATGCCAAAAGAAAAAAACTGTGGGAAAACGCTGTTAGGAGAAAAAATTGGAAGCCTACAAAATGTTCGAGGCAAAATGGTCGAAAATTTGCTTTTTGCCAGCTGTGGAAGCTTTTCTCTTTTTTAACTCTTCTTTTAACTTAACTACACTCCAAGTCGCGTACATTTTAGCTATTTAATTCATAAACAAACTAAGACAAACAAGTCGCATACAAACAATATGGCGGTTGGTTAGGAACACTCAACAGTGTCGCCACCTACATTATGTTTGTAGTTTTTAACCCCATTTGCACATTACGTTCCAAACGTCTTTTATAATGCGCACAGCAAAGGCGTGAAACTCTCTACCTGCTTCTGTTTCCGAACGCATTCAACCCTAATCTCTTTAAAGTTAGAGTAAACAGACTTATTCTTCATCGACGACTTTGTCTCAGTCACCTCTGACCTAGACTAAGAGTCAAGAGGAAACCCATCTCAAGTAAAAAAATGTACTCACTGGTTGGTGGTGGTCCGGGGGGGTTGCCGTCTGGTGGGGGTCCGGGGGGTGGCCCACCATCGCAGCCTGCTGCCTTCGGAAGAGTGCTCATGCCGCTCTGCAAAATATACCAACTAAGTCAGAAAACTCACTGAAGATATTGTGGTCGCTCTGCGTAACCAGCCATCGACATCGTCTCGTTTTATTTAACTTGGTAGTGTTTAATATCGTCAATGTCAAGTGACAACTTAAATATTTACTACAAAGTACATCTCTGCCGAATCCTTTCGGAGGTATTCAATGGTACTGGTAGAAGAAAACGCGTCTGGGATTAAGTATATCTCTGTACATTAATGTGCGTAAAGTGTTTACCATCACACGCATAAATAAATAAGTATTATATGTTAAGATTACTTCAAAAATAAGATTTCATATCATACAATAACCTACAATACAACTTATGCATTTTCAATATATTGCCAATCTTATGAGTACCAATATATTGCATTCCTTTTTAACTAAAATACTGCAATGTGGCTTCGCAGAAAAAAAATGTGAATAGTACAATCATCAAAACAAATATCGCTTTGGTCGAATGTAGCTCCCTATATAGTTAATAGATGCTGAGTCATTCTGGATCTAACGCAAGCTTTTGCTTCGTATCCGTGCCATTATTGCAATCTAGGCAGAAACGTATTTGAATTATATAAGTGGATTCTTGCTACGTCGAATGGCTTAGAAACGACTTTTTGCGAAGGTGATAGTATACACGGGGTGGAAAGGCACGACAGTGACAGTGCAATATTACGTGGTGGAGGTTCCGCAAGGTAGCACATTGAACCCAAGACTATTTATTAGCTATTTTTATTTAGTTTTTTTTTTTAGTTTATTTCTCTCATAAAGGTACAATGTCAGTAGGTAATCTATCTTCTATACTTATAATAAATCTGTAGAGAGGTCAATTCTGTACATGAAATATATTTCCAAAATAACTATCAGGGGGTGATTAGGGATCGATACTGATGCCAAAAATGCAATCAGTACAATTTTTGTCTGTCTGTCTGTCGGTCTGTCTGTCTGTCTGTCTGTATAACCGTTATAGAAACAAAAACTACTCGACGGATTTTAATGAAACTTGGTACAATTATTATTCATACTCCTGAGCAGGTTATAGTATACTTTTCATCACGCTACAATCAATAGGAGCAGAGCAGTGAAGGGAAATGTTGGGAAAACGGGAGAAGTTACTCCATTTTTTAAGCTTCCGTTGCGTGTGCAACCTTAATGGTGAAAGTTACACAGAAATCATGTATGACGGAAATGTTCTCCTTAAATTATATAAAAAATATCCAACGACAGCATATGTCTATCTTTTATGATTGACGAACAATAACACGTGTAGCTCCCGATAGCTTAGCAGTTCGAAGCTTTCTGATTGTATTTGTCTACTCTTACGTTTATAAAACTCTCAGTCGTCCCTAATTAACATTAGTAAAAGTTAACATTATTATCTATTCCATAAAAAAATAATCATAGAAATCGGTATAGAAACACCAAAGTTATACATGAAAAACGCTAATAATAAGCCATCGCGCGTGAATACAGAATCATGCTATAAGGATTATTTTTGTGGTCGCGAACGCACAGGCAGGCGGCTAGCTTGGCGCCTAGAGGCTAGCGAGTAGCTTCGGAAAACGGCTTACGACAGTTTGCAATATTTTTTAATAATTATAATGTCGAGGGAAATATGGTTATAATTTCGCTTTACACCAAACGAGTAATATTATAAATGTGAAAGTTTGGTTGTTTGTTACTCAATCACGCCAGAACGGCTTAACGGATCTTAATGAAATTTAGAACAAAGATAGGTTATAGTCTGGAATAGCACATAAGCTACTTTTCATCCCGGGAATATGTTCCCTAGGGACCACGCGGGCGAAGCCGCTGGCAGAAGCTAGTTTATACATAAAGTTAATTTATTGCCTTACGCTAGAACCTTTGTGAGAGCTGGAGTCTGAACTAGGTTCAGGACCTGTATGACAGATCTCCAGGCTCACACCCCTTTTAGCATTATCTTATTATACGGCATCATTTAGATTGTACATAAAACTAGAAGCAAACAGTTTTGATAGAGAGTTAAGTCTATATAATAGAAGTGTGGGTTATATTTGTAATGTAAAGTGATGTTATTGTGTATTGTATGTGTGGTGTGTGTAGTGTGTGAGGGTGTGGTGTGTATGTGCATGTAAGTCATATGGTTCATGCTAAATAATCGGTGATTATGAGAGGGATGTTTATAAAAACATCATTTAATGGTCTGGATGATATTTTCTGTTTCTTCATAGTCCATATCCAGCAGCCAGTTCCTTACAGTAGTTTTGCATTTCCATTTGACCATTGAGTACACATGTATGATTGTATTAACTCTGTTGTACACATATGGACCAAGGAAATAAAAGAAACGTTGAGTTTGCTTTGAATGGACAAGAATGGACGAACACACAGTATGCTTTCGTCTCACGGCATTGAACTTTTCGGGATTATAGGAATTTTCGGGATTATAGCTATGTATCGTTCCTGAACCTAATACTCGTATTCAGAAGAAACTGGTTTGGCTGTTATTGGCTCGGGCTGTAAATTCCTACACTAGCTTTTCTGTTAGTAATCACAAGATTATGATCCTGAAATTACCAAGTCAACAATAATAATAAAAAAAAAATGCTTTTCTGGACTAATCACAAAGTTCGGTTCCAGCGATGAAATAAATTTTAAAATGATATCGAATTTGTACTTACCACCGCAGCAAAGGCAATAGCCATGATGGCCAAGAGTACTCCAAAAAACTTCATGTTTCAGTTGGTGATCACGAACCTATGCACTCTCAGTTTATATACTCGAGTAAAACCTAGGAAATTGACCACTTGTGATAATTGCGCATCCGGCGAGCGATATAATAACAATTATTATAAATATAACCTTCCGCTAAGTGTTATTCTGTGATTTGTACGCGACGATGCGACAAAATTAACATTGTGATTGAAATGGGAGAGATTAGATGTCTTTATGTATGTGTTTATTTATAGACTAGCTTTTAGGTGGTCTTCAGTGTCATACGACGTGGCAATGCCGCCAGTATTTAGTGTATATTAACCAGTCATATTTTTGTTACATATTTTTTGTTATAAGTTTCCTAGGTCATCACTGCGTCAGACTCTTCTCTCACTAATATCCAAGGGCTACCAGCAAACCTTTTTTGTGCGCTTGTGGTTATCCCCCTGAAGTTTCTCCGCTCTCTCTAAGGCAAGTCTGAAAGATCAAGTCTTTCAGATTCTTCCGCTGACCATGCTACGTTACTCAGATAACTTAAAAGAATTCTGGAACACTTGAAGACCCCTCGTTTTTTTTTTCGTTTAAAAACAACAGTTTTCATATATGACCAGCCCGAGACTTGGTACGCGCATATCCTGATTTTTTCCCGTTTCAGTATGAATTTCGGAAAATCCTCTCTTTCTTAGGGCTCTCCTACACTCCCCAAGCAGGAACCTACATGCCTAATTCAGCTATCTACGGCCAGTACTAGCTACCACCATCATGTCTAAGTCTGTCGCCATAACAACAATGTTAACAGCATTGTTGTGTTCCGGCAGGTAGAGGTATGATAGCCAGTTCCTCTGTGTAAGAGGATTCCGGGGTAAACTCGCTTCCATCTTCGGCCTAGTCATCACTTCCCATCAGGTGAGATTTGGGCCAAGAGTTAACCCGTTTTGCATTAAAAAAAAGTAGTTTCGACTGTGCGTGCTCCATCAGTCACTCGGTAAAAAAAAACCGTCCTAGTGCCAGTCGGACTCGTGCAAACATTTGTTCCGTGCGGGAATCGAACCCGCGACATGCTGCGCAGCAGTCAATCGCTCAACCACTGCGCCAACCGTGTCGTCAACCGCCGTGTGCCGTATACAACTGGGTTAAGCCCAGTTGTTTGGAAGTTTAGAAGTGTCTCTCGCAAACTATTCAATTTAGAAAAAATATATATTAGAAACCTCAATATCAATCATCAATAATAATCGAATCGTCCATAGATACCCCACAAGTAGGGGTTTGATGAATAAACATTTTTGAGTTTCGGTTCTAAGTATGGGGACCACAAAAATTTACTGTTTTTTTTTTCTATTTTTGTGTGAAAATCTTAACGCGGTTTATTTATTTATTTATTTATGGTTCACAGAATACATCTACTTACCAAGTTTCAACCGCATAGTTCTTATAGTTTCGGAGAAAAGTGGCTGTGACATACGGACGGACAGACAGGCAGACATGACCAATATAGGTATATAACGAATATATCTGGTTCCATTTTTGCCATTTGGCTACGGAACCCTAAAAATAGTCGTAGTTACTCGTCCAAACATAAAACGGGGCTTTTTGATTTTTTTGTCTTTTCCTTCACTCACTCTTTCTATTAACCACTCTACACGACAAGAATTTGACATTTGGCATTCGAATTTATAAAATAAAACATTATTATTATTATTTCAACATAGCAGAATATCTGAATTTATAATGTTATCTAAATACACACCGAGGTTTGGAACGGCTTGCGTTTTCTAAATTTGTTTTCAATATCCCAGCTTTACTATGTAAGTATAGCTGGGATATTGAAAAGGTCTTTCAGGCTCAAAATAAGCAAAAGCCATTCAAACTAAAATTATATATTCATTTAAATTACATTATTTAGCCCAGTTAAATACGATTTTCCTTCAATGATTTTGATGAATGAAAGCCGGGATCAGGTTTCAGGTACAAAATGAGTTGAATGAAACCATGTATAAAAAATGTATAAGGTACTAGCTGACCCGCGCAACTTCGTCTGCGTCACATTTACCATCATTGCTCTGCTCCTATTTGTCTTAGCGTGATGATATATATAACCTTCCTCGATAAATGGGCTATCTAACACTGAAAGAATTTTTCAAATCGGACCAGTAGTTCCTGAGATTAGCGCGTTCAACCAAACAAACAAACTCTTCTGCTTTATAATATTAGTGTAGATAGGTATTTACCTAAATACTAAAATTAACTTTTAGGACAAATAATTAATTTCAAACAAACAGAATACAAAAGCTGGGATATTTGAAAGGATATGGGTATTTTAGGCACACAATTAATAAGGCTGTGAGAGCCATGCACATTAAATCATAATCAACAAAAACCAATATGCTTGTCGTGGAATACGCTCAGGCTTCTTCTCAAGAACTACGTAGGGGCCAATGTCCGATGGGAAATCACGTGTGCACCAACACCTGTAAGCAGATATAAAAACAAAGATAAGTTTGGGTAACACACCGACAAAGACCTGTCATATTCTTCTGGCTCATTATTCTTCATTCTTTTACTCGTCACTATATGCATTCAAATCTCTCAAATCTCAAATTGTTTATTGCTATCCATAATGTACACATACAGGTAGTAAAAGAATAAATATAACAAATTATGGACCCCGTCGGGCACAGCAAAACTTTAAATAAATAGGAGAGAGGAAGAGCGCTTTAATTAACTTTCCTTGCAAAATCAATGCTTTTCACTAACGTGTACCTATTTTCAAATTTTTTATTCGTATTATTATTATTACTGGTCTATATATTTATTTTTGGATTAAATCCAATTTTTGGTTGTTTTATTGTTTATTAGCTTGCATTTTGTGCATTGGTATTAGTGTGTTTGTGTGATGAATACTTTGTATATTATTTAATTATTATTATTAAAAATGGGGGGAATCGGGACACTTTCTAAGTTCGGCATTGATTTTCATCGTTTATTTCCGTAGAAATAGTAATAAAACTAAAATCAAAATGGTTCCGGTAGCTTAAATTTTCATTTACAATTCCATTAGATAAAATTTCTTAAGGTGGCACTAGTCGATATTTTTTCCATAAAAACTTCGGGAGGGTATTTTTTTTTTAGGGATGGGAAATCATCCAATGACTCCTCCCGCTCTGGGTGTAGCGGGAGGGAGTGTCAGACTTCTACTGACTAAAACCCATCCATGTTCCTTCATTGCCCTTTGTGTTCCGGAGCCACGGTGTCTCTTGCGAATAATCCCGCGACTCCGGCAGGCGTCGGCCCTTTCGGGCCCCTCTGTGTTGCTGACTCTCTTTGAGGCGCGCGTGGAACACTAATGCGCCGTCGACACGGCCTGTCGTCACTAGACGGACGGACGGCGAGCCACCCATAGCTCGCCGTCCACAGGCCCGCGCCTACGGTGGCCGGAGGTCACCAGGTGGCCCCCGACGCCCGCGGCGTCCACCACGGCGGCCGGGACGAGAGGGTCTCCTCTCCCGCTCCGCCACCTCCTTCGCTAGCATGACTGCTTCGCAGAAGGAGGCAACGGCGTCCCATTCCGTCTCGCTCCGGACCATGGCTTGGACCAGGGCCGGACGCGAGAGGTCGCCGCCAATCGCCGTTTCGAGGACACGGCGGTGCGCCGCCCAAGCGGGGCAAACCTGCACAGTGTGCTCTACCGTGTCCTCCGGTCGATCCTCGCAGTGGGAGGGTATTACTCCGCTGTTTGACAGAGTACATCAAAAGTTAAACATAATATCGTTTTGTCATATTATTAGTTTTGTCTGTATGGAAACAGAATGGTAAAATAAAACGCCATTAAAAAGTTATGAGCCACCAAAGTTTCGTTTTTCTTGCCAATTTTAACGCATCTTTGGGCGTAAATAAGTAATAAACACAATGTAAAATCTTTAAAACCAACCGACAAAGCTCAACTATCGAAGAATTCAATAACTTTTATTTTTAATCGATATATGCAGTAGTTTTTTCATAAAACTCGATTTACGAAAGGCCTTCTCATATTTTTTTACGCGCGCGTTTTACTATGAATTATCGTGCCTCTCACTGAATAATGTTCCCCCCGGTGCGGTGCGGGGGGACAATGCTCACGCACACGTGCGTATTCAAGTTACGACTGTGTCTGCTGCGGTGTGCTGTGGCCTGTGGCCTATGTCGTTCATACGTTACATACGTAGGTAGACTATACTTGCGCTCTAATTTATATTGACTCATTGGCTTGATTTTTGGATTTCAACATTATATTTTATATCTGTTTGACTTCGCACTGTAGTTTGGACTCCGTATTTGCGTTTGAAATTGTTATTGTTGCTTTGAGTGGACGCTGCATAAGTACGTGACATTGTTTTGAATCATTGAAAAAGTTTTAAAAACCACATATAAACAATGGGTAGAAAAGTCATAATTTGGCGTCGTGACCGGGTCTTCGACACCGCGTCGCTGCCCGCGCCCGCTGCAGTGTGAAATCATCGCGGCGGGATGCTATCGCGCAATGAATTTTCAACTCTCGATGTTGAAACCAATGATATAATTATAAGTTAAAAACGGTGTCTTTTTTTGACGCGTTGGGATTAACTCTGCTGAGTGCTGGGTTCTCAACGCTCGGCTGAACGGAATATTTTTACGTCCGTGCGTACGGTGGCTAAGCGTTCTTACAATCGAGCGACATGACGCCGCCGTGCCACCGCCGCCGCACGCGTCTACGACAGGGACAACTGCACGCGTCGTTGGTGGTCGTTGAAGCGCCCGTCGACAGCCAACGACAAAGGTTGCCGGCCGCCAGCGGCAACGTGTCGCTCGTTTAGTTGAGTACCTAGGTAGCAGGTAGCGAAATCCAAAGTTCAAGCCAGGGTCAATGTAATGTTTGTTACTGGGTTCATTCTATTTGCTTTCAAAATAGTTTCTTGCAATTGACAAACCTAATTTTGTGTTCGTAGGTACTTTTGCGGCGGACAAGACTTTTTTATGGATGGGAAGCCAAATAACTGCTCCCGCTTTGGGCGAAGCAGAAGGGAGTGTCAGACTCTTCTTGACTAAAACCGTGTTCCTCCTAATGCCCTCTGCGTACCGTACTTACCAGGGCCGCGGTAACTCTTTCGAACAAATTCTGCAACATCATAGTTTACATAGCTCTCTGCCTAATAGGTACCTACTGTTAATTAACGTAGGTAGGTACTTACCTACAAGCAAAGATGCCATAAAACAAACCGTTGGCGTCGTAGACACTAAAATTTTAACGTTAGGTAGGTAGGTATGTAGGAGCTAAGTAAACAATCTTTATGTGTCACTTGTCAGTTTGTCACAATATACTGTGCACTTGTCCGATAATTTAAAGCAATCTAATAATGAATGCAAATCTAAACACGTCTGTGTCAACCAATAGGGGTAACTAAAAATAGAAAACCGGCCAAGTGCGAGTCGGACTCACGCACCGAGGGTTCCGTACAAATATTATAATATAAGCAAAAGTTGTGGATTACGATTTATGACGTACCTATTAAAAAAACTCCTTACTAGATCTCGTTCGAACCAATTTTCGCTGGTAGTTTACATGGTAATGTACATCATATATTTTTTAGTGTTATCATTCTCTTATTTTAGAAGTTACACGACACACACACATTTTACCACTCTGGAAGTGTCTCTCGCACAAACTATTCAGTTTAGAAAAAAATGATATTAGAAACCTCGATATCATTTTAGAACCCCTATCCATACTATACCGGCCTACAGGTTTAGGTAGGTAGGTAGTAAGTTCACAGAATACATCTACTTACCAAGTTTAGAGTTTTCGACAGCATAGTTCTTATAGTTTCGGAATAAAGTGGCTGTGACATACGGACGGACAGACAGACAGACAGACATGACGAATCTATAAGGGTTCCGTTTTTTTGCCATTTGGCTACGGAACCCTAAAAATTAAGAAGACAGGTAGGTAAGTAAGTAATTTTGATACCAATTTATAGGATGGTACTTAAATAAATAAATAAAATAAAAAAAATAAAAAAGCCTTTTATTTCTTACGTAATCGGTTGATCTCATTACAGATAGGTACACTCTTATTATTATTATGGTTGATTCAATCAGTGTTCTGAATTATTGTTGTTGTTTATAAATTCATTATTCTTAATATTATTAGTTTATTTATATTAATTAATACGATTTCTTATTACTACTATTGATTGTTAATTATTAATCTATAATCTAATCTATAATTCATTTTAATTTCTGTGTTAACAGTATTACATTATCTTACATTATGAAATTATAATTTATTATTATTTAAGTTGCTGTTAATTTTATTTACTATGTTGACATGCAAGAATCCCTTCTTATGTGAGGGTGAAGGCCTCCTCCATATTTTTCCACTTGTCCCTATCTTTGGTTTTTGTTCTCCAGTGCTTTCCTGCTATTTTTATTATGTCGTTTTCCCAGCGAGTTATTGGTCTTCCTCTTTTTCTAATGCCTGTAGGGCCCTGCCATGACGTCAGTCTTGTAGTCCAGCGGTCGTCCTCCATCCTGGCCACGTGTCCAGCCCAGCGCCATTTTAATCTTTGTGATAATTGGAGTGCATCTATAATGTTAGTCTTTTTTCGTATAGTGCTATGTGGGATTTTTTGTATTTTTCTCACATTTGTGATGCTTCTCTCCATGCTTCGTTGACAGGACCTAATCATGTTTTTCACTCTCAGTGTGTACTTCCATGTCTGGCATCCATAGGTGATGGAGGGGAGCAAGCAGGTGTCCATGACTTTTTTCTTTAGTTCAATAGGCATAGTTCCTTTTAATATTTCCTTTAAGCTCCAGAATTTTTTCCATGCGCCTGAAATTCTTCTCTTTACTTCCAATTCATTGCTTTGGTTGTTGAAAGAAACTTGTTTTCCTAAGTATATGTAGCTTCCAACGTAATCTAATAAATTTTGGTCAAGATACAAGGGATATTTTTTGCTATTAGTCATGATTTTGGTTTTATTTAGATTCATTTGCAAGCCTACTTCAGCGCTCACAGATTTTAGTGAGAGTATCATTGACTCTAGTTCTCTTGCATTTTCAGACAGAAGAATGATGTCGTCAGCGAACCTTAAGTGGCTGATAAATTTTCCGTTAATATTTAGTCCTGTTCTGTTCCAATTGACTTTCCTGATGGCCATCTCTAGCACCGCTATAAAAATTCTCGGTGACAGAGGGTCTCCTTGCCTTACACCTCTTTTTATGCTTATTGGCGGACCTGTCGACTCAAGCTTCACTCTACTATTGCAGTTGTTGTATATATACTTAATAACTTCTATGTATTTGTGTTCTACGTGCTGTGAGCTTAAAGCTGTCCATATGGAAGAGTGCAGGATCGTGTCGAAGGCTTTCTGGTAGTCGATGAAAGCAATATACAGTGGTCTCTGGTGCTCGCTATATTTTTCAATTATTTGTTCAATTGAGTGGATATGATCTATCGTAGAATATCCACTTCTGAAGCCGGCTTGTTCTATCGGTTGGTGTATCTCTATACTCTTACTAATCCTTTTTTCGATTATTGATGCAAAAAGTTTGTAGAGTGATGACAGCAAACTGATAGGGCGATAATTGCCTATATCCTTTGGGTCGCCTTTTTTGTAGAGCAGGATCATGGATGACTCTGACCATTGAAAGGGTGTGGTACTTGACTCAAGTATAGAGTTAAAAAGACATGCCAGAGGGCGTGCAAGATAGTGACAACCTTCTTTTATCGCTTCATTTGTAATTCCATCTGGGCCTGGGCACTTTTCAACCTTCAAGCTTTTGATTGCTTTTGAAACTTCCAGCTCGTCTATCATTTCTATTTCAGAGACATCTTCTATAATATATTGCAAGTTGACATCATCGATTTTCGCCATATTATTTTTCTCTTGGCAGTCATACAGTTTTTTGTAGAAATTTGTAGCAATTTTAATAATATCAGGCCTATTGCATACAAGTTCATTTGTCTCTTTTAGTTCCTTTATCCATGTCTTGTGTATATTGAGCTCTTTATATGCTCTTTTAACGCTACAAGTAGTACTTATATGTTTTTCAAATGTTTTGGATCTGTGAAGCGTATAGTCTCTTTTTATACTTTTACTTATGAGTTTGTATAAGGCTTTTAGTTGATTTTTCTGTGTTCGTGTTTTATGTTTAATTTCATGTAGTTGTCTTCTCTGGGTTATTAGACTCTTGGTGTATGTTGATAACACTCCTGGGTTGGTGGCGTGTTGTTTGGCATTATGTAGACTTATTTCTATGCTTTGAATGATTTTGTCGTAGTTTGTTTGGACGGTAGCATCCTCTTGAAATTGAAGTTGGTCTTCGTGTTTTCCTAGAAATAGTCTGTAATTTGCTCTCTCTGAGGCAGTCTTTAGTGGGTTTTTTAAATTGTTTCTGTATTTTATACGGCTTTTCTTTATGTTTCTCAGTTGAAGGGATGCTTTTAGAAGTCTATGATCTGAGGGAAAATGAATATTTAGAACTTGTACATTTTTAACATTTTTATATTGGTTTGTTAATATATAATCAATTTCATTTTTAGTGACTCCGTCTGGGGATTTCCAGGTCCATCTCTGGTTTTTGGGTTTCTTAAAAAAGGTGTTCATTATGCTCATCTTGTTTTCGTTTGCGAAGTCTATCAGGCGTTCCCCTCTCCTATTTCTAACTCCGTATCCATGATTTTTCATTACTAAGCGTTCTTCCGCTCTAGGTTGCCCTATTTTTGAATTAAAATCTCCCATGACTATCACATTTTTTGCACAATTTTTCAAGGTTTCGCTGACAGTGTTGTAGAAGTAATCCACCTCCTCATCTTTTGAGGCTTCTGTGGGTGCATAGACTTGGAGTATGTCTAGTTGATACCCATTCAAATTAAGACTTAGGAGAGCTATTCGTTCCGATATTCCACTAAAGCTCACAATGTTTCTTTTCAGGTATTTTTTAATGATGAAACCCACCCCATATAATCCGCGTGTCTCTCCTGTATAACAAAATATGAAGCTGTCGTACTCCTGGATAGATGTACCGAGACGTCGGACTTCTGAAATACCGATCACATCGTATTCTGTATTCTTCAGAGAGTTTATCAGCTCCAATAGGCGGTGGCTGGTTGATAGCGTCCTAACGTTATATGTGGCTACGTGGAATAATTCATCTTTTTCCTTTAGTCTGCTGCTGGCCGGTTTTAGTTGATGACTTAGTTTGGTGTTGTTATTTCTTGGGACTGTGGTTTTCTTTGGAGGGTTATGGTCATGATCCTCCACGGTGACCAACTGCGTTGGAGGATTTGTTATGTTTTTTGTGTTGAAATATTTCTGTGTTGAATCTGTTCGAAGAGGGGTAGCTAATTGCTATGCATTGTGTTTGGAGGCTTCTTGATTAAGTGGATGGTACTTAGGTAGAACTAATTTCATTATTAGGTACTAGCGACCCGCCCCGGCTTCGCACGGGTGCAATGCTGATACTAAATACACTACAGAAAAACCGTGAGAAAAACTGTTACCCACCTACCTCACGTCTGAGAAGCGCGGGTACCATACATATAGATCTAAACTCCCCTCCCGCACGCGCACCCCCGCCTTGGTGACCGCCGCAACGGGCCGTACAGCAGAAATCGTAATATTTTAATTTCACCATAACTTCAAAACCAAACGTCCGATTTAAATCATTCAAAGACCAAATATGATCTACATAAACTGTACTTAGTGATGAAATACTTTATTTTGATAAGGATTAATAGCATGAGTAAAATAAACGCGTTTAAATGTAGTCAAAAAAAAATCTAGATTTTTAAATAAAAAAATGGTTGTTGTGCCTCACTCGACATAGATAAGTATAGTGTGTCGCGGACTTTTTTGTAGATATTTATAAGATCTACAATTAATTAGAACAATTTATGGTTGTATCTTTTATAGTTTAGGCAGCGTACGCAAAATAAGTTACTTTTCTGGTTGATTTTTACACCTTGTGTCCGAAAAACCCAAATATCTTACGGAACCCTATTTTTTTGCAAAATAAAATATAGCCTATGTTACTCGTGGATAATGTAACTTTCGAATGGTGAAAGAATTTTTAAAATCGGTCAAGTAGTTTTTGAGCCTATTCATTACAATCAAACAAACAAACAAAGTTTTCCTCTTTATAATATTAGTGTAGATAGTGTAGATGTATCTAGTACCTACGGACATAAACTGCGATGACTATTCAAGTAAGCATCAGATCTGTCGGTGGCGGCGTGGCGGCTGCATTACCACCAAAGAAAAACTAAACATAATAACAATAGAATAAGCAATCCATATTAGGTACCTATAGGGCCGTAGGTGTAACGATAACACAGCGCCTACTATTTTTAGTAAGAGTTTTTAGGTAGGTAGTTGCTGATTTCTCGGCGAGCGTCGAGCGACTATGCGCAGCGGCGCGCGGTGGCGGTATGTGTGCATCGTGTAACTTCGATTTAGTTCGGAACGGTTCGGAACGATGTTTGTGTGCGTGCGAACTAGACGTGCATGAAGGCTAGCGTCTAACTGCTCATCACTGGTACTATCTCTGTCGGGCATGATGCGAGGTGAGACAGCGTGCTTTTTGGCCACGCCTACCACTGAGTTCGAGGCCGCGACTAGTGCCACCTTAAAGAATAACGATAAAAACTTAAAACAAACTTACTTGTCCCGATTCACCCAGGTGTTGGTGTGAATCGGGTCGCGTATGGGGTTAATAGAGTTTTTTGATAGGGCTGCCACTTTTGTAATATAGGTACGCTTTCTACCTAGGTACCTACTGTATTTTCACCCGACAGCCCGAATAGGAAGGTTATGTTTATAGAATCCAAGACTTATATACTCGCGGCATTATAGAAATAGAGTACCTATAACTAAAACAACAAAAACAATGAATTATGTAAGGTCAACAATTAAATTTAATATCGTCCAAATTGTGTAGGTTCCAATTTTCATGACTGAATGTTGCCAGGTTATAGAAAAAAGATTGCAAGCTTCAATATTAAATCATACGATACAGTGTAACGCATGAAATAAATATGTGAATAAGGTTGCAAATAAACCTTTAGATTTGTCCCAATTCACCTCTTAAACCCTATTCCCCCCATTTTACGGTAATAGAATACCATGTCATTTAATTTATTATCATCAATAGAATAGTATATTTATTTGTTATTATTAATAGAACAGTATATTATTTATCATATTAATAGAGAATAACGTCATTTATGTATTATTGTGTATGTCATTTATTTATCAATTAAATAAAATGTCATTAAGGACACGGCATAAGATTTATACAGGGAAATTGAAAAAATACCCGAAACCTCTTAGGCAGTGAAAGTACACATGATTATAAGCAACTTTTGTTTTGGTAAAACTCCGAAATCTCGAAAAAAATATCAGCTGTTTCATACATTTTCATTGGCTAAATACTGCATTTTGTATGAAACAGCTGATATTTTTTTCGAGATTTCGGAGTTTTACCAAAACAAAAGTTGCTTATAATCATGTGTACTTTCACTGCCTAAGAGGTTTCGGGTATTTTTTCAATTTCCCTGTATAGTAGGAGAGTGGTAGTTATAAACAGCTAAAAACTTGTCGTTTAAAAATTCATTTATGCTATAATAGCATTTTTGTACTAAAAATTGTTTTAGTTTATTTGTGAAAATATTTATTTTATCTTCTTTTTTTATTAATTCTGGTAGTTTATTATTATATATTTTTATGGACATTACATAGGGGCTTTTTGAATGTATTTTTAGCCGAGAATGTGGAATGTTTAATCTCGATTTGTGTCGGAGTGTGTAACGTGATTGTATATGTCCTCGCGCTTTGTATAAAATTCTTGATACTTGCGAACAAATTTGCAAGTTTCTAAAATGTAAATACTGGGGAGTGTTAAAATATTATAATTTTGGTAGTGAGGTTTGCAGTTGTCCGTTTGATCGATATTTGCTAGGATTCTAACTATTTTTTTTTGAATTGTAAATAATGTTGGAGCATCGGTGCTATTTCCCCAAAGGATAACACCGTAGCTTAGCCATGCATAAGCATACGCATAGCAGGTGGTGAGCGCTGCTTGAAGATTTGTGGTTTTTTTTATTTCACGAAGAGCATATGAAAATCTTGAAATTTTTGATCTAAGTTTTTGTATGTGGGATTTCCAGTTTATATGAGCAACATTCATCATCATCTCCAAGCAGAACATTCATCTCCAAGCAGTGCCAAAAAACAGTACATTCAATAACTCTCCAATGAAACAAGACTATGCGAAATTCATGCATACAAACATAGAAAAATAGAATGGTAATAAAAAGGATAGAATAATGAATACACATAAGTTAAGGTACAGTATATAACTCTAAAAAAGAAATCTAAACAGAGAGGGAGTCTGCACTCCGCACACTCGTAGGTAGTCTTGGCATTGAGGTTTCCTCGTCGATCTGCACGCCATACGGTTTCCACTGACCACTGTGCCTTTTTGAATGCGCTGAATAAAATCTCGTTCCTTTAAGCGACCAAGTGGAGAGTGTGGACGTCTACTGGAGTTGGTCGCTACTGAAGGAGGCACTGGGACATAAAGCAAATGATGGATTGCCAGGTCTTCCACTAACTTCAGCCGAAACACCAAAGCCTTGAAATACTGGCCCAGTGACTTCTCCACTAGTACCCGACAGTTCTGAATACTAATATTCAGGAACCTTTTAAATAACCTCCTGTTCCATTTTATGCACTGCTTTCGCTTTATCAATTAGGACTCACGCACCTGGTCCAAACGATCAACTCCACCCATCGCTCGATTGTAATCAGCTATAAGTGTGGGCTTATAGACTGATTCCTTACCAGGTTTTGGAGCAGTTTTAGTTTGAGCCATGTCATGGTAAGCGAATATAAGGTTCAGCCGCTTACGGTCGTGGCCATTACCATGACATCGCTAGATTGATGACCCATATATTCGCCTTCCACTAGTTTGACTTTCTGAATTGAGGTTGGAACGTCTTTTCGACATGCATGGAGTGTGCTAACCATCGCAGTCCATTTTGCTCTTTTTCTAAAACCTTGCTATAGTGAATTGAACCAATTATCCATGTACAAGATACACATGGTCTAATAACGGTGACATCAGTTTAAGAAATGTGCTGGTACTCGCAGGCAAGGTAGAGTTTGTCGTTCTTTTACCCTGATAAATAATAAAAAAGATTACCTGTGCCGGATTCATATAAATTAAAAGACTTAACACCCCATAACATGCGGTTTTCGTTTTAATATACTGTTTTATAGACAGATGGGTCTCATCAATGCAGATGTTCTAGCTTGGAGTATATAGCTCCTGCAATTTTGAATGTAAGTTATCCAAAATAGGCCCCATTGGGTATAATTCATTCCCAGGGTCGGAAGGATCCTGAGAACCCGTGGCAAAATATAGGGCTTGGTTTAAAAGCCTTATCTCATGCACATTCTTTCCATACCATAGTCTAGCAAACAAGGCACTCGTGCTCTTAAGTTCTTCAGCGTACCTGTTGGTTTCATCGACAATATGACCCAGGATGCCGTCATCCCTAAAAGATCTGAAAGCATTATAGGGATAAACAAAATGTCGAGAAGACCCAACGGTATCGCTGAGAAAGCGCTCTTTCTCACTATGCCAGCCATTCATCACCTCCCACTTAAACTCTTCTTGATCTATTTCAGAAAAAAGCCCTCCTCCTCACTCATACTTTCACTTGCTCTCCTCACATTTCCTGGTCTCCTTGCATTTCTATCATGCCTGGCCACAACACGAACATTTTCCTCAGCCAAACTAGGGGGAAAATCATTGTTGAAAGTATACTTCTCAACTAATTTATCCCCCCGTTTCCAGCCACGACCATAGCTTCCTCGGTCACTTCTAGAATCCCAGCTGCGGCTGCCGGTAGAAGCCACTGCTCTGTTTGGATCAGCCACAGCTGTCAATTGGTTCGCGTCGGTTGAAGGCAGCAGGCTAACTGCATCACCATCCACGCTGACATCCACCTTGATGATTATAATTCTGTAAGTACATACGTCTTACAGCCGCGAATAATATTTTAATCAACATACAACCTAGCACCAGCCTCCAAATTGCAAAAAAAAAATTACAAGTTAATTAATTTTATTTTTTTTACTTTCTCGGGTCCCGGGAGACCCGGTCCTTTGGTAGGCGTACGAGGGGCCGAAACCAACTCGCAGAGGCCCCGTTAGACATTTCAAATGTAATCAGGCACCAACCGGCGATTATCCCTGTATGCACTGTGAAAGTTTTCCCAAGGACAGTCCCCTGTTGGAGCAGTACTATTGCAGAATATGGAAACAAAAGATGAAACGCTATGGGTTTGGGTGGTTTAGTGGACTGATAATCGTTTATTATAGAAGAACTATTGGCCCCTGCCTGACCACGAACAATATACACGGCTTTTATTAATTTTATTGTTATAGTATAGCATCTTAAACCTCACACATACAGGACTTTCCTTTCCTAGCGTGTTATATGCTTTGAAATAGAATTACAGAAATATCCCTGAACATGTGAACATGACCCACCAACATGTGTGTGAACATGACCCACTTACAATTGGAAGTAAACAAATAATTCTGAAGTTAATGCATAGCATTACAGATATCAGAGCAATGAAATAAGTTATAACTACTGACCATAGGTGTCCTTTTCTATGTCAACGCTCACTGTGAAGTCAAACACCCTCTTGTAGTGTTCCATGGTGAGTTCGGAATATGTGTTGGGAACTCGGTCTTCGCAGTCATCTTCAGAGTCTTCAAAGAAGTCTGGAGGGAAGTCCGGGTCCTCAACATCATACGGCTCTTTGTCCGAATCGAAAATACTATTATTTCCATATATATGTCCTCATAGTAATCGGGCTCTTCACCTCCGGAAGCCTGAAATTTAAAATACTCCGCATAGTACTCATCATTTTTGTGGAAAACCACCCACAACACTTTAAAATGAAATAAATCGTCACTGCAACACACACTCGTCCTCGTCCGTCAAAATGGCTACTAAGTCAAGTTTCACAAATAAACTTTAGATGGCAGAAATTCGAAAATGCGCGCGATGTTTGACAGTTGGAAATAGTTGGAACAAAAGGGCTTTTTTTTTTAGAGATTGGAAATCATCCAATGACTCCTCCCGCTCTGGGTGTAGCGGAAGGGAGTGTCAGACTTCTACTGACTAAAATTCATCCATGTTCCTTCATTGCCCTTTGTGTTCCGGAGCCACGGTGTCTCTTGCGAATAATCCCGCGACTCCGGCAGGCGTCGGCCCTTTCAGGCCCCTCTACTTATTTGTTTAAAATTAATAGAAATTATGGTTTAAATAATAAAAAATAAAAGTATTGTAGGGCATAGTAACAAGGCGCCCGCGCTTTCTCGGTACCTAGCACGCGTAGGTACATAGGTACAAACCGCGCGCCGCCCCACGCCGCGTCGCAGCGGCGTCGCGCACGCGCCAGTCCGGCTCGCATCGCTGTTGTACACGGTCACGTTTTGTTGTTTTTTTTGAGTTTTCTCGAATGTCTTGTTTTTTTTGAATACCGTGTAACTGACTATCAATATTATAATTTGTGCATCTTATCTTGGCCATTTTGATTCAAGTCGTTACCTGCCCCACTACAAACTGGCGCTCCAACGCGGCACGCGTACCTAACCGACGCGACGCGAACTCAAATACCTATGTGCATCGTAACGGTTATTTCTTAGTGGACAATTACCAAGTTTAGTGCACGTTACGTACAACGTGAATAGTGTTTCCTTGTGTTTTAATGACTATTGTGTACTACAATGCCTCGTCGCAAAAGTAGAAGCAACGATGACGACTTCGGCGTGCCGCCGGCGTCCCCGACGCCCGCGCCGCTATCGGAAGGGACGCTTACGTCGTTTTTGGAGGCGTTCGCCAAGGCTCAAGCGGAATCGAACCGTCAACTGGTTCAGAGCCTGCTGGCTACGTCGGCCGTCAACGGCTCAGATTCACCGTCTCCATCGCCTGCTGCACCAGCCACAAATCACGGAAACTTCGCGCGCTGTACGTCGCGATTTAGCGGCGCCAACCGAGACTCAGAGACCCTCGAAGCATTCGTCGACTCGATAGTAATATACAAGGAGTGCACAGGCATCAGTGACGAACATGCGCTTCGCGGCCTACCTATGCTGCTAGAAGGAGAGGCAGCTGTGTGGTTTCGCGGCATAAAATCATCAGTGACGTCATGGGAAGACGCGCTACAGAGACTTCGCGCCATGTTCGGTGCAGCCCGACCGCCACACAAATTATTCCGGGAAATATTTGCCGTGGAACAAACAGAAGAACGCACGGAGGTCTTCGTTGCTCGACTTCGCGCGCTTATTTCTAAACTTCCATATAAAGTCGTAAATGAAATGGAAGTCGACATGATTTACGGGTTACTACATAGACGTATAAGAAAACGGGTAACTCGTGAATCAATCGAAAATTTGGAAATGCTAATCGAGAAGGCGCGAAACATTGAGGAATCCCTCTCTGAGGTGTCGACCGACGCGCGTGGCCCCGCCGCTGGCGCGCACACGCCGCACGCGCCGCCACCGCAGCCCCGGCCACCGCAGACGCCCGCGCGCGCGCCCGCCGCCTCCGCGACGAGCGAGCCGGTGCCACCGAGTACTACAGCGTCGGCTACGAGCAGCGCTGCGCCTATTGTGGTAAACAGTTCGGACAAAGGTAAAAAACTTTTCTGTGTTTATTGCCGCAAAAGCGGACATACCCGTGACTTTTGTAAGAGTATTAAAAATAAAATCAAGAAAACGACTTCCGAGTCTAGTGTGAAGTGTTACGGTTGTGGCGCTATTGGTGTAATTCGATCTAATTGCGCTAAGTGTTCGGTAAATCCGAAAGAATCTATTTCTGTTGTTGAATTTAACATGCTAGAGCCCACTAGAAGTTGTGTTAATACAGATAATCTTAATGTTGTTTCACACGATTGTAATCATAATACTTGTAAGTGTAACGTAACTTTGAATAGCGAAACTTTTGATAGTAATGTATGTTATGTGTCTCAATCCGCTTGTTTATGTAGTTATAAGTGTAATGTCGACCTCGACTGCGATGCGTTGCCGATTAGAGTAGGTAACTTGTCCGCGTCGAACTTATGTACTGACGGTCGTCCAATACTCGACATCGAGATAGACGGTCATCGTGGTACCGGGTTGATTGATACGGCTGCTAAGCGTAGTGTAGCCGGTTCGAGTTTGTACGCACTGCTTCGTAAACTACACTATTCGTTTCAAAGTAGTTTTATGTCGGTAAAATTAGCCGATGGCATAGTGCGGGAACTCAAGGTCTTACTCGTAGATGTTGACATACAACTTAAGGGGTTGACGATACCTATTACTTTTGTTATTTTTCCTAACTCAGTTAACAATGACACGTTACTCGGTATTGATTTCTTACGTAAAGCTGGTATTGTTATTAACGTTTCAAACAATACTTGGTTCACAGCTGATCGGCCTCAGGTCATTCACCCCTTGCGGTGTGAGACTTCACGTGACTTTGTTGGGTGCGCTTCCGCGGATGTCTTACGTAGTAATGAAGGTTCGATGCTGTCAATTCCAGAGAAGGGACGTCTCGCTCAGCTGCTGCAAGAGTATGAGGATATCTTCACTGAAGGGGGAGAACCTACACCGTTCGCAGAGCATCGCATCGATTGCGGTGATCACCCGCCGATTGCGGTGCCGCCATACCGACTCACTCCCGCCAAGAAAGTCATCATGGAAGAGGAGATCGAAAAGATGCTGCGCGAAGGTATCATCACGGAATGTGAATCTCCATGGGCAGCACCAGCTCTTCTGGTACCAAAGAAGGATGGTAGTTACCGTTTCTGCGTGGATTACCGTAAGCTGAATGCCGTTACCAAGAGTGACTCGTACCCACTGCCAGTGATCGACGACCTTCTTCAATATACTGGTAAGAGCTGTTTTATGAGTACTATTGACCTCCGATCAGGGTACTGGCAGGTTAAAGTGAGGCCTGAAGACCAGGATAAAACTGCCTTTGTGTCTCCATTTGGACTTCACAAATTTACCCGTATGCCGTTCGGTCTGCGCAATGCGCCCGCAACGTTTCAACGTTTAATCGACCGATTTCGTTCTGCATCATCCCTTAAGGGGGTGACCCTCCTTGGGTACATTGATGACCTGATATTAATATCTGGATCATTTCACCAGCATCTCCAGGACTTACGTGCGGTATTCGACCGCTTACGTGTCTTCAATCTCCACGCGAATCGCAATAAGTGCACATTTGCTCGAGAGAGTGTGAAATACTTAGGACACATGATCACATCAGAAGGAGTGTCCCCAGATCCGGATAAGGTTACTGCAATTTTAGATATGAAGGAACCAACTAATGTAAAGCATCTAAAATCCTTTCTACAGAGTTGTTCATGGTTCCGCAAATTCATGCCGAATTTCTCACAGGTTGCACAGCCACTGACTATGCTAACGCGTAAGGATCAGTCCTGGCTGTGGGGTGAAGAACAGATCAAGGCATTTATAGAACTAAAAGGATTACTTACCTCACCTCCGATTCTTATTCAGCCAGATTATAATGTGCCATTCGTTCTCAGGACTGATGCTAGCAATTACGCACTGGGTGCTGCTCTGCTCCAGGGGGAGTCGCAGCGAGAAGAGAAACCCATCGCGTATGCCAGTCGCCTCCTCACGCCGGCGGAGCGGAACTACTCTACCACCGAGCGCGAAGCGTTGGCAGTTGTCTGGGCAGTCGAGAAATTCCGAGGGTACATAGATGGCCATCCAGTACGTGTCGGCAGTGACCATCAGCCCCTGAAATGGCTACTTACCTTGAAGTCACCTGCTGGACGCCTCGTACGATGGGCCATGAAACTCCAGTCCTATGATCTACAAGTCGACTACACTCCTGGGAAGGCAAACGTAGTTGCTGATTCGCTCAGCCGTCCGCCGTGTGAGGAGGAGGCTCGCGATTCCTGTGGAGTCAGCATGGTGCTCGTCGACCCGCCGCACTGGGATGCCGCTACTCTTCGTGAGGATCAGCTCGCAGACCCTGAAGTGGCGAAGATCATGAAGGCTCTAGAAGGCAAGGATGAATTAGAACTTACTCGATGGACAGACAGAGGTTATCATACGTGCAGAGGTGTACTATACCGATATACTGAAGCGGAGACAGAAGAACCGCAGCTCGTCATTCCTGAAAATCGAAGGAAACAGGTACTTTTTGAATGTCATGACTCAGCTACTTCAGGTCACGGCGGTCTGGCCCGAACCCTGCACCGTATAAGTCAGAGATTTTATTTTCCCGGTATGCGACGTTATGTAGCAGAATATCTGAAAACCTGCATAGAATGCCAGCGTTACAAACCTTCCAATGAGAAACCAGCGGGACTCTTACAGACTCCGGTTCCCGCTCAGCGCTTCGAAGTCATCGCTGTCGACCTTTTTGGGCCATTACCCAAAGGAGCTAATGGAGAGAGATGGGTGCTGATAGTGGAAGACACAGCCAGCAAGTGGGTTGAGCTGTTCGCCCTCTCCGAAGCCACAGCTGAAGCATGCGCTAAGGTACTAATTGAAGATGTTTTCTTACGCTTTGGCGTTCCTCGGCGTCTCATATCTGATAACGGCGTACAGTTCGTTGCCGACGTCATGCAACATGCAATGTTCACGCTTGGTGTGAAGCAGAGTCTCGTGCCACTTTACCATCCGGAGGCCAACCCAGTCGAGCGTAAAAATCGCGATCTCAAGACCCAGTTGGCGATCCTGGTAGAAGGACACCACCAGCAATGGCCAGAAGCTCTGCCATTCATCCGATTTGCATTGAACACCTCAATAACCAAAGCAACTCAACAGACACCTGCTTATCTAACCTTTGCTCGTGAACTCCGCTCACCTATTGTAGTACAGAGCGATCTTCGTGCTGTAATAGAGGCTGAAAACTATGTTCCACAGATTACGCCATATCTCTTGAAGCTAGCGGAGACACTCAGCAACAGTAAGGAGTGCATAGAACGACAGCAAGACATTCGTAAGGCTGCCAAAGACAAGACCCGAAAGGCTGAGCAGTTTGCTGTTGGTGATCTTGTCCTGATGAAGACGCACGTGCTTAGCAGTGCTGCCAAAGGAGTCAGCTCTAAGCTCATGCCTAAAAGGGACGGCCCTTACCTGGTACAGAAGCAGGTTAGCCCAACTACTTACCTTTTAACGTTCCCTGATTCACCGGATGAAGTCATTGGGAAGTACCACGTTTCAGCGTTAAGGAGGTATCACTCTCGGGATAGTGAGTGCCCTGAGGTTCCGCAGCCGGTTGCTCCTAAGCGTTCTCGTGGTCGGCCGCGTAAGAAACGTGTCATTGTTGATGTTTGACCAACGGTGAGGTCACCAATGTTTGTCAAAAGGGGGAGTATGTAGGGCATAGTAACAAGGCGCCCGCGCTTTCTCGGTACCTAGCACGCGTAGGTACATAGGTACAAACCGCGCGCCGCCCCACGCCGCGTCGCAGCGGCGTCGCGCACGCGCCAGTCCGGCTCGCATCGCTGTTGTACACGGTCACGTTTTGTTGTTTTTTTTGAGTTTTCTCGAATGTCTTGTTTTTTTTGAATACCGTGTAACTGACTATCAATATTATAATTTGTGCATCTTATCTTGGCCATTTTGATTCAAGTCGTTACCTGCCCCACTACAGTATTTAATAATTAAATAAAGTTGTCGTATGACATATATTTTAGGTCCAGATGGTACTAATACTGAGCCGGCGGAGGTTCGCCTGTCAAGGTCCATTTGGTACAGTCGCCAGCACATCAAGCTACCCGAAACTGTCAAATTTTCCCAATCAACCTTGAACCTTACAACTTGATAAAGTTGAAAATTTATTGTAGATTTGACAGATTGTTGTAGCTTGTTATGCTGGCGTCTGTACTACTGCCAACCTATACTGTTAATATCAGTAGAGTTTCTTTCGAGTGTTCAGCAAACAACTTTCCAAATACCTTCTTCAGCAGCAGGCTGCTGGTCGACTTTTAGAGATTTATTTTCGGGTGTCTTCTCAAATAACAGGGAATTTCTTTTTAGAAACAAATAAAAAATAAAATAATTTTATTTCAGATCTTGATCCATATGATGTTAGTAATACACGCTACTTAAAAACTATGTTAGTAACAGACACAATACAAAAGATATTAATTCATATATTTGTTGCGCTCACCTGACGCACCGGGCACATGCACGGAAACGATTGATGATATTTTTTTTCTAGAATTAAGCATTTATAGAGCATCTTTTCTTTAGAATAATTTTTTTATCATGGATATTATTAAGGAGATCCTCAAATTGAACAGAGCAGTTACATTTTGCTACGGCGGGGGCATACCCCAGTCTTTCAAAGCAGTCTATGCTTCTTTGGTCAGCACTGAGTCTGATCTCATTTTACGGGTCATTTCTGGGATCCTTAAATATAATCAACCTTGTATTGAATCTTGACTAGTTTCTTTGTGATGTGAAGCCTGTGTTAACAACTTTTCTATGTCAGTACAAAGAAACTACTACTACTAGCTACTTTTTTAACATGTTGTTATAATAATGGCAACACTTATAATTGTACGGAAAAAACGTCCATAAAGGTAGTACTAGTGCGGGGGTGGTTTCCGGGTGTTTTACCCTACCTACGCTAGACTGCTGATATGATCTGAAAACTCGTGTGTCCTGTGAGAATTTATTCACTGAAAAATATATATATATTTTTTTTTATTATTATATTGACCTATTTTTTTTTTCTTTTGTAACGTAAATCCAAATTGACCACTATATAAAACTGTTTCGAAGGTTGTGCTAATTTTCGATCCCATTCTAGGTAGTTCATACATAAACCAAAATTTTGATAATTCGTTAAATTGTTTTTTGGTACATCTCAAGTATATCAATAATTATAATAGGTACGTCTTGTAAAGTCTTATGTATAATTTCTACATTACTATCAGCCACTATTTAATGAGACTTAAAGAATGCTTCTACACAGATTATTGACCTACATAGTTCGTGTAGGTGGGAAATGGCGATTAATTTATGAATAATAGAATAATTAATTTATGGGTAATCGGTTGTATTTTTTATTTGTTTAAACTCATAACTCCGTCATTTGTGAGCCGATTTGAAAAACTAAACATATCTACAAATTCTATTAAAATCGGTTTATTAATTAAGTTTTTAAATGAAAATAACTGACATTGTGACGTTTTTCCTGTACTTGTTATGAGGTGTACAATAAAGTATATAATAAATAAATAAATATTGTGTATTTTGCTTGCTTGTGAGTTTCTTTCCTGTGTCTTTTCTCTTGCTAACGGAGATCTTCACGATCTTTTCGCCAATTGTAAGGTTATTCAGAAATTTTATTTTACAGACGCTTATTACAAAAACTTTCATTTCCAGGCTGTTGTTATAATTGAATTAATTTTTCATTGGTTCAAATAATTGTTTGTTTCTCGTTACTTCAACGGGATAACCTTACAAATATTTATTTCACTATCTGCAAGCCACTTTTCAGTTATCCCAATGCAAAAAAACAAAATATTGTATTACTATTCGTTACACTTACCAAAAGTGTGCTCTGTCCCAAACTTCGACAGAATTGAGTTCTATCGTAGTTTTTTTTTTGCCATCGAAGTTGAGCAAGAATATTTTTATTTCGATTTCGATAGCTAGTGTGTGGTCGACAGTGTCCGTCCTGTTAAGGCGAAGCAATATGATCAATTTTTATCGACATATCCATCAAAATAAAGCATTTTGCCCCTACTGTTTTGAAATGGCGGACATTTTAATTTTATGTTTTACTGAGTACGGATGTGTTCATGACCTTATTTGTTAGACAAAAGTAACATTCTTTTGACGATGGCAATAATTTGTTGAACAGCTAGTTCAGAAATGAAATAAAAGGCATAAGTGAATGAAGGTGCAACGTTTTATTTGTGATTAATGTTAGCCGAAGTCGCCGTAGTATCTGCTCCGTTGTGAATTAGCTTGTCGCGTCTGAAAAGAAAAAATGAGAACATTATTGTCTATAGTTCGAGCCAGGAACAAAGGTGAAGCAGAGGTATTTCATTTGTGCTACAGTTTTATTTCCTAAAACCCATTTGTTGCCAGTTATCTCTTGCAATTATAAGCCCGAGCCAACTGTGTGTGATTTAATTAATACAGGTATCGTGATATTTATCAGCGATTTACATCAGCTATTTTCATATTTCAATGTAGGTACATAATAATAATAATTCAAACAATTTTTACAATAATTCTTATTTACTATTCCTATTCAATAAATATACTATACCAATAAACACAGACCTAATAAATATATACATAATTATACATCCAATTTAACATTTTTTTTTAATAATTTTTGATACTATTTCATACCTTGACATACTATTTAGCACTCTTCCTCTCTCCTATTATTTGCAGTGCCCGACAGGGTCCATATTTGTTCTTTAACCATTTTAAACCATCTTTGTTATACATATGGAATGCAATAAATTATTGAGTATTGAGTATTGATAGTAACAACGTATGTACTGTTAAGTAACGGTGGCAGTTAACTGCAAATAATTCAACCCATGTGTCTATTTTATAGCGATAGGAGCGCATGTCATCCCATACGAGGCACTTTTGAGTCGTAATCTTAGACCTCGTTACTGTACATGACCTCAATAGAAACAGAAGAAACAGCAAACATGACAGTAGTCAAAATGAAGATTCACTCTGTTTTTGATACTCTACGGAAAAATCCGAATATACTACCTTCTTTCGCTAGCTGGTCTATTCTGTCAACACGTGAGATGTTTACAGCATCGCACTGCTGGAAACACCTCACCGTTAAGCCTTGGATAATTTGAGCTGTCAATCTATAGTTCCGAAGTTCCAGAGTTTCATCTCAACGACAGTCAATGACAAAATGTAGAAAAGTAGACGTGTTCTTGACACTTCTTGAATAATGCGAATTCTCCTTGCATGAATTGCCTCTCCGGTCAGTGACAGTCCACTTCAAGTCCACATCACCTAAATCTTAAACTTCTTTTGGAGTCTATAGTAAAATAGGCACTGGGGGCACTGTTTCATGTAGCTCAAACTCTGAACACAGGAGCATTGCATTCACATTGGGTATCTGACGGTACTATAAAATCCCATTTCGGCAAGTTGTGTTTGTAGCGGCCTACCTGGGTGCGTAGGTAAACGATTTAGCGCTTTCAAAATAGGCTACTGCAATTCACTATAAGTTTTATAAAGTCGTGAGGCGGTGGATACTTCTCTTGCCAAAGTTAAACTGGAAAAGGTGTAAAGCCACAGACATTTTACATCTACCACAAAGTGCAAAGTTCGACGGAACTCCTCACCGCGCTGCCGTTACCACATGATGCTTGTAGAAAAGTCGATCGGCTCAGTTTCCAAACAGGTACCGTCCAAGTGCGAGTGCCAGAAACCGATTTTTTTTGTGTACTTTACCCCCTTTACTTTTTTATTATTATTATTTGATGTTATAGCGGCAATAGAAATACACATTATGTGAAAGTTTCAACTGTCTACCTGTTACGATTCTTCAGATACAACATACGAACGGACTGCACAGGCTTAGTAACAGGGTTATCCGTAGATTACGCTTCGGGTACTTACTGGTTGGTGGCGGAGGTCCACCAGGTCCTCCGGGGCCTCCATTGCAGCCAGCTTTGGGCACGGCGGTCATCCCGCTCTGGAACACGTTAATATCTTAAGTTAGTAATCTGTTACTAGAGGAAATCGACAACCCGTCATTCTACATCTAAAGTATTCTTGTAGCGACATTACTGACGCCACAAGAAAAAGCAACGTAGCAAAGTCTATATCGCAATAATAAAAAGAATCGCAACGCCATGTATCCCATCAGTAGCGAACTACTAATGAAATCCTGCATCGCGGTATCAGAGTTTCAGTGCAATTTGAACAAATACCTACAACAGTCCAAATATCAATAACGGGGCAATTGCTCATCGGACACAACAGTCGTCCGGTTTCGGACACACTCTTCCGCATACCTCTATATTGAGAGAGCTTATTGTTTATGTTCGTTAATGTAATTTCTAGAAGTAGATATCGATTTTCGATTTTTTATGTTAAGCTACTATACTACTATTGCACGATCTTTTATTTAACCATATTTATTTGCAAATAAATCTTTGACTTTGACTTTGACTCTTTGATTAAAATCGCTATATGGAATGCCAAGCGACGACGGCTCATTAAAAATCCATCGGTAATACCAGAGGTACTAAAAGAGCGCCGCCTACCCTATTAAAAATTTGGTTGGACTCAGCCTCCACTTAATTCAATAAAACAGACTAGCTTTTGCCAGCGACTTCATACGCGCAATATCCTATTTTTCCCGTAGGAGTTTCGGTAAATCCTCTCTAGTGTTCCCCTACACTGGCCAAGGAACTAACATAACAAATATCAGCTTTCTACGACCAATAGTTTTTGCTGTGCGTTGTCCGTCAGTCACTCTTTCAGTAACGGAAGCATTTTATAATATATATATATATATATATATATATATATATATATATATATATATATATATATATACTAGCTTTTGCTCGCGACTTCCCAGCATATCCCATTTTTTCCCGTGCCCGTAGGAGTTTGGGTAAATCCTCTCTTAGTGCTCGGCTAGCTTTCGATGAACAACAGCTCTGCGTTGTCTGTCAGTCACTCAATCAATCAGTCAGTCAGTCAGTAACGGAAGAATTTTATATATTAGGATTAGGATTGATGAAAATAACAAAAAGTGAGTTTCCTTTTCTCTATAAAACTAATTACCAAACACAACTAAATTAAATTAAAAGGGAGTCAATCAATTAACCCGTATTTGATTGCTTAGTTAAATAAAATTCAACTTGTACTCACCACTGCCGCGAAAGCAATACCCATAACAGCGAGGAGTACTCCAAAAAACTTCATGTTTCAGCTTGTGATCACGAACTAGCGAACTGCTATGTACCCCTGGTTTATATACCGGAGGAAAACTTGTAAATTGACCGCTAGTGACAATTGCGCATCCGGTGAGCGATAAAATAACAATAGTTATAAATATTACCATCCGCTAAGTGTTATTTTGTGATTTGAAAGCGACGATGCGATAAAATTATAATTTAGATATTGGAGGCAAAGTTTTGGTGGTAGGTATGTCTGTTAATGATGGATTAAGTTATGTTAACTATTATTTTTCCCTATATTCAATTAACTATACTTATAAATTACATCTTTCAAACTTTCCTAAAAAAACTAATAAAAATTGTAGCCCACCGCTATCGGGAACAGAGGCCAAGCTTTCGGCGATCTACGGGCCTGAAAAGGCCACTTCATTAGAATCAGCCAGCACATCGAGCTACTCCAAACTGTCAAATTTTACAAATGAACCTTGACCCTAATGCTTTAGCGATAACAATAAAAATAAAATTGGCTGTATGATTAATATTATGATCCTAATACGATGCCAAGGTGGCCTTTATAGACCTCCTTACAATGCGAGCCGTGTCCAGAAGTACCGCTTTCTGAATCAAGCCCTTGATCCAGCTGCCAAACGAGAGCCTCCTGAGATGTTGTTCGATGCTCGGAGTTATTAAGCTATTGGCTGACATTACTATTTTCTTTTTATTATTACAGATTGGGTTGCATATTACCAAAATCTAGCTTGATGGTAAGCGATGGTATTATATTTGATTCTTGTCTCCAAGATACCCAAGTTTAAGCTATCAGGACACAGACTGGCAGGGAATGCTACTTCTTAGTTGTACGCACAATGAAAGTATTCCCAAAACCCCTGCGAATTTTTGGAATGAAATTTGAGTGGAGAAGAACGCTGCTTCATACTAGGGAGTATCTCTCTCTATCTCCCTTTGCAAATTTTGAGGGTACACAAAGCACCATAATTTAACATGATAAATTGATATGACATAGTTACCACTATACTTGGTATTTTATGATCAAATCACTATTTATTCTACATGACGATTTTCTTGTTGGTGATACATGATACATTCATAATATGAATTTATCACTTCTTGACCATGTTGACAAAACTAGCACTGGAAATGATCTCCAGGTATGAATGAGTTGTGTGAGGAATAATAAATATGAAAGATATAAACATAATATTATCGCTTACTATCAGGTGAGATAGTGATCAAACCCTGTTCTTCTATCTAATAGTAAAAAGAGAGAAGGGATTGAACTCTTTCAATTGCCCTCACAATTCATTCATTGCTAACCACTATATAGGCATTCTATCGAAAACTTAAATAAAACCTAGGTGAGATTATAGTCAAAAGCCGGTCTGAATTTTCAACAATTTGAACTAGAAATTAACCATAACAATCAAAATTGTTCTATTATAATGAAAATAGTAGTAAAATAAATGGATTCTATTGTAGTAAGAGTAAAAAATTCATCGACAATTTAGTTATTCAGTTTCACCAGTGACCGTAAGTTTTTAGTCCTAGTGGCTTAACTAGGGTCGGCCTGTTCGAAAGAGTTACCGCGGTCCTGGAACACAAAGGGCATTTGATGGTAATGGGCATTTTAGTCATTAAGAGTCTGATACATCCTTCCGCTCCGCTGGAACGACGAGAATTCATGATCCATCCAAAAAAATGAGGCTTAGCTAAGGTCATACGGACATATGCCTCCAAGCGTAGCTACATCAACCCGTACCAAGCTCCTCGAATCCAGCGGACCGGCCCTCGTAGTTGAGTTACAACTGCCCAGTGCTGTCCCTGGATGTGTGAACATCCATTACATACTGAGACTTCTGAGTGCTGTGGAAACCAAGTGAAGCCGTTGTTTCCAGTTGTCTTACGATGATCATCTCCAGACATCCCAAAACTACTATCTAAGATGTTTGCCAACTATGTTGGGGTCTGCTTCTAGTCTAACCCTACTATCTCTCTCATTTCTTGCCTGCCAGTGGTGATGTTATACAAAAATAAATAATATCTCGGATATCATACAGCAAAAGGGTTAAGTATAAACACAATAATAAAATGTACATAGCTTTTGCCCGCGACTTAGTACGCGCATATCCCGTTCCCGTAAGAATTTCGGGAAATTCCCTCTTACTGCCCTCTTCCCTCCTCAAGAAACCTGCTTGCCAAAAGACAAATGTCAGCTTCCTTCAATCAATAGTTTCGGCTTCACTCGTAACGAAAGATTTTTATATCGGAACGAATATTTGTACGATCTATAAATACTTGTAGGTCGTACAAATATCTGTCGCGGGTTCGATCGATTCCCGCACGGAACAAATATTTGTACGACCTACAAGTATTTGTTCCGAGTCTGGGTGTTTTTCTATCTATAATATGTATGTATTTACAAAAAAAAAATGTATATAAGTAGTTAATCAGCCATTCAGTTACCATAACACGAGCATTCGGTTGCTTAGCTTGGGACTATACGGCGTTGTGTGAAATGTCCAAGGATATTATTATTATTTTCATTTTTTTATTTTCTCGGGTCCCTGGAGACCCGGTCCTTTGGTAGGCGTACGAGAGGCCGAAACCAACTCGCAGAGGCCCCGTTAGACATTTCAAATGTAATGGGTCACTTAATAAATTATTATTGTTATATCGATAAAAAATTATTAATTTAAGAAAAAAAGAAGTTAAATAAAATAATACTAGGGTAAAAAAAAACTATCATGTAGGCGCCGTTCACACGCATCCGGGTTTCCGTCCCTCACGGGACGGAGAGCCGGACGGACAGGGATCGGTTACATACGATTTCTACGAACTTGCTTTATCTCTGTCCCGTTCTCTGCCCTGCTTTACTTATCTAATTTCTGTAAAATGTCAATTGCTATCTGGCTTGCAGCTGCCATGTCTCTCCATGCCAGAGCAGCAATGCAACTGGTCTCGGCTTGCTTTTCATCTACCGCTTCTCCTCCAGCCTCAAGAAGTTTTCAGCCATGAAAGAAACGAAAGAAAGAAAAATGTTTATTCGGGACTCGCACAATACACATAAAGTAAAAAATATGTAAAACTTATTTTTATAAAAATAAGTCCATGGAGGTCATTTGTGACTTCCTCTGGGATGGCGGCTGGTGGCTATGGTCTTGATCACCGAAAGCATCGAAATTAGATACAAGCATATTAACCTCTCGCGTACGGAACGTTTCTTACGTCACAAGTCCTTGACGCCCCGTGGGCGGTCGCTCATTTTAAGTGTAATCTGACCCGGCTCACAAAAAACGTTACTACAGCGTTTCTGTAGCTTGTATCAACACCCTTGAAGTGGCATTGGGTTCTTGAATTATGTCGTCATGAAATACAACGTAAACAATACTCTTATTAATACTCGAGAAATATATATATCCTATTGAAATGAGAGAACTTGCTGAATGTAGTTATGTTGTTGTATTATGTTGATTTCTGACAAAACTATTGGATCAATTTACACCAAAATTTGGGAACTAGCTTATGAAAATGCAAGTAATCTAATTACAATAATATTTTAGGAGTTCTATAGCGGATTACAGCAATATTCAATATCAAACTTCATAGCGCGCGGCGCTGTTTTCATGAATTTGCGTAATTCAATGCGCTATTTTGTAAACGATCATCAGAGTTATTTCAAACAGATTCATATGAGGAAAGCTTGTAGAATACTACCTATATATTCACCAACACATTGTTACCTATAAATCGTTAAAATATGCTTACTATAATTGTAATATATCAAAATAACCAAGACGAGGGAACAAATCGGGTAACTTTCTTTGTAGGTTATTTTCACCTCGTATTTTAGGTTTTAGAATTTGAATATTAGTTGAAAATGAAAGGGAACAAAGTAGTTTATCGATTTCTAACCATACTTACCTTATCTTTCTTGGAAAAAATAAAAAATATCAACCTCTCAAGTGGTCATAAAAATGTATGGAGTTCTAACATTCCGTAGGGTGGGGACCACACCACTACAATATCGATAAGTTTGACTGAGTTGGGTAAGGAAAATAAAAAACAATTTAGTTTGACATACTTTACTTATTGTGCATAATTATGTTTCCATTTGTATAATAATTGTACTTTACTTGATTTACACAGGTATTTGACATATTTTTTTTTACATTGTGCATATGTTTATATTTGTATAATAATTGTACTTTACTTGATTTACACAGGTATGATAATAATGTATAAATACAGCAAACATATATTCAAGATTCATAGCATTTGATAGTTTTTAATTTATTTTACTTTTTGTCTGTTGTGTGAGAGTCCCAAATAAACATTTTTCTTTCTTTCTTTCTTTCTTTCATTCATTATTTCAAATAAACCATTTACAGGTACTTTTGAGTTGTCAAGGTCAGTCAGTCCCAGGGGACTATTTATCGTTCTCTACAAAAAAAAAAATGGGGTCGGACATTCAAAAACATGAAACTATTTGCACGTTACAAAGCGTAGATTTGTATGGAGAAGAATCTGCAAGAAACTCCACACAGACTCTTTTGAATCCTTTTAGGTATTACAAAAATCCTGTTTACATTATCCTTGTTGCTTCTACATGGAAATACAATATAAAACATAAAAACAAAAAAACAAAACAAAGTAAGCCGACCCGAGCCCCAGTGCACGTGCACCCAATCCATACATACTCGGCGTTTAGACAATAAGGATGGTATGACCGAGAAAAGGAGTGTCTCTACAGTTTGTCGGTCTGTCTGTTAGTTTGACTTTGCGGAAATAACAAAAGGGATACTCTTATGTCAGTCTGTATGTCACAAACCATTAAAAGGCACTTGTGAACGTCAAATTTACAGTTTAGAAATAATAACATAAAGACTCTAGTTATCCATTCGCAAAGGAGAAGAACGGACAAGGAACAAAAAACATAAAAGTCTGTCAAGTGAAGTCTGTCAAGCTGGAAATAAAAAATACTCAAAATGGAGAAGAGCTAGAGATTGCTATGGTACAGCTTGAAACAGGGCTCTAAACAAAGAGGGACATCACAAACACAGCACACGTACGCCGTACGTCGTTCCGAGCGCTGTTCGGCGCACTGAATGCACCGACGTCGAAGGCGGCGGCCACTCTTCAGAACGCCGGCAGTCTGTTTGGGCCAGTGTTTCTCATTTACCACATGAGACTGACCCAAACCACTCGGTCCGGCACGAGGTGTTGGACATGCCTTTGGCATGTGTTTGTGATGATGTTGGAGTAGCTGATCAACTAACTCCAAACGAAAAACTAAATGTTTTTTCGATGTAGCCGTTGAAGCCTCTAGAAGAAAGCGTGAGTTTAAGATAGAGCAATTGAGAAGGCGTTTGAAGACCTTCATAGTCCATTTAGCTCATCTTTTTCTTTCCAGCAGGTATGGTTCCAGCATTTGATCTTTACGATCAACGCCTCCCATACCCTTGTTATAGTCCATAATTACCTGAGGTTTGAACTCAGCCTCGCGATATGGTTTCGGCTCCATCCGGCTTTGTTGAACGCCATGGTAGGTAGAGATGGTGCTGATCTTCCGTTTCTTGTCCTGGTATGCCATGACAACAACATCGCCGGAATGACGGGCTGTAAACTGGCCTTGCTTCATTTTGCACAACGAAATAAGTGGAGGAACATTGCGCCGGTTGGCTCGCAATGTCCCTACACAATCCGTTTTGCGTGACTTCAGAAATCTGGCCAGTAGGGGGCTATTAAACCAATTGTCCATAAAAAGAGTATACCCTTTGTCAAGGAGGGGATGGATGAGTTTAAGGACGGTGGAAGTGCTTTTCAACAGTGTGGACGGGAAAGCGGGACTGTAGACGGTGTTTTTGCCGAGATATATAAAGAAGGACCAAAGGTAGCCAGTCGAAGACTCGCACAGTTCAAAGGTCTTCACCCCGAACTTGGCCGCCTTGGTCTTTATATACTGGCGGAAGGCTAGGTTTCCTTTCCACAAAGTCAGGGATTCGTCAATGCAAATATTTTGGGATGGGACATAGGCTTCCATGAAGCGAGAATTTAAATGATCTAAAATGGGGCCAAATGCAAACAAGCGGTCGGAGTTGTCAGTCGGTCTGTTACTGTTGTCATTGAAGTGGAGAGCGCGGCAAAGATTTTCGTAGCGTGTGCGGGAGAACATCTTCCTAAAGATGTTCGTCTGGAGGAGTGGATTCGTGGTAAAACATGATTTCGTGGAGGGCATACGGATGATTCCGAGCATCATCCAGAAGGAAAATAGGACCAAAAGTTCGTGAACGTTCGTGTCATACCAATCCCGCCCGAAGCTGACGGATGACACAGCGAGGCTCTGGGCATGTCGGTTTGTCTCCGCCACAACATGTGACAAGATGCCGTCATCCCAGAACTGTCTAAACGCCCCATACGCGTTTTCTGATGCGACAACCGGCCCTGTCTGCTGAGGCAGAAATTGTTCCCGCTCGCCTGAATAGTTATCCATGGATAACCATTCAAAGCGAGGCCTTGCTCCCCGAGCAAACAAGGTCTCATCCTCGCCGTCATCAGCATCGAACCATTCCTCACGTGCTTCACTCTCTGCCATTTGCCTCCCTGCTCTCGCTGCCGCCCGCTCTCTCGTCGCTTCCCTGGCATTCACCGCTTGCATTACTTTTTCTCTCACATCGTCAGGCACGTCATCATCATTTATGTATTTGTATACCTCGATCAACCTATCACCTTTCTTCCACTGGGGCTCACCTGCTGCGCCGCTCCTCGCGCCGCGAGCTCCGCTCCTCGCGCCGCGTGCGCCGCTCCTCGAGCCGCGTCCGCGTCCTCTCCGCGTGCGCCCACCCCTTCCTCGCCGGCTCGGGCGTCCCCGTCCTCGCCCACGCTGCACTCGCTCCTCGGCCTCCACCTCTGGCGAGGTGCTCATCCGCCAAGCCATGTGCTCGTCCGCCAGGTGGAACTGTTCCACAGCATCTTCGTCCACGGTGAGGACTACATGCCTAAGAAAAATAAACAGTAATATTATAAATCTACATACATCTAAACCACCAAGAATAGGTAAGTTTTATAACTTACTGTGGGCGAATTGCCACCTCGGGCGAGAGCGGGACGCGCAGTGGGCTTGACCTATCAAATAAAACGTTTTCGTTATTACAGATGTTATTACTCAAACACAATTATTTTGTTGAAAATATGTTTTATTACTTACGGCTGCATCACTCGCGGCGGGCTCGTGGCGGTGGAGTGCAGCGTAGAAGTTGATGGGTGCGGCGGACTTGAGCTATAAAAAAAGTTTTCGTTTTTATAAATACGAAACCACCAATACTCAAAAACAAATATGGAAAACATTTACTCACAAAAAGGCAGGCGACGCACGCGAAGGAGTCGGAGACATACCCAGGGGGATTTCTTCTCCCTCCTGGGTATACAACCCGAGGAGGGTCACTGGCTGACCACCAAACTGAGAAAAAAAAAATTAACTATATAACCATATTCCAGAGTCACGATTCCAGACGATCACCTTTCCTAATAAAAAATGTGCAGACAAAAACACTAACCACACAAAATCATAACATCAGATTGTAACATTCCAGAGACACGATTCCAGACCATCACCTTTCCAAAAAATGTGCAGACAAAAACACTTAGCAATCCCACACCAAATTGAACCACATATAGTTACTACTTATCTTTATCCATGAATAAAATGACATCCATTCAGGTTGCTAAAAGAACACAAAAATAATAATATTATAACTGAGAAAATATTTACTAATCATCTAGTATGCCAATAGAAACTATGTCCTTTTCAAGTTTTAGGCTAGCATTGTGTGAAGCTGATCACAACAAGGTGAGTAATTTATTCATGAAAGAGAAAAATAAGAATTTACCTCACAATCCGGCTCTAGATATTCTGGATCCAGATATTCCGGATCGTGGTTGGGGTCCGCCTCCTCATCCTCGGATTCCGGGGCCGACTCCTCCGGCTCCGACTCCTCCAGTTCTCGTTCCTCGAGGAACACTTCATCCCCCTCCTCAGGGTCGGAGTCGCTCTCCCGGAGGAGCTCATCGAAGTCCTCCGGGGCGTCCTCCTGACCCACAGCCCAGCTGCTTCGCTTAGATGACATCTCGAAAAAAATAAATAAAAATAAATTCATAATTCATACTACACTACACAAATAAGCTTTATAAAATACAAAGAACAACTAAGTTTTATATTTTATCCATTCAAACAATTTACAAAAACAATCGATGTTATCGATAACTTTTATCGACATGACCCCACCCACGCCCTACCGATCAAATTTTAGATTGTGACGTTTGACAGTTCAAAATTCAAATATGATTTCGTTACCTACACATGCAATTTGCTTCATAATATGAATAAGTTATTGAAATATGCCTAGAATACGTGATAATATGAATTATCAATAGATTTTACGTTACTTCTACCTTTGCAAAGGTGAAATTCAATGAAAAATTGCCAAAAATCAAACAATACAAATGGCGACCTCGACGAACTCGGAACAATGAGAATTTTGTTTGCTCAACAGAACACGTTTTGTGATGTTATTTCACGCAAAAAACTAGCTAAATAGTTGCAAGAAACACTTATGAACGAATATTCATCCACTTACCGTTGGATTTCTCCCAAAAAACCAATAAACACAATTAAAATAGCACGCGCGACGTCACCGTGGCTGCAGAACTTTTCGTGTGACGTAGTGCTTCGTTTTTTGTAATGTTGCTGAAACGCACTCATCTGCCGTAAAAGGACTTAATAACTTGCTGCTTGCTTTCGATGTCGAACTATAATATGTAGTCGCATACTCATCAGTAGCATCTGTTCGAGTGTGTAAATAAACAGAGCAGTTCAATATGAACTGCTGATTATAAGAAGCGGTTCAGTATGATCAGCTCATTATAACAAGCTGTTCAGTATGAACTGCTCATTACCTTTAACAAGCTGTTCAGTATGAACTGCTCATTACCTTTAACAAGCTGTTCAGTATGAATTGCTCATTATAACAAGCTGTTTTTGCTTTCGATGTCGAACTATAATATGTGGTTGGCAGGTGGTTAACTATATTAATATTTTTAGTGTTAAAGAAATAAAACTCGCAAGTAGGTCAAGTTTAAATATTTATTTCTATATTATTCAAATATTGTTTTATAAGCAATGATACATTTTCACTAACCTAAATAATAGAATATGTGTAAGTAAGTTTGTAGGTTTAACATTCTATAATCATTTATTCGTAAAACTAAGATCGTTCTTATTTTATCTTACTGACAAAACACTTGATTTTCTTTACACCATTTATTTAAGCAAAACACATTTTTTAAGGCACATATATTGGTATGATACATACAACTTATAATGTCAGATGAATCTGAATAATTGTTATATAATGTCAACAAACTCGGGCAGTTCTTACTTTCTAAATTGTATACATTATTAATTCGGAATATATCTTTTATCCATAACACTTTTTCGTTTCCTTTCGTAAATATAGATTTATTTTTTAAAAAATCCCCAAAGATTGCTTGATAATTAAAATATGGTACAAAGCCTTCGTTCCAGTTTATTCCTCTGTTTTTTTCAATCCAAGCCACTTGTAACCGTTCTTTCCTCGTCAAGTCATAAAATGGTCGTGGTGGTTTTATCAACAGTACTTGTACGTGTCCTTTGTACATTATTGCTATTTCTTTTGGAATAAACTCATTTTCTTCACTCTTAAACCCTTGAACATCTACGATGACATTCATGATAGTTTTCTCACAATATTACTCAACGGCTTGTATTCGAACAGTCGATCGTTTATTATTAAACAATAGGCAGATGTATTATTTTGAATATCTTCAGAGCATTCAATTTCTAATCGCACGTCAACTGGTCCAGTTTTAAGTGAATCGTTTTGTCTTGAACAGTCAATCACAAAAAGTGGAGCAATTTCTTTAAATTGGTCTAAGCTAAGCAATGGATCAATGCCTAAGTTGTAATACGACTGACGAAAATTAGCATACATTTCATATAATATACTGTATTTACCTTCATCAAATTTCAGATTAAGTGAGTCATACGGATAGTATTGAGAATTCAAATATAATTTAATATTGCTTACATTGCAGTGATCAAATATAGAAGAACTTCTAGTTTTATTATTTTTTCGAGCTGTTTGCAAACCAAATATTACAAACCTCGGTTTTTCTAGCTGGGAAGTTGTCTTTACTGACCAGGAATGTTTTGTTGTTCTTGGAAGTAATGGATATTCATACAAATCCCAATTTCTAAATGCTATCTGTATAGAACGATCTCTCTCCAAGCTTTTGAGCAATAACAATTTATTACGATCAGAAACTTTAATATGCGGCACACGCCATTGTATTTTTTAACCGACTTCCCAAAAAGGAGGAGGTTATCAATTCGGTTGTATGTTTTTTTTTTTTTTTTTTTTATTTTTTTTTTTTATGTTTGTTACCTCATATCTCCGACAATTATGAACCGATTTGAAAAATTTTTGTTTTATCTGAAAGGATATACTTGCAGATTGGTCCCATTTAAATCATATCAAAATCGGTTACGAACTTTGGATTTTAAATCGAAATAGCTGGAATTTGACTATTTAGATGATTCTTTGATGATCGAAATTGCGTATTTTGCTTTTCTGCGATTTTGGAGTGGTGTTGTTAGGTGTAGGGCACCACTAAAAAGTGAAAAATAAAAAACTTTTTACAAAAAAATACAACCGACTTCCAAAAAAAAAACACTACAAAGTAAAAAATAACTTTAATTTCGGAAGTCGGTGTCAAAATACGAAGAAACTAACAAAAACACCGACTTCCGAAATTAAAGTTATTTTTTACTTTGTAGTGTTTTTTTTTTGGAAGTCGGTTGTATTTTTTTGTAAAAAGTTTTTTGTATATCTATTTCTACGTTATCATTTTTGTCTATAAGCACACAGTTCAATGCTGAGCTGCTTCGCTGTAAAATAAGTTCATGTTTACAATTGATTATTATTTTGTTGTAATCTTCTGCAAATCCCAGTATTCTGTTCAATGGCACGATAACACTAAAATATTCGTTTCTTAATTTCGTACCACCTAAGTTCCATCCCCAGACTGCTGCAGCTTTACTTTCACCTTCATTCATTGAGATATACGATTTTAAGGTGGTTGTAATACCAACATTTTTAATCCGATCGATTTCAACGCCATTTATTTCGTATCTAATATCTTGAAACAAATATGAAATGGGATTATTTATAAAATCAACATCTTTTTTTACTAATTTTCCCGCTGCATCTTTAGTTGACACATTTACATATCCTTCTATGTAAATGGAACTACCTGACGGCAATACATATAAATCTTGCTGTTGTATGGGTATTCTAATTTCATCATTTTCTTTAAAGCTATTATTGTATGGATTGTAACTGTGGATCTCATAACCCTCAATAGAGGTATCATATTGTGGTAAATCTGTAATTTGAAGCATATTATATTTTAAAACCGATATCTTGAAGAAATCTTTTGTTTTCCTTTGAAACTTAATTAATTCTCACTGCACTGACACGTCTCACTTCTTTGGATATTGGCAGTCTTATGTTATATTTCCCTCTCTCATTAGGAGTTTTATTAAGAACAAGCATGATGTTGGTATGAATAAAACGAAGGAGGTTACTTTAAATAGGTAATAAAAAATCCTTTTTCAACACTAGTGACTTTTATCACCAACAACGAAAGAATGTATGCGTATGAACTAGCAATGTCATTTATATTTTTATAGTTTAACGAAATTTGGAGACGTAAGAAATAAAAATCACTCACTTAATTAATAAATTCCTTTATTACTTTTCCAAAATAATTTAAGAAATTTTAAACATAAGTGTCCACAATTATACAAGTGATCATGTTGTACATTTTCATAATTGTACTGAATATTTTTTCCTAAATATTTTATTAATTCTTTAGGTGGTTTTAAGTTACCATAACTGTCAAAGTATTCAATGTGATCGTATATTTTGGTATAGGCTACCCAATGAGTGCCAGAGTTTTGAGAAATATCAAGATTAATCACTCCACATTCTAATGGTAATGGGTTACCTGGTAATTCATCTCTCATAAATACACCTCGAAAGAATGGGATACTATTTGAATGCTTCAATATATCAATATTAGTTAAAGCTCTATTGGGTAGCCGACCATTTAGTTTTTTTTCTTTGTAACAAAAATTCCTAAACCTTCTTTGTAAGGCTTAAGATGTAATCCTTTTCCAATAATTAAAGCTTCTATTTGCTTGTTGTGACGTTCCGATTCAAGCAACTGTTTCTTAGCTGTTTTATATGAATTAATAGCTTTCGCAATCCCAGCAGCACCCCCAGCCAAACTTCCAGCGGCAGATAAACCAGCAAATATTGGTACTAAAGGAAGAAATCCTCCAGTTTTAGGTACTGGTATAATTCTGGGTAATTTTATGGGTAAATCAGATGCAAATTCATGAGCTGCAGCGCAGGCTAATTCCATTAACGCTTTCTTACAGGTGGGTTTTAGTTTCTTGATGTGTTTTTTGGTATGTGATACAATATTTTTAAGGGTTTTTCTAAACCCCGCTCCAGATCTTACTTTATCCATTTTGAAAGATGATAAACCAGCCATTTCTTTATTGCTTGTACATAGTCCTCGTGCTTTTTTCATTGTTATTATATTTTTTAATTATTTTACATAAACCTGAATTATAAAGTATGTCTTTATTGCATTAAGAATAAAGTGGAATAGGTTTGTGATAAGTAAAAACAATCTATCTGTTTGTGTCTCCCCATTGCGAAGTAGTTACGAATATTTATTTGATTTTCACATGCGACATCGTCGAAAATCATTATTGAATTGGTTAAGGCGTCATTAGGATGTATAACTTCTTTATTATCATGGAAGATAAATAACTTTGCATTGGGTATGCACCGGATGACCTGTTTTAAAAAACAATATTTTGGCTGGAAAGCTGTCTTCGAGTATAAATAAATATGCTTGAATTTTACTCCATTTTCATGTAATAGTAAATTAAGCATTATATTAGTTTTTCCACAGTTAGATGGACCGCATATAATACATCTTATAGTGTTAGGTAAGAGTGTGCTATGTCTCACTTTTTGTGAATGATTTTCTAATTTTATATTATTTATTTTAAAAGTATGTGATTGCTTAACGAAATTCATTGTGAAATGTGAGGTAATAAGACATGCCCCGAGTATATATACTTCTTATTTTACTAAAAGGTGCTATGTTTTATTTTTAACTAATTCTTAACTTGTAAGTAAAGTATGAAGAATATTGTGTAAATGGAAATTAAAATAAAAAGCTCATAGTTACTACACATTAAGCATTTATTTAACAGTATTTTTTATTTTAGTAGGTACTTACAACAAATAAATAATAATAATAATAATAGTAAGTAGTAATAATAATAATAATAATAACACATTTACAGATTACACATCACTGGAATAATCTAAAAACGTAGAATCACAATGCCCCCAGGGTAATGTATGAATTTGATCCTGTAATACTTGAACTTTGTCATCGTTTCTTTCTAAAACTTGTTTGTCTACTTGCTGAGTGTATAAAACATGTTTAATTGATTTTATCATATTCATTTTACATCTATGCGCTTTATTTGTCAGCAGTACATTGTTGTAATCATTCAATTTTAGGTTACAAGTTACAGACTTAGAAACACCTTTGGCTTTTTTAATTTCAGTCTTCGCACTGTTAATAAAATATAATTTAGCTCTTAAACCGGTAAATTCTATAATTAAATCGCCACCAACCTCATGTTTCCATAATCCAGGAATTTTAGCATTAAGTTGTGGTATGTGATATGGATTATTCATTTCAAAATTACTAGTATCAAACTTTGAAAGATCATGCATATCATGATAAAAATCATCTGTGTAAATTAAATATAATAGGCTATCAGTGTCTGTATAGCACAACTCAGCATTGTTTCCGTATTTATTTTTCATAACGTCATAATGAAATTGGTACAAATGTTGCTTCGAATATTCCAAAACGGTAAATCCACAACTTTTAGACTGCTTAATAGCTGACGGCAGTTGTATATAAGACCCACCTCTCATAGGGGAATACTTGTTTACATTAATTTCGAGATGACTCATAGAAACAAATGTCCAACCAGATTGACAGTGCTGGAACTCGGTTAATTTATTATTTAGTTTATTTATTACTTTGATTAATAATTCATTCAAATCAGTGTTCTTATAAATAATTTCATATTTGGTATTAAACGACTTTAATTGTTGTTCGTCTGATTTTGATAACATAAAATAGGCAAACAATTCGAAATTCAATTTTATGCAATTGTGTTCATTAAGTGACATTTTTATCAATTCTGTTATATTTATTAGATGATCACCCAGGAACGCCTCTAAACCGAGGTACTCGTCTTCCTGAGTGACATTCAATCTGTATGTCATTAATCTGTTTTTGAATGCTGTTGCAATAATATGAATATCTGTGAACTTGGTATTCAATAAACAGTTTGCTTTGTGTATATTCGTTCTCATATGATAGGAATACTGATTTTCTGGTATTTCAATTTTACATTTATGACAGGTTATTGACTTTCTAGGTCTCGAAGTTTGATGAGGAGCTCGGAGCGTTGATTCCTTGCAGACAGGTTTCGTTCCAGAGAGGAATTGTGCCGGAGACTAATTTGTGAAGCGTTTTTATAGGCCTAAAATCACGTCATTCAGTCCAAATTTGTAAAACTGCATACTTGCAAAAATTGTCAATTGCGTACACGAGCGTATTTATCGTAGCGGTTAAGGTTTTAAGTTTACAGCGTTTTATATAAGACAAATAAAAAAGCGATTTTGAATCTTGTGTAGGTACTCACTTAAATCAACAATAGGGGAAGCTCATACCTACTTACAATTATAAAAAATGTTTGTAGGTTGTTGTTTTTTTTGCTGAATGTTTTCGACGTCGATGACGGCGACGGTACAAACGCTGCGGTTTGCACGCTCGCATGCAACTCCTAGACATGTGGAGAAGTGGAGATATGACGAGTCAGAATCTCATATTTCGGTATACAAGAATAATCTTGTTTTTTATCTTATAATTTTGAACCTTATTACAAAAATCAAATAAATCTGAACAAGTATAAAATCAGTACAATCTCGAAAAAAATTAATCACATCATCGCTAGCGTTTCTTCACCAATAATGTCGGTAAGTAAATTAGCGACACTTTTATTAAATTAATTATTTTTTCGCAATTTCTATGATAACTTACATAGAAATATAATTTTAGTTTTTATGAATAATGAAGTTGGGCTGCCGATATTAATAAGTAATCATAATTGTATATTAACTTATCTTATTCATTCTTATGTTTCAGGAATCCGAGCAACTTTTTATTTCAACCCCGTCATACTCACCGAATCCAGCACCGCAACAATTACGTCAAAATGTGATGAACTATTTGGAAAGAGAGAGACCGTTTATATCGTACTCTCCAATTTCCCCACCATTGAATCAAAATCGGGAGAGAGAAACATCACCCCAGTTAGAAGAAAGGTTGAACAGCGCCAATACCACCAGGAAAACCGTCAATGATAAAAGACGAGGGAGCAAAATGATGTATTCGTATGTTAGAAAGTATGTAAAGGGCCCACACCGTAAAATAATACGTATTCAAATCTTTGAGGGTGAAGAACTCAATGGTTCTAAATTATGCACTTGTAAAGCTAAAATATGTGCTCAACATAATGTTGATAATATATTTACTGATGATATATATGACTGTGCTAAAGATATCTACACTAATATTATAAAGAGGAAAACTTTGTTTGTTTGTTTGTTTGTTTGTTTGATTGTAATGAATAGGCTCAAAAACTACTGGACCGATTTTAAAAATTCTTTCACCATTCGAAAGCTACATTATCCACGAGTAACATAGGCTATATTTTATTTTGGAAAAAAATAGGGTTCCGTAAGATATTTGGGTTTTTCGGACACAAGGTGTAAAAATCAACCGGAAAAGTTACTTATTTTGCGTACGCTGCCTAAACTATAAAAGATAGAACCATACATTGTTCTAATTAATTGTAGATCTTATAAATATCTACAAAAAAGTCCGCGACACACTATACCTATCTCTGTCGAGTGAGGCACAACAACCATTTTTTTTATTTAAAAATCTTGATTTTTTTTGGACTACATTTAAACGCGTTTATTTTACTCATGCTATTAATCCTTATCAAAATAAACTATTTCATCACTAAGTACAGTTTATGTAGATAATATTTGGTCTTTGAATGATTAAAATCGGACGTTTGGTTTTGAAGTTATGGCGAAATTAAAATATTACGATTTCTGCTGCACGGCCCGTTGCGAAGTGGACGTCACCAAGGCGGGGGTGCGCGTGCGGGAGGCGAGTTTAGATCTATGAGTAATGTAAAGTGTCCTCCACACTATTCCGAAGTTGCACGAGGCGAAGTGCTCTCCGAAGTTGACCGAAGTCCGAAGGTGTCCACACACTCGAGCAATATCGCGAGGAGCTCAGCCGCCCGTTCCCCCTGTTCCCCTCACGATAGACAACGTAGGATACGATAGGATAACGTTCATGTGGCAACTGCCGTTGCAATGTGTACTCTCGCATAATAAAAATACGTGCGTATTTACTATGGCTGACACGAACCGAAGTGAGCCGAGTAGTGTGGACAGACGCTTCGTGTTCGAACTTCGAGTCCTTTGACTCGGGCGCAAAAACCGACAACAACTGGAAGTCGCCCGGGGCGAAGCGAAGTTGCACGAGGCGAAGCGAAGTGCCCTTCTACACTATCGTATTCGCTCAACTTCGATCAACTTCGGGAATAGCGTGGAGGCTACTTAAGGTACACGCACGGCTCAGACGTGAGGTCGGCTCCCTACGCAGCGGTCGTGCGCAAAGTCTAATAATTTTCGTGCGATTTTTTTTAGAAAACTACACCTACGCAAAAGTTCTTCTCAGAGCTAAACAACAGTTCTTCTCAGAGCCAAACGACAGTTCTTTTCAGGGCTAACCAACAGTTCTTTTCAGGGCTAACCAACAGTTCTTTTCAGGGCTAACCAACAGTTCTTTTCAGGGCCACACAACAGTTCTTTTCAGAGCTAGAATATTTTACACTTTTGTGTTTATTTTACACTTACACGCTTTTAACATTTTCTTAAACATTTGAAAATGCCTAAGAGAGCCAGGTCTCAACTTACTAAACATAGTTCTCAAGCACGGGCAGCAAGAATACACCGTATGGGAGAATCTTCACCGGAACGTTCACAACGCCTTGCTGAACAAAATCAGAGAAAATCTCAGGTAATACGCGCACGAGAGTCGAGTGTCGAACGTTCGCAACGCCTTGCACAACAAAATCTGAGAACCTCTGACTCTGAGTTATAATATTATAAAGCAGAAGAGTTTGTTTGGTTGAGCACGCTAATTTCAGGAACAACTGGTCCGATTTAAAAATTATTTTAGATAGCCGATTTATCGAGGAAGGCTATAGGCTATTTATCATTAAGCTAAGTCAAAAAGAAGCGCAGAATTAATGGAAAATATGACGCAGACGAAGTTGCGCGGGTCAGCTAGTGATAAATAAAATTCAAAAGAAAATGTAGTTGCGTATGTACAATTTACATTAGACATAATGGTTGTAATGTATAAACTATGTATCATTCTAAATCAAATGTAATTAATTAGGTATTAATATAAACCTAGATAATAAACAGTTATAACGAATTTATGTATTTTAATTGACATTATAATACTACTTAGATATAAAATAGTAAGTAAAACCGAGCGTAGCAATAGTATGATAATTAGACACAGAACGCCAGCTTCCTATAACGAGCGATACCTCACCTCACGCACACATAGATGTGGGACGCATGCACTTGCGCGAGTGGAGATTGTTCGTTGCGGCTGGCATGCATTGCTGAGATCCCTTTATGTACACATCAATGTGTGCGTGCGCCCGTTTGCGCACGCTGTAGGAGTTGTAACGTCCTGTACCTATTTACTTTGCGTCTATGTTGCTATTTTGTTTTGATCGGTCTCCTTATAAAGAATTACTTACATTGCAAAACTCATGATTAATGGTAAACTACTAACATACGATGACTTTCCCTGCCATATCTTCTCAATAAAATTTGTGGGACAAGGACAGTGAATAAACTTCAATGACAATTTACAATGGATGCGTTTACATATGGGATGAGCATTAAAGCCCGAGTTACTTATAAATAGCTTACAATCAGTTAAGACGACATTACATTCTTACAATTCGTAGTGTGAAGGTTCTCGCGAAAAAATATTAACATTACAATGTTTAATCCATTAAAATCTGATTTAGAAGGCATTCGTAAAATTATTTGCAAGAATGCTAACGGTGAAATTATATTTACTCAAGATATGCAGACTGACCTGAAAATACCGAATGTAAGCTCATCTAATCACAAGGATAGTGATACAAGCCAGACAAAAGAGTTATTTGACCTAGAGATGATTCAGTATCTTATAGTCAAGACTGAGGGCCATCATGAAGATGTTCGTACATTTGTTCGAGTTAGCGACATACAGACTGATCGTGGAAAATGTAATGCAAGCTCACCAAAACCTAGTGAAAGTAGTAAAACAGAAACAGCAGACACAGCTCTACCTGATTTAGAAGATGTTTTATGCTACCAGATTCAACCAGGAAATGAACTTTTTTTCTTTTAAACCGTTTTATCTTCACTGTAACAGTGTAACAGAAAGACAAAAAACCTGATGCCAGCTGTCAAAGATAGGCTAAATGTTGTGTAGTGCGTTCTGCAAATTGACCAAAACAATGTAAATATCCTCTAATAAATTATGTTCTACGATATTTATTGTTTCATTTACACAAAATACCTACCTCGATTTGGTCTGCATGATCTTAATATACTTCTTATACCAAAACTAGGACGCAATCTAGTATGTTATATAAACAAATAAGATTTGAGAACAAGAGCCATTTCACAACGAAGTGTGTGTTAATTCGAACACAATATAATTTTATCTACACAATAACTATACATGAAGCCTGCATTTTACACAGGTAACTAGATGCTACCCTATATAAGGTGTCGGAGGAACACATCTGTGCACATTCCACTCCAAACTCGTTGATGTCTGAATAGACTATTCCTACTGAATGATCCATTGATAGGTATGAAGTGACTGCTCTTTTCATTCTGAATAGACCATTCCTACTGAATGATCCATTGATTGATATGAAGTGACTGCTCTTTTCATTCACATGAAACTACTTTCAATGTATTTAGTCAAAGTCTCATTTCGAATAGTGAAATATAGGAATACTCGAATGGTTAAACTGTGGAATATAGGGTTTTTCAGATCACGATTTGTGATCTGAATACCCTATATTCCAACTACTCCTATACAATACGATATTAGCTATCAGAACATGTTTAAATATTGTGAATTTTAGAAATGGTATGAACCAAGGTCATAGTACGTAATTACATACTCTGCGTGTGTGAAAAAGCGAGTAGATGTTTTTTGTTTCGTTCGACACCAGTGTGTAAATTCTGAGGTATCCGTTCGGTGATCAATGTGTTCTACGTTTATACATCACTATTACACACAGATGCAGGTACGGCCTGTGCTGTGCGTTCACAGCAGTATAAACTTTAGCGTGATACTGCATTTTTGACCGTTGACTGTACCTCTGAGAGTGAGGGTCGCGCCTCCGCCTCTATACGACCTACAAATACGTTGTCGGTGTATGTTACTGCGTGGTCGTGGTAGGATGTATCCTCGTCGCCCGCCAGATCCGGGACTACGGGTAGTTTGTGCGGTGCCGTACTCAGCCCTGTGATAAGCCTCGGGTAGCCAATTTTGCGTTCCCCTTCCCCCATGTGTATGACTTCTGGCTGTGGTGGGAAGCGCATTGTCGTCCAGGAGACTACCTCGTCCGGCAATCCAATCCACGTCAGTGCTGCCCGTTCGTGACTGCAGCCGGACGGCAGGGGCGGCCGTTGCCGCTTTTCTGCCCTTGCCCTTCCCCTTTCCCTTACCAGTCGACTGCGCTGGCTGGGATGCGTTGTAGCGGGGGCGGCAGAGGCAGCCGTCGCTGTCCTTTCTCCCTTGCCCTTCCCCTTCCCAACCATTTCGATCCAACTTTGCTCGTTGGTCGGAGTAGTGGGAGGAAGTTGGGCGTCCTCCCCTTACGAGAACACTCGCTGCTCCTTGGCAGCAACCCGCTCCTCATGGTTCTTTTTGGTTCTGCGCCCGCAGAGACAGGTCCAACTGGCGTTGGGCGTCCTCCAGACCCACGACGTGACAGCCCCGTCGAGCCCGAGGCCGAGGAACCCTCGAACCCTTGCTTGCGGTACGCGCGCTCCCGCGACCGACAATCGCCAGCATCCGAGACGCTGATCAGGGACTCAGTGTCAGAATCCGACAGCTCGTCCGCCCTCCCAAAGAAGCCAGCTGCAGACGGCGCGTGGCTAGCTTCTGACGCCGAAGCGTCGGACTGGCCCTGAGAAGGGCCTTTGGGTTGGCCCTGAGAAGGGCCGTTGGGTTGGCCCTGATAAGGGTCTTTCAAGAAACGCCCTAGGGCGTCTCGCGTGGGCATTGCCTCCGCCGAATTCGTAGACAAACCGCAATAAAATAAAATGAGCTACAAGATCACAGTTCACTTTGGCCGAGTCCAGTCTGCCACTCCGGTACAGTGACAGAACTAGGTCGTTTCCAGGGAACGCAACGTGGACGCAAGCACTATGGGGGTCCCCCCTCTAACCTAACCTTTCATAACTGTTTTCTTTTTCAAAAGCGATTCGCGCCTACGCGTGCCAAAAGACCAATTTCAGCTTTCTTCAACTATAAGTTCCGGCTTCACTCAGTCACGAAAGATTTTTATAGAGATGGAAAGTTATGTATTGAAAAAAAGAAGTTAAATAATATAATATTAGTGTAAAAAAAACGTCCTACCAAGAAGTACCGTGTTACCCAGTTAATGGGTTGTGGAGGTCTGGTAGGCAACCGCTCCACGTAAAAACATTGGTGTTCAGCTGAATCCGGTTTGACTGGAAGCCGACCCCAATATAGTTGGGAAAAGGCTAGGCAGATGATGAGTGTAAAAAAAAAACTGATTTAGGCGCCGTTCACACACATCCGGGTACCCGTCCCTGACGGGAATTTCTGTAAAATTTCAACTGCCATCTGGCTTGCAGCCGCCATGTCTCTCTATGTCAGAGAGCAATGCGATTGGTCTCGGCTTGCTTTTCATCTACCGCATCTCTTCCAGACTCGGAAGTTTTCAGCCATGGAGGTCATTTGTGACCTCCTCTGGGATGGCGGCTGCCGGCTAGGGCCTTGATCATCGAAAGCATCTAAATTAGATACAAGCATATTAAAATTATAAACTTACTTTATAATAAAGGGCCGTTGTATTTACCCCTCAAGTATTGGGGCACACTATGTGTTATTAGTGCCTCCAATATCGTCGAGTGGGGCACGGAATTGAATGGTTCGGCATGGCTATATCGAATGACACCGCCAACACTCCGTCCCCCGCCTCCACCGCCCCCTTCACCTGGCCCTTGAGTAGAGCCAGCGCGTCGATGGTCGAACGTCCCTGTCGGAAACCGAACTGGGCGTCCGACAGGTCCGGCCATACCCTCCGCAAATGGCGGTTAAACCAGCACATTTTGCCGACCTTATCGAGCAGAACGATGGGCCGGTATGCCGAGGGGGAATCGACCGGGCGTCCCTCCTTGCGGAGGTGGCATAGCTGCCTCTCACTCCACAGTTTCGGGAACCTCCCGGCCGTGAGGCACGCGCTGAAGAGGTCCCGAAACCTTTTGCTCCATTTGAGCGGCAGCTAAGGCCACCACCTGTGCGGGAACGCCGCCAGGTCCAAAGGGCGTCTTTTTTGCGTGGAGGCTGAAAACCGCGGAAAACTCTTCCGCCGTCACCGGGTGGACCTCTTCCTCCGGTGATGCCGCCCATCTGCGTGGGGTCCATCGTTGGTGGAGTGAAGTCGGTACTGCGCGGTAACAGTCTCCGTCAGTGTGGGACTATGGGGGCGCAGTTGGTTCCGCGCCGGATGGTCTCCCATAAGGATACTTTTTTTTTTTTTTTTTTTTTTTTTCGGCTGGGAAAAAATGCGTTACGCATACCCTCTCACTCGGGGGAGTGGGAGGGGTATGTGGGACTCCCCGGGCAAGCCCGGTATACCCACTAAAACAACCCAGCACTGAAATTCCCGCGGCGTCTTAGTGGGGGTGGACTGGGAGATCGGCGTAGCCTTTACGTCCAGTCCACCTCCGACGACCGCCCGCCTTCACAGCGGGCCCTTCACGCCCCCCCCGTTGGGGGAGGGCCGGGAACCTCCGACGATGGTGGTGATGCGTGCAATGCGGGCGGAGGCGCCCCTGCGCCTGTCGCCCGCCCATCACCACCGCGAGGAGGGAGAAGAGGACGTCTTCTCCGACCTCGCCTTCGTCTGCGGAGCGGCGCAGCGAGAGGGTCATCCTCCCGAGCGCGCTCCGCCGCCTCCTTCTGCGAGATGACATCCTCGCAAAAGGAGGCGACCGCGGCCCAGGACTCCTCACTGCCCAGCATGCATCTGACCACGCTGGGAAGGGAGAGGTCCCGTCCGATCTCCGCAGTGAGACTGCGACGCGGCTCGGACCAAGCTGGGCACACCTCCAGTGTGTGCTGCGCCGTGTCCTCCGCCGCGCCGCAGTCGTGACACGCCGGTGTCTCCTCCCTCCCGACCCGGTGCAGGTGTGTGCCGAAACAGCCGTGGCCAGACAACACCTGGACCAGACGGAAGGAGAGGAAGCCGTGCGGCCGCTCGAGCCAGTCTCGCAAGACTGGACCGAGCGCGTCCAGAGTACGACGACCAAAGGTGGCGGAGGCGAGGTCCTCCGTCCAATGGACGATGATAGCGTCCCTCGCCTCCCTCCGCACGGCCTCCCGCTCCTCTGCGACAGGGCGCTCCCAGAGCGCTTTTCGGCGCGCCGTCCATTCGTACACCCTGGCGAGCACCCAAGCCTCCAACTCCCAAGGAGGGGTGCACGCCAGAGCGCGCGCCGCCGAAAAGCCTACCGAACGGTAGGCCCTCGCCACCCGCTGTGCAATGGCCCTTTGTGGCCTGCGGATGGCTGTCGCATTCTCCCTCCTATTGAGGGAGTCCGCCCTTGATTTGATGAGATTGGGGCCCCATACAGGGCCATACTCCGCAGGATGCCGGCATACAAGCGCCGGCATCGTGCACTAGGCCCCCCCAGGTTCGGGAGGAGCCACGACAGGGAGTCGGCGGCCTTCAGCAGGCGCGTCGACCGCCCGCTGAAGTGCGGGCCGAAGCGCCACCTGCTGTCCAGTATCAGGCCCAGATATTTCATCTGGGCCTTGACCTCCACCCGGATGCCCTCCACGACAATGTGGGCATCCGGAGGGCAGCGCTGCCGAGGCCCGTGGAAGAACCCAGCCTCTTGTTCAGCGCCACCCTCAACCCTAGGTGACGGATCCTTCCTGCGACCAAGGATCCGCCAGCCGAGGCCAGGCAGGCCGCCTCCCTGATCCCATAAGGATACCTGTCGAGACCCTTCAACATCTCAGCCCTCACCGAGTCCTTGGCTAGGCCCTTCTGACCGCCACGCAGGTGGCCCGGAGCCCCGCCAGTTCCTCCGTCCAATAATAGCCGGCACGACGGGGAAGCGGACGGCGAGAGCGAGGTATGCTTTTTTTTTTTAGCGATGGGAAATCATCCATCCTCATCTTATGAAAGATTTAAAAACTGCTTGTGCTGTATTAAATGCATTTGGAACTCGATTTACTGACCCAGGAAATGCTCAAATAATGTAAAATATAATAAATGAAAGTTTATTTTTAGAGAACGAATTAGCGATTATAGCCATGGAGCGCCTGAATTGTCGCAGTATTATGTTTCCGAATATAGATGCCTCAAATATATAATTCCCACGGCTCTCCTTGGAAGAATTGGTGTTGTTTGCGTGTGGCACATGCCAGATCCGTCAAGCTAGATCATACTTTGGAGAACATTTCCGCTTTCAAGGAATGTACATACTCGAAATAGATCGCGACCAGCTGGATTTGACCAGTTTAGGAGGAGAAAGTCCATTTTTGTTAAGAGCAAAAATAAAATCCCGTCATGTGCGGCGGATCACATATTTTGTTTTCATAGCCGTTGAAAGGGAACAGCAAGGTCAGAGCTCGATCATCGGCGACTGTTGTAACTGTATAGTATTTCGCTTACGCTCGACACGAAGGAACAACCCCCCCTGCGGTATTTCTTGACAATGTATTGTTAACATTAGAATAAAAAGTTTTATGAATACTATGGTTGCATTTTTTACCTATTCTATTTAATTATTCATATGTTAATTTAATGGATTCTTAATATTAATAAAAACATGAAAACAACTAAACCTAACTATATACAAATAAATATAAAAAAAAACCAAGATATGCTTAGGCGTCGAAGAATTCCTCCGCATCGTCGTCATCCGGAAACGTGTCCAGAAGACGGGCAGCATTGCCACGTTGAATGGCAATGCTAATTCTTTGAGCAAAGAACGAGCCAGCCCTCTGGTCACGCTAAGTGTCGATTAGTCGACGAGATATTTCCTTAAAAAGGAGACGCGCACTCGGACCCCATGACCCAAGCGTTTCGACCCCAAACGGCTCAAAACTGTAATTACCGATAAGGTTACAGTATTTGCGCCGCTTGAGGGCCTCAGCAGCCGCAGCGGCAGCGCCGGCACAACCCACCGTACTTGGAACATGTGATGGCGCAAGGGTGTCGACACATGTTGCATCCCACACCAGAGGCCTACCCATCTTCCACGGCACCAACGTCATACCATCTGGTCTCTTCCCATCGTCACGTACCAAGCCACTAGGTTCTAATACTGCCGGTAAGCCGGCGGTGACAGGAGCCCGACGAATAATATCGTTGATGCTAGCATGTCGTGCTATGCGGCCTGCGCTCTTGCAGCGGGAAAGGCCATGGTGTCCGAGGCTGTCGACAGCAACTCCGCAATGACACCGATGCGGAGCAACACATGGTGCGCCCAAGCGGAGACAGACCGCGATCCGAAACGATGCGTCATCCATCATAGTACCTATGGTGGATGACGGGAGTGCTTGAAGCCACAAACCCGACTCCCACTCTCCCACAGCCAACAGACGCGCGATTATTCATTATATTTTGTCCTGTTGACGACCATCTTGTGGGTGGGTCATGGACCATCTTGGATACAGATTCAAATCCCGCTAAAGGAACGTTATTACTATTAGAAGTGACGTCATAGCAACTGGATAGCCTAAAATCATTCAAAATCTTCTTACCTATATTTGCCGTTTCCTTATCTCAACTTAGTTCTAAGTTGAGATAAGGAAACGGCAAATCTTGCTGTAACATCTACTAGTAACTCAAAAATCTTTCTATAATTATTAAAGTACAATCTATACACTTTATCTGATTGAAATGTATGATTTATAAGAGTTTTCCTTTAGTTACAAAGTATGTAGGTATCTTTAAGAATTATTTTTGGTGTTTCATTTTGAGGTTATGTTTAAATCAATTAAATAACCCCAAGTCTAATGTATGGCTTACCATTACATATTCTGTTATACTATATTGTAGCATTCAAATCCATATATTCATTCTATGAAACGCTAAGCCTTTATGTGGTACTGAAAATACATGGGTTTCTGCCAATCTCCTTTCAGCGACCTGGAGGGGTTTCGATTCGCGCGCAGCGCCGGAAAACCTAGGTTAGTATGGCGAGAACTCGATTCCTCAAAAATTATCGGAATCTAATGATGGGTTTGAAAGTTATAAAATTTTGTATGAACTTGTATGGAAAATGCAATAAAATGAAGATTTTTTGATGTTTCCGTCAAGCTAGACGTGCGTGCGAGGTGTCCAGAAACGCGTATTTTCGCGAGCGAGCCCACAGGAACGTTTTCAGCACTACTTTGTGAACAAAATTTTGCAGGGTGGTCAAAAAACCACTTTTATGAGTTTTTACAGGAAAACCAAGTTTTCAGCGACCTGGATGGATTTCGATTCGCGCGCAGCGCCGGGAAACCTAGGTAAGTATGGCGAGAACCTGATTCCTGAAAAGAACGGGAATCTAATGACAAATTTGGAAGTTATTGAATTCTGAAGGTGTAAAGTCAAAAGTACAGGAACCCCTTAAGGGAAGTCAAAAATTTTTTGTCAGTTGGCAAGCGGACGCCTAAAAATAATGTTCACGCGCGAAAACCGCTTCAGAAACGCAATACAGAGCTCGAAGATATCGCGACTTGTGTTTCGACAACGCTTGCTTAGGTGGTTTTGGGTATATGTACCTATGTATAGATATAACCTAATTTTAAGATTTTGATGTTCCAGAGGAGCTAGGGGCACGTGCGAGGTGTCTGGGAACGCGTCTCGTCGCGAGCGGCCGGGAGTGGTTGGGTCGGGGAGGTTTCAATCACGAGTCTCTGTAGTTCTGTCCGAAAAGTCGCTTCAGTCTGTGTCAGGTCTCTGGAGGGAGGGGGCAAGCAGATCGCTACGGAGAGCCGCGCCGGGATATCCTTTGTGGCCCGCGCGTAGGTTCTGTTCTTCTCTTGAGTGGTCTGGATCCTCACACGCTTCGGGTTACCCTGGAGCGTACTTGGCGAGGCTGTATTATCCGGGCTTTCCCTCTTTGCCGCCCCTGAGTCGCTCGGCCCAGGTTGTGGCTCGGAGGTGCCCATAACAGCTCTTGGCTTTCGGCCCGCCCCGTGTGCAGTTCCAGACCGTTTCACCTCCCCCTTTTCGGTGGCAGTCGTTCTGGGACTTGTCTTGGTCGGTCTAGGTTCCAGCCTTCTAAAGCTTCCGAGGGCTTTTCGTGCTAGGTTTCCCCTTCGCAGAGTCGTCCCCGGTCGCGCTTTTTCGCGGCTGGCTGCTTTTTGCGCTGGGTTAACCCGTCGCGGACTCGCGGCAGGCCGCGTACTTACTCTAGGGCAAACGTCTGCGTGCCGCGCTGGCTATTGCCTTCGCAGGTAGTGCGTTTCTGGTCGTCAGATTTCTTTACACCAGCTAAGGGTTTTTCGCGCTTATGCATGCGTACATCACCCGCCGGGGTCGAAATTGAACCACCTGAGCTTGCAGCCTTCCCCATGTCTCTCTGGTCATAGTTAGGGCTGTTCCTGAAACTATTCCGGACGATGCACTGTTGCCAGGCGCTCACGTATTAGTTTCGTCTGTGTCGCGGTATTGGCGCTTGAGAAGCAGCCGAGTATGTCTGTTAGCGCGTGTATCGCAGCCGTTGTTTGTGATAGGGGCGCGTGCGTCGCAGCCGAGTTCGTGTTGTCATCTTGCGTTGGTGGCGGTGTAAGAGCAGCCGATCGCTCTGAAAGCGCGTCACACACGCGCGACACACACAGGGGAGTAGGTATCACTATAGTCTACACCTTCTTTTTGGGTGAAGCCCTTTGCAACTAAACGAGCTCTGAATCGCACTTTGTTGTCACTTTCATGTTTCACTTTAAACACCCACCTGCATTGGACCACTCTGTCTGCCTCTTTTTTCTCCACCAGTTCCCAAGCCTGGCTTTCTTCAAAAGCTTTGAGTTCCTGCTCCATTGCTTGTTTCCACATTTCTTTATTTGGCCCTTTCATTGCCTCCTCATATGTCAAATCATCATTCCAAGATTTCTGCTTGTCAGCTATGCTAAGATTTGAGAAACCATACCTCTCTACTGGTTTTCTTGTGCGTCTGCTTGGTAACTCTTCTTCTGCACTTAATTCACAATCTTCTTCCTCACCTAAAGTATGGTATGAGTCTTCTGATGTTAAAGACAAACTAGAGGACTCCGGAACATAGGTGAGATCATTCAAGTCTGAAGCATTGCTACTTTCCTCTTGTGTTGCTTCCTCCACTAATTGAGAATCCTGTATATCAGTCTTACATTCCTGCACTATTATCTGAGCATTATCTGGGGTTTCTTCTATTTCCATAATAGTCACATCCCGGCTCATAGTAACTTGTTTGGTTTCTAAGTTGTATAATCTGTACCCTTTCACATTGTCTGGGTAACCAACTAAGATATACTTGACCGCCTTTTTGTCCCATTTAAGTCTCTTATTCTTTGGTATATGTACCATTACAGGACTACCAAACACTCTGATATGACTTAAATCAGGTTTTCTGCATGTCCACTTCTCAAATGGTGTAATATTTCCTAGACCTGAGGCCGGTGTCCTATTTTTTAGGTAAACTGCCGAGTTCACTGCCTCTGCCCAAATTTTTTTTTCTAATTTAGCCTCAAAGAGTAAGCATTTAGCACGTTCAACTATTGTCCTGTTGAGGCGCTCACAGAGGCCATTTTGCTCCGGAGTGTATGGGGTGGTCTTTTGATGAACTATCCCTTCAGTTTTCAAGTAATTTTCCATCTCTTGGGAACAAAATTCTCCTCCATTATCTGTTCTGAGCACTTTAATTTTATTTCCTGTTTGGTTCTCCACCAAACTTTGGTATTCCTTAAAGTACTTCAATGCTTGATTCTTTTCTCTTAAAAAATATACAAACGACATTCGACTGGCGTCATCAACAAAAAGAAGAAAGTATCTGGCCCCGCCAAGAGATTTCGACTCCATAGGCCCACATAGGTCTGAGTGCACCACCTCTAACAGGAATTCACTCCTATGATTGGCTGATGGGAAAGGCAAGCGAGACTGCTTACCCTCACAACACACAACACAGTTGGATTTCTGGATGTTTGCTTTATCTTTATAGGATACACCCTCCACTGCACCATTCTTCATTTTCTCTAAGTCACTACTGTTGATGTGCCCGAGTCGCCTATGCCACAGTCTTGCTTCTGATGTGTGTACTGCCGAAGCTGCTAACCCCACTGACTTCATTGTATTTAGTTTGTACACTCCATTTTTTAAACTTGCTACTCCAATCAGCTTATTCTGCTTATCACGGATATTACAACAATTCTTCTCAAATGAAACTGTATTTCCATTTGCTATAAGCTGGCTAACAGACAGGAGATTAGTTGTGAGGTTAGGTATGTACAACACATTTTTCACACGAATGTCAAACTGATTGTTGTTTACACATGTAGTTAATAGTGTATCGCCGGCACACATAACTGGCATAGATGTTTTATTCGCCACAACTATTTCATTTATCTCGTGTTTCCGCATATCCCGTATACTGTCGCGGTTCGCCGTCATATGGACACTGGCACCAGAGTCAATATACCAATCTTCAGTACTGAATTCTCCATTAACAAATGCTACACTGAAAGCACCTGCTTCCTTAAGTTTCAATTCGGGACATTGGTTTTTATAGTGTCCAATTTTCTTGCATTTATAACACTTTATTTGTTTATTTTCTGATGACTTTTGATTTGCATTTGACTTTGACGTTGACGTTTGTCTTTGCTTGGAATGAACAGTAATGCCACCTTTCGTTCGACGATTCGTCCAAAACGCTGTCTCTGGTCCACTGTTGCCAACATCACAAGACATGTCGAGAAGTTTCGTTTTGATGACGTCTGCACTAACGGCCAAACCGGAGTGCTCAATCGCCATTATCATTGGCTCGAACCTTTCTGGAAGCCCGGCTAAAAGCAATGATGCAATCCACTCTTCATTGATTTCAAACCCTGTTCCCTTCAAACGCTGTGCCGTTTCTACCACTTGAGACACGTAGCTTGTCATGGATTCACTATTCTCTAAGCGGATGGATATCAATGTTCGCAGTAGACTGATTTTTCTAGTGAATCCGGTGTCATCGAATAGCTGCCGTAACTTATTCCACAACGCGTTTACAGTTATCTCCGTCTTGATATGAGCGTACAATGATGGGTCGATGGTCATAACCAGCTTTGCCTTAGCCTTCACCTGCTCAATTTCACTCAAATCCGGTGAAATATTGTCCAAATCAACGCCTTCTAACACCATAAAGTTTTTTACGGCAAACGCCCAGTCATCATAGTTTTCGCGTCCTTTCAACTTTGGAACACTTAATAAATAACTGGATGACGACATGGTTTCCAAAGGAAAAAAAAAAAATAAGATATAACTATTAAATTCTTGCTACTGCTTGAAAAAAGCGGGACTGGGTCCCATAACCTATTGAAACACGTTAGTAGTTGTGACAAGACTGACGTTTATTTGTACAAGTCATATTTTATTACCACAGAGTAAACATGAGCATTGCCATATCGCACCTAATAGAGCTAGTAGTACACATGTTGTTATTTTGATAATCTATAACAATTACTAGGCAGTAGGTTGCTCCCCCCAAAATACGATGGGAACTGACCGACGTGTCGGTGTGGGATTCCCCCGGCTTGGCCGGGACTCATCTGGGTAGTCTTTTTTTTTCACTTTCTGCTTTAAGATGACGGTTGGGGGTCTTTGGGCTTTTTTGGAAATGAGTTTTAGTTTGGAGTGAATGAGAAAGCAAGGGAAGTGGCGTGCTGCGTTTACCCTTGGCCTAGGATCTGGCTTTCGGGAAACTTCTCTTGTCCGGAGTCTCGTTCGAGACACTCCGACCAAAGGATCGACACCGAGTAGTCAGATGGCGGTCCCCCAGCCGGAGCTCGGCTATCCGCAACCTGCCCACCTACTCGGTTGCACGAGAAGAAGTTCCTGGCGGTCTGTGCCGTCCCGCCACAGGGATACTTGTATACCCACGGAAGAATGACTCTGCCGAGCCCCGAGCTTCGTACACCCTTTCTTCCTTTTTCCAATTTTGAGGGTACACAAATCACATAATTTAACGAGTACGAACTTGCATGTGTGTGAACGGCGCTTTACTTTTTAATTCATTTCTGTAAAATTTCAACTGCCATCTGGCTTGCAGCCACCATGTCTCTCCATGCCAGAGCAGCAATGCGATTGGTCTCGGCTTGCTTTTCATCTACCGCTTCGGCTCTAGCCTCAGGAAGTTCTCAGTCATGGAGATCATTTGTGACCTCCTCTGGGATGGCGGCTGGCGGCTAGGGCCTTGATCACTGAAAGCATCTAAATAAGATACAAGCATATGAAAATACTAAACTAACTACAGATATAATAAGGGGCCGTTGTATTGTAAGACCGATTTTTAAAAAACTGTTTCACAAAGAAAACTAACTACTAAGTATAAAATAACTTTATCTTTTGAAATCGGAAACAACGACTTCCGAAATTAAATAAAGAGTTCCGAGTTTTTTTTTTTATTTGGTAGTCAGTAATTTTTGACAGGGTATCGTAGGTGACAGCGAACCTTTCGCCGCCTAGGATCTGGAAAACATGATCTTCCACGTTTGAAAGGACTCGCGCTTCTTCGAATCTCCCACCAGTTCGTCGCCTGGCAGCGGCGCGTTCCGCAGCTTTTTTTATGCTCGCCTTCCAGTCCGTTAAATACTTTTAGAGAGAAGGAATTGTGTGTATTCGGGTTATAATGCAGTCCCGAATGTGTTTAGGATGATATCACCTATAGGAAGATTTGCAGAGATAAATTAAACAACCGTTTGCGTGAAAAATGCTGCGATGTAGTGTCGTGTTGCGTGAGCGGCGTCTGGCGATAGAGCGAACAATGTGTCCGCGCACACATTTAATTTATATATTCGCCGCATATGTGCGTGGCTTAGTGTATCATACACAGATACACTACACAGAGACTATGGCCTCTGTCGCAGAAAAAAATCAACACAAGCTCCAAGGATAAAAACACATCCTTCATCCACTTTTTTTTGTTTAAATAGCACCGCCCAAACCGTTCAGTTTAGACGCTACCTCTTCCCAAAACCGTTGGGTGTTAAGCCGAGCATTGGCGGTGTTTTTGTGCTCTCTGGCGATCTCGGATTTGGCCTCCATAATCTGAACTAACGTAACAAATTGTGCCTCAGTTGCCAGACAAGAGCGAGATGAACTAGAACAAATATACATTAGATGAAGTCATTGAAATTACCTTTAAGACTTGGTTTTTCAATATAATCTTATTGAAAAACGTAATCTTATATAGTCCAGTCGACAAGTTGAAAATGGTACAAAATAGAGATACTGCTCTTAAAATTACGTGCGATAGCTCATTTGATCCGGAATGACGCCTAGAAAAATGTGCCAAAAGCGTATATTAGCACATAAAAAATTGCAAAAGTTAAACAATAAAAGATGAAAAATAAATGGCATTTCGTTTTTTGCCAAAATTTCATAAATTATTAATATTTTAGAAATTTCAAAAATAGAGTGAAAGAGGAAATTTCCATTAAAAAACTCCTAAAACAATAAAAAATTGTTATCAAGGAAAAAATTTTTTTAACAAAATCATGATATTTGTAATGTAATAAAGTTGTGAAAAAAAACTTTTTCAAAATATTGATTTAATCAATTTGTTTATAAAAAAAATATCAACAAATGGCGGGATTTTTTTTTTGCAAATCAATAAATATCTTGTTTTAATAAAAAAACGATAATATGATGATTAAGAAAAAAAAAAAATAATTTAACAACATTATTTGGATTTTTCAGTTTTTGTTCAAGTAAAAAAATTATTATAAACCAAGTATAAATATTGTTTTAACTTTTATGGCGCGATCTTGTTAAGTATGTATGTAAGAAAGGCTTCTACGAAGCGAAAATTTTTTAAGACCATTATTTAAACATTTTTTTTCACTTACAATTAAGACGATTGTTCGAGAAAATTGTGTTAGTTAGCAATTGTTTAACTTGTTGAAAAATTAAGTTTAAGTAAAATTTCCAACGGGAATAAATTATTTATAGTGTTCAGAATACACTATATTTTTTTCAAATTTTGAAAATGATTTCAATACCCTCAATAAATTGATTAATGTGCCGTACTCGCTTTTGACGGCACACGTGCAACCTAAAAATGTCGCGCGCAGACCTATTTTCAGAGTTAAATTAAAGTTATAAATAATGGAGATAGAGTTCCGGGAGTTGAGAGTTTTTTATTGGAAATTTCCTCCTCTTTCAGACTCTGTTTTTGAAATTTCTTAAATATTAATATTTTATGAAATTTTGGCAAAAAACGAAATGCCATTTTTTTCATCTTTTATTGTTTATAACTTTTGCAATTTTTTATGTGCTAATATACGCTTTTGGCACATTTTTCTAGGCGGTCATTCCGGATCCAATGAGCTATCACACATAATTTTAAGAGCAGTATCTCTATTTTGTACTATTTTCAACTTGTCGACTAGACTATATGTAGGTTAGTACTTATTGCAATATAACAAAAAAACATATAAGTGTAAATAAAAGCTTGTCGGAATTAAATACTTACTTCATTTTTATGGACTTAAAGAATGCAAGACGCCAAAAAAACACGAATCAACTGTATTTTAAGTATCGGCGCGAGTTCGTTGGTCTACCGCTCGCCTTTTTTTTGCTAAATATGTAATAGGGGACTAAACACATCTTTTCAGGCCCATTCGCGTTTCGCTGAACGATTTTGGTCACACTCAAAGACTACTATCAGCCGCGTACAGCGTCGTAAGAATGAAATTTCTGTGCCTTGAACCGAGGATATGAAAGCCGGTAAACTGATACTCGTAATTTTGCGGACGCCAAGGCCCCCCGTACGGATGGGTAGAGTAGCTTGAGTCCAAGCGCGGTCGTCCAAGGCCACATTTAATCGTGAATTTAGTGTATGACGAATGATGTGGTCCATTCTTTCTAAATGGTGAGGGTGCTTCTATAAATGGGAAGCACGCAGAAAGTATGTTAATTTAGAGCCGAAACAGCAGTAACGGATTAAGGTGATTGCCAAATACATGTTAACTGTTGATTCTGGCTTTCAGGAGTTGCAGTGGTTGGGAATATGTGGCGGGCTTGTCACAAAAAAAAATACATGTTAATTTTGAGTAACCTTTCCGAAATGTCTTTAAAATTTTGTATTTTCTCCTCAACAAAATTGGGAAAAGATTGCTCATAAATTGGAGACCCAAGGAGGCGAAGAGAACTTTTTCCATAACTTTGATTTCTGGAGATATTGCATTGAATTTGGAAAGTATCAGTGGTCTGTCGGTACAGTCAGAAATGAATAATTCACACTTTGTGTACATATAGATTGGAGTTAATTTTTTAAAACTTGTAAATCAACTTAACCCTTGTCTACATCACCTCCTAGGGTTCCATCATCTATGTAGATACCAAACATTAAATTTGGAACTTTGATTGCGCTGATAACTCCGAATTCGCGATATGTCTGTTACGTGGCTGTATTGATGTCGCCACACAGGCTTATCTGACACTAGCTGACCCGCGCAACTTCGTCAGCGTCACATTTTACATTAGTACTCCGCCCCTATTGGTCGTAGCGTGTTGATAATATTATAGCCTTCTTCGATAAATGGGCTATCTAACACTGAATTAATTTTTCAAATCGGACCAGTAGTTCCTGAGATTAGCGCGTTCAACCAAACTAACAAACAAACTCTTCTGCTTTATAATAAAAGTATAGATTTCAATTTTGTCTCTGAGATTGGCTAAGTTTCTGAGATTTGTACGGTATTGTAGATAATTATTGGTCAATTTGTACACGGAAGAAATAATTATGAAAGTAAAATGAAACAAAACGCAGGATTAAATTCTATATTTGTGAATAACTTGTAATTTATTTAATTGTTATTTGTAATATTGCTATTTCAGCATATTTTACTATTATTCGTCATCTTTCAAAGCTTGCAGCGCTCCATAGTTTTATGTATTATCCGCTGCTCGTCGCATCTGTAAAAAAACGATGTTTTTTTTTTTAAATAATATGTACTGTGGTTTTAAAAATGCATAAGCACTCTTACGCACTAACAGCTTGACGATTAGTTTGACTTACGACCTTCTATTTTCCAGCAGTAGTCAACAAACGGTTGTGGTTTATAATTTCGTAATTACAATATGAGCTCAGATAGCCCAACGGTTTAGCGCCCTCAGAGAGAAGTGTGATCCAGTGTGTCGTAAGTTCAAATCCCACGCACTACCAGACATTTTGTATGTTCTTATTCACATTGCAATAAGTTAGAAAGGTAGATCACAAAAAAAAATACAAAATAAGAATTTAGATTTCTGCGAGGTAGACATCAGTTATTTATAATTATTAATATTTAACTTGAACCAAATGAACTGTCGGTTGGCTGTAGTTGTTGGTTAGTGACGTGTGGTTAGCAGTAGCGTAATTATTCTCAAAATGCAGGCAAACATTAGTGTTGAAGTGAGGGCGACTATTATTGCGCTGCATAAAAGTGGTCTTAATAAAACTCAAATATCTGAAGAAACCGGACTGAATGTGAGTACAATATTTATATTTGAATTGTAACTTTTTAAATTAATCTTTTAATATTTTAACTAAAAATTCATACCTGAAATTATTTTGTAGAATATGGCTTAATTCTTTTTATTATTTTTTGAATCCATCCATCACTTTATGAGGCTTAAAAGCGAAATATTAGTGTTTATTATTGGATTTATAAATACGCAGTGTTTTATTTTAAAATTATATTAAATAAATATGAGTATTAACTATATAAAACTGGCCAAGTGCGAGTCGGACTCGACAATTAAGGGTTTCGGTACCATTTATCTATCAAACTACGAAAAAACACGTTTATTGTACAGGGACCCCCCTTAATATTTAATTATTTTAAATTTTTAGTGTTGTTATAGCGGCTACGGAAATACATCATTTGTGAAAATTTCAGCTTTCTAGCTATCACGGTTTATGAGATACAGCCTGGAGACAGACAGACAGACAGACAGCGGAGGCTTAGTAATAGGGTCCCGTTTTACCATTTGGGTACGGAACCCTTAAAAAATGAAGTCACTTTAGTATTTTGTTAAGTGATAAAAAGATATGGAGAAGATGGTAGCCTTGCTAGTCGAAAGAGAAGTGGAAGACAGACGCTTATTAGCGAAGCGCAGCGACGACATATGGTGGACGAGTATGAAAAAAATGGTTTCACACCAACGAGACACTTTGCGGAATTATTCGACACCTCGTTGCAAACTGTTCGCCGTGCGCTCCACGCTGAAGGTGTGCATCACAGAAAACCCGCTAAAAAGCCTTACTTGACAGAGAAACATAAACAAGAACGATTACGTTTCGCACGGGATTATTTAGATTTCGACTGGAATACCACCATATTTTCAGATGAAAAAACATTTAAATCCAGTCAAAAGGGCAGACTTCATTTATGGCGAAAGGATAACACTCGATGGTGTAATAAAAACGTAATCCCTAACACCGAATCAGGTCGTATTACAATTAATATGTGGGGGTGGATGAGTGCAGCAGGACCAGGAGAACTGGCTTTCATTCCTCCACGCGCAAACATTTCGACTTTTGCGGAAGTATTCCATCATGCTACCTACTGTGCGCAACATTTACCCTGCTGATGAGTTAGCACAATTTTCATTTGTCCAGGACAATTGTCCTATTAGTACTGTGCGTGAGTGGTTTCACAATCACCCGGAGGTTATTGTTGTTCCATGGCCAGCTCGATCAGCCGACCTCAACCCCATAGAAAATCTATGGGGCTTGATGGTGCAAAGGTGGGACTCACGGAATGAGAGGTCCACGGAACAATTGAAAACCCATTGCATGGAGGTGTGGGAAAATTTAAGAGGGAGCGAAACATGCGGTAATATTGTTGGGTCCATGCGCAAACGGCTACTTGACTGACTGTATTGAAAATAATGGGGGTTATACAAAATATTAATTAAATTAAAATATCCTTGTTTTAGTTTTAGTAATCAGACGGTGTAACTAAATATTTAGTAAGTCATTTTAAAATATTAATAACGTTTAACGAAACACTAGACATATTAATTATGTTGTGTTGACTTTCGTTTAAAACAGCTATTTCTTTTAACTTGTGCCATCGCCTTATCTTAGGAATGCAGTGAACTCGCTACTAAGTTTGCTGACGATAGTCATGGTTTTATTTTGTGTTCTGTTTCTTCTACCCGCATTGTTGTAACATAAATTAATAGGTAGATTTATTTTTCTCATCTAATTGACGATTGCCTTAAGTTCTTGAGGTTTAGTTTCAATCTTCTTTTCGCCAAGAAAATGAACAATTAAGCTATAACCTCAATACATTATTTATGACGTTACCTAAAAATAACATGTTTACCAAGTCAAAACCATATATCAGTTTTCAATAAAACTGGTTGAATAGCAATACCCTTAATAACTAGATATCGACAGTTATATTTTGTAGTATTAAAATATCCTTTCATTGTTATTATGAATGGTCTAAGTGGGTATATTTCCAACAAACAATGTTATCAACGGTTACAAGAGAACTTTTTTTGTCTAGGTAACAATATAACGAATAAACATTTGTATTATCATTCAGCACGACTTTTTTATTTCTACCTTACTACATCGAAATGATGAATAAGATCACTACTAAATAGTTGCAAATTACGAATACGATAAATAAATCATAATATTCGTAATTTGCAACTAATTAGTACAAAAAATACAATATATAAAATACAATTGTAGTTTCAATAGTAGAAATATAAAAAAAAACTTATTTATTATATGGTATTTTCAATAACACAAAAATCAGCTACGGACCATTAATTGGATTTGAACTCGGACTTCGTTGATTGCGAGTCTATTACCTAGCCCTGACGGCTACAAGCACATGAGTGACTAGCGCGGATATTATCAATCCAATGGTCGCCTCAGCTGTGACTGTGTAAGGCATGTTCTTAATGATACAGAAATATTATTATGATGTTCTAACGCGCGTAGTGCGACGACAGTACATTAGTGTGTGTTTAAATCTGTAGAATGTTGAGATACTCATACAAGCAACGAGTATTTAGTGTTGACGACAACGTGAAAATAGAAGGTAGTAAGTCAAACTATACGTCAAGCCAATTACTTTGAAAGATGCTTATCGACTTTTGCAGTCTGACTGTACGATATCACGGTCTAGCTTGCTTATCTTAGCTTATAGCCTTTACTTATTCTAAAATTTTCATTCTTAGACATATACCTAAATCTATTGCCATAATTTTTAAACACCTGACTTAATATTATGCATGTTTGTTTATCATATGCTTGTCGATAGCTAGTAATATACACATATATATTGTTTTAAACTTTCATGGTCACTAACATTAGGATACGTCATATCGGGATTGCTAACATGTACCTTTTTATTTGCGAGTTTCCGATATTTCGGCACTGTTGCAAGCGCCATGATCACGGAGTAACTCATCATCATCACTAATAATATACACCTAGCATCATACATTTTTGTCTATTAATTTCTTTTAATCACAATTTTGGCAGCATATTAAAAATATTTTCCTAGATTTCTTGTTCGAGATAAGTTCTTGAAAGTTTTTGGCAACCATTCTGCAATCATCTTGAGTGCAGAAGCATTCGCTTTTTCCGTATCAAAACTTCCCTTCATCAATTAATTTCTGACAGTTCTATTAGTTTTCCTCACGTAGGAGAATACGTTTCTAGGAGTGTCAGTTTCAATCGATACTAGGCAACCTTGATCACGGCTGTAACTTATCTGTTCTTCAGGTTCTGCTGAAAAAGGGTTAGAGGGGTTAAGGATTTTGTTGAGATAGCTCTTCTCTTCTTCACTTTTTGAGATAAACCTTTTCATGCAAATTTCATCAAGATGACAATTAGAAGTGTCCCACAGATTAACGCCACCATCCGCTATCAATAAAACTTGGTTGGAAACCATCTTCCTCTTATTAGGGGTAATTATTATCTTATAGAGCCTTCTAACATTGTCAATCCCTATTCTCAACTTACTCTCAGCTCCAAAGAGATTGATAGACATCTGTTGGAGGCCAACTGCTGTGCTCTTCGCAATGGTATGACAATCATCATATGGGTTTTTCCCCTGTGGTCTAATCGTAGAAGTTTCCACCCCATATTGAGATAAGAAAGGCCCATCACAATACCATGATGTGAACTCCCCATACCCCCTCTTGAAGAACCATGTTTTCTCTGGGCTTGTGTTTACTCCAATCAATTTAAGAGCTCTTCTATCAATTTCAATTGCTTCCAAAAGATCTCTGGAGTTTCCGCTACAAAAAGTGACATGCTATCATCTGAGGATCGTAGAGTGGTAACTTTCGCTTTTCCTGGGTCTATACCATACATTACAGGAATCAACCCAAGAGTAGTTGAGGCAGCATTCAGCATCCCCATTAGCATTCCCCCCGAAGAAAGCACATAGTTGTCTCCATATCTAAAGGGCTCTAGTGATTTGAACCATCTCTGGGTTGAGTCGCTCATATTCTCCATGTGCTCTCTTGTCCATTTGATCCTTGTGTACTCCTTGTCATTTTGAACCATGACTCCATCCCCCAGTGTTATTATTTTTAAGGCCATTATGAAATTGCTAACACAAGATACCAGTTGGAATAACCTCGCCTGCTCTGAAAGAGGTGGCAAAGACAGTTGCTCTCTCACCTTTTCACAAAATAGAACTTGATGCATCATTGCAAAGGTGGAAGGATTCACACACTCATTCCATTTTGTTGCATCTTGTGTTGCTTGGAGTGATCTCTCATCCGGCAATCCTAGGGATCCTGAGCTCATTTCTGCTATCATTTTCTTTCTCTTTTGATCCCCCCCTATAGAGATTGTTGAACCAGGTATATGCTTTGCTAGCTCCAGATGAAAGCTTTCTATAATGTGCAAAAACATCCTGAGAATTGGGTTCGCAGATGCTATGGCTCTTCTATTCTTTTTCCCTCTCTCACCGTGCTTTATATAAGAGCAGAAAGATCTTGCCAAATCAATCATATACTGGAAAACTTCTTCTTTTCCTTCTATGATCAATGACACCCCACACCACACCTTGGGGGTTTCAACATTTACATCGACGTATTGTTTTGCAGAGCTATTGTATTTTCTCTTCCTAGCTGGATTGGAGCTCATTGTGAGTGTTTTTAGTCTATAGAGACTGACACATTTGAAAAAACACTGTATCCATTCAATGTTGTTCGAGCAAGTCACGTGCAGGTTGTCTCTAAAGAGTTTTAGCATCCTGTTGTAAGCTATCTCATATCTTTTCAGAGCGTGAACGGGGGATTCAGTCAAAATGTGTTCCACCGTTTAGGGTGTCTCGGGTTGGCAGATACACGATGAATTCTCTTTGCACCTGTATTGATTCAAGTACTCTGAGAATCCACTGCGCCCTGTTAGTACTTGGGTGGTTATAAATTCCGTAGCTCTCCTCGCTTCTCTGTAGGATTTCCTCGGTAGCCCTGCATACCGCGAGGAGTTCCAGCTAGCATACCATACAGTATGGAGCCAGCTTGAGTTTGATTGGCTTTACCTCTGCTGTGCAAACACATGGGGTTAGCGCTGCTCCAACCTTATCTTTAATCCGGCTGCTATCTGTAAATATCGAATAGCCTGTTTGTTGTGGCTATCTACTTGTTTCTCGTCTACCAGGTTCACGAACTCGATCGCGATATGCTTGCCGAGGTATACTGGAGTAGTCCACTCTACGGTCGCCTCTATGTTTGCCAGCTCCAGCCAGGATACCCTCTCTGCTCGTCTCAAACAGTGCGGCTGCTTCTTGTATGGGGAGGTCAAGTGGCAATGTTCCAGCCAGTACCAGCGCTGAGTGAAGAGAGGCCGTGCGATACGCTAAGGACCGGGCACCAGCCGCGTACGTGATAATAGAGAGAGGAGAACTCTGCTCACTTTAGCAGCTTCTGACAGCTGGTTGTATACAAGAAGTGCCTTTTTGCGAACGTTAGCCGTAAGGATATTAAGGTCAACTTGGCGTCCACTGCGTGTCCTAAGATCATCAAATATGTATCTGTATATATGATTGAGACAACTGAGTACATTTGGAGGCGTCTTTTTTCGTATTTTTTTCTTCTTCTTATAAATAAGTTGTGCATGGGCATAGCGAGGGATGACCTTCAGTCCTCTAAACCCGACGCAGACGACGCAGTGACAAGGCATAGCCGGGATTGTTGGTGGCTGCGGAGGAGGAAGCAACGGGAGGTGGCATGGAGGGAGTGGGGTTCACGTAGTGAAGAACACCTGCCAGGGCGTGGTGATGGGAGGCGCTAACTGTTGAAGCAGTCCATCCCTACGGGCTGTTTGCAGAGATGTGATTCTCTCGTTGGCTGTTTTAATCTTAGTTCCCATAGTCGCAATTTTGGAGGAGACCATAGTTAACATGTCATCAAATCGCCGAACTAGATCACGTTGCCCGTCTAGCACATTGTTTCTTGTATGCTTTTTAGCTGATGTAAGATTTCCTTCGTAGGGATGTTGCACGATTCCTTCTTCTTTATAGTTGCAGCCCCCCCCCCTTTTTTTTTTTTAGGGATGGGAAATCATCCAATGACTCCTCCCGCTCTGGGTGTAGCGGGAGGGAGTGTCAGACTTCTACTGACTAAAACCCATCCATGTTCCTTCATTGCCCTTTGTGTTCCGGAGCCACGGTGTCTCTTGCGAATAATCCCGCGACTCCGGCAGGCGTCGGCCCTTTCGGGCCCCTCCCCCCCCCCCCTGCAACTATATACTCTTATACTGCTACTATATACTCCTCCGTTGTCCCTTGTACTGGTGTTATGGAGAGACTGTCTTTACACCTGTAACTATTGTTAGGATTAGGGAGGAATTGCTAGGGGTATCTGGGTCAAGATCCTCGTAGTTGGGAGTAGTAGTAGTAGTAGCTCCCTTCGTCCTAGAAATGCCAGCTTGATGGTTCAAATTTAATCCGTGTCAAACGAGTCTTGCACAGTTAGATAAGAAAGTCAAAGTATTCTTACTGGTGGTAGCTGGTGCTGCGGTGGTTGCTGCATTGGGTGGTGGACGAGGAGGTCTGCCGCCGCCGCCGTGGCAGCCAGCCGACTGTTCAGCTGTAGACATCCCACTCTGGAAACATTCCAAACTTGGTTACAAGTCAGAGGGCACTGAAAGCCCCTTAATTGCTTTATATTTTGTCCCTCTCCACCCCTCTCCTCTCTTATCCTATTTGTTGGTAACATGATACCTCTTGGTGAGACTGTTTGGTTGCTATGATAATTAAACTTACTTGTACAAAATAGATAGTTGTTTGTATGGATAATGAAATTAGAATAATAGTGCTACAATCAGGTATTTCTCTTCCAACCTTAGTGACTAATCTACATGCAATTCTCTACTTCCCTATTCATGCCACTTTGCCTCGCCTTGGTTTCACTAGAAAGGACGACAAAGGTTTATATTCAAATACTTATTTGAAGATTGTGTCTTTGTTTAAAACCTGCTTTAAATTTCTTTCATACAAGAATCAGCAGCGATTCGGAAAACCGGTCAAAGTGAAGGCTTGACTGAAGTGAGCTATCAATCCATGTTATCAAGATGGAATGACAGTTTACTTCGTTTCGTGATCACTTCACCAAGGCCTACACTTCGACATATTTAAGGAATCGACTGACAGATTTGCTATAAGGTATGTGTACGTCGCGAAAACTTTAAACCTAAATTAAAATATTGCCAAAACAATCAAGAGAAAATTAAAATGGGTATGCTAGCATCTTGTCATTAAAGTAAGCAATTTAATAAATTTTGGGAATTAACGAATAAATTAAATCATAGGTCGGGGAAACCGATGAGCGTCGCGGGCGTGAGCGATCCCTCTGAAATAGCTAATGCTTTTCAAAATCACTTCAATGTTAACTCGCGTTTTTGTGGCTATAGTGAGCTGTCTGAAGGCGGCGTGGGGGCCGCCGTGACCGGGGCTCACCCTGTCAGGTTCTCTGCTTAAGAAGTCGCGAGAAGTATACAAAACATGGCTAGGGGAAAGTCTCCCGGTCACGACGGTCTTATAATAAAAATAGAATACAGCTAAGGAGTGGAATTCCCTGCCTGAGTCTGTGTTTCCTGATAGCTACAACCTGGGAGTCTTTAAGTCAAAAGTGAATAGGTTACTTCTAGGCAAGCGTACTCCACCTTAGACCGCATCATCGCTTAACATCAGGTGAGATAGCGGCCAAACGTACGCCTATAAATATTAAAAAAATAAAAAATAAAAATAGAATAATAATCATAAAATTAATTTATTTTCTCACCACAATATTTAAAGATTACATCGAGATATTGTGTAGTAATTATATAAAATACACTACAACATTGTGAGAGACTGGTGCCTAAGCTAGGTTAATAACCTGTATTATAGGACACCAGGTCCCCACCCCGAGTAACAGTGTCAAGACGTACTAAACCAATACAATATTAGGGGCTTAAGTACAATGTTGTGGGAAGTAAGTAAAATGAGGGTGTGTTTGTGTCTGTGTGTGAGTGATAGTGTATGTGTGTGTGTGTGTGTGTGGTGCTAGCTGAAATACTATTTACTTTATACTATTTTATCAGGAAAAGATTATAAAAGGTATACTATAACTCCAAGGATTATGAGTTAACCATTAAGACGAGTTCGGTACTATCGTAAGACAACCCCTGCAGCCAATTGGTAAGCTTTGATTTTAATTTACTTCTAGTGAGAGGATATATGTCAAGAAGACAGTGTATTTTGTTATATATTCTACCACTGAGGACGCCGAAGTGGCGGCCCCGGAATGAAGTGCGACATTGAGTAGACTTGAAGACTGGATGACCTTTGCGTTTCTTTAAAATTTTGTCGTCAAAAGGAAGCAAATAATGACGGCGTAGAACGGCACGCAGAATGAATAGTTGGCGCACCGTTAGGACCTTTGACTCGGAGTAGAGCAGGGCAGTCTGAAAATCTCTGCGTTTGAACAGCATAACTTTTAGGACTGCTCAATGGGCTCGTTCAACTTGGATTAGGTGGGTTTTACTGGTTCCTCCCCATGCAGAAATGCAGTAAGTAAGAACAGAGACATACAGGCTCTGATAGACAAGGAATTGAGTTTCTCGATCGGCTGAGTGTCTGAGTTCCTTGAGTATATATATTAACTTCCTAACTCGCGAGCAGAGTGCTTCAGCATGGGGGCGTCAGCTAAGGTGCTTATCAATGTGGACTCCTAGGTATTTGGTACTTGGAACCAGAGTTAGGGTTAGGCAAGTGCAAGCATTGGGGCTGTGATCGAAAGAGTTCAGGCAAGTATGGGCTCTGATTAAAAAGCTCTCAGCGTCGATAAAATCTTAGATACGCTGGGTTGCACTTACCGCACTACATTTTTAACCTATGTCTTAGTCATAGTTACTTACCTGTTGAACTTACTAATACGTTAGTTGTGCCAGTAATAAAAAATAAGACTGGTGATGGCTCCGATATCTCCAACATTATGCCGATATCGCTTGCCACTGTTTGTGCTAAGGTATTGGATAGTATGCTTGACAAAATCCTGGCTAAACATATCGTTCGTTTATCGTTCTCGAGGATGGTCAGTTTGGTTTTAGACCGATCTTATCAACGGATAGTTTAATCTTATGACTTAATAATAATAATATCCTTAGACATTTCACACAACGCCATATAGTCCCAAGCCAAGCAACCTAATGCTTGTGTTATGGTAACGATATGGCTGATAAACTACTTATATACATTTTTTTTTTGACTCAGAACAAATACATGTAGGTCGTACAAATATTTGTTCCGTGCGGGAATCGAACCCGCGACATGCTGCGCAGCAGTCAATCGCTCAACCACTGCGCCAACCGTGTCGTCATCGACTTAAGCAGACTGTCCAATATTATACAGACAGAAAGACTCCTGTAATAGCATGTTTCTTAGATTTATCGAGGGCTTTCGACCTGGTCAATTATGACCTGCTCTGGCATAAGCTCACTCAAAGACACTACTGTGCCAGCTGATGTGATATCACTGTTTAGATATTGGTACAGTAGTAAAAAGAATACTGTTAAGTGGGCAGGTTCATATTCCAATATGTATGGGCTGGATTGTGGGGCGAGATAGGGGTGAGGTTGTAGTATGTATGTTCTTAGTAGGTAAGATCTATCTATGTATGTTATGTCGTGCGGTGTCCCACAGGGCTCGGTTCTGGGGCCGCCCCTGTGGAACATCGGTTACGACTGGGTGCTGCGAGCCGACCTCCCTAGTGGCGTCAGCGTCATTTCCTACGCTGACGACACGCTGGTGCTGGCACAAGGGGGGTCGTACGCGGAGGCGGCCGACGCTATGACACGCGGGGTTGCGATAGTCGTTGAGCGGATCCGGCAACTGGGTCTCGAGGTGGCGCTGCACAAGTCCGAGGCCATGTGTTTTCATGGCCAAGGCAATGCGCCACCGTCGGGATCCTTGCTGACGGTAGGAGGGGTTTCCATCGGCGTCGAATCGACGCTGAAATACCTGGGGCTCGTCCTGGACAGCTGATGGAACTTCGTGGAGCATTTCCGACGTTTGGTCCCCAAACTGGAGCGGGCCGGCGCTGCTTTCAGGCGGCTCCTGCCCAACCTGGGGGGACCGAACGCCTCCTGCCGTAGGCTATACGCGGGGGTCGTGCGGTCCATGGCCCTTTACGGGGCCCCGGTTTGGGCGCGTTCATTGAGGCAGCGTGCTGCGAACCATTTGAACGCGCCCCAAAAGGTGGTGGCCCTCAGGATGACACGAGGGTACCGCACGATCTCGCGCGAAGCGGCGGGTCTCCTTGCCGGATTGCCGCCATGGGATCTGGAGGCGGTGGTCCTCGCGCGCCTGCATGATTGGCGCGCGGAGGTACTAAGCCGGGGGGAAACTCCGCTGACGCGGCAAATTGTCGCGCAGCGGACGAACTTCCGGCGCGATCTCATGGCGTCATGGACGACGACTATCGCAACCCAACGCAGGGCACGCCACGATAGCGGCGGTAAGTCCCCTCTTTGAGGAGTGGCTTGAGAGGCGCCACGGCGTCCTCACCTACCGCCTGACGCAGGTCCTCACCGGACATGGTTGTTTCGGGAGGTTCCTGCACCGAATCAGGCGGGAGGAAACGCCCGGGTGTCACCACTGCGAGGATCGACCAGAGGACACGGTAGAGCACACTGTGCAGGTGTGCCCCGCTTGGGTGGCGCACCGCCGTGTCCTCGAAACGGCGATCGGCGGCGACCTCTCGCGTCCGGCCCTAGTCCGGAGCGAGACGGAATGGGACGCCGTTGCCTCCTTCTGCGAAACAGTCATGCTAGCGAAGGAGGTGGCGGAGCGGGAGAGGAGACGCTCTCGTCCCGGCCGCCGTGGTGGACGCCGCGGGCGTCGGGGGCCACCTGGTGACCTCCGGCCACCGTAGGCGCGGGCCTGTGGACGGCGAGCTATGGGTGGCTCGCCGTCCGTCCGTCTAGTGACGACAGGCCGTGTCGACGGCGCGTTAGTGTTCCACGCGCGCCTCAAAGAGAGTCAGCAACACAGAGGGGCCCGAAAGGGCCGACGCCTGCCGGAGTCGCGGGATTATTCGCAAGAGACACCGTGGCTCCGGAACACAAAGGGCAATGAAGGAACATGGATGGGCTTTAGTCAGTAGAAGTCTGACACTCCCTCCCGCTACACCCAGAGCGAGAGGAGTCATTGGATGATTTCTAATCCCTAAAAAAAATAAATAAAAAAAAAAAAGATCTATGTATGTTGTATTAAGATGAGTAGTATTAAATGAAGATTGATCGGTAACGGTTGTTTCACTAATACGAGTTCCCTACATGGTGACCCAGCCAGTTATAGGGCGCGTGGCGCGATCACTGTTGTCTTAGTGTTACGGCTCCTAAACATGTAAAAAAAAACAATAATAATTACGGCGTAAAACATAAACGTATTCTTGTCTGTTGTTGTGGTCTGAGCCCCCCCCCCCCCCCCCGTCTTTTTAACTTATACGTAAACAAACTGATAGGTAGGCTCAATAGCACTAAAATCGGTTGTCACGTGGACGTTGTTTGCGTGAACATAATCAGCTAGGCTGATGACATGCCTGACATGGCAGCCCATCTATCGGTGCAATGAGAAGACTTCTTAATATTTCTGAAAGTTACGCGGTGGCTCTTGGCATCAAATTCTATAACCTACAAACAGCTGCCTGAACTCTCACTCTTATGCGGAAGCGATGCGCTTCCATAATGGCGCGCTTGTGCTCCACCTTTAATGGGATTCTGAATGCGTTTTCAGATATAATGTGAGACTCTCCCCTTTTGTGGTCTAGACACACTTGTCCGGGTGAACTGGTGTATCACTGCACCTTTCGTTCAATGGCGCACCGGTTTACTTGGATGGGTGTGTTTATTATTATTGATTTGATTTTATTTATTTATTTAATACTTTACGCACACACATGTACAGAACATTAGATTAAGTCATTCATCTACCAACAATAAATGGATTTATTTTATATCTGAAATATCATCTGCCTAGCCTTTTCCCAAGTATATTGGGGTCGGCTTCCAGTCAAACCGAATTCAGTTGAAATACCAGTACCACCAGACCTCCACAACCCATTAACTGGGTAACACGGTACTCCTTAGTAAGACTGGTGTCAGGTTTTCTTGCCTCGTGACTATCCGTAACGACTGCCAACGATCACCAAATGACAGCCGGGACCAACAGCTTAACGTGCTTTCCGAGGCACGGAGAAAACTGGGTATGTTAAGATGGTCACCCATCCACAGACCAACCTCGGCAAGCGTTGCTTAACCTTGGAGATCGACCTGTGCGGCTGTTATTATGTAGCCACGAGCTCCTCGATCAGTTTTTCAGATTATGATTGAAATTATTTAGGCATGATGATACATTTTCCAAAGAGTAACTTACCACAACAGCTAAAGCCATGGCCATGACAATCAACAATATTCCGATGAAGTTCATCTTGAAACCTTAACGTTACACCAAGGACTGGCCACTGTCACAGTCGACTCATTTTATATGTAAAAACATAGGAAACATAATGTGTTAGACACAAAGGTGATAATGTGTTCTTCCGGTGAAGTATGTGTCAAAGTAATCATAATTTTACTCACAAAAGCGAAAATTTCAATAATGACGATGGGTTTTTAATCCGATGTTACTACGTCATGATTAAACATGGCTGCCATTTGGCGGTAGATCATAAAGGGTTTAAACGTAAAAGTAATTTTATTTTGCATGAATAATAATTTAGTATTGTAGTCCTATGCTAAAGTCAATCTTTGTATCATCATCATTACTGGACAGTCTCTACAGGTCTCCTCTTGTGTGCCACACATTCCTCTCTGGCTAGTATCTTGTCAACCTTCTCTCTTTTTTCAAGGTATTAATCACTTTCCTTGTAATTTAGTGACCACCTTTGGTTGATGGGTAGAAAATGCGTATGGAATTCAACTTTCCTTGTAATTTAGTGACCACCTTTGGTTGATGGGTAGAAAATGCGTATGGAATTCAATCCGTAATCTTGTAGCGACCCTAGCGAGGCGAGTTGCTGAGTTGCATTTTTGATATAGTACAGGAACGTCAGAGCCGAGCTCGCCAGTCGCTTACATACCTCCGTTCAGCCACGTCACGTTTGCCTATAAGTATCAGTATAACTGAGTAATTGTGAACCGAAAATAAACCTTAACCCTAGATTACTACTCTACGTCGCAGAGGCGCCCGCGTTTTTGATATATTTCTTTCTCTTTTTATCCTTTGCGCGTACGGCATTCACGTTCAAGGACATCTCAGTCATCGCCAGCACTTGTCGCAGGACGGTGGTTGCGTTACGGTAAGTGTAATAGTTTTTTTGATATTACACCCTTGGCGCTCCAAAGACGTATGAGTAGTTTGTATGTAAGTTTTACGCTATTAATCAAATTACATTAAAAATTTTTTTTTGTTACATTGTTAGTTTTTTTTAGTTGATTACTTCATAATTTACTATTTTTCAAGAGAATTGTATACTTTTATATTTTTTTATTTTTAATGAGAAGACTGTTAAATTGCCTAAGTTCCTAAAATTTGTTTCTAAGATTTATTTGATTAAAGATTTTATAATAAAAATATATAAATATTAATTAAAATTTTGTTTTTCTTTTTTTAGTAATCTACACACATTACATAAACAGTCAAAACATATCAATCATACTTCTAGGTTTTTAATAAAATCATTAGTAAATATGATGCGCCTCGCAAGCGTATGAGTAGTTTCTTTGTGCGTCGCAACATGAGTAGTAATGTAGGGTTAATAATATTCAGTACAAATCCAAGTGTATATCATTTATTCCGGACCATTTTACATAACACGCACAACAAGTGGTGACCCCGAACGTTTACAGACAATAGTTTTTGTATAGTTTTTTTTTTGCGCAGTAAGCGACTCCTAGGTGACGTGGCTGGCGCGTGATAACCGCGTGGGTGCAAATACCAGGAATAGTCTCGAAATCAGTGAAACAACCATCACAATGAACCCCCATCGGCAACCGAAGTAGCAGCGGTATCGGTGCAGGCAAGGACACCACATTTTTGGACGGACTTGCCCAAATCATGGTTCTGCCAGTTCGAGGCTATTATGGCACCACAGAAGCTAGGCGACGCGCAGTTGTTCGACATAGCAATCGCCAGGCTGACCCAGGACACAGTGCGGCAAGTTACCGATATAATCGAAGCCCCGCCAGAGCCAGGAAAGTACGTAACATTAAAAAAACGGTTACTAGAGATTTATGAGGAAAGCACGGACAAGCAATTCCAGAGACTATTAGGAGAAATGGACTTCTGCTGGGAAAAAATGCGTTACGCATACCCTCTCACTCGGGGGAGTGGGAGGGGTATGTGGGACTCCCCGGGCAAGCCCGGTATACCCACTAAAACAACCCAGCATGAAATTCCCGCAGCGTCTTAGTGGGGGTGGACTGGGAGATCGGCGTAGCCTTTACGTCCAGTTCACCTCCGACGACCGCCCGCCTTCACAGCGGGCCCTTCACGCCCCCCCCGTTGGGGGAGGGCCGGGAACCTCCGAAGATGGTAGTGACGTGTGCAATGCGGGCGGAGGCGCCCCCGCGCCTGTCGCCTGCCCATCACCACCGCGAGGAGGGAGAAGAGGACGTCTTCTCCGACCTCGCCTTCGTCTGCGGAGCGGCGCAGCGAGAGGATCGTCCTCCCGCGCGCGCTCCGCCGCCTCCTTCTGCGAGATGACATCCTCGCAAAAGGAGGCTACCGCGGCCCAGGACTCCTCGCTCCCCAGCATGCATCTGACCACGCTGGGAAGGGAGAGGTCCTGTCCGATCTCCGCAGTGAGACTGCGACGCGGCTCAGGAGAAATGGACCTGGGAACGCAGAAACCATCGCAGCTGTATAGGGCGATGGCGGTCCTAGCTAAGAATTGCAACGTAGCACAAGAGCCACTAAAAAGGTTGTGGCTGAATAGATTACCCCCGGGCGTGCGGGCGGTCCTAGCAGCGACCAGAGACACGAAACCAGAGGACCTCGCCGAAACGGCGGACAGAGTGATGGAGAACATAGGGACCGGAGAAGTTGCGTCGATATCACCGAGCACATCGGGTTCGACAGGCGACACAAAAACAGATTTGGTGAAGCAGCTCAGCGAATTAACGGTGGAAATGAAAGAGTTACGCGGGGAAATAAGCGAAATCAGGAAGCGAGATGGGAACCCGGGGCCAGATCAGAGAGGGCGGCGTTGGCATCAGGGGCGCTACAGGTCCAGGAGCCAAACAAGACCACGTCGCACACCTAACTCCCCGGATTGGCTATGCAGGCATCATTATCGTTACCGGGAAAACGCGCGGGCGTGCGAGTCACCGTGCAATTGGTCCAAGAAGCAGCAAGGCGCGGGAAACTAGAGGCGGTGCAGTCATCATCGGTGGGAGATTGTACCGCAGGAAACCACCGCCTTTGCGTGCGAGATTATGAACCGGTATGGTGTATCTAGTGGACACAGGGGCAAATGTATCAGTGATACCAGTGAGTAAAGTGAGAACCAACCAAGTTAAACGTGAGTGTTCGTATAAGCTGTTCGCGACTAATAACACAGAAATAAAAACTTATGGTGTAACTAACATAGAGCTAAATATAGGATTAAGAAGGAACTTTAAATGGACATTTATTATTAGCGATGTAAAACAGCCCATTTTAGGAGCAGATTTCCTAGAAGCACATCAGCTTATAGTAGACTTGCATAAAAAGCGGTTGATTGACGGTAATACTAAGTTAAGTAGGGAAGCGTTCGTCGTAGAGTATACGGAACCATCAGTTTCGAGCATACAATTAGATAACCCATACAGAGAATTGTTAAAGGAATTTCCAAACATAACTAAGCCTGTAGCGTACACGGAACCATCTAATCACAACGTTTACCACCATATAGAGACTACAGGCCCCCCAGTTTTTACGCGCGCAAGGCCATTGCCACCCCATAGGAATAAATTGGTACAGGAGGAATTTAAATTAATGCAAGAATTAGGGATTTGCAGACCATCCAGCAGTCCTTGGGCGAGCGCTCTGCACGTCGTGCCGAAGAAAGACGGACAGATCAGACCCTGTGGTGACTATCGTGCACTCAACGCGATCACGAAGCCAGACAGGTACCCCTTACCAAGACTGCAGGACTTCACATATGGTTTAGCAGGTAAGACCATTTTCGGAAAGATAGATATAAACAGGGCCTATCATAATATCTGTGTAGCACCGCAAGATATAGAGAAAACGGCAATCATTACTCCTTTCGGGCTATTCGAGTTTCCACGAATGTCATTCGGTTTGCGAAACGCAGCGCAAACATTTCAAAGGTTTATGAATAATACAGTGCTGAAAGATATAGAACATCTCAAGGACGGCAGAGAAAGCTCATATTTATTCTGTTACATAGATGACCTCATTATAGCCAGCACCAACGACCAACTTTTCAAAAAACACCTAAAACTAATTTTCAGTAGGTTCGAACAGTACGGCATGACAATCAATTTAGCAAAATGTGAATTAGGAAAAACGGAAATAGAATTTTTAGGATACAGCGTAAATAGGGACGGAATAAAACCGCTAGAAAGTAAGGTTGAGGCCATACAAAATTACCCGCGGCCAGAAACGATCGAACAGTTGCGACGATTTCTAGGAATGGTAAATTTTTATAGGTCACATTTAAATGGGGCGGCCGAAAGTCAGGCGGAGCTAAATAAATATTTGCACGGAGCCAAAAAGAAAGACAAGTCGAAAATAGAGTGGAACGACACAGCGATAGCCGCTTTTGAGCAGTGTAAGGCAAGCCTAAAAAGCGCCATTGCCTTAGCTCACCCGGGGGAAACAGGAAAATTAGCATTAATGTGCGATGCGTCCAACACATGCGTGGGCGCAACATTACAGCAGGAAACAAACGGTACATGGAAACCTTTAGGATATTTCTCAAAAAGACTATCAGCGGCACAACAAAAGTACAGCACGTACGACCGCGAGCTAACAGCAGTTTATTTGGCAATCGTACATTTCAGAAACATGGTAGAAGGTCGCGAATTAACCATTTTTACCGATAATAGACCATTAACATATGCGTTTACAAAAATAGGAACGGACCGAGAAACACCAATGCGTACACGGCAACTATTGTATATCAGCGAATTTACGAGCGACATACAATACGTCACCGGCGCCGAGAATGCGGCTGCTGACGCGCTATCACGGGTAGAGTCCATAGTCTGTAACACAAACATAGACTACGACGAAATCGCACAGGCACAGGAAACAGATTCTCAGATGTCACACATGTTAGCAAACCCACGAGGCAACATTGTTTTAAAACAAATACAATCACCATTGTGTAAAAGAAAGATTTATTGTAATATAATAAAAGACAAAGTAAGACCATACATTCCAGTACAGTTTCGAGAGACAGTTTTCAACAAGGTCCATAACATAAGTCACCCAGGCGTTAGGGCTACGCGAAAGATGATCACAAGCCGTTATTTTTGGCCGGATATGAATAAGGACATCGCAAAATGGGCGAGATCGTGTATCCAATGTCAGAAAGTAAAGGTACATAGACACACTGTTTCAAAATTAGGCACATTTCCGATAACGGAACGATTTGAACACATACACGCAGATATAATAGGCCCTCTACCGACTACACAGGAAGGTTATCGATATTGCGTCACCATCATAGATAGTACTATGTATTACTCGATGGCCGGAGGCATTTCCGGTCAAAGACATTACAGCCGACACGGTAGCGAAAGCGATCTACGAGGGATGGATATGTAGATTTGGGTGCCCCAAAACCTTAACCAGCGATCAGGGCAGGCAGTTCGAGAGCGATATTTTCAGCAGTTTAATGAACATGTTAGGGATTGTGATGTATAAACAATAAACGTAGTTTGTAACCCGATGGTATCGTCGTGAGGCAGTCCCCAACAAGCCCTGCTGGCGACTAGACGGTTTCATTCGAGTTGCATACTACTTACTGTTAATTGAGTGGTTTTAATCCAAACCTCAAAAGTGTAACTAGTGATTCTAGTGAACACCACATTGGCGACGAGTTAAAGCGCAGTAAGTGAAACAAAATTGTAACTCAAATTATATAGGTACTTGCTTGCGGAAGTTGGTCAACAATAATATTGTAATTGTATTAAAAAAGAAAAAAAGAAATGAAAATAATAAAATAGATGAGGTCGAGTAGTCGCAAAAGCGACTGCTAAACAGGAAATCCTGGATTTTATTCCTAGGTCGGCTAAAATGTTGTTGATTTTTCCCATCGGGAAATTTTCAGTAACATTCACGAAGCCTAAAAACTTTGCCAGGCTGATAAGATACACCTCTGTTTAACCCATCTTGAATAACCGGCGTGATGGTATGACAAAATTAGAGATTTACAGTACCTACCCAACAATTAATTTTTTTCTTGTATATTTATTAAAATAACTTTTAATTTCAATTGGTTATTAAATGTTATTTATTTATCCATGCGCAATCTGCGTCGGCTATCTGCTGATGTGCTGTATGGACCAATGTAGGTATTGCGTAATTTTGATGAGTAAGGTGTTTGAAAAATCAAAATACAAACTAAACATCATTTACCTACTCATTTAACAAGCACAAGTCACTAATACAGTAATACATTCTGACTTGTAACAAATACCGATCCTACGTATTGTTGATCAAATCCGTTCGCAAATAAAATGTGCCTAAGATTGAAAGAAATTTCAATAAAAACAAATGTGCCTATTGAATAAAATTCAATAGAAATTGATTTGCGAGAAATTCTCGTAAATTCCAGTTTTAACCAAGTGCCCCTTCGACAACGTCGAAGTAATACAGATAAATCTACTGTATCTGTTGTTAAAACTGAATAAGTGTCATGAAATCCGTTAAGGCTAAATGATTTTAACTAAATCTAAAACGCATTTTACACTGGCTATTGTCACAATAATAACAATTCATCACCTTTCAATGGGACTTTGTATGCCTCAAAGGGTATTATGTCAAGTGGCCGTTTTGCTTATTAACGCCTAACGGGTACAAACTGACCTTTTGTACGATCTTTCGGCAAGAGTTTCTTCATCTGAAGTGCCAAGTGAAGTCAAAAAGCTCTTTGTCCGGATACTATAAATTCGAAGCTAAAATAAACTAAAGTTGTTCAAGTCGGCTTCATTGTTTTAACATAGAAATTCATTGTCCTATTGTGTAATAATCTTAATTTGTCGAATCGATCTTGAAATGTTATTACTACTATTGTAATCAAACAACGTCTCCTTTCCATTACTTGCAGATCGATCAACATGTCCTAATTACAAAGCCCAGCAATAGAACAATTTCATTGTGAGGAAAATCTGAACTCAATATTCCCTAAAGGCTCCCATTGGATAAAAATGGAAACGGGCCGTAGAAATAAATTTTACAGCACAAATATCACAGATCAAAACAAAAAATGTGCAATTTTACTGAATTCCGGAGGCATAGCCCTTCAAGTCAAATATTATCGTGATTTTAAAGTTGGAAAAGTATTTTTCCCCGAAGCAAAGTTATTTATTTGAAAGACACATGTTCCGCTTAATGAAACAAGTGTCGGACGCTTGTCGGACGGAAAATTCGAAGCATTTTTGATTCGATTGAGGCGTCAAAGCTCAAAATGCAATTTTGCTAATGATGATGAAAATCGTATCGAAAAAATAACAGAAAAAGTGTCTCTCAATTAAATTAAGAAAAGTAATTTTGACACTTGGTGATGTAGCAACTATTGAAAAATCTTAGCAGAAACTAATTCTTTAGAAACCGTAAAACGGCAAATGAACAATTTCCACAATAGCCAGAGTATAAATGCCAAGTACCCGCCTTAATAAAATTGACACAAAACAAAATTCACAAAGGTGATACAAAAGTTCCCTGTTGCCGATGTAGCAGCAAATTCACAAAGGTGATACAAAAAGTTCCCTGTTGTCGATGTGGCAGCAAATTCACAAAGGTGATACAAAAGTTCCCTGTTGCCGATGTGGCAGCAAATTCACAAAGGTGATACAAAAAGTTCCCTGTTGTCGATGTGGCAGCAAATTCACAAAGGTGATACAAAAAGTTCCCTGTTGCCGATGTGGCAACAAAAATCACAAAAGTGATACAAAAAAAAAAAGTTCACTGTTGCCGATATGGCAGCAAAAATCACAAACGTGATACTAGTTCCTGCCCTGCAATTAATGCAATTTGCATAAAATGTGGTTACAAGGGCCATTACCAGAAATACTGCAGAATAAGGAACAACAAAATAAAGAGTGCTAACCTAGCAAAACAACAAATAACAACAGCCAAATTAAAAATCCAAACAATAAAATCTACTTACATCTGTAGACTATATTTTCAATATTGATGACGATGCAACAATAGACTGTCAGGTAGTCTAATTCCAATATTAAAAGCGATAAAACTTAGGAACATATGATAAAATCTGAAGTTATTATCTATAACCAGGAAATGTCCCCAAACAAAACATTCATGAGTTACAGTGCTCAACATCCGCTTTAAGTATCGGATTCCTTTGATGCCCAAATAAAACTATAAAACTGCATTTTCCTAAACATACTAAAATGGGTTTCAATCTGAACTCCATTGACGATAATCCACTTCAAAAAATTCAAAGATTATTATCTAAAATTACAATAGATAAAACAATTCCTCCAATTTGTCAGACTTATCGAAGAGTTCCAATTCCCTTGGAATCAAAAGATAAATAAAAATTAGAGGAACTGGTTAAAATGGACATCATTGAACCTCTAAATAAAACATTTGTTTGGGTTTCTTCAATGGTACCCGTTTCAAAGCCTGATGATGATATTCGTGTTTGTTGAGACTTGCGTGCCGCCAACAAAGCCATCATTTAGAGAAAACCATCCTTTGCCAATAATGGAAGAACTACATACTTCCTAAATTTGGTCAAGCAACAATTTTCTCAAAATTAGATATATTAAAAAAAAAAATGTATTGACGGTGCTAAAAGAAAACGTTTTACTCAATACAAATAAATATGTTTTCAAACCAATATTCCTATTAAATTTTGGGGCACAACTTTCATCGTCAGGCATTAAACCACTTGATAAATACATCAAAGTAATCGAGACGTTTAGAGCACCAGAAACCATCGAAGAAATTCAAAGTTTTCTAGGGTTTTAATAAATTTTATCGGAAATTGGACTCCCAATTTGTCAGCCCTAACTGAACCCTTATTAGACAGTTATTTCGACAAAAGTGCAAAAATAAAAAAGTGTCAAAAGCACGGATGTTGGCATAAAGAAAAAATGTTGCATTTGGTGAATTAAAAAATGTCTCTAAAATTTCTACCCTTGGTTACTATAATCCTATAGATCGTACCCAAGTTATTGCAGATGCAAGTCTTGTGGGGTTAGGAGCTGTAGGTACTTATTCAGTACGACAACAAAGGACCCCGCATAATTTCCTTTGGAAATAAGAGTCTACCAGACGTTGAAAAACAATTATGAAAAAAAAATAATTAGTCACAGACCACAAGCCTTTCGAAGTTATATTTGGCACAAAATCTAAACCTTGCGCGCGAATCGAGCGTTGGGTTCATGCGATGGCTTACACTCAAACATTAAAAAGTCATTTATAACCTGGCAAATCAAACATAGCCGACCCTTTATCTCGTCTGTGCACAAGCAGCAGACATACAAAAAAGTCCACTTGAAAATGAATTTCATGTCAACTAAGTGGTTCAATGTGCGCAACCTGCGGCACTATCGTTAAAACCATTATTGAAGCATCAAATGATGATAATGAGTTTTAATAAATTAAATACGTTTTAATGAATAATGTTTTGGGATACTTCAATAAACAACTACAAATTACATGCCCATGAACTTTGTTTGCATGAAGGCATCTTATTAAGAGGAAACAGATTAGTGATACCTACTCACTAATTTGAGAAAAGATGTTTTAGTTTAAAAGCAGTACACGAAAGTCACCCAAGCATTATTAGTATGAAGGCTAGATTACACACAAAGGTATGGTGGCAATAGACTAAACACGCCGAAAATACGGTAAAAAAAAAAAGTAAAGGATGTTCCAAATCCCCCAGTACCGATGAAAAGGCGTAAACTTCCTTCGAAAGCCTAAGTGGATACTGCTGTTGATTTTTAGGTCCACTGCCAAGATGAAACCATATCTTCATAATTATCGACTACTAGCTACAGTCGATATTAAGAAATCGAAATCATGGAATCTATCCCCACACAGGATACAATAAAAGTATGAAAAATACCTACATAATATGTTTTCGCGAACCAGAACTCCTGCTAGTATAACAGCAAATAATGACTAGTCAGGCAGACAAATCACTACTCACGAATTCAAATCGTTCTGTATTGAACAAGAAATAACACTATTCAATACAATATTTTACTGGCCTCAACAAAACGGCGAGGTAGAGACGCAAAATGGAGACACCCATAATCGACTCAGAATCAGCCAATACGAAAATCAGTCACCTCACTAGAAACTCTCCTTCCGAGCTGTTCTATGGACGAAAGTTCAGAGACAAATTACCTTTCTTAACAGACTTCAAAAAATTACTACGACGATTCAGAGGTCAGAGAAAAAGACAAGAAAAAAAAGGACAAAAAAACAAATCAAACGAAGACAGGAATAGACGAGCTAAATTGAAATTGGTGTAAAAGTTTATGTAAATATAAGGAATGATCCAAACGGGTCAAGAGTACAAGAGAAACATCGTAAACCTAAAGAAGATAGAAGGCGGAAAGCTATCAATCATGAATTGGACAAAGAAGGATAATTACCTGAATAAGAGCAAAATGCTTAATACTCCAAATATGAGCAAAATGCTTATGCAATGCAATGTTGTGTTTTTACAGATTCTTAGAAATTAAAGATTTATAATAATAATAATAATAATTTGTACTTACATATTGACAGACATTAACTGTAAGCAAAATGTCTAAATACTAGATATTGTAATTGTTAATTAATTATATAACGTATTATAAATTCTAATATGGTCATTGTACTTTAAATCTAAACTATATGTAAAAAAAACAATGTTTGACTACTAAATATTGATAAGTACTTTAAAAGGGTTAACGTTATAAATTCTAAAGTTGTCTATAGTATATTCAAATGTTGAAAGCCTAAATTCTAGATAATTATGTTAGTTGTACATATGATCTAATTATTTTATAAAAAGGAAGAGATGTGATGTATAAACAATAAACGTAGTTTGTAACCCGATGGTATCGTCGTGAGGCAGTCCCCAACAAGCCCTGCTGGCGACTAGACGGTTTCATTCGAGTTGCATACTACTTACTGTTAATTGAGTGGTTTTAATCCAAACCTCAAAAGTGTAACTAGTGATTCTAGTGAACACCACAGGGATAAAGAAAATCCGAACGACAGCATACCATCCACAGGGGAACGGTATGGTAGAAAGAATGCATCGCTCCCTCAAGGCGGCATTAAAGGCAAGGCTAATAGGAAATAGGTCGTGGATTGACGAATTACCTACGGTACTGTTGGGACTTCGTGCAGTCGGTAAAAGCGATCAAAATGTAAGCTCAGCAGAATTAGTTTTAGCACACACATTGCGGCTACCGGGCGATTTTTATCACGAGGCAGAGAAAACGCAAGGAGGACATTTACCGACATTTGTAAGCAAGCTCAGGAATATTATTAACGACATGCGCCCACAGTCACGAGCGGATAGCGATTCGCGAAGAATATTCGTTCATAAGGATTTGAACACTTGCACACACGTATTCATTAGGAATGGTAAAAAAGCCATTGACACCATCGTATAGTGGTCCATATCAAGTAATTAGCAGAAGCGAAAAAACTTTTCACATACAAATAGGCGATCGTCAATCAACCGTGACCATCGATAGATTAAAACCAGCATATATTTTAAATGATGATTCAATACCAGAAAGTGTAGAAAATAATAGCAACAATGAGACACCACAACAGATGCCTATGACTAAAACCACGCGCTCGGGCCGAGCGGTCAGGCAACCCGTGCGATTTTTGCTCAACTAGCAAAAAGTAGTTTAGCATATTGCAATTGTAAGAAAACCTTACACAATTCACTAATAACAGCACTAAAGAGCACCTCGAGTAAAGACAGACAGAAATATAGACATGTGTCAATCACAACATAAAGAATACATTTCAATAGCCCAAGCTCAGGTGGCAACTGGACAACAAATAGAAAACAAGTTAAATTATTTTGTTGTAAACAAGTTAAATATTATCGTTATCGCAGTTTCATTGGGAATTCTATTATGTTACGCAATAAAAAGGGGGTGCATGGGACAACTGAGGAGTTGATTAAGACAGGAGGTGACGACGCTGACCGGGACAGCTGCAGTATCCGGAAACCCGGGAAACGCGGCAACCCATACAGGTTACGCATAAACGGCGTGCGAAAAAGTGAATTGTGCAAGAGTCAGTTGAGGTATTTCATGTGTTATCCAGAAAGTTTTTTTTATTTTTTATTATTTCGCTGACGAAGACTGAACAAGCGAACAATGTATTTGTTATTGTACACTTTGTGCTGTTAAATGGGTTACAGAACCCTGTATTGTGGTAAAAATAGTAACATAGTGATTATTTGTATTTATTAGACTGGCGTTGTCATAACGGAAGCTGCCGGGCCCTAGTGGTGTAATTAATTATTGCAGAGCGGACGTTATGACAGCTACCCTTAGAAGAATAACGCATATATATATATTTATTTTAAAGACGGCCCAGATAGCTGGAGACCGCAAATATACCGATTAAGATAGTAAGTAAGAAACAGTAGGCTACAGATTGTATTGTGTAGTAACGTAAGATTAATTTGTAACCAGTGTATTTCAAAATTTTTATCCATGTTAAAAATTTTTGAGAAAGGAGGGGTGTGATGTAGCGACCCTAGCGAGGCGAGTTGCTGAGTTGCATTTTTGATATAGTACAGGAACGTCAGAGCCGAGCTCGCCAGTCGCTTACATACCTCCATTCAGCCACGTCACGTTTACCTATAAGTATTAGTATAACTGAGTAATTGTGAACCGAAAATCATTTATTCCGGACCATTTTACATAACACGCACAACAATCTCTTTCCATCTATGTCGTCGGGCACACAAATACTATGGGTGTTGGCTATACTGCTACCGCATCTTGTTAAAATAATGTCCTATGCGATAACTTCACTTATTGCAGTTAATTGTTAAAACATTATCTAAAAATGCATTATTTGTGAATTGTACTAGAGTAGGTTAAACAGAATGGATCCTTTTCTCTAGCAATCACCATAACAAAACCACCACAGTTTTGTGCTTTCCTCTGTTCGAGTCGATTTCTACATCAGACTGCTTTTCAAAGAAAGGTCTAGTAGCATCAAAATTACCTTTCACCGAGTATATTAACGGAATTGTTACCCAGAAACAAAAACAATCCGCATACAGTGCGGACGACGCGCCTGCGCGTTTTTCGGATTTTTACCATGTGCTGACGACGCGTATGCGCGTCCATTATAATTTACATATTATTATCTTTCTTGAGTGCGGAGCGCCGCACCTGTGCGTCCATTGTGCATTTCCATTGTGTCGAAAACATCGTAAGATAAGGATCGGTAAAGGTGTCTACACACTTTATTGTTATTACACAAGCCATACCTAATTATATTAGAAGTATCAAGGCGAAATAATATTCGTTCATGGTGGATCAACCAATACTCGTTTTCCGAGTCGTGGTTTTATTTGTGAGTGTGCAATAGAAAATCAAGTATTTTTTTATTTCTTTTTCGTTTTTTACCCATGCCTTTCCTTTAACTTTGACGAGCCGCTCGTTTAACTATGCTCTTTTTGCCGACGGCTGTGACTCCGACGAGACACTGGGATTTGTATCCTTGTCTTGCCTAACAAAAAGTTATATAGGTAGATGTGATGAGACCTTTTGGTTCAATAACAACTTCAAAGAACATTAAATACACATGATAACATTTTACAGCTAATTACATTTGAATACTTACAGAAATCCTATAGATCGAAAAAGTTGACACAGGCCTTTGTAACCAAGGCGAAAATATAATACATATATAAAACAGGTCCTTACCCTTTCAAACCAGGAAACGAACTGTCAAAAAGTGGTGTCGACAGTGGGCGCCATAAACAAGATGGCGGCCGAAATATTACTTTTTAGAAAACAATTAATAACTGTATTTTGAAACGATGATTTATCATTCTGTAAACGAGATTTTACTAAAAGATAATTTTCTTATTTACTAGGCATCAAAACCAAGCAATCTCGAAAAAATCATCAAAAAAGCGATGACAGATACACGCGGTATAAGATGACTAGTGTTGACTCTTAGAAAGAATCAAGTATTCGTTTTTATAATTTAAATTTGAATATTAACTATTATTCGGGTTCAGGGCTTTTTTAAGAATAAAATAAGGAATCAAAATAATAGACAGCTGTGCATGTACTTACTTATTATATTTCTTGAGCTCGATACACGAAACCAAATAATTATAATTTTGATACACTTACAGTTAAGCTCCTCGTATTTCGATGATCAGTGCACGACTGAGCTCGTTGGCCTGGCACGACAACCAAGATGGCGCTACTCCCACCATTTTTCTTACATTCCAATACACGGACTGTGATTGGTTAGTCGTGCCGTCCACGAACGCAGTCGGTACTACATTAGTCAATACAGTACTTTAAATATTAAAATCAGATTTAATTTAACATTAAAAATCAAATAAAATTGCTAGGTAATTTACGATAGATAACAGTCGGCCATCCAAGGTATATCACACGTCCTCGTGTTGTTAAAGTAGAGAAAATAAACCAAGAAATTAAATAGCCTAAATGTTATCAACCATAATAACAAATTCATTTATTACCATATAACGTTATAATCAGTGTAAAGAAAATAAATTGATCGATGTCACACCAAAATTAGTTAATATACAATGTAGATTATTATTATAACAATTTATATTTTTGGGCATTATTTCATGGCCCACTAAAACTAATAACGGGCAGTATTTCATGGCCCAGTAAAACTAATAATGAGCTTTATTTCATGGCTCAATATACACAAATACGGGCATTATTTCATGGCCCATGTTAAGTAATCGGCATTATTTCATGGCCGGGGTTGACCTCAGTAGACATTATTTCATGGTCTAAGGGTCGGAATGGTTTATTAGCTGTAATGGACAGTATTTCATGGCCAGTATACAGCAAAATTTACTAAAGAATAATCCTGGAAGCAGATCTGAATTATGGATACACAATAATAATCATCAATTTAATAATTAGGTTAATCGCTATCGTTGCCAGACGATTCGTCATGCGGTCTATTAAAGTTCAACCAAGCCTTAATTTTGTCGCTTGCAACAACAGTCGAATAGGACCGGTTGGATTTTCGTGTGAGAGGAGTATCCTCTATTTGGTATCGATCAAAATCATAAACTTTTGTGATTCTGTAAGGTCCCTGAAACTTTGGAACAAGTTTTTTACTGTTTCCTGTAGCTGGGATTTGCCTTTCAACCCTAACAAATTTTGGGGTGGTTTGGGATCTACCTCCTCGCGGTCCACCCCGGGCAACGGCACCACAGGCTTGCCTGTGGTACGGCAGAATGATCCCACTTAAGCGGTGGTAGGCTCCGCAAGGAGCCGCCTGGCTCGCGACCACCATCCCGCCGGAGTCCGGCGCCAAGCAGCTTGCTGTGTTCCGTCGGTGAGCGGGAGTGCCAGTGCCTTTGGGAGAGAAGTTGGTTGTCAGTTGCGCTGTTCAGAACCGGTCTTGGGCGCTGGGCGAGGCTTTCCGGGTAACTCATTTTTGGAGGGTAGCGGGATCCGAAGCACGGTGCCAGCCGTTGGCCGACCGCAGTCAGTAGGGGGCCCAAGTAGCACGCCAGCCACGTGTGAAAGGCTGCCCCGCCAACTCGCGAAAAATCCCGGTATGCTCCACCGTGCCAGCCGGCGACTGGATGGGAGGACCCGGTGGCCATATCCGGGGGGGTTCGGGCGTCCCCGCAGTCTCCAAATGAGTTCCCCATTGGTTGGCTTAGCTCTAGTGTACCACTTGGATTACTGACCAGCGCCTCGACAGTTAGACTTTTTTCCCCAACAACTTACCCTAACAATGACCAAAGCAAAGAAGAATATGGTGAAACAACGGCTGCACTTCCTCCCATTAAAAGTGCACCTCACAAATATAAGAGGGTTGCACTCCAATCTCGACCCGGTCCATCACCACCTTGAGACCGAGAAGCCGCACCTGTTTTTCCTAACGGAGACGAAAATAACAACCCCGTCGGACGTGGCGTACCTCAACTACCCGGGCTACTCTCTGGAACACAAGTTCAAGAAGCAGGCTGGGGTCTGTGTGTATGTCCGCGATGACATCTGTTGTCGTCGTCTCCGTTGCTTTGAGAAATCGGGTTTTTCTGCCATTTGGCTACTTGTGGACACTGGTGTGGAAAAATATATCTTTATCGGTGTTTACCGATCGCACAGCGGCGACCAGGAGACAACAGCGCTATTTAACTCCCTCGTGGAGTCGACCGACGTAGCCCAGCAACGGTACCCAACAGCGAGGTTCACTTTTCTGGGGGACTTCAACGCCCACCATAAAGAGTGGTTGTTCCCGTACCAGAGAACTGACCATGCCGGGTTAGAGGCGCGCAAGTTTGCTTTAACGCTAGATCTAACCCAGCTGGTGAATGTGGCAACACGGGTACCGGATGTTGACGCCCATACACCCAATTGCTTGGACCTTCTGTTGGCAACTGATCCGGACAGTCATTCAGTATCGGTCTCAGCCCCACTGGGAACGTCTGACCACTGCCTGGTGAAATCCGTGTTGGCCTGCTCTCCTCCAGATAAGAGTCCTAGAGGCACGAGACGAGTATGGCGATACGAGTCAGCAGATTGGGATGAGATGCGGCATTTTTTTGCGTCTTATCCATGGCGGCAAGTGTGCTTCTCCTCGGGTGACCCCTCGTGCTGTGCTGACGTGATTGCAGACGTGATTCGGCAGGGGATGGAGTATTTTATTCCATTCTCTGACGTCCCACTCGGTAACAAGTCGCGGCCTTGGTATAATGCAGAATGCGCCCACGCTGAGGCCCGTAAAGAGTCTGCTTACCAAGCGTGGATCAAGGTCCGCGACCGAAAAGTTAAAGCACGTAGGGTTCGCGCGAGGAAAAGAGCATTTAATTCTGCCGCTAAGTTATACAAGCGGGTTCTACGTAGGGCACGTTTTGACCATGTAGGACGTATCGGGGCCAAACTAGCATCGCACCCTCCGGGTAGTAAGCAGTTTTGGTCCCTGTCGAAAGCGGTTGAAACGAACTTTTGTCGACCCACTTTGCCTCCAATGTTGAAACCTGATGGGTCGCTGGCTCACTCTGCAAGTGAGAAAGCAAATTTATTTGCATCTCTTTTTGCAAGCAATTCGCGTCTGGACGCTGGCTCCAAGCAACCACCAATTTTACCTCGTTGTGACTCTTCGATGCCGGAGGTCACAGTTCACATTAAAGAGGTCCGGAGAATATTGAGCAGTCTAGACGTGAATAAGGCCAGCGGACCTGATGGCATTCCAGCGAGAGTCTTGAGGCAATGTGCGCCTGAACTGTCTCCTGTATTGACACGTCTGTTCCGCCTCTCTCTAGAAAAAAGAACGGTGCCAAAATCCTGGAAGCTTGCAAATGTGCAACCGGTGCCCAAAAAGGGAGACCGCGCGGACCCTGCTCATTACCGTCCGATCGCCATCACCTCCATACTATGCAAGGTTATGGAAAAGGTTCTAAACAGTAAGTTGCTGACCTACCTTGAAGACAATGATCTCCTCAGTGACCGTCAATATGGCTTTCGCCGGGGACGGTCTACTGGCGATCTTCTTGTGTATGTCACGCACTGCTGGGGCGAGGCCATCGAGAGACACGGCGAAGCACTTGCCGTTTCACTCGATATCTCGAAGGCCTTTGACAGGGTCTGGCACGCAAGTCTACTCAGCAAGCTTCCTGCTTATGGCATCCCGGCTGGTTTTTGTAGCTGGATATCAGACTTCCTCAGTGAACGGTCAATCAGAGTCGTTGTTGACGGTTGCTACTCTGATCTCATGGCTATCGATGCCGGAGTTCCTCAGGGGTCTGTTCTCTCTGCAACTCTTTTCCTGCTGCACATCAATGACCTACTTCAGCCTGGTCTTGTTGGGTACGCAGATGACAGTACGGTTTCAGAGAGATACATGTCTAGCGCAACAACCAGCGGGGGTGAAGTTCGTTCATTGAGAGAGGCCATGGTACAGCGGACAAATTTGACATTGAGCCTTGTCTCCCAGTGGGGTGACGACAATTTGGTCACTTTTAACGCCACCAAAACTCAGGCGTGTCTTTTTACCACTAAAAAGAGTCGTTTCGCCCAAACTCCTACTTTTCGGGGTGTATCTGTTCCTGTGACTGATCGGCTCGAGCTTCTAGGCATGGAGTTGACATCCAGTCTGAACTTCGGCGCCACCATTGAGTACAAAGCCAAAACTGCAGCCAAAAAGCTGGGCATTCTGAATAAAGTGAAGCGATACTTCAGGCCTGGACAGCTTTTAACCCTTTACAAAGCACAAGTCCGATCCTGCATGGAGTATTGCAGCCACCTCTGGGATGGCTCGGCCAAGTACCAGCTTGCCGCGCTTGACTCGGTGGAACGCAGAGCTAAGAGGCTCATCGGTGACGAAAAACTGGTGGATGCCAAGCTTCACAGCTTGGCTCATCGCCGCAAGGTTGCCTGCTTGTCGGTCTTCTACAGATTGTACTTCGGCGAATGTGCCCAAGAACTCCACGACCTCATTCCACCAGCACCCTTCTACCATCGAACATCCAGACGCACTGCAGCTTACCATCCCTACCATGTTGCTATTCCACGAATTCGCACTAAGCGATTCCAAACGTCCTTTATAATGCGGACAGCAAAAGAGTGGAATTCTCTGCCTGCGTCTGTGTTTCCGAACGCTTACAACCCTAATCTCTTCAAAGTTAGAGTAAACAGGCTCCTTCTGGGTAAGCTCGCTCCATCGTAGACTTTGTCTCTGTCATTTCTGACCAAGACTAAGGTCAAGAGCAAACCCATCACAAATAAAAAAAAAAAAAAAAAAAAAACAAGATCACCTACTTTATATTTGGGAGCTGGGCAGTGCTTGGCGTCGTAAACCCTTTTTTGCGACTCTTGGTATGAGCTAACGTGAGAATTAATCTCTTCCCTAATTTGCGACAAATCTTGACTGTTAGAAGGAGCGGATAAGTCATCGATGCAAAAGTTATACTCTTGCATCTGTTCCCACCACCTAGCGACTCGTGGAATCATATCTCTCTTTTGGAAGGTTGCACGAAGGGAGTTGCAATCGGTGATTATTTTAAAAGGGATACCCACCAAATAAACGCGGAACTTCTGCAAGGAAGAAACTACGGCCAGCGTTTCCAAGTCGTATGATGAATAATGTTGTTCCTCAGGCGTTGTTTGTCTGCTAAAGTAAGCGATTGGTCTAAGTACATCGTCTCCATGTTTTTGTAACAAGATACCTGCTACTCCTATTTTACAGGCGTCTGTATGAAGCTGGGTTTCTGCTTTCGGATTATATAAAGCTAAAGTTGGACGTTGTACAAGCTCTTTTTGCAAACGACGGAATGCCGTTTCCTGGTCTATACCCCAAGACCACTTAGCGTCCTTTTTTAAGAGTTGCGTGAGAGGTTTTGCTATTACCGAGAAATTTTGGACAAATCTACGGAAGAAGCTAGACAGCCCAAGGAACTGGCGAACATTATGTTGGCTCTGAGGAGTCGGGAAGAGTTTCACAGCTTCTATTTTCCTCTCGCCAGGACGAATGCCATCAGCAGAAATTTCAAAGTCCAAATATTCCACAGAGCTACAGAAAAAGAAGCATTTGGGGAGTTTCAACGTGAGGCCAGCATCGGTAAACAGCCGTAGCACATTCCTTCATTTATATCCTTTGAAGGAATAATAACGTCATCTAAATAGGCCAGAGCTTCCCTGTGTCGCAGTGGCCCAAGGACCTGATTCATAAGTCGTTGAAACGTAGCCGGAGCATTTGCAAGACCAAATGGCATACGATTGAATTCGTAGTGACCATCTGGCGTTACAAATGCAGTTTTGTGCTTATCTGCTTCTCGGATTGGTATCTGGTAATACCCCGAAGCAAGGTCCAAAGTTGTATAGTATTTATTACCGGAAAGAACATCTAGTTGACCGTCAATTAGCGGCATGGGATAATTCTCCCGAACAGTTTTCTTATTTAGAGCGCGATAGTCGATACATAGGCGAAGCTCGCCAGACTTCTTCCGAACTACTACAATAGGGCTTGCATAACCTGACGTTGAAGGCCTAACGATGTCATTATCCAATAGTTGGGAAATCATTTCCCTTACTTTTTCCTTTTCACTTATCGACAAACGATATGGTCAATATACTACAGGCTCGTTGTCCTGAAGATCTATAGTTATATGACCTGATGTGGTTTTCCCTAATTCAGACAAGTTGAAAGCAAAACAGGACCGATACGTATTCAGTAGGTTGAGCAGTTGGATTCTATGACCAGAAGAGAGTTCATCACTAAGATTTAAATCAGCCTCAGTAATGGGATTAGAGTCGCCAATAGTTGAGGTTATACTTATAGACAAGACTTAGGCACTGGACTCTTCATGAGCTATACGACCACGAGAAATAAGAAAATCCTTTGGAAGTACCAATGGTGTTGGCGAAGTGTTACTGACAACAATTTGTCCCAGTCCACGTTCTCTCATCTGAAACAATCCAGCAGCCACTGAATAGCGGATGCCCTTCAAATACCTAACGCTACCATCGACAAAAATTTCGCCTTGATGTGGCGGATTCGCGTACACGTCAACAATAGTTAGACCCAAAACCTCAACAGACTCCTTACAGAATAGTTTTATTTTGCTATTTGATACAATAGTTTGGTGCTCAAGTTCAGAGATTTCTAAGGTATCACTTGTTTTTCGTATCACTATGTGTGGCTGCTCCGTGAATGTTTGTCCTATTAAGAGGGCCACATGCATGGCGTCATCTGCCACTATCAGCAATTCAAGATCAGCTTCAACGTTATCAATAATAATTCGAACTTGCTGTTTGCCAACGCAAGGTACAACTGAATTGCCAAAACCTCTCAATACCGGAAGGTTCTCGACACTATAAGTCGAACCTACATTTTGGAACGCGGATAACTTAATCATTGAGCATTCACTTCCAAAGTCGACAAAAGCAGTCATAGAGAAACCGTTCACACTAGCAGTTTTGAAGTATTTCTTATTTGGTTCCGACACTGGAGTGGTTATTTTGGAAGAATCAATCTCGCCTTTACTAATCCTATCTTCTATTCTCAAGACCTTTTTCTCTTCGGATGCTGGGAGTTTGGCATAGCATTGTTCAACCTCGTGACCTATTCTGTTGCATCGGCTACACTTCTTAACGGGTTGGGTGCACTGAGAAGTTACATGACCGTCCTTCTTGCAATTTGAGCAACGTGTTGGCTTATAGTTAGAGCTATTCGGTTGTTTATGAGGTTGGCCTTTGGCTATTTTACGCTCGGTGTTGAATTTTATATTTCGAGCATTGCGTAAAAACGACAGTAATTTATTAGGATCATCAAATTGGGCTGCTTCAGCACCTAATCTAACCGAACGATCGTCGATGCCATGTAAAATGCATTCAACTGCCCTTTTTCCGCTTATACCGCATCTATTGATAAGGGATAGTTTATCATAGTAATACTCTTCTAAGGAGTCCGTAAACCTAGCTCGTTTGGCCAACATATCGCTTAGCATTTGGCCATAATTCTCATCCGATGGGAAAGTGGCCAAAAGCTTTTCCTGCCATTCGGCCCAAGTAAAGAGAACCGACGGAAGGCCCTCGTACCATCTCTGAGCTATTCCCTTTAATTTTGGTAGAGCAAAATGTATTACTTGTTTCTCCGACCATGTATAGATGGTTGCACACTCATTGACTTTATGAAGCCACATTGTCATTGTCTGTTCCCGTTTACTAGGGTCAAACTCTGGAATCGTGTTACCAAGCGAACCTAGCTTATCTGCACCGTTACTAGATGCAGATTTCAAAAAATTTACAAAGTCTGAAAAAGTGGATAATTCCGGTATAGAACTGGACTCACCCGTGGTCTTGTCTTCTGTTGTAACCTGCACGTCTCTCTCAGCGCTGGTTCGTAGTCGCTTCACTGGGCTGCGTGAACGGTAGCTTGTGTGGCCAGGAGAGTGACGTCCCGTACCTCGGCGTTGCTCCTGGCGATGGTCCACCCGGCTAGATGCCCGGTGATCCTCCCGCCTGAAGGTCCGGTGGTCCACCCGGCTGGATGCCCGGTGATCCTCCCGGCTGCAGGCCTGGTGGTCCACCCGGCTGGATACCTGGTGATCCTCCCGACTGCAGGCTCGGTGGTCCACCCGGCTGGATGCCCGGTGATCCTCCCGGCTGCAGGCCTGGTGGTCCACCCGGCTGGATACCTGGTGATCCTCCCGGCTGCAGGCTCGGTGGTCCACCCGGCTGGATGCCCGGTAATCCTCCCGGCTGCAGGCTCGGTGGTCCACCCGGCTGGATGCCCGGTGATCCTCCCGGCTGCAGGCCCGGTGGTCCACCCTGCTGGATGCCCGGTGATCCTCCCGGCTGCAGGCCCGGTGATCCACCCGGCTGCAGGCCCGGTGATCCACCCGGCTGGATGCCCGGTGATCCTCCCGGCTGCAGGCCCGGTGGTCCACCCGGCTGGATGCCCGGCGATCCTCCCGGCTGGATGCGCGATTCTCCACCCGGCGACTCGCTCGGCTGGATGCCCGGCGATTCACCCGACTAATACGCCTTCTAATTCACCCGATTAATAAGCCTGAGGCTTAGGCTTGTTCTTACTCGGACACTGAATGGAACGCTCCGAAGTAGTACAATCGTTGAAATGAACTAGTTCGGTCTTCTAGTACTATTAGTTCATTATAGTTCACTGACCATTAGAACATCAGTCGGACATAATGGAATACATATTTGATTTTCCTTCATACTTTACTTTGCAGGCTTAGGACTGCCATTTCAAATATAAATGAAACATTTTAAAATAATTACTTAATATAGCTATTACCAAGCGACATTAAATATGGCGGTGAAAGTTTTATTTATGAACTAATAATAATAAATTGTCAATCAAAGAGCCAAGAAGAACGGGCAATATTAATTTTTCCATGCATTGAAAGTGATAGTAGACCTTATTGTGATTGGTATAACATAAAACTTCGCGGAATATTCGCGAGTCGGTCATGGTACATCGTCCATCACGCTCGCACGCATGCTTCTCTAATCTTTCAACTTGCTCAGACACTCGTACTTATTCGTTCTGATTATTCGGCACTCGCGAGTAGTCGCGAGCCAGATGATCACTGTAGTTCACTGTACTAAATGAACTATTTAAACAACCGAAACAGCATATTTCACTCGCTCCTCGCTCAGACTCTCGTACATATTCGTTCTGATTCGGCACTCGCGAGCCAGACGGTCACTGTACTAAATGAACTATTTAAACGACTGAAACAGAATAGTTCGTTCTCGGTCACCTAAAGGAATTGCGTCTTAGTAGTACATAGTACATGTACTACACAAGCCTCTCTAACTGTAAGTGTATCAAAATTATAATTATTTGGTTTCGTGTTTCGAGCTCAAGAAATATAATAAGTAAGTACATGCACAGCTGTCTATTATTTTGATTCCTTATTTTATTCTTAAAAAAGCCCTGAACCCGAATAATAGTTAATATTCAAATTTAAATTATAAAAACGAATACTTGATTCTTTCTAAGAGTCAACATCTCAGAAGTTTGATAAAGATCCCCATTTTGGCCAGTTCGTTAATTTGCTCACCTGATAATTCTACCGGCTATTACTAATATTTCTTTTTTTTTTGTGTATTTTTTTTTTTGCTTTGCGTCTACCCTTTTGCAAATAACGGTTACCAATTTCGTCGTTACATGCAAAAAAAAGAGATGGATGTTTATTGTGTTTGTAATTTATTAAAACTTTACTACAAGTGATGAAGTGAAGTGCTGTAAGTTAATTCATATGTTTAAAACGCTTAAATATTGATACATCGCTTAGTAGTAGTTAGTATTCAGTTGCTTTGAAACCTATGATGTTTGTCTATACACGGAACAATGCCTATTTTGTGATAATAATGTTTAATGTTTCAGCCTATTTTAAAGAACGAATTCCTTGGGAAAAATTTACGTTCCAGAATAATTCCATGGAGGGCGACAAACGTGAACGTGTTGTCTACACCCCGACAGATCCAACAGGATCACCCGCTGCCTGCCGCCAGTCACGCAGCCCTGCTAGACGTAGAGCTGGCAGCCGGCAAGTAAATCGGTCACGCAGCCGTCTGAGCAGTCTATCAAGAGGGCGTCTCAGTCGCCGTGCGTCGAATCAGACGATGCCTTCTGGAAGGCGTATTAGCCGCTCAATACGAGGAGCTGCTCCTCGTATTTCGACGATCAGTGCACGACTGAGCTCGTTGGCCTGGCACGACAACCAAGATGGCGCTACTCCCACCATTTTTATTACATTCCAATACACGGACTGTGATTGGTTAGTCGTGCCGTCCACGAACGCAGTCGGTACTACATTAGTCAATACAGTACTTTAAATATTAAAATCAGATTTAATTTAACATTAAAAATCAAATAAAATTGCTAGGTAATTTACGATAGATAACACTAGTATATAACGTTTATTTTAGATGTGATTATCTAACAAGAAAAAGAATTGTACCTACCTCTTACCGCCTGAAACACAGGATTACCTAGTTCAGGCAAATAACATGTGTGAACTTTACGTAAATTTAAGCCAAAATTGTATTTATTATTTACCTTATGATTGATGAATAAACATAAATAAATAAATAAAATATTGAATCGCCGGTATAGAAAATTTGCTCTACGGGTTCAAGTTTTAGAAACCAGGCTGTCGAGTGAATTTCAAGAAATATATGAATACATAAACAAAATCGGCAAAACAAGGGCATGTGTTATCTAAAAAAATAAACAATTTGACCAAACAGCTTGAGATGTTTACAATAACACCACTTGAAATTCGACCCGACTAAGCATAAAAACAACTAGGGATGCTCCCTTCACTTTTTGTAACTTTATCGATAGTTGTTCTTTCTGTAGGGGATTTTGGTATAAGTGAATAAAAATACAAACTCATGAAACATTTTATTTTATTTACAACTAGCTGCTGCCAGTGGCTTCACTCGCGTGATTGCAGAAAACCTTTTGTAAAAGGTTTTTTTGCACATATACACAAAATAATGCAACAAAAATTATCATGCCACACAATTTTATACAGTTTTAAAACTAAGACAGTTTAATATTTAAAACAATAAAAAATAAGCTTTTCATACACAAAACATGAAAAATAATACAACAAACATCACGCTTTCACTCATCAAACCAATTTTAAAGCTATGCCAGTCTAATATTTAAAATCACAATTATAAATTTACTTATAAAATCGAAATAGTGCCACAACTAGTTTTTCATATGTACAAACACAAAACACGCACATTATATAGTCAGAAGGCTGATTATGTAACTATGAATAAAATCATGTAGATGAACTGAAGAAGATTACTCTGTTGCATTTTATTTTAATAATACTCTCGTTATTAACTGAAATTGTCAAATCCCTCATCCATAATCGCAAAACTATCTTGAAAGTAACAATTTTATTATTTTCAATTGAGTATTGATAGCAACAGATATATAGTAATCAGCCAGCAATTTTAAAAATGAAACTATCTATATTAAATTAACTATATATATATATAAAATCCACAAATATGCTACACTTACAAACCTTGCACTCCGTATTCATAAAATACCTATTATAACATACAGGCTTTCTCTACACACAAACCTTGCACTGTTTTGCATAAAATACCTATCACAATAGTTGTTTATGAATATTTGGGAAGAATTGAAAAAAAAGAAGAAAGCAGGAAAGCATTACTACTGTGGCGTATGGTATGATTTAAAGCAGTTAAGTATACACAGTGGCACTTGGCAGGTTTCACAGCAGTACGGCGTTTTTTGTGTTTTCTTGCCCGCCCGAAGGCAAACAATACAACGCTTCCGGGAATTTCGGTTGTGTGCTGCATCGTACTCTGTTTGTTCCAGCAGAACGGGCCAATGTGTATACGGAACTAATTTTTGCGGCTGTTGGTGCGTAGATCTACTACTGCTAACAGTAAACCTACGACTCTGCGGACAATGTGATAGATGATTAGTGAGAATGGAATCTACGAGACTAAGACGAAAACCTAAATGATCTTGATGTTTTTGTGTTGATGATTCTAGAAGAATGCGAGCGTTAAGAATAGAAACATTTAGCAAGCGTTTAAATAGTTTCATGTACCATTTGGCACAACGTTTCCGTTCTATTAAATAAGGCTCGAGCATTTGGTCCTTCATATCCACCCCTCCCATGAATTTATTATAATCCAGCACCACCTGCGGTTTAAATGGTGTTGGACGATATGGTGGACGCGACGAGACTGTAGGCAAGGCAGTAGCTGAACCATGACAAGTAGAAATCATGGTTACTCGTTTCTTGTCTTGCCACGATAATATAGAGACATCGCCGGAATGTCTCGCTATGAAATCCCCCCTTTTAAGCGGAGCCTTATTTACAAGAGGAGGAACGTCTCTACGAGAAGCTCTCAAGGTACCAACGCAGTAGGTACCATTGAGCTTCAGAAATCTAGCTAACAGAGGCGAATTGTACCAATTATCCATAAATAGTCTATATCCTTTGTTCAGTAGGGGACCAATGAGCTTCTTCACAACAGCTGTACTTTTCAGTACACCGGGCGACTGCTCCAAGTCTGTTGCGGATTGTTTACCGGAGTAAACAATGAATGACCACAAATAGCCAGTGGAACTCTCACAAAGCTCAAAAGTCTTGATACCAAACTTAGCAGCTTTGTTCTGAATATACTGTCTAAATTTCAATCTTCCTTTCCATAGGGTCAAACTCTCATCTATACAAATATCTTTATGCAAAATATAATTTGCCTGAAAACTAGAATTTAAATGTGTAATTATTGGTGTCAGACGGTATAGTAGATCAGAGCTGCTAGCGGCGCTAATGTTGGAGGGATTTGGATAATTATTAACTGCGGGGTCGGAATCTACAAAATGTAATGCTCTGGTTAATAGTTCATATCTTCTACGTGTGAAGATACGTCTGAAAACTTCCGTTTTCAGAAGAGGATCGACAGAAAAACAACTGACAACAGTTGGCATTCTGACGATCCCCAACATCATCCAGAACGAAAAAAGGCACAAAATTTCGTGAATGTTGGTGGGATGCCATTCAGACTGGAAAGCAGCATATGTAATTTTAGTGGCATATAGGTTCGTTTCAGCCACAATTAGGCCTAAGACGTCATCGCCCCAATAAGAGCGAAAAGCATCATATGCCGAAGTGTAATGATGAACAGAACCCGTACGCTCTGGTCTAAAATTTTCCTCCTGGCCTTGAAAGGACTCCATAGTCGACCATTCAAAGTGGAGGTTCTGGCCTTCCAGTCTTGGGAGACTATCTCCTCCATCATTAGCGTCGAAGAATTCGTCACCATTTTCGCTCTCGCTATCAATCTCTCGTTCTACATCTCTCTCGGCTCTGGCAGCACCTTGCATTCTCATCTGTCGTCTTCGTAATACATCCGTCGCCAAACTTACCAATTCAGTCGTCCAGATTTCATTCAGTGGGTGTCCCTCTTCCCACTGATTGTTCCCCCTGCGGCCCCGGTTCGGATACCCACGCCCACTTACGTTCTGTCCTCGTACACCCCTTCGTACACCCCTTCGTCCACCTCTTCGTCTACGAATTCTCCTTTCACCAGCTCCCCTTTCATTTCTTTCACTTTCATTCATCTCACGCTCCTCAGGGGACACATACAAAGCGTGGGCATCCGGGGACAAAAATGCGCTCAGGTCGACCTCCTCAATGGCGCCATCGTCAACTTCAGCGTCCAGCGGTTGGCCATCCTCCCCAAAAATCCGAATCACGACTTGTTCTTCTTGCTGAGGAGCAAGTCGTACACTGTAAAAATAAATACTTTTACTAAAATTATTTCATATACGTCCATATCGGTAAGATACGGAAGATGACTATTCATAAATAATATCAGTAGATATAAACTTACGATTCCGACGGCAGATTCCAAATTATTGGGGATCTTGACCTGTCACGGGACGCCGAAGGACGTGGCGACCAATCATCCTAAAATATTCAAACATTAAAATTATTGAAATCTGTTAAAAATTAACAGAAATATTGCAAATCGAACCGAAGAAAAAAGTATTACCGTTTGTGGCAGCCTCCTTGTAGGGCGCTCTGGTGACGTGAGAGGAGAGTAGGGGGGAGCCTCCGGTGAGTAAGAGAGCTCCGGTTCACCCTAACATACAAAAAAAAAACATACAAATACACCGCCACCCATAAGCAATAAATCACCGCAAACTACAATAAACGCCATACATGTGGAAAGCTCCCCGTGCGTTCCGGCGATGAACACCGATGCGGATGTAAATAATCTTCATCCTAAAATGTACAAAGAAATATATCCATGCAAAAAATCCCATCAAAATGCAATAAAAAAACAGTTCTCAAATTATTATTATTATTCTAAATCATAAGGCAAACATTACAACCTCATCGTCGATGAACTCGTCGTGTTCATCGCCGCTCTCCTCACCAACGTCCGGATCTTCCTCGTCGTACAGCAGATCGAGGAAGTCCGCAGGAGGCTGCTCATTGACGCGCCAATTAGACATGCTATAATACAAAAAGAGAAAAAGAAATCACATTAGTACTTATATACACCTAAGATCTCTTCAATTAATTTTGTTTTATATAAAGAAAAAAAAATCATGTTAGAGCTTTAGAAATAACAAAGTTATCATGTAAAAATAATTATGCAATAAATATAAAATACCGCTATCGCTATCGATCATGACAAAATTTTATCGACACGTTTATCGACATACTACGTTTCCCTAGTCAAACCTTCAAAAAGAACAATTTCAAACCAATTTTGTACTTAGGTGAATAAAAATAAGGACCAAAATGGCTTGTTGGATTTTGAAGGGCAAAATGGCCGTTACGGATCCTTTTTGTCAAGATTTTTTTTTCACTAAAATTGCACAAAAACGTTAGTCTATCGTTGTATAAACAATTCTAATTACTTTTTACAATAGTATAATTACATTTACTGATAAAAATCATCGTAATTTACACGGAAATCGGAAAAATTGTTCACAAACTATAACGGCTTTATCTAATAGTTATAACAATGTATTTCATGCAAATTATACTCTAAATAGAACCATTATAAGCAAAATAATCACTCTATAATAACAAACAATACTTACTTGAGCAAAATCTGGTATAAATCACCCAATTTATATGATGAGGTGCCTCACACTCAAAATTTTATGTGTCGAATGTCAAGCCGAAAAAAAAAAAACAACAAGCCACAGATTATACAATATAATGCGTTCAATTTGTAGGAAATTTATCCAAAAACGTAAATATCCAAACTTGTTCATAGAAAAGTAGTCTCTAAGTATTGATAATATGGCCTACAATGGAGTGGGTGAGAGCGACCCCCGGTGGTCGCTTGGGGTTTGACGGAATGGCGCGATGAATTTCGCGCGACCGCCGGTGGTCGCTTGGGGAGGGAAAGGAGGTACACACCACAAACAACAATAAGATCCTTCTGTTATGTCCCTCTCGCTAAAAGCTAATCTATACAGATAAATAAAATTGGAGTGTGAGATTGTATTATTAAAACAACTGCTTTTTCATATTGATTATGTATGTATATACGGTAAGTATGCATCCATAATCCATATATTTTTGTCTGGTCTGTTTGTTCCGGCTAATCTCTGAAATGGCTGGACTAATTTTGATGGGACTTTCACTGACAGATAGCTGATGTAATAAGGACTAACACTACTTTTATTTTAGAAACTGTATTTAATTTTATTGATATTTGATATATAATAAAATATTATTCCGCGCGGACGAAGTCGCGGGCACAGCTAGTAGGTAGTATAATGGTGGCGGTGGAATAAAACCAACGTTGGATGACAGATAGGGGGTTTATTTACTTCACATCAAAACAAAAACAAACACTTGACAGATTTTAGCAAACAAGTTAGACGGATGTTAACCTATTAGTGGTCCCTAGGGATGGACTGCGGGGCTATCTTATCCCTTAACCTCCTATCTAGGCTATTCCTGAGGGCGACGGGGCCTCCGCTCAGGTCAAGCTTGTGACAACAGTGGTGACTGCGGGGCTATTGACCACTGTGCCTTCTAAGTAGCGAATGAATAGTTTCTCCGAGGCGCTGGTTTATATAGGCGGTTTGATAGACTAGTGTGTGTCTTTAACCATCTCATTCTTGAATGTAGTCGTAACCTTCGTTGACGTCATGGATACTTCTCACGTAGAATGTTAGATGTCGCTAGTAGTCTGCTGGTACTGTTGCTAATGTTATCGTCTTATCGATGATTGATCTAGTTTGTGTTTTGAACTACTCGGGTAGCGTAGTGTTACACATATAATCTGGTAGATGGCGTAAGGCGTCGTGTTACATTCTCCCCCTCTGGTACTCTATGGTCGTCCCGACAGAGTACCAGGACTAGTTCGTTTCCGCGGTCTTCCCCTTCGGCGTATTGGGTTAGTTGGTTTGGTATTCACGTTGTCTCTCTTTTCAAATTTCGTTATTGCTGACGTATGATACTTTCCAATAGGCTTGTCTGGAGTTTCTGAGTGAGCAATTTCATAGGTGGAGGTTCCATGTTTCCTTAATATAACATACGGTCCATCTCGTCGAGGTGCAAATTTAGCAGTAAACTGTTTATCCATGTTACTAACGGGATGAGATTCTATCAGGACTAAGTCTCCAACTTTATAGTCTGGGTCAGGTCGTCTCTTGCTATTTGCTCTTTGGCGTGTCGTTTCTTTGTTACACTCAATATTTTCTTTTGCTAGCTCCAAGTCTTGGGATAGTTGCTTTAACTTTGGTGTGATTTCTGCGACAAAGTTTTCTGATTCTACAACCGAGCTGAGATCATGTGTCAACTCATATGGTGTACGCAATTCTCTCCCAAATGTAAGGTAAGATGGTGAGAAGCCTGTAGTTTGACACTTAGCTGTGTTCATTGCAAATCTTATTGTTGGTAAAGTTGATGGCCAGTTCTTATGTTTGTCTTTCACCATAATTGCAATTTGTGACTTCATTTCTCTATTTTTCCTTTCAACCACATTTGGTTCTGGGTGATATACAGGTGTGAATAGTTGTTGAATTTCTAAGCAATATGCTAGTTTTTGCATTATCGCTGATACAAATTGTACTCCATTATCGCTGATAATTTTCCTTGGCAACCCATACCGAAGAAATATTTCATTGAGTAAAATGATGGCACAATTTTCACTAGTTGCTTCATTTAGTGGAAATAATTCTACCCATCTTGAAGTAGTATCTTCTATGATTAAAATCCACTTTTCTCCTTTTGGTCCCTTTGGCAAAGGTCCAAAAAGGTCAATTGACAATACCTCAAATCGTTGAGAGTTTGGGGTGGTCTGGTATAAGCCTGCTGGTTTCTTATTAGTGGGCTTATATTTTTGGCATTCCACACATGTTTTTACATGTTTTATAACATCTTTTCGTAGTCCTGTCCAGTATAAATTATTTGTTATCCGTTGCACTGTTCTTTCTACTCCCATATGACCAGCTGTAGGTGAGTCATGGTAAGCGTTCAGTACGTTTTGGATTTCATGACGTGGAACTACTAACTTTGGATTGTCGTTTTCTTGTTCTGGCATGTAAAGATATAGGACACCTTTATGGACTAGGTACCCTTTCTTAATGTATTCTACATAACTTGGTGTTTCTTTTCCTTCTTCTAATATTTTTAAGATAGTTTGAAGGGTGTCATCTTTCATTTGTTCCTCTCTTAACTGTTTTTCATTATATCTTGGTAGATATAACTCTGCGCTGCATATGGTGCATTTTTCATCATGCTGGTCACACGGTGGTCGAGACAATGTATCAGCTACTACATTGGTTCGTCCAGGAGTGTACTGGATTTTGAACTCGTATGGTTGCAGCTGTAGTGCCCATCGTGCTAGGCGACCAGTAGGTGTTTTTAGATTCATTAGCCATTTCAATGGTTGATGATCTGTAATTGTTATGAACTTTGTTCCTTCTATATAGCCACGAAATTTCGAAATAGCCCATACAATGGCTAGTGCTTCCTTTTCTGTGACACTGTAATTGCGTTCAGCTTGTGTTAAGAGTCTACTTGCGTATTCAACAGGGTGCTCATTGTCTCCCTCCCCCTGCACTAATGCTGCGCCAATGGCATACTGGCTGGCATCAGTCTTGATAGCAAAGGGTAAATCGTCACTTGCCTGTCTCAACACTGGTGACGTAGTTAAGGCATTTTTTAATTTCGTAAATGCTTCTTGTTGCTCTTGTTCCCACTTCCAGTTTATTTTTTTCTTCGTTAAGTTAGTAAGTGGTCTAGCAATGTCTGCAAAATTATGAATAAATCTCCGATACCATGAAGCAGTTTGTAAAAATGAAATCAATTGTTTTAGGTTCTTAGGCGCCTGACGGTTTGTAATAGCAGAGATTTTCTCTGGGTCGGTTTTGATACCGTCAGAAACTATGAGGTGGCCCAGATATTTAATTTCTGAACATTTCTTTCTGTTGGCTCGTAGTTTGTATTCTCTCAGTTTACTAAATACTTCTCTTAGGTCTTTTAAATGTTGACTAAAAACATTTGATCGTATAATTAGATCATCTAAATAGCTTAATACACACTCTGCTTGCAATCCTTGTATGAATTGGTCCATTAATCTTTGGAACGTAGCAGGCGCGTTTCGAAGACCGAATGGCATTCGCTTGAAACGGAACGTTCCAAATGGTGATACAAAGCTTGTTTTATCGTAATCATCTGGGTGTACCTTAATCTGCCAGTAACTTGACTGTAAATCAATTGTTGACATGTATGGCATTGCCTTTGCCTGATGTAATAAGTCGTCAATACGAGGCAATGGATATCTGTCTGGTTTAGTTATCTCGTTGAGTCGTCGATAATCTACGCAAACTCGAACATCGGTTTCTCCTTTTGGAACTAGAATTACAGGTGCTGACCATGGAGAATCGCATTCCTCGATAACGTCATCATGTAACATATCATCCAACTTTTCTCTTAATTGTTTTTGCCTTGTAGGTGACAATCTTTAGGGCTTAAACGTCATCATGTAACATATCATCCAACTTTTCTCTTAATTGTTTTTGCCTTGTAGGTGACAATCTATAGGGCTTAACACTGATAGGAGGATGATTGCCTGTGTCGATTCTATGTTGTGTAATCGGAGTTGGTTCCGTGTTTTTCTCAAAGATGTCGCTGTACTCAATTATTAATTCGTTGAACATCTTTTGCTCATTGCTTGTAAGTATGGTACCTTCATCGGGTTTTAAATAAAGATCAACAGAATACACAGAAGTAGGGTTTATTGGTAAATAAATAATTCGTGGGTCTACACAAGATTGATTATCAGCAGGTTCTTGTGGACGTACAGGTCCTGGTGGTGTGTCCAATTTGTGTAGTGTCCATCTTGCTCGTTTGCTTACTGGGCCCCAAGTCTGCTATTCTAAGAATGGCTCAATTGAATATCAATTGGATCTCAGTAGCAGTTTTAACTACATTTGGTATTCCGCTACTTATTTAAGACCAATGGTTTTCCAGTGACATTCCATTGAACTGCTATCGGAATATTTGCTAGTCTGCTCTTCAATCGTGTTACAATTGTAAATCGATTGTGGACTTTATCGGTATTCTACTCTTATTTGACGTTTGTTTGACATTTATATCAATGGACACTCAATTGAATCTTAGTGTCAATTTCACGATTGAAGTACGATTGTGCAACAATAGATAATCTTAGGATTTTACAAGCCACTCAACGAAAAATATAAAAAAAAATACGAAAAGATGCTGCGGTTATTGTTACGATGGCGTATTCTAGCATTAGCTAATGCGCAAGATCGTCGACGTGGTCACCTTTTGGCTCAGCGCCGTAAAAAGCGGGCCTCGATGAGGGCAACGGTGGATGCCGTGGAAGATTTACCCAATGCGGAATTTATTAAAACATTCCGCCTTGGAAAAGTGGAAGTGAGGGCCCTGACAGTTAAGCTCACACCTTTGCTACCACGACAACGGAGGAAAGATGCAATATCACCTAATTTGAAGGTTAGTAAAGTGCTATAATATTTCTTGTATTTTGTATTATTTATACTTTATTATAGGCCTCTTCTTTAGTAAAGGTACCTAAGCGACGGTTGTGTAATGTAGGTAAAACTTCGATTGCAGATACTTATTGCTCTGGCATTCTATGCCACAGGCTCGTACCAGACCCTTGTTGGCCAGAGTGTGTTTCACAATGTGTCTCAGACCACTGTCTCAAGGGCTGTGAGGCAAGTTACTGAGGCACTCGACCACATCCTTCTGCAATATCTCGTCTGGCCAAAGCAGGTTCAAGACCGAAATAAAATTAAGGCGCAGTTATTTACTTACTTATTTGTGTTTAATATACCTACCTAAGTGATATTTTATGTTATAGGTTCTATAAATTTGGGATTCCCGGAGTATTAGGCTGCATAGACGGCACTCACATAGCCATCCTGAGACCGGTTGAACATGAGGAGCGATATTTTAATAGAAAGGGATACCATTCCCTTAATGTTATGATTGTAAGTTATACTATAATGTATTCATACCGATAAGCAATAACATTCATTTTGAAAGCCACATTCATAACCTCACAATTATCTTCTACAGATTTGTGATGCTAAACTTAACATTCTGTATGTGGATGCAAGCAGCCCCGGGTCAGCCCATGACTCTAGTGTATGGCAGAGTAGTCCAATTTGTAATCACATGAGAGAGTTATGTGATGCTGGGGAGCATGTTTTTTTATTGGGTAATATAATATATTAATATTGACTTCCATGATGAACAACAACAACTTAGTTTTGACATAATTTGTAAACATTTTTTTTTAAGGTGATAGTGGATATCCTTTACGGACGAACATGATGACCCCAATATTGAACACAGTAGAGGGCACGCCTGAACACCATTACTACCAGCTCCATGTTACTGCACGTAACACTGTAGAGCGCTGCATTGGAGTACTGAAAGCTCGATTTAGGTTTTGTATTTCAATAAATATAATATAAATTCAAAACAATAAATGATGATGCAAGGTGATAAAATATTATGTTATTTACTAGGTGCCTGCTAGCTGCCCGAGCCCTGCACTATGATCCAGTTACTGCTGGAAAAATAGTCAACGCTTGCTGCGTGTTGCATAATATTGCAAATAAAAATAGACTGCCAGTTACACCTCTCACATCTGAGGAAGCCCTTGTAGAGAGGCAACAACAGAATCAAGTAAGTCTTCACACCTTATTCCCATGATCCAGTTGCTGCAGAGAATAGGCAGTTACTGATTACAGCTATGAGTATAATTGTGTGGTGCAAGTCCTCAAATATTGACATAGTTGTCAGAGAAAAGAGTGCCCTCCTTGACAGGTTAAGTTTGGTTGGGGTGCTTTCAACATTATCGGCAAACATCAAGTTGCAGGTCCAAGAACAATTCAAAGGCATGTGAAGTCAGCCAATCCGCATTGGGACTCTGTATTCCATATATATGACGAAAGGCCTGTGCCTGTGTGTGTATGTGTGTGATGTTTCATAAGCTGATAATGACGATAATTTAAATTATGACTATTGTTACAGATTGAAAGAGAAATTAGTGCAGCATCAGCGCAGGGACTATTGGAAATGGAACCTAACCGCCGTGTCAACCCTGATCTCCATCGAGGGAGAGTTTTACAAAGAGCACTTGTTGAGAGATTGTGGAGGGATCATAATAATATTAATAATTAATATTTAATAAAAAATACTGTACATATTATAAATCTTTTTATTAACAAACCTAGCCTATTCGCTATCTGAATAAATAATGCGGGTCCTTCTCCCTCTATGGTGTACCTGAAAACAAAGAATATAGATTAGTAAAAAAAATGGCAAAATAATGATTACACCCTAGTAAAAAAAATAATGTAACATGTGATTTACCATTTGCGATGGACGTGGATCCTCCAAAATTATTCGTATGGGCTCATTAAGCCTTGCCCCTAAGGCCTCGATGGCTGCGGCTAGCCTGTTTGTGGCTTGTGCACTTAAATTTTCAATGCTTGCCAACGTCTCTGTGGCACTCCGCAAAGCAGAATTTTGATCATCATCAATTTCTAAAAAAAAATACCGTAATAGTATATTACTAGCAGGTACAAACTGCACATAGTCTGCATATTAGTAGAAGTGGTGGTAATTACTTACCAGTAATTTGTTGACGCCGACGACGACGTCGCCGCGGAGCAGCATGCTGGGACTGCTGAACAGCCTGAGAGCCTGCAGGCTCAGTCTGCTGGCCTTCCCTGGACTGCAAAGGCTCCCTTGAGGCTAGGGAGCTTTGGACTGCAGGTTCACTATCTCTTGGAGCCAGGGAGCTTTCAGACATAGGACCTAAAAAGGCCCAAGATCCTACAGGCTCAGACTGCTCAGGCTGCTCAGGCTCGACAACCTCCATTTGAACAATTCTGAAATGATAGCATGTTAAAAGTTATAAAGTACTTTTAAGATAACTAAATCATAAAAAGGAATTAAGTTACCCAGAAATATCTTCTGAATCCTGTGAAACTTCGTAAGTCCTGAAAAATAAATTATTTAATTTATTTACCAATATAGAATGAAAAACAGTAATAATTTGGTCCTTGTGGTCCTTATTATTTACATATTACAAACGAAAATCTCTCCTCTTAAAATCTTAATATATATAAATTATGCGTCACATTGTTTTTCTGCGAAGGACTCCTGAACTACTTCACTAATTTCACTCAAATTTGCACACCGTGTGCAGTTTGATCCAACTTGAAAGATAGGGTAGCTTACATCTCAATAATTTATAGTCGCAATATTATTTAGGAGCGGAGCATTAATGGAAAATGTGATGCAGACGAACTTGCGCGAGTCAGCTAGTAATAATATAGATATAGATTAAGCCAAACAACACAAAATGCATTATAAGTAGGTACACCACTTAGCCTAGATAAGGAAGAAAAGGAAAGCCATGACAACTCACACAACATTCACGCCATCATGATATGATGTAGTAGCATTACCAGTACCACCTTCATTTTCAATTGGCTGTTAAAATGAAAAAACAAAACATGCAGTGCAATAAACAAAACCAAAATGAGTATAAGTGCAAGCATACTAAAATTTTCCATTTGCCCTCTGCCCATAATCATGTTAAAAATAATATCCAAAGATTTCAAAATGGTTTTATGAAGGAAAGAAACTTACACTAAATGGGTTATGCCGAACTCCCGGTAGAGGTTCACCCACATCATGCCCCAAGATGGTGTAAAGCCTCTCTTGAAGGGGCGTTAAATTAATATTGACTCTTGTGCCTCCTCCTTACAAAAGTAAAGTGTATTAGAAGTACATTATTGACAAACTGATGAAAAAAAGTACCTTTATTCGAATTACCTACCTGTAGCACTTCTTTCACTCTTATCTTTTTTTATTTTTTTTAGTAGTCGATGCTTGTATTCATTGTAGAACTAGAAATAAGATATTAAATTAAAATGATTAAATTATAAACCATGCATCAACAGTCACCAATGAAATTGTTCTCACCAAGCGCCATTGCTCTCCTGTCTTTTGGACGCAGTCTGACGATATGCTATTTAGAATTCCGGCACACTCTTGCCATAGCCTTTTCGAGAGACTGCGCCCCTCTTTGGACCGTGAGCAGCGTCCAAGGGCTAGCTCCTTCTGCCCTTCTAAGAAGTCTATTAGAGCTTCAATTTGTTGGACGCTCATATTGTTAGCCTAAAATATAAAAGAAAACAGTAAATATGCTGTAATATTACATCGCAGTATACAATACTCATACAATAACAGTAAATAAGCTGTATTATTACAGCGCAGTATACAATACTCAAACTCATACAATAATGGATACAATATTGTAAAATGTTTTTACAAAGTTCTATAGATGTGAAAATATAATTTGGCGAGTACTTACCGATTAGAAATTTACTCCAACAAACCAAATAAATATTGTACGGACGGAACTTCAAACTAATCGGTTAGTATACCGGTAAGGCGGTAACAATAATTTTGTCGTGACATTGACATTGATGTGCAAGATGACAGATGTTTTTTTTTTATTATCAACCTGGTCATTGATAACTGTAATACAGCCACCGTATTTGAAATAAATTCTTTCTGACATCGTTTAAGTCATGTTTTATCGACAAAACGATTCATTGCAGACAATATAGTTCGTAATTGAATCACAGAAATTGATAAAAACGTATATTTCAATCAAACCAATAGTTCATTCACTCATTCAGCTTCTTGGTAGATTTCGAATGGCAACACCTATAACTGTTCAACTGAGAGTCAATTACAATTACACTACGATTCCATTACGACTCTATTGAGCTTATATACAAGTTTTTGCAGAATACCAAATTTGTTCTAATCGTAATGGAGTCGTGATTGACTCTCAATTGAATATCAATAGCATGTGAGTTAAATAAAATTAGCAGAATTGGGCCCCTGGTGGGCTGTCTTGTACGTCGGAGTTTGTCGGTGTTATGGGTAACGGCGACAACATGTCCAGCTCGTTAGCCCAACGGATGAACTCTGATACTGCCTTCACCTCCACTGGCTCCTTTTTAACCTCAAATGTCAACCGCTTTACTGCCTTCAATGGAATGGCATCATTGCTGAGTTGAATGAAGTTGTGCGTAGTTTGTGGTTCATCAATAAATTCCAGCTGCGTTGCGGTGCATTAAGTATGATTCCTGCCTGTTCTAGGAACTCGATACCTAACAGCGTTCGGTTGTCAACAGCTTCTGGTATGACTGACAATGTTATTGGTAGTGTGCGTTCTCCAATACGTATGTCAGTTGTCGTTGTTAACAAGTTTGATGTTTTCACCGTTCCATCTGCTAATTTGATGTCAGTTACTCGCTGGTCAAACTGTGTTCCTTTTCGTAACAACGTCTTATATAGTTGCATACTTGCAATACTACGACGGGCAGCGGTATCTATGTAAGCATAGCCTTCTTCCCCTCTTATATATACCTGTATCGTCGGTATTTTTGCGTGAATCTTGAGGTAACTTTGAGCAGCGTAAAATGCAACTGGTTTTGGCGGCGTCTCCTTAGTTTTACAGGTGCTGCAGTTGCTTCTGTAAACACCAGGTGCTCCACATCCATAGCACTTAATTACTGGCTTTTTGTCTGTTTGTGGTTCTGCCGTTACCTTTTGTTCTGCCAACCTTTTGCGACAGACGTCAAAAAGATGGCCCTTCTTGCCACAAAAAGAACATCTCTTGAGCGGCTTCCGTTCAGTTTGAGTGGATGTCGTCATCTCAGCTTCCTTGGCCAAACTCTCAATATGACGACCACGATCCAGAAGTTCAGCAAATGTCTTCACTTCCGAGCGAGCTATCTCCTTTTTGTAGGTTAAATTGAGAAGTCCGTACACAAAGTCCAAATGTTCCTCTTTCTTGTGTCTTTTTGCAGGTAACTGAGCAAGTAAAGCACGTTTTTCACACACAAATGCGTCTATTTTCTCAGTCGTTTGCTTCTTCGAATACACTTCCAAATAAATCTCGTGTGGCTGCATATTCGGCGCAAAAGCAATTTTAATGGCGTCGAGAGCGTGGTTCCACTTTTTGATGTCGCTTTTTGTTACGTTCCACCACGTAGCAGCAGCACCAGTCAACAACAATGTCAATCCTTCTAAGGCGTCTTCGTCACTGATTTTCTCAATCTTTTTAAAAACTGAGATACCGGTCACAAATTCTTCGACTTTGTTAAAATTGCGTTCACCGTCGTACCGTATTGTGCACGCAGCAAAACTTTTCATGTGTCTATTTCCACTCTCGTTTGCTTCTGTCACTTTTGTTATGAGAGCGGTAAATTGTTCCTGAGTCATCATCACCATTTCTTGCTTTGTCTCAGACATGTCAATAGTGTCAAAAAAATATTAATTCTCTTGAGGGTATGCTTCTGTATGTTCGCCAATATGTGGGTACACCGTCGAATATGTGGGTACTCCGATAAAATTGTTGCGGGTAGAAGAAGATTTTCGTTGGGCGCCAATATAATGGTGGCGGTGGAATAAAACCAACGTTGGATGACAGATAGGGGGTTTATTTACTTCACATCAAAACAAAAACAAACACTTGACAGATTTTAGCAAACAATTTAGACGGATGTTAACCTATTAGTGGTCCCTAGGGATGGACTGCGGGGCTATCCTATCCCTTAACCTCCTAGCTAGGCTATTCCTGAGGGCGACGGGGCCTCCGCTCAGGTCAAGCTTGTGACAACAGTGGTGACTGCGGGGCTATCGACCACTGTGCCTTCTAAGTAGCGAATGAATAGTTGACGTGGTTGTCGCTGCGACCCTCTAGAGGGCGCGGCAATCAGTTTCGGGGCAAAGCCCCCTGACTGAGGTGGCGCTCCTCGGCCCGTAACAACGGACCGGTCCTTTGGAGTGCCACATGATGTGGCTGTGAGTTTGCTAGTCAACTAAAATGATAGTAGTTGACTTGCATTCTCGATTCCATACGTAATAAAATTCAAAAAGCCTAGTGTCGGCATTGGGTGGTGGCGTGCGCCTGCCATAATAAAATAGCAACGCACGCCCGAGGTGTATCTGTTGTGTAAGTATCTGTAGGCGCGTCGCGGCGCTGTTAACTCAGCGCCGCCTCTTCACGGCACCTACGGCGGTCAGTCCCCGCCGAGTGAGACCCCCAGTGACCCGGGGGAGGCCCAGCGAGAACGACCAGCGACGAGGGTGCCGACTTTGGTGACACACCTACAGAGTAAGTATGTGGCTCCCGTCCGTCTCGATCTCAGAGCTAGCCGATCACGATCCGGACCGCAGAGCCGTCTTATGTTTGTGTGTGGGCGGTCGTGTAGTGTGAGTACTACCGCCCAGTGCGTCTGCACCGAATAAGCCTATATTAACTTAGAACAAATTCGGTGCGTGAGTCAAGCGCCTGTGGAGAAATGCATGTATGAGTTTTCGGAGCGCAACTTGCCTATATTAACTTAGAACAAGTTGCGCGCCGAGGATGCGAGTGGGGTGAGCAGTGTTACTGTTTGAGTAGGCCGCGTGTAGTCTGGGGCGACTTACTCAGGCGTCAAATCCGGTGCGACGGGGCCGTCTACGTCCCCGAGCAGGTCGCGAGGCAGGCGTCTCGCGTCAGGCGGGCGCGCATGCCAGGGCGCAATCTGCTTGACGTGCGGCCAGGCAGATGCGTCGGCACGCGCGAACATGCCTTTCGCGAGACGTTGCACGAACTCGTCCAGGCTCTCAATCCCTAGGTCGCGCTGTATTACGTCGTTCCTCACGTGGAAGGGGGCAGACACGATGGTGCGCAGCGCGAGGTGTTGTTGCGCGCGGAGTTTGGCGCGGTTCCCCTCCACCGTGAGGGCGAACCAAGCTGGGGTGGCGTACGTCAGAATTGGGCGTATGTATGCTTTGTATACGCCCAACTTGACGCGTATCGGGAGTTGGGATGAGAGCACTGGTTTGAGTCGTACACGGGCGACGTTTGCCTGCGCGGCGACTTGGCGGACGTGCGGCCCCATCGAGAGCCGCCGGTCGATGGTCACACCCAGGTACTTCGCCCGGGGGGACCACTCGACGTCGACTCCTTGGAACTTCAGGGGGGGTGGGACGCGCGCTGAACCTGTAACAATCGCCTGCGTGACGTGGGTAAGACTACCCACGTTAACCGACAATCGCCATTTGGCGAGCCAGTCGGGGAGAAGGTCGAGCGCGCGCTGCATCTTTGACGCCGCGTGTTTCGCGTTCAGTGATGTAGTGATGTACGCGGCGTCGTCGGCGTACAGCGCGAGCGTCGACTGTGGCGTAGTTGGAATGTCGTCGGTGTAACGTGAGTAACACGCCGGCGATACGCAGCTGCCCTGCGGCACGCCCGCTCGTACAGGGCGGGGGGAGGACAGCGCGCCGTCGACCACCACTCGGAAACTCCTGTTGGTAAGGAAAGGTTGGACCACTTTTACGATGCGGCGGGGCGCATCTGAGGTGGCCAGTTTGTATGTGAGGCCGTCGTGCCACACGCGGTCGAAGGCCTTCTCCATGTCGAGGAATACTGCAACCGCGTACTCCTTCTTGTTCATTGTTGATGACAGCAGGTGCAGTACCCTCGACAGTTGGAGCGTCGTGCTGTGCTCCGCCCGAAACCCGAATTGTTCTGGTCTTGGTGCGATGTGAGGCTGTAGGTGTCGCAGCAGGAGTGATTCGAACACCTTGGAGATGGTGGGCAGCAGAGTGATCGGCCGATAGCTCTCCGGCTTCAGAACGTTCTTTCTCGCCTTGGGCAGCATAATGACGCGCCCCTCCTTCCAGGCGGTGGGGAAGACCCCCGTGCGCAGTATCCCCGAAAACAGGCGCGCCAAGGCCGCGACCATACGGTGCGGCAGGTGGCGCAGCGCTGCGTTGGTGATACCGTCGGCACCGGGGGCCTTGCGTAGCTTCGTGCGTAGGATGGCGCGTCTGACTGCGCCCGGCGAGAAAAAGATGGCGTCCTCCTCGGGCGCTATCGGCGTGGCGAAGTAGTCCCCAAGGTGTTTCTCAACCGCTGCGACATGCGCGTGCTGAGTGGTCGGGTTCGGGCAGAACTGACGCTCCAGGTGCTCTGCGAAGACCTCCGCGCGGTCCTCTGCTACGTACTTGAGCGCCCCGTCGCTTCCAAGCAGCGGGCGCACCGGAGCTGGGGCGAATGAATAGTTTCTCCGAGGCGCTGGTTTATATAGGCGGTTTGATAGACTAGTGTGTGTCTTTAACCATCTCATTCTTGAATGTAGTCGTAACCTTCGTTGACGTCATGGATACTTCTCACGTAGAATGTTAGATGTCGCTAGTAGTCTGCTGGTACTGTTGCTAATGTTATCGTCTTATCGATGATTGATCTAGTTTGTGTTTTGAACTACTCGGGTAGCGTAGTGTTACACATATAATCTGGTAGATGGCGTAAGGCGTCGTGTTACAGTAGTCAATAAAAAACAATCGTGGATATTTTATGAATTTTATTATAAAAAAAGTATAAGTTCATTAAAAATTGGGGGAGCTCTATACGAGTCCGATTAACAATATTGGTCTTTTAAAATCCATTATCATCCTGAGGCGATGCTGCGCAAAGCAGCACCGAGCACAGGATGATTATGGATTTTAAAAAGACCAATAAACGGGAACGGGTACAGAGCACCTAGGCAGTTTTGCCAGCTTCTCCTCAGCGGCGGCCACTGCGGTGCGCCAGCGCGCACATAGCGCCGCCACCTCCCCGGCGTCCAGCTGCCGCCGCTCCTCTACGAGCTCCGGCAAAGTCAGGCGCCGGTAATACTCCAGTCGCTCCGCCGCCAGCGCCCGGTTTTGCCGCAGCTCTGTAGAGCGGCTTACTGGTCTTGTGATTCTGTAAAATATAAAAATAATATTGTTTTATTATATACTAGCTGACCCACGCAACTTCGTCTGCGTCACTTTTTCAAATCGGACCAGTAGTTCCTGAGATTACCCCAAACATACAAACAAATGTTACCTCTTTATAATATTAGTATAGATAGTATAGACTACTTTAGAATAATACTTGGAAAAACAATTGTTTATCTTAAAATTCTGAGCTACTGGCATCAATCATTATTGTACCGGTACATACATTGCCTGAAGAATAAAAAAAAATCGCGGGTAGTCAAGAGTTAAACAGCATTAATTTATCTCATAATTGAAAATTTAAATAAAAATAGTAATTTTAATTAGTTTTATACATTAATACCTACCAGTGAAGTGTTTTCAGCTCCAGAACACAAAAATTTTCATAATAACACCGCACAATGGAGGCAATCAACCGTACAATCACTGATCTGAGTACTATGTTCAGCCAAAGGATGTCGGAGTTTGAGAAGGAGCTGCAGAAAAGTCCCTGTGCCACAACATCTACAACTTCAGGTTTGGCAACAGAATTTGCATCCTTCCGGACTTTTATTATTCAGGTACTCAGTACACTCCAGCAGCAAGTTACCATTCTAGCGCAAAGCCTTGATAACATGGAGATGCGTGGGAGGCGAAAAATTCTACTCTTGCACGGTGTGTCGGAGAAGCAAGATGAGCAGACTGCACAGGTGGTGGCTCAAATTGTCAATCAACAACTGAAGTTGGATTTGGATACATCTGGCATCAAGCGGTGTCACAGGATGGGGCGCAGCACATCTCATAAACCCCGACCAATCCTCTTCAAAATGCATGATGTGGTTCTCCGGGACAAAATCTGGTTCGGCAAAACCAAGCTGAAAGGGTCTGGCATCACTGTTTCAGAGTTCCTTACAAAAGCCAGGCACAACATCTTCATGGCGGCACGGGACAGATTTGGTGTGACACAATGCTGGACGTCAGAAGGCACTATCTTCGTCCTTGATTCTAAAGGATCCCGGCATCGAGTTACTTCCTTTGCCGATCTCAATAAAGTGGCGCAGCAGCCGGAGCAGCCCTCAGGACAGCCGGAGACTGGCATGGTTCTACCTGTTACAGTAGGAAAGGTCGCTGCAGTTAAAACTAAGCGTGCTGTAGCCAGAAAGTAATGTCACCATTGTTTTTGTTTTCTTAATTTTTTACGTAGTCCAGGTAGTAGGCAGGTTTTTTGATTGATATCAGTAGGTAGTTTAATTTAAGTTCAATTTGTCACTTCTTCGTAACTTTTCATAGATAATTTCCCGTTTTTTTGTATGTGTAGGTACTGTACCTTTTGTTATTCTTTTTCACGTCAATCGCGTCAATCAATGTCAAATCAAATGTCACTGCTCCTTTTTCTTGCGTTCCATATCGTTGTTAATGTTTTGTTTCTAGTTTTATTTTTGTACTTTCTTTGCCTATCTGGACTGCAAAATCATGTACCTATTAGTTTTCACTTTTTTTTTTTGTAAACACAACTGGCAGGTGGATGCTAAATTTTTATAATAAGTAGTATTTTTTTTTTATTGTTTTGTTTGGAAAAATATTATATTTTATTTTTATATGCTCAGCTCTGGCTGTAGCAGTGATACTGATACTTTATTTTCTTTAGATAGTGATGATGAAAGCTTTGTAAGTGTTCCTTCTCTAGCTGACACTCTCGTCTCCGTATTTTCCGATGTATCCAAGAACTTTAATGTAGTCCACATAAATGCCCAGAGTATTCCGGCTCATTTCGCTGATTTGCTGGCCAATTTTGACTGTAATCATATTCATGCGATTCTTGTTTCTGAATCATGGTTAAAACCTTGTCTTCCGTCTTCCTCTTACTCTCTTCCAGGTTTTCAACTCATCAGGAATGATCGCGCGGTTGGTGGTGGTGGTGGGGTGGCCATTTACCTTCGTAGCTATATTCCCGTTTCTATTATTAACATGTCCACTCAGCCGCCGCCGCCGAACGCCGGTGAACATCTTTTCCTGGAAGTTGAACTACACCATTGTAAGATACTCCTTGGTGTCTACTACTGCCCTTCTCTTCGGATTAATTTCTTCTCCTCTTTTGAACGTATTTTAGAAGCTTTTATTCCCTCTTACAGTCATAGCATCATAATGGGAGATTTTAATACATGTCTCCTTAAAAATGACTCCCGCTCTGCTTCCCTACGCAGTATCATTGAATCAACCAATCTCTCTATTCTCGATCTTGGTGCCACTCACCATTTTCCTAACTCTGTTCCCTCACTTCTCGATCTTATATTTGTCTCTTCTCTCGATCACGTCGCTAAACATGGTCAATGTTCAGCTGAAAACTTTTCCTATCATGACCTGATTTTCACCTCCTATAAAATTCACCCACCTAAGCATAAGTCCAATACTCTGTTGCTTCGCAATTTTGATGGAATGAATATTGACCGTCTTCGAGAGGATGCCAGCAGCATTGACTGGTCGCCTCTTGTCACATCCTCGTCCGTTGACGAACAAGTTGAAATCTTTACTTCCACCCTTATTCAGCTTTACGACACGCATGCACCTATTCGAGCTGTGAGAGTAAGGCATCTTCCAGCCCCATGGCTGACTGATGAGATAAAACTTTTGCTAAGTAAGAAAGCCGCCGCAAAGTTTAAGTTTAAAATTCGGCCCAATGACATCAACAGGGCAAAATACGTCTCAATTCGAAATCACTGCAACAAGGTGTGTAGGAACGCAAACCGCCAACATATCCATAGTTCTGTTCAAAATGGTGATCCAGCTAAGGTCTGGAAGTTTCTCAAATCATTAGGTATTGGAAAAAAGACTCAAGAAAGGATCCCTAAAGACTAAAGGTCATGGCACATTATACCGGCACCTCAACTGCACAGCTGCAGCACGGCGTCGCCTCGTATTTAAGCTACGGCTACCCGGCTACACGTCGTCCGCTCGCAGTCCGCGCACCAGCCGCGAGGTTCAAGCTTGCTGTCACCGCAAACACAATTTTACATGGCATTTGTCATTGAACACGCCTAGGACTGGCGAATCGGAATTGACGCGCAGTAAACACGCGGACGGCGCGCTGTAAGCACGCAGGCTGCGAGTCAAGTTGTATTGAAGCGGTTAACACGCTAACTGCCTGCCGTTGGCTTTTTGACATTGACATTACAAAATGTATTATACGACACACGAAATAAGGACTAATTTGAATGACAAGATAATTGCTGGGCTGGAGCGGTGCCGTTGCGATGCTGTTATAGTGTGCCATAACCTTAGACTTCAACTTACTTAACAGTCACTTTTCTACTTCGCCCGTATTGGATAGGGCCACCAAAGCTGCTACACTAAGTCATCTTTCTAAGCTTCCGATACCTGATTATTGCCCTTTTGTCATAAGTCAATTCACTGCTTGTGATGTTAAAAAGAGTGTTGTATCGATTACATCTCACGCTGTGGGTAGTGACTGTGTCAGCCGTAAGATGATCATTCCCATCCTTGATAATATTCTCCCGGTCATCCTATACATCCTCAACTTCTCTGTATCTAGTGGGGTCTTTCCACAAACCTGGAAATATGCCCAAGTTATACCTTTACCCAAAAAATCAAATCCTGCGTGTTTCTCTGACTATCGTCCCATATCCATCCTCCCATTCCTATCCAAAGTCCTTGAAAAACTTGTCCATCAGCAACTTAGCACATTCCTTTCCAAGCACAATCTGCTGAATCCATTCCAATCTTTTCGACCAGGACACAGCACTACCTCAGCTCTCGTACATATCACGGATGATATCAGGTCGGGCATGGAAATGGGGAAGTTAACGGCACTCACTCTGCTTGATTTTAGCAACGCTTTTAATACGGTTGACTTCGACATTTTGCTTGGAATTCTGCGCTCTTTTAACATATCCCCTTCGGTAATTGACTGGTTTCATAGTTACTTGTTTGGCCGCCGGCAGCGTATTTGCATTGAAGAATCTTTCTCTTCGTGGTGTAACACCTCCGCCGGTGTGCCGCAGGGTGGCGTGTTATCTCCTCTACTTTTCGCACTTTTTATTAATAGTATCACTCAAAGACTATCTTCTTTCTACCACTTGTATGCTGATGATCTCCAAATTTACACCCAAGCCCCTCTTGGAGAGCTATCTGATGCGATTGAGACTATTAATGTAGATCTGGCTCGAATAGGTGAATGGAGCACTGAGTTTGGGCTGAAGATAAATCCAGCAAAGACGCAGGTTATTGGTTTTGGTGGTTCCAGGACCGTCTCTAGGATTGATTGGTCGACACTTCCCCAGGTTTCTTTCAATAACACTATTATTCCTGTAACTCACACTGTAAAGAACTTGGGGATTTATATCGACAGCACACTTTCCTGGAGTAAACAACTGCAGGAGGTGAGTCGTAAACTGTTCGCTTCGGCGGGCTCCCTGAGACGTCTTCGAAATTTTCTTCCCGTTACCACCAAAATTGCCTTAGCACAATCTCTTCTTCTCCCAATCTTGGACTATGCTGACGCCAGCTATCTTGATCTCACCCAAGACCAATTGGACAAGCTTGAGCGACTTCAAAATCTCTGTATCAGGTTCATATTTGGCTTACGCAAGTATGACCATGTTTCCGAATTTCGTACTAAGCTCAAATGGCTTCCTATTCGCCTTCGCCGGAATGCCCACATCCTTTCTCTGCTTTATAATGTACTTTTTAATCCTACTACTCCTTTTTATCTTAAAGAACGCTTTCAGTTTCTCTGTGACACACATTCTAGGTCCTTGAGATCTACGGAAAATCTTAAATTAAGTATTCGCATGCATTCCACATCATTTTTTGACAAGTCTTACACTATTCAAGCAGCTCGTTTGTGGAATGCATTGCCCATAGATGTGAGACGTGCTCAAACGCTAGCAACGTTTAAAGAAATGGTGAAGGAGCATTACCTCTCACTATAAATTTTCTTCTCCTTTCCCAATTAAATATTTGATATTTATTAGTATGTGTTAAATATTTTATGCGTTTATTTTATATATTATATCTAAATAATATTATTTATGATGTTTGTACACTGACCGCCCTAAATCTAACTACTTTCGTTCAATCCATCCTAAGGTTGTCTGTAAGAGATTCCCCTGTGCGATAAGACCGCCCATTGTACACTTGTTTTTATAAACGTTATTCCTGTACTTGTTATGAGGTGTACAATGAAGTATATAATAAATAAAAATAAATTGCCTTTCTAAAAAAACTATTTTTTTTTGTTAATTTTTGTGTACATATACCACCCAATATTGTATGATAATTATTGATACTTATATATTTAAGTCCCACAGTAAGAATCACTTCTCGATCTCGCAGGACAAAGTAATTCAGCTCCTGTATACTATAATACTACCTATAACCATAGGCCTTATGATTCTGTAAAATATATAAATAATATTGTTTTATTACTACTTTATAATAATAAACTTAGAAACAAAAATTATTTATCTTAAAATTCTGAGCTGCTGGCACGCTGGCATCAATTATTGTACCGGTACATACATTGCCCTTTTAAGCTCCTGTATACTAAAATACTACCTATAACATAAGCAAATCAAACTCTACTTACACATCTCCAGGCAGGAGGGGCTGGGCCCTAAAAAAAAAAAATGTTAATAAAATCACACTAGCAAGACTAAATTTAATTATGAAATTAACTGTAAAATAAGACCACTTTAAAAAAAAGCACAAGTAAAATAAGTCAATAAACTTGTGTGAAGTAGGAAGGTCATTCAAACGCCTCCATTTGTTACACAACTCAAAGAACTTTGACACCCATTACCTAACCAAAAGTATTTACTAATATACTGGTCGTACTTACTCTAAGGCATCCTCTGCCGTCTGACACGGCACCCCCTCATATGCCAGGCCGTCAGTGGCCCGGCAGAAAAAGCAGCCAGCGACACTAAAAAATTAAAGTTCACTCAAACCATGCAAGATAAAAATCAATTGGAATTATACATAATGCAAACTCATAACCAAATTAAGCACAATCATTAGTTTGCCCAAAGCCTCACACACATTCCATTATACATTTTCATTTGCATGCCTAAAGCCTCCAATACATTTTGCCACACCATGTTAGTAGAACACTTCCCCACTTAACCATACCGTCAATATAATCATACCGTCGTGATCATCAGATGCGCTTGTATGCACACGTCTGTAAAATAAAATCACTTGAATCCGTCTTCATTTTCAGATTTGAAACTTGGTGTACCACGTTATAAAAGATTACCTGTAGGTATAGGTATTTTCGAAATTATTTCCAATGAACTTACTTAGCACACACGTTCCCCATTATTTTCTAAATAGCTATCTAAATCTCTCTCAATCTGTAATAAGCAACAATAAATTACATTAATAAAACCACAGCAAACCCAAAAAATCTCCAAATAAACATTACAAGTTTACAAACTTACTTCTCCAACGACGTAGGTAGTACAAGCAACAAGTCGTCGACAGAAACTTTTTGACAGGCAAAACTAGTTGTACCAATATTCAGAAAAAAATATCTTTGATATTTCCTGTTTCATTATCAACTAAGTATAGCCTAACTCTGCTGATTTATTAACTTAATCTTGTAATCAATAGGCTAATAGGTTCTTCTATTTTTATTTACATTTATTAGTTCACTAGCTTCTGCCCGCGACTTCGTCCGCGTGGAATAGTAACTTTGGGCTAGCGCTAACTTTAACCCATGACTTCGTTTACGTAGAAGGTGAAAATATTTTGAAATAATAAGTACGTTAAGGAGCTATTTTAGCATAAATGCGCGCGCAGTACTTGATCACTATTTTGCTGCGATGTTATTTTAAAACTGTGATATTAATTGAAATCGAATGAAAAACCCTGATGTTGAAACATTCTTCATTAGTGCTACGCTCCTACTTGTCTTAGCGTGATGATATAGGTATATATCCTCGATAAATGGGCTATATATCTAATACTGAAATAATTTTTCAAATTGGACCAATTGATAGTTCCTTAGATTAGCGCGTTCAAGCAAACAAACAAACTCTTCAGCTTTATAATATTAGTATAGATATACCTATATACTGTACCCAGTAAAAAGGTTTTTTTAAAACGAAGCTACTCGCTAGCCTCTAGGCGCCAAGCTAGCCGCCTGCCTGTGCGTTCGCGACCTTATAAGTACAAAAATAATCCTTATAGCATGATTCAGTATTCACGCGCGATGGCTTATTGTTAGCGTATTTCATGTAGGATGACTTTGGTGTTTCTATACCGATTTCTATGATTCTTTTTTATGGAATAGTTAATAATGTTAACTTTTTTAATTAGGGATGACTGAGAGTGTTATAAACGTAAGAGTAGACAATTATAATCAGAAAGCTTCGAACTGCTAAGCTATCGGGAGTTATACGTGTTATTGCGCGTCAATCATAAAAGATAGACATTATGCTGTCGTTGGATATTTTTTATATAATTTTAAGGAGAACATTTCCGTCATACATGATTTCTGTGTAGCTTTCACCATTAAGGTTGCACACGCGACGGAAGCTTAAAAAATGGAGTAATTTCTCCCGTTTTCCCAACATTTCCCTTCACTGCTCTGCTCCTATTGATTGTAGCGTGATGAAAAGTATACTATAACCTGCTCAGGAGTATAAATAATAATTGTACCAAGTTTCGTTAAAATCCGTCGAGTAGTTTTTGTTTCTATAACGGTTATACAGACAGACAGACAGACAGACAGACAAAAATTGTACTGATTGCATTTTTGGCATCAGTATCGATCCCTAATCACCCCCTGATAGTTATTTTGGAAATATATTTCATGTACAGAATTGACCTCTCTACAGATTTATTATAAGTATAGAAGATTATTTATTTCTAGACAAATGTGTGTGACGAAAAAGACATTAAAAACCAACTTTATAATAACTTGACTTCCGTTTTGTCGTAACCGTGCCGACATTTAAGTTTTTGAGAAAAGATTATAGAAGGTAGGTACTTTGGGTAATCTTTGCAAATTAACACAATATTTTTATTTAAATTAAAGCCAAATAATTTGTTCTGTTTCATTATTTTTAATCAATTATTACATAAATTTGTTACTCACCTGCATATTCGCCTCCGTTAACTTCCTTTTTCCTCACTTCTGTTATTGTTATATTGTTTATTTGAAAATAAAAGTAATGTGTAACGAAATATATAATTACAAAAGTATTTGTAATTACATAATTATAAATCATCATCACATAGAGTAATAACTTCACAAAAAATTGTATTTATACGAGTTACCTTTACGAATGAACGTATCTTGGTTTGATTAAACCTCAATAGATGGCGTGCGTTACAATTACACTTTAGCATGTTTACATACATGTAACAATAATAATATCGTATCCGTGTCGTTCGAATCGTTTTTATATTATAAAATGGATTGCTCAAGTCTTTTGTAAGTATTCACATTTATATAACTAAAAATAAAAAGTTTTAGCTGTAATAAGGTTAATTAGTATGTGTATTAATTCTTTGAAGTTGTTATTGGAATAGAAATCAGGGATGTTGCGGATGCCGATTTTTTCACATCCGCTGATATGAATGCGGATGGTAATTTATTTCTTGTCGCAACTTGTAGGTATTAGATACGTTCGCAAAGTTCGCATCCGCATTGATTATTGCGGATGCAGATGTCCAAATCTAAGCGGGATTTTCGCAACGACCCTGATAGAAATTGAACCAAAAGGTCCATCACACCTTTATCAACTTTTTGTTAGAGAAGACGAGGATACAAACCCGAGCGAGTGGGTCCCGTCGGCGTTACTGCCTCCGACTGCCGCTGACTACGGCGGATCCGGAGGAAGCGGCGCCGAGGGGAGCAACGAGCCCGGATGCAGCGGCGCAGGGCGGCAAATGACGGCTTTACTGGAGGCGGCAAAAAAAACCGTCATAATTTATGAACGGCCCGCCAAACGGCCGTGCCTCCGGCCGGAGGAGTTACCCACGCCAAAAGGGAAAGGCGTAGGTAAAAAAACTAAAAAAAAATAAACTGTATTTTTAATAGATAGCGTGTTCGATTTTATTCATACGTTCTATTCATTCGTTCTTTATGATAACGTACAGACGCCAGCACATCAAGGTACAATAATCTGTAAAATTTCTTCAATAGATTTTCAACTTTATTTCTGAACGTGCAAGGTTCAAGGTTGATTGGGGAAATTTGTCAGATTTGGGTAGCATGATGTGCGCCAGCACTTTACTGAATGTACGAACAAAAAATAACAGGTATCCCTTGATCCTTTTTCATTACGGTCAAGTGTGAAACACCTTTACGAGTACCGTAATTGTTTTATGACAGTCGTAAAACTCGAAAATTTTCAAACGCACATAAGCGCCGTGCCGCACTTGAACAAAATATTGAACGCCGCACTAATGCGGCCAGCCGCACTGGGTAGATTTGCTTCAACCGCGCATACGAAAATGCTAAATGCTCACTATAATTCAGCAGGGAATGCGTTAATGTCGTGATCAAGCTCACTAACATGCTAAAACTTCCTTGGAAAACCTGCCAAAGATTTGATGGACATCTATTCCTCCTTACATTATTTGCGCACTGCCAAAGTGCGGAACTCTCAGTCGCAACAAAAATCGATTAAGGATTCTACTTTTACACCTTCTTAATTTTTTTTTTGTTTTGTTTCTTAATTATTTCTTTATCTTTAATTCTGTTATAATTAGAACTATAAGGGATTGTCGATAATTAAACGAAATATGTTACCAAACGGGCTTATATTTTCACCCCTTCACAAACAAGATCATCAGGTCATGGATTTATAGTCACGAGAAGCGAACACAATACGGGACCGCGCGAGAGCATGCGACGCGCCGTTGTACCTACGACATCGATCTACGATCCAGCCAAAGACTACTTGGATCCAGCGATCACTGGCTACGTCACGTCACCCGCGCTACCGGCGAGCATCGAGCCATTTCCCCGACCCCCCCCCGCGAGCGCTGTGATTGGCTCTCGGGCATCACGCGAGCGGCGCTCGCGTGTGTGCGTCGCATGGCCTCCACACAGCTATCTACTTACGACACGTCGAGGAGTTTTTGGCGCGTAGTTCGAATTTAAATGTTTTTGATTAGACGCGCGTTACAAAACTCAATTATTATTTTTACAAAAATGCAACCTTAATCAAGTTTTCTTGCTGCTTCAATGAATTCACACTGCACTCGCACGTTTTTTTTTTTTTTTTTTATATTTTTCGTGGTTTTTTCCCCGATGTTGCGGTCGGAGGTTTGTAGTTCAATGTGGTTTTTTATGTTTCTTTCTTTTCTTAAGGTGGCTCTAGTCGCGGGCTCGAACTCAGTGGTAGGTATGGCCGAATAGCACGCTGTCTCACCTCGCATCATGCCCGACAGAGATAGTACCAGTGATGAGCAGTTAGACGCTAGCCTTCATGCACGTCTAGTTCGCACGCACACAAACATCGTTCCGAACCGTTCCGAACTAAATCGAAGTTACACGATGCACACATACCGCCACCGCGCGCCGCTGCGCATAGTCGCTCGACGCTCGCCGAGAAATCAGCAACTACCTACCTAAAAACTCTTACTAAAAATAGTAGGCGCTGTGTTATCGTTTTATACCTCTACGGCCCTATAGGTACCTAATATGGATTGCTTATTATATTGTTATTATGTTTAGTTTTTCCTTGGTGGTAATGCAGCCGCCACGCCGCCACCGACAGATGCTTACTTGAATAGTCATCGCAGTTTATGTCCGTAGTACTAGATACATCTACACTAATATTATAAAGAGGAAAACTTTGTTTGTTTGTTTGATTGTAATGAATAGGCTCAAAAACTACTTGGCCGATTTTAAAAATTCTTTCACCATTCGAAAGCTGCATTATCCACGAGTAACATAGGCTATATTTTATTTTGCAAAAAAATAGGGTTCCGTAAGATATTTGGGTTTTTCGGACACAGGGTGTAAAAATCAACCAGAAAAGTTACTTATTTTGCGTACGCTGCCTAAACTATAAAAGATACAACCATAAATTGTTCTAATTAATTGTAGATCTTATAAATATCTACAAAAAAGTCCGCGACACACTATACCTATCTATGTCGAGTGAGGCGCAACAACCATTTTTTTATTTAAAAATCTAGATTTTTTTTGGACTACATTTAAACGCGTTTATTTTACTCATGCCATTAATCCTTATCAAATTAAAGTATTTCATCACTAAGTACAGTTTATGTAGATCATATTTGGTCTTTGAATGATTAAAATCGGACGTTTGGTTTTGAAGTTATGGCGAAATGAAAATATTACGATTTCTGCTGCACGGCCCGTTGCGGCGGTCACCAAGGCGGTGGTGCGCGTGCGGGAGGGGAGTTTAGTTAGATCTATGTAAGGTACCCGCGCGGCTCATACGCGAGGTAGGTTGGTAACAGTTTTTCTCACGGTTTTTCTGTAGTGTATTTAGTATCAGCACTGCACCCGTGCGAAGCCGGGGCGGGTCGCTAGTACCTAATAATGAAATTAGTTCTACCTAAGTACCATCCTATAAATTGTTATCAAAATTACTTACTTACCTACCTGTCTTCTTAATTTTTAGGGTTCCGTAGCCAAATTATGGCAAAAAAAGGAACCCTTACAGATTCGTCATGTCTGTCTGTCTGTCTGTCCGTCCGTATGTCACAGCCACTTTATTCCGAAACTATAAGAACTATGCTGTCGAAAACTCTAAACTTGGTAAGAAGATGTATTCTGTGAACTTACTACCTACCTAAACCTGTAGGCCGGTATAGTATGGATAGGGGTTCTAAAATGATATCGAGGTTTCTAATATATTTTTTTTCTAAACTGAATAGTTTGTGCGAGAGACACTTCCAAAGTGGTAAAATGTGTGTGTGTCCTGTAACTTCTAAAATAAGAGAATGATAACACTAAAAAAAAATATGATGTAATTACCATGTAAACTACCAGCGAAAATTGGTTCGAACGAGATCTAGTAAGGAGTTTTTTTAATAGGTACGTCATAAATCGTAATCCACAACGTTTGCTTATATTATAATATTTGTACGGAACCCTCGGTGCGTGAGTCCGAATTGCACTTGGTCGGTTTTCTATTTTAGTTACCCCTCTTTGTTGACACAGACGTGTTTAGATTTGCATTCATTATTAGATTGCTATTATCAGACAAGTGACACTTATAGATTGTTTACTTAGCTCCTAAATACCTACCTACCTAACGTTAAAATTTTAGTGTCTACGACGCCAACGGTTTGATTTTATGGCATCTTTGCTTGTAGGTAAGTACCTACCTACGTTAATATAACAGTAGGTACCTATTAGGCAGAGAGCTATGTATTGTAAACTATGATGTTGCAGAATTTGTTCGAAAGAGTTACCGCGGCCCTGGTAAGTACGGTACGCAGAGGGCATTAGGAGGAACACGGATGGGTTTTAGTCAAGAAGAGTCTGACACTCCCTTCTGCTTCGCCCAAAGCGGGAGCAGTTATTTGGTTTCCCATCCATAAAAAAGTCTTGTCCGCCGCAAAAGTACCTACGAACACAAAATTAGGTTTGTCAATTGCAAGAAACTATTTTGAAAGCAAATAGAATGAACCCAGTAACAAACATTACATTGACCTTGGCTTGAACTTTGGATTTCGCTACCTGCTACCTAGGTACTCAACTAAACGAGCGACACGTTGCCGCTGGCGGCCGGCAAGGGCAACCTTTGTCGTTGGCTGTCGACGGGCGCTTCAACGACCACCAACGACGCGTGCAGTTGTCCCTGTCGTAGACGCGTGCGGCGGCGGTGGCACGGCGGCGTCATGTCGCTCGATTGTAAGAACGCTTAGCCACCGTACGCACGGACGTAAAAATATTCCGTTCAGCCGAGCGTTGAGAACCCAGCACTCAGCAGAGTTAATCACAACGCGTCAAAAAAAGACACCGTTTCAACTTATAATTATGTTTATTTATTTATTATATACTTTATTGTACACCTCATAACAAGTACAGGAAAAACGTTTATAAAAACAAGTGTACAATGGTATCATTGGTTTCAACATCGAGAGTTGAAAATTCATTGCGCGATAGCATCCCGCCGCGATGATTTTACACTGCAGCCGGCAGCGGGCGCGGGCAGCGACGCGGTGTTGAAGACTCGGTCACGACGCCAAATTATGACTTTTCTACCCATTGTTTATAATATGTGGTTTTTAAAACTTTTTCAATCATTCAAATCAATGTCACGTACTTATGCAGCGTCCACTCAAAGCAACAATAACAATTTCAAACGCAAATACGGAGTCCAAACTTCAGTGCGAAGTCAAACAGATATAAAATATAATGTTGAAATCCAAAAATCAAGCCAATGGGTCAATATAAATTAGAGCGCAAGTATAGTCTACCTACGTATGTAACGTATGAACGACATAGGCCACAGGCCACAGCACACCGCAGCAGACACAATCGTAACTTGAATACGCACGTGTGCGTGAGCATTGTCCCCCCGCACCGCACCGGGGGGAACATTATTCAGTGAGAGGCACGATAATTCATAGTAAAACGCGCGCGTAAAAAAATATGAGAAGGCCTTTCGTAAATCGAGTTTTATGAAAAACCTACTGCATAAATCGATTAAAAATAAAAGTTATTGAATTCTTCGATAATTGAGCTTTGTCGGTACCGACTTAGTTTTAAAGATTTTACATTGTGTTTATTACTAATTTACGCCCAAAGATGCGTTAAAATTGGCAAGAAAAACGAAACTTTGGTGGCTCATAACTTTTTAATGGCGTTTTATTTTACCATTCTGTTTCCATACAGACAAAAGTAATAATATGACAAAACGATATTAGGTTTAACTTTTGATGTACTCTGTCAAACAGCGGAGTAATACCCCCCCGAAGTTTCTATGGAAAAAATATCGACTAGAGCCACCTTAATAGAAGTTATTGTTTTTATATTATTGACTTTTAAAATGTGTTTAGAGCTTTAATTTTTTACTATTATTTTGTCTTATGTTTGTTTATTTCTATTGGTATTTTTAATTCATACTTTTTTTATGCTGTAACACAAGTATAATATAGGTCACTATATTTACTGTCTTACTTTCTTATGCTACGATTTGTTTCTTTTTATTACTTTTTGCATTATATTTAAACAAAAGTCCAAAAATTTACTACGTTTATCTTTATCTATCATAATTTTGTGTATATTACTTTTCTTTAGTGTTATGTCAATTTCATTTTCTAAATTGTATCTGGCAAGCTCAAACATTGGACACTCAGTTAAGAGGTGCGGAATTGTTTCCTCCACGGTTGGGTCGCAAACACACTCAGGTGAATTTTTCTTTTTAAAACGGTGCAGGTATTGGGAGACTCCCCCATGTCCTGTGAACAGTTGAGTGTGCACGAACGTGATCCCAAGATTTCGGCTCAGTTTGAATGCGTCTGTAGCAGAGGGGAAGAAAATTTTTGTGACGCTGGCTTTGGTCTCTTTTTGATATCTAGTCTCCCATTTCTCAATCGAATCACTCCTGATGTTTCGTTTGATAAATGAGAGAGGACATTTGTCAAAGTCTGGTCTAGTTTTGATTTTCAATGCTGCCATCTTCGCCAGTTCGTCTGCTCTTTCATTCCCCAATATTCCGATGTGAGCTTTGACCCAATAAAGATGAACGTCTTTGCCCAAACGCTTTGATTCTGTTAGTTTCTTCCTTATTTCCAAAGCGAGTGGGTTGCAAATGTCTACGTTCTTCAGTAGCTCCAGGGTTGATCTAGAGTCACTAAATATGCTGAACTCCTTTTCCGGGCTTTGCGAGATCATTTCCATTGCTCTGTGTACGGCATAAAGCTCCGCCTGAAAGACAGTACAGTACTCCTCGAGCTTAAATTTTTTGTTCTTAGTTTCGACTGACCCTTTCCACCAAGAAAGAGCAGCTCCAACTTTTCCCTCAACTTTGCTCCCGTCTGTATAGATTTGTACTGTACTCTCCTCCACGCGCAGCCGCACCTCCGCGTCATTCTCCAAGCATTGGAAGTCGAGGTTCTCCTCATCCGCTGGGTGAGGTCTCGCCAAGAAGCTAGCCTTCTTCTCTACAGAACGGTCTCTAAGACTCGGCTGCGGCTTCCCTCTCTTTGCCTCATAAAGTGATGCTACCTCCTTGACTCTCAGGTCGAGTGGTAGCAGTCCTGTCAATATTAGAGCCGAGTTCAGAGAGACCGTCCTGTACGCCCTGCTGATCTTCTGAGCAAAGCCCCTCAGAACTGTGTTGAGCTGGTTTTGAATATAGATCCTATCCGCAGCCCTAGCCCATACACTAGCTGCGTAGCACTCGCACGTTCCACCGTTTATAATCGGCGCATGTCGCTAGCACACTCCATTGATCGTTTTTTTTTTTTTTTTTCGCCCCATTCGGGCAGGCTAAGGTCTTGGACCATACCGCCTCGTCTTCAGTCTGTCCTTCTTGACTAAAAGTAAGGCCAAAGCCTCGTCTTCAGTTTCATCCTTCTCGTTCAAGAGTAAGTAAGGCCGAAGCCTCGTCTTCAGTTTCATCCTACTTGTTCAAAAGAAAGTAAGGCCGAAGCCTCGTCTTCAGTTTCATCCTTCTTTGCCAAAAGTAAATATGGCCACAGCCTCGTCCTTAGTAGTTTATACCTTGTTTTAAATTTATTTTAGGCCAGAGCCACGTCTTCAGTCAGTATTCATTTGTCAAAATCATAATAATATGGTGTCATATCCGTGTATTTGTCATAATCATGTTGTGAAGTAAGGTCATATCCGGGTTTTATCCTTCTATTATTCGCCCCGAACGGTCAAATTGCCCATCCAGTGCTGTCAAAAAATTTATACAGTGCTATGCATGTACTGTAATTTTCCAGCAAACCTTGAGTGTTGCGCGGGATGCTTGCTGGCATTTTATATATTTCCAATAATTTATCAATTAGAAGAATTGTTTGTAAATCATATGCAGGGCATTCAAAAGTTATATGATCTAGGGTCTGATCACTTCCTAAGTCACAATTGATACAAACAGGCGATGTTATAATTTTCATTCTAGCTAAATGTGCATTGAATCTTCCATGTCCAAGTCTTAGACGATTTATAGTAGTATAAAATTTTCTGATCTTAGGAAGAACAGATCTGGTGAACCAGGGCGCAGAACCAATGGTTTGATTTATTTTCGCATACCATTTTCCTTGAGTTCTTAGTGTTTCTTGCCAGTTCTCATGCCAAATACAGGTGTTTTGTTCGTGTAATTTAGTAAGCAGGTCGGAACTTGGTATGGCAACATTTCTTGTCTCTGAGATGTCAGCGTCAAGTACGTCAACAATAACTCTTGCAAGGTAATCTGCGTTTTCGTTTCCTGATACTCCTATGTGGGAGGATGTCCATATTAAACTTATCATAAATCCGCCAGAACAAATATCAGCGTAGGAATTCCGAATCTCATATAAAATACTTCCAGTATTAGCGTCCAGTTTCGGGTTTTGTAAGGCCATGAGAACACTCATGCAGTCGGTCACTATAAGCCAAGTTGTGTGTCCAAGATTCTTTTCATGTATATGTACTGAAGAGCTGTTAAAATGGCTAGAGATTCTGCTGTAAATATAGTCATGGCTCCAGGTAACCGAACTCCATGTCCAACAGTAAGATAAGGTAGGTATATAGCTAGATCTCTGATCAGACCTAAAGCATAAAAATCCATATCCAAAATGACTACGGACTAAAGATTTATATAGCATAAGCAAAATTTTAGGATAAGCTGCAATTGACAGTGACTTAACAAAATTAAACGCTTTATTAGCTCTACCCAACAGACAAGCAACCTAATCAACATACTTAGTCCATGAGAGGTTGCTTGTAAAAATTGTACCCAGAAACTTCACTTCATTCACTATTGGAAGAACACTATTATTGTAATAAATATGTATGTCTGTTTCACACTCTCCAAACACTATAACTTAAGATTTATCTGGACTAATAGATGATCGAATTGGACCATAAAAATATTATTTATTTTTACTACTGCAATTAATGTAATAAATAAATAAATTACTAATATTATTATAATTAAAAATGTTTGATTATTATATAATTTTCTTAAGTTAATTTTATTTTCATTATTTTTAAATAAAATTATTTGAGAAATCCAAGTTTAGATAGTGAAAATAGTTCTTTAGCCGAGTTAAAGCTGTGTTTAAAATACTTTCCACAGAACTTATGTCAGAACCTGAAGCATAGATAACCAAATCATCTGCAAACTACAAATTTTCCACTTCAAGACCAAGTACAATGTTTAGCCTATGTAAATAAAGAAGATAAATCAATGGACTGAGGATGCCCCCTTGACATACCCCTTTGTATGAAAAACGTGGCCCTATTAAACGTTTATTCACCTTGACATATACTTCTCTATCCTGTAAAAAGTTAAAGATCCATTATACCGCGTGTATCTGACATCGACGCACAAACGATTTCCATGGGTCCAGGGCATGATTCTGGACACCCCAGTGTTGGAATTTTTCGTCGGTTCTTTTCTCATTTTTTTTCAAGAGTACCACAAAGTATCAGCTCAGCTGAGCTGATATCTATTTGTGGCTTTATTCAGATTGTTATTTTTAGTGAAAGTAGTTAATTAATTATTTTTTTTACTAAATATCTCATTGGGTTAGGTCAGAATAACGATTATGAGCAGTTTAAAGTAAAAAAACCCATGACAAAAATAAAAAAGTGAGAAAAAAGCCGACGAAAAATTCTAAGTCTAGGGTGTCCAGAATCATGCCCCGGACCCATGGAAATCGTTTGTGCGTCGATGTCAGATACACGCGGTATTTTTCAGGAATACCAAGGGCACGAAGTTCACCACACAAAATGTGCAGATTGATGTTGTTGAATGCACCCACTACATCAAAGACACCAACAAAATGATAGTCCATTTTATTAGAATTGTATATATCTAATTGCAAATGTGAAATGCTATCTCGAGTAGAGCAACCGCGTCCAATTCCAGATTGATTGGATGGTAATAGACTATTACTTTCTATGTGAAATTCTAGCCTTTGTTTAATTAATTGTTCAAAGGTTTTCCCATGAATGATGTTAATGCTACTGGCCTATATGATCTGCTTTGTATCTTGCTTTTTTAGGTTTAAGTACTGGGATAAGACAATCTGTTTTCCATTCATTAGGGATGATCATTTCCTGCCAGAGTAAATTAAAAACACTTAGTATGTCAGAATGTGCCTTATTTGATACATTTTTCAACATTTTATAAGGTTTTCCATCAAGGCCAAAAGCTGAATCACGTCTAGATGACATTGCAGATTTCAATTCCAGAAGAGAAAATGGATAAATTAGATATTCATAATGACCTGAAGCTTCTACTTCATGAGGAATTGATTGAGATGGCCCCTCCACTGTATCTGGAGTATATTTTTTAAGAAAATCGAATACCCAAGGAGAAATATTATTACTTGGAGGTGTAAATGTTTTATTAAATCTTTTTGAAATTAGCCAAACTCTAGATAATGGAGTAGTTCTATTAAATGACTCACATAGAGAAATACACATGAAGGCGATACTACAGTTAAATCAAGTGCATTTATTTGCCACCTGTCAGAGCCTACTACAGTAGTCATTTCTCCATCATTTAATAAAACCAAAATATAGTCATTAATAATTTCAAACACCTCTCGGCGGCGGATGTTCACACTGTTACATCCCCAAGCCGAATGATGTGCATTGAAATCTCCACCCATCGAGAGAGGATCAGGGATGTTGCGAATTAAATTATCAAACTTATACTTAGTAAATGAAGCGTTTCCGGGACTATAAAAACTGACTCATGAAATTTCTTTATTATTGCCATATTTTAAACGAATCGAAAAATATTTTGTATGGAATCATCATATAAAGTATCTATTTTACTAAATTGTAAACTGTTATGTATTAAAATAGCTACACCATTGTATGTATTACCTGTGTCTAATCATATTATATTTGTCCTTTAATACTAAATCTCATGTGAGGCTTGAGCCAAGTCTCACACAGTAAAGCTACATGTATGTTATACTCATGTAAAAAGTACAAAAAAAACATGTTTGTTACTATTGATGCTCTGAGCATTCCATTGTACAACATTTAGCTGATCCATAAAATTAAGGTTTATTTATATTATTCTGAATTTTTGCTAATAGAACATCTTTTATGCTTTGAGTACAAATACTCTTTTCGTTATTTTTATTTTGAGAAATTAATGTTACTTTTATTGTCTGTATTAAAATATTTAGAATTGGTTCTGGTTCAACTAGTGATTGTAATTGTTTAGCAGGACTGGACTTTGAAAGAGATGGAAATGACTTTTCATTGAACAAATCTGCATATGATTTTTATTAATTTTGTTTTTGTTTTCTTCCACTTTTTGTTGTTTGACTGGGCACTGTGCCGAAATAGCTACATGTTTACCTTGACAGTGACAACATGTTGCCTCAGTTGATGGTACTTAACATTCTTAATAATTATGGTCCTTTTTACATATGGAAAATCTTTGGGAGTTCTTACAGAATTTAGCTACATGACCATACCTTAGATACTTCAGGCATTGTTTTACCGGCGGAATGTACGGATGTACTTCGAATCGCCAGCTGTTCAGGTCTACTCTATCGGGTATTGTTGCACACGAGAATGTGATGGACACCGTCTTCGTGGGCTGAAAGGACACCCTGAAATAGTGCAACGCATATATCTTCTGATAAAAATAATATTCTTTGTACTAGTTATTGCGCTATAGATGTGTTCGTTGCTCAAGTCAATTGGAACATGCATAATAACACCGGTATTTTCTGTAGCGGCTGCAAGAATACTGGCTTTCAATTTATAGCTATCTAAAAATTTACGGTTCATTATCGCTGCATTGGCTAAACCAGGACGTTCGAAAATAACACCAATTTTTAACGATTCATGCGAAATAATTGTTTTACGCCCTTGTTGTATTTTTATGCTGGTTGAAAGGGACATCATGTCTCTTTCACCGATCGGGACTAAGTCAATACTTTCTAAAAATACGACATATTCAAAATTGCCTCCGTTTTCAGGATATGACCTTATGTAGTCAGGAATCCTGAATTCCCGATACTTATCCTTTTCAACTGGTACAGATTCCTCTGAAGAGCTTGAGGCTCCACCGTCGTCTTCAGAGGACACCAATGGTGGAGCAGAAGACGAATGAGAAAAGCAATCAGATGAACTGAGGAGTGACGGAACAAAAAATGATAATTCCACAATATCCAATTTTTCACAAAACCTCAAAAACCTGTAACTTGTTTGTCTTTTTAAAACGGAAATATCATGATCTGCATCAAACTGTCAACTTTAGAGGCTATTTACTAGAGGAATTAACTTGATTTGAACCACACCAGCTTGGTGGGTAATGTAATTTATAGTATTCTGTCGAATGCTTTAACAAACTTTTTTTTTTTTAACAGTGGAATTATCATTTTTTGTTCCGTCACTCCTCAACTTGTGAAAAGTAAAATAATTAATTGAAAATTTGTTTTAAAAAAGCCGCCCTTTTTTTTTTTTTTTTTTTAGGGATGGGAAATCATCCAATGACTCCTCCCGCTCTGGGTGTTAGCGGGAGGGAGTGTCAGACTTCTACTGACTAAAACCCATCCATGTTCCTTCATTGCCCTTTGTGTTCCGGAGCCACGGTGTCTCTTGCGAATAATCCCGCGACTCCGGCAGGCGTCGGCCCTTTCGGGCCCCTCTGTGTGCTGACTCTCTTTGAGGCGCGCGTGGAACACTAACGCGCCGTCGACACGGCCTGTCGTCTAACTAGACGGACGGACGGCGAGCCACCCATAGCTCGCCGTCCACAGGCCCGCGCCTACGGTGGCCGGAGGTCACCAGGTGGCCCCCGACGCCCGCGGCGTACCTGCACAGTGTGCTCCACCGTGTCCTCCGGACGATCCCCGCAGTGGTGACACCCGGGCGTTTCCTCCCGCCTGATTCGGTACAGGAACCTCCCGAAACACCCATGTCCGGTGAGGACCTGCGTCAGGCGGTAGGTGAGGACGCCCTGGCGCCTCTCAAGCCACTCCTCAAAGAGGGGACTTACCGCCGCTATCGTGGCGTGCCCTGCGCTGGGTTGCGATAGTCGTCGTCTCCATGACGCCATGAGATCGCGCAGGAAGTCGTTCCGCTGCGCGACAATTTGCCGCGTCAGCGGAGTTTCCCCCCGGCTTAGTACCTCCGCGCGCCAATCATGCAGGCGCGCGAGGACCAACGCCTCCAGATCCCATGGCGGCAATCCGGCAAGGAGACCCGCCGCTTCGCGCGAGATCGTACGGTAGCCTCGGGCCATCCTTAGGGCCACCAACTTTTGGGGCGCGTTCAAGTAGTTTGCAGCTCGCTGCCTCAATGAACGCGCCCACACCGGGGCCCCGTAGAGGGCCATGGACCGCACGACCCCCGCGTAGAGCCTACGGCAGGAGGCGTTCGGTCCCCCCAGGTTGGGCAGGAGCCGCCTGAAAGCAGCGCCGGCCCGCTCCAGTTTGGGGACCAAACGTCGGAAATGCTCCACGAAGTTCCATCGGCTGTCCAGGACAAAGCCGCCCTTTCGTTACGAATTTCCAGCGCTTTTTTTCTGATCGGTTTAACGATGGTAGCTTTGACGTTTCACGTGTTTGTTTCGTCAGTCAACGCTTATCGACTATTGCGCTCACCAGTTTTGTTCGCTCACGAGTCGTGCCGGCTACTGTACCTTGCCCATCGCTTACCATCCTGGCGGCTTTATCCAAGTCAAAAGCCAGCTATTTGAAAATAAAACATCAACAGTTAAAATAAACTATTTATTCCTATAACCATCCCTAAACCAAATTTAATCTAATTCCAACTTCTTGAAGCTTCCTTGCAGGCCAAACTCTTTCTCTGCCGGGGAGGGCTTTCCTCCCGGTCTGAGAGACTCGTTTACACGGCGCTTGTTCTCTTCCCGAACGAAGACATAGTTTGCTTGCATGCGCTTGAGCAGCTCATCTGGAAATAATGAGAGTGGGGAATCAGATGTTAAATGTTTGCAAAACGATAACCCAGTTACCTATGAAGGGTGAACAGAAGCTGCTGCAATTTATCGTGTTTTAAATTTTTGGGTCCTAAAATCCAGATTTATCATTCATTTTCTCTAACTTGGTTGTGATTACCATTTCATATTATATGCATATAATTAAATAACTACATTCATTCATAATTGTAAACTTTTTGAACAATTATACTGCGTACCTTCCACAAGCATTTTTTTTGAAATGCTGAACTTACTAATAATAACCTAAAATATGGCGTTGTAAAATCGGCGCCGACTGGTAATGTGCCCAAAAGATTGGCGACATTGCCACGAAGTTCAGCAATGCTTAACCTTTGTCCTAAGCTCTGCTCTGGGCTCAGCTCTGGGGTCATGCAAAGTTTCAACTAGGCGTATGAACAGATCTTCAAACAACAAGATCACTCCGACCTCAAGATCCGAGAGTTTCAACCATTACTGACCTCTTAAAGTAGCATGATCCTTATACTCTCCACCCTCCTCCTTAGGCAAGGCTTTTTTAGAGATCAGCTTGTAGACAGACTCAGACCCAACCTGGTAGGTTTGCACCAGGTCCATCAGATCCTTCTTCATGTAGGGTCTGATCAGCATCAACAACCGGTCCATGAAGTACGGGGCGTTCATGAAGTGCACGCCTTTTAGCTTGCAGAACATGCATTCCTGGAAGGTGTATAGAGTTGGTATTAGTATTTTTTTTGGAAGATGTATGTACGAGAAAGGAGTAGAATTCCCTGCCGGAGATTGTTTTCTGAATAGCTTTACCCTAACTGGGACGGCATAATTTTAGTTTTTTACTTGAGATGGTTTTGCACTTGATTGAGTGAGCAGAAGAAACCTGTTGAAGTCAAGAGAAGAGCTTTCATTTGTCGTTAATGATACAGGGGTATAACACGATTCAAGGCAGTGAAATAAAAATATAGTCGTCTGTATTCAGAACTCGGGCGTCCCTTTGAATAGTGGTTTTTTATTTATTTCTCGCACCCTGATGGATTATTTGTAACACTTATTAAGCCTTCAAAGTAACATGCTTTATATTTTTGTCCTGTTTCGTCTGCGTACAGTTAAAGTGTACAGGCTTCTTCTGAATAAGCTTAATGCATCGTCGCTTTTGTCTCTGTCACGTCTGACCTAGAGTGAAGAGCAAAACCATCTCAAAAAAAATACTTGCAGACATTTCTATTTACATTGTCATCTCTGTAGCTCACTGTCCCTTCATGGTATCTTTTTGAGGACCTGCCTCCAAAATGATGTTTTGCTCAAATTGACTAACCTGTAAGAAATATAAGACTTTCTTGACGACCATGAGGTCCAGCCTGGTAACGTGACTTAGAGTTGCCGTATCCATATCGATGAGAATTATGAACCTGTTAGAAAAAGATAATTAACTTTCGTGCATGAAATGGAATGTATACTATGGGTATCTACTTCTCGGAATAAATATTTTAAAACATCCAGCACGTTAATTTTTTAAATATTTACTAAGAAGATTTTTACAAAATACAACATCTAAATAAACAATAGAAAGTTAAAAATGGTTTTTATTTTTGCCCTTTTTTATAAATATTTCGGGAGTTCGTGGCTAAATAATAACAGCCGCACAGGTTGATCTTCAAGGTTAAGCAACGCTTGCCGAGGTTGGTCTGTGATGGGTGACCATCTTAACATACCGAGTTTCCTCCGTGCCTCGGAAAGCACGTCCGGGTGGTCCCGGCTGTCATTTGGATGTCTTTGGCAGTCGTTACGGATAGTCAGAAGCCAACAAATCTGACACCAGTCTTGCCAAAGACCGTGTTACCCAGTTAATGGGTTGTGGAGGTCTGGTAGGCCGCTCCACGTAAATTACTGGTATTCTGCTGAATCCGGTTTGACTGGAAGCCGAACCCAATACAGTTTGGTAAAAGGCTAGGCAGATGATTTTATAAATATTTTCATCTGGATCTCTTTCAACAGACCAACAATAGTCACCTAGCATATTTTGATCCCAAAAATCTTGATAATTTTGCTCAAATGATTCCACTCACTTAAAAAAAAAAATACTTTTAGTGTTCCCACACAATTATTTTTTCTCATGTGCTATTTTGTTGCTTTTTTTACTTTTGATCGTTTGAGCACTATCTCACCTGATGTTAAGCGATGATGCGGTCTAAGGTGGAGCACGCTTGCCTAGAAGTAACCTATTCACTCTTGACTTAAAGTCTCCCAGGTTGTAGCTATCACGAAACACAGACTTACTTCTACCATCCATACGTTAATATGACATAAAGAGAGGTATGCCAGATATGTTCTAATTTTTTTTTAATCCCTAACATTAATTTTCTATGAGTATGGACCTAGAATTTCCGGCCACTGTGCGCTTTGAGAAGGATCGGAGTCTTACTAACTATAACCCACCCATGTTCCTTCAAATGCCCTTTGCGTTCCAGGGTTGCGGTAATTGTTTAAAACAATTTTGCAATCTTGGCAGACCTATTTTCCTCATCAGGTGGCTTTGCAACACCATATCTCTAATATTCAATATATCAGTTATTCCACTTCTTCTTTTACCTAACCTATATCATTGGTAACAGAAAAGTTTTCTTTTTGTCTTTTTTTAGATAAAGAGGAGATTACATAAGATTTAAAAAGTGGAAACGATATATTTTATGTGTACACGGAACGAAGGCATCACTGCTTTGAATGAAATTTCTTAAACAATAAATGATTTATCCTTATTCTCATTGCCACGCAAAACTGAAGTCTAAGATAAAGCATGTTTACCCTGGCCAAGTTCCTTCTTCATACTGCCACAAATCGTAGACCATCATGAAAGCTCTGACGCATTCCGCCAGGTTGAAGTTACGAGCATCGGGGTCTAGGAGACGGAGGTACACTACCCGGTAGCCTTCCGCTGTTGGGCTCGGTAGGGGGGCACATAATCTGCAAATACGAAATGAAAATTAATGCACTAGACAGAAGTTAGAGAGAACAGGCTTCTCCTGAGAAAGCTGTTTTTGGGGGCCGAGTCACCCGCGTCCGCAGGAGAATACCCGTCAGCGAATCCCTACACGTGGTCCCCGGGTGGTGCTAAACAGGTGACACTAACCGCCTCCGTGGTCTAGTGGTTATATCACCTGATTCAGACCCAGAGGTCCCGGGTTCGATTCCCAGCGGGGGGAAATTTTTTTGCTCGGTTTGGTTGGTGGTAGGACTTGTTCTAAGTCCGCCTGGCAAACTACCACCATCATGTTTAAGTCTGTCGCCATAACAACAATGTTAACAGCATTGTTGTGTTCCGGCAGTTAGAGGTATGATGAATCATCATTTTCCATCAGGTGAGATTTGGGCCAAGAGTGTCCCCGTTTTGAAAAAAAAAAGCTCGCTCCATCGTCGACTTGCCTCTGTCATCTTTTACCTACACAAACAAGAGTCAAGAACAAACCCATTAACAAATATATGAATAAAAATAAACGAAATAATATAATTTTTGTTACCACCATCCAGTACAAGTGACTTTATCATCCGTGACAAGAATACAAGAATATCTTCAAGTGCGTGAACTTTTGTTGGTATCTTTTCACCGATTTTATTTATTTATTTTATTTGTGATTGGTTCTTGACTCCAGCGTTGGTTATTTTTAAATAAGTATTTATTTTATGATTTTTTATAGTAGTCCAATAAAATACTCAATTTAGTGCATTCTATTTTCATAACTCGTAACTACATTTTAGGGTTCCGAACATTCGTGGTTTATATATCTGTCTGTCCGCATGACACACCAATTTTCTCGAAATATACTGGACCGCTCGCTCCAATGAAAGGTATATTTAAAATTCTTAAGTGTGTCGTTTTTGCGTGATTCAAGAAATTACATGAAAAATTCCCCCTACATCATCTCCAAAACTACTGACTTTAATATTTTGATAAAATAAATGCAGAAAATAGTTTTTTACCTACAGATAACAGGAAAACCTGTAAGAAATCTATAGTGTTAGAATAACATGTTACCAAAAAAACTTTTTACAAAAAAATTACAACCGACTTCCAAAAAAAAAACACTACAAAGTATTTTTATAAAAGTATTATGTATTTTTTGTAAGAAGTTTTTTATTTTTCACTCTTTAGTGGTACCCCTGGGTCCCCCCCACACCTAACAACACCACTGTAAAATCGCAGAAAAGCAAAATACGCAATGTCGATTACTTGGATGACATAAAACCATCATCCAAGTAAACGAATTCCAACTATTTCGATTTAAAATCCAAAGTTCGTAGCCAATTTTGATAAAATTTAAATGGGACCAATCTGCAAGTAAATCCTTTCAGATAAAACAAGAATTTTTCAAATCGGTTTATAATTGTCGGAGTTATGAGGTAACAAACATAAAAAAAAACATACAACCGAATTGAGACCCTCCTCCTTTTTGGGAAGGGTTTTCTTTTTCATTGATACATGATTCAGCCACTAGCTGCTATACCTCGAACAGTTTGCTCAGTGATGAGCGGATAAATTCAATTTTTGTCAATCTGATGACTGAATGATTACAATTTCCCCAATAGATTTCCAATGAATAAAAATAAGACACTTATAAGGAGCTGCAACTTACATTGTATTTAAGGAGAACTCGGCTTTCTTGTCAAACACTCGATCCTTAAAGAACGGCTGGAACAGTGTCCTCAGCGTGAAGTGCAGGTCCAGAACTTGCTTGGACACCTCGATGCTCTTCTGACAGCAGTGGTACACGACTACCAGGTCTACATCTGGAACACAAATGATAAGCATTTAAGCATAGAATAGAAATACTGTTTATTATACACGATAAGGTAGATGACTAAAAAAATCTAATCAGTCTGTTAGTTTAGTCTTTCTGTATCGTCTTTATTTTGTATTCATCTCCAGAACTGCTTATGGCGCTGATGATTTTCATCCGTCACAATAACATTAAATTATAGTCCTATTTTTTGTTTGTTTCCGTCCCATACCAACACAAAAAGTATTCAACTGTACCGACCAATCGAAGAACCTGGTTTATGCCTACTTTTTATTAATAATCTACACACTTGCTTCTGCAATCCACTTAAGACATTGGCAGAATAGTCGACATCGGCTTTGTTTGCCTAATCTATACTTAATATTATAAAGCAGAAGAGTTTGTTTGTTTGGTTATATGCGCTAATCTCAGGAAAACCGGTCCGATTTGAAAAATTCTTTCAGTGTTTTATAGCCCATTTATCGAGGAAGGCTATAGGCTATATATCATCACGCTAAGACCAATAGGAGCGGAGCAGTAATGAAAAATGTTACGCAGACGACTTTGCACGGGTCAGCTAGTAAAAACATAGAATAGTCTTAATTTCGTGTTTACGTGAAAAAAAATACTTGTCCAATATTTTTCGAGAATCTAACTGACGGACTAAATACTCGTAGAATCAATTTTTTTTTTCACTCAGGAATCACCACAATTTCAATCTTCCTAGCCGCATTATGCATTGTAATGGCTACGTCCTTCGTGTCCTCCTAACATAGAGAAGGCCGTGTAGCAAAACAATGAAAACGTTATAGAATGCTTATACTAGTTTGAGTTATGGAGATCTTACCAAAATAAAAAGTCCTTAATTTCGAAAGACCAGTTACAGGCACTTTTGAATTGTCAAGGTATGTCAGTCAAATAGATGAAGCTAATTCTTTCGCGCTAGTGACAAGAGCAGCAAGTTGTTCTGCAGCATAACACACTTACCGACCTTATCTCACCGCGCAGTTCGTAAAGAGTAGATCCTATGTTCCAAAAGAGTAGATCCTATGGAGAAGAACGTGCAAGAAACTCCATGGACTCTCTTTTAAATCAGTGTTTACTAAGTCGTGGTTATATTCGCTTTTTAATAAGCAATGCGTGAAATTATACAATGCGAAAGATAATCTTACAATCTCCAGCAGGTCCAACAACGTTTTCACATCTTCATCAAAGTTTGATGGAGATTCGTACGCGTCTACATACAAAATCGTTGTTTTTTATGGACATAAACTGATAGAAGCAGAACTGTATAACTGAATAAGTGTGAATTTTTAAAGGTCATGGTAAAAAGTGGCCTATGAATCAACATACATGAAACCTTTACCATAAATCCAATTTCTTTCATAGTTAACAATTTAAAAACTAAAACATGTTTTAATAAGTAACTTCAAAAGTAAAACTTCGGTTTAATTTCCCGTCGCCACTATTTTCGAAGGGAATAAAGCACTCTCAGCGTTTGGTCTATGATTAAGATTTTTGTTTACAAAAATAAGCAGATAACAGTTTTAGACTGAGATCCCAGAGCTGCCAGACCTGTCTTATTTTCACACTAACAAAATATGTGGGATAGAATAGTTAGTGATAGTATGTACTTACATACATTAATTTCCCAAACCGTTTCAATTTTGTTTTCTGCTGGTTTTCCCTGTTGCTTATTTATAAACCTTACTTTTCCGTTTGCCAAACATCAAAATCCGTTCTGCTGTTTTGACGAGAAAACGTAATAAGTAGGCACGCTTTCGGAATCACTATAATGAATGTAATATTTGAACTATTGCAGAATACCGAGAATACCGGGGGCGTGTAGAGACTATATACCAAACATGTTGTAATATTTGTTTCATTGTTTCTACACGCTCTACAAATCAATTCATTACATTGTTTGCAAGAAGAATGGCGGCAAATTAAACACTTCTTGTCCCTTTTAGTATTCAATTTACCGTATCAATGGGCCATCGCCCTTAGTATCAACTACGGAAGATTTGATTTTCATATCACTTACAACAACTTTATTTAGTCGTGTAAGTATGTGCTGCTAAAACATAATCATTATTTCCTTAAGGTGGAAGCGCCAGGGTAGCCCGCGAAATTCAAAAATTATCATGTTTTTTCCAATTTGCCTGTCAGTGTGAAGCTGTATGTTAAACAAAATACGATTCGCGGCCGTAACGCATTTTTATCTAAATAATTATACCCATTTTAATTATCATTGTAACCCTCTAAGTTCATACAACTCGATTGAATGACTTTCTCACGAAATAACATTCAATCGATTTCTATGAACTTAGAGGGTTATATTGATGATTCAAATGGTTATAATCCTTTAGATATTTTTTTTTTACAATCGCCAACGGTATTTTGTTCAACATACAGCTTCACACTGACCGGAAAATTGCAAAAAACCTAATAATATTTGAATTTCGCGGGCTAACCTGGAGCTTCCACCTTAAGAGCGCGTATTCCGTCCACTAGCGCCGCCAATCGTTTTTTATTAATTGTGGTAAATTTAAGACACGTAGATAAAAAACCGCTCTGTAGTGCACTGAAGAAATGTATCTATTATTTTTTGACAGCTATTTTTAATACATAACTCATGGCTAAATAGCCAAAACGGCAATTATTGCTAAAAGTCAAAACATAATAAATACATTTCTTCAGTGCACTACAGAGCGGTTTTTTATCTACGTGTCTTAAATTTACCACAAATAATAAAAAACGATTGGCGGCGCTAGTGGACGGAATACGCGCTCTTAACATCCTATAAGTGAAGCTAATTTAACTTCACAAACAATGCTTAAGATAATTACCTATTACTCAGTCTCTATTCCATTAGACGATTGTAAACTGCTCCAAACAGATATCAATCATGATTGATCAGCCAATTTTCGTTACGCAATCACGCGTACTTTTTACGCACATGCAGTAGTTTTTAAGAATAGTTTACAATGTATATATTTTTATCTCCCATTTTGTTTTATGGTCGTTTTCTATTTGTGTGTTTTAAAAAATGTAATGTGCGTCTGTCTGGGAAGAATACAATATTTTTCTTTCTGTTTCTATTTAAATGAAATTTGGTACTAAGATAGTCTTGAACCTGAGAAAGGACATCGGCTACTTTTTATGCCGGGAGTATGTTCTCTAGGGATCACGTGGGCGAAACCGCTAGTCTTTTATACAACTTGAGTTTTAAGTCGCAGATATTATTAACTGACTTTTTGCAAATATGTATATCACACTGAGGTTTACTTTTTTTGTGTCCGAGGAAAAAGCCAGCACTTTCTCAGACAGGAGTTAAACTTTAGCAATGCTTATCCTCTTTCCGAGAAAAGGCACACACATACAGCGATGCGGATGGATTTTAAGTTAGAATATAAATTTCTTTACCATTTGCTAAAGAAATAGGTTATTAAACCACAAAAATTTTGGCTCAAGCTTTATTTCGACGGGGATAGTGCAACTCCACGGAACTAGCATTGGATAATTCCGCGTATCTGAAAAATGTAGCCATACAGTATAGTATAGACTTTAATGGATTTCTACTAATATACAATATAGACTTTAATTGATTTCCACTCTTAATAGTACCTAAAACTCATGATTTTTTATTCTTCATGTAAGAATGACGTCAAAAGCCGCTGATATAAAAATAAAAAATTATAAGCTACTACTAGCTTCCGCGGATTTGCACTATCCCCGACGATTTGCATAAGCTGTCCCATTATATTTAGGTATATCTGAATGTTTTTTTGTTCAATAAAAATGTTCACCAAAATTATGCCGTATACAGGGCGAGGTATAATTTATTTGCATCGTTCAAGTTCTAACAGTCGTCATAAAGATTTCATAACACACAATACGATCAGCCCGAATTTTTTTTCCTTAAAATTTTCACCCAGTATCTTGTGTGTTAATTTTAAATCATCTCCTGCAGTTTCATAAAAACTGAAATGGAAATTGCAAAATGAAACTAGTCAATGTCATCACGAACTACTCGTATTTGCTATAATATATTTCTATGAATCCTAGATAAATGCTTGGAGTGCGGCTATACCTTTTGAAAACTTTAAACGAGATTTCAAGCATTTATGTAAATTATATAGTAAGAACAAATGTGCATCATAAACAATAGAATAGGACGGTCCAAGAGCGATTACTATCAGTAGTAAAAGGTTAATAAAATCTGACGTTTGAACTGAACGTGAGGAATATCAAGCAAGACACAATAGTTTATTTATAGATAAACTTATGTTGAGTAATTAAACAATGTGCAACTGGAAGTAAGCATAGAAACAATATTATAATCTAAAATATGTGTTCATGAAGTTGACGTGACGACTTTAATTATTATTAAGTACCTATTTATTTATTTACTATAAACTTTTTGTGCACCAAAAATTTAAAACAAAAGGAAACTTAAAACTAAAACACATACAATGGGCGGCCAGGCAACCTGAGATGTTGTATTTCGTTGTTAATTGAGAAAATATTTTTTTATTTGACTTTACTCTTAACTGTAGTCTAGGTCAGAGATGACAGAGACAAAGTTTACGGTGGAGCGAGCTTACCCAGAAGGCGCCTGTTCACTCTAACTTTGAAAAGATTAGGATTGTAAGCGTTCGGAAACACAGACGCAGGCAGAGAGTACCACTCCTTTGCTGTGCGCATTGTATATTTATATTGTATGTAGGTATACTTTGTACCTGAATATTATCCTATCCTATTTCTTATAATATTATAAATGCGAAAGTTTGAGAGGATGGATGGATGGATGTTTGTCACTCTTTCACGTCAGAACGCCTGAAAAGATCTTCATGAAATTTGGCACAGAGGTAGATTGTAGTCTCTAATAGCAGTGGCCACTTTCTATCTCGGAAGTATGTTCTCTAGGGATCACGTGGGCGGAGCCGCTGTCAGAAGCTAGTATACCGCGTGTATCTGACATCGACGCACAAACGATTTCCATGGGTCCAGGGCATGATTCTGGACACCCCAGTGTTGGAATTTTTCGTCGGTTCTTTTCTCATTGTTTTCAAGAGTACCACAAAGTATCAGCTCAGCTCAGCTGATATCTATTTGTGGCTCGGCTAGTACATTAAAGCTTTAATTACTCCTCATTTAATTAAATATACAAAATATTAAACAGACATAAGAAATGTATTTAAAGAACAAACTATATACACTTAAAATAGAAAAAAAAAAACTCCTAACTTAAAAATGGCATCAAAAAATTCGTCCCCATCGCTATCGACTGGAAGTGAGCCCAAAAGACTGGCTGCATTGCCACGTTGTATGGCAATGCTTATCCTCTGTCCAAGGTAAAAGCCAGCTCTTGGGTCACGCGAAGCGTCAACTAAGCGTTTTGCAAGATCTTTAAATAGGACGTGAGCACTCGGACCCCACGGTCCAAGAGTTTCAACCCCAAACGGCTCAAAAATGTAGTTGCCAATAAGGCTACTATATTTCCGCCGTTTGAGGTTTTCAGCAGCCGAAGCCGCAGAACCAGCACAGCACGACGAGCTAGGAAGATGGGATGGCGCAAGAGTATCGACACAAGTAGCGTCCCACACTAAAGGCCTACCCATCTTCCATGGAAATAAAGACATACCGTCCGGTCTTTTGCCATCGTCGCGTGCCAGGCCAATGGGTTCTAATACGGCTGGCACGCCGACGGCGACAAGAGCACGTCGGATAATGTCGTTGATATTTGCGTGCCGTGCTATGCGACCCGCACTTCGACTGCATGACAGGCCGTGGTGCCCGAGGCTGTTGACAGCTTCGCCACAGTGGCTTTATTCAGATTGTTCTTTTTAGTGAAAGTAGTTAATTAATTATTTTTTTATTAAAAATCTCATTGGGTTAGGTCAGATTAACGATTATGAGCAGTCTAAAGTAAAAAAATCCCTTGAAAAAAATAAGAAAATGAGAAAATAGGCGACGAAAAATTCTAAGTCTAGGGTGTCCAGAATCCGGAGGACACGGTGAAACACACTGTGCAGGCGTGCCCCGCTTGGGCGGCGCACCGCCGTGTCCTCGAAACGGCGATCGGCGGCGACCTCTCGCGTCCGGCCCTGGTCCAAGCAATGGTCCGGAGCGAGACGGCATGGGACGCCGTCACTTCCTTCTGCGAAGCAGTTATGCTAGCGAAGGAGGTGGCGGAGTGGGAGAGGGAGAGAACCTCTCGTCCCAGCCGCCGTGGTAGACGCCGCGGGCGTCGGAGGCCACCACCCGGTGACCTCCGGCCACCGTAGGCGCGGGCCTGTGGACGGCGAGCTATGGGTGGCTCGCCGTCCGTACGTCTTCAGATGACAGGCCGTGCCGACGGCGCGTTAGCGTTCCACGTGCGCCTCAAAGAGAGTCAGCACACAGAGGGGCCCGAAAGGGCCGACGCCTGCCGGAGTCGCGGGACTGTTCGAAAGAGATACCGTGGCTCCGGAATACAAAGGGAATTGAAGGAACATGGATGGGTTTTAGTCAGTAAAAGTCTGACACTCCCTCCCGCTACACCCAGAGCGAGAGGAGTCATTGGATGATTTCCTATTCCTAAAAAAAATAAAGAAAAAAAAAGGGTGTCCAGAATCATGCCCCGGACCCATGGAAATCGTTTGTACGTCGATGTCAGATACACGCGGTATTAAAATGTTTGTATTTAAATAGTTACCCGTCTAAGCTAAAAGGGAGCATTAACGTGCGAGTGTGTAAATGTTACAATGTGTGACGTAGACGAAGTGGCGTGGGTAAGCTAGGCATACATCTTATCTTGTCTTATAATCTTCTTAATAAATATAAATCACGTGTCACGTTGTTTTTCCGCGATGGACTCCTAAACTAGTTTACCGATTTTAATAAAATTTGCACACCGTGTGCAGTTTGATCCAACTTGAAAGATAGGGTAGCTTACATCTCAATTTATAGTCGCAATATTATTTAGGAGTGGAGCATTACTGAAAAATGTGTCGCAGACGAATTTGCGCGGGTCAGCTAGTAAAAATGTATTTTCCTACCTGTAAGATGTTTCTCAGGCAGATGTGGTTGTGTCTTCAGCCAGTCCCGCAGCTTCCTGATCTCTTCAGGCGAGATGTCCGGATTCTTCTTATACTCCTCCTCTATTGTGATCGGCTTCACTACACCCGCCATTTTCTTTCTGCAATTAATAAGGTACGTTTTCTATTTGAACTTACTTTTTGCCGCGGCTTTCTACCGAGTTCTATACTATAGGGATCGTGAATTTTTCGGGAGGTTGATATAGCCAGTCGGACCAGTACCTACTTCCAAAGATAACCGCCTATCAATAAACAAAAAATGTAATCTAATAAATAAAATTCTCGTGTCACGGTGTTTGTATTCTCCGAATTTCTCCAAAGCTTGCCCGGTTTTCGGTGTATATTTTGTTTTTCTTTTTGGAAAAACGTTGCTCCACACTAGAAATTTCTCCTGTATCGTACAAACATACAAAGTCACATACACAAACAGCCAGACACGAAACAACTATCTGTAGGTCATGCGGGAATCGAACCCACGACACAGCAGCCGATCGCTCAACCACTGCGCCAACCGTGTCGTCATAATAATCAACATTCATCAATATTGAGTAGGTCTGAGAATAAGTCGAAGGCATTTTTTTATAGCAATACGTTTACTTGGTCAGCTAGTCCTTTTATAAAATAACTAGCTGACCCGTGCAACGTCGTCTGCGTAACATTTTTCATTACTGCTCCGCTCCTATTGGTCTTAGCGTGATGATATATAGCCTATAGCCTTCCTCGATAAATGGGCTATCTAACACTGAAAGAATTTTTCAAATCGGACTAGTAGTTCCTGAGATTAGCGCGTTCAACCAAACAAACTAACTCTTCTGCTTTATAATATTAGTATAGATTTGTTTAGATCATCACGCTGAGTCAATCTTGGTCAACGAATCATGTTGCTCTATTCGTTGGCTCTAATCTTACAAATCATGCCAAATTTGTCCTTTATCAAAAATAAACGGGTACCTACAGCTTTTCGGTTTATCTGTAGGAACTGGATCCATCAACACATATGACCTTACAAAATGTGCGTATCTACCTTTACCTTGAATTAATATGCTACAAAAATCTAAATATCTAATCAATAACACATGTAAAAGGTTACTTAAGTAAACTAGATTCTGCTTAAGTGAACTATTATATTTGTTTATTCAATTCCAATCTGCCTTGCCTTTTCCTAGATGGGTCAGTTTCTAGCCTAACCACCTTTGAGCGGTGTGTCTACTCGTGCATAGTTTTAAAAAAAAATCCACGGTCTGACCAGGTAGGCCAGACTCGTACCATTGATATTACTTGTGCATGAGCCCCACATGATACTGTGAAGGACAGATAGGGAATAGCTCCATTTAAAATGCTGAAGCCGATCCTAAATAATGAGGAAAGGTGAGGCAGATTGATAAATTGTTAGTTTTATATATTAAACCCTACTAAATAAATAAAAAAAAGAAATAATATGAACCAATTTTGTTTTTTTTTTACTTTAATACGAACTAGCTTTGCTAGTGGCTTCGCCCGCGAGATCTAGACCTAGGGAACAAATTCCCGGGATGAAAAGTAGCCTATGTGCTATTCCAGACCGTAATTTATCTGTGTTCTAAATTTCATCAAGATCCGTTCAGCTGTACTGGCGTGATTGATTAACAAACATCCAAACTTTCGCATTTTTAATGTTAGATATATTATAAAGTTCGATGCCAAAGAAAGGGAATCTACACAATGTAAAGATAATCTTGCAATCTTCAGCAGGCCACACAATGTTTTTTAATCGGTTTCAAAGTTTTTGTAGCCCTGTAGTTTTGACACCTTTCGTTTAAGTAACGTCATGTTGAATATTTTGAACAAATTCCTCAACCCTTTTTTTAAGGATAGTTAATTATCAAATGAATTCGTCCCACTCTGGGAGGAGCACAAGGGAGACTGTTAGTGATTAAAACCTATCCGTTTTCTTCGTGCACTGCGTTCAGTGGTGACACTTTCGAACTAATTCCGCAACCCTGGCAAACAAATTCCACAACCCTGGCATTGACACCTCATTGTCTAGTGGTTATAGACCTGACCAATAACCAGATAATGTTGTGATAAGTCAAGGTTATTGAAATCCACGTGCAACGGAACCGCAACAAATATATTCATGTGATGATTTTTTGTTTCAAATTATAATTTATCTGTCTTCTTCGTTTCAAAAAATTTAATAAATTAAATTGAATGTAAAAAAAGTATGTTATTCAAAGTTATAATAGTTTTGAAATATGCAGTTTACTAGAATATAACGTGAATTAATTATGTGGTTTTTTTTTAATTTTGGCACTTTATCACGCATGACGTGATCAGGTAGGCAATGGTTATTTTATTGAAAATATTTTCCTCAAAGTTCCAAAGACCTATTATTAATTTTATTATTGATCCCATGATTCATTGTGATCATGTCGAAAAAAAAAACGAAAATATCAACATTATTTTTGTTATCGATTATTCCCCATCATTTAAAACAAACTAACTAATTACAACAATTTATTGAAATATTTTTCTACGTCCATTATAATGCTAAACCATAGGTTTTATCTTTACATCGATGTTGTGTTACTGATAGGTTTATAGGTTTTATCTGTTAGGAAATCAGCTCCGGCAGTCATTTATTGAGTCACCCTACCGAAAAATTGCGAAATATAATAAAACCAAGCATTTGCCTCCTGACCTTGCCATTGAACATCATGCATTATTTACTAAAAAACTGCCAGTTTTGTTCGAAAGAGTTACCGCGAACGCAAAGAGCATTTGCAGGAATATGGGTGGGTTTCAGGCAGTAAGAGTGACACTCCCTTCCGCTCCTTAGATTGCTTTAAAGCTTCTTTTAAAAAAGATTAAAAAAACAACAAAACTACTCTCTGTCTAGAGAGACAGAGAGTAGTTTTAGTTTTGTTTTCAGACAGACAGAAAGAGAGCCCCCTGTCTGTCTGAATACTCTTATGGAATCTGAGTACTCTGAATACTCTTCAAAAAAGGTATTCTATTCTCGAAAAAAATACCCATGTTGTCAAAATAGTAGTGTTAGTTAATGTGTTTAGAGTGACAGTTCTGCATAGTATTCTTATTAATGATAGATATAGGCTACATGAAGTTGCCTGTACAAGGTCAGCCATTTCTTTTAATTTCTGCTAATTTGCTATAGTGTTTTCCAGCTTAGCAAAATTGGAGTATTGAGAAATTATCCATTCTTCAAATCAAGACGGAAACTAACAAGTTTCATTATCTGCCTAGCCTTTTCCCAACTATATTGGGGTCGGCTTCCAGTCAAACCAGATTCAACTGCATACCAGTATTTTAACCTGCTTACCAGACTTCCACAACCAATTAACTGGGTAACACAGTACTTCTTGGCAAGACTGGAGTCAGATTTACTGGCTTCTGACAATCCGTAACGAATACCAAAAGTCTACAAATGACAACCAATTTAGCGTGTTTTCCTAGGCACAAAGGAAATTCGGTTTGTTAAGATGGTCACCCATCCATAGACCAACCTCGGCTAGCTTTGCTTAAAATTGAAGATCGACCCTTGCGGCAGTTATTCTTTAACCACGAGCTCCTCCAAGTTTAATGACGTCTAAAAATATGGGTCACACCTGCCTCGGCAAACGTATTTGCGGTCACAATAAAATTATATTATTACCTGAAGCTGTAGGCAGGTAAGTATAGTAAATTTCGTTAGGACGACTTCAGTATTATCCATAAGTAAAATCTTAACTTAAACGAGATTAATGCAAAACTAACTTGTTCGTTACTCTGTCACGGCAAATAGCTGAACCGATTATGATGAATTTTGGTACCTACAGATAGATACAGACTCACTGGAAATAGTTAAAAGCTACTTTTTGCGAAAGTCCGTTTTGCCAGCAGAAGCTTAAATTTTGAAAAAAAAATTGTTTGACTGTTTAGAAGTTGTTTGCTCATAAATCACGGATTATGTGAGGACGGGAAACAGATAAAACTTGGCACACTGATAGATCGTGACCTTCATTGTGATATAGAATAACTACTTTATATCCCGGTAGTAGAATCTTGTGAGCTGTGTGTGTGTGATATTTACAACTTTTAAGCTGGCGCAGGAAAAGTAGTCTGACATTTAAACGTGTCCAGTTAAAAACGTAATAAATCAGTGCACGGTTCGAATTGATAATTCCAATATTGATAGGTTTGAGAGGACAGTGTAAACCAGTAAAATAATAACAACTGAGTCTGTATATGTAAAAAGCAAACCTGACTCACTGACTTTATATCAACTCACAGCCGTAACTACTGGTCGTACAAAGCTGAAATTTGGCATGTAGTTTCCATACACTCCGCAGGGGTGCACTAAGAGAGGATTTCCCGAAACACCTACGGAAACGGGAAAAAACGGGATATGCTTGTACGAAGTCGCGGGCGAAAGCTAGTTCATTATAAAACGATCGAAATATAAACAATCTAGGAGTCTACAGCGGATAGAAGACTCATATAATAATTATAGATCGCTTAATACACCTAGTTTGTCTTAAGCTCATGAACTATCTAAGATATATGAATAATAACAATACAGACAAGAACAGTAATTGCATGTCTAATATCTATTATTATATGCAAATTAGAAACTGATTCGTAATAAATAAGGTATTCCATTATACCCACACAACCGGACAGTAATATCTGTCCAGTTGGGTGGATAATAATAAAATAAATTTTCCATATTCTGCAATAGTACTGCTCCAACCGGGGATTGTCCTTGGGAATACTTTCACAGGACATACAGGGATAATCGCCGGTTGGTGCCCCATTACATTTAAGATGTCTAACGAGGCCTCTGCGAGTTGGTTTCGGCCCCTCGTACGCCTACCAAAAGACCGGGTCTCCAGGGACCCGAGAAAGTAAAAAATAAATAAAAATAAATTGTGGTTCCTACTTTTCAGGTTTTTGATAACAGTGCTGTTAAAGTCGCGAACAATGCTTTTATACAGATAAAGTTGAAACTTCTATTAATCTAAAATGAGAAGCGCCATCGAAACGTTGCGTGTTCAATCCCAAACTTTTTGAACTTTGTTAATTTGCCCTAAGCTTGTAGTATTTCTAGATGAGCCTTTGTATAAAAATCTCTACTTTTATAAGAGTTATCAGTAGATAACAGATTACCTCATAATACGTAAAAAAATATGTCCATGTTCCTCAGTAATTTATCCTGGCAAGTATATTAATCGCATAATTAATCGCTAGTTGTTCTAAAAACTAGAACCACGAGATATTCATTTTAATTTCAAATCAAATTACTTGGAAAATCTTTGAGCATAATATATTGCAATTAAAATTAAATACTTTGCATCTTCTTGACTTCTTACAGCAGTTATGATTATGTGATGTCTTGGTGAGACATTCCGTTAAATCGCCACCTACTAAGTGAAATGCCTGCCTTTCTTTTGATATTTAATATAGCATACACGGTATTCTATAGTTCAGGTTGTCTAAAACTGAACAGCTTCTGGAAAAACTTAAAAAATAGGCTAATGATGGAACCTTGGAGGACCCCTTTCAAAAATTAAATAAACATGTCGGAAACTAAACTCCCACGTTAGCGTATTTAATTAATGTCTTAATGTCTGATATTATCTCGAAAAATGTGCAAATTACTCCTGTCAAAATTCTGTTGGCTTTTAAGTATGTACATTTTAAGGACGACATTATCAAAGGCCTAGGCCAAATCTTTAGGTAGTGTCTTATATAGAACATTATCATTTATTAACATAGAGGCCTAATTGGGCGTTATCATCAAAGCTGCAAGTATATAATTATGCATATTTTAAATGAGAAACTAGATTTACATATATGTATGTTGTATGGAAGTGCTCATCGCATCTCTTGAGTGGCTAGACCAATTTGATATGGTTATTTTTAAATATTCTTAATAAACCGAGTAAGATGTTAAAGGGAAGAAAAAAGTATATTGTGTGTACATAAATAAATAAATAAGATAATTGATAAGAATTGCACCCGTGCGAAGTCGGAGCGAGTCGCCAGTTATTTATTTAATGACTAAGTTGTAGTAAATAAATATGATGAAGAAAAAAATTATAATGGCATTTATCAAGCAAGTTTAGCTTAATTTTATAAAGAAATAATTCAATTGCTGATCTATTAATATCGTAGAACAAAAATGGGCTTTTCAACATACAAATTAATTATGACAGAAATAAATCGATTTGAAAGGAGTTAAAATAAAACATTTATTCATTAAGTAGCAAATCCAACCACGGGTGAATCAAATCAGAAATTATTTGATTGGATCGAAAGTTGAGAAGTGATTGTCTGAAAAATATACATAAACTTCTACATGTGATACCTACATGTTTTTTGTACGTTTCTGTCGACATCATCAACTCGCCTCTCATTAAAACAATACCTAGTGTAAGATCATCGAAATGATTCACCTTTAAATTCTTCAATCCACTTTATTTATTACAATGCTTAAAGATCCAGGAAATCTTTACTATTGAACTTTTGACGACATTAAGAAAACCTGTAAAATCCAACTTTAAGTTACTGACAAGTGTCGTACAGTACTAAGTGCGTACATTTTAATGTTTTGTGTATGCCCGTTTTCAAGTCAAGGTGAAGTAATAAGTACTCTCAAGTTTAAATGCGGCTATTATAAGTGGATACTTGATAACTTGCCAGCTCAAGTCACTTGAATTATTTTGTAAATAATAAATCGTGAACAAGTTAACTTCTTGTGCAAAATGATTTGTGTGCATAACACTTGTGAGATAACAAGTTTTTGATATAAAATTACGAATTTATTTACTTTTCAAATTGCAATGTAGTATAGTACTTTTCAGTAGTATATATGCACCATATTTTTAACCAAGTGCTCTGGGTTAAAAATATGATGCATCAATAGCATCATTTCAATGACAAGGGGATCCAAATCAAGTCACATTTTGTCTGCGACTAAAACTTTCGAAAAGTCAAAAATATATGGACATGCACTTTGCATCTTATAATTGCATAGACTAACGTCCGATTTCTGATAAAAGAAATTGAGGTAAGAATAAATGTTATGGACTTTAACCCTGAGCTTATTTCGTTGTTTCTTCTCTATCTATATAAAAAGATCAACATTCATTTCATAAATTCAAATATCATTGTCAAGCACAACTATTTCTTGAAGATACAGATCTTCAGGAAAAAGTTCGGTATTAAATAAGGGATGTATCAGAAAATCTCAATTAAAAAACTGGCCCTGATTGAAAATCGAACTAAGAATATTTATATTCTTTGTCTAGAACTCAAGAAACAAGATTCTTGTAAACAGAAATGTTTTTAATATCACAAAAGCTGACATTAAAGTCTGCATTAAAACTAAAATAGAATTATAAATAAGATTTCTCAATGCTGACTATAAATAGAACAACCCGATCAACTGCACGGCAGCCTCGCACTTGACGGGCTTTTCAATCACATTAGCACAAGAAGCATAGGTATAACAAAATAAACAGCATCGAGACCTTACTACAGACAGCATTCAATGATCCTATTTAATTTTAAAAGGAAGCTTAAAATTAATTTTATTTTTAACCGACTTCCCAAAAAGGAGGAGGTTATCTCGGATAGGATAATTCGGTTGTGTTTTTTTTTATGTTTGTTACCTCATAACTCCGAGAATTATGAACCGATTTGAAAAATTCTTGTTTTATCTGAAAGGATATACTTGCAGATTGGTCCCATTTAAATTTTATGAAAATCGGTTAGGAACTTTGGATTTTAAATCGAAATAGCTGGAATTCGTCTACTTGGATGATAGTTTTATGTCATCCAAGTAATCGAAATTGCGTATTTTGCTTTTCTGCGATTTTGCAGTGGTGTTGTTAGGTGTGGAGTACCACTAAAAAGTGAAAAATAAAAAACTTTTTACAAAAAATAATACGGAAGTCGGTGTTTTTGTTACTTTCTTCGTATTTTGACACCGACTTCCGAAATTAAAGTTATTTTTTACTTTGTAGTGTTTTTTTTTGGAAGTCGGTTGTACTTTTTTGTAAAAAGTTTTTTTTTATTACTAAGCTCACGTTCGATCACTATGGGCGGGTTGTATCAAACAGTTGGTTAACGTAACATACGTACGTCAAAAAGTTACGATTACGGACGATGTTTGACGTTCGTTAAATTAGAATCGTTGTTTCAAAACATTCTGGTATAAATTCCTGCTCATCCCAATAGCTAAGTTATTGACACGGGTCCTACCTAAATAGCTTTTTTTGCATTCCACCACTTATTTGTGTCATCAGAAGAACTGGTATTGAGGAATTCAAAAGAATTTTCACAATATTGTTCTATTTGACGCAACTAAAGTTACGTTTACGAGTGCTCAGACCATCTGTTAACGTAAACGTTATATTTTACGTGCGTTAACGCTGAAATTTTGTGAAACAACCCAATTTTTTGATTTGACGATAGTTAGCACCATTTTTAACGTTTACGCGTGCGTTAAGTGTAGTTGAAACAACCCGCCCTATGTCACCTGATGGTAAGCGATCATATAAAGCACGCTTAGCTGTAGGTACGCACAATGAAAGTGTTCGCAAAACATTTTGTGTGTAATTCATTGATAACATTAGAGACATGCTCCCGTCTACTTAGAAGTTTTACTGTGGTCTCCAAACGACCACTATCCACCTCTAATATTTAATTTCCCATCCTGTTTAAGTTATTATATTTGTTTCTTTTTATATGGTACGCGGCATACTTTGCGCAAATAAATACCTTTCTTCCTTATTAATTTAAGTTATTTGCATTGTTCTTCATGCCCAGAACTGAGTCCTCAACCGATCTTAACTACCTAACCATGATTTTGGTCATTACTGCACCCAGCCTTTCGACATTCTATTCAGCGTTTTCCGATCAAACCATTTTACATACTTAACGTACATACTTAAGTAATCTGCTTCAATTTGTCCGTCACCAAGGAAATCCCTCATTAATAACTTCCAATGATAATCACACGTTAAGCTCATAAGACGATTGTACGTTAGTAAGGTAGTGTTATCAATAATCACACACTTGAAGACATAATGGCTAGCTGTAATGCGTTATGAAAGAGCTGCTAATTTTAAGTTACAAGACTTAAAGGTAGTTCATGTGAGGAACAATGTTTTGTATGGTTGAATCATGATGAAACATTGTTCGGTCGCTAGTATTCTGTTTAGCTATGTGATTTTTGCTGTTATATGGCCCTTGTTGACTATTTCCTATTTTGTTTCTTCACTTGCTTCGGCCAGCGGCGTTGGCCTCTAAAAAACGGAAATTATCTAAAGCCGGTAAACGTACTCCTCTTTACTTCGTGAAAGTAAACACGCAGAGTTAACTTTATTTTGATTAAAGTTGGTTTGAGCTTATCCTGTTCTTAAGTTGGTTTACACTTCTAGTGCACCCGGATGCAGTTAAATACCAGCAGTGCGATTCAGCCGGTCGATTCTGTTGACATCTCACCGTGATCACTTAGGTGGAGTGATTGACAAGTGAGCTGTCATTTCATCTTGTTTGTATGGTTTGACAGCTCATTTGTCGTGCGCTTCGCCTAAGTGTTCACTTCGACATGTTTACAGAATCGCACTGCTGTTTACATGTCACTGTGTAAGCGTAGGCGAAGTGAACGTGAAGAGAGCTGTCAATTCATACAAACAAGATAGAATGATTGCAGTGCGTACATGTCGAAGTGAAAACTTAAGCGAATTGAACGACAATATAGCTGTCAAACCATACAAACAAGAACCAAAGTCGAATGTTGTTTGTTTAGACTTTTTCAAATATGTTTTTTGCCTAAAAGCATTACAGGGCATTATTATCTTGGTTACTTAAATATTAAATGGAATTGACGCTTTTGTATCATCTACACTAATATTATAAAGAGGAAAGATTTGCATGTTTGTAACGAATAAATTTCTGGCAATTTTTTAAGGTCAGTAAAAAAAGAAGGGCCTGCTTAACAGACTACTGTGGATCATAAATAGATCCTATTATAAATGTTTGTTTTTTCAACAACGCTTTCACTGAACGGATTTTGAAGAATTTTGATACAAAGATAGATGGGATCTTGGAGACGGACATAAGCTATATATTTTGCAAAAATCTTTATTAATACGAGCGAAGCCTCGTACAACAGGTTTTTATTTACTAAAAACAATTATAATAATAGTAATCTTGTCTGTGTTTAAGTTTTCTAAGATAAAAAGTAACGGTTAGATGCTGCGAGGTTAATTTATAAAATTGCGATCATTTTTCCTGTTCATAATTTTATTTACGTAGTGGTCGACAAGAAAAAATATATTTTTAGTTAAATAGGTTATTGCAGATTGATTTATAAACTTTTTGTTACATAGACTGTAGATCTCGTTTAGAGATAGAAAAAAAACATAGGTAAAATCCAAACTCGTTCCAAGTCATCTAATGCTTACTCTCTCCATAAACATAATTATTTACTCACCAGAAAAGAAACAATCCAGAAAAATTCCAAAACTAACAAAATTACGTAAAGTTAGACCTCTAAAAATCTGGGTCAGCCACTTACAATCATATTTTAAATAATTGAAATGGATTAGAAACACAGCCACTAATTTCAAATAAAAAATAAACTTTTAAAAATTAAGATCGGGCCGCAAATATTTTGAATTAAGAATAAATCTACAAGTCCACTTAGACGCGGTATCTCGCTTGAGGTTTCTCCGCGAATGAAACAGCTGTGTGTGGTAGACGGACTGCTTAGCCTGTGTCTAGTCAATTATTGTCGTTACGAACGAGGTGAATAGGGATGTGAGTAGGGCTCGTTTCGTTTCAGAAGTTTCGATAGGCCAATCAATAAAACAGTAAAACTGGAAAATTTACCAGTTTGATTGTAATAAGTTTATCAACCTATTTCGAGTAACGAAGACCGATAACACCATCGGTAGCTAGCTTTGAGTATTTTCGAGTTACGTACCTCGAAAGAAAAAATGGGATCCTTAAGGTCCAGTACAGCGGAGTGAAGCAGCGGAGACTCTGAGAAATTTTAACCAATGGAATTGCTTAAAATGTTCGCCCTACGAGAGTCACTGACATTAGTTAATATTTCTCCCGTTTCTCCGCGCCTCTGCCTCGCTCCGAACAATTGGGTCGCTTGTGCGTCTGTCTGTTTTATGTAAAGTTAAAAACCATGTCACCCAGTGGTCAAAAATAATGTTAAATAATTTTTATTTGATAACTTTACATGCGTGTTTCATGTTTTTAAGCTTTAAATGCATTCAAGTCTTTCTTTTTATTTAGATAATATTAGTATGAGTTCATCATTATTAAATCTCGTGTCACGGTGTTTGTTATCGAACTCTTAATTATATGAAAAGTTTTAGCCATTCAAAAAGGGCGTGACTTTATACATGTATGCTTTAAATAATTCTAAAGTAGCAAAATGTAGTTTACCCGCAGCCAATTTGGTTGCAGGCCTATAGTAACCGGTACAAATCGTGAGCACATTTTCCATTGGTCTGTTTGACGATGATAACTCTGACGCTTCACATTATTGGTTCGTCAGTCAATGCTCATCTGCTCTTGGGCTTGCTAGCTTTCGTTCGCCCACCATACATTGGCGAGATCACTCCGCTGCATTCATCTGTTCTCACGACTCGTGCCGGCTACAATTCCCAGAACAGTAGGTATCGAGTACAACGTCCAAATCATCGACAGATTTTACGATCTCTGTCCCCTCCCTATAATTCCGCCTCGATGTAGCTAGGGGTGTAAGCACTAAGCGGTATAGTGCTACGCTTGACTTCACATCTTAGTGTTGGACCGTGATGCATTCGCAGAAAACTGTATCTGTGTATGAAAGGTGGTAGCGAACAAATCGCTTGCTTTTAGTTTTAGTTATCTCATCCAAATTCGAAGTTTCGATATATCCGTCTCTGGAAAGTGGCAGACTCCGTAAGATTGTAATTATCTTTAAGTCATAAGTCATTTATTAATTTGTTATCTTTATCTTGATTATTTTTCTATCTCGGGTCCCTGGAGACCCGGTCCTTTGGTAGGCGTACGAGGGGCCGAAACCAACTCGCAGAGGCCCCGTTAGACATTTCAAATAAACCGGTGATTATCCCTGTATGCACTGTGAAAGTATTCCAAGGACAATCCCCGGTTGTAGCAGTACTATTGCAGAATATGGAAACAAAAGATGAAACGCTATTGGTTTGGGTGGTTTAGTGGACTGATAATCGTTTATTATAGAAGATCTATTGGCCCCTGCCTGACCACTAACAATATACACGGCTTTTAAATGGCAGGGGGTGACTTAATCTTGATTATATTATTATTTCGCAAAATACTAAAAAAAAATCCAAAATACAATAGTTTCCAATAAATCTGTGTCTTGTTTAGAAGAAAATGTTGACAATTTCACGCCAACGTTTTTTCATTTTCCGGTCACTCTTTACAATCATGATATTTTACAATCTTACGGCATATTTACAATTTTTCGGTGATATATAAACTGCAGTGATTGAATAATACACCGACCGCATCTTGTTTGTTTAGTGACTTTGATGAAATTGATGTGCAAAGCGTTATTTTTAACCTAAGTGCGAATTGTACTATGCTGCTGCTAATAGATTGCACTCCCTAATCATTTAACATGACGAATGTTTATGTTGTGTCAAAAATATTCAATTTTATTTATTTTGGCCAAGTAAATAGGTTCCATACAGACCTGTAGGTATATTTATTATAAGCAAAAGTTGCGGTTTACGATTTATGACGTATTAAAAAAAAAAACTACCATTAGATCTCGTTCGAACCAATTTTCAGTGGAAGTTTACATGGTAATGTACATCATATTTTTTATTAGTTTTATCATTCTCTTATTTTAGAAGTTACAGACACATTTTACCACTTTGGAAGTGACTCTCTCGCAAACTATTCCGTTTAGAAAAAAATTAGATGAGAAACCTCAATATCATTTTTGAAGACCTATCCATAGATACCTCACACGTATGGGTTTGATGAAAAATTTTTTTTTGAGTTTCAGTTCTATGTATGGGGACCCCAAAAATTTATTGAGTTTTTTTCTATTTTTGTGTGAAAATCTTAATGCGGTTCACAGAATACATCTACTTACCAAGTTTAAACAGAATAGTTCTTATAGTTTCGGACAAAAGTGGCTGTGACATACGGACGGACAGACAGACAGACATGACGAATCTATATGAGTTCCGTTTTTTACCATTTACAAGCTTCTAGAATCTTGTAGAGTTGGCCACGCCCATGGTGACTACCAAAAAAATGTACCCCTGTTTTACCGAATTTACCGTATATTCGGTCCCCCGACATAGTGTCACAACTTTCAAAAAATATTTTCCTCTAAGTAATACTAAAATGAAAACCTAGAAACAATACAACTGACCTTCAAATTAAAAAAAAACGCTACAAAGTAAAAAATAACTTTAATTCCGAAATAAAAGTATTTTTTTACTTTATTGTGAACCTCCTCCTTTTTGAGAAGTCGGTTAAAAATCCCCCTTAAATAAAAAATAAATACTTCTCGCAGCAGTTCAATCACTACTGTGACTTCGAACTGCAAAATTAAATTAAACTAAACAAAAACAAGTAACCAATGTAGGCATGTCCATATTTTATTCATTTTCAGTAAGCATATAGGCAAAGTTAAAATCTCATGGATGAAACGGTTGTATGAATTAAGGAAATGAATGCGGCCTTGTTCTTCTATGACTAGAACTATTTATTTTATTACAGTAGTTTAACAGTGATGCTAGGCTAAAAATATACTAGCTAAGTTTTTCCCACAAAAAAAAGTTGTACAACGTCTATTGTCTCTTAAACAAGATTGCTTCGTATTTTTTATGCATCTAATGAGCTGATATTTTTTTATGTACAGAATGGAGCTACTAATTTATTCTAATGGGACGCTGACTAGTCAAAAATAAGGTTAGTGTTATCAATTCCCATACTATGATAGACACTGGCTTTGTTGTCAAAGGCTTGTTGCCATGACGTGCTAATGATATAGTGCTTTCGTTACGAAAAAGGATGAGACACAACTTCTGGTCGGCGTTGATCCTTTCTTTTAAATGCAGGTATAAGGCCGCAGACACGAAGACAGCGGGCGCGGGCAGCGGCGCGTTTTAATGGGTAGATTTATATGAAACTGGACACGAAGGCAGCGTCGCAGGGAACGACTCTGTGACAGCATACTAGCGGCTAGCGGGCGTGTTGCAGTGCCCGCACGTCGGCTTTGACGTAGTATTGTGTTTTTTGCCTTTTAACGATCGACTGAGTTTCAAAATTTGTATCAAAAAGACTTATTCGTCCCTGTTTTGACATTTTTTTCGCGAACTGTAATTTCTCATAATAAAACACTACGCCGCGCTAGCTGCCCGCTGACTTCGTGTCCGAGGCTTAATGGACTATACACGCTGTTCCGCATACATCTTTATCTGTCGTACTAATATTATAAACACTATTTCAGCTTGCGTAGTCATATTTAAGGCTGATGTTGGGTAGCTGATATATATTAGCTACCCAACATCAACATCATTAAGGAAAAATTGTTAATAAAAAATTGACTTCATAAGAATCAACCACAAAAATCTATTAAAGTGCCGAAAAAATGACTTTCCAGTTCGCTGCAGTTTAAATTAAATCACAGATGTGATGGCACCAAGTGCGACTTGTTTGGAAGTTTGAGTCGGTTTTTGCGGTCTGACTTTTTTTTTTCAGATAGTACCTACGTTCCCTAGGTATGTAAAAATATTTATCACGCGGGTGAAGTCGCGGGCCCTGGCATTTTATCTTTGTTTAATACCTTTTGGAAATAGAATTTTGTTGAATGACCTAGAAACATAGTTTGAAATAAGGCCCAGTCTTATCACAGGCCCTAACATAACACCATCGCTGTGTTATTTTTTTTTCTAATATCGCAGCATAATTATGATGAGATAGGGACCTTTTTTGGCCTCGCACATATTAATTTAATGTTATAACTTTTAAGTAACTAATTATTAGGTTTTGTGGGAGTCCCAAATAAACATCTTTCTTTCTTCCTTGATGTTGACGTTATAATATGTATCAGGTTACTAAATATACTTCTTTGTAGAGCCTGTATTAGATGTTTTCCCAGTCTCAAAGCTCTATTTAAATTACGAGATTTCTATGTTTTGAATATTGATAAAAACTTTGAAAACGGTTGTATTTTTATTAAAAAGTTTTTTGTTTCACTTACTTTTTTCCATTCACAGCGTACCGGCCTGATGTTATGTTAAGAACTGGTGTAAACAATAAATAGACATGCGATTTAAGCAATCCCGTATCCACTTGCTATCATTTATTGCTTTATTTATATGTTCTGTTACCTACTTTCCAAGTTTTTCATCAAATCTTCACCAAATTGAAATGGGACCAGTCCGGAAAAATATTCTTGAAACAAAACAAGAATCATTCAAATCGGTCGACAATTGGCAAAAATATCGCTGAACAAACACTTTACATAGGATCCCATCATCAAAACCGAACTTATACCTTCCATCATCAGCTCAGCAACAAATATCTTCGGGGGCCACCACCTGGTGACCTCCGGCCACCGTAGGCGCGGGCCTGTGGACGGCGAGCTATGGGATGCGCCGTCCGTCCGTCTTCAGATGACAGGCCGTGTCGACGGCGCGTTAGTGTTCCACGCGCGCCTCAAAGAGAGTCAGCACACAGAGGGGCCCGAAAGGGCCGACGCCTGCCGGAGTCGCGGGATTATTCGCAAGAGAAAGGGCAATGAAGGAACATGGATGGGTTTTAGTCAGTAGAAGTCTGACATTCCCTCCCGCTACAGAGCCAGAGCGGGAGGAGTCATTGGATGATTTCCGATCCCTAAAAAAAAGCAAGAAATATCTGAATTAAGTTAAAAAAATTACGCTGTTGAATGGCCCATATATCGAGAAAGGCAATAGCCTATATAAAATCACGACCAACAGGAGCGCCCGCTCCTGTTGGTCGTGATTAATAAAAATAGGCCCGCAAATTTTTAATTAAATATTTTCATTTTAAAGTTGCTGACAATAGCCAGTTTTCTATAGATAGCTTCTATAGGCTACACGGAAATATCAGTCAATACATGGAAATAACATTTTCGCAGCACTAGATTATACAGGTAGTATGCAAAGCGTCAAATTTGAATGCTACGTTAAATAAAATCTACATAGAACCTTGTTCTGACGCCGAATATCAACGTATTTTGTGAGATGGCCAACCAGTTCTATTAAGCAATACGCACTGCTAATTCGATTGCCATTGATGTTTATAAATTGGCGACCATCAAAAAGTTTAATCATCAATCACACTATCCTACTTCCTACTAATATTATAAATTCGAAAACATGTGAGGATGAATGGATGTTTGTTACTCTTTCACGTCAGAACGCGTGAAACGATCTGCATGAACTTTGGCACAGAGGTAGATAATATTCTGGAATAACACGTAGGCTACTTTTCATCACGGAATTATGTTCCCAAGGGATCACGAGGGCTAAGCCGCTGGGAGAAGCTAAAATAATAAAAAAACTTTGTCGTGACAGAGTTACAGAGAGACAACGCACAGTCAAAACTACCGGTCGTAGAAAGCTGAGCATGGTCCCTTGCGAAGTGTAGGGCTAAGAGAGAATTTCCCGAAATTATTACGGGAACGGGAAAATTTTGCCAAACACGGTAAAAAATAGTCTTATCTTGTATCTATCTATATATCTCTACTTATGTAATCATTTAGCAATGCTCAAGAGTTAATTAATAGAATATAAAGTAGAAAACTGAAGTGTTAGTTTGTTTGTAAGCGCTTATCTCTGGAACTACCAGTCGGATTTACCAAATTATTATTTTTTTATATGATAGCCACATTCATGAGAAAGGTTTTACGGGAAAATAAGATATTTCTCACATATATGTTTTTTTTACATTTAGAGCCGGCGTACATTTGGGGGGTGCAGCGCAGAGCATTTTTCACTGTCAAACTATTAGAGACCTTGTCCTGATTGAAATAACATCTAAAAGGAACTAACTCGCGCTACCTTTTGTATGTAGTCGTTTCGATGCTCCACAGATAGACTACATGCAAAAGGTAGCGCGCAATAGACGACTGCGCGAGTATGCGCGCTACTCCGCGCAGTATCCGCTTCCGGTCGCACACGTTTAGGACTCTGGAAAAATTACAAAACGAATGACGACGGTGTGTCGAGTATGTGCAATTTAGCGCATACTCGCGCATCCGGGCGCATTCTCGGGTATAAATTCGGCCTGTGTCACGCGTTTAGAAAATTCCGCGGGCATGCTCTGCGCTCCACCATAATATGTGTTTCGGCCCTTAGGGAAACTGCAAGCATTACATGTCGTGATAAGATTTATTTTTTCAATACCTTAATTTATTAAAAAGGTTACAGGTTTATATACCTACTCACCTTAGTTCTTTTTAACCGACTTCCCAAAAAGGAGGAGGTTCTCAATTCGGATGTTTGTATTTTTTTTTTTGTTTGTTCGGGCATAACTCCGTCGCTTGCCAACCGATTTTAAAAATTTGTTTTTTTGTTGGAAAGGGAATACTTCCCAAATGGTCCCATGATAAGGAAACCAGGATCTGATGATGGCATCCCAGAGAAGTCGAGGGGAACTTTCGAAAATCGTATAGGCAACTAGTGCGTTTGTATTTTGCTTTTCTGCGATTTTGCAGTGGTGTTAGGTGTGCCGTGTGGGGTACCACTAAAAAGTGAAAAATAAAAAACTTCCCAAAAAGGAGGAGGTTCTCAATTCGGATGTTTGTATTTTTTTTTTATGTTTGTTCGGGCATAACTCCGTCGCTTGCCAACCGATTTTAAAAATTGTTTTTTTGTTGGAAAGGGAATACTTCCCAAATGGTCCCATGATAAGGAAACCAGGATCTGATGATGGCATCCCAGAGAAGTCGAGGGGAACTTTCGAAAATCGTATAGGCAACTAGTGCGTTTGTATTTTGCTTTTCTGCGATTTTGCAGTGGTGTTAGGTGTGCCGTGTGGGGTACCACTAAAAATTGAAAAATAAAAAACTTTTTACAAAAAAATAAAACCGACTTTTGACTTTGTAAAAAGTTTTTTTGCCTAACACATACTTAGTTTTTGTAAGGATATGATTAAGTGCCTAAAATCAATACGGCCGGATTCTGAACCTCGATAAGTACCTGCAACGGTGCCGCTGAGGTACTTGACCCTATGTTCCCAAGATTAGGTCGCTCAATATAGGCAGCTTGAGCTAATGCCAATGAGCTATTAACTACTTGGTGTCAAACGTATTAAATGAATTATTGGCAACAATTAGTTTACTTTTTGTTAAAACCTTTTATGACATAGCCCTTAAACATTTTGTGTACCTAAAAAAATATTGGAAAATAAAATCGCTGTACTTCTTAACTATGCTACGAATTTTAATATTAACACATAATTATCTCAACACTTACCGAAGAGTAAATGTATAAAAATATCTGCGTTTTGCAGTCGTAGAAAACCTTCTGCAAAACATGCTTTTAATGTAAGAGTGCTCATAGCAAAATAATATATTATGTATTAAGAGGAAACGCGGGTGGAGAGACTTGGTATGTAAATAGTCATAATTCGAGGTTTGGCTCTCGCCTGTTTCCTTCTTCAATATTGGACAGATTTATGAGATATTTCATGAACTGAATAAGAAGAATATATTTTGTGCCGCTATGTTTTCCTTTTTGATGATATATTAAACGTGAAAGCACTAGGACCCTCAAAACATGCTCAAAATTGTCCAATAAACTGCTGTCAAAAGAGCCTTACTGAACAAGTTTGGCAACTATTAATGAATAAAGAAAAACATAGGGGCACAGTTTATATTCTTCTTATTCAGCTTGTGTAATATCTTTTGAATAGATTTAATATTGGAGGAGGAAACAGGCGAGAGCCAAACCTCGAAATACAACTTTTTACATACGAAGTCTACAAGCCCACATTTCCTCTTAAACTATCCCGTTACCGAGTGACTGACAGACAACGCACAGCCAAAATTACTGGACGTAGAAAACTGAAAATTGGCATGTAGGTTCTTTTGGGAGTGCAAGAGAGTTATAAGAGACGAATTCCCAAATTTCCCACAAGAACGGTAAAAAAACGGGATTTACGTGTATGAAGTCGCGAGCAAAAGCTAGTATTTTATGAATAACACACCTAAAACCGGCCATGTGCGAGTTGGCCGCGCTCGCAAATGGTTCCGAAAGCATCGTAATTTTATAACATGTAATTTTGAAATAGACATTCGACTTCTTTTAGGTTTTTTTTTTTGTATTATTTTTCTTATATCAGCGTCCAATAGTTTTGGAGATATGGGGTGTGAGACTGACAGTAAGCCCTTGTATTTTTAATTTAGCAATTTTTGTCACCCAATAGTGACCGCAAAAAATAAATACTTTACACAAACTTGAAAAACGAGCCAAGAGGATCATCGGCAATGATAGGCTCTTCGAATCGAAGCTCCAAAGTCTTGAGCATCGTAGCCTGTCGGTTTTCTATCGGTTACATTTTGGGGCGTGTGCGACGGAATTGCATAATTTAATTCCCGCCACCACCGGTACATGGTGGACATCCCAGCTATACGCACAAAACGTTTTGGGAATACATTCATTGTGCGTACAGCTAAGGAGTTGAATTCCCTGCCGGAGTCTGTGTTTCCTGATAGCTACCACCTGGGAGTCTTTAAGTCAAGAGTGAATAGGTTACTTCTAGGTACTCCACCTCAGACCGCATCATCGCTTAACATCAGGTGAGATAGCAGTCAAACGTATGCCTACCAATAGTAATAAGTATGTGGAGCAAATTGGCTGTGACAGACAGACAAATACACGAGTGGGTTCTGGTTATTCATTCAGACGTACGGAACCATAAATACGGCTATTCTTACACACTAACTAATGAGCAGTTGTCCAAGTTTTTCTAGATATTTACATAAAATTCAGTACATAAAGTTCAGTAGTTATTAAATATTTAATAAAATGCTTGAGTTTTTTACCTTTGACATTGACTACTCGCTACGAGTAGGTCCGCGATAAATCAAAACATACTTAATTCTTGAATGTTTTGTTTTTTGCCAGATTAAATGACGTCATTACACTTTATAATGTCTTCCAAAATATGATCATGTTTTTTTAAAAAAAACTGGCTCAATGGAAGTCCGACTTCCGTAATTGAGGGAACTTAACGGTTATCTCAGAGAAGAAAAACAGCTTCTTTTGTGCTAATGTGTCACCAACTGTTTTTAGTCTACTCTAAAAATGTGGTTCCTCCGATCAAATTATATCTCAAAAGATTTTAATTCTTGCTATCTGACATCAAGTAGGTATAGCGGTCGACTGTGAAGTGTAGGTACTATCTATGTAATATGTTCATCTAAAAGTCAGTTTCATATAACTAAAATTAAAAAATACAGCCATTACAGCGCCGTGAGCCAGCGAAGCGGAGAAACGGAGATATTATTACCTGTGGATTTGCATAAAATCTCCGCACCACGTAGTCACTGACATTTTGACTGACATGTTAGGTTAATATTTCTACGTTTCTCAGATTCGCTGCTTCGCTCTGCGTAAATGGACTAGCACCCACCCTTACGGGTGTTAACGCCTACAAAAGAGTAAATAGGTACATGCCTCCGCTTCCAATTGCGGCTTACTATTATCAGGCGTATTTCATTCCGAGAATTACTTAAACCTAAGCTAACAAAACAAAAGAAAACGTGTATAGTAAAAATATACTTTGCAAACATTTTAATGAAGTTCTAAAAATACAAAAAAGACACCTGTTTCCGCCCGGGATCGAACCGGGGGCCTTGTGCGTGTGAAGCACACGTGATAACCGCTACACTACGGAAACTTGTTGTAGAGTGCTGAATTTATGGAATAGTACCTAACATGTTGCGTTTTGCATTGATACGTCACATAATTAGGTATTTTAATGATATCAAGAATAAGGTAGTCTAAAGTGTGTTTTTTAATCCCTGAGACTAAATTGACAAGTGAAAATGGCCAACTGCCAATAGCAATTATATCAGTTTTGACATTTGCACTTGTCATTTTTGTCTCCGGGATTATAAAACAAACAGCACTTATGTAACTTTCTCTTTAAAAGTTCCTAGAATTCGGCCTCTAGTGCAGTTAGTAATACTGAGACAGAAATAAACAGGCCCAATAACATTGTTCATTTAATAAATACGTCACTGTATCGCATGATTATGTGGACTGTAATAATGATAATAAATGTTCTAATATAGCAATAAATAATCTTATAAAACAAACATAATTATCACTTAGTTATAAGCCTGTTTAAACAACAATATTTAATTTTCATCACAAGTTTTAAAACATGAACACGTACATAGTTAGTGCTGCCATCTAGTTTCCACTCTGGGTACTTTAATCAAATATGTTGTCTTCACTTCCCTACTCAGAGATGTCGCTGTCATACCGTCATATTTGTATTTAGATACTAAAATATTATTGTACGCCGACAATTAACCAGTTAATTTTAGGTTATTCCCATGTTAACAAGGGGGGTTATTTTCATTAATCCAGACTAAGTGCTGAGGAAACCATATCCAAAATTCTTAAACACCTGAACTTGATTTTTTTTAGTCTCTTTGGGATCTGACCCAGTCAAGTAGAAGTTTTCATTCCATTTCCACGTTAAATATAAAAAGTCGGCAAAGGGCGAGTCACACGAAGGGTTCGATACCAAAAACCGATAGAAAACATATTTCTTGAATGGAGCCCTCTTTAATTTTTAATTTTATTTATATTATTTGTTGTTATAGTGGCAATAGTGATACACTGAAAAATCCAACTACCTACCTATTACGGTTCTTGAGATGCAGCCCGCTGACAGACAGACGAACGGACAGTAGTCTTAGTATATAATAGGGTTCCGTTTGGTTACCCTCCGGGTACGGAACCCTAATAGGTTTGCTATCGCTATCCTCTTGACAACCTCGTAGATATCTTCACTCTCTTTATTAAAGTGATCGTCAGCAACAAGCGGTAATGCGATTGATTCTTACATAAACCAATCACAGCAGTTTAGGTTTGCCCCATTTATTTTGCGATAACTCTTTGTTGCTGAAACTTATTTCTATATTCATTTGTACAATTTTAATTGGAGTTAATATTTTTTTTACAGTTGATAGGCTCGCGTTTGACCTCTTTCTCACCTGATGGTAAGCGATGATGCGGTCTGAGATGGAGCACGCTTGCCTAGAAGTAACCTCATCACTCTTGACTCCCAGGTTGAGCTATCAGGAAACACAGACTCTGGTAGAGAATTCCTCTCCTTACTGTACGTATTATGAATGTAAATGGCGATTGCAAATTTTATCATTTACACTGATACATGTACCTCATTCTAGGCCTCTTAACTACACCAACAAAATCGTTTCTTTGTCTGAAATCATACGGTTTCCACCTTTACATAAACACCTAACCTACAAACGTTTATTCTATTGTTTTTTGCTTTACAATTATTTTCGAAACCGTATAATTTTACTCACTTAAGATACTCAATCCAATCCTAATACAAAAACAGTGGTTTGGAGCAGCAATACTTTATAATTTTTACTTAATCTATCCGACTGTCCGACTTCGCAGGAACTCTCGGATATTGTGTTTGCTATATAACATCCTTCACAACCCTAAAACGCCTTCCTATCTGCGGGAACGCTTCTCATTTTCCCGTCCCTCAGATGCGCCTTGCAGGTCGCATCTTAGAAACCTCCTTAAGTCCCCTCCCCACTCCACTGATTTTTACTCCTATTCCTTTACTGTGCACGCGGTTAGGTTGTGGAATTCACTACCGCCTGATATTAGAGACTGCAAAACTTTTACAGTTTTTAAAAAAGAGTGAAAGAACACTACCTTTCTGTATCGTCATAGTTGCAAGTATGTATTTATTTATTTGTATTTATCTTAAAATATTATTTAGTATATATTAGCGTCATATATATATATATTATTATTTTTTTGTAATATTTATTTATTGTATGTTATATTTAAAGTTTACTGTTTTTTATTATTTTTTTTATTTTTACTTTTACACACGTCTACATCTCTTTTATTTGGCTCTCCTTTCGCAGGTATGCTGGAAGAGATTTCACTAGAAATAAGCATCACCTTTGTACCTATTTTGCTGTCTCCTTTTTTTTGTTATCTACTTGTGTGTGTGTACATAAATTGTTAAATAAATAAATAAATAAATAAATAAATACTTGCATTACAAAAGTGCCGAGTATTCACCATAAAAACTCGTTCTATTGTTAGTAAATTTACCATGAGTTTTAATTTTCGAGGATTTTTCAAAAGGAAAATAGTAAAGAGGTGTTTTTGGTAATATTGGTCCGAATACGGAAAATGTATTTCGCTGAAGTCACACATTCTCTGAATTACAGAGGGATCGGATTTTCAGTATGAAACCCGTAAACCAGGGAATTCTCTGGGAATCCATTGTCTTGTGGCGTACACGCGGGAACAAGCTTGCCATAATATATTTAGGTAAGTTCAAAATATAACTGACTCACTCAGGAACTGTACTTTTAGGGTCACTAATGGAGCCCTATTACTAAACTTCCACTGTCCGTCTGTCCGTCTGGCTGACAGCGGGCTGTCTCATGAACGAGTAGAGAGCGTATTTCTATTGAGGCTTCTAACTTCATTGCATGTGTCTAACCGGATGTAGCTGTATACTAGTTCTTACCTACAGTTTTGTATGTTAATCCCTACTAATATTATAAATTCGTAAGTAAACTCTGTTTGTCTGTTTCTTCTTCGTGCCCATACCACTGAACCGATTTGGATGATTTTTTTACAAAAATAGTTTAAGACTCGAGGAAGGACATAGGATAGTTTTTATCCCGGAAATCCCACGGGAACGGGAACTGTGCGGGTAAAACGGAAGCGAAGCCGCTAGTAGGCTATATAATTATATCCCTGGAGTGAATATTCCCTGAGCATCACGCGGGCGAAGCCGCTGGCAGAAGCTAGTAAATTATAACTTGGGCAAGATGTTGTGGTCGTTATATGTGTTATAAATCTGAGTAAAATAATTGCAAACTAATAAATTAGTCCCAAGTTTTGAGTTAATTGGTAGTCCGCCTAGTCATAGCTGATATTGGCTGTCTTGGTACAGTCGTGAACTCGGTGATCTATCAATGGAATCACGACTCTGGTGCTGTGTCTTACCTACTCGTACTTTATCGATATTGTTTTTATGTTCATGTATCGATGTTTTTAGGAAACACGAAAATTTAATCAGCCTAGGGTAACTTAGGAACAGTCACATTTGTAGTGGTTTTCGGTAAGAAAATTTTCGTGTCGCGATAGCGAAATCCAAGGTGGGTTTGAAATTCATATAAATACAAAACCTTTATGTTGTATGTAATATGAGCTTTGTCACTCAGGTGAGGCTCGATATCGAAACGGTTATTTACAGAATAGACTAGCTGCTGAACAATATGAATATAATTATTATGTTTAATAAAATAAAAAACTCGCACCAACAACTTGAAAACGTATTCGCTATTCAAGTTTAAATATTGCGTGCAATCACTATTTCGTTTGATGGCGCATATAATATCATAGATCTACGATAAATGTCGTTTTATAGACGTTTCAATGTCATCTCCAGGCACAAAAGTAGATATTAGATTGACTACCTATAGTAAAAAGCATGATTTTTCAGAAGAATCAGATTTTCATTCTCACTATTCTCAATTCTATCAACATTCTCGTATTTTTCATTCATAACTATTTTTTTAGGCATAATAAACCAAAAATTAGTAATACCTAGCAATATCGTAATCAATCTATTATTTAAAGGAAATATCACCTTGAAACATATCGATACAAAAACTCATGATCCACCTATCGATATGTAAAGGCAGCGGAACAACACTAGAGGTCGTGAATGTAGCGTCTGGCAGAAACCGAAAGTGATGCGCCGTGGGAACAGGGTCAGAGAGGCGCCCGCGAGATCTATCTGTTTCTATAGTAATATTACTTTAATACGGAGAAGAGGTTTATTTATACAAAGCCCGCGACTTCGTACCTGTTTTCCCGTTGCGCTCCGTGTTGGGTTCGATTCCCGAACGGAACCAAAATTTGCATGGTCTATAGATAGTTGTTCCAGGTCTGCCTGTTTGTGTATGTTTTTTTACTCTTGATAGGCATACATTTGTCCACTATCTCTCCTGATGGAAAGCGATAATGCGGTCTAAGATGGAGCACGCTTGCCTGGAGGTAACGTATTTACTCTTGACTTAAAGATTCCCAGGTTGTAGCTATCAGGAAACAGACTCAGGCAGGGAATTCCACTCCTTAGCTGTACGCACAATGAATAGTTCCCAAGCGATTTGTGTGTAGTAGGTGGGATGTGCACCATGTACCGGTGACGCATCGCCGTAGGTCTTGTGGTCTGATGATGGGATGGGCTTGGAGAAATTATATTCCGTCGCACACTCCCCAAAATGCAACCGATAGAAAACCGACAGGCCAGCAACTCGACGTCAATGCTCAAGACTTTGGAGCTTCGATTCGACGAGCGTATCATTGCCGATGATCCTCTTGGCTCATTTCTCAATTGACTCAAAGGCATCAAGCTGGTATCTGGCAGATCCGTCCAAAAGCTGAGAGCAGTACTCCATACACGATCGAATTTGAGGTTGATACATTATGTGACTTTGAATGTTTGTGAACGCACCCACGATAAAGGAGAAATTCCTAGAGCGGGGCAGCGTTTAAAAAAAAGTAAGGAAAAACGAAAAAGAAGAATTTCGGGAATTCCTCCGTTACACATCCCAAGGAACTTCATGCCGACTTTCAGCTTTTTGCGACCAGTTTTGCGGCTGTGCGTTGTCTGTCAGTCAGTCAACCAATAACGAAAGAATTTGATATGCATTGATGATGTGCAACAGAATAAACCAATGACTCTTAATGGGTCATTGTACTCTCCATTATGAACAACCTTTACTGTGGGACTAACAATCACGAAATTCAGTACATTTTGTTGAGTTAGGTATACGCAGAGAAATGTATGAGGCAGTTGATTTTTTTCACGATTCTTTTATTGGTCGCACGTTGCGTTTATCCTGTTACACCTTGTGTAAAGTCGCAGGTCGTAGGCTAAATTATATACTTAGGAGGTAGGTAAACTAGTCTTATGTCCGTTTTACATATAATTATGATCATCATTCATCCAAAGCATCCTGTGTCGCGGGTAGTCGATAGATGCGAGACGCACTCAATTAATTGTGTTAGGTCCTTATTGAGGAGTAATTGCAGTGGTTTCTGTTTCTTAATCACAGTTATCAATTTTGCCAAGGTGCAAGGTCTTGAGGATGTTGCAGTGAAACACAGTCTTTCTTGATCTTCATAGGCCAACATTCCGAAAGTTGATTTATAGACTGATCCTGGTGAAAGAGTCAAAGATGCTCCTACTGCATGGTCTGGGGTGTGGACTGATGATGTTGAGGGAGACTTGGGAACTGGGCGCGTAGTGTGAGAAGGGTAGGATGCTTGTAATATCTTTTTATCTATTTCCTCCATAAATGCTGTCATACTGGAGGCTGTTGCATTCCATGCCAATGCAGCATGTTCTGCCGATTTGTGAAAGTCCTCTTGTTGAGCCATAATATTTTCTGATACAACTGTCAGATCAGCAGAAGAACCGCTATGTTTTGAATTAGCTTCTTGGTATTTCTGGCTTAAGCGGCAGAGTAAGCTGTGATGGAAATCTTCAACATGTATATTAAAGTCTGGGGGGACTCTCCACATGCGAGAAGTAACTCATCTCTCAATTGGGGCATATCATCCCCACGTAAGCGCACCAAATGTCTGTACTTATAAAATAAATCATTTCTGCTGTCATTGATCAAAACACTAATTTCCTTTATGGTTGTGATAATTATCTCGTCTAGAAGGTCCTCCAATTGCAACCAATAATTCTTTAATCTTCTTATTAAATCCTTAATGTTGGTGCAGTTTTCAGGACAAGCAAAGGATGTTGAGAGTTCTGACCAGTTAACCACTCCAGTCACTCACTTCATCGAGTTCCTGAGGATTAATCCCAATATTTGAAGGAGATAAAATAAATATTTCTTAGGGGAGTTCATAGTGAAGCCTTCACTAAACAAAATTGTTTGAGAATCAGTAAAGGGGTTATTACACTACGCGATCTATCGGGCCCGATATCTAGGGCTAGTGTAGTGTAATAAGAAAACGGGAGTAAAGACACTGCCATCGGGCGATCGGGTGGCTCCGATCTCCCTGCTCTGTCTATCACCTAGTGTAAGTAAGAGACAGGCAGGCAGGGCACTCACGCAGTGGCGGCATTGGGTAGATTGGCACCTTGGGCGGATTTGTATTCAGATATTTTCGATTGATTATTTTAGGTACTAAAATATTCGATCAAATTATCAAAATTGATTTCCCTGTCGCGCGCGGTTTAAGAGCGTGTATTCCGTCCACTAGCGCCGCCAATCGTTTTTTATTATTTGTGGTAAATTTAAGACACGTAGATAAAAAACCGCTCTGTAGTGCACTGAAGAAATGTATTTATTATGTTTTGAGAGTTATGTTTTGTACTTTAGAACATAAATAGTTGCCAAAGTCGATATTTTTGCTAAAAGTGGCCACTTTTAGCAATAATTGCGGTTTTGGCTATTTAGCCGTGAGTTATGTATTAAAAATAGCTGTCAAAAAATAATAGATACATTTCTTTAGTGCACTACAGAGCGGTTTTTTATCTACGTGTCTTAAATTTATCACAATTAATAAAAAACGATTGGCGGCGCTAGTGGACGGAATACACACTCTTAAGCGCAACCTGAATTTATTATTTTAGGGAATTAGAAATTATACTCGAAAAAAAAAAGTGAAATTATAATTGTGATGCATTTAAACTGTAATATTTGTATGCAAGTAGTCACGTACAAGAGTAGGTAGTTGATAATTGATGTCTTAAGTTGGAAACAAATAATCGGCACGTCAAAAAAGCCACTTTATTTTTTTTACAGACGCGACTTTGATATCCGTCTAATGAATTAAATAAAAAAAGAATGTAGGTAGGTCCGGGGCGGACCAGCCTTCTCCGCCCCCACTTTACGCCGCCACTGCAGTTAGGGCGCGATTTCTAGTGTAGTGTAATAATCGGCACCCTGCACACTGACCCGCAGGGATAGAGCGCCTTAGATATCGGGCCCGATAGATTGTGTAGTGTAATAACCGCTTAAGCAGTGGCTTTCTAACAAATAATGCGGAGATGCGCTCCCGGATTTCTCTAAAGATCTGGACAATGAGTCCAAAATTATTATCACTGGACCGGTCGCTGTGGCGACGCTTGGAGGAGGCCTATGCCCAGCAGTGGACGTCTTTCGGCTAAAATTATGATGAGGATCCTGCGCTTCTTGTAACCAGCAGATTTCTTCAGTCTCCACCAGTAACTTTCTGAGCGAGAAAAAAATCGGCAATTGTTTACAATTTTTTTTTTTTTTTGCAGGAGTGGGAAATCCTCATGGACGAATCGGCCGCCCACTCTGTGAGACGACCGAGACAGTGCCGGACTCTTACCGGCTAAAACCCACTCCTGCCACGCTTGGTTTCCTCTGACCATATCAGAGTTTGTGTTCAGCGATTTTTATTTGTTTCTCAGTTCTTATAGGGGAGACAGTATTTTATTTATTAAATTTATGAGTCAACTTCTTATGTAGAGGCATGCAAGTGGACACCACATCTATCTTACGTCTATTTATTTAACTTAGATTACTTATTTTAGGTTTTTGATCTACAGAATTCTGTTGTAGTCGAAAGAGTACAGGGAGCAGTTCCTTAATATATAACTTACACTAACACAATTACTTATCTAACTTATTTCTATATCTAATTATTGTAAACTATTTTTATTTCGCTTAAACTAGTGTACATCTATTTTATTTCTATGCTAGTCTCTAATATACTTACGATACTATGACAGCATATTTGCTTAAACAGTTTTATTACGAGCTATTACTTTTCTTACAATAAACTTACAATAATCTAAAAATATTTATCATCTTACTTCTAAGTATTTCTTTTGCGTTTTCCGACGTTATTTTTGTGCCTAGTGCGCTCTCGGCGTCGAAACGACGTTTCGCAAACTGTGGGCAGTCAAACAAAATATGCGGGACTGTTTCGCTCGTGTCCGGGTCACAAATGCACGATGGACTCTCCTTGCACTTGAAGCGGCTCTAGTACTCAGAGAATCCACCGTGCCCCGTCATTATTTGCGTATATAAGCTGTTTGTTCCAATTTTTCGGATGACAGCATAAGCCATCCGCACATCCGGGAGAAACAACTTAGTCACCGAAGCAGTGTGACCATCGTCGTATCTGCGATTCCATTCGTCAAGCGTCGCCATACGTATGCTCCGCTTGACGAATGAGATCGGACACTGATCGTAGTCAGGTTTTCTTTTGGAATTCACAACGGCCTCTTTTGCTAACTGGTCGGCTCTTTCATTCCCCAGCAGCCCCACATGGGCTTTAATCCAAAACAAGTTAACTACCTTGCTTTGGAGGGATGCAGATCTTAGGTTATCCCTAGCCTCCACGGCTAGAGGGTGGAGCGTACTGGGGTTTGTGATTGTTTGAAGAGCCGCCATTGAGTCGCTGTAAATTCCGAAAGAAGACTCCCTCAGCTTTGCGACCTCTCTGGTTGCCCTCGCTAATGCTAGGAGCTCAGCCTGGTAAACCGTACAGTATCTAGATAGGGCAAGTTTGTGGGCTCTGGTCTCGCCATCACCTTTCCATAAGGACAGTGAAGCGCCGACCCCTCCACCAATCTTGCTCCCATCTGTAAAGATGCGAACATCGAAGTTGCAACTGGTGTCGAGTTGTTCTTGGTTCACCAGGCCGTCGAAACTCAACATTTCGCGTGTTGCAGGATGAGGAGCCTCGATCGCAGTGGACATTCGCTCGACCTCCCCGCCCTTCAGCGAAGCCTGGGGCACTCCCCTCTTGGCCTCGTACAGCAATGCCGCCTCACAAACTCGGAGGTCAAGGGGGAGTATCCCAGACAGCACCAGTGCTGAGTTCAAGGAGACCGTGCGATATGCCTTGCACATCTTCTGGGCTATTCCCCGCTGAACGGTCCCCAGCTGTTTTATAATGCCCAGTTTTTTGGCAGCGGGTGCCCAGACGCTGGCAGCGTATAGTATAATGGGCTCCACAGTTGCCAGATATATGGTGCGAATAACTTCCGGGTGCAGCCCCCAGCTGACCCTCGCGGCTCTACACAGCTGTTTATAGACCGCGATTGCCTTCCTGCAGACGAGTGACACGTGGGTGTTTACTATTATGTGTGATTGTTTACTATTAGGGAGCTTCACAAGTAACTATTAAGTGCAATCAGGGCTAAATAGTGCCATCATCGGTACAATATGCCGTCGCTTTATGCGGAACACGGGTAGGTTTTAGTCAGTAAGTGTCTAAACACACTATGCCGAAGGTACGCAACCGAAGTTCCGCGGCTGTTTTGACGTTCCAACGTATTCGGCTGATATGACACACTGTAAGTACCGATTGCCGACGAAGACCCGGAGCGGGGAGTAGGCACGTCTACGCACCTCATGTCCGCCCGATGTTTTTTTTTTTTCGCCTCTGTCTACGCACGACGCAAGGGCCTTTTTTGTGTTATTAAAACATAGGTACCTACACCATGTTTGATTCAGTAAAAAAATTGTATCGCGGTTGAGTTGCGACCGTGTTTATGGATCAATCATCTGTCAATGTCAATGAGCTTATGTCCGGTTATTTAGATAACACGACAGGATGCCACGACCGCGCTTTTGACACTTTGGACACTCACAAAGTTGCGCAACTGAATTTTTGTCGCGTAAGTTCGGCACTTATGGTGTGTCATATCAGCCGAATACGTTGGAACGTAAAATCATATTATAAGTTGGGGGATTATATTGAAGATAAAAATGCTTGGCTGAATGCTGGTCCTGCTCCACAGCCACTAGGGAGCCCAAACTAATCTGTAAATAGTTCGGAAACATTGTTGGACCGGCTGAAGATTGTAAGAAAAATTTGCATTGTTAGAATCAACTTACTAAGCATTGTATAATTTCAGCCATTAACAGCACATGTGTGAGTACTGTGTACCTTTAACTTTAATTATCAGTTTTAGGTATGTTTTTGACTTGAATGTACCCTGGCGGTTGGGAGTGTCATGCTCACTCAAAAGTCTAGCTGATGGTGGCGTATGCGTTGGATCATTTGGCTCCCTTCAAAATGGTTGAGCCGAATGGTGCTGGCGCATGCGTCATGTTCGTGAACGGGCGCCGTCAGTCGGGACTGGTCATTTCTTAGCTGCCATGGTTAATTTTAATTATTTCTTTGAATTGTTCCTCTTTTATTCCGGACGCTTTTATCCTGCTTGTTTTTTACATCGTTCTCACATGTATGTATAATGTCAACCCGATGTAAATAAATCTTTGTAAAAAAATATTGTTTTTAAAAGAGTGTCCATGGAGTTTCTTGCACGTTCTTCTCCATAGAGATCTACGCTTTGGAACGTGCAAATAGCTTCAACTTTTTGGACCGACCGACCTTGACAATTCAAAAGTGCCTGTAAATGGTTTAATTGAAATAAATGCTTGAATTTTGAATTTTGAATTTTTTTTGAATTTTTTCAGCTGCGGAAGTTCCATCGCGTACCTTCGGCATAGTGTGTTTAGACACTACGAGTCTGACACTCCCTTCCGCTCCGCCCAGAGTCAACGGAGCCTTTGATAATTTCCCGTCTCGCCCTCCTCAAATTACACACCGAAAGTAAACTTCACCAACATCCGTCAACGGGAAGTCTATTTAATTCGTAACTCTATGACATACACGTGACGTCACATCTAAACAAACCAATGAGAGCCTAGTTTCTTGTAGACTTGTGCTCTGATTGGTAGCCATTTTATTTCAGTTCACAATTTCTCGGAATTAAATCGAGAAATTGAAAACTATCAAATTTTGATGCGTAAAAAAGTATTACGAATGTTCAGTTGACAATATTTATCGAGAGTTTACAAACCCTCAAGTTATTTTATAATCTGACGAAGTTTTCTACTTTCCGGTGACATATACAACATTCAATGTGTCCGTGTCATATTATGAAAAAGTATTATTGATGGTTTTCGGGGGCGCTTATAACAAATTGAGTTCGAAATTATTTCACTTTTTCTCATGGTTTATGGACAGCAAACTACGGATCGGTTTTCCCTTTTTGGGAACTTATTTTTGCATAAGTCGTGCCTTTGATTGATACCTACCTTGAAGAACAACCCTGAATGTAAATGTTGTTCACGTTCTCGTGGCAAACGATTACGACGATTTATTTTTAGGGTTCTGTACGATTTATTTTAAGGGTAACTAACGGAACCCTATTAATAAGCCTCCGCTGTCCGTTCGTCTGTACGTCAGCGGGCTGTATCTCAAGAACCGTAATCAGTTAAGTACAAAGATAGTTAAATTTTCACTGAGTGTGTATTTCTATTGCCGCTATAACAACAAATAACAAACTCCCAGGGGGCTCCCATACAAGTAAACTTTTTTACAGTTGGTATGGAACCCTCCGACTGAGAGTCCGACTCGCACTTGGCTTGAATTTTTTTGGAAATGCAAACTACTTAGTCGATCCTCTGTAAAATGTCAGCGTGAAAGGCTCGCTAATGTCACGGACTCACGGCTATCTTGAATATTATTGCATCGCTCCAAATTGTTTAAAGGTGCTTTAATGGACTAAGCTTAATCCCAGAGCTGCCAGACTTAACTTATTTTGACATTATCAATAAATAAAAGATATATAATTATGTCACCCGAGAAAACGACGAAGATTGTAATCAATCTTTATTAGATTATGATTTCTCGATTCATATTATGAAAAAATCGTTGGTCTGTACCAACCTTGGTAAGCGATTATTATTTTTACTGATATCAAAAAACTTTCCTGGTTTAATTATGTCGTCTTCAATTCCTGGCTGAGCCTATGGTATATTCTGCCAACGGCTCACCATGTAAACTATTCTATTCACCTAAGCTTACACGGGGAGATTTTTACAGAATCGTTCATTATTTTTTTTTTTTATTTTTTTTTTTAAACATAACGGGGATTCTCTTGGCCCAAATCTCACCCGATGGAAAGTGATGATTAGGCCGAAGATGGAAGCGAGTTTCACCCGGAATCTTCTTACACAGAGGAACTGGCTATCATACCTCTAACTGCCGGACCACAACAATGCTGTTAACATTGTTGTTATGGCGACAGACTTAGACATGATGGTGGTAACTTGCCAGGCGGACTTATAACAAGTCCTACCACCAACCAAGCCGAGCAAAAAATTTGCCCCCGTTGGGAATCGAACCCGGGACCTCTGGGTCTGAATCAGGTGGTATAACCACTAGACAACGGTGGCGGTTAGTGTCACCTGTTTAGCACCACCCGGGGACCACGTGTAGGGATTCGCTGAAGGGTATTCTCCTACGGACGCGGGTGACTCGGCCCCCAAAAATGTATGCTAATATGCTGCTTTTTGAGTTGCTACATGCCTGTGTGAAGTTCCCGTCTAAAGACAACCTTTTTCTTTTTTTCTAGGCGATTCTTCTTCATATCGTGTGAGCGATAAGGTCTAACGACCACAAACCCTAGTTTCAGAGTTTCTAAACCGCCTCAAGTGCCTCTGACATGGATTAACGACCGCCATTTGGTGGCCGGGACCACCGATGAATTATTGTTTTCGTGCTGACCTGACTCAAGAAATAGATATTTTCAGCCCAGTTCGTAAGAATTTTTAAGGTGTGTGGCATGCTTCGGCAATTTTTGTTCTGAAAATCCGTATCAACATTTGATTAAGTTGTAACCTAAAATACTGTGACAAAATGTGCAGTCGATACTGACACAATCTGTTAATCTTTGTCATACCTTTCTCAGAAACCCAAACCGGCTGACAACCAGGTAAATCAACGTCCACACTAGGACCATTTCTATCGCGTATCTAATCAACGGCATAATGACCTGTGTCTCAAGTGAATAAGGTGTGGATTCTGTTTTAAAAGTGCAAGTGTATTAATCAAATGCACATACACGATACGATTCCATTTATCTGTATTGGGTTTAGTACCGTTGGGAAAAAAGAATCGCTTCTAATAGCATTAATGATTTTTCAAGAAATGTTTTGAGTAGAGATGAGTCGTCGGACGATGATTCAAAAATGCACAACGTTACTGTTCAAGTTTTCACTTCTGCCGGCACTCCCTGAGTGAATCGCGTTGTTTTTTTTTTTCAGAATAACAGTTTAATCCACGAGATCGGTAAAGCTAGTATCGGCATGACTTATGGCATAAGCCTCCCCTAGGCTAGTATCCTGTTAGGGTAGGTACATTGAATAATATAGCGCTGGTTTTCAGCGGCAGTCGGAGTTGACTGGATGACGTCGACAGGAGCAGCATAAAAATCTGTAATCAAAATCAAACTTTAATCGTAAAAAGTCAATCGTTATCACTTTATCTTCTGTCCGTACTCGTCTCACATATGACGCAACGTGGAAAGTTGCGTGGAATCACACCTGTGCCCGCGCTCCGCTCAGCCGTGCAGTAATTATATAGAAAGGGCCGCTTTATGGGACAGAACTGGACTATGGGGGCTAAGGAGTGCCTGCTGGTGATAATGTGATATCATAATATGTTACACGCTGGGATCTGATTAAGATTATTGTGTAATTAATTTGTATTTTAATAATAGGTGTGTATCGGCAAGCCCGGACTTCACCTCAGCGGAGATGTGTGGAGATGACCGAAGCGGAGACCAGAAGAGGTGTGTTTTAGCTAGGATGGATCCATCGAAATTGTGTAAAGATTTGAACTGGCTAGATTGTAACGGAGATTTGTGCTGACTACACGCCGCACACATGTCAGCTGCGCGCGCGCGCTGCGTGCCATCGTCAGCCTGCGAGACAAACCTCACATCTCCGCCTTGTACCGCAGCCCAGCTCAATCTCAGCATGAAACAGGTTAGATTTCTGCTTCCATCGCGCCATACATATAAAACATATCCGCTCAGTGGTATCCATTGAAGCAACGTGGCGACGAGATGTGTGATTAACGAAATTCTATTGGTTTTTGAAAACATATCTACGTCACGCTCGTCTCTTCTCCGCTTTGGTAGAGTCCGGGCCTAAGACCTCAAGCGAAAAGCAGAGGACCGAATGTTCTGGCGCAGCATAGGATGACTTTCAGAGTACTGTGAATAATTCTACCAAACTATTAAAAATAGTTTTAGCACTAGATCTTTTGACGATGTGTTTTTTTTGAAGTCAGTCTCATTATTTCCTTAAAAACAAATTTAGACCTACTTACCTAAAAACAAATTGGTCCTTAGTTACGCCGAACGCCTCCTTCTTACGACATACAATCAAAAAAAGAAAACAATCTCAAAAGGATCAATAAGTAAGTCTTGTAAACTGTTACAACAACACTGATCAATTAAACTTTATTTATTAAGGTAAGCATTTACTCATTTCGAATATAAAATAAAATTACACTTTTCTTAGAATACACAAATGTATACTGTTACTTTGAATCGGTTTTTGCAACTGCTAAGTTATTTAAGGCAGGGTTAGTATTACCTAAATGAGGTCGGAAGTGGTTAATAATGTTTCCGGTTTGGACTAATTGGAACTGGTAAGTAGCAAAAACGGCACGTGTTACAAATAATGAAGGTTATTTCATTAACTATTAAGTTTTGTAGGTACATAATTATACTGTTACTAGCTTCTACCCGAGACTTTTTTTAACTAATTTTGACCCAAAGAGTCTATGGTTTGACTACTATCTCACCTGATGGTAAGCGATGATGCGGTCTAAGATGGCGCACGCTTGCCTAGAAGTAACCTTTTTGTTTTATTTTTTTTTTATACAAAACGGGGAAACTCTTGGCCCAAATCTCACCTGATGGAAAGTGATGATTAGGCCGAAGATGGAAGCGAGTTTCACCCAGAATCCTCTTACACAGAGGAACTGGCTAGCATACCTCTAACTGCCGGAACACAACAATGCTGTTAACATTGTTGTTATGGCGACAGACTTAAACATGATGGTGGTAGCTTGCCAGGCGGACTTAGAACAAGTCCTTACACCAACCAAATCGAGCAAAAAATTTGCCCCCGCTGGGAATCGAACCCGGGACTTCTGAATCAGGTGGTATAACCACTAGACCACGGAGGCGGTTAGTGTCACCTGTTTAGCACCACCCGGGGACCACGTGTAGGGATTCGCTGACGGGTATTCTTCTACGGACGCGGGTGACTCGGCCCCCAAAACTTATTCACTCTTGACTTTAAGACTCCCAGGTTGTAGCTTGTACGCGCATATTCTGTTTTCCCCGTCCCCTTAGGAATTTTGGGAAAGTCCCCTCTTAGTGCTCCCCTATAATCCCCAAGGAACTTAAATGCCACATTCACGTTTCTGCAACCAGTAGTTTCAGCTGTGCGTTGTCTGTCACATTAGGATGATACTTCAACAGGAACAGGGTAGTCAGCTCCACGAACAAGCTTAACTTTCAATTCATCGCATCGATAATCATCAGCAATTTCATGAACAGAATAAAACCCATAAAGATCAATTAATAGTCTGACATAATATCAAATAACACATTTATTAAACAACATAGCTAACTAGTTAGTTTTTATGTTTTCAAATTTCTAAACAAAATCATTAAATCTCAGAATATAAACGTTTTAAAATACTAAGCTTTAGGAGTACTTTCTACTAGTATCAAAGTTATATAATAGTTTTAAATGCCGTGATGACTGATTTTAGTTATCTCTCTTGACTCTCGATCTGTAAGCTGACGAAGATAGACAGCTCAAGTTAATCCAACTTGAACAACTTACAAATATCGCAGACTTTGGAATGAAATGTCATTTCAATACAAATGTCACTTGTGTGTCTTTGACTTAGGCTGGTTACATTCCCTCGCTGCATTCAAGATTCTTGTATTATATCCCTCGCTGCTAAGAGTAAACTTTCGATTCCTTGATTAGGTTCAGGATTCAATATGACACCCGTGACATAAGACTCTGCTTTATCCCCTTATTGCATAATCTACTATTAATAGTAAACTTTGTACATAGAACATTATGAACAACAAAAACCGAGTTCATTAACACCCACTATTTCCGACAGTAAATTCAAATGCATAACAGTTCGTTAAATTAGAAGTGAACGGTATAATCTTTCTCCATAAATACCATTATACAAAAGAGAAATTGTTCCTTATAGAGTTATATCGTGGTATATCTACTAAGTATGACATTAATCGGATTAATACCAGTATTCAAGTTTATTATTTCCGTGGTATTAGCAACAATGACCGGTGTATCGTCTTCGGTCGACTGACTACTGGTTACAAGTCTGTTCAGTGCTTTGACTAATGTAATTTAAACAATAATTGTATTAGTTCAGTTGAGGGGATCGATAGCTACTGCTGTTACAAATTGATATTTATTTGATTCCTTCATTGAGCTTTAAAGGTTTTTTATTTAATATCTTCCTTTAAAATCTTTAATTAATTTAACAAATATAAGTTGCGTTTGTGTTCATTTAATTGATGTGTTAATATTTTCATAATTATCGTGCGTTACCCATTCCGGAAAAACCGTGAAAATGGAAGGATTTAGTTAAAACTACATTCAAGATACTGTTGTTGATGCTAAAAACATTCTCATTAAATAGGTTTTTTTTTTAATTTGGCACGAGTGGGAAATCCTCATGGAATTAGAGGTATGATAGCCAGTTCCTCTGTGTAAGAGGATTCCGGGTGAAACTCGCTTCCATCTTCGGCCTAATCATCACTTTCCATCAGGTGAGATTTGGGCCAAGAGTTTCCCCGTTTTGTATAAAAAAAAAAAAAAAAAAAAATGGACGAATCGGCCGTCCACTCTGTGAGACGGTCGAGGCAGTGCCAGACTCTTACCGGCTAAAACCCTCTCCTGCCACGCTAGTTGTCCTCTGACGTTGTCAGGACCCTTCTGAAGCTGTTCTAATTATTTGTTTGTCTTTTTCTTTTTATACTATATCTTATGACTAAAACTGTACACAACATATTGTAACCTACGACAACTGCACTTCTGTAAAGCTTAGTTTGAGGTATGACAGACAGGTTATTTTAAATAAGCTATAGTACTTATTTGTACGATATACAGTTATACACTTTACATAAATATGTATAAAGAAAGAAAGAAAGAAAGAAAGATAAATGTTTATTTGGGACTCGCACAAAACAGACAGAAGCAAAATAACAAAATACAGATAATAACATGAAATTGATCTGTGCGAGGCCAAAAAGGTCCCTATCTCAGCATATGCTGCGATATCTAAATAAATAAATAACAGCGCTGGTATTACGATAGGGCCTGTGATGCCACGGACGCCCTCACGTAGCACATACTAAATATAAATATGTTAAATTAATAAAAATAAATAAAAAATGATTAAGAATTGTAAAACAAACACTAAAATACACATATTTAATAAAATAACATAATAATATCGACCAACGCTCAAAGGCCCGATGCTCCAATTTCATTTGTAAATGTCACAAATGACGGAACGGGCGAGCGCACTTTGAGTGTTGTGGTCAGTGTCAGGTTGTCTTTGGTTGTCTTTTTGCTGGAGAACAGTAGTAAATAAAAGTTATAACCATACAAAAAGCCATAAATGTCAACTTTTGGCACCTAAACTAGCGTATTAGATCAATGTAATTGGATCGTTGCAGTCTGAATTGTGTAGTTTCTTCGCAAGAAGGCGTTTTGTATAGAACATAAAAACACAAAACACCTAAGCGTGCTAGGGTAAGTTTATGTACTTTCCTTTTGAATCCGTAGTAAGTGTTGCTTGAGCTTAGAACTAAACGTACCAACTGTTTTTATAGCACGAAACGGCGGTGGCAGGTCGTTCCAGCAACGAGAAACTGCGAATTTGAAACTTCCATGGAATGCAGCAGTTCGATGTGGCATGGTCAACAAGAGGTAAGCAGATGCTCTTGTTTTTACTTTGTTCACATCTCTAGACCAAGTTAATTTATCATACAGATATCTTGGTTTTTTCGTGAGAATTATGCCAAATAACAGGGTAGCCAGATGAAGCTTTCTCCGGTCTGACATTCTCATCAAATTACCCTTATTTAAAAATGGAGTTATGTGAGATCTAGGAGGGACATTGAAACAGAATCTCGCACAAGCATTCTGTACCCGCTGGATCAGTCTTTCACTCCTCCCAAGGATGCACGCTCCATACACAGTGTCAGCGTAGTTCAGCTTGGATAAAATAAGTGACTCACAGAGCATGACACGCATGTCCACACTAATGTAGGGACGAACACGGTATAAGAGTTTCAGACGGTAAAAGCAGTTGCGTACAGCCTCCATGACATGAGTCTCAAAGTGCAGTTGCTCATCAAATACCACCCCAAGATTACGGGCTTCCTGCACCCTTTCAATGGAACACCCATCAATCTTCAAGTCCAAGCTGACATTACTCATTTTAGTTAAAAAAACCCTAGTTCCCAAAATCATAAATTTAGATTTTATCGGGTTCAAAACCAGGGAATTTCTCCTCGACCAGGCTGAGACCCCATTTAAATCCTCGTTCATTCTATTTACAGTGATGAAATGGCAAATACATCTGCAGATCATCATCATATAGGTGGAACTTAGCATTGAGCAGGCAGTTTGTAATGTCAGCGCTGTACAGGATGAAAAGCAACGGTCCCAGGATTGATCCCTGTGGCACACCCCTGTACACGCACTTAGGATCCGAGGACTTTACGGCTCCATCAACATCGCCTGTAACCCGGACTGATTGAGACCGGTGAGTTAAGTAACTTCGAAACCATTTTACAGTCTCAGGCAGGCATCCATAGTAAGACAGCTTGGAGAGGAGAAGTGAAGTATTGATAGAGTCAAAAGCACGTGAAAAATCTAGTAGGACAAGCATGGTACCCATGCCTTTGTCTCTGGCTTCAAGGATATTTCCGACCACGTCAAGGAGAGCTGTGGCTGTGCTGTGTCCCTTGCGAAAACCTGACTGAGCAAGCGGCAATATATTATGCTCTTCAAGGTATGCCCGTAACTGGTTGGAGACAACCTTCTCCAGGACCTTGGAGAGGCATGGTAAAAGACTGATAGGGCGAAGTTCTTTTACACTGGTAGGATTAAGTACCTTAGGAATAGGTCTGACAATAGCCAATTTCCACAGATCCGGGAATGAGGAGGTGGTGATGGAACGATTAATGATGGCTGTTACAGCTGCGAGAGAGCAAGGAAGAGTCATCATCAGCATCTCAAGCGAGACAGAGTCAGACCCCTGAGCGTTGGATTTCAGACCATGCAGAAGCTTCAGCACCGTGTCCTCCCGGACTGGCTCAAGTTGGAAATTACAATTGCTAAATCTATGGTGTTCAAAATATGATAAGTCGGCAGTAGTGACCATACCAGTACCCGGCACATCCAAAAAGTGCTCATTTATAATTTCCGGATCACTACAAAAGTGTGGCAAGGTGGGCTCTGGGTTTTTAGAGATAGCTATGGAGGATTTTATGTGACTCCATAACTTCTTAGGCTGTTTAATGTTTTGGGTTATAAGGGTCTTGAAATAAGCACGCTTTTCACTTTCTACAGCAGCCCTAACAAGGCATTTAAGCTCCCTGTATGACTACATGTTTTGATGCTCTAGTAGCTTTTGCCTTATTATGGCTCCTGTCTCGCAGCTTCATCATTGCCCTCACAGTGTCTGTTATCCATGGCAAAGACCTATCTTTAATTAGAATTCTTTTGAGGGGCGCATGTAAATTGTATAAATTTATTAAATAATTAGGAGCGAGTCCAGCAGCAAGTTCCAGAATATTGGTCCCCCAATTTAGAGATCCAGAATATTGGTCCCCCAAGGGATGCGTCCAGAGGTCGCCCTGGACGCATCCCTTGCTAGTCGCTCTTCTGCTCTCCTCTCCGGCGTATCTCACTATGACTGCCACTGAGATAGCTGCTGACTACTCGTCTCAAATTCACAGGACACTTTTCCTCAGCCAAATGCAGCTTTATGGCGGGCCACCACGCGCTGTCGAAGGCACCCTCTATATTCAGCGATACGAGCGTAAAGATCTTGTTCTGATTAAACTTCGTACGTATATGCTGCACTAGTGTATAGAAGGAGTTCTCAATGCTTTTTTGAGGCATAAAATTGGCGAGTACTGATCCTTAGAAGAAGGTAAAATTTGAGACGAGCAACCGGCATCTTTCTTGTAGACTTTCCCCAGGACAGGCAAAAGCCCAATCGGCCTGTACGATTTCGGAACAGTGTACGAGTCTTTGCCCGGCTTCCTGAGTACAACGACTGTCGCTTCCTTCCAGGTCTTCGCGAAGTGGTGTAACGTCAGGCATTTATTCAGCAGTCGCAGGAAGAATTCAGGGTCACAGTCTACAGCCTGAGAACAGATGTCTGCCGTGAGACCGTCGGCTCCCGGGGCCTTTTTTTGGTTTAACGACGCCATGGACCGTTCAAGCTGGCTTTTGGTAAACTGTGGGTCATGCCGTTCATCATGACTCACCTCGCTTACGGTTTCTGCCAGTTCTCTCGTTTGGCGATGGTCCATGTTGTCCTCTTCCTCGCGGTCCTCGGGGTAGAACGTCTCGGCCATGACGCTGTAAATCCCCTCCCAGACCCCCTCTTTAGTTTGCTTACCGCAGAACCCCTTCCAGCTATCTTCCAGTCTATCAATGTTATTTATGTTTGTAAGTTCCTTTACTGCTAAATTATTGTCCCGCATAATTTGAGACAGTTTCGCATGAAACTGTCTCAACCAATTATCAACCTGCTAGAACTGATCTCACGCACTATGCGCTGCATATGCTCTAGGTATGGCTCCACGAGCTTGTCGGGCTCGAAGTAGCAGGACACCATCGTGATCGTCCAGGCTCTGGTTCGGACTCCCACCACAACGATGTTGTTTGTGTTGAGTTGCGGGTACTGTAGGATGTCCAGATCATGGTCAAGGACAGCGATTGCTGCCTTTACAGTCCCATCTCCTCTCTCAGAGCTCTGGAAGACCTTACGTTCTGGTAGCCCTTCATCCTTCTTATCCGACCAACGTAGGGCTCCTGAAGCAATGCTACGGCCACTTTGCGGCTTTGCGCCTCCAACAAGAGCTCTTTGGTGGCGAGTTGACTACGTCGCAAATTGGTCTGGAGTAATTGGTACTTAAGGGTAGCTGCGGGGACTACCTTAACAATAAGCTATTGACGCTCGCGCCAGTGCGTTCCACTTGCGGCGCACGGGGCACTCAGTGCTGATGGCACTGTGCTCAGTGTTCCTGAATTTAGCTCTGGTGCAGTTAACGCACTTCGCTGCTTCGCCAAGCTGTCTATCTGGGCAGTCCGCCCTGAGATGCGGACCGCCACAGTGGCCGCACAAATCGGCTGGATCCTTGCAAAACCGTTTGCTATGGCCATAAGCTAGGCAGCGTGTGCACTGCACCAGAGGCGTCTGGTCTTCCACGCGCACAATCTAAAGGTCTATTCGGAGCTTGCCTCTTTCTATGACCTCCTCCAGATTGTGGAAGAAACACTGAGCACAATATGGTTCAAGTGCTGGTTGCGCGCCCTCCTTCGAAACTTTATACTCACTTTTACAAATCCTCGCCCTCGAGGCCGTGAAGGAGCTCCCGATTCTGATTCCTGAGAGCTTTCAAGACTTCCTCATCGCTATGTACGAGTAAGACGTCCCTCAGTATCAGAAGCGGGTCCCTATTCGTCACTTCCTCGACGACGAGGCTCTCCCCGACTGCCTCTAGTCGCTCTTTAATTTTTCGTCTCTTTGACCGACAACCCATAATGACCTTCCTTTCTTTGGTCTTCCTTACGCGTTCCACCTGTACCCAACCTTCTTTTGCGTCGACCGCCTTCCTAACCCTTTCCAGGACTTCGTCACCGGTTTCCGTTTCCCGTGTTGAGGAGACAACCACGGAGTGCAGCGTCGTTCGCCCCAGTTCCTGAGCACCGGTCTGGCTTGCGTGCGCCGCCGCCACCGCCGTGTAAGATTTCTCTTCAACAGTGGAAACGGTTTTCGCGACTAGAGCCTCCTTGAGGGTTTCCATTTTTGCCAAATTTTCCTTTATTAGGGCACTATGTTCTTCTAGCCGCACCAGAAGCTCCCTTTGGCTGTTATTTGCCTCACTTGGGGTGGGCAGGCTAGCCGAAGACGTTTCGTCAGTTAATGCAGTGGTCGCGGATTTTGCAGAACTTTTTCCTTTTTCCGACTCTATAACTATTTCGTAGAGCCGGTAGAGAGCGCCAAGCGCCTCCGTCTTTATCTCGGCCTTCGTGTTTTTAGGGTGGCCCAAATAAAGCTTAGCCATATTAAGGCATCTCCCGGGGTGGTGTTGTCTTGGCGGTGTCTCTCGACATCGCCAACGCCTTCAACACCATGCCCTGGAGCTGCATTGGGGAGGCACTCCGGTATCATCGGGTGCCGACCTACCTTCGTCGTGTGGTTGGGGACTACCTGTCCGACCGGGCAGTAATCTACCCTAGTCACAGCGGTGAGTGGAACCGGCGAGAGATGTCGTGCGGTGTTCCACAGGGATCGGTTCTGGGGCCGCCCCTGTGGAACATCGGTTACGACTGGGTGCTGCGCGCCGACCTCCCTAGCGGCGTCAGCGTGGTCTGTTACGCTGACGACACGCTGGTGCTGGCACAAGGGGGGTCGTACGCGGAGGCGGCCGACCTTATGACACGCGGGGTTGCGACAGTCGTAGAGAGGATCCGGCAATTGGGTCTCGAGGTGGCGCTGCATAAGTCTGAGGCCATATGTTTTCATGGCCGAGGCAATGCGCCACCGTCGGGATCCTTGCTGACGGTAGGAGGGGTTTCCATCGGCGTCGAGTTGACGCTGAAGTACCTAGGGCTCGTCCTCGACAGCCGGTGGAACTTCGTGGAACACTTCCGACGTTTGGCACCCAAACTGGAGCGGGCCGGGGCTGCTTTCAGGCGGCTCCTGCCCAACCTGGGGGGACCAAACGCCTCCTGCCGGAGGCTCTACGCGGGGGTCGTGCGGTCCATGGCCCTCTACGGGGCCCCGGTGTGGGCGCGTTCTTTGCGGCAGCGTGCTGCCAATTATCTGAACGCGCCCCAAAAGGTGATGGCCCTAAGGATGGCCCGAGGGTACCGCACGATCTCGCGCGAAGCGGTGTGTCTCCTTGCCGGATTGCCGCCATGGGATCTGGAGGCGATAGTCCTCGCGCGCCTGCATGATTGGCGCGTGGAGGTACTACGCCGGGGGGAAACTCCGCTGACGCGGCAAATTGTCGCGCAGCGGTCAGACCTCCGGCGCGATCTCATGGCATCATGGAGACGACGACTGTCGCAACCCAGTGCAGGGCACGCCACGATAGTGGCGATAAGTCCCCTCTTTGAGGAGTGGCTAGAGAGGCGCCACGGCGTCCTCACCTTCCGCCTGACGCAGGTCCTCACCGGACATGGATGTTTCGGGAGGTTCCTGCACCGAATCGGGCGGGAGGAAACGCCCGGGTGTCACCATTGCGTGGATCGACCGGAGGACACGGTTCAGCACACTGTGCAGGTGTGCCCCGCTTGGGCGGCGCACCGCCGTGTCCTCGAAACGGCGATCGGCGGCGACCTCTCGCGTCCGGCCCTGGTCCAAGCCATGGTCCGGAGCGAGACGGAATGGGACGCCGTTACCTCCTTTTGCGAAGCAGTTATGCTAGCGAAGGAGGTGGCGGAGAGGGAGAGGAGACCCTCTCGTCCCAGCCGCCGTGGTGGACGCCGCGGGCGTCAGGGGCCACCACCTGGTGACCTCCGGCCACCGTAGGCGTGGGCCTGTGGACGGCGAGCTATGGGTGGCTCGCCGTCCGTCCGTCTAGTGACGACAGGCCGTGTCGACGGCGCGTTAGTGTTCCACGCGCGCCTCAAAGAGAGTCAGCACACAGAGGGGCCCGAAAGGGCCGACGCCTGCCGGAGTCGCGGGATTATTCGCAAGAGACACCGTGGCTCCGGAACACAAAGGGCAATGAAGGAACATGGATGGGTTTTAGTTAGTAGAAGTCTGACACTCCCTCCCGCTACACCCAGAGCGGGAGGAGTCATTGGATGATTTCCCATCCCTAAAAAAAAAAAAAAAAAAAAAGCCATATTAAGGCAAGCTCTCGCTTCCGCAGTCAGGTTGGGGTATGTCGGGTCAGGCTTTTTTTGCTGCTCTCGTGTCATCTGCAGAGGCCCGACGCGTCCCCAGAGAGCCGGGCATTTTTTTGGTGGTTGTGAGTGGTGGTGGTTGAGTAGCGTTTGGCTTTGGGTTGGCCGGAGACTTTGCCAGAGGTTCTGCACTCCCAGCCTCCCATTCCCCGATGCTTCGCCTCACACTCATAAGTGAGGTCCAAGGCTACTACTTTACATATTGCGGCGAGCCTTTTGAACCCTGTGAGGACTCATTCTCGACCTTCTTGGCTGGTGTACGGTACATGGCGGTGAATTTCGTAAATGTTACATGCATAGGAGGTCGAAAAACTATATTTGTAACATCAGAGGACAACTATAAAATAATTAAACTGAATCCCTGTAAAGGGAGGATTAGTGAATTAAGAATATAAAATATGTATAAATCAAAATATATGAGTGACCACGATACGTGTTCAAGTCAGTTGTTACAATGTCAAATAAAATAGGCAAAACCTGATATATACAGGGTGTTAGGGGAACGCTTCCGAAGCCAGAACGTAGATTATATATAACGTAAATGCAAACGAATAACTCTAACCTTTCGCTTTAAATTGGTTATTTTCAAAATTTCATAATTCATAAACACGCAATGGAAACCGTACAAAACGTGAGGTCACTGACACGCGCGCGACACCGCGCGCTTCGTACGGCGCGGCCGAGTCACGGGATTATACGGAATTCGCATACACCAGTTTCAAAATACATACGGGCCTAATAACAACATTTACAAAATTATGAATTTGAATCGGATTCGTAGCCCACTGTTGAACATTAAAGCTGTCAGAGGCATTTTACATACCTGTCTAAATCCTTTGCGACCTTATGAGATTTGGCTCGAACTGCGCTCCATCCATTTCAATACAAAGCCTGGCCCGTCGCTGTGTCGACCCGTGAACACGAGGCATTAGTGTAGGATCCTCAACACATTCTGCACGTAGCCTATCAAAAACGCTCACTATTCTGTCCCGCATTTCATCAGCACTATCACATTCCCGATCAAACACTCTTTCTTTCACATACCCCCATAAAAAGAAGTCCAAAGGAGTTAAGTCGGGTGAACGAGCCGGCCAGGCGTGCGGCCCCAGTCTTCCGATCCAGCGGTCATCAAACAGCTCATTGAGACGCTCGCGGACGGAGCGCGTAGTATGCGGTGGAGCGCCATCGTGCTGGAACCATGCTCGACGTAATTCAGCCAGCGATACATTATCTAGAATGTCGCCTAATTCTTGATTTATAAAATTAAGATTTGCTGATCCATTGAGGCGCTGAGGTAGAAACACTGGTCCTAAAATTCGTCCATTAAAAATACCAGCCCATACATTGACGGACCATCGGATCTGATGGCCGGTTTCTTGAGTGGCGGACGGGTTCACGTCTGACCATAAATGAGCATTCCTCCTGTTCCACATCCCGTTTCTCGTGAATGTAGACTCGTCCGTCCAGATAATGTGCTCAATGAAGCCAGGCGCACTTTGTTGTTGATCTAGCAGCCAACTACAGTACGCACGACGACGAACGTGATCGTTAGGTAGCAAAGCATGTACTTTGTGTATTTTGTAGGGCCGCATTCTGTTCCGGCGCAAGACTTTGTGAACTGTCCAGTGAGAAACTGTCGGTAAGCCCCGGCGCCGCAAAAATTTCGCCGCACTTCGTGTGCCCAGGCGAGGGTTTTGGCGAATCACACTTAAAATACGCTCCTCTGTCTGAACATTCAGCTGCTGTCCACCACCTGCCACCGTCGGAACAATCGGACAATTTTCTAAGACTCGCTGAAAGGCTGCTGTTATCATGCGAGAAGCAGACGGATGCCGGACGTTCGGAAATCTTTCTCGATAAATTCTCAACGCAAGAGAAGCATTGCCACGGGCTTCTCCTAAACACATCAACATGTTGCCGTATTCACGAGCACTGTACACGTATGCCTCGGGCATTGTTCGCACACAAGACAACAAAACAAAACAACACAACACAACAAAAATTAAAAACAGCACATAAACGTAACAATAACAACTAAACACTAAAACGTACTAATAACAGTTTATCACTAAAAACGTAACAATAACAACTAAAAACTAACAAAACAGTATTAAATCGGCTCAATGCCTATCGATCGATTACACGTAACGCAGGTTCGCTCATGAACAGAGTCGGATAGGAACTAACTGGATTACTAAGAACATCAAACAAGCCGCGGTCGCGAGAATGCCGACAAACGACGATACCGCCGCGCGCACGCCGCCGACCCGGCGGCGCGGTGTCTTTTTGATGTTCAAAGATCAACAAATTACAGAGGAGAAAACGTTAGAAGATTAAATCAGAAACGAATTAGTTTTAATTAAGTATTAGGAAATTGTACTGCTTTATTAGAAACTGTTTTTTCATTTTCTAAGTTTTAAATAAGGTTTAACGGGTTTCTTAGATTCAATTATTAAATAATCTACTTTAAATTGGTTTTGTTTACTTAGTAAATGAAGGATACAGCTATTGCAATAAACAAATGCGGGTCGTGTGACTCTAATTAGGTGCATCGATAAAATTCAAATTCAATTGATTTAAACTGTACACAACGCGATGATATTCTTTTGGTCAATCACAGCTAAAGTCGGTAATCTTTTACTTTATTTTCATTCACTTTCGATTATCGACTAACATACAAAACTGTTATGCACGACACGTCCCCTAAATGTCCGGAGTATCTCCTACGTATCTACACAAAAGACTTTTGACGCTTCTGTAATGTTTCTACTTAGGTATTTATTTTAGCGGCACTTTTAAAAGGATGAATAAGGTCGCCGCCGCGCGCCGCGCATAGCCGTGGCTGCCTCTTTCTATCTCTCTCTCTCTCTCTCTCTGTCTCAAGTAAGGTGACCCGGGTTCAAAACTGGACCTAGGTATACCAATGAGTTTTGTGATTACCTTGATTATCAGAATTCGACCGAAGGTTATTAGTTCTTAGAGCACGTCGTGCAGAGTGCAGACTGTGACTGTTATCTCTGTACCTCGCTGGAATGCGATGCCCATATCGCTTGCCCCTACACCTGCCTACGTTAGCCGCGCGCCGCGCGCCTCGCGTCGCGCGTGAGTACCTACCACCAGTACCACCCTACCACAGCCGATCGATTCTGTTGACATTTGACATCTCACCGTGATCACTTAGGTGGAGTGAACGACAAGTGAGCTGTCATGCCATCATGTTTGTATGGTTTGACAGCTCACTTGTCGTTCACTTCGCCTAACTGTTCACTTCGACATGTTTACAGAATCGCACTGCAGTACGATGAGCCTCTTCGTTGCTCCTTCGTTGATAAATAACGAAACGCGTAGGTATGTTTCGTTATTTTGGTAATTATTTTTGTATTATTATTGTTTTGTTGGAATAATGTGACCGTGATGTAGGTAGGTAAGACATTTAAATTTTGTTGCTATGCAAAATTTTAATAAACGAGTTAACAAGATTGCTTGTTAAGTCAAGTCTTTGAACAGTAGGTAACAAAATTGTACTTTCTTTCTTAATCATAGTAGGTATCCTAAGTATCTCTCTTCGATATGGCTATCAAGGTTAAGCCAAATAAAATGGATTTTTCTGATTTGTGAGCATAATTGGCGAACATTGGGATCAAAATTGTAACCCTGATTAAGGGGAAATCACAATGAACTTTGCATGAATGGAATCCGAAAGCAGGTACTTATCTCTGAACTAGTAGGTACGGTAGTAGTGAACTGAAAAAACATTTGCGGCAAACGATCGAGTAAAGTTTAGGAGGATAGAATTACAAGTCGTACGGCTATGTACGACTCAGCCAGCCGTCGCGTCGTGACTCATGTCATCGCGTGGAGTTGGGGTCGTCGGCCGCACGGCCGACGGCGAGCGCGCGCGTACGTTGACCTGGAGCGCGTCAGCTGATATTTATTTACGAATACATTGCTTTTTAGAGTTGTAATGAAAAAAGATGAGTTTAATCACCAATTATGGTTTCATTTAACTGTTCTTACAGCATAGTGTACGAAAAATGCTAAAATAAGAGGTAAAATTGCAAAAAAAAAAAACTCAGATTTTTTGATGGTATCGTATCGAGAATCACTAGCCCTATTACCTGTCTTCGTTTTCGGAAGCGTTTCCCTAACACCCTGTATACATGCTTTATTTTAAGTCCTTGGAACTGCACGCGTGACAAGGAACCGCAACAATTCCAAAAATAAATTAAATATTTTGTCAAAATCGGGAGTACCTTTTCTGTTTAGTAGTTAAAGAAAAATGGGATGGTGGGTTGAAGAAATGGTGGGGAATTCTTTGAAATTCTATGCGAGCTAGACGCGCGTGCGAGGGGTCGGGAGATGCGTCTCGTCGCGAGCAAGCCCACAGGAACGTTTTCATAATATTACTTCGGGAACAAAAAATTTGCACAGTATGACTTTTTTGAAGGAAAGCTAAGTTTTCAGCGACCAGGAAGGATTTCAAATCGCGCGCAGCGCCGGGAAACCTAGGTAAGTATGACGTGAACCTGATTTCTCAAAAAGAACGGGAGGGTGGATTTACTCAACAAAAATTTCTCCGAACAAAAAATTCAAGAAATTTAAAACACATTGGAATGCTAGTAAAACTAGATAAAATCATTGTAGGATAACTATAATGTTCCTACATTGTGTTTAGATCAACATTTTAAGCGTAGATCAGAAGATATCAGCAATCCAATTAAAAGAGGCGAGATGGTGATGACGCCGCTGGTATGGCACTGATTTATCTATGGATGGTAATGATTTCGTATGTATGGTGATGACGCTATAGACATGAATGTCAATTTAAAAACAAAATATATGAAAATCAACTTTTTTTAATGATTTAATCAACACACAATTCTAATCAGTCTTCGACATTTTCTCTTCACTAACTTATATTAGTTTCGTTAGTTCTCTTAACTTATAATAATTTGGTCAGTGTTTTTGGTAATCAGTCTCAGAGGTAACAGAAATGAAGTACAAGTAGTACGTTAGTAAACGTACCTACCACCTACTTGTAGTTAATTTCTGTTTGTTTTTTTTTTCATAATTAGTCAGTTTACTCATTAACCAATTAACACGTAGGTAGTCATCATTATTATTTCTATTTTAAATTTGGCCAGTTTTTTGGTTATCGACTACTTGTAAGTAGTTAGTACTTCTACGATTGATTAAATTACCAAATGACTGACCAAATTCATTTTTTTTTCATTTTCATAATTTTACAAGATTCTCTTACTAATCATAACTTTTTTGTAATCAAATAGGTAACTAACTTCTGATATTTTTTTTTGTTTTGATTAATTTGTTGGAAAGTATTTTGATGTTTGAGGGCCCAGCTACAATTACTTTGGTACTTATTGGCAAATTTGTGACATCACAAAGAGTCGAATGCTTTGTTGCTGCTAACTGAGTGACATGATCTTTGTTTTTATCCTGATTCATGGTAATTGCAGCTGAACGTGGTATTTGTATAAAACCTAAATGTTTTTCATGATCACATATCTGCTCACATGTGCATTTGAAACAGCTTGATGTTCTCAACGTTAACCTATTACAGTGACGCTGCCACAGGACCTGGTGCACTTTTAAAGTACCTTTAAACGTGTCAAGTTTTTTGGGTATTTTCTGTTCTCTTATCCCCACGTCAGTTTCGCTTACAACAATAACTGTAACATTGCTGTGTGCTTGCAAAACACCCATAAATTTATCAAGACTTGTAATGTCTGTGCCATGATTTATTTGAAAATCAGCTGTCCTCTTGATCACAGCCCCCACTCCATCGGCGGCTCCTTTGCCGTGGCCAGATTCAGTGTAATTCAACGTGAATTCCGGTAATTTGTGGGAAATCTTGGGACAATTGTGTTATTATATAAAACATGTATTTATTCCTATATTGAGATGTAGGCGAGTCTGATTGAAAATGCAATGTATCGAGGAATGGATTTTGTTTGATGGCTTCATTTATCAGAGGTATGAGATGTGCCCAAATTGTTGGTGCGTCATGTTTCAGACATTCGCTTACGGTGCAGAATGATTTCGGTTTTATATCACTTGTTTGGAAATCAAAGGCATAAATAACGGCAGTATGTAGGGTATAGTATATTTCATTACAAGTGGGGAAAGGCTGTCATTGCAAAGAGTTCCGACAAATGTCTACCCGAGCCGAGGCGCAGCCGAAGGCGAGGGTTGACAGTCGGAACAAGTTGCAATGACGGTTCCGCAGGTGTACTGAACGACTATTTTTAATACAGTTGCAAAAAAATGAAGCAATTTAATAAAATAATAATAACACAACAAACAGGTAAACTCGCAAAGAAAATTTCTGGAAAATGGCGCCAACCGTACAATATAAGCAGTTTTTTTTTCTTCACCCGTTTTGGTAGGCAAAGGGAACTATCCATACAGCTTAGTCTTCTGTAGATTTTTTTTATTGATATGAAGTGAAAATGAAATTTAATGAGGTGAAATGAAATGAAACCTAACCTAACTCATTCAATTAAATCTGATATTAAAATAAATTAGTAGCTTCTTTTAAGAAATATACGTATTTGTATGAATCACAAAAAGACTTTAGTATAAACTTCATGGTTGGTTTTTCTTTTTAATTGACATTATTTTGACAGTTGGGAAAGAGAACGCACGAGTTCGGGAAAGGTAAAAAAGAAGCACTAGTATGTAAAAGCCCACATCCCGAACGCTATACGTCCCTGCAATGCACCACTTTTTGAGCAAATGTATTAAAAAGTTCTTTCCGGCTCCCACCAAAATGTAATGACTGAACTTCATTTGCAGCTTTCATTCCATAATTTTCCGAAAACTCTACATGCATGACAGCAGAGTTGACAGTCAAAGATTTCTTTAATTCTTTCAATTCGGTGTATTGTGCATGGATTAGGTAACAATGTTCGAAAAATGATTTTAAATCTGAATTTAATTCATTGATAATTTCGAGGGGTTTTGCTTTGATTTCGGCTTTCTGAGTGATCATGACTGTTTTAGGACCTTTTCTCGTTGGAATTGGTTTTCGGGATCGTATCCATTTAAATAAAGATTCCAGCTTGAGATCAATATTGGCATGAACTACACACATGCATGTGTCTCTTTGCGCCGCTGTGGCTGGCAATACCCAGAATGGTCGATATTTCCAAAACGTGCAGTAGCTGACTTTTATTTTATGAATCTTTAAAAACCTTGAGTGCAAATCTTTTATCGAACTTCTGAGGTACTTTCTCTGCATTTGTGTTGTGAATCGTGTTATATACTGTTTTTTCCCGGGACATATCGTACTGTTTGCATCATCAACATAAAACTCTTTTATTAATTTAGCGATCTTTTTTTCTGGTGACATTTTGGCATTCTTTGTTTTGAAATCTTTTCTAAGGTTAGATTTTTTTGTTTCTTCTTCAGTTTCGTTCATTTTTTGCCTATAAAGTTTTTGTTTCAGTAGTGTGTTTTCTTTTTTCAAATCCATAATAAATTTCAACAATTGTCTTCGTTTCTTGTATTCTAAATAACGAATCCTTTTAACTTTTACAGAGCAGTTGCATTGCAAGTTGGTGGCTATGGTTAATGGGTCTTGATGTTCCTGATCTAAACGATTGTTTGTATTTGTTTCAACACTATCATCGGGATTGACCAATATTGGTTCTAGTTTAATGGACTTAGCTTTTGCTTCATTTTTTTTCTTTTCTCGATATCTTTTAGCTGCTTCACGCCATTTCTTGCGCTGTACTCTCTGCTCCCTTGGACTTTTTTCAATTATTGATTCGAATTGACCTTTCTCTTTTCTACTTTGATACCTTTTCTTTTCTTTTTCTTTCATAAGTTCATACAATTTAGGGTCCTGCTTCATGGTGGCATATTTTCTTCGTTTATTTATAGCTATTTTCTGTTTTTCTAACTGAACTCCTATACTACGCTTTCTTTTACTCATAGTTGTGATCTGAAAATAAACAGTTATGGTTAATAGGTACAACTTTAAGCGTAGGGTAAAACATGAAACATTATTCTATTTATACATAGGTACTTATCTACTTTATTGATAGGTAGTCGTTAATTATTATTTTGTTTTTGACCGATTAAAAATTGTTTTTTTAATGTAAATTTACCCCACAGAGTCAGAACTTTACTGAAATTACGCTTCCTTTATTGATTGTGGTAATCTGAAACAAAAACAATTCTGTTAGTGGCCACAATTCTGTAAGCATAGGTTAACATGAAACATTTATTATAATTATGTAAACATACTTAGATAATAGGTTAGTATTTTGATTGATATATTGTGAAAAAAAATTAGTTTTACGTTATTTCTCTCAAATCTCTCAGAGTTAGCGACCATTTGTGAAGGTTATTAACGATTATTTCTTCATATAGTGATAGTCTATCCAGAAATAGCACACGCAAAGTTTCCATTGTAGCTGTTGCCTTAATGTACACAGTATAATAATTCAAATCTGATTGTTGTTCATATGTTCTATATATTTTCTTATTTTCTGAGTCTTCACACAGGGCTTTACAAATTCCGCTCTCATGCGTGGCATACATTACATCAAAATTCTGAAGAATATGGAGGAACAGATTTTGGTTGCCTATGTTACGATTGGTGTCTATTACTAGTATGTAAGATATTAGTTTAATATTGCTTAAGCTTTTCTCAGTCTGAAATAAAAAAGGACTTAGGTGTATAATCAGGGAAGTTACACCGTTTATTAAGTCAAACATAAGAATTAAAAAAAACCTTGATCGCTTGAGTAACGCTAATGACACAATTAACTATACGATACTAACTCTTTAAAAGAAGAGATAAATCTAATAAATAACATAACTGACAACAACATAACTGGTGAAATGTGGGTGTACCTATGTGTGTGGGTACACCTCTACCTAACACTTCGGGAAAGCAAGGTGTGATGTTATTGTATTGATATATTAAATCTATTAAATTTCGATCTCTCAATGTAATTTTTAAGCAAATTATAACAAATTACCAAAATCGTCATCACCATACACATGAGGTCATCACCGTTCATTATTTGTAAATGGTGATGATGTGTATGGTGATGACGATTGGGACGATACGTCGATTTTTCTAGAAAAGTAATAACAATAGAAGGTTACCCCTTTTTTCTTTAGCAACTTCAGTTATAACTAAGTTCTTGTTGTTATTTTATGTTGTTATTTTATGTACTTACCTTGAACCACAGCCTGACAGGAATGACGCAACTTTGTCTAAACAACTTTTTTGGTCAGTTCACAATAATTTTTGCTCTCGGAGCGTGAGTTATACCGACGTGCGGCTCGCTTCGCGGTTTGCTATGAACTGAGGAAGCAGGGCAGGGTATTACGGGCTGCGTAAATGCTATGTACCTTCACTTTGATATTGCCGCGACGGTGTTGACGAGTTTCGATGCTAAAATTTTATTTATTTATTGATTATTTATTTTTACGAAGAATTTATTTACTTTTCTAGAAAGTTATATTATTCAATATGGATAAACGTAAATAATAAATTAGAATCTACTTCGTATGTCGGGTATTCGACTTTTTTGCCGGTAAAAGTAAAGAGTAGCATTTTTTTCACAGATGGTGATGATTTTGATAGGAGTATTCATTTTATTATTAAAAATCTATTGAGTTTGAGTAAATTTGGGTTAAAGCACATTATAAAACAAGGCTATATACACCCTTTAAATGTAAAAAAAGTTACGATACTCTAGCAAAATTGTTTTTTTTTATGCCCTCAACGTGGTTTTTCGACAACATTGTAAATCCACCCGGGAATCTATTGTCAAATTTGGAAGTTATTGAATTTTGAATTTGTACAAATTTTGAAAAAGCAGATAAGTACAAAAATACAGTGTTTTAGTTTGTAGTTTTTTTGAATGTTTTTATCGGTGTAAAATTAAGTGTACATAAATAAATAAATAAATAAAACCACCCTTTAAAGGAAAGTCAAAAATATTGTGTCAATAATCAAGCGGAGGCCTATTCTATATGGTTCCTGTTGAAAACCGCTTCTAAAACGCTATCCAGAGATCAAAGATATCGTCCGTTTATTAGGTTTAGGATAAGTAGGTTCCGGTCTAAACGCAATGAGATAATGATTTATCAAAAAACTGAATTAAACTAAACATAATTTTCCAGTATGAAGAGAACTTCGAGAACTGGACAAATTTCTAAAGTAATATAATTTTAAATGAATTTCATAGTGTCCATGTCCGTATCATACAAAATCAGTGTCAATAATATGTAAAATTCTTGCGTAACTGACTGACTGAGTAAAAGACACACAACGCACAGCCGAAACTACTGATCGTAGGAAGCTGAAATTTGGCATATAGGTTCCTAGGAGAGCATCCAGAGAGGGTTTCTCGAAATTACTACTGGAACGAAACGGGATATTATGCGCGTATCAAGTCGTGGGCAAAAGCTGGTGTAAATAGAAATCAGAGGCTTCAGTTCAATATGTGTCGTGTTTGTAAGTGCTACTTTTACTCCTCTATCGCCGAGCCATGAACAGACAGCCACACGACCCAAGATTTATGACCAACACGTTATTCACGTCAGCACACTGTGACATGTTAACTTCAGCATAGCGTCCTGGATTTGCTGCACGACATTATTTGAAAACTAGCTTTTCCCAACGGCTTTGCCCGCTAAAACTTCGAAAATCATCCAAGGGAACATTCTTCCGGGATGTAGTTTCCTATAACAGTTTTTCCAGTTCTAGAAAATGGTCTACTAGTATTCCAAGTTACTTTCTCATCAGTTCAGGCGTCAAGAGGTGAAGAGGCGACTTTATAACTATGAGTCAGAATTCCATATCAAAACTTCAAACCTTAGCAGAGGGGTTAATACTAGTTTTAGTCTAGTAAACGTTTGCTTTTGTGAAATTGTATGAAAAAAAAAAGTAGTCCGTTATTTTCACCAGATGGCCAATTCTACTAATTTTTAAACAACTTTCGCATTCGCAAGTCAATTACTAACTGTCATAAAAGCCTTAATTTTCGTACATTTTTGACAGTTTTACAATTTTCGCTTTCGCATCGCATTCGCACCTCAATGCAAATGCGATACGAATGTCAAAATTAGTAGAATTGGCATTCTGATGTGTACGCTAACGCGATCGAGAGAGTTTAAAAACCCGCATTAAGGCACAGTCAGATCCTCATAAAATTAATTGCGCCCCATACTCTGCCTAGCCTTTTCCAAACTATAATAGATTTAGCTGAATACCAGTATTTTTCTTGGTGCGGCTGCCTACCAGACCCCAGAACCCATTAACTGCGGGTGACACGGCACTTCATGGCAAGACTGGAGTCAGATTTACTGGCTTCTGACTATCCTTCAAGACTGTCAAAGATCTACAAATGACAGACGGGACCAACGACTTAACGTGCTTTCCGAGGCATGGGGGAAACTTGGTGTGTTAAGATGGTCACCCATCCACAGACCAACCTTGGTAAGCGTTGCTGTTATTATCTAGCCACGAGCTCTAAAGGACTAAAAATAATGGCTAAATAAATAAAAAGTTCTGCTTATCAAACTGAGAGAACAGAACTGCACTATACAGAGTCCAGCTATTTTTAGGTAATCCGAAAAAACCAGGTCCCTGTAGACAAGGGAGCAAAACCGCGAATCAGGCTTGTATAGCAATAATTGCGAGATGCCTGAGATTTAACTGCAGAGCGATGAAAATTCGAGGTGAGATTTAACTCATAGTAGTACAAAAAGTAAACTTTTTATGCGTTTAACTGGGTGCGATAAAAATGTAATAAAACTGTTCTTCAAGTTGAAGGCAAAGGGATTTTTTTTCGACTGTTTTTGCTTAACCTTTACCTTGAGCGCATTCGATTGATGGGCGATGGTTACTCTAGCGGCACACTTTTTTTGTTTACACCTTACAGTCTTTGGAAAGATCCACTAAAAACAAATAGATAAGGATTAAAACTAAAGCTTCTATATATTTAAAAGCTTTAGTTTAAATCTTTATTCTTTACCTTTGAAAGATTTATCTTTTAAATAATTTAAATTGAAGATACTCGTACATTTATATAACTTGGCCTTATGGTTCGTTTTTTTTTACTATTAAGTACATATGCTTTTCGAGGAATGGCGGGGTCTCGCTCATCGAAAAGCATGCTAAACCGTTGGTCCCTGTTTTCGTTTGTCATCATCTTTGACAGTCTTTACGGATCGTCAGAAGCCCGTTAGTCCGAGAACCAGATTCACCAAAACGGTGTCATCTAGAGGTAAGTACATGAGTTTTGGAGGTCGAACAAGCAGTAGCAGTATGCACTTTACTGGGTATTCCTGTCCTATTCGGTCAAGACTTGAAGACGACCCCTACATAAACAGTTAAAACCTAGACAAGTGACGTACTATATACCTATAAATTAGAAATCAAATAGATTTCTGAAGTAAAAATTAACAAAACTTCTTACGTCAACAATAACCAACTGGGCAATTTTAAAAATAGCAACTAAGAGAATATCTTAACTACACAAGTGGCTGTTTTTACCCGTGTTCACGGTAAAACATAACCGTATTAATAGCCTCGCCAATTTGCCGCCGAACCATCTTATATCACAAGAACAACTCCAAGATCTCAAGTTGTCAGTCGCATACGCATCTGACATCTCGCGCAAGCGCAGTTAGCACGCGACCGGCGCGAAACGCAGACGCGCGAAAACTTTGAACGGGAGTGCAGTGAACGTTGCAACTGCAACGCGAATTTATTTTCGTAAATACTACTTGGTAAAATTGTTTGTGGTTTCCTGGTGTGAACTTCTGGGGTGTTTGGAACGGTGAGTGTTCTTTATTTTAAAATTTAAATGTTGAGCTTTTGGCGAAGTTTTTGTACATTGAACGAAAAATGGGAGCAATTGTTCACGGCAGAAAAATTAATCTCAGTAATTTTATTACCATTTATTGAACAGACAAAAACTGCATTTTCGCAAGATGTTTGTAGCACTTAACTCCATCAAGATTTTTTAATGAATGAGTTCAATCAACTTAATAAATTGCTGAGTATTTTATTGAATTCTTAATTGTTTCCTTAAGTGTTACAAGTAAATACGTAAGAGTAATAAATAAATATTATGTAAACATACTTTATATTGATTATATTGTTACAAAATATCGACTTGATTTTGTTCACATATTTGAGTACACCTCGTTATTCTAAATGCTACAGAGGTACATATTTCAGCTTACTTGACTTTTGAACTATGATCCTTAAAAGGTCTCGACTTCTAGCAAGCGATCTACATTTTCAGTCAAGTTTTGTTCCACCACTCATGAGAAGCGGGCCAATTCCCCTTAATGTTAAAGGAGCATTCGGGTCGCGAACCTGTCAAAATGTTGGGAAATTAGAGAAAACCGAATTTAGAACCTCCTCCTTTTTGGGAAGTCGATTAAAAAATGAAAATAGTTTTGGGTCTTTGAAAGTACAAAAAAAAATTCTACTACTGTAGTTTTGACCAACGGTCGCAGTGCATACGGCTCACCTGTTCATTCTTGACACAGAATGGTATTCTGTGTCAAAAAGGCCACTTTAGGAGAATTATCATATTAATCATACAACTATCTGTCAAATTTCATTGTCATCTTTATCGCTAACGCATTAGATTCAAGGCTGATTGGGAAAGACAGTTCTGATTCTGCGAAAGTGGCCTTTTTGACCCGCTGATTCTTTAAAATTTTAATTAATAGTCTCGCATTTGACCACAATCTCACCTGATGGAAAGCGAAGAAGTGGTCGACGATGGATCTCGCTTGCCTAGAAGTGACCTAATAGATTAATAAACCTCAGGTTGTATCTATCAGATTTCGACAAGGAATTTCACTTCTTAGCTGTATCCACTATGAAAGTACTCCCAAAACCGTTTGAACGGTTTCATTTAGAAATGTTTAAAGTTACCTCGATGTGAGCGAATGTCTTTCTACGTTGTCGCGTGTGTAACATTAAACAATGGCATCTTGTGTCGTAAATGCAAGAAGGAAGTGCATCAAGTGCGTGAAAACTTCTCGCTATCAAGTTTTTCTCAAAGCGAGCATGAAATCTTTTCTAGTTCATTTTCCGGGAAATTAATGTTTCAAGAAATGCTGAGACAACATGTTTCACTAGATTTTATAAACATGATAATTATGTCGCACGGACGTGATTATGATTTAGGCTTAGAATAATAACGCATAGAAACCTAGTACGAGTGCAAAAAGTGAGGCAACTAAAACTTAGCCTAATCCGTCAAACTTAGCCATCAGGCCGTCAGTACTCAATGTCACGTTCCGTCGAACACAGCTCGCGAGTAATTGATTGAAAATGACAGTTTATTGCGTGAAAGGATGTTATAGCACATCAGGAAAACAAAAAAATGTGATAAAATAACATTTCACAAATAAGTACCTACTCACATTCTGTTCGATACAATAATTAACATCGAACACGGTTTGCTGATCTAGCTATCCAATTCCGCCGCACTTAGTGCGCCACAGAGTCAGTGCATATTCGGACAGCAAACCGGGTGCATTCGCCAGCCTATCATTAGCCATCATTTTAGCGTAGCTTGAAGTATTAAAAATAAACTGTCTTTTACCAGTGAATCGAAGCGTTTTAGTAGCCATCCAAATAGTCAATACCACGTAGGTCGCGACCCCAACATTTTGGTCCTTCGAGCCAAGAACTTCGCGTGTCGTTTAAATAGTGCGGTTTTTCTGAACTATTGGCAAGTGAAGTGACTTCATCAGTGACTGGTGTACAGCGTCCATTAGCGTAGCTTAGCAGTGACTTTAGTGGTAACGACTTTAACAGCAGCAGCCTCTCCGACATTCGAGTCGAGGGGAACCAGCAGCAAGCTTGACGACATGCTTCATAAGCAGTCGGTCAATTTTAAAGCATTTATCCGAGCCGTCAGCAACATTGATATTGAGACAATTGTCGATAAATGGGAGTTCGAAGATGCCCTTCGAATTCTGCAAAACCGATGGACTACCATTGACAACCTTCACTGGGAAATCATTGGTGAGTCAGGGGACGATCTAGCAAGTGATTACGAGTGCCACTTCAATAGACACGAGCGGACTTTTAACAGCATGAAGAAGGCGATGAACTCCAAAATGTGGTCGACATCCTATCGGGAAAAGTCAACACCACAAATGGAAATTCCTGTGTTTACGGGAAACTATCAGCAGTGGGTGTCGTTTAAAGATTTATTTAGCGAGGCTATCCACAAAAACACAGCATTATCAAACGCACATAAAATGCAATTCCTGAAAGGCAAGGTGAAAGGTGAAGCCGAACGCCTGATACAGCACCTCCCTATCAGTAGCGACAATTATATCGTCTGTTGGGAGATTCTAAACCATCGCTTTGACAACAAAAAGCTCATATTTACATCTCACGTCAATGTGTTTCTGAACCTTCCCATTATACAACAGCAATCATATTTAGCTATAAAAAAAATGCATGATGTTACGTTAGAGAGCCTCCACGCCATCAAAAACTTAGGAGTGGATACTAGCACGTGGGATCCGTTACTCGTGCACATTTTGTCACAGAAGTTGGATAGTGAATCCTATTCCGAGTACATAGAGTCGTTGAAGAACATCAGAGAACTACCAGTGCTGCAAGATTTTGTAGACTTTTTAGAAAACAAGTTTACTAGCTTAGAAACATCTCGTCGACGTCATGACGTCACACCAAAATCACAGCCATCTCATCAGCAAGCCGGTCCTTCAACATCATTTTCAAGTAATCGTAAACATCATCATTCTAAATCAAACGATCCAAAATGTTGGGGTCGCGACCTACGTGGTATTGACTATTTGGATGGCTACTAAAACGCTTCGATTCACTGGTAAAAGACAGTTTATTTTTAATACTTCAAGCTACGCTAAAATGATGGCTAATGATAGGCTGGCGAATGCACCCGGTTTGCTGTCCGAATATGCACTGACTCTGTGGCGCACTAAGTGCGGCGGAATTGGATAGCTAGATCAGCAAACCGTGTTCGATGGTAATTATTGTATCGAACATGCTCCCGAGGGGAAAGATGAGATAAGCTTACAAAAGGGGTTGTTACATGAACATGGGTTTACGAGGATTTGGGACACATGAAACAAGCCACGATTAGCAGCAATCAACTAGAATGTTACCTACCACATCATAGTGTTCAGCGAGAAGAGTCATCCACTACAAAGTTACGTGTCGTATTTAATGCGTCTGCAAAGACCTCTTCGGGCACAAGTCTGAATGACGTCATGCATAGAGGACCTAACTTGCAACGAGACCTACAGGCATTGTTACTCAAGTGGAGACAATATCAATATGTATTCACCGCCGATATTGAAAAAATGTATCGGCAGATTTCAGTAAACGAAGCAGATCAAAAATTACAGCAAATCTTTTGGAGGGCTGAAACAGGACAACCTATTAAAACATATCAGTTAAATACGGTAACTTATGGTACAAAAGCAGCACCTTTTTTGGCAATGATGACCCTTCGGCAATTAGCGTCTGATGAGCAGCATAACTTTCCTACTGCAGCAAAAATTATACAAGAAGATTTTTATATGGACGATTTAGTATCAAGAGCTCATACTATTGACGAAGGAAAAAGCAGCATAGCAGAACTAAATTTGTGTCTTAGCAGCGGAGGATTTTTGCTGAGAAAGTGGTCAGCAAATGAGCAGGTGCTATTGGAAAAGATAAATTCCTCTCACCAGAATATTAAAGCACCAGCGTTTATTTTTAAAACAGAAAGCACAGCAAAAACTTTAGGTTTGAGATGGGATCCAACCACAGATGAATTTACTTTCCATTATACCGCAGCATCAGCAGACAATACGAAACTTACAAAGAGAATGCTTCTATCGGAAATATCAAGGTTATTTGATCCCCTAGGTTGGCTAGCACCGCTTACGACAAAATTCAAATTACTATTTCAGAAGGTTTGGCTAAGCGAAAAGCAATGGAATGATGAAGTCTCATCTGAAATAAAAAACGAGTGGATGAAACTATCAGAAGACATGGAGAGCATCAACCAAATTAGAATTCCTCGATGGTTACAAAGCAAGCGCAACGACATTATCCAATTGCACGGGTTTTGTGATTCATCTCTTAAAGCATTCGCATGTGTCGTATACGCCAGGATCGTGAGAAGAAATAAAGCATCTTGGTGAACAAATTAAATCCATGAAGGAAGCAGCTCAGCAGACTGAAATTCCAACTACGCATGATATACATCATTACGCTTTGTCTTACGGACTATTGGCAGCAGCTATCGCAGTGGTCCTGTGGTTCCTGAGGAGACGGTGTCAGCGAGCCGGCAGCAGTCCCATCCTAGGACGCACCGAGAGCGTACCAGCAAGTGTGAGTGTGTGTATAAACCAATCTGAGCAAGATACTAGCTCTAGTGTCAGTGCGCGTAATCTTCCCCCGTCGGGGAAGGGGTCGAGTGCAAGTGACAGTGCGCGGTTATCTGGTTTTCCTAAACAGTGGTCTAGCTTACGTTTGAAACGGCGAGACACGTCGACGTCTCCCATTGCCAAAAGACAAACAGTATTTTCGATTGAGGACTCAACCGTTTAAGCATAATCATAGCTATAGTTTATAAGGTCTATTGTCCATCACCTTGTGACTCATTCATTATCAAATTGTCCTAACCATCGTTAGCATGTAAACCCATGTTCATGTAACAACCCCTTTTGTAAGCTTATCTCATCTTTCCCCTCGGGAGCATGTTCGATACAATAATTACCATCGAACACGGTTTGCTGATCTAGCTATCCAATTCCGCCGCACTTAGTGCGCCACAGAGTCAGTGCATATTCGGACAGCAAACCGGGTGCATTCGCCAGCCTATCATTAGCCATCATTTTAGCGTAGCTTGAAGTATTAAAAATAAACTGTCTTTTACCAGTGAATCGAAGCGTTTTAGTAGCCATCCAAATAGTCAATACCACGTAGGTCGCGACCCCAACACATTCTATGCACTATTTTTACGTAAATCTATAAATAAAACAAAATTCTAATAACCTAACTTGTCATAACACAGTGTTGCTATTTGTGAGGAAAAAATACCCACATTGCTTTCATTCATGTTTTTCATTTTTGTAATTTTAAAATACAATACTTACTGTTAATTCATATCAAACCCGATGTTTTAACATTGTTTATAATTATAACCCATCAAGCATTCTAAACGCATTGAACAATATCTCATTCTTTATGCGATTTATTTCCTTTTATTTTGAAATAAATTGAATTATACCTTCCGAAACAATATGTCATATTACATGAAAAATCATGTTTACCTTTTCCAGTTCCCAACAACATAAAATACTTGCCTTGATAGCAAAATAGTAATGCGTCTTCCCATATTTTGTGGGTAACGGCTTAGTAATGGTATCACTGAAAGCTATATCTGTGTGCGTTAGAGGAACGTAGACACATTCGGCTCACGCACACAAAGAAAATGAAGTGGACACACGATTTTGCTCGGGTTTTATTCTAGACGCGGCTTCTATGCGTTATTATTCTAAGGATTTAGGCTAATAGATGTGACTATTACCGGGTTTTTGCAAACACCGTAAGTTTACATTAGACCGTGTGAAATCGTGAACTTTTCTTCTTTAGACAACAAGAAAAAAAATACAATTTCAAGAATTTTAATTTGAGTAATAGAATTTAGATGGGATTTTATTTATGTAATAGCTGTCGCCTTCATACATATCATAATATCATGTTTTTTCCCGTTCTCTTAGTGCACCCCTATGGAGCGTAAGGAAGCCACTGCTTTCTAAAATCAATATTTTTGGCTGTGTCTGGTCATTACAAATAAATATATCGGTTGTTTATAGTCAGATCAAGATGTATTAGAATCATTCGGTTTTTGCAATAATCGGGTAACAAAACTTTAGTACCTATGTAAGATTTGTCACTGCAACCGAAACCAAGCAAGTGGCAGTAACCTGGCAAGCTCGCAAACAAAAAAATTATACTACAATATTGCGATAACAACATTCTCGCGACCGCGGAACTCAAGCAGACCTTCTACCCAGTAAACAGCCTCAAACGTGAAACATTAAAATATTAATAAAAATAATTCGTTCCCTACCATTAGGAAGAGCTCGTACAATGAGATTGACCTTGCAACACAATGAACCTTTCGTTTTCTATAGCTGTATGAATGGAGGACCAGTACTAAGGTCTGTGGTACTATGCAACTGAGGGCAGAAGGACCGGTTTTAACTTTGCTAAGAATTCCATCTATTCATCTTCGACCGTTTCATCGCTTTCAATCAGGTGAGACAGTGGTCAAACGCGTACCTGATAATAGTAAAAAAATAAAAATATTGGATAAACTGAATAGCATCATTATCTGTTTTGCTTTCCCTTACGATGTTGGGGCTTCCAATCTCGCCGGACTCAGCCGTATTTTCATGATTATTTTATCTGTAGCTACTGTTTGTCCTCTACAACCCAGTTACAGTGTAACACGATAACTATAAAGACACGTCTGAAATTCAAGCTTTGGCTACCCGTTACGACTGTCAAAGATCTATGAATGACAGCTAGGACGTTGGACGACAGAGGAGCTCAGTAAGCTGCCTCACAGCTTTGCAGCTGTGTTATGTAACCACGAGCCACTATCACAGATCTAACTGCATAATATGACAAGTATACTGACAGGTGCAAAAAACAATACCTTATTTAATCATCACATTGAAAATATAACTAGAAATGGTAATTATTTTTGGTCCCAAGATTAGGACACTTTTCGTATTTGCACTTCTTAACGTGTCTGTGCAGTGTCTAGGCATAGTTCGTACCGAAATAATTGACCAATTTAAACTTGAACAACTTGAAATGATAACTTATTTGGTATCGACCTTTAATAATGAGTTGTATAAAAATTGTTGTGCTAAATAAATAGTCTTAGATACTCAGCTATAGTAGCTTTGCGCGGTACCGTAGCTAGGTACTGTGTTTTATTTGGAAAGTGAGAGTAATTTATTAACCATGATCAAACTAGGAAAATACAGCAGTGGATTCTGTAATCATGTCGAAGTGAAGGCTTGGATGAAGTGATCACTAAATGGGCTGTAAATCCGTAATTAAGATGGAATGACAGCTCACTTCAAGCTTTCATTTCGATATGTTTACAGCCCGTCGTTTCTGTAAACATGTCGAAGTGAGAGCGTGGGTGAAGTGATGACGAAGTGAGCTATCAAACCATACTAACAAGATGGAATGACTGGTCGTACACTCCACCTAAGTGAAAACGGTGAGTTGTCAACAGAATCGACCGGCAGACCAATAAGACTATAGAAAAAAATTACATTCAATCAACGATTAATACTGTCGAAAAGTCAATACGGATTGATCATGTGGCATTTAAATAGCCTGCGACAATCCCATACAGTTTTTCATTACTAACATTTCAAAGTGAGTCTTAGATATGTACCTACTCTTCATCATCATATTAGCCGAAAGACGTCCACTGCTGAACAGAAGCCCCCTCAAGTTTCATCGCATAGACCGGTTCTGTGCGATCCTTTTGGCTATGTCGGTAACCCTGGTTCTCTTGCTGATATCATCATTCTTGATTATTGCAAGGAAACTCCACGCATTGCCCTCTCCATTGCCCTTTGAGTGACAAGCCTTCTTCTTGATGAGGCCAATATATGCTGCTCAATTAAAGATTCATGATAATTTTAAATGAAATCTGAGAAGGTATAGTAATAAAAGTCTCTCAAGACTTTTATCCTTCTGAGGAGGACTATTGTATGCGATCACGTATCGGTATTTTAAGTCACCACTGGCTTCATGCACTGGTCATAAACTTTCGTCTTGAAACACAGTGGTATGTGAGACGAGAAGATACCACGCAACTTCCCTCAATACAATCACATCAGCTGTCAGTTGCATAAACACCGCATCTAATTCTGCCCATCTACCGTAAGAACATCATGGAGGATGCCCCATTGACGATGGTGTCTTACGGCACCCGTTCTTCATACTAGTGTGCAAAGGTACCACCGTATCGTTACCATCAGCACTATCTGTATCTACATCTCGAAGAGGTAGATCCGTCTATTGTTCGCTTCAGCTGTTAAGCCAGAAATCCGGTTTAAACGTGAAATTTGTTTCTGCTAAGGAATGTGTACTGTTTGACTTAAGAAGACACTAGGTTCCTATCAGGCGTCAGGGTAAGTCCATTTAAAATTTTAGTGCCATCATTTTATTGTTTCTAATAATAATCTAGAGTCAGTTTCATCACTTTTTTACAACGGGAAATCGGACACTAAACTCTAAAAGGTTATTTCAAGAACTTAATTGTAATCACACCAAAATTATAACACGATAGGTGTTTAGCCGTTACGGCAATGGGGATGGTTTCATACCCCCTGCACGAAAAATTAATTGCCAGAGCACAATTTTCTCGCAGTAGATCTGTATTCGTTTTTACAAACCAACCATATTCCATAAGGAATCAGACCTGATTTAAATAACGCATTTTCATTGTAAAAACTTTTTCAAATGTAGCACGTTACTAAGGGCGGGTTGTTTCAACTACACTTAACGCACGCGTAAACGTTAAAAATGGTGCTAACTATCGTCAAATCAAAAAATTGGGTTGTTTCAAAAAATGTCAGCATTAACGCACGTAAAATATAACGTTTACGTTAACAGATGGTCTGAGCACTCGTTAACGTAACTTTAGTTGCGTCAAATAGAACAATATTGTGAAAATTCTTTTTAATTCCTCAATACCAGTTCTTCTGATGACACAAATAAGTGGTGGAATGCAAAAAAAGCTATTTAGGTAGGACCCGTGTCAATAACTTAGCTATTGGGATGAGCAGGAATTTATACCAGAATGTTTTGAAACAACGCTTCTAATTTAACGAACGTCAAACATCGTCCGTAATCGTAACTTTTTGACGTACGTATGTTACGTTAACCAACTGTTTGATACAACCCGCCCTAAGGAACGTCTTATTATGACGACACGGTTGGCGCAGTGGTTGAGCGATTGACTGTTGCGCAGCATGTCGCGGGTTCGATTCCCGCACGGAACAAATATTTGTACGACCTACAAGTATTTGTTCCGAGTCTGGGTGTTTTTTTCTATCTATAATATGTATGTATTTACAAAAAAAAAAAATGTATATAAGTAGTTTTTCAGCCATCTCGTTACCATAACACAAGCATTAGGTTGCTTAGCTTGGGACTATATTGCGTTGTGTGAAATGTCCAAGGATATTATATTATATTATACATATTATATTATACACTGAGACATTTACAATCACAAAATAAACAAAATAAGTTACTGAAAACTTTGAATCACTCAATGCGATATCAAAATAATGTCTTAACTAATAACGCGTTGCAGAGATTTTTTTAAATATTTTCAGCAGTAACGCAATATTACCCGTTTCATTGCGCACCAAGTGAGACATGTCCATTGTCTCGACACAATATGGCCATTGATGAATATCGTGTGGGTAAATCTGCGCAGTTGGGTAACGTAACGACGCGCTATCTGAACTGTTCGAGGTTATTGATGAGAAACATACATTGAACCGAGGTTAGAAAAAATACGCAGAACTATGGTACCTGAGAGTAGCTGATTTTAAAATGACAATCACGCGCAAACGGCTATTCGTAATTTCTTGGAAAAAATATAATATGTTATATTAGACTATTTTCTTAATAATTTGATATTTGAAAATACCGCGTGTATCTGACATCGACGCACAAACGATTTCCATGGGTCCAGGGCATGATTCTGGACACTCCAGTGTTAGAATTTTTCGTCGGTTCTTTTCTCATTTTTTTCAAGAGTACCACAAATTGGTATCAGCTCAGCTGAGCTGATATCTATTTGTGGTTTTATTCAGATTGCTCTTTTTAGTGAAAGTAGTTAATAATTATTTTTTTTATTAAAAATCTCATTGGGTTAGGTCAGAATAACGATTATGAGCAGTCTAAAGAAAAAAAACCCTTGAAAAAATGAGAAAAAAGCCGAAGAAAAATTCTAAGTCTAGGGTGTCTAGAATCATGCCCTGGACCCATGGAAATCGTTTGTGCGTCGATGTCAGATACACGCGGTATTGAGTTTTATTCGTTCAACATCGTGTTATTAATTTGTAAAGTCATGTCTACCACGGACTTAATAACGAAAATCGGACCAAAACGTACCGCCGCCGAGCATATTTTAATGACACTTACACTATCTCAAAGAAAATTGAACCATCTACATTCTGATATACATACCTACCTATGATATGACAATTTTTTTAAGTATTAAAATAAGAAGTTAAGTACAAAAACTACTGCATTTTGGGGCGCGCGGGTGTTAAACGAGTGCGCGTTTTGTTCTCTCAAGTTCGTTGGCGTATGTCGTTGCCTTAATTTGCTGCCACAAATACAGGGAACGTGCACTGTTGACTAACTGCCATCGTACTGCCAGGGTTGCGGAATTTATTCGCTCCGCCCAGAGTGGGAGGAGTCATTTGATGATTGCCCATCCTTAAAAATAGTATTGGGTATTCGTAATCTAAAAGTAAAATATACTTAACTTTGACGCTTCTGTACTGCCACCTTTAAGTTCCTGCACGTTTGCTATAGTTTGCAATGTTCTTAAATCATTTGATGTTGAGTAGGTAATTCGCAAATTCTATTTTATTCTGAACTAGCTGATGCCCGCGGCTTCGACTGCTTTGACAAATCACATACTAAAACTTTCCTCGAGAACCACTCTATCCATTGGTGAAAACAGCATGGAAATCGGGGCAGTCGTTTTTGAGTTTATCGCGAACAGATAGACAGATGCGGCGGAGGACTTTTGTTTTTAACCGACTTTCCAAAAAGGAGGAGGTTCTCAATTCGGATGTTTGTATTTTTTTTTTTTATGTTTGTTCGGGCATAACTCCGTCGCTTGCCAATCGATTTTAAAAATGATTTTTTTGTTGGAAAGGGAATACTTCCCAAATGGTCCCATGATAAGGAAACCAGGATCTGATGATGGCATCCCAGAGAAGTCGAGGGGAACTTTCGAAAATCTTATGGGCAACTAGTGCGTTTGTATTTTACTTTTCTGCGATTTTGCAGTGGTGTTGTTAGGTGTGGGGTACCACTAAAAAGTGAAAAATAAAAAACTTTTTACAAAAAAATACAACCGACTTCCAAAAAAAAACACTACAAAGTAAAAAATAACTTTAATTTCGGAAGCCGGTGTCCAAAACGAACAAATTAACAAAAACACCGAGTTCCGAAATTAAAGTTATTTTTTACTTTGTAGTGTTTTTTCTTTGGAAGACGTATTTTTTTGTAAAAAGTGTTTATAATATATTATGTAGTGAAGTCTGTGAAAATGTTTTCATGAAGTAGGGTTTGATACGTTATGAACTCAATAATGAAACCCAAATATGTCTTTACCATTACTGTAAAAAAATGTTTCGACAACCGCTCGATTGCGTCATAGGGACAAAAGTTCCTAAATCACTATTGGCTCGAGTTGCGTCATCAGAACAAAAGTCCCTATTTTAAAAACGCCAATCTGACAGCAAAATATGTCTTTTTCTGTCGAACACACGATATTTTGTATCATTTTGCTCTTTTCCACTCGAATCTTTATACATTTCTACATGCTTAAAATACGAAACACGCAACGGGCGAGTCCATTTTTAGAAAGAAATTAAATGTTTTAGTCAGTCTGTGGTATGACGCGAGTTGCGCAATGACGTAGTGTCGAATAAACTTGTTTATTATGTTGTTTGTGAGTGAATTAGTGTTAATTAATGTTTTATTGGTGCATTGTGATGTGATTAATGTGTGTGCAAGTGAATTTAAACATGTTGGTAAGTATTATCATGTTTTTTATGATTTTCTTAGCCCTTGTTACACAAGGCGTCCATGTTGTCAGAACGCTATCGTAATTGATTAATTATTAAGTCTAGCTACTTGTTCTGACTAAAAAGTAATTATTATCGCATTTTATGTTTACTGGGCAATAGATTTCAGCCAAAACATAAACAAAACAAACGAAATTTACGTTATGATTAGAATTTTTGTTCCGTGGGTCGGAAGGTAAACAATGCAAAAATGGCGGGAAATGGCTAATGTTTGGTGGTAGTTTTTTTTTTTTTATATATGTTTTTGTACGGTGGAGTATGTTGTTTGTTATTTATCGTTTTTAGATATAACCCAGCTACCCATACAAGTCATAAAATATATATGTTATCGATTTACTTTTTAAATTATTCCTGTTCAAAGTTCACATAATGTGTTTTTTTCACCAATATTCAATGTTTACAAATTAGTTAAAAAATATAGAAACTAACCGTTATCATACACTTAACGTAACTATAAAGAGCCGTTTATCAGCTTTACAAATAACAAACCCACTTGAGTGGAATCTGTAATAGGAGGCGACTAAAAAATGTTTACGTAAACACAAACATCTGGCGTCCAGCTGGCGCGTTTTTTTATCGAGCCGCGCGCAGTTGACGTCATCACGTGACTCATGCCGCGCGCGGTCTAGCGGTGTCGGGCCCGGGTGGTTCCAAATGGGCTCGCTTTCAAATTACAAAAACAAAAAAAAAATTATTATTTATCATTATTATTATTATTTTTTATTATTATTATTATTATTTAAAATTATAAAAACTTAATTAATAAATCAAACAAGCTTATACTTTTTACTTTACTTTTTACTTACGAATAAAGCGAGCCCATTTGGAACCACACGGGCCCAACCGGTGTGGTTTCGTCAACTTAAAATTGTATATTTGACTGATAGACCTGCACGTTGATAACTTCTGTGAACAAAATTGTATTTATAACTAGTTGTCTTATTTTTATTGAATACGGATAACCTCAGAGTATATTGTCATTGTCATCATCACATGTGTAGATTCTTGTTCACATCAAAGTAAAAATCAATAGCGGATGCTGTTATTCATTCCCCTTAAAACAAAACTAAAAAAGAAATGATTGTTCCTAAACCAGAATATTATGATGCTTACCTAAGAAAACAATAGGGCCCTTTAAACTTTCACAAACATAAAAATCTTCTACCCATTCATTTGCTTCAATAAAATTCTGTGTTAGCGTAAATTATACTACACTGGACTAGAATTTAAACTGAATTAAACTTTATCTGACATCTTTATAGCCGTTCAATGATAGATGGTCGAGCATTAGACAATATTTTTTGTTTATTTTGGTTTACAATGCTTGGATTGTTACTTTCTTTTGTTAATTTTAATAGACGTTTTAAACTACTAGTAACTTACTATCTACTTTTATAAAAATACACAAATTTGCTAATTTGGTAAAGGTTAATGCCATAGTCTTTTGTCACGGAAAGATGCAATGGTCCGTTTTCTGTATGGGAAATCATCAAATGGCTCCTTTCGCTCCGGGCGCAGCGGAACTCATCCGCGTTCCTCCTAATGCCGTTCCAGAATATATTTAAATCTTTATTGTCTTAGAACATAGGTACAGAAAAATTAGTTGACAAATTATATAATAGTCCGCGGTGAGTCTTTCGAACAAATTCTACAACCAGGGCAGGCAGGCACTGGTCCTGACCGAGCCCGTCTTCTATGCTAACATCTCTTTGAAGCGCGCGTGGAACACAACGTGCCGTGGGTCCGGGCCTAGCTCTGGTCCTCATCATCTGCCTAGCCTTTTCCCAACTATATTGGGGTCGGCTTCCAGTCAAACCAGATTCAGCTGAATACCAGTATTTTACGTGGAGCGGCTGCCTACCAGACCTCCACAACCCATTAACTGGGTAACACGGTACTCCTTGACAAGACTGGTGTCAGATTTTCTGGCTTCTGACTATCCGTAACGACTGCCAAAGATCTCCAAATGACAGCCGGAACCAACAGCTTAACGTGCTTTCCGAGGCACGGAGGAAACTCGGCATGTTAAGATGGTCACCCATCCACAGACCAACCCCGGCAAGCGTTGCTTAACCTTGAAGATCGACCTGTGCGGCTGTTATTATTTAACCACGAGCTCCTATAAACCGTAATTTAAGAAAAGCCGCGGCAAAAAATTCACATCCTAATCATAATGCAATAATTTTGTTACTGTCTCGGAGTAGGCTGCATGATGTTTATTCTTAAACACTCTTCTGGATTACACAGATTTAAATTAGATTTCTATCAAATCAGCTTTTATCTTCAAAATATCTATAAAAAATATCGGTATCCGTTCAGTTCACATCAAATCACGCACATGACCACATACTTCTGTCATAAATCTAAATATTACGGCAGCTACAATATATCGCTTTTATAATACGTTACAACATCCATGTAACACTTTCTTGCTACAGCATTTGCTACTCTATTCTATATAATCAGAAGTTCTAAATCGAAAACCGACAAAATCGAATAGCTTCAATTTGTAGTTCATGATCTACAAAGTGTTGTTAAGAATAATATTTCTAGATATTCAGAGAAAGTATGAAATTCAGTTTAGAGTGGAAGTAGATTACTTTTACTACAAAAGCGTAACGATTTTATGACTGAACAGTAATTGTTAGCTCTCGTGATTTTTAATGCATCTACCAATTTTATGCATATACCATTTAATGCATCTTCTCAAAATCCATACCATCCATGTATATGCGTTTGTTACCTTTTTCATGGGAAATCATCATTGATAATTATAAAATATATCAATGGAAATCATGAAATGACCGCTCCGCTCGGAGCAGAAGAAAAAAAAACCGGCCAAGTACGAGTCGGACTCGCGCACTGAGGGTTCCGTAAGCAGAAGTTGCGATTTACGATTTATGACGTATTAAAAAAAAACTACTCACTAGATCTCGTTCAAACCAATTTTCGATGGTAGTTTACATCATATATTTTTTTTTAGTTTTATCATTCTCTTATTTTAGAAGTTAAGTGGGGGGGGCACCTTTTCCCACTTTGGAAGTGTCTGTCGCGCAAACTATTCAGTTTAGGAAAAAATTACCTTAGAAACCTCAATATCATTTTTAAAGACCTATCCACACGTATGGGTACGATGAAAAAAAAAATTTGAGATTTAGTTCTAAGTATGGGGACCCCCAAATGTTTTTTCTATTTTTATGTGAAAATCTTTATGCGGTTCACAAAATACATCTACTTACCAAATTTCTACAGCGTAGTTCTTATAGTTTCGGAGAAAAATGGCTGTGACATACGGACTGACGGACAGACAGACATGACGAATCTATAAGGGTTCCGTTTTTGCCATTTGGCTACGGAACCCTAATTACGGAATGTCTTATCATTACTTATTCTCTTTATTTTGTCTAAACAGATGTGCTAACCCGTTTAACTCTTATCAAACAATATTTTAAACTTAACGCATACAGTGCGGACGACGCACATGCACTTTTTTCGGACTTTTACCATGTGCTCACGACGCGTATGCGCGTCCATACAGTTTACGTATCTTGAGTGCGGCACGCCGCACCTGTGCGTCCATTTTGCATTTCTATTGTGTCGAAAACATCGTAAGATAAGGATCGGTAAAGGTGTCTACTCTACACACTTTATTGTTATTACACGAGCCATATGTTAGAAGTATCAAGGCGAAAATAATAATATTCGTTCATGGTGGATCAACCAATACTCGTTTTCCGAGTCGTGGTTTTATGTAGCTAATTATTGGTTTTATTTGTGAGCGTCCAATAAAAAATTAAGTATTTTTTTATTTCTTTTTCGTATTTTACCCATGCCTTTCCTTGCTTTTTCCGCCGACGGCTGTGACTCCGACGGGACCCAGTCACTGGGAATTGTATCCTCGTCTTGCCTAACAAAAAGTTATAAAGATGTGATGAGACCTTTTGGTTCAATAACAACTTCAAAGAACATTAAATACACATGATAACATTTTACAGTTAATTACATTTGAATACTTACAGAAATCCTATACATCGAAAAAGTTGGCACATGCCTTTGTTACCAAGCCGAAAATATGTATATTTTCGGCTTATATACATAAACAATCTTTACTCTAAGTACACACCACAAACAACATAAATAGGATTCTTCTGTTAGTACGAGATACAACTATTTTAAGCAATTAGGTATATCTGTCCCTCTCGCTAAAATCTAATCTATACAGATAATAAATAAAATTGGAGTGTCTGATTGTAATATTGAAACAACTGCTTTTTCATATGGATTATGTACCTATGTATACATCCATAATTCATATATTTTTGTCTCTGTCCGTCTGTTTGTTCCGGCTAATCTCTGAAATGGCTGGACTGATTTTGATGGGACTTTCACTGGCAGATAGCTGATGTAATAAGGACTAACTTAGACTAGGTAATTTTATTTTAGAAATTGTAATTAATTTTATTGATATATAATAAAATATTATTCCGCGCGGACGAAGTCTCGGGCACAGCTAGTAGTCAATAAATAACAATCGTGAATTTTATAAATTTAATTATAAAAAAGAAAAGTTCATTTAACATTGGGGGATACTCTATACGAGTCCGATTAACAATATTGGTCTTTTCAAAATCTATTGTCATCCTGAGGCGATGCTGCGCAAAGCAGCACCGAGCACAGGATGTTTATGGATTTTAAAAAGACCAATACACGGGAACGCGTACAGAGCTCCCCTAATTAGGCAGTTTCGCCAGCTTTTCTTCGGCGGCGACCAACGCGCACAAAGCGCCGCCACCTCCCCGGCAAAGCTCACACAAGCTCCGGCAAACTCAGGCGCCGTTAATATTCCAGTCGCTCCGCCGCCCTTGCCCGGTTATGCCGCAGCTCGGTGGAGCGACTAACTGGCCTTATGATTCTGTAAAATATAAAAATAATATTGTTTTGTTACTACTTTATAATAACTTAGGAAAAAATTTATTTATCTTAAAATTCTGAGCTGCTGGCACGCTGGCATCAATTATTGTACCGGTACATACATTACTCTTATAAAAAAACTATTATTTTTGTTACATAATTATAGTTATAGCACCCAATATTGTATGATAATTATTGATATATTTAAGTCCCATAGTAAGATAACTTCTTGATCTCGCAGGACAAAGTATTAAAGCTCCTGTATAGTTGTATACTATAATACTACCTATAACCATATAAGCAAATCAAACTCTACTTACACAGCTTCTCTTGGCAGGAGGGGTTGAGACCTAAAAAAAATGTTAATAAAATCACAATAGCAAGATTAGTAATTATGAAATTAACTGTAAAATAAGACCACTTTAAAAAAAAGCACAAGTAAAATAAGTCAATAAATTTGTGTGAAGTAGGATGGTCAATCACACGCCTCCATTTGTTACACAACTCAAAGAACTTTAACACCCATTACCCAAAAGTATTTATTAATAAACTGGTCATACTTACTCTATGGCATCCTGTGTCTGGAGCTGGACCCCCCATCCATGTGCCTGGCCATTAGTGGCCCGACAGAAGCAGTCAGCGAAGCTAAAAAATAAAAGTTCACTCAAACCATGCAAGATAAAGATCAATTGGAATGATACGTGCAAACTCATAACCGAATTAAGCACAATCATTAGTTTGCCCAAAGCCTCACACCACGACACACATTCCATTAAACATTTTCATTTGCATGCCTAAAGCCTCCAATACATTCTGTCTGCCACACCATGTTAGTAAAACACTTCCCCACATAATCATACCGTCGTGATCATCAGATGCGCTTGTATGCACACCGGGGATGGGCAAATGGAAAAAATATATCGACATAAATATCGTATCGATACTTTTCAAATGTATCGATAAATGTTTTCTAAAAATATCCTATATAACCTTAACTTATTACCTATATAGTTAACAATCTCAAAAATTGGATAATAAAAAATGAAAATATCATGTCTGATATATTTATTAATTTAAATATTATAAATCGTACATATATACTGTGATGATGGGAATGGGGGCGTAAGGAATAAAAAAAGGAATTCAGCAATAATCGAATATATTGGCGACCATGCGCCCGGCTTCAAATCAATACAAGGAATCTTCTCTAAACAAAAAACTACAACTCTTATTTCATCATTCGAAACGCTATCTTTTTCAGGTGACCGTTCCAAACCTTCCTTTTACATACGGCCAATGACAATGCTTATAAAGCCCTGAAGCAATGAGTATTTAACCTTCACATGAGCTACGCCCTTAAGAATAGAGGATGCAAGAAATTCCTCTTGTAATCATCTATTCAAAGTTTTGGAAGGGTCAACCACCTACCTAAACCTAACCAGAAGTCCCTACCTATGGCAGGAGTTTCGTCGACACGGGTGTCAATGCTTCTCAATAATGAAGTAGCTTCAGTCATGTCCTACGACGAGCCGTACATCTTTGGAAATAACTATGCGCCACTTGCGCTTAACTTATTGCCGTAGACATGCCAAAGCCATGCTACGCAAAACCTGCCACAAAAAGCTGTAGCCCATTAACATACACTAACAAAATATAAATCTATGAAATGCATAATACCATGATTACGAATATATCTTAAACTATGTAAAATTAAACACAGAATAAAATGAATATAACCTAGAAACGACACAAGTGGACATCGAATTGCTTGATACAAATACAATACTCAATTTAAGTTAAAAGCCATAATAGCCTACGTCATACTTAAACACTAACAAGGCAGCACATAAATTAACCTAATACCCAAGACTAAACCTACGATTGCATTGTGGTGCTGGAACTCCTTCTGCTTATCACCTCGGTGATGTTATAGGTCCCATGACTAGTATAAGCAGAAATAGTTCCAGCACTAGTCAGTCCACCTCCTCGTGATCTGACTGAGAATTGTCTGCTCCTGTGTTAGATCCACCATCCAAGGTAGGGCCCGTGATCCCCCTTGCAATCCTCCCGATCACATTAGTGACTTGCTGGAACATGGTCTGTGGAGGATTGTAGATGTCGGTTGCCTCTTGTCCTTCCCTTGATGATAGCTGAGGAGGTACATGAGGGCCGGGCCTTTCTAGTTTAAAGACGAGCCGGGAGCTTGCTGAGCCTTATCAGCCAGCAGTGATTCAACCGCTTTCTGGTAGGTGTGCCTAGCATACCTACGTATCTGACCTAACTCGGATGCCATGACCTGCACCTTGGGACTAAGTGTCAGCTTCCCGTTAGCTGTGACTAAGACTCCAGCTTTGACAAGCATTCGAGCTCGTATGTCATCAGTGATTAGATTGCCGTTTATAGCAGCATCGACATATTGTGTGGAAGACTCTAATAGGTCCTCCAGGGCTCTGGTTGCCATCTTACGCTTGTCTTTTGGAGATGCTAGAGTTATCGTCATCTCCACGTTTAGGAGCAAGGCAATCTCCCTGAGATCCTCGGCAAAATCGCTCACCGAAGGGATAATTCCTGAAAACACGGTGTGCTGCATAATAAGAGGTATGTCAGCTCCGAATAATTTACTCTTAAGTTTACCTGGAATCTGGTCCTTCACTATGATAGCTGCTGTTTGGATCGAAAATGCCTGAGCTATTCTAGAGAGAGTTAACTCCTTTGACCCTAGGATGGTTTTATTCTGTCCCGGGTCCATTATGATGCCATAAGCCGCAGCCTTACGTTTAAGCACAGCACCGGATGCACCATCGCAGCGCATGATGGCCTTTGTAACGTTATTTCCTCGCTCGAGGAAAACATTAAGAAAGAACATCAAGTCCGTTCTGGGGTCGCAGTTCTCGAACAACGCCGCTTCCCCAACCCTCAGTGTAGGCACATCATCCGTCCTGATTGGATTTTCAGCCGCCTTCTTGAAAAATTGCGCCATGATCTGGCGCGCGTCGAAGCCCAAATATTTAACAGCTTCCCGAATGGCAGCGCCCTGCTTCCATTCCACCTCCGTAAAGGTCATCTTAAAAGCATCCTGATCAGCATCACTAATACCAAGCCCGGCCATTAACCCCGCTATCTGATCATCCTTGAGCGAAAAGGTCGCCGCTACTTGAGACTTTGCCATTGCTGAATTCTAATTCTTTATTTTCTGATAATATAAAACTTTAATTACACCGTCTGTGTGTGTGGCTGTCAAGTCAATTTGCCACCATATGACAGATTGTGTTGTTATGACAACCTATAACTAAAACTATACCAGAAAATCCTTCAGGTTTTCCTCTGAATAAAATAAAAAAAAACTGTCTGCTGTGAGATCAGCAGGAAACTTGAAAACTAATTAGCATTATGAAATCAGAAAGGTTAAGAAAAGGATACCTAATCAACTATAAAAATCTCAAAAATGAACGCTTTCTGACCTTGTAATTACATAAAACAGTTTCATATTTCTTTCGAAAAAATTTCCATGTACAAAATAAAGGTATCTGAATGATCAAATCATTAGTAGAGTTATTTATATGATTTGATTTATGGGATTTCACCTTGTGTATCAACGCATGTGGCAAATTTTGCCGTTTCCTTCCAACCCTTATTTTCTTTATGTTTCGGGTTCGAAGGGGAAACTTGTACTCATGCCTATTATGTGTGTGTATGTCTGTGTGTAATGTTTTTAGTAAAAATAAGGCCCTAACATTTTTATTCACTACTCTACTCTCTGCCTTTCTGGCTGAAATTATTTTTAAATCAAAATGAGAAAACTGTGACGACAAGGACAATTCAGCTCCGGATTTCATCTGCATCGGTTCAGCTTCCACCGTGGCAGCTTCTTCCATCGCGACAGCTTCATCTTCCGTCGTGGCGGCCTGTGTAGTACGGTCGTCCTCAAACCTGCGGTCCACTTCGACAGCATTCTCCTCGGGGTCCTCAGTGGGGTTAGGCTCCGGTTCGGTCATCAAAATAACTTGATTCTCTGTAATGATATTAGGTGTAACTATTGGCACGGACAGACCAGCTTGTTCACCTTCACCCGTTCCGTCCAGCTCCATCTCGTCCTCGAATGGGCTGCTCTCTGTACAGCTCTGCTCGACATCATCATCATAGTTTGCTTCATGCTCGTCATCGTCCTGAGAATCTTGGACATCAACTCGTACGTCTGAGTCTTCTGTCACCATGCTAAAAGACAAGGATACATCATCACCACAATTCACATACTCTCGCCGTCCATCTTCGACTGGTATGTCGGCGGTCGTCTTTTCCACATATACATTAAGTTTTAATGCTCGTTGCTTACAAAAAATACATTTGCATGGGAATTCTTTTCGTATCAGGTCGCATAGCAACGAAAAATCAATCCCGTCATGGTATGTCATATTATAAAAATATTTAGCTGCGCTTTGCAGAAAAGCGCCCAAAATTAGCGCGTAATCGCTTTCGAGCCATTCGCTGCTGATAGCGGCGAGCCTGAATTCTTCCAGGAATTCTTCAAAGCATACTCGGTCTATGCCGGTATACGTCAACATTTTTCAATACAAAATATCACTATTTATGAAAACCACTTAGCTTATAATCCAGGCGTCGACATAATTAGCGCCTGACCATCATTAATATCTCATCATATATATGCGTTTTCTTCTCTATTCTCTTCGTGCAATGTCACTCGCGTCTTGCACACACGCGATTGAGTTTTCTGGTACAATGTACGCCTTGTACAAGCGTTTCCGGGTTATTAATATCTACCCGGCGTAGTTCCTACGTAGCGCCGTTATGTACCTGGGTTTTTTATGTACCCGGCGCCTCCACCATTTGTGATGATGGGAATGGGGGCGTAAGGAATAAAAAAAGGAATTCAGCAATAATCGAATATATTGGCGACCATGCGCCCGGCTTCAAATCAATACAAGGAATCTTCTCTAAACAAAAAACTACAACTCTTATTTCATCATTCGAAACGCTATCTTTTTCAGGTGACCGTTCCAAACCTTCCTTTTACATACGGCCAATGACAATGCTTATAAAGCCCTGAAGCAATGAGTATTTAACCTTCACATGATGATGGGAATGGGGGCGTAAGGAATAAAAAAAGGAATTCAGCAATAATCGAATATATTGGCGACCATGCGCCCGGCTTCAAATCAATACAAGGAATCTTCTCTAAACAAAAAACTACAACTCTTATTTCATCATTCGAAACGCTATCTTTTTCAGGTGACCGTTCCAAACCTTCCTTTTACATACGGCCAATGACAATGCTTATAAAGCCCTGAAGCAATGAGTATTTAACCTTCACATGAGCTACGCCCTTAAGAATAGAGGATGCAAGAAATTCCTCTTGTAATCATCTATTCAAAGTTTTGGAAGGGTCAACCACCTACCTAAACCTAACCAGAAGTCCCTACCTATGGCAGGAGTTTCGTCGACACGGGTGTCAATGCTTCTCAATAATGAAGTAGCTTCAGTCATGTCCTACAACGAGCCGTACATCTTTGGAAATAACTATGCGCCACTTGCGCTTAACTTATTGCCGTAGACATGCCAAAGCCATGCTACGCAAAACCTGCCACAAAAAGCTGTAGCCCATTAACATACACTAACAAAATATAAATCTATGAAATGCATAATACCATGATTACGAATATATCTTAAACTATGTAAAATTAAACACAGAATAAAATGAATATAACCTAGAAACGACACAAGTGGACATCGAATTGCTTGATACAAATACAATACTCAATTTAAGTTAAAAGCCATAATAGCCTACGTCATACTTAAACACTAACAAGGCAGCACATAAATTAACCTAATACCCAAGACTAAACCTACGATTGCATTGTGGTGCTGGAACTCCTTCTGCTTATCACCTCGGTGATGTTATAGGTCCCATGACTAGTATAAGCAGAAATAGTTCCAGCACTAGTCAGTCCACCTCCTCGTGATCTGACTGAGAATTGTCTGCTCCTGTGTTAGATCCACCATCCAAGGTAGGGCCCGTGATCCCCCTTGCAATCCTCCCGATCACATTAGTGACTTGCTGGAACATGGTCTGTGGAGGATTGTAGATGTCGGTTGCCTCTTGTCCTTCCCTTGATGATAGCTGAGGAGGTACATGAGGGCCGGGCCTTTCTAGTTTAAAGACGAGCCGGGAGCTTGCTGAGCCTTATCAGCCAGCAGTGATTCAACCGCTTTCTGGTAGGTGTGCCTAGCATACCTACGTATCTGACCTAACTCGGATGCCATGACCTGCACCTTGGGACTAAGTGTCAGCTTCCCGTTAGCTGTGACTAAGACTCCAGCTTTGACAAGCATTCGAGCTCGTATGTCATCAGTGATTAGATTGCCGTTTATAGCAGCATCGACATATTGTGTGGAAGACTCTAATAGGTCCTCCAGGGCTCTGGTTGCCATCTTACGCTTGTCTTTTGGAGATGCTAGAGTTATCGTCATCTCCACGTTTAGGAGCAAGGCAATCTCCCTGAGATCCTCGGCAAAATCGCTCACCGAAGGGATAATTCCTGAAAACACGGTGTGCTGCATAATAAGAGGTATGTCAGCTCCGAATAATTTACTCTTAAGTTTACCTGGAATCTGGTCCTTCACTATGATAGCTGCTGTTTGGATCGAAAATGCCTGAGCTATTCTAGAGAGAGTTAACTCCTTTGACCCTAGGATGGTTTTATTCTGTCCCGGGTCCATTATGATGCCATAAGCCGCAGCCTTACGTTTAAGCACAGCACCGGATGCACCATCGCAGCGCATGATGGCCTTTGTAACGTTATTTCCTCGCTCGAGGAAAACATTAAGAAAGAACATCAAGTCCGTTCTGGGGTCGCAGTTCTCGAACAACGCCGCTTCCCCAACCCTCAGTGTAGGCACATCATCCGTCCTGATTGGATTTTCAGCCGCCTTCTTGAAAAATTGCGCCATGATCTGGCGCGCGTCGAAGCCCAAATATTTAACAGCTTCCCGAATGGCAGCGCCCTGCTTCCATTCCACCTCCGTAAAGGTCATCTTAAAAGCATCCTGATCAGCATCACTAATACCAAGCCCGGCCATTAACCCCGCTATCTGATCATCCTTGAGCGAAAAGGTCGCCGCTACTTGAGACTTTGCCATTGCTGAATTCTAATTCTTTATTTTCTGATAATATAAAACTTTAATTACACCGTCTGTGTGTGTGGCTGTCAAGTCAATTTGCCACCATATGACAGATTGTGTTGTTATGACAACCTATAACTAAAACTATACCAGAAAATCCTTCAGGTTTTCCTCTGAATAAAATAAAAAAAAACTGTCTGCTGTGAGATCAGCAGGAAACTTGAAAACTAATTAGCATTATGAAATCAGAAAGGTTAAGAAAAGGATACCTAATCAACTATAAAAATCTCAAAAATGAACGCTTTCTGACCTTGTAATTACATAAAACAGTTTCATATTTCTTTCGAAAAAATTTCCATGTACAAAATAAAGGTATCTGAATGATCAAATCATTAGTAGAGTTATTTATATGATTTGATTTATGGGATTTCACCTTGTGTATCAACGCATGTGGCAAATTTTGCCGTTTCCTTCCAACCCTTATTTTCTTTATGTTTCGGGTTCGAAGGGGAAACTTGTACTCATGCCTATTATGTGTGTGTATGTCTGTGTGTAATGTTTTTAGTAAAAATAAGGCCCTAACATTTTTATTCACTACTCTACTCTCTGCCTTTCTGGCTGAAATTATTTTTAAATCAAAATGAGAAAACTGTGACGACAAGGACAATTCAGCTCCGGATTTCATCTGCATCGGTTCAGCTTCCACCGTGGCAGCTTCTTCCATCGCGACAGCTTCATCTTCCGTCGTGGCGGCCTGTGTAGTACGGTCGTCCTCAAACCTGCGGTCCACTTCGACAGCATTCTCCTCGGGGTCCTCAGTGGGGTTAGGCTCCGGTTCGGTCATCAAAATAACTTGATTCTCTGTAATGATATTAGGTGTAACTATTGGCACGGACAGACCAGCTTGTTCACCTTCACCCGTTCCGTCCAGCTCCATCTCGTCCTCGAATGGGCTGCTCTCTGTACAGCTCTGCTCGACATCATCATCATAGTTTGCTTCATGCTCGTCATCGTCCTGAGAATCTTGGACATCAACTCGTACGTCTGAGTCTTCTGTCACCATGCTAAAAGACAAGGATACATCATCACCACAATTCACATACTCTCGCCGTCCATCTTCGACTGGTATGTCGGCGGTCGTCTTTTCCACATATACATTAAGTTTTAATGCTCGTTGCTTACAAAAAATACATTTGCATGGGAATTCTTTTCGTATCAGGTCGCATAGCAACGAAAAATCAATCCCGTCATGGTATGTCATATTATAAAAATATTTAGCTGCGCTTTGCAGAAAAGCGCCCAAAATTAGCGCGTAATCGCTTTCGAGCCATTCGCTGCTGATAGCGGCGAGCCTGAATTCTTCCAGGAATTCTTCAAAGCATACTCGGTCTATGCCGGTATACGTCAACATTTTTCAATACAAAATATCACTATTTATGAAAACCACTTAGCTTATAATCCAGGCGTCGACATAATTAGCGCCTGACCATCATTAATATCTCATCATATATATGCGTTTTCTTCTCTATTCTCTTCGTGCAATGTCACTCGCGTCTTGCACACACGCGATTGAGTTTTCTGGTACAATGTACGCCTTGTACAAGCGTTTCCGGGTTATTAATATCTACCCGGCGTAGTTCCTACGTAGCGCCGTTATGTACCTGGGTTTTTTATGTACCCGGCGCCTCCACCATTTGTGATGATGGGAATGGGGGCGTAAGGAATAAAAAAAGGAATTCAGCAATAATCGAATATATTGGCGACCATGCGCCCGGCTTCAAATCAATACAAGGAATCTTCTCTAAACAAAAAACTACAACTCTTATTTCATCATTCGAAACGCTATCTTTTTCAGGTGACCGTTCCAAACCTTCCTTTTACATACGGCCAATGACAATGCTTATAAAGCCCTGAAGCAATGAGTATTTAACCTTCACATGATGATGGGAATGGGGGCGTAAGGAATAAAAAAAGGAATTCAGCAATAATCGAATATATTGGCGACCATGCGCCCGGCTTCAAATCAATACAAGGAATCTTCTCTAAACAAAAAACTACAACTCTTATTTCATCATTCGAAACGCTATCTTTTTCAGGTGACCGTTCCAAACCTTCCTTTTACATACGGCCAATGACAATGCTTATAAAGCCCTGAAGCAATGAGTATTTAACCTTCACATGAGCTACGCCCTTAAGAATAGAGGATGCAAGAAATTCCTCTTGTAATCATCTATTCAAAGTTTTGGAAGGGTCAACCACCTACCTAAACCTAACCAGAAGTCCCTACCTATGGCAGGAGTTTCGTCGACACGGGTGTCAATGCTTCTCAATAATGAAGTAGCTTCAGTCATGTCCTACGACGAGCCGTACATCTTTGGAAATAACTATGCGCCACTTGCGCTTAACTTATTGCCGTAGACATGCCAAAGCCATGCTACGCAAAACCTGCCACAAAAAGCTGTAGCCCATTAACATACACTAACAAAATATAAATCTATGAAATGCATAATACCATGATTACGAATATATCTTAAACTATGTAAAATTAAACACAGAATAAAATGAATATAACCTAGAAACGACACAAGTGGACATCGAATTGCTTGATACAAATACAATACTCAATTTAAGTTAAAAGCCATAATAGCCTACGTCATACTTAAACACTAACAAGGCAGCACATAAATTAACCTAATACCCAAGACTAAACCTACGATTGCATTGTGGTGCTGGAACTCCTTCTGCTTATCACCTCGGTGATGTTATAGGTCCCATGACTAGTATAAGCAGAAATAGTTCCAGCACTAGTCAGTCCACCTCCTCGTGATCTGACTGAGAATTGTCTGCTCCTGTGTTAGATCCACCATCCAAGGTAGGGCCCGTGATCCCCCTTGCAATCCTCCCGATCACATTAGTGACTTGCTGGAACATGGTCTGTGGAGGATTGTAGATGTCGGTTGCCTCTTGTCCTTCCCTTGATGATAGCTGAGGAGGTACATGAGGGCCGGGCCTTTCTAGTTTAAAGACGAGCCGGGAGCTTGCTGAGCCTTATCAGCCAGCAGTGATTCAACCGCTTTCTGGTAGGTGTGCCTAGCATACCTACGTATCTGACCTAACTCGGATGCCATGACCTGCACCTTGGGACTAAGTGTCAGCTTCCCGTTAGCTGTGACTAAGACTCCAGCTTTGACAAGCATTCGAGCTCGTATGTCATCAGTGATTAGATTGCCGTTTATAGCAGCATCGACATATTGTGTGGAAGACTCTAATAGGTCCTCCAGGGCTCTGGTTGCCATCTTACGCTTGTCTTTTGGAGATGCTAGAGTTATCGTCATCTCCACGTTTAGGAGCAAGGCAATCTCCCTGAGATCCTCGGCAAAATCGCTCACCGAAGGGATAATTCCTGAAAACACGGTGTGCTGCATAATAAGAGGTATGTCAGCTCCGAATAATTTACTCTTAAGTTTACCTGGAATCTGGTCCTTCACTATGATAGCTGCTGTTTGGATCGAAAATGCCTGAGCTATTCTAGAGAGAGTTAACTCCTTTGACCCTAGGATGGTTTTATTCTGTCCCGGGTCCATTATGATGCCATAAGCCGCAGCCTTACGTTTAAGCACAGCACCGGATGCACCATCGCAGCGCATGATGGCCTTTGTAACGTTATTTCCTCGCTCGAGGAAAACATTAAGAAAGAACATCAAGTCCGTTCTGGGGTCGCAGTTCTCGAACAACGCCGCTTCCCCAACCCTCAGTGTAGGCACATCATCCGTCCTGATTGGATTTTCAGCCGCCTTCTTGAAAAATTGCGCCATGATCTGGCGCGCGTCGAAGCCCAAATATTTAACAGCTTCCCGAATGGCAGCGCCCTGCTTCCATTCCACCTCCGTAAAGGTCATCTTAAAAGCATCCTGATCAGCATCACTAATACCAAGCCCGGCCATTAACCCCGCTATCTGATCATCCTTGAGCGAAAAGGTCGCCGCTACTTGAGACTTTGCCATTGCTGAATTCTAATTCTTTATTTTCTGATAATATAAAACTTTAATTACACCGTCTGTGTGTGTGGCTGTCAAGTCAATTTGCCACCATATGACAGATTGTGTTGTTATGACAACCTATAACTAAAACTATACCAGAAAATCCTTCAGGTTTTCCTCTGAATAAAATAAAAAAAAACTGTCTGCTGTGAGATCAGCAGGAAACTTGAAAACTAATTAGCATTATGAAATCAGAAAGGTTAAGAAAAGGATACCTAATCAACTATAAAAATCTCAAAAATGAACGCTTTCTGACCTTGTAATTACATAAAACAGTTTCATATTTCTTTCGAAAAAATTTCCATGTACAAAATAAAGGTATCTGAATGATCAAATCATTAGTAGAGTTATTTATATGATTTGATTTATGGGATTTCACCTTGTGTATCAACGCATGTGGCAAATTTTGCCGTTTCCTTCCAACCCTTATTTTCTTTATGTTTCGGGTTCGAAGGGGAAACTTGTACTCATGCCTATTATGTGTGTGTATGTCTGTGTGTAATGTTTTTAGTAAAAATAAGGCCCTAACATTTTTATTCACTACTCTACTCTCTGCCTTTCTGGCTGAAATTATTTTTAAATCAAAATGAGAAAACTGTGACGACAAGGACAATTCAGCTCCGGATTTCATCTGCATCGGTTCAGCTTCCACCGTGGCAGCTTCTTCCATCGCGACAGCTTCATCTTCCGTCGTGGCGGCCTGTGTAGTACGGTCGTCCTCAAACCTGCGGTCCACTTCGACAGCATTCTCCTCGGGGTCCTCAGTGGGGTTAGGCTCCGGTTCGGTCATCAAAATAACTTGATTCTCTGTAATGATATTAGGTGTAACTATTGGCACGGACAGACCAGCTTGTTCACCTTCACCCGTTCCGTCCAGCTCCATCTCGTCCTCGAATGGGCTGCTCTCTGTACAGCTCTGCTCGACATCATCATCATAGTTTGCTTCATGCTCGTCATCGTCCTGAGAATCTTGGACATCAACTCGTACGTCTGAGTCTTCTGTCACCATGCTAAAAGACAAGGATACATCATCACCACAATTCACATACTCTCGCCGTCCATCTTCGACTGGTATGTCGGCGGTCGTCTTTTCCACATATACATTAAGTTTTAATGCTCGTTGCTTACAAAAAATACATTTGCATGGGAATTCTTTTCGTATCAGGTCGCATAGCAACGAAAAATCAATCCCGTCATGGTATGTCATATTATAAAAATATTTAGCTGCGCTTTGCAGAAAAGCGCCCAAAATTAGCGCGTAATCGCTTTCGAGCCATTCGCTGCTGATAGCGGCGAGCCTGAATTCTTCCAGGAATTCTTCAAAGCATACTCGGTCTATGCCGGTATACGTCAACATTTTTCAATACAAAATATCACTATTTATGAAAACCACTTAGCTTATAATCCAGGCGTCGACATAATTAGCGCCTGACCATCATTAATATCTCATCATATATATGCGTTTTCTTCTCTATTCTCTTCGTGCAATGTCACTCGCGTCTTGCACACACGCGATTGAGTTTTCTGGTACAATGTACGCCTTGTACAAGCGTTTCCGGGTTATTAATATCTACCCGGCGTAGTTCCTACGTAGCGCCGTTATGTACCTGGGTTTTTTATGTACCCGGCGCCTCCACCATTTGTGATGATGGGAATGGGGGCGTAAGGAATAAAAAAAGGAATTCAGCAATAATCGAATATATTGGCGACCATGCGCCCGGCTTCAAATCAATACAAGGAATCTTCTCTAAACAAAAAACTACAACTCTTATTTCATCATTCGAAACGCTATCTTTTTCAGGTGACCGTTCCAAACCTTCCTTTTACATACGGCCAATGACAATGCTTATAAAGCCCTGAAGCAATGAGTATTTAACCTTCACAATACCATCACTGAAACCAGTATTCGTCTGAAATAGACATCAGCAGCACTCTTTCTTTAATGTGCTCACCTGTCAATCTGCTCCTATTATCCGGCACAAACGGGTCATAGACTACAGATAATTTTATTATTTATGTTCGAGGCAAACAAATATATTACTCGAAAATTCAAGGCGAAATAATATCGTTTTTGATATCCGAAAATAAATATCGGAAATCGATATATCGAAAAAAAATATATCGCCGATATATATCGATTATTTTCTGAAAAAATATCGATATTTTGATATATATCGATTTTTTTTACCCAACCCCACACGTCTGTAAAATAAAATCACTTGAATCTGTCGTCATTTTCCGATTTTAAACTTGGTGTACTTACCACGTCATAAAGATGACCTGTATAAGTATTTTCGAAAAGATTTCCAATGAACTTATTTGGCACACACGTTCCCCATTATTCCAAGACGACCCACTGACCTTACCTTGTTTTTTCAATCTGTAATAAACAACAAACCATTGTAAACCCAAAAAATCTCCAAATAAACATTACAAGTTTACAAACTTACTTCTCGAACAACGAGCAGTACAAACGATGATAGATAGAATTTTGAGTTAAAACTTTTTGACAGACAATACTAGTCGTACTAATATTCAGAAAAAAATATCTTTTATGATTTCGTGTTTCATTATCAACTAAGTATCGCCTAACTCTGCTGATTTATTAACTTAATCTCGTTATCAATAGTCTAATAGGTTCTTCTTTTTTTATATACATTTATTAGTTCATTATTTATTTCTAGATAAATGTGTGTGATGAAAGAGACATTAAAAACCAGCTATAAAATAACTTGACTTCCGTTTTGTCGTAATCGTGCCGACATTTAATTATTTTTGAGAAAAGATTAAAGTAGGTAGGTACCTACTTTGGGTAATCTTTGCAAAATTAACACAATATTTTTATTTAAATTAATCCAAATAATTTGTTCTGTTTCATTATTTTTAATCAATTATTACATAAATGTGTTACTCACCTGCATATTCGCCTCCACCAACTTCCTTTTTCCTCACTTCTGTTATTGTTACAATATTTATTTGTTTATTTGAATAATAACTTCACAAAAAACGTATCTTGGTTTGATTAAATTAAACCTCAATAGATGGCGTGCGTTACAATTACACTTTAGCATGTTTACATACATACAATAATAATATCTATCGTATCCGTGTCGTTCGAATCGTTTTTATAATATAAAATGGATTGCTCAAGACTTTTGTAAGTATTCACATTTATATAACAAAAAATAAAAAGTTTTAGCTGTAATAAGGTTAATTAGTATGTGTATTTTAATTCTTTGAAGTTGTTATTGGATTAGAAATAAGGGATGTTGCGGATGCCGATTTTTTCACATCCGCGGATATGAATGCGGATGGTTACTTCTTTATTGTCGCAACTTGTATTAAATACGTTCGCAACAGCATTGACTATTGCGGATGCAGATGTCCAACTCTAAGCGGGATATTCGCAACGACCCTGATAGAAATCGAACCAAAAGGTCCATCACACCTTTATAACTTTTTGTTAGACAAGACGAGGATACAAACCCGAGCGAGTGGGTCCCGTCGGCGTCACTGCCTCCGACTGCCGCTGACTACGGCGGATCCGGAGGAAGCGGCGCCGAGGGGAGCAACGAGCCCGGATGCAGCGGCGCAGGGAAAATGACAGCTTTACTGGAGGCGGCAAAAAAGCCATCATAATTTACGAACGGCCCGCTAACCGGCCGTGCCTCCGGCCGGAGGAGTTACCCACGCCAAAAGGGAAAGGCGTAGGTAAAAAAACGATAAAAATAATAATTTAATAGATAGCATGTTCAATTTTATTCATACGTTCTATTCATTCGTTCTTTATGTAAACGTACAGACGCCAGCACATCAAGGTACAACAATCTGTAAAATTTCTTCAATAGATTTTCAAAGGAGATAAGGGGAGGGGATAACTTACATAAGCAAAGAAAAGAATTGCCGCTATCACTGTTCAAAAATAGCTCCGAAGCTTTTTAACGCGTAAAGCATACTATACTGTCAGCGAATTCCTTACTGAGAAACAATTTGAATAAGTGGTGTGCAGTGATCTATAGGGTGCATTGTAATCTTCAATGTATTTATTAATTCAATGTTTTTAATTCAATCTATTTATTAATTCAATGTTTTTAATACAATGTATTTATTAATTCAATGTTTTTAATTCAATCTATTTATTAATTCAATGTTTTCAATTCAATCTATTTTATTAATTCAATGTTTTTAAGTCAATCTATTTATTAATTGTATTTATTGTTTTAGCGTCAATTAATTATTACTTTTGCGTGCCGAATGGTAAAATATGGCTGAACCTTCCTTTTTCTTTTTATTACCATGTACTGTACCCATATTAGCAAAAATAAATGACTTACTTACTTACTTGCTTAACTTTATTCCTGAAGTCTTAAGGTTCTAGGTTGATTGGGAAAATTTGACAGTTTTGGGTAGCATGATGTGCTGGCGACTGTACGAACAAAAAATAACAGGTATCCCTCTTGATCCATGAGGTTTCAATACGGTCAAGTGTGAAACACCTTTACGTGTAAGAAAATACACCCAGTGCGGCTTGTTTGTACCATAATTGTTTTACGACGACTGTCATAAAACAATTAAGGTACAAACAAGCCGCACTGGGTGTATTTTCTTCAACCGCGCATACGCGTTCATAGCACCACACGAAAAAATTTTTGAACGCGCATGAGCGTTTGCCGCACAGGGTTAGTTAGCTATTTCTTTAGCATTTGCACAAATGCTCACTATAATTCAGCAGGGAATGCGGCAACACTTGAAATGTCTTATTTTAATAATAAAGATGGTCATCTCTGTTTCCATGGATAATTTAAAATCGGTCGAAATTAGATGTAATCTATTCACATCATGTCGTCTATCGATAGGTAACAAGAAATAACTTGGTGCTAAGCAGTGGACATGGTTTGGATATGGCCAGGGTTGGCATGTTTAAAACAAGTTGTTTATAACATGTGTTTAAAACAGTTTAAAATAAAACATAGTTTTTTATGATGTGTTTGAAAACATTGTTTAAAACATGTTTTAAACAATGTTTAAAACGTTATAAAAAACAGGGTTTAAAACAAATTTTAATTGCGGAAATAAATGAATACTATTTGTTCGTTAATAAGCAGATTAGACAACATTTATTATTTTTTATTTAGGTATTTAAAAACTGTGACATGTTTTGCAGCTTTCTCAAAATCTGTTTTAAAAAACTGTTTTTTTCTTCAACCCTGGATATGGCCCTAGATTCCTTCTCTTCAATCACCATCCTAATGAGTCGATGGTTAACTCTTTAGATTTTTGGGCCTAGAGGTGGCTACGTCAAATGCAGCTTCGCTGGCTTTAACCAATCCCCCAGAGTACAGGTGTATGGCCCCTGGGGGCACTCCAACATGTGGCACATAGTAACTTCACAATTTGGTCCCATTAGTTTCAGTGTTAATATATAATCTGTGGTGCTTGGCAACTGGGCTTAACCCAGTTATATATTTCCTTTAGTGTCCTACTCGCCTAGCTCTATTCTGTGTCCTGCTTAGTAAGGAGAGAAGTGAAATTGCTTTTTTCTACTTCTGTGCTTTACTTTTCTTAATAATTTCGTTGCGGGATCCAAGATCAGACAGTTGAATCGTTTCTCCGGGACTCGTCGGGCTTCATTGGCTCGGCTTTGTTCTGGTGGTCACCACTGTTGATTCTGGCTCTCAGGAGCAGACAGTGGTTGGAAAAGTAGGGCGCGCTTGTCCCAAAAAATGAAAAATGTGGCACATGTTCTGAAGAGGAGCACTGCAATAACATTGTGTATCCGACGGGTCCGGGTCTATGAAAAACCATTTTGCCAGTGCTCGTTCATCATATTCCAGTGCTAATGCAATCTTTCATCGCCTTCTCAATGGAGAAACTAAAATACTCTAAAATACCTCATCTTATTCAAAAAGGTGATGATGACAAAACTCATCACAATAACAAGATTCCCACACTCCACAAAAACTTACAAAACAATAAAACATCATCATTTAGAACACAAAACTAAGGTCACAACTCCACGGTTGTTCGTAACCCTTTTGCGCCGGTTACGTTGGTTGCGTGGCCGCGTGGTTCTGGTTGGCGCAACCACCGTGACCGCTCGCGGGTTGACGCTGATTCTTATTGACTTGTAGCATCGACTGAGCGTTCATTCAGGTACGAAACGATTGCGAGCAATAAAATCTGAGAGGGACAAAGCGATCGAGCAGTATTTTTGTATATTTTTCTTATGACTACTATCAAAAAAATATATGAATGAATAGTTTTTTTTTTAAACTTTACCTAAATAGTTCGATTAGTGAAAAAAAAAACCAATTCAGTGGCGAAATAAATAAGGCAAAACCACGCTTTGGAAGTTTTATTCTTCTATAATAATCGTCGTCCAAAATGTCGTTTGTACTGGAGTGCGCAAATCCACTTTGGTGTCACTAGCGAGTGACGACACAGGCAATTACTGCTGTACCTATCTGTCTCGTCTCCTATCAAATATTCGTACATAAAAATGTGAAAAGTGTATGTGTGTACTGATAGCTACAACCAGGTATTATTTAAGTCAAGAGTGAATAGGTTACTTCTAGGCAAGCGTGCTCCACTTTCGACCACATCATCATCGCTTACCATCAGGTTAGATAATGGTCAAACGCGTGTCTATTAATAGTAAAAATAAGAGACAGGTATCGGCCATCGGCTACACATAAGTACTTTGCCTCATTGCATAGACAGTTTAATTTATGAAAATAACAGTTCATTCTCCATGCCGATAACTTGATGTAAAACACTTAACAATGGCGGTTACTCGAGCGTAGAATTACAACTATTGGATCGGATTACAAGATTTGTTTTTTTAATGAAGATGTTTTAGAAAATTCTTGAATGGATTTTGAAATGACTTATCGAACTTCTTGTCTAATCTTATTATCGACTAGCTTTTGCCCGTGACTTCGTTTGCGCATATCCTATTTTTCTCGTTCCCGTAGGAATTTCGCTACGAATTATATTATTCAAAAAAACCTACCTCTTGAATCGCTGTTTGATAAAAACGGTATTCAAATCCGTTACGTGGTCAACGTAAGGTACGTCCAGGAAGGTTTTACTATATAATTTATAAAGCTGGCGATGCCACGGGCATCAGCTAGTTATACGATGTAAATATTTTACGGATTTTGCAGTACTTTTTAAGATTTTTGAACGTCTGAAAATCTAATTAATTATGAGAAGTAAATCGTAAAGATAGAAACGCGATTTATAATGATTGGCTCGATACTTTTTTTATCAAACATGACACTATATTACAATTTTAAACGTGTACTGCTAAGAGATTTTATCATGAATATATATAAAAGTTATATCAATAGATAGAGCTTTTTATTTTGAAGTAAATGTTGAAACCATATTGTATTATTTCTTTATCAGTTTTCGCCTAGAAGAAAAAACAATCAAAATTTAGGCATTATTTCGCTCGCCGGACAGTCGCTGTTGTTCGTCAAAACACACAGTACCGCAACCTCGCCTTAACGAGTTAAATTAACTTGGGCATTCGTGCGTGTATTCAGCGGTTTACGCTGTGCGTTGTCACTTGTCAGTCAATTTTCGTTAATATTTTTATTGAGATTTGCTTTATTATCTTACAATATATTTATCTTACAATTTGCACACACATACCTACACTACTTTTCTTACAAAACCGCCACATTAAATTTCATTAGCTGTAGGCGTCTGGCACTGCGCATACGCATGTCGCTCGGAGCTAAATATTCGTAACATGTGCCGTTTACACGCATTGCGTTAGTGTGCGAGTACGAATAGACTGACACCTGACTTGGTGTATGTAACTTGTCTATTTCAAAATACATAAAACTGCCGAGCAATTTATTAAAGGTAGTTCTAAGATATAGGATAGGTACGATATAGCTCCATTCCTCAACCCGAAATAGCTCCGTTCTTCTAGAAGAACTTAATAAAAATTCACCCTCAACGGAGTAAATCCTATTTATTTTGCAAATAAGTAACATGTAACTCTTTTACATGGTACTTATTTGGTACATGGTACTTTAATTAAATACGAATGATGCATGAGTAAAAAAAAGGGATTATTCTTAGTCGGTCAGTTAGATCGAAAAATATTGGACACGCATTTTTTGCTTCAAATCAGTAAAAATTGGCGAAAATAAACCGTATCAAAGATCAGGAGTGGAGGCTAGTGACGTCACTTGTTTGAAAAAATCTACTTACAAGTGACATCACACGAATTTTTAACACTGTGTTGTATTAATGAATGGTTTACGTGTAAAAAGAAAAAATACGTATCCAATATTTTTGTGCAAATCATAGATTTTTTTTGTAATCATCCATTTATTTTATTTTTTTTACTTTTTGTAGGCACGCGTTTGACCAACATACCACCTTATGGTAAGCGATGATGCGGTTTAAGATGGAGCACGCTTAACTAGAAGTAACATTTTCACTCTTGTTTTAAATACTCCTAGGTTGTAGCAGGAAACACAGACTCCGGCAGAGAATTCCACTTCAAAATTGCTACAATATTCACGTATCAAAACCAGCAAACTTACAATGCATCTGATATATAATTTACACAGAAGAAAACAACTTTAACACCACCCAAATTATCTTTAGTTAACCATTTTACAAGCCAGCACCATTCTTCAGAATCATAACACTGATTCGATCAACAATAGGTGTCCTAAAATGTAAAACAAACATTCTCACAGCCGTGGGACGCTTTGTCTTAGTTAATTAGAATAGCTTTGATTAAGTAACACTAATTATACATAGGTACGTTCTCTAAATTGTGACGAAACTACAGTTTTTAGGACATCGTTTGAGAGACACTGGCTTTGCAATATATCTTTTACCACATAAAGGTTTCATGGTAAAGGCTTACAGTGAAGAATGTCAAGATAAAAGTGGCATAGAATAGAATAGAATACGCTTTATTGTGTTTCTGTATAATGCTCGGTAGACTTATGTATGAGTACTGGTAGTACGGATAACACGAATATACATTTTAAAGACAAAGTTTTAAGTTTTCGGATACGCGTGAAGGGTTCCGTACCATCGTATTTTTAATATTTGAGGTTATAGCGGCGACAGAAATACTCACTGTGAAAAATGAGAATGGGTTCCGTTGTTTACCCTTTAGGTACGGAACCTTAAAAAACGAGGCGTTGTCTTAAGGAGCCCTACGGTCTTTGCTGAGCCCAATATATCAGTCACTCAAAATATTGACCAATTTAACCAAATCCAATTTTAGTTATCACAAAACTACAGACTGACTTTTTACCAATGGGCGGCGGACCTACTTATGAATATGAAGATCGTTTACTAAGAGGACACCCCAAAGTTGCGAAAAGAAATTAACTTTACCATAGCAAAACTAATGAGTATATGCACTATCTATCATCTCAGATCAGCTCAGATCCTACGCAATGGCGCCACGTAGATCACTATCACTCAAACACGACTAAAATCCATCACTCCCACGAAAGCAGCGCATACGCATCTATAATATTCAGCACACATTGCCAAACCTTTCCCTCATACCGATGGCAGTCATGATTGCGACAGGCTGCATTCACACGAGCGACAAAAACGGTGCGACATCATACACTCGCGACTGCGACAAAAACTAATCCGGTTAGCGCGTGTCCTTATTTCTCAAGAACTAAGTGTTTTAAGAGATTATGTTGGGTCACTGACTCAGACGTCAACTGTTACTGACGTGGTTTGAAAGCTGGTGAAGTCTATCAACCTAGTTCGCCTTTTTCCAACTGATCAATAAGACGGATGAAAATGGATTGCATGTAGTTTCGATGAGAATGTTGAGATGGATCTGTGGAGTAACAAGAATGGATAAAGTGAGAAATGACTACATTAGAGGTAGTTTTAGAGTGGCGCCAGTGACGTAAAAGCTAATAGTTAATCGCTTGTCTTGGTATGGTCATGTGCAGAAGAGGGAAGAAACGCATGTAACTAAAAGAGAATTTTTTTTTTAATAAAAAAAGTTGCCCCACACTAGGAATTTCTCCTGTATCGTGGGTGCGTTAACAAACATACAAAGTCACATACACAAACAGCCAGACCCGGAACAACTATCTGTAGGCCATTAAAAATATTTGTTCCGTGCGGGAATCGAACCCACGACACGCGACGCAGCAGTCGATCGCTCAACCAGTGCGCCAACCGTACCGTCACATAAATGTGGACGGATGGAGAGGGAGAGGAAAGCCAAAGAAAAGATGGATGGATTGTGTGAGGAGCGATATGAAAGAAAAGGGAGTTAGTGTTAGTTTGACGGCAGATAGGGCAGAGTTGGAAAAAAAAACGCGTTGCGCCGACCCCAAGTAACATGAGTTAAGGGCAGGAAGATGATGATGATACATGGAACGACTGCCCGCCAGACATCCACAACCCAATGACTGGGTAAAACGATATCATTCACCTAGTGTTGTTACATTGTCTAGCTTCTGAATTAACCACAACGACGGGTAAATATGTATTTTTTTTTCACTACCGTTAATTTTCTGATTGATTTCGTTGCGGGATCCAAGACAGTTGAATCATTTCTTCGGGACTCGTTGGGCTTCATTGGCTCGGCGTTTTTCTGGTAGTCGCCACTGTTAATTCTAGATTTCAATAGTTGCAGTGGTTCGGAATGTGTGGCTATGAATATCCACCGCCATCAGAAATTTCGATGCTTCGAATTCAAACATACCTTAGCACATACATAACTGTACTTACTGTAGCTAACACCTACCCTCCTTTTGGGTTTCACCGCAGTTGGGAAATCTTTTCAAAGTCAAGTCAAAACTTGATGATCAATGGTACGTCGTATCGTTTTCTGTTTATCATGCAACGGAAGGTAACCGAGTCCCAGCAGTTTTAACATGTGGGATTATTATTTCGAATAGAGATTTTCATAGATTTGAACGTAACGCTATCGAAGAAAAAATGTCCAGCGGCTATACAAATCTACAACGATTCAATGTTTCCGGACGGTAATTTTTCTGCTATAAAAGGCATTGACATGCTGCAAACGTGTCGAAAGAATGCCGAAGGGATATGACGAAACGATTGCTAGTAGAATATCGAGAGACCTATCACGACCTACGAAGAGGAAATACTCTTAAAATCGATTCGGGAACTGCAATTCTGCATGAAGTGACATTTAAGAGCAAAAAAAAAAATAACGAAAGAAATATGTAATGAAATCACGCAGGCAGTGATAAGACATTTTATATATATAGAAGTCAGTAACTAATACAAACAAAATGAAATGGAAGTTCGGGTCACCTTACTTTACTAGTGGTGTTGACGGAATAAGTCCTAGTTGAGAGGACAAGAACCAGCCAACGTTTGTTTTAAAGTTCTCAAAGAAGGCTTGAATGTGGATTTTAACAGATAACCAAGTTTATGAATGTCAAAGTAAAGATAATGGAACTCCAAACGGTAGGAGAACGTATGATAGAGTCGGTATAGCACGTAACTTGAACTACTGAAGCGAGTCGCTTTTTACATACACATTTAGTGACTGTCAAGGTCCCTGCAGCTATTTCTACAGAACATGTTAGTGGTACGTTTTAATTTATTGTTTGTTCGTTATGTTCATAAATAAAAAGTAATCGCCGGATGTACTGCATTGCTATTCTGTAAATCTCAGTATGAAATCTTAGGTGAACTGAGCTTGAAGTAAGCCGTCAAACCATTGCTCAGGTGGAATGTCAGTTCACGTCACGCTTACTACATCAAAGGAGGATGCCAATTTTGATCCCACCCGCCAATAGCTACATGCGATACATCGTTGGATCGTCGTGAATACCTATCCAATGATGTTTTACACGTAGATAATGGAAGGTGAGAACAGAATTCATACAAACCCTGGCATTATCCTTTTTCACGGTGTGATGTCCCCAGAACAGACCGGCTAGATCGAATGGCTGATCCAATTATTCCCTCATTGAAAGCTCTTATATCTTTGTGCAGATTTTATATCCTGGCCGTTCTCTGTAAAACAGAGAAACGAAACCACACAAAAAAGCTAGTGCTCAATATATCCTTGGTTAAATAATTTGCAAGTAACGCAAGCCAAACCGCATAGGCCACGAAATTAATTTAGTGAGCATTTTATTTAACCTTAATTGGATCTAAATTGAGACTGATTCTAACCTTCGGTGTCGTTCTTAATAAATACCTTGATTGATTGATATTATTTGATTAGATAGACTTGACTTTTACCGTCACTCAATACATAACAAGTAAACTTTAAATGACAGTAGTTTCCACCTTGACCGCGTACGTATTCAAACTACATACAATATTTTGTGGTTGACACCTCGTTTTATTGGATTGTGAGTAGCTTATATTATCAGGGTGAGGTAATGAGAGTCATAAGAAGGTTCCTGTTGCTATAATTATCGACTAAGGAAGTGCTTTTTCATAGAATTGATATTATCATTTTCAAAGTCATAATTTGCTTAGCTAATTTTAACAGTACAGTGACTCCAGTGATTGGATCAGTTTGCAGAACGATGTATTCTGCAAGCTGATCAAACTTTCATTAGAATAGAAGGTATCTACAGATTACAGGTTGTTTTAGGATGCATTGCAGTCTCCTCTAGGTCTATTAAGTAAATTCACTAATAAATTAAAACCTTTCTAATTCGTACCACGCAACACTGCATTTTTTTTTGTAGCTAGTAGACATTTACCAGTTTTTATCAAGTGTGGTTGTTTATTTATTTATTTAGGGAAAACAAACAGTTACACAAAAATGGTACAGTAGAAGTGTTTATAAAGAATAAAAAAACATTTGTGTAACCCACGACGTTATCCACATTTTAACAAAATAATGTTTCAGGGACTACTTGTACATGAGTAAAATTGGGAAGGATAATATAAAAATACTATTAAATTTTAAAACAAATTCTTTTTAAGGGACTAGAAAAAAAAACATTAAAATTAAAAACAAAATTACTAAAGCCAGAATTCAAATTAAAAACAACAGTCAAGAATTTAAAAAAGTTAAATAAAATAAAAACATAAATTGCAATACCAAAAGAAGACTGAAAAAGAGTATAAAAAAAAAACAAAATTAAAATCAGAAATATTTATAATAAATTAAATTAATCAGTATAGGTCAGAGATGACAGAGACTAAGTCTACGATGGAGTGTTCTTATCCAAAAGAAGCCTGTTCTCTCTAACTTTGAAGAGATTGTGGTTGTAAGCGTTCGGAAACACAACTGCGTCAGAAGGAGGGTAATTTTTCTTTATTATTTCCATTCCTTTATTTTTCTATTTACTATCTTCAACATAGATTTTCTATATAATAGTGTACTGATGATATCTCTGAATTCCTATCGTTCCTAAATTGCACAGTAATAGAGGCTTGTTCACAATTAATGTTTTATTTCCTAGTGTCAGTGGTTTCTCTAATTAAGCTAATTAAGTGTGTGTCGCATTGTTGGCAGTTCATTCTGTAGTTACACTCGCACATAGCGACAGTCTTCTAAACTATATTCGCTTTCTGTGAAAACATGCTAACATCAGAGAAATGCGAGCCTTTGTAGACTTTGTTTGTCTGTGTTTCCTTGTGTAAACCGTCAAATTTTGTTCAGCTGCCGCAATTTTCTTTAGTTTTGTACTTAATAGTTATAAGTGTTATGTTAGAATCTTGACCTTTGAATCGATTATAATTATATCAATCGATGGCACTTTGTAGACAGGCCTAAGTTGTGCTTGCTAGTGCACGCACCTTTATCATTTTATTAATATTTATAATTATCTTCATCAAACCAACCAAAACAGGGACCAAAACTATAATAATGATTGGCTAGTCGGCAGTCCAGGAGTTTTCCTTGACATAACACTAATAGTTATCGAAAGTACCGTCGTTTAGCGCTCGTCTGCCATTTCAAGCCCGGTGTAATCTGAGTGAGGTTACGACTAACTCTCACGACTCGCTGCAAGGTTATGTGGTTAAAATATAGTTAAAATTTAAACAGTTTTCGTGTTGCATATTTCTTGTTTGGGTCCGCTTCGTAAAAATACTACGACGTCATAATCGAATAGGAACTACTTCCTATTCGAATATGACGTCTTAGTACTTTTCTGCAGTAGCTGATTATTTTATTACATTGACTAATTACTATACCTACTCAGATGTCATTCAAAATTATCGTTAAACTTTAATTGAGCAGCATACTCGTATATCGGCCGCATCAAGAAGAAGGCTTAAAGTCACTCAAAGCGCGATGCTTGGAGTTTCCTTGCGTGATCTAATCAGGAATCATGATATCCGCAAGAGAACCAAGGTTACCGAAATAGCCCGAAGGATCGCCAAACTAAAGTGGCAGTGGACAGCACATTGCTCGCAGAACGGATGGTCGATGGAGTCGAAAAGTTCTGGAGTGGCGACCGCGTACCGGAAGATGCAACGTTGACTGGCCTCCCACAAGGTGGACCGATGAGCTGGTGAAGGTCGCGGGTAGCCGATGGATGCGAGACGCACAGGACCGGTCGTTGTGGCGACGCTTGGGGGAGCCCTATATCCAGCAGTATACGTTGGCGCGGCCTCCCACAAGGTGGACCGATGAGCTGGTGAAGGTCGCGGGTAGCCGATGGATGCGAGACGCACAAGACCGGTCGTTGTGGCGACGCTGGGGGGAGCCCTATATCCAGCAGTATACGTTGGCGCGGCCTCCCACAAGGTAGACCGATGAGCTGGTGAAGGTCGCGGGTAGCCGATGGATGCGTGACGCACAGGAGCGTTCGTTGTGGCGACGCGCGCGGGGAGCCCTATATCCAGCAGTATACGTTGGCGCGGCCTCCCACAAGGTAGACCGATGAGCTGGTGAAGGTCGCGGGTAGCCGATGGATGCGAGACGCACAGGAGCGGTCGTTGTGGCGACGCGCGCGGGGAGCCCTATATCCAGCAGTATACGTTGGCGCGGCCTCCCACAAGGTAGACCGATGAGCTGGTGAAGGTCGCGGGTAGCCGATGGATGCGAGACGCACAGGACCGGACGTTGTGGCGACGCTTGGGGGCCTATGTCCAGGTGTGGATGTCTTTCAACTGATGATGACTACCTACCTATAACTACTCAGATTTAATTCAAAATTATCAATAAACTAGCTGACCCGTGCAACGTCGTCTGCGTAACATTTTTCATTACTGCTCCGCTCCTATTGGTCTTAGCGTGATGATATATAGCCTTTAGCCTTCTTCGATAAATGGGCTATCTAATACTGAAATATTTTTTCAAATCGGACCAGTAGTTCCTGAGATTAGCGCGTTCAACCAAACAAACAAACAAACAAACTCTTCTGCTTTATAATATTAGTATTGATTTTAATTGAGCAGCATATATCACGCATGAATTAGTTGCCTGAATTGTTCTCAATCTGTCATATTTGTAAAAGATTTTATTTTGTGTCCCATTTGTCTTTTATGAATGTATTTGTTTGGGTCGAATTTTGTGTTTGACCCAAACAATTGCAGTTATTGTTTCAGTTATTTTTAAGCGACATCTTTGACTATGATAGTTTCGAAAATATATAGTGTAGATAGCTTTTTATTTTGTTTAAGCTGTTTTATAAACCCCAAAGGCTGTACTTAAACAAAAAACATTTCGTAGCTACGACGTTGTTTCAGTTATTTTTAAGCGACATCTTTGACTATGATAGTTTCGAAAATATATAGTGTAGATAGCTTTTTATTTTGTTTAAGCTGTTTTATAAACCCCAAAGGCTGTACTTAAACAAAAAACATTTCGTAGCTACGACGCATATTCAGAGTCGTGCCTCTGAGAGTAAGTCTTTTAAATATCGTTGTTTAAACTCACGCACAACACTATTAAAAGTTCATTTATATTATATTGCACTTATTACGTTCGATAGGAAAGGTTATATGCATTAAGAACAGCAAAAAAGTCACGCTTGATACAGGAAGAGAGAAATATGTTCTGTCCTTCATGATAGAAACTAGATCATGACGATAGAACGTGCTTTTAAAAGTTAATAGAAAAATACTCTACATCAATCATTTAGAGGTGAATTCACCACCGGTTTTCTTTAGCTTTTATAAGTTACTGGCTGATGCCCGCCGCTTCCAGCTTGACAAATTATATAAACACCTATTACATTAAATAAACGACGAATCTCGCAGAAATCAGATCTAGGCACTTTCATTCCATATTGGTGGAATGATTTTTTTAAACAAATTGATATTTGTTTAATTTGTTACTGGTTCGACCGGATCTTAACTCTTGCTCATTCTACAACCTGCCAAAAAGATAATATCAATTACGATAGGCCTCTGGGCTGTCACTGCAAAATAAAGCAATGATATTTTATTACGATTACGATGGCAAATCTCACTTGATCTTAATGAATCGATTATATTATTGTCAATGGATTCAAAATAAATACTGTGACCATTTTTGGTCACAAATTGAGATGTAATTCTGAGTGCAATGTTGATTGTGGTTTAAAAAAAATTAACCGAGTACCTGTTTTGTTAAAATCACCATTCTTATCAAATTGATAGGTTATAGCAAAGTGTCTTGTTTTCAATATAATGGAGGTGTGACAGAGGAAAACCCGGATAGCTATAACTTGGAGGTATTTAGCTTACTTTAAAGCAAGTGTCAACCACGTCATTGCTTTCCGTCACATACAAAAAATGTTAAAAGGGAAAACGTGACATTCATTACTGCCAATCTCCTCGGCTGTCTCAATTAGTATCACCTTTTAAAAACCAAGGACCATTTATATGTTGCAGCAAACAAAAGGTTAAAATCACAAAAGCCATGCATTTGCACTTTGAAACGTTCCGTCGGTTAATGGGTCATCTTAGGGGCGAGTTTCAGGAGTTGGAATATACGCTTAAGGGCAGTATGAGCCGCAAAGAAAACATTAAAAAAGTTTTTTGGACTTGGTCGCTTAAAAAAGTACACTCTACATATAACCTTTCCACCATGAAGTTCCAATTTCGTCACCACAACATGTCAGCTCTTCGATAATACTACCACCATTGTGACTTCATAACGACACTAAACAGTGATGCAACCCCAATGATCAATCATGTTATCGATACTTTGTTGAAACACGCAATTAATACTGTATGGGGTTACAATTTAGAACGGCTCGGTACAACGAAGATCAATCGATCTATAAGGTTAAGCAACGCCGATGTGGTCAAGGATTGGAGAGCTGTGATCTTTATTGAAACATCACGACCTGTTAAGAACACATTCAAGTTTCATAATACATAAATACACCATCTGTCTATAACAGTCCAATCCTGGACATAGGCCTCTCCAAGTGCACGCCATTTCTTTTCTTATCTTTTAAAAAAAAAAACGTGTCCGGCACCGGCAACACTCATCCAGCTGCTACCAGCCACCCTGCGAAGAACGTCTACCCCAACGGTCATCGGTTCTACGGCTACTATAGCCGGCCCATTGCCACTTCAGCTTGCTTATTCTGTGAGCTATGTCCACAACTTTGCGGATTCAATCTCTCAAAGAGACCCCAAACATAGCCCGTTCCACAGAGGGCTGAGCAACCTTGAATTTATAGACCAGCCGTACTTTGGGTGTCCACGTTTCGGCTTCGTAAGTCAAAACAGGCAGGACGCACTGATCGACTTAAGTACCTATACCCATAAATATTTGGAGCTTTCAAGAGTTACAAAAACACTGGTAATTATAGAATCTAGAACATAAGTACCGCTAATTCCTCTGATTAAAAAACCATAAAATATCCATATAACTCTGGCGTGACGACTTATCAAAAACGTCGACACACTAGAAAGAATAGAAGGCTATGGGGAGACCTTTGCCAAGCAGTGTATAAGTTGATGAAAAGTACCCAATACTTTCACAATTAAAAATGATGTCCATCCATGATCCAGTTGAAATTCGATTGCCATTTATTTTTATCTGCAAATAAATTGTCACTTGTATCGAAATTACATACAATTAAAACTTAAGAATACTTATTATTTCTTACAAAACAGTATGACTTTGATAATGATTCAAAACTGCTTTTATATCAAGCATTGTAATTCTCACAAAACAAATAATTTGTCAGTACCAATTTCCTATCATCATCATCTTCCATGTAACAATAACGTGACAATCGATATAAACTAACAACACTATTGTCATCCACACGACTAGAAAGCTAGTGATGCAACGCCATTGTCGATGATATTGTCGATATTTCAGAGATGTCATTTATCGCCGCGGTTAGATCAATTTGTTGGAATTGGGTCAGACCGTTTAATGGTTTATTAGTGTCACTTATTGATATTCGTTTGTTTCGTTGAGTATTTCGAGAACAGATGTTAAAATTATTGTAACGATGCTTATCTCATGTTAGCAGATTTCAGGGTTCCATAACCAACGGAACCCTACGACTAAGCCTCCGCTGTAAGTTCGTCCGTCCCTCTATCTGTCAGCGGGCTGCAAGTTAAGAACCTTAATAGGCAGACAGTTCTCCTCCGTCAGTCCTCCAATCCCTAAAAAGAACTACACTACCTCGAAACTCATATAATAATGCCACAATGCACTAGAACACGTCACGGTAACCAATCGCAACACCGTGACGCTGCAGTGGATAAAAGGGCACAGCGGATCACTAGGTAATGACGATGGCGATGAACTGGTCAGGAGGGGATCTGGTGCTGTGGCTGTTGGACCCGAACCCATAGTACCGCTCCCCTTCGTCCAACTACGCACATGGCTGCGTGAACACACCCACAAACAAGCGGAACGCTAGTAGGCCTTGGCACCAGGCTGCAGGCAGTCCAAGGAAGCCATGCAAAATCTGGACCGAAAACTAACCAGGCGCCTTCTGCGACTGGATAGGCAAAGCCTTTTTTTTTTTTTTTTTTGGGATGGGAAATCATCCAATGACTCCTCCCGCTCTGGGTGTAGCGGGAGGGAGTGTCAGACTTCTACTGACTAAAACCCATCCATGTTCCTTCATTGCCCTTTGTGTTCCGGAGCCACGGTGTCTCTTGCGAATAATCCCGCGACTCCGGCAGGCGTCGGCCCTTTCGGGCCCCTCTGTGTTGCTGACTCTCTTTGAGGCGCGCGTGGAACACTAACGCGCCGTCGACACGGCCTGTCGTCACTAGACGGACGGACGGCGAGCCACCCATAGCTCGCCGTCCACAGGCCCGCGCCTACGGTGGCCGGCACCGCACGTACTCCTTGAGTGTGAGGGCCTCGCCGAAATACGGAAGCTAACTATAGGGTCACCAAACTTGCTCACAGATATCCTGAACGCGCCGAGAAAACTTATCTGTTTCTGGAGGGAAGTTGGGTGGTTGAAATGACGGCCACCATGGCTCACGTACAATGGTCCAACATCAGGACTAAGTGCGGAAACCAAAACCCCCTAATGGAATAGAATAATAGAATAGGCAGACAGTTGAAAGAAGAAGTTTTTTCACAGTGTGTATTTCTGTTGCTAACAAATTACAACATTTAAATTAAAATTAAAATTTTACCCTTTAATTTTAAATTTTAAATTTTGTTATTTTTGTTGTGCTTCCATACAAGAACCGTGTTTTTCATTTTACGAGTCCAACTTGCTCTTGGCTGATTTTAAAGAATCTAAAATTATAAAGAATGTAAGGGGACACTAAACTGATTTATGCAAGTTTTTCCAAGACCACTCCATAAGTCTTAAAACTCAAGTCTAATTATTTCATAATCCACAATCTGCACAATTACATTACCAACCAAATAATTTAGTTCGTAATTATTTTACTCCAACAGAAATATTTAATATTTACCAGAACGATTTATAAGTGTAGTAAAGTTTTAAAACCGTTGCAAAACTGTAATTACTTTAGTATTTGACTGTTACACATAACTCTATGGGAACGGTCGGCCTTGAGTCAGAAATGTATCGATATACGTAGGGTAACATCACTAATTCACTAGATAGTCAAATATCGATCGTGATTCCAATTAACGTTTTTAAAATGTTAAGATTTAATAAATTATGTACATTTATTTAGCAAATTGGTTTAAGTTTCGTATAAATTACACTTTTACCCGTCAATTTACACTTAACTAGCTACACGTTTGACAAATTATATACTAAGACCGTCTTCGAGAACCACTCTATCCATGGGTGAAAACAGTATGTAAATCGGTGCAGGAGTTTTTGAGTTTATCGCGAACAGACCGACAAAAATACAGACAGACGCGGCGGGGGACTTTGTTTTATAATATGTAGTGATGAGACCGGAAAAGATGTTAACACATTTTTGTTTTCAATATAGTTTACATAGTACTCCGCCCATTCACCACTTTTGTAATTTTAATAAATAAATAAAATATGATCATAGTTTTAGTTAAGAGACCCGCTGTAAGATAAGATAAGAAAAAAACCTCAAGTTTAGCTATTTAAAAAAAAAAGTAACTGACCATAATGTACTATTTAAAAGCCTCTCTAAATTATAAACAAAGTTACAATCATCAAAAATCCTAAAGCACACCTCCCACGGTTCTATTACAAAATCTAACGACACTATAATGTTCCCTATCATGAGCAATATAGTCAAAAACACCATAATATCACTATGACGTATATTATTAAATGTTGCAACATATAATCCGGGCCATATGATATTTACACCGAGACATACACTATAAGATTACCCCACGCTTGGAAATAATACATCGACTTAATGTCAAAAGGAAGAATGTCAGATCATTCTAAGAGCTTTTTACGAGTACATAACCCTCAGTAAAATATTGGTAGTAATCAAAATATCTCCGTAAGGATTTGACCTTTTACTGTGGTGGCAATTTAGCTGCCAATCTTAGTTCAGTATGTTGGGTAAGATTTCTTTTCGACGGACAATCAATCATTAAGAATTGATTACGAACGAGTTCGGAACAAGATCAAAAGGGAAATTCCTGTACTTTTAAGACTGACAGAGACCGTTAAAGAATTTTCGTTATCAGTACCTAATACCATTTACAAACACATTAACAACCAAGCAATTTTAACTGGCAGCAAAAATTTTTGAATACTTTAAATTTTGTAAAATTCTTTCCTATCACGTCTCTAAAATCTTTAAAGACAGTGTTACGAGTGCCTTCCTGTATGTCAACAAGAAAATCAAGTTATCACCGGCACAACATGACAACACGGAAATAAATTTTGTCAAGCATTTTACAACAACTTGCGTTAAATACCTTTTACGTACAGTGCGATTTATGTAATGTTGCTGTATGCACTTTTCGGTTCTTTGCCAATCGACATTTCGTTTAGTCGTCCTACATACAAGGACAGCCCACAATGATAACAAATAATTCACAAAAAAAAGATATTTATGAACGATATATTTATGATATTTAAAAATATTATTCATAATGAATATTTTAAAAAATAATCACGCCTGAAGGTACTGTATGTCGGGTACATTAAGATTGCCGTCTTCATAAGACGGCTAAAATGGCACCGTGTTTATACTGAGTGAACATGCTGTGGTTCATCACGATTCTCGACTTGAACAAAGTGATATTCAGTTTTACGAACTTTTCAACAGCCCGGAGTATGTACGCAAGCACAAACATACTTGCCCGATTGATGGCAATATCCATCTAAATCTAGGTGTAGTCTCTTGCTGGCGCGGTTGTGGAATTAGTTTGAAAGAATCACCGCGGCCCTGGAACGCAGTGGGTCACACGGATGGGTCTTGGTCAGTAAGAGTCTGAAACTCCCTTCGCTCTGCCCAGAGCGGGGGACGAGTCCAGTCACCAGTGATGAATTCCCATCATTAAAAAAAATATTTGCTTGCCTCTCGCACCTCTGTCAAACAATTCAGAATCTGCATAACTACCCGAAGAGAGTTCAATTTCTCAAAATTTTGAAAAGCTTAAGATTCAGAAAAGCTGTACGTATATTCAAACCAGTTTTCACTCTAATTTACGTATTTTGTAATGAACTATAATTTTTTACAAATAGTATTTCATCATCAAAAATGTCAACGAATCAATCAGTTCTGAGAGACTGAAGTGAAATGCCTTTAAGGCGTACTATTTCTATGACTAAATAATTTGCATGTAAGCTAAATGTATGTGAAGTTGTGTCCTACATACATGATACCCACTTCATAGCTTGAGGCACATCTCATTTATGCCAATAAAAAATCACACCGACTTTAATGAACTTGTTTTAATTGTTGCGTACAGAAAGCATCGTTATTAAATTTCGAAATAAATACTGCGTTATTTTTGTGACTTTACGTTCTTGTTATTATGTTAAGCAAATTCGATTCTTCTGTATATCAAATGGAATGGTATTACGATGTTCATGTTTCAAGATTTGAAAATATAACTTACTGTAAAATTCAAAGTTCCGTACAATCAATTCTGAAAAAAAAAAACATGATGAATATTATTTCAGTGATAGAACGCTTTACGCCATAATACACTATTGGTTTTCCCTAAACTACTTTTTTATCTTAAAAATATGGACTGTTCCTATAGGACAGGTCATGGCAGTGACGCCAAAAAAATACTTCTATTAAAACAATTTGGAGGCATTCCCTAAACAATCAAATAAATAATCATTAAAATCTACAATTAATTATGGCTGCCATCATCTGCCTAGCCTTTTCCTAACCATATTGGGGTCGGCTTCCAGACAAACCGGATTCAGCTGAATACCAGTATTTTACGTGGAGCGGCTGCCTACCAGACCTCCACAACCCATTAACTTGGTAATACGGTATAACGAAGTTATGGCTGAACAGTCGTGAAAAAACATACAGATGTATACAGAATGCTGTTGAAGTCGATGTACAACAGTTGTAATTCAATACCTCACAATTTCACCACAGCTTATCCACGCATGAAACAGTCAATCCGCGGGCATACTGCGCCAATCACCTTGACCCACTACCCTGTGGCCGTTGAGACACAACGACCGACATTGACCGTGTGCAACATACATGATTGCCTGACAGCTGTCATCTGTCACTTTGACAGTCGACTGCAATCGTTTTGATGGATGGTGCAGTGTGACTGATTTGGATTGTTGTGTAAATGAAGTATTGTCTATTGAAATTATATAATAGAATAGAACAGTTTTCGTGTTTTATTTCGAATTGTCCCCCGTGGCTCTTCCAAACGAATTCCGCAACCCTGGCACTCAAATCACCCACAAACACGTTTGGTCAGTGTTCCTTTACCATCTAATTGGGCCATAGCCTATTTTCATCTTTTTATTTCAAAACTTAACTCTGAGCTTCTGCTGACAAACGAAGAGGTGGAAAAAATAATAACACTTTGGCCAACTGGGGAATCAAACCCAGAATCTCATGCTCAGTAGTAGCACTAGATAAGCTAATTTATAATTCATTTAAAATAGATATTACAAAGGATATATTATTAAGGATTTTAGCTCAAGAATTTAAGGAAACCGGAACTGCGAAAATTTAAACAGGCATTAAACCTAGTTTAACAGAATTGCCTTAACTGTGCCTTTTACTAACAAAAAGGTTTACTAATCACTAACTAACCTGGGCTGGTTCGTCCGCGTCACATTTTTCATCAATGCTCCACTCCTATTAATTGTTCGTAGCGTAATGTTACAAGCCTTTCTCGAAAAATGGGCTATCCAACAACCAAAATATTTTTGCCCGTGACTGCGCAAGCTCATATCTCTCTCTAAGTGCGGGGAGCACTTAGAGAGAGATATGCGCTCCCTAAGTAACCTACATGCAAAATTTCAGCTTTCTACGAGCATTAGTTTCGGCTGTGCGCGGTCTGTCAGTAACTCACTGACTCAGTAGCGGAAGAATTGTATATTATTGGGATTAGTATTACACCGGTTTTTAAATAAGCCTAGTAACATCAGCCAGTGGTTTCGCCCGCGTGAAATCGAAAATGATCCCAAGGAAACATACTCTCCCGGGTTTAAAAATAAACATTCCAAGACATGGTCTACCCGTTCATCAAGTTTTATCCTACTCCATTCAGCTATTAAGACGTGAAGAATGTTACACACATACAAACTCACATTCGCATTAATAATATTAAAGTTAATAATCTCTAATCATACAAGCATTGAACCGTCAACAACGCCACTCTCAATTACAAACAACAAACAGTTAAGATCTTTAACAACACTATGTATTATAATTACTTTAAACGATATTATTCGGACAGCGCTTGTCCTTGTCCACAAACAAAGGCTAGGACGCCTTCCCTTTCTGCCAATTTAGGGTTGGTAGGCATCCAAATGAGGCTGGACAAAGTTTCTATCTATATTCAACTGTGTCATTTTCTCCAGTCGACTCAGCCGCCCTGTTTCTGGGTCGCTAATTGACAGGACGTTATCTTGATATTTATTGACACTAATCTAGAGTTAACTTCACTACACTAACCGCGGAAAATCGGACTTGGTGAAACTATACAGGGTTATTTGTAAAACACTTCTCAGGACTATGTTACTAACATCATCATAACGAACAACTTTTGTTCAATTACTTTTTAAAAATTCATCGTATTTTAGTTCATCAGGATTTGAACGCTCTTCCTACGAATCTTTCTTATGCTTCGCAAGAAAAAGAACAAGGATGAGCTTATATGCTTCGCATAGACTTCGTAACATTTAGAGCGTTCTATTTAAATACAGATTACTTAACAGATTTTACGGACTGCCTCAGCCTGGTGAGTGCAATTATCAATAATAACAATATCGAAACTGCTTTTGTACTCGGAGACTTTAATTCACATCCCAATGAACAGTTTTATAGTGAATTGATTTCTTTTTGTCAGGAATCTGAGTTATTATGTGCCGATGTTGAACTGTTAGGAGAAAACTCTGACACTTATACTTTTATAAGCGATGCGAACGGCTCGAGACGGTGGCTAGATCACTGTGTTGTTACGAAAGCAGCCATGTCCACTATTATTAATGTTAATGTTAAATATGGTGTACTTTGGTCCGACCACTTCCCTCTTGTAATACAGTGCAACTTAAATGAAATCAAACCAAAATTGTACAATCCAAACATTAATAAAAATCAGTCATGTTATAAAATAAAATGGGGTGAAAGAAAACCTAATCAAATTGACATATATACTAAATTTTGTAATGATAATTTAAAATATATTGACTTTCCAATTGAATTGAGTGCATGTTGTGACCAGGTTTGTAATGATTTGGACCACAGAATTATTATTGATAATATGTATAATGACATTGTTAACATTTTATGCCAAGCAGCTTCTGAAGGGTACAAAGTACATCGAGTGCAAAATAAGAAACCAGTTATGGGGTGGAATAAACACGTTGGTGATGCTCACAGGCAGGCCAGGCTAAAGTTTGAGCAGTGGGTTTCTTATGGTAGACCGCGAGAGGGGCGTGTTTGGATTGAAATGAAAACAAGTCGGAAAATTTTTAAGTCGCGTTTACGATGGTGTCAAGACAATAGGGAACAAATTAAAATGGACATCTTGGCGTCACGTCATTCTAAGGGTGACTTTCGCGGTTTTTGGAAGGCCACCGATAAACTCAATAGTAGGCCGGGCCTGCCGGTGAGCGTCAGTGGCACTGCTGATGTCATAGGGATTGCTGAGCTATTTAGGCAGCACTTCACTGTTTCATCGCCGTTGGGACCGTCACAGTTTGCAGGCAGTGCTGGTTGTAGTGGTCAGGAGTCCAGTGTCCGGTTTACGGCAAAGGAGGTAAGACATGCCATTTTGTCTATGTCGAGGGGCAAGTCTCCAGGCCACGATGATTTAAGTATTGAACATCTTAAGCATGCTGGTCATCATCTGCCCAGAGTCTTAGCGATGTTCTACTCCTTGTGTATAGGGCATTCGTATCTGCCTGAGCGGATGATGAAGACTGTGGTGGTGCCAATTATTAAGAATAAAACCGGTGATGTTAGTGATAAGAACAATTATAGGCCCATTTCATTGGCCACTGTTGTTTCGAAAGTGCTTGACAGTTTGCTTAACACTCGGCTGGACAAATACTTAAATTTGCATGGTAACCAGTTTGGTTTCAAAGCCGGTCTCTCTACGGAAACAGCTATATTGTGTTTAAAGCAGACTGTCAAGTACTATACTGATAGAAGAACACCTGTCTTTGCTTGCTTCCTCGACTTGTCGAAGGCATTTGACTTGGTTTGCTATGATCTGCTGTGGCAAAAACTGCAGAAAGCGTCAGTGCCAGAGGAACTGATCCGGATCTTTCAGTACTGGTACAACAATCAGGTCAATGTTGTTCGATGGTCGGGGGCTTACTCGACCCCATACAGGTTGGAGTGCGGCGTGAGGCAAGGGGGGCTAACCTCACCGAAGCTCTTCAACCTGTATATTAATGAGCTGATAGAGAGGCTCAGCAGCACGCATGTCGGTTGCCATATTGGAGATGTGTGCCTAAACAACATCAGTTATGCTGATGACATGGTGCTGCTGAGCGCCTCTGTCTGTGGCTTGTCAAGGCTGATTGGCATTTGTGAAAACTATGCTGCAGAACATGGTTTGTTGTATAATACGAACAAGAGCGAGTGCATGGTCTTTCGGGGCAGGGGCGCGTGTCCAGATTACTTACCTGCAATTAAGCTCAACGGATGCCCACTCAATAGAGTTGATAAGTTTAAGTATCTTGGACATATATTGACCTCTGACCTGAAAGACGATGCAGACATTGAAAGGGAGCGTAGGGCGCTGTCTGTTCGTGCGAATATGATAGCCCGTAGATTTGCTCGGTGTTCGGGGGCCGTCAAAATAGCCTTATTTAGGGCATTTTGCACGTCCTTTTATACGGGCAGTCTGTGGCTAGATTACACGAAGAAACAGTACAGTGCTTTACGTGTCCAATACAACAACGCGTTCAGGGTGCTCTTGGGGCTGCCTCGTTACTGTAGCGCGTCGGGGATGTTTGCCGAGGCGCGCGTGGATTGTTTCCACACAATCATGCGTAAGCGGTGCACATCACTGGTGCGTAGGGTGCGGGGCAGCCGCAACAGTATCCTGAGCGCTTTAGCTGAACGGTTCGACTGTCAGTACGTGAACCACGGCTGCATGGTTCACGTACGGAAGGATGTGGAGATGTTTTTTTTTTAAATCTTGTGTGTATAATTGAATGAATTTAATTAAAGTATCTGTAATATTAATGTAATTTAATATAATTAATGTATCCAAAAATTTCAATTTAATATTTAATGTGGGCAATAATGATAGTATAATTAATGTATTGTAATTAGTGTGTCATATTGTTGTATTAATTTTCTATGGGTTTTTATGGCCTGAAATAAATGAATTTTATTTATTTATTTTTTATTTTTTAAATAATTTTTTTTTGTATGAAATCCTGATGAACTAAAAATGACGAATTTTTAAAAGTCATAAAATAAAAGTTGTTGTTTATGATGTAGTAACATAGTTCTGAGAAGTTGCCGGTGTTTTACAAATAACCCTGTATATGTACCTTGTGGTTTTACTACTCAACCCTAAAAAGTTTGAGCAAAATAAAACAAATTTTATTAAATAAATAACTCATTTATTGCAGATAATTATATCGAATCCATAGTTTGTTAGTAAAATGCAAACTTAAAAAACTAATGTTAGTATTAAATAAATATAACTATAATTGATTGAGTGGCAGATCAGGGCGGACTCATCGATGATGGCTACAAACCACTATATGACTATTAAAACGTTGAAGGTTTAGTATTAAATTTTAGAAATTCTGACACTAGGGTGTGTGGGTTTGTTAGACCTTACTGCCCAAGGGATACGAAGAAGTATTAATTTTTTTCATTGATAAGTCTGCCAAATCAAAACTAGCGAGTCTTCGGCTGTTTAAGGCAGCCCTAAGGCAGTTTCAAGAGCGAGTGAACGGCATGGTACCGGCAGGAAGGCATCTTCGAATATGTCAAGAACGAACGGTGGAGAATTCAAATAAGGCAAGGATGTTCTTCTCAGTGTCAATCGAAAGTTACTTATTTGAACTGATTTTAACACCCTCTTTTTTAATAGCTATGTTATTATTTTTTTTTTAAACAGTCTGAAACATTAAGTTTTAAATTAAAGCGTGTTGTTCTCTTTGCAGACGTCATTGTTTCTTGGTTTAATAGGCTTGTGTCCTGAAAAAATCTAATTAGTCCGTCAGTTAGATTATCAAGAAATATTTGACCCGTATTTTTTCTTTTGTTACGGGAACCAAAATTGACGAAGTTACGACGCTTTTAAAATTCTCAATACGTCCCCAATGCGCCTATACGCCCTGGCATAATTTTTAGCGGGTCGTGACGTCACGAGCCCCCCACTCCCGAGTTTGAATGCGTTTTATCTTCGTCAATGTTCATTGATTTACAAAAACAAAAAATACGTGTCCATTATTTTTCAATACTCTAACTGACGGACTAAATAGTTTTGCAAACAAAGCAAAGCAGTATCGTGATACTTATACTTAATTTTCAGTCATTATAGTTCATTATAGGTTCAACATAAATTGCCAATCCTTTGCCAAGCATTTATTTGAAGGAACTGAACTTAATTGGAGACGTTGAATTAGAGCAGGAATATAGTTGATTGCAGATTCATCTTCCTATATTATTGAGTACAGTAATTTTAGCACCCCGAAAGTGTTATGTATTTAAGTAATGCTTTACAAAAACTGAACAGAGGTGAATTATTAAGTCAACCAATCTGCCTAGAGGCATTTTCTACCAGTAACTTTTGGCTGATGCAGAAACAAATTGTGGTACCTATCTTTTTCTTCTTTTTTCTCTTGACTCTAGAGAGAGATGACGGAGACAAAGTCTACGCTGGAGCGAGCTTACCCAGAAGTAGCCGGTTCACTCTAACTTTGAAGAGATTAGGGTTGTAAGCGTTCGGAAACACAGACGCAGGCAGAGAGTTCCACTCCTTTGCTGTGCGCATTATAAAGACGTTTGGAGACGCTCAGTGCGAATTGGTGGAATAGTAACAAGTTAAGGATGGTAAGTTGCAGCGCGTCTGGATGTCTGATGGTAGAAGGGGGCCGGTGGTGTTTCTACGTGCAATGTTGAAAAAAACGCGCTAAGTAGTGCTACTGTTACACTTTAGTTAAGTCACCAGTAACGGTCTTCTGTTAAAAATAGACTTGACCTCAAAGATCATTTAAAAATAATCTCCCTTAAAAGGCCAAAGCACGATTTCATAAAATTCAACCAACAATTTACAATGCATTCTTGCCAAGAGCAATAACTCCAGTTCGTAATATTTATTAATAGCCTGAGATTGCTTGTACAACGCCTTCCACTGTAATGATACAATTTATGCAACAATCCGCGGCCACAGTAATTGTTTTATCGCTTTAGTAGTTTGTAAGATGTTACGGTTAAGTAATTACGTTCGTTCTGCTAATAAAATGGACATTTTGGAATTGTAAAATAAAGCTTTTTATGACAACATATAAAAATTCAATTAACATTTTTGTAAAATTTCAATAAATGGCCTTAATTTTAAAAAAAGAATGCAAATAATTGGCGGATGGGGAAGCGAGCGGTTTTAGTAGTACTATGTCCACTGATGGACTTCTTTCGGCTGAAATGATAATGAATTGACGTCAATTATTCAAATTAGGCTAGAACACTTTTAATAATAATATCCTTGGACATTTCACACAACGCCATATAGTCCCAAGCTAAGCAACCTAATGCTTGTGTTATGGTAACGATATGGCTGATAAACTACTTATATACATTTTTTTTTTTTTTGTAAATACATACATATTATAGATAGAAAAACACCCAGACTCGGAACAAATACTTGTTGGTCTTACAAATATTTGTTCCGTGCGGGAATCGAACCCGCGACATGCTGCGCAGCAGTCAATCGCTCAACCACTGCGCCAACCGTGTCGTCACTTTCTGAACGTCGTAGTTTTATAAAGAAGAAGTCCTCCAATACAGCTTTTGCCATATATTTTCGTTGAATCCCAGTTTTGAATCCTAATTTAATATTTTTGGCGTTACTCCCACAGAAAAAATATTATTTATGTATTTCCGTTGGATCCCAAATTTAAAAATATGTGAAATAATACGTTTTTTTTGTCATAGTTGTTTATAATAATATTGGTGTTTTACATTGACTGACCACTTATAATATTACTGTCTTCTTTGCCATTGCGTTGATCTATTTGCACGCGTTGCATGATAGTCTGATTGAACACACATTCGAAAATGGATGAGTTTAAAAATTACATGATTGGTTTTTGGCTACAAAATGAATAATTAAGTACACGTATCGTTACGTCGAAGGTTGGAATAATCAACTCAACAATTAATAAAGTATGAATTCATTAATGTTTCTTATATCTTTCATTCATACAGTCATAGTCGGTGGACCGAACACACGCTGCTTTTAAAATGTTTTGTAAAAGTAAATCACATTTCTTCTGAAAAGAACCCATGTTGTTATAACTGCCATGGCGTTGTAGTGCTTCAGGAATGTTCGCGGAGGCTCGCACAGATGGTTTTCATGCCATCATGCGAAAGAAAGCGGCCTCCTTACTACAGCGCTTGCACGCTAGTGACAACAGCATCCTGAAAATAATAACCGCCAGACCGGACTGTCCCTTCCAGGGACACTGGGTGGGGACAGTTTTAGTTATAAATTAATAAATATTTTATATAAACTAACAATACTAACCTTGTTCGTAAGCACCATTGTTACTAACACCAAAATACTAACTAAATTACGGACTGTATGTAGTCTGTAATAAAGATTTATCTTATTTAAATTAATAACATGGAATTCAACGGAAATAGCAAATGGGACCCAAGGTTCATACCTAAAACATGGGATCTAAAACCGTGATCCAACGAAAATAAATGGCCGACACCACTTCATAAACTAAAGTTCTCTTTGAATCTTTTTACCAGATACACTTTTGACCACATACAATTTTCCACTAACCTATGTTGATTTCAAAATAATTGAATGAGAAAGCCGTGTAAAATGAGCAAATATTTTTTTTAACGTAAATAGTTATTTAAGTAACAAAAAGATTGGCTTAGATGTAACATTAATGTTGTTAAAACGAAAACAATAAGCATTTTCTGCAGCAAACAGGCTAACTTCAATTATACCAGGCAGTCCTCTGCAGTGGTGGTTTTTAATACAGCAGTTATTATACGATTCATTGACCTATCCACAAAGCGTCCTAGCTCTTCTCAACTTTATTTGAGAAGGTCATCAAACTATCAGCCGTAACTATCTACAGTTATATTGCAACCACATAATACTACATTACCACAAAACAGCACATCATTGTCTATAGTGCAGTGCCATGAGTGGCAATTGCAGCCACATTATCTTTATAATTGTTGACACTTATACAACTTTGTACTTGGATGAAAATTACTATGATTGGTGGGAGGTCTAAGGTGTCCTACATGAGGAGTTTAAGTAGGACTTATTTGGTGGCCTTTGTTTTGGCACGCTTTACATTAAGTACTTGGTCGATAGTAAGGCATTTGTATATTGATATTTTTTTACTATTATTGCTGGTATGGTAAGCGATGACGCGATCGAAGATGGAGCACGCTTGCCTAGAAGTAACCATTTCTATTCACTCTCGACTTAAAGACTTCCAGGTTGAAGCTATCAGGACACACAGAGTCTGACTGGGAATTCCACTACTTAGCTGTACGCACTATGAATATGTTCCCAGAACGTTTGGCGCATGTGGGTATCCGATAGTGGAATAGGCTTGCCGGAATTATGTAATTCCGTTGCACACTCCCCAAAATGCAACCGATAGGCTAGCAACTCGACGTCGATGCTCTAAACTTCGGAGCTTTGACTCGACGAGCCTATCACTGCCGATCGGGCACTGACGGGCGGGCGTTTTGGAGGACTGTCTTTTGTAGAACTTGACGTTCAAAAAGTGCTGGCTCTCAGCCTAATTTGAATAAATGACTTTTGAATTTTGAATTTTTGATCGGCTCGCATTTTATCACTTTTGCACCTGAAGGTAAGCGATGATGTACTCGATGATAAAACTATTCAATCCAAGGAACTACAGACACCTGTTGAGATTTTCTCCACATAACTGTACGAGTATACGCACAATTAAAGTATTCTCAAAACGTTTAGTGCGTATGGGTGGGAATGGAATGTCCACCATGTACCGGTGGCGCATCGAGGTTTATCTTGTGGTCCGATGACGGAACGGGCTTTATTTTATTTTATCACTGTAAGTACTAAGACCTAGTCCGAAAGATCGGCAAACTGAAGTAGCAGTAGGTAGTGCTTGCAGAACAGATGGTCGATGGGGCCGAAAACTTCTGTAGTGACGACCGCGAACCGGAAGTTATAAGGCCTCCCACAAGGTGCATCAATGACCTGGTGAGGGTCGCGGGAAACCGATGGATTCGAGACGCCCAGGTCTGCTTGTTGTGACAACACTTGGGGGAGGCCTATGTCCAGCAGTGGACGTCTTTCGGCTGATGATGATGATACAGCTAGTTTTAAGGCTTCTGCAGGCAGGACTGGTGCTGCGAACGGGACGAAAACTGGTCACCGCATAGTTGCATTGTGGCCTTTTGCCTGTCTGCTTCAACTTTAAATTCTTGCAATTCTGTAACTGGAAGCTCAGCAGGAGTTTGGTTAGCGAGTTTTTTGCTAAATTTGATTTATTCTACGTTCACCACATGGGTTTTTCTGTCTCAAAGCGAGAGGTATTGTTATCTTTAGATCTCGTTGCTTATGCAAATACTGCAGTGGACAATGAACTAGTTGCTCTGGTTTTAATTTTATGACTAACGACACCTCAGTTTTGTCGCAAATGTTGATACATTTGCGACAAAACCGAGGTGTCGTTTCAGCCGAAAGATGCTGGTCATCTTTCGGCTGAAATGATGATGATGAATGAGACCTAAAAATAAAGGAAACTCTTTCTGTTGCTGATTGCCTTGTGGAACTCTAAAATTTGTTCACAGGGCTGGCTTCTACCCACTTCAACCATATCTTATCATGTTCAATCAGAAGCAGAACCCAAAATTTCAATTTCTCAAAATTTCCAAAAGGTGAAACGGAATCTAAATTACACAATCACCGGAAACTAACAAATTAACACCTCAACATACTTCTAAGTCACAAATAATCTCCATCTTCATTAAAATAGCAACAGTTTTACGTAAAACTCAAAATTTTCTCTTTTGCCGCCAGTTAAAGTTAAAAATTTGTTATGAATTCGTAAGTTCCACATAATAGCGGGTTCGATTCCCGCGGCACGATTCCCACCGGACGGGTGAGATAACCTGCGGCGCTATTGTTAAACACAGAACAGAGCTCTTTTCAAGGTGGTTAAAATTGTATTACACTTACATCATCGAGTGGTCAAGCGTGATCTGGTATTTTTGGAAGCTGGTTAATAATAATTTATACCTATTTAAAATTTTATTTGTTTATTGTACCCCTAACTACAGTGTAGTCTTATAATCCAAAAGTTGCTCGGTAAAGAACGGCTTTTATTAATGTGTTGCATTAAGTCCGCCCATATGTATACCTACCTCTACCAGCTTTTACCCGCGACTTCGTGCACGCATATCCCGATTTTTCCCTTTCCCGTAGGAATTTCGGGAAACCCCTACTTAGTGTTCTCCTACAGTCGCCAAGGCCAAACCTCCATGTCAAAATTTAGCTTTCTACTACCAGTAGTTTCGGCTGTGCGTTGTCAGCCACTCAGTAACGGAAGAGTTTATACATGTTGATTGATTGTAAATTAAGTTTAAATAATTAAATCAAACAATAAAACCTTGAAATTTATTTAACAACCACGCAAAAGTAATAAAAAAATATGTATATAATACGTCTCCTCTCATAACGTTTCAAAGATAATTAATAGCCGTGATACGGAATTTAATGTGATACGAAGTTAGAATTGGGTTTTCCTGAAATTGCTTTTGTTATCATAACTCACGCTGGAGCGGCAGATAGAATCAAAACAACTAATTCGTAGAAAAATATTATCTAAATCAGGTCATTATGTCCGGTGCTTAGACGTTCGCGATCCGCACTCGAAATAAATGGAAAATTACTGACTATAAGTTATGTTACATGACAATTCATAACATTAGAAGAACAATATATTGTTCTCCGTGATCATGGCGCTTGCAACAGTGCCGAAATGTCGGAAACTCGCAAATAAAAAGGTACATGGTAGCAATCCCGTTATTAACTATTTTAATATTAGAAGAACAACCCACAAAATTTCCATTTATATTATTTTTGTAGTTGGATATTATTGCGCTTAACTGTGAACAGTTTTGAGAGGTAATATTTTGATATAAACCGCTGTTTTTTATAGTTAAAACTTATAAAACAAAACAATAATAACAATTTCAAGCAAAGTTTCAATATTTTTAATCGAGATCTCTATGAAGTTTACACCAACTTTTGTGGCATATCTACGTGGAAACCAACTTTAGTGGCATATCTACGTGGAACGAAACTTCAAATGTCCTCTACTCTTGTCTATAGCTCTCAATCCCCAAGTATCCACTAAAGATCAATAACGTTGCCATACTTAGAAACACAAACAATGGCGCCACGCACCGACGTCAGCGCGTCGTGACTCGTGCGTAAGCGCATATTCAACTAAACGTGACGACCGCCATCTCAAACAGCTGATCGCTGGATTAGCCCGATCCTGGCTCAGGATATGCTCACTTAGTTTAGAGAAAAGCTTTCCTTTTGTATTATCGGATTCACTTACTAAAGAGAAGAGGGATTTAAATAGTCTAGAGTTTAGAGCATCTTATTCTACACTGTATAGGTTATCTGTTGATGACCTGTGGCTCTGTGGGGGTGATTGCGGAACAAACCAGTTTATAGTCTTATTTTTTTTACCATTCAGTAAGTCATTGCGATATATTAATATTGATATTATCGCATGAAGTCAAGGTTGATTAGTCAAAATACGCAAAAGATATTATCTACACTATTTACTTGGAGGGACAGGCGTGTAAATAGCCGTGTATCTCTGCGGTTAGAGGACTTGTTATAATCTAACACCTGGATTGCGTGCTGATTCAAATGCCTATATTTGTCCCTATAATTTTCAAGTTGGGAGTAGCAGCAGCAGACGGCGTATGGTGGGCTAACTCTAGCATGTAAAGAAAGGCGGTACCTGATTCTTCCTTGTGCAGCCTCGAAGATCTTCGCAGGTGGTACCACCTGTCTCTCTGCCTGGTCTTGCGCGTCGATCACCTTTGTTTTTTTGAGCACAAATTACACGGACGCGGTTATACGGGATTATTATTAAATCTTGGTAAATCCCCAATGCTTACGGGATAATACTCAGGATTATAAAGTCTTGCGGGGATGACGTCTTAAGATTTTCTTTTACACGCGGTGAGACGTGTGCGTACGGTGAGAGCGCACTATGAAATCTCATTAATTATGGCCGCTGATTCCTTCAAAAATGGCGGTCCCATACGCTGTCGATACATGCCTTCAGCCGGGCCCACACACACCCCCCGTGATACTACACGCCAGCCAACTTGAAGCTGAGGGGCGATACTCGCCACACCAGTACTCGTATACTATCCTATATAAAATATTATAAAGAGGTAAAGTTTGTGATGTTGTAGGGGGTTATCTCTAGATCTACTGAACCGATTTTGAAAATTATTTTACCAATAGAAAGCCACATTATTTGTGAGTGTCATTTACTAACTATTTATTATTAACCTAAAATCAAACAATCAACGGCTTTACGTGCTTACCAAAGCACGGGGGTATCAAACACCGACTTATTGAGCAGATTTTGAGAAAAGAACCCAGTACCTCATGCTCACCAGTCGCAGCAGTCACGGTCAGCAGTTCTCCAGCAGTAAACGTTCTTAAGAGTTGAATAAAATACTGAAATTGCCTCACATGATGAGACAAATAAGAAAGACAAGTTAGATCATTTTAACAAGCTATCCTACGTAAAAAAAATCTGAAATATGAAAAGTTCACTTAAGACTTAGGTTGACTTAAGATGTGATGCAAAACACGGCCAAGTGCGAGTCGGGCTCTTACACGAAGGGTTCCGTGTCATAAACCGAAAAAAGGAGCCCCCTTTAATTTTTGTTAAAACTCAAACACTGAAAATTTCAACTGACCACCTATTACAGTTCTTGAGATACAGCCCGCTGGCAGACAGTCGGACGGACAGCGGAGGCTTGTAATAGGGTTAGTTTAGTTACCGTTTGGGCACGGAATACTTAAAATGTGAAACATTGTAAGTCCATTCTTGATTTATGATGTGGCGCACTTCATAAATTTGCGACAAAACTGAGGTGTCGTTAGTCATACAATTAAAACCAGAGCAACTAGTTCATTGTCCACTGCAGTATTTGCATAAGCAACGAGATCTAAAGATAACAATGCCTCTCGCTTTGAGACAGAAAAACCCATGTGGTGAACGTAAAATAAATCAAAATAACACTTTATGTACAAGGTCTACTTTGAACTCAAGTATTTTTAGCAAAAAACTCGCTAACCAAACTCTTGCTGATCTTCCAGTTACAGCATTGGATGAATTTAAAGTTGAAGCAGACAGGCAAAAGGCGACAACTATGCGGTGACCAGTTTTCGTCTCGATCGCAGCACCAGTCCTGCCTGCAGAAGCCTTAAACTAGCTGTATCATCATCATCATTATATCAGTCGGAAGACGTCTAGGACTGCTGGACATAGGCCTCCCCCAAGCGTCGCCACAACGACCGGTAGGGCACAAAAGAAAATCGTTTACAAATATGACAGATTGAGAACAATTTCAAGTAACTAATACATGCATACGCTGCTCTATTAAAAATTATTTATAACTAGCTGACCCGCGCAACTTCGTATGCGTCACATTTTCCATTACTGCTCCGCTCTTATTTGTCTTAGCATGATGATTTTTATAGCCTATCCTATACCTTCCTCGATAAATGGGCTATCTAACCCTGAAAGAATTTTTCAAATCGGACCAGTAGTTCCTGAGATTAGCGCGTTCAACCAAACAAACAAACAAACAAACTCTTCTGCTTTATAATATTAGTATAGATTTTGAATGAAATCTGAGTAGGTATAGGTAGGTAGTCATCATCAGCTGAAAGACGTGCACTGCTGGACATAGGCGCACGACCGGTCCTGTGCGTCTCGCATCCATCGGCTACACGCGACCTTCACCAGCTCATCGGTCCACCTTGTGGGAGGCCGCGCCAACGTATACTGCTGGATATAGGGCTCCCCCAAGCGTCGCCACAACGACCGGTCCTGTGCGTCTCGCATCCATCGGCTACACGCGACCTTCACCAGCTCATCGGTCCACCTTGTGGGAGGCCGCGCCAACGTATACTGCTGGATATAGGGCTCCCCCAAGCGTCGCCACAACGACCGGTCCTGTGCGTCTCGCATCCATCGGCTACCCGCGACCTTCACCAGCTCATCGGTCCACCTTGTGGGAGGCCGCGCCAACGTTGCGTCGTTCGGTACGGGGTCGCCACTCCAGAACTTTTCAGCCCCATCGATCATCTGTTCTGCGAGAAATGTGTGCCACTGCCACTTTAGTTGGGCGATCCTTCGGGCTATGTCACTAAAACTAGCTGTACGAGCGGTAATAAATTTCTTATTGATATTCCCTTTCTTGTCGTAAATAATAGTTCTTGCTTCGTTATTTCTGCCATTTAGCCTGGACCGGCAAGCTCAAAGCCATTCTCTTAGAGACTAAATAAATAGGCTAGATTCCATCATCCACAAATTGCAAAACTATTTAGTCCGTCAGTTAGAGTATTGAAAAATAATGGACACGTATTTTTTGTTTTTGTAAATCAATGAATATTGACAAAGATAAAATGCATCAAGAATCGGGAGTGGGGGCTCGTGATGTCACGACTCACTAAAACTTATGCGAAAGTGTGACGTACTGCGAATTTTAAAAGCGTCGTAACTTCGTCAATTTCGGTTCCCGTAACAAAAGAAAAAACACGGGTCAAATATTTTTTGATAATCTAACTGACGGATCTAAATTTTTTCAGGACACAAGCCTATTCAAGCTAAAGCATCTTTATCAACCGACTACATAGCTACATACCTTACGACATGTTCCTATTAGGTTACATATAAGGAAAAATGATGAAATAATTTAGGTTCTAACCGATGTTATTGAAAACAAGACTGAACGAAATTATAATTTTGAAAGAAATTAAATATATTTTGAAAGAAGATAAACCAGCAAGCAACGAATATCTTGTCAAACCATCAGTATGTTTGACAGGACGTTAATTGCAAGTCGAGAACCTTGACATTTGTGTTCACGCTAATCTTTAACTTTATCCAAAGTGGCTGGCACCGTCTAAGTCGAGTTTTCTGCTTTGATTTGAAATGTTCCGAAACAACCGGGGAGAGCATCAGGTGCAGTAAGAATATAACGGTTTTTCGTGTATCCAAGGCACAAGGGTTGCTAGAGTTCCGGAATTTATTCGAAAGAGACACCGCAGTCCTGAAACGCAAAGGGTATTAAGAGCAACACGGATAGGCTTTAGTCACTAAGAGTCAGAAAGAGCGTGTCATTTGACGTTTTCGAATCCTTAAAAAAACACAAGTGTCACACCACCGACTTCCAACCCCGGGCTTCTACTGAAAATTCCTAATAAAGAAAACGATTTGCCTGATCCAGAAATTGAACCACAACAGTCGTTTGCAACCACTATATCAATGGAGCAGTTGTCAAGCAATAGGTATCTATTGACCTTAGTTGTAATTGCTTATTGTTTGTATTAATTTTGTACGCCATATACAGGCAAAATATAATGCACATATTTTTGACAAATAACATCTGTAAGTATACCCATGTTTTGAAAGTGGATCTCGCGGCAGCGAGATGGACGGATGACATTGTTGAACCTGGATGATGCTGGCACAAGAAAGTGGGGATTAGCACAAGAAAAGATGTTGAGTCTTCAAGAGTCGAAGAAAGTACACCAGATCAAACGCCCAAAGTCAGCCCTGACTAGAGGATTCGATCGATGACCCCGGACGACGACGATCGATGTAACGCGCGGGATCCCGGGGTTCCCGGTCACATTTTAGTACCGAAATTTTCGGGATTGGTTTTAATGAATACCGAGATTTTCGGGATTGTTTTTTTTTTTAATAAGTCAGTAAAAATGTGCATGAAACGTTTATTTCATAAGAAGAAAGCATAATTTTGTTTTAACCGCATTTTTGAAGATTTAAAACTTAAATATTCTATGTCCTCACAAAACATAAAGAGAATAAAAAAATATTTTGATATGTTTAACTGTCTTTTTGTTACCATTTTCCACTACCAATACAATCTCGGGACTATCCCGGGATGCCGAGATTAACTGTAGATAATCCCGAGATCCCGGGATTAGAAAAACCGACCGGGATCGAATCCTCTACCCCTGACCTTTGTAGTGAAAATGAGTTTAATTCATTTGGGAAGACAAACAATTGTACTGTGAGGATTACATAAATATAATATTAGATTAAGTCCAATGCTGGTTACAGTACAATCCACTACGTTTTCACGGATAACAATACGCTGTTGTTTAGCTAAGGTTGTTTACCTACAGGGTTATAGGGTTATAAAGCAGTATCACAATCAAATCTACTTTAGGTGTGAAGTTAGCCACCGGTACATGGTGGAGATCCCACCCACATGCACAAAACTTTTTGGGAACACATTCATAGTGCATACAGCAAAGTAGTGGAATTCTCTGACGGAGTTGTGAGTTTCCTGATAGCTACAACCTGGGAGTCTTTAAGTCAAAAGTGAATAAGTTACTTCTAGGCAAGCGTGCTCCATCTTAGCCCGCATCATCGCTTACAATCAGGTGTATTAGTGGTCAAACGCGTGCCTATCAAAAGTACAAAAAAACTTCACCGTATCCTCTAGTAACCCAATTAAACCATTCCATATGTTACCACATCTAGAGCTCTGGTAGTGTTCCTACATACGATATTATATTCTGTAGCACGTCAAGCCCCTCCTTCCATCATACATCAGCATGTCACTCCGCTGACATTACTTTCACTGAAATATTACAATCATGCGTTCGAAACTTATTACATGTTATTACATGTCGACAAGACTATAAATACGTTTACAGACATTTTAATTTCATGTCATTTAAATGGCCAATTTTGAGTACAGACTTGTGTCCAGGTTTCTTTTTATATACACCTATTTCTGTAGTGTAGTGTGTTATTATAGGTTAGCAGGATCGTTGGCTTCGTGGTCGTAAGGGCTCACGCGTAGGTTCGATTCCTCTCTGTGAGAGTTGCAGAATTCATTCGAAAGAGACACCGCGGCCCAGGGGGTATACTCTCTAAGCCCGAAGTCCGTAGTTTCGGGATTAGTTGCGGGCGTATTCTATTCTGTATCACCTAACCACTAAGAACTAAAAACAATGAAACCATGATATGACAGTTACTTTCAAATCGTTTTGTCATTCATTCTTAGTTCGGATTCGGTACTAATCACAAGTCTGTAGCTGGTGAGCCCCCAGAAACGCAGTGGGCATTAAGAGTAAGACGGATGGTCAGTAAGAGTCTCACACTCTCTGACGCTCCGTCCAAAGCGAAAGGAGACATTTGATGATTTCCGTGAAAAAAAAAAGGTTCGATTCCCAGGTGTAAGTGGGTTTTTCTATAATAAATTTCGTAGTATTCATGCTTGGTTCATCCACCAAATATGGTAAACTATTTAAAGGTTTCTTATATAGCTGACATTATAACCTTTAAACCAAATATGTACGATCCCGTACAAAACAGATCTGACGATACAGATGTATTTGACACTTTAATTACAAGCGAAATGCCAATGAAACTGATCCTATCGCCTTTATTTAGCATGATAATATAGACATTTAAGTACCTAGTATCGGTAAATGTTATTTCCTTTACCTACCGATCAAAATATTATTATTAGTTAGGTATATAAAATTCTACCGTTACTTAGTGACTGATTGACTGACTGGCAGACAACGCACAGCCGAAACTGCATACCGCTCAACTGTGGCAGCCATATAACGCTTCATCGCGAATCTAAGAAAGCCGGTACAGATGAAGACTTGTTAGTACGGAGATAGAAATACATATATTACCCATGATGAAATAATTCTCAATACATTAAAAATAAACATTACGTATGCGACGGTGCGTACGCCACATACACCTAGACAGTGATTTGGAGCTATGTGATTCATAGTCAATTTAAAGTTTTATATTATTGCGACGGATACGAATCATTAGACCATTGTAAATAATATTTGCTTCAAGTTTTATTATTTGGTATTTTATTTTCCTTATTAACTACGCTTCTTCTATCAAAATAGGAATAGCTATTTGTTTCAAGAAGAAACAAATAGTTGTTATTTCTATAAGCAAACAATTTCTGGCCTGGAAACATGATTAATGCTTTATCAAATAAAATATTATGTATTTATTGGTCTTAATAATCTACTGCTTTGAATACAATGGTCACCATTATGCCCGTAGTGATATATGTATTTTTTTTTTTAATGCAAAACGGGGAAACTCTTGGCCTAAATCTTACCTGATGGAAAGTGATGATTAGGCCGTAGATTGAAGCGAGTTTCACCCGGAATCCTCTTACACAGAGGAACTGGCTATCATACCTCTAACTGTCAGAACACAACAATGCTGTTGACATAGTTGTTATGGCGACAGACTTGACATGATGGTGGTAGTTTGCCAGGCGCACTTAGAACAAGTCCTACCACCAACCAAACCGAGCAAAAATTTGCTCGGTTTGGTTGGTGGTAGGAACCCGGGACCTCTGGGTCTGAATCAGGTGGTATAACCACTAGACCACGGAGGCGGTTAGTGTCACCTGTTTAGCACCACCCGGGGACCACGTGTAGGGATTCGCTGAAAGGTATTCTCCTACGGACGCGGGTGACTCATAGTATACCTATATATATAATTATCTACACTATACCGTATGTCTACGACATATATGCAATCCTTGAAACCACATACTAGTTATGGTATTTGATAACGCTATACAAAAAAGTAACGAAATCGGTCCAGTAGTTTTGTCAAAAAGTCGAGTTTTAATTTAAAGCAAATTTGAACACTCTGTAGAATTGCAACAGTAGGTTAATAGTACAATGAACTTGAATCCTTGAACATTGAAAAGCGACGTTGCCACGCTGTGCAATCATTCACCTACGCAGTTGTACTCATTTTACCTATTTACCTAAAATGCGAACTCGGTACACCTAAACGACAGGCGGGACTTTAATGTGTTTGTATTGCATTTTAATTGAAACAGAACAAAGCTGTTGTGGCATAGTTGAAGGTCGTGGGTGAGACCAGGCAAGCACTTTTCATTGTGTAATTTATTTATCATCACTGCTCTCAAAACGGTGAATGAAAGAAAACTTTAAGTTTAAAGATGTCCTAGAAAAAAAAAATCGAAGACATGTGATTTCTACCAACCCGTATGCCCGCGTAGTGGATTGCAACCCACTCCATCTCTCAGAGAAGAGGCATTTGTCCCTAACCAGAGGGAACATTGTAGGACCAACTATTAAAAATCTTAATATTGTTTGTTTTTCGTTACATTCGTACGTGAAATTTCTCCTTGTGAAATGTTCTTGACCTGTCACGGCCGAAATTTTATTTTGTTATTTTTACTCAAATTCATTTTCACTGAGACACTCCAACAATACCTGCAAGTGTACACTGCGAGTCACGGCGGCGCGGTTCGTTTGTCGGCTTAGTACAAAAAGACGCGGCACGCGTGTGTCGGCTTTTTCAAAGGCCTTCGGCTTTTGGCGAGGAGGGGCGCGGGGAGCGGGTTGCGCGCGCGCTCGACGCGTAGGGTTGGACACAGTTATCGACAATATTATCAGCTTTCTCTCATTGTCCTTTGAAGAGAATAATGATCGGTTAGCAAAAAAGATGTTCTATTTTTAATGGACATGGTTAGTTTAGAATTATTATAGCACCACTATGTACCTACCTACCTATTCTGATTAAAAACTATAATTGAGTGGATTTAGAGATAAAAAATAATGTAATAATGTTTACATTTTAGGAAGAAACATCCTATTAAAAAAACGTGCTCACCCGTTTTCTACATTACTCACTATCTAGGTAGTACCTACGGTAGTTTCGTAAGTCGAAACGTACAAAAATTAAAATTTATTTTAAAAGTCCAATAAATTTAACTATCACTTCACTGTTAAATACGGTTATTAAAAATAGTACTAGTATTGTAATGCCTTGATTGCGTATTAAGTCTTTATTAGATAAGTAATTGTAGAAAAGTATCGATAAAAGATAATTATTACATTGTTTACCCTATTTACCTATGACTTTTATTTTTTGCCAGTACGGATGTAAGTTTTGTCAGTTCACCGCGAGTCTTCCGGGATAGCGTGTGTGCATTTCGCAAAGATTTGATAGGTACTTAAGTACACGCATTGTTTTACGTGATTTTTGTTATTCACTTGTATGTATTAGTAATTATTTTCTTACAGTGAAATAGACACTGAGTAGGTACTGGACTTTTGTGTGTGTAAATTGTGTTTTTAATTTTATTTGTACATACCTAGGTACTTTTTTTTACGGTGAAATAAACACTCGAATCCTGGTTGAAACGTGGTGGACATTTTGAACATGAGAAAATTTAAGTTTTAATCCATCTTGTGCTATGACAGAATTTATTTAGATTAGTTCAGTAATCAAATTATCACGAAGTAAAAAAGAACGGGTGAAAAATAACCATAGTGAATTTCATCGCAATTGCCAAAGATAAATCAAAACGCCGCCGCGCGAGCATTGTTGCCGCACTTCTCGAGGTCAGTCGAGGTCAAGGTACGTTTTCTAAATAGGGTGATTTACTTTTACTAAATTTATTTTCATATTTATTTTGTTTGAAAACTTAAATTTTTTCATTTACGTTTTTTTAAATTTATAACAATTTATTTATACTTCTGTGGACAAGTGTTACTTGTGGTTTCAATTATTGCATATATGTCGTAGACATACTGTATAATAATATTATAAAGAGGAAAACTTTGTTTGTTTGATTGTAATGAATAGGCTCAAAAACTACTGGACTGATTTTAAAAATTCTTTCACCATTCGAAAGCTACATTATCCACGAGTAACACAGGCTACATTTTATTTTGGAAGAAAATAGGGTTCCGTAAGATATTTGGGTTTTTCGGACACAAGGTGTAAAAATCAACCAGAAAAGATACTTATTTTGCGTACGCTGCCTAAACTATAAAAGATAGAACCATAAATTGTTCTAATTAATTGTAGATCTTATAAATATCTACAATAAAGTCCGCGACATACTATACCTATCTATGTCGAGTGAGGCACAACAACCATTTTTTTATTTAAAAATCTAGATTTTTTTTGGACTACATTTAAACGCGTTTATTTTACTCATGCAAAATAAAGTATTTCATCACTAAGTACAGTTTATGTAGATAATACTTGGTCTTTGAATGATTAAAATCGGACGTTTGGTTTTGAAGTTATGGCGAAATTAAAATATTACGATTTCTGCTGCACGGCCCGTTGCGAAGTGGACGTCACCAAGGCGCGTGCGGGAGTTTAGATCTATGAGTAAGGTACCCCGCGCGGCTCAGACGCGAGGTAACAGTTTTTCTGTAGTGTATTTAGCATCAGCATTGCACCCGTGCGAAGCCGGGGCGGGTCGCTAGTATATCTATACTAATATTATAAAGCAGAAGAGTTTGTTTGTTTGTTTGTTTGGTTGAACGCGCTAATCTCAGGAACTACTGGTCCGATTTGAAAAATTCTTTCAGTGTTAGATAGCCCATTTATCGAGGAAGGCTATAGGCTATATATCATCACGCTGTGACAAATAGGAACGGAGAAGTAATGAAAAATGTGACGCAGACGAAGTTGCGCGGGTCAGCTAGTATATATATATATATACAGAAAAAAAACTACCTTAAATACTTTGACATAATTAATAAGTCTGCTCTGCTGGTACTCGAGCATCTTTGGCACTCACAAATTCAGCCCCGAAAATACTTCGACATGTTTCTGCTCTCCTGGTACTTGTGAATTTATAGCGTTCACAATTTCCAGCCCCAAAAATACTTCGACATGTTTCTGCTCTCCTGGTGCTTGTGAATCTTTAGAATTCAGTCATTTAGCTCAACAACTTTTACATGTTTCTGTTCTCTTGGTATTTTTTAAACTTAACCGCTCACAATTCCGGCCCCGAAAATAAAATCGACATATTTCTTCTCTCCTGGTTATTTTCGGGAATCTATAGCGTTCACAATTTCCAGCCCAGAAAATACTTCGACATGTTCTTGCTCTCCTAGTACTCGTGAATCTGTAGCGCTCGGAATTCTAGTCCCGAAAATATTTCGACCTATTTCTGATCTCCTGGTACTTGTGAATCTAAAGCGCTCATTTAAACCCTTAGAAATCATCCGAGATGTTTCTGCTCTCCTGGTACTTGTGAACTTATAGCGCTTGACATTCCGGCCTCGGAATACCTCGACATATTTCTGCTCTCCTGGTTATTTTCGGGAATCTATAGCGTTCACAATTTCCAGTCCCGAAAATACTTTGACACGTGGCTCTCCTGGTACTTGAGAATCTATAGCGTTCACAGTTTCCAGCCCCGAAAATACTTCAACATGTTTCTGCTCTCCTAGTACTTGTGAAAATATAGCGTTCACAATTCCAGCGCGGAAAATGTTTCGACATATTTCTGAACTCCTGGTACTTGTGAATCTAAATCGCTCGTAATGCCCCAAAAAAGTGTCGGAGACGTTTCTGCTGTCCTGGTACTTGTGAATCTGTAGCGCTTGACATTCCGGCCTCGGAATACCACGACATGTTTCTGCTCTCCTAGTACTTGTTAGTCTAAAGCACTCGTAATTTAAGCCCCAATAAAATTTCCGAGATATTTATGCTCTCCTGGTACTTGTGAATCTGTAGCGCTCGGAATTCCGGTCTCGAAAATACCTACGACACGTTTTTGCTCTGCTAATAAAAAAAATCTTTCCCAAAAATAATTTGACATGTTGCTGGTTTCCTTGATACTTGTGAATCTTTTAGCACTCGTAACAAAATTCTAGCCCAGTAAAAAATTTCGACATGTTTCTGTACTCCTGGTACTTTTGAATCTGAAGTACTAAGGTAGCAGAAACTTTGGACTTCCACTTCTTCCTCTGTCTCCATTAGGTAATGTATTTTACCGGGATAAAAAGTAGCCTATGTGTTATTCCAGGATGTAATCTACATATGTGCCAAATTTCATCCAAATACCTTCAGCCGTTTTTGCGTGATTGACGGACAAACATACAAACATGAACGCTTGGAATGAAAGCCAATCCATTTTCCAGCAAAAAAAAAAACCTGACCAAAAATACTTTGACATATACGTCTGCTCTCCTGGTACTCAAGAATCTTTGGCGCTCACAATTTCAGACTCGAAAATATTTCGACATGTTTATGCTCTCCTGGTACTTGTGAATCTGAAGTACTAAGGCAGCAGAAACGTCTGATTTCCACTTCCTTCTCCGCCGCCATTAAGCTATGCCTTTTATCGGGATAAAAAGTAGCCTATGTGTTATTCCAGGATGTCAACTATATGTGTGCCAAATTTCATTCAAATCCCATCAGCCATTTTTGCGTGATTGACGAACAAACATACAAACATACAAACATACAAACATACAAACATACAAACATACAAACATACAAACATACAAACTTTCACATTTATAATATTAGTAGGATTTGCCCGCGACTTCGTACAGATATCCATTTCTATTCCCGTTTCCGTTGGACATTCCGGAAATCCTCTCTTAGTGCCCCCTACACTCTCCAACGACACTGCAAGCCAAATTTCAGCTTTCTTCGACCAGTGCGTTGTCTGTAAGTCATTCACTCAGTAACTGAAGAGTTTTATATCTACTGACTAACACTTCACCCGAGAATTTACATCTTTTTAGTAAAAGAGGCGAGAGACATAATTATGGTACTAGAAATAGGGACCAGTTAGTTCAACCAGGCTTCAGACTGGCTAAAGTAGCCTCATCTTTCATGGGGTACTGTTTAAAATGTTATAATAAGATACCTCCCCATATATTAGAACTAAATGAGACGAAATTCAAGTCTTGTATTAAACGCACACTATGCAGGCAAGCATATTATAAGTTGGGGGATTATATTGAAGATAAAAATGCTTGGCTGAATGCTGGTCCTGCTCCACAGCCACTAAGCCCAAACTAATCTGTAAATAGTTCGGAAACATTGTTGGACCGGCTGAAGATTGTAAGGAAAATTTGCATTGTTAGAATCAACTTACTTAGCATTGTATAATTTCAGCCATTAACAGCACATGTGTGAGTACTGTGTACCTTTAACTTTAATTATCAGTTTTAGGTATGTTTTTGACTTGAATGTACCCTGGCGGTTAGGAGTGTCATGCTCACTCAAAAGTCTAGCTGATGGTGGCGTATGCGTTGGATCATTTGGCTCCCTTCAAAATGGTTGAGCCGAATGGTGCTGGCGCATGCGTCATGTTCGTGAACGGGCGCCGTCAGTCGGGACTGGTCATTTCTTAGCTGCCATGGTTAATTTTAATTATTTCTTTGAATTGTTCCTCTTTTATTCCGGACGCTTTTATCCTGCTCGTCTTTTACATCGTTCTCACATGTATGTATAATTTCAACCCGATGTAAATAAATCTTTGTAAAAAAATATTATTTTTAAAAGAGTGTCCGTGGAGTTTCTTGCACGTTCTTCTCCATAGAGATCTACGCTTTGGAACGTGCAAATAGCTTCAACTTTTTGGACCGACCGACCTTGACAATTCAAAAGTGCCTGTAAATGGTTTAATTGAAATAAATGCTTGAATTTTGAATTTTGAATTTCGAGACTTGGTCTGCGCTTTAATTTTCTTAAGGAACTCTATTTTCTAGAAACAAATATAGCCTATGTAACTCAGGGAAATTTTTAAATCCCAAAAAAGGTGCGTGCGAGCTATGTGTGGTCTCAAAAGTACTGATAGCTGCAGGGAATATTTTAAACAATTTTGAATACTAACCATGCCGTCTTTATATATTTTAAAATGGCTTTGTTTATTAGACATCATCCATCACTATTTACATTGGAGCTTAAATCGCGAAATAGAAGTCACCTATATAATAACTTCACCAGGCAGTATAGAACTACCTACTACCTACTCTTTGGGAAAAGTGTGTTTGCTATGGCCACAAAGATCCACAATAAAATTCCTAATTACTTAAAAGAATGTAGCAATGTACGTGTTTTTTAAAATAAATGTAGATGTGTGTGTGTAGAGGATTCCGGGTGAAACTCGCTTCCATCTTCGGCCTAATCATCACTTTCAATCAGGTGAGATTTGTGCCAAGAATTTCCTCGTTTTGTTTAAAAAAAAAAAAAAAAAATGTATCAAATAAACGAATTGATTGATTGATTGAAAATGTAGCATTTTAATCGAGAAAGAATTTTTGAAATGGGTCCAGTAATTTTTTATTTTATTTGTTACCAAAAATACAAATTTATCAACTTTACAATGTTCGTGTAGAAGTGCGTGGTATTACGTGAAAACAATCATGTTCTAACGTTTTCATACTAGGTACATATCAGTTGAATGAGTCATGATCATGGACTTGGACAAACTTGGTCTTATCGCTCGCCGGCCGCTGCCTCGGCACCACTCGGGTGTAATTAGGTCGCAGGTCTAATCCAGCCAAACAATTTAGTCAGGTTGCCCTCACTCGGTTATTGTTATCAACTGTAACTAGAAACAGAAACTGATTCAGGGTGTGGTCCCATACTTAAAGTTGTTAATAATAATTAGTACAATGACCTCTTAAGAGGTATTGCGTTTATTCTGTTACGCGTTGTATAACATAATCATACCAACCAATTTCTACCACCAGTCGCTCAAAGTTAATGACTCCATTCCAGTCAGCTAAAAGGGATCGTATTCAGAGGCGGCGCAAGGCGTAGGCGACGTGGGCCACCGCCTATGGTTTCGCGGCCCGAAGTGCCTCGCAGCTTTGACGTTTTATTTTATATTAGTTCTTTCTTGAATTTTCCTACATTCGTCAAATATTTACTAGTTTTGCACATAAAGTCAAAATAAAATCAAAACGATTAGTGGCAGAGCAATATAGTTCGTCGCACTTCACCCTCAATTTGTAGAATCCAACCTCTGAAAATCTCCTCAAATTATCACTATATTCGTAGGTAGGACCTAGAGTGCCTCGCAAAATGCCAATCTTGCCCATGTCAAATTAGTCTTGCCACTGATCGTAATCAAATCAAATCAAATATTCTTTATTTCGGATAACAAAAATCCATAGTACTCACAATAAAAAAGCCAGTTAAAAAAAGTTAAATTGTTCAAAGCTTTTTAACACAATGCAACATCTGATTAACCTTTTACACGTAAGGTTAACTAGCAGATAAGGTACAACGTAATTACGCACAAATGCGTTTGACCTTAGGGTGAAGTTTATCGATTAGAAGTACGAGTAGGCTAGTAACCACATATAATTGTTTAGTGAATGAGCAAGGTAACTTTCTATAGTAAAAAAATCTATGATATATGATTGACCCTCGGTTTCTGGAAAGATTCACTGTGACACAAATTTTATGCAAGTTAAATGATGCGATTGGATGGTGTAAATGTATTAATTTGCCGGGACTTTGTTGCGCCACTTCTTTGCTACAAAACTAGGAAGTGGTGACGGGCGGCCGTTTTGGGGGACTGTCTTTATAAGTTCGACGTTCAAAAAGTAGGGCTCTCTAATTTGATTAAACTCTTATGCCTTACTTTTGTATAATTATGCGATCATGTTTTCAGTAAATTGGGCTCAATTGCCTCAGTATTAGTGCAGTGGGTTTACTGTCAAAAACACGCATCAAAAAAGTACATAATTTATTACTAACAAAAATGATAAATATTTAATTTAAGTAACAAGACTTAGTGTTAATAATAATATACTTACAAACTGTTAGTTAAACATTGACAAAAACAATTTTATTGTCTTTTATAATGCGCACAGCAAAAGAGTGGAACTCTGTGCCTGCGTCTGTGTTTCCGAGCGCTTACAGCCCTAATCTCTGGGTAAGCTTGCTCCAGCGTAGACTCACCAAGACCCAGAGTCCACAGCAAACACATCACAAATTGAAAAAAAAAACAAGCATTTAGCGAGATCACTGCTGTGCACTGCAGTGTGCATTGCTAAATGTTTCGGTTGGGTGTATCAACAACCCAGCTGACACTTAATTCACAAACGCATAATCTCGTCTGCTTGCTTGTTTTTTTATGACACGGAGACGAAATTTCTACATACCATTATGGTAACAAAATAAATAATAATAAAGATCTTCATATGGCAAATTAAAATGTTACTTAGCATAATAATTTAAATTAAATTAAAATTCGTTTATTTTGGACTACGATGATCCGTTTTTGTTAGTATATGAAACAGCTTATATTCTAGTGTTAGTAAAACATTGACATAAAACTGTTTTTATATAAACAAAGGATGACCAAGCAGGAAAATATAGTCAATGTTCTCTATGTACTCAGAATTTTAGAGTATCTACTTAAAACTCTTTGGTTTGTTCACGATTGAAAGTATATCGAATGAAAGTCTTGAAAAATGTTTACGAGAGTTACGTCCAAGGTTTTTAACAAGTAGAGGCTTATCTTAATATTAATTGTCATAATACCATTTGACAAATGGCCTTCTACGAACATAAAATAAATAAATGCAATAAACAGACTAACAAATATTACAAAAGTAGATACCTAGACTAGTAAACAACCAAAGTAAAATTACTCCTAGAATCTAATTCTACATACGCTTACAATTAATACCCGAACAACACTAAATGCAGAAGATGTTATCGATAAAAAATAAATTGGCATATATATATTTTATGTATTTGGCATTATAAACAGCAAAATGTACAATACCCGTGCATGTGGCTTCACGTTTTCCGACTTTTAATGTATTGATGGATCCGAGTAGCGTCCAAAGCAGAAAACGTGCAGGTCGTACGGCTGCGAGATGGGCAGGCGACATTGTTGCCATTGCCGCAACCTGCATGAGGTTGGCACAAAAGTGTAGGAATTGGCACGAAATAAGAGGATCTTTTGCCCAACAGCGGTGGGAGCTTCAGACTATACATAATGATCTTAAGGCTAATTATATTAATATTCGAATCGAATCTATGGCCTCATTCTTGCTAGTTTATTGCGGATACTACGTAGAATTGTTTTGGTATCCCAATTAGGCCAGCCTTTCATTTTAGAATGATCACTGGCATATCTCAGTAATAGCGTTCTTGCTGCTAGATTTAATCCGGGTCTAGCTCCTGCGCCTGTCCATGAACATGTACTCAATGCACTTTTTTTAAAGATCTCGCGTAGTAACCTTAGAGCAAACACTGTGCCACTTCCCGAACATGTTTTATAACAGGATAGTATAGCTGCAGAGACATACACACCAGTACCTTCCTCTAGTTCAACCAGTCCTTGTTTAAGTTCACGATACCTTAATGTCCATCTTGAGTCATTTTCATCGTAATCCGGAGGTAAAACTACTACCTTTTTAGTTCGTTTAGGGCTACATTTTCCCTTGTATGGTTCTTCATATTTATCAGCATCATCAATGATTTCCTCATCTGAGTCCGAAGGACCAAACAGTTCCTTAAATAGTTCAGGACAGCTTTTTCGCTGAAGAGGCTCACTGAACTTTATTTTTTTATTCTTAGTTGGCTCAAAATCAACATCTTTCTCTTTTGGGCGTTCTTTGTTTATTTTCTTTTTACTATGTTTTGGAACTCCCGCTGTTATGTCTCTTGGTGCAGATGCGGTGGTATATTTGTTTTGAGAACAATGGTCATCATCAGTATTTAGGTGTTCATTTAATAATGGTTTTAGAACTTCATTGCCCATCTTTTTTTTCAGTTCTGATGTTAAGTTTGCCAATTGCATAAGCTTTGCTAATGTTGCTGTATCCAAGGACTGGTTTACTTTCGAAGGATCTCGGTTAACAGTTTGTTTGTACTCCGAACTGTGACTGTCGTTAGATTTTTCTATATTATGTGTTTCATATGTACCCAGATCTTCATCGGATAATTCATGATTACGTGACAAATGATTTGCTTTATTCTTGTATGCTTGACTAGATGATTCCACGACATCATCATCAGATTCATCTAGCTCAGTCTCTCTGGACCTTTTATTAGGCACTTCTTTTTCAGATGTCTGCTGTGTTTTTCGTTTAATTGTTAAACAATTTGTTGATTTTGTGGATACGTACCAATTCATGGTCTTTAATATATTCATGAGACGGCCTTTATTGTCTATCTTAGCTTTATTTTCTTCTGCCGTTTCAGATAACGTTGTATGATCTAAAACAATATCAGAAGCATTAGCCAATCATATTTACGCTCGTAAAATGTTTTTACGGTCACACATAAAAATCAATTGGCACATGAAATGTAGATGCCTATAGGTATAAAGGATCATCACTTGAGAACTGCTCGAGAGCTTTGGTGGCTTTGCGTTTATTGTTGCGAATGTAATTGTTAGGGCAAGATTTGGATACAAAACAAACGGAAAATCTAAAAAATGCCCCCTTACAAAGTCGGAGTGGGTCACAATGAATAATCTAAAAAGTAGATATCAATTATTTCATTACCTCCGTTTGTTCTCTCCGACTTGTTCATCCCCTCTTGGAGACACTTTTTGAAATCACCATTGGAATCTGAAAAAAGTAGCAAAACAATAATGTAGCTTTACATTAGAATTGTATATTCACATTTAAGAATTGTTTTACCTCCTTGTTTTTTCTCCTGGTTTATCTGTTCCACAAATGACTTCGCTTCTTCATATTCATCTGTAAAAGTATCACAATAACATGACATTATCACGCAATTGGAAATTACAAAATTAAAATACTTAGGGCCAGTTTCACTGGTTACGGATAAAGTGTCGGTTAGCCTATTAGGAACTTATCTGGCAGATGAACTAAAACTTTTGGTTTCACAGGTGTCGGATAGCGATATCTGGCAGATTTATTAAGTATTTGAGTATTATAAAGTACTAGCTTCTTCCCGCGACTTCGTCTGCGTAGACTTCAGAATTGCCGCGCAACTTTTTTGCCTCATTGTCTCATCCTTGGAACTGCAACTTCATGATTCAGGTATCCAGATATTGTGAGTCTTTGCGGTGCGCTGAAAGTAATACTTCAGCCCCGAAATTACATCATGACATGTTTGTGATCTCCTGGTAGGTACTTGTGAATCTTAAGCGCTCACGATTCCTGTCGAAAAAATACTTTGAAATGTTTCTGGTCTCCCGGTACTTTACAATCCTATCCGCTCACAATTCCAGCCCCAGAAATATTGCGCCATATTTCTGGTCTCCTGGTAATTGTTAATCTTTAGCGCTTATAATTCCAGCCCGGAAAAAACTTCGGCATGTTCCTGTTCTCCTGTTACTTTTGAATCCTAACTGCTCACAATTCCAGCCCCGAAAAAACTTCGACATGTGTCTGCTCTCTTGGTAGGTACTTGTAATTCTATAGCGTTCACAATTCCAGCCCAGAAAAACTTCAACACGTTTCTGTCATATTTTTAGCCTCAAAATTACTTAACATGTTTCTGTTTTCCTGGTACTTGTGAATCTATAGCGCTCATATTTGCAGCCTCAAAAATACTTGACGTGTTTCTGTTCTTCTGGTACCTACTTTTTCATCATAACCGCTCAAAATTCCGGAAAAAAACTTAATAAAAATAACTTAACTAAAAAAATACTTCAACATATTTCTGGTCCTCTGGAACTTTGGAATCCTAACGGTCTGCAATTAACCCCCAGAAAAACTTTGACATGTTTCTGATCTCCTGGTAATTTTGATTTTTCAGCGCTCATAATACCGGCCCCGAAAATACCTCGACATGTTTCTGCTTTCCTTGTACTTGTGAATATATAGTGTTTCCAGCCTTGAGAAAACTTCGGTGTGTTTCTGGTCTCTTGGTACCTATTTGTGAATCTATAGCGCTCACAATTCTAGCAACAAAAAAATCTTCGAGATGTTTCTGCTCTCCTGGTACTTTTGATTTGTAGCGCTCGTAATTCTGCCCCCTAAAATACTTCCACATGTTTCAGCTCTCCTAGTACATACTTGTGAAAATATAGCGTTCACAATTCCAGCGCGGAAAATGTTCAAACATATTTCTGATCTCTTGGTACTTGTGAATCTAAAGCACTCATAATTTAAGCCCCAAAAAACCGTCCGAGATGTTTTTGCTCTCCTAGTACTTGTGAAAATATAGCGTTCACAATTCCAGCGCGGAAAATGTTCCGACATATTTCTGATCTCCTGGTACTTGTGAATCTAAAGCACTCATAATTTAAGCCCCAAAAAACCGTCCGAGATGTTTCTGCTCTGCTTGTACTTGTGAATCTGTAGCGCTTGTAATTCCGGCCCCGGAAATATATTCGACACGTTTCTGCTCTCCTGGTACTTGATAATCTATGGTGTTCACAATTTCCAGCCCAGAAAATACTTAGACATGTTTCTGCTCTCCTAGTATGTAAAAATATAGCGTCCACAATTCCAGCGCGGAAAATGCTTTGACATATTTCTGATCTCCTGGTAGTTGTGAATCTAAAGCGCTCATAATTTAAGCCCCAATAAAACTTCCGAGATATTTCTGCTCTCCTGGTACTTGTAAATCTGTAGCGCTTGTAATTCCGGCCCCGGAATACCTCGACATGTTTTTGCTCTCCTGGTACTTGTGAATCTGTAGAACTCGGAATTCCAGTCTCGAAAATACTTCGACACGTTTCTACTCTTTATAATATTAGTAGGATTAATAATTAATTAATTATTGACATTCCGGCCTCGGAATACCTCGACGTGTTTCTGCTCTCCTAGTACTTGTGAATCTGAATCACTCGGAATTCCAGTCCCGAAAATACTTTGACACGTTTCTGCTCTCCTGGTACTTTTGAATCTGAAGTACTAAGGTAGCAGAAACTTCGTACTTCCACTTCTTCCTCTGTCACCATTAAGTCATGTATGTTACCGGGATAAAAAGTAGCCTATGTGTTATTTCAGGATGTGACCTACATATGTGGCAAAGAACAATGGTCAAATTTCTATAGGAGCTGGACCTTACTTTTATTTTTCATGTCCTAAAATAAGCTTCATTTAGATTGGTTTGTTCTAATGTTGGATACATCATCCCGTTTGAAAATCATTTCTAAATAGCCACATTTTTTTGGAAAATCGTAAATTATACTTTTGACTTAACAACTACCTTTTATCCGACTGTGGCGTATCCTAAAAGTGTACTTAGCGATAAGCAAAGAGGGTAATTAGCGATCTCGTTTCTATTTGTTGCGATTTCTATTTAAGAATTTCCCAAAAAATAAGGCATCTGTCAAATGAGATGCAGATGCAGTATGATTGCCGGGTGTCAATCAATGGCGCGGGTCGATGACCACAGATTAGGTAGCTTGTCGATGATAAATGACGTTCCATTGTACGAAATTGAACGAAACGCTTTCACTTAATTATCTTTTATGACAAAGATCTAATGCATAATAAATCAACATAGTAGTGATATGGTGCCTAAATACTAATTTAAACAAAAACAGTTAACAACTATTCAGAAAAAAAATAATATTCATAGTCTTTGAATAAAAAGTCATTTCATACGCGAAATGAATCGTCAATAGGTGCGTTCTGAAACTATTATTCGAAAATAATTTAGAAAAAAAGACAAAAACTAAAATAAGGATAACTTTTTTTTGTGGCCACTTAAAAAGATATTTCTTGTGTTTTTCATGACCTTGAAAAATAAGAGAATTTTTCATATATATAGCATTTAGGGACACTATCGTTTCGACGCCAGGTACGTTTTGGCCAACCTTCTTTCATCTAAATCCCTTCAGCCGTTTTTGCGTGATTGACGGACAAACATCCAAACATACAAACATGAACGCTTGCAATGAAAGCCAATCTATTTTCCAGCAAAAAATAAAAACCTGACCAAAAATACTTTGACATAATTAATGTCTGCTCTCCTGGTACTCGAGAATCTTTGGCGCTCACAAATTCAGACCCGAAAATATTTCGACATTTTTATGCTCTCCTGGTACTTGTGAATCAGAAGTACTAAGGCAGCAGAAACGTCTGATTTCCACTTCCTCCTCCGCCGCCATTAAGCTATGCCTTTTATCGGGATAAAAAGTAGCCTATGTGTTATTCCAGGATGTGAACTATTTGTGTGCCAAATTTCATTCAAATCCCATCAGCCATTTTTGCGTGATTGACGAACAAACATACAAACATACAAACATACAAACATACAAACATACAAACATACAAACATACAAACATACAAACATACAAACTTTCACATTTATAATATTAGTAGGATTATAGTATTATAAGGGCCAGTTTCACCGGTTACGGATAAAGTGTCGGTTAGCCTATTAGGAACTTATCTGGCAGATGAACTAAAACTTTTGGTTTCACAGGTGTCGGATAGCGATATCTGGCAGATTTATTAAGTATTTGAGTATAGTATTAAAAGTGTCGGTTAGTTATCCATCAGATAAGTAACCGACACTTCATCCGTAACCGGTGAAACTGGCCCTAAGTGTCGGTTAGTTATCCATCAGATACGTAACCGACACTTTATCCGTAACCGGTGAAACTGGCCCTTAGTCTAGCTTTCACCAGTTTATAGTAAACAGCTTTTGGCGTAGGAATATCGGGAAATCCTCTTAGTGCTCCCCCACACCCCTCAAGGTATCTACATGCTAAATTTCAGCTTTCTACGACCATATTTTCGGCTGTGCGTTGTCTGTCAGTCACTCGATAACGGAAGAATTTTATACATATTGATTGATTGTACATTACATTAATTTAAGCAAGCAAAAAATTTGACAACGATGAAAAAACCTTAGAAGTTGTCTAAATAATCAGATTCCTCCCATAACGTTTCAAATATATCAACTTTCTAAGAACGTAGTTTCGGCTGTGCTTTGTCAGTCAGTCACTTAATAACGGAAGAATTTTATATGTGAGGATAGTATTGATAATGAAAGTTAGTCATTCCTATTTGCCTAAGGAGGGAAATATGATTTCTTGATAAGATTTCCACTGCTGAAAATAGACGCCGCCACGACAAAAAAACATTAATAAAATTATGAAAAAACTTACTCGTGCTAAATTTGACAATGGAAAGGAAAGATTTCCATTGGCTCGATTTCTTTTTCCTTTTCCTCACTCTTCTTTCCGTGTATTTGTGGTCTTCATCAGGATACCAAACATTGACCAGAATATCAATTGTATCATCATTAGGCTGGATCCAAGACCGTGGAACACAGACATGGTCAAGCGTACCAGTGTATTTTTTATCCAAAAATCGTATCACATGAAATTTATGGGCTTCAATTCGACTCATCTAGAAAAAAAATATAAATCGCTTTTTAAATCAGGGAGAAGTTGAAGATTTCTGCAGGAAAACCAAAATCTATACTAATATCTTTTGTTTGTTTGTTTGGTTGAACGCGCTAATCTCAGGAACTAATGTTCCGATTTGAAAAATTATTTCAGTGTTAGATAGCCCATTTATCGAGGAAGGTTATAGGCTATATATCATCACACTAAGACAAATATCAATAATGAAAAATGTGACGCAGACGAAGTTGCGCGGGTCAGCTAGTTACCGATATAGTTTGAAGAATCGTCAAACTTTGAGTAGCAGAGGGCAACACTTTGCTTGGGAATCACATAGTGGAGAGGACCTGGAGTGGCACGGTTTCCTACAATGTGGACTGATAACCCTAAGGTCTCGTCACTATCGAGGCCATTCGAGTAGTGCTCGACCATTGTCTCGAGAGAAGGCACGGCTCCCTGTCGTTGCGTGCGACGTAGGTCCTCTCAGGGCATGGCTGCTTCGGAAGGTTCGCATAGGCAGGTTGCCGGAAGCTCAGTGTTACCACTGCGTCGACTGTCGGGAGGACACGGCATACGCTGGGGGTTGGGAGCAGCGGCGTCGTGCCGTGCATCTCTATGGTAGGCAGTAACCTCTCGCTGCCGGCCGTAGTCCGTACTATGGTTGACAGCGAGGAGTCCTGTGGTATCCTTCTGCGAAACAGTTTTCACGCAGAAGGAGGCTGCGGAAAGGGAGAGGGAGATTATGACCTCTCTCCCGGCCTGAAGTAGGTGCTACGGTGTTGGAGGATGCGTTGGCATACGTTGTCCTTTCCCGGCACGCCTAACTGGGTCCAGGGGTGGTGGACGTGATATACGTCGCCCCTCATTCATCCGGACCAAAGATGGCGGCGTGTGGTGTTCCCGTGCGCACCTCTTTGACTCACCTCACTCCCCCCGCTGACCCGAGGTGGCCTGCAGAGGCTCACCAGCGGATTACGCAAGTCGCGTAAGTTCCGGTAATCCCCAGCGTAGGATACGAGGGTGTTTTCAGTCAGTATGGGTCAGACCCTTCCGGGAGGAAGACATCCATGAGGATTTAAAAAAAAGCTTATGTCAAATAGTTGATGTCTTTTCTTCTATTAATGATAACAAATAAACATAACAAACATAACATTTCAAATATAGATTTACCATCATACAATTAAAATGTAAAAATTAAATTAAAAATGCTAATACAATGACATGCATAAAATGTAAGTAATATAAAACAACTAAAAATCTGACTAATACCAAAAAAATAGATAATAATAATAATTGCTTACGTGTGTTAAACTAAGTGATAAATTGTTTGCTAAAAAATAGTTATAAGTTATTTGGTATTAGGACAGAAAATAATTGTCATTTATTTTTCAAGTAAAAATGTTAAAACGCTTGGCATCTCTAATAATAATTTAAAGTCTCTTTGTGCCCGACAGAGTCCAAAATTGTTTTCATTTATTCATATTTACCACCTGTATGTACATTCGGGATTGCAATAAACGATTTGAGATTTGATTATTCGACTGTGGTGTTCCAAATCTAATAGAGCTGACCCAGCTGTACTTGTGTGCTAAGGATTCCGAAAGATCTCATTTTTGCGACACGTTACTGTAAAACTATAGACTTCATATCGGTTTTCCTGTTATCTGTAGGAAAAAAAACTGATTACAGCATTTTTTGCTTTTCAATAAAAAATTATGGAGTAATTGATATGTTACACGGTACAGTTTAAATTATTTTTTTAAATGTATTGTTTGTATCACTCAAAGGTGACCCCTGCACTCAATTTCCTTTTCGTAAGTGTCGTGTTTGTGATTCGGAGAAAACTTGCTTTGACAAATGGACAGATACACACACGTGTGCTCTTATAAAAGTTCAATTTTTAAAACGTTCGGAACCGTTAAAATACCCAGTCCGTTAAATAACATGGTGTTTTATTTTATAACACAATGTTGCCAGGGTTTTGAACTAGTAAACTAACAATATGTTTTTTTTATTTCAGGTAAGATCAACACGACCTGTCTACACACAAAATTAAATTTAGATAAACCTGATAATTTCGCAGCGAACTTGGTAAGACAAATGTATCAATAAACCTACTGGATCTAAACTGCAGTACGATTCAGTAAACATCTCGAAGTGAAAACTTACGCGAAGTGAACGACAAGTGAGCTGTCAAACCATACAAAGAAGGTGGAATGACAGCTCACTTGTCATTCATTTCACCTTAGTATACTCGGTGAGATATTGACAGAATAGACCGGCTGTACAGTTGGAAGTTACATCGATACGCAACGACCGAGAGGAGGAATCATTTCAGCAGATGCTTAAGTTTTTCCCAACTGCTTTGCGGTTGCATCCAGTCGGAACAGACGCAGCCACATACTAATATTTAACATAAAGCCGCTGCCTACCTGACATTTCACAACTTAGTATCTGTTGTGGTGTCAGATTTCCTGTCTTCCGACTACCCTTAAAGACTGTCAAAGATCTACCAATGACAGCCGGAACCAACGGTTTATTAAGCTTTGCGTGGCAACCGCTAAAGCATACCTATACCTGTACGGTAATAAGAAAGACAATGCGTTTATTGACAATAATTAAGTGGAATGAACCAAATTAAAACCATGAGCAAATAAATTGGCATAAGGACAAGTGAATGCAGAAGATTAGGTTCTGGCACTTAAAACTAAAGCCATACATACGAAAAATATAATAATGCAATAGAACACTCTACATATGGCATCATTCATTTATTTATTTATCCATTGTGAGTCTTTATAATGTGCACATAGGAAAATGAGGGAAACTATACCTAATTTTACCGACGGAAAACATATTTAAAAAAATCTAAATATTTTTTATCGATTTTTAGTAAGTTGATTCACAACCGTGATGCCAGTGCAAACAAAGCCGTGTTACTATAATGATTGGAAGTAATTAGCTATCCTTATAAAATAAAGAAAATAGTGTTAATAAACTACCCTCAACTGAAAGTAACCATGTTTTTTTTGCAAGAATGAGTTTTCTTTCCATACATTTTTACAGTAATCGTAAAATTGCTCAAAAAGACGCCCCGATTACCTACCTTTTTATTACTTTAAGATATTCTTCATCGTATAAGCTACCGAATAGTAAATTGCATGTTTATAAATCAATCCCAACAAATCTTATCAACGCTCAAAGCAAGGAACAGCACACGCCCATGCACATTGTTTAGCAGGTAGAATAGGTTCAATTTTTCTGTAAAATTTGCTGTGAGTGTGCGCAAGTTGTATTCGTAATTTTTTTGCAATAAGACGTCTCTTTGTGAAGTTTTACGATTATTAATAAACTATCCTTAAGAAAACATTAAATAGCGCTGTCGGCGTGCCATCTTTTGACCCTTGGTAGAAAACGTTCTGTATGAGTTATAAACATGCAGTTTTTACTATTGGGTAGCTAATACGATGAAACTTCCTAAATGATTTACTTTCTAATTACTTCCAATCATTCTGGAACTTGTTTCATTGCAATAGATCATTTGGTTGTTGAAAAGTAACACAGTTTCTTTTGCACTAGGGTCACAGTGGTGAACAAACTTAAAAAATCGATAAAAGTTTAAAAAACAGTTTAGATTTCTTTTAATACGATTTCTGTCGATAAATTAGGTATAGTTTCCCTCATTTTCGTATGTGCACATTATAAAGACTCACACTGTATATACTTTATTGTACACCAAATTAAAAAGACATAAAGGAAACCTTAAACTAAAAAACATACAATTGGCGGCCTTATCGCATTCCGCGATCTCTTCCAGGCAGCTGTGAATGGATAGAGATATCCTGGATACAAAATGGGGTTGCAGTTTGTTGCAAATACAAAGTTAACAAATTTGTTGCAGACCTAAGTAATGTATACTATACAGGGAAATTGAAAAAATACCCGAAACCTCTTAGGCAGTGAAAGTACACATGATTATAAGCAACTTTTGTTTTGGTAAAACTCCGAAATCTCGAAAAAAATATCAGCTGTTTCATACATTTTCATTGGCTAAATACTGCATTTTGTATGAAACAGCTGATATTTTTTTCGAGATTTCGGAGTTTTACCAAAACAAAAGTTGCTTATAATCATGTGTACTTTCACTGCCTAAGAGGTTTCGGGTATTTTTTCAATTTCCCTGTATAATATTATAAAGCGGAAGAGTTTGTTTGTTTGTTTGGTTGAACGCGCTAATCTCCGGAACTACTGGTCCGATTTGAAATTCTATATCATTACGCTAAGACCAATAGTAGCGGAGTAATGAAAAATGTTACGCAGACGACGTTGCACGGGTCAGCTAGTACAATATACTAAAATAGAAACACAAATACAATATACATTTATTAAATATAAATAAAAAAAGTGTATTTTTTTTACAATTACCATCGAAAAAGTAATCACAGAGACAAATAGTGTTCCCTGTCAAGTCATCATTCTATCTTTATAGCAAGTTATTTAAACTTTATGCAATAGTTAAGAGTCCTATTACATTTTTTACGGAAATTCATGATTTTTGACGCTTTAGTTATCAGCAGCAGTAAGATATTTTAATTATTTGATCCTGAATAACGATAGTGCCAGTCTCTTTCTTGTAAGTTAGAATTACACATTTTCATTTTTCTTTTCGTGTAATTTACTATAAATATTTTACGAACTCAGTTTGCAAGAAAAAATGTAGGCGATGGAACTTTGACGGTCTAATTCACATTGTTACAATCAATTCTTTTAAAAGCTAAAATTACTAAAAGGTAAGTTGAATGTTTTACTTGTTTATTGGAGTTCTAGAATTTATTTAAATTCCTTGAGTTTTCACGGAAAAAAACGTAAAGAAAGCCTAATTTAAGCCAGAAATGTCTTGATTCAGCGTCCATTATATTCCAAATAAAAACAATTTTATCAAATAAATTAATATGATATAAAATTTCAATCTACAATGAATACGTTTCATTAGTTTTCGTTTGTCAATATAATTAAACAAAATTACAATAAATAAAATTAAAGTACTATATATTCTGCGTCAATTCAGCGCGCGCGCTCCTCAGTCTCGCGCGAGCGCCCAAATAAACTATAATCCTATTCAGACTAGTAAATCAAAATTGTTTCGCGGACTATAGATGTACTCCCAACGCAGACCAACGTAACTTCGTCTATTGCAAACGAGCATTAACGATTCGTAATAGGACTCTTAAGACACGGTGTCTGACGCCCGGAAAATGCTGTACCCATACGTGTGCGCTCAGCGCCATTATATACCTACTATTGTTTATATTTTCTTTGTTGCTGTACGTTTGTGTCTGTTCTGAATAAGTGTTTTCTATTAAAACACTATCGAAACTGAAATCACAGATTTTTTAATTTTTTTATTTCTACTGATTTCTAAACTTAACTTTTCCAGTTTCTTTAGGTCATTTCTATAATCCAGTGTTTAACAAGTAGAGAGTAGATCCTTACCTAAACTACACGAGATATGGCAATGAAAATTAGATTTTTAACTTATAGGCACCCCCCTTCCCTAGCACTCCATCAACGAAATTCAGAGTTTCTAGGGTTCATGGACTCCTGGTGAGGAAACCTTGCTCTAATCTGTACTGGATCACAGGTCCACATTCACTAACACAAACAAATCTTCGGCATACAGCATGGACTTTGATGCCTTTTCCTGAATATCCGACTACTTTTTTTTTTTTTAGGGATGGGAAATAATCCAATGACTCCTCCCTCCCGCTCTGGGTGTAGCGGGAGGGAGTGTCAGACTTCTACTGACTAAAACCCATCCATGGTCCTTCATTGCCCTTTGTGTTCCGGAGCCACGGTGTCTCTTGCGAATAATCCCGCGACTCCGGCAGGCGTCGGCCCTTTCGGGCCCCTCTGTGTTGCTGACTCTCTTTGAGGCGCGCGTGGAACACTAACGCGCCGTCGACACGGCCTGTCGTCACTAGACGGACGGACGGCGAGCCACCCATAGCTCGCCGTCCACAGGCCCGCGCCTACGGTGGCCGGAGGTCACCAGGTGGCCCCCGACGCCCGCGGCGTCTACCACGGCGGCCGGGACGAGAGGGTCTCCTCTCCCGCTCCGGCACCTCCTTCGCTAGCATGACTGCTTCGCAGAAGGAGGCAACGGCGTCCCATTCCGTCTCGCTCCGGACCATGGCTTGGACCAGGGCCGGACGCGAGAGGTCGCCGCCAATCGCCGTTTCGAGGACACGGCGGTGCGCCGCCCAAGCGGGGCACACCTGCACAGTGTGCTCTACCGTGTCCTCCGGTCGATCCTCGCAGTGGTGACACCCGGGCGTTTCCTCCCGCCCAATTCGGTGCAGGAACCTCCCGAAACATCCATGTCCGGTGAGGACCTGCGTCAGGCGGAAGGTGAGGACGCCGTGGCGCCTCTCAAGCCACTCCTCAAAGAGGGGACTTATCGCCACTATCGTGGCGTGCCCTGCGCTGGGTTGCGATAGTCGTCGTCTCCATGACGCCATGAGATCGCGCCGGAAGTCCGTCCGCTGCGCGACAATTTGCCGCGTCAGCGGAGTTTCCCCCCGGCTTAGTACCTCCGCGCGCCAATCATGCAGGCGCGCTAGGACCACCGCCTCCAGATCCCATGGCGGCAATCCGGCAAGGAGACCCGCCGCTTCGCGCGAGATCGTGCGGTACCCTCGGGGTACTACTTACTACTTATTCATTTATCTAATCGAAGAGATAAGGACTTAAAGCTATTTGGTGCAAGCCCATGGGCTTGCACCAAATAGCTTCACTGAAATTTCCGGTATTGTAAGTAGCCAACGGATGTAAGCACTATGAAAAATCGGTGTACAATTAAGTATATAATAAATAAATAAAAAAGAAAGAAAACGAGTTCATTTGCGCCAAGCATGAATCATTGATAAAAAATAACAAAATAATCGGGATTAAACAAGTTGGGAAGATATGCGTCACATCTGCACATCCTACTATTTCAGTGTAACACGAATCAACTCAACGCGGTATATTTATTTAGTAAATTTCATGCCAACCTAAAAACAGAAAGACGGAAGAGCTAACATGGCAGGGGCATGGAAAATAAACAAAGAAGATAATAAATGTATTTTTAAGCAACATTGGTAACAAAATATTTACCTATTTTTAAATTAAAAATACGTATTAAAATATGCACATTGATTATGATATAATTATAAAATATGGAAAGGGGTATAAAGACTACCAGCTGATTTTTGTGTAGATTACATAAATACATATATTTCTCATTTTATTTTCAAGTTCAACCATAATACACCCTTAGTTACCCTATCAAACGCTTTCTCCAAATCAATAAACAAAATGAGTAAGCTTTACGTACTTACCTGTGTGAAGCATTACATAAATAATACGAATTAATTTTCTAAACTCCCTGCCCGAGTGTGTTAAACGAAAAATACTCTCAACCTTGAACATTGAGAGTATGACTCTTATCTCCAGGTTAGACAGTGCCCAGTGGGACCCCATCACAGAAAAAAAACAAAAACTTGCCTTATCCTCACTTGTTAACATCTTCACAATCTTTGTCACTATAGTCTTAATTACAGTTTAATTTTAATAATAAAACATCACTTATAAACAGTTTCAGTTCGAAATAAATTATTGAGTGTTCCCGATAACACTGCTTCCCGCCTGACAGTCGCCGATTTAATGAATAAATATGAATAGCAGGGATTTTAAATTTACACTATGCCAATTGTTTAACTGTTACACGCAACCTCATTGGTTATAGAACATGATAATATGTTTACGTACATTAGCTTTGTCTCCCTCTACTCACAACGTCATTTTTAACTGACTTCCCAAAAAAGAGGAGGTTGATTTGTTACCTCATAACTCCGTCAATTATGAACCGATTTGAAAAATTCTTGTTTTATCTGAAAGGATGTGTACTTACGGAGCCGAAACATGGACACTCACAATAAAGCCTGGTCCACAAATTCAAGGTTGCTCAGTGTGCAATGGAGAGAGCGATGATCGGGGTTTCTCTGGTAGATATAATTCGCACCGAAGTCATTCGCCAGGGAACTAAAGTCACCGACATTGCGCGTAGAATCAGCATGCTGAAGTGGAAGTAGGCCGGCCATGTCAGCAGACGAAGAGATAGTCGATGGAGCAGACATCGAGTGGAGACCGCGTATGGGCAAACGTAGTGTGGGATGCCTTGCGCTGCGATGGCTGGCAGCGGAAAGATAATGACTGCTCAGGCCGGGATGGTTGGCCCTCTTTCGGGGAGGCTTACGTTCAGTGGTGGACGGCAATTGTTCGAAAGAAAAATTTATTTAAAAATTACACCCAATATTAATTTCTTTAAATGTATGTCGCAGCCAACGAGCTGAAATAGTCGATTAATTCGCTGCCTAGCCTTCATTGAACGGCGCCATTTAATCAGAGTCGAAGCTGTTGGCAAAAACAAGTCTTATCCTAATACATAAACTTCTTCCGCTTTTGAGTGAGTGACTGACGGACGACGCACAGCCGAAACTACTGGTCGTAGGAAGCTGAAAATGGGAATGTAGGTTCCTTGGAGAGTGTGTGTAGAGGAGCACGATTTCCCGACAATCCTACGGGGACGTGAATACACGGGATATGCGTGATTGAAGTCGCGGGCAAAGGGCACGCCACGATAGCGGCGGTAAGTCCCCTCTTTGAGGAGTGGCTTGAGAGGCGCCACGGCGTCCTCACCTACCGCCTGACGCAGGTCCTCACCGGACATGGGTGTTTCGGGAGGTTCCTGTACCGAATCAGGCGGGAGGAAACGCCCGGGTGTCACCACTGCGGGGATCGTCCGGAGGACACGGTGGAGCACACTGTGCAGGTGTGCCCCGCTTGGGCGGGGCACCGCCGTGTCCTCGAAGCGGCGATCGGCGGCGACCTCTCGCTTCCGGCCCTGGTCCAAGCTATGGTCCGGAGCGAGACGGAATGGGACGCCGTTGCCTCCTTCTGCGAAGCAGTCATGCTAGCGAAGAAGGCGGCGGGGAGGGCGAGGAGACCCTTTCGTCGCGATAAGCGCGTGCAACGCGCTAATCTCAGGAACTGCTGGTCCGATTTGAAAAATTCTTTCAGTGTTAGATAGCCCATTTATCGAGGAAGGCTATAGGCCATATATCATCACGCTAAGACCAATAGGAGCGGAGCAGTAATCAAAAATGTTACGCAGACGACGTTGCACGGGTCAGCTAGTATTACTATATGACGCTAATTTATACTAAATAATGATTTAAGATAAATGACGAATTCATACTTATATGCAACTATGAAGGTGCAGAAAGGTAGTGTTCTTTCACTCTTTTAAATACTGTAAGAGTTTTGCAGTATAGGTAACCTAACTGACCCGTGCTCACTTCGTTGCGCAGTATTTTTCGTTAATATAGTATAGCCTATGACTCTCACAAATAACGTGGCTTCCTATTTGTAAAAGAGTTTTCAAAATCGAAGATCCAGAGATTACTCCCTACAACGTCGCAAGCTCACAAACTTTCCCGCTTTTTAATATTAATATAGATAAATTGTTACACTACATTTATTTTCAACATTAATTATTATTGAGTAAGAAGATGAAGACTTCATGCAAGTGTATTCTGCCCCTCTGAAATCAAATAGTGGGGCAGAGTAACCTCAAAAAATATGGACTGTTCAATTTTGCCCCAGTAGTGGGGCTGCTAGTTGGTCAAAGTAGACTTATTCCTAGGCAATAATAAGGGTTAAAGTATGAAATTGCCGTTTTATTGTAATATGTACTTCGAATTGACATAGAACCTTCATGGTTTGAGAGTTTTGAGTGAAGCTTTTTCACATGGTACCTATAAAGTTCTTCTTTTAAAAAATGTGCAACATTTGATTATCGACTTTCAGTTTTTTTTTTTTTATTCAGCTTAGACAAGAAAGATGGATACTTCGAAAATTTGAGTGATTTTTGAATACGAGTTCTGACGCGGAACTAACCCGGCAGAAACAGCTCGCAATATGTTGCGTTTGGAGAGGGGACTGCTAATGAACGCACCGTGCGATTAAAGGCTTTCATGATGGAAACTTTGATTAGAAGAACGAACCACGTGGAAGACCGCCCAGACAGGTGAATAACAATGAATTGAAAGAGATGGTGGATGCCGATCTGGGCCAAACTACCCAGGAATTAGCGGCATGGTTTATCGTTACCTTACCAATAATATTGACTCATTTGCGTCGAATCAACAAAATAAAAAAATATGAAAATGGGTACTTCATGATTTGACTGATCTGCAGAAAGAAACGCGTTTTTAAACTTGTGTTTCCTTGTTGAATCGATACAGAAATGAAGGAATATTGGATCGAATTGTGACGTTTGATGACCGTAACTTAAACTTTACGATAACCGTAAGCGAAAAACGCAATGGCTGATCCCAGGCCAAACGCCTCAACAGTATCCTAAAGCAAATTTTACCAATAAAAAGGTAATGGTAACTGTTTGGTAGTCTCAGCATGAACTCCGAACTCCGAACAATGATAGCAAAACTAGCAGTGAAACAGCCCCGACTCATGAATCTTCACCACTATTGCTCCATGATACCGCGAGACCTCATACAGCACGAGAAACTGTTTTAACTCTACAGGAACTGCAATTAGAGACCGACACCCTCCGTATTCGCCAGACCTTGCTCCAACGAACTACCATTTTTTTTCGTGATTTGGACAATTTTCTACGTGATATAAAGTTTTCTTCTAGGAGGCAGTACAAAATGCTTTCACAGTTTGTTGAATCGAGATCACCAGAGTTCTATCGCAAAGGCATAAAATAATGACCTTCGCACTAGATTGCAGCTAGCAGCAGATAATGGTAGTTATTTTGATTAAATAAATATGACAGATTAAAAAAATAAAATTTCAATTTTTCAGTACAAATCGGCAATTTCCTACAACCCCTAATGCAAGGTCACGGGCACGTAAAAAAAACCACATAAACCCAGCATGAAGTTTAGACACTTCTTATTGCATTCGTAATCTAGACCTAGTATCGGTAAATGTTATTTCCTTTACCTACCAATCAAAATATTATTATTAGTTATATAAATTTTTTCCCTTACTTAGTGACTAAGTGACTGACTGGCAGACAACGCACAGCCGAAACTGCTGATTATAAAGACCTGAAGAAGAAGATTTCTTGAAATTCCTACAGGAACGAGAAAAACTAGATATGCGCGAACGAAGTCGCGGGCAAAAGCTAATATCAGACATTATTTCTAAAACTTGCCGAGGAGTTTTCTCCGTGCCCCAGAATGCACGTTAAGCTCTTGGTCCCGGTTATCATTTGGAGATCTTTGGCAGTCGTTACGGATAGTCAGAAGGCAGATAATATGACACCAGTCTTGCCAAGGAGTACCGTATTACCCAGTTAGTGGAGGTCTGCTAGGCAGCCGCTCCGCGTAAAATACTGGTATTCAGCTCAATCCTGTTTGACTGGAAGCCGACTCCAATACAGTTGGGAAAAGGCTAGGCAGACGACGATTATTCCTAAAACCTTTAGATTTCGCTTCGTATTCTTAAACATTTTGTGCCCAGTAGGTGGCCACGATTACAGCGGCATCAGTGGCAATAGTGGCATTTATTAGGTCCATAATGGATCCTGATCTAGGGCACTGCAACAACCGACTTCCAAAAAAAAAAAACACTACAAAGTAAAAAATAACCTTAACTTCGGAAGTCGGTGTTTTTGTTAGTTTCTTCGTATTTTGACAACGACTCCCGAAATTAAAGTTATTACTTTTGTAGTGTTTGTTTTTTATTTGGAAGTCGGTTGTATTTTTTTGTATTTTTTTTAAATTTTCAATTTTTAGTGGTAGGTGCCCCAGACCTAACTGCACCACTGCAAAATCGCAGAAAAGCAAAATACGCAATTTTGATTACTTGGATGACAAAAAACCATCATCCAAGTAAACGAATTCCAGCTATTTCGATTTTAATAACAAACTTCGTAACCAATTCTGATAAAATTTAAATGGGACCAATCTGCAAGTAAATTCTTTGCGATAAAACAAGAAGTTTTCAAATCGGTTCATAATAATTCAGGGAGTTATGAGGTAACAAACAAAAGAAAAAAAAATACAACCAAATTGAGAACTTCCTCCTTTTTGGGAAGTCGGTTAAAAAGTGAGCAATATTTCGGATTTAACGTTTGATGATATATATTTACTTTTGATTGGCATTCGTTTGACCACAATCTCACCTGATGGTAATCGATGATGCGGTGGAGCACGCTTATTTATTCACTCTTGACTTAAATATAGTTTATAGCTATCAGGAAACACAGACTCAGCTGTATGCACAATGAATGTGTTCCCAAAATGTGTTGAAGGAACAAAAATGCATACCGCTTAACCGTGGCGGCCATATAACGCTTCATCGCGAATCTACGAAAGCCGGTACAGATAAACACTTGTTAGTACGGAAAATATAAATACATATACATATATGATGAAATAATTAGAGATACATTAGGTAGGTATATGAAGGTACGTGCGCCACATACACCTAGACAGTGATTTGGAGTTATATATGATTCATAGTTTTATATTATTGCGAAGGATACAAGTTATAATAATAACTTTGTAATATTTGCTTCAAGTTTTATTGTTTGCTAATTTTTTTTTCCTTAAAAACTACGCTTTTGATATCAAAATAAGAACAGTTATTTGTTTCAAAAAGAACCAAATATTTTTTATTTCTATAAGAAAACAACTTCTGGCCTGGAAACATGATTCTCAATTCTTTATTGCGTACCATAATGTAAACAGTTGGAAGAAAATAATTGTATTAGTCACAATTAGTAGGTAAACGTAGGCGCGGGCCTGTGGACGGTGAGCTATGGGTGGCTCGCCATCCGTCCGTCTTCTGACGACAGGCCGTGTCGATGGCGCGTTCGTGTTCCACGCGCGCCTCAAAGAGAGTCGGCACGCAGAGGGACCCGAAAGGGCCGACGCCTGTTGGAGGCGCGGGACTATTCGAAAGAGATACCGTGGCTCCGGAACACAAAGGGCACATAAAGGAACACGGATGGGTTTTAGTCAGTAAAAATCTGACACTCCCTCCCGCTCCGCCCAGAGCGGGGGAAGTCATTGGATGATTTCCTATCCCTAAAAAAAAAGGTAAAAAGGCCTATACTTTAAACTATCCAAAAATCAACTTATACAACATAAATTGGTATTCTTGAGATCAATAATCATTAAAAAGCAATAGGAAGCATAGTGGTCTTAGAAAATTAATATATGGCCTTTATTCGCTTCCATCAGGAATGTCCTGATGGATGCTAAGCTTATTTATATTGACATAATGCTTTATCAAATAAAATATGTATTGGACTTAATAATCTACTGCTTTGAATACAATGGTCACCATTATGCCCGTATTCAGTATTGATATATGTAATTTTATAGTATACATATACATACTTTTGCCCGCGACTTCGTACAGATATCCATTTCTATTCCCGTTTTCGTTAGACATTCCGGAAATCCTCTCTTAGTGCCCCCTACACTCTCCAACGACACTGCATGCCAAATTTCAGCTTTCTTCGACCAGTGCGTGTCTGTAAGTCATTCACTCAGTAACTGAAGAATTTTATATCTACTGACTAACACTTCACCCGCGACTTAGTCTGCGCTGCAATTTTCTTAAGGATCCCTATTTTTAACCGACTTTCCAAAAAAGAGGAGGTTCTCAATTCGGATGTTTGTATATTTTTTTTATTTTTTATGTTTGTTCGGGCATAACTCCATCGCTTGCCAACCGATTCTAAAAATGATTTTTTTGTTGGAAAGGGAATACTTCCCAAATGGTCCCATGATAAGGAAACCAGGATCTGATGATGGCATCCCAGAGAAGTCGAGGGGAACTTTCGGGCAACTAGTGCGTTTGTATTTTGCTTTTCTGCGATTTTGCAGTGGTGTTGTTAGGTGTGGGGTACCACTAAAAAGTAAAAAATTAAAAAACTTTTTACAAAAAAATACACACAGTCGGTGTCAAAAAACGAACAAATTAACAAAAAACACCGAGTTCCGAAATTAAAGTTATTTTTTACTTTGTAGTGTTTTTTTTTTGGAAGTCGGTTGTATTTTTTTGTAAAAAGTTTTCTAGAAACTAATGTAGCCTATGTTACTCTGAGAATTTTTTAAATCCCAAAAAAGGTGCGTGCGAGCTATGTGTGGCCTCAAAAGTACTGATAGCTGCAGGGAATATTTTAAACAATTTAAAATACTAACCATGCCGTCTTTATATATTTTAAAATGACTTTGTTTATTAGACATCATCCATCACTATTTACATTGGAGCTTAAATCGCTAAATAGAAGTCACTATAATATAATAACTTCACCAGGCAGTATAGAACTACCTACCACCTACTCTTTGGGGAAAGTGTGTATGCTATGGCCACAACGATCCACAATAAAATTCCTAATTACATAAAATAATGTAGCAATATACGTGTTTTAAAAATAATTATTCCAAATTCTAATAAACTACTGTAATGTTACTACTCTGTGGCTGATTTTTTATGAACTTGAAGTTTTTAAATTTTTCATGTCCGCTTGACGATAATTTATTGTTTTTGATTGTCTTGTGTTTGTCATGCATGTCCTATTGTAATATTGAATAATAGTATTTATATTTATTACCAATTTAATTGTATAATTCTATAATAACTCATAGTTTTAATTTATAATTTGTATGCCTAAGTGGCTGATCACGGAATGAACAATATTAAGTACCTATAAAATTATGTAAAGAACACCTGCAGTGCGATTCTGTAAACATGTCGAAGTGAACACTTAGGCGAAGTGAACGACAAGTGAGCTGTCAAACCATACAAACAAGATTGCATGACTACTCACTTGTCGTTCACTTCGCCTAAGTGTCCGCGGTGAGAGGTCGACAGAATCGACCGGCTGTATGTAACCCATGTATCACAAATAAAGAATTTATTTATTGAAAATGTAGCGTTTTAATCGTGAAAGAATTTTTGAATTCGGTCCAGTAATTTTTATTTTTACTTGTTACCAAACATACAAATTTATTCTCTTTATAATATTCGTGTAGAAGTGCGTGGTATTACGTGAAAACAATAATGTTCTGTCGTTTTCAAACTAATTTCATATCAGTTGAATGAGTCATGATCATGAAACTTGGTCTTATCGCTCGCCGGCCGCTGCCTCGGCACCACTCGGGTGTATTAATTAGGTCGCTGGTCTAATCCAGCCAAATCAATTTAGTCAGGTTGCCCTCACACGGTTATTGTTATCAACTGTAACTATTTTCGCGATTCAGGGTGTGGATACTAAAAGTTTTTCATAGTTATTATTGTATATCGTTCATAGATGAGTACAATGACCTCTTAAGAGGTATTGCGTTTATTCTTTTACGCGTTGTATAACATAATCATACCAACCAATTTCTGCCACCAGTCGATCAAAGTTAATCTCCATTCCAGTCAGCTTTAAGGGATCGTATTCAGAGGAGGCGCAAGGCGTAGGCGACGTGGGCCACCGCCTACGGCTTCGCGGCCTGAAGGGCCTCGCAGCTTTGACTTTTTATTTTATACTACTTTTATAATAGTTCTTTCTTGAATTTTCCCACATTCATTAAATATTTACTATTTTTGCACTAAAAGTCAAAATAAAATCAAAACTATTAGTGGCGGGAAGCAATATATGTAGTTCGCCGCACCTCACCCTCACTTTGTAGAATCTGAACTCTGAAAACCTCCTCAAATAGTCACTATATTCGTAGGTAGGACCTAGAGGGCCTCGCACAATGCCAATCTTGTCCATAACAAATTACAGACTTGCCACAACAACTTGTCAGCTTTGAGCAATTGGCATTACGATCCACTGATCGCAACATCTGATTAACCTTTTACACGTAAAGTTAACTAGCAGATAAAGTCTAAAACGTAATTACGCACAAATGCGTTTGACCTTAGTTAGGGCTTAGGGAAGTTTGTGGATAGGCTAGTAACCACATAATTGTAATTGTTTAGTGAATGAGCAAGATAACTTTCTATAATAAAAAAAATCTATGATGAACTAGCTGTCCCCCGCAGCTTCGCTCGCGACAACTGGCAACTTTTTTTTTTCATGGAAACCCTCTCCTAATATTGACAAACACACAAAAAAATATGCGAAATCGGTTCAGCTGTTCTCGAGATTTGCGCTTAAAAATAAAAATGAATCGTTGAATGTGTTGCTACATTCAACGATTCATTTTATATAATATAGAACCCTCGGTTTCTGGAAAGATTCAATGTGACACAAATTTTATGCAAGTTAAATGATGCGATTGGATGGTGTAAATGTATTAATTTGCCGGGTCTTTGTTGCGCCACTTCGTTGCTACAAAACTAGGAAGTGGTGACGGGCGGCCGTTTTGGGGGACTGTCTTTATAAGTTTGACGTTCAAAAAGTGGGCTAGGGCTCTCTAATTTTATTAAACTTTTATACCTTACTTTTTAACAATTTGATACAATATAATTATGCGATCACGTTTTCAGCAAATTTGGGCTCAATTGACTCAGTATTAGTGCAGTGGGATTACTGTTAAAGAAAACACACGTTAAAAGAGCACATAATTTATTAATAACAAAAATAATAAATATTTAATTCAATACTCATAGTGTTAGTAATAATACACTTACAAACCATGTTAGTAAAACATTGACAAAAATAATTTTATTGTCTTTTATAATGCGCACAGCAAAGGAGTGGAACTCTCTGCCTGCGTCTGTGTTTCCGAACGCTAACAGCCCTAATCTTTTCAAAGTTAGAGTGAACAGGCTCCTTCTGGGTAAGCTTGCTCCAGCGTAGACTTGGTCTCTGTTATCTCTGACCAAGATCAGAGTCCAGAGCAAACCCAACACAAAAAAAAAAAAAAAAAAAACGAAACATTTAGTGAGATCACTGCTGTGCACTGCTGTGTGCATTGCTAAATGTTTCGGTTTGATGTATCAACCCAGCTGACACTTAGTTCTTAAACGCGCAATCTTGCTTGCTTGTTTTTTAACCGACTTCCCAAAAAGGAGGAGGTTATCAATTCGGTTGTATGTTTTTTTTTTTTTTATGTTTGTTACCTCATAACTCCGACAATTATGAACCGATTTGAAAAATTTTTGTTTTATATATTTATGAAAGGATATACTTGCAGATTGGTCCCATTTAAATCATATCAAAATCGATTACGAACTTTGGATTTTAAATCGAAATCCCTGGAATTTGACTATCTAAATGATTCTTTGATAATCGAAATTGCGTATTTTGCTTTTCTGAGATTTTGTAGTGGTGTTGTTAGGTGTGGGGCACCACTAAAAAGTGAAAAATAAAAAACTTTTTACAAAAAAATTCAACCGACTTCTAAAAAAAAACACTACACAAAGTAAAAAATAACTTTAAATTCGGAAGTCGGTGTCAAAATACGAAGAAACTAACAAAAACACCGACTTCCGAATTTAAAGTTATTTTTTACTTTGTAGTGTTTTTTTTTAGAAGTCGGTTGTATTTTTTTGTAAAAAGTTTTTTATGGACTGCGATGATCCCTTTTTGTAAGTATATGAAACAGCTTATATTCTAGTGTTAGTAAAACATTGATATAAAACTGTTTTTTATATAAACATAGGATGACCAAGCAGGAAAATGTAGTCAACCTCCGAACAAAATGCTTAATATTTGGCGTATAGCTATCCGCCACAGCTCTCAGGATATAGTTGCGACTACAACGCACTCTGCATAGCCGCGAAGCAGTTTATTATTACTTTAAAGCCGTCTGTGTGGGTCTCGGAAAACATTTCTGAGGCGCTACAGAAACGGGGCAGTCGCAAAAACATGCTGAAATTATTATTATATTGAACGCGCAGAACATCTAGCAATCTTTAAGTGTAGTTCACCCATAGATTGTTCGTGTAAAACTCTGACAATAGGATTTAAAAAGAGTAATTACTTATTATTCAAACAAAACATACATCAGTATTTGAGAATATAATCTACCACTTTTTTATTCAACATAATGAAAAAAGTGTAACAATTAATAAAATACTGGTACTTATCAACAGACTTTATAAATATCTAAAGTTAGATAAGAGAAGGATGTAAAGTTCTTCACTTATTTACTTGTTGTTCTCTATGTACTCAGAATTTTAGAGTATCTACTTTAAACTCTTTGGTTTGTTCACGATTGCAAGTATGTCGAATTAAATGTTTAAGAGAGTTACGTCCAAGGTTTTTAACAAGTAGAAGCTTGTCTTAATATTAAGTGTCATTATACCAATTGACAAATGGCCTTCTACGAACAATAAAATAAATGCAACAAGCAGACTAACAAATATTACAAAAGTAGATACCTAGACTAGTTAAAACCAAAGTAAAATTACTCCTAGAATCTACTTCTACATACGCTTACAATTAATACCCGAACGACACTAAATGCAGAAGATGTTATCGATAAAAAATAAATTGGCAAAATGTACAATAACCGTGCATGTGCCTTCACGTTTTCTGGCTTTTAATGTATTCAAGGGATAGATGGCGATGCGCGGTCACCGAGTATCGTCCAAAGAAAAAGACGTGCAGGTCGTACGGCTGCAAGATGGGCAGGCGACATTGTTGCCATTGCCGGAATCTGCATGAGCTTGGCACAGAAGTGTAGGGATTAGCACGAGATAAGAGGATAATTTGCCCAACAGCGGTGGGAGCTTCAGACTATACATAATTATCCTAAGGCTAATTATTAATATTCGAATCGAATCTATGGCCTCATCTTTGCAAGTTTATTGCGGATACTACGTTGAATTGTTTTGGTATCCCAATTAGGCCAGCCTTTAATTTTAGCATAATCACTGGCATATCTCAGTAATATCGTTCTTGCTGCTAGATTTAATCCAGGTCTACCTCTTGCGTCTGTCCATGAACATGTACTCAATGCACTTTTTTTAAAGATCTCGCGTAGTAACCTTAGAGCAAACACTGTGCCATTTCTCGAACATTTCTTATAACAAGATAATATAGCTGCAGAGACATACACACCAGTACCTTCCTCTAGTTCAACCAGTCCTTGTTTAAGTTCACGATACTTTAATGTCCATCTTGAGTCATTTTCATCGTAATCCGGAGGTAAAACTACTACCTTTTTAGTTCGTTTAGGACTGCATTTTCCCTTCTCATCTGAGTCCGAAGGACCAAACAGTTCCTTAAAACGTTCCTGAAGACGCTCACTAAACTTTATTTTGTTATTCTTCGCTGGCTCAAAATCAACATCTTTCTGTTTTGGCTGTTCTTCATTTATTTTCTTTTTATTAAATTTTGGAACTCCCGCTGTTACGTCTCTTGGTGCAGATGCGGTGGTATATTTGTTTTGAAAACAATGGTCATCATTAGTATTTAAGTGTTCATTTAATAATGGTTTTAGAGCTTTATTTCCCATCTTTTTTTTCAGTTCTGATGTTAAGTTTGCTAATTGCATAAGCTTAGCTAATGTTGCTGTATCCAAGGAGTGGTTTGCCTTCGAAGGATCTCGGATAACAGTTCGTTTGTACTCCGAACTGTGACTGTCGTTAGATTTTTCTATATGTGTTTCACAATATGTACCCAGATCTTCATCGGATAATTCAGGATTACATGACAAATTATTTGCTTTATTCTTGTATGCTTGACTAAATGATCCAACGACATCATCATCCGATTCATCTAGCTCAGTGTCTCTGGTCCTTTTATTAGGCACTTTTTTTTCGGATGTCTGCGGTGTTTTTCGTTTAATTATTAAACCATTTGCTGATTTTGAGGATACGTACCAATTCGTGGTCTTTGAATGACGGCCTTCATTGTCTATATTAGCTTTATTTTCTTCTGCCGTCTCAGATAACGCTGTATGATCTAAAACAATATCAGAAGCATTAGCCAATAATATTTACGCTCGCAAAATGTGTTTAGGTCACACATAAAAATCAATTGGCACATGTAGGTATAAAGGAAAATCACTTGAGAACTGCTCGAGAGCTTTGGTGACTTTGTATTTATTGTTGCGAATGTAGTTGTTAGGGCAAGATTTGGATGCAAAACAAATGGAAAATCTGAAAAGTGCCCCTTGCGAAGTCGGAGTGGATCACAATGAACAATTTAAAATGTTAAAAGATTTTAAATTATTTCATTACCTCCGTTTGTTTTCTTAGACTTGTTCATCCCATCTTGGAGACACTTTTTGGAATCTGGAAAAAGTAGCAGAACAATAATGTAGCTTTATATTAGAATTTTATATTCACATTTAAGAATTGTATTACCTCCTTGTTTTTTCTCCTGGTTTATCTGTTCCACAAATGACTTCGCTTTTTCATATTCATCTGTAAAAGTATCACAATAAGATGACATTATCACACAATCCGAAATTTCAGATTTAAAATAACTAGTATAGCTTTCACCAGTTTATAGTAAACTATCTTTTGGCGTAGGAATTTCGGGAAATCCTCTAAGTGCTCCCCCACATCCCCCAAAATATCTACATGTCAAATTCAGCTTTCTACCACCGTAGTTTCGACAGTGCGTTGTCTGTCAGTAACGGAACAATTTTATAAATAATGATTGATTGTACATTACGTTAATTAAAGCAAATAATACCTTGAAATATATTTGACAACGATGAAAAAAGCATTAATAGTTGTCTAAATAATCTCATTCCTTCCATAACGTTTCAAATATTACTTTCTACGACCGTAGTTTAGGCTGTGCGTTGTCAGTCAGTCACTCACTTTAACACTTAGTGACGGAAGAATTTTATATATAAGGATAATAATGATGATGAAAATCAGTACTTAATTCCTATTTCCCTAAGGAGGGAAATATGACTGACTGATAAGATTTCCACTGCTGCAAATAGACGCCGGCGCCGCCACGAAAAAAAACATTAATAAAATTATGAAAAACTTACTCGTGCTAAATTTGATAATGGAAAGGAAAGATTTCCATTGGCTCGATTTCTTTTTCCTTTTCCTCACTCTTCTTTCTGTGTATTTGTGGTCTTCATCAGGATACCAAACGTTCACCACAAGATCAACTTCATCATCATTAGGCTGGACCCAAGACCGCGGAACACAGACATGATCAAGCATACCAGTGTATTTTTTATCCAAAAATCGTATCACATGAAATTTATGGGCTTCAATTTGACTCATCTGGAAAAAAAAATATAAATCACTTTTTAAATCAGGGAGAAGATGAAGATTTCTGCAGGAGAACCAAAGTTACCGATATAGGTTGAAGAATCGTCAAACTTTTAATAGCAGAGGGCAACACTTAGCTTGGGAATCACATAGTGGAGAGGGCCTGGAGTGGCACGGTTTCCTACAATGTGGACTGATAACCCTAAGGTCGCGGAAATCGACTGGATTCGAGACGCACAAGCGGTGACTTTTGGGGAAGGCCTATGTCCAATTGGGCGGCTGACGGACAGCACCATCATCAGTGATGGCCGTCAGAGCCATCAGGGGTTATCATACGATCTCCTACGAGGTGGCTCGCGCACTGGCTTGATCTCCACCCTGGAACCTGGAGGCAAAAGTCCTCGCGTCACTGATTCGGGGGCGTGAGTACGCGCGGGCGCATGCGGAGCAACTGATGCAGCGACACATCAAGCAGCGTCGGTTGCAGTTGCGCGAGGTACTGGTGGCGGAATGGCGTGACAGGCTCTCACGCCCTTCTGCCGGCCTCGTCACTAGCGAGGCCATCCGAGTAGTGCTCGACCATTGTCTCGGGAGAAGGCACGGCTCCGTCGTTTCGTGCGACGCAGGTCCTCTCAGGGCATGGCTGCTTCGAAAGGTTCCTGATTCGCACAGGCAGGGAGCCGGAAGCTCAGTGTCACCACTGCGTCGACTGTCGGGAGGACACCGCGCGGCATACGCTGGCAAAATATGCCGCTTGAGAGGAGCCGCGCCGTGCCGTGCATCTTTATGGTAGGCAGTGACCTCTCGCTGCCGGCCGTAGTCCGTACTATGGTTGACAGCGAGGAGTCTTGGGACGCGGTGGTCTCCTGCGAAACAGTTATCACTCTCTCCCGACCTGTAGCAGGTGCAACGGGTGTTGGAGGATGCGTTGGCATACGTTGTCCTCTCTCGGCGCCCCTAACTGGATCCAGGGGTGAACTAGTAAACTAACAATATATTTTTTTGTTTTAGGTAAGATCAACACGACCTGTCTACACACAAAAATAAATTTAGATAAAGCTGATCATTACGCAGCGAACTTGGTAAGACAAAACAGTCCAATGCTGTAATAAACCTGGTCACCAAACACCACTACGATTCAGTAAACATGTCGAAGTGAAAACTTACGCGAAGTGAACACCAAGTGAGCTGTCAAACCATACAAAGAAGGTGGAATGACAGCTCACTTGTCATTCATTTCACCTTAGTATACTCGGTGAGATGTTGATAGAATAGACCGGCTGTACAGTTGGAAGTTACATCGATACGCAACGACCGAGAGGAGGAATCATTTCAGCAGATGCCTAGGTTTTTCCCAACTGCTTTGCGGTTGCATCCAGTCGGAACAGTCGCAGCCACATACTAATATTTATATTAATACATAAAGCCGCTGTCTACCTGACATTTCACAACTTAGTATCAGTTGTGGTGTCAGATTTCCTGTCTTCCGACTACCCTTAAAGACTCAAAGATCTACCAATGACCAGAGACCAAAGCCAGAACCAACGGTTTATCGTGCTTTTCGTGGCAACCGTCAGAGCATACCTATACTTGTACGGTAATAAAAAAGACAATGCGTTTATTGAAAGTAGTACTTAAGTGGCATGGAACAAAATAAAACAATGAGCAAATAAATTGGCATAAGGACAAGTAAATGCAGAAGATTAGGTTAAACTAAAGCCATACATGCGTCTCAATAATAAGTTATGTTAACAACGCTCAAAAATCTCTAAGATTAGGGATTTAAGGTCAGTTTTTGGTTCAGCTCGTAGATATTACTAGAGAGTATTAGTATCAAGTTTGTTGATTAGGATGACCTGAGACAATATCCGCTCGGCTCGTTAGAAAAACAGTAGAAATTCTGTTTTTCTACATTTTACCATCAACTGTGATTTTTTTTTTATTTTTTTTTAATGAGAAACGGGGAAACTCTTGGCCCAAATCTCACCTGATGGAAAGTGATGATTAGGCCGAAGGTGGAAGCGAGTTTCACCCGGAATCCTCTTACACAGAGGAACTGGCTATCATACCTCTACCTGCCGGAACACAACAATGCTGTTAACATTGTTGTTATGGCGACAGACTTAGATATGATGGTGGTAGCTTGCCAGGCGGACTTAGAACAAGTCCTACCACCAACCAAACCGAGCAAAAAATTTGCCCCTGCAGGGAATCGAACCCGGGATCTCTGGGTCTGAATTAGGTTGTTTAACCACTAGACCACGGAGGCGGTTAGTGTCACCTGTTTAGCACCACCCGGGGACCACGTGTAGGGATTCGCTGAAGGGTATTCTCCTACGGACGCGGGTGACTCGGCCCCAATTATGTAATAGAACACTATATTGCATCATTCATTTATTTATTTATACATTTTGAGTCTTTATAATGTGCACATAGGAAAATGAGGGAAACTATACCTAATTTTACCTAAGGAAAACGTATTTAAAAAAAATCTAAATATTTTTTATCGATTCTTTTGGTAAGTTGGTTCACAAACGTGACCCCAGTGCAAACAAAGCTGTGTAATTTTTCAACTAAATGATCTATTGCAATGAAACCATAATGATTGGAAGTAATTAGCTATTAAAAAAAATGTGTTTTTAGGACCTTACCTATATAACAAATTCAACAAGTTGCTCAAAACATATAGTTTAAATTATAAAAAATGTAGTTCTACGCTTGCGGAATATTTATCGAAACTCAATTACATTGACACAGAAAAATTGTTAGAAGTCTTAGTATGATAGTTGTTATTTAATATTACTTCGTACGTAACTATTTATTTATTTTGGTTTATTGTGAAAAAGTTTCTGTTCATCTTTGTAACGTTTGCTTATTTTTAAAGTCGATTAAGATCTATTATTATATTGATTTAGTTAACATATTTATCTGACCAATTTAAATTGTGATGAAGTGTTGGCCTGAAACACAGGTTTAAATAAACCTAGTTCGGGCAGGTCGCTACATATATTTTAAGTTCCTAGTTAAATATCTTGTACCTGTATTTAATTTTAGCCATAACCTAGTTTTAAGATAGCCATTAATTACCTTTTGTTAGATTTTTACTATATATTATCTTTCTGTGACTATTTATTTAAATGTATTGTTAAAACATGAATAAATTGATTGATTGATTGATTGATTGATTGAGCTATCCTTATAAAATAAAGAAAATAATGTTAATAAACTACCCTCAACTGAAAATAAACATGTTTTTTTAGCAAAAATCTTTTTTTTTAAGTTAGTTTTCTTTTCATACATTTTTACAGTAATCGTAAAATTGCTCAAAAAGACGCCTACCTTTTTATTACTTTAGTATATTCTTCATCGTATAAGCTAGTAAATATGTAAAAATGGCATGTTTATAAATCAATCCCAACAAATCTTATCAACTGTCAAAGAAAGGGCCAGCATACGCCCATGCACATTATTATATCGAACACGGTGTGTCGATAATTCAGATGTACGATGTATTATTCCATCGATGCTTTATTGGTGCGATGTAACGTTTGTGCGAAAATTCCTGTTACGCAAAACCCTACAACGATTGCTCATTAGTTCGGTAATTTATTACTTCGAAAGTATGTCGGTTCAAAACGACTACTGTTTTCCGTGACATTTAATCAATAATCTCACATATATTTTGGACATAATCAGCATAGAACAAGAAATAAACAAAACCATTAGGTAATCGTTAATAAAAAGAAAATGATAATATTACTATAAAAAAAAGCTAACAACTAACAACAACTTACAACTAACTAACTGTTTTATAACTTTTTAAAAAATCGATAAAAAGTTTTAAAAACAGTTAAGATTTCTTTTAATACGTTTTCTGTCGATAAATTAGGTATAGTTTCCCTCATTTTCGTATGTGCACTGTATAAACTTTATTGTACCCCAAATTAAAAAGACATAAAGGAAACGTAAAACTAAAAAACATACAATTGGCGGCCTTATCGCATTCCGCGATCTCTTCCAGGCAGCTATGAATGGATAGAGATATCCTGGATACAAAATGGGGTTGCACTTGGTGCAAATACAAAGTTAACAAATTTGTTTCAGACCTAAGTAATACAATATACTAAAATATATACACAAATACAATATACATATAAATAAAAAAAGTGTCAACTTTTTAAATTACCATCGAAAAAGTAATCACAGAGACAAGTAGTGCTCCCTGACAAGTCATCATTCTACCTTTATAGCAAGTTATTTGGTCTATTTGGGTTATGTCTTCTACCATCGTTATTTAGATATTTAAACTTAATGCAATAGTCAAAGAAGTGGTGTATGACGCCCAGAAAATGCTGTACCCTTTCGGTATGGACACGCTCAGCGCCATTATGTACCTATTATTATTTCTATTTTCTTTGTTGCTGTACTTTTGTGTCTGTTCTGAATAAAATTCTATTAAAACACTATCGAAACTGAAATCACATTTTTTTTTTTAATAATACAGATTTTTGACAGTTTCTTTAGCTATTTCTATAATCCAGTTTTTAACAAGGAGAGAGTAAGTAGATCCTGACCTAAACTACACGAGATATGACAAAGAAAATTTGATTTTTAACTGATGGACCCCCCCCCCCTAGCACTCCATCAACGAGATTCAGAGGTTCTGGGGATTATGGACTCTTGGTAAAGAAACCCTGCTCTTACAGATTAGAGCTCCACACACTGGATCACAGGTCCACACTCACTAACACGAACAAATCTTCGGCATACAGCATGGACTTTGATGCCTTTTCCTGAATATCCGACTACTTATTCAATTATCTAAACGAAGAGATAAGGACTTAAAGCCGTTTGGTGCAAGCCTATGGCTACACTGAAATTACCGGTTTTGTAAGTAGCCAACCGGATGTAGGCATTATGAAAAAAAAAAGAAAGAAAAAGAGTTCATTTGCGCGAAGCATGACTCCTTTCATAAAAAATTACGAAATAATCGGGATTATACAAGTTAGGAAGATATGCGTCACATCCGCGCAAATCTTACTATTTGAGTGTAACATGAATCAACTCTACGCGGTTTATTTATTTAAAAAAAATCATGCAACCCTAAAAACAGAAAGATGAAAGAGATAACATGGCATAGAAAAGAAACAAAGAAGATAATAAATGTTTTTTAAGTAAAATTGGTAACAAAACATTTATTTTTAAATAAAGATACGTATTAAAATAATTATGCAAATTGATTATTTATTTATTTATTTATTATTTATTTATTTATTTAATCATTAAATAATTATAACACCTTTACAGTTAAATCCAAGGCGGTGTTATAACTAATATATAAAATAAACTTACATTACATAGGTACATTAATTAAATTCAGTCACCACTATTTATATGAACTAGACCTTTTTCCATTAGGATTTGCGCTGCTCTTATAAATCTCGGCAGGTTTTGGCCAAATATATCTTCCGATATCGTAATACTATTAATCAAACGTATGGCTCGTGACAAAGGGGTAAACTTGAGCAAGTTTGTTCTAGCCAATGGTACATCTAACAGAGCGGGGCGGCGGCGCGCGCCCACGCACCCATCCGGCGCGCACAGCCGCAGCGCCTCCAGCACCTCTGGGTGGTGCAGCAAACCTAGCAGTACGCTAGCCACATACTTGACTAGCGCGACGTCTCTTCTTATATCCAGCCTGGTGTACCCGACCATGCCCAGGACGAACAGACTCGGGTACATGAGGGGATAAAAAGGGTAAACCCCATATTGTTTCAAATACAGAAACCTAATTATGATATAATTATAAAATATGGAAAGGGGTATAAAGACTACTCGCTGATTTTTATGTAGAAAATAATAACACAACTTCCGCTTAAATTATACTGACTGGATAGTTATGATATCATCAGGAAGTGCGTTCCACAAAAAAAAATGAGCTTCATATTTCTCATTTAATTTTCAAGTTCAACCATAATACACCCTTAGTTACCCTATCAAACACTTTCTCCAAATCAATAAACAAAATGAGTAAGCTTTACGTACTCACCTGTGTGAAGCATTACATAAATAATACGAATTAATTTTCAAAACTCCCTGCCCGAGAGTGTGTTAAACGAAAAATACTCTTAACCTTGAACCTTGAGAGTACAGTATATAATATCGACTTTTATCTCCAGGTTAGACAGTGCCCAGCGGGACCCCATCACAGAAAAAAAACAAAAACTTGCCTTATTCTCACTTGTTGACATCGTCACAATCTTTGTCACACATACACACACACAATGTTCTTAATTACTGTTTCATTTTAATAATAAAACATCACTTTTAAACAGTCTCAGTTCGAAATAAATTACTGACTGTTCCCGGTAACACTGCTTCCTGCCTGACAGTCGCCGATTTAATGAATAAATATTAATCGCAGGGATTTTAAATTAACACTACGCCAATTGTTAAACTGTTTCACGCAACCTCATTGGTTATAGAACATGATGCTATGTTTACGTATATTAGTTAGGTACGTATATTAGATTTGTCTCCCTCTACTCATAACGTCATTTTGGGACAATATTAAATCTTGGTACAAAGTACAGTTTCGGATGAACTGCTGATGAAATGAAATCACATAGTTTTAACAATAGTGAATGGTTACACAGATAAGCACGAAATTACCTAGTATGATGCACGTTCCTTTTAATTTATACCAGACTACAGCGAAGCAAAAAGTAGGGTTCATAACTTCTAAACTACTGACATAATTTGGCAAATGAGGTTTCGTTGGAAGCGTCTTGATGGTCCGCTGGTGGCTATGTGGCGTCACATTAAAATGAACATGGTGACTCATGGAGAATACGGTCATGAATAAAAATAATAAAAAACTGGCCAAGTGCGAGTTGGACTCGCGCACCGAGGGTTCCGTACTAACCAGTAGGTATTATTAGCAGAAGTTGCGATTTACGATTTATGACGTATTAAAAAAAGAACTACTTACTAGATCTCGTTCAAACCAATTTTCGCTGGTAGTTTACATGGTAATATACATCATATATATTTTTTAATTTAGTTTTATCATTCTCTTATTTTAGAAGTTGGGATGGGTCACATATTTTACCACTTTGGAGTGTCTCTCGCACAAACTATTCAGTTTAGAAAAAAATTATATTAGAAACCTCAATATCATTTTCGAAGCACTATCACCCCCCACACGTATGGGTTTGATGAGATGTGCTCAGTGTGCATTGGAGAGAGCGATGATCGGGGTTTCTCTGGTAGATATAATTCGCACCGAAGTCATTCGCTGGAGAACCTTAAGTCACCGACATTGCGCGTAGAATCAGCATGCTGAAGTGGAAGTGGGCCGGCCATGTCAGCAGACGAAGAGATGGTCGATGGAGCAGACATCGAGTGGAGACCGCGTATGGGCAAACGTAGTGTGGGATGCCCTGCGGCATGATGGATCGATGATTTAAATCAGGTGGCTGGCAGCGGAAAGATGCGGACTGCTCAGACCGGGATAGGATATAGATCAGGCCCTCTTACGGAAAGGCTTACGTTCAGCAGTGGACGGCAATTGGTTGTTAGAAAGAAAGATTTGCTTAAAAATTACACCCAATATACCAATATTATTTTCTTTAAATGTATGTCGCAGCCAACTAGCTTAAATAGTCGCTTAATTCACTGCCTAGCCTTCATTGAACAGCGCCATTTTATCAGAGTCGAAGCTGTTGGCAAAAAATAGTCTTATCCTTATACATAAAATTTTCCGCTTTTGAGTGAGTGACTGACAGACAACGCACAGCCGAAACTACTGGTCGTATAAAACTGAAAATGGGCATGTGGGTTCCTTGGAGAGTATGTGTAGAGGAGCATGATTTCCCGAAAAAAGCAACGGGAACGTGAATAAACGGGATATGCTAGTTTATACATGTGACGCAATAGAAATGAATTTTCCTGATTGCGCGATCGAGCCTTAATTGACGCTAAGTGCGTTACGGCAGGCCCCTGATGGGACCTCCTTCTGCGAAGCAGTCATGCTAGCGAAGGAGGTGGCGGAGTGGGAGAGGGAGAGAACCTCTCGTCCCGGTCGCCGTGGTAGACGCCGAAGGCGTCGAAGGCCACCTGGTGACCTCCGGCCACCGTCGGCGCAGGCCTGTGGACGGTGAGCTATGGGTGGCTCGCCGTCCGTCCGTCTTCTGACGACAGGCCGTGTCGACGGCGCGTTCGTGTTGCACTCGCGCCTCAAAGAGAGTCAGCACACAGAGGGGCCCGAAAGGGCCGACGCCTGCCGGAGTCGCGGAACTATTCGAAAGAGATACCGTGGCTCTGGATCACAAAGGGCAATGAAGGAACATGGATGGGTTTTAGTCAGTAGAAGTCTGACACTTCCTCCTGCTCCGCCCAGAGCGGGAGAAGTCATTGGATGATTTCCCATCCCTAAAAAAAAGGCCCCTCATGAGGCTGGTGCTCGCTTATCTATGCTGCCAGGCTCGGCCTGACTTACGACATCTTTCTATTCCTACCGTTTCGGTCAAAGATCTGGTTTGTTTGTCAATTTGGCACTGGATCCGTGATTCAAGTTTGTTTTTTTTTTGTGTATGACTACGACAGTGTAGACTTTTTAACCCAAAGGTTGACTGGTTGAGAATGCCTTGTTGCATTAAGTCCGCCCATGTACCACTATTGTGCATAAAGTTTAAATAAATAAATAAATGGTCAACGACTGGTGATACATTTCATGGACTTCACCTTTTCTTTTTTTTTGGGTGCGATATAATCATATGATTCCTCCCGCTCTGGGCGGAGCGGAAGGGAGTGTCAGACTCTTACTGACTGAAACTCTTCCGTGTTCCTCCAAGAAGTTCTGTATAATGCAAAGTCTACTGCCTTAAAGTACAATTCAGATCATGGCGACCACGACGCGCGACCGCGACCGGCGACAATAACGTGCAACCGCGACCCACTGCTTTGTATGAATTACTATTGAGCACTTACGGGTCTTGTCGATCGCGTGCACCCGTAAGTTTTCACAAAGCAATGGATCGCGGTCGCGAGTCATTGTCGCTGGTCGCGGACGCCAAGATCTGAATTGTACCGTTACAGTTCTTGGATCTATAAATCAAGTTTTTCAATCAACTCGAAACGAGTACAAACTTCCATTTAAATAAAATTGGAGAATTAACCATGACGTATAATGTACATAATGAGAGCTTCACTACAAACGTCATATTACTATAGTGGCATCAGCATCATCAAGTCATGTTTGAAAACCATTTCATCGAATTCAAATTAGGCTAAACACCAATAAATATTCATTTAGAGATTCTGTGATCGTAAAAATGCCGTTCCTATCGGAATACATAGCACCTTTTTGTTTGTATTATTCTATCAAGACACTTCTAGTAATAACTACAATAGCTCGTTGATATAGTAGTCGCAAGCGCGACTTATGGGCATGAGTATGTAAATGAAATTGGCAGTTGGTAAGGGCCTGGTCTAAGGAAAACGCGCTCAAGTTAGAACACCGGCAAGATGGTCCGATGCCATTAAGAAGGCTGTTGGAAGCAGCATGTACAGAGTGGTCCTCACTGCAGACTGCAGAAGACTGCATGACTTGTAGACGCGTCGTATGTAGTTGCGATCATCAGCATTGAGGGAAGAAGATGTTGGTTCAGTGTTGCAGGTTTATTTATTTATTATTTAACAGTTTATGTAAACACAGGTACACAAATAGATAAATGCTTATTTCTGAAGAAATCTCTAAAAGTGTAAAAGTACTTAAAATAAAACAATATAACATACAGTACATAAATATTAATATATGACGCTTATATATACAGAGAGAGAGACATATAATAATGACCTTCGCATTAGATGGCAGTAATGTATAGATAATAATGGTAGTTATTTTGATTAAATAAATATGACAAATTGAAAAAAATACAATTTCAATTTTTCAGTACTTACAAATCGGCAATTTCATACTTTAACCCCTAATACAAGGTCACGGGAACCGAAAAAAAAACATAAACCCAGCCTTGTTAAATTATAAAAGGAACCTTTGGACGAAATTTCACCTTTCTAGGCTAATAAATCCAATGGTTTGAACTCGAGGAGACTTTATGTTTAAACTTTGGCGCCAAACTAAGCGTGTTGCCAGATTAGGCGACCTTTCCCCATTTAGGCAAAAAATGGCCACTTTAGGCGATTTCAGAATTTTTCTGGCTAATACAACATTATCTAAGGAACCATGTGAATGGTTGGAAATAAAAATGCGTTTATGAGTGCATCATGCATTTTTTTTATGCAACGATTCTTGTGAATAACGAAATTAAGTTGACATTGGCTTCTAATGTATTGAAAGAATCAGTGCCAAGCTATGCATTTATCGATTTCGATGGATTTTGGTTTTAACGGTCGTACTTTACATTACATTGTCTTTTAGGTATGTATGTTTAAATTTTTTTAAATATAGTCTCGTGTTTCTATTGATGGCCATGGCGACAATCAATGAAAAAACAATACAATTTTCGTTTCAAAATGAAAAAAAAAATACCTATGACAATATAAAGGAACCTGTAATAAGAAAAATAAGCAATTTTTTTTCAGAAAATAAAGTACTTTTTAGTGGTTCATTTACATTTCTAGAATCTTGATAAATTAAAAACATAATTGAATCATAAAACTCTTCTGTTTTGGTGTCGCACATGGAATACTACTACTACAGGGAATGTGGCCTGCCTTGTAGGCACTAATTATAATTGCTAGTCTATGGTTTATGGAAATATTCACAGGTAAGCTAAAAAAAGTGTTAAGAACATTCGATTTTTTTGCGTTTACAGTTTTTTTTAAATAAAATGATAAACAAAGGACATGGCCGGAATTTGTATAGGACCGTGCCCTAAAAAAAAGATTCACGTACATTGACATACAGTATGTCATATTAAAGCTTACATGTATGTCTTTACAATACTTTAAGTTTTATGATTAGAGAAGAAGCGAGAGACGCGATAAATAGGATACAACATTCCGAGTTTTGTAGACGAAACAATGCAAGAAATACTGTTAACAATGGATATAAAGACAGTTTCTTCACTAACCCGATACGACATTCATTCACATCGATATCAGTGAACGTCTAATTCCATGAAAATGTATGGAACACTCTCAATGTCAATGTTCCATACATTTTCACAGAATTACGAGTGAAGAGCCAAAATCAGCCTCTCGTCATAGATAGGCCGCGATAGCGAAGAAAAGTTCGTCGTCTACAGATAATTCTGGACATTTAACACTGGCAATAAAACACTAAAATAGCACTTGAATTTTTATTTAAGTATGTATTTAAGTAGGTACATAGGATATACATTTGCTTATTAAATATATCTACTTCTACCTACTTCTTTTACAGACTTTTAAGAAAAACATAATTGCAATCACTCAGACAAGACACATTCAACGTTTTCATCCACTTTGAACCCTATTCATCTTCAAAGATCAATAAAATGTTATCGAGGAATGAAGCTGGTGCCGTTATATTTGCTTGGTGCCTGGCCCAGCCTAAATACCATAACAACGTCATGACATGGCAACAACACCCAACTGTCCGATTTCCAACTAGGCAGCTACAACAATAGCCTAAAATGGCATCCAAGGGATTGGGGCTAGGTGGCTCCCTATCAAACAAAACATATGAAAAATATTGTTTACGGCTTATGTGCCGTGACTTTATTCGCCCCCTCAAAAGATAAGGGCTGTTTCCACGCACTTGTGCAATCATATTTTGAGCATTTTGCAATTCTGGACACACTTCCACTTCGTAAATGCCGTTATTCCTAACATGCTCTCCGTAATAGGAACGAGCTTGCTTCACCTGATAAGGTCCAAGAGACACTAACATTAGTTGCTCATGTTGCTAAGTCTTGCTAAGTCAGGTATATTTGCATCAATTCTTGAGAACATCACCCGCCTTCTATTAAGATTTTCTTCAGCAACATATTCAGCTAAATAATTACGGGCGTGTAAATATTGCCTAACTCTATTTATAATATCAGGAGCATCAGACCTGTCTGTAATTAGTGGATGGAATCTGTTGATGAGTGCTGCAGCAATTTTAAAATCTGTCATTAGATGCTTAGATGCAACATTGAAAGTCTTGTCTGAATAACTTGTAATCACGCTTAAAGCGACCATTTACCACCTCTACCACCCATCTACACAATGTAACACATCGGCTTTTATTAGCCTGCATTGTTGTTAGTTGTTGTTGACCTGGGTCAACAGTTTCAGGCTTATGTATTTTATAATTGCATGATTCTAGTAATGGTATTGCATCCCGGAACCCTCTATCTAAAATAAATATATCATTTTCCCTAAAGAAAGTCCACATGGGGCTTCCTGAATTTTGGAATAAATCTTTCATAATATCCGCATCAGTTTGTGTGGCAGCATAAGGCCCTACGACATCTACTATATGACCGTCTGTGCACACAATCATGAATGGTTTGACCAAGTTTTCGTATTTGTGAAGACTGTAAGTTTGTTTCTGATAGAGATAGTTGGCACTTTTCTGAATATATATATAGGTTCCATCACAAACCCAAATGGCAGGCCTATCTTCTAAAGGAAGCTCTTGGTTGCCATATAATGCATTAGGAATAGCTAGATTCCTTTCTGCTATTTGTTGTGGTGTTATATGCTGTAATCCGATGTACCTTGGGACATAATGTTCACTTAAACATAATCTCACTTTATTCATGTGTGATTCTACTGTAGATCGGCACATGTTAAATAGTGAGGCCAGTCTCCGATTACTTTCCCCAGTCCGAAGTTTAATCAAATAAATAGCTAATGCAGTTTTCGGTTCACCAACTACATTTTCCAAAGGAATTTCAATAAATAGTGATAAGAACTCTGTCCTGTCACTGTAAGTCCTGTCCAATAGTGACAAATGTGAGGCGGCATTTGATCCACATTATTAAAGTCAAATGTTACTGGATCTCTTTTTAGAAGTTGTATTAAATCTTCTGACTGTTGAACAGTAAAATAAGACGAGGTATTTGTGTTCTCAGGTAATAAATGCCACTCATTAGCAAATAAATGTATCTCGCATGTTCGGCAACTGATGGGAACATAATAATTGTGTTCTTTAAGCAACATTACCTTAACAAAAGTAGGAATTAAATGCCCTGATTGATTATTACACTCCCTAAAAATACAATGGCTAGAAGTATTCGGAGCACGTTTGTAACTAGGCAGATAATTCATTTGGTCAAATCTTCGTGCTTCAGCAGGATTATAAGCTGGTGGAGGTGGTGGTGGTGGTTCATGTGCTACAATAGGATTAGCAACTGGTGGAAATGGAGGTGGTTCGGGCAATCCAGGTTCATTTTCCTCCAGTTCTTCAACCTGTCTGTGTGTATTCAGTAATAAGTGCCGATTAGCTCGCATCCAACAGGGATGACATGCTTGTAGATCTGCCCTCCCAACCTGTAACAATGTTTGACATTATTATGAAAGGAAATGGTAGAACTGTTACGGCCAGTGTAATAAATGTGGTTTGTATTAATAATAACTGGTAATTATTAGGGTGCAGTCTCACTTGACGTATAGTTTACGGTTGACTGATTGCCTGAGTTGGCGCCCAATACTATATTTGCCTACAGTGTGACCGCACCATTGAAATAGTAATGGATGGGAAAATATTTGGCGGACTATATGCCAAGTGAGACTGCACCCTTACTCATTAATTATAAGGATTTACTTGCAGCCAGGGAAAAGCAAGGCTAAATATATAAGTTCAAAAGCACACACTAACCTGATTGTGGGTGTTCCATGAGAAGAAAATAACAATTAATGGACTGTTTTCTTCAAGGGTGTGGTATCGCACTGGGTAGCGCCTCCCCATAACAGAACATCCACAACCAATACACACCATTGGGTAGCCCAGTACTCTGCTATGTGTACCTTCTTCTGAGCGTTGGTTTAACAATACATAACATGCATTGCAAATCAGTCCATCTGAAGGAAGCTGAAAAACATGAAATACATACGTGATTAGTATAATATTATGGTAACATTCTTTCCGAATAAGGAGCTCAACTGCTTAGAGGTGAAGTTTATCAACTTCGCCTGCCATTTATTTTATATTTTAGCAGTATGAAAATAATTACAACTTGGGTAGGGACATACCTCTCGTATAGATAACCATTCAGTTAATGTATTTTGTAACTGCGGTGATAAAATTGTTACAATATGCCTTCGCATTCGATTAGTGGCCACACTACAATTCAGGCACCTTGATATCGTGAGCGTCAGAATCGAAATAAAAAACAAACAAGTACAATATACACAGTAAACGAAAGTCCGATCAGTCAAGTTAAAATATCCAACAGAGTAAAACAAAAAGATAACACAATAATACGTGATAAGATCAACGCAAGACTGCACAATGCATGACAGTTGACAGTGCAGCGCAGAAACGTCAAAATAACTATGAAGTTCGGATACGCACTCTTGAATATATTGTATAATGCGTAACATAATCGGCATCATGATGCCGATTATGTTACGCGGCATGCAGCTAGAAAAATGGTGTCTGCGATAATATTGTGACTGTTGACTTTTATAGATATTTACCTTAGCAATATACGATTCTGGCAGTTGCGGGTATTTTTTATGTTAGTCTGATCTTCAGGCTTGCTACAAATAGTGTTTGTCGTAAGCGTGTATCCAAACACAGAGGAAGTTGTATTGCAAAGAATAGAATTATGTCGAAATCAAAAACCACACAAAATCAATTAACATACATATTTTTTGGCATTTTTTGTCGCCTGTTCTAGAGAAATGTAATTGTTGCGATTTATTTTAGTTTATTTTACAAGTAATTTACACGTATCAATAATTGCTGTATGTATTCTGAATTGATTCAGGGCAGAATCCGGCCATGTGATTTCCGTGGAAAATTGCCAAAGTCAAAAATTCTTTAAGCGCTGCAAAAGTGATCTTGATAAACTTTATTAGTTTGCTACTTTGCATTTTAATTGGGCGAATTTAGGCTATTTAGGAAAAAATCGGGGACTTGAGGCTCGAAGTATCTGGCCACACTGGTGCCAAACGGGAATTCCCGCCACGTAGTTAAGACGCAGTTTCATTATACTTGAGCCGCGTACTTCGACGAAGGCCCAATAAACACTATCATTTTTGCAAACCGATTTGCGAGCGGAGGTCGCGTCCGGGAACCAATTTGATTGTTCCAATTTGTTTTAAAAATATTTTTATCAATTGAATTAAAATATTGTGCAAGAGGGAAACAGCTAAGATATAAGGTAAGTTTTTTTTGTTTTGTTTTGTTTGCTTTTTGTTTTTAGATTGATTTAGAATATCACTAAAGGTGACCACTAACCAGTGAAAATTAAGAATAGATAAAGAACTAGGGGCCGTATTATTCATTTGGTGTCGCAACTTATACTCCCCGTCAGCATTTTTTAATGGGATGAACCGATAAAAATATTTATAATAATAGCAACAGAAATCGCGAAAAATTGTTAGCTTTTCCTAAATTTTTGCGTGTTGTAGGAACGTGAATGTATTTAACACGGAGATTCATGAGTGTTTTCTCCCAATGATAGATTTCTAATTAATTGAAAGTATTTTCTTTATTCAGTTTTTAATTATTATTTTTTACTATGAAAAATAGTTTTAAGACTTACGATAATCCCTTTGATTTCATATGTCGCACGATGCAGTTTGGAATAAATTTTAATTTATTTTTTTCAAAATTCCCTCCAAATAAAGATTTGGTCAGTTCCATTTTTTGTTCACTCAAGGTTTGGGTCACAGAAGGTTAGCGTCCGGTCGAGTAGGTTCGGAAAAAATTGGCTGTGACAGACAGACAACCAAGTGATCCTATAAGGGTTCCGTTTTTTCAATACAGAGGTTCGAAAACTTAAAAAAAATAGCGTGTAAAGACAATGAAGGCAAATTTTAGGTATTTTCAAAGTGAAAAATCGCTCTCTTTTGCTCTCTGAACTCTTTTTTGAAAAACTTTTTAATTTTTTTAAACTTATTTATCTTGTATATGTCACCGGAAAATGGTTTTGATTAGATTATAATTTTTCGATAAATTATGAAAAAATCATTTTGTATAGTATTAGTTTCCAATGCATCCGTGTCTTATTTAGAAAAAAAAACGTTTACAATTTCATACGATATTTTACAACATATTATATGACATATGCACAATCAATTTTAAATAAAGTTAATTTCCAAGAATAAGGAATTGTGTCTTAGTATGACATACAGTCAAATCAAACACTCTTAATTGAATATGAATGATGAAACAAATAAGTTATATCTGTTTATTTGAACAAGGTTTCAATTGATATCGCAGCTTGGTTCATTGGTATGAATCATTTATATTATTAACGGCGAAGATCTACTGGTCATTAGCGCTTCCGCTGAGCATATGAGGTACTGGGTTCGATTCCTGGAACCAGTTTTTTGGGTATTTTAGTTCCGAGCGTTCGCATGATGAAACAGGAACCATTGTTTATGTGGGATTCTGTCACTTCATTGTCGTTTGTATGTCTGTCAAGACATTAACTGACTACTTTTGACGGCGCGGTTGGCGCAGTGGGTGAGCGATTTACTGCTGCGCTGCGTGTCGTGGGTTCGATTCCCGTACGAAACAAAATATTTGTATGGCCTACAGATAGTTGTTCCGGTCTTGTTTGTGTATGTGAAATTGTTTGTTTGTTAAATCACCCACGAAACAGGAGAAATTAATAGTGTGGGGCATAATTTTTTCAAATACTCATGAAAACAAATAAGCTAAGAAAATAAAATTACCCAAAGCGAGATTAGCCAAAACAATAAAAATACAAATATTAAAAACTCCAATTAAATTTATTTGTTGCAAATAAAAACTTATCTGCTGCTCTCGGCAGCTCTGATACTGTTATCAGCTTGGATTATAGCCCCGTGCCAGCGTCACGTAGTCAATACAAAAATAAAGTGATCTCAGATGATACAATACACACCCTTTTTAGGGTTCCGTAGCCAAATGGCAAAAACGGAAACCTTATAGATTCGTCATGTCTGTCCGTCTGTCTGTCTGTCTGTCTGTCCGTATGTCACAGCCACTTTTCTCCGAAACTATAAGAATTATGCTGTTGAAATTTGGTAAGTAGATGTATTCCGTGAACCGCATAAAGATTTTCACACAAAAATAGAAAAAAAATCTATAAATTTTAGGGGTACTTAGAACTGACACTCAAAATTTTTTTTTCCATCGAACCCATACGTGTGGGGTACCTTTGGATAGGTCTTCAAAAATGATATTGAAGTTTCTAATTAATTTTTTTCTTAACTGGATAGTCTGTGCGAGAGACACTTCCAAAGTGGTAAAATGTGTGTCCCCACCCCTTAACTTCTAAAAATATATGTTGTACATTACCATGTAAACTGCCAGCGAAAATTGGTTTGAACGAGATCTAGAAAGTAGTTTTTTTTAATACGTAAAAAATCGGAAATCGCAACTTCTGCTTATAATATAATACCTACTGGTTTGTACGGAACCCTCGGTGCACGAGTTCGACTCGCACTTGGCCTGTTTTTTTATGGATTGGGAATCATCAAATGACTTCTTCCGCTTGCTTTGGGCGAAGCAGAAGGGAGTGTCGGACTCTTAGGCCGCTATCCCACTGGCGTTTTGCGAGCGTTGGCGTTTCTCCAACGTCCAAGTCTGTAGTGGCAAACGTTAACGTCGCGTCAACGTGACGTTTACCTTGCGTTTTTGACAACAGGTAAAATCACGCCATCCCGCTCTTTCCGTGTGGGCGCGGACGGGACGGCGTGAATGTACCTGTTGCCAAAAACCGCAACGTCTGCGAGCTAATCCAGTCAAATTGTTCTGGTAATTCTTAAACTGAGTTTTATATACCAGTTGAAGAGACTAATGTGTGCTATTATTAATAAAATAAAAGTAACAATACTCCCCGTACCTATTATTCCAGTTTGAACGTCAGCTGATCGTTTTAGGTTACCGGTGACACCGGGTACCAAATCTTGTACTTTGGTTGATTATTTTTCCCGGATAACAATAATCCTGTGTCTTTATGCATTGAAATTAAGTTTTCACAGATAATTACACCCTAATTTCACTTAAATAGTATTTAAATATAATTCTAAAATACGGATCACAAATTTGATATGTCACTTGGACAGTGTTGCCAGTAAAAAAAAAAAAAAATTAAGCTAAACCAAAACTAAATCTATACAATGTATGATTACTGGAATTTTCCCCTAAAAAGTTCAGAATATTTTTAGGGTTTGGAACCTTCGTATGGAGAACGGAAACCTAATAGGTATTTTATTTTTATCATTCGTGTCTATCTGTCCGTCTGTCACAACTAATTTGCTCCGAATAAACTAGCCCGGTCCACATATTAACTGTTGCCATAACAAGCGTGTTTTTGTAAACTTTACATTCAGAAGTGAATTATATGATATATATTGATAACATATGAACTTTTGAGACCAAAAACCCGAACTCGTACTTATCGTAAATATTTTTGTTTTTTTGTTGCATCCTCATTAAATACACCCGTCACGTTTTCTACTAAGTTTAGCAAGTTAATTAATTTAATTGGTCCATGTAAAGAAACACTGCTGACGTTCCGTACTTATCGCTCCCTCGAGATATTTAAAATGGCGACCAAACCAATATGTTTACTATCTGAGTGGCCTTGACCGCTCGTCACGTATGTTATCGTTTGGTACGAGATGGACGACTATACTTTTGTTTCGTTTCTTAATTTCCAGATGAGCGAAGCAAACGAATTTAAATATAGCGTGATACAATTTTCGGAAGCCCCTTACAAGGATGTGGCTGATTATGTCTGCGTTCCGAGGTCTTGGGTCCATGCGCGAGGACCTTGCGACCCTAAAGTCAAGGTTTCGTATCCTGCTGAAAACCCTTTGGAGACAGAAAAACGAGTAAAGAAAAGGCAAAAGAAATCGGATGAATGGAATTCCTACTTGTCCGTTATTAAATATAACACTGGTAAGATATAATTTCAACTAATATTCGTATATTATAAAGGTGCTATTGACACAAGTGATATCATTGTAATATTTCTAGAAGTGCACAGGCCCTAAAATATCTAAGGCCTTTGCACTTCTAAACCTCGACTGGAAAGACAGACCCAATCACGAACATTTTTACACTGACAGGAAACTACACTACTTTTTGAGTTACTTATTAACACGGAAAGTTCAGTTTCTGTAGATTAGGCAATGAGAACGAAGCCGCGGGGAAAAGTAATGTGTCATAATTAATTGTTGATAGATTTAAAAACAACACGTCTTGAAGTTTATGGCCGATAGATCTTCAAACGAACACGTTTAATTGGTTGAGACCAAAAATAACTACACTATGAAATCGTCAGGGGAGAATGCCATGGCGCATAGCGGACTATTTACTATGATATGAAATAAAAAATCTGAAGTGGACTCGTAGCTTTATGTCATACTTACTTGTACGTATAATTATACTCTTACAGATGACTATGATGATGCGAAACGTTACATCCAAAGAATGGTACCGGCGTTACAGAATGAAGGTAATATTGAAATATTGCTATCAATATTAAAGTTTTCTTTCAAATATCGTGATAGCTTGTGACCTTAGCTCAGAGGTGAAAAATTACGCTGATTACGTTGTTGTAAAACAGAGAGATCAAAGTCAAAGTGTTTAATATTTTGTAATGAACTTTGTTCTAGATAAAACACTGACATCAGTTGAGGAAAACCCGCGCAGATCTATGCGAAAGAATAAGAACAAATCTGCAAACACCACAACACTTGAACGGAACGCTGTGCCGGATCTCGATGAAGAACCTCTTAATAAACGATTCAAAGTAACTGAGCCAGATGAGTCTGATGACCAAATGGTACCAGCTAGTCAAGTATTTGAAGTAATACGTGAAGATCAGTTACTCCTTCATGACGTTTCCAAACAAGACCAGCGTATGCAAAAAACACCAATTGGTGAATCCAAAGGCGAAGACGTTGCAAAGAACGTACCGTGTATTAACCCAAACCCAGCAGAAAGAACCCACTACCTAGTTCCAGAAAAAGTCGCAAACCACGATTTATTTGGAGAATATTTTATGTGTGTTCTACGAGAATTGCTGACCAACTTACAAGTCTACACTGCTTCTAAGGTCACTGAAGCAGTGACAAAAATAATTTATAACTCTAACCCTGCTTGGAGATACGATTTTTCAGTTCCATTTTTACCAAAGGCTCAGGAAGCGCCAACATTAAATGAAAGGAAAATCAATAAAGAACTCACAAAAGAGAAAGAAATTGATGATGATGAAGATCAACCTCTCAAGAAATTAAGTAGACCAAAAAGAAATAAAAAGGTACTCTTACCTGTGGAATATGATGAAAACGACTCTACATGGACACTTAAGTACCGTGAGCCTGGTGTAGGACTTGTTGAACTTATGGAAGACTCCGGTGTGTATGTCAAAGCTTTAGAACTGAAAAAATGCAAGCGATTGTCGAAAGATTGCAAATCTTTGGCTCGAATGTTGCTGATCGAAATATTTACTAGAAGTGCATTGGGTACATGTTCCTGGTCTGGCGCAAGAGCCAAGGCTTTCGATAAGGATGGGACCAACGTAAGACCAGGGTTAGACGAACATGCAAGAACGGTATTAATGAATTATGTTGCAGACCATGCAATAAAAGAGGGCTGGCACTTTGAAAACCAAACTATTCTTAATAGTATCCGCAACAAAATGCAAGAGATAAAAGTTAAATATAAATTTAACTTGTCTAAATCTAAACGAATATCGAAACAGAAGTAAACTGTATGATTATTTTAAAGATTTTTGTTTGTAAGCTAAATACTAATCCTGTTACGATTTTTCTTTACGTGATAGGTATTGTTAGTGCCATAGGCTACCATTTATTGCTACCAGTTAACCATGGAGAGGCGACAGAGGCGAAGCCGCGGTAAAGAGTTTGTGTGTGATGAAATATGTGTATGTATAGTATCATAGTATGTTTACGCTTTGTTTTAGCTTTTTGATGTGCAGTTATGTTGACGTATTTTGATAAGAAATTCAGATCTTAAAATTCTAATTATTTGTTAGAAATTATTGCATTTATGGATCTACCTCATTTTTATGTTAAGATTACATTATTCAATATAGAGGATTTGACGGGGATTTATTTAATTTAATTCAAAGTCAAAAAAATGTTCCACCTCTATAATACTTAAAATGTCATAACCAGTTAGAAAATAAAATGGAATTATAGTCATAATTTAGTTGTTTGTAGTTACTAAGTATTTTTTTTGTTTATAAATAGTATTTCAATGTTATGTACAGTGGTGGTGCACTACTGATAATAATTAAAAAAATATATGAAAACACGTACAATGCGGAAAGTTGAAAAATTAATTATTGGGAAAAGTGCCCAGAACACAGGCAGCATTGCCACGTTGGCAGTTTAAATTTAGTCTTGCAACACGCTTGTGTTCACTTATGTGAACTACTTAAGAGAAGTATATTTTGCACGTTTTTTTAAAGTTAAGATTGTGAACAATTTGATATTTGTGTCACATACACAAGTAGGCCTTGTCGTTTTATTAAGTGCAAGTGAAATTCAACATCTGACGTGGATTGTACCTAAATCTAACGAAAACGAATGATTACAGTTTGTATTATCATAGTGCACGTCTTTTACTAACTTTTAAGCAACTTTCGCATTCGCATGTCAGTCGTAATCTGTAAAAAATGAATGGAAATTGAGGTTTTTCTTGACAGATTATGACTGAGATGCGAATGCGTATATTGCTTAAAGGAGATGTTCCAAAATGTATGGAGCCTCGGCCAGGTCCTTGTACACTTTACTTGAAAATAGGGATATACATCTCAAACAGTTCTCAAATATCGAATTTATTTTAAATTGCTTTGTATGCTGATAAAACACAAGAAATCACGCTTGAAATTGCAAAGCACAAAAAACCGTCATGGCAGTAAGCTGTCATTTTCATCGATTAATGGTTTTACAAGTTTAATTCTGACGAAAGTGGCTGAAGTGACATTGTTGTGACAGCTGAACATGATCTATGGTTTACTGTCATTGTTTTCAAGCTCATAGTAATTAAATCGGTGAGACGCTATGTTGAAAAACGATAAAAGTAATTGATAAACTTTAATTAACTACACAATAGTATAGATTTAAATGAATTATCAGTATTTTTCCCGATTTCTACAGATTTTTCTCTTTTGTTACCTGGCCCATTTTGAAACATCTTCATTCATAGAATTGGCCCTCAGGTTACCCCTAGTCTTATAAGCAAATAACAAACTACCTCTTTGGAATTCAATGGTCTGACGTTTTTAAACATCCCTGAGGCTCTAGAGATAGTGTCATTCTATTAGCGAATCATTATCATCATCATCCACAGGCGGACTTCGCCCACTGCTGAACACTGGCCTCTCTTTTCTTGTGCCAGTCCCCACGCTCCTGTGCCAGCCTTATCCAGGTTCTACCTGCGATGGCAACAATGTCGTCCGTCCATCTCGCCAACACTTTTTCTTTAATTGTCAAATAGGCAAAAATAATATGGACTGATCACGTGACTACAGCGTTTGTCAATTCCATACATTTTGACGTTTTGACAATCGTCTTCGCCACGCTACCGCTGACGGAATATCACTTATCTAGAGCCTCTGTTATTTTGTAGTTATTGTTAGTGTGATTTATATGGTAGGCGCCAGTTAAATTATATAGTTGGTTACTCTTTAGGTAAGGAACCCTAAAAGCGGTTCATAATGTATTGTTCGCGTAGGTATTTACGGGATTTTTTTTCTAGACTATAGTCAAGAGCAAACCCAAATCAAGTAGAAAAAAATGGTCAATGTACTTCTTTACAAGTTTATCTAGAGCCTACCATAAAATGTTATTTCTATAGAATTATGAATGTGTCATATTAGTTTAGTTTCATGATAAGAATGCAATAGAAATTAAAGTTTTATTTAAGTATATGAACGTCCTCTAAGGCGGTACAAATATTACAGTGATAATTTTAACATTTATATCCCATAAATTTTACATGTGTTTTTAATAAATAAAGTTATTCAATGTTTGTATTTTTTTTACGATAACTTTAAATTCATATGAAAGTCCTTAGGAAAATAGGAACAACCTTCACTATGAGAACTAAACTGGATCGAATGTGGGATATAGTTTATTACCCTACATCTGATACAGTTTTCCAAACATATTAAGTACATATCTAAACACATAAGTTTTACAGAACAGTTAATTTTTCCGTGTTGATGCAATCATGAGGGTGCCTGTCCATTACAGCGGAGCAAGGCAGCGATGCGGAAAACGGAGAAATTTTAACCAATCATGTCAGTGATTCACGTGGTGCGAAGATATGCCTTTCCGCTGCATCGTGTGCGTTCGCGCAGCGGGATGTTGTTGAATTTAAAGATTTTAATTATGCAGATATTTAGTGTAGCCATCCGAACTTGGTCGGGTTATGTAGGTTTTCGATGCTTCGTCAGTATTATAATTGTTTTTCTTTAATTACTGAATTTAATAACATGAAATTTTGCATGTGAATAGTTGAATGAATAAACTAATTATTGGCATACATTTTACCATGCAATTCCTTTAGAACGTCGTGATATTTGACTGCTTTGTAAACAGTGATCTATTCATGGTAAATTGTCCTATAACTCTTTAATTACTAACGGAAAATCATTGATACTTGGTAACATGTTGCAGACACTTACAAGGTTTGTATAAACGTGAAAATCTAGACCCCAAAGTGCATACTTTAAGAACTAAGACCTAATAAGCGTATTTTACGTTTATATTTTTATCTTTTAAGCCCTACGATTTTTTCTAAATCTGTTTTTTAAACAAATATAAAAAAATTCAAAACAACGTATGTAAAAATCTACAGCTCTCTATGTAAGCGCTTTATATGAAAACTAGGTAATGGCCAAACGTTCGCGTAGCGGAAACTTGAATTTCTCCGAAGTTTATGCATGCACTAATTTTATTCATACATACACAATTACACACTATTTTTTGGACACATCTCTTTTCTTCTAAAGTCTATGGATTAAAAAAAGTTCCGCCAGGACAACGTTCGCCCAGCGGAATCAGTTTTTGGTGAATGTCTCCACAATGGCTGCGTGCACATTTTTTTTTATACCATACACAATTATACGACGTCACACACTAAATATCTGCATAATTAAAATCTTTAAATTCAACAACATTCCGCTGCGCGAACGCACACCGCTGCCTCACTCCGCTTTGATGGCCAGGCACCCTAAAAGTGGTTTTATATTCCTTAATACTTTCAGCCCTTAAGAGATTGCCACTGAACTCGCCCTGTATACTGAAATTACGTCCTGAATACAGTTGCTTACCACCGCTCTTGAGACGGTTGCTCGGTACAGTTGCTTTCCCTAAGGTCAAACACACAGATAGCTTATATTTTGACGTTAGATATTTAACCTAGCATCTTATTGCTGAGTTTGGAGCTTCGAACGAATCTCAGTCATCATCTCCCTAGCCTTTTCCAACTATATACCTAGAAGTCGGCTTCCAGTCAAACCGGATTCAGCTGAATACCAGTGTTTTACGTGGAGCAGCTGCCTACCAGACCTCCTCAACCCATTAACTGGGTAACACGGTACTTCTTGGCAAGACTGGAGTCAGATTTTCTGACTTCTGTAACGCCTGCCAAAGAACTACAAATGACGGCCGGGACTAACGGCTTAACGTGCTTTCCAAGGCACGGAGGAAACTCGGTATGTTAAGATCGTAACCCATCCACAGACCAAACTTGGCAAGCGCTGCTTAACCGGAAAGATTGACCCGTGCGTCTGTTATTATTTGGCCCGAGGTCCTCCTTCGAACAAATCTCAGTAAAAGTAGTGGTTAATGGTCAGGTACCTATAGTCTGATTGACGATTCCGGTTGTTATTTTTAGATATTTTCCGGTTGTAATCTGTAGATAGATATTATTAGTCACGGTTAGTCAGAAGTTATAATTTCTGTCTTGCGATTGAGTATCGTGCCTGAAGTCCGTAGTTTTGAGCTTAGTTGTGGGTATATTCTATTCCGTTTCATCTACGGATTTACGATTAGTCCCGAACCCAAACTAAGAATGAATGACAACACGATTTGACGCAACTATCAAACGTGTTGTCATAAATAATTGTTAGTGGTAAGGTGAATACGGACTTCGGGTTTAGAGAGATGCAACCCCGGGCACGCAAAAGGCGCTTGAAGGAACGCGGGTGGGTTTGAGTCACTAATAGTCACTCGCTTCCGCTCCGCCCAGAGAGTAATTGATATCCCCCAAAAAAGTGGAAATTATATTTATTTTTCCTACTCCTCCGCTGTACTCTTCTGATTAATTTCGTTGCGGGATCCAAGACAGTTGAATCGTTTCTCCGGGACTCGTCGGGTTTCATTAACTCGGCGTTTTTTCTTGTTCCACTGTTGATTCTGGCTTTCAGGAGTTGCAGTGGTTGGGAATGTGTGGCGGGCTTGTCCCATAAAAAAAAAAAATCCCCCAAAAAACAAAAATGTGAAAAAGTGCCAAGTTCTTCTCTCCAAAAATTCGGCCTATAAAAGTAGTAATATAAATAATAGGCGAAGCATTTCAGAATAGTTGAGAAATCTAACATGTTTCTTTTGAGAATACCAGTGAACAGAGAGCTTGGATCTTTCCTGACCATATAAAATTGATGGAACACTCGAAAAATCGTTTTCTTAAAAATCAGTTGAGTTTCTTGCATACCAAATTCGAAGTTTTTACTATCGTGGGAAACAAATAAAATTGTAAGCTCATGAGTACCGACCCTGATTTCAACTTTTAACTTTTAAAAAACATCCTTTTCCAAATTTTTTTAAAATTGTAGCCTAAGACCTATCTTCACACCAAATTTTAACTTAAAATGATTAGAACTTAGAATGATTAGTAACTTTAAATGATTAGAAGTGCCTCATAATTTTGAGGTGGGTTGGTCTTAATTTTTTGGTCCCTTGTAACTTCTCAACGGTTAAACCTAATGTTTTCGTAATAAATGGCCCAAGTTTCATAAAAATACGTACGGCGATGTGCCACCGGTACATGGTGGACATCCCACCTATACGCCCAAAACGTTTTGGGAATACATTCATTGTGCGTACAGCTAAGGAGTGAAATTTCCTGCCTGGGTCTGTGTTTCCTGATAGCTACAACCTGAGAGTTATTAAGAGTGAATAGGTTACTTCTAGGCAACCAGCTTAGACCGCATCATCGCTTAACATCAGGTGAGATAGCGGTCAAACGTATGCCTATCAATATTTAAAAAAATATCGGATTGCTACCATGTACCTTTTTATTTGCGAGTTTCCTATATTTCGGCACTGTTGCTAGCGCCATGATCACAGTGTACTCGCAAATAAAAAGGAACATGGTAGCAATCCCGATATTAACTATTTTAATGTTAGTGACCATGAAAGTTTAAAACAATACATAAGTTTCATAAAGTTGCGATTGTTAAAAGCAAAGTTATGAGAGGTAAAAACAGCTCAAAAGGTTTCGTGTAAATATAAACACTGGGGGTGCGTTAGCCCAGAACTTGGTCTGGCGCACTGCCGTACGCCTAGATTAATTTGATATATTACCAACCAAAATAATTTTGCTCCTGAGAAATTACTCGTAACCCAACCCGGCAATCACAACCAGCAGCTGATGCTCACTGATAGCATCCCGCGAGTCTCTGCACATTAGCAAATTCATGTGACAGCAGCAGTGCGGGTTGTGCGGTAAAGATTGCTTTTCGCTTCGCAGTACCAATCAAAAAGCAAACTACACTGACGAGACGCCATTAAGTTTGAACCGACGTATAGACCGTAGTACAACACCAATCTCTACATAAAATTCAAATGACTTGCAATAATACAGGTGGTCAATGTGCACTGATTACATAAGTAAGATCAATTTATCGAAGAAATATTAGGCCATTACACACGGACTACATTTGCATGACCGAGACTAATCCGATAACTGGACTAGTGCTCTCAGCATTATAACTATTACAGTGTTTTATGAAAATGTAACCGTCCGTAATGCGATTAAATTGATTCTACATGAGTAGTTTAAGGATGGATTGTCTATCTATCTATCTTCTATACTTATAATAAATCTGTAGAGAGGTCAATTCTGTACATGAAATATATTTCCAAAATAACTATCAGGGGGTGATTAGGGATCGATACTGATGCTAAAAATGCAATCAGTAAATTTTTTGTTTGTCTGTCTGTCTGTCTGTATAACCGTTATAGAAACAAAAACTACTCGACAGATTTAAACGAAACTTGGTACAATTATTTTTCATACTCCTGAGCTGGTTACAGTATACTTTTCATCACGCTACAATCAATAGAAAAAATGAAAAAAAAATGAAAATGTGAAAGTTTGGTTGTTTGTTACTCAATCACGCCAGAACGGCTTTACGGATATTAATGAAATTTAGAACAAAGATAGATTATAGTCTGGAATAGCACATAAGCTACTTTTAATCCCGGGAACATGTTCCCTAGGGAACACGCGGGCGAAGCCGCTGGCAGAAGCTAGTAATCAATATATTTGTCTGACTCGAAAAATCTTTTAAACAAAAATAAAAATATTTTTGCCTTCTATATGCTCAATATTTTAGAGGATCTAACAAGGTCACTTTAGCAGAATCAGAAAGCACATCACGTTACCCGTCACTGTACAATTTTCCCAATAAACTTTGAACCTAATGCGTTAGCCATACAGATGATATTATAATTCTGCAAAGTGGGCTTTTTTAGACCCGCAGGTCTGACCGTGTGTCAGGTTACATCAATAAGCGTAAACAGACAGACAACTTTACTTTCGCATATACAATATTAGTGTTGAACTCGTCCTCCGAGGGTACGGGACCCACGATGGACTAGTGCGACTCGCTCTTTATAGGCTTTTGTTTTCGAACTGGCCAACATGTTTAAATTATAACATCTCGCTCCCGACCAAAAAGGGATGTTATAAATTGAAAGAGTTAATCCGTGAGTCTGTCTGTGACACTGTAGCTCCATGAAAGATGAACTGATTTTGAATTGGAAAAAAAATACGTGAGGTTTTCAATTCGTGACTCCTCGTTCAAAAAATAAGCTCATAATTTTGTAGGTAGATCTGAACATAAGCTTGCGGCAATACCAAAGCGTTTGAAATCGCCTATATCCTGAGCAATACATAACATTTGACTAATTTATGTGCTTTAATTGATTGCTTGACTAATTAGGCTGATTTACTTACCGTGCAGCGGATGTGCGCGTAACTCTAAATGTAATGTGTCACATATTTCATCAGTAATCTTGGTTAGATTTACTTAATTAGTACCTCAAGCTTTTTCACGTATTTTAATGTTCCAATACTTAAGTTAAGACTCTTAGGGCTGTATTAATAAACGTCTCTCAACAACGTACTCAAGTGCCTTTTCATTTGATACGCCATTATGACGTCATCAGCATCTCAAGATTATTCCTTATTAATAGACACATAAATACAGTATCTCAGTTACCAAGATCAGCTTCTCATCTAGCTGTACTTGATGCCTTGATCGCGTGAACGATGACGTCACATTGACCGAAGTTTTGAATGAGACTTGTCGCATTTCGTTATTACCATGATAATAGATGTAAAACTTTTGATAGAAATACTTGTATTTAATTAAATCTTTAATGAATAGCGGTAATCGGTACACGTTATAATTTATAAAGTTAGTTGCTACCCAATAAAGCGTTGAATTTAAAAATTAAAAAGGTTGTGTATTTATTTCCCAATATGAAATATTAATTGTTGTACCTACGCGGCGGCCGACGCTCGATGCCCGGCTTCTCCGTTAACGGGTACTAACGCAATGTAGCATCAGTGTCAAAAAAGGAATGCCAAACATTTGTTTACCTTGTTTACTAACACGAACATCGCACAAATATAAATAAGTAAGTTAGATGTGTTATAGATAGGTAGGTACATATATTAGGAAGTATTTTAGTAGGTACCTACCTAACTACCATGAATGATACTTTTTAGGGTTCCGTACCCCAACGGTAACTAACGGAACCCTATTACTAAGTCTCCGCTATTCGTCCGTCCGCCGGTCTGTTTGTTAGCGGGCTGTAGGTATGTATCTCATGAACCGTTATAGGTAAAAGATAGACGACTAAAATTTTCACAGAGTGTGTTATAACAACAAATAATAAAAATGAAATGAAATTAAAAGTTTATGTAACTTTACAAGAAACTTTTTTTTTCGTTTAGTGTTCGGAACTCTTTGTGTATGAGTCCGACTCGCACTTGGCCGGTTTTTATTTAATTTTCACAAGGTAACTCAAAAGGATTTGAAGCATCCCAAACGTTTGATAAACGAAATCGCGAAGTCCACAAAATATCGACAGAGTCTATATTTTCATCGTAATAATTAATTTTACTTCAATATTTTCAAATTCCATGTTTCGCGACACGCTAATCACTCCTCAAGTCACGGTCTACCTGCACTCACGATATAGCATCTCAGCAACCCGCGCTCGTGAGTCGAGTTTCGTTTATTAATCAGTTCATCACTCAGTTGATGACGTACGCCTAATCCACAACTTGAGAACATAAAGAATCACGTTTATTAATACGATCAGCATCTCAACATTCAAATCAAGTGCGGTCTCACGGACTGAGTAACGTTTATTAATACGGGCCTTAGAAGCAAAAGTTTGAAGACATTTTGGCCAAGGGCTGTGCAATTATATTGGGGTCGGCTTTTTTTTTTAGGGATGGGAAATCATCCAATGACTTCTCCCGTTCTGGGTGGAGCGGGAGGGAGTGTCAGACTTCTACCGACTAAAACCCATCCATGTTCCTCATTGCCCTTTGTGTTCCGGAGCCACGGTATCTCTTTCGTATAGTCCCGCGACTCCGGCAGGATATTGGGGTCGGCTTCCAATAAAACCGGAATTTAGCTGAATACCAGTGTTTTTCGTGGAGCGGCTGCCTACTGGACTTCCACAACCCATTAGCTGGGCGTTACTTTTACGGTTTTTTTTTTTTTTGTGTCATGTATTAATTACCTTGCATGGTAATTATTGTTAAATTCTAGTTCCTAAAACGTAACAGACATATGTGTTGCTGGGGAGTTTGTTGGCCACTTCTTCTCCACAGCTAAAACACTAGGAAGTGGTGACGGGCGGGCGTTTTGGGGGACTGACTTTTGTATTTGAACTTCTTGGCAAGACTGGAGTCAGATTTACTGGCTTCTGACAGAAGACCTACAAATGACAGCCTGGACCAAAGGCTTAACGTGCTTTGCGAGGCACGGAGGAAACTCGGTATGTTAGTATGGTCACCCATCCATAGACCAACTTTGGCAAGCGTTGCTTAACCTTACTCGTGCGGCTTTATTAAGTCGCGAGCCTCTACAAGTCACAAAAGCAAAGTCACAAAATAAATACGCAGGAAAGCAAAAGGCGACTACAGGAGCACGAACAGGCATTAATCAGTAAGAGCCTGACAGTCCCTTCTGCTCCGTGCAGAGTAGGAGACGTTAGGTGTTATCCCATCGTAAAAAAATTTTTTTTACTTTTATTACTCTTTACTTTATTTGGAAGTGGGTTGATTTTTTTTTGTAAAAAGTTTTTTTTTTATTTTTCCCTTTTATTGGTACCCCACACCTAACAACACCACTGCAAAATCTCAGAAAGCAAAACACGTTATTTCGTTTTCGTAATTTTGGGTTCTTTATTGATGGCAGGGACCAGACACAATTAAGAAAATTCAACTAAAAAAACCGGACAAGTTCAAGTCGAACTCGCCAACCGAGGCTTCCGTACAAATTTGTGTGTACATATTACTTTAAAAAAGACTATATTTTTTATGATTTAAATACAGTATCTTCAGACTTTTCCCTATACTTGTAGTATAAGACGGTATTATTGCCAAATTTCATAGTTCTAGGTCAACGGATAAATGATTCCCTTGAGAGTGTCGAAATATACGTTTTGTGCGGTAACTTAGAGTTTGGATTTTTTCACAGCTTCAAGGGGCTGTAAAGCTGAGTATATGGTTTTAATCATAATTTAGCTTTTGAGGACACTAGAGGTCCGCATACTACAACTTGCGAATCAAAGCAATAGACCATTGAGGTAGTCACATAATAATACGCTAATTTCCCTAATTATAACGCTGGCATTGACACAACACAACACAATATGTCTTGTGTTAACCACTAATTAAGTAAGTCACACAATAAGTACCTAGTGTACGATAAGGCCGACCGACACACAGACCTACAAACGCACGACCCCAGAGAGACGTTATCGTACCATGTTATTACGTATTATCATGATTGATGGTTCAATGTCAATCAATTAATGACAGACTTATTAAGCTGAGGGCAATGAACTGGCAGATTGTATGGTTATTTGATCAAAGGACTGCTTATTGTAGGAATAGTACCTATGAGTTCTTAATGCGGTCTACCTTAATCTAAGTGAGGCTTTGGTAGGTATTGAACGTCAAATCGTCTCGTTAAAGTTCTAAGTTATAGCTACACGATAACTGATAATTGCTTTCACAGTCCTGGTCACCTGGTGAAGGTCGCGGTTGATGTAGGGACACTTGGGGACCCCTATTTCTAGCAGTGAACATCTTTCAGTTAAAATTAAAAATGTAGATTGATTGTTTTTTAATTATGTACAAAATTCATTGCGTTATTTACGTCATCAAAATTCACCACCAATTGCCGCTATTCCGGCAAGAGGTCTTCCATTTTGAAAATATGACTTATGAGGTTAACATGACGCGACGTCGCTAAACGTTATGGCTCTGGAATCTCAGTATCTATTTTGGGTTCCGATACCACCAATGTGCGGTGGGCAACTTGAGGCTGTCGCTTCATTTACCCAGCCTCGCTCAGCGTAATAATTATTTTGTTTTTTAACAAACACATCCTTCGCTGCGTATCCTCGCCCATCTCTTGTGGAAACGCAGCCATAGAGCGGTGCCTTTGCTAAAATTCTTTTCTTTTAATAGCTTATGTTGTCCCACTGCTGGGCAAAGGCCTCCCCCATAGTGTTTTGTTCCCCAAAGTTTGAATTTATATTTCTTTAGCTATTCCCCGCGGCTTTGCATTACGATAACAAACACAGCAAAAGGAAGAATTAGTGAAATCGGCCCAGCCGTTCACGTGTGATGCGATGACCAAGGGAAATACGGATTAATTTATATATAAACAGTTTTGGTTATCTTTGCTTGTCATTATTATCTGCCTAGCCTTTACCTAACTATATTGGGGTCGGCTTCCAGCAAAACCGGATTTAGCTGAAAACCAGTATTTTACGTGGAGCGGCTGCCTACCAGACCTCCACAACCCATTAACTGGGTAACACGGTTCTCCTTAGCAAGACCGGTGTCAGATTTTCTGGCTACTGACTGTCCGTAACGACTGCAAAAGATCTCCAAATGACAGCCGGGACCAACGGCTTAACGTGCTTTCCACGGCCAGGCCCGGAGGAAACTCGGTATGTTAAAACGGCAAGCGTTGCTTAACCTTGAAGATCGACCTGTGCGGCTGTTATAATATAGCTTTAATGATAGAGAAGAAGTTGCACCGATCCAAAGTGACATGGGACATTCTTAGGTAGGCAGATGATGATTTTCTATATTCTTAGCCGGAACTCAGGTTTGTTCTCAATACGGACGTCAACTCTTATAAACCTGGGGAAACTTATGATTACCTAAAGTAATACTTAAAAAAAAATACTACTTAATTAAAGTGATACTCATATAAATATAAAATGCTCGAGTAGATAAGCAGAGGTGTTGTATTCTATAAAAATGGTATCAGAAACTTATAATTTAAGTGTTTAACTATCTGTAGTGGCAATTAGGGGTGGGTTGGAACAGATAAAATTAGAAACCTGTTTCACCTGTTTCAGTTCCAAGAAGAAAACATTTCCAAAATCCTGTTCCAAAAAAACAGCCTGTTCCACTGGAAGTAAAGACTCATTGATTGCAACAGATTCAGAAACAGTACCTGCTACTGAAAAGGTCAGAAACAGTGACAGGCAGGGAACAGGTTCTATCTCTTTCTATTACAATGAACCAGAGGAGCAGAGAGCTTGTTCCAAAGAACAGATGTCTCTTTCTATTGTAATAAGTCAGAAGAGAATGGAGCTTGTTTCGTTTTAGTTACGGCTACTACGGTTGTTTGAGAAACAGGCGAAATAGGTAGGAGCTGTTATCTCGGTTTTGAGATACCTGTTTCATGTTGTTACTTTGAAATACCTGTTTTTTTTTTAACTGTTTCGAAAAATACGCCTTACTCCTAGTGGCAATTGTCTCAGCCACTTAAGATATCTACATATCTATTCCTATTAATATTATAAAGCTAGAGTGTTCGTTTGTAATGTTGACCGCGCTATTCTAAGAAACTACTGGTGCGAATTGAAAAAATATTTTACTGTTGTTTAGGTAATTTATCAAGATTCAAGATTCAAAGCATTTATTTCAGATAAACCATTTACAGGCACTTTTGAAATGTCAAGGTCGGTCAGTCAAAAACATGAGGCTATTTGCACGTTCCAGAGCGTAGATCTCTATCTCTCTATCGAGGAAGGCTATAGGCCACATAACATCACGCTACGACGAATAGGAGCGGAGCATGAGAATGTGACGCAGGCAAAGTTGTGCACTCTGTTGGTCAGTTTATGAACAAGTTACCGAAGCATTTTTCCAATCAGATAAGGAGTTCAGATAAGAAGTTCCTAAGCTTCATTTGTGGATAAGAAAGACTTGCAACTATCCATAATCCACCTGATTTGCATTGCGTAGGTACTTACACAGTCCTTCATTGATAAAGACTCATTGTCAATGTCTTGTTGCTAATCAAATCAAATCAAACACGTTTATTTGTGTACACAGGTAAGAAAAAGGTGTAACAATTACAGAATTACAGAATAACTAATCTCGATGTCCTGCCACAGTAGATGGCTTGTACATAATTTAAATTACATCTGTATATATAAAAGCAGAAACTGACTGACTGATCAATGATCAATCAACACACAGACGAAACTACTGGTCGTAGCTGTGTGGCATGTAGCTTCCTTACACTCCGTAGGGGTGCACTTAGAGAGGATTTCCCGAAATTCCTAAGGGAACTGGAAAAAACCGGTATATTATTATGTGCGCACGAGTGGCCCAGGACCGACTTGAGCACGGCACAAAAAGACCTTGAAAAACTGCAACGTCTTGCCTGTGTGGCAATCACTAGCAGCATGAAAACAGCACCCACTGCGGCTATGCAGGCCATGCTGGGACTACCACCACTGCACCTTATAGTGCGAGAGGTGGCGGCCCTAGCGGTCTTCAGGCTCAGCGCATCTGGAACCTTAGGTACAGACTCTAGAATAAAGCACACGCGCATCATGGAAGATGCTGTTAAACGACAACCCATGATGACATCACCCAACGACAGAGTTCAAAAAACGCACCACTTTAAGAAACATTACAACATAGTCCTAGTAGAGGAATTGGACGACCACTCAGGTCCCAACGAGCTAAGAATCTATACTGACGGATCAAAGACAAGTACTGGTACGGGAGTTGGAATTTACTCCAATGACCTCAACATTAAAATATCCAGATCGCTAGGTAAGCTCAACACCGTCTACCAGGCGGAATGCGTGGGCATTATCCTGGCAGTTCATGCCATAGAGGCCAGGGAAGTCACGGACACCCACATCCGGATACTTTCCGACAGTGCCTCAGTCCTCCAATCCCTAAAGAAAAGCTACACTACCTCGAAACTCATACAAGAATGCCACAATGCACTCGAACATGTCACGGTGGCCAACCGCAACACCGTGACGCTGCAGTGGATAAAGGGACACAGCGGATCACTGGGAAATGACGCGGCCGATGAACTGGCCAGGAGGGGATCTGGTGCCGTGGCTGTTGGACCCGAACCCATAGTACCACTCCCCTTCGTCCAACTGCGCACATGGCTGCGTGAACACACCCACAAACAAGCGGAACGCTGGTGGGCCTTGGCACCAGGCTGCAGGCAGTCCAAGGAAGCCATGCCAAACCTGGACCGAAAACTAACCAGGCGCCTTCTGCGACTGGATAGGCGGAGCCTGCGAATGGTGACGGGGACCATCACCGGTCACTGCTCATTAAATAAACACTTGCACACGATAGGCATAACGGACAGCCCTCTATGCAGAGCATGCATGGAGGGGGAAGAAACGGTACCGCACGTACTCCTTGATTGTGAGGGAGTCGCCGAAATACGGAAGCAAACTATAGGGTCACCAAACTTGCTCACAGATATCCTGAACACGCCGAGAAAACTTATCTGTTTCTGGAGGGAGGTTGGATGGTTGGAGTGACGGCCGCCATGGCTCACGTACAATGGTCCAACGTCAGGACTAAGTGCGGAAACCAAAACCCCCTAATAGAATAGAATAGAATATGTGCGCACGAAGTCGCGGGAGAAAGCTAATTAGTATCTACATATACCTTGCTGGCCTCCCGAAGTGATGCCGTAAGGCCGAGGTCCGTACCCCTTAGCGAGCGGTCATTTAGCTTGTAAGTAGTTTTGTAGCGCTGGCTGGGGGCCTTAAATTCGTTTGAGATTAGCACAGGAAAGTCCAGTAGAGTACCCAACCTTCGTTAGTTGAACTGCGATGGTCTCATAAAAAAATGCTAACAAATATAAGAATATTACATATACTTATATGTAGGTAAGTATCTGTTGTTGAAACTTGAACTGTAATATCAATTTTGCAATAATATTAGTTTCTATACATGTAATATGTTCTTTATTGAAACAAAAAGCCAAGTTGTTGCTCTGTAAAGAGTAATTTTATTTTTTTAGACATGAATGAATTTCAAAAGCCTTTGCACACACAACTTATTTCTATACATAAGTACAAATTATTATAATTTAGGTACTAACCTGTAAAGAGAAACAACATTATATGCTATTGCTTCAAGTAATATAAATTTTCACAATTTACAACGTGGGATATTTTATGACGTTTTATAAAGTCAAAGAGAATAGCATGTCCATAGTGTCAGCCTGCTGGTGCTGACACCATGGATAGAACTTATAAGTTAAAGCGCGGGCAATCCAAATGAAGGACAATGGTGCTTCATTTACATCTCCCCCTCCCCCCCTAAACAGTGAAAACATTCTAAGGTACATACTGGTATGAGCTTTGTAATGTGAAACAAGTTTGATTCTAATTTTTTGTGGCCCGTATTTATCTTATAAATTGAATTAGATAATTTTTCTAAAATTTTACAAGGGCCAATTTTTATTTCATCTATTTTTTTTCTATTTAATCGGTTGCCATTTTCCACATATACAGTTTCCCACTTTTAATTGGCAAATTTTTCTGTTCTTGTCAAATTGTTGCTTATTATAATTGTGTGATTTTATAGTTCTTTCCAAAGCTATCCGTCTGTCTTGTAATAAATCATTTTGTGTCTTTTGTTCTTTCAATTCATTTGGTAAGATATCAATAACTTTTCCTTCCATCAAATTAATTGGAGAAAATCCTGTCACAGTGTGTTCAGTTTCATTATATTTCTGGGTACATTCGTGAGCAATAGTTGTCCATGCTGATTTACAATTTTTTTCATTAATTTTACACCTTATCTTGTTAACTAATGTTTGGTTTAACCGTTCATTTAAACCATTTGAAAATGGTGCATTCACTGCAGTAAAGATAATAGGTATTTTCTCTTTTTTTTAAATTCTTTGAATTCTTTCGAATTAATGCCCGGGTATTGATCTGATAAAATCATTCCAATTGTATTTTCTGGTACAACTTTTTTTACAAGTTTTATAAAATCGTCAGCATTTTGGGTTTCAGATATTAAAATGTGCCTGCATATCTGGTAAAATGATCTACCAAAAGATGTAAGTATGTTTTTGTAGAGCGGGAGCCACCAAATCCACCAAGGGTATCTATGGAGACTATTTGAAAAGGGTACATAGCGGGACCCAGATGAGACATCAAACCGTATTTAAATTTTGTTCTAGATTTATTTTTTATGCATATTTCACAGTTGTCACAATTTTTTTTCGTATTATGCGTTAAATTTCTTGCTGTATAGAATGGTTTGATTTTATTTTCTATTTGTTTCATTCCTATATGGCAGTATGAATTATGTATGTTCTTTATAATTTTTATATATAAGTAGAAATAATGAAGAAATACTTAACTGGAGCGGAAAAATCTGTTTTACAAAAAATACTACCGACTTCCAAAACAGAAATAACTTAGTTGTGGCTTTCCTGTCTAGATATCACTTAATTTACTTAAACAATATCTGTATAATATTGTTATATTGTTACAGAAATTATGTCAATAAGGAGAAAGTAAAAAAACAAAATAATACTACAAATTATGTTGCTCTTAGGAAATGCAAAAACCTCAATACCTATACCTACCTATTTCCCTACAGCTTCAATTTCTAAATTATTGTATTGTTTGTTTCTGTCTGTCTGCGCACGATTAGACAAGTTAATCTCGATTCGCTTCGACTTACTATAAAATCGCTACCGAATAAAAAACAAAACAACCAACTTCACACTAAAACGTTTCGATCAAACGACTCCAAGCAGTTTGTTACAGTAGATGGCATTCACTTTAGCTCAATTTCATATTTATTTGATGTCACCAACTGCATCAGTCTACTTGGAAATTAGAATAGTTAATAACGGGATTGCTACCATGTACCTTTTTATTTGCGAGTTTCCGATATTTCGGCACTGTTGCAAGCGCCATGATCAGGTAGTTACTGATGATCTTGCGGGTGGGTGTTATCCCGTTGTTAACTATTCTTATGTTAGTGACCATGAAAGTTTAAGACAATACTTGAAAAATGTTGTTTTTTTCGTAGGGGGTGTTGGGTAGCTAGAATATAATATGTCATCGGAAAGCGATAAATAAGACACCAATACAAAACGATTTTTTTTTCATAGTATATCGAGAAAATATAATCTAATCAAGATTTATTACAATCTTACGGAGTCTGCCATTTTCAGGTGACATATATATATCAGCCCCCCAACAACCCCCTTAAATCTGACCACGATATTCTGTAACACCCTCTACAGTATCCCACCGGGTTTTTTGTATGGAGTTTCGTTTCTACGCCAGCACATCACTTACTGACTAAAACCCATCAGCTTTCCTCGTAATGCCCATTGTGTTCCAGGGCCACGGTGAGTCTTTCGAACTAAATCCGCAACCCTGGAAACCGTCGTCCTATGTTTTCGCTCGCTTTGCGAAATAGGTTGCACCACTTGCAGCGGTGCAGTAAATAGTTTCATATGTACGGAGAAGTTTCACTAGCCATAGTGAATTAAGCTTAAGCGTAGGGATTTAAGCTTAGTTTTAAACATAAGGTTGTTTTCTTCCAACCCTCACTCATAAGTCTGACTCTATACTCACCAGCTTCGTCTCTTGTCCTCCAGATGGCGATAACGTGCGACTGCCCGATGACGCAGCCGGGTCCGACCCTGGCGGCCACCTGCGGAGGAGGCGCCTTCATGCTGTTCATGGGACTGTTGGAGGTGTTCCTCAGAAGCCAGTGTGATCTAGAGGACCCTTGTGGGAGGGCACAGGTGAGTCGAACAACCACACATACTTTGGATGGTGTCAAATAAATTTATTTAAGCGGTAATTTAACCCACGTACACTTATTGACATTCGTAACTTCAAAAACGGGAATAAAGGCAGATTATTCGACAGTCAAGATTCAGACAGTGGACTCCGGACAGCTTTAGGTGATGTCCTGAACTCATCGATCGTGATCACATCCTTTACATGTTTTGGTAAAGAAAAACGATTCATGATAATTCTGTTTCCGTGCAACCTATTTTTCGTGGATGAGAAATCCTCAAATGACTCCTCCCGCTCTGGGCGCAGCAGTATCTGTATACGACTTAGGTAAATCTGATAGATAATATTTATTTATTTATTTTTATAATATAATACAAATAAAAGTAACAGAAAATGCTTCTTAACTTTTCTGATAAAACGATAAAAACCCGATTACAAGTGGCGAAGTTATAACAAAGATAGGTAAACACCTACATACTTTCCTAAACGGAAAGTGCCGCGCCCTCGTTAGTTGTTAGTGTTACCCTTGACGTCATCGTCACAAACACACCTTGGAGACCTATTTCAATTTGCTAAGTGTAAAGCTACTGAAACTACGAAGTCGTTATATTTGATACAACCCATATGTACGTGGGATGCTCTAAATTTAAGTTTCAGTCTCTGCTATATTTGATGACTTCGGCAATCTATCTGCGTAATTTCAAATCATCTGTCTTATCCGTCTCCAATAGGGCAGTTTTATGATTTCCAATAGTCTTCATCCATATAAACATACTTACGTTTTACTAAAATGTTGCTGACTATTTTACGAATTTGTGAAAGGTACGAAAGGAAGCTGTACAATTTTTACGTTTGCGGCAAGATTATTTGCCTCTGGTGCAGAGCTCGACCCTACCTCCTTCGAAGTAAATTCCTGGCTACGGCCTTGTCATAATGTGCCCGCTCATTTATAAATTTTTATATAGTACATTATCTTTCTAACCAATTGATCCTCATTTATCTTTACTTCAAATGTTTGAGTTCTCACTTTTCTTTTCGCTATCCATTGTAAGTTATTCATGTAACATGATGTAAGAGTTTAATACTGCAAAAAACGGTTGTCGTGATCAGTTTATAATAATGTAAAGATATATCTACATACCTAAATGAAAGTTTGAGAGAAACCTAACTAGATTGACATGAGAGCGTTCTAAAAACTTCGCATGTTCCGTTCAGTTTTTGCGTTCAATTCCATTAGCTTAAAGACAACATTTATCTTCAAACATTTCTTAATGTAACAATTGCCATTAATAACGAACAAAACTATTTAGTAGCAAAAAACCACCCCTTTCTCGTCTCTCACGAGATTCACACAATGCAGAAGGTAAAAAATGATTGGCAACATAATAGCACATGGTGGCACATGCCTGGCTACACTTCATTATGTTTGACACGTGCCCGACATTATCTACCCATCGCGTATCCAGCGATCCACCGATAGACGCTGATGCACCTTATCGGGCTCTCATCTTAAGGAAAGAAGAAATAGAGCGAAGCAAGATATCTTTGGTATTAGCATTAGCATTAGTATCATCTTAAACAGTTGTGAAACTCTAGTTGGTATGACTGTATACATTTCGTTTATTCATTTTAATATACATACAATTTACATTTTTAATTATATCTTTAAAAAAAAACATTAGTAGTCCGCCGTCGTCGGGAGCAGGGTCCAAGCCACCGGTGGTTAGGGCTCCAGAGAAAGGAACCTCCTCACAATACGAGCCGTATCGAGGAGTGCTGCCTTCTGTATCAGGCCCTTTATCCAACTGCGCAACGCCAGCTTCGACAGCTGGTCGTCGAAGCTTTTGGCCATCAGGCCATTAGCCGTAATGACAATCGGCACAATGACAGCCAAGTCCACATTCCACATGTCGACAACCTCGCTAAGTCGAGATACTTAATTTGTTTCTCTTTCTCAGCTTTCACGAGATTCTCGTCATGTGGAATGGTAACATCGATTATCATTGTGCGGCGCGCTAATCGGTCTATCACCACTGTACATACATTTATTATTAATGTGCCAATACTATCGTATGATGTGGCTTCGCACACGTTACTTATTCGAATGTGATAGCCTCCGTGTAACTCCTGTCAATAACCAATCGGTTTATTACGTACATTAAGTTAATATTTGCCAACGTGGTGTTCTTTTTATGTGTGGTATGTTATGGTTCTTGGTATGTTTAAGGTCTAACGACCTCACACACCCTAGTGTCTGAGTTTCTAAACCGCCTCAAGGGACTCTCAACGTTTAACGTGCCACCGTGGTGAAAGGATTAGCCAATCGCAGAAGGACGAAGGACAGATGGTCGTTAGACGGTAGAAGACGTTACAGAAGGTCGAAAAATACGCGCTCGGGGAGGCTCCGATGCATGGTGCTACCGATGCTAACACGCTAAGTAAAGGACTTACATAAACAAGCTAACCAAATTTTTTTGATAAACAATAATGAAGAACTAAATAGGCAATATGCATGAAAAAAATATGTTTTATCTATACAGTTCATCTAAAAAATCCAAAAATATAATACTAAGAGTGAAAATAGAATCAAAATTACTCGAAAAAAAAACGAGATAATTATTTCAAACAAATGTATCTGTCCCTGTCGCGAAAACGCTGTTTTCTATGGCAGCTGTATAAACGTCATGAACTTTGACGTCAAAGTCCATACAAAACTTCTCTCTCTAATTGTAATCTTTGAAACTTTATAACTTAATCACTGACTGTTTACTAGAACTTATAAGCTTTAATTTAAATTTCATCTTGCAAATAAAATAATCGCCAACATATTCCCTTTTATTTGATTCGTCTACTAGGATATTTGATTTTTTATGGAGTAGAACAACAGTTTCCTACGGATCTATCACACATTTTGACAGAAGACCGTCTACAGCCGGTCTACTTTGTCAACATGTCACCGTGTTGCTGGAGTGAGCATGAGGTAAAGTGTCATTCCATCTTGTTTGTACGGATTGACAGCTCACTTCACCTAAACTTACTTAGGCCTAACCACTAGGTTGGGTTAGCTAGGTTAGGAGAATCATAATATTAATCTCATAACAATCTGTCAAATTTCATTTTCATCTTTATCGCTAAAGCATTAGGTTCAAAGTTAAGCTTTTGACAGTGACGGGAAGCGTGCTTTGCTTTCTGATTCTGCTAAAGTAGCTTTTTTAGGTTTGCAGATTCTAACACCTCACAGCCCATTGATCTCGATTTAGTTTCAATATCGGTGGCTTCCGGTCCTAAGGAAGTGTTCCTTTTGTACTTTGCGCCAGGTACCTCAAAGTACTTTAAATATTATCTAACTTGCAAGACGTCAAATCGATAGCTTTCTCAAGTACAGGAATTAATTTTCTTGTCATATTCTGCGTTTAGTAAGAAACATCGTTAGATAATGTTTGGTCACGAAGTAACGATTGCTTCCAATCATAGTTGTATCACTTATCGTTGAATATTGTTATTGCTTTAGTGTGAAGAGCAATATTGTCGCCATTATCAAACAAAATAAGTGGCAGCCAATTAGTCATTCTAAGAAAACCTTATTTTTCGGGTAAGTTGCGTACTTATCTTGGTACCTACTTCTTCGTTTTATCTAGTCAAAGGTTATTTGAATGGTTTTTTTTCATTTCTCAAAACCTACTGATCAGATAATATTGCTGAAAAATCTCAACAAAAGGCGGTGATGTAAGCGTTTTAAAATCTATGATAAACAGAGACAACACTAATTGCGTGTCATCCAATAAATGAAATTTTGTGTGACAAGTTTAGAAGACTTCAAAAGCTTGCTCTGTTTTTTAATAATCTATATTAATAGTATAGTATGTATATTTTTCATACTAGTCCTTAATACCATATTTCGTTAACATGTTAACTTATAATATTTAACAAGAATAAAACCTTCCTACATTATTTTAGTTGGAGTAAAGAAAGTCTTTAATTTCTATCAAAGGTAACATTTATTTATCATTAACTTACAAGAAAATACAAAAAGTATTACAAAATATCCAAAAGTATTAAGTAAACAATATTAAAATTTATAATTTTTAGAATTAACATATTTTATTTTTTAACGGACTAGTTTTTCTTAGGTCTTCTTCAAGTCAACACTCGATACAAATGTAAAAAACTTAGTTTATTTAACTTTGTTTTTTTCTTTGCGATTGTTCACCTAGTATATTTTTTTTTACAAAAACCAAAAGCATCAAAAATTATGATTTCTCTTAAAAATAAATTTTTATCTCATTACTTCTTGCTAACTGACTGTTATCGATAGACAATTTAGTAATGTAGCAAATAGCTAGCTTTTTTTAATGATTATAATATAATTATGCTAGTAATTCCTGTTTTTTGATAAGAAGGAATTTATGAAAACCGGTAAAAACATCGAGGTGTTTTTCTTATCGAACTTTAGTTATTGATATTGCCTCCTTGACAATACAGTATGAAAAATTCGTCCCGACAATTTGAACTGCGCAATCAATATTAAAATCCAAAATAAAATTAAGTAAATATTAATAAGTTTTCGAATAGCCAAACGTGAATGAGGTTATTATTGTATGATTTTACCCAAAGCTACTGTTTTCAGAGCCCCCCTGAGGTGCTCAAGAATCAGTAGCTTTAGCTTAGCAGAAATCAGAACCTAAGGACCTGTCCTCAGGCCCTTCCTAAAAGCCATCTGTAGGTGATCATCACACTGTAATACGTTATCATCCCTTATTTCCTCTAATTTTCTGAACAAAATAATTCGAATTCTTTCGAAATCTAATACAGTCCAACCCATTTCAAGAGCATAATCATTCCACGAAGTTCAGTAATACAAGTTCTGCATGCGCATCTAATTCAGCTCTGCGTAATCGTTTGTTTTGCAAATGTATTCGTTTCAAATTCGGTAGAAGTTCGAGTGCTCTAGCAAAAATTCTACGGTTTTTATCAGACAGCGAACAGGAAAGCAGTGCCTTTGAAGTATATATTTCGGTAAATAACATTTGAGCCAATGACCGGCAATCATACGCCAATCTCTTGCATTCAGCGAGTTTGTCAGCATTAACATACACACCGGAATGCTCCAGTAGTTCAACAAGTCCCGGAGCAGGCTCACGATACTTAAGTGTCCATCTTGAGTCATCATCGTATCCTGGAGGAAGATATCTGCTATTCTGGATTAGTTCTGTTTCAAAACAGTTACGTGCCAAATTATTTGGTTGAGGACTTCTCATCATTTTCATTATTTGACAGAATATGTTTTTAATCCATTTGTTGCCTCTAACAATCCAATCCATCTCCAATCCATACAGTGCAAGATACTTCAGCAATGTTGTCAGAGCATTTTCATCCAATCTAGGACTTAAATTTTCACCGTCCTGGTTATTTTCTTTGTATTTCACAGCTTTTATTGAACATGTCCTTAATGCTTTTGCTGTAAAAACTTCTACCAGTAATAGTTTTGCCATTGTTTTACAATTATTTGACAATCTCTTGCAATCAGCAAGTCGGTCGACATTTACATACACACCGGTCTGTTCCATTAGTTCAACTAGCCCCGGAGCAGACTCACGATACTTTAGTGTCCATTTTGAGTCATTGTATTCTTGAGCAAGATTTATACGTTCCTGACGTCGTGTTTCCTTTAGTAGTTCATTTCTTTCACAGTTTCTTATCTCTGTTATTCTTTGATGGAAAATGTCTCTTATTCTTTCATTACTGCCTACTTTCCATTTCTTTTCCAATCCATATTGTTCAAGAAACATTATCAGTGTTGTCACAGCATTTCCATCTAACGTAGGTCGGACAATTGTGTCGATGCGGTTAGAATTTTCTACTTTAACAGCAGTCACGGAACATGTAGTCAATGCACTTGTTGAAAAAACTTCAGTTAGTAATAATTGAGCCAGTAATTCACTATTATTTGACAACCTCTTGCATTCAGCGAGTTTGTCAGCATTAACAAACACACCGGAATGCTCCAGTAGTTCAACAAGTCCTTCAGCTGGTTCTGGATACTTTAGTGTCCATCTTGAACCATGCGCGTCGTATTCTGGAGGACAAACCACGCGTTTTTGACAAAGTTTTTCCTTAACAGGTTCTAGCGCAACATGTTCGTCTTTCCCATTCCTTTTCAAATATCTCATCACTTCAATTTTTTGCTGGATACTGTTCTGAATACATTCGTAATCCGTTATTTTCCAATTCTGTTCTAGTCCAAACTCTGCAACAAACTTCAACAAAATTATCACTGCATGTTTATCTAATACAGGACTATCAATATTTTTTTCTTTGTCAAGATCACCGAAGTTTGCATCAGTCACTGAACATGAACTCAATGCACTTGAAATAAATATTTCGGTTAGTAATCTTCGAGCCAATGTCAAACAGTCAGTCGACAATGTCTTGCATTCAGCGAGTTTGTCAGCATTAACGTATACACCGGAATGTTCCATTAGTTCAACAAGTTCTGGAGCAGGCTCACGATACTTGAGTGTCCATCTTGAGTCCTTTGCGTCGTATTCTGGAGGTAGATTTGCAGCGTCTTCCACTCGAAGATTTTTCGCTAGAGATTCATCATCGTCACAATCTTTTTCATGGCCTCGTTTTCTATCTTCATTTAATTTTGGGACATCTGTCGTATTGTTTTTTGAAGAAGATGCGGCGATGTCCATCTCAGCTTTCGTTTTAGCGTACGGGTGGAACTTACCTTCCAGCTTAATTGATGTTTATCTGGAAACAATTTTACAAGTTTAGTTTAAAGGCCGTTTACAATAACCTAGGCGTTTATTTATTTATTTATTTAATACTTTACGCACACATGTACAGAGGTGGACTTAATGCTTTAGGCATTTTCTACCAGTCAACCTTTGGATGATGCAAAGAATAATAATGGTAGGTGCAAAATAGTAATGATAATAGTGGTACGTTTGACGCTAGACTACTCGTATAACTTACTGATGGTAAGTTTAATGTATCAATAACCATGCCATGCCATGGGCGTTATGGTTCCTTAACCAAAACGTCCATGGCATCCATCGGTCCTCCTTCGTATGGGAAGAAACCTTTGCGTAGCAAGGGGACAGTAACAGCCTGGTGTTATATTAAAAAAGTAGCATTTTTACTTAAAAATAGATTTTTTTTGTCTTCAGACGTAAATATTAACGGTCAACTAAACTTGAACGATGAAATCCGTTTCAACAATAAGCACCGACTGTTGAAGGGGTGGATTCTATCATTGAAGACGCGGTTCACTGTAATATTAACAGACTGTAAAGAAAAGATGAGGTTCATAATTCACCTGAATCTTTGTTGTTTAAAATCGTCCGCTCCTGTTTTGTTAATCTATACTAATCTATACTAATATTATAAAGAGGAAACATTTGTTTGTAAGTTTGTATGTTTGTCAGTTTGTATGTAGGGGGTAATCTCAGGAACTACTGGTCGGATTTGAAAAATTCTTTCAGTGTTAGATAGCCCGTTTATCGAGGAAGGTTATAGGCTATATATCATCACGCTTAGACAAATAGGAGCGGAGCAATAATGGAAAATGTGACGCAGACAAAGTTGCGCGGGTCAGCTAGTATTATAATATAAAGCAGAAGAGTTTGTTTGTTTGTTTGGTTGAACGCGCTAATGAACTCCTGGTCCGATTTGAAAAATTCTTTCAGTATTAGATAGCCCATTTATCGAGGAAGGTTATAGGTTATATATCATCACGCTAAGACCAATAGGAGCGGAGCAATAATGGAAAATGTGACGCAGACAAAGTTGCGCGGGTCAGCTAGTATTATAATATAAAGCAGAAGAGTTTGTTTGTTTGTTTGGTTGAACGCGCTAATGAACTCCTGGTCCGATTTGAAAAATTCTTTCAGTATTAGATAGCCCATTTATCGAGGAAGGTTATAGGTTATATATCATCACGCTAAGACCAATAGGAACGGAGCAGTAATAAAAATGTTACGCTGACGACGTTGCACGGGTCAGCTAGTTGCAAATAAATGGCTTGTATTATAAAAGGAGGCACTAATTGTTGCAGTAACAGATTTCCTAGTTGCAAAACAAAATTTCTTTCATCACTATTAGATATATGTATGTAGACGCCATTACAGCCAGAACACGTAAATTAATGTTCGTCTTCAAAAGTTTACGTCATGTGGCGGAAACTAAAACTATTGACACAGTCTACTTTGCCTTAGTGCAATCAATTCTTTCCTATTGCATAACGGCATGGGGTGGAATCCCAAAAACGTCTGTGTTAAAGTTGGAGTGAGCTCAAAGGGCTATCTTAAAAGTTAGTCGTAAGCTTTCCTTTCTCTTTCCAACGAAAGAACTTTATCAACAATGCAAAGTACTGACTGTTCGACAATTATTCATCCTGAACACAATTACTCGCAAGAATACACGCGTTCCATACTATCCTGATAACATTCTAAACAAGAGACGCAAACACACCGTCTGTAAATCTACTTCTTTTAAAACCAGGTTCAGTCGTAGATTCTTTTGTTTCCTTGGCGATTACCTGTACAATAAAATCAACAAAACTATTTCCATCTACCATTTGACAAAAATTAAATGTAAAATGAAGGTCCAAAAACGGCTTCAATCTCTCGATTATGAAGCAACAGAGAGACTCTTAGAGGTTATCGCTTAGAAAGTTAGAACTTATGTCCCACCTAAACACATTACACAAACGTGCACGAACATCCTTCCTAACTCTACACACACCTGCACACACTTTTGCACCTAATCCTAAGACACTCTTACACGAACATCCACACTCAACGTTATTTTGTATTTACTAAGTAATTATCTCTAATTAATTACCTATTTATTTTGCATTAAGTCGTAATTTAACTTGTAACTTTTTCTACAGTAGCAACTAATCCGCGTAGGTTCGGAGGCCTGGAGCCCTGTAACACAGGTTTTCCTGGTATAGGCTCCAGTCTCCACAAAATCAATGTTATATACCGATTGTAAGCATGTACTGTATTTTAAAAATTGTTTTGTATTTCATTGTGTGTGGAGAAAATAAACGTTTATTTATTTATTATTATATATTATTATTATTACTATTCAACATTCTTAGTAATGCGAGCACATCATCGGTTGATGTATTATTAAGAATGTCCCTGTATCCTTTTGTAATTTCAAATAATAATCGTTTGAAATTTATTGGGTCTTTAATTCATATTCATCTAAAGGGCAAGCTTTTAAGCATCTCCTCGATTAACAACATTTTCTTCATTATCATTATCTTCATTTCGAACTGCTGCTTTTCCAATCTATATTGGCGTCGACTTCCAGTCGTGGAAGAGCTCGTGGCTAAATACCAATACCTGTTGGTATTTTGATAGTTTGACTGGAAGCCGACCCCAATGTAGTTGGAAAAAGGCTATTATAGGCAGATGATGATTGGGGTCGACTTCCAGTCAAACCGGATTCAGCTGAATATCACCATTTTACATGGAGCGGCTGCCTACCAGACCTCCACAACCCATTAAATGGGTAACACGATACTCCTTGGCAGGACTGGTGTCAGATTTTCTGGCTTCTGACTATCCGTAACGACTGCCAGAGATCTCCAATTGACAGCCGGGACCAACAGCTTAACGTGCTTTCCGAGGAACGGGGAAACTCGGTTTGTTAAGATGGTCACCCATCCACAGACCAACCTCGGCAAGCGTTTCTTAACCTTGAAGATCGACCTGTGCGGCTGCTAATAACGCTTCAAATTCCTAAGCAATTCAACTGTATAGTTACTAACTCGATAATTTCTCAGCGCGGTAGGTCCTTTTTCGTCTAAATTTTAAAAGAATCCTAAATTGTTTCACGACTACATCTATACTAATATTATAAAGCAGAAGAGTTTGTTTGTTTGTTTGGTTGAACGCATTAATCTCAGGAACTACTGGTCCGGTTTGAAAAATTATTTCAGGGTTAGATTGCCCATTTATCGAGGAAGGTTATAGGCATATCATCACGCTAAGACAAATAGGAGCGGAGCAGTAATGGAAAATGTGACGCAGACGAAGTTGCGCGGGTCAGCTAGTCTTTAATATGGTTCTAGTTTCGTAAATTCCCTGCAGTGACGCAAAGAATGACTTTCTGGGCATAGAACGCAGTCTTTTGATAGTGTAATCTGTGACTTTTCCAGACTAAAGCGATGTCGCTATGTTTCGCTTTTGAAGGTGGGCCAACTGGTTCGAAGCATGATAAAAAAAAATGGAAATGAGGCTACATTTGGTGTTCAAATTAGCAAATAATAAAAAAATAACCGTATCGTTCGGCACCCGGTTCACTCAATGGTCTTCCTAAACTTCTTTATCTTGAACCCAGGCTATCTTCGTAGTGTTTACACTTTTCTCAAGTACCCATAACATTTAACGAAATCCTAAACAGATTGACACCTTCGTGCATTATTTTAAGCGGGTTTAATGAAACATTACTTCAATTTCTATCAAAGACAACATTTATTTGTATTTCATTAACGTATTAGAAAAATATAATATAAAAACATTGAAATCCAAAATAAAATTAACAATAATTTTTAACAATCTATTTTCAAATCAAATCAAATCAAATCAAAATTGTTTATTTGTTAGAATATGGTACAATTGATGTTATTATAAGAATGGTTCAAGCATATCCTGCCCTTATATGGCGTACAAATATTTCTATATAAAAAAGATACAAAGCTTATATTAATTAACCTATTCATAATCATGGATTAGAGAATAATAATATGAATTTATAATATTCAACAAATAAGTATTGAAATTGTACCTAATGATTAATAATTAATTAAAATTGTATTATATTATTAATGACTTATCCTCTAAATATTCTTGAACACTAGTATTTTTTTCTATTAAAATACTATACAATACCCTTTTGAACAACGGCAATGGCAAATCTTGAGTATTATTTGGTAAATCTATACTAATATTATAAAGCAGAAGAGTTTGTTTGTTTGTTTAATTGTTTGTTTGTTTGTTTGGTTGAACGCGCTAATCTCAGGAATTTCTTCGGTCCGATTTGAAAAATTCTTTCAGTGTTAGATAGCCCATTTATCGAGGAAGGTTATAGGCTATATATCATCACGCTAAGACAAATAGGAGCGGAGCAGTAATGGAAAATGTGAGGCAGACGAAGTTGCGCGTGTCAGCTAGTGGTTATATATAATAATTGCCATGCAGTACGTATTTCTTTTAAATAGCATTAATTTTTTGTGGTAATTTTAATTTGTCTTTGTGTCGTGTTCTACTATTTGTTTTGTAAATGCTTTTTTTCAAATAAATGATAATTATTTTTTACAAAAATGCATATTTGAAAAATATAGAGACATGGTAAAGATAGTATTTTAAGTTTTTGAAATAATGGCTTACAGCTATCTAAAAAGCGGGCTCCACAAATTGCCCGGATGCATTTTTTTTGTCCTTCAAAAACTCTTTGCACGTCTACTGAGTTACCCCAAATTATAAGACCATATCTGAGTACAGATGGTACATAAACATGGTAAGCAACCATTGCGGTATTTAGATTAACCGTTTGTCTTAATCTTTTCTTTTCTTTCTTCTTTTCTCTTATTTATGGTTACAAATTCGTTCTTGTCAACTTGTTCAACCCTTCCTGATTTAATTTAAAACAAATCATGTTCATTCCTACATATGTATCTGTTGAAACAGTGAACAATTACAAGTATTTATTAATTTTTATGATCTTAACATTTTCTTCTTTTTACTTGCTAACTAATTGTGCTATTCGTTTATTAAATCAAACTTTTTTAGTATCATCATACTTAATTGTGCTATTAATTAGTAAAACTGCCCGTAAAAAGATTGAAGATTTTGCTTTCACGTAATAAATTTATAGGAGGTAAATTTATTGCGTGAAACATTTAAATAAACAGAAAGAGTTTACAAATATCTCAATACTGTATGAAAAATTCGTCCCGACAATTTAAATGGCGCGACTAATAATAAAACACAAAATTAAATTATTTTTAAGTCCTTGTCGAATAGTCAAAATGTAATTGGAATAGTTATAACTGTTATAAGCTACTGATTTCTGAGCGCCCCAGATCCTTTCTAAAAGCCATTTGTTGCTTATAATAATATTAAAACATGTCATATTTCCTTATTTCCTCTAATTTTCTGAGCAAAATAATTCTAAGTCTTTCGAAATCTAATACAGTCCAACCCTTTTCCAAAGCGTACTCATCCACAAAGTTCAGTAAAACAAGTTCTGCATGAGCGTCTAATTCACGTCTGTTTTGCAAATGTGTTCGTTTCAAATTCGGTAGAAATTCGGGTGCTCTAATAAACATTCTGCCATTTTTATCAGACAATGAACAAGAACGCAGTGCCTTTGAATCATAAATTTCGGTTAGTAACATTTGAGCCAATGATCGGCAATCATACGCCAATCTCTTGCATTTAGCAAGTTTGTCAGCATTAACGTATACACGGGAATGTTCTATTAGTTCAACCAGTCCCGGAGCAGGCTCACGATACTTTAGAGTCGTTTTGGTGGTAAATTTATTTTTCTTAAAACAGTAACGGTCCAAATAATTTTTATAAGGGCATCTCATCATTTTCATTATATGACAAAATATGTTTCTAATCCATTTGTTGCCTCTGACTATCCAATCCATATCCAATCCATACAGTGCAAGATACTTCAGCAATGTTGTCAGAGCTTTTTCATCCAATCTAGGTCTTAAATTAGCATCGTCCTGGTTATTTTCTTTCGATTTCACAGCTTTTATTGAACATGTCCTTAATGCTTTTGTTGTAAAAACTTCTACCAGTAATAGTTTTGCCATAGTTATACAGTTTTTTGACAGTCTCTTGCACTCAGCAAGTCGTTCGATATTCACATACACACCGGTCTGATCCATTAGTTCTACTAGCCCCGGAGCAGGCTCACGATACTTTAGTGTCCATTTTGAGTCATTTTCATTGCATTCTCGAAGAAACTTTTTCCGTTGCTGAAGACGCTGAAGTTCTTTATCCTTTAGACGTTCTTCTCTTTCAACGTATTGTATCCCTCTCATTCTTCGACGGAAAATGTTTCTTATTCTTTCGTTACTGTCTACTTTCCATTTCTTTTCCGATCCATATTCTGCAAGAAACTTCAGCAGTGTTGTCACAGCATTTCCATCTAATATAGGTCGGACAATTGTGTCGTCGCGGTTAGAATTTTCTACTTTTACAGCAGTCACGGAACATGTAGTCAATGCACTTGTTGAAAAAACTTCAGTTAATAATAATTGAGCCAGTAATTCACAATTATTTGACAACTTCTCGTATTCAGCTAGTTTGGCGGCATTAACATACACACCGGAATGTTCCATTAGTTCAACAAGTCCCTCAGCAGGTTCTCGATACTTTAGTGTCCATCTTGAGTCATGCGCATCGTATTCTGTAGGAAGAACCACGCGTTTTTGACGAAGTTTTATCTTTACAGGTTCTTGCGCAACATGGTCGTCTTTGACATTCCTTTTCAAATATTTCATCACTTCCAGTTTTTGCTGGATACTGTTCTGAATACATTCGTAATCTGATATTTTCCAATTCTGCTCTAGTCCATACTCTGCAACAAACTTCAACAAAATTATCATTGCATGTTTATCTAATTCAGGACAATCAATATTTTCGTCTTTGTCAAGATCACCGACGGTTGCATCAGTCACTGAACATGAACTCAATGCACTTGAAGTAAATATTTCGGTTAGTAATCTTCGAGCCAATGTCAAACAGTCATTCGACAATGTCTTGCATTCAGCGAGTTTGTGAGCATTAACGTATACACCGGAATAATCCATTAGTTCAACAAGTTCCGGAGCAGGCTCACGATACTTGAGTGTCCATCTTGAGTCATTTGCATCGTATTCTGGAGGTAGATTTGCAGCGTCTTTCACACGAAGATTTTTCGCTTGAGATTCATCATCGTCACAATCTTTTTCATGGCCTCGTTTTCTATCTTCATTTAATTTTGGGACATCTGTCGTATTGTTTTTTGATGAAGATGCGGCGATGTCCATCTCAGCTTTCGTTTTAGTGTAGGGGTGGAACTTACCTTCCGGCTTAATCGATGTTTATCTGGAAGCAATTTTACAAGTTTAGTCTAAAGGCCGTTCACAATAACCAAGACGTTTGACTACTCGTATAACTTACTGATGGTAAGTTTAATGTATCAATAACTATGCCATGCCATATGCGTTATGGTTCCTTAACCAAAACGTCGATGGCATTCGTCGTTCTTTCTTTGTATGGGTAAAAACCTTTGCGTAGCAAGGGGACAGTAACAGCCTGTTATTATAGTCTCTATTAGAAAACTAGCATCTTTTTACTTAATAAAAGATTATTCTTGTCTTCACACGTAAATTTTAACGGTCAACTAAACTTTAACGATGAAATCCGTTTCAACAATGACCGTCGCCGACTATTGTAGGGGTGGGTAAGTGGATTCTATCGTAGAAGACGCGGTTCACTGTATTATTAACTGACTGTAAAAAAACACGTGGTTTATAATTCACCCGAATCTTTGTTGTTTAAAATTGTCCGCTCCTTTGTTAATTGCAAATGGCTTGAATTATAAAAAGAGGCACTAATTGTTGCAGTAACAGATTTCCTAGTTGCAAAACAAAATTTCTTCGTCACTATTCAACATTCTTAGTAATGCGAGCACATCATCGGTTGATATATTATTAAGTAATTCCCTGTATCCTTTTGTAATTGCAAGCAATAATCGTTTTAAATTTCTTGGGTCTTCAGTTCATATTCATCTAAAGGGCAAGCTTTTGCATCTCCTCGATTACCAACATTTTTTTCATTATCATTTTCTACATTTCAAACTAATTACGCTTCAAATTCCTAAGCTATTGAACTTTATATTTTTGACTCAATTTCTCAGCGCGGTAGGTCTTTTTCTTCAAAATTTTAAAGAATTCTAAATTGTTTCACGACTTTATATCTTTAATTTGATTCTAGTTTCGTGAATTGCCTGCAGTGACGTACAAAGTATGACTTTCTGGCCATAGAACGCAGTCTTTTGATGGTGTATATTTGATGTTTCTAGAGTTAAACGGTACCGTCAGGTTTCACTTTTGAAGGTGGGCCAACTGGTTCGAAGTATGATAAAAAAAATGGAAATAGAGACTAAATTTGGGGTTCAAATTAGCAAATTATAAAAAAAATAACCGTATCGTTCGACACATAAAATGATAGAGCATCCTGGATGCTTTTTTCACTCAATAGTATTCCTAAACTCGGCTGTTCAAAATCAAAACCTAGCAAGGGACATTTTTTCCAAATTTGATTTTAAGCACAAAAAAATGTGCTTATGCAAAAACAACTATATTTCTATCGTTATTAGGACTATGTAGAGTGCACGTCCTAATCCCGTAATTTTAAGAACGTTAAAAGTCTAATCTCGAGTCTCGTTAAAAATAGGTACCTCACGGGGTATAATTATATTTCTGCCAGATTTGTGGGACTATTCGAAAGAGATACCGCGGCTCCGGAACACAAAGGGCAATGAAGGAAAATGGATGGGTTTTAGTCAGTAGAAGTCTGACACTCCCTCTCGCTCCGCCCAGAGCGGGAGAAGTCATTTGATGATCTCCCGTCACTAAAAAATAAAAAGGGGGTATAATTTACGTACATTTTTGTGAAGTTATTGACAGTGATGGTCACTGAAATGAGATTGTGACTAGATTTTGAAGTTTTAAATTTCGGGAATGTGCAGTCTAATCCCAGTTTCAATGAGTCAATAACACCTATAATTTCCCTACATTATTGACAAGTTTTTGACAGTGATTTTCGCTGAGATGATATTAGATAACTAGATTTTGAACTTTTTCATTACGGGAATTGGGCTTCTGAGGCGTTAGCACGAGTGCGTGACGTAAACGTAAACTAAATACGCCGATTTTTATTCAGAAATACAAGTATCCTTAAGCATATGTATAGATCCAATTTTTTGCGAAGTGTAAAACCAGTATTCCTCAAAGATATAAATAAATAAATAATATTGAGTAGACATATATAGTAATATACTTACACTACTAATACTTCACGTTTACGTCACCCACTCGTGCTAGCACCTTTGGTCTCTTTCTAAAAAACTGTTTTTAGAAAAAAGTCATCAAAGGCTGATTTAAGTTATCCATACAGACGCCTTCTAGACGGTATTGGGTCTTCCCTGCTCGGTTTTTGTGTTGCTTGTATGTCATGTACAATGATGTTGTGTGTGATAATTGCTTTCCTTCTTCCTAGCACAAAACCTGCAGCTATAACTAACGATATCGCACACGATGAACAAACATCTACTTTCGCTGATAGTGAAAAGTCTATAAAACATGCACTTCTAAAACGCTTGCCATTAACCAGCTTGATCCACAACCTCAACGTTCTACTTCTGGCGATTCAGTCGCCGATCCGAAATATGTTCCTACCTCTGATTTTGATGAGAGTACAATTTCGGTCATTTTTTTTATTTTTTTTTATTCAAAACGGGGAAGCTTTTGGCCCAAATCTCACATGATGGAAAGTGATGATTAGGCCGAAGATGGAAGCGAGTTTCACCCGGAATCCTCTTACACAGAGGAACTGGCTATCATACCTCTAACTGCCGGAACACAACAATGCTGTTAACATTGTTGTTATGGCGACAGACTAAGACATGCTTGCCAGGCGGACTTAGAACAAGTCCTACCACCAACCAAACCGAGCAAAAAATTTGCCTCCGCTGGGAACCGAACCCCGACCTCTGGGTCTGAATCAGGTGGTATAACCACTAGACCACGGAGGCGGTTAGTGACACCTGTTTAGCACACCACATATTGGATATTCATTGCGAAGATTTATTCAATAATGACAATACATTGAATTGTATTGATAACCCTTTAGAGCAAAACACAAGAACGCATTCCACACGATGTCATTGGTTATATTTCAGAAAATACAAAACAGATCTTTATCGCAGAATATCCTGAACCAATTTATATTACATAAATAATCTTACTAACCGTAATATATTTAAAAATAAAAACATGCTGAAGCACCATATGATTCAAAGTTCTTGCGATGGAAAGTGCCGACGACGATGCTAAGAATTGTCATATCAGGATAAACTGGCAATATGGGAACAATATTGGAACGGGAAATTTCAAACAAGACGCGGATTTTTAAACAAGTTCGTCCAATTCTCTGAAATAAAAAGACAAAAAGTTGACACCAATCAATCGACCACTAATCCTAGTCAATCCAAAAATTTGATCCAGAAACAATATATACTCGGTTATAATCCTGCTGATAGTCATTACCGTAGACATAATTCACCGTTTACGAGATACATGCCAAGAGAACTGACAGTACGCCAGATGAACCTCGATTTTATGAAGAAACACCCACAAGAACGATGTTCGGAAACATACAGAATAGAACGCTTTTATTTACGCTAAAACTATTGATTCTACAAAAAAGAAGGTTATTACATACATTATAGGAAATTTGGTCTAGTTTAATTTATTATATAGCTATGTTTATCGTACAATGAGTAAGAAAGGAGATATTGTTAAAAAAACTGTTTTTTGACGCTATTTTTCCAATACGGCGGCGCGAGCGGCAAAGATACGAGGTGGCAAAGTTGAAATTCGTAAAGAGCACATCGAAATCTATAAAATCACCAATTTACAAAACTCTCGGAAAACTTTCCAAGTAACCTCACCTTTTTTGCACCAAATGACTGTACTACATGCAAGGTATTTATTTTGGATTTCTCCAAAAACTTTTTAGAGAAACCAATTCAAATACCTAGTAATTTATCTTGCTAGGTTTTTATTATGGATTTCATGTGATACTTATGTTGGATTACCCAAATCAAACTTAAGTAAGGCACATAAAACTTGCACAACTAGACTTAAACTAGCCTATAATGTAAAGCAAGTTGTATTTCTGTTGTGAAAATGAAAACAGTACAAAAAAAAATATTTTCCTTCTCCTATAAAATTTGCTTGGATCCTCTTGCTAGGTTTTGATTTTGGACAGCCGAACTTCTTTATCTTCAACCCGAGCTAGCTTCTAAGTTTTAACACTTTTCTCAAGTACCCATAACATTTAACGAAATCTTACACATATTAGCGCCCTCCACACGTAAAGTTCGGACCGCGGGAAACAGCACGCGCCGTTCCATCCCTCGCTCCGAACTGTACGTGTAGATGTGCGGGTCTAACAGTCCGATCTGGCATATCAACGTAAAGCGCACATCTCACAGTTTTACGCACGCATCACGTATAAAAGTAAATTACAAAAATGGCGGTTTGGAGCGTCAAAGCTATCACAGAGTTCATTCGTTTGTTCCGTGAACATCCGTGTCTCTGGAAGATAAAAAGTAAGGAGTAGGTATAGTAACAGGAACATGAGAAACAAAGCATATGACGAGCTCGTTGAATTTTGCAAGTCAGTAGGTTTTGTTTCAGCTGACCGCGATTTCTAACTACAAACTAAACTAACTACGATTTAAAACAAATCCAGCTAACGCTATGACCAAACGATCGTCCATTTTTCTTACTACTGCTTAAAAACTTTTAAAAGTTATAACGTTCCACGCGCCAGTCCAAACTGCAGTCCAAACGCTTGAAAATCAATTTACACGCACAGTTCGGAACGCTTGTCTAGATTATGTAAGTTTCGTCGGCAATCCAAACCGTGAATACATTTTTAATCGTAATTAGCACAACAGTTTGATCCGCAGTCCAAACTATACAGATCTAACTGCGGTTTGGAACGCAGTCCAAGACGCGCGGTCCGAACTTCATGTGTGGAGGGCGCTATTGACACCTTCGTACGTTATTTTAATCGGGTTTAATGAAACAGGACTTCAATTTCTATCAAAAACATCATTTATTTGTACTTCATTAACGTATAAGAAATATATAATATAAGAAACATTGAAATCCAAAATTAAATAAAAAATAGTTTATAACAATCTATTTTCTCTTATTTATGGTTAAAATTCGTTTTTGTTCTTCAACCCTTCTTGATTCAATTTAAAACAAAAATCATGTTAGGAATTAACATGATTTTTTTTTAAATCGAATCATGAAATACATATGTATCTGTTGAAAAAGTGAACAAGCATTTATTATTTTTTATCTTCTCATTTTTTCCCTTTTACTTGCCAACTGATAGTGCTATGTGCTATTCCATAGAAAATTCAAAATGTTTAGTATTTTTTTATTATGATACTATAATTATGCTAGTAATTAGCAGAACTACTGCGTGAATCGAAGGAATTCCTTCCTGCCCGTAAAAAGATCGAAGATTTTGCGATCGAACTTTCTTAATGTTTTACTCAATTTACCTTCTTGACAATCCCATTTCAATTTAAAGACTGTTTACAATTATCTCAATAGTGTATGAAAATTTCGTCCCGACAAATTAAATCGCGCAATGATTATTAAAACCCAAAATTAAATTAATTTTTAAGTTCTTGTCGAATAGTCAAAATGTTATTGGAATAGTTATAAGCTACTGATTTTTGAGCGCCCAGGGTCCTTCCTAAAAGCCATTTGTAGCTTATGATAATATTATAACATGTCATATTTCCTCTAGTTTTCTTAACAAATGAATTCATTTTTTTTTTAATTCTAAGACGGCGAGGCGACGAGGCACTCAAAAGTCAGAAGCTTTAGCTTAGCAGTCCTTCCTAAAAGCCATCTATAGCTGATGATCACACTCTAATACGTTATCATCCCTTATTTCTTCTAATTTTCTGAACAAAATAATTCTAATTCTTTCGAAACCTAATACAGTCCAACCCATTTCAAGAGCATACTCATCCACGAAGTTCAGTAATACAAGTTCTGCATGCGCATCTAATTCAGCTCTGGGTAATCGTTTGTTTTGCAAATCTATTCGTTTCAAATTCGGTAGAAGTTCGAGTGCTCTAGCAAAGATTCTACGATTTTTATCAGACAGCGAACAGGAAAGTAGTGCCTTTGAAGTATATATTTCGGTAAATAACATTTGAGCAAATGATCGGCAATCATACGCCAATCTCTTGCATTCAGCGAGTTTGTCAGCATTAACAAACACACCGGAATGCTCCAGTAGTTCAACAAGTCCTTCAGCTGGTTCTGGATACTTTAGTGTCCATCTTGAACCATGCGCGTCGTATTCTGGAGGACAAACCACGCGTTTTTGACAAAGTTTTTCCTTAACAGGTTCTAGCGCAACATGTTCGTTTTTCTCATTCCTTTTCAAATATCTCATCACTTCAATTTTTTGCTGGATACTGTTCTGAATACATTCATAATCCGTTATTTTCCAATTCTGTTCTAGTCCAAACTCTGCAACAAACTTCAACAAAATTATCATTGCATGTTTATCTAATACAGGACTATCAATATTTTTTTCTTTGTCAAGATCACCGAAGTTTGCATCAGTCACTGAACATGAACTCAATGCACTTGAAATAAATATTTCGGTTAGTAATCTTCGAGCCAATGTCAAACAGTCAGTCGACAATGTCTTGCATTCAGCGAGTTTGTCAGCATTAACGTATACACCGGAATGTTCCATTAGTTCAACAAGTTCCGGAGCAGGCTCACGATACTTGAGTGTCCATCTTGAGTCCTTTGCGTCGTATTCTGGAGGTAGATTTGCAGCGTCTTTCTCACATAGATTTTTCGCTAGAGATCCACCATCATCACAATGATCTTTTTCAAGGCCTCGTTTTCTATATTGATTTAATTTTGGGACGTAAGTCATTTTTATTTTTGATGAAGATGCGGTTATGTCCATCTTAGCTTTCGTTTTAATTTAGGGGTGGGACTTACCTTCCGGCTTAATCGATGATTATCTGGAAACAATTTTACAAGTTTAGTCCAAAGGCCGTTCACAATAAGCTAGACGTTTGACGGTAAGTTTAATGAATTAATAACCATACCATGCCATGGGCGTTATGGAGCCTTAACCATAATGTCCATGGCTTCCATCGTTCCTCCTTTGTATGGGGAGAAAACTTTGGGTAGCAATTGGGCAGTAACAGCCTGATGTCATATTAGAAAACTAGCATTTTTTTTACTTAAATAAAAGATTATTCTTGTCTACACACGCAAATACTAACGGTCAACTAAACTTGAACGATGAATCCGTTTCAAAAATGACCGCCGCCTACTCACTGTTGAAGGTGTGAATTCAATGACTTCAAAAGCAAAGCAGGAGGTTCATCATTCGACTGAATGTAATAGTTCTACTTTTTTCCTTGCAAATTAATGTACAGCGCCATCAATTTTGGCAGGTAAGCTGATCATATTAAAACATCGCGTTTTGATTGTATAAATATTAACGTGAGCATTACTACCAGTATCCATATTAATCGCAATAGCGAGACTACGATCATCTCTCTGATATATATTTCAGTCTAAGCAAACAAACAAAATGGTTGTCACAGTGGTGCACCAGCTAAAATTGTCTTCGGGTTGAAAAACCCTGTTTTCTTCAACTGATGGCAATTAGTTAAAACCTCCTACAAAAATAATAATAGATCTACCAGCGAGCGGGACGTAATCGACCTGGTTACAAGTCCTACTTCGGAACAGATATTTCGTCTAAAATGATTAATTTAACTTTTCATAGGTTACTCATTAATGGCGGCCGGCCGGATAATGACGGCAAAGTACTTTCAAATTGTGAAATCAATACACATAATGCGTTATGAACAGTTTGTCATCCAATACCAAATGCGACCTTGCCATTATAAGCGCGAAGTAATCTTCTTTTTTAGTCTGGATTGACACCTACAGTTTTAAATATTGATAGAGCCTGCATCAATAAGCTTTTACCAACTGCGGTACCGTCTTCGAACGAATTAAAAAAAACCGGCCGAGTCGGACTCGCGCACCGAGGGTTCAAGTCATTTCTTGTTTCCTTTTGTAATTGCAAACAATCGTTGTGATCAATTTCGTGGGTCCCCAATTCATATTCATCTAATGGGCAAGCTATTGCATTTGTTTCTGCTGATCTTGAAAAAATGCAGATAATAGCTCCTTACTCATAGATAACAGGAATCCAAAAAAAACCTGGTAGAAAATGCTTTGTTGCATTAAGTCTGTTTTCATACCACTTCTGTACATGAAGTAACAGGGGCATCTATAAGAAAATTGTGATTTTACAATAACGTGTATAAAAATTATTATGATTCGTAATGTAGTCATATTTTAAAATGTGTTGGCGGCTTTTGCAAAAACAATTTAGTAACTTCGAGAATCGATGTCAAAACATTGTTCCGGTTTGGCATAGATATAGGTAATCATTTGTGATCTGAATATCTTTATTTTCTATTCGAAATCGTAGATTTTCTACGCTGGTAATATCACACGCAAGTCAATAGGTATTTACAACAAACAACGCATTTTGATGAACTAGCGGCCCGCCGCTACGCATGGAATATATTTACAGATAAGCGCCCGAAAATGAATAATACTATGTAGAGATGACTCATCACACGTTGGTAACGCGCTTATCCAGCTCGACCGAAGAATAGAAGTTCACTTTGCAGGATGATGAAATTAAAAATACATATTGCAAACAATGGTTTGTTGCGAGGTGTGGCTAACTATGTTCAAAAAATAATAATTAAAATATTATTATTTTACATAGAGAGGCCTACCCATTCTCAGGGTAACAAAACTGAATCTGAATTAATTCATCTTTTTACTAAAACAATGATGAGGATCTATTAAATCACTAACTGAACACGATACCCGAGCTTCTGACTATCCGTAACCATTTTTCCGGAGGAGTCTCGGTCAGCTTGCGACTACTTTAAAACTATGTTGAGCTTATGCCCAGTAGACCATTATTGTACACCACACTCGTAAGCATGTCATAAGCTTAAAAAGTTATAATGTACACATTAGAAATAAATATTGGCAGTGCTGTGGAAAAAATAATATTTTGGCTTGTATACCAAATAGCTTTTTTGACTGTACCTAATGGGTGGTAACCTTTCTACGGATCGACGTTTTTGTTACTATTTAACCACAAGTCTCCAACCAACAAAAAAAAGAATAAAAAGTTAAACTTACATTTATATTAAAAAGTCCTGACGACACTTCCAGTTAACTGAATGTTTAGTTAAAGGCACTCACTTGTTGATTATTGAATGAATACGCACAAATAGCTCACATACACAGCTCGTAGGCACAGAGTGACGTCATCTGCCAAATTGTTTTTATTCTATCACAGTACCGGCTACACGAAAACAAAGAACGAAAGAAACGCGCGCGCGTAAACGAATGAACGATTGGGGCACTGGCCATCGCCGACCGATGGAACGAAAGATCGAAATGAGCACAGGGAATGAGTCAGTGACGTCCACATAGAACGAACTGTAGCGGAGATAACCGACGATTGGCGAAAGACAGCGAACGCCAGTGTGCCAGTGTTGCCACCTTCTCATTTTAGGTTCCCCCCAAAAACTTAAAAAAATGATAACTCAAACTTTTTCAATTTGTTTCTTTGTCCCAACTTTTTTGTATTATATGCAAATATGAGTTGAATATAGTATTATGTAGCTTAATAATAGTTCTCGACTTTATTGAACCAAAAAGGTTCTACCCTATCCTCTTAAGTATTCATATTTAAACAGTACGTAAGGAAGTGAGAAGAAATTAACAAATCAAAATAAAGTACATAGAAAGATAGACCAGAGGGCCAATTCTACTGATTTTTTAACAACTTTCACATTTACATGTCAATCGCAAACTAAAGCTTTAAATTTTTGACAGATTGTGAGTGAGATGCGAATGCGAAGCGAATGTGAAAATTAGTGTAATTGTGCACTCATAAAAAAAAAAAATATTGTTATGCAAAATTAAATTGCACTTAACTCAAATTCGTAGTCTGTGTAAGTAGACACACTGTGAATTTTAGTTTCTTTTTTAATATAATTATAACTAAATATGTCATGATGACTCTTTTTTAAAGACCATTGCTTGTTTACAGTAAAAGCGAAGCAAAATACTCATTATTAAATAATTTATTTTTATTAAATAATGATTTCAGTAGGTATATGAGAAAAAGAATACGCAAATATTTTATTTATGTATTGAGGTAAATAATTTCAATAATCCATAATTCCAATTTATAATCATAATTATTATAAAAGTGAACAAAGCCTTTAAACTGTCTGAAAAAGTGTCCACTGATTCAAGTTTTAAGTAATTTATAAATGACGAGAATGTTATCAACGGACTTATCCAATATATTTTTTACATAAACAATTTATTTCATATCAAGCTGTTCTTGTTGGATACAGTTAGCTTTATCTTGAGCTAGTTCAAGCTCCTTCTGCCTTAAAGCGTACTGTTGCTCCATCTGCCGCATTATGACAGTCATGCCCTTTTCAATGAATCGGAAATCCATTACTGGCCAACCCTGCTCCAGTCCATACTCATCAACATAGTTCAATAATATAACTTCAGCATACGCATCTAATTCAGGTTTAGGACAAAAAGCTCGTTGTATCCCGTAAAACTGGTAACATTCACTGTTCTTCATAGCCAATGAACATGTGGCCAATGCAGTTGTGGTGAAAACTTCAGTTAACAGCTTTTTAGCCAATGTCACACAATCCTTCGACACTTTCTTGCTTTCAGCAAGTTTTTCTGCGTTAACATACACACTGGAATGTTCTATTAGTTCAGCAAGTCCCGGAGCAGGCTCACGAAACTTTAGTGTCCATCTTGAGTCATTTGCGTCATATTCTGGAGGGAGACTCGTGAGTCTTAGCAAGCAGTATTTCTTAAGAACTTGATCACGCTTATCCTCCTCTACTGTTTTCTTTTGAACACGTCTCATAACTTCTATTTTTTGACGGATTAAGTGTTGAATATATCTTTGCTCATCCCTTACCATCCTCCAATTTTTTTCTTGTCCGCATTCGACGACAAATGTAAGCAATGTTAATAATGCATGTTTATCTAGAACAGGTCTGATGTCTGTGTCATTTTGCTTAATGTATTTGGCGGTTGTATCAGTCTGTGAACATATACTCAATGCATTTGTAGTAAATATTTCACTCAGTAACATTCTAGCTAATGTTACACAATCATTCGACAAGTTCAAGCATTTCCCGAGTTTGTCAGCACTAACATACACATGGGAATGTTCCATTAGTTCAACAAGTCCCGGAGCAGGCTCACAATACTTTAGTGTCCATCTTGAGTCATTTGGGTCGTAATTTGGAGGTACGAACAACTTCTCCAGTTTCATCTGTAACATTTGTCGGCGAAGATTTTTTACAATACAATGGCAATCCATTAATTCCCAACCATGCTTCTGAGCATATTCATTAACAAACTTCAGCAATGTGTTAGTTGCGTGTGCGTCTAATTCAGGTGTTGCATCTCCTTTCTCGTTATCGGCAGCGTTAGCTTTTGTTCCAGACCATGAACATGTGTTCAAAGCATCTGTAGTGAAGATTTCGGTTAATAATAATTGAGCCAATCTATTGCTATCACTCGACAATTTCTCGCATTCAGCGAGTTTGTCGGCGTTAACATATACTCTGGAATCTTCTATTATTTCAACAAGTCCCTCAGCAGGCTCACAATACTTAAGTGTCCTCCTTGAGTCATTTTCGTCGTTTTCTGGAAGTAGATCCGAAGTCTTCTGAACTTCACGCGTCTCTTCTGATTGTTCTCCCTTAAGTTTTTGTTCTTTTGATGTTGGCACTTCATTTGTCATTACTATTGATAAGGATTCGGTTACGTCCATCTTATCAATATTTAACCTAGTGTTTTGTATTTTTATCTGTTCAAGTGTACCTGAAAAAAGCAAAATACAACTATTAATAAATCTTTCAAAGCAATCGGAGTAACGGTCACTACTTATGAAAATATTAAGCACATAACAAGCCGAATAGTGCTCTAAAGTTTGATGTTTTCGGAACTTATTTAAATTAGACAACTGTCGTATCTACATAAAAAGTTCGTTTTTACATTAATAAGTATTTAACGGGCCTTGATCTCCGTAAACGCGTATCAGTGACTTGGCACACGCTTTTGAATTTTAAATACAGATAATTACTTGGTAATTCGGCAATAATTGTTTTGCCATACGAAGCAAAATAGCCTGCAACCTGCGGCGAATGTCGCTGAGAGAGTACAAGCTCTTGTCCCTGCGATCAACTATAGAAGTAAGGGCCCTCGCCGGCAGTGTGAACAGCCATCTATCAACTATGATTGTTTGTGTCTCTTTTACTCACACAAGTTCTATATATATTTTCCGTTTCCTCAGCGAGAAAATAGTCAAAAGCTAATCGCTTCCTCGCCGGCAGTGACTCAGGTGCCTAGTACTTACTGTTATGGATGGTTTTATTATCATAACGCGATTTCCGATTACCCTAAGACGAGTAATAACAAATAAATACATAATATTAAAAATCTTACCTTTAAATTAAATAACTTATATTTTCTTAGTTTAGCAACACATTTGTGTATCACTGAAACAATGAATTGGGTTCAAATTGAATGAGTCACAACAGGAAATATTTTTAGAGATTATTCCCGAACAAACACTATCCCTCGCGGTAGTTGAGCCGTGACTGAATCCAAGTGGTACTATATAATAACATAGTAGGTACCTACGTTATCAGCTCGATTGTTTAAAATTATATACATGTACGATGAAATTGTCAATAATGAAAAATAATTAAACTTGTAATTAATCAAAAGTTTAAGATTTATTTTTACTTTACCCTGGTTTCTAATGTATTAATATATCTTAGTTTGTCTTTGTCAATCTGGGGACCTTAAAGTCCCGGACCTTCGATAGGCGTACGACGGGCCGAAGCCAACTCGCAGAGGCCACCAACCGATTAGTCCTATATGCACTATGATAAAATACCCAATAACGATCCTCACTTGGTACAGAACCATTGCTGCTTGCAGGATATGGAAATATAGAAATTGAAGTTAGGGTTTGGCTGGCTGAAATGGATTGATTTCCACGACCATCAACTATGAAAGGTCTATGACCCCTGTCTGACCAATATTTTTTTAAACATAGATATAATGGCGGGGGTGACCTGCACACTCAATAAATTTTCCCGCTTAAGGGTGCCTGTTCATTACACCGGAGCGAGGCAGCGGAGTGGAGAAACGGAGACATATAAACCAATAATTTTAGTCAAAATGTCAGTGACTCACGTTCCAAACGTGAAATTTTTCCGTTTCTCCGCTCCGCCGCTTCGCTCTGCTCTAAACTCGGTGTTTTTGTTAGTTTGTTCGTATTTTGACACCGACTTCCGAAGTTAAAGTTATTTTTTACTTTGTAGTGTTTTTTTTTGGAAGTCGGTTGTATTTTTTTGTAAAAAGTTTTTTATTTTTCACTTTTTAGTGGTACCCCACACCTAACAACACCACTGCAAAATCGCAGAAAAGCAAAATACGCAATTTCGATTACTTGGATGACGTAAAACTATCATCCAAGTAGACGAATTCCAGCTATTTCGATTTAAAATCCAACGTTCGTAACTGATTTTGATAAAATTTAAATGGAACCAATCTGCAAGTTTATCCTTTCAGATAAAACAAGAATTTTTCAAATCGGTTCATAATTGACGGAGTTATGAGGCAACAAAGTTCACATTAATATAAATGAATTAAGTCCAAACAAAGGGTAGCTATTGTAAACCGTTGAAGAGTTCCCTTAACTGTCCTTCGTCTTCATCATCAGACCCGTAATGACAGCCACAACCCATCTAGGTGTAAAGTTTTCATCAATACAAATTAGTCAAGCCCAAACACAAGGTAACTGCTGTAAATCGTTGAGGAGTTCCCTCGACTGTCTTTCGGCTCCATCATCAGATCGACTCCAGACCTTCATTAAATTGTAGTGCTTTATGAAAAATTTAACAAACGCACTAGCTGCCCATACGATTTTCGAAAGTTCCCCTCGACTTCTCTGGGATGCCATCATCAGATCCTGGTTTCCTTATCATGGGACCATTTGGAAAGTATACCCTTTCCAACAAAAAAATCATTTTTAAAATCGGTTGGCAAGCGACGGAGTTATGCCCGAACAAACATAAAAAAAAATAAAAATACAAACATCCGAATTGAGAACCTCCTCCTTTTTGGGAAGTCGGTTAAAAAAATAGAATCACTTTATTTATTTATTCAGAAATTGGACACGTAATATACGAACTGTGAAATAGTGTTAAATACAAATTTAACACTATTAAAAAATATAAGTACACATACAAAAACTAAATGTAAGGGAACAAATTAAGCTAATAGATAAAAAATAAATGTAGGTATGTATCCATGTATTAGTCGAACGTGAATGTAAGTTTTTATCATGTAATTAAATGGTGACTTTTGACCAACTCAACAGAAGTCCACATAAATGCCAATGGAATTAAGCTAGAATATGTAAAAGAATATGTCTACCTAGGACAAATTATATCCCCGGAAGACCCCATATCTAAGGAAATAAACAAAAGAGTAGCTTGTGGTTGGAAGAAATACTGGTCGTTGAAAGAAATTATGAAGAACAAAGATCTATACACATCAAGAGAAAGACTTTCAACACATGTATTCTCCCCTGTATGACATACGGTTGCGAGACATGGACACTAACGGACAAACATAGAGAAATACTAGCTAAAACCGAAAGAGCAATGGAAAGACGCATGTTGGGAATCAGGCTTAGTGACAGAATCCGAAGTATGGAAATAAGAAAAAAGACAAAAGTAAAAGACATAATAGCTCATATAGAATATTTAAAATGGAGTTGAACCGGGCATATAGGGCACGCCACGATAGCGGCGGTAAGTCCCCTCTTTGAGGAGTGGCTTGAGAGGCGCCACGGCGTCCTCACCTACCGCCTGACGCAGGTCCTCACCGGACATGGTTGTTTCGGGAGGTTCCTGCACAGAATCGGGCGGGAGGAAACGCCCGGGTGTCACCACTGCGAAGATCGACCGGAGGACACGGTAGAGCACACTGTGCAGGTGTGCCCCGCTTGGGCGGCGCACCGCCGTGTCCTCGAAACGGCGATCGGCGGCGACCTCTCGCGTCCGGCCCTGGTCCAAGCCATGGTCCGGAGCGAGACGGAATGGGACGCCGTTGCCTCCTTCTGCGAAGCAGTCATGCTAGCGAAGGAGGTGGCGGAGCGGGAGAGGAGACCCTCTCGTCCCGGCCGCCGTGGTAGACGCCGCGGGCGTCAGGGGCCACCACCTGGTGACCTCCGGCCACCGTAGGCGCGGGCCTGTGGACGGCGAGCTATGGGTGGCTCGCCGTCCGTCCATCTAGACAGGCCGTGTCGACGGCGCGTTAGTGTTCCACGCGCGCCTCAAAGAGAGTCAGCAACACAGAGGGGCCCGAAAGGGCCAACGCCTGCCGGAGTCGCGGGATTATTCGCAAGAGACACCGTGGCTCCGGAACACAAAGGGCAATGAAGGAACATGGATGGGTTTTAGTCAGTAGAAGTCTGACACTCCCTCCCGCTACACCCAGAGCGGGAGGAGTCATTGGATGATTTCCCATCCCTAAAAAAAAAAAAACCGGGCATATGTTGCGTTGCAAATTATTTAAATGGAGCAAGCAAGTGACCTTATGGTATCCAAGAGGAGACACTAGAAGACAGGGGCGCCAGAAAACAAGATGGAGTGATGATATTCGCTTAACCCTAGGACCATACTGGACCAGAGCTGCAGAAGACAGAGCTCATTGGAGAGAGCTGGAGGAGGCCTATGCCAAGAGGCCCACCGAAGTGCGAGATTTAATTTAACAATTTAATGTAAAACATGTACCTAATTCGGAAAAAAGGGCTTTAATAAAAAAAATGGTGACTTTATCACGATTTTCGATGACCCTGAGAGAAGCCATTACTAAGAAATTAACAAACTAGGTTTTGCCCGCGGATTCGTTCTCTTTTATAATAGTTTTTTTCGCTCTTTCCAAAGGTTCTCATCGGTAAACATACATTTGTTACAAAAATAATCTAAGGAACACAAAATGCATAAAATATTAAGATCCTCTGTGAGAGACTAGTTTCCGTACTAGGATACCATGTGTGACGGATCACCAGGCCCTCACCCCGAATTACACAACATTTTTTTAATAGCCTGGAGACGCTTATTTGTTTAGCCTTTGAATGAATGAACCAATTGAACGAATGAACCGTTAGAAAATTTCATTTTCAAAGAAACCACTAGTCACAATCAATAAAAATTACCATTTACAAATTAAATAAGAAAAAAAGCCTATTTACCTACCTTTAAATCACTGAATTAATTTCTGAGAATATTTTAATTTAAATATTTTGAACCACTGAAATAATATGTATGAGTGACTCAACACAGGAATTATTCGAACAAAAAGATATAACTTTCCGGAACACACACAATCTTCCTTGGTGGCTGAGCGTTGAATGAATCCAAATACTACACTGGAACTTACTCGAGTGGAATATGTATCTAGCCTACGTCATCAGGCCGATTGTTTAAATATTTATTTGAACTTCATTTACAGTAGTAGTACATAGATAAGGACTTCCTCAAAACGCTTTTCGGGATCGTTCGACAAGTACTCAAATAATTATGTAGTTTAAATTTTTATAAAGATATGTTTGTATAATGTCATCGGAAAATGGCTAGCTTAGGTTAGGAATTTCTCTGTATTAGCCCGGGGTTTGGGCCCGAAGTTCGTGATGTAACACCCCCGTGCAAAAAAGCACGTTAAATCGTAGGTCCTGCGCCAGATCTTTCTCCGGTCGTGTCGAGATGCCGTCCTATCGGTAAATGAGAGTGAGGCCGCGGACACTAACTCAGCAGGCAGGGAGCGGCGGCGCCGGCGCTGAGTTCTTGTCCGCGGCCTTATAGAAGAGGGAGTGCACCAGCTGTGTTTGCGCTCACACATGTGCACTATATTATGTCCAGCGCCGATGGCTAGTTTCCGTTGAGATTGGCTGCCATCTGCGCCGAAATCGGTCAGGATATATATATGTAAGCTCAGAAAGACCTCTTCATGTCCCTGGCTGTCATTTGTAAACCTTTGTCTCCGTGGTCGAGTGGCTAAGGTGCTTGCCTTGTGACCCGGTGGTCGTGGGGTCAATTCCCACGAGAAGTATACTTTGTAAAGTTGTTTCCAATTTGGCTAGGATATTTCAGGCTTGAATCACTTGATTGTCTGATAAAAAGATGATTCCGTGCTACGGAAGGCACGTATAAGCCGGTGGTCCTGCCCGCCGAATGGCGGTCGTAAAATAATCCATGTCAGAAGCCTTTGAGGCAGTTTAGAAACTCTGACAACCCTAGTGTCAGAATGTGGGGTCGTTAGACCTTACTACCCACACAATAAGAAGAAAATCAGTCTTATTGCCAGGGGGTTTCGAATTATCCAGTTGTAAGGCTAAGGAGGTCTGAGAAGCAGTCGCTCCTTGTAAAATTCTGACATCCGGTTACACTGGGATTAGAGTCTGACCCCAAGTTAGTTGGGAAAAGGCTAGGCAGGTGCAGAAGCAAAATTGTTCACTACTGCTAATTTTTAACGATGATAACAGTTATCTTTACAAATATGTAAGTTAACAATTTTGATTCAATACTCAATATCTTTATTGCATTCCACATGTATTCTTAGGTGGTAAAAAAACAAAATTGGTTCATGTGGACCCTGTCGGGCACAGCAAGATATTAAGTAGTAGTTGGTTATCGAGAGAAAAATTAAGCATGATAAAATTCAATATCGGATGAACTTAGTAGAAATGAAGAAGATTCTAATGAGTCCTATATTACGCCTGAATCATCAGAAGGTGATTCAGATGCAGATGACGAACAAGGAAATTCTACGACAAGGAATCTAAGAGATAGATCGACATTGCGACCACCACAACGATTTGAAGATTTTATTATGTCTACTATTGTTAGTGATTTTGATGAACCCAAATCATACAAAGAAGCAATAAAAAGTCCTCAGAAAGCGGAATGGTTAAAAGCAATGGAAAGCGAACTAAAATCTCTACAAGAGAATAAAACTTGGATTTTGGTGGATAAACCAAAAGACAGAAAACTGATTTCTTGTAAGTGGGTGTTCAAAGTTAAAACCCATGCTGATGGAAGTCTTGACAAACATAAGGCGAGATTAGTAGCAAGAGGTTATACACAAAAGAAAGGAGTTGATTATAGTGATACATTTAGTGCTGTTGCTAGAATGGCCACAATAAGATCGATTCTTAGCATTGCTGCAAATGAAGGGTTATCCCTCAGACAGTTTGATGTAGCAACTGCATTTTTGAATGGTTCATTAGATGAAGATATCTACATGAATCAGCCAAAAGGATACAGTGATGGTACAACTAAAGTATGTAAGTTGAAGAGAAGTTTATATGGTCTCAAACAAGCTCCAAGATGTTGGAACAAATGTATTGTTGATTATTTGAAAGTTTTAGGATTCAAACAATGCGACACAGATCCTTGTTTGTTCATTAGAAACCGACTTAACAACAAGATTATTCTTGGACTCTACGTTGATGACGGTCTAATAGCTTCAACGAACCCAAAGGAATCTGAAAAGTTTTTGGCAGAAATGAAACGGAAGTTCAAGATAACCACAAAACCAGCTTCTTACTTTCTGGGTTTGGAAATCTTCTACAACAACGATGGTTCCATCAAAGTCTCTCAAAACATTATGCTAAAAGGCTACTGGAACGCTTTGGTATGAGTGATTGTAAAGCCGTTAGTACTCCAATCATCAAAGAAGCACAACCTGCACAACCATGCTCAATAAAAGAGGATGAGGTTAAATTTCCCTATCGTAAAGCTCAAAAATGTAATACGTTTTATCATTTCGATCCATATAATACCTCTCAACATGGTAGCAGAGCGTTTAATTATATTGGAAATAATTGATTGACGAATCAAGTAAGGTTGTATACAAATAATTTGCAAAAATATTTCTAACGAAGGCCTGTCAAAATGTTGACTTCGTCTACGAGTTGCAAAATTGATATCGGTCGTTTAGAAGGTGAAGAAAATTGGTCAACTTGGCGCTGTAAGGTACTGTTGCTTTTAAGGGGTACTCCTGGTGGGTTGGATGCTATAAATGGAAAACTTATAGAACCTATAAAACCAGCTACTACAGCAACTGCAGACGTTAAAGCAAATTATGAAAATACTTTAGAAGCATATCATAAGATAGATAGTACGGCGATGCTTATTTTGATGGCTAATATGTCGGATGCTACTTTACAAAAAGTCATGAGATTCAACAGCTAAACAGGTTTGGGATGAATTGCACACTTTGTTCAATGGAACATCTGAGGACAAAAGCTATTCACTATGCTACAGTTTCTTTGGCTATAAAAAAGATCCCTCACATGACATGTCAATGCATATATCCAAACTGAAAAATATATGGCATGAATTGAAAGTGGAACTTCAAAAAGGTGAAACCAAATATAATCTTCCAGAATTATTACTAATCTGCAAGATCTTGGAAACTTTACCCGATGAGAAGTATTTCTCCTTCAAGTCTAGTTGGATGCTGATGTCAAGAAAAGATCGAAATATAGACAATCTGACAGCACAAGTATGTGCTTACGAACGTTCACTTTTGACCAAAGAAGGTATTACTGAAGCACAAGCTCTACTTGTACAAAACAAGTTTATGCGTAAGAAAAAGTGTGGATATTGCGGACTATATGGACACAAAGTTAAAAAATGTCACAGGTGGATATCGGACGGGAAATCTCCTAAAACACCTAGCCCATCGACAAGTCAAGCTAACAATACCAATCTGACCCTCTCATTGATGGAAGTTGTTACAAATGAAGTCCTAAATATTATTGAAGAAGATGTTGACAGTTGGTTTGTTGACAATGGTGCTACAAGTCATGTCACCTGTCGAAACGACATATTTTCCAGTTTTCAACATTTCAGCAATAATCAAACAGTAACAACTGCAAATGGCTCAACAATTCAAGCTATTGGCAAAGGTACAGTTGATTTGATAGCAGACGTTCGCGGTCATACACAAAACATTAAACTGTGTGATGTATGGTATGTTCCAGCAATAAAGAAAAAGTTATTTTCCGTACTTGCTGCGCAAGATAAACTTGAGAAGAGTGTCTTCACATCTGAAAGAGAATTTTGTCAATTGATAGTAGATGGAAAAATTAATTTAACTGGCACAAGATTCAAGAATGGAGTACTCTATAAACTAAATGTAAAGACAATTATAAATTCATCTCCTGAATTGAACTCACTGTCAACAAAAAACATTTTACAACTCTATCATGAAAGATTTGCTCACCAGAATAAAAGACATGTAAAGCAATTGATTGAAAAGGAACTTGGTATAAAAGTCAAACTCGATTCTGAATTATGTACAGGATGTGTTTATGGTAAAACACATAGATATAAATTTGGAACCAGAGAGCGAGCTAAAGCACCAGGAGAGATCATTCACACAGATGTATGTGGTCCGTTCCCCAATTCATTCAGAAAGTTTCGTTATTTTGATTTATTTAAAGACGATTTCAGTAAGTTTCGGCATGTTTATTTCATCAAGCATAAGTCTGAAGTGAAGTATAAACTTGTGGAAATGATAAACGAAACAAAGACTACTAGTCATATTATAAAGACAATTCTCAGCGATAATGGAGGAGAATTCCAAAATAAAGCTGTGAAGATGATCTTAAATAATCATGGAATACAACACCGTTTGACAATGCCGTATACGCCGGAACAGAACGGGTGTAGTGAGAGAGACAACAGAACTTTGGTAGAAGCTGCTCGTACTATGATGCACGCTCACGAAGAACTTCCACTCTCCTGTTGGTCTGAGCTTGTCAACACGGCTGCTTATGTTATGAATAGAACTGGACCGACTTCTATAGAAGGAAAATCCCCGTTTGAGTTATGGTTTACAAAGAAACCCTCAATCAAACATTTGAGAATCATTGGCACTGAATGTTATGCTCATGTTCCAAAAGTAAAGAGAACGAAAATGTCAATATGAATGTTTCCAACATGTAATACGTTTTATCATTTCGATCCATATAATACCTCTCAACAAAGTGGTTATAAAATGGCGGCGTCATACTGCCCCACCTCGCGAGGAGGAGGCGGCGTCTGCATCCTCCTGCAAGACCATATCGATTTCAAAGAAAGAGATGATGTAACAAAAATGTCCATAGAATATACTTTGGAAGTATGTGCAATTGAGTCACCTAAGGAAAATATATTATTATTCTGTTTAATATATGTATTTGTAGTTTATTTACGACACAAAATATACCTAGGTAGAAGGAAAATGTTGGTGACTATTGTACAAATAACAATTATAATTTCCGATTTCGTTTAGGTATCACTGTCAGCGGACGGAGGGTGACCAAAAATCAAAATGCTTGAAATATTTGTTATTATTTAGTATTTCATGAAAAAACAACACATTCATACAGAAAGACAGTGTTTTCTTTTTTTTCGTTCAGAGAGCTTAATAATAATGTATGTTACTTACAGAGTTATGAATATAAATGTGAATTAATGAAGAGAGTGAGGCCAAAGAAAAAATGGATGGATTGTAATATGTAAGAGAACGGAGATAGTGAGAGCAGGACGGGTGATAAAGTAGAATAGAGGAAGAAAACGTAATGCGCCGACCCTAAGTAACATAGGATACGGGTAGGAAGAAGATAATGAGAGAATAACCTTACATAAAATAGAAGCAACTTAAGTCTAAACAAATTCATCTTAATCAAACAAATCGAATCAAGAACTAAAATACATATAAATATATTTTATTTTATTTTATTTTATTTATTTTATTATATTCGGAAAACTTACAGCTAACTATACAGCATGGTTACTTATTCTAAAATAATGAAGGCCAATTACAAGTTTTCACGTACAACAAATTAAGAAAGATGGCAATAATTAAGAAACTTAGAGTTTCACTAGCTACATATGCTCATGAAAAAATGATTGCACAGAGTTCGCTTCAACTTTCCAATCCCAGTGTTAAAGAGGTCGATGTCAACCTCCCGGCAGGCCGCATTTAAAGCACGACTCGCTCTTATCAGATAAGAGTTTTGTCTGTAAGAAGTTCTTACCACCGGTGTAGCCAATATGTGAGGTCTACGTAGGTATGCACAAGGTACACGTAGTCCTATCCTATTCACTAACTCAGGTATATCTGCTGATCCATTCATGGCCCCGAACAAAAATGTCAAATCGGCGATTTTTCTACGCTCGTAAAGAGGCAGCATATGAAATTTCCTGCAGCGAGTGACATAATTAGGCAAATACACTTTTGAACGGAATTGAATGTACCTACTTTATACTAAAATAACACACAGGTACATGCAAAACTAGTATATTAACCAAAGCCATAGTGCACTTTTAAAAACTAAGATCTATACCAAATTAAGAAGTGGTACATACTCGAGATAGGGAAACCTCAGGCTAAACAGTTGAACTCTTTAGTCTAAAAAACAACATAAAAACTGCCGCTCTTTTAGCTGCTTATGACTGTAATATATGCTATAAATTCATATAAAGAAACGTTACAAGACCCATTAAGATGACAATCAATTTTGATTTTAATGATTATTATATTGATTACATAGTAAAAACTAGACAATTACAGGATCTTTTGAACTTTCAAACTGTTACTTAGTACCAAACTATAACTAAATATCTTGTCATTAAGTGGATAATTCTTACTATAAGATTATTTTTAATGAGGTATTAGGATATCACTCAAATGAAATGTGATAAAGGACATGTTCTACCATTTTATGATAACATGCAAATATTAATCCAAATATACGTTTGAAGCTACACCATCACACAAAGTTGTTAATAACTAAGGTTCAATGCTATTCACCCAGGAACCGGACGTCTCTCGAGTGACCTGTTAGTCAACAAATAGGATATTTTTCAACATGCAAATATTAATCCAAATATACGTTTGAAGCTACACCATCACACAAAGTTGTTAATAACTAAGGTTCAATGCTATTCACCCAGGAACCGGACGTCTCTCGAGTGACCTGTTAGTCAACAAATAGGATATTTTTCTTCGTGAGCTGCACGTCTACGTGCTTCCTCTTTCTCTAAGTAAATCTCCTCCAATTCACTCATTTTACTGATCAGACTTTTTCTAATCACACAGAAATCCAACACTGGCCACCCCATCTTAAGTCCATATTCATCAACGAAGTTCAGTAATATTATTTCAGTATGTGCATCTAATTCAGGTTTAGGCTGTTGAAGACAAAGTTTGCCAAAATCTTCAGAAGTTTCACTGTACTTTTTGTAACATTTCTGATTATTTTTGGATAATGAACAAGTACCCAATGCATTCTTTGTAAATATTTCAGTTAGCAATTTTAGAGCTAATGTTGGACAGTCATTCGACATTCTCTTACATTCAGCTAGTTTATCATCATTAACATACACGCCGGAATTTTCCATTAGTTCAACCAGTCCCGGAGCAGGCTCACGATACTTTAGTGTCCATCTTGAGTCATTTTCATCGTATTCTGGTGGGAAATTATGAAAATTGGATTCCATTAATTTTTTTTCTTTTAAATAAATAATTGCATCAGAAAAATCATCCCTGTTATATTCTTTCTCTTGTTCCTCTATTCCTTGAACACGTCTCAACACTTCCAGCTTCTGTTGAATACTGCTGAATATACATTTGTTTTCTGTTTCCACCCATCATTTCTTCATTTCATTTTCCGCAACAAATTTCAATAATGTTGTCATTGCATTTTTATCTAATACAGGTCTAACATTTGTACGGCGGGTAGTACTCAATGAACAAATACTTAATGCACGTATTGTAAAAATTTCGGGTAACAACATTCGAGCTAATGTAATACTATCTTTGGCCAACCTGTTGCATTTCGCGAGTTGAATAACTTCAACATACACAGAGGAATCGTTTACTAGTTCAACGAGTCCCGGGGCGTATTCGCGGTACTTTAGAGTCCATCTTGAGTTATTTTTATCGTTTTTCGGTGGAAGCAGAAGCTGGAGTTTCTTAGAACCGTTTTCATTAAGTTCCTCTTCTGCTTTTTCTTCTATTCTCTTTCGAGCGCATCTCATCTCCAGCATTGCTTGGCGAATACCTTTTAGAATACATTGATAATCTGTTCGAATCATTTACGAATCTGTCCATATTTCGCAACAAACTGCAGCAATATATTTGTTGCATGCTCATCCAATCTAGACCATGTGCACGTAGTCAAAGCACTTTCATTAAATATTTCGATAAGTAAATTTGCAGCGAATGTTTTGCAATCATTCGACCATTCTTGGCATTCAGCGAGTTTGTCAAAATTAACATACACACCAGAATGGTCCACTAGTTCGACAAGTCCCGGAGCAGGCTCACGATACTTTAGTGTCCATCTCGAGTCGTTTTCATCATATTCTGGAGGTGGAACAAACTGAAACTCATCGTTACCGTATTTTCTGTTCTCTTCATTTTCAACTTCTGCTCTCACGTTCGAAGAAGAAGGTTCGCTGCTGTCCATCGTAGTATTTAACGCTAATCACGTATTTCTTTTTGTAATGTGGCTGATGATTGTTGATCTAAAACAAAACACATTTTTTATTGTTATCTAGGTCCAGATTTTTTCATTAAATCCTAATTTAACTAGCTTTCGTCGTACGAATATTTCCCGTTTTTTTCCCTTTCCCATAGGTAATTCGGGAAATACTCTCTTAGTTCACCCCTACGGAGTGAAAGGAAGCTATATGTTTAATTCCAGCTTTCTACAAACAGTAGTTTCGGCTGTGTGTTGATCGATCAGTCAGTCAGTTTCTGCTTTTTATATAAACAGATTATACCAAGAAAGTTATATTGTAGCTACTAGCTCAACTAATTTTTAAGTAAAAGCAACTAAAATAATATACACTATTCGCTATAGTTTCATCTCTTGCTACAGATAAGATGATTACGTCACAGTAAGAAACAGCTTATCAGTTCCCCGCCCACTTCGATGGAACTCTAAATTAAAAAAATATATAATATAAAAAATTTATTTACCTTACCTTTAAGTTTTCTCCTCTTTATATTATTCCGTAATTTAAAATAAACAATATGGTTAAGAGATATGGTCTTGAATTCCCGGCCGATATCGTGCCCTACCGCTCGCAGCTTTGGCGACAAATGTAATATGTAGCTGAGTAGCTGTATACAGATGTGCGATATATTATTGAGGCGCAAACCCACTGCGGCTCATGCTGCGTACGGGCACGCGACACAATTTGGCTGCGAGGATGAATATGTTTGACATCGTGGGTTTACGTCTCCACTGCAGTACACGCTACATCTACGAGTATGTACGACTTAGCGTGGCCCACCGAAGCGCACTGTGCTGTGATACAGTCCTATCCTATCCTACTAATAATATAAATGCGAATGCGGATGGATGGATATTTGTTCCTCTTTCACGTTAAAACGCCCGAAAGAATCATGACATTTGGCACATCGGTAGATTATAGTCTGGAATAACCCATAGGCTATTGTATATCCCGGGAGTATGTTCCCTAATGATCTCGCGGGCAAAGCCGCTGGCAGAAGCTAGTTGTATATTAGTGGATTATAATTGTTTTAAGCGTATACCGCATGCTCAGCGTGCATGGCGTTGATAGCGTTGAGCTACATGAGCGCCATATTTGAGGAAGCCACGCGTGTACCAATGACGTCATTTGATGCGTAGCGTGGGTTGCAATGGAGACAATCACAAATCACATACATTTTACACACGTGCGTAGCCTCTCCATGTAACGCGGTGGGTCTGCGCATTTATTCATACGTCAGCTGTCCGATTGTGTGTATGAGAATACATTTGTTTTTCAAATGCGTTATGGAATGGAACCGAGTGCTATCTATTTCGGGTTTTCCCAACGCCCGAGTATCCGCGTCCCAAAATATTGACTTATCGAGGAATTTAAATTGGCTTACGGTGTTTAGCTAACCGGCTCTAGATAAGTTATTATTTAAAAAATTATGCCACCGTAACAACTACGCGTATTTACTAAAGTATAAGTAACCAATTCATTTCCTGAAGTCAGCATTGACTTCATATCTTAATTTCATGAAAAAGTCACTAAATCTACCAAATAAAAAGGTAAGCATTATTTACGAGAACCTACCTCAAAAGACACTTTTTCCGATTTGCTACTTACTCGACTTTTTCCGATTGTTATTTCTTTCGCAGTTATTTTTTTAGAAGCTTATGCCATAAGTCTTAGATCATTGGAAAAAAGCTTTCGAAGAATTTTTACAGCAACTATTGCCAAATGTTTGTCCGTTTGGTGTTAATGACCTAAATAGGTATCTCCCCTGTAATTTTTCTTTTTATTGGACTACTTGACGTCAAAGCAAATGCTGTTATTAGCAAAAAAGTTTGCAGCGATTGTATAAGCTATCTATCACTGAAAGAAGGTTCGTAATCATCTCTTTACTCCCAGAAATTACCTTCTACAAATCTAATAAACAAAATATTTAACCTCTTTATAATATTAGGTTAGATAAGACGAAAACTAATTGCAAGACTTGGAGGAAAAGTATTGTAATAAAACAAAAATTGGCTAACTGTCAATTATCAGCAGATGAGTTCGAAGACAAAACGCTAGAATGATTTATGATAATTTATTTAAGAAACATTGTAAAAGCTTACTTATATTTAATTTAACACGCATTTCTTTTTCTTTAATGTTATACACCCGTCAAAATTGGTCCCGTCAAGTAAGTCGGAACAAACTGAGTGGCATACTAAAAGCACCGTGTATTTACATATCTATTTAGTAATAAGCTATTTTGTTGTTGTTTACTGTTACAAATATACACTTTAATTATATTTATTTGTATGGAATAGATCTATTAGATTATACAAATAAATACATAGAGGACATTCTTAGGGTCGATTTCACCAAAATAGAGTAAGTCTTACTCGAGAGTATACGAGCAGTTACTCCTAGTATAACATGTTTTTACGTTTCACCATAGACTTAATCCAAGAGTAAACGTTTATGCTGGAGTAAATCTCTACTCCGCCGATTTTCAAGGAACAGCGAGCTTATACTAAGGATAAGTTCAATATGGCGTCCGAGTGTCATTATATTAGTTACGTAGATTGAAAATGTGATTTTGTTTTAAGTGATAGCGTTTTGAAATTAGTTTTAAAATAAAGGTCTTGACCCAAAACCACTTCTACAGAAAGAATTGAGTTGATACGACTTATAGTTTTCGAGATATTTCCAAAAATGTATAGTGAAAATTTGTTAAGCGGTAAAATTAGAAGTTTTTGTTCTAGAAACTTTAGTTATGTAATGATATTGATATAATTTGTGTTCCATGTTATACAGTAATGTTTAAGGAATCCAAATATAATATATATATATATTGTAAGGGTTTTACGTAAAAACAATAAATAAAGGCTCCAAAGGTTTCGGCTCAAAGTAAAAATTACAAGCGAATCGAGTCCAAAAATCACGGTTCTACAAAACAACTACGAAAAATTGATGAGGTTAAAATTTATGTTTAAATACATGTTTGACACTTTTGTCATAGGTATAACCCTACCGAATAGAATAATACGCAATACACTTAACTCATTAGAGGAGAAACGAGCACTTGAATTTGGGTGGCTTATACAGTCATTCATTTCAATCATTCGGATTCACTCATTACCATAGAATAACTATCCGAGAGTAAATTAACTCCGGTGTAAAGTGTTGGAACGTGGATGAAGTCATCCGAGAGTTAAATATAAGAATAAATATATTCCGTGGATAGCTCTAGATTCTCGAGTAAAGTCATGTTTGGTGAAATCGACCCATAAAGATATATTTACTTAAAACAAAACACGAAAAATTCAAAACCGCACCAGTTCACACTAGTAACTGTGTGTCTCTAGAGACTCCTTGTCTTATATATTGGCCACATGTGGGGTACCTATGCCCCATCTCTCAAATTTCATTGCAGCAAAATACTGTTTCCTCACCTCAGCCCTTTTTCTCATCATACTGTCTCTAATACATTGAAAATCCAACACTGGCCAACCCTTCTCAAGTCCATATTCATCAACGAAGTTCAGTAATATTATTTCAGCATGCGCATCTAATTCACGATCACGCCGTTTTGCGGGTACATAACCTGCAGGGTACGGTTTGCTATGGTAAATTTCGTGATTCTTTACAGAAAATGTACATGTACCCAATGCTTTAGTTGTAAAGATTTCAGTTAATATATTTCGAGCTAATGTTTGGTAGTCCTTCGACACTTCCTTGCATTCAGCGAGTTTGTCAGCATCAACATACACACCGGAATGTTCCACTAGTTCAACAAGTCCCGGAGCAGGCTCACGATGTTTTAGTGTGAATTTTGTGCATTTTTCACGTCCCATCAGTTCTATTTTTTGTCGGATACAGTTCTGGATATGTCGGTAATTCGTTACGTTCTGATCCTTCTGCAGTCCAAACTCTGCAACAAACTTCAATAATACTATCATTGCATGTTCATCTAATCCAGGTTTAAAATTTGTACTTTCATTATTAACATAACTGTTTGTGGTCAGTCGAAAGCCAGTCATTAAACATGTACTTAATGCACTTGAAGTAAATATTTCGGTTAGTAACATTTGAGCCAATGATCGGTAATCATTCGCTAATGCCTTGCTTTCAGCGAGTTTCTCAGCATTAACAAACACACCGGAATGTTCCTTCAGTTCAACAAGTCCCGGAGCAGGCTCACGATACTTTAGAGTCCATCTTGAGTCATTTGCGTCATATTCTGGTGGAAGATTTGAAAGCTCCCGTTCCTCAGAACATTTTTTCGTTAGATTTTCATTGTAATTTTCTTCCTCGTTTTCTTCTTTTCTTTTAATACGTCTCAACAATTTCAGTTTTTGTCTGATACTGTTAAGAATACGATTCTCATCTGTAACTATCCAACCATTCTTTATTTCATATTCTGCAACAAACTTCAGCAATGTCGTCATCGCATTTTCATCTAAGCCCGGTGTTATAATTGGACTGTCGTTGTCGTCACCATTCACCGAACATACACTCAATGCGCTTTTTGTGAAAATTTCAGGCAGTAACATTCGAGCTAATGTCACACTGTCATTCGACAATCTCTTGCATTCCGCGAGTTTGTCAGCGTTAATATACACACCGGAATTTTCTATTAGTTCAACAAGTTCTGGAGCAGGCTCGCGATACTTACGAGTCCATCTCGAGTCGTTTTTATCATTTTCTGGAGGTGGAACAAACTTCAACAGTTCAACATTGTCGTCATTTTTGTTCTCTACATTTTCAACTTCTGCTTCCATGTTCCTGGATGAAGATTCGATGATATCCGTCATAGCGTTTAACGCCATTTGCGTGTAGCATTTAACTGAGCCTAAAACAAAACACAATTTTAATCATTATTCGGGAGCTTCAACAGGTGCACAAGTTTTCAAATTCTATGTTAATTCTGTTAAGTATATTATATTTATAGAGATGACTCAACTCATGTAAAACAAACACGCTATACTATGTGACTCATATTATGCTATAGATAAGGGATTGTCGACACGGTCAGTTTAAAATTATCAGTTGTTCCTGTAGCCTTGATGGAACCCGAAATTAAATTACTCATTTAATTTAATCAGAACCCTATAACATCATAATTATTTAAACCAATATAAAAAGGCAGAAAAATAAAACAGTCATCTAAAATGTAATGAAATATAGAACGAACATAAAAACAGCTTAGGACTTTTTGTCGTGAAAGGTGAGTTTCTGTTAAAAAATTACTTTCAAGTCTTTCATGGCATCAATTTCTTGCAATTTAATCGTATATGAAGTCTATTAGGCGCCGCATTCGACCAACATTCAAATAACACATAACGAGGTAATCAAAAATTCATTTGGTTAGACAAACTCCACTAATGCACAAAATCTATGTACGAGTAGGTATATCAGATTGCAAAGCAAGGCTTTCAATCTCAGATTTTATTTCGTAGGTAGGTAAGTACGATAAAAAGACTAATTGACATTTTCAACCAGGCCAAGGAGGTAATTTATCATCAGAATGAAAGTACAGGGCCGAGTACCCTTGGCTTATTCCTGACGAAGTATGACACGAAAGTGAGTGTGAATCCTTTTTTTTATGGACAAATCATCAAATGACTTCTTTCGCTTTGGGCGAAGCAAAAAGGAGTGTCCGACTCTTACTGACTAAAACCCAGCCGTGTTCCTCGTGTCCGGTGTCCTGTGAGTACCTGCGTCAGGCGGAAGGTGAGGACGCCGTGGCGCCGCTCTAGTCACTCCTCAAAGAAGGGACTTACCGCCGCAATTGTGGCGTGCCCAGTCAGTGTGACTCCTACAGTCCTAAGTGTAACACTTTTTTGCCGATCGTGTAAATAATATGCAAGCGTTCGTAAAAGCCCTGAAGCAACAAAACCTATCGTACTAAGCGTTGATAGCAAGACGAAATTGTTTACTCTTTCAAAAGTCTTTCGAAAGTCAAAATAGAATGGACTATACCAGTTTCTGTCGATTAAACAAATCACAAACTAAACTTACCTCTAATCCTTTCGAGTATTCTTCAATTCAGTATTTCGAATAACAATTTTATTACGAGGATGTGTACGGATGGATGAATGACTTATATTCCCAAATTTGCATCCGCTCACGAGTATGACGTCCAATGAGTATAATTAACACATTATAGCTATCTATATTAATGTCTAAGTAGCCATTGTTTGTGCGGTACGATTAGATGGGACCGAGAGCTATCTATGGCCGGGTTTTCCCCGCTTCGAAGTTAGAGTTGGCACACGCACATGTTGAGACAGTATTTGAAAAAAAAAAAAAACGTTGCCCCAAACTAGGATTTTCTCCTGTATCGTGGCTGCGTTTACAGAAATAAAAAGTCACATACACAAACAACCAGACCCGGAACAACTATCAGGTGCTTTCACGGGGAGTCGAACCCAGGGCCCCACGATCAGCAGTCAAACTTGCGAGCACGACACCAACGAGAAAGTCTAAACTAATGAACGATATTATTATCATTATTAAAAAAAAATCATTTATCGCGTTTTCCAATGACCTTGACAGAACACAAAAATGTGAAAACAAGTAAACATAAAACTGATTCTTACCCCTTTACAATTACCAATATTATTATGATATAACAATATCCTTGAAATTTAACACAGTAAAAAGGGGTTGACCACGACGCGTATATAGACTAGGAGGAAATTCTCGATCACAACAATAACACTTGCTAACTGTCTGTGGACTGAATACAAAACAATATAAGTGACTACATCGAAGAGAGATAGCGATAACAACTGATATGAAGTTTTCCTTATTTTTGAAATCGAACTAAAGACAAGCTCATCGAAATTTGTTCAGTTGAATTCTGTGTGACCAGAGTACCAATTCTAAAAATGTTTGCAGTTGCAGTCTACAAGAAAAAACTGATGTAGGTTCCCCTGAAATAACATCACTCAGACTTCAGAAACATTTTTATAATTATACAGATTTATAATAACGCCTTCTACAACAACTGAATGACTACTATAAGTTTCTATACTAGCTGTTCTCTGGGCAGACGGGGCCACCATCTGCCCCTTTATTAAATTTTGATAAAAATGTATAAGACTACAACTAAGAAAAAAATTTTATGACCCGAACAGAAGCTTACTACAATCTTATACAATATACTATACATAAAGGTACGTTCCCTCATATCCGCCATTTTATAGTTGTACTGCTCTCAATAGTACGAACATCTGGTTTGAATATGGAACGCCCTTCTGATGTTGAACAAACTTAATCAACTTTCGCATGTTCACCTAAGTAAGGTCTGAAAAGTAAATCCTCGCAATCGAAGGTTTTGGGTCCAATACAAATCAATAAAAGTCTGGTGGACATAGTTACGGCCAAAAGCACTGGATCTCAAAGCTCTCCATGTACTATGTAGCATATGCCCAAGGCACTTTCTGTGAAGACAAGAGGGAATGTTTCAATAATTCAATAAGTCCCGGAGCAGGTTCATCAGGAGTTATATATGCAGTTTTCCTTACTTTTAGGGTTCCGTACCAAAATGGTAAAAAGGAACCCTTATGGTGTGACTAAGTATGTCCTTCTGTCACAGCTGGATATCTCAAAACCAACTTACGCTATCAACTTGATATTTGGAATAGTCTTAGATGACGTTTGTTCAACTATTTTGCAAATAAGAAAGAAACAAAATTGTATGGGGTTCTTAAAATTCGAAGTGGGCACTAGGACATGTGGACGAATATAGGCTCGCTGTTAAAAATTTAAAAATGTTTTACGTCATATATGATGGTACGGAACCCTGGTTGTGCGAATCCGACTCGCTCTTGACCGGTTTTTAAATCATGCAACAGTTTTAAAGCGTATGTTCAACAATAGCGCGGCCACTAATTCAACAAGGAAGGGGCGAGCAGGATGCTCAGTTTCTATTAATTTAACTGCCATGAATCTTTTTAATAGCCTCATTGTTTGTGAAAGCAAACACTCTTATTTTTGGTACCGAGTGCCATTGTCTATGGCGCCGGGTGTACCCCGCGTCATCGCTATAGGACGTAAAATCCGTCTCATCATTGCTATCGGTCATAATATTTTGTCATCAGGGTCATTTATATTTGGCAACCATGAATCAAGGTTACGGGCTGGTTCTGAGAAATAAGTGGGACAATTCTGGAACTTACTAATATCTCCATTGAAAAATCGAATGATCGGTACAGCTCCGGCTGTTTCTGTGGTGCTACGAAAACAAAAGTAAAGGAGATATTAGGTGAAGAAATGGCTACAGAAACAAAGTGAATTGAGCTAAATAAATTTTGAAATTGACCCTATAGCGCTACACACGCGTCGACGTAGCAGGGCGGAAGGAATGATCTAGGGACCACGGATGTGCTCGCGCCCCTTCTGCCCTAGCGCAGGGTTAATCTAGGAAATTGGCCAATTAGAGAGGCAATTAGTATTGCACCTACGGCAGGTGTGTGAGCAGCCCGCTATAAATCTAGTAAGAAAATTGAGTTAACTGCTATGCTAATTAACCGCTATGGTTGAATGGCAGTTTCTTCCAGTTGCTTCAACGCCAATCATCTTGTGTCCACCGCAGTCGTTACGACCGCAAGTCGCCTCCAAAATACTTCCCCATCAGATTTGCGGTCACTTTCGGTCGCTTTCGCATTAAAAATTGATATAATCGGTACAGAAATGTTGATAAAATCATGATTATAATGACTGACATAAGGTTGATAAGGAGTTTAAGGCGTGAAAGAAATTATGTGTAAGTTCTTTGTTAAGGGGAAGTTGTTTTGGAGAACAGATTGTGGCATAGCCTTTGTCGCCATGTCATAGTCGCCATGTTCATTGTTCTCACATGGTGACTTTACCTACAACATATCTCAGCAACTTGACACTTTAGGACACCCTACAACAACATTTTTTGTTTGTTAAAGTGTCCTCTACCAATATATATGCATGTTAGATCGCGCACCGCAACTTTGAATAATCTTCTGATTACAGTTTTCTAAAAAGATTCACTTTGACTGGAAACCGACTCCAATATAGTTGGAAACGCTAGGCAGATGATGATGATCTAGTAAGACCATCTTTCTCTTTGTTCCTCAGTACCGGCGACACATGGACTCGGTGTACGACTTCATCGTGGTGGGAGGGGGGTCAGCGGGGTCCGTGGTGGCCGCGAGACTGTCGGAGGTGCCGGAGTGGAGGGTGCTACTCTTAGAAGCAGGTAAGACAACACCAACTGGACCACTTCATCGTGGTGAGAGGGTCAGCAAGGGCCATGGTGGCCGAAAGACCATCTGAGGTGTCGGAGTGGAGCGTGCTACTCTTAGGAGCAGGTAAGACAACACCAACTGGACCACTTCATCGTGGTGAGAGGGTCAGCAAGGGCCATGGTGGCCGAAAGACCATCTGAGGTGTCGGAGTGGAGCGTGCTACTCTTAGAAGCAGGTAAGACAACACCAACTGGACCACGTGGTGAGAGGGTCAGCAAGGTCCATGGTGGCCGAAAGACCATCTGAGGTGTCGGAGTGGAGCGTGCTACTCTTAGAAGCAGGTAAGACAACACCAACTGGACCACGTGGTGAGAGGGTCAGCAAGGTCTATGGTGGCCGAAAGACCATCTGAGGTGTCGGAGTGGAGCGTGCTACTCTTAGAAGCAGATAAGACAACACCAACTGGACCACTTCATCGTGGTGAGAGGGTCAGCAAGGTCCATGGTGGCCGAAAGACTATCTGAGGTGCCGAGGACTGTCTGAGTGGAGGGAGGGTGCTATTAAGGGGGAGTGGAGGGAGGGTTATATAAGAAGCAGGTAAGGCAACACCAACTTTGACTTCTCATTACAATCAACATAATGGCAAATCATAACTTTGTCCTGAGTGAGCCTATTACCATCCAACCCCTGCCCATACATAGGTTCAGAGTGGTGGTAGGCGTAGGAAGAGCTAGAGAGTTTCTGTGTAAGCAAGGAAGACCTTGACTGTCATCCCCTTAAAATTAGCATTTGCGACTATCTCACTAGGCTCAGTCCTAACACTCAGTCACTCCAATTTTGTTTAGTGTCATTACTTATTTAATCAGTTCAAAATTGAACCTTAACAGCTGTTTTATAATGATGCTTATGTTTCAGGTTTCGATGAGCCTACCGGAGCTCAAGTGCCGTCTATGTTTCTGAACTTCATCGGGTCCAGCATAGACTGGGGCTACCAGACCGAGTCGGAGCCGGCCGCCTGCCTCGGAGAGACCGATCGGAAGTGCTACTGGCCTAGAGGGAAGGTGAGCTGACGGAATTGACTTATATTCAACTAATTTCCAACTCTAATCGTGTTCCTGATTTCTTCTGTTGCTATGTGCAATTGTAAGCACACAGATCTTCTTACACCCGATGAACTATCATCGCGTGAATTTTTGAAAGAGATTCGACTCTCATTCTAGAACGAACATCTTTCTCAAATTATCAAGATGTGCCATGATTTTCCATCTAACGCTGCCTGTTAGAAATTCAATCTTTTATTTCAGGAATCTACGAGCCTTTTGGCTTTTTTCAGACGGGACCTGTCACGTCCTATTTATATCTTGTAGGTTTTTCGCTGCATCGACCATGTTTGCAAATTAGCTTATTTTGCCAAGAAATCTTCATTTTGGAAATAATGAGCTGTTTCCAGAATAATTGAAATTAACAAGTTTATGTTTTGCCAATTATTAGCACAGAACTACCTACACTAGAACACAAGCAAAGAACCCTAGACAAATCTTAGACATTTTCTACCACCCGACGTCGTGATGTACATTCTATCAATTTCTATTTAGAGAAAACTAAGTATCAAAACATCTTACACACGTGTCGTACCTCCAGGTCCTCGGCGGCACCTCAGTAATGAACGGCATGATGTACATCCGCGGCTCCCGCAAGGACTACGACAGCTGGGCGGCGGCCGGCAACGAGGGCTGGTCGTACGAAGACGTGTTGCCGTACTTCCTCAAGTCCGAGGACAACAAGCAGCTGAAGGACATGGATCAGGGCTACCACGCGACAGGCGGCCCGCTCACCGTGGCGCAGTTCCCCTACCATCCACCGCTGAGTTACAGCTTGGTTAAGGCTGGAGAGGAGTTAGGTGGGTTTTGTTTTGTGCTTAGTTTACATAAATGTTGAGCCCCCTCGACCATTACTCAAGGTTCCAAGGAATCAAATGGCTTCGAACAAGTTTCTAGTAAGCCATCAGAGGTGTGATGGCTCGGCTGTATACCTACTTCGGGCCAGCCCGCTAGAAGCTCTTCGTTCTTTATGTAGTCCTGGTAGACTTCAAATGTGTTGCCAGTGGCTGCCAGCGCTGAAAACAGCTAGAATGTTCTGTTAAAATTCTCCGTTTCAAGAGACTTTCTTTAAAAGTTTCCGCTTACAACTAGAGGAGTGACTAGAAGAGTCTGTCACTCTCTTCTGCTCTGTCTAGAGCGAAAAGTCTTGTGATGATATCTAATATATAAAAATAGATTTAACACGAAGATCTATATAGTCTATCACCTCTTATTATTCTGGCCACTCTAACTACACTTTTTTTACGGGGGAAATCCTCATGAATGTCCTTCACCCTGGGTTGGGCGGAGGGGTCTGTCAGACTCTTACTGACTAAAACCATCCGGTGTTCCATCTCTCACCTACGCCAGGGATCGCGGGAACTAAACTGACTTCCGTAATCCCCGGCTGGTGCCCGGCGCCCGCCTCTGCGGGCCACCTTAAGTCAGCAGAGGGTGTGAGGTGTTTGACTCCCCCCGCGACGTCAAAGAGGGGCGCACGGGAACACCACGCGCCGCCACCTCGGGTCCGGGTGAATGGGGGGCGACGAACATCCCCAAGTCTGCCGCCCATTGACCCAATTAGGGGGGCCAGGAGAGGGCAGCGTATACCCTCCTCCGACGCCCGGTGCGCCTGCTGCGGGCCGGGAGAGCGGTCGAGATCTCCCTCTCCCTTTCCGCAGCCTCCTTCTCCGCGATAACTGTTTCACAGAAGGAGACCACCGCTCTAACAATACTGCCTGAACTTCCAGGCTACAAACAACGCGACCTCAACGGCGTCCATCACACCGGGTTCTCGATCGCGCAGACCACGAACCGCAACGGCTCGCGCCTGTCCGCGGCGCGCGCCTTCCTGCGTCCCGCCAAGCAGCGCGCCAACCTGCACGTCATGCTCAACGCCACCGTCACGCGGATCCTCATCAACCAGACCACGCGCCAGGCGTACGCTGTGGAAGTCAGGAACAGCTTCGGCGGCACTGAAGTTATTTTTGCTAATAATGAGATTGTTTTGAGGTGATTTTATTTCATTCATTTATCAAAACTATGCACTAGTAAAACACTCTACAAAAGCGGAATTAATGCCATGGGCATTGTCTACCAGTCGACCCTAGGGTGGGGCAGACACAACATGGCAGGTGCAACTTAAAGGAAAGACAAACAGAGAGTAAAAAAGAGATTTAGAAATACATAAAAACATACATTAACCAATAACTAAAGTTTAACTTTTCTATAAATTGTTTAACATAATATCAAGCAACTAGTTTGCTAGATAGTTTGATTTAGCAAGGAAAAAAGTACATGGTTTCAAGGTTTATCCACTTATATAAACAAACGGTGAAGTTTTCTTATCTCGTCTGATGGTAAGCGATGATGCGATCGACAATAGAGCTTGTCTAGAAGTGACTGACCTTTTCACTCTTGACTTTCAAGGAACAAGGAGCAGCCATGGCCGTCACTTTGCAAAAATAGTTTTTATTAGTCTTGCCTATCAACTGCCCTGTAATCAATTATTTAGACTAGCCTCATAATACATTAATAGGTTACATAAAAATCTGAACAGGACACGTTCATTTTATTTATGCTTAATTTCCCATAGCAAAACATCGTTACTTGAATGTTCCATCAACATGTAAGACTTGCCAAGCGCAGCCCGACTAACCCCTACCTGTGGTACAGCGCCGGCGCAGTGGCGTCCCCCCAGCTGCTGCAGCTGAGCGGCGTGGGCGACCCGCAGGTGCTGTCCCGGGCGGCCGTGAAGCTGGTGCACAGCCTGCCCGCCGTGGGCCGCAACCTGCACAACCATGTGGCGCACTTCCTCAACTTCCAGGTAATTTTGCAGCAGCATAAACGAAGTCCCGTGGATACTCTCAAAAGTTCCCGTTCGACCACTTTCCATCCGTATTCATAGTAATAAGGTTGAAAAGTATTAAAGTCGAAAAGTGGCACTTAAAGCATAAGGGCGAGAGTAGTATATAAAAATATAGAATAAAAATATAGAATATGTAGTATTTAGTGTGTAATTTTGTTTTTCTTTTAAGCGTGTTTGTGTTTGTGCGTCATTTCTGGCGAAATAAATATATATTCTTTCTTTCTTTCTTTCTTTTAGTAAACTTAAAACTTTAGAGAGTGCATTAATTGCTGGCGGACGACCCTGCCACCAACACAATACTACTGAAAAAGTCTTGATGGAAAATTACACAATTTTCTTGACTAAGGACTAAGGTATTTCCTTGACTTAGGACACTTAGCAGTCGTTGGAATAAATGTATGAATTTTAGTTAATAGAGTTTATGGGAATTGGTCCAAAGATACAAGCCCGCCACACATTCCCAATCACTGCAACACTTGAGATCCAGAATCAACAGTGGCGACCACCAGAAAAACGCCGAGCTAATGAAGCCCGACGAGTCCCGGGGAAACGATTCAAATGTCTTGGATCCCGCAACGAAATTAATCAGAAAGTACAGCGGAGGAGTAGGAAAAAATCCCTCCTTATCAAGCAGGAAATAGAATAGAGCTTGGCCAAGCACCATGGATTATATATTAACACTGAAACTCATGGGTCCTAAAATTGTAAGCTAGTTTTGATTCCAGTAATAGGTATGGCAAAATCACCTGAACGCACGGAAATTTGTTCTGGTTTCTACAAGGTCCATATAGTAAACTACTCCAAATGTAACCTGGATACTATCTAAATAATATTACGTTCAGTCTGCCAAAGAATACACGACCATATGCGTGCGTGCATTTCATCGCAGACCGCGTCCCTTGAGTCCCCACTAACTTGACTTAACTTCCAGGTGAACGACAACAACACCACCCCGCTCAACTGGGCGACCGCGATGGAGTACCTGCTGTTCAGAGACGGACTTATGTCTGGGACCGGTGAGTTACGATGAATATAATTTCTCTTTTTTTCATTCAAAAATGTTGGCTAGGTATGACCTACGTCTGCTGTCCTTCTTTACTAACTAGTCTACCTCGCCGCGAAGATAAATTTACTGCTCAGATTTGCTGCTGTTTTCTCTTTTGTTTTGTTTTTGTTTTTTTGTTTATCTCCATCTTCGACCGCATCATTGCTTACCATCATGTCAGTGGTCAAACATATGCCTATCAAAAGTACAAAAAAAAACATTATTTCATCCTTTCATTTTATCCACTTTCAGATTTGACGTCTTGTCTAAGGCAATTCTCATATTTTTATGGAGCATTCGTATTAGACTGTCAAAAACACTTCAGATTTCACTACATTTTGTCATATTTTTCAAACCAAATCAAATGATATTTATTCAAACTAGGCTGAAAATTTACATAAAGACAGTTCTCCAAATTACCCAACCCATCATCACTTCCTTCTTAGTGTTGTAGCTGGCAAGAAGTGGCGCAACAAACTCTCCAGCAACAATAATTGTGGCTAGATTGATATTATTGCGACTTGAATTTTACTGTTTTTTTATGTCATACGAGATCTGGCTCTGGACTAAACCACGTTAAATGCAGACTTAACAATAAAATCTACAAACACAACATAACATTAGGCCTATGTTACCGATTTCCTAATCACTAAATCATGTTCTCAGGCATATCGGAAGTAACCGCCTTCATAAACACAAAGTACTCGAACCCGCTGGAGGACAACCCCGACATCCAGCTGTTCTTCGGCGGCTTCCTGGCGGACTGCGCCAAGACCGGCATGGTGGGCGAGCGCCTCGACAGCGGCAGCCGCTCCATACAGATCATCCCCACCGTGCTGCATCCCAAGAGCAGGGGCCGTCTCGAGATCGCGTCTGCTGACCCCTTTGCTTACCCCAAGATTTATGCCAAGTGAGTAGATGCCCATTTCAAAGTTATTTTTTGTGCGATTTTGTGGTTGTTGACTCGACTGGCAAAAATATTCAACGTGCTTCTGCTCTGTACGTAGTACCTACCGGATAAGTTGCAAAATGTTTGTGTTGCATTTAAATGAGTTACCATCGAACAAAATACTAAGCACTTAAGATATAAAAGTTATACATAGGTATCAAAAGGGAAAGGTGCTAGAAAAGGTACCTTATCTAACCTTGACTAACTCGTTTTGGAACACAATCGTGCCACAATGCCCATAAAATCCTTAGCTTAGTGTCTATGTAAAATACTTATTGGATGAGTCACCAATTAAATACTATTGACAACTTTAACCGAACAATTTGGAAATAAAATTCCATTTCGGATTTAATACCGCAGAATTAGCAACCTTATCGCGTGTATTTGTCTTGTTAATGAAATAAAGAAAAATAGTTTATTTACGCCAAGCATGACGCATAGGAATCAAACAATTACTAAAATAAAAATTACAAAAAAAAAAACTGGGACAATATGCGTCACCTTAACGTAAAACGGTCATCGCTCAGCATTATGCTGGGACTCGTGTGCGAAACAGAGCCCCAGCGCTGGTTTTCAGCGACGAACGTCGCTGACAGAATGACGTTAATCACGTAACCACATTATAAGTAAGATATCTTTTACGGTGGATATCTTCTTAAATTAGTTTTCTTTATTAAAATACACTTCTATCAAAATTCCAGCTACCTAACTCACCCAGACGACGTCAAAACCTTGGTCGAAGGCATCAAGTTCGCCCTCAAGCTATCGGAGACCAAAGCCCTGAAGCGCTACGGCGTGAAGCTGGACAAGACGCCGGTGAAGGGCTGCGAGAAGATCAAGTTCGGGTGCGACGCGTACTGGGAGTGCGCCGTCAGGACGCAGACGGCGCCCGAGAACCACCAGGCGGGCTCCTGCAGGATGGGCCCCCGGGGGGACGACAGCGCTGTCGTTGATAACTTGCTGCAGGTAAGCTTTCCTAGATTATTCTCATGATTAGACTATAATCCAAGTATCTATCCTATTATTACCACAATTTGGTAGTTCGTAGTCTGAAAGCAGCTTTAGTCTATGGAGCTACATTTTCAGCGACGGGCGCCATCTCAGGTCATGGCTACTTAGAGTGAAAAGTAAGGTATGCTTCTCAGGGATAAAAATGGCTGCCTTGGGCTAGCTAAAATCCCTCGCTGCATTCAGGAAATTCTAAACTCGAAGTTATCTCTTCAATCCTTCACTGCCTTCGAGATTCAATATAACGAAATGAAAAAATGAAATGAAATGAAACGAACGCTCGTTTCCTAAGACAATGCTTTATCCCCTCGGTGCATAATCTGCTATAAACCTTTGTAATATGAACCTGTAATCCATCCAGGTGCAAGGCATAGACCGTCTGCGCGTGGCGGACGCGAGCGTGATGCCGGCGGTGACGTCAGGCAACACCAACGCGCCCGTCATCATGATCGGCGAGCGCGCCGCGGACTTCATCAAGCAGCGCTGGCTGGGGACTGTTCATGTGAGTACACACACATTTTATGTTCCTAGACCCAGTAACGTCGTCGTAAAAGCTTTTCCAAACTTTACGCGCATATCCCGTACGAATTTCGGGAAAATCCTACATGCCAAACAGTTTCTTCTACGACCAGAGGGCTAATTCCCGTAATTTTATGACGCGCCGATTAAGTTTTAGTGCAGTTTCAGCTAAGTTCAAGTTTGAGTGATAAACGGTATTCTTGTAATTTTTTAACTGCGCATAAGCTGCGCGTGAACTGTACGACAGCCAGACTTATGGTGCGGCCATATGAGAGAAAAAATATTACTCGCTAAATAATCGAATAGAATCGATGAAATTTAAATGAATATGACGTTATTATAACAATACCTCAGTACAGATTTTAGCTTAATAAGCTCTTTCTGAGACGTCAAACGAATAGTAGAATACCGATCGTGTTGCGTTCCGAAGCACGCACCAAAGACGCGCAACAGTAGGTAGCCGTTATTGCGAGCGTGACGCGAGCGTGTCTGACAGCGGTAGGCAATACGAAAAGCGTTGTTTTGATCTAAACTTTACTTCGACTGCACTGTAACAGCACTTAAGTAGTTACGTGAATTAGCCTACAGTAGCTTCGGCTGTGTGTTCATCTGTCAGACACTCACTCAGTAACGGAAGAGTTTTATTTATATGTTTCCTTGTTCCCAGGCTCCGTACCCAGTGCCTCACGGCGGTCTGTCCAACGTGCTACAAGCGAGCGACTCCACGCAGCAAGCCACGTGGCAGCGGTGGCTGTGACGTCAGCGCCACGCCACAGCCACACAACCCTAGTTATAAATAGTGTACATATTTAGCTTTGTCTGTAACGATGTCACGGAATTGGTTAATCTATTGATGATGGTATATCTGTTGATTCCTTTATTTGTGCATTGTTAGTAGCTTGTTAAATTAAAATGATGGTTTCTTTCATGATTTATTTATTTAAGCTCACTGTGATAACTTAGATGAAGTGAGCTGCCCTATCATCAATTGGAACGACAGCTCATTTCACCCTGTCTTAGGCGATTAACACACTGCCATGCACTGCGCAGCGTAGCACGTGAATGCGTGTTGTAACGTTGCTTGCAAGTATCTCCGTTTGTATAGAAATCACGCATAGTCCAACACACAGAAAATGCATCAACGCGCGTTCATGCAGATTACGCGTCTACAAGTGGACAAACATGCGCACACGCCCGTGGGTGCGGGTTTCTCCACTACTAGACGCAAGGTATGGCACACCGAATCTCGCAGTGCCGTGCGTGATTATGGATGGGCTAGACGTGAGTTTGTACAAAAACCAAACAGTTCGTATAACTGCAGAATCTTGAATGAGTAGGTAACACACTAATAACCATTTTTAATATCAATACAGTCGCGATGCTCTACTCTGCACTATCACCACAGCGAACGGCATTGAATGAAATGAGTCAGAGCCGCCGTGAATCCACAAAACGCACGTACGCGCGTGAGTGCGTAAAAATCCCGCACGATGATGCAGATCTGCACTCCCGCTAGTACGCGCGTAAGTGCGTTGACACGCAACATGCAGCGTGATGCGTGGCAGCGTGATAACCGCCTTACGGTGACTTTTTTACAAACTCGACCGACAATTTTACTTATGTTGCTTGTCCTTGATATTAATTGGTATTCATTGTAATAATAATGATTTATTAAATCGTTTATTTTTGTTAAGTTTTAATAAAATTGTGTGATTTTTTTTAAGTTGGCTCTACTTATAAAATTCCGTGACATCACATAGGTATTATAATTTTTGTAACTTGTGAACGCATTGCGTTGTTGTACAAATTAGTATTTATTTGTATTTTAATTCCGTCCAATTGGTGTAAGACTCCACTTGAGGACAAAATAATTGCACCAGTGAAATATTTTATTAATATTTTTCTATCACCGAGTGCAATATTTTTGGCAACAAGTGTATAATTTATGATAGCTACTAGATAAGTCAAATTTTATGTAATAAATGTTTTTACACTATTTTAATGTATTCTGTTTTTTTTAAATGGATGTAAGTAACAAAAACGAAAAAATACATACAAAAGAAATTCTTTATTGCACAGGGATATTCAAAATACTTAATTGGATAACAATTTGATATTACACTCAACGCAACCGTGTTATTGGTAGTAACACCATTAGAACTCGCCATGCAAACACTACGCGCGCAAACATGAGGATGCGTCGCGCATAGCGTAGGGCGCGTGCGCGTGAAATCGTTGTATGTTCGTAAAGCTTGAAAAGAAAAGGGTGCTTTGGTATAGAAGTGGAAAGCGAATCGATCGATGGCACGGTACACGCGTTGGACGAGACACGTTAACAATATACACAGTATGTAAGTTCCCTGCGAGCGCACCTGGCAGGTGCAACGGTGACCTCGCACCGCTGTACTCACAGTTACATCCTAAGGCCGTAATACGCTTCCTGTAACTTGCATTAAAGTATGCGAGAAGCTTGCATGCCATATGTGACATTCAACAATCAGAACCTTAAATGGCATGCAAGGTAGTTGTACACTTTTGTGCAAGTTACAGGCACGTGTTTACAGCTCTATGGCTACTCCGCCGTAATATCATAAGACTTTTATTCAGAAGTAACTGTGACCACACCAGTACAAATTCACAAAAAAATAACAAATTATTTGGTGTACACGATCGAATAAATAAAAATATCGACTAAATCAGCGAGGACCACACTACTAGTCCTCCGCTTACGTTAATGCCGCTACCCTCACGGTAGCTATCATCGCTAATTCATAATGTCGCGTTATAAAAGCTACTTTTCATTAAATTATTTCGAATAACATGTTTAATTATAAAAAATAAAGATTAACTAGGATCGTGCACACCGGCTCATAATATCAATTATAATAATAATATATTACTTAATCATAAGTGTCTAATACTTATATATCGTATCTCACTAGAATTTATTAAGCATCACGACATTGTGCCCTAAGCCGTATGATAATAATAATTATAAAAAAGATAATCATAGTGAGCTGTTGGATGCTAAAGCTCGGGTTACGCCACATCCTTCACATTTGGACAAAAATTTGCAGCCCATTGCAAATGTTGTCTAAAATATGCATTCTCAATTTTTTTTTATTTGTGATGGGTTTGCTATTGACTCTAGGCTTGGTCAGAGATGACAGAGGCAAAGTCTACGATGGAGCGAGCTTACCCAGAAAACAATCCAAATAGTCTCCTACATTGTGCATATGTGAAGGCCTAGGGTAATATCGACCGTTTTTCGTTAATAACTAATCGCAGCTAACATAAAACGCCAATAACACGTTATATAACACTAAATAGTTTCCGCGCTAGAAGAATATATTATTTTATTATAACGTTTCTTACGTTTTGTACCAGCGTAACGTGGATTGGAAATGTCGGCTCTGCTCACACAGCTGTCTGCTATCTTTTTTACATTTAAAAAGAAAAGTGTTTCTTATTTACGTATTAGATGTTACGTTCCTCAAAAATAGTATCGTTTTTGTAAATACATCGAGAAATATTTTTCAAATAGACTGATTTTGAATGACTTTAAGGAACGAGCAAGATAACAAACTCATTCGAACTTCTAATTCTGTTCAGTGGATAATAAACCGATATTTCTATCTAATAGTTTAGCCACCACAGTCATCTGATACAAAACACAAATCCCGCAGACTATCTACACAATAATTAATAATTAGATACAAAATATTCCAATGAGTAAAATATAGCACATCACGTACATACTACATCACTTCAGTCTCCATATAACGCAACGGGCGACACTTGCTTTGTTCGTGTGTCGCCGGCTCAGTGGGTTACAACATAACTTGGGTTACACGTTACACGACGCGTTGCTGTAGCAACCGATGGAAATATCATCCCTATGATCTGAGGCTGAGATAAGGAGCAAAATTTAAATTACCTAGTGAAGAATAGTAATGGTCCATACGAAAATGAACCTTACTGCCACAAAGTTAATGTTGTATTTCATATGAAATGCTTGATGACAGTTGCTTCTACGTTTGAACTCAAAGAATATTCAAATATAATTCATTATCGTTTGATTACCTGTTATCAATCACTGCATGTAAGCACATTAGCTCTTAAGAAAAAACGCGTTCGTTCTATAGATTTCTGCCTTAAAGAAATATAAAAACACTATTCAGCCTACATGAATAGCGTAGAACCCTATTATAGGGTCAACGAACGGCCATAAAACTTTCAAGATACTGAATATCTCTTCTAAGTCATTATGACGTAACAGAGACTTCAAAATGGTGGACGCTAAAGAATAACTCACTACGAACATAGAGAATAATATTTCCAGGTTTATGCTACAGTACACCCATAAACACTTATTAGGCAAAGACACCAATATAAACTAATACATTTTAATAACAGAAAACAATATCACACTTGCCCTGACTTACATAATTAAACACTAGATCCGTTATGAAATGTCAGCACTGGATTATTTCACCAACGAATATTATTTACAGACGCGTTGCCAACTTTGTAATAATAATAACATAATTTATAAGGGTGGAGGGTGACTTATCAGCATTAATAATTTTACTATGCCATATCTAAAAGTACCACTCAATTTTTAATAGCAATTTATTTATGAAACAAACACAGGAGCAAAACATAAGACTTGACAGTAAGTTTACTGATCAGGGTTATGGTCAGACATCTGTAAACATAAAAAACCGGCCAAGTGCGAGTCGGACTCGCGCACTGAGGGTTCCGTAAGCAGAAGTTGCGATTTACGATTTATGACGTATTAAAAAAAGCTACTCACTAGATTTCGTTCAAACCAATTTTCGCTGGTAGTTTACATGGTAATGTACATCATATATTTTTTTTAGTTTTATCATTCTCTTATTTTAGAAGTTAAGGGGGGGGGGGGGCACAAATTTTTCCACTTTGGAAGTGTCTGTCGCGCAAACTATTCAGTTTAGGAAAAAATGATCTTAGAAACCTCAATATCGTTTTTGAAGACCTATCCATAGATACCCCACACGTATGGGTACGATGAAAAAAAAAAATTTCAGATTCAGTTCTAAGTATCCCCAAAATTTATTGTTTTTCTTCTATTTTTATGTGAAAATCTTTATGCGGTTCACAAAATACATCTACTTACCAAATTTCAACAGCGTAGTTCTTATAGTTTCGGAGAAAAATGGCTGTGACATACGGACGGACAGACAGACAGACATGACGAATCTAAGGGTTCCGTTTTTGCCATTTGGCTACGGAACCCTAAAAAGACCATCGACTGTAGATTTCTGTCAGGAGATCTGATATCTGATTCTGGGGATCTTATCTCCTAGCCCGAAATCCGTAGTTTTGGCTTTAGTTGCGGGGTTTTATACTCTGTATCACCAAACTACTAAGAATTAATGACAACACGATTTGTCAGTTACAAATGGTGTTATCATTCTTTCTTAGTTCGGGTTCGGGACTATATGGAGTAGGAAACGCCAGTAAGTATGGCCGAAATTACGGACTTTTGGTTACAGAGTAGACCCCCTGAACTAGCTGAGGTACCTATGAGGAAGCGGGGTACTGCTGATTAGTCGGCACGACATAGGCGCAGTTACTTTTAGTTGGGGTTCTGACTAAAGTTAAAGTAAAATGAAGATTTTGGACGCAATGACGCGCTTCGTCAAAAGTAGCGTCATGTGAATGACGCTTCTTCAGAAACCCAGGTCAGAAATCCAACTAAAAGTAACTGCGCCTATGTCGTGCCGATATCAGCAGTACCCCGCTTCCTCATACCTCAGCTAGTTCACACAATTTATCTTGAAGGGAACATATTTAAACGACATGTTCAGACGCTGAATAGCAAAACCCTTACACTATAATTTACTCACTTCTATAGTACACTCAAAATTATCATCTACTTAAGTTACAAAGTAAAAATGCTGATAAGTCCCCCTCCACTTTATCTATAAAGCTCCGAACTACCTCCAGACCCGGATGTTGCTCGCGCTTAAAATGAACCAACAATAGGAATGCCTTACAACGACGCAATTGTAACACTAACAAAACACAGTAACATTACCCAGGGTGGAAACACAGATTATATAATAATCTGAATATAGATACTTTGCTACCTAAATATTTTGACTCACTAATGCCTTGCAGAGCTGTAGCGTAATCCAGATTAAAAAAAAGTATTATCGTACACCAAAACAAATTATAAAATTTAAAATTGTAGGGTGTAACAATGGGCTAAAAGAGATCTTTTCAAGACATTTTTTGATGAATTTGACCGAAAAGAAAAAAATAAACTTGTGTGTGTGTTTCGGTCTTCTCAGGATAGTCAGCTAGGAAACACCGGTCTCATCTAGTTTAAAACGACTAATAAAGATTGACCTGTAAAAGCGTTATTTACACCCTACTAATAAAATAAATATCTTTAATACGTAAGTAGTCTGTGATGGTAGCCCAACTTAGCAAGTTTAAGTAATTTTATTTAAGTAATTTATTGTCACCACAAAACGGTGAAGGAAGAGGTATCCACTATGTCAAAGAACCAAAAAGTCGAAGCCACCTACACTGGGCTCCTGTGCTGGCCGCAGCCCATTGTCTCGCAGGCCGGAGGCGCCGTACTCCACATAGGCACTCAACTATTTGTATACTTCACAAATATATAATCTGTATTTCCAACAAACTTTCCTTCGATATCATGGCCAATACTCCAAATAACAAAATTATACAATTTATATAAATTATTATAAAAAGAAATTGATGTCTTGTTCTCAATTATTTTCAATATATTAATACAATTTTATTTTATTATTATTTTAATTTGTGTATAGAAGTTTTGGTATTGAATTATAGCCGTATTTGATAAGATGTATAGATATAATATTATGAAGATGGCCCTGAGTGTCATTCGGTCTCTTTCTAACGCATTTTTGTCATATAGCGCTATCTTTTTTTCCCATCATATTTTGCCATCTTGGTTTTAAAACAAAGAATACTTGGTATATATGAAAAAAAAAACTTTCATTATTGTAATTAATTAATTATATGAATGTTTTTTTTTAATGAATGATTTCTGAGTAATTTGTACTCAAATAAAATAATTAAATAAATAGTAATTTGAGCGTTTCTGTGGTCCCACCGCTGTAGTATTGTCTGTAATACATATTTGAGACAGACCACATAATATTTCATAATTGTAATATTTGTTTATCATAATGTATTTTAGATTAGCAAAACTATACACCGTAATTTTCGGACCATAATATTCATAACTGCATTTAAACCCACCTTCTTATAATCGGCCTAAATTGGTGACGCGAACAATCAAATATAAACCCTATCTACTTCTTTTTAAATACATTTTCCCTTGAGCGAAAGCTCAAACATTGCAACTAAGTAGATTTCAAGCGCGTTTTTCTAACTAAATGCAAGCTCATCAACACTGGACGTATTATATCGAGATACAGTCAACCGAACGTCTTTGGTAACAATTTGACAACACCTTTATTACATACACGACCTTTTGCCGTGGAGGAATAGGCAGAATTGACCTTATATACCAGGTCATATTACCAGGTATGTTTTAAGTAGACAAAATTCCTAGTAAAAAAACCCGAAAGTACTTTGCCCTACCTGGGAATCGAACCCATGACCTCATAATCGCTAGAGAATACCAGACCAATGAGTCAGTTATCACCTTCAATAACCGTTATTTGTATAGAAAATGTTACCACTGATGAACGGCTAGCCATATATAAAACATGATGTCGTATCTCTCGCGTCACCAACCGTTGCCGCGTAACACACAACTGTCCTCCCCGCCGCAGTCGGGTAGCGGCGTCGCTGCGCAGCCTCAGGTTATCACAATGTTCTACATGATAGAGCACATCCTTTTAAGGTCGTTTTCGTCTGGATCTAGCACTTCAGCGTCTCTTACTACAGGCTCTTTGCCCGCTATGTCGGGGAGGTACCTGGAAAGAGACAAAATACATATTTTACTTGTCGCCTTTAATTAATCCCTTCAAAGTTAGAATAATCAGGCTCCTTCTGGGTAAGCTCGCTCCATCGTAGACGTTGTCTCTGTCATCTCAAACCTAGACTAGAGTCAAGAGCAAACCCATCCGAAAAAAAAAACAGTCTAGGACTACACCATTATGAGAAAATTATTTGCGCGACTGATTAAGTAAACCGCGATATTAATTTTATAATTTGCGCTTAGCGGCGGTATCAGGTACTATGGCACTTGTCCCTCCGCCGGCGATTAACGAGTAAAGGATGATTCACGCTACACCGTGTTGCGACCGGACAAACATTATGGTATACTTTTGTATGAAGTGCTTCATGTCTGAGCGTGGTGCCGTGTGCCCGGCCCGGCCGCAACACGGTGTAGCGTGAATCATTCTTCAGTTGAATTCTCCAACCAGCCCGCGAAATTCAAAATTTCTTGCATTTTTTGCAATTTGCAGGCCAGTGCTAGGTTGTCTGTTGATTAAAATATTATTCGCCGCTGTAAGACGCATTTAGTTACAGAATTATAATCATCAAAATCACCAATACAACCCTCCAAGTTCATAAAGGCCTAGGAACAAAAAAAAAAACAGAAAATCATTCCTAGAGCTTCATGAACTTAGAGCGTTGTATTGATGATTTTGATGATTATATTTCTGTAACTACATAATTATGTCTTACAGCCGCGAAGCTAGGTCTCTCTCCTTGCTCGATAGCTTTTATTTTTTTATAGCAAGTAGATGACACAACTATCCAAAGGCATTGCATCATCCCTACGATTATCCACGAATTGCATCTTCTCCCTCGATCTTTTATCTTCTTTTTGTAACGCTGTGACAAGCATTTTGGACCAATGACACTATAGAGGACTGCAGGTAACAATTTGCTATACTGCATAGGGCATTGTTTGTTAAGATTTTCTTTATTTTATGCCGGAAGAGGTGGTCCTCTTCCGGCATAAAATAAAGAAAATCTTTCTGACGAATATCACCAATAAACCTGGTGGTTTATTGGTGATATTCGTCAGAAAGGCCTGGTCATAAGAGACCGCTTGAAGTATCTGTCCAGCGGAAGAGGGTGTGGTGAACAGACGTGCGCGCGATCATTGGACGACTAGCTTCAAACGCTCCTCGCGCATTTCGCTTCTGCCTCAGACACGCAGTTAGACGAGAGGTTGTAGTGCTCCATCAGTGTGTATGAATGTTTACAAAGCAAAAGGAGCAGGTTCCAGCTCCATGGGGGAAAAGCTGTGAGATAACGTATGCAGTTTATTTAGTATAGTGAAAGTGTTACCTCTCATAGTCGAGCCCCTGTCTCTCGTAGAACAGTAGATAGGCGGCGGCGGGGTCAATGGGTGGCAGCGGTGCTGGACTGAGCTCGCGGCACGAGCTGTCGTTGTAGCACAGCCACGCTCCCGAGGGGTTGCGGCAGTACGCCACGTAGTGCCCACCTGACATCTGTCCCGAGTGCGACTACAAACGAAATGAGGAAGTTTAGTTACACATTCAAATTAAGGGTTGCAGTCGATCACGATACGATGTTCAGAGGTGAGAGACGGTCACATAGAACCGCGACTGCCAGGCGTACTGCAGGACTGGAACTCTCTGCCTGCGGTATAAACGAACGCTTCCAACCCTAATGCCTTAAAAGTCAGAGAGAACAGGCTCCTTCTGGGTAAGCTTGCTCCATCGTAGACTTTGTCTATGTCATTTCACCTAGCCTAGAGTCAAAAGCAAACCTAACGCAATTAAAAAAAAGCTACCAATGCAACCAGTAACGGCAAGAACGTTCAAACTAACATGACGAACAATCCAGTAAGTTTACGAAAATTTGTCTTCGAAGTCAGCCAACAAAAAGATTATAGTATGAAAAAAAATAATAGAAAACTCCACTAACCAATAACCCCCATTTTACCAAAGTCACTAACAAATTACAAATGTGACCCAATACACTTTTCCCGACCCTAAAATTGAATCCAGATCATTTTGTTCAACAACAGTAGCGCTATAGCCCAACGAGCCCGTTTAAACCTAAAAAAACTGGTCAAGTGCGAGTTGGTCTCGCGTGCGGTTCCGAACGAATTTCATTTTTGTAACATGTTATTTTGACACTATAAAAATTCTTATAAGTTTTCCTGAAATATGTAGATAAAAAAACTGTTTACTGCATTTTTTTTTTAATTTAGTTCACAGTGGGTCACAGAAATCGATATGTTTACTCAACAGAATCGTTCCAGTAGATATCCTGAGAAAACTGGCTGTTCTTCTTCTTATCGTAGGGCAGTAAGGTCTAACGACCCCACAGACCCTAGTGTCAGAGTTTCTAAGCCGCTTCAAGGGCTTCTGACATGGTTTATTTTACGACCGCCATTCGGCGGGCGTGACCAACAGCATAAACGTGACTTCCGAAGCACGGAGCAAGTGCCTAAACAACTCAACCACGGAGGCAGTTAAAACTTGCTTTGACAAACGGACAGACGGATCCGAGCGATCCTAGAAGGGTCCGTTTCTTATGGTTGTTCGGAACCATAATAGTACATTGTTATCCAGGAGTGAAAGTAACTGTTTTAGTCCCGAGACGGCGTTCGGCGCCCGAGCGCGAGGGCGCCGATACTTCGAGGGACTGAATAATTATTTCTCCCGAGGTGAACACTGTGATTTTGATTACGAATACAAGGAAAGTAAAAATAAAAACACGAATCTGAATCTGATGTAGGTACTCATCGTGTTAATACAAATCTCTGTCATACGACAGTATAAACAAAGCTCGAAATAAATGAAGTTCGGATTGCCGCTTTCTCGACTATTTTGTTTTTGAAGTGAAAACTTCTTTAGCGGCGTTGAGCACTTTTATTGGGATGGATATAAAAATAATGTTAAACTCGCGTCAGGACACGTGACCTGATCGAAAATTCGTAAGACAAACTCGCTTCAGGACACGTGACCTGATCGAAAATTCGTAAGACGGATGATGATGGTCTACTTTCCGAGTATGAGATACGAAAAAAATCATATTTAGTTTAACAAAAGAACATGGCAAAAGAAAATATGAGTGTTTCACTGACCACAACGGCATACAATCTGTACTTGAGGTCGAAGGGGTCCTGGTCCTTCAGCAGGTGGTGCTGGTGGTAGTCCACCAGGTTGTCGTCCGTCACCGGCGTCGTCACCAGGCTCGTCGACTCCAGCCGCTCTCTGCCTCGCGCCTACGTCACAAAGCAGAGATATTAATTTTATCGGCCTAGAAGTTGCATCAGTAAAAACCCCAGTGGCGCCACTATTATTTTCTTCTCTTTTATGCCAAACTGTAACTACCTACAAACAAAAAATTTTATTCTTCTTATTGTGATCCTACTAAAGTGGCTTTTTTAAGACTCTCTGATCAAATTAAGAAGATCTTTTCTTCGATAGAAAGCGAAGTTAGAATAAAAACAGCCTTAAGGGTTAGGTCACGAGGCCTGTGGACGGTGACCTATGGGTGGCTCGCCGTCCGTCCGTCTCATGAAGACAGGCCGTATCGACGGCGCGTTAGTGTTCCACGCGCGCCTCAAAGAGATAGCACACAGAGGGGCCCGAAAGGGCCGACGCCTGCTGGAGTTGCGGGACTATTCGAAAGAGATACCGTGGCTACGGAACACAAAGGGCAATGATGGAACATGGATGGGTTTTAGTCAGTAGAAGTATGACACTTCCTCCCGCTCCGCCCATAGCGGGGGAAGTCTTCTCAGTCAGTCGTCAGATTCTTCTTAATAGAGAGAATGAATCGCGGGAAATCATAATATAGAAGCAAGCTCACCTCAACAGACCCCCTCCGCTTCCTGTCGACCTTCGGCCTGGAGTGCGGCCTGCGCGGCGCATCCTCGGCGTCGTCGGTGTCGGACTCCGAGATGGTGTCGTCCACGAACATAATATAGAAGCAAGCTCACCTCAACAGACCCCCTCCGCTTCCTGTCGACCTTCGGCCTGGAGTGCGGCCTGCGCGGCGCATCCTCGGCGTCGTCGGTGTCGGACTCCGAGATGGTGTCGTCCACGAACATAATATAGAAGCAAGCTCACCTCAACAGACCCCCTCCGCTTCCTGTCGACCTTCGGCCTGGAGTGCGGCCTGCGCGGCGCATCCTCGGCGTCGTCGGTGTCGGACTCCGAGATGGTGTCGTCCACGAACATAATATAGAAGCAAGCTCACCTCAACAGACCCCCTCCGCTTCCTGTCGACCTTCGGCCTGGAGTGCGGCCTGCGCGGCGCATCCTCGGCGTCGTCGGTGTCGGACTCCGAGATGGTGTCGTCCACGAACATAATATAGAAGCAAGCTCACCTCAACAGACCCCCTCCGCTTCCTGTCGACCTTCGGCCTGGAGTGCGGCCTGCGCGGCGCATCCTCGGCGTCGTCGGTGTCGGACTCCGAGATGGTGTCGTCCACGAACATAATATAGAAGCAAGCTCACCTCAACAGACCCCCTCCGCTTCCTGTCGACCTTCGGCCTGGAGTGCGGCCTGCGCGGCGCATCCTCGGCGTCGTCGGTGTCGGACTCCGAGATGGTGTCGTCCACGAACATAATATAGAAGCAAGCTCACCTCAACAGACCCCCTCCGCTTCCTGTCGACCTTCGGCCTGGAGTGCGGCCTGCGCGGCGCATCCTCGGCGTCGTCGGTGTCGGACTCCGAGATGGTGTCGTCCACGAACATAATATAGAAGCAAGCTCACCTCAACAGACCCCCTCCGCTTCCTGTCGACCTTCGGCCTGGAGTGCGGCCTGCGCGGCGCATCCTCGGCGTCGTCGGTGTCGGACTCCGAGATGGTGTCGTCCACGAACATAATATAGAAGCAAGCTCACCTCAACAGACCCCCTCCGCTTCCTGTCGACCTTCGGCCTGGAGTGCGGCCTGCGCGGCGCATCCTCGGCGTCGTCGGTGTCGGACTCCGAGATGGTGTCGTCCACGAACATAATATAGAAGCAAGCTCACCTCAACAGACCCCCTCCGCTTCCTGTCGACCTTCGGCCTGGAGTGCGGCCTGCGCGGCGCATCCTCGGCGTCGTCGGTGTCGGACTCCGAGATGGTGTCGTCCACGAACATAATATAGAAGCAAGCTCACCTCAACAGACCCCCTCCGCTTCCTGTCGACCTTCGGCCTGGAGTGCGGCCTGCGCGGCGCATCCTCGGCGTCGTCGGTGTCGGACTCCGAGATGGTGTCGTCCACGAACACGGAGGAGCGGCGCGGCGCCAGCAGCTCGGAGTGCCGCAGGATGGTCTCCTGCGGCACGGACGCCAGGTACTCGGTGGGCTCGAAGTCTTGGAACGGGAAGTTCACTACCTTCTGGGATTTAATCCATTTGTTGTTCACGTATTGGAAGCGTTTTAGGTGGACTATCTGCGGGGAAATAGCCAAATGTTAATTTTCAAGCCCGAGAAGCCTTCTCAGAGCAGTCAGCTTGGAAACACCGGCCTCATCTACTTTAAAATTACCAAAAAAGATTGACGTGTAAAAGTGTTATTTAAAACCTACTTTTAAAATTAATTTCATTTATCATAGTATAAACTTTCATTCCTACTAAACCGGAAGGACACGAAATTTTACAAATTCTGTGGTTATTTTATCTATTCCGAGGTCCACGGCCACGCGGCGCATTTTAGCTGCATGGGTTCATTTGTATGACAACGTGGGTGTACGTTTCCAGTGCAGTACACGCTACACGCTACACGACTAAGTACCAGTGTGGCGTGGCCCACCGCTGCGCACGGACACGCCTAGCACGTTGTTTTGTAAAAATATGGTTTTGACATAATCGTGGGTTAATATTCGCGTATAGCGTGTACGGCGTGAATGGCGTTGATAGCGTTGAGCTACGTGTGCGCCATATTCGAGCAAGCCACGCCTGTACCAATGACGTCAATTGATGCGTAGCGTGTCCGTGGGTTGCATTGGAAATAATCTCATACACTTTCATGCAAAGTGTTAGGTGTATACCCAAACATTAGGGCCTGTCAATGCAAATGTAAAATGTAAGTTTGCAGAAAATGCTATGAATGTCAATGAATAATGCTCAACGATTATGAATCTAAATAAAAATGCAAGTTGTCCGACTCAAACCACGTCTAATTGAACACTAATTAAATTATGTACAAAAATGCATCACCTAGGCTCCGCCTTATGTCAATGCACTCCAAAATGTAGGTCGCGATCAAAGTGCAAATACGCGAGCCTACTAAATGATATTTATTCTTTAAGTAGGTTGTAAGTAACACTTTTACACGTCAATCTGCTTTGGTCATATTATTCTAGATGAGGCCGATGTTTCCTAGCTGACTACCCTGAGAAGAAACACCGAAACAAACTCAGAGGTCATCGTCTCTTTTAAAGTTCAGACAAACGTGAATAATATATGAGAACCATGTAGGTTCACGTCTGTGATGGCCTTTTAAGGAAAGTGCCACGCAGGTTTGAGTGGACCTGTCCAGACAGTGCAAGCATTTGTCAGTTATCTTGCAGCTCAACTCAGAACTTTGAGGAGCTCAATGATCCGACGAACAATACGTAAGGACATTTGGGTAGGCCACAAAATGTACTCAAACCGCCAGACAGTCATGAAATTAATCTTGAAAAATAAAAATAACAACCTACGACCAACTTACAATACTTCATTTAAGCACCATGTGAATTAGTGTCTGAGATGGTCTTCAGAAGGAAGAACCACGCAGATTTGAGTGAATCTGTCCAATCATAATAATCATAATCATAATCATAAATCATTTATTTGCTGGTCAGTGCAAGTATTTGTCATTAGTCGTGTAGCTCAACGTTCTGACGAACAATACCAAAGACAGGACATTTGGCTAGGCCGTACAAAGCACTCAACCCGCCAGACAATCTTTAAAAATTACATGTAATAAAAAGTAATTCACATAGTCCTCACATTCAAACTAAAAACATAATACTTTATAAAATAACTAATAATGTTAAAGTGTATAAAAATAATAAATAAAAATATCAATGTCAAATTGTATATAAAACAAAGAATAATGTCAAATTGTATATAAAATAAAAAATTCAAGTTGAATAAAAAATAATAATAATAATTAAAAACTGAAAAATTATAGAACATAACATTATGCTGTATATTTCATTGGAGCAGCTCAATCCCAAGCCTTTTTGTCTGCAAGGTAATCTTTTACAGTATAAAAAGCTTTCTTTCTGGCTAAGTTTTCGCTTTATAAATGTTTTGAATTTATTAATGCTTAGGTCTTGAATGTGACTTAGAAGTTTATTATTAAAGCGTATACATTGACATCTAAATGAACCCCTATTTTGTTTAGCCTGGTTGCAGGAACAACATATTTGTGTTTGCTCCTAGTATTAACATTATGTATATCACTGTATTTTTTAAACATTTTGATATTTTATGGGCATACAAAATATTTTCATAAATGTACTGACAAGGAACAGTCATTATGTTTATATCTTTAAATTTGTCTCTGAGGGAGTATCTAAGACTTAATTTATAAATTGACCGAATAGATCTTTTCTACAAAACGGAAATTGTCTGGATATCAGCAGCATTCCCTCATAATAAAAACATGACACTGTGGAAATAACTATAGTAAACTAAACGGGCTGTCTCTTAATCAGTTAAATTTCGATTTTTTCTGACAGTGTATGCAGCAGAGCTAAGTTTTTAGATAACTTGTCTAAATGTGGGCCCCACTAAAGCTTAGCATCTAAAGTTATGCCTAAGAACACAGTAATATCTTCAGGACTCAACTATTTACCCTTACCCCCTCTACCCCTTTTTTTATAAGCACAATAGTTTCACTTGCCTCACCTGAGGCAACATAAACATGAATGTAGTTTTTTTTTTCATTAACATTTAAGTTATTATCATTAAAACAGTGCACTATTTTGACAGTGCGCTATTTATATCGTCAGTAACAGGTTGCTGACGTTTAAGTTTAAAAAAAAGTGAAGTGTCATCTGCAAATAACACTATTTCTTGAATAACCTTTATGAGGTGAAGCGAGTCGTTAATATAAACGAAAAACAGAAATGGGCCAAGAATTGAACCCTGCGGGACACCCATTGTTACTGCAGATCCGGAAGATCTTTTTCCGTTCACGTCAACTCTCTGAATCCTATCACTCAAGTATGGAGTAAGAAGATCCAGTGAGGAGTTTCGAATCCCGTATTGGTGTAGTTTCCTGATTAAAGTTTTAAGAAGAACAGTCGCATGCCTTAGACAGGCCTCAAAAATGCCCAGAGCATCGCATTTGTCTTCTCATGCATTATAAATAGGTCCTAAAAGTTCAACATCAGTTGTTAAACGACCCCTTGTGAAACCAAACTGCTTGTATGTAGTAGTTTGTGTCTGTTAAAATATAAGCTTCTCAAATATTTTACTTTACTAAACGGTGGGAGCACTGAAATTGGTCTATAATTAGTAGGGTCAGATGTACTACCCGCTTTAAACAATGGTATTACTTTACTATGCTTCATTAGTTCAGGAAACACACCACAATCAATGCAATCATTAAAAATAAGTGCTAAAGTCGGAGCTACAAACTAACTAACTTATTGCGTCAAAAATACATATTTTAAAACCATGTACGTACACAGTACACAAGGCAAAGCCCCACACACGTGCGTAGCCTCTCCGTGCGTTGCAGTGAGTTTCCGCCTTTATGCTAACAAAAATTTACTGTACCTATTTTCTAGGAAATGATTGAATCCTTAAAAAAAATGTTAAAGGAAATCTTGTACAGAAATTCTCACTTCTTGATTTAAATCGTTCTACGTTCGACTAAATTGAAGAATTTACGATCTAGCAAAGGACATGGTAGGTATGTCGCATAGTTCAAGATTGAGATTTCGATACGTCCATGACCAGTAAACTTGGAGGTGATACGTTCCCAAACTATTGCGAGTGCCGTCTGCATGATCTTTCAGGTTGCTGCGTTTGATGAGAGATTAAATATCCATTTCCTCGAACGAAAATTATCAAAATTAATTAGCTTTCCACATCCAATCGCATGAATTGACTCAAGTATAATTTGTGAAGGGTCCAAATTTTTATTTCTAAAACCCTGTTGTCCTGGAAGAGTTTCTGGAAGGTTTTGGTTCTGGAAGGCACTTACCAGTATGGGTGGGAGCCTCCAAATCTGTAACTTTTTAGTAGCGGGCTGTGCACTGCGGCAGTGCGCGCAGTGGTAGCGCTGCTCCAGTCGCTCGCAGCTGGTGAAGGCGCGCAGACAGCTGGCCAGGTCGATGGCGCGCGCCGCCTCCTGCCGGCACGCCGCCACCGACCAGTGCTCTACCCACGCCTGCCAAATGTTACTATATCTTTATTGCTTCCTACGTTAAACAAGTTAAAGGGAATCGCTTGTCTTGATATTATGGTCATTTTAAGAAAGGGATAAAACGGATGTTACTAAAAGATTTATGAATTTAAACGTGGATGGAAGGAGAGGGTAAGGAAGGCCAAAGAGAATATGGATGGAGTTTTTGTGGAGTGGTATGTAAGAAGGCGCAGACAGTGATAGAAGAGACGGTTGTCAGGACAGAATGAAGGACAAACTACAACCTAGGAGTATTTAAGTTACGAGTGAATAGGTTACTTCTACGAAAGCGTGCTCCATCTTTAGACCACAACCATCGCTTAACAAAAACAAGAAAAAAGTTTTGTACCGAAGTAATAATGGTCTAGTTGTGTACAGGAGTACAAAGTAGTATTAATAGGGAACGTACTCTGCGTTGACTATGCCATCTAGTGTCGGATATTGGAAATTTCAAGGATCAGAATACTTTACATTGACGCTTCTGTGCTGCCACCCGCGGGTCCCACATGTTCACTGCACAAAGTGGACTGTGCCAACAAGCGATGCCATTTCGAATTTTATAGGTGAAAATATATACTTGACAGTGATATTTCTGTGTACCTATAATTTTTGCACGTTCCCTATACTGACCTTCTCCCGGGTGGACTGGTAGCGCAGATGCAGCGCCGTGGGGTCCCAGTCGATGGCCAGCATGACGCCGGCTCTACGCGCGCCCGTTAGAAGGGCTCCCAGTTCCAACGCGCGTACCTCGCCGCATTCCGTATCACCCTGAACAAAACAAGGATTTATCAACACGACCACCAACTTTTCCGCCTTTTCCTAATGCACCAGAATTTTTGTAGAGGATGTCAGATTAGGGCCGGCACACATGGCGGAGCGCAGCCCAGAAGAGCATGCCCGCGAAGTTTTCTAAACGCGTGACACATAAGGCGAACTTCTACCCGAGAATGTGCGCGGATGGGCGAGCATGCTCAAGCCGTCGCTTTATTGCGCACTACCATTCGCTCGGTACCGGTCACTTCGATGCTCTTTAGGAATTACTAGCTTTGCCCGCGACTTCGTATGCGCATGTCCCGTTTTTTCCGGATGTCAAATTTCGGCAGACCTTCTCTTAATGCCCCCCTACACTCCCAAAGGAAACTACATGCCAAAATACAGTTTTCTACGACCGGTTGTTTCGGCTATGCGTTGCCTGGCAGTAACTCAGTCACTCAATCACTCGGTACCGATTTTTTTTTTAAATATATTTATTGATTGATTTCATTGAGGCCCATGTTGCTAATAGTTTGGCAGTGAAAAATGTTCTGCGCGGCGCTCCGCCATAGTTGCGCCATAGAGACGCGATAATTCAGAGAAAAATCCGAAATAGACTTGGAGATACCTGATTAAAAATTAATATTTACCGAGATGTCGGTTGAGAGGCGCGTGGAGGCGTGTCGGTTGAGCTTGTTCTTGGCGATGGGCGAGTTGGTGTCGGGCACGTCGCGCTCCAGCGGCGCGGGAGCCGCGCTCGAGCGCTGGCTGCGGCGCCGCCGCGCTCCTGCGGGACATAGGCGTTATATACACTGCCAAGAAGGAGGAAGGAGGAGCGGGAGGCAACGCTGCGCGCACTTGTTAAAGATAGACATACAATAATGAACTTTAGTTACAACACATAAAGGTAAACATTTCAGTGAGATAATTCGAATACGTGTATGTGAAGGTCGCGCAGATAGCAGATCGCCGGACCGACGGGGCGGGTCGGACCTGTCTGGATGTTGATCCAAACAGGTCCGACCCGCCCCAGGCACGTCTCGACAGCGAACGTTTGTGAACGAGTTCGTACAAAATGCATCGATTTTTTGTACTCTGTGCCCGCTCGCACAACTCGCACGCTTCACTTACTAGTATCTGCCAGTAGCGGTGTATCATCAGAGGGCAGCGCGCAGCCCCTGCACAGCGCCGGCCACGCACAGCGCGCGCACCAGGCGCCGCCCGCTCGCACAACTCGCACCCGGAATGGGAATTCGTAGCCTAAGCTGTCATCACTGAAACAAACGATCAAATACACCCCATTCATGAGCTGTTCAATTAAGGCCGGGACAGAATGGCAGAGGATTTTGTCACCGATCAGCGCACACTAGCCCCGCTTAGATACTGTAGCATTCCGGCGGCCTTCTAAGCACAGAACATATTTGTTAGCCTGCACTTGTATCCCGCTGCTGGGCAAGGGCCTCTTCTTTCTCCGTCCAAATCTCTCTGTCTTGGGCGATCTCTAGCCAAACTTTTCCCGCAAACACAACGAGATCGTCACACATAGTCCAACCTCAAGACTTGTCAATCTCAGATCTTGGCGGATTTCTTCAAGTTCTGAAGGTGAGGTAGATAACAATACAATATCGTCGACAAAGCGGAGGTTCGTTAGCTGATGGCTGTTAACATTAATTTATGCCTCGTGATTGTCATGAAGCAGGCAATTTGTTAAAAACCTGCAGTGCTATCATCTTCACACCGTAAATGAAGTGATTGAAAAATGCAATGAATTTAACAAACCACTTTATCTGGCCTTTGTGGATTATGCAAAGGCATTCGAATGTATATATACCATCACTCAGTCATCAAAGCTTTAGAATCCCAAAACGTGACGCACACCTACATTGAAACCATTTATCGCAATAGTTCTGCGAACATCAAGTTGTACACTTCTAGTCCAAATTGCAATGTACAAGAAGTCGGTTAAAAATGAGTCAAACAAGGCGATCCACTGTCATCAAAGCTGTTAAGAACATAATATTCTAGATTCAAGATTCAAAGCATTTATTTCAAATAAACCTTTTACAGGCACTTTTGAAATGTCAAGGTCGGTGAGTCAAAAACATGAGGCTATTTGCACGTTCCAAAGCGTAGATCTCTATAGAGAAGAACGTGCAAGAAACTCAACGGACACTCTTTTAAATCATGTGATGTTTTATAAAAATCTTAGTTACATGTACTTGCTTCTTCATGTGAGGACAATGCAAAATAAAAAAATAAAAAAAACTTCAAACAACTTAAATATAAAGATGAAAATAAGCCAGTGGTGGTTAAGAGATGACCAGTCTCAACTGACGGCGCCCGTTCACGAACCTGACGCATGTATCGGCACCATTCAGCTCAACCGTTTTGAAGGGAACCGAATGATGTCGCCGCCATCAGCAAAACATTTGAGTGAGCATGACATGCTCTCGATCACCATGCTCGTTCATGTCAAACAAGTAAACTAATCACATATATATTATGTAAATGGCCCCATGGTACTCACATTTACAAAATTTGAAAAAAAATGATTCTACTTTACAAAAAACTATGGTTGTCAATGACCAAGTAATGAAATATGTATAACAAACAATACAATTACTATAAAACAGCATTATTGTAAAGAAAAAAAAGATTAAATTATTGTATTATGAGTAAAAAACAAAAAACAAATACAAAACAAAAAAAAACTTTTTACAAAAAAATACAACCGACTTCCAAAAAAAAACACTACAAAGTAAAAAATAACTTTAATTTCGGAAGTCGGTGGTTTTTGTTAGTTTCTTCGTATTTTGACACCGACTTCCGAAATTAAAGTTATTTTTTACTTTGTAGTGTTTTTTTTTTGGAAGTCGGTTGTATGTTTTTGTAAAAAGTTTTTTATTTTTCACTTTTTAGTGGTGCCCTACACCTAACAACACCACTCCAAAATCGCAGAAAAGCAAAATACGCAATTTCGATCATCAAAGAATCATCTAAATAGTCAAATTCCAGCTATTTCGATTTAAAATCCAAAGTTCGTAACCGATTTTGATATGATTTAAATGGGACCAATCTGCAAGTATATCCTTTCAGATAAAACAAAAATTTTTCAAATCGGTTCATAATTGTCGGAGACATGAGGTAACAAACATAAAAAAAAAAAAAAACATACAACCGAATTGATAACCTCCTCCTTTTTGGGAAGTCGGTTAAAAAGAGGGTGAGCATCTCTTCCAGACATTAAAACCTAACTAGTGGACCCCCGCGGCTGTGACTGTGGAGCAGGACCGGCATTTAGCCAACATTTTTATCGAGGATATAATCTTCCAGTTTATAATATGCTTTACTACATAGTGTAATAATAATAATAATAATGGACTCAGACAGAACTTGACGCCCTGGATAGAAGGGTACGCTCACTGCTTACCGCAAATCGGATGCATCACCCACGGTCATCGGTGATGAGGCTGTATATCCCACGGAAGTGCGGGGGTCGTGGCTTCTTAAATGCTAAGACCCTGCACAACCGCGAGGTATGCAGCCTTAGGGAATACCTCCTAGAGGCCGACGTGGGTATGCATCGGGATGTGGTAGCGGTGGACAAAGGCCTTACCGCGCTCTCCTTGGCTAACGAGAACTGGCGCAAACCTGTGGTATTAGATACTAACGACCGCAGGGAGGTATGGCAGAGCAAGGAGCTTCACGGACGCTTTTATCGGGTCCTACATGGGCCCGATGTAGACTTTTTAGCGTCCGTAGCCTGGCTGCGTTTTGGTGACCTCTTTGGGGAAACCGAAGGTTTTGTCTGCGCGATCATGGACGAAGTTATGATGACGAACAACTACCGGAAATGCATTGTGAAGGACGGTACGGTTGACATATGTCGGGCATGTCACCGACCCGGGGAATCCATCCGCCACATTATTTCCGGTTGTTCTAGTCTGGCTAACGGAGACTATTTGCACAGGCACAACCTTGTAGCCAGGATCATCCATCAGCAACTTGCTGTGAGATACAATCTTGTGGAATCGGAAGTACCATACTATAGGTATGCGCCCGACCCAGTTCTCGAAAATGGCAATTGCACGTTGTACTGGGATCGGTCTATCATCACTGACAGGACTATTGTTGCCAATAAGCCTGACATAGTGGTGATAGACCGACTAGAGCGTCTCGCAATGATTGTTGATATAGCAGTCCCTCATGACGAGAACCTCGTGAAGTCTGAGAAAGAGAAACAAAGTAAGTATCTTGACTTGGCTCGCGAGGTTGTCGACATGTGGGATGTGAACACAGCAGTCATTGTGCCGATAGTGGTGACGGCCAATGGCATAATTGCCAAGAGCCTCGACCAACACCTCAAGAGGCTCTTGTTGGGCAGCTGGATCAAGGGCTTGATCCAGAAAGCAGTACTCCTGGACACGGCGCGTATTGTGAGGAGGTTCCTCTCTCGGGAGCCCTGACCACCGGTAGCTTGGACCCTGTTCCCGATGCCGGTGGGCTACTATTTTTAATATTTTTAAATGTTGTTTCTTTTTTAGTTTTATACAAATATTTAAAAATGTAGAAAATATGTACAAAAAATAAATAAATGAAATAATAATAACCCTACCGCAGTATCTCTACGTTGACGTCGTGGTGGGGCTTGCGCGTCCCGATGGACCTTAGGTCATACCTAGGGTGAAGGGCCAGACAAAGAGAGATACAATCCGCAAGGCAGTTTTTGGCGAACTGTTGGGCAGTAGCGACCCCACGAACCTTATCTCCGGGAGAAGTCTTGTTCCTCATCTCCGGCTTGCCTTTATTGGCTGGCCAGAGTGAAAACTGACGAGGAACAGAGCTCCCACCTCTTTCTTGCCTTAATTGGCCGGTCTGAGTGGAGATTCGCTAGAGCACACGTGCTTGGTAGAAGGATGTATAATCCAGTAAGGTGCTGGTAGGGATCTTGACCGCACTTCCGGAATTGTCCTGATAGCCGTGGTATACCTCTCCACTCCTCTAGCACCTCGGGCTATGTTGCCTCCTTGGCGCTACGTCACTTTGTGCTAGCGACCGTTTTCGGGGGCCCATTCATTGAGTGTGCAAGTCACCCCCTGCCATTTAAAAGCCGTGTATATTGTTAGTGGTCAGGCAGGGGCCAATAGTTCTTCTATAATAAACGATTATCAGTCCACTAAACCACCCAAACCCATAGCATTTCATTTTGTTTCCATAATTATTCTGCTATAGTACTGCTCCAACCGGGGATTGTCCTTGGGAATACTTTCAGTGCATACAGGGATAATCGCCGGTTGGTGCCGGTTGGTGGTGTTACATTTGAAATGTCTAACGGGGCCTCTGCGAGCTGGTTTTGGCCCCTCGTACGCCTACCAAAGGACCGGGTCTCCAGGGACCCGAGTGTAAAAAAAAAACAAAAAAAAATAAAAATAATAATAATAATATCCTTGGACAGTGAGTGTGCGTTTTATGCATGCTTTAAATTTTCTCTCATTCAGTTCGAGAATATCAACTGGTATTTTATTATAAAATTTAACACAGTACCCCATAAAAGAAGTGTGTACGTTAGCCAATCTGAACCGGGGTTGATCTAATTTGTTCCTATTTCTCGTATTAAAATTATGCCTGTCACTAATCTTGTTAAAAAGATGAAGATTTTTCCGAACATACATAATGTTTTCGTAAATGTATTGACAAGGTACCGTCATGATGTTAATATCCTTAAACAGCTCCCTTAGGGAATCGCGCCGCCGGAGATTGTATATGGCTCTGATGGCTCTTTTCTGTAGAATAAATATGGACTCGATGTCTGCAGCTCGTCCCCATAATAAGATACCGTAAGACATGATACTATGAAAATAACTAAAATAGACCAGCCTCGCGGTATCTATATCAGTGAATTGACGGATTTTTCTGACAGCGTATGCTGCCGAACTTAGCCGTCCCGCAAGAGATATTAAATGAGGACCCCATTGTAGCCCTGAGTCAAGCGTGATCCCCAAGAAAACCGTGTCTTCGACGAATTCTCGTTTCTCTTTGTTCAATACTATATCGCACTACTACAATATTGTACTACTTTTAACATTCGGTAAGGCAAATCTGATGCATTCAGTTTTTTCCCATTTAATACTAAATTATTAGCAGTAAACCAATTGTGGACCTGCTGTAGGGCGTCGTTATTGATGTCGTCAAGATTTATGGAACGCCTGTCTATCTTAAAAAATAAGGAAGTATCGTCAGCAAATAATACTATTTTAGGTTGATTTTTCAAAAGATGGGGTAGATCATTAATATAATTACTAAAAAGAGGAAAGGACCTAATATTGAGCCTTGCGGTACCCCCATTTTGATTTTTAAGCCCCGAGAATTGACACCATTTACTTGAACTTGCTGCTGTCTGCCACTTAAGTAAGATTTCACTAGACTAAGTGCATGTTTACTTAGTCCGTAATGTCCCAGCTTTAGGAGCAAGGTTTCGTGATTTACGCAATCAAATGCCTTAGAGAGGTCACAAAATATTCCTATGGCATCTTGAGCCTCTTCCCACGCTTATATATGTGTTTTAACAACGTGGCACCAGCGTCAGTCGTACAACTACCTTTGGTAAAACCATACTGTTGATCGTGTAAGATTTTATTGACGTTAAAATGATTAAGCATCTGATTGAGCATTACTTTTTCCAACCACTTTGCTAAAAACTGGAAGTACAGATACAGGTCTATAATTATTGGTGTCTTTGCTGTCTCCAGATTTAAATAGTGGTATAACCTTACTGTATTTCATTACATTTGGAAAGACTCCTTGGCCTACACATAAATTAAATATTAAAGCCAAGTATGGTGCTATGGTCTCTATTATGGACTCTACTAAAACACTTCGAATTCTACTAAAACATCCCGAGACGTGCGCCGGCAAACTCCTTTTAATGCCACGGAATCAATTTAAAACATTGGCATGTATGTCGTATTTCTACTAGACAAGTTTGAATGTCTTTTGGTAAAAAAATAAATTCTTTGCCGGCACGGTTTGAATAGGCACTTAATGTGAAGAAATGACAAGTTCGATCAAGTCTTTAAAATGTTACTTTCTTTTATTGTTATTTGTTACTTTTACCAAGCGTAATGGCGGCTTAGACTATACAGAATGATTTTTTTAAAGTGCGCCTGGATAGCCAAATCCGAAACTATGACATAGGTATATCGAAAAACACTGAAAGGAGTCTTGAGCTCGATTTTGATTCAAATTAAAACTACATCATTGGTTTATTAAAAATCTTTATTCCTACCAAGTAATCGAACAGGTTGATTTTGGAAAAAAAAAAATAAGCCCTGTATTTCATTTTCCGAAAGTGAAGCTAATAAAGATCAAATTCTTCGAAGTAAACAACGTCCAGAGACATTGCGTACAATATGTAAACGGAACGAGCGGCAGGATATTTATGCGCCGGTGATAATTAGCGCCACAATGATCATTTGTGTTTTCAAACTCTATTTATTATAATTTATGGTCTAAATTCGCTCGAGATTAATATCATATCCCAATATTCTTCTAAGGCACTAATCTTACCGCCGGCGATCAGCAACTAAAGCTTAAAACTGGAAACGAGTTGGCGAACAGCAAGTAGCGAGTGAAAAATTTCGATAGTTTTGACGCTCGGCTTTAAGCGAGTGCTTTTGTACGACGGGGTTTTACTCGCAATATCGCTCCCGGCCTATAGGTAGAAATTACTGCTGGTTGCTGAGTTCTGACCGCAAAGCGAGCATCGCCGAGCGAGTGTAGCTGAGCGAGTACAATCTTTGATAGCTCTTGTCGCTGAGATCAACTAGAGGTAAGAGCCGCTCGCCAGTAATGTGCATGTCCCTTTCCTCAGCGAGCAAATATTCGAAAGCTAATTGCTTCCTTGCTGACGGTAAGGCAGATGACTAAAGAGGGGTACCTCAAGGCACTATACTCAGCCCTGTTCTAATCTCATGACGTAATTATTATTATTATTCCTTTATTTCAGGCAACAGTAGGCCATACAAAATACAATAAACTTATACAACAGAATATAAAAATAAACTAATACATATAAAATATGAACATTAAGACACACGAAGTGACGGCGTCGTGTTACGCTGCGCGGTGTCACATAGTCTACCACGAAAACGTCGGTAGACTACACCCTTCGGCCAAAACTCTTCCTTTAGGAACTTGTCGAGATGTTGTGTCGGAACCCGCACCACAAACGACTTGAAGTTGGTGTTGTGACGCGGCTCCAACTTGTCGACCCTCAAGGTCCAGCTGGTCTTCACCTTCATGTACTCCACGATCTCCTCAACCTTCGTGGAGTGATGTAGTCGGGACACATACAGCAACGTCGTAGGTACCGCTGCACGGAGCAGCACATTTGTTCCTGTCAGTCGAGTACTGTAATGGTAGTATGGTACTCACCAGTCAGTGGCGTGGTTGTGCTGGTCGTGTTGCGGCGGCCTGGCGCTCAGTAACCTCGCCACCTGCTGCCACACGCGGGCATACAGCTGCCTGCCCGACAAGGCGTCCTTCACGCCCACCAGTACGGGCACACCGAACACTGACGATCGACTGCGCTGCCATGGCAGGAAGTACGCGTCTGACCGACACTGTTTTCTGGGGACAAACAATAAATGGACTGAAAAACGATTTATTGTACGCCAAGTAAACGAGAAATTAATTAAATCTGTACAAAGCTTGATACAATACAATACGCGCCGCTGGTCGTATCAAATGCATAGATTTAGACCTTAAGTCTAAGTGCACCCCTAACTATACTAGAAAAGTTTTAAGTCATCTCTGACTAAGACTAGAGTCAAGAGCAAACCCATATCAAGTAAAAAAAAAGTAGTTAAAACTAACCATTTTGATGTGACTTTTTACAAAAACACTAAACAAATAAACTATGTTTTAATTAATTTAGTACTTAATCCTTATTGTTGTTTAAAAAAATACATTAAAAAGGCACATCAAGACCTTTATTTAAGTACCTAAACCTTCCTAGTGTAGGATTATAAATAGGGTAAAACAGCGATCGTCTTCATAAATAGTAATCATGGTCAATTTTTTTCTCTTACTACTGCACAAAGAACTTCCTTCCCTCGTTCCACTTTTTGCCAATCCGTTGTTTTTGTGTTAATTTGCTGATATTGTAGGACCCACAGCTTCCCATTCGGGGATGGTCCCACAGTAAAAGTTGTTCATAATGATGAGTTCAATGACCCCTTATGAGGTATTGCGTTTATTCTGTTACATGTTGTATTTCATGTGTCAAACAAAGTTGAAGTAATAGATTCTAATTTTTAAGACTAACTGTGGCTCCTAAAATATCAGCCAATTAAGCCCTTAAAAGGTATTGCGTTTATTCTGTTACATGTTGTATTTCATGTGTCAAACAAAGTTGAAGTAATAGATTCTAATTTTTAAGACTAACTGTGGCTCCTAAAATATCAGCCAATTAAGCCCTTAAAAGGTATTGCGTTTATTCTGTTACATGTTGTATTTCATGTGTCAAACAAAGTTGAAGTAATAGATTCTAATTTTTAAGACTAACTGTGGCTCCTAAAATATCAGCCAATTAAGCCCTTAAAAGGTATTGCGTTTATTCTGTTACATGTTGTATTTCATGTGTCAAACAAAGTTGAAGTAATAGATTCTAATTTTTAAGACTAACTGTGGCTCCTAAAATATCAGCCAATTAAGCCCTTAAAAGGTATTGCGTTTATTCTGTTACATGTTGTATTTCATGTGTCAAACAAAGTTGAAGTAATAGATTCTATTTTTTAAGACTAACTGTGGCTCCTAAAATATCAGCCAATTATGCCCTTAAAAGGTATTGCGTTTATTCTGTTACAGGTTGTATATTTTTCGGAACAAAAATTTAGTAATGGATCCTACGGAATGTACCTAATATTTAGCCAAGAATTACAAAACCACAGATACTCACAACAGGGAAATAGTCTTTAAAACACAAAAAAGGTGCATTAGGTCAATGTTCAGACTCCATAGATTATATTCTTGTAAGCCATTCTTTATCAAATACATTTTATTGAAATTTCCTTGCTTATATATTTTTGAAGACCAATCCAGACCTGTATACCAGTATATCATTTTGTAACAAACGAACTCAACTCTACACAAATAACTTGTACGTAAAAAGGTCGAACAGAGCATTGATGCAAAAAAGTATTTTCTGTATAGAACCAATCATATACAACCACATACCTAGTTCAATTAAAGAATTCAATATAAACTTATTGAAGAAAATTCTTAAATCGTTACTGTTTAATAAAGCATATTACAGCATTTCGGATTTTTTGACCTGACCAAATGTGATAGCTGTTGTTGATCATAGTTTGTACCCATTGACCTGGTATGTTATTAAGTTAATTTCCTTTTGAAATTGCACGTGACTTTTTGTATTATTTTAATTATTATTTTTACTTTTTCTCTCTTTTACTTTAAACATTATTTTGTTTTTTGGAACGAAGTTCCTTATCGCGCGTTGCGAAAGGGGGCTAGACGGAAAAAATTCAGACGAAAAGTTGTAACGACACTTTTCGCTTAAGTAAGCTATTGTAAGCCGTGCGGCGTGCGCATGTTTCTCTGTCTGTCTCTCTCTCTCTCTCTCTCTCTCTCTTATAGAAAGCAAGCCAGTATTCAAATTCGTTAGTCAAAGTCAGAAGTCAAAGTCAGAAGTCAAAGTCAGAAGCCAAAGTCAGAAGCCAAAGTCAGAAGTCAAAGTCAGTTATCAAAGTCAGAAGTCAAAGTCAGTTATCAAAGTCAGAAGTCAAAGTCAGAAGTCAGTCAGAAGTCAAAATCAGAAGTCAAAGTCAGAAGTCAATTCAAATTTTCAAGAATTCAAAAGTCAGAATCGAAATTCATAGGACATTAAATACTAATGCGTTTTTGTTGAGTGTATACAGGTTTTTTGTACCAAATAAATAAAAGGAACTTCGTTCCATCCGGGTGTCCCTTGACACCTCTCAAGTTTTTTTTGTTACTTCTTTTTACGAGTCAAACATTTTTTGATAATCTAACTGACGGACTAATTAGATTTTTTAGTCATCTACCCTATTGTAATTTTATAACAACAATTTAGTGTACCTATGTTAACAAATTAATAAATGAGTATGACTCACCTATGAACAGCCACCAAATAGTGTATCTTGCCCGTGGGCACATCTGTGCAGTCACCCATGTTGCACATGTTGGAGGGCGAGGAGCCGAACTTGACCTTGGGCAGGCGCGGGCTGGTCGGCTTCAGGCTCAGCGAGCGCACGCTGAGCGTGGGCGAGCGGCCGCCCCTGCCGCCCGCGCCGCCGTCCGACAACACGCCGTGCTTGTACAACGTGCTGGGTGGACTCTGGGACATAAGAATTTCCGATCTCGATCGCTGAAACCGTTGTTCGATTATTATGTAGATTTTCGAGTGTGTTTTCTTAGCCTTGGGACGCCTGAACCAACCTTGGTACGTGACTGAGAAGTGGTTTACCAATTTTACTTGGGCTCCTTCGATGTAAGAGCGAATTTGTCTTGAATTAACTTAAATACCTTTTTTTGTTACTTAGGATACTTGAAATTTAATGGAAAGAATGTCAAAATTGATAAACCATTTCTAAGTTCACCGACATTTATTCTGGACCTCAAGATGTTTTTCGAACATTGTTCTATCTGAAATTTAAAATCTGCACTTTGAACTAAAAGCAAAGGCTTATTGTCAGAGGGACTGCCAGCAAAAATTAAAAAGTAATGATAATAAAGAATTTGGAAAATAAAATAGAAGCGAATTTGTACAAAAGTGACCTCTACCAAACATTTTATATACATCTACGAACACAGAGCGTTTAGCCAGTGTGGTACCTAACAGTAAAACGGATTCTGAAAGCCATTTATTTTTTTATTTTAACGTACAGTGATTGGTAGTTATTATTTCCGTCAACAAATCACAAAATCTAATATGACATTTTATTACACTTTCAGAAAACGCTGGTGATATTTCTAAAAAACGTTACAAAAACAAATATTGATGAATTAACACGATGGATGATCTTCATAGACTATTTTATAAACCGAAAGTTTATTGTACTGAGTTAGGCTAACTACAGTAAAATTTTTCGTTTACCTCTTCAAAATCAGCGTATTTATGTAGTTATGCAAAAGCTACGTCTAGCTTGCAAAAACATGTTTCAAAAACGAGACTAGTCTCATCAATCATTAAAACTTTGACAAAACTTGGTAAAACATCACTTTCTACGTAAAGGGAAACTATAATAAAAACAGATGATAACAGAAAACAAAATGGCGATACAGTGCAGTATCTTGTGTCATCTGTTACCTGATTCGTCAACACTCCACCGCGACTAGGCTTTCTCAACACAAAAATACGAACAACGGACCGATTCTAATGGGTACCAACCAATAATATACCTCTTGTTCGAGCCACCGCGTGGTTCGAGAGACAGCACTATACAACTTTAGTGTTATTGCTTCGATTAAATTTAAGTAATAACACTTACCTTGTGGACTCTATTTCACATTAAAACACTAAAACTATCACAACAATTGCTAAAACGGTCCAAAAAGACAAAATTAATTGACGCTAGATAAATTTTGTAGCACCGATAGCACTTTGTTTGGCTAACATTTGAAAGTTCGCCAAGCAAAAATACGGCACGCCGTAAGGGACAGAAGATACGATGCTTTGTCTCAATTTTCCTTTTAATATCGTGTATATGTGTCTCACTTCCACACTTCACACTGTAATCATGGCTACATCTAAAGGCACCAACAGCCACCAGTCTAAGGTACCAACTGACTATTGCTATCCCATACACCGAGGCTAGTATTTTACAGATGGTAGGTAATACCTACAAGACTTTAATTAAAATAAAACAAAAACAGATTTTGGATCTTTAACAAAAAATGTTATGTTTAAATATTTGAAAAATAAATGATATAATATGGCGTTTTACCAACGTAAATAATGCAATGTTTCAAAATAAATAGCATTGCCATCGTACGCTAATTCCCGCAGTATATTTTCTCCCTTGTAAATAAAAAAAGTACCCAGTACTTGTCCGAAAGTGGTAAATTAGTCCAAAATGGCCAAAATACACTGAATGACCAGCTCGAAATTATCCCCGTCCCTTTCTCGCTTTATCAGTTAACAAGAGATAGTAATACTAAAAGTTGGTACACAAAAGAATCAGCACAACAAATATGTACACGATTAAGTTAGTCAGCACTTTACACTATGACGTCACAGTTCGCGCGATGTGGTACTATGTACAATATTATGTGTTATGTTATGTAAGGTAGTCGAATATTTCACTTACACTTACATGCCATCACCAAACAGGGAAATAAAAGCGTTTTCATTGCATTACTGTCCTAAGTTTCACTCTATATCTCAAAACAATTGGAATAACAATAAGGTTTATTCTGTACAATGATTAAAAATAATCAAAATCACGAGAAGTAACAATGTAAATAATATTTTCATATTTATCACTAAATGTTTCTAATAGAACAAAAAACCCACCAATTTAATAACCCAAGATCTATAAAAAAAAACTTTTTTATTTATAAGTAAATTAGCCTTCAAAAAATGCAGGTGAAAACGTTTTTATATAAAGACTGTCAATTTTAATGAATCGCTACGGCAGTGTAATTTTTATATCTGTTTATTTAAGGCTTTCTGATGCAAACGTCAATTTCATTGAACTCTTCGCAAAGGACGAACGGAGCTGTCTAATGGCCATGTGGAATTCTTAAATAAAAAATAAAAATTGTATCCAGTATCAACTTTTTACACAAGGTTGTCTTTTGCTAAGTATTGAAAATGCCCATTGAATAAATTGTGAAATTGTAGCGCAAACTGAACGTAACGAGAATGATGTATGCATATGTATCTTTAAGGTTAAGAATAATTGATATTTAGGTACTACTCACACTTATTCAGATCTATTCAGCTTATGCCTATAGAAAACAACCATTTTGTATGGAGACGCATACGCATCCGTTTAGCTTTCCGTGTCTATTCAGCTTTCGCGGCAAACGAGTATAAAATGAGGACAAATGTGTTATTATCATGCTACTGCTATAGATAGACTTCAGCGCTGTTCTGCCGCTGAAGCCTTCTCATTCTAAGGACGCTGTTCGCGGCTGATTGAAGCAGAACTGTATAAGTGTGACCAAAATCGTTCAACGAAATGCGAATGGAGCTGAATAAGTGTGTGTAGTCCCTTATGCTTCTGTGCTGCTACCTATAGTTCCTGCACGTTCCCTACTTTCTACGCTGCATCAGAAAGCCCCCTGCGACGTTGTATATCTGTGTGTGTCTGTGTTCGCGTGTGTGTGTGTGTGTGTGCGTGTGTGTGTGTGCGTGTGTGTGTGTGTGTGTGATTGTGTGAGTGTGGGTGTGCGCGTAGCTAACCTTGAAGCAGAAGAGTGCTGGCATGCAGAGTGAGGAAGTATTGCCGCCGCCCACACTCACCTCCGCCCATTGCTGTTGAGACTCGTTGCACCAGCCTGTACGGGGAAATAATAAAACAGAATTTCTGTTTAATCGAGTATTGTAGACTCAAAAATGGTTAGTTCAACTTACGACTATGTTAGTAAGCACTGACATAGAAAAACGCCTACAAGAAATTAATTGCACAACAGCGACCTACATTATAAGTCCAGGCGACTCAAGGGAGAATAATAGTGACAGACCTGCGGTTTAGTACAATCATATTAGGATCACAAAAATCTGTCAAATTTCACTTTCATCTTTATTGCTGAAAGTTCAAGGTTGATTGGAAAAAAATCTATTTTACGTTCATTCACACTCGTAACGCTAGCGGGCGACATGCCATAGTACAAGTCATGCGGTTGGTCAGTCAGAGCGGTAGTACTTGCTCTTGTAGCTGCATCAACGCCGGCAAGAGAGCCCAAAGAAACAAATCTACATCGTAACAAAAATAACCGCGACGCCATCTAAACAATTAGTAGCGAACTAAAAATCTTGCACCGCGCAAGTAGAGTTCGCCGTGTGATTTGAATATATACATCAGCCCGAATATAAGTATCGGGCAGTTGCCCGCCAAGCACAACAACCGCCTGGGCGGAGGATCCTCCCTTTTCAATGGAGGTTTGCGGGACTTACGTCTCTGTACCGTATACGCCCTAACCCTCACCGTTAGTGTCCCCCGCACGTAGTCGTCACAGTCGCTGGCGTCGCTGTCGGCGTGCTGCTGCGGCAGCTCGTAGGCGTACAGCTCCGTGGCGCTGGCGGCGGAGATCTTCTGTACCGTATACGCCCTAACCCTCACCGTTAGTGTCCCGCACGATGTCGTCACAGTCGCTGTCGGCGTGCTGCTGCGGCAGCTCGTAGGCGTACAGCTCCGTGGCGCTGGCGGCGGAGATCTTCTGTACCGTATACGCCCTAACCCTCACCGTTAGTGTCCCGCACGATGTCGTCACAGTCGCTGGCGTCGCTGTCGGCGTGCTGCTGCGGCAGCTCGTAGGCGTACAGCTCCGTGGCGCTGGCGGCGGAGATCTTCTGTACCGTATACGCCCTAACCCTCACCGTTAGTGTCCCGCACGTAGTCGTCACAGTCGCTGGCGTCGCTGTCGGTGTGCTGCTGCGGCAGCTCGTAGGCGTACAGCTCCGTGGCGCTGGCGGCGGAGATCTTCGCGTTATCGTCGAATACTCGCCCGATTGTAGCACCCGAGAGCTCTACGATTAACATTCTGGAAACGACAAGATACTTGCTCGTTTTAACTCGGCAGAATAGGTCCACAATTAAAAAAGATGAATTAGAGCCTATTCTATTATTACCTCAAATCCTAGACAAAAAAAAAAGATGCAGTACTATAAACACTCATCATAAAGTGTAACATATATCTAATAAACTGATCTTATTTCACATGTGAGACTACTCTCGAATATCAGCAGGCATTTTTCTTGAGTTATTTTCAAACATCACCATTCATTCTTAGATCCCTGTGCTTTTTATGTACGTTTTTAACACAAATAGAATAGAATAGAATAGAATAGAATAATTTTATTTCAGACCGGGGTCCATAGGGTTAGTAACAATTTTTACTTAAATTCTATTGTTAGTAGGTAACAGACACATAAAATATACAATTAAATTTCGGTGTGGAGCCGCATCCACCTCCGCAACATCGGGGAATCCCACCGATCTGCGAATACACTGAGAATACTGTTGGTGCTGCCGCGAACACGAGACATCAGGGATGCACATCTTTTTCTAATAATCGCGGCAAAACCATCAATATTATTATCTGAAAACATCCCTGACGCACTACACCGCCACGGCAGCCGCAGCAGCACTCTCAGTGCATTATTATATTGAACGCGTAGGTCGCTGTATGTCCGCTGAGTGAAGTCGACCCACAGGCTGCACGTGTAGAAAGACTGACAGTAAGCTTTGAAAAGCGTCACTTTAACTGGCTTCGTACAACGTGCAAACCTGCGGGCCAACATGTTACAACGGACAGCCAGCGACCTACGTTCCCTTTCAATGTCACAATTATCCTTTAGATCTTCCGTGACCCAATGACCTAGATATTTAAACTTGTCCACCCTTCGTAGTGGTTCTCCACAAAGTGCTACATTTGGAATACACGAGTATGTTACACTGCCAGCTTTAAAAACCATTAGTTCGCTCTTAGAGACGTTATATTTGAGCCCATGATTCGCCGCATAGTTTTCGCATATAGCGATCAGTCGCCTCAGAGCACCGATCGATGGGCTCAGCAACACCATATCATCGGCATAGCTGATATTGTTAATGCACACCCCGTCAACAACAACATAGGTGCTGCTGAGCTCAAGGATCAGCTGGTTCATGTAAAGGTTGAAGAGCCGGGGAGAGCTAAGCCCCCCCTGCCTCACCCCGCACTCCAACCGATACACGTCCGAGTGCGAACCATTCCACTTCACGCTATTGCTTTGTCTACTATACCAGTACTTAAATATAGACACTATTTCAGATGGTAATGTAGTTTCACATTCTAGTTTACGCCACAAAACATCATAACACACAAGATCAAATGCCCGTGTGAGGTCCAGAAAACAAGCAAAAATAGGCGTCTTCCTGTCTGTGTAGTATTGAACCGTCTGCTTGAGGCAAATGTAAACTGTCTAAAAAATTTACTGAAACCTTTTATGTAAAATATTTACAAAGGTTTTATCTATAATATAAATGTACATTAAGAATAAATAAATATAAAAATGTACATAAAGTTTAAATAAATAAATATAAAAATAAGTAGGGTTTTCCTTCCTGACGCTATAACTCCAGAACGCACGAACCGATTTCCACGGTTTTGCATTCGTTGGAAAGGTCTCGGGCTCCGTGAGGTTTGTATTAAACGAAATTCAGGGAAAATGTGACCCAGACGAAGTTGCGTGGGTCAGCTAGTATGTTATAAAAATTTAATTAAATTCGACCAGCACACTTTTATAGTTTCATTGAGAAAATGACTTTTATCTGCGTAAAGATAATGGTTACATTTCAGACTATTTTGGTTTATATTATTTATGTTAAAAGTAGTGCTACACGCTATGGTGGCCCAACACTACCCTTTTATATTGATAGGATATGGTGTAAGTTAAAGTCTTGAAGTGTAAAGGAAATAGTTATATATTCAATCACTATAACACTTAGATATGGACAATGGTAATGGTAAAGGTAATGGAAATAGCTGAATATTAAATCACTATAACACTTAGATACAAGACAATGGTAATGGTTTTGAGAACGTGGTGTCTCTAATGAGATCCTGAACGCGAACTGGCTCACATTTTGGTGGACGAGCGAATATGCATATTTGCGGTCGATGCAATTATGCATTTTCGCTTAGTGTTCGATCAAAACTCGAACATATTCCCGGGAGCGAGAAGAAATACGAGATGATGTATAAAGTATGATACTTATGGTGTGTACAAAATGTGAAACTACTTAAACTCGTTGGCTTATAGTAATCTTAACTGGTAATCATAAAAATAGTAAGCAATCAAGGTAAAGGCTAAAATTAAAGGCTTATTGTATACCGTATGTCTACGACATATATGCAATCCTTGAAACCACATACTAGTTATGGTATTTGATAACGCTATACAAAAAAGTAACGAAATCGGTCCAGTAGCTTTGTCAAAAAGTCGAGTTTTAATTTAAAGCAAATTTGAACACTCTGTAGAATTGAAACGGTAGGTTAATAGTACAATGAACTTGAATCCTTGAACATTGAAAAGCAACGTTGCCACGCTGGCGCGGTGCGGTTCGTTTGTCGGCTTAGTACAAAAGGACGCGGCACGCGTGTGTCGGCTTTTTCAAAGGCCTTCGGCTTTTGGCGAGGAGGGGCGCGGGGAGCGGGTTGCGCGCGCGCTCGACGCGTAGGGTTGGACACAGTTATCGACAATATTATCAGCTTTCTCTCATTGTCTTTTGAAGAGAATAATGATCGGTTAGCAACAAAAGATGTTCTAATTTTAAAGGATACGGTTAGTTTAGAATTATTATAGCACCACTATGTACCTACCTACCTATTCTGATTAAAAATTATAATTGAGTGGATTTAGAGATAAAAAATAATGTAGTAATGTTTACATTTTAGGAAGAAACATCCTATTAAAAAAACGTACTCACCCGTTTTCTACTCAGGAAATTACTCACTATCTAGGTAGTACCTACGGTAGTTTCGTAAGTCGAAACGTACAAAAATTAACATTTATTTTAAAAGTCAATTTTAATTATCACTTCACTGTTAAATACGGTTATTACACAAAAGTACTAGTATTGTAAAGCCTTGATTGCGTATTAAGTCTTTATTAGATAAGTAATTGTAGAAAAGTATCGATAAAAGATAATTATTACATTGTTTACCCTATTTACCTATGACTTTTATTTTTTGCCAGTAGGTACGGATCAGTGGTGCTTTGTCAGTTCACCGCGAGTCTTCCGGGATAGCGTGTGTGCATTTCGCAAAGATTTGATAGGTACTTAAGTACACGCATTGTTTTACGTGATTTTTGTTATTTACTTGTGTGTATTAGTTTAATTATTTTCTTACAGTGAAATAGACACTGAGTAGGTACTTGACTTTAGTGTGTGTGTAAATTGTGTTTTTAATTTTATTTGTACATACCTACGTACTTGTTTTTTACGGTGAAATAAACACTCGGATCCTGGTCGAAATTTGTTGGGCAAGGTTCGGGACAACATTGTTCGGCGATGTCACTTGTGCATTCAAAAACGTGGTGGACATTTTGAACATGCGAAAATTTAAGTTTTAATCCATCTTGTGCTATGACAGAATTTATTTAGATTAGTTCAGTAATCAACTTATCACGAAGTAAAAAAGAACGGGTGAAAAATAACCATAGTGAATTTCATCGCAATTGCCAAAGATAAATCAAAACGCCGCCGCGCGAGCATTGTTGCCGCACTTCTCGAGGTCAGTCAAGGTCAAGGTACGTTTTCTAAATAGGGTGATTTACTTTTACTAAATTTATTTTCATATTTATTTTGTTTGAAAACTTAATTTTTTTCATTTACGTTTTTTTAAATTTATAACAATTTATTTATACTTCTGTGGACAAGTGTTACTTGTGGTTTCAATTATTGCATATATGTCGTAGACATACTGTATAATCTAATACTACTTAAGTAATTACAAATGATTAAATACATTAACACTGATTTAAAGTTACACTATTGAGTCTTCCAGCGTAAAAGCAACATTTTTATTGCCTGTGTTCGTATCTTTGTCCCGTTTGATCACACTATAGGTCGCACTAGGCCAGCGTTTGGCACAATTGTGTAAACGAAAACTGACTTCACTTTGATCCTTTAGATCTCGGGCACTGAGCACTTCACTATGTGATTCGTGTCTTCTGGTTCGTTTTGGTGTCATCGGAACCGCTGCAAACTCCTGTTGGCAGCAGCTCTCGCTGTGTCGTCGTGGTCTCGGAGGCGGTGGGGTCACCGTGGTGTGCTGCCGGTTGGATCCTTCGCCACGGTGTCCAGCTGCGGCCTTTCGGCACAGGCGACATCGCCCGGTCTGCCATAACCAGACCGCTGCTACGCATAGGGCGATGGACATCAACACGTAACAAATCGCGTATTGGTGGACATCATGGGGCGATATGTCGTCTATGTCTGAATCGATTTTCTTCAGTTTTTCAATCGCCTCCCCCAGACTGGTCATGGGTATGGTCAGGTTTCCATCATCAGTCGGTCTTTCGTCCGGGATTTTGATGTTAATCAAATGGTTAATTTGGTCGAATTCTGGCGTATAAATGGTTGGTGAAATGTTCATTTGGTTGGACTGATGACGTATTGAATATAATGAGAAATCCTTTCCTTTGATGACGCACTCTTGACCTATGCTAATGACCCCGGCTTGGCTCAGCTGAAGAACTGTCACATGGTCGCCGCATATTATTTTTATTGTATAGGTGTCACAACAAAAATAAAAGTGCTGAGAAGTCAAATGTAATTCAAGCCATACGTTGGTGCAGTTGGTTTTCTCTATCTTACATATGTTGGCCGAGTTCCTGACGCAAAAACTTTCGTCATTTTGCAGATCCGTTATTGGCTTTAACAGCTGACACATAATAGTAGTTCCATGGTTTAGTTCCTGTGTGGACATGCTGAAGAAGGAATCCTTCTTTAGGTTGACTGCTACGTATTCAGAGACTGGTACGATTGTGGTCTTAATGGTGTTTGTTTGTTGCGGTACAGGTATTATCTTGTAAAATTTGAAACTTTCTCTGGATATGAGTGGGAAAGTAATCTCAATAATTACAAATTTTTTCGTCGCTCTTGCTTTGACTTTCAGTAGTTTGTAAAGGTACTGAAGATCTGTATCTAAATTGGTGATTGGTAGTGTGAGTTCGCTTGGCATCTGGCCGTATATGGTTTGGAGCTCACGTTTAAGTTGCGTTGGTGGCAGTAAATGTATGTTAATTTGACGGTGGTATATGTCTGTTAACGCATCGAGCAACGTGTCTTGAAGTCGTCTTAATCCTTGCAGCAAAGTGTTCGCAGACATCGCTGACAATGTGAAGTCATTGACGTATGAAATATTTTGTATTTCGCGTTGGAGAGTGCTCGCGTTTTCTTGTAAAGTCAAAAGCTTCTTGTTTATTAATTTGTGTTGTTTATTTACATTGATCTCCATCCTCTTCATAAGGTTGAACTCTGCTTCGATTATAGAAGTTTGGTTTTTCCATAGATCAGAAAGGTGTTTCTCATTGCGATGTATGGTTTCAATGTCTTTTTCATACTGGTCAGCGAAACGTGAATCCAACACACCGAATAAGTCATTCGCTAGATACCCGATACCATTTATCAGTCCTCGTCGGCGCCGGCTCGTCTTCCCTGCGGCGCGCCGCTGTCTGGTGTGGACATCAAAATGCTGAGCTAGCAAAAGTTCGTTGTAGTATTCGAGTTCCTGATAATCGTGTCGGGCTTGCTGCACGATCGTATTACAATGGCTTTGTGTTTCAATGGTTGCGCACAATTGTTCTTGGTAATTTGCTATTTTATTATAAGTGGTTATGCCTGTCCAATAGGGTCCCATGTCGTAGTACATGACTAACGTCCATTTATCTCTGATTAATTGTACCCTTGAAATAGGATCAAAATAAAGCGTTTGGTTTTTTGGAAATGGTTTAACATCATGTAATCCGTAAGACGGAAAAATAAGCATGAAAAAACTCATTAAAACAGCTGCAACAGTTGCGATTTTTGGTCTCGGTTTTCCTTTCCTTTCTGTCCACTTGGTTGTTGGTTTTATATCTGGTTTTGGTGTCGTCGCATTGTTCTGATTAATGGGCAAAACGGACAGTTTCACGATAGGGCGTTTCATGACTCCGTTTTTGGTTTTTAATGAAACAGCTCTAGTTAGGCCATCATTTCCTGGGTGTGTTTCGACCACACGTCCAAGAGCCCATTTTCCTGGTGGCAGATTCTCATCGTGAATCACCACTAGATCCCCGATTCCGATGTTTTTTGTGGTTCCATCCATTTACTTCTCGATGAGAGTTGTACCAAGTATTCAGCCTTCCATCGTTTCCAAAGATCTTGAAATAACTTTCTGGTTAGATGCCACCTGGTTTTAGCATCTTGCTCTGTTTCTATTACGGTTGTTCCTGGTCTTCCTGTTAAGAAATGAGCTGGTGTAAGGAAGTCTATATCGTCAGGATCCTCGGTTATCGCGCAAAGGGGTCGTGAGTTGAGGCACGCTTCTAGTCTGGCTAATAATGTGGTGTACTCCTCGAAAGTAAGTTTTTGATGACCGATAACCCTCTTGAGATGATGTTTTAGACTGCGTACTGCTCGCTCCCATAGACCGCCGGCATTAGGCCAGCTAGGTACGTTAAAGTGCCATTCTATGCCCATCTCTGTTATCTCGGACATAAAACTTTCACTGAATTCTTTTTTAAGCTGGTTAAATTCTTCCTAGCCATCTGTTGACTTCTATGTTGATCAAAAACTTGTCAAGGATTTCATAGAGTTCCGTTTGGTTGATGAACAGAGAATCGGAATTCTATGAAATCCTTGACAAGTTTTCAAGATCAATCCGGCTCGAAGGACCATGTAAAAAGTAGTGCTAGACGCTATGGCGGCCCAACATTACCCTTTTATATTGATAGGATATGGTGTAAGTTAAAGTCTTGAAGTGTAAAGGAAATAGTTATATATTCAATCACTATAACACTTAGATATGGACAATGGTAATGGTAAAGGTAATGGAAATAGCTGAATATTAAATCACTATAACACTTAGATACAAGACAATGGTAATGGTTTTGAGAACGTGGTGTCTCTAATGAGATCCTGAACGCGAACTGGCTCACATTTTGGTGGACGAGCGAATATGCATATTTGCGGTCGATGCAATTATGCATTTTCGCTTAGTGTTCGATTAAAACTCGAACAATTTACATACACTAAACAATAAAGGCCCCAAACAGAACCCTGAGGTAAGGGCTTGTATCTACTCTGATAGAACCAATTTTTATCTTCACCTGGCGATCACTTGAACAAAACTTAAGGATTTTGTATGGTGTTTCAATTACGCCAATACTGTCTAATTTATTTAATAGAAATCATCCGTTAAGGAATCTGTATTGATATATAACAAGCTTTTAACTATCGTGGATAGTAACAAAAGCTTTTTTAAAATCAACACAGATTTCTAGAACAAATCTTAAGTTGCACCGAGAATGTTAGATTTAGGTCGGAAACCATATTGAACATCAAGAACTAACGAACCTTAAAAAGCTAACAATTAAGTTAGACCACAAATAGAGATTACAATTAAAAAGGTGGAGCATTACGATGACTTGCGTGTATTCTTATTACTTGAGCAAAGAGTGTCATAGACTATACGGGCAACGTTCATGCTAAGCGTAGAAAAACAACACACAACCCAGCAATAATTTTAAACGGTGTGGCCCTTGAAAGGGTGCTGGATTTTAAATACTTAGGGCAGTTAGTTACTGAGGACTTGAAAGATGATGCTGATATGGAGAGAGAACGAATGACTGTCCGATGTAATATATAGGCCCGCAGGTTTGCACGGTGTACAATGAAGTGAAAATAACTCTTTTAAGGCTTTCTGCCAGTCTCTGCACACCTGCACCCTGTGTGTTCGATATACGCAAAGGGCATACAACGCCCTAAGAATTCAATATAATAATGACTTCAGGGTGTTGTTGGGGCTTCCACGTTACTGCAGTGCATCAGAAATGTTTTCCAAAGCACGTACTGATGGTACACACAATCCTTCGGAAAAGGACGGCATCCATGATGCGCAGGGTCCGTGGGAGCGTCAACGACATTCTGAGGGTCATTAGTGATCAGCCGTGTTGCGCCATCGTGGCGCATTGGGCATGTGGACGTACCCGGTGCGTCAGGTGAGCGCAACAAATATATGAACTAAAATCTTTTGTGTCTGTTAATAACATCATATGGATCAAAGGTCTGATTTTTTATATTTTCATCTAGAAATAAAATGTATAGTGTACTTACGACTCAGGCGCTAATCCGCAGAGTTCTGACAACTTCTTCTTGAGATCTAGATACGTTCCCTCCGAGTTCACTCTCACTCCGTACTTTATGGGCACAGAACCGTCGAGCAGCATCACTGAAACACCAACATTATGTAAGCAAAAGCTTTTATTCAAACATCATATTACTTTGCTTTTTGGTTTTATAAAAAAAAAACAAACTCCTCCGCCCGCTGTCTGTCTATCTGTCTGTTCGCGATAAACTCAAAAACTACAGCACCTATTTTCATGCTGTTTTACCAATGGATAGAGTGATTCTCGCGAATTGTTTTAGTATATAATTTGTCAAGCGGGCGAAGTCGCGGGCATCAGCTAGTGTTCTTGAGACAGTATGTTTCACATTGTCTGGTGTTGTGTTCCAAATTTGATACAGCAGTGTGGGCAAAATGTAGCTTATCTTCAACAATGGGCGAGTCTTGCTTTTCAGCAAAGAAACATACAGCACGGGGTCAGTCGTTGTGAAAGTTTGGAGAAGGCCTCTGCGCAACAGTGTATGTTTTTAGGCTAATATTATATATAATAATTGACGACACGGTTGGCGCAGTGGTTGAGCGATTGACTGCTGCGCAGCATGTCGCGGGTTCGATTCCCGCACGGAACAAATATTTGTACGACCTACATGTATTTGTTCCGAGTCTGGGTGTTTTTCTATCTATAATATGTATTTATTTACAAAAAAAAATGTATATAAGTAGTTTATCAGCCATCTCGTTACCATAACACAAGCATTAGGTTGCTTAGCTTGGGACTATATGGCGTTGTGTGAAATGTCCAAGGATATTATTATTACAAGGATATTATAATATACTATTTCTAGCAGCTGAGGAGCTCTTTGCGAAATAATAACAACCGCATGGGTCGATCTTTAAGGTTAAACAATGCTTGCCAAGGTTGGTCTGTGGATGGGAGACCATCTTAACATACCGAGTTTCCTCCGTGCTTCGGAAAGCACGGTAAGGTCCCGGCTGTCATTTGTAGATCTTTGGCAGTGGTTACGGATTGTCAGAAGCCAGTAAATCTGACTCCAGTCTTGCCAGATTAATGGGTTGTGGAGGTCTGGTAGGCAGCCGCTCCACATAAATCACTGGTATTCAGTTGAATCCGGTTTGACTGGAAGCCGACCTCAATTTTCTTGGGAAAAGGCTTATAGGCAGATGATGACTATTTGTAGCAGCAGGCTACATACCCCTGAGCTCGCAGCACACATAGGACTCCAAGGCAGCGGCAGGCTGAGCATGTTGAAGGCAGATGATGACTATTTGTAGCAGCAGGCTACATACCCCTGAGCTCGCAGCACACATAGGACTCCATGGGCAGCGGCAGGCTGAGCATGTTGAAGGCAGATGATGACTATTTGTAGCAGCAGGCTACATACCCCTGAGCTCGCAGCACACATAGGACTCCAAGGCAGCGGCAGGCTGAGCATGTTGAAGGCAGATGATGACTATTTGTAGCAGCAGGCTACATACCCCTGAGCTCGCAGCACACATAGGACTCCAAGGCAGCAGCAGGCTGAGCATGTTGAAGGCAGATGATGACTATTTGTAGCAGCAGGCTACATACCCCTGAGCTCGCAGCACACATAGGACTCCATGGGCAGCGGCAGGCTGAGCATGTTGAAGGCAGATGATGACTATTTGTAGCAGCAGGCTACATACCCCTGAGCTCGCAGCACACATAGGACTCCATGGGCAGCGGCAGGCTGAGCATGTTGAAGGCAGATGATGACTATTTGTAGCAGCAGGCTACATACCCCTGAGCTCGCAGCACACATAGGACTCCATGGGCAGCGGCAGGCTGAGCATGTTGAAGGCAGATGATGACTATTTGTAGCAGCAGGCTACATACCCCTGAGCTCGCAGCACACATAGGACTCCATGGGCAGCGGCAGGCTGAGCATGTTGAAGGCAGATGATGACTATTTGTAGCAGCAGGCTACATACCCCTGAGCTCGCAGCACACATAGGACTCCATGGGCAGCGGCAGGCTGAGCATGTTGAAGGCAGATGATGACTATTTGTAGCAGCAGGCTACATACCCCTGAGCTCGCAGCACACATAGGACTCCATGGGCAGCGGCAGGCTGAGCATGTTGAAGGCAGATGATGACTATTTGTAGCAGCAGGCTACATACCCCTGAGCTCGCAGCACACATAGGACTCCATGGGCAGCGGCAGGCTGAGCATGTTGAAGGCAGATGATGACTATTTGTAGCAGCAGGCTACATACCCCTGAGCTCGCAGCACACATAGGACTCCATGGGCAGCGGCAGGCTGAGCATGTTGAAGGCGTCGAAGCGCACCGACTCGCGCGCGCACGTGTCGCACACTACTTTAGACTTCAGCTGTCCGTAGAACAGCTCCGTCATGATGGACGCGTTGCGGGCCGTGTGCTGCTCCCACGCTTCTGCTGCGACCACCTGTGGGTTACACAGGCTTTTGTTACTTGTCAAGTGCGCAGCTCACTGTGTGTTCAAATGCGTGTTAACTAACGTCATCTTTGGGGCGTGACGGGCAAGTTTGCACTTCAATCGATGTGCGAATGCTTAAGAACGGAGTGCGCCTGCGCAGTGCCTACGCGACTCGTTGATGCGCTATATCGGCGGAATTACTCTCAATTCTCTTCTCGAAAGAACTTCCATTGGTGGTCGTTATATGGAACGTGCAGGGAGCTACAGTTGGCAGTACAGAAGCGTCATTTTCAAATAATTTTTACTTAAGTTTCGAAATTGCAATGCTAGATGGCACTGTTTACTATGTGCACGCTCCTCAAAACGGAGCGTGCAGGAATCATAGGGGACTTAGACGTCAATGTTTGAGGTTAAGAACACACTTGTTCTTAACCTCAAAGGTTTGAATATGCAACCCGCAACACTAGATGGATGGCATAGTCAACGCCCTGCACGTTCCTCCCCGTTCTTTTTGTAAGGACATTCAACTTTCTTTACAAGATATTTTAATTCAACAAAGTAACCCGATTCAGTGACGCGACCCCTTGTCATATCCTTGAAACAAAAAATAATGAAAAATTTGAAGATAGTAGAGGGTTACCTGGTCGGGCCGACCATCAGAGTCATCATTGTGCGTGATTGCGGGCGCGTGGTGCGGCTTGGCTCTGTTGAGGTCCTCGTGCAGCGCGTCCAGCAACCACGCCAGCAGCTCCTGTGCGTCGTGCTGGCCGCCGCCCGCCAGCGCGCGCGCCCAGCGCGACACGCACCAGCGCACGCGCAGCGGCGCCACCGAGCGCGCCGAGCACGACCACACCTGCACGACCACACTCATCATCAACATATCAGCGCGACACGCACCAGCGGCGCCACCGAGCGCGCCGAGCACGACCACACCTGCACGACCACACTCATCATCAACATATCAGCGCGACACGCACCAGCGCACGCGCAGCGGCGCCACCGAGCGCGCCGAGCACGACCACACCTGCACGACCACACTCATCATCAACATATCAGCGCGACACGCACCAGCGGCGCCACCGAGCGCGCCGAGCACGACCACACTCATCATCAACATATCAGCGCGACACGCACCAGCGCACGCGCAGCGGCGCCACCGAGCGCGCCGAGCACGACCACACCTGCACGACCACACTCATCATCAACATATCAGCGCGACACGCACCAGCGGCGCCACCGAGCGCGCCGAGCACGACCACACCTGCACGACCACACTCATCATCAACATATCAGCGCGACACGCACCAGCGCACGCGCAGCGGCGCGACCGAGCGCGCCGAGCACGACCACACCTGCACGACCACACTCATCATCAACATATCAGCGCGACACGCACCAGCGGCGCCACCGAGCGCGCCGAGCACGACCACACCTGCACGACCACACTCATCATCAACATATCAGCGCGACACGCACCAGCGGCGCCACCGAGCGCGCCGAGCACGACCACACCTGCACGACCACACTCATCATCAACATATCAGCGCGACACGCACCAGCGCACGCGCAGCGGCGCGACCGAGCGCGCCGAGCACGACCACACCTGCACGACCACACTCATCATCAACATATCAGCGCGACACGCACCAGCGGCGCCACCGAGCGCGCCGAGCACGACCACACCTGCACGACCACACTCATCATCAACATATCAGCGCGACACGCACCAGCGCACGCGCAGCGGCGCCACCGAGCGCGCCGAGCACGACCACACCTGCACGACCACACTCATCATCAACATATCAGCGCGACACGCACCAGCGGCGCCACCGAGCGCGCCGAGCACGACCACACCTGCACGACCACACCTGCACGACCACACTCATCATCAACATATCAGCGCGACACGCACCAGCGGCGCCACCGAGCGCGCCGAGCACGACCACACCTGCACGACCACACTCATCATCAACATATCAGCGCGACACGCACCAGCGCACGCGCAGCGGCGCGACCGAGCGCGCCGAGCACGACCACACCTGCACGACCACACTCATCATCAACATATCAGCGCGACACGCACCAGCGGCGCCACCGAGCGCGCCGAGCACGACCACACCTGCACGACCACACTCATCATCAACATATCAGCGCGACACGCACCAGCGGCGCCACCGAGCGCGCCGAGCACGACCACACCTGCACGACCACACTCATCATCAACATATCAGCGCGACACGCACCAGCGCACGCGCAGCGGCGCGACCGAGCGCGCCGAGCACGACCACACCTGCACGACCACACTCATCATCAACATATCAGCGCGACACGCACCAGCGGCGCCACCGAGCGCGCCGAGCACGACCACACCTGCACGACCACACTCATCATCAACATATCAGCGCGACACGCACCAGCGGCGCCACCGAGCGCGCCGAGCACGACCACACCTGCACGACCACACTCATCATCAACATATCAGCGCGACACGCACCAGCGGCGCCACCGAGCGCGCCGAGCACGACCACACCTGCACGACCACACTCATCATCAACATATCAGCGCGACACGCACCAGCGGCGCCACCGAGCGCGCCGAGCACGACCACACCTGCACGACCACACTCATCATCAACATATCAGCGCGACACGCACCAGCGCACGCGCAGCGGCGCCACCGAGCGCGCCGAGCACGACCACACCTGCACGACCACACTCATCATCAACATATCAGCGCGACACGCACCAGCGGCGCCACCGAGCGCGCCGAGCACGACCACACCTGCACGACCACACTCATCATCAACATATCAGCGCGACACGCACCAGCGCACGCGCAGCGGCGCGACCGAGCGCGCCGAGCACGACCACACCTGCACGACCACACTCATCATCAACATATCAGCGCGACACGCACCAGCGGCGCCACCGAGCGCGCCGAGCACGACCACACCTGCACGACCACACTCATCATCAACATATCAGCGCGACACGCACCAGCGCACGCGCAGCGGCGCCACCGAGCGCGCCGAGCACGACCACACCTGCACGACCACACTCATCATCAACATATCAGCGCGACACGCACCAGCGGCGCCACCGAGCGCGCCGAGCACGACCACACCTGCACGACCACACTCATCATCAACATATCAGCGCGACACGCACCAGCGGCGCCACCGAGCGCGCCGAGCACGACCACACCTGCACGACCACACTCATCATCAACATATCAGCGCGACACGCACCAGCGGCGCCACCGAGCGCGCCGAGCACGACCACACCTGCACGACCACACTCATCATCAACATATCAGCGCGACACGCACCAGCGCACGCGCAGCGGCGCGACCGAGCGCGCCGAGCACGACCACACCTGCACGACCACACTCATCATCAACATATCAGCGCGACACGCACCAGCGGCGCCACCGAGCGCGCCGAGCACGACCACACCTGCACGACCACACTCATCATCAACATATCAGCGCGACACGCACCAGCGGCGCCACCGAGCGCGCCGAGCACGACCACACCTGCACGACCACACTCATCATCAACATATCAGCGCGACACGCACCAGCGCACGCGCAGCGGCGCGACCGAGCGCGCCGAGCACGACCACACCTGCACGACCACACTCATCATCAACATATCAGCGCGACACGCACCAGCGGCGCCACCGAGCGCGCCGAGCACGACCACACCTGCACGACCACACTCATCATCAACATATCAGCGCGACACGCACCAGCGGCGCCACCGAGCGCGCCGAGCACGACCACACCTGCACGACCACACTCATCATCAACATATCAGCGCGACACGCACCAGCGCACGCGCAGCGGCGCGACCGAGCGCGCCGAGCACGACCACACCTGCACGACCACACTCATCATCAACATATCAGCGCGACACGCACCAGCGGCGCCACCGAGCGCGCCGAGCACGACCACACCTGCACGACCACACTCATCATCAACATATCAGCGCGACACGCACCAGCGGCGCCACCGAGCGCGCCGAGCACGACCACACCTGCACGACCACACTCATCATCAACATATCAGCGCGACACGCACCAGCGGCGCCACCGAGCGCGCCGAGCACGACCACACCTGCACGACCACACTCATCATCAACATATCAGCGCGACACGCACCAGCGCACGCGCAGCGGCGCGACCGAGCGCGCCGAGCACGACCACACCTGCACGACCACACTCATCATCAACATATCAGCGCGACACGCACCAGCGGCGCCACCGAGCGCGCCGAGCACGACCACACCTGCACGACCACACTCATCATCAACATATCAGCGCGACACGCACCAGCGGCGCCACCGAGCGCGCCGAGCACGACCACACCTGCACGACCACACTCATCATCAACATATCAGCGCGACACGCACCAGCGCACGCGCAGCGGCGCGACCGAGCGCGCCGAGCACGACCACACCTGCACGACCACACTCATCATCAACATATCAGCGCGACACGCACCAGCGGCGCCACCGAGCGCGCCGAGCACGACCACACCTGCACGACCACACTCATCATCAACATATCAGCGCGACACGCACCAGCGGCGCCACCGAGCGCGCCGAGCACGACCACACCTGCACGACCACACTCATCATCATCACCATCACATCAGCCAAAACACGTCCAGTGCCTAGGCATCCCCGCGCGTGTCGCCACAACGACCGCTCACAGTCGGTGTTTTTGGTTCTTTATCTTGGTTTTTTTTTTTCGTCGTGTTTTTTTGGAAGTTGGTTACATATTTTCTTGTAATTTACTTTTTTATTTTTCTCTTTCAAATGGTGAGACTGTAGTGTGTGTCTTATTGTTTGTACTTACGCTCTCTATAAACTTCCTAGATAAATAAATACATAGCTGCATAGCCATAACTTGATTCCTAGGATCTTTTTAACTTGTATTTTCTAAGTTTTTCTGCAAATTAACTATCTTCAATGCTTTGTTTACATTTCTTATATTATGTCAGTTAGACAAGCCTAGTTTTCTTTTTAATTCTATTCTGAAGTTAGCTAGGAGTTTTAGGTCGCATATGAAATTGTTATCAGACCTTCTTAAAGTCCATTTTTCTTTTCCATCAAATTCTAGAAACACTTCTCATATCAAATTCAAAATAAAAGCGAGCCTTCATCTGGGAGCCGTCGTAAAAAAATGGTCAGTCTACGTTTGGAGCTGAGATCAGCAACAAGTCGGGAAAAGTTTCTTAAGAGTAGACTGAGAGGACAGTTTACCTCCTTGGAACCAGAGAAGTCTGTCTCTCTCCTTTATTAAGAGTAGACTTAGAGGACAGTTCTAAGTTTACCTCCTCGGAACCTGATAAGTCGGCCTCTCTCCTTGCCGCATTTAAAGGACACCTTGATGCCTGGGCTGAACGAGCCTGGGATGAAGACGTTTCTCGGCCCATCCTCTCCAGCCCTCTGAAGAGTGACGACCCTCCAGTCCTCCGGTTCTCCAACGAAGATTTCATTCTCATCTCACGTCCACTCATCCCTTTTCATTCACCAGCCGTTCTGGTATAAGTTGTGTTTAATTCATTAAATCTATACTAGTATTTATTTGTCTTTTTCCCTTTTAGCGCGCATTCCACTCCTAGGTAGGGGAGTGCTATATGTGACCTCACATTCTACAGGCTCCCCCTGTAAAATGTAACGTTACAAGACTTGGACGACGTCTTCGTCTACGCAGAAATTGAAATAAGCAAAAAGGCTCTTAAAATAAAAAAACTACTGAGCCAAACTGAAAAAAAATTAATGGGACCAAATGGCAAGTAACTAGTACTAATTTTTTTTCAGTTTGGCTCAGTAGTTTTTTATTTTAAGAGCCTTTACGTTTTAAGAGCCGTTTACGTATGCCGCATCGAACTAATAAAGAATCACACAAATTGAATCAGTATCCTCGGAGAAATCGGTGTACATACATAAAACAAAAAAAAAAAATATACCCACCGAATTGAAAACCTCCTCCTTTTTTGGCAGTCGGTTAAAAAGCGGTACGATAAAAATCCGCCTCACTGCCCTACGCATCTTACGCATTTTATCTTGGTAAAGAAAAGGGTTCGCTAAGAGTACCGTGCAGACCGCGGTCGATCGGTAACAAAGAATTTCTCAGAGATAGATTTGGTACAGGCCACTTGTACATAGATACGGTAATAAGCTACACTTTTGCGAAAACGTTACTTAAACTAGTGTGACGTTGCAAAATCGTAACGTCGACTTTTGGCGACATCTCACGGATTTTCATTATTGACAAATCTCGTTTAGTTCTGTCTAAGTAAAGAGATGGCGCCAAAGTCGTATAGACATGAGTATTTGAGTTAAAGTTTATTAATTGTGACAATTAAAAATAACAACACAATTAAATTAAAAAACATTCGAAAATAAAACTCAAGTATTAATTTCAGTTCAAATTGGATATCGATAAATTAGTAAGACTATTTCGGTGCATAGGCGTTTTTAGTCGAGAAAACGTCTATGGTCGCAGAGTTAGATATCTGTGGGATTGTTGTTTCTGGGGGGATGACTAAGGGCATTTTTTCCAAGACTGCAAGACAGACGACATGAAATAGATCGTGCTGCCTTGATATTTTTTAAACCCAATGGTGGTTTTGGAGGCAGTCGCTGGGTCGAGATTCTTTTGCTCGAATTTAATTAACTTAAACGATTGAGCTTAAAGTTATTGGCGGTTCACCTCACGTTCCCATACAAACGTCCCTGAGTTCGTATACTTTTTATGTCTCATGGGTATTATACGTTCACCCTGGAACGGAGACAGGGTGAGCGTGTATTCATGTGATTTTACAGGGTTTTAGGGAAGAGTGTATCTTCTGTATTGCTTGTAAGTACCTGCATATTATGTACTGTTAACAATAAACTTTGTATTGCGTAGCAAGGTACGTGTTTAATTGAATCTTTCCTTATTTTTGTATACCCTACAAATTCACTATAGCACGGGTAGGTAAAACACATCAGTGTCAAGTCGCCGTGTTACAGTTAATATTAATCTAATTAACTGTAACAATAATTGACCGTGTTACACTAGTAAAAAAAATTGCACCTTTCTGAACACCCGGACCCACCAATTTTTTCAATTCAAATTCTTAGTTCTTACTGTCCACTAAGTCTTTCTATAACAAACATCAATTTATTATGTTTATTTTTCATGATGAGACACGAATATTTTTTTATATTTTTCTCATGTTAAATAACTTTCCTACCAATTTTTTTTTAGTAATAACTATCTTTTAGCTGAATGAATACATACCTCTTTACACAGTTCTCCGTATCTTAACGCTAAAACTCCTTTGGTGCCGAGCGGGTTCATTGTGTTCACTTCGTACAGATGCATTCCAGAGTTGAAATACCTCGTCAGAGGCCCAGTGTTCCATACCTAGAACATACAAACATTTATTTTTTAAGTCTTGGGATGAAGGTTTATTTTAAAAGTCAATGCAGATGTTTTTTTTTTTTAATATTGTATCGTTTAGTGTCCAATTTTGCAATTCACTTTATACTTTAGGTGCATTAAAAAAATTATATATATATTTTTTTTTTTCAGATATGTTTGCTATGAACACGGAATGTGGCCACAATATTTATTTTACTAACAAAATGTTTCCAGCAACACAAAGACATGTGAATTGCAACACTATACAAAAAATCAGCACTGATGTTTGACTTCAGAGTCAATTTTGATTTAGGGAAGGCTTTCATTGTAACAGTGAGATATGTTTTATTTTGAGTATAGTTCCTTAGCAGGGGCGTATCAGCCGTATCAAAGAACCCCTACTACGAAGACTACAAAGGCCCCAAAACACAGGTCCACCAAGCTATTCATTCAGTCCGCTGTCCCCTTCTTTGCTAATAAGGCCTATTTTGTTTAATTTAAAAATCACAATACCTCTAAAAATTCCCCCCCCCCCTCCCCAATGTTTGATACATGGTCCCTTTTAGACTAGCTACGGCACTGTTCGTCAGACATGTCGTGGTACTGACCGACTGTAGGGCGGCGTTCATGAAGCAGGTGTTCCCCAGGTTGTGCAGGCCGGTGGCGCCCGGCAGGTTGGGCGCGATCAGCGTCTCGCGCCGCTCTGTGGCTCTGCTTGAGCCGCTGCTCATACTGTCGCAATTAAATACAACACCGTTACAGACATATTAAAGGAGGGGTGTCTGTGTAGCAGTGGAACATAATATAGACTAGGAATATAAAAATAACTCCCTAAACAATCTGCATCATTCATTTCAGAGCATCTGCATCACTAACTCATAATTGATTCATTGACCAAGTTGTAACTGCATTATCTTCCATTTCTAACCCGTTATCCATAAAAAATCTCAATGAACTTTTGTTCTCGCTGATTTCACAATTAATCTCAACCATCGCTTAAGAGCGGCCAACCCGTAATACCTTTCATACAAACGCTCGTACGTGATTATGCCGTTGAAACATTATCTATAATTTATTTTTTTAAGTAATTACGTATCTTGTGCACTATATGTAGGTTTCTATCAAAGCAAAAAATAAAAATTCGGAGAAACAAGTTCAGTATAAGTCTCCGAAAATCGGCTATTTTGCACAAATTTTACCTGAACTTAGGCCGCTCATAATATACTCATTAATTGTAAAAGTAAAGAAAAGATCGTGATAGAAACATTGCAAATGTAATGAAGATTCTACATGACGAATATTAATTTCACAAACTTGTGAAGCTTATCCAAAAAAAACGGATAAATAACCTGGAACAAGTTATATGAAATTTTCGAATAGCTATTTTTTGTTCAATGTTATCGCGATCTCACTTGCTTGTTAGTTTTCATATACTGCGCTAGATGAAACAACAAGCTTTTCAACCATGCTCGCGTTGACGATAGACCGATCGGGAAGGGCCCTCTTAAGCGTGGTTCGGGGTCGAGCTGGCTCTAAATAATAAAAAAAAACAATACAAGTCAATTCAAGACAATCATCTTAAAAAGCAACTAATTACGGCTTTCAAACTACAATATGCTGGACAAAGATCTTCCACAATGCATCAAAACTTCATTTACCACATACAAGAACTTTTAATGGTCGTCAAAAAGACCTTGTTTAGTCGTAACATATTTGAGCACTCCCGTAAAACACGTGGTAACAGACCATAAACATTGAAATCACTCGTAACTTTTTATTCAGTAAAATAATTAAGACGAAGCAATACTAGTTACAATGAAATGAAAATAGCACTACCACGATGAACTAATTTTTATTTCTTTGAAGCTCACTCACCTTCATGATCACTGTTTTTAGCTCGACAAACGTGAAACAATTCACATTTATTTCTAATTTGTAGGAGAACTGGGAAGGATAATGTACATTTTTTTCCTTTTGATAAGCCTAACATTGTTATTTGGAGCGATTATTCCCAGCTGACTGATTAGTAGGTACGATAGATTGAGGAAGATCGAAGCAGGTGAGTTGCTACTCAACCTCATGGGAAACTGGTGTGACTGTGGGTGTGACTTTTGGTTGGTGTACTAGGAAAAACAGGCGTTTAGAGATTTGAAGAACAAGGCGGAAAAAGGGGATTTCCGCCTAGTATAACATCATCATCTAATATTGAGAAGGGAGGATCCTCCAACTACACGGTGCTGTGTCTAGTTGACTGTTACTGCCCGATGATTTGTCAGTCCTTCGCAACGGGACCATGGAACTCCTCAATAGGTCATTGTACCCCAACACAACTGCACTGAAGGAGGGGTGCGGGGACGCCCAGCGACCGAAGGCCGGCCCCGCGCCACATCAGTCAGCTGTTGCGTATCTCCGAGCACACGGCTGCGCTCGCGCATTTTAGATTGCCTTATATTGTTATTTAACGTAAGCCAACCGTACCGTTTTGTAATTCATTGCTCATTATACTCTTACTTTCCACGAGCTATCGTCGCCATCAGTCATGGTCTCCCGCAAATAGATACCCTAACTCCATAGTGGGCGCCTGCGGTGCGGTGCGTACCTGAGCGCCCCGATCTCCTCGGGCCAGGTGAGGTCACAGTTGCGCACCTCCAGCAGCAGGCGCGCGCGCTCGTCCAGCCCCAGCTCGTGCAGCGTGGGCCGCTCGTCGTCCAGCAGCCTGCGGTGCGGTGCGTACCTGAGCGCCCCGATCTCCTCGGGCCAGGTGAGGTCACAGTTGCGCACCTCCAGCAGCAGGCGCGCGCGCTCGTCCAGCCCCAGCTCGTGCAGCGTGGGCCGCTCGTCGTCCAGCAGCCTGCGGTGCGGTGCGTACCTGAGCGCCCCGATCTCCTCGGGCCAGGTGAGGTCACAGTTGCGCACCTCCAGCAGCAGGCGCGCGCGCTCGTCCAGCCCCAGCTCGTGCAGCGTGGGCCGCTCGTCGTCCAGCAGCCTGCGGTGCGGTGCGTACCTGAGCGCCCCGATCTCCTCGGGCCAGGTGAGGTCACAGTTGCGCACCTCCAGCAGCAGGCGCGCGCGCTCGTCCAGCCCCAGCTCGTGCAGCGTGGGCCGCTCGTCGTCCAGCAGCCTGCGGTGCGGTGCGTACCTGAGCGCCCCGATCTCCTCGGGCCAGGTGAGGTCACAGTTGCGCACCTCCAGCAGCAGGCGCGCGCGCTCGTCCAGCCCCAGCTCGTGCAGCGTGGGCCGCTCGTCGTCCAGCAGCCTGCGGTGCGGTGCGTACCTGAGCGCCCCGATCTCCTCGGGCCAGGTGAGGTCACAGTTGCGCACCTCCAGCAGCAGGCGCGCGCGCTCGTCCAGCCCCAGCTCGTGCAGCGTGGGCCGCTCGTCGTCCAACAGCACGGCCGTGCTGCCCAGCGACCACACGCGCATGTCCTCGCGCGCCAGCCCCAGCGCCGCGCACAGGAACTCGCACACCTGAGGTAAGTAACAATAAGTTAAGTGAAGAGCATAAGGGTGAAGATTGCGTCACACTAACTGGGTCTAGGGGCAAAGCGATGAATGTGCACTAGAAAACCCGTGCCGATAGCTAGTCTCCTTCGAGATAGGCGAAATCTGTTAACCATGTATCAGCACTGACCTGCTTGACGGTGGCTAGCCTGGAGAAGGCCGCAGTATACGCCAGCTGTCGGTCGGGCGGCGCGGGCGCCAGCGGCACGCTGCTGTACAGCGACGATGTATCAGCACTGACCTGCTTGACGGTGGCTAGCCTGGAGAAGGCCGCAGTATACGCCAGCTGTCGGTCGGGCGGCGCGGGCGCCAGCGGCACGCTGCTGTACAGCGACGATGTATCAGCACTGACCTGCTTGACGGTGGCTAGCCTGGAGAAGGCCGCAGTATACGCCAGCTGTCGGTCGGGCGGCGCGGGCGCCAGCGGCACGCTGCTGTACAGCGACGATGTATCAGCACTGACCTGCTTGACGGTGGCTAGCCTGGAGAAGGCCGCAGTATACGCCAGCTGTCGGTCGGGCGGCGCGGGCGCCAGCGGCACGCTGCTGTACAGCGACGATGTATCAGCACTGACCTGCTTGACGGTGGCTAGCCTGGAGAAGGCCGCAGTATACGCCAGCTGTCGGTCGGGCGGCGCGGGCGCCAGCGGCACGCTGCTGTACAGCGACGATGTATCAGCACTGACCTGCTTGACGGTGGCTAGCCTGGAGAAGGCCGCAGTATACGCCAGCTGTCGGTCGGGCGGCGCGGGCGCCAGCGGCACGCTGCTGTACAGCGACGATGTATCAGCACTGACCTGCTTGACGGTGGCTAGCCTGGAGAAGGCCGCAGTATACGCCAGCTGTCGGTCGGGCGGCGCGGGCGCCAGCGGCACGCTGCTGTACAGCGACGATGTATCAGCACTGACCTGCTTGACGGTGGCTAGCCTGGAGAAGGCCGCAGTATACGCCAGCTGTCGGTCGGGCGGCGCGGGCGCCAGCGGCACGCTGCTGTACAGCGACGATGTATCAGCACTGACCTGCTTGACGGTGGCTAGCCTGGAGAAGGCCGCAGTATACGCCAGCTGTCGGTCGGGCGGCGCGGGCGCCAGCGGCACGCTGCTGTACAGCGACGATGTATCAGCACTGACCTGCTTGACGGTGGCTAGCCTGGAGAAGGCCGCAGTATACGCCAGCTGTCGGTCGGGCGGCGCGGGCGCCAGCGGCACGCTGCTGTACAGCGACGCGCCCGCACCGCCGCCGCCGCCGCCCGATAGTGGGGCGATCCCTGAGGACAACACGCTCTAATGAGGGGTTTGTATTATGCTAACGGACACCAAACCTGATTACTAACGCTATGATTATATTTTACTAGTGTCCGCCCGCGGCTTCGCCCGAGTAAATGTCGAAAATTATCCCAAAAGAACATACTCTCGGAATAAAAAGTATCCTATGTTTTATTTCAGACTATAATCTACCTCAGTGCCAACTATCATCAAGATAATTTCTGCAGAAAGAAAATTCATCGAGCGTAGTTTTCATTGACATTCCAGATAATTCCAATGCCATCGAATGAGAAAAATAGTAGTAACAAATGCATGAAAAGAACACCAAAACATGTTGAGTTACATATGTAGCAAAGGAAAAGTGAACATGTTATTAGGGTTCCGTACCCGGTAACCAACGGAACCTTATTTCTAAGCCTCCGCTGTCCGTCCGATCGTCTCCGTCCGTCCGTCTATCCGTCCGTCCGCATATCTGCCAGCGGGCTGTATCCCAAGAACCGTAATAGGTAGACAGTTGAAATTTTCACGGATCGTGTATTTCTTTTAGGTTTTTTTTTTTTACTATCTTTATTATAGATCTAAGTTCGAACTTATATTTTGATAGTTCAGCTACATTGTCGATCTCGATAGATGGCGATATACTGATGTTGCGTTTTTCTGAATCGCGGTGTTAAGTTTCTCCGCAAAAGTCAGACCTCTGCCCAGCCCATGGTTGGCAATGAAATAGTACATTGTTATCCTAGGTTTGAAAGTAGCTTACATTATTTAGTCTCGAGACGGCGTTTGGCATAGAGTCCGAGCGACTAAAATGACTTAATTTAATAAGCCTTTCATCCGAAATAAGCAATGTGCTTTTCATTACGAATAAAAGGAAAGTAAAAATGCAAAAAACACGCATTAGCCAAAGAAAAAATCCATATCTGAATCTATCATCGTGTTTATACGAAAGTATGAACAAAAGTCGAAAAAACATGAACCGACTACTATAACATTTTCATCATGGTTTTTGTTTGATTTGTATTAGGCTACAAAGTAATACTTTCAACCCGCTCATGAGGCAACTTTAAGCCTACTTTCCGAGTATGAGTAATGAAAAGGTATTTTGTTGATAAATGGCGACTATCTTTCCAATCTGCACTGTTAGTCGTTTACTCGATAATACAAAAAAAAAAACAATTGTTACTCGATTTGATATTTGAGTCTACTTGGAGAGTTGTACACTGCATCCTGTTTTACTTAGATGAGCGCCCAACAGTGTTCGTCGGATTATCTTTATTATGATTAATTAATGGTGGCTAAACTATAACGGCTGCACCGGTCGATCCTCAAGGTTAAGCTACGCTTGCCGAGGTCGGTTTGCGGGTGGGTGAGATTTCTCTTAGCCTCGAAATATAACAGCCGGACGGCTAAATTATAACAGCTCCACTGGTCGACCTTTAAGGTTCAGCAACGTTTGCCGATTTCGGTCTGTGGATGAGTGACTATTTTAACTTACGGGTCGATCGACCGGTTTGACTGTTATTATTCAGCTACAAGCTTTTCATTGACTCAGTCTCCTCATTCAGCCGGTCGAATCTGTCGACATCTCACCGTGATCACTTAGGTGGAGTGAACGTCAAGTGAGTTGTCATGCCATCTTGTTTGTATGGTTTGACAGCTCACTTGTCGTTCACTTCGCCTAAGTGTGCACTTCGACATGTTTACAGAATTGCAGAATTGCAGTAGCTACTAAATATCGATTTAAAAATCGATTATTCTTACAACGTAAATCGATTCCATGAACCTGGTAAAACTGTTTTAATAATCTACACTAATATTATAAAAAGGAAAGATTTGTTTGTTTGATTGATTTGAATAGGCTCCGAAACTACTGGACCGATTTGGATGAAATTTTGTACAAAGATAATTTGAGACCCGAGGAAGGACATAGGATAGTTTTTATCCCGGAAATCGCACGGGAACGGGAACTTTGCGGGTAAAACGGTTGCGAAGCCGCGGGGGACAGCTAGTATAAAATATAAAAATTTATTAAACTAATCTGTGTTCTATCTGCAATTGTCTGTGGAAATCGAACAAAATGTGTTTCTTTTCGGGCTGGACTGGACGAAATTAAGAATCAACTTGATTCATCAGTTTATTTGTTTCGTAGTTTGAAGACTACCTTTCGTTCAATAGTCGGTTTTGTTGAATTTGATTCGAGGTAGGTATGTTACCTGGGCTGGTCGGCATTTCAACCGGAAGAGATGATACAGTGCCCTGCATTAGGTGCCCTCTTCCCATTTTCTTAATTCTTTGTTTTTTTATTTGTTATGGCTATTGACTCTAGTCTTGGTCAGAGATGACGAAGAGACGTCTACGATGGAGCGAGCATACCCAGAAGTAGCCTGTTCACTCTAATTTTGAAGAGATTAGGGTTGTAAGCGTTCGGAAACACAGACGCAGGCAGAGAGTTCCACTCCTTTGCTGTGCGCATTTTAAAAGAGAGAGATCAGGATACCTACATACACTTTTACGTAAACTATGTCATTACGGTCTCCAAAGCGAAGCTCTTAACGTAGTTGATTCATATTTACATAATAGGTTCCAATGTGTTGATGTCAATACACTTCCGGGCTGCCAGTGCATTTAGGTGTGCTTCAAGGCTCAATACTGGGTCTATTCTTGTTTCTGGTGTACCTACATAAACGATCTACTATTTTTCTTAAGGGATATCTGTGAAGTAGTATTGTTTGCGGATGATACCTCTCTTATCATTAAATTAAATTAAAATAAAATAAAATAAATCTTTATTTCAGACTATTAGTCCATAATTAAGTTAGTCATTAAAGTAGATAGAAATAGACAAGATTTTGATAACGTAAACAGCGCTCTTTCAATGGTTACGGATTGGTTTACTGCAAATAATTTAGTTCTAAATGCCAAGAAAACGAAATGTATAAAGTTTGCCTTGCCAAATGTTAGAAATTTAGGACCCAATGTAATCTTAAGTGAAGAAGTGCTTGAAACTGTGGACACTGCAGTGTTTTCGGGCGTAACTGTTGGATTCCAAACTACAATGGGGCCCACATATATCAAGCCTGTCGGGAAGGCTCAGCTCTGCCGCATACGCCGTTAGGAAAGTTAGACAATTTACTGACGTTGACACAGCTCGGTTAGTCTATTTTAGTTATTTCCATAGTGTTATGTCCTACGGTATTTTATTGTGGGGTAAAGCTGCTGACATATAAAATATATTAGTCTTACAAAAACGTGCTGTTCGAGCAATATATCAGCTAGGGTCAAAAGTCTCATGAAATTTTCAAAGAGATTGGAATTCTCACGGTAGCATCTCAATTTATTTTTGCAAACATTTTATAAACCAGGCAAAATTTACATTTATACAGTAAAACGAGCGACATCCACAACTTTAACACCAGAAACAAGCACATGCTACATGCTCCTTCACACCGACTTCGTAAGGTCCAGGATTCATTTGTGGGGCTCGGTATCCGTTTATACAACAAACTTCCACTTTCTTTTCTTGATCTGCTTTTTAACTCATTTAAAGCTAAAGTAAAATCTAACCTCTGTTCGTAGGCATACTATTCTGTTAATGATTATTTAGAAGATAAGAATAGTTGGTCGCTGTTTTGAACGCAAGACATATTATCATGTTCTTTTTCTATAATTAGTTCGTTTATGACAGGTTATAATATGTGTTCATACAATATTGTTTTTTTTTTTAATATTTTTTTATTTATTTCGTTTTTGTCTTTTTATTATTTATTTATGTAGGTCACTATGTAGGTCAATCTTTCAACGTCAACACTTGCTTGAGTGTGTATTTTGTTTTATAGTATCATAGTATGCTAGCTGTGATTTTTTTTTGTTTTGTGTCATGTATTAAGAGGGCTTTCACATTTTTTCTTGAATTTTAGCGTTTTATTCGAATTTTGATGTGTGATTTTGCTTTAGATATAGCAAGAGTTTCAAACATTTCTTCAAATAGAAAAAATTGACATAGCATTAATTTCTGAAACAAGATTCACTGAAAAATCTCATTTCAAAATACAAAATTACTCAATATACACAACAAACCACCCATCTGGAAATAGTCATGGTGGAACTGCAGTTATTATAAAGAATAACATCAAACATTACGAAATGGAAAAATATCAATCAGATAAAGTACAAGCTACGTCAATAAAAGTAGTCGTCAATGAGAAAGTCGAGACAACGTTCTCTGCAGTATACTGTCCACCCAGACACAGGTTGACTAGAGATGACTACAATAAGTATTTCACTTCTCTTGGGTCCAGATTTATTTGTGGTGGGGATTGGAACGCAAAACACACTTATTGGGGCTCTCGTCTAATCACATACCGAGGAAGACAACTACATGACACAGTACAGAATTTAAGACTCGAGTGCATGACCTCACGTGAACCATCATACTGGCCAACTGATCGAAATAAAATTCCTGACTTGCTTGACTTCTTTATTACTAAAAATATTAGTCGAAACTACATGACAATTGAAACCTGCACGGATCTGTCATCTGACCACACTCCAGTTATTTTGAACGTAAGCACAACAGTGGTCTTAGTGCAGCCGGTAGAAAGACTATACAACAAAAATACTAACTGGAAGATGTATCAGGACGAAATCACAATGAGGATCAAGCTCATAAGCACATTGAAAACAGTTGAAGACATAGAAGAGTCTATTGAAAACCTTAATAAAATAATTCATGAAGCAGCTACTGTCTCCACAAAAGTGTGAAAAAAGATACCTCAAAAACTTTATGAATATCCGAAATCCATCAGAGATAAAATACTGGAACGTCGTAATCTAAGAAAAATATGGCACAGAACTAGATACCCGGTAGACAAAACTGCTTTCAACAAATCTTCTAATGAACTAAAAGACCTCATCAAAAGTTTTACCAACAATAACCTCCAAGCGTTTTTGTCTAACTTAACCTCAAGTTCAGACACTAACTATTCACTGTGGAAAGCAACTCGAAAGTTAAAACATCCCAGTAGTCAAATACCCCCTATCAGGAAAACAAATGGGAACTGGGCAAGATCAAACTTAGAGAAGGCTACTATCTTTGCTGAACATCTAACCCGCGTATTTCAGCCATTTCCTGAATTAAGGCCTGATCACAACTCTGAAGTAAAAAGCTATCTGGAAAGTGCAGAGCAAATGTGTCTCCCATTAAAACATACGAGTCCTACTGAAGTAGCACGTGAAATAAAACAGCTCAAGGATGGAAAATCGCCAGGATACGACAATATAGACAGCGTTCTATTGAAACATCTGCCTAAAAAGGGTATAGTAGCAATAGTCAACATTTTCAATGCCTGCCTAAGACTTAACTACTTTCCAGGACAATGGAAGATAGCGCAGGTCATTATGATACCTAAACCCAATAAACCACCTAGTGAAGCAGCTTCATATAGACCTATAAGTCTTCTACCTTTACTAGGTAAACTTCTCGAGAAGATCATAATGAATAGGATGAAGGTACACCTACATGAAATCATTCCAAATCACCAATTTGGTTTCCGGGAGAATCATGGAACAATTGAGCAAGTACACCGAATCGTCGACGTAATAAGCAGATCACTGGAGGAAAAGAAATACTGCTCAGCAGTGTTTTTGGATGTCAGCCAGGCCTTTGACAAAGTATGGCATGAAGGCCTCTTATACAAAGTTAAAAAAATGCTCCCCCACTCATTTTTTCGCATAATAAAATCCTATCTCAGCAAACGATGTTTTGAAGTAAAGCAGTGTGATCAACTATCAGACCTGTATGAGATTAAATCAGGAGTACCACAGGGAAGTTTACTGGGACCAATTCTCTACATCATATTTACTGCTGACCTACCAACAACAGATGAGACAACGGTCGCAACATATGCAGATGATACAGCGTTGCTGTCCACACACACAAATCCTATAATTGCATCAGAACACCTACAACATCACATAAACATAATAGAGGAATGGCTTAAAACTTGGAGAATTCACGTTAATCAAAGCAAATCAACACATGTAACTTTCACTCTCAGAAGAGACACATGTCCACCAGTTACACTTAATAATGAGGTAATCCCGCAAGACGATAATGCAAAATACTTGGGCATGCACTTGGACAGAAGGTTGACATGGCAAAAACATATTTGGACAAAGAGGAAGCAACTGGATCTAAAACTACGTAATATGTACTGGCTAATAGGACGCCACTCACAAGTGAGCAAACATGGCAAATTGCTAGTATACAAAGCTATCTTGAAACCAATATGGACTTATGGCATCCAGCTATGGGGTACAGCCAGCAACAGTAACTTAGAGATATTAGAAAGATTTCAAACGAAAACGTTGAGGGCTATCTTTAACATCCCCCAATTCATAAGTAACAAGTTCATATACATTGACTTAAAACTACCAACTGTCAAACAGGAGATATCAAAATATAGCGACGCCTACCAAAAAAGACTATCTAAACACAGAAATGAGCTTGCTGTCAGACTTAGTGGAGACCAAGGTCTTCAATATAGAAGATTAAAGAGACATAGCGTACCAACTCTTCAGGACAGATTCAACAGGATGGAATGAGACACGTATCCGAGAAGTATCTCTCCAAGCTAAAAGCCTTTAACGGATATGATTGTCAGACAAAACAGTGGCTTATTGTTGTGTACAACAGATTGCCATGGAGCAGATGTAAACAATAAAAAAAAAAAAAAACGCTAAAATTCAAGAAAAAATGTGAAAGCGCCCTTAATTACTTTGCATTCTTCTCAGTGTATAAATTCTAGTTCCTAAAACGTAACAGACAGATGTGTTGCTGGGGAGTTTGTTGGCCACTTCTTCTCCACAGCTAAAACACTAGGAAGTGGTGACGGGCGGGCGTTTTGGGGGACTGTCTTTTGTAGAACTTGACGTTCAAAAAGTACTGGCTCTTAGCCTAATTTGAATAAATGACTTCTGAATATTGTGATACCCCTGCTACTGTCGCTAGGGTATCATCTATTATCAAACAACGATTTAGTTCATCTCTTTATTAAGGGACCATGCCCAGTTGAAAGCTAATAATCATGTAGTCTAGGGAGTCATCACCTTTTATAAAACAAATATAGTTTCGACATTCTAATTTATTCGTATCTTATTTTTCATTAAACTTTACAAAGCTTTATCGACTGTCCAATTCAACCAAGAAGGTTTACAGTACTATTAACTGAATGTAGATTTTAACTATGAAACACATTTTCGTCTTCGATCTCCAAACCACGGCCACCACCACCACCACCACAACTATCCACGACTGAACACTGTGTTGACGCCTAGCATGTGTGCGTGCATAACTACACACACGCATACGGCACGCCGCAGCAGTGGGCGTGCGCGGGGAGCGGGGAGCGGGGAGCGGGGTGCGCGGTGCGGCCCACCGTTCTACCGACGACCGACCGAGCAACGACAGAACCGATTCGCCATCAACACCGGTCGCGCAAGCGTGTGTCAATTTATATTCAAACCCTATAGAGCACCATCCGTTGTAAAACCTCAATAAACCTCAGATTTGTATCATTTAGGGCCAGTTTCACCGGTTACGGATGAAGTGTCGGTTAGCCTATTAGGAACTTATCTGGCAGATGAACTAAAACTTTTGGTTTCACAGGTGTCGGATAGCGATATCTGGCAGATTTATTAAGTATTTGAGTATAGTATTATAAGTGTCGGTTAGTTATCCATCAGATAAGTAACCGACACTTTATCCGTAACCGGTGAAACTGGCCCTTAGTCTCATTGAAGATACCCGTTCGCTGCCAGCATTCACGAAGTTCTACACACTGTGTCCCAAAATACAACCGATAGCTTAGTTAGGGAACCAGTATCAGCAACTTTTGCGATAACTGTACCTCCTTATTTAGAAACTATAATATTGTGTATGATTATTCTGTACAAATAAAAACTTTTCATCCACGCGAACGAAGTCGCGAGCACAGCTTGTTTATAGTATTAGTTAGATTAGATAGACTATAGAATAGATATTACATTATTTTTAGCCTGTTCTTTTTATTACTCAATTACTACAACTGCACACACCCACACTACAAAGCTGGTTCAGTACTTTTTGTCAAATTTTATTTTCAGACTAGCTGACCCGTGTAACTTCGTCTGCGTCACATTTTCCATTACTGCTCCGCTCCTGTTTGTCTTAGCGTGATGATATACCGCGTGTATCTGACATCGACGCACAAACGATTTCCATGGGTCCAGGGCACGATTCTGGACACCCCAGAGTTGGAATTTTTCGTCGGCATTTTTCTCATGTTTTCATTTTTTTCAAGATTACCATAAATAGGTATCAGCTCAGCTGAGCTGAAACCTATTTATGGTTTTATTTAGATTGCTATTTTTAGGTCAGAATAACGATTATGAGCAGTCTAAAGTAAAAAAAAACTCTTTAAAAAAAAAAATGAGTAAAAAGCCGACGAAAAATTCCAACTCTAGGGTGTTCAGAAGCATGCCCTGGATCCATGGAAATCGTTTGTGCGTCGATGTCAGATACACGCAGTATAGCCTATAACCTTCCTCGATAAATGGGCTATCTAACACTGAAAGAATTTTTCAAACCGGACCAGTAGTTCCTGAGATTAGCGCGTTCAACCAACCAAACAAACTCGTCTGCTTTATAATATTAGTATAGACTAGCTGACCCGCGCAACTTCGTCTGCGTCACATTTTCCATTAATTATGCGCTCCTTTTTGACTTAGCTTAATGATATAGCCTATAGCCTTCCTCGATAAATGGGCTATCTAACACTGAAAGAATTTTTCAAATCGGACAGTAGTTCCCGAGATTAGCGTGCTTAACCAAACAAACAAACTCTTCTGCTTTATAATATTATAACTCAGAGGTTCTCAGATTTTGTTGTGCAAGGCGTTGCGAACGTTCAGGTGAAGATTCTCCCATACGGCGTTTTCTTGCTGCCCGTGCTTGAGAACTATGTTCAGTAAGTTGAGACCTGGCTCTCTTAGGCATTTTCAAATGTTTAAGAAAATATTAATAGCGTGTAAAATTCTAGCTCTGAAAAGAAATGCTGTGTAGTGTAGCCCTGAAAAGAACTGTTGGTTAGCCCTGAAAAGAACTGTTGGTTAGCCCTGAAAAGAACTGTTGGTTAGCCCTGAAAAGAACTGTTGTTTGGCTCTGAGAAGAACTGTTGTTTCACTCTGAGAAGATCTTTTGCGTAGGTGTAGTTTTAAGAAAGAAATCTAAAAAAAATCGCACGAAAATTATTAGACTTCGCGCACGACCACTGCGTAGGGAGCCAACAGTACTCTGTGGTAGAAAGCCGACCTCGCGTCTGAGCCGCGCGGGTGGGTACCTTACTGATCTAAACTCCTCTCCCGCACGCGCACCCCCGCCTTGGTGACGTCCACTTCGCAACGGGCCGTGCAGCAGAAATCGTAAAATTTTAATTTCGCCATAAATTCAAAACCAAACGTCCGATTTTAATCATTCTTTTGATTTTGTGGATCGATTTTGATCAAACCTACCCACCTTGAATCAAAATCAACAACGTTCGATGAATTTTTCTTCATAAACTTTAAAATTCGATATCTTTTGATTTTTGGGTCGATTTTGATGAAATAAACACTAAATGTTACTCCGGTTATCACTTAATATTTTTAAGTACCTACATTTTGAATCCAATCCGGGGTTTATGCGTGATGCTCCTCCAAACGCACAGACAAACAGACGCACAGACAAACAGAAAAGAATTTCAAAAACTGCTTTTTCGTGGTCTATGCCATTTTTTCTGACGTTTCTATGTATTTTTTATGCGAAAATATTCAATGTACAGACACGGCAACTCAACTTTTTTTTTCTTATTAATGAATATCAGTTTTCTTCTTCTTATTAAATAAATCATTTAAATCGGGGAATACATACTTTGTGGACTCTGGACATGTCTTAATAGCTTCAGATGTAGAGGATATAACTCCAACTCAACATCAGAATTTGGGGGGCGGATAACCTGTAACAAACATAAATAATCTTAGCGGAGAGGAGATATTTAGCAGCTAGTGATGAGTCATAAGTCAGTGGTGGAAAACGTACCGACCTACGGCAAGAATAGCAGGCTCTCTGATCTAGGTCAGGAATAGTACTCACTCTTAAAAACATTCAGATATCCTTAACATGTGGGGTGTTATTAATATTATTTCGTAAATTTATTTTCTATAATTATTTGTACATTTTTAAATATTTCTTTAAAAAAACATTAAATAAAAACATTTGAAAAAATTAAATTATGATCACATGGCGTTAATCGAGCGGCTCTCTCAGGCGTTTCGGTGAGTCAAACAACTTCTTTATCTTGTTTCGCCAAAAAGAGATTATTTGGTCGAGATATCACTCATATTCAACCTCAACACCCACAATCTCTAATTTCGTTTTTGTCATAATCATTTTAAGTCCGTCCTCGAGGCTTGCCTGGCTCAGTTGTTCGAGCATACAGCTTATCTTAGCAGCCGAAGAAGAGAAAAGGACAATGTGGGGTGTTGAAACTAATATAAAACGATTTAATTATAATCTCACCTGTCTAGGAAGGGGATCAGGCCCACCGTACCACAGCGCGAGCGCCCGCCACAGCGCGTCAGGCACGAGCTCGAAGTCGCGGTGCTGCGCTAGCGTTACACTCACCTGTCTAGGAAGGGGATCAGGCCCACCGTACCACAGCGCGAGCGCCCGCCACAGCGCGTCAGGCACGAGCTCGAAGTCGCGGTGCTGCGCTAGCGTTACACTCACCTGTCTAGGAAGGGGATCAGGCCCACCGTACCACAGCGCGAGCGCCCGCCACAGCGCGTCAGGCACGAGCTCGAAGTCGCGGTGCTGCGCTAGCGTTACACTCACCTGTCTAGGAAGGGGATCAGGCCCACCGTACCACAGCGCGAGCGCCCGCCACAGCGCGTCAGGCACGAGCTCGAAGTCGCGGTGCTGCGCTAGCGTTACACTCACCTGTCTAGGAAGGGGATCAGGCCCACCGTACCACAGCGCGAGCGCCCGCCACAGCGCGTCAGGCACGAGCTCGAAGTCGCGGTGCTGCGCTAGCGTTACACTCACCTGTCTAGGAAGGGGATCAGGCCCACCGTACCACAGCGCGAGCGCCCGCCACAGCGCGTCAGGCACGAGCTCGAAGTCGCGGTGCTGCGCTAGCGTTACACTCACCTGTCTAGGAAGGGGATCAGGCCCACCGTACCACAGCGCGAGCGCCCGCCACAGCGCGTCAGGCACGAGCTCGAAGTCGCGGTGCTGCGCTAGCGTTACACTCACCTGTCTAGGAAGGGGATCAGGCCCACCGTACCACAGCGCGAGCGCCCGCCACAGCGCGTCAGGCACGAGCTCGAAGTCGCGGTGCTGCGCTAGCGTTACACTCACCTGTCTAGGAAGGGGATCAGGCCCACCGTACCACAGCGCGAGCGCCCGCCACAGCGCGTCAGGCACGAGCTCGAAGTCGCGGTGCTGCGCTAGCGTTACACTCACCTGTCTAGGAAGGGGATCAGGCCCACCGTACCACAGCGCGAGCGCCCGCCACAGCGCGTCAGGCACGAGCTCGAAGTCGCGGTGCTGCGCTAGCGTTACACTCACCTGTCTAGGAAGGGGATCAGGCCCACCGTACCACAGCGCGAGCGCCCGCCACAGCGCGTCAGGCACGAGCTCGAAGTCGCGGTGCTGCGCTAGCGTTACACTCACCTGTCTAGGAAGGGGATCAGGCCCACCGTACCACAGCGCGAGCGCCCGCCACAGCGCGTCAGGCACGAGCTCGAAGTCGCGGTGCTGCGCTAGCGTTACACTCACCTGTCTAGGAAGGGGATCAGGCCCACCGTACCACAGCGCGAGCGCCCGCCACAGCGCGTCAGGCACGAGCTCGAAGTCGCGGTGCTGCGCTAGCGTTACACTCACCTGTCTAGGAAGGGGATCAGGCCCACCGTACCACAGCGCGAGCGCCCGCCACAGCGCGTCAGGCACGAGCTCGAAGTCGCGGTGCTGCGCTAGCGTTACACTCACCTGTCTAGGAAGGGGATCAGGCCCACCGTACCACAGCGCGAGCGCCCGCCACAGCGCGTCAGGCACGAGCTCGAAGTCGCGGTGCTGCGCTAGCGTTACACTCACCTGTCTAGGAAGGGGATCAGGCCCACCGTACCACAGCGCGAGCGCCCGCCACAGCGCGTCAGGCACGAGCTCGAAGTCGCGGTGCTGCGCTAGCGTTACACTCACCTGTCTAGGAAGGGGATCAGGCCCACCGTACCACAGCGCGAGCGCCCGCCACAGCGCGTCAGGCACGAGCTCGAAGTCGCGGTGCTGCGCTAGCGTTACACTCACCTGTCTAGGAAGGGGATCAGGCCCACCGTACCACAGCGCGAGCGCCCGCCACAGCGCGTCAGGCACGAGCTCGAAGTCGCGGTGCTGCGCTAGCGTTACACTCACCTGTCTAGGAAGGGGATCAGGCCCACCGTACCACAGCGCGAGCGCCCGCCACAGCGCGTCAGGCACGAGCTCGAAGTCGCGGTGCTGCGCTAGCGTCACGTCGCGCCGCAGGTGGCCGCCCTCGCCCGTCAGGGTGCGAACCTGGGGAATTATAAGTTAAGCACTCTATGGTCAGTTCGTCAATACCCTATGGACTAAAGATATAGCCTGAGAAAGAGATGAGATGGCTAGCAAGTGACTGAGTACAGCAAACTACTGAGCTACGACTAAAACGAACAAAAGTATGGAAAAAAACATGTTCGAATCCAAAGATATAAAAGAAGTGTTCGTTACTCATACTCGGAAAGTAGGCCTGAAGTTGCCTAAGTAGCGGGTTGAAAGTATTACTTTGCAGCTCTAGGGAGAATCGTTTTCAAGTAACAGCCGTCAAATCATTAAAAAACAATTATGAAATATTATGGCTATGAATAGCTGGCCGGTCACAGAAACAAAAAAAAACAAAATAGTCGGGAAAGCGGCAATATGATCTACATTTGTTTGAGCTTTGTTCTTACTGCCGTATGGCAGAAATTTGTATTAACATGATGAGTTCATCAGACTCAGATTCGTGTTTTTATTTTTACTTTTGTTGTACTTGTGTGCACAGTGTTCACCTCGGGTGAAAGACTTACTTAGTCCCTCGAACTATTGGCACCCTCGCCCCCAGCGTAATCACGGTACTAAATCAGTTACTTTCAGCCCTGGATAACAATGTACTATTACGGCTAATTACAAACATTAACGGTAGCCGCAATATTGGAACCAAAATTCGGAATTCAGATTAATTTTATTACAATTTATTCATTTCGAATTCATGCATATACTCGTAGGTACAAAAGCGGACTTAATGCACTAGACATTCTCTACCAGTCAGACAAGTGTGGTGAAGAACATGGCAGGTGCATATTTCCTTACCTTCAATAAGTTGGGCGCCAATAATCTCTTGTTATCCACAGGCCCCGGGTGCCTGTGCCCCCGCGCAGCGGCCGCACTGCTGACGCCGCTGCTGCTGCCCGCACTGCCCACTGACGCGGTTTCTGCACGCCATAGGAGCGAGCCCATCGATTCTGGAGTATGGAGACAGATAGTCGCTAGAAGCTTATACGAAACATCGGTATCATTTGAGTCAATTGTGTTAGAAAGTGCTTAAAAAGCGTTCAAATTCAAGTCCTCTCTAATGTCTAATAGGTCATCTTAGCGACAATCAATATCAAAGCTTGACAAAATGCAGGGAAATAGGCTAGTTTCCACCATCAATAAATTGCAATCTATTGAGTCCGTCAGTTAGATTATTGAAAATAATGGACACGTATTTTATGTTTTTGTAAATCAATGAATATTGACAATGATAAAGCTCATCAAATCTCGGGAGTGGGGGCTCGTGACGTCAGAACGCACTAAAAATCATACCACGGCGTGACGTATGGAGAATTATAAAAATGACGTATCTTTGTCAAAACATTACGTAACAAAAGAAAAAAAACGGGTCAAATATTTTTTGATAAATTATAATCTAACGGACTAATTAGATTTTTTTAAGTGGACCAACCTATTAGAGGTCTTTTTGACACTGCAATTGCGATGCGAATGAAATGCGTCAATATCGGAATGAGATAAGCTGGAATCTCGTATACACCTTTATTTTGACGTTCTAAATGTTGTTTCAATGCTGATAAAAACTCGTGTCTGCCTCGTAAATTATTGAAGGTCAAGGTCACAAAAAATCCTTTTTTCGCGATTACCTCGGTTTCTTTAGCTCCAATGATGATAAAAATTGTAGAGCGTAAAATTTACAACAATTTTTGTAACTAAAAATTTTCATACGCTCCACCGTTTTTGAGCTAGAGAGCCACCCTTACGCAATATAGGAAAGTGTACGTGTAGGCAAACCAGTTGCCCCACCACTCCGCCGCCACCAGGTACAGAACTGCCCCACTCTCTCACCCACCTGTAGAGTTACTAGTGAAGCTCTCGTCGCACACGATGGCCTCGTCGATGTGCCGCTGCGGCGCGCGGCAGCAGTTGTCCGTACTGTTTCCCGACGTGTAGGCGAGCCAGTTGCCCCACCACTCCGCCGCCACCAGGTACCAGAATTGCCCCACCGAGTAGCCTCGCTGCACTGAGCGCCGCAACCAGCCCAGGACTAGAAAAGAGACGGAAACAGAATTATGAATTGTGTTAAACATCGTGCAGATGGCTTCCGGAAGCTTGTTCGATGACATTGTATCAGTAAACCTCTTGTAAAATAGCCTAAATCAATGAACTATGTTTAACCAGAATTATGTTTGATTTTATGCTTTGTCCATGGTCTGACAGAAGAAAATTTTACTAAGGATTATACTATTTTACTGTCAAAAATATAACGTTTTATGACGCGCACGTCGCATTAGGTTAAGGTGGGAAACACTTCCAGTCTGTGACACTTTATCGAACCCAGTGCGACGTATTTAGTATAGCTGCAAACCTAATTTCCCAAAGCTTCATTAAAATTAATAATCACGTGAAAAACATAAACCAGTACGACATTAAAGCAAATATTTCCCGTTTGACAAAAGGAAACAGTTTCATAAAGTAAACATATCGATACAATATCGAAGTGCATCAACCGATTAATAGTTCGCGCCATTCACCGGCGCCAGCAATCGAGGAGGTATGAAGCATGTAGGTACGACGGAAAGTGACCACGTAGTGTGTGCTCGCGATAAAACGAGATCTATACCAAGGTGTAGTATATTTAGCTTACTTTTTATTAAATGCCTACTTGCAATGTAGGTACTACTTTACTAGGTTTTACGGAGCTAAAATGGCTTCGCATTTGTATGGATTGACACAGATTTATTTATTTATTAGGGACAAAAAAATACAACAAGAATCTTAAGATAAGTAAGTAGTTAAACATATAACCCACACAGTCCACAGATTAATCAAATATGTGATGGAAAACGGAAACTGATCTGAAAAATAACTTATTTTGGTAAATTACTTGAATTAAGTGCCATTTCAAAATTTTGATGCTGATGATAATATAGACAGATTTTTTTCTTTTTTTTATTAGAATAAAAGAAAATTCCTGAGTCCGTAAAGTGTGCTTTATAAGTGTCCACAAGGCGTCGAAGAGGTACGCGTTCCCCCGCATTGGTCTTACATGACCAATTCACGTGGAATAGGCAGGGCACGCGAGGTCCCACGTCTGATTACATGTCTGGGTACCGTAACATACTTTATTTGTAATTTCAGAGCAGTAAAATCTTTTGTGGCACAAACCATGCAGCATCATTACCTCCAAAAGTAATAGTCTACATTGTAGACTTAAGATTTTGTACTTTTGTAATAAACGACAGATGCCTAGCCTTTTTGGCTTAACGTTTCCATATTTTAAATTAAGAATCCTAATCGCCTAAATAAGCCTCGATGAAAGGAATGAGTGAAATATAATTTAAGGGTTATCAAAAACCGAATGTTTCGCAGTCATCATCTTCATGTCAGCCGAAAGACGTCCACTGCTGCGCATAGACCTTCTCCAAGTGTCGCCACAACAACTGGTCCCATTAGTCTCGCATCCACTACCCGCTACCCTCACCAGGTCGTCGGTCCAACTTGAAAACGCAAGGTTAGAAGGCCTCCCGTCCAACGGTACACGGTTGACAATCCAATACTTTTCGGCCCCATCGACCAACTGTTCCGCGAGAAATGTGCCCTGCCCACTGACACTTCAGTTTGGCGATCCTTGGGCTATGTCGGTAACCTTGGCCTTCTTGCAGATAGTACCATTCCTGATTTATCACGTTAGGAAACTCCAAGCATTGCCCTCTCCATTGCCCTTCGAGTGGCCTTCTGATGAGGCTATTCTTATTTTGCAGTAAACAATAACAACAGAGACAGATTCTACGGCAGAAATCAATCTGTTATCCATTTATCTCTTTTGGTATCTCTTAATAGTATAAAAACAAAGGCCTTGTCTGTTTGTTCTAAGTAACGCGACAGATTTCACTAATAGAAAGAGCGATAAAACAGCAAGGATAAACAACAGAGGGCGTGGTCCGGTACAGGTAATCTCTGCCCATTACTAGAACGTCAAAAATCTGTACACTACTGTTCCAAGATTAATGCAAGACCAACCAAGAAAGAAGATAATAGACTGATTTAAATGATACTACCAATTAAAAAATAACTCAACATTCGTTTCACATCAGCAACATTCGTATTGCAGGGTACCACCCGTCTGCCGGAGCTGCGGGACTATTCGAAAAAGATACCGCGGCTCCGGAACACAAAGGGCAATGAAGGAACATGGATGGGTTTTATCAGTAAAAGTCTGACACTCCCTTCGCTCCGCCCAGAGCGGGGGAAGTCATTTGATGATATCCAACTCAAAAAAAAAAAAGGTTAACACCCGTACTTGGTCAATATCCCTAAAAGTGGTACCCAGCGCTTCTCCTCATTTATTATGCGCACAGCCAAACTGCCCATAATAAATGGGCCACATATAACCAAAGCAAGAGTGAACAGCCATCTTCTGGGCAAGCTCGCTCCATCATAGACCTCATCCATCGCTTTCCATCAGGCGTGATTGTGTTCAAGAACATGGCCATTATACATAATTTAAAAAAACATTCGGAGCACAGCATCCCAAAAATGAACGAAGCACGTGTCCGAGGCCGCCTGATGGAGAATATTAACTGATCAATCAGCTCGATAAAACAACGGGGCCAAATATTAGCACGTCCACGCTCTTAATTTGCTACGAGTGCCTTGTTTGCGTTCGTTATTGGGCAATACGACATTTAGCGATACTAGGCTATGGCTAAGAGAGTACTCAAACTTATTCAGCTCTATTCAGGTTATGCGCATTGAAAACTACGAGTAAATAAATTTTCTTTCTTTTCTTTATTTATTTATTTATTTATTTATCACTTTAAGCACAAATGTACAGAGGCGGACTTAATGCCATGGGCATTCTCTACCAGTGAACCTTTGGGTGATGTAGAAACAAATAGTGGTAGGTGTAATATTTTTTTTATTTTTCAAATAGTGGTATTTTATTTAATACTAGCTGACCCGCGCAACTTCGTCTGCCTCACATTTTCCATTACTGCTCCGCTCCTATTTGTCTTAGCGTGATGATATATAGCCTATAACCTTCCTCGATTAATGGGCTATCTAACACTGAAATAATTTTTCAAATCGGACCTGTAGTTCCTGAGATTAGCGCATTCAACCAAACAAACAAACAATCAAACTCTTCTGCTTCATAATGTTGGTATAGATTATTATAATTTTCGTTTTCTTTCTTTCGCGACAAATAAGTATAAAATGACAACAAATGTATTATTATCATGCGAGTGCTAAAGCTAGAATTCAGCACTGTTCTGCCGCTGCCGCCTTCTTTGCTTCGAGCTGAATTAGTGTGAGTAGTCCCTTAATTATTTGTGAGCATCATATACACCAGTAGAGGAAAACAATCGGAAGTCTTATAAAGAACTAGCTTTTTCCCTCGACTTCGTTCGCGCATATACCGTTTTTTCCCGTTCTCGTTGGAATTTCAGGAAATCCTCTGTTAGTGCTCCCCTACTCTCCCCAAGGAACCAAATTGCCGAATTTCAGCCTTCTACGACCAATAGTTTCCGTTAGTTGTCTGTCAGTCACTCAGTCACTCACCGTGTAACAGAATAAACGCAAAATCGCATAAGGGGGTGGGGGGGGGGGGGGTTGAAAAACTTTCACTATAAGATGCTTGGGGGAGGCCTATGTCCAGCAGTGGACGTCTGTCGGCTGATATGATGATGATGATAGGACCAACACTGAATACGCGAGAAAAAAATCAATGGCCCTTACATTTATAATAATAAATAAATAAATAATAAATATCCTTGGACATTTCACACAACGCCATATAGTCCCACGCTAAGCAACCTAATGCTAGTGTTATGGTAACGAGATGGCTGATAAACTACTTATATACATTTTTTTATTGTAAATACATACATATTATAGATAGAAAAACACCCAGACTCGGAACAAATACTTGTACTATAAATAATAATAATGTGCACATAACTCGACAAAGAAAAGCAATTATACTGGGGTCGGCTTCCAGTCAAACCGGATTCAGCGTACCAGTATTTTACGAGGAGCTGCTGCCTACCAGACCTCCACAACCCATTAACTGGGTAACATGGTACTTCGTGGCAATACTGGAGTCAGGTTTTACTGGCTTCTGACTATCCGTAACGACTGCCAACGAATGACAGCCGGGACCAACGGCTTAACATGCTTTCCGAGGCACGGAGGAAACTCGGTATATTAAGATGGTCACCCATCCACAGACCAACCTTGCCAAAAATCTCCAAATGACAGCCGGGACCAACGGCTTTACGTGCTTTCCGAGGCACGGTATGTTAAGATGGTCACCCATCCACCTACCAACCTTGGCAAGCGTTGCTTAACCTTGAAGATCGACCCCGTGCGGCTGTTTTTATTTAGCCACGAGCTCCTCAACAAGATAACACATGTCGTTGGAAAATAATTACAAATTAATTGTCGCGATCGGTGCGTAAGTAGGTCGTGAAGCCCGTTTGCGACGCACAGACGCGCAGAGTAGCTGGCGTGACGCGTTCATTTGTTTTCATATTACTGTCATTGTGTGGCAGATGACATGCGCTTGCGCAGGCTCCATTGTGATTTAACTGTAATTAAATTTTGGGTAACGTCATCTTTTCTCTGCTGATGTAATAAAAACCTCTCAGACGAAATATAAATTTAAACTAATTTTATAAGGAGGAAAGATTTGATTTATTGTTTGTTACGATTTATTTCAAAAACTAACCGACCGATTTAAAAAATCTTACATTATCTGTGAGTAACATAAGCTAAATTAATTACTAGAAAAATTCGGGATCTTTAAGAAAATTGCAGCGCCGTCAAAGTCGCGGTCGGAATGCTAGCTACTTATTTTAGTAGCTTGTTATCCAGGGATGAAAGTAACTGATTTAGTCCCGAGACGTCGTCAATAGTTCGAGGGATTAAATAAGTCTTTCACCCGAGGTGAATACTGTGCTTTTCATTAGGAATACAAGGAAAGTAAAAATGAAAACACGATTTTGAATATGATGAACCCATCGTGTTCATACAAATCTTTGCTATACGAAAGTATGAACAAAGCATGAAAAAACAAATGAAGATCGGATTGCCGCTTTCCCGACTATTTTTTTTTTCTGTGACAGGCTCTTCAGGCATAACATTTTCATCATTGTTTTTTTTTGACAGCTGTCAGTTGAAAACGATTCTCCCTAGGGCTGCAAAGTAATACTTTCAACCCGCTCCTCAGGCAACTTCAGGCCTACTTTCCGAGCATGAGTAATGTAAAAAATATTTTAGTAACTGCTCGCTCCATCGTAGACTTTGTCACCTGACCTAGACCAGAGTTAAGAGCAAACCCATCTCAAATAAAAAAAATATATTTATAAAGACATATTTTATCTTTCGTTTACTTTCCATACATCGTATATTCACGTAAACGAATAATTACAACTGGAACGTGAGTTAAACAATACACAATCAATACAAACTATCAGTAGCAAGTTGCACTACACGTAATCAACAATGTACTTGTTAAGAGTACTTGTGTTTTATAGTACCTAATACTTGGTATACGCTGTTATCGCGAATAACATACTGTGTGGAGTATATAAAACTAAAACATGAGTCATTTGTAAGTTGTTCACGTGAATTGGTACTACTAGTAGTTGGAAAGAACCTATACCTACATCTATACACACTAATAAAGTTTAAAAAATTATATTTCAAAAATAAGATTTTAATTCAAGCTATTAGTAAATGCATAATTATGAAAGTATATACAATACCTTAAACAAAAACATAAACTGTTTTTTTTGTTGCTTGTTTGTGCCAATCTCCGAAAAACGTCGGGACCGATTATGACGGTACTTTCTCTGGTATACAGCAGATGCCACAAGGAGTAACTTAGAATGCTTTTATTTTAGAAAAAGGATTGGGATACAGTGCAAAAAAAAACATAAAAATACTCGTCACACGGACGAAGCCGGAGGCAGAAGCTAGTGATTACTAAGTATTTTTAAAACAGTAGGAGCATTGAGTAAAATGAGATAAGACTGTCCTTCACAAGGACGCAAAGTCTTTAACAAAGACACATTTTGTTTGTAACAAAAAAATACAACCGACTTCCTAATAAAAAAAACACTACAAAGTAAAAAATAACAGTCGATGTGTTTGTTAGTTTCTTCGTATTTTGACACCGATTTCCGAAATTAAAGTTATTTTTTACTTAGTAGTGTTTTTTTTATGAGGAAGTCGGTCGTATTTTTTTGTAAAACAGTTTTTTATTTTTCACTTCTTTAGTGGTACCTCACACATAACAACATCACTGCAAAATCGCAGAAAAGCAAAATACGCAGTTTTGATTACATGGATAACAAAAAAAACCTTCATCCTAGTAACGAATTCCAGCTATTTCGATATAAAATCCAAAATTCGTAACCGATTTTGATATGATTTAAATGGGACCAATCTGCAAGTATATCCTTTCAGATAAAACAAGATTTTTTTCAAATCGGTTCATAATTGACGAAGTTATGAGATAACAAACATAAGAAAAAAAAAAGCATACAACCGAATTGAGAACCTCCTCCTTTTTGGGAAGTCGGTTAAAAATAGCTATCTTTTACAACCCAACTCGAAAGCTTTTATTTCAAGTAAACCATTTAAAGGCACTTTTGTTTTTTTTTTGTTTTTTATTTGTGATGGGTTTGCTCTTGACCTCTTGGTCAGAAATGACTGAGACAAAGTCTATGATGGAGCGAGCTTAACCAGAAGGAGCCTGTTTACTCTAACTTTGAAGAGATTAGGGTTGTAAGCGTTCGGAAACACAGACGCAGGCAGAGAATTCCACTCTTTTGCTGTCCGCATTATAAAAGACGTTTGGAATCGCTTAGTGCGAATTCGTGGAATAGCAACAAGGTAGGGATGGTAAGCTGCAGTGCCTCTGGATGTCCGATGGTAGAAAGGTGCTGGTGGAATGAGGTCGTGGAGTTCTTGATTGCCGAGTTCAGTCAGTCAAAAACAAGAAGCTACGCGCTACTACGTTCCAAAGCGTAGATCTCTATGCAGAGAAACGTGCAAGAGAAGGACAAACAGGCATAAAAAGAGATATGAAAGAGATTTATGCCTAGTTGTCTTGAGAGAAAATGATTGCAAGATTTATGTGAGAAATTGTCAAGCGCTTTCCAGCTGTGATTGTTTAAAATGAATAGGGAATATGAATGAAAATAATATTTATTATCTATGCAGTTTGTTTAAAAATATACAAAAATAAAATAGTAACAGTGAAAATAGAATCAAAATTACTCCCAAAACAAACGAGAACGCTGTTTTCTATGGCTGTATAGACGTCATGAACTTTAACGTCAAATTTCATATCAGGCTTTTCCTTCTTGTAATCTTTGAAGTTTTATAACTATCGCTGATGAAAGTATTTATAAATAATTTCATGATTGTTTAATAATAAGTACTTCATTTTGCAAATAAATAAAAAAAGGATGCATATTCCCTATGGTCAAGTCAATCTTAGCTGTTAAAGCGCGCTTTTAATTGCTTGTAACGTTACCAAAATTTTGCCTTCCAGGAAAACTGGTTGGAGTTTCTTCTTTATTTAAACTTTAGTAAAGAGTTTCTTGAGGCTGACGGATTTTCTTCGACAGCTTTTTCTTTTTTAAAGATGGGTAATCATAAAATGATTCATTGCGGAGCAGAAGGGAGTGTCAGACGCTAACTCTTTCGAACAAATTCCGCAACCCTGGCAGTTCGACAGCTTACAGTTAAGTTTTCTTCAATGTAACTTCAACTTTATGAACTTTAAAAAAGTAACAACTTGTACAAAGATTAACAGCATTAAATCAGTTTTTTATTATAAAAAGTTTATAAAAAAACATTCATATCACAATGTCAATCTCATACTTAACCGTATTTAAATAAAATGAAAATTACTGTTGACATGTCCGATAGCGGTTGATAAGTGCGCGTCCATTCTCCGCTGATCTGTGAGTATCGCTACACTGATATACATTGATAACAATGTTTACAAGTGTTTTGTTAGCTGCAATAGAGGTACGCAATGGACGGCTAATTTTAATTTGAAACGAAAATGGCTGATTAGGAGTCGACGGACTTTGAACTTTAACTCGGTAACGTAAAGTTCAATTTCGATTATAGTTTTGGACATCTTTTTTGTACGTCCATTCGTCCGCTGTTCTATAAGTCAAGAGTATCGTGACGCTGATGTACATAGATAACAATGTTTACAAACATTTTGTTTGGTGCAGTAGTGAAACAGGACCGGTTTTGAATTTCAAGCTAAAATATATACTATGAACCTTAACTCAGCAGCATAAGGTTCAATTTTTATTGCAGCATTTAAAAACTTTTTGTACGTCTATCATCCGCTGTTCTACAAGTCAAGAGTATCGCGACACTGATATACATAGATTTCAATGTTTACATGCATGATGCAGTTTAATAGCTTAGCTTAGAAGAATAAGGTTGAATTTTCATTGCAAATTTTGGAAACAATTGCTGTACGTTTTTCGTCTGCTTTTTTTTAAGGACAAGTATATCGCAAGTGTGTGTGATATACATAGATAACAATATTTACAAGTTTTTTGTTTGGTGCAGTAGCGATTACGTGATGGATGTAGTACGTTGTTTGAAATAATTCATGCTGTTGAATTATGGACCTTACATTACTTACATAAGGTTCAAATCCTAGTGTGGCAGTTTCAAACTCATTTTGACGGTTTTCTGTCATTGTAAAATTAATATTAAAACGTCGAAAATAAAGTCCACATTTGTGTAAATTCTAACAATGTTTACTGCAAGTTTATTTGTACAAGAACAACGCGGCAATTTATAAAGTACTGGAGTTATTTATGGCGCGTATTTGTGATTACAAGCACTTGAATGAAACTGGAATTAATTATAGTTCTGTTACGTAACTCTAAATTATTACTGTATTACATTGCTTTGTTCTCGCGGATATTCGCAGATGAGGATGTAGCAATATTATGTAGAAAGTTAGTATCTAGAATATACAGCTGTTCAGTTGCATTGACGCAAGTTGGGATTAGTTTACGATCTTTTGATAGATAACATTGTGGTTAAAAGTACTTGGAGTACTCAAAGACTATTAAACCACTTGACTGCGCATACAGTGCCCCGACGCACGAAAACTATTAGTGTTTTTGCTCAGATGTTAGGCAGCAGGCACTAGTAACCATTTTAGTTGTGACCAATTTTTAGACCTGTGGGCATGCTAAGTTTTTACAAATCGTTTTAATTTTTATGCAATTTATAACGCATAAAAATGCCTTCATACCCGGTGAATTTGTGTGGGAAACATTCCTAGACCTTTTGTTACAAAATGATGGCATAACTTTTCATCGGAGAGTAAAGACTACGCAAAATATTTTTGATTTGAATCAGATGATGAGCCACTGCAGGGGTCTATATAAAATGGCGGTTAGGTGAACGAGCACACTGTGAGAAGCGCGCGTTGATGTCTTTTGGAAAAGTCTCTTTCTTTCATTAGGAAATACTTATATTTTTATCCCTTTCTTCCCCTTTGTATTTTTATCGTAAAAATCTGTGCTGTTACGTTTAATGATTGAAGTCGATTTATCGATGATCATAAAATTACAACTAATACAATTTTTAATCAATTCACATACTTACATTAAACACGTAACTAATTTTAAACGACTTTAAAAATAGGAGGAGGGTCTCAGATTTTTCATCTGTGTGTTTGACATACATGTTTTCATTTTAGATTTTTGAAGATTTCAGAATTAAAATAAAAGTGGAAAGATAAGGTTAATAGGGAAACTGTTTTTAAACAAGATATAGCGCTGTTTGTTTGGATTCAGTATTTTTATAATGTTAAAATCCATTTTATCGATATCGACTATTTTCCTTTAATCAAGTAGTGCCACCACTAACCATAGGCTACCTATGCAACTTGACCTTGAACGGACCAATTGCAGCCGCGCGTTGTTCCTCGTCCCCCGGCCCGCTGTAGTGAGCCGCGTACTTAGAAGAAATCGGCCTATACGCTCTCTAGTGGTTATATACTCTATGGGAGTACTATATCTGGATAAAACCAGGATTTGCTTCGACCGAACCGACAGGCTAGCAACTCGGCGTCGATGCTCAAGACTTTGGAGTTTCGACTCGACACGCCTATCATTGCCGATGATCCTCTTGGCTCGTTTCTCAATTGACTCAAGGGCATCAAGAACTGGATGGCTGACCCGTCCCAAAGATGAGAGCAGTACTCCATACACGATCGAATTTGCGCTTGATAGAGTTTGAGCAGCTGTTCCGGCGTGAAGTATCTTCTCGCTTTTGCTAGGATCCCCTACTTTCTGGCAGTCACGTTACTTAAGCCTTTGCGTCTATGGCCAAAATTTTAAAGTAACACCAAGAAGTTCAAGCCCATCGGTTTTCGGAACGGCTACACCTCAGAAAGATGGAGCTGGGTGGTATTTTCTCTTTTTAGTGGAAAAAGACACGGTCTTAGCCGAACTTGACTAGATTGGCATCGCCCCATTCAGTCAGCCCGTAAGGACAAGTTCAAGCCTTTAACCATAGCTTCCCGGAGAGACCGGATCTGGGACCCACCAGCTCGTGGGTCGGACACGTATCGCAGCAACTGTGCTGTCGTCTGTATACCGCCGAATAGCAAGATCGTTTTTTTTTTTTAGGGATGGGAAATCTTCCAATGACTCCTCCCGCTCTGGGCGGAGCGAGAGGGAGTGTCAGACTTTTACTGACTAAAACCCATCCATGTTCCTTCATTGACCTATATGTTCCGGAGCCACGGTATCTCTTTCGAATAATCCCGCGACTCCGGCAGGACAATGCCGGCCCTTGTATGTGCTTAAGAACCCCCGAGGCAGAAATCGTATTGATCAAGTAAGCTTGACTCACCGATGTCCCTCTCCTGGTGCTTGCACTGCGGCCGCAGCCCCAGCACGATGTGGCACACCTCGAACACGAGCTCCAGGAAGGGCGTGACCAGCGCCTCCGCGCTCTCCACGCTCCAGATCAGGAAGTCTTCCAGCGGCAGCGCCATGTCGTTGGCGATCAGACCTTCGTTCTCTTGCTGTTCTTCTTCTTCATCTTGTTTTTGCTGCTGTTGTTGTTGCTGGAAACAGAGAAGAGAAGGTTGTGGTGTAGCTGCTGAGTATTTCTGGCTAGCTCTGGGAAGTCTACTAACAAACAGACTGGTATTTTTTATGGCATAATTAGTATTCACTGTTTAAGACCACAGGACGCTGACATCGTTGTACCTGCTAATTATCGGTTTACATGTTTTTTGGGCGGTGTGTTGTCCCATTACAATCTAAGCAAAATTGACTGAAACAGACGGACAGTCACACGGGTCATCCTGTAAGGGTTTAGTTTTTTCAAAGAGACACATTCTGAACTCTGGAAACTGTTAAAACTAGGTTGCGACAGACCAAGCTACACTTTACTGTGTTCGTTATGTGTGCTTAGTGTCATATACTTACGCAATAGATCTCAGAACGGTCTCAAGTCTTTTTCAAACCTACTTAACCCTAATGATTTAGCTTAACAAACATTATACAAGAACTCACCTCCTTCAGCACACTAATCTCCTCCTTATTATCTCCATTAGGGCCCAGTTGAAACACAGGCTTCCTTCCATTCTTTGGCACAGTCACCAGCTTATCCCTCAAGTTCACCAGAATCACTTCAGGGTCGAACCCTTTCTCCAGACCCTCAGAGTCGTTGCTGTCCGAGGGTGTGGAAGCACGGGAGCTCTGGTTCTTCAGGCTCTCGTTGGCGACCGTGCAGAGGATGCCCACCATGTCGATGAGTTCTTTCTTGTTGAGGACTCCATCGCTGTCCAAGTCGAAGATCTTGAAACAAACTGGAAGAGGGTTCGAGAATAAGTATACAGGAACTTTGAGTTAGCAAAGTGATAGAAAATATGAATAGGTAAGTTCAACCATAACCAAGACTTGTGTGGGCTGAGGCTGGGGAGATTGTTGGCCACTTCTTCTTCCCAGATAAAACTCTAGGAAATGGGAAAGGTGATGGGCGGGCGTTTTTGGAGGACTGTCTGCTTGTAAACGTTGACATTCAAAAAGTGCTGGCACTCAGCCTAATTTGAATAAAATACTTGTGACTTTTTTGACTTTTGTGTCCGCTGGATGAGAGAAACACTAGACCGGTCGATGTGGCAACTCTCGGGAATACCTATGACAAGCTATGGACATCTTTCGGCTGAAATGATGATAATGTGCATAAGTGCATAAGTCAAGAGTGAATAGGTTACTTCTATGCAAGCGTGCTCCACCTTAGACCGCATCATCGCTTAACATCAGGTGAGATAGCGGTCAAACGTATGCCTATCAATAGTAAAAAAAGAAAAAAAAATGTGCATGGGGCTTATGGACATTCACCATTGTTTTCTATAGCTCCTTAGAAGATTCTTGTTTAGTCTATACTAATATTATAAAGAGGTAACATTTGTTTGTAAGTTTGTATGTAGGGGGTAATCTCAGGAACTACTGGTCCGATTTGAAAAATTCTTTCAGTATTAGATAGCCTATTTATCGAGGAAGGCTATAGGCTACATATTATCACGCTAAGACTAAAAGGAGCCGAGCATTAATGGAAAATGTGACGCAGACGAAGTTGCGTGGGTCAGCTAGTAAAATATAAGAATGAATTTCGCCATTACTACGAGGGATACAGAAATATATAAAAGGATTTTTTAGATGATCATTTTGTGCAGCATTCATTCAGCACACACAATCAAAATTAAAAGTCTTTAAACAGTTTGATGAAGAAGCCAAGTGGTGCTTATACATAACATAGATACATAGATAAAGTGAGTCAATCTATCAATATTAATTAGGTACCTAATCAATATCAACAGCTCATCGGCTTTTCCGAGTGGATCACGTTATCACAGTACCTATGTTTACTATCTAGGTCGCTTCTTGCTTAAATTATAATTACTCATTTAAGGATATTGCATGTTTTTTATCTAAATTCTTACTAACTAATATTATAAATGCGAAAGTAACTCTGTCTGTCTGTCTCTTCTTCATGCCTAAACCACTGAACCGAGTTGGATGAAATTTTGTACAAAGATAGTTTGAGGCCCGAGAAAAGACATAGGATAGTTTTTATACCGGAAATCCCACAGGAACGGAAACTATGCGGGTAAAACGGGAGCGAAGCCGCGAGAGACAGCTATCTACAATCTGTACTTAATATTATAAAGCAGAAGAGTTTGTTTGTTTGTTTGGTTGGTTGAACGCGCTAATCTCAGGAACTACTGGTCCGATTTGAAAAATTATTTCAGTGTTAGATAGCCCATTTATCGAGGAAGGCTATAGGCTATAATAATATATCATCACGCTATGACCAATAGCAGAGCAAATGTTACGCAGACGAAGTTGCACGGGTCAGCTAGTAGAGAAATAAAACAAAACTCATCTTGAGAAATGAAAACTCGCACGTAGACTCGTGACACGTGACTTTTGGATACGTCTAATTAGTTTCACAGACAGACCTTTTAGGAAGAATAATGACAGGGTTGTTCAGTTGACAGCCGAGAATGGAAGGAGACAACATGTTGCAGCGACAGCGGCCCCAAATAACATAGGGTTAGGAACATAGTCTTTGGTTAGGAAGATGATGATTTTTATGATTCCGGAAATGTATTTTTAGGGTTCCGTAGCCAAATGGCAAAAAACGGAACCCTTATAGATTCGTCATGTCTGTCTGTCTGTCCGTCCGTATGTCACAGCCACTTTTCCGAAACTATAAGAACTATGCTGTTGAAACTTGGTAAGTTATGAACCGCATTAAGATATTCACACAAAAATAAAAAAAAAAAACAATAAATTTTGGGGATCTCCATACTTAAAATGAAACTAAAAAAAAATATTTTTGTCATCATACCCATACGTGTGGGGTATCTATGGATAGGTCTTCAAAAATGATATGAGGTTTTTAACATCATTTTTTTTCTAAACTGAATAGTTTGCGCGAGAGACACTTCTAAAATAAGAATGATAAAACTAAAAAAAAATATAATATGATGTACATTACCATTTAACTTCCACTGAAAATTGGTTTGAACGAGATCTAGTCAGTATTTTTTTATTAATACGTCATAAATCGTAAACCGCAACTTTTGCTTATACCTACAGGTTTGTACGGAACCAAGCATAGGCAGATGACTATGCTTAAGACATGATAGGATGGAATCATCATCACAATAATTCGGGTCTTCACTGTAATCTGTCCAGATAAACCTATTTCAGTACATCCTTATCTATAAATAGTATCGAGAGATAAACGTGATAAGGCTCTCGTCGCACATGTAAACATGTAGTGACTAGTGACGCTTTGAAGGACGAGAAGAGTGCATAATAAGTGACCAGAACTTTCGATGACAATATTTCTTTGTTTTAGCAATATCCTTTAAAGATAAGACTTTCGAATAGGTATTGAGTTTTATACCAGAACTATATATTTGTGATTTATATAGAAATATGAGAAACTACCTCAACTGTGCGAGCTAAACTTAAATAAGCATAGTGCAACTGTTTCTGCTAAGACTTTTGCGTATTGCTTTTTATCCCAACAACGGTATTGTAACCTTATTTGCGGTACGAAAAACAACATCAGCTATAGGAGCTAAGTTTAAAATACAAATATTTGTATGGCCTTTTTCTTTCTTTCTTTCTTTCTTAGATAGTTGTTCCGGGTCTGCCTGTTTGTGTATGTGAGTTAGTATGTTTGTAAATGCTCCCAGGATACAGGAGAAATTCCTAGTGTGGGGCAACGGTTTTTTTTTTAAAGAAAGAAAGAAAAAAAGAACTTGTTCAAAGCTAGTGTAAACTATAGGCAACGAAATACATTCCACGCTCGAAAAGAAGTTCAGGGGAGCTAAAAAGAAGGCCACTTTAAACAAAGTCAGAAACTACGTCACACTACCCGTCACTGTCAAATTTTCCCAATCAACCTTGAACCTAAAGCGTTAGCGATAAAAATAAAAATTACAATTGAATTTTTTGGTTTGTGGCCTTTTTAGACCCAGAGCTTTGTTGAGCGTTATTATTTCTCTCATATTCGTGTTGCTTATGTCTATATAGATTTATATTATATTTGTATTACTCCCGCACAGGTGGCCACAGATTAAATACACCTGCACAGACTTAGTATTTTATCAGTAATGAATCATATTCATGTTTACATACGGAAAGTCATTGGGTTCGATACTGGTGAGAACTTCTACATTTCAAAAATCCAGTCACCGGGAAAACCGACTGAGGGACGGGCTTTTCTTATGTTCTTGATGTTAGGGTATCCGCAGAATGTACGAAGCACAGGACCGGTCATCGTAACGAAATTTGGGGAAGCTCTATGTCCAAAAGTGGTCGTCTTGTGTCTGAATAGTCATGATGATGATGGCGAAAGCACTTTCCAAAATAATATTTATTTAGTAACCTATTGACACTAGACCACCCCTAGACACTTTTTTTGTGGATTGCTAATCATCAAGTGTCTTCTACCGCTCTGGGCCGAACGGAAGGGAATGTTAGACTCTTTAAAACACACCCGTGTAGCTCCAAATGCCCTTTGCGTTCCAGGGGCGCGATAACTGTTTCGAACAAAATCCGTTACCCTACCAGGCACCGTACCTAGCGGTCGCCTTCAATACCAGATCATCACTGGAACCTCGAACCAGAATCAACTCGCACCAGCTAGTCTATTCTGTAAATAACTACTTCGATATCGAGCTTCACTTGAGTGATAAAGTGCGCAAAGTGAGCTTTATAACACACAAAATAAAGGTCTTATGTTTATACGAATTTGATACTCTTCTCGGATTCCGCTGTCGAGACAAGAAAATGGTTTTTTCTTTTTTTTTACTATTAATAGGCATACGTTTGACCGCTATCTCACCTGATCTTAAGCGATGATGCGGTCTAATGTGGAGTACGCTTGCATAGAAGTAACCTATTCACTCTTGACTTAAAGACTCCCAGGTTGTAGCTATCAGGAAACACAGACTCAGGCAGGGAATCCCACTCCTTAGCTGTACGCACAATGAATGTATTCCCAAAACCTTGTTATAGAATAGCACTAAAACTTACATAACACAAAGATATCCATATACGTATCTCGTTGCTGTTCTAATAACCTTTCAACACATTCAAAACCAAGGTCCGCGGAATACATTAAATGCGACATATTCGCAATGATACCGGCTGAGTCCAGATAGCGGCGCTTATCATTATGTACTGAATTATATTAACATAAATATATTATCTAATTATATGGCGAGGAGATTTTGTCAGCGAGCATCTGTTACTAGATTTTACCTTCAATATTTATGGTTGGGAGCTTACTGTGTGATTTTTGTAGTAGAATAGGCAATTTAACTTCCTCTGTAAATGCCTGCATTCTTGGTTGTATCTTGGAAATGTCCTTGATGCTAATACAATGAACATTTTTGTTGTAGTGAGGTTGTGCCGAGGTCGAGGACATTTTCAAGAACATCTAAGAATAATATGGGGGTTTAACTTCATTACGATGAAGGGCAGCAAAGTTTTTTTTTATTTGACGTGGGTTTGCTCTTGAGTCTTGACTCTAGGTTGACAGAGACAAAGTCTACGATGGAGCGAGCTTACCCAGAAGTATCGAAGTAGTGGTGTGGTATGGCAATGCGTTTGCCTAGCCTTAATTATTGTACTTCTAATTAAAACCCAGGAGCATCTGCCACCTGGACGTGAACTGCAGTGGCCTACACGGACGGATAGCACTCAACCGGTTGCGCACAAAAGAAGGACGCTAAAATACAACTTGTAGAAATGAGGAATTATAAACCCGTCAGATACCCATGTCAGTATCACGTTGGACTGGCCCAAATGTCCATAAACCAGTACCTACTTACTTTAGGAGATTTAAGAATGCCATCGATGCAGCAATTAGCGTAGTCACTTATTCCTGCCAGGGTTGCAGAATTTGTTCGAAAGAATCACCGCTGGAACGTAGGGGCATTAAGAGGAACACGGATGGATTTTATAGAAGGAGGAGAAATTTTACGATTTCCCACCCTTAAAACTAGATCTCGTTCAAACCAATTTTCGGTGGAAGTTTACAAGGTATTGTACTTACATCATATATTTTTTTTTAGTTTTATCGTTCTTTTATTTTAGAAGTTACAGGGGGGACACATTTTACCACTTTGGAAGTGTCTCTCGCGCAAACTATTCAGTTTAGAAAAAAAAACTATTAGGAACTTTATTATCATTTTTGAAGACCTATCCATAGATACCCCACACGTATGGGTTTGATGAATTTTTTTTTTAAGTTTCAGTTCTAAGTATATTTTTGTGTGCGGTTCACAGAATACATCTACTTAACAAAATTCAACAGCATAGCTATTATAGTTTCGGAAAAAGTGTCTGTGACATACGAACGGACGGACAGACAGACAGACAGACGGACATGACGAATCTATAAGGGTTCCGTTTTTTGACATTAAAATTTGGCTACGGAACCCTAAAAAGTACTAACTGGGCCTCGATCGTGTCGACTCGAAAATGAGTAGCTTTAATTTTATTAAGAGAAGACTATAAAACATTTATATAGACTTCGAACCTACACATTTATTTACCACTAGCTTCTGCCAGCGGCTTCGCCCGCGTGATCCCTAGGGAACATGTTCCCGGGATTAAAAGTAGCTTATGTGCTATTCCAGACTATAATCTATCTTTGGTCTAAATTTCATTAAGATCCGTTAAGCCGTTCTGGCGTGATTGAGTAAAAAACAACCAAACTTTCACATTTTCATTTTTTTTTTTTTTCATTTTTTCTATTGATTGTAGCGTGATGAAACGTATACTATAACCTGCTCAGGAGTATGAATAATAATTGTACCAAGTTTCATTAAAATCCGTCGAGTAGTTTTTGTTTCTATAACGGTTATACAGACAGACAGACAGACAGACAGACAGACAGACAGACAAAAATTGTACTGATTGCATTTTTGGCATCAGTATCGATCCCTAATCACCCCCTGATAGTTATTTTGGAAATATATTTCATGTACAGAATTGACCTCTCTACAGATTTATTATAAGTATAGAAGATAGAAGATTCATACAAAGATCGAGCCAAACTAAGTCATCAATGACGCAAAAAAACCATTTCCCCGACGAAATGATTGAATGACGTCAGCAAGAACACCTTACCTCTTTGTATGATACATTGTTCTGTAGTGCACGGCAAACGTATAAATATTTATGTGAACCACTGCAGCAGGTTATGTCACGTGCAGGTCATCTGCAGGTATTTAAATGCCAAGAGTTCAATTAAGTTCCCTAATTGCATGAATAGTAACAATGAATGAAGTTTATGATCAAGTATAATTGCAAAAACAAAGCGTTCAACATCCGTTTTTCTCTTTTAAAATGAATGCACTGTGACCGTTGGGCAAAAGTCTCCGCACAATGGGTGCTCGAAGACGGCCAGCGCCGCCGTAGTTGATCCAAAAAGAGGTGGCGAGACGACCTGGATGCATACCGTGAGGACTGGAACGAATATCTGGAAGTGCTTGGGGGAGATCTTTGTCCAGCAGTGGGACAGTGAGGACTACTAAAACTTGTTTTAAATGGTTTAGGGATTTCATTCACCACTTGACTGCAAACCCTAGTTTGTAAAACTCGGGTTGTTTCAACTACACTTAACAATGTAGTTGTTTCAACTACACTTAACGTTAAAAATGGTTCTAACCATAGTCAAATCAAAAAATTGGGTTGGTTCACAAAATGTCAGCGTTAAACGAACGTCAAACATCGTACGTAATCGTAACTTTTTGACGTACGTATGTTACGTTAACCAACTGTTTGATACAACCCGCCCTAACTGTGTTCCTTTAGTCTTGCTTGAAACATTATTTCCATAATTTAACACCACGGCTCTCCATATGATACCGGAAAATGATAAGACCCCGGAATTTTTTTTTTTTTTAAGGATGGGAATCAACAAATGACTCCTCCCGCTCTGGGCGGAGCAGAAGGGAGTGCTAGACTCTTACTGACTAAAACCCGTCCGTGTTCCTCCTAATGCCCTTTGCGTTCCTGGGCCGCGGTGACTCTTTCGAACTTCCGCAACCCTGGCAGGCACTGACCCTAGCAGGCCCCGTCTACTATGCTGACATCACTTTGAGGCGCGCGTGGAATGTCCTACACACAAAAATTCAAAGCCGTGTGTCATCCACCAACCCGTACTGGATACACGTGTCGTGGATCACGACCCAATCCCTGAAACAGAGAGGCCATGTTCCAACAGTCGGCCGACATATTCAACCGAATATCTTGACGAAAGCAATTAGACCCACAAACGTAGTCATGTCCTGCCAGATTTGCGGAATTGTTAGAAAAAGATACTGCCGGCCTGGAACGAAAGGGTATTTGAACTAACGCAGGTGGGTTTGAATCAGTAACAGGCTGCAACTTCCTCCCACCCCAGAGCGGGGGAAGTGGTTGAATAATTTCCCATTCAAAAAAAAAGCATTATCATATAATTCTAATATCTGGCCCGAAAAATAAGAGCATGATCCATGAAGCTGGACCGAATTCGGACAAGGATTTATCCAATGACGTCATGAATAAAAATCAGATGACAGTCTGGAATACATAATGAATTTATTCTGAATACGTATTTGGGTCAGCTCAATAACATCTTTCTCGAAGTCTTGAACTACAAATAACGTATGTCCCGATTCTTTGCGGACATTTCATTTTAATGATGCAAAACGGGGTTATTCCACTTAGACTGTGTTTCCACCAGGGGTGTGTTTGTAAATAACTAACAGAATCGGTTTATTCACCTGGGACTAGGTAAAAGGCGAATCTATTGATTCATAACGCAACCTTATTTGTGGTAAGTAATAAGAGGAGAGGAAAACCAAAAGAAATAACAAAGCAAGACATAAGTAAATTGTTAGCACGCTTGCTTGCGGGCAGAATATGACTTTTAGGACATACGATCTTTCCTTGTAATTTGTATGTATTTTCTGGCAAATATATATATTTATATTTATTTTAAATGTTGTATAGGCTGAGTAAAAGATGATATGGCTAAAAACTACTAAAAAGGGGATTACATCGCACCCATACGCTTAAAACATTTTCGGGATATTTTCATTGTGCATTCAGCTAAGGAGTGGAATTCCCTGCCGGAGTCTGTGTTTCCTGATGGCTACAACCTGGGAGTCTTTAAGATTGAATAGGTTAATTCTAGGCAAGTATGCTCCATCGTCTTTAGATTGTTTTCAATCTCAAACTATCAATGGTAAAAAGAATCGACTGAGATGACGAATTATCTACAACTATATAAAAAAATAATCCCTATTTCCCTTGGTCATCGCATCACGCGTGAATGGCTGGGCCGGCTACGCTTATTCTTTTTTGTTGGATTTGATACTTGTCAGGAGATGGTTCTTATGAAAGAAAAAAATTAATAAAGTTGCAGTTGACGGGAGTGAAGCCTCGGGAGACAGCTAGTACAGAATAATGTAAGAACACATGTTGCGCTGGCTTTACATAAATTTAGATTAGAACAAGGCAACGATGAAGAGGTTTTTTTACCAATATCATTAACTAACGTTTGGTGTTATAAACGACAGCCTACCTAACACGAAGTACCAGGAACCCAGAAATACCAAGCAAGTGTCTTTAATGTCGATGGCAGGAAATTATAGGTTCGGTTTAAGTTCTTCCCCGAGCGAATTAATTCACAAGAGATCAACCAGACTCATCATAGCCTAGCCTTTTTCCCAACTACATTGGGGTCGACTTCCAGACAAAACGGATCCAGCTGAATACCAGTGTTTTTCGTGGAGCGGCTGCCTACCTGACCACCACAACCCGTTAACAGGGTAACACGGTACCTACTTCTTGGTAAGACTGGAGTCAGATTTAGGTACTGGCTTCTGACAATTCGTAACGACTGCCAAAGATCTACAAATGACAGCCGGGACCAACGGCTTAACGTGCTTTCCGAGGAACGGAGGAAACTCGGGTACCTATATTAAGATGGTCACCCATCCACAGACCAACCTCGGTAAGCGTTGCTTAACCGCGAAGGCTGTTATTATTTAGACACGAGCTCCTCAAGAGCTCAAACAGACTACTAAATCTTAATCGTATAATCAACACCTAAATGAAGCAACCTGTCACCACCATCCGCACAAAGATGAATCAAGTGACAATGAGTCAGAAGTGCATAACAGCGAACAACTGAAGGCTTGAATGAGCCAACCACCTTTCATTCTCAGCACCTTTATTCCGTAGCAATAAGGTCGTTTTTAGTTCACGTGTTACTAGCTGTTGGTTGAAGGTACAGTCGCGTCTTGTTTATCTGCGGTCGCGTCGCACGTGCTTCGCTAGCGACTCATTTGAAACGCAATTAGTCGCGGAGTGAGAGATGAACAATGCTGAGACGACCTTCGTTTCTTCCGTAAAGACATTTCACTTGTGTGCACAATAGTACGGTGTCCCTTTATCACGCAGAGAACTTTAATGCGCGGATTTATGTGGGAATCAATTTAAGTATTATTGTTAACTTTAATTTGCGTGGAAGCTGCGTTAGCGTCTCGTTTGTGCAATGTATATACACATGTCACCGGAAAATGGCAGACTCCGTAAGATTGTATTAATTCTTGATGCTTGTGGCTAAATAATAACAGCCGCACGGGTCGATATTTAAGGTTAAGCAACGCTTGTCGAGGTTGGTCTGCGGATGGGTGACCATCTCAACATACCGAGTTTCCTCCGTGTCTCGGAAAGCACGTTAAGCTGTTGGTCCCGGCTGTCATTTGGAGATCTTTGGCAGTCGTTACGGATAGTCTGAAGCCAGAAAATCTGACACCAGTCTTGCCAAGGAGTACCGTGTTACCCAGTTAATGGGTTGTGGAGGTCTGGTAGGCAGCCGCTGCACGTAAAATACTGGTATTCAGCTGAATCCGGTTTGACTGGAAGCCGACCCCAATATAGTTGGGAAAAGGCTAGGCAGATGATGATGGTTATAATTTCTCGATATATTATGAAAAATCGTTTTATATAATAAAGAGAAATATATTCCATCCAAATTCAATAGCTTCCAATACATCCGTACCTTATTTAGATAAAATAGTTTACAATTTCACGCGATATTTTACAATCTTACGGTGTTTTCCATTTTCCTGTGACATATACATCGGACAAATGCCGACATTACATTCAAAACGTTTCTACCTATCATACACCGCATCATGCACCGTTTAGTTAGTATTTAAGAGAATGATGCTTTTAGTTTATTAACTTAGTGTTCTTAGACTTAACAAACTTAAATAATTTGCCAAAACAACGATAATACTTTGACATTGACCGCTGACCTTGACAAAAAAGGAAACGTCTCATTAACGTAACATCTCAGACAAAATTTAATTACCTCGACCCCGAATTCGGGTTAAATTAACTCCACGGTAATATTCTGTGCTTCGCCGAATTACGCCGAAATTTTTTCCCTAATTCTGTGAGACCGATTGTCGCTAACCGAATCTTAATCATAATATTGGAACCGTAATAAGAAAAACAAAGATACTAAACATGTGGCGATCGTAATTGGATTCCATCCCTTACACGAGAAAAAGTTATTTGATTACTCTCCGGGGATGTTTCTGGATAGCAACGAAATTACGTAGGGCATTAAGGTAAGAAGATTTAATCGAGACATAAAGTTGAACAAGAAAACAATGCCGTTGAAATTCTACGACAAAGTCGCACTTAGCCATCTAGAATATTTCTCCAAAAAAAATACAACCGACTTATAAAACAAAAAACTACAAAGTAAAAAATAACTTTAATTTCGGAAGTCGGTGTTTTAGTTAGTTTCTTCGTATTTTGACACCGACTTCCGAAATTAAAGTTATTTTTTACTTTGTAGTGTTTTTTTTTTTGGAAGTCGGTTGTATTTTTTTTGTAAAAAGTTTTTTATTATTCACTTTTTAGTGGTGCCCCACACCTAACAACACCACTGCAAAATCGCAGAAAAGCAAAATACGCAATTTCGATTACTTGGATGACATAAAAAGTAGACGAATTCCAGCTATTTCGATTTAAAATCCAAAGTTCGTAACCGATTTTCATTAAATTTAAATGGGACCAATCTGCAAGTATATCCTTTCAGATAAAACAAGATTTTTTCAAATCGGCTCATAATTGTCGGAGTTATGAGGTAACAAAAATTAAAATAAAAATAAAAAACATACAACCGAATTGATAACCTCCTCCTTTTTGGGAAGTCGGTTAAAAAGCAGCCATCAAACAACATCAAAGCCTTGTCTCTGTCTCTGACCAAGACTAGAGTCAAGAGTGAACCCATCACAAATAAATAAAAGAACAACGGTTTGCACTCCAGGAGTGCCGGCAGAAGTGAAAACTTGATTTTTGTTACACGTTGAACATTAACGTTGTGCATTTTTGAATCAGCCATCTTACGAATTTTCGATCAGGTCACGTTTCCTGACGCGAGTTTAACATTTTTATACCCATCCCGAGAAAAATGCTCAACGCCGCTAAAGAACTTTCTACTTCAAAAAGCCTCCTAAGACTCCTTGCGCCGTCAAAATTGATGGTAACAAAAAAATATTTCACACACAATGTGTCCGTTTTAAACAATTGACTTGGTTTTAATAACTATGGTACAACCTTAGTAATCAAAGTATTTCTAACATAAATTATGTTATCAAAACAAATAGAAAAAGAAGTCCATGAAGGTTTTGCCAACACGGAAGTAGCCTGGGCCAATGCTGACGAGCACAGCCGGGAAGTCCGGTGACAAGCCCACAACGTCAACTGTTTTAGTTCTACCACTGACACAGTCATCCTGTGAGGAAGGCGGAGGTCGGAAGTACATTTGTATGCTCGTGGTGTAAGGGACTTTTACTTATGCGGTCAGTGGTATATGTATATACACGTATAGGGCTATCGATTGAATACACTATTTTGCTATTGCAGAAACCTTTAGGATAAACGATGAGCAGAGTTCTGGCATTGTACGCAAGCGGCCACTGTGAGATTATTTCATGGGAGTTTTCAAACGTAGCAGAGAGATGAGATGCTGTAGAGTGTAGAGAATGCTGCGTCACTTCTTCTCTCTCCGCATAAAACACTAGGAAGTGAAGACGAGCATTTTGGGGAATATCTTTATGTTAAACTCCGACCCTCAAAAAGTGCTGTCTCTCAGCCTAATTTTAAGAAATTACTTTTGGTTCCGATTGGAAATTACCACGACTCGTCACAAATCGACATGTCAAATCAACTGTGACATCTTCAAGTTACTCCTTGTGTACGAAGTACCTATTGAATAAAGGACATGTCCGAAAATGGTTTTTTATTATTCACTAATTCCAACCAGGACAAATTAAATATATTTGAATAGACATCCCAAAAACTAGTAATTAGACTATATCATACATTTTTAATCACCACCGATATTGAGAAAAAGAGTTTTTTATTTTAGTGAGAATTTACTCCTAAAACGAATAAACCTTTCTAATATCAAGGATAAAAAACATGAACAACCCCAAAAAAAAAATTACTTGTCAAAATTGACACATAGTACTGTCATTGTTTCGTTACTGTCAGTCAATGTTTGATTTGAATACGACGGATGTGAAAAAACGTTAATTATATACTGTAGATTATTGTTCTATCAATATTAAGAAATAAGATTAAATTGGATATTTTCGGTCCAGTACCATAATCCTTCTAAAACTGAAAGCACACTATATAATTATGGCTGCTTCGGATGTTCAAGTGCAAGATGTAATATTTTACTACGACCCCGGTTATCAAGAAGTGCATGTTTCAGCATAGTCCACAGGGGTGGCCTAGCAGGAGAAATAATAATAGTAGCTGCTGATCGAGAACATTGTTTAATTACCTAGGAGAATTCCTTTTTGTGACATGGAATCGAGATCGGGAGTAGACAAAAAGCCTTTCGTAAATCATACAATTTGAAAACTGATTAATACGCTATAACTGAACGCAAGTGTTAAGGATTTTTTATGGAATAAAACTATTTTTTAAAACGGTTCATTTATTGATTTTCTTCATTTTCAATGTCTTCCCTTATTAAAATACTGTCGAGAAACTGAGCTGGTGGAGATATATTATTTTGATGCCGAGCCCATCCAAGATACCAGACAATTGTCATCACATGAGCACAGCTTCCAACAGTCCTTTTCCCAATTATGCAACTGCAATAATAATCTGTTATACAGTTTTGCCAACTAGTCTCTGCCAGTTGCAATAATATATTATGTGTAATACACTCTATTACTATAGTGGCGTGACTTTATTCGTCCTCTGATCAAAGCTGTCTCATGTGATGATGAAATGCCTGGAATGTTTATTAATTGTACATCTTCACTTAATTCTATGGTAAAAGTACCGTTGGGCCGAATATGTTCCCCATAGTATGAGCGAGCCTGTTTAATTTGATAAATTCCTAAGCTAAATAAAACTAAATCTGACATCTCCATGGTGGGGAACATATTCAGCTGTGGTATTTGAGCATTAATCTGGACGAAACTGGCTCGGCGTCTATTAAGCTGATGCCCAATGACATGGTCAGCTAAATAATTATGCATGTTCATTCTCTGATTAGCTCTTTCCAGTATAGTTTGGGCATCAGGACGGTCGGTCAAAACGGGATGGAAATTATTTAAAATGGCTCCTGCAATTTTAAAATCATCCATTAGATTTCTAGACCCTATATTAAAATATTTGTTTCTAAAGATTTTAAAATCCCGTTTAAACCGACCGTTTACAACTTCTACAACCCACCTACACAGTGTCACTAGTCGTGATTTGTTGGCTTTTTCAGTTGATAATTGAGTTTCCCCTTCATTTAGGGTCTCTGGTTTATACACATTATATCCCAATGATGTGAGTAATGGGATAGAATCTCTAAAACCACGGTCTAGAATAAAAGTATCATTCTGTCTAAAATATTGCCTTAATTCTGAATTTTCATTTTGGAACAGCAGTCGCATAATTGTAGCGTCTGATGTTGTGGCAGGGATCTGAAATTAAGTTTTCATTTATTGTGTGTTCCAGTAATCAGAGATACAAATCAAGCATAAATATTCATTTAGATATTTACCTGACGGGGGCTGATGATGCTAGCAACATAAGCGCGCTCAGGACGACCATCAGGAAGGGGACGAGAGCGCCTGCCTGTTCTTGTTGAGATAGAAATGCCGCACAACACACAAACTGATTGATGACCCAGCTGCCGGTCACCAATATTGTGCTCATTTCTGTTATTTAGTTCTATCAATATAAGGTTGATGCATTCTTGGCAAATACGATCTCCATCTGTTACCTAAAAACATAATGATATGTTAGGAACACAGTATAATTTTTCTGCATGTTGTTTGAGTAACGTAGCACTGTTTAACCCAGTTACAAATTATATTAAAAAAATAACTTAATAATATTAGTAAAAGTACTTATACATTACCTCCTGAGCAGTCCATTCTTCAATTATAGAGACTATTTCAGAACTCATGCTTAAAGCGTAATATTCGTACTGCTGATTAGCATGTAGTGCTATGTTGCAATTCATGCAGAGAGCCATTATTGTAGGTAACAATAATCTGAAAAATAGAAATGGAAGTTAATGATTGCAGACTCTCACAGGACTTAAAAACGTGCAAATAAAACCCATGTAGCGCTAAATAAGAATAAAGAATACTACTTACATTGAGGGTATTCCGAAAATCGAAGTCCTAATCGCGTGCAATGTCAAATAATCGTTACGAGAAAGCCAAGTCGTTAGGGTAACAGGTTCATAAACTACCGGTATCCTTATCATGTGCAAAGAAGAAGAGTCCGTTGTGAAAAAGCCAAGTCAGTAAAATCGGGAAAATCAGTAAACACAAATTAAAACAAATACGATAACACTAAGGCACGAGCGATACGAACGATAGTGTGACGGTAATGTACCAGTCTTATAGTAGTACCTATGCGGTAATGTCACTCGGGTAATGTTTTATTGTTTTGACAGATGATCTGATCTGTCAAATATGACATTGTCAGAGACTGTGGGAGGTTTTATTTTTGTTGCCATCAACAAATAAAACATTTGCCGGTAAAATAAATATTAAAACAATTTTCTCATAATTTGAGGGGTCTAAAAATATTATTTCAATGGTTCTAAGTTCCATATTTTTGTTGCAATTATTAAGGAGTAGTTTGATGCTGGTTGGATTTTTCTCGGAATAAAAAACCAACCTCCATACAAAAAGCGGACATCTCCTTTGTGACCAAATCTCTCTCTATCTACCTACACGACGCTTCTTTTGTTAATGTAAAGAAGTGCACAAGCTTTTTTGCTATCTGTATTTCACATGACTATGGGAGTGTTCAAGATTTACGTAAAGAATTTGGGGCGAGGAGGGGTCTTTTTAAACGTTACGATGCGTTACAGGGGCGGGAGGGGGATGTTCGAACTACGCGTTACGTAACATTCCTTTTTTTTAACCATTTCTAAAACATTTTTTTTTTCTCAAAATTACGTATGAAATTGGTCACTTGGTGGTAGTTTTACTAGTCGGGGAGGGTACAGACAATGCTACGGCGCGTTACATGGGGGGTCAAAAATCTCCAAAAATTGCGTTACGTAACTTTAACGCTGCCCTAAGTAATCGTGAACGCTAAAACTAGCTCAGCAACTCGACTATGCCCAGCACAAAGACCATTACAGGCGTCAACATGCAAATTACATCTATTAATTGGGCATTTAACATTAAGCATCCAAGCAACACATTTAACTCGACAACCTCAGAGCCAAACGAATGCAAAACCAAGTGACGTATGCCAATCACCTTGATCTAATGACCTGGAAGGGGCAAGCTGCGAAGTAAACTACGCTTTTTACGTCTTCGTTGTTTGTTATGTCAGCCGTGTCAAGGACCCTGCTTGTTTTAACTTTACTTCCGTGCTGATTTAAAATAGATGGTATGATAATAATTATTAGAGCTCCTTTTTCTACAACATATATTTTTAGTGTTGAAAAAGTAAGTGTGACTGTAGGAAATGTTTATCATATCCTCGGCATTATGCGTTCCTGTAATACAATTTGTTTATAGCTCAGGAGCCAAAGATTTTCATTTAGATGAAGATTTTGTCGATCTATCAGCAGTGGACAATGGTCACAATTGTGGGCTGGCTGTAGGAGCGTAGGCAAGCAAAGAGTCAGGTGGATCAATAACCAGGTCACGGCAGGAGGCAAGAGTTATATGCGGGTGATTCAAGACCGGGAAACAAAGCGTACAATCAAGAACCTACACTCATCTCCAGCAATTGCTGAATAGGTAAGGTAACCCTTTCGAAGCGCAAGTTTTATTTATACCACTGGCTTCGAATGCGGGAAAGTAGAAAATTATTAACTCAAAGGAAATTATTCCCGGGATGAAAAGTATCCTTTGTCCTATTTCAGGACACGGACTACCCGTGTTCATACAAATGCGAGTTTTCACCGCGCGGGTGTTATTTCCGCAATTCTATAACAACTTGAATCCTATACGAGCATCTGCACCGCCGCGCCGGTTAAAAATCCGAGCGGAAAAAGTCTTGTGAGTTGATGCAAATGTACGCGATGATGCGGTGCGGGTTTATTTCCGCGCGAATATAAATCGCAGTGCGGACAGGGCCTTAAACAAATATACGGACAGAATTACTTAGATACGGATTAATAACATTAATATGGGTATCCGCAGAAAAGATTTGGATTTTATATTATATTGTCCTCTTTAACTTTATGTGTTTTTGCGGTTATGTGTAACCGTCTAGAATAAATGTTATTTATTTATATTTAATTGCAGTGTTTACGAGACAAAACAGATGCTAACTAAGATGCTTGACTAAAATATTCACATGCGCCAAATACATTGACATCCTTGAATAATTTAGTCTTATAAACATTTGTAGCCTTTGATCGACTCTAAGCACTTAGCTATTCGGGACATCTGTTGAAACCAGCCATCTTGTGCTATCAATCATGATTAAATTGCTGATAATTATGACAAATGTATGTATAATTAAAAGGAATTATCTTTTAAGCGTTTTGCAGAATGTTTTACTCACAGGCCAAGGATTCCTGCTTTTGAGCTTTCAACTCTTTTATTTTGACGAGTATTATTTGGACACGTATTCCAAATACATACTAGGGCGGATTTCATCAATCTGAAACTGAACGCGATCAACATAATATGAACCACATTGTTTTTTTAAATAAAAACGTTGCCCCACACTAGGAATTTCTCCTGTATTGTGGGTGCGTTTACAAACATATAAAGTCACATACACAAACAGCCAGACCCGGAACAACTATCTGTAGGCCATACAAATATCTGTTCCATGCGGGAAACAAACCCACGACACGCGTTCGTTTACGAGCTGTCAGTGTTATTATTTTCTATGGAATATTGACACCGACAACTCTTGCAGCTTGATAGCGATCAGTTTTATTGGTGAAATAAGCCCTTTTTATGATGGGAAATCATCAATTGACTTCTCCCGCTCTGGGCGGAGCAGAAGGGAGTGTCAGACTTTTACTGACTATTGCTTCCTCCACACTATTCCGAAGTTGCACGAGGCGAAGTGCTCTCCGAAGTTGACCGAAGTCCGAAGTAGGTGTCCATACACCTCGAGCAACTTCGCGAGGAGCTAAGTCGCCCGTTCCCCCCGTTCCTCTCACGATAGCCATAATGGATAACGTTCATGTGGCAACTGCCGTTGCAATGTGTACTCTCGCGTAGTAAAAATACGTGCGTATTTACTATGACTGACGCGCACCGAAGTAAGCCGAAGTGAGCCGAGTAGTGTGGACAGACGCTTCGTGTTCGAACTTCGAGTCCTTTGACTCGGGCGCAAAAACCGACAACAACTCGAAGTCGCCCGAGGCGAAGCGAAGTTGCACGAGGCGAAGCGAAGTGCCCCTCCACACTATCGTATTCGCTCAACTTCGGGAATAATGTGGAGGCTACTTAAAACCCATCCATGTTCCTTCATTGCCCTTTGTGTTCCGGAGCCGCGGTATCTCTTTCTAATAGTCCCCCAAACTCCGCCAGGCGTCGGCCCTTTCGGGCCCCTCCTTGTGCTGACACTCTTTGAGACGCGCGTGGTAAGTATATCCCTAAGTATATTCTTTTGCATCGACGAAAAACCGGAAGAGATTCTCAAGTCGTACAGCTTAAGGAGGAATTCCCTGTCGGAGTCTGTGTTTTCTGATAGCTACAACCTGGGGTTCTTTAAGTCAAGAGTGAATAGGTTACTTCTAGAAAAACATGAGCCATCGTCGACCATTTCATCGATTTCCGTCAGGTAAGGTAGCGGTCTCGCCATTCAATAATTAAAAAAAAATATTATCAGAATATATGAACTAGCTGTTCATATAACTGCATAATATTCTGATTATCATCAGGTTTAATTAATATAATAATCTCATCAAAGTTATAGTGAACAGGCTCCTTCTGGGTAAACTCGCTCCATCGTAGACTTGTTCTCTGTCATCTCTGACCAAAACTAGAGTCAAGAGCAATAAAAACAAAATTTTGTTTAATCCAAGCGATGAATTTGTTAAAGAAGGAAATTGTGGATGATAAGTAGGAAAAAGTGTTGTAGGTACTACGTCACATTCTATCACTCAATAAACCTTCTCGAGAATTGAGCCCATTTATGGAATTGACTCTTACATTAATTTACCTCAACAAGTACGTCATTTAGAATTTATATTTTCCTTCCTTCCCGCTTTTAAGATGTTAAACGACTTAACCGCAGAGTATGACAAGGCAGATTTTTTCTCATCTCGAAAAGCGCAGTGTCAATTTGGGAACCAGCCATTAATCAATCAGTCGCCATTTTGATATTTTTAGGGTTCCGTTCTCAAAGGGTAACCAACCGAACCCTACTACAAAGCCTCTGCTGTCCATCCGTCCGTCTGTCTGTCTGTCAGCGTGCTGTACTGTGTCTCAAGAATCGTATTAGGTAGGCAGTTGAATATTTTCACAGATTGTGTATTTCTATTGCCGCTAAAACCACCAATAATAAAAATGAAGGTTTATTCATGTTATGGAACTTCGCATCCGACTCGCACTTGGCTGGTATTTTTTCAAAATCGCGGCTCACTGTGAAATATGTAGAGGACACTTAAACAAACATAAAATGCTAGCAACATGGTGCCCTAAAGTGACAGGTTGACGAGATATTTGTAGGTAAAGTCGCCGTGTGAGAAAAATGAACTAATCGCGTGCTTGGTGAGGAACTCGTGGTTAAATAATAACAGCCGCACAGGTTAATCTTTAACGTTAAGCAACGCTTGCCGAGGTTGGTCTGTGGATGGGTGACCATTTTAACATACCTAGTTTCCTCCGTGCCTCGGAAAGCACGTTAAGCTGTTGGTCCCGGCTGAAATTTGGAGATCTTTGGCAGTCGTTACGGATAGTCAGTAGCCAGAAAATCTGACACCAGTCCTTGCCAAGAAGTACCGTGTTACCCAGTTAATGGGTTGTGGAGGTCTGGTAGGCAGCCGCTCCGGTTTGCCTGGAAGCCGACCCCAATATAGTTGGGAAAAGGCTAGGCAGATGAAGATGAGGTGCTTATGTGCAGTAGATTGTATTCTTACAATAGCTCTCGGCTTGAATAGACCATTTCAGAATTTCCTACTACCAAGTAAGTATTTGTGTATTTTTGGGTGTGGTTCGATAACAGTTTCATTAACACTATAAACATATTTAGCGCTATGCTATAAGCGATTCGTCATTTTAGTCTAGAAAAACATCATCGTTTGTGAAAGATATAAAAATGTACCTAAATTATCACAAAGTAAACTAATTCACAAACATGTGACATGTACAGATTACATCATATCGTTACTGGGAAACCGTACGTATGAATATTTGATACAGCTCAAACTGTAATTTGCTATTGATTTTCCATCAGATGAATAAACCATTACCCCGAGGAGGTCGGGGCTAATAACAGCGTTCAGGTCAATCTTCAAGGTTAAGCAGCGCTTGCTGAGGTCGGCCAGTGGTTGGATGACCAAACAATAACACCGAGACTGCCGTGCCTCGAACAGCAGCCGTTGGTCCCCGCTGTCATTTGTAGATCTTTGACAGTCGTCACGGATAGTCAGAAGTCCGAAATTCCCAGACCAGTCTTACCGAGAGGTATCATGTTACCCAGTTAATGGGCTGTGGAGGTCTGGTAGGCAGCCGCTCTATGTCACATACTCGTATTTAGCTGAATCCGGTTTGAGTGGAAGCTGAACCCAAAATAGTTGCATCTAATATTATTTTACACTATAAATATTATGATTCTAGGGTGTGGTGGGGTCTTCAGGCTAGTAAAATGATAGAGCGTCAATAAAGATTATTTTCACCGACTTCCCTTCTCAATTCGGTTGTATTTTCTTTTTTTATGTTTTTTTTCCTTATAACTCCGTCAATTATGAACTGATTTGAAAAATTCTTAATTTATCTGAAAGGATATACTTGCAGATTGATCCCATTTAAATTTAATCAGAATCGGTTACGATGTTTGGATTTTAAATCGAAATAGCTGGAATTCGCTTACTTGGATGATGGCTTTTTGTCATCCAAGTAATCGAAATTGCGTATTTTGCTTTTCTGCGATTTTGCAGTGGTGTTGTTAGGTGTGGGGTACCACTAAAAAATTGAGAACCTCCTCCTTTTTGGGAAGTCGGTTAAAAAACTTTTTCCAAAAAAGTACAACCTACTTCCAAATATAAAAAACACTACAAAGTAAAAAGTAACTTTAATTTCGGAAGTCGGTGTCAAAATACGAAGAAACTAACAAAAACACCGACTTCCGAAATTAAAGTTATTTTTTACTTTGTTGTGTTTTATTTATTAGTTAGACTGAAAGCCTAGCGACCCATAGGTAGTTGGGAAAAGTCTAGGCAGATCGATTGATTTGAATAAATCATTACCCGTCCAACCGATCGTTAAGTGAGGCAGATGTACCTACATCCCGAGGGTACCGCACGATCTCGCGCGAAGCGGCGGGTCTCCTTGCCGGATTGCCGCCATGGGATCTGGAGGCGTTGGTCCTCGCGCGCCTGCATGATTGGCGCGCGGAGGTACTAAGCCGGGGGGGAAACTCCGCTGACGCGGCAAATTGTCGCGCAGCGGACGGACTTCCGGCGCGATCTCATGGCGTCATGGAGACGACGACTATCGCAACCCAGCGCAGGGCACGCCACAATAGTGGCGATAAGTCCCCTCTTTGAGGAGTGGCTTGAGAGGCGCCACGGCGTCCTCACCTTCCGCCTGACGCAGGTCCTCACCGGACATGGATGTTTCGGGAGGTTCCTGCACGGGTGTCACCACTGCGGGGATCGTCCGGAGGACACGGTGGAGCACACTGTGCAGGTGTGCCCCGCTTGGGCGGGGCACCGCCGTGTCCTCGAAGCGGCGATCGGCGGCGACCTCTCGCGTCCGGCCCTGGTCCAAGCCATGGTCCGGAGCGAGACGGAATGGGACGCCGTTGCCTCCTTCTGCGAAGCAGTCATGCTAGCGAAGGAGGTGGCGGAGAGGGAGAGGAGACCCTCTCGTCCCGGCCGCCGTGGTGGACGCCGCGGGCGTCGGGGGCCACCACCTGGTGACCTCCGGCCACCGTAGGCGCGGGCCTGTGGAGGGCGAGCTATGGGTGGCTCGCCGTCCGTCCGTCTAGTGACGACAGGCCGTGTCGACGGCGCGTTAGTGTTCCACGCGTGCCTCAAAGAGAGTCAGCACACAGAGGGGCCCAAAAGGGCCGACGCCTGCCGGAGTCGCGGGATTATTCGCAAGAGACAACGTGGCTCCGGAACACAAAGGGCAATAAAGGAACATGGATGGATTTTAGTCAGTAGAAGTCTGACACTCCCTCCCGCTACACCCAGAGCGGGAGGAGTCATTGGATGATTTCCCATCCCTAAGAAAAAAATGCAGATGTAGATAAGTACCTACAAACACTTGGATTTAATTCTGTGACGTCACAGCGTAAACAAAAGATAGCCATTGAAAGTGTTAATTAAATATTATCATATTTATCATCATTAACATTGAACTTCAAAAGATACGGTGCATTAAGAAAGCCAGTAGGTACGTAATAGTAGGATGTTTATTTTGATTGTAGTCCGAATTAAATAATTTAGTACCTAATCATGGTTTAATTCATTACGGTTTCGTACAAATTGACTGAAGTATGACGATGACTGCTAAGAGAATCGGATAAAACCGGCCAAGTGCGAGTCGGACAAAGGGTTCCGAACCAATTTAATTTTTTTTAACATGTTATTTTAACACAGACTTCTTATATTATCGGCATTTTTTTTTAATTTCAGGCTCGGTAGTTTTGGAGATAAGGGTCATTGTCATTTTTTATCTATTTTTATAATAACTTCAAAACTATTTATTTTAAAATAATAAAAAAATACAATTAAAACCGTAACAGTAAGCCTTTCATTTGATATGTCACACTAACACGATACAGTTTAAAAACATTTTTTATTATTTCTTAGTTGACACCCAAAAGTGACCCAGATACTCAAAATTTATTTATTTACGTAACCGTGTTTAGGTCACAGGTTTAATCCATAGGTAGGTAATGTAGGTATATTTCAACAGAATTGGTCCAGTAGATCCGGAAAAAACTGGCTGTGACATATGGACAGACAGACAGACACCTGATTGAACCTATAAGGGTTCCGTTTTTCACGGATATTTGGAATACCTAAAAATAAATTCAGAGTGAGAGTCACTTTTGAGAGAAAAATCAGAATTTAAAAACAAGTTTTTGTACAATCAATTCAAACTATGCATTAATTATAACAAACGAGTTTTTTTTTACAATATACCATATCCTACATACATACATCATTTTGTTTTATTTACTTCGACGCTTCTTTTTATCGCGAACCGGCGCGGGCGCTCGCAAACTTTCATGCGCGAGATAAGGAAGGCACTACAATACAAGAACACGAGAACAAACTGGTTTCTTACCGATATTATGTATTACTAGCTGACCCGCGCAACTTCGTCTGCGTCACATTTTCCATTACTGCTCCGCTCCTATTTGTCTTAGCGTGATGATATATAGCCTATCTAACACTGAAAGAATTTTTCAAATCGGACCAGTAGTTCCTGAGATTAGCGCGTTCAACCAAATAAACAAACTCTTCTGCTTTATAATATTAGTATAGATTCGCTTACTTTTGGCAAAAGGTTCGTTAACACAGGTTACGTCCAAAAGGGTATACAACAGTTGTGTATGGTAATGAGGAATTGAGGACCTGGGCTTGATATAGAATGATGTTTTATGGACCATAAAAGTTAGAACGTCAACATTTGAATACAAGTCAAGCATTTCAAAGGTTTTGGAGCCCGTAGCTGGCATGCCTTAAGGCGGTACCCTGAGCAAATAACCTTGAGCACTTTCTCCCTCAATAACAGCGCAAGAGATACAGTAGCGAATACGCTCAGAATGTTGAATAAAATCGTTATAAAATCTAATTTTGGTTGAAAAAAATACTTCTACCAAAATGTTCATAATTAAATTGCCTATCCATTAGTGTAAGTGCAAAATCAAAATAATCGTTAGTTTTCGAGAAGATGCATGTTTTCAGTATTTTTTTCTCATTTCTGTGGTTTCGTTGTGAGGAGATTACTTAAACATTATACTTAATAATAAAAAATAAAATCTACCATTTTGAAGCCAAGATTATGTAGAAATTCAATGTATTTTTTATTAGTTGATAAGACGCGTCCCCGAGCAAAACGCAGCGCTAGCCGTTTTTTGTGCAGTTTTTTGGAGCTATCTACTCTTCATCCAAAGGAAATATCAACTAATAAAAAATATATTAACTTTCGACATAATCTTGGCTTCAAAATGGTACATTTTATTTTTTATTTAATGCCAAGTATAATGTTTATGTAATCTCCTCACAACGGGACCACAGAAATGAGAAAAAATTACTGAAAACATGCATCTTCTCGAAAACTAACGATTATTTTGATTTTGTACCTACTTACACTAATAGATAGGCAATTTAATTATGAACATTTTGGTAGAAGTATTTTTTTCAAAAACGACCAAAATTAGATTTTATAACGATTTTTTTTAACATTCTGAGCGTATTCGCTTTTGTATCTCCGGCGCTGTTATTGAGGGAAAAAATGCTCAAGGTTATTTGGTCAGGGTACGGCCTTAATAAGATGATAGTAGCGGCGAGTAGGGCGAGTTAATCCTGATAGTTACAACCGTAACTATCAGGATTAACAGGCGAAGTCTTTCAAGTCAAGAGTGCACCCGTCACTTGTAGGCAATCGTGCTACATCGTCGACCCCGTCATTCGTCGCTTTCCATCAGGGGTTCTTAAGTTTCTAAAGGAAACTTTAGCAGAATCAGAAACCACATCACGCTACGCGTCAGTCAAATATTCCCAATCAACCTTGAACCTAATGCGTTAGCGATAGCGACGAAAATGAAATTTTACAGATTGTTGTGTGGTTAATATTATGATTCTAAAATGATTCTGTTAAACTGGTCTTTTTACACCCGCAGATGAGATTGTAGTCAAACGTTTGCCTATCAATTAAAATTTGAAAGATAATATTCTGTGCCTTGTATTCATAAATATGTACAGACGACAGCACATCAAGATATACGAAACTTTCAAATTTGTCCAATCAAATTTGAACCCAATTGCCACTGTTTTAAAGTTGAATATCTATTAAAGAAATTTGACAGATTTTTGTAACTTGCTGTGCTGCTATCTGTACGACAACTTTTTGTAAAGTAATGACCCAAAGTACAGGGTCGTAAGTAAACGTAGACCACGAACTATTGCCGTTTTATTATGCAGAGGCCGTACTTTAATATAGGGCCAGACATTTACCAGCTCTGAATACAAAATAACTTTTCGAAAATCCAAGCACGAAAAAGCTCTATCTTTGGCTTAAGAACAAAGACAAAAAACACACTAGGTCTTAAAGAAAACCTCGGCCAAGTGCGAGTCGGGCTCCCACACGAAGAGCTCCGTACCATAAAACGCAAAAAACACGTTTCTTTTATGGCAGCCTTCTCTAATATTAAATTATTTTTTTATTATTTGTTGTTACAGAAGCAATAGACATACATACTCTGTGAAAATTTCACCTATTACTGTTCTCGACATACAGCCCGCTGACAGACAGACGGACAGACAACAGAGGCTTAGTAGTAGATTTCTGTTGAAAATCCTTTGGGTACGGGATACGGAACCCTAAAAATATCAAAATGGCGACTGGTTCCCAAATTGACACAGCTCTTTACGAAATGAGAAAATATCTGCCTTGTCATACTCTGCGGTTAATTTTTTTAACATCTTAAGAGGAAATGTGGGCTTGTAGACTTCGTATGCAAAAAGTTATATTTCGAGGTTTGGCTCTCGCCTGTTTCCTCCTACATTATTAAATCGATTCAATAGATATTACACAAGCTGAATAAGAAGGATATAAACAGTGTGCCCCTATGTTTTTCTCTATTCATGAATAGTTGCCAAACTTGTTCAGTAAGGCTCTTTTGACAGCAGTTTATTGGACAATTTTGAGCATGTTTTGAGGGTCCTAGTACTTTTACGTTTAATATATCATCAAAAAAGAAAACATAGCGACACAAAATATATTCTTCTTATTCAGTTCATGAAATATCTCTTAAATCTGTCCAATATTGAAGAAGGAAACAGGCGAGAGCCAAACCTCGAATTATGACTATTTACATACAAAGTCTCTCCGCCCGCGTTTCCTCTTAAAAGCGGGAAGGAAAGACAAAAATTCTAAATGACGTTCGCGAGTGCTGAACCATAAAAAAAGGTTTCACGATAGTAGGTATACTGGATGACCGATATTAACGTAACAAGCTCGAGCAATTTTGAGACGCATTATCTTTCTATAACTATTCGCATGAAGCAAAAGTATTATCAAAGAATCAGGATACTTTGTTGTAGAGGTACAGTCGCCAGAACTTGCACAAAGATTTGACAGATTACTGCAGCTTGATGTGCTAGTCTGTACCTACTGATTAGGTAGGTATGTCTCGATGACTACAATCGACAATAGCGGGAAGGCAATGCGGGCAAATTGACCGCGCTTTAAAGTTACGAGAGTACACAATGGAACAATTAAACTCGAAGGTTCCAAATATTCAAATAATTTGGAAATAAGTTAGTGCTTTTGCCGCTGTCGTAAACACCATTAATAATACATAGAAAAATATCTAATTTTACTGAACATGAAACTTGTAGACCACCTTGGAACTAGTTAAGTATAACATGGGGTCTAAAGAAGGACTTTAGGGAAATCATATTAGCATCACATAATATTGATGACCATTCCCACGGGAAACATACTTTGTAAAGTTGTTTCCAGTTTGGCTAGGACATTGCAGGCTTGATTTACCAGATTGTCTGATAAAAAGATGATTCCGTGCTTCGGAAGGCTCGTGTAAGCCGGTGGTTCCGGCTGCCAAATGGCGGTGGTTAAACCATGTCAGAGGCCCTTGAGGCGGTTTAGAAAATCTGCTACTAGGGTGTGTGGGGTCGTTAGACCTTACTGCCCATACAGGAAGAAAGAACTTAGTTATTAAGGCCATACCCTGAGCAAATAACCTTCAGCATTTTTTCCCTCAATAACAGCGCAAGAGATACAATAGCGAATACGCTCAGAATGTTGAATAAAATCGTTATAAAATCTAATTTTGGTCGTTTGAAAAAAATACTTCTACCAAAATGTTCATAATTAAATTGCCTATCCAGTAGTGTAAGTACAAAATCAAAATAATCGTTAGTTTTCGAGAAGATGCATGTTTTCAGTATTTTTTTCTCATTTCTGTGGTTTCGTTGTAAGGAGATTACTTAAACATTATACTTAGTAATAAAAAATAAAATCTACCATTTTGAAGCCAAGATTATGTAGAAATTTAATATATTTTTTATTAGTTGATATTTCTTTTGGATAAAGAGTAGATAGCTCCAAAAAACTGCACAAAAAACGGCTAGCGCTGCGTTTTGCTCGGGGATGCGCCTTAAGTATATTGTTACTAACACTATGATTCTCGTCGCAAATGAAAATAAACAGCATTAAAAGTCTACTCACACTTTAGCCTCTCAGTCCTAGGTCCCCTGCAAGCGGCGCTGAGCCCACAGCACAGCTCCTTGAAGTCCACATGGCCGTCCCTGTTCTCATCAAAGGCCAGGAAGGCCCCAGCCACCGCGGCAGCTGGTAGTGGCGGTGCCAGGAGCGGTGATAGGCTCTCGGCGTCCAGTTGGCCCGTGGGGGCCGCGTTGCGGAGGGTCCAGAAACATTTCTCTAGCTCTATTATGTCCTGAAAAGGGATTGGCGGTTAATACAAAGAAGCCGGATGGATGAAACAAATTTATATCTCATTGGAAAGATAAAATACCAATCATCGATTAGTTGAACGGTAATGAGGTAAAGAAACGACGCTGTGGTTCCGACAAGTTTTTTTTATGAAAAAAACTACACCCTAAAAGAAATTATATTTTTTTTATTTCAAGACTATATAATTTTTATGTAGGGCTGTTGGTTATGATTTTTGTTTGTTTCAACTTAGTTAAGAACAATATAATTTATCCCTCCGTGTCCTGAGCCGTAGACCATTCCACTATGCTGAGGTGAAAATAGAATTATGCTGTCCTGAAAATTGGAAACTGAAAATTGGAAACACTAAATGGAGACCCTCGCCCTGAAGTGTTGGCCTAAAAATACCTCACCAAAGTTACACAGGTGGTCTACACAGGTGACGGTAATGCTTAGGTACCTAAAACATTTACAAAAATAGCTCCATTGTGTTGTATCACGTATCACATACAATATATTAGAATTCGTTCCAGCCTGACGAGTCGTATGTTCATGTATTGTATTTTTGCCTACAAGCTAATTCCAAATAAGGAAACACAAATATTTTAATGTAATGTTATCAAATGCGGTTTAGGCTTCATTCCATATCAATCGGGCAGAATAATAAAACTGTCAAGTGCGAATCTCTCACAACGAAGTGTTTCTCCGTACTATAAACGAAAAAAAAAAGTTTCTTTTATGGTCCATTAATTTTTAACCCAATCCATTAAGGAGGAGAGGATAAGGTTCTCAATTCGTCGGTTTTTTATTTTATTACTTTTTATTACTAGCCCGAATACACTCAGCGGTCTACCTATTTCGATTCTTGAGATAAAGCCCGCAGACAGACGGACGGGCAGCGGAGCCTTACTAATAAGGTCCCTTTGGGTACGGAACCCTAAAAATGTGTTTTCTCAGTTAATCGACCGAAACAAATTATCTCAGTCTTCTTATACCATTATTTAACGAGGTATGTTTTCTTTTGGCATGTAAATAGTCGAGGAAAAGTTGTATAAATTTCGTACATAAATTGTAGATGACTGAAGTTTCCTTATTCATACCACTCCGGCACGGAAAATTATACATTCCACTTGGTTAGCTGTATTCGAGCGACCTTGGGTAACTTATAATAAGCAAAGTTGGAACAGAAGCAGAGGGGAGACGGCTTTGTAAGAAGAAGTGTATAATTATGCAACCTATTTGTAAAATACCTAAGTAATGCTTGAGGTTTCATAAAACAGTTTCTAACGAGTAAAATAAATTGAAAATTAAGGCTTCTAGTTTTTTCGACAACGAAGTTACAGGGGGTCGAAAATGGCCCGAATGTCTTCGAGAAAAGGATGGTACGGCCGTGCCCTGTCTTTTTATTTATGCTCGACTTGGCGGGGGAACTTCCGTGCTCCCAGATCCAAAAAAGAGTACAAAATTAAAACCTAATTTGGAGCAATACGTTGATGGTGTTACAATAAAATTGTGAATATAAAGTAAAGTGAGTCTGTCTCGAGATGAAGTATCTTGAAAGTAAAGCCATAAAAATTATCATTCCAGCCGTAATTAGATAATTTTCGTTTCTAGGTTGAAAGACCGACACTGAGCGCTAAGCGTTCAGATAGCTTATCACAATTACATTGTGTAACACGTTATTAAACTAGTGTCTAATTCAAGAGCGCACACTTTTTTATCAGTCAACCGCACTCCGTCCTTTTTAACCGACTTCCCAAAAAGAAGGAGGTTATCAATTCGATTGCGTTTTTTTTTTTATGTTTGTTACCTCATAACTCCGACAATTATGAACCGATTTGAAAAATTCTTGTTTTATCTGAAAGGATTATACTTGCAGATTGGTCCCATTTAAATTTTATGAAAATCGGTTAAAAACTTTGGATTTTAAATCTAAATATCTGGACTACTTGGATGATAGTTTTATGTCATCCAAGTAATCGAAATTGCGTTTTTTTGCTTTTCTGCGATTTTGCAGTGGTGTTGTTAGGTGTGGGGCACCACTAAAAAGTGAAAAATAAAAAACTTTTTACAAAAAAATACAACCTACTTCCAAAAAAAAACACTACAAAGTTAAAAATAACTTTAATTTCGGAAGTTAGTGTCAAAATACGAAGAAACTAACAAAAACACCGACTTCCGAAATTAAAGTTATTTTTAACTTTGTAGTGTTTTTTTTTGTGGAAGTCGGTTGTATTTTTTTGTAAAAAGTTTTTTAGAAGTGGCAGTTTTCAGATTAGTTTATGGGAAAAGTTGAGTGCGTTAACATGGCGCGGGGTAGCACGAGCACAAGCGACCCGCACCATCCGTGTAAATACAGCTCGAGGTTTACTTTGATCAAGCAATGAACATGATATTGATCAAAATGAATAAAGTAAGATAAAACTTCTATCGATATGTGCATGATGCATACATACATGCACAAAGAGCGCACGCGCGCGCGCGTTTTTAAGAAGAGCGCCGACAGCTATTTTATTTTCTGAATTACGGCCGTATTTCGACGAGCAGCGCCCACTAGTATTAAAATATGAACTCTAAAAATACATTCAGTATCAAATACATTCTTGCACTCTATTTTAAGTCCCAATACTAGTTGCATAACATGTTATTCAAATAATCAAGTTGGATGTAATTGCAGCTATAATTTTGATTCGGCCATATAATTTGCTAGTTTCATTTGCAATTACAAAATACTGCTAATCAAAGGGAAGTGGAGGCCCAAATACGGATAAATGTCATTGGCAAATCTGTGATGTGGCTTTGAATACTTGGGCTTAGACATGTACTACTCAGCTCTGCACTAAAATGGAATGTATCTTAGCAAATAGCTAAGTATTTTTACCCGACTGCGCGACGCAAAGGAGTGGTAATGTGTTTATCAGCCTATGTATGTATGTATGTATGTTCCTTTGAAGCACTATACAGATCAAACGCCTGGGCCGATTTTTATGATTCACACGTCAATCGATTCCTCTCAGTCACTAAAGATATGACGTTAGTGAAAAAAAAAAATAAAGTCAACAAAGTATATCATGTGGGGTATCATTGAGTAGCTATTTAAAAATAATTGTGAGGTTTCTTTAACCATTTGGTAATGTTTTAGGATATAAAGCGATTTAAAGTTGTTTAATTGGGGTTCTCACTTCTCACTAAAAAGTTGGAAATAAAATTATTAAATTAAAAATAAAACAAGTTAAAATTGCAAGTTACTTTACATTACACGCAGTTGGAGGCAATGTTTTGTTGACCAAAGATACAAACTATCATTGCCTCCGACTGCGTGCAATTTTAACTTGTTTTTTCCTATTCAGTTCATTATTTTTAAGCAGTCGGATTTTTTGTTTTAATAATTACGTAACATACCAACACGGCTATATTTCAAGGGTTAGGCCTCGTTAAATGCAAGCAACTTGCATGCAAAATGAATTACACTGCGGAGCACAAGCGAGCGCTTGATCACATAATACCTTGGTAGCTCGCAATGTAATTAAACTTGCATGCAAGTTGCTTGCAAGGTGGAAACGCGTTGCAGCTATAGTTACCCCCCTGCCAGGGTTGCGGAATTTGTTCGAAAGAGTCACCGCGGTCCTGGAACGCAAAGGGCATTAGGAGGAACACGGATGGGTTTTAGTCAGTAGGAGTCTGACACTCCCTCCTGCTTTACCCAGACCGGGAGGATTCATTTGATGATTTCCCATCCTTAAAAAATAAGCTATAGTAAGTCCACATTTCGTCAGTTATATTTAAGGGAAAGTTTTACTTAATAGGGAGTCATCTGACAATACCTGCCGGAGTCTGTGTTTCCTGATAGCTACAACCTGGCGTCTTTAAGTAAAGTCAAATTCTATCAATAATATAAAAAAACCTATCACAAATGTACTCTGACGGAAAAACACGATTCAATAGCTCTTCGTCCGAGCCGGAATACGATACCAAGATCCCATACTCAGCAGTAGCGGCGTCTAAAAGGAAGCAGTTATTTTAGTTCCAAACTCAAAAGGATCTACGAAAGTAATATCGTGAAGGGTTCAGTTCCCATTCAATAAGATCAAACACCTTTCATCGTATCAGGCGCAACCGTCAGTCCCTTACAGATCGTAAAATAAATTGTACAAGTGATAGAATTTCCGAACGTGACTAGACTACACTACAAACTTAAATTGGATCGAATTCGACCCGACCCAGAGCAATGTGAAACTATTTTCAGTTGCTATACAAAAACACGCAGCATCATCCACAGCGGGGAAAACCACTTAAAAAGATTTTCAGAGCCGCTAAAAGCCTCAAATGAAAAAAGCGCTTAACTTTCACGTCAAACGCTGTTGAACTCGCTTTGAAAGCGCTAAAAGCTAAATGCTGGATGTTGAACTAAAACCTCGATACAAATGGGACTATAGTACATATTGTTCGCTTAAAATGGGTCACACACGTGTCGAAATTGTCTGACGAATCTAGTGATTGTAATAAGATTATGTTTGATACTTGACGATTTAAAAATTGCTTACTATGAGTGCAATTACAGTAGCGCCGGTTTGGAGATCGATAACTTCTACATAATATGCCTAATCGTACGTACGCACTGGCCGCTTTTCCAGTTTAAGGTGGAAGCGCCAGGGTTGCCCGCGAAATTCAAATATTTTGATGTTTTTTGCAATTTGCCGGTCAGTGTCAAGCTGTATGTTAAATAAAATATGATTCGCGGCCGTAATGCATAATTATCTAAAGAATTATACCCATTTTAATTATCAATTTAGCCCTCTAAGTTCATACAACTGGATTGAATGACTCTTTCACGAAATCACATTCAATCGAGTTATATGAACTTAGAGGATTATATTGATGATTCAAATGGTTATAATCCTTTAGATAAATGCTCTTTACGATCGCGAACCGTATTTTGTTCAACATACAGCTTCACAATGACCTGCAAATTGCAAAAACCATAAAATTATTTCGCGGGCTACCCTGGAGCATCCACCTTAATATGCCACCGCTAGTGATTGTATGCACTTAACCGCCATTAAATGACAAGCGGGGGACTTAGCGGAGAGTTCGAAGGTTTCGGGGATCGATTTTGAATTATTGGAACATTTCAGCGAAGGTTTTCGGTCGTAGAAGTAATAATCATGGCATCAGCTTCATGTACAATATTGATTCAGCATCATAAGCTTAGATCGAAAGCCAGGACCTACTTAGTGGTTGCGGAATTTGTTCGAAAGAGTCACCGCGGCCCTGGAACGCAACGGGTTTTAGTCAGTAAGGGTCTGACACTCTCTTCTGCTTCGCCCAAAGCGAGAGGAGTCATTTGATGATTTCCCATAAAAAAGGCCCTTATTAGTACTGAAAAGACTTATTAGATGATTATGTCAAAGGAAAAACTACTTCAATAAAATCATGAAGAAATATTGCAGGTAAAACAAATTATTTCAATAACTGTCCCTTACTGCGTACGGAAATGTTCTGAGAGCATTACTTTATCTTATTGTCCCAGTATCCCTTTGGACCCAGTAAAGATACTGGGTCCAAAGTACAAGTCATAAGTTGTAGCCAGTTTCCAAGCCCATTGTCCGTCAACACGGTAATAGGGCACTTCCTTTATTTGCTCCTTTAACAGCGTCGATAGGTATGTTTCATTAGATTTTTCTTATTGTTTAATGGCCTAGCCTCTTGTTCAGTCAGATTTCGCTGATAGTCTTGAACATGTAGGTAGCATTAACGGCAACAAAAGACATTGTCTACATCGCGGGTAGAATCTGTATGAAGGTGGCTCAGGAACGCGGGGATTGGCAAAAGAAAAGAGAGGCCCATGCCCAGCATTGGGCGAAGTCGAGCTTTGGGGGATATTGAAGAAAAATAGTAATTTTCTAGCAAGTAACCTGGAGTATTACAATTTTGCATCTCAAAAGTCAAAAAAGTCTAAGGCCGCTATTCCACTGGCGTCTGCTCAGCGTTGACGCTGCATAGACGTTGGAGAAACGCCAGCGCTCGTAAAACGCCAGTGGGATAGCGGCCTAAAGTGATTTATTCAAATTAAGCTGAATGACAGCACTTTTTGAACGTCACCGTTCACAAGTAGACAGTCTCCCAAAAACGCCCGCCCGTCACCACTTCCTAGTTATTCATCTATCTATAACTATACGTCAATTATGTTGCACTTTTATTACAAAATCACTATCACATTTTGTCATGAATTACAGATTATCAGGATTACACTATCAGTTAAATTATTAACTACGAAATACATTAAATTCCATAAAAAATACCGCTTTGTTTAGATTGTAATCATTGGGCAAATAATCGCTTGACCTGAATGAAAACAAACAAAGCGTAAATTAGTTTATTATTGTTTGTGCAACCACAGATAACGTAGACAAATATTATTCAACTCGATTCCTGTATATTCGATTTTAATTGTGGTCAAACAATGTAAACAATGAAGCTCTATGGAATTGTTCGATAATAATCATTTTCTATTGACTTTAGGAGAGCGATCAAATACGATCCAGTTAGTATTGTATTTACTTTATTTATATTAACTGGATCATACTGGATCGTGAATGTGAACAAACAAGTTCGGCAACATGTTTTGCTAGTAAAGTGGTGTTCAAACAAAAAAGAAAAATGACACCGGTGACTAAATAGTTGTGAGGAAATTGGCTGTGAAGGCATATGAAGCCGAGGAATGATGAACTTATCTTGAAGTGAGTTTCAGGCAATTGTCTCATCGCCGGCGATCTGCGAGAAGCGAGTAATGCTTAAAACTCGAAACGAGTTGGCGAGTAGCGAGTGAGTACCTAGTTTCGATAGTTTTATCGCTCGGCTTTAAGCGAATGCTTTTGTGCGATGGGCGATTACTCGCACCACTCGCTCCGGCCCGCACTAGTGGTAGAAATTTCGGGTGGTTGTTGAGGTCTGACCACCAAGCGAGCATCACCGAGCGAGTATCATCTTTGATAAGTAGCTCTTGCCGCTGCGGTAAGTGCCGGCTCCCCGGCAGTGTGAACAGCCAGCTATCGACTATTAATGTATGTGTCACTTTTACTCACACGAGATCTATATCTTGTGTCCCTTTCTTCAGCGAGAAAATAGTCGAAAGCGTATCGCTTCCTCGCCTCGTGGCGGTGAGACCAAGTACCTTAAGTATGAATTTGGATGACTGTTAGAGTAGAGGAAGACCAAAGAAAATATGAATGGACTGAATGAAAGACGGGAACGACTTGAATGATGGTGATCATTTACGATTAAAAGATAAATAAAATGAATATATCATTAATGAATTATTATTTTTATTTACTATAATTTTTTATTATATAAAGAAGACCTGTTGAGCCTACAAAGAAACCCTCAGAGACTACAAAGAAATTGGGATGAGCACAAGAGTATGATTATTAACCCATAGCCCGAAGGATCGCCAAACTAAAATGGCAGTGGGCAGCGCAAATTGTTCGCAGAACGGATGGTCATGGCCGTAAAGTTCTGGAGTGGCGACCGCGAAGACACAGAGTTGGATTGTCTCCCTTAAGGTGGACCGTTGACCTGGTGATGATTGCGGGTAGCTGATGGATGCGAAACGCACAGGACCGTTTATTGTGACTACACTCGGGGTAGGCCTTTTTTTTAGAGATGGGAAATCATCCAATGACTTCTCCGGCTCTGGGCGGAGCGAGAGGGAGTGCCAGACTTCTACTGACTAAAACCCATAAATGTTCATTCATTGCCCTTTGTGTTCCGGAGCCACAGTATCTCTTTCGAATAGTCCCGCGACTTCGGCAGGCGTCGGCCCTTTCGGGTCCCTCTCAATGCTGACTCTCTTTGAGGCGCGCGTGGAACACGAACGCGCCGTCGACACGGCCTGTCGTCATGAGACGGCCGGACGGCGAGCTGCCCATAGCTCACCGTCCACAGGCCCGCGCCTATGGTGGCCGGAGGTCACCAGGTGGCCTCCGACGCCTGCGGCGTCTGCCACGGCGGCCGGGACGAGAGGCTCTCTCCCTCTCATCATCATCTCATCTCCTTCGTCGCTAGCACACTCGGGGTAGGCATAGGCCTATCCAGCAGTGGTCTTTCGGCTGATATAATGCTGATGTTTAACGAGTCAGAATCAGACTGCCTCAAAATAATGTGTTGTCATCTTTATCGTGTATCGTTTATGTCGCAAGTAACGCCAAACACAGCGTGGTACGAGCTAAGGGCCACGCTCTAAGTGGTGGCCTTGGCATGGTCGCGGGGAACCGTTCCTGACGTTGTATTCAAACGACCTAGAGCTAATCAATAGTGCCACCCGCTGGGGGAGGCTTGAGTACACCATTACTGGTAATACAATAATGATGGGTAATACAAGGAAATGTGAGGAGCTACATAGAGCCGTTCAAGTATTACGTAAGCAGAATTTTAGTTACTTTTAACCCCCCCCCCCTCCCCTTGTCAGCGATAGTAATCAAAGCTCTTACCCCTCCCTCCTATGCTAACGTAAGCATTGGTATACCTAGTTTTTATTCACGCGGGAGTCGGGACCTATCTCCCTCACACACATCCCGTGAGAGTAAAACCAAATAACTAGCCATAATTATGTCAAATCAAAATGTACTCAGGTTTATTTAAAACAAAAATGTAAGTAAATATTTCTGACGTAATCACCATTTAAACCCTCTTGTACCCCATGTCATCAAAAATAAGCATAGTAATTGATCTTGTGGGGCAATGAACGGCCCCATTATTGTAATCATAAGTTGTTTTTTTTTCTGACACTATGCTCCAAAATGGCTTATCCCATCGGAACTACATAATTTTGTTTCCGGGGTTACAAGCTGGATGGGAGTCAGCGATAGCGTAGATTACGTAGATAGCTTTCTAACATCATTATCATTTAAGTCGAAAGACCTTCACTGCTCGATATTTATAATCGCTCTCCAGCCCCAAGTGTCGCTAAATCCAACTGTCTATATAAATGAAAGAATTTCGTATTCGGTTCAATACTTTCAGAGGTTTGTACACTAACGATGAGTGCTAATATGTTACTTTTTATTGGGGAAAACACGGTTACTATGAGATTTACTACGGGAATGAATCCGCGGAAAATATCAATTGTACAACCAACTCTTTGTTATTAGTTAAGGAAAACATTTTTAAGCTGATCTATTGCGGTTTCACAACTACGTCACAAACCGAATATACGAGAACAAAATGCACGTATTTAAGTACAATATTTGCATGCAAGATATCAAGTAAAATGTGCTAGTACAGTCAAGATAACACCCTCAAACGGATAGGTAGTAAATAAAAGACAGACTGTGTCAAAACATGGGCGGTAAACAGCGAACATTTTGATAACAGGTACTGAGGCTGCTATCGCGAATAAATACTTTTTAACGGATGTCTACATGAGATTATTTCTTGACATTGTATGTTGAACTTCAAAAGAAATGTCCTACAGATTTCATACAGTTCTGTTTACTTTGAGCCGTGTCCTATCTATACTAATATTATAAAGCAGAAGAGTTTGTTTGTTTGTTTGGTTGAACGCGCTAATCTCAGTAACTACCGATTTGAAAAATTCCTTCAGTGTTAGATAGCCCATTTATCGAGGAAGGCTAAAGGCTAGATATCATCACGCTAAGACAATAGGAGCGGAGCATTAATGGAAAATGTGACGCAGCCGAAGTTGCGCTGGACAGCTAGTTAAAATATATACTGATTAATCTCCAGCGTTTGATGGTTTCCTGCCAGGGTTGTGGAATTGTTCGATGAGTTACCGCGGTCCTATAACGCAAAGGGTATTTGGAGGAAAATGGTTGGGTTTTAGTCAGAAAGAGTCTGACACTCTCATCCCATCCAAAAAAAAAAGGTTTGTTGGTTAATCCGGCTGCTTGAATGCGCAAAGCACAGGACCCGTTTATGTGGCAACGCTTGGAAGCGGCCTATGTCCTTCCGTCGAAACAGTGATGTCTCTCATAAAAATCATTAATGAAAAGTTGAAGATGAATTTTGAGGGTGTGGCCATCTTTTATCCAATAGGCAGAGCGAAAAAATGGTATGTCATTGTGGAAGTTTTCGATGTCATAAGTGTAAAACTGATTTCAATCTTAAGCGTATCTTATTCCTTGTCACTACAGTACAAACTTATTTGCGATAAAGTCAACACACTGAAAAATACATCCTTCCTCCTGCGCAAAACTAGGAAACTAACAATACAATCAATAAGTGACTAATACTCAGTTACAGTAACTTTTACACGAGGATAATAATATATTATTATCAAATAGTAGGGTACTATTTACAAATAATAATGCGAGTTAAAAGTGTGTCGTAACTCGCCAGTACTCTGTGCGGTTGCGTTATATCTCACTATAATCATTTCGATACTGAGGCTAATATTACGGCACCCGGGGTTTCCCTACAAGACGTTGAAGATAGTTTCCTCAAGCAAGCAACGTATATGAGGGAAATGGAAAAAAAAACGCATGTAATAGGGAATATGCACGCGATTTTTTTATTTATAAAATGAATTACTTATAACCTCCAGTAAACACTCTAGAAAATACTTTTTAAATATCTTCATCAGCGATGAAGTTATAACGCTTCAAAGATTAGTTTTAGATCGAGAAGTCCGACATAGAATTTGACGTCACATTACGTGACGTCTATACATCTGCCATAGAAAACAGCGTTTTCGCGAGAGGGACAGATATATTTGTTTAAAATAATTATATCTCGTTTGTTTTTCGAGCAATTTTGATTCTATTTCCACTGTTAGTAATATATTTTTGTATATTTTTAGATAAAGTGTTTATATAATAAATATTTTTTTATGCATATTCCCTATTATGAGGTGTTACAGACGGATGGAGGCAGCTTGGAAAGCGAACGGTCCTTAGAAATACGTGAATTGGGGAAAATGCGTTTGAATTCACGCATTTTCCCTTTTTTCTAGAAGACTTGACACCGTAAGTTCCTTTGAGAAAAGGACTGTATATAAGAAACAATTTTTCATATTAAATGTCGGTGCAGAATATCTTTTTTTTTTTTAATTTGTGATGAGTTTTCTCTTGACTTAGTCTAGGTCAGAGATGACAGAGACAAAGTCTACGATGGAGCGAGTTTACCCAGAAGAAGCCACTCTAACTTGGAAGAGATTAGGGTTCCTAAATAACCAATTTCTTCAGGAATAAAGCGACAAAAGAAGAAGTCAAGACTGAAGGCAATTGAAACCTTATTTATTTATGTTTTGAGTGAAACGGAATAGGTATATTCTAGCCATAACTAATGTTAAAACAGACACATCAGTAACTGTCGCTACCTGATAATCCTCTATTGACTATGAAGGTGCATTAATTCGTTAGAGTAAACAGGCTCCTTCTGGGTAAGCTCGCTCCATCGTAGATTTTGTCTCTGTCATCTCTGACCAAGACGAAAGTCAAGAGCACACCCATCTCAAATAAAAAAACAAAAAAAAAAACAGACAATCACTCACTTTTTGTGATTATTGTGACTCAGTGTCAAGTGTGGTAAGTGCATTTGTTTGTTACTTGCTGGCCGGAAAATCTTTCTTACACGGAGGTGTGATAAAACTATTGTGTCTTTGGGGAAAATTTGTCTGACTGTGGATTCCGTGACTCAAAGTATGATTAGCCAAACAAACCCGGAATCAATTAGCACAATAGATGCCACATCTATACTAATATTATAAAGCAGAAGAGTTTGTTTGGTTGAACGCGCTAATCTCAGGAAATACTGGTCCGATTTGAAAAATTATTTCAGTGTTAGATAGCCCATTCATCGAGGAAGGCTATAGACTATATATCATCACGCAAATACCAATAGGAGTGGAGCAGTAATGAAACGTTACGCAGACGACGTTGCACGGGTCAGCTAGTAGTACAGATTTCGACCACATGGTCTCGATTTAGTACCTACGGCGGTGGCTTCGTTTGGAATGAAGAAGCGAATCACTAGAATGTAGACTTATCTTTTATCTAAAGTCTATTCCAGATAAACGTGCAATAAAGTACATTGACCTTACCCTAATATCTCTTCGTAGATACTAGAACAATAAATTAAGAACTGATTTTCATTATTAGAAAACGTAAAGGATCACGGTAGAAGTCGATTCAGGACAGCTTTATGTCATTACTAGCTGACCCGTGCAACGTCGTCTGCGTAACATTGTTCATTACTGCTCCGCTCCTATTGGTCTTAGCGTGATGATATATAGCCTATAGCCTTCCTAGATAAATGGGCTATCTAACACTGAAATAATTTTTCAAATCGGACCAGTAGTTCCTGAGATTAGCGCGTTCAACCAAACAAACTCTTCTGCTTTATAATATTAGTATAGATTTCTGATTTTGATCTTAAGAAAGTCAATAAATGTATGTGGGTCAATGTACTTTATTGCACGTTTATCTGGAACAGACTTTAGTGATACCCGGAATACAGCATACAGCCCATGCTATTATAGTTTTAGTATGTATAGTGTCCTTTTCACACCATGAGCCACAGGTTGGAGTGCCACCAGTGCTCGTAAACTTGAACTTTGTGAGATTTAATTAATTCCGCCGACGCTACAGCTTACGTAGCAACCCAAGCAATGTAACCATCGACTCCCAAAAGAAGAAGATCCAATGCTATTTAATTTAGAAGCTATATTTCTTGCAGAAATGAAAGTTTTGAGATCGAACATCATGTCTCAGTAAAGGTATTGTTTGTAAAGTGATTAAACTTCAATCAATTTATTTGGTAGCGGACATTCGGAACAGTAATCATCAGCAGAATCGTTTCATGCGTAAAAATACTGCAAAGGTCGATTAAATTAACTAATTTATGCATGAATTACTTAATCAGAGCGTAAAATAAGATAAAACTACCCACGCAAATTGTACTTAAATGATTATTTATTTTGTTACACCTTATTTAGATACTTGTCCCGTATTGCAAGTGTTGTTCAATTATCAGTTTTTATGCTTTACGGATGATTTATGGGTCGAATTTCCCGCGTCAGGCGCCAGTTTTATTATTAGGAAAGCCCTATAGATTTACATTCGGATACCATAGGAATGGTATTTATGGTATTGAGAAAGATTACTAAATGCATGATTATTTATTTGCATGCCTGATATCTTTAAATATATTTTATTTAAATATACCTATTTATCTATCAGTGTGATGTAGGCAGATTAACCCGCATCATAATCCCCTCTCTATTTTCTCAATTCACTGTCTTTTTACATCATACCTACGTCTCTACACTCCCTACTGTATCCATCTTAGCATAACTCCGAACAACTTGCCTATATCAGAATCGCCCAGTTCCCAAAGACTTATCCAGTTCATTTGACGTCACAACAAGATGTCTAGCGATTATATTGATATCGTGTCTCTTTATCAATGAACTCGACAAAATTTCGGGCTTTATCGATAGCCAACAATCGAGAAGAGAATCGATCCTGGCAACTAGGTATCTCTCATGCGATTCGGGACGAGCTCGTTATCTACGAATGATGACAGCAAAAGATTTTTGTGACGAGTAATGGTTTGACACTGTTTTGAATATAGATAACGTTGAAGAATCGAACTATAGGTATTGGAGTATAATTATTGTAACAAAGAAGACTTTGTTTTGGAATGCGTTCATGACGTCCGTCGCGATTGATTGATATGAAACCTTTATTACCGCATTAAGGACTGTTCAGACCTACGGGGCACGGGGTATTCGCCAACTAATTTAATACCCAACCAGAGCGCCGCGTAGGTCAGAACAGGACTTTAGTCAAATGTATAGTTTTATACGATAATGTATGACATCGTAGGCTTAAGTTTTATACGATAATGTATGACATCGTAGGCTTATTAACCCTGGCCCTTAATAGCAGTTTTAAAAAAATACTAAGACTACTCAAGGACCGTAATCCTCAATCAAATCGTATAAGAATAAGAATATTTTATTTGTTTAAAACATATTGTCTTACTATTGAATTGTGTGTTTAATTTGCGAACGCAAGGGATAGAGGTTTTGGTGAGGACCTGAATATAAATCAACACCAACCATATCAACTGTAAGTTTAATGCACATTTTTCACTCACCCGCTCCTCTAAATGTGTAACTCCAGCCAGACTCTGATAAAAAGTCGGCGTCTCCAGATCCTGGGCCACATTCACTTCTGAGAGCAGCCATTTGGACAGAACCGTCGCATCTTTGTGTATCAGCAGCCAGGACCTGAACTGGTCGAAGGTCACCTTCTCGGCCGGTCCAAAGAGGCTGAGGAGGATCTCAGCGTTCCTCTGGGACCCAGTGAGGGGGAGGGATGTGTACTCCAGGTGAAGATTCCGCGCAAAATCCCTCTTGTATATGTACGTGCCATTGTCGCCCTGATTGTTCACGTAGAGCGTCCAGAGGAACCTAAAATTGAAGAGTTGGTTAGCATCTTTTACTGCCTACCAATTTTTTTATTCTCATTGGGTTATTGGAAGACGCAGACATGATATGAGCGTTAAAGTACTGGTGAGTAGGTCGGTAATACCAGTAACGACGCGATCGCTATCAAACTCTGGGACTTAAATATGATAACTACTATTTTTTATTTTTTTTTTATTTTTATTTAATTTGTTCGGGAAAATAAACAGTTATACATTAATGTTATACAAAGTTATAAATACATCAGAATGACAAACCTACGACACTTTCCACAACATATTAAAAGTAATACATAACAGTGCGCTATTCTAAGCTATTAAAACAGAAAAGTATTTAGTAGTGAACTTTATAAATAGGCATGCAAATAACAGAGAAATGGGGAGGGAGAGAGAAAATAAATATAAAACTAACTATTATAATCCAAAATAATTTTGTAGACAAAACCTCTAAACTTTGGAGCAGAGACAGAGAAGAAGTCAATGTCTTCAAAGATTTTGTTACTATTGACTTGTAAGATGCTTATTAAATTGCTGTATACCTAATATAAATCGCCAAACTAAAGTGGCAGTGGGCAGGGCACATTGCTCACAGAACAGATGATCGATGGGGCCGAAAAGTTTTGGAGCGCGTACCGGAAGATGCAATGTTGGAAAATCTCCCATGTGGACCGATGAACTGGGGGGCTACTCTCTAAGCCCGACGTCCGTAATTTCGGACTTAGTTGCGGGCGTATTCTACTCCGTATTACCTACGAATTTACGATTAGTCTCAAACCCGAACTAAAAATTTACGACAATACGATTTGATAGTAACTGTCAAATCTATACTAATATTATAAAGCGGAAGAGTTTGTTTGTTTGGTTGAACGCGCTAATCTCAGGAACTACGGATCCGATTTGAAGTGTTCTTTCAGTGTTCCATAGCCAGTTTATCGAGGAAGGCTATAGGCTATACATATATATCATCACGCTAAGACCAATAGGAGCGGAACAGTAATGAAAAATGTTACGCAGACGACGTTGCACGGGTCAGCTAGTCCTAGTCCTCTATGTAAGAGGATTCCGGGTGAAACTCGCTTCCATCTTCGGCCTAATCATCATTTTCCATCAGGTGAGATTTGGGCCAAGAGTTTCTCCGTTTTGAATAAAAAAAAATTAAAAAAAACTATAAATTCTTAGTGGTTAGGTGATACGGAGTAGAATACGCCCGCAACTAAGCCCGAAACTACGGACTTCGGGCTTAGAGAGTAGCCCCCATGGTGCGAGTTACGGGTAGCCGATGGATGCGAGATGCACAAGGTCGTGGTGGCGACACGCGCGTGGGTGCCTATGTCCAGCAGCGGAGTTCTTTCGGCTTATATGATGATGATAATAAAAATTGACAGAAAGCTGACAGCGCGGCCACAGGAGACCATGCGCTAGTTTCATTTAATAGACTCCCAGCACTGGGAAGATACAAAGGCAAAGTCAAAGTCAATAGTCATTTATTCAAATTAGGCTGAGTGCCAGCATTTGAATGTCAATGTTTACAAGAAGACAGTCCCCCAAAAACGCCCATCACCACTACCTAGTGTTTGAGCTGGGAAGAAGAAGTGGCCAAAAAACTCCCCAGCAACACATCTGTATGTTGCATTAGAAGAATTTGCATTTATACAAAATGGAAATACAGTTAAAAGAACACCTTTTCTGGGTTAGAGAGACCACACATTTGGTGCAATTTAATACCTAGCATATTCATGTTCAAGTTCAAATAACACTATCTTATTACTTGCCAAAACCATCATAATATTGACAATTAAACAGAACACTATATCAAACAAGGCAAACTAAACAAATCAACAATACCATACAGAGAAAGCCACTCCAACTAAACAATGCAACACGAAATAAAACTATGATTTAACAATAGTAAGAGTAAATTATGTGAACAAAGCTAAATTGATGATGTCATGCAAATACGTAATCAAAAGATATGCAAAATTCTGTGATTAAACGGTCTAACAGGAAGTCCGAGACAGATTAACATTAAAGCCGCACAATAGGTCCCGCATTATCTTGACATACTTTGCCAATAAATTGAGGAAAATCACACTTGTTTCCGAAATAACAATGTCATAATTTTCATGATTTTTTTTAGTTCAATGTTTTCCTCAGTGTTCTATTTTTGGTTCCATAATATTAATTTAAAGTCAGCCAAATTATGTTCTTCTGTGATTGTAATAGCAATGTCAATAAGAGCTTCTTGTGTGATGTAAATAAACTTATTAATGTAACTGAATGGATTTTATTCTTGTATTGATAATGATAAATAGCTATACTTTAAAATGAGTAATTCTAACTTAATGTATGATGCTGTAAGCTGTCAATCATTGTTGTGTTCAGAGCTGCGACACTACGTCATCTTGATTTTAATTTATGAACACATTCTATCTACTGTGTGTTTCAAGTATGTATAAGAAATTAGACTGCATGAAGAAGGTATTTGCAAAGAATAAATGCAATGGCATTCAAATAATGTTTTTTTCATAAAATAATGATTTCTTGTCTGAGAAAAGAGTAAACCTACTAGAGTCTAGCTAGAAAGTAGAGCATTTCATAAAGACTCTAAAAATGGTCAATAAATAAACAAATTACAGCAGTCTTTGTTATGACTGGGATTAAAATGTAAAGCCCGAATGAGTATGTAATTATTTGTGGCAGAATACTACACCTAAATATAGAGTAGACTGTTTAATTCATTATTTATTGAAGTTGACTTAATGGTGTATAGAAAAATAAATTGATAATTGTTGAAATTTGAATTTAACAGACTGAGAAACATAAAATAATACATCTTTACATCTACCAAGTAAACAATCTGTTGTTCTTCTTCTTATATTACTATTAACAAGTTAAACCACAGGAATATCTCTTGTGGTCAGTTGTAGGTACCAATTCAATTGTATCAAGATGAATACCTACAATCTTGGAAAATTACTGTGACAAACTGACAACTCATTGTATGTATTTAAATCTTTGCTCAACCATATCATTTGGACCAATAGCAGCCACTAAACACCATGTACATTTAAACCCATTATTTACTTAATTACAAATAAAAAAATACAACTACCTGTTATCTCAACTAATTAAGTAAACACTTGCAAAGTATAGCTCGGAATCTTATGCTTCGCAATAATTAGCGAGTATTTTGGCGCTAACATCACGACACATAATATACATCAACTGATAACTGCAATGATGTAGGTACTTGTTTACAACTGACAATGAACACATAGAACTCTACTCACTTAATTTTCTCGTCGATGTTGCCCTTGGTGAGCACCACAATCCCGCACAGCAGCTCCCGGAAGGCGATTCCTCGCTTGGTGCCTCCGCACGCCTGGTACAGCCACTCCGCCACTTCGTAGGGCACTCCATCACACAGCACTTCGTGGACGAACGCCTCCAAGCTCAAGGCCGTCCCGTTCGCACCGGCACATCTCTTGAACGCTTCGCGTATACGTCTCAACTCACTATCAGACACTGCAAATAAAATAAACCGATATTCATCACATTCCTACAACGCACTAAGATCAACTTTATGCACTTGTCGTACCTCGTTTCACTGCATCCTCGTAAGATATAAACGATGGTTTTGAGTCTTTCGCACCCATATTCGCGAGTACGTAATGATCATAACATTTTTAAAGGCGTAATAAACACAAAGAAACAAAAATTATTACAGCTGACAGCTCACGTCGTATGATCTGTAGCCATATTGAATATTTTTTCTTCTACTTCAACTTCCCATCCAATAAGACCGACTTTTATTGCTTTTTGATACAAATTGCGTTTTCCGTATCAGTTAATGTGTCTTTACTATCTTTTAAATACGCAATGTACAATGTAAATAGGAAACTACACACTAGGTTTTTTTTTCTGTAGGAATATAAATTCGGATACACGTTCAGAAAACTCTCTGTATGACGTTTGTCTGTCAGATCCAACAAAATTGAATCAGTTATTAAAAGTTGATCGAAGTTCGAAACAAAAGTAAGCACACTCAGTAAATTTTAATTTAATATTTTAGTTTTAATTTTCAATGCTTTTAATTTTTTGTAACGTTTTGTTTACTGTGGGTTGCTGTGGTTTGGCATTATGTCATAAATGTAAATAATGTCAAATCATTGTCAAACTATTCAGTCATGTCAAATGAGATGGCTTTTTATTACGCTAGCGCTATGAAATGTTCATGTTCTTTAGCACAGTTGTTGTTGCATCTCTTTCTCACTTTTACGTTTATTTAAATACTATCTCATCTTTGTTTCCCCGAAATTATCCAAGTTGATTATTTTTTATTTGTCCAAGCAATAGTCATCTGATTGTGCTGTGTTTCCAAAAATTGTTGAGTTTATTGCTTTGTTTGCGTTATCATGCTAATTTCGCAATAGATAGAGTTTTTTGATACAAACAAGTGATGTGTAAAGGCTGTATGGAGCCATTTCTTCCTTTTTGTTCTGAATAAATAATTGGATTGTAAATGTCCGTGTCTTTGTGTGTATTACGTATTGAAATCGACGAAGATCTGCCTGAAATGGGCGATAATACTTCCGAAATGGGTAAGAATTATTCAAGTGACCTCTTTACACAAGAGTTAACTGACTCAATTGGTTGCCAAAAGTCGGGACAAACAATGCAACAGCTGTATCAATGTAAACGAATCTAGAAAACATCGACGACGTAAACTCGACGTGGTGTTTACTATAAACCTATAAACGGACATATTTTGTACTAATCAATATGATGCACTCTCAGTATGCAGAACAAACAAAGTTTCTCCTGTATTGTGAGGGTGCACTGAAAATAAATAAATAATTTTAAATTTAAATATTCTATTCTTCCTTTTCTAATATGAGTATTAAATCTTGTGAAACCGAAGTAAATTTAGACACTATTTTGTGAGGCAGTTGTAAGCTAATTAGATAATCTATTGTGGTGGTTATTCATAGAGTATGTAATACCGTAATATTGTTACGGCATTTTCGCACTGCTTTTCAGTACCACAAAAGCGAGATTAGAAATGAAGGGTCCAGGGGAAGAACAACTTTTGTCATATTTTAATTTTTCTCAACTGGCAATGCAGTTTTGAATAGTTATACCTGCCCCTATGTTCTGCCAAAAAACAACAGGGCAAAAACATCCATAGTCTCCAAGCTTTCATGCTTTTAAAATATAGATACAGGGAAAAAACATCCAATGTCCGGACTGTTCAGTACCATTTTTTAAAACCTTAAATAGAATAATTAGATTCCCATACAATATTAATTTGTTGTTAGTCCCTATACCTTTTTTTCCACATTTTGCGGTATTACACATCCAATACCGCGGTATTGCAGTATTGAAAATACACTGCGGTAATGCATGCTCTAGTTATTCACCTTTTAGACAACTGTCCTCACTTCCACAAAACAACTGTACTATTATGCCACTATACAAAATATTATGTTTTTTAGAAGCTGCTAAAGAACAGAAGAGAAAAGACCGTGGAGCTCGGGAGTCAAAGACCATAACTGTGGAGACATACGCCAGTGTCCTCTCAGGCCCTATCACTGACACTGGGATTCTGCCGACGAGCTCACGACGTTCCCCTCCTGCCAACAGTGTCTCTGAGGATGACAACACCATCAGCTTCTTCTGTGGAAACCCTCTTGTTGAAGTCACTAAAGGAGTGCTGCATCTTTATAAAGAGAAGTGAGATTTTTTTATTCATTTTCTTTATACAGGGTGTCCCAGAAATCAACGTCAAGCCGAAATCGAGCATTAGGCCAAGTCGTAACAGTTATCAGAAAAATATGAAAAAAAATCTTGGTCATGTACTTTTCAAATTATAAGGATTCAAAAATAAATCTTAAAAACTGACACCATGTGATGATCTTTCAAGTCCTGTGACTGCGAATATTAACTTTTCTTCAGTTTTTTTTCTGTAATGTAACTACGAATAACCTTTCTATCAATTACAGTTAAAAGTTAAAACATGACTGCCTCAGTTTCAAAGAAAATCTTAGATTTTTACCCAACATTGAATTCAAAATAATTACATCACCCAACTTTAACCGACTGTACTGTAAAAAAAATGTACTACACTATTTTGGCAAGTAACATTAAAAGATGGCGCGTTTAGTCTGGATTCCAAAATGGTATGACACTTACTAATTGCTACTTCTTAATAAAAAAAAAATAAAAAAAACTTTTGAATAAAGTCGGATTTCATACAATGTCGACCGAGATGAATGCTGCTTACAGACGTCGCAACCTATCAACTCAACTGAGAGAGACACCGCTCTACAAAGAAAAGAGAGGAATTTATCCATCCCGTTTCTTTTTAGAGCACTGTCTCTCTCAGTTGAGTTGATAGATTGCAGCGTGATTAGCGACCAGAAGAGGGACGTTATTTTGACTAGACCAAACCTATCCAAGATTTAGATGAACTGCGCGAAAGAATTTCAGAAGCCGCTGAATACATCAACTCGAAAAGATACGCCCGTCTTATCACGTGATCATTTTTAAAGAGGTGTAGAGCTTGCATTGCAGCTGAAGGCAAACAGTTTGAACATTTGTTACATTGAACATTAAATCTGATTGAATAAAAATCATAAGGAAACCCAACGACTAAATTTTATTTCAAATGCACCTAAAACTAACAAATTACTTTTTTAAGTCTCGCTCACTCTTATTAAAGCAGTAAGTCACGTCACATTCATAAAAATTTTTTTTTCCTTAATTATGAAGAAGCAATTAGTAAGTGTCATACCATTTTGGAATCCAGACTAAACGCGCCATCTTTTAATGTTACTTGCCAAAATAGTGTAGTACATTTTTTTTACAGTACAGTCGGTTAAAGTTGAGTAATGTAATTATTTTGCATTCAATGTTGGGCAAAAATCTAACTTTTTATTTGAAACTGAGGCAGTTATATTCTAACTTTTAACTGTGTTTGACAGAAGGGTTATTCATAGTTATACGGTAGAAAAAAAAATGACGAAAAGTTAATATTTGCAGTCACAGGACTTGAAAGATCATCACAGGGTGTCAGTTTTTAAGATTTATTTTTGAATACATATAAAAGTACATGACCAAGATTTTTTTTTCATATTTTTCTGATAACTGTTACGACTTGGCCTAATGCTCGATTTCGGCTTGACGTTGATTTCTGGGACACCCTGTATACATACTATATGCATCACCAGCTACTCATCAAAATGTTTCTTGGCTGTTAAGCTAGTTTCAGTATTTTGCCAGAATGACTACAAAATTTTTCCTTCCATCCTTAATTTTTTAAAATAAATTAATCCAAATGGAATCACCATCTACAGTGACCATCAATATTTCATTACGTGAAAAACAATCTAACGTTCCATTTCTTGGATTCCAAAAAATTGCCAATGCCTTTTCCCGTTTCATTTGGGGACAGGAGGAGGAGCTTGTGGCTAAATAATAACAGCCGCACAGGTCATCTTCAAGGTTAAGCAACGCTTGCCGAGGTTGGTCTGTGAATGGGTGACCATCTTAACATACCGAGTTTCCTCCGTGCCACGGAAAGCACGTTAAGCTGTTGGTCCCGGCTGTCATTTGGAGATCTTTGGCAGTCGTTACGGATAGTCAGAAGTCAGAAAATCTGACACCAGTCTTGCCAAGGAGTACCATTTTACCCAGTTAATGGGTTGTGGAGGTCTGGTAGGCAGCCGCTCCACGTAAAATACTGGTATTCAGCTGAATCCGGTTTGACTGGAAGCCAACCCCAATGTAGTTGGGTAAAAGCTAGGCTTTTACGATGATCTTGATGATATTCCACAGAGGTATGATCTCTCCATACCTCTGTGGAAAAAGTCTATGATCATTCGGAACACTTCTTCTGCAATGCCTTTTCCCGTTTCGTTTGGGGACAGCCCTCTCGTTTTAAGGTGCCAAGACAGTTGGTCTAGTCATTCATAACCCTTAATTTGTTGAAACATTAGTTGTAATTTATGTGCCATTGTCATTGTACTATGATTGCAACATATTTGTTAGAATTACATTAACATGTTACTCATAACAACTGATTTCATCAGCTTCCTGCCCTTGTCTCATGTCAATTGGGATCAGCACAACAATTTTTATTCTTGCATTCTCCCCTGTCAACAGTCACTCTGAAATGACAACTGGTAATACTTTTAAACTATTGACTTCATCACTACCTTCAATTTCAGTGAAATGAAAGAAGCAGAGGAAGCCAAGACCTTGTGCTTGCTCTCGGTACCAGGCGCGCTCGGAGCTACTGATCTGCTAGCGTTTGCAGCCGCCTGTCAGCAGGACATAGCTCATGTCAGGGTCCTGAGGGATGGCTCACCGGATCATTATATGGCTTTGTTTACGTAAGTTCGCCTCTTTAAAATTAAACTGCTGTAAACTTGTGAAGCTTTTTTGTGTCAATTCACTTGCACTTAACTACTACACACACATTTTGAGTGCCCAATGAATGCCACTGCTTCTTTAAGCATGGTTGGCTGTCTATTGACACAAATAATAAAAAAAGAATTGGTTAATAATAAATAATTTCGAATTTCTGCAGCTTTCAGCTGTTTTTCAAGTATTGGAAATAATTGAAAAACAGCTGAAATTGTTATGAAGATACAAATCGAATCCTGAGTTTCGACTGAAGTAAGCTCTTTACTTTGCTACTTTTTTTGTCGTCTTCACAAATAATATTAATCCTTTTGCTGCAGATTCCGCACCAGCGATGCAGCTCGTGAATTCCACGAGACCTTCGACGGGGTCCCGTACAGCAGCCTGGAGCCCAACGCTCTGTGCCACATGGCGTGGGTGTCTCGTGTAGAATGGGCGAGGGATGGCACTCCCCCACCCTCGCATACTGAGCTGCCCACCTGCCCTGTGTGTCTAGGTAATTTGATGTGGAATAGCCTGAAAAAATCCAAATAGTGTTGGTTTTCAGGTGAAATGGAGACACCAACGAAAATTTTAAGGGTCAACCAATATCAACTAAACATTAATTTAATTATTGTATTAGGTTTCTATGGGTTTGATAGCCTAAAATAAATTAATTTAATGTAATGTTATTATACCAGGCCATTTATCTCCTACAATTTGCAGATACCAGAGAAAATGCATTTTCTCATCTATTTGGGATTAATATAATTAGAATAGCTTTGCTTAATTTTTTTTTTTTCATCTAATTACATCACTTTTTCTTCTACAGAGATAACAAATAGACTGCTCTGTAATTAAAGCATAAAAAGATTAATTAGAAGCTTTCCACTCTTGTATAATGTTGTTGTGCAGTGTGCATGAGCGATTTTGACCCAACCATCTAACTGGACCCCCTAGGACGCTTGATATCTACCTTGCCAGTAACCAGTAGTAGTTCTAGATGTGTTCAAGAATTCCAAGATTCTTTACAGATGGGTAGTAAAAAGCCAGGTTTTGGTAGTAGGCGCCGCAGAGAATAGTCTCATTGAAGGGAAATGTAGTCCAGGGAATTTGCAAAATTTTCGTGAAGGTGGTTATATGGTGAACTTTACTGTATTATAACTGTACCCTGTTCGGCGCAGAGCGCATGGACGAGAGCGTGGCGGGCGTACTGAGCGTGCAGTGCGCGCACGCCTTCCACGCCGAGTGCCTCGTGCGCTGGCGCGACGCGCGCTGCCCCGTGTGCCGCTGCGCGCAGACGCCCGAGCCGCGCGGCCAGGCCACGTGCTTCCAGTGCGAGCGGCCGCCACTCGAAGGTACGAACACGACCAGATAAACACGAGTGCCTCGTGCGCTGCCCCGTGTGCCGCTGCGCGCAGACGCCCGAGCCGCGCGGCCAGGCCACGTGCTTCCAGTGCGAGCGGCCGCCACTCGAAGGTACGAACACGACCAGATAAACACGAGTGCCTCGTGCGCTGCCCCGTGTGCCGCTGCGCGCAGACGCCCGAGCCGCGCGGCCAGGCCACGTGCTTCCAGTGCGAGCGGCCGCCACTCGAAGGTACGAACACGACCAGATAAACACGAGTGCCTCGTGCGCTGCCCCGTGTGCCGCTGCGCGCAGACGCCCGAGCCGCGCGGCCAGGCCACGTGCTTCCAGTGCGAGCGGCCGCCACTCGAAGGTACGAACACGACCAGATAAACACGAGTGCCTCGTGCGCTGCCCCGTGTGCCGCTGCGCGCAGACGCCCGAGCCGCGCGGCCAGGCCACGTGCTTCCAGTGCGAGCGGCCGCCACTCGAAGGTACGAACACGACCAGATAAACACGAGTGCCTCGTGCGCTGCCCCGTGTGCCGCTGCGCGCAGACGCCCGAGCCGCGCGGCCAGGCCACGTGCTTCCAGTGCGAGCGGCCGCCACTCGAAGGTACGAACACGACCAGATAAACACGAGTGCCTCGTGCGCTGCCCCGTGTGCCGCTGCGCGCAGACGCCCGAGCCGCGCGGCCAGGCCACGTGCTTCCAGTGCGAGCGGCCGCCACTCGAAGGTACGAACACGACCAGATAAACACGAGTGCCTCGTGCGCTGCCCCGTGTGCCGCTGCGCGCAGACGCCCAAAATTCATTGATAAGAAAGGCCAGGTCGACAAGTAGTGTCAAGAAATAAAGAACCAAGAACGAAAAATTAGTTATTCTGCTATGTTAATAAGCGAAACACTAATCAGTGTAATCAAATCTTGCATCTTGCACGACATACGTTCTGACTCAAAGTTGGCATTAACTCGTTTACATTTGTAATCTATCTAAAGCGTTTGACTCCGTAAAACTTGTGAAAATGATTTAGAAGTTAATTATTACAGAGTGAAAATCCAGTAGCTTTATTTATTTTTGTCGTTTAGCGCAGCAGTACCGCGTGTATCTGACATCGACGCACAAACGATTTCCATGGGTCTAGGGCATGATTCTGGACACCCCAGTGTTGGAATTTTTCGTCGGTTCTTTTCTCATTTTTTTTCAAGAGTACCACAAGTAGGTATCCGCTCGGCTAAGCTGATACCTACTTGTGGTTTTATTCAGATTGCTCTTTTCAACAGACTTCCCAAAAAGGAGGAGGTTATCAATTCGGTTGTTTTTTTTTAAATGTTTGTTACCTTATAACTCCGACAATTATGAACCGCTTTAAAATTTTTTTGTTTTATCTGAAAGGATATACTTGCAGATTGGTCCCATTTAAATCATATCAAAATCGGTTACGAACTTTGGATTTTAAATCGAAATAGCTGGAATTTGACTATTTAGATGATTCTTTGATAATCGAAATTGCGTATTTTGCTTTCTGCGATTTTGCAGTGGTGTTGTTAGGTGTGGGGCACAACTAAAAAGTGAAAAATAAAAAACTTTTTACAAAAAAATACAACCGACTTCCAAAAAAATAACACTACAAAGTATAAAATAACTTTAATTTCGGAAGTCGGTGTCAAAATACGAAGAAACTAACAAAAACACCGACTTCCGAAATTAAAGTTATTTTTTACTTTGTAGTGTTTTTTTTAGTGAAAGTAGTTAATTAATTATTTTTTTTATTAAAAATCTCATTGGGTTAGGTCAGAATAACTATTATGAGCAGTCTAAAGTAAGAAGACCCTTGAAAAAAATGAGAAAAAAGCCGACGAAAAATTCTAAGTCTAGGGTGTCCAGAATCATGCCCTGGACCCATGGAAATCGTTTGTGCGTCGATGTCAGATACACGCGGTATAACATTGCACGTAGTTGTCAAAACATAATTTCTGCCTTACTCGTACTTGTTTAACAGCGTCCCACAAGGCTCAATTTTAGGACCTATATTGTTTTTAGGTTGTCTGTTGTCTCTGACATTTTGACGCTTGGTCTTAAAAGAAAATTAACAATATACGCTTTTTTTATCTTTCTCTAACAGAAGAGGATGGTGACGATACGCGCGAGAATATCAGCGGTGTCGCTGAAGGGTTGCTGGAAGGCTTGGAAGCTGGGGCCTTGTGGATCTGCCTCATCTGTGGAAATGTGGGGTGTGGCAGGTCAGTTCAATAAATGAATTAACTTTAATATGTGTAGGTCTTCATCCACAACATGAGGTTGGTCTTGGTGAAATCTTGATTTTAGGTCATGCAGGTTTCGTCACGATACGAAGTCCTTTTTTAAATGTGATGATGATTATTTTAAGCAGATTCTAAATTAGAGGGAATTATTCAGTAACGATTTATACTAATTCTTTTGTTACCAATCGTGGATACTGTTGTATAATTTTACTATCAAAAGAAACTTGTTCCCTTACTCAACAGTGTTATAAAGTGGTTTCTGATTATATTTTAGGTATGAAGGCGGTCATGCGGCAAAACATTTCTTACAATCAAATCATACTTACGCTCTACAGTTGGGATCGAACCGGGTCTGGGATTATGCGGGTAAGTCCTGCTATATCTTACTGTACTTTTATATTATTTTAAATAATTGACTACTTAAACGGATTATCACTGTGATCAGCATTGTGCCACTCTTAACACCAGGCATCCAAAAAGTTAACCTACACACACTTAAATACAATTTCTGTTATTGCGAGTCAGTGTATCTATTCGGTAGAGCTAAAACCCATCGCCCTAGTTTTTACCATCATTGAACGGTAGGTGATACATGGTCAATACGTTGTTCGAACGTTTCGACCAAGAATGATTCCTAAAAGTTCATCATCAATTTCCCTCCAGGTGACAACTTCGTCCACCGTCTAGTCCAGAACAAAGCTGATGGCAAGCTGGTAGCTGCAGAGGGAGGCTTCACTTCTGAGGACTCAGCGTGTGGCGGGGAGAAGCTGGACTCTGCGCAGCTGGAGTTCACATACATCCTCACGCAGCAGCTCGACAGCCAGCGCATGTTTTACGAGGAGAGGATGAACAAGTAAGTAGGAGTAGTTACCTGCTGGATAGAGTCGCGGAAGACCTCATAAATAACTCTTACTAGTTCAAAGTCAAATTCAAACATTTATTTCAATTAAACCATTTACAGGCACTTTTGAATTGTCAAGGTCGGTCGGTCCAAAAAGATGAAGCTATTTGCACGTTCCAAAGCGTAGATTTCCATTGAGAAGAACGTGCAAGAAACTCCACGGACACTCTTTTAAAAATAATAAATTGTTACAAAGTTTTGTTGACATCGTGTTGAAATTATACAAACATGTGAGAACGATGTGACGAGCATGATAAAAACGTCCGGAATAAGAAAGGAACAATTCAAAGAAATAATTAAAAATTCAAGCATTTATTTCAATTAAACCATTTACAGGCACTTTTGAATTGTCAAGGTCGGTCGGTCCAAAAAAGTTGAAGCTATTTGCACGTTCCAAAGCGTAGATCTCTATGGAGAAGAACGTGCAAGAAACTCCACGGACACCCTTTTAAAAATATTTTTTTTTTACAAAGATTAATTAACATCGGGTTGAAATTATACATACATGTGAGAACGATGTAAAAGACGAGCAGGATAAAAGCGTCCGGAATAAAAGAGGAACAATTCAAAGAAATAATTAAAATTAACCATGGCAGCTAAGAAATGACCAGTCCCGACTGACGGCGCCCGTTCACGAACATGACGCATGCGCCAGCACCATTCGGCTCAACCATTTTGAAGGGAGCCAAATGATCCAACGCATACGCCACCATCAGCTAGACTTTTGAGTGAGCATGACACTCCCAACCGCCAGGGTACATTCAAGTCAAAAACATACCTAAAACTGATAATTAAAGTTAAAGGTACACAGTACTCACACATGTGCTGTTAATGGCTGAAATTATACAATGCTTAGTAAGTTGATTCTAACAATGCAAATTTTTCTTACAATCTTCAGCCGGTCCAACAATGTTTCCGAACTATTTACAGATTAGTTTGGGCTCCCTAGTGGCTGTGGAGCAGGACCAGCATTCAGCCAAGCATTTTTATCTTCAATATAATCCCCCAACTTATAATATGCTTGCCTGCATAGTGTGCGTTTAATACAAGACTTGAATTTCGTCTCATTTAGTTCTAATATATGGGGAGGTATCTTATTATAACATTTTAAACAGTACCCCATGAAAGATGAGGCTACTTTAGCCAGTCTGAAGCCTGGTTGAACTAACTGGTCCCTATTTCTAGTACCATAATTATGTCTCTCGCCTCTTTTACTAAAAAGATGTAAATTCTTTCTGACATACATGATGTTTTCGTAAATGTATTGACAAGGTACCGTCATGATGTTAATAATCTTAAACAGTTCCCTGAGAGAATCGCGCCGGCGGAGATTATATATCGCTTTGATGGCTCTTTTCTGCAGAATAAAAATAAATGAAAATAAACCATGGCAGCTGAGAAATGACCAGTCCCAACCGACGGCGCCATGACATGCGCCACGCCCATTTGTCTCAACCAAACTCAAACTCAATCATTTATTTCAATTAGACCATTTACGGGCACTTTTGAATTGTCAAGGCCGGTCGGTCCAAAAAAAAAGAATGAAGCTATTTGCTTCTATTTTATAAAAGTCATTAAAGACATCTATAGATAGGTATACTAAATACAAACATTATCAACAAGTGTGACTTTGTTTACTTACACCCTAGATTGTCCAATGGAGCAGGACCAGCATGTTTCCAAGCATTCTTATCTTGAATATAATCTTCTAATTTGTAATATGCTTGTTTACATAGTGTGCTTTTAACATAATTTTTAAAATTTCTTTTATTTAATTCACAAGTTATTTTGTTGTAACATTTAATACAGTACCCCATGAAAGATGTTCGTACTTTGGCTAATCTATAAAATGGCTGATCTTATTTTATTTCTATTTCTAGTATTAAAATTATGTCTATCACTAATTCTGCTGAAGAGATGTCGATTTTTCCTTACATACATAATATTTTTATAAATGAATTGACAAGGGACTGTCATAATATTAATCTTTTTAAAGACTTCCCTAAGAGAATCGCGTCGACGTAGATTATAAATGGCTCTGACAGCACTCTTTTGTAAAATAAATACGTATTCAATGTCAGCAGCTCGACCACGGAACAGAAAAAACAGTGGAAGTGCAAAGTAGGCGTGGCACGCGTGCCGATATTATGCGTAGCTACGCAACTCCAACCCAGTTGTGTTCCAACAACGCGACGAACCGATAGTCTCGCTGACTCTCGAAATAAATTTATAATATGTCTGAACCATGCCGTATTGTTCCATTTTGGATTACAAAAATGATAGTAGGAGAATAAATCTTAAAAATGGAGGTGTTTCATGCCATCGGAAAGTATGATTTTATTTGTTTTCTAATAAAAGCTTAGCATATTAAATATTGTAAAAACTTAAATTCAAGTCTATTTAAGATCAACCTTTTCCCATTAGCACAGAGTTTATTTTGCATCGATTCAGTAACTGATTCGTTCTCGAAAGTTCTTCGCTACTCAAATAGTGATGTAGTCGGGTGGGATACTGTGGATGGATATCGATAAAGAACATGTTTTTGTAGTTCGTCTAGATATTTTATTGAAATTACTCATTTTATTGAAATTATTTAGTTTTGTTTATTTATTGAAGTAAATAAGATTTTTTTATTATTTGAATAATATATGACTGTGTACCCAACTAAGTAATAAAATACTATAGTAAGCCACTTTGCATAGAGAATTCTCGAACTAAAGTGTAAACAACTCCCTTTTTTTGCGCTCAGTAGTTTCGGAGCTAAGGGGTCGGAATGGTAATGTTTGGTCTATATAATTTCTTGAATAAGTTCTACACTATTTTTTTTTTAAATCATTCACAATAAGTCCTTTCATTTGATATGTCACATGATACAGTTAAAAAACTAGTAGTGCTAGTGCACATTTCTAGTTTGACCCACAAAAGTTACCCCCCATACTCAAAATTTATTATATACGTAACGCATCCGTGTTTGGGTCACAGAAATCTATTCGTCTACCAAATTTGAACAGAATCGGTTCCGTAGATCCGGAAAAAACTGGATGTAACAGACTGGCAGACAGATACCAGAGTGATCCTAAAACCCCTAAAAATTATATGATGTGTGTTATTTTTATTGATTTTAATGTATTATAAGGTATATTGATATAAATAAAAAAAAACGTTTTAATATAATGGTTTGTATTTTTGTTTCTATCTACTTTTATACAGTAAACTGGGAATGTTTTGCTCACGCTGATTTCAAAATAGAATTAACTTAAATTACAAGGCAAAACTAGACTAATCCATTTTAAATGCGATAGCTTATTTGATAACGATTCCAATAACATAAGTTTCATATATAGCTCCCATACAAAACTGAAACTCCAAACGAATCACATTTTATGGAATTAATTTTGAAAAAAGTTATCCTATTTATCGATTTCGACATAGGTTCATGTGCCACAGCCCTGATCGAGTGGCAGTTTTTTGTATCCCACATAGACTAATGAAGCGAATCTCAACCTTATTGCCAAGGGCTTTAAGTTTATAATTGAAACAATTGAAAATACCGCCATCTATGGTCTAGTAGCGGAATTTACTCGTAAATTCCACTTGTAATGATTTCAGAAAACGAAACGCCGTAAGTACTTTTTGCCTTTAAGCAAAATAAATCGTAGGTGTAAGACCGAAGGTACATTTTAAATTATAGGTTCTGTGACTTATGCTTGTTTTGAACAATATGGAAACAACCAATCAAACGTGTCCTTTATATGGGGTGGATAATATGATTATCGGTTTATTTGTGTGAGTTTGGCGACACAGGTTCCGATACAAAATTCGTCGTATAGCACTTCCACTTTTTTTCTGTTCCGTGAGCTCGACCCCACAGCAAAATACCATACGACATAATGCTGTGAAGGTAACTAAAATAGACCAAACCCGCAATTTCTACATCCATCAACTGTCTTATCTTTCTAACAGCATAAGCGGCTGAGCTTAGCCGCGCCGCAAAAGATGTTATGTGAGGTCCCCATTGCAATTTCTCGTCTAAAGTGATTCCCAGGAAAACCGTCTGATCAATAAATTCCAGTTTTGGTCCATTCAATTCAAATTAAAAGCCCACACTATCTCGCCACTGGGTCCATTCCTGCCAGCTGTCACGATTTTGCACCTCTTCCTGCCACTAGTTAAGCAAGCCACCCAGCTCGTCCCGCCTTTCCTGCGCGGTCTGTTCGGCCTCGTGTGGCAGTGTCAGTGTACCAATCCTGTGCTTTGCCAGCCCACACCTTGTCCGGTACAGCAACAGGTCTCCCTTTCTCCTTCCACTTCTTTCCGGTCAGGATTAATCCACATTTTTTGAAAAACATGGCTTTAAAAGATGAAATCATAATATGATAAGTACCATGTGTGCATACTTTTCATTTAATAAATACCACCCTGTTTGCTCTGTTTCTCCTCAGACTAGAAGCAGAGCATATAAACGAGGTGGAGAAGCTTCGGTTCCGCGCGACAGAGGCGGAGGCCAGCTCGTCCAAGCTCAGCGAGCAGGTCGCCGCGCTCACCAAGGAGAACAAGACTCTGGAGAGGAAACTGCACCAAGTTACCAACAAGTCAGTACTACATAATATATAGCTCGTCCAAGCTCAGCGAGCAGGTCGCCGCGCTCACCAAGGAGAACAAGACTCTGGAGAGGAAACTGCACCAAGTTACCAACAAGTCAGTACTACATAATATATAGCTCGTCCAAGCTCAGCGAGCAGGTCGCCGCGCTCACCAAGGAGAACAAGACTCTGGAGAGGAAACTGCACCAAGTTACCAACAAGTCAGTACTACATAATATATAGCTCGTCCAAGCTCAGCGAGCAGGTCGCCGCGCTCACCAAGGAGAACAAGACTCTGGAGAGGAAACTGCACCAAGTTACCAACAAGTCAGTACTACATAATATATAGCTCGTCCAAGCTCAGCGAGCAGGTCGCCGCGCTCACCAAGGAGAACAAGACTCTGGAGAGGAAACTGCACCAAGTTACCAACAAGTCAGTACTACATAATATATAGCTCGTCCAAGCTCAGCGAGCAGGTCGCCGCGCTCACCAAGGAGAACAAGACTCTGGAGAGGAAACTGCACCAAGTTACCAACAAGTCAGTACTACATAATATATAGCTCGTCCAAGCTCAGCGAGCAAGTCGCCGCGCTCACCAAGGAGAACAAGACTCTGGAGAGGAAACTGCACCAAGTTACCAACAAGTCAGTACTACATAATATATAGCTCGTCCAAGCTCAGCGAGCAGGTCGCCGCGCTCACCAAGGAGAACAAGACTCTGGAGAGGAAACTGCACCAAGTTACCAACAAGTCAGTACTACATAATATATAGCTCGTCCAAGCTCAGCGAGCAGGTCGCCGCGCTCACCAAGGAGAACAAGACTCTGGAGAGGAAACTGCACCAAGTTACCAACAAGTCAGTACTACATAATATATAGCTCGTCCAAGCTCAGCGAGCAGGTCGCCGCGCTCACCAAGGAGAACAAGACTCTGGAGAGGAAACTGCACCAAGTTACCAACAAGTCAGTACTACATAATATATAGCTCGTCCAAGCTCAGCGAGCAGGTCGCCGCGCTCACCAAGGAGAACAAGACTCTGGAGAGGAAACTGCACCAAGTTACCAACAAGTCAGTACTACATAATATATAGCTCGTCCAAGCTCAGCGAGCAGGTCGCCGCGCTCACCAAGGAGAACAAGACTCTGGAGAGGAAACTGCACCAAGTTACCAACAAGTCAGTACTACATAATATATAGCTCGTCCAAGCTCAGCGAGCAGGTCGCCGCGCTCACCAAGGAGAACAAGACTCTGGAGAGGAAACTGCACCAAGTTACCAACAAGTCAGTACTACATAATATATAGCTCGTCCAAGCTCAGCGAGCAGGTCGCCGCGCTCACCAAGGAGAACAAGACTCTGGAGAGGAAACTGCACCAAGTTACCAACAAGTCAGTACTACATAATATATAGCTCGTCCAAGCTCAGCGAGCAGGTCGCCGCGCTCACCAAGGAGAACAAGACTCTGGAGAGGAAACTGCACCAAGTTACCAACAAGTCAGTACTACATAATATATAGCTCGTCCAAGCTCAGCGAGCAGGTCGCCGCGCTCACCAAGGAGAACAAGACTCTGGAGAGGAAACTGCACCAAGTTACCAACAAGTCAGTACTACATAATATATAGCTCGTCCAAGCTCAGCGAGCAGGTCGCCGCGCTCACCAAGGAGAACAAGACTCTGGAGAGGAAACTGCACCAAGTTACCAACAAGTCAGTACTACATAATATATAGCTCGTCCAAGCTCAGCGAGCAGGTCGCCGCGCTCACCAAGGAGAACAAGACTCTGGAGAGGAAACTGCACCAAGTTACCAACAAGTCAGTACTACATAATATATAGCTCGTCCAAGCTCAGCGAGCAGGTCGCCGCGCTCACCAAGGAGAACAAGACTCTGGAGAGGAAACTGCACCAAGTTACCAACAAGTCAGTACTACATAATATATAGCTCGTCCAAGCTCAGCGAGCAGGTCGCCGCGCTCACCAAGGAGAACAAGACTCTGGAGAGGAAACTGCACCAAGTTACCAACAAGTCAGTACTACATAATATATAGCTCGTCCAAGCTCAGCGAGCAGGTCGCCGCGCTCACCAAGGAGAACAAGACTCTGGAGAGGAAACTGCACCAAGTTACCAACAAGTCAGTACTACATAATATATAGCTCGTCCAAGCTCAGCGAGCAGGTCGCCGCGCTCACCAAGGAGAACAAGACTCTGGAGAGGAAACTGCACCAAGTTACCAACAAGTCAGTACCATATTATACGTCTTTTGAATATTACATCTTTAGTTATCAGGATATGCATGTTTCTCGCATGGAAAGAAATATTAAGTTTGGCAAAAAATCGGACCGCTAAAAACGACTAAGCAGAAAACACACGAAAAACATAACTCTCCTTCGGGCGCAAAAGGGGAAGCCTTTTCCCAAAACGGGTACACAAATCAAGTTTGCATAAAAAACCAAGAGTACGTTTTCCCAGCTTAATTAACAGTGACTACACCAAACTCTGTGCAATAGCTGAGCTATCCAAATTAATATTGTAATGGAGATAAATTGTTTGTTTGTTCGAAGTAACCTCTGGAAGTACATTATCTCTGATTATTATAGGATATTTTTAATCCCGAAAGAATGCAAGGTTTTTGTGGTTTCTGGAACGAAAAAAAAAAAATAAAAAAAATAAAAAAAAAAAAAAAACGAAAACGAGACAAAAAATTAGTGTAGCGATCGCTTATTTTTTTTTCGAATTTGTAGTTATTTTCAATATTTTCAGAACCAAAATCAGAAATATTTATTTGCCAGAAAATACGTTTGACCACTATCTCACCTGATGTTAAACGATGATACGGTCTAAGGTGGAGCACGCTTGCCTAGAAGTAACCTATTCACTCTTGACTTAAACACTCCCAGGTTATAGCAAACAACATACAAGTTACAAGGAAAGATTTTATATCCTAAAAGTCATTGTATTCTACCTGAAAGCAAGCGTGCTAATTATTTACGTAAAATTTGTCAATCATTAACTTCCGAAATTAAAGTTATTTTTTACTTTGTAGTGTTTTTTTTTTAAGTCGGTTGTATTTTTTGTAATAAATAATGTTTTGATTTATTGATCTCTCGTCGAATCGAAGGTCCAAAGTCTTGAGCATCGACACCGAGTCGGTTAGAACAAGTTCGAATTCTATGAGGATTCTAAAATGTCATGATTCTGATAAATTGTTTTAATGATTTCGTTTCTTTTCAGAATATCAATACTACAGAATGAGCTGTCAGAAGAGCGCGGCTTGGCGGCGGCTCTTGCGAACAGTCAAGCTGAGTGGCAAGCTAGAGCCAAGATACGGGAAGAGAATTTCGTCAAAGAGGCAAGTATTACAGTACACTAAACCCTAAATAAAATCCCCAAGATATGGTGAGTTTGGAATATAGGCTACGTTTTTAGTGTAAACTTGAAATCATAGAACAATCTTTAGTTTGATACTAAAGCTGGCACATGATGTCGGTAGTCGGTACGGCGTACTGTCGTCGGCCGTGTACTATACAGCGTTACTTTTTGATCGTTTTAATCCCGTGAAGGATCGATCCGGTCCATGAAACACTATCGATTTGTGAAGATAAAATAAAAATATTAAGTACTTTTTTTTATAAACTCGAATTAATTCTCGCCAAAGTGAAAAAGCAATGCGAACCAGTATTAGTCTACATTTGGTAATAACAACAATGACGCGTAAGCACAGTCAACGTGGACTCACAAAAATTTGCCAATCCTAGACCAAACCCCGCCCCCAAACCTCATTTGATTGGCAGTGCAAAAAGGCGCGCGCCCCGCGCACCCCGCGTGCCCCTCGCACACCGCGCAATGCAGCGCATGGTCTCGTAAACAAATCAGTTCTCCTAAGACGTCATCGGTGTTTTGTTGTTACGAGTATCCTTGTCGCGCGAACGTAATGGCGTCTCGTAATTACGTGTAGAGTTCGTTGCCATGGTGCAATTGTACGCGATCGCGGGTTTTGATGCGCAAGCGACTCATCGTCCTCTACAGCGAACCAAAACACTTGCAATCTTTGCGTCTGCGTGGTATACCCAACTCCCAAGTTCCGTCTGGTCAGACAATTGTGGCGGCTACGCAGCTTTTGTTAGATCACGGACAATTTCCTACACACGCTCAGGGCGGCGCCCGACAACCAGTGTACACACCTGAAATAGACGAAGAAATCCTGGTCTACTTGGAACGAGATCCCAGGCGTGTGTCAATACTACGTTTGGAAGCTCTTAAATACAGAAGGACTCTATCCGTATGACCGTATCACTTCAAAAAAGTACATGCCCTCCACGAGAACGGGACGGCCAGTGTCGTGTTTCTTCCGCGGCTATTAAACACTCGCGAAGCTAATATCCTGTGGACGAACGAATCTTCTTGGACATACGATGAACATTTTTGGGCATTTGACAATCCACACATGATTAGTGAGTGTAATCACCAAGTGCGTTTTAGTATAAATGTGTGGGCCTTTTCAATCGTAAATAATTTTGATTCCACATTTTTATGAACAATTATAACGTATCGCAAAGTGTCCGAAAGTGTTAAATAATTCGGAGTTGATTTAGGCATGTAACATAACTTTTTTAAATTGTGTAATGAGAACTTTTTGTCTTTTCCAATCATTGTACCTACATAATTTTGATTCTACATTTTAAAATACGACATAACTAGCAGGCCTGTAGAGACTTATTTTTTCATTTTACAGCGTTTAGCATTTAGCGTTAGCGTCTTTTAATTTAATTTGGTATGTCCCGAAACTTAGGCACTAAGCAATTATGACGGTAAACCCTAAGCCCGTAAAAGCAATTTAATTTGTTTAATTACGTGAACATCAGCTGAGCAGCAGAGTCAATAACCTTAGTTGATCGGGCGGAGCGTAGGTAGTTAGGTACGCACCGACGACAACGCGACGAACGCACGCGTAGGTAACTAACTCGAGGCGCTACTACTGGTTTCATGCATTTTGCGAATATTACGTTATCACTTCCAATTTTTTTTATTTTAAGAGATATCATGCTATGCAAACTTTTGATGAATAGTATTGAGTAAAACCACCCGTCCAAGGGATTAAAACGATTAAAATGTAACGGTGTATAGACTACATTACATTTTATAATACAAAGTCCTTCGCCAGATCTATCTGTCTGTTCGGGATAAACTGTTAAACTACTGCACCGATTTTCATGCCGTTTCCAATCCAATGGATGGAAAAGTCTCCAATGGATGGAGTGGTTCTCGAGAAAGATTTTAGTATGTAATTTGCCAAGCGGAAGCCGCGGGCATCAGCTTATTGTGATATATAACTGACTTTCTGATTCAAGAGAGGAATCTTTTGATCGTAGAAGGGTCACTGAATAGAATGTTACCAAACCTATTTAGCGATGTGTTGGAGGACTTGTTGAGAATACTTTTTATGAGATTTTTTTTTTTCCTTAAAAAATAAACGTCGCCCCACACTAGGAATTTCTCCTGTATCGTGGGTGCGTTCACAAACATGCAAACTCACTTGCACAAACAGCCAGACTCGGAACAACTATCTGTAGGTCATACAAATATTTGTTCCGTGCGGGAATCGAACCCGCGACACGCAGCGCAGCAGCCAAGAGCTCAATCACTGCGCCCCGTGTCGTCGAGTATATACATAATTACCCTTCATACTACACTATTATAATGTTCCTGCCCTTGTCCCATGTTACTTGTTGCAACAATTTTATTGTTCTTCTTCTATTCCCCTGCTAACCGTCACGTTATAATTCATGCTCTATTCTTTCATAGAATAGAATACTCTTTATTCCCAGTCCATTAATCTTTTCATAAAAAAAGTATTCTCCGCACCGCTTGTATGAAAACGTCAGATTATATGTCATGCAAACTCAACCTAAAGTAAGTCATTATTGCCCGGGTTATAATGAAATTCGTAGTAACAATATTATTCCCCGGAGGTCAATAATGTTATTTGAATTTGGAACTCAACTTGGTAACCGATAGACACCACTCACAGCCAGTCTTTCTTCACTACTTGCGAACAATTTTTTTTTGCATTAAGTGTGAAAAACACTGACGTATAAATCATATGGACTGGGCATACCTACAAAAAAAACGTGTTTACCTACCACCGACTTGGGCACTTAAAATGGCTGCCTTTCGTAGGGTTGTAACTGCGAGCAACATGCGCATCTGATATCGATATTCAACTCAATGTTAAAGTTTTTATCTCAATGCGTATAAACCATATGGACTGGGCATACCTATAAAAAAAACGTAGCTGCCTACACTTTGCTGGGATGATAAAATGGCGGCTAATAGGGCAGCCTATGTCGATATTTCTTTACAATAATATCGATAAAAGATTGTTAGAATGTTTTCAAAATGTCACGGTACAATTTCAACGGGTATTTTTAGCACATTCTTAGCTTCACTTGTACAGTCGCCAGCACATCGTGCTACAACAATCTGACAAATTTCTGTACCTACCTACTAGATTTCCAACTTTATAAGAGAAAAGATTAAGTTCAATTTTGACTGGAATAATTTGACAGTTTCGAGTAATTTGATGTGCTGGCGTCTGTACAACAAAATAACTATCTATGTGAACAAATCTGAAAAGTTATATTTGAGCTACTTCCCGGTTTTTGATTTAGGCTAATACTTTGCGTACATGTTTAGTTTGGATGACATTGTTGCCAATTCTCTTGTTCAATAACTAAACTAAAATTAGATAATCACTATCTTTTTAACCGACTTCTAAAACGGAGGAGGTTCTCAATATTTAATATTATTATATCAATGGGGGTTTGCGGGACATGTCTCTCTGTACCGCATACCCCCCAAAATATGTATCTATTGCCATTATTAGGATAAGTAACAGAGACATCGAATAAGTTTTTGAAAATTCAAATGAAATGTACCTAAGCGTTATTCTAAAGCCTTGCGTTAGGTCATTCGAGACGGGGTGGAGGGAACAAAATCTAAGAAAAGAAATGACGCTGCATCCACGATGGGCTGCCGGCACGGACGTCTCCATCACCTAAGTATATTTTCTAACATACCGATGAAATTGGGTTTTAATTAAAAGTCAACAATAATTATTTACAACACCATTTATTTATTTTTACATACATATAATTTACATCCTACTAACATTATAAATTTATCCTACTAATCCATACCTTCTAATCTATACAATCCTACTAATTGCTATACAATTTTTGTTTAAAAACATACCAGCATATTCAATGTGGGCACTGCGCCATCATGTAACCTCATCACATCGAGGGTTCTGTTAACTAGATTCATCAAAGTGCAGGGAGCAGATATGCCACATTTTATGTCTATGGTTTATATTTTTCTTCTATCCATTTATTTTTGAAAATTTCATTTCCAGGAAATCTGTGGGTTAATAGCATTGCAATGTATTTTACACACTTTATCAATATAATAATATCGATACTTATCGTATGCGATGCGAACATCGCACATCACTAACTAAGACAAATAAAAATTGTATGTAAACAATACTACGAAATTAAGAAAATAATAACGTAATAAGCCATACAAATATGACACAGGTTTCAATAATCTTTAAAAAGATCATCTGGTAACAAAACATTACACAAAATTCTACAATATTCAACTGGATTAGTGAAAACTAGTAACTAACCTGTGCAGAGTCAAATTAGGCTGATTTTTGTTTTTCCTCGCACCATACTGTATTATGCAACACGATGGCATGATTTTTCTCTTATTTTCCAAAGCCAGAACACAAAAAAAACCTAGCTTTCGACGTATTTATCTTTAAAACAACGAAAATAATAAAAGCAAACAACTGTTTGACAGCACAACTACCATAAAACCACAGAGTACTTTGGGCAACTAAAATGGCGACCGGCCACGCAAAGGCTTGATTTTGACGTCACACAAAAGGGTTGCCAAATTTAGTCCTTGGCAAACATATAGATGTCTCTTTTTTCATATGCAGCTCTTGGCTAGTTAAAAAGAGACAAAACTCTTTTTGACATGTTTGCGTCGATATGATAGATAATTGTATAACTGTTTATTTCTATATTCAAACGTTTCAAGTCCATATGATTTATACGTCAGTGGTGAAAAATAGGGTAGGCTGCAGGAATAAAGGTGTCTTTGCACTCGTAGCATTCAGGTGCCGAAATTTATCGAGTTAAGAGTTTAAAGTTTTATTCACGAGCGAAGCGAAAGACCAGAACCCCAAATGTAGTGAGGGATTTAAGTTAGCCCAGCTCATTAAGTTCGGGATTCAATATGATGCCCGTGACATAGGACACTGCTTTATCCCCTAGGTGCATAATCAAGTATTTATCATAACTGTTCCCTACAGGTAACTGAACTAAAAGAGCAGCTCCGTGACGTGATGTTCTTCGTGGAAGCGCGCGGACAGCTGGAGCAGCAGACCGCCACCTCGCAGGACGAGATAGCCTCCGCGCACGTCAGCGTGGCGCCGCCGCCCAAGCCTAGGAGGCGCAGGCGGTAGGTGCGGGGGGCGGGGGGCGGGGGGGGGCGCGCACGTCAGCGTGGCGCCGCCGCCCAAGCCCAGGAGGCGCAGGCGGTAGGTGCGGGGGGCGGGGGGCGGGGGGGGGCGCGCACGTCAGCGTGGCGCCGCCGCCCAAGCCTAGGAGGCGCAGGCGGTAGGTGCGGGGGGCGGGGGGCGGGGGGGGCCGCGCACGTCAGCGTGGCGCCGCCGCCCAAGCCCAGGAGGCGCAGGCGGTAGGTGCGGGGGGCGGGGGGCGGGGGGGGCCGCGCACGTCAGCGTGGCGCCGCCGCCCAAGCCCAGGAGGCGCAGGCGGTAGGTGCGGGGGGCGGGGGGCGGTGGGGGGCCGCGCACGTCAGCGTGGCGCCGCCGCCCAAGCCCAGGAGGCGCAGGCGGTAGGTGCGGGGGGCGGGGGGCGGGGGGGGGCGCGCACGTCAGCGTGGCGCCGCCGCCCAAGCCTAGGAGGCGCAGGCGGTAGGTGCGGGGGGCGGGGGGCGGGGGGGGCCGCGCACGTCAGCGTGGCGCCGCCGCCCAAGCCCAGGAGGCGCAGGCGGTAGGTGCGGGGGGCGGGGGGCGGGGGGGGCCGCGCACGTCAGCGTGGCGCCGCCGCCCAAGCCCAGGAGGCGCAGGCGGTAGGTGCGGGGGGCGGGGGGGGGCCGCGCACGTCAGCGTGGCGCCGCCGCCCAAGCCCAGGAGGCGCAGGCGGTAGGTGCCACCGTGCGGGGAGGAGGAGGGGGGTCCGCTATGTGGTACTCTATAACCGACACAAGTCGTGAGAGTGTCTGTCGATTTGGCGACGGCGCTTCACGTTATTGGTTCGTCAGTCAATGCTCATCGACTATTGGGCTTGCACAAGTTTTGTTCGCCCACCGTACATTGGCGACATCACCCTGCTACATTCATCTGTACTCACGACTCGTGCCGGTTTCTTCTACAAGTGAAACACAGTAAACGCAAAACCTGAAAGTTTATAATGTAAAACACTAGCAAATGGTGATGGGCTAGGCGATTTGGGGGATAGTCTTGATGTTCAAAAAGTGCTGATTTATGCACATGCATATTCCCTATTCACCTGAAGGTGCGGAAAAGAGAAAGAGCGATGAATAAAGCATCGCTCTCTCTGTCTCTCTGTCTGAAACATGGTGTAAAGCTTTCGTTCGGCTACCTTATCTTCATTGTAATAAAAACGAAATTTCCTTGTACCATAGATATCTTACCTTGATTTGTGTTTAGTTTACAATAGTACCTAAGATCTAGCGAGCTGCACGGCACTGCTCTTAAATGTCTATTTTACAGGAAATTAATATTGTAATTAATCTCTCTTGGGTCACCTCATGTACGATTTCTACGGAGCGTTCCATGTATTAAAGGAAATTGAAACGTTTGCGAAGCTATTAGAAGTCATAGTCGCATGGAATAAAAATAACAGATGAATCTGGTTGAATCGTTTCTCAGGGACTCGTCCAGGTTCATTGACTCGTCGCTTTTCTGGTGGTCGTCACTGTTAATTCTGGCTTTCAGTAGTTGCAGTGTTGGGAATGTCTGGCGGGCTTGAACCCGGTTGGTTAAATCTGCAGACACAGAAAAAGCCAATCGGTTGCCATGCAAATATAACATTAAACTACTACTTCACAGAAGCTTCAATTTCCTTTGACGCATTTCTTAATGCACTGTGTGAAGATCGTACATTAATGGTCACTAAATATACACAACATAATATCAGTGTTCAATGTATTAATGCGTCGTTTATTGTATCACATGTGTGTTCTATTATAAAAGTACGGGTTGTTTTCTTTCCACTAATGTAGCCGTCGTATAAGCGTAGTATTTTTTAATTAATAAAATAAAAATGTGGCTATGGTCTTGATGTCAAACTGTATGTTATTAAATGTCTATAGAATAAAATACTGTACCACAGTGTAGTGGGCGAATGGAATGCGCTGTAAAAATGGACAAATTGGCAAGCGTAATAATTACTAACATCGGAAAAATATAAATTTCATCGTCTGATGATGCACATCGCAAAATTATAATCGAAGGCAAAACTTACAAAAAACGATCGAAACATTGAGATTCGATGGTCGTTGAAATATTAAGCGAAAAATAAACATTACATTTAGCATCGAGTTACGTGTATATCCTCCATTTGCTGACTACTCCGTGTTAATTGTTTAGTGTCCAGTGGCATAATGGCAGCGCCACTTTTACTGTCTCATTTTATTTAGAGGAAAATAATAATAAAATAAGATTGTCACATTTCTAAATATGAGGGTCAAATGTATGCGGCTTTCTCCAAATTTGTCGACTGCTGCAAAGTACTGTGATAACGTTCATAGATTGTAAGTGAAAATATGATTTCGATGTATTTTATTGTTTGTCTAAATCTCTGTGCTTACAGGTAATAATAAATTTAAGGACCTATGTTGTAGTACGTGGTAAATTGTAGATCTAAACGTTTTACTTACTCTATGGATAATAAAAATAAAAGTGATTTACAAATTAGTATTGCAGTTTTATTTTTGGATTCTTTGGCGTTCAGTTTTGCCCCAGACTCATCTGCCTAGCCAGTAGGGTGTTCCTTATTCTTAAGAAAAAAAAGTTTTTTTTTTAAATTTGTGGGTCACCATATAATTTGATTATATGTATAGCAAAAGAAACTATTTCATATATTTTTTTGAATTTTTTAACTGTTTTTTTTTTCAAATTCATTTTCACCTAAAAAGTGATACAAACAGTTAAATGAAACGTTAATGAAATCATCATTTAAGCCATCTTCCAATTCAATGCTTTTTTTAGACTTTGCCAGCTGGTAGCAACCCATACATCTAAAAAAAAAATTAATACTAACTTATGTCATATTTAAATACATTTTATCAAATGACAAAGTGCCCCAGGGATATTTAAAAAGTCGAAAAATAAGGATCACCCTACTAGCCAGTTCACAGCGTCTACTTCTTACTACGACAGCCCTCTTCATCTATCCAATGACTACTACACATACATTAAAAATAAAATTATATTTATGAACATGTGAATTATTAAGAAACACTAAAATGTTCGTGACGTAGTTTGAAACACCCAGGAGCGAGCGCAGTCCGAGCCTTGTGTTCCAAGGTTGGCAGGGAATGGTTCGGTGACATTTTTTTGATACGTAAACATTATTAACACGGGAGTTTTATAATTCTAACTAGAAAAATAGCTTACGACTGCCGTCACCAGAACAAAACGCGCAACCCATCATTATTTGGAGGGTTTCACTGTCGAGTGTCGGGTGACAACACATTATCCGCCCCGGGTTTCACTCATGCTAAGGCACTGGGTAAGCGGTCAGTGGGTCGTCTTAGCTGATATTTTACACAGAACGACTTTCTACCTATTATTTCACCTCCAGAACCCACATACTGGGTAGAACGATACCTACATTTGCGATAAGATTCAATGAAAAGGAAACAAACTGGAACAAAGGTTGAGAAAGAGAAGCAAATCAAGTATTTCTACTTAGCACACGAGGTTGTCGACATGTGGAATGTGGACTCTGCTATCATTGTGCCGATAGTAGTTTCAGTCAATGGCCTCATGTCCAAAAGCTTCAACGACCATCTGTCGAAGCTGGCAGTTGGATAAAGGGCCTGATACAGAAGGCAGTACCTACTCCTCGATACGGCTCGTATTGTAAGGAGGTTCTTCTCTGGAGCCCTAACCACGCCGGTAGCTTGAACCCTGCTCCCGGCGGACTACTGTTTTTGTTTCTCTGTCTCTCTGACCTAGATTAGTCAAGAGCAAACCCGTCTAAAAAAAACTGACTAGATAGACATAACATACGTAGCGCAACATTTAGAGCGGTTGTCTTCCGAGTTCCGACCTAGATTCTAGCCATTTGAATCGATAAACAGTAGGTAAGGAACTAGGCAAGTCGCCATTGCAGGTGAGAGTGGGTGTGGTTATAGTAGCCTCCACACTATTCCCGAAGTTGATCGAAGTTGAGCGAATACGATAGTGTGGAGGGGCACTTCGGTTCGCCTCGGGCGACTTCCAGTTGTTGTCGGTTTTTGCGCCCGAGTCAAAAGTAGCCTCCACACTGCTCCCGAAGTTGATCGAAGTTGAGCGAATACGATAGTGTGGAGGGGCACTTCGCTTCGCCTCGTGCAACTTCGCTTCGCCTCGGGCGACTTCCAGTTGTTGTCGGTTTTTTGCGCCCGAGTCAAAGGACTCGAAGTTCGAACACGAAGCGTCTGTCCACACTACTCGGGTCACTTCGGCTCACTTCGGTTCGCGTCAGCCATAGTAAATACGCACGTATTTTTATTACGCGAGAGTACACACGCAACGGCAGTTGCCACATGAACGGTATCCATTATGCCTATCGTGAGGGGAACGGGAGGAACGGGCGACTGAGTTCCTCGCGAAGTTGCTCGAGGTGTGTGGACACCTACTTCGGACTTCGGTCAACTTCGGAGAGCACTTCGCTTCGTGCAACTTCGGAATAGTGTGGAGGAAGCAAAAGGACTCGAAGTTCGAACACGAAGCGCCTGTCCACACTACTCGGGTCACTTCGGCTCACTTCGGTTCGCGTCAGCCATAGTAAATACGCACGTATTTTTATTACGCGAGAGTACACATTGCAACGGCAGTTGCCACATGAACGTTATCCATTATGCCTATCGTGAGGGGAACGGGCGACTGAGTTCCTCGCGAAGTTGCTCGAGGTGTGTGGACACCTACTTCGGACTTCTGTCAACTTCAGAGAGCACTTCGCCTCGTGCAACTTCGGAATAGTGTGGAGGAAGCATATAAATTGCATCGTAGCAACGTCGCGTAGTCAGAGGGATGCGCTGTTATCTCTGCATCTCTTCACCCCTCCCTCCCTTCATTCCCTGCCCTGCTATTGATTGATTCGGGACTCGTCTATCATGACGTCAGTCATCCAAGTGTGTCCACCATCCATTACATTTTACCCAATTTTTTGGATAGTTTAGAAACAATAATTACTGGCAATGTAGGTGGGAAAATTCCATCAAGGGCCGACACCTCCACCAGTTTTTTCCATCCGTTCGTGAGCGGCTGGAGAAGACATGGCTGGAGGTGGATCACTGTGCTGCCCAATTTCTCACAGGTCATGGCAACTTTAAGAGTAAATTATTTTCCTTTAGGCTTGTGGCCTCACCTTTATGTCAATGCTCTACAGCTGACCTTGAATACGAACAATCCGCACATCACATCTTGTGGGAGTGTATTCTTTGGCAGACTGAACGTAATATTATGTTAGATAGTATTCAGGTTACATCTGGAGTAGTTTAATAAACGGACCTTGTAGAAACCAGAACAAATTTCCGTGCGTTCAGGCGATTTTGCCATATCTATTACTGGAATCAAAAGTAGCTCACAACTTAGGACCCATTAGTTTATTAAATGTTAATAAGTATATATTTTCCGTTTCGTCATTCCGTGGTGCTTGGCAACGGGGCTTAACCCAGTATTGTATGTGTCCCTTGGTGTCTATTGGCCTAACTCAAATCTGTCTCCTGCTTGATAAGGAGGGAAGTGGAAATTATATTTATTTTTTCCTACTCTTCCGCTGTACTCTTCTGATTAATTTCGTTGCGGGATCCAAGACAGTTAAATCGTTTCTCCGGGACTCGTCGGGTTTCATTAACTCGGCGTTTTTCTGGTGGTCGCCACTGTTGATTCTGGCTTTCAGGAGTTGCAGTGGTTGGGAATGTGTGGCGGGCTTGTCCCGAAAAACAATAATTACTGGAATTCAGAATACCAAGTTTCGTCAAATAAACCACGGTCCATGTCAGAGGCCCTTGAAGCGATTTAGAAACTCTGACTCTAGGGTGTGTGGGGTCGTTAGACCTCACTGCCAACGGCAACACAATAAGAAGAAGAAGACCCAGTATGGTTTTCGATTCCTTGCTTGATTGAGAGAGCAGAACTACAGCCACTGTAAAGCAAACTTTACTAGTATTTAGATAGATAGATCGATCGTTTAGATTTAGATCGATTGATTGACGGCACGGTTGGCGCAGTGGTTGAGCGATCGACTGCTGCGTCGCGTGTCGTGGTTGTTTGCGTGTCGTTCGATTCCCGCACGATTGCACGAACAAATATTTGTATGGCCTACAGATAGTTGTTCCGGGTCTGGCTGTTTGTGTATGTAACTTTGTTTGTTTGTAAACGCAAGGGCACGATACAGAAGAAATTCCAAGTGTGGGGCAACCTTTTTTTTTTCAGTAAAAGAAAAGTTAAAAAATGTTTATTTGGAACAAGGAAAGAAACATAATACACAAAAGCTAAGTTACATAACACTAGAAAATACAAATAATTAAATGAAAACACATAAAAAAGAAAAAGGCAGAATTTATGCCAATTAATCGGACATAATCGGATGTCATATAATGTACAGTCGCCAGCACATCATGCTACAGCAATCTGTCAAATTTCTGTATTAGACTTTCAAATTTCTGTATTAGACTTTCAACTTTATGTTTGATGAGATTAAGTTCAATTTTGACTGGGAAAATTTGACAGTTTCAGGTACCTTGATGTGCTGGCGTCTGTACCTACCTATTTAAAATATTGTAAATAGATTAGATCGCACCATCATACACCGAAAGACAGCACGATCTTATAGCTTCATTCGAAAACGAGGGATCACGTTTTATAAATAGTGAATCGCAAGCACGCCTTGCCACTTAAATTGGATTGTCGGTAGAGAAGAAAACCCTATGTAGGCATCCCGGTCACACATGATGCGACAGAAATATTTTCGCGGGGCACAGTAGATAGTGCAACCGTCACCTTTTCATCACCCTTGGTTGACTGGTAGAGAATGCCTAAGGCATTAAGTCCGCCTTTGTACCTCTTTGAATAAATAAATAAATGCCCCTTGCGTTCCAGGGCCGCAGTGACTGTTTCGAACAAATTCCGCGACCCTGGCAGTCACTAGCCCAAGCGTGCCCCGTCTGTGCCCGGTCTAAGGAAGTTTCATTTGTCTAGCTTTTAAATACGACGATTTTGTTACTCACTGCCTCACTAATTTACTGATGATCATCAATGCGGTTTTGTTGTTTCTCCTAATCAATGTTTACTTTTTACAACAGAAGCTTACACTACACACCACAACTTACTACGGCTAGCTTGTAGACTTGTTCTACACATAATTATAATCATAGACTACTATATAATTATTTACATTATAATAATGTAATAAGGAAATGGAAATATACTCCGATAGTATCTTAATTACCATTCAAAATTGAAGATTTTTGGTGTCACTTTTTGATTTTATTACGTTTCTTAGAGTTTTACGACTGAAGGACATGTATCCATGGTCAAGAATAAAATTATTAAAAAAAAAAAATATTACGTTTCATTTCACGACGTTACTTGACATTCAACATGTTTGTTTGGATTCGCCTTTCATTTCTACTAAGATTATTAGTTTCAGTAGAGTCGTTTTATAAATTTGTTTCGCGTATTGAAAACCTGCAATGTTTTACAGAATTAGTCATAATTTCTTATAAATAAAAATGTTTAAGGACGTGAAACAAACTAACAAGTGTTGAAGAAACATCACAAACGCCAAAGGAAGAGGAACGTAATTCAGATAATCACGTCAAAACGTCAAACAAGGCTGTGTAAAGAGAAAATAGTTGTATTAATTCAATGTTACTGTTCATATTTTGCTGTTCAACCTATATTTATCGTTAATGATTATACTAGATTTAAGTTAGTGCACAATTGGTGTATTCATTACACGAACAAAATTATTTTAATACTTTTATTTTGAGTGCATGACTGGTCACGTAAGTAAAACAATTTATTGCATGCTTGCAAAACGGTCAGATTTCAATGACCTATATAATTACTTGTCTCAATAACTTGTCTTGTATTTGGCAGGTTTTTAGTTCCATTGAAATTGGTATAGTGATATTGGATAAGACCCTTTTGCAAGTAAGATGTCTTAAGTTGTCTTTGCAGAGAACACAGGAAAGCATTAGCAGCGCTGCCCGAGGTGGTATCCTGCGGGTGTTTAAAGCGGTTTTGCTACAGACTAGACTCTGTATAAAAATTGTCAGAGACCCTAGCCTGCCGCAACTCTGCCACATCTTCAGTCGTAGCGCACGCCTTACACGCGGTCACAGATTAACGAAAGTTTACATCGAGCGATGGTTGGAATCCAACTGTTGTTGCACATTGGATTTTCAATGCCATCGCTAGTTGTGGACGATCTTACGACAACTTTTGGGCTTAGTTTATGTGAATAACCTCAAAGGTAAAAGCCTTCCAGTGTTTGTTTACACAACTATTGTTGAAATACTCTAAAGAATACAATTGTTCTTTGGCACAATAATCTATGTATCTCCTTTTTAAGTATTCATTGAATGAATCCGACCCATGATAAAGTTGTGTCCTCATTTCAAGAAGTAGAATAATATTTAATCAATACTTTGTGACATGAAAGGTAATAAATTTACATAAGCAATTTTTGTTTTGGTATCAATGTGTACTGTCACAGTCTTCCACAGTATCTGTAGCTATAACTAGTTGAAATTGTTAGATATTGTCACTTACTGAGTATCAGTTAAATACTGTAGTTGTTGGTGTAAATATTTATTTATTAACATTTTGCTGTTTTTGTATGTGATGAGTTTAGCAAGGAGTCAGTGATATCTGATTTAAAGGTTTTCATCTTTTCATTGCTTATAAGATTGAATGCAGGTGCATATTTGTGAGAATTATCAATAGGGCTACCACCTGTATCAGGTTGAGAGCTCAAAATAAAATTAAAACACACTGCCTTCACATGTTGTTCATTAAAATGAGTAATTAAATGGTTTCTTTCTTTGGCTGTATTATCAAATAGGTACTACACATACACTGTAGGTGTTTAATATGGGTACTAATTAGGTCTGTCATCACCTAATTTGCTTACACCAGTCAAAAACTTTAAAGGCCCTGGAAAATTAAGTGAAACTGAGTTTTTCCCAGGAGCAAACCAAAAAACAAATTGTTTACATTTTACATTTCAATGATTTGGCTTCTTTGGGCTATAGACTACAGCATAACAAATTAAATATCAACTCAAATTAAACACTCTTCTCTTTCTCATGTATAATTTCAAAACAAAACGATCTTAGGAACACTTCTTTTTGGCATCATGTTAAAAATATTTGATATTTATAAGTTTTAGTTCATAATCAAATAAGCAATGTAATAGTCTAATGTGTAAAAACGTAACTCAGACCTGGATCCAGGAATTCCCTCAGGGCAAATATTAGTTGGTGTGGGGAGACTTTGACTGTCGCAACTCGCATCATGTTAGATGCTTTCATTGTTATTCAACTATGTTTTTACAAAAAAACCTTGACAATCGACATAAACCTTGACATAGACCGAAGCTCAATGGTCAAATAACTTAGGTATTCTGACCATTTGCTCAGTAACAGCACTTTGTAAAATGGCTTGTTCTAAAAGACTGCTACAAACAAGCTAATTCTAAATCAAAGGGGAGTAAAGTGAGCTCGCCAATTATAGCACCCGGCTCGGAACGGATTAGAAACTATTCTTATTTTCCGCTTTTTGAAAACCCCACCCAGAGGACAAATCCAGGGAAACCCGGACAGATGACAGCCCTAGTACTGACAAAACTGAACTATATTCTTCAACATACCACCCAACTGCATTTCGAACTCTCCATCAAAAGTGATCCATTTTTATCTAAAGAGCTCTTAAAGTCACTGCCATCTTAGAAATAGCAAATGAAACTTGAAATTACCAGAGAATCTTTTTTTTGTTTTCTGGAGCCAGGAGATTTCTCTCTAGGAGACTCCCAGAACTAATTATATCCATCATATACTGTTGAAAGTGTTACAACCTGTACTAATAGCAAGATTGTTATGTTCATAGAGTATTTGATGAAAAATATTTTTATATCTATACTATCTATACTAATATTATAAAGCAGAAGAGTTTGTTTGTTTGTATGTTTGTTTGTTTGGTTGAACGCGCTAATCTCAGGAACTACTGGTCCGATTTGAAAAATTCTTTCAGTGTTAGATAGCCCATTTGTCGAGGAAGGCTATAGGCTATATATCATCACGCTAAGACCAATAGGAGCGGAGCAATAATGATAAATGTTACGCAGACGACGTTGCACGGGTCAGCTAGTACAATTATAAAAAGCCTAAAATATGTTTTAGGCCAGGTTGTCTATCAAAATCTGCCTGCTCGTATTGTTAACATAATTTTAATTGACTTTTTGGAATTAATTTGATTCACTATTTATTTAAATAAACTATACTAAAACAATTGAAAAGTTATGGTTGCCATTGTGCACTTGGCTGCAACCTCAAAACATATTGCCTCTTTTATAATAAACAATTTATTGTTTGGGCTGTAGATTTTGTAAATTAACGTAAGCAGGCGCCTTTTTACAAGATGATAATGGTGTTTATTTAAATATTAAATATAATTGAATATAAAAATAATATTTTAATAAAATACTATATGAACGTAGCAGCAGCAGTTGGATCTAAGGCAATAAAAATTAAAATAATATGGGATCATTCAAGCAACCTTGTAAAAAATCCTGGCTCCACTAATCTATTCAAATAAAAAATTTAAACTAATATAATATTTTTAGACAGAATATCATGAATGAAGACGCCCAATTGGAGTTGCCGGCTGCTAAAAAGCTAAGGCTTAATAATGGCGAAGCATCATTTAGTTCTGCTATAAGCAATAGCGAAGCCTCAAGTAGTTCAGCAATGAATAATGGTGATGCCTCATGTAGTTCTGCTACAAAGAATGGAGAATCCTCCCAAGGCCCCACCACTGAAGTGGATAATGATATAGACAATGGAGATGATAAGTTTGGTAGCGAAGATAGTTACGGTAACTTCGTGAGACCAGAAGAACTGGAGCGGCTTAAGGAATTCAAAGTGTTGGACGAAGTGAAGTCCAACGATGAAGACAGCAATGAGGAAGAATCAGACAGCTCTGACGGTAGTTGTGTCTTTCACTTTATTTCTTCTTGCATGGTATGACTTGGACTGGTCTTATTGTGTCCATTCAATTGTTCTTTTTACTATAGATGTTATTAATTCATGCAGTTAAAGAATGGGATAGCTATTTTATATTTTGGTTCACTTTATGGGGTCACATTGTTTCTGGATTGTGACGATTTGGGACAGTAGTATGTATAATATAATGAAAGAATGTTATAAATAAAACATACAATAAAAACACTTAACTAGGCAAACTAGAACTCTTCAGAATACCCTTGCCATGTTTTAAAAAATATTTTTTTGGCGGATTTCTGTCATAAGTTATTTACCTGTCAGGAACATCAATTTTAATTACATATTTCATTTAATCAAGCAATAAACCAAGAATGCGACTGCCATTGATTATTTCATTCTTTAACTATGGGAGTACTTTATTATTTTAACTATTATGAATTAATCACTGTTTCTTTTAAAAAATTACATGCAATCCCGTGCTTGAATGTCAGGGAGTATTACACTTTATTTTTTTTAAATTATGCACAAATCTGTTAGATGGAAAATAAAACACTGCTTTTCAATCATCTATCTGTACAATGAATTATTATCAATTATTGCAATTCTGGCGTTAGTTGACTGACCACCATAGAGGGCAGAAATTACATAATTATACACATTTGAAGCATGTGCATACCTCTCGAATGTGACTAATCTGTAGAAACCAATTTAATGAATAGGCCATAGTGTGACATAATTATATAGAAATTGCTGATGCATTTTATGTGTTATGCATTATACTTGTTTTATGTAGTAGTACAACTGATAGATGTATCCAAAGGTCTCCCAGAAGAGGAAATCGAGAAGATGCTGGACGAGGATCTCCCGGAAGACTTCAAGGGAGCTCCCAAGCAGAAGGAGAAGGCTTACATCACTCGGCAGAAGATCGTTCTAGAAGGTAGATATTTTCTTCGGATGGTAGCTCGGTCCATCGTAGACTTTGTCTCTGACATCTCTGACCAAGACTAGAGTGAAGAGAAAACAAAAATTTTTGCAGAAATCAGTACCTACTGCAACTTGTTATAGGTATCAGGAAATGAGATGCAATCCAGTATGGATGGAGTATTTACTGTTAATTTGGAAAAAGTGCGCATTTAGCTGAAGGTTAATGGTATTTATAACAACTCACTTAGCAGCAGTGGTCTTAGCTTAGTGCGAGTTAACACTAGTCGATCGCGTTAACGTAAACATTCGCTTATGTCGAATTTTATGAAAAAAGGCTTTCCGTTATTTTCACCAGACGATTCCGGCTCTATTCAGCTTCTAACGCGATCGAGAACGTTAAAAACTTGCACATGGCAACAGTTTCCTGGTTCGCCATTTTAATCGTATTCTGCTATCATTGAAGCAACCAACCCCCTCCACCACCCCCACCAGCCCCACCTCAAGTCGTTACAACTGCAGCGACATGTAGGCGTTATCAATGTCACGTAGATCCGGTTGACTGTACAATCATACACCATGGTATCAACGTATACCTTCCCCTGCAGAGAAAGGCGTGAACCACTTCGAGGTGCTGCCCCTGGACTGGATCATGGTGCGCCACATCAGCGGCATGCCCATCTACATGCACCGCGCCTCCAGGGTCTGCACGCTCGCCAAGCCTTACTTCCTTGGCATGGGAAATACCAGGGTAAGAATCAAAAGATTTCAATCAATCAATCAATCAATCAATCAATCAATTCGTTTATTTGTGATACATGGGTTACATACAGGTGTTCATTACATAATTTTATAGTTAATGTTCATTCCATGATCAGCCACTTAGGCATACAAATTATAAATTAAAACTATGAGTTATTATAGCATTATTCAATTAATCAATTCAATTGGTAATAAATTTAAATTCTATTATTAAATACTACAATAGGACATGACGTATGACAAACACAAGACAATCAAACAAATAAATTATCGTCAAGCGGACATGAAATGTTTAAAAACTTCATGTTGATAAAAATTCAGCAACAGAATAGTAACACTTTTCCACCAGAAATTGGAACAATTTATTTTTAAAAACATGAATATTGCTACATTCTTTTATATAATTAGGTATTTTACTGTAGATTTTTGTGGCCATAGCAAACACACTTTTCCCAAAGAGGGTTGTTCTATACTGCCTGGTGAGGTTATTATAAAGGTGACTTCTATTTCGCGATTTAAGCTCCAATGTAAAAAGTGATGGATGATGTCTAATAAACAAAGCCATTTCAAAAATATATAAAGATGGCACGGTAAGTACTTTAAATTGTTTAAAATATTCCTTGCAGCTGTCAGTTCTTTTGAGACCACTCATAGCTCGCACGCACCTTTTTTGGCATTTAAAGACTTTATCCCAGTTAGTAGTATTTCCCCAGAATATAATTGCATACCTAAGTCTGGATGCAACATAACTATGATAGGCTACTAGTAATGTGTTAATATTGACCTTTTTCGCTAGCATGTACAGACTATAAGATGACTGTGACACTTTTTTGCAAATAAATTCTATGTGGCTTTGCCATTTCAGATTGTCATCTATGTGGACGCCGAGAAATTTTGATGTAGTTGTCAATTCAATTTTTTTACCGTTAAATTCTATTGGAGTGTGTAAAGTGTTTTTTGTTTTCTGTTTAAATTGCATTAATTTAGTTTTATCGATGTTTATTATTAAATTATTATTTTGTAACCATTGAATTATTGAATTTAAACTACTATTTATAATATTTTCATCATTATATACAACAGTGCAGTCATCGGCAAATAGTACCATATGATCTTTAATAGATTTTGGCAGGTCATTGATATAGATAATAAATAGTAGAGGACCCAAAACACTACCTTGAGGAACTCCATATTTTACTATTCTACTTTTGGACTCATAATTTATTTCATGTTTCGTATTAGAACAAATTTTGGCAATACTCGTAAACTGGGTTCTATTACTGATGTAAGACTTTAGTAATTCTAAAGTGTTGCTCCTAACACCGTATGTTTCCAGCTTACTCAATAGTATATTATGATCCACATAGTCGAAAGCCTTTGACATATCCATATACAAAGCATAGACAGGCTGTCTCTTATCAACTCTAGGATATATTAAACTTAAAAAATCGTATATGGCTAAATTTATGGACATATTCCTACGAAAACCTTTCTGATCAGGCGTAAAGATATTATTCCTTTCAAAGTAGTCATATAATTTATTGTATATGGCTTTTTCAATAATTTTAGAAAATGTTGGAGTTAAGGCTATAGGTCTGTAATTTTTTATATTTGTTTTATCATCCTTTTTATGGAGCGGTTTAATTACAGTAGTTTTTAAAACAGATGGAAAGATTCCCTGTTCGAAGCACATGTTTATAACGTGGCTCAGTATAGGTGCAATAATGTGAGATACGGATTTGACTACTAATACACATATGTCATCAAAACCGGTGCTCTTCGTGTTATTTAAATGTTTTATAATGGTACTGATTTCTAAAGGGCTAGTGGGACTTAGAAAAAAAGATTTCGGTGAATTGTACGTGCAGGTAGAGATTCTCGGAGAAGCATTATGTGTAGTACTCGTACTAGTTTGAGGTTTAACCAAATCTGCATAATATTCATTAAATAACTCAGCAATTCTTTGAGGGTCTGTAACTTTATGATTATCTATTATCAATTCACGTATAGTCTCTGGGGGAAAATTCTGTTTTCTGCCATTAATTATGTTCCAAGTAGCTTTAGATTTGTTTTTAGAATTTAGAATGCAATAACTATTCTGAGACTTTTGTGTTAATTTAATAATTTTGGCATATCTAATAGAATATTTTTTAAAATTCGATTTATCAACGCTATTTTTTGATAGTCTATATTTCCAAAGAAGAGAACGTTTCAGTTTACTACATTTCTTAATACCACGTGAAATCCATTTTGATCGAGCTTTTGTTTTATTTTTAATTTTAATTATTGGAAAGCACAATTCGTAAAATAGCCTAAATGTGTCATAAAATAAGTTGAAAGCATCATTTGCATCCTTTGTTTCAAACACTTCAGTAAATTTGAGTTCTTCAATGCACTCTTTAAATTTTTCTAAATTTTCTTTACAATAATCACGTTTAAACGTAAACCAGTAGTCAAAAATACAGGTCTTTTTGACTGGGCACGATATATATTGCGCTTTATGATCAGATAGTCCAAGTTCCAAGACAATTGATTTGGCACCACGAATGTTATGGAAAATATTGTCAATGCAGGAACCACTACTTGGTCTTGTGGGCTCGTTAATCGCTTGTGTTAGATTAAATCCTTTAGTTAGTTGTACCAATTCTAATGTGTACTTAATCTTTTTCAACATATCGATGTTAAAATCACCACAAACAACGATTTTGTAATTTCCATATTTTGTAAGGAAACATAAAATTTCATTAAAATTATTCAAAAACAAATTAATATATTTTTTATAGTTTTGACTCTTTGGTACCCTATAAAGACATAAAATTATCATATTGTGGTCAGTTAATTTAATTGCAGAACATTCAATTACATTAGAGATACTATATTTTTGAACAGCTTCAAGTACAACAAAGTTAATATGGTTTTTCACTAAAATGCATGTTCCCCCTCGTCGCTTATTGCGCGAAAAATGAGTAGCTAAAACGAAATTTGGAATTTGGAGGAGTTCAATATCGTCAGTTGTCATATTGTGTTCTGAAAAACATAAAACATCTACACTTTTTCCTGTTTCTGCTAGGTCATCAAGGCAGACAGTAAACAAGTCTGACTTCGCAATAAGGCCACAAATGTTTTGGTGAATTATATTTATATGGTTATAAACGAAAAAAATCATCGCAATTTGAGACAGATTTAATAGGATCTGTATTTTTAGAAGTGGAGTCATGACATGTAGCAACATTAATGTCCGTTTGAGTGCTTCTAGTAGAAAATTTAAAATCACAATTATTGTCAACAGTACATGGTAATATCAATTGAATATTATTATTACAATACATTTCATTATTATTCCTATTACAATATAATTCATTATGGTCAATAGTATTAACATTAGTCAAGTGTAATTTACATTTAGAATAATAGTACAAACGCAATATGTTTCTTAATATGTACCGACTTATGTAAGTCGGGAGATGAATACGTTTCAGTTTGGTATGTTTAAATTTAAAAAAGTCCATTACTACAAATGAAGTGTTTAAATATGCATCACAAATTTTAGATAATTCAATATTTAGTTTTTCTTCTTTAATATATCTGCTAAACAAAGGCTCACAAATAATTATATTAGTATTTTTTACAGATTCAATCCATAGTACAATTTGATTACGGATGGCTAAGATACTATCATCTTCTGTGAAACCTATCACAATTACAAAATCATTCATTGTAAGGTTTCGTATTTCAGTCTTACATGAGTTTAATATATCAGAGAGCCTGCCAAAAGGTTTCATGAAGCAAAACACTTCATATTCATCACCTAGGAGTTGGTTAAGGACTTTCTGAACACCCCGACCCTGTTGATCTGTAAGAACGATTACTTTGCGCCTAGTTATAGTTGGGCCCGTTGAGGCCGTGGATTCCATTTTCGTAACACTCATTATTGGTTGATCAATACTTTCGTTTAGCATAGTGTCATCCATGAGCGACGTATTATCTTTAGTGAAAGTTCTAGAGAACTCATTGTCCATATTAGTGTTCATTACATCATACGGCTCATTTGCTTCTTGCATGATTTTCAGTTCATCCATAAGTTTATTGTTTTGAATTTTTAAATTCGAAATTTTTTTAATTAAATTATTTATTTTTCGATTTCGCTTTTTGATTGACTGTTTGCATTTTTTAAATGAGAAAAGCTTTTTAAAATTTATTGACTCAGAATTTTTGGTTGTTTGTGTTGAGATTTCATTTGTTTGTGGAAAGGTGTTTCTGGGTGATCCTGGGTTTTCACCGGAAAATACTTTTTTCACCTTTCGTATAACTGGAGTCGAAATAGCGTTCAACGTGTTTTCAGTAATGCCAATCTTCTTATATAAAGCTATTAGTTTTGATGATTTTTCAACACTCATCTTTAGTTGCATATTTTGTATATTCAAATTTTCAATCTCTTCATCAGCTGACGCTAACCTTAACTTTAATGTAGAAATCTTTTCTTCATATTCTTCAATTAACGAAATATCCTTGTTTGAGGTAGCAGGTAAACTTTTCATTGATGAATCTAGTAATGAATTATTTTCAATATCCATAGCGGTTTCTTCTAGCAAACTAACATTTAATTTTGTGGTCTGTTTATTTCTGTAGGTAATATTATAATATTGTTCTCCATCCATATTGCAAGTCAACGAAATAATATTATGTTGTTATTATATTTACGAAGCGTGGCGTAAGGTAAGTATGCTATAAACACGTAGCGTAAGCTCAAAATGTTATTACAAGCGCCTAGTGTACGTGAAAGCGTTAAGCATGTGTGAGTAGAAGCGGCCGATCTGCGGGTTGCCCTAGGTCAGGGACGCAAGTCATTGCAATTTTTTCTAAAATGTTTTTACTAAACACTCACGGTTGCGATGGACTCCAGATGGATTATACATGTCACTGTTTAGATCGTTTAACAAGCTTTGCAATGATGTACTGCACTAATGAATTGAGCAACTTTTAACCACGTTTTAAACAATTTTTCGGAGACAAAACAAATACGGTGTTAACTATTCGAAACTCAACGGACGAAATTCAATTCGAACGATTTAGAGTGTTCTTCAGTTTTGCGTCTTTGCTATAACGCGTAGAAGTCAAAAGACCAAAAATGGTAGCAAGCTTTACAGTTTTTCACAAACCTCACAGTCACAATTCTGCATTTCTCCTTTCCAATCTAAGGATCTTAAGAAAATTCTGATAATCGTGTTAACAGTCCAAGTAACTAATTGATGCGCCCATTTGTTTATAGCGCCACGAAATACCAATAAGCGCTATACCATGCCTCGCGTACCGCCGCGCTCTAGAAGAAGAGAGCAAACAAAACGAGATCGACAAGCGAATCGCCGAACAGATCCGTACGGGCAACTGGGTCATCAATTCCGACGTGAAGACTGAGACCAATGACAACAGCCAGGACGGCAGTGACGTCAACGAGTCCAACTACGACGTCACAGTCAAGCAAGAAGTTACTGGGGATAAAGAAATGACGTGTCCATTCTTAAATGGAAGAAAAGTTGAAGAAACGGCAGCGAATGGTCATGGTGAATTATCTGTTGGAGAAAATCCGGAAGAAGTGCCGAGAGATAGGCCTGCTGAAGACGAGTCAACGGTCAGCACAAGCGAAGGCATAAAGACCGAAGAGACACGATCTAACGGGTATGCAGAGGTCCCCTTGAACCGACAGCCGGTGGTGCTGCCCGGCGGTATCGTGATGCCGCCGCCGAGGGTCGAGACCATCAACACGAGCTGGAAGACACAGCAGCTCACCGCTGAGCAGATCAATGAGTACTGCAGGAGACTGTTCAAGTTCAAGAATGTCAATATTATGCAATTCAAGTGAGTATTAACTAGCTTGGAAGTTAGAATGTGGACGAGAGCCTGTGCACTTTTTGTGGTGGCTCTTACGAGTTACTAGGTTTTTACCGCGGTTCGCTCCCATGGCCCAACCCGGAGGATACGATTTTTTTTTGGGTTAAAATGCCATACTCAGTGATATTGTAGTTACCAATAAAAGATTTTTTGTAATCACATCATTCCTTATTTATTTATTTTATTATTTATGTACACACAGAAAAATAGTAAAAGTTAACATTATAAATATGATTACAATGAAAATGCTTATTTCTAATAAATATATTTATAAAAAATATACATAACTATCATAGTTTTGGGGAGAGGAAGTGCTCTTTGAGTAGATTCTTAAAAAGAGAAATTGATATTAAGTCTCGAATGCTAGGCGGAAGTGAGTTCCACAACCTAACTGCTTGAACAGAGAAAGAGTAGGAATAGTAGCTGGATTTATGAGGATGTGTTTTAAGAATGGTTCCGAGGAGTGATCTGAAAAAAACAAAAAAAAACATTTATTTCTTCAGCAAAAGCAGCCGGATACGAAGTTGTACCTTTAGAAGATGTGTGCTTTACCCGTGACTAAAACCCTGAATAAAAGCATCCGTACCTTGAAACCTGTTATTTTAACACCTGCTGAATGTGTTCTTAGGCGTTGGGCCGACCGCCGTAAATACACAAAGGCGAGGAAGACCCTGCAGTGCCCCACACTGCCAGAAGGCACCAAGCTGATCACCATTCCAGCACAACCTGCTGCCCCGGGAGATGAGAATGCTGGTAAGTTGTTCAGAGAATCAGCAATACATTGCAATATGTCTACTTACCTAGCTACAGTACGATTATTTTTTCTATGCCGCTCCGAAGTTAGCTTTTAGTGACGACCGCGCAAGTCCCATCGCGTAAAAAAGTGTTACGTTCGTAGAATATTTTTCTGATTTATACGTTTTGTATTATTAACAAGTAAGAAACACAACCAGTAACAATAATAAGGTCACAAAGTAACACAACAAACATATACACCACAAAAATACACAAAACACAAATGAAACAGTAAGAACAACCAAAATAAATATTTTAAAACAATAACACTTTTCGTACCAACAGTCGTATTGCATTGAGTAAGCGGGACACAAGTATGCATCGAACGTATACGAGGGACTGAGACTGCATACGCGACCTACCCGCGCATGCGCTGTTCTATGTTTCTTGTCAAATTGGCATTCTGCGCAATCGATTGCGACGTACTTCGCATGGGCAAAGATAAAATAATCGTACTGTAAAACTGGTCAACGCAAGCACCTTAGATGTAAGCAGTCATGTATCTGTTTTTTTTTTTTTTTTGATTATGGCCTCTCGCAGCTAACGACTCTAGAAAGCCTTAGCTACTTAACCGGACTTGCCTGTGGTGGCCTAGGTGAATTTAAGGCCCCCAGCCAAGGCTATATAAAATATTCTAAAACTCCGCTCGCTGAGGGCACCCCCTGTGGGGTACGGACCTCGACTCAGCGGCATCGTTTGGGAGTCATATATCTGTGGAAGCTTGTAATTAGCAAATAACACTACCTAAGCATGTTATTTAATTTTGTAATAAGTCTTTAAGCTTTCTTCAAAATAAAATAAATAAATAAATTTCCCTGAAGGAATGAGTAAAAGTACTATCACAAGTTTTATGTACTTGATGATTTCCTTTCACTCGAGTAACAACCTTTCTGTAGATGGTAGGAACTACTTTTCCCCAAGTATAGACATGTTTGCTATTTGTATTATGCTATTGCAATCCTTAGACCAGGGTCCTGAAACACAAAATTGTGTAGCAGAATTTCCATGTAATATCAAGCGACTCAATTGGTTGTTGCAAAACATTTACACTACAAATGCTGTTTTTAGGGTTTCCAAAGGGTAAAACGGGACCCTATTACTGAGACTCCGCTGTCCTTCCGTCTGTCTGTCCGTCTGTCACCAGGCCGTATCTCATGAACAGTGATAGTTAGACATTTGAAATTTTCACCTGATGATGTACTTCTGTTGCCGCTAAAACAACTAATACTAAAAAATATTATCTATACTAATATTATAAAGAGGTAACATTTGTTTGTAAGTTTGTATGTTTGTATGTAGGGGGTAATCTCAGGAACTACGGGTCCGATTTGAAAAATTCTTTCAGTGTTAGATAGCCCATTTATCGAGGAAGGTTATAGATAGGCTATATATCATCACGCTAAGACAAATAGGAGCGGAGCATTAATGGAAAATGTGACGCAAACGAAGTTGCGCGGGTCAGCTAGTAAAATATATATTTAAGGGGGCCCCAATACTACCTAATATATAGATACCGTGGCTCCAGAACACAAAGGGCACTGAAGGAACATGGCCTCTCGCGCCGCCCAGGGCGGGAGGAGTCATTGGATGGTTTCCCATACCTAAAATAAAAAAAAATAAAAAAAGGGGGCCCCAATACAACAGACATGATTTTTTTGCCGTTTTCTATTTGAAACTCGATGTGCCATATACTGATATAGCTATAGCCCTATACAAGCAAACTGAAAAGGATAATTGTTGCAGCGGGTAAGACAAACAAGCGCGACTGGGTAATGAACATGAACGGGCGCAGCTACCTGTCGGTTTTCCACGAGTACGTCCGCCAGGCTCTGCAGAAACAACCCGTCTATGAGTTCAAGCAGCTTGGTGAGTACAACTTTGAGGACTTAGGCCAGCTAGCTCTGCAAATGACTAAATTAATTAAGTGCTAAACCTTTTCAAAACATCTTTGTGTTTCTGTCCCCATCAAACGGTTGACAGAAATAATCTATTGAAACTTTTAATGCTATTTTATGATGTTTCTCTTTATCGTCAATAGGGAATATGCGTGTAAAAAATATTTGCTATGTAAACAGTTTATCTAAAAATATACAAAACTATAAAACTAACAGTGAAAATAGAATCAAAATTACTATAAAAACAAACGAGAAATAAATATTTTAATCAAATATATCTGTCCCTCTCGCGAAACCGCTGGTTTCTATGGCAGTATAGACGTCATGAACTTTGACGTCAAATTCCATGTCGGACTTCTCGTTCTAATTGTAATCTTTGAAGCTTTATAACTTCATCGCTGAAAAAGATATTTAAAAAATAATTTCATGATTGTATACTAGAGCTTATAAGTATTCCATTTTGTAAATAAAAAAATCACGTGCATATTCCCTATTCTCACAAAGGTGGATACTACAGCTGCGACATATTTAGGGTTCCGAACAAAAAACGGGACCCTTACAGGATCACTCGGGAGTACGTCTGTCTGTCACAGCCAGTTTTCTCCGGATCCACTGAACCGATTCTGTTGAAATTTGGTACACATATGAACTTCTGTGACCCAAACACGGACGCGTTACGAAAAATATTATATTTTAAAAATTATATTTTTTTCATAATTTTAAAATAAACAGTTTTGAAGTTAATTAAGAAATTAGACGAAAATTGACCACTCCCTCCCTTATCTCCGATTTTTTTTCTTTCTCGGGTCCCTGTAGACCCGGTCCTTTGGTAGGCGTACGAGGGTCCGAAACCAACACGCAGAGGCCCCGTTAGACATTTCAAATGTAATGGGGCACCAAATTATTAATGAGTCGAAATACGGCATCTGGAGGATTCCTCATCCCTCTCCCAACTATTGCAAAAACCGGACTTGGGCTCGTACATCCAGTTGATTCATGCGATTTTTTTTGAGTTCTACAGCATTCTTTTTATGGCTTTTGAAAAGACGAAGAATTAATACATTAAGAGCGGATTTCACCCATGAAAATGAACGCGATGAGCGTGATCGCGTTCTGCTCTTGAACGCAGCTGCGTTCAAGAGCTGTCAGTGTCAATATTCCACAGAAAATAATGACACTGACACCCGGTAAACGTGCTTTATATGCTGATCGCGTTCAGTTCCAGTGATGAAATCCGCCTTTAGAGAACATTTGACGATTTCTTTTGTGTAACCACATATGACGCTACCAAAATTTTTGGTCAGTGGGTCGTCTTATTTAAAAGCATACTCATATATTTTATTTTCTGGAAAATAAATTACTTCCACTGTATTTTCCATCATGATGACCATGTTTCACTTGCCAGTAAAACAATTTGCTTGCTGGGTGCCGCATACTATACTACTACTACTACATATTGTGAAGAACGCGACCATGCGTCAGCGGCACCTAACTAACAATTGACCCGAGCGCCACGTAGGCGTCGTCGGTACTGAAAGTGTTAAGGGCATGCAGTCTTCACTATCACTACAATATATTATAAAACAAAACGTCTGTCTGTCTGTCTGTTCGCGATAAACCCAAAAACTACTGCACCTATTTTCATGCTGGTTTCACCAATGGATAGAGTGGTTCTCAAGGAAGGTTTTAGTATATAATTTGTCAAGCGGGCGAAGCCGCGGGTTTGGGGCCGTTCAAGTATTATGTAAGCTGAATTTTAGACATTTTTTCTACCCTCCTCCTCTTGTCAGCGATAGTAATCAAAGCTCTTACCCCTCCCTCCTATGCTTACGTAAGCATAGGCATAGTTTTTACTCTCGCAGGCTTTATTTTCCCCACTTCGGTTATTTCTTACTTAACTATGAATTACTATGAAACATCGCATGAGAGTAAAAATATAACTAGACAAGCCCGCCACACATTCCCAACCACCGCAACTCCTGAAAGCCAGAATCAACAGTGGCGACCACCAGAAAAACGCCGAGCTAATGAAGCCCGACGAGTCCCGGAGAAACGATTCAACTGTCTTGGATCCCGCATCGAAATTAATCAGAAGAGTACAGCGGAGGAGTAGGAAAAAATAAATATAATTTCCACTTCCCTTCTTATCAAGCAGGAGACAGATTTGAGTTAGGCCAATAGGCACCAAGGGACATATACAACTGGGTTAAGCCCAGTTGCCAAGCACCACGGATTATAATATTAACACTGAAATTAATGGGTCCTAAATTGTGAGCTACTTTTGATTCCAGTAATAGGTAGGTAGGTATGGCAAGTAAAAATAAAACTAGCCATAATTATGTCAAACAGAAATCTATTAAGACTTGCAAACTAAAAAATGTAAGTAGATTTTGCTGACGTAATCACCATTTAAACCCCCCTGCCCCCATGTCATCAAAAATAAGCATAATGAAGACGGGGACCCCATTAGTGCTTACGTAGTACTTGAATGGCCCTGTCAGCTAGTAGAAGATAAAATCTGGGCATCCGACACAGAGAACGCGTCAACCCCGTACCAAGCGACCGTGTTCATCGGCGGCATGCAGTACGGCGTGGGGCACGGCTCCAGCAAGCGGCAGGCCAAGTCGGCGGCCGCGCGCAGCTCTATCCACATCCTCATCCCCGAGATGAAGGATGAGCTGGACGCGCACGCGCCGCCCCACGCGCCCGCCGCCGACCACAGCGAGCCCGACTTCTCGGTGAGTACCGCCTTCCCTCCAGGGGCTCAGGGTCACTGCTGACTGCTGACTGCTGAATGTGGACTCCACTATTACTTACTAAGGCGATGTCTTTTGCATTTAGTCAATAGGGTATTATCCTGAAAAAATCTATTTGGTACGTCAGTTATATAACCAAAAAATATTTGACACGTACAGATACCGGCACGGTTCTTGAGCGCTCGGCGGAAGAGTGGGGATCGCTTTGCGCATCGTACACTTATGACAAGTAAAACGTCGTCGTGAGGTACGTGCAGCAAGAGTAAAGAACAAATCCCGAGTGACGGCTATGACGCGATGCGCTACGGGCCAATCCCTGCACTTTCCCCGCCCCCGCGCCTCCGCCCCTCACTTCATACCACCAAAGGGACCCAATAACTCACTATTGCGCAGGTGAAGGTCAGCGCTCAAGAATCGTGCCGATGATTGTATATTATTTTGTCACGTAAACAAAATTTGAAACAAACAACAAAATAACGTTTAGTTCATCTCCACGAATTACATTCTTAAGTTAGACATATAGATTGACAAGTGCCAATTCTACTAATTTTCACATTCGTATCTCAATCGCAAACTGACAAAAAAGCCTTAATTTTCATACATTTTTGACAGATTGCGATTGAGATGTGAAAGTTGGTCACACCTTGGTACGCTTTTACCTAGACGTTACGTCGATGTTATTCCTGAATTTTGATGCGTTTTATCTTTGTTTACCAGTATATTATTTTTGAAAATTAATCTGGCGGACCAATTAGAATATTTTCCATCCAGAAAAATACCATTTTCATGCAATGGATTATGAATGTCTTTCAAAATCCTTTATATTGTTAATGTGTTATACAATTGATATGCTGGCTTTTGAGTTCTATAGCCCGTAGCAAATGGCTCGCTCCCTTCTTATGTGAAATGTAACAAAATATGCGAATAGGCGAAATTTTGAAAACAAAAATTAATCATTTTGATTCCTCACAACTCTTGGAAAGTTGGAATTAAGGTGCCATCTTATCCCCCGTACCATTTTCGAAGGAGAGATTTGGGTGATGATTTGGGGAACTTAGTCAGCACTTTCTTTACTGCGCCGGAATTTCGAGCTCAATGATAAAAAATAGCATAAAGTTAGCAGAGTTACTTTAGGGACGGTTCCCCGTCCCTTTTCACCAGACCCCTTGATGAGACCCTTCTGTTGTATTGCCAGTTCTTCGACTACGTCGGCATCGAGGACCCGCGCATCACGGAGTTCTGCGCCGCCACCTGCGAGCCCTCGCCGCACGCCATCCTGCGGACCTGCCTGCTCAGGAACTTCGGCGCGGGCGACCGCCACATACATACTGAGGTGAGGATCACTGCCGCTATATGTATGGCCACCGAGGACCCGCGCATCATGAATCATCGGATGCATCCTTTTGACAATATGCCCAAGGATTTGTGAAGCTTTTGTTCAAGAAAGTCCTGTTCATATGCTCTCCGCATGTACAAGACCTGCTCTGCTCTCTCGGACCTAAAATGCAGTAATAGCAAAAAGTTAAGTAGTTCAGTGTTAGCTTAGAATCCATAAAAAAAAAATAACTTTCATTTTATATTCGGGTTTTCGCTGTTACTGCACTTTAGGTTCAGGAGAGCAGTGCTCAGAGTATGATCTCAAAACTTAATCCGCCGGTTATAATGGCCTGTAGAAAATCGTCGCATTTCCGAATACAAACCGAATATCCTCCCAGTTTAAAATAAATTACATTATGTTAAACGGGTATAAACAACTAAACATCCAAGTTGATTGAGAGCGTCTGCTCCAAGCGCAAAGGGGTAACGTAACTGATATAAATCCGACGACCGACGGAACACGAAGTTTGCCGAGGGACATAAAGAAAGAGTAAAAAACGCTGTCGGAGGTTTGAGATAATTTTATTCAAATAAGAATTACAATTCACTTACTTGAGAATATAACTAGACATATTACAAAAAAGACTAAGGGCGGGTTGTATCAAGCAGTTGGTAAACGTAACATACGTACGTCAAAAAGTTACGATTACGGACGATGTTTGACGTTCGTTAAATTAGAAGCGTTGTTTCAAAACATTCTGGTAAAAATTCCTGCTCATTCCAATAGCTAAGTTATTGACACGGATCCTACCTAAATAGCTTTTTTTGCATTCCACCACTTATTTGTGTCATCAGAAGAACTGGTATTGAGGAATTCAAAAGAATTTTCACAATATTGTTCTATTTGACGCAACTAAAGTTACGTTAACGAGTGCTCAGACCATCTGTTAACGTAAACGTTATATTTTACGTGCGTTAACGCTGACATTTTGTGAAACAACCCAATTTTTTGATTTGACGATAGTTAGCACCATTTTTAACGTTTACGCGTGCGTTAAGTGTAGTTGAAACAACCCGCCCTAAATGTTGGACGTATTATAAAAATTAGGCGTTGATTATAATATTTTGAGGGTAAGTTACAAATAAATATGAACAAGTGTTAGTTCGATACAGTTTCAACACAGATGTACATCTGTGTTGTACGGAAACTGTATCGACTTTTACTGCCACTGTAGTACTACCGTGGCAGTAACTGGATGTGTCTCGACACTATTGTAGGGAAAGTGGGTTTTTTTATTATAAAGCGTTTAAGTAATGTTTTAAAAGTGGTATTGGATTAAGATTCTATCCTCATAGAATCTTAATCTCTCGGTAATTTATTAAATAGTTTAGTTCCTTCATATTCTACCTAGATAAATGACCTTATTTTTAGCCACTACAAACAGTAGCGGCTGAGTTTCTTAGCGCTCACACGCCCAGCACCATTTACAATGTAACTGTATTCCCCTGCAGATGAAAAAGCTAGAGTACCAGAAGATCGAGTTCACAATGAAGGTGGGCAAGCACACCGCCACCGTGGTCAGCAAGAACAAGAAGATGGCCAAGCAGCGCGCCTCGCAGGCCATACTGCAGGTTAGCTTCCAACCCAGGCTTTAACCATATACAATATCTTTACAACTTCCTCAGTCGTCCCTTCATTACTGAGGATCGTGGTCACTGAACCCGTTTAAGCGAACAATCAGTCTCCATCAATTCCATTCCAAAATTGCCATCACCGCCCGCTGAAATTTTGAACTTTTATAAGCATTGGCCATATTGTTTTATTCATGACGGAGTTCTGAGGTAACAAACATAAACAAAAAATCAACCGCATCCTCAAACTCCTCTTTTTAATGAAGTCGGTTAAAAATAAAAATAAAATGCGTGATAACTATGTCTTACCAGCTGATTCACTATATAACCTGGTGAATAATAAAAAAATATTATTGGCGCCTACCATAGGCAACCTGAAGCGTCTCTGCTCGTTGTGTGGACCTTTTGATAAAGTGATCTTTGATAATAGCACTTAATGAATGCCTCCACCCTTTGCCTCAGGCTCTGCACCCCCACGTACGGTCCTGGGGCTCTCTCCTCCGTCTGTACGGCTCGCGCTCCGTCAAAAGCTGCAAGGAAAAGAAGCTGGAAGAACAGCAGATCACTCTCCTACAAGACCAGGCGCGCCACAACGAGCCCAACTATGCCGTTCTGGACAAACTGCGCAATGAGATGAGGAAGCTTCGTGAAAGGGATGACGCTGTGGTCCCTATAGGGACCCTGCTGGTACGTGAGGACCTGCCTACTCATTCAGGATCTAATCTTAACAATGTTGATCTGTAGAGTTGGGTTCTTAGAGGAATGGACAGCGATACCCACTATTCTGTCAGCTACAACCTGGAAGTCTTTAAAGTCAAGAGAGATTAGGTTACTTCTAGGCAAGCTGGCTCTATCGTCGCTATCCATCAGGTGAGATTGTGGTCAAACGCGATCCAGACATAAAAAGGGAACAAAGCGATTGTACGAGCAATATTTGTCGCTTTTCTGAAGGTCGGGGTTCTCGTAGTGACGAAGATAGCACGGCAAGCATGTGACGTAACCAATCAGAATGCTAGAAAAAGACAACCTTATGATTTGTTTGTCTCGCTCGCACTTTTCTGTGCGTATTCGCTTCATAGTCAAATTGGGAACGTTCAGTCCATTCCTCTATCTATATTTTTGTGTGCAACTGCTACTTAGTCAAAGTTTGTGGCAGTTGTTGCATCTATATGGCTAAATAGTATGAAACAGTTATTTTATGCCTGTGTAAGAAAGCTTAGTAATTTTAAATACGCATTGAATTTTCATGCGGTGTTCACCTTTATGTAGAGTATATTTATTCAGCAAGATATATTATTTCTATAAAAAAAACAAATATTTTAAAGATTTATAGTAATAATTTCGATGTATTGACATATGTACACATTGTATTCGTGCGAATCAGGCGGATCGATAGTAAGGATTAATATAGTGTAGGAAAATATGCGTATAGTAGGTATTTAATGAAGCAGGGTAGGATAAGGACCATGAAGCAAAAGCCTATCCCTCAGGGGTGCGGCAGACGTATTGCGTATGCAAGTAGGTGAAGCAGGGGTTGTGTAACAAAGGTATAGACGCCATGCCATCAAGCTACAACTGACATCTGTCAAAGAAGATGTTCCAAAATGTATGGAGTCCGGGCCAGGTCCTTGTACACTATACTCAAAAATTGGCAATTAAACAGTTCTCAGGTGTTTCTTTAAAATAGCTTTGTTTGCTGGTGAAGCACAAGAAATAACACTAGAAATTGCAAAACACAACAAAAACTCGTAATGGCGGTAAGCTGTCATTTTGATTGATTATTGACGTTTGATATTTTTATTTCCCAATAACGAGACGAAAGTGACATTTTTGTGACAGCTGACAGATAACTTTCTATGATGTATGGTTTACTGCCATTGTTTTAAAGCACAGAGTAACTAAATCGGTATTTTTCCCGAATTCTCCAGATTTTTCTCTTTTTTTTTTGTGGTAGTGTGCATAGACCTGGCCCATTTTGAAACATCTTTCGATTTTCAACTTTATTGCTTTAGCGTTAGGTTTAAGGTTGATTGGGTAGCTTGATATGCTGGCGTCCGTACCACATAGAATCTTAAAAATTATTTTAGCAGCTATAGTATTAGTTTAATTTGTGATTATATTACATACATCAAAGATCAGGAGTGGGGACTTGTGCCACTGTCCGATAAAAAGTGTATCGGAAAATGACGTCCCACGAGTTTTCAACACACTGTACTGTATCGTCTTAATTTTTTGTTTACGTGATAAATGAGAAATATGTGTTATATTTTTTTTGGAAATGACTGATGGAGTAATGTTGTGATAATGTAAATGGTAAAAGAATATAATGCAGCAAAATGTTGAAAAGGTTTGAAAAGTATAGACTAAAGACACACAACCATGACTTTATGTAGAAAGAGTATTGTACAACATGCCCCCTCAAAAAGTTAATTCGATGGCACTCATAATACAAAAGTATGAAAAATAAACAAAACCATTACGATATACCAATCATTTGCAAACAACTGCGATGCTTTGTTGGACCCAAAGGTTTCGTCAAAAAATCTGCAGGTAATCTATCGGTAGGCATTTATCTAAGTTCAACGGTTTTATCGTTCACTTTTTTCGGACAAAATGAAACTACATCTATATGCTATGTCCTATTGTGATGAACTGGCTAATTTTTGTGAACTCCTATCCGTATACAGAACTATGTTAAGCGACGTACCTGTTATATCGGATATTAGTCCTTTTAAAAACTTATGTAAACGCTAGTTGTGCGATTGTACGCGTTTCATCATCTGCCTGGGTTCTCCCAACTGTATTAGGGTCGGCTTCCAGTCAAACCGGATTTAGCTGAATATCAGTATTTTACGTAGAGCGGCTGCCTACCAGACCTCCACAACCCGTTAATTAACTGGGTAACACGGTACTTCTTGACAAGACTGGAGTCAGACTTACTGGCTTCTGACAATCCGTAACGACTGCCAAAGATCTACAAATGACAGCCGGGACCAACGGCTTAACGTGCTTTCCGGGGCTCTCGGTGCTTTCCCAGAGGCCTCGCCAACCGCTACGGAAATGAAACGCATTTGCTGCAACTGACTAACAAAACTCATTTCAGAATTTCATATTGTAGAAAAGAAAAATAGAAATTAAGTTTTTCTGTTTTGAATGGCTTTCCGCATGAAAAATCTGTTCAAAGATTGTTGCTAAGTTTACCTAAGGCTACAATAGATATTTTGTCGCACTTATAGAACTTACCTAAGCACACATTTTATAAATATCTTTCAGTGAATCTTAAAAACAAGTTTTACCCCAGGGTCAAAGTAACACGACCTCGCCCGGTATTTTCTTTGACGTCCTAAATCAGCTGAATAGTTAAAACAATAGTAATTATAATTTTAATATCTTAATATCGATTAAATATGGCTTATATGATAATAGAAATAAAAATGAGACGAATTCTTTTTACGAACATATAATGGAGCAAACAATTGTTACTATAATAGTTTCGATTTTAATCAATTTTTGTGTAGGTTACAAACCGAGAGATTTAACCGGACTTAATGATTTTCCACCAAAGATGTTTGACGTAGCAAGGCGATGCGCGATGGATAAAAACCACCAATGGAATCACTTCATTTTCAAAGCTAGCTTTACGCAGCGCTGGTAGAAATGGGGTAGCAGTGCTAGATATAATTTCAAATAAACAAAGAGGGATCTGTGCTGAAAAGAGTCTGCTAAGCATCCTCGCACCACTCTGCGTCACAGTTTCTGGTGGAAAAGCACTCTAACACAGAAACTGGCAGTTTTGTCATTTGTGTTCATTATGGCGCAATTGCCCGTCGTCGTTAGCCCGTATTCTGGTACTCCTAAGACTTTACTCGAATTCGGGCACCCGATACATTCATTACACTGAATATCACACTGGAATACGGTTTTACGACTCAGGGTGGATTTCACCAATGAAACAGAACGCGATCAATACGTATTGTACGTGTTTGTATGTATGTAATGTGTGTGTATATTGTCACTGACAGTGACAATATTCCATAGTAAATACTGACACAGCTCGTAAACGTGGCTTAAATAGGTGAATTTCGCCATAGGAGTAGTTTGAAGTCAAGCGGGCAAACAAAACGACCAAGTTTAATTGCACCTTTAGACGAATAAAACTGATTCAGTGTTAAAATAACATCTCGTTTGGTAATGAGGAGTTGGCGAACTAAAGAGCCAACCAGCAGAATCTCCAGGTGCTCATAGATTTATTGCGATTTATTATTGAAGGGGCAAATCACAGGGTACACGTTTAGTTGCGTTTCATTATATAGATGTTTCAGAAGTACGCGGTCATAAGGGTGACGTTCTGTAGCTGATGTACACTGTACAGTAAGGAAACAATGGTAGTTCCAAAACAAATCACTTTTCAAGCAGTTTCACAGGTTTGATGTTACCAAAAGCATCACTAAACAAAACGTGGCCCTGAAATATGACCACGTACAGTAGTACCCAACTGATATGGCTTACCGATGTACCTGCGCAGAAGATGAATTTTCAAAGCGCGGGAAATGCTATTGACCAATCGGCACGTTCCATGCACCGCGCTTCTTTTTCTTGAACCGCTATTGGTCGGCAGCCGCCGCCATCTTAGCGATCGCCGCGTGGCATGTTAGTCAGCCGCCATACTTCTTACAATGGCTTGCGAGTGAGATGGAACTAACAGCTGCAGTGTATCATGAACCTTATAATAGCGATCTTAGGTTGATTGTAAGTTTTAAGCATTCTTTCGTTAATCTTCGGGACCATACTTTATTTTCTGCGCGAACGAAGATTCACGACGCGCCATATCAGTTGGGTACTACTGTACTTCTGAAACACCCTGTATGTGACCAAGCGGGATGCAGCTATTAGGATATTAGTTCTTCAGTACCTACCCATCTTGAATTTTATTATAGGATATGGAGTGCAAGTCTGTATTAATTTAGGATTTTAATAGGTGTTTTATGTGCATCTAGTGTGCTATCCTAGTCTTACTACCAATGGGCAAGTACCCTCTGACGAATACTGCCAAACTTAACTTCAAAATCTGAGATAAATTGTATCATGTTTTAGAACCACTCACCAGCCTCCTTAAGCCAGGATAGGAGCGGAGAAATATAAACCATTGGAATTGCATAAAATCACCGATCCACGTCAGTTACTGAGATTTTATGCAATTTCATTGGTTAATATTTCTCTGCTTTTCTCCTCTCTGTTCCAGTGGACAGTCAGCCTAAGCAGGAAGTTCACTAATGGGAATTAATTTAAATTATCTAAGATTCGGAATTCAAGTTGTTAGGCTCGCTTGCCCCACAAAATACTTAATTTTTTGAGTCTGTGTTTCCTGATAGCTACAACCTGGGAGTCTTTAAGTCAAGAGTGAATAGATCACTTCTAGGCAAGCGTGCTCCATCTTAGACCGCATCATCGCTTAACATCAGGTGAGATAGTGGTCGAACGTATGCCTATCAATAATAAATAAAAAAATTGCTTTGAATTATTAAAGTAATCTTATTTAGAAAAATGAATTGCTGTTCGTTAGTCTCGCTAAAACTCGAGAACGGCTGGGCCGATTTCGGTAATTCTTTTTTTGTTTAGTTCGCCTAAATACAGGAAAGGTTTAAAAGCAATAAAAATTGGGTAGGTTGACGGGAGCCAAGCCACGGTGCACAGCTAATATTTCCCCAATTTCAGAATTAGGAATTAGAAGGTGATTATGCATTTGTCAAAGCGTGAAAATATGTAAAATGTTGTCAAATCAGTGTTCGATATGTTCTGACCTGTCAACGTCCGTAAGGCCCTATTAGAGCCAAGTTGTAGTGTCTTAATATCTTAATATTGTTCTTTTAATTTGCGGACGCTGACAGATTACCTCCAAATTATATAATAGTAAATCCTATATTCGTGAAGCGTTACACGCAATTATTTATTTGTGGTGCAAGCGGACTTTATACTACAATTTTATTTAGTGTTAATTTGTGCCTTATTTTGCTTCTTGCTTGAAATAATATTCATATTCGCATACGAAGTGGCACGAAAATTTGCTTACATATGTATTTGTAAACAAAATGGGGATCCATAAAATTATCTACTAATGTGTTTGGAGAGTTTCTGTCGTGAGAATTTTTCTTTTAAGTCTACTGTGTGAGTACTGTGGTCCCCCAAGATTACATGAGTTGATGCTCCAATTGCAATAATTAAATATTAGTTACAATTATTTGACAGTTAAGTATATTTTTATAGACCTTGTGAATGGCATTTATGTAACTTTATTAAGATTAGCATTTAACCCTTTATGAGTGTGTAAAATGTATATTTTAAATATAAGTGTATGTGAATCAAATAGGCCTAAATAGGCATAAGTCACCCAGGTCTCATGACCTGGGTGACTTATGCCCGGTTCCTGAGGTACTTTATCGGTCGTTTATTGGTAGTTTATCTGTCCGTTGACGCTATTTGTAATAACGCCATTGGTTGGTTCGTGGTTAACGGATAAACTAGCTCAAACAACGGGCGTTAGAATATTCAAAAGAACTAGAAAAGAACTAGTATTTTATTTATATTAATGTGTAGGTATATGTTAGATTTAGTTTAGGTACTCTGTGCAATGTTTAAATGCTTGTAACTTTTTAAATATCTAAATGGATTGTATCAATTTAACGTTACATTTAATATGAACTATCTATATAAAAATAACACAAAAAATATTTAATTATAAAAAAAAACAAGAAAAACTGTTTACATAGTGAAAATAAAATACACCTAGATTTTCGATGTCGGTCTAAATGTAATACAAAACAATGTAATAGACATAAAAACAATGTTGCTCGTAAATAATCTTCCATCTTTATCTGTTAGAATTTAGGATGTAATTAGAAAATATTATTTAGAATGTGAAACCTAGTTATATAATATTTTATCGACCTTTGTTAATTTTGCTCAAATGTCCTTATTTTCACGGGCTTTTTTATTGTTAGTTTATTACTGCAGGCTGCAGCAAAATGTAAGCTTTAGAGAGGTTAGCTACAGATTACAAGAGATTCTCGTATTTTGGAAAAAAATAATATCGTTATTTTAACAGTTCTTCTGCCCATCTCGAAAACGACTCAAGGAAAGGGAAATCCAAAACGTTACCCCAGCAACATCTTAAGTAACATAAAAACTAAGATAGATTTTTTAGATTCATAGACATTTCAATTCTATTACATCAAAATTCTTAGTGGGAGAAGTTAGCGCATGTAAAAATATATGCAACTAGCTGACCCGCGCAACTTCGCCTGCGTCACATTTTCCATTATTGCTCCGCTCCTATTTGTCTTAGCGTGATGATATATAGCCTATATATAGCCTTCCTCGATGAATGGGCTATCTAACACTGAAAGATTTTTTCAAATCGGGCCAGTAGTTCCTGAGATTAGCGCGTTCAATCAAACAAACAAACTCTTCTGCTTTAATATTAGTATAGATTGTGCGTACGCAACTTGGCCAACTACGTGCCGAATAACTTATATTTGGTTCAGAACTGAAACGATATTATGGAAAACATTTTGCCGCCAGTACAAAATCAGTTTTTTTTCCCAAATGACTAAAACTAACTAAAACATGCCCCTCAGGATACTCGAATATATTAATTATCTTTAATACTCTCTTAGCTTCTCTAAAGAATAACATTTTACTGCAGATTGGTGATTTTCTGAGAATCTTTCAAATTCACTACAACTGCAAGAGTAAGATCATTTCTTATACAAAGCCAGGACGCCCTGAGCACCAGACCTCGAATTCAATTTGTACCTATAACTTTATTAGTTTAGGACAGTCATTATTTTTTGGAAAACTAGGATATTAAGCTAACCTCAGTTAAGTCTAGACATAAAAAATACGGTAAAACAAAACCGTTGTGTTGGATTCTGTTCTTTTCTCTTTTTATTAATTTTTATAGATAAAAAATCCCTATTTGAATGAAACGCTTATGACCTCGCTGCTAAAACGGTTTTATTTAGTAGCCAAGTCAATCAGTCAATATTCTATTTTCCAAAGTATTTACGAAGCTTTTTTTGTGATGATAGCAGATTCTATGTTTAATTATTGTGTGTAATCGTAGTGAATCCACTGTCTATAGAATAGAAGTTACCCAACATATTTTAAGATAAGGGATGATTGCAAACATGCAAACCTTATTGTCCCTTACGTCAACCTCAACGACCGTGTATGTATAAAACTGCGTACAGGCATGTGTAGTGTAGTGTAGCGCTCTAGTCACTACCAGACTATGGTAGAGGTGGGGGCGAGGGCGGACCAACTCCCTCCCTGCTTCCCCGGCCTTCAGGTCTAGGGGGCCAAATCTTATGCCTCGGCCACACGCTCCGTCTTACCTGAAAGCATGCCTGCACAAAGCAGTTTGCGCAAAAAGCGCGTGCGTGTGGACGACGACGTTCAAGTTCCGCCTTGTAAGACGGAGCGTGTAGCCGGGGCATAACTCAAACCTGCTAGCTTGGGCAACGGGCATGTGTGATACCCCTTTAGGTTTACACGTCCACTGTCTATATTCGGCTGTATTAAAAAAATAGCACAAACGAGATGCGCTGAGAGTCCAAGAAAATTACACCGAAAATTAAGCTACCTACTTTTGTAATCACGATCACGAATAATAGCGATTCAGGAAAATGTAACTAAGTCTATTAATTTGGGGTTTACTTGAATGTGTAGACCAGGTCTAAAATAATTAAAAAAATCTGTTAGTCATTATTTTTGTGGAAACCCAGGGTGAAAATTTAATTCTATAAAAATAAAATAGTTGTCCCTATTTCTAACAAATTGTAACAAAAATAAAATGAACGTTCTGGAAAATGTTAACATTTTTTGTTATTAGAATAGTTCATATCGGGATTGCTACCATGTACCTTTTCAACACACACACACACACACACATTGGTATACATGGTAGCAATCCCGATATCAACTATTCTAATGTTAGTGACCATGAAAGTTTATAACAATATATTTTTTGTTATTTTTGGGAGAGCCAAGGTCAAACGTAATTTAAATTAAATTGCTAAGTTTAAACCCAACTATCCCAACCTATGAAGTGAGCTTTAAATGTTTTGTACGACTTAACCGAATGAAACAAGGATGAATTATTATTTAGTGAAAATAGCTCCAGTGTGAGAATATTCATTAATTGTAAAAAAAAAATTGTATCATCTCGTCTATTTAATTGCTTCCTAATAATAAAATGTATTTGACTTCCACACCGACTGGCATTTGTTTTATGATACACCTGTACAATTTTCACCCAAGGTCGCCTCCTAACCTGGCGGGCCACGACGAGTTTCAAATTTTCTAATCTTTATGGACCTGTTACGAGCTTGGGGTTCGTGACAATAAAAACAGCCGATTAATTAACCAAAACTGACACTTTAATTATCAACAGTAATTAACACTTTAAACGCACTAATTATAACACACAATCGCACTATTAAACACTTCACTTCACTTAATTCGCAGTTGAAGATCGCTTCCGATGTATCGCTTGTATCGCCAATTCAATACTGACTCAGTCGCGAGCGATGCGCACCTTATAATAATATAGTCCCACAGTAATTTCCAGAACCTTCGAGAATGGAAATATCTAGAAAGTTCGGGAACATACCGGTCCCGACTGACTAGGTGTCGAAACATCGAGAATGTTCTAGCATCGAAAAGTCTAGAAAGATCGTGACCTAATTAGTTCCACTACTCGATACTAGATGGCGTTAGTAGTACGTTGTGAACCCGGCATTAATTCTGGCGCGTAACAGACCCATTATCATTACCCTTCTTGAAGTTGAAGAATAATCAGCTCAAAATAATCACGGATACTACGTAAAAGGGGCCTATTATTCAACACGTATGATAAAAGTTTTCATACGTGTTGAACAATAGGCCCCTTTTTACCATGTCCATTTATATATTATATATCGCAAAACAAAGTTGGGCGGCGTTTATCAAACCTGATGTCAGTAAGGCTCAATTCATACTGGCGCAGAGTCCCAGGCGTCGCGAAGCGTCACGTTCTTCAACAAATATTTCGCGTCGCGACGCTTCAACTATGCGCCAGTGTGAATCGAGCCTAATAGTCAGTATTGTAGTGCGAGTGTCTGCCATTGGACAGTGCAATGTATATTTGTGCGTGTGGGTAGGTCCCATTTGTTCTATGGAACATGACTACAAATCGAGAAAATATTGTCCCTATCTGTAATATAGAACAGTTTGTCACGTTTTTGTCTCAAATTGATGTCCCTTCGTCCAGCATACTCACCATGGAATCCTGATATTTCATGAATGTCAAAAAACTGTTCTGAAATAGTGCTAAATAGTGCCCAAAGGAAAAAAATAGTGCTCTTGTACTTGCGAAGTTATAGCCATAGTTCGATGAGTATGCTGGACGAAGGTTTCGCCCAGCATACTCACCTCCGTCCGGAGAATCTGTATACGCTTCAAACATAATTCATACTTCAAAAAATAGTTCCCAAATAGTGCCAAACGGTGCCCAAAAAGAAAAAACAGTGCTCGAATAACTTCGGAGTTATAGGCTTCGTTCAGTGAGTATGCTGGGCGTAGGTTCTACGCCCAGCATACTCACCTCAGTGCGCGAATATCGAACGAGCTATAGGTATAATTTACGTCTCAAAAAATTGTGCTTGAAATAGTGCCCAATATCAGTCCAATTTTTGCTTGACTTTTGACTTAGAAAACCATTAAATTTTAATGTAAACTTCTACATACTAACGTAAAATGGGGTACAGTCGTCGACACATGTTTTTGGACAAAAATATTAAACTTTCTAATTGTAGACTTCATGTTATTGGAAATAATTATGGTATTTTCTCACATGTCAAAAACTTTCGATTAAATGCATTATTATATATTTTATAAATAATAATAAATGAATGAAACTTTAAGCGTAAATGAAGTCTATTACTTCATTGCATTGTGTGTTTGTCTGAATAAAAACAGTCATTTGCAGCCAATAAAATTAATATCTTGAAAAATTGTAAAAAGGAAATTATACAGTTTCTTTTTGTATATATGTTGCAGGCAAAACTTATAACCAGTCAAAACTAGTACTGTGACATAGTTATACAAATTTTTAAAACTCTTTCCAATAGTTTCATCAATGAAAGGTTTAGCAATAAAAAACATTTTTAATTACTTACGTTATTTATTACTATTTAAAGGGCCAAAGTAATCAGAATTCTAGTTAACTAGTTCACAGCTTTTGTTAACATTCATAATATAATCAATGTAAATAGAAAAAATTGTAGTTTTAATATTGTATATAATATACATATAAAAAAATGTTTAGCCAAATATTGGTAAAACTTTCTAAAATATAACACGTAGGTACTTGTACTTTGTTTTACTGCTACAACGTTTTAATCACAATAAAATTATCTTACAAATAAGTATAAATTGAGCAATCACAGTTTATAATCACGTTTTTTTTATTAATATTAAATACCCTATAGTAATTACAAATTAACAATCACAGTTTATAATCACATTTCTGTAAGTTATTAATAAAATAACTTTTACAAGAACAAAAAAAAAACAAACAAACAATAACAAAATAGGAACTAACAAGTTAGGACCGATCTTCATCTTACATTCGCGTATAAATAATGCAGTGTGGTACAGTATATTGGGAATTACTACAAACTTTTTTACTAAGGTCATCATAGCAGTTCCAAGTTCTCTTTAGCAATCGATAGCACTTTGACTTGTAATGCCCCATGCGTCCTGATTCACCATTTGTAAAATCTATTACCGACAGAATTTTAAAGGTGTCACCGTTTATTATGATCTCTTTAGGAATTTCATCAATTTCTATTTCAATTGAAGTATTAATTTCAATAAATACGAAGTATAGTACTTCATATTTGTATGCGTTTTTACCGTTACATAATTGGTATTTACATTTCCTTTCAGTATCATTTACTAATAGAGCTTCATTAAGGGCTCCAATACCTTGAGTCGTCAATATGTTTACATTTATTGGAATCCAACTACATTTTGTGCCAGAACCTTTATTGATTTCACAGTTCTGGTTTGTACAATTTAAGTATCTATTAGCACTATAAAAACCATAACTTTGTATGTTATCTATTATAAAAGTTACATTACACTCACAATTTTTGCAACTACTAAAATCGGATTCCACAGTATCATATATTTTAGCCAATACCTTAGAACGAGTAGTGTAAATATCTTTTGGTTTTCTAGCCTTCTTAGTGATTTTCTTTAGATTGTCATACGTGATCAAACTTCTGGTCAGTTGTGAAAGATCGTTTTTTTTATCATTGATATATTTTCTAATATTAGGTCTATCTAAATATGCAATTGAAAAACTTTGGACCACGGAATCAAAAGCACACGTATTAATAAACGTGAATCTGTATGTTCCTGAAGTAGAAACACTGCCGTTTTGTAAAATATGTAATTTTGTACGACGATTGATTCGTTTTTTATTTTTCTTCTGTTTAGACACCAGTCCCCGCCAGTCTTCAATATAATTTGGTTCGCTCCTAAAAATTGAGTTTTCATAAAATGATTCATCATTGACGAGAGTATTTATTTGTGGTGTGTTATGGTCACTTATTTCATTTTTTTCATCGACAATATTTTCAGTTCCTTCTTGAACATCAATCAAGTCACTTTTGGCTAAGCGTATGGAACCGGTTATCAAAGGCTCGTGTTTAATAATAAACTCATCTACGCGGTACTTATTTGAATTTGTTTTAAAAAATAACTTTTTTACGTCTTTCATATAACTTTCTACATTTGAACTGGTTGGAGTACAATAATTACTGTTAAAATAAGTCATCATTATATTTCCCCATAGTGGAAGTTTTTTAAGAATCCTAATCAAAGTGTCCTTTATTTCCGGCAAGTAATAAATATTTTCGATTTCAGTTTCTTGATCACACAATTGTTTAATTAAATCTTCTTTCTCCTCAAGATCTTTATACATTTTCAGAAGCGGGTTTTCTTCTTTATCTAATCCCTCCCATAAAGAATGTTTAATTGGAACGTGATTTTCCGAATCTACATTTTGTATTTCACATTCCTGCAAATTAGTTTTGATCCGGTTTTTTAATTCTAAAATCGCCGTTTCACACCGTGTTAAATTTCCATTTCTACTGCCGCGGTGTTTATTATTTGCTATAATATAAACATTTTCTATAATTTTCTTTACCTCTCCGTATGAAACACATTTTTTAATCAGAATCATACAATCAACAAAAAATTTTGTTACTCTTAGTGTCTATATTTTTGAAAATACTTTGATTGTACAATGTTTTTATGAAATGCGAAGTATCAAGGCGAACATAACAGGTTGGAATTTTTTTGGTTCTATTTTCTAAAATATTAAAACATGTATTTAAGTAGTCAGAGGTGGATTTATAACCACAAAATACTTTTACCACCGCACCTACTAAAGCTGCGGAATCATCAGTTACTACTTCATTTGGAGGTTTTCCATTAGCCAACCAAGATTGTAACCAGCTAGCAATAGTATCTAAAGAGTGACTTTCTGATATACACTGTGAAATTGGCACGCTACTTTTAACGGTTGTATCTGTCATCATAACATACAAAAATATAGGACTTTGCGACTCTTGAGATAGTTGTGTGTGTTCATTGACGACAGGCCGAAGATTTTTATTAAATATAGAACCTGTTGCGTCTATAGAAACTCTAATATAATTAAACTCTTTTTGGCATTTTTTATAATAATTCTTTTGATCGTCCGTCCAGTAAAATGTATAAAATGGAAAAGCAGAAACATATCTAACACATTTATCAAAAGGTGGTGAAACACACATACAAGTAAGTGACAATATTGGGTTGGGATGGAAAACATCAACTTTTTTATTTTCATGTTTAATTCGATGTAGTGTTTGTAATTTTGGCAATACTGGAGGTTCCTTGTCATTTTTCTTCATTAAAGTTGAGGCTAATTTATATCTTATAGAAGCTGCTGCTTCGTGTTGTAATTTTTCACCTAATTCCCTTATTTGGTAATACCGTAATCGGTTTTTTTTACTGGTGTTATGAGAGTACTTTTTATTTTCATTAATTATGCAACATTCTAGTTTAATTAAATTTTCCGTTTCTAAGTTAGTTGTTATAATTATTTTTGCGTGACATTGATTACAATATCCTGTGCATTTGATTTCGTAATTGTCTTTCACAATATTATTTTTAAAACACCAAGTACATAAAGATCTTATTTCTTTCCATAGATGCATTTGAATTACATTAGTCCATTGGTTTGGTTTTAATTTACGTCTGACATTATACAGACTACCAGGGGCGATTTTGCTATTTCGGTGATAAAAATACCTTTGAGGCTTAATACTATCCCAAGTTATTGTATCCATATAAAATGTATGCGTACTGGTGTTCTCCGAAACACTATTAATGCTTTCGTTTGATGACGATGTAGACTTTTGATTTATCAAATTAGAATCATTATTACGAATTATTTCTTTTTTATCAACACCAAAAAAGTATTCGTAATTTCGTTTTATGCTTAATATGATTGATTTAATACTCATTTTGTAATTTAACCGTGTTTGAATTTGTTTATAAATTGAGTCATTTGCGGAAGGAATATTTTTAAAAAAGTCATCTTTGAATTCTGAAATTACTAATTTTTGCGTTTCTAATGAAACCTTTGGTTTAGGCCCTCGTTTTCCTTGCTGATCCATGTCGTTAGATTCACAAGAATTATCACAAATTATTATGCCATTTGTTTTCAATATTAACATAATATGAAATAACAACTAACTAACTAACATATTAATCAACATCAATAACATTATGAACACTTGTGTACTTATACTACCTATATTACCTGAAAATACCAACTATAGATGTAAAAAACATAACGGGCCCCACCGCTCACGCAGTACGAGTCAGAAAAAGTTGTCTTCTAACGTGGTAAACATTGTGTCTTCAAGATAATCTGAAAATAACACGTATTTAAATAATTTAATATAGGTATGACAGGCTCCAGCCTTCCTCTAAAGGTACTTAAGCACTTACGTGTTTTCCATTATTTTAGCGTGATTTCTATTATAAATAGCGAAGGGGCAAAACACGAGGCTGAAGACGATTTCCCGAAGTCACAACTCCCATAGAAAATGTGATGAATAGGTTGACGACACTTAAAAGTTTAAGTGCATTCGCCGGATGACAATCGGTAATAGTCTTCACTTCACGTCATATTATCTAAAAAATACATCTGTGTTAATTCTATAGTTACGTTTATACTTACTACCGACGCTCGCGCTGACTGATTCTACCTATTTCGATATTGAAATGTAACTAACGTGAACTTAAGACGAGAACAGATCCTGACGGGTAACGAGGACAAGCTTGTAATAAAAAAATTGAAGAAAAGTAAATTATATCCTAGCAAATAAGACAGTGTTTCATTTCCAGTAGAATTGGAGGATAAAACCAGGCCTCCGCAGAAGTAGGTATATAAATAGGTATTTGAGATCCAATTAGATAAACAAACAAGTTACATTACGTTATTATGTGTGTACCTACCTACATCAAACCTTTAAAAAAGTAACTAAGTAGGGGAGGTGGGCCCAAAACGGGTACGCTAAGGGATATGTACAATAAAAAAGTCCTAGAAAAGAAAATTAAAACTTCTAATTTTACTTTTTAAATATGTAATTAATAAAGATTCTAAAATAAGAACAAACATAAACATTTTCTTCATAATTCGATAAAAAAACAAAAAACAAAAAAAACCTTCAAACTACTCGTTTTGCCCCCATGGGGTGCCTAAAACGGGTACGGCGTTTGGGCATAACGGGTATAGGGTACTTATCGAGATCAATGGACACTAAAAGGAAATTTTGTTAATTAACTAATTCTATATTAAGACTTAAGTCTTCATTTTCATTGCAGTCTTCATTATTAAACTTATTATACTTTCTGTGTTCATCATTCATCATAAATCAACTTTAACGTCTCAGTTATTAACTATAAAATTAAAGTGATTCCTGACAGCCGTCACAGTAATAGGAACCTCTACCAGAATAAGTTGTGCACGTCTCGTGGGCCCACATTTGACAATCGTCACATTTGTTTGATCCAGTCCTCTATAAGCAGGTACCCGATTTACCCCTACCCGTTTTGCCCAAGAGCACGTTTTAGTTTTTACACTTCGTAACCGTAAAATTTAAACAAAGGTAGCAACAGTTTTCAAAGATAAAATAGCACAATACTAGCACGATCATAACGTAAAACTTTTGAGGACATATCATACACCATTTTTAAGTAAACACAACTATTCCAAACCAATATTTTTTAGTGGAAATAGCAAAAAAACATTTTTGTATCTTAACTTGAAAGCGCTTGTATCACTGTAGCGAGCCGACTGCATGTGATTGGTTGATGCTCGAGACACCGCACTGCACTCACACATTTGCAATTTTACTTACGGCGCGCAAATTTAAAAGCCTACCCGCTTTAGGCGGGGTACCTGTTTTAGGCCCACTTCCCCTAGGTAGGGTCATTGCGCTGGATCGCGGCCCTGGGTTGTTTCGCGGCCTTTTATAGGACCAACCGTATAAATATTGCAATAATAAGAATTCTATCTCACTCTTACCAACGCGTTGTGGCCCTTTAAAAAGTAGAATAGTTGCAGAATGTAATGCCTATTCAAATTGGTCGGTTAACCTAATCCATGTGCCGGATATAAATTGTCCATTTTGCCAGCCGCGCTGTCAGCGCACACACGTACGTAAACCTGTGTAATAAAAAACTTTTTACAAAAAAATACAACCGACTTCCAAAAAAAAACACTACAAAGTAAAAAATAACTTTAATTTCGGAACTCGGTGTCAAAATACAAAGAAACTAACAAAAACACCGACTTCCGAAATTAAAGTTATTTTTTACTTTGTAGTGTTTTTTTTTGGAAGTCGGTTGTATTTTTTTGTAAAAAGTTTTTTATTTTTCACTTTTTAGTGGTACCCCATACCTAACAACCTCCTTTTTGAAGTCGGTTAATAATTATACAGAAGAAAATTCGCAAAAGAAGCTCACTTTAAGAAGTATTTATTAGTTTTTAGACTAGATGCTGATAATCCAGGCTGCAGCATCAGGCCAGACTTATGTCACAATTGCATTGAACTTAAAATTTAGTCCTGTTTAAAATGAGCCCAAACACGACTATGGTGCTGTAATTTCAAGGTTCGTACTTTTTCTGATGCTCCTGGCTTCAGCATCAGGTCTCTATGTACTTCGGTGTTCCTCATTAACAGTACGTTTATCCACACATCGAGCCCACGAATCACCCTTTTCAATGATCCTAAACACGATATATCTGCTGTTAGTTGTCGAAGAGTTAGGTACTCTGCAGCATCAGGTCATGACTTGATGATCATGAGACCAAATGTGGCAAATGCCCTATCAAACATCAAAACAATTTACTAAAACAATCCTTGCCTGTTCGAGTAACTTCTTACCTACTGTTAAGGAGTTGTACCTTCCATCATCAGCCCAGCTACCTGACATGGTAACAACCATACGCAAATACACAAGATACTTCATAATATATGCAAAAAATAATGAGTAAGCCTATAAAATTTGAGGTTTGCCCTCGATTTCTCTAAGATCCCATCATCAGATCCTAATTTGGTGACAATGGGACCACCTCAGAACTATCTACTTTCGAACAAAAAAAGAATTTTGAAAATCCGTCGACAATTGGCGGAGTATTCGATGAACAAACATAGAAAAAAAAAAAAAAAAGCATACAAACATCCGAACATAGTACCTCCTCCTTTTTGTGAAGTCGGTAAAAAAAAAAAAAGCATACAAACATCCGAACATAGTACCTCCTCCTTTTTGTGAAGTCGGTAAAAAATAGCGAACAGGTCCCGCTTCTAAAGTAAGTATTTCAAGTTTACGATTACTTATTACTTGTGTGATTGTTTTTGAGTGATCATAGTTGTTTGTTCCATGTAATTTTGCATTTATTTTGGGAGTAAATTACTTCAATACCAGTTTTATTTGCTGGCCGCCAACCAACACAACAAATTTTTAGTAAAGTTGGTATACGGCCGGGTGGCCGCGGCACTAGCTCACCGAATGATACAAGTTTGCTTTCTTTCCTATTATTAGTGTAAAAAAAGCTTCGCTTTGTGCAACATTTTTTTATTGTTGGGGTTGGTTTAAATGCATCGGTTAGTTCACGGCCGCCAAAATATAATTTTATTCGGATTTATAGCTATATGTGGCCGCAAACTAACACATGCTAACAAAACAAATCTGGCTCGCGGCCGTCTAAAAATCATATGAAAAATAGACGGCCGCTATCTGACTATTTGAAAATAGAGGTGTCAGTTTACGGCCACTTCTTACACACAGACTGTTTTGGTTGGTGTTTAGACAATTTTTGTTATTACAGATGCCTACGAACAAACACAAAATAACTACAGATGAACCTGGAAGTTTGGAAACTTGTACCGAAGTAGTTCTACATAGTAGACCAAAGGAGCAACTGGGATCTGAAAATCGTGACACCGACTCGGTAACATTATCTCAAGGGCCAACTTTAAAAGACAACTTGCCATTATGTACCGTTACTACCACAGAAAAGTCGGAAGACGAAAATGAAATTTTGACATTTGGCGTCACTCACCAGCGACTAGAAAGAAGGTCTCTTTTATCACTGGATGATATTACAGTTAATTCACTTAAATCAGAACATTCAGATTCTCATGACGTTCTGTCAAAGAAATCATTCTCTTCTACAATTACATCCGCATCCGCCAACAACAAGATTTCAATAGATCCAAACACAGTATTCGAGCAACATCTGTTTATACCCCAACCTCTAGAAAAGTCCAAACAAAACGTACCCAAAGCTCGTATTCCGTCGGCGATGTCAGGGAAAAAATGGCGAGAATACTATCTACTAAAAGAAAAAGCTAAACAAGAAAAGAATGAGGAGAAAGAAAAAGTTAAAGAAGCTAGGAAGCAAGCCGTGAAGCATAAGCAAGAGGAAGTAAAGAAAAAAAAAGAAATACACAAAGTCAAGAAACTTAAAAAGGGAAAACTTTTAAAGAATAAAGATAATATTAAACAAAATTGTGGCCAATGCGCAAATATCTTAAACAGTGACACTGAGGACGATGAAAACAAAAATGTTGGCTGTGTGTGCTTTTTGTACTAAATGGTTTCATTTGAAGTGCACTGATTTTATAGAACTGACTTATGATGATGTTAAAGATAAACCGTTCAAGTGTAACATGTGCATTATTGATAAGGAATAGTTTTTGTATTCTTAGGTACAACTCGGTGTTTCAGTTGATTATTTTGATCTCGTACCACCTAGGTACTTAATTAAAGACTGTTTTATACTTTATATATTTTTGATAAGTACAATATACATTATAACAGGTAACTAGGATACCTAGTACATAATTCCATTAGACACTTACTGATTACTCGTTATAGAAATTGTTGAAGACTGATTACTAACAGTTACTGTTAACAAGTTAATTAATACATACATATAAATGTTGAACATTTAAAATACTAGTCTAAACGCTCAAATTATGGAGTATTACTCAATTTTAATAGAAAAGAAATGTTAATGTTAACCAAACTTAATTTGTAGCAATATACTTAAACTGATTATAAAACGTGTTTTATTTCATTATTTGTTGAGATAGCAATGTAATGTGTTTAACAACGAGAGAAAAATAACTGCATTAGAGATGAATGAAAGTGTAGTACCTATGTTAGAAGTATGGAAGAAACATAAATGTATTAGAGCTTAAGAGTTTCGAGTAAGGAAAGAAAAGAGGGAAAATAGAGGAAAGAAAGAAGAATGGACAGAGGGAAGAATTGTTGCAGAAATTAAAGATGAAGGTGAGTTGGGAGAAGGTAAAATGGTGTACAGATTAGAATGCCTGAATGACGAGATTGTAGAGCGTGACCCTAGGCTAGATGAACAAATCCTGTGGAAATATGTTAGAATCGTGTCAGGTAAGGTTAGGTTAGAGCACAAGAAAGGGATGAATTGAAGAAAACGTGCTTTTTAAGAGTAAAGGCATTTGAGTGACAATCGCGATCGTATACCCTATGTGGAAATTAATGATAGGACCAATATTTATGGTGAAAAGTGTACGAAAACACAAAAAGTATGTAATACTCGTAAGTTAATATTGTATGTAAAACTAGCGGCCGCGAACTAATTCAAGGGTGGCCGCGAACTGAAAAAAGTGGCCGTCAACCGGCATTTTGAGTAAATTTTAGATAAATATTTATTTAGAAAAAAACTGTTAGAATATTCCTCCAATACATATTTCGAAAAATAACTTGATGATATCTGCTACGCCTACAGAAACAATCAGAACATGAATTATGGACATATCATACTAATTTCAAGGAGTAAAGTTGGGAAGGCGACTAAAAGGCCGCCAACCGGCGCAACGACCCTACCCATTTTTAAAACTTCTTAAGCATGTCCCTAATTTTAAGTGTAGGTACAGTGTCATATTCAACGAAAAAATGAACGTGTTTTTGTAAAAAACAACTCGCTTGCTACCTAGTTTTACAGTGCAATTAATGAATGAGTGTAAAATCAATTTAGTTAAATGCCACTATTATAAATTGAAATATACTTACTGATTTGGGTGCAGCTCCTATATTGATTACGTAGGTACTAGATACACAATTTTATATAGGTAAATAATGACATCACCAACACATTGTTTGGTTTTGCAACCCACTATGTAGTCAAACTCAAAAGCCGGCGTTATTATAATGATGTGCGACGAAGTAAACAAACAAAGAAACTGAGAAGCGCTTGTTCGTTTCGATTGCTTTGTGACACAAAATGGACCCTTATCACCTTCAAAATACAGATCAGTCTTGTCTAAAAATCGTAAGATGTTAGGGCAGCGCCATCTAGTATTTAAACATAAACATATTCATTTGCGTCGCGGGCGCCGCGCGCATGAAGGTATAGATAAATATGGAGTCCACACTTCGAATACCTACTTGAAGCAGAAATGAAGTATCGCTATCTCGCTCAATGTGGTCTAACCCTCTCTTTCTAAGTAGGGTGACCGTTATTCTTTTTTCTCAGGACAGCACTTTGTAAGTAGTTGCTTTCCGTTGAGTGGACAATATGTACCTATGCGTACAAATTACGCATAAAACAAGCCGTTTGTTACAGTATAAAAGTTTGAATGGTTATTTTATTATTAACACGGATATACGAGATGAAGTTCATGGAGTACTTAGTTAACCCGCTCCAATGAAGTCGCGGGCGAAGTGCTAGTAATTATATAAAAACACTTTCCAAATTAAAATCATTTAGTAACTATTCTTTTATACATGACTAACGATCATTGCTCTGTGTAGTTTCTGTCTCCACCCACGTTAATCACTGAGTATATTTTCTGTATGACTCATAAGTAAGCACGTATAATATGCTTGTTAAAAATAGTATTTGCTATTTTTTAAGCAGTATGGTTTCATGCATTTCATTGCAATAAATTGAGTTCATGATCGGATGGTTAATTTCTTGTAACAGAGGAGTAAAATGTTGTGATATAAATGATACAATATTTATTTATTTTCGATGTCATTTACTCTTACTGCCAAAATTAGCACTTGGTGTAGCCAGATCAGCTATTTTCACTATAGACTCTTCACGTGTCACTTGATATCTGAAAATTATATCAAGAACATTACTTTTTGCCATAATATGTCAAATACTATATTGCTAGAAACATAATACTGTGTGTGGAGGTTCCCATTAGGTTGTTGAAAATGCTCTTTCATAAAATTTCATTTTCAATGATGCAATGGATGACTACAGTTTCCTCTGAGTACTATTTTTAAGAAATAAAGAAAAAACATTGTTGTTATATTATTTTATGCTCTAAATAATTAATTACAAAATATCTAATAACAGACATTCGTTCCCCGTATGAGTATGTGTATGATTTAATGACTAAGAAACATGTTCACATTTAATATTAAAGATCCCGGAGAAAGTCCCAGGTATATTCTCAATATGGTCACACTACTTCAAAATTACTTCCGATGTAAACAAAAAGATAAAATTGCACTAAGTCAATGAAAATCGATGAAAACCTATTTGATATTGACATAGTTATCAGTATACTCATTTATTAGTACGTTTAACACATTGGTTAAGCGTTATGTGAAGTAATTCATAGAAAAAACAAAGAAATATGTTTAAAATGACTCAATGTCAGAAATCACGATTTAAACACTTTCACGTGAAATTGTATATCACCTCCTGGACACCACGTATTACCGCAACCATGCTCTTCACAACTGTGCACCATTTCTTTGATTATACCTTCAATTACAGACAAATATTTCAAACGAAGCTGTGAACCGTAATGTAAACAAGCGCCATGTTGGAACATTTTTACTGACAACTTGAAATATGGCGGTCAATGTTGCCACACTACCAAATCCCAAGGAAATGGGATTAAAATTCACATTATATGCCAATCACGAAAAGCATCCGTGATCTACAATTTAAGGATTTTTTATATAAGTAATCGTAGTTCAACTATTTATTTGTAGACACATTATCTAAAAGTGTTTTACTTCAGATTCTGTTAGTTTGGTGAGTCTTTTTAAGAAGTTAGAAGGAGATTTCATAAAAGAGATTTCCACACTAAGTCCACACAAGAAAGAGAAGTCGGCCACCATAGAGTGAGATAGAATTGCGTAGGTATTTGACTCAAACAGTTGTTCCAAGTCTGGACTCCATATTTATCTATAATCTATACCTTCATGGCCGCGCGTCGCTTTGTGACACAAAATGGTGTGCGTTCGCCCAGCGGAATGTTGTTGAATTAAAAGATTTTAATTATGCAGATATTTAGTGTATGACGTCGTATAATTGTGTATGGTATAAAAAAATTTGTGCACGCAGCCATTGTGGAGAAATTCACCAAAAACTGATTCCGCTGGGCGAACGTTGTCCTGGCGGAACTTTTTTTAATCCATAGATTTTAGAAGAAAAGAGATGTGTCCAAAAATTAGTGTGTATTTGTGTGTAATTGTGTATGTATGAATAAAATTAGTGCATGCATAAACTTCGGAGAAATTCAAGTTTCCGCTACGCGAACGTTTGGCCATTACCTAGTTTTCATATAAAGCGCTTACATAGAGAGCTGTAGATTTTTACATAAGTTGTTTTGAATTTGTTTATATTTGTTTAAAAAATAGATTTAGAAAAAATCGTAGGGCTTAAAAGATAAAAATATAAACGTAAAATACGCTTATTAGGTCTTAGTTCTTAAAGTATGCACTTTGGGGTCTAGATTTTCACGTTTATACAAACCTTGTAAGTGTCTGCAACATGTTGCCAAGTATCAATGATGTTCCGTTAGTAATTAAAGAGTTATAGGACAATATACCATGAATTGATCACTGTTTACAAAGCAGTCAAATATCACGACGTTCTAAAGGAATTGCATGGTAAAATGTATGCCAATAATTAGTGTATTCATTCAACTATTCACATGCAAAATTTCATGTCATTAAATTCAGAAAAACAATTATAATACTGACGAAGCATCGAAAACCTACATAACCCGACCAAGTTCGAATAGCTACAAAAAAGCGGCCGTGCAATATATTTAGGTCACATCCCAAAATTTACAGTATAATATCGGTATTGAATTGGTATAGGTGATAACACAATTGTTGTTTCGATATAATAATGTCATTTATTTTTGTACACCTACTTTTTAAATGTATTTGACTATGACAGAAAGTAGGTACTATTTACGTAGGTACTTTATTTAAGTATGCTTTTGAGACTTTAGATAATATAATCTAGATATACCTATTATTTAAGACAAATAAAATTCATACAGCTAATTTCTATTGAAGATTTCACGGATCAGGATTCTAACTAAGTATAGACCCCTTAGGGAAATTAAATAATTACCACATGTAAGTACCTACTACTGTTTAGGTAAATATTTATCATATTGTAGCTTATTACACTATTTAACCAATGGACTAGGCATGCACGAGCGTTCCCCTTTGCAACTTTAGTGGATCAAACAATCTAATAACTTAAAAAAAACTACTTCTTGAATCGATTTTTTAATTGATGTACCTATACCGTTGTACTGGTAGGTAGTGACTTATGTATGTTGAGGTTATTTACTGTATTTGCTACTCATTTAAGAATATTTTCTTGAAAATACCTTTTTATACCAATGTTTTAGTTTATAAGCACTTTTTTAATGTTGATCAAATCTAAATATTCAATCAAAATATTCATAATCGTTTATTAAACTTATTTTAGTTAAAACACATTTAAGTATATTGCTGTCGTTGCAAGCGTTTGTTAACGTTATCATAATTACCTACTTACATAATTAAGTATTATATGTAATTAAAAATATTTTTGTACTCGAATATTTAAATAGAGAAGTACTTGTTAATTGAAGATTTATTTTTATCGTAGATAGTGGCGTTATTATTAAAAAATAATTTTCATTCAAGAAATGCAATTGTTTTATTTTTTCCTAACGCTTGTGTACGTAACTGTACCATATTAATAAATACTATATTGCAAGGTTAAGAACGTTTCTAAGATATATGGCACGGCCGCTTTTTTGTAGCCATCCGAACTTGGTCGGGTTATGTAGGTTTTCGATGCTTCGTCAGTATTATAATTGTTTTTCTTTAATTACTGAATTTAATGACATGAAATTTTGCATGTGAATAGTTGAATGAATACACTAATTATTGGCATACATTTTACCATGCAATTCCTTTAGAACGTCGTGATATTTGACTGCTTTGTAAACAGTGATCAATTCATGGTATATTGTCCTATAACTCTTTAATTACTAACGGAACATCATTGATACTTGGCAACATGTTGCAGACACTTACAAGGTTTGTATAAACGTGAAAATCTAGACCCCAAAGTGCATACTTTAAGAACTAAGACCTAATAAGCGTATTTTACGTTTATATTTTTATCTTTTAAGCCCTACGATTTTTTCTAAATCTATTTTTTAAACAAATATAAACAAATTCAAAACAACTTATGTAAAAATCTACAGCTCTCTATGTAAGCGCTTTATATGAAAACTAGGTAATGGCCAAACGTTCGCGTAGCGGAAACTTGAATTTCTCCGAAGTTTATGCATGCACTAATTTTATTCATACATACACAATTACACACAAATACACACTAATTTTTGGACACATCTCTTTTCTTCTAAAATCTATGGATTAAAAAAAGTTCCGCCAGGACAACGTTCGCCCAGCGGAATCAGTTTTTGGTGAATTTCTCCACAATGGCTGCGTGCACAAATTTTTTTATACCATACACAATTCTGTATACCGGAGGTAAACTATCCTAAGTCCATTTTTTTCTAAATGCATTTCATAATGCCATTGTAACAATCTTATATCGATTTACTTAGTGGCATACTATTTTAAGTCCAATAAGAAAAAACTAAAAATTTTCGAATTCGGTAATATGTTTTAAGTCCGGATCACTTCAGAGGTAAACAATCTCATCTGGACTTATGCTTTTGTGTCGCTCAATTGTGTGAAACGAAAACATCCCAAGTCCAAATAGGATAGTTTAGAACGTAGGTAAATAAGTTAAAAAAGCTATTATATAGGTTTATTCAACAATGGCATCACGCAGCCGTATTTTAAAAATATTAGAACTGGCAGAAAATTCATCAACCGGAGATCGGATTCAAAATACGGGTAGTTGACTTAATTTCGTTATTTGTTAGGTTAATTTGTATAAAAATTCTCATTAAAAAGTATAATAATAGCCTAGCTGGCTTCGTAATAGGTACTATTCCTTTGGTTAAATACTTGCAATACGATGGAATACTGCTATGGCAATGTATGTTTATAATAACTATAATCATTTTAGAAATATTTTTATGGACTTATGCTTCTGAATCAAAACTTAGTAAACTTATTTTTTTGCATTACTTTAAGAATTTATGATTCAGGCAAATATTTGTAAAGAAAACTATATGGTTATGCTAATGATTTTGAAGTATAAAATCAGTAACTAGATTAAATGAAATTTGGATTATCGTTAAGCAAACTTTTTTGCACACTTACCTAATTTAGTTTCTTGTTAGCTGAAATAATCATAATACATTATTTTACATAATTTTATTTATGATGGCTTAATGAAAAGTTTCTGGATTATTAAAAATAATTATCACTTAATGTTCTAGGATCAAAATACCCTATTTTATTTAAAACTTACCCATTTAGATGTCTATTGCAGATAAAGAAAAAAGAGACACAGCTAAAGAATTACCTACTAGTGAATACCTATATGCAGAAAAAGAAAATGTAGATTTTGAGAAGGTTGTTAATAATGATACCAGTTTACTAGATAATGATATTAATATTTCAGAAGAATCTGTGTCAATATTAACTGAAGGATTAGTAACTGAAAGTTACCAATTAGATTTACATCATGAAGATGAAGCATGTACCTAATTCTTTCATAACAGTACATAATAGCCCAGTCTCTGTCAGAATGTTAGATGATGACCTATATTTCAGCAATAGTGATGATTCAGTTAAAGATTTTCAAGACTTATTATCTACTAATGGTCCTTTTATTAACAGAAAAATTAACATTGATAAAGAACCATTTCAAATTTCAAAATCAGTTACTTTGCAAGTTAGAAAAGAAAACTTTGGGTTTTTATACTATAAAAATTCATTTGATGATGAAAATTTCAAAATGATAGACTTAAGGCGTCAGAAGAGGAAAGAGTTGACCTTTCCAGAAGGTTTACAAAATATGAACAACAATTGAATTCCAATTTCAGCCAAAAAATATAAAGATATCCAGGATTTACTTCTGTATTTGCCCTCATATTGTCATAATTATTATAAAAAAATTACCACAATCTTCCACTGCATCGGACTTTCCCGACGACGATAATGATTTTGAATAGAAATTAATAAAACTTGTGATTAATGAAATATGATTTTTATTGTACCTACTTTGAGAATCAGGACTTAGGATATTCTGTTAGTACATTTATCTAGGAAAATTCATATTATGGGTTTAGAGTAAGAATATCGCAAGTCCATTATTTAATTATATTTTTATTAAAATCATTAAGTAAAAAAAAAGTACCTATTAACCCTTTATAGCGCTAGATAATTATTTATAATAATTTTATAAAAACTAGGTGCCACATGGGGATTTATTAATGGGAAAAATAATATAAAAATTCACCACATGAAAAAAGTATTTATTTTTACAAAAAAACTATGTGTTGCAGAAATACAACATTGCTTCAAAATGTTCAAGAAAGTTAGGATAGATGGAAATTTTTAAAACAGTTGTTTTGTTTATTATAGCTTATGCTAACCCCACATTTTTCGCAAACTGTTTGGGTATACCCTGTGCAGGCTGGAAATTTGCACCTCATTCTCTTATCCACCCAATTCGGCCAGTGCCCATATTGGTCCAACCTCACATCTTTTGGAGGAACATGTTGAGCTGGACCCTTCTTTTTATCTTGGATAAGATATTCAATATCGCTTTTGCGCTTTGTTCGGTTAATCGTCTTATATTTGCACAAATTCTCTGCTATAGCTAATCGGAATTCAGCAGAGTTGAGAATTTTACTGGTACTACCTTTTGCTGCATTTATTCTTCGGTAGAAAAGCCATGAATTACACATAGCCATGTCTAGGAAATGATAAAAAATACGTAGGTACCATCGCTTACTACGGAGTTTGATCTTATAGTGGCCCATCACACAATCTAATAGATCTACACCACCCATATGTCGGTTATATTCTCCTACGACAAAAGGACGTTCAACAGAAATGTTTGCTTTTTAGACTTGTCCCACCTTCTTACAGCATATGTTGGGTGTTTTCCTGCAAAATTGGAAGCTAGAGTGACAATTTTATTCCAAGCTTCTACAGCCACATCAACGCCAAAAACGCCACAAAGAGTATAAATTTGTCTGATCTCTTATATGGTTGATAACATCTTCTGAAAACAAATATGAAAATACCTCAACTGGAGTGTCTAAACGAAGTATTTCGGGAGGTAACGTCTAAGATCCAAGAAAACGAATTTGGTCATCATTTATGTTCAGGCTTTTCGTTTTCCATATCATATTCGTCCTAGGCACGCGATTAGATGTACTTAGAGCCGCAGTTGAACTAGTGCTAGGAGAAGCGATGGCTAGAGTTGATTCCGTTGCAGTACTACTGGGCTGATTGTATATGGATGTAGTTTCTGGGGTGGCGGCAGCTTGAACACCAATTTCCAAGTCAGGTGGTTCCTCTGGGTCTTCATCGGAACTTTCGTGCTCATTCTGTTGTAAAGTATACGTTGGATCGGCGACATCGTCGTCGTCAGAAAAATCAAGACCATCCTCACTGTCTCCCCATTCTCCTAAAATACTTTCCAGGTCCTGAGAAGTCAAATTACGCCATTTACGACTCATTCTGATGCTGAAAAAAATACATCCAAAATTGTAAAAAATGGCAATAAAATCTATTACAAACGCGCAATGTTGTAGTCATGCAACAAAACAAAATCAGTCCAAAAATAAATAATAAAGCTTGAATCTTTAAAAACTTACTATAGATAATTGAAATAGATAAACATACCTTTTCCTGATACCAATTTCAATAGCCAAATATCAATATTGCACCAAAAAAACACTTTTCGTAAACAAATTCAAAGAGAGCTGAACCGGTTTGTTCACGTTCAAAATTTGAATGCGAATACCGATAAAGTGTCGCCATCTAGTTTGTCGATTTGTAACTAAATCATTAGAACGCTTTGTTGTCGATGTACAACACCGAGTAAAGTCGATCTATCGGGTTTTGGCATAATGTTAGGTCTAGTGGAATGGTATGTTGCAGGATTGCAACATGGCTCCATAAAGGGTTAACACACTTTTAAATAACAAATAAAAGTTTACATAGAATTTCACATAATTGTGTAGTCAAGTGACATACATGAATAATGTTCAAATTATGACTTAAAACATGTGTACTGAACAATTGGCGTAATGTGACTTATTATAGTTTGCCTCCGGTGTACAGAATTATACGACGTCATACACTAAATATCTGCATAATTAAAATCTTTTAATTCAACAACATTCCGCTGGGCGAACGCACACCACAAAATGGACCCTTATCACCTTCAAAATACAGATCAGTCTTGTCTAATAATCGTAAGATGTTAGGGCAGCGCCATCTAGTATTTAAACATAAACATATTCATTTGCGTCGCGGGCGCCGCGCGTCGTAAGCCCCATACCTATTGACCGTACGTGCATCCATTACTGCCACACTATATTGAACTTTATCACATGAGGAATACAGGTCAATTCCGTAAACGTTGTGGTACCGTCCTTGATCCGGAAAATGATTATTTTGAATAATTTTGTCAGTTGTAATGTAAGCATTAATAACAGCAACTTTATTTTTCATGCATGATTTACTTCATTTGATATCTTAATCCTTCAAGCGCCGTGATCTAGACAAAATATATAAAATCATTGTTCCTAGCTACCGGGGTCCCATGCGACGCGCGAAGGCTTAATCATATTATTATAAAGTATTATTAAAATAATGTGTAATTAATAATATTGCGATTCTAAAGTAAATACTCCCTTACATAGACAATTAATAATTTACACAAGACAAAAATTGTTAGAAAGAAAGTTAATAATATTGTATTCGACTGTACTCAATGTAATGTATGTAAAAGTTTACAATCAAATTTAATGGTTTTCTAGGTCAAAAGTCAAGCAAAAATTGGACTGATATTGGGCACTATTTCAAGCACAATTTTTTGAGACGTAAATTGTACCTATAGCTCGTTCGATATTCGCGCACTGAGGTGAGTATGCTGGGCGTAGAACCTACGCCCAGCATACTCACTGAACGAAGCCTATAACTCCGAAGTTATTCGAGCACTGTTTTTTCTTTTTGGGCACCGTTTGGCACTATTTGGGAACTATTTTTTGAAGTATGAATTATGTTTGAAGCGTATACAGATTCTCCGGACGGAGGTGAGTATGCTGGGCGAAACCTTCGTCCAGCATACTCATCGAACTATGGCTATAACTTCGCAAGTACAAGAGCACTATTTTTTTCCTTTGGGCACTATTTAGCACTATTTCAGAACAGTTTTTTGACATTCATGAAATATCAGGATTCCATGGTGAGTATGCTGGACGAAGGGACACTCAAATTGTTCCATAGAATAAAGTAAGTAGGCTTAGAATAATAACGTAAGTAGGTATATAAACTTCTTAATTAATATGTTTAGATGGTTACTCACCGACAGAAATTTTAACGGATTTTTCATTTACGTCTTATAAATCATGGAAGAATTTGGGAAAAGCGACTCCCATTAAGTTCTGTGCATTCACAGACAAATAAAAACAAGCAAAAGCTAAAGTCCGGCCACGAAGCAGGAAGAATTTCGTCCGTTGACCTGTTATTACCTGTCTCTGTCACTCCCGCGTAAATAGAATGAGTCTCGCTCGCACAGATGCAATGGCCGCCGTCCTCATGGATTGTAAACCTTTGCCTGAGAGTGTAATGTTTCTTCTTGTTTGCAAGTGTGTGTCACGTAAAAAAAGAAGGAATCGAAATTAGTTAAACTAGATGTTAATGTAGATAAAACTGTTGATTCTTTTGTAATAAATGTGATAGGCGAGACGTTTTCGGAAAGTAACTCCGATACAGAGGAATCGTATTCTGATTTTTGAATTTCATTTATTTTAATTTTTGCCGTTTATGTAATTATAACTCGATTTTTATAACTTGTAATATAAAATCTAAATACATCATTTATATGATATTAATATTTTTTTTATTTTCTAAGTTGGTACTTTCTCCTACAAATATTTCATGTAAACCGCACTTAATACACAGACATTGTGACTTAATACAAAAATGTTTGTGACCACTGCCAGTAGGTAAAAAGGTCATTGTACGAAATTCTTCCTGCTCGGCGACTGGACTTTAGTATGTAGTTCTATAGTAACAAATATGTATGTTCAAATAGGGACAATATTTTCTCAATTTGTTCTATTACGTCATGTTCCATAGAACAAATGGGACCTACCCGTGAGTGTCACTTCTGAAGAATCACAATGAGCAACCGCAGTTTTTTAAAAATGGTGTGAATTATGTGCATTTATTTCTTTTACTCGTTCCCAAGTTAGGGACTACTCACTTTTTCAGGTTATGCCCATACAAAACAACAATTTTGTATGGAGATGCGTACGCATCCGTTCAGCTTTCCGCGTCTATTCCGCTTTCGCGGCAAGAAGTATAAAATGAGGACAATGTGTTATTATCATGGGAGTGCTATAGAATTCAGCGCTGTTCTACCGCTGTCTTCTCATTTTAAAGACGCTGTTTAAGTGTGAACAAAATCGTTCAGCAAAACGCGAATGGAGCTGAATAAGTGCACTTAGTCACCTGTCACTCCATTGATCTTGTTTCATGTGATATTGTTATGGGTCCGCGAGACGATCAAGTGCACTGGACAAGTCTACGTGCTTGTAGTGAATATTGATCGTTTACAGCGTTGACTTGACAAGTCCCGTCAAGTATCTACGGGCTGGACAATACTTGACAAAAATTTTGATTGACGGCACTTGAACCACCTTGCGCTTGATGCGACTTGACAAGTTTTATTAATTTTCTGTGATAGATACCGCTAGTTATAGCAAGGAATGCCTTGTCTGCGTTGGAAACCATTTTAATTTTTGCGACGGCCACTTTCCTGAGCTCAGGGAGTTGAACGACTGCGGTATGTGGACTTGACGGCACCTTCAAGTCGCGTCAAGTCCCTCGTCAAGTGAAATCGTCAAGCACGTAGACTTGTCCAGTGCACTTGATCGTCTCGCGGACCCATTAAATCGATACTACATCAGGTACCTACTTGATACTTGCTCTTCACAACGTGGCATCAGCTTGACGAGCTCACTATTTCAGTATGAGCATCTTCATACGAACGAAGCGATTACTGTTTTCTATTAGGACGCCTTAAAACTGGAGGGGGAGGTTGTAAGTAAAATAAGTAAAAGCATGATGTGGACTTTTGAATTTTTATTATTAGATTTACACTGTCATTTACAATAAATTTCCATGTAGTTGGAGGACATAAATCAATATTGCATAACACTAAGGCTAATTGCATTAGTATTTTTGTGGATAAATTAACAAAATATATGCAATATTACAAATTCAAATAAAAATAACGCTAATATCTTACTCGGGCACGCACTTGCTCCACGTCGCTATGCCACACTACAATTTGGAGTTCAGCGAACATCGGCCAGATTAGTAACAGGTATCGTGAAGATGGAATGTCTTCGAGTAGCTTTACTGGCGGCCGCGGCCGACCGCGACGCGCATCAAATAAATAATTTCCCCAAGTGCATTACCTTAACCTAGCACAACTTTTAGAACTACTGTTTGTCCTGTAAAAATCGTAAGAGATGTAGCGCTACAGCAATTTTCGAGAACTTGCGAAATTAAAAAAAATAAATTAAAATATACAAAATCTCTATCACAATACTCGTAAGTAATTAAAGCAATTCAAATGTGAATACTCCAAATGTTGTAATACGAACGAAGCGCGGGTACATCGACATGTCTTTAATCTATTGAAGCTCAGCCGAGAGTGCTGGCGGCGCGTGTACACAGTACAGTAGTCACAGTACACCAACATCGTTGTAATACATACAGGACGATACACAGGAGATAGATACACAAAGACCGACAGGGTGACGCGTGACGCCGCTATCACTTAGCTAAATATTGCAAGTACTACATCATTACCACCCTAATAATGTTACGTTTATCGTTTAAAATATATCAATAAATGATTCAAATGTATACAAATGCAGCTTGGGCGCGGAGACTCGCTCGCCGGCCGACTCCGCGCCCGCTCGACGCTCCACGCTCCACGCGATAGCAACAGTCTCAGAACAACAACCTAGCCACGAGATTAAACGTCCATTGTATAAAACTACTATTTGTGCAGACCGAATCAACACGGAGATGCGATTACAAAGTAAACACTAGATCGACATACGCGACGATACGCAACTCACTAATGTATCCAACTATTATATCGTTATCATATTTGTTTGTATATCTCATTAAACATCCTCGACGCTACGGTGCTGGTTTCAAGTATCAACAGAGTTTTTAAATACATTAATTTTACACACGGTATAAAATACTTAGAAAATTTACAATTCCCACGTTAAGAAGTAGCCGCACGGAAGCCGGAAGTGAGAGATGTGAGAAGTGAGCCGCCGCTGGCACGGCGAGGGAGCCGTCGGACTTATGAACATACAACATACAGTTAAAATGCAATACCAAAGTACGTTTTTCTTAAACATTATTTTTTTTTCGTAATTCAAAACAAATATATCAAAAGAAGTACATATGAATGTATATAACTCGTAGATAATTTGACACGATACATAAACGAAACGTTACCATGTATACATACGCGTGTTCAGGGGCTGGGACTGACAATTTCCGTCGGGGCGAGCTGTGTGGAGGAGTACCATACAACCGGTTGTCATTGGGGGCTGGGGGCTGGGTCTTACGTGATACTATAGTTATTTTTTTTATTATATTTAAATAGAATGTTAAAAAGTATTACGACACGTCCTGATCCTCCACGTCCTGCGGTTGTTCTTTTTGTTCCGTCTCACCTGAAATGCGAAAAGATTAAAGTTAAATGGATTCACTTCAACACAGCACATTCTATCTGACTGATTGCTAGAAAAAATAGGCCTCACGTTTTGGCTTGGTATTTTAAAAAAGATAGTTGACAGGACAACTTGGGTTCCATCACACAGATTGTGATCAGATAACGCTACATTATCATCTAACTAAAGCGTGATAAGATCTCTTATCTAGAGGGAGCTATTAAACGAAAAGCCAAATAGAATACACAACATTTCATGCTAGAAACATGCGCAATTTCAATTTGTAATAAGTCGTTCCTGCGTTTTAAATGTAACTTCATGGTTTCAAAAATATTATAGGCATTGTCGGATCTAATGAGAGCCAAGCTGTGTTGTTTTGGAGACTGAAGATCATGCAGTGTTCTTATTTCCAATTTTGGCCAAGTGTTGCTTACTATCCACAACCAAGAGTACATATATGGGTGTAAGGGATAATTTGGAGCTTGGTTTGCATGACTAGGTTGTGTGGAGTTTGGTACTGTTAAGAAGAAGATGCAAGTGTAATAAGCAGTTAGAGGAGAATGATCATTGGGTGGAAGTGACAATTAGGACTCTAGGATCTCTGGGTAGGGTGATAAGTTTAAAAAAAAAAAAGTAATGGGCATGTTCTTGACCACAATCACGCTAGTTATAGAACTAGCGTGATTGTGGTCAAGAACATGCTCCAAATCATGATGACAATGGAGTAAGCAGTAGGTGGATACGGGACGAGGGTAGGCAAGACAAGCGGTGCTGACTCGCGACTGGCTACTGACCGGACTCTCCATCGCCCTGCATGTCGGAGGTCCACAGCGTGAGGTTGTCCCGCAGCAGCTGCATGATGAGAGTGGAGTCCTTGTAGCTCTCCTCCGACAGCGTGTCGAGCTCGGCGATCGCGTCGTCGAACGCTGCCTTCGCGAGCCGACACGCGCGGTCCGGACTGTTCAGGATTTCGTAATAGAATACCTGCGCAGAGAAATGATCGCATTAGCATTGTATTACTATTTAAATAGCACCACCAACTCTTCTTTAGCAAGCCCTGTAAAATGATGACAAATATTCAAAAGTTTCATAATAAGTTCAAATTCTTAATTCTGAGTGGGGAGCCGTTATTCATTCATTGATGATACTGTTGCCATGTTGATCGAATTGCTAATAAAACTAAAGAAGTTTTTTCCTGTAAAAATTAATGCTGGTACAGTTAGTTTAGGATTAATATACCAAAGGGATCCAAGGGCATTCTCAATAGGAACAGCAGATAACATTGTAAACTGCCAAAGTATTAAGTAGTAGGTGTGACATAATATTTTTATTTGAAATCAACGAAAATTACAACTGACAAAATCTAAATATAAATGTGATACTGATATTATTGAAACAGTCCAATCGCGATTTGTTCCCAAGTTACGTTATCGAAAATCACGTATTGATTCTAGCCAGAACCTCTCTCGTACGTAAAAAAACTAATTTCCAATTCGTTAAAATTCGGAATGTCCGGCGACCTTGAACTCGAGCGCTTGGCTAGATAAATACGAGATAACTTATCGCGTGACGCGCCAACGGATTATTGATATCACCAGCGACGCCGGCTAAATTGCTCTCAAAGAGTTTACTAAATTCTTTAATAAGAGGCGGTTAATTTTAAACTCGTCCAGTTACAATATCAGATGGGTCCTGTTTTGGTTAAATCGATAACTTTACTGAAGCACGACGCCTGTATGACGCCCTAAGTTCTATTTGCAGAAGTGCGATAAAAGGGCTAACTACAGATTTATCGAACTAAATAATAACTGGGTTTAGTCTTTAAAATGTGTGTATGCTATTCATTATTTTCCATCATGTTTTGTGATGCGATTATCTTTTTTATCATACTACGTTCAATTTAAAGGAAAACACGTTTTAATCAGATCCTAAAATAGTCACAATATCCTTTAGCTCGCGTTATTACAATTCAATTACGTCAGCCTACACAGCGCGGCGAGTTGATAGCTTAGTTTCACAGTTCAGAGAAAATCGCGTATGATACATAAATACATACATTATTTGAAGGTCGTCAATATATTCAGAGGCTCATTAATTCAGCCGCATATTACATTACCATACAGTATACTTTTGTTAAAATTGTCCACGCGTCCCTAGCCTTAGACCTTGAGAAGGACTTCGCGAGGACTGTATTGAATTTTTTAGGGCGGACAGAATGATAACGACACTTGGCATTGCAAGATGTCTGCATCTAAAGAGCGCGTGCGCGTTTGTGTCCTTGCACGGCCCGCTATTGAGCTGCATTTCGAACACTACCGGTAGCAGCTTCTTACTTCTACGCGTGAGATAACACTGAATCGATCTCAAACAATCAGTCGTTAACTGTCAAATATCTGACTACCGCATAAATTAGCCAAACTGCGGCACTAACGTTGTTATGGGGAATAAATTACAGGACATTAAACACAGATGGCACAGCTCTGGCATGTCCTCTACATTTATATATTTCATTATATCTTATAATTACATATGTATGCATACTCACTTAATATTTTATGTACACATGGAGCTGCACGTATTTAGGTTAGAATTTTACTAGGAACTAGCATAAGTAATGCACAGACAGGGTAAAACGGTCCCATGTCTCCAAATCAATATAATGAACGTTAGGAATACCGGTGTTCAAAGCAAGTAGATGTCATAATACTCCCATAAAACCGTGGTCGTTGCGTCTTTATTACGTATTTACGAGCAATTCTAACTCGGGCAGTAGGGTTTGTCTGAACGGCAAATAATTGTGAAGATTTACGTCAGGCATGCAAATTTTATTCTATCTATCCACAATACACATGTCTACATATTTGATGGATATTTTTTTCTGAACAATGTAGGTTAGGTACGCATTTATCTTGTGAAATGTTATTATGCTGAAACTGACGGCGGATAAGCCGGGTTGAGCCAGGGTCTTTCGGGAGTCGCAAGGATAAAATCACCCTTTCTTTGTCTACTTTACTACTGATACCGGTTTAGATTTCGGTTCTAACCTTCCTGGATTGAAAAAAAAAAAACCGAGGTTACACGCCAGGGTTTAATTAAGAAGCACTAAGCACGGTCAGCTCGTTTTTTAATCAATAAAAAACCGTGTCTAACATAGCAGGAAGTCTGTCACGCCTAAAACCAGTTCCGCGGAGTTTATAGCCAACATTCAGCACAATAAGACGCAGCTTACGTCGTCTGTATAAAATATGACCTATATCTTCTTAGCCTAGAACTTTCAGCTCGTAACTCGTGTGTTAATCATAAATTTCTTCGTAAATCTATCCACGTACCCCCACTTTTGTCTGTTGTCAAGATGTGTACAGCGTGAGCGTGACATCACGGTGACGACTCGCCGTGATTAACTCTGTAAATATGTTTATGCACACGAACAGCGCGTCACTCGAGAGCTATGCGTAACTCCTTACAAATGTCGCACAATGTATTGCCTTGGTCAGGAGCGGCAATGTTACAGCTATTTTCTCATGGTTAGTGCATGATTTGTTATTCAAGAGGGCCAGTATTTCTTGACAAACCTGATAAGATATAGATTACATTGTTGAGTACTTAGTATCAACTGTTACGTGCACATATTTCGTCATCATATCGTAAAATATATAATAAATACTGAATCAAACCGTGGCAATGAAGAGTCATCCGTTGTTCGCAACTTGAACATCTGAAGATGTATGTTGTTCAAATATGCAATAATACCGCAGGTAATAAGCAATCCGAGCAGTCTTGGCAACAGAACATATGGTTCAGCAGCCCAACCTCGTCAAACCTTGGGGCTTATAAGTAGTGTACTTACTGAGAAGTTAAGCGCGAGGCCGAGACGTATGGGGTGGGTGGGCGGCAGTTCCGTCATGGCGATGTCGGAGGCGGCCTTGTACGCGACCAGCGAGTTCTCGGCCGCCTCCTTGCGGTCGTTGCCGGTCGCGAACTCCGCCAGGTACCGGTGGTAGTCGCCCTGGAGTACCACAACACATACATCAACACACATCATACAAACAACACTTGATCACACTGCTACGAGGATCGAGAGGCAAACTTATTCACTCGATCGATCTCGTTCTATACCAACTAACTAGTACCTAATGAATGCACTGCACGTCACAATCATCGTAATAGGCCTCTTCACAGAGCACTGCCTGACCTATCGTACTATTAAATTGTCGGCTTGGCGATCGCTCCATATTTTCTACTTATTTGATATATTTAGAGCTGTTTTTCTGGGCTATTTGATGATAATATAATATAAATAATATATATAATATAAATATATAATATATTTATGATTTTTTGCCTTTCAATAAAGAATCAACTCCTGTCCATAGTTACACTGAACATTTCAACAAAAACAGGAAAATTTCACATTAAATCGTAAACCAAAACCACACAAAAACCTTTTCATTACCTTAAAGTACGAGTGCGTCATTGCTGAATTCTGAATTGTTTGACGTTTTTACGAAAATTGTCGCATTTACGTCATCGGGACACAAATAATACCAAGACGTAAGGAAGTTAATCGTTAGGAAGTCGGTACTTGGTCAGCAACTAAACACGTTAGGACTTTATCCGTTGCAATTAGCAACATCTATCGAGCCTTACTAATAAGATGGCGTATAAATGGCTGGGTTAATTAGTAATTCTCTTGATTTATAATCAGCTTCATACCCGTTATTATCATCGAGAGAGATTTGTTTCCATGCTATAATAGCTTAATTAAGCAGTGGATAAAGCAGTATTCCTTCTATATGTTATGTTGCTATTTGAAGATAATTGGCATCATGTGAAAGATCAGTGCAATTTATTACTGTGAATAGAAATATGCCTAAAGAGAACAAATGATGAAAAGGTTAGTATGGTGACAAATTCGTGAAGTATACGTCAACTGGGAGGTGCAGTAGCATATTTCAACAGCAGTTTAGTTAAATAGAACCAGTTTTAGTCATGGTGACGCATAAACAGTGTTTCCTTACCTTCATTTTGTAATAGAAGACTTTGGACTCTCCGGTTTGTGAGCTGGGTATGAGGTGTTTGTCCAGGACGCTGAGGATGTCTGAGCAGATGTCACGCAGCTCCTTCTCAACCTGGCTGCGGTACGCCCTAATCATGTTAAGTTTATCTTCCGCACCCTGAAACAAACATGGCGACATTGTAACAATACTGTTAGAATGAGACGAAGACATACCAATAGTTGACTCTTTTCTGTGAAAAATATGGCGGTAGATCGTGCATATTGACGGAATACCTTTGCGCATCTATAAAACTGAGGGCTTAGCACAAATCTATTGATGTTCGTTCACGCAAGTGAATTTTGAATATATGTATAAAACTACGGCCCCATAGTATTTTGGTTTAAATAACTTATGCAACACAATTTGTATCATACAAAAATATGGATAGTCATCATCTGCCTAGCCTTTTCCCAACTATATTATGGTCGGCTTCTAGTCAAATCGGACTCAGCCGAATACCAGTATTTTACGTGATCCAATTCAAATATGCGCAGAATGAGTATTATAGTCATAGTAAAATTTGACGTTACTTGATAAAGGGTTAACCTTGTCCCAAATCTCTTTGTTTGAAACTAATGGAAATGTCACCATAAAATGGCAGATTCCGTAAAAGATTCTAGTAAATCTTCATAAAATTATAATTTCTCGGTGTTATGAAAAAAAAAACATTTTTAATTATATACAAAGCGATTATAATATATCCCATCCAAAGTTAAATTTTCTATAACTTCATTTTCAATCTTCAATAGTTTCCAATACATCCGTGTCTTATTTAGAAAAAATTGTTTACACGCGATATTTCCAGTGACAGAAACACAATCATCGTCATCATTAAAATCGCTCTATGCTCGGGATGGCGAATGAGAGTAAACCCTACTAATTAATCAATATTCACGTTTACTTGTCCTCACGTGTTAAAACAGGCGGACTATCTCTGCCAATCCCGCGGGGGGATTGGCGTGTCTATATACGTTAAATGTTATGTTCACGAATCCAATGGGATTTTGTCCGATAAGCGTCTACATCAATTTTATCCAGGTACCGCCTAATTTCGTATGCAGTATGCATTTTAAAACGTAACACGTTTGATGAACGTGATTTCAATGCACAGTCCGGTTTAACTCATTAGAGGTGATAGAAGCCTACGTTTTTCCCAAAACCCGTTTCTTAATGAGTTGTAGTGATAAGCCCGTGAATTATTTATGTCTGACAAGTGGATTCGCCTAAAGAAACATGAATATACATCTCATTGTGTTATTCCTTTGTGCCTCAAGTCCTTAGATTTAAATTGGCGAGTGCACGAACGAGTATAACTCGGTAACTCCGAAAGCAAAACTGAATCGATTATATTTCGTCATGTTAAATGATATTGTTTTCGATTATCTTGATTAGTTTTTCGACCCACTGTTCTAGTTATGTACCTGTTCGTTTATTCTTGAATTTTAGGCTTTTATTCCACGAATATTTTTTATCAGTACTCGGCCTAATGTGATTAGTTTTTGATAGGCTTGTCCTATCTCACATGGGAGCTAACACAGTTTTGTAAAGTGTGTGTACGAATCCTACCTCGACATTGTACATCGGTTCGTGAATAAATTATTTCGTTAACTCGTAATTACTTTTAATCATCTCTCCTCATTAATGCATATTATTCAAACGAGTCCTGTCGTTTTTGACGCCGTTAAGACAAAAGTGGACTTGTAGTCGCGTGGGCTGTGGCCACGCCCATTCGTTACACAATACATCCTTTTATCCAAGTTTACCCAACCTACACCCACAAGTATCGCTGACACGCTACGAATTAGGGAAACCACTGCCTGATGCAACCTTTACATTTTAATTCAAACGAAAAAACAAAACCTTGACGAATGATCCAATTTCACTAGCGGAATCCTATACCGTTACTGAAAGCTGCGCTTAGTCTACGACATGCTACGGTAAATCTTTCTGTAGTCTAACTGAACTGTAAAAGCTAACGAGTTTACTACAGACATTTAGTTGTATTTCTCTAGACACATCTATTAATTTTCACTCCCCATAGTTCGTTGTAACTACGTAATAAAAACTAAAGATTTCTAATAAATCACTTAGAATTGCAACTCAATTTTATTTCATTTCTTATGAGTCTCGAAGAGAAAGTTTTCTGAGTCGCGAATGATGCATCTTTCTCAAAGACGCTGCGGTGCATTTGACGTATTTGATCAATAAGCTTGGAAAATCGCTACGTCCATGAAACTTATTATTATGTAACATATTAGATCGAGCTTGGAGCCCTGGAAACAGGTGCTCCTCTCAACGATTGCATCGAAACTTCAAGTTATGAACTTTATGCAATTTCTTAACAGTACTCAAGATGATCTACTAATGAAATCAAGACAAGACAAAAATTTACAATAGATAGCATTCCTTGTCATTTATTTTTTTTTAATATAAAATTATTACCGAGTTGTGTGCCAAAAGAACGTTCATTGCGGTTATTAGCATTTCAATGATGTAAGTTGGGCACAAGTGGCCAGCAATCGATTTAATATGACGTCTTTCAAACGTATGCCACTATGTACCCAGTTGTATGCAGGTTACGTGATTCCGTGTCAGTATATAATAATGGAAAGTTTATAGTAGAGATATGAATACAAAATGACGTTTTACTATAAAATAATTCAGTTTCGGTCGTATTTAATATAGCTGCTATTTCGCTAAAGGAATGCAACCAGTTTTTTTGTCTGGCAAAAACTTAACGATGCAGGTTTCGATGCGTTTTTGCCAGTCCAGATTTCTCATTATATTCGAGACGGCCAACCGAGAAAAAACTTTATCGTGGAAAGCTGCTACATTTCTTTCAGCCAGTTTCAATACAATAAAAAGTTTAATGAAGGTATTTAGCATGACATAAACGGTATTCAATAAAGTTCCCACAACTTTTTCAGGCTCGATCGATACACAAATGAACGGGGGGTATGACCTTATTGGCAACCTTTTTCATGGCGAAATACTTTAGGACTTAAAAGTCTAGTACCACAAACCGCATAGGTGCCATATTTTCGCACTCGAGTCGAGACAGTATGCAGTTCGAGCTGACCTCCAGCGCTGCTATTGACAGTGTAATGACAAATGTATTGCAACAATTAGTTTGGAGGTCATTGCTGTTTCACTGACTTCAGTTCGACACTTAACTAATGTCTCAAATATCTTGGTAATTGACCTGTGCTCATGCAAGAAAATGGTCCGATAGTTATAGAATAGTTAACTTTAGTACCAATAATAAGCTCCAAAACGCTTCGTAAGTAAATATTTTATCCGATATAGAAAATTACTTCAACTCCAATTTCCTTCGAAGCCATCGATTTAGAACTTTTAATTGCAATTTTGATTGTTTCTATTATTTGATATAGTCACGAGAGTCCTGAAACAATATGATCTAAGTAAACAGTGTCTCGTACCTAGTTATTCGAGTTTCGACTCCGACACAAAATTGGAACTGAGATGGCGCCGAAATACGGCGTAATGAGGAAAATGACTCACTCGAACAGGGCTGACTAGCGCTGTTTTCCCTAGATAACACGTCATACCGGCGACCTTTTTGCTAACTATTCGTATGCTACCTTGAATTCACGTTTTGAAATCAATACATGGCGACCGCATAAAGAAAAAATTGGAACACGAAGTCTGGGCTATTGAATGCCAAGTTTTTCCGCAACAATATGGCGGTCAGAACAAGCCGTTATCCTAATATCTCATTATCGCAGAGCTGGACGATTTTGGTCGAGCTCCAACAAGGTTACTATGTAAGTTATCATTGGTCGTTGAACCTTTAATTGCATGAGTGAGACGTCGTAAATTACGTCACTCTGAACATGGCGACTACACACGTGAAAAGACACAAAGAGCCATAATTTGTACAAATATTTGTTTCTCTGTGGTAGGAGGGGGTTGCTAATTTAAATCGATACACACACATCGACCGGTCGTTAGGTTAGGGCAGCAGTATAAGCGAGAGTGGGTACTTCGATAGCAATCAGTCATTTATGCAAGTACACGTGACGCACGTGTACTTGCATAAATACGTCACTGTTTCGGTGAAAAATTTAGGTGGAAAGTGGCCATAAAGTTGGCCATGACAGAGAAACGCCGCGTGTGACTGTTCATTAGTTTTACGATCTGCTATTTCAATTCATACATATAGCTAGCTGGCATAGATTGCGAGCTGTACTAGTTTGGCACGTGGGACACTATTCATCAAATTAATGCTAGAACAGCTCTCGTACTGAAATGAAGTAAGGTCGCCGCATCCAATATTCCTGGAAATGTTGGATCCAATACTTCAATAACCATTCCGGAAAACCTTTTTTATTCCGTGTTTCAGCAAAAGCATTGGATCTTAAAGGCGAGTGGCTCAGTAAAACGCCATGAAAACTATTTCACAAGACTTCGGTTTTTACGCAAAGATCCTTTGTGTAGACTCAATACGAATTTCTTTAAAATACGATATTATGAGTGCAAACGGAACAATAACTAAGAGGTATTCAAATATTGTTCAAACACGTGCCCCTAAGCGCAGCGCCCAGCTCTTGCCCACTACGCTAAATGGGGTCGTCGGTAGCCCGCTGGGCGCTGGCTAGACTATAACCCCTAAGTATGTCGGCTGAGCACAATAGAAGCTCGTGCCTCACTAAAAAAAAAATACCGGCGAATCAAGCTACCGGCTCGTGCGGAACCAGCCAACTGCACCGTGTATCCCTATTATTGATTGCAGCCAAGTGAAAGACTACAAGTGAACGTATATTACGGTTAGAAATTTTATAGCTGCAGAACGTAAAAGCTCTCCTTGATGCTATAATGTCATCAATCACCCGGGACCTTCGCGTTGAGGCTGAATCACTAACACCTAATGAAAGCTCACAGGGTTGGTATTGATTTAGTTAGCAGTACTTTATTGCCGAGCTGTGAGCACTTCTTTGTAGCAATATTGTGATAGGTAGGTACCATTCTTTTATAAAAGCAAAGAGAAGAGTATCTTTTGTTTCCATTCATTGAATGAGAAATAAATCAATTCTCTCAATACTATAGAAACGGGCCAATTTACAAGAGATTGTCATAATAATGGGTGCCTATTCATTAGAAAAACTAAGTCGCGTCCCATCCCGGCCACAGACTAGTACACGCGCGTCACTCGCACCAATCGATATCCTCCAGACGTTATAAAGGGACGGTCACATTGACGCGTAAATACGCTCAAATACACGATCGTTACTTTACGGTTGCGTAAACGGCTGAGGTCTATGTTAAAAGCTTTTTAAACTTATCGGAGCACGTGTTGGAAAAGGAAAATGGCCTGTCAATTAGATTGGTAGGGGAACTGCGTAGAATGGATTTTCGTGGCGTGGGACGTTTTGCGCTGTGGTAATCTTCAGGCTATTGGAGAGAAGTCTTACCTTAGTTTCCTCCTTCTGTTCGATGGAGGATATGATCCGCCACGAGGCGCGGCGGGCACCTATCACGTTTTTGTAGGCGACGGAGAGAAGGTTCCTCTCCTCCACTGTAAGTTCATTGTCGGACACGTTTCGTGAGGCTACATTCTTCATCGCCTCAACCATTTCTGAAATATCGAACAAAATTATGTTAGTATTGATTTTGTTGCCGTGGGTACTGGAAGCGAGCTGGAACTCACTGGATTTTAAGATTTAACATTATGTTACGTGTTTTCAGTAAGATATTTAAATTAAACGTAGATAGGTTCTAAGAGACAAGTTCCGTTTACGGAACTTTTGAAACAGATTGACTGTAAAGTAAAATCAATTAGGGATTGGTACCGGAAAGCTATTAACATTTTTGAGAGGTGAATAACGATTACGTGCTAGGCGTTTGTAACAATGGTAGCTTCTTTGTAACAGGCATGAACGATACGATTCTAACGAAACCGTTATCTTTTTTTTACCAACAAATAAGGATAATAATGATGTCATGTCGTCGAGAGCTTGTCAATCAGGATTTCTCATTATTAAAATGCTCAAGTTCACGAGACAAGTATACGGATGAAAGGTGAAAGTATTTCTATAAGTAGATAGTCCGTAAAGAACAGAAAGATTGCAAAAATATCCGCGACGAAAGGTTAGTCATAGCTGGATCGATAAAGTATTAGCGCAAGTACGCCTCATTTAGAAGTTTCAAACTGTCAGCCATTCGGAAGGAATAAGTTGATCGCACGACACTGAGACTAAATACTTAAATGTCGATTCTTTACAAACTTCTGCGCTATCTCGGAATGTCGGACGACTTAGATAAAATTATTCTTTTATTATGGATGGGAACTTAGTCTCTGCTTAGTGTGGGGGAGGGGAAATGGGCGTCGCACACGGAGTAGCGAGCCAAACTCATGTTTCACCATGTGCTTTAATTTTGACGTTTACAATCGTCCAGCAATTTAACTGGCGCATTAGAACATGCAATGCAGACGTAATCCCAGAAATGTACGCATAGCGCTCATTTTTCATTTATGAGAAAGAAAACCGAAGCTTTCGTGTTTTAGCGCTTAAAGCGTTGCAGCGTCCATTGTAATCGATTTTAGCGATCGCGGCAGGGCTTGCGATGTAACAGGTGCTAGAGCGTCGCCTCACGGCCCATGCGGTTTTCCTCAACTCGGCGACACAGCTGATACATCACGTTTTCCTTTCACTGGCGGAATAACTTTGATATGTAAAACAGGGTTACTAAAATAAAACACCCTAGATTTCGTTGAGGTCTATTCAAACAAAAATCCTTGGGACACTGCTGTATTATTCAAGCCGCACTGAGTGATCGTAAAACAAAAAGGGAGGTCCCAAGTTATGAAATTATTTAGGGATATGTTTGCGGCCGTGCAGACGCCATCTTAAGACTGGTCACGTCAGCTGCGCCCCGTCCATTTGGCACCCCTATTTAGGCCAGTATCCTTTTAATTCGTTTTATTTTTCCGGCTATTTGCGCAATAGCGTCCTCTATGCGAAAATTACAATTAGTATGCGTGCGCCAAAAAGGTTGACGCTGAATAAAATTAAATGGAATGCGCTACGGAACTGTACCATTTCCATTTGGTAGATGGAGTTTTCGATAAAAAAAGGGGTGACCTGGGTCGCACTAGAACCTTGCGTAAGCTTGAAAGGCCTTCACGTGTTATTATCTGCAAAATGCGCTCTGCATGTGCGATTGTACGACAATCCAGATTACAGTGAATCCAACAGGAAGTAATGATAAAAATTCACTTAACACTGGTCAAACACCACATAGGGACTCAACAAAGAGTAGCATAGAAACTAGTTAGTTACAATTAACAAAACAGCCTGCCCTTGCATTTCTACTTCCCCCTACTTTGAACAAAATGTGTTTGCATACATTTAGAGGCAGGTGCACAACCTGCAGGATGAGTTTATTATCAGCACTTATCTACACAGCAATTATTTAGAGTGTGATTGGGTACTTTGCAAAATTGTAGTAATTATATCCAATTATGTAAACTGTATTCACATAAAACCGTGAAAGTCATGAGGCATGTGATGGCATAAATAATAATTTGAAAAACTTAGATTAAATTTTTTTATAGGCCACCATATGGCTTCAAATCTTCAAGCTCGAGTCATACCATCTAAAACTAATAGAAAGTGGTAATTAAAACCCAAGCTCGCTTAGCAACATTATAAAAATGTGCTGAGAATGGGAGCCACTCATTATTATAACAGTTCTCCAAGAGCATAAAATTATAATTTTTAATTACCTTGCAACTTATGTAGTTCATCTTAATTTGAAAACTAAACCTTTAGTAAATCCAATTTGATAGCTTAGTATTCTACAGAAAAAGAAAGTACCTGTTTTATAATACACACAGGGACTTGCCTGTGCATGGCGGATAATCAATATTTGCTTTTCGTGACTACATTGCATGAGTAAGCTCTTCAGAAGTGGCCTGCTGGCTCACTATTACTAATTCAGCATTTTAATAGCTCCATTATTCATGTTCAGAATAATTATGTGTCAATTTTAGGCCTGATGACTTATTGATTTATTTACTCGCTGCTTTAGGTGATATTTTAAAATATTTTTTACTACACCTGACAGAAGGGTGTGGTCTATTAACCTTTAGGTTAATTATACATCATAATGTTACATTTTTATGTCATGAAAGTGCAGATCTATGCTACAGAAGACTGGAACAGACAAAATGCAAGTCAAACAGGTAATTGAGTACAATTTTACACAATTTAATCATGACAGCATGTGTCATTTTCTGACTTTTTGACCATTTATTTATGAATGACACTCATCTATTGATGACTAATTAAAATTGTAAAGAAAAAGAGAATTATAGATATTTCAGAATTATTTTTAATTTTTTTTATTGAATAATTGGGTCAAGTAACCTTCCTGAATTCAGTAGTAGGCATGATAAGATAGCAATTGGTATTTTTCAATGATAATTCTAATAAAGGTCGTTGAACTGCACATCTCAGATAAAAAGGTAAAAGGTGTAAAATACTCTTCAAAGAAACCAATGATAACCTTTACAATGACCGCGTCGATTCAAAAACGATGAACGCGATAACGTAGAGCTCTCAGGTAAGATTCCCGTGCAACAAAATCGTGAACAATAGGTGAAATCGGAGGCGACATAAAATTACGCCGCTTAGTAAACCCAGAGAATTCCGCTAGGTCTAATCAAGAGATTTGCCCAAGGTACGACATGCATGACCGAATCCAATGACATCGATCGCATTTTACTTCCCCTGGACGGGAAAATAGGAGACACTTTTTTCCTCGCACATCTACAAGTATCGACCCAATGACATCAGTTTTCACGAATGAAAAATGGGATATTACTTGACTTCGAAGGTTTCTACAGTGGTTACTTAGTTTTTTATGGGTTTTATCAGCTTAAAAAACCCTAAGGACATCCCACCGGCGGATGACGCATCGATCGCTGACCAAGCCTAACGAATGCCATTGATTTGTTAGTACGCCGATATAGTAATATAATTGAATGTATTATGCGGGTTTCCTCGTGAAAATAAACGAAAAGAAAGCTTATCGGCTACTTTGATCTAGAAATTTCCTCAACTATCACCAAATCGTCTTTCAACTGTCGGCGAAAATAAGATAGATTTTTCATCCTATTACAGAAGATACAACGAAAATATGTACTTACCGTCATAGCGCTCAGCCTGCTCGGCTAACTTAGCTTTATACACATTATCTTCCCTTTCCGACATTGTGGATGACAAATGATTTTTCACTAACTAAAACCGAATCGCCAGGTCACTAATTCACCAAGATGGCCGCGCCCGCCAACCGAATCCGAATTCGATCTTCAACTAAACTCCGCCCATGACGTCATGGAAATGGCAACTTCCGTTGGATGGTTATTGCCAGATGCGTAGCATGATTTATTCCCGTTTTATTGAAAATCAAAGGCATGTTTTGTTCACAAAGCAATTTGAAATAGTCATCAATGCAAAAAAAATATTTATATCTTCACAATTTCTATAGTTATAATAATTCACCTGAATCAGGAATACGAGTTATATCGTAAACATCAAAAAACATTTGATAATTTAAATATTTCTTCATAAATCTGTCGTATATGTGCTAAACAATTTTTTTATATGAAAAAGCCCTCAGCTTCTGAATTAAAAACATATTTTACAAATACTACTATTACACTAAATTAGTAGCTTTTCAAGAATACTAGACTTGTCAAATGTCAAAAACTGCTTCAAAAAAGAAAATAAATAAAAAAACGGTCTGAGACGGTTTTTTCCTTGAACACAGTGTGTGCCTATAGAGCCATCCACACATACGGGTCTTATCCGAGATTCTAGGTTTTCGTTCAGTGTTCCAGTCAGGGACAGGCCGTCGGTCACCCGTGTTCACACACATCAGGAAAATCGGTATCAGTATAATCTGTTTCTGTTCTGTTATAGTGTGGTTAGTGTGTGTATTAGTGTAGTATTTTGCAAATAAAATAAAAAGGATGCATAATTATTTTATTCCCTATTCGAGGCGGTGTGCTAGAAAAGCTGAGTATCTCAACGAGATATTAAAAATTTCGTGCTCTTTAAAATCGCTATTATTTTCTTACGTATATACTGTAGAGAGACCTCTTCTGAGCGAAATTCTGGATCTGCTCTTGACCACTGGGGCGCTGATAAGGTGCTTGCCTAGGGTGCTGGCAACATTTAATCCACCTCTGCATGCGTCTGAGCATACTCCGGCCGGCATACTGATGATACTGACGATCCGGATCCTCCTGACAAGGATACGTGAGAGCCAGTTCGTACAAATAGCATGTAACCGATTTTTCTCCATCCCTGCCGTGTTCCGTTAGAGACGGGAATTAGGATATGTGTGGACGGCCTTTATGTAGCCTCCACACTATTCCCGAAGTTGATCGAAGTTGAGCGAATACGATAGTGTGGAGGGGCACTTCGCTTCGCCTCGTGCAACTTTGCTTCGCCTCGGGCGACTTCCAGTTGTTGTCGGTTTTTGCGCCCGAGTCAAAGGACTCGAAGTTCGAAGACGAAGCGTCTGTCCACACTACTCGGGTCACTTTGGCTCACTTCGGTTCGCGTCAGCCATAGTAAATACGCACGTTATTACGCGAGAGTGCACATTGCAACGGCAGTTGCCACATGAACGTTATCCATTATGCCTATCGTGAGGGGAACGGGGGGAAAGGGCGACTGAGTTTCTCGCGAAGTTGCTCGAGGTGTGTGGACACCTACTTCGGACTTCGGTCAACTTCGGAGAGCACTTCGCCTCGTGCAACTTCGGAATAGTGTGGAGGACGCTTTAAAGTATTCCGACTCAATTTTGGTGTAAGACGGTATCCATGCATAGGAATGATTAAAATGCTGATGTTTTGGACGCTAATAAGTATTTTTAAGTGCCTGTTTACGGAGACGCGATTTACACATGCGGTGTCGTATGGTGCGGGCTAACATTCAAACATGTATTGTGACAATGTATGAGAATGCGTTTACGGAGAAGCAATAAATAAGGCACCCAGCAACGCACGCAGCGGAGCTCTCCCAACGCCCCGCGTCTCCGTAGACAAATATTGTTTATTTGTCTTATATCGCACGATGGCCTAGTAGATTGGAGGAGGTACTCCAAAAAAGAAACGTAGAACCTCTATGGGTACGATGTTCAATGCCTGAACCAGTCGTATCGCTAGCGGTAAACAAACGCCATTGGGCCACCACTGTATTTTTGGGCAATGGGATGTAAGTAACTCCACAATCATAAAAGGAATGCGTACGAACTATTAAACGGTAGCAGCTCAAATCGACACGAGCGAGAGCCACGGAGTGGTGCCATGAATGTTAGTAGCCCATATTTGGGCTACTAACATTCTGAGATTTTCTTTTCAGATTTATTCAAAAGAAGATACGAAGAAAAATACTTTCGCACTTGTAAAAGTTTCTTTCATTTCGAGGGTGAGCACTTAAATCTTTGAAAGTTATTTCCCATCACTACTAAAAACTATTACAGGTCGCGCGGTGAATTAAGATCGCTCGATGAAAGTAGTGGGGGCAATCGGCGCATGTGTACAATCGCGTACAGAAATTCTTAGGGCCTGTTTCACCACTTCCTGATAAGCTCTCTGATAGCCTATCCACAGGTTATCTGACAGATAGTGCTCCTTATAGACTTTGTGTGTTTTTAAGGGATTTTTTTTATTTTGTAAGTACCTTAGTAACTTATACATATAGGTACTTAATAACACTAGTTTTTGCTTGTAATTTATCTTGTTAGTAGGTAAATTCAGAAAATTAAAAACAAAAGTAAATTTTTCAAACATTTTTCGTAGTTTTCGTAATTCATGTTGTCGTGGTAATCGTTATTCAATATTATTGATTTCATTAGTTTCTTTCTTAACGTAACAATTCACGTCGTAAACAATTTATCTTGCTTGCCGTTTTAAAACTTTATTTTTAACCATTTTTTTTACCACTACGTATTACTAATACGATAACACAAGCTGTACGCAACAGTACCCAAGCGCGTGAACGCAACGCGGGAATTGAATCTACCAATGACGTGTCGCCGTCGGCGCATACCCGCCCCCCTCACCCCGCACGTCACTAAATAGACCAGAATTGAATACTGCGCATACCCCTTCCACTTTTGCCGAGCGATCTTAATTCGCCGCGCGACCTGTAAACAAGGTTCTCCACTTCATCTGTCTGTCTGGTCGCGATAAACTTAAAATTTCTGCACCGATTTTTATGCTGTTTTCACCAATGGATAGAGTGGTTCTCGAGGAAGGTTTTAGTTTATAATTTGTTAATTAAGCGGGCGAAGCTGCGGGCATCAGTTAGTAAGAAGTTAGAAATGGGACGAAAACGGTTAAAAAGTTCATCCCCGCCGGTTGCTAAATCCATCAGGCGGAGCGAGTCTTTTATTCAAATAAAGCTTACAAAATATTTCGCTTTTCTACACCTGCAGCAGTGATACAGCACACCAGGCTTTAAACACAGACTACATAGAGGCTATAAAGTTAAGGAAAATGAGGTTAAATAAATAGTCACAGGAAAGATGCAATGGAGCAAAGTGTGGCTTTCAAAACATTTTGTTACATGTTTATGTGCGTTTAGTTGCCTACTACTTACAAAACAAACCGCACTTTCACGTAACATCCACTTACCTCTATGGTAACACCTCTAGTGTCAATTGTCAAAACGCACGCTTTGGTCGCGTTCCATTATTTAAATGTAACATTATTCTCATAAAATTTACGCTATCTTGCTCGCACTCTTGGTTTTGTCTGTCGATGTGGGAGAACATCATGCTAGAGATGCGTGATAAACCCTGTGTGGAAAATCATCCATCGGCCATTTTTGTAGACGGACGTCGGTGTTCTTTGCTTTCTGAATATCGTATTTCTTTAGAAAATAACTCTTGTTTTCTTTATTTACTCCCCAAATTCATATATTTGCTGCATCCAGAATAGTTTAAATGAAAATGAATCCCTAAAACCCATTTTAGTGTGGTTTAACTGAGAATTTATTCAATTTCAGTGTACTTTTTTGCAAATACAATATTTTGTCGTTATTGTTATTTATAAATAATAATTGAAGATATTGTGAGGTGTAACAATGTCTAACGTTGGCTACGACCTCGATACTTCGGGCGGGCTTATGCCGGTTTGTTGTTTAAAATTGTTTTCTAATAAGTTTGAATGCTACCTGATCTTGGTAACTGGCGCCATTTTAAGCTAGCTGAGTTTGTATGAGCCAGCCTTGGTATGGATAAAAGGATACTCATGAAGGTTTTCGGATGTCTTTTAGCTCATTCGCGCGCTGATAAAGCCGCCCGATGAGGATTTGAACGTGCAGAAGCCGAAGAAACCTCAGCATCCATACTATAAGAGGCCTGGTAAAGGTCACAACCATGACTCTTGCGACGCGTGTGGGGAAGGCGGCGATCTCATTTGCTGTGATCGCTGTCCCGCTAGCTTCCACCTCGGGTGCTAGTAAGTAACTTGGTGGATGCATGAATACTAAGCATAGAACTTGTCTGTTTAAATACATATAGAAGATAATCTTTGGATTGCTTAAGAAAACAATAAAAACAGAAACAAACACAAACAGATATAAAATGAGTGAACTTATGATTGTTATTAATTATTATTACATTTCTAGCATTTTCTTCTTTGCCCTAGCGGTCTTACTGTGAACAATCTATTGAATACTTGCTCTGTACATTAAATACAAATAATATACAAACTGGACTTAATTTTAAAATAAAACAATTCATAGTGCTAAAACATTCATCGAACAAGTGTAATTCGGCTGAAACGGTATTCTAAATAGTGTAAACGGATCGATTTGTGGTGTAAACTGTTAAAAATTTTAAAACTCAGCTGGTCAACTGGTGAGTGCATGACTTGTCATTTCGCATGCAGTGCACGCAACTCTTACCGTTACGCGCTGCGCATAAGTAACATTTCGGCGTGCGCACTCGCGCGGTGACGTCAAGTGACGTGTGCTAGCGCTCGCGGCAAAGATAAGTGAATGAAGACAGCGTATTGTATTCTGCCTACTAGTGGTTGCCTCTGAGAGAATAATAATTGTATTCTTTCTGTTTTATTTTATTTCTTATTCTATTGATGAAATAAGGTTGTAATTATGGCTAGTAATTCCGACCGTTCGAAAATTTCTAAGAATGACTCGATTCGGTCGACTCCCACTCGCAATGTATCAATGAATAGAGGCAATAAAAGGTCCGCCAGTAAATCACCATCTGCGTCATCACCTGTTTCATCACACATTACATCAGATAAAGAAGAACTGCGCACTATTATCCAGGAGATTATTAAAGCTGAATTTAGTGAGATGCTGACCCAATTTAACGAAAAAATGGTCAGGACTATGAACAACGAACTGGAAACGGTCAAAGCGGAAATGAAGGAGATGATTAAATCTATGCAGTTCATTAACAATCAGTTTGAGGATTTTGAGAAAAACCAGAAGGCATCTAACGGAATTATACAAAAACTTGAATTAGAAAATACGGAACTGAAAACATCAATGGGCAATCTTCAAGTACGCATCAATAACTTGGAGCAGCAATCTAGATCGAATAACTTGGAGTTACAATGTATGCCTGAAACCAAGAATGAGAATGTGTACTCAATCATCACTCAACTCGGCCAGGTGGTCAACTGTGATATTCAGGAGAAAGATATATTGCATTGTACGCGAATTGCAAAAACCAACCCATCCAGTACCCGCCCTAGATCTTTAGTTGTTCAGTTAGCTTCTCCTAGGTTGCGCGATCAACTCCTAGCATCCGTTATCAAGTTCAACCAAAAAAATCCTAAAGAAAAACTGGACTGTGGTCACTTGGGATTCACCGGCAACAAGTCACCTGTCTATGTTGTTGAACACCTGTCTCCTACGAACAAAACTCTTCACGCAGCGACCAGGATTAAGGCCAAGGAAATGCACTACAAGTACGTGTGGGTCAGAAACGGAAAAATATTTGTGAGGAAACTAGATGGCGCGGAATACATACTTATCAAAAACATGAGTAGTCTAAGTAAAATCATATAACTTAATTCTACTTTTTTTTGCATAGATAAGTGTTATTGTTAGAAGCACGTCATAGTACATATTAATTGTAAAATTCAAAAATTTAAAGATCTATTACCAAAATTGTAGAGGTTTGAGAACTAAAACCGAAGCTTTTTTTTGTAACCTTTGTTGTAAAAATTATGATGTTTTAATATTAACCGAAACTTGGCTAAATTGTGGTATTCTTAGCAGTGAGCTCTTTGATAATAGATATGTTGTGTACAGAAGAGATAGAGAAACAACTGGCTTCCATCCCAATAAAGACGGAGGGGGAGTTTTGATAGCCGTTTCAACAAAAATCAACTCAAAACTTATTGATAAATGGCAAAGTAAATGTGAAGATCTCTGGGTCACTATCGATATTTCAACTACACGACAACTGGCTCTATGTGCAGTCTACCTTCCTCCTCCAGTATGCCTAACAACAATTGAGCATTTCATCGAACACTGTAATAAGGTGTTTGAAACATCAAACATACCGACCTGTATAGTAGGGGATTTTAACTTGAGCATAATAAATTGGATCCCTGGGACAATTAACAGTTCACTTCCCAGCACGTGCTTAAGACTGTTAGAGTTCATGGATGTTAGTAGGCTAACTCAGCACAATCTCGTCAAAAACAGCTCTGGGCGTATATTGGACCTAGTTTTGTCCACAATGCCTTCTTGCACGGTGAGTGAATCCACTACCTCTTTGACCACTGTTGATAAACTCCATCCACCGCTTGATGTTACTCTTTCATTGGTAAAAGAAAATATGTTGCCATACAATCAACATACCACGAGGAAAAATTTCCACAAAGCAAATTATGAAAAAATTAAATCCTTTCTGAACGAACAAGACTGGGAACAACTATTTGCAAGTCGAAATGATGTGGATAGCCTGGTAAATGTTTTCTACGACGTTTTAAACACAGCCATTCATAAATTTGTTCCAAATTGTAAGCCAATGTCAAGTCGTTATCCCCCATGGTTCGATAAATCGATTATAAAATCTCTAAAAGAAAAAAATAAGCTGAGATCGCGCTTCAAAAAATACAAAAACCCGCTAGATGAAATAGAACTAAAATTAATTGCAAAACGTTGTCAAAATTTAGTTAAAAGTTTATACAGTCTTTATATAAATAACCTAGAATTAGAAATCAAAGATAATCCTAAACTATTCTGGAATCACGTCAAGACTAAGCGCGGAGGATCTAGTATCTATCCACTGACAATGACTGACGGACAGACTACAACGTGTAATGGCTCGACTATATGTGATCTTTTTGGTGATTATTTCTCATCTGTTTACACCCCTGAAAATAAAACAGAATTTAAGAATGACTCAAACTATCTTAAATCATTGGAAACGAATAGCCAGTGCCTAACAACTCCAGACCTAGACACGGACTCTTTACTCAGAAAACTGCAATCTTTAAACATTGGGAAAGGAGCAGGACCTGACGGAATCCCACCACTATTTATTTCTGAATGTGCGCCAGTATTGGTTTCTCCGCTACTGAAAATATATAAGATGTCTTTAGCCACCGGAACTTTTCCATCCGAGTGGAAAAAAACCAAAATCGTCCCAGTACACAAGTCGGACAAAAAAGAGACCATCTCGAACTATCGGCCTATTGCAATTCTCTCTTGCTTCGCAAAGGTATTCGAGTCAATGATATGTCCTCAAATCCAACACCATTTTAGGCCTTATCTTAGCGATTACCAGCATGGATTTGTGGCATCGAGGAGTACTGCCACAAACCTAATGTGTTTTACAGAGTCCCTGATAGAAACCATTGACTCGAATAAGCAGTTTGATGTGATATACACCGATTTCAGTAAGGCGTTTGATAAAATCTCCCACTCCATACTGATAAAAAAAAAAAAAAAAAACTAGCATGTTATGGTATCACGGGACCTTTGCTGAAATGGTTGGAATCATATCTCTCTAACCGTGAATTCTATGTTGTAGTAAATGGTTTTCGTTCTACCAAAAATTATCGTATGACTTCCGGTGCCCCGCAAGGTTCGCACTTGGCCCCCTTATTATTTATAATTTTTATTAATGATCTTCCCCACTGCCTTCACTTCTCAGAATGTTTTTTGTACGCGGATGACCTAAAATTAGCTAGGAAAATCGAATCATCAAATGAAATTGAGCTTTTACAAGATGATCTGAACAGAGTCATTGAATGGTGCAAGAATAACAAAATGGAATTGAACTTCAATAAATGCTACCACCTGTCATTTTCGAGAAAGCTTCACCCCATTCGCTCGAGCTACTTTATAGACAACCAAATAATTCATGAAGTAGAAACTATAAGGGATCTAGGAGTGCTATTTGATAAAAAAGCTACTTTTATCCCCCACGTCGAAAACATTATCAAAAAAGCATCCAAAATGTTGGGATTTGTACTACGCAACACGAAGGGTTTTAAGCAGGTCGGCACTAAAATATTGCTCTATAATAGCCTTGTCCGAAGCATACTGGAGTATTGTAGTGTTGTATGGCGACCACACTATGCCACTCACAAACTTCTCTTAGAAAGGGTCCAGAAAAGATTTCTATGGCACCTCGCTTTTTCCAAAGGGAAAAGCAAGCAGTTGCCCTCCTATATGTCCCGTTTGCAAACTTTCAAGATACTCTCGTTATCGACCCGAAGAGAAGTTATGGATGCCTTATTTCTATACAAACTCCTCAGAAAGCAAATAGACTGTCCACAGTTGCTGGGTCTCCTCAAGTTTCGTGCCCCATCCCGCTTCCCACGAAATCCCATCACTCCGCTTTACCCGCCCTTGCGTAGAACCGTCCTAGGTGCTAACTCACCAATACCGCGAATGTGTAAAATCCTAAACAACTGCAGTGACCTAGTCGATGTACACCACGATAGCATAGGAAAATTTTGTAAATTTATTATTGAATACTGTTTACATAATAAGTCGTGATATGAATTGCCTTTGTTTTGATGATTTTTATGTCTATTTAATGTTATTTAATTGTATGTGGTTTTTAATTAATTATTATCTAATGTAAATCAATTATTTAATCTTTGTTTAGTTAAATTGAATTATATACAAGTTATGTTAACTTTTTACTAGTCATTTTAATAATTTTGTTTAATTTAAGAATAATTAAGTCAATGTTGATATGTTTGTAAAATCACTAGATTTATTTTTTGCTAAAGGATTATTAATATTCCATAATATTTACTATAACGGAATAATTTTAATAAAATGTACATGTGGTGTTAGCCTGTAAATAATTGTTGCACTTATAAATGTATACCGTGTGCTCTTAATTAAAATGTAACGTGTAAACAATTGTAGGCTGACCTAAATAAATAAATAAATAAATAAATAAACAATACAAGTGGTCATGATGGGAATAATGTCTAAATAATTGAAACAAATTTATCGGCGTTCAGTTTTAAATCTAGTAAAAAAACAGTCAGATCTGTAAAGTTATGAATAGTACGTAATATTATTATTTATAAAGAAAATTCAAATAGCCATGGCTTTGTAACTGAAATATTGTATGTACGAAGTACAAATTTTGATACTACTACATAATACTAGAATTAATTTAATGCAAAACTTATTTAATTCTATCTGCGTCATTTGAAATTAGATATGCACTGGTGATGCAGAAGGGTCTATATTTCCAAAAACAAAAAATATTACATTGAAAACATTTTACGTTGAGGTGAGTAATAATCCTGAGTAAAATATAATTGGAATCCAACAATAACCAATAAACTAAACAGTCTGTTATTAATCTGAAGACACATCAACTGGGTATTCAGCCTCTAGACCCAAAGACAAAAAAACTTTATATAAGAAAAAAAAAAAACAAAAGTTTCAATACTGATTTTACAGATTCTAAATTAAAATCTATTGAAACGTCAAAGTATTTAAAAAAAAATTACAAACTTAAATTCTTATTCTTGGAAATAGTGAACCAATTTTAATTAAGCTTTCTAAGCATATAAAAAGGTCTTAAAAGTTAATGAATTTTTCTAGTAAGATTTTGGGGAGACAAAACAATTTTGAGATTTCTAAAGAATATGAAAAAGCTGGCCAAGTGCGAGTCACACTTGCATGCAAAGGGTTCTGAAGGGATTTAATTTTTGTTACATGTTATTTCAATACTATAGACTACTTATAGGTTTTCCTGTAATCTTCATGTAAAGAACTATTATCTGCACAAGAAAAAGGAAAAAAAAAGAAAGATGTCTAGCTAGAAGAAAAATTACCATTTTTCCCCTGGAATTGTCATTTTGCTTCTAGTTCCTTGAATAATTTGAAAACTATTTATTTCATTTACGATTTATGACATATTCAAAAAAAACTACTTACTAGATCTCGTTCAAACCAGTTTTCGGTGGATTTATCATCATATATTTTTTTAGTATTATCATTCAACACCTTGCGCCTGAAGTGGAACCATTGGTTCCACTTGACCTAACTGATTATAAATCGTTGTCATAAAAATTAAAGTATGAAATGAATTGCATCAATGGTTCCACCTCCGGATCTAACCGGTTAATTTAGAAGTTAAAGGGGGGGGGGGGCATTTGACCACTTTGGAAGCGTCTCTCGCATAGACATTTCAGTTTAGAAAAAAAAAAAATTAGAAATCTCAACACCATTTTTGAAGACCTATCCATACAAACCCCACAGGGTATAATGAACAAAAATTTTTGAGTTTCAGTTCTCTAGTATGGGGAACCCCCAAAACTATTTTTGTGTGAAACTCTTAATGCGGTTCACAGAATACATCTACTTACCAAGTTTCAACAGCATAGTTCTAATAGTTTCGAAAAAAAAATGGCTGTGACATACGGACGGACAGACAGACATGACGAATCCATAAGGGTTCCGTTTATTGCCATTTGGTTACGGAACCCTAAAAATAACCTATTCTCAGACCTACCAACTATACCCAAAAAATTTCATAAAGATTGGTGAAGCTGTTTCAAAGGAGTTTTATAATAAACACTGACACGAGATTTTTAAATATTAAAAGAAAATGTGTCCTCATAGGCAAAGGGACAGGTAAAAGCAAAAGTAAGGGTAGAGAGATTATTATTATTAATCATAAAGATTATCAATTTTAAATGGTTTGCAACTACTCTTTGATTGCATCTATCGAAAATGACAAAATCTAATTTTGTTGTTGGTGTATGTATGTATGTATGTAAATCAGGCTGGTTTCCGCAACTCCACGACTAGGCGCGTATTTTGTAGGTGGGTCACATGTCCGTTGTTGGTGTCTAGAGATTTAATTCCCAGCTTACACTAGAAAGTGGTGACGGGAGGTTTAGATGACTGTCTCGTTATAAAGTAAAAGGTTCAAAAAATGCTGATTCGCCACCTAATTTGAAGAAATCATTTTTGATTAATTGGTTGAACAGATAGATCACTCTAAATATATTTTTGTGCCTAAAATATACAAAGATTATTTAAAAAACAATTCAGTAACATCTGTCTACATTTCAGTGACCCTCCCTTGGATGAGAATGACATTCCGGCCGGGTTATGGCTGTGCAAGGAATGCAGGGCCTCTGATGAGAACAAACCGGCCAGTTCTCGGAGCAGCCGAGCTCAGTCCCCGGCTGACAGCAAGTCTGATACTGAAAAGAAATCTAGGTAATTGAAGGCAAGATATAATATGGTTATGCTAAGGTGATAATGGTCAGGATGCAGTAAGCTGATTAAGAGCTCAGGTAAGCTACACACACACAGTTTGCTTTACATACATTTGGCACTCTGAAACCTGCGTTTCCAATGCGCATGAAATGGCGTACAACTAGCAAACTTACATGTAACTCAGCTTCCCTAAAATTATTTTAGGCATAGTTTCACTTGTTGCGGAATTTGTTCGAAAGAGTCACCGCGGCCCTGAAACGCAAAGGGCACTAGAAGGAACATGGATGGGTTTTAGTCAGTATAAGTCTGACACTCCCTTCTGCTTCGCCCAAAGTGGGAGGAGTCATTTGATGATTTCCTATTAAGAAAAGGGGTATTTAGCCGTTTTAAAAATAGTGAAACTCCAGCATAAAGTTCCTTTATTTTCTATGAGATACCTAAATCCTATAATTTGTACAAAACTGTGCAAGTTACTTGCGTGCAATTTTTGCCATAACGATTTCTGATTGATGTATGTCACTATGTATGCTACTGGCTTACAATAGTGCAGTGCAGTGGCACGTTTATAGAGCGCGCACGGGGGAATTAATATCTCTAGGGGGGCTACTCTCTAAGCCCGAAGTCCGTAGTTTCGGGCTTATTTGCGGGCGTATTCTGCTCCGTATTACCTAACCAATAAGAATTAATGTCAACACTATTGGAAGTCGCTGTGAAATCGTGTTCTCATTCATTTTTAGTTCGGGTTTGGAACTAATCGTAAGTCCGTAACGTACGTAACGTACGAAGTAGAATACGCCCGCAACTAAGCCCGAAACTATGGACTTCGGGCTTAGAGAGTAGCCCCCCAGCTCCGTGAAAATAAATGAGTGAACTTTAATATCTGTGAACATCGACGCGATCGAAGTTTTCATTTGAACGGCAAACTCCGCGCCGATTGAGAGAGCCTAACAGTTGCCGAATTTAACGCAACAAACGTGTATTCGCGCGATGATCGCTCTGGACGACGCCTTAAAAAGCCTTGTATCCACTAGGCAACTCGTGACGCTCAATATGGTCAGCAACGTGAACAGTAACGCGCGACGTTGCCAGCAAGCGCGCAACATTGACAATACTAAAAAAAGCTCGTTGCCGTTTAACGTGATGAGCAACATGCTGTGCATCATGTGGCTCGTCAAATGTTGCCTAGTGGATTCGAGGTTTTAAACAATAGATGCAAAGGCGACAAGGATACGATGATCATTATTTTGTAATAGACAAATTTATTGTTTTACGAGTATAATATTTTAAGATCAATTTCTATGAAAACCTGTCCTCGCTAAGTCATGTCACACCCGTCTGCAGGAGCTTTAGAGCAGCGCAAGCATTTCAACCACAGTACTAATTTGCCCAACAGCCTTCGCAACAACCGCGCAAACTCCGCCAAAAAGAAGAACGAAGAAGATGAAATCAAGAATGAGGTAGAGAAAGAGCTGACTCCCATGGAGATCCTCGTGAAGGCCGCCAAGATCATGAACCCTAAGCAGTTCGAGCTTCCTCGGGAGATGAGGATACCTTGTATCTTCCCAGGAACTGATAAAGGTAGGACATAGTTTATAACTAAACTTGTTCATTCTCCTGGCTTTATGGGTTAAACGAAGTAATCGATTTTCGACCTTAAGGCTCTTTACTTTCTCGGAAAAAGCTTAAGAAGCGTGTAGGTGAAGTAGCTTTTCGTCGGCAGTTCGGAGAAATTCCATCGAAAAAAACTTTTACAAAAAAACATCGAAGTCGGTGTTTTTGGTATTCGCCGCTTCACGTAAAACACTGGTATTCAGCTGAATCCGGTTTGACTGAAAGCCGACCCCAATGTTGTTGGGAAAGGGCTAGGCAGAAAGAAGAATTGATCAATTTCTAAACAAAACTTGAGCCGACGTATTTTTATTTGTCAAAAAAACTTCGTTATAGGAGGAGGTTCGTTTTCTTCGTAAACTTCGTTCTTGGTTTTTTTAAACAACTAGGAAGACTTTTTGTACTTCAGAATACTGACGTAAAGAGCAAAAAACGTCGAAACGCATGAAATTTTATCAGAAAGGAAAATCCACACCTCAGTTTCTGCCCATAGATCCCGGCAAGAACGGCAACGGTTCCTTGGTGACTGTGGACGCGTGGGGCTGCGTGCCACTGCCTGCCAAGTCCTGCTTCGTCTGCCAGGGCACCTGCAAGCAAGCCCCGCTGCTGCAGTGCGATTACTGTCCCCTGCTGTTCCATCAGGTATGACTACTGACACCACAACGGTTCCTTAGTGACTGTGGACGAGTGGGGGCTGCGTGCCGTTACCTGCCAAATCCTGCTTCGTGTGCCAGGGCACCTGCAAGCAAGAATCGAAGCACGGGGTCTAGTTCTGCCGTGTAATGTCATTTGGAATAAAGTTCGTGTGTCCCAGTATTAACAAGACTAACAAAATAAAATACCTGGGTGTTATAATTGATGAAACACTAACCTTCAAACATCATATGGAAGCATTAAATAACAGAATTCGTAAGCTAATATACGTATTCAAAAAGCTACGATATATTGCAGACCCAATACTCATAAGGCAAGTTTACTTTGCTCTATGTCAGTCAATTTTGACGTACTGCATTACCTCGTGGGGTGGAGCAGGTAAAACTTTATTACTGCCCATCGAAAGAGCTCAAAGAGCGATTCTCAAGGTATCTACTTGCCGCCCTTTCCTCTTTCCCACTAACCTGCTCTATAAATCTTGTGAAGTACTAACAGTTCGGCAATTATTCATTATGAGCATTGTACTAAAACAACACGCAGCTCTTTGCTACAGCACTGATTTTACTAAAAAGAGACGAAAAGACATTGTTTGCCCCACAAAAAGTACAAAACATGCTTTCACAGCAAAATTTTATGTTTTCCTTGGACCACTACTCTATAATAGGCTTAATGCAAAAGCAAACATCTATGCCCTAAATTATAGAAATTGTAAAAAAACGCTCAAGGAAACTCTTCAAATTTTGTCCTATGAAGATACAGAGAAGTTGTTGGAGGTATTGAAGTAAAGTTTTGTTTGTGTATATACTATTTATTTTATTTTTGTAGGTTAAGTTAGAATACTAAGGTTATAGGAAGTATGATTTTTACACTATTTACTGTTTTTTACATACCTTTAAGATGACTATTTTATTTTATATAATTACCGTGATTATTACATAACACTCACCTACCTATTTTCGCCTGAAACACAGGATGTCCTAGTTCAGGCACATAACACCCGTGAACTTAACATAGATTTAAGCAAAAATGTATTTACTGTTTTTACACAAAATTTAATAAATTTGATTTGATTTGATTGATTTGATTTGATTTGGAATCCACTGAGTGTGGAAACTAGATAGGGGTAATATACTAACTTAAAGAAACATGATCAAAATTCTTCATCTTTTGTTGCAGGACTGCCTGGACCCACCACTGACTGCTTTGCCGACTGGACGCTGGATGTGTCCCAATCATGTCGAACAATACATTGTGAGTGTACTATCAGCATACTTTAACTTACACACATCTACGATTTGATAAGGTGTTCCAGAAACATTTCCGAAGCGATAGAATATATTGGCGGTGTGCTAGTTAAACGAATAGTCATGTCTTTCTCCAGGACTGGAAGCTAGTGAACTCAGTATCAGCCACGGAGCGCGTGGCGCTGTGGGAGAAGTTCTCGGGCCCCGTGGACCAGCAAGCCGTCAAGGTGGACTTCATCCGGCGCGCCAGGAAGGCGAGGCCGGCCTTCCGGTGAGTTGTTACTGTGTACACTTGAACTCATGACCCGTATATTCCCATTCCAGTAGGAATTTCAGAAAATCCTCTCTTAGTGCCCTCTAAGAAACCCCCACTCCCCGAAGAACCTATATGCCAAATTTCAGCTTCTTACAACCAGCAGTGTCTGTCAGTCATGCACTCACTTAGTAACGGATGAATTTTCTTTATTAGCATTGTAAAAATATCCAAATATTTGATGTAACAAGTCTTGGATGTTTGTTCCAGCATAAAAGTCCCGGTGGAGATGCGCGGGCGCGTGGTAGTGCCGGCCATGGTGCGGCACCACTACCAGCACCCGCCGCCGCTGATGCCCAGTCGCAGGGAGTACGTGCGCTGTAGGAACGGTGAGTAACCACGGTTGGACGAATGGAGGGTATGCGGTACAGAGACTCCCGAAAATCTCCATAGGAAAGGGAGGATCCTCCAACCAGCTGGTTGTAGTGTCCGGTGAGCAATTGCCCATAGTTGATATTCGGACTGTTGTATCTGTTCAAATCGCACGGTAAACTCTGAAACCGCGATGCAGGATTTTCTGTAGTAGTTCGCCGCTTGTTAGATAGATGGCGTACTTTACGTACTTTACTGTACTTACGTAGCTTTTTGTGGCGATGTAGATTTTGCTACGATGGTTTTTCTTGTAGTGGCATTGATGCCAATACATACGTATTACCCACTGGATAGAGCTCTGAATTCATTGGTATTGGTACGAAAAGTATGCCTCCTAAAATTAATAAAACAAAAAAATACTATGCCTTAATGTTCTGGTTCAGACGTTTAGATGTATTTCAGTAAAATAGTAATTTTCACGACTTTCTACTTGTTACCAATATATGAAGTACTCAAGTCAGACTATTGTAAAAGCGCGCGCAGTCGAATCGTATTCCAAATAAGTGTGAGGGATTGGCTTTGATATTGAAAAAAGTTGCAAACATACAAAGTCACATACACAAACAGCCATCCATCCAACCCGGAACAACTATATGTATACTAGCTGACCCGCGCAACTTCGTTTGCGTCACATTTTCCATGAATGCTCCGCTCCTATTTGTCTTAGCGTAATGATATATAGCCTATAACCTTCCTCGATAAATGGGCAATCAAACACTGAAAGAATTTTTCAAATCGGACCAGTACAAGTAGCGGCACGAAACTTTAGCGCTGACCGTTATTGCGCAGAAGTAAAAATTAAGGTACCTGAGGGGGGCTAGCGGGATGAAGGGCGGGCGTGCGTAGCGCTGATTGGCTCTCCAGTCGCATTCTGTTCCCCGCGCCGATACGACGCCCCGCGCACATCCCGTGTACAGTCGCGTCATTAATTGTATTGTTTTTGCTGTTACTTTTTGTTGTTGTTTTTTGTTAAGTTTGAATTTGTTTGTTAAATTTGTTTTTTTTTTTTAAGTTTGTTTGTGACTTTAAAGTGAATATGCCTAGAATAAATACTGTTTTGAAAAGACAGGCAAGGAAAATGGTTTATGACGTGAATTGTTTTTTAAAAAGGGAATCTAACGAATTAATTGATTCTTTGAAACAAATTAAAAATGAGATTAACGAAGCTACAAATACTTTACTCAGTCTTTCGGACAGCAGCACTGTAAATTTGAGCCAGATAAAACAAACTGCCGAAATTATTAAAGCGGGAAACATTAAATTAAATGGTATAATCAGCGATTTAGGGAAAATCCAAAAAAGGACAGCAGAGTCTACTAATACGTCAATTGCAACGGTAAGGAACATCTCCAATCAAGCCAATAGTTCTGATTTGATCACAGTGTTCAGAACACGTACGAAGAAGCTTCAAACAGCTGACGTACCGAACAATATCATCAAACTAATAGAGAACTACCTGAGCGGTCGCAAAACCTACGGACGCTTCAGAACTACCAACGGCGATGAAAAACCGGTTCCGCACGGGGTCCCCCAGGGCTCTATCCTGGGTCCGATTATTTTTAATCTGTACGTACACGACGTTTGGGACCATAAGGACCGCATCCGCGGACTCAAGCTCTCTCAATACGCCGATGACCTGTGCATCCTTAACAGGTCTCCCGACCCGAACTGCGCGACACACCGCGCGGGCTGGGCCGCCGACACCGTTATCGACTACTACCATCGCTGGGGTCTAAAATGCAACGTAGACAAAACGGAGTGTGCCATGTTCACTCACAAGAGAAATTACCGCAGAACCATTCGCATCAAAGACGAGGCAATCGAATATAAACATAGTATTAAATATCTGGGCGTATACTTAGACAAGACCATGACCATGGGCAAACAGACGGACTACGTCGTGCAGAAAGCGCGGAGAGCACGCGGAGCACTAGCTCCTATCATAGGCTGGCACGCAAAGACGGATATCACTGTAAAACTTGCTGTCGTTCAGGCCTGCCTACTTCCTATACTGGATTACGGCGTGGTACAACTACTGTCACGTTACAGTAAGAGCAACTTATTAAAAATTGAACGCCAATATCGAATGGCTCTTAAGACCAGCGGACAATTCCCAAGACGCCTAGAAACCTCACTACTCTGGGATATGCTCGATTGGGATCCATGGCACCTCCGTGCACAAGACTTAAACGAGGACATGCTGCGCCGACTCCGCCAAATGCACATCGAGGATCTGGAGACCCCTGGTGACGTCTACCTCGGACACGGACAGCATAACCCCCTCCTAACTAATATTAGACTAGGTGAAATCGACTATGTACCGAGAAAAGACAGGAGTCGGCTGCTCAGCAAGCGAACAACCGCTCCACGTCCCCATAAATTGTAATTAGCTGTAAATAGGATAGGGCAATATAGAACAACATTATAAATTTATATAAATTTACTCTGTACACATTAACAAGCTCACAGCACACACTACACAACACTTATACAGATCTCTTTCAGACAAGCATAGGTAGACTGTAAGTAGCTGACACACCCACAGGCCGGATACACCACCGGCCTGTGGACATAATGTAACATAATTATGAACCAGGGAAATAAACATCTTTCTATTCTATTCTATTCAGAACACCTGGTAAAAAACGTTCCAGAACAAAACCGGTCACAAATATCGATAACTTCGACCAAGGAGTTATAAAGAGGTGCATTCATAACTTTCACAAGACAAATAATGAACTTCCTACCGTCGGAAAGCTTAAAAGGAAGCTAGAGGAAGACATTCATTTCAAAGGCTCAGAACGAAGTCTTCGGCGAATAATTAAGAGTTTGGGATTTCGGTGGAAAAACACCGAAAACAATCGGAAAGTATTGATTGAGACTTCAAATATACGTTTGAAACGTATCGAATATTTACGTAAAATAAAGCTATATCGCCAAGAGGGAAGGCCTATTGTTTATACAGACGAATCTTACGTAGATTCATCGCACTCTTCTTCAAAAGCCTGGACCGATGGTACTACTAAGGGCCTAAAAAAACCTATTTCGAAAGGTCAGCGAGTGGTCATAGTCCATGCAGGGTCTGAAACTGGGTTTATACCCAATGCGTTGCTGACTTTTAAAGCTGGTACCAAATCAGGCGACTACCACGACAACATGAATTTTGAAAATTATGAAAAATGGCTCCGAACTCAGTTAATGCCCAACTTACCACCCAATTCCGTCGTGGTAGTCGACAACGCGTCCTATCACAATAAACAGTGGGATCGCGCACCAACCTCTAATTCCAAAAAAGTTGACATGCAGGCTTGGCTCACTGAAAAAGGCATACAGTACGAGGAAACACTTCTGAAACCTCAGTTATACAATTTAATACGGGTTAACAAGGATACATATAAAACATTTTCGATTGATCGAATCCTAGCCGAACAAGGCCATCAAGTGCTCAGACTTCCACCATACCACCCAGATCTAAATCCCATCGAAATGGCATGGTCCGATATTAAACAATATGTAGGCAGCAAAAATGTTAGATGGAGTGTTGCTAAATGTATAGAGCTAATACAAGAAAAAGTTTTACTGATGGGTGAATGGGATTGGCAAAAGTTATGCAAAAAGGTGAAGGATATAGAGGAGCAATATGCAAAGAGTGATCATGTCGTGGATTTGGTAACAGAGGAATTCATTATTCACGTTAATGGAGAGAGTTCAGACGATAGCATTAGTGAGTTTGATGAAGATGACGCTGCTAGTGCCGACGAACGAAGCAGCCCTGAGTCCGGGCCGTCAATAAGCAAAAGGCCCTGTCAAAACACCATTGAAGGCGTGACACCATTGTCTGATTCAGATTAGGATTTAAGCCTAATCTAAAATAAAATAAAAATTGTCAAATTGCCAAATAATGTTTTTATTTTTCTACTCCCCACAAAACTTGTTAAAAATTATATCTTAGGTACCTACTATAAATCTTCCACATTTCGTTCAGCGCTAGACCTACTACATATTTGGCATTACATTAAAATAATGTCACGTTATTTAGCTAATAATTGTATTGCGTGCGCGACAGTACCCATGCGCAGCAATCCCCTCCGCGTATCGTTCAGCGCTAGACTTACGTGCCGCTACTTGTAGTTCCTGAGATTACCCTCTACATACAAACTTACAAACAAATGTTACCTCTTTATAATATTAAGTATAGATAATATTAGTATAGATTAGTATAGATGTAGGCCATACAAATATTTAGTCCGTGTGGGAATCGAATCCGCGAAACGCAGCGCAGCAGCTAATCGCTCAACCATGTCGTCAAAACACAGCTTATTTGAATGAGCTGTAAGTCATACAGGTTGTATTTAGCAGATCACAGATTTATAAATATTAACATTTCCTTTCTCCAACTATACAATAATACTTCTGCTTTCTCCAACAGTAATCAACAAGCAGAAAGCCAGTGGCTGCTACGACGGTAGCGACGAAGATGAAGACGCTCCGAAGCACAAGATCTGCATGAACCTGACTTGTCCGCAGTACAGCACCGGACACTGTGACGAAGCGTTGCGAGGCGTCACTGAAGAAGACGCCGCCGATGACCTGCACGCCATTAGCTCCGAGCCCAGTCTCAAGGTAACTGTACTGGATAGTTCAGCTGTGTTCAGTACAGCAGCGGACACTGTGACGAAGCGTTGCGAGGCGTCACTGAAGAAGACGCCGCCGATGACCTGCACGCCATCAGCTCCGAGCCCAGTCTCAAGGTAACTGTACTGGATAGTTCAGCTGTGTTCAGTACAGCAGCGGACACTGTGACGAAGCGTTGCGAGGCGTCACTGAAGAAGACGCCGCCGATGTCCTGCACGCCATCAGCTCCGAGCCCAGTCTCAAGGTAACTGTACTGGATAGTTCAGCTGTGTTCAGTACTGCAGCGGACACTGTGACGAAGCGTTGCGAGGCGTCACTAAAGAAGACGCCGCCGATGACCTGCACGCCATCAGCTCCGAGCCCAGTCTCAAGGTAACTGTACTGGATAGTTCAGCTGTGTTCAGTACTGCAGTGGACACTGACGAAGCGTTAAGAGGCGTCACTGAAGAAGACGCCGCCGATGACCTGCACGCCATCAGCTCGGAGCCCAGTCTCAAGGTAACTGTACTGGATGGTTCAGCTGTGTTCAGTACAGCAGCGGACACTGTGACGAAGCGTTGCGAGGCGTCACTGAAGAAGACGCCACCGATGTCCTGCACGCCATCGGCTCTGAGCCCAGTCTCAAGGTAACTGTACTGGATAGTTCAGCTGTGTTCAGTACTGCAGCGGACACTGTGACGAAGCGTTGCGTGGCGTCACTAAAGAAGACGCCGCCGATGACCTGCACGCCATCAGCTCCGAGCCCAGTCTCAAGGTAACTGTACTGGATGGTTCAGCTGTGTTCAGTACAGCAGCGGACACTGTGACGAAGCGTTGCGAGGCGTCACTGAAGAAGACGCCACCGATGTCCTGCACGCCATCGGCTCTGAGCCCAGTCTCAAGGTAACTGTACTGGATAGTTCAGCTGTGTTCAGTACTGCAGCGGACACTGTGACGAAGCGTTGCGTGGCGTCACTAAAGAAGACGCCGCCGATGACCTGCACGCCATCAGCTCCGAGCCCAGTCTCAAGGTAACTGTACTGGATGGTTCAGCTGTGTTCAGTACAGCAGCGGACACTGTGACGAAGCGTTGCGAGGCGTCACTGAAGAAGACGCCGCCGATGTCCTGCACGCCATCAGCTCCGAGCCCAGTCTCAAGGTAACTGTACTGGATAGTTCAGCTGTGTTCAGTACTGCAGCGGACACTGTGACGAAGCGTTGCGAGGCGTCACTAAAGAAGACGCCGCCGATGACGTGCACGCCATCAGCTCGGAGCCCAGTCTCAAGGTAACTGTACTGGATGGTTCAGCTGTGTTCAGTACAGCAGCGGACACTGTGACGAAGCGTTGCGAGGCGTCACTGAAGAAGACGCCACCGATGTCCTGCACGCCATCGGCTCTGAGCCCAGTCTCAAGGTAACTGTACTGGATGGTTCAGCTGTGTTCAGTACTGCAGCGGACACTGTGACGAAGCGTTGCGAGGCGTCACTGAAGAAGACGCCACCGATGTCCTGCACGCCATCGGCTCTGAGCCCAGTCTCAAGGTAACTGTACTGGATAGTTCAGCTGTGTTCAGTACTGCAGCGGACACTGTGACGAAGCGTTGCGTGGCGTCACTAAAGAAGACGCCGCCGATGACCTGCACGCCATCAGCTCCGAGCCCAGTCTCAAGGTAACTGTACTGGATGGTTCAGCTGTGTTCAGTACAGCAGCGGACACTGTGACGAAGCGTTGCGAGGCGTCACTGAAGAAGACGCCGCCGATGTCCTGCACGCCATCAGCTCCGAGCCCAGTCTCAAGGTAACTGTACTGGATAGTTCAGCTGTGTTCAGTACTGCAGCGGACACTGTGACGAAGCGTTGCGAGGCGTCACTAAAGAAGACGCCGCCGATGACGTGCACGCCATCAGCTCGGAGCCCAGTCTCAAGGTAACTGTACTGGATGGTTCAGCTGTGTTCAGTACAGCAGCGGACACTGTGACGAAGCGTTGCGAGGCGTCACTGAAGAAGACGCCACCGATGTCCTGCACGCCATCGGCTCTGAGCCCAGTCTCAAGGTAACTGTACTGGATAGTTCAGCTGTGTTCAGTACTGCAGCGGACACTGTGACGAAGCGTTGCGAGGCGTCACTGAAGAAGACGCCACCGATGTCCTGCACGCCATCGGCTCTGAGCCCAGTCTCAAGGTAACTGTACTGGATAGTTCAGCTGTGTTCAGTACTGCAGCGGACACTGTGACGAAGCGTTGCGTGGCGTCACTAAAGAAGACGCCGCCGATGACCTGCACGCCATCAGCTCCGAGCCCAGTCTCAAGGTAACTGTACTGGATGGTTCAGCTGTGTTCAGTACAGCAGCGGACACTGTGACGAAGCGTTGCGAGGCGTCACTGAAGAAGACGCCGCCGATGTCCTGCACGCCATCAGCTCCGAGCCCAGTCTCAAGGTAACTGTACTGGATAGTTCAGCTGTGTTCAGTACTGCAGCGGACACTGATGGTAAGATTTTTTCATACCACACTACCACAATTTCCAGCAGAATATTTCTTGTTAACATGATGGTCCTAACTATTTTTACTGCTATTTAAATTGCACAACTTCTCCCACAGCCGGACCGCCACACAGACTCCTCAAGCGAGCTATCAGACTCAGACTTCGAGTACCTCACAGCTACTGTGAAGAAGCGGAAGGTCTCCCAGTCGGAAGACAAGAGCCCCAGCAAGCGCGGCAAGAGTGAGCGCCTGGAGCTGCGGCCCGAGGGCAATGTGGAGGAGCTGCTGGCGGTGGTGGATGAGCAGCTCAAAAAGCTGGACGAGAGGCTCGTCAAGCTGCTGGCGTGGCAGCGGCTGCAGCAGGTAAGTGAACATATACACTGGCTGAAGTTAGTAATTTAAAAGGTAGTAATTTAATCGATACTTATATTTATGAGCATACCTGTCTCCCCCCCCCCCCCCCCCCCCCGCAGGTGCTAGCGGGCGAGCAGTCGTGGGGCCTGTGGCGCGGCTCCAGCATGTCTGCGGCTGCGCGCGCCGCCGTCAAGCGGTCGGTGGACCGCGCGCGGCTGGCGCGCCTGGGCCTGCTGCGGCGCGCGCTGCCCTCCGAGCTGCTGAGCGGCGCCGACCGGGCGCGGATAGCGCGCGCCGTGTGGGGGGCGCCCCCCGCGCCCGCGCCCGCGCCCCGCGCGCCCCGCTCGCCCGGACACTCGCTCAGCGACGCCACCGTGCGCGCCACGCTCTGCGCCATCACCCGCCCCGACAGGTATGTCACGTTCCTTCTTCAAACCGACCGATGCTAACATAAACATCTACCGATTGTGCTTGTTCCAATATAAACCTAACCACGTAACATGTCTTTCAGAAACGGAGTAGGCGATGGCTTGGGCAGACCCATTCCCATGCGCCTGTCGTCTCTAACGATCGGCACAGACAGCGGCTGCGACGTGCGGCTGGACGGCGCCGCCTGCCGCCACGCGTCGCGCAACCACGCCGTCATATTCATGGACGAGGTGAGCTACTATATCACTCACACTCTAACGATAGCACAGACAGCGGCTGGACGGCGCCGCCTGCCGCCACGCGTCGCGCAACCACGCCGTCATATTCATGGACGAGGTGAGCTACTATATCACTCACACTCTAACGATAGCACAGACAGCGGCTGGACGGCGCCGCCTGCCGCCACGCGTCGCGCAACCACGCCGTCATATTCATGGACGAGGTGAGCTACTATATCACTCACACTCTAACGATAGCACAGACAGCGGCTGCGACGTGCGGCTGGACGAATTCTTTGTATTTGTGTTCCTCGCGTTCATCCAACATCGCGTGTCCGTAGAGAACTAAAACTAGCCTAGCCTTTTGCCCACCTATTTCGAGGTCGACTTCCAGTCAAGCCGGATTCAGCTGAATACCAGTATCTTTTGATTCTCTTCAGGAAATCCTTAGATACTTATGTTGTACCTGAACTATGGAAATCGGCTTTCATAACGCCTATTCACAAAAAAGGAGTCAAAACCGAAATTGTAAACTACAGGCCGATATCTAAGCTATGTATAGTGGCTAAAATATTTGAAAGGATCATCTATAACCAGGTGTACATGGCTCTTAGAAACTCGTTTAGTTCTTTTCAACATGGTTTTTTTAAAGGAAGGTCTACTGTCACCAACTTAATTATGCTCAATGATTTTATTACTGACGCCATGGATGACGGTAAGCAGGTTGATGTCGTTTATACTGATTACAGTAAATGTTTTGATCGGATTGACCATGACATCTTACTATCTAAGTTATATAGTATGGGAATACGAGGCGATTTACTCAGATGGTTTTCTTCTTATTTGGAGAACAGGTCCCAAGCAGTAGTATTAAGCAATTATATGTCTGGTTGGGTGCCTGTTCCCAGCGGCGTGCCCCAGGGTTCTTTGCTCGGCCCTTTACTCTTCATTATCTATATAAACGACATCAACTCTTGCTTGATATCGTCCAAGTTGTTGTGTTTTGCTGATGACATGAAAATCTATGCCACAATTCGTCTGGAGGCTTATTGTCGTGGGAGCAGGCTCGACCTTAACCCTGCTAAGTGTTCGGTTGTAACATATTCTCGAAAGCGCTCAATTATACCTTCATCGTATATCTTAGGTGGTCAAGTACTACCTAGAACGAATTGCATCCGTGATCTGGGGGTATATCACGATTCAAAACTTACGTTTGAATTTCATGTCAGTGCCATAGTCGCTAAAGCATCTAAAGCGCGAGGTTTCATAATGCGGCTATCCAAGTGCTTCACTCAAGCCAAAACTTTGAAAATTCTTTACTGTACTTTTGTTAGAAGCCACTTGGAGTATGCGTCGGAAATCTGGAATCCTTGTTATCACAAGTACATTGATCGTATAGAGAGCACCCAAAAAAGGTTTATCAAATACTAGCTGACCCGCGCAACTTCGTCTGCGTCACATTTTCCATTATTGCTCCGCTCCTATTAGTCTTAGCGTGATGATATATAGCCTATAGCCTTCCTCGATAAATGGGCTATCTAACACTGAAAGAATTTTTCAAATCGGACCAGTAGTTCCTGAGATTAGCGCGTTCAACCAAACAAACAAACAAACAAACTCTTCTGCTTTATAATATTAGTATAGATTTGTGCTATCATCAGAAAGTGCCCTACCGGTCTGAAGATTATCTCAACCTCTGTAAGAAATTTCATATTTTACCCCTAAAAAACCGACGAGCCATCTCTGATTGTAATTCGTTTATTAAAATTTTCAATCACTCTATTGATAACTCTGATATTCTATCAAAATTCTATTTTAACGTTCCTGGAAGGTCTAAGCGATGGTACGCGCCGTTACGTGTTCCACTTACCTCGACGAATTACAGGCAAAATTCATTTTTGGTGCGTGCAAGTAGAAAATTTAATGACATATGTAAGCAGCATGATTTTGATACATTCGTGACGAGTGTGTCCTCGGCCAGAAAGTGCTTGAGCCTTAGTTTTTTTTAATTAAGATTTTGTGTGCTCAGGTTTTTATTCGAAATGTGAATTTATCTTAAGTTTGAATTGTTAACCAATTTTTTGTTTTCCTTATTTTGGAGACTGTTTTGTTGTTCACACCCTCTTTCTACTCTGCTTTTTAGAAGTGATGATTTTTAATTGGCTTCCAGTCTCACATGCCATTATGTATTTTGTTTGTACGTCATCTCGTAGCTACGTAGCTGTAAGTCATCCATAGTGATAAATAAATAAATAAATCTCACGAGGCCCCCTCCACAAACTTTAACTGGCTAACACGGTACTCCTTGGTATGATTGGTGTCTGATTTTCTGGCTTCTGACTATCCGTAACGATAGTCAAAGATCTAAAAATGACAGCCGGGACCAACGGCATTGACACATTCACAACGACTTGCTCTCCGAGGCACAGAGGAGAGTTAAGATGGTCACTCATTCACAGACCAACATCGGCAAGCGGTTCTATACCTAGAAGATCGGCCCGTGTGTGGCTGTTATTATTTAGCCATAAGCTCACTTGACCTAAGGGACTGATATAATTGTCTCCGTACCCAGGTGAGCCGGCACTTCGAGCTGATCAACTACTCGGAGTGGGGCAGCTGCGTGAACGGCGTACTGTTCGCGTGCGACGTGCAGCGCCGCGCCGCGCCCTCCCTCGCGGCGCCCGACGCTGACGTCAGGGCCGACGCGCTCCGGGACGTGGTGCGCCCCAGGATGAGGGAGCCGCTCAGGTAACGACCTAGCGCCGCGCCCTCCCTCGCGGCGCCCGACGCTGACGTCAGGGCCGACGCGCTCCGGGACGTGGTGCGCCCCAGGATGAGGGAGCCGCTCAGGTAACGACCTAGCGCCGCGCCCTCCCTCGCGGCGCCCGACGCTGACGTCAGGGCCGACGCGCTCCGGGACGTGGTGCGCCCCAGGATGAGGGAGCCGCTCAGGTAACGACCTAGCGCCGCGCCCTCCCTCGCGGCGCCCGACGCTGACGTCAGGGCCGACGCGCTCCGGGACGTGGTGCGCCCCAGGATGAGGGAGCCGCTCAGGTAACGACCTAGCGCCGCGCCCTCCCTCGCGGCGCCCGACGCTGACGTCAGGGCCGACGCGCTCCGGGACGTGGTGCGCCCCAGGATGAGGGAGCCGCTCAGGTAACGACCTAGCGCCGCGCCCTCCCTCGCGGCGCCCGACGCTGACGTCAGGGCCGACGCGCTCCGGGACGTGGTGCGCCCCAGGATGAGGGAGCCGCTCAGGTAACGACCTAGCGCCGCGCCCTCCCTCGCGGCGCCCGACGCTGACGTCAGGGCCGACGCGCTCCGGGACGTGGTGCGCCCCAGGATGAGGGAGCCGCTCAGGTAACGACCTAGCGCCGCGCCCTCCCTCGCGGCGCCCGACGCTGACGTCAGGGCCGACGCGCTCCGGGACGTGGTGCGCCCCAGGATGAGGGAGCCGCTCAGGTAACGACCTAGCGCCGCGCCCTCCCTCGCGGCGCCCGACGCTGACGTCAGGGCCGACGCGCTCCGGGACGTGGTGCGCCCCAGGATGAGGGAGCCGCTCAGGTAACGACCTAGCGCCGCGCCCTCCCTCGCGGCGCCCGACGCTGACGTCAGGGCCGACGCGCTCCGGGACGTGGTGCGCCCCAGGATGAGGGAGCCGCTCAGGTAACGACCTAGCGCCGCGCCCTCCCTCGCGGCGCCCGACGCTGACGTCAGGGCCGACGCGCTCCGGGACGTGGTGCGCCCCAGGATGAGGGAGCCGCTCAGGTAACGACCTAGCGCCGCGCCCTCCCTCGCGGCGCCCGACGCTGACGTCAGGGCCGACGCGCTCCGGGACGTGGTGCGCCCCAGGATGAGGGAGCCGCTCAGGTAACGACCTAGCGCCGCGCCCTCCCTCGCGGCGCCCGACGCTGACGTCAGGGCCGACGCGCTCCGGGACGTGGTGCGCCCCAGGATGAGGGAGCCGCTCAGGTAACGACCTAGCGCCGCGCCCTCCCTCGCGGCGCCCGACGCTGACGTCAGGGCCGACGCGCTCCGGGACGTGGTGCGCCCCAGGATGAGGGAGCCGCTCAGGTAACGACCTAGCGCCGCGCCCTCCCTCGCGGCGCCCGACGCTGACGTCAGGGCCGACGCGCTCCGGGACGTGGTGCGCCCCAGGATGAGGGAGCCGCTCAGGTAACGTGATTCTTTTAATCATAGGCGTCATAAACAGGCCACCCTGCTGGGGCAGCTTTGACGCTGAGACATGCGAGAACGTGGCTTCGGACAAAGGTTTCTTTAAAAAATAGGCGCCATAAACAATCCACTCTGCACAGGCTTCTTTGAACCAGCTCAGCTACCACGTCATTCTGGGTCTTGATTTTCGAATGTGAAAAAATCCTTGGAATAGTGAGGTCATCAAGTCTGGACTTCACAGGCTTCATAAACCTTACCGTTCCGAGGATTAGGACAGGATGTTTCTGCATTTCTGGACGAGTTAGGGTGGCTAACGTAGCCAGGACAACCACCGAATGGGAGTCCAGCGGCAAACGTAGGCACTCCGTTTTCCGTACTTGACCTACTCTACCAAGCCTCTGCGATAACTTTCAGGTGGTTGCAAGGTTGATAGAACTGTGTTGAGTAACGCAAGCTTCATCAATCTATACTACATATTATATATTTTTAATATTATAATCTTCTTATTATATAAAAAATTCTCGTGTCACAATGTTATTAAGTTACCTTACTCCTCCGAAACGGCTTTACCGATTTTTACCAAATTTTATGTGCATATTCAGTAGGTCTGAGAATCGGCTACTATCTATTTTTCATACCCCTAAGTGACGAATCTGTTTTTCATACAGTTTTTTTATGATGTGGCTTTAAAAAGTAAATACAACCCTAAATTTTCTACCTTCTTCTATCTTCCCCTATTTCTTAATAGCGATATTGGTGATTTAATAACTTTTAACCTTAGTCGATTAGGCGTCTGCCGGTGTCACTTGTCATTCAGTAAATAGATTGAAGTAGGGACGAGACCGAAGCGCTGGTCACCTGTCTCTCTTACACAATAAGCCCTCTCACACTCCCTTAACTGTTTTTGGTCAGCCAGTATTATATAATTTTTAATAGTATAAACTTGAAGAGTTTATTTGTTTGTTTGCTTGAACGCGCTAATCTCAGGAACCAGTGGTCCGATTTGAACAAATCTTTTAGTGTTAGATAGCCCATTTATCGAGGAAGGCCATATCATCACGCTACGATCAATAAGAGCGGAGCATTAAGAGTCCTATTACGAATCGTAAATGCTCATTTGCAATAGACGAAGTTACGTTGGTCTGCGTTGGGAGTACATCTTTAGTCCGCGATACAATTTTGATACTTACTAGTCTGAATAGGATTATAGTTTATTTGGGCGCTCGCGCGAGACTGAGGAGCGCGCGCGCTGAATTGACGCAGAATAATAGTACTTTAATTTTATTTATTGTAATTTTGTTTTATTATATTGACAAACGAAAACTTATGAAACGGATTCATTGTAGATTGAAATTTTATATCATATTAATTTATTTGATAAAATTGTTTTTATTTGGAATATAATGGACGCTGAATCAAGACATTTCTGGCTTAAATTAGGATTTCTTTACGTTTTTTTCCGTGAAAACTCAAGGAATTTAAAGAAATTCTAGAACTCCAATAAACAAGTAAAACATTCAACTTACCTTTTAGTAATTTCAGCTTTTAAAAGAATTGATTGTAACAATGTGAATTAGACCGTCAAAGTTCCATCGCCGACATTTTTTCTTGCAAACTGAGTTCGTAAAATATTTATAGTAAATTACACGAAAAGAAAAATAAAAATGTGTAACTCCAACTTACAATAAAGAGACTGGCACTATCGTTATTCAGGATCAAATAATTAAAATATCTTACTGCTGCTGAAAATTACAGCGTCAAAAATCATGAATTTTCGTAAAAAATGTAATAGGACTCTTAATGAACATTGTGACGCAGACGAAGATGCGCGAGAAAGCTAGTAAGCAATAATTTCCGTCCACAGAATAAACGGCAACCTGACGTTGCCGCTCCCCGACGAGCCGCTGTGCCGCTGCGCTGTGCGGCCGGCGCCGGCTGCGGGCGCCTGGGAGGGCTCGGCGCTGGTGCCTCACGGCGCGCTGCTGCAGTTCGGCTGCCAGACCTTCGTGTTCAGCATCACGGACGCGCTGCCCGCCGCTCACGACGCCGCCGCCACCACGGACGCGCTATAGCCCACGTCTAACACAGGTGCTGCGCTCTGACTTGTGGTTGTGAGGTGAGTGTAGACCCGTTTGCTGCCGATTGCGTTGTAAAGCCAAGACGTCTTTTAAATGGAAAGAACGAGAACTTGAGTTACTTTAGGGATATTTCTGAGTAAAGTAGATTCATTTAAATCCGTCAGTTAGATTATCGAAAAATATTTGATATGTATTTTTTGCTTAATCAAGTCAATAAAAATTAACATTGATAAAACACATCAAAGATGAGCGAGTCTTGTGACGTCACTGCTAGGTAAAAAGTGTACTAAGATGTGACGTCACACGAATTTTCACCGCACTGTATCGTCTTAATTTTGTGTTTACGTGAAAAAATAAAAATTGTGTGTTCAATTGGGAATCTGGACTAATTAGAAAATCTACCTTAGAATTCCTTCAGGTTGACCAAACATTTTAAGCTTATGTTTGATATAACGTTCTTATGTGGTGGTAATTACTGTTAGTGCGGATAGTCATTGAAATGAAATAAATAGTTGTACTCCACGTTTACTAATACAGTGGAAAGTTATACGTCAGTATGTACGCCTAACAATTTGCTGTGCAATTATTCTATATGGCTACAACATGAGTTACAAGCATGTAATGCGTACCTTTACGAGTGGCATTCAGAAAAGAATAATTGTACCATTTTTGATTAATGAAAATAGTCATTTTATCGCCCATAAATAATATAAACTTTACACGTATTTTATTAGTTAGAAAAAAAGCAATATGTTAGAAGACTACAAGTTTTTCTGAATAACGAAGTCTTCTAAAGCAGCTACTTAATACAACTAAAGGCTCCCTCCACGACAAGCTATAAGTTTTGTAAACAAAGAACTTGTACTCAGTAATATACATGTAATACGGAACTAACAAGCAAGTTTTTTACTTGGTATGGGTTTGCTCTTGACTAGTCTTGGTCAGAGATGACAGAGACAAAGTCTACGATGGAGCGAGCTTACCCAGAAGTAGCTTGCTCACTCTATCTAACTTTGAAAAGATTAGGTTTAGAAAGAAAGAAAGAAAATTGTGTTTATTGACATTATTTAAATTAATAAACAAAACAGATAAACTATTAATGCCAAAGGGCCTCAGCTCAGCATAATGCCAGCTCAGCATAATGGCAACACGAAACATACCATCTGACGCTGAATTTCAGCTGCAGCCCACGAGTGCCATACGCTCGATAACATAAATACATATGTATGGTTTGTTGTAATTCCACTTGGACAGGATATGTTTTATCGATATAAAGCGCTGTCATCTAATGATTGAAACAATTGAATATGTGGCGGGTTAAATTAATGAATTCTAAAGATTCACAAGTACCAGGAGAGCAGGAACATGTCGAAGTATTTTCGGGGCTGGAAATTGTGAACGCTATAGATTCTCAAGTACCAGGAGAGCAGAAACGTGTCAAAGTATTTTCGGGACTGGAATTCCGAGCCCTACATATTCACAAGTACTAGGAGAGCAGAAACATGTCGAGGTTTATATCTTCTCGTGACGAGGACTACAAGTATAGAATTTTGTAAGATTTTTCCTACACAGTTTTTACACGCAAATCGGTAGTGATTCATACGGTCTACACATACCTAAGCCCATATACATTGGTTATATCAATGCGTAAAGTTAACTCTATTGTTTACTCTTTAGTGTAATTGTACAAGAGTTATAATGCTATGTTTAAGCATGTAAGCGACATTTATGTTATTATGTTGTACCAGTATATTTTACACTGTTCATAAAGTTGGACTTTTTAAACTACTTAATTATACACTAGTTTGACTGTGGTAATGACAATTATACATACGTTTTATTAATAAAATTTAGGTCAGTTCCCGAAGTTGAATAAAGTATTTTAATTGTCAATTTACAATTGAATAGGCGAATACAGAACCTTCTCCTTTTTTGAAGTCGGTTAAACCGTTTATAATGGTGTATGCGTTTATTCAATGTATGTGTATGTGTACATACATTCATATATGGCACGATAATCATAGAAAGCTATGATGTAAATTCAATGCAAAGATTTTATTTTTTATATTTATAATGGGTTTGCTCTTGACCAGTCCAGTCTAGTCTTGGTCAGAGATCGGTTGATCTTCGCATTAAATTCTTCAATAAAATTAAACTGTATTTTAAACTAGCTATCTCCCGCGGCTTCGCTCCCATCAACTGTGATTTTCTTATTTTTTTCTTTTATACACAACAAAAAAATAATTAGAGAAATCGGCCGGGCCGTTCAAGTGTGATGTGATGAACAAGGGAAATAGGAAATCAAATCAAAGCATATATTTCAAATAAACCATTTACAGGCTTTTGAATTATTGTCAATGTCGGTCAGTCAAAAACATGAAGCTATTTGCACGTTCGAAAGCGTAGATCTCTATGGAGAAGAACTTGCAAAAGCTCTACGGACACTCTTTTAAATCATGTGTGTGTGTTACATATTACACTTCATTTCTTTTTTTTTCTTGTTTTCGGTGATCGGTGATCATCTCGTTTCTCGTATTTTGCTATTTCAAGTGTTTCTCTCTATGATATGCGCCAGATAAATCTGCAAAAACCGGCCATGTGCGAGTCGGACTCGCGCACCGAGGGTTCCGTACAAACCAGTAGGTATTATAATATTATAAGCAGAAGTTACCATTTCATTGACGACACGGTTGGCGCAGTGGTTGAGCGATTGACTGCTGCGCAGCATGTCGCGGGTTCGTTTCTCGCACGGAACAAATATTTGTACGACCTACAAGTATTTGTTCCGAGTCTGGGTGTTTTTCTATCTATAATATGTATGTATTTACAAAAAAAAAAATGTATGTAAGTAGTTTAACAGCCATCTCGTTACCATAACACAAGCATTAGGTTGCTTAGCTTGGGAGTATATGGCGTTGTGTGAAATGTCCAAGGATATATGATATTATATAGGATGTATTAAAACTACTAACTAGATCTCGTTCAAACCAATTTTCGCTGGTAGTTTACATGGTAATATATATCATATATTTTTTTAGTTTTATCATTACCACTTTGGAAGTGTCTCTCGCGCAAGCTATTCAGTTAGAAAAAAAATGAAATTAGAAACCTCATCATCATCTCATCAATCATCATCAAATATCATTTTCGAAGACCTATCCATAGATACCCGACACGTATGGGTTTGATGAAAAAATATATTTTTGAGTTTCAGTTCTAAGTAGGGAATTTATTGTTTTTTAATTTTTGTGTGAAAATTTTAATGCGGTTCACAGAATACATCTACTTACCAAGTTTCAACAGCATAGTTCTTATTGTTTCGGGGAAAAGTGGTTGTGACATACGTACGGACAGATAGACAGACAGACATGACGAATCTTTAATGTACCTTATTTATTAATAATGCTATTAAACAGGTTTTATAATAAATCGTTCACAGTTATTGGATTCTGAGGTTATCATACTACTAGCGTTAAAGATGCGCTAAAGGACTCCGCAAACTTACATTTGAAACAAGTGCATCAAATTGGTATGAATGACTGTGGGAAAATTTGATAAAAAATGAGACGTCAAATGGCGGGAAAGAAAGAAGAGAAAAATATTTATTCGACACAGACACAACAAAACAGCAAAAAAATACATAAAACTAAAAACCGGCCAAGTGCGAGTCGGACTAGCGCACCGAGTGTTCCGTACAAACCAGTAGGTATTATAATTTTATAAGCAGAAGTTACCATTTCATTGACGACACGGTTGGCGCAGTGGTTGAGCGATTGACTGCTGCGCAGCATGTCGCGGGTTCGTTTCTCGCACGGAACAAATATTTGTACGACCTACAAGTATTTGTTCCGAGTCTGGGTGTTTTTCTATCTATAATATGTATGTATTTACAAAAAAAATATGTATGTAAGTAGTTTAACAGCCATCTCGTTACCATAACACAAGCATTAGGTTGCTTAGCTTGGGAGTATATGGCGTTGTGTGAAATGTCCAAGGATATATGATATTATACATATAGGACGTATTAAAAAAAAAACTACTAACTAGATCTCGTTCAAACCAATTTTCGCTGGTAGTTTACATGGTAATATATATCATATATTTTTTTAGTTTTATCATTCTTCTATTTTAGAAGTTACAGGGGGGGGGGGACCCATTTTACCACTTTGGAAGTGTCTCTCGCGCAAGCTATTCAGTAAGAAAAAAAATGATATTAGAAACCTCATCATCATCTCATCAATCATCATCAAATATCATTTTCGAAGACCTATCCATAGATACCCGACACGTATGGGTTTGATGAAAAAATATATTATTGAGTTTCAGTTCTAAGTAGAGGGAGGGACCCCCAAAATTTATTGTTTTTTAATTTTTGTGTGAAAATTTTAATGCGGTTCACAGAATACATCTACTTACCAAGTTTCAACAGCATAGTTCTTATTGTTTCGGGGAAAAGTGGTTGTGACATACGGTCGGACAGATAGACAGACAGATATGAGGAATCTATAATGTACCTTATTTATTAATAATGCAATTAAACAGGTTTTATAATAAATCGTTCACAGTTATTGGATTCTGAGGTTATCATACTACTAGCGCTAAAGAAGCGGAAAAGGACTCCGCAAACTTACATTTAAAACAAGTGCCTGATGAATGTCGATCATAAAGATTGACCCTTATGCGGGCCACACACGTTCAAATAATTTGATCAAACAGGGTGGTTCAAAAAGTTGCATCAAATTGGTATGAATGACTGTGGGAAAATTTGATAAAAAATGAGACGTCAAATGGCGGGAAAGATAGAAGAGAAAAATATTTATTCGACACAGACACAACAAAACAGCAAAAAAATACATAAAACAAAAAACCGGCCAAAAGTGCGAGTCGGACTAGCGCACCGAGGGTTCCGTACAAACCTGTAGGTATTATATTATAAGCAAAAGTTGCGATTTATGATTTATGACGTATTAAAAAAAAGCTACTTGATCTCGTTTAAACCAATTTTCGCTGGTAGTTTACATTGTAATATACATCATATACATATATTTTTTTTAGTTTTATCATTCTCTTATTTTAGAAGTTACAGGGGGGACACACATTTTACCACTTTGGAAGTGTCTCTCTCGCAAACTACTCAGTTTAGAAAAAAAAATATGTTAGAAACCTCAATACCATTTTTGACCATCTCAGCATATGCTGAGCGTCAGACACCTAGCGCTGGTGTGTTACTCCAGGATGCCAACTGAGGGCAATAAAAGCATACTGTTGAATAGATTTCGTATTTCTATTTGATGGTTTGAACCAGCCTGTTTGATCAAATTACTCGAACGTGATGGCCGGCATTATCTACAGTAGCCGTTTTTGTTCTTCTTCGGGAACTGACCTCTTTAATATCGGAATGTAAATTGGTTCCCCGAGTAACCAATCTTGTAGAGCGCAAGCGCTGCATGTTTTGTCTCGTTCATTGTTAGCTTTCTGTCTTGTTCTAGCAACACTTGCTCGGTTTGCGCTCTGTACGCCTCATGTATTCAATGTCAAATAGTAAGGCTACGTTTCCATCAGCGGCTAGCTTGTATGCAAGTTGCATTACATTGCGTGCTACCAAGGTATAAAGTGATCAATGCTCACTCGCATCTTGCGATGTAAATAAACTTGCATACAAGTTGCTGGCAGAAATGCGGCATTAAATGAAATGCTTTCATGATTTGTTTGTGACATTTCAATCAATGTGTTGGCACCCAATATTCATTTATTTAATAGCATTTTGAACAAAAGATATTGTATTTTCTTTGTTAGTTCTACATAATAAATATATGTTCACCAGTAGTTTGTTGGTTGATAGACAGTGATGATCGGATATCCAGTTTTGCCGAAGTGTATCATGTTACCCAGATATTGGGTTATGGATGTCATTTAGGCTGTCGCTCTAAGTACTGGTATCCATCTACCATGATGACTAAAGTCATCTGCCCTGATGAATAAATTCATCAACCATGATGACTAAAAATATCTAACTAGTCCGTCAGATAGATTTTCAAAAATATTGTACATACTCGTATTTTTACCCTTTTTTATGAAAACAAAAAAAATTAAGACGATATAGTGCGTTGAAAACTCGCGTGACGTCACTTGTAAGTACACTTTTTTACAGAACGTCTTTTTAATGACGTCACAAACCCCCTGATCTTTGATGCGTTTTATCTTCGTCAATTCTAATTGATTTGGTAAAGCAAAAATTACGAGTCCAATATTTTTCGTTAATCTAAATGACGGACTAAATAAAACCTTTTTTTTTTCTCAGAAATCATTCCTATTGCATCCGGTTATACTGAAAGCCGACCCTAACATATTTAGGAAAAGCTAAGCAGATTGTCAATCAATCTGTTTAAAGTTCTACACCATCTAGCCAAGCCTTTTCCCAAGTCAAACCGGATTCTGCTGAATATCATTATTTTACGTGAAGCGGCTGCCTAACAGAGCTCCACAACCCATTAACTAGGTAACACGTTACTCCTTGGCAAGACTGGTGTCAGATTTTCTGGCTTCTGACAATCCGTAACGACTGCCAAAGATCTCTAAATGACAGCCGGGACCAACAGCTTAACGTGCTTTCCGAGGCACGGAGGAAACGCGGTATGTTGAGATGGTCACCCATCCACAGATCAACCTCGGCCATCGTTGCTTAACCTGGAAGATCGACCTGTGCGGCTGTTATTATTTAGCCACGAAATCGTCACTCTAAAGTTCTACAGCATGTCACAGAAATGCCTAGCAACTCAAGTAAATCATCATACCAGCAAAATCTGTTAACCTTGTGTTCTATAATATTCAAAAATGTTATTCTAATGTAAGCTTTGCATGTGAAGCATGTACGGTGATTGTAAATAATTAAATAATTAATTAATGGGCGCTTTTCATTATGGATACTATGGATGATTCAAAAGAAAATTTTAAAATATTAATTTTGTTGGTACTGGGATTGCTTTCTTAAAAAACAGTTGCAAAATCTTAAAAGTCTTCTTAAAAAGAGGCGTTAACTAAAAGCTTCATATACCAGTGACTCGACCTGTCTAAACGACATCACGGTTTACTAAATCGTGTGCTGTTTATACGACTCGCACTCACTAAATAGGTTTTTTGACTAACGCCATCTTCTGACAATCGGTTGTGATTTCAAATTTTAATCCATTTATATCAGCTTTTTAGCGAGAATTGTAATTATAATAAATGCCGATAATGGTTATCGTATAAGGTAATATTTTTATGAATTAAAAATGTACCCATATTAAACCTTATTTCAAACAGAATAATGCCCAAGTTGAAATAAAATATTTTTGGAAATTACCAAGGCTGGTTCAATATATTTTGTGATTCGTTTCATTTATGTAACATTGTGTGAAAGGTAAATAATTAAATTATTAAGAATATTCGGCCAAAACGGACCACATATAGATTTTGGCCGATTTTTGTAACCACATATATTATTGTAGTAATATTATGTGTAAAGTTATGGTACATATTGTTAAGGTATATGGTTGATTTGCAGTAAAAAAAGACATTTAGCAAGTGTTAGCAAAAGAAGACATTAATCATGTTTGTGTTAAAAACAAACATAATATACAGATTTAGCAATAAACAGAATAAGGTATGGACAAAATAGAGGAGTCTTATTTACTTGTGAAGTTAAACTCAACTAGAAAACTGTTCTCTAGATCCTACACTCTACTATGATCTCTCTTTGTCACTCAATGGTTTGCTAACAGAAAACTCAACCTCGAGTTTATCGCCATTTTTCATGAACTTTTTTGTCGCTGTAAGTAATATAAGTTGTTTTGGTGTACAACAAAGAATTAAGAAAACTGGAGAAATGGGTATACTCGTGGCCGTATATAATTAGGGGTGTTTAGGGGGTTCGGACCCACCGCATCCCTTAGCATAATGACGAAAATAATAATAATAATAAAAAACAAATACCTCTCCACTCCTCTAGCACCTCAGGCTATGTTGCCTCCTTGGCGCTACGTCACTTTGTGCTAGCGACCGTTTTCGGGGGCCCATTCATTGAGTGTGCAAGTCACCCCCTGCCATTTAAAAGCCGTGTATATTGTTAGTGGTCAGGCAGGGGCCAATAGTTCTATAATAAACGATTATCAGTCCACTAAACCGCCGAAACCCATAGCGTTTCATCTTTTTTTTTTCCATATTCTGCAATATTCTTGCTCCAACCGGGGATTGTCCTTGGGAATACTTTCACAGTGCATACAGGGATAATCGCCGGTTGGTGCCCCATTATATTTGAAATTTCAAACGGGGCCTCTGCGAGTTGGTTTCGGCCCCTCGTACGCCTACCAAAGGACCGGGTATCCAGAGACCCGAGAAAGAAAACAAAAAAATAAAAAACAAATATTTAAAGAAAAAACTAGCATCTTTTTCACGGTCTTGGAACCTCGGACCCCCTCCCCCTTTACGACAGCTACGCACGTGGGTGTACTATAGTTACACCTGTGCCTTCAAACCTTTTCTGTTTTTTTCCATACATGTGTGATGTCCTGTTGAAATAAATAGGTAAACATTGTCGTCGCATAAACAACTGGACCATAATAATTTCATGTAATTTTATCGCAAATCAGCCATGTCGCTCAACTTTTGTGTTCTGGTTTGATTTTAGTTCTCATATTAAATACAATGAATATAGAAAAGTCTGTTGTTGGTTTTAGTGTGCCTTAGCATGTCTCACCTCTTGTTGATCTAGCGTAGACGTTTGCCGGACGTATACGAAGCGTAGACGCTATACACGGTATGTAGGTAAGCCACATGTAATATTTCTTAAACTTTTGGACGCCATTATCTCATATACCGCGTGTATCTGTCATCGACGCACAAACGATTTCCATGGGTCCAGGGCATGATTTTGGACACCCTAGACTTGGAACAGTTCACTGCTTATGTAGATCTGTTTAATTTGGATTTGATTCAACGTATTTTAAAGACAATAACGCGGCTTGAGTGCAGCGTATACGCGGCAAAAACGCCTACGCTGGGTGGGTGACGGTTTACACGGCAATTTTGCAATTTACAACCCAGACTTAGCGATATCCTCAATAGTAATGTAAGAAACCAGAATGCAGAAGTGTCTCACTGCCACTGAATGAACGAGCATACTATATCTTTTAGGCGATTATCACACGGAGCGGATTTCGTAGCGGTGCCCCGCGCGGTTAGGCGGTTTACGTGTGTTTAGCATCAACGGATTTATTAGAGTCCAATGCGACATGAGATCCGCTTCACCGCCTACCGCAGCGGTTCGCGGTGCCGTGTGTTTAATGGCCTTAGCTTACCGCTTTTATTGCATATTGTTACTGTTAATATACTAATAGACAAATCCTTATCCCATACGGCCTATAATGTTCGCAGTACTTAGACAACGACACTATTCTTTGGTACAATGCGATTCAAAATTAAGGGCTGGTTTTTCCAACGCCAGATAACTTTTATTCGTGGAATAAATTTAACGTTTGACAGTTTTTGTATGGAAGAACTGTCAAAAATTCAAAATTATTCCTCCGATAAAGTTACCTGGCGTTGGAAAAATCAGCCCTTAATAAGAATAAGATCGACTTAGCGCCGTATTGTGATGTCATAGCTGTCAATTCAAACAAATTAGGAGCAAAGCAAGATTGTTTTTTTTTTTAAATTTATGTTTACAAAGATTGAGTGATAAAAGTGTTATGGTATGGTTTTAAAAACTTATAATGACTTTAAATAATTAAATATTATATTTGAGTATGAAATTGATGATGATGGCGTAAAATTTTCAAACTCGAGTCTATCTAGATTGGTGGAATGAGTTCAGTTCCATAATTCTAGAAACCAGTTAAAAATCTAATTTTGGACACAAATAAGTCTTCCATTCTTGCAGTGGTGGGTACACTGCAAGAATGGAAGACTTAGAGCTTGGTATTAATATTATTTTGTGAAAAACTGTCAAATTTTCCCAATCAAACTTGAACCTTATCGTATTAGCGATAAAGTTGAAAATCTATTAAAGAAATTGATAGATTGTTGTAGCTCATGCTGGTTTGTGTACTGTATTAGACAAATTACTTGTTATTCTGGTAATCTTAAGAGGAATGCTCGTTCATTCCCAGACCTCTTATAGAGGCGCCTAGTTAATATCATAGACTAATGCATATTACCTAGAGTAGTATTATGCGTGTATCATATAATGTAGCGTAATCTAGGATAATAATGTTTATGTTTGTCAAATAAAGGTTCATTCAAGAAATGTCTTTGTTTATTTTCCGTTTATTCATTTTTTAAACTTATTTCAAAATATTAAATAAAAAGTTTTTTTTTTTATATATAGTAGCCCACCAGTATTGAGAACCGGGTCCAAGCTACCGTCGGTCAGGGCTCCAGAGAGGAATCTCCTGAAAATGCGAACCGTGTCCAGAAGTACCGCTTTCTGAATCAAGCCCAGCTGCCCAACGAGAGCCTCTTGAGGTGTTGGTCGAGGCTTGTGGCGATAAGGTCATTGGCCGATACGGGTATCGGCACAATAATTGCGGGATCCACATCCCACATGTCGACAACCTCGCGAGCCAAGTCAAAGATATTTTATTTGTTTATCTTTCTCGGCTTTCACGAGATTCTCATCATGCGGGACGGTTATGTCTTCAATAATCGCACGCCTCATTATTCGGACCACCACCGCTATATCAGGCTTATTGACCGCTATATAAGAATAGTCCTGTCAGTGATGATGGACCGATCCCAGTACAATGTGATATTGCTACTATCGAGAAATGGGTTGCGCGCATTCCAGTACAGAGGGGCTAGCACGAATATTTCTACTTATAGTAACGAATTTTGAAGGTGAAAAACTACAACCCCATAGTATTTTAGTTTAATTTTATGGGTCAAACAATTTATTTCATGTAAAAATATGAATATGGTATCTAATTCAAATAAATATTATGTGCGAAACGAGTATTGTAGCTATGGTAAAATTTTACGTAACGTTACTCGTACTATACGTCAAAATTATTCGTGCTAGGCCCTCAGATATTGCCATTATCGAGAACTGGGTTGGGCGCATGCCTGTTGTTACGGCACCTAATTTGTACACGTTATTTAAGATTGTCAATCTTTCACCGAAAAAAAGTTACCAACGCGACTTTGTTGCACAGCATAAGAGTGTCAATTCTATTAATTTTTTAAGCAAAAATCCCATTTGCACATGTATGATGAATGCATTTAAATCGATTCGAATGAGTCTTTTAAATGTATTGTTTCTACATTTGGTAGTTTTATTTTCACTAAGTTAAAAAAATAAATAAAAATAATGAATAAATAAATGTTACTAATATTCATTAATAACATTCTTTTTTAACAACAGTGCTGCATCAAACCGGAACTAGATTATGCTTTTCTCAGTGTATGGCTTAGAGAAAAGGTCAAGCTTAATAAACGATATTCCAGAAACAGCATGAAACAAGGAGCATATAAAAAACAAACACCAAAATAAAAACAAAAAACATTTAATCACCATCCTCATTTTCAGGATCCTCTTCATCAAAGTCCTTAATCTTCACATCGGCGTCTTCTCCATACTGAATAATATTATCTATGGTTAGGATGATATTCTCGACACTTTCCTCGTCTTTGATATTGAGCGGGTAGAAGCGAACAAGGCTAAAGTTCTCTATCACTTCTCCGATAGCTTCTGTCAATTTCGCATATTTTTCGTGCCATTTCGATTTAGCGTTTCTCATGTCTGCCAGTAAGACGTGTGGGTCAGGATCCAAGTAACTGGAAGGTAATGAGAGAGGTTTTGTAAATAACCGGCTTGTAAAAATCTTAAAGATGTTTTGCACCGTCGCACGTACCACAACCACAATACAGTGGGTGGGCGCTAATTTGTATGAAATTAATCTATACTAATATTATAAAGGTGAAGAGTTTGTTTGTTTGTTTGCTTAAACGTGATTTGAAAAATTCTTGTGTTTGATAGCCCATTTATCGAAGGAGGTTATAGGCTATACCGCGTGTATCTGACATCGACGCACAAATGATTTCCATGGGTCCAGGGCATGATTCTGGACACCCCAGTTTTGGAATTTTTCGTCGATTCTTTTCTCATTTTTTCATTTTTTTCAAGAGTACAACAAATAGGTATGTAGCTGATATCTATTTGTGGTTTTATTCAGATTGCTCTTTTTAGTGAAATTAGTTAATTAATTATTTTTTTATAAAAAATCACATTGGGTTAGGTCAGAATAACGATTATGAGCAGTCTAAAGTAAAAAAACCCTTGAAAAAATGAGAAAAAAGCCGACGAAAAATTCTAAGTCTAGGGTGTCCAGAATCATGCCCTGGACCCATGGAAATCGTTTGTGCGTCGATGTCAGATACACGCGGTATAACATCACGCTAAGACAAATAGGAGCGGAGCATTCATAGAAAATGTGACGCAGACGATGTTGCGCGGGTAAGCTGGTAGTTAAATACACACGGAACACATTTCCGTCATTATGGACCGCGTCTGTGATACCGACCACATAGCAGCCACGTCGCAACCACAACGCAACCACCAGCGACACCGCGAACTAGCGGCTGGCCACATCGCAAATACATCCATTTTTTGTAGCTACATAAATAAAATTTATGAGAAATATTAAAAAAAAATGAGATGGGTTTGCTCTTGACTTTCGTCTTGGTCAGAGATGACAGAGACAAAGTTTACGATGGAGCGAGCTTACCCAGAAGGAGCCTCTTCACTCTAACTTTGAAGAGATTAGGGTTGTAGGCGTTCGGTAACACAGACGCAGGCAGAGAGTTCCACTCCTTTGCTGTGCGCATTATAAAAGACGTTTGGAAACGCTTTGTGCGAATTCGTGGAATAGCAACAAGGTAAAGGTCGTTGAAGTTGTAGAAAATATTTAAACTAATACATCCCTACTTATAAATGCGAAAATAACTCTGTCTGTCTATCTCTTCTTCATGCCTAAACCACTGAACCTTGTCTCAGTGGCATAAAAGTCACAGTCACATGAATCTAAAATAGCACACATTTTACTTCAAAATTATAGTTTAGCAAGCAATAAAGTATGTTTAACTTACTCATCAATCTGTCTTCTTGCACTTTTACTGAGCAGATCCATTTTAGTGAGAATATTTACATGTGGGAGCTCCAGATTTACCATCACACTTAGGGCTGCCATTGTGCCTGGAAAGATCAAGCAAAGAAATATTACATTCTAATCTATATCAGACTGTATTACACTTTTTACTGGGAAGCAGGAATCGAAAGGAACCCGAAATAAGATATTTTTTACTGGATTTTTAATTAGGTACATTTCTCAAAATCTAGAGAGCAGACAAGATATAAAAATCATTTCTTAAAAATCTCAAAAAATTGCAGTTTTGTCGGCGTTTTAAAAATGGCAGTCTTGTCGGCGTTTTAAAAATGGCAGTCTTGTCGGCGTTTTAAAAATGACAGTCTTGTCGGCGTTTTAAAATCTGTAATACACAGAGTCACTCACAAGTCCCGCCACATTGAATTGAAGCCATACATTACAAACGACATTTTGTGTGACAACCTAAAAAGCGTATACATTCTCTGTTCTTTCATTTGATAAATGATATTTACTTTGTAAGTAGGTCGTGAATAACACTTTTACACGTCAATCTTTGTTGGTCATTTTAAACTAGATGAGGCCGGTGTTTCCTAGCTGACTGCTCTGAGATGAAACACCGAAACAAACTCAGAGGTCAAAGTTTCGTCCATACAATCGTACTGGTCCAAATAAACTGTTCTATTAACATCTATCAAATGAGTATACATACATGTATATTTTTCATACAAGTAGTAGTCAAATACAAATACCCTATTGTATCCAAATTATATTAGCTTAGCTTCCCTACCTACTGCTGAAAATCATTATCATCTGCCAAGCCCCTGAGGCCCCAACATGTTGGAGTTGTCTTTGCTGGGGAGTTTGTTGCGCGACTTCTTCCCAAGCTGGGAATCCCAGCTAAACACTAGGAAGTGGCGAGGGGCGGGCCCATGTAAATAGTTCTGTCGTCATTATTAAAAAGAACGTATCGACACGAAAAAAATCTCATTACGTCACGCCGCGCCGTGGTATTATTTTTAGTGCGTTTTGACGTCACGAGCCCCACTCGCGAATTATGATGCGTTTCATCTTTGTCAATATTCATTGATTTACAAAAACAAAAAATACGTGTCCATTATTTTTAATACTCTGACGGACTAAATAGATTTGCAATTTATTGATGGTGGAATCTAGCCTATCTATACTTATAATAAATCTGTAGAGAGGTCAATTCTGTACATGAAATATATTTCCAAAATAACTATCAGGGGGTGATTAGGGATCGATACTGATGCCAAAAATGCAATCAGTAAAATTTCTGTCTGTCTGTCTGTCTGTCTGTATAACCGTTATAGAAACAAAAACTACTCGACGGATTTTAACGAAACTTGGTATAATTATTTTTCATACTCTTGAGCTGGTTATAGTCATCACGCTGCAATCAACAGAAAAAATGAAAAAAAAAAAAAAAATATGAAAATGTGAAAGTTTGGTTGTCTGTTACTCAATCACGCCAGAACGGCTTAACGGATCATAATGAAATTTAGAACAAAGATAGATTAGTCTGGAATAGCACATAAGCTACTTTTAATCCCGGGAACATGTTCCCTAGGGATCACGCAGGCGAAGCCGCTGGCAGAAGCTAGTTATGTAATACTAGCGTCATAGCGTGTACCAGCGGCTTCGCCCGCGCGACTCTCGGAATAAATATAACGTATATTTTACCCTCGTAGTTTTCGTCCCAGTGAGATTTCCGTGATAAAAACTATCCTATGTCCTTTCACGGGTCTCAAACTTTCTTTGTACAAAATTTCATCGAAATCGGTTCAGTGGTTTAGGCATGAAAAAAGAGACATACAGACAGAGTTACTTTCGCATTTATAATATTAGTAGGGATGTATTAGTTTCAATATTTTCTACAACTTCAACAACCTAACCTATTACGATTTTTTATAATAACGGCAGTGTACGTCCAAAAAGTGCTGATTTGATACACCACATCATAACGTCACTTTGACTATGAAAGTCAAACTTCGTAATAATTTCCGTACCTGACAAAAACTTAGCCCCATCGATCATGAACTGCGAGTCAATCATGAAAACGACGCATATCCTGAAGTTCCACTTCTGCAGCTGATCGACTAACTTCCTCATGACGGGCAGGTGTGTGTAGAGCTCGATCTGACCGGGGCAGTCGAACAGCAGGTAGTCGTCATCTACGTCGCCGAGTTGTTCCTCTAACCAGTCGCAGTTTTCTAGGAGGGTTCTGGAAAATATTTGTTGAGGAATCAGTGTTAAGTCTTCTGACTCTATACACATTTTCACTGTCACCACATAATCTATACTATCTATACTAATATTATAAAGCTTAAGAGTTTGTTTGTTTGAACGCGCTAATCTCAGGAACTCTTGGTAGGATTTAAAAAATGTTTTCAGTGATAGCCTATTTATCGAGGAAGGCTATAGGCTATAATTACATCATAAGATACGCTAGGCATAAGCTAAGACAAATAGGGAGTGACGCAGACGAAGTTGCGTGGGTCAGCTAGTCTATACTAATATTATAAAGCAGAAGAGTGTTTGTTTGTTTGTTTGGTTGAACGCGCTAATCTCAGGAACTACTGGTCCGATTTGAAAAATTCTTTCAGTGTTAGATAACCCATTTATCTATACTAATATTATAAAGCAGAAGAGTTTGTTTGTTTGTTTGTTTGTTCGTTTGGTTGAACGCGCTAATCTCAGGAACTACTGGTCCGATTTGAAAAATTCTTTCAGTGTTAGATAGCCCATTTATCGAGGAAGGCTATAGGCTATATATCATCACGCTAAGACCAACAGGAGCGGAGCAGTAATGAAAAATGTGACGCAGACGAAGTTGCGTGGGTCAGCTAGTATATTATAAAACAAAATCCTCTGTCGCGTCTGCCTGTCTGTCTAATATTGTAATTATTCATATTAATAGAATTGGGAAAAGGGACGAGCTCGTGGCTTAACATTAACAGCCGCACAAGTTAAGCAACGCTTGTCAAGGTTGGTCTGTGGATGGGTGACCGTCTTAACATACCGAGTTTCCTCCGTGCCTCGGAAAGTACGTTAAGCCGTTGGTCCCGGCTGTCATTTATAGATCTTTGGCAGCAGTTACGGATTGCCAGAAGCCAGTAAATCTGACTCTAGTCTTGCCAATAAGTACCGTGTTACCCAGTTAACGGGCTGTGGAGGTCTGGTAGGCAGCCGCTCTACGTAAAATACTGGTATTCAGCTAAATCCGGATTGACTGGAAGCCGACCCTAATACAATTGGGAAAAGGCTAGGCAGGTGATGAGACTTGGTTAGCTCATAGGAAAACTGAAATCAAGACAGAATACATACTCTATACAAAATACAAGTCCTCCGTTGGGTCCGAACTGCAACTCCTCATCTTCCATAGCATCGTCCAGATGTATCAGCTCCCGGATGTCCACGAGAGGCTCGTAGTCAAAGTGTTCTGCTGCCGGGTCCAGGTTCACTACCTCAACTATCCGCTTTGCATCGCTCGCATGTTTTACTATTGTTGAGCAGTACGTGGACTGGAATTATATTGTTGTTTATTAGTATGATAACATGAACATGGGGCTACTCTCTAAGCCCGAAGTCTGTAGTTTCGGGCTTAGTTGCGGGCGTATTCTACTCTGTATCACTTAACCAATAAGAATGAATGACAACACGATTTTATAGTTGTTGTCAAATTGTGTTGTCATTCATTCTTTGTTCAGGTTCGGGACTAATCGTAAGCTTGCAGGTTTGGACCAAGTTAGTTGGTATAAAAAATATGGCAATTTACTTATTTAGAGTTCACGAATTTTTCAATAAAATAAATAAAAACATATAGGTACAGCGGCAGAATTGAGACTCAAGGCAATCTCTATTAGTTTAGTGTCTCGATTAATTGAGATTCCTGTTTCGTGAAAACATGATTGGAAATGACAGAGCACCTAGGCAGTTCTAAATATATTTATAGTGTCAGATTCATTGCTTGAATCACCTGCTGGTTCAAAAAGGCCACTTTAGCAGAATCAAAAAGCAAATCAAGCTACCCATTGCTGTAAAATTTTCCCAATCAACTTTGAACCTAATTTGTTAGCGATAAAGATGAAAATAACATTTGACAGATTGTTCTGTGATTAATATTATGATTCTCCTAAAATGGTCTTTTTAACCCTCAGATTGTGTGATAACAAAGACGATTCCATGCTCCAGAAGGCACGTATAAGCTGATGGCTCCGGACACCAAATCATTGTCTTTTTTTTTACTTGATAAGGGTTTGCTCTTGACTCTAGTCTTGGTCAGAGATGACAGAGACAAAGTCTACGATGGAGCGAGCTTACCCAGAAGGAGCCTGTTCACTCGAACTTTGAAAAGATTAGGGTTGTAAGCATTTGAAAACATATAAACCATGTTAGAGGCCCTTGAGGGGGTTTAGAAACTCTGACACTAGGGTATGTGGGGGTCTTAGACTGTCCACACAATAAGAAGAAGTGTCAGATTGAGGTAGTTCAAATATATTACATAGAAAATAAGATTACAAACTTTATTAAAATCAAAACAAGATATTTGCCCTTATTTAAATTCAGCAATCCCTAAATTGTAAAAAACAAAGTCACTGTTTGCCAATGTCTGTTTCTGAAACCACACGTAAGATTTTTGATACTTATAGAAAGAGCTTTCTGTGAGAGGAAGAATTGAGTCATTTGATAACCTATACTCATGCAAAGTGCTGTGTAAGACTGCATGCATGAGCACTACTTGTAAACTGTCAAAAAGTGGAGATAGTTGAATAGCTCTCCACAGAATGGATTCTGTGGATTATTGTAGTAGAGCTATTCAACTATCTAAAATGGAATGGGATACAGATAGAATTTAAAGGAAGAAGTACTCAACATGTTGTTGAGTATTATATTTACAGTACAGACAAAAGGCGTTCTTTATGTATCTAAAGTATTTCCCGATTGCTTACCTTTCCACTCCCAGCTGGACCCACTACTAATTGTGCGTAACGCATTTTATATTGCAAAAATAAACTATAAACAAGTACGTTTATAGGTTAAGTGACTTTAACACGCAATATCTTTCTTAATTTGTACTATTGCGGTTACTGGCACTTCCAGCAATGAAATTAGGTGATGCAAGATATAGAAAACCCTACAAGAGTATTCATCTGCTTTTGAATTCTTGAAATATTTAAAATAACAATGCGCTTCGAGAATGTTTTGGTATATAACTTGACAAGTTTGTTTGACAATTGACATATTGACATTGTTGCAGGTCAGGTAATCTTCAAGTAAATTTATTCAACCTTATGTCTATGGTTCACATATCTCATTTGACAGTTCCCTCGTTCCCTCCCCTCAGTGACGTAGTGTGACGTAGTGGTATGACGCCATGTTGTTTTGTTGATCTGTCAAAACTTTTGAAGTTTCAAAACTTTCAAATTCAAACAGTTTCAAAGTTGATCGAGTGAAGTTCTGCGTTGATTTATTTCCGTAACTTATCCTCTCAATTTCTGAAGCTGTAATATTCTCGTGCAACATGTACAACAAGTGTTGTATTGTGACCTGCGCTAGTAGACGAAAGGACGTCAGTTTTCATATGTTTCCAAAAAGTGAGATAGGACTCAAAAAATGGTTACAGTGCATCAACTGTGAAAGACTGCGGAGCTTGAGCTTCCAAAAACTTCGCAAACAGTTTGTGTGTCGAAAGCATTTCGAGAAGAGGTTTCTTTCAACAACGCGCGATAGAGTTCGTCTTTGCCCCGACGCCTATCCAACGTTGTTTACTGCTCTCGAGATATCCAGTGGTATTCCTCAAACCGATGCATTGATACCCGACAACGCTAGTAAGTACCTATATGATAATAATGTTACTTAATCTGTATATATTTCATTTAATTTTATGATCTACACATGTTGTACTCTTTGCTCTACACGCAATTTTTTACAGTTTATTTGTGTAGACACTTCATTCTTACCCAGAGGCATACTCGCAGTTTAAGCAGTTACACTTATTGATTTTAAGTAACATTCAGTGACAGCAAGTAAGACACAATAGGGGAGTGGACTTAAATATTCGACACATACTTTCTTTGACATGTGACATAACACAAATTTTCAACGCACTATAGTTATAGTCTTAATTATTTGGTTACGTGAAAAAAAAAGTGAGAGATATTTTTTGGAAATCTATCTGACGGACTAATTAGATTTTTTAGTCCACTCCCCTATTTATGTTTGATTGTTATTACTGCTAAAGGTGTTTACTGTAACAGAAAGCCCTACACAGTGATTTAATTCATTTAACACTTAAATTATTAATAAATTTTAAATGTTTTTCAGAGTATGTGAAAACTGATCATGACTATTTTAAAAAAAGAAGACATGTGGATCACACCTACTGTAAACCAGAAGTTGTGGAGAAACACTCAGAAACTGACAACACTTTTGGTAATGGTAAGTTTCCATTCATTTCTAAGACCTCCCCCAAGTGTCCCCACAACAACTGGTCCTGGGCGTCTTGCATCAAAACAACAATCTATACTAATATTATAAAGCAGAAGAGTTTGTTTGTTTGGTTGAACGCGCTAATCTCAGGAACTACTGGTCCGATTTGAAAAATCATTTCAGTGTTAGATAGCCCATTTAGGTTCAGGTTATAGGCTCTTTAACATCACGCTAAGACAAAAAGGAGCGGAGCAATAATGGAAAATGTGTTGCAGACAAAGTTGGCGGCCCAGCTAGTTTTATGATAAAATTAGAAAAAAAAATACATTTTTTTTTACAGTAGATGAGAAAGTTTAAATATTATTGTTCTTGGTAGTTCTTTCAATGCACCTTAGATACAAGTTTAGTTTTATTATTTCCTTTATTTATTTTTCTTACATAAATATTTTTAAACATTTCTTAAAAATTATAGTTTTATTATTGTTAATTAATATGATTTTAAATTTACATTTCAGAAATGGAAGCAGATGTAATTTCTTCAGTACAGCCTTTGCCTTCTACATCTGGATGTGGTCAACAACCAATAGCAGGTAAGAAATACAAATTTTTTAATTTTATTTTCGGGAAAAAGTACCCATCCATAGCTAAATACAGCTTACAATGATTTATAATTTCTAGCAGTTAAGGTTAGTGATAACCTTAGTAACCTTTTGAATGACATTGTCACATATAATGACAAACAAAAGCCTTTTATATAATTTTTTTGATAAGCTTGCACCACCATCCCACCTAGTCAAGAGCAAATTCTTGACTTAATTGCGGTGAATTTCTGATTTGGCTTCAAAGGATGTGGTTATGCTCTGGGTTCAAAATGTTGAATAGGTCGGAAAACTTACAAAAATAAACATATTGTGAATTTCCATTGATATTCATTTGTAAGCTTTTAGATTGTTGGTTATTTATAAATACAATAGTAATAGTATATTAAATTACCTTAATGGAAAGAGTTTGAGGATTTTGATATATTAATCAAATTATTTTATTTATTTTCAGAAATTTTGCATTGTACTCCATCTACAAAGAGAAGGCGGCGTTTCATACATTCAAAAAATAAGCTGTCGCCGCATTGTGCTAGGCTTTACAAGGAATATACAAAGTCAAGAAGGCAGCTTAATTTTAATTTACGTGCAAAAAAGGCATTGAAATTCTCAAAAGAAAAGTCCTTTGAAAAGCTCACAGAAAAGTTGAATCCAATAGCAAAATCTTTTTTATGGATGCAGATAAAGCAGTGTACTAAAAAAGCCAGGGGCCGGCGATTCTCGGATGAAGAAAAATTAATAGCAATGGCAATAATGAAACAGAGCCCAAAGTGCTATAGATTTCTTCACAGAATATTTATTTTGCCATCAAAATATACTCTGAACAAAATGATTTCCAAATTAAATATAGAAGCAGGAATCAATACTCAAATATTCGAAGCTGTGAAAAAAGAGGTAATGATCTAAATATTTTAGTTTGTTGTCTAATTTTTAAGGGTACGTCCTCAAATGGTAACCAATGGAACCCTATTACTAAGCCCCGGCTGTCCGTCCGTCCATCCTTCCGTCTGTTGAAATTTTCACAGATTGTGTGATAATCTATTGCCACTATAACAACTAATAATAAAAATAAAGATTTATGGTATGGAACCTTTTGCGTGCGAGTCCGACTCGCACTTGGCCAGTTTTTAAATTGTTTAATAAATGAATGTAATTAATATTTTATTTATTATATTGGTTTCAGGTCAACACCTGGGATGTAAAAAAAAAGTACTGCTCCATACTGTTTGATGAAGTGGCTTTAGAAGCAGCCTTATCTTATGACAAACATAAGGACAATATTAATGGGTTTGTGGAACTAAATAAAAAAACGAATGATTTTGCTGACCATGCCCTTGTATTTATGTTACGGGGAGCAGTTCACAAGTGGCAGCAACCCCTTGCCTTTTACTTTTGTAAAGGAGCAACTTCAGGGGTTGAATTAAAACATATTCTGAAGAATATGATTACAGCTATTGGAAACACAGGACTAAAACCTTTGGCTTTGGTGTGCGATCAAGGTACAGCATTTCAAGCTGCCCTGAAGAGTCTCCAAGAAGACACAAGGCGACTGCAAATAATTGCTGGCGAAAATATTGGTAAGTAGGTCTTGTTCTCTTTATGTGCATTCTTTTGTGACAACAATGCTGTTATGTTTTGATATTTGTTGTAACAGTATAATTTGAATGTTTCAGATGATGTTATTATAGTTAATGGACAGAAGCTCAGTGTAATTCACGATCCACCACACCTCATTAAAGGGTTAAGGAATAATTTTATAACAAAAAACATTTCCCTTAACACTTTGACAGCCGAAGATTTTAAAACGCGGATTCCATGGTTCGCCGGCGATTTTCGCCGATATTGCAACATTTATAAAATGAGAACTATCAATGATAAATCTATAATTATTTTTTTATTTATACTATTGACTTGTTTATTTCTAGGATAAAAATAAAAAACAGACGTAAATTAGTTTTTTTTATTTAAAAATGTAGAATAAAAAAGAGGTTTTATGGAAAAAAAAAAAAGTCGAACATGGACTTTTGCGTGTTCAAGTCGTGTAATTTTTGCGTGTATGAAACATTTTGAAGCAAGGATGGTAGCATAAAGGCACGTTGCAGTCTGGGCAGTAAAATATGGTTTCTTTGCGTCCTCGTTTGCCAGTGTTTTTCTTAGAAATGTCTGCACAAACTTTACACTTTTCTGCACAACTTTTTGTTCCGCTCACACCAAGCGCCCCACCACGGTTATTCTTACATGTGTGCGTAGCTAAAGCACTACACTGCACGCCAAACACGGACTACGGACGTCGTTTTAAAACAAACACTAAGAAAGTCAGTCACGTACTGAGAACGTGATCAGCGTCACAATACAATCAACCTGGGACGTACTCTGCACGTGATCGGCTGTGAAAGTGTTAATGGAGTAATATCCAAATGGAGTGATATAGTGGATGTTTACAAAACCGACTGCAATCATGCTCAGTCCCGACTCCTCCATAAATTAACTGACGAACACGTCATACCAGAAAAAATAAAAAAAATGAAGGTAATTGTTTAATTCAATCACACAACATTTACACAGCTTTTTACTATGTTTACATGAAAGAGTTCTGTTACTTGTAAAATTCTAATTAATATTATTTTATTTCAGGTGAAAAATTGCACTACAGTGTTCAGCAAGACAGTAGCTGCTACATTGTCATATACTGCTCAGTTTTGTAAGTTGCTATATGGATTGTTTTGTTTTAAGATAATTGTTTATGACCTTAGTATTGAGTAAGTATTATTTTAATTATTTTATTTGTTGTAGCTCATTATGCTGATGGAACACAAGTGAGCTCTACATTAGAGAACACGGCGAAAACAGTGTCATTTTTTGACGACCTTTTTGATTCTGTCAATGGAACAGGCTTCAACAAGGCTTCCAAAGGGAAGCCTTTAAGACAGGCAGTAACAGAAAAGTCGCAGCACCACGAATTTTGGAGGGAAGCAATAAAAAAACTAGTGCTCATTCGATTTGTCGATAAGCATGGTAAGGAAACATCTGTGCCATCGTTAAAAAATTGGATAACTACATTAAAAAGTTACCAGAGGGTGTGGCAATACTTACATGAAAAAAATATTAAAATTATGCGCCCGCGATATTTAAATTCAGATCCCATCGAAAACTTTTTTGGACAAATGCGGGCGTATAATTTCAGAAATACAAATCCAGATTGCCATGCCTTCAAAAGTACCTTCAAATCACTGCTAATCACAAGGTTTATAAAGTTTCACTCAGATAGCTACAATTGTGAAGAGGATTCAGGTAAACAGTTATTAAAATTAAAATCACTTTTTAATATAGAACAAACTGACTCCGAACCAGCAAGATTATCACTTGCGGATTCTGATTTGTTTTGTTCACCTGAGTCCTCTGAGCTATCAACTTGGGTTGAAAGTGAAAGCATTCAAAGCTCAGCAAGGCAAGAAAGACTCCACATACACTCACGTGCGTTTACAGCTGGGTGGGTCATAAGAAAAATTTTGCAAAAAATAAAGTGTCTCCATTGTGAGGAAAATTTAACTAGTAGGGAATCCAGTTATGATAAAAATACTGTAAATAACTGGATTTCCTTTAGAGAGTTCAAAAGCATAAAAGAAAAGAAATTGACCTACCCTTCCGAAAATGCTGTAAGATTTTTTGGAAACATAATAGAAGAAGCAAACAAATACTTAGAAAGTCAACCAGAAAAAAGTCCAATTATAAAAAATATTAAAAATAATATTAAATCTAAGTATTTGTTTGACTTTATAAATTGTGAATTGCACAAGGATGCTGTTTCTGAATGCTTTCTTGGAATAACTTTAAGATTAGCAATATTTAACTGGTGCAATGTAATAAATAAAATATTAAAAGGCACAGATGTCTTCAGACTGGCTAATAAACCATTGCCTCCAATGCAGTTAAAAGCTTTGAATAAATTTAAAACAAAATTAAAAAATAAAAAGAAATGAAAGAAATATGAAAAGTTTTTTTTCTAACATTCCCTTCCTAACTTTTTTATATAACATATTGCAATAATTACATTAACATTGCAATTATTGCAAATCTGTTAAAATTAAAATAAATATAAATACTAATTCCTAGCAGTGAAATCTTTCGAGGCTGAAACCGTACCACGCCCTTGCATAAAGTTCTGCACCAAAAGCAGTGATCCATTAAAAAAAAGAACTGTCAAATACAATGCTACAATAACTGTCATACACATGTCATACATGATATGTGAACTTTAAGCGAGTACATTTTTACTCTAGGAAAGTGCCCTGTCTGAGCCTCTATGTGGTCTGTGCATTGTTGCCTGCTTCCCTGCCACTGACATTTTTTCGGGCTCGTTCAGGAGTGATTTTGTAACTCGCCTAGTAAAAACTTCGCAAAAAATACTGACTGGAACAATAAAATCAAATATTGACAACAATGAGTTCGAATTTTGTAAAATGACATCATAATATTTAATAGTCAAATGTACTCTATGAGTCAAATCTTAAAAAGCCTCAGAATCTAAAGTAAAATTGCACAATGGCTGCAGTCGGAATTGATTTGGGAACAACCTATTCATGTGTTGGCGTTTGGCAGCATGGTAATGTGGATATCATAGCTAATGATCAAGGGAATCGCACAACTCCCTCATATGTCGCTTTCACAGACACTGAGCGACTCATAGGAGATGGTGCAAAAAATCAAGTGGCTCTGAATCCAAGCAACACAATTTTTGATGCCAAACGTCTCATTGGACGAAAGTATGACGATCCTAAGATACAACAGGACCTAAAACATTGGCCATTTAAAGTTATCAATGATGGTGGAAAACCAAAAATCCAGGTTGAATATAAAGGTAAGAATAAACGTTTTGCCCCTGAAGAAATCAGTAGCATGGTACTCATCAAGATGAAGGATATTGCTGAAGCTTACTTAGGTAAGCCAGTGAAGAAAGCAGTTATTACTGTGCCGGCCTACTTTAATGATTCTCAAAGACAGGCCACTAAAGACGCTGGTGCCATTGCTGGGCTGAGTGTCCTTCGGATTATAAATGAACCAACGGCTGCGGCGTTGGCGTATGGATTGGATAAAGACCTCAAGGGCGAGCGAAACGTATTAATTTTTGATCTTGGTGGAGGAACATTCGACGTATCAATACTGACGATTGACGAAGGTTCCCTCTTTGAAGTCAAAGCAACAGCTGGGGACACACATCTTGGTGGCGAAGATTTTGACAGTAGGCTCGTCAATTTTTTAGCCGATGAGTTTAAGAGAAAGCATAAGAAAGATTTGAAATCCAATCCCAAGTCACTTCGACGACTTCGAACAGCGGCCGAGAGAGCAAAACGAACGTTGTCTTCTAGTACAGAGGCAAGCATTGAGATTGATGCTCTTTATGAAGGCATAGATTTCTTCTCACGAGTTTCTAGAGCAAGATTCGAAGAGTTAAACTCTGACTTGTTCCGCACTACTTTAGATCCTGTTGAGAAAGCGTTGACTGACGCCAAGCTGGATAAGAGCTCCATTCACGACATCGTTTTAGTCGGAGGATCTACTCGTATACCTAAAATACAGAGCTTACTGCAGAATTTCTTTAACGGAAAGAAATTGAATTTGTCTATTAATCCCGACGAGGCAGTTGCTTACGGAGCAGCAGTGCAAGCGGCTATACTGAGTGGAGACCGTCATTCTAAGATCCAAGATGTTCTATTGGTGGATGTGGCTCCTTTATCATTAGGTATCGAAACAGCCGGTGGAGTTATGACGGCTATAGTTGAACGCAATGCAAAGATACCTTGCAAACATTCCCAAACGTTTACCACATATTCAGACAACCAGCAAGCTGTCACTATTCAAGTTTATGAAGGTGAAAGAGCAATGACAAAAGACAACAATTTGTTGGGAACATTCGATCTGACTGGCATTCCTCCAGCACCACGTGGGGTCCCACAAATAGATGTGGCATTTGATTTAGATGCTAATGGCATTTTGAACGTTTCTGCTAAAGAGAACAGTACTGGGAAAAGCAAGAACATAGTCATAAAGAATGATAAAGGCCGCTTGTCACAGGCAGAGATTGACAGAATGCTGTCCGATGCTGATAAATACAAGGGTGATGATGATCGACAGAGGAACCGTGTCGCATCCAGGAATAAGTTAGAATCTTATGTGTTTAGTGTGAAGCAGGCGGCAGAGGAAGCGGGGGGCAAGCTCGGCGAGGTGGAATGTGCGAAGATTCGTCGTAAATGCGACGATACTCTGCGCTGGATGGAAAGCAACTCTTTAGCCGAAAAGGAGGAGTACGACAGCAAACTGAAGGAGCTGACAAGAGAGTTTGCACCTCTTATGAAGAAGATTCATGCAACTGGGTCCAAGAGCGGACAGGGTGGCAGCGATGGACCGGTCATTGAAGAAGTTGATTAGATGTTTTGTGAAATTATGTCTAACTTGTTTCTTGCTAATAAATGATTATAATACATAAAGGTTGTTTTTGCTTTTTTTAGATACTAGCTCTTTGCCGTAGCCCGTAGCTCCCCTTTCGTGGGCTAACATTATTGGAATCAAAGCTGGGGGAGATGTAGGAAGTGTCTGTGTTGCTCTATCTTTAATAACTAGTCGTTATATCAGTTAAAACCGTCGCCGTCGTCTCGTATATCGTTATGAGTATTATCAGAACCTTTAAAGAGATTTATTTCTACAAGTAACTCAGGGTAGGTCCCATTTGTTCTACGGAACATGACGTTATAGAACAAATTGAGAAAATATTGTCCCTATTTGTACTATAGAACTACATACTAGCTTTTGCTTCTGTTTTTATTTGTCTGTGAATGCACAGAAACTAAATGGGAATTTTCCCAAATTCTTCCATGATGAGATATATAAGACGTGAATGAAAAATCCGTTAAAATGTCGGTCGGTGAGTAACCATCCAATCATCAATGTCATAAGACAAGTGGTAGCAAATCATTCTCGAGTGGCCAGTTTACATATCAACTTCAAGTTTATATACTTAGTTTGTTCCATGGAACAATTTGACAAAAAACGTGACAAACTGTTCTATAGTACAAATACATAGGGACAATATTTTCTCAAATTGTTCTATTACGTCATGTTCCATAGAACAAATGGGACCTACCCAATTGTGTTGTTAATTGTTAGTACATAAATTACAGTAAAAATGCATAGGTAAATGTTTGATCTTGATCTGTATTTGTATGATCTATCGTCACAGCGCTAATTTTTGTTTGTATAAACTGTTCAAGTATAATCGTGTATTAGTTTATTAATTTGAGTTTATAGTACATATTTTATTGTATGTATAGTTTATATTATATGTATTTATTTATCTTTGTAATAATTTTACTATTAATCGGGTTTCTGGTTTCTCTTGATCCATATTGCACCTACCACTATTATTCTCTCCCTCACCCAAAGGTTGACTGGTAGAAAATGCCTACATGTGTGTGCGTAAAGTATTAATAAATAAATAAATATTCAACCAAACCACTAGACCAGACGTTCTTGACGTGACCAGTAAAGAATCGCTTGCGCTGAGCGAGGCTAGTGTTTTTGTCAAATAAAGCGATTCTATTGGTTTTTAACAAACTCATCCCTCCCAACGCATCCTCGTACACCTCTGGTGGAAACGCACCGTTAAGCCCGGCTTCCACCGCAAGCGGAACGGACCCATTAATGACTTCGTTATATATTCAGATAAAAAAAAATATTCAGAACAATTTCAGTCACGAATAAATGTTGAACTGACTTTCATAAGATGAATAGATTTCATGATACTTCAGGTGGTGGATGATAAAGAGCATTTATGTATGCAGTTTGCGCTTGCGCGTTTAACGAAGTCATTAATAGGTCCGTTCCGCTTGCGGTGGAAACCGGGCTTTACGGAAGGGTTCAATGAAGGATCACCGTTTCCAGTCCGGTGGGTAGTAGGTTAAAATCTACATTCAGACTCTTGCTTCGTCAATGCAAGTGCCACTGTCTCTCCGTTCTCTTTCAGTCTCGTCTTCTCATCAAACACACACTCTTCTATGGCTTACCACATCATATTTTACTACTTACTTTTCAATTAGTTGACAGAGGCCTTAGTGTGAGTTTTTTCGACTCACTTTCGAACGCATTCGATTACGAGCGTGTTAGAATTTAGTTATAGTGCCACCTGGTGGTCACTGGTAGAACCTAATTTCCCATACTAAATTCTAACGCGCTCGCAATCGAACGCGTTCGAACGTGAATCGAAAAAACTCACACTAAGGCCTCAGGGCTATAAAACTGCAACATCATCACTTGAGCCACCTTGGTTTTTGGGTAGCTTGGTGTCTTGTGTAAAATGGCAGACTCCGTAAGATTGTAATAAGTGAATCTTGATTAGATTATATTTTCTCAATGTATATGAACAAATCGTTTTGTATATAATAAATCCCATCCAAATTCAAGTTTCCAATCTATCCGTGTCTTATTTAGAAAAAAAAAGTTTTCAATTTCATGCGATATTTCACAAGCGTTTGTCACTTTCCGGTGACATATACCTACACATGTTTCTGTAGTTTTTTTATGTATTTGTAATTTTATTTGGCGTTGCCAAGATAAGCTAATTTGCCTTTGTGAAAGCTCTCGATGTTCCAGAATATCTTGTATGTGCTGTGAAGATCATACAACTCTCCGACAGTGACAATCCTGTTAGCATTCATAGAATCCCCCCCTAAATGTTGGGCTGCGAGTGGCTGCAACCAAATAATTACAATGTGCAGAGTGTTCACCATGTTGTGTTGTGTCCCAAGAAGTAGGTAGATATATTGTAGGACTGACTTCCCCAGTAGTACAGTAGTACCCAACTCATATGGCTTACCGATGTACCTGCGCAGAAGATGAATTTTCAAAGCGCGGGAAATGCTATTGACCAATCGGCACGTTCCACGCACCGCGCTTCTTTTTCTTGAACCGCTATTGGTCGGCAGCCGCCGCCATCTTAGCGATCGCCGCGTGGCATGTTAGTCAGCCGCCATATTTCTTACAATGGCTTGCGAGTGAGATGGAACTAACGGCTGCAGTGTATTATGAATAGTGATCTTAGGTTGATTGTAAGTTTTAAGCATTCTTTCGTTAATCTTCGGGACCATACTTTCTTTTCTGCGCGAACGAAGATTCACGACGCGCCATATCAGTTGGGTAATACTGTACCGCCCTATTGAGAATCACAATAAAACAAAATATGATTAGCAATTTCTTTATTTTTAATTTTAATAACTTTAGAAATTGTTCGGAAAGAAGACAATGGTTTTCAGCATCATTATTAATTAATATTATGATATGAACAATAATAATTATCGCTATAATTTTTAATACTATTCATTAATGGATATAACGCATAATAATAATCTATTCACTACCGGATTACTATTTACATTCTAACCTGGCAACACTCAACGTAACAATATAAAATACAAGATGGCGTATCTTAATGATAGCTGCTTCTAATATTTTACTACCCAGTAATAGTTACCTACAGCCTCTAAGATTCACAGCTGTGTATAAAGACATAGGCTAACTCTATGGGCGCGCCCATGTCCAGCCGGAGTAGAGAGTAGGCTTCCATATCAGCGATTCCTATCAAAACTGTTGATAGGTATTAAACACCATTCTTCAAAGACAGTTTACACCCTAAATATTTCTGTAAATCCTATGTATTTCTCTTAATATCTGTGTAGCCTACACGGAGTGAAATGTCCGAGTCATTCAGTAGCTGCTGCTCTCAGAAGATTATAAAAATGAAAAACGACTAATTCGATAATTATCTGAACTACTTATAAACAAAAGGATCTCATTAAAAATAGTAATCGGTTTCCGTTTCGGTGCACTTTACTGGCCCTAATGCTATGAATTGATTACAACACAGAACTGAAATTATACTTAGGTAATTTAAACGTAACTTGCCAACATAAAAACGTTAAAAATGCGCGGAGGCGTTTTGGTAAGTTACTGTGATATGAAAAATATTCGAAGCATCTATATCGAATAACAATAATATTCATAATATACGTATATTATTCTTTTAAAAGCAAAAAGCTATGAAATGATTCTAAAAATCAATTTTTTAATAAGTTAAAAAATTTCCTTCAGTTCTTACAACGGAGCTGGAGAGTTAAAATAACTGTTTTTTTGTAACTGTTAAACAGCCTAAGTTTTTTCTTTAATATTGACTATTACACGCTATTTCTTATCTAACTTACTGTTTATATATAACATCGATATGTATGTTGGTATTTCTAAAAATGGATGTATTTTTTAATAAAGAATTAATATTCTCCATGTAAAATTGAAATATTCCAAACTGTTCATTTTTATTGAAACCTGGAGGCTAAATCTATTCTGACATAATTTCGTTACAATTTCGATACACTTATAGAATGACAATAATTTCGATTATTTATGATTTACCCTTTTACGAAGTAAAATTTTTTGGGTTAAACTATTTTCCTACTTAACTATTTTTACTCTAACGTGGCATTTCAATTAGATATTTACATTTTAACTGAATATAACTATGTACAACGTGATGCAAGGAGTATGGTTCCTTTAAAATTTACATTTCTCTTACTTATTTCCTAAGAAAAAAAGGATAAAAAATAAGGAGGTAAAATAAAATAAAGAAAATAATATTAAAAGCAAATTTATTGCTAAAATAAAATAAAACTATTAACCATAAGCAGTACATTACTTGCTTAATCGTATTATTTTGTGTCTTGATTTGTACATTTTCAAAAAAATATATAAAAATGAAAAGAAACAAATAATATAATTATTGTACGGAATTAGAATTGACAGTTCATGATAATTAAACTTTATAAAATGACAGCTAAAATCACAAAGTTGAGCGGTCCCGCGGCGTTTTATAAAATAATGCAATAGAAAAAACATACAATAGTATAAAATAAACATTAATAATTTAAATGTTAAACTTATATAACCCGATTATAATATTTTAAACCTCGCCGGTTCTAATAAACATAATAATACTTTTCAACTGGGGCTCGTTAAACCATAGCTTAAATTTACATCTGATTGCACTTTATAATTTTTCATTAACAATTAAATGAACCTTCCCTATCCCTAAATTTATCAGCAACTGAGTTTATCTTACACGAATAGTTTCTATCCTACTTATATACAGGGTCTGGTTCACAGGCAATATTCGACACATATTTGGTATATTTATTTACAATCGAATTAAAAAGCCGTAACTTAAAAATACTCAGATATTTGTACCTAATCAGGGTACGTGTATATTAAAAAATTAAAGCAAAAATGCATCTTTTTGTATCGCAAGTTTACCTCGTCCCGGTCGGGGACGCGCCTGGCGTATCTCGAGAAGCTACGAGGGTACTATTTACAAAGTCTTTGGCCTTACAATCGAATTACAACAAACACTAGCTACACAGTAACATTTGCACTGAACGTCGGCACCGGCGGCGCCCCGGCCACACTTGTCACACAATAAATAATCGTTCGAACGTGATATGGTACAGTCAACACCTCACAGTTCGGGACCCGTTTTATCACACTCGGCTGGAGTATGCGCGAGGATAGTCTTAGTACTCCCAGCCGTCGTCGGTCTCAGATTTGATTTTGTCTTCGGGGATGACGTCGTCAGGCGTGTGTGGCGGGCGTGGCGTGTGCGGCGTGTGCGGCGTGAGGGGCGTGTGCGGCGTGCGGGGCGCGGGGGAGGCGGCCGGCGAGCCCTCGCGCGCCACCGGCGACGGCTCCACGCGCACCGTCTCCTCCGCCTCTCTCCGGAAGTCATCACTTCGCATCACACATACTCCATTGATTATCACTTCGTCAGGGTTACGCGGCTTTTCATCTTGCCAGTCGGGGTTGACCCACTGCGGCGCTGCAGGCTTTCGTCTGCTGGATCGCCCAGTGGCGTGAGGCGTCGACGCCGCCTTCGGCTCAGTCTTAGATTCCTCGTCCAACGAGTCCTCGGAGCCGAGGTTGCTCTCGACGTCATCGTCCTCGAAGTCATCACCATCGGGTTCTCGTTTCAGCGGCATCGAGAGGTCGAGGCCGCCGGACTGGTCCTTCACCTGGTCTTCGGGGGGTATTAGTCCGCGACCAATCAGCGCCGCCAAGTTGGAATTGGCTGCGAAGTAAGGCGGGTATGGAAGGGGTACGCCAGCGAGACCCATCCTCTCCTTCTGAAGCTCCAGTAATCTCTGATTGAGGAGAAGACGGAACTGGACTGGGTCGAAAGGCGCCGAAGACTGATCCCGCGCTGGAGGTTCGGCCGGTAAGCCATGAGGTGCTTGTTGTTTTAGCCGCATGCGGTGGTTGTGGAACCAGTTGGTGATGGTTCGCGAAGATAGACCCAATTCTGCGGCTAGGAATTCGATCGTTGGCATGTTTGGGTAGGGATCAAGTGCAAATGCTAATCTAAGTGCCTCCTTCTGCTCTTCAGAGAACAGTACTCGTTGTTTCTTGGCACACGGCGCTCCCGCAGTGGGCCCTGGCGAGCTGGAGTGGTAGAACTCTGACGTGTCGTTTGACGACGTGTCAGACGAGTTGTCTTGTCCGGGGCCACTTGAACGTCGGCGTTTACTCGCTTCTCGTCGTTCATTCTTCAAAGCCTGGAGGCGGTCAATATTGTGGGCATCACTTAACCACAGCTGCATGCGAATGAATGGTTCCCTACCCTTGATGCTGAGCATATGCCAAGGTTTCGGTTTTGATAGCAATTCACTGACTGACCCCTGTGATAGACCTAGAACGGCTTCGCCGAAAATTTTCTGACCGATGTTATTTGCCAGTAGCGCTTCCTTAATTTTTGTAGTAATGGTTTGCGTGTCTAAGTCTTGTGTGAGCGCGGCCATCTCATAGACGCTCGGCGATATGTGCTGGTGCAGGTTGCGCATGACGGGCGGCTGGTGGTGCGGCTGCGGCGGCGGCTTGCGCTCCTTGTTGTTGTTGTCGTGGTGCTGCGGCGGCAGCGTGACGGCGTGGTGCGGCGGGAAGCCGGGCGGCGTCAGCAACAGCGGCGTGGGCTGCCCGAGGTGGCCCAGGTGCCCCGCGCCCAGGAGCTGCTCCTGCTGCATCTTGCTCAGCAGGGACGTCGCGTCGGAAATCATCTTCTGTGTTGGCGGCATGGGTTTGTTCATATTTGGCGGACATGCTGTAAGAACAGAAGAAGAAACATACAATTAAACTACTATTCACATCTCACTAAAAATTGAATGCAGATTTGTTTTCATATAGAGATGATACTTACGAGGTGCTCCGCTGTAGTTTCCAGTCCTCATTAGTTTTTCCGGCGCGATTTTGTACTGTGATGCAACCAACTTATGGACAGCATTGTCATCCTCCAAGAACATCTTCATACGGATGAAGGGCTCTCGTCCCTTCTGTGTGAGCATGTGCCAGGGCTTCGGCCTCGCTAGCAAGTCGCTCACGGATCCTTGTGATAGACCAAGGACGGATTCTCCGAACAGTCTTTGGCTAATGGAGTACTGGCTTAAAGCCTCTTTGACTCTCCTCACAATATCTTCTGTGTTCAAATTGTTAAAGAGATCAAATTGTTGCTGTGTGATTGGTGGAAGAACTGCTTTCATCGACCTCTGTACAGGTGGATGATGAGGAGGATTTGACGGCTGGGAGATGAGACTGTTCGTGATCGATGCCATCCTCTGTAATGGGCTTGCCGCCGCTGAATTACTGAAGTCCTCATTCGGAGTTATTGCGGGAGGTAGTATCGCGTTCCCCAGTGGACTGGAGGCGGACGATCCCGTCGATTGCTGTCCCGGCTCTAGTTTTGGCCTTACTAACGAGAAGGCGCTCCCCGCGTGCCTAATAGCCTCTTCGGCATCCATTGACCTATCCTTATCACTATCAGTCATTCCATTCATTTTGGCGTTTTTGTCTTTAGGCAAAGAGAGATCTTGGACCGCTCCTGAGCCGTTTATCTGCTGGTTCTGGGCTTGTTGCATCGCTTGCTGTTGCAACGCGAGAAGGTTTGGAAAGGGCGGCATAGCTGGCAAGTTGTGGAGGTTGGGAATGTTGCCAGTCGGCTGGATCTTGGCAAGTTCTCTGTGGTACGCTTCCAGGGCCATGCGGATGTCTTCCGGAGGCCTCTCCATGTGTGGTGGCATGCCGCCGCTGAAAAAAGGAGGAAACATACTATTCGTTAGTTTTAGATATGCTGTTCTCGTTAAAATTTTTAGTAACTTTAAGGTTTTTATTCATTTAGAATTGGTTTTATGGGAATAAAGTGAAGACATACCCAGGGAAACCGTCACGGCGAATGTCTTCAACTCTCCTGGTCATGATTTTGGCAAGCTCCTCCTGGTATATGCGCGCCACCTTTTCTTGAGGAATGTCGTCGTTCTCATACTTTTTGAGTCTTCTGTTCTGACTCCCGTCCTGAAGAGAGAATAAAATAAAAATGTAATTAGTCCTTTCTGTTGTTTCCGTTTTGCATCCAGATGTATTACATATATTTTTGTGTGTGATTTGTTTCATAGTTACGAGTTACTAAAGCCTTACCTTATTGGAGAAAGGTGAGGGACACTGAGTCCTCGGCGAGCTAGAGTCCTCATTACTTCTAGAGTCATCGTTATGGGGAGGTCCACCGGTCGCCTTCATCAGATGCGCTTCACTCAGGATCGCGTGCGTGAGCCTGTCGTCACCCTCTCCCTCCGGTCGACCGAACACCGCGCCGGTGCCATCCTTCGTTCCAACTAGAAACAAAAACAAATATTGTTACCCTCAAATCAATTAAGGTCCAGCTTAACGAGTTATCTGATCTAAAATTAGGTTGAGTAAATACTCATGATTGCTTGAGTCGTGCGAGATTTCCACGAATTTTTTATGACTTTGCGAATTACAAAATTAGTTTTATTGGTAAAAGTTAGTGATAGCTTGTTTGTGAGCCGTGAAATTGGAGCAGAAACAATAGCGAGGTGCATACATGGAACAAAAGTTGTGATGTAGTTAATTATACAATGTAGGTAAACAGCTATATTTCTACAAAATATATTGCAATCGTTTTGCATTCGAATCCGCACACGAACAATTTTAATTGCCGCTAAATTGTTCGCGCACACACATGTAGGGCTGCGTACATCCGTGTTAGTAGCTTTAACTGTTGCCAAGTAATAAATACGCGAGTTATATTTGGTACAATTGAAATTAGGCGCTTCATTTAAACTCTACAGCGATGCATAGCGCTTTAGAGATAATCGTTGAATGGGAACGTGCACTCATCGCCTAAGCCCAGTAATCCTAAAACTGCGCCCGCGCACTCATAAACAAATGAAGTTACGCGTGAATCCCGCCCGCCATACTGTGGTCATTCATCCTGTCAACATATTGTCTCCGCTCTCACAATGAAACGACACTATTTAGATGGTGATGTACGCTCAGAATTAGTTTAATTAAGTCGCGTAATTAGTTTTAGACGTTCGCCGAGATGATTATAGAATTAAAGTGCGCGCATAATGTTCGGATACTCGGATCTCTTGCGGGTAATATTTGTTACAGTATATTTCGAGTTCAAAGAATTTTTGGTGTTAAATCCGAGCGGTGTTAGCGCGGCGCCCTCATTTATTTTATCTTATGAACATGATAATAATTGGACGCCATCTCTTTAGATAACTGTACTCTTATTGTGTCTGAACGTAGGTACATATTGTATGCCAATGTACGTTAAAAATCGGCCACATCCGTCAAGTGTTTAAAGAAAAACGATAATGTTATTTGCTTTGCGGTATTTTAACGACTCCGAAAACGGATCGTTTGTGAGTTGACGTATTAATTTTCAAGGATCACAAAGACTTAATTGCGTCCTTAAATTTTATTTTAAAACCGACAATATGTACGCTAATTTCCTCACAAGTATTTCCATTTGGTTTATTTTAGATTTGTCTGCTGTTGCGCCGAGTTGCTCTCTAATTATTTGACAATAAAAAGCATAATGGTGTGCGTTGCAATTGTTTTTCTTCGAAAACTCACAACTGGCTTTTATTGGAACGTAAAGTGTATTTTATTTATTGAGAGTTAAAAATGAATTAAGATAAAGCCCAGTGACATTGTTTATACGTTTTATTTGAAACGTTGAAATACATGATGTTTTCCTAAGTACTTATTAAAATTATTCTTCACAGTTACATACCATGAGGTGACCAACTTTAGAAAGGGTTACCAGTGTCAAATTTCTAAATACTAGATGTCAAGATCATAATAGAGCAATATCTCAGTGTTTTGGCATTCGAAACGCTTTTTTCAACTTTCACCAGATTTATGTGGCTTTTTTTGTCTCTCAACGAAAACTTTATTGTTTTCACTTTCGAAAATTTCATTGGCTATGTTATCACTTTCTGGTGATTCTCACGTTCCAAATCATACAATAAACTGTGTTATGTCCTTCTATAGACAATATTTTTTGTGAAACCAACCGTTCACGAACTTAACGACTTATGACTGAGCGAACGTGATACAAATACTTTAAAACATATTCTAGATTATGATCTTGTGTGACCATAATTTTAGACAATAACTCTACATACGTGATTCGTTTATAAATTAATTACATCTCTAATGTTTGCGTAAATTGCCACTTAAACTTTATCGTCGGCAAATACAAATTCCGTTGGCTTTTCCAACTCTGTCGTGAATCGGAAAAAATATTGAATCACGATGACATTCCAATTTTAAATCGAAACGCATGATCTGTCACATTTTATTTTGAACAAATGAGCAGCGACAACTTTTCAAACAGCGATATAAATGTATTTAGTCATCTGTAGTTCGCGAGGACCGTATATAAATGCGAATGAGGTAATTTCTGGATTTTTCCGACATTGATGGAATAGGCCTTCTTCAAAATTCAATTTAAGCATCAAAAAGACACCCGTTATGTCAATAAGTGCCGATCAAAACATAATTAGAATGTCAGCGGTGTCTCGTCCGCCGGCGACGTCGACTAGTTGATTATTTAGTTTATTTCCAAGTCGCGGCTCGCCTCGGGGCGGTCCTCGCGGTTTTTCTTTTATAACTTCAAAACCGCTTGACATATCGTAGCGAATCAAAATGCGAAGCACGCAGTTATCTCTTATGAACCGAGTAATTTAATGTTCAGTGTAAACGGACGGACGTAAATACAAAACTAAAAAAGTAATCTATAAATAAACGTCTCGCAAATATAGTAGATAATTTTGAAATCGCAGACAAACGACTCGACGCGATTTGTATGTATGTATTCATCCTTCGACATACGGGCCGTCGATAAATTTCAACACACGTCTATTAATGCCTTTGATCTTGTTGCAGACATTTTGTTATTCTGTAAACGGCACGCGGGCAATTACCGCGACGTGCTTCGAAATATTGTCAAAAAACTGAGGTTATTTCCACAGGCGTGTGACGCAACGCAGGTCGCGCCATTTTGTGTAGGTACCTACACGTCAAACTCGTCAACATGGCCGGCCCACGGGACTACTCTAAATATTACATTTTTATTGATCTAGTTTCATTCGCATTTCTTATCTGCTAGGCTAGACTATAAAGTGTGTAACGATATCAGTTTTTATTGTGGGCCATTAAGATGTGCATTTTTGATGGATATTTTTAAAAAACGCGCTCAATTAACGTCGCCCAGTCACGGAAGTTTAAAATTTATCGGACGCCGTTTGATCGCTTCTGACCGATGGCGGGAAAGGGGCCGTGTAAATTCGAGTGGCAATAACATAATTCAAGGATAACAATAAAAACGAAGAAATTATTTGTTTATGCGACATTATATCGCGTGCGTGCACGCGAAAACTATTTTCTTTGTGGCCGTTATTGATTGCTATAGTCGTATGAATATTCAAAGGCTTTGGAAAGTAAAGGGGCGGTGCCCTAAATTATAGTGTCACTGTGACATAGTGAAAAAAGTAACGTTCGTAATTTAACCGTATAGGTTGGATTCGAACGGGGAACTCGTATCCGGGATTGTAAATCAAGTTGGCGGGTAGTCGCAAGAAAGGGGTGAGAAGTGCGCGCTCTATACGTCACACAGGCGATCGATGCTCATTTGCATTCGAGTCGTCGTCGGCAGCGGACGTCAGGGCCGCTCGAAAGTGTTGCAGAGCACGGAAAAAATACCGCATTTGAATTGTTAATTATATGCAAAAGAAATAGTTGCATAAACGGGCATCTGAATTAAAATTTGGTGCTAAGTGGTGCAACAATGAAATGGTACAAATAGTATTGCATGTGTCGGAAGTATTTCAATGAGGAGCCCCTAAACATCGAAATACTGTTCGATAGCAGCACGACATAAATCTTCCGTTGCGTTGAACACGATAACGTCGAAAATGAAGAGGTAAAGTCTGGAATGATATAATTTTCGATTGGTAAGTTTCTTTTGTTCGACGTCGCGTGCGTAGGGTCGGGTGATCGGGATCGCGTGCTAGATGGCAATCTGCGGCGACGGGGGCACCGACCACAATTGATTCCACGCGAGAGAGAACAGAATGGTCCTGTGCATGTGACGAGAGCCACATACATCCACACGCAGTACGTGCACCGGAGGAAGCGGCCTCATGAAATTAAGATAAGGACGAGTAAGACAATTCTAGGAATGATTTGTTTGTGCGCTCCGCACACCGGAGAAATCCAACAGTAGATATTTAAGTGGCTCTGTGAGGTACCTACCTTCGCTGAATCTATGTTATGTAAACATGCGATCCGCTTGTATTTCGGTGATCACGCAGTTACATGTAATGGACAATCACGTTCGTTGATTGAGCCGAAAATTACCGAATTTCAAATTGCGTGCATTTGATTGGCTACTGGCTAAACTGTGTCTGACGTTACGAGCGCGAAAATGACACGATTTCGTTAAAACTATAATATTGAGGGTGAGGTTTTTTATTGTTAGTAGTAAAACCGTATAAAAATGTGTCGTGTTATAATAGTGAAATAATTTTAAAGATTTACGGCTGAGTTGTAAATTTTAAATTATGATTAGTTTAGGAAGAGATTTACATCGTAGGTTGAGTTTGGTATTTAAATCATTTTTATAGATCAATTAATTCGAATGATCTCTGTGTTTTGTCAACAGACTGTTATAATTTCGGCGACTTAATATCTGCCTACATCATTCCAAGCTTGTGTGTATACCTAAAGCTTAGTTCTGGCAATTTTCTTTGTCTGCGATATGATTAATCTATGGAACAATTTTCGTGTCATAATATAAATTCCACAGTTTATTTATTACATATTCCTATAACATTCTCTGTTGACGCTAGACGTCGAATATCTTCTTCACGAAATTGCGAAATATTTACAATTCACGCGGCACAAAATAAAAAGTCTTTGCTTACACTCCCCCGAGAGTTAAAATCTCGGTACCCGCTATAGTTTGTAACTAGATTCAATAATCAATTTTGCCAGCCCCGCTCAGGGACTCGTCCATATAGATTAAACTGAGTGAGTGCTATCACTTCATCGTGGAATATACTTGGATGAAATTTATAAACTAGCAACTAGAAACTTGGATTTTGTCAGTTAATGGGCCATGGTTCTTCCTTGTATTAGGTGGGCTACAAATCCTTTAGATAACATTAGATAGGTAGGTAGAGATTTCGATAATGCTATTTGTCTTACCGTAGTAAAAAACTGTCTTCTCTTCAAACCTCACTACAGTTCATTAGTTGTCAGCCCATCCTAGGTAGACATAGGTAGCTATATCATCGTAGGTATTTGCTGTAGATGCAATGAGATGACAGCACAAAAACTGCAGACTACACCCGGGCGTCTCCCCGGAGCTTATCTGTATAACTTTTAACGATAGCGCAGCGAAGTTTTTTAACGAAATAACCGAATTCCCGTTAACTACAGGCGGAGTAACGCGGTTAGTGCCGATCGCGTCTGCCGCTTCATGTGCTGTTTTTAATTGATTTTAAGGTCTGTGCCACGTCTCTGTTTACAGTTATTACTTACAGACAACAACTATTTTCATCGAATTTCGTCTCCATAGTTTTTAGTTCTACTCAAAAGTTGTTTACGATAGTTTAGCTGTTGAATTTGCTTAATTTTCGTTCAACAACCAAACACGTAATTGATGACTAAGCAATGGCGTCGAATTTGAATACTTTGCCTCCATCTTCTAAACGTCAAACTGATTTTTTCCACAGATAAAATATATCAAAGGTGCCGTCATAGAGTATGTAAACTTTTCGGTGCCGTGACAACAATGTAGCGATTTTTCACGTGCACCGCATTAATAGCAGGTATTAATGCATTGATTTCGCACAGTTGCTTTATTGATTGTGGCGGCGATTGATTGCGGCGCGGCACGCGAGCACGCGCTAACGCGAGAGGGCTTTTGTTGCGTGAAAATTGAAAAAAAGAAAGATCGATGGCAAGTCTATACCCCGTACCTAACTGTCGAATGATTAGTGGAACTCTACTATGAAGCGGTGAGTTACAACACTTTCCAGAGACACGAACTAGAGGCTAAGAATAAAATTGATGATTAAACAGAACATTCATGTCAAAATCATTGTCAAACATTCCCAAGATCAAAGAATTAGACCGAATTGATCGCTTCATTGATATCGTGTTGAAAAAATAAAGCACGTTTACGAAATAAAATTGAGATGTATCAACATTTGACATGAACGACCTTAGTCGTAAAATTTTCCAGGAATAAGTGTACCTCAAAGAACATCACAGTTTTTGCTGTGTAAACGTTCTTTTGGCATCGTAAGTGCGGAAATGTGGTGCATTAAAAATAGGTGACAAAAGGTCAAAATGTGATCTTGGCAGTCATTACAAACATTTTTTCGCTACTAGAGCGAGTTGCTTTGACGTTACATCTGTCGAAACGCCATTTTGAAACTGTGGTCGCACTTTTTAATAACTGGAAATATTTTCAACATGCTGCACAATTCGCGGTCATAAATTGTGCGACTTTTATAGATAAATCTAGAGCTTGATTTAATTTGCGAGTGTGTTGGATTAAAACTATTTCGCGGCACAATGACGAGTCATTCATAGCTACACATTAATCCTTACTAATTATGCAAGACGGGGAGCAAAGATGTAAAATGGTCGGTCACAAATCGCGTCCGAACTGACAGTTTAAACAACCCATCTTGTGAGACAGATCCCTGATATATAACTCCGGGTTTGCTAAGGAAACGTGTGTAATTAATTACGACGAATAATACGTCAGGATGCACTTAATTTCCTATTAAACTGTTGTGAAAACGGTTCGCAAAATGGCGCCCGCGATTTGGCGCGAGACAATTTTGATCTTTTCTCTGAAATGCTTGCATAGTTTCTGCTGAAGTTTGGTCAAGTCTGTTTTTGTAGGCGAGAAATAGCCTTTAGCTAAGTCTTGACTAAATTGTCATGCGGAAGAGATATGAGCAAGGCGCCAGCAAAACTAAGATCACTAAGTGCTAAACACTGTTCTAAACATAAATGCCAATTAAGGATTGCATCGCGTAATTAATAGCGCTCAACATTCAGCAGATCGATCAAACATTCAACAAAGTTCCAGGCGCTGAATGCGTCTCCTCGCGCTTCATCATCAATCCAGACAAACCACATAATTATTTTGGCCGGAACAGCGACAGTGCGGGTTCATTCTCGATCACATTTGCGCGAAAATCGAAACGTTGGAAAGTGAACGGTGGGCGTTGACGTAGCGACGGTCGCGAGACGTGTTTACGACCGGCGGTGCAACCGCGGCTTTATTAAAATAATTACCCGTGCTTCGGTAGCTTGCTTGACGAACGAGAATGCCCTTCTTTGTTTTTTTTTCTATTGTTGACGAATTAAGACCTTTTTCGGATAATCTGTGCGGATTTTGAGTGCGTTCGATTTTTGGTTTCGTTTTTTCACAAATCGCTTAATTGAATGCCAAGAAATTGCGGGTTTCAAAGTTTTAACTAGATAATTTACAGTTTCCGTTGGTACCTAGGTACCTATGTTTAGAATCTGTACAATGAGGTTCGAAGTCTATCGTAAATTAATAAATACTAAACAGACAACTAATAAAGCCACAACTTTGAATGAAACCTGTCAATTAATTTCCTCAAGACACAATGACGAGCAATACTTATAATAAAGCAACCACATAAAATGTCTTTGTAACATCGTAGATGAAAATAGTTAACCCCGATATTTCTCTAAAGTTAATTCCCGTGTCAACTGATATACATTAAAATATATTTGTCTGTTTAAATGTAAAACGCAACAAAATTATTGCAACGGAACGCTTTACAACAAGAGCTCTTGATTGCGATAATTTAGCGCCATCTTATTTTAGTTTGGCTATTAAAAGCTAATTGTGTTAAGGACTATGAAGTGAGTCCACACTATATGAATAAATTAAGTGCAGTTTGAATGTAATGCCATCGCGTTGGAGTTTAATAGATTTGATGACACTTTCTTCAACATAGATTATAAAAATGACGAACATTTGACAACACCTGGCTGAATATTTTTTTCCAAAGTGAGATTTTGAATTTACCAAAGCAATATCCGTTACCTACCACAAATAAAATCTAGGAAAAAGAAAAATATTTGAATTACGTAAATCTGAATATTACTTAAGATCGTTCTATTAAGATTTCAAGAATATTTATTTGGTAATTAAAATTTCATGTTATCACAATTCAAAGGCATAATTAAACAATTAACTAACGAAATAATATTTGCTTGCTTGAAAAAAAACCAATTGTGGTTCTATTATTGTGTAATTAATTACTATGAAAGAACATCCCAACTATAAAGTTTAGTCAATAGTCCACTCTATTATGAAAATTCTCTACAATTTTATTGGCTTGGATTACTATTAGTCAGACAAGGACAGAAGACCTTTGTCTCGCTTGTCAAGTCGTTTACGCGTTCAGCCGTAACAATTACTTAGGTATTATTATCTTGGACAGTCGTTTAGGTATAAAATCATAAAGTATATAATGAGACACGGTATTATAATCATAAATATGCCCGTAAAGAGGTCTGATTGTTTCGTCGGAAGCCATCAAAGCAGCCGCGGGACGACGAACATTCTTCGCAAAATAATTTCTTGACCTCTACACTAGCTTTACGCTACTCGACGACAGATGGCGTTACGTACACATTGTTGCGTGCATACCACACTTTTTTCCAAGTTATTTCTGCTTAAACGTTCTTAAACGAGCATTTAGTTTTTCAAAGGTGCTTTCTAAGTGGCCGTCGCGAAACTTTTTGCTGGAAATGTCCTTTGTAATAATACTTTAGCTATAATTGCGTCGTAAATTAAATGTTTGTCTCAGTCATCGTAATTTCATAAGTGTTTGGAAGATGCATTCAGTTTATGTCACTTACTGCTAAAGCCTGTCATTTTCTAGTCAAGTTTTTTTTTTAGTTTCGCCGCTTGCTACGAGATGGCGCTAGGTTGATATGTCTCTCAAATTGTTCTTTGTTCGGATACACGTCAGTGAACCGATTTATCAAAACTTTATACGTAAGTTACAATTGGTATTAATGAACAAATATGTTGCCAATTTTATTCTCATTACGAGCTAAACCCTTCGATCCCGTCGATCCCGGCGGGTTTTATCGGGTCGGTAATTATTATGTGATTATCAACACGAATTTTCGTGTTTCAAAGTTTATGATTTATGTGTTATGGTCTCGTTTGTTCGCTACTTTTAGCCAATACACCCTCGTTTGGGCATTTATATTATAGAGGAATCGATTTACCCTCCCCAATAGTTTTGTAAATTGGGTTATAGAGATTTAGTTCTATAGTTGGGTACAGTTTTCAGTTTATAAAATGGTGATTGTACTTAATCTGTCTAAATGTCAAATATCTAATTGTCCAGAGGGATGACTGAAAATATATTTATTGTTGCATAGCATTTCCAGTCACATTAATTTTATAGATTTTTCTTTCTTACAGGAAAACACTTATTATTGTGACATTTTGACTAATGTATTTTGATATTTGTGGATATATTTATGAATTACCATCGCATCACTTTAAATATATTAAAAAGAATTCCAAACAAAACTTGGCATGATGACAAATAACTATAGAGAAAAGAAGCATTAAATTTTCAATTTCTTAAAACGCATACGTTGTACCTTCGTCACAATAAAATTCACATCCAAAAAGTTTTTGATTCAAGTAACAAAAAACATAGACAATCAAATTGAAAATAGAACACATTCAAATGAATCGTGAAGAAGCCTTTTCGGTTTAGAGTCAGTGAGTTAAGACGGCGAGTCGTGTCCGCTCGCGAGGCGCGCTCGATGCGCTGTCCGCGCGCATTAGCCGGCCCGCTAATACACTTGCCGAGTTCCCAACTCCGCTCACTTCTAAACGCCTTTGACAGTCCCCCGTGCGGGCTGCCTCTGTCTACTGCCTTACGTGACCGCATCGATCACTTATTTGCGAAGACATACATGTACAACTTTACATTTCTACTTTAATGGTTATTGGAGAAGATGTGATGTGTGAGTATGATAGCTAGGCAAGACAAAAATAATCCTGCCATCTAATCTCTTCACCACCCTTGGTTGACTGGTAGAGAATGCCTAAGGCATTAAGTCCGCCTTTGTACTTTTTTTTTGTGCGAAAAGTTTAAATAAATAAATAAATAAATATTGTCGAGTGAGATAATAATTGGCACATTAAAGATTATTATGTTTAATTGCTCATGGTGTTATGGGAAACAATAAATTAATTGCGCTTCATGCTTGATATGAAACCAGCTAGATCAGAAAGCATCGTACTAATATTTAGTCAACCACTACAGTTTCAAAACTTCGAGTATGAAGCACTATTGTAAAACAAATCCCGAACATGGAAAAGCACAATTGAATATTAAAATTTGCTTAGCGTTAAACTAAGAGCTCTACAAGGGGAGTTTACAGTATAGGAGCATCGAGGACGCTTAACTTCGGGCATAAAGCCTTTGGCGGGTGTCCTGTGCCGGCCGATAGTGGCCCATTGAAAATAGATTTTCACGCTACGCTTGAAATGCTTTTGAGAGGCGAAGTTCGTCCAAATATTGGGTTCTCCAAATTCTCTGCGTGTATCCGAACATTAAGTCGAGCTCTATTTACAGACGACTTTTTGGAATGTTGGTGCCATTGATTTTGACATTTAGATTTAGAGCGGCTCTATTTCTGATAAAAGTATCGGTTTTATAATTTCGGTTTTTATACGAAGCCAAAGATTAGATTAGAATGATTACTTGGAAAAACTTTACATAAATCTTGAACTTTTGAATTCTTTTAAAGCATTCATTTTAGAGGTGTTGAAATTAGATGTTTTATAGATAAGTTATTAGATATTGTTTAATTTAAAAAGAAAAAAAAACAGACTGCTTTGAATTAATCACGTGAAAAACATCATGCTGAAGATTTACTGCCTCACATATGAAATACGATACTTATCTCAACCAATAAGCTTTTAAATCGATTCTAGTGATCATAAATAACGAGACGTCTACGTTATAGCATTTCGTCACTGAACCGTACAAGTAATAAGAGCAATAATTACGACCACCATTATTAAACTTAATTGGAATGAAGGATTATGAATAAAGAACGTAGCCAACTTACATCGCGGTTTAGTGTCCGTGAAAAATAATATAATATTATTGCCTTATGTACACCCGATGTACGACGATAGTTTACCGATTTATTTGCTGTGTGCACGTTTGGAAATTGAATTCAGTCACGACAGCTACGGGTATCGGTTTAATACCGTAAAATTTGTACATCACTATTTACCTGCAATTAGACCGTGTAATCGTGAGCTTGGAATACACAAAAGTTTTGTTGTAAATTAGTTCGTTTTTCGCTATTAATTGATTAAGAGAAGCGTGATTGGTCTAACAACCAATTATCGAATTTAAAACTATAAACATGGACGTTTGATTTACGCTAAGTTATAAAATATGCATTCATACAGAATTTATTACTTATAAATAAAAAAGAAAGTAAAAAAGAAATATTTAATTACGGTTAGACTACCTGTATGTAAACGAACAATAAATATGAATCATAATTATTAGAACTGGCCTTTATAATGTTATGACGTCATAAACCATAGACAAAATGAAAAAACGATCGATGATAGAACATAGAGTACGGCATAAATAAATACTCTTTACGGTTTTTGCGCGCTGTATTTTGAAGGGCGGGAAGTTAGTGTAGCTAGTTTTAATTGATCCGCCATTGTTACGGCGCGTGCGACGTTTATCCAATTATGTTTATGTTGTGTCGACTTGGGACTACGTGGATGTAAAGTAAAGTTTACTGGCTAGATAAACAATAGATAAGTAATTAATAGAGACGGTTTTTAGAACGCGAACGGTTTTACAAAGGAAACGTTGTAAGTAATTTTTGTTAGATTTATAATCTGTTCTGTTACTTATCTTCCTAAATACTCAAATATAATCGTCTTTTTGTAGGACAGTATTGAACTGTCATTGACTAGAGTTACACTCACACATTGCAAGTCTTGCCCAACGCGGCCCAACTGACGTTTGACAGCTAAACGTCACAAAATGCCAGTAAGGTTCTATTCTTATTTTGAACGCAAACCACAGCCTACCATCCAGCATTGCCACAACGCTGTCGCGTGTGAACGTCGAACAACAATCGTTTCGCAACGGACGGACGAACGGACATTATGCATGTGTAGCGTGGGAACTGGGAAATAGCCGACACCCAAAACGTTGCAGCGAAATGATACGTTGCTGCTTAGTAGTTACGTAACAGTATTGACGTTATTGTACGTTATTTTACGTTTGTACGCTTTCTAGGATCCGAAGCATCAGTTGGGTTTGAAAAAGACAGAAACAGCTAAGTTCATTCTAAACGTTTACCAGGATATCTTCAGGTTCTGTTGTATTCATCGTACTACACTTTGGTACGATGACATCACATTATCTTAATATAGGGCCAGTAATGTTTGTAGACGGGTAGACGGAAGATGGAGCAATGGGCAAACATAGTGTGGGACGCCCTACGGCCCGAGCGATGGACCGATAATTTAAGAAGGTGGCTGGCAGCGCATGGATGCGGACTGCTCAGGACCGGGATGGTTGGCTTACGTTCAGCAATGGACGGCAATTGGCTGCTATGATGATGAAGATGATGAGAGGAGCTCGTGGCTAAATAATAACAGCCGCACAGGTCGATCTTCAAGGTTAAGCAACGCTTGCGGAGGTTGGTCTGTGGATGGGTGACCATCTTAACATATCGAGTTTCCTCCGTGCCTCGGAAAGCACGTTAAGCTGTTGGTCCCGGCTGTCATTTGGAGATCTTTGGAAGTCGTTACGGATAGTCAGAAGCCAGAAAATCTGACTCCAGTCTTGCCAAGGAGTACCGTGTTACCCAGTTAATGGGTTGTGGAGGTCTGGTAGGCAGCCGCTCTACGTAAAATACTGGTATTCAGCTGAATCCGGTTTGACTGGAAACCGACCCCAATATAGTTGGGAAAAGGCTAGGCAGATGATGATGATGATGACGAAGATGATGACGGCCAGTTAGGTAGATAAGAAATACTTGGTAGCAATCATATAATAGCTTATCTTATAAAACAATATCTCAGGAGACTGCAAACTACAAGTTAATCAGGTATTATTAGTCTGTACTGATTGAAACTTGGAAAAGTATCTCCGATTGGAAGGAATTGCTTCCCACGATAGCCGGCTGGATTGATTACGTATGTAGCGTGGCGGATGAGCTGTCAATATTACCTATTACCAGCCTCGGATGTACCCAATGCCTCATAAACTCTAATTCATCGATAAAAATACAGGCACAGAAGGAAATGAAAGAACGCTCAAAGCTATTGTTTTCATTTCGACGAATTACAGCGATTAACATTTTCGCGAACAATGTAAATCCGCTAAAAAGGGAGAATGCATCCATCTTCCCTGCATAATAACCCCATAAACGTGGCCAAAACACCAATCAGCAATAACCAGAATAGAAAAACGAAAACCGCATAACATCGCAGCGAAATAAGAAAACCGTAACCCTTCCGGGAATTATCTGAAATTCAATCTATTTGAGCTCATCCCTATCGATGGGGACAAAGGCTAATACACAAGAGTCCATTGTATTCACAGATTTATACTTTGTCGTGCATTGTCGGTAATGTGTACACAGCCTTACAATGAGTACAGTTCTTTTTAATTCCACCGAATTTCTGTTCCTGTTGTGGTTATATTACGTGTTGATTTTAAAATTTTCAAGTTTTTATTGAAAGCCATTGATAGGAATAGCGAATGTCAATGGAAAATATACATTTTCACGAAGACTTTAAAGTCCAAAATTAGCTGTATGATAGAAACTTGAATGCCTACGTAAAATATATTGAATGCCTCACCATCATACGTATCAAAGCAAAGTTCTGTAGTCCGTATATGTTAAAGTTTAGCTTTAGTGTACATATACTTGTTAAAGTTGTGCCATGCACTATACAAAGCAACTGAAGTGACAGTAGCAGTTGCTATGCCATGTAACTGAACGTGAACGCTATCGCTTTGCGGCGAGTTTGTCGTAGTGCGTGTCCGCTCCGCTTTTCCATTTATGTAACAAATGAACTCGTATTTTCAGATAAGTTGCTTCGAAAATTTGGCAAATCTTTGAAAGGTGATACCTGTATGGAATTACACTTTAAATACTCTCTATAGAGATCGCGAGCTTAAAGAACCTGTATGAAATTAACAAGAAAATTTAAATTTGGAAAATGGTAGAGAATTACATAAAAGGTTTAGTTCAATTAGATAAAAAAATCGAAAATAATAATTTCACAGAGTATGGGAGATGTTTCACTTGCCCGCGCTTCCTCTGGGTCAGTTCCTGATACTTCCGCACGAGACAGGGTACAGGGTAGAGGAAAGGGATTGAGGGACAGGTCTTGAAGGAACAAAACAAAAAATAAAATAATAGTGTTAAAAAAAACAAAAGAGTGCGGAACTATATGAAGAAGCTTCGAGTGCGTTCTAAACCGTTAATTTAAAAATTCAAACTTCGAATTTCCTAACTGACGCGTTTGACCAATGACCATAGACGTAATGATTGATCAATATTCGCGTATCAAGTAATTGACGCGGAAAATGTAAACATCTTTTGTATTCGTAGGCGAGTGGAGCCGTGATTGATGACTTGTATTGTCAGGTGAGCTTGACAAGCTAAGATAACCGGCGCGTCAAACGGTTCAGATGATTCGTGTAAAAGGAATTGATGATCGTGGCCCGACGTACCAAACATGATTAGATAATTTTGTTACCGTGACGTATTAAGTGTCTTTGAACGTTTTATATCACTTTTGGTACGTTCAGACCTAGAACATGCGAAGCTGCGAATACCATAGAACCATAATGGAAAGATGATGGTCAGAAATAGAATAAGAAGCAGTAAAAAATGTATTCGTCGATCCTATGGTATTCGCATCAAGCTAGACGAGGGAAATTCGCACGACGATATACTCAAAATAAACGACGTAAGACTCAAATCCCGTAGTAAAGACGTGAATGTGCTAGAAATGTACCTTTTTTAGGGATCAGTGACTTCAGCAGCATGATGGCAGCCTCGTCGCAGGCCCACGCGTGCATCTTGCGGTAGGAGTCACGGCCCTTCTCCGTCAGCTTGTCCCAGGGCTTGGGTTTCGACAGCAGCTCCGAGACCGTCCCTTGCGACAGTCCTAGCACGTACTTCGCGAACAGCCTCTGTCCAATGTTGTGCACCGACAGCAATTCTCGCACTCTCCGGCTTATGTGCAACGTGTCCAGGTTCGTGTTCGCGTACTTGTCGATGTTGTATCTTAGCATCTCCTGCAGTCGCGCCTCCATCGGGTCCCCTTTCGGGATGAGGGAGTCGCCGAGGCGGCCAACCAGCGCGCCGGGCGGCAGCGGCCCCATGTCCTCCGCGAACCTGTAGGTGCGGTGCTCCTCGAAACGGAAGGGGCTCGGCGGCGGCAGCGGCAGCGGCGTGGGCCCGTTGTTGTTGTGGTGCGTGGTGTTGTTGTTGAGCGGCGGCGGCGTGCTGGGCCACTCCTCCACACCTGCGGTGAGAGCACGGTTACGCGGGAACACGAGGAGGGGACGCGGGCGGGTGTCTTGGGTCGGGGGGAAGGGGCAGGGCTAGCACGCACGCTCGTAAGCGTCGCAATCATTCGGCAACGGCGTACGAATGTTTAATGCGCGCGCGGCGTCTCTCATGTCGGCATCATGGCATGCTCCGAATTCTAAAGCCTAAGTTTGAAACGATTACGCGCGTCCGTGAGCGGCATGGCTGAGGTGGTGGGAACTGGATATTCCTCGTACTCCGCGCGTTTTTTTGCGAATTGTTGTTTTTTTGCGGACAGAAAAGTGAAGCGAACACGAACTAGCTACGGACATACACAAGGTTTGAACATCGAACGTGCATAGCTGATGGCCGCGATCGATTTCCAATGTTGACTTTACGACGATGGTACCAAGTATCCGGCTCGAAGGGACGTCACTAATTATGTTTTGGAACAGCATGTCATCATTCGGGCCGAATGCGAGGCGTCTACAACAAACACGAGTAAACTGAGTGGGACCAACCCTAACCTTTGCTGGGATCAAGTGGTCAGTCCACTCACGATACTCGTGGCTCCACACTAGTGACGTACCTGTATCCCGGCGCTCGGCGCTTCGTTCTCGTTCGGCCGAGTGGTCTCGGAGCGAAGGTGCGGTGCTCGGCGAGCGAATTTCAGGTTTCCGCTCTAAAGATCGCTCTCCACCGCCCAGATCGAGCGCTCGGAGCATGCTGCAACAATGAAAATGAGATGTTAGGAGTGTTCGAAGTAAAATACAGTAATATATTGTCGAAATACTGCAGAGTAACTGAAATTTAGTGAGAAAGATAAGAGAGTCCACGGTAAAATGCAGAAGCTGGAGTTTCCATGGCTTTTCGATAGGAGAACGTCGGAAAAACGTTAAAATAATGAGTCTACATGAGTGCCCTTTCCACCTCACCCAAATTCCCTAACACCGTAATCATAATTAAAACACAATCCTATAGATTACCTGATTGTAATATAAAGCTTTTAATTATCACAAGACGGCGGGTCACAGACTCAGTTCGATTTACCCCAATAAATTGGGTCAAAAGTGAATTGATTAAACAATTTCCAGGTGAATTAATTAAGTATTTTAATTAATAGGATGTGCTGGGTCTCTATTGGCAATATTCCTTTAATAAATTTATTGAGATTGGGCTCCTTTGAACGGTATCTTATGGATATTAGGGAGATAAGACCGTCCGTACCTGAGCCGCTCATTTATTGGTATTATTTTATGTGTATTTAAGGTAGCCGACGGTTGGTGCCTTAAGGGTAGTTAATGGGTCGCTAGGATTAGAATTTATTAATAATAAATTGGCTAAAGATGAGGGATTGCTATAACAACCGATGACAGGGAGACTCTAACATAATTTACAATTGTTCATTTAAGTATACATCATTGTGTCTATTTTCGACGTCTACGAACGATTTTCAAAAATAATTAAACAACTTTTTGTTAATTTGACGCCACGTACAGATTTAGAAACCAAAATAGCTATTTTAGTAGAAGGATACGTACAATGACGTCAATTCCTTATTGCTTTGCTATTTATTTTACAAAGTATAAACAATAGAATGTATGATACATTAATTGTCGGTAGGTATTAAATTATCTTCTATAATTAACTAATTTTAACATACACGTGCGTAATTACTTTCGAAGGATTATGTACTGGGAAGACGGAAACAAGGAAATATAAAAATGTGGATTGTGGATTCTCATTTGAACCATTTTCGACCTCGATTCTTACACGTGCAGCTATTTGCGCGACTCTTAATTTGACATTTCCTCAATGTCAAATTTTAACAATGAGAAAATGTTTTGAGGAATATCAGACTAAAGTATGCCTTATTACTTCTTTTCTTACGTCCACAAGGGACCGAAGCTGAGGTACCAATAAAACTATCAACAACATATTGTTAAGGTAACTTACGACATACGATATAACTTTCGACCAATCGTACAACTTATCCAAACTTTTGGACAGAAAACCCGACTGGTCGTCCGACTTCACCTTAAGATTCCGAATTTTCGTTAGGTTGGCAGACTAGTGGTGCGACAAATCGGTATTACCTCCGGCACAATAGGGTTGCACCTTAATTACAATTTAATATATCGCCTATTAAATCGTTGATCGGTAGTGCCGAATCTCGGAGGTGTTGCCAGCTTCATTCTCTAATATTGGAAGGTGTATTTATACTGCTTTACGGGGATATCATTTTGGTAGTCTTAATATGATGTTTTTATTTATACTACGATGTGTTCCAAAGCGTGACTACGATGCAGCTGCAAGTAATCGAAGCTTTGAAGTTTTTTCCAAGATGGCGTCATAAACTGTAATAATACAGTTTTTGCGGCAATAAAGTCTGAATTTAAGGGATCGTAGCATGCATAGGTAATAAGTGAAAGGAGCCATTACTTACTGTTATTATTGGTATATTTCTTTCCTAGTCGTTTTTTAATGTTTGTGAAGGGAAGTGAGCTGACAGCTTTTTGTTTTTCACTCAATAAAAATTGTTATTTGGATCCAATTAGGAAAGCGGTAGAAGATTACAATTTCCAATTATCTACCGTGGCTCATGTCTATATATTTCAGTTTCAGTATTTTTTTTACAGTCCCTATAAATTATAACTTAGTGGTGATTCTACAGATGCATTCAAACTTCAATGTTAACAGTGTCAGAAATAAAAGTTCTAAGTTTCATTTCCCATAATACTAAAAACAATTTAAGTACTAGTATCAAAATGTTCATATAATCACACATACTGGCATTGTTCGAAGCTTAGTCGCGTTCGTTGAAGCGACTGCCTCACAGGGAATACAGATAACTAGTGTTGACTCCCTTTGCCGTTCAGCTGCGTTCAGACGATTTAATTCTGGATATTGCTATTTGAAATTAAACAAGACTATAATTTCTATCTGCAGGACTTGGCTTCAATTTTCGGTGCAATTTTATCGAAAATTGTGACATTGAAGTTAGAATGACGTTTGATGCACTTTGACAGTTAAGGCTGTATGGTTTGTTTCCTTAACAAATATTTTCTTTGACTCTAAATCGAATAGCAAAAGGTACATAAAAGCTCGTACGTAGAGGTAAGTGAGCAAAATGTACGTGAAAAGTTCCGAAACTCCCACAAAATGTAACTACCTCGGCAAGGAAGACCGTCGGCTAATGTTTACGACGGTTTTAAAACTGATACATTATAAACAGCGATGACACAGTTAGGGAAGTGACGACATCCCACCTAGCTTTGTATAGTGGCGTAGAGTGGCGTCGGGTGCGAAGGTTTTGTCTTTTTATGTCTATGGTTTTGATGATGCAGGTCTAGTTTGAATATGGAAGGCGTCGGCCATGTTTTATTATTTGAATAGAGAATTTAATTTGCATTGTTTACGTTGGATAAGACTTGTTTTGTGTAATTGGGTTTATTCTGACACTATCTCGTGCAACATGCTAGTTGTGTTTTGCAAACTTTTAAAAGCATACTAGTTGGGCTTATTAAAATAGTTTTTGGTCTCCGAAACTCTTTTAGTGGTTAAGCTACTCCATCACCTTTCCTTAGTCCCTAAACGTAAGCTTAAAAGCATCTTTGTCTTCGGCCAAAAGCCTTCAGTATAAGGCGTGTACACACTGAATATTTGATGCGCCGAATGAAACCGATGTGCGCTTACCTAACTTTGAATTAATTAGTGGGTTAACTTTTAAAACATTCGTGTGTTTAGGCTTTAAATATTCTGCTATCGGTGTCGTTAGGGTTAACTTTGATTTTGGAGTTAGTTTGTTTATTGATTAGGAAACTTTAAACTAAATAGTTGAGAGCCGGATATTTATTTATTTTATTTATTTATATATATTCATTGGAGAATGATAGGTATTCAATGATAGGGATAGGTATTCGTTGGAGAATGTGGTACAATTTTAATGCACCTGTATTTCTTCAGTTTTCCTTTGGTTATCCCTTTTATAAGAGTATAAGGTATTCATTAGGTACGCTAGACTTAAAGTCACAAACAGGATCTGTAATTAAAAACTTCCCGAGGGAAAATCTACAGATTCCTCAAGAAAATTTCCCGCTTTTCCATAGACAAATAACCCGCGAATGCTGATCATATTTCAAAATCTGTGACAAAATGTCGATTGATCGCCCCTGCACTGTTCAACCCTTTAAAGGGAATATTTCAAAGACATATTTCCAAAGGGGTTGTTCAGTAAAGGGATGTTTCAATATTGATTAGCGAATTAGGAATTCCTGTCGAGTTCTTTACCTTGTTTTATTATACTGTGTCATTGGGGAGCTCAGCGGTTTGATTACCAATAGACTTTAGGAGATCATCTTGTAAATAACAAGATTTGGTTTGAGACACAGTGCCAGTCAGCCATTTTGAAAGATAAGTGTCATAAAAAATCTTTTGTTAGCTGTGTGAATTTGATCTTGGCACTTGTATAAAAATGGTGACATTGAATGTCATTGATTAATATCAGTCTCCACGTGTAACGAATTCAATTGTATTCAAATATCGAACACGCACGTTGCTCCCATCAATGGTCTGACAATAACGTGACGTCACTCGCGGTATCAACTCGATCGCCGATAACGTGGCCCCGCCTCCGCCGCGCTGACCAATCACTGATCGATCGGTCACTAACGCCTATACACACCGACCAAATACTTGAAAATCTCAGAAACGTCCATTGGCTATGTCTAAACAAACTCATATTGATTCAAGCTTTCCTGGCTGTGCTACGAACGTATGCTCGACAAACACAGTAAAAAGCTTAGGACCCGTCGGGCATTCTTTATGGCATCAAAAATCGTCGGGCAACGTAAATTAGTTGATAATTTGTGTGCGACAGTGTTAGACTAAACTTGCGTTAAATGTAAGACAAACATCGCCTAAGCAAATGAGAACAGGTGTCTACGATAGGCTCTCCTATTGATATATAGGGACAAACACACCACACATAATATAAGAGAATGTTTCTTTGAAATTATGTAAATCTTGTGTGCTTAGATGTTAATTAAACATGAGATAACCAGCTAGACTCTTTATTTGACTTTCTTTAAATTTCATCTTTAACGTGTCAACAGCGCGCCTGTTGTATTTGAGCTTTAGTGAATTTTAATTATAACGAAACCTCCAAAAGCTCACGATGTTGTGTGATCATGATTAGAATTAATAAGTTTATTGCTTCAACGTCTCAAAAAAAAATCGTCCTGAATATTGTTTCTCAAAACATTCCATTTTCGAATACCAAGAATTTAATTTAAAATAAACCACAGCTTAACCAAAATCCTCGAAGAAGCATAGACAACAAATAAATCGAACGTAATGACGCCCAAGCCAAGTTAAGCGGAGATTTGGCGGGAACCGCGTTCAGAAATCAATCCATTGCTCCCTCCATTAAGCTTTAATCTTCGGGGGCTGGCTATAACTTAATCCTTACTTGAGAACCGGAATAAATAAGCAATAAACCAGTGCAGGTGCCTCCTATGTTTATATTGAGAATTATAGATCTTATAGGATTAGAACTTATCTTTTGTTGGTGAAGAAAAGCGATCATGGGAAAGACACCAAATGGCAGCCATTCGCGTGTTCCTAGCAATAATTGAAATGGGTGCTTTCCGTTTATTTTTCTATCATATTGTGTCGTGTGGACAGATAATGTGTCAGTTATGTGTGCTTTATTATCGGGATGTGGACGGATTTTTGTTTCTTCGTGTGTTTGGGGTTCGATTGTGTTTCGAGAATCTTTTATATCTTGTCTATAGTTTAATCTCCTGTAGGTTTCTAAAGATGAGTTGTGAGCTCTGACGCATATTCTCCTATCTAGTTTAGCTCCGTTTAAAGTTATTATCTAACATACTGGTTTTGCTCATCTGTGACCTTTAGATCTTAGAATAAAACAGCTATAAATATCTTCAACATGTTTTACAAAAAAAAAAAGCAGCAAAATCACGAGCATGCAGTCAGCTGATACTAACTTTTATATTTATAACTCGTTCCAATTTCCGATTTCCTGTCGTAAACCGTAATCGATCGACATTTTATTAAAGTTAAAAACGCTTTTTATCGTGTTTGCACAGTCTTGATTTTATGTCGCGATGTCGGCGCCTGTGATGTGATCTTTGACGGTGGATCAAAGGCGCCGCCGTTATGACACCGTATTGGTGGAGCAGCACATTAAACTGCTCAAAACATCGGTTTTGGGATGTCGTTGCGGAGTATTTATAGACTGAGTGTGCCTTTGTGATGTGGCCTGCCATTGTATTGGACGAGATGCATCTATATTTTCATGTTAGAGTTTGTTTCAGTTATGGACTTCGTAAAAGGAGCCTTCGGGGAAATCGCTATACTTTGTTTCTTTTGTAAATCAAGCAATGGTATGTTATCCAGTTTTGTTTGAGAGTTTCATCAGATTTTCCTTTAGTTAGAATTCTTCTTCAACGCCATTTTTCTTCCACTATTTCTCCCAAGACCTCTAACTAACTTTTCATATAATCCTAATTACCTTCCAACACAAATTGATGCCAAAACTTACTCCAATACCAAGTCCTAAGTGCTAATGTCAATCTCCCAACATCCTGTAACTCAGATGACGAAAGCACCTGCCGTGAAACTTTGTAGATAGTGCTAATTAACGTTATCACTTATCAGTTATCAGCGGCGCAGGTGATAGATTGTTCACAAGGATGTTGACTGATCGCCTGATAACTTTCCTTCGTGGGAACAGAACCATCGATGGTGCGGGATTATGGATTGAGGAAGCAAGGAGGAAGGATGAGACAAATGATTTTGAAGAGATAAAAATAGCTGGCAGTAATCTTAAAGATAGTTCAAGACGCTTTTGGTATTTGCAAGATGATGAAAGGAGCCGAAAAAGTAAAGTATTAACAAGTGACGGGATATTGATCGAGCGAAATGGCGTGCACTTGGAGAGGCCTATGTCCAGCAGTAGACTGTTATAGGCTGATGATGATGATGATGGGATAGTATATGAAGTTGATGTTAAAAATGAGGAGCTAGATCGCAGTGAAGCTGATATGCACTGATGGATGTTAGGTTTCATAGATATGGAAGTTGTAAATCGAATCAATAAGACCACGATAGAGATTGAAATTCAAAGAAATTGCACAAATTAACACCTAAATATAACATCATAAGAACTTCCGCCTACGACTATTGTTTCCAAACTTGAATAATTTCCCATTCATCCCACTATCGCGTCAAAATATTAACATCCCTCGATAATTCTATTTATATTTCCCACTGATGCGACAGGAAAAATAAAAAAGGCACCTTTTAAAGTTCTCAGGGAGCGATTTTTGTATCAATATATAGTGTAAACTTAGGGGAGGCCGCTAAATTCCTTATCTCGAACGTTTAGCGTAGGAGTGCGAGCTGGGACACAGCTTCGGGACAAGTGGTTTTCGATTTGTGGTAGAAGAAAAAAAAAATGTGTTCGGACCTCCTTGGCGACTTTCTGGGAGCCGATGGGTGTATTCTGTTTACTGTCGAACGTGTCGTTTACCAATGCATACTTTTTGGTGTATTTGGAAGTTTGTTTAGTTTATGGTTATATTTGTTAGTAGTACTCGTATATGTCCAGAAGTGCTCAAATACTTAAAGGCTGTAAAGTGTTGTACATTTTTTTTCAAAACGTAAATTTTTAAAGACATGACAATGACATAAGTGGTACATGTTTACGTAAACTTACAACGTAAGTACTTTGGGAGGAAGTATCTCAAATATCACAAGCAGTACCAAAACCACGGGCGTCAGATCTCAAAGTGAAGACTCAATCCTTGTTTTAAAAACAACGTTAAATACTTGGAAGTCCATAAAAGATCCTTTAAGATGGCTGTTGGTAATTAACTGGTGCTTGGAGCAGGCTGTCTAAACAATAGGGTGACAGAGGTTAAAGAGTTTGTCGTGCTGTGTGGCGAGTTTGTAGTAAAAGATGATTTGGCTTGAATTTAATTTTCGCTGAATTGGATGAATTGATGATGTTTTGGGAAACAATTAAGAAGAACTATGATTGTATTAATTTAAGAATAGTGGATCACGACAGGATTCAATGGAACAGCTAGAGGAAGCCTTTTTCAGAAGGCATGCTGAATTGATAGACATACTATTACAAAATTAGAAAACAACAGAGAAAACAATATGAATGAGAAGATTTGTATGTTTCATTTTATCAGCATTTTTAAAGATGACTTTAGTTTCTTATTCTCCTGTTAACCTCGACATGTACAATCTATACTTCTATACTAATATTATAAAGCAGAAGAGTTTGTTTGTTTGGTTGAACGCACTAATCTCAGGAAATACTGGTCCGATTTGAAAAATTCTTTCAGTGTTAGATAGCCCATTTATCGAGGAATGCTATAGGCTATATATCATCACGCTAAGACAAAAAGGAGCGGAGCAATAATGGAAAATGTGACGCAGACGAAGTTGCGCGGGTCAGCTAGTTATTCGATAAGACAACTTTCATGTAACAATACTATGTATATGGGGTATTACAAAAGAAGTATTTTTTTAAATATTGATATTTGATAGGCATACATTTGACGACTATCTCACCTGATGTTAAGCGATGATGCGGTCTAAGTTGTTCCACTTCCTATAGTCCTATACCCATATCATCTTTTACAAGTTGTATATAAACGAACTAGTAAAAGCTATATCGACTAACGAACTAGTCAAACAAAGACAGGGTGTGCTAAGCAGGCGCCTCCTGCTTATCAGTCAAAGGTACGTTCAACAAACAAATGCGCTCAAAGCACACAATGATACATTGAACGTATGTACTCAAGTGACATTAAGTTAACTTGGATTATCATACCATTTCTAGCTTTATTGTTTGTTCTATGGCGAAAGATTTAATCTCTGCCGTCTTCATAAAGCAATGAACTTTCATTTTATGCTTTGGGCCTTTAAAATGTCTAGCCTATAAGATACACCGGTATCAAGCGTCATTTTATCGCCCACTTCGATTTGATTGAGGATAAACAATTGAATTTCAATGATCATTTAAATTGTTTGATTGACAATACTTGTCTGTTCAATAATGCTGAAGGCTTCAAAGAGGGTTGTGTCAATTGCTTTTCCGTGAATGACAATGGTAGAAGAGAAAGCGGAAAACAAAGTGCGAGCTGTCATTTTTGACGTTTGATATGTCAAATAAAAGTTTCATACCCGTCATTCGTCATTTTCCGCTTGCAACAATATCATAACATTATAATTCCTTACTCATAATCACAGCTGCAATAATCCTGTTTTATTTCATTTAAACCAAATCAAACAAGGAAATGCAGCGAAGTTTCCAACGCCAAGATCATGCTTGCCAGTACCTCGGCCACATTCAAGGCTTGTTCTACAAACAATGTATAATCTGTGCGCAGGTGAATGACCGAGATATGTGCCTTATCAAGTTTATTAACACGTGCTCTATTGTAGACTTTTTAATTTTTATGCGGCCTGTACCTAGTAGGGATGTGGAGGAATTGGTTTGAAACATTTTTTGTCGATTGTTTTGTTAGATTTTTTGTAACAGATTTTGTAGGGTGTAATCTTATTTTATTCATTGAATTTCTAGTTCTATTAGATTTAACCGTCATATGCGGTATTAAGTATGTTATTAAATTGCGTAACAAAATTCCTATTTTATTTTCAGGCTTTCTATTTCGTATATCACTTGTATCAATTAGCATGTATTTCTAAAACATAATTAAAATTAAAATAAACCCAGAGTCGTCCCAATATTTCATCAGAACGACAGATACTCACCTGATTTCTCTTTTGATATCATCATAGTCCCTCTGCGTGTCGAGCCTCGCCTCAAGCCTGGCGATATGCTGCTTCTTCTCGTCCAGCCGCTCTTCCAGCCGCTGTAGCTGCTGCGCGTGTGCTTCCTGCAGCGCTGTCAGCGATGCTTGTAGACGACGTACGTCTTCAACTAATTGGGCGATCTGGGGAAGAACAGAAAATACTAATTAAGAATTATTTTTGTAATGTATAATGTTAATGATATGCTTAAAGCGCTGTGTTGCAATTTTGGAGTACAACACGGCCTAGTATAGTCTGGCTACATCCACAATGGACCGAATAGGAGTCAGTACGGAAAACGGAGTCCCAATTCTACATAGTCTGGCTTCTGATTGCCTGTTCAATCTATTTGAAACATTCACATCAGTATTATAAGATGCGTTCAAAAAACAAACAAAAAATCAGAACTCGAGTAACAACACATTCGTAATTCCCGAGACGGAACTACCAACATTAAAATAATAACATTACCACATTAAAAATGTCGCCAGTAAAATATTTTCTAAGGAATTTAATTGCCATATAATTATCTTATGTTATCTGTGTGCACAATAAAAGCATCTAACTATGTAATTATGTAGATCAATCTTTAATGATAAAGATGGGTGACGCTATCCGACGTTTTGATAAAAAATTAATATTTAAAAAAATTGTGTGTGTATTGTGAAGACATGGTTAAAGAAGGGCCTTGTTTGTTATTAATATGTTAATTTATTTCTTAAGTAGGTATTCTTAGTTTGTATTATAAATTGGCTCCATAATTGTTGAGATGGAAAAAAAATTCATAATATTATTTCTCCAGCGATAAAACACGTGTAAGTAAAAATCAAATTGCTTTGTTTCAGCCAGTTACAGCTTTAAAACTTTACATAACAATCGCTTAGCAACACAGAAATTAATTACGTACAAATTTTATTGCTTAACAATTATTTCGGGTTTTCCCGTGGTTATCGTCTATAATAACAGATCCAAAAAAGAATCAACAATTAAATTGTAGCAATTGTGTAAATCAAAGAACGTCCAATCGTGTTATTTAGAAACAGAGAGAACTCTAAAAACTAATTTTAGTTCGCGTTTCCGTTCGACAATTGACGATCTATTCATAAAATCAGCACCCGACATGACAAGGCTATATTTGTTATACCCGACGCCACATTTTTTTCAATTTCAAACCTTATTGCTTGGAGACACGAGCTACGCAAGTCTGTGTGAAGTGTTGGAGTGTGTTGGTCGGATAACTCTCAGCATGTTATTACCCGACCTTCGGAAGATATCAATTGTTGGCGCAGCGTCAGGTGGGGTGTCGCCGGCGCTCGAGCGCGAAGATGCGTATCGTCGAGATAGATGCGACGGAAATCACGGACGGCACATGACCCTGGATGTCTTGAGACGGCCGTTTTTCCAATTCAAGTTTTATCGAGCCGTTTTCTGGTAGTTAATGTAGATAATTCTCAATATATTTCACTTGATGAATAGTTCACAAAAAAGAAAATTATCATAAACAAGGAAGGGGTCTTGAAACCATAGAGTCTTACCTGGTCAATACTGCCATATTGAGAATACTAATTTGACACGTCGGTTTATTGATTGGTTTGGCTAATTCTACTTATCATGCATGAAATCAACAATTTCCACTAATATTTAATTCAATAGTGTTTATTTCTGTCTAGGAATTAAGCAGGATTAGAATTGAACTACCCTTTTCTCGTAAACACAGTTTCTCGAGAATTTTCCATAGACATTTTCTGTTTTGTTTATTTATTTTAGTGTTTTATGATAGTTATTATAATACCTCGTGATAATTGCTGACAAGTAGACAGGAAATCATGATAATTATTTTAAAATTAAGCTCTTACGTAAACAAATAAGTGGGTTGTTAAGTATTTAATTAATATATTACCTACTTGAGTTTTCCGAATCCTTTTTTTATGCTGTCTGGACTGGATGGTAACTAAGCTTAAATCTTATATAACGTATAAGTTTTCTTTAGTGAATTAAAACAAAAAAGAAGTATTTTTAAGTTGTAAAATATATTTCTTATCAGCCCCAAAATACGGTTAAAAATCACTGTACTTAATTAATATTACACCTTGACATCGATATCTTCACACATATCAGCATAATAATACTTCGGTAAATATTGTCAGTTTTGTTTGACGCAGCCTTGAAGATCTGTCGTAAATAATCTTTCATTACAACCGGCCTCTTTATAGAATGTTGTAAAAAACTGAAAAATAACTTTCAGACATCAGTATGATAGTAATACTTATAATAATATAGAATAACTCATGAGAACAAATGAAGTATTTTGACATAGAGAACGTGCTTATAAAAAATGGCTGACAGTAAACGTCAACTCAATTTTTCGCGGCATTTTTTCGTTAGTTTATTGACATTGGTGTTTTAATTTTACAATTAAGTAATATTTTTTATTACTCTGAATGTTTATGTTATATTACTCAATCTTTTTGCTAGAAAGTATCATAATTTAGCCCCGATATTTTTTAACCCTCGGAAAATTGTAAGGGATCGTCTGTCATCAATTTCTAGTATGGAATCCTTCAGGACCTCATAAAGGCAATGTAAACACGTATCCCGCCATTCAAAATAGTACAGTCAACATAAAAAGTATTAGGCGAAACGAAAATTTGTGCGGACGGCACCGCGAGTCATTATTGTCTTAATTCGGGCCTGCACTGACCGCTATTAACTTAGCTTTATGTTAGAAGCGGTAGCGGATGAAGGGGAAGATGTGTAACATTTCAAGTGTTTATTTAGTTATTTTAACATACTGTTTTTGTTAATGAGATGGAAAATTGAGTATTTAATCACATGAAAAAGACTAGTTTTGTATGTTTTTTTTTGTTAAATCTGTGTTGTTTTTCGTACCGCTGATTTTCAGTGGCTCGCTCGCTATCCGCCCGCATCTTTCCCAGCCTCCAAGGGCTGTTCCTTCAGCGAAGGGTTAAGGGTAACCCTCGCACAATTACCTACAATCATTACTATAGACAATTATGTTTTCGACCGCCGCCCGTCACAGTTTCAGCTTTTTATTGAAGTCTACCACATTTTTAGTATAATTACAGCGTGGCCGCTGGGGTCTGTGATCACCCCACTGTGACGCCGATTAACTCGAATACCTCTCTCGTGCGGATCGTTTAAAAAAGACCTTTTGCACAATTTGGTGAGATTTACATGTGTTAGCAACTTTGTTTTGAGTTCCAGATGGGATTTTTCGGGACTCAATTTGGAGTTGGTAGTTTATTCGGTGATGTTAAGTAGTCAGTTGTTAATTTGGTTGACTGTACTTTGATGACAGGGAAATGAGAGAACTTATTTTAGTAGCGAGCTTTATTATTGTAGTTTCTACTTTAGTTAGTCATCGTCATTCCCACATTTACACTTTAAAGAAAAACACCGTGAGGGCAATTCATTTTTCAGGCTAGAGTTGTCAAGCCACACACACGGGGGCTGCGTGCGTCGCCTCGCATTCCTGGCCATGTTCCTTCCGATGCAAATGGTCGAGTCTTGGCCCATAAATCCGCCAGCGTCTCCGGCGAGTTATCAGACGTGCTCGATTCTACCTTACACCTACTTTTATATGGTGATAATATGCTTACACTTATTTATGGCACTGATGATACTTACTTTGAGGGTGGTAGAATGAAGAGACATGTATAAGTAGCTAAGAAATGATGGAGGATTATTCGTGGAGAATAAAAATAAACTATCTTTAATAATTCTAGCTTGAAAATTCAATGCCCGTTTCAATACAAACGGAACGAACCAAAGAAGCTCGAAATGAGAATAGCAAGCCAAAAGCCAAAGTCAAAGTCAAAAGTCAAAGTCAAAGTCAAAGTATTTATTAGTGTGTTTTTTGGTGATACAATAGGTCTTATAATTAGGATATGGTAACTCAAAAAACTACCCATTAGGGCATACACTATTTAACAATTTAAGAATATAAAATTGATATTACAACAAATTAACATAAACAATAGGTACTTAGAATACAATCTATTTTTATAATAACCATTTTGAATCCACAAAATTGAGCTACAAAGGACGATCCCTTTTTATTTCTCCTTCTCAAAACCATAACCTCTTTTATCTGTTCAAGATCGATGAAAAAGCAACAAAGTCGGAGACCACGTCGATTGTCTAAAGCCTAATAAAGTAACAAAACTGAATCAATTTGGAGCACAATGCGTCAATGCAGTGCTCAATCACAAAGGAAGTGATGACAACTGAATAAAAAAACCTAATACGCCATTTTGACGTCGGAAAGAGTTCATGTTGGCGATCTGTCAAAGTGGTCAAACAGTTTAAGGGGAGTATCTGTCGTGAGTTTCGTGGGATTCTTCCCAGTTTCAGGGAGAGGATGATTTTAGAAGAATTCGTATAAATTACTCATCGTAGTTGAGATCCTACCCGTCTTTCAAAGTGGATTGTCTTTATTCTGACTGAAAAACTATTGGCCTAACCTGACCTATAGTAAGGTTTCCTAGACGTCTGTTCAAAGAAAAGGTTGATGCCTATCAGGCCATTAAAACATCCGTTTTTCTATTATACTATTTACCTGCAGCGCCCGTCAATGTCATTCGTTTTGTTATAGTACACCGCACTGAACTTCCGCAATAGAGCACTAGGCTAAAACGTTAAATTCAACCTATTAATTCATTAATTAAATGTTTTAAATCATGTCCTAAGTCTTCGGTCGAGGTGGTGACCCTACGAAAATCGCGAATCGTCGGGAAACATTTATTAGGCCGACGTTTAAGCGGGAAAATTCAAATTTCGTATTCGAACGCGCGAGCAATACCAACTGAACGAACAAAAAGACGTTCGGAAAGCTTCTACGGCGGGACGGCGGTTTTTCTTTTTACGTCATCTATAGTCTGTCTAGTTTGACGCGACGAGTTTCGTTTCGTTTCGAAAAAAGATGATAAACGACGCGAATGATTGAACAGTTGGACGCGAGTTTCAAAAAGATTCCTACTATCCGTTTATTACGTGCTCTTCAGCTGTCATCGCATCTATCGGAATTAAAATGGCCAGATGAAAATTATTATTTTAACGTATTGCAGGGACAAACTTTTGTGATTCATAAATATTCACATTTCGGCAAATGCTTTTACAGTAACAGTTTGATTGACAATGTACGTCGCGATCATCAATCACGTGTCATATCGAACGTGCGCCGTGAAAATGGTAAAAATTAATAAGCACGGACAAGCTCGGATTGTAACACATTATTATTTATATTATTGTGTAGGTGTTAGGGTTGAGATTGGCTTGGTAATCTGTTTTTGGAGTATATTTTACCGGCAAACACTGACATGGAACTTGTCCATGCACTTTTGACATGATACGTTGGTGGCGTTCGAATAAACATAGCGATGAATCGTGATCATTTCGATTATTACTTTTTCGTCGCTGTCAGTTCGTGTTTGGGAACTTTACGCGCGGAGATTCTGTCAGTATTAAATAGTAGATAGTTTTTAATGAACCGTGTAACAGACGTGATTAACGTTGAATGAAGGATATTTGTGGAACGCCGGGCGAATTTAAGACCCGGGATTGACGGTGCTATATCAGTTTTTTGTTCTCTTTTAATCTCGGGACTAGGTTTAATGAAAAGCTTTGAGATTTTTCTTTTAGAGTTCTTAATACGTGTCTAATTAGGTCTAAAATTCATATCAGTGTCAGTGTCACTGTCCAAGAGCTTTTGATATTACAATCTTTGATAAACTTCAACAAAATAAAAATAAGCGAGCTGTCATGCGATTTCAGGGATAGGTACTTTTTATTGACAAATCCAATTATCGTTTAGAAACACGACACAGACAAGCCGAATGCAAACTGCATAGTTCTCGTTGTGAGTCGACAACCAAATGAAGCAATTATAAGTTGTGGGAGCTCATTTATTGCCTGTCTATCGTTCGCGTTATAAAACCGAATGGAAAACTAAGTTTCGCCTGTTGTGGTTTCAAGTCCGTGTTATTGGGGTGTCGCTGTTTTGATTTCGATGATAAGTTGGCTTCGTACGTGGCGGGGCTGGGAGGTATTGGATACCGATTGTTAGAGGTTGATTGGGTTCGAGTCTCGCACTGGAAGTTTACTGAAGCGGGACTTTGATTGTTATTTGGTGTCTGTAGTGTAGTAACGAACTTTATGTTTTTGATAGGTAATATCGAATGGTTTGGTAATAGACAATTAGATAAAACCACTTGAATTAAAAATAAATGCCCTAATAATTTTGTCACACACCTTCGCCACATATTCAAATAAAGAATGGACCAACATAAAATCGCATGCTACAAACTACCAACCTCACGCGACTTGAAAATAACCCGCCAATTACGAACAGACGTCATTTCGGATTAAAAGAAAAATATCAAGTTGAACGTGTTTCTTCCGTGGCAGAGGCAGTAGATCACATGGGGTGTGCGATATCTAGCCTAGATTATTTTGAGTAACGGCCCGCCGTCGGGGTGGTCGGAAAAAATGCATACCATGGATAAAATATCGCTTCGTGTTGCAATTAAAATTGTTGTTTCAAGAACGGTGCTAGGGAAGGTTTTCTTTTTATATGTCTGCACTGAAACTATTTTTGGGTGTGAATAGGTATTATTTAAATTAATAATATTTTTAAAGTAGGTATTAAAATTATTTTTAGTAAGACTAAAAGTTTACGTCAATACATTACGTGTGAACTCTATTATAACCTGTGATACTTAAATTGATTTTTCTTTATAACAGTTAAATTAAATTTGTATGGCTTAGGTACAGACAATTTTATCCGGTTTTTGTCTTGACTAGTTAAATTTATATCAGCCTGAAAATGCTAGGTTTCTTGTGTCTTGAAGAAAAAAAAACACTACGAAACAAATCACTACAATCAGTACTGAGCACAATTTAGCGCTTTCGTGCAGTTTGCGGTGAACAGCTGATCGCGAAGGCTTTGCATTCTACCCCCGAAAAGAGGCGATAATTATTTTAATTTATAGTTACGTATCGCTCGCTTCTATCACATTTATTTTTCAAGAATTTCTACCTTTTCGTGCGATAAGGTGTTAGGTTTAAATTGAGGGTAGGAATAAAGAGAAATGCTAACGCATCGTGGATAAATTTTCAACCCAACGGGGTTGACTTTTGAATTGCAAGATTATTAGAAGCTGATACGAATACTTTGTAATACTTTAACGGCAAATCGTTTACCTATTGGATTTATTTAAGTTCCTGAACGGCTAATTAATCCACAAGACTATAGAAATCCCAAAAGCAGACAATTTCCTTAACAGGACTTTCCTTAGCAAATCTATTCCATTCTTAATCGAACGAAGTCGGAAGCCGGTTCAATTCAAGCATGTTCCGATGTCTTCCTAAAGTGTTTCGTCTCTGAATCACGTCTTACTTAATCGGAACACGTTCCGATTCGCCGGAACGCGCCGGAGATTGACGAAATTGTGCCTGTCACAATGATCCTATGATACTTCGATACGTCAACCTTTTAGAACTGACAGCTTCCGAATAGTTTGAGGCGGGAAATCTTTTTGACAGTTTTTTTTTCAAGTTGGTAGTGCTTTCTATTTAAACTATTATTGTGAAACCACAATTTAAAAGCGGTGAAGTAAAAAGGATGTAACTGAAAATCGTTGTAAATTACCGAAAGCTCCTCTTTTAATTGGCTTCACAGAATGAACTCGTATGAGCTGTCTAAAGAACATAATTTGATAATACGAAGACATAGAAAAACAAAAAGGAGCTAAAATTCGATATTAGCCATTAGTTGATTCGGAGTTTTCTAATTAGACTAAGCACACAAACGAAATAAAGCATTAAGGAGTTGTGTAAATAGAATGGAAGAAGGGGAATGAGTGCAGATGTAATTTTACTGGAAACGAGCACTGTGTGATGATAAAACTTAATGTGAACGTTAGATAATAGACCCATTAAAATCTTATTTTTTCATGTTTTTTTAATTTAGAAATACAATAAAATAAACAGATTTAAACTTTCATAGTTGACTCCATATTTATGTCAAACGTCTATGTTCGATTAAAAACCGTAAATCCGCTGGGAAAACCTTTAACCACACTGTTTTCCAAAAAAAAAAAAAAACTAACCTTTTAAGCCTCGAACATTTAATTCGATTCGATCGAACATTCGAAATTCAAACAAGGTACGCTCCCTTACTATTTTCAAACGCGCTTACAATGAGTCCTGAATATCCAGTGTGGCCATACTTCACTGTCCGCCCGTATGCAGGCTTCGTAAGCAAATAATATGACAAGATAAAGAGAATGGAAAACGATATTTTGTTTTGTATTTGACAAATATCGTTAATTCTCTTCTCTGTTAGGGACAGACTATAAGTATTCTGAATTAGTTGATCATAAAAAGTAATAAGATAGAACTGAAAACGTCAGTGTCTGTAAGTCTGATTTTTATCAGAGATGACTGGCCTTTTATTGTGACGAAAATATTCTCGTCAGGCAACAAATTAATAAGTTCTATTTTTAACAATTCCATGATTTATACAGGTCTTTCAACGTAAGCAAACATATTTTCTCTATGCTACTAATTTCAAAGCAGTAACAAGAATTTTATTGAAAAGGGAAGACCTAACCATTTCAGACGAAACGATTACATACAATTACGGCTCACAACTGATACAAGACAATATAAACCTTGCCAGTCAACCTGTGGCTATTAAAGTAATCAAGGAAGCTAACATAACCTATTTATATCTTGAGATCGTCACCTGCGCTATTGTGTGCGAAGGACGGCCCACAATGCAAGAATCGTTACCATTGTTGTAGTAATGCAGCTAATTGTGCTGAATTTATTGTACCTCATATCACTCTATACGACAGTTAGACACTGATGCCAACATTACAGTCGTAAAAAGACGTATTGATTGTTTACAGCAAGGGCACATACGACCTTTTGCATCAAGATGCGCGATATGACGTTTGTAGTCCAAGACCACCGAGTGGATTACAGAAAAATGTCGTGTAATTTTTTTATGATGGCAACACAAAGTTCGCACTTCTATTAAAGGACGCACAAGCAAAATTATTCCTTATTAGTACAAAGTACGTCATAAAAATGCGGTCATAGATTAAAATAATAAAATTGTAGCACAGATACTAAAGTCTAATATTGTAAGAAATATTTATATTATCGCATAGCTCATGGGCCGGTCTCGTTTTTACGCAAATACCGCCATCTGGCGGCGCTCGCGACGTAATTATAAATAAAATTGACATTAATTACAAGTCTCCATGTTTTTTCAAAGTGGGTTAGTAATTTCTAGAAAATAATTCCTTTAAATACGAGAAAAGGTAAATGCGTGTAATGAAACGCAGTTATTAAATGTTGATGCAATTATTATAATTTAACAAGATAGAGATTAATGTCGGAGAGTAGCGAGTTATGCAGTGCGGACACTTGGAACATTTAAACACGAATAGGTACGGAACTTTTTAGTGCTTTTTTATTCTGAAGACCTATTTACGATAGGATGTGACTAGTTTTTTCAGCAATTTCTAGTTGGGAAAATCCTTTATTCGGTATCTTATAAATCCTTATCTTTAATTCCAGAACATACTTGGAAAAAAATCCCTGTGCTTAATGTGACCGCTCAGAAATATTGACAGCAAAAACATAAATCACAAACGAAGAGACAACATTTAATTTAAATTGTTTCGCGCGCTTTAGTTTTCGTTCCAACTTTAAATGCCAGTCTACATCTTACTCTATGGCCGAGGAGGAATTATAGACAGGTTTGCTAAAGAGCGGCGTCTTTGGTACTATTTTGTGCCATAATTATATACTTCCAGCGTTTTAACGAACTACCAATGAACGTGTTTTGTTTAATCTTTGTTTATATGAATTACACTTTTTTTGTGATAATTGCTAAAGTCCCGAGGTGTAGTTTAACCAATTAGCGTAATAACTAAGGTAGTTTAGGTTCTATGAATTATAAAACAACTCCTCCGAAGATGTGTTTACTTCTCGTTTAGAATCGCAACAAAGATCAAACACTCTAACATTCCCTCTGTCCTCCAAACAATACATCCATACTTTATAACTAAATGAATGTACGAAAACGTACTTAGCAGACCCCCATCCCATACATAGAGACACATTAAAAAATCAATAGCAAAACTGCACGCTCACAATTAAGAAGTCCTCTGAGTCGAAACATCCCTCAAACGTCATGACACCCTTACACTACAAACAACACACGGGCACACATGCGAAAATTACGATACACCCGTATGACAATACAACAAGGTTGAAAATTCGCTGTGACGTGCTAAAAAATCGGTAAACTAGAGAGCTATCCGGCCAGCAAAAATGTACGCTTAGCGGCGAAGCTAAGGGAGGTAGGGGCAATTTGGGCAATATGCAAAAGTTGGGCGGGGGGAGGAGGGGAGTGTCGTGATTAGGCCGTGTGTGCCGATGCGCATCTTATGCCCGCATTACCCTTTCGTTTTCCTTCCGATAGCTGCCTTTGTGGCCCCCTTCAGCTATCTGTGCAGCCGAGATCATACGATACCAATTTTCTTTTGACGATTTTTTTCGAGAGCCATCGATTAAGAACGGATTTTTTTTTCGTCAAACTTTGTGATATTGAATTTTTGATTTATTTTAATGGATTGGCAGCGGTGGTTTCCTCATTGAGATGGGTGGATGGTGAAGTGCTTTGGTTTGTGTCAAGGGCCGAATATCTTTGAGATGATAAGTTATTGTGATCTTTCTTGACGTCAAGTCAAGTTAGAAATATCTCAGTATGATGGATTGGTTTAAATCATAGAATATCCATAATATGCGTGTGTTTCTGAGACTATCAATAGCTTCTAACACGTAATCAATGCGATACGGGTGGGTGAAGTTTTCCCTCATAACGTGTGAGTGAATGTAACCGATCTGTAACGACAAATACGCGCAGTTTCCTTTCGATACCCGAATCAAGCCATTAGTGCAGTGAGCCGTCACCACTACTTACTTAAGTAACATCAAAAGTTAGTTCAGAACTGACACAATCGACTAAAATGTTATACCCATTAGGAAAATCGACTACACTCGCTGGGGTGAACTCGTTAACACACTTTCCAAGTTTCCCATCGAAAACTACCCCGTTTAGACTACCAAATACGTTGAGGACAAACTAATAAACGTGAATGTTTAATATTCCGAATCTTCCCCCCGCCGGTTTCAATACGAGTTTAAGTAATATCGAATTCTGGCATCGCGTTTTCACGTACAACGCAGTAAAGGGATCTGCCATTCTTCGCGGCGGTACCAACAGACGTTATGGACTGTTCCAAAGAGTGATTTCCCTTGAAACCAATGTAGCATATAAATACCATTATTCTGAAACAATTCACGCTTTGGACCCATTCCGTTGTTTTGGATTGAACGAGGGTATTCAATAAGACGTTTGTGTATGAACAGACTTTTGAGATTTCGTATATTTTGAAGTGGAACTAAGTTTGGGTGATGTATTAAGAAAGTTCTCAGGTTTTTGGTATAATATGTGTTGATGCTGGTAAATGTGTTTCATGTGTGGAAAATTTTACATGGCTTTTATGTAAATCGTATAATTGCCATATTTGATTCATGTACAAATATTAAAGCTAAAATGCAGATCAAAAATATCATTCCATTAAACCCTTCAACAAACATCAAACAGCCAGAACCAAAAAAAAATGAAAACAAACCGAACCACGAAACCAATATCGCCAAAAATTTCACTGCAAAACTTTCAAGAGCATCCATCAGTTCGGATACTTACACCCCCCCTCTCCCCCCGCACACACACAACCTTCTAATGAAATCAGACATGCCACGCAATTGTAGATTCAATTAGTACAGAGCCGTTACCATTCTTATCGGGACGAGACGATTTCACGAACGAATTAATCCGAAAACATACGATTTCTATCTTCCCCCAGTCTCCCCAGTCTTCGGTACCTATCTGTCTATCTATCGATGTGACGTCATTGTATTTGCCAAGAGTAATTAAGTACATACGGAGAGTGATAAGTAATGGAGTTTAAAATGTACCAAGTTTTGCCAAGATGTGTATTTATTGAACATTTTCGAGTTACGACTGTTTTTGAGCTTTTGAAGCGACTGTGTGAGATTATGGAACAAGATTAAAGAGGATTCGCGTCTGTATTGAAGTTATTTTAATATTGTTCTGTAAAAGTTCTGTCTTTGATTGATTTAATCAGTTGGAAAAAATAAATATGGTATTCTTTAAAAGTTAAACCCGATATAACCATAGACACATTTATTCAATTCGCTACGTCAAATTCAATTGATTAAAACTGAAGTGACAAGCCATTGACAATTGTAGAGACACCCAGACACATTCGATTATCAAAAATTAAGTCATAACCGTAAACAATTACCGAAATCGAATTATTCAATCGGAATAAATTAAACCGAATCGGAATAAATCACATTGAGGAATTAAAATGCGATACTCGATAATTCAATAGACAACGCTGTAGAGGGTCCAATCAAAACAGATGATACGAATCATCGATAAAATAGTAATAGAGAGGGGACGAAAAAAATAGGGTATTTTTTATTATCGTTTATTGATCACTCACGCCTCTGTATTGAGAGCTATTAATGCCGGGTTCCGTGGGGTGGCGGTTTTTTTATTACAGACCTCGTTGACGGAACCACAATTGGATATTGTGTGTAATTCTTTTGCACACAATGGTTTTATTTTTTTATCGTTTTGTGTCGGTTGATTATTGGCGTTTTTATTTACATGTTTGCATTTTTTTTTTCATTGATTGTTTGTTTACAAACGTTTGTAACGAGCGGATATTGTGTTTGAACAGATTTGTGTGCTGACTGATGGACTGATCTAATTGGGTCAGGATGTGCTTGACTTTAAAAATAACATCTTCTTTGTTAGCCATCCCCTTTGAAAACTTTCGTTACTATCCACTTCAACAAAGCCTCTTGCATTTTAAAATATTCTTCAAGCTGTTCCAATTTCAACGAAGCCTCAGGATCCAATTTACCAGATCAGAGACAAGCAAGTTCATAGACAATATAGATTCAAACAATGGCGTTCCATATTCGTGCTCACACTTCAATATGCGAAATTGACACCGCAATATTACAAACAGAAATAAGATTGCCTCAGGCACCCCCGCGTGGGGGGACACTTTATTATACGAAATGTCTTCGCGATTGAAACCAATTGTTAATTGAGCTATATCTATGAAAATTGCGTCTGTGCGTCGCCGATTCTTATCGGAATTTGTCGTTAAATTTATTATACAACGGCTTTTCGGTTTTCGATGTGAAACGGAACGTTTATTGAGGCTTCGGATTTAAGTATTAATAAGACGTCGATTTTACGGCTGAGAAATTAATTACAAGTAATATTTAATTGAAAAGGGACAGACTTAGGCCGAGTAAGTACAAATAATTGTAAGACTATAATATCAAAAATCATCTACCTAATCAATTCTACTCTATGGTTAATCTAACACTGGCACAAAACACATACGCAAATTCACAAATTTGAATTTAAAACATCGAAATGTTGGCGGCAAAACAATTATTTTAATATACAAAATAGGAAAGCCCGACAATAGTTAGACAAATGAATAAATCCAAATGGAAATTTCCCTATTCGTGAACAATAGTTAGATTTGGAGGCTGTATCTCGTACAGACAGATTGATTGGGCCCTTCCTACAGCTGCGGAGGTGAGGATATGGTAACATTGTTTTATGATACCTATATAAAATGTTTAGTTTTGAGAACTTTCGCTAGATGTTATTGTCTGGCACGAAGCGTTTAGTGTTGTCTGTAGTTTTAAGAAGGGGTGGCACAATTGCTACCTATTCTGTCCAATACAACGATAACACGACGTACCAGAACCAGTACATCATCGAAATCTCGCGTCCGTCATCCAAGCGGCCATACATCCAACTTGCCGACAATATCTCTAGCAAAATCTCAAGTTTCGACATAAATAATCACATGGCGTTCACATAAATTTAGGATCTCTCTCCATATTTTGTTACCTGCGCCGTTTGTTACGATTTTATTATGAAAATGAATGGCAGGCGAGAGCGGGTGGTAGGGGAGAGGGGGGTGGGACGCGATCAAAAGGGTTCCTAATTCGAACATTCGGCAACGGTGCACACTATAGCAACTATGAGTTTTATGGCCCGAATCTTTTATGGGATAATCAAATTTTGTATTATTAATGCTTTTAATTCGCAGACGGGAATTGATTCTGTGCCGTTTAGTTTCTGTGGCTAGCTCCTGCTTCCAATTTTAAATGATACTTGTTTTCATTTTTCGGGTTTGTAAATGCATCGAATAGAGTCTAGTTCAGTTTTGAGTGCAGTTGAAGTTTTTTTGTACCAAATTCAATTTCAAAGTGCAGAGAACCAGAATCCAACTTAATTCTCATACAGACTAAACATTTATGCATATCAATCTCATATTCGTTGTAGTTAGTTCAGAGTTCTCATGTAAGTTCGCCAAAGTTCGGGCTTCCTCAAACATCGTTTAAGCGAAGAATAACACGCGAATAAAATGCTTAGGTAAGGAGGAAGGTGTTTCTCTAACACAAGGCGGTTCCTTTTCCCCCGAACATAAGCAAACCAACACACAAACCGACATCATTATTTACGTAACAAACACATCCCTATCATTATTTTAATTGAATATGCTTTGACGTTAACTTATTTTTGACATTTCTCCTTCTTTGGAATTAATTTGCGTGTTCTATAGTCCTCCGTACAGACGTCATACGTTTAAACCTTTGTTTTCATTATTTAGTATTCGCAAGAATTAATTGGAATCTACATTGTATAAAATACACGTGTAATTAGAAAACACGTTAAGTTTGACAAAGAAAATTCATCACGGAGCGAAGCACGTGCCCTGTTTTTTTGTTTATGGTTTTTGTTAGACTGTCATTTACTCATTTAGAGCGTTCTATTACTTATTAGAATTTCGTAAGTTGAACATTTGAATTTTTAACTGTCAAATATAAATTTAATATCCGCCATCATACAAAGTAAGCGAAGGAAACTATCCCAACAGCCAGGCAATCTAACAGCATGTGAGCTCGAAAACAGGAAAGTATCTTTAACGTTCACGGTTCCGCATACATATCTAACATTAAATGTAATCGTGGAAACCTGTGAAAATATGTAAATTGATCCTTGGAGATGCCGGACCGACGGACTGAGTGAAATTTGAATATAAACTTTCCACCAGTACCGTATAAGCGTCATTTATTTTGGCCGCCCATAAAATATAATGATTTTTGACGTAGCTCTCGGCTATATTAATTTTGTGGGTTTATAGGGGTGGGTCTGATATATCGACAGGTATTTGTGTGTGTGTGTGTGTGGGGGGGGGGTGCCTCAATTACGTCATTGACCTCTTCATTAGAATATAAGATACTGTGCCTATCATGTAACTGTTTGTATAGGGGTAGTATCATATATGGATTTGTTATTTTGATGTAGCATTTCTAAAATAAAAGTTTCAGCTAAGTGACTCGTATGTTCCTTGATGTGCACGTGTGCAGAGTGATTGAATCACGATGGAAAGGTTAGGTTAGTCCTAACCTTTCCATGGTGATTCAATCACTCTTAAAGTATTGGGAATGAATTCCATTGCTATCTCTGTTTCCTTTGCGCGTCTCGTTTAGCGAGTGGTAAAAAGTCGGTTGCTATAACGAAGGCAAAGTTCATGACAACACAATATTAGATAGAACGAATTAGAATTTTCCAAATAAGTTATGCCAATATGCAAACACAAAACCCATTAAGTATATTAAAATATTCCAGCGTCTAAATATGTGAAAAGGGAAAAAATCCGCAAAATGGACGCCACTCGTCTGAATAAGAGATCGAGAATATTTACATAAAAAACAAATAATACACGCCGAGACGGGATGCGCGCATAAAATTAAAATCGATGAGAAATTCTACCCTTCGAATTAAATATCATTGCCCTGTCTCACACACACAACACACAATACGCACACACCCGCACGTTAAGATCTAGATTAATGTTGAAGGGGCTGTGAAGCGCCATCATTTAAAACCATAGTTGAATTCGTATTTAGAATCACTACTCCGAATTCAGAATCACTTTGCATTTCTAAATTTAGCAAGCCAGCATTGCACTAGAAATATTAACGATTCCAATTTCAAATGTTAAAAACAAGCACATTCTTCCGTACCATAAAGAACAGATATTTAAAAAAATTGCGCTATTTCAATGGGGTGTAGGTTAAAATATCGGTCCGTGCTTATTTGCATACTAACTAAAATAATTTATTATTTTTTCTCGGAGGGTCGCGGTCGACGTGGGGTGAGATTGTATACAATGAGAATAACTAGAAACTGAGTGTTATTGGCCCGATCACAGAGCTCCGGAATATTTTAAATAACGTTCATCGGAATCGCCGTTTGAAGTTGGATTTCAAATATAGATGATATACGGGCGGTGTAGTTCCAAACAAATATCAAATTAAACACACACGGAAATGCAATATTCGACGTCAAAACACGGGATGCTTAAAAGTTTGAATCAAAGCGGTTCGGAAATCAAAGTACTGTTGGCAAAAGGATGAGTGGAGATCGCGGTTCGCGACGCATCCTTACAACGTAGCGTATGATTGCGCGGAACAAAGCCGAACAACTTTCAGAGCGAACTCGTTGCGTCGGGAAAAAGTTTGCCGCCTGCGTCGAGCGCCGTGTGTCACGTGGCGGCCGAATGGCCGTCGACCCATTTGATTTTGGAATGTTTGTTTCCAAATTCAAATCCCTAATGATGGCTACTTTTAGGTTTGACACTCGAAGTTTGAATTATGCTTTATTATAATTATTATATTAACTTTTTTTAATCCGCCAAACCTTTTTTCACTTGTTTCAATAATGTTCATTTATTGAGTTTAAAAATAAAACATTAGCGAAACTCAAAGTAACTCACTAGTCATAGCATAGTTTACATAATCAAACAAATAACTTGTAGAGTATCCTTTCCTTGTGTAGTTTAAAAAACTGGATCTTTAACTCAGATCGTAAACTGAAGCCACTTCGAAACTTTACCAGCCGAGTTCGTATCTTTGTTAGTTTTCTTTCGATCAAATATTGCCCAACCACAAATCAGTCCAATAAGTTTATATTACGACATTCAAATGTTTCTGTTGACGCTGCGAGTCTGCGAATGAAATTATCTTCCGTATCAAAGGGAATAATTTTAAATATCTACACATAGCCATGGCTAGTCCTGCCAGACGGCCACCCCGAAAGATTTATACATTTTATACACCCCGTTCCACGATACTGTTCAAATTCTACGATTCACTGATGCATTATATGTTTCCCCGTTTTTTTGGCGTCTGCCCACGCTTTTGTTTTGTATTAATTGTATATTTCTGATACGCAATTGGTGTTTCTAATATCTTATTGGGACGGAGAGTTTTTCTTGCGTGAAGCGATGAAGTTTTGCTCCTTTTTCATTGAAATGGACATTACTTTTGAAGCAGGGGGACTTTTTGCATGAAAACACGAAGGTGTTTGAGAAAAATCGAGTAAATCATCGAGGTAAAATAAATTGTATTTTTTTAAAGACGCCATGTTACTGATACTTTTTTTGAAATAGGGACTTCGTCTGTGATCCTTGATTAGTTATCGCAGTTTTTTCTTCGTTTTAGTTGTGTGACAAAAGGTGTTGGTATTCATATGCAAATGTTATTGAAATCTGCTAGAAACCCGACGTTAGATCGACAGGAATCTTTACAAATATTAATGACAGGGAAGTTTTTAAATTACACGGTGCGTAGTTGTTACTTTAATAGTTTACTGGTATTGTGTTTCTTTAATCAGTGTGATACTAAGAAATACTATTGCCAGCCCTCTACGGAATCGCAAAAAAGGGATACTGAATGACTAATGAGCGATTTTCTATAGTAGTTTCTTGCTTGTAAGAAAATAACATTTAGAACAGTGTTTAGAAGGTTTTTCGACGTTTACTAATATAATATGATGAACAACATCACCGATTGTCAGCGTAAGTATACACACTCCTACCAAAACAAAACCTACAAGGGGAGATGCAGTGAGCAAAGATATCGGACAGGAAAAGGGGTTGATTTTGATTGAATATCTGTTATTAAGACCCTCCGTACTCACACAGGCGCAGATATAAAATAATATACACATTAACTTTATAAATATGCATGAGTTTCGTTAAAACTTGTATGTCTGCGCCGAATTTATAATTGTCTGTGTGTGTGTATTGATTGTAATAAATTGTGCTCATTGTACGAATGCTAAGCTTGCAACGAAGTTTTTTGAATAAGGAATTAGAGGATTGAGTATAGACAATTTCAGAGTGTTCTATTTTTAATGTAGTGTTTAAAGAAAAGTTATTCTATTTTTGAATAAAGTTTTGTTTTCGTAAGTTGTCAGTCATGTCACGTCAATATCAATTAAGACAGTTTAGTGAAACAAATGCTTAAGAAAATATTCCACGTATATTCTCGAGTTTTCCTTACATACTATATATAATACAAAATACGAGTTTATTATGAGCGTTGATATCCGTCGTTGGATGATGACACTGAGTAATTAATGGCGGTCGAATTGTGCGGTTTCCTCCGAAGTCTTATTGTTTTGCAGTTTTTTTGTTCCACTTCCAGAATTAATTTACTTTTCAGTTGCCAGCGATCGTACGCAGATATTAAATGATGTACGTTTTGTTTTGATTACACCGAGTTTGTAAGGTTTTAGGCCACGGTTTTGAGGTTTTGGCACTGATCGGATGGTGATGGTATCATAATGATTATAATTATTTCTGCGAAAATCTGATATTTTATTTTTATCATTATCTCACATTTCTTGGATCATTAACATCTTTAAATACAATTCTTTGAATTTCAATTCAGCGTATTTGCGTCCCTAACAACTGATGTACAGATAATTAAACATATTTTAATATACCAAGTTGACATCGGGACGTGTTCAAGAACGTACAACGAAATTGGCAAGATGGCCGTCAGAGGGCGCCTCCTGTCAGCCATCATTAACGAGCTGTCAATGTCAACTGTCAGTTGAAGCGAAGATGTCGAGGCGATCGGACGTCTAATGACAAGAATTATATTAATTCTTGGTGATACATCGACTTGGGGTGCGGTATTTTTAGTTCTGTTCTATCTTAAAATGATTTGTTTGAGATTTTCGGTGCTCAATCTCTGTATCTCATATTAGGAGACAGAATTGTTGTAAGTAATATTGGTTACAGTACCTTCACCCAACGGTACAGAAAAAATCTAATTCAAATTGCTCGTATGAAAAAGGTTGAAAAACGTTTCATTAAAACATCTACATATCAATTTTACAACAATTAAAATAAAAGCTTTTGATCTAGAAATTAATAACGAGGCGGACATTTTGAACGCGTTCCAGATTATTTCTAAATGAACGATCCTTTTTTTAAGTTCAATATGAATATTCGTTTGCATGCGTGTCGCCCTGCGGATAAAATACGAGCGACTTTGGACAAGTTACAAGAGTTAGCGGGTTTCATTGAGGGATGAATGATTGACGTCAATGATTCAGGTATTTTTTCAGTAAAAGAGGTTTCGAAACTGGGATGTTTTATCGAATCTTTTGTGATCAACTGATTTTTTAGCTGAGAATTTGAAGCTAAGGTCTTGTTAAAGTCTAATGCTATGTAGTTTATAAAGTTCTCATGCTAATGCCCAAGAAAAAGAGTTCCTTAAGTTCCTTAAGTATGAATCAATTGCGAATTATGATTTTCGACTATTAGACCATTGACAGCTATCAATACTGTCAACTAAAATCGCCAATCGCCCATCACTCAGCACGGCACAAGAAAGTCCCGTTTTTAACTGGGTTGTTCACCTTTCTGTATCGAAAGGGTTAATTCTATGCGAGAGGGTTCCGCATGTCCGTCTGAGGTGCGTACTATATGTTTTTATTGTTTTTGAGGGTTGGATGCTACTGTCGTCTGCTTTTGTTTTTATTTGCAATATTATGAATCATTTTGGGATATTCTGTTGATCGTTTCGGGTTTTTGTGGTAAGTGGGGTAGTAAGGTTGGAGAAATGGTTTTTTGAGTTATGCGAGAGGGTTTTTGAATATTACAGTTTTTTTATGTTGTGTCTATGTATTAAGTAAGTCTGGTTTTGTATAAAAAATTCTGAATGGTGGCAGCCATACCGACGCCATTTTCTTCGACATTTACGCGCCAAAAATTACTGCCAACATGTCTTCGAACCGTATTACGACTTATAGTCAAATAGGACTGCCCCAAAAGTTACACCCAAGGGCGCAGTTTTAATTTGTATGTATGCAAGTATAATGTATAATTCTTGTATATAGTGGGATCGAAAAGGGTGGGATCTCCCGGGACAAAATTTGAGATGGGGATCAAAAATCGCGATTGAACCCTATCGAAAACTTACGTGTCTTGGTGTGTATGGGTTTGTGTGTGTGTGTCAGGGGTGACAGATTAGGGGGTGATTTTTTGGACATCGTTGTGATGGCATTGGAGTTGATCGGTTATCGTGTGGAGTATCTTTGGTAATTATTGTGTTTTTTCTTCTTTACTCATATTTTGAGGGACGTGTACGTGTTCTTACGATATCATTTGTTGAAGAGCTTTTTCCTAATTAAATGGTTGTTTCCCCAAAACGATAGAGCTTTGTTTGAGTAATTTGTTTAATTTATCGTACATTGCATGCTAATTATGTGTGTTAATTAACTCACAAACGTCCTCCACATACACGTGTCAAGTCTTAAGTATTTCTGAACATATTAACAAAAGCTACAATAAGGCAAAAAGATAAATACAGCCTCCATTTGATTTCATATTGGCATAGCGTGACGATATGTGCCAATACATATTATTTACCAAAGAAATATACTTATAAGCAGTATTATCCAAATTGGTCTAGCAATTTTTGAGATTATCATTCCCAGACGTATTAAATCCTCGCAATTTTTGTTTGTGGCGTAACTAAAGGTTTCTCGTAGGGTTGTCAACTCTTATACCTTACTTTAATCAGATGTAATACATAAGTAGTGTGATTTTATATATTAAAGTTATCGGTAAATAATAAGGGGTGATCACGACCCAATCGATTGATCGCAAAGTCGCAATCAAAGGGTTGTTCCGAAGGGTTAGTTTAAAATATTGCCGGGGGTTGAACTGATACTATATGTGTGTACTGTTTGTCTGAACGTATTTGTGCAGAGATTTGGACTTGCAGAACGAAATTAAAAAAATGTTTTATTTTAGTTGCTGTACAGATAAGTTTTGTTGGGGGCAGTGGCAAGATTCAGATGGGGTGATGTGTTTACTGCGAAATATTATGTTTAAGCTCTACATGTATAAATCGAGAAACCTGAAATTGGCTTTGAGTAGAGCTTTGATAGGAAAGGGCTTTCCTTTCATATTCTATACTGAGAAGACTCGTCAAGGAAAAGTTTCGTCTTAACTCGCTGGGAGTCGCGTGTGTTGGCGGAAAATGGGAAAAAGTGGAGAAAAAAGGCCCAGGAGTGGCCAGGCCTGGCTTGTATTCTATAGGTTTGTCTTGTGTTCGATCTGGTATTGGTCAATGATGAAGCAAGCTAGCCTTTATACGATACACAGTTTTTTGTGTCACTCTGTCTGTAGCTCAAGTTCGATCAATAACATTTATTTGAAAAAAAAAAAAAAAAACAAATATCTATCTATAACCACAGAGTGCTAATTTCACATTATTACGTAGTTAGGCGTATTTGTGCAAAAACTTTTATATAATGTTTTGCCAAATGCACTTTTATTGTCCGGGGACATGCGATACTTAGGACCTGGGCGAACTATGATAACATTTTGAGCTCACCCCGCTTTCACACAGCAGTGACACTGTGTTCGCTGTGGTAAAGTGGGAGTTCGGGTTTTAGACACAGTGCCGGGTAGTTGGAATACGGTAAGCTATCGTCGCGTGACTACCGCCATACTATTTGACACGGCATCCTCCGTACTTTTCACACTCAAATTTTCGCGTTTAAAGGCTTGCTTTTTGGTGTGCAATTAGTGATGGTTATCTTGTTTTGTATTGTATTGTTACTTGTTCGTAACTAGGCACCGAGGTTTTAAGGGTTTAAGTGGCAATTTTTAAATATATTGCTGAAGTAATTGTGGCTTTGTAAGTAGGTAAACGATTTTGAGAGATTGTCTGTCTCGGTCGAGTGGTGCTTTGATTTCTGGTTAAACAATTGCGGTACTTATTTTTTTAAAATAAAACTCAAGTCGATTCGTGTTTGAATAAAACTAGCTAACAGTCCTTTCAAATCTACATAAACTACAATAATTACTATTACAGTACACCACATCATTAATTAAAAAAATACACGAACAAAAAGTATGAATCATTTTACCAACCGAATCAATCAAAATGGCGAATTCTTGGCGCTTAGCAATCAATCCTTGGTATAACTTATGCATACGAAATAAATATTAATAGCATACAACCCTTTCTTACACCCCTTCACTCCATAGGACGACTACCCTCAGTTTTGCTAATAAATGTGTATAATTAATCATATAAATATGGGTTGGTGTGTGTTATAAAAACTGTGAATAGAAAATTAGAAGTAGTAATAGGAATTAAACAATGTTATTTCTAGTAAAGAATTTTTCTACGAATTTTATAGAACTTATAAGCCAAATGTAGACCGATTCTAGGCTGTAAAAGCTCATATCATCGTAATCGACAGCGAAATACTTAGAAAACTGAATAAGTTATATTGGTAATATCATATTGCGGTTGCTTCTAGTAACAAAATTCACTATCAGACCCAGACTACGTAGAAAAACCTCTTTTCTCAAGTTGACCTACAACTGGCAACTAAAACCACCTTAAAAAAATATTTGACAGTTGAATGACAATGACAGGCAGCTTTGCTTTTCATATCGTTCGTTTTTGGAATAATTTGGCGGGAGCTTAACCCGTAACCGCATACTTAATTCCCTCATAATTGTAACTCGAGAATATTGATTATCCATTATTATGCGCTGTCATTAATAATTTTAATTAATTACGTGTGTGTGGGAGGAGGGTGACTTGTGAGGGGGGAAGGGGGGGTGTGTTTATAGATTCTGTCCATTGTCGTAACATCGTGTGAGATGATTAATGCGCTCATCTTTTAGAGAGAAGACGCCTCATTGATTTTTGATGACTTTGTATATTTCTATCCGGTGAAGGGTTAAACTTGCACGTACGAAAATACGGTTTGAATAATGAATTGTTTACGATGCTTTACAAATAGCTGGTACAAAACAATAAGAAATAAAAATCATTATTCAGTTCTCAAGGAGGTTGTAACTCATTCGCAGACGTTCCATTTTCCAAAATGGCGTTTAGCGTGCAGTCGTTAAACGTCCGAGCTTCGGATCATATCTAAGTCATTTTCAGTTTCCGAACCATAAAGTGTCAATAAAAATAATCGTTAAAAGACGCATTTGAATATTTGCGCAGTTAAAAAAATTAAATACGAAAGAAAAATTAATAACCCGTTCAAAGCTATTCGTATTTGTTTCGTTTGTTCCACTTGAGATTATCGATTTTACGTTATTTTATGACTTTATTGCTCGCCTGTAGTTTTATTACGCAATTACTTTAAAAATGGCAAACGTTTTTTTTTATAATTTTACCGGATCGTAAATTGTTGTTAAACACACCTACGCTTTCTAGTGTTTGTTTAGCCCTTTTATTATGGCCACTTAAATCCAGCTAGACATTTGATGGACTTGTACATATTTCCACGTCAAATCATTTACCTACGAATGACTTATTAATTGTGGTACACACGCGTTCCATTTACATTTGCATAAGTTATTTTATAAAAAGTAATAAGGTAAAAACTACAAAGCTACCTTGAATTTTTATTGGAAAACTTTCGTGACCGTTAATGTCACAATTTTATTGTACTTTTCGTATTTCGAATCAGAACGATAACGTCTCAAGACAACTATCTATACAGCCAATGTACCTGGCCTGTCTACCACGCGATTAGGTTTTAAATATCTGTGGCGACGCGATACGGCTCGCTCTAACTCCGTTCGCTGTGGAAAGCTCTTTACCAACGGCTACTCAAACGTGTTATCGTTAACAAGTGACAGTCGATAAGTCGCGTTTAAAAATGGTGCCTTTTTATAGTCACGCGACTTTTTAATCGTTTGACGTTCAAAGATTAACGCTATTAATGGCTGCCCGGTTCGAATATTGACAAATTTCTACTGGTAATCGAGTGGGTTTTAATGGCAATTGTTCAGATATCTGTTGAATTGTTTCACTTTGATGTGTAACTGACAGTTGGCGCCAACGAAAGACGTTCGCTTTTTAAATGTCAATAGGTAAAAGAAAAAAAAATACATTATTTCTGTTTTAGTTGTTCTAAATGATGTTGGCAGTTCTGTTTCGTCTTACCCAGTTCGCTTCGAAATAATCAGGCTTAATCTAGATTTAATTTTGTGTCTAGACATGTAGTGTTGATCTTACCTGAAACAAAAAAGGAGATCATTAGTTTACGAGTTCAAAAACCTGGCAACACATTAGATTAATTAATAATAATAATAATAATAATAATATCCTTGGACATTTCACACAACGCCATATAGTCCCAAGCTAAGCAACCTAATGCTTGTGTTATGGTAACGAGATGGCTGATAAACTACTTATATACATTTTTTTTTTGTAAATACATACATATTATAGATAGAAAAACACCCAGACTCGGAACAAATACATGTAGGTCGTACAAATATTTGTTCCGTGCGGGAATCGAACCCGCGACATGCTGCGCAGCAGTCAATCGCTCAACCACTGCGCCAACCGTGTCGTCAAATTAAACAATCAATCAGTTTCTATGATAAGTTACGTAGTATAAAAACTCATTTATTATTAATACCTATTTAGATATATTCTGTTCTTCTCATTATCTACAAAACAAAGTAATAAAATATCATCTATATCTGTGTCTGAACATTAGGGCGCCATATTTAAATGTACGGAGAGTCGCGCCGGCCAAATCGGCAAACCATCTGGAAATGGGGAGGGCGGGGAGAATCGCACAATTTGTTACTAAATCATCGATAGTAGTTGAAAGGTTTCATAATGAGTCATGCTTTCGGCGATTTTACAAGCATTTTGTGGTCTTAGAAAGTTTTGCTATTTGTGGCTAAAATGTCGAGAAAATCGTGATTTGATTAGGTAATACTACTGTAAAAATATTAATTCTATATTTGGTAACGGATGTGAGACAACGATACAAATTCAGTTTTTCAAATCAATTGTAATATTATTAGCTTTATCAGCATGAGTCAGAGTTATTTGTTCAATTACATATTATTTGTGATTCGTAAGGTCATCGGGTCAGGATATGGGTCACACGTTCCAATTTTAATGACCGATACCTAAAATCAGCAAAATGTCAAAGGCCTCAGTGGTGAAAAAAAAATACACCTTGAAAATAGAACTCCAAGAAAATTTAAGACCAGAGACAATTTAAGAATCTTACATAAAATCAAAGACAATATAAGACTCTCATATTTAAAGAGAGTTCATACTCAAAGTCTCAATCTATCAGCAATACGACTGTCAAATACTCCAAAATGTATGGAATTAACAAGTGCTACCCAAATGTCACGTGGTCTATAGCAACTATTTGACATTTCGACAATTTTACTAACTAATACAATGACACTTTGGCTAGAGTAGAAACCATATCCAAATTACAAGAAAACAAAAGATCCTCTCTCCTATTACAGCTACTTAAAGAAAGGGGTAAAGAAAAGCCTCACATAACTAAGTAACGAATATATCGCGGTTATGAATATGTTTTTGTGTTGTTGTGTAGCGGATCACAAAAGTGCGCTCTCCGGATCGGGGAAGCAATTACTGCGGAGTCTCCGGTGTCTATCTGAAGGGTGAACACGACACATACAGGACTGGGTTAAGGAGCTTCTACACTGACGAATGACTGAATAATACTGAAAGAAAGAAATCAAAGGATAGGAGACATTGAAGGAAAGAAGCGAAAATGTAGATTGAAGATTTTAAAGAGGTTTTTTTCAACTTATAGCAGCAAGCCTTTTTGTGTTCTAGCTTTAAGACGACATGGACGAAAGTGATGGAAAAATTTTAATTAAGGAACGAAAATTGAGATAGGACTTTCTTGGTGGGGTTTATAAAAAACTGTCATCGTCTTATAAAAGTCAGGCTCTGTAATTTAAAGGCCTGTTTCTAACTAGATTATATGTTTTTTTAACTTGTTCAAGCCCTAAATGATCCAATGGTTTAAATACAATAAAACAAACACATGACTAACTAGATGATCATCCAAGTATCCAATGTAAACGGTCCCCAATAAGGGTTGCGCGTAAGAAATTTATAAGTAGGTCTCGGCATAAGGGAATTAATTGTATTATTGTAGCAGCCCCGATGAGGGATCGCGCAAGAATTATCAATTAGAGAAAGAAAACGCCGAATTCAGGGGGTGCAGGGCTGTGACGTAGACGAAAAACGATTTCTTGTTTGTCAAATACAGGGAAGATACAAATATGGATGACAGACATCTGTAGCTGGGAAACGAGTAGTCAGATGGCCAGTAAAAATTAAAAAAAAATCTATAAAGTTTTTTATTTATTTACCACTTGGTGTAAATAAATAAAAAACTTTACAGATTTTGTTTAATTCGAGGAAAAAATGATGAGTATTTTAGTGCCTATTAATAAAGTTGTTAAACTCATTAGTATTATCTTTTATTGGTATTTTAAGTACGCATAATAACCGAAACAATATAATCAGATTTACCAAAAAAAGGTAGAAGTTTAGATTTCCCAAGTCAGTCTTCTTCGTCATTATACCAAGAGACATAAAAATCTTGAATATTTATAAAAATTACAAAAAACAAAACCCCATTCTCCTCTAGATATCGTAAATCAGGCGTCCCTACGGCCGAGGGGAGGCTGGGGGTAGGGGAGACGCGTCGATTTTACGCAACATTCGTCTTAGCATTAGTACTTACAAGTATTCTTGTTTTCCTCTTTAATTGTGTATCGGTTTGTCCCGACCGCCTCTTTTATACATATAACTTAACGTATGTATTGATATACTTGTATGTCTTTTGAGTTTTGATTTGGATTACAAACACATACAAGTATACATACGTAAGTACTTGGACTTCGTAAGTTTTACATAAAAGTTGTTTGAAGAAAGCACCTTTCTCTAATAAAATTATATTTCCACAACTTAAACAGTAGAAATGTAACCACAATGTGCATCAGAAGGTTAGTCTAAAAAATCTTTAATTACAAACACAAACGAAGTCCCAGAGAAAAATAACGTAAGCCGCAGCTTACTCCCTGATTCAAATCCTTTACAGGAAACACCACCCTGACAAACAATACTGAACCTAACCCTGATAACAATAAAGCTGGAATTTAAATTTAAATTGCAGGAAATATAAAATAATTAGTAGGAATTTTTTTGTCAGTCGCCAAAGCCTCAGGTGGCGAAACTCTTAAATAAATAATCGAAGGTTATTAAGAGCCCCTCTCAATTATCGAGAGCCCCCTTGCGCACCAATAGCCATTGTCTTTGGAGACAAATACCCTCTTTTGTAAAATAAATAAACAGCGGCTGACGCTGAACAATTTGTCGATCGGTTTGGTCAAACTTTTGGAGCTTACCAGACAAAGATTGAACTTTGCAAAGGATTTTTTCAGTTTACAAAAGGTCAATTTTAAGGAAAACATGTATTGACAAACTTGATGATAAGTGAAGAAGTCCGAAAGCTACCAAGTCTAAGGTTTAGAAGAGAAGTACAAACATACAAAAATAGATAAGTAAATATTATGAAGTTCGCGAAAGAGACGAAGGCGCTTTAGATAAAAATTAACGATCAACTGCGAAATTTTGTTCAAACGCGAGCAAACATTTGTATGAACTTGCCAATTTATTATTCAAACATCATGTTTATGATAACAAAAGCATTTTATATACCGAAACAGTTAGCTAGCATTAAATATTTGTTGCATTGAAGAACGTTTGACATACATCGTTTTATGTTAAAGCTTCGCATAATATTGTCAACTGTCAACAGTAGTAGCTACACAAGTCATTGTTCCGAGACGGTCATAAAATAAAAATCGGTGTATTATAGAAGAAAATTGCTTCCCGCGGAATCGAACCTCATTATCCACGGCAGGCTGTTACTGCATGGTGGATTTGCTCAACCGTGCCGCGGTTCTGAAAATTATTGCAAATTGAGTAACTCGAATCGTTGACATTTTTATATTTGCCTGTGATGGATCGGTGCGGCAACAAGCTATGCTCATTGGTCATGGGAGCCTAGTTATTGCTAATTATGATAAGATGCTCACCTTTCCGATTGCTTTTGTTTTTATTAACCTGAGATTCACAACCGTTCTTAGCAATAATCGCAATCTTAGGCTTACTGGTAGCAACCTGTACTATTGGTTGAGTTTCATATTCAATATCATCTAAATCCTTATTCTGATAGATTACAAAATTATTCGCAAGTCCATCAACATTACAAATGTCCACCAAACAATTTTCTACAACAGCCAAAACGCACACTATTTTCAAATTAGTAAATACTAGAATCGCTCGTACATCACCCGCCGCGGATAATGTCACAGTTATTTATTTATTTATTTATTTAACACTTTAAGCACAAATGTACAGAGGCGGACAGTTATTTGTATTCAAATACATTCATCAATAAAACTAAACAGTGATCCATTGCTGGCCCTCGTTTGGGGCTAATTCCGACTGTCATAAATCGTGGCATTAATTTAACGACAATGCATTAGACCTTCATCCTAAGAGAACTATTCCGATAGATTGGTAACAATCCTCTTCGGAGTGACGTAACTTATGAGATGGAATCGACTCACTGTCGACCGAGGCGTGTCGATTTAGAGTTGATTGTACCTTGAGAATAGTATCCTTCGCGTAGCGCGTTTAGATCGGATGTTTTCAAGGACGGTTGGATCCCCAATCGAATGTCAATCTTATCGATGGGTGGTTTAAGTTTGTTATTGATTGCCGGTGATAAGACATTAAGTAAATCGCTTAATGTGTTCTAAACGGATGGTGGAAACGTTTTGTTTCTCCGTAACTATTGTCGTGTTTGTTGTTGCTTGTGTTTGTATATTATTAAGCCGTCGATTGAGGCTGTGATGGAATCTGTCTGCGTCTCTGCAGGCTTTTAGAATATTATCCCTTGTAAAATGATTCTTAGTGTTTTTTTATAAGATTTAGTACATTTATTATGTATTCTAATATTTTTTTTAGAATTAATTGAGTATTACGTGTTATACCAAATATTTCGGATTAATTTTACACGTGTAACATAGTTTTTCCAAGAATACAGATTTAAAAAACATAAGCTCGTAGCAAAATTTTTCAGTTTCAACAATACCACCAAATCATCTATAGGCACACCACTTCATTGGTTACTACCAAAGATATCAAAACAAGGACAAAATATCAAAAAAAAATATACAAAACCGACCTCATCACCAAATATTCCCGATAGACATCAAATGTATCAGCAACCACTATCACTAGCGAACGGATGCAAGTCTCTGCCACACCACTGGCTAACTAAACTGATATGTGTAAAACAAAAATATATTATATAAACACCGCTTTATCAACACTAGTATCGGGAACATTGTTTTTGTCAAAATGCGTGTATCGATCTGTTGAGAGTGTTTGTCAAAGTTTTGGGTCTTCATCTTCTTCAGATTTAGGAGCTTTTTTTGATAGTGTGACATGTCTAGCATTTAAGGAATTACCTAATAACCTCATGCATTTTAAATGTAATCTCTTTAAATTTTGCTTTTGCAATTAAAATTACTTTATGTGGCTTACTGGACCTCTTTTGCATTTACAAATTAGTGGTTGTCATATTTAGCGCAAATACGAATTCTTCCAATCAGATTTCTACTATATTCATATTGGAATCATCGCTACTGGAATCCATTAAGCTATCAAAAGAAGCCAACAATTTAATTTACAAAACTTTGACATCCATGTCTCTGCGCAAGAGTTCAGATAATCGCGAGTTCGCTCAACTAAACTATACCGAATTATTGACCCGCGATAAGCAGGCCGTTGACTTACCGTCTAAATTGTCACCACTATCGATTGTTTTACGATCAATTTATGCTTACACGTGCTCCGTATTGCGTCAGTATAGCTCTTATCCATCGGAAGCCGTTTCTCTGGCTCTTTATTTATCATAAGCTTTTATTATTATATAAATTTCACTGCAGTTTAGGTAGTCAGTATTCAAGGTAGCATTATCTTTGCTTTTATTTCCATTTGCCTTTAGCCTTGCCATGTTCTTTAATATCATCTATCTCTATGCTACTGTCTATTGAATCTTTCATAGAATTTAATTCGAACAAGACTATACAGTCATTTGTTTTAATTATTTCTTAAAACAGAATCCCAACCCCAAATCGTCCGATGAATTGCAATGAAAGCAAATAGAAAACTTCTTTGACGAAGCTATAGATAGCAAAGGGAATATCGGCATTCGGTAGCCATTAAAATAACAAAGGGATGTATCACGAATATTAAAGCCTGGTGTTTCCGTGTCAAAAAATTAATATTAACGATATCTTCACAATGAAGTGTTGAAAAAAGAGAAAAAATAATTTATGCGAAATATTCCTTTTGACGCCTTTGTTTCGATGGGAGCAGAAAACGTTCAATTAAAGAGTCCCCTGAAAGATAGGGATGACATGCTAATCATTTTAGTATTTTGTTGAGCGCGAAAACTGGGTTTTTTTGTAGATACTTACTTAAGGCAGCTTTATATTTACATTTTTTTATGATTTTATTAGCACATTTCGGGATATTCCAACTAGCATTTTATTTTTTATGTTCGGTTGGAGATCTCACTGCGTTATCATTTTATAATATCGAAATGTAATAATTAGGAAATCCCGAAATATACGAAAAGTAAGAAACCAATCATACCCGGAAAACAGTACTGAAGAGGTCTAAATATAGAGAGAACTTTCTGAAGATATCCTTAAATAAACCGAAATCTCAATGAATTTGCATACTAGTAACAGTTTGGAATATCGTTTGCAGTGTTCAAAATAGACCAAGCACTTAACCTGACATTTTAGAAATCACGATTTCGTGACGATAGATTTCAAAGGTTTACTCAAAGTGTCTGAAATAAACACAGTAATAGAATAGATTCTTCCATGGCAAACGCCCAGGGCTTCGGAGCCCCGAATCACATTGAAATCGTCACGCGATGCTATATTCATACTTGACCATTAATACAACAATAAAAAAACCGTATCAATAGATCTCGTTCGATTAAATGTGACCAGCTGGACATCTGCGTAGATTCAAATCTGGCGAATGAATAGGCGATCAAAATGTACCAATCACTGCCCTGGTCCAGTTGATTTATCACAAAATTCTCGCCCTTATTTTGCATGAATACAGGTCAGAATAGCGTGACCTGTTATTGTAGAGTTTCTTTACATTAGTGGTGGATTGTACGAAATTCGATTGAATGGTTTTTTATTAAAAACCGGTTGCAACCGGTTTTGACCCCCGCCACGTGGTCATACGTTTTGTCATTTAAAGTATTATTAAAATTATCGGCTGTTTTGTGTTGTATTGTGTTCTGTTCAAATCTGTGATTTATATACAAAATTTTATGTTAGTGATTTTGCGACTGGATGTTTTATTTTTTCCACTTTATTATTGAAATGATGCTAAAGCATTGGTTTTTCATTTTTAGTTAATAGACACGCAGCAAAATAAAATCTCATGATTCTTCAGCACCCACAATTCGGCACATCCCACTGATATAAAATTAAATTTCAATTTGTACCAAAACCAAATGTATCAAAGGAAGCCAATATCATTGTGGATCTGCCACCCTTCTCCCACGAGGCGGCACACCCCATGAATCCTTAATGAGTAAATTAACAACACCTATTGTTTAGCACGACTGTTTTTTTACAAGGAATATTAATAACCATTTTCTATTGTCTCCGAGAGGGGGGACGAGAAAAATGGTCCGAACAACAGGGGACGACAAGAAAGTTCTGAATTGATTGATTTTCAGAATTAATTTTAATAAAAACAATAGTAGAATGTTTTCGACGGGCTGTAATTGCATTTGGCCGAAGTTGCAGGTAGTAGGGACGAGGAAAAAGTTTTATAAACTTTGATGAGCTCAAAATCAACGAATTGAAGAAGCTTTTTCGTTTCTTCAATTAATTTTAGATTAAAAAGACGTATATTTGACAGCATTGCGTAAAGTGTAGTGTAGCTGATAAATACGTCAATACAGACAACAAATGACCCTTTCAACCTACTAAATTCCTAAGCATTGAATGAATCACACAAATCTTCTCATTCATCCCAAACCGAAACTTTCTCGACGATAACGTAACTAGAATCGATAATACGAACAATAAACAGACAGAAACTAATTAAACACATAATGACAGGCACACACCGACAAATTTCGTCAATTACTCAGAATTGGGCGGTATCTATACACGAAACAATAAGTCCTTAATGGATGCATGTACTAACAGATACCGCATTATTCTATAATATGTCACAAATCATCTTCTATACGACACAAAGTTTATAATGAATTGACATATTCCGCACACGTGTTCGCTTCAAACTAACACGTCCCTACATATGGAGGCACATCACTGACAAACAACATTAGACTTTACAAGGCTCTATCTTGGGTCCAATTTTGAATTTAGGCAGCTTACAGTAGCCGCGGAACAAATTGGTTCTTATTGAAACCCAATAAGGTTTTAGTTAAGGTAATATGGCGGTAGTTCCGATAAGTCTAATAAATACTGCTTGATTGTTAGTTGCGACGATAATTGCCTATGTATTAGTATTGGAGTTATTTTCATTTATAATTACTGCTTTTTATTAAACGCAATTGAGTTTAGAAGATTGGTTTTTTATTGGGATTGTGGATTAATGTAACGCGTGATTATCTTTTCTTTGTTTCTTTCACGTTTGATCATATCGTGTGTGGCGTGGTCATCAATATGGTCAGCTTTGATGCTGTTTCTTGTCTATTCAAGTGTAGATGTATTAGTGTCTAACATGCCATCAAACTATAATAATTCAACTTCACTAGACCAGAAATGTCTGCCATATCCGCGGCTTAATCAAATAATTAAGATTAATTATCACAAGACGCCCATAAACCATAATTTATTAACAAGAGCAAAAAAAGTAATCCCCCATAAAAATTGCCTCCTTATAAAAACTTGAATGATCAAACGTTCAATATTGAACAAAAACATAGCTAGTAAATCATGAATAAACAAAACGTATTAAAGTTTAATGAAACTGGAATGAACCTAATCATGTACAGAGGCGTGATATTGTAATTGCAAATTAATATTGATGATCAGGAGATCGAACTAATTACGGAGACATACATAAAACATTAGGTGATCAAACGAACAGTGAAGTGATGCGTGCTGTCGAGGAATAGTGGGAATCTCTTATCAATGTGATGCTGAGTAACCAATCAATGGTTTAATATATTCCATGTGAGGTTATTGTATCTCGTTGGTGGTTTCATTAGCTAGATCATCTTGTATTTAGTTAAGAATAAGGGTTTTGTCACTAAGGATTTTTTACAAGTATATTGTTTATATCCAAAGAAACCACTAATTTTGTATTAAAAAACCAATGTTAAAGCTCTAATCCCAAAACAAATATAGTCCCACAAAATACTTTCGTGAGACACATTATGAATAAGCTGGTAAATACATTGATATGCCTCTCCGTTGATTTATTCATCTTGCCGAGTCTCGATGAGCCATCGAAAACTCTCAGCACCCACAAAAAGATATCGAAATACATCAAAGGTGTTAATCTGTAAATATTTCACAAAACCACAATCCTTAACACAAGGGTGTAAGGTTTAAAATTGGTGACAGAAAGCTCCTGTAACCAAATATCTCTGCTGTTCACTATATGACGTTTGAAGACGATGTCCCCAAAATATATAGTAGTAACAGATGTATCTTATTAAATGTGAAACACTCTGAGACAAAGAGAGCTTTTAAATATAAAAAGTCTACGGAGAGTTGTGTAGCAAACATATTCCTTGGCCTTGTTGTAACATCGAGGGCTGATTCATAACATGAAAGGCTAAACAAAGGTAATGGTAGCAGTAACAATTGACTTGGTCACGAAATTGGAAGAACAGAGAAGTATAATCCAATTGGAGGTGACGATTTTTATGTGTCAGATTCAGCCAATTGTGGAAACAGCCTTTGGTGTTTGAATCATCCCTGTTAAACTAGATCATAATGTGACGATAGTCATGTAATGTTTTAAAATCATTGTTAAGAATTTATGACGGTGCGTCAGAGTTTCACAGATTTTCAGAATGAGTCAATCAGTCAACTACTGACTAATACGTGTTCACATCTATGTACACAGTGACATGACGCGACCCATCCTCTTCGAGTCCTGCCAAACTGTTATCATACCCAAACGCTATCTTTGAATTTATGATCCGTTCTTAATACATCAAATCTATGATAAAAGAATACTGGCGTTTACTTAATAATGCCAGTGACGTCTGTTGTAAAGCCAGGAATTACCGCGCTAAAGAAACAAAAGTTTCAAAATAAGCCAGTCTTTGATGATAAATAATTTATCGCTCCACTAAAACCTGCATAAGAAAGAAATGTTGATAAACATCGAACATTAAATATGTAACTGTTGACGATCGTAAAAGATGGAAGCCAGACGTAGTACATACATAAATATCACTTCGTAGGAAGTATAACTTTTATTAGTTTGGCGCAGTTGAGGCGCACTTACACCGGCTGTCATTTAAAAAACGAAACGAAACGCACGATTTGCGTGGAGAGTCATCGCGTAGCTCCATCGATGTCGGCGCTCCACAGATGTGACCGACGCTGATTTTTCTCAACGCATCGCGTATTATGATGTACGACAGTGCGACAGCGCGACACATCAGCTCAGAGCCGCCGACGTGTTCGATAGTATCTGGTGCGGGCCGCGCACACGTTAATAGATTCAACAGGTGTACCGCAGGGTGGTCCGATCGGCCCGCCACACTTTTTATTTACGTTTTCACGAATTTATTGCACATAGTCGACGTCTCGAGGCGCACATTTGATTCATATGCTTACGTTGTCGCTTTTTAATACTGATTTACAATAAAAACAGAAATGTTTCACCGGCGATTGATGTGAGTTATGATTAATGTACAGTCTTTGATGTTCGCTGCTATGAATCTATCAAGTTGGCTTCTGAATATCGACGCGGGACCGTGTATAAATAAACCGGGACGAATTCGACGAGCCGTCTTCGTTTTAGTTAATTACGAGGTTATTAAAGTAACATTGCTGACTGACTAACAAAGTTTCCACTCGGTTGAGATGTACCGATCACTTTCCGGTCATTACTGAGCGCGAGTCACGCCAGGCGTTGTCACGGTACACACAAATTACATATTTGTGATGTTTTTTTGTCGGGTAAAATTAGACTAATCAGCATCGAGTACAAAGACGCAGATCGCTTTCATCATCGACACGATGATGTTTACATCGGATCTTCCGAGAAGCGAGCGCAGCATTCAATACTAAGAAATAAATATGTGAGTTTGACATTTGCTTTCAAGTTGCGCTCGCGTGTTTGGAGCGTAATTACGGGCGTCGCCGACGAGCGAGCGAGAGAACCCACGCGCATACTACTTACCATTTATTTTTGTCCTTTTTTCTAATGTAACTCTAGGCTTTTTTTGTTATTAAATTAACGTGCGTGCCGATTTCTGACAAGATGATAGGTTGCGTTTGATGGGGCATCTGATTGCTTCTCTTGTCGACATCCCTCGATGCTTTCTCTTTGATTTGCTTGGAAATCAGAACGTAAAGGTCACGTGTGTTTGTATGTGCGCATATCTATAATCAAACATGGATTTACATTTGCGAAAACATTATTATTTTCTTTAGTGTTGTTAGAGTCGATTCAGTTGCAATTGAGAGCTCAATGTTGAATGTCAAGCAAATGCTTGTTTATGTTGATGATCTTTTGAAAGTGAATTGCGTGTGTAATTTCTATTTCAAATATGTTATTTTAACAAGCTTGAGGTTAGTCATGTTTATCGGGTCTCGTATATCTATCGATACGAATCTATCGGTCGATATATTGTCATTCCTCACGGTGTCAGACGGTCGCGTTTTGGCATCAGTTTCGTTACATAAATTATCAGTGAATAGACCACTGCAAATTAATGTCGATAGATCGCTCCAGTTGTTAACAAAATTTATCATTAGCTTTATAGTGCGATGGATAACAATAAATTACTGAACAAGACGTGAACGACAACACTGTTACTTCACAGTCAAAAATGAACGTTGCGAGTGAGACTGGATTATTTACAGAACCAAGTGTTAAAAAGTTTGATGAATAAGCTCTTGATGAAAATGATTTGAATGAAATATTAAATAATTAGAACATCGCTAATGTTGTCGACAGAGATGAAGGAAAGCAAGAAATTTATCAAAACTAAATGAGCCGTGCTAATATAGGAAAAGAAAAATTAGATTCCAACGACAGGCCTAGCAAAATAGAATTTGGAATTAGAAAACAAAAAAGTGTAGGACGATGGAATGCGTTACATCAGATTTGTAGTCTGGTTTCCGGCGCAAGAGTGGCTGATCATCGATAAATGTCAATAAAGTCTAAATTAGAAATGCTGCCGCCATCATTAGTCAAGTCAGGCGGGAGATAATTCAGTGTCGAACTACAGCAGTTTACGACGACCGACACATAATAAGAGCACGGTCCCCGAAAATAACAAAATTAAAATAAATCGAACTACAGACAAACGTCATAAACTAATTTCGAGTGTTTTCGTTTTGGTGTGTACAAAAATAGCATCGTCACTCTTTCATGTCTCGCCGTGAAGTGACATTAAACTATAATTTACAGTTGGATTTTAGTACAGCGCCATCTATGAGCCCGAGATGAAAGTAACGTTTTTACTGCTTAAAAAGAAAGGTGTTTATGATTTATGTAGGACTATTATTGCTTTCTGAAATTAAATAGTAGCATCGTATAAATCTGTACGTATTGTGATGTTTACCTAGTTCTGAAGCCAGGTGTTTGGCTGTATACGTTTAATGACAGGTGTCTGTACGCATGAGATTCAAAAAGATATTTCTAAAATAAGGTTTTATTAGAAAAGGGCGTTATCTGTCGGCGTAATTATGTTACTAACTGCTTGTTTATGCTTCAATAAAGAATAAAGCTAGTCGTCTGTTAATTTGATTGTGAAAGAAAAATATGTCAGGATCTCGTTATCTTTTGTCGCAATGTATAAGTCAATAGTGTGGAGCCTTGATACTTATGTTGCCGATGAGTAATTCGTTGCGGTGGACAAAGTTAATAATATTTCTTTTCATCAAATAGATGAAGCTATTCTTGTTACATTATCTGTTTATCGCTATTCGTCATCGTCTCTCTCAGAAGTTAGTAGAAAAATGATTAGGAAGCTCAATTTAAAATTAGGTGTTAAACATCAGCGAAGCCAAGGCAAAGATTTCATTTTTTCTCACATTACATCAAAAATCTTCTTACAACCTATTGGCACCGACGGAAACATGGGTTATTGTAATAAATAGGCAGTTTATAAAAAAATAAATATCATCTCCCTTCATTTATCATAATATGACGGCGACACACGTTAAATCTTGTTTCGTTAATTCTAATAAGACAATTGATAGCGATGACTAACTGAGAAATGTTATTCATTTCGATGGCGATAATAAAGGGTTGAAGGCAGAAACATAACACGGCAGCGTTGAACTTATGAAAGAAGCCATAGAACATATTTTTGTTCAATAAAAGCTTTTCGCAATGAAAATGTTATGTATTTTCCTTTGTGAATATATGCAAAAACAAGTGCCACATTGTTTAAAAATGGACCCACCTAAATCTCTATACGACTATTTCCTTTAAGGTTTTCTTATTTGTCATAACAATGAAATGTTTAATCGCACGTTCAAAAAAATCCGTACACAAACAAAAAAGTTCATAATAAAGTATTTCGTGAAGAAAAAAACCACCACAAAAGGGTTAAGTAAGAAATCGTCACAATGGACCCCTGGCATGTATTCTTTGATGCTGTTTGATTGTTTGACAAATTTCGACGAAAAGAAACAATTTTTCAGTCTACGGAACCACAGTTTGGAACTTATTAGCCTTATCGAAGGGTCAAAAGTTTTCCTTCGGGGATTTTTTGCGAAGATTTTAATTAAGTTGCCGAAAGGGTGACGCTATGTTATTCCTTTTTGATGACATTTCGATAATAGGACCTCTTTTCGTTTGATAACTTTCCTTTGAATTTGATTGTACGAGTTTTTGATTTAAGGAAGTTTTTTAAGATGTTATTGATTGGCCTGCCTCTGTGGCTTACGTTTTGATTTGGAGAATGGTTTTCGTAGTAAGAATGCTGGTAAAATTAAAGCCAACAGCGGAAATAAATTTAACTCAAACCCTTAACTTAAAACTACAATAGAAGAAATTGAAAGCTGAACAACACAAATAAATCCGGAAGACAACGCTGAAGCTCGCTGAACACATCGATATTTCGCAACGCCATACGAATTTGCATAAAAAGCGGCGTACTATCAAAAGTTGTTCGTTCGGTACCTTTATCAGATTGTTTATGGCTAGTTTGTGCGCGGAACTATGGCCGAGGATTGTTTGCATTGCGGCGTCACAGTACTTTGTGCTTGTAGCTGGCGGAGTTCGCGCAGCGTTGTACGGCAATCCGTCTTTAAGATAGTGCTCGTAAAGGCATTCCTCTGCACAAAGGCGTTCGTTACGGCAAATAACAGCTTTTATATCGCGAACTCATTGAGTTTCGACACTGTGCAAGTATTCTAGAGGGCTGCGTTCAACACTATTGATAGTTTCGTGTTTTGTATTTTTGTGTCTTTTTGTCGCTTTAATTGGTGTGTAAAATTTATTCTTAGCTCGTTCAAATAAAAATATTTCCAATTCTATTCATTTATTCAGCTTCTAAAATCTCATCCCCATGAGCTTTAGGCTTTACCGAGTGCATTTTTTACCAATAAACCAAAACATACTTGTAATTATATAGAGCTATTGAATCTTCAACAAAGAGATGAAAATTCGTTTCAAATCCGCGTTTTCGCTTGCTTTAAATTCGGTGATTCAATGGACTAATGATTCTGAAGCATGAATGGGTGCATTCTGAAAGGCTCGCTTGCAACTAGGCTTCTTTGAAATTCGGCCGCATTGGCGATGAGCACCACTTCAAATGGATGGGGGTCTGTTTTTGACTCATGAATTGTTTGTGTAGTTTCTTTCATGTAAATGTTGTTTGTGTTGATACAGTGTGTAAAGAAAGAATCTCAGTAGGCTTGACTTGTATAGCTTTGAATATAACATTACTTGCTGCCAATTTTTTCCTACTCATTCATCTATCGTTCTCGCTTTACATATCTGGTTTTCTGAACAAAAAATTCAGTCTCATATTCTACTATCTCTAGGTCAATCGAATCCAACACTTCAATTTTATGCTTTTTCCAACTTTTATGAACAGCCATCAATAATATCTGAGATTTAATACTTTCTACTCACAAAGTACGACAGCTGACTATCTCGTCATCAGCCGACATTGTAATATGTTTCTCAGCATGCGAAGATGCGTGACTGCTACCTTCAACACATTTACTATAACACATTTTTCCATATTCATGCCAATTATTACTTTTATGTTCACACACAACTAGTTTATAGTCGTAGATGTTTGTACTACAAAATCTTTCACAATAGACCGGAGTTAAAAGAGCTTGATCGGTCGTTGTGGCGACGCCTGGGGAGGCCATGTCTTGTAGTGAACGTCTTTCAGCTGATGTGATGGTGATGATGAAAAGCTGGAATTTATCGGGACAGTCCTTTGCTCAGAAGTGTTTAGTATGATGATGTAGAGCAGCATTGTCAAAATGTTAAAGGCTTGATATTTGGAGGTGATCATTACTGATTTCTGTGTTATTTTATAGACCTAGATCCAGTTATTGAATGATTTAACAAAAGTGTTACAGATAACACTTGAGTAACTTCATTAATCCTATCAAATATCCCTTGACTATATATCCGCCTTTCTTATCATCCAAATGGCCTAACCCAATAGTCAATACAATCGTCCCCTAGGGTCCACATGACTTATGCGATCGAGGTCAGCCGGTCAACTGGTTAGAAATTGTGAGTAAAGGATGCAGCGCAAGCGCAGCTCATCTTGTATCGAATATAACGTACGATCAATAAATCAATTACGTGTGCGGGGGCAATGCTGAATTGGGTTTGACAGTCGGTTAGATCTAGGGATGTGTTTGGCTAACTGTGGGTGGGATTTTATCGGTAAAATTTCTTGAAACTGTCGATAAAATTTAAGGTAATGATGAATGTATAAGTTTATTAATAAGGTAAAGTTAACAAGAACAGTAAGTAGTTAATCACAGCGGAAGCTACCAAAGACTAAGGTTAAATAGTACAGAAGTAACCACTGAGGTTACTTAGCACAATAATAATGAGGAAGTTATTTTATTAACTGAAACAGGAAGCTCGTAACTAGCCATTAGGATCGTCGTCAACCATTCATGGTTATAATCGTAGAGGTTATGACGAAATAAAATAGTCCGTGAAGGTTTTATTAAGAGAAACTATTTCACTCACCAAGAGAATAGAAAAGAAGATTAGAATTTTATCGATATCGATGATGAAGTATCGATGCTCAATTGGGCTGCACATCCCTAGGCAAAGGAAACAGGATACGTTCAATGGGATGATTGATCGGCACCGAACGAACGTAATCCTTGCACTAAATAAATATCACCGTTTATGAGCCAGCTCTAAGACACGCGACACGACCGTTATTTATAGAATGAAGCCTAATTGGAGCAGCATTGATACGATTGGGATTTGGGAAAATTGTAGCAGTATTGTAGTGATGATCGTTTCTTGGTATCCTGTGCATCTCTGATTTGGTAAGATGAGCTTCGTTGCTTTGACTGTTCTTCTGCTATATGCAGTGTGGTTCTTGATTTGGTTTTTTATTGGGCTGTCTTCTGTCGAATCATTACGTCATTTAATGCAGTGTAAGGATAGTCGTTAACCTGCTGGTCTATTCTGTTGGCTGGTATAACATTTCACCGTGTAAACGTTGATGGGGTTGGTATAAAGTGAACTGCCCTTCCATCTTGTTTGTATGGATCGACAGCTCACATCACATGCTCACATGATCACCTCACCTTAACTTACACGATACTTACGGGGTAAGTTGCCAGTTGTATCGTCACAGCGCTAATTTTTGCATAAACTGTTCAAGTATAATCGTGTGTTAGATTATTAATTTGAGTATATTATGTTGAAGTATTTTATTATATATATAGTTTACATGTATTTATTTATCTTTGTATTAATTATTTTACTAATAATCGTGATTCTGGTTTCTCTTTATCTTTATATTGCACCTACCACTATTATTCTCTGCATTACCCAAAGGTTGACTGGTAGAAAATGCCTATGACATTAAGTCCGCCTCTGTACATGTGTGTCCGTAAAGTATTAAATAAATAATAACAGAATCGCACTACTGTCAAGATTCAAGATTCAAAGATTCCAAGATTCAAAACATTTATTTGAAATAAGCCATTTACAGGTACTTTTGAATTGTCAAGGTCGGTCAGTCAAAAAAAAACATGAAGCTATTTGCACGATCCAAAGCGTAGATCTCTATGGAGAAGAACGTGCAAGAAACTCCACGGACACTCTTTGCTGTTTCTATGAAAAGAGTGATGAGTTTAATATTCTGGAATTTGTTACTTCGTTTTACATGCTATATTTTAGTCCAATCACACAACTACTGCTTTGTACTCATTAACCCATTTCGCTACTAGATTATCAACTGATACGAACTTCTTTTCACACGCCGGAAATCCCAGAATTAGATCTAAATCTACCATTGAGCATATGCCACGAAGAACTATAGTTATCTAATACGACATTATCTTTTCTGGCTTAATTGGCATTGGCAAGCGATCAGAGCGCGCTGCTAATTTCAATTAGTGTTGTGCCAACACCGATGTCGAAATGTCGACAAGACATGATAAGTTTTTTCCGCACCTCTTAAGAACGCTTGTTTCATTTCATGATGCCACTTCTAAATTGAGTTTCCATGTCCAACACGTGAATGTCTTCGCAAAATTTGTGAAATCGATTTTTTTCTTACACATTTAACTGGCTCTGTTGCGTTTCCTAACTGTTTTATTGTTTTGTAACAGTAAACAAGCTCTTTTAAAAGCTTTTGTTAAGAAAGTTTAAAGAAAAAGTTACGTACCTACCACCTATTTACACTGGCATCAGGTTAAAGAAACCAACTCTCACGTTGACCATTATTTTTGTTAAAAGAATATTGTTGCTTATTGTAACTGGACGGACCCGTATTTTTCTGAAATAACTGAGTCACTCAATTCCCTAAAATGTACACAATCACCTATTCATTTAAGCGTCGATAACAAATGTTGGCAGCCCACCAATCGATCAATCAATATTATCGATACAGTCAATTAACACAACTCGGCTGGGCGCAACTCTAATTGAGAGCAATAGACCGGTGATGCAGCGTTTGAGTCAATCGCTTGTGTTGTCATAACTGGTAGATGGCCGCCCACATGCTCCTATGATCGTGGATTATGGCAGTGATATATGGAAAGATTCATGTACATTAATAGAACGTGTAATGTGTCTGTAGTACATAGTATATGACATGATTTGATTAGAATTTATAGGACGAATGATAGATATAGCTATGTAACTTGTGTGGAGCCTAACTCCATTACCGGCAAACATAGAATCTAACGATTCATCAATATTAGTCTCTGCAAATACAATTACAGTTGTAGTAAATCAAATATGATGTGAACTCATGGAACAGATGGAGGAACATTTTTGGTCAGCAGTGGGTCAGAACCGGCTAGCTATATTAATGTGTCATCAGAAACATCAACTACATAACGTTTTGGCAATCCTTGCACTGGACTACAGCTAAGGAGTGGAATTCCTTGCCGGAGTCTGTGTTTCCTATAACCTACAACCTAGGGGTATTTAAGTCCATAGTGACTAGGTTCTAGAACAGTGCTCCATCATCAAAAACATCATCGCTTTCCTTCAGGACAGTTTGTGTTCAAATGCGAGCCTATCAATAATATTGAAGACCTACCTCTTTCTCCTTAGCAGCAAGTTCGCCCTCGAGATTGGGCTGGTGCACAACGGGACTACTCCTCGAAGAGTTGCTATTGCTTCTCCCGGTGGCTGCCATCTCCATCTTCTGTTCTACGTCGTCATCAACGTCGTGTTTCTCTTCCTTGATGTCAGGACTGAACCTGTCTATCCTTGTCTCCGTAGCTTGGTCCCTGGTGGGTTCTATGTGGGAGCCATTGGTCTTAGGGACGGAGGCCTGGAGAGGAGTTGGGCTGGTCGTGGCCAGTTGTTCCTTCAACGTGGTCACTTCTTTTTCGGCCAATGTGGCTCGCTGGAACAAGAGAGAGAGGGTTTTGAGTATTTTGGAAAATGTTTTTAAATTGCGAAGTTGTACTGTCGTTGACTTCATTGAAAATGTTATGTTCTGATGTTGATTTTTTAACGTTGAAATAAAATTTAAGTCAAAGATACATCCGTGCATGTGTCTATAGATTTTTAATATGAATTACCTAATGATAATACTGAACGTATAAGGAAGGCTAACCCCACGAGAGGTCAACGATAATGTTAAACACAATAGAGCAAATACTATTTAGGTACAAAAACAATTTGAAGTCCATCAATATCCTCAATTAAAACGACAACAATAACATTCTAGAGGAAGTAAATTTTTCACAAGCGCGAGCGCAAATGAATTAATGTAATCTAATTACCAGGTCCCATAGTGACGTACTTCCGGTAACATCATCATTGGGGCTATCAGCGATCGCCGGAAGTACGTTGCTATTGGCGGTTGAATCGGTGAAATAATGAAAAGGTGTTGGCTCGTATTGTTTATAAAAGGCCATCAATGTATTGTGGAATGTACTATAAATCATTTGATGAGTGTTTTATTTTATGATTGTGTTAATGTGGGTGTTTCCAATGGAAGAGTCAGAATCTAAATATTCAAAGTCAAATAGAAAGGTATAATATACTTCCATAAGCCTGAAGAGCATCATAATAACTTTTAATAACATCAACGAAATAGACAGAAAAATCAAATTATAACCAAAATAAAAAGCAATTTAATTTAATTGCTTTTTATTTTGGTTACTCGCAACTCCAAGCGGTACCACCAAATATTAATATTTTCAAAATGACTTAAACTAAAATAATGAGTCATTAGTTAAAGAAAGCTAAAGTATAAAACTGCGTGAACACACGCGTGACTGTACGGCCCCTGCACAGATCGTATCAGCGTGATGATATGGACTCAGATTAGAAGGGTGATGCCAGACCAACGGCGGTTTCGCTGCGGTTTTCGGTTATACCTTCCGAAGACGATGACTAGTACAAGGCTAGGATTTTTGGTGAAAATTTTGTTAAAGTTGACGAAAACATCAGAAATTTCTTTTGCGATAATGTAGCACAAGTATTCAATCTTACAAAGCTATCGATGATTCCGAAAGTTGATGGATGCGTGATAGAAATGTTTTTTAATGAGCAGTTCAGTAGATACAGCGTTAACGCAGCGTATATATCTAATCTGAAACGTCTCACAAACATGCACAGTTTACGCACTAGACGCGTGTTTCAGATGAAACCAAAGATCAGTGGATTATACGCCATACATGTCTAATTATATTAGTCAGTCAACTTTCTTCTATGTCAGCTTAGTCTTAATATGTATTTGAAAGTAATTGTACACTCTCTTTGTTTTCATTAACAAATTTAATTTTAAGTTCGTTAATTAATAATATAGAATCTACGCTTGAAATGTTTGAGTGTTGAGGATAGCCACAATCAAAGCTAAATAAATTCTTATACAGTTTGCTAATATTTATGGTATTTACGAAGTCATGGCCAGCCGGTCGATTCTGTAAACATATCGAAGTGATGGCTTGGGGGAAGTGATCACAAAGCGAACTGTCATTCTATTTTGATTATATGGATTGACAGGTCACTTCGTGATTGCTTCACCAAAGCCTTCACTTGGACATGTTTACAGAATGTTATCATTTGAAGACATAATAACAAAATCAGTAATCTTCGATTTCTGGACACCCTTAGTCAGGCTAAGAACATATCCTGACATGCTATAAGAAACATAAACAGGAGATACTAATGGCATAGTAACTGGAACATACCACGACATCTCATAACGACCAGAGTTCCAGGAAAGTGTTCCAATACAGCGATAGGTAAATATTTGCACGCTCCTCTGTGTCTCATCGTTTTGCTACAAAATTAGTTATTGCTTTAAATATTATGTTAAATCCTACAGATATTATGGTAATTCGTGTAGGATTCTTGGGATCACGCTGATGTTTCAAGAGATAAATTATAGATTTAGTAATCAGTTTTAGATTTCTGAGACTAAATTGTAGATTCTTGGTTATATAATGTTAATTAAAGACGCTTTCGGCTATTTACACTTCTAATGAGTTATAAAAAAGTACTTCGGATTGATTTTATCTAGTCAAAATTAGTCTGTAATTGTACTAATTTCTTTATTTATTTATTTATTTATGTACACACAAGAAATTAAAAAAAACTAAAAATGTATACAGAAAAAAGAGTACAAAGGTACTGCTTATTTCAAATGAAATTTCTTCCAGCAGACCTGCGACAGGAGAGTAGGAAAAGAAACATAGACACAGTGTGTAGAAACAAAGAAGGAAACTAAAAATAGAGTCACTTACTTTCTTTTTTACTGTCTCGGGTTTACTTGTAACCAAATATTCGATAATTCCTATCACCTAGTAGCAAGTTGACGGTGTCCCGATTACGTAACGTCGGTCAATTGAACAAGATTGATCACTCAGCCTCGTCGCCTGACTCAGTGCAGTGTTTTAAGAATAAACGCCCTTGGAGCCTGTCGTTATCGAGACCTTAGTGTTGACATTGAGAGAGGTGAAGGATGAGGGTCTAGAAGATAGAAATGGAGAAGAGGCAAGAGTAGATAAAGTGGTAGTGAACGTGGATACGTGATTGACAGTCTTCAACAGAAGCATAATTTTTTTATTAAAGTAATCATACACTCTAATAAATAAATTTTCCACGATAATATAACATGTATTTATTTTCCAGCAATATATCGACCCCAAAACATAGTTGCAGGCGTAATATGTACATTTATCGTGTCATCTCTGTGCAGCCAGCCACGAAGCCGACTATTACTAGTTATCTATTCAGACTATAGAAAACCGCCATCGTAAAGTGCGTAATTCAAATTAAACTTTAAACAGAAACGATGTACTTCGACCGAATAATTTTATGTTTACAACTAGAAAGTCGAAACACACGAAAGTATGAAAGTAGTCATTAAAGAGGAAGTAGCACATTCAATTAAAATAGAAGAAGAATTATCAGCATTGTGTGAAGTGTAATGAGAATGTAATAATTCTGAATAATTAAAAACAGTCGATGTCGTCAAAAATGTTTTTATAATAGCCCAAGAGACATTTCATGCGTATAATGTGAGAAAGTAGATTTTTTTCGATTGTGTGGACAAGAAAGGTGAGTCGCACTCGACATTGATGAATTATAGCTTTGAACATGAAAGAGATGGGAAACTCTGATGACTGTGAAACTGGGGCGGATTGACGCGACGAATTATAGATATCATTGTTCTAAAAATATTCGCGAAAATGTAAAAGAAGTTGTATATCTTTCGAATGACGGCCACAAAATCTTTTTGTAGATTCATTATTTTGACATTGATCTTAAAATTGATTTTGAAGAAAAACGTGTAGTTGGAAATTTACATATTGGTTCTGAACAAAAGGTAATTAATTCTGAAGATTAAATCCTAGCGTAAAGCTGTCTACGAACTTACATTACCAGAGATAGCAATCAATGACGATCCGTTATTCAAAAAGAACCTAGCCGAAGTGCACGGTTCCAAACCAACAATTAAAGCGATGGCGACTAACCAACAAAGAATACTTATCTATTCAAGTCATCTGATTCTAAATTTTAGTATGTTTGTGCAATAGATTAAGTCGGAGTAATTTCAGTAATTGAACTCTCACGGCTAACAATTACAGTAACGGTTGTAAGCTTAATGATTCAATGAGTTATTGCGCTGTTGGATTCGGAAAATAACGTGGTTCAATCAGATCTTGTTGATCAATGTGGTTAATTGCTGGAAATTCTGGTGATGGGTTAGTCACCTGTTAATGTTTAGTCATCGTTGTTTTAACTGTCTGTTTCAAAACTGTACTTTTACGTTAATGATTTTTTTATTTAACTCAACTTTTGACCTTTAAGTTCTCCAAAATCAAAACAAAAGCTACGTCTTTTGTCAACACTTTAATAATATTTCCTTCAAAACAGTCAAATCAATCAAACTTGTTCATTCCAGTGGTGTCGTAACCAATCAATACAATCGAGAGGCCAGAAATCCACGAATTCTATTGAAAGCTCATTGTCCTGAAACTCTTTTGTTCTCAATCGAATGATATTTTGTTTATGATTTCGAAATTGATTTGTAAAGCGGTTACGGTCGTTGTTATTGTTGTGAGTTTCAAGGATTGCGAGTTTTTCTCTCCTTTAGAAATGTTTCGCAATGTTTGCGTAGCTTAGTCTTACCGCCTACATCATTAGAAGAAAATTTCTTAGAAGAAACGTACGAAAGCGAAAGAGAGAATAGCTGCTGCAGATACTCTTGACGCGTTTAAAGAAATTATACTAAGAGCACGTATCTCTGAAACTGTAGCAAAGAAAAGTATCGCAATTACAAGACGCTGAGGATTTCTACGAACACCGGATGGCGAGATCTTATTGGACACTGTAATTTTTAATTAGGATTTGAATGCTTTATTAAATAGTCTTCTTATGGCTTTATGTCAAACGCAGTCCTTTAAGAAAACCTCTGTTTTAGAGATGAGCTAACTATTCTATCTTAAAACATATAATTTTTCCACTTGGAAGTATCCAATTGTCAAAAGCCAAAAATACAGAAAACGATTTAAAAAGCATAATTTACATCTCAACGTGATTGTCAGTGTCAAATTATAAATATGTAATTTAGAACAAGAATATGTGCAATATTATTAAAACACGACTAGACAACGACGCATATTGGCACAGTCTTGTATATGAGTCAAAGCACACAAGTCCGTTCGTTTGTAACTACATCGGCATTTCGTGTATACTAATGACTGATAATGACTACAAAAGAAAGAAATAGTGACTAAAAGTATGACAATTCGTATGTTTACGACGGCTGAATTGCTAAACTGACTTTTATAGTTGTTCGTCGTATAGATATGTCGGCAGTTAATATTCTTTACAAAGGTTGGAATACATTAGACGAGCTTTGGTGTAGAGTAGTTAACGAAAACCAGAATAAGAATCATCTGTATGTTATTTTGAAGGCAGCTGTTGAAGATATTGTGTAAAAGAATTTGAAGAAATGAAAGGAAATCCACACAGTTTCAAAGCATTTTACACACTATTTTCAGATAAGGATAAAACTGAACACAAGATAACAAAGAACGTTGGCACCAATCGAATCCACGTGTAACCGAGCTAAAACAATAAAATTATAAAACCTAACAGTAAAAACGTATTAACAAAAAACATGGAGCCGAAAAATTAAGATTTAATTACAATGAACATGAAACGACCAATTAATATGATACATGGTACGTTAGATCTGATAACAGAAAGGTGAATCTCAATGAGTAACGCATCCGTTTTCTAGAACATTATAAAATATGAAGATAATGAAGGAAAACATATATGTTTCGGAGAGAGCGGTTAAAGTCCAGCGGGTATATTAAAATGCTGATGAATTTTTTTATGTTTTGAAAGTATGAGAGGCTTGTCACCCTGTAGAAGTGAGCGGGGAAATAGATGATTATCGTTCAATTACAGTTTAGGAGTTAATGATAGTTATTAATAGTTTAGTATAATTGCTTCATTTCTTTGCCCTAGTCAAGTTGGATGTCTGTAGAATCAAAGGGACTGCAAGAATCATCATTTACTTTGTATCTTTCCTCGAAAATGTCGATATGATATCACAAAACATCGATTCACTTATGGCTTGCTCCACACCCCAACCCTGCGGCTGCCGCCAAGAAAAATTAACGCATCCTCGCGAGGGGTCGGTCAGACCCCGCATTATACGGGGAGCGGTCACTAATTAATGGAAAAGGATTAAATTCGGACCGAATTGAAATAAAATAAATATGATAAAGGACGCCCTTTCTTGCCTCGAACGAAGGGCTTCGGGTTTCTGTTTTTTTTTTTCGGTAGCTAGCAGCCGAAGGATTAGGTCGTCAATACGAACCAGACAATTGTTTGTTTTGGCTCATACATTCGATTAAATTTTTACTTGAGAGAACACAATTAGATGAAAAACTGAAGTATGATGGATTATACGTGTGTTATGTAGAAAAAAACACTATCTTACATGATCATCGTCTAGTTATACATGTGAAATGAAAAATAATTCTGTAATTGGCTTTTAGTAAAAACAGCATAAAGTTGATAGTTTAGTTTGTAAACCTAAAAATGACAGTACAATTATTTATGTTAATGGCATTAAAGAGAAAAGTTTACAGGATTTTTACTTCGCCCTGTTAAATAATGTTTGTGGGTTGGAGTGTTTAGGGTTGAATGGAAAAATCGAGTGGGTGGTCTAAAGTACCTGCTAGTTCGTTGTTGGTAAGGTCGCCATACTAGTTACTTTGTTATTGTGATTTAATATTTATTTCACTCTTTTTACAGACCGACTGTAGTAATTATCTTCTACTATTAAGAATCAAAATAGTAAAAATAATATTTTCTCGTCTATGTTTTTCTGTCGTTTTTCTAACCGCATCAAGCAGAAAATTCCATCTAATGAAAACTTATGATTATTTTTCAAATAACTCAAGAAAAAAAAAGTCAGTTCTACGAATGTATGTGTTCTATATTTTTTGGTCTTTATTAACCCTCGCTCGGCCCTCACAACCCTCCGTCTTCGGTCGCCTGACCATTGTCAGATAATTTGCCTATTAATTTGTACATGTCAAGGGATGTATTGAGGCTTTTTCTGACACTTAGGTTGTTAGGTATACATAGATTTGAGACTATACCTACCCATATTTTTTTTATAGTAAGCCTTTTTTTTTTCTTTGTTTCTGTCATCTCTGACCAAGAGTAGAGTCAAGAGCAAACCCATATCAAATAAAAAAAAAGATTTAAAAAGGGAACATTTTCATGAATTATTAACAGCATATTTTTTTTATTTCAGATTTAAAAAGAGAAGATTATCATCTATCATTAACGCTAATCTAAATAAAAAAATATTTATGTGTAAAAAAACTGCAAACAAAAAAAAAAACTGAGTTCGATTTTTCATTTGATCGCGAGATCAACATAATATATTTATTTTCCACGTAGGCTGTCGAAACACGTTTCCTTGTCTTACTTCCGAAAATAAAACTGTTGGGAGGTAACACGATGCTCCCAAATTAAAACCGACATTGAGATATTAAGCGCTGTTCAATAGATTTAAAGGAAAAAAATAACGTATTTTTTAATAACGTCTACATAGTAATTTGATTAGGCTCTAGAATTTCCAATTTTGTTTTTGCGTTTTTAAGGGTCTGATTTACCTTGAATGGTAATTTTGTAGTTTAAAATAGATATTGCAGGGGAGGGTTGATTGAAATTACACGGTGAAATTGATTGCCAGAGAAAAAAATATTTGCTATCAAAAAATCACCACGAATTTCAGGTCAATATTTAAGTAATTAATTTGAGTGAGCTCCTTTACAAAACCCACGTGACCGACCTATTTTTCCGCATCCAAAAAGGTCGTTATTGATGGAATCGCTCCACAAAACAAAACCCTCAGAGCATAAACACCTCAGATAGACAAACACAGAACCCAAACAGAGTCGAATCGAAAACTAAATAATTCAATTCTCAACAAAGTCGGATTGACAAATTCAAATAGAACGTTCGAAAGGAGAAAATTTTCGCTTCAAACGCCCTTCTATCGACTATAGGCAGGTAAGAGTTGATCATTATTAGATATTGAATTTTCGTAACTTTGGACTCATCCGCTTTCTAATTTACTAATGAATCCGAGTGGTACTGCCATTAGCTACACCCTGGGCCCCTTCACCCCCCCCTCCCGTCCCGTTATCGTGGGGTGTCGGGCAAAGGGGTAAGACTGGGAATTTTCGTCTTTTATACATGTAGAACGATAATCCGATTGGTGATTCCGGCGTTCCACATTTGAATTTTCGGTGTTCCCGTTAATTCAGAACGCGATTAGAATTTGTGTAGTATCGCGTTGTTTTGGTAATAAGTGCCTTTTGTGATGACTTCTTTATGTAGCCTTATGGCCATTGATGAATGACATTCTCATGGAATAAAGCTGTTGATGTTGACAATGTGTATGCTCAATTTGAAAAGTTTGAGGTTACAATTGTTTCATGTGCTTTTATGATTTCCAACAAAATTCTCTCTGGAGTCGGTCTCTTATGTTTGAGGATCGTGGTCAGCATCAGGGTTGCATCTGGAGTGTATGATATGTCTCCGCCGGTGTCTGTTGTTCAACAAAACAATATATAAAAATTTAGATAAGCAAACGAATAAACTCAAGAATGCAGAATCAGATGTAAATAACATCAAAATACATATTTCCAAGATGTCAGACAGATATCCATGATGTTCGGACAATCAAATTACTAGATTGGAAGCGACATCTTGGCACTAAGACGGAGCAAGAAATATCTTCAGTTAACCTATATTTTTTCTAGAAAACTGATTACTTTTTGATTTAGAATGTCGTCATTCTTGATGTTAGGAATGCTAGACTGATTGAGGGAAGTTAAACAAATCTGTTGAGCATTTGGCACTGTCTTGAAGTCATCACCTAGAGCTACCATACATATGATTAACTGTTGATTGTGCTGGTATCTTATTAGTTATATTATTTGTAATTGGAGTTTTCTTTCTTTCTTTATGTTTGTTGTCGTTTTTAGATTTCATGCCTGCATTTAGTTTTCTTGCAAGACAATAAGATTTACTGCTATTAAATCTTTCATCATTTTTTCTACTGTTTGTTATCCCTCTATGTGATACTAATACTAAATAAACCAGCGGCCAAGTGCGAGTCGAACTCACGCATGAAGGGTTCTGTACCATTATCTATAAAAACGGCAAAAAATCAAGTTTGCTGTATGGGAGCCCCCTTAAATATTTATTTTATTCTGTTTTTTAGTATTTGTTGTTATAGCGGCAACAGAAATACATCAGCTGTCTAGCTATCACGGTTCTTGAGATACAGCCTGGTGACAGACAGATAGACAACGAAGTCTTAGCAATAGGGTCCCGTTTTTACCCTTTGGGTACGAAACCCTAAAAATCAATGAGTATATCTCCAAAACCAACTCTCTTGCTTTTACAGAAACTGTATTGGAAATATATTTACTTTTTGATGTAGTTGTTAGCAAACTAAATCAAAAACTTGTGCTCTCCTCCCGGTCGGGCGGGGCGCCAATAAAACTCAATATTCGCACCTGTAACTTTGATCGAGACTAGTTATCAGGGATAGAAGCGATGCTTCTAGTGGTATATTGTGCCTACCTCTGTTGTTCTTCTGTGAAGCAGGTTTTCTTTTAATGTTGTCTTATTTTTTTTTCGCATACTTTTAAGTTTTTCTACCCTGTCACATGTTTGCCTACTTGTTCCTTTTTTCCGTTCTCCTCTGTTAAAAGTAATGCTTTGATTATACTACTTTTCTTCCATTTCATATTACATTTTTAACGACTATAACATCAGGTGTGTTCTCATGGTTCTCTCCTGTCGCATGATCTTTTTATAATTCTTATGTTTTAATAAACCATCGTTAAACTCTCAACTTAGTTGTTTGTACATTGAAATTTATATTTCATCTTCCATAAGTTGTTTTCCTGTCGTGTAGGCATTAAACCTCCCCTTGTCTATCTTTTATTCTATGTCCAATGTTCGAAGTTCACAAATCAAGTACAGCGTTGCGCGCAAGTTGTGCCATAGCGGGACGTTTATTCGCTTGTTGTAGAACTTTCCGTGCGGACGCACTTGTGGGGCGCATTGTACACTTATTGACTGTTTGTTTGGTTGCACGTGGATTCTAATGCGAATCGTTAGTTATTTGTTTAGTTTTGAATTCGGCGTTTGAAAGTTTTAAAATGCAGATACCTAGCTTATCTGTTTCGTATAGAGTTATTGGAACTATATGTAGTACAGTTGGTGCATTACGATTCTATAACAACGTCCTCTTATCAGATCAAATATTTAGTCTTCAATCTTGAATATTGAAGCTCCAAAGTCTTGAGCATCATCGCCGAGTTGCTGACCTGTCGGTTTTCTATCGGTTACATTTTGGGGAGTGTGCGACGGAATTGCATAATTTAATTCCGCCAAGCCCGTTCCACCATCGGACCAAAAGTGGTAGATACGGCGATGCGCTACCGGTACATGGTGGACATCCCACCTATACGCACAAAACGTTTTGGGAATACATTCATTGTGCGTACAGCTAAGGAGTGGAATTCCCTGCCTGAGTCTGTGTTTCCTGATAGCTACAACCTGAGAGTCTTTAAGTCAAGAGTGAATAGGTTAGTTCTAGGCAAGCGTGCTCCACCTTAGACCGCATCATCGCTTAACACCAGGTGAGTTAGCGGTCAAACGTATGCCTATCAATAGTAAAAAAAAAAATGAAAAGTAGGTAACTCGCACAAAAACTAATTTAACATAGTATTTCTCAAAATCTGTCACGCTATCTTTCATAAGTTGCGTACGTACGTAACAACAATTACGATCATCAAGGAAGCAGCGCTATACAAAGTCAATGTTCCCACCTATCTTAGATCACCTGCTACCCACTCGAGCCTATGATTAAGCCAAAAGAGCGCATTTAAACAATATTTAACTCGGCTCATTTAGATCTGTATCATCGGCATTGTTCGGAGCCGTTCGGAAGCGTTCGGCCGAGATCGTTCGCTGCAATGATTCACATTGTCTTGTTATTGGTCCGGTCAACTGGGAATGGTGTTAATGGCGGAATTAACTGTAACAGGTTGGCGCTTGTTAAATGTGTATTAAGGTTTGATTTTTTTTTTGCACAAAAAATAATGTCAAATTTTCATGCGATTGTAGCGCAATGAATTTGGGTCTTTTTTAACGTTTCGTCTTGCATTTTCATAAAAAATATCTAATAAATCAGTAAGTAATGTCGTCTAATAAAATGTTTCAATTAATTACTCCTTGCACGGCCTCCCCCCATGAAAGCACATTAAAAACTGAACGCACGTTATTAAATTCGGCTCCGTTCGGCTAACATCGGTAATTTCCGTCGCCTCTTAATTCTGTTCGGCTCAATAAAGGCTTTATTGGCGCGTTATTAGCTAGGCTTTTATCTTCAATCGTGTTCACAATGAGGTACTTGTTAGGGATGCTGCATACTCAATGATTATTTCAGATGCGACACATTTTAGCAAAAGATTTTGCCTATAAATAGCAAAAGAGTCTATGACTAGAGACAGTCAATCAACTGATTTTAAATCAGATTAAAGGTTATAAATCAACTTTTCCTCCACTTTTGAGCTATGAATATTGTCATAATTAAAAATTGTAAATTCCATCGTATAACTCGTCAAATCATAATTGAAATATCACTAATTTATAATGAACTGGCTATTAAAAATTTTACGACTAGATTGTCGAAAAACCTTCGACCATGGACTAACGCACATGGACATGGGTAATTTAATCCATCTACGCTAATAACCAAATTAAAAATAACAATCAAATTATAAAATGTATTGTTTAATATCATTAATTCTGCCCAAAGACGACACAGCTAGACACAGGCCTTCCCAAGTGTCGCCACGTCAACCAATCCTGAGAGCCAATGCTACTAATTTTTAAACAACTTTCGCATTCGCATGTCAATTGCAAACTATCAAAAAGCCTTATTTTTCATACATTTTTGAGAGTTTGCGATTCAGATGCAAATGTGAAAATTAGTAGCATTGACACTCTGTGCTTAGTTTATGAAAATCACAAATCATGTATGAAGTGTCCCATCTACTCCCATATTAGAACTTAATCCTTGGCTAGCACCTCAAAAGGGAGACGTTTATTGGCGACTACCGATGCTCGCGAGGCGCGAAACAAACCGACGAACAATATTACACCTCACATGTAATAAACATCACGTTATGGGGAAATCTTTGGAAAAGTTTTCAAGGCAAAAAGTTATTGGGGAAATCTCGGGGCGGTTTTCCCCAATAAGATGGTAAAATGATTGAATTTTCCGAGGAAAAAGATTTTTAAAAAGGGTAAGTTTTTAGATAGTTACTAAGATTGAGGAATTTTGGATTATATGAAAGAAAAGACGAGTTAGTGGTTGCGTAAAGATTGATTGGAAAAATAAAAATATGTTGCGCCGGATGAAAGTACGCTACAACGTATGATCTGTGGCAATAAAAAAGAAGTATCTTGAGAAAGGCCTGAAGATGATGACAAACATCATCATCTGCCTAGCCTTTTCCGAACTGTATTGGAGTTGGTTTCCAGTCAAACCGAATTTAGCTGAATACCAGTATTTTACGTAGGGCGGCTGCCTACCAGACCTCCACAACCCGTTAACTGGGTAACACGGTACTCCTTGGCAAGACTGGAGTCAGATTTACTGGCTTCTGACAATGCGTAACGACTGCCAAAGATCTACACAGATGATAGCTGGGGCCAACGGCTTAACGTGCTTTCCGAGGCACGGAGGAAACTCCGTATGTTAAGATGGTCACCCATCCACAGACCAACCTTAGCAAGATGATGACAAACATTGAATAGTATAGAACAATTGTTACCCTCAAATATCCCGGCAACGTGGCACTTTAAGGCACAATGTTGCTAATAGTTTTTGTTTGTTTAAGTGTCCTCTACCCATATAATGCATGTTAGAGACTAAGAACTCCAAAATAAAATCAAGATGGCGCCGGGAAGTCTATGCCAGCTTCCATAGATAGTCCCATTCGTTAGTTATATGAACTAAGGACAATAATGTACTGGTAAGACCGAGTTTAGCAGCAAAGGTACACTTTCAGGATCCAACTACTTAAGCTCATATTACTCACAATTGTGTGAACTTTCAAAAGCAATCCTCTTTAATGAAATAAGAACGGCACAGCATCCTTTTTAAGTCAATAAACTTGACTAATGATTCCATTTGATCGACATATTTTCTTAAGACCTAGTCCTGACATTAGTTACAGAAAAATAAATAAAAAATGTCTCTTCCGCGATCAAACGACTATATTAAGTGCAGACGTAAAAATAAAACATCATACTATCTTGATTTATGCGCAGTCGGGTAAGAGCGAAGATCTATAGATCGGCGAGAGATCCCCGTAATGATCCATGCGCGCTGATTGATCGCTGACGAGTGAATGGAGGGGGAGAGGGGTCCATTGAAACGGCGCGGGCGCATCTTTTGGAGCGATGCCATTTTTTGGAACGTTTGATTTTCGATTGGAGTGATAAGTATTTTAATTAGTGTAATTGAGAAATATTTGGTGTTTATTTCCCTCTTCTTTTTTATATTTATTTCTTAATTATTCCTGTCAACATTGACACTTTCGACTCAATTACAAAACAATCAGACACCCTTGCCCCTAAAGTTAAAAACTCCCCTTCTGAGGTTTATTTAAAAACGTCATTTTTAAAACAAATTCCGGGGAAAATTCGCAGTGCAAACGTAATTACAATTTATAAGTGCCTATCAGTCAATTCGTGAATCAAGAGGCTGAAAGGGGCCGATCAAAGTACCTGAAAGGGTACGACGAAATAATTAAAAGGCGCACAGAAAACCGACAGAAACTTAATTCCGATGCCTATTTGTAGCTCATCGAGTTGGGCGCAAGTTCTTCAAGTTGGGACCAAGTTGTGCCAAGTTGTGCCAAGTTGGGCCAAGTTGTGCCAAGTTTGCGTCGCCCGGCGTCTGTCGCTTTGGTAATATTTGCAATCCACGACTTTTATGGTCCTCGTTACGGTAATTTATAATTACTGTTAATTGGTTATTATGTATGTTTTACATATGTTTCATAATGCAGCTAGTTTTTTTTTTTAATCTGTCCGCAGTGTCACTGGGCATAGTTTCTTAAATATCTTTCTCATTCTCTGGTCACACTTTGTCTAAAGAATTTTACATTATGTACACTTCAAACCAATACAATTGACGACACGGTTGGCGCAGTGGTTGAGAGCTTGGCTGCTGCGCTGCGTGTCGCTGGTTCGATTCCCGCTCGGAACAAATATTATTATGGCCTACAGATAGTTGTTCAGGGTCTGGCTGTTTGTGCTAGTGAGTTTGTATGTTTGTAACACACGATACATGAGGAATTCCTAGTGTGGGGTAAATATAAAAAAAAAAACAACTTGTGATACTTGTACAAAAAGTACTCCCAACTCTTTTCCTATTTCTATTTTCTTTGCAAGTCTAAATTAATCTATGCAAACTTCCTCAGTCCATCACAGTTCTAATTGAATGACTTCATTGTAACATTACCCCTCTATCAATCAGAAGCGAATCTTCGAATTGATTCCTATTAGTCTGATTGCATCATCTATCATTCGATCAGAACGAATTAGTCGCGTCGTATAACTCGGGCGCAACACTAGCAATCGATTAGCACATCACTAGCACTTCATTAATCGATTCAAATCGATTGCACTACGTATTGAATGCTGTGAGTCGTGACGAGAGTGAGTGATGTCTATATCAGTCTTTTGTTTTCTTAGTGTTTTGTATCTGAGCAAGTGTTTATAAGAAATGTGTGAGTTTAAGTAAGAAATGTTAAGCTTGAATGAAAAAGCTACAGATAAACAATACCTCTATAATAGGGTTTGCCAAAGAGTTCAGAGGGGTAGACGTGCTATTCTATCAACTATAATGATTGAGTAAAAGTTCAAAATTAATGGAATTGACTATGGCACGTGATCAATTTAGTAACATTATTGACTTTTGACTAAAATTTTCGCTGATTAAATGTCACTTTGCCCACACCCTAAAGATCTTATAAATGGAACTTTGAAGACAAACTTACATAATTATTATCTTATTTCTTATTTTCGATCCTGTCTCAAGTTTAAACTGATTTCACTATGAGACTGTTTGTCGTATTTATTTATAAAATGTTAGTAATTAACATAGTTCTACTTACACCAACTGAGGACCAAAAGTTGTCTTTGTTAAATATTATAATTTTAATTATGCTACTAAAATTTTCCAACCAAAACCCAAAGTTGTCTGGGCCCATAACCTGCATAGAAGTAACTAAAACATCGAATCAGTACAATGTGCTCGTATTGAGTAATTAATTGATTAAAAAGGGTTCGGAGGCATTCGTTAGAAGTTTTTCTAAGCCCCTCTGGCCCTCACACGATTTTAAAACAGCCCTTAATTGATTTAACTCGAAGGGATGTAGGAGTGTGTAACTTTTACTTTGGCAATGGTTGCCGAAAATGGAAAATTTCGAGCAACACTTGAGGTTTTTTTCGGCAAAAAGTTCCATAACATGATGTTTCTGGCTCTTGGAATGGAAATTCAATTGCATTTTCCTTTATAGATATGACGATTCACTTATTAGGTTGCATGGGTAGTTTAAAATCTCAGTTTAATTTTCTAAGAATATGCATAAGTTTAAAACAGTAAAAAAGTGTAGTTGGAATTCGAAATACAACTCGTTTGTATTTCGAACGACAGTAACAGTTTTTCTTTGTCCTTGATTTTACTAAGACTACTACGATTAAAATCTAGAAAAACTGCCTCCAAAACATTTAACGAAGCTCTTTAGAGCTGAACAGCCCCCAACTACTCAAAAATCCCCACGAAATCTCTATTTACCGTCAATAATTATTTAGAACCGAAATCCTTTTCAGCCAGATCAATACCTCATAACTGAATTATCATTTGTTTACACCCCCAAACGAACTCAAAGGGATCGATAAGATTAAAAGTGAACTTTTAATAGAATACAATTAATATCTGAACGGATTTCAGCGCCCGAAGTCTGTCGATATCCCAACTTTGCCCAACTTTTAAGGGGTTTAAAAGTTTAAATGTATTTTGTAAATAGATACTGTAATTACGTTAAAGATGGGACGTGTGTATGGGGGCTAATTTTACTTACGATTTTGCTTGCCTTTGTCTTTTACACAAGCTATAACGTCAACCATGTCACTTTTCATCAGGTGAGGTAGTCAAATTTGAACCTATCTATAATTATAAAAAATAGAGGATATTTTATGTGCTCTAATCTGTGCCGCTAAGTAACTAATAATACCGTTTTTTTTTCGTTACACCACACTAGACCTGCGATCCTATTATCAGTTTTTATAATTTTCGTTCATCATAAATCCAATTGGAATAAAAAACTTTCTTTTCAGTTATTTTTTTACTTTGTAGTGTTTTTTTTTTGGAAGTCGGTTGTATTTTTTTTGTAAAAAAGTTTTTTATTTTTCACTTTTTAGTGGTAGGTACCCCACACCTAACAACACCACTGCAAAATCGCAGAAAAGCAAAATTCGCAATTTCGATTACTTGGATGACATAAAACTATCATCTAAGTAGACGAATTCCAGCTATTTCGATTTAAGATCCAAAGTTCGAAACCGATTTTCAGAAAATTTAAATGGGACCAAACTGCAAGTATATCCTTTCAGATAAAACAAGAATTTTACAAAGGCTTAAGCTTGAACTTTGCCAGAAAAATCCAACAAAAAGTCGGACTTCCACGTGTAGGCTATCTAACATCTCCCCAACAAGAACCTATTAACAAGATCACCTTTTAAAAAGTTAATTAATATCACAGCCTTTGATGGTAATTTTTTAAACTGTATCGCCAGACATCGGGCTTTTTGCGCACCGTACAAAGAGGAAAGGTTCCGTACATAAAAACCCTTTAACTTATGATGAATTAGCGATCTCCTACGCTTTATGTCTCCCGTTATCTACCCATGCCTCCCTGCCTACCCTCCCCGTCGATATTAAGGAATTAATATGAGTGGAAAAATTATAAAGCCCCGAGTGTCCGATGGGTTAGGACGTAAGGATAATTTTGGCTTAGAAGGTGATGGTCGGGTCGTTTGTGTTTAGGGAATGTCTATGTTTTGATGTGTGGGATCTTTTGGGGGTGATTATTATGTTTTAAAAGGGTTGTGCAGTGGTGCTAGTCGATGATGTGCATACGGATATGCAAATGGGAACGTGTTTTGGTGTATTTATTTTAAAAAGAAAACTACTGTGATTTGTAGTCACGCTGAATTAGATAAATTTTAATAATATCTTTAAGTCGAACTAAGTATGTTTTGCATAAACAATTATCTAGGCACCATACAATATTTTGCTGTCACCTTAAACATACCTAGGTACTAAACTGTCCCTAAACCCTTAACGACACATGCCAGCGTCAACACAATCGCTCCAAAACGTCAAGTCACGCAAAATTGATCCCGCCATCACGATTAAAACCTTCTCGTCATGTATTACCTAATCCTTTTCCCTAAAAACTGTACCCTTGGTCCTTCTGATAAGGGAGATGTTTTGATAGCCCCCATCATTCACTTATTCGTATACTTATACCGTCCCTCCGTGTTTCTATAGAAAAACATTGACGTAAAAAGTGGGTTGAAATGGGGAAAAAGGGGGTGAAAGGGGCGAAAGAGGGGGTGTTGGGGCAAGGTTGGCCGCTGTCGAAGTGACCGCTGAGTCGGGTCGTATTATATGGATAACGTCGTTATGTGTTGATCAATTTTAATGTGTAGCGTCAGCGTGGGCATAGATGAATAAGATGGATGTTTTTTTTTTTTGTAATAATGTGTGAACACGTTTGGTTACATTGGCAATTGAGACAAGTACCTTGATGTTTGCATGTGTACCTAAACAGCGGGTCTAAAAAGGCCACTTTATCAGAATCATTTTAGGGATCATATAATATTTTTCATACAAAAATTTGTCGAACTTAATTTAAATCTTTATCGCTGAAGCTTAAAGGTTGATTGGGATAATTTGACAGTTTCAAGTAGCTTGATATGCTGGCTGATTCTAAAGTGGCCTTTTTAGGCCGGCAGTTTAAAAAATGAGCACCTTTCAGAAAAAAATTGTTGACAAAAAGAGATAATCTATAGCGCATTTGTTTTGGTAGTGATGTTCTTAATGTAAATTGTTATAACCTGATACATTAGAGTAACTAGACGTAGCACACATAGTAAACATTTGTGATATCATGTTTAGATTTAATCATAGAATTGAATGAAAACATGCAACACTTGGAAACGCATTCACCCGCGAGTACTCGCTGTCTGTTGAGCCACCATATTTGTTATTGCGAAAATTTACATGAACTGAACGATATTATTATAATGAACTAGCTGACCCGCGCAACTTCGTCTGCGTCACATTTTCCATTACTGCTCCGCTCCTATTTGTCTTTTATATATAGCCTATAACCTTCCTCGATAAATGGGCTATCTAACACTGAACGAATTTTTCAAATCGGACCAGTAGTTCCTGAGATTAGCGCGTTCAACCAAACAAACTCTTCTGCTTTATAATGTTAGTATAGATTAGTTTTTATTGTGGCCTATACTAACATTTTTCAGAATTAAAATATCATAGAGCTTACAACGATAATGTAGCTTTTTGTCACACAAAGATTCTTTGAAATTGAATCAGTATATCCAAACAATACCTCTTTAAAACATTAGCGTAGACTAACAACAAAAAATATTGCTATCAATGAACACAGGAAACCACAAGCTTTATCATCAAATCCAATTAAAATAACAGAACAGTAAAAGGAGTAAGTTAATCAAAACGACCAGAAAAAAGGTTTATAATTAGAATCGTATTCTACGAAAACCGTTGGAAAAGAGACAAATACACGTAAGGCTGAATACAAACGAGCGCCGTGTGAAAATGTGAAACCTCAGGGCACAGGATGGTCACATACGGGCCGATAAAAGAAAAACACACGTCTTTCGCTCGTGTTGCTAATTTTCAACTCTTAATTACGAGTTGGGATGTGTGGCGCTAGCATAGCGTTTGATGCGGTGTTCCACATTTGAAATTGAGTTTTTTTTTTGTTGAAGTAAAGAGGTTTTGTATTTGCGTGTTTTTATTCGCTAGTTGTTCGAATAGGAACTTGAAATGTGATTATTCGAAAAATCCTAGCTATTATTTTATTAATGCGAATTATTTAATTATGAAATGAAAAGTGAAGTTGTTTGTTACGCTTTCACGTCTTTATCGCTATACCGATTTTGATGATTTTTTCAGCTTATTAATTATGATGTGTTCTATAGTAGGTATTACCTATATTCAATACTTAAATAGGAAGGCCGTAATTCTAATAAACTCCTTTTAAAATTTTAATTAAAAACACACATCATGATATCTTCAAGCGATGAATATAACATCTTGATATAATGACTCAATTTTATCTCATGACAACCGATATCAATTGTATGCTGGGATTCTAGTCCAGTGTGACATCATATGGAAAACAATGTGATAAGTTCTACAGAGGAAGTCTGCGTCATTTGGAGGAACCGAATTATGGACTATTATCTACAGGCAAATCATTAAATTATGCATGTAATTTGAAGGTTATTTTTTGTAAAAAATAGGGTTAATAATTTATTATTATACATATACAGTCATTTTTATTATATCAGTGTACATTTTAATTTAATTACCTAGTTAATCATCGTTAAATAAAAATGACCAAAGTTTTTTTTTTAATACGTAAATATTGAAAAAAAACCTTGAAAAAATATTAATTAAAAAAATAAAAGCCGACAATTTTTTTATGATAAAATGTCTTTTGGTACCTATTTTTTATATTTTGGTAGATATTTCATTAGAATACTTAATTTTAATAACCATAAAACGAAAACCATCTTTAAGTATATATAAGAAGAGGCAGTGGTATACTAACAAGTCTGGTCTGATCTAATGAACTCGTTAGGTCCCACAGCTGGGCAAAGAGCTCCCTTTTCACACACTTCTGTACTTTTTTTGTAATTTTGTGTATTCTTGGTATGCGTCATACTGGCCGCTAATAAACTTTTCTTTTTTTTTTAAATTACGGACCTATTTAAACCAACTTAATTCTTAATGACATGCCGCATCCTTCAACCCCTAGTTTAAGTTTGACCTCATCCATTACATATGGATTCTCTTTTCATTCGCTCCTGAACAAGTTAGTCCATAAAGTACTAACTACTGATCGGGCGCTACTTTGCTTTTAATTATCGTGTTAATCAAATGGGTATTAGGGTTAAACTGTTATTTAGGAATCAGTGGTTGGTTGAGGATTTTTTTTTTTGGAAAAATGGATTTTGTTTGCCGTTTCTTTTTACCCGAGAACGGCGAAGCAAATGGAGGTTTGTGATCGTGACAGGTATGTATTTTGAATTGAAATACATAATGGCGTCAATGAAAAAGTTTCCGAGACCATAGAAGTTAAGAGAATTTTAGATAAATCAACGTAGAAATAAATACTTAAACGTATGTTTAGTTGTAAAAAAAACACAATATTGCAATTAATTAATTATAATCACGAATAAAAACTTTCAGAATGTTGATAAATAAATAAAAAAAATTGGTAACTCTCTTACCTCATGATAATAATTCCGAATTTTCATAATTTCGAAAAATGTTATCTTGAGCCTGTCACAGTAGATTTCATTCATGTGCACTGTTTTTATTTGAATTAATTCTTGAAAAAGTTTTAGTATTAATCATTGATTTGATTTCACTTAAACTGTTACCCTGAAAATTTTCAAAATAAATGACGTTCTGTTTGAAAGCAACTTATAATTATTGTTCGATCAAATAAAAAAAAATTATTCAAATTAAAAAATGTCCTAAAAAGTCAACGAAAAACCAATGTGGAAATTCGAATAGATTTTTCCGAATCGAACAATAATTATAAGTAAAAAGTTTTTCAAACATCGAACGTTTCGTTTACACTTGAATTTCGAACACTGCGATATTGCCGCGCGTGACGTTTACAGATCCGAAGCGCGCGACCAACTAACTGAGTAAGTTAGATAAAGCCCCATCTCGCCGCGTTATCGCCTCATTTACATACGCACCCGAACACCACAGTTTCCCATACTATCGGCTCCTTGTAAAAATCGTATCAAATCATTTGCATATACTATACAAAGAAGATGTATGCAAATCGATGCGAGCATGCATCTTATGCTATTGTTGCTCGACATTTTATATCGGAATCGAGCTATCAATCGGTAAAACAGGTTTAAATATATGTGATGGGCTTTTGTTCGGTCTGAGATAGGATTAGGGTTAAGACTTTTTAACCCTTCGGCCCAGATGTCAGTGTCGCATTCGAAGTATTGATATTTAGTTCATTGTTCGGGTGAAAAAATTCGGAAATGGGTTTTTTATAATGCGATGCGATCGCTTGTGTGCATTAATGTCTCAGTATTCAGCATTGACGATTTATGTCGTTGACAATAATCAGTGTGGAGAAAAATGATGTTTTGAATACAAACTTTCTTTTTTTGATCTGTTTAAGTCGTGAGATAGGTGCGTCGAGTAGCTTTGGGTCTCATTTTTTTTTTGGTATATTTTTGCCAATGGTATTTTTAAGTAGGTTTTATAACTGAGAATTATTATTTTCGAATAATTTTCAATTTCTCAAATTCGGTTTGATTATTCGATAAATATCAAGCAGCCACATTAATTATTCGAAAAACAGGACAAATTTAAATAAAACGGCCACCCCGATAACAAAATACGAGTATCCGATCAATCAACCCCATTCGTGAGAAAGTGACTCAAGAAAAATAAGGAAACACTAATTGTTATTCGCATATTAAGTAGTTTCAACCTCCGTAATAATTATTCGAATTACCATATGCAGATCGATCGGTATAAATCATAGAACAATTGAGGGGGTTACGATCGGTAAGAACCGGTTTACTGAATTTATTTTTTATTTTATTTTTTTAATTTATTGACCTACATGTGTCGGGTTAAGGGTTGAGCGATACTCTGGTTAATTATTTGCATATTAAGAATCCCCGAATGTCTTCAACTGGTTTCTTTTTTGTGAGAATCTTTGACTCGAACCGTGGGTTCGATCTTGATTTATTAGTTTTACGGATGATCGAATTTCTTGATGTATCTTTTAATTCTTAATTTGAATTTGTTGCTTGATGTGATTTTATTTTTATTATTGACGAATGTGTGATTGCTAACGGGTTTCATTCAATTTTTTTACACTAATTATAATTTAAAATAACTCTTGCACATGTATTTTTTAAATAATTAATTTTATATGCCTTACGTATTTTTCTAATAATTTTACAGAAAACACAAAGGCACACAAAATCTTAAACACAAAACAAAACTCTTTATCTTTTTTTTCTTTTAGACCCTATTTATAACCCTTGAATAGTAGTACTTTTTAACTATCCGCGTTCCATATTTCCTCAATTTCTAATAAACGTACATACATACAGGAAGAGCATATTTAGCGATTTCCGTTGCGAAAAAAAGAATAAAATGAAAAACAAATTAGCCGATGATTCAACCGGTCTAATTGTAATAACTTTTGACACGTTTCAATGGAGGACATTGCAATTAAACGCTCGTCCTAGTTAGCGAGATATTATTGGCAAATATTTTTTTTTGTAGATGGCTGAATACTTTTGTTATGACTCGTCTGATTGTTCGTCATCTAAGGACTTAACACTGCGTGAATATTTCTGTGTTATTCTTAAACGTTCAATTCAATTAACGCAGAAATACTGAGGTATGTCATTGTTAAAAAAATTAAGAATTAAAATTAGAACTACTGGTAATTAGAATCTCGAATAGTAATCTCGAATGGAAATTAATTCATAATTATTCGAAATTAAGAAAACAAAATTCGAATACCGAAACCTAAGTAGCTTTAACGGTCATCAATAAAAAGCTAATTGTAAAAGTATATCGTGGTAACGGTCCAAATAATAAAAATTAAACAATAGCTGTTAGTGCCGGTCTCACGTCCAACGATCCGTTGACTCCGAAAGAATTTGGAAATGTTTTAGTAGATATATAATCTTTTTAATTAATTATCACTATTAAAAACAAAACCTGCCAATGGAAAATCACCTTTATCACGAAAGTAGTAAGATTTAAAAGTTTTAACGTTATGATCTACTTTGTATGAGAAAATATTATTGTTTTGTCCAATGAATGAGCGGTGGATTAGTGCAATTTGAATTTATTTGGTAATTGTGCGCCGTAAACAATAATTCATATTAATTCGTTCGGTTAATATTTTCGGTACCGCAATTGACCTCTTTGCTAGTTGCTGGAGTTTAGATTGTTTACCGGTTTTGATAAGTTTGGTTTTAATGAACTTTAATTTAAAAAATCTTAAGTTACTTACGCGCATTTTATTACTAAAGTGTAAGGTTGATAATCTTGACTAAGAGATTACAACATTTTGAGAAACTCGTGGCTAAATAATAACAGCCGCACAGGTCGATCTTCAAGGTTAAGCAACGCTTGCCGAGGTTGGTCTGTGGATGGGTGACTATCTTAACATACCGAGTTTCCTCCGTGCCTCGGAAAATACGTTAAGCCGTTGGTACCGGCTATCATTTGGAGATCTTTGGCAGTCGTTACGGATGGTCAGAAGCCAGAAAATCTGACACCAGTCTTGCCAAAGAGTACCGTGTTACCCAGTTAATGGGTTGTGGAGGTCTGGTAGGCGGCCGCTCCACGTAAAATACTGGTATTCAGCTGAATCCAGTTTGACTGGAAGCCGACGCCAATATAGTTAGGAAAAGGCTAGGCAGGTGAAGAGATTACAATATTTTAGGATAGCAGAATAGAATAGTAAGATTTTTACGATCTTGACATGAATCGTCGATCGGGAAAAAATATCGCTTATTGTTTGTCCGAAATTCGTAATGTGAAATAATCGAACACGATTATTCCAAATTCGAATATTACAGTTTGCGATTGCGACATCCCTAAACAATAATACAGCAATAAAACATAAAAAAAATTAACAGTTTTTACCAAGAAATTAAAAATAGTTAATGGCCAATTACTTCCTACTTATTACTGAGTTAATAAAAAATAATACCTATTCCGATATCGGGCGTTAGTCGGTACTAACCAAAAACGAGCGTTAACCCCGTCACAGTACACTTGGTACATGTTTAATTAATATAAATAAAAATTATGAATAAAAGAGTTTTTATGAAGCGCTCTCATTATCAGATTTCGAACGTAGCGGTGTGGTTGCTGAATTTTTTAATTTATCTACCGTGTCCGGCTGTATTTGAACACGTAAATGTTGTATTATGCTCCGTTTGGCGAACGTTAGCTTTTGGATTGTGCTTTTTGGTTTTATCCGTTTATCAATTTATCCAGTTTTTTTTTAGGCGTTTGATGGTATTTAGAGTTAATTGTTTCAGTATTTTTTTTACTTTGTTTCTTTCTTTAAATATGTTACTGTCTTGTGCCAATCTATTTATGGTAAAAATTTTGAAATTCATGTTTCGTTTAAATTATGTTCAGTTCTGGCTCATTTTCCGCACTTAATCTCTTCAGCCTATTTTCTCAATTTTTCCGCGGATAATTTACGCGTTTAACGCGTTTCTTTGAAAGCCACAATTTGATCGGGGCCACGCGTGATCGCTCGCGAGTTACTTACGAAGGGAAAGCGACCGATGCGCCCCCTAACGACTCAATCTACGCACATTTAAATTGCCCTTTCCGAACGAAACCTCATTACTTCCCGAAATATAACCTCTATGGAGCCCATAAATAACCTAACGGCGTACATATTTCAAAACAAGAAAAAAAATAACACATAAAAATTTCTTTGCCCCACGCGTCTAATGTTTGTGTGCGTTTGCATTGTCTAAGGACATTCTCGTGACGGGAGATATGCATCGGTATTCACAATCGGTCGGCATGTTTTCATAACGAATGCACATTTGGAAACTTTCGAGAATAGGTGCCTACTATTTTGACACGTTTTTTGGGTAACAGACTCTTAGGTTGATAAACGAAAGTAATTTTTGTCACAAGTTGTGAATGACCCTTTAGGTATAGACACGGTTTTTCACGAAGAATTCAAAGAAATTGAAATCTTATAAGATCCTTTCATCTACTTCAATGTTTCCAATCAGCAGAGTTTAGTGGTCTGAAACCAGTAGACTTAGAATATATTCTAGAATACATAATGCAGTGATTAGGAAGACTTATTTCAGAAAGGAATAAGTAAATTTTCCCACTAAGAAACACTCTTAATAGACGACACGACATAAAAATCTCGTGTGCAAACGCGAACGCTCCCCAAGTGCGTTCCGCGCATAGATTTTTGCATTATTTTAGTATGCAAATGTTCGGAGCGATAGCGAGTCACTGTAAGAGCAATTTAAATTATTTTTTATAGCGCCCGAGTGTATTGAGAGTTGCCAACTGACGGCATCGAGGAATTGCCTCCGTTCTTCGTAAATTTTATATGAACCAACCATATTTGATATGAAAGACGACGTATTCGAATAGATTTCGTCTCCACTCGTGGGTATAGAGAATAGAGACGCGTTCGAAATTCAAATTGTATGTGTGATAGATTTAATGCGTGTGTTCGAGATTATGGTCGGAATAAAAAAGTGGTGCGAATATGGTTTCTTATTGGAATGTTAGGGGACGATCTTATTTGAATATTTTATTTTTTAATATTATATTAGGTGATTTTCGAAGACTTGTGCTTATTAAAATAGGTACTGTAGACGTAAACTTATTCTCGAAACAAATCCAATAGATTTGAATCCACTGGGGTGTGCAAAAGATAAATGATGGATCCAACAAAAACACAATAAGTATTCGCATAAAAATGAAATCTTGCAACGAAACTACTAAATTATCCTCGTCTCAACGTACCCTATTTAATCCCCGAAACATTTTACCAAATGTACGGAGCAAGGAAAAAATCTGATTAGCTTCGATGATATATCGCTGAGAATTCCTCGCCTTAGTGCCTCTAATTTGAATATTAGACGCGTTATTGAAAAGAAAACTTTCGGAACGGCCCTCCGCAAGCTTTTAATGGTTATTGCCTCTTCCCTTGCTATCTGTTACTGAACGAACGCAATATTCAGAACGGTTCAGGTGCCTCAGAAAAATTAAATTCTTCAAATCGTTCCCGATCCAAACAGTCGCATTCTCCATTCAAATGATATCGACAGTTATCATTCATTTAAAACGGCGTTCTTAATTCAAACGCGCGAGTTCAAATATCGAACGGAAGCGGAAACGGTACTGATTCTAATTTCAAACGAAATATCGCAACGTTTCTATTGATAAAATTTTGTTGCGCGACACAACGCATGTTATTATATTGAACGGAAATTTACGATAATGACTTATAATAGGCCGTTCTATGCAAATGTAGGTGGATGTACGATGTGCCGGCCGGTTTCCAGTTAAAGAGCAACATGTTATTTCGATAATTTCAACGTTTATTGTGATGCCAATAATAAGTACGCGAGCGTAATATCACGCAATTTTAACTTTTTACTAGTATACGTGTCACCTCAGGGGGTGGCATATTGTGCGTCTATTTCGACGGGAAACTCATAAAACATGATTACCGGTAATGTCGCGAGGATTCGTTCATTTTTGACGTTATTCCTTTTCATATTCGGGGGTTCCGTTACCGCCAAATGCCATTCGAACCGGCGCCTAATAAAAAGAACATACCCCTGATTTGTTGACAAAAGAACTTTGTTTATGACGGAGACATTCGATTCGATATTCAAATTTTCGAAGGTGGATGCGATACAGACGTTTTTTGTTCGAATTTTGAAACTGTAGGTGCGTCAAGTTCGAGTGACGCGACATCTCAAAACTATAATCGAGAATCATTGCCCGCATTCATAATCGATCGATTATACCGCGAGACTGACGCGGCGCAGGGAGGTCCGACGGAAGGATTACAAGACACATTAGCATACGTAATTTGTGAGCACATCTGTCCCGAGCTACACGTGGGCGACTCTCGCTTTCTTATTGTTCAAATATATCATTTCGCTCCTTTGTATACGTTCGAATCGCATTCTGATTCGAGATAACGCGCGCGAGTAATACGGAAGTTGTAACTGTCAATTTGACATTTCGAGATTTTTTATTTAGATTACGTTTTTGTCGTTGGATTTGAAATAAATGAGTTGTTGCTAACAATGAAGTTTAATTTGGATAGCTTTTAAATAATCTTTTTACGATTAAATAATAAAATTTGTATACAAGGGCTATCCTGAAAAGTTTTGTTCGAGCCACAAATCAATTACCTATGTTCGATTCGAAAATCAAAAATTCAAATCGTTCGAGACAAAGCGACACGTTGCCTAATGAGCCAATAACTTGCGAGACAATGGGACAGCGTGGGCGTTTCGAACTCGAAATTATCACAAAAGAATATTAATGTAACACTTATTCAAATATACCGCGATACATATTCAAAAATTATCTCGTCGTTTAATTTGAATGGTGACGGTGACACACTTTTTTTAAATATCGAATGTAAGCATTGTGATCGATTTTTTTTCGGAACTATGAAAGAGTCCCCCCCGTGATTCTGTCGAGGCGCATTCAAATATGGCTGCTTTATTTAAATTATTTATTCTTGTTTATGATTTTTGTGCGGCGTACGCTCTTTATTACTATTTCCTGTGCTGTCAACACTAATGAATGTGACGCGGATGACGTCGGACATGTGCACGAGTATGTGCGAGCGTTGTGTGTCTGTACGTCATCTAACACAAGGACATTATCGACCAATCCTAACTTATATTTGAGTGCGAAAGAGAGTTTATTTCATTGTGTGTTACTCTTTCACACATAAATCGGTGAATAGATTTTGATTAATTTTGGTAAGTACAGAGATAGATGATGCCCTTGAGACGATTATAAACTACTTTTTTTTGGAAAATCCATATAATTATTTTTTTTGGAAATCGAGGTTAAAGCTAGTAACTACTGAATATTTTGTGGGGCTGTTAAAACTGCATACCTATCACGTAGGCAGTGTGAAGCCGCGGACAAAATCTAGTGATACCACAACATCAAATATTAAGGATGATGGTATTAAAATTCTTCAATGGCATTTAATAACACAAAAAAGGGGAACGGTAATCACGTCTGAAATTCGTCTCGATCGAGAAACTCAAATTAGACGAATGGCGGTCGGAAGATTTCTTTGTCTTCGGCCTAATGAGTTTTTAAGTCGATTATAGCAATTTTTCATAGAAAAACGCGTTTAGTGATGTATCGGTGGTATCAATCAGTGTTGGGGCTAAATCGTTGTGGCGGTATCGGATCGTAGGCGCGGCGGACAAATGGCCCGATAGCGCAAGAAACCTGGCCCCTTTGATTATGGCTTTTTGTTTGCTGCGATGTCGGACGAACAGATGTCTGTTGTGTACAAATAGCTTGGATTATTTAGAACAATGTGGATTGCCCAATCGCTTTTTGATATGGTTTTTTAGGCTTTAATGGATAGATTAGTTAATGATTACTCGTCATTTGTTTTTTTGGAAATAGATTAGCTGAGGTTCCATTGGTGTTGTTCGGTTTGTGCAAAAAAAAAGTGACTAGGTAAGTAATTAGTTAGATCATTGTCCTTTCAACTTAAAAAATCTTGTATGACGAGAAAATACTAACGGACATAAACTTTGATTTATAGGTTGTTCGAACTTTAGACCTTTATAAAAACAAAACCTAACAAAGTCATATTAAACTATTCCAAGCCAATCTTGCTGCCAAAAAACAAAAAAAAAAAAAAACAAACAACCAAAAACAGCATCGAATTCGAAATTGGAATTAACCGGAATCCCTGACTTCACAGCGGCATCACTTAAAACGTCATATTGATAGACATTTTACCGCCGATCCGTGTCAATCAATTCGTAAAAAAATAATGAAATCCTTGACACAGGTAGCGAATTGAAATAAACAGTTAAAACGAGCCTTTGGGTCGTCACGGTCCGTATCGTCCCTTATGGTGGGTCCAGACGATACTACAGACTTCCATGAACTTCTATAGAGTTTTGTCTATGGAACAAAGCAAAGCAATTTTTTCTGAGTTCAAAGTCTTTATCGGAAACAATACCACTCAAGTTGAAAAAAAGTTTTTAGGTTTTAAGGCTGCCTTCCCACCAGATATGTACGAAGATACGTAGCGAGGAACAAGTTTTTTAAGAATCAATAGAATCGCTTCATTTACTTTGCCTCGCTCATTAAAAAAAAAATCTCGTGAAAACGCAGCCCTTATGTTTAATGTCATTGGATAGATCTCTTTGTCGCATATGGAACTGACAGTATTACACTTGACAATCAACGAAAACTATGTCAAAAATCAAATAAATGTCATTTTCCCAATACATTGGTTACAATATTAATCAATAAGTTTTTTCGCTCTACTAAAGTTAAACAAAATTACTTGAGCGGTGTTGTTCGCTAAGGGACGATATTCAAAATGGCTGAATGGCGTATTGTTTTAAATCCTAACGAATAATGAACGCGTTCGTTTTTTAAAATCGTTAATCGAGCTCTTTCACTTCATTTGTTTCGATCGCTTTTTAATCGTATTGTGAGTTCAGCCTCATTTGATGTGTTCACCTCTAGTTCTGATTGTTTTTCAAATTGGGATTGTTCTAGAACACTGGCATGAAACTCAATACGAATTAACGGTAAGCGTTTTGCGATTTCAAATTCGAATTGCATTCCATATTTAAATTCGTAGGTACAGACTTGTATTCTTGTTGTGTTCTAATTATGACCGTTATCTTTCCAATTTGAATTATCTGGTGAGAGATTCACGTTCTTATAAACGCCAATAAAAATCTCGACGCCACGCAAACAAAGGGATTACTCTTCCTTAAAGACAGTGTTAGTACATTGAGGTTATCTATATTTACCTGATATAGACACAGCATCTTAACGTACCTGGAAAAATCAAAGCAAAATAAGATAAAGAAAACATTATCAACAATGAAATAAAATAATATACGTCTTATCTCGATATATTGCGGGTACGATCGAGGGAAATAAAAAAAGTCACTCCTCATTTTTCCATATAAGACTTGGGCGTGTCCCAACAAGGGAACGCCTTGTCGACTAAAACCTTTACGCTTGCTCTATAGAGGTGTTTTTCCAATAACGTTATATCGGCGTTCGATCGGTTCCGAACGCCCAGACTATCTTACAAGATATCGAGTACGCCTTCCAAGAAAACCACGAAAACTCCAAACTCAACCTTATTCGTGCTTCACTAAAATATGGATTCGGTTGCAGAATGGCGCAGTAAAACATATTGATGTCGTATCGGTTTTCCATTAACGAAAATAAGCGATATTGGACTCTATTCTGTGGTGCTAGAGACGGTTCTCGTGTGTGGGTGCTGCAAGGAATGTATTGACGTGTTATCGGAGCTGTTGGTGTCTCTTTCGCTCCCGAGTTTTTTCCATATGTGCGTCCTTTTCAGCGGCGCAGGTCGTCCTGAGATGAGGAGCGGGTCTTTGCGCATTCTTTCTTCAAGCGAGCAATAATGGGCAAATAAAATGTATTAGAATGCTAACCGTTTATGAATGCCTGGTACTTTGTTTAATTGAAATATGCTTGTTTGTTTTACATTTTATTTAAATTAAGTGTTGTGGGGGCTTGGAGGTTGAGAATACCTTACGAAATAGTGCCTAGAATGAAAAACTAAATCGTATGGTGTCATTTTTGTTTTAAATTGGTGTTGCTATGCCACTGACTTGGTTACAAGACCTTTAAGTCAATTTGGTGTCATTTGGTAAGTTGTAGTGGTGCCTGAACTGTCTCAGCGCTGTCAAAACGTTGGTAATATCCGTCTGTGAACCTGGTCGACGATTTTGAAGGCTTTTGTCCGTATTTATAAGCAGAATGGCACAGTATCCCTTATTTGGCAAGTCTATAAATATAACGAGAGGGATGGAATCGTTTATTGTTGGATCTGCGAGTTATTTTTAGACATGTTTTTCAAAATGTTTGTAGGTGTAATTTAATCGCCGATACTTAGATGGTGTTTTTCAGGCAAAAACAGGAGATCATCTAAGAGTTTTTTTAGTACTTAAATGTAGTTTTCTAAATTCCCTTAAGGTTTAGATAGATTCAAATTATTAATTTTAATCCTTTTCTTACAGGATAACTATTTTATAATTTTATTTAAAATAATGTAAAAGACCAAAAAACAAGTAGGTAGGTACCTACCCAGAAAATTGCCAGTGAAGTCAACAATTGATCAGTATGACTGTAAATGAGTTAGGTACATCATATAAATGCCTATCAATCAGTATCAGGTAGATAGACAGCAATCAACACTTGGAAGATAACATCAATCATACCTTGAAAGATGTTTACTAAGGTTTAAAGACTTGATATTTCGATTTTTTTTATTGAAACTAAAGAATTGTCTATTAAACCCACAAAAGCCAATGTCTCCAAACATGACATTTTAAAATGATTCGAAATTTAAATCACTGAGCTGTCAACTCTGTCATCTCACTACTAAACTGCAGCTAAGTCAAAAATCAGAGAAAAATAAAACGTAAATAATATCTACCAGCCGTCAAATGTTTAGAATAATTTTTATTATGTTGTCTTAGTTTAGTAAGGATATTTGTATAAGCCAGTTAACTCGTTATTTAGATTCAACTAGAAATAACTTTTCAAAACATAAATATGATACATGTGGCGTCTCAATCGTGTGGAGTTTTGTTTGATTTTGTTCATAGAGATGTATTTATATTATGATTATTTATGTATCTATAATCCTGATGTTTTCTTGTGTCAGTAATTAGTCAGAAAAGATATTAATGATGCTTTGTTTATTTAGAAAATATATTTTGTATCTGTGTGTCGTTAAAAACATTGTTTTTAATGTTTTTGTCATATTTTATGACGGTCATAAATACAAACATAGATTTTTTTGGTGTGGCATTGAAAACCTGAGTTCAATCACATCAAATGGCGTGTGTTTGATTATGTGTGAGTCAGAACAATGAACTAACAGTGTGTATACGTACTCATAATATTTATTTGGATGTCCAATGTTCAAAGCTGCGAAAAATGTAAACAGATTCTAATGATTGCTTGAAAAAACTACTTCAGTGATCTTGATTCATTTCTATTGAGGTGAGAAAATAATTTCTTGAGTATATATTGTGTAACGTGAGTTGAACTAATCCATGGCATAGTAACAAGTGAGTATCATAACAATAACCATTCCTACGCAAGCGTACCTTTAGCCGACTCAATCATCTTTATTGCCAATAGTCTGATTCAGTCATAACATTAATAAGCAATATCCGCTAACCTTTAATCGTAAACAGATTGCACGTGTTGAGAAAAGCACACCCAAATTTGAACGTTACCTCTTGTGTCATAAAGTTCTTTTTAAGTGTGAGATCAGTCGTTTTTTATCGTTTTAGAATTGGTGGCTCCTTGTATCTCGATCGATCAATAGATGAAAGAGATCAATGGTTGGAATTCGTCACAGGGATTAGGTTTTTTGTTCGTCTGTCCTGACTTAAGCAGGTGATGTCAAGGTGATCAGATTCGTAATGACATAATCTTCTTTATTAGTTATTGCATTAGTCTATTGTACAATACAATACACTTCAATTTCAATGTCTTAATTTTATTTTAGAGGATTATACTAAGTGGTTATTGACAGTTTGAAAGTATGTTTGTTTGTTTGTTTTTGACTCCCACACCTACAGTAGCTAACGAAACTCCAGCTAATTAATTTACGGCAACAGCAAAGTCAAAACTTTCAATACTGGTTCAATCAATGGGTTGTTTATGTCTGCTCCTAACCCAATAAACTATTCGATAACAAATAAACCAATAGGGGTGTTAGTTAAAGTAACCGACAGTTTACATTGAACTCGGAACTATTGACCCTAATTAAAGCGATGGCCCGTGACAGGATACAATGGTAATCCGGGATTATCCCAATAAAACACCTCTTGACCGAGTCCACTAACATCTTTGCTGTTAACTTCTTTAGGTAGACCCCTGTCAATTTTGCAATCACTTCAAAAAACGACACCAAATTGACAACAACAAAAATAACAAAAATACTTTAGTTAAATATTTATTGGTTGGATCCGAGCCAGCTGTAAATACCGGGAAACTATCAATAAATATCTCTTGAAAATTAATAGAAGAGAGCTAACAGAGCTCAAGTTATATTGGCGTTAACTGGATCAAACTGCTTCGCGTCGGTTCGGACCGGACTTTTCTCGCCGACGGAACCCCTTCTCTTCTATTATTTAAAGCGACCTTTGGCCTCTAGTCCTGAATTATGTGATGTTACATGGTGATATTTTAACTTCGGATTTCGTAAGTTAATTTAAATTAATTTTGTTAGACAAACGGATTTTCGTGTCGATTTGAATAAACAGAAATGGTATAGAACGTTCTTGGACTTTCCGGTATAGCTCGCAATCCTTATACAAGAAGGCTGAATTATTTTGGTCTAGGTGAATATAATATAGTAGTTGACTATTCTCACTGTATGATCACTCTCACTCAATATAAGATAATTTTGTTGTCAAATATTCAAATTATGTTAACATAAGTGGACTGTTTTCAGCATAATATTACAATAACATTGTTTATCAAATCAAACAAAACAAACGAACATCCAAATAGCTCTTCAGCCGGCACCCAAATTACATTTATAAACCAAAATCCACATTAAATGCCTCTGCCATAAAATTTCCCACTACAAATAACTAAAATACATTCAAAGCATGTAAACCCTTACCCTCTTACCCTCCCGGAGGGCAAAAGATCGAAGGCCGGACATCCGGTCAAGTCGCCCTCAAACCGATACTATGAAGTATTTATTGAGTTGCGGCTCACCAAAAGTATTTTATTGTTGAGATATACCCTTTTGCTCAGCACCCTTTGTGTCTTACTTTTTACACACGCGATTTTGAACTCTGTCATTATTACATTAGAGTATATTTTCAATTGTGTTAGTAAGGGTCAGAGCGTCAGTTGCAAGGTGTTATATTTGTATTAATTGGACTTTGAAATGTTTTCGTTTGTTAGTTTGTGTTAATTCGTCGTATTGTTGTTCGTAAGTTTTTGTTTATTGTAATATTCTTATGGTGATTAGTTTATAGCTGGAGGGGAGTTGGCGAAATTCACCTGCACTGTGGTTTGAGGCTAGGAAAGGAACTGAATGTAAAAATCTATAACTGTGGTAGAAACTTTAAATCCTATGACTTTGTTTATTTGTTACAGTTACACAAATAAATCATTGTTACAGTTTTGCTGACTACACTTTGCTGGTACAGAATTAGATCAAGTGAGATGGGACCCTTGAAACGGTGATACTGTGATAGGCTACTTTTTTGCAAATATTAATATTAACTCGAACGAAATCGCGAGTAAAAGTTAGTATTGAATATTTTAGGAACTTTTAAAGCTCTTTAGTATCACGTAGGTAGTAATATGAAAAATCTGCATAATAAAAAATATCATATATTATTTACACAACCTCGTCTTCATATATATTTTTCTGTCACAAAAAATAGGTCGTCAGATAAGTGAGATGTACGATCAGTAAATAAAGCGAATGTAAAACATTTTCCCAGAAGTGTATTTAAAAAAAAAAGAAATTAGAAAATTATATTTAGCCAAATCCCTCTGGAGTTTATCCCGATAGTTGAGCAGATGCTTGTCGTAACTGTCAGTCGGTTTGATTCCCGGCACCTGTTGTTTTCAAACTCTTCGATTACGACCCATTAGCGAAGAGCTCGATATTTAATACTATTGGGTTTTATGTTCTGTACTCTGTGTCTCTGAATAGTTGGGTTCGGTCGATGACTTGTGGTAAGTGGTTTTGACTGTAGTTACTGAAATTCGATTATGTCTGGAACGTAAAGGTCACTCGCTGGGTTCGCTCTTTCCATCGCTTTGCATTCGGCGAGTTTGAGGTCATCGCGAAATGAATTCATCATCATGCTGGACATATGCTCCCCTAAGTGTCCCCACATAGACCGTTTCTCCGTGCGTCTCACATCCATTGGATTCTCACGGTCTTCGTCAGGTCATCGGGCCACTTATAGGGAAGACTTCCAACGCTGCGATGAAATAAAAGAACTCATTCTAGAAATTTAGAGGACATGGAGGCTATCAACTGCCAATAGCAATGTTTTCTTTTCTAATGAAAATCATATGTATTTTAGGAGCTCTATTAAAACCATTTCTTCTATTCAAACATCCTGTCAATAATTCCTGTCACAGCAAACGCAATTGGCATAGATATAAAAAAATCTTGACAACTTATACCGCGTGTATCTGACATCGACCACAAACGATTTCCATGGGTCCAAGGCATGATTCTGGACACCCCAGAGTTGGAATTTTTCGTCGGTTCTTTTCTCATTTTTTAATTTTTTTCAAGAGTACCACAAATAGGTTTCAGCTCAGCTGAGCTGTTATCTATTTGTGGTTTTATTCAGATTGCTCCTTTTAGTGAAAGTAGTTAATTAATTGTTTTTTTTTATTAGAGATCTCGTTGGGTTAGGTCAGAATAACGATTATGAGCAGTCTAAAGTAAAAAAAACCCTTGAAAAAAATATGAAAAAATGAGAAAAAGCCGACGAAAAATTCTAACTCTCGGGTGTCCAGAATCATGCTCTGGACCCATGGAAATCGTTTGTGCGTCGATGTCAGATACACGCGGTATTTGTTCAAGCCTTAGCTATCTATTTAGTATTTCAGATAGTCTCGTTATCATCAACTTATCTGGCAGTTACGACGTATTTTTTCTCATTTTACAATACCTATTGAGTTTAATCACACTGCAGTATTTTAATGACTGATAAATGGTATCTGTGTACCTGCAAACAAGACTAAGTTTCCAGGTATTGATATGAAATGAATTTTCTTACTATTTACTGAACAATACTCTCAGATATCAAATAGATTTATTGATATCACTGTACCTCTATTAGAAACTTAGAAGCACAGTTCTATTAAATCCTATTACGATGTCTTTGGTGCGGTATCGCTTGCTCAGCTATCGATGGCGTTTGACAATCGCCGCCCGATTTGCGGTCACCGATACCCGACCCCCGGGACCACAGATAAGGATCACCAGTTATGTGGTCTGAACTGAACACCATCCGCCGTTTCACTTTATAGCCGATAGGAAGCCAATTGGCGGCGACAGTTAAACTTAATTGAGGGTTTTAACTAATGAAGAGAACGTTTACTTGCTATCGAAACTAACCGTAGTGAAAATTCTGTTCGGAAATAGAATAGAAAATGTTTACCCCATAAAAGTGCTTCCAATTTCGAAAGTTGGGAATTCCGGCACAATAGAATCATTGAAAGTCAATAAAAAATATGAAATAGAAAATATGACCACTTTACACCGAATCAATGGGGCGAGGGTTGAGAATAGACGTATCTTTGTCGGTGAAACTCATCCGATTTCCGAACGAGCACCGATAGCGGAAGCGGCGCCCCCTGCCGGATGTGCGTTGAGCGGGAAAATAGGCGGAAGTTTCGCACCGGGGAGAAAAAATTCGGGAAAGAATCCCTCTGACAAATTTGCATTCGAAAAGGGCACTTTTGTGTGTTTTGCTCAGCGATCGGTTGTAAATTTGTCAGATTGACAATTCACAACAAACACTCCTCTCCATCACTTTTGTTATGTTAATCATTGTTTTCTTACACCGTTTTCTATTTTTTATTTTTTCGCGGTTGCACCACTTTCGTTATAGGATAGAAAATTTAAATTTTGAGCGTTGAGAAAGAAAGAGAGGAAGAATTCAAGATTCCAAATTCAAAGTTTGGATTTGCGCGCGTAATTAGACAGGTGATTCGCTAATTCGTAAAAAGAATTCGTCTTAATTCCACCGCGGGGCCTATTCTGGCGATCGTTCGAGACTGGGAGCGCTGTGGGAACGTCACGTCGAATAATCGGTATCCGCGCAAAAACCGGCCCGCGAATGTTTTGAGATCAACCTTTTTATAATTGCGGACGTCTAAATTGATTGACAGTTAATTTTGAGCTTTCTTCCTTTGCGAGAAGCGTCACATTTAAACCCTTCCAATAAAAATAATTATGTATTTAAAATCGCAACATTTCGAGTGGTTTTCCTGTCGTTATTACCTACACTGAATTTCAAACAAATACACAGACTATAGATTCGTGAATCCTTTCACGTTATTAGGGCCATAGTATTAAGTTTCAGGTGAATTTCAGAAGCTCCTTGAAATGCATTTCATTGTTTGTCCTGTGTAAATGGGTCACGGATCTTGGAGTTATTAATAATGAATTTAACAGTTTATTGCGTCATCGCTTTGTATGGATTTAGCTTATGACAACAGACAATACTGATGTTCATTTTACAGGATGCCTGCTATAGTATCCTGGGTATGGTACCTATACCAAAACTGTTCTATCAATGGATTAAGATGACATTTTACATCGTAATAAGTGAGATTTAACTTGACCTATTTGTTACTGCTGAGGTTGAAAGCACTACAAGACTATACATTGATTTCTTCCATTCTTTTAAATACATTAATTTTGTATGATCGAAAATAAGCTGTTTCAAATACAATACAATTAACATTGCTGTTATTAAATACAAAGAAAAACTGGCCAAGTGCGAGTCGGACTCGCGCACGAAGGGTTCCGTACCATTATCTATAAAAACGGCAAAAAAATCAAGTTTGTTGTATGGTTGAGCCCCCTTAAATATTTATTTTATTCAGTTTTTAGTATTTTTTGTTAAAGCGGCAACAGAAATACATCATCTGTGAAAATTTCAACTGTCTAGCTATCGCGGTTCTTGAGATATAGCCTGGTGACAGATAGACAAGTAGAGAGACAGCGAAGTCTTAGTAATAGGGTCCCGTTTTTAACCTTTGGGTACGGAACTCTAAAAAAAGACGTCTGAAACAGCATTACAAGTTGGAATCTAAACCTTTTGACTGTTCTCCTAATCCATTCTACTAACTGTTTCAAAACCCTTGGCCCTGGTAATCAAAAGCCAACGTAGCCAGCAATCAGTAGCTAACACAGTTTCGCTGCACAAGTGCGTTTGCGCATCGAATCCCCTCGCGCTCGGCTCACGTCGGCTGTCCGAGGTCAGGGCCGAGCGCCGAGCGCCGCGTGCGCATTTTGAGTGAGCAGTGAGCTTGTACTGACGTCGGATTTGTGGAGAGATTTTGATGTTGGTGGAGTTCGTATGGTACCATGTTCTTATTTCAAAATTCTTGTTAGCTATGGAGACTTTTTTAAGTTACAATACGGGTTGTTAAACATCGGTACCTTTCTGTATGAATTGCCTTGCAGTGTAATAGCTACAGACTGGTTTTGGAAAAGAACGATAAGATAAGTTTGGCTTATTAATAGTGGTAGATTTCAGTCACTAACTCTGATTGCGTAAAACTCATATGACTGCTAGATTAGGATTGTGTAAAGGAACACATGATCAAAGAGTTTTTATGATCTACATCATCATCTGCCTAGCCTTTTCCCAAGAATATTGAGGTCGGCTTCCAGTCAAACCGGATAAAGCTGAATACCAGTGTTTTACGTGGAGCGGTTGCCTACCGGACCTCCACAATCCATTAGCTAGGTAACACGGTACTTCTTGGCAAGACTGATGTCAAATTTACTGGCTTATGATCCACAAATCTATATAATTAATAGCATGAATAAAGTGCAGTATATTTTCTTTAATCTCCATCAATATTGAAACAAAGAAGCTCAGAAGCACATCTGCACTTCATTAGCAAATATGACTCCTCGATAATTGCTCGTATATTTCGGAATCCGCAAGTCTCACAGCGGGGGCTCGGCGGCGACATCAAAAGCGGCGCGGGCGCAATTTTGACAATTAAAGCGCTGGGCATCGTGCGCAAGCGCATAGCCCGCTACCAGTCGCGTGGCCTTGCCAGGAATCCGAGAAGCAAAGCCCAGTTTTTTGTCCAGAATAGGGAACCGACGGAACCGGTCTCATTTGTACGCCCTTACAACCTTTTATACATACATAAATAAAACATACCTACATAAATATAAATACATAAGCTCACTGGTTTTTCTCTTGTGGGTAGATAGCAACTGCAGAACGCAACCTGCTAAGATCCTTTGCTTCGTTTAAATCCATGCATCTGGTCATAGATGCACGCCGTTTGTAAGTAAGTACTACGCAAACAAACTTAAAACCTTCTAACTTTCACCATAGAATGGGATGTAGGTACATATAATAGGTACTGAATAGATAAGGAACCTCATCTCCGCTTTAAATACGTCTCGGTCAATATTTCACATTAAAAAATGTCATTTTACGATCATCTGATTCTGAATTACGTGCCGCAATCACGGTCCCATAACGATACTGTAAAATTTTACGATCCTGTTTTCATCAAATCGTATATACGTAATAAAAATCATCAATTTGTTGTGTATCTATATATTAGTTAGAAAAAGCCCTATCGTTTAGTTTTAAACCGCCGTAAATTAGAACTTTCGGTCGTAATATCGAATTTTTAATGTGTAGAATTTTTTAGTAGAGGTACGTGGCGAGTGAGGTCTCGAATAAGTCACGTTTTTATTGCTCGTAAAAATTTAGGAGCTCTGGTAGGTGACTCTATTCTTCAAATCGATTTTACGAATCGAATATTGGACGATAATAGCCCAAAAAATGATTTTAATTAAAAGATTATAATCTTCTTAAATCGTAAATTGAGTGAGCGAGACACGATAAATATTTGTCAAAAAACCCATTTGGGCTTTTGTAATAAATATGTGATTTGTGATTTCGTCGAACTGTGTGTCCTAATGAAAATATATGAGTATTGTTTTCCCACGAATTGTATGTTGACTATGTTATGGAATAACTACTACATATTAATAAGACAAACCCTAAGCAATGCTATAATACTTCTGACCAATTAAACGCTACAATTATTATTTTCATTTTCTCCAATATAGCTGCTTGCTATATTCTATATACCTACCACCCTTGGTTCAATGGTAAAGAATATCTAAGACCTTAAGTCCATCATTGTACCTTTCCACATGACGTTTTAAATAAATAGGTACCGGCTCCTTAAAATCCACCATTTTATTGCCTAACTACAGATTTCTATCACCACGCCACCCAAAGACATCTCACTCCAAATCCTCAGCGAATCTATGCCACGCTCACAACAGAACATCTCGAACGCTCTAAATCGAGTTCAATTGACTAACGATTGATTATTCAATCAAAACAGATTGATCGGCATTATCGAATAATAGGCGCACAATTGTCGACCGGTGCAGTCGAGCGGTGGAGCGATCACGATGGAGCAACGTGCCCAGAAACTAAACGTGCTTGAAGTCTTTACCTTTATGTGATGATGAGGATGTTGATACAAGGACTGCTAGCAATATATCTTACTTTGATGAGTAAAGCATATATTCCAAGTCAGTTTAAATGACCTTAGCCGCCATGATAATGTCAGAACAGTCAAACAGTCGATTGATGTCATTCAGTAACTAGGTAAAACTGTCAAATTCATGTTTCGCGGAGAAGTTGATACACACATAATTTGAATAAACGCAAAACTAAAAATCACACTGTCATGAAGTAAAGAACAAAAATTACGCGCTAATAACCCCCTAGTAGGTACCCGAATCTTTTATCCAAATTTAAAATCAAACAAACTTTTTAAACTTGGAACTCTGAGCGCGGGAATCAATAAAGCGCGTTCGATTCAGCTGCTGCACGTTCAAATCGTTTCAGAGGGGGAAACAAAGATGTCTCACTTAAGGACATCGAACGTGATCTGTTTGCAAAAAAATACCTTTAAGCACCTCTTTACCTGTGTCCCGGAGTCCCGGACCCTTCGAGGGGAACGCCGCAGTTTTCTTTTGAACTTGTAAACAGCGGCTGAAAGATGTCGGGAAATCTTCGCGGTTAAACTTCGATTGCCTTTATTTGTTTCACTTTGTTACTTTTGGTGTTTTGTAAGAAATCGAACGCGCTTTGTTTGTTTTTAAAATTTTAGGGTTGACGTGGTGGGTAGAGCTAGAGGGGATTTGAAAGTGGAAACAGGATTTGATTAAATCTGAGCTGCAGGTTAAATGAGTAACCGTTGTTAACAACACGTTTTGATACTTAAGTTTTAAGACACAAAAAATTGCTTTGCAGCTTACATTTTTATTGTTATCTTTCTTCAAAACCATAACAGTCCATAATCTGCTTCAAGCAAAAGCTTGCAAACTGCTCAAGTGTCCAAAAACACAAATTCGCGAATGCACCGCGTCGTTTATGGGCCAAAAGTAATTCTTTAATTTCATAATACGCAGAGACATAGCAAGATCATTGTCTTTAAGTTTTTGCAGATCATTTTCAAAACTACCTTTCCTTACATTTACACGCAACTTACAAAATTACGCTTTTTTAGCTCTTATTTTAAACAATACATGGTCGAAATTATCATAAATGTATAATGCATTTACTGAATTTTGTCACGGACAAAGAAAACTCGCGTTATGTGCAGAATTTTATCCGCCATTTTGAATTATAATTCGCAGCGGCTCACGCGCAAATGTTAAAAATTTCGCCGCAAAAGGGATAATACGTTTTGAAAAACCTGTCATAATATACAATTTATGTGTAACAAATAATTGTTGTGTGAATTAAAAGAGTTTAACGTTTTCTATTAATTCTTATATTGTTCCTTTTGTACTAGAAAGTTATTAATTAGTGCCGCTGTTCTAATAATGTTATTTATGAGGTTTCTTGTGCCTTGATAAGATCGAGGTTATGGAAAATTACAGCTATAAGCATTAATTTAAACGGTATAAACAGTAATGCAATATCTAATGAGTACCTTGGTATTGATATTTTTGCGGATAAGTAGCTGTACCTACACTATAAACTATTTTATATTTAAATTACGCTCAAACAGTGAGAACAATAGTCGATATCTTCGAAAACAAAAAAAAAATATCACTCAAAAACCAAATCCATCGATATTATAACTCAATTTGCGCTTCCAACACATTTTTTTCTCGTCTACCCTCAAATTCTTGTAAAGTGCTATATCGGTGCATCAGTTTACGACATGGGGGTGTTACCTACGTGTTCCAACGTTCGATGCTGATGCTAATCAATTTTATAGCTTCATCCACCCTTGTACGATGGGGCTGACTGATGGAATAGTGGCAGTGATAGGAAATTGATTTTCAAATATTTGTTTTGTATTTTTTTAATGTAGAGCCACCCATTCCCAAAATGTCCCTTTGTGACTTTTTAAAAATGTTGTTTTTAGAACTTGATCAGTTTAAGAATCGATTTTCAAAATGTCGAGTGATGTCTTAATACTACCCCTTACCGAAGTCAACTAAACTTTTTTTTTATTGTGCAATGTGCTTGCTCTAGAACTCGATCATGCCTTATGAAACGCAATGGATGAGACCTATGATGGAACGAACATGCCCAGAAGATGCCTGTTCGGGCTTTGAAGGCAGGCAAACTTTGCACTGCACACAACGCAATATCAATATGGTTTACCATTTCTCAGTTTGCGATAGCATTCCGTTTCTAGCAAGTTTTTTTTCTTTTGTTCGACTGGTAAGTATGCAGTCTCTATCAAGATTTTCTTTCTTTGTTCCGTCTCTTCGTAGTTATTCTATAGTCTTGGCTACATTTCAACATTACCATGCATTTATTTGCAATATTTTCTGCGTCTACTACTTAGTCTATGGACACTCTGGACAGTAATTTGTCTATGGATGTTTGTTTATGGTCTCCATAACTTGTGTCATTCTTTTCCTATATCTGTTTCCAAGCATTTGTAATTTGTTTACTTGATGATTGAAGAAGTTATTAGTGTCCTTTTATGTCTCTTTGGTAATTTATAAGCAATATTTTTTTAAATATGACAAGCCACAAGTGAGGCGTGCCAGATTGGCTTCTGAATTTAAAAGTCTAGTTGAAACCGCATTAATTTCGTTAAAGTTTTGCTCATACAGATAATTATTTTGGTTTTGAACTGTCACCAACAAAAACGACATGATAACAATAGAACTTGCTCCCATTCAGTATTCTGTGTGCCTAATATGAATTATGTTTAGACATAGATCTCCAACTAACCACAACTGTGTACAAACACGGTATCAAGCCAGACACTACACATAATACCTATTAAGGCTCTTGTTCGCAATGACACATGTTATCCACATATCACTGTCCATCGCTGCATTTGTACGCGCAATGTTCGTCAAAGTACTTAGTAATCTATCAGTGCACGTCAAAATTGTGCCACACAAACAGAAAATAATTTACGGAACCCTAAAATGCACACGATGTTACGGATGGCAATGGTAACGAATTAATAATTAATTTGCAGTAGGGGGCGCTTTTTTGTTCGAAATACAAAATTCATTGATGTTCTAAATTTGAAAACGTGTTCGTTGTTTCGATATCAATTGTTTGTGTGCCTACGAGATCGATGGGGATATTGTTTTCGAATGTCAAATTTTGTTTGACGTTTGTCATGTCGAATAGGAATGTTCTTTTATTGAAAATAAAAAGTTTAATAATTTAATATGGAAATCATATAATAATTTGTGAGTACTCACTGTAGCTTTTCATACGGGAACTTAATTTACCTGTAAAAAAAAAACAGACTTATTAGAAAGAATACTAATAGCTGATAGGAAGACAGTTTTATCCTTTGTAAAATGAGTTTCAATATAAATTGGCTCATAGCATCATTACGCTTAATCAAGGGGTGAAGTTAATGTATTATTTTAAATAAAGGATTATTAGCATCAAGTAGATGATGCGGGCGAGTCATAAAATTACATCAAACACATTATTCTATGTCTCTTTACGATCCTAGAATCATTTTTACAGCCAACACTAAAACTTGTATTGAATTATAATAATAGGAGCATTGATCTTCTTTTGATTTTTCGGCACTAAAATATATCAAATTTTATGTCGAATTGTGTTACTATTAATTTTTGAAAGTGTGCTCCATCGCCTACCAGCTCATCGCTTTCCATCAGATCAGATGAGAGAAAAAAAATGGTTCGGAAAAAGAAAACCAGCGCTTGAAAGGGATATTTTATTTAGAATAGTTCATATCGGGATTGCTACCATGTACCTTTTTATTTGCGAGTTTCCGATATTTTGGCACTGTTGCAAGCGCCATGATCACGGAGTAACTCCCAACAACAGCAGCTTGCAACAGTGCCGAAATATCGGAAACTTGCAAATAAAAATGTACATGGTAGCAATCCCGATATTAAATATTCTAATGTTAGTGACCATGAAAGTTTAAAACAATATAAATTTTATTTATTTTTATTTTGAAAAGGTTTTTATTTTATATCGTTAATATGTACTACCCGATTAATATTAAAACAGGAACCAGTTATATAAAACATGATTGTAGACTCGATATAGAGATAGCTAAATGTCTATCGCGATCGTCGACCATAGATAAGAAGAGAGCGCTTGTCCACGGACGTGGAAATATCGTTTGATTTGTAGAATTGGAAACCATCGATTGAGTATTTTGATTTTATTTTCAGAAATTTTTAGAATTTAACATAGATATAATTAGAACCATGATGGATTTTTTTAATTGTTTTTCGAATCAACTACTGTTTCTTAAAATAGATCTGAAACTTTTCATTTATTAATCTGATTGAGAGAATTAAACTGTGAAACTCGAAAATAATTTTCGAAGATCGAAAAAACATTTTGTCACATACAATCCCTTGGACTCTAAAGCCCATTTCCGAGGACCTACCTGCTCGTAACCAAATAAACCTTTAATTATCGATACATTAATAGTTCCACCGCCCTCAGGAACCGATGACATTCATAAAACGATTTTATACCACTATAAATAACTATAAAAACAACATAAAATAGTTTACTCGGTCGCGATCAATACCAACAATTTTACTACCATTTTTATGAGCCGATGGGAAGCCGAAAATGCCTAATTTGACTTCATTAAGTGCTCGAAAAACAATAAAATTATATTTAACGGGTTGAAAAATATCCACCCTGGATATAATCTGTGTAATGAATCGATATATTTACATATAAAAAGCTTATTTTCTGCTTCAACTTTTACTGCTACGTGTCCACGGATGGCTGTTTACTAATAAAGCTACAATTGTGGCAAATTAAATTAAAACAAGTCTCTGTAATGTTTTAATTATATTTTTAAAATATTTTTTTGTGAATAAGTAAAGAAGTGAGAAAAAACTAGTGCAATTTTAAAACAAAACTCGTCGAAACCCGAGTAATTTATGCGCGTTTACGAAATGCAAATGTCAGACCTTAAGACAATGGCTTTTTTTAAAAAAAACAACACGCAACATGTCAATAAGAGCTGGCTGGAAAAAAATAACCCCTTTTTAAATTTCGAATCGATCCTTTCACACTTGGAACAAGCGGTCGCGACGGTTGATTTCCGTTCTTAATTCAAACAGAAGCTTCTTTTAAATAGGTTTTTATTTCTTTTCGATTTCTGAATGAGCATAGAGTGCGGAACTCAATCGGTAATTTGAATACCGAATGAGATTCGAATTTCGATTATAGATTCATTCGATAAGTGACCTCGTTAAAAGGATATTGCTTATTTTATCGATCTGGCTATTGAATGATCCAATCAAAGGGACTTTTTATTTAAATTAAACTAATTTTAAACCGGAGTCTTGGTAAATTTTATAACATAATAACCACGGTTGGTCGGCTTTGCATATCACTGTATAATTATCCTAGATCTGTCGATATCCTCGCGTATTTATTGCAAAACATGTGGTCAGGGGGGTTAAGGATATTAACACCGCGTGTACTGGCTGGGTTGTTAAATAATTTAATTAGATGTTTACTCTTATCTAAATATTAACGAATATTTCTTGTTAGTAGTTATCGAGCATTACTTTTTGAGCTTCCATACTCAGAAAAAGTGTCATTCGTTAAACTCTTCAATAAATAACGTGCGAACAGGTCTGTGTCGTAAATTTCCTGACGTTCAGAATGTATCCGATCACGAACCCGGTGTGACTTTCATTGGATTAGAAAAATAAAATCTATAAAAACTCATAAAGTGCTCATAAACACGAAGGAGGTAATAAAAAGCAGTCCGATGTCGTCTCTCAGCTGTCGCGCGCTATTTCCGAACGAACGGCATTCAAAAATCGAACGCCATCGAACCGCGAGGGGGATATCGTTACGATTTTAAAATTAGAACGTTCTTTTATTTCTTTTAACGTTTTCATTTCGTGTTATTGCTGATGTCCTGTTCATACTGAACGAAGTATCTTTGTGATCTGTGACGTCATTCGACATGCTTTTCACTTTAGAAAAGTAATAAAGTGCAAAGACCGATATAACGAGACGACGCTGTTTGCTTCGTTATTTGATGGATAATTCGCATTCTGAAAAATTTATGGCTATTAGGAATGAATTATTTTTAATGTTTATTAGTTAAGTAAATAAGGCAATTAATTGGAATAGCTCCGAGGGAGTTGTTATTAGTAATTAACGAAGTGCGGTAAAATTGTTAATTATTGAATAAGTTAAATTGATATACAAGTTGCTCTTCGTGTTTAGTTATTATTGTTTCTTATACAAAAGGTTTGTTGATTATTTATTTTCTTATAATCATTATTATTCATAGGTTTTTAAGATCGATGATTTATTTTCTTTTAAAGTGACGCATTTTCCATTGCACGCAGCAAGAAAAACTGCATCAAGATTTAATCATCACGCCATTATAACGGTAAAACACGATCACTAAATAAATACATCACCGAAAATATGAAAAACTCCAATGTTTTCGTAAGTAAAAGCGTCATTATCCCAAAAACACGTGCCAAGTGGGTGAGTGTCAATGAAACAAAACACAATGTACCGTATTTTTAGACGATTTTCATTTAAATATTACTTTGTTAAAGAAATTAATGTCATAAAAACCGAATTTATTTTTGTGACCGTTACAAAATCGGTTACAACACCGCTCCATTTTACGGAATGTAGGAGATTTTTTTTTTATAGCGTTACACGTGTTCACACTATCGCCGAGACATTGTTGTCGCGATTAAAGATGAGTGAAACGGAGCGTTCTGTCGGAAATTCTTGGTATTACTAGACGAATGACGGTGAGTCAGCCGACGCAGGGAATTCAAATCGTTGATCGGTATTTCATAGATGTTTACGAAATTGTGTTAGATTTATGTTATTAGATACTTTTTACACTGACTCATCCCTTGGATTTTTTCAGTAACTGTACTTAGCTTCTTCCTGATAAATATATTGGAAGTCGACCCCAACACCGTTGAGAAATGGCAGTTAGATTGTTCTTTTACATCTAAATTATCCCTAAACCAATATGAATTCAATCATTTCATAACATACCAGTCTTACGCATTAACCATAAAAATAAATATTTTGAATAATTAATAAAGCGATAAAAATATGATTCTAGACCTATTAATCAGTAAAAACCGGATTTAAACATGATTAATAAAACATATTTTATCGATTTTTATGACTTTTTTAAATACTACGGAATATTAAAGTTGTTATAGTCGCCTATTTTAAATGAAACATATTTAATATTGAATCATAATGAGATGTTTTCCAATACTTGTAGAATAATATCAATAATATGTTGAGAAAATAGGATTGGGTTAAGAAATGAAGGTATTTGTAACAATAAAATTTTATTGCCATTTTCGAATTTTATTGCCTTGTTTGTTATAGAAAGGGACATGTTTTAGTGTGTTATTTTTACCTACGACCGGGTAATCAGCTACGATTTTTTTTTGTTTAAATATGGACTAACAAAAATATTATTTTAATCAATTTATAACAAAGAATTCTTTTAATGATTAGGTATCACGGTTTCAGTTTGCTTTCAAATTGGGATAATTTTGATTCCACACATGGTTTTGTTACAACGTCATCAAGAAAACCTGGAAAGTCTTTCGGTTTCCTATCATTAAAAACTGACTTCTTGGTAAAACTCCACTTTAAAGCCAACTAAACTAAACCAAAAAAACCAAGCTATCATGCAAAACATACTTTAATGCAAAACATTTTCCAATTCACAACAGCTTAAATCCTCTAGGTACACGTGCCACAAACATCTAATACAAATAATAATTAATTTCCCCATTCTAATATCCTTCATTTACGTCCCAATCGTCCCTAGGGCCTGAGATCAGAGACGAAGCCGGTAGCAAATCCTAGCGTCCGAGCTGTCAAAGTGACATACGGATGACAGACGTCAGGAGACGGTCTCGGGTTTATAAGGGACTTATCGATTAGGCCGTGTTTAGGTAAATTGGAGATGGAATGATGAAGATGGCACAGGATCTTGGAAACATGGTCTGAAAATGTTGATTTATTTAAAAGTTGTGTGAGTGTATAAGTTTGGTATACTTAAAGGCTCAAAAGCTGTTTTCAAGTTTAATTTCAAAATTCTTCTCCAGTTAATTATGTAAATCATAAAATGTAGTGAGCTCTGCTCGATCATTAAAAGCTTTACTATTATGACATAACATCTTAGTTACGATAATCACCCATCACTAACGTAGAATATATGAAAATAAACCCCACCCACGGGCATAAAAACAAAAAGAAAAATTGTTAAAAGCGCAAATAAATTTAATATTACCAATCTCGAAATGTTTCGTAACGAAAATCATTAAACTGACAAACATCGTAAAGTGGCGACGAAATAGAACGCGTTCGTCGGTTTATATTTTTAAATTAAGAATACGACATATTTTTAAAGTTCGAACGGCGACATTTAAAACTAATCGCTGTTTTCGATTCCCGCGTATTTTGAAAGAGTTCGAACTTCGAACACTGGCGGGGGTGTTCTAAATTTGAAATGTTTTCGATTTTCGAACGGCTGCCAGGACGCGTCAATGGCGGCGCCGTGAAAAATTGCGCGGGAGTTATGAAATGCGTTTGTTTCTTATTTTTATTGTTTGCGGTGACGTGCCGGTTGATTTTCCTCGTTTTTCGTTTGGGATGCATGTTTTTGTTACAATGAAATGGGGCCTGTCATGTAAGAATCCCAAGCTTGCGTAAGATTGCTTGATTAAGCGGGGAATTAAATAAAAAAAAATGCTGTCAAGAAATCTGAAAAAACTGCGACCCATTTCCTTACGATCGTTAAAACAACCACGTCTTTTCCCATTGTATCCAAATCTTTCTTCAAATGATAAATTTTTGTCATCGCATTAATCATCAGTGCTCGCCAAATCTTGGTATCCGGGAAACCCCAATGACAGAAACTTCATATTGCAAAATAAAACAATTCCCCGGCACGTGTCTTGAATACAAGTTATTTACTATTTAGGTAATTGTACAGGAAAACTCGTGATGCCATATGTCTAATAATATGGGTTTCTGCTTATCTCTTTGATTGCAACATTCATGGCCTGTAAATTGTATCTCCTGTACTTGATCTAGAGTCTGGCTTTTGCCAAGTACTTGTTTACTTGAATGATACTGAATACTTCAATTATTTCATTTGGAAGTTATTTGGCTTGTTAACTTGTCTTGCTTTTGGTTAAGATATTCTTTGATAATTTTGTTTACTTTCTTCAACACAACTTACAAGCTTGTATTTTCTATTTTGACTGCGCTGTTTATATAGATGATACGGTACAGCAGTCTGAACTTTGGTCGACAGTCGACAAGTCAACCTTTTACTTCATACTTTTTAGTAATAAACTGTTCTTCACCAAAAGGTCTTCTCTTATAGATGTATTTCTAAACATCAGGTCAGCTTTATGAAGTCATTTCTCACAGGCAGCGCGTGAGCAATTCTAACTGTGATGCGTATCGCCTCAAACAATAGGCAGCTTTGTGTAGCGTCAACAGAAGAGGAAAGTTTGGCAAAAACTGCGCGTTCGCGGTTTTATGGACTAGCTGCTGATGGGTATCGATTTCGTTTGCGCAAGAATGTTTCAAGGGACTTCTGCGGTTGGACATGGAGGAGAATTTTAAGTTTGTATTACTGGTTGCTGCTAGACTGGAAAATGAGAGGTAAATAATGATGATTGGTGATTGAACGGTGTAGTAACAGTAGGTAACTTTTTACAGTTGCATAAGCTGTAGTTAAATGAAGTCGGTTAAAAAGTAAGATATACCCGCGACACTAATTGAGATAACTTACAAGAAACAATGATTATCACGACAGTATCTATCAAACAGCTCTATATATTGAACAACTAATCTCAATATTGCACTGACACCCACAATTAAATCATCTATCTCCCAAAGCGTGCTTAGAAAATCTGGCAACCATTCAAATCGTTACTTTAATTTTGAAAATCAAACTCACTGTTTCAAATTTTATGTACCAACGGTGCACGGCAATTCTCCTCTATTTATTGACATTATTGTGCAATAAACTGTATTACAAGAAACGGTTACTATCTCTCGGTTGGATCTCCTTTCAAACAATAAACCTTTGTTGCAGTCATGCAATTTTTTTGCTATCCGTACACGGCAACATTTTGCAGTTCGATAGCAATCAGTCAAACATGAATGACATTTCAGTCGGACTTTTACAAATTTTTCTTTTTCGCACGCTTAGCATATTTTTGCATCTTGTTCTTACGATGGTGAGTTAGAAAATCGCTTGGCAGGCTGTTTGAGAACAACGTTTTTAAGTTTGTGCGTTTTACCCAACAACGTATAAATTGTTCTCGCTTAGGTAACTAGAAGGTATTTGCTAAATGCTAGGATTTCTAATGGAAAGGTTTCAGGTACGTGTTTTATGTAAAAGTCTTTCTTCGTCTTATGATCTTCCTTGTTCACATTTTTATCGTCGATCGGTCCCAAATCGGGATCCATAGTCATCATTTCCTGCTCGTGATATATGTCCCTACGTTAATACGATTTCTAATGAAATCCTCTAAATTATAATGCATTAGCTTCATATTTATCACCGCTCGATATCTGGGCACTCTACATAAACTTTTACGATTGGTTATTTTAGACGTGAAGAGTACCCAATTAACCTTTTAAGTTTGTGCGACATCGCTTAGCTGTCGTTTACTATAATGGTATCGTAAATCACTAACACACGCTATTTGTATCTGTAACTCGATTCTCGATGCGTTATCGATACATAATGAATCGGTAAAACCATCGATTTAACGTTATCGATTAATTAAGTGCCGGTACAACACTATGCTTAAGAATCCTAAATTCGAATGCACGTCAAAATGAATCTTTGATTCGTGTCGTGTTTGTTTTGAATTTGGAATGCAGACGCATTCTGTATTCAAATTTTTGTGTTCCATGTTTGAATGTGGTAATGATGTTATTAAAGTTTGTCATTGTCATTGACTGTTCATAATTTTTTGTTTTTATTTTTAATTGTTGAGACGTTATTAATTTTAAATTTTGAATAACAATAATAATCTATTAAGTTAGAGTCGTTACTTGAGGTTGTAGACCTTAGCGTTATTTTTCATTTAAAACTAATTGTTTATTGGCAATACTATTAGGAAAAAATAATTTTCATTTGGAAGTCTAACAAAAGAGCTGGCATATGGTTCAAGGCTGCCAGCCCACTTATTACTAGGCCAAGCTCATTACACCAGCTGTTAGTGTTAGTACTGACACTGCCATAAACGGATGTATACATATTCTAGCAATTATCGACTGCTAACTGCTTTATGAGCTGTTTTAAACTAATGTTCGTTGGTTTAATCAATTCTGGTTTAGGTTTTAATGGATGGTTTGTGGTTGTAGATGAAGAATTTTTTATAAGTTTTGTGTTTTCTAGGACTAGCCTTAGTAGAGTAATCTTTTTACGTATTTATGTACAGTAATGGTAAATGAAAGGCAATTTCAGTGCAATATATTTGGGGTTTTTCTAATATTTTTTTAAAATTTGAGATGTATTTGCTCTTGACTCTAGTCTAGGTCAAAGATGACAGAGACAAAGTCTACGATGGACCCAGAAGGAGCCTGTTCGCTCTAACTTTGAAAAGATAAAGGTTTTAAGCGTTCCACTCCTTTGCTGTGCGCATTATGAAAAGTTTGCATTTTTTAAGTTTGATTTGTAAGCACTAACACTTTTTGAAACCAACTTTTAAATACAAATATCCAGATATCCTTTAGGTTGAAACCGTTATAGTTACTACAAAAAATATTCGTTCAATAACCTCTTGATTAGAATGCACGCTTATTACGTATTCGTCCATAATACTGCAGCGATTAAATCATAATTCTTGTTTTATATTCGTTACAGGTGTCATGGCGTCATTGGATCCTACATCTGCTCTATTAACGACATTAGAAAGAAAGCTGTTTTAGTTGTAAGTGAAGAGTAATAGCAGTCATATAATTTGAACGTTAAAATAATTTATTAACTTGTACTAAGTGTGTAAGTAAACATTTCATTTTGTGTTTTATTTTGATAATGGTTTGTGCAATGCGAAAGATGAATAACAAAGGAAAGTAAGTAAGGTATAGCATTAGCTATACTAGGAGACCTATACTAAACCAAACAACAACAAACATAAGAAAAAATCTGTCATCCATCAACTATTTTTTTTAATGGACTTTTGTGACAGTATAACACGTCCGTACATATTCTACACCAAGTATCAAATTCAAATCTCCAACTTCATTCCATAACAGAAGAGTCTCTCCATTCATCAAATATTCAATCAAATCATTCACTCACTCCTTCAATAGTGACGCGCTGCACCAATCAGGCATCGATACATTCATTCATAAAGGTGTGTTTACAAACATTTAGTGTGGAGCATTAGCGTCGCGGCTAAACACGCGAGCGGCCAGCGCCAGCGGGAAATTAGTCGAAACCAGTTGAAAGCGGTTAAGATTATGATAATGAGCTCTCGACTCCCGGCGCCCGGTGGGAAGCTACCCGTGTTCGCTATTGTTCGCTAGATTAGTCGATTTTAGACGATAATATCGATTTTGATTTTGTAATAGAGCAGCTGTGGGCTGCCCATTGCAGGAGTGTGCTAAGATGAACTCAAACAGGCAGAGATGGAGATAAATCGTGAAGAATTTATAAAAGGAAGAAAGAAAGAGTTTATTTGCGGCCAATATGACGCATACCAAAAATACACAAAAATTACAATTATATACAAGAAAAATTGGGAAGATTGGCGCCAAATCCGTGCAAAACGGACAACAACTATCACTATCACCGTTACTAATTTATTATATATCGTCAAAAACAGCTTAAGCTAGAGCGTAAGGACTGAGATGAGAAATTGAAGCTGAAGGCTTAAAATAACCTAAAAGCCAATGGCTTTGCTCGGAATTTCCTTTTGTGATCAAATCAGAAATGAAGAGATCCGAAGGAGAACCAAGCTTACCACTTAAATTGCCACAAGAATTTTCAAACTAAAACTAAACTTGAGTGTAATTAGGTCCTGCGTTGCTCGCAGAATGGATGGTCGATGAGGTCGAAAGGTTCTGGAGTGACGACCTTGAAACAGAAGATACAGCGTTTTAACTCGACCTGATGAAGGCCAGGGAAATCCGCTGAATACGAGACGCACAGGGCCGGTCGATGTGACGACTCTTGAGGAAAGCCTAGCATATCCAGCAGTATTTCAGCCAAAATGAAGATGATGAAGTGAATCTTGAATATTAGTCTATTGAGAAATGTGTTGCTTTGAGAATTGTGTCACGAAAGAATGCTGAATTGATTCGGACGTTTTATTGACCTGAATTATAAAAAATTTGGCGCGGATTAAAAAAAAAACGGCTGAAAGATATTGTTTAGATTCTCTATAAATATCAAAGTAGTCTAGCTGCACTAAAGTGTTGGTTTTTATTTCAATCCAATGTAAAAACAAACAAAAGACAAATATCTTGCGACAGGGCATGCTTTAAGTTTTCTATTTGTACGATATTCACAGTTCTTATAATTTTCGTATGACGCATCATGGAGACGTTCCCACAGCTGAACTATACGACCACATGGAAATACCACTAATAGCTGATGATTTATACAGGATTTTGCCCTTTACATAGTCGCATTAAAGTACGGATTAGCGTAAGTGTGATTCGTAAGGCGGTGTTAACTGTGTCGAAGTCTTAACATTCATGTCTCGGGGCACTCGCCTATACCTAATAACCATCAATGATCGGGCCGATTGTGAAAAATATCATTAAAAAACCATCAGCGCTTGATGATTTGAATGTTCCACAGATGATTCGTGTGGCCGGCCATCAACCACAATCGATTCTTTATTTTTTTTTCTTAGTATTTTTATTAAATGATTGAGCTTCGTCGTGAGCGCTCATTTATAGTCTGCGGTCTTTAACGTTCGATTTTGCGCTACCGAAAATTATCTACAGCGACGAGAAATAAACATTTTAGTTCCAACTACAAAAAAAACATATCAAGTCTAAGATCGTGGGATTGCTGTTCGAAAAAGTTGATGAGTCTATGGTAATGATCGAGCTAGAGGATCGATAGGTCACGCCCACTTATAGATGCAGGGGGAGGGGCGCAAATCGAATTAGTGAGTCCGATGCATCGATTAGCCTCGAACGTATCGGCAAAAAACACGATTAGCCCCGAAAATCATCGACAGCCGAAAAAAGGTAACAACCGTCGGTTAATGGCGGTTTTTGTTCGAAATTTGAAGATTTGAATTCGTAAATTCATCCGCAAGGCGTTCGAATCATTTGTCAGTGACAATTTTTTGGTTGCAATCGATTTTTAAATACAGGTTACAGTTTTTATTCGGGCCGCATTCGCGCCCCAAGATTCCACGTTTTTGGAGACTTGAAGCTTTCGGTTTTTGCCGATAATAAGATAATTGGAGTAAAAAAGTTTCAAAAAATAAACTTCGGAAAGTTAGTGCTCATTTGCTTAAAAGAGAAGGAGACTACGTTCCTTTTTATTGCATAGTGCCTCCGTCCTTGCTGGCGTCACTATTCGACCCAGAACTGACGTAGGCATGGGAAAGCACGCGATTTTTTGCTCTAAACGGGACACGGGACAAATTCTTCGGGGCATCAAGGCTGTGGGAACCGATTGCATTCCGCTTGCGACTCGTAGGGAAATGCTCTTTTTACGATCCGAACCGATACTATCGGCCGATGAATCGAGTCGATTAATTACGGCGTCGAAATTCGAATGTTTGCGGTGACGTTCCTCGGCCAACACTAATTAACGGTCGGGACGAAAGCAACGTTTAATTTTTAAATTTAAAGTTATTTTGGAAACTGCGAACGTGTTTCGCTACCGTGAATTGTTTTTGCGTTCTTAATATTTCTACTAATGAGTTAGGTACGAAGTATTTATGATCAGCGATTGAAACAAAAACTAAATCAAATAAAGACAGCAATGCAAATAATTATAATGATGAAGAATTTTCATGATTAAACTAATGATCGTTCGTGCCAAAACTCAACGAAGCGTAAATACTTATATCTCTACCACATAGATCAACAAATTCTGGCTGTCAATGAAACTTTTTGCAATCTAAAGTATTATCAGACAATACGGTCTAGACTATAGAAGGCTTTTACAAGACCTCGCTGTCCTCAATATCCTTATTTTTTGCCACTCACGTCGCTAAACGATATAAAAACGATTGAATCGAAGCTCGCTCGACCTTATTCAATTATAGTGACAATAAAACGATGCGAAGCTATAGGCCGCCACGATTTTATTGATGTTAATTGTTAGTTTTATTAACAACCTCCTTTGAGTACCTGGCCATCGCGCGTCATCAAAATTGAAAAAAAAAAAGAAAAATGGAGCAAAAAAGTTGCAGTTGCCGCGAAAAATGACAGTTGACAGCTGACATGAGTGAATCTGTGGCCGGCCTCTTCGGTCTCATGTTCAATCAAGATGGGGGCTAATCTTGCATTTATGACTATTGGTTTTGATAGCGATTATACGAGCTTTATGACTGCAAATGACGTCTTTGCGATTGAATAGTGATGTTATAGAAACTTTAATTGAAAATTTAATTTACTCGTGCACTCGATTACTTGTGGTATTATATTTGATTAGTGATGTAGAAAACGAGACTAGTTTTATTGTAAAGTTAATCTGAATACCGCATCTCAGTTACTATAAAAGCTGCAGAAGAAATTGCTGTTGTTAAACTGAAATACGCTCTATTGTGAATAGCTAAAGTTATTTTTTGGTTGTAACGTTTTTTTTGCAAAAAGCTATGAACTTTACTTCCCAACTACTCTACAAGTAATAAAAAATAAATGCAGTTTTATAGTTATATTAATTACTGTTTTAATTAGAAATCTATTTACTTTCGCTATTTTATGATTTTTTTAATAAGACTTTACGGAATCATTACTGTTTATTGAAGAGTCTACCTACCATAAATAGATATTTTTACCACACTTAAAAACAAAATGTTTTATGCGAATAGATATACCTATTATTTTTACGGATATATTTATTTTCAGTTATATTATTATAGTGCAGTGTTAGTATCATAAAAAGGAAGAGTTTTAATGAACAATCACTGTCTTTAAACACCCGTATTATGTTCGTATTAGGTCAGCTGACAATTTCGTCACTCACTTTCAAACGTAGCTTATAATTCTTCCAAGTCCACACAAATCCATATAAATGAAGCCCGAAGTCCCGCAACATACACTGACATATTAAAGAAACACGCGAACACAGCTTTAAAATGCATATTTATATGCAAAGTAGTAGAGAAACATCATAAAATTAACTACGAAATTAAAACAAAACGTCCTTGCAAGTTCTAATCGATAAGTGCAATTCGAGGCACGGACTATGCAAATTTTGTATGTAAATATGCTTTTTAATCAATGTTAAGGCTTAGTGTACTAACAATACTATCGGAAGGCAACATTCAAATGTGTGCAGTATCAGCGGGACGAATCGGTAGCCCGTTCCTTGAACGCGAATGAATATTTATTTCGCATAGCAGTTTATATGATACGATTGTTCGTAATTTGTCGTTTAATGTCGTATCGGAATCTAGAATAGGGATGCGGAATTGAACTTGGTTTTTATTGGTCTGGATTTGCAATGAGAAAGCTTTAGTTTTGAAGTAGATATCATCAATTGAAAAAAGAATGGAAGTTTCGACCACGTTTGAATTTGGAATGTAATTTTTCTTTTTTAGTTTAGAATTAATTTAGTTTTCTTTTTTAATTCTCTATTCAAAAATGTATTCTAATTACTGTCTATTGTTTCGAAGATAGACTGATACATATTATTTTCAATAAAAGCTTCTGCCAACGACTTCGCCCGCTTGAAATTCAAAAAAATAAGGAGACACACCTATATGATATGTCTACCCGAGTGGCAAGTTTCATACAAATCTCTTCAGCCGTTACGACGTGAATAGTTACAAACAAAATCTCGCTTTTAGAATATTAGACTGACAGTCTCAATTGTAGTTTTCAAATACAGCTACACAAACAAGTGATTACAAATCACAAAATACCCAACCCAATATATCATTTAGCATTCTTCAAGAAGCCATTTTGACCCTCCATAGCCGCCATTTTACATGTTAATTTAAACGTGTCTGCCATTCAGGATCGATGTTATTATTCAATATTACACACATTAGACGATAATGCGACGCGTAATAATTGAATGGCGTTTGACATAGCCAATGCCGTGTCACAGATCAGAACTCATTATCTATGATATTCACTTGAAGATTTATACGATGGTGATGTTTGGATGGAAAATTTGAATTGAGATTCGAAAATTGAAAAATAGAATGTTAGGAATTAAATGACAGTTTAGTTCTGAGTTAACCCTCAAATTGTTAAGTAATGAAGTAGTTACCGATTTGATTTTTGAAACATTATGAGAATTTGAATTTAAAGTCGAATAGGTATCTATTTAAGGATTGAAAATTATTGAATTGAAAAAAGTGAATTTAATTGGTTGTGAATTTTGAAAAAGGAATTTAGAGACTTCGTTTCGAGTCAATCGAAAAACAATTAATATTTTTAATCAAACAAAAACTAAATAACCAATCTAATAAACGATACCTATAACCATAAAATCTTTAAAGTTCAGAACGAAAGAGCACATTTACATAACCCATAATAACAGTCCATTACTGACTATTAATCTTTCAATATATACGTTTTTATAACGATTCCTAATCATCAAGTGTTTCCTTTGTGCCGTAACATCCTGCGACCTTACTATTGACGATATGGATCTGAATATCGCAATAGATCTGATTATACTTGGAAGTTGGAACGATTGTATTGTTTTGTTATAATTGTTGTTGATTTGTTGCGGGTTTAGGGGTGGGTAAGATTTTTTTTTGTATTTATTGCTTTTATTTTTCTTTCTTTAATTTGATGGTCACAGAAAATGGTTCGTAAAATCTAAGTGCTTAAGAACTGTTATAGTTAGTCTTAAGAAAGATTGTAACAATTAATTGTTTTCTTTACTACAAAGCCTTGTAATCAAACATTAAAAACGTCTTCTATTCTTTCATCTTGGAGTCACACACGCTAGTTTCTTGTGCAGAAAGCAGGCTTTCCATTCCAATATTACCAAAGAACCTTCCAGAATAGCTCTCCTACAAGGTACACTAACCTCAACGTCTCTAGTTATTGCTAATTCGCCAATCACTATTAGCATACGAGACAATACAATAATCACGCCTCGAACGATCTCGATGGCGACCCGCGGGTGTGCAGGTTAATTGTGGCTCTAATGTTCCTCTATTAATTGATTTTGTTGCTGGGCCATTCTAGTTTATGAACCTATACCTGAGTGAACCTGTACCTTCTTCTATTATTTTATCAAAAAAATAAAAGAAGAAGCAACACTGCGTTGAAATTTCGTTGACGTCATGTTTCACCTGTATCTACATTATGCACAATAGTGACCATTTTCCTTTTTTTCTTTGACTAAAAGAGGTGGCTAGACAACCAAGACCAGAAGAATTAGGGTAAGTTCGAAGAGACGAGTAGTATTCCTGGAAGAACTTGGGTGAAAGTTTTTTCACAGCAGTGGGACAGTTATGGCGAATAAAAAAAAAATTGTGGTGAATACGTTAACTGATTTATTTAACGAAACTATTAATTTATTGAATATATGATAACAATGTTAATTTGCCATACAAAACTAGAATAGCCCCGAAACGGAGTCTAATAACTATCGGTATTCAATTGTTTCTAATAGTTGTTCGAACAATAGGGGCACGGAGACCCCTGTCGCACTTACAGGGTTAGGTGATTATGTTGGTAATTCGAAAAGGTGTCGTTTTCTTCAGTTGGTAGTGTGTGTGATTTGATTGGTAGTTAGGTAATTATCGCTTGAATGACGTACTTTTTTCTTACGTAGATGCTATGATCGTTTGTTTTTGAGTATATTTTGCCAGCGGCTTTGCCTGCATGACAGTCAGAAATTTTACTAAGGGAACATACTCTAGGGATAGAAGTATGATTTTCCTAATCCAGGACTTGACCCGTGGGTCAGTGGTAGATTTTCATTTAAGTCAGTTAAGATGTGATTAGGTGACAAACAGACAGACAGCATTACTTTCGCATTAAGTACGTGTTAATAGTATGGATAAGGATGCTCCTTAGTCCATAATCTTACCTGTTGCCAGAACTGCGCGAGTAGATATATTCTCTCTTTCTTGAAGAGCCAGTCCATCGAGTGCATAGCTTGCACCTCCGCCTCCGGTGCGGCGGGCAGGCTCGCGGCGCCCGTGGGGTGCATCCGTCCTGGTCTCAGGCCCGGCTCATACTGACCCCGTCAACCTCGCTCCACGCGTGCCAACATCACAACACCAACCGATCACCACCGAACATTCTATTTTCAAAAATGACTGTTCTTGACTCAACACTATCGATTGTTCTTTCCTTTGCCTCGCGTGTCAATTCTTTTTTCTTTCTTTTTTCTTGTTCAGCCTGAAACAGAAAAAAGGCGATTGAAAGGGGGAAGGTTTAAGGTTTACATCGATTCTATTGTCTGTAGACAATCGGCCACTCGGTTTTCGTGTCGAAACTAATTTGCTTGCGAAGTTTGATCAAAGCGATAGCTTACGAAAAAGTAAATTGACAGGTCCGTGGATCGAAAAGAACAATCGGGCGGTAGACGATTGTGGAATACAAAGGAAAAGTATGAAAAATGGGAGCGGGTTTGTCAATGACGTAAGTCGTTAGTTATTGGTCAAAGGACAAAGATTACTGGCGGGTTTCGACGATAATTATAGCCTGTATTAACTGTTTGCTATTCTAGTTAAGTTGTAATTTGCTGAACAAGAAAATAGGTTAAAGTGTGTAGGTGTGTGTCGAGCAACTTGTCGCCGCTATTGCGAAACTTTAACTAAACTGAACATGTTAACTCTACGGTCGGAGTTCTGAAAAAAGTTCCTTGTTGACACTGTCGAAAGGTCATAAAAAAAGTAAAAAGCACAACTGTCATAATTATACACATTCGAAAATGGTACACGACATTCGAATATTGAATATCTAAAAGTCATTCTAGAAACGCATTCTAAAGAAAGTCGTTATTTTAGCGGGAAAACGGTTTTTACGTCCTTACACGAAACTGTTTGTTTCTTTATTTAGTTCATGTTATATTAAATACTAAATAGTATAATAAAACATGTAAAAACTTATCGCCACCCAAACAAAGAGCCGTAAACTGCTACCTGTGAATTTGTGAGGCCGGCCCAAGGCATAGACTGTGGCGAAATGAGAAGCTTTTTTTTTCTGGGAACTGAGAATTTGCTATAGAGAATTTTATTTAAACTTTTTTTTAATTGAGTCCAAATTAATTATAGAAAATTTGCGTATCCTAGTGGCTTGCTAAGAGATACTTTTAGAGTGGGGTGTTTAATATAAATTTTTGCTTGTTTCGGAGTCTCCTATATAAGCAATTTGTATCGAAATGCCTCATCATCATATCAGACGAAAATCTTCCACTGCTGGACATAGGGCTCCCCCAAGCGTCGCCACAACGACCGGTCATGTGCGTCTCGCATCCATCGGCTACCCGCAACAAAAATGCCGAAATGCCTATGTTTTGTAATTGAAATAAACATTTTATTTATTTATATTTTTTACAAATTATAACAAAACGTGCAGCAGTGAATTCATTTATTTTTAATGGATTTAAGCAGTGTTTCCTCAAGTTTCCTTCGTGCCTCGGAAAACATGTTAAGTCGTTGGTCCCGGCTGTCATTTGTAGATCTTTGGCAGTCGTTACGGATTGTCAGAAACCAGTAAATATGACTCCAGTCTTGCTAATAAGTACCGTGTTACCCAGTTAACGGGTTGTGGAGTCTGGTAGGCAGCCGCTCTATGTAAAATACTGGTATTCAGCTTAATCCGGTTCGACTGGTTTTTTTTATTATTTTTTTATCCCGCTACCATCTCCCAAATTGCACAGCCCCCCGCAAGTCGGCCTCTAGGGTTGGTACGTTGAATTACTGCCATGTCAATCAATAAACATGATAAGTGCGGGACTTTCGTGCTAGCCGATATGCAAACAGGATTACACGCCGCACGAACGCTACACGCGTTGAATCGATTAGTCGATTGTACGAATCGATTGCTGATGGTAATTAGAAACTAAATGTGACAGTGTAGGCTGTGCGGTTAGATTTCTGTGCCTGAGGAAAGTAGAGACTGTTATGTCAGTGATTGCTTGTTTATGGAGTTGGTTTGTTGGGTGAGGTTAATTGAAAATGGAGTACCTATTGACTTTTACATAAGTATAGTAATGTAGTATACCTGGGAGGTAACTTAACTTAAAGTTAAGCTCGCCTTTGAACATTGACTTAACTTTCACTGACCTGTACTATTTGTTGTTTGAAATGGTGCACCTACACTAAAAATGATGAATATAAAGTATTGTTTATTTTAAGTCATGTTCTTAGATTTTTTTTTTTTTTACATTTTTGACTAGTTTTTAAAGAGAAAATTGCAGAAAGCTTAATAAAAATACAAAAAAAAAATACTGTTTTCCCTATTTTAAAGTGAGTCACCGACTCTGACAAAATATATAGCGGTAACCATCCACTTTGCAGCAGTTCATATTAGTTAATATTCATTAACGGGGGAGGTCAGATGTACTGATAAGCTGCAGTCGTTATTAGTAACGCTTTACCCCACGTAGTTAAACTTGTGTTACATATTACACAAAACAAAATAATATTAACTGGTTTATAACAACAGAAATGTAGAAACATTTTCTCGTGTTTTTCTTTTCAAAAAAAAATTTTGACAGCAACTGTCATTGACATAATTTTGACAGCCAAATGTCACTAAACGACACTGACACTTTTTATTGTTGAAATGTTAATAGATGGAATATGTTATTTTTAATTGGCAGTAAAAAAAGAAGAGGCGACACTGTAATTTTTCCTAGAAACTATCATAAAAACGGAAGCTAGCATCGAATTCTACTGCCGTCTTAATAAAAAAAAAAGAAATTGGCCCTTTGAATTCAGTAAGAAAGCTAACAAAAAAATTGAAACCTCAATTTCAAAATCGAACGTCAACATTCGTTGTTTGCGTTTTGACAGCTGAACTTTTTTTTACTGGGACCTAGAGGCAAAGGTATAAGGATTACTTTGTTAGAATTTTTGATTATTCGATAGATATTGGTAACTTTGTTAAGTTTGTCATCGATAGTAATCTCAGGTCGCGTGTTGGTCGCCTGTTCGCTTCGTCCCCTACTACAATGGCTTCTAACAACTTTATTTTTCGACAAAATCTTAAAATATGTCTACGTTGGAATATAATATAAATTAACTGTGAATTAGAATTGTAAATTATTTTGTCGTGTGGCTAAGTGGTTTGTGTCGTGTACTTGTTCGTTCAAAATTGGCGGGTAATTGAAAACTGTTGAAGGAATCGTTGACTAGTGATGTGAAAAGGCACGTATAGCTTTGAGTTTGTGATCTTTCGAGATCGAAATAGAAATGGCTTCCTTTAGGCAAAAAAAATCAAAATAATAAATGTTCGCCACAGACAAATATATTGCTAGTCTTTGCTAGGTACAAGAATACCAGATTGGTTTTTTATGTGAAAATTAAGTGTTTTTCAAAGGGTATTCCTACTCATCGCATTTTTTAAATTTTACGATCGCCAGGAAACACGGAAAGTGAACTGTCTCAATGATAAACCACTAACATAAAAGATTTTAATATCTATTAAAGAAATCGCTCCTATAATACTTTCTTCCTTCATACCGAACCTTAGGCGCATCATTATAATGATTTAGTAAACCATTAAAAACTATTTTACGACTATCCAAAGACTACTCAACAAAAACGAACGAAAACACGACCGCAAACATTTTTATCACTGTTGTAAATAAAAAATACCCTCAAATTCTAAAACACATCGGAGAAATCTAATACAATGGATACAAATCATTTCTGTAAACACATTAATGACCGCTATGTTTTCCTTCCTAAGGTGTATTTTCGTGTGTTTTTCAATTTTTGGGGGTAAATAAAATTTTGGCGCGCGAACAGTCGATAGTGAACCTTGCCATAGTAAAATCTATCGTGCATCGAAATCGCTGTGTTCGTGACGGAAAAGTTTGCTAGTACCATTCAATCGATGCCTTTTAGTTCGGCGTTTTTTCACTAACTTTCTAACCTAATTATTTATTCACATGCAACGGTTTAGAAGAAAAAAAAAGAGGGTTTAATTCCAGTAGCTTTTTGTGTCCTGTACCATGGAGTTATTGTATTGTAGAAGTTTGAGATTATTTGTGAAAAATTAATCAGTGCTTTGGCTATCAAACTTCAAAGAACCAATCAAATAAAAAAAAAATCACCTAAAGTCGCTGAAAAGCAATTGAAATGAGGATTTTATAAAACGGTTGTCTTGTCATTCCATAAAAAGCTAGACCAGACAATCAAATCCAGCGAAACGACTCCGAATTTCAAAAATAATCAATTCCCAGCTCTCTGAACGTTCCATTTCTAAATACCTTACCCTTCCGTTTCCTTTTGTTCATATCGACACCGAACTTTGTACCAGATATTAGTCATGTTCGGCCATTTTGATTTTTTTATGTTCTTTTTTTAAAAATCTGTTGCGGTCTTCTCTTGTGCTCTTTGAACTACGCTCGACGTTCTGAAATTCGATTATTTCATTTCTGTTCTTTGATTGATGCGTTTTGTTTTCTCTTTTTCGAGCGGAGCGGTTTTCGAACTTGTGCTAAGTGCCCTTTTGTCGTATTGGTTTAAAACGAGTGTTCTTTTATTGAATGGAGTTACGTTTTTTAGGATTTGTGTTCGATTCGGTGCAGTGAGCTGTGTGCCATAGTTTTAAGTGAAGAGAACGTGCTGCAACAGTGATACCAATACAGACTGTTAACTAGTCACTTTGACATACTAGTTCGTTACCGCAGTATCAAAGTCTCATGTTAGACACTTAATGACAGCTTCGTGTTTATAGCCACTCAAACCTTTCTTAACCTCATAATATTAATCTATAAGCTCATTAAAATTATTAATTTACGTCTTTCATAAACAGACATAAAACGGCGCCCTAACACTAAATAAGTACAAAAAAATATTTTAAACCAATTACTTGACCGTACGACAAATAACGGTTATCACTCCAATAAACATTAATTCTACGAAATGATCAATTTCTATTTCACTTGCGATAAGGTACATCACTTTTTAACGTCCCCCTATCACGATAGTGACGCGCCATTCGATTATTAAATGGTATATTATCGATACAGTTGTATCGAGTCGCGTGCCTGTTTATCACTGGCAGGTGCGATGTTCAATTTCTTTTTTTTTTCGATCGCCATTATGTTATTGTCATAGTTTTCTTTATTAAAATTGTATAATAGTATAAATATTGTGTGTCACTTCGAAAGGTCCGGCGTGTGATCGTAATATGTCGAACGTTTTGATGTTACGGTTGGTTTTTATAGGTCAAAAGGAGCTGTTTGTAATGTCAAGGTGTGTTCTAACAATTTAAAGAGGTTATTTATTATTCGTAACAACTTTGTCAATGCTACAAACATCTACAATATTAACACTAAAGAGAAATTGTAGAAGTTGACGCAGCGTGAACCATAGACTATTTTTTTACTACATTAAAAATCTAAACTTTTTTCGACGTCTCATATTTTTTTGTATCTAAAATTCAAGAATCAAGGTCGTATAGGAGAATGATTCAAACAATACAGACGACATGCTCTAATAGGTGTAATATATCGGAATTAATAATTAGCCACAATTACTGAGGCTTGTTGAATGGACGAGAAAAAATAGCATTGTCATGAATGAGTCAAGTACAAAAAATGTATCGTTCTGTGATCAAGTAACTGGTTAAAAAATATAATAATTCATTTTTGATAATATCAAAAATGAATTATTTTGCGTCTTAATTATATTAAGACTAGGTTTTGAATTTGAACCAAATAGACTATTTGAAATTCGTTTGTGTCAGTTTGAGTGATCAAAAAAATTTATTAAAAGGTTAAAGTCGGGAAGGAAGGTCATTATTAGCTTGCAAATGTTTAATTGCAAAGCATTATTTTCATATAAATAAGGAAAGTTCAGTATTCCAGTAGGTAAGTGTTAACTCACAAGGAATTATTGGTACCACTGTCAGAAGTCAGAACTCTGCAATTTTCCATGCAATATAAAAATGTGTAGCTAATGTAATATGTCTATGTAGCAAGAAGCTGTCATCAAGTTACATTAATTACAAAAAGTATCGCGTATTTGAACAGGTAATTAATTAAATATGAGTAATGTTCAGTGCATTATTGCATTTCCAATGGCTGTTTATGAACTCATTTGTATGCAAAACGACCACTAGTAGGCGAGAGTGTTAAAATTTAATATGGCCGCTGCTGAATCGCAACTATAGAATTTTTACTTTCAATAACTTAAAGTTCTGCATCCAAAAAGCATTAGTTTCAAGCTTAAAACTTAGTAGACAATGCTAAAATCTGCATAGTGGCTATAATTTATTGGTTTGCAAAACTTCTGCTTTGCAAATCTATTTTGTGTAATAAATCCTTCAAGTCGACATTGAAGCATGTCAAACTGTGGTTGAAACATTGCAGTGTACTGCTTAACATAATTCATTCGAGATATAATAGCAGCCAGAAATTAAACAAAGAACTTTACAGAAAAACTAACCAAAAATATTTATTTTTGTACTTTTTTATGTCACACCACAACCTATCCAAAACACAAAAAAAAAACAAAAAAAAAAGTTTTTTCTATTTTTACTTTAAACATTTGTTTTTCGTTTTAAAATGTCACTTTTCTCCGCGACTTCACCAATAGGCTTCACACGCGAGTCGCGAACAACTATCGCATTACTTATGGCCGTCGCTCAAACGTTCATGATGATCGATTGAGCGTTATCTAAGCGATGGAAACTATGACCTACGGAATTAGGGCTTCAGTCATTTATTTTGTTTAAGTTTTTCGTACAGTACTTTGATAGCCCTCGAAGCCATTACACCTGCGCCATTGAGAACCTAATGAATGCCATTGCCGCTATAAATGTGGCCACCTACAGGGCACGAATTGTTTAAGGGTTAACATCGACTCGATAATAAGAAATATTTCGGTGTAATTGCAACTGCATTTGAAAATATCGAAATCTCTGTTCGATATAAACTTTTCCCCACACTAAGCATTATGAATTGATAGAAGCTACAGGGTGATAAAAGTGAGGTTTTAATTTAGCCACTTTTACAACAAAAAAAAAAGCTATGCCACTGAACTTTTACATTGGTAGCAACACTGCCCACTTTTAGTGCCACAGTGTTGCCCCACAAAATAAATTACACTTCCCTCAAATTAACAAAAAAGTAAAATAATTATAATACTAAATATACACTGGGGCATAGTTATTGGTTAATTTAAAATTCATTTGGGATTTAACGTGGTGCGAGCTGACATAATAGTGTGCTTAAAAACTCAATCGAAGGGGAAGATGGCTATAAAAAATTAGTTTATGACTAAAACAAAATATGTTCATGTGTTAATGAACTTTCAATGAGGAAAGGATGAGAAAAAATGGAAGAGGGGCTTCTCTAGTAATACTTTGTATGATTTAATGTGTGATTGACAAAGAGTTGAAAATGGATCTTACTGGTATATATCTCGGTTTGCTGATATAACGCAAGAGTTATATAGTTCCTTAGCTTGTACATGTATTCCACGGAAAAAAGATAGCCAATAACTAGTGAAGATGTTTCAGGATGTGGAGAAATTGTATTGCGTACTCAGCCAAGACATTTATGCGTGTTATTTATCCTGTCCTATTCTACTCCTGTTAAAAGGCAGGCATACCTTACATCCACCATGAATATTTGGAATCAGAACACCATATGATGATTTAGTTTAATATTTAGCAATTTATTTCTTTTACTATTTATAGGCATACGTTTGACCGCTATCTCGCCTGATATTAAGCGATGATGCGGTCTAAGGTGGAATTAAATGAACATGTTTAAGATATATTACAGTTGACCATATCGATTTACTCTTAATAAATGGGCACAATACATTATTGACTAAGATAATAGTATGTTCAATTATCTATACACGCTACCCACATAACATCACGCTATCTCCTACAGATGAGGAGGCAAAAAATTACATCCGAATAGTAGTACCGTTTTTTGTTGCCCCGTTTTGTAGGGTGACTGTGTAGTCTGTGGCACTGGTATTAGAAAAAGATATAAGCATGTAGCAGTTCAACTATTTTCTTAATGTCCCTCGGAAAATTTCATGTTCTCGGATTTTTATCAGTTGTCCTGTGCATTTGGTGCCATAGACTAATATATACAATATGATTTAGTGCAGACCGGACGCTCTCAATCAACTTGGAAATGTAATGTAATTTTATTTTTAAAATGGGGGGAAATTCGTTTGTTTTCCGAAATGTGATGATTGCATTTCTATAGATTCTTCACCTATGCGTTGAATAAACCTGGGTAGTATATTTCTTTTTTTTAATTTTTGTTTTGAGACTACTCTTCAACTCAATTTCGCCTTATGAAAAGCGATGGATAAGGTCAACGACGGTCCGAGGCAAGTTCAGAAGATGCCATGTTCACTCTGGCTTTGAAGGCAGGCGTTTTATATCTCCTTTTTAGTCTACATCTATACTATTCTGAGGGAAATTAGGATCATCTAAAAACATTCATAGCTTAGTTATAGGTGGGTCCTTGTTTAGCCCTGATAACTAGAATTTGATCAATCCCAATCAACTTTCACTCAACAATATTAATGCTCAATATCTTTCTTATGCAAATTGTAATTTATAACAAACTATTCACTTAAACACTAATTGGTTATTTGCATAATAACCTGTATAAGGTCATAAGGGCAAATAAGCCTTGCAGCTAGAAAGTGTAGTCACATTACAATTTATACGGGAAAACTAGCTGCGAAACAAATTCATAAATCGACTTGGCCTATCGCACTTATTGCTGAGGGCTTACTGTGAGTTTTCTAACGTACCCGATCGCGTTAACGTTTGCTTATGTCAAAGGTTATCCATTATTCTCACCAGGCGGCGTTAATTCAGTTTCAATACAAATTGGCATTTACGGTAACGCAGTCGAGAAAAAAACACACTAAGCCCTCAGGACACCAAAGTTGTGTATGGTCGAAATTGACCCTAATGAACATGGGTTTCCGTTTTATCATTGATATTTTTCCGGTTATCCACTATCTAACCTGTTGGTAGGCAATGATGTAGTCGACGATGACGCAAGTTTGCGTAAAAGTAACTGAAATTACTCATGATTTATAATATTTCCTGTAATAGAATATATTCAGAATACTCCTTAGCTAAGGGCAGTTAAAGAAACCTTTCTTTCAGTATTCTCGGTTAGCAGTAAAGCGATTTTATCGTACAGACTCAATAAACTCCCAAAACTTGTAGAGAAACTGTCCTGATCTCTCCCATGGCGTGTCCACCCCATAGATCCGAAGCACTATGTCATTACACCCTCGCGTGGGACGTATATTTCGGGAGAGTTGTCGATTTCGTGTATTACGGCTACATCAATGGCTTGGGAGAAGATATTGATGGTACACGTCTTTTAAACCATATTGAGTCCATGATTGAGGGTAATGGGAGGATGAAATCGTTCTGGGAAAGAGAAGGCATTGGGAATTACTGAATCAAACGCTTCTGTATCAGATATCTTTGTTTCAAATACTGGGTTTCTTGGAATGTTTCTACAAGAACTGTGTAGTGGTTGCGTCTGTAACTGTAATCTGTATTATCAACAAGATTAATGTATTTGAAAGATGCTGATTTGGTAAACCTTACGGAATAATAATTACAAAATGCAATTTGAGCAACTACTTTTATTTGTACCCGTGCCGAAAAAACTATTCAAGGAGATGAATGACAATGACCACCAAAGATTAAATAATCTGATCCAGCATTGCTTATCACTCAAAATCATCCGCTACTAATCACAAGTCCAACCAACCAAATTCCACCCACAAAATCAACGCAGATAGTCTTCATACCTCTAACGACATTAATATCGACAATGCTGGCGAGTGTTGCGACACTGACAAACTGACTGAACAAACATCCATACATATAGACACACAGACAGACGCGCAAGATGATCGTACATGATGTAATGAAGAGCAGGTGACTGAGGTGGATATATATAGGCCTGATTTAGGGACGTGCAGTTTAATAGATGAGGTGGTTGCTGAATCAATTTATGATTCGATTGTTTGAGTTCAAAGAGATTCTTCTAAGGTGTTTGATAGGTTTTCAGTTTTGGTTTCTCATGCAGGGTAAATTCTTTATATATATAACTTTACTGTTCTAAGTTAATATACTTCAATGTTTTTGCCTATTATGACGATCTTAAGAAGACGATTTCAAAACGTGACTAACTCGTACTGAAGAAAATTCAAATGTTTTCACAGTGGGTTAAGGCTCACTCTTTCTTTGCCTAAGCAAAGAAAGAGTGAGCCTTATCCCACTGTACAGGGTAAATTCTTTGTATATATAACTTTACTGTTCTAAGTTAATATACTTCAATGTTTTTGCCTATTATGACGATCTCAAGAAGACGATTTCAAAACGTGACTAACTCGTACTGAAGAAATTTCAAATGTTTTCACTGTACAATCGTTAAATGTGCTGCAACTTTTAAAAACGCTTTCAACAGCTGAAAAAACCATACAGTGTTCCACTGAGAAGTTTTGAACCAGAACAGATTTAGAAACAAACACCCAGTTAGCTCTTTATCATCATTATATCGTGTTAGTCTCTTAACCTACCCATCAATATCTTTAATGTCCATCATATTCATATTTAATATCTCTGTCTGACATTCTGTCATCTGGCAAGGGTTCAAAACTATTGGATATTGGCAGGTCACTGAGAATTGCACAACCGTTATTATGACTAACTTGTATAGTTAGATTAGAACGGCGAGTTATTTTAACCGTGGCTACATTGTTGTTGTCAAAAGGCGTGGTAAAATAATTGGGTTATTTTTGACGGTGAATTATTGATAGTGTCTAAGATATTGATTTAGATTCTATGACTTTATCTGCCGTGGGTTTTGTGCTTGTAGTTTTAGGGACGATTGAATTATTGATGACATCTGTCAATGTATATTCTTTACATATTGATAATGTTGCTATTCCACGATCCGCACTAAGCGTTTCCCCCAAACGTATTTTATAATGCGAACGGCAAAGGAGAGAAACTCTCTGCCTGCGTCTGTGTTTCGAACAACCTGAACGCCTACAACCCTAATCTCTTCAAATGTAGAGTAAACAGTGTCCTTCTGGGTAAGCTCGCTTCATCGTAGACTTTGTCTCTGTCATCTCTGACCAAGACGAAAGTCAAGAGTAAACACCTTTTAAATAAAAAAATGGATTAGCATCTATAATAAGTTTTGTAGTATCGTCGCTGTATCTGCTACTCAGAAAAAAACTGCGATCATCAAACCGACTAATGTGTCGAAAAGAGAGGAAGTTACAAGAAAGATTATCCCCTCAAATCGATCATGTTCACCATATCCTGCGAAAGACAGCCGCTGCTGGACATGAGCTAGCCCAAGTACCGCCTGTGCGTCTGGCTTCCAACCATATCGATCAGAACTTCAAAAAAGACCAAAACTCATCAAAAACATCAACACATCAAATTGATAGCGCACAGAAGGTAACATACATTGTGGTGTGAAATTGTCGCCCAAACTTCATCACGATCGTTTCGGAGTCCATCCAAAGCCGATGTTACTCCAATCCTTTATTTGTACAAAGCTCAACTAACCAATTTTATTACCATCGAAGCTTCGAGCATATGGCGAAATCGGTGCCTCCGATGGTTGAAAAAAAAAGAAAAATTTGTTCTGTGACCCTCTTTGTCGTATAGCGTGGTCCCTCTCTTCCTCCACATGTGTTTCCAGTCTGGGATCAATGGATATTGTCTTTTTTCGAATAGTTTTATTAACGGGTTTATACTAAGAAATTATTGGTGTGATTATTATTTGTTTATCTTGAGTTTGTTTGATATTGTTATAAAGATTTGGGTCGGCTCCGGTCTTTAGATTAATTTCATGACAATGTATGAAGTCATATCGATTCCTTATATCAGCTACTGCATACATATGCTTCATGGAGATTTAAATTTTCTTAAACGGTGTGGCTAAATAATAACAGCCGCACAGGTCGATATTCAAGGTTAAGCAACGCTTGGAGAGGTTGGTCTGTGGATGGGTGACCATTTTAACATACCGAGTTTTCTCCGTGCCTCGGAAAGCACGTTAAGCTGTTGGTCCCGGCTGTCATTTGGAGATCTTTGGCAGTCGTTACGGATAGTCAGAAGCCAGAAAATCTGACGCCAGTCTTGCCAAGGAGTACCGTGTTACCTGGTTAATGGGTTATGGAGGTCTGGTAGGTAGCCGCTCCACGTAAAATATTGGTATTCAGCTGAATCCGGTTTGACTGGCAGTCGACCCCAATATAGTTGGGAAAAGGCTGAGCAGATGATTTCCATGCTTTGTATAAGTCGAAGAAATAATCTGCACTATAATATGCTTATTGTTATTTATGATCATATTAGAACTTTTATTTCACTAAGAGCAACATGGAAGGTATTTAGTAAATAAAAATCATCCTCATTCATTGACAAAAACCGTTGGATTGTATCATATCGTATGTTTGGAGACGTGCGGTCGTCATTCATAGGACGATCACGGTAATAATACACCATTAATTGATCCATGTGCCCCGTGACTGCGTTTGTTAGTGATATGCTACACCGCGTGGTGTGAGGGAGAGGCGGGAGCGGAAGCGGTTTGTCATATTTTTTTAGGATCGAGAATGATCAAATAACTGAAATGCGTGTCAGCCTCTTACTGACTAAAACTCATCCGTGTTCCTACAAATGGCCTCTGTTTCAGGGCGCGGTGACTCTCGAACAAATTTCGCAATTGGGTGTTGAGACTGGTGACAGTTTGTTTTTCTGAATAACGTAAAACCATTAAAGGTAGACACGAATTATTATCAAGAATAACTTACTATATTGATTACTGAACAGTTTTTACAATAGAAATAGATGAGATATACTTTTTTATTAATGATACTTATTGATTTCGAAATCAATTGTTTTTTTTTTTGTGAAATTGCTGTTCCTTCCGTACTACGCAGTCTCAGTGTTTGGTGTTAGTTAAACAATCTCGGAATGGTAACCTCTATTCTATGATAATATTTCAGCAAAAAAACAATATAGGAAAATAATGCTAAAATGATTATGACTAATTGCAAACCCGCTCCCGCTTTTATCTTCTTACCTACCAATATATATTCAAATCGCTTCCTCTCATACCCTGCTCCAAACTTACTTCCTCAAACAAAACACCCAATCGATAGCCCACCTTGCCACTGAACGATAAAGCTCAAATTCCCCTGTCACAGCCGTGAGAAAATATGTCAATACATCAAGTTGATAAGAAGCTGATGAGTGGCGAAATCTGATCCTAAAGAGTTTTTAAATCGTAAACATTTTAATTTCCTTAAGACTAGCTTGTTATTTTTATGTAACTGTTATTGATACTTTGTTTTTACTAGAACAATTCCAATAATTGAGAATTTGCAATAACAATTTGTTTACTTGGCTAGGTTTTGCGGTTTTGTACTTTGATTTTGACTAGTTTTTTTTTCATAAAACATCACCTGTAGTTGTATGAAACAACTATAGGGTGATGTATATGCAAGACAAATTCGTCTTGTTTTGCTGATTGAAAATCATCCAGTTTTTATTGGTTTTACACCTGACGGACGACAGAGGTAACAGATTATATTTTCACAAAAGTGCCAAGAAAAAAGAATTGATATGACATTGAAAACTAATAGAGACGACAACAAACAAACGAGAAAAGGACCAAGAGAATGACGTTTTTTTTCAGTCACCTAAGTATATTTAAAAATTCAGCAGTTTTATTCCTTAAAATGAAACTCGAATATTGATTATAACCTGAGTGACAATTCTACTAATAGTAACGCAACATTCGCATTTATATGTCAAAAAAAATATTGAAAAATCAAGGTTTTTTGACAGATTTCGTCTGAGATGCAAAGGCAAACGTTGCTTAAAAACGAGTAGAATTATAGCACTATGTTAGTACAAAACTATTGTAGTTAAAATAGCTCATTCTCTCAACACTATACTAACATATTTTAGTAACAAAATAACTTCACAACAATAGCCGATTAAGCAGGCCAATAAAAATGTCGATCTCGTCTTTCTTCCCACAGACATCCTGTGTTAGATCTATAGATCTCTTGTATTTATTGATCTGCGCGAGAGTCGAGTGGCGGTTTGGCTCGGTTTACCGTCCTGCAGATAAACTTAAAGTAAACAATATCGGACGCTGGATCACATACAGGACGTTGTAAAAAAAATTGCGAAAGAAAAAAAAAATTTAGATTTTTTGTAAAAAAAAGTATTTTTTAGTTAAATCTATAGACTGTGTATGTATATTCTTTAATTCATATTTTAAAAATAAGTAAAAACAGTTCTGTATGATTTTTTCAATGCCCGGATCAATATAAAAACGATATAATTTGAATCCGCAGTAATTGCGTATCGCCGTATATATCTACTAATAAACGTATTTGATTGCGCATTTACGTTCAGAGCCGACTGAAACATTCCAATATTTGTTTATTTAAACGATTTCGTATTTCTTGGGGATAATTTTGATAGTTTTATTACTTGAAATTCCTGTTGAAGACTGTGTGTGTATTTAAGTAATTGATGGGAGATATTTTCGTGGCCATTTTGATGGCCGATCCATTTTATTTTGGTACCAACATTAGAAAGTTTCATTCAGATTAACTGTGAAGTTTTTATTTTAGTTGTAATGTTGTTCGGAGTAATTGATACTGAGTATCCATTATATTTTGGCACGTTATGAAACAAGGAACTAATTACAAATGTAATAATTATGACGTATTGTTAACATTTGTCTATTTTTATCAGCACACTTATCAAAATACAGGAGGAGCTCGTGGCTAAATAATACAAGCCGCACGGGTCGATCTTCCAGGTTAAGCAACGCTTGCCAAGGTTGGTCTGTGGATGGGTGACCATCTTAACATACCGAGTTTCTTCCGTGCCTCGGAAAGCACGTTAAGCCGTTGGTTCCGGCTGTCATTTATACATCTTTGGCAGTCATTACGGATAGTCAGAAGCCAGTTAATCTGACACCAGTCTTACCATGAAGTACCGTGTTACCCAGTTAATGGGTTGTGGAGGTCTGGTAGGCAGCCGCTCCGCGTAAAATACTGGTACTCAGCTAAATCCGGTTTGACTGGAAGCCGACCCCAATATAGTTGGGAAAAGGCTAGGCAGATGGACTTATCAAAATACACTGGTCGAAATAAAACTGCAGTGTTATAGTATTTACAAAATTAATAGCAGTTACAAAGGTGACTGATTCTCCTAATAATAGGTACTTAATACATATAACATACTTATATCAATGAACAGTGGACGACTAATATATTTTCTTCCCATAATAAATGACTAGTTACAACCCTGTCTCATTACTTATAATCTATCCTCATTATTCATTTAATATCTACTCTAATACATTGAATATAAGTTTCATTTTGATTATATTAAAACGGCATGACAAAGACTTCCCCTTTTTTTTCTAACTCAATAATTTATTCCAAAATCTTAGCAATTTTTAATACAAATTGCTATTGTCTAAAAGATCACCTGAACCAATACCCTACTGATATTAGGAACATACGCGCAAATCGTTCACACCCTGTATAACACTAATAATGACGTCAGAAATCGAACGATATGGGAGCACCACGGTAGACTGCGTCCCACGCCGTGTACCGAGTACCCGTTATTTTGCTATCTGTACCTATGATCAGCAAATAACCAGTACTTAGAACTTATTTGATTGGCGTTTTGAAATATATTGATGACTTGCCTTTGTTTAAAACAATGGAATCCTGTGATCAGTGGAGATGTGTACAGGTACTGTACCTGGATAGAACTGGACATATTATATCACTCTCACTACATATTATAAAACAAAGTCTGTTTTTCTGTCTGTTTGTTCGCGATAAACTCAAAAACTACTGCACCGACTTTCATCCTGTTTTCATCAATGGATAGACTAGTTCTCGAGGAAGATAAGATAATATAAGTCTTTTTGTATTTTTTTTTAGGTTTTATTATAAGACTAGCAGACCCGCGCAACTTCGTCTGCGCCACATTTTCCATGAATGCTCGGCTCCTTTTAGTCTTTAGCGTGACGATATGTATATATAGCCTATTATAGCCTTCTTCGAAAAATGGGCTATCTAATACTGAAAGAATTTTTCCAGGACCAGTAGTTCCTGAGATTACCCCCTACATACAAACTTAGACAAACAAATGTTACCTTGTTGTTTGTCAAGCGAGCGAAGCCACGACAATAAGCTATCACTATATATATATTATAAAACAAAGTCCTCTGTCTGACTGTCTGTCTGTGCGTGATAAACTCAATAACTAAAGCACCGATTTTCATGCTGTTTTCATCTATGGATAGAGTGTTTCTCGAGGAAGGCTTTTAGTATATTATTTGTCAAGCGGAAGAAGCCACGGGCATAAGCTAGTTTGCTATAAACGGTTAGTTTTGTTGTCAGTATCACTAAGTTAGGTGGGTCACCTGCTTTATAAATTCTATGACATACAAAAGAAAACAGGTAAAAAATGTAAGCCAATTTTTAGGGGGCCGAGTCACCCGCGTCCGTAGGAGAATACCCTTCAGCGAATCCCTACACGTGGTCCCCGGGTGGTGCTAAACAGGTGACACTAACCGCCTCCGTGGTCTAGTGGTCATACCACCTGATTCAGACCCAGAGGTCCCGGCTTCGATTCCCAGCGGGGGCAAATTTTTTGCTCGGTTTGGTTGGTGGTAGGACTTGTTCTAAGTCCGCCTGGCAAGCTACCACCATCATGTCTAAGTCTGTCGCCATAACAACAATGTTAACAGCATTGTTGTGTTCCGGCAGTTAGAGGTATGATAGCCAGTTCCTCTGTGTAAGAGGATTCCGGGTGAAACTCGCTTCCATCTTCGGCCTAGTCTTCTTGACTTTCCATCAGGTGAGATTTGGGCCAAGAGTTTCCCCATTTCGCAAAAAAAAACAATACTAAGTAAAAAAAAATCTATACTGTTATTTGGAAGGGAAATCATCAAATGAGCCCTGAGCGGAGCCGAAAGGAGTGTCAGGCTCTTGCTGACTGAAAAACTCCCGTGTTCCTCCAAATGCTCTTTGCGTTCCTGCAGTGCTGTTCTGTAACAACATTTTCGTGTCTCGACAGCGGAATCCGAGGTGAGTTTCAAATTCGTATAAATATAAGACCTTATGATGTGTGAAATAAAGTTCACTTTGTAAGCTTAGTCACTCAGGTGAAGTGAATATCGAAATGGTTAGGTATTTACAGAATAGACCAGCAGAGCCGTGGTGACTCCTTCGAACAAACTCCGCAACCCTGGCAGATATTTATCCACCTAGATCTTATGCCGCGTATAGATCAAAAATGTGTTATATCAGTAAAATTTAAGACATTTGCGGGGCTAGCACGAATATTTTGACGTATAGTAAAGTTAACGTAAGCGGAGCTCGTGGCTAAATAATACAAGCAGCACGGGTCGATCTTCCAAGTTAAGCAACGCTTGCCAAGGTTGGTCTGTGGATGGGTGACCATCTTAATATACCGAGTTTCCTCCGTGCCTCGGAAAGCACGTTAAGCTGTTGGTACCAGCTGTCAATTGTACATCTTCGGCAGTCGTTACGGATAGTCAGAAGCCAGTTAATCTGACTTCAGTCTTACCATGAAGTACCGTGTTACCCAGTTAATGGGTTGTGGAGTTCTGGCAGGCAGCCGCTCCGCTTACAATACTGGTACTCAGCTAAATCTGGTTTGACTGGAAGACCAATATAGTTGGGAAAAGGCTAGGCAGATGATGATAGTAAAGTTAACGTAAGTGAATTTTTAATGTGAAAAACTACAACATTTTTCCGTAGGACTTTGAAATCTTCTCAGTGCGTCCCTGCACACCCCTTTTTTTTTCTTTTTTTTTTAAGGGTGGGAAATCATCAAATGACTCCTCCCGCTCTGTGTAAAGCAGGAGGGAGTGTCAGACTCCTACTGACTAAAACCCATCCGTGTTCCTCCTAATGCCCTTTGCGTTCCAGGGCCGTGGTGACTCTTTCGAACAAATTCCGCAACCCCGGCAGGACCCTGCTCACCCCTACATGACAAAGTTCAGCTTTCTACGACCAGTAGTTTTGGCTGAGCGTTATCTGCCAGTCACTCACTCATTCGGTAGAAAAAGAGTTTTATATTGTCACACATAAATGAAAGACGTTATACTATTAGAAAATAATGATCCAAATCAACCCCTTAGGGGTCAAACCAGCTGCGGGCCTGTGGACGGCGAGCTATGGGTGGCTCGCCGTCCGTCCGTCTAGTGACGACAGGCCGTGTCGACGGCGCGTTAGTGTTCCACGCGCGCCTCAAAGAGAGTCAGCAACACAGAGGGGCCCGAAAGGGCCGACGCCTGCCGGAGTCGCGGGATTATTCGTAAGAGACACCTTGGCTCCGGAACACAAAGGGCAATGAAGGAACATGGATGGGTTTTAGTCAATAGAAGTCTGACACTCCCTCCCGCTACACCCAGAGCGGGAGGAGTCATTGGATGATTTCCCATCCCTAAAAAAAAAAAAGTGGTCAAACTAGCTGCTGGAGTTGCGGGACTATTCGAAAGAGATACCGCGGCTCCGGAACACAAAGGGCAATGAAGGAACACGGATGGGTTTTAGTCAGTAGAAGTCTGACACTCCCTTCCGCTCCGCCCAGAGCGGGAGAAGTCATTTGAGGAATTCCCATCCCTATAAAAAGAAAATGTCAAACCAGGGTTAGAAGAGTATTCGAGAACAAAGTAGCGGTCAATTATAACTAGTTCTTAACATAGTATATTCGTTTATATGTCCCCCACATCAATAAATTTCTTCACAACGATCGGAGCAGTGTTTAAACGATCACAACACGTGGTCGGAATATCATCGTTGTAGGATCAAAGTTTATGCTACTTTGTAGTACAATGTTTCTTGTACTAACAAGCTGTGTTATTGATATTTTCAAGATTTGATGATAATATCAAAAGACAGACGTTATTAGGCGTATTCATCTTAATAAAATTTATAGATTTATTTAGGCTATAGAAAAGAGACATTCTGTAACGTAGCGTAGCGAAAGAGATTGTCAAAATGTCAAAAATGTATGGCATTGAAATACGCTATCGAAATGACACGTGATCAATGTCTTGCATTTTGGAATTTCGACAACTGCATTCGCTTACAGAATTATCTTTGTCTATGGTCTGTTTTTAATCCCGTAGACTAAATTGATATTGCAAATGGTAAAATGACATAGATAACAATAGCGTTTTAGTCAGTTTTGGGATTTTTGAAGATTTATACCTACACTAGGTTTTAAAATAGAGAATTTTAAGTTGAGAACTTGTTTAGGTAACTCCATTAAAGTTCTTATGTATAGTGAGACCACTTTTCAATTTCAAATTCTCAATTCTGGAACTGCGTGATGATAAAAACTAAAATGGTGTGATTTGGTCTCTGATTGAACTGACGAAAAATCACAATGGACGGTAAGATTTATTTACTAAGGCAATGTCAAGCCATTTTAATTTTAATTATATTTATCATTTTAGTTAAAGTTGGAAAGTGTTTAGTTATGTTTGCCATAGTTATCTAAGTTGCAAGTGCTAGGAACCAACTACATCACAACTACATCAGTACCTACCTACAAATATTTACAAGCTTAGATTGTCTTAGAAAGAATCCTCTACAGTCATAGATAATTATTTATTATTATAGTTTCTAAACTTCCTTTGCTAAACATTGGCCTCACCAATAATTAACTTGGCAGATAAATCCTTAATATTAAGATGTTAATAGCTGGAGTATTACTAAAAAAGATGGTACTGGTCATCTTCTAAAAAAATACTCGTAGAAGCATTAACAATACTGTGAATCGCCAACCCTGAAGGGTAATTTATTTATTGAAATAAAAAATCTAAGTTTAGATAATATCATTGCAGTAATGTATAAATATAAAATAGGGGAAGTGTGATTTTTTGCCGTTGGTTTAAGTCTAGAAGTTACTTTCTTAACCTATAGATATTTAGTCATATCAATTGATTATATTTTTTCCGGCTGGCTTTCATTGTTCTATTCTATTATTTTCCGTGTCAATTCTGATTTAAATAAAAACCAAAACATAGATTTCTGGAAACTAGTTTAGTGGATTGCGTAAAAATATTACATTTTTCCCATTCAGGGTAAATGGACTTGTTACCTCCATATCTACGTAGGCAAGAGCTATAAGTTGTTACCCCTCACTTCCAAAACCATTAAGTAGGTAGGTAGCTATGAAGAACTATCTCACAACGCATTATAAAAATCTTATTTAATCTTTTTATTAATTATAATTATGAATAGTGCTATCGAAACAATATTTTAAAATAAAATAATTTGTTTAAAATAAGCGACAGATTTTAGACATTCTAATTAATTATTATTTTTACTTTTCTATAATAACAGCGCGACATTTTATTATCAAATAAATAACATTCAATTAACACCTGATTAACTATCACAACATAAAATTTAGAATCAAACTATACATTTTTATTACATTTAAAATCATTCAGTTCGTTTTGTAAATCGTTAATTTAAAATGTCAAGCATATAATTGAAATAACACTACGTTCGCAATACATTCGAACGCGTGCAATAAAAATACTGTTCTCACACGGAAAAAAACAAGATATTTCGCGACAACAATGGAAAAATCTCACATTATCGCTTATTCGCGTTATTCGATTCACTGTTAATCGATACTGTTTAGAATCGATTAGCTTTTTGTCGGCATTCTAATTAGTACTAACTGTAATGGATATAGTTGGAAAAACACTTGTATAGGTAGGTCTTTATTTAATATTCATTATTCGTTTATTATACGAAGGGCTATTTGAATATTGCGTTTTTTGCATGCATAATGTTTCCTGATGTAATTGAACTGGAATAGATAGTTATTTTTATCTTTTAATCCAAGTTAAACATATTTTTGTATACAATTTTTTTAACACCCTATATAAAAAGTAGTCAACTGAGTTGTCACAAAACCAGTGTCCTAATAAAATATAATAATAATCATGAGATCAAAATTAATAATATTTTAATAATTAAAGGCCGGAAACAGTTCTGTTTAACAGTGGACAAAGTTAACTCCAGAGGTCAATGACCCGAGGACGCCATCTGTGCCAGAATCATTTAACCTAGGTAGCTACTTAATTTTGTACATTCTCGATTTTAATTAATTCAACTACAATAAAACATTTTTTGTTGTATATTTTTGAATATCACATTGTCTGATAGTTGTTTCAATATTACCTACCGATAATATTTTTTGTCTCTAAGTAAATAGTTAACTTTTTCTCTTAGTTTTCGTTTTGAATTTGTCAGTAACTTAACCAGAATTTTTCTAAAACAAATAATTCTTAGTAATTTAAAATGTCTGAAGTTGGTAACTAATAAATTTGATAATTATTTTCTAATATTTATCTAAAACGAACTGAACGTAGGTGAATGACATACCAAGTTTAAAATATTATCTCTATAATTTTTATAAAACAAAGATAATTTGACGTCTCCAAGTCCATCGTACAAATTTATTATTTTATCTATGAAATTATAAGTATTCACAACTCATCACCTAGTTTAAGAATTCTCAACATTTCAAAAACTTTGTTTTTATTTTGTCTATGTGATAAAAATACTTATACAAAAATAGATGAACTATATTTGAAATTATTTATTTGTTTGCCGTCGTCGGCCACAAAATCCAAACAACACTTAGTACATAAATCAAGGTTTCAAAATCATTGCTCAACTTGACCACTCAATTAAAATCAACTTTGCTCAACACTGGCGTACTATTTAAGTCCTAAAGCCCCTTCAAATTGAACCCACAAAATCTATGAAAGAAGATTGTGAGGTGAGAGCACCAACTATCGTCCAATCAATCACGGAATCATCCGTAATTCGTGATTTCGTAATTCCGTGATGCCGAATGGTCGCTCACCGTCGCGACGCACCACAGATTATTAAACTTTCGATTGCAATTGATCATTTGATTTACCGATTGACTCCACTCTGTGCTCTATTTCCAACTTTTTATTTTTTAATGAGAAATGCATTCTTCGACGATGTGTTGAGCAATTTTTATTATTCGTTTTTACTAATTTATTGTTGAGAGTTTTAGTTTTAATTTAATGTGCTGCTGCGTGGTCTTAAAATTTTTCCAGGTCTAAATGAAATGTTTTTTTTTCCGGCAATTGGATTTGTCCGGTTACTTTTGTAATTTGGAGTAATATGTTGTGATTTCTAGTTGGCCTAAATCTTGTTGGAACTTAGAGACAATGTTGGAAAAGTGTGACAACTTTGCAAGTCTTATAAGATTTTTATCTTATTGACACTTAGGATGCTTCTGACCATCGTTCTTGGTCACCGTAAAAAATCACTCTTCCCCTAAATAATACAATTAACACACTTAATTAACTAACACTTACGTGTGTTCTCAGTCGAGACTTGTAAAACCACAATAATTTTCAAAGTATGTCCACATAACACTTCTAAGTCCAAATATTTCACAAGAACTGTTTGAAAAAAATGTTGTCCAGTATCACACGCACTAGTAACAATATAGTTACTAAATTATAAAAGCGAAACACAGTCAGCTACGCCCAAAAATAATCTTAAGTCCGAGCGAAAACAAAACAAAAACATGACACAGTGTACACAAAACTCAAGTTCACAAACAGCCGGTGCGGAAGAAAAAAATAATTAAATTAATAAAAAATCAGTGTGAGATTATCGACAGTTTACAATCACAATCGATTATTGGACGAACGGTTTCGATCCGATTAGTTATTATTACGTAAGGTGATCCTGATCGCGAGCGCGTGTGGCGACGGGCGCGCGGTGTCGGCGCGGCACTCGACTGCAGTGCGATCCTTCGGACGAAGCCCCACCAACTCTGCGCGCATCTGAGGCTCACTCCTTGGCGCGGCCCCGCCCAGTGGGACGCCACTCGGTAGCTAAGATGACCGTCTCCCTCTTTATCACTCGCGCTCTGTTCCACGCTTCTCGTCCCTTTCCCCCGCGGCGACAGTGGGGCGCGCCAATAGGATCGGTTCGGCGGATCGAGTCGAGACGATGAATCGAGATGTGTACTTAGGTATCACTGCACAAGTCCTTTTGTTGTAGTCGATAATAGGATGCGCTTTTTTGCGGCGCGATCGACTGCCCGCTGCTTGTACCGCTCAGCGGCTGTAGCGTTGCCATTCATTTGTTTACGTTTACTCTGCTGCTTCCACTTCTGACCACAACAAACACGCCTACCTGATTTTTTCTGTCTCTTAAAATTATATTGATCAAAGCTCCACGCCTTGGGTGCTACTACATTATCATGTATGCTCTTTACAGCACATCCATATTTTTTCAGGTAATCTCTGGCGATAAAAAAAATAATTACGCTTCATTTTTATTGCACTGTCAATATTGGCGGTTGAAAAGAATAAGAAAGGGGGATCCGGTATCGGGCATCACCTTGAAATAATCGAAAGTGCATGAACACGAGTATAAGGGCAAGACGCGTAGGGTGATCGTCTCATCGTCGGCAGGGGTGGCTGAACTCCGTAGGGCGCCGATGTAGGTCAGTTTTTGTTTCGCGCCACCCGAAATTCGGTTACTAGGTTCATTCGTGTTTCGGTTGGGTATTAATCTTTAACGGGGCCGATAATTGGCGCTTTTACCTCATTTTTCGGTGATGTCGGAAAATGTTAGGTAATGTTGTCAAGTAAATAAAGAATAAGTGCGAAATTTAAGTTGGAATTCATACAAATTAAGTAGTCAATTTATAAATTATGAACCTTCTTCTAACATTAAGTTACACATTTTAAAAAGAAAACTCATTTTTCGTAATTTTACAAATTGTCACAAATTAAGTCGCTGTGTGTTCAAAATATTGTTATCAAAGGGTATAAAAAGTGTTTTATTTAGGTATTTTGCAAAGGTAAACTTGGAACCGAAGCCTAATAGTTTAAAAAAAAACCTAGTTAGGTAGGTACATTTTAATGCACCTAAATAAAAACATCAATTCCTCACAACGCCTTGCAAGAAAATTGTAAGTAATGAGTGAGTTACGTTCCCCTCGCCGCTAGATGGCGCTAGACGGCGCTTTTCCTCACTTTCCCTACATTTTCCGACTGCCATGGCCAAATGAATGTATGGAAGCTTTAGTAGAAGTGGTTTGGTTCTTTAAAATGGTCAATTAACTTACAAAAATGTGTGTTCTAAAGTTGAAACAAATATTTTGATTGAGTGTATTTTTATTTTAGTACTAGGTACCTAAAGTTGGTGTAGGTAGAGAATTTGGAAAAGCGGTAATTTTTGAGATAATTGAGTTTCTTTATTAGTAAATTAGTTTTGCGATTGAAGGTGCTTTACGGGCATCGACGATTGATTTTCAATCATTGATAGTTGGAAATAAGGTGGTGATTTCAAAAAGTTTTCCCCAATGGAGTAGAAGTTTTTATCTTATGGAGATTAAGGTACAAAACAATCTTGCTGTTTTTTTTATTTGTGATGGCTTTGCTCTTGACTCTAGTCTGGGTCAGAGATGACAGACACAAAGTCTACTATGGAGCCAGCTAAGCCAGAAGGAGCCTGACCACTCTAACTTTGAAGAGATCAGGGTTGTAAGCGTTCGGACACACAGACGCAAGCAGAGAGTTTCACTCCTTTGCTGTGCGCATTATGAATGACGCTTGGAAACGCTTAGTGCGAATTGGTGGAATAGCAACAAGGTGGGGATGGTAAGTTGCAGTGCGTCTGGATGTCCGATGGTAGAAGGGGGCCGGTGGAATGAGGTCGTGGAGTTCTTGGGCACACTCACCGAAATACAATCTGTAGAAGCACGGCAAGCAGGCAACCTTGCGGCGATGAGCCAAGCTGAGTAGCTTGAGATCCATCAGTTTTTCGTCGCCGATGAGCCTCTTAGCTCTGCGTTTCACCGAGGCAACCGCGGCAAGCTGCTACTTAGCTTACTTTTTAAACAAACAAATAAATTACTAGGTATTTAAACTAATTCATCGTTTTGTTGTATTTACATTGGTATTTAGTTGCATTTTTTTTTAAACTGAGTTTTTAAATAAGAGAGATTGAAAAGACACATCAAGATTGTTTACCTTTATTTACCTACTAATACAAATAAATAAGAATAGGTACATATAATTTATTGTGGCAATAGAAAATCACATTACATAAACGTTTGTGGAGCCTCCAGTTTAGCAAAAAATGCCTGTTTTTGAAGGCTTCGCTCTTTCACATCACTGTTGTACACTTATATTAACTAGAGTTAATGATAGTGTACTTTAAGGGTAAATATGCAAAGTAAGAACAAAAAGGGCTAAAGGGGTAGTATACCTAGTTGCGAATTTGTTCGAAAGAGTGACCGCAGCCCTTTTTTTTAGGATTGGATATCATCAAATGACTCTTCCCGCCCTGAGTGTAGAGCAGAAAAGAGTTTCAGTTTCTTACTGACTAAAACCCATATATCTTTGTTCAAAAGAGTGACCGCAGCCCTTTTTTTAGGATAGGAAATCATCAAATGACTCCTCCCGCCTTGGGTGACGAGCAGAAAGGAGTTTCAATTTCTTACTGACTAAAACCCATCCGTGTTCCTCCTAATGCTGTTTGGGTTTCTGGGCGGCAGTGACTCTTTCGAACAAATTCCGCAACCCTGGCAATGACCGCAGCCCTGTAGAGCTATTCTGTAACAACATGTTCGTGTCTCGACAGCGGAATCCGAGGTGAGTATCAAAGACCTTTATGTTGTGTGGAATAAAGCTCACTTTGTGATCTTTGTAACTCAGGTGAAGAAATAGTTATTTACAGAATAAAATAGCTGGAATGCAAAGGTTATTTTTTATTTGAGATGCGTTTGCTCTTGACTCTAGTATAGGTCAGAGATGACAGAAACGAAGTCTACGATGGAGCGAGCTTACCCAAAAGGAGCCTGTTTACTCTAACTTTGAAAAAATGAAGGTTGTGAGCGTTCGGAAACACAGACGCAGGCAGAGAGTTTCACTCCTTTGTTGTGCGTTTTATGAAAGACGCTTGGAAACGCTTAATGCGAATTGTTAGAATATCAACAAGGTAGGGATGGTAAGTTGCAGTGCGTCTGGATATCTGATGGTAGAAAGGAGCCGGTGGGATAAAGTCGTGGAGTTCTTGGACACACTCTCCGAAGTATCTGTAGAAGACCGACAAGCAGGCGTCCACCAGTTTTAATGGAAGCCGGGTCAGTTTTAATCAGTAAGAGTCTGATTCCCGTTCCGCTCCTTCCAGAGCTGTCAACATGATTCACGAAGTCATGATGATTTCCCATCCAAAATAATTGCATACACTGCATGACTGGCAAAACGGATAAACGATGAGGCTGAAATAGTGGCGACCGCTTACCGGATGAAACATAGTTGATAGGATCCCATAAGATGACCCGATGGAGCCGGAGCCAGGGCCGCAGGAGTCCTCTGAAACACAGACCGGTTGATGTGGTTAATCTTGGGGTAGTCGATGAAGATGATGTTCAGACATAGCTTTATCGTTAGGGAATTCTAGTTTATGTGTTTATAATTTAATAGCTGACCCACGCAACTTCGTCTGCGTCACATTTTCCATTAATGCTCGGCTCCTTTTCTTAGCGTGATGATATGTAGCCTATATCCTTTCCTCGATACATGGGCTGTCTAATACTGAAAGAGTTTTTCACCCCTACATACGAACTTACAAACTTACAAAAAAAATTTATCTCTTTATAATATTAGTATAGATGTGTTGCAGTGTCAGTTCTGCTAATGTAGATACCTATACTTTTTTCTTTTATTTTTCCTACCTATATCGGGCTTCGCGCGCGAGATCCCTGGGGAACATGCTCTCGGGATAAAAAATAGCTTATGTCCTTTCTCAGGCTCTAGACTATCTCTGTAGCAAATATAATTGAAATCGGTTTAGTAGTTTAGGCTTTATTGCGTAACACACAGACAGACATGGTTACTTTCGCATTTATAATTATTAGTACAGATATGTCAAGAACAGCTTTCAAAAATCATCAAAATTACGTAAACAAATCTTTTCATCTCTATCTATTCAAAATCACATCGAAAACAAAAGAAGAAATTAAGATTCATGAAAATTGTGACAAAATAATTGCGCCGGAGTCGATCGTGCGAACGCAATTATTATAGCTGCGCTCACGCAAGCACAGTGGCGACATCTGAATTGCGCAGATAGAGCGGACAGCGGGGCTTGGGAGACACCTCTATTTTCTCTATAGGGACTTGAAAATTTTCGGTGTAGGTATTGCTAATGTCTTTGCCAACCATTACTCAAATTATATAGACAGAAGCTAGAGAAAACGCAACCTTATTATTGCTTCTCATCTAAGGCTACGTTTCCTCCTGCAATTGCAACACATTCTGAGTGTTTCCTGATAGCTACAACCTGAGAGTATTTAAGTCAAGAGTGAATAGGTTACTTCTAGGCAATTGTGCTCCATCTTAGACCGCAACATCGCTTACCATCAGGCGAGATATTGGTCAAACGCGTGCCTACCTAAGTATCAAAATAAATTTACAGTAGAACCGTCAGAATATTTTTTCATAATCGCTACCGCTTCCTCTCTTGATTCACACCACTCCATATAATTGCAGGTCGGTTAGCAAATTGTAATATTTGAGCATCATTGTTATTGTCATTGGGCAAACCTAGACTAATGCACTTTTCTTCATTTCGTTCAGAAACGTAATTGTAACTTAATTTTCGTAATAACTGGATCTTAGGATTGCTAAGTTCCGTGGCAGACGCCGCGGAGGCCACCTGGTGACCTCCGGCCACCAGGTGGTGGTGAGCTATGGGTAGCTCGCCGTCCGTTGGTCTCATGACGACAGGCCGTGTCAACGGCGCGTTCGTGTTCCACGAACCTGAATGTGAGTCAGCACACAGAGGGGCCCGAAAGGGCCGACGCCTGCCGGAGTCGTGGGACTATTCGAAAGAGATACCGTGGCTACAGAACACAAAGGGCACTGAAGGAACATGGATGGGTTTTAGTCAGTAAGAGTCTGACACTCCCTCTCGCTCCGCCCAGAGCGGGAGGAGTCATTTGATGATTTCCCATCCCTAAAAAAAAACAAAAAAAGGATTGCAAAGTTTAAGATCCTCTTCAGAGAAGTCACGGATGGCAAAATTTGGGCCAATTTAACTATTTAATTTTTTTATTCTGCAACTGGCTTCTACCAGCGGCTTCGTCCGCGTGACCCCTGGGGAACATATTCCCGGGATAAAAAGTAGCCTATGTGCTATTCCAGACTATAATCTATCTCTGTACCAAATTTCATCAAGATAAAAGCCATAAAACGTAAAAGTTTGGCGAGTTTAGATTTAAAAGTAACCTCTGTAATACAATTTTGTTAAATAAAAAAAATAAAAAAAGACCCGTTCAACCGTTCTGGCGTGACTGAGTAACAAATATATATATATTTTTTTTATAATAAAAAAAGGTTAGATTTATGTACACACATTTATGTACACACATCTAAAAAGAAGATAAGAAGAAAGAAACAGAAGAATAGGTACAAACGCATATTCTCTATCCATTAATCATTATTTCTTTGACATATTGACCGACACAGCATCTCCCAAACCATCTGGATCAACCTCGTACCTGAGACATCACCAACATTTCTTAAACAAACGCTAACAATCGAAACCCTTAAATATCGCAAGTTAAGACGCCGTACAATGGCCCAAAGTAAACACTGGCCGGGGGTGTCTCCCGATATTAAAAACATCTGTTTCGATCCCTCCGATACCTACCCTCGCAGTGAAGGGTTGAAGAGAATTCTTGTGGACGTTCCTTTGGTTTTTCAAAGTACTGAGGAATTTTACATTTTGAGGCATATTGTAAAATAAAAGCTGAAGGTATTCTTTCTTGGCCAACTTTGGGCTTTAGATAAGAAAAACGTTTGATAGAAGCCAATTTATTATGACATTTATCTATTTTAAATTTTTCAAAGTTAGAGTGAGCAGGCTACTTCTGGGTAAGCTCGCTCCATCGTAAACGTTGTCTCTGTCATCTCTGACCTAGACCACAGTTAAGAGCAAAGCCATCTCAAACAAAAAAAAAAAAACATTTCGATGACAATATTTTGCAGTTTTTGACCATTTCTCTGGACTCTGTTGACATGCCACAAACTAGAAATTCAAAACATTTCTTAATAACCTTTTGAGCTGTATTTCGACACGCCACACTGACAAACGTACTCACAATGAGGGTTTTCAGAGAAAACAAAAATCTATTCTATTCTATTTTTTATTAATGGCAAGTAGAGCCGATGTCGACTATTCTGCCTATGTCAAAAACAAAAATCTACTTGGCGCCAAATAGGCGAGAAGTCCTCAAAATGACTTTGACATAAACATGACGTCGATGTAAACTTGACAAATGTCAGAAGACAAACGTTTTTGACAGGTGTTTTTGACTGACGCCTCTGTGCTGCTATCTGAAGCTCGAACCTACAGAAAACCCTCGTTAAGACATTTGCACTCATTAATAAACACGTGTATCCAGATAAAATCAAACGCGGTGCTATAAAATTAGCTATTTTATATGGAGGTACTTCTACGAATCTACTTTAATTTCATTACAAACTTTTCAAACTTACCCCAACCACATCCCCCCTAATCGTACTCCAGCAATCGGAAAGTGAACGCTAAAAAGCAAAAAAAAACGGTTACGGAAAAAAATCCCTTCTTATGCAAATAACTCCTTAGAATTTACGTTTGATTTTAGCGGCCCGTCGCGCCCGAGTGTTGCTATATTAATTATTAATTTCCAAGTGATTTATTAGCATTTTTTCTTGTTCGGAACGATTTGTGAAAAATTCCGAATTCCGAATGGCACCTACTTTTTTTGACGCGCCTTTCAAAGGGTTATGAATGTTTCTCGACTTTTTCGTTCAATAGAATTAATTAACGCGAAAGAAAATCGAGGTTTTTTGAAGTGTAAATTGTCCTTTTGTTTTTATATTTCTGTAATCAGAATTCCGGATTGGGTTCGTTTGGACTTTGATGGAAGGATTTTTGTATTTTTTTACTTGTTTTATTGTAAAGGTTGTTAATATCTAAATGTATTTTCTACCTAGGGAAATTCTTCCATAGTAGTAAATTGGTTAAAGAAATTAAACTATAACGAGCCAATTTTTTAACCGTCTGATATTCTAGTTGAAATAATAAATGTAGCGATTTGTCATCATTATACAATGATATATAAAACTATAGATACGTTGTCCGCACTCTAAAATGACAACATGAAATGAAGCCAATTGGCCACATCGCGGTTAGTTACGCACCAACCTGTCGCGCGACACTACGTTTGTTTTGATGTCAATTTGACTATTACTTATCCTGTGACGTAACTGAAGATGTATATTTATCTCTCTCTAGCAACACGCATCCCGCTGTACGGTGACATATTTTCTTTCCCTTTCTTCATGCGTATTAGTGGCTATCTAGTATTTTTGCCGTTTTTAAGCGCCGTGATGTTGGTTTATGACGTTCATTGTCATTATAATATTTTGTGTACTAACTCTGATTGTGTGTTTAAATTCTTCTGATGAAAGTCACTAAGGATTTCATCAATCTTAAACTGAACGCGATCAGCGTTTTAATTACATTTACGAGCTGTCAGTGTTATTATTTTCTATGAAATATTGACACTGACAGCTCTTGAACGCAGCTTGATCGCGATCAATTCCATTGGTGAAATCCGCTCTTAGAAGACTACTGAAAAGTCCGTCCTTCTTTATTTCAATACTAGCTGACCCGCGCAACTTCGTCTGCGCCACATTTTCCATTATTGCTCAGCTTCTTTTTGTCTTAGCGTGATGATATATAGCCTATAGAATTCCTCGATAAATGGGCTATCTAACACTGAAAGATTTTTTCAAATCGGACCAGTAGTTCCTGAGATTACCCCCTACATACAAACTTACAAACAAATTTTACCTCTTTATAATATTAGTATAGATTCTGAATGTTGTATTTTTTTCAAGTCAAGAGGTAAAACTGTTTCATAGTTTTTATGTTTGTAAAAGATACTCTCCGTAAGTTCTATCGCGATTTATTTTTTTATTTTTTTCAAAATAATTTGTTACGGAAAATTACCTATAAAACAGAACCCGCCGGTAATAACTACCCTATAATTGGGTTCTAGAAGAAAAAAAGTTCATTCTATTTCTGTTCAAAATATCATCTAGAATCAACTCGTTTAACCTCCAGTAGTTTCAAACAATATTTCTCCTCAATCCGAACAAAGGCCACCACACAATACAAGGATCATTCAATCCAAACCAGCTCGGTCTACAACCAGTTCTGATACATCGTCACCCTTGTTCCATAGACAATGTGTCCACGTGTCGGGTGACAATAGTCACCCACTACTGCGCATAGGTGCACGCTGTGGGTTAGGCGATAAGAGACTAGCGGGTAAATGTCCGTACATCTTCCAACCTTGTACATTGACGTCGAGTTGCATCAGTCCACAAGATTTACAGCGATGCGCCACTGGTAAATAATGAACCCATGCGCACAAAACGTTTTGGGAATACTTTTATTGTAGCTACAAACAGCAAAAGGAGTTTCTTTTTTTTAAAGATGGGAAGTCATCGTATGACTTCTCCCGCTCTGGGCGGAGCAGAAAGGAGTATCAGACTCTTACTGACTAAAACCCATCCATGTTCCTCCTAGTGCCCTTTGCGCTCCAGGGCCGCGGTAACTCTTTCGAAAAATTTCCGCAACTCTGGCAGTTAAGGAGTTAACCTACAACTTTAAATTGCCATTTTATCTTCCTTTGCAGTCGTCTAAATCAGCAAAGAGGTTAAATAACAAATCCGGTTTCTCCTTCAATTGATATTCCCAGTTAATAGTCTATACTTGGAAGGGCGCCATGGATTATATTAGTCGATTAGTTCGGGGAAATGAAGGCGTTTTGGATAACAATGATGATCGCCAAGGCTCTAGCATTGCAATATGCATTGGTTGAGTTAGTGCTATGTGCATGCTGCATATAAGCAGTCGAGTGATGAAATGTTCCACGTGTTCCGTATTGGGCATACCTATGCGGACTTCATGGGTTTGTTTACCATGATATATGGATGTGTTACTGGGGAGTTTGTTGGCCACTTCTTTTCCACAGCTAAAATACTAGGAAGTGGTGACGGGCGGGCGTATTGGGGGACGGTCTTTGGTAAAACTTGACGTTCAAAAAGTGCTGGCTCTGAGCCTAATTTGAATAAATGACTTTTGAATTTGAATATCGAAAGTATAGAATTCTAATCAATTAAACCCACATAATATTAAGTCATCGTAAAATGTCTACTTTTTTCTCCACCTTATTATCTACCGTAAAACATTGGGATCACCGATTGACGTGTTTTCCAAGCTGAATATATATGACATCTTCTGCGACGTTACGGGAAGTGTGGCGCAGCGAGATGAGCTCATAAAAATCGCTTCAGCTCATCTCTCAGCCCACAGGCCAACATCAAAGCAGCTACCGTCTTCTTTTATAAGAATTCAGTTCTAACATTAATTATTTATGAGTGAGAAGTCTTTATTGCTGACGTCCATCGCCGTATGCTAATACACGCTGTTACATCAAAATTATTGTGTTTCTGTATCGGGTGCTCTATGATACTTTTACCAAAGTAGGTAGGTATATGTTTTTTGGATACTATAACTTGGCCTCGTTTTCGAGTTATGCTTGCTGATTATTAATAGGTCATGAGTAAAGGATTACAAGATTATTGTAGATTTTCCAAAAAAAAATAGCTTTTTTTTTGGAAAATTTAGTAAGGATCATGCCAGTATAAGATAATTTTATTGGAAAGACGCATTGAAAGAGAACTTGTACTATGATTTTTAAGTTACCTTAAGTACCTACGATAGTGTCCACCATCAATAAATTGCTGATATAGTCCGTCAATTAGAGTATTGAAAAATTATGGACACGTGAGACGATACTTCACGCCGGAACAGTTGCTTAAACTGTATCAAGCGGAAGTTCGATGAGAGCAGTAGCTGTCATCTTTGGGACGGATCTGCCAGATATCAACTTGATGCCCTTGTGTCAATTGAAAAACGAGCCAAGAGGACCATTGGCAATGATAGGCTCGTCGAATCGAAGCTCCAAAGTCTTGAGCATCGTAGCCGAGTGGCTGGCATTGGCATTTGGGAGTGTGCGACGGAATTGCATAATTTAATTACATCCCACCTATAAGCACAAAACGAACGGAGTGGAATTCCCTGCCGGAGTCTCTGATTCCTGATAGCTACAACCTGGGAGTCTTTAAGTTAAGAGTGAATAGGTTACTTCTAGGCAAGCGAGCTCCATCTTAGACCGCATCATCGCTTAACATCAGGTGAGATAGTGGTCAAACGTATGCCTATCAATAGTAAAAAAAAGAAAAGAATAACGTATTTTTTGTTTTGTAAATCATTGAATATTGGCAACGCTCGTGGCGTCAAAACGCACGAAAAACGGCGGCGGCGTAAAGTATTGAGAATTTTAAAAGCGTATTATTTTTGTCAATTTTGGTTAACGTAACAAAAGAAAAAAAAAATGGGTCGTAACTTAAGGAATTTGAATTTTTCAGTAAACAAGCTTATTTCTTGGAAGATATTATTGGATTTAAGGGACTTGATAGCCCAAAGGATGAGCATTTTTAACCGACTTCCCAAAAAGGAGGAGGTTATCAATTCAGTTGTATGTTTTTTTTTTATGTTTGTTACCTCATAACTTCGTCAATTATGAACCGATTTGAAATTTTTTTGTTTTATCTGAAAGGATGAATCTGTATATACTTGCAGATTGGTCCCATTTAAATCATATCAAAATCGATTACGAACTTTGGATTTTAAATCGAAATCGCTGGAATTTGACTATTTAGATGATTCTTTGATAATCAAAATTGCGTATTTTGCTTTTCTGCGATTTTGTAGTGGTGTTCTTAGGTGTGGGGCACCACTAAAAAGTGAAAAATAAAACTTAACTTTAAATTCGGAAGTCGGTGTTTTTGTTAGTTTCTTCGTATTTTGACACCGACTTCCGAATTTATAGTTATTTTTTACTTTGTAGTGTTTTTTTTAGAAGTCGGCTGTATTTTTTTGTAAAAAGTTTAATAAAATAAGGCCGTGAAGTATTTTTACCAGTTTCTCTCCATAGGACACAAACATCTCCGAGCACTTGCTTCTGCCATTTCATAAGACAAGTGCCCTTGTAGGTAAGGATGTCTATACTATAATTATAAACCTGAAGAGTTTGCTTGTTTGGTTCTGAACTACTGCTTCGAAATAAAAAAAAATATTTTAGTGTTGGATAGCCGATTTGTCTAGAAAGGTTATAGGCTAGATAAAATCACGCTATGACCAATAGGAGCAAAGCATTAATGAACGCAGACGTAGTTGCGCGGGTCAGCTAGTGTGATATAAAATATTTGGTTTTATGTCCCAGAGGACGGGGCTGCTCGGGCCATCATCGGCTTTTATTGTTTTTATTTATAACTAGCTGACCCGCGCAACTTCGTCTGCGTCACATTTTCCATTAATGCTCCGCTCCTATTTGTCTTAGCGTGATGATATATATCCTTATAGCCTTCCTCAATAAATAGGCTATCTAACACTGAAGTAATTTTTCTAATCAGACCTGTATTTCCTGAGATTAGCGCAAGCAAACAAACACACTCTTCAGCTTTATAATATTAATATGGATTAAAGAATACTTATATTTTTTTCAAATATTAGTGATACTTAAACTCATCTAGCCATAAACCTATAATGTTAACAATAACCATACAATACGAAATCTAAGAAACACAATTCAATAATCTATGCGTCTGAATCTTTGATAGCGGCCATGTTTGTCACAGAGTAGTGTCAGATCTAGAGGCTACATGTAATGTTTTATACGTCGTGGTTGCACCATTGTGTGTTATGGTCTAAGATCCCAGAGCTCCCAGACCTTACTTATTTTCTGAGTAACAAAATGATTTTTGATTTAATTTGGCCGTCAGCCCTAGCTAGCAGTCATGTGTACGTTGAAAGAACATACTAACACTACAATACGTTATTTATAGATAGTCTAAAGTCACTAATAAATCGAGTACCTACGTAGCCTCATCTAGCCTCATCTAGCTTTCAAGCCTCATCTAGCTTAAAATGACCAAAAAAAAAAATGACGTGTGAGTGTTATGTTTAACCTTCTAACAAAATAAATATCATTTAACCAGACTAATTTTTGTGAAATTATGTTGTATAATAAACCCAAAATAAATCATTGAGCACCAAAAAAATGTCATCCACATTGTGTCAATGGCAAAAGTACCCAGAACACTGGCAGCGCGGCGCTGAATGGCAATAAAGCACATTTTATAACAGAGAAAGTAAGTAAGGTCTGCGGGCTCTGGGCTCTTAGACCATAATGGTAGCTAGCATTGTATGCAACGGTCAGGCCACACAGGTGGTCAAATAGGTGGTCAAATGTTAGTGTTTACTTTATATGATGGGCGTTACTTGTGAAGTGATGATTACAGGAATTAAGTGGTTTATGAACAGGTGTTAGAAGGTTTTATGTTTAGAAATGACAATGTATAGTCTGTTTGTCATCTATGTATACAGTCGTTGATCTTAGATGAGAAAGCCGATGAAATTATGAAGTTGAAAAACGTAAGAAATATTCTGTTCTGTTGATAGGTGATACAAGAGAAGGCCAAATCGTTATTTTTTTTTTAATTAACTGTAGTTGTTTTAAATTAATTATTTGTTTTGTTTCTTGTTTTTTACTTGAGATGGGTTTGCTGTTTACTTAAGTCTAGGTCAGAGAAGACAGAGACAAAGTCTACGATGAAGCGGCCTTATCCAGAAGGAGCCTGTTCACTCTAAAATTAAGCAGATGAGGGTTGTAAGCGGTCGGAAACACAGTCGCAGGTAAAGAGTTCCATTCCTTGGCTCTGAGCATTATAAAAGACTTTTGGAAAAGCTTTGTGCTTGGTGGAATTTGTGTCGGTCGTGTCGGAATTGTGCTTTTTGACTGTTTTTTTTTTTTAATTTTATTAGATAATCATGAGTCAGTTATTTTCCACAAGTAAAACTTTTAAAATCACAAGAAATTAAGGACTTTACTTGTGGAAAATAACTGGTCAACCAAACTTTTAGGTACGATCAGTTTGTTTTTACCTATAACTCTCTGATGCAGTCTCTGTACCAACACTACCCTGTTACCTATTATCGAAATGCACATCGCGGTTTCGTAAGGGTTGAATATTTCTGTACCACACTTACAATCATAACACTACACACGACTTCCACTTTATCTTAAACATCTTAGAGATCATTATTGTTTACCGAAATTGTAGGTTTCAGTTTGTCGTTCAATATTTACTGTTAGACAAAGTACTTACCGAAATTGTACTCTTTCACAATAGCTCGATGTCTTTGGTGTAAGTATTGAGTGTTCTCGCGACATCTGTTTTTATGTGTTTTTAGCTGTGGATAAGCTTCTTTGTGTATTCTTATAGATGTTGAGTATGGTGAATTTTGTATGAGAGATTATTTGATTAAATCAGTATGGTATTTTAACAGTTACGAAACTGGCCAAGTGCGAGTTGGATTCTCACATGAAGGATTCCATACCATAAAACGAAAAAAAAAAACTCCTTTCTGGAAATGTGTTTTTTCCATACAAGAAACCTGTTTTTACTTTTATCACTAATTGTTGTTATAGCGGCATCAGAAATATATACCTTCTCTGTGAAATTCTCAACTGTCTAAGTTTTACGGTTCTTAATATACAGCCCGCTGACAGACAGACAGACAGACGGACGGACGGACGCATAGACGGACATTGGAGGCTTAGTAATAGTTTCCGTTCGTTAATCTTCTGGTACGGAACCCAAAAAAGCAAAAAATGTAAAATCAATAATTCTGCTGAGCTTTTTCTCGACCATGTAAGTTGGGTCGACATCCAGTCTAAATGACCATTTCAACCATACCAAACCAACCAGACCAATATCTTAAGGTAATTCCGATCTTGGCGAACGCGACGCGCGAACGCGACCGGCGACAATTACCATAGAACACACGCACGGGTGCACGCGACCGAGAAGACCCGTAAAGCTGGTTTCAGACTACGTTATAATATATAGCATAGAGTATATAGCTCATAGCAAAACAATATTGCACTCCATACATCGTCAATAATATATAGTCCAGTACAGTGTGAACGTGTCCATAACAATGTATGGTGCGCGATATTGGTGTGCTATGAGCTCTATGCTATATGCTATTATATTATATCGTAGTCTGAAAGCAGCTTCAGTGTTCTATCGTGATTCATACAGAGCAATGGGTCGCGGTCGTACGTGATTGACGGCGGTCGCAGTCGCGGGTCGCGGTCGCCAAGATTGGGTACATGGAGCAATTGCCTGTCTGACCTCCACTACCCATTGACTGTGTAAACCTTGGTAAAACTGGTGTCAGAATTTCTGGCTTCTGACTATCTGGAACGACTGCATATGGCACATGGCAGCCAATACTACCCTATATTATACTGTATTTTGTGGTCAAGTCCATCGGTTTAAAATTCTTTTCGAGGCACAGAGGAGTCTCGGTCACCCATCCAAGAACCGACCTCGGCAAGCGTTGCTTAACCTCGAAGAGAGAACCTGTGTGACTGTTATCATTTAGTCACGAGCGCCTCGCCAGTAGCAGTTGTAAATACAATTGATATTACCAATAATCATCAATGGTTTTAAAACACCATGGTACGGTTCCCCTGCTCAGCCCCCATGGTTTACGGGAGTCGTTCACCGCTGACGCATTGTTTTACCACAATCACCATAATTAATTAATCAACATTATTATATTCTTCAAAAAATTGCCCTCGAATTGACGGATACATGTGAAATGAGTTTGGGGTAGAGTTAGGAGGTGGATAGAGGTGCCAACTACTGCCGTATTTGTTCAATAGAAAATTGATTGCTTTTTGTGTAGGTATATAAAATCACACACATACATATGATTTTAGATATGTTCAGTGTTTCGAGTTCTGGGACCGAGAATTTGGTTTTTTTGAGAAAATGTGTTTCTTCCCTTGTGGTCAGCAAAATGGTGAAAAAAATTCAAATAAATTTTCAGACGCGTATATTATTTGTTTAAAAGCTTTGTTAGTATAGTAATCAAAGATATTATTTGCCAATACCTAACGAATAACTAACTTCACAATAGCTTTCTACTGTGAGAACCATTGTGAATTTTACAATGTTTTTTTTTTTGGTTATTGGTTACTTACTGTGTTTATCATGAAAGCTTATTGATGACTTACAACCAAATTGGCGTTACGGCTTCTAAACATAAGTTATTTAATCACCTCAGAAAAACACACATCCAACTATTACGTAAAACCTCTAAAACATAATTACATAAAAGTATTATACAAATGGCCACCTCTACCCACTCTTAACTCTACAGAAGTAATGGCGTCACTGTAACAATTAAAATTTGATGATGCGGGCTCTCTGTTCTCTCCAATACGACTGCGCCTGCCCCGCGACGTCGCCTGCATTAACGTATAGTGTACTGACCTGTAAGTTGCCACTTGTACTTTCTCTTTTAAAGGGCTCGCGGTACTTATTTGGTGCTGGTGAAATTTTTGGCAAAGGGCATCGAGGGGATTTGGTTGTGTGAGGAATGCTGTGAAAGAATATGGAGATGGAAAGGAGCTCGAGCCTAAATAATAACAGTTGCACGGTACGATCTTCAAGGTTAAGCAATGGTTGCCGAGGTCGGTCTGTGGATGGGTGACCATCTTAACATACCGATACTCCTCCATGCCTCGGAAAGCACGTTAAGCCGTTGGTTCCGGCTGTCATTAAAAAGAGTTCATGGAGTTTCTTGCACGTTCTTTTCCATAGGATCTACTCTTTGGAACTTGCAAGTGCCGGTGAGTGTGTTATGTTGCAGAACAACCGCGGCAGAATTAGCTTCATATATTTGACTGACAGACCTTGACTACTCAAAAGTGCCTGTAACTGGTCTATTTAAAAGAAAGGATTTTCTATTTGTATTTATTTGTATTTGCATTGGTAGATCTTGGCAGTCGTTGGATAGTCAGTAGTCAGAAAATCTAAAATCTGATAACAGTCTTGCTATGAAGTATTGAGTTACCCATTAATTCTGAATTTATGAAAACATACACGGAGTGAAATTCCCTGAAGGGGCCTGTGTTTCCCGATGCATTCAACTTGGGAGTCTTTGAGTGAAGAGTGAACAGCTGTTACTTCTAGGCAAGCGTGCTCCATCTCCAACCACATCGTCGTGTTAAATTAACAGGAAATTAAGAGATCACGTGTTAGAACTATGGACTGTATTATCTTCCTATGGATTGCATCAATATTTACTCAGCATGACGACTTTAAAATTCTTCTCTCGCCTAATTATTTAAAGTTTTGCTGTGCCCGACAGGGTCCATAATTGTTTCAATTCATTAGAGTTCCGTACCCAAAGGGTAAAAACGGGACACTATTGCTAAGACTTCGCTGTCTGTCTGTCTGTCACCAGGATGTAATCAAGAACCGCGATAGCTAGACAGTTTGAAATTTTCACAGATGATGTATTTCTGTTGCCGCTATAGCAAAAAATACTAAAAAACAGAATAAAATAAATTTTAAGGTGGCTCCCATACAACAAACTTGATTTTTTTTCCGTTTTTATAGATAATGGTACGGAACCCTTCGTGCGCGAGTCCGACTCACACTTGGCCGCTGGTTCATTTTACCATCTGTATGTGTACATTATGGATTGCAATTAACAATTTGAGATTTGAGAAATTCCATTGCGTTCACTATTGGAAGACAGAACTTTTTCTGAGAGTTAATACCTAACGGGGTAGAAAACTATTACGCATTCAGGTATTGTGTCTTATATTGCCTTATATAGACTACAAGTTAAAAAAAAAAAACAATCTATACCAAACTTAGGGGTATTCAAAGAACTGTCTTTCCAAACATTGAAGTCCTCATCCGATGATAGTGATTTCAATGACGTATTCAAACATTTTTTTCATCAATCCAGCACCACAAGACAGTGGCATACGATACAGTTCCTTCTTCATTGTGTTAATAAAAAAGGGTTGATCTAAATATAATAATACAAAGATTTGTGTATGAATGGATGACATCTGTCGCGGAGGAAGTGACGATGTCGGACAAAAAATATAAGCGAGGGTGTTTGATTTATCATGCCGATGTTAATTAATGTATTGAGAGGTTTTTGTATTTTTAATTGTGATTTTAAATTCTCAATTCTTTATTGTACACCAAAACTGCTTATATGATATACAGTGATGGAAAGTTCTTTTTTTTTTACTTGGTATGGGTTTGCTCTTGACTCTATACTTGGCTCTAGTTCATGTACAAAAGCGAGCTTAACTCAAGTGAGTTTTCTCCAAGCAAACCTTTGAGTGATATAGAAGAATGAAAATGGAGGGTAGTATCCAGTCCGCCGCGGTGGGCGGCCTCCGGCTATCGTAGGCGCGGGCCTGTGGACGGTGAGCTCGCCGTACCTCCGTTTTATGACGACAGGCCGTGTCGATGGCGCGTTCGTGTTCCATGCGCGCCTCAAAGAGAGTCAGCATTGAGGGGGGCCCGAAAGGGCCGACGCCTGCCGGAGTTGCGGGACTATTCGAATGAGATACCGTGGCTCCAGAACACAAAGGGCAGTGAAGGAACATGGATGGGTTTTTAGTCAGTAGAAGTCTGACACTCCCTCTCGCTCCGCCCAGAGCGGGAGAAGTCATTTGACGATGTCCCATCCCAAAAAAAAGGGTAGGATCCAGTGCACATTATCACATATTTAGTATCTAAGTAACTTAACTTACCATCCCTACCTTGTTGCTATTCCACCAATTCGCACTAAGCGTTTCCAAACGTATTTTACAATGCGCACAGAAAAAGAGTGGAACTCTCTGCTTGCGTTTGTATTTCCGAATGCTTACAACCCTAATTTCTTCAAAGTTAGAGTGAACCAGGCTCCTTCTGGGTAAGCTCGCTCCATCGTAGACTTTATCTCTGTCATCTCTGACCTAGGCTGAAGTCAAGAGCAAACCCTCTCAATCTGTTGCTATAGGTGATAGGAAAGTCAATATGTTTCACTAGCTTGCAAGCGTCTTTACAAGCTTGGAAATTGAAAACTATCCCAAGAGAACATATTCCCGTTTTTAAATGTATCCTCTTTTAGGACAAGGTCTACCCGTGTGCTAAGTTGCATTCAAATCCATTAAGTCGTTACGACTTGAACAAACTCACTTTCGTATTTAGTATTAAAATGAATAAATGGACACCGTGCTGATGAGATTCAAGTTTTATCGGAGTATATTATATTGCTTGTAATACTTAGCTATACTTGGCTTGATAAATTAGGGATGGCGATTCTTTCCGAAAAACATCGATTTTTAAATCAATTCGAATCGTAAGCTGATGTATCGATTCAAAAAAATGTTTTAGTTCGTAAAAACATATTTTTGTAACGAGTTAAGATGGGGCTGACATAGTTATGCGTGACAAGTATAACCAAAGGTCAATAAATTAGGATACAAAAAAAAAACTACTAAGATTCAAATCTGCCTGCGTATAAACTTTACTTAAACTTTCCTTAAGTCCGAAATGACAACTAGATAGACCCAAAACATGCATCTTTAAAAGAAAGTACAAAGTTATAAAAAGCTCTCCCCTAACGTAATTCCGACGCATCCTACATTTATCGATACTGTAGATCGGATGACATATTCAAATATATCCGGCCGTCAAGCTGCACTGTTTTTGTGACGACTCACTTTCTATGGGGTAAAAATGAAAGTTTCATTGTATAGTAAAGATAAGGATTGTTTATTTGCAGTTTTTGTGAAGATTTATTTCATGGGAGGGTCGGTTGAACAGCGGTCTTCTTTTAAAGAAAGAAAAGAAAAGAAAGAAAACTAGTTTATTTACGCCAAGCATGACGCATAGGAATAAAACACTTACTAAAATAAAAATTACAAAATAAAACTGGGACAATATGCGTCATCTTAACGTAAAACGGTCATCGCTCAGCATTATGCTGGGACTCGTGTGCGAAACAGAGCCCCAGCGCTGGTTTTCAGCGACGACCGTCGCTGACAGAATGACGTCTGCCGGGGCAGCAGTAAAAAGGGTTCTAAAGATTCTGTCAATTAGAAACATTAAAGTTTTTTTTTATTATTTATTAGCTCACGATTAAAACCTGATGGGCAATGTCCAAAAATACTCATAAAATAAAAACTACTGATCCAAACTGAATATTTTTTTGCGGGACCAAACAGCAAGTATACCGCATCGAACTAAAAAAGAATCACACAAATCGGATCAGAAGCTTCGGGGTAATCGGTGTACATACATAAAAAAGGGATGTATTTAAATGACAGTTTTAATTTTGCAAAAAACAGCAAAGAAATAATTCTAAATGGTTATCTATTTTAATGATTGATCCTCTTTTTTTGAGGCAAAAAATAACTTAAATCAATCGATATTTTCATCTCTTTATAACTACGCAAAAAAAAAAATAGATGTAGAAATTACTTGTGATCGTAACTTGTTTGTCGCCAAAACTAAGAGAAATTAGCAAAAAAAAAACCTTACCTAACCTGATCAATATTAAAAGGCAAACTTGATAAAAATCACTAAATTGACAAAATTAAAGACCATTAATAAAAAAAGAGGATCGAAAACTATTTTTGTATACCAAATATTAAAAGAGTAGGTATGTATCTTTAAACATAATTATTATTATTTATAATTTGTCCGTAGATCAAGTGAGGTAGACGCAAAAATTAATACAAAGTGTTAATTAATAAAAAAAACACATTATTTATTTTTAAAAATGCTCATGTAAAATATATCAATTAGTTTTTAGAGGATTAAATAAGTTTTGCCCCATAAAAAAATTACCCGCCAAATTGAGAACCTCCTCCTTTTTGGATGTCGATTAAAAATGGCGATCCATTTACAGCAGAACATCATAACACTCCAACAGACAAGTCAATGTCAAATATAATTTATTATCTATCAAAAAATAATTGTTCTAATTACTTATGCAAGGCTGAGCCTCTCCCCTTTGGTTGAAAACTTTTTTTTATTATTCAAATCTAGTAATGACTGCGGCTATTGTTAGAGGATGTTTGATCGGATACCTTTGCCATTATTAAAAAAAAATAGAGCACAGATAATAGATTTGGTTTGAATTTTTGTGGAATAAAAATCGGTGTTTGTTTTTGTCTTTTGTACTTTAGAACGTTGTCTTTTGGATCCATAAGCAGTGCTTGTGAGTTTTTATTTCGATAGGTACGTTCCAAGTTCTTGACTTTATCGTTGGTCTAGTGTTCGCAAGCATTACTATTGTGCTTGAAGTCCTAGATTCTGAGTTCATCAAAGTGTTATTGGATTTTTTCATCTAGAATTTATCAGCCAGCAGAAAACGTTTGAATTCTGGTTGATAGAAATAGGCTTGCGCCTTATATACGACTTGACCAATAAGCGAAATGAGAAGATATAATTATACATACAGGAAATAAGAACACAATTAAAGATTTCATGTGAAAAAAAAGTTAAGTCACAAACGAATTGATAGTGTTACAAACTTAAAAAGGTTAAAAATACTCCACAAGACAACAATTCATTTAATGTCACTATTGAACAAAACCTCTGCTTTAAAAATCTTCACAAGATAGGCGTAAAACGTTTAGTGACAGTTAAACTGTACCGCTGTCTGTTTCGATTTCTTGTTAAAATGATATAAAATCATATGTGTGAGCGTAGTTTGTGGACTGAGTTCCGTAGCCAGAAGCATAATAATACGTTTTTGTACTGGCCAGACATAGGAACCAAGTAAGTTGATATTTTTTTATTGTTTTTGATTATTTTTGAATTACTTATTTTGATTATTTTTAATATATTATCTTATTGTTTTTGTTGACTCTCTGTACGTGTTGGTAATTACAATATGTGCAGAGAGTAATTGATATAAAATAAATAAGTTTTTTTTTTTAATTTTTACACAAATTATTATATTTTCTCTTTCATTTTTTGTTGGATTTAGAACTCGTTCCTTACGGATTGTTAGGAAGAGGCTAAAAAAATGAAAATATATGTTCAGAATTGCGTCATACAAGTTAAGCAAGCAAGTGTAGGTAGCTACGCACTTCATATTGTAGTTAACTAAATTAATAAAACACAAATAGTCTTTGGCAGTCGTTACGGATTGTCAGAAGCCAGTAAATTTGACTCCAATCTTGCCAAGAAATACCGTGTTACCCAGTTAATGGGTTGTGGAGGTCTGGTAGGCAGCCGCTCCTCGTAAAATACTGGTATTCACTTGAATCCGGTTTGACTGGAACCCGACCCCAATATAGTTGGAAAAAGTTAGGCAGATGATGATATTACATTTTACAAGTACTTAATTCGATAATTCTAAAACTAACTAACCACTGTTGGATAATCTTCTAAAAAGGATTGTATAAGCAGATTCATGAAAGTTTTTATAAAATTGCACCACGGGACCCTAAAATCCACAACAACAATGAAGGCCAAAAATTCTCTTGATATGCAAAACAGGGTTTATATTTTTGACATATCCATAAAAGATGGATCGCGTTATAATAGAGGTCTATAGAAATCATAGACAAAGCGCTATCTCTGGTGTTAGTATCATCGAACTGTTTGATAATGCTCTAGTTATTATTATTGTTGAGATATTGAAATAGCTGGCGGCTAGTTTCGTAACAATACACCTTTTGATAGATATTATTTTAAGGATTTCATCTGTTATACAGTTTTATCACATAGAATATATGAGTAGTCCACTTGCAAACCACGCTATGTTAATGAAACAATTATTTGAGAAAAATAACAAAAATGAATATTCTTTTAATTAAGTTATAAAGATGCATTAATTTGCGTATTACTAGAGTGTAGGATCATATCAAACTCATTTATGTTAAGGAATGAAATCACTGTTCTTCAATAATCATTTAATTTGCATTTTAAAATTAAACATAGACAGTTTTGCAGAAGTACTTTAAACATAAACAGTTTTGCAGTTGTATTTGATCAACATAGGCAGTTTTGTATCAGTTTCATATTTAAACTTCTATCTACCCTCTCTTACGAACTTACAATTTTTATCTTCTATTAAACTCTTATGTCTATTTCTTCATTCATTAAAGTTTCTACACTATCAGTTTCTTCTACAGTCGTTTCATTCTGTAAGTACTTCTTGAAGAAAACTGTAAAAGCGCAGATGATCGTAAGAAGCCCAATCACATCATGTAACTTTGCTGTTTTTGCAGGAACTCCAATATTCATTCAAACGGGTTCAATATTTTGGAATGACTTGCCTCTTTTACAAATGTTCCCATAATTTATTAGGTCAGATACATAACTAGGTTCACCTTTAAGTGCAATTCTATTATTTTGATTTTTTCTTAGAAAGAATTAAGGAAAGAATCTTTTAGAGGCATTAATTAAATTGAAAGTGCCGAGATCCAGGTAACTTTAACGCGGTTTTGACGTTCGATTTCCAATTATAAAAATGAAAGTCGCTTCCAAGTCTAAAAACCGTTCCATACTTTTGAAAATATCTAAATACGTCAGGGGCTCCACAATGACTTCTAAAGGTCGTATCTCTCTTTCGATATTGCCGAATACGAGATCAGGGGGCAAAAACGAGTGCCCAACTACTGGGAATATTACTGTAATTTTCTTCTGTTTGGTGCATAAACAACTTCTTTTTCTTGACACTCCATGATAATTTTATCTCAAATTACCTTGTTTTTAATAGCCTACAGTACATAAAAAAGTAACGCGTGCGTACACTTCGATTGTATCATGCGTACTGACCCAGGGCCAAGATGTCAACTTTTGCACGAATCACAACGCAACATAGCGTTGTATGCAAGTTGTCAGTAACATAGAGACTTTTGAAAGTGGACTGCGGATCGACATAGCGAGTTTTGCAAGAGTATTGAGTTTTCTATACCATTTTATTCCTAACATAACGCGTTTTGACAGATTATCTTAAATACGGACGTTAGTATTTTAAATCATCAACCGATTGCTGTCATTGGACAAAAAAACTTTTTTTTAACATAACGTGGTTTGCAAGTGGGCTACTCATATTACCTAATAGTCTAAGAGCGGATTTCATCAATCTGAAACTGAACGTGATCAACATATGAACCACGTTTAAGAGCTGTCAGTGTCAATATTTTCTTTGGAATATTGACACTGACAATAGGCTAGATTCCATCATCCACAAATTGCAAAACTATTTAGTCCGTCAGTTAGAGTATTGAAAAGTAATGGACACGTATTTTTTGTATTTGTATCAATGAATATTGAAAAAGATAAAACGCATCAAAACTCGGAAGTAGGGGCTCGTGACGTCACGACTCACTAAAAATTATGCGAAGGAGTGACGTATTGAGAATTTTAAAAGAGTCGTAACTTCGTCAATTTTGGTTCCCGTTACAAAAGAAAAAACACGGGTCAAATATTTTTTGATAATCTAACTGACGGACTAATTAGATTTTTTCATGACACAAGCCCATTCTTGAACGCAGCTTGATCTCGATCAGTTTCACTGGAGAATTCCGCCCTTAGACTGTTAGGTAATATATTCTATTTGACAAAAATTGTATAGCAGATGAAATGCCCAAAGTAATATTATCAAAAGGTGCATTGTTACCAAACTACTCATTCTGATGATACTCATGACCTTATAATGTTTAAAAAGACTAAGTTATTGCACGGTAAGGTCGATAAATGCTTAATCTCCTAATTACAGCCAGCAGCTTCGCTCGCTTGAAAGTAAAAATATATGCCAATGGAATATTTTTTGGGGATGACTACGGTATGTCCGTGCCGTGTGCCAAGTTTCATCCAAATCCATGCAGCCTTTAAGAAGTGAAGAGGTGGAGACTGAACGACAGATAGTAACTTACATTGACTATCACTACATATTATTAAACAAAGTTTTCCGCCGCGTCTGTCTGTCGTTAGCGATAAACTCATAATCTACTGCACCGTTTGCATGCAGTTTTTTATCAATGGATAGAGTGATCCTCGAGGAAGGTTTTAGTATATAACTAGCTGACCCGCGCAACTTCGTCTGCGTCACATTTTCCATAAATGCTATTTGTCTTAGCGTGATGTGTAATATCTATACTTCTATACTAATATTATAAAGCAAAAGAGTTTGTTTGTTTGTTTGGTTAAACGCGCTAATCTCAGGAACTTCTGGTCCGATTTGAAAAATTATTTCAGTGTTAGATAGCCCATTTATCGAGGAAAGCTATAGGCTATATATCATCACGCTAAAACAAATATGAGCGGAGCAATAATGGAAAATGTGACGCAGACGAAGTTGCGCGGGTTAGCTAGTTAGTATAGTTTGTCAAGCGGGCGAAGTCGCGGGCACCAGCCAGTTTATAATAATATAGGCTTGACAAATGCTTCCATTATTAACAAGTCGGACCCTCACAACGTTGGAGCTATCAACGCAATCGAAGAACCCGAACACCTCAAAAAAAAACTTTTTATAAAAAATGACAACCGACTTCCAAAAAAAAACACTACAAAGTAAAAAAAAAACTTTAATTTCGGAAGTCGGTGTTTTTGTTAGTTTCTTCGTATTTTGGACACCGACTTCCGAATTTTTTTTGTTAGAAGTTTTTTATTTTTCACTTTTTAGTGGTACCTCACACCTAAAAACACCACTGCAAAATCGCAGAAAAGCAAAATATGGAATTCCAATTACTTGGATGTCATAAAACTATCATCCAAGTAGACGAATTCCAGCTATTTCGATTTAAAATCCAAAGTTTGTAACCGATTTTGATAAAATTTAAATGTGACCAATCTGCAAGTATATCCTTTCAGATAAAACAAGAATTTTTCAAATCGGTTCATAATTGTCGGAGTTATGAGGTAACAAACATTAAAAAAAACATACAACCGAATTGAGAACCTCCTCCTTTTTGGGAAATCGGTTAAAAAGCAAACCCACAAACAACAACCCATTAACTCCTCAACAGATGACAAGATATCCAAAGGCAACACACACTCAGAATTAACTCGCCAAATCGAAAAATTACGCACAAAGGGGAATACTTTATAAAAAACACACAATACAAATCACTGTATCGCCTGTTAATGATCTTGATGTCTCGCGATGATTGCAGAAAGGGACAGAAGATACAGAGAGCCCTAGTACGAAAGAGCAACAAGATGTTATATCTCACCGGAAACGGTGTAATATATGGTGCATTGTTAGTAACGAGATCGGTTTGTGTGTCTGTTCGTCCGTGGGCGGACTTGCGCACGCGTTCTTTAAATAGTGTACGTGAATTAAATAATTTTTTGATATGAAATTCTACGGTGCTCGGTGCGTTTAAATTTAGATTTGATATTTTGTACCTGGATTTTTGAAATGTAGTGTTTTGAGGATGAAATGAAAGATTCTACATAAAACATGCAACATTTTGAGTGAATCTTTCCATAAATGTACAAAACACAGGAGTGTAACTCTGCCTAGTCTGTGTTTCCGAACGCTTTTGTAAGCGTTCGGAAACACAGACGCAGGCAGAGAGAGAATAAGGTTGTCCCTATATGTCCTCTTCAAAGTTAAAGTGAACAGGCTCCTTCTGGGTAAACTCGCTTCATCGTAGACTTTGTCTCTGTCATCTCTGGCCTAGACTACAGTCAAGAGCAAACCCATCACAAATAAAAAAAAAACACTCATATTGTGGTTTAAAGAAGTTGAATTATATGAAACGATATCCTATTCAACTCATTTGATATACTTAGAAATTCTTATATTAGGAATTCTAAAATCCAAAGTACTTAATTATTTTTCAGTCAAAACCACTAAGGTTACCAAAGCCACCGAAGTAACATTAAACATAGATGATTTCTAGGCTGTTTTCTTACTTATACCAGATGCCACATCAGCTTGCGTTAAAATAAACTTTGAATTTAGCAATTGCTAATCATGAGCCAAAAACAAGTATGAAATTGACGTTCCCGAATTCGTGATCGATATAAGCTTATTGGCTTCGGCCGCTTCACAAATTTACTAAAACCTTCCTCGAGAACCAATCTGTCCATTGGTGAAAACAGCATGAAAATCGGTGCAGTAGTTTTTGAGATTATCGCGAACAGACAGACAGATAGACGCGGCGGAGGACTTTGTTTGATTATGATAATAATGTAGTGATATGGTACATCAGCTTACATCACAATTTTCGCCCCATTCTTCAGACATTACATTTACTACATCCACAAAAGCTTCAAAGCACTCTATACTCCAAAATCACACACGACCACCTTGGTCTACCTTCCCCTAAACATTTGAAAGGGGTGTTTCACGCATCTCAAAATGGCACCAAATCATTAGTGGGTGACAAATGGTTCCGAGACGCGTGGCGAATACACCGATTTATCTGGTTGCCGAGATTTGGTTAATGCAACCGACCGAGAGGATACAGTTGTTAAGTATTCGATAGTTATCGGTGTTGTAAATGGTGGAAATCAAAGGCTAGGGGCAGCTTGGGGGTTAGTAGCTAAGCTTCTTAGAATGATTGGAAACAAAATGCACTTTGAACTCACGGAAGATTTGAGAGCTGTCGTAAGATCGTATTAAGATCCAAAACTGGTTACTATAGTGTTTATAGAATTTGAACTTACTTATGGCATGTTAAAGCCGGTGGTCCCGGCCGTCAAATAGTGGTCGTTAAACCATGTCAGAGGCCCTTGAGGCGGTTTAGAAACTCTGACACTAGGGTGAGTGGAGTCGTTAGACCTTACTGCCCACAAAATAAGATTCTTTTTGGTAATATAAAGATACCTATAAGGTGGGTGTGGGTGTAGTAAAAATTTAGAGGATAACTTACAGAGTTTTTTTTTGTATCTGACAAATATTTTGCGCTTGATACTGAGATCGAATCTGACAGCCGGTGTAACTCAATAGAAAAATACCGCAAAAACTCTCACAGACAATAACCGATCTGTAACCAGCACTCATCGTAGGCGTCAAGCATTAAGCCTTCGTCATAACATCCTCATTAATTAATCACCATCGTGTAATATCGCCAATTACGACTATGAAGTAAGTAGACATTATAGGCGACGCAAAAAGTGCGGCCGTCACGGAGGCTAGTCAAAGTGAGACTGACGGAGTGTCGGCGTATCATGGGGTATCGATGGTATAATTTTTGAATTAGGAACGTTGCTTTTTTAAATATTCATAGAGGCGTCGTCGTTGTCTTTATGGCCAGCATGTCTGAACAGAAATAGTTATATATCTAGGCATATATCTAAGGAGTGGAATTCCTGCCGGAGCCTGTGTTTCCTGATTGCTACCACCTGAAGCAACCTAGTAAGGTTCCATCGTCGACCACATCATTGCTTTCCGTTAAGTGAATAATTAAAAAAAAAAAAACTTCTAAACAAGGGGTGAGATGCCACGGTATTCCAAACTTGAGATGTAGTTTGGTGTAGTACCAATAATGCCAACCCTCGTATAAAATAGATGCTACTCATTACTTCTGATTTTGTTCAGATAGTCAAGTCATTTTTAGTTCGTAACTATGAACATTTAGTAATAGTAATAAAGTATCACTTAACAACACAGCTACTCTCAGTGTGCAATAGTATGGTTTAACACAACATTCTATGCCAATCTCATCCCATTTAACCTTTGTGCAGTCTGCCAATATTGAGTTCAAAAATATGATTGATTCATATTTTGAACTCACGACCTATAGAGACCGATACGGAATCACCCGAGAACGCCCGACTGATCCTTCCGATCCCATTCGTATTTGAAATTCAAATTTGGAAATCCATTAGTGCGACTCGTCATTTTAATGTGACAGAGTATTGAGTTACTCTAATTGATCGGTGCTCTCCGTTCGTTTTTTTATTTGGTTCGGTTCAGTTCGTTCGAATTTCAAATTTGAATATGAAAGTTCGTTGTGAAGTCTTTTTTTAAATGTAATACGTTCGATATTATTGTTTGGGCTTCCGGATTTTGGTAAGGGTCTGTCATTGTGCCGCTGGTGGGCCGGAAGGAGTTGGTTTTATCAGTGGTACTTAATTATATTAGTGGTATAAATTATAAGTTGGCGTTCAGTGGTCAAAATAATTTCATATTTCGATGTGGCTTGAAAAAGGATTAAACAATTTCATATTGTAACTACATATTCTTGACTTTGACTTGAATAAATTATAGTAGCAGTTTTGGCTGTAGCCTGCCAGAGTTGTGGAATTTGTTCGAAAGAGTCATGGATGGGTTTTAGTCAGTAAGAGTCTGACACTCCTTTCTGCTAAAGCGGAAGGAGTCATTTGATGATTTCCCATCTATAAAAAAAAGTTTTGAATGAATATCCCCAATTTCCTTAAAGAAAAAAAAAATTAAATCTGCAGATGTAACATATTATTATGTACGATACAAGTTACTTTCATGGACACGTATCTCAGCAATCGTACCGTATAATTAAAATTGATGATCAAATCGATTCACAAATGTATCGATTTGCTTGTCAAACGTAATGTGCAGACGATCATTAATCTATATTTTTCGGAACCCGTTCTTATAAAAATGTGACAACGGCAGTTGCTGATAAAATTGATGTAAAAATAATTTATGTTTTACGATTCGAACAAAGATTATATTGTATTATTTTAATGTTGTTAATATTTTAGGGTTAATGTATGCACTGTCAAGTTATTCTTCAAAGCATTTGTTTCATTTAACCCATATAGAAAAACCTTTTTGAATGTCAAGATCGACCAGTCTATCTATGAGACGAAGCTGGTCACGATCCAAAGTGTAGAGTTGTATGGAGAAGAACATGAAAGAAGAAAGTCAAAGGTTACACCTTTAATTTTAGGATGTACATAACATATTACATGTGAGAGAGGTCCAGAAAGACAAGTACACTTAAAGCGTAGGTACTGAGTATTACAAAAAAATATAACCAACTTCAAAAAAAAAAAAGTATAAAACGACGTTAATTTCGAACTCGGTTATTTTTTTTTGGGTAAAAAGTTTTCTTTTATTTTTCGCTTTTAAGTGACTTGAACGACGTTTTCATGTAAATAAAAACTACTTAGCCAAACTAAATTAACCAAATGGCAAGTAAGTATGCCGCATCGAACATAACAATAATCACACAAATCGGATCAGGAACCTTTTATTTACTATTGATAGGCATACGTTTGACCACTATCTCACCTGCTGTTAACCTCGGAGTAATCGGTATACATATATAAACCCAAAAAAAAAACAACCCCGCAGAATTGAGATCCTCTTCCTGTTTTGGAAGTTGGTTACAAAAAAATAGAAAAAATAATTTAAAAAATACCGTGGCAGTTGAGAGATGACCAGTCCTAACTGGCGGCGCTTGTTGACGAACATGAGTTCTCCACCACTGCACTTTTGTTCACCATCTATTTTCAACCATCACCGCCATCATTGTTGCAGCCAAACGAAGCTTACCTGGACAAAGACTGGTCTTGTGCTTATAGCATCCAGCGTATCAATTTTCAATACATTTGTAATTTTTTTATATGGGTTTGCTCTTGACTCTCTAGGTCATAAATGACGGAGACAAAGTCTACGATGTTTGATAATTTAATGTTTAATAGTTTCATAATAGTTTATAATACGATGAAGCGAGCTCACCCAGCTTACATTTATAATAGTAGTAAGTGAGTAAGTAACGTATTTATTTCTATAAATATGTCTATAATATAGAAAGTTGCCCTGATAACCTAAGTGCATTGAACGACTCAGGAATCCATCCGCATTCTACACCCAGAGTGGCGTGTTCGATTCCTACCTGTTATGGTACACCGAATAAATATAATACTACTAATAAATCAAACTGTAATTAAGATCCACATACTGCAAAAACCGACGATATTGACAAGGAAGCAAAATACAAGGAAATATAAGACTTATCAATAATGCATTCAATCAAAATCGATATACAAGAGAAAAAAGTTGAACATTTCGGAGGCAAAACAGTGGTAAGTAAGTTTTTGTCAATTAAAACAGCAAATGGGGTATGAAGTGCTGTCGGCGATGGACAGAGGAACTTTTATGTTGTGCCGTCGTGCGTGATGGGCGATGAAGCGAGGCCACACCTGCGAACATCTCGCGATACCAGAGTGCGCTGGAGAGGGCTTCTGTTTGGTTCGAGTTTGAGGTGAAAGGTTTCAGTTCTTGTTACCATAAGTTGAGGTGTTTGCTTATGCTGTAGAATCTCTTTTTGAATTATTACGTACGCACATGGAATTAACCGGTTCACAGTCCCACAGACCTTATGTGGTCAGCGCTGATTGTTTTACTATTTTGTCTTTGTGGACAGTCAACCCAATAATTTAAACTGGAATGGTAGTGCATCCGTTTGATTCCAAAGAAAAAAAAACTTTTTACAAAAAAACACTACAAAGTAAAACATAACTTTAATTTCGGAAGTTGGTGTTTTTGTTAGTTTCCTCGTATTTTGACACCGACTTCCGAAATTAAAGTTATTTTTTACTTTATAGTGTTTTTTATTTGGAAGTCGGTTGTATATTTTTGTAAAAAGTTTTTTAATTTTCACTTTTTAGTGGTACCTCACACCTAACAACACCACTGCAAAATCGCAGAAAAGCATAATACGCAATTTCGATTACTTGGATAACATAAAACAAACAAATTTGTAACCGATTTTGATAAAATTTAAATGGGACCAATCTGCAAGTATATCCTTTCAGATAAAACATTTTTTTTTCAAATCGGTTCATAATTGACGGAGTTATGAGGTACCAAACATAAAAAAAACATACAACCGAATTGAGAACCTCCTCCTTTTTGGGAAGTCGGTTAGTAGTTGACATATCAATGATAAGGGCTCCTGTTTGCAGCGTCATTTTTTAAATCATGAGTGTCTTTCATGGTTCTCAGTCGAACAGCTATACTTACTATTATTCGATTTGTTAGCAAAATTTTTCAAAAGTGCTGATATGACAGTTAGATCATCATTGTCATTGATCCCATCAATAAGTGCTTTCACTGTGTGTTTACAAGAAACAGTTCAAGTTCACATTTACACTATAATAAACTAAACTCGAAACTTCGTAGGTATAGTCGCCAGCACATCAGGTTATCCGAAACTGTTAAATTTTCCCATTCAAATTTGAACCCAATCTCTTTGGCAACAAAGTTAAAAATCTAACAAAGAAATTAGATAGATGTGCTGGCGTCTGTACATATTACAAAAGCCTTCTCCACACTACGCCACCCCACAAAACGAAGAAAGCAAAATGTCGGTTAATAATTACAGTGTAATAACTCGATTACTCCCCGCACGTTTAGATCAGCACTATCGATATTATTACTTATCGATTGTCAGTCCGTCCGCCCGTCTGTACTAACCGCAAATTTTTGCGTTCAAGCGAATCCGACGTGGAAGTGTTCGAGCACGTTTTTATATCAATTTGTGTAAAGAATTGTGAGAAATCGAACAAAAATTCAACCAAGAATTCGATATATTTAATCTTGCTGAAACTGTTCTCGGTTTTTCCGAAGACTTTTAAGACGAATCAAGGCTTATCGATGATCTTGAAATTCTCAATAAATCATGTAACCACGGTTTGGAGTCCGATGAAATAGGAACAGATGAAACGATGCATGAAGATGAAGAATGATTGCGAAATGGCTTGGATTTAAAAATCGTGATAGAGCATAAATGTGATATTGAAGATATTCATAGACCAGAACCGGATACTTATGGAAATTGAAGATTTACTTTAATGAGTCTGCATCGGTTTGATAGGCAACATTTTATGACTTTTGCAGACGATACTTTTACTATTTAGTAAGAATGTGTTGTGTTTTTAAAAAAAGTGTCCGTGGAGTTTCTTGCACGTTCTTTTCTATAGAGATCTACGCTTTGGAACGTGCAGATAGCTTTATCTTTTTGGACCGACCGACCTTGACAATTCAAAAGTGCCTGTAAATGGTTTAATTGAAATAAATGCTTGAGTTAAGTTGAGTTGAGTTCAGTTCAGGCAATTGCATTTGAATAAAAATGATACAGTAGATAGACACAAATAAGCAATAACATAACGACCCACATAGATGTAAATCGGAGGAAAATTATGAAGCTGTGAACTCTGAGGGCTCATAGAACATTGGAAATATAAAAGAAAAGGTCATCATAGAGCCATGCCTCAAATCACTTAAAAATATACAGAATAATGTTCTAACATTTAAAGAAAATGTTTATTTATTTATTAATTTCATACTTTACGCACACACATGTACAGAGGTGGACTTAATGCCATAGGCATTTTCTACCAGTCAACCTTTGGGTAATGCAGAGAATAATAGTGGTAGGTGCAATATAAAGATGAAGAGAAACCAGAAACGCGATTATTAGTAAAATTTAATCAAAGATAAATAAATACATATAAACTATAAACACAAAAAAATACTATAACATAATATACTGAAATTTATAAACTAATACACGATTATACTTGAACGATTCGATTGTACTTATTTGGTAGCAAAATGTCAGTTTGTACTGTTTTGGATTGAAATGTAATTGCTCATAATATATAATCCCACTGCTGGGATTCTCCATTGACTATCAAATGTTTCGGTCCAGCACTGCGAGTCTAAAAAAACTACTTTAGCAGAATCATATTAGAATCATAATATTAACCGTACAACATTCTGTCAAATTTCATTTTCATCTTTGTCGCTAACGCATTAGATTCAGTATGATTGGGATAATTTGACAGTGACAGTTAGCGTGATGTGCTTTCTGATTCTGCTAAAGTGGCCTTTTTAAAGTCGCAGTGCTGGACCGAAACATTTGTTAGGGGATGTCGTTCGGAGATGTACCTCGAACAACATCCTTGTCTCTAAATAAATTATATGTTTTACTAACATAGGAATAAGTTATCTTTTTGTTTATTAACCCATATGGATTGTGAATGATCCAAACTAAATATTAATTTTATTGATTTATTTATAATGACTGAAATATATATATTTTAAAATAATGACAGCAAAACTGCTAGAAAATATTATCAATCAATTAGGATTGTTGAGATCTAGGCGTGAGAAATTCGACCCATTTTAATAATCTTTACAACTAATAACATTAGAAAAGCCTCATTGAGAACACAATCCGAGATTCGTTCTGCTCCTCAAAATGCAGTAACTCGATACTATGTTTGTGTCCCGACTTCGCATCTGTCATCGCATATTGAGTCAACCCCCGAACGCTCCTCAATCCTTGCATACGCATTCGATTGACAATGCGGAAATTTGCATACGCCATTTAAGGGTTAGAAAAAATTATCATATGATTACTTTGGCATTTCGTTTCGATTGATTTTGAACTGTATTGTGATCGAAATAAAGTTGATGTATTTAAAATGGTGATGCGTAAGATGCGAATGCTCTTTTGACAGACTTTTCTTTGATATGCTAATACATTTTGTACTCTCCGCTTGTGAAATAAGGTCCAATTTCATTTGTAGTTCTATTCCATGGGAACAGTCAACCCTCAAATGGCTTATGATAATTTTTCCTTGAATTATTTTTGCTATCATTTTTCAATAGCTCATTAGTGTGTAGCTATCGGTCCGTAAGTGGCATTGGGCCAAGCCGATATTGTTCGGGCTCCATGGATCTTCTGCATATTGTGTCGCGACCGATTTTATGGGCATCATTTGAATTTTTGAACCAAATTTGCATGATTGTGATTTAGTGTTTATTTTTGTATGCGATATGATGTGGATTTATGGTTTACGTTCAAATGCACTTAATCTATGAATGGATCGTTTCGCTTCGCATAATGTGGTAAGAGGTTAAAATTGTATGGAAATTGGCGATGATAATGCTAAATATACGCGACGTGTGTACTTAGAAACCATTTTGTTTGTAGTACATCATTTATTTAGTTTCTGATTGACAGTTACGAAACGCTGTTTTAAGAAATACTTTACTAAAGATACACACCAACAATTAAAACTCCTAATATAATGGTATCAAAAAATTCATCCGCACCATTCTATGTCGTTTGTAGTGCCAATTTTAAATTGTGTTAGGTAAGGCGATGGTTTGTTAAAATTTATAATAGGTACTACTTGGTATTGAAGGAATCAGTTCAGTAGTAATGAAGCTAAACTTATCGTACCAGAAACACTAAACTTCCTAAGGGTCTTCAGAAACTTCGTCAAGCGTATCCAAGTTTACAATCATGATAGATCAATGAGGATTTACTGGTTAGCCAAGTTTTTGCTACTATCGAGACTTTAACGCCTATAAAGTAATGGAGTGATTGAATGATGACAGAAAAAACAGAGAAAAGAACTAGAGTTACTGATATAGCTCTCAGAACTAGCAAACTGGAGTGGCAAGAACCCATGGCCGTTGGAGCAGAAAACTTGGTCATGGGTAAACGAGACGAAGATGGGGACCCGTAGATAGATAAAAAAATTAAAGAAAATCTGGGAAAACCAGATAAAAAAAACCATGACTCCATTTGAAAGCAGCTTAATCTGTCAGCAGAAAATATAAGAAACAATCAATTCGAGCTTATTCTTTTGCTTTAACTATAACAGCCAATGAAACAACACTCATATTTCTGTTTGTGTTGTTCAACGCGTGCTCTATTATTAGCCAAAACAACAAAAACAATTCCACACACAGTTCTATTTACCTTTTTAATTCAATTCTCAGCATTCCACAAAAAAAAACTAACAATGGTTGTCCGATCGCTGGCCACTGAACATTTTCATTACGATCAACGCTCACGCACATAACCTCAAAAACACAAAAGCTAAATAAATCGACCGGGATACCATTTATCAAACTGCCGCCTGCATTTTTAATTAGTAAAAAACATATTCGGACAGTGCGCAGTGGTGCGTTCCAATCTGCTTCCGATCTTGGCCTTTCTGACCTTCCCTTCGCACTTATTGACTATGTATCTCTCCTTCTCTTTCATCCATGCTTTAGTAATTAGTTTCTCATGTATAGAGCTTTTGTTTAGAATGACATGTGGCGTCTGTTACCAACAGTTAATTATGGGCTTTTTTAACGATTCGATGGTATCGATACGGTATCGATGTATCGCAATCGTAATGACTACATCCCTTGTACCGACTTTATTAATTAATGGTGGTTTTTCTTTTACTTGGAATACTGTAGAAAGTGAAATAGTGTTAGCATTAATGGCGCTGTTTGACATAGATTTGTTAGTTTCAACGGTTTTTCTATTTGCGTTGGTAATGTTATTGGACAATATATGGCTGTTTTATGCTTTTACATCTATTTTTTAAATGTAAGCTGTAGATTTTAGTGTTGCTATTTTTTAAATGGATATTAGATCATTTGGAATCACTCTAATCATTATATGCCACAGTCTGCAGGAGTGTTTAATCTATGAAAATAATGTGATTATATTTATGACTTCTACTGGGTAATAGGTTATTTTAATGTCTTTACATAAATATAATTTTTACAAACATCTCTAATTTCAGTCGATAGACTTTAAATTGTATATGTTATATAAGAATGCAACAATTATTTATATTAACGACTATGTCTCAAGACGGTTATAATTCATTAGACCAAGGATTAGCTTAAGCTTGTACAATCGAACATATAACAAAAACAGCAACAGTTTTACAACATTTCACAATAGCTTTTACTTTATTTTCTATATCCTTATAAGACCTAACGGCCTACAGCAAACAGTTATAAATAACCCCATTGTAAGTATGGATACAATGACAGATTATGTTAAATTCAGCTTTGACACGCGAAGTTCACCATAGAGCATTCTTAGGACCAATAGCATTCCTATTAGAAAGCGGTCACTTATACCAAGTAGTGACGTTTTTATGGCCACCATAACCGTTGGCAGTATTTATATTCATTCTTTTTACGTAATTGTGGGTAGCTAAAACAAAAAAACAATGATAGATGGATTGTAAGTAAAAGTATTTTTTTTTGCGTACGATGTATGGCTAAGTGAAACTCTTTTTCCTGGTCTATAAGCTGAGTTCGATAGAATTTTCTAGGCTTGTTGAGCAGTTGAAGTGTAACATATTAGACTTTTTTGAAATGATTCATGCTGATCTGAGAAGGGAAGAAAAAATAGGACATGTTTATAAGCTAGTTGGCATCTCATGCAAGCCGTAAAAGTGAAATTAACGATTTATTATTCTGCTTCTTGTAATTGAATAGTAGAGCTACAACGTTGTTGTTTAACAACATAACAGTTCTTTTAAACTTGCCACAATTTTGCGACTTGTATGACGTTTGACACGAGCACAGAACACAGATGGACCTTGAAACATAATTTATTGACACAAAAACTGTTGTGGTCAAGAGAACTATAAAAGTTTTGAACGAAACATACACGATGTATTTGTAAGCATCAAAAGATGTTCCAACCATGACGTATTTGCTAAAGGGAGAAAATATATAGTTTGTAATTTCAAATCCTGCATCTAACAATGTCGAAGGTGACAAAGGTGCCAAAAATAATAAAAATAGTAGCTTATATTATCTTATCAACCTTACCAACTGTAATCTTAGAACCGATATTATGAACATTAATTCCACAAAATCCATAATAGGAGCACCTAATCCAAAAATTGTAAATTATGGTTCACCAGGTTCCACTTGGATGCGCTATCAGAACCATCGACCACTTCCCCGTCCATCAAATTCAAATTACGATCGACAACCACCTTTTACTAATAAAAAATCATTCGACCATCGGTCAGTAATTAACGATGCCGAATTCGACCATGCTATTGACCTTACGCGAAGCCAGTATCATTGTTACCGAATTTGTTTTAACATTCGATAATAACCTCTACTACTTTCTTAATACGAATCATACATCGATCTTCAATCGTGTCTTCATCCTTGAAGTTACTCCAATCTACTTTAAACTCTGTTTCTTCTTCGTCATGGTTGCCTTTAGCTTGTTTCTCCGCTTGACTGATGCCCGTTACGGTTGGCTGTGCACCTGCAAGATGGTCACCAATATGAATGTAATTAGGGGCACCGCACATGTAAAAGTGTGTGGTTGCGTTAAGGAAGTCCCTTTGTAACGATGCGGAACCTTGGCCTAAGAATTGAATGGGTAAAATAACTGGTATTTTGTTGTTTCGTTCAATCAGAATGGTTAAACATGAAATGGTGTTTCAATGAACATATTTTTTGTGAAGTGTGCTATCAGAAACAACTACATACTTGCAGACAACACTATTATTTTGGTTCTTATTTATGTCTAATTGCTTTTCGGTTTTCTATCGGTTACATTTTAGTTTAATTCCGCCAAGCCCGTTCCACCATCGGACCACAAGACGTACGGCGATGTGCCACCGGTACATGGTGGACATCCCACCTATACGCACAAAACGTTTTGGGAATACATTCATTGTGCGTACAGCTAAGGAGTGGAATTCCCTGCCTGAGTCTGTGTTTCCTGATAGCTACAACCTGGGAGTCTTTAAGTCAAGAGTGAATAGGTTACTTCTAGGCAAGCGTGCTCCACCTTAGACCGCATCATCGCTTAACATCAGGTGAGATAGCGGTCAAACGTATGCCTATCAATATAGAAAATAAAAATAAAATTGATTAGATTTAAGATTTTTTCTATTAGCGCTAACGATTGTCACAAGGACCATTATGTATGAGATTGATAGGAACCGCCGAAATGTTATGTTGACTAGGAATAATGTTGATTCCACTATTTTGGACTTTTGACAACCGTTTTGCTGATGGATGCCTGGTTTCTGAGGTCTGTCCATTAAAGCTATTTTTCATAGCACCAATAAACGACTGATAAAGTAACTCAGAAACTGGGCTTGAGTCACTTTACCTAGAACCCCAGAGATATCTCGAATCTAGTGCTCTTCATAAGCATAGCTATGCGACTTTTACGAACAATTTAGTTTTAAAGGATTGATATTTTTACTTATATATCAACCCATTTTTTATTTGCCAGTTGCTTTAAATCAACCAAAAACCCTCGACAGAATGACAATTTATCAGCAATAGAGGTTGCAAAAGGTCTAAAAAGGCCACTTAATAATAAATTATTAAAAAGGCCACTTTAGCAGAAACATATTAAAGTCATTATATTAACCACACAAAAATCTGGCAAATTTCATTTACATCTTTATCACTGCCGCATTAGGTTCAAGGTTGATTGGGAAAATTAGACGTGATGTGCTTTCTGATTGTGCTAAAGTGGTCTTTTTAGACCCCTTGAAATGCCAATGTGTCCACTTGACATTTCGGTATCACAAGTTAATCCATTAAGGACTTCTCGACAAACGTTGTAGCTGAAAGAATTTCATTATGCCTAGAGCCAGTATTTTCTTCCGTCGGCCCCCTTCTACCATCGGACATCCAGACGCACTGTAACTTACCATCCTTACCTTGTTGCTATTCCACCAATACGCACTAAGCGTTTCCAAACTTCTTTTATAATGCGCACAGCAAAGGAGTGGAACTCTCTGCCTGCGTCTGTGTTACTTACAACCCTAATCTTTCAAAGTTAGAGTGAACAGGCTCCTTCTGGGTAAGCTCGCTCCATCGTAGACTTTGTCTATGTCATCTCTGACCAAGAGTCAAGAACAAAACCATCTCAAATAAAAAATCTTCACGTGCTTCATTAAGTCGATGGCCCCTCTGATCAGCGCTGAATCAATTAACGAAAGACAGTAATTTATTTCAATCAGATTGCGAAGAGTTGTAGTCTTTCTGGGGAGGTTGCCGATATTGTGGCTGTCTTATAGCTCGAGTATTGATAGATAATGGAGTGGCGGAGGGTGTGTTGTATACTGATTAGCAATGGGGTTGGAAATGTGACTCATATTATGAGTTTATACGATCACTTTGTTGGGATTAGGTGTTACATTGTTTCAACCAAGCTGGTAATGTAATTTTGTTTTTTAAAGGTGAGAGAGAGTGCTGGTGATGTTCTTGTAAACAACTTTGAATTTGATTTATTTAAAACTTTATGCACAAAGTACAAAGGCGGACTTAATGCCTTAGGCATTCTCTACCAGACAGCCAAAGGTGGTGAAAATATCATAAGGCCGGTGCATTGTTGTAATTTTTAAGAAAGATTATAGGTTATTGGAAGATCCCAATTACATCCCTTAAGATGATGAACTAAAAGTTCTTTATGGTCAATATCATTCTATTTTTTAGTTTGCTTGTGCGATTTTTTTAAACCGAAAACTGTGTTAATGACGTACAGGGAATGTCAGACCATAAAGTCTAAGTTTCTTTGTGGTACTGTTATTTAGTGGTATCGCCTCAATTCAAAGGCATGGTTGGCGCAGTGGTTGAGCGATCGGCTACTGCGCCACGTGTCGTGGTTCGAATCCCGCATGGAACAAATATTTGTATGGCCTACAGATAGTTGTTCCGGGTCTGGCTGTTTGTGATGTAACTTTGTATGTTTGTAAACGCACCCACGAAACAGGAGAAATTTCTAGTGTGGGGCAATGTTTTTTTAAAAAAGAAGAATTTATTAACCAAGCAAGTTTTTAAATGTCATGCAGTTAGCCAGAACCTTGAAGCTGATTGCACGTTCCAACTCGTAGACCTCAATGAAGAAGAACCTCATCGTCATCATAATAGGCTAGATTCCATCATCCACAAATCGCAAAACTATTTAGGCCGTCAGTTAGAGTATTGAAAAATAATGGACACGTATTTTTTGGTTTTGTAAATCAATGAATATTGACAAAGATAAAACGCATCAAAACTCGCGAGTGGGGGCTCGTGATGTCACGACTCACTAAAACTTATGCGAAGGTGTGACGTATTGAGAATTTTAAAAGCGTCGTAACTTCGTCAGTTTTGGTTCCCGTAACAAAAGAAAAAACACAGGTCAAATATTTTTTGATTATCTAACTGACGGACTAATTAGATTTTATCAGGACACAAGCCTATTATGGTATCGGCCGAAATTATTTTGGCTACGTATTCCCGCGAGGACTACCAGGTCATCGGTCTACCTTGTGGGAGGCCTTCCAAGGCTGCGTCTTCCGGTACGTGATCGCCAATCCAGAACCTTTCAATCCCAACGACTATATATTCTGCGAGCAATGTGCCCTTCCCACTGCCACTTAACTACGGCACCATCAGCTAAATTCAGCCAATTTCACAACACAGTAGCTTCAAACAAAAGTTGACAGCAAAATTCACCAGAAAAAGGCATAATTATCGTTGAAAAGGGACCCTTTTACACTCATTTAACTAACGCAGTGTATCGGCCGGTGGGAGTGTAATCGGCTCCTATCGGTCGGCCGATCGGGGTTCGATTCCCGCGGGTTGTAATTAGATTGTTAGTCGCATGCGATATTAACGTGTTATGCTGTTAGGTGGGAGGTCTTGGTACTTGGTAGAGAATTGGATATTTATTTATTAATTAAAACTTTATGCACAAGTAACTGTACAAAGGCGGACTTAATAAAATAAAAATAAAAAATAAAATAAAATTTGTTTATTTCAGACCACGTTATGTCCATATTTTGTTAGTAAAATTAATTATCTTAAGACTAAGTTAGTAGCAATACCAAGGTCAGAAAAATATGAATTATAATTATAAATAAACAAAATTAAAATATAATAAAAATGTAACATTGATTGTAATAAAATTATTAAACTAAAATGAATTAATGCCATAGGCATTTTCTACCAGTCAAACTTAGGGTGGTGCAGAGACAGCATGATAGGTGCAACATAATTAAAAAACAAACCGTAAGGAAGAGAAAATAAAATACATAGATACAGACAGTTATAGTTTCAGTAGTTTTTAGTTTTTTTGTACCTAATTGCTTCTTTATGTTTTTGCCACTCTTTTTTTACAATGTTTTTTTTTTGCTGTGTCTGTGTCGAATAAATGTTTTCTATTCTTCTATTCTATTCTAAATACACATAAACAAAACTAAACTATCTTTAAATAGAAAAATATGTAATCTTTATGTATATAATTCTACATACTGTACGTGTGTATGTCACTGAAGTCCTTCTAAACGGCTGGACCGATTTGATTGATTTTTATTTGTATGCGTTTGGGCGGCGTCCTGGATGGTTTAGATGCACAAAACAGCCCGGTAGATTGCGCTGATCATGCAGGACAACGTCTGTCGGGTCCGCTAGTATATATATAAGTAATAATATATAGGGAGAGAGATGAGAGAGATGTACCTATGTGTAAGTGTGTGTTAATATGTATGTAATGTTATGTTATGTGTTTTTTGTTTAAATGTTTGAATAATAAATATCAGTCACGTTTCTGTTCTCCATATTGCACCTACCACTATTTGTCTCTACATCACCCAAAGGATGACTGGTAGAGAATGCTTATGGCATTAAGTCCGCCTCTGTACATTTGTGCTTAAAGTGATAAATAAATAAATAGAGGAAAATCATCTTGACTATACAGTGTCCATGTAAATAGAACATACATTTTGTTATTGATATGAATATTTTTTTTTTTTTTCTATTGACAGGCTCACGTTTAACCACTATCTCACGTAAGCGATGATGTGTTTCAACTCGCCACGGTACATGTAGTTGAGCAAGCTTGTCTAGAAGTTCACTCTGGATATATCTCTAGCCGTTTTCTATGGTACTTTTGAGTTAATCATATGACGTTTAATTTTTGATTTGGTCATAACATCATAATTATCACTTTACTTACATTTTAAACCAACTTGACTTCACCTCCCTCAAATCGACATATAGCTTGTTTATTGACAGGATATGTTTACCGTTCGGTTGTCAAGATGACTAAATCGAGTGATTATTCAAACTTAGAATACGAGTTCTTACTTGAAATAGCAAGTCAACAATTAATATGCTGTGACTTTACTGGCTACATAGCGATTTGGCATACCATTGACTACAATAATAGTTTTTTCTTTTAATTCCCACACAAACAACACTCTCTAAAAGCCTTATTACAACCTAAATATCACCCATATTGAATTGCCAAGGCAAATGCAATTAAAATTTTTAAATTACTTACAGTCAAGTATCAAGACCGCTATCTCCCCTCAGTCGATACATTTTGATGTCGATAAGAAAGTCAGTTGAGAATCTAATATACATAATTTCTTTTAACGTATGGTCACTATTTCAATGGCCACCACGTTTTAGTGCAGACATCGATTGGAATTGTTGTTTTTACCACAAAATATACAGATAGGGTAGCGGTTAATTACTGGAAGTTTAGAAGTTCAAATTGTGGTTAACTTGTCACAAACATTTTTAATAGATTTAGCTTTGGTTTTGTAGGGTATCAGCCGGTCGATTCTGTCAACATTGCACCGTGATCACTTAGGTGGAATGAACGATATATGTGAGCTGTCATGCGATCTTGTTTGTATGGTTTGACAGCTCAGTTGTCGTTCACTTCGCATAAGTGTTCACTTTGATATGGTTACAGAATCGACCGGCTGCATGGTTAATTGATAATGATGCCGGTAATCTGTATAACCCGGTATTTATAACTCAAGCATTCATCAGATAATGTATGAAATATTATTTTATTCAATAGCTGATGCTCGCGCCTTCGCCCCCTTAACAAATATATTATACTAAACCCTTCCTCAAGAACCACTCTATCCATTGGTGCAAAGAACATGATAATTGGTGCAGTATTTTTTGAGTTCTTGCAGACAGACGCGGCGGAGGTCTTTGTTTTGTAATATGTAGTGATAATTATAGTGATTTTATACTTTGCCTAGGCATTCTATACAATATCTTATACTTAGCCGGCAATGTGTATAAAATACAAAAGCAGGAAAAGAGGAGACGTGCGGTGTGGGGGCAGGCAGTAACGCGACGAAAATTTGACGACGGTATAATCTATACTAATATTATAAAGCAGAAGAGTTTGTTTGTTTGGTTGAACGCGATAATCTCAGGAACTACCGGCTCGAATTGAAAAATTCTTTTTGCATGGGATAGTCCATTTATCAAGGAAGGCCATAGGCTACATATCATCACGCTAAGGCAAATAGGAGCGGTGCATTAATGGCAAATGAGACGCAGACGAAGTTGCGCGGGTCAGCTAGTGTTTTATACATTGCCTAAACGCATTGCGTTGTCTGAATTATACAGATTGACGGTACCAACTTTTGCAACGATGGGTTTTTGATTGGTAACGATGACGGGGACGGATTGGTAGTTAGAGCCTAATACTCCCTTCTATTCCGTCCAGAGCGGATAGACTTATTTGATGATTTCCCATCCCTAAAAAAGGATCATCAGTATTACAAATTCAGCCAAAAGACGTTGACTAATGGACATAGGCCTCGCCGTAGCATCACCACAACGACTGGGCAATGTTCGTGATGCTACCAGAGTATAAATATTGCCAGAAATACTACATTCATGTGTAGTATTGGGAAGTCAGATTTTTTTTTATTTTTCATTTGTGATGGGTTTGCTTATGACTCTAGTCTTGGTCAGAGATGACAGAGACAAAGTCTACGATGGAGCGAGCTTACCCAGAACGAGCCTGTTTCCTTTTAACTTTTAAGAGATTAGGGTTGTAAGCGTTTGGATATACAGACGCAGGCAGTTTTCAGATTCAGATTCAGATTTATTTATTGCTTGTCACAGGTGGGAATTAAGTTCTTAAAGTTATTATTGTAGCACGTATCACTGTAACATACCCATGAGGTGTACAATGTTTTTTACAATTACACAAAAAAAGTAAAAAAAATATATTGTCATATTACATACACACAAATGATTAATTACGGAAACATTATATTATTTACCACTAGGGAAAACAAGTAAATTATACATTTATTTGTCATTTTTCGTGAAGAATTGTTACCTATAATATCAAATGAATAAATTTTTGGTCAAAACATTTGTCATTTACGAAAAAAAAAAATAAAAAAAATCATAATATATCGTCACAGAATATACATAAATCACTAATGAAAACTTAACATTAATTACTACTAGGGAATTTAATTTAACTATACATTTATCAATTTTCATAATATAATTAACCATTATTATAATATTAAATAATTTTTAGTCAAAACATTTGTCATTTAAGAATTCATTGATTGTGTAATATGCTTTCTGTATCAGTAATTCTTTTAGTTTGTATTTAAAAGTAGTCAGTCTTTCAATATTTTTTATAGAGTTAGGCAATTTATTATAAATTTTAACACCCATACCAAATATGCTTGATTTAAACTTAATTGTTCTGCATTTAACTGCCTTAAGGTCATTTTTATGCCTTGTACTCCTCATTGTCTCGAAATTACTGATATCGCGCTTTGTTATTGATGCTGCTTCCAAGATATAAATTGACGTTAGGGTTAAGAGTTTTAATCTCCTGAATTGATCTCTGCATGAATCGGTCTGTTTAAGCCCACATATGCTTCGGATGCATTTTTTTTGGGCTTTGAATGCAAAGTCTTTGTTAGTAGAGTTACCCCAGCATAAAATACCATATTTAAGTGTGGAACCTAATTCAATCATTACAAACAGTAGATTTTCAATAATAACAATTTCTTCTTACAAATCTAGCTATCGTCCTCAAACGAGGACAAAGCTCTGCTATAGGAAGGGGCAGAGACACCGGGCTGCACTGTACGATTTACAGCTTTTACGCTATTTTCAATTAAAGTCCTAATGGCTCATGGGCCACCGATGCGCCGATTGTCTAATTGTTAAACTATATAGAGAGGTGACTGTGAATTTGAGGGTTTTGGTGTGACAGAAGTATTTTGTGTGATGTAGTCAACATTGCACAAAAATTATCAGTGTGAGAATTCTACTAATTTTCACATTCGCATCTCAATCGCAAATTGTCAAAAATGTATGAAAATTAAGGCTTTTTTTATAGTTTGCGATTGACATGCGAATGCGCAAGTTTAAAAATTAGTTGAATTGGCCCTCTGCTAATGTTTTGCTATTTTATGTAAAGTAGAGATTTATTAATGCCCGGGGTAACTCAGCTTGTTAATATTTACAGCCTTTATTTAATTGAATTAATTTTCATTTTCATTTCATTTTCGAATAAAAAAATGGCTAGTTGACCGCAAGGCTTTCCCAATAGCACTTATCTTTCCAGCCTTTTGCATAAGCATGTTTAGTTGATGAAGTTCTTTCACGTCCTTTTGTGCGTCTCATACTAAGAGGTAAATAAACTTAATAATATATAATATGCGTGAGTTTGTTTGTTCCGCTTTCACGTCTAATACTCTCAATGATTTTAATGAATTTATATATATAGATGTTACAGAGATAGATGGGACCTTGGTGATTGATAAAGACTATTTTTTTTGTGAAAATATATAGTCATATTAACGAGAGAGAAGCCGCGGGTACAGGCCAGTGATTTTGTAGTTGCAAATAATATTTTGCTACAAATCTCCAGTATTAACAGCTCTATAAACTTCCCACGTCCCCAAGCCACACCCTTTTGTAAAAACTTTCCTCTTAATCGCCTCGCGTTACAATCATAATGTGCCAAGTTTTGCTCCGTACTGGACCAGATCGAACGCTAGAATATTGGACTTACCCTAAAGATTATTAGACTTACCCCTTTAAGAATATTGAAGTTACCCCTTTACTAATATTGCAGCTAATTGTGATTGTAAATGCGTTTTGTTTTCAAGCTGTTTTGTAAGAAACATCATGTTTGAAAATTCTGTTTTGTTGAGTAGATAATGTTTCTGACTTGGTTCAGTTAGGGCCGTCTTTTACCCATTGGAGGCCCTGGACACATAACAATAATGGGGCCTCTTCTATGTTGATTGAATTGAAACCCTTTCTAGTTTTGAGATTAGCAAAATCGTCAGTAACTTGTTAAGTCTTTCTTTCAGCACATCAACCGATGGATATCAGCGTTCTCGTCGTTCGCTTAGATACCCTTTATATTAACACGCTATCGGTAGGTGATGTGGCAGAATCCAGGGGACCCCCATCGATCGCGGGGCCCTGGGTCAGTGCTCATAGTACCCAGTGGAAAAGACGGCCTGGGTACAGTAGATATATCAATAGGTCTCACAGTTATTGACAAACTGGCTGGTTAATGAATCCAAAACTTTGTTTTCTAAATGTGCTGTTGTGTTTTGATCTCACTGGGTTCTAGTAAGCACTGTCAGGTAACTCGCGTAAGATTCAGAATTTTTTCTTCCCGGTAGTACTCGTATATTATTATATTGTTGAAATGTGTTTGAAATTATGTTCACAACTAGCTGACCCGTGCAACGTCGTCTGCGAAACATTTTTCATTACTGCTCCGCTCCTATTGGTCTTAGCGTGATGATTTAGAGCCTATAGCCTTCCTCGATAAATGGGCTATCTAACACTTAAAGAATTTTTCAAATCGGACCAGCAGTTCCTAAAATTAGCGCGTTCAACCAAACAAACAAACAAACAAACTCTTCTGCTTTGTAATATTATATATAAGTATAGATATCGGGAGGTAGGAATATTATCACAAAATTACGTTAATGGAATCAGCCGGTGACATGCCCATGTCATTTTTTTTTGTTTAGATTGAATTGAACTGATATTATGTTATTGAAGCAATATAATTTATATCAATGAGAAGGTCGGTAGTGGTCTTTTTTTGGGTTCCAAACCCAAACCATTGAGGTTTATGGAACGGAACCCTGCATGTGCGAGTCCAACTCGCACTTGGCTGGTATTTTAGGAACCCCTACAAAAATCTTCTTGTCTTTATTTCAGGATTTTTTTACACTTGTGTGATGATGTGAATCTCATCGTAATGTTTTAAAAATGATGTTTTAGAGTTAATATTAATTCTCATGTATTTTAATGAGTTTTTCTCTAAGCATAAGTTGTAGCACCTTCCGACAATTACACAAAGAGCATTAGAGCTGAGATCGGCGAGACATTCGTCGCCTACTTACGTTTGACATATTTTACTCAAATCCTACCGGCGCGCTATAATGAGTGTCATATTCGGTGTACGGTCTGCAAAATACGAGGAAAAAAAAACTTATTTTATTTTATATGCAAAAAAAAAAAAATATGTAAAATACGAAGCTGCAGATAAAAACTCCTCAATCTGCCTAGTTTATTTCCGAAATATTCTGTCGACATATTTTTCTTTAAGTAATTATAGTATCTATTGCGCTCCTGAAAGCACGCGTGCTGTGCCCATAACCTCTAATAAAAAAGAGTACAAAACTTTACTTTTGCTACATTATCTGTCATGTCTATTTAAAAAAAAGTTCTGTTCTCTTTTGAATCACAACGCGGTTGTTTTATTATAGTTGTTGATCCCGGCTGTCATTTGTACATCCTTAAAACAGTCGTTATGTTGTTATGGATAGTCAGAAGCAAGAAAATATGACTTTATTTGGGACAAGCCCGTCACACATTCCCAATAACTGCAACTCCTGAAAGAATCAAGTGGCGACCACCAGAAAAACGCCGAGCTAATGAAACCCGACGAGTCCCGGAGAAACGATTCAACTGTCTTGGATCCCGCAACGAAACTAATCAGAAGAGTACAGCGGAGGAGTAGGAAAAAATAAATAAATAAAAATATGACACTAGTCTTGCAAAGGGGTACCGCGTTACCCAGTTACCGAGTTGAGGAAGTCAGAAAAACAGTTGCTCTAAGTAAATTAGGCACTGGTACCCAGCTAGATCTATCTGGTCAGACTGTAAATCGAACATGTGATATGTTTGGGAAAAGGCTAGGCTGATTATTACAATACAGAAAAATCAATACAGTATACATAGTTGGTCTCGATACAAGAGAAGAACAAAATTATTATTGGAAATGAAACCTCAAATATAGCATCAATATTAATTAAAACTAACGCACAATTTGCCTTCCTCAAAATAAGCAACAGATCTTATCAATAAACAATATTTCTTTGATAAAAAGACAAAAGCCGTCTTTGCGTGCTACCAGACCACACTACCGAGTTGACTTTATAATAATCTAATATCTAGTTTTTATAACAGTTCCTTTTAATGTAATGTCTCATAAATCCAACGCAACGCGGTGTATTGTATAAAAATGTGCCTAGATACGTATCTGTCACGCTATGTCTACCTGAATTACATGTTGCAATGTCTTGTCATATAATAGGCAAGAAGTTTTATATGGATTTAATAGTAGACGCCAAGTTTATAAACGTAGATGTAATCAATATAATATTGTTGAATGAACGCTTCTATTTTCGCCACAATTTTTTTTTCTAAGACGTTAAATTGCATGCTTCGTTTCATGTTTTGAATAACTTGCACTTAGGATCTTAAACACAGAGGTCAGTATCCTCGCTTTTACCACGATTTATTTGCTGTCAGAACAGCATGTTTTCTTCTATCTATCTTTATTGAAATTTGGGTCGTCAGCTGCTTCCTTGCTATGCAATCTTCACACTATTCATTCGTCGTTTCATAAACTAAAACACACCATACAGGTGTCTCAAAAAATCTTTTTGGCCAAGTCTGAACAGGCTTGTAATAAACTTAACTGAAAATGGAAAGATTGTTTATATTCTTGGCTTTTTAGCTACATCCAAGTCGCGTTTAATATACGTACAGACCATCATCATCATCTTCCTGCACTTAGCCCATGTTACTTGGGGTCGGCTCAACACGTTTTTTTTCTTTCACTCTGCCCTATCAGCCTTCAAACTATCACTAACTCCCTTCTCTTTCATATCGCTCCTCACATAATCCATCCAGCTTTTCTTTGGCCTTCCTCTCCATCTCCGTCCATCCACATTTATGTTCATTACTCTTTTAGTTAAATGCGTTTCCTCTCTTCTCTTCACATGACCATACCAAGACAAGTGATTCCCTTGTCGTACAGACCATCATCTGCATAGCCTTTTCCCAACTACATTTGGGTCGGCTTCAAGTCAAACCGTATTCAGCTGAATACCAGTATTTTATGTGGAGCGGTGGCCTACCAGACCTCCACAACCCATTAACTGGGTAACACGGTATTTCTTGGCAAGACTGGAGTCAGATTTACTGGCTTCTGACAATCCGTAACGACTGCCAAAGATCTACAAATGACAGCCGGGACCAATGGCTTAACATGCTTTCTGAGGCACGGAGGAAACTCGATATGTTAAGCTGCTTACCCATCCACAGACCAACCTTGGCAAGCGTTGCTTAACCTCGAAGATCGTCCCATGCGGCTGTTGGTAGTTAGCCACATTTCCCAAAAAAAAAAACAAAATTCCATTGTAAAAAAACAATTTCCATCCGCGCCACTTTTGCTGACGCTACGCAACAGTCTACGCGATACATCCGACACACCCGAAGAGTAGCGACGTGTAAAATCTGCATTTCTTTGAGATGCACTTGTCCTCCCCCTCCACCCCCCTCCTAGACGGCTCTTAGATAAAGAGGGCTCTACTTTCTCGCGCTTTGAGCAGAGTCCCTGGGTTTTGTTAGGAGTGCTGCCTCGTACGTATAGCCGAGTTAGTTGTTAGGTGTTGTTTTGTACACCGTACGTTAGCACGGAGCCAGGTTAGGATTTCTATTGTCTTCGAAAGTATGAGGATATAAATCTGTGTTGAGTTTAGATTTGTGTGTGCTGGGGTGCTCGTGTTCGGCGTTTGTTTTTTTGGTTCTGCGTTTGGGAAGTTGCCTTTCGATGTTGGGTTTCAGGTGCGTTAATGTTCTACTAAGAGAGGAGTTGTGGTAGGAGAATTCGGCTTTTACTAATTTGTACAGATTTGATAGGAACAACACTAATTTAATTTTAACCACTGTCTTTTTTACTTTGTAGGTGTCATCAGAATTAATGAGCACTTTTGCATCATTTTTGCTTTGTACGAAAATCACAAAACTCAACAGAAAAACAAGTTTAATGTTAGTTAAAAGAATTTTCATAATCGGTCACAATTAATACAGATTTTGGTTACTGTGTTTGTTTCTTAGCTCCGTTCCAATCCAATTATCAGGCCGCCTAAGCCGTGAACTATGCAAAATTTTAGACATGTGGAACAAATTCAGTCTCCCTCATCTGCCAAGCCTATTCCCAACATCTTTGGGTTTAGCTTCTCACCGGATGCAGCTGAGTACCAGAATTTTACATGGATCCATTGCCTACTAGCGGGTTTCAAAAGGCAACTTTAGTAGAATCAAAATATTAATCTTACTCAAAAAAAAATGTGTCAAATTTCATTTTCATCTTAGGGCAAAAAAATCACGTTTGTTGTATTCCCGAGCAACAATAAACATGATTTTTGAAGATTTTGGAATAGTTTAAAAGTGGCGCCGCTTGTCTTGGTATGATCATGTGAAGAGGAGGGAGGAAACGCATTTAACTAAAAGAGTAAACGAACATAAATATGGATGGATGGAGAGGGAGAGGAAAGCCAAAGAAAAGATGGATGGATTGCGTGAGGAGCGATATGAAAGAAAAGGGAGTTAGTGATAGTTTGACGGCTGATAGGGCCAGAGTGGAAGAAAAAAACGTGTTGCACCGACCCCAAGTAACATGGGATTTGCGGAATTTGTTCGAAAGAGTCACCACGGCCCTGGAACGCAAAGGGCATTAGGAGGAACACGGATGGGTTTTAGTCAGTAAGAGTCTGACACTCCCCTATGCTTTACCCAGAGCGGGAGGAGTATTTGATGATTTCCCATCCATAAAAAAAAGTTACATGGGATAAAGGCAGGAAAATTATGATAGATAATGGTACGGAACCCTTCGTATGCGAGTCCGACTCACACTTGGCTGGTTTTTAAACCCGCTGACCTCCTCAATCCAGTTACTGTTGAATATATTCATACATTATTTGAAAGACATACATAACAATAATTGTGAAGCCCTGACTCCTGAGCTAGATATGAAATACCTGTATTTCTGTAAAACCACCATATGTTCAACTTAATTTACAAAAAGGTTGCATATAAAATTTCCCATACATGTAAGGAATGGGTGCGTTGCGCAAGCAGCACACAAATGTAATGAGCGGTCTCGATGTGTCACATACAACGATTGTTACGAGTGTAACAATAGAAATATTAATTGTGCAAGATGTTATGTAAAATATGTAGACTTTTTGATAGAATGTGGCTCGAAAATTGCCATATTATGTCTGTCGGTAGAGAGCAGTGGTTTCCAACTTATGGTGTGTGGAACTCTTGTGGTCCGCAAGGGCCAAGATATGGTCCCCGCAACGTTTAAAACCACAAAAATAACATCGATGATCAACGATTTTAAGTTTCCATCAATGCTCGTTACCTTTGGTTCGGGATAAAAGCTGTGTTACAAGTTTTGAATATATTTAAGATAAGTTATTTTTTTAATCAATGGAAGTAGTTTGACTTTCTCCTCGATTTGTGCCCCCTGCTAACAAAGAATAAATTAAAGTGGACCCGGATCAAACATAGTTTGGGAGTCACTGGTATAGAGTCTCAGGATGAGTTGACAGACCAAGGAAGCAGGAGAAAAGAGAAGACCTGTACTACTACACTGCCAATTGCCATCCAACCATTGTTCCATCTCGTAGTCCGCATCCATCGAGTCCTGTACTTGTACTACTTTACTGCAGATGGTATTTATAGACCTATGTCATTTAAAGATAACTTTAAAATAGTGAACATAATAACATAGCACCTGTAGCACACCTACAGTGTTCACTCCTACAGAAAGCACACCTACACAGCACTACTTCAATACACCTACGCAGTTTTGAACGTTGGACAGCCTGACCAGAGTGCAAGCTAATAGAACAGGAATAGGAATAAAGTTGGTGACCTAACAAGTGGGTGTGTTATTACCTTGGGAAGAAATTCAGTGTTCATGATCATTAAGAGCGTGTATTCCGTCCACTAGCGCCGCCAATCGTTTTTTATTATTTGTGGTAAATTTAAGACACGTAGATAAAAAACCGCTCTGTAGTGCACTGAAGAAATGTATTTATTATGTTTTGAGAGTTATGTTTTGTACTTTAGAACATAAATAGTTGCCAAAGTCGATATTTTTGCTAAAAGTGGCCACTTTTAGCAATGATTGCCGTTTTGGCTATTTAGCCATGAGTTATGTATTAAAAATAGCTGTCAAAAAATAATAGATACATTTCTTCAGTGCACTACAGAGCGGTTTTTTATCTACGTGTCTTAAATTTACCACAATTAATAAAAAACGATTGGCGGCGCTAGTGGATGGAATACACGCTCTTAATATTCGTTGGGAGTCGCACGGCGATTCCCGGCTACCGTAGGCGCGGGCCTGCGGACGGCGAGCATTTGGTTGATCGCCGTCTGATCAGGATCAGCAGTGTGATTCTGTAAAAATGTCGAAGTGAACGACAAGTGAGCTGTCACACCATACAATCTAGATGGCATGACAGCTCACTTGTCGTTCACTCCACCTAAGTGATCACGGTGAGATGTCGACAGAATCGACCGGCTGATACAGGTCGACGGCGCGTTGTGTTCCACGCAGGCCTTGGATCGGTAGGGCCAGTGCTTGCCAGCGTTGCGGGATTTGTTTGAAAGAGTTACAGAGGCCTTGGATCGCAAAAGGTGTTAGGAGGAACACCGAACACGGATGGGTTTCAGCCAGTTAGAGCCTGATACTCCCTTCTGTTCCGCCCAGAGCGGAAAGACTCATTTGATGATTTCCCATCCTTAAAAAAGGGTCATCAGTATTACAAATTCAGCCAAAAGACGTTGACTAATGGACATAGGCCTCGCCGTAGCATTACCACAACGACTGGGCAATGTTCGTGATGCTACCAGAGTATAAATATTGCCAGAAATACTACATTCATGTGTAGTATTGGGAAGTCAGATTTTTTTTTTTTTTTTGGGATTGGTTTGCTCTTGACTCTAGTCGTGGTCAGAGATGACAGAGACAAAGTCTACAATGGAGCGAGCTTACCCAAAAGTAGCCTGTTCACTGTAACTTTGAAAACATTAGGGTTGTAAGCGTTCGGAAACTGAGGCAGGCAGAGGGTTCCACTCTTTTGCTGTGCGCATAATTAAAGATGCTTGGAAACGCTTAGGTGGAATAGCAATAAGGTAGGGATGGTAAGTTGCAGTGCGTTTGGATGTCTGATGGTAGAAAGGGGCCGGTGGGATGAATTCGTGGAGTTCTTGGGCACACTCTCCGAAGTACAATCTGTAGAAGACCGACAAGCAGGCGTCCTTTCGGCGATGAGCCAAGCTGTGTAGCTTGACATCCACCCGTTTTATCCAATGCGATTAAAATTAATTCGAGATATTTTTTACATGTTGTCTACCAATAGCTAGTAAGTTGTAAGAATTGTTGTTGATCTGTTTAAAATACACAACAACACATTTTCGATCGAACACTGCATCATAACCACAAGAAAAATGCAAGAAGCTCCACCTTACGTACATAAAATGGAGTGTCTGTCTGTACAAGAGCCATCGAGCTCTATTCCGCACGGCGAGGCCCTTGAACGGCGCAGTACGGCCTGGAACGGCTCGGCACGGCAAGATACGGCCCTTGAACGGCACAGACGAGGATATTGCTGTTTTTGTCACCACTTGCCGTGATATTCTTGGATGCGTTCTGCCGTGATTTAATATGTGTTAAAAAGGGGTAGTTTAATACTTTGATGGCTCATTTGGATGTTATTTTGAGGGTGAAAAGAAAACTTGTGTTTAAAAATTATATGCTTTTATTTTGGACATAAAACATATTTTGGGGGCCGAGTCACCCGCGTCCGTAGGAGAATACCCTTCAGCGAATCCCTACACGTGGTCCCCGGGTGGTGCTAAACAGGTGACACTAACCGCCTCCGTGGTCTAGTGGTTATACTACCCGATTCAGACCCAGAGGTCCCGGGTACACAGCACTACTTCAATACACCTACGCAGTTTTGAACGTTGGACAGCCTGACCAGAGTGCAAGCTAATAGAACAGGAATAGGAATAAAGTTGGTGACCTAACAAGTGGGTGTGTTATTACCTTGGGAAGAAATTCAGTGTTCATGATCATTAAGAGCGTGTATTCCGTCCACTAGCGCCGCCAATCGTTTTTTATTATTTGTGGTAAATTTAAGACACGTAGATAAAAAACCGCTCTGTAGTGCACTGAAGAAATGTATTTATTATGTTTTGAGAGTTATGTTTTGTACTTTAGAACATAAATAGTTGCCAAAGTCGATATTTTTGCTAAAAGTGGCCACTTTTAGCAATGATTGCCGTTTTGGCTATTTAGCCATGAGTTATGTATTAAAAATAGCTGTCAAAAAATAATAGATACATTTCTTCAGTGCACTACAGAGCGGTTTTTTATCTACGTGTCTTAAATTTACCACAATTAATAAAAAACGATTGGCGGCGCTAGTGGATGGAATACACGCTCTTAATATTCGTTGGGAGTCGCACGGCGATTCCCGGCTACCGTAGGCGCGGGCCTGCGGACGGCGAGCATTTGGTTGATCGCCGTCTGATCAGGATCAGCAGTGTGATTCTGTAAAAATGTCGAAGTGAACGACAAGTGAGCTGTCACACCATACAATCTAGATGGCATGACAGCTCACTTGTCGTTCACTCCACCTAAGTGATCACGGTGAGATGTCGACAGAATCGACCGGCTGATACAGGTCGACGGCGCGTTGTGTTCCACGCAGGCCTTGGATCGGTAGGGCCAGTGCTTGCCAGCGTTGCGGGATTTGTTTGAAAGAGTTACAGAGGCCTTGGATCGCAAAAGGTGTTAGGAGGAACACCGAACACGGATGGGTTTCAGCCAGTTAGAGCCTGATACTCCCTTCTGTTCCGCCCAGAGCGGAAAGACTCATTTGATGATTTCCCATCCTTAAAAAAGGGTCATCAGTATTACAAATTCAGCCAAAAGACGTTGACTAATGGACATAGGCCTCGCCGTAGCATTACCACAACGACTGGGCAATGTTCGTGATGCTATCAGAGTATAAATATTGCCAGAAATACTACATTCATGTGTAGTATTGGGAAGTCAGATTTTTTTTTTTTTTTTGGGATTGGTTTGCTCTTGACTCTAGTCGTGGTCAGAGATGACAGAGACAAAGTCTACAATGGAGCGAGCTTACCCAAAAGTAGCCTGTTCACTGTAACTTTGAAAACATTAGGGTTGTAAGCGTTCGGAAACTGAGGCAGGCAGAGGGTTCCACTCTTTTGCTGTGCGCATAATTAAAGATGCTTGGAAACGCTTAGGTGGAATAGCAATAAGGTAGGGATGGTAAGTTGCAGTGCGTTTGGATGTCTGATGGTAGAAAGGGGCCGGTGGGATGAATTCGTGGAGTTCTTGGGCACACTCTCCGAAGTACAATCTGTAGAAGACCGACAAGCAGGCGTCCTTTCGGCGATGAGCCAAGCTGTGTAGCTTGACATCCACCCGTTTTATCCAATGCGATTAAAATTAATTCGAGATATTTTTTACATGTTGTCTACCAATAGCTAGTAAGTTGTAAGAATTGTTGTTGATCTGTTTAAAATACACAACAACACATTTTCGATCGAACACTGCATCATAACCACAAGAAAAATGCAAGAAGCTCCACCTTACGTACATAAAATGGAGTGTCTGTCTGTACAAGAGCCATCGAGCTCTATTCCGCACGGCGAGGCCCTTGAACGGCGCAGTACGGCCTGGAACGGCTCGGCACGGCAAGATACGGCCCTTGAACGGCACAGACGAGGATATTGCTGTTTTTGTCACCACTTGCCGTGATATTCTTGGATGCGTTCTGCCGTGATTTAATATGTGTTAAAAAGGGGTAGTTTAATACTTTGATGGCTCATTTGGATGTTATTTTGAGGGTGAAAAGAAAACTTGTGTTTAAAAATTATATGCTTTTATTTTGGACATAAAACATATTTTGGGGGCCGAGTCACCCGCGTCCGTAGGAGAATACCCTTCAGCGAATCCCTACACGTGGTCCCCGGGTGGTGCTAAACAGGTGACACTAACCGCCTCCGTGGTCTAGTGGTTATACTACCCGATTCAGACCCAGAGGTCCCGGGTTCGATTCCCAGCGGGGGCAAATTTTTTGCTTGGTTTGGTTGGTGGTAGGACTTCTAAGTCCGCCTGGCAAGCTACCACCATCATGTCTAAGTCTGTCGCCATAACAACAATGTAAATAGCATTGTTGTGTTCCGGCAATTAGAGGTATGATAGCCAGTTCCTCTATGTTAGAGGATTCCGGGTGAAACTCGCTTCCATCTTCGGCCTAATCATCACTTTCCATCAGGTGAGATTTGGGCCAAGAGTTTCCCCGTTTTGAATAAAAAAAAAAAAAAAAAAAAAACATAATTTGATATAACATATCGATGGGTCATTATTGGAATCATGGCTTTAGTATTCAATTTATGAATTGAGAAATTGAAATTAAGACTTTGTCATTCTGCTTCACTATCACTATCGCTAAGTACATCACTGCATATTATAAAACAAAGCCGCATCTGTCTGTTTGTCTGTGTTCGCGATAAACTCAAATGATACTGCACTGATTTTCATGTTGTTTTGGCCCATGGACGGAGTGGTTCTCGAGGAAGGTTTTAGCGTATAATTTGTCAAGCGGGAGAAGCCGAAGCCATCAACTAGTTTTAATATACTTTGGCACACAGCATTAAAAAAGCGTTCTTAACGTCGTATTTGCAATGCAACCCGGGTGTAAAACTCTAACACCATACGATGAAAACAGTTTGGTAAACCAGTATACTTTTCAGCATGGTTCCTTTATCGACATAGTTTGAGAATATCATAGAACTTACTTATTTCCTATGAAAATCTTATCTAAGCCACCATTTACGACACCCTCAGGTAGCAAGAAACCCCATTTGTTCACAGAACCACAAAGTAATTCCGTCCCACTTACATACATTGAACGGAAAAATCACAAATCCTACCCAATCCCCCCTTCCCCCCTTAGACACTACCCATCACTCATACCCCACAACTAGGAAATCAATAAGATTTTTACAATTTAATAAATGCTTCTCCGCCATTACTATATTACGGGGATAAATGGGTCGCGTTCCCCACCCCCTTTGGGGGAGAAGGGGGAGGTCACGTCATACATCTCGATTCCAGAACTTTGTTCAGTTCATGATAATTGGGGGATTCATATGCTCTTTACATTTTAGTTTGAGGATTCATTTGTAGTTTTTGGTGTAAGCAGGTCTGTAGGTCTAAAGGGCTTTTGTTCCATCTATAAGGAAAATGCTCTTAATGTAGCCTTCTTACAAGATTAAAAAATACAGTACATTGTCAGCGACAACGATAGAATGTAAAAAAAAATCGTGATCCTTTATTTTCTCTAGTAATGAAAAATGATTCATAATTTTATTTATTTAGGGTCAATGTACTTTATTGAAAATCTGACACCAGTATTGCTAAGGAGTACCGTGTTACCCAGTTAATGGGTAATGGAGGTCTGGTAGGCAGCCGCTCCACGTAAAATAATGGTATTCGGCTGAATCCGGTTTGACTGGAAGCCGACCCCAATATAGTTGGGAAAAGGCTAGAAAGATGATGAATGTACTTTATTGCACGTTTATCTGACGTTCATTATAGACCTTAATACTGCATTGAATCAGCCTTAAATTTAATTCCGTTTTGGAATTACTAGTAAGTACTTCCGGTTGTTAATATCACGAATCATTCCCCATTGGAATATTTCACAACTGGTGGGCACTTGTGTCCACTTTTAACCGACTTCCCAAAAAGGAGGAGGTTCTCAATTCGGTTGTATTTTTATATATTTTTTTATATTTGTTACCTCATAACTCAGACAGTTATGAACCGATTTGACAAATTCTTGTTTTATCTGAAAGGATATACTTGCAGATTGGTCCCATTTAAATTTTATCAAAATCGGTTACGAACTTTGGATTTTAAATCGAAATAGCTGGAATTCGTCTACTTGGACGATGGTTTTATGTCATCCAAGTAATCGAAATTGCGTATTTTGCTTTTCTGCGATTTTTGCAGTGATGTTGTTAGGTGTGGGGTACCACTAAAAAGTGAAAAATAAAAAATCTTTTTACAAAAAAATACAACTGACTTCCAAAAAAAAAAACACTGTAAAGCAAAAAATAACTTCATAAGTATAATTCTTTCATATAACCAACGAACATGATTTTCCTAATCTCTTTTCCATACAAAACCTACTTTGACAATAGTTTCACAGTAGCTGGTAATAGCTGCTCAACATCAAATGCAACATTTACGACAGAAAAACTTCAGTGGAAGTAAAACTATAGCTGATTTATAACTTCATCAGTGTATAAAGAAACAAATGCGTAAATAATTATTCCTAGTAGTATATAATTATTTACTAATTATTCAGCAAACACCTCCTGACAAGGTGACGATGGGAAACAAGCTCATTTCTTAGTCAACTAACTCTTCATTGTACCCTTGTATTACCGCTATACAATCAGCTGGCACTAGTTTTTATCCAATATGGTAATTATGCTTTTTATTCTAATTAATTCTTAGCACATTATGATCTTCAATAAAAATAAGGACGTCCTTTTTTTGTATACTTCTTACCGTCTTACCAAGAGTATCTTTTATACAGTTGGGTGAAGCTTTAGTTCGTTTAAAATAGGGTAGATAATCGCGTGTTTTGTTAGAAAATAAGACAGTAATTTGTATGGTAATATACTGTCATCAGTTAGGGATGTAAGTATGAATAATTTTCTGCACAATTCATTTCTAGTTGTTATTGTAGAGAGAAAAAAGTTCACCATAGTAAGCATCGATGAATTGTTATATCTTCATCAGGACTTAGCGCCACTTTGCATTATTGAAGGTTTATTAATGCCCTGTCTTTATGGGTTTATGGCTCAATGGGTTTCTGAAGAACAGTTATTGTGATGAATAATTGTTTTATTGAAATTAGGTTTTTGTTCGATGTTATTGTTGATGAGGGGAAAAACAGAACTGATGGATGATCAATGGGTACTGTGACGCTCAAGTGTGTCCTTGGCTTGGGATGCTCTTGTGTGTTCTGGGTTTATTTGATTAGCATTGCCCATTCGTAATTTGGAACGGTGAATTAAAAAGTATAGCTTAGGTTTGAAATCTGAAGGATAAAGAATTTGATTGTTTTTATAGGAGATCATGTATTGATGTGAATTCGGGCGGAGCTCGCCAATATAATTACTTATTGAATTTCCAAGTCTTTTTAATTCCCGTACCTTTTGAGTTACCCCATCACAGTACTTTCTCATGTTGAAAAAAATGTAATTTTTAAAAGAGTCAATTCAAAAACTTATTTAAATAAGTACGTTTATGGATCTAGTTTTTACAATTTTGATTGAAAATCACCACCAGAAGACTTTTCAGGTTTATTTTCAAGTTCTTTGTCACAATGGTAATTACCTTGTTGCTTAAGTGTATGCTAGTTGGATAAATGTGCACTGCTACTCTAGGTTATGTCACCTCGATTTGACACTTTAAATAAATGCAGATTCTGTTTAGGCTGCGCGTCGACCAGAGCCAGACTGTCTTTAAAAAATATGGTCACAGAATGGAAGCTAGTCATCAAATGTCCAAAAAAAATACAATGGTTGTTCTGTCTCCTTTTTTTTAGCGATGGGAAATCATCAAATGACTTCTCCTGCTCTAGGCGGAGCGAGAGGGAGTGTCAGACTTCCACTGACTAAAACCCATCCATGTTCCTTCATTGCCCTTCGTGTTCCGGAGCCGCGGTATCTCTTTCGAATAGTCCCGCAACTCCGGCAGGCGTCGGCCCTTTCGGGCCCCTCTGTGTGCTGACTCTCTTTGAGGCGCGCATGGAACACGAACGCGCCGTCGAAATGGTCTGTCGTCACAAGACGGACGGACGGCGAGCTACCCATAGCTTACCGTCCACAGGCCCGCGTTTGTTTATTTATTTATTTATTTATTTAAACTTTATGTACAACAGTGTTACATGGGCGGACTTAATGCAACAATGCATTCTCTACCAGTCAACCTTTGGGTTAAAAAGACTACATTGTTGTTCTGTTTCCTGCAAACGAAACTATCAAAATACAGATTTAGAATTGTGTTAAGTAAATATTTTACATAAGAAGAAGAATAATAAAAAGAGAAGATAAGAAGATACATAAGTGTATCAAGCCATTCACTCTCTGGACGTCCCCTCACACTTCCCTCCCTTACATTTCATTTCTTCTTCTTCGATATATTTCTATTTGCCCTTGATGAATGGCTTACCCCTATAGCCATACAGAAGTAGCTTTCGTTTATTCATAAGTCCTTCTCTACTCTTTTAATTATCCCGTTCTCATATTCAAACCTCTGTAAGTCATACATCATTTATTAATTTGTTAACATAGGTACAATAAATAGATGTTAAAAAAGAATACAAGTGCGCTATGTTATGCCAGACGGATAGTGTCATTATAAATATTGCATTCATTAACTTTTAATAAAGTATTAATTAATTTTCTTTAAATAATAATAATAAATAAAAAACTGAGCATACAGGGATAATCGCCGGTTGGTGCCCCATTACATTTGAAATTTCTAACGGGGCCTCTGCGAGTTGGTTTCGGCCCCTCGTACGCCTACCAAAGGACCGGGTCTCCAGAGACCCGAGAAAGAAAACAACAAATAAAAAACTGAAAATGACTAAAAAGTAAAATAATAAGTAACATCAATAAAAAATTATAAATCTTTAAATAATGTGTAAATAAAAAGAGAGAAAAAGTAAAAATAATACAAAATGTCACGTGCAATGTCAAAAGAAAATTAACATAACGTGCCAATTCTACTAATTTTCACATTCGCACCTCAATCGCAATCTGTCAAAAATGTATGAAAATTAAGGCTTTTTGTCAGTTTGCGATTGATATGCGAATGCGAAAGTTGTTTAAAATTATTAGAATTGGCCCTCTGGTCAATGAGTACAAACTATGATCAACAGTTATCACATATTGTCTGTCAAAAGTTCCGATTTAAAAAAATATTTTTTTTTTTATTCAAAACGGGGAATCTCTTGGCCAAAATCTCACCTGATGAAAAGTGATGATTAGGCCGAAGATGGAAGCGAGTTTCACCAGGAATCCTCTTACACAGAGGAGCTGGCTATCATACCTCTAACTACCGTAACTCAACAACGCTGTTAACATTGTTGTTATGGCGACAGACTTAGACATGATGGTGGTAGCTTGCCAGGCGGACTTAGAACAAGTCTTACCACCAACCAAACCGAGCCAAAAATTTGCCTCCGCTGGGAATCGAACCCGGGACCTCTGGGTCTGAATCAGGTGGTATAACCACTAGATCACGGAGGCGGTTACTGGTTAGTGTCACCTGTTTAGCACCACCCGGGGACCACGTGTATTCAACAGTAAAGACTGCCTTTTCTTAAATTAGTTAATGTTTAATTTTTTAATTGAACTAGGTATGTTATGTTGAGCTAGGTATGGTTGTATATGATTGGTGCCATACAGAAAACACTTTTTGCATCAATGCTGTGTCTATAAACATCACTAAACCCTAATTTCATACATTACTATCCAATAACAAAACATTCAAAACAAAACACGTCGTTGTCACCAGAAAACAGGTCAAGAAGAGCAACAGAATGGAACAAAGTCGTAATTTTCTCGTCGCACGACTTTCAAAGATAGTACATATACTCGTGACGTGCTGGAAGGCAAGGAAATAAAAATAGAAGACACACACGTACCTTGGGGATGCAGGCGGACGATGTACATTGTAAATATGTAGGATAGCTATGTATGTAGTATTTGGTATCGTATCTTAGCGGTAAAGTTTTGTCATTAAATCTATGAACGTATTTAGAAACGTGTGTTCTGGAACGCTAATGATGATGGCAAAACCATACATATACCTAGTCAAAATCAAAAGATATTTATTCAAAATAGGCTGAAAATCAGCTCCCTTTGAACGTCAAATTTTACATGAAGACAGTACCCAAATCGCCCAGCCTGCCACCACTTCCTAGTGTTTTAGCTGGGGAAAAGAAGTGGCGGAACAAACTCACCAGCAACACAAATGTCTGTTAAATTTGAAGAACTTGTATTTAAATAAAGGTTTTATTAACATCATCTGCCTACCCTTTTCCCAATTATATTGGGGTCGGCTTCCAGTCAAACCGGATTCAGCTTAATACCAGTATTTTACGTGGAGCGGCTGCCTACCAGACCTCCACAACCCGTTAATTGGGTAACACGGAACTGATCCTTGCCAAGACTGGTGTCAGATTTTCTGGCTTCTGACTATCCGTAACGACTGCCAAAGATCTCCAAATGACAGCCGGGACCAACAGCTTAACGTGCTTTCCGAGGCACGGAGGAAACTCGGTATGTTGAGATGGTCACCCATCCACAGACCATCCTCGGCAAGCGTTGCTTAACCTTCAAGATCGACCTGTGCGGCTGTTTTTATTTAGCCACGAGCTTTAGAGCACATTACATTAAATTTAATTCAATGGCACATGCCAGCTAACACACTAAGTATATCAGTGGTTCCCAAAGTTGAGTGTACTGCGCCACCTAACAAACACTAGGTACACAAATTCGGGAGTCACTTCTTGGCTGTCATGAAGAAAAAGGCGTAACTGATTCGTTTACAATAAGTGCTATTTCAACGAAAATTATGTAATTTTTTACCTATTTTTGTCACTATTTCAGCATCGGCTTTTTTTTGTTTTACTATTGATAGGCATACGTTTGACCGCTATCTTACCTGATGTTAAGCGATGATGCAAGTGCAATTAACCTATTCATTTCTTCTTCTTCTCAGGGCCCATCTAATATTCGTTCGCGACCCACTGTGGGTCTTGACCTATAGATTGGGAAACACTGCACTATATTATCTCAACAACTAAATATGAAACAACATCAACAACAGTGTGACATCATCATCATCCAAGCCAAATGATTTCCAATGCTGAACATAAGCCTCCCCAAGAGTCGCTACGTCGACCGGACTCCTGTGCGTCTCACATTCAACGAATTTCCGCTGCAACAGCTCATCGGTTCACCTTGTGCAAGGCTTTCCAACGCTTTGTCTTCCTATTCGGTCGTCATGTGACAGGATCAAAGACAACCAATTACTTGATTTTGATTTATTTACTCAGAAACAATTTCCATTGTATGCGAATATTAAAGCTTAACAACTAGGCACATATGCAGTAAGAACTAATAATTGATTTGCTTCTAATTTGACTGATAACAATAAAAAATAATTATAATAATGTCAAAAAAAATGACAACAACAACGAGAAACAACTACAAGAATTTTAAACAAAATACTGAAATGGACGAAGGTCGTATAGACCTACTCATAGACAACGATTTGTCGGCCTTTGGGTCTACAATAGTGATTGCTGCACAAGTGCATACAAAAGACTTTCTGTACCAATCACCAAAGTTGACAAATTGTACGCTCGTTTTTCCCGTTCGCTTCGGAATTTCGGAAAAATCCTCTCTTAGTTTTCCTCCACACTTCCCAACGAACCTACATGCCAAAATTCAGCTTTCTCCGGTTTGTAGTTTCGGTTGTGCGTTGTCTGTCAGTCATTCAGTCACCAGTAACGGCAGAATTTTATATATTTTATACATTTATTTCAATTCCTCTCTGCACTCACAGTAAAAACCAACACGTACAGAAAGTCAACAAAATCAATGAAACAATAAAAACAATAATAATAGGGAATATGCATGAAAAAAGTATTTATGATCTGAACACTTTATCTACAAGTATTCGAAAATATAATACTAACTGTGAAATTAGAATCTAAATTGCCCGAAAAACGAACGAGATACAATTATTTTAAACAAATATATCTGTCCCTCTCGCGAAAACGCTGTTTTCTATGGCAGCTGTATAGTCATCATGTAATTTGACGTCACATTACGTATCGAACTTCTCTTTCTATCTTAGTCGTAGTCTTTGAAGCTTTATAACTTAATAAATGATGATGTATTTAAAAAATAATTCCATGATTGTTTACTAGAGCTAATAAGTATTTTATTATGCGAATAAAAAAATTGCATGCATATTCCCTATTCATGACTCTAGTTAGTTGGACAATTTCAAAATCTTCAGGAATCTACGCTTAATCATATAATTTATTGGTACAAGACTTACCTGCATTTACAGCTCTCATAATATACTAGTTCACCATACACGGTTGGGTAAAAGGGGGTGCATTTCTGCACCGAGCCAAGATAACGAGAGTCTTTACAAAATATTCCATACTCAATTAACTATTCTCTATATTTTTGAAGTCCATTTTAATACGGCAGAGGAAAATTTCCCACGTATGTGTGTGTTAGATCTCCTGTCTGTGAATGTATGTATGTAGGTGTGAGTGCCGATTCCTATTAACTATGTAAATTTTGGTCGGGGTAGAGGCGCTTTTTTGGTTAGTTTGCCTCCTTTTTTGGTTGCAATCGTTTCGTTTCGTTGTGGTCACTTTTGATGTTGTTTTAAGAAGGTAGGTGAGATAAATAAAGAGTTTTGTTTTTGGGTCTTATCTATCTATATTATAAACTAGCTGACCCACGCAACTTCGCCTGCGTCACATTTTCCATTAATGCTCGGCTCCTTTTAGTCTTAGCGTGATGGTATGTAGCCTATATTAAATTATCCTTCCTCGATACATGTGCTATCTAATACTGAAATAATTTTTCAAATCGGACCAGTAGTTCCTGAGATTACCCCCTACATACAAACTTACAAACAAATTTTACCTCTTTATAATATTAGTATAGATAATATTAGTATAGACTAGCTGATAACCGCGGCTTCGCCCGCTTGACAAATAATATACTAATACCTTCCTCGAGAACCACTCTATCCATTGGTGAAAACAGCATCAAAATCGGTGCAGTAGTTTTTGAGTTTATCGCGAACATACACACAGAGAGACGCGGCGGAGGACTTTGTTTTATAAAAGTGTGAAGGAGAAGTGATTGAAAATGATTGACTGATGTTTGTGAAGGCAAAAATGATTGACTGATGTTTGTGAAGGCAAAAATGATTGACTGATGTTTGTGAAGGCAAAAATGATTGACTGATGTATCAACGCACAGCGGAAACTACTGATCGTAGAAAGCAGAAATTTGGCGTGTAGCTTTCTTACATTTCGTAGGAGTGCACTAAAAGGTGGATTTCCCAAAATTCCTACGCGATATGCGCGTACGAAGTCGCGGGAAAATGCTGGTATTTAAATATAAGCCTCAGTCTTTGCCCCAAGAATAGATTGTAGATGCGTCTGTCATACATATTAGAATAGTTCATATCGGGATTGCTACCATGTACCTTTTTATTTGCGAGTTTCCGATATTTCGGCACTGTAGCAAGCGCCATGATCACGGAGTAACTGAAGATCTTGCGGGTGGGATGTTATTGGGAGACATTATCGGTCTAGCCTTCGTAGTCTTTTATTACGACCATCTCCGGTACCACTGTCCACAAACTCACTTTAAAAAGGTACATGGTAGCAATCCCGATATGAACTATTCTAATGTTAGTGACCATGAAAGTTTTAAACAATACGTCATACATATTCTCTACAACTGCTTATTTCTTATGATTACTAAAGGAAAACTGTTAACAAATACTAAGTTACCTATTCAATAAAAGTAGGTCATTTCATTTTGTTCAGCTAAGGAATCAAAACCAGATCCTCACTGACAGCCTAGGCAATTAACACAAAAGAACAAGCCACCCTCTAAAGAGAGCAGAGGAAATTCATTCCTGAAACATCCAATAAACAGAAAATGTCACATTTAAAAAGTATGCTCGTATTATAAAACTATCGTGAAACGTTCTCATTTCATTGCAACATTTAAAACAAAATTGAAAAGTTTCAAACATGTCGCAATATCAGCGGAACACAAAGCACGACAGCACAATCTCACTAGAACCCGCCACCAGCACAGATTTATTAAACACAAAGTATTTCTCGAAATCAAATTCCCTATGCACAACAAATAGTGCAGACCGTCGAACGAAAATCCTCCAGTTTCAGCAAATCCTGAATATTCCTGAAAGCAACCCGAACAGTTTCATCTGAAACGAATTAATTACACCCATTCAGTATTCTACGAACATCGAAAGCGACCGCAAATAATTCACACACACACACACCCAGCACACAAGCTATATACAAAAACATCTAAATCGCGCACATAAAATTTCATGTATAAAAATGTCAATAAAACACGCACACTTGTGCATGGTAATACGAAACAGCGTTGACACAGAACGCACACAGCTAGAAAACCTTTCGCTCGACGAATATGTATTGCTACTACATAGGAGTAATCTTTCATTGACGCACACAGCCGTCTTTGGCGTACATTGGTGAGGTTTTTTCCGTGTCGCTGTGTGTGTTTTTGCTTGAGCGTGGGGGTGGGGGGGGTAGCATACATTTTCAGGAAGGCTTCGGCGTCACAGGGCGTCTTTCAGCGTTCCGATGCCGCACACATCGCAGGCTATCGGCGAGACGAAGAAGCAAAGAGTGCCTGTAGGTTAGTTAGAAATTCAGAGGGAACGCTTTTCGGGATGCTGTTTTTCAGTACGTGATTATGTTTGGGATTGGAAGGTTTTTCTACTACAGTTTAATTAGTACACTAGGATTAGGTTTTATTAACGTGTAAAATACGATTGGTATTACACATATTTTACCCCGGAGGTGTTAGGCTAACAAATCTTAAGGTATTATTTTTCGCGAGTGAATTGGAGTAACTAACCTTCTTAGTTTAGTTTCAATATCTTAGTTGCTATCCTAAGTTCAGTTATTATTGGAGACTTATCTATACTATACATATATAATCTATACTAATATTATAAAGCAGAAGACTTTGTTTGTTTGTTTGAACGTGCTAATCTCAGGAACTACGGGTTCGATTTGAAAAATTATTTTAGTGTGATAGCCCATTTATCGAGGAAGGCTATAATAATATAGGCTATAATAATATAGGCTATATATCATCACGCTAAGACGAATAGAAGCGGAGCATTCATGGAAAATGTGACGCAGACGAAGTTGCGCGGGTCAGCGAGTTAATAATAAATTCAGTGGTAAAGAAGTGATAATAGACTCCTATTTATTTACAAGATTTAGCTATATTCTTGGACGTGGACATTATTTCTCAAAGGAACTGTTGCAACTTTCATCCAAACACATCTGCTACAAAACTTAAAATTTCTCAAGAAAACGAAGTCCAACTTCGGAAGTCTCTGCACAAAATTCTCAGGCTACTCTATGGTATCGGGCGCAGATCACCGGGGGTTGGGGGGACCTCGGGGAGGGGGTAGTGGCTCGTATATGTTCGGAAAAATGCCTTATGATCCCGCCCGCCCGATGTAAGCTTTAAGTTTTTTATCCTCGCCTACAATGTTAGCCTTAGGGACAAATAGATTACTGTCCATGTATTGTATTTGTTATTTTTGGAGGATGGGTTTAAATATAGATTTCTGTCTGGTTCTAAGTTTTTATGTAGGTCTTATTTATAGTTAGTAAGTGGGTTGTAAAGGTCACCTTTATTAAAGTACTTTACTAGATTTTATTTTGGTCATCAAGGCAGGCATTAGTGTCTTCTTTGGCCTCAGTCCATCAGTCCAGTCTGATGTATAAGCTAATATCTCATTAAACCATTATTAGGACTCATGCTGTGATCTCGTCTTGAAGGTATCCGTTAAAACACTTCAAGTTCAACTAAACCAGAAAATTATTACTTGGTTTTCATTCTCAGAAATGTAAAAGCGAGAACTTTAATTTAAAAGAAGGAAAATATAGAGATTTTCTACTTTCTCTGCACATCATTCATATTTCTTAAGAAGGCAAGGTTAGGATACATTAAAAACCAGTCAGCCTGATTTCTAGGTAACCTTGCAAATTACCTATGATATAAGAACAATGGACTTGATCTTAAATCTGGACAAGATCTAAGTATCCTAAAACCACCCAAAGCTGGGCATAACTCTATCCACAACGGCGCCCACACTCCAAGACAACACAAAACATAAAATTCTCAATACCACCCAGTTTCCCACAGTTCAATATAATATAATACTTATAAAAAAACCGGTTTCACACGTACAGCAGTCTCCCTACCCCCTTTGGGGGAGGTTTGGGGGTGGCGCACCCCTGGGGTGACAAGAGCCCAGTGCTAGTACGGGCAGGTGCAATGTATTGGTGCAATCTGGTCTGCTCCTGCATTATTAGTTTTAACGTTTCTGTACCGGGTTACTTATTAATTTTAGGGTTAAATTCTGGTATTTGGGTTGTGGTGGGGATTTGGGGGGGTTGATGATTATTGTAGTTAGATTTTTATGTCGATTTTTTTAAATATAGGTGACAAAATAATATTAAATCTTCGACCCGACTTGTTAGTCCAAGGCTGTGGTATTGGTATATCTATTGGCAATATGACACCCATTGTTATCTTAGGTAAGTAGATATTTTGTGTATGCTACTGTCACGGAGCAAATCGGGATCGTAGAAGATGGCGTTTTATACTTTCTGCTGACCTCTTTAGGCAAAAAAAGTTTCGTGAATTTATGATCATTTATTGTTTGTATTGTAGCGGTCGTGTCAATCAAAGTGTACAGATATTACTAGATTCTGCCAGTGGCTTCGGCCACGTGATCCCTAGGGAACATATTCCCGGGATAAAAAGTAGCCTATATGCTGTTCCAGACTATAATCTATCTCTGTTCCAAATTTCATCAAGATACTTGCAGCCGTTCTGGCGTGATTGAGTAACAAACATCCAAACGTATTTATAATATTAGTTACTTTATAAATTAAATAAATTCACTAGGTAATAGTTAATTTTTCCTTTGCCTTTCTCTTTAGGTGGTAGGTGGAGCGGAAGGGAGTGTCAGACTCTTACTGACTAAAACCCATCCGTATTCCTCTTAATGTCTTTTTTATTTGTTGGGTTTACTCTTGACTCTAGTCTTGGTCAGAGATGACAGAGACAAAGTCTACGATGGAGCGAGCTTACCCAGAAGGAGCCTGTTCACTCTAACTTTGAAGAGATTAGGGTTGTAAGCATTCGGAAACACAGACGCAGGAAGAGAGTTCCACTCCTTTGTGTTCCAAAGCCGCGGTGACTCTTTCGAACAAGTTCTGCAACATTCCTTTGCCTTACACAAGATAAGCAGTAGACGTATAGAAACTTTCAACAGTTACCAATTCAATCTGTCATTACACTTACTAACACAAAGGAGGTAGGCAGAAATGAATCATAATGCTGATTAGTAGACAATGAAGTTATTCAGTCTCAATGATAATGTACAGCTTACCCTCTTTTACGAGCGGCGATAAGGGACATCGTTAGAGCCATTTATTGGTACACTTTGGGCACTATTCCAAATCTGGAAGAAGGATCGAATTCTTGGATTTTTTTTCCAATGTTTTGCATCAAGACCATACTATATTAAAATTTGATGTTGAAGTAAACTGTATTGATATGAATATTCAAGTGGAAATATGAGTGTAGAGTGCTGTAAAAATATAAACCTGTTTGAGCTTCTTAAGAAAAAATAATAGACAAGAAAGTATGGTTTTATTTTTATAGTATTTTTGAAATTGAATGAAACTTCAAACCGTACTTTTTACTTAACAGAGGCTCTAGACACTCATTTCGGCAGCAGTAACGCGGAAAAAGCGATTGCCAAAACATCAAAAATGTTGGGATCGACAAATGCTTTCGATATGTCCAATGATCAATGTCTTATATTTTGTTATTTTTTTGCATTTCCTTTTAGAATAATTGTACTCCCTGATAGAATAACACTTTATCTAGAACTCTGAGCGTCTAGATTTGGGTCATTCGATACCAGTTTTCATTATGGAAACATTATCTTTTCTGTCCAATTCTTACTACAAGATGCTTCAACAACAAGACTCTTAATTTTAAGGAACTTTCTACCCAGGGTTGCGAAATTTCTTCGAAAGAGTCACCGCGGCCATGGTATGCAAAGGGCATTAGGAGCAAAGACGTATTAAATATAGACACGTCATAAACCTACATCGCGGCGCTTAAAAACGGCGAAAATACTAGATAGCTACTAATACGCATGAAGAAAGGGAAAGAAAATATGTCACTGTACGGCGGGACGCCTGTTGCTAGAGGGAGATAAATATACATCTTCAGTTTCGTCACAGGATAAGTTATAGTCAAATTGACATCAAAACAAACGTAGTGTAGCGCGACAGGCTGGTGTGTAACTAAGCGCGATGTGGCCAATTGGCTTCATTTCATGTTGTCATTTTAGAGTGAAAACAACGTATCTATAGTTTTATATATCATTGATAAGGAGGAACACGGATGGGTTTTAGCTAGTAAGAGTCTGACACTCCTGCTCCGCCTAATGCCTAAAGCAGGAGCAGTCATTTTGATTTTCCATCCTTTTCTGACTCGTCAACCGCCAAAACTCGTTCCAAATTCAAAAGAAAACAAAAGCATCTGGTATCCAAAACGAAATCATATTTTCCATAACATATTCTTCGGTAAGGAAGCTGTAACCTCCGCTCCGTTGATCCCGAACTACAGATGTTACTCCATGGATTCCGTACGAATACGAATATTGCTCTCAAAAATTCGAACGAAAATCATGACTTATTATGTAATTTTGCGACTGGTTGGAATTGTTGAGTCGCAATTGCTGTGAGACTCTTTGTAAACGAGAGCATGTTTACACACATGTTCAAATTTACGTTGCTGAAGTTTTAGAAATAACTTTATTTGAAAATTAAATAATAACTAGGTCAAATTCCAAATTGGAAACGTCGAGAGAGAACTTATAGGTTATGGGCGTGATTGACGGACGATATTGTAGTCATTGCTAGTAGAACCTGGATAAGACAGGCACATGTACCTATGTGAAGATTGGCACAAGAAAAGAGGTGCCTATGCTCAGTAGTGACCGAAATAGGGTTGTAGATGGTAGAATAAGGATATTTTTACAAGTAAAGCAATTAAAGTAAAGTCAAACTAAGTGAACTTCAATGAGAGGTCATGTTAGTACTGAATAAGTTGTTTAATAAAAACATAAGCAGTAGGTACCTTTGTGCTCTTTTCTCTGTATACATTTCTTTTTTTAGTTTCTTGTTTGTACATAAATAAATAAAAACATACTCCTGGTTGCGTCACTTTTAAACTCAACCCAGCTTTAATTTTAGCCGAACGCAACTTCACGGTGGCCAAAAATAGTTAGCAAATACTTTTCCTTTTTAATTTCGTCAGGTCAAACAGAAAAGCAACTGCAACAACCAGTTGCAAACTACACAATACAGTTGCCGAACATTTAAGTTTCGTGTGTCCGTTATAAATTCCGAGCGGGCGTTCTATATTCAAATTGGCCGCCGCTATTGGCTGCCGCTGGGTGGTATTTTACATCCGAGAAACTATGAAATACTGGATAAGGTCGGTTTCACTTCTTATCGTAATAATAGTTACTTTCTTTACTTGGGATATAAAGGACTGTTTTAAATCGATATGGCGATAGGATTCATTATAGTTTTGCAAATTTCTTTTATATAAAATACCTAATTATGACAGAGATTCTGGAGGTGTCGCAGTATTTTGTTTAAAAAAAACCGGCAAAGTGCGAGTTGGACTCGTACACGAAAGGTTCCGTACCATAAACCTTAATTTTAATTACTTGTTGTTATAGCGGCAATAGAAAAACACAATTTGTGAAAATTTCGACTGTCTACCTGTTACGGTTCTTGAGGTACGGCCCGCTGACAGGCAGACGAACTTATGTTAACCAACGGAACGGCAATAGGGTTCCGTTGGTTACCCTTTTGGTACGGATCCCTAAAAACAATGATATCAACAACATTAACCCCTTCAAACAAGAGTATACCTTATTTAGAGGTGTTACCAATGACGTATTATATATAGACACGTCATAAACCAACATCGCGGTGCTTTAAAACGGCGAAAATACTAGATAGCTACTAATACGCATGAAGAAAGGGAAAGAAAATATGTCACCGTACGGCGGGATGCCTGTTGCTAGAGGTAGATAAATATACATCTTCAGTTACGTCACAGGATAAGTAATAGTCAAATTGACATCAAAACAAACGTAGTGTCGCGTGACAGGTTGGTGCGTAACTAAGCGCGATGTGGCCAATTGGCTTCATTTTATGTTGTCATTTTAGAGTGCGGACAACGTATCTATAGTTTTATATATCATTGGATGTTACTGGTTACGTTAAAGTTAAAGCAGCCAGTGACATGCCAAAGGCGTCCACTGCTGAACAAAGGCCAGTCACAAGAACCAGTTCTGTGCTTCTCATCGTCCTCATCATCACAACTAAATGAAAGACGTCCACTGCTGGGGTATAGGCCTCCCCGAAATTTTATGTCGCCACAATAACTAGACCTGTTTGTCTCTCCTCCAGTGGATTCTTCTGGCCTTCACGAGTCCATCGGTTCGCGTTATCGGAAACTTTCAAACGTACCACATGCAGGTACGCGGTCACTACGACAGCGCGTGAAAACTAAGGCGAAGTGTTCGCGAAGTGACCTGACACTCCACTATATTTTTAATTTCAACTACATTTTCAAGGTGACAAGTTTACAGTATAGCACCATAGGACCTTTCGGCCCTATCGACCATCCGTTCTGCAAGCAACCTACCTTCATCCATACCCATAAAAACTACTGCTCTCCACGACACCAGTCCCTCAAAGGCCATAAAACTAAAAGCCCTCTATATTTTCTTATCCAAGACCACCGGTTCCTAGAGCATCGGATGAAATTTCTCCAGTACAGAAAGCTTGCCGTAATGTCTATGCATAAAGTATTATAAACTGGTTAAAATGCAACGTTCTGAACGCGGTGAGGTATCAAAGGGTGTTACTTGCTTACCTTTGAACAACTTTCTAAGTTTTGAATTTTGGGTGAACAGGAAGGTGAGTGGCGGAGAATGGTGTGTTAGTAAGTTTTCGCTACGATGCGATCATTTTTTGGTGTGTATTTTTTCTGGCTAAAACTTTCCTCCCATTTTAAGACATTTTTTGTATATTTAAATGACCGTCATGATTATCATATGGTGGAGGAGCTCGTGGGTAAATAATAACAGCCGCACGGGTCGATCTTTAAAGTTAAGCAATGCTTGGCAAGGTTGTTTGTGACCATCTTAACATACTGAGTTTCCTCCGTGCCTCGGAAAGCACGTTAAGCCGTTGGTCCCAGCTGTCATTTATAGATCTTTGGTAGTAATTACGGATTGTCAGAAGCCAGTAAATCTGACTCCACATTACCAAGAAGTACCTCGTTACCCAGGTAATTGGTTGCGGAGGGCTGGTAGGCAGCCGCTCCACGTAAAACACTGGTATTCAGTTGAATCATTTTGGGGAGTGTGCGACGGAATTGCATAACTTAATTCCACCAAGCCCGTTCCACCATCGGACCACAAGACGTACGGCGATGTGCCACCGGTACATGGTGGACATCCCACTTATACGCACAAAACGTTTTGGGAATACATTCATTGTGCGTACAGCTAAGGAGTGGAATTCCCTGCCTGAGTCTGTGTTTCCTGATAGCTACAACCTGGGAGTCTTTAAGTCAAGAGTGAATAGGTTACTTCTAGGGAAGCGTGCTCCATCTTAGACCGCATCATCGCTTAACATCAGGTGAGATAGCGGTCAAACGTACGCCTGTCAATATTAAAAAAAAAAAAGAATCTGGTTTGACTGTAAGCCAACCCCAATATACTTGGGAAAAGGCTAGGCAGATGATGATGATTGTCATAAATGGTGACTACCTCGAAGTATCTCGGCAACGTAACACTTCAGGGCACCATATTTGTAACAATTATTGTTTGTGTTCTTTACCAATATATTCAAGTAAGACCGTGAGCCAAACTTTGAAAAAAAAAAAAACAAAATGGTGGCGGGAGGCTATGGCTCTATAATAGTCTTATGCCGTTTCCTTATTCTTTCTCGTGCACAAAAACACACATTTCGTAAACTGATTGATAGAGAACAAAGACGAGCTGAACTCGCTGAAAAATAGGTTGGTTTCCTACAGTTTCTTAAGACTTCAGAGTCACAAGTAACTCACTTTTCCCTATATCCTTGAAATATTCATATTATGAAACGCAATGCAAAATTCTTTGCTCCTTATTTATAAACTGCAATATCTTTATTATCTGTGACTATGAATATATTTTCAGTTCAGGGCCAAAATATAGTACTGTATAGTATCTAGTAAGTTAATGCTTAACGCCTATAATGTGAGGAAAAAAAGGTAAGGTTGCAATAGTACTGAATACATACTCGTACATAACACTGTATAATTAGGCTTGTGCAAAAGTTCGTTCAAGATATTCCTACTAATATTGGCGTATTCGAGTGCGCAAATGACTCTAGCTCAGGCCCGCGGCTTCGCCTGCTTGCCAAATATATAGTAAAACCTTCCTCGAGAACCTCTTTATCTTTTGGTGAAAACAGCATGAAAATCGGTAGATAAGTTTTTGGGTTTATTGCGATCAGACAGACAGACAGGTGGTGGAGTACTTTGTCTATACATATAATAAAATAGTTTTATAATATGTAGTGATAGTGATATTTAACTCCACAAAAATTTGGAATTTCTTTCTTCTTTAGGTACTAACTTTCCTCGATAGAGTTCAGATCCAGTTCCAAATCGAAAGCTCCTAGTAGGGGCCCCGTTCTTTGCCAGTAAATACGACCATTTTTATGAAGTTCATAAAGAACTAGCCGGCAACTTGCAGGCAACGTACACTTTGACTTTATTTAAAAACAAGGTGAGTATAACTTTCAGTTAGCTTACCTCGGGGGAATATTGAAAATTTTTCAAAATTCTTCTACAGTAAATATATTTTTATAGCACGTTCGAACATTTTTACAACGGTTTTTCGGAAACGGAAAATCGGAAGCGTACGAATTATCTGGCTATGTAGTGCTGCTAGTTTAGCGTTGGGAAGTATAGTTAGATATTTCGCAAAAACAACCTGAGGGGCCATATCTACTAATTTTTAAACAACTTTTGCATTCGCATGTTGTACTGTCAAAAAACCTTAAATTTCAGTCATTTTTGACAGATCGCGATTGAGATGCAAATATGAAAATTAGTAGAATTGGCCCTCTGATCACAAAATAAATAGTATAGGAAAAGCGGTAAGAAATCCATGGAAAACGTGGATATTCTTGATTAAAATCGATGGTTCAACAAAATACCGGCTTCCGGTATAACCAAATTTATACTTGTGTCAACAAATAAACACTAGAAATATTTCATACAAATTATATAAGTCTGTGAATTCAATATGCGCGCAATAATATCCAATTTATTTAAAATATAAGCCAAGAGTCATATGCGAAGGATTTTTCGTGGGGCATCACTATTAAATATGAAATATTATATCGGAAGTGCTGTTAGTGATTGGGGATGGCTTTATCGATAATTTGGAAATGGTTTTTTTCTTCTGAAACATAAAATGGCATTTAAATGGAAGAGTGTAGCTTGTAACAGAGTTAGAGTTTACTGGTACTTATAAAGGTTAGCAGAAGCAGTGCATAACATGACTTTTGAATAATCCATGTGAAGTGTTAAAATTCTTTGCAATTGTACTGTATTTGTAATTTAAATTGTCCTTCTTTCGTGTCTTATTGTTTATTTTGTTTTTATGTTGGTACTTGTCAATTTGTCAGTGCCGGACGTCACGCCATAGACAACTGATAAACTGTGTTCTGTTTTGCCTGTGGCGTGACAAGAGACTTGTGGTCGATTATGCCCGGTCCTGAAATAGTGTCAAATGTAACAGGTTTTATATAGTAAGCAAGTTGTTTTCTTTTAATTTTGTGTTTTATGCGTCATTTCTGGCGGAATATACGTATTTCGCTTTCTCTTCGAAGCCGACTTATGAGTCACATTTTAACTCATAGTGCAAATTTTAAGCTGATAATAATCGGTCTGCAAAGTTATATCCACTAGTACACACTAGCAAGCTAGATGTCGTTAGGGCTCTACTTCAATAATGATATAATTTTTATATATCGATATATCGTTATAAAGCACATCACTAGCCAGAGCAATGTTTCACCGGGATCGAGTGGAGGCGACGTGCTCTATATCGAGCATATTCCGAGCGCACTGCCACCAACTATGTATCGTATATGATAAAGTTATTGCACACATAGAGCACTACTTTATATTATTTAATTTTTCGATAACCTGCGAAAATTCTGTTGATTTGTTGAACGAGCAGCAGTACAATTCCCTACACATCTCATGGAAAGTTGGGTGAAGTGATCAAAAAATGAGTGTCAATCCATCAAATCAAAGAGAAATGACAGTTCATTCTTTATTCGTTTTTGTGGTGATATTGTTAAGTGGGTGATAGACGTACTAGCAAGTATGCGTCCTTATGGCTCGATGACCTTTTTCTTTACGCGAACTGTTTTTAAGTACGCGTACTTAAGGTAACACACCAGTGAAAAATGTCGTCGAGCGATAAGTACGTCTATCATGTACGAGTACGTACGCGTACTTACAGAATGATTGGTAGTAGGATCATCATCTGCCTAGCCTTTTCCCAACTACATTGTGGTCGGCTTCCAGTCAAAACGGATTCAGCTGAATAACAGTATTTTACGTGGAGCGGCTGCCTACCAGACCTCCACAAACCTTTACTCTGTTTCATTGGTAGTAGGATTTTTCATGAAATTTAATCTTCGCCGCCCCATGCCTACATCGATTATGCGAGGCTGAAAATCTTGGAACAAAGGTTACGGATCTTCGTCCTGAAAATCGCCAAATTTAAGTAGCAGTAGGTGGGGACATTGCTCGTAGAAGCGATTGTCTATGAGATTTAAAGCTTTTGGAAAGGTGAAGACGCAGCGTTTGAAGGCTTTCCACAAGGTTGACCGATGACGATTTCCTAATATTTTTTGCCCAAATTTTGTCTATTTCACGGCGTCATGGGTGATAATCACATTCATTGGTTCAATGGTAGTTTCTTTTACTGATGATTGTTAAAAAGAAAAGCTACAAGGTGCTACTTATTGTAAATTATTCCAAAGGTATCTATGTATCTCTAAGACGAAAGCGCGCATAAAAATTATAACGTGTACTATTTTTTTTTTTTTGATACGGGTTTGCTCTTGACTCTAGTCTAGGCCAGAGATGACAGAGACAAAGTCTACGATGGCTTACCCAGAAGTAGCCTGTTCGCTCTAACTTTAAAAAGATTAGGGTTGAACCTTACTTTGGTTGCTATCAAGTATTTGTGAAAATGATATTTTCCAAATAAATAGTATTTTGTTCTCTCCCAGTCATCAAAAAGCGTCCACGCTCATATATATGGGACTGGGCCGGACATGCCGCATGTCAAACGATTCATGGGCCAAAGCAAGCAAAATGTGGGTGGTCCCAGAAAATGTCCGGTGACATCACGGCAGACCCAGGTGAAGATGGCGGGACGAGTTTGGTCCCTATCAACAAGATTGCTCCACATAAGCCCAGAGTCGAAAAGAATGGAAGGAAGAAAAGGAGGCCTTTGCCGTACAGTGGAACAAAATAGGCTAAAAAATAAAATAAAATAATCTCTCCCAGTGTGTCTCGTACAAACGAACGTGCAACGCCTCCGCCGGCCGAATGGCGGATATCTCGCTGTGGCGATACTCGATTTTGTAGTAATTCTCCTTCTCTCATGTGGCGCTACTGAAAATTTTATATATCGCAACGTGAGGAATATTTCAGTGATCATTTGCGATGCTTTTGGGAAGGACTAGTGAGTTTTGAGAGGGGATGTTATTGAGGCGCAAAATAATGATTCAAACATGAAACTGAATTTGTATTTTCCGAACTTTTTGCTCAGCGTGATGACGTTTTATTTAGTGATTTCAGGAAAGGCTGACCGTAGGTACTTTAAGTTTAGGTAAAATCGGGAATGTTTAGAGTCTAAGACCACACTAAGATAGGAATAGTCAGTCAGTGGGAATAATCAGTGCTTTTTATTAAATGTTGAACTTAGTGTTTGATCACCGATCCGCGTCAAGATGGATTTTTGCAACCTTAAACCGTCTCCTAGGTCCCATCTATATTCGTACCAAAATTCACCAAAATCAGTTCAGTGTGGAAGCGTAACTAAAAAATAAGCCCACTTTAGCATTTATAATTATAATATTAGTTAGCATAGGGATGTACAGTTTTGAAGGACGTAGACATATTTTTTTTTTGGTGTTTATTCTTTAGGTAGTCAAATATACAACACCAGTCCAATTAGAATAAAAAATGTCGTCTCAAAGATACTTGTAGCCTATTTTCGACTTAAATACAATTTATCATTAACCGAAATTTTAGGGACATGTCAAGGCATAACAAAGCACAACTATGCACAACCTTGTGCTCCAGATAATTTAATTAAGCAGACCGCAACTCATCCGCCACCTTATCTATCGGACCGCATAAGCTAGAAAAATAAAAGGCCATCTATCTTTAGCAACCCGCATTATAAAAAAGAAAAACATCAAACATAATGCAGTTACGGCTATCTGCAGCGGAAGCGACGACGGGACGCAGGAAAAATATTTTTCCATTTTAAATAAGTACACGGGAAAGCATATATATTTGCTTTATCTAGAAGTTCGTTAAATATTAGTGGGTAGTGAACAGTAAAACCCCGGATTGCGCACTTTTTCCCTATTAATAGCTGGCTGATGAGGATGTTCTGCCATTTTTTATCTGTGAAACTTTTTTTTTTCTGTATCCAGAAATGGAGTGGAACGTGCTTTTTTAATTTGTCGAAACGAGCCCCGGTTTTTTTGCACTGACTGACATTTGTGAAGATTCGCTATAGTAGTGAATTATATGGACTTATTTTGTTGCGTTTTAATTAACGGTGGGTGGTGTTTTTTTTTTGCTACATGTTGTAGGAAAGGAATGAAAGTAGTGTGCGTTGATTTGTGAGGGAGGTCGCTTAAGTACTTGGTAAATGGGTTACCCATACAGTTACGTTGAGTAGGTAAGATACCTACTTACCTACTTGATTTCATATTTGAATGTATATCGCGAGGCTTTTTTATTGCATATTCTTCTTTCTATCTTTGGTTTATCTCCAAACTGTCATCAATAAAACATAAATGATAAAACAACTGCTAACAATGTAAGTTTAATTACGACACTCTATTACTAGACGAATGCTTTCATCCAATCAGACAGCGTTACGTCACGGTAACGGTCAATGAATGCATACCGAATTCAAATATCACGTTCCAAATTTAAATCGACAGCGACGCACGGCGATTGACCGATCGGCGAGCAGGCGTCACAAATGGAATCAATACCTACACCAACACATCGGCACGTGCCTATCGAAGGCGGTTTCACGCACGCACACATACAAACAAACGTCGAACGTGGTAAATACGAAGTATCGGTTCGAGTGTGCGCCTTCATGCCCAATCGCGCAGAACCGATCAACCAATCACGACGCGTGCTTCGTTCTCGATACTCACCGACTATTTTCGCTTGCGCTCCGCTGTAACTTCACACTCCCCGTTGCGGTTCGGTTTTTGAGCAGTATAGAGAGGGTGGGGAGGTCTTGGTGCGCTGGCCGTTAATCGCCGAAGGTTCGATACGCCATTGGCTATCGGTTCTATGTTACGTCACGTAGATTTTCCGAGGTTTTTTCTCTCGTAAATGGGAGTGAGGGCTACGGACATAGCGAGCGCTGAAGCGTCTGATTGGTATGGCTTTAGTATGTACTTCGTGAAGGCTTGTCATGTATTTCAGGTGCATTTTTTAGGACTATTTTTGTGGAGTGGCGTTTGCATAGTTCAGAGTATTTTTGTCTGGTCCTGTTACGTTGTTTTGTGAGTTCATTGGAATGTTTTTGTTGAACGTGCATATGAGATAGTGTGTTTTTATTAAAGCCTTTTTCTTTTATTGATCAAAAATCCATTCAACTGTGATAAGGCAAGATGATTTTTCTTTATCAGATCATCATACAGCCTATGAAAGGTATTCTTCAAAATTTAGAAGGATTATTAATGCGAAGTTGTTGTTGTTGTTGTTATGGTTTTACTAAAAAAATAAACCATGGGCAGCGTTGAGGATTCAGCCACTTAATTAACCATTGGTTAATTAAGCATGGTCGCAAAAACACCTTTTACTAATGTATTCTCCGTGCATACAAAGAGAACACACAGACACATGACAAAAAAAAACACCCTGCACACTCATTATTAAACAAAAAAAGCATCAAATTAATATCAAACAAACACTAATTAATCTAAAACCGTAAACACAGTGTCGCACTGTGTCAACACTCCACACAAATACACACAAGGTCAGGTGCACTGTGTCTATAACGGCTGCAGCTGGAAAACGTCCCCAAGACGTAAAGATCGGGGGGGTTGCCACCCTGTATAGATTTTTCTTTTTCCTCGGAGCTCCGGTCTTGATATTAAATACTAGTGTCTCGCTCCCAACTTTGCTTATTGAATCAAATAACACGTTTTTCTTTTGGTATTTTATTTGTTTTGTTATAGTAGGAAACTGTACTGATATTGTTGTGTAGGTTTTGTATTTTTGTGTCTTGCATTTGATCGTAAGTTTTTAAGTGGGTTGTGAACCTGACTGTCCACTCTAGCGGAGAGCAGAGAAGCGGAGAAATATTAACCAATGGAATTGTATAAAATCTCCATTCCGTGTCAGTCACTGAGATTTTATGCAATTCCATTAGTTAAAACTAGCTGATGCACGCGGCTTCGCCTGCTTGACAAATCTATACTTATGTTAGCTGAAGAGTTTGTTTGTTTGCTTGAACGCGCTAATCTCGGGAACTACTGGTCCGATTTGGAAAATTCTTTCAGTTTTAGATAGCCCTATTTATTGAGGGAGGCTATATATCATAACGCTAAGACAAGTATTAATGAAAAATGTGACACAGACGAAGTTGTGCGGGTCATCAAGATATACTTATACTAAAACCTTCCTCAAGAACAACTGTATCCATTGGTGAAAAGAGCATGAAAATCGGTGAAGTAGTTTTTGAGTTGATCGCGAACAGACAGACATACCTACAGATGCGGCGGCGGCGGACTTTGTTTTATGATATGTTGTAATAGTGATAATTTGATTCCTTATTTGCGCAGTTCCGCATTCACTAATGCAGATTTTAAAGCCGGTTGTAAACATTAATTTACAGGTGACTAGTAAGACGAGCATTGACCGTACTTTTACTTACAAAAAACAACAAATATAATTAGCTTTCGGCTCAAACTAAAACTCAAACTCAATCATTTATTTCAATTAGACCATGTACAGGCACTTTTGAATTGTCAAGGTCGGTCGGTCCAAAAAAAGATGAAGCTATTTGCACGTTCCAAAGCGTAGATCTCTATGGAGAAGAACGTGCAAGAAACTCCACGGACACTCTTTTAAATCAATTGATGGACTTAATACAAAAATCATGGTAACATTATCTTTGATCGCTTCTATATGTGAGGACAATGCAAAGAACAAGAAAGTATATAAAACAATTCAAAAAGTACAGATTATAAAATAAGCCAGTGGCAGGTAAGAGATGACCAGTCTCAACTGACGGCGCCCGTTCACGAACATGACGCGTGTATCAGCACCATCTAGCTCAACCATTTTGAAGGGAACCAAATGATCCAACACACGCGCCACCATCAGCGAGACGTTTGTGTGAGCATGACAAGCTCTCAACTGCCACGCTCGTTCATGTCAAACAAGTTTAATAAACAAAATCTTAAATTAATTACATATGCAAATGGTTCCATAGTACTCACATTTACAAACATTTGAAAAAATGAATCTACTTTACTACAAAACTATGGTTTTCAATGGCCAAGTACCTAAAAAACGAAAAATAAAAACAAAATGAAACTGCATGAATGCGTAACTTACTTCTTAGCAATTCAATATTGCAAAGAAAGAATAAATAAGTACATTATACTATAGGAGAACAAAAAAAGGGTAAGCATTACTTCCAAATTTTATATATATAAAAAAAAAACTAAAAAACTATATAGTGGATCCATGCGGCTATGGCTGTGGAGCAAGACCAGCATTTAACCAAGCATTTTTATCATGGATATAATCTTCCAATTTATAATATGCTTGTCTACATAGTGTGCGTTTTATGCATGTTTTAAATTTACTCTCATTTAGTTCGAGAATAGCGAGTGGTATTTTATTATAAAATTTAACACAATATCCCATAAAAGAAGTGTGTACTTTAGCTAATCTGAATCGGGGTTGATCTAATTTGTTCCGATTTCTAGTATTAAAATTATGCCTATCACTAATTTTGCTAAAAAGATGAAGATTTTTCCGAACATACATTATGTTTTCATATATGTATTGACAAGGTACTGTCATGATATTAATATCCTTAAACAGTTCCCTTAGGGAATCTCGCCGACGGAGATTGTATATGGCTCTGATAGCTCTTTTCTGCAGAATAAATATAGACTCGATGTCTGCAGCACGTCCCCATAATAAGATACCGTAAGACATGATACTATGAAAGTAACTAAAATAGACCAGCCTCGCGGTATCTATATCAGTAAATTGACGGATTTTTCTGACAGCATATGCTGCTGAACTCAGCCGTCCCGCAAGAGATGTTAAATGAGGACCCCATTGTAGCCTTGAGTCAAGCGTGATCCCCAGGAAAACTGTGTCTTCGACGAATTCAAGTTTCTCTTTGTTCAATACTATGTCGCAATTTTTACTTTTAACATTCGGTAAAGCAAATCTGATACACTTCGTTTTTTTCCCATTTAAAACTAAATTATTAGCAGTAAACCAATTTTGGACCTGCTGAAGGGCGTTATTTACGACGTCAAGACTTGTGGCACGCCTATCTATCTTAAAAATTAAAGACGTATCGTCAGCAAATAACACCATTTGAGGTTGATTTTTTAGAAGATGGGGTAAATCATTAATATACACTAAAAAGAGAAAAGGACCCAATATTGAACCTTGTGGTACACCCATTTTGATTTTTAAGCCCCGAGAATTGACACCATTTACTTGAACTTGCTGTTGTCTGTCATTTAGATATGATTTCACTAGACTGAGTGCAAGTTTACCTAGTCCGTAATGTTCTAGTTTTAAGAGCAAAGTTTCGTGATTAACACAATCGAATGCCATGGAGAGGTCACAAAAGATTCCTATGGCATCTTGCGCCTCTTCCCACGCTGCATAAATATGTTTTAACAACGTGACTCCAGCGTCAGTCGTACAACGACCTTTGGTAAAACCATACTGTTGTTGGTGTAAGATTTTATTGGTATTAAAATGATTGAGCATTTGATTGAGCATTACTTTCTCAAAAAATTTGCTGAAAATCGGCAGTACGGATACAGGTCTATAATTATTGGTGTCTTTATTATCACCAGATTTAAAAAGTGGTATCACCTTACTATATTTCATTATATCCGGAAAGACACCTTGGTCCACACATAAATTAAATATTAAAGCCAAGTAAGGTGCTATGGTCTCAATAATGGACGTACACACTTTGATGGACATTCCCCATATGTCTTCAGTTAATTTAATTTTGATTTGCCGGAAAGCTTTCATAACTATCGTAGGGTTGATATGTTTGAATTGGAATTCAACCGTACAACCTGGAACGTTTGCTTTTAATAAATTAAATGAGACCTCGGGTGAAGAATTTAAAGCTCCAGTCGTTTTTGATGGTATATCGGTGAAAAAATTTACAAATTCTTGAGCTACTTCTAAATTAGAACTTATGGTACCATGCTCAGTCTCCAGCAAAAAATCAGTATTTCGTACCTTATTTCTGTTACTTTCAGTATTGATAACTTTCCAAACTGTCTTTATTTTATTATCTGCCGATTTAATCTTATTGCTAATGTACAGGGCTTTAGCTACTTTGCAAGCATTTCTGAAAACCTTAGAATATTTGTTTACATACTTACTAAAGGTTTCAGTGTTTATGAAAGGCTTAAGGCCATATAGCTCATATAGTCTTTCCCTACTTATCCTAATGCCTCTAGTCGCCCAATCACTAAATACAAACTTAGGGAAAGTATCTTTTGATTTCTTTTCAAAAGTTGCATTAAATTCCTTTAGTACCACCGAAAAGAAGTTACCATAAAACTTATTCGCATCCTCAATATTATGGCCAAGAACATTTAACTTGTTTTGTAAGGCCTCATTGAATTTAGCTAGTTTACCAGTTGTAATTGGCCTAAATTGTATTTGAACTTTTTGCAAGGGTGCTTTATATGTAAATGTTACCAGTTGACCACTGTGATCAGACTGAAGGTAATTAACTATGGATTTATCTAAATAATCGCAATCGCAGAATACATTATCAATACAGGTTGAAGAAGTTGGTGTCACTCTAGTTGGTTCTGTAAAAACATTAGACAGGTTGAATGATTTAAAAAGACTTAAAAATCTAGTGCTATTTAAATTATTTTCTAAAATATTAATATTAAAATCTCCGCAAATAATTACGGATTTGTTGCCTGCTACAAGTTTCGCAAGGACATCTTCCATTGTGTTTTCAAATAACGTAAAGTTTTGAGGGATTGGGGGTCTGTACACGCACACTATAACATGCTTATCAAGCTCAACACAGGACAGTTCGATGCAATGTTCCACTGACAAGCTAACAATGTCTTTACGTTGCTTAAATTTTAAACATTTTTTAACTAAGATGAGAGAACCACCGCGCAACATAGATTTTCGGTTAAAACAACTCCCCACACTATAATTTTCATAACTAATTAGCATCTGGTAATCCTTCAACCAATGCTCACTAAAACATACAATGTCATTCATTGTTTTTTCTAAAAATAATTCAATTTCTAATATTTTGGAAGAGACACCTTGAATATTTTGATGAAATATTTTCAAGGAATGCTGCTGACCCTCTTTCTGACATCTATTAAACAGAGTGCAAGAAGATAACTTGTTTTTTGTAGGCATAACAGTAACTATTCTGTCAATGGTATCCTCTGTTGTCTTAAAAACTAGTTTAAATCATTATCCGGAGTATGTGTAGCAATAGGGCTACAGCTCTCCACCTGATTCTTAGTACAATTACTAAACATTGTGGCTTTAAATACACAAGACTTCGACATACTACTTATGTCTGAGTTAATACAATAAGCTAATAGCCTTGCTATTGTGTGTCTACAACTAATTGGTAAATACACAGTATTCCTAGTCGATTTTAAATTTTTCACAAAAAAGTTTGTGTCAAAAAACATAAACTTGTCACTATAATGACTAACTAAAAACTGCATGTGTTTATTTAACACATGAATATAATTATTTTGTCTAATTGACAATTTATCAAAATATGGAAAAGCACACAATATTATTTTATTACAATTTAACTTTAGCATCTCAGTTATATTTTCTGCGATATCTGACTTTTTAACTTTTGAACTATTCCCTATAAATACTGTAATGTTGGTATTTGAATTATAATTATTATATATTACCGACGCCATAATTTGCTTGTATGATGAACCTGGCATACAATAATTTTGTGTAGAATAACTCAGGTGGTTACTAAATAATTTACCTAAACCTCTTCCTATACTGTCTGAGAACATAACCGAATGATAGCCACTATTCACAGAACAATCAATCTCAGGCTGAGCAATTTGAGATAAATCCTGATCAAAAGCGATTAAATCTTGTCCAATGACACAGTCTTCAGACAAATTCTGCGCCTGGGACGGGACCTCCGTTTCCTCAGGCTGGGCAGCATCAAGGTTTGATATTGTCTGGCAAGTACATTGACACATGACTAACTCGTTAGCAGCAAGAATATGTTCTTTTATTTGGTTCTGAGATTGAACATATTTACAGTTAAGTGAACTCAGTGAAGCTTCGAGTACCTGTATTTCAGATTGCAAGTGCTGTGTATCAATTTCATATATTTTTATGCTGTCTTCAAGTTTAATTTGATAATTATTTAATTTACTAATCAAGTCAACACGTTCTTTCCTGAGTGGAATAGTTTTGGAAAAGTGTTTGAACTGCATTTTGTACCGATAACATTTTTTGATAAATTTATTTAATTTTGCATACTTTTTTAACTTATTATGACTTACTTTATAACTACAGTTCTGTTTCAATAATGAATCTTCAGTTAGGTCAATTGTGACTAAGGAATGAGGGTTACAATTACTGTTAGTACTAATTAATTCATTAAATAAGCGGTTTCTTTCCTTAACCTGAGTACTTTGTTTCTCATTTTGCAATTTGGAAATAAAACTGTTGGCATTAATAAGTTCATCCTCTAGGTCCCTAACTTTACGTAAAGCCTCCTCATACAAATATAATTACTGCTATTCTGTCTGGTAGCCTTTCCCAGTAAAAAAATCCACCAAAATCTCCACTGGATCTTCTTTTTTCAGAAAAATAACAAGATTCTTCAGCTTTTGACCATACGCTTTGGTTGCATTTACAGTTAACACACTAAATCACAAATAAATCATAAATATTTTGGAAATAGGTTACATGTAACTGTTTTTGGTCATATTATTCCAGATGAGGCCGATGTTTCCTAGCTGACTAACCTGAGAAGAAACACCGGAACAAACTCAAAGGTGATAGTCTACCAATATCCCCAGCGATATCTTCATATCTTCAACTCTCCAATTTCTTTAGAGAGTCTGATCCCCCTTACATTAATATTGTAACTGAGCCAAACACACAGACAGACAAGCAACATTTAAAATGGCGGCGTCTCGCAAGGCGGCAATATTGCAACCAGTTGGATTTTTAGTTAACTTCGCTGCGAAAATTGAAATTCCATTAAGAAGATTGCATTTTCGCGTAGCCTAGATGGAGGGGGGTGTATAGGTAAGTCTTGGGGGGGAATATAGCGCTAGGTAGCTTGAGGGGTAAATAAGAATGATGGTTACGAGTGAATAGGTTCGGTGGAGGGTATTTTTAAAGCTATGGGTATTGGTTGCTGTTTGTGTGAAGGTTTTTAGAGCCGGTTTTGAAGTACTTACTATAGGTTGGGGTTCAGAAGTTCTGTGTCTTTTACTACTGAGATTTTTTTCGGGTCGAAGTCAGAAGTAGGTCAGCATTTTATTGATGGGGGCTGCGGAATTTGTTCGTAAGAGTCACCGCGGCCTTGGAACGCAAAGGTAAGTAGGAGGAACACGGATGGGTTTTAATCAGTATGTAAGAGTCTGACACTCCCTTCTGCTCCGCCCAGAGCGGGAGGAGTCATTTGATGACTTCCCATCCTTAAAAAAAAGAAAGCCATTGATGGAAAATAGTGAATCATCTTAAATATTAAATGGCTTTCGTTTTTGAGTAAAATTTGTCCTGACAGTCTACAAGATAATCTTAATCAAAGAGTTTGTTCATTAGTAACAGCCGCACGAGTTGATCTTCGTGGTTAAGCAACACTTGGTGAGGTCAATAGGTGGATGGGTGACCATCCATTATAGACAAAGTCTCAATTGTCATTTGATGGTCTTTGATAGGTATATGTGTTACCCAGTTACAGGGTTATAGAGGTCAGTCAATGTGACTGATCCGGCAGCATCAGGTTGATAGGGTACAGCTCCTTAAGAGTCCTATTACGAATCGTGAATGCTCGTTTGCAATAAACGAAGTTACGTTGGTCTGCGTTGGGAGTACATCTATAGTCCACGAAACAATTTTGATAGTCACTAGTCTGAATAGGATTATAGTTTATTTGGGCGCTCGCGCGAGACTGAGGAGCGCGCGCGCTGAATTGACGCAGAATATATAGTACTTTAATTTTATTTATTGTAATTTTGTTTTATTATATTGAAAAACGAAAACTAATGAAACGTATTCATTGTAGATTGAAATTTTATATCATGTTAATTTATTTGATAAAATTGTTTTTATTTGGAATATAATGGACGCTGAATCAAGACATTTCTGGCTTAAATTTGGCTTTCTTTACGTTTTTTTCCCTGAAAACTCAAGGAATTTAAAGTAATTCTAGAACTCCAATAAACAAGTAAAACATTCAACTTACCTTTTAGTAATTTCAGCTTTTAAAAGAATTGATTGTAACAATGTGAATTTGACCGTCAAAGTTCCATCGCCGACATTTTTTCTTGCAAACTGAGTTCGTTAAATATTTATAGTAAATTACACGAAAAGAAAAATGAAAATGTGTAACTCTAACTTACAAGAAAGAGACTGGTACTATCGTTATTCATGATCAAATAATTAAAATATACTGCTGCTGAAAATTACAGCGTCAAAAATCATGAATTTCCGTAAAAAGTGTAATAGGACTCTTAAATCCATTTTATGCATAGATTCTTGTTAGTTGATAAATTACGATAGTTGAGTACAAGAAAAGCAGTCACACAGCGGTTAGTTTTTTTCCTGTATCCCAAATTAAATTAAGCACCTATCCAAACTCCCTGATATCCCTAATAAACGCGGAAATCACAACAAACTATCGAAAGTTATCTCCTCTACAAAGTAGCGTGCGCACTTGCGATTAATTTGTCGCACATTGATGCGACTGTCGGCAGCGCGCTATTTTTAGCAAGTGCACTTCGATCTTATGGCAGTCGGTCGAGTTAGTTATTAACTGGGTGAGGAATTTAGGGAATTGAATTTATATTTTATATTAATATTTAATTTATAATTTATTAATTTAATTTAATTTAATTATTAATTTAATTTATAATAATTTATATTATAATTTATATTATTTTTTTCTGGACAGACCAGAAAAAATTACGTAGTTATTCCGGGGCTGTAAGTACAAACAGCATAGACTCACCAGCTATCAGGATACCAGAATCATGATGTTATAATATGGATGAGAATATGAGATTAAGTAGTTATTGCGCCTAGTACCTTCTGCCTTCTGATTTTATACCGATATCTTTGGGATCAGCACGGCAAGTCTACCTCTAATTTGAATCTCTCTTCTTTATTGTTAACCAAAACAACTTTTATGATACAGTCATAATAAAGTACATGTACAAAGGCGAGCTTAACTCAAAGTTTTCTCCCAGCAAACCTGTGAGTGAAAGAGAAAGTTCATCATAGAGGATCTAGTGTACAAATAATCACAGAGGGGCCCGAAAGGGCCGACGCCTGCCGGAGTCGCGGGATTATTCGCAAGAGACACCGTGGCTCCGGAACACAAAGGGCAATGAAGGAACATGGATGGGTTTTAGTCAGTAGAAGTCTGACACTCCCTCCCACTACACCCAGAGCGGGAGGAGTCATTGGATGATTTCCCATGCCTAAAAAAAAAAAGTGTACAAATAATACCTATAGATAAATATTACTATATTCATACATAAATATATACATACTACTCCATCATCTCATTCTCTTTCAAGTCTTTGTTATCTTCTTAACTGCCTTATTGATCTCGCGATTGAAAGCGGGACTGCTGAGAGCGGGGTCCTGGGCTCGACACCCAGGAGTGTATAGTGTTTTTGGGTTTTCCAATAAGGAAATTCGTAGTAGCAGGTCGGCAGACACTCTCGACCGCTACACTCAGAGCGGAAAGAGTCATTTGATGTTTTCCCATCCTTAAAAACAAGCATGTAGCTGTTTAGATATTCGTGGTTGGTGGTGAATGAAAGACACCTCCGTGCCTCGGAAAACACCTAAAGCCACTGGTCCTAAAAATATCAACTTTAAGGGAAATGGGAGGGGAGCTTTGTATCGCTGTAACCGACACCTAAGCGGACGAAATCACGGGCACCAACTAGTTATCCTGTAAATATGATTTACCCAGTTGTTTATGTCCCTCGGTGCCTATTGGCTTAGCTCTAATCTAGTCTCCTGCTTGATTAGGAGGGAAGTGGAAATTATTTTTGTTGTTTTCCTACTCCTCCGCTGTACTCTTCTGATTAATTTCGTTGCGGGATCCAAGACCGTTGAATCGTTTCTCCGGGACTCGTCGGGCTTCATTAGCTCGGCGGTTTTCTGGTGGTCGCCAGTGTCGATTCTGGCTTTCAGGAGTTGCAGTGGTTGGGAATGTGTGGCAGGCTTGTCCCAATCAAAAAACACCTTTTGACTTGTGTGAAAACGAAAATATATCTCGATCATTGTTCTAAATTGACATTTCTAGATAAAACTGTACTTTTCTGCAAACAAATTCAAATCAACATACACAAAACTATTTTTCATCAGCTCAACAGTTGCAACAGAAATCAATAACATGCGCTGTAAAACTGCCAATTCGCCAAAAGCCCACATTCCGTCGATAATGTCTCCTGAGCGATTAATTCCTCTATAATTGATGGCTGTTGGTGTCGGGTATATTTAGATACTTGCACTTCGATCTGAGTCGGTCGTTCGTTAGTTATGACTCGCTGACCGGACTCGGCTGATTGAGATTCGTAAATAATTTGTCATGAGTTCTGCCAATTTCTTTGAGAGATTTCAGAGGGCTTTCACAAAGTCAAGTATTATTAGCAATACCTATTGTCGAAAGCCTATAATGACATGCTATACCGAAATGCCAAACACCTAGGCTACTATTAGTCAAATATTTTGGACTTTGGCAATCATTACTAGTAATATAATATCACTATCAATTATCTAAAAACTATAGATCTCTGCAGAAGTGTAGTAGAAAGATCGTTTTGAAATGAAAGTACCTTCACTACTTTGAATGAAAAGTGGCGTTTAATGATTAACCAGATACTAATGTGCTTTGCTTTGTGTGAGTAGGTACTGCCATGCCGTAAGACAGACCAAATTAAGTGCTTTGTGCGGTCCCTTGCACGAGTTGGTAGTTATATCAGGATGTCGACTAGCAGGAAGAACTGAAGAACGATTTTGTGGCGAATCAATTCTGCCTCTACAGAAGTCCTTCTTGCTTGTACTCTCTTTGGTCGGCCTTCTTCGTTCTTAGGTCCACCAGGATGCGCTGTCTTGAGTTCACTGCCCGTCCCATGTCTTTAGTTGTGGTTGTCGACCAAGTGGCTGCATGGCGCGGCGGTCTCCTTCTGCCCTTACAAAAAGCACCCCGTGATAATCACGACGACCATTCTGTCAACAGTGTCAAAACCAAGTTACAAAATCCTTTATTTCAAATAGACCAGTTTACAGGCACTTTTGAATAGTCAAGGTCTGGCAGTCAAACCGATGAAGCTAATTCTGCAGCGGTAAGAGCAGCAAGTTGTTTTGCAACAAAACACACTCACCAACCCTCTAGCGCCGCAGTTGCACGTACCAAAGAGTAGATCTTATGGAGAAGAATGTGCAAGAAATGGATACTCTTTTAAATAAGAACAAGGAATAAACGATCATATCAAAATAATACCGCGCACAATTCGCCCCTGGCTCGGTCAGATCATGAAAGCATTCCAGTGACATTAGGAGCACGTTCATTTTCATAGATTTATCGACGGACCGAACTTATTGCGGTGCGGTGCTCAAAGTTTGGCCTTCTAGTTCGTTTTGCTGCTATTTTATTGCGTGTTTACTGCTGTGGATTGACATTGAGGTGTTGCGGTTAGAAGGTGCCGTGGTTAATACGGAAGATACAGCTTCAGTTTTGGCTCTGTGATGTTTCTTAGATTGTTTTTAGGCGCCCTCCTTTTTTGCCCTCCTTTTTGGGCCCGTCGCGCGTCGGGTAAAAATTACATAGTTACCATGGAAGGCGTTCTAAAAATTATATTATGTAGGTTTAAGAATACAAGAACGTGTTCTTATAAAATAAATTAGTGTCTGCGTGTAAAATTTCATAAACATAGTAGGAGTATCTCATAAATTAAATAATTATTCGCATACATTAAATATTGTATCTCAATTATTGGTAACAACACTTTCTTACGATCAAATTCATTGAGATTATTGTCTTAATTTATGGTTGTTAAGATAAATAAATAAATAAATAAAATTCATTTATTTCGGGTAACTAGGCCCATAGAAGATAATTACAAAATACTTTTACAATTACATAATATAATATATAATAAAACAATTCATAATAAATATCAAACATTCAAAATAAAAGCAGAACAAATTACAATTATAAAATTCAAAATAAAATACTATAAAATTCAAATTTCAAAATCACAATAACTAAAATAAATACACAAATTAAACTAATAAAATAATTAAACTATTACTTGCCGCTATGCAACCTTGCTTAAAGTTAATCACTAGTCTCTTGATGGGTCCTAAATTGGAGCTATCAGGAAGTCCAAAAAAGATCGACAGACAAGATGAAAACAAACCAAATCCCAGAATAGATTGACTTCGACATCTATTAAGATTTATTTAATCTTATGCTCGACACCGAAGCGTAAAGTGTTGAAGTGTTTCCAAAGAAAACAATTGTTGAATCTAACGGGTACTACCGCATGTCAATTGTCACATCATTGGTTCTAAATTATTGTACTGCTGGAATGTCGCCACTTCTATCAATACGGTAATGGAAAACATCTAAGACCGTCATCATTATCTTCCTGGTTGATAAATCAACCACTACTTAGGGTCGTCGCAACAAGTTTTTTCCTTCACTCTGTTCTGTCAACCGACATGTTTTCACTGTCTTCCTTTCCTTTCATGGTACTCCCCACACAATCCATTCTTCTTTTCTTTTGCTTCTATCTTTTTTTCCATCCATCCGCAAGTAACCAACGAGGCCCAAATAATCGAAAACATAAGGTATCCACCAACTGGTGTTTGGTGAATCGGGGCTTGGGAGTAGGCCGTCATCTAATATGCAGGCAAAGTGCGAAGGCCTCCTAAGAGAAGGCCCTTGTCATAGCAGTGGGAACAATACAAGCTGGTGAAGCCAGACTCGTGCGGCTTCATGACGAAAAAGCTGTCAGTAAACAAAACTCACCAATTAAAGCTACAAAACCAGATAACACGGTTACGTTATAAATGCAATTAATAAACTTTGAGTACCACGTCAAAATGCCAATTGAGATGGCGAAACCGAACCGGTTGCGATGTATTTGCGTCGAACACCTGTCTTCCCACAAATCATAGGACTGCCCAACGATGCATCATCGAACCACTGAGAGATTTTTAACGGTATGTTATTAGATATAGTGATATGTGCAGTGTCAGTGTGCTGCAATTGGAATGGTATTAAAGAATTTTGTGAGGGTAGCGTGAGGTTTTGGAGATTTCTGTTTTAATGATATATCAGGAAACATTTGATTGATTACAAATTATTGGCTGGGCTTCTATTAGTATGAAAATAGATAGTACTACATTATTTAAAAAAATCTTAATATCTAAATGAAGAAAATGAATTATAAGAAAAGCAGTTTGTGTCAATAGTTTTTTTTTTTCTGTATTTTCTAAGGAGCCTTCCTCTCCTTTGTTCTTTAATTAATTTTAATTTTAACCTATCTTCTATAATATCTTGTTTGGAATCATAATTGTTTTCTGTGTTACTGCGTATCTCCTGTACAACTTTCAATATATATGCCAGCTGTTTTCGTCATCCGCCTCTTCAATCACTTCGTTTTTTGCCACTCCGAATTCCCTCACTCAAGCTCACCAACCTGATCGATGTCCACCACAGGTGTCGCAATCAACATGGAAAAACATTGCAATTACAAACGTGATCTATAATTTAAGAGCTTCTCCGAATGTCGAAGCATATCGTTCGTAAATTTATTGCGTACATATGACAGACAGTTATTGATGGTAATATACCAGATGTCTTGGCACGAATCATTAATCGCAGGCGCAATTCTGCATCACATAGTTGACGCATCATTGATACTCTATATTTATCACATTATGAGTTTCGACGTGTTATTTTAATATCGGATGGTGATTTAAGATGGCGACTTCAAAAGATTTGGTGTCGTCAGATTTGTTCCTGTCGGGGTGTGTATGTTTTAGATTTGTATTGATATCTGTGGCTGGTTCGTTTGAGCTTTATTATTTTTTTACATTTGTTATAATCTCTTCATTATTTTACTGATATTAAAAATATTGTCATCATGAGGCAAGGCCCCATTTAGTAGATGTTTCTTGTAATTAGAATTTGAAAAGGGAAATTGCGTTTTTGGTGCAATAAAAGTCTGAATTAGTTCTTCGTACATATAATTAGATCATGTTTTCTCAAATACTAAAATTATTTACGTCCAATTACTGTTTGTCAGTATTCCAAATTATAATTTTGATTCATAACGATGCTACTGTCAATGTTATTATACCTATAATTTGTAACAAATTACCTTGTGCTTCGACCTCATTGGTGTTCAAATCAAAATAAATCTGAATATCCGAAGCTCGAAGGCGTGAATTATTATAACTGTTCCGTACGTCTAGTAATGTCATTTTAATACGACAGAGGTTACCTACCGTGACGTCATTATCACCAACCACTTCGGAACCATCATCGGCATACACTTCATTAATATTTCCTTGTATTTTGTTGCTGAGAAGTTAAGGTTCAATTTGGAATGTCAACAGTTTCCAGATCATCATAAAACTTTTGTGAAGTGTGAAGAAATGTCGTGGTGCTATAAGAAAAAATGATCTATTTGTGTGAAATAATAAAGATGACATTTGCATAGCAGATGAGAATGATAGTGACAATCACAGACATACAATTGCGCAAACGCTGGACTTTCCTTATACTCAAGACCATAAGATAGAAATTGCAAAAAATATGCTTATTACAATGGTAAATAAAAGTAGGTGATCGCAGAAATCGCTCGATTGTTTCTGAATAGGTGACAATAAGTTTTTTGTTTTTATATCTAAACGATGGCGTTTTTTTCAAGTAGCTTATGGTGAAACTAGGGTTTAATGGTTTTTTAAACGATCCCCGATTTCCCTCTGGTGATGTTACATTCATTTATGTATTAACACATGCTGAGGTTTTCATTTGATTGGTAAAAGCGTCATACAGAATCTAGTTTTGAATATTATTTTCATTTGCTCTTTCGAACTATTACAGTAATTGCCACGATATACGATACGATAGAAAATAAATATTTATTCACAATTACACACAAAACATTTTGTCCTCAAGAATATGATATATGTAACTAAATCAATTTCAGTTTAAATCAGCTATACACCAAAGATGCTACAAACAGCAAAAAATACCTCTTACATTGTTACAAAGAGGATGTATAGAAGTACCTACCTCCTCTTAATATCCACTCGCCTATGTAGTCTTCACTGTCTTGTCCAATGGTCGTTTCCCAGTCCAAGATCAAATTGTAACGTCGCTTCACAAATAACGCGTACCTGCGCAAGCGCACAGAACAATGTGCGGAAACTCACGCGCTGTTGGGCAGAAGACTATCGCTATTGGCGATTTACAAAGTATATTTTGATGATCTTTTGTTTTTATCGTTGTTTGAGGTTTGATGGGTTATGTTGTCATAAATGTTGAAATGATTATGGAAAATTTAGATTCAGATATTCTCTTTGATGGAAATAAGTAAGTGGCGAGTAAAGAATTTAGCAAAACAGTATGCACTGGTATATTAATCGAAGCTGCATATAAATTGCAGTCGTTAACATATTCAAAAACTATGCGAATAGAAAGAATAAAAAAGAATACTCTTTATAATGTAGGTACACTATATAAGTTACAGAAAATATAGATGAAAAAACATTACATAGGGTGACATAATGGGCAGCCTTATCGCTAAGAGCGAATCTGAGTGGTGTTTCTAAATTAAACTATTCATCATCTGTCATCACCAATTCACTGCATTAGGTTGTACAAACTGTATTCTCAATTTCAGAAGCCACCAAGTAAACAGAAGGAACTTTACTAGTGTTCATTTTGATGCCTATAAATCCTGCTAAACAGTTAGCAACTTCAAAGATCCAACAAATTCACTGAAACACGAACATGGTCATATTTTTCAGTGACACTACAAATCATAAACTATGCCAGGTATTCACTGCTATATCAAAAATGTGTCCAAACGGCTAATATATCTCCTACACTCTACCGGCACATGAGATTTATAATCCGACTCGTTATTTTAATAAGACATATGTAGGCAAAGATTGAGACATATTAAGGATTAGTTGCTGTTTGTTTTGCTCCTCCAATCGGTATTTAGGCAATGTTTGTTGTTTTTGAAGCTTTAGCAACGGTTTCAGTAGTTTATGGCTGTGTTGATGAAGAGTTACTTGCATTTCTATACCATGCGTTAATTAAGGAAAACATAAATTTGTGTTCTAAGATTTGATTATAGGTATATAATCTGAGATTAGGCTGTCATCATTTAATATTTCTGATTTTAGTTCTTTGTTGTAGCTGGTCGTTGTTCAATTGTATTTCGGAAATCGATACTTTCATTACTTTTGGTCTCATATCAAGTTTGTTTTTCTTTTTAAGGGGTATTATTGTAGGTTGAGAGACTTATTAAATAATTATCAATTCTTTCAGCTACGAAGTGCGTAAAATTTACTATTAAAATTTCCCTAGCCAATTTTTTCTTAAAGCATAAAATGATTTCGTTTTTTCCGCATTTCTACAAATGTGAGATTAGGAGTTTCTACCGGGAAGAGTCGATATTTATATAAAGGTGGTCAGTCATGCAATGTTGGTATTATTTCAATGATCACAGAAATAAATTAGAGATTTGTTTCACAGATCACAAGACAAAACCAGTGTGATAATAACAAAGTATTATACCAACACGTGGTTCATACACCATGCAATTACTCATACATTTGCTGTGTTACAATCTATTCTAATACAACGGGTTATTAATAATATTTTCTTATAAATGTCGATGCATCTGGCTTGATTCCAGGATCTTAGGAGACAGGCCAAGATGATGGATTGGCAGCGTTTAAAGTGAATTTTGTTGTGCAGCACCTGGCAAAATCTTTTGAAGGAGTGATGGCGGGAGTCGGGCGGAGCTGGTATGTGCTGATGCAACTTTGTAGTGGGGTTTGTCTAGATGACCGACTGTGTTAGTTAGAACTCCGACTGGTAGGTTGGCTTACATATTTTTAGGGTTCCGTAGCCAAATGGCAAAAACGGAACCCTTATAGATTCGTCATGTCTGTCTGTCTGTCTGTCCGTCCGTATGTCACAGCCACTTTTCTCCGAAACTATAAGAACTATGCTGTTGAAACTTGGTAAGTAGATGTATACTGTGAACCGCATTATGATTTTCACACAAAAATACAAAAAAAAAAACAATACATTTTGGGGTCTCCATACTTAAAACTGAAATTCAAAAAAAATGTTCATGAAACCCATACGTGTGGGGTATCTATGGATAGGTCTTCGAAAATGATATTGAAGTTATTTAATTTTTTCTAAACTGAATAGTTTGCGAGAGAGACACTTCCCTGTAACTTCTAAAATAAGAGAATGATAAAACTAAAAAAAATATATATGATGTATATTACTATATAAACTACTAGCGAAAATTGGTTTGAATGAGATCTAGTAAGTAGTTTTTTTTAATACGTCATAAATCGTAAATCGCAACTTTTGCTTATAATATTATACCTACAGGTTTGTACGGAACCCTCGGTGCGCGATTCGGACTCGCACTTGGCCGGTTTTTTTTTTTGATATTAACAGGTTCGCGTTTTATCGCAGTCTTAGTCCTGATGCTAAGCGATTATGAGGACGACGTTGGAATACGCTTGCTTAGAAGTAACATAATATTGACTCTTGACTTAAAGACCGGAGTTACTGGCGAGTTTTCGAGCGTAAGCATGCGTCAGTCTAATTTATTTTCTAAGTTAAATACCAGCCATCTTTTCTTTATCCACCATCATAGCTTAATCTGTATCAACATCGTAATTATCTACCATTTATTTCTCATTAATCTTATTTCTCGGTACTTGTATTGCTATTTTTGTATGCCCGTCTGAACACTGCAGAGGGCTAAAGTTCATAGTATTCTCCTTCAGAGTATTTCGTTGCTTATAGAAATATCAGCCCATTTAACATGTAGGTAACATAATCAACGTCCTTCTCCACAAATCTCTTGGATTCACGAATAAATAACACTTAGCAATTATGTCGCTATGTGCTACCGTTTCCAAGATTCCGTCTTCCTCTCATCTAGCACCATCATTTACACCAGGAACATTATTCCTATGCACTGTTACTTCATATACTAGGAAAACGGCAATAATTCCTTAAGTTTTTGCACCACCTTAAATCATTCGGCGCTTTGCTCGGCCGAGATACGCTCATCCGCATTTAATTAGCCCTTTTAGGGTCCTTGCACGCTAACGACAATAGGGAATATGCATGAATTTTTTTTATTTGCAAAATGAAATACTTTTTAGCTCTAAAAAACAATCATAAAATTGTTTTTTAAATATCTTCATCACTGATGAAGTTATACAGCTTCAAAGATTACAACTAGAAAGAGAAGTCTGATATGAAATTTGACGTCAGATTACATGACGCCTATACAGATGCCATACATTACAGCGTTTTTGCGAGAGGGACAGATATATTTGTTTGAAATAATGATAACTCGTTTGTTTTTCGAGTGATTTTGATTCTATTTTCACTGATAGTATTACAATTTTTTTTATATTTTTAGATAAACTGTGTAGATAATAAATATTTTTTTCATGCATATTCCCTATTCTGAGCCGTTAGTGGTCAAGACATATTTTTCGAGAAATTAAGTATTTCCTGCAACAAGAGGTGACTCTCTTCTAGAAAATATTTCCTGAGGGCCAGGTGAGAGTCGCGGGTAGCAGTTGGTGGCAAGAACCACAGGACCGGTTTTTGTGAGGACACTGGGGAGGCTTATGTGCAGCAGTTGACGTTTTTCGGCTGATATGATGATGGTGAGGGTTAATTTATGTTAATTCGTAGACTAGGACCATAAGGGTGACTTGGTGGAGAGGTCCAAGTGGGAAACGGTACAGAGAAAGGCCGATTAGAAGATGAGCGGACGATATTATAAAAACGGCCGGTTCTAGATGGATGCAAACAGCCCAAGCTAGAGAACCTTCAGCTCCGGAGGGGTTCTTCATTATATATTTGTACTAAAATTAGGATTGAGTCAATCACTTTGTTTATTTTTTGTTTTGCAAGAATTATAAGGCTTTTTAATTTTTATTTTATTTAGTTTTATTCATAGGTCAGTCGCTGAAAAACCTGCTTATTACAATAACAAACCATCACTAATCCACTTGGGTGATGTTGAAAATTTATAGTTGACTCATTGGGAATATATAAGCAACTTATTAGAACAACAACCAACCAGACAAAACAATTAATCCCGAGCCAAAATAACTAATCTAGCCTTTATCTCCCAAATACTGACTCACAAATTCCATTACAGTCCCAGATGTACTGTTTATGAGTCGCCAGCCTGTAGCCAGCCTGTTCACAGATCACTCCGTCGTATCACGATTAACATGTCCTGGCAACTTGGCAAGTATACGTCTGCACTCCAAATTAACTTATTTCATATCCTTTGAGGTTGGTTTTCGCTTGACTTGTGTGCAGTCAAGTCTTGGTGGAATTGTATCTCAATTTACTCGGTTCGTATCAGTAACTGTAAGTTTATAGGATCGGAGATAGGTTAAAGACTGTTATTGGGATGTCCAGTTAGGAGTGTTGAGTTGAATACAGAAGCTGAGGAATTACCTACTTGGTTTTATTTCTGAAGCACTTATATTTGTGGAAAATTTTAAAATCAGAATAATACTGCAGCTGTCTCTTTGATGAAAATTAAATTGACACGTTTGAAAAATAATGTTTACCTCCAAGGTTGATTTAGCTATGAAATTGATGATAACCTATCTTGTGTTCCGTACCATCGTATTTGACTTTATTAATTTAACTAGCCGCGCAACTTCTCTTCTCCTATTTGTCTTAGAATAATAATATAGCCTATAACCTTCCTCGATAAATGGGCTATCTAACACTGAAAGAATTTTCAAATCGGACCAGTAGTTCCTGAGATTAGCGCATTCAACCAAACACACACTTCTGCTTTATCTTCGGTTTAAAATTGACAAAGTTTCATACAAACTTTCATCCCCTATTTTATATCTTTGGGGGTAGATTTGATCAAAATCCTTCTTCTTAGCGGATGCCTACGTCATAGCATCTACCTGCATGCCAAATTTCAGCCCGATCCGTCCAGTGGTTTGGGCTGTGCGTTGATAGATCACTATGTCAGTCAGTCAGTCACCTTTGAGTTATAAATATGAAAAAAATAAAAATAATATTCGTATTAAAAGCTTTCATCTAGAACATTTTTATAGAATCCGTACTTCTACAAAACGTTGTAAGTACATGAAAGTTTTTATACTCATGCCACACAGTTCACCGTTATCCGATGATTAAGCTTTTTAACCGACTTTCCAAAAAGGAGGAGAATCTCAATTCGAATGTTTGTATTTTCTTTTTTTTTATGTTTGTTCGGGCATAACTCCGTCGCTTGCCAACCGATTTAAAAATTATTTTTTTGTTGGAAAGGGAATACTTCCCAAATGGTGCCATGATAAGGAAACCAGGATCTGATGATGGCATCCCAGAGAAGTCGAGGGGAACTTTCGAAAATCGTATGGTATCGATTTTGCAGTGGTTTTGTTAGGTGTGGGGTACCACTAAAAAATACGAACAAACTAACAAAAACACCGAGTTCCGAAGTTAAAGTTATTTTTTACTTTGTAGTGTTTTTTTTATGGAAGTTGGTTGTATTTTTTTGTAAAAAGTTTTAATAATAAGCCCAGAATTGTACTATTTTGCATGCAGTATAAACAGTATCTAAACTCGCAACCTCTTTCTGAAATCTTAGCTCAACTCCTTGACCCACAAGTCAAAGACTTTAATTGACTCCGTGGTCAAGTGGTTTAGTCGTTTGCCTTGTGACTAGGTGGTCGTGGGTTCGATTCCCACGGGATAGCATACTTTGTAAAGTTGTTTTCCAGTTTGGCTAGGACATTGCAGGCTTGAATCACCGAATCTACACTAATATTATAAAGAGGAAAGATTTGTTTGTTTGATTTGAATAGGCTCCGAAACTACTGGACCGATTTGAGAAATTCTTTCAGTGTTACATAGCCCATTTATCGAGGAAGGTTATAGGCTACATATCATCACGCTAAAACAAATAGGAGCGGAGCAATAATGAAAAATGTGACGCAGACGTTTTTTCAACAGTTTCGCGGGTGAGCTAGTTGTCTGATAAAAAAGATGATTCCGTGCTTCGGAAGGCACGTATGAAGGCGGTGGTCCCGGCCGCCAAATGGCGGTCGTCAGGAAAACCATGTCAGAGGCTCTTAAGGCGGTTTAGAAATTCAGACGCTAGGATGTTATGGGTCGTTAGACCTTACTGCCCTACGATAAGAAGAAGAAAATGCCAAAGACAATGTAGGAAGGTAAAAACATCATCATAAAAATCATCAGCTACCTAGCCTTTTCCCAACTATATTGGGGTCGGCTTCTAGTCAAACCGGATTCAGCCGAATACCAGTATTTTACATGGAGCGGCTGCCTACCAGACCTCCACAACCCATTAACTGGGTAACACGGTACTCCTTGGCAAGATTGGTGTCAGATTTTCTGGCTTCCGAGGCACGGAGGAAACTCGGCATGTTAAGATGGTCAACCATCCACAGACCAACCTCGGCAAGCGTTGCTTGACCTCGAAGATCGACCTGTGCGGTTGTTATTATATAGCCACGAGCTCCTCATAAAAAACATCATCATAAAAATATAGGTATAATATTTTCACCGACGCACCACGATTAAAAAGTCGCAAACGTTACGTACATAATTGTGCATTAGAAAGTGCGCGTACGCACTCTCACGCACGTATTGTCTGATATCTCGACGAATATCTTGCTGGCTTCACACGACTTGTGCCCACTAATTAAACGGATGTACCCAACAATGTAAGGCTTATCGAAATTGGTTCAGTGATTTTGTAGAGAGCATTAAAATACCTAGATAAGTTCTATTATAATGACTGTTGTAAATTGTTTTTATGCGTGTGTCTGTGTGGTCTGCTTCTTCAGGGTGGTGAGTTCGGCCATTTTGATTTTTGAAAGTTTTGAAGATATGTTCATGTCTATGATAATCTATAGTGATACTGCTTTAGGGGAGTTTGACTCTGATAGTACCGTAGTGTTGACATTACAAATGGTGGAAAAAGATGCCTTGAAAATATTCAGGAGTCATATTAAATTGAAAGCCGATTTTCGTCACTCGTGTCCTCGATCCGAGGGCCAATTCTACTAATTTTTAAACAATTTTCGCATTCGCATGTCAATCGCAAACTGTCAAAAAAGCCTTAACTTTCATACATTTTTGAAAGTTTGCGATTGAGATGCGTATGTGAAAACTAGTATAATTGGCACTTAGATTAAAAATGGATGCTGCATATTGAAAGCTTAAGTTAAGCTGATCATCAGAACTCGTCATAATATATTTCTTAAGCTCAATGGGCTAGATTCCATCATCCACAAATTGCAAAACTATTTAGTCCGTCAGTTAGAGTATTGAAAAATAATGGACACGTATTTTTTGTTTTTGTAAATCAATGAATATTGCTCGTGACGTCACGAATCACTAAAATTATGCAAAGGTCTGACGTATTGATAATTTTAAAAGCGTCGTAACTTCGTCAATTTTGGTTCCCGTAACAAAAGAAAAAACACGGGTTAAACATTTTTTGATAATCTATCTGACGGACTAATTAGATTTTTGCAGGACACAAGCCTATTAAGCACACCTTATTCCAATAGTAACACATAGATCTTCCTACCTTCGATTAAACAGTGCAGTAACAATTTTCCAGTACACCTAGGCCTCAGAACAATCCGACACCTTAGGCCGCGCTTGCTGATAACATCGCTTCCTGATTAGACATGGCTTACCATTGTTGTGGGTAGGAAGACTGTGGTACTTGGTCGTAGAGTACGTGGCCATACTAAGGATTCACGGTGATGTTGTATTAGAGTGAGAATCTCAAAAAAAACTCAAAACTCATTATTTTATTTAAATCAGACCATTAACAGGCACTTTTGAATTATCAAGGTCGGTCGATCCAAAAAAAAAGAAGATGAAGCTATTTGCACGTTCCAAAGCGTAGATCTTTATGGAGAAGAACGTGCAAGAAACTCCACGGACACTCTTCTAAATCAGTTTGGGGATTACTTGTAAAAGTATTTTTGGCAAAGGTGATGAAAATATTGTTTTAAAAAATGAACATTTTTATAATGCAGAGGAAGATAACATTAGCGTATGTTTAGGTGGTCTATCATCATTAAACTTCGACACAATTGCCTGACATTTTTGTGTAAAATACCAAACATATGCTTGTTGAACACCTGTAACAAAATAAAAAAAGAAATCTGCATGCTCTGCACTGCATAGTTTAAAATAAGCATGTGTTTTCTGTATCGTTCAGAATAATGATAGGCTCAATAATATTATTTTGATGCCCTCGAGTCAATTGAAAAACGAGCCAAGAGGATGATCGGCAATGATAAGCACGTCGAATCGAAGCTCCAAAGTCTTGAGCATCGACGCCGAGTTGCTGGCCTGTCGGTTTTCTGTCGGTTACATTTTGGGGAGTGTGCGACGGAATTGCATAATTTAATTCCGCCAAGCCCGTTCCATCATCGGACCACAAGACGTACGACGATGCGCCACCGGTACATGGTGGACATCCCACCTATACGCACAAAACGTTTTGGGAATACATTCATTGTGCGTACAGCTAAGGAGTGGAATTCCCTGCCTGAGTCTGTCTGTTTCCTGATAGCTAAAATCTGGGAGTCTTTAAGTCAAGAGTGAATAGGTTACTTCTAGGCAAGCGTGCTCCACCTTAGACCGCATCATCGCATAACATCAGGTGAGATAGCGGTCAAACGTATGCCTATCAATAGTAAAAAATATATATTGTTACAATTAAATTTTAACACCTCTTTTCATAGTAGTGGTCACGAAGAATCTAGTCACCATCAAGATCTTAGCAGCCTCGCTCCGCTGGCCAGCGGAGTAAAAAAAAAACAACAATTTGTTTATTTACTATAGCAGACTTAATAGCTTGCAATTAATCTGCTTCAAGGTATAAGTTAGCGATGTTACTGATTATGTTAGATTTTGTATTCGCTGTCTGCTTTTTTCGCTTTGTCAGAACAAATTGAGTCTGTATTAGCTTGTCACAGGTCTGTTGGAGGAGCTCGTGGCTAAATAATAACAGCTGCACCGGTCAATCTTCGAGGTTAAGCAACGCTTGCCGAGGTTGGTCTTTGGATGGGTGACCATCTTTACATGCCGAGTTTTCTCCATGCCTTGGAAAGCACGTTAAGCTGTAAGGTCCCGGCTGTCATTTGTAGATCTTAGGCAGTCGTTACGGATTGCCAGAAGCCAGAAAATCTGACACCTGTCTTGCTAAGGAGTACCGTGTTACCCAGTTAGTGGGTTGTGGAGGTTTGGTAGGCAACCGCTCCACGTAAAATACTGGTATTCGGCTGAATCCGGTTTGACTGGAAGCCGACCCCAATATAGTTGGGAAAAGGCTAGGCAAATGATGAGGTCTGCTGGAAGAATTTTCTTTTGAAATAAGCACCACTTTCGTGCTCTTCTATTTTGTATTTGTCCTTCCACAAGGTGGTCCGATGACCTGGTGGAGGAAGCGGGAGACAGCTGGATGCAAGACGGTGAAAACCGTTTGAGGTGGTGACTTGAGGAGGCATATGTCCAGCAGACATCTTTCTGCTGAAATGATGTCGATGAGGACATAAGTAAATAAATGAATATTTTGATATTTCACTAGGTATCACATTCGTCCGTAGACCTTCCTAGTGATAAATAATGAACAGGTCACACAAGAATAGATAGTCAGCGATTATGTTTGAAATTAGTTAATCTGGCCTGATTCATTATATTAAAATTTCAAAGTAAGACCTAAAGAATTGAACGGAAAATAATAATAAAATATTTCTATGTTCAAAAAAGCTGTCAAAGAGCACTGTCTCTCTTCTATACTATAGTGTAAATTAAAGGTAAGTATTGTTTTAATACCGTGTGTATCTGACATCGACGACGATTTCCCGATTTCCATGGGTCCAGCGCATGATTCTGGACACCTCAGTGTTGGAATTTTTCGTCGGTTCTTTTCTCATTTTTTTCAAGAGTACCACAAATAGGTATCAGCTCAGCTGAGCTGATATCTATTAGAAATGTTTAAGTTAAGTTAGTTTAGTCTACTTTTAGTTTCCTTCTTTGTTTCTACACACTGTGTCTATGTTTCTTTTCTTACTCTCCAGCCGCAGGTCTGCTGGAAGAAATTTCATATGAAATAAGTAGTACCTTTGTGCTCTTTTCTCTGTATACTTTTTCATTTTTAAGTTTCTTGTGTGTACATAAATAAATAATAAAAGCAAATTCCATTCTAATTTTAGAACTTGCAATAAAACTGATCCTATCATAGAAAATACAGAAAATAAAGAAGAAGAAAACAATCTTCCTACACAAAACAATACAATATTCCTTGACATAAAAGTACAAAATCCAATTATAAAACTATGGAGTCACAGCAATCATGCACAATTAAACGCACGGTAGATGACATACAGTAGTAACAAACAAATTACATGGATATGTGTTATTAGATAAACCATTGGCTGGAGACAGATCTGAAGATAAGGTCCATCTTATAGGTAAGGCAAGCACGAATGAGGATGTCGTTATGTTATTAAATAGGTTAATAATGGTTAGAAAAAAAAGTTTGATTGCTTCGAAGTACTTAGTAGAAATAATTTGAAAGATGATATACGTTGTTGCTTTAGTTTGTGTCTTTTAATCATTAGACTGTTTTGTTACTCGGTGGTCTGAAGATCTTTAAAGATCTGATTGCATGCGTCTAAAAATAGTTTTATATTTTAATTTTTATCAAATTTAAACCCTGGTTTTCTTCTTGTGTCTGAAATATATTCAAAAGCGTCGACTTGCTGCTTGTCTTAGTCTATATTTTGCCAATTGAAAAGAGAGAAAATGATTTTTCGACAAATGACAAGGTAAAAGTTAAACCAAATGCTAGATAAATTGAAAATACTGAACATTGATTGAATAAAAAAGAAATATTAAAAACCTCAGAAGCATCAATCCATATCTTTTCTTCAATATATTCGTCGTACCCCATTTAACCCGTCACCTCGCGGTGGAAACAATGATGTTAAATTAAGCACGACCAGGCACGGGTCATTAGGTCCCAAACAAGCAGGTGGGGGGTTGATTGATTCAGTACATGTCATTTAGGAGCGCAACCAAGCGCGTGATTGACGTGTTAGGAGACAAGGTACAATGGAAGGCACGGGTTTTTTGGTGTGGTATTTTTTATAGATTATGATGACGAAGTGTTTTTTTTTTTTCGTCGTCAGTACAACATGTTGTGCAAGGAGAGATACTTAAATAAATACCTAGTTCTTTTACACAAGTTGAGCAAGCCATTGCTCAACTTATTAGTTATTTCATTTTTTTATAAGATTTGCAGAGCATTATTAATAATAAATGATATTTATTTTGTAAGTAGATTGTAAATAACACTTTTACACGTCAATCTTTTTTGATCATTTTAAACTAGATGAGGCCGACGTTTCCTAGCTGACTGCTCTGAGAAGAAACGCCGAAACAAACTCAGAGGTCAAAGTCTCTTTTAAAGTCCATACAATCGTACTGGTCAAATAAATATAAATAATGGCTAGGCATTTTCATTCAACGTGGCAATGCTGCCAGCCTTTTGGGAAATTTTTCCATTAACCAAGTTGGTATACTTTTTAATAATAATATTATCAATTTGGTTATTTTTACCATATGTATAGTGAGCAGGTACAAAAACAGTAATAAAAAATCGCTTTTAAAAGTAGAGCTTTATAAGTTAACTGGGGCAAAGTAACGCAAATACTAAAGTAAACTTCATAATTATCCGTTACAACTTAAAGTACAACCAAACAACGAAAGTATAAAAATGCATTGGTTGAAAACAAACCAAACCATACAAATAGTGTGGGTATTATCCGCCCAACCATGGATCAATATTGATGACACTTCAAAGTCGGCTCGAACAGGGAAAAAATATCCATGAAGACAAAAATCAAATTGACACCAAGCTAACCCATTAAAAATACCCGACACCCAAACCCCATTAGCCAAGAGCACCATCTTACCATCAACATATTTCCGAGATGGCATCGCACAAAAGGACAGACAGGAAGGAAGAAAGACATTTCATTGGCGTCGCGACAATCGCCATTATATCATCACGCTTGTGCCAAAGAGGGCAGCCAGGCCTGACGCCCCCACTCAACCTATTGAATTGTGTGTTTTTAGCTGTTGAGTCCTTAGCGTGGGTAGTTTTGATTTTAAATTTTCTTATTTGAGAGTATCTTTTTTTTCTTGGCAGAATCTATACTAATATTATATAGCAGAAGAGTTTGTTTGTTTGTTTGGTTGAACGCGCTAATCTCGGGAACTACTGATCCGATTTGAAAAATTATTTCAGTGTTAGATAGCCCATTTATCGAGGAAGGCTATAGGCTATATATCATCACGCTAAGACAAATAGGAGCGGAGCAATAATGGAAAATGTGACGCAGATGAAGTTGCGCGGGTCAGCTAGTATTTGTGGTAAAAGTCTTTAAAAAATATTACGAGTAAGCAGTAATTTATTTCAGCTATAATTAAAAAAGTGTCATTTTTGCCACTTATTTAATATTTCTATTTTCCCTACTAGTATACATTAACAAACAATCTGACTTATGACTACATACTAAAAAACAAAGTTCTCCACCACGTCTGTCTGTCTGTTCGCGATAAACTACTGTACCGATTTTCATGCTATTTTCACAAATGAATAGAGTAGTTCTCGAGGAAGGTTTAAGTATTGTATTTGTTTTCATCCACGCGGGCAAAGCCGCGGGCATGAGCTAGTTATTATTATATTATAAATGCGAAAGTTTGGATGTTTGTGAGTCAATATCACCAGAACGGCTGAACGAATCTTGATGAAATTTGGAACAGAGATAGATTATACTTTTCATCCCGGGAACATGTTCCTCAGGGATCACACGGATGAAGACGCTAGCAGAATCTAGTATTATAAATGGAGAAGTAAATTGTTTGTTACGATTACGCCTGAATCACTGAACCAATTTTGATGAATATTGTAACGGAGAGATGGAACCCTGTAGACGTTTATAAGCTACTATTTTTGAAAAAAGTCTATACTAGCGTAAGCCAAGCTGCGGACAAAACCTAGTAACATTATACGCTCGAGAATTAGTAGCCAACCGCTCGGTGTTTACTGCTGATAGACATATTTTTACATGGACATGGTTTTTCATTAAACTTTTTTTTGACATACATGTTTCTATACAACTGTAGGTAGCAGATACTTATAAAAGTAGCAAAGAAAACTACAAACTAAAATATGGCGCAAAAAATTCGTCCCCATCGCTATCAACTGAAAGTGAGCCCAAAAGACTGGCGGCATTGCCACGTTCTATGGCAATGCTTATCCTCTGTCCGAGGCAAAAGACAGCCCTTGGGTCATGCGAAGCGACAACTAAGCGTTTTGCTAGATTTTTAAAATCTTTATCTATAACAGATACTTATTTATCTGCTGAGCCATTTATAATTGACGATGTATTACTAAACCTCTTCATCCTCAAACTACCAAAGACTAAGCCTGCCATTGATTATTTCAAAGTACCACATCCCAACTAGCCTTTTCCCAACTGTATTGTGGTCGACTTCCAGTCCAGTCCAGACCAGTATTTAACGTGGAGGGGCTACCTACCAGACCTCCACAAGCCATTAACTGTGTAACACGATACTCCTAGGCAAGACTGGTGTCAGATTTTCTGGCTTCTGACTATCCGTAACGACTGCCAAAGATCTCCAAATAACAGCCGGGACCAACAGCTTAACGTGCTTTGCGTGTATGTTAAGATGGTCACCCATCCACAGACCAACCTCGGCAAGCGTTGCTTAACCTTGAAGATCGACCTGTGTGGTTGTTATTATTTAGCCACGAGCTCCTCAGTACCACATCGAGTCCCTGACCTTAAGCCTGGTGGTGATTGATCAGTGTGAAGCCTGTCGTCCGGTGACTCGTTACTGAACCCAACCGACCGGCAACGCTTACATACTTACCGAGGGAAACCGTGATTGGACCAAATTGTTGGTATATTGAACCATGCAGGGCTGCAGGTATCGGGAGCGAGTTGAATGAAATGTGGTTTTAATTCATTTGTATTGTCATATTGTATTGGCATAGGACACTTCTGGTGGCGAATGACGAAAAATGCCGAAATGATAAATACCATAGGTTAGGGGCTTAGGAAAGAATATAACATGTGTTTTTAGGTACAGGGTAGAAGGCTCATTGAAAACCATAGTTTTGTGAAATGTAGAAGAATATTTTTCAAATTTTGTAAATGTGAGTACCATGGGGCCACTTACATAATATATATGTTAATTTTACTTGCTTAACATGAACGAGCATGGTGATCGAGAGCATGTCATGCTCACTCAAATGTTTCGCTGATGGGTCATTCGGTTCCCTTCAAAATGGTTGAGCTGAATGGTGCCGATAAGGCTCAGGTTCGTCAACTGGCGCCGTCAGTTGAGACTGGTCATCTCTTAACCACCGCTGGTTTATTTTGTTCTTTATATTTTAAGTTCTTGTAATAAGTTTTTTTTTATTTTCATTGTCCTCCCATGAAGAAACAAGTACATGTAACTAAGATTTTTGTAAAACATCACATGATTTTAAAGAGTGTCCGTGGAGTTTCTTGCACGTCCTTCTCCAGAGATCTACGCTTTGGAACGCAAATAGCCTCATGTTTTTGACTGACCGACCTTGACATTTCAAAAGTGCCTGTAATTGGTTTATTTGAAATAAGTGCTCTGAATCTTGAATCTTGAAGTAAACTAATATTTGAATAGGTGTAGATATGTCATCGGAAAGTGGCAAACTTCGTAATTAAATATTATGGCGTACGTGTGACGTCACAAATCTAAACAAACCAATGAGAGCCTAATTTCTTATAGACTTGTGCTCTGATTGGACGCCATTTTATTTCAGTTAACAATTTCTCGGAATGAAATTGAGAAGTTATAAACTATCAAAGTTTGATGCATAAAAAAGTTCCTTTGGTAGGCGTACAAGGGGCCGAAACCAACTCGTAGAGGCCCCGTTAGACATCTAATGGGGCACCAACCGGCGATTATCCTTGTATGCATTGTGAGAATATTCCCAAGGACATCCCCGGTTGGAGCAGTACTATTGCAAAATATGGAAACAAGAGATGAAAAGCTATGGGTTTGGGTGGTTTAGTGGACTGACAATCGTTTATCATTTACTATTTATTACTTAGATTTTCTACGGTGCAATAACGATAGGAAGTTTTGCTTACAATCTTAGTCCCTATTCTACTGATTTTCAAATTATGTTACGATTGTGAACGTTGTTTAAAGGTTAGTAGGATTGGCCCTCTTATCGCAGAATTTGTTGTAGACTAAGTTATGAAAAGTTTCATTTACTGAAACTGTTTATGACCTTGATGACCTGGCAATTGGGGGCCGTGTCACCCGCGTCCGTAGGAGAATACCCTTCAGCGAATCAAACAGGTGACACTAACCGCCTCCGTAGTGTAGTGGTTATACCACCTGATTCAGACCCAGAGGTTCCGGGTTCGATTCCCAGCGGGGCAAATTTTTTGTTCGGTTTGGTTGGTGGTACTCGTAGGACTTCTAAGTCCGCCTGACAAGCTACCACCATCATGTCTAAGTCTGTCGCCATATCAACAATGTTAACAGCATTGTTGTGTTCCGGCAGTTAGAGGTATGGTAGTCAGTTCCTCTGTGTTAGAGGATTCCGGGTAAAGCTCGCTTCCATCTTCGGCTTGATCATCACTTTCTATCAGGCGAGATTTGGGCGAAGAGTTTCCTCAAAAAAACCTTATTAGCACCTTGAAGATGATTCTGCTGCTTTTTTCTATCCTTATAGTTCTTTCATTATGTTGCTATAAAAATCTGTAATGTTCAAAATGCCTTTATGGCTTTGTGCAACGATCGATCAAAACAACGCGGCTAAAGAATTGTGATATCGAACGAGCTTACATACAATAACATGAGTAAAGCAAAGAATAAAAAATAATAGATGTGCATGACTGATAAGAGCAAGCAGCATTATGAGTTTTGCAATATTCTTACAATTGACTTTCAAAACTGGTTCAATAAGTTTATTATCTTCAACAGGTTTCTTTGCTAAATCGAGTTTCTCCTTCATTGCCAAATCTCATCAAGTTTCATATGTAGATACCACAGTACACGCAGCTGTTAGAGATGGCACCGTTGAATTCCCTGCAGGAGTCGGTGTTTTTGATAGCGACAACCTTGTGGTCTTTACGTGAAGAGTGAATAGGTTACTGCCATGCAAGCGTGCTTCATTGTCGATCATGTCATCGCTTAAATCATGTGAAATGATGGTCAAACATGAGCCTGTCAATAATTTCTATAAACAACAAAGCCTGTCATTGTTTACTTGCGACTTCTTTTTCTTTGTCGATTCTTGACAGAGCTTTGCAAATGGCAAATGTAGATTTATTTACTTGCTTCTTTTTTTGTGTTACCCATCTATTAATTGTGTTGTGCCTTGTGTTGTATCAAATAAATTATTTTTCTTTCTTTCTTGCTTTCTTTTTTAGTTATAACATCATAACTAATACATATACCGATGTGGTCTTAGTTGTCTAGTGGCGTTATTCTTCTTTACTGCTGTTTTCTTTGTGCATTCATGTACCTATGGAATAGTCAATTGCAGCTTTGATGTGATCGGTTCATCTCATTGGAGATATGTCTCGCTATCTAATCCCATTAAAGAGTTGTCAGCAAAGCAGATGGGGCCCGCTAGGGCCAGTGCCTGCCGGGGTTGCGGAATCTGTTCGAAAGAGTCACCGCGGCCCTGGAACGCAAAGGACATTAGGAGAAACATGGATGGGTTTTAGTCAGTAGGAGTCTGACACTCCCTCCTGCTTTACCCTGAGCGGGAGGAGTCATTTGATGATTTCCCATCCTTAAAAAAAATCTAATCCCATCATATTTTCCTGTATTGGCATGACGATTGAGTCGTTGTTCCAACAAAACATATGGCCAAAGATGGTGAGATTTTATAAGGTCTTGGCATTTCTAATTTGTGCTGGAACTGCAATTCTGTGCTCTGTGAAATTAACATACTTTAATGACAAACATGTCTGATATCATCAGGGCCTAAATATGTCTATTGTGACAATATTGCAACACTCCATTTATCGACATTCGTTCGCACCGAGGAACAATTGACTTGTGTCCATGCGAACTTCCCGCCACTATTTGCATATTTGTTACCATCGCGGAGAACACTCTTTGCCTTTATATTTTGTATCACAATTCCAAATTAGAGCTTAGCCATTGAAATTAAGGTTTGATTTTGGATGTAAATTTTTCATCGAACGCAAAAATGTGTTTGCATTTTTTGTTTCAACAATTTTACTTATTGCTGTTCTGAAAAAAATATTTGAATGATTTTAGATCGTATGTGTTTGGTATACGATCAAAGGTTGCAACAAACTATTTTTTTTATTCTAAATTGTAAGTTTGTAAACGACAAAATAGGACTTTGCTATTAGATCGGCATTTTAGTTATTTCGATTAGCATGTCAGTGTTATTGGGTATGAAAAAGAATGATTTCATTGAAAACTATCTTATCGAAAACACTATCAGTTTTACACATGGCCGTCTTCAGTGATAAAAGTCATCCATTTTTAGTATTCAAAGTAATTTCCTGATGAACGATGACTTTATTTGGATATTTGTCCTTTTTGGTGCCTACATCAATCGTCAAGTTCTTCCGTGATATGTCGACAGTATATTTAACGAGTTGATGGCGTAAATATACAGAATTCAGTAATTATTTGTGAAATTATATTTTAGACCAGCTTTTGCCTGCGATTTTTATAACCGAAAAGCCTTTTTCACCAATGTGGCTGTCATTGTAATAATTAAAAAAAAAAAACCGATTGGTAGATTCAGAGATTAGCGCGTTCAAACAAACATACTCTTCTGCTTTTTTTATATTAATTTAGATAGATTAAAGAAATTAATTAACGATATTATACTTGCTATGTCGTTGATCTGCGTTTTGTTTTGAATGCAGTTAGTTTACCTTCTTGAGTTTTGATATAAACAAGTCTTTAGTCTTAAAAAAAACAATGTAATGGTTGAATACGGTCATATTTTCTATAATGCAGGCCAAAACCTTATGAAATATGATACATTTAAAGATCAAGCAGTAATAAAATCAATCACTTTTACAATCTTGCAATCCACACTTCAAACTTGCAGCAATCCAAACAAGGACAACTGTCCTCCATTCTACAACCTGCTGCCATATAGTCTACCGTCATACCCAATAATATTTCACACTCTGACTCACTGTGCTACATCGGAATAATTTATTGATAACATCTAGTATTTCCCTTGAACTTCAGCCGTATCTTTGTTTTAAAATCTCATGCGTTTAAAAAATACTTGCAATCACCAAGTCTTATTTGCATCTACAATACCTTTTTCCTCTGCAATCGAAACCTTATCTTCTATAACATAGAGTTTGGGTTTATTTGATTCTTTTTTTAGGTAGTAAATGTCTGTTGTCATGAATATCTGTGGTATATTAAGTGTCAACATTTAGCACCTCTTTTGAAGTCGTTAAAATTCATATTCGGACGTGTTTCAAGTTCTCACGGTCAAAGTTTCTTTTCCAAGTATCTGACTCGAGACACCTGGACTTGGACAGGTTGCTGTCAATATTTGGAAGCCGTCTTTGGTTAGGTATGCTAATAACTTTGATAGTTTACTTGTAATTGTTGGAAATAGCTGCAGAAGTGTATAGGATCTATAAATAGGAGGTCCTGTTGTTGGTTCTTCTAGGTGAACATTTTTTTTTGTATTTGGGATTTGAAGATGACAGATCAAATACATGCTCATGTTCATGCTTGCATGTTATTCATAGTACAGCCCTACCAAACTTTGTGACCGCCCTGAAGTTAGTTTTTCCGATGCGCAAGCCTCGCGCGGTACTGTTTTTGTATGAGATTTATTACTGCGCCCTCGTTGTAGTTAACTTCAGAGCGGTCACAAACTTTGGCGAGGGCTGTACTTCTAACAGTTTTTACTACTAAAGTAGTAGGGGAAAAGTTCCACTATCGGGGAACATTTAAGTCAATTCATCGTTTTTTTGTAAATATTTGACGCTTAATGTCTTCATTTAGAGCTTGAGCTTGTTATGGAAGAATTATTCTACATGATATTATTAATAAGTGTCTAATTTATTTTCAAGTAACATCATAATTTATTATGAACTAGCTTCTGCCAGCGGCTTCGCCCGCGTGATCCCTAGGGAACATGTTCCCGGGATTAAAAGTAGCTTATGTGCTATTCCAGACTATAATCTATCTTTGTTCTAAATTTCATTAAGATCCGTTAAGCCGTTCTGGCGTGATTGAGTAACAAACAACCAAACTTTTACATTTTCATTTTTTTTTTTTCATTTTTTCTATTGATTGTAGCGTGTTGAAAAGTAAACTATAACCAGCTCAGGAGTATGAAAAATAATTATACCAAGTTTCGTTAAAATCCGTCGAGTCGTTTTTGTTTCTATGACGGTTATACAGACAGACAGACAGACAGACAGACAGACAAAAAATTTACTGATTGCATTTTTGGCATCAGTATCGATTCCTAATCACCCCCTGATAGTTATTTTGGAAATATATTTCATGTACAGAATTGAGCTCTCTACAGATTTATTATAAGTATAGATTACTTATTTAATCAGAACATATATGTATCATCATTCCTTTTTCTTTATCCCAATAGTATTTTTTTTTACTTGAGATGGTTTTGCTCTCCTGGCTCAAGTCTAGGTCAGAGATGACAGAGCCAAAGTTTTCTCCAACATGACAGTTTTCTTCTGCCATATTTATTGTTAAGTTGCCATCACTGTAGCTGCCTTCTATAACGTTAATATGAAACATTATGTCCTGAAAAATAAAAATGCCTGAAGATTACTTGAAAAGTAGCGTTTACTCATGCCATTATGTAAGGTAACACGCAGCGGCGCAAATTGCGCTAATTCACTCATAGTGCGGCTCAATTTGTACGTATCACCTTTATTTCTGAGTTGGATGCGAAGTCAAAGTTGCATGGATGGTCCTTTGTTACTTTGTAAGAGAAAAAAATTGTCTGTGTCATTTCCTTTTGAATGACTTATACTTGATATGATTTATTCTCAATTTGTACTATCAGTTGTTCAATACCTTGCACGCTGAATTTAAGAACAATGTGGTATATTGGTATGACCACAAAAATGAAACCATTAAATTCTTCAGTTTCAGTAACTATTTTATGATCATAAATCATAAAACTTGACTATTGAAGAAGGAAAGCGTCATGATGCGGGTATTATAAAGAATCTTTGCTTCTAATATCTTCTCTTGAGTATTATTAACTTTCAATAATCATTCGTTCAAGCAATACTCTCGCAGATTACTGCCATCCACAGGTCTCCTCCAAGTTGAGTCATCACCAACATCCTGTTCTTTACCTTCCACCTAACTGTGACACGACTCTTTGTTGCAAGATGTAACTTCTATCCTGTATCCATCGTCACCTGTCTCGGCCACTTCTTAAGAGTTGTGGTTTCAGTGACGAGCCGTGGGAACGGCGGCTGCGGATACGAATCTTAGATTCAAATTAGCGTTTGGCATACATATGTACTAGCCTGGATGAATGTGTCTTTTTCTGGAGAAATCAAGTCCGGTGTTCCAACTGCATGCATAATGTGACATTACTAACAGGAAACTCACTTTTTTAACAATAAATGTTAGTTCCACGTATTTTGAGCTGTCCCCATTTCTTTTCTTCAAATACTTCCGCAATACAATTCCTTTAAATATTTACGTATCTTTCTATGTAGAAAGATCTTTATGACCATTGGTTTTGATCTTCTTATAATTCGTCATCATTTAATAAATCTACATCAGTCTATGTACGACTATATAGTCCAGTAGTTTGTATGCCACATGTATTAATATGGTGACTAACATACTAGTGTTAAACATCTTAATGTAAATTAGAGTCATTGGAAGCGGAACTGGCGACTTTAAAGTGTTGTGTCTAGGTCTTCATGACTCACATTTTAAACAAACTTATCATCACTGACTCCAAATCTCTCATAACCTTTAAATTAATTGCAATAAGGTTGAATTTAGTAAGCAATGAGTGCAAATAAGAAGTATTGGGGTAATTTTCAAGAGTTCCTTGATAAGAATTTGGGGTGAGTCAGTCAGATTTTGTCTGGCAGGTCAATCAGGGACAAGGACGTATTATATAAGTTTAAATATTATAACACCTGCTCAGCTGAAAGGAGGAGAATAGACAATTAACATTCAGCCTTTTCTCAACTATATTGGGGTTGGCTTGCAATCAAACCGGATTCAGCTGAATACCAGTATTTTACAGAATACCAGACCTCCACAACGCATTATCAGGATAACACGATACTTCTTGGCAAAACGAGTCAGGTTTACTGACTTCTGACGATCCGTAACGACTGCCAAAGATCTACAAAATGACAGCCGGAACCAACGGCTTAACGTGCTTTCCGAGGCACGGAGGAAGCTCAGTATGTTCTGATGGTCACCCATCCACAGAGCAATTTTGGCAAGCGTTGCTTAATTTTGAATATTGATGTATTGCACGGATGTTATTATTTAGCCACGAGCTCCTTGTTTTAAGATGATATAATTATGTATAGTAATTGTTCGTTCTTGCGAATAGAAAAAATATAATGCTTATGACATTTTTAGGTTCAAGTGAACAACTATTGAAGAATTTTAAATCTATGGATGATATCTGTTGGAATTTAAAAACTGTAGAATGTGTAGATTTTGCAAGGTTTTATCATTATAGAGCTTTCAGGGAATCCAGTAAAGATTATGTAACAAAACAATGCAATAAGAAAAATCAAAATACATATTTCCTTTCGTACGTTCAATACACGACCACAATTTCTACATTATTTGTCTCTCCTACATGGAAACCTGAACTCGATGCCAGTCAATTTGCAACTCTATTCTTTGGGAAATAAGAAAGAAGTATAATTAATGGTGTGTCAAATAATATCTTTGTCAAAGCATAATGGGTGGTGGAATTATGTCAAACGTCAAATTAGATGTCTGCCTTCCTGTCGTTTGCGTTTTGTGTTACAATAGAAACGCTATTAAACGACAATGGAGGGCTGTTACACCGAACTGTAAGATCATTAATGACAAAAACTTGAAACAGAAGAAGTATCAAGAATTTAGGACTACAACATGCCCCTGGAAAGGTCTAGCTAGATAATCGGTATTTGTTTTTAGAGTGTATTTCTACATTGCCTTTCAACTGAACATTAATGAAGCTTTTTGATAGCTTATGCCAGTGTTATTTATTTTTGACACTTCTTCAATCGTTACCACTCAGAGAAAGATACAGTGTTAAAGTCCACTTATCTGGAAAACATAAGGTTCAGCATATGATAGACACTACCATTAATGGAAATCTGCAATACCAAAGACTTAGCAAATGTCTGACGTAACAATTTTTTTTGGATTAGGCAGACCTAACCACGTCGTAATAGTAAGATGATCACAGAACTACGTAAATAGTACTATTGGCAAAAAGCAACCAAAATTATTGAGTGCGGTGTTCGCTGGAACCCTATTGCCACCATCCTGAAATAATTAGATATTCTTTTCATAATCAGTTTTTTTTTTTAATTCAATAAATTTTACTTACCTACCTTAGAGATATATATTTTATTTTAATTTAAAAAAATATTTACCTACCGTAAACGACATTTACATATTTTATTTAAATTAATTTTACTTACCTACCATAAATGACGTATACATATTTTTTAAATTAATTTTACTTTCCTTCCATGAACGACATTATGTATTTTCAGTTCACTTCGGTGTAACAAACCGCCATATTTACTGGAAGTTTTTTATACGACAAAGGCGCCTTATTGAATTCTATTGAGAAAAATACGTGACAGTGAAATGATTACAGAAACGTCAGTAGTACCGATATTATTGCTGTCACCCCTCACATTGTGAGGCTTGATGATATGAATGACAGTACTGAAGAACGGAGAGAAAGTGGTCATTTTTGGAATCATGTAGATTGACTATTGAATGGCATTTTTACGTGGGAGTCAACTTGAGTTGTGGTCATTTTGGTGGTAAGAGTCTACGTCCATTCATAGCATGAATATGGCTGAGGCAAGTTAGGAAGGCAGTAGGTTAGGTTGATCATATTGGTAAAATTTGTTCAACGAGTAACAGAATAAACAAAATACGTCTTAAGGGGTTATTGTATTCATCATTATGAACAACTTTTACTATGGGATTAACTTCGACATTGCGGAAAAATAATCAGCTGTCAGTACATTTTGTCGAATTTGGCGCACATGGTTGTATGGGGGAGTTGTTTTTTTTTTCGCGTTTTTCGGTGTTAATCCCATATTAAAAGTTGTTCATTCTGATGAATACAATGAATCCTTAAGAGGTATGGCGTTTTCTGTTACGAATTGTAGATCAGTGGCTGTAGTATACTTACATAGTTATAGTGAAATATTGTGGTGGCTGTTCTTTAAGATGACTTGAATATCATGAATTTGGAATTTATAGTGAGGCCTAGTAATTGTAAAATTTTGGACGATATTGCCAGTTATCCTTCGTACGCCTAAATTAATCCAGATGATGTCATAAAAAGTTTGACGATTCTAAATGCGAAATAGGTACTGCAGCCGGTCCATTCTGTAAATATGTCTAAGTGAAGGCTTGGGTGAAGTGAGCTGTCATTCCATCTTGAAAACATGGATTGACGCATCAACTTCGACATGTTTTTAAAATCGAACTGTAGTACTCCGGCTTACTCAGAAGAAGACACTGTAACCATATAATTACCATACTGTCCATAGTCAATGATGACAAAAACGCTAATTTTATTAAATTTCCCATCAATGCATGACTTCACGACCTCAAGGACTCTAACGGTAAACATAATGATACACAAACAGAGTATAAGCATAAAACGTATTCTTGGGACGTGTATGAACAAGTATCGAATTTGTATTGTATTGTAAAATGAATACAAATGATGGTTGGGTAGGAATTTTAAACATTCTGTGGTTTCGGTCGAGTGGTTTACATGTGCTAAGGGCTGCCGACTGACGAATGGACGATGTGGTCGTCGATTGGGAATCAAATTGAACCCATATATTAATGAAAAGAGAGAATATCAATTTGGGTGAATAGTCTACTTTTAATGACAATGTAGCAATTTGCATACAAACGTATTAAACCCAGTTTGAAATACACTTGCAAACGTAGCTGAAAACAATCTCCATAGCTCATTCAAAGCAAAAACATAAGGTGTATCAAAAATAACGAAACAAATAGTATAGTAGCTTTACAAGTAGAGCTACTAATATTTAGACAATGATAGAATTTTCTATAGCTGTCATACTAACTTTAACCGATTTTAAACCACACGACTCATTTGATGCATATATGCAAATCACCAAAATCAGTTGGCTACATCCATAGGCTGTTCTCCATGACAATGCACATCGGTCCTGTCAATCAGGTAGACAATTATCAGTATCCACCGGACCGTGGCTAAACACCACTTCGCCGCTGAATTTGTACGACTTAGAATAACATGAATTGGTTGACTTGCTACTAATATTGGCGGTGATTTTTTGGTGTTCGGTGTGCTGTAGAGTTTTTGTGGTTGTTAGTGAGTAGTGTATCATTGATTGGCTAGCCATTATAGCTCACGGACCTGGGATTATGTCTGCGATAAAATTGTAGTTTTAAGAATGCTGCCTTTTAAATTTTCATACTAAACATGGCCTTGGTAATCACAAAAATGGTTTGCCCAAAATTGGGAAAAAAATAATTTTAATGGTTTTTCGTAGTTAATGCAAACCGTTGTACTTTTAGAAAGGTAATGTAAAATGAACAACCACGTTATTGATTTTGTATTAAAATTGTCTCTGACTTTCATTCCTTTTACAATAGCTTAACTACTTGCACCTTTTTCCATTCAAAACAGTCCCCAACATATTCAAATTTTCACCTGACAAACAGACACATCTGCATACCAAACACACTCCTCGCCTGCTGGTCACAGTTCACAGCGCCCATTCATACCTGATGACTGGTTGGCGACGAATTGATTGATACTCTCGTGTTTATTGAAATGTGTCGTATCCTCTACATCTATTGTGTTCGCTGCGGTTTCTGTTCGACTAGGTCAATTGAATTGATGGCGTGTGGTAGTATGTGATGCATTAGCGTTTTTATTAGATACTAGTACTTCGCCCGTGACTTCGTCCGCGATGCAATTTTCTTAATCGGAATAGGATCTCTATTAAAAAAAAATAATTATAGCTTATGTTGCTTCCTGATATTTTAGCTTTTTTGTTCAACTTTAAAACATACAGTAGCTGTGGTCTCAAAATATCGAATTGATTGATGCTCTCGTCTTTATTGAAATGTGTTGTATTCTCTTTATCTGTAGTATTCGCTACGGTTACTGTTCGACTAGGTCAGTTGAATTGATGGCGTGTGGTAGTATGTAATGCATTAGTATTTTTATTAGGTATTGTTGATTTGACTGAAGTTGCTAGTTATCATTATACTTGTTTGAGTTTGGAAAGTGAAGTAGCTGTTGTCTTATATTATATTTACCGTTGAAAAATTTAGCAAAATGTTGTAGTATGAAAGTTATAGCTTCAGCTGCCTTTGCTTTAGATGTTAAAAACTAATAACAGTATCTAAATTATGAGGAACTGTTTTAGTTTAAGTACCAAAAGAAGTAATTTAAAAATAATTAAGTTGTTGTAACATGTTGAAGATGGTATTCAAGGTTTTCACCATTCAAAAAACATTAAGAAACTTGATTAAATTGCCAGTAAGGCCTACCTATTTCTTGTTGGTATAAATTTTACTTCAGTTAATCAGCTTCGAAGCACCAAGCTTATTTTCTTCAGTTCTCAGATTTGCATGGCAATAAACCAGGTAATAGTAACATTACATATCCTCCACTTAAATTATTTCGCAAAATACATAACAATTGGTTAGTTTTGAGCAGCGACAATGCAATCCATTGTCAAAGTGTACGCACAATAAAATTGAACTACTTGCGACACATCACAACACGACACGAAGGGGTATTGTCTGAATAGCTTGTGGGTTGAGCAATTTTTCAAGTTTGATTTGTTTTGGGCAATACTTTTGGCATTGGTTTGTGGATTAAGTGGTCTGCTAGACCTTGATTCTATGTTTAAAGTAGGCATATCTATGAGGTGGAACCATTTGAATAAGTTGATATACTAACAAAGGTGTAAGATGACGTGCGTACAAGGAAGTGTTTGCAAACGATATACAAAAAAGAAGCAAAAAGTTTGTTATTTTTATGATGATATAGTTAGCCAAAAAAATTCCTACAAAACTGAAGTGAAAAAGATGGAAGAAATACAGGTACAAAAGCGTTATCCTTCTTCTGAAGCAGTTAGGTTAAAATCTCGTGATAACTCCCATTGAGTAGACGATACTTTCTATGCCTATAGAAGTAAAAAGTTAAATCAATGACTTTCACCCGTACCCAAACTTCTAAGAACCTCTAAAATTAACATCAAACAAAAAATACTCCGATCCAAAAATTTAACGATACTTATAGCTAGTAAGATGGCCCCGATGCCCGTCGATACCGCAGCAGTTTAGATCGAAATCTACCCTCGGTATAAATTTAGACCTGATGGAAGCCATGCGTGAACGAGCGTAATTGCTAGCGTGATCGTTTGTTGTAAGTGGCGCCATCTCTTGGTGAAGGTTGGGAAGCTCTTATTGATTTATTGGTGGATCGTTATTTTGTTGTAAGGTTGATGGTATCAAGAAATTTATGAAAGAATAGATTAAATTGGTCACACTTTGTAATTACTGACTCGAAAGCTAAGATAGGCTAAAATGATAATTATATATTGCATTAATTACTAGGTTTCAATGATAAAAATATTCTACTTGTAGGGAAGAGTTTGTAGATTTTCGAGAATATCCTCAAGGACTTTGCCACACAAAGTACTACAAGGACTTACTTCATAGAAACGAAGATCAAGCAGTGGTTAAATAAAAACCCTCTGAAAACGACATGTAGATTAAAAAAAAATGGTTGATTCAAATTTACTGTTAATTTAAATCGATTATTATGAGAGAGAGGTTAAAGTTTATCTAATGAAATATTTAAAGCATTATTTGTGTTTTCATGAATATTAATTTATCTTGTTGTGCAACGAAGAATAAATAAATTAATAAAGCTAAGGAAAATCAGATAACAAAACATCTAGTTCATGAACACCAACAGGATGTCAATTCAACCACCAACTTGTATTTTCTTCAACCAAAATTCTTGCACATTTCCCCTTTATCCCAAATTCTACCTTAACACCTGCTACTAGAGTTTTTATTCTTCCAACCACAAAGATAGTTGCACAAACATGGATGCAATGTTTAATATAATTTTTATTAAAGTACGAGTTCAGAGGAGCGAAGCTATCTGTGCTCTAATCGTCGCCTGTAATGATTACAGTTCAACGTAATTATTTCGAGCTGGTAGTCTTTGTAATGATGTAGAGAATATGGAAGTGAAGGATGGGTGTAGTTTGGGGAGTAATGTGAGCGTAGTTGGACTCTTTATCATTATACGCAAATACAAAATAACAAAGGCAGATGGAAGAGTGCAATGCATCAGTTCGGCGCTTTAGAACTTCAACAAATCTATGGTGGAGCATATTATAATATTATAAGAGATTGTAGGTACTTGATTCAACCTGTATACTTGAGTAATGAATATGTCTTTGACACTGAATAAACTGTCACAGACCTTTGATGAAAAGATATGTGATGCAATCTTTGAAGTTGTTATTTGATGTATTGTTATGCAAGCTAGCATTTCTGGAGCATAACTCACATCAATAACATCTTGAGGAAACAGGTAAATTCAAAGATGATCTATATGACATTCACTGGCACGCACTGTCATTGCCTGGTGTATTATGTGCTCACTAACTCCTACAGGAGAGGAACCGTGTTTTACAAAAATCTAAAATTTTACGCAGTCGCTTATATGAATGTCTGATAGAAGCCGATAAAGACAATTTGTCCGATGCAGATTTACATACTAACATGACCACGTTCTTCATACATGATGGACAGTCCAGAGTGCTAATTCTACTAATGTTCACATTCGCGTTTCAATCGCAATCTGTCAAAAATGTATGAAAATTAATGCTATTTTGACAGTTTGCGATTGACATGCGAATGTGAAAGTTGTTTACAAATTAAAAATTTTACGCTGTCGTTAATATAAGATGAACATAACTATATAATGATGGCTGATAGAAGCCGATAAAATTTGTTTGATGCAGACTTACATCCCAAAATGACACCGTTCATCAGACATGATCGACAGATCAGATAGATAGATGGCATCCAAAACCCCTGCCACATCCAGCACTTCACCACGCACCAGTATTTCATTACGGTAATCGTAATTTTTACGTAATGGCAGCCAACTCGTGATAGTATCGCTGTGATTGCAAACTGCAGGCTGATTACTAAATGCTGCGGCTTGCCTTACCCACGCTCCAAGCTATTGACGCTTGAAAATGTGATCGTGTTTCTTAAGATTGTGAAGGACTAAATTGAGGAGGTCTAGCTCTAAATATAGCTCAGTAAGTTAGATAAAATTATCTATTAAAGAATTATATAATCTTTCGTCTGAAGCATCATCATGCATAGTGTGAATTTTTACGTGTTAATAGTTTCTATACTCTAATTAATCGTGTTTTATTCTTAATATTGCACGTACCACTATTTTTTTCTGCATCAACTATTGGTTTACGGGCAAACCAAAATTTCCTACGGCATTAAATTAGGCTTTAAAAGTCTGTGATAAAAAAAAAAAATTTTGCATCTTTCAATCTTGAATACTATCGTCTTACAAAGATTGCATCATGCATTATGCTATAATAATACAACCGATAAAATTTATATCCTTCTCATCATTATACGTCTTTTATCATATGTTTCTTTCCAACTTATACTGTAATCCTTTTCAATCCTTTTTTGTTTTCAGTTTTACCTTTTATTTTATTTGTACCTTCTTGTATTTTGACTTTATAATTTAAAGAAACAGAAAATTTTAATTTATGGGAACAATTTAATTAAGCTTGAATAATTTCGTTGTATTGGAATAATTTAATCTAATTTCATTCAATGTAATTTTATTCTAATTCTAATTTTAATTTAATTTTGTGATTATGTTATTTTTATTTTGTATGTAAACCTATTTATATGTGCATGCTGTGGTCTCTCTACTACTGAAGGAGCACACTCAAAACTATGTCTTATGTTAAATGTGTGTATTCTGTTAGAGATCCAAATAAATAAATCCTACTACACTGCCTAATTCAGCTCAATTCTACAACCAGAATAACAACTAAACTGTAGTTACTAACTAAGCAAATAAAGAAGGTATCTAAAACGACAGTTTAATTGAGTATCTCAGGCTGGCGATCATAATCTTTGTGTAATTGCTATAATAATGACTGTTAAAAGGTTATGGAACTGTTTCACACTATGTAGCGTTGTATGTTCCTATTTAAAGATCGGAGTGTCTTCTAACTGAATTTTAAACATTGGAAATAGGGAATATGCTTAAAAAAAATATTTATTATCTAAACACTTTATCTAAAAAATAGAATCAAAATTGCTCGAAAAACAAACGAGATATAATTATTTTAAACAAATATATCTGTCCCTCTCGCGAAAACGCTGTTTTCTATGGCAGATGTATAGACGTCACGTAATGTGACGTCAAATTCCATGTCGGACTTCTCGTTCTAAAAGTAATCTTTGAAGCGTTATAACTTCATCGCTGATGAAGATATTTAAAAAATATTTTCTAGTGTTTACTGGAGCTTATAAGTAATTCATTTTATAAATAAAAAAATCGCGTGCATATTCCCTATTGTGTTTGTACTTGGAACTTTATATCAGCATCTTCTTTTTACTATTACCTTAATTTTCACACATTTTTGACAGTTTGCGATTGAGATGCGAATGTGACAATTAGTAGAATTGGCATACTGGCTACTAAGAAAATCTAGAAGAAAAAGTCCAATGAACAACACGCGATTAACCAAGAAGCAACCACCACCATCCATCCATCCATCTAGACCCTCACGCTCCTCATCAGTACTTGCAACGACACGACTAAAGTATTCAAGTCTTTACATTCTAACCCGAAACTTAAAAAGTAAGCGACCAGGAATGTTTTAGTGGTATAAAACCACTCAATAAAGTGTTAAACCTTATGTGATAACCAATTATTTGCATACTAATTTGGCGAATCATTATGACCATGACGGTTAGCGACTGTAGTCTTCAGCTGTATCTTTACAAAGTCACTCATACTGACTAAGTTTCATTTCTGTAGCCTGAAACACAAGATATTGTATATTTCCCATAGTAAAAGTATCCAATACTACTCAGTAAATCTGAGGTTCAGTGAAGTAATTTTCGTTGCCAAACCAGGAGGCCAATCGCGCTAATTTTAAAAGTTTAGGTCCGCTTGCAATTCGTTTCCAATTCAGTTTTAGTTATGATCTAATTTCGATTCACCTGTAAGGAATTTGGTATCGCGCTAAAGTTTAATTAAACTTCAACCAAAGTTGCGTCAAAACTATATCGTAACCTTTACAAATATTTTCGTATTTTCCTTCAAAATCCAAAAAACACAATGCGAATGATTGAGAAAAAGTCACGAAAAAGTAGCACTGTTACAACTTTTTGTTTGACAGCGGTAACGTTACAGTTGTGATGCAGTTGCGTTCCAAGTTTCTGTCAAACGATTAGCGCGATACAGAATGTTTAAAAAAGTTGTGAAATGGCTACAGTTCAGTTGCGTTCCAACCGAATTTTATTAGCGCGATTGCCCTCCTGTATTTGAAAACGAAGTGAATGATAGCCTCGCGGTTGACAGGATGGAATAGAACAGAAGTATTATTGCGATGACTCCAAGTAATATGAGACGAGAGCAGAAAGATGATGACTCAGTGCTTCCACCGATTACCCCTACAAACACACAAACAATTAAACCATTATGTTTTAAATTTGTTTAAAGTAGTCAACGTAATGTTTCCAGTTCTACTAGTTCCACTCCGATCATAGCTAATACAAACTAGCAAATATTACTATAAAATTCTTACAGACATTTCTGAGTACCTCAGGGCACTATCCTAGGCCCCATATCGTTTCACACCTGATCTTCTCAGAAACAAACAGATGCTTAAAACTACCATTTTTATGAGTAGAATAAAATAAAAAGTAAGCATAGTCATTAACCACTAGCTACCAGTGTGAGGCGTTTAACCGAACGGTTACAATTTTACAGTAACCGCTATAAGGCAATAAGACATGCGTATCGTACGGTCGTATGCTCCTATCTCGTTTCGGCATCTTGAAAGTACTGCACGCGCGGACGTGTTGAACTTGTGGGTAGATGACGACAGTGGTGTTTTGGAGGATTTCGGATAGTTATATTTATTAGAGGAAAAACCAGTGTAGTCTATAATATAAAAATAAGTCGGGTTTTCCTTCCTGACGCTATAACTCCAGAACGCACGAACCGATTTCCACGGTTTTGCATTCATTGGAAAGGTCTCGGGCTCCGTGAGGTTTTTAGCATTAATGGAAAATGTGACGCAAACGAAGTTGCGTGGGTCAGCTAGTACCCTATTTAAGCAATAACACAAACAGATATTTTTATGACTTTTACTTAGAAATTCAAATGATCAATGAATCAATTAATGAATATTATGTCACCTATCCTTAAGCTTTTGGAGGAATTTGGTTTCAGTTCTTTACATAAACATCGTGAAGAACTAAATTAAGTAACTGATGAGCTTTGAGCGAAACTCTTTTGTGTGTATCGTGAAAACCTTCCTGAAATAATAGTATTCCAATTTCGGTATGATTTGTACTGAATTTTCAATTAATTTATAGGTAGGTTCACATTGTTTTTGACTAAATCATAAATTGTGGAATTCAAAATAAAGCGTCCATACACATACATGCATTTATTCCTACTCCTCCGCTGTACATTCCTGATTAATTTCGTTGCGGGATCCAAGACAGTTGAATCGTTTCTCCGGGACTCGTCGGGTTTTTTTCTGGTGGTCGCCACTGTTGATTCTGGCTTTCAGGAGTGGCAGTGGTTGAGAAAGTGTGGCGGGCTTGTCCCAAACAAAAATACACATAGATGCATCCCTAACACATCTGTACCCACCAGTACGAAGAACGACATATCACAACTCAAGTATTCCAAGAAACGGCAATAATTCTGAACAAAATCCTCCACTCTTGTATTAAATATGAATATCTCACTGATTTATGTTTTGGAGCCGGTACACATTAAAGAGAAACAACTGACATTTGACAGGAGAGCTCATTATATCGACCGTTAAATTTTATCGGTGTCATCGCATAGTCCAAATCGACACCTATTACGATGAAGGCTGTAAAACTGCAAACCTGCGCCATCGCCATTTTGTGTCTCGTCTTTGATATTTCGCGTTCCATTTTTATTATTTTTTAATAGACATAATTTGTGGTAATTATGTTAAGTTTATGCTAGTTTCATGGTGGATTCTTTCGTTTTGTTTTTTACTACATAATTTCGAATTGAAAATTGTTTGGTTTAAATGCTTCGGCTGTGACGCCATTAGATTGTTGTTAAATAAGTTCGAATTGGTATAAAAAATCCCTGTCATTTTCAATTTTTTAACGAGAAACCAGACACTACTAATTATGGAGTATTATTAGAAATATATATTCAACGTTACTATGAACTAATATTGCAACACTGCTGCGCATAATACGATACACAAGTACCTGCTTAGCAGACAACGTGTTAGCAACCTTCAAACCTCCTGTTTCTATCGAAGTTAACATAGTTACGCCTTCTTGTGAGACCTCAAAAGTTCTAAGATTTTTTTTAAGCAAGATAAAATAGGAGATGCTACGTTCTGATCGAACCAAAAGTCCGATATACAATCTGAGACTTCTCAACGATAAGATTTTGTACCAATCAATGGTAACCACAATTCAGTTAATTAAACCATAACACACCATCAACAAATACTTGGAGCTACCTACAGTAACCGCTCATCAAAGTCATCTCTAACCCGAAACCTATCCGACCGATCAGCCATCAAGTATAGAGACATAAAATTTTATAGCCTCCAGAAACTTGGAACTTCGACCAAAAAAAAAATCGGACAAGTGCTAGTCGGACTCGCCCACCGAGGGTTCCGTACAAGTTTACCTTCGTATTTTTTATTTGCGATGAGTTGCTCTTGACACTAGTCTAGGTCAGAGATGACAAAGACAAAGTCTACGATGGAGGGAGCTTACCCAGAAGTAGCCTGTTCACTCTTACCTTGAAAAGATTAGGGTTGTAAGCGTTCGGAATCACAGACGCAAGCAGAGAGTTCCAGTATTTCTTTAAATATAGACGATCTTTTTTATATTTAATTACAAATGTACAGTTTTCAGACTTTTCCCAATAGTTGTAGTAGACGGTATTACTTGACTTTCGTAGTTCTAGATCAACGGAAAACCCTGTCAAATTTTGATTCCCTTGAGAGTGTCGAAATATACTTTTTATTCGGCATAAACGGCCGTATCTTTTTTAAGTTACCTTAGTGGTTTGATTTTTTATAGCTTCAAGCGACTGTAGGCGGACGGACGGACAACAAAGTGATCTTATAAGGGTTCCTTTTTTTTCCTTTTAAGGTACGGAACCCTAACAAAAACCGATAAAAATTCGATAAAAATCGGTAAAAAGCCGATGCACGTACACAAGCCAGCTTTTCTCGGAAACAGTCGATATCTGGAAGTATAGAATATAAAGAGAGGTTTCAAAGGTGTTAGGAGTTTTGTAATTGATTTGAAATGCAACGCGACTCGGCCATGGGACCGTAATGGGTTGATCGACAAGGTAAGATTATTAAATACTATAGTTACTACTGATGTCTAACGTATGGTTAAATGTTTTATGGGTTTACGTGACTATTTATTGTACTTGAATTAGTAGTTTACTACTATTGTTATGTTGCGTTGAGTGCGTGTTGGTTGGGTGGACAAATTACTGTGTTTTTTTAACCGACTTTCCAAAAAGGAGGAGGTTCTCAATTCGGATGTTTGTATTTTTTTTTTTTTTTTTTTATGTTTGTTCGGGCATAACTCCGTCGCTTGCCAACCGATTTTAAAAATGATTTTTATTTGATATGGTTGCTCATAACTCTAGTCTGGGTAAGAGATGACAGAGACAAAGTCTACGATCGAGCGAGCTTACGCTACGCTTTGGACCGGCAAACAGATGTTTTTGACTGACCGACCTTGACAATCCAAATGCCTGTAAATGTTTTATTTGAAATATATGCTTTGAGTTGAGTCTTTTGCTGTATGATGATTAAGTTTTGATGTATGTCTGTGTCTAGAGACGTTGCTAACTTTACAGAACTTTAAATTCTTTTGAATGTAATTAGTAGCTTTATTGTCTTTGCTGCAAGTGCTTTGTCTTTTTCCTCACATTTAGATCTAATTTTTCTATCTACTGTTAAATGATAAATGATATTTATTTTATTTTGTAAGTAGGTTGTAAATAACACTTTTACACGTCAATATTTTTTGGTCATTTTAAACTAGTTTCCTAGCTGACTGCTCTGAGAAGAAACACCGAAACAAACTCAGAGGTCAAAGTCTCTTTTAAAGTCCATACAATCGTACTGGTCAAATCATATGAGAACCATGAAGGTTAATGTCTGAAGTGGTATTTTGAGGAAAGTACCACACAGGTTTGAGTGGACCTGTCCAGACAGTGCAAGCATTTGCCAGTTATCGTGTAGCTCAAACTTAGAACTTAAAGGAGCTCTGATGCTGTCATCAGCATCATCATCATATTACCCGAAAGACGTACATTGCTGGTCCCGCGACCTTCACCAGGTCATTGGTCGTCCTTGTGGGAGGTCTTCCAACGCTGCGTCTTCTGCTTCACGGTCTTCACTTCAGAGTTTTTTGGCTATCTGCTCGGCGAGCAATGTGCCCTGCCCACTGCCACTTCAATTTAGCTATCCTTGGTTCTCTTGCGGATATTATCATTCCTAATCTGATTACACAAGGAAACTCCGAGCATTGCTTTCTCCATTGCCCTTTGTATGACTTCAAGCCATCATACTTTAAATTATCATTCATTTGCCTAGCCTTTTCCCAACTATATTGGGGTCGGCTTCCAGTCAAACCGGAGTCAGCTGAATACCAGTATTTTACGAAGAGCGGCTGCCTACCAGACCTCCACAACCCATTAACTGGGTAACACGGTATTTCTTGGCAAGACTGGAGTCAGATTTACTGGCTTCTGACTATCCGTAACGACTGCCAAAGATCTACAAATGACAGCCTGGACCAACGGCTTAACGTGCTTTCCGAGGCACGGAGAAATCTCGAAATATTGAGATGGTCACCCATCCACAGACCAACCTTGGCAAGCGTTGCTTAACCTTGAAGATCCATCCGTGCGGTGTGGCGATCGATAACAGCCACGAGCTCTTCAAAATTATCAGCATCATTACAACCTAATTCTACATACAGACTTCCTATTTCACAATTCTCAAAACTCGCAATTTCAATGCAGAAAACCTCATAAAAAACGCCCCAAAACACAACCATACAAACCTACGATTTACACTTGCAGTTAACAGTATCACGTAAACAAAAACGTAAGGAGCCATTGTGCAAAGCGCACATTTCCATAAGGACTTTGTGGACCAAAACTTTGCTCCACAGACACAATAATTTACCATTTCTTGACTGTTAATAGCCAATAGGATTTTCTGTCCTCGCTCTACACCGCAGGGAGAATTCGGGAACTCATTAGGGGTATAATTTTCACAGCAATAAACACCCCGCGATAAATATCAGCCCCCTAAAAGGGGTGAGTGCTGTTATTTTTGGTAGATGTTAGTTTGTATTTAAGTTGTAATAGTCGGCTGTAAGCGGCTGTTTTGATCATAACAAACTTATTAAAATAAAAAGACGACTATGCTGAAAGATTTTTATACATTGAGTACCTAGCTTTTGCCATGACACGCATAATAATATCCTGTTTTTCCCGTTCGCGTAAGAATTTCGGCAAATCCTGTCTTGGTGCACCCTTCCTTCCCCAAGAAACCTACATGCCAAATTTTAGCTTTCTATGACCAGTTCTCAATTCTCAATTCTTTATTGCGTACCATAATGTATACAGTTGGAAGAAATTAATTATATTATTCACAGTTATGGACCCTGTCGGGCACAGCATAGATCAAGTAGGAGAGACGAGGAAGATCACTGTGGCTTTAATGTGATAATTTTAATAATACAGTAGCTCGTAAATTGTAAAATTTAATGAATACCGAGTAAAAATTAAGATATTTATTGTTTTAATTTTTTTTTATTTATTTAGCAACACTGTATTGTAGTTAATAATTATTATTTTTTTATTCATGTATTTATATTTTTGTTTATTAAATAATTAAAAGTCAAGGTAAGTTATATATTGGGCGAGTGAGGCCTATTATTGTCAATGAGTTTTTGTAGATACAGCTATATAGTTGTGACTTTAATTATAATTTATTATTTAAGTATTCGCTTAAACTATAGTAGCATTTGCTTATAAGGAAAAGGGCTGAGTCACCCGCATCCGTAGGAGAATACCCTTCAGCGAATCCCTACACGTGGTCCCCGGGTGGTGCTAAACAGGTGACACTAACCGCCTCCGTGGTCTAGTGGTTAAACCACCTGATACAGACCCAGAGGTCCCGGGTTCGATTCCCAGCGGGGGCAAATTTTTTGCTCGGTTTGGTTGGTGGTAGGATTTGTTCTAAGTCCGCCTGGCAAGCTACCACCATCATGTCTAAGTCTGTCGCCATAACAACAATGTTAACAGCATTGTTGTGTTCCGGCAGTTAGAGGTATGATAGCCAGTTCCCCTGTGTAAGAGGATTCCGGGTGAAACTCGCTTCCATCTTCGGCCTAATCATCATTTTCCATCAGGTGAGATTTGGGCCAAGAGTTTCCCCGTTTTGAATAAAAAAAAAGCTTCAATTTATTTATAAAATTATTATATTTATTTATATTTCTTAGTATGTCGGGTAGGTAACTTATTTTATTTTTTTTTATAGATTCGGCTGTGCGTTGTCTGTCCGTCACTCACTCACTCAGTAACGGAACAATTTTATATACGAGTATTAGGATGTTTATATTCGATAGCTTTATCCTTTTAACAAACTGTTTCGCGAAAAATGAGGACCTTGCTTTAGCTGGATCATTATAATTATCTTCAGCCAAAATGTTTCCACTGCTGGACATAGATTTGACTTAGCGCAACGACTATAAACAAATCATGAAAATAAGTAAAGTTTCTAATTAATGATTTATTTTAGACAATGTACGGAAACATTTCATTGAAATTCGAGACAAATTAACAAATTAACAAACTTTACCAAATAAACAAAACTTACGACAAACTAAAATATGGCATCAAAAATTCGTCCTCAACGCTAGCAGCTTGTAGTGTGCCCAAGAGACTGGCAGCATTGTCAATAAACGTGGCAATACTGCATTTTTTTAAATTTAAGATGAAGTTATAAAAAAAATCACCAAAACAACTAAATATATCACTAAGAACAAATATAACATCATCAACTAAGCAAATATTTACAATATTTCTAACAAATTCTTATCTGTGACACAAAAAATATTCAAAACACAAAAACAGTAGCAATCAGGAGCCGTACCACTAGTATGTAATAAAGAGATGACTATCATTAACAAACATAATATAAATACATATAAAAATATCGTTTTAGTCGGTCAGTACGGCGTCGATTCCAAGTATATCGAGATAATATCGAATAAGGAGGACCCACTAATTAGTGGCGATCGTTATTATTTGATATATATAACTATCGAAGATGTCACCATTTAGATTATAAGTATTATATAACCAATATAGGAGAGTAACTAAATATTTGTAGAAATTGACGAAGATTATAGAGTCGAACATCTAGATAAAGTAAATGTAACCTGTAAAATATATAAACGAGCTGATTAATTACAAAAAATGTAAACATATTGAATTTTTTTTTTGCTATTGATAGGCATACGTTTGACGATTATCTCACCTGATATTAAGCGATGAAGTGGTCTAAGATGGAGCACGCTTGCCTAGAAGTTACCTATTCTCTCTTGACTTAAAGACTCCCAGGTTGTAGCTATCAGGAAATACAGACTTAGGCAGGGAAATTTTCTAGATGTAATAAGAATAATGAATCTATATATATATTGCTAAGTGCGAGTCGGACTCGTGCACGAAGGGTTCCGTATCTACAAAAACGGCAAAAAAATAATGTCAGTTGTGTTAGATCCCCTTAAATATTTATTTTATTCTGTTTTTAAGTATTTGTGGTTATAGCGGCAACAAGAAATACATCATCTGTGAATATTTCAACTGTCTTACTATCATGGTTCATGAGATACAGTCTGGTGACAGAGGGATGGACTACGAAGGCTTATTGATAGGGTTCTGTTGGTACCCTTTGGGTACGGAACCCTAAAAACATTAATGAAAAGAGATGAAAGTTAAAGAATCACGACAAACCTAACATCGGTCATCATGCCCAGCCTTTTCCCAAGTTTATTGGGGTCGACTTCCAGTCAAACCGGATTTAGCTGAATACCAGTGTTTTACGTGGAGCGGCTGCCTACCAGACCTCCACAACCCATCGACTGGGTAACACGGTACTTCTTGGCAAGACTGGAGTCAGATTTACTGGCTTCTGACAATTCGTAAAGATCTACAAACGACAGCTGAGGCAAAGGCTTAACGTGCTTTCCGAGGCACGGAGGAAACTCGGTATATTAAGATGGTCATAAATAAGAAAATCAGGATCAATTTCAAAAACTATGTCACTGATAGTTTCAAAATACACATGATCTTATTTTGGACAGTGATCAACTTTACTGTCATCAATTGAGATTATTTCTTTGCCTCGGCCTACGACAAAAATTATAATAATATTTTTACGAATTATAATTTTTTAATTGTTACATATTTTCCTATTTATACTAAATATGACTGTCTGTGTTTTTTTCTGTTATATTTAATAATTTAATATGTATGTATTTATGTATCTATTTCGGTTTATTGTATTTCCTACTTTTGTCTTTGCAACAGATAGCTTATCTGAATATTTGCACCAAGTGCAACCCCATTTAGTGTCCAGACTTTCTCTATCCATTCCAGGTTGCCTGGAAGAGATTCTCGAAATGCGATAAGGCCGCCAATTGTATGTTTCGTTTGTTTAATGTTTCTTTTATGTATTTTTCATTTGGTGTACAATAAAGTATATATAAATATAAATAAATAAAAAATACAATATCAACCACTTCGGAAACTGCACTAACACTATCTCTTTCAAATTCCCGAGCCCCCACTCTTCAATATCCAGTCCATAAGTCACAGCTGCCTCTTACAGGACTCTTCATTTTAATTCCAGTTCCTGATCGGGCCCGGAATGCTGTGGCGTAATTATATGAACCCTTTCGGCACTAAATTCGTGCCGTGGCGCAATTTAACTCAATGTTTGAACATGTCTCGTTTTATTGCCCTCTACAAATTAATAGCGTTAAGGTCAATTATTAAAATAATTAAAGGATTTTTGGAATTTCTTCGCTTAGAGAAATTTCGCAGGAAATTGCAGGTTGTTCGATAGTCCTGTTCAATGATATTGTTGTCACTTTCTATCAGGTGGCGTTATAACCTAGGGTCACTTAAATAGCCGTTTGTATAGGCTATTACAGTGCGTGGTCGTATTGATTTAAGGGTGGTGTTTTGTATTTGCTATACAATAAAGAAACACAAAAAAAAGGTTAACTTAAAACAAAAAAATACAACCGACTTCTTAAAACAAAACACTACACAGTAAAAAATAACTTTAATTTCGAAAGTCGGTGTTTTTGTTAGTTTCTTCGTATTTGGACACCGACTTCCAAAATTAAAGTTATTTTTTACTTTGTAGTGTTTTGTTTTTAGAAGTCGGTTGTAATTTTTTGTAAAAAGTTTTTTATTTTTCACTTTTTAGTGGTGCCCCACACCTAACAACACCACTACAAAATCGCAGAAAAGCAAAATACGCAATTTGGATTATCAAGGAATCATCTAAATAGTCAAATTCCAGCTATTTCGATTTAAAATCCAAAGTTCGTAACCGATTTTGATATGATTTAAATGGGACCAATCTGCAAGTATATCCTTTCAGAAAAAAATAAAATTTTTCAAATCGGTTCATAATTGTTGGAGATATGAGGTAACAAACATAAAAAAAAAACATACAACCGAATTGATAACCTCCTCCTTTTCTAAAAAGTTTTTGTTAGCTTTTCAATAAAACACTTTTGAAGCAGCTTGATGCAGTTAGTGGCATCAAAGTGTGGTTCCAAAAACACTCACTATGTATGTTCTTTTGAGAAAATAAATTTCTATAAGCTGACAAAATTAATTAAACTGATCAGGTTTTTTTGAAAAAAAAGTCATTTTTATTTTATTTGTTTCTTTACTCTCTAATAGAAACATAACCTTTAAAAATGAACACGCGTTTCTGAAACACCCTGTAAAATAAAATTATACTTATTGAAGAAAAGTAATCAAAAGTTTTTGTGTGTCAGAACTGGCATGATGTATGACAATCATCCATGATTATTTAACTTTTGTATATCCAACTAGCTGACCCGCGCAACTTCGTCTGCGTCACTTTTTCCATTAATGCTCAGCTCCTATTTGTCTTAGCGTGATGATATATAGCCTATAGCCTTCCTCGATAAATGGGCAATCTAACACTGAAAGAATTTTTCAAATCGGACCAGGAGTTCCTGAGATTAGCGCGTTCAACCAAACAAACAAACAAACATACAAACAAACAAACTCTTCTGCTTTATAATATTATAGTATATAGTATAGATAGTAAATATGGGTTTTCATTGTAATCATACACAATTTTAAGAAAAAATACTGAATTCTGATTTCCATTTAAGCTAAAATAGCATTAGGGACTACTCACACTTATGCAGCTCCATTTGAGTTTCGCTGAACGATTTTGGTCACACTTATACAGTTCTTTTGAACACGCTTCTATCAGCCGCGTACAGCGTCGTACAAATGAGAAGGCGGCAGTGGCAGAACACTGCTGAACTTTGAACTCTATCTATAGCACTTGTCCACATTTCATACTTGTTTGTCTCAAAACTGAATAGACGCGGAAAGCTGAACGGACACGCACGCGTCTCCATACAAAATCGTCGTTTTTTATGGGCATAAGCTGTATAGAGCTGAATAAGTGTGAGTAGACCCTTATTGTAAAAAATTAGTGTCATCATTTGAAATTTTAACATTTTAGTATTTTATTAGACAGTGATTCTCCAGTTCCTATAAATTGGCAGCCAAGGCACATTGGTCACTGTAAGCCTCAAGTCACTTGATCACTTTAAATCAGTTGAAGGTAGAACAGAGAAAGTTTCAGAATTTTATCAAAAATAAACACCAATATTGCGTTTAATTATGTGTGAAACACCGCAGGAGGCTTTAGAATTTGTTAGAGTTGTGAAAATACACAAATTACGATTGGAGACATACGAGAGAAATGAAGTCGTTGATTTGAATCAATATCAATGACAGTATTTTTTTAAAGAGATGTTGTTTTGTAAAAATGGTTCAACATAACCTTAAACAAAAGACTGAAGCCATGGAATAGTAATAATATATGCATCGATCAATGAATCAGCTGATGGATCCGATACGCACAAAACCGGTCGCTGTGGCGACATTTGAGTGAGGAATGTCCAGCAGTAGACGACTTTCGGCTGATTTTATGATGATGATGATGATGATGATGAATGGATCAGAGACTCTGACATTCTGTAAGCAGTAGCGAAGCGAAGGCGATTATCAAAACTCAAAAATGTATGGGGTTGACGGACGAAGTGACTTGTGATCAAACTCTAACATTTAAGAATTTCTACAATAGGCTAGTTTCCATCATCCATAAATTGCAAAACTATTTAGTCCGTCAGTTATAGTATTGAAAAATAATGGACAAGTATTTTTTGTTTTTGTAAATCAATGAATATTGACGAACATAAAACGCATCAAAACTCAGGAGTGGGGGCTCGTGACGTCACAACCCGCTAAAAAATATGCCACGGGCGTGACGTATTGAGAATTTTACAAGCGTCGTAACTTCGTCAATTTTGGTTCCCGTAACAAAAGAAAAAATACGGGTCAAATATTTGTTGATAATCTAACTGACGGACTAATTAGATTTTTTCAGGGCACAAGCCTATTAAGATGGAATTTTGTCTATGATGATATATTTTCTGTCATTGTGATTTAAAAATGAGATAATAATCGACTTGAAAATTACTCAAGACACTCCAAGACATGTCCTCATTCCAACTGTTACTAATTCAGAATTGAGAACAGCTGTTGCACCCACAATACCGATCCTTTAAAAACTTCTTTCAACTTCAACTCCATAATCGCATTTATACCAACATAATATTCTGTCACATTTTTAATTTCATAAATACTCGTACATTTGTCTTCAGCTTAAACTTTATGGTCCATTATTTATATATTAATTCTTGAATCTTCAATACTTTACACTTTTGAATTAAATCGATTGGATTATATTAAAATTTTCGTATTCCGCGCGTCTAAACTGTCATTCGAATAAGTTTTTATTGTGCCGTAAATTCTATATTGTTTTATTTCCGTTTTTTTTTGGTTTGACTGTATTTTGTATTGGATCGAAAAGGTTAAAGCTTATTTGGGAACGTCTTGCGTATATGTTTAAAGAAGTTAATGTAATATGAATTGTGCATTAAAAGCCGCTTTAAAATGCTTAAGAATTCTGACGCACTCTGGTTGGTTTGAGTATTGGCACTATCTATAGTATCTTTGTGGGGTATTTGTATCTTCTAAAGCATCTACAATATCCAGACGCACTGCAATTTACCAACCCTACCTTGTTGCTATTCCACCAATTCGGACTAAGCGTTTCCAAAGGTCTTCTATAATGCGCACAGCAAAGGAGTGGAACTCTGCCTGCGTCTCTGTTTCCGAACGCTTACAACCCTAATTACTTCAAAGTTAGAGTGTACAGGCTACTTCTGGGTAAGCTCGCTCCATCGTAGACTTTGTCTCTGTCATCTCTGACCACGACTAGAGTCAAGAGCAAACCCATCACAAAAAATATCTTCTTCCTGCTCTTGCCTCATGTCAAAAATATCTTCTTCCTGCTCTTGCCTCATGTCAAAAATATCTTCTTCCTGCTCTTGACTCATGTCAAAAATATCTTCTTCCTGCTCTTGCCTCATGTCAATTGGATTAAGTGTAACAGAATTTCTTACTTCTTACTTTCCGTCCTGTCTATCACCACGCTATTCTTAATTATTCATACCACCATAAAAACTTACTAATATGCAATACCTAACAATGATTTAAAACGTTCATGTGCAAAGTCAAGCTTAACTCAATATTAAGTTTTATACCGTAAAAATGATAGAGAGAGATCACAATAGAAGGTAGGAACGCTATCCTTGACTCTCATTTCTATTATGTCAGATATGCTGATGAAATCGAAAAAAATAATAATTGCCAAATGGAAGATTGCGGAGCTCACTTAGGGCGGGTTGTATCAAACAGTTGGTTAACGTAACATACGTACGTCAAAAAGTTACGATTACGGACGATGTTTGACGTTCGTTAAATTAGAAGCGTTGTTTCAAAACATTCTGGTATAAATTCCTGCTCATCCCAATAGCTAAGTTATTGACACGGGTCCTACCTAAATAGCTTTTTTTTGCATTCCACCACTAATTTGTGTCATCAGAAGAACTGGTAATGAGGAAATCAAAAGAAATTTCACAATATTGTTCTATTTGACGCAACTAAAGTTACGTTAATCAGTGCTCAGACCATCTGTTAACGTAAACGTTATATTTTACGTGCGTTAACGCTGACATTTTGTGAAACAACCCAATTTTTTGATTTGACGATAGTTAGCACTATTTTTAACGTTTACGCGTGCGTTAAGTGTAGTTGAAACAACCCGCCCTTAGACCACACATTAGTGCGACCAATCTGACCGGCCAGCCTCCAATCAGCTCACCAAACACCACACCACCCATTAACAGTAACCCATTAACACTTTTAAACCCATCCCGAATCAGAAGTATCTTAACCACTGCACATAAATCGAAGGAGGGTGGTTCAACCCTTACACACATAAATCTAGCGTCTCGACCACCCCTAACGGGGCTTCTTTGTTACGTCTAGATGTGAGGGGACCTTAATCGAACAAATGCAAATGTAGTATTATTGTAACTGTCTATTATGCGACAGATCTTTGTCTTTGGAATCTTTATGGCTGATTTTAGTGATGGGAAAGGGTTATTTTCTATGTGGAGGGATGGGTGTCTTTGCTTGATTAAAAATGCGGTCCTTGACTAGAAAAGGACCGTCTAAGGAAGATATCTATCTTCTATACTTATAATAAATCTGTAGAGAGGTCAATTCTGTACATGAAATACATTTCCAAAATAACTATTAGGGGGTGATTAGGGATCGATACTGATGCCAAAAATGCAATCAGTAACATTTTTGTCTGTCTGTCTGTCTGTCGGTCTGTCTGTCTGTCTGTCTGTATAACCGCTATAGAAACAAAAACTACTCGACAGATTTTAACGAAACTTTGTACAATTATTTTTCATATTCCTGAGCTGGTTATAGTATACTTTTCATCACGCTACAATCAATAGGAGCAGAGCAGTGAAGGGAAATTTTGAGTAAACGGGAGAAGTTACTCCATTTTTTAAGCTTCCGTCGCGTGTGCAACCTTAATGGTTTAAGTTACACAAAAATTATGTATGACGGATATGTTCTCCTTAAAATTATATAAAAAATATCCCACGACAGCATATGTCTATCTTTTATGATTGACTCACAAGTCACAATAACACGTGTAACTCTCGATGGCTTAGCAGTTCGAAGCTTTCCGATTATATTTGTCTACTCTTATTTATAACATTCTCAGTCATCCCTAATTAAAAAAGTTAACATTATTAACTCCATAAAAAAGAATCATAGAAATCGGTACAGAAACACTAAAGTTATACATGCAATACGCTAAGAATAAGCCATCGCGCGTAAATACTTAATCATGCTATAAGGATTATTTTTGTATAAGGTCGCACAGGCAGGCGGCTTGCTTGGCGCCTAGAGGCAGGCGATGCGTTGCGATATCAAAACTTCACGGGAACTAAGTCGCGGGCAGAAGCTAGTAATATTATAAAGCAGAAGAGTTTGTTTTTTTGTTTGTTTGGTTGAACGCGCTAATCTCAGGAACTACTGGTCCGATTTGAAAAATTCTTTCAGTGTTAGATGGCCCATTTATCGAGGAAGGTTATATATATGTCATCACGCTAAGACAAATAGGAGCGGAGCAATAATGGAAAATGTGACGCAGACTAAGTTGCGCGGGTCAGCTAGTGATAAGATAATATGATTTTTACTAAAATTTGTAAGTGGACGAGAACATTTACACTAGGTAAATTGTTCAATTTATTGGTTTTATATAAGTACATACAATTTACATTTTTAAATATTACAAAAAAGAAAAACAAAACTTTTAAAAATATAAAAAAATGGTAGCCCACAAGTTTCGGGAACAAGGTCCAAGCTACCGGTGGTTAGAGCTCCCGAGAAAGGAACCTCCTAACAATACGCGCCGTATCCAGGAGTAATGCTTTCTGGATCAAGTCCTTGATCCAGCTGCCCAACGAGAACCTCTTGAGATGTTGCCATGAACTCGAAAAAAAGCTCTCGATTAATGTCAATAAATGAGATACCGGTCAATTTGAGGATCGAGATTCGAGTCGAATTAGAGAACATGACTCCAAATTAATATAAAGTTAGTCATCATAACCATCGTTGTACTCACGTCTAAAAGCTAAACAGATGCTAAAAACACCCAAACAACCAAAATATCTAAAACACAGACACCTTTTAAAAAATCCAATCTCCTTATTAAAATTATTGGTCCCCCGATCACAGATAAGCTGCTACCAATACTAACCTGATTAAGTAATAAATATTTTACCGACTAATCTACTAAATTCCCCGTTTCTAACAAACTCATCGACTCAAAAACTCTAAAATACATTATGATAGCAATAAACACTTGTATAAATTCCGTTTTACGATCGCCGAGAAACGAAAAACCGATTTTTTTTGTCGATAAATATCGATTTTCGTTTCGGAAACGCCGCTTTTGGGGAACTAAGTTATTGTTTTGTACGACTATTGGTTTAGTTTACGGTTATCGCCGCATTAAGGTGCGGCACTAGTTTTTGCCGCGGTGTTGCTTGTTCTTTTTTGTTGGATTATATTTTCACAGGTGTCTTTTTTATTGTGTTTTAATCACCGTCTTTGGAAGGCGGTTGGGAATTGAAGTAGTAATGTCTAAACTTTACAGATTATTGTGAGTTGTCTTTTTGATATTGTTATTAATTAACAATCTTATTTAATTGAAACTGGAATTCAAATTGCTCAATTCTTCGATAAAACATTTTAGTTTTCCGAATATTGCAATAGGCTAGATTCCATCATCCACAAATTGCAAAACTACTTAGTCCGTCAGTTAGAGTATTGAAAAATAATGGACACGTATTTTTTGTTTTTGTAAATCAATGAATATTGACAAAGATAAAACGCATCAAAACTCGGGAGTGAGGGCTCGTGACGTCACAACCCGCTAAAAATCATGGCATGGCGTGACGTATTGAAAATTTTAAAAGCGTCGTAACTTCGTCAATTTTGGTTCCCGTAACAAAAGAAAAAACACGGGTCAAATATTTTTTGATATTCTAACTGACGGACTCATTACATTTTTTCAGGACACAAGGCCATTGTACCTTCCAAAACACGTGTTGCACGTGTGCATTCTAAATAGTAGATAAATGTTAGTTATTATTTTAGCAGTTTTCTTACGATTGCTTTAGAAGAAGTCAAAATTTAACGCGGTGAATAATTATATTAGATTTAAAGATATAGACTTGATTAAAACAAAATATTTTTAGAACATGTCGTCCTGACTCCTGATGCGTGACGTCCTGAATAGAAAAGTGTTAAGCCATTTTAGTTAAAGGGACATTATGATAAAATAAGAATACTTAAGTTTAAGTAAAGACCTTATTATTTACAATAACTGTATTATCACTTACAGATTAAACTCAAACCCGACAAAATTAATACAAACATACAAACTAACAAATAAGAATATACGATACACCGACGACACCATATCGTTATATTTATCGTAATCGTTATTATCGGTCGTTATAACATTATTAACGATCGAAAGAACAGAAATTTAATCGTTATTTGTATTTATATCGTTATACCTGAACGTCGCGTCCCTAAATTAGGCTTATACTGATATATGTAGCATTCAACGAGTAATAATAGTGAGGATAGTGAAAGTTGTTTGTTTGTTTGTGGGGATTATATTTTGGGATTAGTTGTGATCTAATGGGACAGTAAATAAGCCAAGATTACCGACATAGCCCGAAGGATCGCCAAACTTCGCCTATGGGGCCGAAAAGTTCTGGAGTCGCGACCGCGTTCTGGAAGACGCAGCGTTGGAAGGCCTCCCACAAGATGGACCGATGAGCTGGTGAAGGTCGCGGGTAGCCGATGGATGCGAGACGCACAGGACCGGTCGTTGTGGCGACGCTTGGGGGAGCCCTATATCCAGCAGTATACGTTGGCGCGGCCTCCCACAAGGTGGACCGATGAGCTGGTGAAGGTCGCGGGTAGCCGATGGATGCGAGACGCACAGGACCGGTCGTTGTGGCTAGGACTTGGTGGAGACCTTTGTTCAGCAATGTACAGACGTACACTGCTGGTACATCTGCAGGCTGAAATTATGATAATGATGAGATAGGATAGAAAGAAAGAAAGAAAAAGAGTTTATTTGCGGTCAACATGACGCATACCAAAACTACACAAAAACCGCGCCTACTATACCGCGTGTATCTGACATCGACGCACAAACGATTTCCATGGGTCCAGGGCATAATTCTGGACACCCCAGTGTTGGAATTTTTCGTCGGTTCTTTTCTCATTTTTTCATTTATTTCTTCTATTTGTGGTTTTATTCAGATTGCTCTTTTTAGTGAAAGTAGTTAATTAATTATTTTTTTATTAAAATCTCATTGGGTTAGGTGAAAAATAACGATTATGAGCAGTCTAAAGTAAAAAACCCTTGAAAAAAAAATGAGAAAAAAGCCGTCGAAAAATTTTAAGTCTAGGGTGTCCAGAATCATGCCCTGGACCCATGGAAATCGTTTGTGCGTCGATGTCAGATACACACGGTATATTTTCTATGTAATTTAGGAGATAGATATATTTTTGCACATGTTTTCCAAGCACTTTATTATATTATTATTATTATACAGCCGGTCTATTTTGATAAGTCTCAAAGCGAAAATTTAGGTGAACTAAACATGACGTAAGCTGTAAAACAGATCGATTGATAGCTCACTTCTTGACATGAAGGTGCATTGACAGTTAGCAAGGAAAACAAAAGCATTTATTAGGGTGTTATGCATAATACAAATACAAAATACAACAAATACACATTACAGGCACGTTTGAATAGTCAAGGTCTGTCAGTCAAATAGATGAAGCTAATTCTGCCGCGCTAACGACAAGAGCAGCAAGTTGTTCTGCAACAAAACACACTCACTGACCCTATCTCCAGCGGCGCAGTTGCACGTTCCTGTGGAGAAGAAAGTGCAAGAAACTCCATGGACACTCTTTGTCATTGTTTACAAAATCATGGTTACATTCGTATTGAAATAATTTATGAGTAAAATTATACAATGCAAAAGAGAATGAGTCTATACAGTGCAAAGATAGTCTTAGTTTACAAAATAAAAGCCGCTCGGGTCGATCTTCAAGGTTAAGCAATGCTTGCAAAGGAAAGCACGTTAATCCGTTAGTCCCGGCTGCCATTTTTAGATCTTTGGCAGTCGTTACTGATCGGACCAAGCTTACCCAGAAGGAGCCTATTCACTCTAACTTTGAAGAGATTAGGGTTATAAGCGTGGTTTGACTGGAAGCCGACCCCAATATATGTAGTTGGGAAAATGCTAGGCTAGATGATTTTGTTTACAGAATAGACCATCGGCAAAAAGTAAATACTTATTGACTATGACGTGAAGTTTCCTGTCTCAATATCTGATATAATCTGATCTGATAATATCAGATGGTTTGCCCAGTCTCTACAGAAAGGACAAAGTGGAATTACTAATTAATGGCAAAACCTATCAATTAAATCATTTTAACTTTTCAGTAATACAATTTTTTGCCACGGACGTCCCGTATTTTGTTGAGGATAAATTCAACATTTTGTTAAATCCATGACTCACAAAGATTTCATGGACTAACACTACTATCTGAAAGAATTTCATAACAACTATCTCTTTTCGCTGTATCTTTTGTTCCCCGGCTGATTGAGGTGGATCGGACTTCAGACATTTCTCACTACCATCAGAGCTGAAATCCAACAGGTTAGTTAATTTTTACTCGCAAAACTCAAGAATACATTTTTTTTACTTTAGATAGGCACGCGTTTGACCACTATCTCACCTGATGGTAAGCGATGATGCGGTCTAAGATGGAGCACGCTGGCCTAGGAGTAACCTATTCATTCTTGACTAGAGACTGCTAATTTTATTTTTATTTTTTGGGCGTGTATTTTTGAGTAAATCATGTCTTTGATTGAGATCTGGTACAAGTTTATTAGCATCTTATTGTGTTAATTTAGATAAAGTGACCGTAGTATGAACAGCCGGCTAATTCTGGATACAGGTTGAAGTGAAGACTTAGGTAAAATGGTCACGAAGTGAGCTGCCATTCTATCTTGATTACTAGAATTGAAAACTCACTTTGTAATCATTGATTCCTTCACCCAAGCCTTCACTTCAACATGTTTACAGAAATAATCGCACTACCATCATTGTATCAAAAGCTATGAGTTGAAAGCTCGCAATGTCGAACGGCGATGCGCCACCGGTGCATGGTGGACATCCCACCCACACAAACAACGTTTTGGGTACACATTTACGATGCGTACAGCAAAGGAGTGGAATTCCATGCCGCAGTCTGTGTTTCCTGATAGCTACAACTTGGGAGTCTTCAAGTCAAGAGTGAATAGGTTACTTCTAGAAAAGCGTGCTCCATCTTAGACCGCATCATTACTTACCATCAGGTGAGATAGTGGTCAAACGCGTGCCTATCAAAAGTAAAAAAAAATCAACGTAAGTTTTTACGGAGACATTTAAAAAAATCGAGTAGCATGAAATATAAAAAGGTTGGTCATTGAAAAAAACCCTCTAAGCCTACACAAATCGCCAAACCATTCAGTATAATTAAAAAAAATAACTTTCAGCAAAAAAATCTACTAACAAACAAAGACAACTGTACGGTTGTCACGAACAACAAGTTCAAACATCGTCAGGCCATCGACACGCCACATCCTAATTATGTGCACCGTTCTAAGCGTGTTGATTATTAATTAAAAATAATAACGATTACGACCATATTCAATGACTCTGGTGTTACTGCTATTAACACTTTAGGGATGGGGTGTGTGTGCGGCGACCAATATCGATACATTTGTGGGTCGAGGTAAAGCCCTACTATGTTACGAGTTGCAAGTATTTATTAATTATAATTTATTTAATTAAGGTTCACCAAAAGTTGTTACAGATATTATACAGATAGGAACATAGTTATTAGTAACAGTGTCTTAAATCTATCTGCACGACCAATTACAGGCAAACACCACATCAAACTCTTCAGCTGAGAATATTAGTATATACTTAGATGTAACTGTAGTGTTTGCACAGTAATGTTTAAGGATTGTAATTTGTATAGGTATGGTAAGTTTTTATTTATTACTTAAGATTTTACCTTTTTTTAAGGTTTTTTATTTGTTTTAATCATGACCTTTGTAAAATAACGTTGCGGAAAACTTTACTTGGACAATTCCATTACCTTGATCACTTGATATTGACCGGCATCAGCCTTGTACCAGCCTGCGTAAGTCACAAATTTTGTTCCCTTTTTTTTGGCGCGAATGAAAACGTTTCCTTTCTTTACTTCTAGATAGATAGATTTATTTATTTCCTTCTCGATAAACTGACGAGGGTTCAGGTGAATTAGGTATGTACGAATTTTAATTTCATCACAAATGCTATGAATTGAGTTTTCTTACGTTACATATAAATAAATAAAAAATCTACAGTATATCTCTGCCTAAGCCTCCAGTGTGAAAGTATTGCCTGCCAGGGTTGAAAGCGTCACCGTGGCTCTGGAATACAAAGGCATTTGGAGGAACATAGATGGGTTTTTAGTCCGTAAGAGTCTGATGCTCCCTTCCGCTCCGTCAAATGAATTGCAATCACAAAAAAAAAGTCTAAAAGTGTAATGCTGTGTGACCTTCTGACCTTTTGTAAGTGTCCATGTAGGCCTATGTTAAATAAAATATTTGCATATTTTTTGTCGAGTCTTCTCATATCAAATATCGATATCAATATTCCCTATCGATACACCACCACCCCATCCCTATTCCCAGTTCTAATTAAGGCATCGGCCGTGCACCGAATGTGTGTTTAATCAAGCATGTTGCCGCTACACTCGTTTGCTTTGTCGATGCGCAGACGCACGTTATGGCGTTTTGAAAAACTTTCATTTATTGTTCGCTTCCGTATTAATTCTGTTACTTAGTAATATATCTATTTTTAGCCGTTTATACGATGCTAGTTGTTTCGTGTAAATTCTGTTAGTAATATGGCTATTTTCACCCGTTGTTATTGTTTTTGTAAACAGATCTTCAATGCTGTTTGGATTTGTTACTTTCTTTTGATTAGCTACATTCTTTTGAGCTGTAATGATGGAGTAATATTCGTTTTTTGTTTGTGTATTATTCAATCAGTCTGTCTTGAGAAATAATGTTTTTATTGAACCACTAGCTGCCCGCCGCGGCTTCGCTCCCGTTTTACCCGCATAGTTCCCGTTCCCGTAGGGTTTGCGGGATGAAAACTAACCTATATTCCTTCTCAGGTCTCAAACTATCTTTGTAAAAAATTTCATCCAAATCGGTTCAATGGTTTAGGCATGAAGTAGAGACAGAGACAGACAGAGTTACTTTCGCATTTATAATATTAATTATTTACGATATTTGCTATGCGATGCACATTATTTTAAAGGCATGTAGTTGATGTAAATAATCACTTAATATGTAACTTTATTCTTTACTAATATCAGAGGGTCTAAAAAGGCCACTTTAGCAGAATCAGAAAGCAAATCACGCTACCTGTCAGTGTCAAATTTTCCCAATGAAACTTGAACCTAATGCGTTAGCGTAATAGATGAAAATTAAAGACAGATTGTTGTGTGGGATTCTTCGAAAGTATCCTTTTTAGATCCCCAGAGCAAGAGAATGATTTACCTGCACTATATTTACAATTCCATAATGTCAATTCCTAATGACGTCATTTCAGCAACACTTTTTTTATGAGAACCCAAACTTTTTTTTTGGGAAGTAAACTTTTAAAGTTTTGTTCGCATAATTAGATTATAATTCTCATAAAAATTAAAATTAAAAAAACCTCAATCAAAAATCTGTCACTTTACAATGCGGTTCAAAAAAACATACCACACCATTTAAACCCGCAAAACAAAAAAAAACTTACAAATCAGAGGAAGCACAAAACATCAAGATGCTATAAATCTAAATAGTATCGGACATAATTTAATCGGGACCTCTCGATTTTGGTATCATAAATAACAGATTTTTACATTTTATAAAAACGAAAACAAAACATTTAATACGCCGTATCGGGTATAAATCACTCGAAAGTGGCGTATTCGTCTTTGGTGGTATGCCATCTTAAATCAAGTCACCCTAATCCCAACCTTAAAAGACAAACAACTAAGTTTAAACTCCCTCAAGCATAAGAAATTTGGATTCCATGACAGCTGTCAAACGAAACCCAACTTAACTTAAACTTCCTACAGTTTGTATTCGTTTGGACTTTTAAGATGATTTCTCATATAAATCAATGAGTTTCGGTGTCTCCCTGATCCCCGATAACCGAGTATTGATACGGGCACGGAGGTGTTTTGAGATCTCGTTCGTCATGCTGAATTATAAAATTAGTGGTATGTACAGAATTCTTGGCCTCACGCGTACAACCCGATATAGAAGGAAACAAAGAATTGATTGCGGCAGGTGGTACAAATTGTTAGTTCAAAGGTGAATTACTGCTTTAATGTGGGATAGAAACATTAATGGTTATTGATTTCTTTATTTTCTAGGTTTTTTGAGAGATTTTTTGGGTAATATCTTTCGTCAAGATGAAACCACTACAACCTATCTCAAAAAATATTAGAAATTGTTTTTTTGTTTGGCTATATGTTTGTGAAAGAATCTTCTGATCTAATTCCAAAAACTCTTTAAGAGATCAAAGGGCTGTCAATCTCTGAATAAACTTGAGAAAATAAGTAAATACACGTTTTATCATCGTTTCAATTAATTGTGTTTTAGGCACTGTTCTGCGAGAAGATACCTGTTCTGTTAGAGTCTATGTTTCATGTTAGCTAGATACATAAGAGAGAGTTAAAGACTCTCAAGAATGAATAGGTTACTTCTAGGCAAGCGTGCTCCATCATCGACTGGATCATCGCTTTCCATAATTTAATTGTGGTCAAACGCGAACCTATCAATAGCAGCAATAATAAGTTCGTTGGCTTATCAGTAATAATAAGCCTAACTTGAACCATTTTTTACTTCCCAAAAACGAGGAGTTTCTCAATTCGGCGGGATTTTTTTTATTAAATTTGTGTTGGGTTTGCTCTTGACTCTAGTCTTAGTCAGAAATGACAAAGTCAACGTTACGTCGTTTTATGTATGTACACCGAGAACTCTTTCTGATCCGATTTGTGTGATTATTTTTTAATTCAATGCGGCATACTTGCCATTTGGTCCCGTAAACATTTAATTCAGTTTTAATTTCTTGAGCATTTTTGCTGATTAAAATTTCTGAGCCGAACAAGTTGTCGTCAAAGTATCACCACTTAAAAGTGAATAAAATGTGTTAACCGATACATTCTCTCTCAGAAGACCTTGACAATAATCTGACAAAACTATAGCACAAAAAGTACAACGTCTGACAAGTGACTACGTTGACAAATAAGTGCATTACTGCATTACATGTATCACTTCTCGAGGAACATAAATAAAGTTAATGTTCGATACCAATTATCGTGATTTATTCCTTTCCTTGCTTCCTTTTGCGGACTGGACATCAATTTCGTGTGTATGTTATGCGACTTGTATACACGATCTTAAACATGACGGATGGGCTTGTTTTTTCGTCAATGGTCATTTTTGTAGTCATTCTTGGTTTACAGTGATGTAAAATTTTTCTTAATTTCAACTTCTTTATTTTTCAAGTCGTTGGTTAACTTTCGGATTGTTAGAACCCAGAAGGTGGCTAAGTTAATTGCAGCATCGTTGGCATTACTTAATCCTCCTATACATGTGTATGGGCACTTGAGGCACTCCAAAGTGCGGCTCTTGTTCTGGCCAGGGTCACCGTAATGTCATTAATTAGCTCAAAAATCCGCTACAGAAAAGGTCAAGCGATGTCTGCCAGATGGATGACCCTGGCAAAGTTAGATGAGATGGGGTTGCATGAGACTCAGATGAATGTGGTGGTCCACCTTGGAAAGCTTATTAGTAAATTGTCGCACAACGAATAGAGAAAGAAAGGAATGGAAGAGGCCTTTGCCTAAAACTGTTTCCGGCTGATAAAAATATCTAGTTACTTGAATATTAAAATAGGTTGCGTTGTTTTTGTCTTACTTATATTAAAAACGAGTTCTGATGTACGTTATAGTTTTCAGCCAATAATACGAAGCTGTTTTCAAAAGGATTACAGCAAGATGCAAAAAAGAAAAAAAAATGTAAGTAGATCTGATTTTCTTAAACAATAGTAATTGTAGAATGTTGGGCAAATAATGAACTGCTAAAGAATTTAACATCTTTACCAATTATTTTTTTCTTTGGTAACTAACTTTAAGTTTGATTTATTTTAAGAATTTTCTAAATCTCCAAATCCCAAGACCATACTATCACCATTCATCAACTCACTCACGGCCCAAGTTCCAACAATGACGAATTCTCTTCCCAAATCCGAAAACAAATAGGCCAATAAGATATGAATAAATTCATTGAATCGACAGTGTTGTGGGATGCTGCGTAGGCGCAACTCGCAGGATGCCCAGTTAGTTCGCAATCAATTTTATAGCCGACTGGTATTTGCTGCTTATCTGTACACTGGAGGATCGTGTGCTGGCAAATTAATTGTTTGTTTAGATAAAGCGTATTGTATGAAATGTCTTGTGTCGTAGTTTGAAAGGTTTTCTGTTTGAGATTTCGTTTTTAGAAGGGGATTTTACTACAAATTATTGTAAATTTACTTCCTTATTATTTATTTCAAATTTATCAAAAAAATTGTCGCTTTCTATATTCGTGTCTTGTATAATCAATTTTATTAGTAACCAAAAAAACAAGAAGTTAATACTAGTCTTCGATCATGTTAATAATGTCAACAATAAATTACAAGCATGAAAATACTTCATTATAAAAGTTGGATTTTGCATTCTAATTACTTTATTATTTACTAGCTGACCCGCGCAACTTAGTCTGCGTCACATTTTCCTTTAATACTCCGCTCCTATTTGTCTTAGCTTGATGATATGTCCTTCCAGTCCATAACCTTCCTCGATAAATGGGCTATCTAATACTGAAATAATTTTTCAAATCGGATCAGTAGTTCCTGAGATTAGCGCGTTCAACCAAACAAACAAACAGACTCTTCTGCTTTATAATATTATATTATAGAATTAATGTATTTCTTTTTGGGCGTTTGTTTGTTTTGGTCAAGTGAATGTGTTGTGCGGCTTAAGTTTAGCGAAAAAAATATTTATTTTTAATTTTTCTCATTCATAAATAAATAAAAAGTTAATTTTTATCCCGCGTCCTACTAATCCTGTCCGCCAGCACACAACGCTAGGTAACCTCCAAAATTAAACGTAAACAAGTGATGATATGAATTGATAGAGGAAACCCGTGTGATCTCAAATTGTTGAATATGACACCGTCTGAACAGTAAACGATGTAATCGTGCTCTAATGGATGAGTAATGGCGTCAGTACCTAGCCGTATGAGCTGTGACATCGGAATTATTTGATGGGCATCACTTTGAGTGGGTAGTTTTATATTTTTGATGATGTACCTATTGGGAGGAGCTCGTTTCTAAATAACAATAGCCGCAGGGGTCGATCTTCAGGGTTAAGCAATGCTTGCCTAGGTTGGTCTGTGGATGGGTGACCCTCTTAACATATCGAGTTTTTTCCGTCCCCGTTGGTCCCGGCTGTCAATTGGAGATATTTGGCAGTCGTTACGGATAGTCAGAAGTCAGAAAATCTGACACCAGTCCTTGTAGTAAGTACCGTGCTACCCAGTTAATGGGTTGTGGAGGTCTGGTAGGCAGCCGCTCCACGTAAAATATTCAGCTGAATCTGGTTTGACTGGAAGCCGACCCCAATATAGTTGGGAAAATGCTAGGTACCTAGATGATAATGATGTAGGTACCTATTGGAATTATGTCTGGGGAGTTTATTGCGCCACTTCTACTTCCCAGCTATAATATTGGTGACGGGTGGGCGTTTTGGGGGCTGTCTGAATGTCAATTTTGACGTTTAAAAAGAGCTGCAGGTCTATTCTGTCAACATCTCAAACTCTGTGTTAACTTAGGACCGAGCATGATGTGAAATTTCGAGGAATTGTTTGTTTAGATTTAAAAAAAAAATGGATGATGGATAGGCCATCTTCCTAGCTCGTCGTGCTGTGCTGGTTCTGCGGTTTTGGCTGCTGAAAACCTCAAACGGCGGAAATATAGTAGCCTTATTGGCAACTAGATATTTGAGCCGTTTGGGGTTGAAACTCTTGGACCGCGGGGTCCGAGTGCTCACGTGCTATTTAAAGATCTAGCAATACGCTTAGAGGATAAGCATTGCCATACAACGTGGCAATGCCGCCAGTCTTTGGGCTCACTTCCAGTCGATAGCGATGGGGACGAATTTTTGACGCCATATTTATTTAAAGATCTAGCAATACGCTTAGAGGATAAGCATTGCCATACAACGTGGCAATGCCGCCAGTCTTTGGGCTCACTTCCAGTCGATAGCGATGGGGACGAATTTTTGACGCCATATTTTAGTTAGTTTTTTTTTTCTATTTGAAGTGTATTTAGTTTGTCCTTTAAATACATAATTACAATAATAAATGAATTTTATTGATTGACAGCTCACTTCACGTTCACTTCACCTAAACACACGATGAGATGTTGAATCGTACTGCAGATTCTCAGCCTCAATAGTGCAGTATTTACAAGCGTGAATGATGAGCCGGGGTTCAATTTCTGTGGAAAAAGTTTTTGGAATTGTCTTTTTTTAAACTGGTTAAATGTGGTTGTGCTAGACCTATACCTGCCTGGTAAAAGGGCCATCATTATGCTATCATTATTTCATTAAAAAAATGTGAAAAAGAAAGTACAAAGCAGAATGTTCATGCGCTCTATGATCTCTACCGATGACGTTAGGACTAAAGCACGAGTTTACTTGCACAACGCAAACCAAATTGCACAAAACTCACAAAATAAATCACTCAACTGCCAACTGACGATACCAAAACGTGACGACAGCGAAGCAATATGTAAAACATAACCCTGTTTTCCTATCCCACACAAAAACGAAAAACGTACGGAACCCATAGTGCAAGATTAATTGCCGATAGTTCTTGAACAGCGCGCACGGGACAAACGAACAAACAGACATGCGAACCAACAGGCCAAACACGGGGATTCGATATGCGAGCTATAATTTTAGCTGGCCCTGTTACACCTACGGACGGTGTACGGGGGTATTCTGGATTTGTGGAAAGTGTTTTGAGATCTTAGTGCCAATTCTATTAAACAACCTTCGCATTCGCACGTGAATCGCAATCTGTCAAAAAGTCTCAATTTCCATACATTTTTACAGATTGCGATTGAGATGCGAATGTGGACGATGTTTGAAAATTTATAGAATATTGGCAATTTGTATTTGTTTTTTTTTTTTATAAGAACTAGCAAAATAATAGTTATACTAGCAAACCTCGTTGGCACCACTCGCTGAAAATTTATACAAAAAACTTTCTCGGGCAACTCGCTTTCTTGCCGTTTTTTAAATAAAGAATGTCAGTAAATGTCACTCATTCGATGGCCGTTACGCGGCACGCCGTCGTGTTTATAAATTAGTAGTGCTCTCAATACTACTTATAATCTTGAACATGGAATTCAAAAACTGTTTAATTTTTTTTCCAAACGCACGAGAAATACCAATTTGTTGTACACAGGTATTTCTAAGAAGAAATAAAAAATATTTAAAGCTCTTTTTTGATATAATTATGTAAATAAACGATCTATATACGAAACATTAATTTTTATGTCCAATTCCAACTTAGTATGTTGATAATATTAACAATTTAATTATTAGAGAATGGGCTATTAAAATACCTATATTACTGAACTATTTTATCATAAAGCGGAGATACTGTTTTTTTTTTTGTTTTTTGCTTTTCCAAGAATTTTATTTTAATATTCCCAATCGATATTACTACCGGTAAATGTGCTGTATAAAAAATGTTAATGCCATACGGTATTTATCTATTTGTTTTTATTTATTTATTAAAAAAAAACATTATTTTATGTGTTAGCCATTATTGTTCGTCGGTTTTAATTTCTTGGGCTCTATAAAAAAATACATTCAGTAACAATTTCAAAACTCGAAAAAGTTTCATATAGATACGTTTTTTTTGACAATTTATGAAATGCATATTCTCTGTGGCTCTCTTTTCCGTTAAAATATGGTGATTCCTATTTTCCTGTGATGATGAATTTTGAGGTGCTCGTGGCTAAATAATGACAGCAGCACGCGTCGATCTCGAAGGTTAAGCAACGCTTGCCGAGCTTGATCTATGGGTGGATGACCATCTTAACTAGAGACTCCTCCATGCCTCGGAAAGCACGTTAAGCTGTTGGTCCTGGCTGTCATTTTTAGATCTTTGGTGTCCGGTAAGCAGTCGCTCCACGTAAAATACTGGAACTCACCTGAATGCGGTTTGATTGGAAGCCGACCCTATACCTAAATAGTTGGGAAATGATAGGCAGAAAGAATTGTTGATGAATTTTGAAAAACATCTAGTCATTAGTTAACTTTTGAAACGGACTTTCATGCTGTTATTCGCTCGCGAATTGCATGGTTTTCGAGCAGGTTAGAAAAATCGGCCAATCAACTACTGAGGGTCGTCTGTGTGGATTGGTGCGGTCCGATCCATAGGTACTGGCTCGAAGTCCACCGGAGTGCCAACCAATTATATTTTGTTTTTAGTGGATAATTGGATTTATTTATTTATTTTAATGATTTATTACCAGCAATTTAAACTACATGTACATACAATTCAATAAAAAAACTCTTAACTAACTAAAAATAAAACTAACATATGGCGTCGAAAAATTCGTCCGCAACGCTAGCCACTGGAAATGAGCCCAAAAGGCTGGCATCATTGCCACGTTGTATGGCAATGCAATGCTTTGGCCGAGGTAAAAGCCAGCCCTTGGATCACGCGAAGTGTCAACTAAGCGTCTTGACAGATCTATAAACAAGTTATGGGCACTCGGACCCCACGACCCGAGAGTTTCATTCCCAAACGGCTCGAAAATATAACTTCCAACGAGGTTGTTATATTTCCGCCGCTTGAAGTTCTCTGCAGCCGCGGCGGCAGCGCCAGCATAGATTAATTAAATTTTTAGTTATAATTTGTAATTTTATATTTATTAATGTGTGTGAATTTATTTTGAATTTTACTATTGGGACTTGGTGCCTTAATAAAGATTTATTTATTTATGTATAAATCAGACACTTTAGCAGTCATGACTTTAAACGCTAGAAGACACACGTGAGCAAATTCATTTTAAAGCCCAATCTCTTATAGTTGAGACTAGAATTGCACAAAGGAGCACAACATAATATTTCGAATCCGAAATCTCTCCAAAACAACATTGTCCACACCAGAATACAGCCTCCCGATCACGTCTCAGTACATATCGACTTGAGGGATTGGCTTGCCAGCGGACCCTAAATCAAACTCTCGATAAAAAGGCTAAATGTTCGATTGCAAGGCGAGAACTCTTGCGCATAAATTTATGCGGTACTGATAAATTAGGATATGTTTTCTGTGAGTTATGGCGACTTAGCTCTGTGTAAAGCGCTTTCTGTGTTTCGTGAATTCAATATGTTGAAGTATTGTTTACTCTATTGTGGTCTGCTAAAGAATTGTTTGACGTACTTTATTTTATTTTCAGTTTTCTTTGGCAATGCTATAGACAACCATCTAAATTACTTTACCAGGACAACCTTTTGGAATCCGCTGTTGGCAGTCAACAAGGTGATCCCCTCGGGCCAGTGATCTTTAGTTTAGCTATTCATCCAATTATTCGACAGCTAAATTCAAAATTTAATGTTTGGTATCTCGATGATGGAACCCTTGGTGGCGATGTAATTTCGGTATTAGATGATCTACAATTTTTAAAAACTCAGTTTCATTCCATAGGACTTGATCTGAATTTTTCTAAATGTGAATTATTTTTATCTGACAGTTCTGACCGACAACTCATTCTTTCAAAATTCAACGCAATAGCCCCTGAAATCAAATAATGGATAAAAGCTCTCTTCGCCTCCTTGGGTCGCCAATCTTTGAGAATTCTTTTCCTAATTTTGTTGATGAAAAAATTCAAAATTTCAATGATGTTTCGGAAAGATTGTCAAAAATTAACATGCATTCGGCCATCACCATAATTCGCTACTGCTGTTTCGGCCCTAAATTATCATATTTTCTTCGTGCTTCCCATCTATGGAAGCACCCTCACCTTCTGGAAAAAATGGACGAAATTATAAAGCAAACGCTGTCATCAATTTTAAATGTGGCCATGGACGACCGAGTTTGGGCTCAAGCCACTCTACCCATCCGCATGGGAGGCCTTGGCGTCCGCAAAATTACCAGTATTAGTTTACCGGCTTTTATATCCTCGGTTCACGGCACTGAAAAATTAGTCAGGAATATCCTAGCTTCTACACTGACTGATTTTGATGTGCCGTACTTTACCGAGGCTATAAATGCCTGGAGACTCGCTTGCCCGAATCAAAATTTACCCGACAACCCATCATACCAGAGACGGTGGGATGAGCCGCTCTGCAGAGGAGTTCAGAATAACCTAATTGCCTCTGCTGCCACTTCTGCGGAGCGTGCACGCCTGCTGGCTGTGGGTGAGTGGGAGTCGGGCCTCTGGCTTCACGCACTACCGTCGTCGAACATAGGCACCTTGTTCGACGATACTACTTTCCGCCTCGCTGCTTCCCTTCGCTTAGGCGCATCCTGTTGTTCTCCTCATCGCTGCCACTGTGGCGAAGCTGTCAACAGCCTCGGGCACCACGGCCTGTCATGCAGTCGAAGTGCGGGTCGCATAGCACGGCACGCAAATATCAACGACATTATCCGACGTGCTCTTGTCGCCGTCGGCGTGCCAGCCGTATTAGAACCCATTGGCCTGGCACGCGACGATGGCAAAAGACCGGACGGTATGTCTTTATTTCCATGGAAGATGGGTAGGCCTTTAGTGTGGGACGCTACTTGTGTCGATACTCTTGCGCCATCCCATCTTCCTAGCTCGTCGTGCTGTGCTGGTTCTGCGGCTTCGGCTGCTGAAAACCTCAAACGGCGGAAATATAGTAGCCTTATTGGCAACTACATTTTTGAGCCGTTTGGGGTTGAAACTCTTGGACCGTGGGGTCCGAGTGCTCACGTCCTATTTAAAGATCTTGCAAAACGCTTAGTTGACGCTTCGCGTGACCCAAGAGCTGGCTTTTACCTTGGACAGAGGATAAGCATTGCCAGACAACGTGGCAATGCAGCCAGTCTTTTGGGCTCACTTCCAGTCGATAGCGATGGGGACGAATTTTTTGATGCCATTTTTTAGTTAGGAGTTTTTTTTTTCTATTTTAAGTGTATATAGTTTGTTCTTTAAATACATTTCTTTTATTTATTATATACTTTATTGTAGGTAGGTACACCAAAAATTAAACAGAAAAGAAAACTAAAACACATACATTAGGCGGCCTTATCGCATTTCGCAATCTCTTCTAGGCAACCTGGGATGGACAATATTTGACTGCATTTTTTTTTTTTTGGAAAACAAACAATCGAACTAATTTACATTATTACATATCTATACACATTATAACAAAGCAATAGCGTGAAGTGGAATGGTTCGCACTCGGACGTGTATCGGTTGGAGTGCGGGGTGAGGCAGGGGGGGCTTAGCTCTCCCCGGCTCTTCAACCTTTACATGAACCAGCTGATCCTTGAGCTCAGCAGCACCTCTGTTGGATGTCATATTGACGGGGTGTGCATTAACAATATCAGCTATGCCGATGATATGGTGTTGCTGAGCCCATCGATCGGTGCTCTGAGGCGACTGATAGCTATATGCGAAAACTATGCGGCGAATCATGGGCTCAAATATAACGTCTCTAAGAGCGAACTAATGGTTTTTAAAGCTGGCAGTGTAATATACTCGTGTATTCCAAATGTAGCACTTTGTGGAGAACCACTACGAAGGGTGGATAAGTTTAAATATCTAGGTCATTGGATCACGGAAGATCTAAAGGATAATTGTGACATTGAAAGGGAACGTAGGTCGCTGGCTGTCCGTTGTAACATGTTGGCCCGCAGGTTTGGACGTTGTACGAAGCCAGTTAAAGTGACGCTTTTCAAAGCTTATTGTCAGTCTTTCTACACGTGCAGCCTGTGGGTCGACTTCACTCAGCGGACATACAGCGACCTACGCGTTCAATATAATAATGCACTGAGAGTGCTGCTGCGGCTGCCGTGGCGGTGTAGTACGTCGGGGATGTTTTCAGACAATAATATTGATGGTTTTGCCGCGATTATTAGAAAAAGATGTGCATCCCTGATGTCTCGTGTTCGCGGCAGCACCAACAGTATTCTCAGTGTATTCGCAGATCGGTGGGATTCCCCGATGTTGCGGAGGTGGATGCGGCTCCACACCGAAATTTAATTATATATTTTATGTGTCTGTTACCTACTAACAATAGAATTTAAGTAAAAATTGTTACTAACCCTATGGACCCCGGTCTGAAATAAAATTATTCTATTCTATTCTATTCTATTATACTTGTGAGATTTAGGTAGGTACACATTAGCTCTGGGTCCGAATTGGGACTCAGTATCCGGGTACATACTATTTTGTGTCAGTAAATCATCAGCTGTTCAAAAACGAATGGGTCAGTCGATATTTTTTCGCGATCACGTTTGGTCCTGTAGTAAAAGTTGTCCATAATGATAAGCACAATGAGCTCTTAAAGGTACTGAGGAAGTTATTTATCTAGTAATTTAAATAATAGTAATTTTAATAATGGACAGAGGCTTCTCCCAAATGTCGCCACAATAACTGGACATCCACCGGCATCCTGCGACTCACACCAAGTCATCCGTCCACCTTGTGGGAGGCCTTCCATGTATTTTACATAGGTACATATTTTTTTTTGTAAATTGCTGTTCAGAAATGCAAATACCAATGATGTTTTTTTTTTTTATACAAAACGGGGAAACTCTTGGCCCAAATCTCACCTGATGGAAAGTGATGATTAGGCCGAAGATGGAAGCGAGTTTCACCCGGAATCCTCTTACACAGAGGAACTGGCTATCATACCTCTAACTGCCGGAACACAACAATGCTGTTAACATTGTTGTTATGGCGACAGACTTAGACATGATGGTGGTAGCTTACCAGGCGGACTTAGAATAAGTCCTACCACCAACCAAACCGAGCAAAAAATTTGCCCCCGCTGGGAATCGAACCCGGGACTTCTGGGTCTGAATCAGGTGGTATAACCACGAGACCACGGAGGTGGTTAGTGTCACCTGTTTAGCACCACCCAGGGACCACGTGTAGGGATTCGCTGAAGGGTATTCTCCTACGGACGCTGGTGACTCGGCCCCCATTCTTTTTCATGCTGCCGGCTTTTTCATGTTGAAAATAAGAAACAATCTCAGCGCCTGGATCGATCAATTTGCTACCAAAAACAGATTCAAAACGGATTCCTGCGCAGCATTATAAATAGCACTATCAAACAAAATTAATCGTTACTTCGATAGAAATTCGAGAAATTAGTGCGATTTCGACTGAGCTGGATTTTAGTGTGAAAGATACAGATTGATACTAACGACAGCATTTGTAGAGCTCTGTACACAACGTGGAACTTTTTCGTGTTTTTTTACTTCGATGAAATATCCTGTTTTGATATTTATTTAATTCTTTGGTGTTAAGTACAAGATAGGATAAAAACTTTTTTCTCTGGTTTTCATAGACAGGGTGAATGTCTTTTTTTTAAATTGTCAATTCAAAAGTGCCTGTTAGTGGTTTAATTGAAATAAATGCTTGCGTATGAGTTTGAATTTATTTACCTGGTTAAAATATTGCAATTTAATCAGGGGGCCAATTCTACTAATTTTTAAACAACTTTCCCATATTCATGTCAATCGCAAACTGTCAAAAAGCCTTAATTTTCATGCATTTTTGACAGATAGCGATTGATATGTGAATGCGAATGCCAAAGTTGTTTAAATATTAGTAGAATTGGCATTCAGGTAATTATGCTATTTCCTTACTTATGGTACAAAAATAAACTATAATATAGGTATTTTTAAAGTTCTATATCGTAGAATGATGTCAGCTAACAAATCCAAGTCAAAATTTAAAAAAAAACTCTTGAGATTCAAATTGTACTAGATAGTGCCTATACCAATTAACCAATTTGAACACACCCTAATAGATGATATCTTGCGCAAAATACCGATCCGCTCGAATTTCCAAATGTTCATACAGTTTTAATAAAATGCCGTGAAATGGTAGCGCTATATCGCCGTATGGCACCCAAGATTTGAGCGATACGTAACTTGTGAGGTGTCCATACTGTCTCATTTCTTGAGAATTCCTCGCTGTACCTACTTTCTACGTGCAATTTTGGCGCTAATAGTTGATTGGCTTGGAGGTTCGTTGGTGTCTTTTTATTATGATTATAAATTCAAGACAACTTTTGCTCCACAATAGGTGTAAGTAACATTTAAAGCTGTGTTAGTAAATATAATTTTATAAATAGGTACAACATGAAGGCCGCTTATGAGTGTAGTTTAAAACTGGTTAATGGATAAAAGATTCAGTTAAAATCGACAGTAAATTAAATAAAATTTTAAAGTCACAATATATTAAAATGTCAATGGAACAAAAAATGTGTCAATAAATTAAAAGATAATGTCAACAAACAACTTTAGTTTAGAATTTTCAAAAGCCCTTTTTTGATGTGGCCGAGATAAGGTTTGAGTGAACTTACGGCACGCCGCCCGATACAGAGAGGTTACCTATACTCGAATGAGGTGACGGGAGCTAGAGTGAGCGTCGAGCGAGCAACGCTCTCGTCATCCCATTCATTTTATGTGCCCTTACTTCCTCTAGACGAAAAATAGTGACCAACAATTCTATGAAATGGCCGACTCTTCATGAAGTATGTAGCCAATTCTACACATCTACTTCTAGTGGGAGCGGTATCGTCCATGTTTTATTTATATATTCAGAGTTAACATATATCATCTGCCTAGCTTTTTCCCAACTACATTGGGGTCGGCTTCCAGTCAAACCGGATTCAGCTGAATACCAGTATTTTACGTGGAGCGGCTGCCTACCACACCTCCACAACCCATTAACTGGGTAGCACGGTACTCCTTGGCAAGATTGGTGTCAGGTTTTCTGGCTTCTGACTATCCGTAACGACTGACTAAGATCTCCAAATGACAGCCGAGACCAACAGCTTAACGTGCTTTCCAAGGCACGAAGAAAACTCGGTATGTTAAGATGGTCACCCATGCACAGACCAACCTCGGCAAGCGTTGCTTGACCTTGAAGATCGACCTGTGCGGCTGTTATTATTTAGCCACGAGCTCCTCTATTCGCAGTTAACATAATATCCATCTTGTTCCTAAAGTATGGTAACACTACAAGTAATGCTCGCTACTCCATTTTGGGCGTAAATTAATGCGCTCACCGATACTGTGCACAATCGTAAGTGCACAAGTGTGACATTTTGTGTTCGAAACTTTTTATTTTTAAACTTTTTGTTTTGCGTATCAAAGAGGTATTTACAATCGTTTATATTCAGATCTGTGGTGTTGGAGAAATTCTTAATATCTGTTACTGATGGTAATTATTTAAAGTGAACAGCATCGAGTCAGCACGAGCTAAGGTAGTACGAATATAGTCTTACTTTCTCTTTTTTTTAATGCCGTGATAGGGCAAAGCAAACCAAACCTAGGAAACACAGACGCAGACAAAGAGTTCCACTCCTTTGCTGTGCGTATTATGAAAGACGCTTAGAAGCGCTTATTCCGCTTTTTAAACTGTTTTTTTTTTAATATTTATATGATTTTATTCCACCTGTCATCAATGAGGCTTGCCAGGTGTAATGCCCAACTCAATTTGGGAAATTTAATAAAATATGGGTGAATTTAATAAAAAAGTTAATTACATCTATTCTAGTAGTATCTGTTCTAAATATTTATACAATTAATTTATGATTTCCATAACGTAAAAGTACATCACCAAAACTCGTCTTCCGAATCCAATAAAACGGACTTTAAACTCAAACTAGATCAATATAATAAATTATCAGAAATCTCGATAATGTTGCGATAGCCGGCGACAAGGCGACCGGTGTCGTTTACAAACTAGTATCGACTGTTTTAATTAATGGTTCAGTCATTAACATAATCGCATACACCTGCCGCTGATAAAGTGGTGATACAGAAGAGCTGTTGGAGAAGATAAGTACCTAGAAGGTTTTTGCCTATCAGTACTTGGGAAATAAAATAACTACTGCAGGTACTGGTAAAGATATACCACCGTATCAGATGGTCGTAGCGTTTAACGCTTCTCAGCTGAATAAACCAGTGACCTGGAAATAGCTGCGTGACCTGAAAATTTATGGAGATTGGGGCGAAGGTGATCTTACGTCCTATTAAAGGACAGGTTTCACCCATGTTTCACAAATGCTAACAGCATTTGTGAAACATGGGTGAAACCTGTGCTATATACGTGAAGAGATAGAAAACAAACTCATTTTCGCATTTAATAATAGTGATGAATTAGCAACACAATTTATTGCCCTCTTGGTCTTATCAATTACCAACTAGTTGCACACATCCAGGAGTTGAATTTGTTTAGCAGGGTTGCAGAAATTGTTCGAAAGAGTCACCACAGGCCTGCAACGCAAAGGGCATTAGGAGGAAGTTTAATTAGTAAGTGACACTCTCTCAAAAGAGTTTGAATTTTTGCGAACTTATTAATTTATTGGTACTGTGCAAGTAATTTGGTTTTATAGATTTTCCAAATCTGTTGTCATCTTTTGATGACAATGGATTTTAAAATAATCGACTTCAAAATATCATAGTCTGATCTACGTAAAATATATACTCTACAAACATAAATACTTTATCTCCGATCGACTGGTCATTTGACCACATCGGCTAATAAATTGTACTGGCTCCCCAATCAGTCACATTGACAGACGAACAGCCGTATCAATTTATTATGGCTTGCTCATTAACATTCTATGATAATTACCGTATGGGTTATCACATTTCTGATGGGTTTTGTATGGGTTTTTATAGGTTAAACTGCTTATCTTTTATCAGAAATACCGAGCGCGTCCGGGAAGCAATACTGCCATTATTATTTTGGAAGCGAATCAGAATATTTGTTTTCTGGTTTGTAACGGTATCCCAAATATGACAGAACGCCAAACCAAAAGAGTTAGTTGCGAATTTACAACATGAGAATGGATATTTGGATAGTGCGGAAAGCACGTAAAGCCTGGTTGTCATTTGTAGATCTTTGGCAGTCGTTACGGATTGTCAGAAGCCAGAAAATCTGACACCATTCTTGCCAAGAAGTACCGTGTTACCCAGTTAATGGGTTGTGGAGGTCTGGTAGGCAGCCGCTCCTCGTAAAACACTAGTATTCAGCTGAATCCGGTTTGACTGGAAGCCGACCTCAATGTAGTTGGGAAAAGGCTAGGGCAGATGATGAGAGGCAACGTTTCAAACAAACCAAGAACAGCTTATTAAGGACCCATGGTAAGTTGTAGATATCAGCAATGACTACTATTACAAGAGAAATCGGAATCTTGTTTAAAAAAAACAAGTTAATGTTTATCTGGAAACAGAGTTTATTTACGATAGAACTTGTAACAGAAATCGTAGAGATACTTCTATCTCTACAATTTCTGTTCTTTAGGACGTCCGACCCGTACCGAAATTTCTGACTGAACTGGCGTGCAGACTAGATACACATCGTCTCTAAGTTCCTAAATGCTGACTAGGCAGTCTGGATGATGAGTCAGCCATTCTACTAGCATTACCCGGGTATAACAGTACGCAAGTTTAGTTTTGTCAGTTGCAGGGTGGGTTTCGTGACTAAATGACTGACTGACTGGGTTTACAATACAAAATCCTTTATTTCAAATAGACCAGATACCAGTTACAGGCACTTATGAATAGTCATGGTCTGCCAGTCAAATAGATGAAGCTAATTCTGCCGCGCTAGCGACAAGAACAGCAAGTTGTTCTGCAACAAACACACACCTTATTTCCAGCGCGGCAGTTGCACGTTCCATCAGGTATATTTGTGAAGTGGTTCTGTTAAATTAAATTACTCATGTGACAAACCAAGTTATTCCTCTTCCGATCCTTAAAAGGCAATCGCTTAATCACAATATCAGGAATAAACCAATACAAAAATCACGATTTATTACTTTAGAATCAAAGTACTAACACGTCAAAACATAAAGGTGTACACCCACTTACACCAGTTCATAAATAAGCCGCCACAAAGGTGGGCCATAACTTATAATTCAATAAAGCATTATTTTTTAGCCGCATATTAATCAATGACCGATAGCCGGAGAATTGATTCAATTATTATTTAAAATGCTGTGCACAATAACTGAATGGATGTACCCTTATTTGTTACTTCGCTTTTAGTTATTCTATGTTAATGTTGCGGTTGGGAAGTGTGGAGGAAGCTTTTTTGCAATGAGCTAACACGACTCAACATAGTACTTTCGTGAAATTATTATTTAATCCGTTTAGCCTTTCAATAATAGTGTTCCCATCGATTTTTAGAGCTAACTTGATGTGGCTAAAAATAGGGATTTTATTATGTCGTAACTAACATTTGAAATTGCATTATTCCGGGAACCTTAGAGAATTAAACAAAGACTTTTTTTGATGCACATTAACATCATTAATAAACTGTTTCTATCGCGTTTAATTTTACCAATTCCTTAAATCAGTCTCGTAATTTTATTTATAGATATGTTTTTCACTGCTTATTTTCTACTGCAGTAAATTCAGTAGTTTTTCAGTTAATTAGCTTCCTTGTTTACTCATGGGGGGCACCACTATTCATGGAGTGTAATACTTCACCATCAGCCACATCAAGCTCTTTATCCAAACAAATTACCAAAGCCTTTTCCATCCAAACTCCCATCTCCGCCATGCGAGGCGGGCGGGCCGATCTAGCGGGCGATCGGTCGTGGGCCACTACTGTGGGCGGTGTGCGCTGGCCCTTACAATGCATCGTGTGCGCGCGCCTTAAATCATCCTCTCGTACTTGTGTTATGAATGCTGGCTGGTGTGACGCTGGGTTTATTTGTTTTTAGATGGCTTGCTGATGGATTGGGTTAGCGCCTTTTATGGTAAGCTGTCGATTGGGGATTGGGAGGTCTGTCAATCAATTTGTTCTTGGGATTTATCTGAGTCAGGTTTGGGTTTGGAGAGTGCTGTATACAAAGTATTGGTACAGGTTGTCTCCACCACCACCACGTTAATTCAGAGTCTGTGTATGACCTTGCAGTGGGTGAACTGAAGGTGCCTAAGCACTACTGAGAAGAGCTGGTGGCTAAATAAAGTCAGCTACACGGGTTGATCTTCTACGCTAAGCAACGCGTAACAACCAGGTCGATACGTTGGTAGGTATAACTTAATTTTTAACCGACTTCCCAAAAAGGAGGAGGTTCTCAATTCGTTTGTATTTTTAAAAAATGTATTTGTTACCTCATAACTCCGACAATTATGAACCGATTAGAAACAATATTTTTATCTTTTTATCTGAAAGGATATACTTGCAGATTGGTCCCATTAAAATATATCAAAATCGTTAAAGAAGGTTGGATTTTAAATCGAAATAGCTGGAATTCGTTTACTTGTACAAGTAAACGATGGTTTTATGTCATCCAAGTAATCGAAATTGCGTATTTTGTTTTTCTGCGATTTTGCAGTGGTGTTGTTTGTTGTGGGGTACCACTAAAAAGTGAAAAATAAAAAAGTTTTTTTTTAGATTCCGCTATGCCGTTGAACTTGAAAACACGTCAAGCTGTCCCGGCTGTAGTTTGTAGATGATTGACAGTCGTTATGGGGCTGAAGTGGCGATCAGAAGCCAATAAATCTGTCGCCAGTCTTGCCAAGGGAGATAGTGTTAGCCGCTTACTGAGTTGTGCAGGTGTTAGGGAGTCGCTCCTTCCTGCCAGGGTTGCAGAAATTGTTCGAAAGAGTCACCGCGGCGCTAGGAGAAACGTGGATGGGTTTTATTAGTCAGTAAGAGTCTGACACATCCTTCTGCTCCGCCGCGTTACTTATCTATACTAATACTAGCTGACCCACGCAACTTCGTCTGCGTCACATTATTCATGAATAATATCGCTATTAAAAAATAGGGGTTGGTGATAGAAGGATAAAAGTTTAGAACCCAAACTTTTGTATGTATTTTTTAAAGCCACGTTATAGAAAAACAAAAATAAAAAAATTTGACCAAAAATTAAAAAAAAATGTTAGGGGTGGACAACCCTTATCACTTAAGGGTATGAAAAATAAATAATAGCCGATTCTCAAATCTACTGAATATAATGTCAAGAGTTTTTTTGTTTGTTTGGTTGAACGCGCTAATCTCAGGAACTAATGGTCAGATTTGAAATATTCTTTCAGTGTTAGATAGCCCATTTATCGAGGAAGGCTATAGGCTATATCATCACGCTACGCGGACGAAGTCGCGGGCAGAAGCTAGTTACTCAAATTAGTATTCAACTGCATCCAATTAGTCTGGAAGCCAACCCCATCATTTTTGGGTAAAGACAAGGCTGATATGTTATCGATGGTAACCCATCCAAAAACTGACCTCAACAAGTGTTGCTTAACCTCGAAGATCCGTGCCTATTAAGCCATATTAAAACCAGTTCTATCGTGACTTACCAAACTTAAAAACCGATCAGTTACCCCTCAAATCGATAATTAATCTCACCAGCATCGAACACGGTCGAACGGGTCCACATACCAGTTGTTCTTATTAATGCCTGCGCAGGAGTTGACTAATAACATGTCTCCTTTAATTAACAATGGTGATTATAAAACATTTATGTGGCGATACTGGCTTGTTTCTGAGTTATGGGGTTGTGTTGTGTGGTATATTATTGTGTTTAAGAGTTTAATATGGGGTCTTTGAATAGACTTACATATTCTAATCTATGCGAAACTGCCTTTTGGAATGGACAGATCAACGCTGAAACATGTGTATTAATCTATAGGACATATAAAAGAATTCAAGTATCTGTTCGTATATTCAAAACAACAGCTTTTTTAAAATGTATTTGAAAGTAAGAGTTAATGAAAAAAAGCATATTTTTCGGTCTGTCAGTTTGTTCCAGTTAATCTTCGAAACGTCTAGACCGATTTTGATAGAACTTCCACAGACCTACTGATAAAACAGGCTGATAGCTGATGTTTTAGACAAAGATGAATGTTTCGTGCAAACAAAATAAAACTTATGAAAATACTTTTCAGGCGGGCGAAACTGCAGGCTGGTCTTAAATATAATTTGCCTTTGAATTGACTTTGAAGAGACAGGCTGAAGCCATAAATACGGTTAAATTTTTGTTTGGTACTTATCTAGATTTGTGCCCAGTTGATGGGAAATGGCTTGAACCCAACAGTATAGGTTAACAAAAGAGTGAAAGGTAGGTTTAGTACAGGCACACCTCTGCTGTATTTCTGAGACAGAAGGCGTGCTATGATGTTAAAATGTACGTAAAACGTACATTTTTAACATCATACAAACGTACATTTGTTGTTGCAATTTCATACAAAAGAGGATCAAAATTAACTGAACAGCTGACTTTTATATATTTACAGCTAATAAAATATTTCTTGCCACAAGTTGCATATTAAATAAATTCTCAAGCAATAGTTATGAACCCACGTAATAATAATTAACTGAACTTTATTATAAAAACCAGGCTATTAATTAAAAAAAGAAAGAGAAAATTATAGGCTAAAGTAATTGGAACGCGGCTATGTCACATATTTATGGTACAGCCCCATTATTGCAGGCGTATCCGGGAAGCGAGGCATTGGCGATATGTTTTTAAGTGGTTTTTGTGGGCCAGTGACTAATTAGGACTACAATTAGGCAAGTGAAGTCAATGTTGGACGACATGTTACTGAAAATTTTGGGCATATGAAGGTTTAGAGGGGGCAAATTGAAAAAAAGTTTGGGCAGAGGGACAAAAGAAACTTTCGCATTAGTATCTCAGTCGCAATCTGTCAAAAAACACAGTTTGAATTAGATGTTCGCTGAATTTGTACAATTACTAGGCAAGCGTGCTCCACCTTAGACCGCATCATCGCTTAACACCAGGTGAGATAGTGGTCAAACGTTTGCCTATCAATAAAATAATAGCAGCCGCCCAGATCGATCTTCAAGGTTAAGCAACGCTTGCCGAGGTTGGTCTGTGGATTAGTGACCATCTTAACATACCGAGTTTCCTCCGTGCCTCGGAAAGCACATTCATTAGTAATTTGGAGACCTTTTCCAGTCGTTACGGACAGTCAGAAGCCTGAAAATCTGACACCAGTCTTGCCAAGGAGACCCGTGTTACCCATTTAATGGGTTGTGGAGGTCTTGTACTGGTTTTTAACTAAATCCGGTTTGACTGGAAGCTAACCCCAATATAGTTGGGAAAAGGCTAGGCAGAAGAAGATTGTGCAATTATAAGTACGAGAATTGGCGTAAGTTACAAAATGCGTGTAGGAGTTGCGTTTTCTGTATTTTTTGCTACCCACTAGAAGTATTTAGTCTGCTAATGATAACTAACCTATACGAGCTAATGTGTTCAGTTTAATGAATGTAATTCCAGCTTATCCTTTGAAGTATGAGACAATACATCCTCGAAGCATGTGATATTGCTGATATTTAGAACAAAAGCTATAAAGGAAGGGAGTTAATGTCGATACCAGAGCAACTACAAACAACTAATTCAAATTAAAAACAGCAACACTGAGGCTTTCAGAGGACCTTTGAGACAGTAGAAATGTCTTTAAAAGTTCACCTGGCACCTTTACAATTCCGACCAAAACCTATAGTAAATGTTTCTTTGACAGCGCAAAATGCTGCCAACTATAAATAGTAATATTATAACTGTGATCGCAACTTTCTGTCTGTCTGTCTGTTTTTTTGTTTGAGTTTTTACGTCTTAACGGCTAAACGGATATGAATGAAACTTAGCACATTGTAAAGTAACGTAAAGCAGAGTTTATTCGCTGGATTGCAGGTGCATAAAATAAGGTTTTTAGAATTAAGATGGGTGAGCCTGGTACAATCTACCTTTGATTAGGCATGCAATCACTAATGATATTTTGAAACCACATTCAAAATTAAATTGAATAATGGCTCTTTTAATTGGCTCTCCTTTCGCAGGTATGCTGGAAGAGATTTCATTAGAAATTAGCATCACCTTTATAATTATTTTTCTGTCTCCTTTTTTGTTATGTATTTGTGTGTATGTACATAAATTGTTAACAAAAACAGTAGTCTGCGTAGTGTATCATAATATAAAATAAATAAAAAATATACCTAATACAATTTGTATACAAATCAGATAAATTGAGAGAAGAGATCATTGGTAGACCATGTCCTGGAATGTTCTATTCCAGGACATGGTCTACCAATGATCTCTTCTATATAGTAGAGTTTGTATCAACATGTTACCTTGGTATGATTTTTGTCTTTCGTGCTGAGAAAGCCGCTGACCGAAGCCAGTATAGAAATAAATGTCATCGAAATATTTCAAAACTTCTTGAAGAGTTTTTCATCGAAATATTTCAAAACTTCTTGAAGAGTTTCTTAAAAAGAACTCCATACCATTGGTGTCGTCGCCGCGTCTATACGGTATGGAGGCGTTGTCTCACGAACAATTAGCGATTGAATTTACTATGGAGTCGCGTGCTTGCTGAACGGTTAAACGGCGGATAATGTTGGGCATGCGCGGTGTATGATCACCTGCCTTCGATGCGTTTGCGATGTGTTGGGATAGTATGGGTGCGATTTTACAATTTTCGGCAATAAAAAAAAATGGAATACATTGTTCAGCAGTGCTATTCTGTAACAACATTTTCGTGTCTCGACAGCGGAATCCGAGGTGAGTTTCAAATTCGTATAAATATAAGACCTTATGCTGTGTGAAATAAAGTTCACTTTGTAAGCTTAGTCACTCAGGTGAAGTCGATATCGAAATGGTTATTTACAGAATAGACTAGCAGGATATTGTGAGCTTGTTTTTTTATTAATTGTTTAAAATGCGTTAAATAAACTTTTTTTTTTTATAAAACGTTGCCCCACACTAGGAATTTATCCTGTATCGTGGGTGCGTTTACAAACATACAAAGTCACATACACAAACAGCCAGACCCGGAACAACTATCTGTAGGCCATACATAAATATTTGTTCCGTGTGGGAAACGAACCCACGACACGCGACGTAGCAGTCGATCGCTCAACCACTGCGCCAACCGTGCCGTCAAACTGGTAGAACAATAAAATTATTTTTCCGCTTCTCGAAACGCTAGATGCCACTTGTGAAGATTTAAATTAGAGACCAAAGTTAGCGACTGATTTCCTCCTGTCTCCTTTTCTTTGTTTTATCTTCCTGTTCAACAATACTGGGCAAAGGCTTCCCATAAATCCTTCCAGGTTTATTATTTTAAGTTTTTTTTTTCTTTATTGATTTTAAGGGATTTTTATTTTAAGTTGTAAACAGAAAAATTAAGACAACAATTATTATGTCAACAATAAAATAACCAAACTTATCCATACAAATCCAACGCCGATAAATGACTCCAATAGGATACGGGTTTAAGTCAAAACGATCGAAATCTGCCATACTTACTTACCAACAAGAACATGCCTCCGTAATTACTTCCCTCTGACTTTAAATTAATAATTACTCTTTAATCTCACCTTTTCCTTATATCTTTGTGACATACGTTTTTCAAGTATTCCTGATCTTTAGAAAGTGTTCATTTGTCACCAATCACGCGATGTGTGTGCATTTTTGAAAGTGTTGTAAACACCTGCATTCTTTTTCTATATTTTATCTATGTTGGGTTGCCATTTTTAATCGACTTCCCAAAAAGGAGGAGGTTATCAATTCGGTTGTTTTTTTTTTTTAATGTTTGTTACCTCATAACTCCGACAATTATGAACCGATTTGAAATTTTTTTGTTTTATCTGAAAGGATATACTTGCAGATTGGTCCCATTTAAATCATATCAAAATCGGTTACGAACTTTGGATTTCAAATCGAAATAGCTGGAATTCGTCTACTTAGATGATAGTTTTATGTCATCAATGTAATCGAAATTGCGTATTTTGCTTTTCTGCGATTTTGCAGTGGTGTTGTTAGGTGTGGGGTACCACTCAAAAGTGAAAAATAAAAAACTTTTTAGAAAAAAAAAATACAACCGACTTCCAAAAAAAAACACTACAAAGTAAAAAATAACTTCAATTTCGGAAGTTGGTGTCAAAATACGAAGAAACTAACAAAAACACCGACTTCGGAAATTAAATTATTTTTTACTTTGTAGTTTTTTTTTTGGAAGTCGGTTGTATTTTTTTTGTTAATTTCGGAAGTCGGTGTCAAAATACGAAGAAACTAACAAAAACACCGATTTCCGAAATTAAAGTTATTTTTTTCTTTGTAGTTTTTTTTTTTGGAAGTCGGTTGTATTTTTTGTTTTTGTAAAAAGTTTTTTGTCTACCTAGGTTCTGTCAAATGCTAGTTTTCAAAGAGGGACTACCATCACACCTTCACAACTCAACTGATGAACCTTTACAACCCTAATCTTATACCGCGTGTATCTGACATCGACACACAAACGATTTCCATGGGTCCAGGGCATGATTCTGAACACCCCAGTGTTGTTCTTTTCTCATTTTTTATTTTTTTTCAAGAGTACCTCAAATAAGTATCAGCTCAGCTGAGCTGATATCTATTTGTGGTTTTATTCAGATTGCTCTTTTTAGTGAATGTAGTTAATTAATTATTTTTTTATTAAAAATCTCATTGGGTTAGGTCAGAATAACGATTATGAGCAGTCTAAAGTAAAAAAACCCTTGAAAAAAATTAAAAAATGAGAAAAAAGCCGACGAAAAATTCGAAGTCTAGGGTGTCCAGAATCATGCCCTGGACCCATGGAAATCGTTTGTGTGTCGATGTCAGATCTATACACGCGGTATTTTATATATAAAAATTAATCCCTTTTTCCCTTGCCATCACGCGTGAACGGCTGGGCCGCATTGGTCGATCTTCCAGGTAAAGCCACGCTTGCCAAGGTTGGTGTGTAGATGGGCGACCATCTTAACATACCGAGTTTCTTCCTTGCCTTGGAAAGCACGTTAAGCCGTTGGTCCTGGCTGTCTCTTGTAGATATTTGGCAGTCGTTACGTATTGTCAGAAGCCAGTAAATCTGACTCCAGTCTGCCAATAAGTATTGTGTTACCCAGTTAACAGGTTTTGGAGGTCTGGCAGGCAGGCGCTCTACGTAAAATACTGGTATTCAGCTAAATCTGATTTGACTGGAAGCCGACCCCAAGACAGTTGGGAAAAGGCTAGGCAGATGATGACTTCCCTTTACTTTCCAGTTAACGGGTTGTGGAGGTCTGGTAGGCAGCCGCTCTACATAAAATACTGGTATTCAGATAAATCTGGTTTGACTGGAAGCTGACCTCAATACATTTGGGAAAAGGCTAGGCAGATGACGACCTCCCTTTAGTTTCTAAAGTACTCAAAGGCGCCAAAGTCCGAGTACACCTACTTTGTCAGATGTGAACCACAATAACAATATGTTCCGGGGAATGAACTTGACGGCACTGACATAATGTTATTACTTATTACAATAAAAAGTAAATCCATTCATAATTAAATTGGACTATTGATTGACTGTCAGAGCACTGATATTGTTGGTAAGTTGCTCTACTTGAATCCTTAAGGTACAATTCGTGACAATGACTTGTAGCCGCGACCTCACTGCTTTGTATGAATTACTATAGAACACCTACGGGTGCACGCGATCGACAAGACCCGTTAGTGTTATATAGAATAAATTAATTATCATATAAAAGTCGCCAGTCGCGGTCGCACGTTGCGGTCGCACGTCGCGGTGGCGCGTCGCGGTCGCCAGTCGCGGTCGCGCGTCGTGGTCGCCGAGATCGGAATTGTACCTTAACTGATACTTACGATAAATGCGAAAGTAAGTCTTTCAGTCTGTTTGTCAGATTTTGGGTGAAACTTGGCACAGGTATAGACAACGTCTTGGCTTAGAACATACATATATAGGTATACATGTTTTTATTCCTGGGAATTATGTTCTCATACAGACATTTCCGAATTTTGTGCATGCAAAGCTGCTGGCAGAAGGTAGTGTTTCTATAAAATGTAAAATCTTGTGTGATTGCTTTATTTGTTTGTAGGTCTTATTAAGTATTTTTTTATTGTAAAACGGTTTTGTAATCCCTCAAATTTAAAAAATCCTTCTAATATTATGAATGCGAAAGTTTGTGAGTATGTATGGATGTTTGTTACTCTTTCACGCAAATACTACTGAACCAACTACGATGAAATTTGGTATGTAGGTAGCTGAACACTACTTCTTATCCCGGAGTTCCCGAGGGATCGGGATTTACACGGGAATAACGGGAATTTATACGCGGACGAAGTCGCGGGCGGCCTCTAGTATAATATAATATAGAAAAATATACTATTATGTTTTATTTTTCAAACGTTTAAAACAAATTGATTCTTAATCCATCAAAGTTCGTTGTGATTGCTAACCACTGCTATTTCAAGCTTCATTGGAAAAAAAATCTATCTCATAATTATTTTATTGGTAAACTAGTAGAGCATCTTTCTCATCATAAATGCCAGTCGAACGGTCATCGTAATACAGTTGCCACCTACCGTCGCACTGATTGAAATCAATTCCAAAGCTGTGCTCATCGATTCTTTATCTATTGTCCAAAATAACACTTCTTACTAACTAACCCAACACAACGAATTTCAAAGCATAAAGTAACTAGTGATAGGGTCTAAATTACAACGAATAGTTTTGGGGTCTACAAACTTTTATTTGCTGTCGATCAATTTGAAGTTGGAAGGATTCTGATTCTTGTGTTCTTTGTGTAAGGTTTCAGTGTTGGTTGATAAGAGGTTTGTTGACGGTAAATGAAACATTGTCAATCTACAGATGATTTTCTATTAAAAGTTTGACCACAAAAAGCTCAGATGATTCGTAGTTTCTCAGAGTGGTTCCCATAGATGTCTTCAAATAAAATAATTCTTCGAACTGTGAGATTTGGATTAGGTTTTTGTGGAGTACGATGATCCGAATTCGATTTATAGAAATTAAATAAGTGTGACGAGAGTATTGAAGTAAAGTCGACCTGTAAAAAAGCTAGGCGCCTCGATCAAAGACTTTGAACAAAAAACGTATCTTTCTTTGAACAGGTTTTTATTTATTTTCTTGAAATTTGAAGTATATAAAGAAATATTACTGATATTATCTAAATTGCCCATAATAGTCGTTAAGAATGTCCCATATAATTATAAAATGAACGCTATAATTTTGCGTCAAGAAATTTTTCTTTGACGTAATCGGTCTTGACGTAAAATTGCAAGACGGAATCAGTCAGCTGCTTATATCCTAATACGTACCTATATAATACATCTATACTAATATTAATAGCTGAAGAGTTTGTTTGTTTGCTTGAACGCGCTAATCTCAATCTCTGGTCCGATTTGAAAAATAGGCTTGTTTACTGAAAAAATCTAATAAGTCCATCAGTTAGATTATCAAAAAATAATTGAACAGTGTTTTTTCTTTTGTTAAGGGAACCAAAATTGACGAAGTTACGACGCTTTTAAAATTCTCAATACGTCACACCTTCGCATAATTTTTTGTGAGTCGTGACGTCACGAGCCCCCACTCTCGAGTTTTAATGCGTTTTATCTTTGTGCTCTTGACTCTAGTCTTGGTCAGAGATGACAGAGACAAAGTCTACGATGCAGCGAGCTTACCCAGAAGTAGCCTGTTCACTCTAACTTTGAAAAGATTAGGGTTGTAAGCATTCGGAAACACAGACGCAGGCAAAGAGTTCCACTCCTTTGCTGTGCGCATTATGCAAGACGCTTGGAAGCGCTTAGTGCGAGTTGGTGAAATAGCAACAAGGTAGGGATGGTAAGTTGCAGTGCGTCAATGCGCGTATGAAGTCCCCCTCTGCTGCTTACCCCCTCATTGCCGGCGTCGTGATGTTGGTATTTTTTTTTTTTATATATACAAAACGGGGAAACTCTTGGCCCAAATCTCACCTGATGGAAAGTGATGATTAGGCCGAAGATGGAAGCGAGTTTCACCCGGAATCCTCTTACACAGAGGAACTGGCTATCATACCTCTAACTGCCGGAACACAACAATGTTGTTAACATTGTTGTTATGGCGACAGACTTAGACATGATGGTGGTAGCTTGCCAGGCGGACTTAGAACAAGTCCTACCACCAGCCAAACCGAGCAAAATATTTGCCCCCGCTGGGAATCGAACCCGGGACCTCTGGGTCTGAATCAGGTGGTATAACCACTAGACCACGGAGGCGGTTAGTGTCACCTGTTTAGCACCACCCGGGGACCACGTGTAGGGATTCGCTGAAGGGAATTCTCCTACGGACGCGGGTGACTCGGCCCCCAACTAACTAACTGAGGCAATACATCGATTTGTATAGTTTTACTCAATATTTTGAGTTGAGTTTGTGTTTTCATTTGATTGTGTGATTCGGTTTGGTTGGTGGTAGGACTTGTTCTAAGTCCGCCTGGCAAGCTACCACCATCATGTCTAAGTCTGTCGCCATAACAACAATGTTAACAGCATTGTTGTGTTCCGGCAGTCAGAGGTATGATAGCCAGTTCCTCTGTGTAAGAGGATTCCGGGTGAAACTCGCTTCCATCTTCGGCCTAATCATCACTTTCCATCAGATGAGATTTGGGCCAAGAGATTCCCCGTTTTGTATTAAAAAAAAAATATATATTTTGTGCCTGAATTTAAATGGGTTTAGTTTATCTCGTTCCCATTGGGGAATTTCGGAAAATTCTCTCTTAATGCTTTGCCATATTCTGTATGAAACCTACACACCTCAAACCTTACACATGTCAAAATTTAGCTTTCTATAACGAGCAGTTTCGGCTGTGCCTTGTCTGTCAGTCAGTCAGTCACTCAGTAGCGGAAGAATTTTATATAATAGGATAAGTAGTTAATTTTTTGACTTAAAGGAGCTCGTGGCTATTTAACAAAAAGCCACATGGGCCGATCTTCACTGATCTGGGTGACCATCTTAACATACCGAGTTTCCTCCGTGCCTCGGAAAGCACGCTCAGCCGTTGGTTCCGGCTGTCATTTGTAGATCTTTGGCAGTCGTTACGGACAGTCGGAAGCTAGAAAATCTGACACCAGTCTCGCCTAGGAGTACCGTGTTACTCAGTTAATGGGTTGTGGAGGTCTGGTAGGCAGCCGCTCCACGTAAAAAACTGGTATTCAGCTGAATCCGGTTTGACTGGAAGCCAAAATATAGTTGGGAAAAGGCTAGGCAGATGATGAAATAGTTTCTTGACTGGACTTTACCCCACAATACAACCAAATATGTCAGAGTCCTTCAAGTGCCCTTACACCTGCAGTTACCACCGATGCTCCTGTTAATGTACTGGGCCCAAACGATCTAGGGAGTTCTCTATCAATTCGAATATAAGAAGAACCTTACAATATACCTCAAAACATTTCTTTTTCCCCTTTCAACCACGACCACCATTTCGAGTTCCCCCCAATCCTTTCCTCCAAGCGATCTATATTTTGTTTAATAAGGATGTTTCAAAGAAAACAAATTAAACTATTGTAAAAAGTGTTGTAAATCTGGCTACGAAAGAGCAGAACATCAATGATAAAGTAAAACGAATTTCTTCACGACTTATCCCTTTGAATATAAAAAGGTTTTACAGGAAAACTTTTAATCAGGGGTCATCGCTGCTACCAGGGGTACACGAGTTCACAGGAACTCGAAATTGAGAGTATCTTAGAAAAACAGTAGCTGGTGTCTGTGAGCTGCACATAAAATTTATAGTAGGTACGATTCTTGTTCGTCTTTGAAAGATTGATTGATTTATTTATTTATTCAGAAACAATTTATTACATTGTATGCAAATATTAAAGCTTGACAACTATAGGTATACATGCAGTAAAAACTTATAATTGATTTGCTTCTAATTTGACTGATAACAATAAAAAAATATGATAATAATGTCTCCAAAAAAAAAAAAACAAATGTGGCGTAGGTAAGTTTGTTTGAAAGTTGAACACATTTTAATAAAAAGAATCTCTACATATTATAAAACAAAACCCTCCGGCGCGCCTGTCTGTTCGCGATAAACTCAAAAACTACTGCACCGATTTTCGTGCTGTTTTCACCAATGGGTAGAGTGGTTGTGGAGGAAGGTATTTAATTTGTCAAGCGGGCGAAGCCGCGTGCATGAGCTGGTACGAAATAAAACCACACACACTGATTTCCGATTATATTTTCATGGTGTATTTTTTTGGTGCCAAAAAGTTTTTTTTATAAACTACTTACTTTACAGAGGGGTTGGAGTTTGTTTTTTTTTTATTTGTGATGGGTTTGCTCTTTCTAGTCCAGTTTCTGGTCAGAGATGACAGACACAAAGTCTATGATGGAGCGAGCTTACCCAGAAGGAGCCGTTTCACTTGATTATCAAATTCAGATTCAAATTCAAAAGTCATTTATTCATATTAGGCTGAAGGCCACCACTTTTTGAACGTCAAGTTTTACAAAAGACAGTCCCCCAAAACGCCCGCTCGTCACCACTTCCTAGAATTTTAGCTGTGGAGAAGAAGTGGTCAACAAACTCCCCAGCAACACAACTGTCTGTTACGTTTTAGGAATTAGAATTTAACAATAATTAATATGCTAAATAATTCAAAATTCTAAATTCCTTCTAAAATTTACATGACACAAAAAAAAAAATATTGTCACTTGTTTGACACTAATATCCATCAAGTGACTACCCATCGAATACCCATGGTAAGCTATCCGAGGACATCGAGCTTAAAAATGAAAGCATAAATCACGTTCTTTTGGCCCTAATTAATTCCTCGAGGCTTGCAGGGGACTGTGCTATGGGGTTGAATTATTTGAAAAACTTTCACCTCTTTTGTAGTCTTTCATTATCTCTTGGTCACCTGCGTTCAGGTTATGGGTCCAAAGTTATGGGTGTAAAGAATGTTTCGATTTGGGCTGATTTTTATGTATGTTGGAGATATGTGACTGGCCGATCTTTGTTATAATGAAGATATCAGAGTCTAAGAAACTTAAGTTTTTAGTATACCTCAGTTTACCATTCAGCTTTTTACACTTCATTTTTGAATACATGCTCTCTCCCAAGATACGGCAAAAGTGGCGATCCTTTGCTTCCTGGTTTCCTAGCTGACTTTTTAAGGTAAGAATACCAACTAATTGTCTATTTTGCATTGATATTAGCCTTTTTTGACTTCTGTTCTTCTAAAATTAATAAAAAGTACTTTCAATGTACGTTACAGGTTCTGGTGTGTGAAATTTTCGTCAGTCACACATGTGTTTTATTTTATTTCTGCTGGCTAAGGACATTTGAAAACCAGATAGCGATTTATCTTGTCATCATGTCGCCGTAGGCCTGTTTTAAACGACCCTGCCCAATTTACACCTTGACACTCGTTGACAAACAATTCCAAACGCCTAATTGCCACGAAACCTGTCAGACTTGACACTTGGCAAACCCATAAGTCCTTTATTTAAAAACTGTGAGCAAACAACTACATTTGCAATTTTATACGCACAAGCAGCCATGAGTTTGCGATGCTTTCGTCATTTGACACTGGAGTACTTACAAATGTGGCGGCGAAGCTTCATACCAACTTAAAGGGCATTTTTTATCTTCAGCATCATACATCCTTCTCACTCAGATATTGATGGGGAAGCAAGCGAGAAAGAGACAAAACATCTCGCCAGTAACCCTTTTGATGTCGCCGCCCGCGGTCATTGCATCGCATAAGTTATTCGCTGACTTTTTTTTTCATATCGAAAACTAAGAAAAAAAGTAATAATGATAGTATGTTGGTATTTTCGTTTGGTAGCAATTTTCGGTAATCCAAGACGTCTGGTTTGTACATCCTACGATTATGTTTGGCAAGGTTAAGACTGAGACAAAAAATCGATTCTCTGTCTTATATTTTGGCAGATAAAGCTGATTTTTAAGGTTCAGTATCGTTGCTACATCTTTGTTTTGCAGATTACAAGGAGCTAATTGATTTCGGCTGCGATCGGCAGCGGGCGAAATTGCCCGATTCGATTTGTTTGTTTGTTTGTTCCTTTGTTTAATGGATACAAATGATTGAAATTACAAATTCAGTTTTCCAATTATCAGCTTCCGAATACAAGACGTTGAGTGTGATTGAGTTGTGATGAAGTATTGATTGTCAATGTGATTTTATGTTGATTGTCTTTTGAATATTTTTATGTTCTTGTCTTGTTTTTGGTGATTTCTGGGTTATGGGAGGTCAGTTGAGGATATAAAGACCGTTATGGAGCTGTGTAGAGATGTTTTGTTAGTTTCTTACTTTCGTGTTTACTCGAATCTAACTCATTCTATGTTAAAAAGATTAGGGTTTGTGCGTTTATTCACTGTTAGGGATGTTCCTGTAATTAGTAGATTTGGACAGTTTATTATTTATGAGTTGTAGACCTAAAATCGTGTAAAATTTAAACATCTTCTATTATGTCATATAATATTTGGGATCCGTTTCAATATAAGATGGCTTTGACAAAGTGATAGTGTTCCCCCCTTTTTGGCACTAGCTAAAGGGACATTCTGTCAATGATATTGACTGTCAAAATTGTAAAATGAATTGATTTGAATACATGACACTTCAGTATATCTTTATACAAACATATTTAAACTTGTTGACAATTTTTATGACAGAAATAATTAAATTTAAGAGCCCAAGAGGTAAAGTCACATTCGACGTTACAGTACATTTTTGCTTTAAAAAAACCACAAAAGTATCCGTTAACGAGAACCAAAGACATATCTTTCCCCTAAAATACCAGAGACAATAAAAACACACAATCAGAAGATATCAATCCTTAACAAAAACATCTCCACAGACATGGCTGAAGCTTGAAGAGTGATCGAGTCTTTCCCGAACCTCTCCGAAGTGCCCCGAAGCACTTCGAGTGCTCAAGCACCATCGAGTGTAGGGTTCTAGGGACAATCTGTTGGAAAATGACGAGAGAAAAACAAACCTTTGTCACGATCACCATCGAATTGAGTTTTACGTATCCAGAGGCTATTGCTATCGATTCTTGAGCATCGACGCTGGCGTTTCGGTTTTCTATCGGTTGCATTTTGGGGAGTGTGCGACGGAATTGCATAATTTAATTCCGCCAAGCCCGTTCCATCATCGGACCACAAGACGTACGGCGACGCGCTACCGGAACATGGTGGACATCCCCCTATACGCACAATTAATGTACCAAAACGTTTTCTGCAAAGCTAAGGAGTGAAATTCCCTGCCTGAGTCTGTGTTTCCTGATAGCTACATCCTCGGAGTTTTTAAGTCAAGAGTGAATAAGTTCTAGGCAAGCGTGCTCCATCTTAGACCGCATCATTGCTTAACATAAGGTGAGGTAGAGGTCAAACGTATGCAAACAAATAAAAAAAAAATTTAGTTAGAGATTTTGTTCCCGGAAAATTTAACATCAAAATTACAGGATAAGCATTGGTTGCCGTTACGGAATTTTTTCGTAAGAGTTACCGCGGCCCTGGAACACAAAGAGCAATTGGAAGAACATGGATGAGTTTAAGTCGGTAAGAATCTAACACGCCCTTTTGCTCCGGCGGCAGGAGTCATTTGATGATTTCCCATCCATAAAAAAAGTGTTGGTCGCAGACTAGACAAACTGAAAAAATTATAACATGAGTTAATTTTCCCAATGGAAAACTTCTATTTTAATAATGGAAATCCAAACACAAATTATATTCACCGGATAACTATTACCTACATTTCATATTGGTTGTTTTCTTTTGTGACATGGATACTACAATCGACGACTGTAGTAAAATTTTAATAATATGATGTTTTAAGCAATTTCTAATAGGACGAGTTATTGGATCAACGCCATTTATACTAACAATCCGTTTCAAAGTAACAGTAAAACAATTTACTGATTTATTGTTTCTACTAATTTGTAATCTGTTAGTACCCGCAAATTAAAAGAACCATAGCAACTTAGATAGCAACTTACGGGTATTCGTATTCGCATGCCAGTCGCAATCTGTTAAAACTGTCAAGGACTTTTTGACAGATTGCTTGACGTGGCTTAAAAATAAGTTTATTTTTTATTTTGCATTGTCTTCACATGCAGAAGAAACAAGTACTAAGTAACTAATATTTTTGTAAAACATCACATGATTTAAAAGAGTGTCCGTGGAGTTTCTTGCACGTTCTTTTCCATAGAGATCTACGCTTTGGAACGTGCAAATAGCTTCATGTTTTTGACTGACCGACCTGGACAATTCAAAAGTGCCTGTAAATGGTTTATTTGAAATAAATGCTTTGAATCTTGAATCTTGAGTAGAATTGGCTGGTTGTATGTTTTGATTGGCTGATTGAAATAACAAAAAACACCCTATCATTGCCATGACATGATATATCGTTTGGCCTTTCAAAAACAAGCATTGCGATGGCAACGAATCTCCATCTTCACACGTAATAAAAACCCGTACCAATTGGAAAATTCTACAAATCAACAGATAGAAAATTTCCGAGAAGCACCCGCCTACTGCGACTGTAACAACCCTTCCAGTTAAGGACCATTCAGACTACAGACGTTGTCCCAAGTTCGAGTGGTCCTTAATGTCCCCACTATCGACTTCCTGGGATACTTTGAGACTTTTTAATTAATTATTGTCGTATTGCATTGTTTGTGCATAAAACGTCGGGTTTTAAAAAGGGGATGGGGTTTTGTCGTTGGAGAAGTTGAATATTGTTTTTTTTTTATCTGTTTGGGATTTAATTGTTCTGGATGAGTGGTCAAGGATCAAGTGAAATGACTTTCCATTGTATTGTATTGTATATGTTAAACGTTATTACATCATCTGCCTAGCCTTTTCCCAACTACATTGGGGTAGGCTTCCAGTCAAACCGAATTCAGCTGAATACCAGTATTTTACGTGGAGCGGCTGCCTACCAGACCTCCACAACCCATTAACAGGGTAACACGGTATTTCTTGGTAAGACTGGTGTCAGATTTACTGGCTACTGACATTCCGTAACGACTGCCAAAGATCTACAAATGATAAACGGGATGAACGGCTTAACGTGCTTTCCGAGGCACGAAGGAAACTTGATATGTTAAGATGGTCACCCATCCACAGACCAACCTTGGCAAGCGTTGCTTAACCTTGAGGGTCGACCCGTGTGGCTTTTTTATTTAGTTACTAGGTCTTCAAATCAATCAGCGCTAAAACAAAACGTTAACTCTACATAATCTTCATCTTAAGACTATTGGCTTATGCAGTAGTCACCCCCCCACCCCATCACCCTTGAATTTAAAAATATAATCTTAATGGACTACTTCTGCTAATACTAATTACAAAATAAAAAATTACGACAGCTCGCGATTGGTTCCGATTTGGGTAGCGTCGGCAAAACAGTCGTTCGTATATTTTGACTGTATTATATTATGGTGTTCGATTGGATTTAGGCGAGTTAATCGAATACACGAAGCAATGGTCAAATTATAATTATTAAAATAGCAATAAAATATGAAATTACGTTTATCGTTTTCTTCTAAAACTTTGATGGTCTTGCACTACGAGTTTATAGGAGGTTATACACACATGGAAAGAGTTAGCTTTAGTCCACCCGAATGATAGTAAAATTTTCTGTCATAAGTCATGCATGTATTCATATCATTGTATTCTTTTCATTAAAACCGCAGCAAGAAAACGAGATACTTACTTTATTATAAATTACTTCATAAACGATTTCTAAACCACTACTTTTTTGTTACAAAAATCCACATTACCAAAATATAATTATTTCATGAAAACTTTAATTTCTCAGCAAAAAAAAAATGTGTTGTTAATTCTCAACAAAAACAATAGCTTGTTTGCCTCACGGTACTAATTTAGATTAGCTCTCGCCATTTTGTTTTTACGCATTTTTTTTCAAATGCCAAACGTTCGTCTCTAGGGAGCTACTTACTGTGCCCATCCCCAAACGGTAATACCGTGAAATGGCTGCTTTCCAATCAGTATTAATTTTTTCTTTCAACTTTTGTTTTAATGTTTGATATTCTAATTTTTGTACGTATGTTTATTTTAGGTTTTGTTTCTTTATTTCTGATTGGGTAAACAAACAAAGTAAGCACAGGTTCCATTAGCTTTATTTAATAAAACTTGGCATTTAATCCATCTATACTATCTTATAAATGTTATAAAAATACGAAATGTTGTATGTTTAGATGATGACATGCTTGGCTATTAATTTGTTGACTAACGACATCTCAATGGTAGATGTATCTAAACGAAATTAAACAAACAAGAAGACCATTACCTGACATTAAGACAGGGTAATTTTATTTACATTCTGCTAGTTACTATGGGATAATATTCAACTACATATTAAGCTGATACTAAAATATAATCTTACTAGCTGCTGACCCGCGCAACTTCGTCTGCGTCACATTTTCCATTATTGCTCCGCTCCTATTTGTCTTAGCATGATGATATATCCTTTCTCAAAAGGGCGAGTTTCAATAATACACGACATACTTCCGAAATAATTTTAAGACCTGTCAATGTCAATTTGATATTTCATTCTAAAGACTAGCTGACCCACGCAACTTCGTCTGCGTCACATTTTCCATTATTGCTCCGCTCCTATTGGTCTTAGCATGATGATATATCCTTTCTCAAAAGGGCGAGTTTCAATAATACACGACATACTTCCGAAATAATTTTAAGACCTGTCAATGTCAATTTGATATTTCATTCTAAAGACTAGCTGACCCACGCAACTTCGTCTGCGTCACATTTTCCATTATTGCTCCACTCCTATTTGTCTTAGCATGATGATATATAGCCTATAACCTTCCTCGATAAATGGGCTCTCTAACAATGAACGAATTTTTCAAATCGGTCCAGTAGTTTCGGAGCCTATTCAATTCAAACAAACAGACAAACAAATCGTTCCTCTTTATAATATTAGTATAGATGTAGAATACAAGTGCCGAAAGTAACTGAAAACACTACTTATAAATTAATATAGATACAATATTAAAATTACCTAAAAACTTAAAGAAGCCAAAAGCATAAGACAAAATAAAATATTCAACACTTTGTCTAAAAAGTGCGTAGGTATCGTAGGCAAACTTAATCAAAAAGAGGAAATATTTGATCAAAAAAATTAAAATAAAAACGAAAAGAATGGCTGACCTCCCAGGCCCGTCCATCTCGATCAAAGGGAAACAATTATGAAACATTTTAAAAAACAAACAAATAAAAAAAGTATTATAATGGGTAAAACAAAAAAATGTTCGCATTCTTCTTCCATTCGAGTTGAATTTTTTCTTAGGGTGGATTTCACAACCCTTTATGTTTAAAGGGGAAAGTAAAGCCAAAACAATACATGAGGTTTTTTTTCTCGAAGAACTATATTATGGTGCGGGAGTTGGATAGGTTTATTTTAAGTGGCTTTTTTTTCAAGTTTTACTTACAACAAAATTAACCGGTGGCACTTGTTATTAATAATAACGGATTAAAAGAAAGAGTTAATAACTCCTTATTTATTCATTGAAACCAAAAAGAGGTATATCATTGCTAATGATAAAATTGAATTATTTATTCCAATTAAATTTAGAACTAATAAGATTAAAAATAAAGCTGACAGAAGTTTTAAACTAACTCTTCTTAGTTACTTAGTTAGTAACTTTCTGTTAGCACCGTATATCACGTAATTGGTGAGTAATCAAATAATAAAAATAAACGAATAAGGAACGAAAACAATTACCTTCTTTAAAAAAAATTCACGCACCCACCACTTCACTAGACGCCTGTACTTTTTTTTTTACTTTTTGTTTAAAAAAAAATTAAAGAAAACATGTCTTTTTGGTATAAAGTAGATAGAAATAGACAAGATTTTGATTACGTAAACAGAGCTCTTGCATTGGTTACGGATTGGTTTACTGCAAATAATTTAGTTCTAAATGCTAAGAAAACGAAATGTATAAAGTTTGCCTTGCCAAACGTTAGAAATTTAGGTCCCAATGTAATCTTAAGTGAAGAGGTGCTTGAAACTGTGGACACTGCAGTATTTTTGGGCATAACTGTTGATTCCAAACTGCAATGGGGCCCACATATATCAAGCCTGTCGGGAAGGCTCAGCTCTGCCGCATACGCCGTCAGGAAAGTTAGACAATTTACTGACGTTGACACTGCTCGGTTAGTATATTTTAGTTATTTCCATAGTGTTATGTCCTACGGTATTATATTGTGGGGTAAAGCTGCTGATATACAAAATATATTTGTCTTACAAAAACGTGCTGTGCGAGCAATATATCAGCTAGGGTCAAAAGCTTCATTAAGAGAAATTTTCAAAGAGATTGGAATTCTCACGGTAGCATCTCAATTTATTTTTGCAAACATTTTATACATTAGGCAAAATATACAGTTATACAGTAAAACGAGTGACATCCATAATTTTAATACCAGAAACAAGCATAAGCTACATGCTCCTTCACACCGACTTCGTAAGGTCCATGATTCATTTGTGGGGCTCGGTATCCGTTTATACAATAAACTTCCACTTTCTTTTCTTGATCTGCCTTTTAACTCATTTAAAGCTAAAGTAAAATCGAACCTTTGTTCGAAGGCATACTATTCTGTTAATGATTATTTAGAAGATAAGAATAGTTGGTCGCTGTGTTGAACGCAAGACATATTATCATGTTCTTTTTCTATAAGTAGTTCTTTTATGACAGGTTATATGTGTTCATATAATATTGTTTTTTTTTTATTAATTTTTTTTTGTTTCGTTTTTGTCTTTTACTAATTATTTATGTAGGTCACTATGTAGGTAATTTTTTTTTTTAACGTCAACACTTGCTTGAGTGTGTATTTTGTTTTATAGTATCATAGAATGATAGTATGCTAGCTGTTATATAATTATTTTTTTTTTGTTTTGTGTCATGTACTAATTACTTTGCATTCTACTCAGTGTATAAATTCGAGTTCCTAAAACGTAACAGACAGATGTGTTGCTGGGGAGTTTGTTGGCCACTTCTTCTCCACAGCTAAAACACTAGGAAGTGGTGACGGGCGGGCGTTTTGGGGGACTGTCTTTTGTAGAACTTGACGTTCAAAAAGTGCTGGCCCTCAGCCTAATTTGAATAAATGACTTTTGAATTTTGAATTTTTGAATTTTGAATACACAGAAACACACGATGAGGAGTTTTAATTTGAAACCAATAACATGGTGTGCTGCACGGCTGTGTCAAAAACTAAAAGTTATTAGTAAGTTACAACCCACCACAAAAATTAGTAACAAGAAAAAGTCATGATAACTTTTCATTCCCAATCCAAGCTCCCGGGCTAACTCCATGGCCAGTGCCGCGGGTACGTCGTGTGTTAATTGTTTGTTCTTCATTATTTTCGACTTCAATTGCCCTTTTGTCTCGACCATTCTTTTCACAATTCCGCATTATTTCGAAGGCTTTCTTCCAGTAAACGATTCAGTTCATTTTTCAGCCTTTTCAGTGGCGAACCGTGCGTCATCATTAACTGAAAAACTGAAATTGTTTTTTTTTATTATTTTTCCGTGTCTGTCTTTCTTTTGGCTGTCGATGTGGAAATTTGGCGCGCGGTGAGCTGTTTCTTTTTTTTTGGAGATCATCAGCAATTAAAATTGTTTCGCCGACTGTACTTGATTGTTTGCTGTCGATTTTCTGGGTAGCTATAATAGGCTAGATTCCATCATCTACAAATTGCAAAACTATTTAGTCCGTCAGTAAGAGTATTGAAAATTAATGGACACGTATTTTTTGTTTTGTAAATCAATGAATATTGACAAAGATAAAACGCATCAAAACTCGGGAGTGGGGGCTCGTGACGTCACGACTCACTAAAAATTATGCGAAGGTGTGACGTATTGAGAATTTCAAAAGCGTCGTAACTTCGTCAATTTTGGTTCCCGTAACAAAAGAAAAAACACGGGTCAAATATTTTTTGAAAATCTAACTGACGGACTTATTAGATTTTTTCAGGACACAAGCCTATTGTAATTGTGGATTATCCATTTTGCAGGGCTGATAATCTATAAAAATATAATATAGCTGACCAACTGATGTCTACGGCTCGCTCTCGAGAACCACTCTATCTGATGGTGAAAAACAGCAAGAAAATCGGTACAGTAGTTTTTGAGTTTATCGAGAACAGCTAGTCTATTCTGTAAATAATCATTTCGATATCGACTTCACCTGAGTGACTAAGCTTACAAAGTGAACTTTATTTCACACATCATAAGGTCTTATATTTATACGAATTTGAAACTCACCTCGGATTCCGCTGTCGAGACACGAAAATGTTGTTACAGAATAGCACTGCAGACAAACGCGGCGGAGGATTTTGTTTTATACTTGTAGTGATTTAGTGAAGAGTTTGCTTGTTTGGTTGAACGCGCTAATCTCAGGAACTACTGGTTCGAATAGAAAAAATCATAGTTTTGGGTAGCCTATTCATCGAGGGAGCCTACAGGCTATATAAAATCACGTTAAGACCAATAGTTGCGCAGCATTAATTAAAAATGTGACGACATTGTGTGATGAGAACAATAATAAACTATTCAAGATGATGTAAAAGTGGGACAGGCAACAAATTATTTATTGATCTTACAAATTCGTCATTTCGCTTTTAATTGGAAAAGGGCCCAGAACACGTTGAATGCAATTCTGATTCACTGACCGAATAGGCTGGCTATTTTGGATAGGTTTGGTTGTAATACTACTTATATATACAACTAGCTGATCGACGCAACTTCGTCTGCGTCACATTTTCCATTAATGCTCGGGTCCTTTTAGTCTTAGCGTAATGATATATAGCCTATAGCCTTCCTCGATAAATGGGCTATATTCAAATCGGACTAGTAGTTCCTGAGATTATCCTCTACATACAAACTTACAAACAAGTGTTACCTCTTTATAATATTAGTATAGATATTCAGTAACGGTTTTTTTTTAAACTATATTTAGCTTTCTCGGGGTACTTAGCTACCTGTAAGATAAATAATATCTAGAAATAAATAATAACACATTCGATTTGTTCGTAAGCTCAAAATATAGGTACATACTAACCTCACTTCGTCACAGCATTAAAAAAAACTATCGAAACCGAAATGGCGTGTCAAGTTTTAATATCACCTTGTAAACAGTAAAAGACACTGGCCATTGCCGTCGTGACTAACAATTTTAGTAAAATCCAACTTAAAAATTAACACCACTGAGAAAAGCTCGCAAGCTATTTTGAACCTAATGACGAAAGAACTACGAGTGATGGTCTTTGTATTTACGTGGATCGAAACTCCCAAAATAACTTTGTAAATTAAAAAGATACGATCTACCACGTAAGTATATAGTCTGATGGGAGATAAAAAACTTTATACATATAGAGGATTTTTGGAAACACCGCTCCCGTCCCATAATTGGCCCAAAAAGTTTATCTTTTCAAAGAAGTTATGGTCATTTATGGTACAATATTGTCTCCGTAGACTCTTAAGGTACGTTCTCGGACTGTTTCCTTTAAGTTATGGGTTCGTGACGTTTGAAATAACTTATTTGTGTTTATATTGCCATGAGAATGTTGTAATTAGTGACTCATGCGGGAATCGGTTTTTGAACAGTTTGGTAGCCTAATGTTATCAAGATAATGAGATACTTGTAGGTACATTCAAAAAAATTTTTTACAAAAAAATACAACCGACTTCCAAAAAAAAAAACTACTAAGTAAAAAATAACTTTAATTTCGGAAGTCCGTGTTTTTGTTAGTTTCTTCGTATTTTGACACCGACTTCCGAAATTAAAGTTATTTTTTACTTTGTAGTGTGTTTTTTGGAAGTCGGTTGTTGGTATGTCGGTTTTTGTAAAAAGTTTTTTGCTTTTCACTTTTTCCCCACACCTAACAACACCACTGCAAAATCGCAGAAAAGCAAAATACGCAATTTCGATTACTTGGATGACATAAAACCATCATCCAAGTAGACGAGTTCCAGCTATTTCGATTTAAAATCCAAAGTTCGTAACTGATTTTGATAAAATTTAAATGGGACCAATCTGCGTATATCCTTTCAGATAAAACAATAATTTTTCAAATCGGTTCATAATTTTCGGAGTTATGAGGTAACAAACATTAAAAAAATACAACCGAATTGAGAACCTCCTCCTTTTTGAGAAGTCGGTTAAAAATGGTCCGACTTTGGTCGCAGGCTGGTCAAATACTGCTGTTGTATTCTGTCAATACCCCATCGCGTGAACTGAGGTGGAGAAAACATGTATTGACATGTCATTCCATCGTTCATTTTTTGTAAAGAGTGTCAGCTCACTTAATCTTCAATTCACCTAAGCTTACACGGGAAGATGTACAACATTGCGGTTCTCTAAACATGTCGTAGTGAACACTTAGGCGAAGTGAACGACAAGTGAGCTGTCAAACCATACAAACAAGATGGCATGGCTGCTCACTTGTTCACTCCACCTAAGTGATCACGGTGAGATGTCAACCAGAATCACCTCAGAACGTTTTCGTAATACTTTTTGCGCACAGCTTGGAATTCCCTTCCGGAAACTATTTTCCCGAAAGTTATAACCTGGGAGTCTTTCAATACAGGGGTGAGTAGGCTTCTATGCGCTTGCCTAGACTCTTGATTTGTTTAGATGCTTGTGCCTCATCATCAATCAAATGATCATAATACATCTCTTTTTTAACCGACTTCCCAAAAAGGAGGAGGTTATCAATTCGGTTGTATGTTTTTTTATTATTTTTTTTATTTATTACTAGCTAATGCCCGCAACTTCGCCCTCTTGACAAACTATATACTAAAACCTTGCTCAAGAACCACTCTATTCACTGGTGAAGACAGCGTGAAAATCGGTGCTGTAGTTTTTGAGCTTATCACGAAAAGAATGAGTTTAGTCGTGGCGGAAGACTTTGTTTTATAATATGTAGTGATAGTGATATTCCGAGGTTAAACATAAAACAGCCGCATAGGACGATCTACCAGGTTAAGCAACGCTTACCAAGGTTGGTCTGTGGATGGGTGATCATCTTAACATACCGAGTTTCTTCCGTGCCTCGGAAAGCACGTTAAGCCGTTGGTCCCGGCTGTCATTTGTGGATCTTTGGTAGTCGTTACGGATAGTCAGAAGCCAGTAAATCTGACTCCAGTCTTGCCAAGAAGTACCGTGTTACCCAGTTAACGGGTTGTGGAGGTCTGGTAGGCAGCCGCTCTACGTAAAAATACGGGTATTCAGCTAAATCCGGTTTGACTGGAAGCCGACCCCAATACAGTTGGGAAAAGGCTAGGCAGATGATGAGTGATATTCCGCTAATCTTACAATTACGTAACCGATATTAAGAAAAAGACTTCACTATAAAATTTTGTTAAGTATAAAAACTCTCTTTAACCAAATGGACTCTGCAAGTATACTACGTCATTATTCCTACCATTTGGTATACCCCATATGAGGATAAAGTGATTGACGAATATGGCATTTGCTGTCTTCAAAGTATCCTGTTTCCTTATTTCTTTAGTATGTAAGATCAGTTTTGACCTTTGTATTACGTGATGACAAGTTTTGATGTGAAATGAGATGAAGGCTTTTTCAAATATCCTTTTAATTTTTTGAATTTAAATGTGTTTGCTCTTGGTCAGATATGACAGACACAAAGTCTAAGATGGAGCGAGCTTACCCAGAAGGAGCATGTTCACTTTAACTTTGAAGAGTATTCTTAAATCTGAACTGATATTGTGAACAGGTAACAATGTTTGAATAACTTTTGAAACCCTGATTCGATTTCAAAAAATTCCGGAAAGCTGCACCAGCTTGCGTGCGAATTTTTATGACGAAAAAATTGCACGTTTCCTGCGAATTAGGCCATGAGTGCAAAGCCGCGGAGAAAAGGTCCAATGTCTGTTATCAAAACAAAACACTACTAAGTATAAAAAAAATAACCTTAATTTCGGAAGTCAGTGACCGACTTCCGAAATTAAATTTATTTTATGCTTTGTAATGTTTTGATTGGAAGTCGGTTATTTTGTAAAATAAAGTTTTTCATTTTTCACTTTTATGTGGTACTTAGACGACATCTTCGTCTACGCAGAAATTAAAATATAAAAATGCTCTTAAATTATAAAAAATATTACGGAACCACATGACAAGTATTTTCATCGTATCGTATAGTTCATCGAACTAAAAAAGAGTCATAGAAATCGGATCACAAACCTAGGAGTAATCGGTATACGGAATTCGGAATTGAAAAACTTCTCTTTTTTGGAAGTCGGTTAAAAATAGGCAGACCCCAGCTGTCTCCTTTTAACAGTGTTATCGTTTTCAGCAGTGCTAAAGAGTAAGATTAGTAGACATCATTTATGAATCATCATCAAAATTATGGTTGATGCGATGGCTTTTACACATTCCTTTTTTTGTTCCTTCATTTCATCCATGCAATTTTTTATTGATAGCTCTTTTTTCTATACATGCCTTTCTAACTAGGTATTGTCTCCTAAACAAGACAATTACCAACATAAATAAATTAAATATAAACCTGAAATATTTTTTTAAATTCTTTTTTTTAATTATTATTATTTTTTTATGTAGGTAATCAAATGCCATGCCACTTTATTTTTATTTGCTGTACACTTGACATATTTATAAATTTAATTATTATTAATATTTTTAAATTCAATCTATTGACATGCCACTTAATTTTATTTTCTTGTTTTTGTTAATTTTGTACGTCAAAACATAGTGCACATATTTAATTATAACCTAACAGTAACCATGTACTATGTTTTACAAAATAAATTATTGAAAATAAATGATTGAAATGTCAACATTTTTATAGACATCTTAAACTTTGTGGGCCCCTATACTCAAAACCGATACATCTTGAAGAATCGAAGGTGTCACATAAACAAAGACTTTTATGTAACCCAATCCGATTCGGGAGCCTCGGTTAAAGTAAGACATAAATATAGAAGTTATGAGTTTGGAGAGGCGACGCGATACGGTGTCAGTGTTTACACTGCTGTAGGCAAGTGTGAGTCTGCTCTTGTTGATGTTTCTTTGTTATGTCACTTTCTGCAGTTGCTTCTTAGAATTTGATGTGTGATTAATCTTGACTTTCCTCTTCATTTCTTTTGGATCTTGTTTTGCCAGCATTAAAAGCACTGCTTGTTAATTCGTGTTTGAAAAAATCTATTACATCCATCAGTTAAAGTGATTTTTTTTTTTCAGTAAGACATGCTCAATATTTGTCTATTTTTAAAACAATGGTCAAACATTACCTTTCTCTTTGATCGTTTTTACTTGTTTTCTATGTTTTTTATTTCATAATTACAATTGTATTTATTTACCTATCATGTATTTATTCATATAAATCGTATACCTAAGACCACCTACTTCCTTTCTCTTTAAATTTTAAACAAAAGTTGTCTTGACAAGATCGCTCTTAGCGATAAGGCCGCACATTGTGTCACCCTATGTAATGTTTTCTTCGTCTATTTTTTCTGTAACTTATATGGTGTACCTGTACATAATAAAGAGTATTCTATTCTATTTTTTTTTAAATATTGGTCCCGCATTTTTTCACTAGCCCGCTCTGACAGACAGACGCATAGAAAGATGGACGGACAGCTTTTTTTGTAGATGGCCACTCGCAATGGTTAACCCTAGAAGGTTACACTCCGGACTTGCAATGGACGGATAGCGGAGGCTTAGTAATAGTTATCGTACATAATAATTCCGTTGGTTAGCCTTTGAGTGCGGAAGTTCGAAATTTCGCATTATGATATACTTCTTAACAATAAGTGATGTCATCATGTCACCTGCCTCGTCTCCTGCTCTTGGAGGTGCTTTATATTTATATGTAATTATATTTGTATTTAAAAAAAAAACGATCTCCTAAATGCCTCATTTCCATGTTGATTACAGAAGTAATACTGTTTGTTTTCAGCAGTATATTGCATCAACTCGCTTTCAATCTTCAGCTGTATTACATAAGTCAACTTCTTCAACAATTGCTTTTTCTGCATTTAATTTTGTTTATTCAATTTCCGTACCAGCAAATTTTAAGACGCTAGTTACATAAATTAAACAAGATGACAAAACAAGCCATACTTTCTAAGCCCGATCTTCCATTTCCCATATCTACTCGTTTCATATGCGCACACGCATCCGATGTCTATCAGCGAGATGAAAGGTGACCGAGCACAGAACGAATGCCGTGAATGCTAAACACAGTACTCGTTTTGTCTATTAATATTACCCGACTGTTACAATGACCATATCTAGAAGGTTTTGGATGTCGCAATTCGGTTTCGGATTTATTTTAATGTTTTTGGTAATTTTTGGTAGTGTTCTGTAGGGAAATCACGTTTAGTATTCGAGCAACAGTCTGTGCCATCTCCTCTACGTCCTATTTATTTTATCACCTATATTTTTATTGTATGTATTTATTTTTTACTTTCTCGGGTCCCTGGAGACCCGGTCCTTTGGTAGGCATACGAGGGGCCGAAACCAACTCGCAGAGGCCCCGTTAGACATTTCAAATATAATGGGGCACCAACCGGCGATTATCCATGTATTCACTGAAAGTATTCCCAAGGACAATCCCCGGTTGGAGCAGTACTATTGCAGAATATGGAAACAAAAAATGAAACGCTTTGGGTTTGGGTGGTTTAGTGGACTGATAATCGCTTATTATAGAAGAACTATTGGCCCCTGCCTGACCACTAACAATAGTATGTATTTATTATAATTATTCGTTTATTTGTTTCAATATTATTACTTTTTATGCTGCTCCGATCGACGTCAAACTGTCAACACCGGCTGTCACTGAAAACCAGCGCTGTGGCTTTGTCTCGCACACGAGTCCCAGCATTATGCTGCGAGGTGGCCGTTTTGCGCGGATTTGACGCATATCTTTCCAATTTTTCATGTAAATAAGTGTACTTTTTGTGTATTTTCGGTATGCGTCACACTTGGCGCAAATAAACTCTCTTTTTCTTTCTTTTTGTTTTGCATATTGTCAAATAAATTAAGAAAGCATATTCTATATGCGTGGACTATGATCACTTTATATTCCACTAGAGTTGTTTGAATTTTTATTACGTTGCAATTAGGTACCTTAACTTTTTTTCATGTTACAATGACAGATCTAGTTAGATCCTGGTATAAGGACAATAGAAGACTTATCTTCCTTTTCCTCATCAGAGCTTTCACATCTGACGTCATCATTGCTTTTTCTGTACACATGATTCAGTTTAACTTTCTTACCGGTTTATTTACCGTACCTTAGTTTGCTTATTGTTATCAGAATCCAAACCTTTTTATTCTTTACTCTCATCAGAGACAACAAAGAACAATTATGCATAAAGTTTTAAAGCCACAATGACTAGCTTGTTCACAAATCCTCCGCGGTTATCTGCGGCATCTTGTAGCGAAATATTAAACGTCGCCGCGTGCGCAAGTTATTGATATTCTTTTGCGACCGCTAATAAAATGGTGGCGAACATGACTTGTTAATTCTCTGCCGATTTAAGATGTATGTCGTTTGGTTCGTATTGTTTATTAATTTATTTGTTTGTATTAATTACCGATGTTTCTTTTATTGTATCAATATGTTCTTCCTTCTTTGTTAAAATTTGTTCTATTGTTTTAATTTTTCCTTTGTTTTATTCATTAGGTGACAGAAAGTCATGTTTACTCAGATACGGCGCCGAATCTTCATTTTTATTATTTGAAGTGGGTTCGCTCTTGTTTCTAGTTTAGATCAGAGTACTTTTACAATGTAACCTTAAATCAATGACCGTCACTAAATCCACCGCCAAAGTCAATAAAAACATTTTCTGCATAATTTCTGGTAACATCTATCAGAATGAATTTCCTGGCGAGTTTTATGTCCCTATTAATTTGTAGAATCTTCATCATCACGACATAATGTTGCCGATAACTTCCTCTGACCCTTCATTCTCATAAAGAAGCATTTGCATCTAAAATTCTCAATACTGAGAACCAATATCATCGAACACAATACTGATCATGACTCTAGAACCTTAACTCCTAAGCCATAAGAACAATAGTCCTCTGGCGATGAGCACAGGTGGAAAGGTACAGATCCATAGGACATTAGCATGCAGGCGGCAATCGCAACCCGATATGACAAGCCCGTGTTAGTGCTTTATGATTTTAGATTTTTCTGTTAAACGTCATACTCGCCGCTGCGTGCGTTTGTGTGGCTTTGGAAGAGATTAGACTGGCCATGGTTTCTTCAAATAGAAATTTGATACTACTGATTCGTTTTATTAATTATTTAGCTGGTCTAATCTACAGAGATTTTTTCAAATATCATTTATTTATTTAATACTTCACGCACACAAATTTACAGAGGTGGACTTTAGCCTTAGACATTTTCTACCAGGCCAGTCGATTTTTATATGCTGACTAGCTGACTCGGCGAACTTCGTTCCGTCTAACAGTCGATTCCTTATTTTTTTTTAATAAACGTAAGTTATTCCTTATTACATCAGCTACCTGCCAATAAAAGTCCCGTCAAAATCGGTCCAGCCATATCAGAGATTAGCCGGAACAAACGGACAGACAGACAAAAAATGTAAAAAGTGGCATTTTGGTGTATGTACCGATATATATTCGTTTACATGTGGTAAAAAACGATTATTTCACTATTACAAACAGACACTCCAATTTGATTTATATGTATAGATGTATAGATAATCTGGATGATCTATAAATTGTGCAGCTCATCTTAATTCTTACTGACCATTCTTCGCCGTACTTGAACCAACAACGATTCTCATAGTTCAAGTATTGTGAGGGACTATTTTTCGCATCTTAACTAATATTATGTGAAACTGAGTTAGTTTAAAAGATTTATGAAATAAATATTTTTATTATTTTATTATTATTATTATAGTTTCGCTTTCGGGTCTAAATCGCCATGAATCTATTTTGGTTCAGTTTTGGTAACGCGACCGAAAACACAAGCAAAAGCTTGTTTAATATAACTTTTATTACCGCCTGCATCTTCTCCTTCACCATCTCCGATGCTTCTCCTCTCTCCATTCCCAACTCTATCGTCTCACGATCCCACATCGTTGTCAGTGTACGTATTCATTGTTTTTATATTATTTATATTGTTTTGGTCCCTCTGTACAAATTAAGACATGAGATAGGCACGGTGCGTGCTGTGAGCATTGCTTTATGATCGTCGATGGTACAACTTTATTGCATTCGTTTCGCAAGTCGATGCGGTGTAGTGTTTCTTCAGCGTTCTTCGTCGATTGTTTTTTGTCATTGGCTGGGAGATCTCTGTGTTTGTGTTTATTGATTTTTCTAATATTGTTATGTAGTTGTTTACTTTTTTTTTTTTTGAAGCGTGTGTTTTTTGAAATTTTCTCTTGTTACGGGAGATGCAAACTTTTTTTACTTTTAGAAATTCAGCCACAAGTCTTGCCAACATTACCCAGTTGCTAAGTTCAGAGAGAAGAGATCAGATGCCAACCTAATCTTCAAAAGCTACTAGTAAAATATTCAACTTTATCCTTTTAGATGGGAAGGAGCTCGTGGCTAAATAATAACAGCCACACAGGTCGAGGTTAAGCAACGCTTGCCAAGGATGGTTCGTGGATGGGTGATCATTTTCACAAATCGAGTTTCTTCCGTGCCTCGGATAACACGCTAAGCCGTTAAACCAGGCTGTCATTTGTAAATCTTTGGCAATCGTTACGGATTGTCAGAAGCCAGTAAATCTGACTACAGTCTTGCCAAGAAGTACCGTAGTGTTACCTAGTTAATGGGTTGTGACCGACCCCAGCGTAGTTGGGAAAAGGCAAGGCAAAAAATGCTTTTAGACAGGAAGTAAACTCAATTATGATGATGATGTAATACGGTCGATTTCAGCCAAGGCGATTGCTTGAGTTCCGCTGTAGTTGACGTTTGTGAGCGCATGAGGCTTATGTAACCAATCTTCTGTGTGAAGATCCCTAAGGATCTAACCACTGTCACTCCATATTATAAAACAAAGTCCTCCGTGCTTGTCTGTCTGTTCGCAATTAACTCAAAAACTACTGCAACGATTTTCTTGCCGTTTTCACCTATAGATAGAGCAAAACCGCTGACATTAGCTAGCCTAATTTAAACTTAGTTTATTTAGTTGGGCAAGGGCTGAGCAAATTAATACAGACAACATTTTTAAAACAGTATTTTTATTTGTGGCTTTGTCTCGCACACGAGTCCCAGCATTATGCTGAGAGATAGCCGTTTTGCACGGATTTGACGCATTTCGGGAAGAAATGCGTCAAATCCGCGCAAAACAATTGTAATTTTGTGTTTTTGGTATGCGTCATTCTGGCCGCAAATAAACACTTTTTCTTTCTTTTGTTTTTCTATTTTATTTTGAATATTAACAATTGGAATTGCAATTGAGAGTTAACAATGATGGCAATCTTTGAATTATAGTAATAGTGCAGACGGCTACAATTATTTTTTAATTACCATAGGTGATTGCTCGAATCTGATAATAAATGCACTGCTACTGAGAACCAGATTGATCAGGAATTTACAATTAATTACTGCAACTAATATTAATTACGTCAAGGTAGCTGAAGTATTAGAAGCTAAAGGAAACTCTAAATCCATCAACTTGGTATTCAAAAACACTATTTCTAAACTAAAGATGGATTCTACTTTCTAGGAAACATGAATGATTAGCAAATAGACTAAATCTAGCATCAGAATTTATATTTCCTAATTCTTGGTAAGTTCTTGAATTTTACTAAATAAGGACTAATTAAAATTTCATAGAGAAATTACGACGGGGGCGTTTGTGTTTATAATTCATTTTATTTAAGGCCAGGTTACACCTAGTGATTCGTATATGTCAACTGTGCGGTGTCCATTTGACTGTGCTGAAGTTTACGCAAACGATATTATTGTGTAGTATCCGCACAATTGCTACGTAAATCCATAATTTGCATAATACAGTTACATAAACACACAGACGTCTTTGTGTAACTTGTTGAAGAAAATATTAAGGTACTAGCTTTTGCGGTTTTTCCCGTTTCTGTAGGAATTTCGGAAAAATCTTCTTTTTATCCCACACACTCTCCAAGCACCTTCATGCCAAACAGCAACGTACGTAGCTGTTCGTTGTCCTATAATGAGATTGTGCTTGCACAATACTTGTTACAGCAAATCGTTTTGCTATAACATGCTTTATTGCAAATTAGAATTTGTGCACTATAGCAAAATAGTGCGTGTAACCTGCCCTTTATAAATAAGTATGTTGGATATCAAGAGCTGTTAATTGGACGCTCAAAACACAATTCAGTAGGTTATAATTAGAGTTCCCTTTAAGAATACAGCGTGGCCTTTTTGGAATGTGTCCAGAGACACTACTATGAATCTTAATCGTATTTGGAGAATAAAGTTTAGTATTTATTTACTTTAGTACTGTTTATTTAATTAGGCCATGTAGTACCTATTACTTTATATCGTTTACTATTTTCGATTTTATGCAACTGAGTTGCAATCCACCATTTAGATATCAATATTTATTCAATTTTTTCATGGGTGGTCCTTGTATTATACTAAACTCCGCCAAATTAATGGGGTCATAATTTTAAGGTCATAACTGAAGCGAAGAGCCTAAGTATTAGTAATATATTTGAATGTAGTGGTATTGAACTTATAGAACACAAAGTAGTAATATTATGTATTTATCGACCACCAAAAAGTGGAAAGGACTATTTCGACTTATTTTTTACTAGACTGGCAGAGCTTTTAAACAGAATAAGCTATACAACTAAAAAAGTTATAATTTGTGGAGACTTTAATATTAACAGGTTAGATAATAATAATATATCCCGACAGTTTGAGCAACTGCTAGCTGGCTACAATTTACAATTGTCAATAAATGAACCGACTAGATTAGGTAGCATGACTTGCATCGACAATATAGCCCATAATATTAAAGGCTCAAAATCAAAAGTTCTAGAACTTTCACTGTCTGATCATACTGCACAATTAATGACATGCCCCGTAAAAAAAAGTTATCACATTACACACTGGTACAAATCTAAACGAGACTATTGTGAGGATAACATAAGAAAGTTTATAAATTGCATTGAAAATCTTAGTTTTACAGAATGCTACACAGATTGTGATCCTGAAAAGGCTTATGATACTTTCTTCGACCTATTTAAACTGTTTTACGATCTGTGTTTCCCTATCATAAACGTCAAAATACCTATTTTTCGGAAGCCCAAATGGTTAAGCAAAGGTATTAGAGTGTGTTCAAAACGAAAACGTCAACTTCTCTGGAAATATAGGTTAACGAAAAGTCCGCAGGATAAAAAATACTTTAAAGACTATACAAAAAGACTAAAAACCATAATTAAAAAAACACAGATATCACAAAATAACTATTTTATAAATGCAGCTACAAACAAAGCAAAAGCAATTTGGCAAATCGTAAATAATTATAAAACTGTGACGCCTAAGGAAGACATTAAGAAAATTAAAGTAAATGACAAAGTAGTAATATTGCCGCAAGAAATAGCTGAATCATTTAATACTTATTTTATCGAAGATATTAAACCAATGCCTAAGGGAAATGATGACTATCTAAAAACAATGACATATAATAGTTGCAATTCAATGTTCATGAAACCAACAAATCCGTGTGAAGTTGACCAGATAATAAAAGGACTTAAAAATACTAATAGTACAGGTTATGACAATATAAATACTAAAATTATTAAACGTGTATCTCATTTCATAGCTCCAGTACTTAGCACCATTATAAACCTGTGCCTGGAACAGGGAATATTTCCCTCAAAACTCAAAATCACTTTGATAAATCCATTGTTTAAAAAGGAGGATAGGGAACAGATGAAATTTTATAGACCTATAGCCTTAATACCTGTTATCGCAAAAATTTTTGAAAGAGTTATTTATAACAATATATATAATTATTTTGAAGCAAATAACATATTCACAAAAGAGCAATTTGGATTTCGTAAAGGCAAATCGACTAGCGACGCCCTTTTAAATTTTTTAAAGACAGTTATGACAGGACTTGACAACAAAAAACAAGTAACTGCAATATTTATGGATATGTCAAAAGCCTTTGACCATGTAGATCATAATATCCTCATAAATAAATTAGAAAAGTACGGAGTGAGAGGAAATACATTAAATCTAATTAGATCATACTTAAAAAACAGGTTTCAAATAACTGAAATATCTAGAACAGCTGATGATACAAAATATGAACAAACGTTTAAGTCAGAGCCTAAAATTGTTAATTACGGAGTGCCCCAAGGAAGTATTCTCGGCCCGCTTTTGTTCATAATATATATCAATGACCTCCCGAAAGTCATAAATAATGATATGATATTATTTGCAGACGATAGTACTGCTATATTTACTGACGAAATTCAAGAAAATTATGAAATGGACATCAATAACTCCCTCGAAAGTATAATAAATTGGTTAAGGGCTAACAATTTAAAAGTTAACATTGACAAAACATGCTATATGTCCTTTGCAAATAAAAATAAAAAAAATAAAAATCTTCAAATACATTATAAGGGGGAAACGGTGAAGGAAGTCACGACCATAAAATTTCTTGGCTTTCAAATTGACTCTGGACTGAACTGGAAAACGCAAGTTGACCATGTTTGCAAAAAACTAAATCAGTTTTCGTACGCCCTCTATATGTTACGAAAAGTTACAAGTGTGAGTACTTTGCTGAGTGTCTATCATGCATATGTGGGCTCCACATTAAGATATGGCATCCTCTTCTGGGGTAATTCAGCAAACAGGGAGTACGCTCTTAAAGCCCAAAAAAAATGTCTCAGAAGTATATGTGGCCTTAGAGAGACTGATTCATGCAGACCAGTATTCAAAAGATTGAACATCTTGACCTTACCTTCATTATATATATTCGAAGCAGCAATGATGATAAAACGCGATATAGGTAGTTATGAAACATTGAGAAGTGCAAGGCACAAAACTAAACTAAGAGGCTTTATATGTCGAACTGTAAAGTTTAAATCAAGTGTGTTTGGGATGGGAATAAAAATTTATAACAGACTTCCAATTTATATTAAAAATATCCCATCCTTGAATATTTTCAAGGTCAGGCTTAAAGAGTTTCTTGTAAGTAAAGCTTACTATTCAATTAATGAATTTCTGAATGACCGAGCTATTGATTAAAGTATGATAAATTATGATTATGGTTCATAATCATAATTTATAATCATTCAAAACGAATTTGAATTTAATGAAGTAAAAAGGGTCCATAACGTAATTTATTTTAATTGAAATGGCCATGTAATTAATATTGTAACAATCATGTATTTTTTTAATTGAAATTGACATGACGTAATTATTGTAACCGGCGTAATTTATTTTATTTTTAATTGAAAATGACATTTGAACATTGTAGTAAGTGTAATTATGACCAGTGATGTATTTAATTTAATTTTATTTTATTTATTTTTTTTTTTTAAAAACCATTGTACACCCCATGGGTATGTTACAGAGATACAAATAATTATAAGAACTGACCATACACCTGTAAGAAGCAATAAATGAATTTTGAATTTGAATTTGAATTTGAAATTTCTCATAATTCCCTATGTGTTCCAGGACTGCGGTGACCCTTTCGAACAAATTTCTCAACCCTGGCAGGCACTGGTCCTAGCGGGCCCCTTTGCTGACATCTCATTGAGGCGCGCGCAGAACACAACGCGCCGTCGACTCGGGCCTGGTTCTGTGACTCCCGTAGTATCAGCCACAGATCCTGATTGTATCTTTACTTAATCTTGTGATATTACTGCATGGATTTCTTGATTCCAATCCACCTCACTATGATCTTCAATAATAATGTCTGAAGACAGTTTAGTTCGCAAACCCTTAGTAGTGTTCGTTCCGTCATAACCACTGTCATATTTGTTGTTTATAATGATAGAGATCCGCTAATCCAACAGGACAGTTTCTTTGTCCGGCTGTTCGCTTTTGATCTTAACGTTGCCACCCAAGATGGAAGTGTTTATTAACACTTTTATAACTTGATTTGTATTTATCAACCGTCTAATTTGATTCTAAATAAGGATAATTATGTTTTAGAAAAAAAAAAAAATGTGACAACCTGTTTTTAATTAGACCAGAGTAGTATTATCTGCAAGTTTTCAAATTCGCGTCTCAATCGCATTCTGTAAAAAATGTATGAAAATTGAACTTTTTTGACAGTTTGCGATATACTTGCGAATGTGAATGCTATTTAAAAATTAGTAGTATTGATCTTCATGTGTCTAAGTGATGATTGGCGTTCAAGGACTGGTAGAAGTAATATCGGTTGTCTAGCAGCGAGATAGACAGACGGCATCGTTGACATCGAGGGAAAACTTGGATGAGGGTAAATCAAAGATTCAAAGCATTTATTTCAAATAAACCATTTACAGGCACTTTTGAATTGTCAAGGTCGGTCAGTCAAAAACATGAAGCTATTTGCACGTTCCAAAGCGTAGATCTCTATGGAGAAGAACGTGCAAGAAACTCCACGGACACAATTTTAAATCATGTTATGTTTACAATAAAGTGAACAGTCCACATCCATCCGCTGCCATGACCTTTAAATCATCGGTCCATCGTGCCGCAAGGTGTCGCGGACGCAGTCTCCACTCTGACACATGTTTCCATCGACCGTCAGTCCCTCTACAGAACAGACATGGCCAGCCCATCTTCACTTCAGCATGCTGATTCTACGCGCAATCTTAATGATTTTAGTTCTCTGGCGAATGATTTCGTTGCCAATTCTAACTTAAATGCCAGCCTTATAAGCCAATTTAAATAGCCATGTTTTGAAGCGAAGTACTAAAAGAGTTGCAATACATCTGCCTAGGCTTTTCCCAACTATATTGGGGTCGGCTTCCAATCAAACTGGATTCAGCTGAGTACCAGTATTTTACGTGGAGCGGCTGCCTACCAGACCTCCACAACCCAGTAACTGGGCAACATGGTACTCCCTGGCAAGACTGGTGTCAGATTTTCTGGCTTCTGACTACCCGTATCGACTGCCAAAGATCTACCAATGACAGCCAGGACAAACGGATTAACGTGCTTTCCGAGGCATAGAGGAAACTCGGTATGTTAAGAGGGTCACCCATCCACAGACTAACCTCGGCAAGCTTTGCTTAACCTTGCAGATCGACCTGTGCGGATGTTAATTTTTAGGCACGAGCTTCTCGTGTCAGCTTTATAGCCAAATAGAGGCCGCCCGCGACTTCGTCCGCGTATAAATCTCTTTATTCCCGTGTTAATCCCGATCCCTCAGGAACTTCGGGATAAAAAATAGCCTATGTGTTATTCTGGGTCTTCAGCTACCTACATACCAAATTTCATCGTAATCGTTTCAGTAGTAATTGCGTGAAAGTGTAACAAACATCCATACATACTCACAAACTTTCGCATTTATAATATTAAGTAGGATTCAAATAGCCAGGTTTTGGAGCGCAGCAGGTACTTATAGAGTTTTTACAATCCACACATGTAGTATTCTGCATAGGTATGTAAACAGCTCAGTCCAACAGAATATCTGCAAAGCTATGCGAAGCTTGTGATCCCGATGTTAATTTTAATGTGTGCAACACAATTATCACTCCACACTACAGTTGCTAATTTACGCAATTGCATCACTACTGCGAATGTGGTCTGTATATTTTGGTTCAATTTGATTCTGTCTTTCAGGATTTAATTTAGCGTTTTTAGTGTGACCTGGGTATTGGCACTGGTGATAATTACTTGGGTATTGGGGAATTATCTAGAGCCTATCGACACCAGAGAACTTTAGTTATACCTACTCCATTTGTCTATTTGTTAAATCGGTCAAGTGCGAGTCGGACTCTCACACAGAGGGTTCCATAGCATAAACCGAAGAAAACATGTTTATTGTATGCGTGTGTGTGTAACAAGTTTATTGTGTGTATCAAACCTAGACTTGGGTTTCTCAACAGTTTTGTTTTTTAAACCTACACCAAGCTTTGTGTCCGAAAACTGTCAATCTGCGACGCCTTAGGAGATTTTTGGAATTATAGGCTTAGCCGCCGGTTTGCATAGAAGCAGATTTCTTTGTGTAGATAGTTTATGACAGGTTATATGATTGTGTTCATATAATTTTTGTTTTATTATTTATTTTATTTGTCTGATTATTTAGGTCATTTTTTTATACTTATTTAATCCACATGCGTCAACACTATTGCTTAAGTGTGTATTTTGTTTTAGTGTCAAACAAGTAATAAATATATATTTTTTTTGTGTCATGTAAATTTTAGAAGGAATTTTGAATTTTGAATTACTTTGCATACTAATTAATGTTAAATTCTAGTTCCTAAAACGTAACAGACAGTTGTGTTGCTGGAGAGTTTGTTGGCCACTTCTTCTCCACAGCTAAAACACTAGGAAGTGGTGACGGCCGGGCGTTTTGGGGGACTGTCTTTTGTAAAACTTGACGTTCAAAAAGTGCTGGCCCTCAGCCTAATTTGAATAAATGACTTTTGAATTTTGAAATGTATAAGTGTGACCAAAATCGTTCAGCGAAACGTGAATGGAGCTGAATAAGTATGTGTAATCCCTAAATCGCCTTGTTTTGATAGCTCCAAAGGAGGTGTGTGTTAAGATGATGGTCTATAGTCAGTCAGTCATTAAGAGGAAACGCGGGCGGAGAGACTTTGTATGTAAATAGTCATAATTCGAGGTTTGGCTCTCGCCTGTTTCCTTATTCAATATTGGATAGATTTAAGAGATATTTCATGAACTGAATAAGAAGAATATATTTTGTGTCGCTTGATGATATATTAAACGTAAAAGCACTAGGACCCTCAAAACATGCTCAAAATTTTCCAATAAACTGCTGTCAAAAGAGCCTTACTGAACAAGTTTGGCTACTACAACTATTAATGAATAGAAAAAAACATAGGGGCACAGTTTATATCCTTCTTATTCAGCTTGTGTAATATCTATTGAATCGATTTAATATTGGAGGAGGAAACAGGGGAGAGCCAAACCTCGAAATATAACTTTTTACATACGAAGTCTACAAGCCCACATTTCCTCTTAACGAATGGTTGGAGCATTGAGTGGCTCGCCGTCAGATCAGAACCAGGCGCGCGACGCTCGCCTCTAAGAGATAACACAATAGAAGACGGAGTCCGCTAGGGCCAGTGCCTGCCATTATTGCGCAATTTTGTTCGAAAGAGTCACCGCGACCCTGGAACGCAAATAACATTAGGAGGAACACGGATGGGCTTTAGCAAGTAAGAGTATGATACTCCGCTTCGGGGGGGGAGTCATTTGATGATTTCTTTTTTTTTACTATTGATAGGCATACGTTTGACCACTATCTCACATGATGGTAAGCGGTGACGCGGTCTAAGACGGAGCTTGCCTAGAAGTAACCTATTCACTCTTGACTTAAAGAATCCCAGGTTGTAGCTATCAGGAAACACAGACTCAGGCAGGGAATTCCACTCCTTAGCTGTACGCACAATGAATGTATTCCCAAAACGTTTTGTGCGTATAGATGGGAGGTCCACCATGTACCTACTGGTGGCGCATCGCCGTACGTCTTGTGGTCCGATCATAGAACCGGCTTGGCGGAATTAAATTATGCAATTCCATCGCACATTCTTTCAAATGCAACCGATAGAAAACCGACGGGCCAGCAACTCGGCGTCGATGTTAAAACTTTGGAGCTTTATCACCAATAAAAAAAAATTGATGGATCGACTCCTCTTCTTCGTCTCCCATAATATCAGTATAATCTAAACATCAATTCTCTTTGCTGTGGTCATCACAATAAGCCAGTCTATAAAAGTGCAAAGAGGTTGACTGCTTAGATTACGGCTGAGCACAGAAATATAAAAAATCTATGCGGCTGAGGTACTAAACTGTTGCCCATCACCGCATCTCTTATATCCCACACAATTAATTGTCAAAGAAATTAACGACATTTGCAAATAGTTTAACACCGTTTTACGAACGAAGTGCGCCTATTTGCGAGATCGCACGTAATAATAACGTATGATACGTCACGGCAACACTGTGACTCATATCAGACTGACAAGGTTATTGGAACCGCTCCAACGGGGAGTTAGGATTGTGGTACGTTGGTGTGTAAGCGAACGTTCGGAGTTTTTACTGAGACAAATCTTTGTTTCATGACCAATTGATTACCACTTACCAAAGGCTCTTACGTAGAAGTGGTCCTGAAGTGGAAATTATATTTATTTTTGCCAACGCTAAGACAGTTGAGTCGTTTCTCCGGGACTCGTCGGGCTTCATTAGCTCGGCGTTTTTCTGGTGATCGCCACTGTTGATTCTGGACTTGGGAATGTGAGCGGGCTTGTACCATTTAAAAAAAAGGCTCTTCTATATCTTTACTAATATTATAAAGAGGTAAAATTTGTTTGTAAGTTTGTAAGTTTGTATGTAGGGGGTAATCTCAGGAACTTCTTGTCCGATTTGAAAAATTCTTTCAGTATTAGATAGCCCATGTATCAAGGAAGGATATAGGCTACATATAATCACGCTAAGACTAAAAGGAGCCGAGCATTAATGGAAAATGTGACGCAGACGAAGTTGCGTGGGTCAGCTAGTACTAGATAAATTGAAACTCGATCGGCGAAAATTGTTGTCAAGAGGGCCAATTCTACGTGTTTTTAAGCAAGTAGCAACCTGTCGAAAGAAAATCTAGGCAAATTTTCATAGATTTTTGACAGATTGTGACTGAAATACGAATGCTTTATGAATGCTTAACGAATGCTAAATGCTTAAGTTGAATTGGCTCTCAGGAGTCCAAAATGTTTTTGGGTATGGTATTGATATGCGCTATCGAAATTGCATGTGATCCATAACTGATATTTTGGAATTTTCGCCTACTGTTATCGTTGTTAAAATGTTACTTTGTGATTTTTATTGATGTACTATGTGATACGCATTACTGTAGATTCCTTGGTACATATTTTTTCAAGAACTTCTAAAGGTTTGCTAACAAAATTCTTCGCTTGTATTTGCATAAAATTTACCATCACATCAGTGTGTCCACGGTCTAACGATATAATAATATTGTAATGAAGACGTGTCCGTACATTGAATAGTCTTTGACAGAATCCAAGATTTATTACCAAATTATTTACTGCCACAGAAGAAAAAAAAAATTGCTGTTGTTTTGTGTGATTTGAAAATACAATAGCAAAATAACTGTAGATAGTTCTTTATTTTATTTTATTACCTACGCTAGAGCAAACCTATCGCAATTTTTTTTTTTTTTGCTTTTGCTGTATAGTCTTGTGACCCATATAAAGAGGTCATGCGTATAAGGTTCCCTAGTCCTTGTAAAATTTCCTTTAGATCTCTTCGCTTTGCGTTCATTCGCCTGACTTGGAAAAAAGGACGTAATATTAAATTATTATTCTAATCTATGTTTTTAAAAGAGAATACAAAAATAAAATCGGTGGTAGCACCAAAAAGGAGGTTATTGCTGTGAAGACCTATATTGTAAATACCTGTGTTCACAAATAAAGATTGATTGATTGATTGATTTTATAGCTTATATCTATATCGCCCATAATTTTCTGAATAAAAAATCTTCTTTAGTTTGGTGAATTTTCCGAGAAAACCCACTAGTATATCTAGTATAATGCAATGCACCCGTTTTATTATTATTGCGAATAAATTGTTTTCATCTCATTGTAGGTCAGCGAGCGTTTAATTTAATTAGCTTTAGGGTGCAGACAAACGCTACGATTATTTTGTCGCAAGATTGTAAACGAATTTTATGATTATGAAAGAAAATGAATCACGATTTGTACGAGTAGATGCTCTTACGAAAGTTGGGCTTTTAGACTTTGTGGTGTTGTTTTTAATGTTCTCACTATACAACTACAACTATGCAGTTCATCTAGTATTAGTGGTACCTAAGACAAGACATGACGTTTATTTGTTGAAACTTGAGTGTACATAACAGGAATGCAAGTTGTACATAAAAAAGATCAGTCATGTTCGGCCTTTGTGCCACACAAATATAGGTAATAAGTAATTTAATCATATAAATATTTATTATTATTATTAAATTGTCACACACGCTAAAAAATAATATTTAAATAATAAATTATATTAAATTATTCTAAAGTCTATTATTAAATTGTCACACACGCTAAAAATTAATATTTAAATAATGAATTATATTAAATTATTCTAAAGGGCGAAGCAAGATCAAAATTGATTGAAGTGAGAGCTGGTGTGCCACAGGGATCTGTTCTTGGCCCGGTGTTGTACAACATCTTTACATCAGATCTACCCACGTTAGATGGTATAACAATAGCAACATATGCCGACGACATAGCCTATCTATCAGTTGATGACAACTCAGAAACGACCAGCAAAAGACTCCAAAAACAACTAGACGCAACTCATAAATGGCTCTGTAAGTGGCGAATACGTGCGAGTGCATCCAACTCTAACCATATCACCTTCACGCTCAGGCACGGAAACACCCCACCTGTTAGACTAGGTCCTGACACCCTACCACACACAGATTGTGTAAAGTATCTTGGCTTCCACTTAGATAGGCGCCTAACATGGAAGCATCACATTAAATATAAGAGGGATGAGATAAACCACAAGTTCCGCAACCTGTATTGGCTCATGGGAAGAAACTCTGTACTCTCTGTAGACAACAAACTCCTCATTTACAACTCGGTTCTCAAGCCCATATGGACCTACGGGATCCAATTGTGGGGCGTTGCCAGCAAATCCAACATACTCTGCCTGCAAAGAATGCAAAATGGTATCCTAAGATCAATAGCGAATGCACCTTGGTTTGCTAGGAATGACGAAATCCACGACTATCTACAAATGCCTTCAGTAACCTCTGAAATCGAGCGATACAAAAGACAACACAAGGCACGCCTAGCCTCGCATCCAAACCCATTAGTTAAGGAACTGTTGAACCCGACAGCGGTGGTAAAAAGGCTGAAGAGGAACCACCTTCTATAAGTGGGAGGTGCAGCACTGGCTGCTCCACCATAACGCCATTTATCAAGGAACAAATTCGCTTATGGTCCGACGACCGATTGCAAATAGAATTACATGGAGAAAAAAAAAAAAAAATTCTAAAGTCAAATAATCAAATTATCAAAAATTCAGTCAAAAATTAAAAGTATTATTATAACTACACCACCACCGTCACCTAATTCCTTTTCTCTTCTTTTTCAGCCCCTCATTACTGCAAATCGTGTACTCTGGACCCCTTTAAGTGAAACAGAATACATACATATTAATTAATACAATTTAATTAATAAAATAAAATAAAAATTAATAAAATTATATAAACACTACAGCTTTGAGGTCATTTAGTTAAGAGTGAAAAGGCTACAGCTGTGGACAAACGCTGAACGAAAAAATTAAGATTTTGACAATTTACCAAAGCGTCTCTAAATGTGAAATCGTTCAGAGTGTCATCTTAGGCCCAGCTCAAATAAGCTACCTTACCAAATAATAATCGCAGCGACTAGTCGCAAGTTAGTACAAACCCTAACGTGTTTACACGGATTAAAGCGAATTCTTTATGGATTTATAGCGCGCTAAAACTGATTCCCTGTACTATGCAGTGGATTTGCATGTAGGTGAGCAGTCTTGTAGGTGGGAATGAATTAATCTGACTGACTTGGACGCAGTTATTTTGTATTATTTATTGAGGACGCACCTCTTCATTACTGTGCACTATTGCATTATTTTGCAGATGATGTATTGTTAACTAGCTGTCCCCCTCGGCTTCGCTCCCGTCAACTACCCATTTTTTGTTTGCTTTTTAACCTTTCCTGTGTTCTGGTGAACTAAACAAAAAAAGAATTACCGAAATCGGCCCAGCCGTTCTCGAGTTTTAGCGAGACTAACGAACAGCAATTCATTTTTATATATAAGAAGATAATGCTTTACCTAGAAGTCTAATTTTCTTGGTACAGTTATAATAGGTACAAGTATTACTATGGTAGGCGCCAGATAAATGTGCAATAATGGTCATTGACCCACATAAGTTAATTAAATTTCTTAGTATCAAAAACAGAAATAAAGACAAAGCTGTCCTCCTGAATTGGATTCTATCGTGATCCTTAGTGTTCTCTAGTAATGAAAAAAACTTTTTACGACAAAATACAACCGACTTCCAAAAAAAAAAACACTACAAAGTAAAAAATAACTTCAATTTCGGAAGTAGGTGTTTTTGTTAGTGTCTTCGTACTTTGACACCGACTTCAGAAATTGAAGTTATTTTTTACTTTGCAGTGTTTTTTTTTTTGGAAGTCTGTTGTATTTTTTTGTAAAAAGTTTTTTATTTTTCACTTTTTAGTGATACCTCACACCTAACAACACCACTACAAAATCGCAGAAAAGCAAAATACGGAATTTCGATTACTTTGATTTCATAAAACTGTCATCCGAGTAGACGAAATCCAGCTATTTCAATTTAAAATCCAAAGTTCGTAACCGATTTTGATAAAATTTAAATGGGTCCAATCTGCATGTATATCCTTTCAGATAAAACAAGAATTTTTCAAATCGGTTTATAATTGTCGGAGTTATGAGGTAACAAACATAACAAAAAAAACATACAACCGAATTGAGAACCTCCTTTTTTTGGGAAGTCGGTTAAAAACGGTTCATAATTTCTCGTTCGGGTATCTACGAAGTTCTATTGGGGAAGGTCAAAGTACAGTCACCAGCACATCAAGCTATCCGATACTGTCAGATTTTCCCAAACAACCTTGAACCTAAAGCTTCAGCGATAAAGTTGAAAATCTATCAAAGAAATTTGACAGATTCTTAAAGCTTCATGTGCTGACTTCTGTACTTTATTGCAAGTTTATGTGGCCGACCATATAAGACCCATTATTAGCCTCCGCTATATTTCAGTATTTCTAACAGTGCGGTGTATCTCATACAGAACAGGGAGACAAACACTACACATTATAAAACAAAATCGCCCGCCACGTCTGTCTGTCTGTCTGTTCGCGATAAACTCAAAAACGACTGCACCCATTTTCTTGCTATTTTCACCAGGGATAGAGTGGTTCTCGAGGACGGTTTTAGTATATAATTTATATAAAACTTCGGGCATCAGCTAGTTGAAATTAAAACAGTGAGTATACCTGTTTCTTTTGCCAGTAAAACAATAATAGTTTCTACAAAAAAAAACAGTATCATTATTTGGACGTCCTCGCTTCCTCAATATCAAAATCAAAGAATCAAAATTCACAGCAAACATTGTTAGCTTTGAATTTCAATACTTTGATAACGATGGTTATTTTCAGATACCTCATTATTGATGGCTCATTTACCACTAACTAGTAACTATACGTTTTTATATTTTACCACTAAATAACACGCTAATGTCATTTTAACACATTCAACGGTAGAGAGAGATGACTTCTCAATGTTATATTTGCATATTTTGTTGCATGTATGTGCTGCAATTTGTGTGGTGTGTGGACCCCGGATCGACTCCAATTTCAGTAAGTTGTACATCTGCCTAGCCTTTTCCCAACTGTATCGAGGTCGGCTTCCAGTCAAACCGGATACAGCTGAATACCAGTGTTTCACGTGGAGCGGCTGCCTACCAGACCTCCACAACCCATTAACTGTGTAACGCGGTACTTTTTGGTAAGACTGGTGTCAGATTTTCTGGCTTCTGACAATCCGTAACGACTGCCAAAGATCTACATTTGACAGCCGGGACCAACGGCTTAGCGTGCTTTCAGAGGCACGGAGGAAACTCGTTATGTTAAGATGGTCACCCATCCACAGACCGACCTTGGTAAACAAGGTCGGTCGGATCTTTAAAGATCGACCCGTGTGGCTGTTATTATTAAGCCACGAGCTCCTCTCCTCTTCTACTTCAATAAGTTGTAAAAGGAATAAAATAATTATACTAGGCTTTGTCCTGCTTGTCCCGTTCTTCCCTTCCCGTAAGAATTTTGGGTAATCCTCTATAATAGCTCCTTTATGGAGTGTAGGGAAATGACCACAGTTGAAACTGCTGAAACTGCAGCGCTCAAACGGAAGTATCCTAATATTTAACAGAAGAATCCTGAAATTCGGCATGTGATTGCTTGTAGTGTTGGGGGGCACTAAGAAAGGATTTTCCGAAAATATCCTACGGGAACAGGAAAAATCGGGGTATATACTAAGAAGTCGTGAGCAAAGAGCCAGTTTTATATACATCGATTTAGTAGTTAACGTGCTTTAGTAGTTATGGAAATTCAAATAATGGATGGTCACCAATCTACTGACCGACCTCGGCAAGCGTTGCTTAACCAAGCCGTGCGACCCATGAACAGCTTTCTTCATCACATTTCTTCTTTAGTTTCTTTGTTAATGATCTCATCTTTATCATGAGGAGGATGTGGCTAAAGAATAACAGCCACTTAGATCGATCTTCAAGGTTAAGCAGCCCTTGCCGAGGGTGGTTTATAGATGGGTGACCATATAACATACCGAGTTTCCTCCCTGACTCGGTAAGCACGATAAGCCGTTGGTCCCGGCTGCCATTTGTAGATCTTTGGCAGTCGTTAAGGATTTTCAGAAGCCTGAAAATCTGACATCAGTCTTGCCAACAAGTACCATGTACGTACAGTTGTGCAGTTCAAATAGGTAGTAGGTACGTGAAATACTGGTATTCAGCTGAACCTGGGAATGTTATAAAAGAACGTGACAATGTTTCAGGGACCTTTCAAGACTTCGATCGCCAGCATCGAAGACTGCAGCAACCCTACCAAGCCTTACGCTAAGAATCCCCCGGTGGTCTTCCAACCAACCACTCACAACAGCACCTTGAGCGGGAGTATCACCTTCTTGAGAGACACCAGGTATATGAAGGTAAAATCATCGTCTTTTATGAAATTATAATAAAAACGATACTAATTAAGGCGAATTTCACCAATTAAACTGAACACGATCAGCAAATATAATAATAATTAGTATAAAGATATAATTATAATAATAGAAACCACGTTTATGTGTTCTAGCTGACCCGCGCAGCTTCGTCTGCATCACATTTTCCATTACTGCTCCGCTCCTATTTGTCTTAGCGTGATGATATATAGCCTATAACCTTCCTCGATAAATGGGCTATCCGCTATCTAACACTGACAGATTTTTTTAAATCGGACCAGTAGTTCCTGAGATTAGCGCGTTCAACCAAACAAACAAACAAACTCTTCTGCTTTATAATATTATTAGTATAGATTAGCATAGATGAAAAATAGATAAATCAACTTGACTCAAACTATAGAGGAATTTGCGGCGCCCCCGCAAGGGGTTGCGGCGGGCGGGCATAGGCTAGGCCTTTCATCCCGAGGGATCGGGTGTTCGTGCCCGTAAAAATACGGGCACGGCGTTCGATAGCCGATGTAGACGTGGCTGATTTGGCTGCGCGACGGTAGGCGTCGCTGCAAGCCATGGAGTGTAGCTGTCAAATAGTGTCGGCAGAGGGGGCCACGGTACTGTCTCACAGTACCGTATCTTCACGACCCTACGGCGGTCTGTCCCCGCCAGGTGAGACCTCCGGTTGCCCGGAGGAGGCCCGGCGAGAGACGACCAGCGACGTAGGGCCGACTTTAGGGCGCTCCCTGCCGAGGATGCTGGGTTGACTCAAATGCAGACACGGGCGAAGGTCATTCTTTCAAGGAACATCTTAACACCACGATTCAGAAAATTGACGTCACACGCCAACGCCATCTATCGAATACTTCATATTCTATCAGATTTTACGTGATGCCCGAACAAATAAACAGACAAACAGACACAAATTCTAAAAATGCTGGAAATGGGTTCTATTGGTTGTTCTTTAACACCCTAGCTATTTTTTTTAATTTTTTTTTCATGTACAAAAACCACTTTTTTAAGCGTTATGAAGCTGTCAGTGTCGTTTTTCATTTTTATTCTTCTTTGCCAACTGAGCCGATGACGGCTATTCTTCCAGTTTTAGTCAGTGTCGCTATTGTTCGTGAAATGTTGACACTGACCGTTCTTGAACGCATTTTGGATAATACCGCAGTCCGATTCCATAAACATGTCGAAGTGAACACTTAAGGCTTGACCGCACTGGGCGAGTTACGCTGCTGCGTAGTGCGTTAACCCTCATACAATTTCTTACAAAGAATATTTGGTCGTTGCGTGTCGCGTCGCTCCGCTGCCGCGAAGCGTCGCCCAGTGCGGTCAAGCCTTTAGGCGAAGTGAACGACAAGTGAGCTGTCAAACCATACAAACAAGATGGCATGACAGCTCACTTATCGTTCACTCCACCTAAGTGAACACGGTGAGATGTCTACAGAATAGACAGCAGATTACGTTCAGTTTCAATGGTGAAATCCGCTCTTAGAGTTTCGGTTTTAAATACTAACCTAATTAAATTAAGAACCTGTGGTATCTACTCCTGGGTTTGACGCCCACGGCAAGCAAATCTGAAAAATAAAATGGTGCCATGTTGTAGGTTGCCTTTGGACAATATCATATTGAGTGCAACATCGTGCTGAGCACAGAAACTGTTTGGAAGCAACTGACAGAACAGACTACCTTTTGCTGTTAGAACTGTGTCTGTGTGTGTGTGTCTGTGTTCTGTTCCTTCTTTTTCTTTCTTTAACTATTAGTTAAATGTTTATAAATAGTTACACGTCAGAACGGCTCAACGGATCTTGACGAAATTTGGCACAGACGTAGATCGTAGTCTGGAATAACACAGAATACTTTTTTATCCCGGGAATATGTACCCTCGGGATAATTTTCAACATTCACGCAGGCGGCAGCTTGTCGAAATATAAAATCATATTAAAGAAACATGCAACAACAGGCTCCTTCTGGGTAAGCTAGCTCCATCGAAGACTTTATCTCTATCATCTCTCACCAAAGAGCAAATCCATCACAAGAAAAGGAGTAAAAACTGTTACTTTTCAGATAAGACTCAGAGGCTTTGTACTTCGTGATGGGAAATGGGAGCCGGCCTACCTCATAAACAATTTGGATTGCCACGGAATAGTTTTGCACCTCATGTGTGTCACCATGAACATTAAGTACGATAGGAAGAGTTGTCTCTACTCCAAGGTAAGGCGGTATTTCTAGTGGCAGAGAGAGATGGATGAGAGATGTAGACTCAGTGTGTATGTAACTTCCTCCGTGGTCGAGTGGTTTAAGCTCTTGTCTTGTGACCCGGTGGTCGTGGGTTCGATTCCCACGGGAAGCATACTTTGTAAAACTGGATCCAGTTTGGCTAGGATATTGCAGGCTTGAATCACCTGATGGTCTGATAAAAAGATGATTTGTCGATAAACCATGTCAGAGGATCTTGAGGCGGTTTAAAAACTCCCACACCCTTTAACGACACCCCACACCCTTGTGTTACAAGGGTGTGGGGGGGTCGTTAGACCTTACTGCGCACAGGATATGAAGAAGAAGTGTGTATGTCGAGGTCATGTCGTAGAAAAAAGAATTAAGAAGGCATACGTTTGACCACTATCTCGTTAAGCGATGATGCGGTCTATAATGGTGACGACGACATTTAAGGATAGAACGTTATTGTATACTAACTAGAAATTATAGTTGTGTGGCAGCATTGTCTCTTGAGCACATTATCAGCAGACAGTTTTTAGGGCGAATTTTTGAAGCTATGTTTTAAGTTAGTTTAGTATTTGTAAACTATAGTAGGTACCTACTGTACAAAAAATTAAAGTATCATAAATTACTATTGGACTATTCTAACTCGTTCAAGATAGATTACCTACATGTCTGATATGATATGAGACTACATCATAGCCTAACCTTTTCCCAACTACATTGGGGTCGGCTTCCAGTCATACTGAATTCAGTTGAATACAGCTGAATAGTATTTTACGTGGAGCGGCTGCCTACCAGATCTCCACAACCCATTAACTGGGCAACAAGGTATTTCTTGGCAAGACTGGAGTCAGATTTACTGGCTTCTGACAATCCGTTTCGACTGCCAAACATCTACAAATGACAGCCGGGACCAACGGCTTAACGTGTTATCAGATTGATATGTGATTTTCTGATATGAGATTACGTTACGTGATAATTAAAACAAGAATTATATTTCAGGGATCCTACTCCTTCGAAAATTTGGATGTGAATCAATTACTACATTTATGGATTTCCAAAGCTCAGTATGGGCACAATTTGTGGCGATCAGAAACTTATTCACAAGCTGGAACGTTTGCCTGCAAGGAATTTGAGACGTTGATTGAACCTGCTTAGATCTCACAATCATTGAATTTATTTTGTTCTACTTTTGATCTTTTATACCTGAGGGCCAATTCTACTATGTTTAAAACAACTTTCGCATTCGCATGTCAATCTCAAACTGGCAAAAAACCTTAATTTTCACACATTTTTTACGGGTAGTATTTCCTACAACTGTAAACCCAATTTTTTCTATCCAAATATTCCACAATAAAGCTACCACCAAAAATACTAAATAAAATAAAATAAAATAAAAATAAAATAATAATTTATTATCAGAAAGGTGGGTACAAAATCATCTATCTTATTCAAAAACAGTATAAAAATGTTTGTCCCTTAAAAGATAGAGTAAACGATGATGCCCGCGCTAGTATAAACTGTGTGACGGACATCAGCGCCTTCCTCTTACAGATTAAAACAATAGAAATAACATAATTATTTGCAATAAAATAACTACAAGTTTTAGATACAATATGTTGATCAAAAATTAGTAGAATATAATTTTAACATAGTAAAAATATCACAATAATAATTATATGATTAATTTAGTGAAATTTATAATAAAAATAATTTAAAATATAATTTGATTTCATGAAATAGATAATAATCATTGATTAAAAATTGATAACGATAATGAATTAAAATAGAATTTTATTCAATGAAATTGATGATAATAATAATTATTTAACATAAAAGAAAATAAAATTAAATTAAGGCTAAGTTAAAGGCATGCATGGAAATAATTTTAGGAGAAGGTGAGTTTATCATATTTATTTTGAAATAGCGCATAGTAAATTAGATGTTTCTGTCAAATAGTCTTTCAGTTTCGTCGTATGTAAGACCCTGAAGATATTCACTTATAACTCTTTTACATTTACATTTCGGCAAGGAATATATTTTGCAAACTTTATTGAGCGCATTATAAAGGCGACCACTCAAGTTCGGAAAGTGTCGACTTGCCAAAGCAGTATTGGTTTTCATAGTACGGCAAACCATATATTTACGACGTTTATGTGTAAAGAGTTCAGGATCATAACGCAGTGAGGAATGAGTACGTAGGACTATATGGAGTGCACAAAGTTGCCTGACGGTAAGCACAGATAAATCCCTGTATAGCTGGATTGTAGAATAACGGAAGGGTTTGTGTAGCATCACCTTCAAAACTGCTCTCTGCGCCCTTTCAAGACGAAGCATAAGCGTCTTATATGTTCCGCCCCAAACAGGGATGCAATAGGTCAGAATTGACTGCGCCAAAGCAAAATAAGTGGTTTTCAGCAGTGGGACAGTGACCACGGATCTAAGCTTCTTCATTGGGAACATAAGCTTACGTACACGAGATACCGTAACGTCAATGTGTTTGTTCCAACTCAGAGTACAGTCAATGTACACCCCTAGATACTTTACGCAAGATGTTCTATGAATGGCAGGGCAATCGCATGTGTTAGACGCAGGATGGGAGCATCTATGAGCCTTTATGTGCGGAATATTAGGTTGCGCAGAAGAGTTGGCTGAGAAGGTGACGTAATGTGTTTTTGAAACATTCAATGTGAGCAGATTACAGGAGAGCCAATCCGTCACAACACCAAGTGCATATTCAGCCGAACGGTGAGCAGAGGCCCAGGTATCCCCACTTATAATTAGAGCCATATCATCTGCATATACAAGAATCTTGCAGTCAGGTATAGAGAGTTGGCATAGCCTGTTGACATACACAAGAAAGAGAGTAGGACCTAGCACACTGCCCTGTGGAACTCCGAAAAATAAGTCCTCTTCATTGCTAGTATAGCTCTCAACCCTGACTCGTTGGCTACGCTCAGACAGGTAGTCACGAAAAATATTCAGTCCTGTCTCTCTTATTCCTAGCGCCTCCAGTGCTTGTAAAAGGATGGAGGTAGAGACCGTGTCAAAAGCCTTGGCCAAATCTAGAAATATACCTACGGTTTTCTTCTTCGTGTCAAGATTCTTTACGATGTGATTTGATAGCTCAAGCACAGCGTCTTCTGTTGATTTACCTTTCCTGAAGCCATATTGGTTTGGAGCTATCGCATCATTGTAATCCAAATACTTGAGAAGTCTCTTATTTAGGATTTTTTCAAGGATCTTAGAAAGAGTAGTAAGAACAGATATAGGCCTATAACTTTCAACACGATCCCCCTCCCCACCCTTAAATATTGGTGTCACTAAAGCCTTTTTGAAAGACTTAGGGAAAATGCCATGTGTCAAACACAAATTGCATACGTGAGTGATGGGAGGGATGAGAACATGCTTAGCAGCTTTAATAACTGAAGCAGGTATGCCATCATAACCAACTGCACAGTTATATTTTAATTCCGAGATTATACAGTTCACCTCTTCAAAGTCAGTTTCAAGCAAAACCAATGAATTGCCTTGTGGGTTGGACATGGAACTAAATACAAAGTTATTGCTGGTTGCATGTAGACCTTGCTGTATCTCGTGAGCAAGATTACCGCCTACATTCGCGAAGTAATTGTTTATAGCGTTGACAGAGGAAACCGGATCATCACAGATCTTAAGAAGATCCCTCGATTTGCTTGTGGGTGTGGTGTTTTTATAAATAATGGATTTTATGATATCCCAAGTCGCTTTAGGATCACCACTGGCTCTCCGAAGCTGTTGCTGTTCGTAATTGCACTTAATGGTCTTGAGCAAGTTGTTGCAGTAGTTTCGATATCTTGAATATGTCAGTTTAACTATGTGATTCTCAGGATCCTGCTTTGATTTCAAATGCAACTTATCACGATTACGTATGCATCTCAAAAGGCCAGGGGTGATCCATGGCTTAATAATTCGCTTCCTATGCGGGACTTTCTTTAATTTGCTTTGTTCATTAATAGACTCAGATAAAATAGAGATAAGTAGTTCAGCACTTTGGTTGGGATCTGTACTATTTAAAATGCTAGAGAAGTCAGATTCTTCCAAGTAACTAATAACACCTGGAAGGTTAATTTGGCGTATCAGACTTTTAGGTTTCTCAACCAAAGAGACAGTCTCAAGACAAATCAAGACAGGGGCATGGTCAGTAAAGAATGAATCTAAAACCAGCGCTGTTGAACATTTGTTTGATTTCAGAAATACATGGTCTAGGCAGTTATCCATACGTGTTGGGAACAGGTGGGCTGGCAGAAGCCCATGAAATGCCAGTACATTTAAATACTCCTCAGAGTTCGAGTCACTATTTCCTGGACGAATATTAATGTTCAAATCTCCAATCACTGCAACCGTTTTTACCGATGTAAGGGAACTCAGTACATCATTCAGGGAGCCAACGAAATTCTCAATATTCCTGACTGAGGGTGATCGGTAGATTGCAACAATCACTATGTCTGGGTCTAGCTTCAAAATGAGACAGTTAGCATCCTGAAACACATATACTAAATTGGCTCATCAAATAAATCAAATCTATTATACTGTTTGATCTATAAAGCTAAACTGTTTTGAATGAAATGACTATCTGTTAACTAAAAATTATCTAACTCCCCGTGACGTCGACCGTCTAGGGTTAGCGTTCCGTCAGCAGGTCGACGGAGCCCCGCTGTACGGGGCTCCTATTTCTGTCTGCAGGGTTTAAAGGAACCTAACTTAACCGAACCTTGGGGTGCCCCAGACGTTGACCGTCATTATTAAAATTTAGCGTCCTCGTAATTTAGTGTGCAAATCAGTATTTTTGTTATACAGTGGGTAATTAGTTGCGTGTACCTGGAAGGCTCGTGGCTAAAGAATTATAGCAGCTCTGCGTCAATCTTCAAGGTTAATCAACGCTTGCCAAAGTCGGTCTGTGGATGGGTGACCATCTTAACTTACCCAGTTTGATCCATGCTTTGGAAAGCACGTTAAGCTGTTGGTCTCGACTGTCATTTTTAGATCATTGGCAGTCGTTACGGACTGTCAGAAGCCAGTAAATCTGACTCCAGTCTTGCCAAGAACTACCGTTTTACCTAGGTGAGTTGTAGAGTTCTGGTAGTAGCCACTCCACGTATAATACTGGTATTCAGCTGTATCTGGTTTGATTGGAAGCCAACCCTAAGTTTTAGTATAGGCAGATGATGTTGATATTCTGCCTTTCATAAAATTAGATAGATATTTTCAATTAAAATGTAATTTACATGACATAGATAACATAATAATATAGCTCTACCTCCATTTAAAGACTCATTATTTCTATCATTTCCTACTGACAGTACCTAAATATCTGCGGCACAAATACTACACAAAAGTTAATGTGATTTTAACTGACTTGATTCCATGACGACTGGAAATGTTTCAATGTTTTCTTTTTATATTTTTGTTAAGTTTATGTTTGATACCAATGTGTCATTCTGGAACTGAACCGCTTTCGACATCGGTAAGAGTTTTTTTTTACTTTTGATAGGCACGCGTTTGACCACTATCTCACCTGATGGTAAGCGATGATGCGGTCTAAGTTGGAGCACGCTCGTCTAGAAGTAAACTATTCACTGTTGACTTAAAGATTCCCAGGTTGTTGCTATCAGGAAACACAGAGTCCGGCAGGGAATTCCACTCCTTTGCTGTACGCACTATGAATGTGTTACGCACAATGAATGAGTTTTTATGACCACGCTACCACTGAAAGAATGTCACTTGCGTAGAGCCATATCATCATCGTCATATTAGCCGAACAGCCGAAATACATCTCTTGTTGTATGTAGGCCTTCTCTAAGTGTCACCACTATGACTGGTCTTGTGTGTCTCGCATCCATCGGCTACCTGCAATCCTCACCAGGTCATTGATCCATCTTGTGGGAGGCCTTACAACGCTGCGTCTTCCGGAAGGCGGTATTCTGCGAGTAATGTGCCCTGCCCACTGCCACTTCAGTCCGGTGATCCTTTGGGCTAGAATAGAATAGAATATCATTTATTTGCATAAAATATGGTACATTAAATATGGGTCTTAAGTAATAACAGTGTCACATATTTTGCCTACTAATTTTCAGCTATATCGGTATCCTTGGTTCTCTTGCTGATTTTATCACTCCTGATTCGATCAGGCAAGGAAACAAGCATTGCCTTCTCCAGTCCCCTGTGGGCTTTAAGACTCCCGATGAGGTCCATTTTGAGCTACCAGCTTTAGGCCTGGATAACGAAACCAAGTGTATAATTAATCTATTGTCTGTTACCACAACGAATTCATGATCGTTAGTCCTGTTTTTTTTTTTAGAGAATGGTGACTAGTTGAAAATACTTTTAGCCGCTCCCATCATCACCAATGAAATTAGTGTTAGCCTTTCCATTGAAATATTTCAGGGTCCTTTTAAAACGTCGGTCGTCAGTGTGAAAGACTGCAGGAATCCTGGCAGGCCTTACACGAAGAACCCACCAATGATCTTCCACCCGTCGATCCAGAATGTTGATGGGAGGAACATGCTGAACGGAAACCTGACTGTTCTGAAAGACACCAAGGATGTTAGGGTAACAATAACTTAGATATAGTTTTTTTTAGCTGCAAGGCCAACAAAGAAGTGGAAATGAAGTGGTTTCTCCTCTAATCCTCCGTTGCTCTTTTCTGATAATACTCGTATAATCTCGTAACTTAAGAGGAGCTCGTTGCTAAATAAAAACAGCCGCACAGGTTGATCTTCGAGGTTAAGCAACGCTTGCCGAGGTTGGTCTGAGGATGGGTGACCATGTTAACCCCGAGTTTCCTGCGTGTCTCGGAAAGCACGTTAGCTGTTGGTCCCGGCTGTCATTCGGAGATCTTTGACAGTCGTTACGGATTGTCAGAAGCCAGAAAATCTGACACCAGTCTTGCCTTGGAGAATCGTGTTACCCAGTTAATGTGTTGTGGAGGTCTGGTAAGCAGCCGCTCCTCGTAAAATACTGGTATACAGCTGAAACCGGTTTGACTGGAAGCCGAACCCAATATAGTTGGGAAAAGGCTAGGCAGATAGAACTACCCTCGAAAGATAAAACTTTTCAGAAAATGCTAAAATAATCTTACCTTTTCAGATGAAGGTGAAAAGCTACTCCTGGCGCAATGGAAAATGGCGCCCGGCCCATAGTTTTAACAACTTGGACTGCCACGGATCGCTGCTACACTTCACTTTTGCAGCCACGAAGGTGAAGTACGACAAAAAGAACTGTATGTTCTTTAAGGTAAGGCTGGGTTTCAAGTAATTAAATAAAAATAAATAATAAAAAATGATGAACGACTTTTTGATACGATTCGGTGACCAAATCCCTACTAAAATTTTGACGACACGGTTGGCGCAGTGGTTGAGCGATCGGTTGCTGCGTCGCGTGTCGTGGGTTCGATTCCCGCACGGAACAAATATTTGTATGGCCTACAGATAATTGTTCCGGGTCTGGCTGTTTGTGTATGTGACTTTGTATGTTTGTAAACGCACTCACGATACAGGACAATTTCCTAGTGTGGGGCAACGTTTTTTTTTAAAAAAAGGGGAAAATAACTCTGTCTGTCTGTCTCTTCTTCACGCATAAACCACTGAACCGATTTGGATGAAATTTTGTACAAAGACAATTTGAGACCCGAGAAAGGACATAGGATAGTTTTAATGTCGGAAATCCCAAGGAAACGGGAACTATGAGGGTAAATAGGTTATATGTATTCCGGGAGTATGTCCCCTAGGGATCACGCGGGCGAAGCCGCTGGCACACGCTGGTATGTAATATCTGAGAGTGATCTGGTGCAGGACAAACGGCGTAACGTTTTATCGAGTTTTTCGAGGCACAGGAGGGGGGGAGTCGGTCAGGAGTACCTACTATAGATATAATACCGAGTGGTGAGAGGAACGTCTACTTGAATTTCGTGCCAAATAAGAGTTTTTCTTTTTTCTTTGATCAGTTTAAAACTAGCAAAGAAAGTATTTCTTATTCTTGCCTTTTCCAGGGTTTCTACTCCTTCAAGAACATGGACGTGAATCAGCTACAGCACATTTGGGTCCCAACCATGCCGTACGGCCGTCTGCTGTGGCGATCTGAAACCTACTCGACTGGAGGAATGTTCATCTGTAAAGAGTTTGACACTGTCACGGAACCTGATTATTATGGTTGAATTAAAAGATTATCCTAAAATTAGTTATGTTGTTTTTATGTCAGATCGTTTCGGTTTGGAACACATGTGTAGAGAGCTAAGGAGTGGAATTCGCTGCCAGAGTCTGTGCTTCCTGATAAGTACAACCTGGGAGTGTTCAAGTCAAAAGTGAATGGATTGCTTCTAGGCAAGCGTGCTCCATCTTCGATCACCATCATTGCTTACCATCAGGAAAGATAGTGGTCAAACGTATGCCTATCAATGGTAAAAATGATCGATTGAATTTTCAGAAAAAGTTTAACTTGTTACCGCCGTCATTTTATTTTAAATATCGCCGCATATTATGCTGAGATATGAGCTTTTTGGGTCTCGCACAGGAATTTTATTTATTAACATTGTGCATGGAGTCGCAAACATACATTTTCCTTCTTAACTTTGTAGAGCATTGTCTCTGCCATGATATTTTTACAGTCTTTAACAAAATCAATGAGACATATTTACAGCCAAGTACAATAGTATGTTTGGATATTCATATTTTCGACAGAGAATAAAATTTCGTCTTTTTGCAATCAGTGAATCAATGGCCCATCAATTGATTAAATTTATATTATATTAAACGCCCACAGGTGATCAAAACAATGTCTGTAGCTACTGGAAAGAGGAAAATGCTGTATACGACCAAAATATTATTAGGCCCTGTCCGCACTGCGAATTTTATTCGCGTCGAAATAAATCCGCGTACATTTGTATCAAATCACAGATTTTTTCCGCGCGGTTTTTATCGCTAGTGAGGATACTCGTATAATTTAATGTGTTACAAATCGGTCTGCACAGCGATTTTTAACCGCAAAAATGATAACTTAACAGTTCAACTTTCAGATTTTAATAATTTATATCGCGTTGTTTTAGGACAAGTTGTTACATTTAGAATGAAAAGTTTGGATAGCAGGTACTTTATTTAAGTTCATAAAATTTCGTCCATTCTTACACCAATTAACCATCTTTTTTTGTGAATTTAATAGTTGAACTGTCAAGTTACTCAATATAATAAAATTGAAAGTCGAAGTTTATTATCTTTATGCGCGATAAATATTAAAACTGACGCGGAAAAAAGTCCTATGCTATAAAGTACCTATGATAATTCTCAAATAAATTAATAATACAGTAGCTGCTTTAAAAATAAACTAACCTAAAAATAATCCCCAACAAAACCCAATATCCAAAACATAATCAAACCAATCCTATTTATAAAATAATTCACTTATTACCAAACACTGTCCACAAACAGGTTTTAAATCTCCAAAACTGTCGATCGACATAGAGTAAACAAAAAAAAAAACTTTTTAAAAACCGAACAGAGGTTACTTGGGAGCGTCAATAAATCATAATTAGGGCCGATCTAACTTTTCAACGGGTGCCGATACGGACATAATCCTGGAGGTTCCATTCAGGGACCTTGCGGCCTTTGACTTGGCAGACCATATTTTATCGAGACTGACAATATGGGGCTAAGATGCTGCTGTTTTTAAGGAAATATGTTTGAACAAAGTTTATGTTACATTTGTTTGGCTTTTGAGAAAGAGTAAGTAAACTTATGTTTGTTGAAGAGGTATTATTTACTAGCTTTTATCTTTTCTTCGATTCCGGAAGATCCTTCGGGAAATCCTCTCTTAGTACTCCCCTAGAAACCTTCATGCCAAAATTCAGCTCTCTACGACTACCAGTTTCAGCTGTGCGTTGTCGGTCAATTACTCAGTACCTAACGGAAGAATTTTAAATAACGATTTTTCAAAATTATAACAAAATATATAGAGAGAGAGTCAAAACTCCAGCTGTGAATTTTGTCACTTATGCCAAGCGGTTTATTTTATCTGTATGTACTCGAATTTGACGGATTTTCGTCAAATAAATATTTTTTCTATTTTCTTTCTTGCTGTTGGCTGATGACTATATTATTAAAGGTAGCAATAATCCTACCCTTTTAAATTCACCCTTGCCAATCTACCTACTATTTTACGACATTGAATTTTATAGAATTGATGAACTTAATGTATTGTATTGTTTTTTTTTCCCTCAAAAGGAAACTCATGGATATGTGCATCCTCCCCACCCTCACCTACGGAGCGCAAACGTGGTCATTAACGAAACGTCAAAAGTCCGCACTCGGGGTCTGTCAGCGAGCAATGGAACGAAGTATTCTTGGAGTTAAACTCAAAGACCGCGTTAGAAACAGTATACTTCGTTCCAAAACACAAATCGCAGACATAGGCAACACAGCCGCCAATCTAAAATGGAACTGGGCTGGCCACATCTGCCGCATGTCGCAAGAGAACTGGGCAAAAGTTACTACCGATTGGATTCCGAGCAACAGGAACCGGTGTGGTAGGCCCAGGCGGGGATGGCGGGACGAATTAGACTCCTACCTAAAGGATTGGCCGAGTGTGGCAACGGACAGAGAACAGTGGAAGGAAGGAAGGGAGGCCTTTGCCTTTCAGTGGGACTCAACAGGCTCATAATAAATAAATAATAAAAAATAATAAATGAATTTAATTGTATGTTTTATCTGTGCAAGATTTTATTTTCTTATTCTACACTATCGCATTTGGTTTTTGTAATGATAGCTGTATGTATGTCCGTAATAGATACCTAAATAAAAAATAACATCCTCACGAAAAATATTGTTGTACACTTTTAGCATCATTTTAGGGCTCAAAAAGGCTACATTTTTGTACCAGTATTGTACTTTCGCGGGCGACACCGCGTGGGCGGTAGCGTCAACAAATGATAAGTATTCTTTTGAACGCGAAAATATAAGAGTTTGATTTAAATAACTATGCCATAAGCATAACGAATATTTCATTGTGACAGACCTTGATTTTATCGGCGTATTTTATCGATATTCTTTAATCTTATTAATTTAGTCATGGAACATGACTGCAATGGTATTTTATAAAAGCCTAGTTGATGCCCGCGGCTTTGGTTGAGTGGATGTTAATTCACAAATTATATATTTAAACCTTCGTCGAGAACCACTCTATGCATAGGTGAAAACAGCATGAAAATCGGTGAAGCAGTTTTTGAGTTGGACAGACAGACAGATGCGGCGGAGGACTTTTAGGGAGGTTTGTTTTATAATATGCAGTGATCTATAATGATCTATCTGTCCAGAGACATATTTACAATTGAAAATCTCATCCTGAGGTGGAGCTCGTGGCTGAATAATAACAGCCACAAGGATCAATCTTTAAGGTTAAGCAAAGATTGTCGAGGTCGGTTTGTGGATGGGTGACCATCTTAACATACCTACCAAGTCACCTGCGTGCTTTGGCGAGCTCGTTAAGCATCTAGAGCATAAGGTATCATGTTGAGAGACATCAAATTCCTGATTTCAAATGTTTTGTTTTATTTCCTACCTCTGAGGTTCTGACAGACAAGTGACATTCAGTCGGCGGTAACATAGTGACAGCGATTGTCAAAACGTCAAAAATGTATGAGATTGGCTAATTCGAATGACAAGTATTTTTTTTAAATTTTGATTAGTTTCCTCTTGACTCTGGCCTTGGTCAAAGATGACAGAGACAAAGTCAACGATGGAGCGAGCTTACCCAGAAGTAGCCTGTTCACTCTAACTTTGAAGAGGTTGGGGTTGTCAGTCATGTTATTTGCCCCTTATGTTTTAGTGTTCCAACAATCGTCATATTGCTAACAGAATACCACTTTCTAAAAACCAAACTGATGGGTTCCATGCAGTGATTTGCAAGAAGGCTGCATCACTGATGCGTAGAACGTGGGGCAGTGACAATGGTATATATAGTTTTTTTTAATGGGACAATCCCGCTACACATTCCCAACCACTGCAACTCCTGAAAGCCAGAATCAACAATGGCGGCCACCAGAAAGACGCCGAGCTTATGAAGCCCGACGAGTCCCGGAGAAACGATTCAACTGTCTTGGATCCCGCAACGAAATTAATCAGAAGAGTACAGCGGAGGAGTAGGATAAAATAAATATAATTTCCACTTCCCTCCATATCAAGCAGGAGACAGTTTAGAGCTAGGCCAATAGGCACCAAGAGACATATACTACTAGGTTAAGCCCAGTTGCCAAGCACCACGGATTATAATATATTAACACTGAAACTAATGGGCCCTAAATTGTAAGCTACTTTGATTCCAGTGCTAGGGCAAAATCGCCTGAACGCACGGATATTTGTTCTGGTTTCTACAAGGTCCGTATAGTAAACTACTCCAGATGTAACCAGAATACTATCTAACATAATATTACGTTCAGTCTGCCAAAGAATACACTCCCCAGTGACAATAGTATCCTGTGAACAGTGATGGAGAGTTCTTACTCCTCATGTAAAGCTATAAAAATAACCGGAATATAGAAAGCAAGCAACTACTTATCCCAAACAAAAAACACGATCTTAAATCGAGCAAGCTTTACGTCAAATCCCGATCTCACCCGATTCACGCCGAGTCGATAATGTCCGATTATTTTAAGCAGTTTACATTATTTTGACAGGAGTGACAAATTGAGTGCCTCCCTGGCGGATGTCGGAGATTCATGGCCGACGCTCCAGGACCGGATTCCGGATTCGAATTAATAATATTATTTTATTTGTGTGGTCGATCGGTGAATGGGTGTAAGTTGGGAACTTGTTATTTAGGTACTGTTTAATTGGAGAAATTAGGAGGTACTTTCTGAAGGAGAACATCGAAGAACATTTGAATTCTAAAATTAAAATATAACTATTATAAATAAATATTTAAAACAAAACAATAAAAGCACCTCATATCATTAGAACTATATAATGAAAAATACAGGCTTTCATACATAAAAATATCTGAATGGTCTTGAATTCCAGAGAATGGGCTTGTGTCCTGAAAAAATCTAATTAGTCCGTCAGTTAGATTATCAAAAAATATTTGATCCGTGTTTTTTCTTTTGTTACGGGAACGACGAAGTTATGACGCTTTGAAAATTCTCAATACGTCACACCTTCACATTATTTTTAGTGAGTCGTGACGTCACGAGCCCCCACTCGCGAGTTTTGATGTGTTTTATCTTTGTCAATATTCATTGATTTACAAAATCAAAACATACGTGTTCATTATTTTTCAATACTCTAACTGACGGACTAAATAGTTTTGCAATTTGTGGGTGATAGAATCTAGCCTATTATCCGTTCCTGTAAAATACCTGCCTCCGAGAAGCTGTACCGATTCCGAAAGTGAAATGAGATGCCTGAAGGTCAGTGGAAGTCAGCTGGATGTGAAAAGCATAGGACTGGTATATATGGCAAGACTTGGGAGAGGCCGTTACGGCTAAAATTATAATGAAAGACTCTAAAAATTATAATGAAAAACTCTAAAAATCGGACGTTATGAGGACGTTAAGAAAAATCCTGAAAATGTCACATCATCACTATCTACACTAATATTATAAAGAGGAAATATTTGTTTGTTTGAATTGAATAGGCTCCGAAACTACTGGACCAATTTGAAAAATTATCTCAGTGTTAGATAGTCTATTTATCGAGGAAGGTTATAGTCTATATGTCATCACGCTAAGACAAATAGTAGCGGAGAAATAATGGAAAATATGACGAAGACGAAGTTGCGCGGGTCAGCTAGTAAATAATAAGACAAAGTCCTCCGCCGCGTCTGTCTGTCTGTCTGTTCGCGATAAACTCAAAAACGACTGTACCGATTTTCATGCAGTTTTCACCAATTGATAGAGTGGTTCTGGAGGAAGGTTTTAGTATACAATTTATCAAGCGGGCAAATTCGCGGATATCAGCTAGTCTAGAAATAAATTAGTTATAGATAGTGTTGCGATCAATATCGATGAAAATTCCTTTCATCTATAACGGCAGCTCGCTAATTTGGAAAGTTAATTCATTCGCAGAAAAAAAAAATCCTTGTAATGTGAACTACATTACAAGGATTTTTTTTTTCTTTTTGGGACAAGCCCGCCACACATTCCCAACCACTGCAACTCCTGAAAGCCGGAATCAACAGTGGCGACCACCAGAAAAACGCCGAGCTAATGAAGCCCGACGAGTCCCGGAGAAACGATTCAACTGTGAAATTAATCAGAAAATACAGCGGAGGAATAGGAAAAAATAAATATAATTTCTACTTTTTTTTTCTGGTGGTCGCCACTGTTGATTCTGGCTTTCAGGAGTTGCAGTGGTTGGGAATGTGTGGCGGGCTTGTCCCAAAAAAAAAATACATGGATTTAGACAAGCCAGAAGCTAAGATAGTCCAAGATAAATTAAAATAACTTGATTCTAAGATAAGACCACCCCACCATTTTCTCATATTCCCCACTTACCATTCGTGGCATCTATAAATAATATTTACCGACGATAAATAAGAGGAACCACACTAAATCAATTGATGGACGATCTGTCAGTGTAATTGCTGCTTACCTCCTTACTCATAGCCGGCGTTGTGATGTTTGTTTAGCTTACTGAGGTAATAAATCGATTTGTATTATTTTAGTCGATATTATGAGTCGTTTGGTGTTTTCTTTTGATCTTGGGTTTGATTTAGTTATGAACTCTTTTATTTATTTGTATAAATATAATATAATATAATATAATAATATAATATCCTTGGACATTTCACACAACGCCATATAGTCCCAAGCTAAGCAACTTAATGCTTGTGTTATGGTAACGAAATGGCTGATAAACTACTTATATACATTTAAATGTACCTAAAAACAGTGTAACAATGGATGGGAGGAACTTATAGGACAAACAAATAATTGCCCACTTTGCGGTAACGGGAAAAGTGTCCAGGACCCTGTTTAATATAACTGACAATGTCACAAATCTGTCAAAAACTGACATAATTGTCTCAATCTCACAGAGAATGTATTAAATCATCATCTGTCTAGCCTTTTCCCAACTCTATTGGGGTCAACTTCCAGTCACACTGGATTTGGCTGAAAACCAGTATTTTACGTGGAGTTGCTGCCTATCAACCTCCACAACCCATTAACTGGGTAACACGGTTCTGCTTTGCAAGACTTAACGTGTTTTCCGAGACACGGAGGAAATTCGGTATATTAAGACGGTCACCCATCCACAGACCAACCTCGGCAAGCGTTGCTTAACCTTGAAGATCGACCTGCGGCAGTTATTATTTAGCCACGAGCTCCTCAGAGAATGTATGAAAAACAGGTACAAAATTGTAGAATTGTGAGAATGTCGCTGTTCATTTTTCACCAGCCAATTTTATGGCTGCTGAACTCTCGCAGCATGGCCACGTTGAAGGACAATGCTGATTCTTTGGCCGAAGAAAAGGCTAGGTAGCCTTCGGGTCATTAGCTGCTTGCTGATTTCACAAAAAGCTTGATTAATCCGTAACCAAATATTACGGAACTATTATCTTCAGGGTTGGCCAGAGATGTACTTACCCACGTTATACTCAGAAAACAACGTTCCAACTACAAAGACCAGGAGAGAAAGTGGGTCGACCCACCCCCTCTCTTAGTATTTTGGGTCCCATGTAATGCCAGTTTCCCCACCATGTTTTCCTTCATCGTTTTGAGAGCAGTGGACACAAAGCAATGAGCCTACCTGATTCGAATCCACTATCTGCAGCTTGTAAGTCTGCACCGTAGTCACTGGGTCACCACTGCTCAAAAGGCTAGTTTCCATCATCCACAAATTGCAAAACTATTTAGTCCGTCAGTTAGTATTGAAAAATAATGGACACGTATTTTTTGTTTTTGTAAATCAATGAATATTGACAAAGAAAAAACGCATCAAAACTCGAGTCCCCGCTCGTGACGTCACTACCCGCTAAAAATTATGCCACGGCGTGACATATTGAGAATTTTAAAAGTGTCGTAACGTTGTCAATTTTGGTTCCCGTAACAAAAGAAAAAATACGGGTCAAATGTTTTTTGATAATCTAACTGACGGACTTATTAGATTTTTTCATTAATCAAGCATATTATGTTTCAGTGCCATGTGATAGGTAGCCATATTGCCATCAATCGAGCAGAAACCTGGACTTCGGGCTGCTCCTGAAAAATTATATAAAACGAATCACGAGAACCCAGTAATTTACTAATTCCTAGATTAAATGCAATAGTAACTTAACGACTTCAAAACTGCGGTAGACGCAGCTAAAAAGAACACTACAGAATTTTATTTTATCAATGAGCACTAAAACGAAACTAAGCTCTACTGTTATATTAAACAATAATCAACCTTGTACCTTTCAAAATAAAGATTATACTATCAGCAAAATTAATATTGTCGATTTATAAAAGTTTGATTAATAGTTCAAACGGACAGTAGCCGTATACTTTTTTAATTTTTATATTTCGAACGTCCGGTGACTGGCCACCTTTGTATTTCGATTCATTTATCAAACTCCGAAAGGATCAAATCGATTCATATTTTTGTATCGATACTTTTATTCGAATCGGTTTGAATCGTTTTATTTTTATGAATGGAAGGCATTAGTAAGGGCTTAGGAATGTGTGAATGGAATCGTTGCTACTCGATTCAAATGTGTTCATCACGATTTGAAATCTCCGGTGTCTGAGTCATTTTTTTATTTTATTTTTTGTTTTCGATTGCTCTTCACTCTAGTCTAGGTCAGAAACGGCAGAGACAAAATCTACGATGGAGCGAGATTACTCAAAAGGTGCCTGTTCACTCTGACTTTAAAGAGATGAGGGTTCGAAGCGTTCGGAAACACAGACGCAGGCAAAGAGTTCTACTTTTTTGCTGTGCGCATTATGAAAGCCGTTTGGACACGCTTATTGCGAATTGGTGAAAAAGAAACAAGGTAGGGATGGTAACATACAATACGTCTGGATGACCGATGGAAAAAGGTAGTCGGTGGGATGAGATCGTGGAGTTTTTGGGCATACCCACCGAAGTATAATGTGTGGAAGACCGACAAGCAGGCAACCTAGGTGTCATAATGTTTTGATGCAACAACTACGTTTTATATAAAATGAATCCTGTGGCTAAAGTTATGTTCTACCAGCGATTAAGATTTTCAAATAGTCCAAAACGTAGTTATGGGATTTACAAGTGATACTGAAATATCACGAGGTAAATTTCTTCAGTTAGATTTTTTCATAATAATAAATAATAAATAAAATTTATTTCCCAAAAAATTTGTTCTATGTTACAAAAACAGTTTAGCAGTACCTAGTTATATACAAATAAATGGATTTAGCTTCTGTAACCGAACTAGATAATACCTGTATTTCGGTTAACAGTGCCATTCCCCCGAATATTATTAAAATAATGCTAACAAACACAAAGGACTGGTGGTACTATTTTTATATGATTATGAAACGTGTAGAACTATTTTTATGAGAAATCTGTCAATGAGAAAGTGTATATGAGGGTGTGTGTGTGAGTGTATATGTGTGTGTATGTGTGTGTGTACGCGTGTATAATCGTTTTAGAATGTAATTTTCTCGAAAATCTCTACTGAAGTTCAACTTTAGTCCTACATGGGATAAAACAAAAAAAAATAGGTCAATCCTTTGCTGTTTAACAATGCGACAAGCGTTAGGTACCTCTGAAACCATATCTCATCGTTTCTATCCCAAAACGAATGTCAAATGATGACAGTAGATATTTGAATTTACCAACACATAAACTGTCAATATGCTGAGGCTATTCTTGGCCATTATAGCATCTAAGGAAAGAAATATTTAAAACACCTTTAAAAACCAAAACACCAGCTACTTACTTAACCTCTTAAATTACCCAGAACAATAAGTAAAAGATACAAATATCGGTTGTGTGCAGTCATCGATCAAGCCTGTACTTCCGAGGGTAGCCAGATAGTTAGATAAAAATGATTATGCTCGCCTACTAGATCAAGATAATCGGTATATTGAGGTGATAGACGCGATCGGTTTAAGCCGATCGGGTGCCACCGCGCTTGGCGTACAGGGTGATACAAACTGGCTTGAGAAAGTGTAAGGTACAAAATCTAGTATAGGCAAGCGTCATATTGTTTAAGTAGAGTTATACGAAACTAATGGGATGGAATGGAATCCTACTATTCATATTTTTAACCGTCTTCCCAAAAAGGAGGAGGTTCTCAATTCGGTTGTATTTTATTTTTTTATGTTTGTCACCTCATAACTCCGACAATTATGAACCGATTTGAAAATTCTTGTTTTATCTGAAAGGATATGCTTGCAGATTGGTCCCATTTAAATTTTATCATAACCGGTTACAAAATTTGGATTTTAAATCGAAATAGCTGGAATTCGTCTACTTGGATGATGGTTTTATGTCATCCAAGTAATCGAAATTGCGTATTTTGCTTTTCTGCGATTGCTGTGGCGTTGTTAGGTGTGGGGTGCCACTAAAATACGAAGAAATTAGCAAAAACACCGATTTCTGAAATTCAAGTTATTTTTTACTTTGTAGTGTTTTTTTTTTTGGAAGTTGGTTGTATGCTTCCCTCCCCACTCGTGCGCTGTGCGGTGTCAATTATATCGCTCTGTTTTATAAATTCGGAAATCGCGTTGCGTGTTTGTTTTAAGGCTTGTGAATTGCTTTCCGGTGTGCCTTAGTGTTTTAAGTGCGTGTTTTGTAAGTTTTTAAAGGTGTTTGTTTATTCATTTATAAGTAATTAGTCAATTTCTCCAGCCATCGGTAAGTTCATTTATTTTCTCTTTGTGTGGGTAACGCGAAATAACTTTATCGATCGTTATTTATCTGTTTCGTTTTTGTTTTATTTCATTCAGTCGCGTCCTAATACGTTTATTTAGTGTTTTTCGCCGTTAATGATGATGTCAACAAACGATGATTCGCCGGATCGGGGCGGAGAGGTATTTCGTAGAAATACAAAAACCCAAAGGTCGCCCTTGGCAACCTCCGCTAGTTCTAAACGCTTGTTCAGTGAACTGTCTCCAACGTACAGTTCACCCGATGACAGGTCAAAACGGCTTCACCAAACATCCGAAACCGTGGAAAGATCCTCACTCTTTTTAACCGACTTCCCAAAAAGGAGGAGGTTATCAATTCGGTTGTATGTTTTTTTTTTTTTTTTTTTTTTTTTTTTATGTTTGTTACCTCATAACTCCGACAATTATGAACCGATTTGAAAAATTTTTGTTTTATCTGAAAGGATATGCTTGCAGATTGGTCCCATTTAAATTATATCGACATCGGTTACGAACTTTGGATTTTAAATCGAAATAACTGGAGTTTGACTATTTAGATGATTCTTTGATAATCGAAATTGCGTATTTTGCTTTTCTGCGATTTGGCAGTGGTGTTGTTAGGTGTGGGGCACCACTAAAAAGTGAAAAATAAAAAACTTTTTACAAAAAAATACAACCGACTTCCAAAAAAAAACACTACAAAGTAAAAAATAACTTTAATTTCGGAAGTCGGTGTCAAAATACGAAGAAACTAACAAAAACACCGACTTCCGAAATTAAAGTTATTTTTTACTTTGTAGTGTTTTTTTTTGGAAGTCGGTTGTATTTTTTTGTAAAAAGTTTTTTATTTTTCACTTTTTAAATATAAGTAATGCGAGCAATACTGATTATTGCGACTTAGTTTCCGAGGCGTCGGCATACCTGTCTAAAATTAACGACTTGGTCAATGATCAGGGGTCGCGCATTAACGTTGCAAATAAATCTGCCATCATGGACATGACGCAGCGAATTACGGGCATTGTTTCTATGCTAGCAATAAAATCGTCGTGCAACGAGACGAAGTTAGCGATTAACGCTGTCAATCCTAATCCTGTCGGTAACAACAATTGTAAAATTTCATATGCGGACTCGTTGAAACTACGTTTACCAAAAGTGGCGCCAGCGATTATGGAATCTCGTCCACCGTTACCTTGTGTGGTGGCTTATCCGACCGCGGCTCGATCAGCTGATTATAGCACCTCGTCCGCGACAAAACAAGCGCTTATGAAGGCAATTAAACCTAGTGATGACGGTTTCCAAATAGTAGGCGTGAAAAAAACCGCGAAATCCGGTGTTGTATTACGCGTCGCTAATGAAAATCAGCTAAAAAAATTGGAATCGGTAGAAGCAATCAAGGCCGCTGGTTTACGTCTAGAAAAACCAAAAGGTAGACGCCCTCGAGTGTTGGTTAAGGATGTACCATCTTCAATGGAAGATGGCTCTTTTTTGATTGCATTATACCGTCAAAATATCAAAGATGAGCTTTAAATAAAAGAGGATGACTTTATAAAATCTACAAAAATTATCCGTAGGCGCACGTTAGATAACGGTCGTAAATGGATCGGAATTGAAATAGAGCCTGCCGTACGTAAGCACTTAGTGTCTACAAAGGATAAATTATTTATTGATTGGGCTACCTGCCGTTTTATTGATGATGTCGAAGTTGTTCGTTGTTTAAATTGTCAACAGTTTGGTCACGTTAAAAAACACTGCGTTAATAAAGAACCTACCTGTGCTAATTGTTCAGAGGCACATGAAACTAAAGATTGCCCGCACAATGACGACTTAAATTTTAAACCAACTTGCGTGGCGTGTAAACGCTTTAAAAAACCGTGTGATCATCGCTGCGGATCTCAAGAGTGTACTACCTACAAACTCAAACTCGAACAATTAATCCTAAACACTAATTATTAATAATGGATAGTTTAACCATAGGACAATTAAACCTTCATAACGATAGGGTGGCGACATCTGAGCTGGATAAATTGATTGTGGATTATAATCTAGATATAGTACTTGTTCAGGAACAGTATCAAAACGCGCGCTTGGGTCACAAGATGGTCCAGCTGAACAGCAAGTCACGTGCCGGAATTTATGTTGAGCGTTCTTCGAGCTTTACTGTAACAGCTATACGTAATCTCATGACGCCCCATTGCGCCGTGGCGGAAGTGTCATCGCCTACCTTTAAGGTTTACGTTGTGAGCTGCTACTTTCAGTATTCTGACCCTGTCACTCCTCATATACATAATCTCCGTCACGTCTTGCGGTCGCTCGCGGGCTGCAAGGTTATAGTTGGTGCTGACGTAAATGCATCTTCTTCCCTGTGGTATGGCAAAGTTCGGGCCACTGATTCCGAACGACGTTGTGCTGTTGAGGATTTTATTGCTGAGATGAACTTATCAATCCATAACACCCCAGACGCACCACCTACTTTTTGTAGCCAAATGGGCGAATCTTGTATTGACGTCACACTTTCTAGTGCAGACGTACGCTTGGATAGGTGGCGTGTTCTTCCTGACGCGTCTTGTAGTGATCATCGCCTGATCGTGTACGATTTTGTTCCTATTCTTACTCAAGGTTCTTCACACTTAATTGGAAATTTTAGATATAAGAGTAAAGGCGCGAACTGGGAATGCTTTAGCTCACTTTTTGCTTGTCATGCCAAAGACTTCACTCGCGATGGACTGTCAGCTGAGGAAAGTGCTGAGATAATGTCAGACACTTTCACTTACTGTGCTGACATTGCTATTGGTCGTGCATCTGTGACCAATATTCGTAGATGTGATTGGTGGAGTGACTACCTTGCTGAACAACGTAAGAGCTATCGCAGAGCGCGTAGACAGCTTAATAAGCTTAAAAAACGTAATGTTACCGGAGACGTTTTTAATCTTGCCATAAGTACTTTTAGAGTTGCCAAGTCGCGTTACAGAGCATCGGTTGAAAAATCTAAGGGTAATTTACTCCGGAAAATTGTTGATAAACTTGATAAGGAGGGTCCGTGGTCTCCTTTGTATCACGAGTTTAAGGCTAATAGATCGGTCGACCTTGCATACGTTCAGAACATTAAAGTAAATAATACACATACCACCGGCATTGAAGAAACAACTGATGTTCTGCTTGATTCTCTTATACCAGATGATTCATCATTAAATGAAAATGAATACCATCAGCAGATCAGGGCGTGGGCCGCGGTACCACCTGAATCACCAGAGTCAGACCTTCCGTCCACTGACGAATTCATAAACGTTGTCAAGAGACTACCTCTCAACAAATCATCCGGTGAAGATAAAATATCTAATAGAATGATTATAGAAGCGTGTAAAACGTCGAGCGATGCGATTTTATCAGTATATAGCCGAAGCATTGCGGAAGGTATTTTTCCTCGAATATGGCGACAAGGCTTTATACGCATTATTCCAAAGAGTGGCGACAAGCCCTCGGACGACCCTAAGTCATACCGGCCCATAACACTACTCCCATCTTTGGGAAAACTTTTAGAGCGACTGATTGTTCCGCGCTTGTTACCGAACGGACCTAAATTTCATAAAAATCAATACGGTTTTACTATTGGAAAATCCACTGTAGATGCGGCTCTATCTGTCCGTAAAATTGTCAACTCATCGGAACATAAATACGTGGTTGGAATCTTTCTCGACATTTCTGGCGCTTTTGATAACGCATGGTGGCCGATGTTACTACTTAAAATGAAAACCCGTGGTTGCTACAAAAACATCTATAATCTGATTTGTTCGTACTTTCTAAATGGCTCCGCGAAACTCAAACTTGGACATCATTCCATTACTAAGTCTCTAACCATGGGATGTCCTCAGGGCTCAGTTATCGGTCCATATATATGGAATTTTGGCTACGATGATTTTCTCGCGCTTCCGCTCCCGTACGGCTGTTCATTAACCGGTTACGCGGACGATGGCTTGCTGCTCATTCAGGCAAGTACTCGGGCTGGACTCGAGAACTTGGCTGACACATGCCTACGTTGAATATCTCAGTGGGGCGATCGAAACCGTCTGACCTTTGCACCGCATAAAACCTATCAACTTCTTTTAAAAGGAAACCTTAAATCCTGGCCTAGCATAAAATTTAATAACGTACCCGTTAAAAGGAAAGAATCCGTGTGCTACCTCGGTATGCTACTAGAAAGAAACTTTTCATTTATTGATCATATAAAAACAGTAGGAGAAAAAGCAAAAAAGAACTTCTACGCCTTGACGAGAATATCAAAGGCTACTTGGGGTCTATCATTTCAAACCCTAAAAACTATATATGGGGCTACTTACTTGGGTTGTATGTGCTACGGGGCACCTGTCTGGGCCGATAGGGCCACCATAGGGGCGGTACGACGTAAATTACTTCAAAACCAGCGTTTGGCTTTGATATTCTTATGCAAGGCGTATAGGACGGTCAGTACTGAAGCCTTACCGGTGCTGGCGGGTGTTCTCCCAGTCGATCTTGAGGTGCAGCGGCGTGCTGCAATGTACTTCTACGCTAGAAAGATCACGGACCCAGAGTTTTTACCGCAACGCGACCGTGCTAAGATCTCTAGATTATTAAAACCCCAGACTGACGTCTGGGAGGTACTTTTATGCGAATGGCAATGTAGGTGGGAAGATTCCATCAAGGGCCGACACCTCCACCAGTTTTTTCCATCCGTTCGTGAGCGGCTGGAGAAGACATGGCTGGAGGTGGATCACTGTGTTGCCCAATTTCTCACAGGTCATGGCAACTTTAAGAGTAAATTATTTTCCTTTAGGCTTGTGGCCTCACCTTTATGTCAATGCTCTACAGCTGACCTTGAATACGAACAATCCGCACATCACATCTTGTGGGAGTGTATTCTTTGGCAGACTGAACGTAATGTTATGTTAGATAGTATTCAGGTCAAATCTGGAGTAGTTTACTATACGGACCTTGTAGAAACCAGAACAAACCGTGCGTTCAGGCGATTTTGCCATACCTATTATTGGAATCAAAAGTAGCTCACAATTTAGGACCCATTAGTTTAAATGTTAATATATAATCCGTGGTGCTTGGCAACTGGGCCTAACCCAGTTGTATATGTCCCTTGGTGCCTCTTGGCCTAGCTCTAATCTGTCTCCTGCTTGATATGGAGGGAAGTGGAAATTATATTTATTTTTCCTACTCCTCCGCTGTACTCTTCTGATTAATTTCGTTGCGGGATCCAAGACAGTTGAATCGTTTCTCCGGGACTCGTCGGGTTTCATTAACTCGGCGTTTTTCTGGTGGTCGCCACTGTTGATTCTGGCTTTCAGGAGTTGCAGTGGTTGGGAATGTGTGGCGGGCTTGTCCCAAAAAAAAAAAAAAAAAAGTTGGTTGTATTTTTTTGTAAAAAGTTTTTTAATAGCGAAAGTTTGTAAGGATGGATGTTTGTTACGCTTTCACGTCAGATCGCGTAAAAGGATCTTCATGAAATTTGGCACAGAGGTAGATTATAGTCTGAAATAACACATAGGCTACTTTTTATCCCGGGAGCATGTTCCCTAGGGAACACGCAGGCGAAGCCGCTTGCAAATGCTAGTAGAAAACCATATTCGATACAGACACAAATATCACAGACACAAACAAATTTAGAAGCTATTTACTGACAAATAAGGTCTAATTGCAATCACAGAAAGTGAGAACTCATGGTTGTTATAGCTCATGCTTGTTGGGCGAGGTATAGTATACCGACAGCTACATAATTGTCCATCTGAGTTGCCCTGCTTTGTCTATACACAATTGTGAAAATAAATTTCGTTTTATATACACACAGCAATTTGTTTTGAGATAGCCATTTCAATCTTAATAATTCTTTTTCTTTTTTTTCTTTTCTTTCTCTTAAAAAAAAAAATGTTGCCCCACACTAGGAATTTCTCCTGTATCGTGGATGCGTTTACAAACATACAAAGTCACATGCACAAACAGCCAGACCCGGAACAACTATCTGTAGGCCATACAAATATTTGTTCAGTGCGGGAATCGAACCAGCGACACGCGACGCAGCAGCCGATCGCTCAACCGCTGCCAACTGTGCCGTCAAATAAATACATTTCGTCAATTAAATTTCTTCCTTTACTGATTGACAGACAGACAACGCAGAGCCAAAACTAGTGGTCACAGAAAACTGTAGTTTGGCGTGTAGCTTACTTATAACGGGTGTAAGGGACAGCCCTCCTCAAACTGATAGGGTGATTTCAGTATATCGTACTAAGTTGACCGGTACATGAAATTATTTCAGGAACTTTATGGGAATCCATTAAAACTGATTTGTTTAATTACCTCACTCGCAATGTATCGCTACCTCTGCAAAATGCACGCAGCGAACGGCAGCGCAGCGAGCTTTCGAAAGGATAGCTGCGCCCGCGCTACGTTTCAGCTGATTTCATGCGTCGTTCATGAGTTTTTTTTTCATTTTAGCTGTGTTATTTACATTAATGGAGTTCTGCATACAGATAATGTAACTTTACATTGAAATAAAGCAAAAAAAATAAAAAATCGAAAAAAAAATAAAAAAAATCCTGAGGAAATTTCCACTGGAATATGATTCAAAATAAGGAGCTGATTGCACCCTGTTAATTTGTGGAGGGCTGTCCCTTACACCCATATTATTTCACAAAATTCTTACGCGGCCAGGAAAAAACTGGATATGCGCGCACGAAGTCGCGGGCGAAAGCTAATCACTAAATAAATCCAAAGCTTTAGATGCATTGATATTTCATCAGCAAAAAATATGGTTGTAATGTACAAATGTTAGGAATTGATCGCTTGAGTTTTAGTTGCGCTTGACAAGTCAGTTGCATTGCAAAAATACTTGGATACTTACTATGTCCAATAGTAAGTTTTTTAGGAATGGCACCTAGGATTTATAATAAGATCCCTAGACAAATTGCGGAAATAGAAAACATACACGACTTTAAGAAGGCTTTCTTGAAAATATTAATTGACAAAGCGTATTATACGGTGAACGAATACCTCACTGACACACTATGACTAAGTACCTTTTTGTTCCTGATTGTTAACAATTTATATTATTTTTGTCTTAATTGGAATGTATTTTTTTTTTTTGCTCTTGACATTTTTAAAATTGATAAATTGTTCTTAATTGATAAATTGTTCTTAATAATATTTGTAAGCCGATGACGGCTAGACATAGCGTTCATAAATTTTAATAACATCTGTACTTAATCTACCTACCTATGTTCAACAAATAAAAATTTGTATTTGTATTTGTAAGTATCCAAGTATTTTTCCAAAAATTACTTGTGTAATACAAATAAAAACCATTAAAACATTATGATAACACTAGCCAAATCCAAATTACTCCAAAGACTGAAATCAATAAATCCTCAAAACCAGAACCTCCTGTACAAAAGCTTGCGGCTCACGGAAGATCCCGGTGTCGCGATACTGTCTTAGTGATAGATAATCTTTGAAATCGAACATCGTTCGACGGCTGCCCAGCTTAATATGGCAGTCATTTATTGGGCAAGACTTGGGCAAGCTTGCGCAGGCTATATCAGTGGTTTTCAACCTATATTTGACCTGGGACCACTTAGATTATTGACAGTAGAAAGAAAATTACAGTAAGTATAATGATCACTTTATATTACAAAACAAAGTCATCCGCTGTGTCTGTCAGTCTGTCTGTTCGCGATAAACTCAAAAAACTACTGCACCGATTTTCATGCTGTTTACACGAATGGATACAGTGGTTCTCGGAAAGTGATGGTGGATACGAAGGTTTTAATATATACTATGATAAGCCGGCGAAGCCGCGAGTATCAGCTAGTTAGTTCATTAAATTTGTGGCATATTTATTCTTTGGAATAAGTAAAAATCCAGTCACGTTCCGTACCATAAACCGAAAAATCACATTTTATGTATGGAATTATTTCTATATTAAATCTGGTTTTATTGTTTTGTTGTTGTGGCTATAGAAATATTCACTCTGTGAAATTTCAATTGCCTACCTATTATGATACTTGGGATACAGCCCGCTGACAGACAGGCAGACGAACAGCGAACGCCAATATATACATACAATACTTATACATACATACAATAACTTTTAGGGTTCCTTTGATAATCTTTTGGATACGGAACCCTAAAAATTATTATCATAGAAGACAACATCTCAAAAAAAAAAAATGATTTTTTTCATTTTGCATCAATTACTTTTTATAGGTGAAAAATGACGCTATCCTTCCGCGGACCATACTTAGTAGACCACCAGTGGTCCACGGACCACAGGTTGTAAGCCACTGGGCTATATGGATGAAAAGTTGTGTAGGTTTTGAGGATAACAGGATGTGGTGGGTAGTGAAAACGATGGCTAGGTGGCTATGTCAAATGCCACTTAAAGATAAAATCTGATAAGAGATCAGTTGCTAATTGTTGCCTGACAAGTTGGTTGTATCAGGGAGAACATGTTAACGGTATATATTGGAAGGAGATGTTCCAAAATAGGCCAAGTCTATGTGCACTACCTTTAATACAGATAATTCATTTAAATGTAGACTTTTGTGGTACTTAATTGATTATTTTTTATTTTTTTTATCGATTTTAACATGGCGTCTCACTGATTTAGTTATTCTGTGCTTAAAAACAATGACAGATAATTGTCAGCTGTCAGAACAATGTCACTGTCAAAGAGTGAAGTAACTATTCTCCCTCAGAAATAAATATGTCAAACGTCATCAATCAAAATGACAGCTTATCGCCATGACGGGTTTTTTATTGTGAATTGCAATTTCAAGTGTAATTTCTTATTTTTTACCAACAAACAAAGCCATTTTAAAGAAATTGGACAGTTGATATCTGTTTTAAATGTATTTCCCTATTTTTTAACTATAGAGTACAAGGACCTGGTCCAGGCTCCATACATTTTAAAACATCTCCTTTGGAGTTATACCAAAGCATGCTGGGCATGGGCAAACTTGGGCAAGCTTGCACACTTGCACAGGCTGTTTGGGTCTCAGATTGTGTAGGTTTTGAGGACAGGGTGTTGTGGGTTAGTTGTGACAACGAAGGAGGCTCTTTGATCTTATAGCAATGTGTTTGACGCTAATTATCACTTTAAGAAAGTCCACCAGGTAAGGATACGGTAGATGCGTCATAGTTTCGATGTAGGTGTATTGAGATAATAATTTTGATACGTTTTCTCAATGACCCATGAATGTGTAAAGAGGTTTTTGAAAGATGTTTTGATCTTTCAAAATCCCCTTTACACATTCTATGTCATTCAAAACTAAGTTCGATTCCATAGCAACCCATAAATTAAATAATTCGAGTTGTGGTGATGGACTCAAGTTCTATTTCCAATTCTTTATTGCGTACCATAATGTATACAGTTGGTAGAAAAATAATTATATTATGGGCCTTGTCGGACACAATGTACAAGACAAAAGAAGTTAACTCGAATTACTTACATATATATTCAACTATACGACTCTCTGTCTCTACCCACTTCGGTTCCTAACATTTTTTTTTTTGTATGGGACAAGCCCGCCACACTTTCTCAACCACTGCAATTCCTGAAAGCCAGAATCAACAGTAGCGACCAATAGAAAAACGCCGAGCTTATGAAGCCCGACGAGTCCCGGAGAAACGATTCAACTGTCTTGGATCCCGCAACGAAATTAATCAGAAGAGCACAGCGGAGGATGTAAAATGTATTACATACATTTCGTATACGATTCCTATCATGATAATAATATAAGAAAGAATCACCCATCACCACATCAAAATGTAGGACACCAGTAACTGTCCATTGTGTTCTCGAACCTTCCAATCAGCCACATCGAATCGTTCAAGTCGAGGACTCAATCAGAATCGACAAAAACTAATGACGTACATATGTTTACGTCAACCGTCCAATGTATCCAAAATATAACAAATTTTGTATTAACACATATTTCTATGCGATTTCTACGGCTATTTCTCTATATTACGTCATCTAGAAACCATACCGAAACCACATAAATGAAAAATTCAAAACCATTCAAAATTGAACTCTATGCGCTTCTAATAAGAGTTTTAAAGTTTATAGGAAGGTGTATAAGCAGTTTGGTAGTTTCCCAATAAGGTGCGTTGTCCATCACAATCGATTTGTCCCGAAGGCGAGCAAAGCTACAAAAAATGTCAGATAGGCCGCTCAATCAATATAATGACTTTATTTAAGATTGACAATAAAATATAGCTGGTATTGTATGTGGTGTGGATGAGGAATAGGGTGGAGAAGACTGTTGATGGATGTCAAGTTTCAGATATTAAAATTTTTGGTAAGCCACAGTTAAAGGCGTTACTCAAGGTAAAAGTTAAGGAGTTGGCACACTAAAATGTCATAATATTATCATATTCTTGCCTCTGATAGAAGCTTTGATTTAATTCTTTCACTAATAATAGGAAGCTGTACAATTGCTATGTGTTACTTTTTATCCGGGAAATATGCACGGTCCTTGAGGGATACCCGACAAAAAATATATTAAACCTACACGTTTCTCGATTACTTAGGAGTTAGAAATAATTTATTTGTTTTTCAATTTAAATATTTTTTATTTTTGTATGAAATCCCGATGAAATAAAATATGATGAATTTTAAAAGTCATAGAACAAAAGTTGTTGGGTATGATGTTAGTAACATAGTTCTGAGTTGTTGCCGGTGTTTTAAAAATAACCCTGTATAACAAAAAGTACAGGTCGTAGGTATTGAATAAAATAAAATAAATTATTAGCTCCAAAATCTGAACATTAAAACGACGCCAAGGTTTCCATGACTTAGTTGAAAGAAAACACTTATTATTTATTGATTGAGAATACCAATAGTTTATTCATACCAATTTACAGAAATAAATGTCATTTAAAATAGAATATAATAGAGTACTCTTTCTTATGTACATCATATAAGTTACAGAAAAAATAGATGAAGAAAACATTACATAGGGTGACACAATGGGCGACCTTTTCAAGACAACCTTTGGATGGATCCAGATTTATTTAGTTTTTCGACCTACAGAATAAAAATTGGTACCTCCCAACAACCACTACACTCGCCCTACTAAAAATTATTCAAAGCTCAATCCAGATGGGCCAGGGCCAGCATAAGCCGACAATACTGATCGAGCGCCATCAACCATCGTATTGAGAGATCTGTCAGTTCGAGACAATGCCTTCGATTCCCGGTTGATGCCAGATGACATGATAACTGGCTTGGTACCTTGATTTGATTTATTGGAGGTTAGTGGAGAATCTTCACTAGATTTTAACCACATTTATAAGCTAGCGGTGCTAACTTCAGAGAGCATCTCAGCTAACAGGTTCACTATACCAGATTTCATAGCTGAAACCGTGATACTTATTAATAACTAGCTGATCCGCGCAACTTCGTCTGCATCACATTTTCCATTATTGCTCCGCTCCTATTTGTCTTAGCGTGATGATATATAGCCTATAACCTTCCTCGATAAATGGGCTATCTAACACAAAAATCAAATCGGACTAGTAGTTCCTGAGAAAAGAGCGTTCAACCAAACAAACAAACAAATTCTTCTGCTTTATAATATTAAGTAGTATAGATATGGAGGAACCTTCTGTTGCAGGATTTTCATATTCGTTGTTTCTTTTGTAAAACTTCCAGTTAAGATAGAATAACTTCCAAAAATCAATTTTGTACAGTTGGTTTGGAGGATTGGTTCGTCTTCGGTGTCTTGGAGAGCACGATGAATCGACAATCTCAGTACTTAAGATCCACCGAAAAATAGTTGTATGAATCCTAGAAGTCTGCAAATATTCGAAGGTCATATTACAGATGGCAATAACTCTAAAGCAATCATTCCGATTTCACCCGAAAATGCTGATCGAGATCCATTAAGCATCATATTGAGAGAACTGTCAGTTCGAGAGACAATGTCTTCGAGTCTTGGATGATGTCAGATGACACGATTGCTTGCTTGTGGTACCTTGATTTGATTTCTTGGAGGTGAGTGAACAGTTCAAAGAGTTGTTTTGGAAGACTGGTTCGTCTTTGGTGTCTTTGAGAGCACGATTGATTGACAATATCAGTCGTAAAGGAAACTGGTATATAGCAGTCTAAAATGAATCCTAACTTAACCCAACTTCCATTCATAATATTCACACTCCAATCAATTCCCAGCACTAAGTACTCCTCAGAGAGCAAACCATTGAACACACACAAGCACACACAACGATACAAAGGGCTTACATGATCCCCACCATGGAACATGATGGGGCATCACTCTATAGACGTCGCAAGACAATCGGCAAATGATGACAGCTAATACCAAATGACTATTGGATGGAGATTAGAAAGTTGTAGAAGGGACATGAAATATTAGGGCGAGAATTGTGCCTATTGGGATTTTGGCTCTGTGAGGAAGTGTGTGTATGTAAGTTTTTATTTGATGACTAGCTGACCCACGCAACTTCGTCTGCGTCACATTTTCCATTAATGCTCGGCTCCTTTTAGTTTTAGCGTGATGATATGCCTATATATGATAGCCTTATTCTTCCTCGATACATGGGCTATCTAATACTGAAAGAATTTTTCAAATCGGACCAGTACTTCCTGAGATTACCCCCTACATACAAACTTACAAACAAATGTTACCTCTTTATAATATTAGTATAGAAGTATGATGATTGGAAAGCTTTGTAGACATCGAAAGATAAATTGCGTTAAGGATAGTATGACAATAATGCCTAAAATGCCTTTGTCGAAGGAGAATGTACCATGATGAAGTTCGTTGCGTGTTATCAAGTAGAGAGCTAGTTTTGCCGAAACGTAAAAGATGTCTTCAGGATCTCCAATCCCCAAGTGGAAGAACAGCAAATTTTCTGATCTGTAACAAAGGCATAATCCTGCTCAGAGTCACATTAATTTACTTGAGGTCTTTTTCTGTATAACATTTTCTTTTCTTAAGTATCTAATATTGTATCTACAAAAATAAACAAATATATCAAGTGAAGACACACAGGAGTACATTAATTGACATTAGTTTAAAATTCCCTGAAACAAGACAATTACAAATGGCATGATTCATGGTTCTGTCAATTACTTAAGGGCATCAATATTTTCGCCACCAATATGTACTTTACTGACCATTGTCCACTCTATTTCGTCTCGTGTATGCGTTTAATCTTTGGCAAAACCTCAACATTGCACTCTAGGGCTGCGTCCATTAACGTAAGTGACTCTCAGTTCGATGTGCAGACGTTTTTTGTCTGTCTACGTGATTGATAAAGAAATGGGAGGGATACGACACTTTTTAGCACCATCTCTTATATACCATCATTACTATCCAAGCGAAGCAACTTCGAACCCTATGTCCTTGACTTAAGACTTACAACATTAAATGCTCTGAGGCTTCAAACTTTGCTAAAAACCAATCCTCCCTTACAATCTTTCGAACGCAATTTTTTTTTAAGTGCCGTTGGTAATTTCTTTGCCATTCTAATCTGACTCTTATTAGGTTTGATATAGAGTTGACTATTGGTTGTTCAGAACTGTAAATTAAAGTTGGTTGATGAACAAATCATTCCATGGCTTGTAAAGAAATTGTTTGCAAGTGTTTTGTGTATTAATTTGAAAAATGGAAAGATACAACGGATTGATTCTTATAGGATTTTCAATGGAAGATGTCATTTGGAGGAACCTTGGTAGACTGAGCCTGATAGAAATAAAAATATTGCGAGAGGTGTCTTTAAGGGGCTAATAAAAAACAGGCACCCTTGCTGGAGCCGCAGTCGTTCCATGGATGGGTACCAATTTCATATCATGGAACTTCCAAGCCTCGGAAAATAAGTTAAGCTGTTCGTCAGGCTGTTGTTTGTACATCCTTGACAGTCACTACGGATAGTCAGAAGCCTGAAAGTCTGACAACTAAACTAGTGAAAGGGTTTCATCTCACCCAGTAACTGGGTTGTAAAGTTCATTTCTGGAAAATTAATTGTTAAAAATAATTATTAGAAACAGTACAGGTACTTTACCCCTAGCACAAGTTTCTTGCGAAATAGTAACGTTATCGTGACGTTTTTACCAGACCTTTACGCACTCGCTACAGCGAGATGGTGTTTTGGTAGCACGAGTTCTAATAAACGTCTAGCGTCTACTCGATAGTAATAATTGAACTATGGTTAATTTAGGCAGAGAACCCAATAGCGATTGGAACGATTTGAACTGAATGGTGCGTTCTGAAAATGAACACAAAACATCGGTAATTCTATTTTGAACAAATTAAGAGCCTGGAAATAATAACAATTAAAAAAGTATTTTATTTTATACATATGTTAAAACATATTTATCATTTTTATAAATTCTTTTATTCATTAACTGTTGATATTTTCAGTTTATTGATGTCGTGATTTATGAAAAATTATTTGGTTTTGATCGGTTCCGCATGTGACGTTTGACACCTTTCATTTCACGTTTGACGGTTTCCTTCAAATTACAAAAAATATAAAACCGTTAGCACACTGATGCAAACGCGTGTAGCTGTAAATTATTTGCGATATACGAATGGCAAACCTAATAATAAATTGATAAAAGCACTAAAACTTTTCACGTTCACCTGAATAGGTGCCTACGTCCTTTGGACCGTGATTGTTATATCGGTTAAATGAAAAGTACAAAGTATAAAATAAAAAACTAAATAACTCTTAAGGGGCCACTCATCATTACCGGGAAAAACATCGACCCACTGCTGATTTATGTGCGCATTACTCGACATTATGTACTGAACAGCTGATTTTTTTCGCGTATTCGGGTTTGTTATAAATAAATAAAATAAATAAATAACTCATTTATTGCAGATAATTATATCGAATCCATAGTTTGTTAGTAAAATGCAAACTTAAAAAACTAATGTTAGTATTAAATAAATATAACTATAATTGATTGAGTGGCAGATCAGGGCGGACTCATCGATGATGGCTACAAACCACTATATGACTGCGTGCAGTCGTATCCAGCGTGCCAGCATCGGAGAGTCCCACCGGTCCGCCAGTGCGCGCAGGATGGTGTTGGGACTGTCGCGCGTTCGGCGCATGATAGAAGCGCACCGTTTGCGCATGATGGCCGCAAAGCCATCTGTGTCAGCCGCCGCGAACATCGCGGAGGCGCTGCAGTGTCTGCTGTGTGTGTGTGTGTGTGTGTGTTATATATATCTATTTATATTTAGATATGAATGTAGTGTATTTACGTGTATTATTTGTACTCTGGATCCTACCTTCTACGCTGACCTCTCTTTATCACTCAAAGGCTTGCTGAAGAAAACTCGACTTTGAGTTACGCTCGCCTTTGTAGTTGAACTTTATTATTTGGCTTTATCTAATACTTATAAACTGTTTTAGTGTACAACAAAGAATTAAGAGTTTAAACCATGGTAAAAGTTGTTCATAATGATGAGTACAATGACCTCTTGAGATGTATTGTGTTTATTCTGTAACACTTTGTATATCTACATTATTGTTCGCTAACATTTTCTACTTAATCATTCGGTTAGTCGTAATAACAATTACATACTTTGCGATGGTTTTTTCATATTTTGCAAGATTAAGGCCGTACCCTGACCAAATAACCTTGAGCATTTCTTCCCTCAATACAATAAGAGCGCAAGAGATACAATAGCGAATACGCTCAGAATGTTGAATAAAATCGTTATAAAATCTAATTTTGGTCGTTTGAAAAAAATACTTCTACCAAAATGTTCATAATTAAATTGCCTATCCATTATTGTAAGTACAAAATCAAAATAATCGTTAGTTTTTGAGAAGATGCATGTTTTCAGTATTTTTTTCTCATTTCTGTGGTTTCGTTGTGATGAGATTACTTAAACATTATACTTAGTAATAAAAAATAATATCTACCACTTTGAAGCCAAGATTATGTAGAAATGTAATGTATTTTTTATTAGTTGATATTTCTTTTGGATAAAGAGTAGATAGCTCCAAAAAACTGCATAAAAAATGGATAGCGCTGCGTTTTGCTCGGGGACGCGCCTTAAGTCACTTTTTATATGTTTAATACCGCGGGTTGTAAATGTCGCTCGCACTGCGTTACGTGGTGGTGTGTGTTGACCCTAAATAGTAAATGTCTATTGTTGTTTGTTGTCATTTCAAATAAAAATTGTGATTTACCACCTTTTATAAGAAAATGTGCACTGTACAGTTCTGAGATGTTTTAATTAACAAAGTCAGCAAGAATAAGTTTTATTCAAATCGTCCTCTGGGAAAACTTCAAAGAAAAGTAAGCATATTTGTAATTTTTTATAATCTAGGTACTCTTATATTACACAGATTCATACAACGATGTAAAATGTTTCTATTATGCTAAGTCTCATGTAGTAAGACTTAAGAGTATTGCCTTGCTTAGCACTCAGAATGAGGCTTCAGGCTGTTAGTAAGAAATTCCTTGTTGCAATGTCCAATATCATCTGCCTAGCCTTTTCCCAACAATATTGGGGTCGTCCTCTAGTCAGACCGAATACCAGTACCTATATTACGCGGAGTGACTGCCTATCTGGCCTTCACAATCAACCCAGTCCAAGTCTATAAACACTAATAAAAATCAACAACATTTTTTCAGTGTCAAAATCTTTGAATTATTTTTCTTACAACATTATTATTATTATTATTTTTATTACACATATCAACTTCTTTTATCTACAGGAGAAGGCAAGTAAAATATTCCAGATTCTAGCCAAGAGCCTTTGTCGACACCGCAACAGTGTAAGCCGGCATTGCCACCAAGAGCAGACAAACCATTCCAATCGCTTACATAACCGTCTAATAGTATGGGACTGAGTTTCTTCAAAGACTACGATAACAGCAGACTCAACAAAGAGATTTTGGAAAACTTTTGGAACATAATGTTGCAAATTCACAGATTACTTGGAATATACTGCCGATACTGCCATTTTAATCAGCATGATGAAGTGGAAGTTGGCCGGCCATGTCTGTAGACGGACAGACGGACGCATGGAGCATACATACTGTTAGAGTGGAGACTGCGTGTGGGCAAACGTAGTGTGAGACACCCTGCGGCACGAGGGACCGATGTTTAAAGATGGTGGCTAGCAGCCGATGGATGCAGACTGCTCAGGACCAGAATGGTTGGCTCTCTTTGGGGGAGGCTTACGTTCAGCAGTGGACGGCAATTGGCTAATATGATGATGATGACTGCCATTTTAATTATGTAAGATCCGTGTACCTACATTTAACTCATTATGAAATATAAAGTGTTGTTTAAATCTAAATAATATTTTTTTCATCCATCCATATTATATGTATACAGAGTGATTGGTAATTGCACAGTTGAAACGGTTTTTGTCCAGTCCAGATAACTTGGTGACCAAATTGGGTTTTCATTTTCGAGTGATCGATTTCTAGATCACAAAAGATAAGTTTCAAGAACTTTTCATACTTTTTTCTTTACACACTTTATCTCCACACTTATGAAGAGGAGATTTCTCTCAATCAGCAACTTTTGATCGTTAGGTAGACTTCAAAAAACCTTAAAAGTTCTCGCTCGAAAACAACGCCGGACGCCAAGTTGCTGTTTCAAAATCGTTGCATTACACTAGAACATCCCATTCGAAGGAAAGCACTGAATTACCAATCAACCTGTAAATAATATCTAACCTAAAATATCACAGCTAGGACCACAAAGTTTCTACTATTGCTTGGCTACAGGCTATTCGGCCGCAATAGGGAAGATGTATATAATTATAATATTTATCAATATTGTCTGACAAAAATGTTAAAAAAGTATAAAGGCCCTTCCTTTATACTTTTTTGTACGTGCAATGTTTTTATTCCGGTTACCAATTATTTCGAATTAAAAGTAACGTGAAATGGAACGTGTTTTAATACACCAATCAGCGTCTACTGCCGTCACACCTGTTAATTTTTAGTCCAAGATCCCATGGTTCCTAGACGTTACTTATTTTCGCAGTAACAAAATGTTTTGATAGAGAAGTGTTGTGAAATGACAACGTACGCGTACATATCTGCATTCAGTTTCTTTTTTAATGATTTAGGTATAAGACATATTTCAAAAGTCTAGGAGGTAGTTTTGCATCCTCCCAAACCCTGGTAGACTTTAGTTTTTATTTATTACATTGTTTTTATTTTATTGTTCGGGTATCTACGAAGAGATATTAGGGAAACTTCAGTGTACTTTATTGCAAGTTTACCTGGCACCTACCATAATCTGCTAATGCCCAGTCTGTGGAAAATTATCAACGCAGAGTTATGTGATGCGATTGGCTGTTGAGAATTCATTCAACCAATGATAAAAAACAAAGATAAATTCAGAGGTCATTTTCTACGCCTACCATACATTGTATTCGAACGCTATTCTATCCCACACATTTTGTTACTGAGAAAATAAGTAGGGTTTGGTATCACCGGGATCTTGCTCTATGACTTTGATTTGATCAATGACAGGCAGGAGTGACGTCATCGGCAGTTTACGCGCGAAAATATCAACTGTCCCATTAGAACCGAAATTTTTTGGCAATAAATTAAAGCCTTTCTATTCTAGACGAAATTATTTGAAATGAAAGCAAAAATGAAAATATTGCATGTTATAGGTATCCATCACGCGGGCCCATTGAAGGTTAGCTGGATTTCACAATATCTTCGAGATTTTCTTCTATGATATAAGTATCCTCATGATGTGCCATTTTCTCTCACTGTTTTGAGAAAAGCAATGATAAAATAAATAACACAGTGTTTTGGTTCGTAACAACGACCTTTGTTAGTACACGAGCCTAGTCGGGGCCGTTTACTGCATTACCAATACTGTAATTTTATTTACAACTACTATTTGTCTTTCCCCACTGCTTCGCTCATGAGGCTGTCTCACAAAAACTGTGCGTTTTCAGTTATACAGGAGCATATCTTTTGAGCAATTAAAAAAATGCTTGGAAGCTTGTAAGTGTGCATCCTGAATAGGATGAAGCGGTACTTCAGGCAAGGACAGTTTTAGACCCTAAACAAAGCACAAGTCCGATCCTGCATGGAGTTTTGCAGCCACCTTTGGGATGGTTCAGCTAAGAGGCTTATCGGCGACGAAAAACTGGTGGATGCCAAGCTACACAGCTTGGCTCATTGCCGCAAGGTTGCCTACTTGTCGGTCTTCTACGGATTGTACTTCTGTGAGTGTGCTCAAGAACTCCACGACCTCATCCCATCGGCCCCCCTCTACCATCGGACATCCAGACGGACTGCAACTTACCATTCCTACCTTGTTGCTGTTCCACCAATTCGCGCTAAGCGTTTCCAAACGTCTTTTATAATGCGCACAGCAAAGGAGTGGAACTATGTGCCTGCGTCTGTGTTTCCGAACGCTTAAAACCCTAATCTTAAGTTAGAGTGTACACAGGCTCCTTCTGGGTAAGCTCGCTCCATCTCTGACCAACTCTCTCCACTATGTTTCTGTCATCTTTGACCAACACTAGAGTGAAGATCAAACCCAACACAAATAAAAATAATCGGACCCTTCGATCGCGTGGAATAGTGATCGAAGATCGGACCTGACTTCAAGAGATTACCTTTGCAAATTCTTAAACAAACAATTTGAACTTTTCTTTTACTAGTGATAGGCGCCATACGTTTGACCACTATTTCACCTGATTTTAAGCGATGATGCGGTCTAAGGTGGAGCACGCTTGCCTAGAAGTAACCTATTCACGCTTGCCAAAGTCTCCCAGGTTGTAGCTATCAGGAAAAACAGACGCCGGCAGGGAATTCCACTCCTTAGCTGTACGCACAATGAATGTATTCCCAAAACGTTTTGTACGTATAGGTGGGATGTCCACCATGTACCGATGGCGCATCGTCATACGTCTTGTGGTCCGATGGTGGAATTGGTGGAATTAAATTATGTAATTCCGTCGCACACTCCCCAAAATGTAACCGATATAAAACCGATAAGCCAGCAACTCGGCGTGCTCAATACTTTGGAGCTTCGATTCGACCAACTATGCAACGTTCATTATTAGACAAATTCGAAAAAAAAACATGTTATTATTATTACTGTGTATTTAGGTTTCATTAAAGTATTACATTAAGAAATGGGTTGAACCACAGAAATATAAAATCCATGGGTTGAACATTTACTTTTTTTTACTCCAAAAGGGGGCTACCCGCCCCTTGCAAGCCATGTATAGGTACGGGACGATTTGATTTAGGATTTGGTAATTTTTTTTTTCAAAGAATGAGTGCTTCTCACAGTGCGCTAGCAGTACGGTGTAAGGACAACTGGTAAGATGGAGGTTCCTATGGAAGGTCTTCACAATAAACCAATGGTCACACTGCGAAGGTGTTCCATTTTATATTTGTCGTGCTTTTCTGCTTCTCTCCTTGAAACATCGGTCTTTAGCCATCATCGACAGGCTTGTAACTTGTAACGTGGCATATGATTATAGTTCTTGCCATTTAAAGAGGTAGGTACTGCATTCATCACAAACCTGCTAAAGAATATGTTACGTATTATGAAATTTGAAGTCTTATATTGTTGTGAAAGGGTATCAGGTACAATGTATTTAGTTGCTGAGGAATGGAAAAAGATCCGGGTGCCCAGTACCTACATAATATGCTCAGTGGGGTTTGTTCCAAGTTCTATATAACATTACAACTTTGCGTTGGTATGTTTCCGTTGTAAAGCATGATAGAGCACAAATGAATAAGCTGCACACACGTTCATTATATTACGTAGGTACCTTAAGCAGTTATTTGTAACGCCTGTCGCGATACTGCGTGGTTGAAACTTCAACTGATTTGGAGCTCCAGGACAACGTGGAGTTGCGGTGAAAACGCACGGAGACGAACTCGACGCACGGAGACGAACGGCACCGGGCCGCTCTGTGTGTTTCGCATGAATAAAACTAATAATAATGTTTTTTATGAGAAATTATTACGTGTGTTTACAAGGAAAATGAAATAAAATGTTACCTCATTTTACACCTTCTCCTAGCGTCTTTATGTATACAGGAGATCGGATGGTAAATAGGCAGCATGGTCTTCCTCTTGTTTTCATGATAAAATTGCAAATTCTTGCAAATTATTGTATTTATTCCAAAATAAACACGGATAATATTGTTTGACGTAACCTGTCTCACCGAGAAAATGTCAGTGAGACAGTTTTTTACGTGCGTACGCCCCAGCTAGCGACAAAGTCGATACTACACAACTCGTGCTACCATGGTGCGACCGATTTCCATACATTTGGTTCATTTACGCAACGTTATAACGTAAACTCGATACGAAGTTAAATGTCAGAAACTTGTGCTACCGATTAGTTTAGTTCCAAATACGGACACATGGCGCTGATCAATTTTGCATACAAAATTTGACACAAGCGATACGTTTACGCTGTCGATGCAATTACGCAGAAACTCGTGCTTAGCCCTCTTGTCTCACCGCCGCGCGCCGGCGAGGAAGCGATTAACTTCCAACTATTTTCTCACTGAGGAAAGGGACAAAATATATAGACCTCGTGTGAGTAAAAGAGACACATATACTAATAGTCGATAGCTGGCTGTTCACACTGCTGGCGAGTGGCTCTCAGCGACAAGAGCTATCAAAGACTGTACCAGCTCAGCGACACTCGCTCGGCGATGCTCGCTTGTCGGTCGACACCAACCAGCGGTAATTTCTACCTATAGTGAGAGCTGAAGCGAGTGTTGCTAGTAAAGTCTGTCGCACAAAAGCAGTTGCTTAAAGCCGAGCGTCAAAACTATCAAACTTTTCTCTCGCTACTCGCTGATCGCCGGCGGCGGCGGTCAGAAAAGTATCAGAGGCAGATGATGATGGTCATACTGGCAGACTATTTTCAATCTATACTAATAATAATGTTTGTTTGGTTGAACGCGCTAATCTCAAAAAAATACTGGTCATATTTGAAAAATTATTTCAGTGTTAGACAGCCCATTTATCGAAGAAGGCTATAGGCATATCATCACGCTAAGACAAATAGGAGCGGAGCAGTAATGGAAAATGAGACGCAGACGAAGTTGCGCGGGCTAGTTTCAAATAATACCGTTACTTAGAACCAAACATACGATTCGGTGAACCACAAGAAAGATAAGATAGCACTGCAAACAAGCACAAAAGTACTCCCAAATATTTTAATTTCAGTTTTTTTTATCTTACGAAACAAACGGTATCAAAGACTTCTCCACGAATAAACTTCAATAAACTTGATACCCGATTATAATCCTCTTTGAATAAAACTCTCCAGACAAAGGCACATCATTGACAATAGACTTTTTTTTTGTTTGAACCTACAAGGAGGTTGACATTGCCATTGATATTAAAAAAAAATCGTGGGAGTCGTAAACAGGTATCGATTGTGACTTTTGTCGGATCTTCTATCGATTCTTTGACGGTTTTTTGGGTTGAGAATTTTTTATCGATATTTTTGTTTGGATCGAGTCAGATGTGAAATTGTTGCTTGAGATTTTGTTGGGTTCTATCCGGCTGTACTGTTGATGTCATGTGTTTTTTTTTATCTGTAATGCTTCTGGGTGAGTTGTTTACGCGTTTCATAGTCCATGCATCAATATTGATCACAATACTCTTTCTCTCTCTGCCTAGCCTTTTCCCAACTGTATTGGGGTCGGTTTCCAGTCGAACCAAACTTAGTTGAGTACCAGTATTTTACGATTGTTTGGAATTTAAAAGAGACTTTGACCTCTGAGTTTGTTTCGGTGTTTCTTCTCAGGGTAGTCGGCTAGGAAACATCGGCCTCATATAGAATAATATGACCAAAAAATATTGACGGGTAAAAGAGTTAATTGTAACCTATTTGAAAAATAAATATGATTTATGATTTACGTAGAGCGGCTGCCGACCAGACCCCCACAACCCATTAACTGAGTAACACGGTGCTTCATAGTGGCAAAACTGGTGTCAGATTAACTGGCTTCTGACAATCCGTAACGACTGCCAAAGATCTAAAAAACGACATCCGGGACCAGCTGCTTAACGTGCTTTCCGAGGCATGGAGGAAACTCGGTATGTTAATATGGTCACATCCATAGACCAACCTTGGCAAGTGTTGCTGAACCTGGAAAATCGACCCGTGCGGCTTTTATTATTTAGCCACGAGCTCCTCACAATACTAACATGATGATATTAATCCTTAGATTATTCCATCTTATATCAATCTCCTATACATCTTTAAGTCTCACATAATCAGATTTGCATCTTCTTTTTTGTATCATTGCTTCCAAGTTAGAGTATAAGTCAAGATGATTGCTTTTAGATCTTCCAAAAGACTTTGAGACAGATGGAATAGAGACGTTGGAAAGTCACTCAACATTGTCAGTAAAGTTACTATATTAATATTGGCATCGTGAAATTTAAACCAAGAGCCGCATTTATCAATAATAAAATAATTGTGAGTACTCAGAAATTCAATCTAAACTGGAAGTCAGCCATTCATTATCGAAGGCGTTTCATTGTGGGCGATCAAAAAAATTTAAAATCAATATTGTATGCAATCGCTGTGATGATGCGTTTGTAAGCTATAAAAGTTCAATCTCGGAAGATGAAGACGTATTCTGAGATGGAATATTGTGACGAATGAAACAATGATAAAAATATTTTTTTTTATATATGGAATGATTTTGAGATTAATCTGCTATAGTACTGAAAAATAAATTAAGATCAGTTAGGTAAGTGGAAAAGATGCTTTTTCATTTTGCTCAAATGAAATCCTAAAGAGAACAGGAAGACCGTGGTAACCATATAAATAAAATGTGATTTAGATGATTTACTGATATCTGATACTTTTGTAGCTTTTTGTTGGGCCCTATTAATATAAATAAAAACAGAGATTATTTGCTTAAGTTATACTTGGACAGAAGATAAGCATTGCAGTTCAACGTGGCAATACCCCCAGTTTTTTGAGCACAATTGCAGTCAATATTAACGCGGAGGAAGGATAAGAAGTAATAATGAAATATTAAGAAAAAAAAATTATATATTAATATTAAAAATATATATTTCTACAAATCCTTCACAACTTATAATATTCTAGTAGACAGAGTAATAAACTCAACTCCAATCACTTTGATCAGAATACGGCAACCGCCACAGCGGCGGCGAGCGTGCGCTTGCGCTCTTTAATTTGTAAATTGAGCCGCGCCGCTAGCGCCATCTATTAGTTGCGCCGGCGCACCACCACTCAGCTACTGTGCCACCTTGAGTCATTACGTGTTGTTGATTTATTTTACATTTATTTCTACACTAATGTTCATGGGGATTGATGTTTGATTCGTATTCAGAATTGTGGAGTTTGCAGTTGATATGTTGGTTTTCATTTTGTTAGGGTTTTTAAGATTTGGAGTCTTGACTGCATCTGCTTTGTTTGTTGCTGAATAACCCCAATCAATAACAGATGATTTCTAAAAAAGAAAATCGATGCGTCACAAAACATGTGATACTAAGCACATTTAATTTTGCTTTTTTAATTAAGTTCTCTTGACAATCGACTTCAACTCTACTTGTCTATACTAATATAAAAAAGCAGAAGAGTTTGTTTGTTTGGTTGAACGCGTTAATCTCAGGAACCATTAGTCCGATTTAAAAAAATCTTTAATTGTTAGATAGCCCATTTATCGAGGAAGCCCATAGGCTATATATCATCACGCTGCGCGGACGAAGTCGCGGGCAGAAGCTAGTTATAAATAAAAATATTGCTTTTTCAATTTAGTTACCTTTGAAAATCGATTTCACCTCTACTATTTACAATTTAAATAGATAAATTAACTGTTGAAAATTCAATCAACCAATTTTCTTATTTTTTGGTCCTAAATCCGGTCTTAAAACTGTCAATCCTGAATCTCAAGGATTAAGACGAAGCAAAAGGATAACATTTTGACGACATGAAACCCAATTAAAAATGACAAAAAAAAAACATCGATTTTCAAGACTCACCACCTACCAATCACCATTCATAAAATAAAAACGTAATCACCTAGTCAATAAAATCGACGATTGTAAGACCTTCAATAAACTGATACCGATTAAAACTCGATTCATGCAGTAATTACATACGATTGTAATCGGCTGGAAGAACAATTGATGCGCCTTTGATGAACACCGATGCATCGAATTGACTTCTTTTAACGTAGTGGTTCACTGAGGTGTAACTATTAAGGTCTTGCTGGTGAATCATCATCTTCCTGCCCATAAATGTTACTTGGATGCAACACGTTTTTTTCTTCCACTCTGCCCTATCAACCGTCAAACTATCACTAACTCCCTTTTCATATAATTTGACCAGTACGATTGTATGGACTTTAAAAGAGACTTTGACCTCTGAGTTTGTTTCGGCGTTTCTTCTCAGAGCAGTCAGCTAGGAAACGCTGGATTCATCTAGTTTAAAATGACCAAAACAGATTGACGTGTAAAAGTGTTATTTACAACCTACTTACAGAATAAATATCATTTATCATTATCATTTATCTCCCTCACACAATCCATCCATCTTTTCTTTGGCCTTCCTCTCCCTCTCCATCCATAAACATTTATGTTCGTTACTCTTTTAGTTAAATGCGTTAACTCCCTCCTCTTCACATTACCATACTAAGCGATTCCCTTTTAACTTTTCCGTCACTGGCGCCACTTTTAAACTACCTCTAATGTAGTAATTTCTCACTTTATCCAGTCTTTTTACTCCACACATCCATCTCAACATTCTCATCTCCGCCACATGCAATCTATTTTCATCCGTCTTTTTCACAGCCCAACATTCTGATCCAGACATTATAAGGTCTTGCTGGTGACTAGACTTTTTTTATAAATTAGTTTCTGCCAGTGGTCCTACTCGTGGGTAAGACGGAAATAATACCAAGGGAACCTACTCCCCGAATAAATGATCTAAAATTATTTTCTAAGGACCAATTTTTGTCTTCAAAATTTATTAAAATTTGTTTAGCTGTTCAGGCGTTGCTTGAGCCTTTGGACGCATTTATATTAGTCTGACTACACACACTTGTGGTTGACGCGGATAGAAGCCGTCGTGGCAGACTGTTCAGAAGATAGTAGGATGTTCTAAATTAATAACCAACAGTCCATAATAGCCTTGGTCCAATAGCTAAATCTAAAAGGCATGGGGAACTTTGGCCTTGCGGAATTTATTCGAAAGAGTCACCGCGGCCCTGGATCGCAAACGGCACTAGGAGGACCACGGAAGGGTTTAAGTCAGTAAGAGCCTGACACTCGGGTCTCGCGGGACTCGTCCTGCCTGACGCCTCATTTGATGATTTACCATACTTTTGGGGGCCGAGTCACCCGCGTCCGTAGGAGAATACCCTTCAGCGAATCCCTACACGTGGTCCCCGGGTGGTGCTAAACAGGTGACACTAACCGCCTCCGTGGTCTAGTGGTTATACCACTCGATTCAGACCCAGAGGTCCCGGGTTCAATTCCCAGTGGGGGCAAATTTTTTGCTCGGTTTGGTTGGTGGTAGGACTTCTAAGTCCGCCTGGCAAGCTACCACCATCATGTCTAAGTCTGTCGCCATAACAACAATGTTAACAGCATTGTTGTGTTCCGGCAATTAGAGATATGATAGCCAGTTCCTCTATGTTAGAGGATTCCGGGTGAAACTCGCTTCCATCTTCGGCCTAATCATCACTTTCCATCAGGTGAGATTTGGGCCAAGAGTTTCCCCGTTTTAAATAAAAAAAAAATAAAAAAAAAACATAATAAATAGGACCTTTAGCGAGCAGTGGGTTGACAGTGCACCATTACCGTACAAAAGGTGAAATGTGGTTACGCCTCAAAGAGGGTCAGCACACAGAGGGGCCCGAAAGGGCCGACGCCTGCCGGAGTCGCGGGATCATTCGCAAGAGACACCGTGGCTCCGGAACACAAAGGGCAGTGAAGGAACATGGATGGGTTTTAGTCAGTAGAAGTCTGACACTCTCTCCCGCTACACCCAGAGCGAGAGGAGTCATTGGATAATTTCCCATTCCTAAAAAAAAAAGGCCTTACAGTTTGATTTCTAAATATTTAAGAAACATGTAACATAGTATGCCCTATTCAGGTAAAGATAAATGAATATCTTCATTAATACTGTCATCACAGAAACGATATACATATATAGAAGTGCTGAACTTTTAAAAATCCTTCAACTCCGAATTCGTTTGTTCACAAGCTACGATACGGAATCAAACTCAATCACAAGTAAAATTTACAAATCGAATTGCCATTGCATGTCATTACAAACAGTATCAGTGCAATATTACCTCAATAATCGGGCATGCGATCACATAAAAGAAACATAATCCGATGCACGAAAACGCTCACTTGAAACTCAACCCAATCACGAGCACACAAAATCGAAAATCAAAAAATCGAATAAGAGTTTTTGATTTCAGAATTGGATTTATAAATCTAAAAGTAGGAAAGAGATGGGTCGATAGGGGTTTTAGTGAGAGTGAAAGTGATGGTAGATTTGTAAGACCGGTAGCTGAACGCTTGCAATTATAGTGATCATGGTGCCAAGGCAATTTCCTTCGTATTTCTATCGTGGACTCGCGGTCCTAATTAGGTAGTTTTGCTAATCGAATCGTATGCGGTGGTCTGTCGTCATTATTTTGATTATTCCAAGTGCGATTCGCTAATAGAGTTGAGATTGGGATGCTTCTGAGCTATTTTTATCGTGCAGACAATGTGGGGATGTAAAGTGTGGGATTTTCTTTTGTTTTTGTTTATTCTAGGGTTTTGTTTTCTAGCTAGACAGATGCTTATATCATTTCCACAGCTAGATCTCAGCCGGTCTAAAAGGGCCACTTTAGCAGAATCAGAAATCACCCATCACTGTCAAAGGAGATGTTCCAAAATGTATGGAGCCCGGGCTAGGTACTTTTACACTTTTTTTTTTTTTTTCAAAACGGGGAAACTCTACTCTTACTCTTACTTAAAAATAGGGAAATATATTTAAAACAGAATGATATTATTATGTACAAACCATAATAATCTAATTAAAATATCGAATATCAGAACATTTCCTGCATAATAAATTACAATACGATTATCTTAGTTTTGTGCGAACAAAGACACCCAACTCATTTGACCTCCATTATTCGCTAAGCAAATATCTCACTAACAAGTGCCTACATACCTCAAAATCCTTGCACTAACTACCATAAGTCAACGCCCTCACTAACGTTTAACCCTATACTCGCTGCATCAAAAAAACACAATATTCAAAATGTTTAAACTCATCTTTCATACAAACATCACGCGAACTGGAATCTTGTCCATCTAAAACAATGCTAAGAACACGACCGAGGACACTTTAGATTAAACCAACCGATTATGGTGTATTTTATTTAAATTTATGTCTTATTTTCATTTTCTGGGAATTTATTAATCGGCTAATATGAATTCCGTTTGAGTTTTACAACGCTGAGAGAGGAATCTGATACGTGTTTTGTATTTTTTTTTTGTTTTTGTTTTCGTTTTATGGCTTGTATTGATTTAAGTGTTAGTTTGTCTGTTATTTGTGATTTATCGCCGATTGGTTTTTGTTTTGTGTAAGAATTATTCATGCTGTTATGTCAAGTTGAAGTGCAAAACCGTGTTACCGCGAATATATTACAACGCCATGCTTGTTCAAACTTCAAACACAAAAGTCTTGATAGGAGAAAATATGCTTAAAACTTTGATAAAGAACTTGGTTGTCGTTTCTCCACACAATAATTAATGTATATGTCCAAAGCCCGATTTCAAAGAAATGTTTTTCTAATTTAATTTAAAAAGATATTTAAAACGATGCATACCATTTAATACTTCACTGTTTCTCGTACAAGCCGCCTCTATAAAAGCAGTGTTCACTCATTTGTCAAACTGTGTGGATATTTATTTATCACAGACCCTCCGCGCGTAAGAAATACCTGAACATAAAACCATTTATTTTCCTCTAATAAACTCCACATACAACCTTACCCACTAAGCAATAAGATCTTATTTCCTCTGACAGAAAAGCTCTTTAAACGCAAAACTAAGCTCTAAGATTGGTTATTTATTCTTGTAACAATCTTATATTTACATTTGAGAAATAAATTTCCAAACCTTACTGCCTTAAAAATTAATACCAAATTTGAGTATATTTTCTTAAATAAATGACATAGCTGAAAATGTTTTGTCAAACGTAAATAAATTAAAAATCTATACGCAGGTCGTTTCGACCGGGCCACTGTTTTTGAGTGTTAATAGATTACAACCTTTTTCGATTTTTTGTATTTTATAGCTTCATTCTTTACGGGTTATTAGTCGTTTATGATAATTTATATTCGGATAAAACTCGATAAGAAATCTATGGACATCCTTCGGAGAAAGAAATAATGGGAGAAATATAATAGGCCCTGTTTACAGAACGGAAAATATAGCAAAATGAATCTGAAAAGTTGTCAATTGCTCTTTAGCTGATGTGATTGGTAAAAGAGGGTTCGCGTTTAATCTGTAACTAGTCGATATAATTCATTTCCAAAATATTAGCGATACAGTATTCGTCTTAAAAGTGATGCTGCTGCGCAACTTTTCAACGCCTTCACTGGAGGGCCAAGGGGGCTTCCTCTATTTCTAAGAACGTTCCCATTATCACCATCTGACAAAATACCCATACATTATTTCTCTGGATTTTTGACAAAATTTTGACATAAGGGTCAATAATTGTACTACAGACGAGCCCGAAAGGGCCGACGCCTGCCGGAGTTGCGGGACTATTCGAAAGAGATACCGCGACTCCGGAACACAAAGGGCAATGAAGGAACATGGATGGGTTTTAGTCAGTAAGTAAAAGTCTGACATTCTCTTCCGCTCCGCCCAGAGCGGGAGAAGTCATTTGGTGATTTCCCATCCCTAAAAAATGTGCTCCTAGACAAAGTGAGATTCTGTCTGCTTTAGCAATTGTTGAAACGCCAATTAGTGCTTTCCATTGTCCACGCGACATTTAGATAGCGCATGTTAATCTCACAAATTTTGAAGTTATGACCATCTGTATCTTGAATTTGGTAGTTTTTAACCGACTTAAATAAGGTGGAGGTTCTCAATCAACCAATCAATTATTTTTAATTATGCCATTTAGAGGCACTTTTGAACTGTCAAGGTCCGTCACATGAAAAAAATAATATAATACTAGTTGCACGTTCCAAAGCATAGATCTCTATAGAGCCGAACGTGCAAGAGTGTAATTCGGTTGCCATACTTTTTATTAAGAGAATTGGCCTTTTAATATCTGTATTGGTCTATTCGTCAACACAAAACATACAAATCAATGTCTCAAATAGTCCAACAAACCAATACAGCACCAATAAACTTCAAAACGAATTACAAATACCTCACAATCGCCATATTTACCGGCTATACCGTTACACAATAAATTCGAAAACGACAATAACCTCTCAAAAGGCTACATAATACAATTTCTTGTTCATTTTCTTTGTAGCATAATGCTCGAATGTTAATCAATCCTGCACAATAGTTGTACGAACTAATAGTGGGTATAAAGCATAGACAAAGGTAAAGAGCGAGCGCCTTGACCACACGACGACCGACCACAGACTTTGAACCATAGACGTAGTTTTATGGAAGGTTTTGCTGAGCAGAATTTTGGTTACGGGAAGGGAAAGATTAATGAAAAAGTAAATGTTTTAACAAATAAATATAGATATTAAGAATGTATCCACGAGAATAACGCCGAAAAATTGTACTGCAGTTTGCCAGAAGGTTTGCGTATTATCCATTTATGTAGGTTATCTGGAAAAAAAAATACACTTGGTAAACGAAAAATTGCCCAATAGTATGAATGGACTTGTTTGAAGATCTATGTCAATGAAATTTTAATATGCGCTCCGTGTCTTAACGATATCCATTTTACCATTTGCCACTCGAAAAAATAAAGGCAATCAATATTTCCAATCGAAATTAAACGAGAATGCTATTTTAAAAAAAGAAACAATAGCTTTAAAAAGAGGCTGTCAAACACACGTCATGACATAGACAATGCTCCAAATTCAAAACTTTGCCAAAACACGTGTCACATTTCCAGCTCCCTACACTACATCATTAGGTGAGTCGCTCACATACCCCTACAGTTCAAACGCTTCTTTTCAAAAGTTTCCAGCAACTAATTTGTGCACACATCCAGTAGTTTCATGTATATTCCAGTGACATTAATATGTAACTTCTCTCTATACGTTGCAGGCGTGGGTGTCATTCTGGGAATAAGACGCGAGCAAACCCGGGCATAACTAATAACTTGTCGCGCGAATAACATATATCTTAATCTACATGTGATGTATACCTATGTGGAATTGCTTTTGTTTAAATAGTTATATCTACAAGATATTTTCATGATTTCTAGACCTAATGTTTTCCAGTTACGTATTCGTGTTTATTGTTTTAAGTATTTCGTTTACATATTTGTCTAGTTAATTTGATTTTTTATGTTTATAATGTATATAGGTGTAGTTTGTTTGTGTATATTATTAATTTTAATTATATTTAATTTGAATCATTAACAATCATTTTTAATTCTTCATATTGCACATACCACTATTCTCTACATCACCCAAAGGTTGACAGGTAGAGAATGCCTATGGTATTAATTCCAGCTTTGTAATTTTTTTTTTATGTTCTGCAAGTGTTAAATAAATATTGTCTTTGTGCAAAATGTCGTCCGAGAAAGTAGTACTGTGCTTATTCAATCAATCAATCTTTATTTGTGAACACAGGTATTACAATATTGGTCTTATATAAATATTTTAGTAGAGCTCTATGCCCTACCAATGAAATTGGTGTACAAATTTATATATTTATATATATTATATTATTATTTTGTCTGTAAGAGACGAAAGGTTAAATTAGGGTGGATTTCATCAATAAAACTGAACGCGATTAACATAATAATGAACCACGTTTACGAGCTGTCAGTGTCATTATTTTCTACTAGAGGCCGCCCGCGACTTCGTCCGCGTATAAATTCTCGTTATTCCCGTGTAAATCCCGATCCCTCGGGAACTCCGGGATAAAAAGTAGCCTATGTGTTATTCTGGGTCTTCAGCTACCTACATACCAAATTTCATCGTAATCGGTTCAGTAGTATTTGCGTGAAAGAGTAACAAACATCATTATATTATTATTTTTATATTAAATATATTATGTTATTATTTTGTCTGTAAGAGACCAAAGGTTAAATTGGCGGATTTGATCAATAAAACTGAACGCGATTAACATAATAATGAACCATGTTTACGAGCTGTCAGTGTCATTATTTTCTACTAGAGGCCGCCCGCGACTTCGTCCGCGTATAAATTCTCGTTATTCCCGTGTAAATCCCGATTCCTCGGGAACTCCGGAATAAAAAGTAGCATATGTGTTATTCTGGGTCTTCAGCTACCTACATACCAAATTTCATCGTAATCGGTTCAGTAGTATTTGCGTGAAAGAGTAACAAGCATCCATACATACTCACAAACTTTCGCATTTATAATATTAGGATGGAAAATTGACACTGACATTACTGACAACTCTCGAACGCAGTTTGATCGCGATCGATTTCATTGGTGATTTCATTGAAGAACATTACAAATTATAAAACAGAGACCTCCGCTGCTGCACCGATTTTCATGCAGTTTTCGCCAATGGTATATGGCATCATCCAGTCATGATATATTTTTACTATCTTTTTCGGTTGTGCAAGGTGAGGTTGGACTAAAAGGCATTGGCGTCGTTCTAGTACAAAGCGAAGCAAAAAAATCGTCATATAATTTTTTTCGGCAACCCGATGCCCCATATCTCGCCGATAGAGGGAATCTTCTGGTTTTTCCGAACAAAAATTAAGGGGACGCGACGATTGCTTATTCCCGTGATGATCGCTTTGTATCAACGCCTAAATATTTCTAAACAAAACACGATTTATCAGGTATGCTGTGAGACAATTTGTCAAAAACAGTATTGTAAAACTGTGTTTGCGAAATTCATTTATTGAAGTTAAAAAAATTAAGGATATTCAGGGACCATTAATTTCTTCTTTCATAGTGGCTCGAACTTCTTGCTGAGTTGAAGTCCATTTAAGGTTTTAGTGTTACAACTTTGGTGTATCATCTTATCGTGTGACACCCACACACACACACCCTAGTGTCAGAGTTTCTAAAACACCTCTGACATGGTTTAACAACCGTCATTTTTCGGCCGGGACCACCGGCTTATACGTGCCTTCCGAAGCACGGAATCATCTTTTTGAGACAATCAGATGATTCAAGCCTGCAATATTCTAGCCAAACTGGAAACAACTTTACAGAGTATGCTTCCCGTGGGAATCGAACCCACGATCACCGGTTCGCAAGGCAAGCGCCTAACCACTCGAACACGGAGGCAACTGTATGATATGTTTTATACCAAATTTGGTATAAGATATTTTTTACACCAGATTATTGACTATGCTATCCCCTATTGTGCTTACAATGAGGTGTACAATAGGGGGGGGGTCCTATTGTACACCTAATTGTAAGCACAGTACAAACATTTTTAAAAACAAGTGTACAATGTGCGATAAAAACCGACAATTTTATCACATAGGGCTATTGTAGACAACTCAAACACTGCACACACCACACACACACAATCCACAGCTAAAACACTAGGAAGTGGTGCCGGGCGGGCGTTTAGGGGGACTGTCTATTGTAAAACACGATTTTCAAAAAGTGCTGGCTCTCAGTCTAATTTGAAAAAATGACTTTTGAATCATTTTTTTTTTGTGTTTTAATTGGGACAATCCCGCCACACATTCCCAACCACTGCAACTCCTGAAAGCCAGAATCAACAGTGGCGACCACCAGAAAAACGCCGAGCTAATGAAGCCCGACAAGTCCCGGAGAAAATATTCAACTGTCTTGGATCCCGCATCGAAATGAATCAGAAGAGTACAGCGGAGGAGTAGGAAAAAAAATTGATTGAAAGACTTTTGAATTGTGAACTTTTGGAAGATCTGAACGAAAGGAATTAGGATCTACGGCCACTTATCGTCACTATTGTAGGCACTATTTCATATCCATTCCCTTTTTTAATGCCAATACACATAGGAAGGCCATAGAAACGAACATACTAAATCTCCCCAAAAACTCATAAATCCTATGCTCTTCGGTGAAAACCCATATAATAACCCTTTCCATACCCTCTGGCAGACACGTACAGTTTTCGACGTTCCTGGAGGTCAGTTAGAGGCCTTCTGAGAACAAGCCGGCCTCCGATGGAGTCGAATGATACTCCTCATCTCGATGACAATGTCACGTACTAGTGGCACGAACTGCCGACGAGGTTTTGATTTTTGTTCTTTGTTTATTCAATTATTTTTGTTTATTCAATTATTTTTGTGTTCAAGTTTAATTAGGTAGGTTTTTAGTTTGTTGGGCAATTGTTTTTATTTTTTTTTATTTTTTTTTTTATACAAAACGGGGAAACTCTTGGCCCAAATCTCACCTGATGGAAAGCGATGATTAGGCCGAAGATGGAAGCGAGTTTCACCCGGAATCCTCTTACACAGAGGACCACCACCATTACCATTTTTACTCGAGGCTTAATAATAATAGCCGCTCTGGTCGATCTTCAAGGTTAAGCAATGCAGGTTGGTCTGTGGATGGGTCACCATCTTAACATACCGAGTTTCCTCCGTGCCTCGAAAAGCACGTTAAGCCGTTGGTCCCGGTAGTCATTTATAGATCTTTGGCAGTCTTTATGGATTATCAGAAGCCAGTAAATCTTTTTTTTTTTTTTTACTTGGTATGGGTTTGTTCTTGACTCTAGTCTTGCTCAGAGATGACAGAGACAAAGTCTACGATGGAGCGAGCTTACCCAGAAGTAGCCTGTCTGACCCAGTCTTGCCAAGAAGTACCGTGTTACACAGTTAAAGGGTTGAGGAGGTCTGGTAGGCAGCCGCTCCATGGAGCGCCGCTGCTGAATACCAGTATTTTACATGTAAAATACTGGTATTCAGCTGAATCCGGTTTGACTGAAAGCCGTTCCCAATGTTGTAGGGAAAAGGCTAGGCAGATGATAAGTTTTTTAAGCCAGTTCATCAAGGAGTGGGTCTGGCTGCTTAGATCATACCTGAGGGTCATTGAAACATCAAAAATATGTGTCTGTCTTAAACTTCCCTTGGTTGTGACTAAGGTAAGTACCGTTGACCCGCGCAACTTTGTCTGCGTCACATTTTCCATTAATGCTCCACTCCTATTTGTCTTAGCGTGATGATATACTGCCTTCCTCGGTAAATGAGCTATCTAACACTGAAAGAATTTTTCAAATCGGACCAGTAGTTCCTGAGATTAGCGCGCTCAACCAAACAAACAAACAAACTCTTCTGCTTTATAATATTAAGTAAAGATTATATATTTTGAAAGGTATATCATAACTTGTTATAACAATCCTTTTAACTACATATTATAAAAAAAGTCCTCCACCGCGTCTGTCCGTCTGTTCATAAGAAAATCAAAAACTACTGCACCTATTTTCATGCTGTTTTCACCAATGGATTGAGTGGTTCTCGAGGAAGGTTATAGTACAAAATTTGTCAAGCGGGCGAAGGCTGGACCGATTTTGACGGGACTTTTATTGGCAGGTAGCTGATGAAATAAGGAGTAACTTAGGCTACGTTTATTTTAGAAAAAAAAAACTGAAAAATACGATTATTAGGCGGAACGAATTTCGCCGGGTCAGCTAGTTATATGTATAATTCTTCCGTAACTAAGTGTGTTTTTGAGTGAGTGACTGACAGACAACGAACAGCCAAAGCTATTCGACGCATGACGAAATATTGGTTCCTTTGGCTTTGTAGGGGAGCACTAAGAGAGGCCCAATTCCCGTTCCCGAAATTCCTACGAGAACGGGAAAAACGGGAAACGCGCGTACAAAGTCGCGGGTAAAAGCTATTAGATATTTATAACAAGTTAGTATTAACTAACTCGAATTATGGTTGCATTAGGTATAATAGGCCCTTTTTTTAGGGATTGGAAATCATCAAATGACTTCCACCGCTCTGGGCGGAGCGGGAGGGAGTGTCAGAGTCTTACTGACTAAAACCTATATCCATGTTCCTTCAGTGCCCTTTGTGTTCCGGAGCCACGGTATCTCTTTCGAATAGTCCCGCGACTCCGGCAGGGGTTGAATAGGCCCATAGTTGGGCATTGACCTTTTTCCAAGATTATTTTTGTACCCAATCACGGATAAAATTGGATCCACAGCTAATATGGCATTCCCATTGTTTTGTTTTATTTATTGCATTCAAAAACATTTGTTATCCGCGTTGTTTCATCGGAATGTGTTTATAAGATATCTTTCCGATCGGTAGAACTTGCTACCGAACCCGTCGAACCTACAAACTAATTTGTAGTCACAAAACCAAATTCTGTGCAATTTCCAACTTTAATCTTTAGACTTAAAAGCTACAGTCTATTTTTAAAACGGTAAATAAAACCGTGTAAATAAATATTCTTTCCAAGCGAACGCGCGCTGCCCATTCGGCCATGTTCGAATACGTCAATCGAATTCGAATTTCAAATTCAAATGTGTCAATTCAACACTGGTTTTCTGATATGGGAATTAGATTATTTTGAAAGAGATTTTAAAAGACAATTCTTTCTCTCGTTGATTTAGTGGTTGCAAGCGGTAAGTACTGATGAGCAGGTATGAGTTCCCGAATTCGATTCCCGGGTCAGGAATATAGCTAGCAATTTGAGCATACAGGTATGATGTAACGGTCTTTGTGTCGTCTCTATGTATGATGACTAAACAATTGCTACAAGTAATGTTTGCAAACCAGTCCTAGGTAAAAAGGTGCTTTAGAAGATAATTATAAAAAAAATAAACTTCAAGAAAAACAAAAGAACCAAAATGACATAATAACTTTAATTTCGGAAGTCGGTGTTTTTGTTATTTTCTTCGTATTTTGACACCGACTTCCAAAATTAAAGTTATTTTTTACTTTGTAGTTTTTTTTTTTGAAGTCGGTTGTATTTTTTTTGTAAAAAGTTTTTATTTTTCACTTTTTAGTGGTACCCCACACCTAAAAACACCACTGCAAAATCGCAGAAAAGCAAAATACGCAATTTCGATTACTTGGATGACATAAAACTATCATCTAAGTAGACGAATTCCAGCTATTTCGATTTAAAATCCAAAGTTCGTAACCGATTTTCATAAAATTTAAATGGGACCAATCTGCAAGTATATCCTTTCAGATAAAACAAGATTTTTTCAAATCGGTTCATAATTGTCGGAGTTATGAGGTAACAAACATAAAAAAACATACAACCGACTCCTTTTTGGGAAGTCGGTTAAAAACAAAGCTACAGAGCCTATAATATGCAAATTCCGTATTGCACTAAAATTCATCCAAATAAGAAACCAACTGTAACAAATGATCACAAATAAAATTTTATTACCCAAACACATATATAAACGCAATAATAACCATTTACTGAAACAAAAAGCGACCACAATCGGAAACGCATTGGGGGCATCAGTTAAAAAAAGTGATCATGTGCGAGTCGGACTTGCATTCAAAGGGTTCCGTAAGAATTTTATTTTTGTAGGATGTTTGTTTAAAATAATAATTATATTTTCTGATTGATATTCCTGTAATGTAAAGGCAAAGAACGTCAATGTCAACTGCATTTTTTTTTAAAACAAAACAACCACAATAAGCCCTTTTATTTAATATACGGTACCACAACTTTTTTTTTTATTGATATGCATTTGTTTGATGACTATCTGACCTGATGTTAAGCGATGATGCGATCTAAGATGGAGCACGCTTGCCTAAAAGTAACCTAAGTTGTCTTCCAAAAATGACCCCCATACTGACAAACTATTAATTTATTGTCACACCCTGTGTTCCTATCAATTCTTTTAAAATTAGTCTAGTAATTTTGGAGAAAACCGCCTGTCACAGAGAGACAGACAGACACTCGAATGATCCTATAAGGGTATCGTATTTACGAATGTTCGGAATCCTAAAGAGAAGAAAAAATAAATTCTTTTCCAATATCGCAGCAGCGGGTCGGCCATTCATATTGTAAGTTGACAACAAAAAATAGGGACACCCAATGCTTTAACTGAAGAAGACATACATTAACTCGGTAATAATTATAATTCAAAGTGGACATTACTGTTTGTGGGCGGGTTAAGTTGTGAGAGGCAGCGGGAGCGGATTAGTTGTAACATTAAAACGAGAAAGAAAAGGATCTTAAAAACAGACGTTATTATTAGTATTAATGGTGATCTTGAAAACAAACACCACTAGATGACAGATATCTAGAGCGAAAGCCAAATAGACAATTAATAAGCTATGTACACTTAAATAAACAAAACATAATTTATTAATACAGAAACAAACTGAGTCACTGTACGAGTTGCGAAAGAATATCATATTGTCAATTCATCAAACTTCAAACTTTTGAACATACTTACATACTACAAAAATTTAACAAAACATGCCATACGAACAATCAACACAGCATATTGTAAGATACCAACGCTTGCAGTTGCTGAGCTTGATGCTGATTTTGTAGCTGTATGAAATAAGTCAACTCGCAATATTTTGCTGACAATTTTTTTGGTGGACACCCAACTCATCCGCACAAAATACTTAGCAACACAAATTACTGGAAGTACTAGAATAGTTAATAACGGGATTGCTACCATGTACCTTTTAGCAATCCCGTAATTAACTATTCTGATGTTAGTGACCAATGACGTATTATATATAGACACGTCATAAACCAACATCGCGGCGCTTAAAAACGGCGAAAATACTAGATAGCTACTAATACGCATGAAGAAAGGGAAAGAAAATATGTCACCGTACGGCGGGATGCCTGTTGCTAGAGGGAGATAAATATACATCTTCAGTTACGTCACAGGATAAGTAATAGTCAAATTGACATCAAAACAAACGTAGTGTCGCGCGATAGGTTGGTGCGTAACTAAGCACGATGTGGCCAATTGGCTTCATTTCATGTTGTCATTTTAGAGTGCGGACAACGTATCTATAGTTTTATATATCATTGTTAGTGACCATGAAAGTTTAAAACAATATACTTTGGAAGTACTTCAACCGTGCGTTGAGGAGAAAAAATCCCGGAGTTTGTGTTTTCAGATATCTAGAACCACAGGGTCTTTAAGACCAGAGTTAACAGGTTACTTTCAAGCAGGCACGTTTCTTCGTCAACCCATCAAATATTAATAATATTTATCATACAAAGATATCCGATTGGTGTTTCCCAACGTAGGTACCAAATAGGTAGTGAATAGGTTATTTCTATGCAAGCGTGCTCCATCTTAGACCGCATCATCGCTTACCATCAGGTGAGATAGTGGTCTAACGCGTGCCTATCAAAAGTAAAAAAATATAGATTTAGATTAAATTATATTTTTTTTTTCCTCAGCTTTTTCATCCCTTGCACCACCTCTCGAAGGTCATTTAGGCTACAAACTGACGATTATTGCCAGAATGTGATATTGATGTTGTATTTGGTAATTTGTATTTCGCAATTTATTTTTAAAACTGTTTTAAATGTAAAGTTATGTGCGGGCATAAGTTTGAGAGTGGACAATTTTCTTATGGAACTTTTTGTGATAATGTCCTGTACTTATGTATTCTGTTAATTGTGTTTATAACTTAATTGTTTCTTTTGTTGTTTTTGCTAGCGTGGTATTTTTATGATTTGTTGGTGTTTGGGATAGGTTTAATAGTTTTTTTTTTTAATAATTTTTGGGCGTAAGTAGATTTTTGCCTCTCTTTTAATGAAGCATACATTTTGTTGAATTTGCATTGTCTCCTGCTTATGAATAAGATAAGACAAGATATTTATTTTGCTAAATATATAGGTACAAATTAATGATTTTCGTCTATCTTTACTGGTTTGACCGCACAGGAAAAGATGTCTGGAAGAATTTCGGCGAAAATAAAATAATCTTATAAAAAAATGTCGCTTGGCCGAAATTTACCAATATATTAGCTCTGGAATATTGTGTTTGTGTGTTGTTGTGTATTGTGTGTGTTGTATTGTGTGTTGTTTGCTCTAGATTGGCATAGTTATCTCATCATCTGTTAAGTCTTTTCCAACTATATTGGGATCGGCTTCCATTCAATCCGGATCCAGCTATATACCAGTGTATTACGTGGAGCGGCTGTCAGCCAGACTTCTTAAATCCATTAACTGAGTAACACGGTACTTCCTGGCAACACTGGTGTCAGATTTTCTGGCTTCTGACTGAAGATCATCGTAAGATTTGTTAATAATGAGTACAATACCAAAAAAAAAAACCTGTATAGCTTTATTTGAACCATAATATATTACCAAAATCGAACTACATAATTACAGCCTTACAAGAGTGCCAATCTCAGCAAAAAAAATGCCAAGAACAGAAAAGCAGATAACTCATCAGAAAACAAAACAATTTGATGACAAACCCAATCTCCAGCCGATGTGTTGCCGAAACAAATCGAGATAACACGACAATACATTTCCTGGGATTAGAGGGTAGTCGAAGACGAAGTGTCATAGCTGTCAAAGTATTCAGCAATAAACGGAATTGAATTTTTCGTCAACAATCTGATTACGATATTCTTCGTGTTGTTTTGTCATGCTTTAGTTTACTGGTTTTGCTTGTGTTTTCGAGGGTTCACTTGTTACGTCTTCAAGTTATGTAGTGCTATTCTGTAACAACATTTTCGTGTCTCGACAGCGGAATCCGAGGTGAGTTTCAAATTCGTATAAATATAAGACCTTATGATGTGTGAAATAAAGTTCACTTTGTAAGCTTAGTCACTCAGGTAAAGTCGATATCGAAATGGTTATTTACAGAATAGACTAGATGGTCTCTTTCTATTTTTTATTATTCGAGATGGGATTGCTCGTGACTCTAGTCTAGATCAGAGATGAGAGAGACAAAGTCTACTACGATGGAGCGAGCTTACCCAGAAGTAGCCTATTCACTCCAGCTTTGAAAAGATTAGGGTTGTAAGCGTTCGGAAACACAGACGCAGGCAGAGAGTTTCACTCCTTTGCGGCTTTATCTGACTTTTTTGTGACCTCTGACAATGTAGAATATTATTTGGTGAGTGTTACAGGAATCCGTAGGATTTAAGTATAGTGCCAGTTGAAATGATGACGCCTGGGGTCTTGTTTTTAGGATGGGTAATCATCGAATGCCGTCTTCCGCTTTGGGCGTAGCGGAAGGGAGTGTTAGACTCTTACCGACTAAAATCCATCTGTGTTCCTTCTAAAGCTCTTTGCGTTCCTGGGTCGCAGTGTCTTTTTCGAGCATTCCTGACCTACAAGACCATTGTGGTCATTTTTTAACAAAATGATGGAGGTCTGTGTATTTACAAGTCTTTAATTTATAGCACAGCATGTAAACTTTAACTAAATAGTTCTTTATCAATTTGTTTTCGAGCAATTTGTATTTTAACACACAAGAAGAAATTTCTGGCAGTACTACCTTAGTAATTATACTATCACTGTTTATTAAATATTAAAAAAAAAACAACGGGTGGCACACTGGAAGTGCTGGCAGAAGTGAAAACTTGAACATTAACGTTGTGCTTTTTTGAATCATCCGTCTTACAACTTTTCGATCAGGTCACGTGTCCTGAAGCGTCATTTGTGTAACGAATTTTCGATCATGTCACGTGTCCTGATGCGTTATCAGTCTTACGAATTTTCGATCAGGTCACGTGTCCTGACGCGAGTTTTACATTTTATACCCATCCCGCGAAAAGTGCTCAACGCCGATAAATAAGTTTTCACTTCAAAATTTTGTGTTGTTTTGGTACGGGGTATTACTGAGGAGTTGGAACGCTTCTACCCGTCAATATCACTGCACGTCTTACATCCCTAAAAATAAAAACGCACAAACAAACACCCACACTACGTGTTTCTACAAAACATTACGTATTTCCTTGTTTTCCTCCAATCTTATTTATAGCTTGTTTTTATTCCAAATCTTTGGGATACAATCAAAAGTTCTGTTCATCTCAATCAAAGTTCTTTAGATGTGCCTCTTACGTCACGTCCCCCTCGCAATAATTCCATTCTGTATTATCGCCTTTTCATTTCGCGATATATTTTTATTTTATGGACGATTGTTAAAAAGTTTGAACGTATTTTTGAGGTTCAATTATAAATGTAATGATGATAAGTTATGGGTGACTTTGGATGGGAGTTTTTCGATTAATGTTTGGAATAAAGGATGTTAATAGGTAGGTAAGTTGCAGATGGAAAAAAACTTTATATAAAAAAAATACAACTGATTTCCAAGATTTTTTATTTTTCACGTTTTAGTGGTACCCCATACCTACCTAACAACACCACTACGAAATCGCAAGAAAGCAAAATACGCAATACTTGGATGAAAAAAAAACCGTCCTCCAAGTTAACCAATTCCAGCTATTTTGATTTAAAATCGAAATTTCCTAACCGATTTTGATAAAATTTTAATGGGACCAACCGAGAAGTCAGATAAAGAATTTTACAAATCAACCGATTTGAAAAATTCTTTATTAAATGACGGAGTAATGAGGTAACAAATATAAACCTATTTTAAAAAATGCAACTGAATTGAGAACCTCCCCTTTCTGGGAAGTCGGTTAGTTAGTATAGGTAGGATATGTAGATAATGAACTCATTATAAACTTACTATTCTAAAACAATCACCGTAATAACCTAGGGAAAGCGAGCTTTGAATCCTTAGAGCCTGTCCAGACGGAGCGTTTCACGCGCGTGGACACTCGCACGCTTCAATTTATGTTGCATTCAGATGCCGCGTTTTACGCGCGATAATTATCATGCACGATGTGATCACAAACTAAACAAAAAAAATAACAGTTTCATCCCTTTCCGATCTTTCTTATAATGAGTCTATTTTAATAATATTCAGTAAATTCCACATCCCATCATATGGCTACTCTTCTTTCAATTTCTTCACGTAAAAGTTCAGTGTCTAAATTATCGAGCTTAATCTCAAACAAAATACGTCCATCCGCCATGAACAAGCACATACTACTGCAGTGCGATTCTGTAAACATGTCGAAGTGAACACTTAAGTATTCGAAGTGAACGGCAAGTGAGCTGTCATACCATACAAACAAGATGGCATTACAGCTCACTTATCGTACACTCCACCTAAGTGATCACGGTGAGATGTCGACAGGATCGACCGGCTGAACGTTCCAACCGTTCCTTGAGGAACACAGCGCGACGACCTGGGCCTGGTTCTGATCAGATGGCGAGCCACCCAATTCTCGCCGTCCGCAGGCCCACGCTTACGGTAGCCGGGAATCACCCCGCGACTCCCGATGCCCGGGGCGTCTTCTTCTGTATGAAATAGGTACCTACTGTAAAAACCTTCTGTAATCTGTCACAGTGTTTTCTATTCCAACTTTTCTACCTGACGTTTTCTATTCCAATAATTATTCCAGTTAATAATAGCAGTAAGTAAAACAAACAGTTAATGAACCAATCGAGACAATGTCTCATTTCCAAACTCTTCATCTTCATAGGTTCAGTAGAAAGCTGAACTCACTAAATAATTCTTTTGCTTGAGATCAACTTCGCCAAAGGATATTTCATTAAAAACTTAAAATAAGTTGTATCTGTACTGTGTTGCAGTCAAAACGAGAAAGTGGGCGTTTTGATAAATGTCTAGTAGGTATTGATAAAATAGTACCTGCAATTTTTTTATAGACCTAATCCAAGAAGAGTTGAAAGAGAAATATAATTTTGATGGTATTCACCATCATCTGCCTAGCCTTTTCCCAACTATATTGGGATCGGTTTCCAGTCAAATCAGATTCAGCTTAATACCAGTGTTTTACGTGGAGCGGCTACCTACCATACCTCCACAACCCATAACTGGATAACACGGTACTTCTTGGCAAGACTGGAGTCAGATTTACTACCGTCTGACAATCCGTAACGACTACCAAAGATCTACCAATGACAGCCGGGAACAATGGCTTAACGTGCTTTCCGAGGCACGGAGGAAAATCGGTATGTTGACATGGTCACCCATCCACAGACCAACCTTGAAAAGCGTGTCGCTGTTATTATTTACCCAAGAGCTCGTCTTTGATGGTATTCACTAGTTTTTAAAAGACGTATTATAGGTACAACATATTCGGCAAAGCCCATAAAATACTCCAAAAGACTTACTGATTTCATGATAACCATGAGTGGTACTTTTTTTTTGTTTGAAATAATCAAGCTTTCTCGCCCTCTCTTTTTCAAAGTCTATTTGAAATTGCAGTCGGTCACCAAATAGTTAACCAATTCAATAAGTATTCTATGTAAAAATTAGTCATTCTACAATTACCACGATTCCCCAAAACAACCGCATCACATGTAATGCTATAAATGTGTTACTCCGTCTCGACAAAGTTAGATTGCCATCGAACGAACTCTGACAGATATGTCGTAAAAACGCTGCGACTAATCGCAGCGACCGGCGATTTTTCGCAACGGGTTTTATTAAAAGTTTTTAATTTTATCTGTCATTTGTATTCGGAGACAAAAAAGTTTAATGCTTTATGGTAATTGGAGAATCCGTTGAGATACAAATATGAGGTATTTTTAGGGTTCCGTACTCAAAGGGTAACGAACGGAACCCTATACTAAGCCTCCGCTATCCATCCGTGCGTCCGTTTGTCTGTTAGCGGGCCGTATCTCAAAAACCATAATAGGTAGACAGTTGAAATTTTCACAGATTTTGTATTTCTATTGCCATTATAATATATAATATAATAATAATATAATATAATATTATGTAATATAATATAATAATAATATAATATCCTTGGACATTTCACACAACGCCATATAGTCCCAAGCTAAGCAACCTAATGCTTGTGTTATGGTAACGAGATAGCTGATAAACTACTTATATACATTTTTTTTTTGTAAATACATACATATTATAGATAGAAAAACACCCAGACTCGGAACAAATACTTGTAGGTCGTACAAATATTTGTTCCGTGCGGGAATCGAACCCGCGACAGGCTACGCAGCAGTCAATCGCTCAACCACTGCGCCAACCGCCATTAAAACAAAAAATAATAAAAAATAAGGTTTATGGTACGGAACCCTTCGTGTACGAGTCCGACTCGCACTTGGCCGGTTTTTCTGGTTTTTTAAAGATGAAACAAAAATGATTGTCTTGTGCTAATAGTGTTATTGCTTTTGGTCTTGAAACTTTTAGTGCAGTAACTTTAGTAGGAAATTGACAGGTGACATTACCATAGCAAAACCTTTATTTTAGTAGGAAATTGTCAGGTGACATTACCATAGCAAAACCTTTATTTTAGTAGGAAATTGTCAGGTGACATTACCGTAGCAAAACCTTTATTTCTGTGGGAATTGAAATACCATATCAACTAGCTATCATCAGCTATAACAGTCCATTCGTTGTTATTATAAAAAAAAATCCTACTCCTCCGCTGAGCATTTCTGATTAATTTCGTTGCGAGATCCAGAACAGTTGAATCGTTTCTCCGGGACTCGCCGAGCTTCACTGGCTCGGCGTTTTTCTAGTGTTCGCCACTGTTGATTCTGGTTTTCAGGAGTTGCAGTGGTTGGAAAGGTGTGCAGGCTTGCTCCATTAAAAAAAAGTCCATTCCATTTTAAAATTAAATATAAAAGGTCTCATTAAAATTGATGGCCAAACTTTTGTTAATCATTCAGATCACCAAAACTACGACATTTGTAACAAAGAATAACGCCAGTAGGTACAAGAACCTACCTATTATAATGCATGTGTTTATTACAGTGTGCCGGCAATTTATTTTTTAAGTCAAAATGAAATCTTTTTAATCAGTGTTTTTTTTTGCTTGGATATCTTTGATGCTGTGTTAAAATGTATGCATCTATTTTAATTGGGAACTTATTTAAATAAACTCTACTTGTTTTATATAAAAATTTCATTGGAAATTTCATGATCATTCGCTTTCACTTTTTCCAAATTATTTGGGTGTTGGCACAATATATCTTCGTCATTCATTCGTTTTTTATTAGTTGTCATCTTAATAGATAAAATTCTACCGTTATTGACTGAGCGACTGACAGACGACGCACAGTCAAAACAATTGACAGTAGAAAACTGAAATTTGGCATGTAGATTCCCTACATTCCGTAAAGGAGCGCTAGATTTCCCGAAATTCGACGAAGATGGAAGAAAACGGGATATGCGCATACAATGTTGCTTACCAAAAGCTACTCAATCGAATTATTAAAAAAGAAAGAAAAAAAAACTGGGCTCGAATAGCACCAATTGATACCAAATATACCTAAACCTTAATCTGATTTCAGTTTGTTCATCAAATTCCAATCATCTCCTGCCTACTGCAACTGACATCTCCGCAACAGTTTTTAATTTAATAACAAAATAACTGATCAGCCAAGATTGAAGCAAAATTAATTGACCGTAAGCGATTCCCCAAAATATCAAGTTTGTCATCAAATTACTTCGCGTCTCAATTAATTACTGAAGCGATTTTCCAATCGGTTGTGTCAAAGAGTATATTGATACAGATATGGCAGAGGCGGAGGTAAAATCGACAATCATTCCATTTTTATAACTGGTTTTCAGTGAGAAAGGCAAAAGGCTAGACAGAAGTATATATAGCAAGAAAGCCGAGTCACCCGCGTCCGTAGGAGAATACCCTTCAGCGAATCCCTACACGTGGTCCCCGGGTGGTGCTAAACAGGTGACACCAACCGCCTCCGTGGTCTAGTGGTTATACCACCTGATTCAGAGGTTCGATTCCCAGCGGGGGCAAATTTTTTGCTCGGTTTGGTTGGCGGTAGGGCTTGTTCTAAGTCCACCTGGCAAGCTACCACCATCATGTCTAAGTCTGTCGCCATCACAACAATTTTAACAGCATTGTTGTGTTCCGGCAGTTAGAGGTATGATAGCCAGTTCCTCTGTGTTAGAGGATTTCAGGTAAAGCTCGCTTCCATCTTCGGCCTAATCATCACTTTCCATCAGGTGACATTTGGGCCAAGAGTTTCCCCGTTTTGTATAAAAAAACACACACTTTGCAAAGCTGTTTCCTGTTTGGCTGACAAAAAGATGATTCCGTGCTTCAACGGGCACGTATAAGCCGGTGGTCCCGGCCGCCCAAATGGCGGTCGTTAAATCATGTCAGAGGCACTTTTTTTTTTTTTTTTTTAGGGATGGGAAATCATCCAATGACTCCTCCCGCTCTGGGTGTAGCGGGAGGGAGTGTCAGACTTCTAGTGACTAAAACCCATCCATGTTCCTTCATTGCCCTTTGTGTTCCGGAGCCACGGTCTCTTGCGAATAATCCCGCGACTCCGGCAGGCGTCGGCCCTTTCGGGCCCCTCTGTGTTGCTGACTCTCTTTGAGGCGCGCGTGGAACACTAACGCGCCGTCGACACGGCCTGTCGTCACTAGACGGACGGACGGCGAGCCACCCATAGCTCGCCGTCCACAGGCCCGCGCCTACGGTGGCCGGAGGTCACCAGGTGGCCCCCGACGCCCGCGGCGTCCACCACGGCGGCCGGGACGAGAGGGTCTCCTCTCCCGCTCCGCCACCTCCTTCGCTAGCATGACTGCTTCGCAGAAGGAGGCAACGGCGTCCCATTCCGTCTCGCTCCGGACCATGGCTTGGACCAGGGCCGGACGCGAGATGTCGCCGCCAATCGCCGTTTCAAGGACACGGTGGTGCGCCGCCCAAGCGGGGCACACCTGCACAGTGTGCTCTACCGTGTCCTCCGGTCGATCCTCGCAGTGGTGACACCCGGGCGTTTCCTCCCGCCGAATTCGGAGCAGGAACCTCCCGAAACAATGTCAGAGGCCCTTGAGGCGGTTTAGAAACTCTGACACTAGTGTGGGGACTTTGGACCTTACTACTCACACAATAAGAAGAAGAAGAAGCAAGAAAGTGAATGACTATGGAGATGACGGCTCATGGAAATGTGTGAAAGAAGATGATGGTGATCAAGGAGATGAAGCAGCTAATAAAAGTAAAAGTAAAAAGTTTTTTGTTTTTGACTTTTAAGTGGTGATACTTTGACGATGTCTTCGTCTACGCAGAAATTGAAATAATCTCATTAAAATAAAAACTACAAAGCCAAATGGCAAGTCTGCCGAATAAAATTAAAAAATTACACAAATCGGATCAGGAACCTTGGAGTTATCGGTGTAATTATAACAGAAAAGAAATACCCACCAAATTGCCCCTCCTTCTTTTTGGGAAGTCAGTTAGTCAATGAAAGAAGAAGAAAAGGCATGAAAAACTGACCACACTAGAGAAAAAGACTTTTACTCAATAGTGATCAAAGTTGGACAATAGAAGATGAAGACCATAGAAGGCAAAACGATGATGATGAAGTACTGCAATGTTAGCTTTGTATTTGGCTCGCTGCCAAATAATACAAAGCTGACATTGCAGTATGTGAAAACAACTTAACTAAAGAACTAGGGATTTAATCATAGAGAGATTGAAAGGATAAGTAGCCAAAATAAACTTAAAATCGATAAAAGAAAATCTTTAGTAGAAGCATATGTAGGGTTAAAGAGTGATGATATTGTAGACACCTGTAAATAGAGATTTAATAATCTAAACCTTTCTAAATCAAATCGTTTTTTTGACTTCATATTGTTATGCTACAAACTGCTCTGTTAAAAATTGTACGCAGAATACACGCAATTGCAAATCTTCAAAAGCCTTTAAACATAAAAATCTTTTAAAATAAAATCTCTCTGCCACAACAACACCGGTAGGTACTTAATCTTTGCTCGTCTTTAGCTTAATTTTATTTGACGTTTTGACAGCTCCGTTCATCCGTTAGAGAAAGACAAACATATTGATCTGTACAAAAGAGAGACAGAGTCAGCAACACATCGATCGGGATTAAGTTATCAGCAGGTGCGTCAAGATATTTATGAATTAGTATATGTCAAAGATGAAGACTTTGTATGCAAATCTTTGGGATTTGGTAACGCCTTGTGAGTTTTGAGTAAGAAATTGTTTGAGATGGTTTTGGTCTTGACTCTAGTCTAGGTGAGAGATTAGAGATGACAGTGACAAAGTCTACGATGATGCAAGTTTAGTTTAGGCCCAGAAAGAAAAAGAAGCCTGGTCAGTCTAACTTTGCCTTCAAAGCAAGAGTAAACAGGCATCTTTTGGGCAAGCTCGCTCCATCATAGACCTTATCCATCGCTTCCCGTCAAGGTCGATTGTGGTCAACAGCAAGCCCATCAAATAATAAAAAAAATACTTTGGAGACATTAGGGTTGTATGCGTTCAGAAATACAGGCGCAGACAGAGAGTTCCACTCCTTTGCTGTGAGCATTGTAAAAGATGCTAATTGGAGGAATAGCAACAAGGTAGGGATGGTAACTTGCAGCTAGATGTCCGATGATAGAAAGGGGCCGGACAGATGAGGTCGTAGAATTGAATGTAATTTTAGGCAGCTCTTGGAGATATTGGATCTCCTTCATGGCGGTTACATTAAATCTCTCTAAGTTTCTATGTCGTTTTGAGTAGCATCTCAACTTTGTTCTTTTTATAAACTAGATCTCTTTCACGATTTTTAGTCAATTTCCATAGCCATTCAGCTGAAACTGTTTCACACATCTGTTATAAAACAAAATACTATCAAGCATTTGTGCATACAGCAAAAGCAATTTATACGTGCTCCCTTCGAAATATAATTACCTAGCTATCCCACAAATGTTGCGGGATTTATTCGAAAGAGTTAGCGGGGCAAAGGGCATTAGGAGGACACGGATGGATTTTAGTCAGTAATGCCCTGGCTCCACGCTCCGTCTTGAGCAGTCGTGATTAGGTACCTAAAAGACGGAATTTCTGGGACTGCGCGAGCTTCCGTCTTTCCGTCCACACGCTCGCGCTTACCTGCGCAAACTGGTTTGTGCAGGCATGCTCTCAGACAAGACGGAGCGTGTAGCTCGGCATAAGAGTCTGACACTTCCTTTCATCCCACCCAGAGTGGAAGGAGTCATTTAATGATATACCGCCATTTATAAAAAAAACTTTAAAAAAAATACAAGCGACTTCCAAAATTGAAGTTATTTTTTACTTTGTAGTGTTTTTTTTTGGAAGTCGGTGGTAATTTTTGGTAAAGTTTTTTATTTTTCACTTTTTAGTGATACCTCACACCTAACAACACCACTGCAAAATCGCAGAAAAGCAAAAACGGAATTTCGATTACTTGGATGTCATAAAACTATCATCCAAGTAGACGAATTCCAGCTATTTCGATTTTAAATCCAAAGTTCGTAACCGATTTTGATAAAATTTAAATGGGACCTGAAATCTCTCTCTGAATCTGCAAATATATCCTTTCAGATAAAACAAGAATTTTTCAAATCGGTTCATAATAATTGTCGGAGTTATGAGGTAAAAAACATTAAAAAAAAAACATACAACCAAATTGAGAACCTTCTCCTTTTTGGGAAGTCGGTTAAAAAAACACTATCCCGCAAATCATCATCATATAAAGTCTTTTTTTTGCCTCATCTATGTATGTACAGATAGAATTGTAGTTATTATTGTAGTATGTAGGTACACATTGAATATACCATGTTCCAAATTAATTCCAATTCCTAATACAGGACACGCCGATCATCCCAACAATTTAAGTCAAATGAACATCAAACATTACACCATCTACTATTTAACAAACGAACAAACACAACAGACAGACTAACTAAAAAACAACCAATTAGTATTAATACTATCCGTGCGATGATCACTGGCTCCCATAATTGACTACATGATCCTATATTCATACGAATGACTTTGGTCATCAATATTCTTCACATGACAAAAGAAACTATTGACCTCTCTACGACCATAGGATTTTGAATCGTCAAAATTAGATACAAGGTTGAAATTTAAATGAGAGGGGAATGGGTGTTAAGGTAATTACAGACGGTAGTTGTAAAGTCTTAATTATTAAATACGTTTGACATCCGTTCACGCAATATCGTGTCAATGACATTAGTGTAGCGACACCCTTAGTTTTGTTGTGTTTGGTATGTACTTAGCTTACAATTGTAATTGTTTCTTAAATGATTGTTAGAAGTTCAAGTACTCAGTGAAAGATGCATCGCAGATAAACTCAGTGCTACCGTAGTACTACAGCCAAGTTCTGTAGGCATTTCAATTTCTACTTTTATACTAATACAAAAGTGAGTTTGATTGTTGTTTGATCATCAAACATAAAGCTCAGAGAGTTGTACTGGCTCAAAGGCAGACAATCCAGACTCAGCTTGTAAACTAAACTTTTGATCTACAAAAGCGTAATCAAACCAGTTTGGGCATACGCCATCGAACTCTGGGGATCGGCAAGCTATTTCAATATCGAAATTCTTCAGCGCTTCCAAAATAGGGCTTTCAAGGCAATGCCCCATAATTTGTTAAAAATACAGAAATTCATGAATATTCTGAAATGACCATTGTGAAGGAGCAGATAGAAGCAGCAGATAGAGATTCTTGTGATGCCTACAAGAAAAGGCAGAAACGTCACAAAAACCAATTGGCGAAAGTACTCATGAACACTAGAATTAAGAATAAGAATAATTAAGAGTAAGAATAATTTATTTCTCTCCATCTATGTGACATTAACAAATTTTGTACACCAATAGTAAAAGGCTAATAATACACAGAAATTAAAAACCCTGACTTCTAAACTAGGTTTATGTATCTGTATCTTAGAAGCCAGTGAACCTTCAAAATTTGATTACAGTATAAGCCTTACGCTATAGCAGGGATAGGACACAAGTACGAGCAATAATCCCGCATGTCAAGTTCAAGAGAATTAACACGGAAACAATAACAAAAAAGAAATTACAAAAAAAGAAATTACCGTTCAAATTCAACAATAAAATTATTCAGAATAACATTAGTAAACATAAACAACAATAAAAATTAAATGAAATTAAGAATTATAAGTTAAAATGAAATGAAATTAAAATTAAAAGTAAAATTTAGCATAAAATTAAATAGAAATAAGGAACCAAATCAAAATTAAATTAATCAATAAATAGATAAATAAAACAACAAAATTCTTTGGAAAACATAAGTCTCTCGAGTAATCAAGTCCTTGTATGCTTGTAGTACGTGTTAGCACGAATCGACTAAATGTTTAAATATCTATAATTTCCCAATAAAAGATCTTCAGTGTTACGATAAGTCAGCTTAAGCAGATATTCCTGTAACTTTGCTTTGAACTGATATTTGGAATTGGCAAATATTTTGCTGATCATAGTAGGTATATTCCGATTAAAAAGAACAAGACTTGCTTCAATCTGAAGCTATACTTTTTAAGGAGATGACACATCAATGGATGTGCTAAATCTCAAAACGGCTGATGATGACAAATTTAATTAAAGCTGAATGGCTGACCGTAAATAGAAAAAGAGAAAAAAAAAACAGTTGTTTGATACGCTTTCCGGCCTAATCGTCGAACCAATGGTACTGATATATGTGGACCTTGGAGACAGCTATATGCTACTACGACGAGTGAATCCGCAGGCAAAAGCGAGTAAGTAATTTTTAAAAGCTCTATCTATATTATTATGAATCAGACCAGCCTTTTCCAATCTGAGTTGAACTTCCATTCTTTCCAGAAGCAGCTGAATACCCATCTATTCCTTAAGTTTACATTTCACGTCTAGACATCTCTCATTTCAGCTTTGTGAACTTAATAACTTTCATTGTCATCATTTCCTCAAGCTTCAACATCACAATAACTAGGCCATACCGGGACATTAAATTTCATAAAAACAAACCAACAGCAAGTATATTTTTACACTGTCTATTCAGATCATCCCATTGATCCAGCGACCATAAATAACAGAAGATTGAAAACTTGAAGACACATTCCTATTCATTCAGTTTTCTAATTAATAGTTTATATAAATTCGTGTAATAAATCAACGCGTAAGACGTGTGATACAATAGCAGTCAAATGTTGTGGGCAAATAGAAAAACTGAGGCCGATACAAAGTAGGCGTTTTGTTTGGGTCCACTTACCAACGTTTACCATCTCGTTCTCAACGACTGACTGGGACTGAGTTTTGGTTAGTATTTTTTAGGCTGTGGTAGGACATCTGTTTTATAGAGTGAAAATCATTTGGCGATACTAAAAAGAAATTCTGAATATATGTAACTGATAATTTTAATGAAAGGAAAACGTTTTTTGAATAATTTATTGCAGAAGTTGATGACAGTTATCATTTCAAAGAAAACAAAGACAAAGTGTAAACTATCTGAAAATAAATAAAAAAGATTGCTTTAAAGTGAAGATTTCAAAATATAGATTAAGACAAAAAATAGCACATTAAGATTTTATAACAAAAAAGATGATCCGTGTTTGAAAAACGCATAACCTCAATAAAAAAAATAAGAACGACAGTAGTCAGCGTAAAAAAAAAACGAAGTGACCGAACCAAAACACCTCCTTTTTTAATTTGGTTATAAGCTTCTGATTTGAAAGCGTCTCTTTCACTCATAATACTGCAACTATATATTTCAAAAGCTAAATGACATCTCTACAGCTAAAATTTAACTTGGTAAATCAGTAAATCATATCAGCCAGTAAGTTGACATCAAACCTTACCTTACCATCAAAACTCCTTAGTATTTCCTTTCAAAAAAAGCTATTATTTTCTCAGCACCAAACAATACCACAAGAGGCTTTCTGAGGCGACTTTTAATTCATATAAAATTGAATCCCACACCATTGAAATTAGTACATATCGTTGCTGTTTGTATTGTAATGTAATTTATGATTTCTTTATGACTTTGAGTAAGCTTGCTGGGGTTGACAACATTTGGTTGAGGTTTGCTTTTGTCGCTTTTGACTGCTTATGAAGACTTACTTTTCTTCGGGGAATGGACTCATGAGCTATATGGGTACAACAGCGGATTGAAAGTTTTAGGAGTCAAGATTTAGTTTGGATTCAATTGTTTTTTTTTTCTGCTTTCGTCTAGCAGAATATTGCATTAGCAATTTAAGCGGTGAATCGGTTACAATCATGATGGTTTTGTTACCTGGATTATTCTGTGTACATCAATGTTTAAAACGTTACCTTTTTATGATTATTGATAGGCTGGCAATAGATCACAATATTTCACCTTATGGGAAGCGATGAGTAACCTATTCAGTCTTGCACTATTTACTTTTCAGACACTTGACACTTACTAGTAACCCAGGTACCCTCTGTGAAATAGTTGGTAACACCAAGACGTTGCTGGCCTTCGTTGAGGAGCTGGGGTGGATAGAATGACACATTTTTCCCACCAGCACGCAAAATACGCGCTTAGTCGTGGAGTTGCAGAAACTTGCCTGTTTTATTTAGTTACTTACTTTACTGAGTAGTCCTCATTAATTTAGTCAGGTGCAGTTACTTCAACGCTTTCTTCATAATCATCACTATGGTAATCTCTAAAATTCTCTTCCAATACTTGCTTCATATCAGCTAAAATTTATGTGCCTTCAATACACTTCAAGGGTTTACAAACCCTGCGTGTTCTGGGGTCCATTCACAGGCGATGTCTTCTCGCTGTGTTGTCGCCTACGCACCCCGCAGGATTGTCACCCGCCGATTATTGTTTATAAATTATTAGCAATAATACACATTCGTATTGGTCTTGTATGTGACTAGCGTTATATTAATGGTATTGGTAAATTTAAATACAGAAATTTGTTGGTGCAACCCCAGAAAATTCACGTTTTTTTTTTAGATTTTTCATGAGACTATTTTTGCAAAGATTAGGTGAAACGACTGATGTAAAGATTTGTCTAAGAAAAATCTACTTGGAAAAACAACAATTTAAAAAAATACCATTCAAATATTATTAAACAAAAATAATTTGAAAAGAATATTGTTGAACCAGATAATTCAACAAAAAGTCAGAATATTGGACAATCTCGACGAATTATAAAGCAGCTAGAGCAACACATGTAATTCACTATCAAAGCAGATTTTCACGAAAACAAAACTAGAAAAATAATCACAATAACTAAGTGACCGAGCAACCCTACAATCCTATACATCACCGGGGCAGCATACCCGGCGATATTTTTGCCACAACTATACGCTTTGATTCAAACTCCATTGTGGGCCAGTTAACAATACGCGACCAGTAATGCCAACCACTGCATTTATATTTTGTAAACTAAATTCATATTTTCTGTTTTGATACACATTTTTCTTTGGTCTATCACAGATATGGTCGACCTAGGTATGTTACTCGTATCAAAGAAGATATCAGAAAATGTGTGACAAATTTGTAGCAATTCACCCAGTTTTATTAATCAAAGACATTTGGACAACACTTTTAACACAAGGTGCCCAAAGTGATCACAATTAAACATTTTCAATAAAATGTCAACTAAACAAACAGTTTATGTATCCTAACCTAAAAATATCTATACTAATCGTTTTGTGATCATTCAATGGCATCTCCATATGTACCTATATGCACACTCTTAAGTGTCCATTTATTTTTAAACCTTCTGGCTAATAAATGTTTAGTTTAATATACCTTTATAACTTCTACGAGTACTTCTTCTTCATGCCCTCTGTCTTTCTATGAAATGTCGGTTGTGGCTTCAATGGAAAACGATGGATGAAATCTACGATGGAATGAATGATTTGCCGGGAACATTACTGTTCACTCTTGCTTTACGAAGACACTCTCAGAGAGTTGCATACTTTCGCTGGGCGAAAAAAAATGTAGAAAAAAACCGTTGAGTACAACCGACAGCTAAAATATCAGCGAAAATAAAGTCATTTGTGACCACAACCAAGAATCCTTTCATTCATACTTAAGCTAAACACGAACACACATGCGACGTAAACGGATTTAAAAACCATCGAAGCAGCGACAATATAGACGTATATCTAAGCCAAGCCAATGACTCCACAACTACATTCACATCGAAAATAAAACAACAAATAAGGCTATTGCACACAAGGCTTTATTCGCCTGGAAATCATAAATCAATTGTGAGCAGCCACCTTTATTGTGGATACGAATCTGTCACCGCCTCTAATCCTTTTCATATTTAATACTCTTTTTGATAGTATATGGTGAGGTTGAAGATACAAAAATCTGTGCGTGAGAGGGACAATGTGCTTTAAAGACAAAAGTAACAGTAGGTAACTTCGTTGTCATTGAAACAAATGAGACATAATTTCAACGCTGAAAGTACACATTTCAAACGTAAAGATGTGTTGACACTATTTTAGTTTCTCATTGTGTGAGTAAACGGATAACTATACTCGCAAAAACTACTGATTAGCTTCCGACAATATCGCTTTGCCGAAAGCACAAAAAGCTTAATATCTTTAAGTTAACATGTGACATTTTTCCATATACTACGCACTAACCAGAACAAAATCATCACAGTGTTTATGGTTAAAGAGTCACAATTTGTCTTCACATAAAAAGTCTATCCACCACACATTGTATGTCCTTTTATTTTTTTATTAATTTCATCCATCATCCATACTCCTCTTCAATGCATGATGACAGATCATTTCATTCATTTCTATTTGTTGATTTAGATATTTATAGTATCGTTGCTTATAATTAATTATTCTTGTAAGACGAATCTGAATGGTCTTTTGTGATTTAGCTTAGAATATATGTCATAGGAGAAATGAGAGACGCTACTATTGAACAATAAACTTTAGACAAGATGCATGAACAAATGAAAGTAGCATAGATAATAGGAATAGTAATGACTGGAGCTTCAATAAAGTAAACAAAAATGAAGTAGCACAATTAGTGCAGGATTCAGTACATGAATTTAATTAGCACTAAGATCCATGAAAAGAATCCAATGAATCCGCTAAAAATATTACAGTTTTGATACGGTTCAAACAGAACCACAAGCTGACAACACTTAAAAATTCATACCGTTTTACTTTCATTAATTTTTTTTTTGTTAATGTTTACCAACAGCTTATGGCTCTTAATAAAATAATTTGTGTTCTATAAAAAAAAAGTAATTAATTTATGTCTGTGCCCCAGGTATTTTGGTTGTCTTTGCGGAATAAATGCCTATTTTATTCCATTTACAGCATCCCATCTCTGCTATCTATGTAATATGTAACATAAATATGCCAATATTAGATCTCTAGCATCTGCTCTACAGACATCAAACGTAACGCCTAGCGCAGACAAAAGGTCCATATCTCCAACCCTCGTGACCTGATAACGGCGTGACTCATTAATTATAACAATCGACGCCTCACTCGTCTCACAGCCATTAAGAACAATCTAATCTTGTTAACATAATCCGATGCTGGCCAGCCCACGCTGAGGAAGTCAATCATCAGCAAGCTCAACGTTTAGTTCGATCAAAGAATTGAGACGTTTTAAATTTTATCACGTGACGCTCTTAATTTCCATTGTCTCTTTGACATCATGTGTATCAACCATACCATCTATCACTTGACCTCTCACTATCTTCACTTCTTGTACTTCGATTGTTCAACTTACACTGGTAATGCAAGCTTGATATGTGGTTATGTGTACCATGTTGATTGGTATGGCTTTTTCTAAAGTTATTTTATGGTTTCCTTTTCCTTTAATTGTGGTTATCTTGGCCCTGTTAAATTTTACTGTGGTTAGTATGTTATGATCTGTTGTGGCATTATTAGAGTCAATTGTTACAGGGTTGTAAATTGGATTAACTGTGAGCACTGTTGGCGGTGCTGGATTAACAATGTTAAGTACTATTTGGAAGATTACTTTAGATTTACATTTGCGATAACCGCTATAATTATCCTTGGCAGGCATGCTCTATTATTTGAGTGATGCTCCATCTTTTTTGACTTCCCAGGTTTGTGTGTCAACTAGGTCAACCATATCGTAAAATTGTTTATTGTTGGTACACCAAGTCTATTAAAAATTTTAAATGCTAGCTGTAAAGGCTAGTTGATATATGTTGCTGGCACAGGCCTCCCTATTTCCGTACTCACATACTCCCTATTATTTTGATCTTCCTGCAACGAACTGACCTCCAGAACACGCATCAGTACAATATGCAAACTGCTCAGTATAGAACCTAAAACAAATTTCACTAAGACCTGAAACTATAACAAAGTCTGAGGTAAACAGATTGAAACCTCAAGCCACACAAATCTAAGATATTTCAATAGATCACAATACATCATCAACACACCAATTTACCATCAACAGGCTTATTATCTACACCATTCTTAACCGAAACCGAGAATTAACCGTCAAAATATTCAAATCGATACATTATGGGGATCAGAGCGACAATTTGGTCCTCCATTGTATGGTAACGATGTGTTTAGGTACAAAGAACCGAGTGGAGAGGAAATTGGTCCATGGGACCGCTTCCTGTTGACAGTGTTAATTGTTAGTTTTATAGTTTGTTAGTGATAAGTTTTGGGTGTTCGTGATGAGGTTATGAGTTGGCTACTGTTTGGTGTTGACTGAGCTGCTAGTTTTAAGCCATCCGAAGTGACATCACTGGACATCATTGCATGGGTTGATGTTTTTGGTGGTTCTAGACCTACATGCTTGATGTACAACCTGTGTATGTGTGATCTTGAGGTTGCACTGTTGTACTATTTTTGCTCAGTATAGAATGCTTTGGGCTTATGTTTAACTTACCACCAGATATAGTAACAAATAGCAGACAAAAGTAGTAAATGATCACCAAAATGAAACTCGCATTTTAATGTAAAATTATAACCAAAGTTTTAACACTTTGCTATCCTATTTAAGTAAAATGACTCCAAATAAACCATGAGTAACCCAAAAAATAAATAGTAAATTATCATGGTTCTAACCTAACCTAACCCACATGTTGCACCAGCCATAGAGGGGATCTGACGCAGACACGTTACTATAGAATTTGAATATTATACTAACTGAATATTAATTTGCTCGCTAAGATTTGGTGATCATTTACTAAATTTGGTGATCGAATACAATTTAAAGTGGAGTTGTGACTATTTTTCTGGTGTTAAGTAGATATTTTTGGTTACAAAACTAAGGGTATCAAAGCATTTTATGGTGGTCATTATATTTATTCCCAATGCTTTGTAGTGCAATTACAACTTTGGTCTTTTCTCAGTCATGCTCGGTCTATCAGGTGGGAGGGATTGTCATTGTATATTTGTTTCAAGATCAGTAACATAACCTTGTCTATGTTTCCAAACATATTGAACCCTAATATTTTTAAAGCAAGAGTGAACAGGCTTTTTCTGGGTAAGCACAGTCCATCGTCGACTTTGTCCCTGTCACCTCTGACCTACACTAGAGTCAAGAGCACTCCCATCTCAAATATAAAAAAAACTCTAATTTCTCTTGGATATCATGGATTAGTTAGGTCTTGTTCTTGTAACTACTATTTAGCTCTGCCAATGCACTTTTCACAAATTAATTCGAAACCAGTGCCACTAAACCTTATTTATTTTGGTTTTACTCTCACCAACATGAAATCAACATTTAATTCTCAAATATCCTGATTCTTTTTTTCCATAATCTGTCGAACCCAGTAGCTCTCAACCCGTTAGCTACTGAACATCAAAATTAATCTTTTATTGACCTCAACGACAGCCGGACGATTTTTTATCATAAAGCATTCGAATCTGCCGTGTCACGGGGACTTTGGGTTGAGTCCGGTATTTTTTATTTATTGATAAATTGATATGACTTGTTGGGTTTTAGATCCAATGAGTGCGATCCCTTTAGATGATTTGAGTACCTACCGATATTTGGACGTAGCCGACCTTTGGTTTTTGTGTGTTTTAATGTTCGAGTAACAGATGAAATGTGCCTTTTTTGGTCACTGTATCGATCTTTATATTTGACTAGCTGCACGTTCCGACTTCGTTCGGGTATACCCTTTATTTTAACGGGATAAAACATAGCCTATGTTCATACGGACAGTCCATTCTACACATTGGTGAAAGAATTTTTTAAATCGGTCCAGTAGTTTCGGAGCCTATTCAATTCAAACAAACAAACAATCAAATCTTTCCTCTATAATATTAGTGTAGACAAACCGTTGTCTGTTCTGATCTGTGTCTGTTGTGGCCAAAATTCTTAATAATTGTAGACTCTAAGTATAGTAGTATTCACCTCAGATGCATTGTCTTCTATTTCAATCGACTTTTATTTAATTAGCATAACAAATTATAGCGTCCTGAATCTCTTAGATTTATCAACTTACTTACTATGTAATGCATCCACCAAATTATTTTAAAATCGTGATCACGCTTATAACATCAAATATCAATTCGAATGAACTATCATCCATAACTTTCATAACCCAACAATTCAACGTTTAGCTCGGTATTAACCCTGTATGGTAGAAACACGCTGAAACTATTATAATCATATTTTCTTCTGGTAAATAACTGCGATATAGAACCTGCATTGTAAGTAGTGTTTTAACTTAAAGAATTTAAAAACCTACTAGTTGTTCCAAGTAACTAACAAAATAACTAACGATAAAAAGAAATAGATTTGATTGACAACATTGATCTTGATGATATTGATTACTAATTTCCGAAAACCATAATGGTCTTCGTTAAATAAACCCAAGAAATATATAATGTATATAGAAAAATAGAGATCCTAAAATAAATAGCCAGCAGCAAGACATGTGCTATTAAATAATTACGTAAAAAGAACTATTACCTAGTACCCAATATCAAATCATAAAATATATACTTTTTTTCCAAACACGCTCTGAGCTTATTCTTAATTGCTAGTATCTTCACAATATCACAAAAAAGGAAAGATGAAAGATGAACGTTCATAAAAATCAACCGGATCCACAAACAGACATAGCTGATGATAGACGTAGAAATACGACACATCTCCCAGTAATAAATATCTTTAAAGGGAACATCAATAAAATATGCTATAAGAAATAACGCAATCAGGCTGCGCATGCTTCATACGAATTATCAGACATCATTCAAGCAATCATTCGAGGTAAAAGTAATTGTATAGTCGGTACGAATGTATCAAACCTCTCCGACTGCTATTAAAATCGAATTATTGATGACCGAATATTGGTAAACCCTGTCTCCACAATAAGACGCACAGATCAGAGCTCTGATCAAATTGGTCGAAGATAGTGGCGGTAGTATCCAAAGCTTGATAAGAGATGGCGTTAGTGTGCGGTGCGCAAGAGTTGGTTGTAAAGTTGTGAGGTAAGTAGCGCCATCTATCGTAGAGTAGCGTAAGCTAGTGTTTGAAAGCTTTCTTTGTAGGTGTAGGTATGATTTATATAATTTCAAGGGATCTTTGATAGTAAATAAGTTAGCACTATGAATAAGCCAGTCTTGGGGCAGTAATAAAACTGGTAGACTAGAATTACAACTTAATAAAGCAGATAGATCAGAATACAAAATTGTACAGTATTTTTTTAAAGTTCTTTTAAAATTAAGATGACTGAATATTAATAAAAGTTTAAACCGAATTCTTGTAGTACTTAAATTTAAAGATAGAGACAGAATGAGTTTTATAATAAAGGTAAGACGGAATCCAAATTATTTAGGAGGAAAAGAATCAACGTGATTTCAGTGGTAATAAAAATTGCTATTTCAGAACGTGCATCGCAGGATCTAAACGATCTTTACCATTTTTCGTGCAGCAAAAAAATTACCTACTCATTCGTCTATTATGACTTGGGGATAAGCGAACAAAAATAGCAAAAAGAAACTCAATAAGCATGTCAACGAACTAGCATTGACCTTACACACTGCCTAGGATCAGAGAGATTCACGTTTGAACATTTAAAACGTACATAATTATGAGTCATGTGGTAATAAACATTTAAAATGCGAGATTTAAGACTCCCACGGATGGGGTAATAAAGATAATTTTAAATACAAAGCAACCAGGCGCACGAGTAATCGCGAAACGAACATCAAGTCATGACGAGATTCAAATCATTGCGCCCGCGCACTCAAACGGGTTTTTCATTTATCAGATCGATTGTGGGGCGTGGCTTATAGATCGGTAGGATTTATATCTGTGCTCTTCGCTCCTGTAGCTTCTCCGTTTGTAAGTGTGGGAGTGAGAGAGATGGGAGACGTTACGCCCGATCGATTCCAATGAAGTGCGCGCGCGACTATGTATTTTCTCAGAACAAGAAAGTGGACAGTGCCTTGTTTTAGAATATTATGTACCGTAATAGTCCGGTCGTACGTGTAGATACAGCACAATTATTATTATTGCATGTATTTTGATTTTTCAACAAGATTAATGCTGTATGTTCATATGAATGTTTTATTAGACTGGTTTTCTTGTAATATTGCTACTGGTTTTTGCGTAATTTAAAGCGAAAAGTAAAGAAGCATGGAAGCCGTTTCGGTTATGTAAATTGATTGAATTATTAGATAAAGAATTACTGAGAAGAATGCTCAGTTACAAAAATTTGAACACATTTTGCAACTCAACGGTTTGTGCTTACAGATGTTGATCTTATGATGTCATACTTTCTGGATTGTCGATTTTTAACGAAAGACTGCCCAGTTAATTAAAATTACAATAGGTACCTAGATTTGTGTACCTAAGTGTACCTATGGGCCGTTTTCTGAATTGAGTGTATTAAGTTAAAAACTTTTCAGTGCTTTCAGGCTGAAGTTGAATTTGAGTAACTACTTAACTTCAAATTCTTGATTCAGATACCGGGCTTTAAGATTAAACTCCAGTTTTTGCATCAAGAATTTACTACTGGCACTGGTAAATACCAATAACGATACTTGTCTTATTATATTATGTGTTGGTATGAAATGATAAAATAACCCCTACTTTGCAGTCGCCAACTAAAACAATCAAGTGAATCATTAAAACCACTTAAAAGTAATAAAAAAAATGCAGAGAATAACTCTTGTCCTAATCAAAATCATTACATTTCTCTTCAAACGACAAACCCATCCCATCATACTTAAATTTAAAAAAAAATAATGGGTTGCACTCTGGGAGTGCCGGAAGAAGTGAAAACTTGAACATTAACGTTGTGCATTTTTTAATCATCCTTCTTACGAATTTTTGATCAGGTCACCTGTCTTGTCGCGAGTTTTATACCCATCCCAAGAACAGAGGGCCTAGCACGAATATTTTGACGTATAGTAACGTTAACGTAACTGAATTTTGAATGTGTTAAACTACAACCCCATAGTATTTTGGTTTAATTTAATGGGACATACACAATTTATATCATTCAAGAATATGACTTTATTACGTAATTCAAATAAATATTATGTGCAAAACGAGTACTGTAGCTATGGTAAAATTTTACGCAACGTTACTATACGTCAAAAATATTCGTGCTAAGCCCTCTGTGCTCAACACCGCCTAAGAAATTTTCAATTCAGAAATCTCTTTCTCTACATTTCACACCTAGACAATACAAAAGTGTCTATACATTGTCAAATTGACATAAAGATAAAATTCTTTAAAGATAAGATTCTAAGATATAAGATATATAGATAAATTAAAGATAAGATTCTAAGAGTAAAATAAGAAAAAAAAGAAGCTGAAAAGTATGGAAAAGATTCAATTTAAATGTTTTTAATTTTTATTGTTTGTTGTTGTACACCTACCACAATTTAGTCTTTTTAACCCAAAGGGTGACTGGTAGAGAATGCATTGTTGCATTAAGTCCGCCCATTTAACACTATTGTGCATAAAGTTTAAATAAATAAATAGCTAGCTGACCCGCGCGAAACTTCGTCTGCGCCACATTTTCCATGAATGCTCCGCTCCTTTTAGTCGTAGCGTGCTGCGTGATGATATATAGCCTTCCTCGACAAATGGGCTATCTAACACTGAAAGAATTGTTCTAATTGGTCCACTAGTTTCGGAGCCTATTCATTTCAAACAAACAAATATTTTATTTCCTCTTTATAATATTAGTGTAGACAAAATCTCTGTCTCAGACACTACTCTGGCCTCATCCGAAGACCTTTCAATCATTATCCGTTAACGCCATATAATTATTTAGATATGCACGCTGCTATCCTGCCCACCCCTCTCCTGGGGCGTCACGCGTGATTTTTTGTCTCTTTTGCAACAAAAAACAGACCATATTTTAATTGCCCTAAAATATTTTCGGTTCGAAGCTAATGTGCGGATAAAATAAGTTCATTAATCTTAGATTTTTCGTTCTACTGATTTGAAAAAGAGATTTGTGGGTAAATTCCTTAATTTACCGTACTAACTTATAAAATTTAGGGTTTATTTTCAGTTCTAACTTACTTCAGAAGTAACCTAGCAAATTGTATGCTGTTTAAACTGTAAAAAATTAGTTTGGAATATTATACGACTCAGTGTCTTGCCCTGAGAATTCCAAATTTACAATGCAATTTAAAATGATTTCAATATCAAATTTCTCCTGCTCTATAGTAACACTTATATTAGGACACTAAAGATATACCACGATATTTTAAGTGTGAAGCTTACATAACGAACATACATTTCAAGGAACAAAACTAAAGTCGTAGCGCATCCTCATCAATAGGATTTTCAACTTTCAGATTGCCCTTCTCATCTCATTTCTTTATAATAAAAATTATATTTAAATTCATGCTTCAAACGTATTTTTATCCAGATGTAAACACAGGCATACGAGTGTATTTAATTCATTAATCCAAATCGGTTCACTTCGAAATCACTAGTTACGTTTCGTTCAATTGCGGCTTTTATTACACCAACTACAAAACCACGACTTTCAGAATTCCTCCCCCGCAATAAGGTTGAGTTTCCTCTCAACAAACTGCAAATAACTTCATCATTTATGTAAAGTAAGTGACGAAGTTGCTAATGCAGTTGACTTGAATTCTATTTCTTTAGAGTTAGGAATGATTATTGCTCGGTGGTGAGTTGTCTATAAGTTTGCTGTCGCAGCTTAATGAACATTTAATAACAGTGTTTTTTTAAAGGTTTTGTTCGATACGCTCGTCTATATGTTCAGATGAGTTGCTGCAGGCTATTTCGTATTTGCACAGGGTAGTTAAAGAGTAGAGACTTTCAAGTATTTATAAATCCTATGGATTAACTACGTATCAATCCAATTTGCCTGTAGATTTTTCACAACTGTATTGGGGTTGACTGCCAGTAAATAAAATGCAGCTGAACATCAGTATTTGTCAATATGTACTTTAAAAACTCATTAAATACAAAAGATTTTTGAGAGAGATGATAAAGTTCAAACTAAGGTCGATAATAAGAGAATATCTAGGATAATGAATAATGATGGACTAAATGAACAAAAACATCTTCCAGTTCACTTTCAAATTATGAGACTATAATGAATAGATTTGAAGATCGTCTATAATATACTACGCTTGGAGTATAGTTACATAGATCTCAATCAAAATAAAACTGATACTGTCAAAGCAGTAACAAACCTATCAAAAACCAACATACATATTCAAATCACATGAAACAACTATGTCACAGTACGGATTCACGACAAGCTTACATGCAATCGTAGAGAGCTGCTAGCAAATCCGATAATGTGCCGTAGTACAAAGTTGCTACCGTTTACCACAGCGAAAAACCCATTTTCTCGCTCGATATACCAGCCGTATCAGGATGAGAGCAATTAAAGGTCGGATGACAAGGATTGACGTGAGAGATGTGGATGTGGTATCTGGGGATGGATAGAATTGAATAGCATTTGTCGACTTTAGAGAAAGCCAATGATATTATACATTTAGAGAGGAAAAAAAAACAGCAGCTAAATAATAACAGCCGCACAGGTCTATCTTCAAGGTCAAGCAACGCTTGCCGAGGTTGGTCTGTGGATGGGTGACCATCTTAACATACCAAGTTTCCTCCGTGCATCGGAAAGCACGTTAAGCTGTTGGTCCTGCTGTCATTTGAAGATCTTTGGCAGTCGTTACGGATAGTCAGAAGCCAGAAAATCTGACACCAGTCTTGCCAAGAAGTACCGTGTTACCCAGTTAATGGGTTGTGGAGGTCTGGTAGGCAGCCGCTCCACATAAAATATGGTATTCAGCTGCATCCAGTCTGACTGGAAGCCAACCCAAATATAGTTGGGAAAAGGCTAGGTAGATGAAAGAGGAAAATGACACAAAAAGAGAAGGAAGACCAATATTTAGAAGCTGAATCAAAACATATCAAAGTAAAAATCAAGTTGCATCGTTTGAAACGATGTTTCGATGTACAGCTGTGACTGGAATAATCGCCCTTCAACTTCATATAAAAGCGCGTACCTAAAAAATAACTATCGACCTGCAAAATGGAAGAAAACATAATAATCTCAATATAGAATACGCAAATAAACCAATTAAAGACCTGATTGTGAAAAAGTGTTGCAATTTGTAACCACGAACTTTATTAATAGAATTGTGTTGTAAATAGCATTCTAAATCATAATCTTGAAATTTATTGTCTTATTACTTTCCTATATCATCTGACCGATTCTGACACGTAATATCTGAACACCCAAATCCACACCAAAAAATACCGTCTCCAAAGCACTTACGAACGAATCCTTCAACAAAACTGAATTGCGCATAGCGTTTTTACGGCATTCGGCGGAACCGTATGACTAGACGCGCCGGATCATTAATCCTGAAGTTTCAGATGTGAGCAGAACGATAAAAATTACGCTCGCAACGCTAGCCGAGCGTAGAAAGCGTAATGACATGTTATCTAAGCGACATATTTCGGGATATATGCTTTTTAAAGATTGAAGAATTGAGATAGAGGTGTATTTTTAGGTTTGTGTGAGTCGTTTGGTTCTGTTGATTGTGATTTTGCAGTTTGGAGAGGAAAAAATTCTGTAATTTTTTGTTGTGTTTTTTTGCCGAAGTCTTCTGTTGTGTTTCTTTTCCTCATGAGAATTTTATTATCTGCTTAGGATTTCATGAATTAAATTGGTAACTAGCTTTGAGCATGATTTCTGTTGACTGAATGTGATTTTATATTATTTTAGTACCGTTAATTTTTGGTTAGTTCTTAACCTTTGCAGTTGGTAATTAATTAGGTTATGTCCTATGATATAGCCTGAATAATTGTGAGCTGAAATAATTCCATTGTTCCAGATAGGCAAGACACAGGGCAGGTCGATGTCATCATCTGCATAGCGTTTTCCCAACTACATTGGGGTCGGCTTCCAGTCAAAACAGATTCAGCTGAATACCAGAGTTTTACGTATAGCGCCTACCAGACGTCCACAACCAATTAACCGGGTAACACAGTACTTTATGGCAAGACTGGAGTCAGATTAACTTCTAACTGTCCGTAACGACTGCCAAAGATCTACTAATGACAGCTGGGACCAACGGAGTAACGTGCTTTCGGTAAGCTAAAATGGCACAAAGTAAACTCGGTATGCTAAGATGGTCACCTAGCCACAGACCAACCTTGGCAAGCGTTGCTTAACCTGGAAGATCGACCCGTGTGGCTTTTATAATCTAGCCACGAGCTCCGAAGACAGGTCGATGTAGCGATGTTTAAAAGAGACCTCGAGTGTCGCCACTACATCAATCCTGTGCGTTTAGCATCCAGCGGATTCAATATCAGATTTTATCCGGCACTGAGTAACAAATGGACATATTCTAATAGAATCACAAATAGCTTGAGTATGACATCTTCACCTAATTTTCCTTTGCTAAATTTCTAATCTCGAATATCCAAAGTCAAATTGAGAAAGTGACAAAAGCTATTCAAATAATGTGTAAGTGTGAACAAATCAGAGACTACTTGAACTAAGTTGTAACGTAATGTCTAATGTCGTTGCAGAGACGCTCCGCTGAGAGTTAGATGGTATGCACTGTGCTGCGTTCAGACGGGTTAGCTGCTTGATTCACTTCTTGACTAAGCTTTTAAGAATTCGATTTAGACAGAACTTCGTACAACAGAACAACCTGTTACTCTTGTCGCTAGCGTGGCAGAATTAGCTTCATCTATTTGACTGACAGACCTAGACTATTCAAAAGTGCCTGTAACTGGTCTATTTGAAATAAAGGATTTTGTATTTTGTACTTAGTGTGTAGACAAGTGAAATTCTGATAGCAGTAGCATGGCAAAGGCGATAGTCAAAACGTAAAAAAATGGTATTGACGAACGTTGTCGAATTGTCACGTCACCAATGATTTATACCTATTTTGGCATTCCGTCAATCATCATTGTTGCTAGAATAGCATTTTGTCTAGACTCTTGTCTGAATTTTAACATCTAACAGATAAGAAAAGTATCCCCAATTGTAGATTTCGCAAAACCCAGAAACAAGCCAAAAATGTATATGTAGGTATCCAAGCAAGACCCAACTAACATATTTAGCAGTTCTGACATTTTTATAGGTGTTTGAAGGCTATAACATTCAACTGTCAGTACCCATTGTAGCCATGACACTGTTATAATCAACATTGCAGAAGAAGTTTCATTTTACATTGAAAGACATGTAAAAAAATTAGAAACATATTGAGTATTGTCTTGGTTTGCACCCATTACTCCCATTGCCTTGCATTGAGCTTTATGTAAAAGTGCCACTTGTTTGCAAATAAATGAATTTATGATTATGATTTATGATGATTATGATGATGATTGCCACATAATTCTCGCTTGCAACAGTTACTAGCACAAGTACCCACTCCAGCAGCTCCCCCAATCTGAACACACCTGATCGAACTCTACCACCTGTTGGCAAGAGAGGTGCAATTGTCAACATATTGCATGACATTTGCACGTGCCCGACACGCCCCGAGGGTTCAATCGGGAATGTTGATATAGTTCATTGAATTTCAGAGGTACTGGTGTTAATATTTAAGCGTTTTAGCGTTTTCGTTTGTAAGTTTGGGGTTAATTGATTTAGCAGTTTGTTAGTCTTGAAATTAGATGTTTTTGAGCACGGATTTAACAAATAGTCTGTCATTAACGATAATGACAATAATAACAATTTTGTTAATTGTTATAGGGCATAGTTAGCCTATAGTAAACGGGGCCCGCTAGGACCAGTGCCTGCCAGGATTGCGAAATTTGTTTAGAAGAGTCGCCGCGGTCTTCTAACTCAAAAGGCATTAGGAGGAACACAGAAGAGTCAGTAAGAGTCACACACTTCCTTCGGCACGGCCCAGAGCGGGAAGAGTCATTGGATGATTTCTCATAAAAAAATGGCCCCATATCAATCAGCTAGAAAAGCAAAGTACGGAGTTTCAATTGATAATGACGTCACTTTATGTACTGGTTTGCTTAGCGCTGACGTGCATGACTATACATGCATATTATTTGAAATACTGTTAGACACTTTATAACTTAATAACTGTAATATTAACGCAAGATTAAGTTCAAATGGTCATTCTTCTCTATGTGCTTCACGAGTAGCTCGTGGTTAAATAATAACTGCCGTACGGGTCGATCTTCAAGGTAAATCAACACTTGCCTAGGTTGGTCTGTGCATGGGTCACAAGCACGTAAAGGTTTCGGCTGTCTTTTGTAGATCTTTGGCAGTTGTTACGGATACTGAGAAACCAAAAAACCTGACATCGGTCTTGCTCATCCACCGTGTTACCCAGTTAATGGGTTGTGGAGGTCTGGTATTCAGCTGAACCCAGTATGTCAGGAAGCCGACCCCAATGTAGTTGGGAAAGCGCTAGGGAGATAGTGGTCTACTTTCTCAATGTCATAAGCACTCAACTAAATTACTTGAACCTGATGAAATCCTTTGTTAATTCCCGTGAGAAAAGACAGGAGCGTACATTTGTGGAATCCATCACATGACGATGCAAAAATAATTCCAAAAAACATACAATTAACCACGGACGCAAGGCGGCAGAAATAGAACAAATCTCCAACCGCACAGAGCGTCAAAGCATCCGAGCATCTGGACGAAAAAATATTAAAAACTTTCCTTTCAAGAACTTATAACACCCTTTGCGGTGAAAGGTTGCAACTTTCGCAAAACAATAACCGCTGGGCGAAAAAAAAAACTTTATTTTTTAAACAGCCCACTTAAACAAGACAACTCGCTCGCGTGCCGTTGCTAAAAAAAAACAAACTCGAGCTCTAAAAGCTCACGAAAATATTTCAGATATTTAACAAATGCTAACCGCTAACGATGTCCCTTAATATTTGGAATATAAAATAAAAAATCCGCTTTTGTCGGTCGAGGCGAGTGCCGACAACTTTTTTTTTTTAAACGCTGCGGTTCGTTTGTATGGCGGAGGGAAAAATGCCCGGTTGGCCAGGGAAAACTTTTTTGCGGTAAGAAAAGGTTGTGTACCACTGTGTGTCTGTTCATTTTTTCGTTGTTGTAAAAAGTGATGGTACCTACATTGGGTCTTTGATGTGAATTGGCGAACAACAGAATTTTTCCTAAAATTTTTCTCGGCCATATTTGAGGTGTACGTTTAGAAAGACAAACTTCAGTCCGTTTCAAATTGAAAATCCTGAAAAAATAATTGTTCAAACATTTTGTATAAGCCTCCACATACATACAGCTCTCTCTTATCTGAGTGAGTTCCCGGTTGCATCCTCAGCTGGTTTGCTTCGGAGCCCGGGGTCCGCCTTCCGGTTTTTTCTTCTACACTTCGCATGGTCTTCGGCATCCTTAGTTGAGAGTACATTGGCACGAATATAATCCTGGACAACATCAAGCTAGCACTTCTTGCGTTTTCCCTTTCTGGCAGGGCCCGGTGGAGGAGGCGTAACCAGACATTTGTTTTCTATATAGTTTGCCGGTTTACGCAAGACGTGACTGTACCAGCGTAGATGGCTCTCCTGCAGTTTGTCTGCTATGTCACGGAAATGAAGGCTGCCGCGAATTCGGGAGTTTCTCACGCGGTCCTTCCGCGAAACTCCACACATCAAGCGCAACATATTCATCTCCGTGACCCACAACTTCAGCTTGTGCCGCTTAAGTACATACAGTCTTTACTTCCATATACAAGAACAGGTCTAATGATGGATTAATAGACCTGTCCCTTCAACCTAACCGGCATTTCACATACATACAGTTACAGTTCATAATTTTTGGTAATGATGAGATCGCTTAAAGTTTAAAATGAGCTACTACGTCATTGCTTATATATCCCTCAGGCGTTTATCTGCTGTACAACGGACTTGGGTGGTCTTACTGTCAAGGTGGAATATATTTTACTGTACACCAACATAGGTAGGTACTATAAAATTAACAAATGCAAAAACTTGGAACAAATAAAATACCCAATCATCATCATCTGCCTAGCCTTTTCACAACTATATCGGGGTCGGCTTCCAGTCAAACTGGATTCAGCTGAGTACCAGTATTTTACGTAGAGCGACTGCCTACCAGACCTCTACAACCCATTAACTAGGTAACACGGTACTTCATGGCAAGACTGGATTCAGATTAACTGGCTTCTGACTATCCGTAACGACTGCCATAGATCTTCAAATGGCAACCGGGACCAACGACTTAACGTGCTTTCCGAGGCACGGAGGAAACTCGGTATGTTAAGATGGTCACCCATCCACAGACCAACCTTGGCAAGCGTTGCTTATCCATACAGATCGACCCGTGCGGCTGTTATTATTTAGCCACGAGCTCTTTCAGACAAAATTCACATAAAAATGATTATCTTGAAGAAAAACAAAGATTTAGCGAACGTTCAAATAGAGCTATCTGTTTAGAATGCGATACATAATAGTATAATTATTCAAGATGTTAAGGTGCGGACATAGTGGGGAATTATTTTGGTGGTGGCTATAATGGTAGTATTTCTGAATGAATTTATATGTGTTACTGATTAATGATAGGTAATTAACTTTAATTTCGGAATCGGTGTTTTTGAATAGTTAATAACGGGGTTGCTACCATGTCCATGTATTGTTGTCATGTGATGCGTGATCATGGCGCTTGCACCAGTGCCGAAATATCGAAGACTCGCAAATAAGAATAAGAATAAGAAAACATTTATTCGATACAGACACAACACAACAGCAAAACCACAATATGAAAAAAAAAAAAAAAAGGTACATGGTAGCAATCCCGTTATTAACTATTCTAATGTTAGTGACCATGGAAGTTTAAAACAATATATTGGTGTTTTTGGTTTTGGATCTTTGGTTTTAAACACCGACTTTTGAAATTAAAGTTATTATAACATTTTGTAATGTTTTGTTTCGAAGTTCGTTATATTTTTTGTATTTTTTTTTTATTTTTCACTTTTAAATGCTGATACTTGGACGACGTCTTAATCTACGCAGAAATTGCAATAAGCAAAAATGCTCATAAAATAAAATCTAACGATCCAAACTGAATTATTATTATTTATTTTTTTATGCGAAGCGGGGAAACTCTTGGCCCAAATCTCACCTGATGGAAAGTGATGATTGGGCCGTAGATGGAAGCGAGTAATTATTTACGGAACCAAATTGCAAGCCGCATCAAACTAAATAGAATCACACAAATCGGATTAGAAACTTCGGAGTAATAGGTGTACATACCTACATAAAAATCCCGTCGAATTGAGAACCTCCTCCTTTTTTGGAAGTCGGTTCAAATTCAAAACTTCTGCTGCTATCCGACCAACCTGGTAGTTGAAAAATGTTTATTAAGCTATCTTGTTTTTATTTTATATCCTACTAGCTGACCCGCGCAACTTCGTTTGCGTCACATTTTCCATTAATGGTCCGCTCCTATTTAAATTAGCGTGATAATATATAGCCTATATCCTTCCTCGATAAATGGGCTATCTAACACCGAAATATTTTTTCAAATCGGACCAGTTGTTCCTGAGATTAGCGCGTTCAACCAAACAAACAAACAAACTCTTCTGCTTTATAATAGTAAAGATAACTTTCTCCAGCATTTTAACAAGTACAAGTAGTTTTACTTTTTACGTTTTACGTTTTATAAATAGTAGTAGTTTTTTTTTTAGGATAGGATGAACGTAAGAGAGTGTTAAGATTTTTGACAAATTATAAAAATTAAAAATAGTGTCCAAAAAAAAAACAGAACGCATGCGTTGACCCAACTGTTCGGCGGAGGCATCAAGGTCCATATTTTACGAGTTATTTAAGTCCTCTAATTCAATTCTAAATCGTATTGGCCATCTTGTTCTTCATTTCGTGTCGATTGACTCTTCAATTTAGTCCGTACTAGTAGCGACCTTAGATATTAGGCCATGACCTTCATCATCTGCCTAGCCTTTTCCCAACTATATTGGGGTCGGCTTCCAGTCAAACCGGATTCATCTGAAAACCAGTATTATACGTGGAGCGGCTGCTTACCAGACCTCCACAGCCCATTAACTGGGTAACACGGTTCTCCTTGGCAAGACTGGTGTCAGATTTTCTGGCTTCTGACTATCCGTAACGACTGCCAAAGATCTCCAAATGACAGCCGGGACCAACAGCTTAACGTGCTTTCCGAAGCACGGAAAAAACGTTAAGCTGGGCCATGCTCATGTAGCATTTATTTCGCAATAGTCTAATACTAACTCCATCCACCATAACCGCACCCTAAGACCAACACAAACATCGGCGATGTATTCCTTGAGCACAATGCGCGGACCTAATTTGAATACCATGCTTATGGGACAATCGGCAGACTAAAAAATATGAACAATACGCGTGGTCACGTCAAACGCCATGGTTGTCTCTCGGTCTCGTTAAATGTTATCTTAATTGTCTATCGGTTCTTCAATGTCCTTAATTTTTTGGAAGAGGTTTTGGACGGTAACAAAGTAAATATCGTGGATTATTCATTATGATGGATGGCCTTCGCGGTCCATGTGGAGTATTTGGGTGAAAATATGGTATATTGAGTGTCTCACGGGTGTGAGTTACAGAAATTATGCCCTTAAGGGCCGAACTTGTCTATCTAGTATAACTAATATTATAAATACGAAAGTTTAGATGTTGAACGGATCTTGATGAAATTTGGAAAAAAGATAGATTATAGTCTAGAACACATAGGCTACTTCTTATACTGGGAATATGTTCCTTAAAGATAACGCGGGCGAAGTCACTGGCAGAAGCTAGTGTCACATATTGCTCCTAGACACGGTTTTAATCCTGAAATCTTTTATTAGAATTTGGGTATTCCCAGACGAGACTTAGTTAAATACTAATTCATTATTTTGTTGAAAAATTTCAGTTGTATGTTCAAATCCTTTATAGGCTAACAATTACGGAGCAATATCTCATCCCAGCAACAGTAGGTATATTGAAGATAACTTTTATTTTAGCTACCAGAGTTGAGGTCCAATTAGATTTAAGTTAACCAACCCAACCAACTTAATTAGGGTCGGCTCCCAGTCGAACTGGATTCAGCTAAATACCAGTATTTTACGGAGCGGCTGCCTACCAGACCTCCACAACCCATTAACTGGGTAACACGGTATTTCTTGGCAAGACTGGAGTCAGATTTACTGGCTTCTGAGAATCCGTAACGACTGCCAAATATCTACAAATGACAGCCGGGACCAACAGCTTAACGTGCTTTCCGAGGCACGGAGGAAACTCGATATGTTAAGATGGTCACCCATCCACAGTCCAACCTTTGCAAGCGTTGCTTAACCTCGAAGATCGACCCGTGCGGCTGTTGTTATTTAGCCACGAGCTTCTCTTACCATTTTATTGGGTAAATGTTATTAATGGTGGTTTCAGGGGCAGCCCTAAGACAAATGTAATAAATAATGTAGAGGGACAAATATGAAAATAAGTTCTCTACCGCGGGTATCGGCACTCGCACAACTCATTTGCCTACCGTTTTCAGGACGGTCAGCAAAATCAAACACTCGAACATATTTTGAAATATACAGAAATCATTTAAATGTCGGATGGAGAGGGAGAGGAAGGCCAAAGAAAAGATGGATGGATTGTGTGAGGAGCGATATGAAAGAAAAGGTTTGAAAGAGTTTGATAGGGCAGAGTGGAATTAAAAAACGTGTTGCGCCGAACCCAAGTAACATGGGATAAGGGCAGGAAGGTGATGATGATACAAAAATAAAAGTGGCCTATGAAACAAATATCATACTGTTGGTTCCTAGTTTTGAAACTTCGAAACCAGCACTGTTTAATTAATAAACAAACTTTGAAAACTCAATGTGAGGGCGATGCCCATGTTCAGAACATCAGCCATATGCTGGAATGCCTCAAGTGTTCATGCTCCTACACTTTGATTGATTTAATTTGATTAATATCACTGATGCTCAGTGGGCCCAAAGGATCTGGGAAGTTGATCATCAATTCGAAAAGAAGAAGATAACAACTGATTTCAAAACTGTAAAGGAATACAAAAGGCGTCAATCAGCATGCTCTGGGTCTAAATATCAATGAATTTTTTTTTTTGGGAAAAACCCGCCACAGATTTCCAACCCTGCAACTCCTGAAAGCCAGAATCAATAGTAGCGATCACCAGAAAAACGCCGAGTTAATGGAGCCCGACGAGTCCCGGAGAAACGATACAACTGTCTTGGAACTTGGCAACGAAATTTATCAGAAGAGTACAGTGGAGGAGTAGGAATAAATAAATATAATTCCCTCTTCCCTCTTTCTCAAGCAGGAGACAGATTAGAGAGGCACCAAAGGACATATACAAATGGGTTAAGCCCAGTTGCCAAGCACCACAGATTATATATTAACACTGAAACAAATGGGTCCTAAATTGTGAGCTTCTTTTGATTCCAATAATAGGTATGGCAAAATCGTTTGAATGCACGGGAATTTTTGATATGCTTCATCTGCACTAGAACCGCATGGTGAAAAGCAAAGACTATTAAACCACTTGACTGCGCATACAGTGCCCCGACGCACGAAAACTATTAGTGTTTTTGCTCAGATGTTAGGCAGCAGGCACTAGTAACCATTTTAGTTGTGACCAATTGTTAGACCTGTGGGCATGCTAAGTTTTTACAAATCGTTTTTATTTTTATGCAATTTATATCGCATAAAAATGCCTTCATACCCGGTGAATTTGTGTGGGAAACATTCCAAGACCTTTTGTTACAAAAATGATGGCATAACTTTTCATCGAAGAGTAAAGACTACGCAAAATATTTTTGATTTGAATCAGATGATGAGCCACTGCAGGGGTCTATATAAAATGGTGGTTAGGTGAACGAGCACACTGTGAGAAGCGCGCGTTGATGTCTTTTGGAAAAGTCTCTTTCTTTCATTAGGAAATACTTATATTTTTATCCCTTTCTTCCCCTTTGTATTTTTATCGTAAAAATCTGTGCTGTTACGTTCAATGATTGAAGTCGATTTATCGATGATCATAAAATTACAACTAATACAATTTTTAATGAATTCACATACTTACATTAAACACGTAACTACTTTTAAACGACATTAAAAATAGGAGGAGGGTCTCAGATTTTTCATCTGTGTGTTTGACATACATGTTTTCATTTTAGATTTTCGAAGATTTCAGAATTAAAATAAAAGTGGAAAGATAAGGTTAATAGGGAAACTTTGTTTAAACAAGATATTATAGCGCTGTTTGTTTGGATTGAGTATTTTTATAATGTTAAAATCCATTTTATCGATATCGACTATTTTCCTTTAATCAAGTAGTGCCACCACTAACCATAGGCTACCTATGCAACTTGACCTTGAACGGACCAATTGCAGCCGCGCGTTGTTCCTCGTCCCCCGGCCCGCTGTAGTGAGCCGCGTACTTAGAAGAAATCGGCCTATACGCCTCTAGTCGTTATATACTTTATGGTGAAAAGCGACCCATTACCACTTATAGACCCATCGGTCGTAGTGTCGTAGATCTGTGTCCTAGCAGTGTGATCATTTGAGACCGATTATATGTTTGCATCTAAAACTTACTTCTTGCTTTTCCGACCGTACATAAACGATTCAATACAATAAACAATCACGGATAATCTTTTTGTTCATACCCATATTTACAAGACGTATCGGGCCGTAAGTAGCTGACCACTTCCCGTACAACATTCACAGACAATCGACCAGGGACTTCTGGTCACTTCGAGTTTGTATTGATTTTTATTGGCCTGATCTTATATGGTAGCAGTATTATTGTCATTTGGAAAATAAATGACTAATAATGGTGTATTTTGTTGTTCTTTCTTGTGGAATTGACTCTGAATGGGGTCGTTTGATTAAGTATTCTTGAATCGATGTTTGAGATCATTTATATTGGTTCTGGAACATCGTTTACCAGTATGAGTTAGTAGCTTTGGCTTCGAGATTTAAATGAGTATTTGTACTAGTCTTTCTCTGCGGTTTTGCTCCCACGGCATGTCATCCAAGAATCAGGCATTTTGGGATAAAAATGAGCCTGTGATATTCATGGCCGGTTTCTGAATAAATCATTTGTTTATCAAACATTACTTTGGTATTAAAGTAGGGTTTGGTACATTCTTAACTCAAAATTCAGAATTCGGAAATTGGCCATCAGCTATAATCTACTTTTCTACCAGTAAAATAAGTTACGTTAAATCAATCAACCGTTTTTTCATGAAAATATTTATGGACGTAACTTTTTTAATAATATAGATTGACTATCAGTAAAAGCAAAAAATATTTCTTCAGAAAATATATCAATGTGTACGCAGAAGTTGCAGTGTGGTCCTCTTCGAACGATAGACCACCCACCTCTTTCAAGTACCGCACGAAATTACTGAGGGAATAAAATTCTCTCAATTGCTTGCAACTGCTTATAGTTATTTGGTAGTATCGTATTGAAATCTACACGGGACTCGCTCTTTAAAAGATATTAGATATACATTAAAACTTTTATGAAAGGCTGTTTTAGATTTAAAAAAATCTAAATTTAAGAGTCATTTATTCAAATTAGGCTTAGAGCTAGCACTTTTTGAACGTCAAGTTTTACAAAAGACATATCCCCCCCGTCCCTCAAAACGCCCGCCCGTCACCAATTCCTAGTGTTTTAGCTGTGGAGAAGAGGTGTCTAACAAACTCCCCAGCAACACATCTGATGATTGTAATGTTAGTCTGGATAGATACAGTATTTATTTATCCTAATAAATAAAATTCTTCCGTTTCTGAGTGAGTGACCTAAAGACAACGCACAGCCAAAAATACTCGTCGTGGAAAGTTGAAATTTGGCATGTAGCTTCCTTACACTCCGAAGAGAAGCACCAAGAAAGGATTTCCCGAATGTCTTACGGGGACGGGAAAAAAACGGGGTATGCGCGTACGAAGTCACGGGAAAAAGCTAGATATAATAATACTTTACATTCAGCTGAATACCAGTATTTTACGTGGAGCGGCTGCCTACTAGACCTCCACAACCCATTAAGGCGGGGTTGCAGTACTTTTTAAGATTTTTGAACGTCTGAAAATCTTATTAATTATGAGTTTTTTAATAAATAAAAATCATTACATAAAACATGAACATACCCTCAAGTAAATCGTAAAGATAGAAACGCGATTTAGAATGATTGGCTCGATACCTTTTTTAATCAAACATGACACTAAATTACAATTTTAAACGTGTACTGCTAAGAGATTTCATCACGAATATTATATAAAAGTTATATCAATAGACAGAGCTTTTAATTTTGAAGTAAATGTTGAAACCATATTGTATAATTTCTTTATCAGTTTTCGCCAAGAATCAAAATTTAGGCATTATTTCGCTCGCCGGACAGTCGCTCGTGTCGCCGGACAGTGTTGTTCGTCATAACACACAGTACTGCAACCTCGCCTTAACTGGGTAACACGGTACTCCTTGGCAAGACTGGTGTCAGATTTACTGGCTTCTGACAATCCGTTACGAATGCCAAATATCTCCAAATGACAGCCGGGACCAACAGCTTAACGTGCTTTCCAAGGCACGGAGAAAACTCAGTATGTTAAGATAGTCACCCATCCACAGACCAACCTAGGCAAACGTTGCTTATCCTTGAAAATCGACCTGTGCGGCTGTTATTATTTAGCTACAATAATCTCTCAAATTTCTTTTACAGATTTTCAACTTTACCACTGAAACATAAAGTTCAAGGTTGCCTGTGGGTGGTAGTTGGGTGATGATCTTGGCTCACCAAAATTCAAATTCAAAATTCCAATAGATTTTCAACTTTATCGCTGAAGCAATAGTTTCAAAGTTGCCTACACACTGAGTGATGATCTTGACTCACCAAAATTCAAATAGATTTTCAACTTTATCGCTGAAGCAATAGTTTCAAAGTTGCCTACACACTGAGTGATGATCTTGTTATTATGCATCCTATATGTGACCCGCCAAGTCCCATTTCTTTTTTTATGTAAGTAGACTCTCATTTTAATATCTGTAACACCTGATAAATAGCTACGATGTGCTATGAAGCTTGCCTAGAAGTAACCTGTTCATTCTTGAGTTAAAACCCCCAGGTTTTAGCTATCAGGAAACACAGCCTTTGGCAGGCAACTTCACTGCTTGAAACTTACTTAGAAGAAAGTTATTCTGTTCGTTATTCTGACTCATCGATAAAAAATCTGCAAGTTACGCAGAGGTATCTGCGTCTGCTAATACCAGTCCAATTAACAAAAGTCCCCCAGCTATGCAAAGCAAATCTTCACTTATAAAATTGAATCCTAAATAAGAATCACATAATCCTTTTGATCGACATAAAATTAAAATCGCACCATACGCCAAAGAGATCAGAAATCGCCATTTTAATTATAAATAACCACTTCGCTCGTCAAACCGATACAAAAAGAATTGAAAGAAATCAAAATTCTAAAGAGTAATATCAAACTTGACTTATAATTGGTTGCTCATCTTTACAAAGTCTTTGTTAACTAACCTTAATAACTTGTAAACACCAATCAAAAACCTTCTCTAATTTTTGTTGGGCAAAGTTTAAATTCGAATGGCAATGTTGTCGATATAAGGTCGAAGGCACGTGGATATAATATTTATAAGACACGGTTGTATCAAAACCGAAGAGCTGTCTTCCAGGCCGATGACGTTTGACGTATATTCTGACATCCCCTTTATAATGTGGTGCAAGTGACGGACCGAAGCGATTTCACGATTGCATTAATGATACGAGTGCATAGTGATATAGAAAGTAAGAAATAATAAATTTACCACATTCATGGAACACGTACAGTATATGTAGGTACCTATACCTATAGAAATAAAATTAAAAATGGTACGCCAAATTCAAGTACACTACAACACATCAGGGTAACCGAAACTCCTGCCGGAGTCGCGCGAGCTGCCGGAGTCGCGGGACTATTCGAAAGAGATACCGTGGCTCCGGAACACAAAGGGCAATGAAGGAACATGGATGGGTTTTAGTCAGTAGAAGTCTGACACTCCTTCCCGCTCCGCCCAGTGCGGGGGAAGTCATTTGATGATTTCCCGTGCCTAAAAAAAAAGAAAAAAAAAGGGTAACAGAAACTGACAAATTTTCCCAATTAAATTTGAAGGCAAATTCTTCAGAAATAAAGTTGAAAATCTAATAAATAAATTTGACAGATTGATGTAGCTTGACGTGGCGTCTGTACTTGTCACAGGGCTTTTCAGCGCAAAGTCAGACAGACTGTCAAGTAACAAAAATAAACTATTTATTTCTTACCAGCTGACCCGCGCAACTTCGTCTGCGTCACATTTTCCATTACTGCTCCGCTCCTATTTGTCTTAGCGTGATGATATTTAGCCTTCCACGATAAATGGGCTATCTAACACTGAAATAATTTTCCAAATCCGACCAGTAGTTCCTGAGATTAGCGCGTTCAACCAAACAAACAAACAAACAAACTCTTTTGCTTTATAATATTAAGTATAGATTGCTTTTCTTAGGGCCAAATTATTCTACAAATGTTCAAGCAACTTTCACATATTTATATTCCAGTCGAAATCTGTCAAAATTTAGTGAAAAAAGAGTGGCAATTGTTCTAATTTTCACATTCGCATCGCATTCGTATCTCAATCGCAATCTGTCAAAAATGTATGAAAATTTAGACTTTTTTGACAGTTTGCGATTGACATGCGAACGTAAAAGTTGTTTTAATATTAGTAGAATTGTTCCTCAGATGTGTTTTTGATAGATTCAGACTGAGATGTAAACGTAGTTTAACGATTTGTAGAAATGAGTCGCTCTATTTTGGGAGAGTAAAAAAAAATTAAGCAATGTTAATATAAATATACCAATAAATATTGCGTTTATTTACATTCATACTTGATCACAGTTTAGCATAACATTATTAACACCTTCAAAAATAACAGTTAAAGTCTAGAATCGGAATTCCCATCTTCGGCCTAATCATCACTTTCCATCAGGTGAGATTTGAGCCAAGAGTTTCCCCGTATTGTATATTAAAAAAAAAACAAATGAAAAATCACGAAGAAAGTGATGTTTATAAATGTGTTGTATTTATTTTTTTATTTATGATTTTGATTGTACGTTTAATTCTCTACATTTCATGCCATAGCCCACACACAGAGTATCGCAACTCGATGAGCAAATAAAACACAAGAAAGTTGAACTGGTACAGCTTTGAATAACTTACGGCCAATATGGAAGATTGTTTTACATATAGCCAGCGAAATTCATTGAATACTCAATGCTATTGACTAGGAGTTCCACATTCTGCTGTTTTATGGAGATTTGGGTCAACGTTTGACTTTCCAAGTGGAATAATGATATATTTGTTTATATAGAGATATTTTTTAAACAGCCAATTTGTTTGCAAGCATCAGGAAAAAAGACAAGCTCAAAAAAAAAACAAAAATTTTCTCAAGGATCTGGGCAAAATGTACAAGTCTTGCCTCACCACCGAATCCCAATTCTGAGAGTCCAACAAAACTCTGCTTTAATTTCCAAGCTTGAGGTTGATCCTTTTTCGAGTTGCTAGAGTTGAGAGTGTTTTCGACAGTATCCAACTGCGAATATACCTACTATTGAAGATGTAAGCTTTCCAATTCTAAACATCACTACTACTTAAATCTCACTCCGTCTCTCATCATGACAACACAATATCGTTCACAGGTCGTCTCATCCTATGAGGATGATCTCAAGCTAGGCACGTTACAGTTCAACTTAATTCCACTCAATCAACCATCTTAGTTCTTGAGCTGCAGTTCAGTTCTACTTATGATATGAGTAGCATTTCAACTACAGCCGGTCGATTCTGTTGACATCTCACCGTGATCACTTAGGTGGAGTGAACGACAAGTGAGCTGTCATGACATCTTGTTTGTATGGTTTGACAGATCACTTGTCGTTCACTTCACCTGAGTGTCACTTCGACATGTTTACAGAATCACACTCCTGATAGGCTCGCATTCAACCACAATCTCACCGATGATATGATGTGGTGTGTGGTTTTTCCAAAGGGACTTTGCGGGGCGTTCTTCAGGACGCGACGGAATTGCATAAACTAATTCCGTTAAGCCCGTTCCATTACCGGACCACAAGACGAACGACGATGCGCCACCAGTACATGGTAAATTATGCAATTCCGTCGCACATTCCTCAAAATGCAACCGGTAGAAAACCGACAGGCTAGCCGCTCGGCATCGATGCTCAAGATTTTGGAGCTTCGAATCGACGAGCTCAACTAGTAAGAAAACAATTTAACCTCTGAAATTTTTGAATATCAGTTTAAATCAATAAAATGGTATTGTTTACCTCAGAAACGATACCAATCGGTAAAACCACAAACAATTCGGTAGACATCAAAAACAACATTTTATACTTTTTAACCCACGTAATGCGTTGAGGACATGTGACAGAAACTGTCCAAAAAAAGTGTTGCAACACAAAAAAAAAACGAGGCTTGCGGTATTTTCGATAAATGTCATTTCCTACCTGTGATGATCCGATTATTTCGAAACTGTACGGTACACTGGTTTGCGAATACGCTTCAATGATACTCAATGGATCAAGATTATCGAGTGGATTACAATAGTGTTGTACAAAAACCGTACTTGAGGTTGGGATATCGATTTATTTTGGTACGTCGGTTTTTTTGGGGTAGATGAAATCTGTAGTACTTGATGTGTTTTGTGTGTTGGGTTGAAACTAAAGATCTGAGGCCAACTTTACTCTATGATCTATGTTTTTATATGGTAAACAAGGCCGATGTCGACTATTCTGCCAACGTTTAAAGAGGATTGAAGAAGCGCCAATTTTACTCTTTTTTTTGTCAAAATACCCTCACTTTCCATTCAGTTTTGACAGATTGCGACTTAGATGCGAATGCGAAAACTGCTTAAATTTTTTTATAATTAATGTCAGTCACTTACTCATTACTGGTTCAATTTCTATAATTTTTAAATGGGCTTTTTATTCTTTAATTTGGATATTTGATAACATGGATGTTTGCTGTAACTTGTGTCTGTTTTCTTATGCTTAATTCTTAGCTTTTATAAATCATTTCAGTTGTCATCTCAACTCAACACAAGTGAGAGAGAGTCAGGTATTAAAATAAAAGTATTACTAAAATAAGTCAAAAGAAAACAAAAATCAAAATAACACAAAACCATATCATTTCATAAAATCATAAACCAAATACACTTTTTAGGGTACTGTGCCCAAAGGGTAAAATGGGACCCTATTACTAAGACTCCGCTGTCTGTCCGTAGTCGGTCTGTCCTTCGTTACTAGGCTGTATCTCATGAAACTTTTTCGTTTTTTTTTTAATTTTCTGGGTAAGCTCGTTCCATCGTAGACTTTGTCTTTTTCATCTCTGACCAAGACTAAATTCAAGAGCCATCACAACTTAAAAAAAAAACATGATAGTTCGACAGTTGAAATTTTCATAGATGACGTATTTCTGTTGCCGCAATAACAACAAATTCTAAAAAACAGAATAAAATTAATATTTAACCCCTTAAATATTCCTCCCATCCATGCTCCCATACAACAAACGTGATTTTTTTTGCTCGATATTGATAACGGCAACAGGTAGATGCTTGAAACATTCACAGAATATTTAGTTATTATAGATAACTAGCCTGTGACAGCGGTTCCGCCTGCGTAATCCCTAGGGAACATGCTCACGGAATATATATAACCTTTTTATTGTCATAGTTCCCGTTCCCGTGGGATTTCCGGAATAAAAACTATCCTATATCCTTTCTCGGGTTTTAAACTATCTTTGTACAAAATTTCATCCAAATCAATTCGGTGGTTTAGGCATGAAGAAGAGACAGACAGATAGATAGATAGAGAGATTTACTTTTGCATTTATAATATTATTAAGTTAGTAGGATGGTACGGAACCCTTCATGTGCGAGTCCGACTCACACTTGGGCGTTATTTTACACTGGTGCCACAAAAAAGTAGCCTCAAGAGTCAAGATCCATAACATATGATGGAAATTAATCAATAACTCTTAACCGGTAATTAAACAAGGATTCCAAGCTGAACTTAATTCTGATTGATGATTTAATAATAAGCGATGCTACGTATATAAATATCGGTTTGTCTGTCTCTCTGTCTGACAGCTGTCAGTTTCATGTCAATGCTGAGATGTAGTCGAATATTTTGAGGTTTTTGGAGAACGTTTTTTTTTTAATTGAGATGGGTTTACTCTTGACTCTTATATAGTCTAGGTCAGAGGTGGCAGAGACAAAGTCAACAAGTGAGTTTCCTTCCTCATTTTATTTGAAATTGTGATTGGTTCAGCATGGTATTATTGCAGTGTCTAAAGTTAATAGGAATCAGGTTTTTTTTTTATTAGCTCAAAAATTTAATAAATCCACAAGAGAAGCTCGTGACTATAACAACAGCTGCACAGTGCCATCTTCAAGGTTAAGCAACGCTTGCCTTATAAGTTGGTATGTGGATGGGTGACCCTCTTAACATACTGAGCTCCCTCCGTGCCTCGGAAAGCACGTTAAGCTGTTGGTCCCGGCTGTCATTTGGAGATCATTGGCAGTCGTTATGGATAGTCAGAAGCCAGAAAATCTGATACCAGTCCTTGCCAAGGAGTACCGTGTTACCCAGTTAATGGGTTGTGGAGGTCTGGTAGGCAGCCGCTCTACGTAAAACACTGGTATTCAGCTGAATCCGGTTTGACTGGAAGCCAACCCCAATATACATTTGGGAAAAGGCTAGGCAGACAAGAGACGGTCAAGTGTTTAAAGAATCAAAGTTATAATATTGGTCAGCCAAGAAGAACATGTTGATAGACTTGCGTTTGACTAATTTTTTTTTGTTTGTGACAAGTCCGCCACATATTCCCAACCACTGCAACTCCTGAAAGCCGGAATCAACAGTGGCGACCACCAGAAAAACGCCGAGTTAATGAAGCCCGACGAGTCCCGGAGAAACGATTCAACTGTCTTGAATCCCGCAACGAAATTAATCAGAAGAGTACAGCGGAGGAGTAAGAAAAAATAAATATAATTTCCACTTCCCTCCTTATCAAGCAAGAGATTGATTTGAGTTAGGCCAATAGGCACCAAGGGACATATACAATTGGGTTAAGCCCAGTTGCCAAGCACCACGGATTATTATATTAACACTGAAATTAATGGATCCTAAATTGTGAGCTACTTTTGATTGCAGTTAGTGGCAAAATCGCCTGAACGCACAGAAATTTGTTCTGGTTTAGAAACAAGTGTTTGACTACTGTTTCACCTGATGGTAAGTGATGATATGGTCGGCGATGGAGTACGCTTGCCTAGAATTAACCTATTCATTATTTACCTAAACACCCCTGAAGTCTTCTTATAGGTTATATAAGCGTAACAATGCATTATATTAAATACTAGCTGATGCCCTCGGCTTCATCTGTGTGGTACTTTCTTCAAAATACCACTTCAGACATTAACCTTCATGGTTCTCATATGATTTGACCAGTACGATTGTATGGATTTTAAAAGAGACTTCGACCTCTGATTTTGTTTCGTCGTTTCTTCTCAGAGCAGTCAGCTAGGAAACGCTGGCCTCATCTAGTTTAAAATGACCAAAAAAGATTGACGTGTAAAAAAAAGTGTTATTTACAACCTACTTACAAAATAAATATCATTTATCATTATCATTCACCCGCTTGACAAATTATATACTAAAACCTTCCTCGAGAACCAGTTTATGCATTGGTGAGAACAGCATGAAAATCAGTGCAGTAGTTTTTGAGTTTATCGCGAACAGACAGACAGACGCGGCGGAGGAGTTTGTTTTATAATATGTTGTGATAGTGACTGACTGGACCCGTGCCCACTTCGGTATTTTTTGGGTTGATATACCGCGTGTATCTGACATCGACGCACAAACGATTTCCATGGGCCCAGGGCATGATTCTGGACACCCCAGTGTTGGAATTTTTCGTCGGTTCTTTTCTAATTTTTTCATTTTTTTCAAGAGTACCACAAATAGGTATCAGCTCAGGCTGAGCTGATATCTCAAATAGGTATCAGCTCAGGCTGAGCTGATATCTATTTGTGGTTTTATTCAGATTGCTCTTTTTAGTGAAAGTAGTTAATTAATTATTTTTTATTAAAAATCTCATTGGGATAGGTCAGAATAACGATTATGAGCAGTCTAAAGTAAAAAAACCCTTGAAAAAAATGAAGAAATGAGAATAAAGCCGACGAAAAATTCTAAGTCTAGGGTGTCCAGAATCATGCCCTGGACCCATGGAAATCGTTTGTGCGTCGATGTCAGATACACGCGGTATAGCATTTCACACTCAAAAATAATGTGGCTTTCTATTAGAAAAAAAAATCCAAATCAGTTCAGTAGATCCAGAGGTATAACCAAGAGGTTACTTTAAGTGCATTCATTCATCGATTAATTTCAGTCGAGTAACGTGCACTGTTTTATAACATTGTTGTAAATACACTGAGTTAATGCAACAAGATATTGAATGGTTTTGAAAGTTAAAACAAAATTGAACTGTTACATAAAATTAACATTTAATATTATTTACCAAAAACAATAAAACCCTAATTAACAAGAAACAATAACAACTAACAGACGAAACAAAATCAAAAACAAGTAAAATAATATCAGACTAGGGCTGTCAAAGGCGGGGCCGAAACGGTATGATTGACAACCCTTGACAGCGGTTAAACACAGGTCGAATCGCGAAAGGTATTTTTTTTCCTTTTTTAAAAATGTATCAGGGGTGTGCTGTTGTTTTTTGTTGATGCAGAAAGTTCCGTAGGTTTGAGATTGATTTTATTGGTAATTGACTTTTTATTTATTTCAGTTTTGGATTCATTATTGAAGCAGGTTAAGTTATTTTGCTTAGATTTTGCGGAGTTTTTCAAATTATATTAACTGCCGTCAGTCATCTTTAGAATGAAATATCAAATTGACATTGACAGGTCTTAAAATTATTTCGGAAGTATGTCGTGTATTCTTGAAATTCGCCCTTTTGAGAAAGGATCTCTATTCTAGGGTTATGAAGTTAAAATCTATACTAATATTATAAAGAGGTAAAATTTGTTTGTAAGTTTGTATGTTTGTAAGTTTGTATGTTGGGGGTAATCTCAGGAACTACTGGTCCGATTTGAAAAATTCTTTCAGTATTAGATAGCCCATTTATTCGGGAAGGTTATAGGCTATATATCATCACGCTAAGACTAAAAGGAGCCGAGCATTAATGGAAAATGTGACGCAGACGAAGTTGCGTGGGTCAGCTAGTTGTTAATAAGATTAGTCAATTTCGCAACAATAAAATCATCATTATTCGTAAAAACACATTGTTGAACTCAAAACAAGGTGTGTGCTTGAAAGGATTTCCCTACAAGCATTTGCTTTAGGAAATTATCTTAAAAATGCAGTGCCTGACTAATTTCAGATCTTATAGATTCATTTTAATTAATTTAAGATCTTATAGATTCATTATAATTAATTTAAGATCTTATAGATTCATTATAATTGATCTATAAATACTCGGTAACTCTTAATTTCTCCATGTTTTACTAAATGTTTCAATCCTTTTACGTAACCGTTTATTCACCCATTCATTTAAATTTTTCATAAATCCATATAATGTTAGTAGGTAATCTAATGTTAGTAAGAAAATAAAATTAGTAATTATAAACACACCCATCCAAATAAACCGGTGCACCATTGAACGAAAGGTGCAATTGTACACCAGTTCACTCGGACAAGTGAATAATAAGACACTAAATAAATGAAACTATTTTTTATTACCATCCGCTACGGAACCCTAATTCATCTCACACACTTCACAATCAAGCTCGATACATACTCAGCTGGATATGTTACGCTTTATAATTTTATTTTATAACAAAATACAACAAAATCTTACACATTCGACTTTTTTCCAATATTTGATGAGCATGGATTAAGATTTGTAGAAAAAACGTCTGACAGATGTTCTGTGTGAATTTTTGAGAACCGTGCGATGTTTCTGTTGGTGTTTTGATGCGGTTGTCAATGCGATCAGCGTGTAAAAACTTGGTTTGATGTTGTTCATAAACTGAAAGCAAAAACTAATAAAGAAAACAACATATCTTTGTCTCTTCATAGTATAAAGCAGAGTCGCTTTTTCCGTTTGTACGCTTTTATCTTTTAAACTACGCTGCAAGGTTGCCTGCTTGTCGGTCTTCTACAGATTGTACTTCGGAGAGTGTGCCCAAGAACTGCACGACCTTACCCACCCTCTTCTACCATCGGACATCCAGACGCACTGCAACTTATCATCCCTACCTTGTTGCTATTCCACCAATTCGTACTAAACGTTTCCAAGCGTCTTTCATAATGCGCACAGCAATGGATTGGAACTCTCTGCCTGCGTTCTATAAAACCCTATTCTTTTCAAAGTTAGAGTGAACATTCTACTTCTGGGTAAGCTCGCTCCATCGTAAACTTTGTCTCTGTCATTTCTGACCTAGACTAGAGATTTTAATGCAGTTTTCATCAATAGACAGAGTGATTCTAAAGAAAGGTTTATTTGTATAATTCGGCCCAAAATTCTAACGAGAACGAGAAAAATGGGATATGCGTGTACGAAGTAAAGGAATTCTTCATCAGTTACTGATGATTCATTTTGGAAGCTGTAATTTACATTGAACACTACTCTTGATACATTTTTCAAGTACTCAAGGATATAACAGTTTTAGATAAATTGAGATTCTGTCAGCGATTCTCATCTTTTCAAAAAGTATGAAATTGACATCGTGTAATTTAAATAACGTATGTCAATCTCACAAATTTTTGACTTATTGACAAAGTCTGTCAATGCCGTGACTAAGTGACGCCTGATCCTCATTTGTCATTTGATCAAACGAATGAAGTATGTTTTAGTTGTGACTGTCACTTGTATCAAATACACAAGAACAGTCGAGGTTTATCTATATAAAATGAATTGCTGTTCGTTAGTCTCGCTAAAACTCGAGAACGGCTGGGCCGATTTCAGTAATTCTTTTTTTGTTTAGTTCGCCAGAATACAGGGAAGGTTTAAAAGCAAAATAAAATCGTAGGTAAGGTAGCCAGTTGACGGGAGTGAAGCACAGCTAGTTTCAAATAAAATAAACAGTTATTTATACCACTGAGATACTTTTTGACTAAAATACTAGTAAGTTGACTCCCAAACGTCCCGTTTTAGGGGGGTTGTTTTTTGTAAAACTCTGTACTGTCGTTATATATCTATGTCACCGGAAAATGTCAAACATCGCACAAAATTGTAAAATATCGCGTGAAATTGTAAACATTTTTTTCTAAGCAAGACATATTGAATTTGGATGGGATATATTATATGCAACACGTTTTTTTCATAATATTTCGAGAAATTGTAATCTAATCAAGATTTATTGCAATCTTACGGACTCTGTTTTCTTTCCGGTGACATATACCTACAAAACAAAGACGGTCCCCCAAAATGCCTACCATTACAACTGGGAAAAAAGGCGCACAACAAACTATTCAACAACACATCTGTCTGTTATGTTGCTATACATACGTACTTATGATAAAATCCTCAGAAAATGCAAGACAGACAGAACATTGAAACAGATATTGATCTAAACATCAAGAATCATCAGCTGCCTAGTCATTTCCCAACTATATTGGGGTCGGCTTCCAGTCAAACCGGATTCAGCTGAATACCAGTATTTTACGTGGAGCGTCTGGCTACTGACAATCCATAACGACTGTCAAAGATCTCCAAATGACAGCCGGGACCAACAGCTTAACGTGCTTTCCGAGGCACGGAGGAAACTCGGTATGTTAAGATGGTCAGCCATCCATAGACCAAGCAAGCTCGGCAAGCGTTGTTTAACCTTGAAGATCGACCTGTGCGGCTGTAATTATTTAGCCACGATCTAAACATCAAGAAGTAACATTCAAATACACACATACCTATGATAAAACCCACAGTACATGCAATACCAGTATAAAATAGCAAAACATTGAAACAGATATTGATCTAAATATCAAGAATGTAACATTCAAATCGCACAATACGGAGAAGGCTATAAAACAGAAGTAGCTCAGTCGCGATACCAAATGATATTCCTTGAAACGTTTCCGACGAATTTTAGTGGCGACGATTTGAGTCGTAACGCTGTCAATGCTGAATCGTATGATATTATCCTACACACGTGAAAATGTGGTTGATGTTTAGTATTTCTTTCGCATAGGCGCAGATCTACTGCTGTCAGTCTAATTCTGCCCCAGAAAAATATTAGGTACCTGTGAGACATAACATTTGTTTATTTGAACAATTTACGCACATACACACAAGGGACGGAATTATACCTCAAGCAAAGTATGCATTTTATTTCCACATGGGCGTATATTTGCTATATTATTAATTAATATATAAGAAGAAAAGCCAAAATTTCAAGGATTCCTTCTTATATCTTTCTTGTACTTATTACTTCAATTGAAGTTGACAGGCTGATTTACTGAACCTATTATTAATTGGATTTCATTAAGAGGTGGGTATTTTTAGTAACTATAAAAGAAAAGACGTGTTCCCGAATGCTTACAACCCTAATCTTTTTAAATTTAGAGTGAACAGGCTACTTCTGGGTAAGCTCGCTCTATCGTAGCCTTTTTCTCTGACCTAGACTAAAGAGCAAACCCACTTCAAGCAAAATATATAAATAATAATCATAAATGTTACATGTAGAACAAACATAAGACACGTATACCGTTTTACGTAAATTACGTATATCTAGAGCCGCAGTCGTATCGTAACATAAAAATCCCTCTCCGCAATTTTTGATATTAAAATTTTCAATAATACCTAATGGATGTCTTCCCAAGATCGAGTCGAAAGCCCTCTGTATTGGGGTGGCCACACAACGCTCACGTTTTTAATACAGCCCTTTGTATTCAGTGCTTTGTCTTATTATTCGAGTGTTTGATGTCGCCCTAGTCTTGAGTGTCATAATTATGACATTTCTATGATATTGGACGATGAGAGGATGCATTTCACTTGACGTTTGATTGGTATGGGATGGGTTTTTATTGGGCTCGAGTTTTTAATATATTTTGGTGAATACTGTTGGTGTTTTTAACCGACTGCCCAAAAAGGAGGAGCTTCACAATTCGGTTGTATTATTTTTTATGTTTGTTACCTCATAACTCCGACAATTATGAACCGATTTGAAAAATTCTTGTTTTATCTGAAAGGATATACTTGCAGATTGGTCCCATTAAAACATCAAAATCGGTTAAGAACTTTGGATTTTAAATCGAAATAGCTGGAATTCGTCTACTTAGATGATAGTTTTATGTCATCCAAGTAATCGAAATTGCGTGTTTTGCTTTTCTGCGATTTTGCAGTGGTGTTTTTAGCTGTGGGGTACCACTAAAAAGTGAAAAATAAAAACTTTTTACAAAAAAATACAACCGACTTCTAAAAAAAACCCTACAAAGTAAAAAATAACTTTAAATTCGGAAGTCGGTGTCAAAATACGAAGAAAGTAACAAAAACACCGACTTCCGAATTTAAAGTTGTGTTTTTTTTTAGAAGTCGGTTGTATTTTTTTGTAAAAAGTTTTTTCTAAACTAAACTTCCTAAGCTTATATTATTGCAAGAATTAATGAAAATAACTGAAAACTTCATGTTTTTTCCATTGTACAAAAGTTGTTCATAATGATAAAATTAGAATAGAATAGAATACTCTATATTTTTTATCGTACCTACTACCTCCGAAATCGCGAAAAATACTTTTCTTAACATTTCAACACTCAATAAAAATACTGAACAAATTATAGGTACTTTTCGCGCTTTCAAGTTTTCGACTTTTAATACTTCTTAACTGCATGTCCACACATAAGAGGAACCTTAATACTGGTTGAAAGAATCTGTCCCTAAACTTTTACTATTGACATAAAACAGAAATAAACGTAACACGAAGCTATTACAGCATTATTAAAAAATAAAACAGACAATGTGAACACCAGAACCAATATGTAAGCTATAAACAAATTTGCGGTAAAGCTGGCTAACCCCTCGAATGCTGCCCATAAAAATACATACCCAACAAGCCAAAAAACGACCGACCGCAATAAAGAAACGCGATAAACCGTGCTAAAAAACGCGACATGAATTCATTGGTATGACATTCGGGGTTCCAATGGTCACGGTTATAGCTCAGAAAATATCCTCTAGACATATTTCCTCCTTATAGTTTTATGGGATCGGCCCCCATCTTTTATTGGTCGTCTCCGGAATCTTGTCAATCCTATTAACTTGGTCGTTTTTGCCCGCCACCGCTTTTTAGGGTTATGACGTATATTGAAAGTTGGAATTGTTAATTTGTGGCGTTTGATGGGATTGGGGGGTTAGATTAAACATTCCTTTTTGTATGAATCTATAAAAGTTGGAAGTAAAATGAATTATTGATGGAATGGAATGTCAGAAGCATTTTCCAAGCAGCAAAAATGTGTAGGTACTCCTTTATATAAGTTAAATAATAAGTCTAGTTTTTATTTTTGATAAGTAAAATATGTAGAAGTACGATGGGATTGACATCGTCACATAAGTGTACAAAAAACCCTTACACAAATAAAGATTAAAAAAAAAGTATTTTCCAATAAGATGTTTAGGAAGACAACTTCAATGTTATGAATTGCCAATTTTTCCCACTGCAGGACAAAATCCTTCCTTTCTTCAGACAAAATGCGTCAGACTATTAATAATAAATGATAGTGCCCCATTACATTTGAAATGTCTAACGGGGCCTCTTCGAGTTGGTTTCGGCCCCTCGTACGCCTACCAAAGGACCGGGTCTCCAGGCACCCGAGAAAGTAAAAAAGATAAAATAAGGAAATACAAAAACAATCATCACAAAACCACAATACAAAAATCTTGCAGTCACCCAATGACAACTTAAGAAGAGGAAAGTCAATAATAATAGTCTTTCTAGGGTTCCGTACTCAAAGAGCAAAACGGCCTATTACTGAGACTCGCCCGTCCGTCCGTCTGTCTGTCCATCTGTCACCAGGCTGTACCTCATGAACCGTGATAGATGGACAATTGAAATGTTCACAGATGATGTAAAATACAAAATAAAAAAAATATTTAAGGGGGCTCACATACAACAGACATGATTTTTTTACAGATAAAAGACACGTCATGTAAGTACCAAATACTAATAAACAACTAGACTAATTCGCGAAATCATGTACATAAAACTTGTAAAAAAATTCATCGTAAAAATTCATCCACATTCCTGTCAATCTGAAATGTGACACCACTGTGCCAAATCTACTAATTTTCACATTCATGTCAATCGCAAACTGTCAAAATATATGAAAATTAAGGCTTTTTTGACAGTTCGCGATTAACATGCGGATGCGAAAGTTGTTTAAAAATTAGTAGAATTAGCCCTCAGAACACTGGCAACATTGCCACGTTGAATGGAAAAGCTGATTTTTTTGCCGAAGAAAAGCCCAGCGCTCTGGTCACATGAATAGTAGACAAGTTGTTTGCTGATACTTCAATCGATCTGCTGAAATACATATGCTCATACTTTACTAACTAGGTATATATCGTCGGCTTAGAGTGTAAACCTGCTAAATCAATTTTTTGGCATTTTGACGTATTTTGTACCATTCCAAAGTTTAACAAAAAATACACAACCTAGAATAACAGCTACAGTCAGTTTTCTTTTTTTTTTTTTTTTACTTGGTGTGGGTTTGCTCTTGACTCTAGTCTTGGTCAGAGATGACAGAGACAAAGTCTACGATGGAGCGAGCTTACCCAGAAGTAGCCTGTTCTTTTAAAATTGACAAAAACGCGTGATGAGTAAATCAGTCAAATCCATAACTTCAAAAGTTCGCAGCTAACTCCATGTTTGCTCCATGTAATCCGCAACACATACGCGTACAAATAATGAAATTTCCAATTTTTTTAGGAATGTTTTTGTCTCTCCTGAAAATTTACCTGATTTGCAGTAAACAGGTTTACACTCTAAGCCGACGCTATATAAACACTTAATAGTCTTCAAACCTCTCGAATCATAACAAAACAACAGAAACTACTAAACATTTATCATTGTCACATAACCGCCTCAAATCACGTACTATTTACGTTCACAGCTTACACTCAAACAATATCTGCCATAATCCTGAACACGGCACAAATGTACCAATACACGGTCTCAATCAAAGGGCTCGTACAGACAGACAGACAAATGGAATTGTCGCAATACGCGCGCGGGCGGCAATTAGTAGCATGCTCACTAGTTTCAATATGAAATACAGCCGCCCAAATCAGCTAAGACATATAGATTAGGTGGTGTACACACGGACAATTTGTTTGGGAGGGGTGGTATTCGATTATTTTTGACGGCACGGTTGGCGCAGTGGTTGAGCGATAGACTGCTGCGCCGCGTGGCGTGGGTTCGATTCCCACACGGAACAAATATTTGTATGGCCTACAGATAGTTGTTCCGGGTCTGGCTGTTTGTGTATGTGACTTCGTAAACGCACCCACGATACAGGAGAAATTCCTAGTGTGGGGCAATGTTTAAAAAAAATAATTGTTGACACATTTTGTATTTTGAAGGAACCACGTTGGTAAGTGTCTGCAGTATAATAAAGATGTATGTGTTTTGAGGCATCTTAAGGCAATCGATGTAAATGATTTCGAGAAGATTGTTTCAATTGTTTGGGCCATCTTAGTGTTCTCCTATGAAGTAAATCATATCATTTCCTTTATTCAACTACGATAACTTAATTATAACATTTTTAAATATTTTGTTACTGTTTTTTTTCTTTCTTATTCCTTTTATATAATTATTGATTTAGTAAATAAGTAGTTGGTGTGCCTTATAAATAAATAAATACAAAGACTACAAAAAAACATGTGTAAAAAAGAAAACAGTAGCCCACCGGTATCAGGGTCAAGGCTCCAGAAAGAGGAACCTCCTAACAATTCGAGCCGTTTCAAGAAGTAACAGTTTCTGAATAAAGCCCTGGATCCAGCTGCCTAATGAGAGCCTCCTGATGTGTTGGTCGAGGCTCCTGGCTATTAAGCCGTTTGCTGTCACAACTATCGGTACAATGATTGCAGAGTCCACTTCCCACATGTTGACCACCTCGCGAGCCAAGTAAATATACTTACTTCATATCATTATTTGTTTTATTTTAATCTCTTCAGTCCATCCTAAGGTGGTCTAGTAGATATCGCTGTCAGCGACAAGACTGCCATTGTACCCATAGAATAAAGGAAGAATACAGACTTGAGACATTATTGACGAAGTACACGTTCATCATGCGCACCAGGAGACAAAAGGTTTCCTACGAAGATGATATATCAAATAGCACAGACTTGAGACATTATTGACGAAGTACACGTTCATCATGCGCACCAGGAGACAAAAGGTTTCCTACGAAGATGATATATCAAATAGTACTGCCCAACTCTGTTACTCTAATTTGAAAATTAGAGCCAACAGAATGCCAATTCAACTTATATTTTCAAGCAAAGTTCGGGAAATTGAGGATTTTTTTTTTTCATCAACCTGTTAAAGGTTCATGATAAGATGGAGAAATGGTTGAAGTTGAGATGTTAAAATAATAATGTAAAACACCAATCAAAATATTAATTCAACCGTGTGTCAGACAATAGTTACCACCCTATAACATATGCCAAATCCATGGTTCAACCGTTTTGCATTCGACTGCCTACTCCCTTTTAGATGACGTGAATATGCAACCTTCGTCATCCCACTGAAGGACCTATCTCCTTGACCACCTCCAATGAAAACTAAACTCTGCAGTTTAGATTTAGGGACGAATTTCCAGTGGTGGTCGAATATTCATAATCTATTCGCAGATACCATCGGAGATTCAATGTCAGGCCGTACAGCAATGAAATATAGTTTCGCCTTCATTGAACGTGTGATAAATTGATATCGCCCGGGACGGTTATTGAATAACAAGCGCGGCTTGTTGATCGCGAACGCGTCATTTGTGGCGCTTTGTTGCGCGGTGTGTGTACAGCCTTATTATGTTTGCAGATTGATTATCTAGTGTTGTCGGCTTTTTTTGCTTGCATTAATAATGGGTTAATAGTAATTTGTGGTGAAAGTTATATTGGAATAGTGTTCTACAGTTTTACTTATAGACTTAGAAATCTTTTCAATGATTTTAGATTCAGTAGATTACGTACCAGACGGGCCTATTACGAAGCCTCTAAGCTGCTGTCCGTCTATCCGTCTGTCCGTCAAAGAGCTGTATCTCAAAAACAATAAAAGATAGACAGTTAAAATTTTCACAGAGAGTGTATTTATATTTGGTGTGGTTAAAGATTAAAGGGGCTCCCTCACAAGAAACTTGTTTTTTTTTCCGGTTTATGGTAGTACCTTTCGTGTAAAAGTTCGACTCCGTTTGGTTGATTTATTTTTTCACAGATTGTCTGCTTATTTTCCAGCTGACCAATATAAACTGGTCTTTATAACATGATTAAAGAAAATAAAAAAACAACGGGTAAAACTTGAACATTAACGTTGTGCATTTTTGAATCATCCGTCTTACGAATTTTCGATCAGGTGACGTGTCCTGAAGCGAGTAAACATTTTATACCCATCCCAAGAAAAATGCTCAATGCCGCTAAATAAGTTTTCACTTCAAAAATTGAGCTTTTATCTAAATTATGCACAAAAACAAATTACAATTAGGGCTTTCCAAATATTAGGACGTAAACAAGGACGATATTATTGCTATAGGTCTTTTACAGACCACCTTTCGACATAGGAACAGAGAAGGAGATGGAAAGTAAGCGGGTTCCATCTTGAAGCCAAACACTTCTGATAACAGAATTTCTGTGCTGTTCTGTCTACAAGCAACATACATAGCCTCAACAAAACAATCAGTCGAATTGAGAACCTCATACATTACTTGAAGTTCGTTTAAAACAGAATCCCCAAATAATATTTGCGTTGGCGTAACAGGAACTAATTGAAACGCAACTAAATCAAAACAGATGCCATCAATCAAATTGCCATCCATGCAAATTGTGGCGCACATCACAAAGTAAAGCGAGCCCATTACGCCGGGTACACAAGAGCGTATAATTCGCTGCTATCTTCCATCTTGTGCGCCGCCGCACGGCAGTAACAAACAACTCGGTAGTCCGACATTAGCCAGAAGAGCTACACTTGTGACATCTAAATTTCGGCTAGCCACACGGTATGGTGGGGTGTGGAGCTAGCCTTACGTTAGAGCGGGCAGTGTGCAATTTTAATTTAGAAAATGAATGGAATAATATGAAAAGTTGTCTGGTGTTGTGCGGTCTGTAAGAGGCCTTATTTTCGGAGTCGCGGGACTATTCGGAGTTGCGGGACTATTCGGAGTCGTGGGACTATACGAAAGAGATACTGTGGCTCCGGAACACAAAGGGCACATGAAGGAATATGGAAAACAAAAAGAGGCCTAATTTTAAAGGATGACCCAAATCTGCTATACCTAGTTGTTTTTTTAATTAGAATTTTGTAAATAGCTTAATGAAGTCTATTATTGTTTGTGAGGGTATTCTTGAACATCCTACGGCTTTTTTTTAAAGGATGGAAAATCATCAAATGACTCCTCTCGCACTAGGTGGAGCAGAAGGGAGTGTTGTATGTATATATGTATGTAAATCAGGCTGGTTTCCGTAACTACACAACTAGGCGCGTATTTTGCGTGTAGGTGGTGCGGGTATGTGTCATTCGATCCACCCCAGCTCCCCAAGGAAAACCAGCAACGCCTTGGTGTTACCAACTATCTCACAGAGGGTACCTGGGTTACCGAAATACTTGGCCCTGTAATCCACGACTACCGGGCAGCTTAGAAGCAGGTGTGCTGCTGTCTCATCCCCCTCCATACAGGCTCTGCATAATGGGCTGTCAGTGGCTCCTATAGCATAGAGGTGTTTATTAAAAAGGAGTGTTAGACAATTACTGACTAGAACCCGTCCGTATTCCTCTTAGTAGTCTTTATGGTCCAGGGCCATGGTGACTCTTTCGAACAAATTCCACAACATCCCACACCAAGAGTGACAATAGAAAAAAATGTTGCTGGTATGATCTCTCGAACAAAATTGGCATCAAACAACATTACCTACCGAGATTCAGATTGACTACCTAAGGCTGGAACGATAATCCGATCATCAAAGATAAATCACAATTTAAATCGATCAAGATTCACTGTATATAGGTCATAGACACCTGGACCAGAACTGTTTTCACATTTCTTCTCTCAACATAAACCCAAACAATATACAAAGAACGGCCATCACAAACATTGTGTTCATTCAGGCATATTTCTAAGCAGCTTCGAAAACGGTGGCCTCTAATCCATTCCCAGCTCTACGAACACGCTTCCACAGCGGCGCTGCCTGCGAGACTACAAAACATATCGGCGGTGGCCGCCGTCCAGATAACTATGCGTCGCGATCTGTGCCCACACTGCCATAGGCACGCCTGTAAGTGTGTAGTCACAGCCGTGCCGTTATTCTAGCGTTTAGGATAATTGGAAGTGCTAAATAATAACAGCCGCACGGGTCGATCTTCAAGGTTAAGCAACGCTTGCCAAGGTTGGTCTGTGGATGGGTGACCATCTTAACATACCGAATTTCCTACGTGCCTCGAAAAGCACGTTAAGCCTTTGGTCCCGGCTGTCATTTGTAGATCTTTGGCAGTCGTTACGGATAGTCTGAAGCCAGTAAATCTGACTCGTCTTGCCATGAAGTACCGTGTTACCCAGTCAATGAGTTGTGGAGGTCTGGTAGGCAGCCACTCCACGTAAAATACTGGTTTTCAGCTGAATCTGGTTTGTCTGGAAGCCGACCCCAATATAGTTGGGAAAAAGCTAGGCAGATAATTATGATGAGGAAGTGTTTGAATGGCCCTCTTAAATTTTAAACCTCGGAAATATTGAAACTGAAACTCTTTGCATCCTCTACATACAAAACATATCAAAGTTAGCCGCAAAATTGTCTCATCTACCTCGAAAACATTTGTTTCATAAGATTTGAATCTAACAACCTACTTAACGTTTTGGGAACACATTCGTAATAGCTAAGGAATTGAATTCCTGACCGACACATTCTCCATTAATGCTCTGCTCCTATTTGTCTTAGCGTAATGATATATAGCTTATAGCCTTCCTCGATAAATGGGCTATCAAACACTGAAATAAATTTTCATATCGGACCACTAGTTCCTGAGACTAGCGCGTTCAAGCAAACAAACAAGCAAACTCTTCAGCTTTAGTGTACACTAGCTGACCCGCGCAACTTCATCTGCGTCACATTATCCATTAGTGCTCCGCTCCTATTTGTCTTAGCGTGATGATATTAGCCTATATCATTCCTCGATAAATGGGCTATCGTTAGAATTCTTGAATCTCAGGAACTACTGTACAGTAGTTCAATCAATAAATGGATGGGGGTCAACGACCGTTATTTCACCGGTATCTGACGTCAAACATAGCCTTTGTGACATCACCAATCTAATTAGATCATAACACAGTTCTTACAACATTATGATAATACAGGTTCCATTCAACCGCTGATTGATTTACGTTAAGTCCTGTCCGGCGCGCGTCCGTCGTATTGTTGCGACAGAGCCGCTTCCCCAACTGTCGCGTCTAATTGCGACTATAACTCATGTCTAATAATCTTGGTTATTATCGGATTGTATGCAGGTGAGGGGGGGGGGGGGAGGTTTCCGATGAGTTTTGAGAGAATGTGTGACGGCAGGTGATTGTCTTTGTCGTTGGATCGTCAGTATAGAGTTGCCATGCGTATAGTATAGCTCAAAAATGTAATTGGCAAACGGTGGTTTAGGCCGACTTTTGCCCATAACTTCAGTAATCAACGCGTGTTGACATCATACACTCATAAACGGCCTTCTCAATCTCAATTCTTCCGTTACTGAGTGTCTGAGTGAGTTACTGACAGACAACGCACAGCCGAATCTGCTGGTTGTAAAAAGCTGATATTTGGCATGTAGGTTCCTTGGGGATCGGGTGTCATCACTGCGAGAATCGCCCGGAGGACACGGTGGAGCATACGGTGGAGGTCTGGCCCTGCTTGGGTGGAGCACCGCCGCGTCCTCGTCGAGGCGATCGGTGATGGCGACCTCTCGCGTCCGGCCCTGGTTCTATCTGGAGCGAGGATGCATGGGAAGCAGTTTCCTCCTTTTGCGAAGCAGTAATGCTAGCGAAGGAGGAGGCCGAACGCGTGAGAGAGAGGCAAACCTCACGCCACCGCAATAGAAGAAGACGCCCCGGGCGTCGGGAGCCGCAGGGCGATTCCCGGCCACCGAAGGCGCGGGTTTGCGGACGGCGAGCATTGGGTGGCTCGCCGTCCGATCAGAACCAGGCCCGGGTTGACAGCGCGCTCTGTTCCACGCGCGCTTCAAAGAGCTGTCAGCATAGAAGACGGGGTCCGCTAGGGACAGTGCCTGCCTGGATTGCGGGATTTGTTCGAAAGAGTCACCGCGGCCCAGGAACGCAAAAGGCATTAGGAGGAACACGGATGGGTTTTAGCCAATAAGAGTCTGACACTCCCTTCTGCTTCACCCAGGGCGAGAGGAGTCATTTGATGATTTCCCATCTTTAAAAAAAAAAGTTTCCTTGGGGAGTGAAAACGTGCACTAAGAGAGGATTTTCCGAAATTCTTACGGAAACGAGAGGAACCGGGATATGCACGTACGAAGTCGCGGGCAAAAGCTAGTTTATGATAATCTTAAAGCTGTTAAGAAACTATTAAATTAGCAAATTCTAAATTCAGAGATAAGTTGAAAGGAGCTCGTTGCTAAATAATAACAGCCGCATAGGTCTATCTTCATGGTGGCAACGCTTGTCGAGGTAGGTCTGTGGATGGGTGACCATCTAAACAAACCGAGTTTCCTGCGTGCCTCGACAAGCACGTTAGGATCTGTGGCAGTCGTTACGGATAGTCAGAAGCCAGAAAATCTGACACCAGTCTTGCCAAGGAGTACCGTGTTACCCAGTTAATGGGTTGTGGAGGTCTGGTAGGCAGCCGCTCCACGTAGAATACTGTATTCAGCTGAATCCGGTTAGACTGGAAGCTGACCCCAATTAAGTTGGGAAAAGGCTAGGCAGATAATGAAGTAGTACATTTAATAATAGCGTTATGTTTTCTGAGTCTCTTTTATAAATGTGACCATCAGGAATAATCCTCATCCCACAAGTTACCAAAAACACGAACCGATCAACCTCCACCCCCTCCCTAATGATTCAATCCATTTGACAATCAGTATCCAATATAGTGACGTAATAAATCATGCGACACACATCCGCTGAACATAATCAATACGCCATCAGATTCGTATGCCATTGTGTTGTCTTAGATAATTATGATACAATTATTGGAATTAGTGTGCTTGGTAACAATAATTACCAAGAGTTACTCCTGTTGCCATGTTTAGCTGTATCATTTGATCTTTATTTTGTAAAGAGTTTCAAAGTTTAGTTTTGAAGTCCTCTCCAATCGAATCAGTCACGGAGTGCAGGCAGAGGTGTTAATTTAATTTGGTCTTCTCACATTTTGCTAGATTTATGCTATTCCCGTGTAAAAGGAAGCGTATCCTTAGCCATTAAATACAAATTCAGCCCTTTTGTTTTTTTTTAGGGTTGGGAAATCATCAAATGACTTCTCCCGTTCTGGGCGGAGCGGGAGGGAAGTGTCAGACTTTTACGGACTAAAACCCATCCATGTTCCTTCATTGCCCTTTGTGTTCCGAAGCCGCGGTATCTCTTTCGAATAGTCCCGCAACTCCGGCAGGCGTCGGCCCTGTCGGGCCTTTCTGTGTGCTGACTCTCTTTCAGGCGCGTGTGGAACACCAACTCGCCGTCGACACGGCCTGTCGTCATGAGACGGACGGACGGCGAGCTACCCATAGCTAACCATCCACAGGCCCGCGTCTTCGGTGGCCTCCGACGCCCGCGGCGTCTACCATGGCGGCCGGCCAAATTCAGAACCTGGGTTGTTATTGTGAATAGTTTTCAGTAAATACTGACTTAGGCTCTTGTCTCACAGTCAACGAGGAAGCGATAAACTCTCGACTATTTGCTCGCTGATAAAAGGGACAAAAGATACAAATCTCGTGTGAGTAAAAGAGACACATAAATTCATAGTCAATAGTTGATTGTTCACACTTTTGGGGGCCGAGTCACCTGCGTCCGTAGGAGAATACCCTTCAGCGAATCCGTACACGTGGTCCCTGGGTGGTGCTAAACAGGTGACACTAACCGCCTCCGTGGTGTAGTCTTTATACCACCTGATTCAGACCCAGAGGTCCCGGGTTCGATTCCCAGCGGGGGCAAACTTTTTGCTCAGTTTGGTTGGTGGTAGGACTTGTTCTAAGTCCGCCTGGCACATCATGTCATTGTCTAAGCCTGTCGCCATAACAACAATGTTAACAGCATTGTTGTGTTCCGGCAGTTAGAGGTATGATAGCCAGTTCCTCTGTGTAAGAGGATTCCGGGTGAAACTCGCTTCCATCTTCGGCCTAATCATCACTTTCCATCAGATGAGATTTGTGCCAAGAGTTTCCCCGTTTGGTATAATAAAAAAACTGCCCCGAGCGGGCTCTTACCACTAATTGATCACAGCGACAAGAGCTATCAAAGATTGTACTCGCTCAGTGGCTCGGCTCAGAACTCCCCAACCAGCGGTCATTTCTACCTATAGTGCGGGCCGGAGCGAGTATTGCGAGTACAAGCCTGTCGCTTAAGGCCAGCGCCAGGGTAGCCCGCGAAATTCAAATATTTTTATGTTTTTTGCAATTTGCCGGTCAGTATGAAGTTGTATGTTGAACAAAATACAATTCGCGTCTGTAACGCATATTTATCTAAAGAATTATACCCATTTTAATTATCAATATAACCTTCTAAGTTCACACAACTCGATTGAATTACTTTTTCACGAAATAATATTCAATCGAGTTCTTCAAACTTAGAGGGTTGGACGCCCAAGTTTCACTGTGAGATGAAGACATACTTAATAGACCGGCTGTAGAGCTATTCTATAACAATAGGCTAGATTCCATCATCCACAAATTGCAAAACTATTTAGTCCGTCAGTTAGAGTATTGAAAAATAATGGACACATATTTTTTGTTTTTTCAATGAATTAATATTGACAAAGATAAAACGCATGAAAACTCGGGGCTCGTGACGTCACGACTCACTAAAAATTATGCGAAGGTGTGACGTATTGACAATTTTAAAAGCGTCGTAACTTCGTCAATTTTGGTTCCCGTAACAAAAGAAAAAATATGGGTCAAATATGTTAACTGACTGACTAATTAGATTTTTTCAGGACACAAGCCCATTTCACTGTGATAACTTACATGTGAGTTTCGCACAAGTGAGCTAGTATGCCGTCAATCAACAGCATCAATTTGAAAGACAGCTGAGCTTGTTCAATATATGGTCCGGAGCGATGGGTATGAGAAGCGGTCACCTGGAAATTATATTTATTTTTTCCTACTCCTCCTCTGTACTCTTCTGATTAATTTCGTTGCGGGATCCAAGGCATTTGAATCGTTTCTCCAGGACTCGTCGGGCTTCATTGGCTCGGCGTTTTTCTGGTGGTCGCCACTGTTGATTCTGCCTTTCAGGAGTTGCAGTGGTTGGGAATGTGTGGCGGGCTTGTCCCAAAAAAATAGGAAGCAGTCACCTTCTTCTGCGAAGCATTAATACTAGCGAAGGAGAAAACCGAACGCGTGACAGAGAGAGAAACCTCACACCCTAGCCGCCGCAAGACGGAAGGTTTTAGTCACTAAGAGTCTGAAACTCCCTTCTGCTTCGCCCAAAGCGGGAGGAGTTATTTGATGATTTCCCATCCATAAGAAAAAAAAGCTTACTTCACACTTTACATAATAGATGAACAAGAACGTTTCCAACACAATAAAGTAGACTTACTTAACTAAAAAGGAAAATACTTAATTTAAGTTGAGGGTATACTTACATAATTTCACTTCGCGTATGAATAACACTTTGTCACAACACCAATAATAAATCTCGTTTGCTCGACGTCCGTATGTCACTACAGGGATCCAGCAGAATTCCAGCGTCAGGTGTATGCCTGACACATGCTGAGCTGGACTTCCTTTTGTTGCAACCTTGAGACGCGCACCGCACCGTGTCTAGTCGTTATTTTTATTTGAAGTATGTCATGGTGTTACTATACTTCCGGAGTCGCGGGATTATTCGCAAGAGACACCGTGGCTCCAGAACACAAAGGGCAATGAAGGAACATGGATGGGTTTTAGTCAGTAGAAGTCTAACACTCCCTCCCGCTACACCTAGAGCGGGAGGAGTCATTGGATGATTTCCCATCCCTATAAAGAAAAAAAAGGTGTTACTATACTTATTTCATAAACATGCTTTTCTTTTGCATATTGGCACCTTGTTTTATTATAATTAAGTAAATTGTACCATTTAATTGTACTTCTGTGTGTTGTGCTATGTCTTTTGTGTGCACTATATAAATGATTTATCTATCTATCTATCACTTTTCGCTATAGGATTTTTTCCGGAATCGATCGGCTAGATAACAAAATCCTTCATACGAAAAGGTTCTACCTATTCTAAAAACCCCATAAACCACTGAAAACCAAATCAAATTAGAAAACACGAGTACAAAGCCTTCTATAGCAGCAGGACGCTAACGCAAATCCGTCATGCGATTATCCTACGTTTGTAAGCCAGACAAGTGGACACGGAACAGATTTATAGTTGTCGTAAATCACTATTTCAATATTAGAGACACACGCCGCGCGATTGTCGCAGAGGTCTTATTAGTCGCATGTCGCTCGCGTGTAATCAGCCTAATGTAATTGATGTAAGACGCTGTAAGGATGGGATGATGGTAAATTAATGTACGCGTAATGATATTGTGGTGTTCTTGATTAGGTACGTCCAGATAGTAATTAGGATGATTTTGATCAGACACAAGTCTTTCGAGCGCGTTCCATAAGCGAAACAGAGCAATGTTAGGCCTCCCAGAAGGTGGACTAGACTGAAGATGACCTGGTGAAGTCCGCGAGTCGCACAGAGCCTGGAGTTGGCTGCATGTCAAACCAGATAGAGCTGAGTACCAGTATTTTATAAGGAGCATCTAGCCAGCATACCTTCACAACCCAGTAACCCGGTAACACAATATCTTTTAGCAAGGCGTAGTGTCAGATCAAAATCAACCCTAATTACAATGGAAGGCAAGACTGAAGTCAGTTTTCTTGCCATAACGATGTTAAAGATTTACAAATGACAGGTAAGACGGTGCATACCAAAGCATGGTGAAGTCTCGATGCGTAATGGAAGGTCTCCCGTCCACGTAACGACCTCGGCAAGCGTGACTCTTTCGAGAAATTCCGCAACGTGTATCATGCATTTACTTCTTCAATCGGAATCTATCAATCCACTTTTCCCCTTCTATAGTGGGGTCTGCTAGCAGTCTAACCGGATTCAGGCAACTACCAGTATTTTTCATAGAGTGACTGTCCATCTGATTTCCACAACTTAGTTTCTAGTTAAGACGACTCATCCCACCTCACCTCATCCCACCGGCCCCCTTCTACAATCGGACATCCAGACGCACTGCAACTTACCATCCCTACCTTGTTGCTATTCCACCAACTTAGTTTCTAGTTAAGACGAAGCATCCCACCTCACCTCATCCCACCGGCCCCCTTCTACAATCGGACATCCAGACGCACTGCAACTTACCATCCCTACCTTGTTGCTATTCCACCAACTTAGTTTCTAGTTAAGACGAAGCATCCCACCTCACCTCATCCCACCGGCCCCCTTCTACAATCGGACATCCAGACGCACTGCAACTTACCATCCCTACCTTGTTGCTATTCCACCAACTTAGTTTCTAGTTAAGACGAAGCATCCCACCTCACCTCATCCCACCGGCCCCCTTCTACAATCGGACATCCAGACGCACTGCAACTTACCATCCCTACCTTGTTGCTATTCCACCAACTTAGTTTCTAGTTAAGACGAAGCATCCCACCTCACCTCATCCCACCGGCCCCCTTCTACAATCGGACATCCAGACGCACTGCAACTTACCATCCCTACCTTGTTGCTATTCCACCAACTTAGTTTCTGGTTAAGACGAAGCATCCCACCTCACCTCATCCCACCGGCCCCCTTCTACAATCGGACATCCAGACGCACTGCAACTTACCATCCCTACCTTGTTGCTATTCCACCAACTTAGTTTCTAGTTAAGACGAAGCATCCCACCTCACCTCATCCCACCGGCCCCCTTCTACAATCGGACATCCAGACGCACTGCAACTTACCATCCCTACCTTGTTGCTATTCCACCAACTTAGTTTCTAGTTAAGACGAAGCATCCCACCTCACCTCATCCCACCGGCCCCCTTCTACAATCGGACATCCAGACGCACTGCAACTTACCATCCCTACCTTGTTGCTATTCCACCAACTTAGTTTCTAGTTAAGACGAAGCATCCCACCTCACCTCATCCCACCGGCCCCCTTCTACAATCGGACATCCAGACGCACTGCAACTTACCATCCCTACCTTGTTGCTATTCCACCAACTTAGTTTCTAGTTAAGACGAAGCATCCCACCTCACCTCATCCCACCGGCCCCCTTCTACAATCGGACATCCAGACGCACTGCAACTTACCATCCCTACCTTGTTGCTATTCCACCAACTTAGTTTCTAGTTAAGACGAAGCATCCCACCTCACCTCATCCCACCGGCCCCCTTCTACAATCGGACATCCAGACGCACTGCAACTTACCATCCCTACCTTGTTGCTATTCCACCAACTTAGTTTCTAGTTAAGACGAAGCATCCCACCTCACCTCATCCCACTGGCCCCCTTCTACAATCGGACATCCAGACGCACTGCAACTTACCATCCCTACCTTGTTGCTATTCCACCAACTTAGTTTCTAGTTAAGACGAAGCATCCCACCTCACCTCATCCCACCGGCCCCCTTCTACAATCGGACATCCAGACGCACTGCAACTTACCATCCCTACCTTGTTGCTATTCCACCAACTTAGTTTCTAGTTAAGACGAAGCATCCCACCTCACCTCATCCCACCGGCCCCCTTCTACAATCGGACATCCAGACGCACTGCAACTTACCATCCCTACCTTGTTGCTATTCCACCAACTTAGTTTCTAGTTAAGACGAAGCATCCCACCTCACCTCATCCCACCGGCCCCCTTCTACAATCGGACATCCAGACGCACTGCAACTTACCATCCCTACCTTGTTGCTATTCCACCAACTTAGTTTCTAGTTAAGACGAAGCATCCCACCTCACCTCATCCCACCGGCCCCCTTCTACAATCGGACATCCAGACGCACTGCAACTTACCATCCCTACCTTGTTGCTATTCCACCAACTTAGTTTCTAGTTAAGACGAAGCATCCCACCTCACCTCATCCCACCGGCCCCCTTCTACAATCGGACATCCAGACGCACTGCAACTTACCATCCCTACCTTGTTGCTATTCCACCAACTTAGTTTCTAGTTAAGACGAAGCATCCCACCTCACCTCATCCCACCGGCCCCCTTCTACCATCGGACATCCAGACGCACTGCAACTTACCATCCCTACCTTGTTGCTATTCCACCAACTTAGTTTCTAGTTAAGACGAAGCATCCCACCTCACCTCATCCCACCGGCCCCCTTCTACCATCGGACATCCAGACGCACTGCAACTTACTATCCCTACCTTGTTGCTATTCCACCAACTTAGTTTCTAGTTAAGACGAAGCATCCCACCTCACCTCATCCCACCGGCCCCCTTCTACCATCGGACATCCAGACGCACTGCAACTTACCATCCCTACCTTGTTGCTATTCCACCAACTTAGTTTCTAGTTAAGACGAAGCATTTACAAACGTCTTTTATAATGCGCACAGCAAAGGAGTGGAACTCTCTGCCTACCTTCTGTGTTTCCGAACGATTAGGTTAGTACCTAATCGTTTCAAAGTTAGATTGAACAGGCTTCTTCTGGATGAGCTCGCTCCATCGTAGACTTTGTCTCTGTCATTTTTAACCTAGACTAGAGTCAAGAGCAAACACATCACAAATAAAAAAAAGACGATACGACGTGGTGTCAGATCAAAATCAATTACAATCGAAGGGAAGACTGGAATCTATGCGATGTGTGTGCCAATGGACTCTCGACTAAGAATGCCGAAGACCGAGCAAAGTGGAGAAGAAAAAGCCGGAAAGTGAACCTTGGGCTCCGAAGCAAACCAGCTGAGGATGCAGCCGGGAACCCGCTCAGATGAGGGAGAGAGAGGGAGAGGGAGCCTGAAATCAGTTTTCTTTCAATAACGATTGTAAAAGCATGGACAAATGAAAGCATGGACGGCTGCAAGACGGTGTTAAACGAGGCACGGAGGAGTCTTAATATGTAACGTATGGTCACCCATCCAAATACCAACCTGAGCAAGTGTTGCTTAATCTCAAATATCAAGCCGTGCGGCTGTTATAATTTAACCACGAGCTCCTCCTTCATGGGTCACAGGTGTAGTATCCCTCACACGATCCAGGACGTAAGATAACTTGTCAAGCGCAACACATGTCTCAATCAATAGCCGAGCTCGCAGTATGGAGTATGGAGCCAGTAACGTGTCCGCGCATCACATATGCGCGTCATGGACGACCGCGGGGACTGCACGGGGTCGGGGTGCCGAACCCGGGACCATGGGCGTAGCGAGGGGGAGGCAGGGGGGGGCAGCTGCCCCCCCCTAGCAGGCGGGCGGGCTGGCGAACTGAGCGAATTTTATTTCACCTCTTTATATAAATTTACTGAGCTAAGCTATGTCATACTCATAATTATGGTAATATTGTTATCTTTCGCCTCGCTAGCACAGTTTAGTGTTATTCTATAGTTTAGTTGAGTTTAGTAGCTCGGTAGACAGACGTTCGTTCCTGCCGCGCCGCGCCATCGCCGGCCGCACGCGCCGCGCCGTCGAGCCGGAGCGGGGTGCGGGTACGGGGTGAGAGGGAGGCAGCTGATGCACAGCGCGCGTGCGCGTAACAACAAACAATATTTTGTACACAGATTTTGTATTCAATCTTGTCTCGGTGGTCCTCTTATAACGTCTGTTCGTAATTATCGTGCAATTCGAAGTCGTGAATCGAGATTTTTGTTGTAATTTAATTTGTTTTTTCGCTGTCGCTTCGCTGGTGTTTGGGTGGGTGTGTTGGACGACTGGTGTTTGTTTTAAAAAATGGATATAAGAAAGTTTTTCAAAGGTAAGGTATTTTTTATTATCACAGTTAAATTTAGATTAATAACGATATGATATTTATATTTATTTAACAACGCGTGAATTTTTGTTTAAGGGACTTTAAAAAGAAAAAAAGCAGAAACTAGTAGTGAAAGTAGTGATGACGAGAAAAAGGAAGAAAGTTCGCTGGCGCTGGCTCAAGCTGGATCTTTTAGAGTTCAAAATACACCTGAAGTGGCTGCAGATGAATTCGTTTGTGATAACGATTTAGGCAAATGGGTAGGGCGAACTTCTTTGATGACCACAAGTCAAAAATTGGATATGCTTAAACGTTGTTGGGTGCCCCCTGAAAATTATGACTTTTCTAAGGATGCCAAAGCTGCTGATCTGCAGCGAAAATTCAATCATAGTTGGTTGCAAACTTATTCGCCCTGGCTTGTTTATTCGAAACATCTTAAAGGTGCGCTGTGTTTATATTGCGTACTATTCCCTCCAAAGACAGTTGTTGGAGTTTTGGGCTCATTCGTAATTCGACCTTTTTGCCGTTTCAAATATATTCATGAATACTGCGTTAAGCATGTCTCATCACAATATCATAAATCAGCAGTTACCGATGCAAAACATTTGTCGGAGAAAATGCCTGTGGATATAATGATGAATACTGCTCACCAGAAAGAAATTGAGACAAATAAAAAGATACTGGCATCTATAATTTCTTCAGTAATTTTTTGTGGCACTCACGATTTACCTTTGAGGGGTAAACAGAATCATGAAGGCATTCTTGAAGACCTTCTAAATCTAAAAATTGAATCTGGTGATCAAGATATAAAGCAGCATTTAGAACATGGCAAAAAAAATGCTATGTATACTTCCCCACAGATACAAAACGAAATTATTGAATTGTGCGGTTTGGTCGTAAAGAATGAAATTATACAGGAAGCAAAGAAAGCTTATGCGTATAGTGTCATGGCAGATGAGTCATGTGATATAGCGGGTAAAGAACAACTATCTATCGGAATCCGTTTTTTTGACGAAGATCAAAATATAATACGTGAAGAATTTCTAGGATTTGTAGAATTAGAGGCCATGGATGCTAATACAATTGCGACAGAAATTGATAAATTCTTAGAAAGCGCCAGACTAGAATCCAATAAGTGCGTAGGCTAAGGCTACGATGGCTGTTCGACTATGGCGGGGAGTATTAGCGGCGTACAAAAAAAAATTAGAGATAAATATAAAAAAGCCTTATACTTTCATTGCGCTAGCCATAGGCTTAATTTGGTAATAAATGACTTGAACCAAGTTCCAGAAATTCGTAACACCATCGGAACAATCAAAGACATAATAAATTTTTTTCGAGAATCTGCTTTACGTAGAAAATACGTACCTAATATTCCGGCGTTATGCGAGACCCGCTGGTCTCACAAATATAAAAGTGTGGCCATGTTTTACAAGCATTTTGAGGAGATCATTCATGGACTCGAGAACATATCTAAAGACGGAAATGCTGCAGCCAGAAAAAATGCTTATCAATTACATTGTGCTGCAACGAAATCAGTATTCATCATATGTGTGACACTGATAGCCAAATATTCTGCAATACTGGAACCTGTTGCTAACGCACTTCAGTCGAAATCTATTGATATGCATACATGTACGAACCATATTAAGAGAATTATTTCTCTAGTAAAAGATCACCGTCAAAACGTAGACACAGAAAGTGAAAATATAATAAACTTCTCAAGGAACTGCATCTGCCCTTGGTACCGACTTACAAGTCCCACGCATTGCGTCTCGGCAACAACATCGGTCCAATCACCCGGCACAGCTCTTCAGACTATTGGAAAAGATCCATTATAATACCCTATTTAGATTCCTTAATTTCCGCACTCGATCAACGCTTTTCGAATGAGCATCTGCCAGCCTTCAGCCTAATGTCATTGCACCCAAACACAATGTTATCAATGACCCTCAGTGATTTCCAAGAGAATTGCAAAGCATTCACCAATTTTTACGAGCTCGCTATCGCCTGAAGCAGAATTGTGGTATAAATTGTGGAAAGACAAGGGGATTCCAAATGAAGAGTTAGAGAAAATGGATTTTACCGACACGCTTAAAGAGGCAAATACTTTCTTCCCCGACACAAAGAGGGCCATACTTATTTTACTGGCGCAACCATGCACCACGGCCAATATAGAACGGTCTTTTTCCACCTTACGGCGAGTAAAAACGTGGTTGCGGTCTACAATGTCAGAAAATCGTCTGAACGGCCTATGTATGTTAAGCGTACATAGGAAAATGGTAGAAGGAAAGAAAGGCGAAGTTATTGAAAAAGTTTTAAATAGATTTTGTGAACAACCACGCAAGTTACTGTTTAAGTAATTAAAACTATTCTGTTTCTGGTTAAAATTCGTTTTTTTATTGTTACACTTGCTGACCCGGCGGACGTCGTCCTGCCCAGTAATCAATCTTACACCTACCCTAACTAAACTAAACCTACCCTACACCTACCCTACCCCTATCTATGTATGTGTTATTCTGAGTCTTCAGCTACCTACATACCAAATTTCATCGTAATGTGTTCAGTAGCTTTTGCTTGAAAGAGGTAACAAACATGCATCCGTCCACACACACTCACAAACTTTCACCTTTATACCTAATGTATGAAAACATAAATTCAGTTTCTCTATGATTTTCTCAACCTGCCCCCCCCTGTACAAAATCCTGGCTACGCCCTTGCCCGGGACACGGCGACCGCGGCGCGCTCGCCACCACACTCAGCTCCTAGACGCGCTCCGCTACGGGCATTTCCTTGTCTTTTCTGAATACACCTATTTTAATACAGTCCACTCTTTCTATTTATTCCGACTGAGCCCAATCATATTGGTCCTTCGGAGACAGTAATTAGCAGTATTTAACGTAATTAACGCCGTCAACGTCGCATCGTCGGTCGTCGTGTTCACCTGCGCGAACTTTGACCGCTCGCGAGCACCACGCGGTGCGACCACGAAGAAGAACAAAGAAGTCGTTCCCGAGGCAGACTGCATGGTCATCGTGGGAGCTGATGTCATTCTCAGGGAGTATACTACTGTATTTGAGTGAGTCCGTTCCAATTAGTAAATTTTCTGCTTTCTTTTTTCTTGCCTAAAATCGCTGATTCATCTTCCAATCTTTCGGTGTTCATACAGTGTTTCAATACTAGCGCTTCATAGTGTTTTTTTATAACACTGCTTATTGAAATACGCATATTTTTATAGTCATTAGCAAATTCGCACTTTGTCAACACGTGTTGAGTCGTTGGCCTTGACACTGGTTTATCGATCACTTTCACTAACGCACAGCTGTTTGCAGTTTTTTATCTATTAAGCTCATTAGTATCAGTACGTCCAGCTGTTTATTTAACTTAACAATGGCAGACAATTTAAAAACTTTAATAAAGAAGCGTAGTTCGATAAAATCGAAGCTTACAATTTACAGCAACTATTTAAATTTAGTTAGAAGTAGTTCCGCATTATCAGAGTTGCAACGTTTAGATTTGGAGGAGCGTTTTAATAAGTTCGAAAACTTACACACCGAATTTGATGCCTTACAGACACAGATCGACGTGCTTTCCGACGACGACGAGCCTGCGTTGGCTGAGCGTGAGGACTTTGACCGCCAGTTCTTCAACCTGGTGGCACTCACGCGTAGCCTGCTCGGTGTCTCGCCCAGCGGTGCTGCGTCGGAGGCGGGCTTCAGAGACGCTGACTCAGGTGCACATGTTTCATTTAGGAATTCTTTTGTTCGTTTGCCAAAAATAGATTTGCCTCACTTCGATGGGAACTACCAATGCTGGCTTGAGTTTAGGGATACCTTTGGATCATTGATTCACGATAATTCTAGCTTAAATGACATTAACAAGTTCCACTACCTGCGAGCTTCACTCCAGGGAAACGCGGCTTTAATTATTAAAAACATTGACTTTAAAGCCGATCACTATAATCTTGCGTGGGACCTGTTGTGCGAACGTTACAACAACAACCGGCTTCTAGTGAAAAACCATTTTCAAGCATTATTTGATGTCGAACCCATTACAAAAGAGTCAAGTGTTTCCATCAGAAACCTTGTTGATAACATTAATAAAAATGTCAGGGCACTAACTTCTTTAAAAAGGCCCACTCAATTTTGGGACGATATTATTATATATTTCATGGTTAAAAAGTTAGATTTAGCAACAAGTCGGGACTGGGAAGAACACAGAAACAATACGTTTAAAGATGAACCAACTTTAACACAATTTTGTTCATTTCTAAGCAGTAAAGCGGACTGGTTAGAATCAGTGGAGTCTAACCATACTCCTTCCGAAACGAATACTATTGTCGCCTTAAATAATAGTCATTCAAATAAAACTGATTCAAAATCAAATAAAAAATCAGAAAATATAAATAAAAACAGAAAATGTCCACTTTGCTCCCAAGCACATACTTTGTTTAAATGTGAATCATTTGGAAATCTGTCAATAGAAAATCGCAAACAAAAGGCAACTGAATTTAATGTTTGTCTTAATTGCTTACGCTTTGGACATAATTCTAAAAACTGTAAATTTTCACATTGCAAATATTGCAAAACAAAGCACAATACGCTTTTGCATACGGAAAGTAATGAGCCCAAACCGGTTTCCGATCCATTGCCTTCTGCACTGCTTTCTGCTTCGCCTTCTTCAAATGTTGTGCTTTCAGCCAATTCCATGCAGCTTGCTACTTCTGCGCATGTTTTACTGTCCACAGCTATGGTGAACGTGACTGGCGTGACGGGTAAGAAGTACACTGCGCGCCTACTGCTGGACAACGGCAGTACGGCGAACTTTGTCACACAGAGCCTATCAGAGAAGCTGGGTTTGTTACGACACGGTACGAGCACCAAGGTAACGGGTATTAATAATCACATATCCACCAGTACACAGTCTTGTCACCTCTCAATAGAGTCTTTATGCTGTGCCTTTACTGTAGATATCGAGTGTCACATTTTGCCTGAAATCACAAAGGTTCTACCGTCTTCATTCGTGCATATTAATCGTGTCCCTATTCCTCCAGGTCTAATGCTAGCAGACCCGAACTTCAACGTTCCGTCGGTCGTAGACATCCTGGTAGGGGCTGAAGTTTTCTGGAATGTCTTAGGTAGCAGAACGATAGACTTAGGGAAAAACCTACCTAAATTATGCGAGACCAAATTAGGATGGTTAGTTTCAGGTAGTATTTCGCGCCAATCATGTTTTTCCGCTAATCATTTTTGCCATCATTCCAATGTCACTCCCGACCTCACTCAATTTTGGGAGCTTGACAATGTCAGTTCAAAACATTCACTCTCACTCGAGGAGAGAATGTGTGAGCAATCTTTTGCTCAAACCACCGTTCGCAATGATGGTGGGGGATTCGTCGTCACTATGCCTTTAAAAGGGGATCCTAGTACATTAGGTCATTCTTTTACTAATGCTAGAAATCGTTTTCTTTCCCTTGAAAGGCGATTCAAACGCGATCCATCATTTCATAAAAAATATAATGAATTCATGAGAGAATATGAGCGCCTAGGTCATATGACGCTAGACTCTGACTGTACTCCATCACCAGAAAACTCCATGAGTAAATATTACATTCCACACCATGGAGTCATTCGCAGTTCAAGTACCACTACACAACTACGCGTAGTATTCGATGCATCAGCTCGTACTAGTTCGGGGGTGTCACTTAACGACATTCAGATGGTCGGTCCCGTAGTTCAAGACGATCTGTTTTCAATTTTAACACGTTTTCGTCAACATAGGTATGTGGTCTCAGGTGACGTGGAAAAAATGTACAGGGCCATAGAGTTAAATCCAGTCCAACGACCTCTTCAAAAAATAATTTACAGGTGTGAACCTTCAGAACCTCTTAGGACTTACACTTTAAATACGGTTACCTATGGTACCGCTTCTGCACCCTATTTAGCCACTAAGTGTCTTGTAAGTTTGGCTGATAACATTGAGGACAGTCGAGCTCAATGTGCCATACGACGTGACTTCTACGTTGATGACTTTCTTAGTGGAGGGGATACTATAGCTGAAACTGTTGACATTTCTAAGAAGGTACGTTCCGTTCTATCATCTGCAAAATTTAACTTACGTAAATGGCGATCAAATAATTCTCAAATTCTCAAAGAAATTACACATACTAACGAATTACATAATACTAGCACTTTACAGTTTTCTGAGCAAGGTCCAAACTCATCTCAATCTAAGACTTTAGGTCTTAACTGGGTTTGTGACTCTGATACACTTACGTATACTATAAATATCACCTCCACTACCAAAGTCACCAAACGTCATGTTCTTTCTGTTATCAGTCAAATCTTTGACCCACTGGGCCTCGTAGGGCCGTGCGTAGTCGAAGCCAAAATAATAATGCAGCGTTTATGGCTAGAAAAGTATGACTGGGACGACGAAGTATCGCACGAAATCAGAAACCTTTGGTCTACATTTGAGAGCACAATAATCGCATTAAATACTTTAAAAATTCCACGCTGGGTCTTGCGTGAAGACTCTAGTACGCATGAAGTACACGTCTTTACAGATGCATCTGAGAAAGCATTTGGCAGTTGTGTGTACATTCGGTCTTCTAATGGCAGTGGATCCATAGGCGTACAACTTCTAGTCTCTAGAAATCGTGTAGCGCCCATCAAACCAACGACGATACCGAGGCTTGAACTTTGTGGAGCTTTGTTAGGTGCAAGGCTGTGTACTAAGGTTCTAGAATCGCTTACCATACCCATTCATAAATGTAGATTCTGGTGCGACTCAACCATAGTCCTGGGTTGGCTCTCTACTCCTTCAAATCAGTTGAAGCCTTTTGTCAGGAACAGAGTCAACGAGATACAGGAAAGTACTTGTGGTCATACCTGGAGCTACGTACCGTCGAAAGACAACCCGGCGGATCTTGTTTCCCGTGGTCTCAGGGCCGACATTATCACGCACACAACTTTGTGGTGGTCTGGTCCCTCATTTTTACAGTACAGTGAAAATGAGTGGCCCAGCATGCCAAACAGCGGGAAAGATAGTCTGCCGGAAGTAGTAACTCATTTCATTGGTAGTGAAAGTGACAATCATTCATTTATTAGTAATCATACAAACGTAATCAATAATTCATCAATCATTCATAATCTATTAGTAAAGTATTCTAGTTTAACAAAAATACAAAATATATTTGCTTATGTACAACGCTTTATTTATAATGTCAAAAATAGAAATAAATTGCATGGTAATTTATCAGCAGCAGAACTAGACAACGCATTAAAAACAATCATACATCATTCACAGCTTGAAACGTTTTCAGAAGAGTATAATTTGTTAAAGTCTGGTCAAAAATTACCTCGCAAAAGTAGATTGCTTCCTCTGACACCGTTCATTGACAATCAAAACCTCATTCGCGTGGGCGGAAGGCTCGATAACTCCCCCTACGACTTTAGTGTGAAACATCCCATTATTTTATGCAGTAAGCACACACTTACAAAGCTTATATTTCACATGCAACATTTAAAGCTTGTACATGCTGGTCCACAATTGTTGTTGTCACATGTACGACAAACTTATTGGCCTTTAGGTGGTAGAAATTTGGCTAGATTTATCGTGAATAAATGTCTTAAATGTTTCAGACACAAGGCTCAGAACGTACAGCCTATAATGGGTCAACTACCAAGCTCAAGAACAAATCTCGAGTTTCCTTTTTTAAATAGCTATGTTGACTATGCTGGGCCAGTAATGGTGGCCAATCGTAAAGGCCGAGGATGCAAACTTACAAAATCCTATATGTGCATCTTTGTTTGCTCGGCAGTGAAAGCCGTACATTTGGAGCTCGTCACCGACCTCACCACTGAGGCTTATATGGCTGCTCTAAATCGTTTCGTGGCGCGTCGTGGCAAGCCTCGAAGCATCACGTCCGATAACGGGACTAATTTCGTAGGCGCATCAAATGAGATGTGTAGGTTTTTGCAATCATCAAATGTTGCATCTGAAATGGCACAACAAGGTATTGAATTTATTTTCACGCCTGCATACAGCCCTCATTTCAATTCACTGGCTGAAGCTGCTGTAAAATCTTGTAAGCATCATTTAAAACGACTACTGCGTCTTACCCATTTCACCTTCGAAGAGATGGCTACCTGTCTCACTCACATAGAGGCGGTGCTTAACTCACGCCCTCTTACTCCTCTTTCTTCTGACCCTAACGATTTTACGGCACTCACTCCTTTTCACTTCCTAATTGGACGGCCATTCTTATCAGTGATATACCCTCAGGTGACTGAAGCCAACATCACGCGACTGGATCGTTGGAAGAGGATCCAGCTCATCAGACAGCATTTTTGGCGACGGTTTCATAATGAGTACACTTCTCTGCTGCAGGCCAAAACCAAGTGGTTTGATTCCAGAGGTGAAGTGAAGCCGGGGTCTTTAGTCCTGATAAAGGACAAAACAGCGCCACCTCTGCTCTGGTCCCTGGGCCGGGTCACGAAGACCTATCCTGGCGTAGACGGGGTCACGAGAGTGGCCGAACTGAAGACGAAGCGGGGCACCATTCGTCGCGCTTTCAACTGCATCTGCCCCCTTCCAGTCGAAGATTGAAGACTTCCCTTCAACCCGGGGAATATGTCCGCGCATCACATATGCGCGTCATGGACGACCGCGGGGACTGCACGGGGTCGGGGTGCCGAACCCGGGACACGGCGACCGCGGCGCGCTCGCCACCACACTCAGCTCCTAGACGCGCTCCGCTACGGGCATTTCCTTGTCTTTTCTGAATACACCTATTTTAATACAGTCCACTCTTTCTATTTATTCCGACTGAGCCCAATCATACGTGTCTCCGTTTTCGAGTGAAGCCTTCTGCATATTTTACAGCATCCGCTGTCATAGTATGGAGAGGGACTTCGGTTTGAGGATTATTTGGTTGGAAGAAAAGGTGGATATGGGAAGAAAAGTCATTACAAATTAATGATTTGATTGGTTGGTGTTGGTTTTGTGTTTGGTGGTTGCGGTTGGTTGTTTATTTATATAATTATTTTATTATATACTTTATTGTACACCAAAAATTAAACACAAAAGGAAACTTAAAACTGAAACACATACAATGGGCGGCCTTATCGCATTTCGCGATCTCTTCCAGGCAACCTGGGATGGATAGTATTTGACTGGAGATAAAATTGGTTGGTGGGTGAGAACATTCACCCACCAACCACTACTGTGTTCTGGGAGAACCAGAACAAATGACACTTTTTGCAATGATTGCTTCATCCACACAATGAGTGCGATAAATCAGATAGTGTGAAGGTCGAAAAAATCCTTTTCGCATACCTAAATGAGACATGGAGCCGGTAGCGTCTGAAAATATTTATTCGTTTTGGTTTATCTATTCTGAGCTGTACGCTATTTCAAGCAATTGATAAGAACTGATCATCGATCCTGATTGCACTGTTTGCATTAACAGCTGTAAACCGTTTGCGTTTCGTCTTCTTCAAAGTTTGTTCCTTCATCACTACTAAGATACCAACACTTCCACGTTTAGAACCTATTCGTAAATTATTAAACTTTATCACTTCATCAACGCTGAAAATTCTCCATCGTTTCGCAGCAGGCATTAAACCGGTTCAGAAGCAACCCATTTTCACCTGAAAAAAAAAAAAACTTTTCCCCATCTCCCGACTCTCCCCTTTCGTTCCAATAAAACCGAACACTCACACGTGTTCCATTTTCCCCAATTAATCAATCCCATATTCCATATTAGCCCAGCAGTTAGTGCCAACCACACTATTTATATCACAGCCACGCGCGCCCTGACCAATCACCGGGCTACGATAGGCGCCCGTTTGAATTTCGAATTGCTAGACTGACAAACTTTAATCTACCGTCGCAAAACTGCCAATTTTAAATCGTACAACCTTCTGTCTTTTGTTATAAGGTTGAGAGTTTATCTGTTTTTAAGTTGTTCAGCTGTAAGATAAGTTTGGAAGTGTGTATTGCCTTTGATTTATGCATTTGTTCGATGAATTATTCTCGCCTGTGTGTCGTCGGTTCGCACTCCGCGATAACTTAGTTAAAGTGAACGTTTGTATGTGGTTTTGTATGTGTGTCACTTGATTTTGAACCTTTGGATGTCCAGTATATGTCCATTTGGGATACTTGGGGAATGACGCTTCTATGTGAGAGCTGTCAGTCATTGTGTTTTAAATTTTAGGGGTCGCACTCGCAGCGCTCATGAAGTTGAGAGCTCTTTATTAAGTAGTTTGATTTCTGCGTAGGTATCTATCTGTATCTACTTACATCTTCTTTGTTTCAAAGGTTTACTTCTTAAACACTTTCGTTCTTTGCTAATTGCAGCATCATTTTTCATTCTAGCATGGGAGATATGTTTATGAAGTGGATGAGATACTTTCTTCGACAGTTTGAGGATGAGTGTCGTAACGTGTCCAACCAATTGTCAATAATGAAGAAAATGTATGGAATTGACAACCTGTCTACATGAAACGTGGTCAACTCACTTCACAGACTTTGGTACTTCATGTGATTCCGTGGGTTTTGTTACCAATCTGATGAAGTCTGAAGTCAAAGCTTGATGCCCTCGAGTCAATTAAAAAACGAGCCAAGAGGATCATCGGCAATGATGAGCTCGTCAAATCGAAGCTCCGAAGTCTTGAGCATCGACCCGACAGTGGCTGGCCTGTTGGTTTTCTATCGGTTGCGTTTTGGCGAGTGTGCGACGGAATTACATAATTAATAATTTAATTCCGCCAAGCCCGTTCCATCATCGGACCACAAGACGTACAGCGACGCGCCATCGGTACATGGTGGACAGCTCACCTGTGCACAAAATGTTTTAGGATTACATTCATTGTGCGTACAGCTAAGGAGTGGAATTTCCTGACTGAGTCTGTGTTTCCTGATAGCTACAACCTGGGAGTCCTTAAGTCAAGAGTGAATAGGTTACTTCTAGGCAAGCGTGCTCCACCTTAGACCGCATCATCGCTTAACATCAGGTGAGATAGTGGTCAAACGTATGCCTATCAATAGCAAAAAATCTTATTTATGTCTTACATTTCTTCACCCACAATTAACACAAGCAAAACCAAGTGTACTAGCAAGTCCACAAAATAAATAAGGCCGTGTGTACACTAGTCGTCTCGTACCGATTCCGCTGTCATTCTCCCGGATTTATGGGTTGATTATTTTAGAAAATGAACATATCTTTGTCACGCGTCCAATGTGAGAGTTTCGGAGATAACAGGTGACAGACAGAGTAATGTTGCTATTGTCTATTTTCGCGAAGCCTTGTGCTCTGGGGTTTATTTGGAATTGAGTAATTCTGTGGTGGGGTTTAATTTAAAACTGAAAATTAAGACGCGTTGGATGTATTTGGTGGATTTATTTAATTTGATTGCAAGTTTGTTTAGGTATCCAAATGCCATAGAAATAGGGACATTATTGCGAGATTGCGTGTTCGTTACATTTTCAAAAAATCTTGTACGTTTTACGCCCTAGAGCCTAAACGGCTTGTCCTATTTTTATGTGAGTGTTGTCAATAGATTTGTCTTAGTCGTGAGAGTGACACTGGGTACATCAAAATAAAAAAATAAGGGTTCTTGGCGCCAAATTAAGTAAAAAAACTCAATACCTATCAAATGGGGTATCAAAATAAAGGGCTTGCGGTACTACTAATACAATTCGAAAATGTAACTCTTTGAAATGTAGAAAATAAAAAACTTACTTTGTCAAAAAACCCGACCGCTAAGAACGACTAAAAAATTCCAAACAAGTCACTTTTCAAGAAGAAAAAGAAAGAAAGAAAAACAGTTTATTTGCGGCCAGTATGACGCATAGGTACCAAAAAAAAACAGGCTGCATAATGAGTTACATTTTTTCATTTGAAATCAATAATAATCTATACTAATCTATACTAATATTATAAAGAGGTAACATTTGTTTGTAAGTTTGTATGTAGGGGGTAATCTCAGGAACTACTGGTCCGATTTGAAAAATTATTTCAGTTTTATATAGCCCATTTATCGAGAAAGGTATCGAGGCTATATACACCACTAATTTTTAATTAGTACAAATACTTAAAGGGCTTATTAGAAAAGGTCTTGTTATTATATATGTAAAGTCTCAATAAATAATATTCATAAACAGCAAAGTTATTAACGTTTGTTTATATCCCAAAATGTCACTCAATTTATGGTAAACGAAAAAATAAGCAATCCAAACTTTTCATTCGCACTTTAATTGGGCTTTGGACCAACAAAATTATCAACTTTTTACAATTAAGTCATTTTTAAGAAATCATTTAAGATACTCAAGTTAAAATAAATCAAATTAAACAATTTTGGGATTTCGTTTTTTTTTTACTTTTGACTGCAAAATTATGATCAGTAATGGGTACGGGAACAGCCCCTTAGATTTTTTCAGTAAAATACTAGTTTATTTTGCTGAAAAAATCTAGTTAGTCTAGGTTCTGATGTGGAACAATAAAGGTGTATAGATTAAGGAGATGAACAGTGCTGAACCGAAATAAATTAAACTCTTTTTATTTTTTTATTAATGTACACACATTAAGATTTTTACACAATGTATACAGTAAACAGAGTACAAAGGTACTGCTTATTTCATAAGAAATTTTCTTATATATTTTATTATCTACTAATAAATACAAACATATAGATGTACATAAATACATAATTATAATAAAATAATAGACACCTTTAATATATATTATAGTATCCATAGAAGAGACATAGTGCTTTTTGGCAGCATTTTCGGTTATCGAAATATTTTTACTTTCTCGTGTGTTCGATGGGAGTGAGTTCCACAATCGTAGGTACTGCAAGAAAAGAGAAGGAGGGAACGATACGGTACGCATAACTAAAAAAAAAATTGCTTGCAGTAACGAAAAATTCAGTGCAACAAAACAAACATAAACCATTATTAATATAAAATAAATGATAGAACAAAAAAAAATCTTTAATTATGAATGACTTACTTTTCCCAAACTATAACTCACAGAATATCAAAACAAACCAATCCCGAGGCAACTAATTTGCAGCAAAATTTGGAGTACCTGTTATAATCTCCCAACCTACTTAAAATATGAACCCCTTCAATGAATTCTACAAGTGACACCCCCAAACCAAGCGATCCGCCACTGACTTTATATTAGCTTTACGCAAACCGGGTGTTAAAAGTAGTTAGCGATATAATAAGCTAACACAAGTCGTAGTTAAGTATAAGTTAAGTATGTCTTGTCAAAGTCAAACGGTTGATATAAGTGCTTAGGGAAAAGTGGTCGAAATATACATGGTGATGTGTGCGGCGGAAGAGGGTGTGTGGATTGATTTTGAAGTAAAACATCATAGAAAATTAATGTCTGCAATGTAAAAAAAAACGTGGGTTTCAGTTATAGTAGCTTGGAGAGCAGAAAATGTTTTTAAATAGATCATAGTATATGTATTTATATTTACTTTAAGTGGGCAAGATTAAAAAATAGCCATGTCGCTATTTTTATAATCGTTTTTTGTATTTTTTGGCTTATTTAATCTATATGCACTAAATTAATCAGTTCATGCATGTTTTTTATAACAAAACCCGATACCATACTAACATACTTCCCAGAATTGATCTCAGCGCTCCAATAAACCAGATTATCGTTGTAATATAATTTTTGAACTTGACTATCAATCACCTTGTCTGAAAGTCACCAATATAACATTTACAAGCTAGATCGGTAGGCCACAATCGATTTTTAATAAAAAAAACTTTTATAAACTTTCATCTTTGCTCTTCTCTGCCTGCGTCTGTGTTTCCGAACGCTTACAACCTTAATCTTTTCAAAGTTAGAGTGAATAGGCTACTTCTAGATAAACTCGCTCTATCGTAGACTTTGTCTTAGTCATCTCTGACTTAGACAAGAGCCAAGAACCAACCCATCTCAAGTAAAAACAAAGAACCAACAGTGGTCACCTTCTCCACCAGATCACTGTTCCTTCCCGTTATCATAATTAAGGTGACAGTGATTCTCTGCTACCATAGAAATCCTCATAACATGGTTGCGACGATCGGTCAAATCTCGTCACCTTCTCCGAGTTATTCGCTCTTTTTGTTTCATTTCCATAAATAATTTTATGTCACTTCTTACCTAGAGACAAGTCTGCCACACATTCCCAACCGCTACAACTCCTGAAAGCCAGAATCAACAGTGGCGATCATCAGAGAAACGCCGAGCTAATGAAGCCCGACGAGTCCCGGAGAAACGATTCAACTGTCTTGGATCCCGTAACGGAATTAATCAGAAGAGTACAGCGGAGGAGTAGGAAAAAATAAATATAATTTCCACTTCCCACCTTATCAAGCAGGAGACGGATACCTTACCTGATATATTACCCACCTGGAGAGATAAAAGGTGAGAGAGATGTTCCAATAAGCAATATAAAGTTATACTATAATATACACATTCAATGCATTATTTTTATATAAATACGTTTCTGAAACTTATGGAAGGGACTGGACCCCACGACACAGGGAATCCTAGTGTGGGGCCCAGAGATATGTTGTTTTTTTTTTGTTTCAAGTCTACTGATGAACCTAGCATGTGTATATATTTTGAACTAATGTTTGGATGAATGAAGATTTATTTATTAAAGAGACTAGCTGACCCGCGCAGCTTCGTCTGCGTCACATTTTCCATGAATGCACAGCTCCTATTTGTCTTAGCGTGATGATATATAGCCTATAACCTTCCTCAATAAATGGGCTATCTAACACTGAAAGAATTTTTCAAATCGGACCAGTAGTTCTTGAAATTACCGCGTTCAACCAAACAAACAAACAAACTCTTCTGCTTTATAATATTAGTATAGATATAGTATAGATATTTTGAACTAATGTTTGGATGAATAAAGATTTATTTATAAAAGAGATATGGAGAGTATTTTCCCAGCAACGGCTTTCATATCTCTCTTTCAAAGTAGGCTCTAAACACCGCACCCCAAACAGTCGTACAGTCAATAAGAACGAAAGCCGATACACCACATCTAAGCGGGAGACAGCCTGAAACTACCCTTATCGCGGCAACCACTTACGCTAGTTTTAATTACAGCTCGCATTTTGTGCCAGTCGAAAATTAATCAAATTATGTACGTTTCAGGCGAAGATGTTTGGATGGTGTGATGTACCACGCCAATAGGCAAGCAATCCTACTAATATTATAAATGCGAATGTTTGTGAGTATGTATGCATTTTTGTTACTCTTTCACGCAAATACTGAACGAACCGATTACGATGAAATTTGGTATGTTGGTAGCTGAAGACCCTGAATAACACATAGGCTACATTTTATCCCGGAATTCCTGAGAGATCGGGATTTACACGGGAATAACGAGAATTTATACGCGGACGACGTCGCGGGCGGCCTGTAGTCTATATTTACTAATATTATAAAGCAGAAGAGTTTGTTTGTTTGTTTGTTTGTTTGGTTGAACGCGCTAATCTCAGGAACTACTGGCCCGATTTGAAAAATTCTTTCAGTGTTAGATAGCCCATTTATCGAGGAAGGTTATAGGCTATGTAGCATCACGCTAAGACAAATAGGAACGGAGCAGTAATGGGAAATGTGAGGCAGACGAAGTTGCACGGGTCAGCTAGTAATAAATATTTCCAATTTTTACTGCTCATTTATTATTAAAGTTCTGGAGTAGCGATCACGTACCGGGAGACGCATCGTTGGAAGGCCTCCCACAAGGTGGACCAATGACCTGGTGAAAGTCACGAGTAGCTGATGGATGCGAGACGCACAAGACCGGTCGTTGTGGCGACAATTAGGGGAGGCCTATGTCCAGCAGTAGAAATTAAAAATATTAAACAGCTACAAAGGTCGATTTTCACGGATAAGTAACGCTGGCCGAGGTCGATCTGGGGATGAGTGAGCATCTTAACATACCGAGATTATTCAGTGCCTCGAAAATCACGTTAATCCTTTGGAATACTTATTTGTTCTATTTGTAAAATATAGGCTTCGGCAGGCATTGGCCAAGAGATTCCCCGTTTTGTATAAAAAAAGACATGAACTGTCTGGTTGTAAAATAAAAACAATTAATGATGTTAAGAATCTTCATCATTGTCTGTCTTGTTTTTCCAAATAATAAATATGTTGGGGGCGGTTTCTAGTCTAACCGAATACACGGACAATACAAGTATTTAACAATTCGAGTATTTTTCAAAACGATTATTTAACAATATGAGTATTTAACAATATGAATATTTAACAATACGAGTATTTAACAATACGAGTATTTTACAATACGAGTATTTTACAAGAAGAGTATTTTACAATACGAGTATTTTACAATACGAGTATTTTACATTGCGAGTATTTTACAATACGAGTATTTTGTAATACGAGTATTTTACATGAGAAAATTGCGTTTTTGACCTCCAAACTCCTAAAACTGTTCAATTCTTTTCCCCAGTAAATTATTTACTCCATTGACTAATACAACATAACGCCTTCCATCGGTAAGGTGTCTAAAAGCGCGATGGCAGTATCGAGGAGAAAGGGGGGATAACTTAACACCACTATATAATATGTCAAATTGTTACAGTTCCCACTACACAGCGCTTTTATGAAATGTCTTCGCGAATGTTGAGTGACGGTGCTTTACTTATTTCAATATGGCAATACAACTGTATATATGGAACACAGAGTTTCAGACTAGGTTTGGTTTCGTAGAACGTCATATTTGATAATCATTGAGTTTATACGACGGACGACGGAATTGCATATTTTAATTCCGCCAAGCCCGTTCCATCATCGGACTACAAGCGAACGGCGATGTGCTACCGGTACATGGTGGACATCCCACCCACACGCACAAAAGGTTTTGGGAACACATTCATAGTGCGTGCAGCTAACGAGTGGAATTCCCTGCCCGTGCCTGTGTTTCCTGATAGCTACAACCTGTGAGTCTTTAAGTCAAGAGTGAATAAGTTACTTCTAGGCAAGCGTGCTTCATCTTAGACCGCATTATCGCTTACCATCAGGTGAGATAGTGGTCAAACGAGTGCTTATCAAAAGTAAAAAAAAAAAAATCCAAATATTAAACCCCCTTGACTACTTTCAGAACACATTTTAAGCTACATCAGTTTAAAAAAATTGCCTCAAAAATACAATAATAACAATGAAAAAACTTTTCTTCCATCGTTATCTTCAATCTGAAAACACTTAATTTGTCTGCAAACTCTTTTTTTAAGACCCCATCAAGCTTAAAACAACACAGTGTTTTGTTACCAGCTCACCAAAAAACAAAAAACTATGCATCCATAGGTCTTCAAGTGCAGTTAATAATAACTTATCACCCCTATTTGCCCCCTTTTGCCTCCTTTTTACCCCTCTTCGTCTCTCTTCGCCCCGTCGTCTGTCAAACATATGACAAGCGCAGATTTCGCTTTGTACTTGTCAAAAATATAGCAAACAAAAGATACGGTAGCGCGGGTAAATGAAGTGAGCTGATATATCTCGTAGTGGTGGGGTTTATCGATAGATTTTGATGTGGGTAGTTTAGTTGTGCCTTTGTCGATAGTTTTTACGGAAGTATTTAAAGAATATTTGGATTTTACAGACGTAACGGCAGTTCATCATCATCATCATCAGCCTACAACAGTCCACTGCTGGACAAAGGCCTCTCCAAGTGCACGCCATTTGGCTCGATCACCGAAAACTCTCATCCAGCTGCTACCAGCCACCCAGCGAAGATCGTCGTAGCCTGAGGGCGTCCTACCTTACGTTTGCCGATTCGCGGTCTCCACTCAAGAACTCGTCTACCCCAACGGTCATCGATTCTACGGCTAATATGGCCGGCCCATTGCCACTTTAGCTTGCTTATTCTATGAGCTATGTCCTCAATTTTCGTTCTCTGTCGGATCACTTAATTCAAGTTAATTCAAGTTTATTTTATGAAACGCCTTTTTTAAATCACTTTTTGAATTTGATGATTTTTCATCTTTCTCCTTCCCTCTTTCCCTCAAACAATCTACCTTTTCCCAGAGTCTAACCAGATGAGCTACTCTCTAAGCCCGAAGTCCGTAGTTTCAGACTTAGTTGCGGGCGTATTCTACTCCATATCACCTAACCGCGAAGAATTAACGACAACACCATTTGACAGTTACTGTGAAATCGTGTTGTCATTCATTTTTAGTTCGTGTTTTGGGACTAATCGTAAGTCCGTAGGTGATACGGAGTAGAGTACTTCGGTCTTAGAGAGTAGCCCGCCAGATCCAGCTGACTCATCATCTTCATCTTCCTGGGGCCCGAGTCTGCTATTACAATAGTGTCAGAATGGTCGATCACTGATTTCAAAATGGTTGATTTTGACAAGTTTGGTAATCTACTAACATAATGGCATCATAATGGCGTCATTATGACATTCCAATGATCAGTCACTGACACGCCATTGAAAGAAAGCCATATGAATGGTAATCTCGTACATAATGACAGATTTAGTATTTACGAACTTCTCACTACTTCAGATTGCTTATAACACTAATAAACAATATGTAAAACTAAATATAAATAAAATCTGGAATGAATTCTGAATTCTGAGTGGTGCTAAACAGGTGATACTAACCGCCTCCGTGGTCTAGTGGTTATACCACTCGATTCAGACCCAGAGGTCCCGGGTTCAATTCCCAGTGGGGGCAATTTTTTTGCTCGGTTTGTTTGGTGGTAGGACTTCTTAGTCCGCCTGGCAAGCTACCACCATCATGTTTAAGTCTGTCGCCATAACAACAATGTTAACAGCATTGTTGTGTTCCGGCAGTTAGAGGTATGATAGCCAGTTCCTCTATGTTAGAGGATTCCGGGTGAAACTCGCTTCCATCTGCTGGTTTGCTCTTAACTCTAGTCTAGGTCAGAGGAGACAGAGACAAAGTTGACGATAGAAACCAGTACTCTAACTTTGTAGAGATTAGGGTTGTAAGCGTACAGAAAAACAGACACAGGTAGAGAGTTCCACTCCGTTGCTGTGCGCAATATATAAGTTAATAGGTATGGCGATCTTCCGAGTCAAAGGAACTTTCCAAAACCGTTCTTGTAAGCTAATCCTATGACGATTATCTCTGAAAATTCTGAAAATATACCTACATACTTTATCGATACAACAACCATACAGATACAGAACCACCACATCCCTCCCACCGATATTACCCCAACACTAGCCAAGCAATATGTGTAGGCAGACAATATAATACAAGTGACGTATCGCGCACCAACACCCGCGCTTCCCGGGAAGTATGCAAAGAAGTTATACGCCACGCCGCCCTACAGTCTTGATACTTGTACTTGAAGCCGCCTCGGGCCACATAACTTTTGACAGCTCATTTTGACTTGGAGTTTTAGATTTTAGGTTCTGTTTTGATTTATTTTGCGTTATGTGTAATGTGTCGTGTTTTGAGATTAAATTTTGTTTTCGTTTGTTGCTTGGGATGAGTGTGGAGTGATAAGCTTATTTTGACGTTTTGATGGTGTTTTGTTAAATTCGACATGATCTTGATTGTGGTAGGTAGTAAAACGTACAAGCAACTTCTTTTTTGCCTAATTTTCATGTGAAGTTTGACATGAAAAAAGGCAAAAAACTTTTTACAAACAAATATTTAATATTTTTATATTTATATTTTTATGCCTTCCTAATACTCATAAAATAAAAACTACTGAGCTAAACTTTATTACATTTTTATGGGACCAAATGGCAAGTATATTTTTTTTAACTATTGATGGGCATACGTTTGACCGCTATCTGCGCCGCTGATGTTAAGCGATGATGCGGTCTAATATGGAGCACGCTTGCTTAGTAGAAGTAACCTATTCACTCTTGAATCAAAGACTCCCAGGAGTCCCAGGTATGTTGCATCGAACTAAAAAAGAAGCACACAAATTGGGTCAGAAACCTTAGAGTAATCGGTGTACATACATAAAAAACACCCACCGAATTGAGAACCTCCTCCTTTTTTGGAAGTCGGTTAAAAATAAAAAAATGCCTCTTTCACTGGTAGCCAAATTCCATAAAAATTTATTGCATCACAGTTTTCCAGAGGATTTGGTATACAATAGCATAAACATGCATTACAATAATAGAAATAGTTAAAAAAAAACACTATGAACTATGTTGTCTAGTCACTCCTAAATTGCAAAATCAACAAGCAACAAAAGAATCACACCTATATTTCAACGCCCAACGATCAAGACTGCTCCTACAACGTACATATCGACAGTAGCTCCTACAATAATAGTTCCGTATTCCATTTGAATATTAGAGCATCCATCTACTGAAGATTTCACTCCGTTCTCCCTTCCCCCCTGACACACAGAGACACGGTGTATAGAAAGAAGTGAGAGTGTGTGCCTGTGTGAGCTTTAATAGATTTTTCTGTGATATGTCTTTTGAATTGTTTGGTGCGGTATTGTGTCTAGTTGAATGTTGGTGTCGGTATGTCGTTGAGGTGATAATGGTTTAAGAAGATGCTGATAGGATTTGAAGTAATTGGTAGTTACAAATATTTATATTATAGTTTGGAAACCATAATAAAAATTGTTTTTTTAAAAACATCTTGAGATTTTTAAGGCAAGATGTTTTCAACTTTGTCATCTGATGTTTAAAAATACATACTGAATTCATTTTTTAATATTTACTTTGTAAGACTGGTATCAGCTTTTCAGACTTTTGACTATTCGTATCGATAATCAAAGATGTTTATACTCTTATACAGCCGGGACCAACCGCTTAACGCTGCTTAAACTGCTTTTCGAGGGATGGAGGAGGCTTGGTATTTAATGGATGGTCACAGTGAACTTTCCACGGAATGAAGTTAGCAAGCGTCACTTAACCTCGAAGATCGTCTCTGAGGCTGTTATTATTTGGTCACGAGCTCTTCGATCGAATGCATATTTTGAATACAAGAAGATGCAGCTTGTATTTTGTCGGCGGATGGCGGTATGCGATAAGGCTGTTAATTGTATGTTTAGTTTGAGGTTTACTTCATATATTTTTCTGGTATAAAATAAAGTAAGATAAATATATATAAAAATCTCGTGTCACCGTGTTTGTTATCGAACCCCTCTGAAATGGCTTCACCGTTTTATCTGAAATTTTTTGTGTATGGTGAGTCTGAGAATAGGCCTTTGGCTACTTTTATGTGGCAAAACACCGTTTGCCGAGTCAGCTAGCAATAGATATAGTCATAAATACATATCTTTAAACACCTATTCGCTTCAGAACGAAACCGAAAACTTCGAGATCCTCGAACATAATTCACAAAAAATACTTTGAACAATGCGCGAAGAAACATTGAATAAATTCACCCCCTTCCTTCATCCCCAAAGTGGCAGTGTATCTTTAAGTTACCGTTATTGTAAACATATTTCAACCGATACTACCCTGTATCGTCGTATTTGAAGACGTTTATATTCATTCGCCATATTTTACGCGGATAAGTCTCGGGATTTTCGATTTTTATGCTCACGTGTGTGTTGGTATTTTTTTTTTGTTTTAAAATATGGCTTGAATATTTGCCATTTGTTTTGAAACGTTGCTAAAGGAAAAATAAACTGTTTTTCCTCTGTTTGGAATTATGCTATCGAATAGTGTGGATTCTAGAAATTGATACGAACAACATACACTCACAAAGGTTCAGTTGAAAACTAGAATTAGACAACTTATATACACTTGTCTGGCATCTGGCTATATTGAACCGATGCGGTGCCGCCATGAGGCGTACAATCCTACTTCCTACTAATATTATAAATGCGAAAGTTTGTGAGTATGTATGGATGTTTGTTACTCTTTCACGCAAATAATACTGAACCGATTACGATGAAGTTTGGTATGTAGGTAGCTGAAGACCCAGAATAACACATAGGCTACTTTTAATCCCGGAGTTCCCGAGGGATCGGGATTTACACGGGAATAACGAGAATTTATATGCGGACGAAGTCGCGGGCGGCCTCTAGATTTTTTATTATTATTTAATGGGCTTGCTCTTGACTTCAATCACGCCTGATGGAAAGCGATGGATGAAGCTCTGCAATCATTGTACTTGGTCAACACCTCAGAAGGCTCTCGTTGGGCAGCTGAGTCAAGGGCTTGATTCAGAAAGTGGTATTTCTTGACACGGCTCGCATTGTTAGGAGGTTCCTCTCTCTGGAGCCCTGACCGCCGGTAGCTTGTACCCTTTTCCCGATACCGGTGGGCTACTGTTTTCTAACTGGGCCTGCTTTGTTTTGTTCCTAAATTGGATTTATTTAAGAGTGCCATTTTATCATCGTTAATTTTTTAAAGAAAAATCTGTTACGCTACGTAAAAAACAAACAATGAAAATATGACACTGACGTTGGTTTAGATTTAATTTAAAATATCTAGTTTCATATTTACTAAAAATAATAAAGTAATGTACAATCAAGAGTATTCGATTTTATATAATTATTTATTTATTTATTTATGTACACACAATATAGGTACTTGAAAATAAAATTTTGTACAGAGAAAAGAGCACAAAGGTACTGCTTATTTCAAAAGAAATTTCTACGCAGACCTGCGACAGAAAAATTATGTCGCCGTAAGGTAGCAGACTTCGTAATATTGTAATAAATCTTCATTAGATTATTTATTTCTCGATATTTAATGAAAAATTGTTTTGTATTTAATATTTCCCATCCAAATTCAATCGTTTTTCAAATACATCCGTGTGTTATTTAGTAAAAATAGTTCATGATTTCACGCGATATTTTACAATCTTACGGTGTTTGCCATTATCCGGTGACATATTATATCGTTTCGCTTTTTCGAAGCATCACCTCAAACACCAAACCACAAAGCAAAATCATAAGACAAAAACCCTTCAACATATCAATCAAGAAAACATTCAAACGAAAAACGTCGTCCACGCACGCGAACAAACAAACGAACAGAAACTGTCACTGGCCTGCAATTCTTCACACTTCTTTGTGGCGCCCTCTGTGTTATCAAACGGGCAACTTGACAAATGGAACGACACAGACATCGGCCCCGCTGCAATATCCGCTTCCGGCCGGATAAAATATTCCAGACTGGCGGAGTCGAGATTCTAGGGTGGCAGTGTGTATGTTATGGAGAGAAATAGCTGAGAATTTGTATGGTAACGTTTTTGGAAAAACGGAGGTAAGTTTATAATTAGGGACATTTTAGGTTAGTCATTGATATGCTGTTAAATTAAATTTTTCTTCCTATCTTATTCAACTAATCAATAAAACGACTTTCTTACAATCATCTCTAATGTGTTTGTAAAGTAAGTAAGAAATAAACAAATGAAACGGTTTAAATTAAACTTAACACACCTCGGTTCGAGTTTGCGGCACTAAAATATAATTAACTCTCATCCCATCACAAATAAAATAAAAGATCTGTGGGTCTTTGTAACCCGAAAAGAAAAGGATTATTATCACTATTATTAAACCAACTTCATAGTCATAAAACTACTCGAGGAGCTCGCAGCTAAATAATAACAGCCGCACAGGTCAATATTCAAGGTTAAGCAACGCTTGCCGAGGTTGGTCTGTGGATGGGTGACCATCTTAATATAACGAGTTTCCTCCGTGCCTCGGAAAGTACGTTAAGCTGGTGGTTCCAGCTGTCGTTTGGAAATCTTTGACAGTCGTTACGGATAGTCTGAAGCCAGAAAATCTGACTCCAGTCTTGCCAAGGAGTACCGTGTTACCCAGTTAATGGGTTGTGGGGGTCTGGTAGGCAGCCGCTCCACGTAAAATACTGGTATTCAGCTGGTTCCGGTTTGACTGAAAGCCGACCCCAATACACCTGGGAAAAGGCTAAGCAGATAATGACGATTGTCATAAAACTACTACCAACTTTAAAACATCGTTTATTCAAACCAACATCAGCAATTATTCTCAGCTAACGGAAGCGTCTCCTCGCAACGGGAACTCGCACATTCAAATATATATTTTATATCTAACATTTTTATATATCGACAACACTTTATGAACACCCTTTATTGCTTTTTATGACATTTCTCATATTTTCCCTCCAGTAATGGTGGGGTAGAGTTTAAATTCGCCGATTTATATTATAATCGATGGTGTAAATGGGATTATTGGAGTCAGAATGGGTATTCGGTCTGATGGAAGTGTGAGGAAATGAAGTTTTTAAAAAGGTATTTCATACAAGATGTGAATGAACTCAGAAATCGCTGAAAGTGCATGTTGTTGTTGGTTGTAAAGGAAAAGAGTTTATAAGCGCAAAAAAACATTAAAAAAAAGAATAAGTTATGCGACATGTAGGTAGGTATGCTGCATTTATTAATCTTAGTATAAAAATAAAGTTCTATAAAATCGTGACTCTAATTTGTGTTGAACCATGATAACTTCTATTGACTTGTAAATAAATAATAACAAAATGATTCTGTTCAATTACACATTGTACAATAATTTAACAATACTTAGGTATTGCGATAGATAGAGCCTTAAGTACGAGTAATTCTTCAAATTCCCTGGATCCCATACAAGGATTCAGTCTCTTCCCAAGTAAGGCAAAAATATTTTATTTATTGGTGAAACCAATTACTACACAACTGGATAGTGAAAAATAAAAAAAATACTTAACCGAGAATTTATACGTAAAAAAGACATGGATCTTTAAATCAAGTAAACTTCAAGGCAATTTTTTACAAAAATATCATCATTTTGTTTTCAAAATTTAAGTATTGATCAGGAGATAATACCTAAATTCAAATTCTTTTTTTTTATCCAAAACGGGGAAACTCTTGGCCCAAATCTCACCTGAAATTCCACTAAAAAAATCTCTTTTTTAAAGTGGAATTTCTAAAGGATTTTTTAATTCTATTAAATTCTTCTTGAATTCAAATTCTTATTAATTTTTTTAAAAGTACCTATCTACTACTCTACAACGCCATGACTAATTCCAATAAAAATCCTGTCCTTCTCTGTATGGTGCAACACAGACAATAAAAATTTACCAAAACCAGGCGACCTCTTATAGTACGTCATACATAATGCCTCAAGTAAATTGACTATAACAATAACACGCGGTCCAAATGTTACAAACCAGAACAATAATACAAAGTAACAAATCAAGATTGTTACTAAAAACGCAGTTCGTAATTGCCGTTTGTTTTACCTGATTCGTGGCAGTATAGAGCTGTTTTCTGAGGTTATGGTTCTGTATGTCATATTATCATGTTCTTTGTCTGTAAGAAATTAGCTTATGATAGGTTATTATGTGTTCATACAATTTTTTTATTTAATATTTATTGATCAGGCTATGTAGGAGCTCGTGTCTAAATAGCCGCACAGGTCGATCTTCGATGTTAAGCAACGCTTGCCGAGGTTGGTCTGTGGATGGGTGACCATCTTATCATACCAAGTTTCCTACGTGCCACGGAAAGCACGTTAAGCTGTTGGTCCCGGCTGTCATTTGGAGATCTTTGGCAGTCGTTACGGATTGTCAGAAGCCAGAAAATCTGACACCAGTCTTGCTAAGGAGTACCGTGTTACCCAGTCAATGAGTTGTGGAGGTCTGGTAGGCAGCCGCTCCACGTAAAATACTGGTATTGGGCTGAATCTGGTTTGACTGGAAGTCGACCCCAATATAGTTGGGAAATGGCTAGGAAGATGATCAGGCTATGTAGGCCAAACTCTTTTTTTTTTACTTATTTACTTTATTTACATACGTCAACACTTTCTTTTAATCAATAAATTGTTTTAACGAAATGATTATTGATTTTACTTTTCCTGCCCTAATTTACCACGTGAGGATCGATTTACCGTTCAATCTTTAAATTGTACCATTGTACGTGTAGGCAGGCACACTAATTTTATTCATGGAGGCTTATTTAGCTAAGCTACTTATTAATGCTTGAGTGTGTATTTTGTTTAATAGTATCATAGTGTGCTAGCTAATAAGCGATATTTTTTTTTGTGTCATGTTTTAATTTTGCTTTAAATACTACTTGTGGTTTAAATAAATAAAAAACTTTTTACAAAAAAATACAGCCGACTTCAAAAAAAAAAAACAGTACAAGGTAAAAAATAACTTTAATTTCGGAAGTCGGTGTTTTAGTTTCTTCGTATTTTGACACCGACTTCCGAAATTAAAGTTATTTTTTACTTTTTGGTGTTTTGTTTTTGGAAGTCGTATTTTTTTTGTAAATAGTTTTTTATTTTTCACTTTTTAGTGGTACCCCACACCTAAAAACACCACTGCAAAATCGCAGAAAAGCAAAATACGCAATTTCGATTATTTGGATGACCGAAACCGAATTGAGAACCTCCTCCTTTTTGGGAAGTCGGTTAAGACAGATGTGTTGCTGGAGAGTTTGTTGACCACTTCTTCTCAGTGGTCACGGGCGGGCGTTTCGGCGATTGTCTTCTGTAAAACTTGACGTACAAAAAGTGCTGGCTCTCAGCCTAATTTGAATAAATGAATTTTCAATGGGCTTGTGTCCTGAAAAAATCTAATTAGTCCGTCAGTTAGATTATCAAAAAATATTTGACCCGTGTTTTTTCTTTTGTTACGGGAACTAAAATTGACGAAGTTACGACGCTTTTAAAATTCTCAATACGTGACGTATTGAGAATTTTAAAAGCGTCGCAAAACCTTCGCATAATTTTTACTGAGTCGTGACGTCACGAGCCCCCACTCGCGAGTTTTGATGCATTTTATCTTTGTCAATATTCATTGATTTACAAAAACAAAAAATACGTGTCCATTATTTTTCAATACTCTAACTGACGGACTAAATAGTTTTGCAATTTGTAGATGATGGAATCTAGCCAATTATGTATATTTGTATAAAAACTATCAAACGTTTTCGTTACCTGGTACGGAATCCTAAAATATGATTACTCATACAAGTTTAGTCTCATCGTTCAAGATATTATGATGTTTTATTGTCTATTTCTAAAGAAGTGCTTTAATGTCCCGATGACAGATAAGAAGCGGCCATTTTTGACGATATCACAATATGATCACAGTGACACCCGTAGTAAAAGTTATTTCTAGATAAAGTATATTATGCATAGTTAATTGTTCCATAATTTTTGGAAACACAGACGCAGGTAGAGAGTTCCACTCATTTGCTGTGCGCATTAAAATGACGTTTGGAAGCGCTTAGTGCGAATTGGTGGAATAGCAACAAAGTAGGGATGGTGATTCAACAAAGCTCACAAAAGCAAAAACCCAGCTAAATAAATGTCGTTTTTTGCAATTTAATATTGTATAGTTCTTGAATCGCATGAAAGCCTCTTTGACTAACAAGATAATCATAAGCTTTGCACCTAAGCAACATTAATTCTTTCACTGCACTTAAAGAGCCCTTTGTATCGGCACAGAACGGGCTCCTTGTAGGGTTGTTTCACAACATATTTAAGATATTGAATAAATATTCTTATTTTTAACTGACTTCCAAAAAGGAGGAGGTTCTCAAATTGGTTAGTATTTTTTTATGTATGTACACTGATTATTACGAGGTTTCTGATCAGATTTCTTTGGCATACTTGCCATTTGGTTCCGTAAAAATTTAATTCAGCTTGGCTCAGTAGTTTTGATGTTGTGAGTATTCGTGCTTGTTTCAATTGAAAAAAAAACAATAAAAAAAAAACTTTTTTAACAAAAAAAAAATATCGACTTCAAACAAAACACCAAGTATAAAATAACCTTAATTTCGGAAGTCGATGTTAAAAAACAAAGAAACAAAACCAAAAACACTGACTTCCAAAATTAAGGTTATTTCATACTTTGTAATGTTTTTTTGGAACTCGGTTTTTTTTCCAGAGCTACCTCAAACTGGAGTAGCTATCTCTAGGACTACTCAGCTATGCCCTCTATCCTCGGGCAACCACTTCGTGGAGACTTGCCCAGTGGTGTCAATATACGTCCGGCTGATGGTATCCGCTTAGTCCCATTTAATTTTTCCATGGGGCATTTCTTGAGGAGTGTAGTACGTACTCATCCTCAATTCTCAAGAAACTTACAAAAATAAAAAATTAAAGAGGGCTCTCATACAAAAACCCCTTCGTATGAGAGTCCGACTTGGTGGTTGTTTTTTTTATTATTCTTTTTTTAAAGTAGTACGTTTGTGCTTAAACTGTGTCTATGATTGGAAAAGAGCAATAAGAATTTTATTGATAGTTTCTTAAATATCTGAAGTTGAAATCATCGAGAAAAACCAGTACCTACGTGACCTGTAAAAAAAGTACAGCAACCCTATGTTAGCGAGGGCGATTACAAATTCATGTCTTCATGAATACTCATATCAGTGATTGAATGTGACTGCTACTGATTGTCATTGGTAATCAGCAGATCAAAGGGTTCCGCACACTTGTGAGTATTGTTGGCTAGAGGGTGATACAAGAGAGACAAGGTTTTGTCACTTTTAAAATGAGACATCATCAATAGGAGCTCGTGGCTAAATAATAACAGCCGCACAGGTCGATCTTCAAGGTTAAGCAACGCTTGCCGAGGTTGGTCTGTGGATGGGTGACCATCTTAACATACCGAGTTTCCTCCGTGCCTCGGAAAGCACGGTAAGCTGTTGGTCCCGGCTGTCATTTGGAGATCTTTGGCAGTCGTTACGGATAGTCAGAAGCCAGAAAATCTAACACCAGTCACTGTGTTACCGAGTTAATGGGTTGTGGAGGTCTGGTAGGCAGCCGCTCCACGTAAAATACTGGTATTCAGCTGAATCTGATTTGACTGGAAGCCGACCCCAATATAGTTGGGAAAAGGCTAGGCAGATGAATCAAAAAAGCTATGCGCGCACTGGTGACTTTTTGTCCTCGTGACAGTAAATTTCTCTCTATCTTAATTGTGAAGTGCAAAAGAGAGATATATATGACATCGGAAAATGGCAAACTTCGAAAGATTGTAAAATATCGCGTGACGGTTTAATTTCTTTTTTTTTTTAACACACGTATGTATTGGAAACTATTGAAATTACTAAAGTAAAGTAGAACTTTTTGGTAGCCAAAAAGTTCTACTTTGTAAATGACCCACTGCCAATACTGAATACAACACGATGGAAAACAATCTCCTCAAAAAAACCGCCTCAATAACTGCATAAAGCCGTGCCCACACTCACCCGCGACCTCATTCGCTCCTCATACATATTCCATGCGGCCATGCATATGCATCCATGCATCCATGCATCGTATTGTCGACTCGCTCGCCAATAACACTTTGATCTCCAAAACTAGCTACGAGCACATCAAGGGCGCCTAATATGGTGTATTGTTTTGAATAGGACCCCTTTGACAGTTGATTAAAATGGTGTACGTAATGGTCGGTACGGTATGTTTTTGTTTGTGGAAAATGAAAAAAATTGCTGTTATCAAACAATAGAAATGGATTAGTTATGGGTGGAACTTTGACTGCGAAAATGTCTTGTTGAATCCTACTAATATATATTATAATATATCCTACTAATACATTTTATAATATATCCTAATAATATATTTTATAATATATCCTACTAATATTATAAATGCGAAAGTTTGTGAGTATGTATGGATGTTTGTTACTCTTTCACGCAAATACTACTGAACCGATTACGATGAAATTTGGTATGTAGGTAGCTGAAGACCCAGAATAACACATAGGCTACTTTTTTTCCCGGAGTTCAAGAGGGATCGGGATTTACACGGGAATAACGAGAATTTATACGCGGAAGAAGTCGCGGGTGGCTCCTAGTAATATCATAAATGCGAAAGTTTGTGAGGATGGATCGATGTTTGTTGCTCTTTCACGTCAGAACACCTGAAAGGATCTTCCTGAAATTTTGCACAGAGGTAGATTATAGTCTGGAATAACACATAAGCTATTTTTTATCCTGAAACTATGTTCCTTAGGGACCATGCGGGTGAAGCCGCTGGTAGAAGCTTGTGTAATCTATTTGCGACTAGATTTTCCTGCGAGTTTGGTTCATGGCCTGTCTCTTAAGTACCGAGATTTTCTCCAGAATAAAAAAACAATAAATGTTAGTGGTAGAGTAGCTTCAATCAGTGAAAGAAATAATTGGATTAATTCAGAGAAAGGCTACCTAAAAGTTTATTCAATATAGGTAGCTGGGTGTATATCGAAACAAAGGGATATTGCAAGCATAGAACTAATGAAAAATATCCTTATATTAAACAATCCAGACATTAATTGAAACCAACATCAATAAGTCTCCGAAAAATTAATATTAAAAAAAAACCTCTTTCACGAACAAAGCCGATATTTGTTACGCCGATTTTAATTTAAAAACTTTGTTAATCTAAGTATAAAGAGTCGGCCGCAAAGAGAGCGGATCAAAACGATGAAAAATTATTGAAAGGGGGTACAACTGAAGGATGGGTGGCGGGGGGGGATCGACTGTTTGAAAAATACATCGATAAATTTACTGTTAGCGTCGAAAAAATAGCCCTTATGGCTAGAGAATAAGGATCATTCTAGCTTGGTTTATCGTCTCTGGTGCGTAAAGGGTGTCTTCAAATTCCGCGATGGGGTGGTCGCGTAATAATCGTGATTTTTTAATCAAATTTCATCTGTACAAGGGAAGTGGGGGCTATATTTTTTCATTATTTAATTTTCGGTCGGTTGAGGTTTTTTTGTAAACGCTCCTTTAAGCGACAGCGATGTTTGAACGAGGTTTCAGATGTAGGGTGACTGTTACACCGTTAAACTAACAAAAGATCGTGATATTTTTTAAAGTAGAAAAGAAAGGGCTTTGGTTTTTTGAAGTAGTAATGAAAGTTCATTTTTTTTAACATCGCATAAAACATAAGTCTTAGGTACTTCAAGACTTTTGACAGGTTCAATCAGTTATACAGACTGTCAACATGTCGTCAACAGGTAGAGAATTAGGATGCCTGTCCATTTCAGCGGTGCGAGGCAAAGAGAAATTTTAACCAATCGAATTGCTTAATATTTCTGTACCATGTGAGTCACTGACACTTTGACTGACTTGATTGGTTTTAATTTTTCCATTTCTCCGCTTTGCTGCCTCACTCCGCTGTAATGGACAGGCACCCTTACACTCACATACATTTTGGAATTAGTGACAACGTCACCAAAAGAATGAATAAATATTATTTGTATAAAGCTTCAAAGCATCTTTCAGAATTAATCGGCGTAAGCTTGGTAGAAATACACCAATCATAATGGTTAGAGTATCCAGTAATGAATAAGGTACTTGATAATTATTTTTTGCTTTGCTCTTAAAAAGCATTACTTATAGAACTTACATCCCCACATATTCAGTCTATACAATCCCGACATAACCCGTGCTACAATCCAATATGAAAAATAATAAAATCAACCAATTAATTCATGATCGGCTTCTCCTATAAAATAAACGAGCACATTACACTTCGGTGTGACAAGCGGTCGTTAATATTTCACCGTTCATTGGGATCGCTTTACGTTAATATTGGTTGATTGCTCGCATTACAAACGAAATTACCGAGATATTGAAATCTGAATTAATAATGAAGAATTAATAATATTTTACGATTGTAGGATATGTACGTCCGAATGAAAACATGGAATCTGTTTGTGATCACGTGTCTGTCTGACCGTCAACTTATGTAGGATATATGTGTTTTTTTATTCATATGGAACCCTTTGTGCGCGTGTGCGATTTACAGAATTATTTATTCCGAGTAACAATGACTCATATAGTGTAACAATTAATAAACTTAAGACTATGTTATTGACACAATTACATGAACACACAACAAAATAATCACTGCCCCAGCTGAGGTGCTGGAGCGACGACTCATAATGCAGCAGTCCAGGCTGTCAGCAATCATGCCCGGGATGCTAATGGAACTGGCTCACACCCTGCGCGCCAAGGACGCACATCTTTTACGCATTAAGTATGCATAAAAGCAATTAACACGCATTTCCGCAAACATCCCTGATGCGCTACAGAAGCAAGGCAGACGTAAGCAGAGAGTTCCACTCCTTTGATGTGCGCATTACAAAAGACGTTTGGAAACGCTTAGTGCGAATTGGTGGAATAGCATTTCTACCTTAGAGATGGTAAGTTGCAGTGCGTCTGGATGTCCGATGGTAGAAGAGGGCCGAGGGGATGAGGTCGTGGAGTTCTTTGTGACACTCACCGAAGTACAATGTGTAGAAGACCGACAAGCAGGCAACCTTGCGGCAATGAGCCAAGCTGTGAAGCTTGGCATCCACCAGTTTTTCGTCGCCGATGAGCCTCTTAGCTCTGCGTTCCACCGAGTCAAGCGTGGCAAGCTGGTACTTAGCTATATATTACATGGAGAGTTTGCCTATTTGACCTCTAAAACCCAATATCTGGGTAACAAGGTTCAAGGCTTTGACCTGTTCTTTTGACTCAACCATTGCGTTTAATCTGTGACGAGTCGATGATAAATTTATTTCCCAAACTCTGAGTTTAGTATACCGTCATCATTTACGTCCACATTTATCCAATGCTAGCTTTATGCCAGCAGCTCCGTAATTACATACTAAAACCTTCCTCAAGAACCATTCTATCCATTGGTGAAAACAGCATGAAAGTCGGTGCAATAGGTTTTTCAGTTTATCGTGAAAAGACAGACAGACGCGGCGGTGGACTTTGTTTTTTAATATGTAGTTATAAGAGAAAAAAATTTTGAATGAAGTTCTCCTGAGTGTTAAACTTTGTAAGTAATGTCTTTATGGAGATCTGGAACGTATCCAAGAGGCTAATGCCTTCTGATCAGATTAACTATTTATATTCTTGTTATTATCGTTTATGATATTGCTTTAAGGGTATGAGCTTCTTAATTAGTCATAATGAGGACTTTTAATGTTGATTGAATACAAGGTTTCGTTGACGAATCCTATATTTTAGTGTTTCAATAGGCTTGTGTCCTGAAAAAATCGAATTAGTCCGTCAGTTAGATTATCAAAAAATATTTGACCCGTGTTTTTTCTTTTGTTACGGGAACCAAAATTGACGAAGTTACGACGCTTCTAAAATTCTCAATACGTCACACCTTCGCATAATTTTTAGTGAGTCGTGACGTCACGAGCCCCCACTGATTACACTATTGACAAAGATAAAACGCATCAATACTCGGGGTATTGATGCGTTTTATCTTTGTCAATATTCATTGATTTACAAAAACAAAAAATACATGTCCATTATTTTTCAATACTCTAACTGACGGACTAAATAGTTTTGCACTTTGTGGATGATGGAATCTAGCCTATTACCAAGACAGGTTTTTTGGTGGTTGAAATATTACCGTAACACAAATAATCGCTTCTAATTCTCAATACGTCACACCTTCGCATAATTTTTAGTGAGTCGTGACGTCACGAGCCCCCACTCGCGAGTTTTGATGCGTTTTATCTTTGTCAATATTCACTGATTTACAAAAACAAAAAAATAAGTGTCGATTATTTTTCAATACTCTTAACTGACGGACTAAATAGTTTTGCAATTTGTGGATGATGGAATCTAGCCTATTTCTGTTAACATGTGGAAGTGAACTCAAAGTGAACGACAAGTGAGCTGTCAAACCATACAACTTCAAATCATAAAACTCATAAAAGTTCAAATCATAAAAAAAAAAACAATGATAAAAATGTTATGGCTGAATAGCTGGCCGGTCACAGAAAAAAAAAAACGAAATAGTCGGGAAAGCGGCAATCCGGTCTTCATTTGTTTTTTCGAGTTTTGCTCATACTTTCGTATAGCAGAGATTTATATTAACACGAGGAGTTCATCAGATTCAGATTCGTGTTTTGTTTACTTTCCTTGTATTCGTAATGAAAAGCAGTGTTCACCTTGGGTGAAAAATTATTTAGTCCCTCGAACTATACGCCATCTCGGAACTAAATCAGTTACTTTCCACCCTGGATAACAATGCCCTATTTAACCACTTTTGACAAATATATAGTTTACAAGAGCAATAGCAATGAATGAGTCCTCTACTTTCTCATTTTCGTGACTAAATCGTCGAGTACCTAATGCATATTTCATCTACCTAGCCTTTTCCCAACTATATTACGGTTGGCTTCTAGTGAAACCTAATTTAGCTGAATACCAGTATTTTAAGTGGAGCGGCTGCCTACCAGACCTCCAAAACCTATTAAGAGGGTAACAAAGGAGTCAGATTTACTGGCTTCTGACAATCCATAAGTACTGCCAAAGAAATTCAAATGGCAGCCGGGACGAACGGCTTAACGTGCTTACCGAGGTAAGGAGGAAAACTCGGTATGTTAAGATGGTCACCCATCCACAGACCAACCTTGGCAAGCGTTGCTTAACCTTGAAGATCGACCCGTGTGTCTGTTATTATTTAGCCACGAGTTTCTCAATCATCAACCAATGCTTACACATATTTAAAATCACATGTTTTTTCAACAGCTAATCTTCCCAATAAAATCCACAAAATACAACACATTTTCCGCCTCACCGACAAAAAACAATGAACAGTAAAATGCAGCAGCATTTAAAAATCACATCGAACTCAACATTGGTTAAAAATCACCTTCAATTCCCGTTTAAAACCCCGGATATCAATTACGGGACACGGGAGAGAATTTAAAATCACTTGTCGATATGCAAATGTGATCCCGGTGTTCAATAAAGTCCCGCGCGGGACAGCCCTAGTCTCCGGACATCGATAGCTTCCGGGTACGGGACGGCCGAAGGATTCTTTTTTTACAACACTTTTGCGGTTTTTTTTCTCAATGGTAGTGAGCGGTAAGATGCTCTGTTTCAGGATTTCTTTTTAAAAATTGTTTTACGGTTTGATCGTTTGGAATTCAGATTTGAAAATCTACATACAACTAGGTACGATTATTTTTATTTTTAAAGTCAAATGACGGTGAAAATTCTCTGTGATAACTTTATTGTAAAATTTTCATTAATAATGACAAATCTACTGATTTTGATTCTACGTATTTTTGCATGATGCAGATAAATGCATTTCAAATTGCTATATTGTCCCACTGCTGGGCGATGGCCACATGGCTAAGCGCCTACATAATTATCAACAATAGGGACTAAGCATGTGATTTTTTTATATTCATAATGAAATAGTTTTTTGCTCTAGTTAACAATTATGAAATTATTTATTCATCAGCGATGAAGTTATAAAGATTCAAAGATTACAATTAGAAAGAGAAGTCCGATATGAACTTTGACGTCAAAGTCCATGGCGCCAATACAGCTGCCATAGAAAACAGCGTTTTTGCGAGAGGGACAGATATGTTTATTTAAAATGATTATGTCTCGTTTAGTGTTAGTATTATTTTCTTTATTATTTTTAGAAAAACTGTACAGATGTCACCAGTTCCTAGTGTTTAAGCAGTGGAGAAGAAGTGGCCAACAAACTCCCCAGCAACACATTTGTCTGTTACGGTTTAAGAAATTGAATTTAAACAATAAGTATTTTGCAAAGTAATTAATGCATGACACAAAAAAAATAATATCACTTTTTAGCAATTACACTATGATACTATAAAACAAAATACACACTCAAGCATTACCAACTTTGACTACAAAATACGAAGTGGAGCATCTTCCACCCCACTTCATCGGCACCAAAGTTCGAACATATATTTATAGGTCCGCTGAAACCATCGGAACGTGTGAGCTAAAGTGGGCCCCTCACACTTGTGTCCTGTCTCTCTCACACTCAGGTCCGGGTGTATAGTGCTATTCCTATCTAGCATGCCATTGAAGGGTATCGAATGTTCGGCGCAACAGGTTGATCGGTTCAGAAATAGGGCTGGCAGTTTGATTGGTTTCCGATACAAATTATTTTTGGGGAAAAATATTTTCCTGAAAATAATGGCGTTGAGTAAGAGGATTGAATAGAAATCTATGTGCTAACCGATCATTTCCGAAAGGCTACAGTGTAATATTATTTTATGAATTTACATATTTCAAAATGTGATCCATGACAACTTTTCTTCGGTATATGAAATAAGAGAAGGTGAAAGGACCCTTTTAAATGATCTGTCATACTAAAACTCTCTGCTCACTCTCTCTGTCAAGACAGCGGAGAGCAGAAACCGAGAAATTTTAAGGCGCGTCCCCGAGCAAAACGCAGCGCTAGCCGTTTTTTGTGCAGTTTTTGGGAGCTATTAACTCTTTATCTAAAAGAAATATCAACTTATACAAATTTCTACATAATCTTGGCTTCAAAATGGTAGATTTTTATTTTTTATTATTAAGTATAATGTTTAAGTAATCTCCTCACAACGAAACTACAGAAAAGAGAAATAATTACTGAAAACATGCATCTTCTCAAAAACTAACGATTATTTTGATTTTGTACTTACACTAATGGATAGGCAATTTAATTATGAACATTTTGGTAGAAGTATTTTTTTCAAACGACCAAAATTAGATTTAATAGCGATTTTATTCAACATTTTGAGCGTATTCGCTATTGTATCTCTTGCGCTGTTATTGAGGGAAAAAATGCTCAAGGTTATTTGGTCAGGGTACGGCCTTAACCAATGGAATTGTTTTAAATGTCAGTGACTCACGTGGTGCGGAGATTTTATATTGGAAATCTTTTCACTGTCTGAAACTGTATTTTTTTTCAATATTTTTGATTTTACACTCGATCCTTGATTCACTTTTGGAAAATTTGAAAATTATTTCAGGGAACTTCGGAGTCAACCCTATACCGACTTATCGTTTTTCAGCTCCGTGCCGGGACGTTCGACGGCCCGTACCGGAATATCTGTTATTGATAGGTTAACAGGTGCGAACCGAGCGTGGGGGATTTTTGTACCACGCGGCATTTGAGGGTTACGTCGTGTACCGACACTTTTTATGTGTGTTACGAAGAACTTTGAAAGAGATTAGAGATTGTAGGATTATCTGTGTTTGGTTAATTGTTGTGACTATACAGGGTTATTAATAGGCTTGTGTCCTGAAAAAATCTAATTAGTCCGTCAGTTAGATTATCAAAAAATATTTGACCCGTGTTTTTTCTTTTTTTACGGGAACCAAAATTGATGAAGTTACGACGCTTTTAAAATTCTCAATACGTCACACCTTCGCATAAGTGTTAGTGAGTCGTGACGTCACGAGCCCCCACTCCCGAGTTTTGATGAATTTTATCCTTGTCAATATTCATTGATTTACAAAAACAAAAAATACGTGACCATTATTTTTCAATACTCTAACTGACGGACTAAATAGTTTTGCAATTTGTGGATGATGGAATCTAGCCTATTGTAAAACACCGGCAACCTCTCAGGATAATGTTACTAGTAACATCATAACCAACAACTTTTGTTCTATGATTTTGGAAAATTCATCATATTAGAAAGCTTTTTCTTTTTCTTATGCTTCGCATAGACTTCGTAACATTTGGAGCGTTCAATTTAAATATATTTTTTTTTATGAAATCATGATGAACTAAAACTATGATGAATTTTCAAAAGTCATAGAACAAAAGTCAAAAATTGCCAATGTTTTACAAATAACCCTGTATTGTGTTTGTATACACCAGAGAGATGAAAAAAAAAAAGATTTCGTAGCTCCTTTTGGTCGGTATTCTGGTGTGTAAACGATATGAAATTATGGCACAGAAATGTTTTTTAGGAACAATCGTACTGTTCCGGTCAATATTTTATGTAAGTTATTTCATTGTTTCTGTAATAGAACCCTGTTTTAGTTCTTCTGAACCTACCGCGTGTATCTGACATCGACGCACAAACGATTTCCATGGGTCCAGGGCATGATTCTGGACACCCCAGTGTTGGAATTTTTCGTCGGTTCTTTTCTCATTTTTTCATTTTTTCAAGAGTACCACAAACAGGTATCAGCTCAGCTGAGCTGATATCTATTTGTGGTTTTATTCAGATTGCTCTTTTTAGTGAAATTAGTTAATTAATTATTTTTTTATTAAAAATCTCATTGGGTTAGGTCAGAATAACGATTATGAGCAGTCTAAAGTAAAAAAACCCTTGAAAAAAATGGGAAAAAAGCCCTGGACCCATGGAAATCGTTTGTGCGTCGATGTCAGATACACGCGGTATAACAGAAGTACATAGGTTTCTGGTATACTTCTATTATATTTGAATACTAGCTGCGTGAGTGACGGTTGAAAATCACCCGAAGACAACGTACTCCTTGAAAAAAAGGTCTTGTGTGTTCTAAAGTTTTTTATGCATGTTCAATGGTTATAAACTATTTGTGTATCAAATTTTTCAAGAAGAGTTTGCAAGAAATAGTGATAAAGCTCCATCCATCCATCCTAACAAACTTTCATATTTAATACTAGCTGACCCGCGCAACTTCGTCTGCGTCACATTTTCCATTAATGCTCCGCTCCTATTTGTCTTAGCGTGATGATAATTTTTCAAACTGGACCAGTAGTTCCTGAGATTAGCGCGTTCAACCAAACAAACAAACTCTTCTGCTTTATAATATTAGTATAGATTAAGGGCGGGTTGTATCAAACAGTTGGTTAACGTAACATACGTACGTCAAAAAGTTACGATTACGGACGATGTTTGACTTTCGTTAAATTAGAAGCGTTGTTTCAAAACATTCTGGTATAAATTCCTGCTCATCCCAATAGCTAAGTTATTGACACGGTTCCTACCTAAATAGCTTTTTTTGCATTCCACCACTTATTTGTGACATCAGAAGAACTGTATTGTATTGAGGAATTCAAAAGAATTTTCACAATATTGTTCTATTTGACGCAACTAAAGTTACGTTAACGAGTGCTCAGACCATCTTTTAACGTAAACGTTATATTTTACGTGCGTTAACGCTGACATTTTGTGAAACAACCCAATTTTTTGATTTGACGATAGTTAGCACCATTTTTAACGTTTACGCGTGCGTTAAGTGTAGTTGAAACAACCCGCCCTTAGGGCGGAGGAGCAACACCACATTATTTAACTCATAGCTTCCCACCTTCCCACACGCAACAACATCAAATTACTGACACCATTTTAACATCAACTTACTGACAACATTTTAACATCAACTTACTGACAACATTGAACAACAGCAAACTGATCATCCTTTAAACTCAATAAAACTACCCATAACACTCAATCAGCCCCTCTCATCCCTTTCCATCAAACATTTAACCCTTATCCCAATAAATTTTACAACCACCTACGATGGGTACCCATCGATCACGCCCTATACCCATCCCTCTTCACCTTGACCTTACACAGGTCGATCAGACCGCAGCCCTCCGATAAGTGACCTTTACTTTAAGTGAACTTTGGACGGTTAAGTTTTGTTCGGAATGGGTTAAGTGGGAAGTGTCGGGTTCAAGTTTGAGGAGGTGTATAGTTTTATTAACAGATTTCTCATAAGGAGGAGGTTCTCAATTCAGTTGTATTTTTTTATGTTTGTTACCTCATAACTCCGTCATTTATAAACCGATTTGAAAAATTCTTGTTTTATCTGAAAGGATATACTTTTTTGGTGGGTTTCATTTAAATTTTATCAAAATTTAACGACCACACACCCTTGTTTCAGAGTTTCTAAGCGACGTGAAGGGCCTTTGACATGGTTTATTTGACGACCGCCGGCTTCGTGTCTTCCAAAGCACGGAATCATCTTTATCTAAACTAATATTATAAAGCTGAAGAGTTTGTTTGTTTGCTTGAACAGGCTAATCTCAGAAACTACTGGTCCGATTTGAAAATTTATATATCATCACGCTATGACAAATAGGAGCGTAGCATTAATGGAAAATGTGACGCAGACGAATCAGCACCGGTCAGCTAGCCATAGATAAACTGTGTTAGAATAACAACAAAAACAGTATTACTTACCGTACCATATGCCAATTTTTTGTTAGTAAACGTTATTCCACGTACAGTAACCGCCCCAAGCCATTGATTCCCCATGGTACTAACATGAGTACATGTTATCATTACCTTCAAACCATAATATCCATACACACCATCATCGATTGGCCATGCCATATCGATTTTACAGTTGTTTGATAAAATTGTTACCTGCCAGTGATTCCCTATGAAATTTGTAAGGTGGGTTTTATTATAGAGTATGAATGCCCGAGGCTGGTGAAATATTAAAAGGAATCGAAGTAAAATGGATATTTGTAGTATTTTCGGGCTATTAATTGATTTTTCTCAAACATGTTTCGAAATTTGAGCATTATTTTGACAACCTTCTTTCAAATCAAAGTTGCTGTGCTAGCCGAGCAGCGGACTGCAAAGGTTGTATGAAAATCCATTTCTGTCTTGGTTTAGCAGCCAAATAAATTACATAGTAAACCCCTAACTGTCGTGTAATTTAAAAATGGAACGATCTTTTATTCAGAAATATGGCAACCAAGAAGGTAATTTATGTATAAAAGGTTTTGTTTAAATTTCCAACTGGCTTGCAAATAAAAAGCTGTATATTGAAAAAAAAAAACAAATGAACACTTTAACGCAGGAGAAAACATGAGACCGCAAATTAAAGAATTTGAGGTCTAGCAAGTACATATTGCTAATTCTTAAGTTTAATTTAACATGTTTTTGGTTGACAATTTTTTATATACTATGCCAATACGTGAAGATTTGTAATGGACAGTGAACGCAAATAAATTGCTTTCACTGGTAATGGGCTTGCTAGTGACTGCGTTTCAGTCTTGTTTTTATTAGCTATCAATTGCAACAAGTCCGATTCTGCATGGAGTATTGCACCCAGTTTTGGGATGGCTCAGATAAATATCAGCTTACCGGCGGCTCATCGCCGCAAGGTTGCCTGCTTGTCGGTCTTCTACAGATTGTACTTCGGAGAGTGTACCCAAGAACTCCACGACCTCATCCCACCAGCCCATTGGAGCAGCCATTGGAGGTCCAGACGCACTGCAACATACCATCCCAACCTTGTTGCTATTCCACCAATTCGCACTAAGCGTTTTCAAGCGTCTTTCACAATGCGCACAGCAAAGGAGTGGAACTCTCTGCTGCGTCTGTATTTCCGAACGCTTACAACCCTAATATCTTCAAAGTTAGAGTAAACAGGCTCTTTCTGGGTAAGCTCGCTCCATGGTAGAATTCGTCTGTGTCATCTTTGACCTAGACAAGAGTCAAAAACAAAACCCATCACCAATAATAAAAAAATAAGTGCTCCACGAACTAAATAAATTAATAAAACGAATTATTCAGGTTCTGTTTTCGACGGCATGCAGCTATTACATATATCACAGTTTTATTAGGAGAAGTCTAGTATAGTGATTAACATACTCGACTTGTAATAATAACCTTGTCATGTTACCATTCAACTCGAATATTGTAAAGCTTCGCACGGTGCGGATCAGTGTTTAAACGTCTCTTCACTGCTCATCACCACCATGGCCTACAACGATGACAGTGTCGAATACCCTGAAAACTTTACGGACCTCGTCAGTGACAGTACGCTGAACATTATTCACGGTATTTTGTTGGTGCTGACTCTGGCAGCAGTTATGTATGGAGTGACATCGTGGTACGTCATCAAGAAGTTTCGCCACTTCAAAAACTATGTGATTCTCAATACAATTACAGCGAGTGCTCTGTTCTTAACCTGGTTTATAATTGTGGAATTCATACAGGAGTCATTTTTTGAGACTTTCTCTGTATTTTTTACCTTTTATTTTATACTTTCGTATTATTGTTGGTTACTAGTGTTGTGCTATACTTTTTACGTGGATTTTGTTAAAGTGTTTAACATTGATATTAGCAGGAGGTACCTTAAGAGTAGCTTGTTTGGCTGGGGGATGCCTTTTGTACCATTCATAATAGTGCTGGTACCAACATTGTATTTTTATTTCTTTCGATCAGGCATAACATATTATGAGGTGTTTAATATTCTCGCCTTTTCAGTGGTATTAATACCACTAACGATAAGTTTGGCTATGTATTTAAAGGTTTTATTTTCTTTGTTTTTTAATAATAAATATTGTACGAGAACATCTAGTAAAAAATGGCGTCGCTTATATATAGCTACATTGATATTTGTATTCAGTAATATTATAGATTTTACAGGTCTACCAGAATTGTTTGGCAGACCGATCTTGGTTCTTGATGTGATAGGTGAAATTGGACAATACTTGAACGTTATCGCACTGTCTATATATTTTATAATATTAAAAAGTAATAGGGTGTTGTGGCGAGAGTTCCTGATGAAAAGAAGAAACACAAAGTCGCTCGAACTAAAGTGATTTTCATGACATATTTGAACATAGTAAAATTGTAAAAGATCAAAGTATTAAAAAAAAAAACCAGCCAAGTGCGAGTCGAACTTGCATGCAAAGAGTTCAGAACGAATGTAATTTTTATAACATATTATTTTAACACTTTACTTCTTTTAGATTTTCTTGTATCTATAGGTGACGCACTATGTCAGTTTAGTAGTAATGTTTAAACTAAGGTATTTCGTTTTGTTTGCCATGTAGTGTTCGGACGATATAATAATATTATGTACAGAATTTGTTTTGTTGCACAATCAACCGGTTCGATTCCCGGCTAGAAATACCAGTTTTAAAACAATATACCGGTTTCTCCAAAATCGAATGTTTAGTTGAAGTACAATAGTCATATCTTATATCAATAGTTGAACTCTGGTCTTTATGATTAAAAAGTATAATAAATAAATAATTCAAAGTTGTTTTATTTACCTATACTTGATTTTGAGCAGAGTGCTAATTCTACTAATGTTCACATTCGCATCTCTATCGCAATCTGTCAAAAATTCTTGATAATGAACAATGATATATAAAACTATAGATATGTTGTCCGCACTCTAAAATGACAACATGAAATGAAGCCAATTGGCCACATCACGCTTAGTTACGCACCAACCTGTCGCGCGACACTACGTTTGATTTGATGTCAATTTGACTGTAACTTATCCTGTGACGTAACTGTAGAAGTATATTTATCTCCCTCTAGCAACAGGCATCCCGCCGTACGGTGACATACTTTCTTTCCCTTTCTTCATGCGTATTAGTAGCTATCTAGTATTTTCGCCGTTTTTAAGCGCCGCGATGTTGGTTTATGACGTGTCTATATATAATACGTCATGATAATGAAGGTTTTTTTGACAGTTTGCGATTGAAATACGAATGCGAAAGTAGTTTAAAAATTAGAAGAATTAGCCCTCAGGTGTGACATTAGCATTATGTTAATATTTAGTGCTTGTTGGTGGTGGCGGATAAAATACAATAAACTTATGATATTGGTTTGGCTCCGGCCAAACCAATTTTATACTGGATATTCGGCGAGCTACGAGGCTGGAGCGCCGCCGGCCCTTTATCGCGTTATATGACGCGATCAGTTTGATTTGAAAGGAGAGTGACCAAAACTGGTAACAAAAAGTCTCAGGCATCAAAATCATAATTGTACAGAAATTATCTATATCTATACCAATATTTTAAATAGGTAACATTTGTTTATAAGTTTGTATGTAGGGGGTAATCTCAGGAACTACTGGTCCGATTTGAAAAATTATTTCAATATTAGATAGCCCAAGTATTGAGAAAGGATATAGGCTGCATATCATCACGCTAAGATTAAAAGGAGTCGAGCATTAATGGAAAATGTGACGCAGACGAAGTTGCGTGAGTCAGCTAGTTTTAATATAATTTGATTTTTGAACAGGGAATTTAATTTAAAGTTTAACAGTATGAATATTGTTTTACTGATAAACAACGCACAGCCGAAACTACCGGTCGTAGAAAGCTGAAACTTGGCATGTAGCTTCTCTACACTCCGTAGAAGAGCAGATAGAGAGGATTTCCCGAAATTCTTACCTACGGAAACAGGATAAGCGCATACGAAGTCGCGGGCAAAACCTTGTTAGTAGTGTTATTAATTTAGACCATCGTCCTTTCAAATTACAGAATAGGGAATTAGCATGAAAAAAAGTATTTATGATCTGAAGAGTTAATCTAAAAGTATTCGAAAATATAATACTAACAGTGAAATTAGAATCTAAATTGCTCGAAAAACGAGCGAGATACAATTATTTTAAACACATTTATCTGTCCCTATCGCAGAAACGCTGTTTTCTATGGCAGCTGTGTAGTCGTCGTGTAATTTGACGTCACAGTTCTTATCGGACTTCTCTTTCTAACTGTAGTCTTTGAAACTTTATAACTTCATATATGATGAAGGTATTTAAAAAATAATTTCATGATTGTTTCCTAGACCTAATAACGATTTTATTTTTAAAATAAAAAAATCGCATGCATATTCCCTATTGGCCCTTAGATGTCTAGTGCACGCGATCTCATAGCGACATGAAGACGGCGACTGTCGCAACCCCGTGCAGGGCACGCCACGGTAGTGGCGATAAGTCCCCTCTTTGAGGAGTGGCTTGAGAGGCGCCACGGCGTCTTCACCTTCCTCGTGACGCAGGTCCTCACCGGACACGGATGTTTCGAGAGGCACCGAGGCATTTCACGCCCGGGTAAAATGGGAGAGGGAGAGAACCTCTCGTCCCGGCCGTAGCGCGCACCGTAGGCGCGGGTCTGTGGACGGTGAGCTATGGGTAGCTCGCCGTCCGTACGTCTTATGACGACAGGCCGTATCGACGGCGCATTAGTGTTCCACGCGCGCCTCAAAGAGTCAGCAAACTGGGGGGGTCAAAAGGGTCGACGCCTGCCGGAGTTGCGGGACTATTCGAAAGAGATACCGCGGCTCCGGAACACATAGGGCAATGAAGGAACATGGATGAGTTTTAGTCAGTAAAATTTTGACACTCCCTCCCGCTCCGCCCAGAGCGGGAGAAGTCATTTGATGATTTCCCATCCCTAAAAAAAAAGAAAAAAAATATTTCTGGTGTAATAATTGAAATAACTTCAACCTACAATCCAACCAATCAAAACCAAAGAGACAAACCAAGAGTTTTCTGAGAGGCAATCCTACTGGGCAGTGGGCTAACGTGACGATATTGGCAAGAATGAAACCTGTATAATTTGAACTGTATAAATCACGAAGTATTTTTACAAACAAAAACCTCTCAGATAATCAGTCTTATTTTTTTAACTATAGATCTAGGTTTATCTATAGTTAAAAAAATAAGACTGATTACAGCTTTGTACGTAAAAAGCTGTAAAAGTTTAGTTTAACTCCAAAAACCTTGCCTCTAAAGAACCGTCACTCAGAAATCAAAATACGCTTTGAACCCACACGTAACCCGTAGTTAAACTCCACGTTATTAGTTGTAATGGACTATTGTTTAACCAACCACGAATAGGATAGATAACTTTCGACGATGCTGCTGCCACGTATCGCCTTTGTACAGACCTTTGCCGAGAAATATGGCCGCGGGCTGGGTATTGTAGACTGATGAGGAGCATAGAGGTGGCGGGCTGGATGTGATGTATTATTTACTAGCTGACCCGCGCACCTTCGTCTGCGTCACATTTTCCATTATTGCTCGGCTCCTTTTAGTCTTAGCGTGATGATATGTAGCCTATATCCTTCCTCAATACATGGGCTATCTAATACTGAAAGAATTTTTCAAATCGGATCAGTAGTTCCTGAGATTACCCCGTACATACAAACTTACAAACAAATGTTACCTCTTTATAATATTAGTATAGATTAAGTAAATAGTATCTTTAGATGTATTATATACTTTTTGTAGAATAAAAATTAAATACTAAAGGAAAATAACCGACAGACTTAAGCTTCTTGGTGTAACGTTAACATCTATCCTCAATCTTGGCCCTTTCATTGGGGATCCTAGCAAAGGTGAGACGGTACTTCACGCCGGAACAGCTTCTTAAACTGTATCAAGCGCAAGTTCGATCGTGTATTGTGCGCACAGCTAGAGTGGAATTCCCTGCCGGAGTCTGTGTTTCCTGATAGCTACAACCTGGGAGTCTTTAAGTCAAGAGTAAAGAGGATACTTTTAGGCAAGCGTGCTCCACCTTAGACCGCATCATCGCTTAACATCAGGTGAGATACTGGTCAAACGCGTGCCTATCAATAGTAAAAAATAAAATATATTTAGTAAAATATTTACATTTTTTTATTATTAATATTCAAGCTAAGTACTTGAGAGATTAAAAACTCCTCTAGTTTTCATTAGGTCTATGCTCGTTTGATCTCACTATTATGCTAAGTGATGTGTGGCTAAGTTCTTTGTGCGCGGACATCGGACGATAGTTCGCATAACTTTAACTAAACTGTGTTAATCATCGCGTAAGTTGTATTAGGTGCTCTTTGAAATAATTTATGTCATACAGGGTTATTTGTAAAACACCGAAAACCTCTCAGGACTATGTTGCTGACATCATGATCAACAACTTTTGTTCTATGACTTTTAAAAATTCAATATATTTTAGAATAGTTCATATCGGGATTGCTACCATGTTGTTGTTGTTGTTGTTGTTTGTGTTGGGATTGTTACTCCGTGATCATGGCGCTTGCAACAGTGCCGAAATATCGGAAACTCGCAAATAAAAAGGTACATGGTAGCAATCCCAATATGAACTATTCTAATGTTAGTGACCATGAAAGTTTAAAACAATATCATTATATATTAGTTCATCAGGTTTTCATACAAAAATTAAAAATATTTAAATTGAACGCTCAAAATTTTATGAAGACTATACGAAGCAAAATAAAAAGAAAGAGCTTTCGGAAAGAGATTGTGGCTGTTCTACAAATAACCCTGTAAATTACAGTTTTTTCCCGTTTTTGAGGGACAAGCCCGCAACACATTCCCAACCACTGCAACTCCTGAAAGCCAGAATCAACAGTGGTGACCACCAGAAAAACGCCGAGCTAATGAAGTTCGACGAGTCCCGGAGAAACGATTCAACTGTCTTGGATCCCGCATCGAAATTAATCAGAAGAGTACAGCGGAGAAGTAGGAAAAAATAAATATAATTTCCCTCCTTATCAAGCAGGAGTCAGATTTGAGTTAGGCCAATAGGCACCAAGGAACATATACAACTGGGTTAAGCCCAATTGCCAAGCAATACGGATTATATATTAACACTGAAAATAATGGGTCCTAAATTGTGAGCTACTTTTAATTCCAGTAATTCGTTCCGTCTTTGAGGGAATGGAAATCATAAAATGCCCGCTTTGCGCATAGTGGAAGTGTCAGACTCTGTCTAAAACTCACCCGTGTTCCTCCTTTTAATTATGAGTCTAGATCAGCGGCTTCCAGCCTTTATCTAACCTGGGACCACTTTGATTTCTTTGCGGTTAGCAGGGACCAGATATCAAAAAGAAAATTACCTAAACATTGCCTTTTTTTGTAAGGATGGGAAATCATCAAATGACTCCTCCCGCTCTGGGTAAAGCAGGAGGGAGTGTCAGACTCCTACTGACTAAAACCCATCCGTTTTCCTCCTAATGCCCTTTGCGTTCCAGGGCAGCGGTGACTCTTTCTAACAAATTCCGCAACTCTGGCAGAGTATTATTAAAGGACACATAAAGGTCGGATTACTTTTCCAAACGAATTCTATTTATAATGTGCACGTGTAAGGGACACGTGCTTGCTTTCAAATCACATTCAAATATTAAAAATAATTAAATCACAGCATACATAGTTTAATTCCGCCAAGCCCGTTCCATCATCGGACCACAAGACGTACGGCGATACGCCACCGGTACATGGTGGACATTCCACCTATACGCACGTAACGTTTTGGGAACACATTCATTGTGCGTACAGCTAAGGAGTGGAATTCTCTGCCGGAGTCTGTGTTTCCTGATAGCTATAACCTGGGTTTATCTAAGTCAGGAGTAAAATGGGTTACTTCTAGGCAAACGTGCCCCATCTTAGACCGCATCATCGCTTAACATCAGGTGAGATAGTGGTCAAACGTATGCCTATCAATAGTAAAAAAAAAACATCTGATAAAGTTTGCAGGGAAAATTTGACCAGAGATCACCAAATTCTTAAGAAGTTTAAAAGGTGCAAGGAGGCTTTTGCCCAACATCGGGAAGATTTATGTAAGAAAGAGTTATTTGCGCCATTTAATGATGCTAATCATAAATGTGCGTAGACGGAAACACTGGTATTCAGCTGAATTTGGTTTGACTGGAAGCCGACCCCAATAAAGTTGGAAAAGGCTAGGCATATGATGATTTGCTAAATGGGCTTAAATTACCTACTAATCTTCCGGCCGTATCTATACTTTTTGAGATAAATCTAACACTACTTTAGGCATTACTGTGAGTGTTTAACATAACTCAATACAAATTTATTATTTAAAAATTCATTTTATATTTTGTGACATTTTATAATATAATTTTGATAATTTTATTATCCTACTAATATTATAAATGCGAAAGTTTGTGAGTATTTATGGATGTTTGTTACTCTTTTACGCAAATACTACGGAACCGATTACGATGAAATTTGAAATGTAGGTAGCTGAAGACCCAGAATAACACATAGGCTACTTTTTGTCCCGGAGTTCCCGAGGGATCGGAATTTACACTACATTTTAAATAAAATTTATTTTCTAAGTTTTTAGAGTGTGACAATTTAATAATAATTTTGGTATTTAAATGACTTGTTACCAATATTTGTATGCTACAAAGGCCGAACACGACTGATCTTTTTATAAACAACTTGCATTCCTTTTTTGTACATTCATGTTTCTACAAATAAACATCTTGTCTTGAATTCTCATACCCAACCTGCAGTAGCTGTCCAATAACTAGAATAGGTACTGGTCATACCATGTCATCAAATCAGTTTCCCATATACAGAGGCCTTAGTGTGAGTTTTTTCGACTCACGTTCGAACGCGTTCGATTGCGAGCGCGTTAGAATTTAGTATGGGAAATTAGGTTCTACGAGTGACCACCAGGTGGCACTATAACTAAATTCCCATACTAAATTCTATCGCGCTCGCAATCGAACGCGTTCGAACGTGAGTCGAAAAAACTCACACTAAGGCCTCTGACCGATAAAACTATTCCACCCATACCAAAGACTTAGAATTTATGGAGCTTCCAGCCGTGGATATTAGAGAGTGTCCAGAGTTGCAGAGTTCCAGACCATTCCAGAGGCGCATTGCGGAGTGTCGGCACACGAACAATTAGAGCTCTTTGTCCGATATTCAATAGTGGGCGCCGAGTGCCGACCTGTAATAACGCCTCTGGTGTTTTGAATGTTGCGGTAAGATTAGTGTGGATAAAACTATTCTTAATTAAAACTTATTTTGACTTGAATGTACCATGGCGCTTGGGAGTGTCATGCTCTCTTAAAAGTTTAGCTGATGGTGGCGTATGCGTTTGATCATTTGGCTCCCTTCAAAATGGTTGAGCCGAACGGTGCTCGCGTATGCGTCATGTTGGTGAACGGGCTCCGTCAGTTGGGACAGGTCATTTCTCAGCTGCCATGATTGATTTTAATTATTTCTTTGAATTGTTCCTCTTTTATTCCGGACGCTTTTATCCTGCTCGTCGTTTACATCGTTATCACATATTGTATGTATAATTTCAACCCGATGTAAATAAATATTTATAACAATTTGTAATTTTTTAAAGAGTGTCCGTGGAGTTTCTTGCACGTTCTTCTCCATAGAGATTTACGCTTTGGAACGTGCAAATAGCTTCAACTTTTTGGACCGACCGACCTTGACAATTCAAAATTGCCCGTAAATGGTTTGAAATAAATGCTTGAATTTTGATTTTTTTTGACTGAAAGTGGTTTAAAATAACCTAATTTCTAAATACAGAGCAATTTTTTTCCAATTTTTATTCCCGTACTAAATGAATTTATTAGAGTAGAAGAAAAATCGAGGTCAACCCTTTTTTGGATGGGAAATCATCAAATGACTCTTTCCACCCTGGGTGGCGTGAACTTTATTGTTCCAGAGCCGCGATAACTCTTCAAACCAATTCCGCAACCCAGGACGAGGTTAACCCTATTTTGACTACAGGGAAAGTCAGAGTTTTGTGCGCCCTTTTCTGGCTAGTAGATAATATTATGTCTAATTTGATAAATCGATCACTCATGCACTTCGCAATACATGACCGAAATCTACACTAATATTATAAAGAGGAAAGATTTGATTGTTTGTTGGTTTGAATTGAATAGGCTCCGAAACTCCAGAACCGATTTAAAAAAATATTTCACCAGTGTGTAGAATGGACTGTCCGTATGAAAATAGGCTATATTTTATCCCGCTAAAATAAAGGGTATACCCGTACGAAGTCGGGACGTGCAGCTAGTACAAAATAAAAATTTGCGCGATCTAAAACTCTAATGCAGGGCCAAAATCTTAGCATTCAGCACTTGGAGCCACAGCACCAATGCAGCAGTCACAATAAAAAAAAACTTACCTCCAAAAAAAAAAAACAATTAGAATTCACCGGTCGATCCACCCTATTCCAACGCCAGCCCCTAGATGGGCAGTGCCCACGGCGACGTATCTAAGCTTTCGCACAATTTCCTATCGCACTGCGGAGCACCTTTCTAGCTCCGGGTGGCCTGTCGAACCACCTAGGTACCGCGTAGGTACCCTATAGGGTACGCTGGGTACCCACAGCGTAGGGATGCGAGAGAAAATTGTTGCTAAAGCCATTGTTTCGACGGGGAACGTGTCGGGGTGTAATTATGTTAACGCCTGAAGGTAGTTTTGTTGGCCAGTGATTGTTAATTGGTTTTAGTTGTCTTTTGTATCGCTTTTGTTGGGTAGGTTTCTTGTGAAGGTATTCTTTGTAAAAGTATTGGACATCTTAAGTCCAGTTGCTGCACGATTTGAATTGTGAAAATATTTAAAACATCGTAATCTGTCAATTGCTTGAAGTAGACAGACGCAGAGTGATATTATTTTCATTGAATAGGATTATCGATATCTGGGATCTGAACTTCACGTGTCCGGTGACGTCTATTTCGACATCAAGGCTCGCATAACGGCAGCGTGGGCAAAATGGCGTGAGGTGACTGGTGTCATTTGTGACCCATTTAACTTTTTAACACAGTCGTCACTTTCACGCAGACTTCAAAAGACACACCAATTTTAAATCTCTGTTCTGTATTTAAGTTTTTAGAAATAAGTTCTTATTCCAAAAATTCCTCAACAGAACCACAGAAGCAGTTTTCATTTCGTACTCAAATCATCTCGAAAATGATCCTCAAATAAACGGCGACATAAAATATACACACATCGTGTGTGGCCATTAAAACCGCGTATCTGAGGCTCCTGGCGCGACGGTGCGATTTATTTTAACACATTTTGTTTATAAATGATATAATGCGATACTCGCGCGTTACGCCACAGAAAACCGTCTTTGTAACGAGACGTTCGGTATCCATATGGAGTTGTTAATACATATGAAGGTACTAGCTGACCCACCTAACTTCATCTGCGTCACATTTTCCATTAATGCTTCGCTCCTATTTGTCTTAGCGTGATGATATTATATAGCCTTCCTCGATAAATGGGTTATCTAACACTGAAATAATTTTTCAAATCGGACCAGTAGTTTCTTCCTAGGGGAAATTGAGATGGAATGCTATTACTATACTATGCTCTTGTCTAACGGCAGGTGGCTTGGACCATTCGCGGAGCCATCGGCATATTTTATATAATATCCAGTGAAAAAACAAGGACAAATCACAGCCCACAACAAGATAAGACAAAAATTGAAAACGACTGAGACTCAGGACGCCGCGATATTAACCTCTATTAAAAAAAAAAAAAACAGAATCTATCCTCTTTGTGCTAATTTTTTCAAAGTATTTTATTTTAACATTAATGAAAAAGACATGATCCAATCATTTTGTTTGATTTTTGGTAATTTGAGATAGGAAAGCAATAGTCGCAGTAGAGACTGCAATTTGCCGTCTCATCTCTCCTATTTCCTCATTATATGATTGATTTTCAGTCGCTTAGTTACAGCTAGCTCACCTAACTCCCTCCAAAATAAAATCCTGATACATTCGCACTAACAGCTCTATACAAATCCCCGCATATGGTGTGCTAAGAACGCTCACGTACATTTTCTAGCACTCCGGTTTATGTAGGGCATTTATTCTTAGAGCTACCCCTGTCCCCGAGGGGTGGGTACCCTGTGTTTTGTGTACTTTATCATCGCGTATTGATGCTTTATTTGCACTGTTTTCGTTTGTAATTGTGTGTTTTTACGTGGGTGGAAGTAGTGGGTGGGGTGAGCGAAAATTGGCAATTTATTGATTGTCATTTGTCATTGTTATATTGTCATAGAGTGGTGTTATGTCTTTGGCAGTGGTCGCAGTGGATTGATTCATTCTTTCTATCCAATGTTTGTCTATTAGTGATAAGGCTTGGTGGGAAAAGAAATTGACCGATGGTCTCTCGTGTTATAATTTTTGGCTTCTCATCAGTTGAAACGCACATTCACACCCACCCAACACCCATTGGGGGTCCCCATACTTAGAACTGAATCTCTAATTTTTTTTTTCATCAAACCCATACGTGTGGAGTATCTATGGATAGGTCTTCAAAAATGATAATGAGGTTTCTAATGTAATTTTTTTTCTAAACTGAATAGTTTGCGCGAGAGACCCTTCCAAAGTTGTAAAATGTGTCCCCCCTTGTAACTTCTAAAACAAGAGAATAACAAAACTAAAAATAATATATGATGTATATTATCATGTAAACTACCAGCGAAAATTGGTTTGAACGAGATCTAGTAATCAGGATTTTTTTAATACGTCATAAATCGTAAATCGCAACTTTTGCTTATAATACAATACCTACAGGTTTGTACGGAACCCTCGGTGCGCGAGTCCGACTCGCACTTGGCCCGTTTTTTTAATAAATAGTGCAATGTAAGTGATGTGGCTGTGCTTAATTTAAATAAATAAACTACAGATCCCTGAATACCCCTGCGAAGAATACAGCCATCGTTAAGTAATTCACGTAGTACAGTACGAATACCCCTTTAACTAAGTACTCTGCCCACCCCAAAAACAAACAAAAGAAGAAAGCCTGTACATCAACTGATAAGAAATACGAAACACACCAATTTTATTCAATCATATATGTCTCTAATACTACGATATATTTCTTATACACACTCACATTTCTATAGTCATAGCAATTTTAACCCTTACAATGCGTAGGGGGTACATTTGTACCCCATGGAGGTGGTGATTTATCAAAGTATTTCGCACCTAATAAATAACGTACATATTCGCTTTATATTTGTATGGTACATGTAATATTTTAACTGTAAGCTTAGAGTGTGATCGAGAGTGTGTTGTTTTGTTTTGAAGAGGATTTTTAATTGTGGATATAGATAGAATATATATAATTGATTGTGGTTAGACCAATAGGCTTTCTATTCATAGAATTGAAGGATGAAGGATGATCCGGATATATCCAGAATTTTTAAGCTACTTGCTTTAAAATTCTGATATGCCTTGAATCTTTTGGGAATACATTCATTGTACAGCTAAGGAGTGGAATTCCCTGCCTAAGTGTGTGTTTCCTGATAGCTACAACCTGGGAGTCTTTAAGGTTACTTCTAGGGAAGCGTGCTCCATCTTAGACCGCATCATCCCTTAAAATCAGGTGAGATAGTGGTCTAAAGTATGCCTATCAATAGTAAAAAAAAGTGAATTGCAAAATATGAAATGGCAATGCTTCATCAGATCAATCTGCCTAGCTCTCTATCAAACTTCGTATGTTAAGTTCATCTTTCAGCCTAATTAGAGGCAGCTGAGTTCCAGTATATTACATGGAGTGACTGTCCTCCACAACTCAGTAACTGGGTAACATGGTAAGTAGGTACCTCTTGACAAGATTCATGTCAGATTTTCTAGCTTCTGACTATCCGTTATGACTGTCAAAGATTTACAAATGACAGCCGACATGGCGATGATCTATGGAACTGAATTGGCTAGCAGTGTCTGCCATTACAGTTCGATATAGTCAGTTTCCTGATAGGTCCTATATCTGACCCCTTCTTGCATCCGGAAATAAAAACTGGTGTTATATTTAAATGATCTAAGGAAATCTGGAGAGCTAAAAAGGCTACTTTAGGAGAATAATATATTAAGCACACAACAATCTGTCTAATTTTATTTTCATCTTTATTGCTGAAGCATTAGGTTCAAAGTGGATTGGAAAAAATTGACAGTGACGGGTAGCGAGATTTGCTTACTGATTTTGCTAAAGTGACTTTTTTGGACCCGCAGATCTAGAATGCCTTGTTGACTTTAAATTTTTATAAAACTATTTATTTGAAAACTAAACACAGTCAACAAAGGTACTACAAGCTTCTTTCGTAAGAAAAGATAGATCGATATCGTAAGGAAAAGAATACCTAAAATAATCGTAAAAAGGTGACGGCGTATACTTCATTTTTACGTTTTCATTACGAAATGCATACAAATAGCCTTCTGAAATACACCATTCCTTTTACAGCTTCATAATAAAAATATGAAACATTTCATTTCCTTTTTCTTTTTACCCTTTTTTCACCAAAATCCAATAGCACTCCAGTGTATTAAGTCTATTGAAGATTTATATGAACAAAAACTGCTTCCCGCTATTTTAGTATTATCCCGAACGGGGCATATCTGAGCGACATTTTTGCATACCTTAGGGGAGAAAAAAATATTTATCTTAATACAAACCAACCCACCTAAACCCACATTTCACAGCAACTGTCATAAATGTAGGGGTCTTGTTGGACCGGTCGACGCAAATAGTCACATGCCATTCGGTATTATGTCATAAATCATAATATTGGAATATTTTTTGAGGTATGATATGAAGTTGGTACATTGTACCCTTATTGAAAGTTACTGTGACAAATGATGCGGCGTTTTAGGGTTAGTGTTTTGGTATATTGAATTTTTGGTATTATTTTTGGATTTAATGTTTTGGTAATAAAACGCAGGTCGTTTTGAAATGGAAAAGACACATTTTAAAACAGATTTTCAGGCTTAGTACACACCTTTGTTTATGGTGATAGATACTTTACTTTTTAGGATCCAGTATACAAAGAGTAACCAACGGAACCCTATTACTAATCTGTCAATCTGAAAATTTCAAAACTTGTGCATTTATTTTGATGCTACAACAACAAATAATAAAAAAATACGGTTTATGGTACGAAACCCTTCGTGTGCGAGTTGACTCAGACTTGGCCGGTTTTTTTTATCAACCTAAATTACCTTTACTACTACTACTGAGGAGCTCGTGGCTAAATAATAACAGCCGCACAGGTCGATCTTCGAGGTTAAGCAACGCTTGTCGAGGTTGGTCTGTGGATGGGTGACGAGTTTCCTCCGTGCCTCAGAAAGCATGTTAAGCTGTTGGTCCCGGCTGTCATTTGGAGATCTTTGGCAGTCGTTACAGATTGTCAGAAGTCAGAAAGTCTTTGGTATTCGTATAACGCCTCTAAGTTATCACGCCAACATTTCCTAGGCCTTCTTCGGCGACGACTCACGTACTCTCGCTCCCTACAGAATATACAGAAGAACCAGCTTCTGTATATTACCTCTTACTATCTGCTACCGGCAGCTTTGCCCGCTCGACAAATTATATACGAAAACCTTCTTCGAGAACCACTCTATCCATTGGTGAAAACAGCATGAAAATCGGTGCAGATTTTTTGACTTTATCGCGAACAGACAGACAGACGCGGCGGTGGACTTTGTTTTATAATATGCAGTGATAGTGATAGTGATCGTGATAGAGATAGTGATAATGATAGACAGTGATAGTGATATTGAGTAAAAAAAAAACACGATAGCATATTCTGGTACTTCCTGCGTGATCGATTATACTGACTGCCCTAAGTTTGATGTTATCAGTTTCCTGATAGTTAGGGTAGTTTCGGGTATTATGGCCTAGTCGGCCAATATGGCTTACTAGCTGACCCGCGCAACTACGTCTGCGTCACATTTTCCATTACTGCTCCGCTCCTATTTGTCTTAGCGTGATGATATATAATATAACCTTCCTCGATAAATGGGCTATCTAACACTGAAAGAATTTTTCAAATCGGACCAGTAGTTCCTGAGATTAGCGCGTTCAACCAAACAAACAATCAAACAAACAAACAAACTCTTCTGCTTTATAATATTAGTATAGAAGTATAGATATTATTTTCTTTGAAACTAACAAACGCTACCGGCGAGAATTCCTTTAATTAAAAATTTAACGTTTATTATTTTTAGGTTTCGATGTTATAAAAATTTTAATTGTTGATTACTATTAAGTCCAAAGAACTGATTAAACCAATAAAGACTGTTTGATCTCATGAATCTCGTAATTTATTTCCAAAAAGGCTTATGATATGCCATATTACCCGAAGTTACTCTACTCTGTCTGACCTCTTACTTGCCTCTGGCAAACAAGACATAATCCTTATATTAATCGACTCAAGCCAAAGGCCTCATCTTACCACTAACTTATCTCTTCTAAATAACATTTTACATCATCGACACGTATCAATCAAAACCAAAAACACTTCATTAAAAATAAAAGTTTCCCAAAAAAGGTCTGGTAAGATGGCTCAAAAAGCGCGATAAACTTCCCTTCAGTATAACATTGAACAACCATTGTTAGGAAAGACAAATGCTTGTAAATTGAACGCAAGTGTTAAATCAAGCGTATAATTAGCTCAAATATTTGCCACGGTTCGAACAAAGAAAACATTGGTAAGACTCTCGATTGTCTGAACAAATCGGGGCGGTAAGATGGCGCACTATGTTTGCAGAAGTAAGAAGCTTGAGATATGAAGAGAATTATTAGCACTCGGTTTTAGAAGTTGTTTAGTAGGTTTTGTTGGTATCATTTTAGTTAAAATAAGAGAGCTAATTTAACATTAGGAATCTTCGTCACTTAAATAATAACGTAAGCTTTAATACCTAGAATGACAGTAAAACATAAAACAAGAATTTTGCTAAAATCATTTACTTTGGGATTTTTACGCAACGACTCTTTGCTTTGCTTTGTTTTCAATACATAAAAGTCCATCTTGTTAATTATTGAATTTCCTAACTATGTATAGACTTTTATGACCTTACACACGAGCAGGTGTAAAGTAATCTTAGTAGGTTTTATTACAACACATATAATATTTTAATCAACCTATACTGTCCCACTACTGGGCAAAGGTCTCCTACATAGTCTATAATCTAAAAGAAAGTCTTTATTTCAGGCGTACAACCCATACATGTGACAGTAAATAAATAAGCAAAAATAAAATCAAAATAAAAACTGTTATTTCAAAAAAAATAATTCATTACAGAAGCGCCGTCTTACCAGCCCCCGACCTCAAGAGGGGTAGCCTCAGATACCCCATGTTTGGCGCACCCCGCCGTTTGATCCCGACTCTAACAAGACGCCGAGATGTTTGTCTAATCATTTGAAACTTAATACTTGTGTCTACACGACTTTTTGTACCAAATTGGGTAAAACAATTGACTGCCTATAAGCAAGCTTTTCTTGTCACCGTGACAGTATATTATCTCTGATAATATTAATATTTATGTTGTAAAAGACAAGGACAATATGTCTTTCTATTAAATTACCTATTGCATTTATTAAATTTCATTTATTTCAACAACAATTTTTACATTGTGTCGAAATTTCATATTAAAATAAAAAACATTTGTATTAAAAGAGTTACACTATAAATCTTGACACCAATAAATTAATTAATCAGGAAAAAAATCATTTAGGTACACTTTCCAATAAATAGAATTAAAATATATATATATCGAAACAAAACATGCAAACAATAAGAAGCATGTATTAAGAAGAAAAACCTAACTCCTGAAATAAAGGTATTACATATCTAGCTCAAGAGTCAGGGATTCAAAATGATTGTAATGTATGTTTTTTAAATAAACTATTAAACGAAACTATCTCTTCGTTGCACTTCACAATTGCGAAAGAGAGATATGTACTGTCACGGTGACAAAAGTCACCAGTGCGTGCATAGTCTAAGACTCAAATAATTAATCTCTAAATAAAGGCTATAATTAAGTTAATTAATAATAAGCACATGTTTTAAAATTATTAACTGATTTTGTGTACATCATACTTATTGCTATGCCCTACAGGGTCGGCTATTGTATCTTAGCTTTCACACACTATGGAATTGCAAATAAGATACATATGTATATGAATACTACCGGTCGATTGATTGTGTGTGAAGTGAGCTGTCCTTCCATCGTGATTACCAAAATGGATTGATAGCTCATTTCGTGATCACTTCACCCAAATCTTCACTTCGATGTCCTGTGACTATTCTGAAAATTCTAACTTGGAAATGTCAATCCATCTTATCAAGGTGAGTGCAGTTAGTGGATGTTTTCAAATAACTTCGACACAAGTAACTTTTATGCAAATAATAATAAATATAAACGCAAGATTTTATGCAAATAATTGTCTTCACTACATATTATAAAACAAGGTCCTCCGCCGCGTCTGTCTTTCTGTTCGCAATAAACTCAAAAACTACTGCACCGATTTTCAAAGTTATATTTTATACTAAAACCACGAGAACCACTCTATCCATTGGTAAAATAAAACATGAAAGTAGTTTTTGACTTTATCGCGAACAGACAGACTGACAGACGCGGCGGAATACTTTGTTTTATAATATGTAGTGATTTGTCAAGTTCCTCTGTGTAAGAGGATTCCGGGTGAAACTCGCTTCCATCTTCGGCCTAATCATCACTTTCCATCAGGTGAGATTTGGGCCAAGAGTTTCCCCGTTTTGTATAAAAAATAATAAAAAAAGCGGGCGAATCCGCGGTCATCAACTAGTTAAAAATATAATAAGTACTTTAAAAATCTACATAAAATCATTTTTCAATATAATTTAAATCATATCTTAAATGTCATGCACTATGTATAGTGTTGGTACGCAAACAATCGATAGTTTAAATGCATAATATATGTGTTGTTGCCTCGTCGAGCAAAGGGTCCCGCCTCGAGTAGCTTCGAAAGATTAAACATTTCGCGGGAGCACTATTAATCAGATCGCCGATTGCACTGACTAAACATTAGTTTAGGGATGTGAAGCTGACGGTGGAGTGAGTGGTTTATCGATATCGATAAGTGTTTAGATAGTTTTATACCAGTGTAGGTACGCACAGGACCGGATGTGGGAGGCCTATGTTCAGCAGCGTGTTTAAGGACAAATGCATTGAAATATTTTATCTTATTTGTCGTGGAATGTAGTAGAAAACTTTCTATTAAAACCTTCCCACCATTCAAAATTATTGTTATCTGTTCAGGTGCGTCGGTAAATTACATTAGAAAACGCCTTGTGATGAATCCTTAATAAGGAGTTTTAAAATAATGCGATACTGCCGCCAATTTGATGTGTTTACTTCATAGTAACAAATATTGTAGTCAAAAATAAATTAATCTGTCATATTAATTAACTGAGCTTGTTTCGCCATTCTTCTCAGGGGACGTTTGTTTTTACACTACATCTATCGACTACATCTATTGTTTTCTAAATTATATTTACATAATACATTTTTTATACCACTTATGCAAATTAATTACAAAATTGTCAACGTTACAAAAACTTTTACTTCAACTACCAAAAGCTCGTCTTTACTAACCCAACTAACAGATTCATCGAACAAACAACAACAACAAACTATTTATCGATACAAACCGCAACTCTGCACATCCCTACTCAAAACCCAAAGGGATCAGCAGAGCCGCCCGGTTAGTGTGAACTAAATGAATCATTAATAATGTAAACCTAACGCGATCCTGACCGCAGACATCGATGTCGAACGCCCCTCACTAGCGTTTAGTGATGTCCATAATTTATTTGTGTATTGGCTTTGATTGGAAGTGTTGAGTGATGTGTTAACGGTAATGCAAGGTTAATGAGTTTGATTCATTAATATTGTGTATGTTGTGTGGCAAAGGTTGGTTATTGGATGGGTTAGCATTGTATCAATGATTTTTTAAGTTTGGTTTATTGGGTTGACGTACACAGATAAATAAATCGGTACAGCCAAGATAGTAGCAAACTAGCAGCGTGGGTAGGCTTTTGTTTTGTAAATATTCTAAATCAAACTTGAACCCTGTAACATTCGTGATAAAGTTGAAGATCTATTGAAGACACTTGACAGATTGTTCTAGCTCAAAGTGCTGTCGTCTGGACAATGTACTGACCAATTAATTCAAAATTAAAAAAAAAAAACAAAATTCAAAAGTCATTTATTAAAATTAGGCTGAGAGCCAGCACTTTTTGAACGTCAAGTTTTGCAAAAGACAGTCCCCCAAAACTCCCGCCCGTCACCACTTCCTAGTGTTTTAGCTGTGGAGAAGAAGTGGCCAACAAACTCCCAGCAACACATTTTGTCTGTTACGTTTTAGGAACTAGAATTTTACAATAAATAGTATACAAAGTAATTAATACATGAACCACAAAAAAATGAGCACTTGTCAGCTAGCACACTATGACACTAAAACAAAATACACACTTAAGCAAGTGTTGACATATGTGAATTAAATAAGTATAAAAAAAAGATTGAACTACATAGTCATATAAATAAATAATAAAAATAAATAAAAAAAAAAACAATATAATACAGATTATATAGTAGGTATGACTAAGGTCGATGACTATTACCTCGTTAATTAGTCGAACTTGCCGACGGTGAAGGTCACGGAAATCGATTAAAGTCAAGAAGAACAGGACATGTTGTTTCAGCAATGCATATTGAGGAGATCCATGTTCAACTATTTTCTTTCTTAAATCTTTAAAAACACTAAAGTAGTTTCTACAAGCTTCTATAGAAAATCAGAAATTGAATGCGATCTGTGGATGGGTTACCATCTTAACATATCGAGTTTCCTCCGTTAAGCCGTTGGTCCCGGCTGTCATTTGTAGATCTTTGGCAGTCGTTACAGATTGTCAGAAGCTAGTTTATTTGACTCCAGTCTTGCCAAAAAATATCGTGTTACTAAGTTAATCGATGGGTTGTGAAGGTCTGGTAGGCAGCCGCTCCACGTAAAATACTGGTATTCAGCTGAATCCAGTTTGACTGATAGCCGACCCCAATGTAGTTGGAAAAAGGCTAGGGAGATGATGTCGATGAATGCCAAATTTCATCAAGATCTATTCAGCATCCATTTAAGCTTTTACATTTATAATAGTAACAAGATTCCAAGCACAGACTGTTTTGTAACTTTTTGTAGCTATAGAAAAAAAATCCGACACAATAAGTTTCTACTTTCAAATACGATCTTATTCAAGTTTACGAACCCCTCAACAGCATAGGCCATTGTCAAACACAGACAAAACTTTAACCATACAGAGGAAGACATCGCATCCTCCTGCCAAAATTACTTACCAAACAAACACATAGGTAAGCATATCAATAAATAATATAATTCTGCCAACGGACACAACGGACGGTGACCACCACCCTACGCAGTTGACAGCCATTTTGAAAAGGGCTCGGACATGACATGCCAGCAATTTCAGGGTTGCCAACAACAAATATTTATCGGGGAAAATTCTTTAGTAGGTTTTTTTTTGGCGAGGAATATAAATTGTTTTTTAAACTGAAAGGGTTGGGTTTGGTTTAGTAAATCGTGTGGAATCGGTTTCTGTGGGTTTTCTTAATGGAGAGGCGTTTAGGTTAGGATGGGTGGTAAGTAATAGAGCGGTGGATGGATTCTTTAGATGGATTGAGGATCTATCTATTTTTCTCCGACGATTATTTTTTGCATTTGCCTAGTACCTGTTTTAAATAACGATATTCTTTTGTGTAATGTAACCTCCAACACAAATTATGATTGCTTTTAGTTTAGTTACATAACTCTAAATAGTATCATCTGTGGCCTCCGTGATCGAGTGGTTTAGGCGTTTGCCTTGTGACTCGACGGTCGTGGGTTCGATTCAAGTCACAGTCTGTTTCTCCGGTCAATTATTCCTAAATTCACAACGGATTTTGATACGGTTTGCATTTATAGAATGAGTGATAAACAATAAATGTGTACAATATGTGTATATCGGGTCCATATTGGCTCACCTAAAGTTTTTTACCCAAAATTGTTCTTCCTAATGATTTGTAATCCGAATGATCACTCTTCCTAAAATTGTTCATCCTAAAGTTTTCATTCATAATATTTGTAGTGCTACCGGCGATGTTCAAAACACTCATGTTTCCGAAAATTGTGATTAATAATATCATTAATGTCCTACTGTTTTTTATCATAAAGGTAAACCATAATATTATTATAGAAAAATTTCGTGACCAATCGCGTAGTTGGTCACAGTTCTAACTTAACCTAACCTATGGATATCTTTGCAGGTAGAGACCGCTAAAAATAAATAAAAAGAAATCTAAACAAAAAAGGATATGACTATGAATAAAAGTGTAAAAGATAGTTATGTTGAGAAAATATAGAAAAACAAATAAAAGTATAATATATGTTTATTGCTACTGACATTATGAAGTTGAATGCTTCGGAATTATGAACATTAGATACAGAGTAGTTAGGAATTGTGATTGTTAGGATGACAAATGTTAGGAAGAACATTTTCGGATTTCCAATTATCGGAGTTGAAAATTTAGGAGAACTTTGGCGCACCCGTGTATATCATTAGGATTCGTGCAAACCCGGAGCAGATCGCTGGCAAAGTACAAATTAGTCGCATTGAGCAGTTCTGAAAATCATAAACCGTAACTCATTAGTTAACTTATTATATGTTTTCGGGTAAGTGAAAACCAATTGTAATTCTAATAAGAAATCAAGAGTCTTAACAGATTTTAACACGTTAAAAATTCTGGTTCTTATTAACGAAATAATTACTAAAACGAGAACACAGTGGCAACCCTAGCAGTCATCAACAGATGACAATCGTTCAACAACCGGACGCCTCCTCGCGTCCAGCGTGACGTTCAATATCCAGCCTGCCATTACTTAAATACACGTCTTATCTGATCGAGAAATGGGACATTGGCAACCCCTGCCTTACTGGAGAGGGCTACTTGTAATTATATCTAAATGAAATGTGAAATTGACTTGGAATTTCATTGATTCACGGTAAGAGTTTCAACGCTTTTTCTTGCGCATTCATTTGCTTTTCCCATCATCATGTGCCTAGCCTTTTCCCAACTACATTGGGGTCGGCTTCCAGTCAAACCGGATTTAGCTGAATACCAATGTTTTACGTGGAGCGGCTGCCTACCAGACCTCCACAACCCATGAACTGGATAACACGGTACTTCTTGGTAAGACTGGAGTCAGATTTACTGGCTTCTGACAATCCGTAACGACTGCCAAAGATCTACAAATGACAGCCAGAACCAACAGCTTAACGTGCTTTCCGAGGCACGGGGGAAACTCGGTATGTTAAGATGGTCACCCATCCACAGACCAAGCTATCTACAATATATGCTTACATTTGCTATCCACGATCTGGTTAAAAGATAATAATAAGATTGGTTTGATTGGTGGTCTCATCTCACTTCTTGAGCATCTAACTGCTAATAACTGACATAAAATTGGAAATCTAAACAATTTTTCATTCTTGCAAACACGAAAAGAGAATATACAGCAGTGCTATTCTGTAACAACATTTTCGTGTCTCGACAGCGGAATCCGAGGTGAGTTTCAAATTCGTATAAATATAAGACCTTATGACGTGTGAAATAAAGTTCACTTTGTAAGCTTAGTCACTCAGGTGAAGTCGATATCGAAATGGTTATTTACAGAATAGACTAGCTGTAGTTGTGTAGAATCATACCCACATTCATACAAAAACACTTATTACAAAAAAACACACGATGTCTACATCTCTTTTATTTGGTTCTCCTTTTGCAGGTATGCTGGAAGAGATTTCTTAAGAAATAAGCATCACCTTTGTACCTACTTTTCTGTTTCCTTTTTTTTATATTTATGTGTGTGTACATAAATGGTTAAATAAATAAATAATCGACTTCCAAAAAACACTACTAAGTATAAAATAACCTTCATTTCGGAAGTCGGTATTTTTGGTTTTGCATCTTCGTTTTTAACCGACTTCCCAAAAAGGAGGAGGTTATCAATTCGGTTGTATGTTTTTTTTTTTTTATGTTTGTTACCTCCGACAATTATGAACCGATTTGAAAATTTTTTGTTTTATCTGAAAGGATATACTTGCAGATTAGTCCCATTTAAATCATATCAAAATCGGTTACGAACTTTGGATTTTAAATCGAAATAGCTGGAATTTGACTATTTAGATGATTCTTTGATGATCGAAATTGCGTATTTTGCTTTTCTGCGATTTTGGAGTGGTGTTGTTAGGTGTAGGGCACCACTAAAAAGTGAAAAATAAAAAACTTTTTACAAAAAAATACAACCGACTTCCAAAAAAAAAACACTACAAAGTAAAAAATAACTTTAATTTCGGAAGTCGGTGTCAAAATACGAAGAAACTAACAAAAACACCGACTTCCGAAATTAAAGTTATTTTTTACTTTGTAGTGTTTTTTTTTTGGAAGTCGGTTGTATTTTTTTGTAAAAAGTTTTTTTAACATTAATTTGTATTTTTTTTAATTTTCGCTTTTAAGTAGGTAGTGATACTTGGGCAACGTTTTCGTCTACACAGAAATTGTAATAACCAAAGATCCTCATAAAATATAAAACTACTGAGCCAAACTGAATAAGTTTTTTACGAAACCAAATGGCCAGTATGCGGCCATCGAACTTTAAAAGAATCACACAAATTGGATCAGAAAATTCGGAGTAATCGGTGTACATACATAAAAAAATACCCTCCGAATTGAGAACCTTCTCCTTTTTTGGAAGTCGGTTAAATAAAACTCTCACCACGCTGACCCTTTAAAAAATACAATAGCAGAATACCAAAACATAATGTTACAGCATCCAACTCAACCCGAGACTCCCAATATCCAAGGGTCGCACATATCCAAAGCACCGAAAAGCTTTGTCAATGACAAATAGTTCTCGCTTCATCCCGGTTGGCATTTTGACAATAAATAAGAGATATCAAGGAAGGAGTCGGCGGATTTGCGAGTAATAAATGACGTACGATGCGATGGGCAGTGAAGGGTTAGCTAGCCGTGTGTGTTTGTGTGTGTGTGTGTGTGTGGTTAGTGATTGATAGTTGTTTGTATTTTTCGTGTTGTTGTTACTTAATAAGGAGGGTTGGGTTTGTCTTTAGTTTTGCGTGTCAGTGTTGTTGCTAATTTGATTATTCTTGAAATTCAACATAATTTAGTTCATCAGGATTTCATACAAAAATATTTAAATTCAAGCTCTTTCTACGAATATTTCTTAAGCTTCGCAAGAAAAAGAATGAGCTTTCTTATGCTTCGCATAGTTTTCGTAACATTTAGAGCGTTCTATTTAAATGTTTTTTATTGTTCTATGAAATCCTGATGAACTAAAATATGATGAATTTTTAAAAGTCATAGAACAAAAGTTGTTGGTGATGATGTTAGTAATACCGCGTGTATGTGACATCGACGCACAAACGATTTCCATGGGTCTAGGGCATGATTCTGGACAGTGTTGGAATTTTTCGTTGGTTCTTTTCTCATTTTTATTTTTTTTCTATTTTATTCACATTGCTCTTTTAATGTGAAAGTAGTTAATTAATCATTTTTTATTAAAAATCTTATTGGGTTAGGTCAGAATAACGATTATGAGCAGTCTAAAGTAAAAAAACCCTTGAAAAAAATGAAAAAATGAGAAAAAAGCCGACGAAAAATTCTAAGTCTAGGGTGTCCAGAATCATGCCCTGGACCCATGGAAATCGTTTGTGCGTCGATGTCAGACACACGCGGTATAGTCCTGAGAGGTTGCCGGTGTTTTACAAATAACCCTGTTTACACTTATTGAGGGCGGAATTCATTAATGAAACTGAACGCGAACAACATGATGTTTACGAGCTGTCAGTGTGATTATTTTCGATGGAATATTGACACTTACAACTCTTGAATACAGTTTAGATGTACAGAGGGCCAATAGGCTTGTGTCCTGAAAAAATCTAATTAAGAGTCCGTCAGTTAGATTATCAAAAAATATTTGATCCGTGCTTTTTCTTTTGTTACGGAACCAAAATTGACGAAGTTACGACGCTTTTAAAATTCTCAATACGTCATACCTTCGTATAATTTTTAGTGAGTCGTGACGTCACGAGACCCACTTCCGAGTTTTGATGCGTTTTATCTTTGTCAATATTTATTGATTTACAAAAACAAAAAATACGTGTCCATTATTTTTCAATACTCTAACTGACGGACTAAATAGTTTTGCAAATTGTGGATGATGGAATCTACCCTATTGAGGACGGTATTCATCAATTAAATTGAACGCGATCAACATATGATGTTTCCGAGCTGGCAGTGGCATTATTTTCTATGGAATATTGACACTAACAACTCTTGAAAACAGTTTAGATGTACAGAGGTTCAATTCTACTAATTTTTAAACGACTTTCGCATTCGCATATGTCTATCACAAACTGTCAAAAAAGCTTTAATTTTCATTTTTGACAGTTTGCAATTGAGATGAAAATGTGAAAAAACTTTTTACAAAAAAATACAACCGACTTTCAAAAAAAAAAACTACAAAGTAAAAAATAACTTTAATTTCGGAAGTCGGTGTTTTTGTTAGTTTCTTCGTATTTTGACACCGACTTCCGAAATTAAAGTTTTTAGTGGTACCTCACACCTAACAACACCACTACAAAATCGCAGAAAAGCAAAATACGGAATTTCCATTACTTGGATGTCATAAAACTATCATCCAAGTAGACGAATTCCAGCTATTTCGATTTAAAATCCAAACTTCGTAACCGATTTTGATAAAATTTAAATGGGACCAATCTCTAAGTACCTATATCCTTTCAGACAAAGAATAATTTTTCAAATCGGTTCATAATTGGCGGAGCTATGAGGTAACAAACATAAAAAAAAATACAACTGAATTGAGAACCTCCTCCTTTTTGAGAAGTCGGTTAAAAATGAGTAGAATTTACACACTGATCGTAATCAATTTCATTGATGAAATCCGCTATAAGTGCTCGTTGATTTTGACGAGAGCATCAATACATGAGTGGTACCTAAAGAGGTGTTTCCTGGATAAAAAAAAAAAGAATAATCACGTATTTTTTGCTCTACCAAAATGTTTAATTCGACGACACGATTGGCTTGGTTGAGCAATTGGTTGATGCGCTGCGTGTCACTTATAATCTTCTTTGTTTGGTTGAACGCCCTAATCTCAGAAACTACTGATTTGAATTAAAACCTTCTTTAAGTGTTGGATAGCCTATTTATCGAGGAGGGCTATAGGCTATTTAGATATATCATCACGCTAAGACCAAAAAGTGCGCAGCATTAATTAAAAATGTGACGTAGACGAAGTTGTGCGGGTCAGTTAGTTCACAATAATAACTCTTCACCATCAACATCATCTACAGCCTGACTTCCCCCTCTGCTGAGCACAGGCCTCTCTTTTCTTGTGCCAATCCCCACGCTCATGTGGCAGCCTCATCCAGGTTCTACCTGCGAAGGCAACAATGTCATCCGTCCATCTCGCCGCCGGCCTACCAACACTTCTTCTCCCAGTCCTCGGACGCCATTCGATCACTGCCTTTCTCCACCTATCATGACCGCGCCTTGCCAGGTCCTGCCCAAAATTCCGAATTTGTCTTGCCGTATTAAAATTATTACTCTCGTTAATCGATCACAAGCAAAAAGTCCCTAAACAAAGTCTATGACAGCCCATCAAAATATTCTACACTAGCTGACCCGCGCAACTTCGTCTGCGTCACATTTTCCATTATTGCTCCGCTCCTATTTGTCTTAGCTTGATGATATATAGCCTTTAACCTTCCTCGATAAATGGGCTAACTAACACTGAAATAATTTTTCAAATCGGTCTAGTAGTTTCGGAGCCTATTCAATACAAACAAACAAATCTTTCCTCTTTATAATATTAGTGTAGAAGTGTAGATTTATCACGACAACACACCACCCCCTCCCAACTTCAAAACATCATCGAAATCACGGAATCCTCTGTAATAGACGAAATTTCCTTTGACCATTATTCATATGTGACCCATTAAAGTATAGGGTGTTAATACGCGTTGACTTATTGGCTACATCGGTCATGCACACCCTTCGGCCCTCCTAATGTCAACCTTTAGGAGGCTTCCTGACGTGAGCTTCCGAGGTTTTGTATCGGACGCTTCAAGGATTTTGTGTATCAATCGGTTTTGTAAGGGTTGAATTTAAGAGTACCTTCAGGGTAATTTGTAAAACGTTTACGCTATTAGGAAGTAAAAGAACAGAATACATTATTGTAAACAAACCTGAAAACTCAAAAAAAGGCTTGATGATATTTTTTTCGAGTTTTTAGGGTTATTCTAAAAGTTGTTTAGGTACAAACCTATGCACTTTCACGGTTGTTAGTATATGACAAATATTAACCTTAAAGCAAGAGGTTTTATTAGAGCACATAGCGGATATTGGATGCAAGGAGTTTTTGTATAACTGGATCTAAATATACACCGTGTTCTTCACGATATCCATAAACTTTAGCAAACGCTTCTGTAGCTTTAACAAATCAAATCCAATTAAAGAAGTAGTAGTTAAAAAGGCTTCGTTACAAAGATATTTGTAATTTAATTTAATTGACCTATGCAGTATGAAAGGTTCTTTTAACATGGCCTACGTTGCCGCTTAGTGCAATTAAAATAAAAAATCTATCAAGCGCTATTTGAAGTTCATTTGTTTTTCGTTGCTAATTCGGTTAAAGAGACATGCATGCATGTCTAGTGATTTACGTCAAGGTATTTAGTTTGGATTAAAAAAAAAAAATGATTATTGTGTCCATAATTAAAAATGCTTATTTCCACGTTCTGATCCTCCGGTCGAAGTTTATTATAGTCCGGAACACGGTGTATATGCATCGAGACATTCAAACATCTACATCATATTTCATCATTCATCGTCATTATCATCAAGCTATATTGTCCAGTTAATTCACTACAAATAGATGTTGATAGTATCATTGGTCCACAACTTATACTCACTGAATAGCCAATTAACAATAGAATTGAAATATATTTGTTTTCACTTATAACTGCTACTTTAACTAAATACAGATACAGTGATAGTAAAAACTTAAATGCAATTGCAATAGAAGATGACAGTAATAAACTTCGTCTTTTAAGTGCTTTTGATAAAGCACATCCCACATACATGGTTGCAACTGTCACTGCATCTTATATTAAACATGCCAGCATACTTAAGCAGTAAGCAAAATATAAATATATACTGAAAATCTTCTAAACTCGTTATTAATTGTTAATTTTTTTGGTGAGAATAATAAATAAAAAAAAATATTGTTATTAGTGGTATTTATGTTCGGTGAGTAACTAGTTTCTAGGTTTTAGCCAACAAATATCAACACTAACATAATGCATATTGTGCTTAGGTACCTGTAAGAAATTGGTAGGTATACTAGTCTATTTAAGAATCTGTGATGTATTTTTTTAACTTGTATATATGTGTATTCAATAGTTGATGAACCAAATAATTTTTAAAAAAAGACTTTAAAATGTGAACGGTTATAAAATTTTGCCTTTGTTACTGCATACACACTGAATGAAAAAGCCTCCAAAAATTGCGTAATCACCATTAAATTTTGGTAACCCAATCCAAATTAATTGTATCTCGTTTATGTCGAAAACCAGTGAAACCAAGTTAAATTTTTATTCCATCCTATAAATATTTTCCTTCAATCAATTCACCAGTCCCCCACATTGACCACTACAACAGTCCAACCCCAATTTGCTCAATCCACTTCGTATTTACCTACCAATTGACATTCATTTTTCTTGCAAAATCCTCAGCAGTGACATGGCAAGGGTTGGTAATCGGGGGTGATAAATGGAAGGAGACTGCGGACTTCGGGATAACCGGGTCAGTACCGGGAAACGGTTCTAGAGATAGCCCCGGATTGATGGTTGCGCGACCCGGTTTTTTATAAAGGGATTTTTTTTTTAAACTTGGCTGAACTTTTACCTTTATGTGTGTTGTGAAACTTTTGGATATGAGCTGTTATACAGAACATGACATGTATTCTTTAGAACCGGAAATACATTTATTTTCTAATTTATATTTACTGCAGAAAATGTACAGGGGCGAACCATTAATATTTATAAATTCTTCTCTATTTGATTTGCAATATTTCATAGAAACACTTTTCATTTAAGGCGGAAGCCTCCTGTAAAGCCCGTAAGAAACAAAATTTAGAAGTAATTTTGAAGTTATAATAATAATATGTTATTTATTTCAGGAACAAACCATACATATTTATAAAAACCACAAAAATATTTAATAATAATCTTATCTACCTAATATTATAACTCGACCACGCCAAAACGGCTGAACAGATCTTGATGAAACTTGGAACAGAGATAGAGTATAGCCTGGAATAGCCCATAGGCTTCTTTTCATACCGGAAAAATGTCCCTTAGGGATCACGCGGGCGAAACCGCTGTCAAAACCAAGCTACACACTATTGATTGATGAACACAACTTGTACAAGTTACAATTTTTTAAATATAATTAGTTTATCCTGAAAAATGACGTTTCGTTACCCTTACCTATTTGCAGTCGGGTAAAAGAGCCAGCGACAGAACTGATAGAGTCGTCAGTAATACTTAACATTTGACAATATCATAGCGACTCATAAATAATATTTTACGAAAGACGTAGGGTCACCCCTCGATTTGCATTTACCCTGACGGTTGTCACGTCAATGTTAGGTACGTTGTTGCTGTGAAATAGTATCATAGAGAAGTTTTTTTTCAAAACTCAAATAGTTTATTGCAATCCATAGTGTACACATACAGGTGGTAAAATGAATAAATAGAAGAAATACTGGACCCTGTCGGGCACAGCAAAACTTTAAATAATTAGGAGAGAGGAAGAGCGCTAATAACTTTTCTTTTAAAATAAGTGTTTTTTATTTCCTGAATAACTTGTACGTATTATTAAATATTTTATACGTTATATTATTACCTACATAGGTATTTTTTTTTGCATTAAATTAAATTTTAGTTGTTTATTTTATATTAGTTAACCATAAAACCACAAGCTTAAGCTTACAGTCCCTTGGAGCTGAAAAAAAGATACAGCCGTTTACGGCGCAAAAAATTGTACATAACCTCGCCACCGAGGTTATGTATTTTTTTTTAACTTTTGATAGGCACGCGTTTATATTGTAATATTGTATATCAGTCACAAAAAAAAAAATACATACACCATAAAATCTTGCGAAATAAAATAATAACTTACTCCAAAAGATGGGTCACCCTCGATTTGCATGTCTCCAGGGCTGTCACACTAACTATGATTTATTTGCGTCAAATATATCGGAGGATGGTATAACTGTGTTGTGTCTTCACTCGTAAGTGTGCGTGTTGAGCGATGGACAACCCTATTGTGTGTTATGATAGTCGTAAGTTATGTGATTAGAGGCAAGGGTTGGGGGTAAGGAGATGTGTTTGAGGTCGAGATTTGGATGGGTGGCCGTAGTAGAGTTTTTGAAAGTACTTTGTGTTAAGCTTTCTTTCTATCTTCAGACCTCTGAATAGCCATAGCCTAAAGATCGTCTACTGTGTCCGGAAGTTACTTTTTTTTTAAAGTTTTTTTTTATTTTTTTTTTATTTGAGATGGATTTTCTCTTGACTCTAGTCTTGGTCAGAGATGACAGAGACAAAGTCTACGATGGAGCGAGCTTACCCAGAAGGAGCCTGTTCACTCTAACTTTGAAGAGATTAGGGATTTGAGGGATAAATGGGTTTGCTCTTATCGTTTCTTGTGGTTATTGGCATGTCCGTCTAACCGAGTGTTATATTACACAATCTTACTACATTTTAGGCTGTGAGTGACTGCTTTACAGGTCACAGGTTCCTTCGAAAGAAAGAAAGAATTAAAACGTTTATTTGGCACAAAAACAAACGCGCACAACTAGTTTTTGGAAAGAACGAAAGAAAAAAAACAGTAAAAGACCAAGTCAAATAATTTTTAGATTCGCGTCGCATTCGCATTCCAATCAAACTGTCAAAAATGTATGAAAATTAAGGCTTATTTTACAGTTTGCGATTAACATGCGAATGTGAAAGTTGTTTAAAACTTTGTAGAATTAGCCCTCTGGTCCAGAGCGAGACGGACTCGCGCACCGAGTGTTCCGTACTATGATATAAAACGAATTACCTAATGTTTTAAAATATACGTCAGAAAATTTAAAAACTGCGGTGTATTTTGCAGTTTGAGATCAGCGCCGTCTCTTGGCCGATAGTGAAACTAATGTAATTTTATGTTGATGTTTTCTTAAAAGTGTGTGCTACCTATACATAAAATTCTGTCACATGGAATAATTTCAGATTTTTCTCTATAGAAACTTCGGAGATAAGGGGGGAAACGATCAAAATTTTTACATCTTTCGTCAAAGGTGGAAAACAATGTGGCCTAAAAAAAATGTTTGATAATGTACATAAATAGCGTACCTTCGTATGATATCTCATATGCAAGATTCCCTTTCAGTCGCTGTCACAAAAAGAAAACATTTTATCTTGTTTATTTGCAAAATAGTTGAACAAACGTCATCTAAACCTATTCCAAGTTAATGCATAAAAATGTATTAGTAGTTCTTGAGATATCCAGATGTGACAGACGGACAGACTTAGTCACACTAAAAGGGTTCCTTTTACCGTTTTGGTACGGAACCCTAAAAATTTGTTTAAAAAAATTATAATAAAAGAAAGAAATTAACAAAAAAAAACAAATGAAGCAATACATTTTCCCATGTTTGACAAAATAAAAGACTCATTCCAAATTATGCAACAATAGTGCAGTTCAACATCAATACGTATCGATACCGGACCGGCAGCGCATATGGAACGTGTCCCGGATCATTTCGGATCGCCGCCGGCCGGACATCGGATGATGCCGGTTGACCGGTCAATTGCGTGCCCGGTAAAGGGTACTGTACACTGGGCAAGTGAATGATTTTCAGCCAGCAACTATTAATAACTTTTTACAGGAAATCAGTAAGTGTCTTCTCTTGCTCAGCCCTCCAGAGCGGGAGGGAGTGTCAGACTCCTACTGACTTAAACCTACCGGTGTTCCTTTAAATGCCATTTGCATTCTTTGGCAGACTGAACGTAATATTATGTTAGATAGTATTCAGGTTACATCTGGAGTAGTTTACTATACGGATCTTGTAGATACCAGAATTTTCCGTGCGTTCAGGCGATTTTGCCATAAGTACCTATTACTGGAATCAAAAGTAGCTAACTATTTAGTTTCAGTGTTAATATAAAATCCATGGTGCTTGGCAACTGGGCTTAACCCAGTTGTATATGTCCCTTGGTGCCTACTGGCCTACCTCTATTCCGACTGCTTGATAAGGAGACAAGTGGACTCTGAGGGTCGAAAGGTTGGAATCGTGCCACAACATCAACTTTAAGTCGTTCGTGGTTCGAGTTCCAACCCACCATCTACAGATCTTCTTAAAGGAGGTTTTTTGGTCGAAAGGTGTCGTATTTCGAGGTTTCCGAGGACGGTTACGCAACACGACGCAATGGAACACGACGCCGACAAAATAACGTGTACCTATAGCTATTTTACCAATATGTAGTAGTTTATTATTGTTTTTGTTTTTGTATATTTTAATTTGGTGTATTTATCTATGGGTTTAAGTTGCCTGATAATAAAATGATTATGATTATGATAAGGCAGGAAGTGGAAATTATATTCACTTTTTCCTACTTCTCCGCTGTACGTCTAAGGGGATCCGATGTTGAATCGTTTGTTGTCACTGTTGGGAATATTTGGCGGGCTTATATATGCCCAATAAATGTTTTGAGTTTATTGAAATAATTATAATACCACTGTGTTATAATTATTTGCCTTGCAAAAACCAAGTTTCTTGATTTTCACTAAAATCAAGAAATTTGGTTTTTGCAAGGCTTAGGTTTTAATTGCAGAACGGTGTATAAAAATGTTCTATTTCTAGCTAATGCAATCAATCTATATCATTAGCATTAGAAAAAAAATCAAGGTATTTTTAATTGACCTAGATTAAAATGTCTTTATAAATGGAATTTGGCTTTAAGATTCTATGAAAATCTGAAATCAAGAAATCGAACGCAAGCCTGCAATATCCTTAACATTATACGAAATTCGAATCCAAACCAATGAACGAGCAATGCATTTCATTCACAACTCACTCTATCAACTCATCCCTCGATATTCAACCTTAAACTGTTGATTATAAGTATGACATTGATAGCAAATTAAGTTGGTTTTAAATACAGGATTGATATTGTGAGGTATTGGGCCGTGACGTCACATGTTGTTCGAATTACTCTACGATTGAGTGACGAGGGAATATTTTGCGTATTGGCAGCCATTTTAACTTTAATTTGGATAATGAACGCGGAGGTGATCGCTTCCCATGCCTCCTGAATCCGGACCATGGATACCAGGGTCGGGCGCGATAGGTCGCGAGGAAAGCCTAAATCTAAGATTTGGTAAAAATCTATAAAAATTGATAAATTCAAAATCTTTGGTACTATCAGTACTTAACTGATTTACCGTGTTACCCCAGTTAATGGGTTGTGGAGGTCTGGTAGGCAGCTAGCTGCTCTACGTAAAATACTGGTATTCAGCTGAATCTGGTTTGACTGGAAGCCGACCCCAATATAGTTGGGAAAAGGCTAGGCAGATGATGAGTACTTAACTGATTTAGGGAAGTAAAAAAAATTAAGCAACTGGAGTGTATTGCAACTCATTGCCTACCCCATACATTCCAAAGCAATACATTTCACTAGATTCCTATCTATGATCCACTGAATACACCATCATCCGCCATACACCATGCCAACCAAATTTCAATATGAAAACAAAATTGGCACTCTCATTCAAAAACTCAAAGTAAATTTTGTAACAAGAACAAAGAAACACGAACGCTGGAAGTGGCTTAACTGGCGAAGTAATAGCGCGTTTGGCACGCTCTGAGCGCAGTCGATACGAAGGCAATAAATAATAGAAGTAAATACGTACAAAGAATTTGGCAGAGTTGTGTCCGGTCGCGCAGATGTAGGTGTACTGGATGTGACCGGTTTTTGAGGGCGTGAAATAATTCAAAGGACTCATGTTCTTCAAGGAACTCGCATGCAAGTTGAGTTACATTACGATCGAGTCATTATTCATTATTAGACTTCGGTAGCCCGCAATTTAATGAAACTTGATTGCGACTTACTTGCACGTGAAACGCGGTTTTATGTAGACTTTTGGCTAGCACAAATGCTGTTATTAAAATCTTAATTTTCTATACTATTGCCAATCATGTTTACACGAAATAGACCGGACGGCAAAATAATTAATTTATATTAGTACTGTAGTTGTGCATAATGCTACAAGCTAATCGCTAATCGAATATTTAGTCGAATACTTCAAACATTTTTAAAGAACGAATCGAACGTAAATCGGTATTCAGTTGAATACGGTTTTGACTGAAAGCCAAACCAAATGTAGTTGAAAAAAGGCTAGTCGTATGATGAACGATTCGAACGCTACTCATATAGAAGGTCAATACTAGATCAAAAATTGAAATGCAAGCGAATTATCATACGATTCGATATTAACGGTGATCTGACACATTGGCCTGCGTACAAAGGATCATGGCAGACCTCCAAGCAGCCACTTCCATGAACTCTATATCCGCGATCGTCCAGTTTGTTAGCCGAAAACTTGTACAATAATCACTAATGGAGCGATGCAGTGGTCACAACTCACGCGGACTCCACTCCCACATTTATTGCCTCAGCCGGGACGCGAACCCGGAGCTCTCCGATAATATATGTTTAATAACTGCTGTTATGATCACTGTTAATGTAATGACTTTATTTGTTCACTGATTTGGTGGGTTGTATGTTGTTCGTTGGTAGAAGAAAATTACGATTAAGGGACTACTCACACTTGGTGCAACCTTGAGACGCATACCGCACCATGTAGCCGTTATTTTATTTTATTTGAAGTATGTCATGGTGTTACTATATTAATTTCATGAACATGTTTTTCTTTTTGCATATTGGCACCTTGTTTTTTTAGTAGTTTTAGTAAATTGTACCATTTAATCGTACTTCTGTGTGTTGTGCTATGTCTTATGTGTGCACTAAATAAATGATTTATCTATCTATCTTTCTACGTACAATGCGATTCAAATGAGAATAGGAACGTCAATGACCTCTATCTGTCAAATGTCTCTTGAACAGTACGGTTTGCAAAGAAAACTTAGCCAACGGTTTATTTTACTTTAAAAAAAAAGTCTTAAAAATTTAAATGAGAGCGTTCGTAAATGAGCTAAATATAATAATTGACAGCTATGACGTCATAATATGGCGCTAAGTCGATCCTATTCGTATTTGAAACGCATTGTATTCAGCTCCACTCGCGTTTTGCTGAACGATTTTGGTCACACTTATACAGTTCTGCTTCAATCAGCCGCGTGCTGCGTCGTAAGAATGAGAAGGCGGCAGCGGCAGAACAGCGATGAAATCTATCTATAGCACTCAGATGGTCACATTTATCCTATTTTTTTTATGCTTTTGATGGCATACGTTTGACCGCTATCTCACCTGATCTTAAGCAATGATGCGGTCTAAGGTGGAGCACGCTCTATCAGAAAACACAGACTCAGGCAGGGAATTCCACCCCTTAGCTGTACGCACAATGAATGTATTCCCAAAACGTTTTGTGCGTATATGTGAAATGTCCACCATGTACCGGTGGCACATCGCCGTACGTCTTGCGGTCCGATGGTGGAACGGGCTTGGCGGAATTAAGTTATGCAATTCCGTCGCACACTCCCCAAAATGTAACCGATAGAAAACTGACAGGCCAGCAACTCTGCGTCGATGCTCAAGACTTTGGAGCTTCGATTCGATTTTATACTTGTTTGCCGCGAAAAGTTAATAGATGCGGAAAGCTGAACGGATGCGTACGCGTCTCCATACAAAACCGTTGTGTTCTATGGGCATAAGCTGAATACAGCTGAATAAGTGTGAGTAGTCCCTTATTAGGAAAAGGAGGAGCTCGTGGCTAAACAATAACAGCCACAAAGGTCGATCTTCAAGGTTAAGCAACGCTTGCCGAGGTTGGTCTGTGGATGGGTGACTATTTTAACATACCGAGTTTCCTCCGTGGCTCGGAAAGCACGTTAAGCTGTTTGTCCCGGCTGTCATTTGGAGATCTTTGGCAGTCGTTACGGATTTTCAGAAGGCAGAAAAATCTGACACCACACTTGCCAAGGGATACCGTGTTACCCAGTTATTAGGTTGTGGAGGTCTGGTAGGCAGCCGCTCCATGTAAAATACTGGTATTCAGCTGAATCTTGTTTGACTGGAAGTCGACCCCAATATAGTTGGGAATAGGCTAGACAGATGAGTCCTTTATTAGGAAAAACGTTATAACGTTCTGATCGTAGCTGCATCAATCCTGACTGAATATTGTAAATGCGTGAGCTTGTTTGCTTTTTAAGCTTTCACATATAAATCACTGACAACAATTTTATTGATTTTTGTACAGAGATGGACAAAACGTGAGTGAAACCGCTAGTACATTATATCTTAACAAATATAGTGACGCCTCTTTCACACAATTATTTTATACGCATGGTTTTTTAATCAACTTTTGAAAGTGTGTTAAGTTTTTCGCGCGTATCTTGTATGTATGTTTGTTTTATCATTTCTTTTTTACCATTGACTTTAAAAGAGACTTTGACCTCTAAGTTTATATCGGCGTTTCTTCTCAGAGCAGTCAGCTAGGAAACGCTGGCCTCATCTAGTTTGACGTGAAAACAGATTGACGTGTAAAAGATTTATTTACAACTTATTTACAAAATAAATATTATTTATCATTCATTTAAGATTTATCATTTATCGTATCTTCTAAACGGCTGGATGGATTTCGATAGTTAATTTCGATTTGTCTCAAAAACCTTGTGTTTAAAAAATAAATCAAAATGGCGCAGTTTTGGCGCTAAAGTAAGTAGTTTAAATATCTTTTTCAACCAAACTCATCGAATAGGGTATTAAAATTAAAGAAATTATTCGAAGAAAACTCGACCTTTTTACTGCTATGCTTATAAATCGAATTCTTTGCAGTCGGGTTTTTGTGATTTTATTAATCATTGCATTTTTTAAGGTATCGTACCCAAAGGGTAAAAACGGGACCCTATTACTAAGACTTTGCTGTCTGTCCGTCAGTCTGTCACCAGGCTGCATCTCATGAACCACGATAGCTAGACAGAATTTCACAGATGATGTATATTATCAGTATATAGCCGATGCATTGCGGAAGGTATTTTTCCTCGAATATGGCGACAAGGCTTTATACGCATTATTCCAAAGAGTGGCGACAAGCCCTCGGACGACCCTAAGTCATACCGGCCCATAACACTACTCCCATCTTTGGGAAAACTTTTAGAGCGACTGATTGTTCCGCGCTTGTTACCGAACGGACCTAAATTTCATAAAAATCAATACGGTTTTACTATTGGAAAATCCACTGTAGATGCGGCTCTATCTGTCCGTAAAATTGTCAACTCATCGGAACATAAATACGTGGTTGGAATCTTTCTCGACATTTCTGGCGCTTTTGATAACGCATGGTGGCCGATGTTACTACTTAAAATGAAAACCCGTGGTTGCTACAAAAACATCTATAATCTGATTTGTTCGTACTTTCTAAATGGCTCCGCGAAACTCAAACTTGGACATCATTCCATTACTAAGTCTCTAACCATGGGATGTCCTCAGGGCTCAGTTATCGGTCCATATATATGGAATTTTGGCTACGATGATTTCCTCGCGCTTCCGCTCCCGTACGGCTGTTCATTAACCGGTTACGCGGACGATGGCTTGCTGCTCATTCAGGCAAGTACTCGGGCTGGACTCGAGAACTTGGCTGACACATGCCTACGTTTAATATCTCAGTGGGGCGATCGAAACCGTCTGACCTTTGCACCGCATAAAACCTATCAACTTCTTTTAAAAGGAAACCTTAAATCCTGGCCTAGTATAAAATTTAATAACGTACCCGTAAAAAGGAAAGAATCCGTGTGCTACCTCGGTATGCTACTAGAAAGAAACTTTTCATTTATTGATCATATAAAAACAGTAGGAGAAAAAGCAAAAAAGAACTTCTACGCCTTGACGAGAATATCAAAGGCTACTTGGGGTCTATCATTTCAAACCCTAAAAACTATATATGGGGCTACTTACTTGGGTTGTATGTGCTACGGGGCACCTGTCTGGGCCGATAGGGCCACCATAGGGGCGGTACGACGTAAATTACTTCAAAACCAGCGTTTGGCTTTGATATTCTTATGCAAGGCGTATAGGACGGTTAGTACTGAAGCCTTACCGGTGCTGGCGGGTGTTCTCCCAGTCGATCTTGAGGTGCAGCGGCGTGCTGCAATGTACTTCTACGCTAGAAAGATCACGGACCCAGAGTTTTTACCGCAACGCGACCGTGCTAAGATCTCTAGATTATTAAAACCCCAGACTGACGTCTGGGAGGCACTTTTATGCGAATGGCAATGTAGGTGGGAAGATTCCATCAAGGGCCGACACCTCCACCAGTTTTTTCCATCCGTTCGTGAGCGGCTGGAGAAGACATGGCTGGAGGTGGATCACTGTGTTGCCCAATTTCTCACAGGTCATGGCAACTTTAAGAGTAAATTATTTTCCTTTAGGCTTGTGGCCTCACCTTTATGGCCTTTATGGCTTTATGGCTTTGTGGCTCTACAGCTGACCTTGAATACGAACAATCCGCACATCACATCTTGTGGGAGTGTATTCTTTGGCAGACTGAACGTAATGTTATGTTAGATAGTATTCAGGTCAAATCTGGAGTAGTTTACTATACGGACCTTGTAGAAACCAGAACAAATTTCCGTGCGTTCAGGCGATTTTGCCATACCTATTACTGGAATCAAAAGTAGCTCACAATTTAGGACCCATTAGTTTAAATGTTAATATATAATCCGTGGTGCTTGGCAACTGGGCTTAACCCAGTTGTATATGTCCCTTGGTGCCTATTGGCCTAGCTCTAATCTGTCTCCTGCTTGTTATGGAGGGAAGTGGAAATTATATTTATTTTTCCTACTCCTCCGCTGTACTCTTCTGATTAATTTCGTTGCGGGATCCAAGACAGTTGAATCGTTTCTCCGGGACTCGTCGGGTTTCATTAACTCGGCGTTTTTCTGGTGGTCGCCACTGTTGATTCTGGCTTTCAGGAGTTGCAGTGGTTGGGAATGTGTGGCGGGCTTGTCCCAAAAAAAAAAAAAAAGATGATGTATATACCTATTTCGGTTGCCACTATAACAACAAATACTACTAAAAAACAGAATAAAATAAATATTTAATTCACATACCAAAAACTTGATTTTTATGCCGTTTTTATAGATAATGGGTACGGAACCCTTCGTGCGCGATTCCGACTCACACTTGTTTATTGTTATTGATAGGCGTATTTGGCCACTATCTCACCTTTTGGTAAGCGATGATTTGGTCAATGATAGATGTAAGCATTGCGGGTAAAGCCTATGGGACGGTGTTCAATAAATTTTGTTTTTTTTTAATCCCACTACAGGCATAAATCTAGACCAATGGTTCCCAACCTGTGGTCCGTGGACCACTGGTGCTCCCCAGGAGCTAAAATATGGTTCGCGGAAGCTTTCAAATTTCAATCTTTTCACCTCAAAAATGTTATTGATGCCAACTGACTTCAATTTTCAATCAGTCACCTTTTTGCTAAAAAGATGTCAGTGTTTTCTAAATTAATACTAATTACTTTTGACTTTAAAAACTGCTGAAGCTATGCTTTAATAGCCCGCAAGAGTCGTGAGCACAGATGAATCAGCGGGGTGATCTCGCCAATGCACGGGTAGGCAGTGTTTAGGTCCTGCCGGGGTTGCGGAATCTGTTCGAAAGAGTCACCGCGGCCCTGGAACACAAAGGGCATTAGGAGGAACACGGATAGGTTTTAGTCAGTAGGAGTCTGACACTCCCTCCTGCTTTACCCAGAGCGGGAGGAGTCATTTGATGATTTCCCATCCTTAAAAAAAAATGTTTAGGTAATTTTCTTTTTGATGGTTCTGGTCCCTGCTAACCGCAGAGAAATCAAAGTGGTCCCAGGTTAATTAAAGGTTGGGAGCCACTGATCTAGACTCTTAATTCAGTTACTGGAAAATTAGAATCTTATAAGTCATTGCCTAAGCCTACCTGCGGGTAACAAAACTCCTGATTGCGCCATCTTACCCGCCTAAGACTGCAGTGGCTAAAACTGCACTTACATACGTCTTCCTTAGCCGCGTGTTTTCAAGTCACGCTGCCGTAATGTGTTCATATAAACCATTGATGCTGCCGTGTTCAGAGAGAGGGACTTTTCTTTGTACAAATTGCCACGTAGCGCGAGCAGGCCGTGTCTTACATGGATTTTTTTTCCGAGTATTTGGATCACCAAGACACAGGCTGCGCCTAATTTGGGACCCGCTAATAAACTGATAATGTACTGGTAGTATCATTCCATAATTTAAATTTTATTTCAATTGATATTGAAATAAAGGCTTGTTTGTTTGTTTGTAAGTTACATTGTTAGAGGAGTATAATCTTAAATTAATAAATAATATTTATTTTGTAAGTAGGTTGTAAATAACACATTTACACGTCAATCTTTTTTGGTCATTTTAAAATAGTTTCCCAGCTGACTGCTCTGAGAAGAAACACCGATACAAACTCAGAGGTCAAAGTCTCTTTTTTTTAAGTCCATACAATCCTACTGCTCAAATAAATACAAATAGGTACTTGTGATGCTAGATGCTATGATATAGATACTGATACTGCACATCCGCGATTTAATAGTGGAACGTGTATTGGCAAAGGCACTGAGATTCCTTTCGATTGTTATGCCTAACCTACCTAACGTGTCAAACAAATTATGAATGTGTTTGACACATAAGGTTCATTACACAATTCAAAATTCGTTATTATAAGCTAATCGTAGTCTGAGGAGGACGGAGGAGTCATTTGATGATTTCCCATTCTCAAAAAAGGTGATTAAGGGTGTGTATTCCGTCCACTAGCGCCGCCAATCGTTTTTTATTAATTGTGGTAAATTTAAGACACGTAGATAAAAAACCGCTCTGTAGTGTTCTGAAGAAATGTATCTATTATTTTTTGAGAGCTATTTTTAATACATAACTCATGGCTAAATAGCCAAAACGGCAATTATTGCTAAAAGTGGCCACTTTTAGCAAAAATATCGACTTTGGCAACTATTTATGTTCTGAAGTACAAAACATAACTCTCAAAAAATAATAAATACATTTCTTTTAAACACTGCAGAGCGTTTTTTTATCTACGTGTCTTAAATTTAACACGATTAATAAAAAAACAATTGGCGGCGCTAGTGGACGGAATGCACCCTCTGAAAATTTTAACCTAAGCCATAGGCTCCGGTAGGACTATTTTCTACCTAGAATAGGATAGGTATTCTTTTGCCCAGAACTTCACCTCTACCGTGCCCTGACAGAAGGGGCAAATCCAAAAAGTGCTGGCTTGATGTTGTCCAGGATGATATGCGTGCCAATGGACTCTCAACCCAGGATGCCGAAGACCGTGCGAAGTGGAGAAGAAAAAGCCGGAAGGCGGACCCTGAGCTCCGAAGCAAACCAGCTGAGGATGCAACCGAGAACACGCTCAAATGAGAGAGAGACAAGGCCGAACGCGAGGGTGATCGAAGTATCTCGCCTCGGATTTCCTAGGTCTCTATTACTACATTCCCCTTGTCTATTTTTTTTCTATCTTCATGTTCTCGTTCGTTTTTTTTGAAAGCCACAACAAGGTGCTAGTCTCAACTTAACTCAAATTAAAATAAAGACTTTTTTTTACATATGAAATTCTAAGGTATGCATATTATGTCACCGGAAAGTGGAAAAGTTCGTGAGATTATAAAATAACTTGAGAGTTCGGAAACATTCGGAATATTTTATTTACTTATCAAAATTTTATAGTTTGATTTGATTTGGTTTGATATATCTAGATTCGTTCTGAGAAATTGTGAGCTGAAATAAAATGGCGACCGATCAGAGCCCAAGTCTACAAGAAATTAGGCTCTCATTGGTTTGATCATATGTGACGTCACATGTATGCCATAAAGTTAAGAATTAAATGGACGTCCCGTTGTGCTCTGATTTATCGCCAATGAAATCGAGAAATTATAAAGTATCATAATTTAAAATACGTAAAAAAAAAAATATTATCTCGAATGCTTATTTGACAATTTATCAAGAGTTTACTTACTCTCAACATATTTTATAATGTTACGAAGTTAGCCAGTTTCTGGTGACATTGTATACATTATCGTTAATACTAAAAACAGTTTTCAACCCATCTTTTATATTCTGCCAATCGGTCCCTTGCTGAAAATTACAACGTAAAAGGAGTTTACTTTCAAACTAGTGCCGTAATACGAGCAGCAGACGCATAGGGTAGTTACACACTGCGGTGATGCAATCGCCCCACTAAGGCCATCTTACACACCATACTTTATCCGCACTCACAATTAGTTGCCACGAGATGGCAGGTAAAACTATACGACAAGGAATGGTGTGGAGTCGCAAAAGTTCATAAAATTATAGACAATGGATCTATAATAGATATTCTTTGGAGATGGAATTTATTGCATTATTTAAAGGTGTACTTAACAGGAAAGCAGCAAAAGATACCAATTTAAATGCTTATTGCATATCTGTAGTTTTCACAAGGTAAGTTTTCTGTATGAGTAATTGTTAAGAGATCAAACTTCTCCGTGCAACGGAAAAATAAGTTTGTTGGATTTTTCAAGGAAAACCCACGCACAAAGATCACGTAACTCTTTGTATGCATCTAGATTTCAGATGTAAACGACAAGATACGTGATCTTTTCAGTATTTCGTGTACTGATCACTGTGTGATATGAAACTTTACAAATTTTGGTTGGAATCACCCACTGCTGGTTCCATACCTTCGAGTTTTGTCCGTTTCTCGTTATCAGTTCTGTACGTACTTCGTCGTCCATACTTTTTTTATTTGTGAAGGGTTTGCTCTTGACTCTACTCTTGGTTAGAGATGACAGAGACAAAGTCTACGATGGAGCGAGCTTACTCGGAATGAGCCTGTTTTTCAGTACATTCCTAAAAATCTTTAGCTCTCACCGACTCCACGCCTCTGTCCGTCAGCTCGTCGTCTCAGCCCAAGTCGTTAGTAACAAACTCCACACATTTGTGTCACCGGATACACAATCCCATTATAATTTTAAATTTTAAGCTCATTTATTTGCGTTTGCGCCCGATGCTACTCCGCAATCTTTGATGCGTTTTTGATACTCCACCGCTTTTTAAATGTTCTTGTTATTTTTTCTGTGAAGTTATTTTTAAAGAGTCGTTGAGGTTTGTCAAAGTTTTGTTGGTTTATGTAACAGTTAGAATTAAGGTAGCGGTGTAATGTTTGTGTATTTTTATCCAGTATGAATCTCTTGGTCACCATCGGACTACAAAATTCTAATTAAAAAAAAACAACGGGTTGCACTTCGAGCGTTGTGCATTTTTGAATCATCCGTCTTGCAAATTTTCAATCAGGTCACGTGTCCTGACGTCTTACAAATTTCCGATCAGGTCACGTGTCCTGACGCGAGTTTAACATTTTGTACCCATCCCAAGACAAGTGGCGGAGTGGAGACAAGTGGACTCCGGCAGGGGCGGCGTTGAGCCGCCCCTGCCGTAGTCGCGGGATTATTCGCAAGAGACACCGTGGCTCCGGAACACAAAGGGCAATGAAGGAACATGGATGGGTTTTAGTCAGTAGAAGTCTGACACTCCCTCCCGCTACACCCAGAGCGGGAGTCATTGGATGATTTCCCATCCCTAAAAAAAAAAAAAAGTGCTCAACGCCGCTAAAGAAGTATTCACTTCAGAAGTGTTTTATTTTACATGAACCTTATAGGCAGCTATAAAATGTCAGATGATAAGTGCAGGCTGGAAAACTGCAGTGCGATTCTGTAGGTCACATTGCAACGTGTAAATTTATGTGAAGCGAACTTGAAGGAAGCTGTCAATCCGTGTTAACAAGAAGAAATGACAGTTCACTTCTCTCGCTCAATACAGTGAAACGTTGTCAGAATCGTTCGGCTGGACAACCATTTCATCAGCGAATGGGATTTTCGGAATTTCAAATTATAAGATATTGATCATTGTGATGTTTCGTGTAGCGTTTGTCAATCCCTTACATTTTGACGTTTTGACAATTAATAAAAATTGAAGAAGTGGAAATTATATTTATTTTTTCCTACTCCTCCGCTGTACTTTCTGATTAATTTCGATGCGGAATCCAAGACTATTGAATCGTTTCTCCGGGACTCGTCGGGCTTCATTAGCTCGGCGTTTTTCTGGTGGTCGCCACTGTTGATTATGGCTTTCAGGAGTTACAGTGGTTGGGAATGTGTGGCGGGCTTGTCCCAAAAAAAAAAAAATTAATAAAAATTGACAATGGCCTTCACCTCGCTGCCGCCACCGGAATGTCACCTGTCTTTGCTTTTGGTCGTAATATTATTCAGATTATTTAAAAAAATATATATCAAGTAATGGGCTTGCTCTTGAACACAATCACGCCAGGATGGAAAGCGATGGATGAGGTCTATGAAAGAACGAGTGTGCCCAGAAGATGCCTGTTCACTCTTGCTTTGAAGGCTGACGGGTTATATGTGGACGGCGAAACAGACGTTAGCAGAGAGTACCACTCTTTAGCTGTGCGCATAATTATGACTAGTCGGGATATCGACCAAGAACGGATGGCACTTTATCATAATGACAGAAACATCAAAACTCTGACATAAAATTAATGTCTTAGCAATTACCGTTGCTATGACCAGCATTTAGCACTACTCAAACATCATGTTCACTACAGTTTCATGTTCTTTGTGTTTAAGTAGATAGTTTATGACAGGTTATATGTGTTCATGTAATATTTTTTATTTTTATTTGTCTGTCTATGTAGGTCATTTTTTTATATTTATTTAATCCACATACGTCAACACTTGCTTAAGTGTGTATTTTGTTTTAGTGTCATAGTGTGCTAGCTAACAAGTGATAAATATTGTCCTATATATTTTTTTTGTGACATGTTAATTTTAGAAGGAATTTTGAATTACTTTGCATATTAATTACTGTAAAATTCTATTTCCTAAAACGTAACAGACAGTTGTGTTGCTGGGGATTTTGTTGGCCACTTCTTCTCCACAGCTAAAACACTAGGAAGTGGTGACGGCCGGGCGTTTTGGGGGACTGTCTTTTGTAAAACTTGACGTTCAAAAAGTACTGGCCTTCAGTCTAATTTGAATTTAAAATGACTTGAATTTTCAATTTTGAGTTTTATATGATAACGCAGCTTTGGAAGGCGTCCCACAAGGAGGACTGAGGACCTGATGATTTCCATGGGAATCCGCTCGATTCAAGACGCATAGAACAGCCGGTCTATTTTGTCGACATCTCACCGTAATTACTAAGGGCGTGTTGTCACAAGTTCACTTAACGCATGCGTAAACGTTAAAAATGGTGCTAACTATGGTTACATCAAAAACTTTTTACAAAAAAATACAACCGACTTCCAGTCGGTGTTTTTGTTAGTTTCTTCGTATTTTGACACTGACTTCCGAAATTAAAGTTATTTTTTACTTTGTAGTGTTTTTTTTTTTGGAAGTCGGTTGTATTTTTTTGTAAAAAGTTTTTTATTTTTCACTTTTAAGTGGTTCCCCACACCTAACAACACCACTGCAAATTCGCAGAAAAGCAAAATACGCAATTTCGATTATCAAAGAATCATCTAAATAGTCAAATTCCAGCTATTTCGATTTAAAATCCAAAGTTCGTAACCGATTTTGATATGATTTAAATGGGACCAATCTGCAAGTATATCCTTTCAGATAAAACAAAAAATTTTCAAATCGGTTCATAATTGTCGGAGTTATGAGGTAACAAACATAAAAAAAAAAAACATACAACCGAATTGATAACCTCCTCCTTTTTGGGAAGTCGGTTAAAAAATTGGGTTGTTTCACAAAATGTCTGAGCACTGGTTAACGTTACTTTAGTTGCGTCAAATAGAACAATATTGTGAATTTCTTTTGAATTCCTCAATACCAGTTCTTCTGATGATACAAACAAGTGGTGGAATGCAGACAAAGCTATTTAGGTAGGACCCGTGTCAATAACATAGCTTTTGGTATGAGCAGGAATTTATACCAGAATGTTTTGAAACAACGCTTCTTATTTAACGAACGTCAAAGATCTTCCGTAGGTAATTGTTACTTTTTGACGTACGTATGTTACGTTAACCAACCGTTTGATACAACCCGCCCTAAGGTGGAGTGACGACAAGTGAGCTGTCAGCCCATATTGTTTGTATTGTTTGACAGCTCACTTGTCGTTCACTTCGCTTAAGTGTTCACTTCGACATTTTTAAAGAATCGCGCTGCTGGTCGATATCGGGGCACTTTGGAGAGGCTTTTTTCTTATAGTGAACGACATCCCTCTGAAATATTTATGATGATATAGTTATGAAGACTAAGTTTGACCCCATAGAAAAATAATTCCCGTTTGCGAGACTTAAACTGCTTTCAGACTACGCTTTAATATAATAGCATATAGTATAGAGCTCATAGCACACCAATATCGCGCACCATACATTGTTATGGACACGTTCACACTATACTATACTATATTATTGAAAATGTATGGAGCGCGATATTGTTGTGCTATGAGCTATATACTCTATGCTATATATTATAGCGAAGTCTGAAAACAGCTTTATAGATCATTAGAATTAGAAGAAAAATATTCATAGCATTGTAAACGTGCACAACAAAGACCCTACACATGCAAATAACATTAATTTAATTACACAATTTTTACACCTTAACGCGGAAGCGGGCGACCTATGCAGGTCCTCAATCACACCGTAATGTAACATAAAATAAAAACATCATTAGCTTCGCGGACCGCTCTCTAAATTATGAAATAATACGCGCGCAGGTGTGACCTGCGCTCCTATTGTACTTTTGCTTTTTCTCGTATTTTTAGGGTTGCGTAGTGAAATGATATTTGAAAATATTTTAAAAGAGTATGGAGCGTTGTAAATATATAGTCGTAAGGGAAATATCATGTAGTTCAATATAATGAGAGGCATAAGTTTTCTAGCAAACATATAGTTGAGTTGTTTTTAGAAATGACGGCACGGTTGGCGCAATGGTTGAGCGATCGGCTGCTGCGCCCCGTGTCGTGGGTTCGATTCCCGCACGGAACAAATGTTTGTATGGCCTACAGAAAGTAGTTCCGGGGCTGGCTGTTTGTGTATGTGAGTTTGTATGTTTGTAAACGCACCCACGGTACAGGAGAAATTCCTAGTGTAGGGCAACGTTTTTTATTTAATAAAATGCTGGATGCATGGTATTAGCAATAGCCTTGACAAAGATGCATAGCATTGACAATTAAATAGGATTTTTGTGAACGCAACCATTATATTCTAAAAATCATTCAAATAACTGGTCTCTTACTATTTAAATGAGGTAATAGAAATTAATTTTCTATCTTGATAATAGCAGGTAATTTTCCCATTTAAATTATGTAGGTAGTTCTTTTTCCAAGGTTGTACACCGGAATTTGTTTGAAAGAGTCACCACGGCCCTAGAACGCAAAGGTTATCAGGAGGAACAAGGATGGGTTTTCAGTCAGTAAGAGTCTCACACTCCCTTCTACTTCATCCAGAGCTGGAGGAGTCAATTGATGATTTACCACCGCTCATCAGCTAGCTAGCCTAGCTTTATCCCAAATACATTAGGGTCGGCTACCAGTCAAACTGGATTTCGAATGCCAGTATTTTACGTGGAGCGGCTGCCTACCAGACCTCCACAACCCATTAACTGGGTAATACGGTATTTCTTGGCAAGACTGGGGTCAGACAATTCGTAACGAGTCCCAAAGATCCACAAATGACAGCCGGGACTAACGGCTTAACGAGCTTTCCGAGGCACGGAGGAAACTCGATATGTTAAGATGGTCACCCATCCATAGACCAACCTTGGCAAGCGTTGCTTAATCTTGAAGATCGATCTTTTTTTAGGGATGGGAAATCATCAAGATCGGCCTGTGTGGCTGTTGTTATTTAGCCACGAGCTCAGTTACCACCATTAATTAAAAAAGGTATTTTTTCTTCAACCTCAACAGCAATATTATCTAGCTCCCAAAAACAATATACGGAACCAGTCTCTTACACAATACATGTTCACAGTGTACTGTTTATTTGTAAATTTTCACATTATTTTACATTTTTCTAAAGTTACACGTACGATTCCGCCGTTCCGTCGGGAATTTTCGTAGCTTCACTAATAATAACTGGTGACTCGTCGCTTGCATACCTATCTTCATTTAGTAATGTTTAATTTATATGTTGGTAAAGAAGAGGGTTATGATTTCTATTTAGTTTTTTTATTTAATTAATTTTTATATGCTATTTAATTAAATACTGGTTTTCAGCTAATTCCGGTTTGACTGGAAGCCGATCCAATATAGTTGGGACAAGGCTAGGCAGATGTTGATTTAATTTAATTTATCTGGTGAAAACTGAAGTTTGTAATGGGTAGATAATAAATATCTTAGGTACAACTAAATTATGTCAAGATTCATTAATAATATGCATCGGTAAAATTGAAAGAACGTATAAAAGCCTTTTTTTAAACCGACTTTCTAAAAGGAGGAGGTTCTCAATTCGTCGGGTTTTTTTGTTTATGTATTGTACACCGATTACTCGGAAGATTCTGATACAATTTCTATGATTCTTTTTAAGTTCGATGCGGCATACTTACCATTTGGTTCCGTATAAAATTAATTTAGTTTGAATCAGTAGTTTTTATTTTATGAGCCTTTTTATGGAATATGAAATTTTTACGGAAACTAAAAATGGCAAGTAGTTTCCGTAAAAATTAAATTCAGTTTGGCTCAGTAGCTTTTATTTTATGAGTTTGAGCATTTTTGCGTATTTCAATTTCTGCATAGACGAAGAGATCGTCGAAGTATCACCACTAAAAATTTAAAAGTAAAAGAAAATTGAAGTCGGTGGTATTGCTTTTGAGTCTTCCGAAATTAAGGTTATGTTATACTTTGTAGGGTGTTTTTTGGAAGTCGTTTAAATAGTCATTATTATATTTTTCGTTTATTTTGTATTGTTTTTTGGTGTCTAGTCTCTTGTTCAAGACATATACCTATAGTGAATAGATGTGACAAATATATAACTGGAGTTCGCTTCTGTAATAGTTTCAATTGACTTTCATCAATCAGCCAATCGCATCACTTGGCTTGCGTTTAATATTATTTCCAATTGGTATTTTATTTCCCGAAACCAGAGGGCAGATCCTCGAAGCAGTTCTTGGCTAAATAATAACAGCCGCACGGGTCGATCTTACAGGTGAAGCAACGCTTGCCAAGGTTGGTCTGTGGATGGGTGACCATCTAAACATACCGAGTTTCCTCCGTGCTTCGAAAAGCATGTTAAGCCGTTGGTCTCAATTAAAGATCTGTAGAAGTCGTTACGGATTGTCAGAAGCGAGTAAATCAGACTCAAGTCTACCAAGGAGTACCGTATTACCCAGTTAATGGGTTGCGGAGGTCTGGTAGGCAGCCGTTCCACGTAAAACCCTGGTATTCTGCTAAATCCGGTTTGACTGGAAGCCGACCCCAGTATAGTTGGGAAAAGACTAGGCAGATGATGATAAGAGAGCAGAACCAACACCTCAATTTCTCTACTGCGATGCGAATGTGAAAGTTACTTAAAAAAACTCAGGTTAGCATGTAGCATGAGACTGTTAGCTAGTCAAAACAATTGCACAATTGTCATCAAATGCCATCTAAAAATACGTATAAAATTACAAAAGAACCCATTACAAAAAATTATTACCATACCTAATAAGGTTAAAAAGAAAACATAATTACAGAAATTAATTAAATCTAAAAAAAAAGTGAACAGCCAAAGCCGAATCTGCGATACACCTGAGCTAGAGGAGAGAGGGGACGAATGGCACTGGAACACTAATTAAATATAACTGGAAATATTTTAATAAGTTTACGTGGGCACGCCAGCTCTGTTTAAAACAAATATTATGTCCGTTTGCACTGTACGTTAGGTGGGGCAGCAGAAACAGCGACTTGGAAGCAAGGCGATGATTCAAAAAAAATGTCGCTGTCAATTTTTTCATGTTTTTTTTTTTTTTTATGTATTGTACCTGAAGAAAATATAATAATTGAGGGATTGTTTGGGCTTTGTATCTTCAGTGTTGTGTACGGGTAGTATGACCTCGGATATTCCCAAAGGTTATCTTAAAAGATCGTTTTTAGCGATAAGGTCGCCCGTTGTGTATATGTAGTGATTTTTTCAGCTATCTGTTCTGTGACCTATATGGTGTACATAATAAAGAGCATTCTCTTAAAGTGTTAAGCAGAGGTTTATCAAGAACACCCACATAATTTCAGTTTGGTTAAACATTTACATCATTTACTGGGGACGAGCCTACTACCACCAATCGAGCTCAATCTTTTAATAGAATTCCTGCAGTTTTTAAGTAATTCCTGATGAGACTCATAAACACTTTGCTTATCCCAGAAATTTAACCCTTGACTATTTTTGATGATTTTAAGAGCCTTCAGCGATCGCTAGAAGGCAGACGAGATTCTTAATTATTCAAATCAAGTATTGGTGGTTTTAGTATTTTTTTTTACTTATAATCGCTCCACTATTTCTGCCTCTTAGTTAGTGGCCACAACGCAAGCGTTGAATTTTAATATCATTACTTGTGCTGCGTTTTTAATTTTATAAAAGCCGGGCTTTTCTTTTGTTAGAGTTACTTGTATTTGTGTTTGGTGCCCACCTGTTTTCGTTGCTGCTTTTATTTATGTTCAATGTAGGTTCAATATTATTAGAAAACATTTTTTTTTTGTATTTGAAGTCAAAATCGAGACATAATTTACTGTTACAAAAGTATCTGAAAATGTTTTTCGACATTTTTTTTTGTTTTCTTTATAGAATTTTATGAGTTTTCTCACAAGATATTATTGATCTTAGATTTGAAGGCTATTATCGATAAAGTTTCGGAAGTAGAGATATTTGAGGTCTTTTATTAGGTTTAATGTATTCTGAGTCTACTTTTGATACTCACTCTTCAAAATTAATCATTTAATAATTTAGAATAAATAAGTTTATAGTGTTAAAAATACAACTCAAATCGTCATTATCAATGACAAATGCTACTCCTATTGACTAAATGTTAAGATAATTGTATTATATACTGCTGTTTATTGTCCAAAGTAAAATAAAAAATAGATTAAAAATTATCATTCGCACCATTATGGATACTTACAAAAATCGTTTTAATAGACATAATTTTACGCAATATTCCTCCAATCAAATTCCAAAGCCACCCTTTCTATCACTTTCTTAATTTCTTTACCCCGATGACTAATTAACTCTTTGAAAAGTGACAGAACAGCTCACTTCCTCCTATCGGTGACATTAGCAATTTTTCCCAATAACCCCGTAATTGCTCTACCGTTCACTCACTCAATCAACATCTTCAGAGGTTTATGACTTCCGTGCCCCTGTCACCGGCAGCGCTTTCAGCGAATTTATTCTTATATAACGTCTAACTTTATTAAAAAGGGCTCAGATATTGCAGCGCTTGAAAGTCACGAGCATTCCATTGGAGTTGGAATCAAAAATTTAAATTGCTAACATTCTTCACTCGTTCTGTCTTTATTGGTGTTCCGATGCGCTCATTGGAATTGCGGTTCTTAATTTTATACGTGACTTTTCTTAGACTGATTAAAGTCTTCTTGTTTGAAGACGGGAGTTTTAAACTTTGATGAAATATGGGTTGGAAAATACTGATGATTTAAATAGGTTTGATATTTTGGTGTACAATACATTGGACTCCATATTTACAAGTGCTGTCAATATCTATATCTATATATACTTATAATAAATCTGTAGAGAGGTCAATTCTGTACATGAAATATATTTCCAAAATAACTATCAGGGGGTGATTAGGGATCGATACTGATGCCAAAAATGCAATCAGTAAAATTTTTGTCTATCTGTCTGTCTGTCTGTCTGTCTGTCTGTCTGTATAACCGTTATAGAAACAAAAACTACTCGACGGATTTTAACGAAACTTGGTATAATTATTTTTCATACTCCTGAGCTGGTTATAGTATACTTTTTATCACGCTACGATCAATAGAAAAAATGAAAAAAAGAAAATGTGAAAGTTTGGTTTTTTGTTACTCAATCACGCCAGAACGGCTTAACGGATCTTAATGAAATTTAGAACAAAGATAGATTATAGTCTGGAATAGCACATAAGCTACTTTTAATCCAGGGAACATGTTCCCTAGGGATCACGCGGGCGAAGCCGCTGGCAGAAGCTAGTATTTAATAAAATAATGAAATGCTATTTTAGAAAATCATTGCATTCGCATACCGTATTATTTTGTAAGAAGCGTCAGTATTTGCATTTTTTTGTATATGGGTTCGCTTTTGACTCTAATCTAGGTTAGAGATGACCTAGACTGCCTGCTTCTGTGTTTCCGAACACTTATAACCCTTATCTTTTCAAAGTTAGAGTGAACAGGCTGCTTCTGGGTAAGCTCGCTTCATTGCAGACTTTGTCTCCGTCATCTTTGACCTAGACTAGTGTCAAGAGCAAAGCCAATAAAAATAAAGTATTTATTAAAAAAAAAACCTTAAAAGAACACACCTAACCATTCTAACTAAAAAGAATGAATCTGAAATGGCTCAATACTTTAATTAAACCACAATCACAAATCAGGGGAAACTTTTAACAAAGTTTTTAATTTAAAGCCACTGTTCTTTTTTTTTTTTCAAATATCGGGGGGATAAAGAGATACATTTGTTCATAAGGGGAGGAGAGGGTTAAACGACCATTTCCCTTCTTTCTATTGAGACAGATTTACACAATGCCCAGGGCCAATGGGCTTTCCAAGACGATATTTTTATATCTTTATTGGGATCTTGCAATATAATAAAATATGTTTGTGAAAAATAGTGGCAATTTGAATGTCAACTGTAGGGGTCGCCGGAAAAGGAAGTAATGGCCACGAAATATGATGGAAGGAGATAGGAATGTGTATTGAGAATAAGCGTTTTATGTATCTATTTGAATTTCTTTTGTAGCATGAGATAAAACGCATGCATTTATTATGTTAAAATAACAGCTACTCATGGTGTTTTCTGGTTTGCCAAGCTTTGTGAAATATATGATATAAAAGTACCAAACAAAAAAATACTTGTTTTTGGTTTGGCTCCTTTTTAACTGACTTCCCAAAAAGGAGGAGGTTCTCAATTCGTTTGTATTTTTTTGTTAACCGACTTTCCAAAAACAGGAGGAGGTTCTTAATTCGGTTGTATTTTTTTATGTTTGTTACCTCATAACTCCGACAATTATGAACAGTTTTGAAAAATTCTTAAGTTTTATCTGAAAGAATATACTTGCAGATTAGTCCCATTTAAATTGTATCAAAATCGGTTACGAACTTTGGATTTTAAATCGAAATAGCTAGAATCCGTCTACTTGAATGATGATTTTACGTCATCCAAGTAATCAAAATTTCGTATTTTGCTTTCCTGCGATTTGGCAGTGGTGTTGTTAGGTGTGGGGTACCACTAAAAAGTGAGATATAAAAAACTTTTTTGTAAAAAGTTTTTGTTATAGCAGCTATATTAATAGGTACACTCTTTGTGAACATTTCAACTCTCTACTGGTTACGGTTTATGGTATACTGCTGCCAAACAGACGGATATCTGTCATCCAGAGGAAATCATATTTATTTTGCAAATAGGTTACATGTAACTTATTTACACGTCAATATTTTCGGTCAAATTATTCTAGAGAGGCCAATGTTTCCTAGCTTAGTACTTTGAGAAGGAATACCGAAACAACTCAGTGGTCATAGTCTCTTTTAAAGTCCATACAATCGTGAATAATATATGAAAACCATGTAGGTTCACGTCTGTGGTGGCCTTTTAAGGAAAGTACCACACAGGTTTGAGTGGACCTATCCAGACAGAGAGGAGAGAGAGAGAGGAGGTCAATGAATGAGGAGGTTTAGTTATTGGGTTCCATTTGATAACTTTTGGGTACGGTATAAAAATACCAAATATTCTAAATCCAGAATATTGCATGTTTCCTTAAAAAAAATAACGTAGTAACTCAAGCGTGAACTCTCCGAAATTCCTTCACAAATTCCCGATACTTTCGAAACAAATAAATAAGGACACCCCATTGAGTATCCGCAAAATAGAGTGGACGGGGGAAAAAATATCCGACCGCTAACAGAGCAACTTCCGAACTCGGATATTTATGGACAGAAGGGGTGTTTTATTGCGCTGTGTTCCATTTTAACCCACTTGCCCCCGGCCGTCCACACTTTATAGTATATTCAGACCGTAGAGGAGAGTATTTGGTTTTTTATTATAAGTGGCGATACTTTTCTACTGGAACTGTTATTCGATTTTTTTTTATTTAGCCATGTGCTTGATTCAAATTATTCGGAACTTTGTACTATCATTGATTACATTTTATTTTAAACTAGCTGACCCACGCAATTTCGTCTGCGTCACATTTTCGATTAATGCTCGCCTCTCTCTCTATAGCCTTCCTCGATAAATGGGCTATCTAACACTGAAAGAATTTTTCAAATGGGACCAGTAGTTCCTGAGATTACCCCCTACATACGAACTTACAAATAAATGTTACCTCTTTATAATATTAGTATAGACTAGCTGACCCGCGCAACTTCGTCTGCGTCACATTTTCCATTACTGCTCCGCTCCTATTTGTCTCAGCGTGATTATATATATATATATATATATATATATATATATATATATACGCCTATAACCTTCCTCAATAAATGGGCTATCTAACACTGAAAGATTTTTTCAAATCGGACCAGTAGTTCCTGAGATTAACCAAACAAACAAACTCTTCTGCTTTATAATATTAGTATAGATTGCATAATATACAAAATCTACGTTCAGTTACGTATCCTGATCTCTCTCTCGAATTAAGAATATAATTATGAAGAGGGTACCTAATGCAGGGCACTGTATCATCTCTATCGGTTGAAATGCCGACCAGCCCAGGTACCTATTCTCCTGGTACAAACTAATCTTGAATCAAAATCAACAAAACCAACTATCGAACGAATGGTGCTGAATCAAGTGGATTCCTAATTTCGTCCAGAACAGTCCAAAAAGAAACACATTTTCTCCGATTTTTACTGACAATATTGCTGATCGTAGACCACTGATAAATATAGTTTGTTTTAAGATTTTATAATATCAAAAAAGTTTTACTGGGTTCATAGAATCGATTTATTATAGAGGAGCTCGTGGCTAAAGCCGCACGGGCCGATCTTCAAGGCTAAACTATAACAGACGAACGCATCGATCTTCAAGGTTAAGCAACGCTTGCGAAGGTTGGTCTGTGGGTGGGTGACCATCTTGACATACCGAGTTTCCTTCGTGCCTCAGAAAGCACGTTAAGCCTTTGGTCCCGGCTGTCATTTGTAGATCTTTGGCAGTCGTTACGGATAGTCAAAAGCCAGTAAAATACCAAATATTCATCTCTTCTGTTAGTAAAACAGTTTACTTACGGATACAGGTAACTCCGGACTCCGGAGGAGACTCTCCTCCTCCCAGTAAATCGAAAAACAATCTAGTAATTCAATCAAATCCATACTTCCATAGCTAATAATTTCAACATTATGCGTCTTCAAGTTAAACAACATAAAACATGGGGCTGACCTCATGCTACTGCGGAGAATCTTAACACCGCGATTCAGAAAAACGCGTCATAAGTACAACGCCATCTATCGATCTACAACGTAACTGAACTGTCTTTATGCTCATAACTACTCATAAGTTCAAACTTAGAAGCTTACACGTTACGATAAATAATGATAATATAATAACATATAATTATAAACATTATGTGTTTAATTAAAAAATAACTCAAAAATACATTGTTTCGGGGTCTTTTCACACATTTCTTATTAAAAAATTTCTCAATAGATGGCATTGCAAGTATCTGAAGTCTCAATGAAAACAACCTATTTTAGCGCTCGATGAAGTTTCTTCGTAAACTTTAAAATTCGATATCTTTTGATTTTGTGGGTCGATTTTGATGAAATAAACACTAAATGTTGCTCCGATTATCACTTAATATTTCGAAGTACCTAAATTTTGAATCCAATCAGTGGTTTATGCGTGATGCTCCTCCAAACGCACAGACATACAGACGCACAGACATACAGACGCACAGACAAACAGAAAAGAATTTCAAAAACTGCTTTTTTGTGTTCTATGTCATTTTTCTGACATTTCTATGTATTTTTTATGCGAAAATATTCAATGTACAGACACGGCAACTCTACGATTTTATTATATGTATAGATAAGATTAATTGATTGGTTCTATTTAAAAGTAAGTTACTTTTAAATAGAACCAATCAATTAATCTTTAATTCCACGGGTTTGCTAGTCAATAATATTCTATATTCGCGAGAGTTTATAAAAACAACTGGCGTTTTCTTGCGACTTTTTACGCGCATGTCCCGTTTTTTTCAGATTTCTGCAGGTATTTGGTTATTTGCTGGTTTTTTTTTAATTTTTAAGTTTTGGTGTGTCGCTTCTGGCGGAATAAATGCTTTCTTTCTTTTTTTTTCTTTTTACTTCGGAAAAAATACAGCTTTCTACGACCAGTAGTTTCGGCTGTGCGTTGTCTGTCAGTCGCTCAGTCATGGAAGACTTTTTTAATATAGGATTGATGCATTTTTTCGCAATATAAATTACTTATTGATGCTCTACCATTTTCACAACTAAACAATAGGGAATATGCATGTGATTTTTTTATTGCAAAATGAAATACTTTTTAGCTCTAGTCAACAATCATGAAATTATTTTGTAAATACCTTCATTAGCAATGAAGTTATACCCTACCTAACATTGCAATTAGATAGAAGAAGATATAGACTTTGACGTCAAAGTCCATGTAGCCTATATAGCTGCCATAGAAAACAGTGTTTTTGCGAGTGGGACAGATAGATTTGTTTAAAATAATGGTTCTTCTTTTGTTTTTTTGAGTAATTTTGATTCTATTTTCACCGTAAGTTAATTACATTATTGGATTTACTGAAAGAAAAAAAAACATAAATATATTTTTCATGCATAAAATATAAAACTAGCGACTGAATGTAAAATAGAACCAATAGGGAATCTATTGGTTCTATTTTACATTCAGTTGCTAGTTTTATATTTTCGCCATCAATGGATTTTTTCAACCAATTTTTTTCTTCATAAAGTTAATACAAAAATCTTGCATTAGTTACACATCGGTGTAACACGCGGCCACTTTATTCGACGTTTGGAAAAATAAGTTTATTTTTTTATCTGTATATTTATTCGACAGTGCTCTTTCCCTCGGGCCGATAAGGTGATGTTCATAGATACAGGCATATTGTTTCGCTAAAACACCATCACTTTTGGCAGGTCATTCTCTTTTTATGGCTTTTATGAGATTTGTGGAACGATATTGCTGAATGATAGCTACTGGATTTTGTGATTCGTTGCCAGACGACTGTTTTGGGCTGTCCAATTTAGTAAGGCATTTATGTAGTCTAGTTAGTGTATTGACTTATTTTCAAACGATCTCCAGAAATATAGTAATGGGATCTCAGTGTCAACTTTACTAATTTCAACGTTCGCATTTCAAAGTCAAATTAACGTTTATTTAAATTAGGCCAAAACGGCACTTCTGAACGTCATCGTTACATTTAAAATTATATAAAAAGTGACTCTACTGTAAATTCGGAAAGGTAGAATCTGATGGAGAAGAATGGACAAGAAACTTCATAGTTACTCTTTAAAAATATAAGTTTTTACAACATAATTAAATATAATATGTGAGGATTTTGCACCTATGGAATATGCAGTGTGAGTCTTTATAATGTGCACATACATATATAAATAAGGGAAACTTTACCTAATTTTATCGACAGAAAGCGTAAAAAAAAAACGTTTTTTTATTTACTACTGTGTTCCCGGTGCAAACAAAACTGTGAAACTTTTCAACTTAATTATCTATGGCAATGAAATAAAATCCATAATGATCGGAGATATTAAGCCATCCTAATAAATTTAAATAATGTAAATAAACTACCCTAATACTCGTATGTTTTTTAGCAAGAATCTTTTTTCTATTCATCAATTTACAAATTTATAAACAAAACAGTAATCGTAAAAAATTTAACAAAAAAAAAAGAAAAAAAAAGAAAGAAAGAAAATATATTAACAGATTATTGCATGGTATGATGTCTCATGAAACATTATAAATGGTAAAGGCTTCCAAAACAGATGCGACGCTACAATGCAATGCCTTGGTTTTAGGGTTCCGTATCCAGAGAATAACCAACGGAACCCCACTTAGCCTCCGCTGTCCGTCCGTCAGTCCGTCTATCAGATTTGTGTGTAGACAGTTGAAATTTTCACAGACTGTGCATTTCTATTGCCGCTATAACAACATATTATAACAAAAAATAAGGTTTATGCAACATTTTGACTTCATATGGTAAAGTAGTTCCATGTGCCCTGGCGGTTGGGAGTGTCATGCTCACTCAAAAGTCTAGCAGATGGTGGCGTATGCGTTTGATCATTTGGCTCCCTTCAAAATGGTTGAGCCGAATGGTGCTGGCGTATGCGTCATGTTCGTGAACGGGCGCCGTCAGTCGGGACTGGTCATTTCTCAACTGCCATGGTTGATTTTAATTATTTATTTGAATTGTTCCTCTTTTATTCCGGACCCTTTTATCCTGCTCGTCTTTTACATCGTTCTCACATGTATGTATAATTTCAACCCGATGTAAATAAATCTTTGTAAAAAAATATTATTTTTAAAAGAGTGTCCGTGGAGTTTCTTGCACGTTCTTCTCCATAGAGATCTACGAATTTTTGATTTTTTGATGTATCTTTCACAGTAACAAAAAAAAAAACTTTAGTTTACATTATATTATTCACAATCTCATAATTTGACTACATTTTTTGATTTATGATTAAGCTGTGTACTCCTGTAAGTGACAAATACACCGTACTAATAGATGTGTAAGTTCTTTTATCTATACTTATATTATAAAGCTGAAGAGTTTGTTTGTTTGTTTGCTTGAACCCGCTCAGGAACTACTGGTTCGATTTGAAAAATTCTTTCAGTGTTAGATAGCTCATTTATCGAGGAAGGCTATAGGTTATATATCATCACGCTAAGACAAATAGGAGCGGAGCAATAGCGGAAAATGTGACGGGATGTTCAGAATCTTAGTGACTAAAACCCATCCGTGCTCATCCAAATGCCCTTTGCATTCCAGTGCTGCGGTGACTCTTTCGAACAGATTCAGCAACCATGGACATAATGCACCTAACTCCACACCAAACCAGAAACTACATAAATATTTCAAAACCAAACAAAAACAAGCACGAACAAGCACTTTATCTCACAGATACATCGACACTAATGCGGAAAAATAAATCCACCCCATTCCCGAAGGGGTTGATAACACTCAGGCCGTCAATAGCCAACGATTTGCCAGTACCCCAAATTGGGCAGAAGACGTGCCCACTAGGGTCCGAGGACTCGTTCGAGGATAAAAAATATCTTCAAATCAGTTGGAGATTGTTTTTGTGATGACCTTCTTTGAGATCGCATGGTGGTCATTTTGGAAAAATGTTGGGATATCAATCTTTGAGGTGAGATGGTAGCTGAAACGTGACGTAATTTTGTTAGGAGAGGCGATAGACAAAGTGACAGTCGCTAGGTATTCTATTAGTAAATTTGATTGTTAAAATGCTAATAAAATATGAGCACTTGATTGCGTGATATCTCGATAGCTTTTTGTCGATTCCATACATTTTTGTCGTTTTGACAATCGCCTTAGCGATGCCACCGTTTTCTAGAGCATACCTAAAGCTAGTTTCAGACTACGCTGTAATACCGCGTGTATCTGACATCGACGCACAAACGATTTCCATGGGTCCAGGGCATGATTCTGGACACCCTAGACTTAGAATTTTTCGTGGGCTTTTTCTCAATTTTTCATTTTATTCAAGGGTTTTTTTTTACTTTAGACTGCTCATAATCGTTATTCTGACCTAACCCAATGAGATAAAAAAAAAAATAATTAACTACTTTCACTAAAAAGAGCAATCTGAATAAGACCGTAAATAGATATCAGCTCAGCTGAGCTGATACCTATTTGTGGTACTCTTGAAGAAAATGAAAAAATGAGAAAAGAACCGACGAAAAATTCCAACACTGGGGTGTCCAAAATCATGCCCTGGACCCATGGAAATCGTTTGTGCGTCGATGTCAGATACACGCGGTATAGCATAGAGTATATAGCTCATAACACAACAATATCGCGCTCCATACATTGTCAAGAATATATAGTATAACAGTGTGAACGTGTCCATAACAATGTATGGTGCGCGATATTGCCTTGAACTCTATACTATATGCTATTATAATGCGTAGTCTGAAAGCAGCTTAAGGCTGTCCAATGGTCATTTGAATTGTAAACATGAATAATACGAATAAATTCAAAAGCGTTTATTAGAGTCAAGGAGTTCGCCGTCTACATTCAGAATCTTAAAGTTTTATTTATAACAAGCTGATGACCGCAGCTTCGCTCGCTTGAAAAATTCCATACTAAAACTTTTCTCGAGAACCACTCTATCCATCGGTGAAAATAGCGGTGCAGTAGTTTTTGAGTTTATCGCGAATAGACAGACAGACAGACGCGTTGGAGGACTTTGTTTTATAATATGTAGTGATATAATAATATGTATTATGTAGTGTGTGTGAATTTCAGTTCTTCCGAAAATCTAATCCTTACCCACGTAAAACCGTTTATTAATCACCAAAATAGACCACAAACGTTATCACTCTTAAACACTACATTGATTTGATTGACCATCACGAAAATAGCCTAACTCTATCACCTTTAAAAACTTCTCAATCCATTTAAATCAATAGACAGATCCCTTCTAAAAGAGAAAAAATCGCCCCAACCGAGCCGCATCAATTTGGCCCCAAATGGGCGCGGCACATTTCCACCGGCTTATAAGTTTTCCACCAGCTAACGTTGTTAGTCTGACCACGACGCTCCCACGGGCAAGATTTAGCTATAAATTGCCCAAGTTAAGTGATTTTCCCCTTTCAATCTTTCAATGCCTCGGCGAATATTTTTTATGTGGGTAGCTTCATAATTTAGTGGGTTTAAGATCGATTCTTTTTGATGGTGTGTTGTTTATTTTGTTTCTAAGAGCTTTTTGTAATTACTACTTGATATGGGTTTGCTCTAGTCTAGGTCAAAGATAACAGAGAAAAATTCTACGATAGAGCTTACCCAGAAGTAGCCTGTTCACTCTGACTTTGAAAAGATTAAGGTTGTAAGCATTCGGAAACACAGACGCAGGCAAAGAGTTCTACTCCTTTGCTGTGCGTCGTAGTTTTTGCGTAGTAGATTTTTTGCATTATATGAGTGAGCTCGTGATTTAATAAATAAATAAATAATTTAATAAATAAATAATTAATAATTTATTTGACACAACACATATATGTTACATTTTAACAGATATGAAGGATACATTCAAGTTTTCTAAATTTTATATTGAAGGCATTTGTGTCTGAACTAGATATAGAATATCTGTATCTCAGACATCAGCGCTCTTCCTTGTAAAGACCATTATATTACTAGCTTAAATAGACATACATAATAATTATACGAGTAGTTCATTACACAGAAAAAGAAAAAAGTACAAATCTAGATAAACAAAACGATGTGTGGAGTGTATATAATAATAACAACCGCACGATTTTCAAGGTTAAGCAAAGCTTGCCAAGGTTGGTCTGTGGATGGGTCAGCTTAACATACCGAGTTTCCACCGTGCCTCGGAAAGAACGTTAAGCTGTTGGTCCCGGCTATCATTAATAGATCTATGACAGTCGTTACTGCAGGTATTCAGCTGAATCCGGTTTGACTGTAAGCCGACCCCAATATAGTTGGGAAACGGCTAGGCAGGCAAATGAATTAAAATCAAGACATCTACCGGTTTTTCGGCAGAATCAAACAGTTATATGAACTTAAATAAATATTTTCTATCACTATGAATTGATTTTTACCTAAAGCCAATGGGCTTGTGTCCTGAAAAAATCTAATTAGTCCGTCAGTTAGATTATCAAAAAATATTTGACCCGTGTTTTTTTTGACGTGACAACGTCTTATAAATTGGTTTGCCGGGTGACACTTCAAGAAACTGCGTTACGCTCCGCTCACGTTATGCGCTCACAATGAGAGCGAGTGAAAGGCACGCGTCCCTTCCACTCGGGCATGGTTAGCCCGCCTAAGAGCGAGAGAGACAGACATAAAAGTCGTTGTCACGTAAAACTTTCGCCCGTATACCGACTTTACAGGCAACCAATTTTTTTTTGTTACGGGGACCAAAATTGACGAAGTTACGACGCTTTTAAAATTCTGAATACGTCACACCTTCGCATAATTTTTAGTGAGTCGTGACGTCACGAGCCCCCACTGATTACACTATTGACAAAGATAAAACGCATCAATACTCGGGGTATTGATGCGTTTTATCTTTGTCAATATTCATTGATTTACAAAAACAAAAAATACATGTCCATTATTTTTCATACTCTAACTGACGGACTGAATAGTTTTGCAATTTGTGGATGATGGAATCTAGCCTATTACCAAGACAGGTTTTTTGGTGGTTGAAAATTACCGTAACACAAATAATCGCAAAATGTGCGCGGAAAACTTTATAAACTGTCTCCAAAAGTGCCTAGCAATGTGACAATCTATTAGAGATCAGGATTGTAAAATGCAAATAAACTGAACACAACTGAACGTCACATGATAGTGACATTTCGGTTTTTCGCATTTCCTTTAGATTTTAACTCATTTGGATTCCCTCTCAGTTTACCAACTTAAACCAAAAAAATAAAAGAAAGTATAGAAAGCCATATTATATAGAGCCTTGGGTCGCCATTAGATTTAGATTTCCCCTCAGCTTACCAACGTAAACCAAAAGAATAAAAGAAACTATAGAATGCCACATTATATAGAGCCTTATGTCGCCATTAAATCTAGATTCCATCTCAGCCAACCAACCTTAACCAAAAGAATAAAAGAAAGTATAGAATGCCACATCATATAGAGCCTTAGTTCACCTGTGATGATGGCAAAAGACCGGACGGCATGTCTTTGTTTCCTTGGAAGATGGGTAGACCTTTAGTGTGGGACGCAACCTGTGTTGATACTCTTGCGCCATCCCATCTTCCTAGGTCATCGTGTTGTGCTGGCGCTGCCGCTGTGGCTGCGGAAAACTTAAAGCGGCGTAAATATAGTAACCTTATTGGTAACTATATTTTCGAGCCGTTTGGGGTTGAAACCCTAGGGCCGTGGGGCCCTTGTGCTCATAGCCTTTTCAAAGAAATTTCGAAACGGCTGGTTGACACTTCCCGGGACCCAAGAGCTGGCTTTTACTTTGGGCAGAGATTAAGCATTGCCATTCAACGTGGCAATGCCGCCAGTCTCTTGGGTACATTACCAGCTGACAGCGTGGAGGACGAATATTTTGATGCTCTACTTTAGTCTTTTGTTAGTTTAGTATAATTTGTTAATTTAGATTTAATACAATGTAATTTGATTTTACACCGTTCACCATTAGATTTAGATTCCCCCTCAGTTAAAAAAAATATCTTCAGTTCCACTTTTACACAACTCCCCAAAGGTCATCATATCATATTTCCAGTGTTCATGTCGTTTCTGATGGCATGTCGACATGTGACCTTAGCCTATATGGTAATGCAGGAAGGAAAGCCGCGTTATCAGCGGCTTGACAACCGGATCGCAGAATGATGTTTCCTGCACTAGTGCGGTATGCACTTTGTTTTAATACAGCTCGGCGATTTTTAGTTCTTTGGATTGCATTTACACCTAGCTTACAGCATAGATAATAAATGTAACACAGCGTAGCTATTAAGCTTATTGAGTCAAAATTCATAAGTCATTTTTTCAAATTAGGCTGAGAGCCAGCACTTTTTGAACGTCAAGTTCTTCAAAAGACAGTCCCCCAAAATACCCGCCCGTCACCACTTCCTAGTGTTTTAGCTGTGGAGAAGAAGTGTCCAGCCAACTCCCCAGCAACACATCTGTCTGTTACGTTTTAGGAACTAGAATGTATACAATGAGTAGAATGCAAAGTACCTAATTAATACATGACACAAAACAAAAAAATTAAAAGCTAGCACACTATGATACTATAAAACAAAACTTTTTACCAAAAAATACAACCGCCTCCAAAAAAAAACACTACAAAGTAAAAAATAACTTTAATTTCGCAAGTCGGTGTTTTTGTTAGTTTCCTCGTATTTATTATATATTATATTTGATTGTATTTTTTTATTATTCACTTTTTAGTGGTACCCCACACCAAAACCACTGCAAAATCGCAGAAAAGCAAAATACGCAATTTCGATTACTTGTATGACATAAAACCATCATCCAAGTAGACGAATTCCAGCTATTTCGATTTGAAATCCAAAGTTCGTAACCGATTTTCATAAAATTTAAATGGGACCAATTTGCAAGTATATCCTTTCAGATAAAACAAGAATTTTTCAAATCGGTTTGTAATTGTCGGTGTTATGAGATAAGAACCATAAAAAAATAATAATAATACAACCGAATTGAGATCCTCCTTTTTGGGAAGTCAGTTAAAAATACACACTCAAGCAAGTGTAGACGTTTGTAGAAAGATGAAAATTCAATTCAATTTTATTCATGAACAATCACATTGTGTTTGAAATGATAATCTATAAATAAATAATACAAAAAACACATTCATTAAAATTATAAAACTAACAGATTAGAGAAAGTAATAAAATTAACAATTAAAATAAAATAAAAAATCAACACATTGCATTACAAGCATTATAATAATAACATTCCAAAATTACATGCACAGAGTGATACATAGAATGATGCACAGATTGGGATAATTATTTTGGGTTAGGTATGTATTTTAATCATATGCCTAGCTTTCTCCCAACTATATTGGGGTCGGCTTCCAGTCAAACCGGATTCAGCTGAATATCAGTATTTTACGTAGAGCGGCTGCCTACCAGACCTCCACAACCCATTAACTGGGTATCACCGTAATCCTTGGCAAGACTGGTGTCAGATTTTCTGGATTCTGACTATCCGTAACGATTGAAGATCTCCAAATGACAGCCGGAACCAACAGCTTAACATGCTTTCCGAGGCATGGAGGAAACTCGATATGTTAAGATGGTCACCCATCCACAGACCAACCTCGGCAAGCGTTGCTTAACCTTGAAGATCGACCTGTGCGGCTGTTATTATTTAGCCACGAGCTCCAGGTTATGTATTTGAATGCTATCATAAATACGAAAGTTTAGATCGATGGATGTTTGTTTCTCAAACAAGTCAAAATGGCTATTTTAATTGATCTGGATGAATATTGACATAGACTGAAATAGCTAGGTTACGGTTCATCTCAAAAATATCAGCCCTCAATTTCATACGCGGATATCCTATTTTTCGCCGTTCTCGTGAGAATCTTGGGAAGTCCTATCTTAGAGCACCCCTACGGTGTAATAATAATATTCATAATCATCGTTTATTTGTCAGAACATGGTAGGTATGTAAATTACGTCATGGTCTTCTACATCTACACTAATATTATAAAGTGGAAAGATTTGTTTGTTTGTTTCTTTGATTTGAATAGGCTCCGAAACTACTGGACCGATTTGGATGAAATTTTTTATAAAGATAGTTTGAGACCCGAGAAAGGACATAGGAGAGTTTTTATCTCGGAAATCCCACGGGAACGGAAACGAAGCGGCGGGGGACAGCTAGTAAGTTTATAAAGAGTTTCATCATATTCTACCACATGGGCGTACAAATGTTAAATATGTTACATTGGTGATAAATCATAAATATCAATTAAATAATTACAGTTAAAATTCAAAAAGGAATGTCAGTTACATAAATAATTAAATTGGATTAAATTATATGTCAGTGACATTTAGGAAGTAATTCAAGTTATAATAGCATTTATTACATAAAAATTCTTTAAACTGCTTCTTAAGTCCAACCAATCTAACTCTCTAATTGTTTTTTAATTTGATTTTAAATTTGCGGGGCTCTGCAGAATATGCTTTTCCGCATGAGAGCTGACTTAGCTCTGCGTCCACGGAGCATGTCATTTCGCCTGCTGTAAGGTTTTTTTTTACTATTGATAGACAAACGTTTGACCGCAATCTCACCTGATGTTAAGCGATGATGCGGTCTAAAGTGGAGCACGCTTTCCTAGAAGTAACCTATTCACTCTTGACTTAAAGACTCCCAGGTTGTAGCTATCAGGAAACAGACTCAGGCAGGGAATTCCACTCCTTAGCTGTACTTAGGTTGTACAGTATCAGATAGGGACGAAAACAATTTTGAATTAAGAGTGTAAGCTGCACGCAACTTTCAGATTTCAATCAGTCAGTCAGTTTCCGTAAGACTGTAAAATTTCGCGTGAAATTGTAAACATTTCTTCTAAAGTAACATGGATGTATTGGATACTATTGAATTTGGATGGGATTTTATTCATTATATTTGAAGAAATGATAATTTAAATCAAGATTTATTATAGATCTTACGGAGTCTGCCATTTTCCGGTCACATATACAGGGTTATTTGTAAAACACCAGAAACCTCTTAGGCAGTGAAAGTACACATGATTATAAGCAACTTTTGTTTTGGTAAAACTCCGAAATCTCGAATAAAATATCAGCTGTTTCATACAAAATGCAGTATTTAGCCAATGAAAATGTATGAAACAGCTGATATTTTTTTCGAGATTTCGGAGTTTTACCAAAACAAAAGTTGCTTATAATCATGTGTACTTTCACTGCCTAAGAGGTTTCTGGTGTTTTACAAATAACCCTGTATATCTAACTTCTTTCGTTCAATCCATCCTTAGGTAGTCTGTAAGAAATTGCCCTGTGCGATAAGACCGCCCATTGTACACTTGTTTTTATAAACGTTTTTTCCTGTACTTGTTATGAGGTGTACAATTACAAAAATATTTATTATCTTTTCTAGACATTGAGCTTACATAAATTGAGGCAGAGAGGTACTTGTGATGGAGCTGTCTCGCAACTTCCCTTATTTACTAACTAAACAATGCTTAGACCGTTTATTAAAAGAAAAAACATAAAAAATAGAAAAAGAGAAATGAAATATATAGATAGACTAGCTGACCCACGCAACTTCGTCTGCGTCACATTTTCCCTGAATTTCGTTTGCTACAAACCTCACGGAGCCCGAGACCTTTCCAACGAATGCAAACCCGTGGAAATCGGTTCGTGCGTTCTGGAGTTATAGCGTCAGGAAGGAAAACCCGACTTATTTTTTAACCAACTTCCCAAAAAGGAGGAGGTTATCAATTCGGTTGTATTTTTTTTTATGTTTGTTACCTCATAAATCCGACAATTATGAACCGATTTGAAAAATTCTTGTTTTATCTGAAAGGATATACTTGCAGATTGGTCCCATTTAAATCATATCAAAATCGGTTACGAACTTTGGATTTTAAATCGAAATACCTGGAATTTGACTATTTAGATGATTCTTTGATAATCGAAATTGCGTATTTTGCTTTTCTGCGATTTTGCAGTGGTGTCGTTAGGTGTGGGGCACCACTAAAAAGTGAAAAATAAAAAACTTTTTACAAAAAAATACAACCGACTTCCAAAAAAAAACACTACAAAGTAAAAAATAACTTTAATTTCGGAAGTCGGTGTCAAAATACGAAGCAAGTAACAAAAACACCGACTTCCGAAATTAAAGTTATTTTTTACTTTGTAGTGTTTTTTTAAATAATAGATATAGAAGATAAGATAGACATAAAATATATATAGAAAACATTCTCTCAATATCCACATGAAACATCCATAGAGACAATTCCTTTCAAAAAGCCCCCGATAACGTTACTTTTGTCTCGTCACCCATTATTCCATTTCCTGGTTACTGACCCAGATAATAGTTGGGTAACCCAATAGCGTCTGGATCCTTTGTCCAACTGAAGAAGCATTGAAACAACTTGAATACGGTTAGCCGCGTATGACCGATACGGCGTGTGAGTTGTTCTTGTTTTATTGAATGGGCGCTTAGATTGCTGTCGGTACTTACCTACCTGTTTGGGGTATAGGGTGATGTTTTTTTATCGTCTTGAATTAATTAAAATAGTAGCACGTGTTTTTTGAGTCTTAAATTGATTAAAATAGTAGCACCATTGCACGTGTAGGCAGGCACACTAATTTTATTCCTAAAGGTTTTTTCAACTAGGCACTAATTTAAATTATCTTATTAATGCTTGAGCGTGTATTGAAGAGCTCGTGGCTAAATAATAACAGCCACACAGGTCGATGTTCAAGGTTAGGCAACGCTTGCCGAGGTTGGTCTGTGGATAGGTGACCATCTTAACATACCGAGTTTCCTCCGTGCCTCGGAAAAGCACGTTAGGCTGTTGGTCCCGGCTGTCATTTGGATATTTTTGGCAGTCAGACCCCTGAAAATCTGACACCAGTCTTGCCAAGGAGTACCGTGTTACCCAGTTAATGGGTTGGGGAGGTCTGGTTGGCAGCTGCTCCACGTAAAATACTGGTATTCAGCTGAATCCAGTTTGACTGGAAGCCGACCCCAATATAGTTGGAAAAAGGCAAGGCGGGTATTTTTTATGTGTTTAATGAAACATATTGTATAATAATTTATTTTTTTAATGAATGCTTGAGCGTGTATTTTGTTTTATAGTATCACTAGCTGGCCCGCGCAACTTCGTTTGCGTCACATTTTCCATTAATGCTCCGCTCCTATTTGTCTTAGCGTAATGACATATAGCCTATAACCTTACTCGATAAATGGGCGATCTAACACTGAAAGATTTTTCCAAATCGGACCAGTAGTTCCTGAGATTACCCCCTACATACAAACTTACAAAATTACAAACATTTTTACCTCTTTATAATATTAGTATAGACTAGCTTCTGCTCGCGACTTCGTACATGCATACCCCGTTTTCTCCCGTTCCCGTGGGAATTTCGGGAAATCCTTCCTTAGTGCTACCCTACACTCCTCAAGGAAGCTACATGCCAGATTTCAGCTTTCTAAGACCAGCTAGTCTATTCTGTAAATAACCATTTCGATATCGACTTCACCTGAGTGACTAAGCTTACAAAGTGAACTTTATTTCACACATCATAAGGTCTTATATTTATACAATTTGAAACTCACCTCGGATTCCGCTGTCGAGACACGAAAATGTTGTTACAGAATAGTGTCAGTCACTCAGACAGTAACGAAAGAAAGTTTACTTTGCACACTATTGTATATATTAAAGTTCTTAAAACGTAACAGACAGATGTGTTGCTGAGGAGTTTGTTGGCCACTTCTTCTCCACAGCTAAAACACTAGGAAGTGGTGACGGGCGGGCGTTTTGGGGGACTGTCTTTTGTAAAAACTTGACGTTCAAAATGTTGGTCTGAAAAACACATCATGGTACAAAATCCCTTCGAAGTAGCGATTGTCCAGAATCAGTCTGCATGAAAAAAAAAAATAGTTGCCTATTTTGAAATACATTAAAATATCAAAGAAGGCAATCATATGATATGATCTTTTGATTTAAAAAAATAAAATAAAATTACGTTAACTAGGGATTATAGCACACACACACTCTAAAAGGTATGCTGGAAGAGATTTCATTAGAAATAAGCATCACCTTTGTACCTATTTTCTGTCTCCTTTTTTTTTTATCTACTTGTGTGTGTGTGTACATAAATTGTTAAATAAATAAATAAATAAAATAAATAAAATAAAAACAAATTGACGATGAGTAATGGTATTACTCATCGGTAATGTTATTACTCATAGTCTATTTGTCATACACATAATAAATTCAATTTCACAATATTGTTAAAATTACAAAGATTAAAGTTAAAATTAAACAATTTAAAATTTAATTAATAATTAAATTTTAAATTGATTTTGTTCATTTTTTTTATTATTATTTTTTTTGTAAAAATTAAATATGTGCAACTCTGAAATTCGAAACATTATAATAAAAATAAAAAATAAGGTCGCTTGACTAGTTGGTTGGTTGTGGATTACTAGTTAGTTACTAGTTAAATAAGTTATTTTAAAACAAAAGTTTTCTTTACCTTTGGATCATAATTATCATTGAATCACTAATTTAGCCAAAAGTGAGTTTCATAGAAAACGTTTTGGGAATACATTAATAGTGCGTACAACAAAGGAGTGGATTTCCTTGTGTTTGCTGGTAGCTACAAACTGGAAGTCTCTTAGTCAAGTGTGAATAGGTTACTTCTAGGCAAGCGTGCTCCATCTTAGACCGCATCATCGCTTACCATCAGGTGATATAGTGGTGACACCCGTGCCTATAAAAAAAATACTCTATAAATTCTTCGAGCATAGAAATACCTCTATAGCTACGCTTACTTAATCATAATAAGGGTATCTCATTATTTTTAACCAATACAACTGTTACCTACTAAAATCGAAAAAAAGAACCTATTCAATCAATCAGTTGATCAGTAGTCTTTATTTGAAAACATAATTCAAAAAATTAAAATTCTATTATATATAAAAAAAAAGTCTATTCTATTCTATTTTTTATTAATGGCAAGTAGAGCCGATGTCGACTATTCTGCCAATGTCAAAACAAAAGTCATTCATTTATTCAAATTAGGCTGAGAGCCAGCACTTTTTGAACGTCAAGTTTTACAAAAGACAGTCCCCCAAAACGCCCGCCCATCACCGCTTCCTAGTGTTTTAGCTGTAGAGAAGAAGTGGCCAACAAACTCCCCAGCAACACAACCGTCAATACAATAATTAGTATGCAAAGTAAGTAAGTTATACAAAACACCAAAAAAAAAATATTATTAATCACTTGTCAGCTAGCACACTATCACACTAATACAAAATTACACACTTGGGCAAGTGTTGACGTATGTGGATTAAATGGGTTACAATAGTGTGCAAAATGTTACAATAGTTATAATTATGGTTTCTGTATGTTAGGCCATTTGGCGTACAAATACGTATACATTATTATGGGAGGCCGATTTTGTACCTGTAAATTAAGTTATCATAATTCTGTTATAACACTAGAATAGTCAATAACGAGATTGCTGCCATGTACCTTTTTATTAGCGAGTTTCCGATATTTCGACACTGTTGAAAGCGCCATGATCACGGTTGTTGACCATGAAAGTTTAAAACAATATATTGTTATTACACTGTTACAAATTTTTCATAAGGTCCAACACCACGCAATCAGCTGGGTGTTACCTGTTACTTAAGGGGACGCCCCTTAAGTTGAGTTTAAGGTTAACTTATAACAATAAACCAGTCAAGTGCGAGACGGACTCACATGCAAAGGGTTTCGAAAAAAAATCATATTTACTGTTGCAAAAATGAGATTCATATATTGCTTCAGGTTTGATTGCATATATTCAAACCATAATCCATAGACTTCTAATAAAATTTCCTGTAATCTAAAGGTAAATCATTACAATCTGTTTGTTTTTTTTTTCAAAATTTGTATATTCAGTAGTTTCGGAGATAATCCCCATACTCAGAACTGTAACTCAATTTTTTTTTTTATCAATCTCATTCGTGTGGGGAATGGTAATTTTTCATCTAATTTTTGAATTACTTCAACAACATTAATTTTAAAATTATGGAAAAAAACGTTACCTTCATAATTTATTTTTTGTGTAGGTACTACTAATATTTGTCATAAGATATCTTACTAACATAATGGACTGTGTTGTTGTCCGAAATTAATTAATTAAAATATACATTTAATTTGATTGGTTTAAGTTTTCTCGTCGGAAGTAACACGATTTTAGAAAATCGTGTTACTTCCGAGTTGTCGAATCGATCCAGTTGATTCGGAAAAAAATCGGCTCTGTCAGACGGATTGACAGACATCCGAGTGATCTTAAGGGTTCCGTTCATCCATATAGAGGAACCCTAAATAAAAAAATAAAAAACAAAAAAAATTGTATTTTTTCTAAGGAAAAGGTTGGTTTGTTTTCGCAAGTAGGTAAGCAAGTCTATTGTAAACGCCCCGCAAACATTAAGTTGGCTTCGTATTGTCAAGGTCTGCGTTATTCTTACGATTGTATAAACTTTATTATTGCTTTAACTCAGTAACGCCTCCTTGGCCTTTTTTTCAGGGTTGATTTCAGAAGGATTGTGTTTGTAAATGAGTTCATGTTGAAGGTTTTTGTTCTGATGAACATTGAATACCTGAGGAGCTCGTGGCTCGGGTCGATCTTCAAGGTTGGAATAGTTTCGTTTATGGAATCGTTTATTCGTCGATCTTCAAGGTTATGCAACGCTTGCCAATCTTAACATATGGTGGAGTCTCTTTCAGACCTCAGAAAGCACGTTAAGCCTTTGGTCCCGGCTGTCATTTGTAGATCTTTGGCAGTCGTTACGGATTTTCAGAAGCCAGTAAATCTGACTCCAGTCTTGCCAAAAAATACTGTGTTACCCAGTTAATGGGTTGTGGAGGTCTAGTAGGCAGCCGCTCCACGTAAAACACTGGTATTCAGCTGAATCCGGTTTGACTGGAAGCCGACCCCAATGTAGTTGGGAAAAGGCTAGGCAGATTATGATGATATTAGTCACTAATTCACGAACAGGTAAAGAAAACAATGTACTTAGTCAGCGATGAAGATCCATCCATCTAGAACAATACAACAGCAAAAGTAATATTTAATTGTACTACCTACTATTTTAATTACAAAAGTTTCAATGTAATATTGCTTGGATGTTTGTTTCTCGATCGCGAAATAACGATCGAATAAAAACGCTGGTATTTGCACAATTTCCCATATAATTATTTACGACAAAAGTTCTGCGAAAACAAACTAAATTCGCATTTAAAACAACACGCTGTAGCCAAGCGGGTCACGTCTCCGATTGTGTATCTGTCACGCGACACGCAAGCATTGTCCGGGGCCGCCATCGTGACGGCCTGTTGACGGCCCGTCATTGTGACGGCCTCGCCTGGCCGCCCGCGGCCCGGTGGCCTGTTCTAGGTGGTCGGTGGTCGATAGGCTTCCGTTCGATGTGGTTTAGTAGTCGTATTGAGTTCGATTTTGGTGGTTTGGTAGGAGTTGGCACGTGTGTGTTTTTGAGATTCTTCGGTTAAGTCTCTCTGTCTCTTCAAAGTTAGAGTGAACAGGTTCCTTCTGGGTAAGCTCGCTCCTTCGTAGACTTTGTCTCTGTCATCTCTGACCAAGACTAGAGTTAAGAACAAACCCATCTCAAATTAAAAAAAATACGCTTTTCGTATTTCCTCTTCCTAAAATATAGGTTACACTAGTTTAGGAGGCAGGGTTTACCTATTTATTGTATACAGATTTCGTCAACAATCTAAGTATATTTTGCAAATGTTCAATACATACCAACTCAACTTATGTATAAAAATAATAATATTAAACTATAATTTGTAAGTAAAGGACAAACTATATACACTTAAGAGTCCTATTACGAATCGTCAATGCTAGTTTGCAATAGACGAAGTTACGTTGGTCTGCGTTGGGAGTACATCTATAGTCCGCGAAACAATTTTGATACTTACTAGTCTGAATAGGATTATAGTTTATTTGGGCGCTCGCGCGAGACTGAGGAGCGCGCGCGCTGAATTGATGCAGAATATATAGTACTTTCATTTTATTAATTGTAATTTTGTTTTATTATATTGAAAAACGAAAACTAATTAAACGTATTCATTGTAGATTGAAATTTTATATCATATTAATTTATTTGATAAAATTGTTTTTATTTGGAATATAATGGACGCTGAATCAAGACATTTCTGGCTTAAATTAGGTTTTCTTTACGTTTTTTACGTGAAAACTCAAGGAATTTAAAGAAATTCTAGAACTCCAATAAACAAGTAAAACATTCAACTTACCTTTTAGTAATTTCAGCTTTTAAAAGAATTGATTGTAACAATGTGAATTTGACCGTCAAAGTTCCATCGCCGACATTTTTTCTTGCAAACTGAGTTCGTAAAATATTTATAGTAAATTACACGAAAAGAAAAATGAAAATGTGTAACTCTAACTTACAAGAAAGAGACTGGCACTATCGTTATTCAGGATCAAATAATTAAAATATCTTACTGCTGCTGAAAACTACAGCGTCAAAAATCATGAATTTCCGTAAAAAATGTAATAGGACTCTTAAAATAGAAAATAAAACTCCTAACCAAAATATTGCGTCAAAAAATTCGTCCCCATCGCTATCGACTGGAGGTCAGCCCAAAAGACTGGTGGCATTGCCACGTTGTATGGCAATGTTTATCCTCTAAGCGTTTTGCTAGATCTTTAAATAGGACGTGAGCACTCGGACCCCGTAGTTTTTCAAGAGTTTCAACCTCAAAACGCTCAAAAATGTAGTTACCAATAAGGCTACTATAACGGGTGTAAGGGACAGCCCTCCTCAAACTGATAGGGTGATTTCAGTATATCGTACTAAGTTGACCGGTACATGAAATTATTTCAGGAACTTTATGGGAATCCAATAAAACTGATTTGTTTAATTACCTCACTCGCAATGTATCGCTACCTCTGCAAAACGCACGCAGCGAACGGCAGCGCAGCGAGCTTTCGAAAGGATAGCTGCGCCCGCGCTACGTTTTAACAGCTGATTTCATGCGTCGTTCATGGGATTTTTTATTATTATTTTTTTATTTTTTCATTTTAGCTGTGTTATTTGCATTAATGGAGTTCTGCATACAGATAATGTAACTTTACATTGAAATAAAGCAAAAAAAAATAAAAATCGAAAAAAAAGTAAAAAAAAATCCTGAGGAAATTTCCACTGGAATATGATTCAAAATAAGGAACTGATTGCACCCTGTTAATTTGTGGAAGGCTGTCCCTTACACCCTGTATTTCCGCCGTTTGAGGTTTTCAGCAGCCGAAGTGGTAGAACCAGCATAGCACGACGAGCTAGGAAGACGGAATGGCGCAAGAGTATCGACACAAGTAGCATCCCACACTAAAGGCCTACCCATCTCCCATGGAAATAAAGACATACCGTCCGGTCGCTTGCTGTAGGTTTGCTGAAATAAACTTTTTATTAATTTATCTACCCCTTGGTTGACTTATATTATAATTAGTTTGTTAGATGCCATGTGTACAATTATGTTTGAGTTTCTTCGGTTAAGTCAATGCGCTTGCTTTGTTAAGGCGGGGTTGCAGTACTTTTTAAGATTTTTGAACGTCTGAAAATCTAATTAATTATGAGTTTTTAAAGAATAAAAATCATTACATAAAAATTGAACATACCCTCAAATAAATCGTAAAGATAGAAACGCGATTTAGAATGATTGGCTCAATACTTTTCTTTATCAAACATGACACTAAATTATAATTGTAAACGTGTACTGCTAAAAGATTTCATCGCGAATATATATAAAAGTTATATCAATAGATAGAGCTTTTTATTTTGAAGTAAATGTTGAAACCATATAGTATAATTTCTTTATCAGTTTTCGCCAAGAAGAAAAAACAATCAAAATTTTGCCATTATTTCGCTCGCCTGACAGTCGCTGTTGTGCGTCAAAACACACAGTACTGCAACCTCGCCTTAACTCTTTGCCAATCTTTGTGGAATGGTAGCCAATGCTTATGGTATTCAGTCCGCCATTGTTATTATGCAAGAAGATTAAATCAATAATTTTTCAGTACGAATAGTTCAGTAAATCTCTTAGATGAAGCTTACTACAATTTATGTCATCATTGTCTTCACTAATACTGTTATCACGTAAACAGAACTACTTAGTTCTTCATTTGTGTTATGGTTAAAAAGTGCAATCAACTTGTAACAAAAGCCATTACTGTTCTTTGAATACCAATAGGTAAATCATTTCGTATTTGAACCAAAACCCGATACATAATCCCACTGTTATTTGGATTGCATTTTGGTTTTCCTTTCAAATGTAAAATTCAAAATCTGTACTAATATTATAAAGCAGAAGAGTTTGTTTGTTGAACGCGCTAATCTCAGGAACTACTGGTCCGATTTGAAAAATTCTTTCAGTGTTAGATAGCCCATTTATCGAGGAAGGCTATAGGTTATATCACGCTAAGACCAATAGGAGCGGAGCAGTAATGAAAAAAAATTACGCAGACGACGTTGCACGGGTCAGCTAGTTTGAAATAAGAGCGTCCAGCAAATGACATAAAATACAGGGATGATACGTTAGAAAAAGCAGTGTTGCCACCACCAGAAAATATTCACTTGTACCAAATCAAAAAACTTCCACCAATTTAATAAACAAAACTAACAAGACAAGACAATTCAGAATCACAAAATATTCAAAACATTTTCTCTTTAAAAAATACCAATCGACGCAGAACAATATCATCCCTAATAAAAAAAACATGGCCGCCCAGGGATTAAAAAGAGAAAAATTAACATTAAAGACTAACAACAGTTCGACTTGCGATCTCTCAAGCGTCTATCAATAATTAATCAGCCATCTCGTCTCGAAATTAGCCACCATTTGAGGGTTAAACAGTCTTATGCAAAGAAAAAAAAACCGTATTTTTTGAGCAAGAAAACCCTGAGGGAAATTTTATATAGGAACTCGGTATCGACTGGGGACACAGTGATGTAGGTTGACTAGATGTGCCAAAAATGACGTAGAAAGTTGTACAGATACCGGCACGGATCTTGAGTGCTCGGCGGAAGAATAGGGATCGCTTTGCGCATCGTACACTTACACACTTTGTATGTAGGGGGTAATCTCAGGAACTACTGGTCCAATTTGAAACATCCTTTCAGTATTAGATAGCCCATTTATCGAGGAAGGCTATATGTCATAACGCTAAGACTAAAAGGAGCCAAGCATTAATGGAAAATGTGACGCAAACGAAGTTGCGTGGGTCAGCTAGTGACAAATAAAACGTCGTCGTGAGGTACGTGCCAAAAGAGTAAAGAACAAATCCCGAGTGACGGCTATGACGCGCGATGCGCTACGGGCCAATTACTGCACTTCCCCCCCCCCCCCCGCCCCCGCGCCTCACTGCATACCACCAAAGGGACCCATTAGCTCACTTTTGCGCAGTTGAAGGCCAGCGCTCAAGAATGGTGCCGATGATTGTACAGCTAGTTATGATGTAGCGCCATCTATTCCAGCCATATAAGAACTGACAAAAAATCCTACATCGCGCTATCTAACTTCCCCACGAGATTTGAGTATACACAATAGCCCGGCAATTACCATCGTTGCCCACCAGACACACAATTTCTGGACGGACGGACGACCCGTCTCGTCGAGACATCAAGATTTATGTACAGGCACATCAAGCTACAACAATCTGTCAAATTTCTTTGTTGGATTTTCAACTTTATCGCTAAAGAGATTGGGTTCAAATTTGACAGTTTCGGATAGATTGGTGTGCTGGCGACTGTACTTAATAATTTGCAAGTAGTCAACAAATCAGTACGTATTATATTCCAATGCAAAAACAATTATTCATTCCATTTCCAAGTTGGTAAGATACTTTGTCTTCTCGCAGAGATGTTTTGTTAGGTGTGTACACTTTTAAGTAATTATATTTTTTTTTATTTAATGAAAAAAATAATTTATACCAATGATATATAAAACTATAGGTATTTTCTTTCCCTGTCTTCATGCGTATTAGTAGCTATCTAGTATTTTAGCCCTTTTTAAGCGCCGCGATGTTGGTTTATGACGTGTCTATATATAATACGTCATTGATTTATACCCTACCTTGTTGCTATTCCACCAATTCGCACTAAGCGTTTCCAAGCCTCTTTCATAATGCGCACAGCAACGGAGTGGAACTCACTGCCTACGTCTGTGTTTGCTAAAAACCCTAACCTTTTCAAAGTTAGTGTGAACAGGCTACTTCTGGGTAAGCTCACCCCATCGTAGACTTTGTCTCTATCATCTCTTACTTAGACTAGAGTCAAGAGCAAACCCATCTCAAATAAATATTAATAATATAGGTATTAAACATTCTTCTATGGCTGGTCTGTGGATGGGTGACCATCTTAACATACCGAGTTTCCTCCGTGCCTCGGAAAGCACGTTAAGCTGTTGGTCTCGGCTGTCATTTGGAGATCTTCGGCAGTCGTTACGGATAGTCAGAAGCCAGAAAATCTGACACCAGTCTTGCCAAGGAGTACCGTATTACCCAGTTAATGGGTTGTGGAGGTCTGGTAGGCAGCCGCTCCACGTAAAATACTGGTATTCAGCTGAATCCGGTTTGACTGGAAGCCGACCCCAATATAGTTGGGAAAAGGCTAGGCAGATGATGAAACATTCTTCTACGAGACTAACAAGAAACGGAGCATCTTTTGCCAAGCCTTTTCCAAACTACTGCCATATTGGGAACGGTTCCGAGTCAAACCAGATTCAACTGTATTTAGTAGCTGTAGCTGCCCACCAGACCTTCAAAACCTTCTACCTCAACTAGTGTCAAATTTTCTGGCTTCTGACTATTGGTAACGACTGCTTAGTTTTGAGTAGCCAGAATCAGAAATATTTATTTTCCAGAAAATACACACAAATCACAAGGAAAGATCTTATATCCTAAAAGTCAGTATATTCTGCCTGCAAGCAAGCCATTTTTTTATATTATTTGGGACAAGCCCGCCACAGATTCCCAACCACTGCAACTCCTGAAAGCCAGAATCAACAGTGGCAACGACCAGAAAAACGCCGAGCTAATGAAGCCCGACGAGTCCCGGAGAAACGATTCAACTGTCTTGGATTCCGCATCGAAATTAATCTGAAGAGTACAACGAAGGAGTAGGAAAAAATAAATATAATTTTCACTTCCCTCCATAACAAGCAGGAGACAGATTTGAGTTAGGCCAATAGGCTCCAAGGGTCATATATAACTGGGTTAAGCCCAGTTGCCAAGCACCACGGATTATGATATATGAACACTAAAATTAATGGGTCCTAAATTGTGAGCTACTTTTGATTCCAGTAATAGGTATGGCAAAATCGCCTGAACGCACGAAAATTAGTTCTGGTTTCTACAAAGTCCTAGTAAACTATCCCAGATGTAACCTGAATACTATCTAACATAATATTACGTTCAGTCTGCCAAAGAATACACGCAAGCAAGCCTGTAAATTATAAACTTAGTGAGGACGGGTACACTCAAAATCATTTCATCTTAATAACACCGAACTATCTTATCCAGTTTCCCTATACCCACAACCAACCCTCCGCGATGAATTAATGAAAAATGAAATCGACTTGGCAAATTTAATTTTTTCCCAGCCCTGGACGTTTGGGGGCAATCTTACTGGTGATCAGGGCAGTGCCCCGTAACGATGCGATTTCAATGCTCTTTCATATTGATTGCCTGTTTGATGTCAAATAATTTTATTAGCTATGCTAATCCTACTTGAAAATTATTTGCGATGTTATTTGGTGAGCTGCGAATTGAGATTTTAAGATTGCCAAAAAAATGCAGCCTAATGTTTTGGTACTAGAGAATATGCATGCGATTTTTTTTATTAGCAAAATGAATATTCATTAGCTCTAGTAAACGATCGCAAAATGATTTATGAAATATTTTCATGACCGATGAGGATATAAAGCTTCAAAGATTACAGTGAGAAATAGAAGTCTGATATGAATTTTGACGTCAAAGTCCGTGACGCCTATACTGCAGCTGCTATAGAAATCAGCGTTTTCGCGAGAGGAGTAGATACCGCGTGTATCTGTCATCGACGCACAAACGATTTCCATGGGTCCAGGGCATGATTCTGGACACCCCAGTGTTGGAATTTTTCGTCGGTTCTTTTCTCATTTTTATTCAGATTGCTCTTTTTAGTGAAAGTAGTTAATTAACATCTCTCCTGTACCTACACTTAGTTCGCAATAAAGAATTTTGAATTTGAATTTGAATTTGAATTTTTTAATTATTTTTTATTAAAAATGTCATTGGGTTAGGTCAGAATAACGATAATGAGCAGTCTAAAGTAAAAAAACCCTTGAAAAAATGAAAAAATGAAAAAAAAGCCGACGAAAAATTCTAAGTCTAGGGTGTCCAGAATCATGCCCTGGACCCATGGAAATCGTTTGTGCGTCGATGTCAGATACACGCGGTATATTTGTTTAAAATGATTACATCTCGTTCGTTTTTCGAGCAATTTTGATTTTATTTTCACTGTTACTATTATATTTTTGCTAATTTTTAGATGAACTGTGTAGATTATAAATATCTATTTATTTCATGCATATTTCCTAATTCGTAATTGAGGTTATAAATATAGTTCTAGTCAAAACTTTAAAGTTAATAGAAAATAAGTAAATAATAAAGAATATTTATTAAATCGAAAATTATGATAAAAATCCTAATACTCGTATTATAATTAAGTGCGAAAGTGAGTTTTTTCCACGTCTAATTTGCTGAGCTAGTTTTAATAAATTATAGCACAACCATAGACGGGACCTTGACGACGAGTACAGGCTACTTTTTTCCAAAAATCCATATTAACACGAACCAAGTTTCTGGAAAGAGACATATATTACATACTAGCTGATGCCTACGGCTTCGTCCGCTGGACCAATTATACACTAAAACCTCCCTCGAGAACCATTCTATCCATTGGTGACAACAGCATGAAAATCGGGCGGTAGTTTTAATATTATAAAGCAGAAGAGTTTGTTTGTTTGGTTGAACGCGCTAATCTCAGGAACTATTGGTCCGATTTGAAAAATTATTTCAATGTTAGATAGCCCATTTATCGAGGAAGGCTGTAGGCTATATATCATCACGCTAAGACAAATAGAAGCGGAGCATTAAAGAAAAATGTGACGCAGAAGAAGTTGCGCGGGTCGGCTAAAAATATAATATAATACTAAGGGCCTCTTTCACCATCTCCAAGTAAAGCGTTGATTAGTTACTTCCCAATTAAAGTGAATCGGCAAGTAAAACTTACGAGTATCTTCTGTCAATTTCACAAGCGAAAATAAAGCTTCGAGTAACAACTTACCGGTTAAGTGAATGACTTAACAAATCATACGTTGCATTCGTTCAATATTACGTCAACGTTACTCGTCAAATGTCATTGTTAGGTTAGCTGTAATTTGTCATTTCATTTTGTGTATTGTTTGTTGTGTTTTTGGTTAGGAAATTATTGCGTGTGGTTTTTTTTTTATAAATTATCATGGATAAAGTTAAAAGAGATAGAAGTGCAAACTTTTCACTTGTACAGAAATACCAAACTGTGTTAGTGTCGGCGATAAGACCCCGTCCGCGTCCATAGGCGCAAGTAATAGTGGACGCGACCGTATCAAACAAGGAAATTGTAAGGAAAACTAATTAAAATTATAATTGAATCAGATTAGATTAGGTTTAGCATTCTCTAATTAGTATTATAAGGATATTTTCGCATCAAAGGTTTAGTTAGATTCTAGTTTAAATGCGAATTTAGATGTAAGGTTTTTGTATTGTGAATAATTACGTAGATTGAAAATGTGATTTTTTGTTTTAAGTGATAGGGTTTTGAAATTAGTTTTAAAATAAAGGTCTTGACCCAAAACCACTTTTACAAAAAGAATTGAGTTGATAGGACTTATGGTTTTCGAGATATTTCCAAAAATGTATAGTGAAAATTTGTTAACCGTCAAGTAAACACGCTAATTGGCAGACGATGTGGAAAGTAAGTTACTGGTCAGTTTAATCATTGATTAGTGCTACTCGAACGTCGTGAAATTGACACGTGCAGTTACGTATGACTTTAACTGGCGATTAGTCTACTCGATACTTTACTCAAGGGTGGTGAAAGAGGCCCTAACAGTGAAAACAGAATCAAAATTACTCCAAAAACAAATGAGATATAATTAAAGTTTTAAGTGACAAAAACAATTCATTTACGTTATAGTATTACTAATTGAGCGACAGACTGCGAGTGACGAGAAATCAACAGTACAGCAACATTCATTCATTTGTGTTACTTAAGAGCGTGTATTCCGTCCACTAGCGCCGCCAATAGTTTTTTTATTATTTGTGGTAAATTTAAGACTCGTAGATAAAAAAACCGCTCTGTAGTGTACTGAAGAAATGTATTTATTATGTTTTGAGAGTTGTGTTTTGTACTTTAGAACATAAATAATTGCCAAAGTCGATATTTTTGCTAAAAGCTTTTAGCAATAATTGCCGTTTTGGCTATTTAGCCATGAGTTATGTATTAAAAATAGCTGTCAAAAAATAATAGATACATTTCTTCAGTACACTACAGAGCGGTTTTTTATCTACGTGTCTTAAATTTACCACAATTAATAAAAAACGATTGGCGGCGCTAGTGGATGGAATACACACTCTTAAGGCGCGGTTGCAGTAATTTTTAAGATTTTTGAACCTCTGAAAATCTAATTAATTATGAGTTTTTTAATGAATAAAAATCATTACATAAAAATTGAACATACTCAAGTAAATCGTAAAGATAGAAACGCGATTTAGAATGATTGGCTCGATACTTTTTTTTATCAAACATGACACTAAATTACAATTTTAAACGTGTACTGCGAAGAAATTTTATCACGAATATATGTAAAAGTAAATGTTGAATTATTTTGAAGTAAATGTTGAAACCATATTGTATTATTTCTTTATCAGTTTTCGCCAAGAAGAAAAAACAATCAAAATTTAGCCATTATTTCGCTCGCCGGACAGTCGCTGTTGTTCGTCAAAACACACAGTACTGCAACCTCGCCTTAAAATACAAAATGCTTACCTAACCTAACCAGGTCAGCGGAAATTAACTCTAATAAATAAAATAAACAAACCTAACCTAACCTATCTTTATATTGAATTTTCCGCTCAAGTTGCCCTCTGCGTTTTTTTACTGATTTGCTCTTGACTTTAATCTATCATTTCTAGTATTTCTAATCGCTCACTTAGTCGCTTAGTCGCACGGCTAGAATTTTAATATCTGAAATGGATTAATCACAACCCATTTATTGTTTTTCGTTCTGGATTTTATTATTAATCATTATTCGTCCTTAGTTTATTTAATTTTTCGCTTACTCAAATTTATACCGCTCAAGTTATGAAAACAGTATCGCATCATCAGTCGCTAAGTTTTTTATTCGATCGTATTATAATTTCCCTATAAAAATTAATTTCATGATTGTTTACAAGACGCTAATATTTCATTTTGCAAGTAAAAAATCACAAATTCCCATTGAACTGCTTCGTATAACGTGCAACATAATAAACTTATACTTTCGGTCCCAAATCAGTCAGGCAACCTTTAAAAAAAAACTACAAAGCTTTGTTCACACACCCTCAGGCGAAAAACGTTGCCAATCTGTTGATTAGCTACTTTTTATATTTTCGGGGGCGACATTAAACACAGATTAATCGCCCCCCAATCCCAAGAGGGGGGCGGGGGGCGAATATTATACTCGAAATTAATGACAGCTTAAAATTTTTTAGTTAGCTTCAGGGTAGCGATGTGATGCACCAAATAAGGAAGATCTGTGAGTGTTTTGGTGCATCGCCTTTTTTGTTTTTTTCTAAACGTATATTTTCTTTCCTCAGCTTCTTTGGTTATTTTACATTAGTCACTAGCTCATTTTTCTATTTTTAGCGAACCCAGGAACATGGTTAAAAATAATCTTAAGAATCAGTGTACAATAGATAATATTGACAGAATAATTAGTCTTATTTTGGAAAAGCAATGCCTGGCTAGCCCTATAGGTTTATAAGAACTGGTATGGAAAAAAAAAAAAAACATCACATGCAAATATATAAAAAATCTTTAAGAAGCTTTATCAGCAGACCTTCGATTTCAGAATTCAAAATTTAACGTTAAGTATTTGTCAAACTTTACTATGGCCTGAAAAAAGTCGAATTTTGGCAATAATGTTAGGTTTCACAATCGAATATTCGATTCAAAAACCGGCCTAGAATCATCAAATTGACATAACGAAATGTCATCTTACATTGGTCGAAATCAAAATCGAATATTAGCCGAAATGAATTCGTATCGAGACAAAAACTTTCGAATTTCGAACCGCTCCGGTCCCCAGCGTCTTGCATTTTACGATATTTTATTTATGCCAGTATTTTTAAACGTTAATTCGAAAGATGGATTTTAAAGGGTGGGGACAGGCATTCAATATTATCATTTGAAAGGTTGAAGTTCGAATACTTTTAAAAAAGAATTTTGTGATTGCCATTTTGAAATATGTTTTGAGTGTTGCTGGTTAAATTATTTTCTGTGAGGATGTATTTGGAAGACACAGTAATGGGGAGTTATTTATGCTTCTAGTTCTAATAAATATTTTCTTTGCTAAATATTTTTGTGAAATGATGGTTGATAGTAATATCGAATGTCATCTAACTAGCTTATGCAATGGGTCTTCTCCATTTTCTATAGGCTTGTGTCCTGAAAAAATCTAATTTGGTAGTCCGTCAGTTAGATTATCAAAAAATATTTGACCAATATTTGTTCTTTTGTTACGGGAGCCAAAACTGACGAAGTTACGACGCTTTTAAAATTCTCAATACGAGGCATAATTTTTAGCGGGTCGTGACGTCACGAGCCCTCCTACGAGAACTCCCGAGTTTTGATGCGTTTTATCTTTGTCAATATTCATTGATTTACAAAAAATACGTGTCCATTATTTTTCAATACTTCAAGTGACGGACTAAATAGTTTTGCAATTTGTGGATGTTGGAAACTAGCCTATTAAATTTTCTACAAGATTCTCTCAATTTTCGACATGGTAAAAGTAGCTTACATCAGCCAGTTTAAAAATACTTATGATTACTGTTAAAATTCTAATTTTAATCATTTGACTTCACATGGGCAAAAAAAAAGAAATGCATAGTTAAAACACATACCCATGTGTATTCATGTCACCGAAAAATGGCAAACCCCCGTAAGATTGTAAAATTACGTGAAATTGTAAATCGATTTTTTTTAAAATAAGATACGGATAGATTGGAAACTATTGAATTTGGATGCGATTTATCGAGAAAATATAATCTAATCGAGATTTATTATAATCTTACGGAATCTGCCATTTTCCAGTGACTGAAATACTAATAAGTACATTTTTTTAATGTTGACGTCAAAGCGACTTTGCACAGTCAATAAAGTAAAAAAAAAACAACCAAAAAAAATCAATGAAATTAATTCTAATTATCACCCATTATTTTTAATCGGCAATTCTTCCAAGACAGCTTTCAATCTTCAAAGAAATTAAGCTGAAGGTTTCCATCCAGGGAAGCATTATCATTAATCTTAAAACGAACGGACGAACGGAATAAATCGAGCATGAAAAAGAACATAAAAATTAACAAAAAAACAATAGAATTAGCATAGAAAACATCTGTGACGAAATTACTACCGAGAGAGGTACTATTGGTACTGTGAGTAAGGCGTGAGAAAAACTCGATAGGAAAATATATTATTTTAAAACTAACTATTGCCCGCGGCTTCGCATGCTTGACAAATTGTATAGGTACTTAAACCTTCCTCTTGAAGCACTCTTTCCATTGGTGAAAACAGCATCAAAATCGGTGCAGTAGTTTTAAGTTTATCTCGAACATACAGACAGACGGACGTGGCAGTTGAATTTGTTATATAACATGTTTTGATTATATTTAAAATTTAGGCATTTTCTGTGGGTTGGTTGATGTGTAGGTAAATTTTTTGCTGTAATAATTACTTTTCTTTTAGTTCTTGCTTTATTTTAGATAACTGCAAACTTTATTTTGGGCCCCAAAAAGGCTGTCTTCCACCCTCTATTTTAAGCGCTAAGGAACTTTATGGTGTACAATAAAGTGTATCTGTTGTGTTCTACATTACACAATAGATTAAGGATTAACATTGACTTATAATAAATTTATTAGACTAATAAGACCCACAGTCTAGAAAACCGATAATATTTGCCATAGAAGATAATAATGATTAAGAATTGTAATAATTTACTAGCTGTCCGCCCGCGGAAATGACGAAAGAAAAATATCCTATGTGTTATTCCAGACTATAATCTACCACTGTGCCAAAGAAGGTTGGCCAAAACGTACCTGGCCACGAAACGATAGTGTCCCTAATTATGCTATATATATGAAAAATACCCTTATTTTTTAAGATCATAAAAAACACAAGAAATATCCTCTTAAGTGGCCACAAAATAAAAGATATCATTATTTAAGATTTTGTTTTTCTTTCTGAAATATTTTCGAATAATAGTTTCAGAACGCTGCACCTATTGACGATTCATTTCGCGTATGAATTGACTTGTTATTGAACGACTATGAATATTCAATTGTTTTGTTGTTGTTAGTTGTTAAATTTATTCAATTAAATTAGTATTTACGCTCCTTATCACTTCTATGCTGATTTATTATGCATTGGATCTTTGTCAATAAAAGACAATTAAGTGTAAGCATTTCGTTTAATTACGTACAATGGCTATTTAGAAATGATTTTCAAACGGGATGATGTTTCCAATATTAGAACAAACCAATCTATGTGAAGCTTATTTTGGGACATGAAAAATAAAAGTGAGGTCCAGCTCCTATAGAAATCTGGCCATTTTTCTTTCATACAGATCCTTTCAGTTGTTCTGGCGTGAAAGAGTAACAAAAATCCGTCCATCCTCACAAAATTTCGCATTTATAATATTAAGTGCTATTAATCATTTAGCAAATCCTATCCTACTCCTAGTAAGATAGGATTTACTCAATGATTAATAGCACTGAACTGTACATTCAGAATACCCGACATTGCCCCACATCCATAAAATAGCTACTCATGTCAAACTACTGCATCGTAAAAATAAAAGCCATCGTGTGACATTTTACTATCGAGAACAAAGAGTACCCCTCCCGTCCTCACCGCATTGATTCCTCAGATCTCACTCCCTCGGGAGGAAGTTATCTCGTGAGCAATGGGCATTAGGCAAAATGGCGTATCCTCCCTTCTGTGTCACTCTAATATTACTTAGGTGCTGTTTTTGGTCATGGTCATTACGGGGCAAAATGATTTTGGGCTTGGACTATGTTAAAAATATAGTGACGCGTTCGAAATTTGTAAGCGACAGTTTCTAGTGGATTCCTGGGTTTGATTTCCTGTTCGGGAATAATTTTATTGTGCCTTCCTATAGGAAGTATGTATATTTTCAAATTCATACATAATCGGGAGTCTAGATTACATTCCGTTTTAGGGCAATAAACTCGCACCCCTATTCATTATTAAGGAGCTATAATGATAGCTGAAAAAAGCATAAAAATAAATAAATTATGTATCTGAAAGCCACACCAAGAAATTCTGGAAAATAAAGCGCTTTCTAAAATTCGCCTCACCTTTATGTCAATGTTCTACAGCTGACCTTGAATACGAACAATCCGCATATCACATCTTATGGCAGTGTATTCTTTGGCAGACTGAACGTAATATTATGTTAAATAGTATTCAGATTACATCTGGAGTAACTTAACATACGGACCTTGTAGAAACCAGAACAAATTTCAGTGCGGTCAGGCGATTTTGCCATAGCTATTACAAAAGTATCAAAATTAGCTCACAATTTAGGACCCATTAGTTTCAGTGTTAAGAGGGCTATCACAATTTTTCTTGAATTTTAGCGTTTTATTCGAGTTTTGATGTGTGATTTTGCTTTAGATATAGCCTTAAAAAAAAAAAAAAAATATGCCTAAGACAGTTTGATCATTTATCTTGGGAGTGTTCTAAATAAATATTTCAATTTGATCACGTACATCAGTAAAATCCTTGACTCTGCAAAGGATGTTTCACAAAATGTTGCTTTAGGAAATCTTTTGACGCCTTGGTACACCGAAGATATTATAATTTAATCATTTATAAAAATGTCCACGGTACAACTGTATCTTCTACTTTGGAATGTTCAAATCAATTTATTACGATTCATACAGTAATATACCAAAAATAATTCTGTAAAACTGAGAGTTATTGACAATTTTCCGTACGAAACTATAATTTTTATCTATGAAATTATAGTCCAAATTCAAATAAAAAATATTTAATAATTAAGGTGGCGTTGCTATATTGCTTGAAAAAAAATTTGGTCTAGTTAAAAGTAAAGTATTTTTTTTTAAATAATTGTTGTATGCAATGCAAAAATCAATATAAATCTTGTGACGCGCGGTATTCAACTTTAGTCAACCTGAGCAATTCGATTTTATAAAAGCGCTCTTAATATGTAATTGTATCCCTTGGTGCTATTGGCCTAGCTCTAATCTGTCTCCTGCTTGATAAGAAGGGAAGTGGAAATTATATTTATTTTTCCTACTCCTCCGCTGTACTCTTCTGATTAATTTCGTTGCGGGATCCAAGACAGTTGAATCGTTTATCCGGGACTCGTCGGGCTTTATTAGCTCGGCATTTTTCTGGTGGTCACAACTGTTGATTCTGGCTTTCAGGAGTTGCAGTGGTTGGGAATGATTGCTTGTCCCAAAAAAAAAAGCAGTCTGGAACAATAGAATCCGATCTAAGAATCGAATAATCGAAGCATGGTCTCCCCAATCGGCAACCGACTTGCCATCACTCCAAGACACTTAAAAGTGATACCTCAGTCACAGGGGGTGACTTTTAATTAGGGGTGACTGATATAAGATTTAACGACGGAATTAATGGATTTTTCCCGACTTCGCAGAGGCTAATTGTGCGTTTTACTGCTGCTCATTAGATTTCATTCGTTTTGTCGTTTATTAAATTGATTATTTCATGGGTAAGTGACTCCAGATAGTGGGAATCTATAAGTGCTTTTTTTGCAATCTGTAGGTGTTTCCCGTTTCCTCATAGCATTTAAATAGCTGCGGTTAATACCTGTATCTCTAATATATTTTTGTAGTAATAGATGAGAAAGAAAGATAAAAGTTTAAAGCAAAAAGCATGGCGCATTTATTAAAAAAAAATGGCCAAGTGCGAGTCGAAGTCGCGTGCAAAGGGTTCCGAACCAATTGCATTTTTGTTTAACTTGACGTTGCCTGTTCTCTTATATTTTTTTATTTGGGATGGGTTTGCTCTTGACTCTCGTATGGTCAGAGATGACAGGGACAAACATATCCATATCAGAGGGCCTAGCACGAATGTTTTAACGTATAGTAACGTTAACGTATATGAACTTTGAATGTGAAAAACTAAAACCCTACAGTATTTTGGTTTAATTTAATGGGACATACATAATTTACATCATTTAAAAATATGAATATGGTATTTAATTCAAAAAAATATTATGTGCGAAACGAGTATTGTAGCTATGGTAAAATCTTACGTCAAAAATATTCGTGCTAGGCCCTCTTTTCATGTCTCCTTCTGGGTAAGCTGGCTCCATCGTGGCATTTACAAATGTTATTTGTGGAAGAAAATAAACGTTTTTATTATTATTATTCCATTTATTCATTGTATTTACATATTTTCTACATTTTTAAATATTTGTATAAAACTAAAAAAAAAAACAACATTTAAAAATATAAAAAATAGTATCCCACCGGCATCGAGAAAAGGGTCCAAGGGTTTTTATTATAATTTTTTTGTTTTCTTTCTCGGGTCTCTGGAGACCCGGTACTTTGGTAGGCGTACGAGGGGCCGAAACCAACTCGCAGAGGCCCCGTTAGAAATTTCAAATGTAATGGGGCACCAACCGGCGATTATCCCTGTATGCACTGTGAAAGTATTCCCAAGGACAATCCCCGGTTGGAGCAAGAATATTGCAGAATATGGAAAAAAAAAAGATGAAACGCTATGGGTTTGGGCGGTTTTGTGGACTGATAATCGTTTATTATAGAACTATTGGCCCCTGCCTGACCACTAACAGTATACACGGCTTTTAAATGGCAGGGGGTGACTTGCACACTCAATGAATGGGCCCCCGAAAACGGTCGCTAGCACAAAGTGACGTAGCGCCAAGGAGGCAACATAGCCTGAGGTGCTAGAGGAGTGGAGACGTATACCATGGCTATCAGGACAATCCCGGAAGTGCGGTCAAGATCCCTACCAGCATCTTACTGGATTATACATCCTTCTCCCGAGCACGTGTGCTCTAGCGAATCTCCACTCAGACCGGCCAATTAAGGCAAGAGAGAGGTGGGAGCTCTGTTCCTCGTCAGTATTCACTCTGGCCAGCCAATAAAGGCAAGTCGTAGATGAGGAACAAGACTTCTCCCGGTAGATAAGGTTCGTGGGGTCGCTACTGCCCAACAGTTCGCCACAAAACTGCCTTGCGGATTGTATCTCTCTTTGTCTGGCCCCTCACCCTAGGTATGACCTAAGGTCCATCGGGACGCGCAAGCCCCACCACGACGTCAACGTAGAGATACTGCGGTAGGGTTATTATTATTATTATTATCGTAGACTTTGTCTCTGTCATCTCTGACCAAGACTAAAGTCAAGAGCAAACCCATCTCAAATAAAAGAAAAAAAAAACCGATAGAAAAGAGTTCATTGGCGCCAAACATGAAAAAAGCGATTGAGAATAACCCCCCCCCCCTACTCACCCCCCCCCCCCCCCTTCGCCCTATTTATTTTTATAATTTTAATTTTCGTTTGTTTGGAACTATACAAGATATGAAAATAGAAGAGATTTATTTCATAAATATCCCTTCATCATATCAGCCGGAAGACGTCCGCTGCTTATAGGAATCCCCCAAACGTCACCACAACGACCAGTCATCTGCGTCTCGCATCCATCGGCAACCACCTTGTGGGAGGCCTTCCAACGCAAATAAAACGGAACAGAAATATACTCAATCATCTATTTCAATTAGACCATTTGCAGGCACTTTTGAATTGTCAAGGTCGGTCGGTCCAAAAAAAAAAAAGATGAAGCTATTTGCACGTTCCAAAGCGTAGATCTCTATGGAGAAGAACGTGCAAGAAACTATACCTTAATTTGTTCAAATTAAAAATGTCAGTAGATGTAAGTAGGTTTTTTTTCAACAATTACCTATCAATAACTTTCTTTTCTTTGTAATAAATTTGAATATAGTCAACTAGAGTATAATAATAAAATATTACTTAGTAAACAGTAATAGGAAGATTATTTGATGTAGAAAATCCAAACAGACAAATCAATATAATTCCTCGACGCCCAAGATTGCCGAGAAACATTGTCCACACAAACTAACCATTTCTTCTCATTACAAACATCGGCAACGCACAAATAATCGCAGTCGGGCTTCCCTTATTAACCACCCTCGCAAGGGAAGGAAGCCTCTATTAATTTATGTCTGCACCGACAGTAATGACATCGCAGTCGATTATGGGGCATATTGGAAAATATTGGCATTACACCCCATGGGATGTGAGTCGATGACGCTATGAGGCAATGACGCACCGATCCGAGATTTGCTTTGTTTTGGCCACGATTCTACATTATGTTTGTTCATAATGATGTTAGTTAACTTGTAGTTAACATTGTCATTTTAAATTGCAACTAATGGATGCATGCGATCAAAAAAATAGGAGCTGAGAAAGATAACATATTATGTAAGATGATTCTTATGAATGAGTCCGCAGTCGATTTTGGAAAATATTGGTATTAAACCATGGGGTTTAATACCAATATTTTCCCATGGGGGATGTGAGTCGATGACGCAATCAGACAATGACGCACCGATACGAGATTTGTTTTGTTTTCAGCACGATTCTTTTTAAGAAAAACGTTCCCCACACTAGGAATTTCTCCTGTATCGTGGGTGCGTTTACAAACATATAAAGTCACATACACAAACAGCCAGACCCGGAACAACTATCTGTAGGTCATACAAATATTTGTTCCGAGCGGGAATCGAACCCACTGCTGTATGTTCATTGGTAGTGATGTAAGTTAACTTGTTTTTTTTTACTATTGATAGGCACACGTTTGACCACTATCTCACCTGATGATAGTAAGCACGCTTGCCTACAAGTAACCAATTCACTCTTGCCTTAAACACTCCCAGGTTGTAGCTAACAGCAAACATAGACCCTGAATGATACCGCAGTCGATATTGGACATATTGGAAAATGTTTGCATTACACCCCATGGGATGTGACCTGAAGATGCAATGAGGTGATGACGCAAAGATTCGAGACTTGCTTTGTCAATTATGTTTTTTCCTAGCTCTGCCGAGAACAACATAAGCATTCTGAGGGCTTCACAGGCTTCGCGGAGCAACCTCACCGTGCCAAGGACTTGTGGACGCGTGTGTGAGCGTTTTGGGGGACTGTCTTCATGTAAGATTTTGACTTTCAAAAGTGACTGATTTACAGCCTAGTTCGAATATAATCTTCAAACAATCCATTCAGCCACTGTACCAAAAACTTTCACGTGAAATATCCTTGCAAAACCACCAATTTCCTTGTACCAAACACAGCAGAAGATTATTGTCTAAGATTAATTATTGCCAAAATAATAACGCCACATGTGTCCCATAAAACGGCATCGATACACGATGGCACACGACGGCACACGAAGGTGCACGATGGCAAAGAAATGCCATTAGCAAGGAGTGTTGTGAGCAGATAGTAAGTAATAACAGGCGTACTCGTACAATGTTTAATGGAGACATAGAGATACTGGATGTGGCTTGTTGAGGTGTATAATCCATGAACTGCAGTGCGATTCTGTAAAGATGTCGAAGTGAACGACTAGTGAGCTGTCAAACCGTACAAATAAGATGACTTGTCGTTCACGGACCACGGAGGCGGTTAGTGTCACCTGTTTAGCACCAACCGGGGACCACGTGTAGGGATTCAATCAATCAATTACAATCAATTCAATCAATTTATTTATTCAGACAATTACATAGTCCATTAATTTGTTAGTAACAAAATCTTACAAACTAAGTTAGTAGGTCCACATTACAAAAAAAAAAGGGTGGATTCGCTGAAGGGTATTCTCCTACGGACGCGGGTGACTCGGCCCCCATATCACTCCACCTAGGTGATCACGGTAAGATGTCAACAGAATCGGCCGATCGGCTAGCAATGAGAATAGCTGATGTATCGGCGGTCGTGAAGGCAGTTCTAATTCTTGGCTGCTTGGCAAGGTTGCTAGAATAAAGTTAATAATATTCTGTTCAAGAAAAGACCATTTTGTAGCAGTTTTTATTTATAGGCTGCCGTTGGATTACTATTGCACCTGATGGTATACCATGACGGCACGTCAGGCGCAGTGGTTGAGCCCTCGGCTGCGGCGCCGCGTGTCGTGGGTTCGATTCCCGCACGGAACAAATATTTGTTTGGCCTACAGATAGGTGTTCCGGGTTTGGCTGTTTGTGTATGTGACTTTGTATGTTTTTAAACGCACCCACGATACAGGAGAAATTCCTAGTGTGGGGCAACGTTTAAAAAAAAAACGTTATAGTCGACGATGGAAATATCTTACTCAAGACAGAGGTCTCTTCCGAGCTGCACGAAAATTCCCAGTTTTCAGTATACCAGCTACTATTTTAAAATCATAATAATATAAAATACGTGTAGAAAAATTATTGGCCACTGTTGTGAATTTCTGGTTACCTACTAAACATTTAATTTTTAGTAATTCAAAGTTATAAAAAGTTTACTTTGGTATGCAATTGGGCAATTAACTATTAGATACATTACCAGCATCCAAAAACGAACGACGAACGAAAGGAACTCGTGGCTAAATAATAACAGCCGCACAGGTCGATCTTCAAGGTTAAGCAACGCTTGACGAGGTTGGTCTGTAGATGGGTGACCATCTTAACATACCGAGTTTCCTCCGTGCCTTGGAAAGCACGTTTAGATGTTGGTCCCGGTTGTCATTTGGAGATATTTGGCAGTCGTTACGGATTTTCAGAAGCCAGAGAATCTGACACCAGTCTTGCCAAGGAGTACCGTGTTACCCAGTTAATGGGTTGTGGAGGTCTGGTAGGCAGCTGCTCCACGTAAAATACTGGTATTCAGCTGAATCCGGTTTGACTGGAAGCAGACCCCAATATAGTTGGGAAAAGGCTAGGCAGATGAACAGCATCCAAAAATGAAAAAATCCTTAAACAAAACACAGAAACATGATTTCCGAAGTCACATCCAGCAAACACAACACCAATACGAGTAATAACAACAGCATGCTACATAAACGACTCTAACCCCACACAGGAATATCACCCCCATTCCCTAAGCACCCCCATGTAATAAGGTCGATAATGGCCTGTGTCTCACAGCAGTAATTTCTAATAAGATAATAGGCGCTCTTTCCGATACGGGTGTAATGATCTGGGATATGAGAATTGATGGGATATTGTTCTGAAGGGTATTTTTTGCCACTTTCAGGGAAAATGGGATGGTTGGAAGTTGTTCTGGGTATTGCTATGGATGTTTGGCTGTTTTTATGATAACAATGGACGAGAAACAGTCAATTTTTAGAGACATTAGGCTGCCTGTCCCTTAGCGGAGCGGAGAAACGGATAAGCAATGGAATAGGCTTGTTTACTAAAAAAATCTAATTAGTCCGTCAGTTAGATTATCAAAAAATATTTGACCCGTATTTTTTCTTTTGTTACGGGAACCAAAATTGACGAAGTTACGACGCTTTTAAAATTCTCCATAGGTCACTCTCCGGCATAATTTTTAGCGGGTAGTGATGTCACGAGCCCCCAATCCCGAGTTTTGATGCGTTTTATCTTTGTCAATATTCATTGATTTACAAAAACAAAAAATACGTGTCCATTATTTTTCAATACTCTAACTGACGGACTAAATAGTTTTGCAATTTGTGGATGATGGAAACTAGCCTATTGCATAAAATCTCCACACCACGTGAGTCACTGAGATTTAAGAGTCCTATTACATTTTTTACGGAAATTCATGATTTTTGACGCTGTAATTTTCAGCAGCAGTAAGATATTTTAATTATTTGATCCTGAATAACGATAGTGCCAGTCTCTTTATTGTAAGTTGGAGTTACACATTTTCATTTTTCTTTTCGTGTAATTTACTATAAATATTTTACGAACTCAGTTTGCAAGAAAAAATGTCGGCGATGGAACTTTGACGGTCTAATTCACATTGTTACAATCAATTCTTTTAAAAGCTGAAATTACTAAAAGGTAAGTTGAATGTTTTACTTGTTTATTTTATTTATTCTAGAATTTCTTTAAATTCCTTGAGTTTTCACGGAAAAAAACGTAAAGAAATCCTAATTTAAGCCAGAAATGTCTTGATTCAGCGTCCATTATATTCCAAATAAAAACAATTTTATCAAATAAATTAATATGATATAAAATTTCAATCTACAATGAATACGTTTCATTAGTTTTCGTTTGTCAATATAATAAAACAAAATTACAATAAATAAAATTAAAGTACTATATATTCTGCGTCAATTCAGCGCGCGCGCTCCTCAGTCTCGCGCGAGCGCCCACATAAACTATAATCCTATTCAGACTAGTAAGTATCAAAATTGTTTCGCGGACTAAAGATGTACTCCCAACGCAGACCAACGTAACTTCGTCTATTGCAAACGAGACTCTTAAAGCTTGTATTCATGTCAATGACCTTGTGCATTAGCACGAGTGCGGAACTGATATAGACGCGGACTTTAACTAGTTGTTTTTAATTTTTTTTTTTTTTTTTTATGCGAAACGTGGAAACTCTTGGACCAAATCTCACCTGATGGAAAGTGATGATTAGGCCGAAGATGGAAGCGAGTTTCAATAATATATATTTTTAAAAAGTAACAAAACGAAATCATTTCCTTTTGTATTCAAAGCTGTATATATTTTTCTTTAAAATCTTTTGATAAAAATTAAGAAATGAAATGGCTTCATATCGACGATTTGAAGGTGATTTGGTGGTTTTAACCGACTTCCCAAAAAGTAGGAGGTTCTCAATTTTGTTGTATTTTTTTTGTGTTTCTAACCTTTAACTCCGACAATTATGAACAGATTTGATAAATCTGAAAGGATATACTTGCAGATTGGTCCCATTTAAATATTATTATCAAAATCGGTTACGAAGTTTGGATTTTAAATCGAAATAGCTGGAATCCGTTTACTTGGATGATGGTTTTTTGTCATCCAAGTAATCGAAATTGCGTATTTTGCTTTGCGATTTTGCAGTGGTGTTTTTAGGTGTAGAGTACCTACCACTAAAAAGTGAAAGATAAAAAACTTTTTACAAAAAAGTACAACCGACTTTCAAACAAAGTAAAAAATAACTTTAATTTTGGAAGTCGGTGTCAAAATACGAAAAAACTAACAAAAACACATGTAGATTACTAACTATATTTTTGGTGTAATTTTTCCGTAAGTGCCAACGAAAAGCTGCTTCATCTGCACGCTTTTTTATAATTTTTTAGAGAAAGAAGCCCTTATACAATTCCATTGGTTAAAATTTCTCCGTTTACGGCCCATCCGTATTCTTCCAAAAACCCTTTGCGTCATTCAGTCAGTAAGTCTGCCGCTCTACCTAGAGCGGAAGAAAGTCAGTTCATGATTTCCAAAACTTCAAAAAAATCCACAATTCCGAAGTACAAATACTACATATGAAATCCTATCATTAAAACAAAAATTATAATAACTTCAAAAATAGTTAAGCATGGAACACACTCACGGACATATTCAATTAAATGTAGTATTTTCAGACTGGAATGGCTCGACTCACATCGAAGAGAAAATCCCTGTACGCCTGTATGTCTGTACGGATTGCGCCTCACAGATCCGTTAATGTGTATATAGAAGGATTAGTGTTTGGTTTTAGATAAGGGGATGGATACAACGGCCGGACACTACTACGATTTCCTAGAGTTGAGATGATGTGACGATGAATGATGTCGACTGGTGGTATTAGTAGTTATAAGTTTGATGCTTTTTGTACAAACTGAAGGCGATTTTTAGTTGCGAGACAGAGACTGAAGTACTTCATAAAATGAGATGCATCAAAACTGATGATCGACACACAATGGTGTCTAAAGACAACGAAATGAAGATTTGGTCTCGTACGTCACGATCGATTAACCGGCAGTGAGAAAATACAATATTTAAGAAAACATGCCTTGTTATTTGACTTGGTAAGATATAACTGGAGTCTACTGAAATAATAGTAAGTATATTTAAAGCAGCATTACAATCTACGAATTTGATAAACACGCTTTTCGTAAGCACTATCTTGAACACTGCACAATAAGCGGCAATAACATAACAGCAATCCTAGGAAAGCCTACACCAGTTTCCTAATTTCCCTCATTAGGCATTCCCCGCGATTGTAGACCAGGGTTTATGTCATTCTGTTCCACGTCCAGTTGTGAATACGAGAACATTTTTCGTCGGCAGCTTATGGCTTTTAGATTATTCGCTCGCAATGTTTCCTAAATATAAATCATTTGTGCTACTATGTTATTAAAACTACAATTTGTAGGAATTATTTTCGTGTGTACTCTGCCTAGATTAAATATTCTCTGGAGTAGTCCGATGTATTTTATTTATAGTATTTTTGTTTGTGAAATAATTAATTTTTAGTTCTGTTTTGCACTCTCATTGATACTCGTGAATCGACAATATTGTATCTACTAAGCTTTTTCGATGAATAGATGATTTAAAATAAATCAACTAAATAAATCTTTATTTCAGACTACATACAGTTCATAATTTTGTTAGTATTTTGGTGTTAGTAACAATGGTGCTTACGAAGTAGGTTAGTATTGTCAGTCTATATTATATAAGATTTATTTATTTATATCTAAGACTGTCTCCACCCAGTGTCTCTGGATGAGACAGTCCGTTCTGGCAGCTATCATTTTCAGGATGCTGTTGTCACTACCGTGCAAGCGCTGTAGCTGGCGCTGTGTGATTTCAAGAAGGTGGCTGGCAGTGGATGGATGCGAACTACTAAAGACGGGGATAGTTGGCGCTCTTTGGAGGAGCCTCATGTTCAGCAGTGCTATTCTGTAACAACATTTTCGTGTCTCGACAGCGGAATCCGAGGTGAGTTTCAAATTCGTACAAATATAAGACCTTATGATGTGTGAAATAAAGTTCACTTTGTAAGCTTAGTCACTCAGGTGAAGTCAACATCGAAGTGGTTATTTACAGAATAGACTAGCTGAAGTGGACGGCAATTGGCTCGACTGATTATGAAGATGATAATAATGAGCCTTTTCCTAACTAGGTTGGGGTCGGCTTCTAAAAATGATATTTAATTTGTAAGTAGGTTGTAAATAACACTTTTAAACGTCAATCTCTTTGGTCATTTTAAACTAGATGATGGCCGGTGTTTCCTAGCTGACTGCTCTGAGAAGAAACACCGAAACAAACTCAGAGGTCAAAGTCCCTTTTAAAGTCCATACAATCGTACTGGTCAAATCATTATGAGAACCGTGTCGGTTAATGTCTGGAGTGGTATTTTGAGGAAACTACCACATAGAATTGAGTGGACCTGTCCAAACAGTGTAAGCATTTGTCAGATATCGTGTAGCTCAAACTTAGAACTTTAAGGAGCTCAACGAGCTGATGAACCATACCAAAGTAAGGACATTTGTGTAGGCCACATAAAGAACTCAAACCGCCAGACTAACATTAAATGAAATTAACCCCTAACATACCAATCTATTTGGTCCTCATATTCACAATACGTTATATGAGGACCATGCAGATCAGTGTCTGAAATAGTCTTTTGAGGAAAGAATCACACTTATTATTTGAGTCCTGTCCAGTCAATGCAAGCCTAGGTCAGTAGTTGATTAGCTCAATTAATAACCAATAAGGAGCTCAAAGACTAGACGAAAAATGCCAATGAAAGAACATTTGGGTAGGCTACAAAAGTACTCAAACTACCAGACATCGTTCAAAATACTTAAAATTGAAAAATAGAAAATAATAACCCACATAGTCCCCATATCCACAATAGCGAACTATAAAATAAAATAAAAAGTTATTAGAACAGGATTTAGCTGAGTAAAAGTATTTTACATGGAGCGACTACCCTTCGGTTGATTTTGAGCGTGGATCGCGTTTGAGAAAGATGGTGTATGGAAAGGAATCAATGATGTAATTCGGTCAGTAGACGATCGGAGACTATTTATATATATGTTTTTTTTATGCAAAACGGGCAACCTCTTGGCCCAAATCTCACCTGATGGAAAGTGATGATTAGGCCGAAGATGGAAACTGGCTATCATACCTCTAACTGCCGGAACACAACAATGCTGTTAACATTGTTGTTATGGCGACAGACTTAGACATGATGGTGGTAGCTTGCCAGGCGGACTTAGAACAAGTCCTACCACCAACCAAACCGAGCAAAAAACTTTGCCCCCGCTGGGAATCGAACCCAGGACCTCTGTGTCTGAATCAGGTGGTTTAACCACTAGACCACGGAGGCGGTTCGTGTCACCTGTTTAGCACCACCCGGGGACCACGTGTAGGGATTCGCTGAAGGGTATTTATTCTCTTACGGACGCGGGTGACTCGGCCCCCTAGAATATTTGTATATAAATACTAACTACTATGTCAAAACTTCTCGCCCAGGTTATTCACATTTTAATCGATAGAAGTAGTGATAGCATTTCGAATATTATTATCACTAATTGGTGCGTATTTAGTATGGCTTGATTTGGAATCTCCCGTATCGTAGGTGCGTTTTAAACGAATCCTAATAACAATCAGCGATGTGATTCTCTAAACAGGTCGAAGTCAACACTTAGGCGAAGTGAACGACAAGTGAGCTGTAAAACCATACAAACAAAATGGCATGACAGCTCACTTGTCGTTCACTCCACCTAAGTGATCACGGTGAGATGTCGACAGAATCCACCGGCTGTTATCAAACGGTGTCCACTCTTGGCTACATCGTTACCTATATTTAAGTCATCAAAAATCTGTAATACATCTCACCAAATCCATAGAGAATACACAGAGGATCAGTACCCCATAATTCCCATTAGAAATCCCATAACCTTTCACCATTAAATAAGTCAAAAACTAAGTAACGCCATTACTGGAAAGCTATAAGAAACCAGAGATAACGCGCGACCAAACATAATCTTATTTATCGCGAGGGTAGGTCCGGCTAAATGGGATTCGATGAGCAAAAGAAGCACTTAACGCTTTGATGTCCACGCTGGTCCTGCCTCCCCTTTATTTGGAAGGGAGAGAGTATTGTGAGGAGCAGTAGCGGGTGTGTTAGCGATTTTATTTTGAGATCATGTTTATTGTGATTTCGGAAATCTATACTAATATTATAAAGCAGAAGAGTTTGTTTGTTTGTTTGGTTGAACGCGCTAAACTCAGGAACTACTGGTCCGATTTGAAAAATTCTTTCAGTGTTAGATAGCCCATTTATCGAGGAAGGCTATAGGCTATATATCATCACGCTAAGACCAATAGGAGCGGAGCAGTAATGGAAAATGTGACGCAGACGGAGTTGCGCGGGTCATCTAGTAGATTATAATAGCCTTTAATAATAAAAGACAAGACCTAATGGGATGAAAATTCTATCACTACATGGATGTAGTGATAGAATTTTACTTCTTAATTTAAAGCAATTTTCTATATTTAATCTCATTTATGTTATTTCTCATAGATAAAGATAGATTGGCAACCTAACCTAACATAAACAAACCATAATTAAGACCTTAAAGACTAAATATCGATAAAGTGGTATTTCAGCTAAAAGCTATCTTTTTACATTTTACTTCTGAGTGTCCACGTTCCGTCGGGCGCTCGAACTGTTAGGAAAAAAAATAAACCGTAACAAGCCTAAAAATAAAGTTTTAAATCAGTTGCGTCAGATGGAACCAATGGTTCCACCATCGGATCTAAGCGGGCAACATTCGTATTCGCATCGTTGCTTCAAAATAAGTAGAACTAGCGCTCGGTTTAAGAGATACAGCCAAAAAAACACAGTGACTGATGAACGGTCTATCAGACAACTTCGGCGACGCAGGGTTAGTAGTATTAGATTACTGTTGTCATCTCCTCTACCTGCTCCGCAAAGTTTTATAGATTTCATTTTTATTTGCGAACCTTCGAGTGTCCGTGGAGTTTCCTGCACGTTCATCTCCATAGAGATCTACGCTTTGGAACGTGCAAATAGCTTCATCATTTTTTGGACCAACCGACCTTAACAATTCAAAAGTTCCTGTAAATGGTTTAATTGAAATAAATGTTTGAGGTGTGTTTCTCTCGCTTCTCTTCTCCACTATAACCCCTACCTTACTATCACGTGTGGCTAGCCAGAAATTTCTTTCTTTGATTATAAGTCGCGCATTAGTCTCATTTTGCCGCAAATATATGATTTAAGGGTAAGCAGAAGTCCGGCTTAGTGGTTGTACTTTATTGCCGTAGTGTTGTTTTTGTCATAAGGTAGTTTACTTGTAAGTGAAGGGAAGCAGGTGTGTGTAATTCGAAGATTAGATAATATACCCTGTTTTCTTGTTTTTTTTTTTGGGATTTCCTGAGGAGGACTGGTTTTTCTTTCGTTTTTGAAGTGCTTTTTGTGAGAAATCTTTTCCCAATTATATTGGGGTCGGCCTCCAGTCAAACCGGATTCAGCTGAATACCAGTATTTGACGTGGAGCGGCTGCGTACCAGACCTCCACAATCCATTAACTGCGGTAAAACGGTCCTCTTTGGCAAGAACTGGTCTCAGATTTTCTGGCTTCTAACTATCCGTGACGACTGTCAAAGATCTCCAAATGACAGCCCTTTAACAGCTTAAAGTGCTTTCCGAGGCATGTAGTAAACTCAATATGTTAAGATGGTCACCCATCCACAGACCAACCTCGGCAAGCGTTGCTTAACCTTGAAGATCGACCTGTGCGGTCGTTATTATTTAGCCACGAGCTCCTTTGTAAGAATAGGGAACATGCATGTGATTTTTTATTTGCAAAATTAATTACTTATCATGGAGGCACGGATTGATGGTTTTCATGCCGTCATGAGAAAGCGAACGGCCTCCATTTTGCACCGTATCCGAGTAAGCTCCAACAGCATTCTGAAAGTAATAGCGGACCGACTTGACGGTAATTTTCATAGACACGGCATAGCACTTCTTGTGTCTATTTGATTGCATTGCTTAACCTGGAAGATCGACCCGTGCGGCTGTTATTCTTTAGCCTCGAGTTCTTTTTGGTAAAGCATATTGTAAACACAAAATCCATTATTTGAGCCACAAACACACCCCAAATCACAAAACATCCCACATATTCAATCGACACCTAATTTCAATATTCAATGTAAACAAACAGACGAACTACATGGACCTCCATCAGTCTTAACGAGAATTCCGATAGGGGGTGGGCAGGCTTCGAGGTGCCTCCGTCAACGAATCGATGTCATTGTTTAATTAAATACAAATCAAATTATCTGCCAAGATGCTTGTCTTTGGCTGGTGGAATTATATAAAGCGGGTAAATAGCCTAGTTTGTGAGAGTAAAGTAAGTCGTTCAAGAGCGCCATTTCTGTCATTCATACATTTTGTGATTATCTTTTTTGAAGCTTGTCGTGTTGTATTGAAACCTAGGTTCTTTATTTCTTCTATGTCTCATATTTATGTTATTAAGTGACAAAAAACATAGTGCCTTTCACCAAAGCACAATAAAAAATAATCTTTCTTATTTTTTTGTGAGATGCGTGTTTATATGAAAGGTGTTGGCAAAAGAAAATGAAGCATCTCCAGTTAATTATTTTGTTTGTATAAGATGAAGTCTCACAAATTAAAAATGGAGAGTTGTTGATCATTGAGATATTTTTCGCTCTTTTCTTCACGTAATATTCAGATAGGAAATGTCGGCTACAGGTATAAAGTCTAAAAAACATGACATGTAATGATTTCGATATGGCGTTTCAGAATAATAATTTCAATTCAGTTTACTGTATTAATTGAATCCATAACTGTTTTGTTGCCTACGGGTACTGCAACAACCGACTTCCAAAAAAAAACACTACAAAGTATAAAATAACTTTAATTTCGGAAGTCGGTGTTTTTGTTAGATTTATCGTATTTTGACACCGACTTCTGAAATTAAAGTTATTTTATACTTTGTAGTGTTTTGTTTTGGAAGTTGGTTGTAAGTTTTTTTTTTTTTCACTTTATAGTTGTACCCCACACCTAACAATTAACACCACTGCAAAATTGCAGGAAAGCAAAATACGCAATCGTTTACTGGGATGACAAAAAACCATCGTCCACGTAAACGAATTTCAAGTATTTCGATTTAAAATCCAAACTTCTTAACCGATTTTGATAAAATTTAAATGGGATCAATCGACAAGTATATCCTTTTAGACAAAAACAGTTTTTTCAAATCGGTTCATAATTAATGACGGAGTTACCTATGAAGAAACAAACATTAAAAAAATACAACCGAATTGAGAACCTCCTCCTTTTTGGGAAATCGGTTAAAAATAGATCATCGAGGCTCAAGAACTCAAGAGTTGACAGATTAAAATATAAGAAATAAAGATGGTATTATTCACTCAATACATATCCCTGTAACTATCTCCACTTACGGCAGCAATGGAGCGAGCGAACTTCAATCAAGCGCGTTTCGCTCTGACACCTACTGAACCGTCTTGCAGCTTCGATTTACACTGCGGAACCCTAAATTACAATAATCAATGAGGCATAGTTTGTCAATACAAGTCGAGCATGATGTTGTTATGGAGGTAGCTTGATTAGGTTACAATCAAATATTACAAACGCAATTGACTGGGTTTTATAGAAATAGGTTTATTATGCTCAACTATCTGACGCCCGGGGTTTCGCCCGCTTAACAAATGATATACTAAAACCTTCCTTGAGAACCACTCTATCCATTGGTGAAAACAGCATGAAAATTTGAGTATTTAGCTTTTCTGCGATTTTGCAGTGGTGTTGTTAGGTGTGGGGCACCACTAAAAAGTGAAAAATAAAAAAAACTTTATAAAAAAAATTTTTTACTTTGTAGTGTTTTTGTTTGGAAGTTGGTTGTATTTTTTTGTAAAAAGTTTTTTATTTTTCACTTTTTGGTGGTACCACACCTAACAACACCACTGCAAAATCGCAGAAATACAAAATACGCAATTTCGATTACTTGGATGACATAAATCTATCATCCAAGTAGACGAATTCCAGCTATTTCGATTTAAAATCCAAAGTTCAAAACCGATTTTAAAAAAAATTTAATGGGACCAATCTGCAAGTATATCCTTTCAGATAAAACAATAATTTTTCAAATCGGTTCATAATTGTCGGAGTTATGAGGTAACAAACATAAAAAAACATACTTTACAACGAACTGATAATCTCTTCCTTTTTGGGAAGTCGGTTAATAAAGGCCAATATGAATTAGTTCCCAATATTCAACTATAAAAGCAGCAAATATGGCCCTTTTTTGTATGCAAACCGCCAAATGACTCCTACCGCTCTGGGTGGAGCAGAAAGGGTGTGTCAGACTCTTACTGACTAAAGCTCATATGTGTTCCTTGTAATGACCTTTGCGTTACAAGCCTGAGGTGTGGTAACTCTTTCGAACAAATTCCGCAACTGCAAAGTACCCTTTTTATGGATGGGAAATCATCAAATGACTCCTCCCAGTTTGGGCGAAGCGGAAGGGAGTGTCAGACTCTTACTGACTAAAACCCATCCATGTTCCTCCTATTGCGAAATTTGTTCGAAGAAATTCCGCAGCTCTGACAGGCACTGACCCTAGCGGGCCCCGTCTACTATGCTGACATCACTTACAGGCGCGCGTGGAACACAATGCGGACCTACTTCTGATCGGACGGAGAGCCACTGCATAGGACCCTGGGCTCGTGATTCATTGGTTATATAGGACTGGCGAGTTTATGTGTCAGGAATTTCTGAGTAGTAGCACGGAAATTGTACATTATGTAAGTATTTGTTTCCAGCTGATGTTTACTTTCCCATAGTAATGAAGTCTAGGTGAATTAATAATTAATCGAAATGCATACCCTGGATTTTAATCCCTCCAAAAGGCGATGTTCCAAAATGGGCCAGGTCTATCTACACTACATAAAAATAAATAGGAAAATCCGTGAAATTCGGGAAAAATAAGAATACTTCATATAAATGCCTGCTTCTGTGGTAATGAATTGATGTTTATTCATGGCGACACGGCGTCTTACTGATTTTGTTACACTATGCTTAAAAACAATGACAGATAACTGTCAGCAGTCACAACAGTGTCACTTCAGTCACTGTCAAAGAGTAAAGTAACTATTATCAATCTTTAACTTCCGCAGAAATAAACATATCAAACGTCATTAATGAATCAAAATGACAGCTTCCCGCTATTCAATTTTAATGCAATTTCCATAGTAATTTCTTGGTTTTTACCAGCCAACTAAGAAATAGGACACCGAAGATGTGTTTTAAATGTATTTCCCTATTTTTAAGTATAATGGACCTGGACCAGGCTCCATACATTTTGGATCATCTCTTTTCACCAATATTCACATACAACAACCCACAGAAATGGCAACGACAAGTCAAAAACTTCGACTTCCAAAACTTATAATAAACTCGTGAGCAAATCCCACTGTATTGAAAACGTAAAACGGCTTGCAAGAAAATTAATTGAAGCAGGAATACGTTTTCAAAGAAACCGTGCTTAGCACTGAAAACTGAACCTTGCTCCTGAAAATTTAAAGTCTTAAATGGTGACTTAGAGTGGGATTTTTAAGTTCCCTTTGGCAAAGAACGTTTGAATTCGTTTTTTCGGCTAAAATTGTATGCTTCAATTATGTTTAAGTTTTCGTCTGGTCTTAGAGCTGCGCTAAGACTGAAAATCGTGTGTTTATTTGTATGTGTTTGAGCTTTATGTCTGCGTCGTTATTATTATCAGAATTTTGCATTTGACTGGCAAAATCCGCCATTGGATTATGCACTACGCAGACCATACCACCAAGCGATGTAAATTCGAAACTCACGATTCAAATACTTGACAATCACGCTTCAGCTAGTCTATTCTGTAAATAACCATTTCGATATCGACTTCACCTGAGTGACTAAGCTTACAAAGTGAACTTTATTTCACACATCATAAGGTCTTACATTTATACGAATTTGAAACTCACCTCGGATTCCGCTGTCGAGACACGAAAATGTTGTTACAGAATAGCACTGCTGTGCTGCCTATAGACAATAGTAAAATTCTGTTAGCGATAGAGTTTTTTTTCTTTTTTGGCACATGCACGCCACACATTCCCAACCACTACAACTCCCGAAAGCCAGAACCAACAGTGGCGACCACCAGAAAAACGCCGAGCTAATGAAACCTGACGAGTCCCGGAGAAACGACTTAACTGTCTTGGATCCCGCAACAAAATTAATCAGACAAGTATTAAAGCGGAGGAGTAGGAAAAAATAAATGTAACTTCCACTTCCCTCCTTATCAAGCAGGAGACAGATTAAAGCTAGGCCAATAAGCACCAAGGGACATATTATAAACAACCGGGTTAAGCCCAGTTGCCAAGCACCACGGATTATATATTATTAACACTGAAACTAATGGGTCCTAAATTGTGAACTACTTTTGATTCCAGTAATAGGACTAGTGCATAAATCTCACGCGTTCAATCTCCAACATTGTGGACTTTTGACAACCTATATTGCTGAGAAAGTTATTTTTCTAGAGCCATAATTGTGAATATATTACCTGATGACGATGTCGAATAAATATTTCAGTTCATGGAACTGTGGCGTCCTCAAGCCAGGTGGATCGACGATCGATTTTTACCTATACAAGACAGATCTCAGTGCCAATTTTTACTAATTTTCACATTTGCATCGCATTTGGATCTCAATCGCAATCTGTCAAAAATGTATGAGAATTAATAATAATAATAATATAATAATATCCAAGAAATGTGCAAGTAAATTGAAATTTTACATACATTAATGATTTTCAGACATTTACATATACATATAATGGAAAAAAATACAAAAATATTTAGTACTAGCTGACCCGCGCAACTTCGTTTGCGTCACATTTTCCACTAATGCTCCGCTCCTATTTATCTTAGCGTGAATCATCACGCTAAGATAAATAGGAGCGGAGCATTAATGGAAAATGCTATATATCAATATAGCCTATAACCTTCCTCGATAAATGGACTATCTAACACTGAAAGAATTTTTCAAATCGGAACAGTAGTTCCTGAGATTACCCTCTACATACAAACTTACAAACATACAAACAAAAATGTTACCTCTTTATAATAAATTAGTATAGATTTAAGCTATTTATGTCGCTTAATTTATTTTTGCTGTCATAATCTAAGGTTGTTTTGGCATTTACGCTAAAATATCCATTAATATTACTTATACAATAAACTATCATGCTGCGATCAAATTAGTAGAATTGGCCCTCAGATCACATAAATACAAAAATAAATTTATAATTAGCCTTAATTTTTCCCTGCTGGGCTAAGATTCTCCCTCTTATTCTTTCAGGCACTTTTTTCCTACACCAACTCCATGTATGTACAGTGCATCCTATCTCGTCAACGCTTTTTGGGGCGGCCTCGTCACGTGTTCCATCCTCTGCCACCCATTTGCATGGAGACTTTTGCCCAACGGCCATCATGATACAGGCTTTAGGATTCAATCATAAAGAAAACCTACACTGCATGGGATAGTCTACCAACAAATCAACTCACGATTTTTTCCCATTGTATTAAGGAAAACTAGTTACCTAACATCTTTATGCACTCCTTTTGCTTCGTGCTACAAATTGGTCATTCATACGTGCACGCCAGTTATGTGTATACTACGTACAAAACCGTTCTGAAGAACATCATCAATACCGTCTTCCAAAAGACATACTAAAATAACAATCCTCTTACTCTTCGAACGTAAGAGACACAAAACTAAGAGAAAAAATATATTCACCTCACAACAGTCTACTACACAGACTATGATAAACAGTATACCTACATAAAGCTGCGACTACATCGATGGGTATTAAAGTATATTCTGAAATAGATGTAGAACCGCATTAAGGAGTTAGCCCGGGGCAGTGCTTCTTTTTAAATGAAGAGGAAAATTTTAATTTCCTATCGCGTACCAACTGTAGTGATGGGGCTGAATAATGTCGATATATTTTCTTGAGTGTCGATACTTATTTTCTGTCTATATTTCAAGGGTTTATTTCTGTTTTATAAATCATGCTAAATAAAATAATGTTTTTAATATAGATATTATTTATAATATTAAATAATATCAAATTAACCATTTCATTTCGTTAGGTTTGGGTTAAAATAATGGCGATAAAACCATTGTTTTTCGTAATTTCTAGGTCGCAAATGGCATCAAAATTGAAAAAGATGACTTTCATAGATTTTTTTCTGAGCATAAAACGCCTTGACGAGTCTATTAAAAACAAAAATCAAACTTATAAATTCATAGTTTTTCACAAGACCCCTGGTAGTAGGGAAGTAAACCCTGGTCCCCTGGTCTCAATATGTAAAAGAAAAAAGACTAAGCAGGTAAATCGCTATCCCATCGAAACACAACATTAAAGTCAATCAAATCAATACAAAATAATATTTTACCGATATATCAGTCACTGTAAAATACACGTTCCATTTAATAAACGGCGAGCTAATTCAAAATTTATCACGACTCGGCCGTGTGAGCAATCAATTTGACATAAATATAGAATAATTGAATCACTACATATATATAACAGTTTGCATAGCAGTGATGATGTCATGCGGAATTGATCCGATAGTATTGTGCACATATCAATTTGTATGCATTCGCTATTGTGCATAGAGTGAGAAGAAAATGGAGTGCTAATGTTTTTGTTGTGAAAGTTTGCGACAGCTGTAATAAAAATACAGTCGTTAGACACATATAACTATGTGCATTTGCGTGGTTTCATCTAAAAAAAACAGTTTTTTATTCTATTGCATGAAACTTGTTACGCAATTGGCAATCAAAGCCCTCTTTTGACCACAGCTATGTCAGTGACTTCAGTGCTGTTATACGTATTTTATTGAGACAAGCCCGCCACGCATTTCCAGCCACTGCAACTCCTGAAAGCCATAATCTACAGTAGCGACCACCGAAAAAACACTGAGTCAATGAAACTCGACGAGTCCTGGAAAATCGATGCAATTGTCTTAGATCCCGCAATGAAATTAATCAGAAAAGTACAGCAGAATAAACTTTCTAAATATTGTGAACTAATTATTTCAGATACAATCAAATTCTATAGTTTACAATTTTACGTGATTTAATATAAACATACGGTGTTCGCAGTAAAGGGTGACATTGATAACGATGCTTTTCCTTAAATCTAACTTTCGTCACAAACAAGTGCCATCAATCATCAAATGACTTCTCCCGCTTTGGACGAAGCAGAAGGGAGAATCAGACTCCTACTAACTAAAAGCCATCCGTGTTCTTTCAAATGACGTTTGCTTTCCAACAAGCGGTGACTCTCTTTGAGGCAAGTGTTCTAGCACTCCATTTTTCTAACTCATCATCTCCATGCCATCGTTTTATTGGCATTTATTGTTATTTAATTTTGTGGCGCCGTCCATGTTTTGGTAATATTTAATTGGGTGATGCTGAATGAATGGTCGATGCAGTCATCGTGTACGTGACTTTCGTTTTTATCGATGAGTAAGTTCTTTTGATTGGCAATCAATTTGTTTCATTCATGATCATTACTTGTACTTTCAATTACGAAGTCATTGGAAGTGACAGTAAAAGTTTCTTATTATTGAACAAACTTAAATGTAACAAAAACATTTGTCACGGTAACGTATGAAAATAAATAAATAAAAAAAAACCTGCAACTTTGTAAGCGCATGTGTTCCATTTTTTCCCATTCCAGTAAGAATTTCGGGAAAAACTCTCTTAGAGTTCCCCTCTAAGGACCTGCATGCTAAGTTTCAGCTTTCTACGACGACAAATTGAAGAAATTTATGTATTAGGATTTCGGTTAGGTATAAGAAATTTTGAAACAGGAAATGATTCTGAAAAAAAAAAACTAAAACTTGTAAATATTATCAAAAAAAAAAAAGTATCGATAGTTTTTCCACTCGATCAGCACACCACTAGACCTAACCTCCGTCGTTAAAAATATTGCTGTTTGAACGCAGAGTTCGCTTAGCGTTTTAATAAATTTGGAAAATTAAAGATTCATATCTGATTCACTTCACTAGTGTTCTACCAGACTCCTCCCGACATGTAAAAATTTTATGCTCTAATTTAGACGACAAAATTTTGCAATAATAACTGGGTTTTGTTTAAGAATTTATGGTTGTAATTTTATAAAAGAATGGTTAGAAGTGAGTGTAGTATGTATAATTCTTTGTACTCTAAACTGAGCCTTAATTCAAATTACGGATGGTTTATTTTACATAAGTGTGTATTATTGTGAAAGTTCCAAAATGTTTGAGATCGAACTCATGCAGTGGTGCATGCCAATCTCTTACTTTTGGTCCTAACTTATAATTATTATAAATACAAAAGTAAGTTTAAGAATTTTTTAAGTAATTGGGAAAAATATTGTAATCGATTTCTATTTTTGTGCATTTAATAGTAGATATGAGAATATCAAAATTCTTCTGACTAACCTTTTAAACGTATTTCGATGGGGACGAATATTAGAATTCAATATTTCAGTTTGAGCTTTATTTTCTATTTTTAGTGTATATAATATAGTAATAAAAGCATTAATTTCACAAAAATATAGTTTTTAGGTTAGATATTTATCTTTATTTCTAGGAAGTCAATTAACACATAATGTCGAGTTGCCCAACACGGAAACAAAAAAGTAATTTTACTAGAACATTCCATAGAAACAATCGATGTCGATATTTGTGTAATTATTATGGGTCGATTTTGAAAGTATATGGAGTGGAACTCTCTGCCTGCGTCTGTGTTTCCGAACGCTTACAACCCTAATCTTTTCAAAGTTAGAGTGAACAGGCTACTTCTGGGTAAGCTCGCTCCATCGTAGATTTGTCTCCGTCATCTCTGACCAAGATTAGAGTCAAGAGCAAACCATAAAAATAATAAATAAGGTAAACTAAGCAGCCTATTCCAAATTAAGTTGATTTCGTTATTGACACTATTAATTTATTAAAGAATGACTTAGAATGAAAATTCTTACAATGAAAGAAAACCTAGGTACACTATTACCGAGTTAAGTGTTACACGGGGTTTTTTTTTCGAAGTTTGCATGGTTCTTGTGTAATAAGCCACTTAGCCAATACACAGGGAAAACGCTAGTCATAGTTCTTAAACAGAGGCGCGATACCCATACTTTTAAGAAAAAAATCACATCGTAGTCGTATCTGTCAAATACATCATTCATTTTCATTACTCTTGCTCAGAAAGTGAGCCTGAATTTGCCTGAGCAGCGGGTTGAAAGTATTACTTTGCAGCCCTAGGGAGAATCGTTTTCAACTGACAGCCGTCAAATCAAAAAACAACAACGATGAAAATGATATGGCTGAAAAGTCAAAAATAGTCGGGAAAGCGGATCTTCATTTGAGCTTTGTTCATATTTCGTATAGCAGAGATTTGTATTTAACACGATGAGTTCATCAGATTTAGATTAGTGTTTTTATATTTACTTTCCTTGTATTCGCAATGTTAAGCACAGCGTTCATCTTGGGTGAAAGACTTATATAGTCCCTCGAACTATTAAGATAAGATAAGATAAGATAAGATTTCTTTATTTGTTTAAGCATTGTATACTACACACAAGAGCATGCAAGATATTACACAGTTCAAGTCATGTTTAGCCGTAAGCCGTGTATTGGCGCCGTCTCGGGACTAAATCAGTTACTTTCACCCCTAGATAACAAATTACAATTCCCTACTTTTTGACAGACTGCAAACGCAATGCGATTTTGAACATTGCTTAAAAATTCTAGAATTGGCCCTCAAATGTTTTTATCAAGTTTTTTCATTTATTTAATTAACTAACGCTTCACAGCGACCATCTTCCGCAGTATATATTTCCATCGTATCGAGACTGTTTACAGATGAAAATTAAGATAAAAAACAACATCTCAATCCGCCCCTAAGTTCGTTAGTATTCTTAATGAAAAATCGATTTCAAAATGGCGTCTCGCCTTAGGTGCGATTTTATTTTTAGGGTTCTTTGAGACAAAAAATGCTCTGTTTGATTGGGGACGCTTATCTTAGTTTTTAAAATGAGGGCTGGCAAATGTGGAAACAGTGGGTCTTAAAAGTCCACTTAGTAGAATCATATTAAATCAGAATACTAATCACAAAACCATCTGTCAATTTTTTTTTTTCATCTTTATCGCTAACGCATTAGGTTCAAGGTTGATTGGGATAATTTGACAGTGTCAGGTAGCGTGATGTGCTTTCTGATTCTGCTAAAGTGGCCTTTTTAGACCCCCTGAACTTGTAATTATTACATACGTACCTACTTGAGAAGTTTAGTAGGCAAGTACCTATGTCTTTTATTTTGATTAGGTATAAAACCATATTTTCAAGCCCAAAGCACGTAACACCAGTCTTTCCAAGAAATACTGTGTTAAGTTAATGGATTGTGACATTTATTTAATGTCTCTTTCATACTTGTGTGAAAGTTGTATCCTGCTGTCAAATACGACTTTAAAGATTACTAGCTGACCCACGCAACTTCGTCTACGTCACATTTTCCATTAATGCTCGGCTCCGTTTAGTCTTATCGTGATGATATGATAGACTATAGCCTTCCTCGATAAATGGGCTATCTAATACTGAAAGAATTTTTCAAATCGGACCAGTAGCTCCTGAGATTACCCCCTACATACAAACTTACAAACAAATGTTACCTCTTTATAATATTAGTATAGACTAGCTGTCACCCGCGGCTTCACTCCCGTCAACTGGCAACTTTCTCATTTTTTTTAGGTACATATATACACACAAAAACCTTCTCTTGGTAATAAAAAACACAACAAAAAAAGGATTAGCGAAATCGGTTCAGCTGTTCTCGAGATTTGCGCTTAGCAACACATTCAGCGATTCATTTTTTTAATAGACTTCGAGTTTTAGGCGCTCTGTTTTCGATTTGAAAAATGTATCTACTATACAGAACTACCACCCTAAGAAAAGATCGCACCTACCATTTTTTCAAAGCGAATCGAACTCCCATCCTCCCGATTACGTCTTCATTTGATATTTATTTTTAATTAAGAAAAAAGGCGCTTCTCCCATCATACCTAATTATTTTGTTGGTTATCTTAACAAATGATTTATTCATTCGCGGATTCTGCTGAGAACCTTTTTTTAATTTGGCTTGAAGATAGATCGCTAGAGGGTGGTTCATTAATTAAATTACTTATAAATTATTTTTCAACGATAACGGAAAAATATTGGCTAAGTTTTGGAATTAGAGAGAGTATTTCTAGGTAGCTATTTGTATGGAGTTTGACTCACTGGTAGTTCATTTAATGAAGACTTGGGAGTGTCTTTTAAGTATGTCGGTCTTCAAGAAGACTTCTGAGATAAAAAAAAATATTGATTAGTAAAAAGATTGAAAATAATCTGTTGTATTCAGTTTGCTATAACATTATAGATATTATGTTATGATAAACTGTAAGTAATTTAGAACAAAAATATGAAATAACAACGCTTATAATAAGCAATGTTTTTTTTTTATAAAACACATGGTTACCTTTCATTATACAATCGTAATAAATACAGTTATACATGTGTAAACACTGCACCTAAGTATGTAGGCAAAATAATATTAGTATCCTATTAAAAAAATACACAAAAACTGAAAGTTACAATAAAATTAAATCATTTAATCAATAGGTTTCTTCTAGGCAAGCGTGTTCGATCTTAAAGCGCATCATCGCATACCATCAGGTGATTTTGCATCTCAATCGCAATCTGTCAAAAATGTTTGAAAATTAAGGTTTTTTTTTGACAGTTTGCGATTTACATGCGAATGCGGACGTTGTTTATAATAAACAATGTAGGTACGAGCAAAATACTAATAGTATAGTCAAACATGTTTACACATTGCAACTATCTATACCTACTAATATTATAAAGCAGAAGAGTTTGTTTGTTTGGTTGAACGCGCTAATCTCAGGAACTACTGGTCCGATTTGAAAAATTCTTTCAGTGTTAGATAGCCCATTTATCGAGGAAGGCTATAGGCTATATATTATCACGCTAAGACCACTTGGAGCGGAGCAGTAATGAAAAATGTTACGCAGCCGACGTTGCACGGGTCAGCTAGTTGTATTATATGTATTGTATTGTGTGTGGATAAAATAGTGTAACTAATCTAGATTCTAAGTAGGATCTCGTGGCTAAATAATAACAGCTGCATAATTGGATGGGTGACCATCTTAACATACCGAGTTTCTTCCGTGCGTCGGAAAGCACGTTAAGCTGTCGGTCCGGGCTGTCATTTGGAGATGGCTGTTACGGATAGTCCGAAGCCAGAAAATCTGATACCAGTCTTGCCAAGGATTACCGTGTTACCCACATAATGGGTTCTAGAGGTCTGGTATGCAGTCGCTCTACGGAAAATACTGGTATTCAGCTGAATCCGGTTTGACTGGAAGCCGACCCCAATATAGTGGGAAAAAGGCTAGGCAGATGATAATCTAGATTTTAAAACATAAATATATATATAAACCTAGTCACCCACTAGCAAGCTACGCTATAATCTATTTATAGTGCCGCCCCGATACGCGACTAGGCATTAATTAAAACGACAAAACAAAATAACCGTAGACTTCAGTTGCAGTCAGAATTCACACTATTCCAATGGGAGAATTAATTAAATACTGCCTCTGTTGCCGGTTATATAACGACTGGATATGGCTTCTATAATAAATAATTTATTTTAGAACTTGATTCTGCCAGGGGCCATTTGAAGTAAGAAATCATGAAATGAAATCGGGATAAAAATTATCCTTTGTCCTGGACATGGTATACCCGTTTCGTTCAAATTCGTTTTGCCGCGAAAGCACGTGAAAAAGTTTTTTTTTGTATTATCTATACTAATACTTATACTTTAATCTTTTATCTATACTTATATTTTCTATAATAATATTATAAAGCAGAAGAGTTTGTTTGGTTGATTGTTTGTTTGATTGAACACGCTAATCTCAGAAACTACTGGTCCGATTTGAAAAAATATTTCAGTGTTAGATAGCCCATTTATTAGAAGCAGTAATGAAAAATGTTACACAGACGACGTTAAAAATTATGTGTGCAGGGATGAATTAAACATGTCCAATTAATAATACAAATTATAACTACAAACCCTTAGTTGATAAGTTATTGTTGTACTAACCAATGGACCAACGTTGTCAAATAAAATGAATAATTAAATAAGTGTCCGATTGTTATGTCTTCTTTATACCTAAGTATTAAACAATGTATCGACCTGCTTTTTTTTTTGTTTCTCCTCTTATTTCTTAGAAACGAGGCAACGGATTTGATACGATACAAACAAACTCTTCTGCTTTATATTATTATATATTTATATATATAGTATAGATAACTAACGGACTACATAGTTTTGCAATTTGTGGATGATGGAATCTAGCCTATTGCCACGTCCCGTCAGTAAGCCAGGCCACATCCAGTGCAGCCAGGCCATGGCCTAGCCTGGTAGACACTGGGGCCATAAATTGAGGTGTCCTGTCAATTGCACCCGTCCGCCAATAGTTGCGGTTTGACGCCGGCCCGGGCATGTGCGGTGGCTGTACAAATTTTACATGACATTTTAGCCATTTTTTGTTCATTTCTGATATTTTATGCGGCGTTGAATTATTATTGTTTTTTTTGTCTTTTTTTTTTGGTGGGTAGTTGGAATTTTTTTCGTTTTACGGTGTGCGAAAATAGGTTAGTTGTCTTTGAAATTTGGATCTTGTCCTTTATTTGAATTGTTCTTCAATGGATACTACATGAGAAACAATGAAGTAAGCTAAGGTTAATTTTAGAATAAAAATTGTCACATGATGGATTTTATTGGTGAATTAAATATGGTCAGCAGTAGTTTTTGTAAAGAATCCTGGAAAATATATAATATAAGTAATATTATATTATTACACCATCTATGGAAACACGATGACATGTCAAAAAATTTCAAATTGTATAAATAAAAATTAATTAAAAACATTTGATTCTTCTATTTGTGTTGATTTCTACTCATTGAATTAAGAGTAAAAAGTGTTGTTATATCATTCTTGTACACCGAATTACACGGTTTTCTGTTCGTGAAGTTTTGTGTTTCGAAATTTATATTCCCAAACATAAGTCGAGTTGATGTGAATTGACTATTTTATCGATTATCGTGAGCTGTTGTTATGGATACACCTAAGGCAGTGCTGCCGCTGAATTATATATGATTTGGCACAACGCAAACAGACGACAGACTGCTACGAAAGAGCGGGTTCCGGACGCCGCGCCGGGCCCGCGCGTTGCCCAGCAACGGTATCCAGGGCGCTGCACGCTGCACCGACTCGTCGTGGCGCTCCAGGCCCTCAGCGCGACTGCGCGCGACGCGCGGGCTAACGTCAGGCGCTGTCACCAGTTGACATTTTTAATTGTGTTTTTTCGTATATTTTATTTTTTAGGTACCTATTTAATTGTATTTGTTTAGGTGTGTCAGTGTATATATATGTTTCGCGGTAGCAGTGATGTGTTGCAAGTTAGTGCCGGTCAACCTTCGACATCACTAGATATCTTGGAGAGGTGTCCTCTGTGCACCCATGCACGATTTTTTAAAGGTAAGCGGGGTCTGAATGTGCATATTGGGAAGGTGCATAAATCTCAAAATGCACTCACTTCAGACCCTGTCATTTCACCTACACCAGTTACATCCTTTGACCCGTTTTGGAAAACTCTTGCAAAATTCAAAAACTCTGTACCTGTTTTAAAACGAGTTCCCCGCGGCGCTAGACCTCTAGTGGCGCAACACTTAGCAGGATGCGTTCGCCGTGCCACCCGGGAGAACTCGCAAAGTGCCTGGGAACATCTTCTCACTTTCCCCTACCGAATTTTACATGTTAATAAGAATTTGGCAACCACAAAAACTTTGACAGCACAAATTAAAGAAAACTGTAACGTTTCGGCCCATAATTTGGAACCAAAATTTTCGACACAGAGGTTTACCTCTTTAAGAGGTATTTCCCATGTGGTCGAATCTAAATTAGGGGAAGGTGACATTAGCGGAGCAGCCAGGATTCTTTTTAGTAGTGATGTGGTGGCTCCCTGTTCTCCAGATACTCTCGCAGCTCTGGAGAGCAAACATCCTGCCCCAGCGGATGATCTTTTTTTTCCCGACCCCCCTGATTCGGACATTCACTCCCTCACCATTACAGGTCGAGAGGTGGTCACAGCCGTTTGCTCCTTCCGAAGTGGATCTGCTGGCGGCCTCGACGGCCTAAGTCCTCAACACCTAAAGGACCTTACCTGTTCAGGCGCCGGGGAAGCTGGTGAGCTACTTTTGAAGGAGCTCACGGCTCTGATTAACCTCATGCTCTCCGGCAAGGTGAACGAGGCCGTCATCGACGTCTTGTATGGAGCTAACTTATGTGCCCTACGCAAGAGAGATGGCGGGATTCGTCCCATTGCCGTGGGAACAACTTACCGTCGTATGGCAGCCAAGATTTGTTGTAAATTTTATGGTGAGGTCGTTTCGAAAAAATTTCAGCCCCTTCAGTTGGGTTACGGTTCCAAAGGGGGCTGTGAGGCTGCCGTACACGCATTGTCGACCTACGTAAATTCTGGCAAAGGAGAGGTCATTCTGAAGGTTGACATCAAAAATGCTTTTAATTCTGTTAATAGGGACACCTTGCTGGCAGAATCTAAAAAAGAAATACCTCAAATTTTCAGTTTTCTTTGGCAATGCTATAGACAACCATCTAAATTACTTTACCAGGACAACCTTTTGGAATCCGCTGTTGGCTGTCAACAAGGTGATCCCCTCGGGCCAGTGATCTTTAGTTTAGCTATTCATCCAATTATTCGAAAGCTAAATTCAAAATTTAATGTTTGGTATCTCGATGATGGAACCCTTGGTGGCGATGTAATTTCGGTATTAGATGATCTACAATTTTTAAAAACTCAGTTTCATTCCATAGGACTTGATCTGAATTTTTCTAAATGTGAATTATTTTTATCTGACAGTTCTGACCGACAACTCATTCTTTCAAAATTCAACGCAATAGCCCCTGAAATCAAAATAATGGATAAAAGCTCTCTTCGCCTCCTTGGGTCGCCAATCTTTGAGAATTCTTTTCCTAATTTTGTTGATGAAAAAATTCAAAATTTCATTGATGTTTCGGAAAGATTGTCAAAAATTAACATGCATTCGGCCATCACCATAATTCGCTACTGCTGTTTCGGCCCTAAATTATCATATTTTCTTCGTGCTTCCCATCTATGGAAGCACCCTCACCTTCTGGAAAAAATGGACGAAATTATAAAGCAAACGCTGTCATCAATTTTAAATGTGGCCATGGACGACCGAGTTTGGGCTCAAGCCACTCTACCCATCCGCATGGGAGGCCTTGGCGTCCGCAAAATTACCAGTATTAGTTTACCGGCTTTTATATCCTCGGTTCACGGCACTGAAAAATTAGTCAGGAATATCCTAGCTTCTACACTGACTGATTTTGATGTGCCGTACTTTACCGAGGCTATAAATGCCTGGAGACTCGCTTGCCCGAATCAAAATTTACCCGACAACCCATCATACCAGAGACAGTGGGATGAGCCGCTCTGCAGAGGAGTTCAGAATAACCTAATTGCCTCTGCTGCCACTTCTGCGGAGCGTGCACGCCTGCTGGCTGTGGGTGAGTGGGAGTCGGGCCTCTGGCTTCACGCACTACCGTCGTCGAACATAGGCACCTTGTTCGACGATACTACTTTCCGCCTCGCTGCTTCCCTTCGCTTAGGTGCATCCTGTTGTTCTCCTCATCGCTGCCACTGTGGCGAAGCTGTCAACAGCCTCGGGCACCACGGCCTGTCATGCAGTCGAAGTGCGGGTCGCATAGCACGGCACGCAAATATCAACGACATTATCCGACGTGCTCTTGTCGCCGTCGGCGTGCCAGCCGTATTAGAACCCATTGGCCTGGCACGCGACGATGGCAAAAGACCGGACGGTATGTCTTTATTTCCATGGAAGATGGGTAGGCCTTTAGTGTGGGACGCTACTTGTGTCGATACTCTTGCGCCATCCCATCTTCCTAGCTCGTCGTGCTGTGCTGGTTCTGCGGCTTCGGCTGCTGAAAACCTCAAACGGCGGAAATATAGTAGCCTTATTGGCAACTACATTTTTGAGCCGTTTGGGGTTGAAACTCTTGGACCGTGGGGTCCGAGTGCTCACGTCCTATTTAAAGATCTTGCAAAACGCTTAGTTGACGCTTCGCGTGACCCAAGAGCTGGCTTTTATCTTGGACAGAGGATAAGCATTGCCATACAACGTGGCAATGCAGCCAGTCTTTTGGGCTCACTTCCAGTCGATAGCGATGGGGACGAATTTTTTGATGCCATTTTTTAGTTAGGAGTTTTTTTTTTTTCTATTTTAAGTGTATATAGTTTGTTCTATAAATACATTAAATTAGCAAATAAATAAATAAATAATGTGTCATGTAAAAAGTAATATTTTTTTTAAGAATTATTTTTCCTATGTCGTACGTAAACCAGACCCGGAACAAATATACATAATATGAAGGCCATTAAAATATCTATGCAAATAATTTCGTCTGTATACTTTCTTAAAAAAAGTATATATTAATGTTATTTAGTACAGAATACATCAGAACAATATTTTTTGTAATAAACGTTAACAAAAAAAAATCCCTACTTCCCTACTAATACTTACTAACTCTGTCTGTCTGTCTCTTCCTAATGCCTAAACCACTGAACTGATTTAGATGAAATTTTGTACAAAGATAGTTTGAGACCTGAGAAAGGACATAGGATAGTTTTTATCCCGGAAATCCCACGGGAACGGGAACTGTGCGGGTAAAACGGGAGCGAAGCCGCGAGGGACTACAGCTAGTATTATATATTCAGTCAAGAAACTGTGAAGATCAGTATCATTGGCATAGGCCAGTCAAACTATTCAGAATCAGACAGTTCATATTTGCGCACCACGCTAGACAAAAATAGATGACGTCACGTCAACTGATGGCTAATTTCGCTCCCCTCTCTTATAGCCTCGGTAGCGCAGTAGGCAGCGCGTAAGTCTCATAATCTTAAGGTCGTGAGTTCGATCCTCACCCGGGGCATGACTTTTTGTGATTCTTATCTGATTTTTTTGGTCTATAATTTAATTATTTAAATTATTATTATCTACAATAGACTTAATGCAATAGGCATTTTGTACCAGTCGACCTTTGGTTAATAATACTATACTATTGTAGGTGGGTAGGTGTGCAACATATAAATAATATTTGAAATTGGAATAAAATTAAAAAAAAAAAATCTTTTTATACAATTGGAGTATGAATTGAATGAAAGCAACTGCGTGAAACTGCTTGAAATGTGATAAGTTTAGAACTTTTTAATGTTTTACTGCGGTCGAGTTTTCAAAAAGACGATTATATTTATGTTTTAATTTTTTTCTTTACTGTAATATTATCAGATTCGATAAAGTTACTCTTGAATGCTCACTAATAGTCACGCACTTCTTAAACACCGTCTACCTATTTAAAAAAAAAACAGCCTAGTGCGAGTCGTACTCGCGCACGAAGGGTTCCGTACCATTCTAAATCAAATCATGATAACGGCAAAAAAAATCATGTCTGTTGTATGGAAGTCCTCTTACATTTATTTATTTAATTCTGTTTTTTAGTATTTGTTGTTACAGCGGCAACAGAAATACATCATCTGTGAAAATTTTAACTGTCTCTATCACGCTTCGTGAGATACAGCCTGGTGACAGACGGAGAGACAACGGAGTCTTAGTAATAGGGTCCCGTTTTACCCTAAAAATGCTTATATACGGAACAAAAACACCCTTTACCAATATATGAGCTCAAAATGGCACTACTCGTAACTGTTGTATAATACCAACTAACACTATAGGCCAAAAATACCGACCACAATAAAACAAAAATTAAAACCTATAAAATTTACACCAAAAATGTCCTTGAAACGACTCCCGTTCCCATACATCCATAGAGGCATCAATCGAATTATTTAGCTCTAAATCAATTGATATGAGTCACCCACCAAACACGATATAATTGGTGTGTGAACAGAGTAGCCAACTATTGTTATTTGTGACCCAGTTCAGAATTAGTTTGATCATTGGCTACTTTTTTGTGGCATGCAGTGGAGAAAATGAACGTTCAAGTTTTTTTAGCACTGTGGGGAACTATATTGGTTGGAATTTATTTATTTATTTTATTTAGGTTAACCAACAACTGTTTTCACCAGCACATTAACAGCTTGTTATCACTGTAGGATACAATTGCGAGTGCAACAATTACTAATAGGTTAACACTGTTAGTACAAAAACCAGTGGTAAAATTATTAGTTATTAAATTAAAACCGATTCATGAAAATACAAGTGAATAAGATGACAAAATTTAATTAATAAATTTGGTCATAAATGAGTGATAAAAATTTAATAATAATTGATATAATTATATAAATCACGTGTCACGTTGTTTGTCTGCGATGGACTCCTAAACTTAACCGATTTTAATCAAATTTGCACACCGTGTGCAGTTTGATCCAACTTGAAAGATAGGGTAGCTTACATCTCAATTTTTTGTTGTAATATTATTTAGGAGCGGAAAATGTGACGCAGACGAAGTTGCGCGGGTCATCCAGTTAGATTATAAATTAGACAAAAATTTTAAAAATTACATTGACCTTTTAAATATAAATAATAATAGTTTTTTATTTTTCACTTTTTAGTGGTGCCCCACACCTAACAACACCACTACAAAATCGCAGAAAAGCAAAATAAGCAATTTCGATTATCAAAGAATCATCTAAATAGTCAAATTCCAGCGATTTCGATTTAAAATCCAAAGTTCGTAACCGATTTTGATATGATTTAAATGGGACCAATCTGCAAGTATATCCTTTCAGATAAAATAAAAACTTTTCAAATCGGTTCGTAATTGTCGGAGTTATGAGGTAACAAACATAAAAAAAAAAAACATACAACCGAATTGATAACCTCCTCCTTTTTGGGAAGTCGGTTAATAAATTAAACAACAACAATCAAAAATAGCTTGGAGTCTTCCAGAGGAATGGAGTTTGGAATCAGGTGATCTGGTAAAGAGCTAAAGTTAGTACAATAAGCTAAAGTAAAACTAATCAAGTCTGACTCGTACACGAAGGATTCCGTACCATAAACCTGAATTTCAATTATTTTTGGTGTTAACGGCAATGGAAATACACAATCTGCGAAAAATTTAACTGTCTATACCTATTACGGTTCTTAAGGCCGTACCCTGAGCAAATAACCTTGAGCATTTTTTCCAGAAGATGTTCAACTGTACCGTCTAATCAAAGAATATAACTTCTTGTTACCGTTCAAATACCATACACACTTGTTTTCCCAATTCACCTTAGATATTGGCAGAATATTCGACATCTGCATCGGCTTTACTAGAAATAAAGAAATTGTATAGTAGACTAGCTGACCCGCGCAACTTCGTCTGCGTCCAGTTTCCATTAATGCTCAGCTCCTATTTGTCTTAGCGTGGTATATAGCCTAAAGCCTTCCTCGTTAAATGGGCTATCTAACACGGGAATAAATTTTTCAAATCGGACCAGTAGTTCCTGAGATTAGCGCGTTCAACCAAACAAACAAGCAAACAAACAAACTCTTCTGCTTTATAAAATTATATATAATATATATATATATTTAGAGTTTTGACGACATGGTTGGCGCAGTGATTGAGCGATTGACTGCTGCGCAGCATGTCGCGGGTTCGATTCCCGCACGGAACAAATATTTGTACGACCTACATGTATTTGTTCTGAGTCTGGGTGTTTTCTATCTATAATATGTATGTATTTACAAAAAAAAAATGTATATAAGTAGTTTATCAGCCATATCGTTACCATAACACAAGCATTAGGTTGTTTAGCTTGGGACTATATGGCGTTGTGTGAAATGTCCAAGGATATTATTATTATATTATTATTATATAGTAGGTTTTGGTTCACCGAAATCAGAAATATTTATTTGCCAGAAAATACATACAAATCAGCTGTTGACCGACGTTTTTTGCATAAATTATGTTTCCAAAAGTTTTAAGGATGTGAAATCATAAAAAATAATTAATAAAATCTACCATTTTGAAGCCAAGATTATGTAGAAATTTAATGTATTTTTTATTAGTTGATATTTCTTCTGGATAAAGAGTAGATAGCTCCAAAAAACTGCACAAAAAATGGCTAGCGCTGCGTTTTGCTCGGGGCGCGCCTTAAGATACAGACAGACCTGTTGACAGACAGACGGACGGACGGATAGCTGAACCTTACGGTGGCTCAACAGTGTTACCTCGACTTTCATGCACGACGTGGTAAATCTACATCCAAATTCGGGTGTTTATTTTTTCCAATGTAACTTTTTTTTTCCTATCATACTGATAGTGATTAACAAAAAAGTACACTACATATTGATACACTGTACTACTACATACTGATTCGACTCATCTGCGTAGCCTTTTCCCAACTATATTGGGGTCGGCTTCCAGTCAAACCGGATTCAGCTGATTACCAGTATTTTACGTGGAGCGGCTGCCTACCAGACCCCCACAACCCATTAACTGGCTAACACGGTAATCCTTGGCAAGACTGGTGTCAGATTTTCTGGCTCTCTTCTGACTCCACTTCTGACTCCACTTTTAAGTGGAGGAGCTCGTGGCTAAATAATAGCAGCCGCACGGTTCGATCTTTAAGGTTAAGCAACGTTTGCCAAGGTTGGCCTGTGGATGGGTGACCATCGTAACATACCGAGTTTCCTCCGTGCCTCGGAAAGCACGCTAAGCCGTAGTTCCCGGCTGTTATTTGTATATCTTTGGCAGTCGTTACGGATTGTCAGAAGCCAGTAAATCTGACTCCAGGCTTGCCAAGAAGTGCCGTGTTACACAGTTAACAGGTTGTGGAAGTCTGTTAGGCAGTCGCTCTACGTAAAACAAAGGTATTTAGCTGAATCCCAATATAGTTGGGAAAAGGCTAGGCAGATGATGAAGTGGTGATACTTGGGCGATGCAAAACTTCAAATAAACAAAAATGCTCATAAAATAAAAATTCCTAAGCCAAACTAATAACGCAATGAACTAAAAAATAATCATACAAATCGCATCAGGATCTTTAGAGTAATCGGTGTACATACATAAAACAAAAGCAATACCCGCTGAATTGAGAACCTCCTCCTTTTTGGAAGTCGGTTAAAAATGAAATAGTTATGTTGAACGTAAAGCCATGAGAGCCTTATGCATTTAAGATTTTAATCAGCACGGATAAGTTTATAAACATTAAAATAAGCTCAGGCGTTTATTCAAACTTACCTCATAACTTGTGAGAGGGCTCACTCGTGACAATTTATCCCACCGATACTTATTAGCAACATTGATAGTAACCTATGTCAGAATCCAGGACATGGTCTGTCTATCTGTAATCAGAATTTCACATAATCCTGTGGGCCCATTGAGGCATCACGCCTCATTCAAACAATAATTAATAAATATTAGTCGAGGAGAAAACGACGATCGAAATGGAAATTCCTGCCAAGGTCCGTATACTCTTAAAATTACATACAGATTTGGATTTAGCTATATACCAATATTTTGAGATAATTTACCCAGTCTGACCTCCACAACCCAATAACTGGTTAATACGGTTCCCCTTGGCTAGACTGGTGCCAGATTTTCTGATCTGGGTATCCGTTACGGCTGTCAAAGATCTACAGAAAATTAATAGCCGGGAAAACAGTTTAATGTGCTTTCCGAGGCACAGATGCGTCTCGGTATGTAAAGGATGGTCACCCATCCACCACCTTAGCCTGGACCTTAGCAAGCGCTACTTAACCTCAAAGATCGAACCGTACGGCTGTTATTATTTAGCCGTAAGTTCTTCACGAGTTTCTGAAGCATTTAGCTAAAAAACAAACACCCACGTCCCACATACCAGCACTTATTCAAACGACCAATATAAATCGTTCAGGAATCACGCCAAGTCGCAACCCCATTCAGGAGCAATCGATTCATTGAGTAACGTTCATGCCATCACCGCTATATTTAGACATGGTCAATACCTCGTTGATAGTGTATGATCAAGAGGATCTATTAATAGAAAATGCATCAGTAGCACGACAGCGCTGCGTGGACTTTTATTGATCGTGGGCCTGAGGATTGTTACTAACTTGACTATGAATCGTTTGGGGAAGAGTGGAGAAGTATAAAAGCATACATCCGCTAGCCTGTTGATCCCAGCTGTCATGTGTAGATCTTTGGCAATCGTTCAAACTCAAACTCAATCTCGAGCATGTATTTCAATTAGAGCATTTACAGGCACTTTTGAATTGTCAAGGTCGGTCGGTCCAAAATAAAGTTGACATTTATTAGTACTAACCTTGTTTCTAAGTTGTTCTTTCACTACTTAGCCTTAAAACTCCTCGACCTAATCCCGCCAGCCCCCTTCTACCATCGGGGCATATAAACGCACTGCAAGTTAGCATCCCTACTTGATTGCTATTTCACCAAATCGCACTAAGCGTTTCCAAATGCGCAAAGCAAAGGAGTGGAATCCTCTGCCTGAGTCTGAGTTTCCGAACACATACAATCCTAATCTCTTCAATTTAGAGAGTAAACAGGCTTCTTCTGGGAAAGATCACTCCGTTGTCGACTTTGTCACTATCCTCTCGAAACAAGACTTGAGGCAGGAGCAAACCCATCCGCAGGCTCCAATTTTAAAACTTTTTATTTTATTCACTAGCAACACACCAATAAAAGCCCATCTTTATGTAGCGGCATCAATCCGCCCCAAGAAAAATCCAACGAAACAAATTTACATCGCAACAAAAAGAACTGCACCGCCATCTACCCAACTAGCAGTGAACTAAAATCCTGAATCACGCAAGCAGAGTTTACCATGCGATTTGAACATATACATCACGTAGACAGTAGCCCCCCCGGCGCAACAACCATCTGGGCGGAGGATCCTCCCTTTTCAATGAAGGTTTTGTGGGACTTAACTCACTCTCTTTTCCGCCTACCTGCAAATAACAATGCCCACTTCCCATACATTTAAAAACCTGATAGTTAAAGTACATGTATAGTTATAAGGTATAGTAGAAAGACTACCTTTAAGTTTAGAAAATAATGTCCAACAGTCATTTATACGATTTAAACATCGCGAATTCCAAAAAATACGTTGCAGTTTATGCAAAGTATACGTCGACTTTTTTGGTATAAGCGGCATTGTCAAGTTGTTCACAACGGTATGGTAAGCAAAGATCGTCAGAGAGAGGAAGATATTGAGGTCAGGTCAGGGGCGGTAAACAGGGTCATACAAAGAAGAAACACACACAAAATGGCTACAGTACACAACGAGACGAAAGCACAACAACGAAGGACTGCGCCGATGTCAATTATTATTGCAGAACTGTCAAATGTAAAAAAAAAAACCATTTCACTCGTGCGATCTCAATAATATGCTGCGTGATTAATTTACTTAATTATTATGTTATTTTTAATTAGCCTTCATTATAAAAAGACTAATAAAAATACTTATTGATTAAATAAAACGTAAAATAATAAAACTCTGAAACAGAGTTGAATAAAGTCAAGTATCAGTGTGTAAAATGGAACGCCTTAAAAAGCCTAGTTGAGATGCGTTCAAAACATTGTAATACGTTAACCCTTGAGGTAGAATAAGCATAAAGAAAAACTAAAAAATATTTTTTTCCTGCGTTTTTTTTAACATTGTGAGAAGCGTATCTAATATACAATTCAATAAGCTGAATTTTAAGATTTATTTCATTTCTATACAAAGTCAGGTCAAAAATGGGCATTCTTCTTTACAGCACAACAGATACAGATCCCCAATAAAAAAACCCCGAACCAAGAACAAACCGTTTGAAATCGATAGCGATCAACATTAGACTCGTTACAGCAATGAAGACACATCAAATCATAACTAACTTCTGCACAATTAACAAACGACACGTATTCCATGATATATCGGCTCGTCATGTGATTTCTTTCATCAATTAGTTGCTTGAAAGTACTTTTGGATTGACGGTTTAATATGTTGTGGTGATTTAGCCAGTCTTCGGTCAGATTTTTGCAATAATATATAGTATATGCGATTCTCTAAACTTCTCATCGTGAAAGCTTAGGAAATGTGAACTCTCGATGCATAAAAACAAGATGGATTGACAGCAGGTCGATTCTTTCGATATCTCGCCGTGTGAACTTAGGAAGTGAGCATAGAGTGAACAGCAATGCGATTCAGCAGAGCGATTCTGTCTTCGACATGTCGAAGTGAAAACTTAGGCGAAGTGAACGACAAGTGAACTGTCAAACCATATTACAAATAAGATGAAATTACTGTGGACTTGTCGTTCACTCCACTTTAGAGTACACGGTGAAATGTCAACAGAATCGACCGGCTGTTAACATGTCGAAGTGAAAACTTAGGCGATTTTTTTTTTGTTGCCCCACACTAGGAATTTCTCCTGTATGCACTTACAAACAAACAAAGTCACATACACAAACAGCCAGACCCGGAACAACTATTTGTAGGCCATACAAATATTTGTTCCGTGCGGGAATCGAACCCACGACACGCGGCGCAACAGTCGATCGCTCAACCACTGCGCCAACCATGCCGACAACTGAGCTGAACGACAAGTGAGCTGTCAAACCATACAAACAAAATAAGAATGACAGTACACTTGTCGTTCACTCCACCTAAGTGATCACGGTGAGATGTCAACAGAATCGACCTGCTGTCAATCCATCTTGTTTGTATGCATCGATGCTTGAGTTCACTTTTCCTAATATTTCACGATTACAAGTTTAGAGAATCGCATTTACTGCAATTAAGTATAGCTGTGCAAAGATAAGCCCGTCGATTCTGTAAACATATCGAAGTGAAAACTTGGGTGAAGTTATCATAAAGTGAGCTGCAGTACGATTCTGTTAACGCGTCGCATTGAAGGCTTGGGTGAAATGATCACAAAGTGAGCTGTCAGACCATAGAAACAAGAATTGCATGACAGCTCACTTGTTGTTCACTTCACCTAAATTGTCACGGTGATCTGTCGATAGAATCAACCAGCAGTAGTGCGACTCTGTAAATATGTTGAAGTGAATCATGTAATAAAAATGAAATAACAGCTCACTTCGTGATCACTTCACTCAAGCCTTCACTTCAACGTTTAGGTACAGAATAAACCGGTAGATTGTCTTGAATTGCCTGAATGGTTGGTAGCTAAGGCTAGACCTTAGCTGCCTGCCGGAGTCGCGGGATTATTCGAAAGAGATGCCGTGGCTCCGGAACACAAAGGGCAATGAAAGAACATGGATAGGTTATAGTCAGTAGAAGTCTAACTCTACCTCCCGCTGCGCCCAGAGCGGGGGAAGGCATTGGATGATTTCCCATCCCTAAAAAAAAAGGCTAGACCTTATCTTTCATTCAGGCAATCAGGAAAGCAAAGGCAATCAAGGCAGGAAAAGGACACAGGAATGAAAAAATGTCTGTCTAGTCATACTAAGCGCTACTCCTGAAAAAATAAAATGAGTTTTACTGACCCGCTACTGCCAAAAGCTGATAAACAACACATTCGTTTTGATATCAAACTTTTAGATGTTTTTTTTTATATTTAACTTCTATCAGTAACAATACAACCGACTTCCAATAACAAAACACCGAGTTTCGTAATTGAAGTCATTTTTTTTTTTTTTTTTGAAAGACGGTTGAATTTTTTTGTAAAAAGTTTGTAAAAGTTTTTCACTTTTTAGTGATAAAGTGAAAATACCCACACCTAACATAACCACGGCAAAATCGCAGGAAAGCAAAACACGCAATTTCATTTACTTGGATGATTAAACAACGGTCATCCAAGTAAACGAATTCAAGCTAATTAGATTTAAAAGCCAAACTTCTTAACCGATTTTCATAAAATTTCTATGGAACCAATCGAGAAGCATATCCTTTCAAATCATGTAAAAAATGATTTTTCAAATTGCTCTAAAAATGAGGTAGATAATACACCTAAATACAACCGAATTGAGAACCTCCCCCATTTTTTGAAGTCGGACAAAAATAGTGTAACATGTTTAACCGGTTAGATCCGGAGGCGGAACCATTGACGCAATTGATTTTATACTTTTTTTATGACAATTACCTACGATTTATATCAGTGAAGTCAAGTGGAACCAATGGTTCCACTTCGGGCGCAACCGGGAAACATACATACCTATGTGCCAAAATGCATACAACTGCTTAAGGACCTAAATTTCATTGATAAAACACAACGTTATCATCATTATCTGCATAGCCTTTTCCCAACTATATTGGGGTCGGCTTCCAGTTCGCTGAATCAGCTGAATACCAGTATACGCGATCTGCTGCCTACCAGACCACCCATTATGCGGGTAACACGTTATCTCTTGGCAAATACTGGAGTTATATTACTAGCTTCTGACAATCCATAACGACTGCCAAAGATATAAAAATGTCAGCCGAGACCAACGCTTTAACGTTCCGAGGTATGGAGGAAATTCAGTTTCTCAAGATGGTCACCCATCCATGGACTAACATTGGCCAGCATTGCTTAACCTTGAAGCTCGATCCGTGCGGCTGTTAATCTTTAGCCGCGAGCTCAACTTACAAATAAATATACTTAATTTATCATTTACTAACTGGTTTGCAAGGATTGGCTTCTCTAACAAACAACAACAAATAGGTACAAATAATTTATTCACCAAAATAATACACACATATTATTACAAACATTTTAAAATTGACAATGTACAAATAAATATTGGCAACTAAAAATTATTATATGACTATTCACAAATTATCCCTTAGCAAAGACTCTTAGTCATCTACTCTATTTCAATATCATCTCGTTTGAGAGGACAACACAAAACTATACATCAAAATCCATCTTACGACAAGTTTAAAACTACACAATAATTTAAAATGATCATTAACAAAACATCTCAGAAGTTAATTAGCGATCTTCGCAGAGACATACCAGAAAACGGGAAAAACTGCGCTTTTCCATTTCTTAATTTCCGTTGAAATCTAATTAATAAACGGAAAAGGAACACTTCTCTTTGAAAGATAACCCGGGCATTGAACCGGGTCCCGAGCGGAGCGATATCGCCTCGGGCAATAAATTAGGAAAAATTCTCCGTTATCTACAGATTTTTTCCCCATAGTATGAAGGACAATGAATGGTGGCCTAGGGGTCGTGCCGTAAACTTTTAAAATCCATTTGGGTTAGGTGCAGTTTCGAGTTTTTATTTGCTAAAAAAAAATACGGGGCTGAAGAATTAATAGTAGGTTCTTAAAAACAAACTATTTAGAGCGTCTATTAGATTACCAAAATAAAATACATCGGACAAGTATATTTTTGTTTTACGTACACATTCTTTTTCTTATAAAAAACCGGCCTGGTGCGAGTTGGACTCAAACGAAGGGTTCCGTACCATAAGCCGAAAAAAAAAGTTTCTTGTATGAGAGCCCCCTTTAACTTTTTATTTAATGAAATTTTATTATTTGTTGTTATAGAGGCAATATCAACACTGCAAAAATCTCAACTATTTACCTTTTCCGTTGCCAAATCGGATAAAGAGCCAGCATATCGGGTGATTTACGTCAAGTTATTTAGTTTGAATGAAAATTAATTACAAATAAGAATTGATTAATGTGTACTAAATAATGAAAAAATGCTTATTTCCATGTTCTGAACATCCGAAGAAGTCTAAGTTTATGTATGTCGTCCGGAACACGGTGTATTTTAAACGATTTCCTCCACTCGGCTCAATAAAAATGGCAGAGGAGTCATGGGTGGTGGTGTGGTCAGTCGGTGTGGTGGCTTCTATCATGCGCCGCACGCGCGAGAGTCCCGACACCATCCTGCGCGCACTGGTGGACCGGTGGGACTCTCCGATGCTGGCTCGCTGGATACGACTGCACGCAGTCATATAGTGATTTTCAGCCATCATCGATGAGTCCACCCGGATCTGCCACTCAATCAATCAATTTGTTATTTATTTAATACTAACATTAGTTTTTTTAAGTTTGCATTTTTACTAACAAATAAGTATGGATCTGATATCTGAAATAAATGATTTATTTATTTATTTATTAGTTATTGAGATTCATCGAGGGAGTTTACCGTTGTCTTGGCAACTGAGTCGAGGAAGATGCCTTCAAAAGGACTTGAATAAAGATGCCTGTCCTGAGCGGAGATACTCAGAAATATTAACCAATCATGTCATTCAAAATTTCACGTGACTCACGTGGTGTACAGATTTTATGCAATTCCATTGGTTAAAATTTCTCAGTTTTTCCGCTCCGCTGTAATGGGAAGGTGACCTCAAGGTCTTTAATTCGTGACAATACTCGAAGTCGAAAGTGAATATGAGACATGAAATAAACCCCTTTCGCACTTAGTGGTAAAGCGATTTTCTATCAGTCTCAACTCAGTTTGCCGATTTGAATTTTTAGATTGTCATAAATAATATATTCATAATCACTATCTGTCACGATGTTTTATAATCAACACAACTACAATTAACAATTATTCACTCACGTAGAGTTCTTTTATTGCTAGGTACAACAATTACATTACCAGACACAATAGGTAGCAATTCCTTAGCCTCTTCTACAGGTTTAATTCCCATTAAACAATCGGAAATCTCTTTCAAGCTCTTATCTTTAGTTTCAGGTATGTAAAAATATATCAAAACCAAACATACGGATGAAGCCAATGCAAATAATAAGAAAGTGCCATGCATTCCTAAGGCTTTAAACATATATGGACTTACTTTTATAAAAGTCCCACTCACTATCTTAAAAGACAGTGCTATAGCACACATTGATAAGCTTCTACATTCTAAAGATATTAATTCACCACATATAGTTGTGGACAGAATCATTGGTCCACAACTTATACTTACTGAATAGCCAATCAACAATAGAATTGAAATATATTTGTTTTCACTTATAACTGCTACTTTAACTAAATACAGATACAGTGACAGTAAAAACATAAATGCAATTGCAAAAGAAGAAGATGACAGTAATAAACTTCGTCTTTTAACTGCTTTTGATAAAGCACATCCCACATACATGGTTGCAACTGTCACTGCATCTAATATTAACATGCCAGCATAAGCAGTAGATTCACTGCTGGTTATTTTCTTTAGTATATCTACAGCGTATACTGTACATACTAGTTTCCCTGAAAATATATACAATGCCAGCAATAACACAGAACACAGCACAGGCTTATAAAATTCTTTCTTAGACACTACTTTAATAGTTTCCAAGACTTGGCTTCTGAAAGATTTATTGCGTCTATCATTTTGATGATCAGCAATCAGTTTTTCGAGTTCCTTTTCAGAAGACGTATCTGATCCCTTGAGCCATCTGTGGGCTTTCGAACATTGATCGAAACGACCTTTAGTTGCTAGCCACAGAGGGGATTCTGGCCAGAAAAATACTGTGCCCAAACTGTATATAGAACATACCAATCCAAAAAGGCCAATATTCTTCCAATGGAAGAAGGTTCCTATTAAATTTGAGGTTAATATACCCCAGAAAAATGTTGCAGATTTTACGGTTAAGAAGAGGCCACGGTACTTAGCTGATGTGTATTCAGCGATAATGGCTACCGATACGGTGAGAAAAGAAGCGGTGATGACCCCTTGGAATATTTCGCTGATGAGGATCATATAGATATCGCTGCTGTTGTAGAAGATGATGAAACCGATGAATGTGGAAACGCAGATGATACTGTGGGTGGTCTTCCTTCCCACAAGCGCCACTAAGATCGGCAGGATGATGACCCATGGCATCCCAGAGTAGCTGAATGTGGCAGCTGGAAGCACAATAATAATTCTTATAAATATCTGCGAAACAAAAGCTAAGGAGCTATTACTAGTTTCAATTTGACAGTACAAAGTACTTTCAACACGAGTGCCGAAAGTACTTTGTTTCTTTGTTTCTATTTATGAGTAATATTTTAAGTTACAAACAGTATAAAGTGATTGAAAGCGATGTATGAGACGAGCAACAACGACACTTGCAGCCGATGAATTGACAAACTGCAAAAAATACTTTTAGAGTGAGATCCCAGAGATGCCAGACCTCTCTTATTGCTCACTAACAAAATATGTGGCATACAATAGTTTAAGTATATGAGAGCAATGTTAATATGTACGTCGGCCCAAGCTTTACATAACCACACATTTTTTTGTGAGAAAAAAAGAGAGGTGTGACTGCTCTGGCGTCATATTCCATTTGGAATGTTTTTATTGGCCTAATTATAACCTCGATATCCGAAAGCATTTTGGATTTTTACAATTCTCAGAAGAGTCCGTGATTTTAATTTAGTTTCAGTCGAATATTGCATTATTTAGAACACAAAATAGTACATTGTTATCCTAGGTTTGAAAGTAACTTAGTAAGTCCCGAATGGCGTTTGGTACTCGAGGCAGCGAGAGCGTCAATAGTTCGAGGTTCTAAATAAGTCTTTCAGGTGGGTGGTGAACACTGTACTTTTCATTACGAATAAAAGGAAAGTAAAAATAAAACCACGAATTACTTAACGAAAAAATCCATATATCAATCTGGTGAACTCGTCGTGTTCATACAAATCTGTGCTATATATTCAACTAGAAAAAACAAATAAAGATTGGACTGTCGCTTTCCCGCTTATTTTGTTTTTTTTTTTTGTGACCAACCAGCTATTCAGCTATAACCTTTTCCACCATTGTTTTTTTATGATGTGACGGCTGTCAGTTGAAAACGATTCTCCCTAGGGCTGAAAAGTAATACTTTCAACCCGCTCTTCAGGCAACTTCAGGCCTACTTTCCGAGTATGGGAAATGAAAAGTAAATTCCCATCTGTGTTAATCCAATGTATGGACGCTTAACAATATCATTTCAAGTGTTTAGTTTTGTAGTAGTTAGGTCCTAAAAGGGTTCCATTTTGTCCTTTGCTGGGAACCCTAAAAAGAGTAGTGCCTTGACTTGCTTGCCTAGTTGGTCTAGTGGTCACGTGGTTTTTAATTCTGGTTGGTTCCGAGTACTACCAGGTTTCTTCCATCTGGTGTTTCTCAATAGCTGCCAGACTGAATTTAAGTTCGGTTAATGGGGGATAAAATAGAAAAGCCCCACTTATCTCCGAATCTTCTTAGCCAAAAATTTGAATAAAAAAATAAACATGTAGTTATTTACTCATATAAAACATATGAAACTATTATTACTACGTCTATGATTATAAACTTGCTGATCCGTGCCAACTTCGTTGGGCGGTATTTTTAACCGACTTTCCAAAAAGCAGGAGGCATAACTCCGTCGCTTGCCAACCGATTTTAAAAATGTTTTTTTTGTTGGAAAGGGTATACTTCCCAAATGGTCCCATGATAACGAAACCAGGATCTGATGATGGCATCCCAGAGAAGTCGAGGGGAACTTTCGAAAATCGTATGGTATCTATTTTGCAGTGGTTTTGTTAGGTGTGGTGTGGCGTAAGTTAAAGTTATTTTTTACTTTGTAGTGTTTTTTTTTTGGAAGTCGGTTGTATTTTTTTTGTAAAAAAAATTTTATTCGGGTTAATATATAGCATATGACACTCACAAATAACGTAGCTTTCTATTGGTAAAAGAATTTTCAAAATCGGTTCAGTAAATCCAGATATTATAACCTCACACACTCCCAAATCATCATCTGTCTAGCCTTTTCCCAACTATATTGGGGTCGGCTTCCAGTCAAACCGGATTCAGCTGAATACCAGTATTTTACGTGGAGCGGCTGCCTAACAGACCTCCACAACCCATTAACTGGGTAACACGGTAATCCTTGGCAAGACTGGTGTCAGATTTTCTGGATTCTGACAATCCGTAACGACTGCCAAAGATCTGCAAATGACAGCTAGGACCAACAGCTTAACGTGCTTTCCGAGGCACGGAGGAAACTCGGTATGTTAAGATGGTCACCCATCCACAGACCAACATCGGCAAGCGTAGCTTAACCTTGAAGATCGACCTGTGCGGCTGTTATTATTTAACCACGAGCTCCTCACAAACTCCCAAAGACTCACACTGTATTATAAAGAGGTTAACTTCTTTGTTATACAGTGTGTCTTTCTAATTTGCACATATACATAAATGAAAAGTGTCATTACGAAAAACTTACAGTTGCTAACTGTGAGGTTGGGAAATAAAACAAAATTATATGATGAGTTGGCAAATGATTATTCGGCGAAATAAAATTCTGCGAAACGTTAGTTGGCAAGTAAAAATCAGGCAAACAATTTTCGGCGAAAGGGCAAAGAACCACGTGCAATATTTACTAAATCTGATGAAAAATAACTTAAATTAATAAAAAGGTAGGTAACCGGGGCGTCTTTTAAAGAAATTCTGCGATTATTATAAAAATTAAGTTTTTTATAAAAATCGTAGAATTTCTTCGAAGAAACAAACAGATTCTTGCTGAAATAACTTGTTTATTTTTAATTGAGGGTTGTCATTTTTCATTACTTTTACTAAGATGGCTAATTACTTCCGATCATGATGGAGTTTGTTTCATTGCGATAAATCATAAGGTTGAAAAGTTACACAGTTATGTTTGAACTGGCGTCAAACTTTAAAAAATTAATTATACGTTTTCCGTCGATAAAATTAGGTATAGTTTCCCTCGTTTTCGTATGTGCACATTAAAAAGACTCACACTGTATAATAATAGAAATTATAGATTATGTTTTAAAAAAAATCGTTCAGAACCCCTTGCACGCTAGTTGGACTCGCGCTTTGCAGGTTCAGACAAATCACGCGGACAAATACTGGCAATTAACATAAAGTTTAACCAGTTAAACGAGTTATATGCGATTCAGATGAATCACATATAACTCGTTTTTAAGGTTAATTAAAACTTTAGATTTTGCTATTAATAAAAATAACATGCGAGGCGTTTGAGACGTATTTGACAAGTTTGGTAAGTATAATATTTCAATAAATTATTATATTTTTTAGGTTGGACAAAGGATACGCATTGCCATACAACGTGGTAGTGCCGCCAGTCTTTTGGGCTCACTTCCAGTCGATAGCGATGTGGACGAATTTTTTGACGCCATATTTTAGTTAGGAGTTTTTTTTCTATTTCATAATTATACATAGTTTGTTATTTAAATAAAGTTGATAATATAGGTTAACTTTTTTTTTAGGGATGGGAAATCATCAAATGACTTCTCCCGCTCTGGTAGGAGCGGAAGGGAGTGTCAGACTTTTACTGACTAAAACACATCCATGTTCCTTCGTTGCCCTTTGTGTTCCGGAGCCGCGGTATCTGTTTCGAATAGTCCCGCAACTCCGGCAGGCGTAGGCCCTTTCGGGCCTCTCTGTGTGCTGACTGTCTTTGAGGCGCGCGTGGAACACGAACGTGCCATCGACACGGCCTGTCGTCATAAGATGGACGGACGGCGAGCTGCTCATAGCTCAACACCACAGGCCCGCGCCTACGGTGGCCGGGACGAGAGGATCTCTCCCTCTCCCATTCCGCCACCTCCTTCGCTACCATGACTGCTTCGCAGAAGGAGGTGACGGCGTACTATAGATTAACTGGGTGATTTTACTGTAAATTTTCCGAAAAAATACTTCTGCCAGTTTATTCTGAGAACATCTTACCATGTAAACTTAGGTAAAAGCAGTGGATTGTCATTCATTGTCGCCACAACAGCCTGTCCTGTGGGTCTCGCATGCATCTTCTACCCGTGACCATCAACAGGTTATCAGTCCACTTTGTGGGCGACGGCGCCAACGCTGCGTTGGTACGCGGACGCGGAGAGATTTTCAGCCCCATCGGCCAACTGTACTGCGAGCAATGTGCTCTGCCCACTGCCACTTCCTTTATGTCGGTAACCTTTGTTATCAATCATCATCTGCTTAGCCTTTCCCCATCTTTATTGAGGTCGGCTTCCAGTCAAACCAGATTTAGCTGAGTACCAGTATTTTACGCGGAGCGGCTGCCTACCTGACCTTCACAACCCGTTAACTGGGTAACACGGTACTTCTTGGCAAGACTGGATTCAGATTTACTGGCTTCTGACAATCTGTAACGAATGCCAAAGATCTACAAATGACAGCCGGGACCAACGGCCTAACGTGCTTTCCGAGGCACGGAGGAAACTCGGTATGTTAAGATGGTCACCTATCCACAGACCAGCCTTGGCAAGCGTTGCTTAACCTGGAAGATCGACCTGTACGGCTGCTAAGGTTTAGCTACGAGCTCCTCAACCTTGGTTATCAATATGTACTGAATATAAATAGGTAAGTATACTAACGTAACCATGACGCCATCTCCGGACTGACAGCGTCAGTGGAGTTGGCCTCTCTCCGGAGCTGAGGAACCAACACCGTTGGAGATCCCGTGGATAGCCCCAGCATGAAGTAGCATGACCAGACGCCACTGCTGATCAGCAACTAAAAATGGAAACAGTTGACTTTTTAGCAGATATGTACAGTGCATTTGCGCTAGTGACTTTTTAGCAGATACACTGTGCATTTGCGCAAGTGACTTTTCACCAGATACTGTGCATTTGCGCAAGTGACTTTTTAGCAGATAATGTGCATTTGCGCAAGTGCCTTTTTTTGTAAGGACTCAGATTCCACAGTAAATTTTTAATATTTTACATTTATGACATAGCAACTGTAGTTCATGAGATTAGCATGTTCAATAGGGAATATGCATGCGATTTTTTTATTTGCAAAATAAAATACTTATTAGCCCTAGTAAACAATCATGACATTATTTTTTAGATAACTTCATCATTTATGAAGTTATAAAGCTTCAAAGACTTCAGTTAGAAAGAGAAGTACGATACAAACTGTGACGTCAAATTACACGACGACCATACAGCTGTCATAGAAAACGGCGTTTTCGCGAGAGGGACAGATATATTTATTTAAAATAATTGTATCTCGTTCGTTTTTCGAGCAATTTAGATTCTAATTTCACTGTTAGTATTATATTTTAGAATACTTTTAGATAAACTGTTCAGATCGTAAATACTTTTTTCATGCATATTCCCTACAAACAAACTGTTCAGCTTTATAATATTAGTATAAAATAGAAAAAAGCCTGCACTAATTGCGTGTGACGTCACTTGCAAGTCAAACCTTAAGGTGAATGCTCCAACCAGCCCGCCAAATTTAAATTCTTACGTTTTTTAAAGCTCTAGGAATGACTTTTTCTGTTTTTTTTTTGTTCCTAGGCCTTTATGAACCTAGAGCGTTGTACTGACGATTTTGATGATTATAATTCTGTAACTGCATATGTCTGACAGCCGCGAAAAATATTTTAATCCACATACAACCTAGCACTGGCCTGCAAATTGCAAAAAACGTAAGAAAATTTGAATTTCGCAGGCTGGTTGGAGCATTCACCTTAAGGAATAAGCGCCCACAAGAACTAATGAAGTTTTGGGCCTCGAAAATAAAATAATACAATCAAAAGCGTGTAAAATGTTTATATTTTTTCACCGGTTTTAAATATTATTTTAAAAAAATATTATTTTAGTGATTTTCTATACTAAGAGTCGATTTCACCAAAAAAGAGTAAATCTTACTCGAGAGTATACGAGCAGTTACTCCTAGTATATTTTTTTTTACGTTTCACCATAGACTTAATCCAAGAGTAAACGTTTGTGCTGGAGTAAATCTCTACTCCGCCGATTTTCAAGGAACAGCGAGCTTATACTAAGGATAAGTTCAATATGGCGTCCGAGTGTCATTGTAATAATTACGTAGATTGGAAATGTGATTTTTTGTTTTAAGTGATAGCGTTTTGAAATTAATTTTAAAATAAAGTTCTTAACCCAAAACCACTTTTACAGAAAGAATTGAGTTGATAGGACTTGTAGTTTTTGAGATATTTCCAAAAATGTATAGTGAAGATTTGTTAAGATGTAAAATTTTATTCAAGTTAGAAATGTATTTAAAGAACAAACTATATACACTTATAATAGAAAAAAAAAAACTCCTAACTAAAAAATGGCATCAAAAAATTCGTCCCCATCGCTATCGACTGGAAGTGAGCCTAAAAGACTGGCTGCATTGCCACGTTGTATGGCAATGCTTATCCTCTGTCCAAGGTAAAAGCCAGCTCTTGGGTCACGCGAAGCGTCAACTAAGCATTTTGCAAGATCTTTAAATAGGACGTGAGCACTCGGACCCCACGGTCCAAGAGTTTCAACCCCAAACGGCTCAAAAATGTAGTTGCCAATAAGGCTACTATATTTCCGCCGTTTGAGGTTTTCAGCAGCCGAAGCCGCAGAACCAGCACAGCACGACGAGCTAGGAAGATGGGATGGCGCAAGAGTATCGACACAAGTAGCGTCCCACACTAAAGGCCTAGCCATCTTCCATGGAAATAAAGACATACCGTCCGGTCTTTTGCCATCGTCGCGTGCCAGGCCAATGGGTTCTAATACGGCTGGCACGCCGACGGCGACAAGAGCACGTCGGATAATGTCGTTGATATTTGCGTGCCGTGCTATACGACCCGCACTTCGACTGCATGACAGGCCGTGGTGCCCGAGGCTGTTGACAGCTTCGCCACAGTGGCAGCCCTTCTAATGTAAAATTAGAAGTTATTGTTCTAGAAACTTTTTGTTATGTAAGGACATTGATATAATTCGTGTGTATGTTATACAGTAAGGTTTAAGGAATCCAAATGTATATATATATTGTAAGGGTTTTCACATAAAAACAATAAATAAAGGCTCCAAAGGTTTCGGCTCAAAGTAAAAATTACACGCGAATCGAATCCAAAAATCACAGTTCTACAAAACAACTACGAAATATTGATGAGGTTAGAATTTATGTTAAGAGACAGTTCTGACACTTTTTTCATAGGTATAACCCTCCCGAATAGAATAATACGCAATACACTTAACTCATTAGAGAAGAAACGAGCACTTGAACTTTGGTGGCTTATACAGTCATTCATTTCAATAATTCGGATTCACTCACTGCCACAGAATAATTATCCGAGAGTAAATTAACTCCGGTGTAAAGTGGTGGAACGTGGACGAAGTTATCCGAGAGTTAAATTATATAAGAATAAATATATTCCGTGGATAGCTATTCTCAAGTAAAGTCATGTTTGGTGAAATCGACCCTTATTAACTATCTATTCATGTAAAGGATCATGACCAACGATGTATGGAAATCCGTCTTAAGTTGAAACACAGTAAATCTTTATTTGGCCCGAAAGGGCCGACGCCTGCCGGAGTCGCGGGATTATTCGCAAGAGACACCGTGGCTCCGGAACACAAAGGGCAATGAAGGAACATGGATGGGTTTTAGTCAGTAGAAGTCTGACACTCCCTCCCGCTACACCCAGAGCGGGAGGAGTCATTGGATGATTTCCCATCCCTAAAAAAAAAAAAAAAAAAAAGTAAATCTTTATTTATTATAGACTACGCTTTATATACTATTAAATAAAAGTGTTCATTTTCTTACAAGTATCCGAGTTTTAAAGTAATTCAACAAATTCGGAGATAACCTAAAAATTGTGTCTAAACTACTCGCAACTTATAAAATGACCACAGTTCACTCATATAGGTACAAAACCACAAAGTTAGTTAAAAACAAAATAAGAGAACAGCTGCTTATTGTTAAAAAAAACGTGAATAATCGTGAATAACGTGCTTTTCATGGCCTCGCAGCTTTGATGTGACATTATCGAAAGAAAACAACTTTTTTTTCAACCTACCGTGCATTTTAGGATTCATTCAGTACTTTGAGGGTAACCAACGAAATTATCTCGATAGGAAATCGATCTATCAGAAGTCAATTTATTGCTGAATCGATTCTTCCCTGCGATTTGGATAGATTTAAAAATCGATCTTGTTTAGGAATAATCGCCATCCCTACCGGTACGTCTGTCATCTGCCTTGACAGTTGCATTTGCGTGAGACGAAACACAAAAATAAATATTTTCACAACGGAACTATGAAATACATAATTATGCAGTACCTACATTATGATTATGATATTACTAATTATCTAGCTATTTATGAGTTTAATATCATTTTCGTAATGTTTTTAACCGACTTCCCAAAAAGGAGGAGGTTCTCTATTCGGATGTTTGTATTTTTTTTTATGTTTGTTCGGGCATAACTCCGTCGCTTGCCAACCGATTTTAAAAATGATTTTTTTGTTGGAAAGGGAATACTTCCCAAATGGTCCCATGATAATAAAACCAGGATCTGATGATGGCATCCCAGAAAAGTCGAGGGGAACTTTCGAAAATCGTATGGGCAACTAGTGCGTTTGTATTTTGCTTTTCTGCGATTTTGCAGTGGTGTTGTTAGATGTGGGGTACCACTAAAAAGTGAAAAATAAAAAACTTTTTACAAAAAAAATACAACCGACTTCCAAAAAAAAAACATTACAAAGTAAAAAATAACTTTAATTTCGGAAGTCGGTGTCAAAAAACGAACAAATTGTCAAAAACACCGAGTTCCGAAATTAAAGTTATTTTTTACTATGTAATGTTTTTTTTTTTGGAAGTCGGTTGTATTTATTTGTAAAAAGTTTTTTTTATGTAAAGGCTCATACTTACGTGACTCGTACAAAATAATGAAGAGAACGAAACGTCCATCATGACTATACGGAAATATACCTAGCAATCGTTAATTTACTGTTTATCTTAAAATCATAATTCCGGATACGAAAACAAAATTCCTGAATTGAAAAGCTTGTATAAAATAAGCAAATAATTTGTATATTAATTTGGTTTTCATACGTGCAACTTTTCTAGACTGGTTTTGGTCATGATCCTTTATACCCATTGAAAAATGTGCTATTGGGCCCCAAACTGTATCTAAGAAATTCCGTGTAGAAAATTGTACCCAAAGATCACAATATGCTCACCGGTCGACCAACGACACAAAGTTTTTCTTCTTTTATTTTTTGAATTTAGAAACTCTGCTTTTAAACTTCAAGCAGTCTCTTCAAGATGTTGTATAGGAAGTTTTTCTAAAACGGGTATTATATCATAATCATATGTATAGATGTTTTAATAGAATAGTCTTAATTTCCGGTTTAATTTATTCTACTACGAGTATGTAAATAAAAATTTTATTGCTATCAAGTTAAAAAAAAATCGTATGAAACTTATAAAGTTTAATACTTTATGGTGTGACATTATTAAAAAAATATAAATAATAGCTGCTTAAAAATGTCGAGGTTATTTAAAATATTTTTATTACAAAGCGTTAAACAAAAAATATTGATCATTGATGATTGTTGCTTGTTATTTTTGCTGTCTGTTCTTGTTGTTTTTTAGTGTGAAATTCATTATCTATGTCTAGAAATTAAAGTACCCTAAATTGTAAAATTCCTTTTAATTTTTATGAAACATATAACAGTTTAAACGCAATACTTCTTAAGGGGTCATTGTATTAACCATTAAAAACAACTTTCACTATGAGCGATTGCCGCATACGTTTGGTTGAATTTCCAAGAAATACCCTTCTTAAAAGGAAACACTAAATACCTTTATATATATATATATATATATATATATATATATATATATATATAAATCGCGAAGGACTTCTTGCGTCTTTACAAACTACCACCCTGCGGCGTCCACTGAATGTAGTGAGATTTTTAATGTTTTCAATGCGTATGTAAGATGTTTTAATCAGTATCATATCAGTAGTCGACGTCAAATTTCATTTAAACGTTAAATGGTGATATTCAAATTAAATATTTCTAGCTGAATTTGTGCGTCCGTTCACTCTTAAATCTTTCTTGCACACTGAATATCTCCGTATACGTTCAAAACACTGCATGCACATTCCCGCCTCCATCCAACTGTATGTTTAAATCAATTCCGTATAATGCTCTGCATATATCATAATGATTATAATAACTAAATTACATCCATCTACTATTGAATTCAGGTTGGTTCCGAATACTGTTTTTGAATTATTGTATCCAGCTTATCATCCAAGAGGCTTCCACCTATATAAGGGCTAATACTGACTCCAGGCACAGATAATAAATAATTAATAGTTAGCATACAAAAGTGACAATACCTATGTATAGCGTAGGTATTTTCTCTTTGGTGGTCTACAAAATCTTAAAAAGCAATATAATCATTTTTGACGAGTGACAGGTAAGTTTGTATGTATAAACAGGTAATAGTCTAGTCGACAAGTTGAAAATGGTACAAAATAGAGATACTGCTCTTTAAAATTATGTGCGATAGCTCATTGGATCCGGAATGACGCCTAGAAAAATGTGCCAAAAGTTATAAACAATTAAAGATGAAAAGAAAAATGGCATTTCGATTTTTGCCAATATTTCATAAAATATTAATATTTAAGAAATTTAAAAAAAAGATTCTGAAAGAAGAGGAAATTTCCAATAAAAACTCCTAACTAACTCTATGGAACTCTATCTCCATTATTTGTAACATTAATTTAATGCTGAAAATAGGTTTGCGCGCGATATTTTTAGGTTGCACGCGTGGCGTCAAAAGCGAGTACGGTATATTAATCAATTTATTTAGGGTAAGTATCAATGAACATATTTTTTTAAATTTGAAAAAATTATGGTGAGTTTTGAACACTATAAATAATTTATTCCCGTTGGAAATTTTACTTAAAGTTAATTTTTCAACAAGTTAAACAATAAATTGTTAACTAACAAAATTTTCTCGAAGAACCGTCTTAATGTAAGTGAAAAAAATGTTTAAATAATGGTCGTAAAAAAAATTCGCTTCGTAGAGCTTTTCTTACATACATGCATACTTAACAAGATCGCGCCATAAAAGTTAAAAAAAATATTTATACTATGTTTATAATAACTTTTTTACTTGAACAAAAACTGAAAAATCCAAGTAATGTTGTTAATTTTTTTTTCTTAATCATCGTATGTTCGTTTTTTTATTAATACAAGATATTTATGGATTTGCAAAAAAAAAATCCCGGCACTTGTTGGTAATTTTTTATAAACAAATTGATTAAATCAGTATTTTTAAAAAGTTTTTTTTTTCACAATTTATTACATTACAAATATTATCATTTATTTAAGAAAAAAATTCCTTAATAAGAATTTTTAATTGTTTATGGTCGTTTTTTTCATATTTTAAAATTTTTTTTTTTTTTTTTTTTTTTCTAAAAATCATAATTGACAGTCCTCTATAAAAATTTCTTAAGTTATTATTTAGATAGTAGAAATATAAAAAAAACGATTCTAAACAATTTAAATTAAAAAAAAATATTATTAAAATTTCCTTTATTCATTTTCTTTACATATTTTCACATTTTTAAACATTTCTATTAAAAATAATAAAAAAAAACATTTAAAAATATAAAAAACAGTAGCCCACCGGTATCGGGAACAGGGTCCAAGCTACCGTCGGTCAGAGCTCCAGAGAGAGGAACCTCCTAACAATGCGAGCCGTGTCAAGAAGTACCGCTTTCTGAATCAAGCCCTTGATCCAGCTACCCAACGAGAGCCTCCTGAGGTGTTGGTCGAGGCTCTTGTCTATTAAGCCGTTGGCTGTAACAACTATCGGTACAATGATTGCAGAGTCTACTTCCCACATGTCGACAACCTCGCGAGCCAAGTCAATATACTTGATTTTTTTATCTTTCTCGGCTTTCACGAGGTTCTCGTCATGCGGGACAGTAATGTCTACAATCATTGCACGCCTCACTATTCGGTTCACCACCACTATATCAGGCTTATTGGCAACAATAGTCCTGTCAGTGATGATGGACCGATCCCAGTACAATGTGATATCGCCATTATCGAGAACTGGGTCGGGCGCATATCTGTAGTACGGCACCTCCGACTGCACAAGAGAGTATTTCAGAGCAAGTTGCTGATGAATAATTTTGGCTACAAGGTTGTGCCTATGCAAGTGTTCTCCGTTAGCTAGATGAGAAAAACCAGAGATAATGTGGCGAATTGATTCTCCCGGACGGTGACATGCCCGACATATGTCGACCGTGTCGTCCTTCACAATAAATCTCCGGTAGTTAATCGTCATGATAACTTCGTCCATAATTGCACAGACAAAACCTTCGGTTTCTCCGAAAAGATCACCGAAACGCAGCCAGGCTACGGACGCTAGTTGATCTACGTCGGGCCCATGAAGGACCCGGAAAAAGCGTCCGTGAAGCTCCTTACTCTGCCATACCGCCCTGCCATCGTTAGTGTCAAGCACCGCAGGTTTGCGCCAGTTCTCATTTGCCAAGGAGAGCGGGGTGAGTCCCTTGTCTACCGCTACTTTACATCTCGATGCATACCCACGTCGACAGCTAGGAAATATTCCCTGAGACTGCATATCTCGCGATTGTGGAGAGTCTTAGCATTTAAAAAGCCTCGACCTCCACACTTTCGCGGGATATACAGTCTCATTACCGACGACCGTGGGTGATGCATTCGATATGAAGTAAACAGTGTGCGGACCCGCCTATCCAGGGCGTCAAGTTCAGTTTGAGTCCATTTGAGCACGCCGAAAGAGTACATCAATACCGGCATGACCCAACCGTTGAAGGCGCGCACCTTGTTTCCGCCTGATAGAAGGCTATTGAAAACCTTCTTCAGGCGACCAAAGAAGCGATCTTTCAACGATTGCTTCATGTCAGTAACGTTGATGCCTAACGCTTCCGACATACCCAAATACTTGTAAGTTTCAGTTGAAGAGAGTGATCTCAGGTTTATGGAATCCGAGAGTTGAGTTCCCACGGATTCCATAATCTCTCCACGCTTTACATGCATAACTGCACATTTGTCCAAACCAAACTCCATCCTGATGGCGTAACTGAAAGTTTCAGTTACCTTCAGTAGCTCCATCAGTTGCAGATTATTGTTGGCAAAGAGTTTCAGATCATCCATGTAAAGGAGGTGAGATATAACCTGACCACCTCTCCTCAACCGATAGCCCAGCCCTGAATTCTCCAACAGTGTGCTAAGAGGATTCAAGGCTAGGCAGAACCAAAGCGGACTCAAACTATCGCCCTGAAATATACCCCACTCAATCCTTACCGGTTCGCTATTCCCCTGGATATTTCGACATCCTGGATAGCGAAGGACTGTCCTCCATTGCCCCATACACGACATCAGGAAGGTACGTAGCGTTGCATCAATTTTGTACAATTCTAGCACCCTCATGAGCCATGTATGAGGCACCGAGTCATAGGCCTTCTTATAGTCTATCCAGCATGTTGACAGATCCTTTCGGAAACGACGAACCTGTTGGCTAATGGCCATATCAATGAGGAGTAGCTCCTTAGTACCGCGGGACCCATTTTTAAATCCATTTTGAGAGGCAGACATGATGTTGTTGTTGTTAACATGGCTGTTAATCTTTTCTCTAAAAATGGATGTAAGAACTTTATAGACCATCGGTAAACACGTGATCAGCCTATAATTTTTAGGTTCCGCAGTACTACCTGATTTATGGAGCAGGTGGGTTATTCCTGTAGTTAAGAACTGGGGTAGCGACCCAGACTCTAACGCAGATTGGAATTGAGACGCCAAGCAAGCGTGCGATCTTGTCAACCATTTAATCCAGAAATTGTGCAGCCCGTCCGGCCCTGGAGATTGGCCCTTATTAATTTTATTTTTTATTTTTTTTATTTTACAAAAAATGTGTATCTAAACATAAAAACTTTTCAATCAACAAATCAATGCAATTTGCTCTGCCTTGCGTAATAACAAAATAAACTGAATTATGAACATCAGTCTTCATTACAATGGAACATGTATTTTTTATATTTTAAATTAAAAGAAAACAGTAGGGTTTTTATCAACACAATGTTGTCATTCTTGTTTTAGATATATACTTAAAAGAAATGTAAACTCCATCTGCAACTTCTCTTTCAATTTAAAATTTCACTTTGGTGACAAGCTTACATCACGGCCGGCACGTCATGTCTGTTTGCACGGCACGCAACGCGCTGAAGCCCGCCGCCCCGTGCCCCGCGCCCCGCGCCATGCTTCTCTCGTGAACCCCGAATAGGCCCCTCAGACACCGTACCTAGTGCCCGTTTAAGGATATTTAAGAGACGCAAGATTGTTGTCACGAAAAAATGATAAAAACTTTACAAATTAAGTACGATATTCAATGGACACGATAAGATCAGTGAACTGAACTCAAAGTATACGTGGTAAATTATACGCTGAACACTAGCGCCCTCCAAATTTCAGTCGGACGATGGCGGAACTATATTATACGCTAAAAGGCATTGTAGTGATGAAATTACGTCCATGCCAATTTTTCGCCCATGCATTCTAAGGATGATAAGGGACCCTTGGGCTAAAAATGAGGGTCGGTCAATCTTGCGTCCGTATTCCGGACGCACAAAGTCAGTCGGACGCAGCATCATCGGTAAATAACGCCATATAGGACGCAACATGTCCTTCAAGATGTAAATATATATATATCACCGGGTACTGGCAAACACCGTAAGATTTCAAAACATCGCGTTTAATTGTAAACTTTATTTTCTAAATAAGACACGGATAAACTGGAAACTGTTGAATTTGGATGGGATTTATTTATAAATAAATCGATTTTATCATATTATATCGGAAAACATTTTATGTCCAGTCAATTACTGTCCATTCCAGGTTGCCTGGAAGATATCGCGGAATGTGATAAGGCCGCCCATTGTACATAATTATGTGTTTTAGTTTGTAGTTTTCTTGAATGTTTTTATCGGTGTACAATGAAGTGTATAATAAATAAATAAAACTATAATCTAATCAAGATTTATTACAATCTTACGGATTCTTAGTTTAACTTACTTTATTGAGGTTCACCGCTATATCAAATACTGTAGGTATTTTACGTTATGTAAGACAAACATCATTTAAGACTTAATATTAATTGGTAATAAAAACAAAACAGAATAAATAATTCCTTATTCCTTAAAATTGAATATATCACTGATGAACATAATAAATAAAATTTTACTTACTTGTCTCAAGAAATAAACCCATACAAATCCATCCTTTGATATATCCGCTTCACTCATTTTTAAAACTCACTAATTGACCCACAAATTCCAAAACTGACGTGATGTCAATACGAACTACAATTCTTTTATATTGTGTTGATGATAATCCTTAGTGCTAAACCAAAGACGATTTTAGGGTACCGCACGAAAATTTAAGAATGTCGATCATATCATCAGTTACCATCAGTTCAGCTGCAATTCTGTAAACACCTCAGCGTGTAAGCTTAGGCGATGTGAACCGTCAATCCACACGACCAAGATGGAATGACAGAAATCAGAAATATTTCAATATAAACCGTCTATTTATGCAAAAACATAAAATAATTACCTACTAAAACTAAACTGTCCAAACCAAACAGTAAAAAAACCTCTTATCATTCAGAAAGTCTTGTATAAATGATGATAAATGATTTTTATTTTGTAAGTAGGTTGTAAATAACACTTTTACACTTCAATCTTTTTTGGTCATTTTAAACTAGATGAGGCGCCCACAGATCTCACAGATATAGAACACACACCGTCTTGTGTGGACAGCAGCCGGTCGATTCTGTCGACATCTCACCGTGATCACTTAGGTGGAGTGAACGACAAGTGCTCACTAGTCGTTCACTTCGCCTAAGTGTTCACTTCGAAATGTTTACAGAATCGCACTGCTGAATGGCACTGCCGGTCTATTCTGTGGACATCTCACCGTGTTCACTTAGGTGGAGTGAACGACAAGTAAGCTGCCATTCCAACTCGTTTGTATGGTTTGACAGCTCGGCACTCACCGTGTAGACTGTGGAGGGAACGAACAAGTGAACAAGTCAAAGTGAAGGCTTGGGTGAAGTGATAACGAAATTAGCTATCAAAACATACAAACAAGATGGAATGGCAATAGGCTGGTGTCCTGAAAAAATCTAATTATAGTCCGTCAGTTATTATCAAAAAATATTGGACGCGTGTTTTTTCTTTTGTTACGGGAATCAAAATTGACGAAGTTACGTCGCTTTTAAAATTCTCAATACGTCACACCTTCGCATAATTTTAGTGAGTCGTGACTTCACGAGCCCCCACTCCCGAGTTTTGATGCGTTTTATCTTTGTCAATATTCATTGATTTACAAAAACAAAAACACTTTTTACAAAAAAATACAACCGACTTCCAAAAAAAAAAACTCTACTTAGTAAAACATTATAACTTTAATTTCGGAAGTCGGTGTTTTTGTTAGTTTCTTAGTATTTTGACACCTAACAACACCACTGCAAAATTGCAGAAAAGCAAAATACGCAATTTCGATTACTTGGATGACATGAAACTATCATCCAAGTAGACGAATTCCAGCTATTTCGATTTAAAATCCAAAGTTCGTAACCGATTTTCATAAAATTTAAATGGGACCAATCTGCAAGTATATGCTTTCAGATAAAACAAGAATTTTTCAAATCGGTTCATTATTGTCGGAGTTATGAGGTAACAAACATACAAAAAAAAACATACAACCGAATGATAACCTCCTCCTTTTTGGGAAGTCGGTTAAAAATACGTGTCCATTATTTTTCAATACTCTAACTGACGGACTAAATAGTTTTGCAATTTGTGGATGATGGAATCTAGCCTATTCACTTTTCGTACACTCCACTAAATTTACACGGTGAGATCTCGACAGAATCGACTGGCTGTTTATTGACTCACTCCACCTAAGTTTACAAGGTAAGATGCTGACATGATATAACGGCAGATACTGGTCAAAATCAAGCTTGTATTTATTTATAAAAAAATAATCAACCTCAGTAAAAATTGTTGGGAATGTCCTTCAAAGTTGCTCGAAAGCACGTCGTTTGTTCGTACTGACGCTGCTCCGTGTGTACGCCTCAAGAGATGCGGTAGGTGTGTAGTGTTTATTTGTTGCAGAGTATTCAACGGAACTGGACATTTTACTGAGTCGAGAGCCTTGGAGAGGTCAACAAAGGATGTAGGACGGTTTGTTGGCTTGGACTTTTACTATAACCTGGTGATCTTTGAGGATTCAAATAGGTATTCCTAAGTGCCTTGGCAAGCTTGCCTTTGAAACCAAAAGTTCAAATGGATGTGTCACCGGAAAATCGCAGACTCTGCAAGATCGTAATAAATCTCGATTAATTTATAACTTCTCGATATAATATGTAAAAAACGTTTGCCTACTATAAATCCCCTTCGAATTCCACAGTTTCCAATATATCCGTGTCTTATAAGAAAAAATAAATTACTATTGAACGCGATATTTTACTATCTTACCGCGGCGTTTACCATTTTCCGATGACAAATACAAACTATAGGTACCTCGATGTGTTTATGTGACATCCCAGTACATCAAACCGAACAACTTTACGATATTGCCGCACCCATTCATTTGTTCTATAAATACATAACATTTAACTTACGGCAATGATAACGTGTTATCATTTAATTACAAATTACCCATTATGGTATTAAAATTGATGCATAATACGTCTTTTTACTGATTACAAGTTACAGTTTGACAATAATAAAGTTGATTGTTGTGATAACGAAAATTAGTAGCAATTTCACAACTGTCTTTTGTTTGGGACAAGCCCGCCACACATTCCCAACCACTGCAACTCCTGAAAGCCATAATCAACAGTGGCGACCACCAGAAAAACGCTGAGCTAACGAAGTCCGACGAGTCCCGGAGAAACTATTCAACTGTCTTGGATCCCGCAACGAAATTAATCAGAAGAGTACAGCGGAAGTGTAGGAAAAAATAAATATAATTTTCACTTCCCTCCTTATCAAGCAGGAGACAGATTAGAGTCAAGCAGCAAAGCCCAGTTGCCTAGCACCACGGATTTTATTTTTCAATTCACAAGTGCCTAGCGGTGGTAAGGGTCGAAGGACAATACAATACAATACAAAATCCTTTATTTCAAATAGACCAGTTACAGGCACTTTTGAATAGTCAAGGTCTGTCAGTCAAATATATGAAGCTAATCCTGCCGCGCTAGTGACAAGAGCAGCAGGTTGTTCTCCAACATAACACACCCAACGACCCCGCCTCCAGCGCGGCAGTTGCACGTTCCAAAGAGTAGATCCTGTGGAGAAGAACATGCAAGAAGCTGCGACAAACCAGTCATAATCCAAAACGATTGCAACTTCTGAAAACAAGAATTGATGGTGGCCACCGGAGCACCGGCAATCAAAATCGATTACTCCCGGAGAAACGCTTCAAATGACTAATCATGTTTCCACTTACTACAAAACTGGCTATTACCCCACCGGTTTAAAGCATGCAACAAAGGGTTTTCGCACTAGTGAAGAAAAGTGCGCCAGCCAACTGCCACCTTTTCGATGGATTAAGTTCTAAATACTTATTTATAATGTTTGGGTGTTCGCCAATTAAAATAGCCTCAAGAAAATAACCGGTCAGTCTCAGGAAAATTTCCTCAGCAATCGAAGAAAAATTCAAGAGCCATTTTTGGAATTGGTAAGAAGTGGAACTGAATCTACATCACTTCATATGATTTTTAACAGACTTCCCAAAAAGGAGGAGATTCTCAGTTCGGTTGTATTTTTTTTTAATGTTTGTTACCTCATAACTCCGACAATTATGAACCGATTTGAAAAAATCTTTCTTTTATCTGAAAGGATATTACTTGCAGATTGGTCCCATTTAAATTTTATCAAAGTCGGTTACGAACTTTGGATTTTAAATCGAAATAGCTGGAATTCGTCTACTTGGATGATGGTTTTATGACATGCAAGTAATCGAAATTGCGTATTTTGCTTTTCTGCGATTTTGCAGTGGTGTTGTACCACTAAAAAGTGAAAACACTACAAAGTAAAAAATAACTTTAATTTCGGGAGTCGGTGTCAAAATACGAAGAAACTAACAAAAACATCGACTTCCGAAATTAAAGTTATTTTTTACTTTGTAGTGTTTTTGTTTTTGGAAGTCGGTTGTATTTTTTTTGTAAAAAGTTTTTTTTTATTATAGAAATACTTGCTTTTCACGACTACGCGACTTCGTACGCGCATATCCCGTTTAGTATCGTTTCCGTTAAAATTTTTGAAAATCGTCTCATAGGGCGCTCCTATGCTCTCCAAGGAACATTTTTTAAAAGGATGGGATATCATCAAATGATTTCTCCCGCTCTAAGCGGAGTAAGAGGGAGTTTAATACTCTTACTGAGTGAAACACATCCATGTTCCTACTAGTGCCCTTTGCATTCCAGGGCCGCGGTGACTCTTTCTAACAAATTCCGCAACCCTGGCAGTCACTGACCCTAGCGGGCCCCGTCTACTATGCTGGACTGTCTCTGAGGCGCGCTTAGAACACAACGCGCCTTTGACCCGGTCTCCAAGGAACCTACACGTCAATTATTTCAGCTTCCTACGTCCAGAAGTTTTAGCTATGCGTTGTCTGTCAGTCACTAATAAAAAATAAAACGGCCAAGTGCGAGTCGGACTCGCGCACCGAGGGTTCCGTACAAACCTGTAGGTATTATTTATAATAAGCAAAAGTTGCAATTTACGATTTATTACGTATTAAAAAAAAATCTGCTTACTAGATCTCGTTCAAACCAATTTTTGCTGGTAGTTTACATGGTAATATACATCATATATATTTTTTAGTTTTATCATTCTCTTATTTTAGAAGTTACAGGGGGGGGGGCACATTTTACCACTTTGGAAGTGTTTCTCTCGCAAACTATTCAGTTTAGAAAAAAATTATATTAGAGATCCAAAAATATATTGTTCTTTTTTTCGGTCAAAATCTTAATGCGGTTCACAGAATACATCTACTTATCAAGTTTCAACAGCATAGTTCTTATAGTTTCGGAGAATAGTTGCTGTGACATACGGACGGACAGACAGACAGACATGACGAATCTATAAGCCAAGGGTTCCGTTTTTGCCATTTGGCTACGGAACCCAAAAACGACGTGTATTGTACACTGTACGTGGCCATTTGTCGTATTTGGCCTTTCAGTATCTCGAATTCATAATGGCCTCATCTTCGGCTCAGGCACCTACACCACCTCTGCAGTAAGTAATGAAAAAGTTTGCATACTTGCATCAAAATGCAATTTTGCATCTTAGCCTGCTTAAATAATTGATATTCAGTAAAACCAGATATCAAAAATAAGTCCTACTTGTTTATGTTTACCATACTGGCCACAGCTTATTTTAATACTCACTTAGGCATGTTTGTGCATAGGTTAGGATATCCACAAATTGATTTAATCAATGCAGGACATACACGAGTATTCACGCTCTGGAGTCGGTCCCTCATGTCTGTGGATCGTGGTTAGCATCAGGGTTGCATCTCATCATCTGCCTAGCCTTTTCCCAACTATATTGGGGTCGGCTTCCAGTCAAACCGGATTTAGCTGAATATCAGTATTTTACGTGGAGCGGCTGCCTACCAGACCTCCACAACCCATTAACTGGGTAACACCGTACTCCTTGGCAAGACTGGTGTCAGATTTTCTGGCTTCTGACTATCCGTAACGACTGCCAAAGATCTGCAAATGACAGCCGGGACCAACAGCTTAACGTGCTTTCCGAGGCACGGAGAAAACTCGGTATGTTAAGATAGTCACCCATCCACAGACCAACCTCGGCAAGCGTTGCTTAACCTTGAAGATCGACCTGTGTGGCTGTTACTATCTAGCCACGAGCTCATCAGGGTTGCATCTGGAGTGGATGATATGCCTCCACGGGTTTCTGGCCAGCGCGTCTCTTACAACTGAGTAGAATTTAGAGGACGATGAGGTCTAAACTTACTTAACTTGATCGGGTAAACTTGTTGGTGAACGACCGGGCGATATTTTGCCTTCGGTGTTAAAAACCACGATCAGTTTTTCAAGGTTTTCGTAGCCTCCGTGCATTGTGTGGCCAAAATCGGAGAGAATGCGGTGTTCGCACGTGGTGGACCAGCGAGTTTTTATTTGGAGAGTTCAGGATCGATGTTTTGGTACGTTCCGCAGTCCAAGGCATTCGTAGTATACGTTTCCAGCACCACATCTCAAATGCATCAATCCTTTGCCTTTCTCGGGCCAGGATTGCCCAGTTTTCAACTACGTACAGGAAGATAGGGAATAATCAGAGCTCGTATTAATCGGATCTTAGTTTTGATACCACTTCCTTTTTTCTTCCAGAGGTTGTTCAATCGGGACATAGCATCCCTTGCCATTCCGATTCGCCTTTTTATCTCGGTGACACATCTACCGTCACTGCACATTTGGGAGCCCAGATAGATATGCCTGTCAGTGATGCTAACGCCAGGAATGTTACAGGTTTTTAAGCTTTCCAGCTCGATCCACTATCATTACTTTAGTTTTCGCTCTGTTCACCGCGAAACCAATATTTCCAAATTTTTACCTCGAGTCTTCGGAACAGCTCGATCATGTCTTCCATTGATTTTGTCCGAAGAACGGTGTTGTCGACATATCGGCGATATGATAATCTTCACCAATAGGGAAACTATATTCCCAAATTTCGAGGTTCTTCTGAATAATATATTCTCCAAATAAGTTAAAAATTGCAGGGAATCAAATGCAATGTCTCACTCTTTTTTTTGTTTGGAACTTATCGGAGTATTGGTGCCAATCTTGATGAAGAAACGGTTCCCAGTATACATACTCTGGAGTAAAGCAACGAGGTGTTCAGGAACTCCCATTTCGAGAAGCACGTTCCACAGTTTGTCCCATTGCACGCAGTCAAAGGCAGTTGTAGTCTATGAAGCATAGGACCACGAGGCTGTTGAATTCTCTGCTGTTTTCGATGATTTGGCGAACGTTTAGTATATGCTCCCGCGTTCCTCTGCCCTTAACGAAGCCTGCCTGCTCTTCGGGTATCTGTCAGCTTAGTAAGTAGTTAAAACGTCTATTAATTACATTGAGGAGGATCTTACTCGCATGAGGTATGCAGTCTTTTGAAGAGCCTTTCTTATGTAGAGGTATAAACAATGACTCTGTCCAGTCTTTTGGCCATCTCCCAGCTTTCCAGATTGTATTACAAATTTAGGTGATAGCCTTTGCCCCTAGTAACTGAATTTCCATGCGGCTCTTAACCGGTTCACAGTCCAACAGACCACATGCGGTCTGCGCTGACTGTTTTACTATTGTGTCTGCTTTGCGGACACTGAACCTATTAATAGGTTCACTGTCCGCTGATTCACGAGCGCATGGCCGGTAGCACATTTCACACCCTCTTCCTTGGAAAGATGGCGCCAGACATACTAATTACTGCTCTTGGACCTTCAATAGAAGCAGTGGTTTCCCGTTGCCTTCTGCTCCAGTCATTTTAGAAGTTATTTAGACTCCAAAGCCACTATTGCCTCTTCAGTCGGCTGCCCGACTGGTAGTATGGTTATCCCGCCATTGCTCGATCACCAGAGCCTCGACCGTTGTCCAGCAGGGAGCATCGCGGCGCGCAGTGGTCACCGGCGTCTGCTATTCTTATTTTTATTCGTAACGAACCACCGATGCGGGCAGGTGAGGTGGACTGTTGGGCCAGGTAAAGGTGTTATTTCCGTTTTCCCCTTACTCCCCGACACTTACACGAGTACTAGGGGTAAATAATTGTTCTAAAGAGTCACTGCGATCCTGGAACGCAAAAGGAATTTGAAAGAACACGGGTAGGTTTATGTCAGTAAGAGTCTGACACTCCATTCTGCTCCGCCCAGAGTGGGCAGTGAGCATGTTCCCCACGGATGTAATCAAACGTCCTATCCAAAGTGACCTTGGTTTCCAGCCGCGAATTTTGTTTGAATTTGGATTGCATTTGCCGTCTGGCAACAAGCAAGGTCACCTTGGATGAGATGCTGGATTACATCAGTGTAGAACATGCTTTACAATTCAAAAGAAAAAAAAAACGGCCAGGTGCGAGTCGGACTCGCGCACCGAGGGTTCCGTACAGACCAGTAGGTATTATATTATAAGCAGAAGTTGCGATTTACGATTTATGACGTACCTATTAAAAAGCTACTTACTAGATCTCGTTCAAACCAATTTTTACCGACTTCACAAAAAGGAGGAGGTATATTGTCGACGAATTTTCAAAATCCTTCTTTTGTTCGAAAGTAGATAGTTCTGAGGTGGTCCCACTGTCACCAAGTTAGGATCTGATGATGGGATCTTAGAGAAATCGAGGGCAAACCTCAAATTTTATAGGCTTACTCATTATTTTTCGCATATATTATGAAGTATCTTGTGTATTTGCGTATGGTTGTCACCATCTCAGGTAGCTGGGCTGATGATGGAAGGTACAACTCCTTAACAGTAGGTAAGAAGTTACTCGAACAGGCAAGGATTGTTTTAGTAAATTGTTTTGATGTTTGATAGGGCATTTGCCACATTTGGTCTCATGATCATCAAGTCATGACCTGATGCTGCAGAGTACCTAACTCCTCGACAACTAACAGCAGATATATCGTGTTTAGGGTCATTGAAAAGGGCTCGATGTGTGGATAAACGTACTGTTAATGAGGAACACCGATGTACATAGACACCTGATGCTGAAGCCAGGAGCATCAGAAAAAGTACAAACCTTGAAATTACAGCACCATAGTCGTGTTTGGGCTCATTTTAAACCGGACTAAATTTTAAGTTCAATGCAATTTTGACATAAGTCTGGCCTGATGCTGCAGCCTGGATTATCAGCATCTAGTCTAAAAACTAATAAATACTTCTTAAAGTGAGCTTCTTTTGCGAATTTTCTTCTGTATAATTATTAACCGACTTCAAAAAGGAGGTTGTTAGGTATGGGGTACCACTAAAAAGTGAAAAATAAAAAACTTTTTACAAAAAAATACAACCGACTTCCAAAAAAAAAACACTACAAAGTAAAAAAATAACTTTAATTTCGGAAGTCGGTGTTTTTGTTAGTTTCTCTGTATTTTGACACCGAGTTCCGAAATTAAAGTATTTTTTTACTTTGTAGTGTTTTTTCACTGGTAGTTTACGTGGTAATGTACATCATGTATTTTTTTTTAGTTTTATCACTCTCTTATTTTAGAAGTTAAGGGGGGGGGACACATTTTACTACTTTGGAAGTGTCTCTCGCGCGAACTATTCAGTTTAGAAAAAAATGATATTAGAAACCTCAATATCATTTTCAAAGACCTGTCCATAGATACCCCACATGTATGGGTTTGACGAAAAAAAAAAATCAGTTTCAGTTCTAAGTATGGAGAACCCCAAAATTTATTGTTTGTTTTTCTATTTTGTGTGAAAATCTTAATGCGGTTCACAGAATACATCTACTTAACAAGTTTCAACAGCATAGTTCTTATAGTTTCGGAGAAAAGTGGCTGTGACATGGGGACGGACAGACAGACAGACAGAGAAACAGACAGACAGACATGACGAACCTATAAGGGTTCCGTTTTTGCCATTTGGCTACGGAACCTTAAAAAGGCCTCCATGAGGCACATTTTGATAGTCTTACTTCTTACCATCCTCCTAATCCTGCTAATATTATGAATGCGAAAGTTTGTGACGATGAATGGAATAACACATAGGCTATGTGTTCCGGGAGTATTTTCCCTAGGGATCAGGCAAAACAGTTGGCAGAACCTAGTCTTGAATAAAAATCCGTAGAACCCTCAGATGGAAACCTACTAAAAACTTGGTAAAAATTAGATTATTCTGTTGACGTAAATAAGGTTTTTTTGTGCAATTTTCTAAAGTTTGACGTGCATCACGGAGGTGGCAATTCAAATTACTTTATAAATCGATTTGTCACTATTCTCTCTATTTTATTAGTCATTGTCTTACTATAATTATTCAACTGTTAACTTGGTTCATTGTAAATTTATGAACGAAACGAAGGTTTATCGTTTAAAACTATTTTTTTTTCTTTTTTAAAACGTTGCTCCACACTAGAAATTTCTCCTGTATTGTGGGTGCGTTTAGAAACATACAAAGTCACATACACAAACAGCCAGACCCGGAACAACTATCTGTAGGCCATAAAAATATTTGGTCCGTGCGGGAATCGAACCCAAGACACGCGGCGCAGCAGCCGATCGCTCAACCACTGCGCCAACCGTGCCGTCACAGAATTAGATTATGCTGTTGACGTAAATGGTGATTTTTTGTGCAATTTTCTACCGATTGACGTGCATCACGGAGGTGGCAATTCATATTACTTTTAAATGGATTTGTCACTATTCTCTCTATTTTCTTACTAATTGTTTTACTATAATTATTCAACTGTTAACCTGGTTCATTGTAATCGATTTATCGTTTTAAACGACAAGCCTTCGTTTCGTTCATAAATTGTTTCGTTTTGTACCTAGAGTTTAGTTCTCGTTCGACAGTAGGACTCGTGTCTTTGTGGTATTTTCAGAGTTCTTGTAATTAAACATAAAATACTTTATATTGAACAAAAAAAAACCTCATAGAACAGAGTAATAAGTATATAATACCTATGTAGTTTGGCAGTTCTCTGAACAATTTTTTTTTATGTTATTTTATCAATTAGCATTTAATATTTTATCACGTACTTCAGTATTTTTGTATTTCAAGGTACTATTTTTAAACAGACTGAAATTTCAGTTCTAATAATAGCACCTTTCTACATTTTGATCCGGGCTCTATTTTTGAAAAAGTCGAAAGAATGAAAAAGTCCAGTTAATAAAACAAAATGGTGGACATGTTGTCTTTAAGACCTACATAAGGTCCTTCTTACCTTATTCAGCTCAGTAGCCTCATACAAACTGCAAGATCTCTGACTGCGTGACTGTCAAGGAAAATAATAAAAAATATTATTTTAAAGCTGAAATTCTCAAAACTCTCAAACGTTAATCATGCTGAAGTTTATAATTTGTATATAAAAACAATTGATCCTGTTATTGTACAAGTATTTAATAAAATAATAAGTGAATGAACTGCAGTTGAGAAGTCAACTTTGTGCATAATGGAAGATAATACTGAATCGGAAATAAATGTGCGATATAATAAGTGGGAGAAAAGGAAATATTTTTTTAGACAGGTAAATGCATCAATTTTTTTTTGTTTATCAGGTTTTATTTCCAAAGTATCAACACCAAGGGTGCCTTGATTTACGTTACCAAGATTGTTGTAAAAAACTATAAAATGGATGTAGATGGGGTATAAAATTACCTCCACTAGTTGCTATAGACAGGTAACTAAATTTACGACTAGTGCATCCTTGGCATTTATATTTTGGCCAGGTTGACTCGTGCTAGGCAAAATATAATTCCATCCACCCAGTTACTATCACTGAAACTTTTGCGAAGTTCGCCTTCTTCCCTCAGATCCTCTGTCTTGCAATCTCTTGCATTAGAATTCTTCTTCTTCTTGCATTAGAAGTCTTGAATCTCTCTTGAGGTGGAGGGAACTGGGAGTGTTGTTTTCTTACTCCTCCTTTTCTTATTTATTTTGTTATGGGATCTAAGACAGTTTCTCCGGGACTTGGCAAGCTTCATTGAATAGGTGTTTGTTTAGTTTCAGTGGTTGGGAGTAGTGTGTCGGGTTTGTTTTAAAAAATAATGCACTTTTTTCCGATAAACGCATAACGACATCTTGATGATTATCCTCTTTAAACATGAATTGTGTGCTTTAACAAGTATTAATGTCTAAACTGGTCTTAGGTGAGTTCAGTCATTATCGAGTGGATATATCTTACGTGTCTCCTTCCTCAAGTAAATGGATGTTATATTTCTATCAAATGAAATTAATCACTAATGCTAACAACCTTCTGCTACTGCAGGAAAATGGTTCTCATCAAGTCATCATATAGGAAAACAACATTTTTTCTATTACTCTCCGAACGACAATTTAATGTTCACTGAAATCTTTAAATTTTTCATTACTGGAGAGATTCTTTAACGTTCTACTTCGTGCGTATATAACAGATCCATGACATATATGTATATACATGCGCATAGAGAGATAGAAAAATCAATTAACTCTCTGTGCTTGTACTGTGGGTAGGCCTTTGGTGTGGGATGCAACATGTGTCAACACTCTTGCGCCATCCCATCTTCTTAGCACGGCAGGCTGTTGTACATACTGTAGATTTATCTTTAGTTTATATTGAAAGCCTATTAAAATGTTTGTACTTGTAATATTTTAATTCGAGATACCTATCAAATCTTGGAACATCAAAATTCGAATTCCATCACAATCCCTGTTTCTTAACACAAGTTTGCAGTGATGGATACAAATTATTACTTTATTACCATTCATATTTTGAAATAGTCGTAACCAATTTGCTAAAAGGTTTCACTAATGACCTAAAAGGACCTGTTTTGCTACTATGTTTAAAACCAGTTCTTTGTTTTTGTACTATGTATAAATTCCACTGATAAGCGTAACTGGGTGTTCTGAAAAAATATAAAGTACCTTATTATAATGTTATTTTGGAATGAGCTCATGGCATAATACTAAAAACCATACAAGTCGCTTGTCGAGATAAGTCCGAGGATGAGTGACCATTGTAACATTCCGAAAAGCAAGTTAAGGTCGGTCCATGCTGTCATTTACAGATCTTGACAGTCGTTACGGGTTCGGGTTAAGAAAACGGACTTGTAGCCAGGGAGGCGGATCGGGTTACCCAGTTCCTGGATTATTGAGATCAAATAGGCTGACGGTCTATGAAAAATACTGGTACCAACAGGTACCAGCTGCATCTTTTTAAGCTGGAAGCTATCCCAAATAGAAATTGGCAAAAGGCTGGACAAATTGATTCGTTATGATTATGATGCTACCTTGAGTGCAGATCATAAATTGGCAAATGTAAGATAGTAGCCCGTAGGACCCTAAATTCACTGAGTGCCTGGACTGCTGAATGAGAGTTGCTGAGTATTGAGCTGAAGAGGCTGGAGAAGCCTATGTCGAGCAGTGGACTGCAGTAGTCTGATGATGATAATCTCATCTTGTATCATCACGAGCTGTATACAATAAATGTGGATCGATCTCGCAACTTCCATTGTAGAACTAAGATAGCACGCAGTTGGATTTGTATGACCTCAGGTCTTTAAATGTGACTTTATAATGCCGCTATGCGCTGACTGCACTTTATGCACCGTTACGACATTCATATATTTATTTTATAATATCTTTTCATGCTACTCTGACTGACGCTTCACGTAAAATACTGTTATACAATTGAATGAGATTTGATTGGAAGTCCACTCCAATATGATGTATCGATAGATGAATGCATTAATTTCATCTTTATGACAATGTAGTGAAGAACATATTTATATTCTACACCGTCCAGATGCTAGTCAGCAGTGGTGGATGGACCTGCTATTTCATCATGGGTATGTCCTTCGGTGCGTCCACGGTGTTCATCCCTCAGATACGGAAGGAGGCCAACTCCTATGATGCGGTCAGTGAATCTACTGCTTCTTGGATACGTGAGTAGTTATTTTTCCTCTTGCCATCATCAACAAGCCTTCTGCTAACCTATTCTTTTGGCAAACTGACTGACTAATATATCAACGCACAGCCAAAATTTGTCGTAAGGTTTCCTTTTATGATGTAAGTGAACAATAAAAGGGATTTATAAAAGTATAACTATTAAAAGGGCGGAAAGGGGGATAATCAAATGTTCAAAATCTACGCAAATGAAATATATGTGGCTGTGGAACTTGATTACTTAAAAAGGCTGCTGTCCTAAAGCAGGTCAAACCAAGTTTGGTCAAGTGAATTCAATTTAAATAAATATTAAAGTTACTATCTCGAATTATCAGTAAAATCATGCCCATTTTAGTAACTGGTATGCCTTGGTCTAGTCAGTCGAAATATTTTCAAAGTAATAGCTTAAAATTGTTTTACAGTTGTGTGTTATTTTTTTTTATGGTTATGTTTTATAAATATACACATTTTTGCATATGCACCTATAAGTGATTGTTGCACTTATGTATAACAGTTTATTACTTTCTACTTTTAACATAAAATCAGTGTGAACAATTGTTGGTGAACCAATAAATAAATAAATAATGATAACCTACTATCACGATTATTATTTTTTCAGCTGCCGTCATGATCTACTCAGGCCTACCCTGGGTGTTTATCCTGCCAGCCTTAATGGGATACATCGGAAGAAAGTATACATTCACATTCGTCTGCTTTAGCAGTCTAATCAGCTTCGTGGTGTTCTACCTAAGCACGTCGGTCAAACACATCGTCATCAGTCAAATCCTTAACGGCATCAACACAGGATCCCACTTCACCGTGTCAGTTATGATCATCACAGAGTATACTTCACCTAAACACAGAGGATTTTTCTTAACCGTGAAATCTGCTACTCTCTTCTGGGGTATTTTTATGTCTAATGCAATCGGGACCTTCTTTCATTGGAGAAATATAGGGATTGCTGGGATTGTTCTCAGTGTCTATGGTCTTTTGGTAGCGTCCATACTACCTGAGTCACCATTTTGGCTGGCCACCAAACAGCGATTTGAGAAATGCTCCTCATCACACAGATGGCTCATGGGAGAAGAGAAACAATCAGAAGCAGATTTGGAGAAATTAATCAACTATCACAAAAAACTTAGCTCAGATGCTAAACCTGAGAATTTTAGAGTAAAAGGATTTGTTACTAAATATTCCAATGTTATATTTTCTAAGCAATTCTATAAGTCTTTTCTTTTAAGCTTATTAGTACAATCTTTATACGTATTTTCTGGTAAACTAATATTAAGCGTGTATGCTTTAGATATTATTGGTAAAATAACTGCAGAACACAAAATGTCAGCTTATACTGCAATGCTTTTATTGGATGGTGTAACAGTATTCTGCATGTATATTGGGTGTTTATTTGTAAAATTATTACCAAGAAGAAGATTAATAATAGGTTCCTCATTGATAGCAGCTGGATTTCTTTTCTCGATTGCCATGTACGCGTTTTTGATTAAAATATCAGTTTTTGAGGAGAATAATTACTTAGCTATATTTTTATTAATAGGTTATTCAATTGGAGTCTGCTGTGGACCAGTGATATTGACTCAAACTATTTCTGGAGAGTTAGTGTCTTTAGAATGTAGAGGTCTTTCGTCATGTTTAATAGATTTATGCCTTAAAATACTTTTAGGTACTTTAGTGAAGGTTTCTCCATACATTTTCAAGTTATGGGGTACTCATGGTGCTTTCCTATTCTATGGGGTGTCAACTTCTATATTTTTGTTTCTAATCTATAAATTTTTGCCTGAAACAAAAGACAAAAGTTTGCAAGAGATTGCGGAGTGGATGAAAGGTTCCAAGAAAAGGCCTGGCTTGCAAGAAGAAGTTAACTTTCTTCCAGTTACGTAGCGTTAGGACAAATTAGTGATCTTAATTTTGAAGGAAATGTTGAAGTCGTGTACTAGGCGAAGCGCAATACCCTAGTTTCTGTTAAAGTCAATTAAATGGTGTCAATTCACGGGGTCTGAAAGTCAGAATGGGGGTACCACAAGGCTCAATATTGGGTCCGTTCCTCTTCTTGGTAAACATTAATGATCGTCCCCATCTTTAAAATAATCTGTACAACTTAATAACTGGAAGATTATGTCCTTGATAAAAATGCTTGGCTAATTTCTGCTGGGGTACACTAGTTTAAAAAAAAATTGAAAGAAATGCTTACCCTTTTTTGTTCTCCCATATTATTATAATTTATTTATTCTTTCATTGCAATATCTAATTGCTTTGAAGTTAGTTTACGCATTAAAGCAGTATTTTAGTTGTTTAGTAACTTAGTCATTGAAAATCATAGTTTTGTGTAATGCAGAAGCATATTTTCAATAGAAGTACTATGAGTACTATGGAGCCATTTTCATAATGTAATTAATTATAGATTTTGTTAAACTTGTTTGACATGAACAAGCGTGGCAGTTGAGAGCTTGTCATGCTCATACCAATGTTTCGCTGATGGTGGCGCGTGTACTGTTGGATCATGTGGTTCCCTTCAAAATGGTTGAGCTAGATGGTACTGATACATACGCGTCATGTTCGTGAACGGGCGCCGTCAGTCGAGACTGGTCATCCCTTACCTGCCACGGGCATGTTTTAATATGTACTTTTTGGATTGTTTTATACACTTTCTTGTTCTTTGCATTGTCCTCACATACAGAAACAATCAAAAATAATGTTACCATGATTTTTGTAATACAAACCATCATTTAAAAGAGTGTCTGTGGAGTTTTTTGCCCATTTTTTATTATTTAAGAATCAATGAGGGAAATATGAATAAGCTAGAGGATATGCTTTTTTAATGAGTTGTATGTTTTTGTGATACCTGTTTGTACAAAATAAAATAAAATAACAGTTAACCTGGTTTGATTTAACCTCATATTATTACTCAGACTACATCATCACATTTCTTATAATCACGGTCTTGCAGTGCCTTGTGAGCTTAATTTGGCATATTTTATGGGAGTCGATAGTGTGCCTTTTTTTTTATTTTTTAGGGATGGGATATCATCCAATGACTCCTCCCGCTCTGGGTATAGCGGGAGGGAGTGTCAGACTTCTACTGACTAAAACCCATCCATGTTCCTTCATTGCCCTTTGTGTTCCGGAGCCACGGTGTCTCTTGCGAATAATCCCGCGACTCCGGCAGGCGTCGGCCCTTTCGGGCCCCGTCGATAGTGTGCCTTAGCCATGGTTTCATTCATTTCAGTGTCTAGAAATATAATAATATTTTTTCTTTTTGTTTAAATGGTTTTTTTTTCTGTTTCTTAAGTAAGTCCGGCTCTTTCTGGGTAAAGTTGCTCTATCGTAGACTTTGTCTCCGTCATCTCTAATCTAGACTCAACAAAAATGTTTGCTTTTAAATGGTGTTATGGGTATCAGAGAATGTACGGTATAGCCATTGCGTCCCAGTAAACACCGACGAATTACTAGGACGTGTACCACGAAGGCTGATCTAAGTGATGCAAGAAAACTTTTTCCAAAAAAATACAACCGACTTCAAAAAAAAAACACTACAAAGTAAAAAATAACTTTAATTTCGGAAGTCAGTGTTTTTGTTACTTTCTTCGTATTTTGACACCGACTTCCGAAATTAAAGTTATTTTTTACTTTGTAGTGTTTTTTTTTTGGAAGTCGGTTGTATATTTTTGGAAAAAGTTTTTTATTTTTCACTTTTTAGTGGTGCCCCACACCTAACAATAGCACTGCAAAATCACAGAAAAGCAAAATACGCAATTTCGATTATCAAAGAATCATCTAAATAGTCAAATTCCAGCTATTTCGATTTAAAATCCAAAGTTCGTAACCGATTTTGATATGATTTAAATGGGACCAATCTGCAAGTATATCCTTTCAGATAAAACAAGAATTTTTTAAATCGGTTCATAATTGTCGGAGTTATGAGGTAACAAACATAAAAAAAAAAAAAAAAAAACATACAACCGAATTGATAACCTCCTCCTTTTTGGGAAGTCGGTTAAAAAGAGTATCTGGCGAGATATGAAGGAGGCCTTTGCCTGGCTCTTCTCTTAACAAGTTTCAATTTGTTTTTTTAAGACGAGTTAGTACTGAATCACTGTCAAGGAAAATAATAAAAATATTATTTAATTGCTGAAATTTTCAAAAGTCCCAAGCGATCATGCTGAAGTTTAAAATTAATAAATAAAAATAAGTTATACTGTTATTGAACAAGTAGTAAATAAAATAATAAGTGAATCAACTATAGTTGCGTCAAAGTGGAAGATATTATTGAATCGGAAAAAGTGTGCAATTTTATAAGTGGGAGAAAAGGAAATATTTTTTATAGATAGATGATGTATTTTTTTATTTTTTTTATTTCAAAACTATTAACACCAAAGATTTGCCTTCCTGATAAAGTCGTAAAAAGTCATTATATGGATTTAAGGTGAGATATAAATGCCTCCACTATATGTGGCTATAGAAAGGTAGATACTTAAATAAAATACGACTGCGCATCCTGGGCAGCAATCCCGGTACCTTTGTAGGTATGTTACGGGTATCGTTAGAAGGTTAATTAAACTTAAGTTTACCCGGGTATCACTAGTATTATCCAAGCCTTTTGTGTAAAGTCCAAAAAAATATTCATCTTCGATTTGCATTCGGCGTTTACCCGTATACGTCTTGGCCTACCCAACACTGGCTGGGTAATGTTAGGTGTTGCATCATCACAAAGTGGGAAAAATAATAGGAAAAGAAACGCAGAGGAGTAAAAGAACCCACTTCCTTCCGTCTCAAAAAGAGATTCAATACTTAAAAGTATTGCAAGAAGGACACGGAACTTCGCAAAAGACGCTTCGGTCATAAACAACTATGGGCCCATATCATTGGCTTCGGTAATTACAAAGGTGTTGGACAGTGTGCTAGACAAACAGTTAAATAATTATCTGTCAATACACATCGTGTCTAATTCACCTGAATCAGGTTTCATTAGAAGCCTACCCCCATATAGTTGGAAAAAGGCAGAGAAGAAGATTCATTACATATTTTTAACAACAAAGTAAAGATCTTGGGGACCGAGTTACCCGCGTCCGTAGGAGAATACGCTTCAGTGAATCCCTACACGCCTTCGTGGTCTAGTGGTTATACCACCTGATTTAGACCCAGAGGTCCCGGGCTCGATTCCCAGCAGGGGAAATTTTTTTGCTCGGTTTGGTTGGTGGTAGGACTTGTTCTAAGTCCGCCGGGGAAGCTACCACCATCATGTCTAAGTCTGTCGCCATAACAACTATGTTAACAGTATTGTTGTGTTCCGACAGTTAGAGGTATGATAGCCAATTCCTCTGTGTGAAATGTGGATTCCGGGTGAAACTCGCTTCTATCTTCGGCCTAATCATCATTCATCATCTTTCCATCAGGTGAGATTTGGGCCAAGAGTTTCCCCATACTGTAAAAAAAAGATAATTGCATAAAGATTGTACTCATGAGAAAAACTTTCCTTAAATGGTGTTTTCCTAAGAACATGCCAAACCTGATCTGATTTTTAAGTGCGAATTCAATTTAAATATTATTATGTAGATTTATGACATTCAAAAAATGCTGGCACTCGGCCTAATTTGAATAAGTGTGATATTAAAGTTCCTGTCTCGGTTTACCAGTACCGACATATAATAAACTGGTTAACTGATTATCACTTTAACTTTTCAAGCTGCTATTATGGTCCTAATGGAATACATCGAAAATACACATTCGCCTGATTAAGCAGCCTAATCAGTTTCCTGGTCTTCTACCTAAGCAAGTCAGTCAAGCACATCGTCATCAGTGAAATCCTTAACGGTATCAACACAGGATCCCACTTCACAATATCAGTCAAATCAGTCATGATCATTACAGACACCTCGCCTAAATAAAGAGGATTTTTAAACGCTTTTGTGTATGCAGTGCAATGTGTTCTTGATTTATGAAATAAATATTTTTATTATTATTATTATTTTTCCGGAATCGAGTTCGGTTCTCGCTACGAATACCTACTCCTTTCTGTTTTTAGGGTTCCGTACCCAAAGGGTAAAAACAGGACCCTATTACTAAGACTTCGCTGTCTGTCTGTCTGTCACCAGACTGTATCTCAAGAACCGCGATTGCTAGACAGTTGAAATTTTCACAGATGATGTATTTCTGTTGCCGCTATAACAACAAATACTAAAAAACAGAATGACATAAATATTTAAGGGGATTCGTGCGCGAGTCCGACTCGCACTTGGCCGCTGTATTTTTTTTGGTTTAGGAAAAAGAAAGAAGTCGGCTGGAGCCCTATCTTGTGGAATAAGGTGGTTGCTCGATGGTATTTGTTGAGATTTTGGTCAAAAACTCGTTCACAATGATGGCCTTGTGCGAATGCGCATTATTGTGGTGCATAATCCAAGAATTTTCTTTCTACAAACGTGGTCTTCTTCGTCTAATTTTCTCGTTTAAACGCCGCATCAACAAAGAAAACAACAACATTTGATTTTTGATGGACTTTGGCGCGGTTTTTTCGGTTTCGGTTCAGTTGGAAGGCCCCACTCCGAAGCTTCCTGACTAGTTTGCATGTCAATCTAATAAAGCCACATCCAAAATCTCATGACTAGTAACAATGCGTATTATGAATGTTGGATCGGAATTGACTTGGACTATTATGCGATTGAGATTTTGGAGAAAATTCAGGTCTTGAAAATTAAAATGGTTCGGATGTGATGTTCGGAGTGAGACACAAAGAGTTCGAAGGCTATCTCTCTCAAACTGGAAGAGATCGCGAAATGCGATAAGGCCGCCCATTGTATGTATTTTAGTTTTAAGGTTCCTTTTGTATTAAATTTTTGGTATACAATAAAGTATATAATAAATGTTTTTTTTTCTTAAATATTCGCGATTAGAGTAGTTTATGTCGGGTACATTAAGTGGGTCGCCTTTGTAAAACTACTAAATTGGCAACGTGTATATAGGAACCAATTAATCCCTGGAATTGACACGTTCTTAACTACAAATTCTCAATTTAGATATTGGGCCAAATCTTAGGGTCAAGCGTTTTTTAATCAAATGTATGTTTTTGTGATATTCGTACAAAACTAAATAGAAAAACTGGAAAAATTGGTATGATTTACCTATATAACATCAAGTTGTGTTGCCTACATCAGTGATTTGAATTTTCCTTATTCTATCTTTAATCCGAACATCTATACTATATACTATTATACTATATATCTATACTAATATTATAAAGCAGAAGAGTTTGTTTGTTTGTTTTTTTGGTGATGAGGTGTTGTGAACGCGCTAATCTCAGGAACTACTGGTCCGATTTGAAAAATTCTTTCAGTGTTAGATATCCCATTTATCGAGGAAGGCTATAGGCTATATAAAATCACGCTATGACCAATAGGAGCGGTGCAGCAATAATAAATGTTACAAGCGGGAAAAAAGCTTCCGTTGCGTGCGCTGTGTGAACGGTTTAAGTTACGCAAAAATCAAGTATTACGAAATTATTCCTCTTTAAAACTTCTAAATAAAAGTCTTCGTCAACATATTGTCTATCCCTTAAGGTTAACTCACTATAACCCTTTTTTGGAAATCAAATTTGTTCTAAAATAATGCATTATTTGCGAGGAAGTTTTTATTAACTTGGTATTAATCCTATGCATATTAGCCGAGCTATCACAATTTAAGTTTAGCAAGTCGGAAAAAGGTATAAGCACGAGCAGGCGATGCGTTGCGATATCAAAACTTCACGCGAACGTAGTCGCGGGCAGAAGCTAGTCAGGAATAAAAATAACATCAAGCTGACGGTTCACTCTTTACTCTAGAAACTGTTGTGAAATAGGATAGTTAACTAGACACCAGTTTTCCTATAACCTGAACTGATACACTACTAGACTGTGGTTATAGGAAAACTTTGTGGTCATCATGTAGGGTACACCAGCATATATTATGGGAGTTCATGGTGTATCTTTGCCATGGTATCATTCATCTCAGTGTTCACAATTGTAGTATCGTCTAAAATAAAATAAAATTATAGTTCTTTTTTTCTGTTAATTATATATTTTTTTTAAGAAAGTGTTTGTACTTTTATCAAGTCAGTGTATCTTTTAAATGGTGTTATGAGTGTATCCGGCCCAAAAAGCAACAGCGAAATTACTATGGATGCCTACCTTGAAGACTGGTTATGTGGTGCAAGAACAAAGTGTTTGGCAATATAAAAAGGACGCCTAGTAGCACTTAAAAAAACTGGCCTGGTTCTGACCAATTTCATTTTTAAAGGGCTAATGTAACACTACAAACTTCTTATAGGTTTGAGTTTTCCTGTAATCTTTATTTTTTCTTTCTTCATTAACTACATTTATTTCAACATTTTAGACTCAGTCGTTTTGAAGATAAGGGGGGAATGTTATTTAAATCATATAAATACCTACGTGTTTGGGTCACATAAATCCATATGTACCGATACTGAAACTCAACAGAATCGTGCCTATAGATCTGGAGACAACTGGCTGTGACAGAGTGATATAATTTCTACACACTCACACTCAAATCAAAAGTAGCTCACAATTTAGGACCCATTAATTTTAGTGTTAATATATAATCCGTAGTGCTTGGCAACTGGGCTTAACCCAGTTGTATAGACACTCGAGTGATCCTATAAGGGTTCCGTTTTTCATGAATGTTCGGAACCCTAAAAGTTGCCACCCGTATGATCTTCCATCATTTTTTAAAGTCTCATTGCGACAAGAGGCACTACTTCGAGTTCCTGCTAAAGGTATTAGTATGGGCCCTGACGTTAGTGTTTATGGTAGAACAAAACCCAAAGGACATTGCTACGCGTCCATACATCGTTCGCCTCAGAACCACCAGAGACGTGAATTTACTATCTGTGTTTTAAATAATGCATGTGTTCGACTGAAACTAAATTAAAATCACGGACACCTTTCAGAAATGTAAAATATCCTAAATGATTTCGGATTTCGAGGTTATAATTATATTTGGTGTGTTTAATTTTTACCAATAGAAACATACCAAATGGACTAAGATCCCAAAGACCTTCTTATTATCTCACCAAAAAATGGTATAGAGTAGTGTTACTATGTTCTTCTACATACGAAAGCGTGGTAACTTAGGTCGACGGCCGATTCCCTGGTATCAGGTGCCAAATACATTACATCAAAGTGTCAACTGTCATTTCATCGACTGTCAGTGTCAATTGTTCGTGTCATATAGCGCTTTAATCGCTTTATTCTTTTTGTAGGTAAATAAAAATCTTACAGCGCTGAGAGTGCCTTGTTTCAATTTTAAAAAAATGGCGCCGGGTAATAAATCCCAAGTGAGTTACTTTTTAAAATGGTTTCGTAATTAAAAAGTGTCCGTTTTATTCTAATCATTAAAATGTAATAAAAACAAAAAACTAGAAATAATGGTAAAGGTTTCGCATGTGTTGATTCATAGGCCACTTTTTACCATGTCCTTTGATACCAAGGTTAAAGACACTTTTCTCGTTGCAATTCATAGGTTTTTGACCGGACATCAAAATATCCTTATTTACTTGTTTTGACAAAACTTACCACTTATACGATAAGACAGTTAAAAATAAAGAGGATAATAAATATATACTCTTTTATCGAATTGCCAAATAAATCACATTTTATCCATGAATTTATAAGATTAGATAAAAACTATATTAACTTTTAAGTGACTCTTCAATCGAACTGCAGTTGCGAAGTGATTCTGTGCATAATGGACGATTATGAGCTGGAAAAACGTGTGGAAAGGAAAAATAAATGGGAAAAGAGAAAATATTTCTTCAGACAGGTACAATATTTTTATGTTTTGTAATCGACCTGATGTACTTACTATATATTCGTTTAAAAAAAATATTTGATTTGACAGGAATAAAATCCGGTTTGACTGGAAGCGGACCCGAATATAGAGGAGCTCGTGGCTAAATAATAACAGCCGCACGGGTCGATCTTTACAGTTAAGCAACACTTGCCAAGGTTGGTCTGTGGATGGATGACCATCTTAACATACCGAGTTTCATCCGTGTCTCGGAAAGATCGTTAAGCCGTTGATCCCGGCTGTCATTTGTTCATCTTTGGCAGTCGTTACAGATTGTCAGAAGCCAGTAAATCTGATTCCAGTCTTACCAAAAAGTACCGTGTTACCCAGTTAATGGGTTGTGCAGGTCTGGTAGGCAACCGCTCCACGTAAAACACTGGTATTCAGCTGAATCTGGTTTGACTGGAAGCTGACCCCAACACAGTTGGGAAAAGGCTAGGCAGAAGATGATGATTATTTTCTGATCGGCATTAAAAATGTATGGGAAACTTGAGACGCCGCCGTTCAGAAAATATTTCCAATTCCATTTTTCACCATTGCTAGTGAAATAAATTCTTTTCAGTAACATAGGTGTTACAATTCCACGAGGAATTCGTAAGACTTTAGCATGTTGCTGCTATTTTCAAATTTTCTCCACGTTCTCTAAATATAGTGGCGAATTTTAAAACTTTATTTTAATAGTATATCATTTCAAACTGATACAGAACAGAGTCTGGAAAATCGCTGGTATTAAAATAATTAACACTTACATTGATTGTCCGCGGTTTCTGAGCCAGATAAATATAAATGTGCCTTACAAGCTTGCTCGTAAGTCTAGATATTATATCGGTTGTGTTGCGCTAAGAGCTTTAAAACCAATTTGGGTCATTTATCCACCATTAACAGAATGCAGGGGCAATTTGGTCGCCTGTCATGTTCACCTAGTCTTGATATCGACATGTCTTACTCTTTACATAAAGTCAAGTCTGTCTTGCATAGGCATTTTCAGACTGATATCGAAAATTCGTAAGACGTCAGGACACGTGACCTGATCGAAAATTCGTAAGACGGATTATTCAAAAGTGCACAACGTTAATGTTCATGTTTTCAATTCTGCCGGCACTCCCGGAGTGCAACCCGTTGTTTTTTATTGTAATTTTCACCAAGTGAAAGATTACAAAAATTATTGTATTTTTTGCTTTTTTTTTATATTTTCTGCTTTTTTACTGTTATAACGTCGAACTAAGTTTATTGTTTTGGTTAATCATACACATCTAAGTAAGTCAAATCAATTTTGTAACAACCTTCAATTTCCTAATACTATGTTCAATGCATGCCGTGGCAGCCTATAATTATGGCTCCACTACAGAATGTCTATATACTTCATCACGTGTCATCATGTATTTTGGTGTATGCTTTGTTGGTTGTCCTTAAATCAATAAATAGTGGCTTTTTCGTTACTGGTGACTGACTGACTATCAGACAACGCACAGCAACTGAAATTTAGAAAGTAATTTTATTTATTATTTATTTATTAAAACTTTATGCACCAGTAATGTACAAAGGCGGACTTAATGCCATAGGCATTTTCTACAAGTCGACCTTAGGGTGGTGCAGAGACAGCATGGTAGGTGCAACATATAGAAAAGACAAACCGAGAGGAAGAAAAAAAAATACAATCTATAATAAATACATAAATACATAAATACATACATACACATAACCAAAATTATTAAGAAAACATGAATCCAACGAATTACCGCTGTAGTGATTCTTCCAACTTCTTGCGAATATGCTCACGAGCCTTCACCTTAAAGGACAACCGACTTGTTGCCATCCTGATGTTCAGAGGGAGCGCATTCCAAAGGAATATCGCCTGGACAAAGAAAGAGGAGTGGATAAACCCAGAGCGGTGTGAGGGACATCGTAAAAGACGATTGTTGGTAGAGCGAAGATTTTTATTGTGGGCGGAACAAAGGAATTGAATTACTACTACTACTACTATTAGTAATAGTAATAGTAATAGTAATAGTAATAGTAATAGTAATAGTAATAGTAATAGTAATAGTAATAGTAATAGTAATAGTAATAGTAATAGTAATAGTAATAGTAATAGTAATAGTAATAGTAATAGTAATAGTAATAGTAATAGTAATAGTAATAGTAATAGTAATAGTAATAGTAATAGTAATAGTAATAGTAATAGTAATAGTAATAGTAATAGTAATAGTAATAGTAATAGTAATAGTAATAGTAATAGTAATAGTAATAGTAATAGTAATAGTTTATTTCATAATGGGATTGCAAAGTTAACAAATGTTGCATTTACATATTTTATTTCATAACAATTTACAATAAAGACGGGTGAAGTACTGTTCTCCTAGCTAGGCTAAAATTTAGCCTGTGTTAAGGAGAGACAGTGCCGGTCCCCTGATTGGCGGATTATATGAAATAGTGAGCGCTTATTATAAAATTTGTAACAGCATCTGTATAATTATGACGGTAGTTACTATGCAATAGTTATTTTTACTAGACATATTATTATCTAGAGTTTGTGACGCCAGTAAGAGCGTAGGGGCGCACTAAAAGAGGATTCCCAGAAATTCCTACGGGAACGAGAAAAAATGGGACATGGGCGTACGAAGTCGCGGGCAAAAGCTAGTGCATATTATTATAGAAGGTAAAATTAACCATCAGTTCTAATAAAGGTAATTGACTAATTAAAACACTGTTTTCATTATTTGCGATGATATGTAAGTGAGCCTAGACAACCGATACCGTTACGATATAGTCACTTCACATACATAGACTTGGCGCTGTACCCCAAATGGCCCCGATTTTTTGGAATGGTTACATACAAGCTACACACAGTTATGTACACACGTATGGACGCACAAGGTGGCGCCACGACATGCCTATCTAATCTTTTACGTATTTAAAAATATGATAATTAGTAGGTACAAACAAATCACATCATTTTATAAGTAGCTAACGTACTGATTTAGGCTCTTTTATGTATTCTTAAAGTATTTCCAACATAAAATGGTAATTCTTCCGCCTTAAACCCTAATTTATTTGAGACCAGCGCAGCATTACTCCTTCTTTCATAAATTTCTATTCACCTTCACCACAACATCAAGTAAATCAAGGTCTGACGATCGAAGCTGATCACGTCATTGGCCAGAATCAATACCTCACATCATGTTGACAACCTCGAGTGTTTCGTCAAAAACAGTTTATGAATTCCTTATCATTCACTTGGCGGTCATGTGGAACAGTGATATCAATAATCATCGTGGAGCATTATTATCTGTCTTTACAACCATATCAGGATTAACGGCAACAATAGTCCTGTCAGTACTGATTTACGATGGTATTACAATTAATTGATTAATACCATTTTCAAGAACTTGTTCGACTGCTGAAGTATTAACACTGTCTTATATTTTGATTGTCTGTACCAGTTCATTACCACTTTGCTCAATCTCATCCATTTAATTTTCAAAATAGACATCATTGTCTTTGATTCTCAATCATATTGGGGTCGGTTTCTAGTCTAACTGTACGGTTCGAATAAAAGCAACGACAGGTATTTGTCATCATATCAGCCAATTGCCGTCCAGTGAACGTATGGTCGCTGAGCGCCGAACGCCAATCATACCGGTCTTGAGCAGTTCGTATCCATCCGCTGCCAGCTACCTTTCTTTAAATCATCGGTCCATCGTGCCGCAGGGCGTCCCACACTATGATTACCCATACGCGGTCTCCACTCTAACACATGTCTGTTCCATCCACCGTCTGTCCGTGTACAGACAAGTATTATTTATAGGCAAGACAGGTATTATTTACAGGCTATGCAGACAAAATTATTAATTTTAATCTGTGAAATAGCTGTTCTATGTCACAAAGAACGACTGACTAAAATCAATACTTGTTAAATAGCAGTACCATTTAAATTGAACGATGGAATAGACATTCCATCGTTCAATTAAAAAAAAAAAATTAAAAATAAACTACATACGGGGAGACCCCGTACGAAGTTTATTTTTAATTATTTTCATTAATATCCATTTATAATCCTCAGATGATGATCAGCAGTGGTGGATGGACCTGTTACTTCATTATGGGCATGTCCTTTGGCGCCTCGACAGTGTTCATACCACAGATAAGAAAGGAGGCTAACTCCTTTGATGCTGTTAGTGAATCTAAAGCTTCTTGGATACGTGAGTAGCTTGTTTGTAACACCTGCAACAGAAATAGGTGTCTTAAATAAAGACTTAAGAAATCTAACAAATAGAAATTCGTCGAAGAAAGCAATGCAATTAGATATTTAAGAAGAGAATCATTTTAAAAAGTGAAACTGAATAAGACTCCTAAGCAAAATCACGTAGCATGTTGACTCAATACGACAATAGTGTCAGGCGTTTCAAAAACTTAAATATTACCTAGTGGCACGAGCTTGAAAAATTTAAAGTAATTTAAATAATTGCCCATTTTACTGCTATATATAACTATAAATCTAACACTATTTTTCTTTATTTTCCAGCTGCCATCATGGTTTACTCAGGCCTACCTTGGACCTTCATACTACCAATCTTCATGAAGTTTATCGGACGAAAGTACACGTTTATGTTTGTCACTATCAGCAATCTGATCAGCTTCGTGGTTTTCTACTTAAGCGTCACTGTCAATCAAATCATAATTAGTCAGGTGATAAATGGCATCAACACTGGATCCCACTTCACCGTGTCAGTCATGATCATCACAGAATATACCTCACCTAAGCACAGAGGATTTTTCTTAACTGTGAAATCTGCAACTCTCTTCTGGGGCATCTTTATGTCGAATGCCATAGGGACCTTTTTTCATTGGAGAAACATTGGCATCGCTGGTATTATATGCAGCGCCTACGGATTATTGATAGCAATCGTTCTCCCAGAATCACCTTTTTGGCTGGCTACAAAACAACGCTTTGAAAGGTGTTCGGACACTCACAGATGGATGATGGGGCAAGGCAAGCAAGCGGAAGCAGATTTAGATAAACTGATTAACTATCAGAAGAATCTCGTTCTGGAGGAGAAATCTAAGAGTTTTGAGTTAAAAGGATATATTACTGGATACTTACGAGTGATATCATCAAGGCAGTTTTACAAGCCTTTGATTTTATGTTTGATAGTGCACTCTTTATATATTTTTTCTGGAAAGGTAGTGTTTAGCGTGTATGCTATAGATATTATAAGTAAGATAACAGCTGGACATCATATATCGCCGTATACAGCCATGTTAGTATTAGATGGTGTAACAGTATTCTGCATGTATATAGGGTGTTTAGTTGCAAAAGTGCTACCAAGAAAGAAATTACTAATAGGCTCATCTTTAGTAGGAATCGGCTTCCTTCTATCGATTTCTTTGTACGCATATCTAATCAAACTATCGCTTGTAGTTGAGAATAATTACTTTGCTATATTTTTGTTAATAGGTTACTCAATAGGACTTTGCTTTGGTCCTGTTATTTTGACACAAACGATTTCCGGAGAATTGGTTTCTATTGAAGCCCGTGGTCTTTCGTCATGCTGTATGGATTTATCTTCTAAGATACTTTTAGGAACTTTAGTTAAGTTGTCACCATTCTTATTTAAATCATGGGGTACTCATGGTGCTTTCTTATTCTTTGGATTATCTACATCGTTCTTTTTGTTCTTGATTTATACATTCTTGCCTGAAACTAAGGATATGACGTTGCAAGAGATTGCTGAATGGATGAAGGGTAATAAGAAAAGTACTATCTTGCCAGAAGAGGATAACTTCTTACCACCTGAAAAGAGTTAAATGGAAATGATAGTATTATTTTTGTACTTTTTAAATCAATTAAATTATCTGATTATAATAATATCTAAGTAACACAGCTTAAGGCATGATTATGTTTAAAATACTTTTGCCAAAAAACAGATTTAATATTTTTTGTGTATATGTCTATTTATTCCGACCTAATTTGACGGAACTATTCCAATTTTCACTGGAAAATTGCTGATATAATACAAAATTTAAGAATTATAAGTAGGGATCAGATCAAAAAACTAAAATCAAATTGTCACGAGAAAAATTAGTTTTTTTTTTTTAATTTTACGCGAATGAGGCCGTAGCTAGTTAATTAATGCATGAAACTAGTCATTAACTTCACCTTATTTAAGTGAAGATTTTTTTGTTAAAAACCTTTTAGTTTATCGATGTAGTGTAGAATATGAAACTATTTAGTATGCCTATTTTAATTAAGTAAGAAGTTCTCAAATAGTATTCTTGTTCACAGAACAAGAACGATGTTTTGGGAACTTTCAAAGAAATAAACAATGATGAATGAATTGCTTGTTTTATTACTGGTATCTTTTTAGGGTTCTATCCCAAACGGTAACCAATGGAACTATTACCAAGCCTCTGCTGGCCGTCCGTCTTTCGATCCAAACGCCCATCGGTTCGTCTATCAGCGGGCTGTATCTTAGGAACCGTAAAATGTAGACAGTTGAAATTTTCACAGAGTATGTATTCCTATTATTGCTATAACAACATATCGACGCTTGAAAGCCAAACCTCACTAAGCGACATTGAGTAAACTTTGAGACCGATTTAAAGATCACATTTTTTTTTTTAACTCATTAAAATCTATTTGTTCGATTAAAATGATGGTAACACTCGTAGGAATCATTTATTTTATTACTATTCAAATTGTCAAAATAAGGCACCTGTCAATTGCAATTCTGTAAACATGGCGAAGTGAACACTTAGGCGAAGTGAACGACAAGTGAGCTGTCAAATGATACAAACAAGATGGCGCATAGACTAATTTAAGGCGTGACAGCTCCCTAGTCGTCACTTCAATTAGGTAATCATGGTAAGATGTCGACAGAATGGACTGGCAGGTTAAATAAGTCATCTGTAGTGTGTGCAGTAACATGTAAAAATAGGTATATTAATTTAGATTAGAATATTGATCTGATTGTTAAAATGAATCAAGTAAATTTATCTAAGCATTATTTGATGATTCTACTATTTTTAAAACAAGGATCCCATTCGTAAAAACTAGAAAAAAAAGAGGGTTTTTTTACAGATTGCGGGTGACACGCGAAAGCGAACGTTGTTAAAAAAATAGTTAGAATAACTCTATGATTGTAAAAATCCATGGGCTACTTTTCCTTACGAGAGTCATACCGTGGGATTGAAAAGAGCATTTATCTTGTTTAGTCAATAGAAACAAAAATATATTCAGTCATAAATGTCATGCCTTTTTATGGATGGAAAATCATCAATTAATGACTCCTTCCGCTTTGGGCGAAGTAGAAGGGAGTGTCAGACTCTTACTGACTTAAACCCATCCGTGTTCCTCTTAATGCCCTTTGCGTTCCAGGGCCGCGGTGACTCGTCTGAACAAAGTCCGCAGCCCTGGAATCCGCAATCCTGGTTAATCCGGGTGGGCCATTCGAGAATTGGTGTCCGCCACGGATACATTATATCACCACTCTTTTTTAACGTAACGTTAGAAGGTTATGTAAACGTTAGTTTACCCGGGTATAACTAGTACTATTACCCAAGCCTTCTGGACGAAGTCCAAAAATTAAATCAAATTTATTTTTGTATTCGACGTTCCGCGTTGGTACAATGTTAGCGGGAGATCATTTGACAAAATTTGTGCTACGTCCTCTGCGTGAGAGATCTGTTTGGGAGTTGCTGCCGCTTTTTGATGATGCAACACCTAACATTACCCAGCCAGTGTTGGGAAGACCTAGATAGATGTATACCTACCTACGAGTTAGAGCCGAAAACAAACTAAAATTGATATAGCATTACCATAACAATATATACCGAGCTCATAATGTGTATAACTCTTGAGGACTGGACAGACGGTGTGCGATTGTGCCAACATGACCTCTAGCCTGCCTCTAGCAGGTAAAAATGGCGAGAATTTACTAAAAAAGAGATCTTATCTGTTCGTAATACTACATGCATGACCACCCTGGCAAAAGCATACAGACTTAGGGTGGATTTCATCAATCTGAAACTAAACACGATCAGCTTAATGATCTATGTTAATGGGCTGTCAGTGTCATTGTTTTCTATGAAATATTGACACTGACGGCCCGAGCTCAAGGAAGAGCTCGTGGCTAAATAATAACAGCAGCACAGGTCGATCTTCAAGGTTAAGCAACGCTTGCCGAGGTTGGTCTGTGTATGGGTGACCATCTTAATATACCGAGTTTCTGCCGTGCCTCGGAAAGAACGTTAAGCTGTTGGTCCCGGCTGTCATTTGGACATTGTTGGCAGTCGTTACGGATAGTCAGAGGCCAGAAAATCTGACACCAGTCTTACCAAGGAGTACCGTGTTACTCAGTTAATGGGTAGTGGAGGTCTGGTAGGCCGCTCCATGTAAAATACTGGTATTCACCCGAATCCGGTTTGACTAGAAGCCGACTCCAATATAGTTGGGAAAAGGCTAGGCAGATGATGATTGACACTGAAAACTCTTTAACGCAACTTGATCGCGATCAGTGTCTATGTCAGGAAAATTGAACTAAAAAAACATTAATCACATTTGCAATGGTGTGATATGTGAATGTGATTTTTAATTGTACTAGCTGACCCGCGCAACTTCGTTTGCGTCGAATTTTTCCATTAATGCTCTGCTCCTATTTGTCTTAGCGTGATGATATATAACCTTCCTCGATAAATGGGCTATATAACACTGAAAGAATTTTTCAAATCGGACCAGTAGTTCCTGAGATTACCCTCTACATACAAACTTACAAACATACAAACTTACAAACAAATTTTACCTCTTTATAATATTAGTATAGATTACTTACCATGACTTTTTGAGATTGTGGTTGAGCACAGTGACATCTAAATGATAACTACAGTACTAATACAACCTCATATTGATTGAATCATTGATAGCCTGTGCGTAAACTTAAAGATGGCGCTTTACAGGTCTCATAAAATAATTTGTTTAAAATGTTGTCATAAATTGCTTAAAAAAAATACGTTTTTGTAAAAATTAAACTGTTTAGTTAGAATAGCTTTTCAAAGTCTGTTTTGTGATCTAATCCGTATAGATCTGAGTTTAGATGTTAGCGCCATCTACCGTGTAGTTTACAAACTATATCGATTGTATGGATTTAAAACAGATTGGATAGATGGTGCTGCTATCACAACAGTACTAAAGTTTTCAAATCAAAATCGGTAGTGAATCAAACACATTCTGTTGAGCTCAAGCCGATGGGGTTTTGTCCACTAGCTCTATGTTGAATTGGCACGCAATTAGACAATGTTTTGAAATCGGACATGGGATAGTAGGTATTTTTCATCCCGGGTGTACATTTCCATTTGAAATTAGATAGGTATGTTTTGACAGAAGCTAGTATTTAGTAGGTAGTACTTAATTTTTGTTCCTCATATTCTTTGCCTGCAGTTTTAAAAAAATTAATATATACCTACCTAAATTGGTGCATAGAATTCGCAACGAAGTCATTCGCCAGAGAACTAAAGTCACTGACATAGCGCATAGTAACAGCATGATGAAGTAGAAGTGGGCCGGCCATGTCTGTAGACGGACAGACGGACGATAGAGCCGCATGTGGGCAAACGTAGTGTGGGACGCCCTGCGGTACGATGGACCGATGATTTGAAGAAGGTGGCTGACAGCGGATGGACGCGGTCTGCTCGGGACTGGGATCGTAGCGTGATGTTATATAACTAATAGCCTTTCTCTATAAATGGGCTATCTAAAACTAAAGTAATTCGAACCCGTAGTTTTTGAGATTGAGCGCGTTCAACCAAACAAACAAACTCTTTAGCTCAGGTATAGATTTACAAAATAAATATATCATTCGACCAAGTTTTGAACAGCCTAGGCCCTACAAGTCCTACAAGCTCCATGTTTTTAATGAGTATTTTCTGAAATGTCAAGCACCAGGTAGCAGCACTGAGGTGTCAGTCCCAAACAACCTATCAAATCGCTTGTTTTTTGACATTTGTTTAAGGCCGTACCCTGACCAAATAACCTTGAGCATTTTTTTCCTCAATAACAGCGCAAGAGATACAATAGCGAATACGCAGAATCTATACTAATATTATAAAGCAGAAGAGTTTGTTTGTTTGTTTGTTTGTTTGGTTGAACGCGCTAATCTCAGGAACTACTGGTCCGATTTGAAAAAATCTTTCAGTGTTAGATAGCCCATTTATCGAGGAAGGCTATAGGCTATATATCATCACGCTAAGACCAATAGGAGCGGAGCAGTAATGAAAAATGTTACGCAGACGACGTTGCACGGGTCAGCTAGTGTTGAATAAAATCGTTATTTTGAAGCCAAGATTATGTAGAAATTTAGTATATTTTTAATAAGTTGATATTTCTTTTGGATAAAGAGTTAATAGCTCCCAAAAACTGCACAAAAAACGGCGCTACGTTTTGCTCGGGGACGCGCCTTTCAATGTTGCTACTGTTAAAGTCACTTTTTCAATGAAGAGGACCTCTCGCCTATGTTGCACCAACTGGTGGAGTAAATTTTCCTGAAAACCCTCATTGAGTAACCACGAGAGAAACCACAATTAATAAACTTCGAATCGTCAGTCATGCGTCAGCATGAGCATAAAATTATTTACCAAAGAACTGCAAAACAATAAGGATAATAATAAAATAAAAGCACAAGTACATCAGGAGTATTTATTTTCCTTATAAATAGATTATTACGTCACATATTTTACACTATTTACAATAAGTTACAGACAATATTAATAACTAGGAGTTACATTTTAATCATTTACATTGATAAATGCTTATTTTTTTTATATTTTAAATATTCGACGGCAGTTTTTTTTTGTGTCCCGCATAAGGACATGTCCAGACGCAGCGATTGAATTTAACACAGCAGATTACCAGGTGGTATAAAAAAGATAATTTTAATATGCAAAATGTTTATTCATTGGTCAAATTTCATTACGGTATAAGTCAATATCATGGTACATATAGTCTAACACATTTGGTTTAACATAAAGGAAATATAATTATTGTTTTGAGTGATAAGTGTGCCACACAGTAGGTACTAGGATGCAACGTTATCAAAACGTAGTACCGATGCTTCCTTTTGTGGTTAAGTGACGTTGGGTAATTGACAAAAGTTTGTTTTTATGCCCATTTTATTTGTTGACAAATTGCGTCACACAATTTGTCAAATATACCTTTACCCGTTACTAACCACGTTACACTAAATATTTCATAAAACTATCTTACTTAAGCGATCACAAATATAGTTGCTGTCAACAATAAAGTTGCCTGGTCTGTACAAACCCTTTTTCTCTTTTACAGTTAATTTCTTATAAAATTGAGATATCGAGAACATCGGGTCTGGATATCGGAACTTCCGAGGTTTCGGAGCTCGGAAGTGACCCCACTGTCTTATTCCGGGCTGAGTTGGGGGGGCGAGGGGTCATCACGAGTACTTTCCGTTGCTGTTTTGTCTACCCCACGTTGTGGTGTTGGATTTGCCGGCGCCAAACGTTGGGGCCATACCCGTGGGTGACTGGGGTGGTGTGAGAGGCATGAGATTCGTAGCTGGGTGGTAGACCTTCGCTGACATCGTCATACCATCTGGAATAATAGAAAAAAAAATTGTTAATAACATGTTAACACGTCTGAGGAGGTAATCAGAAGTGAAAAAAGACACATTTGGCCAGTGATGACTTCAACAGAACTTTGCGTCGCGACAAGCAAAGAACCACAAATGACAATGATATTTTCAAATAAAATAACTTTGAGTGATACCTTTGAATAGGCTTGTTTCCATCATCCACAAATTGCAAAACTATTTAGTCCGTCAGATAGAGTATTGAAAAATAATGGACACGTATTTTTTTTTACTGTAAATCAATGATTATTGCCAAAGATAAAACACATCAAAACTCGGGAGTGGGGGCTCGTGACGTCACGACCCGCAAAAAATTATGCCAGGGTGTGACGTATTGAGAATTTTAAAAGCGTCGTAACTTCGTCAATTTTGGTTCCCGTAACAAAATAAAAAGTACGGGTCGAATATTTTTTGATAATCTAACTGTCGGACTAATTAGATTTTTTCAGGACACAAGCCTATTGTCTATCCCAATCCCTTTAAACCAGAGTATATAATCACTGCGTCGTACTCGTTCTTAAGAGGGCGCATTCCGTCCACTAGCGCCGCCAATTGTTTTTTATTAATTGTGGTAAATTTAAGACACGTAGATAAAAAACCGCTCTGTAGTGTTCTGAAGAAATGTATTTATTATTTTTTGAGAGTTATGTTTTGTACTTTAGTACATAAATAGTTGCCAAAGTCGATATTTTTGCTAAAAGTGGCAATTTTTAGCAATAATTGCCGTTTTGGCTAATTAGCCATGAGTTATGTATTAAAAATTGCTTTGCTTTGCAGAACACTACAGAGCGGTTTTTTATCTACGTGTCTTAAATTTACCATAATTAATAAAAAACGATTGGCGGCGCTAGTTGACGGAATACACACCCTTAAGGATCCGAAACGTGCGTCCGTCGACCCTCACCATAGGCTTGGACCACAAATTCAAGGTTGCTCAGCGCAGTGGAACGAGCAATGCTCGGGGTTTCTATAGTGGATATTCGCAACGAAGTCATTTGCTAAAGATCAAAAGTTTTTGGGGGGAGGCTAACGTTAAGGAGAATGCTCCAACCAGCCCGCGAAATTCAAATTTATTTACGTTTTTTTGCAATTTGTAGGCCAGTGCTAGGTTGTATGTTGATTCAAATATTATTAGCGGCTGTAAGACGTATATAGTTACAGAATTAGAATCATCAAAATTATCAATACAACGCTCTTAAGTTCATAAAGCTGTAGGAATGACTTTTTCTGTTTTTTTTTTTGTTCCTATACCTTTATGAACTTGGAGTTTTGGATTTGGCCCTGAAGGCACACTTTAAAAATTCACCCTGTTTTGGGACATTCGCCTACGAGTAGGTACCTGCATACTTTTACCCTTGACTATATCTACATACAAAAGTGGTTTTCCCTAAACAACCGTCACGCAAGGTTATATGAACAAAGACCTAATTGGCAACAGGCCACCGATCGCCAACTGTTAGTGGCCCAGTGACTGCACCGGGGTTTGCCAGTCGCATCTAGTGTTTATTTTTAACCGACTTCCCGAAAAGGAGGAGGTTCTCAATTCGGTTGTATTTTTTTGTTATGTTTGTTACTTCGTAACTCCGTTAGTTATGAATCAATCTGAATTTTTTTTTTGTCCTCCAAGTAATCGAAATTACGTTTTTGCTATCCTGCGACTTTGCAGTGGTGTTGTTAGGTGCTGGGTAAAACAGCTGTTTCATACATTTTCATTGGCTAAATACTGCATTTTGTATGAAACAGCTGATATTTTTTTCGAGATTTCGGAGTTTTACCAAAACAAAAGTTGCTTATAATCATGTGTACTTTCACTGCCTAAGAGGTTTCGGGTATTTTTTCAATTTCCCTGTATAGCCTATAAGCTTTCTCGATAAAAATGGGCTATCTAACACTGAAATAATTTTTCAAATCGGACCAGTAGTTCCTGAGATTAGCGCGTTCAAGCAAACAAACAAACGCTTCAGCTTTATAATATTAGCGTCGATATTATCACACTTACTATTGGAGTGGGACCTGGCGTAGGTTTGCTTGGTGTTGTAGTCTTTGGTGGGTGGCATTTTGAAGGCTGTAACAAAAGAAATGGATGTTAGTTTAAAAAAAAGACAGCGGAAAAGTGCGAGTCGGATTCGCGCACGAAGGGTTCCGTACCATTATCTATTTATAAAAATGGCAAAAAAAATGGCCCCTTAAATATTTATTTTATGCTGTTTTTTTAATATTTTTTGTTATAGCGGCAATAGAAATACATCATCTGTGAAAATTTCAACTGTCTAGCTAACGCGTTTCTTGAGATATAGCCTGGTGACAGACAGACAGCGAAGTCTTAGTAATAGATAATGATAATGTTGTGCACACCTATAAGTGATGTATTTACACAGAATTGTAGACTTAAGATTTCTTGTTATTGCCATAATTGTAAATATGTCGTTGGTGTGCCTTAATAATAAATAAATAAATAAATAAATAGGGTCCCGTTTTTACCCTTTGGGTATGGAACACAAAAAAAAAAAGTTTGTGTACATGCATTGAAAAGTCTACAAACTAAACTCTCTATCTCTCTTTATAAACTCTTTTTAACCGACCTCAAACAAAGGAGGAGGTTCTCAATTCAAAAATGAAATTGCGTATTTTGCTTTCCTGCGGTTTTGCAGTGGTGTTGTTAGGTGTGGGGTACTTACTACTAAAAAGTGAAAATAACTTGAATTTCGGAGGTCGGTGTCAAAATACGGAGAAACTACCAAAACACAGACTTCTGAAATTTAACGTTATTTTTACATAGTAGTGTTTTTTTTTTAAATTTGGAAGTTTATAGTTGTAAATGTTTATTAATTAACCTAATTAATATTGTATTAATTGCGTTTCTGGTTGTTCTTTTAAATCCACATTGCACCTACCACTATTATTCTCTGCGTCTCCCAAAGGTAGACTGGTAGAAAATTCCTAAGGCATTAAGTCCGACTCTGTACATGTGCATGCTTAAAGTATTAAAACATTGCAGTGTTTAACTAAGATTTGCTTAAGTAAGTACAACTTATGACGACACGGTTCGCGCAGTGGTTCAGCGCTTGGCTGCTACGCTGCGTGTCACGGGTTCGATTCTCGCACTGAACAAATATTTGTATGGCCTACAGATAGTTGTTCCGGGTCTGGCTGTTTTTGCAAGTGAGTTGTATGTTTGTGAACGCACCCACGATACAGGAGAAATTCCTAGTGTGGGCGAACGTTTTTTTTTATAAATAAATAAATGTTAAGTAAAGAACCGATGGAGCTCCAAATATATCTGAGTAGTAACGAGCATCGAATCAAGATATAAGGGGGCCGTTAATAATAAATGATGGTATTTATCTCCCGCAGTCGAAGGGTGTACTGTATACGTCATAATGCGATCATGCTCATCCGTTGAATTGAAGGCATACGGAGAAATCTATACAAATACTATCTGACCTGGCAATCGTTGTTCAGCCATATATTAAAATAAAAAACGTTTTTGCAAAAAACTACAACCGACTTCCAAAAACAAAACACTGAAAGTAGCTATAAAATAACTAATTTTGGGAAGTCGGTGTTTTTGATATTTTTTTTCGTTTTTTCACACCGACTTCAGAAATTAAAGTTATTTTATACTTACTTTGTAGTGTGAAAATGGCCGTTCACTCTCGCTTTGAAGGCAGATGGGTTATATGTGGACGGGAACACCGACGATGGCAGAGAGTTCCACACTTTGGCTGTGCGCTTTTAATGAAAGTGGAGGTGAAGCCCCGGGTACCTACCACTAGTCGGGATATTTTTTTAATTTTTTTTTTATACAAAACGGGAAAACTCTTGGCCCAAATCTTAGAAAGTGATGATTAGGCCGAAGATGGAAGCGAGCTTCACCTGGAATCCTCTAACACAGAGGAACTGGCTATCATACCTCTAACTGCCGGAACACAACAATGCTGTTAACATAGTTGGTGGCTGTTAACATAATTGGATGGTGACAGACTTAGACATGGTGGTGAACCGAGCAAAAAGTTTGCCGCCGCTGGGAGTCGAACCCGCGACCTCTGGGTCTGAATCAGGTGGTATAGCCAATAGACCACCCGGGGACCACGTGTAGGGATTCGCTGAAGGGTGTTCTCCTACGGACGCGGGTGACGCGGCCCACAAAATATATCCAGATATCTTAAATACATAGGTACTTATAATTGACTTAAATCACTATGCGTCAATAGAACAGATCCAGATTTCCCCAGTGCACAATAACTGTAAGTTATATAATTACGAGTAAAAAACAATTACGGTAGTTAATTGTTATGACGCTATTCATGAATGACAAAGGGTGGATTTCACCAATAAAACTGCAGTGCGATTCTGTAGACATGTCGAAGTGAACGACAAGTGAGCTGTGAAACCAAACTAACAAGATGGCATGACAAGACACTTTTCGTTCACTCCACCTAAGGAATCACGGTGAGATGTCAACAAAATCGACCGGCTGATCGCGATCAAGCTGCGTTCAAGCTGCGTTCAAGAGTTGTCTGTGTCAATATTCCATAGAACATAATGACAATCCCGTAAACTTGGTCCATAATGTTGATCGCGTTCAGTTTCAGATTGATAAATCCGCCCTAAATGACAAGCACCTAACTCTCTGATGGTATCTCTTAGAGCTTAGAATTCTGACAGGGTTGCGGAATTTGTTCAAAAGAGTCACCGCGGTCCTTTATCTGAATGGCCTCTCGCAGGTCAACTTGGAAGGTTGTCAAATGCTTAACCAGCCTGTGGCGACCTTAATATAACTATTAAAGTCTCCAGGCAGGGTCTATTCAGCATTTGAAGGAACACGGTTTGGTGTTAGTCAGTAAGAGTATCACACACATTCACACTCTCTGCCGCTTCGCCCTGAGAGCAGGCGATGACTAAGCGTTTACAAACGTCTTTTATAATGCGTACGGCAAAGGAGTGGAACTCTCTGCCTGCGACTGTTTCCGAACGCTTACAACCCTAATCTCTTCAAAGTTAGAGTGAACGGGCTCCTTCTTGGTAAGCTTGCTCCATCGTAGACTTTTTCTCTGTCATCTCTGACCAAGACTATAGTCAAAAGCAAACCCATCAAAAAAGAAAAAAAAAATAATTTATCAACCAAAACAAATCGTTTATAATGAATTTACAGTTAACTTGAAAATATGTTAAATGATTTACAACGATGTTAAATTCATGTATTTACTATCCAACAGATAAAAGTGAAAATTATGACAAGGTCACTGACCCGATTATGTTTGTTATACAAATAAAGAAACAGGTGACCATTGGCAAACGCTGGGTTCCCCGCAATAGAAAATAGTATCATGAATGATTTAAGGGGAATTCCCTTTTGAGCGTATCGATCGATGATTGGACTGCATTGCAACTTGCTATCAATTAAATGTATTAACTATAGATTATTTTAAGATACATACTTAAGCACCCAAAGTGCTTAGTGGGCTGATAAAGATAACAATGGGTGTAAATATCACTTATTTATGTAATACGAGCTGATGCCCGCTTGACAAATTATATACTAAAACCTTCCTCAAAAACCACTTTATCCATTGGTGAAAACAGCATGAAAATCGGTGCAGTAGTTTTTGAGTTTATCGCGAACAGACACACAGACAGACGCGGTGGAAGACATAATTATGTAGTGATAGTTATGTAATAATATCTGACCCGTGCAACATCATCTGCGTCACATTTTTCTTTAACGCTCTGCTCCTATTTTTTTTTTACTTTTGACAGGCACGCGTTTGACCACTATCTCACCGGATGGTAAGCAATAATGCGGTCGAAGATGGAACACGCTTGCCTAGAAGTAACCTATTCACTCTTGACTTAAAGACTCCCAGGTTGTAGCTATCAGGAAACAGACTCCAGCTTGAGGGTGCGTGTGGGTGGGATGTCCACCATGTACCGGTGGCGCATTGCCGTTCGTCTTGTGGTACAATGATGGAACGGGCTTGCCGGAATTAAATTATGCAATTCCGTCGCACATTCTGCAAAATGCAACCGGTAGAAAACTGACAGCAACTCGGCGTCGATGCTCAAGACTTTGGAGCTTCGACTCGACGAGCCACAATTGACTCAAGGTTATTATTGGTCGTAGCGAGATGTTATATAGCCTATAGCTTTCCTCGATAAATGGGCTATCCAAAGCTAAACGACCTTTTCAATTCTCAGTAGTTCCTGATATTAGCGTACACTCAACTTTATCTTCATCATATTATTATAGATACCATAAAGTAGGTAATCTACAGTAGTACGGTACCTAGGTACAGTAGGTAGGTTTATTGTTATAAACGGGCAGAACCCTAGACTCTCAGTACTGCAAAATTTTAGAAGAAAAAAAACCAGATTACAATTTGGCTGACCCGGGAGTCGAACCTAAAACTACAGCAAAACTTTTATCTATTGAACTAAACAAAATACGTTACGTACTATACCCTCGTGAACACTTGAAGATATAATTCATATAGATGCACATAACATTTTGATGCCCAACAAAATTGAAAAGAAAAAATCCTCAAGTGTGTGTAAGCGCCTTAATAGAACATTTATTAACCAATTTTTCCCTTGAACGATTCAGTCTTAATGCTTAATATAACGATAATGCAGGAGATACGGTATTGATGACAACTACACGACTTATAAAAGTCTTAACTGGAGATCCGAAACTGCGAAAATGAAGCTTAGGTGTGAGGTAAAAGGTGGATAATGCGCTGCGTTCAGTATTAATAAAATTGAGTTCGATACTTTCACACAGTGTTATCATATTTTCATTTATCGGGGAATTTTATATACAAAAACATACAAACACAATCGAATTTCAACTCTTTGATCAACAACGTAAAGTTGAAATTGGTGTAGCGATAAATTTGAGTTATGACGTTAAAGGTATAGCCACATCTATATTCAAGCGTTGTCTGAAAAGATTTATTTCATAGGAAAAGAAAAAGACGTACGTTGGGGGTAAGGGGGGAGGATATTTGTAAAATTGATTATCTTTGACGTTCCTTTGATGGCATCCCTTTGAATATGAAACAGCCGATTGGTTTTAATTTAATTCTTGAGGAGGCTTTGATTTTTTGAGCTTTTTGACGATTATCTGTTTCGGTACACAAAGCCTTTATTGGCTGGATTTTTAAGTGAAGCTGCGTATTTATCATAAAGACTTGCAAGTCCGTGACATCTTTTTAGGGTTCCCTATCCGAGGGGTCACCAACAGAACCATATCTGTCCGTTCATCCGTCTGTATCGGCAGCAGGCTGTATTTCAAGAATCGTAATAAGAAGACAGTTGAAATTGTCACAGAGTGTGTATTCCTATTGCCGCTATCAAACCACATTTTCAGATTTGAATTAAATTAAAAATTAAAGGGGACTCCGATACAAGATACGTGTACTTTTTCTGTTTATGGTACCCTCTATGTGAGAGCACTCGGTCGGATTTTTTTAATATTGATAGGATTGCAACTTGCCTAGAACTGCAGTGCGATTCTCTAAACATGTCCAAGTGAACACTTAAGCGAAGTGAACGACAAGTGAGCTGTCAAACCCTAGTCCTATCAATATTATATGATTATGATAGGATCGCAACTGCCACCAATAACTATCTCACCTGCAGATGGAAAGGGATGATGTGGGTGACGATGGAGCAAGCTAATAAAGCTAAGCTAATTTCTGAAAAACAGAAAACAGTGTACAGAAATTTCCAAAGTCGTAAAGAGTAATGACAAATCATATTCCAAGGAAAAGTTCACATCTACTGCATTAACAAATAACTGTGGTGTGCCTCAAGGTAGCATTCTCGGCCCATTACTTTTCTTACTTTATATAAATGATCTTCCAGAAACTACTTTGCAGAAATGTGTCCTATTTGCAGATGATACTACACTTATTATAAAATGTCAAGATAAAAATGAATACAAATCAGTTATAGAAAAGACCTTATCAGACATCATAAGTTGGATGGAAGATAATAATTTAAATATAAACGTAAATAAAACGAAAGTAATTCAATTTAACTCTTATAATTCCAAAAAATTGCCTTTATACATTATTTGTAAAAACGGAAAAGTACAACAAGTAAATGACCAAAAATTTTTAGGACTTATTGTGGATAACCATCTTAACTGGAAAAGTCATGTGGAACATATTTGTCAGAAACTAGACAGGTTTGTGTTTGCTTTAAAAAAGCTAAGACAAAATGTATCTGTAGAAGCTGCTCTGTCAGCTTACCATGGTTATGTGTCATCTGTGCTAAGCTATGGAGTAATAATGTGGGGCAACTCGACCGACGCCGACAGAGTTTTTAAACTTCAAAAACGGTGCATACGAGTTATAAACAAGGCGTGGTTTTTAGACAGCTGTAAACCTTTATTTCAAAAATATAAAATTCTTCCATTGCCCTGCAAGTATATAAAAGACATCTGCATTTTTACAAAGAAGCACATGCAATACTTTAAGCAACGTAGTGAGGTTTTGCCAAGGCAAAAAAGGGCTAAATTCAACTACTTATTGTATCAACCACCCAGTCACAAAGATATTAAAAAATGTATACAATATGTGTGTTTTGATTTATAATAACATCCCAAATTAACTGAAATTTTTACAGGGTAATATATTTAAAACAAAATTGACAGACTGGTTACAAAACAACTGTTTCTACAGTATTAGGGAATTTATGGAAGTAGGTAAAATGTAATATTTTAATTAACTAATAAAAAGGAATGTTGACGATAAATCTGTATACAATAATTAAGAGAATCGAATTTATGAAAGCTGTATAATTATAATAATAATAATAATTATAATTGCATGGAGAATGACATAAATATAAACAATTTGCACGCTTGCTTGCAGGCAGAATACAGTGACTTTTAGGTTATAAGAACTTTCCTTGTAAACAATGTATTTCTTGCAAATAAACATTTTGATTTGATTTGATTAAGGAATAGGTGGTATTTAGTTTTTATACTTTTTTGTTTAATTTTGTGTTTGTGCGTCAATTCTGGCGAAATAAATGTATTTTAGCTAATTAAGCTAAGGAATAGGTGGTATTTAGTTTGTAATTTGTTTTTTTTTTTTTTTTTGTTTATTTTGTGTTTGTGCGTCAATTCTGGCGAAATAAATGTATTTTCTTTCTTTCTTTTTTTAAGCTTGCCTAGAACTGCAGTGCGATTCTGTAAACATGTCCAAGTGAACACTTAAGCGAAGTGAACGACAAGTTTAGTCGACAAGTTTAGTGAGCTGTCAAACCATACAAACAACATAGTATGACAGCTCACTTGTCGTTCACTTCACTTAAGTGATTACGGTGCGATGTCAATACAATCGACCTGCTGAAGTGCTTACGTTACTCTTGAGTTAAAAAACCTCCGGCTGTAGCTACCGACACAGACTTCAAACAGACACGAACTGCTAATGTCCTTGATTTTAAAGTTAACTTTAAGTTATATAGTCATTTTATGAATAGTTAAGTTAAAACCGAGACTTATTCCTTACCGCAACAAAGCCCGTGTTGGGCTTACCAAAATAACATTTTCGAGTTTCCTTATTTGTCTTATCGCTTTGGTACATTATTAATTGCCTGAAAAAGAAACAGAAAAAAAGTTTGATTGGTGATCAAACTTTTTTTCTGTTTCTTTTTAAGGAAATTAACAACTTGATTTATTCGTTTGTTATGGATGAATGACTCACGATCCTATTTTATTATTCTCTATCTACCGCTATACCTTGTCTACCAGTAGTGCCGTTCTCTAAGGATTTCATCGTGCAAAGTAAGGTGAGGTGAACGTGAAGTCAGCTGTCATACCATACAAATAAGATGAAATTACAGCAGTGCGATTCTGTAATTATGTCGAAGTGAAGGCTTTTTTTATATTGATAGGCATACGTTTGACCGTTATCTCACCTGATGTTAAGCGATGATGCGGTCTAAGGCGGAGCACGCTTACCTAGAAGTAACCTATTCACTCTTGACTTAAATACTCCCAGGTTGTAGCTATCAGGAAACACAGACTCAGGCAGGGAATTCCACTCCTTAGCTGTACGCATAATGAATGTATTCCCAAAACGTTTTGTGCGTATAGGTGGGATGTCCACCATGTACCGGTGGCACATCGCCGTACGTCTTGTGGTCCGATGGTGGAACGGGCTTGGCGGAATTAAGTTATGCAATTCCGTCGCACACTCCCGAAAATGTAACCGATAGAAAATCGACAGGCCAGTAACTCGTCGTCGATGCTCAAGACTTTGGAGCTTCGATTCGACGAGCTTATCATCGCCGATGATCCTATTGGCTCGTTTTTCAATTGAATCGAGCTCAAGGCTTGGGTGAAGTGATCACGTAATGAGCTGTCAGTCCATGTAATCAAGATAGGATGACAGCTCATTTCGTGATCACTTCACCCACGCCTTCACTTCAACATGCTTACAGAATTAACCGGCAGTTTACTTCATGCTCACGACACTTAAGTTTACACGTTGAGATGTTACCTTTTTTTTTAAGGTGGGAAATCTTCAAATGTCTCCTTCCGCTATGGGAAGAGCGGGAGATGGGACTCTGGAGACGGCTATGGGGAATTTTTTATCCTTAAAATCTTTGACATATAAAACCGCGGGTAAAAGCCAGTTGTCCATAAACCGTATTTTTGATCTATCATTGACAAATAACCCTGTGTGTTGAATAACTAGCTTTTGTACTCAGCTTTTTAATAAAGATATCTTGTCTAAAATAGAAGCTTCACACAAACGTTATAGAGCGACTCGGGGTGGGTAGTTGTATATTTGTTTAAGATAGCAACTGTATCGGAACGGCGCTTTCACACCGTGCACAGTGTGCTGAAAGTTCGCCATAGTTGAAGCAACGCTCGGCTGTTTGGTGTAGTGTGGACATGCCTTTAGAAATGTTTTAAGTGAAAACTTCTTTAGCGGCGTTGAACACTTTTCTTGGATGGGTATAAAATGTTAAACTCGTGTCAGGACACGTGACCTGAGGCCTTAGTGTGAGTTTTTTCGACTCACGTTCGAACGCGTTCGATTGCGAGCGCGTTAGAATTTAGTATGGGAAATTAGGTTCTACGAGTGACCACCAGGTGGCACTATAACTAAATTCCCATAGTAAATTCTAACGCGCTCGCAATCGAACGCGTTCGAACGTGAGTCGATAAAACTCACACTAAAGCCTCTGATCGAAAATTCGTAAGACGTCAGGACACGTGATCTGTTCGAAAATTCGTAAGACGGATATAATTGTAAATGCACAACGTTAATGTTCAAGTTGTCACTCCCGGAGTGCCGTTGTTTTTTTTTTATGAGACAAGCTCACCACACTATTCCCAACAACTTCAATTTCTGACAGTCAGAATCAAAAGTAATGAGTATTAGAAACGATGTCGCAATTTTTGTTTGTTTTGAAAAAAAGTGAAAAAGTCTCTTCCGCTTTTGTATCCGCATTTTATGAAATAATGTTTTGTGAAAATCTGGATTGAGTCATTCGCATTGAGTGCTTGAAAACGTCCTTGAGAACACGTCATATAATAGATACCAAGTGTTATTCCCGTAACTCCTTGTCAAAATATACAGTAGATATGATTAGGCAAAAATCAGAAGCTAGTAAAGCCCCCGATAAGAAAAAATATCGATAATATTGTAGCTATTGATATCAGTTATACAAGGGTAACAGTTATCAAGAACTACAATGATACATCTATTTTTAGTGATTATTTACTTATGATATTTATACTAAATAGAAAACGAAACGGTCCCAGACTATCGTTATGCAATAGGATCAATAGCTTGATTCAGAAAGCGGTATTTGGACACGGTCCACGGCCTGTATTTTTAGCAAGTTGTTGGTCTCTGGAGTCTAGACTGCCGATAGCTTTGTATTACGGGTCGTTCTATCCCTTGGGATAGTTTTTGATTATTAAATAAAAGTGGATTAGTATTTTACTGACATTATAGTCAAGAGTGAATAAAATTATGTTACTTCTAGGCACGCGACCTCCATCTTCGATCACATTATCACTTACCGTCAGGTGAAATAGTGGTCAAACGCGTGCCTATAAAAAGTAAATTAAAATAAACAAACAAAGAATGTTATTAACATTTGCGTTTCGCTGAAAAAAAAATGATAAGGTAATTAAAAGCGAGACGGATACAAAATATTTACGTGTATGACGTGTTAATTTTTTTCAGTGTGACACATGTGTATGTCTTTACATCAGAAAAATATAAACATACTAGATTACGTTGGCTTAGAATTTTACAATGTAGCTAATTACTTTCAACGTTTTTTTGAAGCGATAGGTAAATTTTATACTGTTGGCATTGTATCAAGTTTATTATTCTTCCCGTTGCGTCACAAATGATACAGAGAGAAAGTAAAAATTGCTTTAGTCGTTTTCTCACCGCCAATAGACTTATGCTAAACAAAAAGGTATGGTTTTTAACCGACTTCCAAGAAGGAGGTCCTCGATACGGTTGGTATTTTTTTGAATGTATCGACACAGTTAGATGTTAGTCTCAATGTTCTATAAGAGTTAGAAATTACAGGTATATTTCATTATATGATTGAGCTTAGGTTTGTGGTTGCCATTTCATGAAATGGTAGAGTTTTTTTTTTCGCGATTTTGCAATAGTGAATATGAATGATTTTTTTTTATTTGCAGTGTGTTATATTTATAAGCTCTAGTAAACAACCATGGAATTATTTTTTAAATACCTTCATCAGCGATGAAGTTATAAAGCTTCAAAGATTACAATTAGAAAGGGAAGTCCGACATGAACTTTGACGTCAAAGGCCATAACGCCTATACTACTGCCATAGAAAACAACGAGCGACAGGGATAGACATATTTGTATGAAATAATTATATCTCGTTTATTTTTCGAGCAGTTTTGTTTCCGTTTTCATTGTCACTATTATAATTTTTGTATATTTTTAGATAAACTTTATAGATAATTAATATTTTTTAATGCATATTCCCTACTGATCATAGTAAAAGTTGGTCATAACTAAATTTTTTTTTGAAAAATGAAACACTCTAATCCTCTCTATTCCAACGTACACCACATTGTTCGTCCTAGATGCAGTAGAGTAGTGTATGTATTTATTTATTCACCCACCTACCATCGGTGACAGCCATTTTGTTTAACAACTGACGTTCTGCATGTTTGTATGTTTGTTTGTGCATCGCTACTGAGATGTTTGATTGTTCCAATGCAGGTATGATATAGTTTGAATTTGAAGTGTTTCTCCAGGTGTAGAAATGTAGTTTTAGATATATTGTATAGCAGATTTATTGTGTCCTGTGGTCCGAGGTGAATTTCATTTTTTTTTTTAAATTTAGATTGGTATGCTCTTGACTCTATTCTGTTTCTTTTTTTTTATACAAAACAGGTAAACTCTTGGCCCAAATCTCACCTGATGGAAAGTGAATACTTCATTTATACGTATTTTAAGCAGTTTTATCATTGATAACGAAACAAGATGACATTGAGTTATTTTCCATTTAGTTGTTGTTTTAATTTATATTGCAGATAGCTTTTATCGTGCAATAGTATAAAGATTGAAGAGTTTAGTCAGCACGGTGCCAGACGTAGGTAAGAACATTTAGCGGAATTTGTTTGAAAGAGTCACCGCGGCGCTGGAACGCAAAGGGCATTAGGAGGAACACGGATGGGTTTTAGTCAGTAAGAGTCTGACACTCCCTTCCGCTCCGCCTAGAGCGGAATTTGAAAGACATACACCCGCACATAGAACCTCCTCCTTTTTGAAGAAGCCGGTTAATTAAAATAGAAGGTAAAAACAGTCACCATTTGAGTGTACATTGTACAGAATCCCTACTAATATTACAAATGCGAAAGTAACTCTGTCTCTCTGTTTGTCTCTTATTCATGCCTAAACCATTGAACCGATCTGTATGAAATTTTGTACAGAGATAGTTTGAGACCCAAGAAAAGGTATAGGATAGTTTTTATCCTGAAAATCCTACGGGAATGGGAAGTTTGAGGATATAATTATATATTATGTATATATTTCGGGAGTATAGATCACGCGGGCGAAGTGATATTTATTTTAAAATCAATAGTTCATCCGTAACGACTGCCAAAGATCTACAAATAACAGCCTATATGGGCTTAGCGTGCTCAGCATGTTAAGATGGTCACCCATCTACAGACCGACCTCACCAAGCGTTGCTTAACCTTGCAGGTCCACCCGGCAGCTGTTATAATTAAGCCACAAACTCTTCGAGAAGAACGCGTGGAAGAGAAAACGTGGCAAAAAATCGTCTAGGTCCACTACGTCAGCACAATTTTATGATGTAACTAGATGTATTAATTTATGGATACTTCCTTCCTATAGTGGCATAACTTTAAAAATCATGGTGTAACCAAGAGGAAGAGCGGCGTTTTTTTTTTGCGAAGATTTTTTTCCTCTTATGAGTGTCAATGACCGCGCCTTAAATTCAACCCATTGATGATGTCGTTGGATCTGTGAGACCCGTAGGTAAACTTAATCTGCCATTCTTAGGATGCTATACTATATTCGCATATTATGCAGAATGTTACCTAATAGTTTTAGCATTTTGCTAGTTATGTTTCATGTTAGATGCATATGCCCCTATGCCTATTAGCAACAACAGACCACTAAAACCAGTTAAAATCAAACACGTAAAATCGGGATAATAAAATATTCCTGTTGCTAAAAACCCAATAACAAAATTACTGATCCTAAATCGAACACGAAAAAGCAAATCTGGTTGGTTACCTATCAAAACCATTAATTCTTACAGCTAATTAATAATAACGAGAGCCATGGAAACAGTGCTGTCCCACCATATTTGTCCCATAAACGACACATGCGCCTAATTATAAAATATCAAATATAATATTTAAACACCACCCCATTGTTAATCTTGATTAAAAAAATACGAACATCAAACAGAACAAAAAGGGTTGGAGTCGCCACCCACCTTACAAATATTAAATTACTCAATATTTCATACCGATACTAATTTCGCTATCTTAACCCTCGCCGGCCGCGGAACGACAGAAAATATTACGAAAAAAAAAATTATACTCGCCAAAAGAAAAAAAACGTCGCAAGCTTAATTGACATTCTTTATGAGCGTCAGTCCTTAGACGAGGATATTTTTTAATTAGATATATTTTATGGGCTTTTTTTTTCGAAAGGGGTAAGCGCGAATAAAGGGTTAACATTTGTTTGAGCCAATGGGGTAGGGGGTTCAATATTAGCCTTTCGTAATCAGGCGGGGAAAAAATGGTCGATTAGGCCCCTCCAACGTTAATTTAGGATCATTGGGCCTACGTGGAAGGTGGACTACCCCTTTCTTAGTTGTCTCTTTAATGTTTTGTTCTCGATGCTTCGAGTTAAAAATGTCTAAGATTTTGTTTTGTTCATTTTCATGTTTGTATTTTTTGCAATTTAATTTTAAATTTTAATTGAAAATACTTATGGATGGGGAATTAGTAATAATTTTTTTTCCAGCCATGCCAAGAAATACCATGTTACCCGGTTTATGGGTTCAAGTGGAGGTCTCGTAGGCAGCCGCTTCACGTTAAATACTGGTATTTAGCTGAATCCGGTTTGACTGGAAGACGACGCCAATGTAGTTGGGAAAAAGGCTAGGCAGATGATTATGACCTATAATTACTAGAAGGCCAATTCTATAACTAAAAAAACTTTTTACAAAAAAGTACAACCGACTTCCAAAAAAAACACTACAAAGTAAAAAATAACTTTAATTTCGGAAGTCGGTGTTTTTGTTACTTTCTTCGTATTTTGACACCGACTTCCGAAATTAAAGTTATTTTTTACTTTTTAGTGTTTTTTTTTGGAAGTCGGTTGTACTTTATTGTTTTTTTATTTTTCACTTTTTAGTGGTGCCCCACACCTAACAACACCACTGCAAAATCGCAGAAAAGCAAAATACGAAATTTCGATTATCAAAGAATCATCTAAATAGTCAAATTACAGGTATTTCGATTTAAAATCCAAAGTTCGTAACCGATTTTGATATGATTTAAATGGGACCAATCTGCAAGTATATCCTTTCAGATAAAACAAGAATCTTTCAAATCGGTTCATAATTGTCGGAGTTATGAGGTAAAAAACATAAAAAAAAAATACAACCGAATTGATAACCTCCTCCTTTTTGGGAAGTCGGTTAAAAAAGGATTTAAAGTCAAATCACAATATCATCTTGGCTACAAATTATTTCGAAAACGATGCGAATGTGAACGATTGTTAAAAATAAAAGAATTGCGTCTGCTTTATTACTAACGAACGATACTCGGTTTTAATCAATAATAGCTAACCACCGTAAGAAGGAATCATCATCCTAATTTTTTTTTTTTTTGGGCCAAGCCCGCCACACATTCCCAACCACTGCAACTCCTGAAAGCCAGAATCAACAGTGGCGACCACCAGAAAAACGCCGAGCTAATGAAGCCCGACGAGTCCCGGAGAAATGATTCAACTGTCTTGGATCCCGCATCGAAATTAATCAGAAAGTACAGCGGAGGAGTAGGAAAGAAATAAATATAATTTCCACTTCCCTCCTTCCTCTACCTACCTACTATCATCCTAATATATAAAATTCTTCCATTAATGAATGACTGACAGACAACGCCCAGCCAAATCCAGGTGTCATAGGAAGCTGAAAGAACAATGGCAGCCACCCATACATTAATTTAGCTGATATTATTCCCTGCCTGAGTCTGTGTTTCCTGATAGCTACAACCTGGGAGTCTTTAAGTCAAGAGTGAATAGGTTACTTCTAGTCAAGCGTGCTCCACCTTAGACCGCATCATCGCTTAACATCAGGTGAGATAGCGGTCAAACGTACGCCTATCAATATTAAAAAAAAATATATATATATTAAATTCTTGCGTCTTTTACTAAAAAATATCTTGTTTAGCTCGGCGTCAACTACTGAATTAGTTTGTGCAAGAATTTTTGTTCGAGAAGGCCCAGATTCATAGAAATTGAGTCATGAACTTTTGTAGGTTATGTCTATGATACTAATTCTAATTCGAAACCAACTGCGGCGCATGCTGTGTACGGGCACGTGGTGCATTTTAGCTACGTGGATTAATTTGTTTTACGTTTCCATTGCAGTACTAACACACTACATCCTACCCACAACTATACAACTGTAGCGTGCGTGGTAAGCGTCTGTGAAATGTGTATCACTAACGAATATACAGTACGAATGTACATTACTTCCTGTAATGTACTTAGAAATAAACAGTATTGTAAATATAAAAAAGCAACACTAAACGATAATTAAAAAATCAAATTACTTTTCATTTTTTAAAATATCTTTTTTATCCGGCTTTAACTAGTTACCTAATGTGATGGTTTGAAAAAATGTAGAAAAATAATGGAACTGCCTTCGAATATAAGTCACTGTTAGACGCTCAAATTCAATTCAGCTAAGATCTCGCCATTGTTCTTTGGTATGTAGGTTCCTTGGAGAGGAGCACTAAGAGAGAATTTCCCGAAAGTCCTACGAGAACCGGGAAAAACCGGGTATGCGTGTATGAAGTCGCGGGCAAACGCAAGTATCTAATAAATCATCTGCCTAGCCTTTACCCAACTATATTAGGGTCGGCTTCCAGTCAAACCAGACTTAGCTGAAAACCAGCTTTACGTGGAGCGGCTGCCTAACAGACCTCCACAACCCATTATTAACTGGGTAACACGATACTCCTTGGCAAGACTGGTGTCTGATTTTCTGGCTTCTAACTGTCCGTAACGACTGCCAAAGATTTCCAAATGATAGCCGGGACCAACAGCTTAACGTCGGCAAGCGTTGCTTAACCTTGAAGATCGACCTGTGCGGCTGTTAATTTTTAGCCACGAGCTCCTCTAGTATTTTATATTTTTATTTAGAATTATCCATTAGACACATAAATTGCGGGTTTTATAATCTATAACAAATTGATTATTGACAAAAAAAAACAAAGCTACAACGAAACAGAGCGACTATTTTTGTTTTACAAAAAAGTTTATTCAATGTATCTTTAATGTATAAATATCTTAAATTTTATTCCAAGAGTACACAAGTCTTGTTCTAAGGACATACAAATTCACATGTAATTTTTTTCTCAAATCAGTGTAAACAAATTTTCATTTAGCCAAATAGGAGGGTAAATAAATAATTTTAACGTATTTTCCCATCGAAATGAGGTGCGTTTGTCGTGCACTAATTCAATCTGCGACACGAGAAATATCGTTGAGATTAGTAGCCTGCGAAAAAAGTCGCCGGAAGTAAGTTGATGGAGTCGCTGATTGGGCGGTGGTTCCGTACTGATTTATATATTTAAAAGAAAAACAAACGTCTTTCCTTCAAATTAGGCTGAGAGCCAGTACTTTTGAACATCAAGTTTTACAATAGCTCAAGTTTTCATCATCATCATCATGCATCAAGTTTTCTCCAAAACGCCCGCCCGTCACCGGTTTCTAGTGTTTTAGGGGAGAAAAAGTAGCGCAGTAAAGTGAGTTTATTGCGCCACTTCTTAAATTTTTTAAACGTCGTTCGGCTCTATCAAAACAACAAAAACATTTAAGTATCATAATATCCACGCGTTTGCTTTCTAGTAGTCCTACTAATATATCTACTAATATAATTAAATAATGTGATGTAATTTATATTATAGTTTCCATTTGGAACCACAAGGACCCGACCGGTTAAGTGATCAACCACTAAAATTTGAAATAGTTCGAATCAGACAGGTAGAATGTTGCAAAGTAAATATTTAAGTAATTATTTTTAGACTTCTAAAACTAATAAATCTAAATTTAATCTAAAAATAAAAATCCTGACACAAATCTAATAAATGCTTTGCGTGTCTGCAGTTACATTTTATGTCGTGGAATAGAGTCTCACCATTACATTTTCACGTTTTATTTCCTTCCAAAGACCTCTAAGCGTTCAAACTCACACCCAACGGAACCCCAAAAACTTCGTCGAAGCCGAGAGAACCCGTGAAAAATCTTTATTAAATCCCTCTTGAGCTAAATAAGTTCATTTGCAGAGTGAAAAAAAAAAAAATTTTTTTTTCGCCTTTATATAAATTAGTAAACATTTTCGGCGATTTGTATGGCTTACTCGGGGGGTAATTAGTGATTGTCTGTGTGTGGGGTGGGCCTATTGGCGAATTAAATTATTTTTTCCCCCTAACTAATGAGGGGAGAGAAATAAATGTGGATTTAGACAAATTCGTGTTAGTTAAAGTTAAGACACGGTTATAAATCCGTATTTTTTATTTCGTACTTTTGTTTCGGCGCTGTCTTTTTAATTGGGCTTGGAGATTGGCAGTGTCAGGCCTTGAAGTTTTTTTGGAATATAATGGTCTTTATTTGGTGCGAATTAATGGATTGGATTGGTATTTTATAGCTTGAGAGATAGGCAGATTATCGTTGCCATAGCGCTTAGAATCGAGATGGCACAGGATCGTGCAGTGAGTGAAGTCATTTTTTCATAATAATGAGCTTAAAGAAGATAATGAACCAGTTGAGGCTTAAATCATCTTCCTAGCCTTTTCCCAACTATATTGGGGTCGGCTTCCAGTCAAACCGGATTCAGCTGAATACCAGTATTTTACGTGGAGCGGCTGCCTAACAGACCTCCACAACCCATTATTAACTGGGTAAAACGGTACTTCTTGGCAAGACTGGTGTCAGATTTTCTGGCTTCTGACAATCCGTAACGACTGCCAAAGATCTGCAAATGACAGCCGGGACCAACAGCTTAACATGCTTTCCGAGGCACGGAGGAAACTCGGTATGTTAAGATGGTCACCGATCCACAGACTAACCTCGGCAAGCGTTGTTTAATCTTGAAGATCGACCTGTGCGGCAGTTGAAGCTTAAAATTCAAGTAAAAAACTTAACATCACACCTGCTATTGCCAAAAAGGATTAGGATTAGACATAATATGATGTAGTTAGGCGCGTACTTATCCTTATACAGGGTGTAAGGGACAGCCTTCCACAAATTAACAGGGTGCAATCAGCTTCTTATTTTGAATCATATTCCAGTGGAAATTTCCTCAGGATTATTTTTTTTTTCGATTTTTCATTTTTTTTTTGCTTTATTTCAATGTAAAGTTACATTATCTGTATGCAGAAATCCATTAATGTAAATAACACAGCTAAAAATGTAAATAATCAGTTTGAGGAGGGCTGTCCCTTACACCCGTTATATAAATTCTTTCGTTACTGAGTGACTTACAGACAACGCATAGTCGAACCTACTGAACGTAAAAAGCTGAAATGAGACATGTAGCTTCCCTACACTCCGTAGAGGAGCACTATGACAGGATTTCTTGAAATTCCTACGGGAACGGGACGAAAACTGGATATGCGCGTACGATGTCGCGGGAAAAAGTTAGTCGAGCATAAAAATAAACTTGGGGTTGTTACTTAGATATTCCAGGTGTAAAAACCTAATAACACAGTTCCCGCAACGGGTATCGAATCTAGCACCTGAAAAATAACAGTCGCGCTTGCAACTACTACACCACCAAGGTAGTCAAAATAGAAAAACAAATTAATCTAATTTGCCTACGCCTATTTGACCTCTACAGCCCAGTATCTGGGTTAAACCATACCTCTTGGCAAGACAGGTGTCACTAATCTGGCTTCTGACAATACTTAAAGATCGAATCAAGCACATATTTCAAATAAACCATTTACAGGCACTTTTCAATTGGTCAGTCAGTGAAAGACATGAAGCTATTTGCACGTTCCAAAGCGTATGTAGATCTCTGTGGAGAAGAACATGCAAGAAACTCGTGCAAGGAAATATTTAATTGACAGCGGGAACAACGGCTTAACATACTTTCCGAGGCACGGTGGAGTCTCAGTATGTGAGATGGTCATCTACACACACTGACCTTGCGAACGTCGCTTAACTCAAAGGTCGACGTTAATATATAAACCACAAAAGTAAAAATACTAATGAAGTAATAATTCTAAGCAAATAGTGGCGCCAACACAAGTCTATACAGCCAACACACTGAATTCCGAACTGATTCAAAGTCATCAACCTCGTGACCTCGATGATTCACAACATAACTGAGGAAATACTACTAATACTGATACTACAGAAAACAGACGTCGCCTTCTTAGAACAATATTTGTTCGTTTTGTTTCATGTCTGTTTTAATTATTTTAGGTCGTTTTCCTCTGTTTTAGGCTCTAGACAGACGGAACGCATTTCAACTGCAATCCAACCGCAAATTGCAGTTCGGATGCAGTGAATGCAGTTGAAACGACTGCAATAGAACTGCAAACCAAACGTGCAATCCGATTGCAGTTCAATAGCAGTCGGCGTGCAATCAATCGTGTGAACTGTACACCAACTGCAATAGAACTGCACGGTTGGTTTGCAGTTCTATTGCATTCGTGTCAACTGCATTCAAACTGCATCCGAACTGCAATTTGCGGTTGGATTGCAGTTTAAATGCGGTCCGTCTGTCTAGAGCCTTATGGGTCAATCATCAATCTATACTTATAATAAATCTGTAGAGAGGTCAATTCTGTACATGAAATATATTTCCAAAATAACTATCAGGGGGTGATAAGGGATCGATGCTAATGCCAAAAATGCAATCAGTAAAATTTTTGTATGTCTGTCTGTCTGTATAACAGAAACAAAAACTACTCGACGGATTTTAACGAAACTTGGTACAATTATTATTCATACTCCTGAGCAGGTTATAGTATACTTTTCATCACGCTACAATCAAAAGAAAAAAAGAAAAAAAAAATGAAAATGTGAAAGTTTGGTTGTTTGTTACTCAATCACGCCAGAACGGCTTAAAGGATCTTAATGAAATTTAGAACAAAGATAGATTATAGTCTGGAATAGCACATAAGCTACTTTTAATCCCGGGAACATGTTCCCTAGGGATCACGCGGGCGAAGCCGCTGGCAGAAGCTAGTCAATAATAAATATGTATAAAATTCTTTCATTACTGAGTGACTGAGAGACAACGCACAGCATAAACTACTGGTCGTAGAAAGCTGGAGTTTGGCATGTAGGTTTTGACTTTATTTTTTAATATTTTTCGCTTTTTAACCGACTTCCCAAAAAGGAGGAGGTTCTCAAATCGGTTGTATTTTTTTATGTTTGTTACCTCATAACTCCGACAATTATGAACCGATTTGAAAAATTATTGTTTTATCTGAAAGGATATACTTGCAGATTGGTTCCATTTCAATTTTATCGAAATCGGTTATGAATTTTGGATTTAGATATAATAAATAAAATAGCTGGAATTCGTCTACTTGGATGATGGTTTTATGTCATCCAAGTAATAGAAATTGCGTATTTTGCTTTTCCAGCACCACAGAAAAGTGAAAAATTAAAAGCTTTTTACAAAAAAATACAAACGACTTCCAAATAAAAAAAATACTACATAGTAAAAAATAACTTTAATTTCGAAAGTCGGTGTCATTAAATTACGAAGAAACTAACAAAAACACCGACTTCCGAAGTTAAAGTTATTTTTTACTATGTAGTGTTTTTTTATTTGGAAGTCGGTTGTTTCTTAGATTAACAAGGAAGAACAAAATTATTGTATTATCTATTACCTTATTAGTGATGAAGTAATAACTTTGACATACGTTTTTATTTTGTCACATAGTCAAACCAGTTAAAATTACACTAATTCACACACAAAACAATTAGCAAAATCTACATTTAACGAACAATCGCATTCAAAAACGATCAAGACTAAAAATACCGATATCGGACAATTAACTAAAGAAAACGAAGGTTAAATCATTAATAACTAATTAAGTATAATTTACTTCTAAGTTATTGTTATTGGTTCAAGGTTATAACCCAGACATTGTTTTTGGACGATAATGATATTGATAAATATGGTCGAGGACCGATAAAATTCCGGAAGTGGCTTTTGAGGGTGACGTCAGCTCCGTCTTTTGTTAGTAGGTGCCAATACATTTAGGGTTCCATACCCAAAAGAAAACCAACGGAACACAATTACTAAGCTTCTGCCATCCGTCCGTCTGTTTGTCAGAAGGCTGTATCTCTAGAACCGTAATAGGTAAACATAGAAATGTTTGCTGTAAATATTACGATTTCTGCTATAACATCGAATAATAAAAATTAAATATAAAAATGGCTCCGATACAAGAAGCGAATTTATTTCGTTTTTTTAGTACGGAATCGTACAGCCCGTTTTTTAGGGTTCCAAATTCCATTGGACCCACTTACACAAACCAAAATTATCTTTTAACACACAGTTATTTGTTAACACGAGGTTATAATTTTACTAGCTGTTGTCCGTGACTTCGTTCGCGAGTATGTCGGATATTTTCATAACAAACATCACGTCCGGGGGTTAGCATTAACTCGAGAATTAAAAGATTGAAGAGGAACATGAAACGAACATAAATCAATTTTGAGCATACATAGATTAAGACGGAATCACTTTTTTGGGTCAAATTAGAAAAAATCAAAAAACTCAATCATTTATTTCAGTTAGACCATTTACAGGCACTTTTGAATTGTCAAGGTCGATCGGTCCCAAAAAAAGAAGATGAAGCTATTTGCACGTTCCAAAGCGTAGATCTCTATTGAGAAGAACGTGCAAGAAACTCCACGCACACTCTTTTGAATCAATTGATGTAATACAAAAATCATGGTAAGACCAATGACGTATTATATAATTAGACACGTCATAAACCAACATCGCGGCGATTAAAAACGGCGAAAATACTAGATGCTACTAATACGCATGAAGAAAGGGAAAGAAAATATGTCACCGTACGGCGGGATGCTTGTTGCTAGAGGGAGATAAATATACATCTTCAGTTACGTCACAGGATAAGTAATAGTCAAATTGACATCAAAACAAACGTAGTGTCGCGCGACAGGTTGGTGCGTAACTAAGCGCGATGTGGCCAATTGGCTTCATTTCATGTTGTCATTTTAGAGTGCGGACAACGCATCTATAGTTTTATATATTATCATTGGGTAAGACCATTCAATTGATTAAAATTCAAACTACATTTAACTTAGACTCAAACAATTCACCAAAGTGCTCTGTTGGCATTGCAAAAAGGATATCTACCTACATAGAAATACCGTTTTTAATTACAGTTAGGTTCCTTTTAGTAGAATACAGTACCGTTAAAGGCGCTGTAGGTGTATCATACTAGCGTAGTGACGTTGATATGTAGGTACCTACTGCTGACATTACCTACGTGGGTGGACACTGACCTTAAACACTGCTGACCCAGTTTATACTTGTGGTTTGAAGTTTGGCGTAGTCAGTTTGAAATAAAAAACAAAACACTACTAATTATAAATAAAATAATCTTAATTTCGGAAGTCGGTGATTTTGGTTTGGTATTTTTGTTTTTAACACCGACTTCCGAAATTAAGATTATTTCTTAATTTGTAGTGTTTTGTTTGGAAGTCGGTTATACTTTTTCTCTGTAAAAAAGATTTTTTTTTTCTTTTAAGTGGTGATACTTTGACGACGTCTTTGTCTAAATACGCAGAAATTGAAATAAGCAAAAATGCTCATAAAATAAAAACTACTGAGCCAAACATAAATAAAATTTAAACGGGACCAAAAAGCAAGTCACATCGAACTAAAACAGAATCACATAAATCAGATCAAAAACCTAGGACTAATAGTTGTACAGACGCCAGCGCATCAAGCTACAACAATCTGTCAAATGTCTTCAATACATTTTCAACTGTATTTTTAATAACATAAGGTTCAAAGTTGATTGGGAAAATTTGACAGTTTCGGGTACCTTGATGTGCTGCTGGCGACTGTACATACATAAAACTTTTATAAATAAGTTTTTTTTTTCATTATTTGTTATAAAAGTTTACTAACATAGTTTTAAATGTTACTAACAGCAACATAAATATGAAAATTTTGTGTTTGATATAAATTTATAATAATTAAAAAAAAAACTCGCAGAATTAAGAACCTCCTCCTATTTTGGAAGTCGGTTAATTATTGGAATTTGAACAGAGTAAGCACTGTAGGTAAATACGTCTGTACTACGTAATTGGGTAAATTAAATTAATTAATAATGACCTTTTAGTTGGGTATTTTTATGTTTGTTTTGATGACAAGACCTGAGTGCTAATTTAACTATTAATTAAGCAACGTGCGTTTTTGCACGTCAGTCGCCATATGTAAGCTATTGGTAATACCGACATAATAATCTACTACAAATACCTATAAAACGTGTTATTATTTATTTTTAAATAGAACGGCCGAAGCCAATTACACTATTTAACATAATTATAATTGATTTCACTCAATCATGCTTCTTCTCACAAAAATTCAAACATTCTGACATTATCATCTTCCATTCATCCGCAAACATATCAAGACCTGGTACCTCTACCATGAGTTTACGCAGCCGAAACTCGCTAGCGTCTCCGTAAATTATTTGTATGACATGTACAGCGCCCCTAGCGGTCACTGAAAGAATTAAAATACATACCATGAGCACTATAGATTTCGATAGGTTAAAAACCTCACGTAATCTATTCGAAAGTCAGTAACGTTTTTGAGCTGACTCGGTGGAACGCAGAGCTAAGAGGCTCATTGATGACGTAAAACTGGTGGATACCAAGCTACACAGCTTGGCTCATCGCCGCAAGGTTGCCTGTTTGTCGGTCTTCTACAGATTGTACTTCGGAGAGTGTGCCCAGGAACTCCACGACCTCATCCCACCAGCCCCCTTCTACCATCGGACATCCAGACGCACTGCAAGTTGCCATCCCTACCTTGTTGCTATTCCACCAACTCGCACTAAGCGCTTCCAAGCGTCTTTCATAATGCGCACAGCAAAGGAGTGGAACTCTTTGCCTGCGTTTGTGTTTCCGAATGCTTACAACCCTAATCTTTTCAAAGTTAGAGTGAACAGGCTACTTCTGAGTAAGCTCGCTCCATCGTAGACTTTGTGTCTGTCATCTCTGACCAAGACTAGAGTCAAGAGCAAACCAATACCAAGTATAAAAAAAAAAAAGCTGTCACCATACAAAACGGTACCATGAGTCACCAATTCGACAGACGCTATCGAACAATACGCTTACGATAGTAGTAACGTAGCTCACTAGCATTTTGACGAGTGAAACATATCTTTACATTAAAATTATGTACGGTTTTGAGTCTAACATAGTAAAAAAATATCTGCGAGAGCTTATTTAGCATTTATTATTATATTACCTATATACCTACTTAAATCTATTTTAACTAAGTAGGCAAGCTGTGCCTTTCAATTAAAGTATAAAATTTAGTTAAATCATAACCAATTTTTGTTTATTTGCATTCTTCACAAAAGTTTCAAGTGGCTGGGTTTATGTAGGTACCTGGGTTGAGGGGCAAGACACTGGTCCTCACTGTTTAAAATAATCCAAATAATAATCTATTGCAAACTTTCAAACCACACATCACAACATCAAAACGCAGCTCTGTGACAAAACGTCAACAATGGAACAGAAAAAACAGTTTTTTTTTTGTTCCGTGACGTCAACAAACAATTTTATAATTGAATAGACGACAATGTCATTATATTTAGTTACTTATTATAAACTTTATTGTACACCTCATAACAAGTACAGGAAAAACGTTTATAAAACAAGTGTACAATGGAAGGTTATAATATAAGGAGTAAAATTTCAAAAATCACTAAATTACTTATGTTGTCCACTAACCGAAAACTTTTCTATTTAGTCGGTTTATTGATTGTCTTAACATTTTATGCATAGCGATAACACTACATTTTGAGCTTACAAGTCGTCCTCTCTTCTTATTATTGAGAAAGAAAGAAACAAAACATAAGTAGTAAAGCATTCTAGTGAGTAGTGTGAAGTTAGCTAGACGACGCGATCTATCGAGCTTACGTTAGCGCCTGCGTAAGACTCCGTAAAACTCATGGTGCGAGCATTATCGAATACTATTCGATCCACGTTAGTACGCTAGCGAGTTTAACGCTAGCGAGTAAGTTTTCGATGACATCTCATGGTAGAGGTACTGATCTTGAGTCCAGGAGAGCGTTAATAGAGGGTACAGTCCGAGGAATAGGTGACTTCAATAGTACGGCTAGTTGGAACAGCCAGTAAGCGGTGCTTTCTGCCACGACAGTAATAGTCTGGGACAAAAATATTGCAAACAACATTGACAAATAGACTTCATTATGCAAATCAGTATCATCGATTTTATCTTCAACCGCAATATCGCTTACAATCACATGAGATAGTAGTCAAACGCATGCCTACATCATCTGCCTAGCCTTTTCCTAACTATCTTGGGGTCGGCTTCCAGTCAAACCGTAGAGCGGCTGCTTAACAGACCTCTACAACCCGTTACTTGGGTAACACGGTTCTCAGGCAAGACTGGTGTCAGACTTTCTGGCTTCTGACTATCCGTAACGACTGCCAAAGATCTCGAAATGACAGTCGGGACCAACAGCTTAACGTGCTTTCCGAGGCACGGAGGAAACTCGGTATGTTAAGATGGTCACCCATCCACAGGACAACCTCGGCAAGCGTTGATTAACCTTGAAAATCGACCTGCGCAGCTGTTATTATTTAGCTACGAGCTACTCGGTCAAACGTTTGCCTACAAATAGTAAAAAAAAAATGGTATATCTTATCTAAACTCTTTAAAAACCAAACCACTCATTCGTCATAATAACTATCAGTACTGCCACCTAATATTTTAAAGCCTGAGTGAAGTTGACTCAACCAATTAACTCAAACACTTTCTACCTGCACCATGATTCACTATCGAGACCAAACAAAAGAAGCTCGTCGTTTTTATTCTAAGAACCAAAATATTGATACCAAAAAGTCCCGAGCTTCAATTTACAAGTTCGGAAATGCCTTACTCGTTAAAGAATGTAAGTTGATTCATTGATAATTGCAAGGGAAGAATTTATGAATTGATGTAGAGATAAAAGCTGTTTCTTCTGGTTTCAAATTCTAGGAAGTGATTTGGTTTTGGAACTTGATAATGCTTTTTAGTCATAAAGACAAGTGTGCTGATTCTACTAATTTTTACATTTGCATCTCAATCACAAACTTTCAAAGATAAATTGAGGCTTTTTTGACAGTTTGCGATCAACATGCGAATGCGAAAGTTTACTACTAGAGTTGGCCCTAAGATCACCGACTTATTCTTATTCCAAGAACGGTCAATTTTGATGAAGGCACGTAATGAGCGCCTTGTATGTCCCACTAAGCGTGTCTACTGATGTTTTGATGACTATTAACGGATTTCAAAGGTAACAACGTCGACTATCATAACACAAATATTCCTTTTGCTTTACAAACTAGCTTAATATAACAAGAATAATAGTTATTCCTTAGTGAAAGACTCCTATCTAAAATTGGAGGGGCTGTCATCATCAGGCTCTCCCCCCAAAAGAAAGCCTGAACAGAAACTAAAATGTAACGATTAGCACTTGCATTATTTTTCACCAACAAATGCTAAACTAAAACTTAACATCAATAAGGAATTTCAGTTTAGGAATTATCAGAGTATGATGGATACCAAGCTACACAGCTTGGCTCCACGACCCCATCCCACCGGACCCTTCAACCATCGGACATCCAGACGCACTGCAACTTACCATCCCTACCTTGTTGCTATTCCACCAATTCGCGCTAAGCATTTCCAAGCGTCTTTCATAATGCGCATAGCAGAAGAGTGGTAATCTCTGCCTTTTTTTATGGAAGGGAATTCATCCAATGAATCCTCCCGCTCTGCGTGGAGCGGGAGGGAGTGTCAGACTTCTACTGACTAAAACCCATCCATGTTCCTTCACTGCCCTTTGTGTTCCGGAGCCACGGTATCTCTTTCGAAGAGTTCCGCGACTCCGGCAGGTATTCTCTCTGCCTGCGTCTGTGTTTCCAAACGCTTACAATTCTAATATTTTCAAAGTTAGAGTGAACTAGAGATCTCTAACCTAGACTAGAGTCAAGAGCAAACCCATTTAAAATAAAAAAAGTATCAATTCGCATTCGCATCTTTTTGCAATCTTTCAAAACTGTAGGAATATCGAAGCGTTTGTCACAGTTTGCGACTGCGATACCAATGCGAAAAAATTTGTTTGTAGAATTTGCTCTCTGCCCCGTGACAACAAATACTTTTTATGTGTTTTTTTTTTCTATCTTCTGAAAGCGTGAATGAAGAAATACAAGGTTTCCGTATGATTTTTTTTTCCTTGACTTAATATCATTACACAATCGAAACCTGTGATTAAAACAAAAAAAAACACAATTAATGTAATAATAGCCGTGTTTCGAATGCTTTTGGACTGATCCGCCGACTACACAACATTGTGCAAAAACATATTGCTTCATAAATCAGTGATTAAAATTTAAATATCAATCCAACACATCTTTATACTTCAGCTAGATAAAAATCTCTAGTTTCCTTAACAAGTAATTAAAAATACCACTATAAAATATCATAACACCTCCGACGCTATACCAAATTTAACATGTCCGATCAATTACTCATACAGTTCCCTTTCTTGTCTCTTTGTTTTAGTTCCAAGAATAACTAAGTACAAAGATTCGGTGAGTTCAAAATAAGGGTTGAATGTACTGGAAAGAGTATTTAGTGATGAGTGTTTGAATGTCCTAATTTAAGTCACGGCAGACGATGACGCGGCATAACAAAGCGAAGATGACGGGACGGGCTCGACTCCTATCAAAAAGACTAGCTGCATTAGCAGAACACAGGAAAGGGAGAGTGAGGCATTTGTACTAAAGCGGTACAATATAGGTTAGTTAGAATAGATTAGAATTTAGTGTACAAGTTTTAAAGGCAAGCTACACGAGCGGTGAATAAAATACAATTGCTTGCAGCTGACAATTCTCATGTGCTAAGAGAGATGTGTGGTGTTACACGAATTACTAAAACAATAAACGAGTTTATAAAAGCTTCGTCTTGTTGTTGGACTTATGTTGAAATGTTTTTGGAAGCATTTATCGTGATGTGAAGATTTTAGGAAAACTTTGGGAGAGAAGTTTGGGAAGGAGTATGAGTGTGAATATAAGAATAGAGGAACACCAAATTAACGACGGATTAATTATGTTAACGATAAAGCTATAAAGGAGACGTACTGAGAAGACGGCTTATCAAGAACTGATAAAAAAGAAGAAGAGGAAAAGCTGCCCGCTGAGCCCAAAAGTTTCGGCATAATGTGCATTTCCACCAATGATGAGCGAGGATGTGTTTACTGAGAACCAATGGAATCGCTTGCGCTGAGCGAGGCTATGTAAATGAAGCAATTCTATTGATTTTTAACAAAACACCACTCGCTACGCATCCTCATAGACCACTATTGGAAACGCAGCTTACGAGCCGGATAGTGAGGTTAAGAAAAAAAGTTAAGTCATTAACAGGAAAATTATGCTGACAAAGATAGTGTCATTGTGATTGCAAGACTAGATTTCAATCGATATCCGTTCACTAATCGACAATCGATTTTGATCGAATCTAAACAAAAAATTGATGGCAGATTGGTGTAACTACGTCATCTTGTTGCTAGGTAATACTAAATCGATATAAGTGGATGACGTCATAGATTCACGATCTAAGATAGCTAATTCAATTTGAATAAAAAATACAGTTCTACAAAAGGCCAGTCTTTCACCACTTGCACTTGTTTTAACTGAGAAAAGGAAAGGTGCATACAACTGCTAAAAGAGTAAAACAAATATTATAGTAGATGGATGGAAAAAGAGAGGGAGGCCAAAGAAAGCATGGATGGATGTTGTGAGATATTAAATGGAAGAAAAGTTAGAAAAGGAGTTAGTGATACATGACGGCTGACACGGTAGACTGTAACATAGGATAAGGGCAGGTAGGTGATGAACAGGGTCCGCGAACTGGAAGAAGTGTCGGTCGTCCGGCGGCAAGATGGGTGGATGACATCATGAAGGCTTAGCATAGGAGCAAAGAAAAAAGAGGCCACTGTGCTCAGCAGTGGGCGATGTTGGGCTATGGATGATGATGAAAACGGTAATTTTATACTTTTTGCGTTCCATCGTCGACCACATATCGCTAGCCTATCAATAATCCTCAAAGAGATGTCAGCATAGGAGCTCGTGGCCGTAGGAGAATACCCTTCAGCGAATCCCTACACGTGGTCCCCGGGTGGTGCTAAACAGGTGACACTAACCGCCTCCGTGGTCTAGTGGTTACACCACCTCATTAAGACCCAGAGGTCCCGGGTTCGATTCCCAGCGGGGGCAAATTTTTTGCTCGGTTTGGTTGGTGGTAAGACTTGCTATAAGTCCGCCTGGCAAGCTACCACCATCATTTCTAAGTCTGTCACCATAACAACAATGTTAACAGCATTGTTGTGTTCCGGCAGTTAGAGGTGTAATAGCCAGTTCCTCTGTGTAAGAGGATTCCGGGTACTCGCTTCCATCTTCGGCCTAATCATCACTTTCCATCAGGAGAGATTTGGGCCAAGAGTTTCCCCGTTTTGCATAAAAAAAAAAAAAAACTAATAGCCACACAGGTCGATCTTCGAGGTTAAGCAACGCCTGCCGAGGTTGGTCTGTGGATGGGTGACCATCTTAATATACCGAGTTTCGTCCGTGCCTCGGAAACCACGTTAAGCTGTTGGTCCCGGTTGACATTTGGAGATCGTTGGTAGTCGCTACGGATAGTCAGAAGCCAGAAAATCTGACAACAGTCTTGCCAAGGAGAACCGTGTTACCCAGTTAATGAGTTGTGGAGGTTTGGTAGACAGCCGCTCCACGTAAAATACTAGCTTTTAGCTAAATCTGGTTTGACTGGAAGCCGACCCCTATATAGTTGGGAAAAGGCTAGGCAGATGATGAGATGTCAGCATAGTAGAAGTGGCCCGCTAGAGTCATTGCCTGCCGGGGTTGCGGAATTTGTTCGAAAGAGTTACCGCGGCCCTGGAACGCAAAGAGCGCTATGGGGAATATGAATGGGTTTTATTCAGTAAGAGTCTGACACACCCTTCTGCTTCGCCCAGAGCAGGAGGAGTCATTTGATGATTTCCCATCCTTAAAAAAATAAAATCTTCTTTGCCAATATAGCCTAACATTATTTCCTTATAGCTTCATTCTAGTAAGCTACAAGCTTCAGAACCATTATAAATCCAGACGATATGAATGTCATCATGGCTCCCACAGACGTGCGACAAGACAACGCGACTACCATATTTTAATATAGAACTTGCTTTACACATATTACTATGACTAGAACAATTTCTACGAAAACGTTTAGTCTCTTCGTTGTGCCATAGTCACGTCGATGTCTGTGGGAGACTTTACTTTGCTACCAAAACAAAAGATTATTTCTATCGCCGAGACGGCAGTTTTCCGTATTTCCCATACGCATGCTGAAATTATTCAGACGTCCAAGAATGCAAGGTTCTAAGTAGTATTACAATTGGTAATAAAACAAACGTGCTCTGACTAAATTTGTTGACTACGCAAATATTTCTAGTACACACGATACACAGTATAAGCTGTCCTGGCTTTGGACGAAGAGTCTATACAATAAGACGTCAGCTTACACTGGTTACTATAGCTTGACATGTGCAACAGAATGCATTGTATTTTAATGATTGTACTTTGAAACAATAATATTAGAATTTCTAAGTACTCGTAAGTTTTATTACTTGACAATCGATGTGGAAGTTTATCAAAATCCAGGGTTTGTTTATCGGTATTCGTATGATGGATTTGTTTAGTAGTTTCTTGGTTTTGTGCCAAATTTGTGCCAAGAACCTTGTTCAAGAATATTGAATTATCAGTTGTAACTTGGTGCGTAGGTATTTTTCCGAAACGTGGTCGCTCACAATGGGACTCACAAGGCTTATCCGTATTTGATCCATGGATCGCGTTCGAGATTGACTGTGTTCGACCTTAGAACTTAACGACCAAATTCGGTCGGTAGACGATCTGTAATCTAGCTCTGGGCCAAATTTCAATCAGATCCATTCAACTGTTCCGGCGTGATAAAGTTGCAAATTGAACGTTTCCAAATATCTTTTACTAGCTGACCCGCGCAACTTCGTCTGCGTCACATTTTTCATTACTGTTCCGCTCCTATTGGTCTTAGCGTGATGATATGTAGCTTATAGCCTTCCTCGAAAAATGGGCTATCTAACACTGAAATAATTTTTCAAATCAGACCAGTGGTTTCTGAGATTAGCGCGTTCAACCAACCAAACAAACAAACAAACACACAAACAAACATACTCTGCTGCTTTATAATATTATATAATGTAGATGATGCGCACAGCAATGGCGTCTGTATTCCCGAAAACATTCAACCTTAATCTTCTTCAAAGCTAGAGTGAACACGCTTCTTCTGGGTAAGCTCACTCCATCTCCATCGTCGACTTAATCTCTGTCACCTCTGACGAGACAAAAGCAAACCCATCACAAGTAAAAAAAAAATCATCTATCCATCCAAACTTTCGCATATACAGGGTTATTTAAAACACCGGCAACCTATGTTTTTTTTTTCTTTTCTCTTTCTTTTTCTTTTGCGTCGCATATAGACTTCGTACCATTTGGAGCGTTCAATTTTAATATTTTTTATTTTTGTATGAAAACTTGATGAACTCAATTATGATGAATGTTTCTAACATCATAATCAACAACTTTTGTTCTATGACTTTTTTTTTCAGAAGTAATAGACCTTTGTACCTACTTTTCTGTTTCCTTTTTTTTAATATTTATGTGTGAGTACATAAATTGTTAAATAAATAAACCAAAGGTGGCAATTACGGTGTTAGAAACAATCATCATATTTCAGTTCATCAAGTTTTCATACAATAATAAAAAATATTAAAATTGAACGCTCCAAATGGACCGAAGTCTATATGCGACGCAAAAGAAAAAGAAAGAGCTTTCTTTTGCTTTGCATAGACATAACAAAATTCAACTATCTATGACCAGTAGTTCGGCAGTGCGTTTTCTGTCACTCAGTAACGGAATAATTTTATCTGTCAGTATAGGGCGGATTTCATCAATCTGAAACTGAACGCAATCTGCAAATGAACCACGTTTATGAGCTGTCAGTGTCACTATTGTCTATGGAATATTGACACTGACAACTCTTGAACGCAGCTTGATCGTGATCAGTTTCATTGGTGAAATCCGCTCTTAAGGCGAGGTTGCAGTACTGTGTGTTTTGACGAACAACAGCGACTGTCCGGCGAGCGAAATAATGCCTCAATTTTGATTGTTTTTTCTTCTTGGCGAAAACTGATAAAGAAATTATACAATATGGTTTCAACATTTACTTCAAAATAAAAAGCTCTATCTATTGATATAACTTTTATATATATTCGTGATGAAATCACTCACACAAATCTCTTAGCACTACACGTTTAAAATTGTAATTTTGTGTAATGTTTTTGATAAAAAAAAGTATCGAGCCAATCATTCTAAATCGTGTTTCTATCTTTACGATTTACTTGAGAGTATGTTCAATTTTTAAGCAATGATTTTTATTTATTAAAAAACTTATAATTAATTAGATTTTCAGACGTTCAAAAATCTTAAAAAGTACTGCAACCCCGCCTTAATGATCAATTTAATATTACTCAGCGAGTACAATAAAACAATAGCCAGTTCAAACATAATTTCATTTGTTAACCTATGACCTGATTTATCAATAAATGTGTCAAGTGGGATCAATAGGTTTATATAGTTATAATTATTGTATCGTGTATGACTATTATGTACAGTGTCATCATTATGTTTATATAGGTACCTAAGTTTGTTTATCAATTTTACAAGTAATCATTGGCAATGTGTTGACTTTTAAGTAGAGGTATCAATATTGACTTTTAAGTAGGGGTATCAATATAATATAATATTATAATCTACAACATCACTACATGTTATAAAACAAAGTCCTCCGCCACGTCTGTCAGTATGTTCGCGATAAACTCAAAAACTACTGCACTGATTTTCATGCTGTTGTCACCAATGGATAGAGTGGTTCTCGAGGAAGATTTTCAACTACTTTTAATATAAATATTAGGGAAAATGACTGACTAATCAACGCACGGCCGAAACTACTGGTCGTAGAAAGTTGGAATTTGGCATAAGGGTTACTTGGGGAGTTTAGGGAAGCTCAGAGAGTTTCTCAAAATTCCTACAGGAACGGGACCTGCGCGTACAAATTGGCAGTCAAAAACCAGTAATTTAATAAATCTTAAGAGTGTGTATTCCGTGCACTAGCGCCGCCAATCGTTTTTTATTAATTGTGGTCAATTTAAGACACGTAGATAAAAAACCGCTCTGTAGTGTTCTGAAGAAATGTATCTATTATTTTTTGAGAGCTATTTTTAATACATAACTCATGGCTAAATAGCCAAAACGGCAATTATAAAAATATCGACTTTGGCAACTATTTATGTTCTAAAGTACAAAACATAACTCTCAAAAAATAATAAATACATTTCTTCAGAACACTACAGAGCGATTTTTTTTCTACGTGTCTTAAATTTACCACAATTAATAAAAAACGATTGGCGGCGCTAGTGGACGGAATACGTCCTCTTAAAGCCTTATCAAATTACATTTTAGCATATTATTTTTTTTTTTTTTTACTTGGTATGGGTTTGCTCTTGAATCTAGTCTTGGTCAGAGATGACAGAGACAAAGTCTACGATGCGAGCTTACCCAGAAGTAGCCTGTTCACTCTAACTTTGAAAAGATTAGGGTTGTAAGCATTCGGAAACACAGACGCAGGCAAAGAGTTCCACTCCTTTGCTGTGCGCATTATGAAAGACGCTTGGAAGCGCTTAGTGTGAGTTGGAGTTGAAAGACTCGTCATAATATGCGGGTGTCGGACACTGTTTTTCCAAATTGTCATATTTTATCTATTAGATAAGATAGTCCCTACAAGCAAGAAGTGTTATCGAGCTCCTGATCTATGATACTATATCTGCTATTGGTCGACTAACATACAAACAACCTATTATTTATATTTTGACAACCACTGATCGAAGATTAAAAGTTCAAGAAACTTTTTTTACATTTTTGGGTTTTTTTCAAGAACAACATATTTTTTTGGACTGCCCTTAGATTGACCTTATAATAAAACATATCCTGTTGTCAAATATTTTTTCATAGACTATCCTAATAACTGTAGCTGACCCATTACCAAATATTCCAAAGAAAGAAACAATTTAAATTTTCCTGGTTACCGTACCGTGTTACCCAGTTAATGGGTTGTGGAGGTCTGGTAGGCAGCCGCTCCTCATAAAACACTGTATTCAGCTGAATCCGGTTTGACTGGAAGCCAACGCCATTGTAGTTGGGAAACGGCTAGGCAGATGATAATTTGAGATGGGTTTGCTCTTGACTCTAGTCTTTCTCAGAGATGACAGAGACAACGTCTACGATGGAGCGAGCTTACCTAGCAGGATGAGATGCAAGCGTTCGGAAACACAGATGCAGGTAGCGAGTTTCACTCCTTTACTGTGCACATTATAAAAGACGTTTGGAAACGCTTAGTGCGAAATGGTGGAATAGCAACAAGGTAGATATGGTTTTTCCGTGAAACTTGGAATCTTGTGAGTACCTACAGCTAAAGAGTGGATTTCCCTGCCAGTCTGTGTTTCCTGATGGATAGAATCTGGAGGTCTTTAAGACAAGAGTGATCAGGTTACTTCTAGGCAAGCGTGTTCTATCCTCCACATCATTGTTTTTTTTAAGTAGGTATAAATGTTTTTCAAAATAAACATAATAAGAAGCAGTTTTCGATGAAGTGTTTATAGTTGCGAAAGTTTGTGAGTATGTATTACTCTTTCACGCAAATACTACTGAACCGATTACGATGAAATTTGGTATGTAGGTAGCTGAAGACCCTGATTAACACATAGGTAACACATACTTTTTATCCTGGAGTTCCCGAGGGATCGGGATTTACACGGGAACAACGAGAATTTATACGCAGACGAAGTCGCGGGCGGCCTCTAGTAAAAAAATAATAATATCGACACTAGCAAAGGTTAAAAACAGAAAAAAAACTAGGTTAACTTTAGAATACCTAAAGAGAACCTGTCTTGTGTTTGCAAATCCGCTTAAAATTAACGCTTAAAATATTTCAACACCAGGACGCAATCCGCGATCGCCGTTGGCCATAGCAATGGCGCCTAAGCTATGTCAAAGAGAAAGTATGCCTGCCTTGTGACGAAGCGAAAGGAATTCGGACAGCCCAGTACGTTTTTGCGCGAATTTGGCTCATGAATCACGGTCAGATATTAATTGTTAGATAACTTCTATCAGGCTATCACGATTGCGTCAGTTTTAGAACATCCGTTTAGTTCACTTAATGTTTTGTTTTATACGGCTGACGTGCATTGATATAATTATAAAAACCCTTTTTTATAAATCAATTTTTTTATATATCAATGCTGACGTGTCAATGTTTGCCTAATGCAGGCCATGGTAAGTGGAAATTATATAATTATTTTTTCCTAATCTTCCTCCGCTGTACTCTTTTCATTCATTTCGTTGCGGGGTCCAAGACAGTTGAATCGTTTCTCCGGGACTCGTCGGGCGTCATTAGCTCGCCGTTTTTCTGGTGGTCGCCACTGTTGATTCTGGCTTTCAGGAGTTGCAGTGGTTGGGAATGTGTGGCGGTCTATTCCCATAAAAAAATACGGGCCATACGTTTAAGTAATTTCAAACAGGTTTATCTGCATAAATTGCCTCTTTGGGCGGAACCTACAGCAACATGGAGTTCTATAACGATTGAAAAAAGTCCGAAACAGTGATCCAACTCTCAAATTGAGGCCTTTTCCTTAAAAGACCACTTCACAAATCTATACCAATATTATAAAGCTGAAGAGTTTGTTTTTTTGTTTGCTTGAACACGCTAATCTCAAGAACTACTGGTCCAATTTGAAAAATTCTTTCAGTGTTAGATAGCCCATGTATCAAGGAAGGCAAATAGGAGCGGAGCATTAATGGAAAATGTGACGCATACGACGTTGCGCGGGTGACTTGGCCAGTTTGTTTAAAGTATGAGCTCTATCTACAGACATATATTTTATAACTTAAACTGACCTACTTTTGCTTACTTTGAAGAATACAGGCTTGATATCATTTACTCATTTTATCAAATGTACACACACACGACGATATTATATCATACTGTCCATTATAAGCTGTCCTCGGTTTGTACAGGTTTTACAAACAATGACAGGTCAGGTTCAGTTTTCAATTGATTTCAAAACCCTGAAATCTAGAGTGGGTAGGTATAAGGATTTTGTTTGCAAATAACACCGTACGTCTCGCGTAACATTGAGACTAGATAGCGTATCTTTCACCTACATAATACATAGAGATAATCCAAATATAAATGTCTTAAAGATAAAAATGATCCATATCATGTTTTTTTGCGGAATCTACTGCCCAAGGCTCCGCAGTCGTGTATTTCGAAAATTATCCTATGTGTTATACCCATAAAAATATAAGGTTATTTGAGACTTTTTTTTATGGCACAAGCTCGCCACACATTCTCAGCCACTGTAACTGCTGAAAGCCAGAATCGACAGTGGCGACCACCAGAAAAACGCCGAGCTAATGAAGCCCGACGAGTCCCGAAATGATTCATCTGTCTTGGATCCCGCAACGAAATTAATCAGAAGAGTACAGCAGAAAAATTAAATACCTATGTTTTCCAGTTCCCTCCTTATCAAGCAGGAGACAGATTAGAGCTATGTCAATAGGTACCAACGGACATATACAACTGGGTTAAGCCCAGTTGCCAAGCACCACGATTTATATAATTATTAACACTGAAACTAATGGGTCCTAAATTGTGAGCTACTATTGATTCCAGTAATAGTTATAGCAAAATCACCTGAACGCACGGTTTGTTCTGGTTCTGACAAGGTACGTATATTAAACTACTCTAGATGTAACCTGAATACTATTTAACATAATATTACGTTCAGTCTGCCAAACAATACCGTTATTTAGACTATAATCTATCTCTGTGCCAAACTTCATCAAAATCCGTTCAACCGTTCTTACGTGATTGAGTAACAAACATCCATTAATCCATCATCATCTGCCTAGCCTTTTCCCAACTATTCTGCGGTCGGCTTCCAGTCAAACCGGATTCAGCTGAATCAGTGTTTTACGGGGAGCGGCTGTCTACCAGACCTCCACAACCTATTAACTGGATAATACGGTACTTCTTGGCAAGACTGGTGTCATATTTTCAGGCTTCTGACAATCCGTAACGACTGCTAAAGATCTCCAAATGACAGCCATGGTCACCGATCCACAGACCAAACTTGGCAAGCGTTGCTTAACCGTAAAGATTGACCCGTGCCGCTATTATTTAGCCACCAGCTCCTCATTCATCCATCCATCCAAACATTCGTATTTACAATATTTAGTATACATAGATAGTAGAGCATAATTTTGTTTGGCAGACTGTCAATCTGGAACTATGTATTTAATATCTATGTAACTTCATTATCGTTATCGTAAGAACAGTGACCATTTATAACGTTATCAGTTATATTTAACTGCTCTATCTGCTCTCTACTGGAAGACGTGTAACTAATGATATCTGATTTGTACCTATACTCAATTTTAGCGACCTAGTTTTAATGTTAGAAATACTTTAATTTTGAGGGTTTAAAGAAGACTAAGACTCTTTGATTGGGTAGATTGGTGGTCATAGCTAAATAATAAAAGCTGCACGATTCGAACTTCCAGTTTAAGCAACGCTTGCCGAGGTCTGTCATTGGACCTTGAACTAAGGATCATCCATGCCTCAAAAAGCACGGTAAGCTGGTCCTGACTGTCATTTGTAGATTTTGGGCAAGCGTTACTTACGGTTTGTCAGAAGCCAGAAAATCTGACTCCAGTCTTGCTAAGAAGTACCGTGTTACCCAGTTAACGGGTTGAGGAGGTCTGGTAGGCAGTCGCGGCACGTTAACACTTACTGCAGGGTACCACTCGTACTTCGTCGAAATCCCGACTAGTCGTACCCAGCGCCTCCTTTCTCCTCTACATTTATTATGCGCACAGCTAAAGTGTGGAACTCTCTGCCATCGTCTGTGTTCCCGTCCACATATAACCCGTCTGCCTTCAAAGCTAGAGTGAACAGGCATCTTCTGAGCAAGCTCACTCCATCATAGACTTCATCCATCGCTTTCCATCAGGCGTGATTGTGGTCAAGAACAAGCCCATTACATAATCACTACATAGTATAAAACAAAATCGCATTCTCTGTCCCTAAATCCCTATGTATGCTTAAATCTTTAAAACAACGTAACGGATTATGATGCGGTTTTTTTAATAGATAGAGCGATTGAAGAGGAAGGTTTATATGTATAATAACATCACAGATTTTCTGTAGTGTATTTAGTATCAGCATTGCACCCGTGCGAAGCCGGGGCGGGTTGCTAGTAAAAAATAAAAAAAAGATATTGGTATGTAATCATCTGAATTCCTTTTGACTGGAAGCCGACCCCAATATAGTTCTGTTGGGAAAAGCCTAGGATGGTGATCAATGGGTAGAATGGTATCAACTTCTTAAAATCGTATCTATAGCAGATCGTTGTGCTAAGATGGTCCTGGGACCATCTTCCCAGGGTAGGGATGCCTGACTTAACTGCCTCCGTAGTCGAGTGGTCTAGGCGCTTCTCTTGTGACCGATTTTCGTGGGTTCAATTCCCACGGGAAGCATACTTTAAGTTTGGCTAGGACATTGCAGGCTTGAATCGCCTGATTGTCTGATAAAATAATGATTCTGTGCTTTGGAAGGCACGTATAAGACGTTGGTCCCGGCCGCCAAATGGCGGTCGTTAACCAAGTCAGAGGCCCTTGGGGCGGCTTATAAACTCTGACACTAGGGTGGGTGGGGGCTCTGTGGACGGTGAGCTATGGGTAGCTCGCCGTCCGTCCGTCTTATGACGATAGGCCGTGTCGACGACGTGTTCGTGTTTCACGCGCGCCTCAAAGAGAGTCAGCACACAGAGGGGCCCGAAAAGGCCTACACCTGCCGGAGTTGCGGAACTATTCGAAAGAGATACCATGGCTCCGGCACACAAAGGGCAATGAAGGAACATGGATGGGTTTTAGTCAGTAAAAGTCTACAAAATACAAATACAAAAAATACAAATACAAAATATTTTTATTGGGAAAACAGAAAGTTACATTACATAACGTGTTTGGAGTCTCCTTTTAAGCAAACAATGCCTGTATTAGAAGGCTCCGCTCTTTCACATCACTGTCGTACACTTATACTGACAGAAATCAATATGGTGTACTTTGACCTTAAGGGTAAGTATGCAACGTAAGTACATTTTCCAGAATATAAATTTTATAAATAGTGAGAATAATAGTGCATGCGTTGTAGTGTATAATGTGTGTATAGTGTTATGGTAAGTAGTGTTAAGTGTGGTATGTGATGTGGTGTGTGGTTTAGTGTGGTGTCGTGTAGTGTGGTGTGGTGTGGTGTGATGTGATGTGATGTGATGTGATGTGATGTGATGTGGTGTGGTGTGGTGTGTGGTGTGGTGTGGTGTGTGATGTGGTGTGTTGTGGTATGGTGTGGTCTAGTCTGACACTCCCTCCCGCTCCGCCTAAAGTGGGAGAGGTCATTTGAGGATTTACCAACCCTAAAAAAAAGGGTGTGTGGGGGTCGTTAGACCTTACTGCCCACACAATAATTAGAAGAAAGTATGCCTGACGTATATAGCTTCGCCACTAGTATACGATAGTTTGTCAGTATTATTATCTCAAACTGACTTAAATAGGTCAACCGGAAAGTTCTATAATAAATTATATTGTATCAGGAATGCCAACAGTAATTTCAAATCAATAATTTCAAATCGTTGACTTGCTGTGCGAAAGAGAAAAAAGATTGCGACTCCGACTCTACCTTGGCTGATTTCTTTACAATTATTATCTGTAGGACACCGTGTCACGATTTTTTTCGTGTTACGATTGTATATTTATAAGTCTTTTGTGCGATAAAGTGTTATCCATTCAAGGCTGCGCAGTTACTTACACTAAAGGACGTATAATAATCGATAATGTCATTATTAATAATGCACTTATTAAGTACATATTTTTATAATAAACTAGCTGTCCCCCGCGGCTTCGCTCCCTTCAACTGTCTACCCTACCTTCCCATTTTTCATTTTTTTTTGCTTCCCTGTATTCTGGCGAACTAAACAATACAAGAATTATCGAAATCGGCCCAGCCGTTCTTGAGTTATAAAATTACAACGTAAAGTGGCATTGATTTATATATATATTGATGTGATAGCTGTTTCTCCGTATATTCGCTCCCGTGAGTTGGTGGCCTAACCATAGAAACTAGTATTTTTTTTGGATACAGAGAAGTTAATAGTAAGAGCATTTTATCAGCGACTAGCTGATGCTCACGACTTCGCCCGCTTGACAAATTATATACTAAAACCTTCCTCGAGAACTACTCTATCCATTGGTGGAAACAGCGTGAAAATCAGTGTAGTAATTTTCGAGTTTATCGCGAACAGACAGAGAGATGCAGCGGAGGACTTTAAAGAACGAAAAATACCCTGTTTTCTAGACTATAACCTCTGCGCCAATTTTCATGAAGATCCTTTCAGGCTTTCTTACGTGAAAGAGTAACAAACATCCAGCCATCCATCCTCACAAACTTTTGTATTTATAATAAGTATTAGTAGGATTTAGATCTTCAACAAAGGATTCACAGAAACAATACAATAGAAGTCACAATGATATTGAATTAGAACAATTCAAAATCATTGTGACCTCTATTGTATGTCTGTCATAAAAAGTGTTCCTATATATTATTAGTTTAGATAAATACACACTATAACGAATTTTTTAATTAGTATTCTAGATTAAAAATTATAAACTTAAACACTGACTCATTTTAACTTCAGTCAACTTTTAAATCGTTTACACAATGGCCCTGCATGGACACACATTGTCCATTGTCTAAATCAAAACTGTTACATATGTTATTAGCTTAATAATAAACACTTACAACAAATTGATAATATTTTGGTCTGTTTTAGCTTCTGATATATCAGAAACAGCTGGCCGGATCTGACTACAGTAGTACCTACGATTTGAATGAAAGGAATTTGAATTTCAAAGGACACTTGGTAACAAGGTCGGTATTTTAAAACAGGTACCTACCATATACGGTTTATGTAATTTTGTTATGTAAAATACATAAATGAGGTTGTTATTTTCCTTAAAGTCGTTGAGACTTGTTGAAAAAGTACTTGAAAAGTATCTAAATGGTATTAAGTAACACCTTTGTTAAATGCCCTTTTTGTTATCATTATTATTAAATACGTAAGTGCAAATTACTAACATTACTTAAACTTATAAAAAATAAGAAACATAAAGATAAAACAATTCAAAACGAAACAGATGTGATAGAGAAGAAGACTCCCGCGCAGACTAAAAATAAAAATAACTTAAAAAAATAAAACTTACAAAAGAGGTAGTTAACGGCAACAAAATCCAATTTCAAAAAGAGAACCACACAACTCGACAACAACAATTTAAAAAACAATAAAACATTCGATATTTAAAAAATTATAAAGTGGTCTGTATCGAAAGAGCGTTCGATGGTCAACTGACAGTGCACTGAACATTTTGCGACTGATAGCTATATTCACTACGAAAGAAGTACCATGTTTCCAACAGTCTAAAAACAACCTAAGTCACGATAAATAAAGTCTATATTCCAATACGGTACTATACTCTACTACTACGTGAAACTGTCCAAGCCAGTATTGAGGTCAGTGACGTCTTTTTTCTGTAAGATAAATTCGCAGAAGCGAGAGGGGTTATTCAATTAAAGAAGGAGCGAAAGAGACGGATATATTTATAGTGTGTGTCACAGAGAAATTGGTTGGATGTGGTCAGTCATTAATTGCTGTCAATTAGAGTTATGCTGAACAGATTTCTATGGGGCATGACATTAATTTCTTTGGTCATATTGTTACTCATAGAGAAAAGATATGGTACTTACGTTAACTTTACTATGAAAAAGAAGATTATGGAAATTGAGGCTTTTCTATTAGATTACGACTAAGATGCCAAATGAACGATGCTTTAAAATAGCTGAATAATTGCGCGGCTCCGGAACACAAAGAGCAATGACGGAACATGGATGGGTTTCGAATTTCCAACCCTAAAAAAATAGGTAGCAGCACTGAGTTGTCAGGTCCAGGCACCTGTCAAAACACTCATGTTTTCTGACGTATTAAACTGTGGGTCATGTGCCTCCAAATCACTGTCAATGTGGATGTGGCATAATTTTAATGTAAAACAATGTTATGATATTATTTATGTACTAGCTGACCCGCGCAACTTCGTCACATTTGCCATTAATGCTCAGTTCCTATTTGCCTTAACGTGATGATATATATTCTTTAAAATTCCTTGATAAATAGGCTATCTAACACTGAAAGAATTTTTCAAATCGGACCAGTAGTTCCTGAGATTAGCGCGTTCAACCAAACAAACCAACAAACAAACTCTTCTGCTTTATAATATTAAGTATAGATACCTATTTTTGTTTTTTTTTTTCAGGCCCATACTAACCCAACAAGTATTTAACTGTACCGATCAATCGAAGAACCTGGTTAATGCCTACAGTTTATTTTTTATTTTTTTACTTAAGTATAATATACCATACTTACTTCTTCAATTCACTTAAGACATTGGCAGAATGTTCGACATCGGCTTTGTTTGCCATATAAAACAGAATAGAATAGAGTTAAATTGACTACAACCGCATTTACATCAAAGAACACTACTTACTTTTTTTAATTACCAGAAATAAACGGGTATTCGGGGGCTACCATAAACCAGTGACCGATGGGCCATCCAAATAAATAAAAAAACTGTCGTGCCAGCGAGGACACGAAGAAGAATAACATAAAGTAATAAAAATATAATAATAATAAAAAATATAAATAATTTTATTGAAATTGTATTTAGTTTAAATTATATACAGATTTTATTTTATTCAATTATTGATAATAATATGTTAAATTACTCTCACTCTTAATTTTATTTTGTTAACAATTGTATATATTGTTTCCAATTTAAATTTTTAAATTTGAATTGATTTCACTTGTGATTTTATTGTAACTGGTTAAAAATATCTACTAATTTAGTATTAAGTGCTACTAACAGATACTGTGGGCCAAAAAGTTGTATTTTTCGGAATAAAATAAATAAATAAACCAGTTGCTTAAACTCACACTTTCGTAATGTTAAGTAAAAGTTACTTTAATGACTCACTGAACTATTTATATGGAAAGCAGTGATGGGTGGCAATATTTTGGCCCAACAAATTTAAAAAAAAACCTGTCGTGCCAGCGACCACACGAAGAAACAAAATTACACTTTCGTAATGTTAAGTAAAAGTTACTTTGATGACTCATTGAACTTTACGGAAAGCAGTGATGAAACGGATTTTTAGTTTAACCTAACTCTTAGTCTATTTTAACTCAGTATAACGTGTACTTGTACTCATTGGGACTGCCTTGAAGGTCTAGTGGTCCGCAAGTATTAACTGCTTAGAATGAGGTCCTGGGTTTGATTTTCGAGTCGGGCAAAATGTTTTTAGGTTTCCCGTTTGGAATTACTCACGGAGTTTAATATTTTTATTCTCTCATTGAGATGCGTTTGATGTTTACTCAAGTATAGGTCAGAGTTGTCAGAGGCAAAGTCGACAAATAAATGAGTAATGATATATATATTTTGTAAGTAGGTTGTAATAAAACTTTTACACGTCAATTTTTTTTGGTCATTTCAAACTAGATGAGGCCAGCGTTTCCTAGCTGACTGCTCTGAGAAGAAACGCCGAAACAAACTTAGAGGTCAAAGTCTCTTTTAAAGTCCATACAATCGTACTGGTCAAATCATATGAGAACCATGTAGGTAAATGTCTTAAGTGGTATTTTGAGGAAATTACCACACAGATTTGAGTGGACCTGTCCAGACAGTGCATTTGCCAGTTATCGACGTGTAACTCAAACTTAGAACTTAAAGGAGCTCAACGAACTGATAAACAATACCAAAGTAAGGACATTTGTGTAGGCCGCATAAAGAACTCAAACCGCCGGACTAACATTAAGTGAAATAAACCCCTAACATTGCAATCTACATGGTCCTCATATTCACAATCCGTTATATGAGGACCATGCAGATCAGTGTCTGAAATGGTCTTTTGAGGTAATAACCACACAGATTTGAGTGGACCTGTCCAGTCAATGCAAGCCTTGGTCAGTAGTCGATTAGCTTAACTTAGAACCAATAAGGAGCTTAATGACGATGGATGGAGTAAGCTTACCAAGAAAAAGCCTGTTCACTCTAACTTACAATGGATTAGTATTTTTTCCTGATCCGAGCCACTATTATTGCTTAGTCTCAAGCTCCTTTAATAACAAACCTTTAATGACTGTACAAAACGACCTTAAAAAGTACAATCACTCATCAGGAACCTATTTTAAACAATTAACGTTAAATGGTAAACCCATCCAAGGGTGAATAATTACTCATTTATAGTTATAAATTTACAATCTTCACCTTGTTTGTAAAGTGGGGCAAGTTCAAATAGTACTGCGGAAGGTACAGGTGCCCATGCAGAGATAACTGTGATAATGATAGTCATTGTCAGTGACTAAGATCATAAATTTTTGTATACGGAACTGTCAAATGACCCAGTTAGTAATGTCGTCATCATCTGCCTAGCCCTTCATAGGATACTGTTTAAAGTGTTATAACAAAATACCGCCACATATATTAGAACTGAATGAAACGAAATTTAAAAATTGTATAGAACACACAGTATGCAAACAAGCATTTATAAACTAAGGGAATACATTGATGACAAAAATGCTTGGCTCAATGCTGGTCCGCTCCACAGCGACTAAAGTGCCCAAACTTTGATGAACATGTGAAAACATTGGTGGACCTGCTGAAGATTGTAAGACTCTTTGCATTGTGTAGACTCATTCTCTTTTACATTGTATAATTATTAATTATACTAATAAATTATTTCGTAACGAATGTAACCATGGTTTTGTAAACAATGACAACTGGTATACAAGAGTGTCCTTGGAGTTTCTTGCACGTTCTTCTCCACAGGATTTACTCTTTGGAACGTGCAACTGCCGCGCTGGAGGCGGGGTCGGTGGGTGTGTTATATTGGAGAACAACCTGCTGCTCTTGTCACTAGCGCGGCAGGATAAGCTTCATCTATTTTACTGACAGCCCTTGACTATTCAAAAGTGTTTGTAACTGGTCTATTTGAAATAAAGGATTTTGTTTTTGTATTTCCCTACTGTATTGGGGTCGGCTTCCAGTCATACCTGATTTAGCTGTATTATACCAGTATTTTACGTCGAGCGGCTGCCTACCAGACCTCCACAACCCGTTAACTGGGCAACACGGTACTTCTTGGCAACACTGGAGTCAGATTTACTGGCTTCTGACAATCCGTAACGACTGCCAAAGATCTAAAATGACAGCCAGGACCAACGGCTTAACGTGTTTTCCGAGGCACGGAGGAAACTCGGTATGTTAAGATGGTCACCCATCCACAGACCAACCTCGGCAAGCGTTGCTTGACCTCGAAGATCGACCTGTGTGGCTGTTAAGAGTCCTATTACGAATCGTAAATGCTCGTTTGCAATAGACGAAGTTACGTTGGTCTACGTTGGGAGTACATCTATAGTCCGCGAAACAATTTTGATACTTACTAGTCTGAATAGGATTATAGTTTATTTGGGCGCTCGCGCGAGACTGAGGAGCGCGCGCGCTGAATTGACGCAGAATATATAGTACTTTTATTTATTGTAATTTTGTTTAATTATATTGACAAACGAAAACTAATGAAACGTATTCATTGTAGATTGAAATTTTATATCATATTAATTTATTTGATAAAATTGTTTTTATTTGGAATATAATGGACGCTGAATCAAGACATTTCTGGCTTAAATTAGGCTTTCTTTACGTTTTTTTCCGTGAAAACTCAATGAATTTAAAGAAATTCTAGAACTCCAATAAACAAGTAAAACATTCAACTTACCTTTTAGTAATTTTAGCTTTTAAAAGAATTGATTGTAATAATGTGAATTAGACCGTCAAAGTTCCATCGCCGACATTTTTTCTTGCAAACTGAGTTCGTAAAATATTTATAGTAAATTACACGAAAAGAAAAATGAAAATGTGTAATTCTAACTTACAAGAAAGAGACTGGCACTATCGTTATTCAGGATCAAATAATTAAAATATCTTACTGCTTCTGATAATTACAGCGTCATAAATCATGAATTTCCGTAAAAAATGTAATAGGACTCTTAATGTTACCACGAGTTCCCAGTTAGTAATGTTTTTTTTTTTTTTATACAAAACGGGGAAACTCTTGGCCCAAATCTCACCTGATGGAAAGTGATGATAAGGCCGAAGATGGAAGCGAGTTTCACCCGGAATCCTCTTACACAGAGGAACTGGCTATCATACCTCTAACTGCCGGAACAAAACAATGCTGTTAACATTGTTGTTATGGCGACAGACTTAGACATGATGGTGGTAGCTTGCCAGGCGGACTTAGAACAATGCTGTTAACATTGTTGTTATGGCGACAGACTTAGACATGATGGTGGTAGCTTGCCAGGCGGACTTAGAATAAGTTATATAAGTAAGTAAGTAATGTAATATATATATTATATTTTCTTGTTCTGTGAATTCTGTACGCATTGTCCGAGTATACTAACGCTAATTTTTTTTGCTTGTCCTCTTTGTAAGCGAAGACACTGCCTCCTAAGATACAGGACACTCCTACTTTAGGAGGCAGAGATCAAACTTTGTGTTTGACCATTCTATACCCAGCTCTCGCACATTGATTTTGTTCCTTAACCTTTCTGCCTAAATAACAATAACACGTGAAAAAAAAATTTGAATATGTGTCATGCTGGTTTATGTCGAATAAATATTATTTTATTAAAAAAAAAAACCGAGTTGGTATTAGGATATAAAGTTATTATGATTTAGACGCCATGTTCGTCTTCATAATGGACTGTTGTAGGTTGTTTACAATGAGGTGCAATGCCCAAATGTTATTCGAATTTAAAGAATTTTTCTTTTCAATTTCACTGGTATTTTACATGGAGCGGTGTATACACTTTTTCAGGACTGGTGTCAAATTTTCTGGCGTAACGACTGTCAAAAAAGTTCAAATGGCAGGGAAATCCTGTTATGTTAAAGGTGGTCACCAATCGCGTTACTTTTCCGTGAATACCGACCCATCTGGCTGTTTTATTTCGTAACGAGCGATGTAGAATGTAAGCTAATTATAATTAAAGTAAAACCTCAACTTTTACTCAATTTATCCTAAATATCCTCCAATCCTACACGATTCAATTATCCTAAAAATATTAAATTCTTCCATTATTTGCTAACTCTACTTATTTTCACTTTCACATCGCATTCGCGCCTCAATTGCAAACTGTCAAAAATGTATGAAAATTAAGGCTTTTTTACAGTTACCGTACCATGTCAGAGCGTGATTGACATGCGAATGCTCAAGTTGTTTAAAAATTAGTAGAATTGGCCCTCTGATTCGTGGATCGCTTTCGGTATTGACTGTGTACCGTGTATACGGCTGGCCTTAGGACTTCGGTCGGTAGGCTATCGGTCGAGGTTTTGGATCAGTAGGAGTAACTATTATTTATTTATTTAACAATTAATGTACACACACACACACACACAAATATATTATACTAGCTGACCCGCGCAACTTCGTCTGCGTCACATTTTCCATTACTGCTCCGCTCCTATTGGTCTTAGCGTGATGATATCTAGCCTATAGCCTTCCTCGATAAATGGGCTATCTAACACTGAAAGAACTTTTCAAATCGGACCAGTAGTTCCTGAGATTAGCGCGTTCAACCAAACAAACAAACAAACAAACAAACAAACAAACTCTTCTGCTATATAATATTAAAGTATAGATAAAAAAGGAAACAGAAAAATAGGTACAAAAGTGATGCTTATTTCTAAAGAAATCTCTTCCAGCATACCTGCGAAAGGAGAACCAAATAAAAGAGATGTAGTCATCTTGTGTCATGTGACTATGTCAAAACTTCCCGCTCTGGGTATCACATACATCTATGAGTGTTTCACAAATACACACAAATAGCTAGCATAGCAGGAAAAATAAAATAACTAACAAAAATGCCAGACGATAACAGCGAATACTACTTAAAATACAGCCACATCAACCACGTTTTATCATTTGCGGTTTTCGTACACCATGTAACGTAAACAATATAGAATGTACCCATGAACCCAACGTATACACGACCGCTACTGATAGCGGGTCAAATATGACTCCTCCCGCTCTGGGCGGAGCAGAAGGGAGTGTCAGACTCTTACTGACTAAAACCCATCCGTGTTCCTGTTCCTCCTAGAGCCCTTTGCGTTCCAGGGCCACAGGGACTCTTTCAAACATTTTCCGCAACCTTAGCACACGAGCGTGGAACACAACGCGTCTTCGAACCGAACCTGGTTCTGATCGGATGGCGGGTCACCAAATGCTCGCCATCCGCAGGTCCACGTCTATGGTGACTGGGAATCGCCCTGCGTCTCCCGACGCCCGGGGCGTTCTCTTCTATTGCGGTGGCTGGAGCATGAGGTTTATCTCTCTCTCACGCGTTCGCCCTCTTCCTTCGCTAAAATTACTGCTGCGCAGAAAGAGGTGACCGCTTCCCATGCCTCTTCGCTCCGGATCATGGATTGAGCCAGGGCAAAGAACCCCCTTCCCTCCTTCCACTTTCTCCGGTCTTTGGCAATGATGAACCAGTCTTTTGAGATCTCAAGACGAGATGATCTCCTCGTCTTGAGATCTATATTTGGGGATGCCGCACTGTCGTTTTTTTGCATTTGGAATCAACTGCCTCTGCCCATTGCTCCTCCGACTATGAAACGAAATTATGTTTGAACGAGGGCTTCCAGGATATAATAAATCACCAGTTGACACCATATAGGCGAGAGATTCTCTTTCTTGAAAAAGTGACTTTGACGTACACATGACGTTGGTGTCAATTTTTAAAAAATGTCGGAAAACATTAGTTTTTTGACAGGTGCCTGGACCTGATGTCTCATTACTGCCTCGTGGTGCTCGTTTAAATTTCAGGAAAAAATCATTATACTTGGTTTATTTATAGGCCTAGTGTATATAACTGTAGCGCCTGATGCTCCCGCGATAATGCTTAATTCGCATTCGCGACAGCGCTCGCTTGGCTCGGTCGTTGTTCCAATTACTTGCTAGGACCTAGCCCTTTTCTAATTGGCTATACTCTACAACAATAATTGATTTTTTTATTAGTAACTTTTAGAGTTTTATGTACTGCGGCTGTTCTCATGGGCGTTGAAAAGGGAGGATCCTCCGACAAGGCGATGGTTGTGCCTGGCGGGCAACTGCCCGATAGTTCATATTCGGGCTGATGTATATATTAAAATCGCATGGTAAACTCTGCTTGCGCGATGTAGGATTTTTAGTTTGTCACCAGTTGGATAGATGGCGTCGCGGTTATTTTTTTTGCGATGTAGATTTGCTCTTTGATTTTTTATTGTGGCATTGATGCCACAATAAAAAATACGTAAAATACGTAGTTTTTATAGCCTGTGCCTATAAAAACTACGTTTATTACCACAACGATACTAAAAATCTTTTTTTTAAATGTTTTTGACCAAAGAAAATAATATTTGAGGTGTCACTTGTGTTGATAACGCTGATAGTTATCAGTTTATCACCAATTTTAATAATAGCACAACATCAATAATTTTCATAATAGTTAATCGGTCAATAGAATACAGTCAACGTCTAAAATAGATATAATTTTAGGGTTCTAAACATCAACATTGAAAAACGAAATCGTTTTAGGACAACTTGTATGTCTGTCAGTTTGTCTTAATCAATTTGATCCTGAAACTGCCTAAGACAAACGCCTAAACCACTCGGTTTGTCAACCTTGTGACCCGGTGGTCGTGTGTTCGATTCCCACGGGAAGCATACTTTGTAAAGTTGTTTGGCTAGGCCATTGCAGGCTTGAATCACTTGATTGTCTGATAATGAAAATGATTCCGTGTTTCGGAAGGCACGTATAAGCCGGTGGTGAAATAAACATGTCAGAGGCCCTTATTTTAGGGATGGGTAATCATCAAATGACTTCTCCCGCTCTAGGCGGAGTGGGAAGGAGTGTCAGACTTCTACTGACTAAAACCTATCCATGTTCCTTCATTGCCCTTTGTGTTCCGGAGCCACGGTATCTCTTTCGAATAGTCCCGCGACTATGCCAGATGTCAGAGGCCCTTGAGGCGGTTTAGTAATTCTGACACGAGGGTGTGTGGCGATGCACACTTGTTTTCCCAATTCACTTTAGACATTGGCAAAATAGTCGACATCGGCTCTACTTGCCAAATATAAATATAGAATAGAATAGATCTTACTGCCCACACGATAAGAAGAAGAAGTAAGAAGAAGAAGCAAGAAGAAGAAGTAAGAAGAACAAGTAAGAAGAAGAAGAAGTAGATGCAAGCCGAAGAAGTAAGAGGTAAGAAGAAGTAAGAAGAAGAAGCAAGAAGAAGAAGTAAGAAAAAGAAGAAGTAAGAAGAAGAAGTAAGAAAAAGAAGAAGTAAGAAGAAGAAGAAGTAAGAAGAAGAACACGTAAGATGTAAGAAGAAGACGTAAGAAGAAGTAACAATAAGAAGAAGTAAGAAGAAGAAGTAAATTTTTAGCAGCATTGGATCTTCCAGTCGGGGCAGATAGTCTTCGTTTTTTTACTTTTTTAAACACTGGTGAACTGGGTACAGACTCTAGAAGTTATTAAATAACCTCCTTCTTCAAAATTGTTCGAATTTCTAGATTATTACAGTTAAAGTAAACAGTTTTGGGGGCCGAGTCACCCGCGTCCGTAGGAGAATACCCTTCAGCGAATCCCTACACGTGGTCCCCGGGTGGTGCTAAACAGGTGACACTAACCGCCTCCGTGGTCTAGTGGTCATACCACCTGATTCAGACCCAGAGGTCCCGGGTTCGATTCCCAGCGGGGGCAAATTTTTTGCTCGGTTTGTGGTAGGACTTGTTATAAGTCCGCCTGGCAAGCTACCACCATCATGTCTAAGGCTAAGAACTCACGGAGCGATTTTTACTACAGAACTGCGGGCCCGCAACCGCGGTCGGTCGCGGGTGAAAATCGCTCCGTGAGTTCTTAGCCTTAGTCTGTCGCCATAACAACTATGTTAACAGCATTGTTGTGTTCCGGCAGTTAGAGGTATGATAGCCAGTTCCTCTGTGTAAGAGGATTCCGGGTGAAACTCGCTTCCATCTTCGGCCTAATCATAACTTTCCATCAGGTGAGATTTGGGCCAAGAGTTTCCCCGTTATGTACCTAGAAAAAAAAAAACGATTTCTGAAAAAAAAAAATTACTTCATTTGAAAGAATGTCTGCAATTTTTATTGTGGTGATACAATGAAGAAATACTTTTTGTTTTAGCCAAATCATGTTTTATAAAATCTATCCGTCGCTTGTCTTGTCTAAGTCCTGCCTTTATATGGCTTGCTTTTGGGAACGTCACATATCTTCCGTGGATGACTGTACCTATATTATCTGATATATTGTCATTTCGTAATAAAAGGATAATAACAAGATAATTCTAATCAATCGCCATCAATGTAAAATAGTCTTTAGGTTTATATATATTTTAAGGTAATTTTTGAGTGAAAACTTGTTAGGTCATACAGTTCCAAAAAAGTATAAGCTGCAATGGAATTAGTATTTTGTAACGTGAGGCATAGAGTGCATACTAAAAGATCTATGATTTTAATAAATATTTGGAAAAAGCTTCGGCCCCTACCCGCGCCATTTTCAGGCACTTTTTATTTTAAAACGTAGAGATCACACACTCAGACATCACTAGTTTAAATTTGAAAATCGAATTCGTAAATAAAGTATAAAAACTTATTAGCAGATAGCTGTTGTTTTTGAGTGTTGATTTCGATTGCGAAAACTTTTTGATATATACTGTGAATCCTTTGTTGGTGATCCAAATAAATAAATAAATAAAAATACTTGCTGTTCCACACTCAAGAGGATTGTGACGATGAATAGCAAAGAAGAAAAACCTCCAAAATTGGATCCTGTTCCAGGTGAAGGAATGTTAGCCCGGAAAAGATTTCACAGTGAGTTATTTTTTTTTTCGCAAGCATTTTTCTGCTGAAAGCTTTACTAAAATTACATAATAAAACCCATGAGGTCTAAAAATATCACTACATCTATACTAATATTATAAAGAGGTAACATTTGTTTGTAAGTTTGTATGTGGGGGGTAATCTCGGGAACTACCTCCTGGTCCGATTTGAAAAATTCTTTCAGTATTAAATAGCCCATGTATCGAGAAAGGATATAGGCTATAATATCATCACGCTATGACTAAAAGGAGCCGAGCATTAATGGAAAATATGACGCAGACGAAGTTGTCTGGGTCAGCTAGTATATTATTATAAACTAGCTTCTGCCAGCGGCTTCGCCCGCGTGATCCCTAGGGAACATATTCCCGAGATGAAAAGTAGCTTATGTGCTGTTCCAGACTATAATCTATCTTTGTTCTAAATTTCATTAAGATCCGTTAAGCCGTTCTGTCGTGATTGAGTAACAAAGAACCAAACTTTCACATTTATAATATTACTCGTTTGGTGTAAAGCGAAATTATAACCATCTTCCCCTCGACATTATAATTATTAAAGGATATTGCAAACTGTCGTAAGCCGTTTACGAAGCTACTCGCTAGCCTCTAGGTGCCAAGCAAGCTGCCTGCCTGTGCGTTCGCGACCTTATACAAAAATAATCCATAAGCATGATTCAGTATTCACGCGCGATGGCTTATTATTAGCGTATTTCATATATAACTTTGGTGTTTCTATACCGATTTCTATGATTCTTTTTTATGGAATAGTTAATAATGTTAACTTTTTTAATTAGGGATGACTGAGAGTGTTGTAAACGTAAGAGTAGACAAATATAATCAGAAAGCTTCGAACTGCTAAGCTATCGGGAGTTACACGTGTTATTGTGCGTCAATCATAAAAGATAGACATATGCTGTCGTGGGATATTTTTCATATAATTTTAAGGAGAACCTTTCCGTCATACATGATTACTGTGTAGCTTTAACCATTAAGGTTGCACACGCGACGGAAGCTTAAAAAATGGAGTAACTTCTCCCGTTTTCCCAACATTTCCTTTCCCTGCTCTGCTCCTATTGATTGTAGCGTGATGAAAAGTATACTATAACCAGCTCAGGAGTATGAAAAATGATTGTACCAAGTTTCGTTAAAATCCGTTGAGTAGTTTTTGTTTCTATAACGGTTATACAGACAGACAGACAGACAGACAAAAATTTTACTGATTGCATTTTTGGCATCAGTATCGATCCCTAATCACCCCCTGATAGTTATTTTGGAAATATATTTCATGTATAGAATTGACCTCTCCACAGATTTATCTATCTATACTTATAATAAATCTGTAGAGAGGTCAATTCTGTACATTAAATATATTTCCAAAATAACTATCAGGGGGTGATTAGGGATCGATACTGATGCCAAAAATGCAATCAGTACAATTTTTGTCTGTCTGTCTGTCTGTCTGTCTGTCTGTCTGTCTGTCTGTCTGTATAACCGTTATAGAAACAAAAACTACTCGACGGATTTTAATGAAACTTGGTTCAATTATTATTCATACTCCTGAGCAGGTTATAGTATACTTTTCATCACGCTACAATCAATAGGAGCAGAGCAGTGAAAGGAAATGTTGGGAAAACGGGAGAAGTTACTCCATTTTTTAAGCTTCCGTCGCGTGTGCAACCTTAATGGTGAAAGCTACACAGAAATCATGTATGGCGGAAATGTTCTCCTTAAAATTATATAAAAAATATCCAACGACAGCATATGTCTATATTTTATGATTGACGAACAATAACACGTGTAACTCCCGATAGCTTAGCAGTTCGAAGCTTTCTGATTGTATTTGTCTATTCTTACGTTTATAAAACTCTCAGTCGTCCCTAATTGACATTAATAAAAGTTAACATTATTAACTATTACATAAAAAAAGATATAGATAGAATATATAAATAGAAGAATATAAATAGAAGTATAGAAACACCAAAGTTATACATGAAAAACATGTGAAAAACGCTAATTAAGCCATCGCGCGTGAATACTGAATCATGCTTTAAGGATTATTTTTGTGGCCGCGAACGCACAGGCAGGCGGCTAGCTTGGCGCCTAGAGGCTAGCGAGTAGCTTCGGAAAACGGCTTACGACAGTTTGCAATATCCTTTAATAATTATAATGTCGAGGGGAAGATGGTTATAATTTCGCTTTACACCAAACGAGTAATATTATAAATGTGAAAGTTTGGTTGTTTGTTACTCAATCACGCCAGAACGGCTTAACGGATCTTAATGAAATTTAGAACAAAGATAGATTATAGTCTGGAATAGCACATAAGCTACTTTTTTTCATCCCGGGAATATGTTCCCTAGGGATCACGCGGGCGAAGCCGCTGGCAGAAGCTAGTTATAAGTATAGATAGATAGATATAGAAGATAGAAGATTAAATTCCTCCACCGCGTCTGTCTGTCTGTCTGAAACTGCTGCACTGATTTTTCATGTTGTTTTCACCAATAGATCTAATCGGTTGTGGAGGAAGGTTTTAGTACATAATTTGAATTTGTCCAGCGAGCCAATCCGCGAGCATAGCTAGTAATGTATACAGGTCTTTTCTTTAATATTTCAGCAAGGTGACTTTACCTCCTAACAAGAAGTCAGCTCCTTTGATCATCGATAAATAAAAGCAAACTATTTTCCTTTCAGACTTGAAAATGGAGGCGAATGTGTTCCAGCAGGCTACGAACCTGCAGCCTTCTCTCGATCCGCCGCAGCCTCCTGTGGGTCCTGCACAGCCTTCTGTAGACCAGGACGTATCCTACAAAGTGATTCGTATGGCACCTAGACCACGGTTATGTGCAGTGTCTAGACAGTCAGCACAACCTGTTGTAAAGCCAGAAATCCGCGACATAAATGTGCGTACAGAACTCAAAGAAACCGAAGAGAATGAACCAAAAAACGAATTATGTTGACGCAGGTACTACAATAACAAAGAAAACTCCTTTTTTTGCCTTTTTGATAAGGTATACTAATATAAACATAGAATTGGTATTTTCCTAATCTTTACGTAGTTTAAAATGAAGTCGCTGCCGCTGTTTGTTCGCTTATATCTTTTAAATTAATCAACAGATTTTAATGCAATTTTCAGCAATAGATACAGTGATTTAAGAAGAATGTTTGAATGTATAGTATGTTCCCAAAATTCTTACGGGAATGGAGAAATATGGGCTATATACGTACGAAGTCCCGGGTACTCATCATTTTAGATCCAGTCAATAGGGAATATGCATGAAAAAAGTATTTATGATCTGAACAGTTTATCTAAAAGTATTGGAAAATATAATACTAACTGTGAAATTAGAATCTAAATTGCTCGAAAAACGGACGAGATACAATTATTTTAAACAAATATATCTGTCCCTCTCGCGAAAACGCTGTTTTCTATGGCAGCTGTAATAGTCGTCGTGTAATTTGACGTCACAGTTCGTATCGGACTTCTCTTTCTAACTGTAGTCTTTGAAACTTTATAACTTAATAAATGATGAAGTTATTTAAAAAATAATTTCATGACTGTTTACTAGAGCTAATAAGTATTTTATTTTGCAAATAAAAAAATCGCATGCATATTCCCTATTGTCAAAATACATATACCTAATGAGCCAAAACACATTGGTGCTAACTTGTTCGGTGGAGGAGTTACTTGGCAACTTTCGGGTTCCATCATCGGACCAGCTCCATAGACCAGTACCACATTGTTACATTGTATTCAAAGTTCAATAAGTATAAAAACTTTAAGCTGAACCGGATGACTGGAAGAGTTTCAAATGGATTACTAAAATCTTACTTATAACCCTTATTAATAGCTTGTAAAAAGAGGGTTTATTTGTGTCAAGAATAAAGCATTTTATATGAAAAAAAAATAATTTTAATTTATTTTGTACATGGGTTTTCCCGATATCCAAAAATAATAATATATCCATAAAGCTAATTTAACGTTCAAAAGTGCCTATAAATCATTTGTCTTTGACTTTAAATAATTATTGTCCGTATTTTTTAATTCTCGGCTGTATTAAGCTTTCAAGCCTGGAGTCTGGCTAGGAGCCTTAGGGCAGATTTCATTAATCTGAAACTGAACGCGATCAACATTTAACCCTTAAGGTGGAAGCTCCAGGGTAGCCCGCGAAATTCAAATATTTTTATGTTTTTTGCAATTTGCCGGTCAGTGTGAAGCTGTAAGTTGAACAGAATACGGTTCGCGATAGTAAAAAGCATTTTTCTAAAGGATTATAACCATTTGAATCATCAATATAACCCTCTAAGTTAATAGAACTCGTTTGAATGTTATTTCGTGAAAAAGTCAATCAATCGAGCTGTTTGAACTTAGAAGGTCATATTGATAATTAAAATGGATATAATTCTTTAGATAAATATGCGTTACGGCCGCGAATCCCTACACATGGTCCCCGGGTGGTGCTAAACAGGTGACACTAACCGCCTCCGTGGTCTAGTGGTCATACCACCTGATTGAGACCCAGAGGTCCCGGGTTCGATTCCCAGCGGAGGCAAATTTTTTGCTCGGTTTGGTTGGTGGTAGGACTTGTTCTAAGTCCGCCTGGCAAGCTACCACCATCATGTCTAAGTCTGTCGCCATAACAACAATGTTAACAGCATTGTTGTGTTCCGGCAGTTAGAGGTATGATAGCCAGTTCCTCTGTGTAAGAGGATTCCGGGTGAAACTCGCTTCCATCTTCGGCCTAATCATCACTTTCCATCAGATGAGATTTGGGCCAAGAGGTTCCCCGTTTTGAATAAAAAAAAAAAAAAAAACAGCTTCACACTGACCGGCAAATTGCAAAAAACATAAAAATATTTGAATTTCGCGGGCTACCCTGGCGCTTCCACCTTAATAGGGCATACTAATCTGGGAATCGGAAAATAATGAAAAATAAGCGTAGGTTTTATCGGTAGAAAATAAATTTCAATTTTTAAACAAAAAATTCTGTTCCTTGAATGTTTAATGACTGATTGATAAGTCTTTAAATATAGCCTTTGTACAACAATGGAATACCTACCAAGAACTCATTATTTAATTAATGAGCTGAAAAATATGGTGGTAAATATATTACCTTTGCCTTATTAAGGGTTAAACCATGTTTACGAGCTGTCAATTTCATCATTTTCTATGGATTATTGACACTGATAACTCTTGAACGCAGCTTGATGGCGATCAGTTTCATTGGTGAAACCCGCTCTTAGTGTCGGAGGTTGGAACTTAGGGCACCCCGACTCGGACAGGTTTGGTTAGCTTCTTGGCTTTTTTTAACCATAAAAATTGTAAAACGCATAGCTAAGATTCTTTGTATCTCCTATGCGTATTTTAACATTCGCTAGCGGATGTCCGATTCCAGTATAAATTAAGAATAATTTCTGAGACAAAATTGGCGGTCGACATACACCGGTGCATCTTAACATTCACCTATATCGGACATTCATAGGAACATATACATTGTAAATAATAATTATGGTTTAGTGGATTTTAAGTAAGTTATGTGCGTTTATTGATATCCAAAATAAAAATGTCTCAAGAAAGAAAAGAAAAAGAAAGAAAGAAAAAGAGTTTATTTGCGGTATCAGTATTTGGTGTATCTGTTTTGTATGTTATATCTTTCTTTATTGTAACAATAATATAGAATTATAATCTATAATATAAAAATGAATTGTTAAATGTGTTGGTAAGCGCATAACTCAACAACGCCTGGACCAATTTGGCCAATTCTTTTTTTAGAATATTCCTTGAAGTACGAGGATGGTTCTTACAGAGAGAAAAAATATAAAAATTGCCTGAAAAAGACTCAAAACAACACTTTTCTATGCTCCCATACAAAAGATTCGTAATAATACTTAAAAGTCAATTTGAACTTTAATACCATTCCATAAAGTTTAAGTGTTAGTGGAGAGGTTTCGGGAAGGCAAAACAATTGAGTGACGTTTGTATCGTATAAATATTGACATTAGTCAAATACAAATTGTCTGTGAGTAAGAGTAAGAGAGTAGCGGGGTAGGTAGGTAGGTAGACAGGTAGCCAGTTGACGGGAGCGAAGCCGCGGGGTACAGCTAGTAAAAAATAAAACTCCTAACTAAAATTATAAAATTATTGTAAAACACTTGTTTTTATAAACGTTTTTTTCCTGTACTTGTTATGAGGTTTACCTACAATAAAGTATATAATAAATAAAAAAATACACTCTAAAGTATCGTGATGTTGTATAGATATATTAGAATTAAATGATGATTAATTTGCCGCATCATGGGTGGCCGATATGTGAAACACCGGCTGTTCTTCACAATTCGTCATAGTTTTGGATGTGGACACTGTCGCGGGTATCCAACGAAAGATAATTTAAAAAAATATCTTTATTCACATTAACAGTTCAAGGAGGAAACAAACACGTGCGTTGGTACTGAGCTGAGACTCATGAGAGATTATACCCTAGACCCGCCAGTTCTCGTTGTCCATTCTACTGACGACCGTGTTCAAGTGGTAGGGGCGCTTGCGTTTCCAATCACGTGACTGTTAGATTTCGAAATCATTATTTTGTTAGATGGCTTTGTCCTTTGCACAGAGGTGCAATCAATCCACGACATATTTTAAAAATGTACCTATTTTTTTTTTATTATTTACATTTATTAGCTCGAAATGCCCAAAACTTGCCCTAAACACGACTGTTATACTCTATCACAATACTCGTACAGAAACGATTTTTTTTATTTTATTATTTAGAAACTGTCAAGATATAATGTATTGCGAATCTCCTCATGGGCGTACCCAGAATTTGCTTAGAGGTCGAGACAAAATTGGATACGCCTATGAGACAGTGGGAATAAGATTCTGCTGCAATTACGAAAATGTATTCACTTTCAGAAATCTGATGACTGACTGACGTGTGACTGAAAAATAATGCACAGCCAAATCTAATGGTCGCAGAATGCTGTTGCAGGTTCCTGGGAGAGTAGGGGTAGGTTTCTCAGCTAGACGCTCAGTACCAACGCACGTGTTTGTTTCAGCAAGCCGACGCTGCGGTGGTGAGCGATTCAACCATCTGCGACGATAAGCTCGCGTCGGACTGCCGGAGCCCTGCAACGTCGAAGTCGTGACAGAAACCATGCCTGGGGGCCAATCGATCTAATTTTAAAAGTTAAGGTCCGCTTGCAATTCGTTTCCGTTTTGGTTATGATCTAGTTTCGATTCACCTGTAAGGAATTTGGTATCGCGCTAAAGTTTAAACTTCAACCAAAGTTGCGTTGTCAAAATTTTACAAATATTTTCGTATTTTCGTTCAAAATCCAAACAACACAACGCGAACGATTGAGAAAAAGTCAAGAAAAAGTAGCACTGTTTCAACTTTTTGTTTGACAGCGGTAACGTTACAGTTGTGATGCAGTTGCGTTCCAAGTTTGTGTCAAACGTTTAGCGCGATACGGAATGTTTAAAAAAGTTGTGAAATGGCTACAGTTCAGTTGCGTTCCAGCCGAATTTTAGTAGCGCGATTGCCCTCCTGCTGCATGCAAGCATGCTTGCTTGTTTGCCACAAGCTTGCTTGCATGCTGCATGTAAGCTTAAACATGCAGCATGCAAGAAGCATGCAAACTACATGCTTAATTGGCAGATCTTAATCAGTTACTAGATATATCTGCTCATGCCATTTATATTGATATTTGTTAGGCTTCCTGCTGGCTTCAACTTATCAATAAGTTACTAGTTGACTAAGTTATAATGCTCATGGAATTTAGCGCTGTTTTTAACTAGGCTGTTTTATCATAATTATTAGACCAAATACGTTTATGTTTTTTGAGTGTTATGTCTTACGATTTAATATTCATTGGATTTTATGCCTATAAAATAAGTTAGGTATTTCATAATTATATAAATCGGTTATTATAATTAACTAATCATTATTTCAAACAAAATTATAGATTCAGTTGTTATATCTTGTAAATATTCGTGATTTTGTAATCATATTATCATTTATAACTTACCCGCGCCTTCCTGTCTGTGCTAATAAAAACTGTGTGTATTACTAAAATTTATTTTTTGCATGAATCAGTCCAAAGACGTTAATTTTGGGGTAAGCTGATAGCTATCACCGATCGATAATAGTTATCAATACTGTTCTGAATAACTATAATAAAATTTATAACACACAAAATAATCTGCTTTTGTACTTGGAATACAGTCATCGTCAAAAATTTGTAATAAATTATATTTTTAGGGTTCCAAATATAAATACTTTTGAAAAATGGAACCGTTAAATAATAACTTATATTTACTTTAGCAAAATACTCGTAGTACATTGACGTATACGAGTAACACTTACACGTCAATGTTTTTAGTCAAATTAATCTAAATGACAACGGTGTTGTACCTATGCAGATAAAATTTGGTGCCCCTATGAACAGATTGCCCTTTTCCAATCTTTTTGGAATTGCGCAGCGAGTCCATTTCTCCCCCTTTATGAAGATGGTAAATCATCAAATGACTCCCACTCTGGGCTGAGCAAAAGGGAAAGTCAGACTCTTACTGACTAAAACCCATCCGTGTTCCTCTTCAACAAACGCTACATACAATCTTATAAAGCGCTGTCGACTTGGGCCTGATCCTGATCGTCCGTCCGCCGACCCACACCTACAGTGGCCGGGAATCGGTCTGTAAATCTCGACGCCCGGTGCGTCTTCTTCAGTTGCGTGGCAGGGGCGTGAGGTTTCTCTCTCTCTCATTTGTCGGCCACCTTCTTCGTTAGCATTACTGCATCGCAGAAGGAGGTGACTGCTTCCCAGGCCTCCTCACTCCATGCGGCTCTGCACCGCTCGAGAGGTCGCCGCGCGCCGCCACCGATCGCCTCGACAAGGACACGACGGTACTTCACTCAAGCAGGGCAGACCTCCACCGTATGCTCCACCGTGTCCTCCCGCCGAATCTGAAACAGGATATCTCTCGAAACATCCGTGTCCAGTGAGTACCTGCGTCAGGCGGAAGGTATCCTCAAAGGGCTTATTGGACTTATTGCAACTATTGTGGTGTGCCCAGCGCTGGGTTGTGAAAGTCACCATCTACAACGCCATGAGATCCTACCGGTAGCATGTACAGAGTGGTCCACATGGCAGAAACCACGTAGCTTAGAGACGCGGCGTACGTACGGCTCTACTTGCCAAATATAAATAAAGAATAGAATAGATCTTACTGCCCACACGATTAGAAGAAGAAGTAAGAAGAAGAATAAGTAAGAAGAAGAAGTAAGCAGAAGTAGTAAGAAGAAGTAAGCAGAAGAAGTAAGAAGAAGAAGTAAGAAGAAGAAGTAAGAAGAAAAAGTAAGAAGAAGACGTAAGCAGAAGAAGTAAGAAGAAGAAGTAAGCAGAAGAAGTAAGAAGATGTAAGAAGAAGACGTAAGCAGAAGAAGTAAGAAGAAGAAGTAAACAGAAGAAGTAAGCAGAAGAAGTAAGAAGAAGAAGTAAGAAGAAGACGTAGGCAGACGAAGTAAAAAGAAGAAGCAAGCAGAAGAAGTAAGCAGAAGAAGTAAGAAGAAGAAGTAAGAAGAAGAAGTAAATTTTTTAGCTGCATTGGATCTTCAAGTCGGAGCAGATAGTCTTCTTTTTTTTTACTTTTTTAAACACTGGTAAACTGGGTACAGACTCTAGAAGTTAATATATAACCTCCTTCTTCAAAATTGTTCCAACTTCTAGATTATTACAGTTACAGTAAATAGTTTTGTGGGATGAGTCACCCGCGTCTATAGGAGAATACCCTTCAGCGAATCCCTACACGTGGTCCCCGGGTGGTGCTAAACAGGTGACACTAACCGCCTCCGTGGTCTAGTGGTTATACCACCTGATTCAGACCCAGAGGTCCCGGGTTCGATTACATGGGAGGCAAATTTTTTGCTCGGTTTGGTTGGTGGTAGGACTTGTTCTAAGTCCGCCTGGCAAGCTACCACCATCATGTCTAAGTCTGTCGCCATAACAACAATGTTAACAGCATTGTTGTGTTCCTACAGTTAGAGGTATGATAGCCAGTTCCTCTGTGTAAGAGGATTCCTTTGTACGACCTACATGTATTTGTCCCGAGTCTGGGTGTTTTTCTATCTATAATATGTATGTATTTACAAAAAAAAATGTATGTAAGTAGTTTATCAGCCATCTCGTTACCATAACACAAGCATTAGGTTGCTTAGCTTGGGACTATATGGCGTTGTGTGAAATGTCCAAGGATATTTATTTATTTATTTATTCCGGGTGAAACTCGCTTCCATCTTCGGCCTAATCATCATTTTCCATCAGGTGAGATTTGGACCAAGAGTTTCCCCGTTATGTACCTATAAAAAAAAAAACTATTTCCTAAAAAAAAATATTTACTTTAATTGAAAGAATGTCTGCAATGTTTTTTGTGGTTATACAATGAAGAAATACTTTTTGGATTGTTTTAGCCAAATCATGTTTTACACAATCTATCCGTCGGCATCGCTTGTCTTGTCTAAGTCCTACCTTTATATGACCAAATGCTTGCGTTTGGGAACATCACATATCTTCCGTGATGACTGTACCTACATATCTGATATATTGTCATTTCGTAATATAAGGATATTACAAGATAATTCTAATCAATCGCCGTCAATGTAAAATCGTCTTTAGGTTTATATATTTTAAGTTAATTTTTGAGTGAAAACTTGTTAGGTCATACAGTTCCAAAAAAGTAAAAGCTGCAATGGAATTAGTATTTTGTAACGTGAGGCATAGAGTGCATACTAAAAGATCTATGATTTTAATAAATATTTGGAAAAAGCTTCGGCCCCTACCCGCGCCATTTTCAGGCACTTTTTATTTTAAAACGTAGAGATCACACACTCAGACGTCACTAGTTTACATTTGAAAATTTCGAATTCGTAAATAAAGTTTAAAAACTTACTAGCAGATAGCTGTTGTTTTTGAGTGTTGATTTCGATTGCGAAAACTTTTTGATACATACTGTGAATCCTTTGTTGGTGATCCAAATAAATAAATAAATAAAAATACTTGCTGTTCCACACTCAAGAGGATTGTGACGATGAATAGCAAAGAAGAAAACCCTCCAAAATTGGATCCTGTTCCAGGTGAAGGAATGTTAGCCCGGAAAAGATTTCACAGTGAGTTATTTTTTTTTTCGCAAGCATTTTTCTGCTGAAAGCTTTACTAAAATTACATAATAAAACCCATGAGGTCTAAAAATATCACTACATCTATACTAATATTATAAAGAGGTAACATTTGTTTGTAAGTTTGTATGTGGGGGGTAATCTCAGGAACTACCTACTGGTCCGATTTGAAAAATTCTTTCAGTATTAAATAGCCCATGTATCGAGAAAGGCTAGAGGCTATATATCATCACGCTATGACTAAAAGGAGCCGAGCATTAATGGAAAATATGACGCAGACGAAGTTGTGTGGGTCAGCTAGTATATTATTATAAACTAGCTTCTGCCAGCGGCTTCGCCCGCGTGATCCCTAGGGAACATATTCCCGAGATGAAAAGTAGCTTATGTGCTGTTCCAGACTATAATCTATCTTTTTTCTAAATTTCATTAAGATCCGTTAAGCCGTTCTGTCGTGATTGAGTAACAAAGAACCAAACTTTCACATTTATAATATTACTCGTTTGGTGTAAAGCGAAATTATAACCATCTTCCCCTCGACATTATAATTATTAAAGGATATTGCAAACTGTCGTAAGCCGTTTTACGAAGCTACTCGCTAGCCTCTAGGTGCCAAGCAAGCTGCCTGCCTGTGCGTTCGCGACCTTATACAAAAATAATCCTTAAGCATGATTCAGTATTCACGCGCGATGGCTTATTATTAGCGTATTTCATATATAACTTTGGTGTTTCTATACCGATTTCTATGATTCTTTTTTATGGAATAGTTAATAATGTTAACTTTTTTAATTAGGGATGACTGAGAGTGTTGTAAACGCAAGAGTAGACAAATATAATCAAAAAGCTTCGAACTGCTAAGCTATCGGGAGTTACACGTGTTATTGTGCGTCAATCATAAAAGATAGACATATGCTGTCGTGGGATATTTTTCATATAATTTTAAGGAGAACATTTCCGTCATACATGATTACTGTGTAGCTTTAACCATTAAGGTTGCACACGCGACGGAAGCTTAAAAAATGGAGTAACTTCTCCCGTTTTCCCAACATTTCCTTTCCTTGCTCTGCTCCTATTGATTGTAGCGTGATGAAAAGTATACTATAACCAGCTCAGGAGTATGAAAAATGATTGTACCAAGTTTCGTTAAAATCCGTTGAGTAGTTTTTGTTTCTATAACGGTTATACAGACAGACAGACAGACAGACAAAAATTTTACTGATTGCATTTTTGGCATCAGTATCGATCCCTAATCACCCCCTGATAGTTATTTTGGAAATATATTTCATGTACAGAATTGACCTCTCCACAGATTTATTATAAGTAAAAAGATAGATATAGAAGATTAAATTCCTCCGCCGCGTCTGTCTGTCTGTCTGAAACTGCTGCACTGATTTTTCATGTTGTTTTCACCAATAGATCTCTATCTAATCGGTTGTGGAGGAAGGTTTTAGTACATAATTTGAATTTGTCCAGCGAGCCAATCCGCGAGCATAGCTAGTAATGTATACAGGTCTTTTCTTTCATATTTCAGCAAGGTGACTTTACCTCCTAACAAGAAGTCAGCTCCTTTGATCATCGATAAATAAAAGCAAACTATTTTCCTTTCAGACTTGAAAATGGATGCGAATGTGTTCCAGCAGGCTACGAACCTGCAGCCTCCTCTCGATCCGCCGCAGCCTCCTGTGGGTCCTGCACAGCCTTCTGTAGACCAGGACGTATCCTACAAAGTGATTCGTATGGCACCTAGACCACGGTTATGTGCAGTGTCTATACAGTCAGCACAACCTGTTGTAAAGCCACAAATCCGCGACATAACTGTGCGTACAGAACTTAAAGAAACCGAAGAGAATGAACCAAAAAACGAATTATGTTGACGTAGGTACTACAATAACAAAGAAAACTCCGTTTTTCCCTTTTTGATAAGGTATACTAATATAAACATAGAATTGGTATTTTCTTAATCTTTACGTAGTTTAAAATGAAGTCGATGCCGCTGTTTGTTCGCTTATATATCTTTTAAATTAATCAACAGATTTTAATGCAATTTTCAGAAATAGATATAGTGATTCAAGAAGAATGTTTGTATGTATATTATGTTCCCAAAATTCATACGGGAATGGAGAAATATGGGATATATACGTACGAAGCCCCGGGTACTCATCAGTTTTAGATCCAGTCAATTGTCAAAATACATAATTATACCTAATGAGCCAAAACACATTGGTGCTAACTTGTTCGGTGGAGGAGTTACTTGGCAACTTTCGGGTTCCATCATCGGACCAGCTCCATAGACCAGTACCACATTGTTACATTGTATTCAAAGTTCAATAAGTATAAAAACTTTAAGCTGAACCGGATGACTGGAAGAGTTTCAAACGGATTACTAAAATCTTACTTATAACCCTTATTAATAGCTTGTAAAAAGAGGGTTTATTTCTGTCAAGAATAAAGCATTTTATATGAAAAAAAAACCGGTCCGAACCCGCGTGCAAAGGTTTTCAAACATTTTAATTTATTTTGTACATGGGTTTTCCCGATATCCATTAAGTAAAGCTTATTTGACGTTCAAAAGTGCATATAAATCATTTGTCTTTAACTAAAGAACTATTGTCCGTATTTTTTTTATTCTCGGCTGTATTAAGCCTTCAAGCCTGGAGTCTGGCTAAGAGCCTTAGGGCAGATTTCATTAATCTGAAACTGAACGCGATCAACATTTAAAACATGTTTACGAGCTGTCAATTTCATCATTTTCTATGGAATATTGACACTGATAACTCTTGAACGCAGCTTGATGGCGATCAGTTTCATTGGTGCAACCCGCTCTTAGTGTCGGAGGTTGGAACTTAGGGCACCCCGACTCGGACAGGTTTGGTTAACTTCGTGGCTTTTTAACCACTAAGAAAATTGTAAAACGCATAGCTAAAATTCTTTGTATCTTTTATGCGTATGTTAACATTCACTGGCGGATGTCCGAATCCAGTATAAATTAAGAGCAATTTCTGAGACAAAAGGGGGGGGTCGACATTCACCTATATCGGACATTCATAGTAACATATACATTGTAAATAATAATTATGGTTTAGTGGATTTTAAGTAAGTTATGTGCGTTTATAGATATCCAAAATAAAAAATAAAAACAATTGAAGAATGTGTTTAATTAACTCCATAATTCCGAAAACTCACATAATTTGAATGTCTCAAGAAAGGAAAGAAAAAGAAAGAAAGAAAAAGAGTTTATTTGCGGTATCAGTATTTGGTGTATCTGTTTTGTATATTATATCTTTCTTTATTGTAACAATAATATAGAATTAAAATAGAAAATAAAACTCCTAACTAAAATTATAAAATTATTGTAATACACTTGTTTTTATAAACGTTTTTTTCCTGTACTTGTTATGAGGTTTACCTACAATAAAGTATATAATAAATAAAAAAAATACACTCTAAAGTATCGTGATGTTGTATAGATGTATTAGAATTAAATGATGATTAATTTGCCGCATCATGGGTGGCCGAGATGTAAAACACCGGCTGTTCTTCACAATCCGTCATAGTTTTGGCTGTGGACACTGTCGCGGGTATCCAACGAAAGATAATTTAAAAAAATATCTTTATTCACATTAACAGTTCAAGGAGGAAACAAACACGTGCGTTGGTACTGAGCTGAGACTCATAAGAGATTATACCCTAGACCCGCCAGTTCTCGCTGTCCATTCTACTGACGACCGTGTTCAAGTGGTAGGGGCGCTTGCGTTTCCAATCACGTGACTGTTACATTTCGAAATCATTATTTTGTTAGATGGCTTTGTCCTTTGCACAGAGGTGCAATCAATCCACGACATATTTTAAAAATGTATTTTTTTTTAATTATTTACATTTATTAGCTCGAAATGCCCAAATATTGCCCTTACTACGGCTGTTATGTTCTACGACTATATAGGAACGGATTATTTTTATTTATTATTTAGAAACTGTCAAGATATGATGTATTGCGAATCTCCTCATGGGCATACCCAGAATTTGCTTAGAGGTCGAGACAAAATTGGATACGCCTATGAGACAGTGGGAATAAGATTCTGCTGCAATTACGAAAATGACATCACTTTCAGAAATCTGATGACTGACTGACGTGTGACTGAAAAATAATGCACAGCCAAATCTAATGGTCGCAGAATGCTGTTGCAGGTTCCTGGGAGAGTAGGGGTAGGTTTCTCAGCTAAACGCTCAGTACCAACGCACGTGTTTGTTTCAGCAAACCGAAGCTGCGGTGGTGAGCGATTCAACCATCTGCGACGATAAGCTCGCGTCGGACTGCCGGAGCCCTGCAACGTCGGAGTCGTGACAGAAACCATGCCTGCTGCATGCACATGTTTGCTTGTTTGCCACAAGCTTGCTTGCATGCTGCATGTTAGCTTAAACATGCAGCATGCAAGCCAGCATGCAAGCAAGCATTCAAACTACATGCTTGGTTGGCAGATCGTAATCAGTTACTAGATAATAATAATAAATAATAATAATATCCTTGGACATTTCACACAACGCCATATAGTTCCAAGCTAAGCAACCTTATGCTTGTGTTATGGTAACGAGATGGCTGATAAACTACTTATATAATTTTTTTTTTGTAAATACATACATATTATAGATAGAAAAACACCCAGACTCGGAACAAATACTTGTAGGTCGTGGAACAAATACTTGTAGGTCGTACAAATATTTGTTCCGTGCGGGAATCGAACCCGCGACATGCTGCACAGCAGTCAATCGCTCAACCACTGCGCCAACCGTGTCGTCAAATCTCTGCTCATGCCATTTATATTGATATTTGTTAAGCTACCTGCTGGCTTCAACTTATCAATAAGTTACTAGTTGACTAAGTTATAATGTTCATGGAATTTAGCGCTGTATACTAGGCTGTTTTATCATATTAGACTAAATACCTTTATGTTTTTTGAGTGGTATGTCTTACGATTTAATATTCATTGGATTTTATGCCTATAAAATAAGTTAGGTATTTCATAATTATATAAATCGGTTATTATAATTAACTAATCATTATTTCAAACAAAATTATAGATTCAGTTGTTATATCTTGTAAATATTCGTGATTTTGTAATCATATTATCATTTATAACTTACCCGCGCCTTCCTGTCTGTGCTAATAAAAACTGTGTGTATCACTACTGAAAATTTATTTTTTGCATGAATCAGTCCAAAGACGTTAATTTTGGGGTAAGCTGATAGCTATCACCGATCGATAATAGTTATCAATATTGTTCTGAATAACTATAATAAAAATTTATAACACACAAAATAATCTGCTTTTGTACTTGGAATACAGTCATCGTCAAAAATTTGTAATAAATTATATTTTTAGGGTTCCAAATATAAATACTTTTGAAAAATGGAACCGTTAAATAATAACTGATATTTACTTTAGCAAAATACTCGTAGTACATTGACGTGTACGAGTAACACTTACACGTCAATGTTTTTAGTCAAATTAATCTAAATGACAACGGTGTTGTACCTATGCAGATAAAATTTGGTGCCCCTATGAACAGATTGCCCTTTTCCAATCTTTTTGGAATTGCGCAGCGAGTCCATTTCTCCCCCTTTATGAAGATGGTAAATCATCAAATGACTCCCACTCTGGGCTGAGCAAAAGGGAAAGTCAGACTCTTACTGACTAAAACCCATCCGTGTTCCTCTTCAACAAACGCTACATACAATCTTATAAAGCGCTGTCGATTTGGGCCTGATCCTGATCGTCCGTCCGCCGACCCACACCTACAGTGGCCGGGAATCGGTCTGTAAATCTCGACGCCCGGTGCGTCTTCTTCAGTTGCGTGGCAGGGGCGTGAGGTTTCTCTCTCTCTCACTTGTCGGCCACCTTCTTCGTTAGCATTACTGCATCGCAGAAGGAGGTGACTGCTTCCCAGGCCTCCTCGCTCCATGCGGCTCTGCACCGCTCGAGAGGTCGCCGCGCGCCGCCACCGATCGCCTCGACAAGGACACGACGGTGCTTCACTCAAGCAGGGCAGACCTCCACTGTATGCTCCGCTGTGTCCTCCCGCCGAATCTGAAACAGGATATCTCTCGAAACATCCGTGTCCAGTGAGTACCTGCGTCAGGCGGAAGGTATCCTCAAAGGGCTTATTGGACTTATTGCAACTATTGTGGTGTGCCCAACGCTGGGTTGCGAAAGTCACCATCTACAACGCCATGAGATCCTACCGGTAGCATTTACAGAGCGGTCCACATGGCAGAAACCACGTAGCTTAGAGACGCGGCGTAAGTGCTTGCAATCCTCAGCAGTGAGGGAACGACAAAGATTAAGAAAAAGGCATATCATAATTCACACAATCCGTCATCATCTGCCTAGCCTTTTCCCAACTGTATTGGGTTCGGCTTCCAGTCAAACCGGATTTAGCTGAATACCAGTATTTTGCGTAGAGCGACTGCCTACCAGACCTCTACAACCCGTTAACTGGGTAACACGGTACTCCTTGGCAAAACTGGTGTCAGATTTTCTGGCTTATGACTATCCGTAACGACTGCCAAAGATCTCTTAATGACAGCCGGGACCAACAGCTTAACGTGCTTTCCAAGGTACGGAGGAAACTTGGTATGTTAAGATGGTCACCCATCCACAGAGCAACCTCGGCAAGCGTTGCTTAACCTTGGAGATCGACCTGTGCGTCTGTTATTATTTAGCCACACAATCCATCCATCGCTTAATTGCTCTAAACCTTATCTTTATATGACCATCCCCCATCATTTTTATAATTGACATGCTCACGTTTGAACACAGTCTAATCTGATGGAAAGTGATGAAGCTTTTCCTATCGTTTTAGAAATTTGGGAACGTTACATATCTTCGGTGGATGACTGTACCTACATTATCTGATAGATTGACATCTCGTAATATAAGGGTATATTACGAGATAATTCTAATCCATCGCCACCAATGCAAAATCGACTTTATCGGAGTATGTTTTAAATTCATATTTAACTGTACACATGCAACTTGTTAAACATCATAAAGTCTCAAAGAAAGTATAAGCTGCTACGAAATTTGTATTGTACGGTGTTGTCATAGAGTTCATTATTCTAAAATATCTCTGATTTTAATAAATATTTGGCACAAGAACTTCGCACTTCCCCCCGCCATTTACAGTCAGTTTTTATTTAAAAACGAAGAGATCACACGTTTACACACGAACATCACTAGTTCCTTTATTTGAAAATCGAATAAAAATAAAATTGTAACGATTGTAAGAAGATAACAGTTCTTTTCGAGTGTTGTTTTCTATTGCGAAAACTTTTTGTCACATTCGCATTTAAAAAAATTTTAGTTTATATCAACTGTGCATCCTTCGTTGGTGACCCAAATATATACGATGAATAGTAAAGATGAAAACTCTCCAAAATTGGATTCTGTTCCAGGTGAAGGAATGTTAGCCCGGAAAAAATTTCGCAGTGAGTTTAAACAGATTTACATTTTTTTTTTCAAGCATTTCTCTGATGAAAGCTTTACAAATATTGCCAATAAAATCCAAGTGCTCGAAAAATATTATGTACGTAGGCTTTTTCTTTCATATTAAATCATTTATTTGTTCAGATTTTCTTTTAAAATAGTGTTACATAGAGTTAGATGACCTAAGTAATGAAGAGAATTTAGAACTGAAATTGAGCTCGCCTGAAATTTGGCATGTAAGTACCTTGGGGTGTGTAGGAAAGCTCCGAAATTCTGAATTAAATACGTTGGTATATTTCTATGAGAGCCGGTAACTTCACTTCAGAACAAGAACAACCAGCTCCTTTGACCACCAAAAAATAAAAGCAAACTATTTTGGTTTCAGATTTGAAGATGGAGGCAAAAGTGTTTCAACAGGCTACGAACCTGCAGCCACCTCTCGACCCGCCTCAGGATCCTCTCGACCCACCCCAGCCTCTTGTGAATCCTGCAAAGATTTTAATAGGCCATGCCTGGTTCTATGAAGACATACGCCAGTCATTTAATGTGGTTAATCAGTCAGCAAAACCAGAAACCTGCGCCATATCTCCACGTACAGAACTCAACGAAACCAAAGAGTCTAAACCAGACAAAGTATTATGTTGACCGACAATAAAAAAGAAAAAATGATCTTGCCTCTCCTTTTTGATAAGGAGTACTATTAGAAACATAGAATAAGTAGGAATAAGCATGGATATAATAAAACAAGGATATATGCCCGGCAGAAAAAGTACCGGAACCTGGTGTCTCCAGTATTCTCCTTCCACAGTTCCCCACTACATACGCACTCCATTAAAAGCAATAGATACGCAGTTGTGCACAAACCCGCATGGGTAGCCCGCGAAATTCAAATATTTTTATGTTTTTGCAATTTTCCGGTCAGTGTGAAGCTGTATGTTAAACAAAATACGAATCGCGATCGCAAAGAGATCTTTTAGATAAATATCTAAAAGCGTAGAGGGTTATATTGATGATTCAAATTGATAAAACAATTTGAATCATTAATATAACCCTCAACATTACCTCCACGTACAAACTATAATGTTGACTTACAATAACAAAGGAAAGACTCTTGCCTTTTTGATAAGGAGTGCTATTAGAAACATAGAATAGATATAAGTTATAATCTTTTTAGAACGAGCTATAACGAACTAAATGTAATATAACTTGTCAATGACCTAATGAGTCCAAACTTGTTCGGTTTAGAAGATGCTAGGCCACCTTATTTCATTGTATTTAAAGTTACATAAGTATGCGAAATTTAAGCTGAACCGAAGAATCACCTGAAAAAGATGATTCCGTGCTTTCAACTGGCGGTCGTTACACTATGTCAGAGGCTCTTGAGGCGGTTTAGAAACTCTGACTCTAGGGTGTGTGGGGGCGTTAGACCTCACTACCTCCACAATAAGAAGAAGAAAAAGCTGAACTGGATGCGGAACTAGGGAGAGCTTGCAAATGGATTACTAAAATTCAACTAATCACCCATACATACTAAAAGCTTGAAAAAAAAAAGAGAATTAATATGAGCCAAGATTATCGCATTTTTATATGAAAAAAACCTGGCTAAGTGCAAATCGGACTTGCGCGCAAAAGCCATTAATTTCTTATAGGTTTTCTTGAAATCCAATAAGTAAAGAACTATAGTCCGTATACCAAATCCGGGAACCCAAAATTGTCGAAGTTACGACGCTTTTAAAATTCTCAATACGTCACACTATCGCATAATTTCTAGTAAGTCGTGACGTCACGAGCCCCCTCTCCCGAGTTTTGATGCGTTTTATCTTTGTCAATATTCATTGATTTACAAAATCAAATAAAACGTGTCCATTATTTTTCAATACTCTAACTGACGGACTAAATAGTTTTGCAATTTGTGGATGATGGAATCTAGCCTATTATGGTTAGGTTTAGTAACTATCATCGGAGGTGGACTGGACGCAAAGGCTACGCCGATCTCCCAGTCCATCCCCACTCAGACGATGCGGGAATTTCGCTGTTGGGTTGTTTTAGTGGGTAAACCGGGCTTGCCCGGGGAGTCCCACATAACCCCCCTCTCCCCCGGGTGGGAAGGGTATGCGTAATGCATTTTTTCCCAGCAGAAACAAAAAAAAGGAAAAAAGGTGTAGTAAAGTCCAGTCGCGGAGCAGGAAGAATTTCGTACAATGACCTCTTATCTACTGACAGTGGTCACAAACATTTTTGTATTAAGTGCGGTTTACATAAAATATTTGAGGAGAAAGAAAATTTACCAACTTGGAAAATAAAAAAATATTGTTATCATATAAATTATTTATTTAGATTTTATATTATAACTTATAAAATCGAGTTACTATTACTAATACGGCAGAAATAAAAAAAATAAAATTCATAAATCGGAATCCGATTCCTCTACCCGTATCGGAGTTACTGCTTTCCGAAGACGTCTCGCCTATCACATTTATTACAAAAGAATCAACAGCTTTGTCTACATTATCATCTAGTCTAACTAATTTCGATTCCTCTTTTTTTACGGGATACACATGCAAACCTTACACTCTCATGTAAAAGGTTTACAATCCCTGAGGACGGCGGCCATTGCATCTGTGTGACCGAGACAGGTAATAACAGGTCATTGTACGAAATTCTTCCTGCTCCGCGACTGGACTTTAGCTATAAATATTAACGTAAAATAGTTTTAAGTTAATTAATAACAGGTCATTGTACGAAATTCTTCCTGCTCCGCGACTGGACTTTAGCTATAAATATTAACGTAAAATAGTTTTAAGTTAATTAATAACAGGTCATTGTACGAAATGCTTCCTGCTCCGCGACTGGACTTTAGCTATAAATATTAACGTAAAATAGTTTTAAGTTAATTACGAGTAGTTCAAACGGCGGAAATATAGTAGCCTTGCCTTATTGGCAACTACATTTTTGAGCCGTTTGGAGTTGAACCTCTTGGACCGTGGGGTCCGAGTGCTCACGTCCTATTTAAAGATCTAGCAAAACGCTTATTTGACGTTTCGCGTGACCCGAGAGCTGGCTTTTACCTTGGACAGAGGATAAGCATTGCCATAGAACGTGGTAATGCAGCCAGTCTTTTGGGCTCACTTCCAATCGATAGCGTTGGGGACGAATTTTTTGCCGAAGTTTTATTTTCTATTTTAAATTTGTACACACAATATACTTAAAAAGAAAATTTTGTACAGAGAAAAGAGCACAAAGGTACTGCTTATTTCAAAAGAAATTTCTACCAGCAGATCTGCGACAGATGAATTTAATAAAAAATGTAGACACAGTGTGTCAAAAAGCAGAGAGGAATCTTAAAACAAATTAAAGGTACTAACTTAACTAAAACCAATTATAATCTAAGTAAATACACATAAAATTACAATAGACATACAAACAAATATACACAAATAGATTTAACTAAATATATAATGATAATAAATTAATACATACTTATAATATCTGTACAGTATCACATTATTGACTGATAATGCTTTTTGACTTCCTTTTTGAAGAGGTAAATATTTTTGCAGTCTCTTATGTTGGGTGAGAGTGAGTTCCACAATCGTACTGCGTGAAAAGAAAAGGACTGGGAGTATGTGTGCGTTTTATGGGATGGGAAGTTAAGATGATGTTTGAGGTGGGATCTAAGTTTTAAGTGACATATAGTTTGTCTTTTAAATAAAACCTGTATTGATCTTAATCTATAAGTTAGTTATATTAATTTATTGTCATTTGCACAATGACAACAACAAACAAATAAAAATATTTTTATGTATGTACACTGATTACTCCGAGTTTTCTGATCCGATTTGTGCGATATTTGTTGTTGGGCATTCCGTAAAAATTTCATTCAGTTTGTCTCTGTAGTTTTTTTTTTTACTATTGATAGGCATACGTTTGACCGCTATCTCACCTGATATTAAACGATGATGCGGTCTAAGGTGGAGCACGCTTGCCTATTTTATGGTCACTTTTGCAAATTTCTGTTTCTGCGTAGATGAAGAGTATCAAAACTTAAAAGTGAAAAATTAAAAACTGTTTTTAAAACCTTAATTTAGGAAGTCGGTGTTAAAAAACAAAGATACAAAACAAACAACACCGGCTCCCGAAATCAAGGTTTTTTTATACTTTTTAGTGTTTTGTTTGGTAGCTGGTTACTTTTTTTTTTTTTTGTAAAAAAGTGTTTTTTTTGTGTATCAGTTTTGTATATTGTAATTATTTTGTTAGTTTTTGTATTAACTGTTAAATCAAGAAAAAGTCAATTGTATTCAATATCAAGTGTATTTTTTTATTTTTGTGTATTAAGATTATAACGTACAATACAATGATTAACATTACAACAATTTTCCCTTCTAACTTTTTAACATTCACATTTTTTTCTTATCGTTTTAAAAATTTGGAAACGTCACATACCTTCCGTGGATGACTGTACCTACATTATCTGATATACTTTTAATAAGAGATAATGCTCTTTGGATTTAATATTTGGCAAAGGAACGCATCGTGTTTATTTAAAAACGTAGAAATCACACATTCAGACATCACTAGTACTCAATTAAAAATCGAATTTGGAAATAAAGTTTAATACTTAATGAAAGATAGCTGTTTTTCGATGGTTGGTGATTCAAATAAATAAAAAATATTTGCCACACTAAAGGGAGTTGTGACGAAGAATATAAAGAAGATAACTCTCCAAGCATGGACCCTGTTCGAGGTGAAGGAATGTTAGCACGGAAAAGACATCACAGTGAGTTTTAAAATATTTTTTTTGCATTTATTTTCTAAACTAAGCTTTACAAAAATGCCATCAAAAATCCATGAAATCCATGCGTTAGCAAACTCTAATTTACATAAGTCTGCCTTTTATTTTTCTGCATTCATTTGTGAAGAATATTTTTTCTAAATAGTAAAACAAATGAAGCCAAATAAAGAGGACCTAGAATTAAACTGAATCCTATTATTGGCATTATTTTTAACCGACTTCCCAAAAAGGAGGAGGTTATCAATTCGGATGTATGTTTTTTTATGTTTGTTACCTCATAACTCCGACAATTATGAACCGATTTGAAAAAATCTTGTTTTATCTGAAAGGATATACTTGCAGATTGGTCCCATTTAAATTTTATGAAAATCGGTTACGAACTTTGGATTTTAAATCGAAATAGCTGGAATTCGTCTACTTGGATGATAGTTTTATATCATCCAAGTAATCGAAATTGTGTATTTTGCTTTTTTGCGATTTTGCAGTGGTGTCGATATGTGTGGGGTACCACTAAAAAGTGAAAAATAAAAAACTTTTTACGGTGTTTTTGTTAGTTTCTCCGTATTTTGACGCCGACTTCCGAAATTGAAGTTATTTTTTACTTTGTAGTGTTTTTTTTTGGAAGTCGGTTGTATTTTTTTGTAAAAAGTTTTTAATAATATTATTGACATTCTGCTGATTCCTGTTTGGTTGGGAGCCGACCCCAATATAGTTGGGAAAAGGCTAGGCAGATGATATTAAATAATAATATTTATTATTTATTTAATTAATGTACACACAGAGAAACGGTACAGATACAGCATTTTAATTATTAGTACAGAGGTACTGCTTATTTCTGAAGAAACTTCTTCCAGCAGAACTGCGAAAGGAAGATTGAAAAAAAAAATGTAGACAAAAGTGTGTAAGAAATAACAAGAAAAAGGATAATATGTGAATAAGTGTGTGTGGGTGTGTGTGAGTGTGTTTATGTTAAGTAACACTAATTTTTAGTACGCAAAACAAGTAAGATTTTAGCTTGCATGTTATATTTTTAAAGAAAATACACTGATCTATTTTCTCAAGGACCTTCCCAAAAAGACACCAGCTCCTTTGACGACCAATTAATAAAATAAAATCCTTTTCTTTTCAGACTTGAAGATGGAAGCGATTGTATTCCAGGAGGCTAAGAACCTGCAGCCTCCTCTCGACCCGCCCCAACCTGACCCGCCCCAGCCTCCTGTAGAACCTGCACAGCCTCCTATAGGTTATATCTATGGGATTCTTGAATCACCTAAAATCGGCTCATGTGAATTGTATAGTGATCCAATAAAACATGTTACTAAGCCAGAAATTCGCAACATAACTCCGGGTACAGAATACAACGCACCCAAAGAGTCTGAATCAGGTAAAAGGCAAAAGAAGTTTTTACTTTGTTATTGTTGGTAATAACAAACAACAACATAACAAATGCAACAATTTAAAGATTATTATTAATATTAAACAACAACACAACATATTAAAGATAATAATTTAACCGACAACAACAAAGAAAAAACTTCTTGTGCCTTTTTGATAAGTTGGTGCTATAAGAAACATAGAAAAGGCTTATGTTATATTTTTTTTAGGACGAACTTTAATTTTTTTATGTTTTATCTCTTTTCTCAATACATACCTAATATCGATTTAACCTAGGCTAGTCTGGCTAGGAGTCTGAGGTACAATAGGTATGATCGTCCCTTTTCCCTGGCAATGGATATTTTTCATTTATTTTCTCGAATAACTTCATATGTATTTGCAGTCTCATTTAATAAGTCACACAACGCAATTTGATAAACTTTGATTTTATATTTAATTTTGAGTAAATGAGGGTTGACTCGTTCTTCACCAAAAAAAATAGCATTGCCATTTTACATTTTCGCACATATGCACGGTTGATGACAGCGATGTGGAGAAATACTTCGACGCTTAAGCGTTTTTTGTTTTTGTATACATATACTTATATAAAATTATAATTATCGTAAGATTTAGTTCCTACATGTTAATAGTTAGGTTACAGTTTTAAGACAAGTTTAAAGGTTTAAGACCCGTTTTAAGATTTTTAATTTATTGTTATATTGCAAAATAAAAAATAATATAGCAAATGAACAGTGTGTTCAATTAACTTCATACGTGTTATTCTGAGAATTTACATCATTCTTCCCGATACACTTACCTACTAACAACCGATATTGCCTACTAACTTTAAAATTTATAGCATTCACAATATTTGTCCTTATTGTTTTAAAATTTTGGGGACTTCACATATTTTCCGTGGATGACGTACCTACATTATCTGATATACTTATATTACGAGATAATTCTAATCCATCGCCACTAATGCAAAATCGATTTTAGCGTATTGTATTTTAAGTTAAAATTTAAAAGAAAAGTTGTGATGTTCCATAGTCCCAAAAAAAATAAGCGCCAATGGAGTTTGCGCTTTATCTTTTTAGTTATAGAGTTCATTAGGTGACCTAAAAGATAATGATATCTGATTATAAAAGTTGTGCCTCACGTCATTTTCAGTCAGTTTTTATTAAAAAACGTAGAGATTACACATTAAGACATCACTAATTCAGATTTTTAAAATTGATTTCGTATAAAAGTTTAAATACTTTTTGGAAAAAGCTTTTGTTTCCAAGTGCTGTTTTAAAATTGATTTCGTTAATCAAGTTAAAATACCTTAAAAAAAAAATTTGTTTCCAAGTGCTGTTTTCGCTTGCGAAAACTTTTTTGTCACATTGGCATTTTAAAAATTGTGATTGATTGTTGGTGATACAAATAAATAAATAAAAAGGATTTGCCATACTGTAGGGCGCTTATGACTATGAATAATAAAGAAGAAAACTCACCAAGATTGGATCCTGTTCCAGGTGAATTAATGTTAATACGAAAAAGATTTCACAGTGAGTTTAAAAAAATACTTTTTTTGAAGTATTTTCTGACGATAGCAAAAAATCCACGAGTAAGAAAAAATATGTGTCTTTCGTCTATAATTTATTTATGAATATTTTTTTGAAATAGTGTAAAAAATGTAGCCAAATGAAGAACGGAAGTGGTCTTACCTAAACTCGGTTTTTAGGGCAGTATTTTTATTAATTACTAGCATCTGTCAGCGACTTTGCCCGCGTGATCCCGAAGGAACGAACTCCCCGGGTGTTATTCCAGACTATACCTAATCATTAACATATAAGACAGTTGCGGAATTTGTTCGAAAGAGTCACCGCGGCCCAGGAACGCAAAGGGCATTAGGAGAAACACGGATGGGTTTTAGTCAGTAAGAGTCTGACACTCCCTCCTGCTTCGCCCAGAACGGAAGGAGTCATTTGATGTTACCAGTACTGCGTGCAAATTTCAATACATTTTCTTAATAAATGTTGTTTTATTTTCACTTGTCTTGTTTAAATAATATTTTGTATCTTACCTGCCGTTTTGTGTTACTACTAATTGGAATCACTTTTGTTATTATTTTTAATTTACTGCATTTTATTTACTCAGATGAGTGGTTTTATTTTAGTTTGATTTTATTAACTCAACTTATAAAATAGAGTTATGGGGTCATGAAAGGTTCCAAATGCCTTGCTCGTGTCATATATATTTTAGAAAAAGATAAATAACTTATACAAAATTATCTAAAATTATCTTTGCTCAGGTTATTTTATGAAATTCAAAATTCAAAAGTCATTTATTCAAATTAGGCTGAGCGCCAGCACTTTTTGAACGTCAAGTTCTACAAAAGACAGTCCCCCAAAACGCCCGCCCGTCACCACTTCCTAGTGTTTTAGCTGTGGAGAAGAAGTGGCCAACAAACTCCCCAGCAACACATCTGTCTGTTACATTTTAGGAACTCAAATTTATACACTGAGTAGAATGCAAAGTAATTAGTACATGACACAAAACAAAAAAAATAATTATATAACAGCTAGCACACTATGATTCTATGATACTATAAAACAAAATACACACTCAAGCAAGTGTTGACGTTAAAAAAAAAAAATACCTACAAAGTGACCTACATAAATAATTAATAAAAGACAAAAACGAAATAAAAAAAATTAATAAAATAAAATAAAAAAACAATATTATATGAACACATATTATAACCTGTCATAAAAGAACTACTTATAGAAAAAGAACATGATAATATGTCTTGCGTTCAACACAGCGACCAACTATTCTTATCTTCTAAATAATCATTAATAGAATAGTATGCCTTCGAACAAAGGTTCGATTTTACTTTAGCTTTAAATGAGTTAAAAGGCAGATCAAGAAAAGAAAGTGGAAGTTTATTGTATAAACGGATACCGAGCCCCACAAATGAATCATGGACCTTACGAAGTCGGTGTGAAGGAGCATGTAGCTTATGCTTGTTTCTGATATTAAAATTATGGATGTCACTCGTTTTACTGTATAACTGTATATTTTGCCTAATGTATAAAATGTTTGCAAAAATAAATTGAGATGCTACCGTGAGAATTCCAATCTCTTTGAAAATTTCTCTTAATGAAGCTTTTGACCCTAGCTGATATATTGCTCGCACAGCACTTTTTTGTAAGACAATTATATTATGTATATCAGCAGCTTTACCCCACAATAATTATAATATCGTAGGACATAACACTATGGAAATAACTAAAATATACTAACCGAGCAGTGTCAACGTCAGTAAATTGTCTAACTTTCCTGACGGCGTATGCGGCAGAGCTGAGCCTTCCCGACAGGCTTGATATATGTGGGCCCCATTGCAGTTTGGAATCAACAGTTATGCCCAAAAATACTGCAGTGTCCACAGTTTCAAGCACCTCTTCACTTAAGATTACATTGGGACCTAAATTTATAACGTTTGGCAAGGCAAACTTTATACATTTCGTTTTCTTAGCATTTAGAACTAAATTATTTGCAGTAAACCAATCCGTAACCATTGCAAGAGCTCTGTTTACGTAATCAAAATCTTGTCTATTTCTATCTAGTTTAAAGATAAGAGAGGTATCATCCGCAAACAATACTACGTTACAGATATCCCTTAAGAAAAACGGTGGATCGTTTATGTACACCAGAAACAAGAATGGACCCAGTATTGAGCCTTGAGGCACACCTAATTGCACTGGCAGCCCGGAAGATTTTACACCATTGACATCAACACATTGGAACCTATTATGTAAATATGAATCAACTACGTTAAGAGCTTCGCTTTGGAGACCGTAATGACGTAGTTTACGTAAAAGTGTGTCACGGTGTACGCAATCAAAGGCTTTAGAGAGATCACAGAAAACTCCAATTGCGTTTTGCGAGTTCTCCCATGCGTCAAATATATGTTTTAGGAAAGCGACACCCGCATCTGTAGTCGAACGGCCTTTTGTAAAGCCATACTGTTCATTGTGAAGTAATCTATGTGAATTAAAATGTATTAACTGCTTGAGTATTAATTTTTCAAATATTTTACTAAATGCAGGTAAGATGGAGATAGGCCGGAAGTTGCCTATGTCATTTTTATGACCTGATTTAAATAAAGGTATGACTTTACTACACTTCATGAGATCAGGAAAAGTTCCTAAATCCACGCATTTATTAAAAGTTACAGCAAGATAGGGGGCTACTATGTCAATTATATTACTCAAAAGTTTTATGGAAATGCCCCAGAAATCACTTGTGTTTTTTGATTTTAGTGTATTGAATACGTCAACTACATCACGAGGTGTTACGTGCTCAAAACTAAATAATTGATTACATTTAGGCATAAATAAAATAAATAAATAAAAAAGCCCTTTATTCTGTGATTAGAGATGGATTACACTTTTTCCTTTTTTTCATACATTTGTTTCTTACAAAATGTCTCTTATCTCAGCGTGCCTCTTGGCATAGGCCTCCTCCAACAGTCTCCACTGTGGTCTATCCTGAGTTACCCTTCTCCACCTTGGGCCAGCAGTCAGTTTGACATCATCCTCCCATCTCATATACTGTCTTCCACGGCTTCTCTTCCCATCTCTTGGGTACCACTCTGTCACTGCCTTAGACCATTTTCCACATTTGTCACGCATCATATGTCCAGTCCACCTCCACTTTTGTTGGTCAATGCGTAGTAGGATATCAGTTAACCTGGTTTTCGCCCTGATATCAGTACTTCTGACCCTGTCTCTGAGTTTTGACCCTACTATGCTGCTACATTTAGGCATACTACTATGCAAAAGGTTTTCGGCTTTAGAAGGGGACGAATTCTAGGAGCGAGTTGTAGTTATAGGAATATTGGAAAAAACTCATTAAATGCCTGAGCTACGTCAGCAGCTTCACTAATTAATTTGTTGTCTAACTGATTATCTCGTTTAACCGATTTGCCCGTTTCATTGTTAATGATTTGCCATGTGGCTTTTACTTTATTATTAGAATTTTTAATTTGATCACTTAAAAATTTTGATTTAGCAACAACGCAAATCTTTTAGTATAATTTAGAATATTTTAACGTACTCTAAAAAGGGGTATCAAACCTGTATTTTTTAAAACCGTATAACTCGTATAATCTCGCTCTACTTTTATAAATCCCTGCAGTAGCCCATTGGTTGAAACCAACAGAGGTACCCGTAATGTTTATGGATTTTGTCTTAAAAGTGGAGTGATATTCTTTTTGCACAAATGAAGTGCCTAATAGCCGTTTTTTTTAGGGATGGGAAATCATCAAATGACTTTTCCCGCTCTGGGCCAAGCGGGAGGGAGTGTCAGACTTTTACTGACCAAAACCCATCCATGTTCCTTCGTTGCCTATTGTGTTACTCTCTTTGAGGCGCGCCATTAATTAACTATGGATTAATTAACTACTTTCAATAAAAAGAGCAATCTGAATAAAACCACAAAAAGATATCAGCTCAGCTGAGCTGATACCTATTTGTGGTACTCTTGAAAAAAATGAGAAAAGAACCGACGAAAAATTCCAAAACTGGGGTGTCCAGAATCATGCCCTGGACCCATGGAAATCGTTTGTGCGTCGATGTCAGATACACGCGGTAAACACTTATAAATGACTGAGTAACTATGTAAATACTTTAGTTTTATAAAATTAGTAAAATTTAGATAATAATTATGTAAATAATAGGAGAAATAAACAGGTTAGATTATTAAACATTTACCCTACCGCAGTATCTCTACGTTGACGTCGTGGTGGTACTTGCGCGTCCCGATGGACCTTAGGTCATACCTAGGGTGAGGGGCCAGACAAAGAGAGATACAATCCGCAAGGCAGTTTTGTGGCGAACTGTTGGGCAGTAGCGACCACAGGAACCTTATATCCCGGGAGAAGTCTTGTTCGTCATCTACGGCTTGCCTTTATTGGCTGGCCAGTGTGAAAACTGACGAGGAACAGAGCTCCCACCTCTTTCTTGCCTTAATTGGCCGGTATTCGCTAGAGCACACGTGCTCGGGAGAAGGATGTATAATCTAGTAAGATGCTGGTAGGGATCTTGACCGCACTTCTGGGATTGTCCTGATGATGAGCCATGGTATACCTCTCCACTCCTCTAGCACCTCAGGATATCTTGCCTCCTTGGCGCTACGTCACTTTGTGCTAGCGACCATTTTCGGGGGCCCATTCATTGAGTGTGCAAGTCACCCCCTGCCATTTAAAAGCCGTGTATATTGTTAGTGGTCAGGCGGGGGCCAATAGTTCTTCTATAATAAGCGATTTGGTGCCCCATTACATTTGAAATATCGAACGGGGCCTCTGCGAGTTGGTTTCGGCCCCTCGTATGCCTACCAATGGAACGAGTCTCCAGGGACCCGAGAAAGTAAAAAAATAAAAAATTAATAAAAACAAAAGGAGAAATAAACAGGTTAGATTATTAAATATTTTCCAAAATAGTATAGTATAATAAAGTAGTAGTAGTGGTGTAGTAGTGTAATGTAGTATATAGTGTAATAGTATGTATTTTTTTGTCACTTCTTTTTGGTTTGTTTTTTGATTATGTTGCACCTACCATGCTGTCTCTGCACCACCCTAAGGGCGATTGGTAGAAGATGCCTATGGCATTAAGTCAGCCTTTGTACAGTTACTTGTGCAAAAAGTTTTAATAAATAAATAAATAGTACCGCTAATTTAAAGTTGAATACTGCTGGGCTTTTATTCAGAATTTGAAAGGCTGTGAAAACAGAGCTATTCACTCTTTCCCAAATTATTTACGAGCACACTTCAGGAGATGTTTAATACAATGGCAGCCTCATGTACCAAAGGTATTGACGTCGCCAAAAGGAAGCCGACAAACCTCCAATTTTCCGACGACATTGTCCTTTTCGCCCCCTCAGCTCTAGAACTCCAGACCGTGCTCCAAAAGTTGAGCAGCTTCAAGGTAGGGCTTGAGATTTTTTTGAATCGCTCTAAACCCCAGCAAATGACCATCAGCACGAAGTGTATGGTCGAGGTGGATGGGCAACATACACCATGTCGGTGAGAATATCTACTTAGGCAAGTTAGTTTCAGAATCAGAATCAGAATCAGAATCAGTGTTTCTTTCGAAAAAAGGGCAAGGAAATCGATCACCGTAACTAGAACGCCTGGGAAAGCTACTACTGGCCAATATAGATGTTAATGAAGGGTGTGACATTTCTGAAGCGCAAACTCGTCGACAGTTTTATTTTGCCCATCCTGACGCACAGTGCGCAAAATTGGTGGGAGTCACTCACCAAGTCACAAGACTTGAGACTCTCACGTCTAAGACGAAACTTTTGTAAGTTTCGTCTTAGAGTTTGCCAAAGAGCGATGAGACGCAGCATTCTAGACGTAAAGTCGGGGCAGAATTTAAAAGCACCATGCTGCGTTCCAAAACGATAATAATGTAGTTGTCGGTTAGAAAACTGCCAGGCTCAAATGGAATGGGGCAAATCACGTAAGCCGTATGCACTGTGACTGTTTGGGCAAAAGTTTCATGCAATGGGTGCCCAAAAATGGTCGAAATCACCGAGGCCGGTCTAAAAAGAGGTGGCGCTAGAAAAGAATTCCTGCAAAAACGTAAGGTTAAACTTTAACCAGCAAAGCAGACCAATTAAGTAAAAGAGGTCAATACATTGAACTATATCTGTTTCATTTAAAATTTAAGAAGGGTTTAATTGGTAGATCGCACAGGATGACTTCAGTAAGTAGATCTTAGGTCTGATGAAGTTGGCCACCCCTGTCCTACATCATTTGATACCTATATTTATTACGAAATAATTCTTATCATTCGCCACTAATGTAAAATCGACGTTAGCGTGGTATATTTTAAGTAGATTTTGGAGTGAAAACTTAGGACACATCATAAAATCAGAAAAAAAAAATTAGCTGCAATGAAAATTGCGCTTTGTCTTGCGAAACATAGAATTAATTATACAAAACATATTGATCTCTGTTTAAAATATTTGGCAAAAGAATGGAATCGTCACCCCCCCCACCCGTGTTTATTTAAAAACGTAGCGATCACACATTCAGACATCACTAGTTCCCATTTGAAAATCGAATTGGTCAATAAAGTTTATTTCTTATTAGAAGATTGTTGGTTCCAAGTGTTGTTTTCGATTGCAAAAACATTTATGTTGCATTCGCATTTCAAAAAAATTGTGATAAAAAGTATAAAACAAAAAAAGGAACAAAAGTGAAAGTATTTGCCATACTCAAGCTGTGACGATGAATAATATCGAAGAGAACTCTCCAACAGTAGACCCTGTTCCAGGTGAAGTAACGAAAAAATCACGGAAAAGATGTCCCAGTGAGTTTCTAAATTTAGCTATTATTTTTTTACAAGTTTTGATCTGATGAAAACTATACAAAAATAAGATTTTAGAATTGAATTGGGCTCATCTGAATTCGATTTTCGCGGATTTTTTTAAATAATTATTGGATTTCCGCTGAATACTGTTTGACCGGAAGCTGACCCCAATATCGTCGGGAAAAAGCTAGGCAGATGATTTTAAATAATTAGAAATAATGGTTTTTCTGATAAGTAACACTAACTTTAAGTACCTAAGCGAAGCAAGTAAGATGCTAGTCTGTCCTGTTTCATGTTATATTTTTCAAGAAACTACGTTGATATTTTCCTTCGAGGGCCGGTGACTTTGCTACTCAACAAGATACCAGCTCTTTTGACTTCTAATAAATAAAATTAAACCATTTTCTTTTCAGAAGCGGGTGTGTTCCAGCAGGCTACAAACCTGCTGCCTCCTCTCGACCCACCCCCGCCTCCCGTGGATCCTTCACAGCCTCGTATAGATCAGGATTCTCGTGGGTGTGAACCTGGATTATGTGCAGAGGTGCCAGCTGAACCTGTTGCAATACCTAAGATGTTCGATTTAACTCCGCATTCAGAATTCAACGAACCCAAAGATTCTGAACCAGAGAACAAGTTATGTTGACCTACAACAACAAACAAAAAACTTCTTGTGCCTTTTTGATATGGTGTGCTTTAAAGATAAAATAGACAAAATTTATAATAATTTTGGAACGAGCTATAAATTACTCATTATAATAGCACTTGTCTATTAATCCTAATATATAAAATTCTTCCGTTAATGAGTGACTAACAGACAACGCTCAGCCGACGAAACTACTGGTCGTAGAAAGCTGATATTTGGAAAACGGTTTTCTCAAATCCGTAGGGGAGTTTTCCCGGAATTCCCGAACTCCTACGGGAGCGAGAATAACGGGAAGTGCGCGTACAAAGTCGTGGGAAAAAGCTAGTCTTAACATATAAAAATCCCGTGTCACAGTGTTTGCCATCGAACACCCTAGACATGGCTTGACCAATATTAATATTTTTTACTGTAATTTTTTTAAATTATAATTATTTTTTAAGGCAATTTGAGTTTTGAGTTGTTTTGAGTTTTGTTTTGAGTTTTGAGAGTCTCTTGTATCGTTTTCTGTTGTGTCAATTATATCAATTTAGTGAATGACTTGGCCAATATTTGTGATTTTTTTTTTGTGTATTTTTGATAGGCCTTCAATAGGTCGTTAATAATTTTGAAGCTGTTCAAGAAATTAGATCAAAATGACCATCACGAAACTACTGAGCCTAAAACCTTAAAGATATAAGAAGTCTATAAAAAAATGAAGATATACTTAAAAAAATGTTTGTTCATAACCCTTTGCATGCGAGTCCGACTCGCACTTGGCCAGTTTTCATTTGTATTCTTGTATAATTTCATATTCATCACCTAATTTAATACCTCCTCCTCCTCTTTTGGCTCATCGCCGCAAGGTTGCCTGCTTGTCGGTCTTCTACAGATTGTACTTCGGCGAATGTGCCCAAGAACTCCACGACCTCATTCCACCAGCACCCTTCTACCATCGAACATCTAGACGCACTGCAGCTTACCATCCCTACCATGTTGCTATTCCACGAATTCGCACTAAGCGATTCCAAACGTCCTTTATAATGCGGACAGCAAAAGAGTGGAATTCTCTGCCTGCGTCTGTATTTCCGAACGCTTACAGCCCTAATCTCTTCAAAGTTAGAGTAAACAGGCTCCTTCTGGGTAAGCTCGCTCCATCGTAGACTTTGTCTCTGTCATTTCTGACCACGACTAAGGTCAAGAGCAAACGCATCACAAATAAAAAAAAAAAAAAATACCTCATTTAATGAGTCGCACAACGTAGTTTGAAATCCTTTTATTTAAATTTATTTTAAGTAAATTAGGGTAAACTTGTACTTTTCCCAAAGAATTAGCATTGCCATTCAATGTGGCAATGCTGCCAGTCTTCTGAGCACGTTTCCGGATGACAGCGTTTACTTGGATGCGATACTTCGACACTTTAGTGTATTTTGTTTTTGACAAACATAATAATGTTTAAATATAGTGAGGTTTACTGGATATAACTAGTTTTTAGTTAAAAAATTACATTTATTATTATTAGCAAAATAAAAAATATAGTAAATGAACAGTGTGTTAAAAAACTTCATAATTCCAAAAAGTCACATCATTTGAAAGCTGTATCTGTTTTGTATGTTGTATCTTTCTTAATTGTTATTATTTTGTATTTGTTGTTATATCAAGAAAAAGCACTCTAATGTGGGATAAATATTCGAATGTTAATTTAAAAGTTGTATTTTTTACCGACTTCCAAAATACGTAAAGTCCTCAATTATGTTGGTTTTTTTATGTATGTACATATTATATCGATTATTCCGAGGTTTCTTATCTGATTTGTGGGATTATTTTTTAAGTTCGATGCAGGATACTTGCCATTTGATCCCGTAAAAAGTTTATTTAGTTTGACTTAGTATTTTAATTTCATGAAGATTTCTGCTTATTTCAATTTCTGTGTAGATGATGATGTCGTCCAAGTATACACTAAAAAATATCTACACTAATATTATAAAGAGTAAATATTTGATTGTTTGTTTGTTTGAATTGAATAGGCTCCGAAACTACTGGACCGATTTAATAAAATCTTTCACCAATGTGTAGAATGGACTGTCCGTATGAACATATTTTACTCCAATTAAATAAAGGGTATATCCGTACAAAGTCGGGACGTGCAGCTAGTATTCAAATAAAACACTACAAAATATAAAACAACTTCAATTTCGGAAGTCGCTGTTAGAAAACTAAAAACATTCCCTTCAGAAGTTAAAGGAGAGACTTACTAATTTTAAAGAACATTCACAATTTTCCTTATCGTTTTAAAAATTTCACACAACAGTCATCCACGGAATGGATGTAACGTTCCCACGTTATAATATATCTTCCGTGGATGACTGTACCGACATCAGAGATGACCAACCGCTCGTTCGCGATCGGCCGGTCGCTCGCGGCTAGTAATCCAGTCAATCGCCGCAAGTATAAAAATAAATCGCGTGTATCTGACATCGACGCACAAACAATTTCCATGGGTCCAGGGCATGATTCTGGACACCCTAGACTTAAAATTTTTCATCCGCTTTTATATAATTTTTTAATTTTTTTCAAGGGTTTTTTTACTTTAGACTGCTCATAATCGTTATTCTGACCTAACCCAATGAGATTTTTAATAAAAAAATAATTAACTAACTACTTTCACTAAAAAGAGCAATCTGAATAAGACGACAAATAGATATCAGGTCAGCTGATCTGATACCTATTTGTGGTACTCTTGAAAAAAATGAGAAAAGAACCGAAGAAAAATTCCAACACTGGGGTGTCCAGAATCATGCCCTGGACCCATGGAAATCGTTTGTGCGTCGATGTCAGATACACGCGGTAAACACTTATAAATGACTGAGTAACTATGTAAATAGTTTAGTTTTATAAAATTAGTAAAATTTAGATAATAATTATGTAAATAATAGGAGAAATAAACAGGTTAGATTATTAAACATTTACCCTACCGCAGTATCTCTACGTTGACGTCGTGGTGGTACTTGCGCGTCCCGATGGACCTTAGGTCATACCTAGGGTGAGGGGCCAGACAAAGAGAGTTACAATCCGCAAGGCAGTTTTGTGGCGAACTGTTGGGCAGTAGCGACCCCACGATTTTTATTTCCCGGGAGAAGTCTTGTTCCTCATCTATACGGCTTGTCTTTATTGGCTGGCCAGTGTGAAAACTGACGAGGAACAAAGCTCCCACCTCTTTCTTGCCTTAATTGGCCAGTCTGAGTGGAGATTCGCTAGAGCACACTCGTGCTCGGGAGAAGGATGTATAATCCAGTAAGATGCTGGTAGGGATCTTGACCGCACTTCCAGGATTGTCCTGATAGCCGTGGTATACCTCTCCACTCCTCTAGCATCTCAGGCTATGTTGCCACCTTGGCGCTACGTCACTTTGTGCTAGCGACCGTTTTCGGGGGCCCATTCATTGAGTGTGCAAGTCACCCCCTGCCATTTAAAGCCGTGTATATTGTTAGTGGTCAGGCGGGGGCCAATAGTTCTTCTATAATAAGCGATTTGGTGCCCCATTACATTTGAAATATCTAACGGGGCCTCTGCGAGTTGGTTTCGGCCCCTCGTATGCCTACCAATGGAACGGGTCTCCAGGGACCCGAGAAAGTAAAAAAAATAAAAATAAATAAAAACAAAAGGAGAAATAAACAGGTTAGATTATTAAACATTTTCCAAAATAGTATAGTATAATAAAGTAGTAGTAGTGGTGTAGTAGTGTAATGTAGTAGTGTAACGTAGTATCTTTAATGGGACAAGCCCGCCACACATTCCCAACCACTGCAACTCCTGAAAGCCAGAATCAACAGTGGCGACCACCAGAAAAACGCCGAGTTAATGAAACCCGACGAGTCCCGGAGAAACGATTCAACTGTCTTGGATCCCGCAACGAAATTAATCAGAAGAGTACAGCGGAGGAGTAGAAAAAATAAATATAATTTCCACTTCCCTCCATATCAAGCAGGAGACAGATTAGAGCTAGGCCAATAGGCACCAAGGGACATATACAACTGGGTTAGGCCCAGTTGCCAAGCACCACGGATTATATATTAACATTTAAACTAATGGGTCCTAAATTGTGAGCTACTTTTGATTCCAGTAATAGGTATGGCAAAATCGCCTGAACGCACGGAAATTTGTTCTGGTTTCTACAAGGTCCGTATAGTAAACTACTCCAGATTTAACCTGAATACTATCTAACATAACATTACGTTCAGTCTGCCAAAGAATACACTCCCACAAGATGTGATGTGCGGATTGTTCGTATTCAAGGTCAGCTGTAGAGCATTGACATAAAGGTGAGGCCACAAGCCTAAAGGAAAATAATTTACTCTTAAAGTTGCCATGACCTGTGAGAAATTGGGCAACACAGTGATCCACCTCCAGCCATGTCTTCTCCAGCCGCTCACGAACGGATGGAAAAAACTGGTGGAGGTGTCGGCCCTTGATGGAATCTTCCCACCTACATTGCCATTCGCAGTGTAACGTAGTATATAGTGTAATAGTATGTATTTTTTTCACTTCTTTTTGGTTTGTTTTTTGATTATGTTGTACCTACCATGCTGTCTCTGCACCACCCTAAGGTCGACTGGTAGAAGATGCCTATGGCATTAAGTCCGCCTTTGTATAGTTACTTGTGCATAAAGTTTTAATAAATAAATAAATAGTACCGCTAATTGAAAGTTGAATACTACTGGACTTTTATTCAGAATTTGAAAGGCTGTGAAAACAGAGCTATTCACTCTTTCCCAAATTATTTGCGAACTTACTTCAGGAGATGTTTAATACAATGGCAGCCTCATGTACCAAAGGTATTGACGTCGCCAAAAGGAAGCCGACAAACCTCCAATTTTCCGACGACATTGTCCTTTTCGCCCCCTCAGCTCTAGAACTCCAGACCGTGCTCCAAAAGTTGAGCAGCTTCAAGGTAGGGCTTGAGATTTGAATCGCTCTAAACCCCAGCAAATGACCATCAGCACGAAGTGTATGGTCGAGGTTGATGGGCAACATACACCATGTCGGTGAGAATATCTACTTAGGCCCGTTAGTTTCTTTCGAAAAAAGGGCAAGGAAATCGATCACCGCAACTAGAAAGCCTGGGAAAGCTACTACTGGCCAATATAGATGTTAATGAAGGGTGTGACATTTCTGAAGCGCAAACTCGTCGACAGTTTTATTCTGCCCATCCTGACGCACAGTGCGCAAAATTGGTGAGAGTCGCTCACCAAGTCACAAGACTTGAGACTCTCACGTCTAAGACGAAACTTTTGTAAGTTTCGTCTTAGAGTTTGCCAAAGAGCGATGAGACGCAGCATTCTAGACGTAAAGTCGGGGCAGAATTTAAAAGCACCATGCTGCGTTCCAAAACGGGAATAATGTAGTTGTCGGTTAGAAAACTGCCAGGCTCAAATGGAATGGGGTAAATCACGTAAGCCGTATGCACTGTGACTGTTTGGGCAAAAGTTTCATGCAATGGGTGCCCAAAAATGGTCGAAATCACCGAGGCCGGTCTAAAAAGAGGTGGCGCTAGAAAAGAATTCCTGCAAAAACGTAAGGTTAAACTTTAACCAGCAAAGCAGACCAATTAAGTAAAAGAGGTCAATACATTGAACTATATCTGTTTCATTTAAAATTTAAGAAGGGTTTAATTGGTAGATCGCACAGGATGACTTCAGTAAGTAGATCTTAGGTCTGATGAAGTTGGCCACCCCTGTCCTACATCATTTGATACCTATATTTATTACGAAATAATTCTTATCATTCGCCACTAATGTGAAATCGACGTTAGCGTAGTATATTTTAAGTAGATTTTGGAGTGAAAACTTAGGACACATCATAAAATCAGAAAAAAAAATTAGCTGCAATGAAAATTGCGCTTTGTCTTGCGAAACATAGAATTAATTATACAGAACATATTGATCTCTGTTTAAAATATTTGGCAAAATAATGGAATCGTCACCCCCCCCACCCGTGTTTATTTAAAAACGTAGCGATCACACATTCAGACATCACTAGTTCGCATTTGAAAATCGAATTCGTAAATAAAGTTTATTTCTTATTGGAAGATTGTTGGTTCCGAGTGTTTTTTTCGATTGCAAAAACATTTAAGTTGCATTCGCATTTCAAAAAAAATTGTGATAAAAAGTATAAAACAAAAAAAGGAGCAACAGTGAAAGTATTTGCCATACTCAAGCTGTGACGATGAATAATAACGAAGAAAACTCTCCAACAGTGGACCCTGTTCCAGGTGAAGTAACGAAAAAATTGAAAACGCGTCCCCGTGAGTTTCTAAATTTAGTTATTATTTTTTTACGAGTATAGATCTGATGAAAACTATACAAAAATAAGATTTTAGAATTGAATTGGGCTCATCTGAATTCGATTTTCGCGGATTTTTTTAAATAATTATTGGATTTCCGCTGAATACTGTTTGACTGGAAGCTGACCCCAATATCGTCGGGAAAAAGCTAGGCAGATGATTTTAAATAATTAGAAATAATGGTTTTTCTGATAAATAACACTAACTTTAAGTACCTAAGCGAAGCAAGTAAGATGCTAGTCTGTCCTGTTTCGTGATATATTTTTCAAGAAACTACGTTGATATTTTTCTTCGAGGGCCGATGACTTTGCTTCTCAACAAGACACCAGCTCCTTTGACTTCTAATAAATAAAATTAAACCATTTTCTTTTCAGTAGCGGATGTGTATCACCCGGCTACAAACCTGCTGCCTCCTCTCGACCCACCCCCGCCTCCCGTGGAACCTTCACAGCCTCGTATAGATCAGGATTCTCGTCGGTGTGAACCTGGATTAGGTGCAGAGGTGCCAGCTAAACCTGTTGCAATACCTAAGACGATCGAAGTAACTCCGCGTTCAGAATTCAACGAACCCAAAGAGTCTGAACCAGAGAAAAAGAAATGATGACCTACAACAGCAAACAAAAAACTTCTATCTAACGTCTTCTACTTATGTCTAGATAAAATAGACATCATTTATAATCTTTTTAAAACGAGCTATAATGTACTATTATATATATGATAATAATAATAATATCACTTGTCAATTAATCCAAATTTATAAAATTCTTCCGTTTCTGTGTGACTGACAAACAACGCTCAGCCGAAACCACTGGTCGTAGAAAGCTGATATTTAGCACGTAGTTTCCCTAAATTCCGTAGGGGAGTTTTCCGGAATTCCCGAAATTCCCACGGGAATGGGAAAAACGGGAAGTGCGAGTACGAAGTTGTGGGAAAAAGCTAGTCTTAATATTTAAAAATCACAGAGTTTGCCATCGAACACTGCCGACATGGCTTGACCAAAATGTATGTATTTTTTGTGTATTTTCGGTAGGCCAGAGAATAGATTGTAGGAAATTATTTTTTTTAATTATATTATTTTAAAGGCCATTTGAGTTTTGCAGAGTCAGTTGTATATTTATATCAATTTATGAAGTTCCATCAAAATAGATGGACGTATTTAGAAATCTTCCAGACCATCAAAACAAAGACAATGGTAAAATGATACTCGTATATAAAATACACATTAGATACAGGAGCAAAAATTAGCTAATGAATATCACTTTTTTTGATGGGAAGATCTTAAATGAATCCACAACGACACTTTGAACGAAGCAGAAAGGAGTATCAGACTCTTACTGACTAAAACCCATCCGTGTTCCCCATAGCACTCTTTGCGTTTCTGGGCCACGGTGACTCTTTCGAACAAATACCGCAGGCGGAACGAAAATACGTACACTAAAAACGTTGACAATTTATTATTTTAAGCTCAAAATAAACACACTACTACAGTTTTTTTGTATTGCTTGGAAATATTTTTTAGACGTGCTAAACGCAGTATTAATATTTGATCACGTAACAGACAGATGTGTTGCTGGGGAGTTTGTTGACCACTTCTTCTCCACAGCTAAAACACTAGGAAGTGGTGACGGGCGGCCGTTTTGGGGGACTGTCTTTTGTAGAACTTGACGTTCAAAAAGTGCTGGCTCTCAGCCTAGTTTGAATAAATGACTTTTGAATTTTGAATTTTGATCATCTATTTTACTGGGCCCTTATTTATAAAACTCGTCAGATACTGGTGACTAACAGTCAGACAACGCAAATCCAAAATTCCTATGGAAAATGGATAAGCGCGTACGAAATCTTACTGATCAAGGTTTCCATTTTGTTCACGTTGTGTTTTATTTATTATTTATTTATTTAGTGAGCCCGTTACACTGGGTGAGATTAAACATTATGCATGTCGTGTTTGCTTCGTTGACTATAGGATGTCTCTCAACTCAGTGTGCCTTTTGGCAAAAGCCTCCTCTAGTAGTTTCCATTGCTTCCTGTCTTGAGCAACTCTCCTCCATTTGGGTCCCGCAGTGAATTTCAGCTCATCTTCCCAGCGCATTTGTTGTCGTCCTCAACATCTCTTGCCATCTCTTGGATACCAATTAGTTGTTATTTGGCTCTATTTCTCTTGTATAGATCTCAACATATATGGCCGGTCCATCTCCATTTTTGGAGGTCTGTTTTTTCCAGGATATCAGTTAAATTGGTTTTTGCTCTTAATTGCACATTGCTAATTCTGTCTTGCCTTCTTGTTCCTGTCATGCTTCGTTCCATACCTCTCTGGCACTTTTCCAGTTTGTCTCTATGGTATTTTGTAAGGAACCATGTTTCGCAGCCGTAGGTGATGCATGGAAGAATACAAGCATTGAATACTTTTCTCTTCGTTGCTATATTGTGGTATTTTGATTTTACAATTTCCTTGAGAGACCTGTATCTTTTCCAGCCGTAAGCAATCCTCTTATTTATTTCCTTTGTTGTTTGGTCTTTAGGGAAGATGATCTGGCCCAAGTAGCAATATTCGTCGACATATTCTATTTGTTGTCCTTCTATTTCGATGGGTTCCATTTCTAAGTTGGTCATCAGTTTTGTTTTTGTTATGTTCATTTTTAAACCCACTTTAGAGCTCTCGGTATTTAGAGTTTGGATCATCTTCTCGAGTACCTTTGGATCTTCTTCTAGTAGAACGAGATCGTCCGCAAATCTTAGGTGGTTTAGTTTTCTTCCGTCTATGTTGAGGCCTAGATGTTCACAACACACATCAACATCTAGGCCACGTGGTGTTTACCTGTAAGTAATTGTTGCACTGTGTAGAAATTAAAAGCATGTTTATTTTTTTGTTTGTAGATTAGTGTAAACAATTATTGGTAGACCTAATAAATAATTATGTTTATTTATTACTAGCCCGTACTGTCCCACTGCTGGGCAAAGGCTCTATTCCTTCCAATTCTCTCGGTGTTGTGCCTCTTTCTTCCAATTCGTAAGGAAGACCGGCCTCGTCTCGCTGTTTCAGTGTTCCAATCCAGTATTTTACGGGCCCACAGTTTGTCCGGCATGCGGCATACATGTCCTGCCCAGTCCCATTTAAGTTGGGCAGCTTCTTGAGCCACATCGACGATTTGCGTTTGGGAGCGCAGTGTAGTGTTTCGGACGTGGTCTGTCAATTTAACACCTAGTATACTGCGCTCCATAGCACGTTGGCAAACCTTGAGTTTGGACTTTCGGATGTTAGTCAAGGACCAAGTCTGTGCACTATAGGTCATGATGGGGAGAATATAATAAATCATAAATAAACAAATCGCGGGCAGAAGCTAGTTTCTACATATCGAATGAGCCCAAACACCTTGGTGTTAACTTGTTCAGCAGAGGAGTTGCTACAGACACCTTCCGGCTCCATCATCAGACCAGTTCCATAGTACCATTATATTGAAATTTTTTGTAAAGATTTTTTGTGTAAAGTTAATGAATGCTCATTAGTTTTTTTCTTATAGTAATGATAGGCATACATTTGACCACTAACTGATGGTAAGCGATGATGCGGTCTTAGATGGAGCACGCTTGCCTATAAGTAACAGACAGTGTAACACACAGACAAAATTCTATTGAATGTTATGGAATTCTGTGTCGTGTGGACGGTCCATTTGATATTTTTACCAGCGGGTCTGATAAGGCCATTTTAGCAGAATCGTAATATTAACAACACAGTAATCAGTCAAATTTCATTTTCAACTTTATCGCTAACTCTTTAGGTTCAAAGTTGAGTGGGAAAATTGTGACAGTGACGGGTAGCGTAATGTGCTTTCTGATTCTGCTAAAGTGGCTTTTATAGACCCATGGTGACCTTAGGGTGGTGCAGTTACAGGCCATGGCAGGTGCAACTTAATTTAATTTAATTTGTATTATTTTTTTATTTAATTTAATTACATTATTAAAGATAAGACTTGCCTAAATATAAACATACACAATAAAAATTCACCGAGACCGGTCCAAAAAGAAGTGGCGAGATGACCAGCTGGATGCGTACCCTGAGGGCTGGTACGAGGTGGCGCTAGAAAAGAATTCCTGCAAGGACGTAAGGTTAAACTTTAACGAGAAAAGCAGACTAATTAAGTAAAAAAGGTAAATACTATATATATTGAACTTGTCTGTTTCATTTAAAAATTTAAGAAGTGTTTAATTGGTAGATCACACAGGATGACTTCAGTAAGTAGATCTTGGTTCTGATGAAGTTGGCCACACCTGACCTACATCATATGATACCTATACTTATTATACGAAATATTTCTTATTCTTCGCCACTAATGAAAAATCGACGTTAGCGTAGTATATTTTAAGTAAATTTTTGAGAGAAAACTTGTTGATACATCATAAAATCCGAAAAAAGTTTTAGCTGCAATGGAAATTGTGCTTTGTCTTTTGAAACATAGAGTTAATTATACTAAAAGATATTGATCTCTGTTTTAAATATTTGGCAAAAGAATGTCCTCGTCATCCTCCTCCCCCGTCATTTTCACTCGGTGTTTATTTAAAAACGTAGCGATCACACCTTCAGACATCACTAGTTCGCATTATTTTATAAATCGAATTCGTAAATAAAGTTTTAATTAATACTAATTGGAGGCTGTTTTTTCCGAGTGTTGTTTTTGATTGCAAAAACTGTCTTGTCGCATTCGCATTTAAAAAAAAAATGTGATAAATCCGAAAACACTACTTAAAAGCCTGTCATTCGTAGTTTGGTCTCGTCATAATTATTGTAAGTTCTCATAATCAGAAAAATATTATAAAACATCATATTTATTAGTTTATTATTTTAGCATATGTATATATGTATGTTATTAGTATATATGTTATTATATTATTTGTGTAATGTATTGTATTGAAAAGATTCAATTTAAATGTTTGTGTTTTTTATTGTTTGTTGTTGTACACCTACCACAATGTAGTCTTTTTAACCCAAAGGTTGACTGGTAGAGAATGCATTGTTGCATTAAGTCCGCCCATGTAACACTGTTGTACATAAAGTTTAAATAAATAAATAAATAAATAAATAGTGTAAAAAGTAAAAACAAGCAAAAGTATTTGCCATACTCAAGTTGTGACAATGAACAATAACGAAGAAGACTCTCCAACATTGAACCCTGTTCCAGGTGAAGTAATGTTAGCACGGAAAAGATTATCCAGTGAGTTTTTAAATTTAGCTATTATTTTTTTGCAAGTGTATTTCTGATGATAACTTAACTTTTAGAATTGAATTGGGCTCATCTGAATTCGATTATTGCAATTTTTTTTTAATAATTTTTGGATTTCCGCTGAATCCTGTTTGACTGGTAGCCGACCCTAATATCGTCGGGAAAAGGCTAGGCAGATGATTTTCAATAATTAGAAATAATGGTTTTTCTGATAAGTAACACTAACTTTTAGTACCTAAGCAAAGCAAGAAACATGCTAGACTGTTGTGTTGCTTGTTACATTTTCAAGAAACTAAGTTGATATTTTTCTTCGAGGACCGGTGACTTTGCTTCCCAACAAGACACCAGCTCCTTTGACCGCTATTATATAAAATTAAACCCTTGTATTTTCAGATTTGAAGATGGAAGCAAATGTGTTCCAACAGGCTGCAAACTTGCAGCCTCCTCTCGACCCGCCTCCGCCTTCTGTGGATTCTTCACAGCCTCGTATAGATCCTGTACGAGGGTCTTTGAAAACCGACAGGTTCATTGATTATTCTTGTCAGTATTCTGGACCTGAATTATGGACAGTGGAGCCAGCTAAACCTGTTGCAATACCTAAGATGGTCGATTTAACTCCACAATCAGAATTCAACGAACCCAAAGAGTCTGAACCAGAGAAAAAGTTAAGTTGACCTACAACAAAAAACTTCTTGTGCCTTATTGATAATGGTGTGCTTTAAAGATAAAATAGGTATATTTAATAACCTTTTTAGAACGAGCTATAATGTACTAAATGTAATATCACTTGTCAGTTAATCCTTATGTATAAAATTCTTCCGTTACTGAGTGAATTATAGACAACGCTCAGTCGAAACTACAGGTCGTAGAAAGCTGATATTGAGCACGTAGCTTCCCTAAAACCTGTAGGGGAGTTTTCCGGAATTCCCGAAATGCCCACGGGATCGGAAAAAATGGGAAGTGCGCGTCAAAGTCGTGGGAAACAGCTAGTCTTAATATATAAAAATCCCGTGTCACAGTGTTTGCCATCGAATACCCTAGACATTGCGAGGCATGACTAGTAGTAGATAGAGTTAAAAAAAATGTTTGTTCATAACCCTTTGCTTGCGAGTCCGACTAGCATTTAGCCAGTTTTCATGTGTATTCTTGAATACTTTCATATTCATGACCTAATTTAATACCTCATTTAATGTAGTTTGACATCCTTTTATTTAAATATATTTTAAATAAATTAGGGTAACCCTGTACTTTGCCCAACGAATTAGCCTATTTAGCATTGCCATTCAACGTGGCAATGCTGCTAGTCTTCTGGGCATGTTTTACGGGATGACAGCGATGCGAAGAACTTGGATGCGATACTTCGACGCTTCAGTGTATTTTGTTTTTGTATATACAAACATAATTATTGTAAGGTTTAGTGGATATAACTAGTTTTTAGTTAAAAAAATACATTTATTATTATTTGCAAAATAAAAAATATAGTAAATGAACAGTGTGTTAAATTAACTTCATAATTCCGAAAAGTCACGTGGTCTGTTTTTTATGTTGTATTTTTCTTAATTGTTATTATTTTGTATTTGTAGAAGCACTCTAATGTGGTTTATATATTCAAATTTTAATTTAAAAGTTGTATTTTTTACCGACTTCCAAAAACGTGAAGTCCTAAATTATGTTGGTTTTTTTACATATATCGATTATTCCTAGGTTTCCGATCCGATTTGTGGGACTCGATGCGGAATACTATCCATCTGATCCCGTAAAAAGTTTATTCAGTTTGACTTAGTATTTCTATTTCATGAGCATTTTTGCTTTTTTCAATTTCTGTGTAGATGACGTCTTTCAAGTATACACTAAAACTATATTCAAATAAAACACTACAAAGTATTAAACAACTTCAACTTCGGAAGTCGCTGTTAGAAAATTAAAAACATTCCCTACATAAATTAAAGAAGAGACTTATTAATTTTAAAGAATATTCACAATTTTCCTCATCGTTTTAAAAAATTCACACAACAGTCATCCACGGAATATGTGTAACGTTCCCACGTTATATATCTTCCGTGGATGACTGTACCGACATCAGAGATGACCAACCGCTCGATCGCGAACGACCGGTCGCTCGTGGCCAGTAATCCAGTCAATCGCCGGAACTATGTAAGTTTAGTTTAAAAAATGAGTAAAATCTAGATAATATATTAATAATAACAGGTTAGATTATTAAACATTTATTTTACCAAAATAGCACCGCTACTTTAAAGTTGAATACTGCTGGACTTTCATTCAAACTTTGTTAAACAGAGCAATTCACTCTCCCCCTAATTATTTACGGGCACACCTTAGGAGATATTTCAAACAATGGCAGCCTCATGTACCAAAGGTATTGACATCGGCAAAAAGAAGCTGACAAACCTCCATTTTTCCAACGACATTGTGCTTTTCGCCCCATACCTCTAGAACTCCAGACCATGCTCCAAAATTTGAGCAGCTTCAAGGTAGAGCTTGAGATGAATTGCTCTAAACCCCAGCAAATGACCATCAGCACAAAGTGTAAGGTCGAGGTAGATGGGCAAGACATACACCATGTCGGTGAGCATATCTACTTGGGCCAGTTTGTTTCTTTCGAAAAGAGGCAAGGAAATCGATCGTCGCAACAAACACACCTGGGAAAGCTACTACTAGTCAATAAAAATGTTAATGAAGGGTGTAACCTTTCTGAAGCGCAAACTCATCGACATGTTTATTCTGCCCATCCTGAACTACAGTGCGCAAAATTGGTCGCTCATCAAGTCACAAATATTTCGTCTTAGAGTTTGCCAAAGAGCGATGGAACGCAGGATTCTAGGCGTAAAGACAGGACAGAATTCAAAACACCATGCTTCGTTCCAAAACGAGAATAATAGAGGTGTCGGTTAGAAGGCTGTCAGGCTCAAAACGAACTGGACAAATCATGTAAGCCCACACCATCATCATCACGTATTCACTGTGACTGTTTGGGCAAAAGTTTTCACGCCCAATAACGGCCGAAATCACCAAGGCCGGTCCAAAAAGAAGTGGCGAGATAACCTAGATGCGTACCATGAGGGCTGGTTCGAGGTGGCACTGGACTTAAACCAGCAAAGTGAAAAAAGTTAATACTATTATGTATTTTGAACTATTCTGTTTCTTTAAAATTTTAAGAAGTTTGTATTTGGAAGATCGCACAGGGTTTTGTCAGCAAGTAAATCTTGGGTCTGATGAAGTTGACCACCCCTGACCTGCATAATATGATATATTTTTAATACAAAATAATTCGCATCCTTCGCCACTAATGCAAAATCGACGTAAGCGTAGTATATTTTTGAGAGAAAACATGTGAATGTGACACATCATAAATTTCGAAAAAAGTTTTAGCTACAATGGAAATTGCGCTTTGTCTTGTGAAACATAGAATTAATTATACTAAAAGATATTGACCTCTGTTCTAAATATTTGGCAAAAGAATGGAATCGTCACCCCCCCCCCATTTTCAGTCGGTGTTTATTTAAAAATGTAGCGGTCACACATTCACACATCAATAGTTCGCATTTAAAAATCGAATTCGGAAATCGTCCGTCATCGTCGTCTCGTTCGATTATTTCTTATTGGAAGATTGTTGTTTTCGATTGCAAAAACTTTTATTTCAAAAAAAATGTGACATAAACAAAAGTGAAAGTATTTGCCATACTCAAGGGGTGACAATGAACAATAACGAAGAAAACTCTCCAACATTGGACCCTGTTCCAGGTGAAGTAATGTTAGCACGGAAAAGATTTCAAAGTGAGTTTTTAAAAATAGCTGTTGTTTTTTTGTATATTTCTGATGAAAACTTTACAAAAATAAGATTTTAGAATTGAATTGGGCTCATCTGAACTCGATTTTCGCGGATTTTTTAAAATATTTTTTGGTTTTCCGCTGAATCCTGTTTGACTGGTAGCCGACCCCAATATCGTCGGGAAAAGGCTAGGCAGATGTTTTAAAAAAAAATACAACCGACTTCCAAAAAAAAACACTACAAAGTAAAAAATAACTTTAATTTCGGAAGTCGGTGTTTTTATTAGTTTCTCCGTATTTTCACACCGACTTCCGAAATTAAAGTTATTTTTTACTTTGTACTTAGTGTTTTTTTTTTTGGAAGTCGTTTTTTTATTTTTCACTTTTTAGTGGTACCCTATACCTAACAATACCACTGCAAAATCGCAGATAGCATAATACGCAATTTCGATTACTTGGATGACATAAAACCATCATCCAAGTAGACGAATTCCAAGTATTTCGATAAAATCCAAAATTCATAACCGATTTTGATAACATTTAAACGGAACCAATCTGCAAATATATCCTTTCAGATAAAACAAGAACATTTCAAATCGGTTCATAATTGTCGGAGTTATGAGGTAACAAACATAAAAAAAGAAAAACATACAACCGAATTGAGAACCTCCTCCTTTTTGGGAAATCGGTTAATAAATTAGAAATAATGGTTTTTCTGATAAATAACACTAACTTAAAATACCTAAGCGAAGCAAGTGAGATGCTAGTCTGTCCTGTTTCATGTTACATTTTTCAAGAAACTACGTTGATATACATATTTCGAGGGCCGGTGACTTTGCTTCCCAACAAGACACCAGCTCTTTGACCGCTAATAAATAAAATGAAACCCTTATCTTTTCAGATTTGAAGATGGAAGCGAATGTGTTCCAACAGGCTACAAACCTGCAGCCTCCTCTCGACCCGCCCCCGCCTCCCGTGGATCCTTCACAGCCTCGTATAGGTCAAGATCTATATTCGGTCAAGTCGCAGACAAGGAAAATTAAAAATTCTCGTCGGTGTAAACCTGGATTATGTGCAAGGGCTAGTGAGCCAGCTAAACCTGTTGCAATATCTAAGATGATCGATTTAACTCCGCATTCAGAATTCAACGAACCCAAAGAGTCTGAACAAGACAAAAAGTTATGATAACCTATTCCTAACAACAAACAAAAACTTCTTGTGCCTTTTTGATATGATGCGCTTTAAAGATAAAATATACATAATTAATAAGCTTTTTAGAACGAGCTATAATGTACTAAATGTAATATTACTGGTCAATAAATCCTAATAATCATCTTAATATATAAAATTCTTCCGATATGTTAGGTTAGGTTTATAAATAAATAAATAACTCATTTATTTCAGATATATCCATCTATCCATGTTTATGCGTTTAAAATTTAATTATTTTAATGGCAATTTGAGTTTTGCAGTCTGTCGTATCATGATATCAATTTCTGAAGTTCCATCGAAATAGATGGACGTATTTAGAAATCTTCCAGACCATCAAAACAAAGATAATGGTAAAAATATATAAGAAATACACATTAGATACTTACACGACAAAAAATCAGCTAACGAAGATCACTTTTTCTTTTTTTGATGGGAAGTTCTTAAATTAATCCTACCACTTTGAACGAAGCAGTATTAGACTCTTACTGACTAAAACCCATCCGTGTTCCTCCTAGTGCCATTTGCGTTCTAGGGCCGCGGTGACTCTTTCGAACAAATACCGCAATCCTGGCAGAACGAAAATAAGTACACTAAAAACGTTGACAATTTATTATTTTTAGCTCAAAATAACATACAAGTTTTGTTTTACTTGGAAATCTTTGTTTAGAATTCTTAAGGAAGACATCCAGGTCGACCCGCCATCTCTTTTGCGGTCTGCCGCGGCCTCGTATCGCTGTTTCAGGGTTCCAATCCAGTATTTTACGGGCCCACAGTTTGTCCGGCTTGCGGCATACATGTCCTGCCCAGTCCCATTTACGTTGGACAGCTTTTTGGGCCACATCGACGAGCGTTTGGGAGCGCAGTGTAGTGTTTCGGACGTGGTCTGTCAATTTAACACCTAGTATACTGCGCTCCATAGCACGTTGGCAAACCTTGAGTTTTGACTTTTGGATGTTAGTCAAGGACCAAGTCTGTGCACCATAGGTCATGATGGGGAGAATATAATAAATCATAAATAAACAAATCGCGGGCAGAAGCTAGTTTCTACATATCGAATGAGCCCAAACACCTTGGTGTTAACTTGTTCAGCAGAGGAGTTGCTACAGACACCTTCCGGCTCCATCATCAGACCAGTTCCATAGTACCATTATATTGAAATTTTTTGTAAAGATTTTTTGTGTAAAGTTAATGAATGCTCATTAGTTTTTTTCTTATAGTAATGATAGGCATACATTTGACCACTAACTGATGGTAAGCGATGATGCGGTCTAAGATGAAGCACGCTTGCCTATAAGTAAGCTAGTTTGGTGTTTTTGTATCGTTCGGAATGTGTGTGATAAAAGTAGTTGAATATAAGTTAAATTATTTTATTTTGTGCTAGTTTTAGATCTTGAATTGCAGATTTTGTAGCGCATCGCCAGATATTTGTGTATGAGCGAATTAATGTGTTGTAAATCATGGAGCGGTTTTTTTTGTTATTTCTGTTCCCGCGCGTTGATAGTGATGTTATTTTTGATTTTATGTAATCAATGTGCGCTTGCCAAGTGAGTTTCTTGTCTAATCTAAATCCGAAGTATTATTCACATTTACTTGTGATGATTTTAGTGTTGTTTGCTGGGTGCTCAGTGTTTTTATTTTTAACGAAAAAAACTTTTTACAGAAAAAACACAACTGACTTACAAATAAAAAAAAACACTACAAAGAAAAAAATACTTTTATTTCGTTAATTTATTCGTATTTTGACACCAATTTCTGACATAGTACCCCACACCTAACAAAACCACTGAAAAACACTACTTGGATGACAGAAATCCATCATTCAAGTTACCGAATTCCAGCTATTTTGATTAAATGTTATGAAAATCACCGAGTCACCCGCGTCTAGTAGGAGAATACCCTTCAGCGAATCCCTACACGTGGACCCCGGGTGGTGCTAAACAGGTGACACTAACCGCCTCCGTGGTCTAGTGGTTATACCACCTGATTAAGACCCAGAGGTCCCGGCTTCGATTCCCAGCGAGGGCAAATTTTTTGCTCGGTTTCGGTTGGTAGTAGAACTTGTTCTAAGTCCGCCTGGCAAGCTACCACCATCATGTCTAAAGTCTGTCGCTATAACAACAATGTTAACAGCATTGTTGTGTTCCGGCAGTTAGAGGTATGATAGCCAGTTCCTCTGTGTAAGAGGATTCCGGGTGAAACTCGCTTCCATCTTCGGCCTAATCATTACTTTCCATCAAGTGAGATTTGGGCTAAGAGTTTCCCCGTTTTGTAAATAAAAAAAAAAACATTTTAAAAGTTTGGCTTTTCCAAACTTTTAAAACGATTTTCGTAACATTTCTTGAAGACCAATTTCTTTGAAATATATCCAAATCGGTTCATAAATGACGGAGTTATGAGGTATCAAACTTAAAAGAAATTACAAGCGAATTGAGAACCTCGTCCTTTTTTTTAAATCAGATAAAAATTAATATGATGGTTATTGATTTATGCAATTTTTTTTTACTTGATATGGGTTTGCTCTTGACTCTAGTCTAGTTCAGAGATGACAGAGACAAAGTCTACGATAGAGCGAGCTTACCCAGAAGTAGCTTGTTCACTCTAACTTTGGAAAGATTCCACTCCTTTGCTGTGCGTATTATGAAAGACGCTTGGGAGCGCTTATACGCAGTGCGTCTGGATGTCCGATGGTGGAAGGGGGCTGATGAGATGAGGTCGTGGAGTTTTTGGGCAAACTCTCCGAAATACAATCTGTAGAAGACCGACAAGCAGGCCACCTTGCGGCGATGAGCCAAGCTGTGTTGCTAAGCATCCGCCAGTTTTACATCGCCAATGAGCCGATGAGCCTCTTAGCTCTGCGTTCCACCGAGTCAAGCGCGGCCAGCTGAATCATTGCTGAGCCATCCCAAAGGTGGCTGCAATACTCCATTTGCATTTATAGTAAGTCAATTGGAGCTAAGCACGTCCAATACAACACGGCTAAATCTTTTTGAGCCTCACTTACAATGGTGTTTATGTTGTTATCGAAGTAGAATAGGCAAGTATCACCAGCGTATAAAGTTAGTTGTCCAATTAAGCTTAATTTTTTTATACATTATTTCTATAAATAGCAAATAAGATGGGCGATAGCAGAGGTCCTTGGGGAACACCAAATTCTTTGGAAGATTCTCCACTCATCGCGTTTCTTATTTGTTTAAACTATTTGTTTCCTATTGTCTAGCTGTGAAGAAGGGATATTATACATGTCTCCGGTGAGACCAATGCTTTTTAGCTTTTATACCTAATAGGATTTTATGACACATTGTGTCAAAAGCTCTTCTTAGGTCAATAAAAATCCTAAGTACAATGTTCTTTTTTTGTCAATATTTGTTTTAATGGTGGTGACTAAATCGTTTGTGGTGCACACCTAGGTGTTCGATTTGGGTCGGAAATCGAACTGCCTATCTATACTATAATATTATAAAGCAGAAGAGTTTGTTTGTTTGTTTGGTTGAACGCGCTAATCTCAGGAACTGCTGGTCCGATTTGAAAAATTATTTCAGTCATAGATAGCCTATTTATCGAAGAAGGCTATAAGCTATATATCATCACGCTAAGACAAATAGGGGCGGAGCATTAATGGAAAATGTGACGCAAACGAAGTTGCACGGGTCAGCTAGTCATAAATATAATTGATGTCTTTAAGTCTTGTATTTTTCTGTATCGACTTTGTTCACATAGAGTGGAGGCCGCGTATAGGCAAACGTAGTGTGGACAGCCCTGCAGTACGATGGACCGATGATTTAAAGAAGCTGGCTGGCAGCGGATGGATGCGGACTGCTCAAGACCGAGATGGTTGGCGCTTTCCGGAGGAGGCTAACGTTAAGCAATGGAATTGGCTGAAATGACAATGATGATGAAGTATTTTTCTTGTCTTGTGTAAATTAATCGTTCAAAATGTTTGATAGTACCGGTAATAATGACATGGTTCGATAATTCCCGGGATCTAACTCATTTTTTATTTAGGGTTGTCTTTTACAATTTAGAAGGTGTCTAGGAAAATGCCACTTTTGAAAGAGTAAAGGTCTTAACAAATATACCGCGCGGGTTTCGCTCGGGTAACATGTTTCGCGGATACATAGGAATAGTTGGTGATTACCACGTACCCACCCACTCGGTTTTTTGTACCGCAGACGGTAGCGAATACCGCTTAGGTTTGAATAGGCTTTTATTGATACAATTTTTATATTTTTATTTGATATGCTTTTGCTCCTGACTCTAGTCTAAATCAGAGATGATAGGGACAGAGTCTACGATGGAGCGAGCTTACTCAGAAGTAGCCTGTTCACTAAAACTTTGAAATTTGTTAGGTTAGCCGTTATTAGGTTTTTTAAGCATTTAAGTTTTATTGATGAGGCCATGTTTTAGAACAGCACGTGGCTAAATAATAACAGTCACACGGATCGATCGTTGCGGTTAAGCAACGCTTGCCAAGGTTGGCTGTGGATGGGTGACCATCTTATCATACCGAGTTTTCTCCGTGCCCCGTATCCCGGCAGTCATCTGTAGATCTTTGGCAGTCGTTACGGATTGTCAGAAATCTGACTCCAGCCTTGCCATGAAGTACCGTGTTACCCAGTTAATGGGTTATGGAGGTCTGGTTGTGATGCTGGTGGTCTCGACTAAATGAAACTGCTGCTTTTCGATATGAAGACTATTTTTCTGCTTAACAATAAAAGAAATGGCCGTTGTATGCGCACGCTCAAAGACGGTGAGCGATTTCAGTGTTAGTGTGTCGTGTGGACGGTCCATTTGATTTTTTTATCAGCGGGACTGTTAAGGCCATTTTAGCAGAATCGTAATATTAACAACACAATTATGAGTCAAATTTCATTATCAACTTTATCGCTAACTCTTTAGGTTCAAAGTTGATTGGGAAAATTTGACAATGGTGGGTAGCGTGATGTGCTTTCTGATTCTGCTAAAGTGGCTTTTATAGACCCATGGTGACCTTAGGGTGGTGCAGTTACAGGCCATGGCAGGTAAAACTTAATGGAAAGACAAACATAAAGAAAAACTTATGAATAAAATAAAACATTTTTATGTAAGTATTTAATTTAATTACCTGATTAAAGATAAGACTTGCCTAAATATGATCATACACAATAAAAGTTTGGAATATAACTTTGAATGTAATGGACCTACATATGTATATAAGAAGTAAGCCAACTTATTTTTTGTCCTTTTTTTTAGTTACAACTAATGAGATCGAAATAATAACAAGAAAATAAAACTATTTGAAAAGCTTAGATAAGGTAGCTCCAAAATTATTTAAATACTCGCGTTTAGAAGTTTTAAAATCAAATAGATCAATTTATAAAATTTAATATAACTTATAACCAACTTAATATTAGAATAGATATCGGGATTGCTACCATGTACCTTTTTATTTACGAGTTTCCAATATTTCGGCAATGTTGCAAGCACCATGATGCCATGAGATCTTGCGGGTGGGATGTTATTGGCAGACATATCGGTCTACCCTCTTTCGTAGTCTTTTATTACGACCATCTCCGGTACCACTGTGTCTGCCAATAACATCCCACCCGCACGATCTTCAGTTACTCCGTGATCATGGCGCTTGCAACAGTGCTGAAATATCGGATAATCGCAAATAAAAAGGTACATGGTAGCAATACCGATATTAACTATTAATAACAACTATTAATAAACAACTTAATATTTTTTACTTTGGTTACAAAATCCTGAAAAACGTTATTATGTAACGCATGTGTGAGGAATACACCAATTGAGCACGCAAAAAGTAAAATGATTTATGCAAATTTTAATGCTGAATTGCGTTTGAGTTTGGTCAAAATTAATTTTGCAGCAATCGTGACAAACTTATCGTCATATTTCACAGTTGGAGACAACGAATACTTAATATTATATTAAATGAATATACACACTTTGGGAAACACATTGTACAATGCTTGGGCCAGTGCAATTCTGTAAACATCTCAGTCATCAACCGTGTGGGTAAAATTGAAATGAGTTGTCAATCCATCAAAATTGAATTATTGTTAACCTCATGCTCTCTCCACATAAGTTAACACAATGAGATGTTGGCAAAACAGCTGGTCTATTCTGTTGACGTCTCATTGTGTACATTTGGGTGAAGTGAACGACAAGTGAGCTGTCATTCCATGTTATTGTATGGTTTGAAAGCTCACTTGTCGTTCACTTCGCGTAAGTTTTCACTTCAATGTATTTATTGAATCGCACTGCAGATCCGCTGGTTTAGAACATTTGGGTGTATTGTTTTTTTTTACATTTGTTTCACCTGCACGCAGAATATGCGCTTAGTCGTGGAGTTGTGGAACCCAGCCTGAATTATATAGGGAAGAAAAAAGAAAGAAACATATGTTATTCCTCCCAAACAGACGTACATACATACATTTGTGCGGTGGTACGAGAAAATAATGAAATCGTAAGTTGTGTCGTCAAGTGATCAATTTTACTATTTTGCACTAATTTCAAATGCTGGCGTTTGGTGCTGCACGGAGCCATAAGCAGGACCATTGGCACAACGATGAGAAAAACGGTTTCTAAGCCGTTTTCCTATCAATATTTCCACTGGAGGTTGAGCAGGAGGCTCCATAGGCGGCTGAGGCGGGTCAAGAGGAGGCTGCAGGTTCGTAGCTTGCTGGAACACAGTCGCCTCCATCCGCAGGTCTGAAAGAAAAAGGTTTTTTAAATAATTGGGTAATAAACAACACCTAAAGCCGATGGCCCCGGCTGTCATTTGTAGATCTTTGGCATTCGATACGGATTGTCAGAAGCCAGAAAATTTGATACCAGTCTTGCTAAGAAGTACAGTGATACCTAGTTTAGTAGGTTGATCGCCGCGACAAGAGCTGTCAAAGATTACACTCGCTCGGTGATGCTTGCATAGTGGTCAGAACTCATTAACAAGCGATAATTTCTACCTATAGTACGGGCCGGAGCCAGTATTGCGAGTTAAAGACCGTAAAGCACTCGCTTAAAGCCATGAGTCAAAACTATCGAAACATGTCACTCGCTAATTGCCAATTCGTTTGGAGTTTCAACTTTTACTCGCTACTCGCTGATCGCCGGCGGTGAGGCGTATGCCTAAGGAGATCAGCTCCACGTAAAATACGGACTTCCAGTCAAACCGGATTCAGCTAAATACCAGTGTTTTGCGTAGAGCGGCTGCCTACCAGACCTCCACAACCCGTTAACTGGGTAACACGGTACTCCTTGGCAAGACTGTTGTCAGATTTTCTGGCTTATGACTATCCGTAACGACTGCCAAAGATCTCTAAATGACAGCCGGGACCAACAGTTTAACGTGCTTTTCGAGGCACGGAGGAAACTCGGTATGTTAAGATGGTCACCCGTCCACAGATCGACCTCGGCAAGCGTTGCTTAACCTTGAAGATCGACCTGTGCGGCTATTATTATTTAGCGACGAGCTCCTCAATAAAAATATAGACTGCAAATATGAAATACCATGAAAAGTTAACGATAAAATAGAGAATGGCCGTGGCCAACATAACGAAGCAAATATATAAATCTACGTTGGGTCTATCAAACATGTTGTTAAAAAAAAATGCAATAGGCTAGTTTCCATTATCAATAAATTGCAAAGCTAGTCCGTCAGCTAGAGTATTGGACACGATTTTTGTTTTTGTAAATCAATGAATATTGACAAAGACAAAATGCATCAAAACTCGGGGAGTCCCGGGGCTCATGACGGCAGCACGCACAGAAAATTATACCACGGCGCGCGGCGTGACGTATTGTCAATATTTAAAGCGTCGTATCTTCGTCAATTTTGGTTTACGTAACAAAAGAAAAAATACGGGTCAAATGTTTTTTGATAAATCTATCTGACGGACTTATTCGACTTTTTCAGTGGACAAGCCTATTGAAAACAAATGACGTGATGTAATTTGATGTGATGTTATTTTTAAGCAATGTTTGCATTCGATTTCAGAATATTATTTTTAACTAATTCCATACATTTGCGACTGAGATACGAATGCTATTAATTTTTGCGAACTTCTGTTGATTTTTAATCTATCAATTTCTCGAACTAAATCGCAATTATATATCCACAAGCCAGCCATATTGCAAATACTGCCAAGCTTCTCGTCTATGAATGTTAACTTGACCATTTTCCCAATTAACCGTCTTTTTGACTATTTGATTTCAGCTATATTAACAATACAGTTACAGTTATAAGTATTATTGGTATTTTTTATAAAGTAATTTATTTTTTATTTTTATGTATTTACCTGATGTTCTTGCTTGTAGAAAAATAAATGTATTTTTTCATTTCTGCTTAATGCATAAAGTACCTACTGGATACAATATACGTGCCTGCTTTGTTTATACACAAGCGTCGCAGTATGATTCAATAGATTCCGTGAGCCATTCATATCTAGATAAGATAAGAACCCCTTGACCATTACCAATATCATATATTAAGGCCAGGTATTCCTAATATTCCGAATATTCCATCACTTTGAATCAATGTTAAACAAACAAATAGTGATTGTTTAAAGCCAAAAAAAAAACATGTTGAAGTTTACTTTATGTACTTTGACAATTTCTGGTTCAAAACATAATAGCGAAAACTTCACTCGATCAAAAGCAATCCGAATAGGAGGCTAAATTCGACTATTTTTTCATGTTTTTCGTATTATTCTTGTAGTTTATGAAAGTTTTGCTTTCAAAAATCATATCTAATAGAAATTAATCACATAAAGAAGAATAATTTGTGGTTATGTTTTGCAAAATAGTTCAATTCTTATAATAGTAAATGATTATAATAATATAGCGGCTTCACGCCGCCGCGGTTCGTTGCGCGTAAAGTATGGAAACGTTAGACCCGTGTCCATACTTTACGCGCAATGAACCGTGCACCTACTTCGCTCGGTATACCTGACCTTAAATGACATTCACATTGAAACTCTGTAGCTATATTATAATTTAAACATTCTGATGATAAAATATTTGTCATTCAAGAAATAATCGCAAATCCGCTTCTTCATTTGAAATTACAACTAACTCCCAAAATTTTAATTTTAATCTTTAGCATTACTGGTCTGTAGTAGTAGTTGCGTGTTTCAAATTTTTATTTAATCATCTACACATATAATATACAATAGTAGGAACCGTAGTGTATTTTATATTAATCTTCTGAATCGCTGAATGTGTTTCGTGATTTCGCTAATTCTTTTTTTGTTGTGTTTGTTATTATCAGGAGAAAGATTTTATTAAAAAAATGTTGCCAGTTGACAGGAGCGAAGCCACGGGGGATAGCTAGTTAATAATATATTGTATGTATAAACAATAATAAGTAAAAACTTTATAATTATTTATATCAACTAAACCTAACTGATATACTTCCAAAAACAACTAACCCATTTCATTGCGTTCATTACCTATTTAAATTATTATCTATTTATTTCTATAGAATATATTTTGTAGGTAAACCGTATCAATATAACATCATTGCAACGCTACCGGGGAACTCCCTGATATATATATTCCTTGTATGAAGAGCTTTGAATCATAATTATATTTTATCCATTTTGGGTGGTACAAACCATTATTCTGTATTAGTTCATTATGTTGGGAAAACTGTACTTTTTATTGCATTTTTGAACTTATTATTTATAATTTAATTGATACAAAGGCAAGAAAAAAGTTTATAAGAAATAGTGTATAATGAGCGATCTTATCACACAAGGCAATCTCTTATAGACAACCTTTGGATGGGCTTAACGAAAGCAGTTAGAAATTACTATTACTACTACTACAGTTAGGTGTTGTAGTTTCAGACTACATGTATATACAGTTAAATAAAATAAAAACTCTTAAATAACTAAAAATAAAACTAACCACTGGTAATGAGCCCAAAAGGCTGGCAGCATTGCCACGTTGTATGGCAATGCTTATCATTTGGCTGAGATAAAAGCCCGTTTGGGGTGGCTCGAAAATATATATATATTTTTTTATACAAAACGGGGAAACTCTTGGCCCAAATCTCACCTGATGGAAAGTGATGATTAGGCCGAAGATTGAAGCGAGTTTCACCCGGAATCCTCTTACACTGAGGAACTGGCTATCATACCCCTAACTGCCGGAACACAACAATGCTGTTAACATTGTTGTTATGGCGACAGACTTAGACATGATTATCTCCAACGAGGTTAATATATTTCCGCCGCTTGAGGTTCTCTGCAGCGCCAGCACAGCACGAAGTAGTTGGTTACTTATTGCTATTAGTTTTTGTACTTTATTAGTCAATTTTTTCAATAATTCTTAGAAAAGGCTTTGGGGGCCGAGTCACCCGCGTCCGTAGGAGAATACCCTTAATTGAATCCCTACACGTGGTCCCCGGTGGGGCTAAACAGGTGACACTAACCGCCTCCGTGGTCTAGTGGTTATACCACCTGATTCAGACCCAGAGGTCCCGGGTTCGATTCCCAGCGGGGGCAAATTTTTTGCACGGTTTGGTTGGTGGTAGGTCTTGTTCTAAGTCCGCCTGGCAAGCTACCACCATCATGTCTAAGTCTGTCGTCATAACAACAATGTTAATAGCATTGTTGTGTTCCGGCAGTTAGAGGTAATGATAGCCAGTTCCTCTGTGTAAGAGGATTCCGGGTGAAACTCGCTCCATCTTCGGCCTAATCATCACTTTCCATCCGGTGAGATTTGGGCCAAGTGTTTCTCCGTTTTGTATAAAAAAAAGACACGTTCAAATTGATGAAACTATGTATAAAATCCAATTAAGGTACAAAGGCTAAGTTAGGTACCTCCTAGCAATACGAGCCATGTCCAGAAGAAAAACAATACAGTTTTGGGAAAACTTGTAACAAATGCCAAAGTTTATTAACTTTCTCTAGATCGTCACCATTTCAAAATAAATAAAAACATACGAGTAATTTAATGTCACACACAACAAAACAAAAAAAAACGAAATGAAATAAAAACAATAATTAAGAAATTTAGTATAGTAAAATTAAAAAAAAAGAGAAATATTAAAACTTACCTTGGAATCTTTTCCGGGGCATCCCTTCACCTGGCAAAGGCTCCAATCTTGGAAAGTAATCACTTGTAGACATCGTTAAAGCCCCCTTGGGTGTGGTCAATAATTCTTGCTAAGTTGACCAAAGCGAATGCGACAAACAACTTTTTCACAATCAAAAACAACACGTCCTTTCTAGATTATTTTTGTATATGTACTAAAGACTTCTGTTCGTGAATGTGTGTTCTCTTCGTTTCCTGAATAAATAGGTACTGGCTGAAAATGGTGGGGAGGCGTAAACTTATAGCGCATAATGTTGGTACAGTCATCCACGGAACAAATACGTACGTGACGTTTGGAAAATTTGTGTGTTTCTAATTTTAGAATGTTACTAATTAATATTGGTTGTTCTTAAGTGCGTCGGGAGGATAGTTTAACTGTAAATGTAGATAGTTTTAAGGGTAGGAGAAGACCAAAGAAGGTAGGTGAATTTTCAGATGACGTCAAATGGAGATAGTGAAGGAAGTGAGAAGTGAAAGAGAGTGAAGGTGACTTGAAAGACTTTCAGCGCGTACTGCAAGGAGTTTTTGGTAAGATCAGGAAGTTAATGAGTGTATTTTTCACCAAGTGTAATATAGGGTTGCTTGCAGTTGGGTTTCATGTTCAAAACACCTACCTATTGAAATGCATTTATGCAAAAATCAACTGTCGTGCGTTAATCTTGAAAAGTGCTCGACCGATACGTTTACATTTGTTTGCTTATCTCAATACTGGGGAAAACAGCACAAACTGTCTATATGTAGCATAGGTTGCTGTATGCCTACTGCTGCGGCTGTATCATCATCTGCCTAGCCTTTTACCAACTGTATTGGGGTCGGCTTCCAGTCAAACCGGGTTTAGCTACATACCATTATTTTACGTGGAGCGGCTGCCTACCAGACCTCCACAACCCATTAACTGGGTATCACGGTACTTCTTGGCAAGACTGGAGTCAGATTTACTGACTTCTGACTATCCATAACGACTGCCAAAGATCTACAAGTGACAGCCGGGACCAACAGCTTAATGTACTTTCCAAGGCACGGAAGAAACTCGGTATATTAAGATGGTCACCCATCCACACACCAACCTTGGCAAGCGTTGCTTAACCTGGACGATCGACCTGTGCGGCTGTTAATGTTTAGCCACGAGCTACTGCAGCTGCATGTTTCCCAACTATTTTGGAGTCGGTTTCCAGTCTAAACAGATACAGCTAAGTACAATGGAGCGACAACTCATCCGACTCCTACATTCCAGGAACTGGGTGAGACGACACGTCTTGGGCAAGACTAATGTCAGATTTTCGACTTAACGACTGTCAAAGATCTAAAAATGACAACGACTTTACTTGCTTTACAAAGCATGGAGGGCGTTCGAATGGTCATCCATCAACGGTCTGACCTCATCAAGCGTCGCTTTACCTTGATGAAGCATGCATGCTGGTGAACAAGCAGGTGGTGGTTGATATCGAGTACCTATACTTAGAAGTACAAAGGAGCTCAACGATTATTTATTGAAAAAAAAACAACGGGTTGCACTCCGGAAGTGCCGGCAGAAGTGAAAACTTGAACATTAACGTTGTGCCTTTTTTAATCATCCGTCTTACGAATTTTCGATCAGGTCACGTGTCCTGACGCGAATTTAATATTTTATACCTATCCCAAGAAAAGTGCTCAACGCCGCTAACGAAGTTTTCACTTCACAATTTATTCGGTCACGCGTCCTGACGCGAGACAGTCTTACGAATTCTCGATCAGGTCACGTGTCCTGACGCGAATTTAATATTTTATACCTATCCCAAAAAAAGTACTCAACGCCGCTAAAGAAGTTTTCACTTAAAAAAAAAAATAAAAAGAAATTTTCTTGGCGACTGTATGTTACTGTGTACTTCAACTGTATTGCGCGATACCTACTGTAGGAAGGACAGATAGCATACATACGATACGTATCAAAATACTTCAACAGATATGGTTTTTAAAATGAGTCAGGCTTCCAATGAATAATATTTAAATCGAAAGTATTGTAATACGCAGCAGACCGGAAGACGCGGCTATATTTTTTAAAATGAGTCAGGCTTCCAATGAATAATATAATCGAAAGTATTGTAATACGCAGCAGACCGGAAGACGCGGCTATATTTTTCTGACGTCAGTAATTCTTCTCTTTTTCCGATTTATTATGAAAAAGTACCGATCAAGCGCGCGTCATACTCGCGGGTACAGTGTTTCGAACGAATCATTTTTAGGGTTCCGTACCCAAATTGTAAAAACGGAACCCTATTACTAAGACTTCACTGTCTGTCTGTCTGTCTGTCACCAGGCTGTATCTCGAGAACCGCGATAGCCAGACAGTAGAAATTTTCACAAATGATGTATTTCTGTTGCTGTTATTACAACTAATACTAAAAACAGAATAAAATAAATATTTAAGTTTTATACAACAAACTTGATTTTTTTGCCGTTTTTATAGAGAATGGTACGGAACCCTTCTCGTCCCCGGGTGGTGCTAAACAGGTGACACTAACCGCCTCCGTGGTCTAGTGGTTATACTACCTGATTCAGACCCAGAGGTCCCGGGTTCGATTCCCAGTAGGGGCAAAATTTTTGTTTGGTTTCGTTGTTGGTAGGACTTGTCCTATAAAGTCCGCCTGGCAAGCTACCAGCATCTTGTCTAAGTCTGTCGCCATAACAAAAATGTTAACATCATTGTTGTGTTCCGGCAGTTAGAGGTATGATAGCCAGTTCCTCTGTGTTAGAGGATTCCAGGTAAAGCTCGCTTCCATCTTCGGCCTAATCATTACTTTCCATCAGGTGAGATTTGGGTCAAGAGTTTCCCCGTTATGCATAAAAAAAAATGTTAAGATGACCCATCCACAGACCAACCTTGGCAAGGGTTGCTTAACCGTAAAGATCGACCCGTGCGGCTATTATTATTTAGCCACGAGCCTACCTCCGTCACCTACCTACGTCATAATTCACTTATTAACAAGGACAAATAGCCAAAAAATTTCGCAATTGTTATAAAGCTGTTCCGTATTATTATGTGTCAATATGTATTTACTTACTCACGTCAACATTATTTGTGCTCCAATTTCATCATCTCCAAAATGGTCTTGATTTAGAAAGTTTACAATTATCTGTCTATCCCAACTAAGAAGATTGTTACGTGGAGCGGCTGCCTCCAGACCTCCACAACTCATTGACTGGGTAACACGGTAATTCTTGGCATGACTGGAGTCAGGTTTACTGGCTTCTGACAATCCCTAACGACTACCAAAGATCTACAAATTACAGCCGGGACCAACGACTTAGTGTGCTTACTGAGTCACGGAAGAAACTCATCCACAGGCCATCCATCCACAGACCGACTCATATTCAAAATAATATCAGTCTATTTTTACTCTATGACTTTGTGAAAACGATTAGAAAAAAGCAGTCGAAACGTATGCTCAATGTTAAGTTTGGTTACGTGTCACCTAGCACGGCAACGTGCCAACGTATTTGAGGAAAATACTTTTTTCCCGGTAAAGTGTAACCAAAAATCCAGAAAAAATGATGCTATAGTTGTGCAACATGATTTCAGGCAATGTCAGAAACATGTGTTGCTGGGAATTTTGGTGCGCCATTTCTTCCTCCGATGCGCCACCGGTACAAGGTGGACGTCCCACCCACATGCACAAAACGTTTTGGGAACACATTAATTGTGCGTATAGCTAGGGAGTGGAATTTCTCTACCAGAAAGTGTGTTTCTTGATAGCTACAGCCTGGGAGTCTTTAAGCCAAGAGTGAATAGGTTATTTCTAGGCTGCTCCATCTTTTATCACACCATCGCTCAGCACTAAGTGAGATTTTGGTTTAACGCGAAGCTATCAATAATAAACAAGCTATGAAAGAAATTACTTTCAATTTAAAAAGTAATTATTTTAAACTTTCATGGTCACTAACGTTAGAATCTATACTAATATAATATAATAATAAAGCAGAAGAGTTTGTTTGTTTGTTTGGTTGAACGCGCTAATCTCAGGAACTACTGGACCGATTTGAAAAATTCTTTCAGGGTTAGATAGCCCATTTATCGAGGAAGGTTAATATTGGGATTGCTACCATGTACCTTTTTATTTGCGAGTTTCCGATATTTCGGCACTGTTGCAAGCGCCATGATCACAGCTTGGTACACGGTAGCAATCCCGATATTAACTATTCTAATAAAACGTACTTAAGCCAATTAACACAAACATTAAAAATAAAATTAAAAAAATAATTGATTTATCATACTTATAGCAGTTACGATACTACAGACAGACACTCGTTAAACTTATAGGTAAAACCCCTCGTTTTGGTCAGGGTTAAAATGGAGCATAGTGGCGTTTTCAGGGCCTATCAGGCCTTTTCCAACCGAAGACAATATAGACAAGGTTTGGGAATTATGATATCCGCAATCCACCAATCTGAAGTGGCAGTGGACAAGACACATTGCTCACAAGAGTCTGAGTTTTCACGCCAGCATTTTCTTGGTCTTCCTCGGCGATGACGCCATCGCTCGCATTCATAACCATATATGGATAAATTATGTGTGTGATGTCATAATTATAACAATGATTAATGATGAAACCCTTGAAATCGTTACGTGTAATATTTGATTAGAAACGAAGTGTATTTGTTGTTATTTAGCAGTTTTTGTTGGTCAATTAAGTATTTTGTAGCAGGTTTTTTACACTGATTTTACGTTTGAACACAGTTCACCTGATGGAAAGCGACGATGTGGTCTACGACGGAGCATGCTTGCAACCCATCCCTTTGGATGAAGAACGGTTTTGGGTGCTAATTCTCTCTACGCGAGGTTTTGCAAGGTTGTGAATGCTAGTTTTTATAAGTATCTCCCCGAACATTGAGTTTCGTAGCTCTGCATAATCTCGCTGGGTGGGTTAATTAAGGCTACCTATCTTTGCGTTATCTAGTTTAATTTAGTTCTATTTACATAGCTCAATTGATTGGTTGATTTTTCTTTGCAGCTTTGTTGATAAGATTTAGACATTTTTTATGTTACGACAACATTTTGTGTGCATGCAGAGTTTACCTGTAAGAGATTGTTACTCTTTATTCTAATTGGTTACTTCTGTGTAATTTGCTTAAGTTACTGTATACAATTGTTGGTAAACTCAAATAAATAAATAAATCCATTCTTGACTTAAATACCCACAGTTGGTAGCCAGCAGGGAATTCCTCTCCTTAAATTTAGAAATTATTCCAAAAAGGTATGAGAATTTCTTTGTCTAGAAACAAAGAGGTCCTGGGAGGTAGGCCACACAAACACTTAGGTCTGAGACCAGTCTTAAATAGACCTGCCCAAGTTTTCGAACCTGCGCAGGCGACTGGAGCAAACCCGAAATTCTTTAATCGTACTCATGGCATAACAAACTCCGGGATATAATCTAGGCCTGTAGACATGACAACATCGCTTCATTGAGTCATTATTGCTAACAGGATGGCTCCACTTGTCTACCTTCAAGATTATTTGTATACTTCAATGACATGAATAATAATTATATACTGCGTTTTGATTGAGAAAGAAAATTTGTATGCCCAACCACTCCAGCCAGGTCACCAGGTGCGTTGGGCTTGAATGTCTGTTTCTCACATTACAGAGAGGAACTTGTTTTTACCTAATGACGAAATATAAGTTATTTAGAACATGACGAAACATATACTTAGGAATTAAATACGTATTGTAATGATTTAATGGGAATACTGTAAAACGATTTAGTAAATAACTTACTGCAATTTTGTGAGGAAACATTGCCTCCTTTTTGATAATATTTCTACAAGGTTTTTTTCATGATGAAATGTAAACGAAACTACGATAATTTTGAAGATTTCAAGAAGGAGCTTAGTTTCATTCATTATCTGATACTGATAATCAGATACCATTTTCAAGTAAGATTTTGTACTGTAACATACTCGTGATTACCTACGTAACTTGAAAATGTGATTTTTTGTTTTTGATAAGATAGTTGCGCAATCATAATAATGTTAACAAATAGTTGGGGAGAATAAACTAAGAGCCCTCTTAAAATATTATTTGATTTGAATAATTACCAAATTTTAATAAAATCCAAATAAGGTCTAATAATGCCACTTTAGCAGAATCAGAAAGCACTACACGCTACCCGTCAATGTCCAATTTTCCCGAACCTAATGCGTTAGCGATAAGGATGAAAATTAAAAACAGATTGTTGTGTGCTTAACATTATGCGAAAGTGGCCATTTTTAACCAACTTCCCAAAAAGGAGGAGGTTCTCAATTCGGTTGTATTTTTTTTATGTTTGTTACCTCATAACTCCGACAATTTATGAACCGATTTTAAAAATTCTTATTTTATCTGAAAGGATATACTTGCAGATTGGTCACATTTAAATTTTATCAAAATCGGCTACGAAGTTTGGCTTTTTAAATTGAAATAGCTGGAATTTGTTTACTTGGATGATGGTTTTTTGTCATCCAAGTAAACGAAATTGCGTATTTTGCTTTTCTACGATTTTGCGGTGATGTTGTTAGGTGAGGGGGTACCACTAAAAAGTGAAAAAACTTTTTACAAAACACACAACAATCTTCCAAAATAAAAAAAAACACTACAAAGTAAAAAATAACTTTAATTTTGGCAGTCGGTAACTTTAGTTTTGTTAGTTTCTTCGTATTTTTGAACCGACTTCGGTTCATAATTGACGGAGTTATGAGGTATAACATACATAAGAAAAAAAAACATACAACCGAATTGAGAACCTCCTTCTTTTAAAAAGTTTTTTATTTTATTAATTATCCTAAAAAGTTTTTTATTTTTAACAGACTTCCCAGTCGGTTAATTAAGCAAAACATGTTTGGACTCAATTTGTATTGTAACATCTTTTAATACCGTGTTTTCTGCAAATAAATATTATTTATTTATTTATTTATTTTTTATTTAATAACTTTAATTTTGGAAGTCAGTGTTTTTGTTTTATTCGTATTTTAACACCGACTTCCGAAATTAAAGTTATTTTTTACTTTGTAGTGTTTTTTTTTTATTTGGAAGTCGGTTGTATCTTTTGTAAAAAGTTTTTTCACTTTTTAGTGGAACCATACACAATAGGTTTTTATCGCTGCGATCAACTAGAGATAAGAGCCGTTTGCCGGCAGTAATAATTATGAACAGTCAGCTATCGACTATGAATGTATGTGTCTCTTTCACCCACACGAGATCTATATCTTTTGTCACATTCCTCAGCGAGTAAATAGTCAATAGCTAATCGCTTCCTCGCCGGAGGTGAGACAAGTGCCTCAGAATAGGAAATGGGACTTTGGTAGGTATTTTAAAAAAATGCGTACTCATTTTACGCACTATTATAAGAATCAATGATTTTCCTCTAATCATTACAAGGTACACTCCGTATCCACCCACATTATGCCCTTGGGCAAAGTCCACGGGGAAACCCTTTATTAATTGGTCGTGTAATTATTGAATGACGTTTTAAATATAGTTCGAGGAATGTTTGTACATCATTATTGACTAATTATTATTTGTTAAAGACATTGTTTAATTGCGTTGGCTGATATTGTTATACATGCCCTTGATATATTCCGGTCAACCATTCACAGCTGCATAGGCACAGCGAGCGTACATTATTGAGTGTTCTTTTTAGACACACTGTAGCTTGATCCACGTCTCTTTAACCGCCTCTTAAACCAATAGGATCATCGGTAGGCGGAAGGCGGATAGGTTTGTCGAGTCGAAGCTCCAAAGTCTTGAGCATCGACGCCGAGTTGCTAGTCTGTGGTTTTCTACCGGTTGCATTGTTGGGAATGTGCGACGGAATTGCATAATTTAATTCCGCCAAGCCCGTTCCATCATTGGACCACAAGACGAACGGCGATGCGCTACCGGTACATGGTGGACATCCCACCTACACGCACAAAACGTTTTGAGAACATTACTGCCTACAGCAAAGGAGTGGAACTCCCTGCTGGAATCTGTGTTTATTGACAGCTACAACCTGGGAGTCTTTAAGTCAAGAGTGAATAGATTACTTCTAGGCAAGCGTGCTCTATCTTAGATCGCATCATCGCTTACCGTCAGGTGAGATAGTGGTCAAACGCGTGTCTATCAAAAAATAAAAAGAAAGTGTCATAATTATGGAATTTCAAAAAAGTGTTATGGTATGGTTTAAAATAACTAATAATGACTTTAATACTGCTCCAACCGGGGATTGTCCTTGGGAATACTTTCACAGTGCATACAGGGATAATCGCCGGTTGGTGCCCCATTACATTTGAAATGTCTAACGGGGCCTCTGCGAGTTGGTTTCGGCGCCCTCGTACGCCTACCAAAGGACCGGGTCTCCAGGGACACGAGACACAAAAAAAAAACTTTAATAATTAAATATTATATTTGGCTAATTTACTACCCTTGAACGTTTTTATTTAAATTTGATATAAGACTTATAAAAACAAACGTTATTGATGTGCAACTAAATTTCTTTGCAAACCGTACTTTTCAAGAGACATTTGATAGATAGATGTCATTGACGTTCCTATTCTTATTCGACTCGGATTGTATGTATTTCCTTTGCTATATTACAACAAATAATAAAATGAAACGAGGTCTCCCATACACCAAATGCGTTTTTTTTTTCGGTTTATAGAACGGAACTCTTCGTGTGAGAGACCGGTTCGCACTTGACCGTTTACTTTGACAAGCGTTACCGCTGATAGCGTGTTACTTCATATGGAGACTAAAGAATCAACTAAGCGTTACATTTCTGCACCAGCTACAATCTCTACTACCACACAGTTCCAAACAGCCACAACAGGAGTCCAAGCTGACCACGTTCAAGACAAAGCGTTAAGGCGAAGTTTCTAGCGCGTCCACGCGTCATAATCTTGTGAACGGAACCGCGGTCCGGCTACTTGAGAACTTGCCCTTAAGTTGGCCGGACTGTGTACAAGTTTGTCATACACGCCAAGTTTTAGATAATAGGAGTTTAGAACAATGCACTGAAGTGATTTATTGAGAATTACGACGTAGGGAGTATTAGGTTCTGTTGTACACATACTTGTTCATTATAACTTTCAATTAATCGGCTCCTAGCAATTTGCGCGCTCCTTTTTTTTAGGAATGGGAAATCATCAAATGACTTCCCCCGCTCTGGGCGGAGCGGGAGGGAGTGTCAGACTTCTACTAGCTAAAACCCATCCATGTTCCTTCATGAGCTCTTTGTGTTCCGGAGCCACGGTATCTCTTTCGAATAGTCCCGCGACTCCGGCAGGCGTCAGCCCCTTCGGGCCCATCTGTGTGCTGACTATCTTTGAGGCGCGCGTAGAACACTAACGCGCCGTCGACACGGCCTGTCGTCATGAGACGGACGGATACGCCCATAGCTCGCCGTCCACAGGCCCGCGCCAACGGCGGCCGGAGGTCACTACACCTAGTGCAGCGTCTTCCACGGGCGGCGGCGGCGGCCGGGACGAGAGGATCTCTCCCTCTCCCACTCCGCCACCTCCTTCGCTAGCATGACTGCTTCGCAGAGGGAGGTGGCGGAATTTGTGCGCTCCGTTGCGTCGTCTGCTTTCTGAAAATGGAATATAGCTAAGTATGTTATTCAGTGATAACAAAGCTCTACAGGTCAAATTTCTACTGGTGAAAAAATGCTTACAATCGGTACAGTAGGCTTGGAGCCCATACATTACAAACGAACATGCCAATCTTTTCTCACTATAGTTTATTGTAGTTACATATCATACACAAAAATATTCCTCGAGAACCATTCTATCTATTGGTGAAACAGCATGAAAATCGGTGCAGTAGTTTTTGAGTTTACAGCAAACAGACCGATAGACATGGCGGAGCACTTTGTTTTATAATGATAAATGATATTTTATTTGTAAGTAGGTTGTAAATAACACTTTTACACGTCAATCTTTTTTGATCATTTTAAACTAGATGAGGCCGGCATTTCCTAGCTGACTGCTCTGAGAAGAAACGCCGAAACAAACTCAGAGGTCAAAGTCTCTTTTAAAGTCCATACAATCGTACTGGTCAAATCATATGAGAACCATGAAGGTTAATGTCTGAAGTGGTATTTTGAGGAAAGTAGGTACCACATAGGTTTGAGTGGACCTGTCCAGACAGTGCAAGCATTTGCCAGTTATCGTGTAGCTCAAACTCATATTTGAGATTACTTAAAAAAGTAAACATTCATGTCAAAAACACTCAATCAATCAAAAAAAAAAAAAAAAAAATTAAGTCTAAAGATAAACGAAATAATAAAATAAAAATAGATGTATAAGTACAATAAACATTGGGCTCAATCCCAAGGCTTTTTGTCCTCAAGATAGTCTTTAACTGTGTAAAAAGCTTTTTGGCAAGGCTTACGTTTTATAAACGATTTGAATTTATTAATACTAAGTTCTTGAATGTGGCTAGGAAGTTTATTATAAAAATGTATACATTGGCATCGAAACGAACCACCTACTTTTTTCAGTCTAGTTTTAGGAAAAACAAAATTGCGTTTATTCCTAGTATTTATGTTATGGATATCAATGTATTTTTTAAACAGATTAATATTTTTATGTGCATACAAGAGATTCTCATAAATATACCGAGAGTGCACAGTCATTATATTAATCTCTTTAAATTTGTCTCTGAGGGAGTGTCTGGGACTTAATTTATAAAATAACTAGCTGACCCGCGCAACTTCGTCTGCGCCACATTTTCCATTATTGCTCCGCTCCTATTTGTCTTAGCGTGATGATATATTCCTCGATAAATGGGCTATCTAACACTGAAAGATTTTTTCAAATCGGACCAGTAGTTCCTGAGATTACCCCCTACATACAAACTTACAAACTTACAAACAAATTTTACCTCTTTATAATATTAGTATAGATATAGATAACTCTTAAAACTTAACTCTTAAAAATAACTCTTAAAGACTATCAGGAAACAGACTCCGGCAGGAAAATTCACTCCTTTGCTGTACGCACTATGAATGTGTTGCCAAAACGTTTTGTGCGTGTGGGTGGGTGTCTACCATGTACCGGTAGCGAATCGCCGTTCGTCTTTCGCCCAACATAGGAAACGGGAATGTGCATGCGATTGTTTTATTTGAAAAATTATATTATTATTAATAGTTCCTCTATAAGTAAACAATCATGAAATTATTTTTTAAATACCTTCATCAGTGTTGAAGTTATAAAGCTTCAATGAGAAGTCCGATATGGAATTTGACGTCAAAGTCCATAACGCATATACAGCTGCCATATAAAACAGCAGTTTTGCGAGAGGGTCAGACATAGATTTAACAAACAAGGGGACAGATATACGTGTTTAAAACTAATTGTATCTCGTTTATTTTCGAGCAATTTTAATTCTATTTTCACTGTTAGTATCATTTTATTGTATATTTTTAGATAAAATGATAGATAATAAATATTTTTTTCATGCATATTCCCTGTTGTCCAACCTCGGTTTGCAACCACTACAGTTCACCAGACCAATAAGGCAGTTAGCATCAAAATACCTTTTCAATAAATGTTTACTAATATTATAAAGCTGAAGAGTTTGTCTGTTTGTTTGGTTGAACGCGCTCAGGCTACTTGTTCGAATTGAAAAAATATTTAGAATAGAATAGTATAGAATACTCTTTATTATGTTACCAAAAAATAGACGAAGAAAACATTACATAGGGTGACACAATGGGCGGCCTTATCGCTAAGAGCGATCTTTTCAAGACAACCGTTGGATGGATTTTAAAGAGAAAAGAAATACAGTACTGTACGTAGTCTTAGGTAAATACAGAATAGATAAATTCATAAAATTATAATAACTATGAAACAAAAAGCATAGACCCAAGTAAAAACTATCGAAGAAGACGATTTAATTGTTGGATAGGCCATTTATCGGGGAAGGCTATAGGCTATATAACAGCACGCTACAACCAAAAGGAGCGGAACATTCATGGAAAGTGTGACGCGAAGTTGCACGGGTCAGCTAGTAGCCAATAAATAGGTATACCTTCTCAAATGCCTCGTCATTAGCCACTTGTCTCCGAAGGGTCTCATTTTTAACCCTTTCCTCGTCGAAGTGGTTCCAACGCAAATTGGGTGTTAAATTAGAGGAAGACGTGACTCTTTAGTATTTAGGGGGTTGAATAAAAAATAACCCCTCTTCGTTTTACAATTACTTTTAGAAAAGTTGGATTAAAGTGAGCGTGTAATATAGATTTTAGTTGGTAATAGGCAAGTATTTCTTTTTAGGGTTTCAATTTTTTATTATTTTTTACTATTGATAGGCGGACGTTTGACCGCTATCTCACCTGATGTTAAGCGATGATGCGGTCTAAGGTGGAGCACGCTTGCCTAGAAGTAACCTATTCACTCTTGACTTAAAGACTCCCACGTTGTAGCTATCAGGAAACACAGACTCAGCAGGGAATTCCACTCCTTAGATGTACGCACAATGAATGAATTCCCAAATCGTTTTGTGCGTATAGGTGGGATATCCACCAGGTACCGGTGGCAATGGAACCGTAATACCAAGACTAGATACTGTTAGTCCGTCTTTCTGATAACAATGGAGTTATACATAGAGATGGAGGGTATCCTGGTTAGGATTTTGGCATACTTTTTTCACGAAACCGCGAGTGAAACCGCAGGCAATAAATATTAAATACATAAACTAAGACTTTTTTCCCATGGGATTAAGTAGACGACGAGTATGTGTATTTTGCTTGAATCTAATATTATTATTTTTTACAAATCATAGAATGCGGTCTGCAGGCTATATATACATGCTGTGTCGACGGCGCGTTAGTGCTCCACGCGACCCTCAAAGAGAGTCAGCAACACAGAGGGGCCCGAAAGGGCGGGATTATTCGCAAGAGACACCGTGGCTCCGGAACACAAAGGGCAACGAAGGAACATGGATGGGTTTTAGTCAGTAGAAGTCTGACACTCCCTCCCGCTACACCCGGAGCGGGAGGAGTCATTGGATGATTTCCCATCCCTAAAAAAAAAAAAAAAAAAGGCTATATATACATTTATTTAAAATGACATAGGTACGTTGTTTACGTTCATCACACATTAATAAATGTGTGGGTATTCTGAATAATCTACATTTATTGCACGACTGCCCAAAACAAGGAGTGTATGTATGTATGCTTGTGAGTTTCTTCATTCCACCATAACTTAACAAAATGGCTTAACCGATTTCAATTAATTATCGTCTAGAACTTGCTTAGTATAAATACCTAACAAAAACATATAACAGTAGTATCAAATATGAATTCGTTTACTAATAAAATAATAAAAGTTACGTTTCGTTGAACATTGTGCGTTAGCAAAAATACTAGCTGTTTAATCACCAACAGGTAAAAAATAAAAATCAAATAAAAGTGTGTTACGACTTACGTTTTAAATCTTTGGGCGAATGCTTGTTTTTAAATTTTTTATGTTTTTATTTTTAATTATATGTTTATAATAACGATCAATAATCATGATTTCCAACAATGTGTTATACAAGTAGTTGCCTACGCATACTGGAAATGCAGCCGAGAACTTTTGTATCCATAGCTGACTACGATGTCAACAAAAGCAAACTTTGACAATAGAACATAGTTGCTCTATTCATTCTGTAGGCGTTTCCTTGAATTTCCTTACATGCACAATCTATGGCTACGTTTCACCTACGAAGATGTAAGCTGAAATAATACTTAGTTTAGGTAAATTAAATGTAGTGTATAATTATTTGCTTGGCTTACCATTCAAAGTTAAGTATAAGAGAAATTGTAAAAATAGGTACAGGGATTAGTATAAAAAGGACAATAAAAACTATTTCGTGGACATCCAAGTAAACTATGAATTTATAGAGTTTGCTTTCCACATCCAAATTCAGTCTGTGTTTTCGAATGCTTTCAACACTCATCTTTTTAAAGTAAGAGAGAACATGCTCCTTCTGGATAACCACGCTCTATTGTAGACGTTGGCTCCAACATCGCTGACATAGACTAGAGTCAAGAGCAAACCCATCTCAAATAAAAAACGCGTGAATAAACTGAGAAATCTGTTCCTCTCAATAATGCGCGTAAATTAAACTAGGTAGTACCTAAGCTGACTTTTTTGTTTGACATACAATAATACTTTTCAAAATCAATGACGAACAACGAACCACTATATTTTTTCCCGCGTTGAAATGTACATTTGTTTTTTTTTTTCAATAACCAGCTTTCTATTTGCAAGCCAGTTCGAAATTTAAATGAAACATTAATTGATGAGTTAACACATCGGTTGCCATGTTTTGAAGTGAAAGATCGTTCCATTATTAAATTACACTACAGATATGAGTTTAATATGTTATTTATTTGGCCGCTAATCACGACAGATATTGATTTTCATACAGTTTATGCCGGCTGCTGCTCGCACGTATTTGGTCAATAGAGCAATTTCGATTTATCTCGAAGAAGGTTGTCAAAATAATGCTCACATTTCCAAGCATGTTTGAGAAAAATCAATTTTCATAGGGCAACCAAATAATCTGAGAGTAAACGAAAAATCTGCTTCTCTCACACAAAGAACACCACAATGTACCAGGAACGCATATACCGTAAGAGATAACTACAACGTAAACTCAAACCGTTCAATAGAGAAAAATGAACTAAGTAAGACATTACCAGCTGACAGCGTGGAGGACGAATATTTTGATGCTCTACTTTAGTCTTTTGTTAGTTTAGTATAATTTACTAAGTAAGTGTTTAGATATGTGTGAAATAGTAACCAATTTTCATCTTAAATTGACAGACACCTAAAATAAAGCCTGTATTCAAATCTATGAGCATCCAAATTAATCGCGTATATACTAACAAATCTGCTCCTCTCACACACAGAACCAACCACAATGTACCAGGAACGCATCTACCGTTAGAGATGAACCGTCGTCACCTCAAACATTCGGGCTCAGTTTTATGCGGCTGTCAATCCGAAGCTCCCCGGTTTGTGGTGCTTTTATAGTCCTCACCTCGCGCTTATGGAGCAAAGCACTACCTTCAATTATATCATTGTTTACCTGAAGGAATAAAATGATAGTATTATTTGAGAACGTTATTTGGCATGGGTTTCGGTGGTGGAACTTCATACAGCGGAGTGATCGTGTAAATTGAGATTTTCTTGTAGGTTTTTATCCATATATATAAAATTGATCCGTTACTGAGTGAGTTAGTGAGTGACTGACAAACAACGCGCAGCCGAAACTACTGATCACAGGAAGCTGAAATTTAGGCATGTAGGTTCCTTAGGAAGTGTAGGGAGTACTAAGAGAAAATTTCCCAAAATTCCTACGGGAATGAGGAAAAACTAGTCACTTATATCAGCAAAAGCATTATTGGGAAGCCAGTAATATGAACTGCTAGAAACACGGTTTTTACTGACAAGTTCCTTGTGTTGTTATAGCAAAAAATATATTTCTCAGAAGAAAACCAGCTATGACAGTTGTGTTTAGTTAACTATTCATACGGAAAGTAATATTGACATTCAATAAATGGCAAAGAAAACATGTGTGTGATAAATAAATAAATAAGTAAATAAATAAGTAAATAAATAAGTAAATAAATAAGTAAATAAATAAGTAAATAAATAAATAAATAAAGAAATGAATAAATAAAATTATTCATGATACGACATGTGACATAATTGACACTTCCCGTGACCCAAGAGCTAGCTTTTATTTTGGCCAGAGGCTATGCACTGCCATTCAACCTGGCAATGCCGCCAGTCTCTTGGGTACATTACCAGCTGACCAGCGTTGAGGACGAATTTTTTTATGCTAAATTTTATTATTTTGTAAGTTTAGTATATTTGTTCATTTTAATTATTGTTGCTTATTTTTGTTGAATAATTGTAAACGTTAAAATTCAAACGCCTGACCAAATTGTGATAGCAATAAAACCAGTAAAATAAACACTTGATATAACAACATTAGATTTTTACTTAGCTCGTAAAAATATATTTGTCTTTAAGAAACTACAAAGAATTTTAAAAATCCAACATCACTCAAATCCATTTGAATTATTCATAAAAAGTAATTTTACCAATCATTGAACATTCTGCCAAATTTCCCGTAAGTAAAGGGCGGTATAAAAATTTTAGTATCCCTATTTTCCGGCCGTAAAGTGTGGTCAATCCAGTTGTCGCATATAGGGGGTGCCCCTTTTTATGTTGCCCATAACTTGGGCACCCTACTTCCTTAAAGGTAGGGTATTGCTCACAAATTGTCCATCGTATGTTTTATTGGGTATTCTGTCGAAGCCAAATAAAGTTATTAAGGGTTTGCCACAACCACTGTCTGTGGGGTAAGTTAGGGTTGCTCATGATTTTATATTTTGATAACAAAAAAATAAAGGAGATGGCCAATTTACTTAGGGCACTCTGCCTAGCATCTAAAAATTCATGTACATTAACCAATTTTGCTTTATTTTAACATTAGTATGCTCTTAAATTAATTGTAAAAGTTACATAGTTCAGTAACTTCAGATTTCTTAGAAATGAACAAAAACATGTCTTGGTCATGAACCTCCTCGGGTTTATAACTAAGTGGTAGCCAGATTATTCTGCATGGGTAAGCTACGCTTGTCAATGAATGGATGACCATTAAGCCAATTAGACTTTAGAAATCATGTTTAATAATTTTCTATAACATGACGGAGAACATTGTTAGAAATCCAGGCTCTCTTGTCTGATGAGATGTAATGTGCCAAGTGTAATCTAAATTCTAAACCTTGTGAGAGTAGTAGGACAGGAATAGAATCATTAGTTACCCAAAATATGTATAACTGGATACTCTTGATAATAGAATAGAAAACATTTAATTTCACATTTGATAAAAGGTTAGGTAGTGTCATAAAGGATTGCAGTGTTAAAAAAAAACAAACATTAAATAACTTTTGAAAGAAATATTTAATATTCAATAATTCTTACAAAAATGCCGTCTAAAAATGATGCTGGTGGAGTAATATTGGTCTGGTGTCTTGCCCAGCCTAAGTACCAGATCATTGTCATCACGTGGCAACAACACCCTACCGTCCTATTACCGACCAAGCAGCTGCAATAGTAGCCCAAAATAGCTTCTAGTGGGCAGTTGCTACTGGGCTCAACATCAAACATAATATATGTATAATATACTCTTTGACTAGTATGCCTTGACTTTATACGCCCCCTTAATAAATAGGGCGCATTTCCACCTACATTTAGAACCATCTCCTGGGAATGATCCAGTTCTGGACACACTTCCACCTCATAAACTCCATTTTCTCTGATGTGTTCCCCATAATATGATCTTGCCTGTTTGACTTGGTATGGCTCTAATGAGAATAACAACAAATGATCATACGTAAATATTGGAAACCTCTCCAGTTGCGGTAGATTACCGTCAATTCTTGTGAACATAACTCTTCTCCGATTTAAATTAAATTCATTCACCAATTGCCCTAGATGATTTGGCACATTCATGAACCGTAAAGCCCTTTGAATAATTTGTTCACAATTTGGACTATCTATGAGACAAGGATGGAATTTATTTAAAATAGCTGCTGCTATTTTAAAATCAATCATTAAATGAGTAGCAGCTAGATTGAAAAACCGTTGCCTAAATAATTTAAAATCCCTTTTAAACCTTCCATTGACAACTTCGACTACCCATCTGCAAAGTGTCACCTTTCTGCTTTTATTAGCCTGGGCATAAGTTAATTGAGTTTGTCCTTGGTCAAGTGATTCTGGCTTATAAACTTTATAGTTATAGCGTTCCAAAGTTGGTATAGCATCGCGAAATCCACGATCTAATATAAATATATCATTCGCTCTAAAAAGTCTACGGTAAGCACCATTTTCATTTTCGAACAAATTGTTCATGATATCTGCATCACTCTGAGTTGCAGGAAATGGACCTACAGCATCAATAATATGACCATCACATGACACTATCAAAAATGGCTTGACTAAGTTGTCATATTTGTGTAAGCTATAAGTTTTCTTTTGAAACATATAGTTTGCACTTTTCTGAAGATAAATATATGTACCATCAAATATGGTTACAGCAGGCCTATTCTCAGGAGCTACTTCTGGGTCACTGAAGAGAGCAGATGGAATTCGTAAATTCCTGGCAACAATTTCGGAATGATTTATATGACTGACTCCTAAATGCTGTGGTACAAAATTCTCATAAAGACAAGATCTAACTTTTTTCATTCTAAGTTCTAAAGTAGCTCTAGGAATATTAAAAATGGTTGACAATCTACGGTTGCTTTCACCAGACCTTAACTTGGCTAAATATATGGCTAAGGCTGTTTTTGGTTTCCGTACATCAAGTGCTGGCAAACTATTCAATAAGCTAATGAACTCGGTTACTGTAAGTCCTGTCCAATAATGACACACATGGTTGGGCATTACATGGATATTTTCAAAATTAATATATTCCTCTGTGCATTTTGATATTTTGATTATATCCTCTATTTGACTGGCATTAAAAGAAGAAAATGCCATACTATTTTGAGGCAACTCATGCCACTGATTTGCATATAAATGTAACTCGCATACTCTTGAACTACGTGGAATATAAAAATTATGATCGGTGATTAAAATCCGTTTTACAAAATCAGGTATTAGATAAAAGGATCTATTATAACATCTATTAAATATACAATGGGCAGAAGTATTTGAAGCCCGCTTATAGTTAGGTAATGTAATTACAGTAGAACTACGGGTTGGTGGTAAATCAGCCGGTGGAGGTAAGATGGGGGGATCTGGTGGTGGTGAAATCGGATTTTCATTTTGTGTATTATCTGTAGGTTCACCAATTTCTTCCCGAGATGAATCTTGATGTAATTGTCTGTTAGCCCTCATCCAGCAGGGATGACAAACATAGTTCCTGGTTATCCCCTGAAACAAATACATAATATTGACTTGTAACTAATAAAGCTTGTGATAGCTTAATGGTGTGAATGTTACATAGATTGTAGTCTCTATGTTTTTTCGGTCTTGCATACATTTCTGGCTCTTAGAACTTACATACAAATAACAATAGTTTATCACTTTTAATATAATGTGTAAGAATATCATACGAGAAGCCCTCGCAAATGCCTGCGAATTATTCAACACATACAAATGTCTTTTGACATCTCACAAAAGGTCATCTGTTCTAAAACTAACTCTGCTTGGTTTGGGATGGTATAGCCATGTATGATGATATTACTGTGGCAACTTACTTAAATATTACATAACTAGATACTTAACACGCAGACACAGAATAAATACTTGAGCTCACTTGCAAATATTTAACAAGGGACAACTTTAGGAATCGAACCCATAACAACCTTGACTGCTAAGCTGCAGTTTAGCAGTCAAGGTTGCTGCCCACTGGAACAACAAGCCATAATGTTCTAAAAGCTGTGAAGTCCGGCAATCTGCACTGGCAAATAGTGTAATTTTACTTATTATTAGAAAGGGCCCGCTGGGAAAATTATGTTTTTTGATAATCACTTATTTTTGTATTATTTCCATACATTACAATAAATCATTACTGTGATACAGAATAATAATCATACCTGAAGTCTTGCAGTAAAAGAAAATTGCAGAAGAATTGGTGACCCCGATTCAATTATATGATGTCTTATATCCCTTACTGATCGGCCACAACCAAGGCACACCATAGTGTGGCCCAGTATTCTATGATTGGCACCTTCTGAAGTTAGCAGCAAGAAGCAGGGCTGACAAATATGTCCATCTTCTGGAAGCTGAAACGCAAAGTAAATTATGAGTTATGGGGTATATCCACACTTTAAATATTTTTCTAAGAAGAAGGTTCTAACTAAATTCTTTCTTAAAAATCCGCCCCTAAGACGACCCACTGACCAAATATTTAAAGGTGAAAATCAATTGCTTAAATGGAAATTATAATTGCTTCTACACTTCATTAGCTGCGCTGTTTAGATAACACAAGAGAACTTGTTCTATGTACCTACTTATATAAAAAATCCGCGGTCAGTGGGTCGTCTTGCCCCTAAGACGACCCACTGACCAAAATAAATGTTTTCATCCGCTCCACTGACCATATTTGAAATAAGTACATACCTGAATTGTTAGCCATTGTACAAGCAGTCTTTGGAAATGTATGTCTAACGAAGACAAAACATGTCTTCTTAGCCGTCCCGTAGCTATACCGCAGTTAATACACCTCATTGTAAACAGTTCACAATGTCCAAAACGTAGGTAAGCACAATCAAGTCCGTATTAATAAGCACTAGATAATCGGTGGGCAATGGGATCAGTCCGTGTAGAATAGCAATGGTCGATATGGAGAAAAGATAACAATATAATAGCACAGTTTACAAACAAGACACAAACTCACACGCAACGCAACGAAACGAACGGATACAAAATAATGGCGGGCGAAAGGCGAATGTCGAACCTGTCATAACGTTACGTTTCGTTTTTAAAGATAATTATTTTTTATAAAAAAAGTTATTAATTATAAATATTTCATAGCATAGCATTCGAGTAATTAACAAAATATGAATGTTATTATGATTACGACGGTTCACAATCATTTTACAATCAGAATAATTTTTAATATTACTCTGATGGAACATAATTAAATTAGCTTAACAGGGATTGGAACGTTTATCTAAAATGGCGGGTTAACTTGATACGCCGGAATCGAAAAACAACTATTTAAGTTTAAATACTTTTTCTGAAGTTGTACAAAAATGTAAATACTTTTAAAAAATGTATTTCTATTTTTGTTTAATTGTAATTAGGTGTATATTAATGTATATGCCACTGAGTTAACTAGGCTGAAACTGGCCATGTCATTTCAGGTTGGATTAAGGTTTTATTGCTAAGATTACCAGCTTATAGAAATTAAGTGACATACACACATACAGAAGAATGACTTTTTTAAACTTTTTGTTACATCCTTGTTCATTACAACTTAACAATTTCACTGTCCGCAAAGCAGACACAATAGTTAAACAATCAGCATGTATCACATGTGACTCATGGGACAGTGAAGTGGTTAATAATAAGCGCTATAATTATATCTCCTGATACTCTTATGTACTGCGTGCTTAATATATATTTTACAGTGAGTATGTTAACGCAATTTTTACTATTTCTTGTTAGGAAAAATCTACATCAGAGAACAGGTCAAACAGTATTTTTTTTTCATCACACAATTATTTTTCTACATACCATTTGCCTACATCCACGTTGCCCGGTAATTCCCGTAAAGACAGTCGACATAACCGCGCGAAGTCGTAAAAAAAATCTTTCATTAGACATCAGTGTCCAAGACGCGGGATGTCGCGACTTCTCGTAAAAATCCGGCACGATCTGCCACAATAAGGCATACAGGCCGCGCGAATGACGAATACGTGATGCCGAGAATGTTATTGTCGATCGACTTGGGAAGGCATAGAGAGGGCATTTGTGAAATGAAAAAACTATATCAACCTGTAGATGGTTCATGAAGGGTACGGTTGGAGGTGTGTTAAATCTACATCCATATTTATCCAGATATACTGGCAATAGTAAGGTCGATTAAAAAAAACAAATCTGAATTACGGGCTGCTAATAAAATCCCAAAAAAGAAATCAAATACCAGTGCCTTTTTTTTTAAGGGATTGGAAATCATCCAATGACTCCTCCCGCTCTGGGTGGAGCGGGAGGCAGTGTCAGACTTCTACTGACTAAATCCCATCCATGTTCCTTCACTGCCCTATGTGTTCCGGAGCCACGGTATCTCTTTCGAATAGTGCCGCGACTCCGGCAGGCGTCGGCCCTTTCGGGCCCCTCTGTGTGCTGACTCTCTTTGAGGCGCGCGTGGAACACAAACGCACCGTCGACACGGCCTGTCGTCACTAGACGGACGGACAGCGAGCCACCCATAGCTCGCCGTCCACAGGCCCGCGCCTACGGTGGCCGGAGGTCACCAGGTGACCTCCGACGCCCGCGGCGTCTACCACGGCGGCCGGGACGACGTTCTCTCCCTCTCCCTCACCGCCACCTCCTTCGCTAGCATGATTGCTTCGCAGAAGGAGGCGACGGCGTCCCATTCCATCTCGCACCGGACCATGGCTTGGACCAGGGCCGGAAAATACCAGTGCCTGATCATCGCAATTGAAACCAGGACGCCACAAGCAGCTCTTGCTAGACCAACGCGGTAGTCAACTATAAAACATAGCTACTTAAAAATTTGCCGTTAAAGTTTAGTTTTTTTCAGTCCATCCACAGATTTCAGTTCTGTGCTGTTGCAGGGTTAGTTCTTTCTGACAGCAATAAGACTGCCTTTGAACCCATCGAATTATTTGAGTAAGAGAGCTGTGTTCAAAAAGGCATATTATTATTCCACCTATTTAAATATGTACTTAATTGAGAACAAATAAACCACCACCGCCAGTCTGCCTATCACATTCCTTTATTGGTACGTCAGTATGTAGTTACTCACCTATAAAGGTAGTGGTCAGTATCAGTATTTTTATTAGTCGTCATATTTAGAAGACTCTTAAATTTAAATCCCTTTTTGCTTTTTCTTGCCCCACTAACAAAATTCTGCATAAACATTTCCACCTCCTTACCAAAACCGCCTCTATTTCTTTCATACTCTACGTATCGGCTTTTACGCGTGCTAGGTAAATATAAAGGTATAAAAGTGACGAATACGAGGCACTGTTTGAAGGATAGAGCCGTCCTGTAGAGATATCTCTACAGATGTAGAGACATGACGAATCACAGTCGAACGTGTGCGGAATAAGAACCCTACGGTCATTTCGTGGAGATGAATATGTTGAATTGTAGCGGGTTTTGGCAGGTGTGTGTGGAAGAATGTATGAAGATTTTGGTTTTAAGTGCGAAGTCGAATATTTTTTGGTGTTGCTAAATGGAAAAAAATAGTGACATAGGTCGTAGGTACATAGAAGGATCTCGTGGCTAAATAATATAAGCCGCACGGGTCGATCTTTCAGGTTAAGCAACGCTTGCCAAGCTTGGTCTGTGGATGGGTGACCATCTTAGCATACCGAGTTTCTTCCGTGCCTTGGAAAGCACGTTTAGCCATTGGTCCCGGCTGTCACTAGCAGATCTTTGGCAGTCGTTACAGATTGTCAGAAGCCAGTAAATCTGACTCTACCAGTCTTGCCAAGAAGTACCGTGTACTTAGTTAATGGGTTGTGGAGGTCTGAGAGGCAGCCGCTCCGCGTAAAATACTGGTTAAATCCGGTTTGACTGGAAGCCGACCCCAATATATTTGGGAAAAAGCTAGGCAGATGATGAGGTGTCACAACACCTATGTCTGGTGTGGAATGCAATATCATGTTTATCAAGATGAATATTTTAAAGTTCGACTCCATCGGATTTAACTGGAACCCGATATAAAAGGCTAAAGACGAAAACCCACCGCAACGCACGGAGGGGCTACGCACGTTATGTGAGGCTTCGCTTCGCATGAAAATGTATGAGATTGTTTCCACTGCAACCCTCAGACACGCTACGCATCAAATGACACACAAACGCTATACATCATTGGCACACGCGTGGCTTGCTCGAGCCAAATACGCAGTAGGAATTACCCAAGCTTTTCCTTTTCCAATTAACTTATTAAGCGAAGAATAATTCGAATGTCTCATAGACCTGCATCCGAATTCTCCAAATGTTGTTTTGCGACAGAAAAAGACATTCCAAATAGTATCTCCCAATATTTTTCTTCCATTAATCCATCCATTCGCATCCCATTTTTCGTGAACACACCGCGAATCACTTAGTAACCCCTACACCATCTGCATATGTAAAGGGTGTTGCTAAATCTGGGCTGTTACCGAGATCAGACATGTTGATCTGAAGGAGACATCAATAACGACCACCCCTGTTGTCAGAAGATCACATTTGGTGTACATCAAGTATTGAACATTAGGCTCGAGTGTGGAATATACGGGAATAAGTTTTGTACTGTTGTTTTCGTCTTTCAAGAATTAATAGGTTAGTTCTAGAAAAGTGTGATCCATGTTCGACCATATCATTGCTTTCCATATGGTGAGATTGTGGTCAAACGAGAACCTAACGATAGTAAAGTACGTTTAACAGGTTCATCGCCACGTAGGTCGACGGTGACCTATCTGGCGCCAAAATAACGTAAATGCAATTTTCGACATCGCAGCGCCGCGTAGGATACCGGTGACCTCCGTTGGTTTTTTGTGATTATTTCATAAACGATACGTCCGATTTCAGCCTAAACTACACATAAATCCATATCTTATTAAACTAGGTACATCCAAAAGCACCAAAATTTTTTTTGCCCATTCCACTAAAGTTTAAAATGTTAAATTAACTAAGTTTCCCCGGGATTAATTCCTGTGGGTCATCTTGCAGAAATTGCGCTTTTGCCTTTGATACTGAACCATAATGTAACTTACGATATTTTTTTTTAATTGTTTGACCAGTTCAGATTACATGTACAATCTAAAGTTTTATATTATAAAACAATTATAAAGACTGTATTTCCCGAAAGCAGAAAGAGAGAACATAGGCATACGACTGAGTGGTATTCCTGAGTACATTTCTATTACACCAGTCAATATGCTGCATAACTTTTGCCTTTAATTGGGCCAGGTGCCAGCTTCTGTTATCAATTCCCTCGCTATAATATTACAAAATTATTCAATTTTTTATGTTAATAGCGGTAAACTGGAGGACAGTCCAACTAATTTAATAGGAACAAAATATATTGACGTTTCCGAATAAAATTGATTCCCCTATATTTTTACCACACATCTGAGACATCAAAGATCTCGATTTTCACAACACACTCAAATCTAAATTTTAAAATCTTTTGCTAAAGTCCAAAATCCTCCAAACGTCGCATAAGTCATTGTTAAGGCGAAGCTATCGAAAAGAAATTGTAAAATAAAATCAAATGTAATTTGTTCTTTCCCAATTTGGTAAAGATGCTGGTGTCGTTTTGCCCCAGGCGTTTGTATGGCACATGTATGGGGGAATTTGGAATACCTCGCCGTAAGTGAGATTGAATTGGTCGTGTTTTCGTTGTCTTGTTATCAAATATTGTGGGAATTGAGCCGTGTAGATATTGCGTTACAGGTTGCAAAAGGATTTTTTTTTCCTATATTTGTAGTGGTTTTCCTTAAGTGAACTGTTAAAAGAGCAAGATATTTCCGGCTACTTACAATAGAAGCAAGTTGTAACGATTGAAGTTTTTTTGTTAGAAGTTGAATTCTTTTTTAAGGTTCCTAACTCAAAGGTTGAAAACGGGACCCTAGATTAAGACGTCACTGTCTGTCTGTCACCAGGCTGTATATTAAGAACCGCGATAGCTAGTTAGTTGAAATTTTCACAGATGATGTATTTCTGTTGCCGCTATAACAATAAATACTAAAGAACAAAATAATATAAATATTTAAGGGGGCTCTATTTTTTTCTGTTACTTATATGGTGTACATAATAAAGAGTATTCTATTCTATTCTATTCTCTCATACAACAAACTTGATTTTTTTGCCGTTTTATAGATAATGGTACGGAACCCGTCGTGCGCGAGTCCGACTCGCACTTGGCTTGTTTTTTAGGGATCTTGTTCCAGCCTTTCGGCAATCTTAGACATAATTATTTACACTTACCCAAAATGGCTAGATTTCACTATTAGATTATTCTTAATGTCATTTATCCACTCATCTACTAAATTAGTCATCAAATTATTTACATAGTCTGGCTTGCTTATGTGTTATTTAATAATGTGTATTACAATACATTTTAAGTGCATTTACATAAAAAAAAACTTGCAATATTTCTCAGCAAAACTTACTCAAACTTCTTGAAAGTCCTAAAACACATGTCACAAATGACTATTTATTTAGAAATAGATAAAAAAACACTTATATCCTACTAATATCCTCCTTCCTATTCTACTAATAATATAAATGCAAAGGTTTGTGAGGATGGATGGATGTTTGTTACTCTGTCACGTCTGAACGCGTGAAATGATCTACATAAAATTTGGCACAGTAGTAGATTATAGTCTGGAATAACACAGGCTAGTTTATATCCCGGGATAATGTTCCCTGAGATCACGTGGGCGAAGCCGCTGGCAGAAACTAGTACACGCATATACAGTTTGAGTCTTTGTAACGTGCACATACGAAAATGAGGGAAACTATATCTAATTTAACTGACGGAAAACATACCTACCTATTCAATTTTTTATATGATTTTTTATCGATTTTTAAAAAAAAAAAACAATACAAAGTAAAAAATAACTTTAATTTCGGAAATCGGTGTTTTTGTTAGTTTCTTCGTATTTTGACACCGACTTCCGAAATTAAAGTTATTTTTTACTTTGTAGTGTTTTTTTTTGGAAGTCGGTTGTATTTTTTTGTAAAAAGTTTTGTATTTTTCACTTTTTAGTGGTGCCCCACACCTAACAACACCACTGCCAAATCGCAGAACAGCAAAATACGCAATTTCGATTATCAAAGAATCATCTAAATAGTCAAATTCCAGTTATTTCGATTTAAAATCCAAAGTTCGTAACCGATGTCGATATAATTTAAATGGGACCAATCTGCAAGCATATCCTTACAGATAAAACAAAAAAAATTCAAATCGGTTCATAATTGTCGGAGTTATGAGGTAAAAAACATAAAAAAAAACATACAACCGAATTGATAACCTCCTCCTTTTTGGGAAATCGGTTAAAAAGTGCCCAACTGTGCAAAAGAAACTGTGTACCTTTCAACAAAATGATCTATTCCAATGAAACAAACTCCATAATGATCGGAAGTAATAAGCCATCCTTATAATTTTATATAGTGTTATTAAACTACCTTAATATGTTTTTTTAGCAAGCACAGTAATCGTACAATTTCTGAAAAAGACGCCCCGATTGTGTACCTTTTATTACTTTAAAGTTATTCTTCATCATATTAGCCACCCAATAGCATAAACTTCAAAAAATAGTTACTGTTTATTTAGCACTGGGGTCACAGTTGTGAACACATTTAAAAAAAAAAACGATAAAATTAAAAAAATAATAATACAATCCCTCATTTTCGTATGTGCATATTATAAAGACTCACACTTTATATTCCCATTATTATTATTTTACACATTAATATTCCTGGTAATACCATCGGCAGGTACCTATTATAACCAATTCAACAATTCAACATCGATCCCACCTTCCCAAATAGGTCTCTCAAAACGTCATAAGAAACAGTGACGTATGTAGGAAATCGTTTGGAAAACGCGAAATAATAAATTGTTTAACATAACAGATTCAATATAAATAGTTGTTCGTCCCTCGCAACGGAGCGCTATCAAAAATCCCTCTCCTACACTACATCTATCTGCATTAGGCGAGGATCGAGTTATGTGCGATGTGACTAGGAACTTGTTTGGATTATTTTTGGACAGTAAGGAGCTTTATTTATATTTTCTAGATGATCCGTCACAGTTTTCATGAATGCTCCGCTCCTATTGGTCGTACCGCGATATTATATAACCTACTAGCTGACCCACGCAACTTCGACTGCGTCACATTTTCCATTTATGCTCCGCTCTTATTTGTCTTAGCCTGATGATATATAGCCTATAACCTTCCTCGATAAATGGACTTTCTAACGCAAAAATAGTTTTTCAATTCGAGCCGGTAGTTCCTGAGATTAGCGCGTTCAACCAAACAAACAAACAAACTCTTCTGCTTTATAATATTAAGTATAGATATTGATTATAAGGTTTCTGAAGAGCCGATGGCTAAATATCTTCAACTTAGAGAGTCTTCAGACACGCTTGCCAAGGTCGGTCAGTAGATGTGTGATCCATTACATACCAAAATAGACTCCTCCATGCATCCATTCCGATACTTAGAAGATAGAAAATGTAACAACAGCCTTGCCAAGGAGCATTGTGTTTCCCAGCACAAAAAAAACAACGGGTTGCACTCCGGTAGTGCCGGCAGAAGTGAAAACTTGAACATTAACGTTGTGCATTTTCGAATTATCCTTCTTACGAATTTTCGATCAGGTCACGGGGCCTGACGCGAGTTTAACATTTTTTACCCATCCTAAGGAAGGTGCTCAACGCCCTTAAAGAAGTTTTCACTTATTATATCAAAATTATTCTACAACAAAGCCCAATATTAAAATTAATATTAAATTAAGACATACAATAATAAATATAAAATCATAAAACTACAAATTATAGAAAGGTAGAGGTCAAATACGCAAGTCGCTCTCCGTAAAATAATGGTATTCAACTGCATCCAGTTAGGCTGGAAGGCGATAAATATTATAGGGTCTTACGGTTGACAGGTTAAATCAACACAATTATTGATGAAATGATCAAATAATTTCTTAAAAAAAAGAAATTCAAAAGTCATTTATTCAAATTAGGCTGAGAGCCAGCATTTTCTGAACTTTAAGTTTTACAAAAGACAGTCCCCCAAAACGCCCGCCCGTCACCACTTCCTAGTGTTTTACAATTTTACAATAATTAGTATGCAAATTAAAGTAAAATTAATTCATGACACTAAAACAAAATACACACGCAAGCAAGTGTTGACGAATGTGGATTAAATTAAGTATAGGAAAAAAAAACAAAAAAACTGACCTACATAGTCAGACAAATAAGTAATAAAAAAAAGAAATAAAAAACAATATAATATGAACACATATAACCTGTCTAACTGATCTACTTACTCGTATACACAAAGAACATGATAATTTGTCTTGCGTTTCAACACAGCGACCAACTATTCTTATCGTCTAAAAAATCATTAACAGAATAGTATGCCTTCGAACAGAGGTTAGATTTTACTTTATCTATAAATGAGTTAAAAGGCAGATCAAGATAAGAAAGTGGAAGTCTATTGTATAAACGGATATCGAGCCCCACAAATAAATCATGGACCTTACGACGTTCTCTGCCACATTTCATCAAACTTTGAGTTTATTTCCCTGCCGGGTGGAATGTGTATAACATTATTATAAGAACTTTAATTTTTAGTATTTAACAAACGTAAATACCAAATTTACTTGAAACAAGCTTCTTGACCCACTCTAGCGAACGCCATTCACAATTCAAAAGAAGCAAATCAATGTCACGTACGACGGCAGCGGAGACGTTACGTCTTATTATTCTGAATATTACAATATATCGTCATAAAATAGAGGATTCTGCTTCAAACTAGTGGCAGTTTGATACTTTGAGCATGGAGGTATTTTTGGATAGTCAGTCAGGTATGTTTGGCTGTCATTTGTAGATCTTTGGTAGACGTTGCGGATTGTCAGAAGCCAGTAAATCTGACCGCAGTCTTGAAAAGAAGTACCGTGTTACTACTACATTAAATGTGACGGTCAAAATGTATGAGAGCCATAGAAGATAGTGCCTTTTTTTTTTAGGGATTGGAAATCATCAAATGACTTCCCCCGCTCTGGGCGGAGCGAGAGGGAGTGTCAGACTTCTACTGACTAAAACCCATCCATGTTCCTTCATGTGCCCTTTGTGTTCCGGAGCCACGGTATCTCTTTCGAATAGTCCCGCGACTCCGGCAGGAGAGGGTGGTGCCTGAGGTGGTCTTTTTTTTCGTGTGTTTCCTGAGCAAGTTAAGATTGAACAGAATATTTGATTTATTTTATTTTTATTTAATCATTGAATTATAACACCTTTAAACTTAGATCAAATAAAAATAAACATTAAAATTTATACCTTAATTCAATAAATAATAAATCTTTATTTCAGACCATACAAGATCCATAATTCACATCACATAATCAAAACATACGAAAACAGATTCACATAAAAAAATAACAGACACTAAAAACGTTAAAAAAAAGAAAATAAAAACAAAAATTCAATACAATTCAAATTCTAAAAATGTCAGTGAGTTAAAATCAGTCAATTTATATGTCCAGACCACCAGGAATAGGTATATTAATAACTTCTCATAATAAAAATGAAAGAATATAAATCCGCCATTCCGTTCAAAACTACCATCTCGTAAAATCTTCAAGTTTCCGCTCCGGAAGTAGTCGGAGTTCGGAATTCAAATTCGAAAAATACGTTCCTTTCCGCTTCCGGCGTTTGATTCCTTCAGCGATACGATGTTTCCTTCGCGCTGTGGGACTTGCATCAATGTTTCTGTATTAGATACTGCACAATCTGAGGTTCAGTTGAAAACAAGCGTCAAGTACTAAATGTCTGACATATTCTTTATACATATACACTACTAGCTTCTGCCAGCGGCTTCGCCCGCGTGATCCCTAGGGAACATATTCCCGGGATGAAAAGTAGCTTATGTGCTATTCCAGACTATAATCTATCTTAGTTCTAAATTTCATTAAGATCCGTTAAGCCGTTCTGGCGTGATTGAGTAACAAACAACCAAACTTTCACATTTATAATATTACTCGTTTGGTGTAAAGCGATATTATAACCATCTTCCCCTAGACATTATATATAGGATATTGCAAACTGTCGTAAGACGTTTTCCGAAGCTACTCGCTAGCCTCTAGGCACCAAGCTAGCCGCCTGCCTGTGCGTACGCGACCTTATACAAAAATAATCCTTATAGCATGATTCAGTATTCACTCGCGATGGCTTATTATTAGCGTATTTCATGTATAACTTTGGTGTTTCTATACCGATTTCTATGATTATTTTTTATGGAATAGTTAATAATGTTAACTTTTATTAATGTTAATTAGGGACGAATGAGAGTTTTACAAACGTAAGAGTAGACAAATATAATCAGAAAGCTTCGAACTGCTAAGCTATCTGGAGTTACACGTGAATAGTTCGTCAATCATAAAAGTTAGACATATGCTGTCGTGGGATATTTTTTATATAATTTTAAGGAGAACATTTCCGTCATACATGATTGCTTTAACCATTAAGGTTGCACACGCGACGGAAGCTTAAAAAATGGAGTAACTTCTCCCGTTTTCCCAACATTTCCCTTCACTGCTCTGCTCCTATTGATTGCAGCGTGATGAAAAGTATACTATAACCTGCTCAGGAGTGTGAATAATAATTGTACCAAGTTTCATTAAAATCCGTCGAGTAGTTTTTGTTTCTATAACGGTTATACAGACAGACAGACAGACAGACAGACAGACAGACAGACGGACAAAAATTGTGCTGATTGCATTTTTGGCATCAGTATCGATCCCTTATCACCCCCTGATAGTTATTTTGGAAATATATTTCATGTACAGAATTGACCTCTCTACAGATTTATTATAAGTATAGATGTGAAGTTAAAAAAAAAAAACAATTTTGATCATTATTTTTTTTAACATTTGATTTTGCCCTGTAAACGTTTCGTGTTCTTCCAAATAAAAAGCTTCTTTTACATCTCGCCTAAAATCCCATTTCAAAAATCTAGACATTATGTTACTAAGAAATTTGGGACTGGAAACCCCAATAACTCATTCATACATCAACCATATTGAATTTCATACAGTTTTTAAGGACACGTCAAGGTCTATACTAATCTCAGTTATTCTGGTTGTTGTTGTCTGTCTTTTTGATTGATTCTAAATAGAGGAACAAGGTAGTGAGAACCAAATGAAATCTTCTTGTTATAAAAATGTAATCTCTCCAGCCCAGCATAAAGTCGAAGTTAATCCCAGGGAAACACTGTCCCGGGATAAAAATACCCTTTGATGTTATCAAGGATATTGTCTACCCAATATGCGATCTGCTGTTAAGACGTGAAGAAGTACGGACTTACTTCCGCGTTTATAATAAAGTATGTATTTAATAAAGAAAACTAGATTATATCAGACTGATCCAAAAATAGTGATAATTATCGGTTCATATTTTCTAAACTAATAATAAGGCTGAAGAGTTTTTTTTGCATGTTTGAACGTGCTAATCTCTAAAACTACCTAGTTCCTAGTCGGATCGAGAATTGGTCTTCAAGCAATTAGATAGCCCAATTTTAGAGGAAATATACAGATTTAACATCACGCTAAGACCAATAGGGTGCCGAACAAAAAGATAAATAACCGATTATGATAATTTTTTGATCAGATGACAGGTCTAAACCGCCGTCCTCAACGCGAACACAGCAATACACAAACAGCTTTGCATACACGCCTTCACAACGAGACATTTGTTCGGAAAATTGGAAAATTATATCACACATAAGTCTATGTTGCAAACAATACAGTCGTATGTTCACGCTTTGGACTTATGTGGGGCGCCGAAGTGTGGCGTTGATGGGACTGCCATTACAAGATCATTGAATCCTTGTTTATATTTTTAACCGACTTCAAAGAGGAGGTTCTCAATTCGGTTGTATGTTTTTTTTATCTTTGTTACCTCATAACTCCGTCAATTGACGACACGGTTGGCGCAGTGGTTGAGCGATTGACTGCTGCGTAGCGTGTCGCGGGTCCGATTCCCGCACGGAAACAAATATTTGTACGACCTACAAGTGTTTGTTCCGAGTCTGGGTGTTTTTCTATCTATAATGTATGCATTTACAAAAAAAAAATGTATATAAGTAGTTTATCAGCCATCTCGTTACCATAACACAAGCATTAGGTTGCTTAGCTTGGGACTATATGGCGTTGTGTGAAATGTCCAAGGATATTATTATAATTATGAACTGATTTAAATAATTCTTATTTTATGTGAAAGGATATACTTCCCGATCCATTTAAATTTCATCAAAATGAGATCAGTAGTTTGGCTGAATCAAAATAGCTGGAATTTGTTTACTTTAATAACTGATTTTCCCCTGCGATTTTCCAGTGGTGTTTTAAGATGTAGAGTACCACTAAAACCGAAAAAGAAAAAAAAAACTTTTTACAAAAAAAAAATACAACCGACTTTCAAATACTTTGTAGTGTTTTTATGAACTCACAAAAAAACTACTTATTTCTAAAGAGATTTTTTCCAGCCGCCCTGCGACAGGAGAAATGGAAAATAAATACAGACTATAATTATCAGAAAGTGAAAGAAAAGGGTAGGTAAAAGGTAAAGAGGAAGGGAATCCTTCTTTATCTAAATCCTTTCTTTTACTTCTCTTAGATGAGCTCACACACACACACACTTTCATAGTGCGTACAGCAAAGGAGTGGAATTCTATGCCGGAGTCTGTCTTTCCTGATAGCTACAACCTGGGAGTCTTTATGTCAAGAGTGAATAGGTTACTTCTCGGCAAGCGTGATCCACCTTAGACCGCATCATCGCTTACCATCAGGTGAGATAGTGGTAAAACGCGTGCCCATTAAAAGTAAAAAAAAATAGTTTAGTATTTACCATTTTTAACCGACTTTCCAAAAAGGAGGAGGTTATCAATTCGGTTGTATTTTTTATGTTTGTAACCTCATAACTGCGTCAATTATGAACCCATATGAAAAAAACTTGTTTCAAAATCGGTTACAAAGTTTGGATTTTAAATCGAAATAGCTGGAATTCGTACTTGGATGATAGTTTTTTGTCATCCAAGTAATCGAAATTGCGTATTTTGCTTTTCTGCGATTTTTCAGTGGTGTTGTTAGGTGTGGGGTACAACTAAAAAGTGCGAAAAAAAACTTTTTACAAAAATATTTTGTAAAAAGTTTTTTTATGTATCACGTTAACTTTACCAACAAGATTTGTTTTCTTGAAACTTGACGCTTACCAACACATTTTCTTACCCCTAATTCCTCCCCTAACATCGAACCTCATAGATATGTATCGAATAAAGAACGATCCACACATACATTTGTTCACGAAATTGGTTCAATCTTGCATTGACAATCGTTTCGTAAGATAAGGCGCATAAAAATGTGCTAACGTTCTTTATTCTTCACAAATTGGGTTTGTATAGATTTTATTTGATCTTAGATAAGGGAGCAGTTTGTATGGAAATGTGTTTTTTCGTTGTGTTATGTTATTTTATTTAAGGCGAGGTCTTTGATCTGTAGTTAACTCACACCAATGGTTAAAATTGTTGTAAAACGCGTTTTGCGGTCAATAGGGAATATGCATGCAATTTTTTGATTTGCAAAATTATTTTACTTATTAGCTCTAGTAAACAATCATGAAATTATTTTTTTCATAACTTCATGAAGTCTTTGAAGCTTTATAACTTCATCAGGGATGAAGTTATAAAGCTTCAAAGATTACAATTAGAAAATGAAGTCCGATATGAACTTTGACGTCAAAGTCCATGACGCCCATACAGCTGCCAAAGAAAACAGCGTTTTTGCGAGAGGGACAGAAATATTTGCTTAAAATAATTATATCTCGTTTGTTTTTCGAGCAATTTTGATTCTATTTTCACTGTTAGTATCATATTTTTGTATATTGTTTTTTAACTGTGAAGATCATAAATATTTTTTTAATGCATATTCCCTAGTAGTTATATTTGTTAGTTGTTAACTAAAATGATTAAGTTTACCGTCGGCCAAGCTAAATATTAATCGGAAAAAGCTCATTAAAGAAATTTTTGTGCTCATAATGTTTTACCATAGGTCAGTTTTTAGTTTTTTTTTTACTTGAGATGGGTTTGCTCTTGACGCTCTAGTCTAGGTCAGAGACAAAGTCTACGGTGAAGCGAGCTTACTCAGAAAAAGCCTGTTCACTCTAACTTAGTTTTAATTCTAGTTATTAACTTATTTTATTTTTAATTGCTAAAAAAATGTTTAAAAAACGCATTTAATGTTTTTTTTACAAAAACTCGAGGAGTTTAACAATGAAATAACTGGTGTTGTGTGTTTGTTGGAGTTTTGTGATTTTCGACTATCTTCCTCGTAATCTGTGAGCATTCGAAAATTAAAAGAATAATGATAGTAAGACATTACAATTTGGCTCCAATTTTTTTTTTATTTGAGATTGGTTTGCTCTTGACTCTAGTCTTGGTCAAAGATGACAGAGACAAAGTCTACGATGGAGCGAGCTTACCCAGAAGCGCCTGTTTACTCTAACTTTGAAGAGATTAGGGTTTTAAGCAATTTAGTTGATATTGTAAAATGTTCGTTTTAAGTAACTAAGCGCCTGAATGAAGACATACTAAAATTTTAATGTGTTTTTTACGTCCAATAGTGAAATAACATTTAGGCGCTTTTTAGTTTTTACCGTGTTTCATAACTGTTGATTTGTAAGCTTATGTCAATTTTAAATTGTATAAAAAATAACCTCTACGATAATTATGTATTGTGTTCAGTATTGTTTATTGTCCCCAGCAGCTTAATCCAATAGTTGCAAATATTATAAAGCTTATATTTGAAAAGAGTAACTATGGAGTTTCTTGTCTCCATAAGAATCTACCTTTTTTTTATTTGACGTTCCAGTGCTTTAAATGGTCTAGCTGTGTCGTTGAAATAAATAATTTGATTTCGTTTAAGCTTTAGGTAGATTCTTATAGAATAGAATAAAATAGAAATCATTTATTCGACACAGACACAACACAACAGCAAAAACACATAAAAAAAAAGCGAAACAAAAAAGTAAAATAAAGATAAAGAGTGGTACAGTAAAATTGTGCTGAGCATGTCCATACACACGCTCAGCACAATTTTACTGTACCATCGAAAGAGTTACCATCTCAGCATATGCTGGGCGTCAGACACCCAGCGCTGGTTTTCAGTTGGCAACCTGCAGTGACAAACTAATATTTGTTAATATTAGTTTGTTATTTAGTTTCACCCAAAGCTAGAGGAAAGAATATAAAAAAATATGTGCATTGTACCTACGATAGTCTAACAACCAATGTTGTTAAAAACATATTTACAATTAAAGTTTTCCTTAATCGAGTCACGATTTATACATACTTCACAGTAATCCTATTTTGGATACCTAGTATAAAGGTCATGACACACTATACCGGATCCGCTCCAAACCAGCAATTTACTTGTCATTCAAATTAGAGCACCTGTTAACGCCCGTAAAGCCCGATTGGGGCAAAGCCGACTCGCGCGATTTAAAGCTCTATTATTAAGTAACGAAAGGTCTTTGTCAAATTGTGGACGTGTGACGACGAAGTGACGCGGTGCTTGAAGGGCGTTTCGACGTTTATGCGTACGGGCGCTCACAGGTTAAATCGTTTGTTGTTAAATATATTTCATAGTGTGAATATGAAAAATCAACGACCTTGCAGCCCGCGTGCTTAAAGCGCGTCGACACCGAGTCACCAGTGAAACAACAACGGACTGTGAGCTTGAACCATGCGACTGGCGAGCTTGCACCTCGCGAACGACGACGTTTAGTTAGCGCACTGGCGGCTAGCTGTAGCCTAAGTTCGAGGCGATGCCGTCTTTTTGCTGTGCCGTTATCTTCTTCTTATCAAGTGGCTAGTAACGTCTAAAGTCCCCACACACCATAGTGTCCGGCTCAAGGGCCTCTGACATGGTTTAACAACCGCCTTTCGGCGGGCGGGCCCACCGGCTTAAACGTGGCGTTATAATGTGCCATGACCTTAAAAGTACTCCCACCGCCATTTATAGCCAGTACCTATTTATTTATACAAATAATAAAACGAGCGGACGCTATTTACAACCAGTATTTATATATCCATGGAACAAAATACCGGTCATGTTTTTTCTAATTAAGTATTTTGAAAAATATAGTTCTTAAACCATAATAAGATAAAAAAAATAATCAGTGTATTTTTCGCCAGTACTGCATCACTTAGAGAAGTTAGCCAGTGCCATACAAAACAGGAGATCATGGCGAACAATTGTAAAGAAGATGACACCCCAAGAGGAGAATCAGGTGATGCAATATTAGCCTGGAAGGGATATACAGGTAAGTTTTAACAATATATTTACATGTTAACATAGATTCCCCACTCATGTCTCGATGCTGGACATAGGTCTTTTTTTTTATTTTTTTTTATTCAAAACGGGAAAACTCTTGGCCCAAATCCCACCTGATGGAAAGTGATGATTAGGCCGAAGATGGAAGCGAGTTTCACCCGGAATCCTCTTACACAGAGGAACTGGCTATCATACCTCTAACTGCCGGAACACAACAATGCTGTTAACATTGTTGTTATGGCGACAGACTTAGACATGATGGTGGTAGCTTGCCAGGCGGACTTAGAACAAGTCTTACCACCAACCAAACCGAGCAAAAAATTTGCCCCCGCTGGGAATCGAACCCGGGACCTCTGGGTCTGAATCAGGTAGTTTAACCACTAGACTACGGAGGCGGTTAGTGTCACCTGTTTAGCACCACCCAGGGACCACGTGAAGGGATTCGCTGAAGGGTATTCTCCTACGGACGCGGGTGACTCGGCCCCCAAAAGGTCTCCCCATTCTCTTTCCATATCTCTTTATCCGACTCCTCCGCTAATTATTTATTTAATTTATTTTTTCCTACTCCTCCGCTGTACTCTTCTGATTAATTTCGTGGCTGGATCCAAGAACGTTGAATCGTTTCTCCGGGACTCGTCGGGCTTCATTAGCTCGGCGTTTTTCTGGTGGTCACCACTGTTGATCCTGGCTTTCAGGAGTTGCGGTGGTTGGGAAAGTGTGGTGGGATTGTCCCAAAAAAAAAATCTCTTTATCCGGAGCGATCGCTGGCGAAGTTTGGCCCGCAATCGATATCAGATTTAATATACAGATTTTGAAAATAATTAAATACCACAAAATATTACCCGAGTGCTAATTCTACTAACCAGTCAGCCCCAGGCTGCCCCACGTGTGGGGCAAGGCTGGCGTCTCACTAGTGTCTTTAAATTTGCAGCCTGACGGGACAAACATTCGTATTGTCACGTCAATAGTAAACTGTCAAAAAAGTCTAAATAGTTTTATCAAAATTACATCTAATTACAAATTGACTGTCACTGAGAACGACATATAACAAACTTGGTTGGCTACTGAGCCAACCAAGTTTGTTATTATGTGTGTGTGTATTTATTTTCCTTATATAAATCGAGTTATAATTGAATCAAAACCGATTTGATTTTACAAAACTTAGTGCTTTATAGCTTTAGAAATAAATAAATTGCATTTTTTACTGGCACATACTATAAGAAAATTGGGTAATACCCCTCGAGAACAACTGCATCTACTTTCCAAACTACGGAGGTCATTTTAACCGACTGCATCTACTTTCCAAACTACGGAGGTCATTTTAACCGACTGCATCTACTTTCCAAACTACGGAGGTCATTTTAACCGACTGCATCTACTTTCCAAACTACGGAGGTCATTTTAACCGACTGCATCTACTTTCCAAACTACGGAGGTCATTTTAACCGACTGCATCTACTTTCCAAACTACGGAGGTCATTTTAACCGACTGCATCTACTTTCCAAACTACGGAGGTCATTTTAACCGACTGCATCTACTTTCCAAACTACGGAGGTCATTTTAACCGACTGCATCTACTTTCCAAACTACGGAGGTCATTTTAACCGACTGCATCTACTTTCCAAACTACGGAGGTCATTTTAACCGACTGCATCTACTTTCCAAACTACGGAGGTCATTTTAACCGACTGCATCTACTTTCCAAACTACGGAGGTCATTTTAACCGACTGCATCTACTTTCCAAACTACGGAGGTCATTTTAACCGACTGCATCTACTTTCCAAACTACGGAGGTCATTTTAACCGACTGCATCTACTTTCCAAACTACGGAGGTCATTTTAACCGACTGCATCTACTTTCCAAACTACGGAGGTCATTTTAACCGACTGCATCTACTTTTCAAACTACGGAGGTCATTTTAACCGACTTCCCAAAAAGGAGGAGGTTCTCAATTCGGTTGTATGTTTTTTTGTTGTTTGTTACCTCTTATCTCCGACAATTATGAACCGATTTGATTTTTTTTTGTTTTTATCTGAAAGGATATACTTGCAGATGGGTACAATTTAAATTTTATCAAAATCGGTTACGAACTTTGGATTTTAAATCGAAATAGCTGGAATTCGTCTACTTGGATGATAGTTTTATGTCATCCAAGTAATCGAAATTGCGTATTTTGCTTTTCTGCGATTTCGCAGTGGTGTTGTTAGGTAAGAGGTACCACTAAAAAGTGAAAAATAAAAAACTTTTTTCAAAAAAATACAACCGACTTAATTTCGGAAGTCGGTGTTTTTGTTAGTTTCTTCGTATTTTGACACCGACTTCCGAAATAAAAGTTATTTTTTACTTTGTAGTGTTTTTTTTTTTGGAAGTCGGTTGTATTTTTTTGTAAAAAGTTTTTTATAGTCGATTAATTTTCTCAGGCTATGGAAAAAATAGACAAGAAACATACGTTTTCTTGGAAAACATTACCCTCGTTCTGAGGCATCTATGGCGCTTCTTTACCACCAAATCTTACAGCACCATTTTATTTTCAGGAGTGAAGCTGAAAGCAAATGTGTACCAGAAAGCAACGAACCTGCAGGATCCTCTCGATCCACCACCACAGACGCCTCCGTCATTACCTTCTGGAACTGTGGATAGCCGGTACTCCGAAGACGAAGACATATTCCGATGCTCTTTAGCTGCTCACGATGACGACGAGACAAACAAGCCCAAAGACTCAAAATAAGACCAAAAGACTACGAAGAGAATACATATAATAAAGACATAAATAAATTGGTAAAATAAAAGATTGCTTATCATTTGTTCCCGCATAAAAAGTTTTGGGAATACATTCATAGTGCATAGCTAAGGAGTGGAATTCCCTGCCGGAGTCTGTGTTTCCTGATAGCTACAACCTGGGAGTCTTTAAGTCAGAAGTGAATAGGTTACTTCTAGGCAAGCGTGCTCTATCTTAGACCGCATCATCGCTTACCATCAGGTTAGATATTGGTCAAACGTATAGCTATCAATAGTAAAAAATATGTTCCAATCGGTATGAACCATTTTGATTTAAGTGAAAACTGGATTCAACAAAGACCTTTTTACTTTAATGTTTCTATTGAATAAAGGGTTTTATTAATTTACAAAAAAGCGCTCCTACTTTGATATACATTTTTTAAAACAAACAAGTAGGTAAGCAGTAAGATTACAGAATTTTTAGTAATAGTAATAGTTTATTTCATAATGGGATTGCAAAGTTTACAAATGTTGCATTTACATATTTTTTTTAGAATTACCCAGAAAGAATAAAATGTACAATCCATAAGCTATACAATATCACACGTACTTACTCCTCAATAAAATTGCGATCTCAATAAGTTGGGGGTTGCCAGCGATATAAATTTTAATACATGCAACATTTAATAATAACTTATGGCGCGTGAGAGGGTGGATATTGGAGGTTTTATATCGAAAATTGATATTTTTAGAACGCAATATGTAAATGCGCAAACTGTTTGCGAATATTGAAGACTAGCGACCCGCCCCGGCTTCGCACGGGTGCAATGCTGATTCTAAATACACTACAGAAAAACTGTGATGTTATTACACATATAAACCTTCCTCTTTAATCACTCTATCTATTAAAAAAAAACTGCATCAAAATCCGTTGCGTAGTTTTAAAGATTTAAGCATACATAGGGGATATAGGGACAGAGAAAGCGACTTTGTTTTATACTATGTAGTGATTTAGAATAAAAAGGCAGGTGGTCCGAAAATTTTTGGAGTGGCTAACGCGTACCGGAAGATGCAAGTCAATTTTGGAAGACCTAAAGCGAACTGATGACGGGTGCGAGACGCACAGGACCGGGTTTTTGTGGCGACTACGGGGAGGCCTATATCAATAGGGTAGATGACTAAAAAAATCTAATTAGTCCGTCAGTTAGAATATCAAAAAAATATTTGACCCGTGTTTTTTCTTTTGTTACGGGAACCAAAATTGACGAAATTACGACGCTTCTAAAATTCTCAATACGTCACACGTTCGCATAATTTTTACTGTGTCGTGACGTCACAAGCCCCCAATCGCAATTTTTGATGCGTTTTATCTTTGTCAATATTCATTGACTTACAAAAACAAAAAATATGTGTCCAGTATTTTTCAATACTCTAACTGACGGACTAAATAGTTTTGCAATTTGTGGATGATGGAATCTAGCCTATTGTCCAGCAGTCGGACGTATTTCGAATGATATGACGATGAAGATAAAAAACTTGTTTGTATAAAGACTCCTAGGGGCCTCAGCATATTTCTTCCCCTTTTTGCACACTTTTAACACAGTTAGGAGTAAACGAGACATCTAGATCAACGTCGAAGATTAAAGATTTTTAATTGAATATTGACCCTTATGAATGCTCCAACCAGCCCGCGAAATTCAAATTTTCTTATGTTTTTTGCAATTTGCAGGCCAGTGCTAGGTTGTATATTGATTAAAATACTATTCGCGGATGTAAGACATATGTAGTTACACAATTATGAAAACAACGCTCTAAATTCATAAAGCTCTAGGAATTACTTTTTCTGCTTTTTTTTTTGTGTTCCTAGGCGAAATATTGAATTTCGCGGGCTGGTTGGAGCATTCACCTTAAGGCTACTGTTAATTCCAGTTTGAAGACATCCATATCAATGTACGTCTGTCTCTGTTTCTTACCTCTTCACGACTGACAAATTTAGATGTAACTGTCCTGGAATACTATAATATAGATTTTTTTAATACCAAGAGTATGTTTAGTGGAGCTGATTTTTAGTTTTTATGTTGGTGAAGCCACTGCCTGAAGCTAGTTTATTTATATGTTGAACTATACTTTTTCATAACAAACGGACCTTATGTTCTAAACACGGTTGTGTCCGAGTGACAGCGCCATGTTGCGTTGACAACCTCACGCCACAAACTTCATTACGTGTCCCAAACGTCAAAGGGAGGTGTGGTCGCACTGTCAGCGGACAGCGGACAGAAAGGGAAGTAATGGTACAGTGAGACAGTGGACCGGAGAAACGGAGAAATATTAACCATTTGAATTGCACAAAATCTTCGCATCACGTGACTCACTGACATTTTGAGCGAAGAAACGGACAATTTGTAACCAATCATGTAGGTAGGTACGTATTTTAGGGTTCCGTACCAAAATGGTAAAAAGGAACCCTTATGGTGTGACTAAGTTTGACCGTCTGTGACAGCTGCTTTTTATTTAAGGTAAGCAATCAAGTCTCCGAATCTGAATTTATCATGACATCAGGAAACTGTACGTATTAAGTCTGCTACAGTTCAGAAATTGACTATTGTCGAATGATTTTTCAAAATCTGACGGACGGACTCTATCTATATGGGATTATTATTATTCTAATAAAATACTCTATTTATTAAACATATAGCTTTATCGCGCAACTTCGTCTGCGTCACGTTGTTAATTAATGCTTCGCTCCTTTTGGTCGCAGCGTGATGTTATATAGCCTGTAGCCACTAACACTGTATTTTTTTTTCAAATCGGACCAGTAGTTCTTGAGATTTGCGCGTTCAAGCAAACAAACTCTTCAGCTTTATAATCTCACTCAAAAATAAAAGCCTGATACACGCTGAAACTGCCACCTCACCACATCGCCCGTCAACCCGCGCGTGCCGCGGACGCGTTGACGCGGCGGCGCGCGTCCAACTAACTGTTAATTAATGTGCTAATGCTAATGCCGCGATCGGTGATGGATGCGAATCGGATTTGTGCGTTTAAATTGACATATCGCGCGTCTAACAATCGCGTAATGCGTTATTAATCAGGCTTAATAATGTTGATTGTTATATGTTATTCTGTGGCGCTGAATCCGATATTTTGTGGTTACATCAAAGGATTCGATTGTTTGAGTAATTAGTTAATTAATTAAGTAAGTGGAATAATTTATTAGTTGGTTATTTGTGTTTAAATTGAACGTCACAAGCCAAATTGAAATCGTTTGACAACCGCATGTGAATGTTACATTTTTGACAGATTGTGACTGACATGCAATCAACTGTTGCAAACTCTTAGCCTCTGGCCTAGTAATACCGCCTAGCGGTTCGCTTGAGCGGCTGGCCGCTTTTCCAGTATAATCAACTGCTAGTGATTGTACGCACTTAACTGCCACAAAAATGTTCCAACCAATGATCGCTCAAGCGAACTACCTAGGCGTTTCAACCGCTAGTGCATAAAAAAAATAAAAAAAATATTCTTTATTTTGGATAACAAAAATTCATAGTACTCACATGGGAAATGTAACAAAAACGGAAAAATAAAAAAAAAACAAAATAATTAAAAATTAAATTTATTAATATAGAGAGGCTTAAAAAAATTAGTAATATACTTAGTATTTTTATTTTTTTCTTGACAATTACAAAATTTTGACATTTCCCCAAGTTTGACGTAATGTGTATGACAACCGACATGTTTTAACTATAATCCGCGCACGATCAAAAAGGGATGGAACCTTATCAAAGTAAATAGAAAATGACAGTTCTCAAGACAAGTAGCGTTAGCGAAAAAACTGAATTAATTATAAATTTGTTATTTCTACGATCTATCATACGGTTGTGTAAATATACAGAAGTTTCATGGTTGCAATCCTTTTAATAAAAATGTTTAGATATACGAGTATATTATGTAAGTAGATAGGTACATTAAAAATCGAAATTCATTGACCATCTTCGATACTTTTGTTTTCTAATTATATGGATAAAACATGTTTGAATGAATTTAATTGATTACAAATAACAGCTATAACAATAAAAACAATTTTAGAATAAGGAGGACTAAGTTCAACTAAAAATTATTTACAAAATATAGGTAGGTACGATTAATTGTTGGCAACACTGAAGGACGAGTTATGTAAATATGTCGAAGAATAAAACAATTTAACTATTTAATACACATCGTAGGCGCAAGTTGATACAAAAGTATTGAATAAATATGAGTTTAAAAACGAAACATGATTTTTTATTTAATTGTATCTTTTTGAGCATCGTGTCCACGCGAAGCCGAGAATGGACAAATCCTTTGATAGTTTTGGGTAGTATGAATTGCTGGTTGATTCGGCTAAGTGGCCTTTTTAAACCCGCTGGTAAGTTTTGCCGACGCTACCGCTGGCCGGCGGACCGCGCGCGTCTCAGTTCCAAAAGGTCGCATCCCATTCTGATCGCGCGCGAGTAATAATTAATATTTTCTTTTTCTTAATGTTAGTCAATAATTAATGAATTAATGTATACTCAGCATCGTTCCTTTGTGTGCGGTGCCCTCACAGGGTTCATGCACAAAACTGACAATTAATGTAATATTGTGAAGTACATTGTGTGCATGAGAGCAAATAAATAAATAACATTTTGCACTTCTGAAACATTACTACAAATTATAAAACAAAGCCCTCCGCTGCGTCTGTCTGTCTGTTCGCGATAAACTCAAAAACTACTGCACCGATTTTCATGCCGTTTCCACGAATAGATGTGTCAAGCGGACGAAGTCGCGGGCATCAGTTAGTCCTATATAAAAAAGTTTCCACTCAATAGTAATCGCGATCATTTCTCTCGAAAGCCGCGAGCGACAGATCGGCTCATCGATCGCCTCGGCTCAAATAGATCGTGACAAATTCTACACTCGCATGCTTGACGTTGTTTTATTGCTGTCTTAATTCTAGATGGGACGCAAGTTAGAAGCGGGTTGAGACAGGAAGTAAGAAAAAAATATTTTTAGTTCCAATAGAGCAGACGACGTGCATTGGTGTAAATGACAAACTGGTTAGGTCTAAATTCTTAATTTATAATAGTATTAGTAGATATTTTGATTAGGTATGTAATTAGAAACAAATTTATAAAATAGGTTCTGGAAATCTAGCAGACAGCCACACCACGTAAAATACTTGTATTCAGCTGAATCTGGTTTGACCGACAGTCGAGAAAAGGCAGATCAGACAAAATTGATATAACAATTATATATTATTATTATAAAACAACGCTTACTAAAATAAGTTGTGACTGTGACAAGAAGGTGTCTCAGCACGCACCTGATTTTCAGTAATCTAATACTCGTAGAATATCACATAAATGGAAATTAATTAAGTCTTCATCAGACTTAAGTAATTACCATTAAAAGGAGGATGGCGAATTTGGACCCACATTATTTATAAATTAACTAAGTGTCATTCACTTGCAAGTTCGTATTTATTATAATTAAGACTCTGTTAAAGGATTATATAAAAAATATTGAGTCACTGGGTGGTGGGAATTAAAAGTTAGAAAAGATTTTTATTTACATAAAAATAAGTCATCATGCAGTTACTAAACGCACCGTGTTTCATATAACATTCCAACGTACTCTTTCATTACCTACATGATTTACGTTCTTACACTTGTTTATGCTTGTCAATTATTTTTTTTAAACAAAACTTGTAAAATACGAGAAAATCATACAAAAGTTAACATTAAAAATGCATTTACATTTCTTATACAAAAATGTACAATATTATAATCATTACGATTATTTGTGATAACGTAGAGTGGAACGTTACGCTGTCAATTGGAGTAGGCTGTCAGTGTCAAAACAATTAGTGTTTGTTTTCAGCGGCTAACTTGGGATATCTATTATTTTCTATGCGATTTTGTGATTCTTGACAACTTGGCTTTACCTTTGGAGTTTGGACTGACTATTCTACAAACCGACTAAGACAACAGCTTTTACCTTTGGATTGCGATTTGCAAGTGGTTTGGACTTAGTTACTCGTTAAAATGTGTTGTGTGAATTGTCAATTGTGCATTGCCCGATTACTAATTATAACATCTCCCAGCCTCTACGACTTACTGCCCATTTGCTTTTTTGCTAGTTTTATATAGTTCTACAACTAGTTATAAGTTTCCATACTGTACGATACTTCTAACAGTGGGTCTCATTGTACATGCAACTTCGCCATCCTCCTTTGTTAAAAAGGTGAAAAATACAGTAAAAACATTAATAAAAAGTACTTAAAATTTAGTGAGAGGAATTTTTTTGCTTAGTTTATACACCAATTCTCCTGCATTTGTCACAAATTTACCTTCTTTTGTAATTTTTAAACAATTCATCTAATTTTCATTAAGTCTCGCGAATAGGAGTTTTGTGTAGGTACACGAAAATATCTTTAAAAAAAATACACATGCGGCACCTTTAAAGGATGGTTATTAGGTGACTCGTACGATATATTTTTTTATTTTTTGATGTGTGTAAATATTTTTTTTTTCTATTTAAATCAATTTACACACGTATCGAACCTAACTTTATTCGCAAAAGACCCAAATCGCTTCAGCCGCTCATTTGTACCAACTCCTTTATTCTCTTCCTACTGTCGAAGTTTAAACTCCTTTTTAAAAATGTATTCCGATTGTGAAGGGGACTTGAAACTGTTTTATTTTTATTGGATGTGGCAACTTTTATTGTTTTTAGTTTGTAAAAACAAAATAATGTTAAACTAGACAATTTAACACAGCATTGTTAGTATTATACTATGTATAAAATATATATGACTAATAATAATTCGTAGACGCGGGCCTGTGGACGGCGAGCTATGGGTGGCTCGTCCGTCCGTCTAATGACGACAGGCCGTGTCGACGGCGCGTTAGTGTTCCACGCGCACCTCAAAGAGAGTCAGCACACAGACGGGCCCGAAAGGGCCGACGCCTACCGGAGTCGCGGGACTATTCGAAAGAGATACCGTGGCTCCGGAACACAAAGGGCACATGAAGGAACATGGATGGGTTTTAGTCAGTAGAAGTTTGACACTCTCTCCCGCTCCGCCCAGAGCGGGGGAAGTAATTTGATGATTTCTCATTCCTAACAAAAAAACGGGGTTGCGTACCATAAATCGAAAAAAAAAGGAGCATTAACGAAGGATTTTCCGATGTTCCATCGGGAATGGAAAATAGCAGCATATGCGCGTAATCTCTTTGCACTTCCAGAACTTTAAAAAGCGAAATTCCCAAAAAAACCGAAAACTTACGCAAGTAACCCCACCATGACTCCCATAAATAAAACTACCACATTCTCCTCGTATTCCTCTCGAACCGCACATGATATACAACCGCTTCGCTTATTGAGACGCGAACGGATGAAATATTGGTCGCGAGCATTACCCGGATCCGACTTTGATCCAGTGATAAATATGGTGCGAATGTGACGGTCTAAAGTACCCGGTGTCGTACGTATCGGGAATTTCAAATGTGGTAGCGATTTAGGGTTAGGTGTTGAATGTATTTTTTTTTTGTTGAATTTTTGTGTGTTGGTTTTTAAGTCGATTGTCTATTTTTTCCAACAGTGAATTATTATATATTTTTAAATTATTTTTATTGAATTATTATTTATTGTTGAGTTCTTTTTTGTAATAATTGGTACTTATCCGACATATCCATAATATTGCACCCATAGAATTAGCAATGTTGGATGTTAAACATTGTGTGGTACAATTTTTCATAGCATAATCAAAACAAACTCGTAAATAAATAATCGAAAAACAAAGCAAGTGCCTACTAAGAACCTTTAATTTCAGTTTTTTTTTATTTCAAAAAAGCTTGCACCACTTTCATTTTAATTAACATATTTAGAATCTTCATAGATCTTAATACTCGTTTCGTATGCTATACTTCCAATATTTACTTTAAGTTAAAAATGTGCCACTTTAAAATTTTAATAAAAACGCACTTTTAACCCCCATTAAGATCGCCAAACAATCCGTGACATGTCCATAATGACACAAAGACTTCGTCGAACACTCAAATGGCTACACTAAGAAAATATTCCGAATTTGCCTGTAAAAAGATTTCATTTTGTAAATCTGAGACTTTTTTTAGTAATTTCCAAGAAAAAAAAGATAAAAATAACGATTTAATATTATTTCCTATATTCATTTTTCAAAAAAAATTCTACAGTGTTAATTATGTAAAGAAAAAAAAAATAAGTACAAGCTAAAATATTTATTATGATCTATATAATATTATAAAGCAGAAGAGTTTGTTTGTTTGTTTTTTTGGTTGAACGCACTAATCTCAGGAACTACTGGTCCGATTTGAAAAATTATTTCAGTGTTAGATAGCCCATTTATCGAGGAAGGTTACAGTCTATATATATCATCACGCTAAGACAAATAGGAGCGGAGCATTCATGGAAAATGTGACGCAGACGAAGTTGCGCGGGTCAGCTAGTGATAGACAAATTAATAGTATTTATTAAGTTAGCATTACATTACATTGCAAGGTTGAGTTACACAGGCATAAAGTTTTTAAATCTGGATTGTACCCACAAACAGTACTGTTCTTTTAAAAAAAAATATAGCTGTTAGCAAAACCCGTCAAACTCTGTACATCAATTCCCAAGATGGGCGCACACAAACATGCGGACATACATTCTTAATCTCGTAATGCTATGACAACACTGAGCCCCTCGTTTTTAATATCAGCTGTATAATAAATAGGTTAACATTCCCTTTATGACGGAAAAACCTATTAACGAACGGCAAATGTATCAGGGGTGGATTGCAGGGGTGCTCGATATTTTAGCGATTGAGATATGGGGTGTGAAATTTTAATTCATTAAAGTAGGTTCTTACTAGCAAGGTAACTGTTTAGTCTGAGGAAATTCATATTTCCAGTACTGTTAGTTTGTTAGCTAGAAAATACAGGCCCCTTCTAATTTAAATTCATGTAAGTTTACGAGGAAAAGCATTATTTAATAATGAATTTGCAAAATAAATATCACATCTCGTTAAATCTTCGGAGGCACAAAGAAAGTCAAGACTAAATATATTTGATATATGCCTTAATGCTGACCACTGTTTATTGATTACTTTTTCAAGCCTTCAGTATTTTTAATTATCAGTATCAATAAAAACTACTATCTAAACACAACCATTTTAAAAATAACGTCATTATATCGAACGCTATTCGTGATAGCACCCCAAGAATATTGTGTAAACACCCCAAAGCGAAACGCGACAAAATAAAATATCTATTACTATTAAGGATAATGACGAACCTTCTTAAACATGACTTAATATCAGTTGGGAAAAAAATTACGCTCATCAGTGGCGCTCAGCATTTCTTTTTTAAAAGAGGATTTATTTCGCATGCGATTTTTTCGCCGATGTCATTAATCGGTAATGGGTATAGCGAATGGTGTTGATAATGGGACCTTTTTTGTTGTTTTATTCATCTCATTGGCTTTTTAGTTGTAAATAAACACATTAAGAGTGTGTATTCCGTCCACTAGCGCCTCCAATAGTTTTTTTATTAATTGTGGTAAATTTAAGACACGTAGATAAAAAACCGCTCTGTAGTGCACTGAAGAATTGTATCTATTATTTTTTGACAGCTATTTAATACATAACTCATGGCTAAATAGCCAAAACGGCAATTATTGCTAAAAGTGGCCACTTTTAGCAAAAATATCGACTTTGGCAACTATTTATGTTCTAAAGTACAAAACATAACTTTCAAAACATAATAAATACATTTCTTCTGTGCACTACAGAGCGGTTTTTTATCTACGTGTCTTAAATTTACCACAAATAATAAAAAACGATTGGCGGCGCTAGTGGACGGAATACACGCTCTTAAATAAAACGCAGAAAACTGGCAAACAAATAAACACACAATGTAGGGACAAAACTAGTTGCGGAATTTGTTCGAAAGAGTCACCGCGGCCCTGGAACGCAAAGGACATTAATAGGAACACGGGTGAGTTTTAGTCAATAAAAGTCTGACACTCCTTTCTGCTCCGCCCAGAGCGCGAGGAGTCATTTGAGGACTACCCATCCTTAAAAAAAACCAAAACTAATAAAACTTAATTCTAAATTACAACATGTGCCGCTCGGCTGCACCAAATAAACATTGAGGTCCTGTTCAGCAAAATGCCAGATCACTAGTAGTTGCGTTGCGTGACGCTGGTTTTCAATTGAATAGTCAGCCATTCACATTATTAATTTTATTCATTTATCTGTTTTTTTATTATTTTTTTTACTGTTGGTAGGCATATGTTTGACCACTATCTCACCTGATGTTAAGCGATGATGCTGTCTAAGGTGGAGAACGCTTGCCTAGAAGTATTCACCTATTCGCTCTTCACTTAAAGACTCCCAGGTTGCAGCTATCAGGAAACACAGACTCCGGCAGAGAATTCCACTGCTTAGCTGTATGCACAATGAATGTCGTTTTGTGCGTTCATTTATTTCATGTATTTATCTATGTAAAAAACTTAAAAAAAGTAAATTTTAAACAAAGAAAAGAGCACATTATGTTTGCTGGGACAGGTCTCCAATCTATTGGGCCAGTATCCACCAAGTTAAATGTACACGGTATATATATATATAATTTTTTTTTGTGAATAACATCATACATTTTAGCTGTGTCTTAAGGATTATAATTGGATATAAATTTGCAGTTTATCATAAATGTAAAATCAGCTTTAAAAAAATCCATAAAATCAGGAAAGTTGCTTACTTGTTAGCTAACCTATAATTTTTAATAAACACTGTAAAACTTTTCGATGTACGGAACCCCATTGGAGTAAGAAAAGATAAAAGTATCCACTAACGACAATAGTTTGTAACAATCGTTTATCATCTGATGTTATGCTGACTGTACCCACACGCTTCAATAGCATTTGTACCGTTAGCAAAATAGAAACAACTAGAACACGTGTTACAGTATAAGATCAACTTGAATGTGCATCATCGAAATCGCGAAAATATATATCAACAACATTTATAATAGCGAAGCTTGAAAAAGATTTTTACAACTACAATAATCAAAGAAATAATCGATCAATGGCTTCATAGCCACGAGCCTCAACCAATACCTCAAGAGGCTCTCATTGGGCAGCTGGATCAGGGGCTTGATCCAGAAAGCAGTACTTTAGGACACAGCTCGCATTGTCAGAATAGAATAGAATAGAATAGAATAGAATAGAATAGAATAGAATAGAATACTCTTTATTATGTACACCATATAAGTTACAGAAAAAAATAAATTAAGTAAACATTACATAGGGTGACACAATGGGCGGCCTTATCGCTAAGAGCGATCTTTTCAAGACAACCTTTGGATGGATTTTAAAGATAAAGGAAATACAGTACTGTAGGTAGTCAGGAGGTTCCTCTCACTGGACCCTGTTCCACTCCTCTTGGACCCTGTTCCCGATATACTTGTTTTATATTTATAAATATTATTTTTTATAATTTAATATTTAAATATTTAAAAATGTCTAAATAAGTTTTAAGATGAATAAACGAAATAATAATATTAGTAAATTGAAATTGATTATTATATAATTTGCTTAAATTAATTTTATTTTTATTATTGAAATTAATATTCATAAAACTTTAATTGAAAATACTGAACAGGGGCCCGAGTCTGCTATTTTTATACATTTGTCATTCCGACACGATCCCATTGTCATGCCATTGTCATTTTGCTAAAAGTTCATAATCTGCTAAATTCATAATCGCACGGTCACTGGCACGTCAGTGGCCGGTCACTGGAACGTCAATGGTCTCGTAATAGAATTGCGTTAGGAATGCCGTATTGCTATTATTATAAAACCGAGCTAAATTTGAGCAATTATTCATGCCAGATTTTATTTATATTTAGTTTTACATATTATTTATTAGTGTTATAAGCAATCTGAAGTAGTGAGAAGTTCGTAAATACTAAATCTGTCATTATGTACGAGATTACCATTCATATGGCTTTCTTTCAGTGGTGTGTCAGTGATTGATCATTGGAATGTCATAATGACGACATTATGACGCCATTATGTTAGTAGATTACCAAACTTGTCAAAATCAACCATTTTGAAATCAGTGATCGACCATTCTGACACTATTGTAATAGCAGACTCGGGCCCCTGGAGTTTTTCCACAAATTCTGAGTTGGTCCCTTAATTAAAAGCTGTTCATTATGACATACAATGAACTTTTGTGTGTTCATAATATTTCATCCTAGTCAGTTCTATACTCAGTGGATTGTAAACATGTTATATAAAAGAAAGATTTTTTCTGCTTTTGTTTGTCTCTCATAAAGCTGGGCAAAAATATCTCAAATTCCTAGAATTTATAGAAAAATATAATTATTTCAGAAACTTATCATTCAACCTTTTTACAAACACAAAATTGTGAAGTTGTAACAGATACAGCTTAACAATATAAATAAAATAAATACCTATAAATGATACTTACAAAAAAATATGTTTTTGTACCACTTTTTTGCTAGCCCTACGTACAGTAGGCCAACGACATAGCACGTAAACTTACATCATTATCGAGTGGTGAACGTATCTTAATCGACGGGGAAAACGTTGTTACTATAGTTAACTATGCTGGCACTACTACGGTTACAAACTCGAAAGAAATTACAAAAGTAGTTCTAAATTTTTTTATCTATCGGCTCACCTTAATACTTAAACTTTATTATCACTGAGGACATTGTATACCAAAACGTCATTACAAGGGTCAATTCTACTATATTTTAAACAACGTTTTTACACACACACACACACACACACACACACATTTTCACACATATTTGACAGATAGCGATCGTCTGCCTGTGTGATCTCCATAACCCATTTACTAAGTAAGACGGTACCGTTTGGCTAGACTGGTGTCAGATTTTCTGGCTGAGGACTATCCGTAACGACTTTTAAATTGTTCAAATGACAGCCGAGACCATCGGCTTAATCTTCCAAGCCTCATGATCACCCATCCCAAACCAATCGTAGTAAGCTCTTGAGCTTAAGCTAACTCTTGAGAAGACGCATGATCACCCATGCCAAACCAATCTCAGCAAGCTCATGAGCCCCCGTGCGGTTGTACAAAATGGTGTATGATTTTCAACTCGCTCGATTCTCAATCATGACACTACAAGACCGTTAAACTTTTCGAGTTCCAACAGTACCCCCCTCTTAACCCTCACCAATCTCTCGTCCATTATTTATAGACTAAACTTTGTTATTGTTTTTCGTTATAAGTGGTATAATATTTTGTGATACAATAACTGTAGCGCAAAACTTTGTATCGGACTCTTTGCTAAACTTATGGCATTGGTTGATCGCTTACCCAATGGGGGGGGGGGATTTATAATCGGGGCAGAACAGAATTATTAGTTATTATCTCTTATAGAGTTCTGGTATCGAAGATTTTATAATGGCGACATCATCATCTGCCTAGTCTTTTCCCAACTATATTGGGGTCGGCTTCCAGTCAAACTCGATTCAGCTGAATACCAGTGTTTTACGTGGAGCTGCCTCCCAGACATTCACAACCCATTAACTGGGTAATACGGTACTCCTTGGCAAGATTGATATCAGATTTGCTGGCTTCTGACAATTCGTAACGACTGCCAAAGATCCCAAAATCTGTGATTTCCGAAGCCCGGAGGAAACTCGGTATATTAAGATGGTCACCCATCCACAGACCAACCTCGGCAAGCGTTGCTTAACCTTGAAGATCGACCTGTGCGGATGTTATTATTTAGCTACGAGCTCCTCCAAAGAATTTCCAAATTTTCCAATAGCATACCGGAGTAATAATTTATGTCAATAGGCTCGCCCTCTATTGCATAGAACTAAAATACATGTAGCTACTCAAAGTTGAGTGTAAAGGCTGCGGCAAACAGCGAAGTGAGTGTTAAAGCTGCGGCAGACGCGGCCACAAGACGACGCTGCGTTTCCATAGAAAGATTATTTGATGAAGAGTCGTTCAGATTGTCTGCCGCAACTTTTACACCTACGTTTTACTACAAGTAATAGGCCCTCTATTATCACGGTGTCATTTTGGTCGCCTTACAAAAGCGGCCCACTTAATGAACACGATATAGGTAAACTACCTCTAGTTGCGTAAAACAATAGGTACAACAAAAACAAATAATGAATTAGAGTTATGAAAGATCATGTAACTTATAATGTTTAGGTAAGGTCGCTGTTCTATTCCACGTCGTACATGGAAGACAAGGCTCGGACTGCGCTCGTTCCAGGGTGTTTCAAACTGCATTATGCGTATTGATAATGAATATACATTTTTTATTTCAATAATTCATGTTCATAAATATAATATATTTTTAAAGAACTTAAGGCGAGATGGCAGTACTGTGTGTTTTGACGAACAACTGCGACTGTCCGGCGAGCGAAAAAATGCCAAAATTTTGATTGTTTTTTGTTCTTGGCGAAAACTGTTAAAGAAATAATACAATATGGTTTCAACATTTACTTCAAAATAAAAAGCTCTATTTTTTTTTTATACAAAATGGGTAAACTCTTGGATCAAATCTCACCTGGTGGAAAGTGATGATTAGGCCGAAGATGGAAGCGAGTTTCACCCGGAATCCTCTTACACAGAGGAACTGGCTGTCATACCTCTAACTGTCGGAACACAGCAATGCAATGCAATGTTAACATTGTTGTTATGGCGACAGACTTAGACATGATGGTGGTATCTATCTATCTATTGATATAACTTTTATATATATGTGTGATAAAATCTCTTAGCAGAACACGTTTAAAATTGTAATTTAGTGTCATGTTTGATAAAAAAGTATCAAGCTTATCATTCTAAATCGCGTTTCTATCTTTACGATTTACTTAAGGTTATGTTCAATTTTTATGTAATGGTTTTTATTTATTAAAAAACTCATAATTAATTCGATTTTCAGACGTTCAAAAATCTTAAAAAGTACTGCAACCCCGCCTTAATTCCTGAGTTGATTTGTTCTTATTAGCTTTAACAAAACCGCATAGGTATTTTCCGTAAAATATTTTTAGGTTTCATTTGAAAAACAAACTTAACTACTTTCCAGATGTTTTCCATTTACCCCCGATGCAAACTTATTATCAACCCTAAAAAGCTCGACAGCACAAAGCCAACATTTAACCCTATAATGTTTTAATAACGACGTGTGTACCAACGAATCAATTTGTAGTTTAACCCTTCGACTGCGGCACAGGTGTGGCGCGCCTGTCAATTTTAATAAACGATCACTGGGCGTGTGTGTTTTTGATTTAATTGCGTGAGCACTGGAGGGTTGGGCATTGATACCGTTTGTTTTAGAGGGGTATGTGTTGATGACTAATCAAATGTTGCCGCTATTGTATTTTTAACTGCCTAGTTATTTTCCGCGGCTTATCTCCCGTTAACTGGCAACTTTCTTTTTTTTTCTACACTAACATAATAAAGACGAAATATTTGTTTGTTTGAAATGAATAGGCTCCGAAACTACTGGACCAATTTGAAAAATCAAGCTATATATCATCACGCTATGACTAAAAGGAGCGGAGCGTTCATGGAAAATGTGGCGCAGACGAAGTTGCGCGGGTCATCTAGTCTTTCATAAGAACCTTTTCGTTCCTGACGTTCACGCGTGATGAAATGACCAAGGGAAATAGGGATTCATTTCTATATATGCAGACTAGCTGTCACCCGCGGCTTCTCTCCCGTCAATTGGCAACTTTCATTTTTTTTTTTTCATAAGGAACTTCTCCTGATTATAACATACATAACATAAAAAAGATTTAGCGATATCGGCCCAGCCGTTCACGCATGATGCCGTGACAATTTGAAAAAGGGATTCATCTATACTTTATTATATTATAAAGCAGAAGAGTTTGTTTGTTTGTTTGTTTGGTTGAACGCGCTAATCTCAGGAACTACTGGTCCGATTTGAAAAATTATTTCAGTGTTAGATAGCCCATTTATCGAGAAAGGTTATAGGCTATATATTATCACGCTAAGATAAATAGGAGCAGAGCAGTAATGGAAAATGTGACGCAAACGAAGTTGCGCGGGTCAGCTAGTTGTTTTATATAAGAAGACTAGCTGATGCCCGCAACTTTGCCCGCTTGACAAATTATATACTAAAACTTTCCTCGAGAACCACTCTATCCATTGGTGAAAACAGCATGAAAATCGGGCAGTAGTTTTTGAGTATATCGCAAATAGACAGACGCAGCGGAGACTTTGTTTTATAATATGTAGTGAATTAAAGTTGGATTTGAGACAGAATCAAAAATTCACGATGAATGTTTTTATGAGCTCTAGTTACTATCGTGTTCCCATAATATAATGAACTCTTGCAAGGCAAGTCCTGGCTGCAACTTTTAGAACTTTTATAGTCGTTACACAGATTCAAAAGCTAGATAATCTGATAACAGTTTTGCTAAGAGGTGCTACCCAGTTACTGGATTGGGAACTTAAGCGTGACAGTGGGAACAAAAAAAAGCCTGAAGAACTCTTAAAATTATAAATCTATCTGCCCAACCCCAATTTCAAAACCTAAGTATTTGCTGTAATACCATTTTTGTGGCCCTTTTTTTTTTTAGGGATTGGAAATCATCAAATTACTTCTCCCGCTCTGGGCGGAGTGGGAAGGACTGTCAGACTTCTACTGACTAAAACCCATCCATGTTCCTTCATGTGCCCTTTGTGTTCCGGAGCCACGGTATCTCTTTCGAATAGTCCCGCGGCTCCGGATTTTTTGTGGCCCTTGAAGTGGTTTAGTAACTCTGACACTAGGGTGTGTAATCGTTAGACCTCTCTACTCTGCCCACACGACCACTAGAAATGGCATTTTTTGGACAATATTTTCTGTTGCTTTAAACAATTCAGTTAAAACCTCTTTATCCAGTCAACCTTCAACAGTAACGCTTTAATTAGCTCACAAATGAAGTTGTGACCGCTATCCCCAGGAACCGAACTACGCGAACAGGCGCGTAGTGCGTAGTTGAGGATAAATAATAAAACACGCTATGACAGTTGCGGCAACGAAGGGCCGCCCCGGGGGCTACATACGTTAACGCTGCTTGACCAACACGTGACACGCAGCGGTGAAAGGGTTGGATATGGTAACTCGATCGAATTATAATCTACATGGATTTATTTCTTTGGTCGTTTCAGAGACCGACAAACAGGAAATTCTGAACGAATTTATAGGTGGAGCGAAAAGCTGTAGGCATTGATTTAATAGAATGTCTATGGTGTTTCTTGTATGTTCTTCTCCATAGGCTCTTAGAAACATGCAATAGGGAATATGCACGCGATTTTTTTATTTACAAAATGAACTACTTTATAAGCTCCAGTAAACACCCAAGGAAATATTGTTTAAATATCTTCATCAGCGATGAAGTTATAACGCTTCAAAGATTACTATTAGAACGAGAAGGCCGACATGGAATTTGTCGTCACAGTCCGTGACGTCTATATATCTGCCATAGAAAACAGCGTTTTCGCGAGAGGGACAGATATATTTGTTCAAAATAAATACCTATTTTGTTTGTTTTTCGAGCAATTTTGGTTCTATTTCCACTGTTAGTAATATTTCTGTATTATTATTTTTAGACAAACTGTTTACATAATAAATATTTTTTTATATGCATATTCCCTATTGCCGCGTTGGAAATAGAGTTGGTCTTTTTTTTTTCACCACTATCTCACCTGATGGTAAGCGATGATGCGGTCTAAGATGGAGCAGAAGTAACATATTATTTATATTATAATTTTTTATATTATAAATTATAATTTTACTAAGGGATAGGTATTCTTGCTGCTCTTGTCACTAGTGCGGTAGACTAGAAGATAGCTTCATTTATTTCACTGATAGTCCTTGAAGATTCACAGTGCCTGTAGAAGGCCAATTGGAAATTATGGCTTTTAATTTTGAAAGTTTATTATTTGTATATTTTTTAAATTTTTTAATTTTTTTAAAATTAGTGTGTGTCATGGCAATGTCATAATTTAATGACGTATCCACTTCGACCTACCCTCCCATCCATGTTTTGACCCAATAGTGGACAGTTTCAGGCCCTTTAATAAATATTTATCCCCATATTGTTTGGTACCCTACGATATTATTACAAGAGCCGCTAATTTTACTTAATTACAATATTTATTTGTTTGCTTAGGCCTTCATAGGGTCATTGAAAAATTATAATTTAAAGTGGGGATGGGATCTGGTGATTATGATGGAGATTTAGTGTAATGGCTGTCGGTTTTCGGGAGGAAATTATACGGAGTTTGTACTAAAGATATTTTATAGGAGATATTGTGTAGGTAGTAGGAAAGTGAGGGTTAGAGGTGATTGACCGAGTGATATTAAAGATTAGAGTTATTAATTGTTGAAAACGTAAGTTAAAAAAACGGGTGCATCTCATAACGTATATACTCATTTGGTCTAATTTCATTTTAGTATCGTTCATAAGATATAACCAACGTGAGATATACCAACTGTTGATATAATTTCTTTACATATAACATTTATTAATAAATAAATGTTATATGTAAAGAAATTTTATACTAGAACTTAATTAGTAGGTATAACGTTGTTTGATATAACGTTTATGTAATCGAAAATCATTTGGTCTTACGTTTAATATGTATATTGTTTATTTAATCGAAAATCATTAGGTCTAACGTTTAATATATATTAAACTTAACAAAATTTACAAAATTGCATAAACTAACCCGTGTCAATGCAATTTTGCTTTGTGTTTTTAAGTAGGCGTTTTCATCATATTAGACCAAATAAGTTTTATATCTTTGAGTGATATGTCAAACGATTTTATATTTAATGTATGTTATAATATCAAACGATGTTATATTTAATGTATGTTTAAAATTATATCAATCGTTCATTACACTAACTAATCGCTATCTATCTATATCTATACTTATAATAAATCTGTAGAGAGGTCAATTCTGTACATGAAATATATTTCCAAAATAACTATCAGGGGGTGATTAGGGATCGATACTGATGCCAAAAATGCAATCAGTTAAATTTTTGTCTGTCTGTCTGTCTGTATAACCGTTATAGAAACAGAAAGTACTCGACGGATTTTAACGAAACTTGGTACAATTATTCTTCATACTTCTGAGCAGGTTATAGTATACTTTTCATCACGCTACAATCATTAAGAGCAGAGCAGTGAAGAGAAATGTTGGGAAAACGGGAGAAGTTACTCCATTTTTTAAGCTTCCGTCGCGTGTGCAACCTTAATGGTGAAAGCTACACAGAAATCATGTATGACGGAAATGTTCTCCTTAAAATTATATAAAAAATATCCAACGACAGCATATGTCTATCTTTTATGATTGACGAACAATAACACGTCTAACTCCCGATAGCTTAGCAGTTCGAAGCTTTCTGATTGTATTTGTCTATTCTTACGTTTATAAAACTCTCAGTCGTCCCTAATTAACATTAATAAAAGTAAACATTATTAACTATTTCATAAAAAAATAATCATCGAAATCGGTATAGAAACACCAAAGTAATACATGGAAAACGCTAATATTAAACCATCGCGCGTGAATACTGAATCATGCTCTAAGGATTATTTTTGTGGTCGCGAACGCACAGGCAGGCGGGTAGCTTGGCGCCTAGAGGCTAGCAAGTAGCTTCGGAAAACGGCTTACGACAGTTTGCAATATCCTTTAATAATTATAATGTCGAGGGGAAGATGGTTATAATTTCGCTTTACACCAAACGAGTAATATTATAAATGTGAAAGTTTGGTTGTTTTTTACTCAATCACGCCAGAACGGCTTAACGGATCGTAATGAAATTTAGAACAAAGATAGATTATAGTCTGGAATAGCACATAAGCTACTATTCATCCCGGGAATATGTTCCCTAGGGATCACGCGGGCGAAGCCGCTGGCAGAAGCTAGTATTAAATAAAATTATAGGTTCCGTTGTTATATGTTGTTAATATTAGAGATTTTCTTGTTAAGCATATCATCTATTACTTAACCCAAAAAAAAAAATTCCAAAAAAATACAACCGGCTTCTTTTTACAAAAAAATAAATAAAAAAAACACTAAAAAGTAAAAAATAACTTTAATTTCTGAAGTCGGTGTCAAAATATGAAGCAACAAACAAAAACTTTTCTAAACTGAATAGTTTACGCGAGAGACACTTCCAAAGTGGTAAAATGTGTCCCAAAACAAAAAAAAATATATAATGTACATTACCATGCAAACTACCAGTGAAAATTAGTTTGAACGAGATCTAGTCAGCAGTTTTTTTTAATACGTCATAAATCGTAAATCACAACTTCTGCTTATAATATAATACCTACAGGATTGTACGGAACCCTCGGTGGGCGAGTCCGACTCGCACTTGGCCGGTTTTTTTCATGTACACAACAAACGAAAACGATACAGTGTGTAACTCGCGTGATCTCATATTTTTGTGAAATCACCAGCATTCTAGGACTTTCAAAAAATCTTTATATTTTTTTTTATAGATTTCAAATGGCAAAAATCACATGTCAAATAGTTTTTCAAAATCATTCGGATGGACTCAATAGAATTATTATTTATCTATGTAGGAAAGTACTCAATAATAAAAATATAGATTTAGTTCTGTTCAGAGGATAGACGTGGTCATTTTGCCACTTTGGCATAAAGCTTACGATTCACTACTGTTAAAATAAACGCTTATAGCTATATATCTATATATATCTCTTCAAAGTTAGAGTGAACAGGCTCCTTTTGGGTAAGCTTGCCCATCTTAGACCAAAGTCTACAAACTCAGATGTCAGAAATGACACAGACAAATCTCTGCCATCTCTGACCTAGACTAGATTCAAGAACAAACCCATAGACACATAAACACACTATAATCTATACTAATATTATAAAGAGACTCTTTGTTTGTAAGTTTGTATGTAGGGGGTAATCTCTGGAACTACTGGTCCAATTTGAAAAATTATTTCAGTATTAGATAAAACACGTATCGAGGAAGGATATGGGCTACATATCATCACGCTAAGACTAAAAGGAGCCAAGCATCAATGGATAATGTGACGCAGACGAAGTTGCGTGGGTCAGCTAGTCACTTATAAACAATTTAAAAAATGAATTATTTGGTAATTCGCCTCACTTTTTGCTTCACTGTAATCGGGCAAGAAGTAAAAATGTGAGGGTTGGACCACTCGGAATCATGGTACCGCATGTCAGTGCATACATTTTTACCGTGCAACTAGCTTCATATTTTCGACTGACCAACTTTAATTTAATAGTGACAATCAATTAAGAGTAGTTTAATTAAAACAAACATATTGAGTTTTTTTATTTTTTCAATTAAAAAATGTAAACTTCTGAACTAATGTCATAAAATAGGAAAAAAAATATTTTTGGTTTTTTACGATTTAACTTAAAAATTACTCGACCGATTAAAAAAATCTAATAGGCTATGTCTATTACTAGAAAAAATTAGAGATCCTTAAGAAATAATAATAAAAATTTTAAACCTACTTAACTCGGTAAACAGATATTTCCAAACCAATACTTGGTAAATTCGTACCAGTTCCCACTAACTTTTTAATCACCAAAATCAAAATAACTAAACACCATTTAAAACCTTCGATCGCGTGATACCTACGGGTTAAGTTAACCCATTAGTTTAACTACCAATACATAATGACTTCATAGCAAAGGGTTAAACGCTGATAATGATTGGGCCTCACCCTTAGAATTAGGGAAATTACTTGGTTCGTTTTTTAAACTATTGGTTTTGCGTGATAAGCCATGACTGTTTGACGTAGAAATTTATTTTTGTTTTTGGGCGCCATCTTGGAAAACCTTCTTCTTCAAAAACAAATCTTTTACGGTTCAAGCGGTGTGGCTATGGAATGCATTACCCGTGTCAGTAAGTTGTGCTCAATCTTTGTCCATTTTTAATACAATGGTCAAACTTCACTAGGTACCTTTTTCTTTGACCGTTTTTGCTTGGGTTCTATGCTTTTTGTTTCAGAATTATAATTGTATTTATTTATCTATTATAATTATATTTATTCATATAAGGGCCGATTTTTCAATAGTCAGATAATATTTAACTGAAGAATAAATATGGCTGATAAAATTTATCTGACTATTGAAAAATCGGTGCTAAGTCGTAGACTTAAGACTACCTACAATACAATATTTCCTTTTTCTTTAAAATCCATCCAAAGGTTGTCTTAAAAAGATCGCTCTTAGCGATAAGGCCGCCCATTGTGTCACCCTATGTAATGTTTTCTTCATCTATTTTTTCTGTAACATATATGGCGTACTTAATAAAGAGTATTCTATTCATCTTCTTCTTTTCGAGTCGATGGTTATTCTCCTTGGATGTTTGAGCCTAGTAGGTGGCTACATAATGACAGCGTGGTGGTAGTCATTGAATCCTCAAAAATACAGCCGGTAAACCCAAGTAATCAAGATGGAATAACAGTTCACATCGTGATCACTTCACCCATGCGTTCACTTCGACATGTTTACAGAATCGCGCTGCTAGGATACTTAGAGAACTTCAAAATATGGCTAAAAAACCTTAGGCTTTAAGACTGAAACAAAGACTTTTGATCAGAATAAAAAAATAAAGAATACGAAAGTCTAAATGTAGAGTCCAGAGATTGGCCAATTCATCCCAAATTTTGTTTAATTTTCGTACGTCTCACTTATCGAAAGGCCTGTTACAGACTGAAAATACTTCGCCTATTAGATTCATTTCATTTCATTTGCCCAATATAGGTAGATACTTACTATACCTATACCTCTACTGTGTTTGGGTGGGCTTCCAGTCTAGTCGGATTTAGTGTTTATCTAATCTTCACAACTTGGGTAACGAGTTTTCTGAAACTCAGAGGAGTCTCGGAAAGTAATGGGTAGTCACCCATCCCTTGTCTAACCTTGACAAGCGTTGATTAACCTTCAAGATCGACCCGTTCGTAACTTAGCCACAAGCTCCTCCCAATGGGAATAAAAGTATATTACCAAAACTAAAACCGTTAAACGTCCAAATAAATTCAAATAGCATCAACTCACGCAGGTTATTTCTAAAATGGGACAAAATAAACAAACTATATCAATATTAGAGGTTGTTAGTATTTTCCTTTATGTCAATACAGACCTTAGTAAGCGGGCTTAGTAAGGTAAATATTCAGAAAGTAATGGTAGACATGGAGAAAGAGATAATGGAAATGGCTTGAGTTTAGTTGAATGTGAATCGAGAGCGCAGTTTTGTATTTGACCCAAAAGAGTTTAAAAATTTCTATACTATATGTATTTTTTTAGAAGAAGAAGAAGAAGAATTAGTATATTAATATGGATTGGTTTATTAAAAAAGGGGAAAGTGACTCAGTTTGTCGGCTTATGAAGATTACACGCTTCACTGCTTAATCTTAACTACTCGAGTTTTGGTAAAATAATTTAGACCTTAGAGTAGGACAGAATACATATTATTCCTTTGATCTTGGGAATCAGTTTCGTTGATATAATTTCCAAAATTAAGTTGATATAAGTTCAGTGTGTGTGTGTGTGTGTCGGGGAGAATAATACACCGAACATATTTAAGAGTGGAAGGCTATGGGACCTTTGTCCAGCAGTGGGACCAATATTTGAAAAACAAATTTTAATTATTTTGTTACTTTCAAAACTCTCCATTTTGTCGATGCTCATCTTCTTTCAGTCACAACAAAACAAGGAAAGAGTCTCTTCCGTTTCATCTAGATCTTTGTTAATCGCAACGAGGTCCCCAGACAGCTTGCTAGTGGTGGGTTCCCTAGTTAGCTATTAAGAATTTTTAATTTGTACACCAACAGATCGTTAAGGTCGATAACGCGTTACTGACACGCTATCGTTACTGATATTGTTATAGCGGTTATTAAAACATTTAATTTGTTATATTTTACATTTTGATACTTAACTGTTTATGGAGAAAATTGAAGGTAATCGTCATTTAAACGTCGAATTCTAGTCAAGGACTTTTGAAAATACATAATATGTGGACGAAGTATAAAATATATCTATTTAAAACGGTTTTGTTGCAAAACAAAGTCATATCAAACCCGTGTACGACATGACTACTTTCGATATAACTGTCCAAAAAGATGATAATAACTAAACTGGCCTTAAGTCCGCCTCTGTACATTTGTGTGCGTAAAGTGTTAAATAAATAAATAATAATAACTGGATTTATCCGGGACAGGATGTCCCTCGCGGCTTCGCTCCCGTTTTACCCGCACAGTCCCCGTTCCCGTGGGATTTCCGGGATAAAATCTTATGTCCTTCCTCGGGTCTCAAACTATCTTTGTACAAAATTTCATCCAAATCGGTCCAGTAGTTTTGGAGCCTATTCAAATCAAACAAACAAACAAATCTTTCCCCTTTATAATATTAGTGTAGATAACTTTCCAAACTTCTTCTTTATACATAATACTTACATAATCACATGGGCGTTTCAATTTTATTTTTTTTTACTTTTGATAGGCATACGTTTGACCGCTATGCATAAATGACAGAAACTAGTGCACGCTTGCAATAAATCCCATAGAGAAGAACCGATTAGAAACTCCACGTTTGCTTTTTAAAATACTTCAATTACTAATCCCAAGCCATCCTGCTGGTGGCTGGTCTTCAAGCACTCATTTTGTGGACTATTGCCCAGTAGTACCACCGCCTAAGTCAAGCATTGATTAATAAGAATCAGAATTTTAACGCCCGATAAAAGGCTATACTTTTCCAAAATGTTTACATGTATGAAATATGTGGGGATGTCTATCAGAATCACCCCTCCTATTCAAAAATCAATATCAACAAAAATGAGTCAACAGCCCAGTAAATCAACTCGGCCCCTCTAAAATCGAAGCCAGAGCACTCTTGGTATCTTCATAAGAATTGATGACGCGAATAAATCAGAGACCGACAACCTTGTGTCCGTGGTACGCCCAAACACTTGACTAATCTGGATTTATGGGTGTGCGTGCGTAGGTGGAGGATTTTTCAAAGGTTTTTAGGTTTGACAGTAGTATTTCTAGTATTTCTCCATCATTCAATTTATAATTTCAAGTTCTTCAATCATAACAGATATAATTGTGTTCATCTTCCCAGCTAACGTTTTAAATTTTTTTGTTTTTCTATATTAAAAATCTGGTCAAGACAATCGGACTCATGCATCGAGAGTTCCGTACCATCATATTATTTATTTTGGAAGAATCCATATACCAGAATCCATTCCGACGACATTAAAATAATTAAAATGTCAAAAGATAGAATTAAATCAAAACAAAAATTAAACTATAAAACAACACAAACAACAAATAATCATTTATAACACATTTAAAAAGAATCATAACTAAAATTAAAGTTTATTAATTCTATAAGAACTTACACAAAATTTAAACTGTTGATGATTTCTGAAAAATATACATTGTTATTTCTTTCTTATTTGTCTTAAGTTGTTTTTGAAGTGAAAACTTGTTTAGCGGCGTTGAGCACTTTTTTTGGGATGGGTATAAAATGTTAAACTCGCGTCAGGACACGTGACCTGATCGAAAATTCGTAATACGAATGTGTGTCCAAGTTTCACTTCTGCCGGCACTCCCGGAGTGCAAACCGTTGTTTTTTTGACACCGACTTCCGAAAGTAAGAATAATTCAAATCGGTTAAGAGCGTGTATTCCGTCCACTAGCGCCGCCAATAGTTTTTTACTATTTGTGGTAAATTTAAGACACGTAGATAAAAAACCGCTCTGTAGTGCACTGAAGAAATGTATTTATTATGTTTTGAGAGTTATGTTTTGTACTTTAGAACATAAATAGTTGCCAAAGTCGATATTTTTGCTAAAAGTGGCCACTTTTAGCAATAATTGCCGTTTTGGCTATTTAGCCATGAGTTATGTATTAAAAATAGCTGTCAAAAAATAATAGATACATTTCTTCAGTGCACTACAGAGCGGTTTTTTATCTATGTGTCTTAAATTTACCACAATTAATAAAATACACACTCCTAACAATATTCTCGAAAATATTGCTAAACAAATGTACCAAAAAAAAACATATTTGGAATTTCTGCTTTATTTGAAGTCGGTCAAAGAAAAATCATCGTTTTTAACTCAGGAATCATTCGAAATTTTATGTTGCTACTCTATTTGCTCCATCAACAAAATACCCAAAAGTCCCGCACCCTGTACGCTCACAGTGGCCGATGAAGCATTAGCGAGAAGCTACATTTTTACCTATCACACGCACTTTCCGATGCTCGATACTAATGGAGGCCACTGATCAGGCGCAGAACCCGGCAAATGTTTTTGTTGTTTCGGAAAATGATCACGAATTAAACAGCCAGGCATTCTGTCGACATCTCACCGTGTTCACTCAGGTGGAGTGAACGACAAGTGAGCTGTCATTCTATCTTGTTCGTATGGTTTGACAGATCACTTCGTGACCACAAGCACCCACGCCTTCACTTCGACATGTTTACAGCTGATTGATTCTGTCGACTTCTCACCGTGATCATTTAGGTGGAGTAAACAATAAGTGAGCTGTCATGCCATCTTGTTTGTATGGTTTGACAGCTCATTTGTCGTTCACTTCGCCTAAGTTTTCACTTAGAAACGTTTACAGAATCGCACTACAGAATCGACCGACAGGACTTAGTAGGTGTTTTCGTCACTTTGTTTACGCGTTTTATTAATTACTTCATACTTGGCGTATAACTTGCAGCCAAAAGGAGCTTTTGGCTAAATAATTACAACTGCACGGGTCGATCTTCAAGGTTAAGCCGGGGTTGCAGTACTTTTTAAGATTTTTGAACGTCTGAAAATCTAATTAATTATGAGTTTTTTAATAAATAAAAAATCATTACATAAAAATTGAACATACCCTCAAGTAAATCGTAAAGATAGAAACGCGATTTAGAATGATTGGCTCGATACTTTTTTTAATCAAACATGACACTAAATTACAATTTTAAACGTGTACTGCTAAGAGATTTCATCTCGAATATATATAAAAGTTATATCAATAGATAGAGCTTTCTATTTTGAAGTAAATGTTGAAACCATGTTGTATAATTTCTTTATCAGTTTTCGCCAAGAAGAAAAAACAATCAAAATTTAGGCATTATTTCGCTCGCCGGACAGTCGCTGTTGTTCGTCAAAACACACAGTACTGCAACCTCGCCTTAAGCAACGCTTGCCGAGGTTGGTATGTGGACAGGTGACCATCTTAATATACCAGTACTCCTCCGTACCTCGGAAAGCACGTTAAGCCGTTGGTCTCAGCTGTCATTTGTAGATATTTGGCAGTCGTTACGGATAGTCAGAAGCCAGTAAATCTGACACCCGTCTTGCTAAGGAGTACCGTGTTACTTAGTTAATGGGTTGTGGAGGTCTGGTAGGCGGCTGCTCCATGTAAATATTGGTTTTCAGCTGAATCCGGTTTGAGTGGAAGCCGACCGCAATACGTTAATGTATATTTATTGAAAGTACCAACGTACATTATAAACGTTTTTGTTTCGTGTTTGATTTTACTGCAAGAAAAGATAATAATTTAATATTATTACTGAAATAAAAATAATGATATCAGATTCAGTTTTTTTTTTAAAGTAAACTCTAAATGTTCGTTTTACACAGGCCTGCCTCAATCTCTAAAAATCACACAAAAAACAAAAACGCCAGCTGCCATGTACCGTGTTCTCGCCCACAACACAGTCATCATTTGTCCCGATTCTGACACCAGCATATCGGCTGAAAAATGTTCCGATATACATCTCCCAATTACAACATCGCTAAGTGAAAAACCGGCTTCCACCATATTTCGCGGTTTTCCGAAAGCCCGGCTTTCGACAGCTTTGATTTTGCTTTTTTTGTGGCACAGGACACGTCAATTTGTGTTAAATCGAGATTTATTTGTGTTCTGTTGTGGTGTTTCGGACATTTTTTAGCCTTCAGCTTTTTGATTTTTGGTGAAACTGTTTCGTTGATCCTCTCAAAGACTGAGCTTGTTTTGCTTTCTACTCGGATATAAATTACATAATTATACTTCTTTTTTTTACTTTTGATAGGCACGCGTTTGATCACTATTAAGATAGTGATCAAACGCGTGCCTATCCTTTATTTCAAATAGACCAGTTTACAGGCACTTTTGAATAGTCAAGGTCTGTCAGTCAAATAGATAAAGCTAATTCTGCCACGCTAGTGACAAGAGCTGCAAGTTGTTCTGCAACAAAACACACTCACCGACCCTATCTCCAGCGTGGCAGTTGTACGTTCCAAAGAGTAGATCCTGTGGAGAAGAACGTACAAGAAACTCCATGGACACTCTTTTAAACACTGACTTTTTACAAAATCATGGTTACATTATTTAATGAGTCTATACAATGCAAAGATAATCTTACAATCTTCAGCAGGTCCAAGTTATCTCACCTGATGGTAAGCGATGATGCGGTCTAAGATGGAGCACGCTTGCCTAGAAGTAACCTATTCACTTAAAGACGATCCTAGGTATAGCTATCAGGAAAACTCAGACTCTGGCAGGGAATTCTTCTCCGTCATCTGCATAGCATCGTCAAACTTGTAACATTTATTTCAATTAAACCATTTATAGGCACTTTTTAGGGTTCCGTAGCCAAATGGCAAAGACGGAACCCTTGTAGATTCGTCATGTCTGTTTGTCTGTCCGTCCGTATGTCACAGCCACTTTTCTCCGAAACTATAAAAACTATGCCGTTGAAATTTGGTAAGTAAGTACATGTTTTCTGTGAACCGTATTAAGATCGAAGACCCATACGTGTGGGGTATCTATGGATAGGTCTTTGAAAATGATATTAAAGGTTTCTAAAATCATTTTTTTCTAAACTGAATAGTTTGCGCGAGAGACACCTTCCGAAATGGTAAAATGTGTCCCCCCCCCCCCTGTAACTTCTAAAGTAAGAGAATGATTGAAACTATATTTATATATATGATGTATATTACAATGTAAACTACCAGCGAAAATTGGTTTGAACGAGATCTAGCAAGTAGTTTTCTTAAATACGTTATAAATCGTAAATCGCTACTGTTGCTTATAATATTATACCTACAGGTTTGTACGGAACCCTCGGTGCGCGAGTCCGACTCGCACTTGGCCGGTTTTTTTAATTGTTAAGGTTGGTCAGTCAAAGAGATGAAGCTATTTGCACATATTTGTGCTAACTTTAATGCATTTCATTATAATTACCTACTTAATTTAGTATTGCTTTTTATCCCAGTGAAGCAAATTAGCTCTTATATATAAAAGGGATTATGTGTCCTGTATAAAATGTGTTTCTATTTTAACTTTGTCGACCTTACCTGGAAGAGCAAGTATCATGCTCTGATTTTTTGACCCACAGCACGGTGCTCATTTTCAGTTATAGTTCTTACATTTACAAATAGAAAATTAATGAGTTCACTGCCATCTCTAGTGCCACTAGGCACAAATATCTTAACAGCACAGAAAGACTCCTGTTAAAATTTTATTCCCAAACCGGGCTAAGACACACAACACAGTACCACAGTAATTGCCCATGATTGCCCAAAAATCGATGGCAACCAATCGATCTTGCCCCTACACCTGATATTGCCCGCAAACACGCTAACTGGGAATCAACCCGTAATCGGCGCTGATCAATCATTTGGCTAGATTCTATAGCTTGCTACTCGAACCAGGGGCGAATTGTTTAGCTGTGTTATTTTGTGATTAGGGCAATTTTATAAAGGCAAAGGAAAGCAAGAGCTGATTCTCGGAATTATTGGCTTATTGATACAGTTTTAAATCTTGCTTTGTATCTTGGTTTGGCAGTATTTGACTTTGAATATCCAATTTTCCGACGAAAGCGAAGTTGAGTTTCAGACTACATGTATATACAATTAAATAAAATAAAAAAAAAACTCTTAACTAACTAAAACTAAAAATAAAACTAACATGTGGCGTCGAAAAATTCGTCCGCATTGCTAGCCACTGGTAATGAGCCCAAAAGCCTGGCAGCATAGCCACGTTGTATGGCAAAAAAAAAGTTTTAGTTGTTATTGTGTAAAGATCTCACTTGGATCTAACGCTTTTTTATTAGAACCAAACATAAAATTACCAAAAAAGATTAAGTTAAATAAAAGATGATTATGCTTAAAGTATTATGTTTAACCTACATACAAAATAAAATAATATGTATTGTAATCCCTACTTCCATACTAATATTATAAATGCGAAAGTAACTCTGTCTGTCTGACATTTTTCTTTCTTTCTTTCAATGCCTAAACCACTGAACCGATTTGGATAAAATTTTGTACAAAGATAGTTCAAAACGTGACAAAGGATATAAGATAGTTTTTATCCCAGAAATCTCACGGGAACGGAAACTATCAGGGTAAATAGGTTATATATATTCCGGGAGTATGATCACTCGGGCTAAGCCGCTGGCACAAGCTATAGTATGCTGCTGCAAACAATCTAGCTGCGTCACTACCTAAGCAGCAGAAAGGGGAAAAGAATAACCGTCGCTGTGAAACCCTTCCAAAGGGTCCGACACAGCGCTGTCCAAAGAAGCAAGAGTGTGATGAGGATGGCTTCACCAAAGTGCAGAAGAAGAAGAATAAGCCTACTTGTCGCAATCAATGCGGTACTGGACTGACAGGACCAAATATGCTGTTACGGGCAGCGGTACCTACGACGTTGCTGCATGTGTCCCGACTACATCACTCCACGAAGGTTGAGGAGATCGTGGAGTACATGAAGGTGAAGACCAACTGGACCTTGAGGGTCGAGAAGTTGGAACCGCGTCACAACACCAACTTCAAGTCGTTTGTGGTGCGGGTGCCGACACAACATCTCGACAAGTTCCTTAAGGAAGAGTTTTGGCCGAAGGGTGTATATAGTCTACCGACGTTTTCGTGGCAGGCTATGTGACACCGCGCAGCGTAACACGACGCCGTCACTTCGTGTGTCTTAGTTTTTCATATGTTACATGTATTAGTTTATTTTTATATTTTGTTGTAAAGGTGTATTTTATTTTGTATGGGCTACTGTTGCCTGAAATAAAGGAATAATAATAATAATAGTATGCTATAAGTAATTAACTGTGTAAGGCAAAAGAAAATCTATATCTATACTAATATTATAAAGCAGAAGAGTTTGTTTGTTTGGATGAACGCGCTAATCTCAGGAACTGCTGGTCCGATTTGAAAAATTGTTTTAGTGTTAGATAGCCCATTTATCGAGGAAGGTTATAGGCTATATATCATCTCGCTAAGACAATTAGGAGCGGAGCATTAATGGAAAATGTGACGCAGACGAAATTGCGCGGGTCAGCTAGTTTAGAATAAACAATGAGAACATTGAATTTTCTTCACAGCTCTCCTTACTCAGAAGAAGTATTTTCCAATACTAACAAACATAGTGCCTAAAACTTAGGCCCTACTAAACATAGCCATGCTACCCTACAGACCACGTATCGGTCCCGCCGGTGAAATCGCCCGTGACGCCCTCCAGGGGAGGTTATAGCCCCAATTAGAAATAGGACGTTTTCATAAAATGCATGTCTGTGTGTACAAGGGCTTAGGAGATTGTGTATTGGCTTGTAATAGTGCAGTTAAGTGTATGTTATACGAAATTAAATAAATAAACAATAGGAAGATGTTTTCTGATGGTCAAATCAATGGATTAAAAGCCTTTCTTTCCGTTTACGAGATTGGATTTTGAAAGTAGAAGCACCAATTTAAACATTGTTAAATTTAAATGAACAGGCTGTGTGGTAAAACAGCCAGTGTTCCAAAAAAAAAACCTACACGAAGGGTTCCGTACATTAAACCTTAATTTTTATTATTTGTTGTTGTAGCGGCAATAGAAATAGACACTCTATGAAAATTTCAACTGTGTTCCTACTAAGAACTCAATGAGCATTAAAAAAAACCGGTCAAGAGCGAGTCTGACTCGCGCACCGAGGGTTCCGTACCATCGTATAAAACGTAAAATATTTGTAAATTTTCATCGGCGAGATCTAAATTTGTCAGAGAATTTTATCACAGCGGTGTATATTGCAGTTTTAGATCAGCGCCATTTCTTCACTGATAGCAGAACTAATGTAATTTTTGTTTATGATTTCATTTTCCTGTAATCTTTACATAAAATGTTTTCACATAGAATAATTTCAGAGTTTTCTCTATGCAAACTTCGGAGATAAGGGACAATGGATTTTTTTTACATATTTCGTCAAAAATCGAAACCTATGTGGCCTAAAAAAAAAAGGAAAAATAAATATTTGAGAATGTGCAAATAGCTTTCTTTATAAAGAGTTAATCAAACGTTTAAAATTGCTCCAAATTTCAAGTTGATAGCATTAGTCTGTGTAGCTGCAATCTGTGGGTCAACTACACGCAGCGGGCCATCAACGCTCTCCGAATACATTATAATAACGCGTTCAGGGTGCTGGTGGGGCTCCCGCGCTGCTGTAGTGCGTCTGCGATGTTTGCGCACGCGCACACAGATGGCTTTCATACTGTGCTGCGACGCCGCATCGCTTTGCTGATGTTCCGTACGCGTGGGAGCGCCAACACCATCCTGAACGTGCTCAGCCACAAGCTGGACAGCCCCCTTCTGTGGCACTGGGTTCAAGCACAAGTGCGTGTGCCCGGGGCCCCAGAGGGTGGTAAATACTTAAATTAATTTAATTTATATATGCAACTAACATAGTTTTTAAGGTGTACTAACAATATTATGGGCTTAATGCCTGAAATAAAAAGATTTTATTTTATTTTTATTTTTTTTATTTATTTTATTAGTAGTTCTTGAGATATCCAGCTGTGACAGACGGGCAGACTTAGTCACTCATAAGGGCTCCTTTTTACAACTTTTTGTACGGAACCCTGAAAACGAAATAGGGCAGCTCTTGCAGATGTTATCATTATTTTTGAGTAACGCTAGTCGACTCTTCACTTGTCCACAGGACTGGTCTTCTTGCGGCCAAGGAATCATCTCCAAACGACCAATCAATGAAGCGTTGGCATTCAATATGGCAATGCTGTCAGTATGCTGGCCTTTTTTTCCCTTTAAGCTGTTATTTTTTTTTTTTTATGCAAGACGGGGAAACTCTTGGCCCAAATCTCACCAGATGGAAAGTGATGATTAGGCCGAAGATGGAAGCGAGTTTCACCCGGAATCCTCTTACACAGAGGAACTGGCTATCATACCTCTAACTGCCGGAACACAACAATGCTGTTAACATTGTTGTTATGGCGACAGACTTAGACATGATGGTAATATTCAATAATATTATTCAAGTAATTAATTTTAATAGAACTTAAAAAAGAATAGAATAGAAAAACTTTATTCGACATAGACACAACACAGCAGCCCAAAAAAACACATTATATGAAAAAGCAAACAAAAACAAAAAATAAAAATAAACGATAGGTACAGTAAAATCGTGCTGAGCGTGCCCATGCCGAAAGAGTTACCATCTCAGCATATGCTGGGCGTCAGAAACCCAGCGCTGATTTTCAGTTGTCACACTTTTTTTTTTTTTTTTAGGGATGTGAAATCATCCAATGACTCCTCCCCGCTCTGGGTGTAGCGGGAGGGAGTGTCAGACTTCTACTGACTAAAACCCATCCATGTTCCTTCATTGCCCTTTGTGTTCCGGAGCCACGGTGTCTCTTGCGAATAATCCCGCGACTCCGGCAGGCGTCGGCCCTTTCGGGCCCCTCTGTGTGCTGACTCGTGTCTGCCGTCGTGAATGCCGTCGACACGGCCTGTCGTCACTAGACGGACGGACGGCGAGCCACCCATAGCTCGCCGTCCACAGGCCCGTCAGTTGTCACCCTGCAGTGACACACGGACCACTATCAAGAAACATAGACTCCGGCAGGGCAATCCACTTCTTAGCTGTACGCACTATAAATGTTTTCCCAAGTCTTATTAGATAAAAAGAAAAACTCTTCATGTAATTGTATCTAAGACTCCAATAAACCCCTCCCAATTTGAAGTTGAAGGTACAGATCAGAAAAATGCTGAATTTCAGACAGTGTACGGTAGCCTAAATAATATATTTATAGTAACAGCCCCGAGCTACGCGACACATCAACGGTGAAGAATAATTATTCAAATGTAATAGAGCAATATCCCAGACAAGGTAGGGGTAGCAAAAAAGTACAAGTTCTAAATAAATAATTATATATGTACAGTAGAGTCTCACAAACTCGGCACTAGCACAAATCAAGGGATGCCGAATTATTTATTTATTATATACTTAATTGTACACCGTTAAAAACATTAAAGAAAACTACAAATTAAAACACATCAAATAAATAAATGTACAATGGGCGGCCTTATCGCATTCCGCGATCTCTTCCAGGCAACCTGGAATGGACAGTAATTGCCTGGACATAAAATGGGGTTGTCATTGGTGCAATACTATTTAAATCATGATATATATACACAGATAAATACATATTCTTATCAAATTATATGTATACCAATTATAAAAGCCACAAATAAATGACGAACATAATATTACAGCGACAAGTAACGCGGGATCACGAGTTTCTTGAACACCGGTAATGATTGAGCGCGTCTTACTGGGACTGGCAATGCATTCCACAAACGAGCAGCCTGGACAGTAAAGGATTTATCAAAGAAATTTATGGAATGCATCGGCATTTTAAGTCGTAAATTATCTGATGATCTCAGAAATCTAGCGTGAGAATCGCAGAGAATCAATTATTGTAATATTCGCACCAATGAATTGTCAAGTTAACATTTAAAAAAAAAGTTTCATTATGCACAAATATATTTTTTTTGTCTTTCACGGGTCCCTGGATACTCGATCTTTTGGTAGGCGTACGAGGGGCCGAAACCAACTCGCAGACGCCCGTTAGACATTTCAAATGTAATGGGGCACCAACCGGCGATTATCCGTGCACTAATTATAATTAATTCAATAGTAATTTAGTCCTTTACTTAAGAGTAAAATTATGAGTAGGCGCGGGTGGTGGTTGCCGGCCGGATTACTGAGACTCGACTGTACTAGCAAAAAAAGTGTATTTAGTTACATGTTCACTGCTAAAATCTGGCGAAGTGAGAGCTTTACTTGGAAGTCAGGTGAAATGTCGTTCTATCCGGAGGAAACAGAACACTTAAAGCTCAGTGCACCTCTATTTGCATGGTGAGAGTTTTGAATAGCAATATATGGGATTAATAGCTCATATCCAGTTCATTTCACAAAAATTGTCACCGTTTGATTTTACTGCTGAGCCTATTATTTTTGTATTCAATTAAAAAAGAATCTTAGTTCTTCTACTTTTATGTCATTTCTTTTCGGTATCGGTATAGAGACCCAAGATGACTGTCCTCACGACAAGTTCCTTCTGAATAAAAAAAAAAAATCATGCTTGCTTTGATTGCTAACGCTACAAGGTAGAACATTATCGAGGCCGATCTCTGCGCAAAAATATGATTATCGTGAGCCACATTACAAACAAATGAGATACAGGCGGAGACGGGAGTACCTACAAGTATCATCATTTGTATCGCTGTTTGTGAGCCGGCTTATATACCTTGTTCTACTTATTATTTACTTTAGTTATATATTACGTATTGTTAGAAGAACACTATGAAGGTTTAGCCTTCATTAGCCTCTCGTGTTTGCTAGGGCTGCAGAATTGTTTTAGAGATACCGCGGCCCTGGAATGCAAAGGGTATTTGGAGGAACACCGATGGGTTTTAATCAATAAGAGTCTGGCACTCCCTTCCGCTTCCAGAGCGGGGGAAAATCATTTGATGATTTTTCGAGCCAAAAAAAGACTACTATTTAGGACAGGCAAAATCCACCAGTTAAATTGAAAATAATTTGTATTTCACTGATCCTATATGTTAACCAAAATCTATTTTGAGGTGCCAAAAATGTTGGCACACATCATTTGGAATAAATATTAGTGAGTTCAAAAATAAACCTGACTAATAGGTGTCTCCTCCACAAAAGCAACTTCTGAACTCATTCTAACACTAAATATACTCCTTTTCCTTTTTTCCTTTTACTGCAGTGCGTTTCTGTAAAATGTCGAAGTGAAGTTTAGGTGAAGTGAACGACAAGTGAGCTGTCAAACTCAAAACAAGATGGAATTACAGCTCACTTATCGTTCACTCCACATAAGTACTATCTGCTGATAATCCTTAACGACTGCCAAAGATCTACAAATGACAGCCGGGACCAACGGCTTAACGTGCTTTCCGAGGCACGAAGGAAACTAGGTATGTCAAGATGGTCACCCATCCAAAGACCAACCTTGGCAAGCATTGCTTAACTGGCTGTTATAACTTAGCCACGAGCTCCTCCAAAAGTTAGTAAATTATAAAAATAAAACTTTCTATAGTTATACTTGACGATTTCCATATACTCAATGACAAAAGCTGAGAATGCTGTAAGCCCGTATCACCAATCAACCGTTACCCTAAGGGGTCGAGCAGTATGGACAGAAAAATGCGCAGCTTCAAGAGTATTCAATCTTTCAACCGACATAATTATCATCAGATATCCACGCTCAAGTTTTGTGTAGATGTCGTGTGTATGGAAGTGAAGGACGTGGTTTTCGAATGAGGGTGAGCGTGGTTTGTGTTTTGTTTTCTGTGTTTATCGTATTGGGTTGTGACGATAAAGTATGATGGAGACAGTGTAGGTTTTTTATTAGATCTTTTGTTTAAAACTGTAATTATAGTCATTTTATAAATTAAAACGTCGATGGATGTCCTTAAATAAGACGTATTTCTTTCTTTCCTTCTTCAATTATTTCGTACGCGCATATTCCGTTTTTTCTCGTTCCCAAAGGAATTTCGAGAAAGAGGGTTTTCGAGAAAGAATTTTATATATTTGGATTATGATTCAATGCTGACACGATGTTATTATGACTTATTACAAAAAAAAATCTCGAACTACAAACATTGACTAAATTCTGGTTATTAACTCACTACTACTTTACGTGAAAAACAGTCTGTCAGTTTTTCACCACGATAAACGATGCAATCATTTTTACTGTAAAAACTGTTATTTTTTCCGCTGACATCACTATCACATCGCCCGAAAGACGTCTACTGCTAGACACAGACCAACCCCAAGTTATGCTGTAGGCCATATATCTACAACTTTTTTAATTGGAATTAAAAAAAAAATATTGTAAAATTCTTAGTTAGAATACTTTTTTATTTTTCTAAATAAGACTGAATTTAGTCCTTAAAAATGTGTACTGTACCGATTTATACCACAATAAAAATAGGTCATAGATTCGTAACTATTTCACGCACACACAGTCAAACAGTCACACACACACAGTCAGTCTGTCAGTATTTACAGTCTTACTTCTTCACAAATCCTCAAGCCTCTTCCATCCAACACTACCTCCTCACACAACCACCCTTAGGCGATGCGCAATCCCCCCCTCCCCCCGGCTCAGGGTGGTTTGTCTCTTGAAAAAGTCTCAATAACTCGACAGGCCGGAACGCGAATGACATCGTTAGTGCAAGTGGCTCGAAGAAAAGGCGAACTATCTACTTGGTACGGGGATATCTATCGGGTGCTGGTACAGGGTGATGGTAGAAGAGAGATTTCATTTTTCGTTTTAGTATTGATAGGTACGCGTTTGACCACTATTTCACCTGAGGATCGTTGATGTGGTGGAGCACGCTTGCCTAGAAGTAACCTATTCACTCTTGACTTAAAGACTCCCAGGTTGTAGCTATCAGGAAACGTAGATTCTGGCAGGGAATTATACTCGTTAGCTTATGTGCCGCACAATGAATGTTTTCCCATAACGCTTTATGCGTGTTGTTGGGATGTCCACCATGTATCGATGGCGCTACACCGTACGTCTTGTGGTCCGATGATGGAACGGGCTTAGCGGAATTAAATTATGCAACTCCGTCGACCTGCGGACGGAAACGCTAACCCTAGACGGTCGACGTCACGGGGTGTTAGATAATTTTTAGCTATCAGATAGTCATTCAGTAAAACAGTTTCGCTTTATAGATCAAACAGTGTAATAGATTTCATTTATTTGATGAGCAAATTTATTGTGCAATTCAGTATTTTTGGTGGTAACTTCGAATATTTGAATAGAAAAAAATTAATTTACAGTTGTAGGATTAAAAATACTACCCTTAAAAAAATAGTAGAATTGGCCCTCTGATCCCTGTTAGAGTATTTTAACATAATTTTTTTCATAATGAAGCTTAAAAATTAGCTGAATTATAGCCTTTAATTCTTTTTTGCTAATGCAAATTCTCTTAAAGGAATTGTCAAAAAAAAAACAGATATTTTATCTTTAATAGATAACGAATTGTAGTAGATTCCGTTACAAAAGATTTTAACGACCTCCAAACTTAAAATCCAACAGTTTTCTCATTTCACATTCCCCAACACCCTGTATTCAAGTATTGGCTAGATCTGAATAACGGCGTCGCGTAAAAACTCGCGACTATGTTCATTTTGCGGACTTTCTGGCCAGACACCATCGAATAAAACCCAACCTTAAATCTGAAGCTGTAGAGCAGTAAATCCCACGGTGATGGCAACCTGACCCATGTTTTTAAAGGCACACTTGAGATTGTGCCGTGATCACGCATCACTTGCGCGTGAGAGCGGGGTGTAATTATTTTGGATTATTAAGTCTCGAATATTGGGATTTTGCAGTTATTTTTATGGAGGGAAATTGATTTTTTGAGTTCGTTAAAAATTAATTTGTACGGTAGAAAAATATCTTCGAAAATTTTCTTCACTATTTAAGTGAATTTCGTGGTTCACTACAAGTAAATATTGGTGAAATTTTCAAAACAATATGGACAATAAGTTAGGGTTTCCCAAAAATAGTTAAAGCTAGACAATCATGAGGAAAGTGGCATGACCAAGAACCCATTTTTTTAAGGATGGGAAATCATCAAATGACTCCTTCCGCTCTGGGTGGAGTGGAAGGGAGTTTCAGACTCTTACTGACTAAAACCCATACATGTTCCTGCTGCCCTTCATCCATGACCTTTGTGTTCCAGGTGCCTCTTGTGACTTGGTGACTCTTTCGAACAAGTTCCGCAGCCCTGGCAGGCACTGGCCCTAGCGGGCCCCGTCTACTGTGCTGACATGTGTCCATGAGGTGCGTATGGAACGGCCTTCTTTAGGCGGAGTTACAGCCCACGCCGTCTTATAAAGAGAAGGTCTGTATCCCAGCAGTGGGAACACTAATTAAAGGCTGTTATGTTTATTCTAACTTCAAAAGTGTCTATGACCTCTGAGTTTGTTACAGTTAATACGGTGGGGGACCTTAAGTCAACTTGAAGACCCCCAGGTTGTAGCTATCAGCTTAACTCAAGGAAATCCACTCCTTAGCTGTTCGCACAATGAAAATTACCAAAACGTTTTATGCGTATGGGTGAGATGGCCACCATGTACCTGCTGGTAGCGCATGAAAATATAGAGAGCAGGGCGCTAGCTAGTATAATTGGATGTATCTAACCCAGCAATGATCTTGGTAAATAATTATTAGGACAAAACTATAATTAAGAGTACCGATACTAATTCTCGATTCATCCTCGGCTGTCATTTCTAGATCTTTGGCAGTCGTTGCGGATTGTCAGAAGCCAGTAAATCTGACTCCAGTCTTACCAAGAAGTACCGTGTTACCCAGTTAATTGGTTGTGGAGGTCTGGTAGGCAGCCGCTCCACGTAAAACACTGGTAGCCAGCTGAATCCGGTTTGACTGGAAGCCAACCCCAGTATAGCTGGGAAAAGGCTAGGCATATGATGATGATGATCTTCATCACCATCATCCCAAGCCCAACTTCGCCCACTGGTGAACACTGGCCTCTCTTATCTTGTGCCAATCCACGCTCCTGTGACAGCCTCATCCAGGTTCTACCTGTGATGGCAACAATGTCATCCATCCATCTCGCCGCCGGCCATCAACACTTCTTCTTCTGTTCAATTCTCGATTACCATCGAATAATTTCTATATATCACCTGAAAATGGCAAACGCTGGAAGATTGGAAAATTATGATTGGCCTAGCCTTTTCCCAACTATATTGGTGTCTATAGCCAGTGTTTTACGTGGAGCGGCTGCCTACCAGACCTCCATAACCCATTAACTGGGTAACACGGTACTTCTTGGCAAGACTGGTGTCGGATTTACTGGCTTCTGACAATCCGTAACGACTGCCAAAGATCTACAAATGACAGTCGGGACCAACGGCTTAACGTGCTTTCCGAGGCACGGAGGAAACTCGGTATGTTAAGATGGTCACCCATCCACAGACCAACCTTGACAAGCGTTGCTTAACTGTAAAAATCGACCCGTGCGGCTGTTATTATTTAGCCACAAATCGCGTAAAATTGTAATCTATTTTAAGACATTTGTATTTGTATTGGAAGCAAGAATTTGGATGGTATATAATTATCTATACTAATATTATAAAGCAGAAGAGTTTGTTTGTTTGGTTGAACGCGCTAATCTCGGGAAGTACTGGTCCGATTTGGAAAATTCTTTCAGTATTAGATAGCCCATTAATCGAGGAAGGCTATAGGCTATATATCATCACGTTAAGACAAATAGGAGCGGAGCAGTAATTGAAAATGTGACGCAGACGACGTTGCGCGGGTCAGCTAGTTATTTATAAAACGATTTTTTCATAATATTTCAAGAAATTATAATCTAATCAAGATTTATATCAATTACGGAGTCTAACAATTCCGGTGACATATACAATGCACTAAAAAACCAAGTCAACCAAGAAAGATTTCTATGCGATAGCAAAAACAGTTACAGAAAATTTATTACACGAACTAATTTCAGATTCTAGTCTGTCATTGCAGTTGACATGAAATATTGATCTAGACAAAAGATTTATGGGAAGGTAAGTGGTATGAAGACTGAAATCGATTGCAGGCGAGCTGGTCTATTAAGGTCACGATATGGCCTTCCGTTTTGTTTTGCTGTCTGTACTGTGTGTACGGAGTCAGGTACCAGGGCTGCAGATTTAGAAGGAGATTCTAAATATCATATTTCTTGAGCTAAAGACAGGGAGAGCAATTTAGAGTCTCTTTTTAGGGTTCCGTAGCCAAATGGCAAAAACGGAACCCTTATAGATTCGTCTTGTCTGTCTGTCTGTCCGTCCGTATGTCATAGCCACTTTTCTCCGAAACTATAAGAACTATGCTGTTGAAACTTGGTAAGTAGATGTATTCTGTAAACCGCATTAAGATTTTCACATAAAAAAAACTACATTTATATTACCAAAAATAGAAAAAAAACTACATTTTGAGGGTCCCCATACTTAGAACTGAAACTCATAAAATTTTTTTTCATCAAACCCATACGTGTGGGGTATTTATGGATAGTTCTTCGAAAATGATATTGAGGTTTCTAATAGGGATATTTTTTTTCTAAACTGAAAATTTTTCGCGAGATACACTTCCAAAGTGGTAAAATGTGTCCCGCCCCCCCTGTAACTTCTAAAATAAGAGATTTGTCAATAAAAAAAAAAAAAAACTAAATAAGACCAGATAAATTTGTTGTCAATGTCAGGGCCGAACATCAACCTACCACGATTCTCTGGTCACACCACAGACATACCAGAACACAGTTCTACATTAAGAGAGGTGCAGAGCAGAGCAGTAGCAATATTAACCAATGGAAATGCACAAAATATCCGCTCTGCTTCGGTGGATAGTTTAAAAATTCATACAAAACCAAGATGCGGAGCGAGATGAAGCGAGAAAAAGCCTTTTTTTTCTCGTCGCGTGATATCGGACTAGCTCCGCACAGACCGCCACTACGCTCCGCACTGCCTCGCTTCACATCAAAGGACAGCCACAGTCTCCGAAGCCGCTTTCCGACGATCTGCTCTGCTTCCTTGCTCTGCATCAATGGACAGGCAGTCTTATAGGCATAAACTTGTAAAAATTGTGCGTTTGAACCACTGCGATTAACAAATTATTCACTCACACCGTTTGAAAACTAAAAGTCAAAGTGTCAAACATATAAGGGAAGGTTTAAACTAACGCCTATTACTGAGAAGATCACAGAGTCCAGGGTAGGTAAGGTGGTATGGAAATGTTATGCGCAGACACGATGACTTTGTCGCAAAACAGTGCCTTTCCACGGCCACATGAAAGAGAGGTAGACCACAAAGTACCAGGATCACAAATGTCCAGAAGGAAATGAATAGCTTGAAAATGAAAATAAATATAAATAAAATACTAAAACCAATGTAGCAAATGCAAGCGAATAAACAATAAAACAACTGAAAACGTTATTTAATCCAAAAATAAAAATATTTTACTATAGGTACAACTTGCACAGGAAATAATAAACATTTATTTTACAAGAAAAGTTATTTAAAGCGCTCTTCCTCTCTCTTAATTATTTAAATTTTTGCTGTACTCGACAGGCTCCATTATTGTTGCCACCTGTATGTGTACATTATGGATTGCGAGAAACAATTAGAGATTTGGATGATGGACGATGCGTACCAGCGAAGAAAATGGCGCCAGAAGATTAAGAAAGCCGACCCCGCGTAGCAGGAAGACGCGAGGACAAAGAAGACCGTTTGAAAACTAAATAGAATGGTTTTTCCAACACATTAGCACTTGCAGTCACCACATAATAATGTGCTCTTATCGATTTAGACTTGCAAATACGCTTTTCCTTAAACGATTGTATTATAATGTATAATTTAGGGACTACTCACCCTTATTCAACTCCATTCGCATTCCCCTAACGATTTTGTTCACACTTACACAGCTGTAAGTTCTGCTTCTATCAGCCGCGTACAGTAAGAATGAGAAGGCGGCAGCGGCAGAGCAGTGCTGAACTCAATATAAAGCACTCGCATGATAATAACACATTTTTGTCTTCATTTTATACTTGTTTGCGGCGAAAGCTGAATAGACGTGGAAAGCTGAACGGATGCGTACTCGTCTCCATAAAAAAATGTTGTTTTCTATAGACATAAGTTGAATAGAGCTGAATAAGTGTGAGAAGTCCCTAAGGCTACTGTCCATGTTGGAAGTATGTGAGAATTATTATATACTAAAGTAACCTTCGGGTAACATACCAAAGATCTAACTGTACTATATATATATATATATCTTATTTAAGATAGTAGTGACAGAGAAGGAAACCTAAAATAATATTTATTTTGTGTCTTTTCTCTTCTCTCTTTACACACTAAGTCTACGTAACCTATTTGAGTACATAAATTAAAAAAGGTGCATCCACACCGCAGTTTATTTTTGTGGAGCAATAGAATGCAATAACATAAGGTATTTATTTTTGTCAAGCAACACGATAACATTCTTCAACTTATGACTAACTTATAGACTAACAACAAATAACTTTTTGCTATCGGATGTTGCCGACTAACTTTGGAAACGTTTCTCCCCAAAAAGTAAATGCGGTGTGGATATGATATCAGAATCAGATAAGCTAGATGACAGTACTTTTTGACGTTAAAGTTCTTTTTTTTACTTTTTTATTTTATTCAAAACGCGGAAACTCTTGGCCCAAATCTAACCTGATGGAAAGTGATGATTAGGCCGAAGATGGAAGCGAGTTTCACCCGGAATCTTCTTTCACAGAGGAACTGGCTATCATACCTCTAACTGCCGGAACACAACAATGCTGTTAACATTGTTCTGTACAAAGACAGTCCCCCATATGCTCGCCCGTCACCAGTTCTTAATGTTTTAGTGTGGGAAAAAGAAGTGGCGCAAGAAACTCTTCAGCTAAAAATAAAAAACTTTTTAGCTAAAAATAAAAAAATACAACCGACTTCCAAAAAAAAAACTATAAAGTAAAAAATAACTATAATTTTGGAACTCGGTGTTTTTGTTAATTTGTTCGTTTTTTGACACCGACTTCCGAAATTAAAGTTATTTTTTACTTTATAGTTTTTTTTTTTTTTTTTTGGAAGTCGGTTGTATTTTTTTTGTAAAAAGTTTTTTTATTTTTCACTTTTTAGTGGTACCCCCACACCTAACAAATGCACTAGTTGCCCATACGATTTTCGAAAGTTCCCCTCCACTTCTCTGGGATGCCGTCATCAGATCCTGGTTTCCTTATCATGGGACCATTTGGGAAGTATTCCCTTTCCAAAAAAAAAAATTCATTTTTAAAATCGGTTAGCAAGCGACGGAGTTATGCCCGAACAAACATAAAAAAAAAATACAAACATTCGAATTGAGAACCTCCTCCTTTTTGGGAAGTCGGTTACTAAAATACAACGAAAATAGGAAGGTCTAGTTCCTTTATTATCTTAGAATTAAATCAAATCAATAGCTTCTAGGCAAGCATGCTAGTGAAGACGCAACATTGGAAGACCTCCCAAGCAGGACCTCAGACCTGGTGAAGGTCGCGGGTAGCCGATGGTTGCGAGGCGCACAGGACCAGTCGTTGTGACGACGCTTGGGGAAGGCCTATGTCCAGCCGTGGGCATCTTCATAATGATGATCAGGACGCATGCTAGTGAACAAACGCAAGCTTATCAAAAATAAACCCGAATAAGTGCAAGTCTGATTCACGCACCGAGCGTTCCGTACAAACTCGTATGTTGAACGATCTTCCATATCCCATATGCATAAAAAAATATGTATTATCTAAACATACAAAAAATATACAAAAATTTATTACTAACAGTGGAAATAGAATCAAAATTACTCGAAAAACAAGCGAGATATAATTATTTTTAAACAAATATATCTGTCCCTCTCGCGAAAACGCTGTTTTCTATGGCAGATGTATAGATGTCACGGACTGTGACGTCAAATTCTCGACGGACTTCTCGTTCTAATAGTAATCTTTGAAGCTTTATAACTTCATCCCTGTGATGATATTTAAAAAAATATATTCTTGAGTGTTTACTGGAGCTTATAAGTAATTCATTTTATAAATAAAAAAATCGCGTACATATTACCTATTGACTTTGGATGTTTTCCAATTACTATGAAAGCAATGATAATTACTCTGACGAAGCGGAACCTTAAAACCGACAGTCTCTTTCCATCATTCAATGTCGCCATGTATCATATCACGCCCGATAATCGCATAACGTGAAACCATTTTAAATAATTCAGCCTGTGACTAATCCAGCCCCTTCTTCCAAAGTCCCCCTACCCTGTACACGACCTGCACTTAAAACAAAACCATATCGGTTCGGTATCGGGTCGCAATCGACGCGACGGGCACGCCACTGGCACGCGACGTTCCAGTGGCGTGCTGTATCGACTGCATTCAAAACGGACGCTCGCAGAAATTGATTTACGATTGCATGGTAAGGGTTTAGTTGTTGAATGTGGAGAGAGACTTGGTAAAAGATTGTTTATTTATTTATTTAACACTTTCAGCACAAATAAGTACAGAGGCGGACTTAATGCCATAGGCATTGGGATTGTTCTTATTTTAGTTTAATAAAGGTGTTGAAATTAGCTTGTGTTTTGAGATAAAACTTTAATTTAGAGTACATACATAGTAAGCAAATAATTAACATAATAAATTACGGAAGTATTTCCTTGGATTTTTTTGGATGTTAATCTGGAAAATTAATCATTTTATTTCGTTTAACTATAAGTAGTTATGTACACAGATTTCTGCCTTCTTAGGTTATTTGAATGCAACGGCAGATTTTGTTAGTACAATGTAAGCAATCGTTCTGCACCCAACCTGGGTTTAGAACCAAGGAACACAGTCCCCACTAGATCATTGAGAGAGGTTGGTTTGTAAACGGTCAACCATGATGTAAGACACCTCTTCTTTTTCTTACTTTCATGCACCTGCCATCTAATCTCTTCAACACCCTTTGTTGACTGGTAGAGAATGCCTAAGACGTTAAGTCCGCCTTTGTACTTTTTTGTGGGAAAACTTTAAAAATTCAAATGTCCATCCACTCAACGTTTCAAATGCCGTCAAACTAGTATAGTGGTCACTTGGACATCTCTGTCATTTCAACCACGTTCAGATTCTGAAAGGTGCAAGGCATTAAGCACAAAATGCTGGAAAGTAAGTGAGGAATATCAAGGATGGGTCAATGATACTCCATTCTTTCTACCGCGTGTATCTGACATCAACGCACAAACGATTTCCATGGGTCCAGGGCATGATTCTGGACACCCCAGTGTTGGAATTTTTCGTCGGTCCTTTTCTCATTTTTTTCAAGAGTACCATAAATAGGTATCAGCTCAGCTGAGCTGATATCTATTTGTGGTTTTATTCAGATTGCTCTTTTTAGTGAAAGTAGTTAATTAATAAATTTTTTATTAAAAATCTCATTGGTCAGAATAACGATTATGAGCAGTAAAGTAATAAAACCCTTGAAAAAAAATGAAAAAATGAGAAAAAAGCCGAAGTCTAGGGTGTCCAGAATCATGCCCCGGACCCATGGAAATCGTTTGTGCGTCGATGACAGATATACGCGGTATAGCAGCCAACCTTGAACCGGTTGAATACACAATCGAAATGTCTAAAAATTCTAAAAAAGTAAAGGAGCCTATTCCACTCTCCTTACCCAGTAATATCACAAGAATGCCACGACAAGTTGCATTTATATTGTCTTATCTGGTATTGGCGGGAAGTCGCTGACATGACCTTCTAGCCTGGATTTATTGCAGAACTGGTTCCGAGGATCCACGGAGTTTATAGTCGAAGGTATATCGGCAGATTTGATGAAAGATAAGTATGGCATTTTCAAAGTTGCTTTCTGGTTTTATGCATTTTTAAGGTTAATGATAGGAAATGCTTTGATAGCAATACGAATAAAGTTTTTCTTTGTTAAAAATATCTACTTGGTGTACTATGATAGGCGTCAGATTAACGTGCAATAAAGTACATTGACCTTTCCCAAATGTCCCTTCGTAGATACTTGAAAAATAAGTTACGAACCGTTTTGCCTTACTCGAAAGATGTAGTTTATTGACTGCTTTATGTCATTCTTCTGTTTTTGATAATAAGAAAGTCAACTTCCGCTCCGCCCAAAGCGGGAGAAGTCATTTGACGATTTCACATCATAAAAAAGACACGTGTCTCACCGCCGGCGAGGAAGCTAAGCTATCGACTATTTGCTCGCTGAGGAAAGGGACAAAAGATATAGATCTCGTGTGACACATACATTAATAGGCCATAGCTGGCTGTTCACACTGCCGGCGTACGGCTCTTATCTCTATTTGATCGCATTGAGAAGAATTATCAAAGACTGTACTAGCTCGACGATGCTCGCTTGGCGGTCAGAACTCACCAAGCAGCGATAATAGGCTAGTTTCCATCAACCAAAAATTGCAAAACTATTTAGTCCGTCAGTTAGAGTATTGAAAAATAATGGACACATATTTTTTTGTTTTTGTAAATCAATGAATATTGACAAAGATAAAACGCATCAAAACTCGGGAGAAGGGGCTCGTGACGTCACGACTCGCTAAAAATTATGCCAGGGCGTAAAAGCGTTGTAACTTCGTCAATTTTGGTTCCCGTAACAAGAGAAAAAATACGGGTCAAATATTTTTTGATAATTTAACTGACGCGCATGACGGACTAATTAGAGTTTTTCAGGACACAAGCCTATTCTACCTATAGTGTGGACCGGAGCGAGTAATCGCCCGTCGCACAAAAGCATTTTTTTTTTTTGGGGGCCGAGTCACCCGCGTCCGTAGGAGAATACCCTTCAGCGAATCCCTACACGTGGTCCCCGGGTGGTGCTAAACAGGTGACACTAACCGCCTCCGTGCTCTAGTGGTTATACCACCTGATTCAGACCCAGAGGTCCCGGGTTCGATTCCCAGCGGGGGCAAATTTTTTGCTCGGTTTGGTTGGTGGTAGGACTTGTTCTAAGTCCGCCTGGCAAGCTACCACCATCATGTCTAAGTCTGTCGCCATAACAACAATGTTAACAGCATTGTTGTGTTCCGGCAGTTAGAGGTATGATAGCCAGTTCCTCTGTGTAAGAGGATTCTGGGTGAAACTCGCTTCCATCTTCGGCCTATAAATTATCACTTTCCATCAGGTGAGATTTGGGCCAAGAGTTTCCCCGTTTCGCATAAAAAAAAAAAAAAAAAAAAGCACTCGCTTAAAGTCGAGCGTCAAAACTATCAAAACTTTTCACTCGCTACTCACTGCTCGCCAACTTCTTTCTAGTTTTAGTCGCTGATCGCTGGCGGCGAGACACGTGCCTTAGTCCTTACGGAGTGTAGGGCTACATGTCAAAATTCAGCTTTCTACGACCAGTAGTTCCGCCTTTGCCTTGTCTGTCAGTTACTTAGTCAACAGTTATGGACGAATTTTTAACCGACTTCCCAAAAAGGAGGAAGTTCTCAATTCGGTTGTATTTTTTCATGTTTGTTACCTCATAACTCCTACAATTATGAACCGATTTGAACAATTATTGAAAGGACATACTTGCAGATTGGTCCCATTTAAATTTCATCAAAATCGGTTACTTGGATGATGATTTTATGTCATCCAAGTTATCGAAATTGCGTATTTTGCTTTTCTGCGATTTAACAGTGATGTTGTTAGGTGTGGGGTACCACTAAAAAGTGAAAAATAAAATATTTTTACAAAATCAAAACATTTTTTTTTTTTTGTATAAAAAAGTATATTAGGATTTAAAAAAGTGATGTCTCGTCTGCGGCAGACTCTGTCATATTAAATTCCATGAAGGTGGCAAGCCTAGCCCTATACCTCTTAGAGTGAAACTGCGTTACCCAGAACGAACCACGTATCGCATGACAAGAATACAAGAATACTTCAAAAGCGAAAAAATCCACTTCCAAAAATCTTAAGCAAATCCACCCACTATAATTATTCGGGTACAATCAAATTCCCTTCGGAGTATGTAGCTCCATACGACCACGTCCGTAAGCAGGAGTAACAAATGTTCGGTGGGGGTGCAATATTTATCTACGCCGGGACGGTAGTCAGGTTTTATAGGGACGGGACTGGTCACTTCGGAATTTGCGCTATTTATTTATTGTTCCGTGGCTAGCTTGTGACATATGTTACGGGTATGCGGGGAGAAAAGTCTTAGGAGATTTTTTTATTTTATTTTGTTTCTTTTTTATTTTTAATTATTTTTATTTTTCTGGTTACTTAATTAGGTAGTTTCCTAAAAATATCTACTAAGTGCGTCAGATTGATTTCCAAAAAATATTAGACACGTATTAATTCATTTTTTCAGGGAACTTATAAAATGAAAACGATTCAGAGCATTGAAAATTCGCATGACGTTATATTTCAGTGAACTTTTTATTTTAAATAAGGATTTAATACAATTATTTTATTGATTTTCTATCTAAAAACATACCCAGTGAAATTATACTCGTTGAGTACGAGTATATATTATATATTGCAAGACAAATTGTTTTTAATTCCCTTTAACGATATTGCTTAAAAATAAACACACTGCAAAAATAAAATAATTTGTGAAATGCTGAATTTTACAGATAATTTCTAGACCTTTTACACAAGACAAGAAAACAAAACTGCTATAGATAAATATTTAGATATATTAGGTTGGCAAACATATTTTCCCAAAATGATTTTACATAGATTAACAAACATACCTTCGAACGCATTTCTCGTTTTCAATAAACCTCAAAACTTACCTTTACTTCGCCAGTTCCTACATTCTACACTATATTTAAATGCAGACCCTATTTTTGCTGTACAGTTTTGCTCCTGCCTGTACCCAGGAGTATATTAAACGTCGGAGGAGTCGGCAGAGCTCGCCAACATTTGGTTTTTATACACCAATACTTTGTCGCATTCTTGCCGACTTTTGTATATTGGATGCTGCAGCCATAGTGTTGACTAGACCTGGCCGTGTGTCAAGTATTTGTTTTAAAGTTAGAAACTGACAGTTGGTCTTGCCTATAAATCATAGATCTGTACAAAAAACAAATAGAAGTTTGATAAAGTTTGATAAAAACGCAGTAACTGCGTTCTAGTGATCAGATAAGTCGACCTTGGGATAATTTTGTAGGAGTGGAATTTCCTGCCTGAGTCTGTGTTTCCTGATAGCTACAACCTGGGAGTCTTTAAGTCAAGAGTGAATAGGTTACTTCTAAGCAAGCGTGCTCCATCTTAGACCGCATCATCGCTTAACATCAGGTGAGATTGTGGTAAAACGTATGCCTATCAATAGTAAAAAAAAGGCTTTCTCGCGAGCAGAGCTTGCAGCAAGTATCATATGATTGAATCTATCATGCTTATCAGTAGACATGCGTACTGTATTGTTGTTGTGTTTCCGGGGAAGAGTTCCTTTACAAAAAGCTGTACTTACTTTTAAATTGTTTCTTCTTCATGGCAACCAGTAATTAAAAGATACCTAAGTAAAAAGGTACCTACCTCGGATTTCAAATCCAGCTTGAGACTTTTTTTTGATTTACTATTGTATAAAATTATTGTTTCAATACTAATGTTGATTTACAATTATTGGTTGTAATTTTGTATGGTAGGTATTTGACCCAAGATGAACATTCTTATTACCTTCTAGAAAACAGATCAAAAAAGTCCACAAATTAAATGAAGAGATTGAAAAAAAAAAAACAACGGGTTGCACTCCGGGAGTGCCGGCAGAAGTTAAAACTTGAACATTAACGTTGTGTATTTTTGAATCATCCGTCTCACGAATTTTTTATCAGGTCACTATTGTCCTGACGTCTTAGGAATTTTCGATCAGGTTAAACTCGCATCAGGACAGTAAGTTTAACATTTTATATCCATCTCAAGAAATGTGATCAACGCATCCAAAGAAGTTTTCACTTCAAAATACGATTACTATTTTATTTTGAAAACAATAAATAACTATTTACACTAAACCTAACGAGGTAAGGTACATACTATAAATATATGAATTAAAAAAATACATACACTTAACTTAGACCTAAAAGTACTCCTCCACTTCGCTAGGGCGGATATCACCAATCCGAAACTGAACACGATCAGCATATGAACCACGGTTTAAGAGCTGTCACTGTCATTATTTTCTACTAGCTGACCCGCGCAACTTCGTTTGCGTCACATTTTCCATTAATGCTCCGCTCCTATTTGTCTTAGCGTGATGATATATAGCCTATAACCTTCCTCGATAAATGGGCTATCTAACACTGAAAGAATTTTTCAAATCGGACCCGTAGTTCCTGAGATTACCCCCTACATACAAACTTACAAACAAATGTTACCTCTTTATAATATTATTAGTATAGATTTAAAAGTGACTTAATCTTGCAAAATATGTAATTGTTATTACGACTAACCGAATGATTAAGTAGAAAATGTTAGCGAACAATAATGTAGATATACAAAGTGATAAAGAATAAACGCAAGACATCTCAAGAGCTCATTGTTCTCATCATTATGAACAACTCTTACCATGGTTTAAATTCTTAATTCTTTGTTGTACATTAAAACAGCTTATAAGTATTAGATAAAGACAAATAATAAAGTTCAACTACAAAAGCGAACGTAACTCAAAGTCGAGTTTTCTTCAGCAAGCCTTTGAGTGATAAAGAGAGATCAGCGTAGAAGGTAGGATCCAGAGTACAAATAATATACGTAAATATGCGAAAAAAAATCAGCTGTTCAGTACCTACATTATGTCGAGTAGGTAATGCGCACATAAATCAGCAGTGGGTCGATGTTTTTCGCGGTAATGATGAGTGGCCTCTTATGAGTTATTTAGGTTTTTATTCTATACTTTGTACTTTTCATTTAACCGATATAACAATCACGGTCCAAAGGACGTAGGCACCTATTAAGGTGAACGTGAAAAGTTTTAGTGCTTTTGTCCATTTATTATTAGGTTTGCCATTCGTATATCGCAAATAATTTACAGCTACACGCGTTTGCATCAGTGTGCTAACGGTTTTATAATTTTTGTAATTTGAAGGAAACCGTCAAACGTGAAATGAAAGGTGTCAAACGTCACATGCGGAACCGATCAAAACCAAATAATTTTTCATAAATCACGACATCAATAAACTGAAAATATCAACAGTTTATGAATAAAAGAATTTTAAAAAATGATAAATATGTTTTAACATGTGTACAAAATAAAATACTTTTTTAATTGTTATTATTTCCAGGCTCTTAATTGTTCAAAATAGAATTACCGATTTTTTGTGTTCATTTTCAGAACGCAGTTCAAATCGTTCCAATCGCTATTGGGATCTCTGCCTAAATTAACCATCGTTCAATTATTACTATCGAGTAGACGCTAGACGTTTATAGAACTCGTGCTACCAAAACACCATCTCGCTGTAGCGAGTGCGTAAATGTCTGGTAAAAACGTCACGACAAAGTTACTTTAAGTTACTATTTCGCAAGAAACTTGTGCTAGGGGTACAGAAGTACAAACCTACTATAACGGACGGACGGACCACAATAAGTTTTGAGAAATTCGACCCTAGCTGAGACTGTCCAAACCGTTTTATTTTTAATTCCGAACCTAGACCACTACCTAACTCCAACGATGTTCAAAAATCGTGTGAGGGTCGTTCCCCAGTGGAAAATCTTAACACCGCGATTCAGAAAAACGCGTCACATGAGCAACGCCATCTATCGACCATGTCGTAAAGTAAACTGAAAAAATATTTGGCTGCGGAAGACGTTAAATAAGATTTAACGATAAATAACGTAAGGTATTAAAATGTTCACTATTATTTTGTCGCGTAGGTATTAAGTTTCATAAATAACTCATCAATGTTATTTTCATGCTTTCGTGCATTTTATTTTACTCAATAGATGGCGCTGTAATTGATCAGAATATAGTAGGCAGTTTCCAACTAAACTAAAAAAAAAACAATATCTTTTGATTTTGTGGATCGATTTTGATCAAACCTACCTACCTTGAATCAAAATCAACAAAAACAAAAACGACTATCGAACGAATTATAATTTGTTTTATCATTTTATAACAACGTAATTGAACTGTCAAATAATAATAATAATATAATAATAATATCCTTGGACATTTCACACCACGCCGTATAGTCCCAAGCTAAGCAACCTAATGCTTGTGTTATGGTGACTAGATGGCTGATAAACTACTTAAATACATTTTTTTTTTGTAAATACATACATATTATAGATAGAAAAACACCCAGACTCGGAACAAATACTTGTAGGTCGTACAAATATTTGTTCCGTGCGGGAATCGAACCCGCGACATGCTGCGCAGCAGTCAATCGCTCAACCACTGCGCCAACCGTGTCGTCAAAGCTCACACGTTACGATAAATGAAGATAATGACATGTTTATTTTACTTTTGCTACATTATAAATTTTATTTAATTAAAAGATAACTCAAAAAACATTGGTTTGATTCTTCACAAATTGTTCACACACTAAAACTTTTCTCAACAGATGGCCTTGCAAGTATCTGTAGTCACAATGAAAAGAACAAACAACCTCTTTTAGCGCTCGATTTGTAACTACAACTTTTCTCAATAGATGGCATTGCAAGTATCTGGAGTCATAATGAAAACAACCTATTTTAGCGATCGATGAAGCTTCTTCGTAAACTTTAATATTCGATATCTTTTGATTTTGTGGGTCGATTTTGATGAAATAAACACTAAATGTTACTCAGTTTATCACTTAATATTTTGAAGTACCTAAATTTTGAATCCAATCAGTGGTTTATGCGTGATGCTCCTCCAAACGCACAGACAAACAGACGCACAGACAAACAGACAAACAGAAAAGAATTTCAAAAACTGCTTTTTTGTGTTGTATGTCATTTTTCTGACATTTCTATGTATTTTTTATTCGAAAATATTCAATGTACAGACACGGCGACTCTACGATTTTATTATATGTATAGATGGAACATTGACACTGACAATTTTTAAACGCAGCTTGATCGCGATCAGTTTTTTTTGCGTGGTGGGTGTCAATGCACTGTTGCGGAACTACTCGAAAGAGATACCGCGGCTCCGGAACACAAAGGGCCATTCATGGGCCATGAAGGAACATGGATGGGTTTTAGTCAGTAAAAGTCTGACACTCTCTTCCGCTCCGCCCTAAGCGGGAGAAGGCATTTGATGATTTCTTTGACACCTTTTTTAATTTATATTTTTAGGGACGTAAAAAATAAAAAAGGATTCAAAGCACTACACGTAACCTAGAAACGTTCTCAGAAGACTAACAACATTACCACGTTGATTAGCATTGCTATAATGCAAAAAATAATTATTTTATTCAGACATCCGTGTCTAAACACTCCCAACTCTACATAGTTGAACGCGAATTCGTCCGGCGAACTAATAAGCCCACACTACTGCAATAAATCTCGCATAATGTCGTCTGCCGGCTTATTGATTCTCGTCATTTAGCTGTTTGTTTACTCCACCGTTATGTGGTTAAGTAAGTTTTGATGTATCTTTAGGATCCATTCTGCAACATGATGAGAGATCTACGAAACCTATTTGTTGTATCTTTATGGTCAACTAGAGGCCGCCCGCGACTTCGTCCGCGTATAAGTTCTCGTTATTCCCGTGTAAATCCCGACCCCTGGGGAACTCCGGGATAAAAAGTAGCCTATGTGTTATTCTGGGTCTTCAGCTACCTACATACCAAATTTCATCGTAATCGGTTCAGTAGTATTTGCGTGAAAGAGTAGGTAACAAACATAATCACAAACTTTCGCATTTATAATATTACTAGCTGTCCCGCGCAACTTCGTCTGCGTCACATTTTCCGCTCCTAAATAATATTGCAACAAAAAATTGAGATTTAAACTATCCTATCTCTCAAGTTGGATCGAACTGCACATGGTTTAGGAGTCCATTGAGGACAAACATTGTGACATGAGATTTATATATATTAAGATTAGTAGGATTCTGCAATATTATGATTTATGAATTTTTCAAATTAATATGAACAGCCGGTCTATCCTGTCGACATTTCACCGTGTACACTCAGGTGAAGTGAACGACAAGTTAGCTGTCATTCCATCTTGTTTGTTTGGTTTGACAGCTCACTCTCTGTGATCACTTCACTCAAGCCTTTATTTCGACGTGTTTACAGAATCAGCGTCAGACATGACACATGTCATCTTCGATAACTGATTTATCGTAGTTATAGGGTATACAAGTATTTAAAAGGACAAACTATATACACTTAAAATAGAAAATAAAACTCCTAACTAAAATATGGCGTCAAAAAATTTGTCGTCATCGCTATCGACAGGAAGTGAGCCCAAAGACTGGCTGCATTGCCACGTTGTATGGCATTACTTATCCTTTGTCCAAAGGTAAAAGCCAGCCCTTGGGTCAACCGTAGCGTAAACTATCAAATCTTCCCAATCAACCTTGAACCCAATGCTTCAGCGATAAAATTGAAAATCTATTAAATTTGACAGATTGTTGAACTTGATGTGCTGACGTCTGTACATTTTTTATTTTTTTATTTATTTAAACATATAGTCTTAATACAGGTTATGTTTGTTTTGTACCATTAAACCAGACATGGTTTGTATTGGTACTCACATTCGCTAAAACAACACTGCTTAATCACTAATAAACAAATAACCAAATAAAAATAAAAATGTAGGTACATGAAAAATATTTTAACCGTAAACATCCATCAGTAAGTAACACGTAATGTTTTAAATCTGAGTTACCTGCTATTGGGCGCTCATTAGAAAGCCGGTTCCAGTCAACGCATTATATACAGGTTGCTTCGTTTTTATATTTTTGTATTCGTGTTTAGTAAGATTTATCCTTGGACTGAGTTGTATAAACAGTTGTAATAGTATTTTTTTAATTTTTGCTTGTAGTTTTTCACGTTTATTTCATCTTTTACGGATTTTGGAATTTCATTGATTATTGTGGGAATTAGAAATTTTAGTGTTCGCCTACCATAATAATTTCTAGCCAGAGGTACTATTAGTTTATTCCTGGTGATACTTCTTGTGATTATTTTATGTGATATGGGTATTTGAATGCTTTGGTTATTAAATTGCTCAATTAAGAGGGCCATGTCGATTCTAGTCTGTACCGGCAAAATTTCACAATATTTAAATAATTCAATGACATTATCTTTACTTAGATTCTTTATTTTTTTGGGTACGATGAGTTTTAAAAGTCTAACTTGCAATTTGGAAATTCTTTCAATGTATGATCTAAATGTTCGCCCATAACTCGTAATTCCGTAAGCTATAATTGATTCCGCTAAGGCAACATACATATTGAGTAGTATTTTGAACGGAACTTTAGGTTTCAAAATGTAAAACTTTGCCAGCACAGCTCGCAACTTATCACAGACTGAGTCCACGTGGAAAGTCCAGCTAAAACGATTTTCCACGACTAATCCAAGGTAGGTGTGGTGAGTTACTTGGTCAATTGCCTCACATCGACATGACGTACCCAATGGAGTGGAGTGAAGACAACTGTGACTGTGTGCGATTATATTGAAAGGTGTGATGTGCTTTAGATGGCTAGAGTGGACATGGATGATTTTGGTCTTACTTGCGTTGAGGACAAGTCCAGCATCATGTGCCCATTTGGAAACTCGGGTAAAATCTTCCTGTAACCATTGAGCTGCAACGTTTGCGTCTCTGTGCGTGGCTACAAGGCATGTGTCATCTGCATATTGGTAAACGGAACAGTGATTGACCACATGTTCCATGTCGTTGACATATGTCAGATAGTGTAAGGGTCCCAGTACTGAACCTTGGGCTGTTCCTTCAGTGACTTCAATGGCGTCACTGGTTTCACTACAGATCTTGACATTGTATTTACGGTTTTTAAGGTAGTCCTCACACCATTTTAGTATTGGTCCTCGAACTCCAGAGTTATCTAATTTGGTGAGCAACGTGTCGTGTCTAAGCGTATCGAACGCCTTGCTGAAGTCGATAAACAATAAAATTACATTATTTTTATCATTAAGAGATTCGTTGACCTCATCCGTGAATTTAGATAATAACTGTGTGGTGGATTTATTGGGTTGAAAACCGTATTGTGTACTGGATAACACGTCATTTTTTACATAGAAGTTTTGTATCTGGTTACAGACATATTTTTCTACTATTTTGTCGATAACGGGTAGGATAGTGACTGGTCTATAATTACCATAGTCGGCAAAACTGCCTTTTTTATGTATTGGGCGCACTACACCAGTTTTTAGTACTTCCGGGTATTTTCCTTGTCTGACACTGGTATTGATCAATTTGACAATAACGCCTGTCATCTTGTCACAGATGGATTTTATATCAATACACCTAATGTGATCAACTCCAGGAGCTTTATTTGTATTAAGGTTTCTAATTATTTTGCTAACACTGGTATTTGTAGCTTTCCTGAAGTACATGGATGTGTTAAGGGGAAACGTATATTCTGATTCGTTCAGTAGACGACGGTTACATTTGGGTAGGATCTTTTTGACACTATTTCTAAATTCTATGGCAAACTTGTCAGCTATTGATTTAATTTCCAAATTATTGTTTTTGAAGGCTCTCAAGATTGTTTCATCAACCGACTTTTTATTGCGACCTGATAAATTATTTAGTATTTGCCATAGCTTTCTTGGGTTCGTTTTGTTATTATTTATTTCTTCCAGATAATGTTTATTTTTTGCTTTTTCGATGAGTGATGTGTATGAGTTCTATTTCTTATATTATTATATTCTAATCGCAGTATTTTATTAGTTGAATCATTTTTCCATTTTAAAAATAATAAGTCCTTTTTTTTACACATGTTATTAATTTTATTATTTATCCATGGCTGTTTATTTCTTTTGCTATTTTTATTAATTTTCCTAATATATTTTGATTCCTCGTAACATTTATGAAATTGTTTTTTTATGTAATCGTAGATTTTGTTTGGACACTCTGTATCATCTATTTCGCCCCATTGTATGTCGTTAAGTAAAGATTTAGTTTTAACATTATCAAATTTTTGTATTGTTTTTGTATCAACCTGTATTCGTGTTGGATCAATTCCTACGCACGACAGTATTAACATGCGGTGATCAGCCATTACAGTTCCGAGTGCGGCCGAGTACAGATCTAACGAACGCGTTCTAATAAAGATGTGATCTATACAGCTACGTGTAGTGTTATTTCCGCGTGTTTCAATTCTCGTGTAGTCAGATATCGCGCTCGTTAAGCCACACTCGGACATGCTATTAACGTAGTATTCTCGAATGTTGTCGTATGTCTTTAGGTCTATGTTTACGTCTCCTAGCAAATAAGTGTCGTCTGATTTAATAGTAGAACTGGATAAGACACTGCTTATTTCTTTTACGAATAGATGTTTACTTTCGCTTGGTGGTCTATAAATTGCACAGATATTTGCGTGATAGTTGCGAGGTGTAGTAATTTGACCAATAATACATTCACAGTGTATTAACGAGTGATTCATTGGTGTGAATAGGTAGCCATCTCTAACATAAATTATTATACCGCCACCTTTTCTGTTTTTACGCAACTTTCTGTGCATTTCATAGCCATCGATGTTGTACATACGAACAGTGTTTTCATTTACATTAACTTCTGTTAAGATTAAGACATCAACAGTTACATTGGATGAGCTGATTAATTGAATTACACAGCCAAAATTTTTAATTAAGGATCTAATATTTATGTGAACAATATTCAGATTACTTTTACTAATAGAGGGTATAAGCTCATTAAAAACATTAATATTTGCACAGTCTAATATTTCTTGGTGATCGGGAGAGAGATCCGAGATAACTTATTTTAAAACTATTACCGATAGGTTTGTTGACGTCCTGCCTGCGTTGTGGTCGAAAGCCGATCGATGTCCATTTCGCACCGTACGACTGTCGGCTTATCTTTTTCTTCTTTACGTAGCAGCACCTTTCCATCCTGGAACCATACATATTTATACGCTGGACGCAATTTTTGTTGGGCCAGCCACAATAGCGATTTATTAGATTTTGTAAGTGCTCGACGCAGGATCACTTTTGACTTGGACATTTCTATAGGGGCTTCCGACACAATTTGTTTGAGCAGAACTTCTTCCTTTTTGGATGCACGCACCCATGACTGCGCCTGTTCTGCTTGTTTCAATTCAACCTGGATGTTTCCTTCACGTTCATTTCGATCTTCCACACGTTTAACATTTAGTATCTGTGATTTATCCACGTTGAGCGTTTCAGCCAGCTTGACAGATATCGCTTCAAGGTTTTCGTTTTGAGATTTAGGGATTCCTACCACTTCTAGCACGTTATCTAGGCGCTGTTGTTCTACATTACGCACGTACTGTTTTAGTGAGCTGATTTCTAGTTCAAGATGAGTTTTGTCGTTGCTAAGGTGGGTGTACTTCTTCTCCAACTCCTGTATATGCTTATTTTGAATTTCCACAGTTTTTGTCAGTTCGTCTACTTTCTTGCTGCAGAGGCTTACTGATACTTCGATAGGTTGCAATTCTTTCTTTAAGACTTTCTTCAGTTCGGCTGTAATGTCCTTCAGAAATTGGTCACTATCTATGTTGCAGTTACCTAGGTTTCTACTGGAGGTCGCGAATTCTTCTACTTCGTCTTCCTCGTCCGGAATAAAGAAGGATGATTTCCTGTTAGGCGAGTTGTGGTTGCATTCATCACATATCCAGTCGAGGCTGTCCGCATTACGAAGTGCAGATAGTTGTTTCGTAGTAAGACCAGAGCAGGCTTTACTAGCATGAACAGTCTTAGCACATGACCTGCATACTAGTCCTGCATATTATCACACTTTGTCATTTTCGTTAGAGTAGGCGGTAGTTAGCGCACAAATTATTAAGACGTTAACACCGAACCGATACGTACGACAGAGCGAGAGCGAATGAATGACATGAACTAGTGATGTCTTTGCGACATTTTTTTTAAGGATGGGAAATCATGAAATGACTTTTTCCGCTCTGGGCAAAGCAGAAGGGAGTGTCAGACTCTTAGGTTTAGGTTTAAAGAATCTTTATTTCTCATAAGAACATGTTACAGTTCACTTAAATGAGATTTAAATTTTAATATAAATTTATCGTCTAATGACGAAGCATGCAGACTGTAGAATAAATTAAATTACAATAAAAACGCTTGTGAACAACAGTAAACAAAGCGAAATTGTCGGTAGTTACGAATAAAACAAGTTAAAACAGCTGGCCAATTTGATACCAAGGTACCCTCACAAATACTGATTAATTTGTGAGGAACAGAACTAACAATGAATCGAACTACTGACTGAGTGAATATGTTTGTGTGCTAGTATAGTGCATGTACATGTACGTTTGCTTGTGTATGCCTACTGTAGACTCTTACTGACTAAAACCCATCCGTGCTCCTCTTAGTGCCCTTTGCGAAGGTTTCAAACAAATCCCGCAACCCTGGTAGGAGTATCTTTATGACATAGAGTGGCAATAAAGCAGGCAACCCACCTGGTCCCCACCACAGTGGTCCCCGTTTCTTATTGATACCTACCACGGACACCCACTATTTAGTACCCAACTACCAACTCAACAACAACACAGCTTTCTGTGATTGTCAGCACATAGAGGTAGCAAGACACTTCCCTCATCTTCTTATCATTTGGAAAGTATCCTCCCCTTCCGTGGTACAGACGCCAGCACATCAAGCTACAACAATCTGTCAAATTTCTTCAATAGATTTTCCACTTTATTTCTCTAACTATAAGGTTCAAAGTTGATTGGGAAAATTTGACAGTTTCGAGTGGATTGATGTGGTGACGACTGTACTTCAGCCACATGCAACAATCATCTACATATACCGCGTGTATCTGACATCGACGCACAAACGATTTCCATGGGTCCAGGGCATGATTCTGGACACCCTAAACTTAGAATTTTCGTCGGCTTTTTACTCATTTTCGACTGCTCATAATCGTTATTCTGACCTAACCCAATGAGATTTTTAATAAAAAAAATAATTAATTAATTAAATACTTTATTCCCTATTTGTGGTACGCTTGAAAAAAAAGAAGAAATCAGAATCATGCCCTGGACCCATGGAAATCGTTTGTGCGTCGATGTCAGATACACGCGGTATATTTTTAAAATTCAAACTTGACTCACTGACTTATCAGCTATCAACGCTCAGCCGAAACTACTGGTCATAGAAAGCAGTAATTTGGCATGTAACTTCCATAAAGTCCGTACGCACTAAAAGAGGATTTGCCGAAGTTTTCTAAAAAAGATGCTTGATTAGTTATCGTGTTCTTCAAAGCAAGCTCTTTAATTAAAATTTGATACTCATACTGTGTAGTAGTGCAAAAAATTTACTAGTTCGCCATCTTGGATAATGCCATATTGGAACTAGAATGACGTCACATAGCTAAAAATAATTAGCGTGTATACCAAATCTCAGCTCAATCGATTAAAGATAACTAACTGATTTTAAATTCGGTTGCAAGATTCCACCCGAACAACATACATTGCAAGTTAAAAGCTTATAAAAAATAACTGGCGCAATGTATGATACTCATCCATCTGTCTACCAATTCCAAAAATAAAGGCGCGATTTTAAAAGAAACAAAAAAAAAGCTAAAAATACTACGCCATTCGAAAAACAATCCGAAAAATACAAAAACGCATTCGGCAACGATAGCCGACCATTCAATCAAACGAGTGACATAACGAAACAAAACAATGGCGTCGGTAAAGTTCCAAAATGGCGGTCACTGGTCGGAATAAAATCATCATTAATTTGTGTTGGCGACGGAGGTAATGTGCCACTCGTATCGAAACAACCTGTATAGGCGAAAGGATGGGCTACACTCGATTAAACCACTGCCGACTGAATTAATCGAGTGCTTTTATCGATATTTTGCTGTTCTGGAGTGACTATAAGTTTTGTACATTATGTTACAGACAGTATAATGAGTTAGTCTGTCAGTATTCCATTGAATGAATAAAAAACTTTTTACAAAAATATACAATTGATTTCCAAATTTAAAAAAAAACAGTACAAAATAAAAAGTCGGTGTTTTTGGTAGTTTCATCGTATTTTGACACCGACATCCGATATTCAAGTATTTTTTTTATTTTGTAGTGTTTTTTCATTTGGAAATCGTTTGATGGTTTTGTAAAACGTTTTTTATTGTTCACTTTTTAGTACCCCGTAACAACACCACTGGAGCTGTCGAAGGAAAGCAAAATACGCATTCTTTTTTTTTTTGGTTATCAATCGCATTTAAAATTCTCCGTATTGCACCTACCACTATTCTCTGCATCACCCAAAGGTTGACTGGTAGAGAATGCAAAAATTTTTTCAAAAAAAATTCAAAATTCAAAATTCAAGCATTTATTTCAATTAAACCATTTACAGGTACTTTTGAATTGTCAAGGTCGGTCGGTCCAAAAAGTTGAAGCTATTTGCACGTTCCAAAGCGTAGATCTCTATGGAGAAGAACGTGCAAGAAACTCCACGGACACTCTTTTAAAAATAATATTTTTTTACAAAGATTTATTTACATCGGGTTGAAATTATACATACATGTGAGAACGATGTAAAAGACGAGCAGGATAAAAGCGTCCGGAATAAAAGAGGAACAATTCAAAGAAATAATTAAAATTAACCATGGCAGCTAAGAAATGACCAGTCCCGACTGACGGCGCCCGTTCACGAACATGACGCATGCGCCAGCACCATTCGGCTCAACCATTTTGAAGGGAGCCAAATGATCCAACGCATACGCCACCATCAGCTAGACTTTTGAGTGAGCATGACACTCCCAACCGCCAGGGTACATTCAAGTCAAAAACATACCTAAAACTGATAATTAAAGATAAAGATACACAGTACTCACACATGTGCTGTTAATGGCTGAAATTATACAATGCTAAGTAAGTTGATTCTAACAATGCAAATTTTTCTTACAAACTTCAGCCGGTCCAACAATGCTTCCGAACTATTTACAGATTAGTTTGGGCTCCCTAGTAGCTGTGGAGCAGGACCAGCATTCAGCCAAGCATTTTTATCTTCAATATAATCCCCCAACTTATAATATGCTTGCCTGCATAGTGTGCGTTTAATACAAGACTTGAATTTCGTCTCATTTAGTTCTAATATATGGGGAGGTATCTTATTATAACATTTTAAACAGTACCCCATGAAAGATGAGGCTACTTTAGCCAGTCTGAAGCCTGGTTGAACTAACTGGTCCCTATTTCTAGTACCATAATTATGTCTCTCGCCTCTTTTACTAAAAAGATGTAAATTCTTTCTGACATACATGATGTTTTCGTAAATGTATTGACAAGGTACCGTCATGATGTTAATAATCTTAAACAGTTCCCTGAGAGAATCGCGCCGGCGGAGATTATATATCGCTTTGATGGCTCTTTTCTGCAGAATAAAAATAGACTCGATGTCTGCAGCCCGTCCCCATAGTAAAATACCGTAAGACATGATACTGTGAAAGTAACTAAAATATACCAGTCTCGCGGTATCGACATCCGTTAGTTGGCGGATTTTTCTAACAGCATATGCTGCTGAACTTAGCCGTCCGGAAAGAGATGTTATATGAGGGCCCCATTGTAGCCTGGGGTCAAGCGTAATTCCCAGGAAAACCGTTTTATCGACGAATTCTAGTTTTTCCTTGTTCAATAATATGTCACAATCACTGCTTTTGACATTAGGTAAGGCAAATCTTATGCACTTTGTTTTCTTTTCATTTAGAACTAAATTATTCGCCGTGAACCAATTTTGGACTTGCATTAGGGCATTATTTATGTCATTAACATTGTTCGTCCTTCTATTTATCTTAAAAATTAAAGAGGTATCGTCAGCAAACAACACCATATCAAGATTTTGTTGCAATAAATAAGGTAAGTCATTAATATAAACCAAAAATAAGAAAGGACCCAAAATAGAGCCTTGGGGGACGCCCATTTTTACGTTTAATCCCGACGAATTGACACCGTTTATGTGAACTAATTGCTGTCTATCATTCAAATAAGATTTGACTAAGTTTAACGCTGTTTTGCCTAGTCCGTAATGCCCGAGCTTCAGAAGTAATGTATCGTGATCAACACAATCAAACGCCTTAGAGAGATCACAAAAGACACCTATGGCATCCTGTGCGTCCTCCCACGCATTAAAGATATGCTTTAGTAAGGTGACACCAGCGTCCGTTGTACAACGTCCTTTGGTGAAACCATACTGTTTATCATGTAAGATGTTATTCGTGTTAAAATGACTGAGCATCTGATTTAGCATTACTTTTTCAAATACCTTGCTAAACACTGGCAACACGGACACTGGTCTATAATTATTGGTGTCTTTACTATCCCTAGATTTAAAAAGTGGTATCACTTTACTGAATTTCATTAGGTCCGGAAAGACTCCTTGATCGACACACAAATTAAATATTAAAGCTAAGTACGGCGCTACAGTCTCGATAATTGAGGTACAAACCTTGATAGACAATCCCCATAGATCTTCGGTCAATTTAATTTTGATTTGTTTAAAAGCTTTTATTACTACTAACTATGGGGTTTATATGTTTAAAATTAAATTCAGTCGCGCAGGCTGATACGTTTGCCTGTAATAAATCAAAAGCAAGCGAAGGCGAGGAATTTAAGGCTTCAGTAGTTTTAACAGGGATACTTGTACAGAAATTTACAAATTCTTGAGCAACTTCTTTGTTATCGCTAATAAGTCCGTGAGGCGTCTGCAATCTGTAATCAGTGTTATGTTTTTTTTGCTTGCACTTTCAGCACAATCAGAGGCGGACTTTATGCCTATGGCATTAAGTCCGCCTCTGATTGTGCTGAAAGTGTTAAATAAATAAATTTATTTTACTTGGATGACAAAAAGCCATCATCCAAGTAAACGAATTCCAGGTATTTTGATCTAAAAGCCAATCTTCCTAACCGATTTTGATAAAATTTCTATGGGACCAATCGAGAAGAATAGCCTTTCAGATAAAAATATTTTTTTAAATCGGTTCGGTTTTAAAATAAATGACAATAAACAATAGACTAAAGTGTGATTATCATTGTTTTAAACTTTCATGTCACTAACATTACTTTTCTAAAGTATAATATATCATCAAAAAATTTGTCCTCAACGCTGTCAGCTGGTAATGTACCCAAGAGACTGACGGCATTGCCACATTTAATGGCAATGCTTAATCTCTGACCAAAGTAAGAGCCAGCTCTTGGGTTACGCGAAGTGTCAACCAGTCGTTTCGAAAAAGGTTGTGAGCACAAGGGTTCCAGGGTTTCAAACTCAAACAGCTCGGAAATAAAGTGACCAATAACGTTACTATATTTACGCTGCTTGAGGTTTTCCGCAGCCGCAGCGGCAGCGCCAGCACAACACGATTAACTAAGAAGATGGGATGGCGCAAGATTTTCGACACAGGTTGCGTCCCACACTAAATGCCTACCCATTTTCCAAGGAAACAAAGATATGCCATCCGGTCTTTTGCCATCGTCACGTGCCAAGCCATTGGGTTCTAATACGGCTAGAACGCCGAGGGTGATGGTTTTAAGGGTTCCGTACCAAAAGGGTAAAAACGGGACCCTATTCGCAGAGACTTCGCTGTCTGTCACCAGGCTGTATCTCAAGAACCGCGATAGTTAGACAGTTGAAATTTTCACAGATGATGTATTTCTGTTGCCACTATAACAACTAATACTAAAAAAACAGAATAAAAAACTTTTTACAAAAAAATAGAACCGACTTCCAAAAAAAAAAACACTACAAAGTAAAAAATAACTTTCATTTCGGAAGTCGGTGTTTTTGTAAGTTTCTTCGTATTTTGACACCGACTTCCGAAATGAAAGTTATTTTTTACTTTGTAGTGTTTTTTTTTTTGGAAGTCGGTTCTATTTTTAACCGACTTCCCAAAAAGGAGGAGGTTATCAATTCGGTTGTGTTTTTTTTTTTTTTTTTTTTTTTTTTTTTTATGTTTGTTACCTCATATCTCCGACAATTATGAACCGATTTGAAAAATTTTTGTTTTATCTGAAAGGATATACTTGCAGATTGGTCCCATTTAAATCATATCAAAATCGGTTACGAACTTTGGATTTTAAATCGAAATAGCTGGAATTTGACTATTTAGATGATTCTTTGATGATCGAAATTGCGTATTTTGCTTTTCTGCGATTTTGGAGTGGTGTTGTTAGGTGTAGGGCAATACAACCGACTTCCAAAAAAAAAACACTACAAAGTAAAAAATAACTTTAATTTCGGAAGTCGGTGTCAAAATACGAAGAAACTAACAAAAACACAGACTTCCGAAATTAAAGTTATTTTTTACTTTGTAGTGTTTTTTTTTTGGAAGTCGGTTGTATTTTTTTGTAAAAAGTTTTTTTTTTTGTAAAAAGTTTTTTTATTTTTCACTTTTTAGTGGCTCCACACCTCGTTGCCCTAGTGCTTGAATGGCCAACCGACCAATTTGAGCAAAATAGACTTTTTTATTTAAAAGTATAGCAGCCCTGATTACGGACTTTACAATAACTATTTTATGCATTTTTTTTTAATGTAACTTGCATTATAACAAAAATAAAATATTCCAATCTCCCACATGAAAACTGTTTTAAGTGCTTAAGTACTCTAACTCCATATTTTGCTCAAATGAACGCATCTAAATATCAGTCTCCGTTCTTGTTAGTCCAATCTCCATCGACTGACCAATCACAATCAAGCATTTCGAACCCGCGTAACGCCATTTTGTTTGTTTATTGTTTGCTTCGTTTTCGTGTTAGCGGCATTTTAATGATTTAAATTGTTTCTGAACAGTTCCAAGTACTTTAACATGTCAGTATCAACGAGGAAAACGATTATAAATTATGCGAATTGGATTTAGAAAGGTTATACGCTGACATTTTATTGATAATCTTTTGTTTTAGTGGTCGTTGTTACTTGTGTGTTACATATAGGATGATTGTTATCTACTCGCATCTAATTCGTGATTCGATCTTACTATTTCACGTGCTACTTTTTAACCGACTTAAAAAAGTAAGAGGTTCTGTGTTCGGCTGTTTGTTTTTTATGATGTTCACCGATTTTTCGGGCAATTGTGGACCGTTTCTGTTTTTTTTTTTGTTTGAAAGAATAGCTACTCCCGAATTGGTTGGATCAAGGACAAAAGACTTGCGCGCATGGCCTTGTCATGATGAGCCCTTTAATTTGATACCCATAATGCAGTAAACTAGAATAATAATATAGTAATTTTTAAGTAGGTAGGTACCAGCTTTTGTATAAACATGTAGTTAGTCAGTAAAACATTTTATTATTAGTATTTTTATTTAATTATAATCAAATAAAAATAATTCAAAATGTGTTATGAGAGTAAGGCTTTAGATAATTATTAAAACCATTTTGAAGTCAATTAGTTGTATTCGAACGCACAGAAAATCTTGTGTAACATTGAACATACTGTATAGCGTTTATGGTGGTAGTTTGGACAAACCAGCACTGAACTTGCACGTCATTTTAGAGCACTAACTCCATGTCATTGTGCTCTAAATCCATAAACATAATTTTGTTAGAACCATTTTGGCCAACCTCCACCATTAAAATGAAAAATAATCAGTGCATTGTTAATTATTTTCAATTATTATTTAAATTTAAATAAAGCAATACTACACGTTTCTAATGTATGAAAGATTTTAATCAATTTCTAATAATATTCGTAAGTAACTTAAAAAAAGTGTCTCCTGTAAAATTTGCTCACTGGTCGATTGGCCATTCAATCACTAAGGCGGCGACCTAACAACACCACTGCAAAATCGCAGAAAAGCAAAATACGCAATTTCGATTACTTGGATGACATAAAAATATCATCCAAGTACACGAATTCCAGCTATTTCGATTTAAAATCCAAAGTTCGTAACCGATTTTCATAAAATTTAAATGGGACCAATCTGCAAGTATATCCTTTCAGATAAAACAAGAATTTTTCAAATCGGTTCATAATTGTCGGAGTTATGAGGTAACAAACATAAAAAAAAAAAAAAACATACAACCGAATTGATAACCTCCTCCTTTTTGGGAAGTCGGTTAAAAATAAATACTTAAGGTGGCTCCCATACAATAAACTTGATTTTTTTCCCGTTTTTATAGATAATGGTACGGAACCCTTCGTGCGCGAGTCCGACTCGCACTTGTTGGTTTTTAAAATATAATATTAGATCGAAACCGATATCTTTTAACCCCTCCCTAAAACGATAGCCACAACAGAACAATTATTGTGGCGAATCGTTGTAGCAATCGGGTTAATTATTCAACCAATATTATAATTGCACTGCAACCATCGCCACTGAATTCATTTGCCATCCGAACGTCATCACCGTGACGTCATAACAATGATTCTGTCATTTATGAAGCGGATAATAAAAGCGAATTGAAATAACTTTGATGTTTGCAGTATTGGTTTTGCATTTTGTAGTGCCTTTTAACGAAATTATGTCATGTTCAATGAAATGTTGGTTGATATACGATGCATCTGGAATTACTACTGTTTAAAATAGGACTCACTATATCTCAATAATATAAATGTAGAGATGAATTATAATTCATGCATTTATAGTCTAGTACAGCGTTGGTCCCGATTGTCGTTTGAACGTCTTTGGAAGTCATAACGGATAGTCAGAAGGCATAAAATTTAACACCAGTCTTGCCAAGGAGTACCGTGCTACCGTGTTGACGGGTTGTGGAGGTCTGATTTTCAGCTAAATCGGGCTGCAAAAGTACTGCATGGGACCTCAGATTTTATACTCAGGTCGGGAAATGAGGTACTTTGGGGATATGTCCCTCTAGTCTATATCGCGTAGCTACTGAAGGGCGTACTTTGGATATTATACTTTCGTGGAAGCATACGACATATTCTATGTGGAAAGTTCGAAATATCGAAGCTAGCGCCAAAATATCAAATTAATTAAATTTTGCTGTCAAACCATACAAACACGATGGAATGACAACTCACTTGTCGTTCGGCAGGTCGATTCTATAAACATATCGAAGTGAAGGCGTGGGTGAACTGATCACAAAGTGAGCTGAGTTCACTCCACCTAAGTGTACACGGTAAGATGTCGACAGAATCGACCGGCTGATAGCTGAAGACTTAGGTGAAGTGAGCACTTCACCTAAGATTTCATGATGAGATGTTTACAGAATTGCATTGCAGAATAGTATACTATTCTGTTACAAGAAAATATTTTTTCCTTCAACAAATCTATTTATTTATCCATATACCCGCACTGACCGAGAGTACTCAACAAAGATCGCCAATAGTCGACAACGTGTAATGGCGGCCATTTCTATTAGTTTTTATTATGCTCTACCCCCAGCGTGTGGTGAACTGTTTTCCTTATTGCGATGTATTTCGTGTTTTTGCCGGATTTGGGTATTGATTGTGTTGTGTGAAGAGTTTTTGGAGTTGGGAATTGAAGATGTGGACATACAGACTTATGCTACAGTCAAATCTATTAATCCATATACCGCGTGTATCTGACATCGACGCACAAACGATTTCCATGGGTCCAGGGCATGATTCTGGACACCCTAGACTTAGAATTTTTCGTCGGCTTTTTTCTCATTTTTTCATTTTTTTCAAGGGTTTTTTTACTTTAGACTGCTCATAATCGTTATTCTGACCTAACCCAATGAGATTTTTAATAAAAAAATAATTAATTAACTACTTATACTAAAAAGAGCAATCTGAAAAACTGAAAAAACACAAAACACTGTGGTACTCTTGAAAAAAATGAAAAAATGAGAAGAGAACCGACGAAAAATTCCAACACGGGTGTCCAGAATCATGCCCTGGACCCATGGAAATCGTTTGTGCGTCGATGTCAGATACACGCGGTATATAAAATTCCTCCGTTACTGAGTTAGTGAGTGAGTTAGTGAGTGACTGACAGACAAAACGTAGGCATATAGATTCTTCGGGGAGTGTAGTAGAGCACTAACTAAAACAGGATTTGCGCTCGCCATTTTTTTTTCTAAACTTTGCCCACACTAGGAATTTCTCCTGTATCGTGGGTGCGTTTACAAACATACAAACTCACATACACAAACAGCCAGACCCGGAACTACTACCTGTAGGCCATACAAATATTTGTTACGTGCGGGAATCGAACCCACGACATGCGACGCAGCAGCCGATCAACAGTGGCGTCATCGCGGCAAAAAAATATCACAGGCAAAAGCTAGTCGGCAATAAATTGATCACCGAGTATTACCTGTGAAATCTACAGAATAACAGCCAGGACCTACACTGCAAAAGTTCACCATACATTGTACATTCAGTATTAAAATGTATTTTAAATATGACTACGCGTCTTCAGTTAAACTCCATGTGATTTAGTGTGTCGCATCAGACAGAAAAACACAAAGAAAATCTGCACATCGAAAAACTCACACACAAAAAAAAAACAAAGAAAAAAAAAACGTCAGCCATTTCACCAAACACAAGATCCTCAAAAAAGATACGAGAAAACCTCATTCTCTCTACATTCATAACTCTTAATCGATGTTGTACAAAACGTTGAGCAACTCAGAGCGCCTTATTACGCCGAAAAAAAAAAGAACTTATATACTGTAGGTGATCTTGCGGTAAATTAAAAGCGCCTGAGGGCGATCGGGTAATATTCTCTCTCATTACTGAACGGGAACGATTGCCCGTTCCAGGTGTATTGTGTAAAAATTGTGAGAACGGAATACGGATGTGTGGTGCAGATGTTTTGGAGAGTTTTGAGTTGGTGTTCGATTTTCGAGTGCGTTCGTTTTTGGTAACGTATTTTTTTTTTTGCGATAATACTCTAGGCGGAGATTGATCCTGCCGGAGTTGCGGGACTATTCGAAAGAGATACCGTGACTCCGGAACACAAAGGGCTTTGAAGGAACATGGATGGGTTTTAGTCAGTAAAAGTCTGACACTCCCTCCCGCTCCGCCCAAAGCGGGAGAAGCCATTTGACGATTTCCCATCACTAAGAAAAAAGACAGAGATTGATATTTAAGGCGCGTCCCTGAGCAAAACGCAGTGCTAGCCGTTTTTTGTGCAGTTTTTTGGAGCTATCTACTCTTTATCCAAAAATCTAATAAAAAATACATTATATTTCTACATAATCTTGGCTTCAAAATGGTAGATTTTATTTTTTATTACTAAGTATAATGTTTAAGTAATCTCCTCACAACGAAACCACAGAAATGAGAAAAAAATACTGAAAACATGCATCTTCTCGAAAACTAACGATTATTTTGATTTTGTACTGACACTAATGGATAGGCAATTTAATTATGAACATTTTGGTAGAAGTATTTTTTTCAAAGGACCAAAATTAGATTTTATAACGATTTTATTCAACATTCTGAGCGTATTCGCTATTGTTTCTCTTACGCTGCTATTGAGGGGAAAATGCTCAAGGTTATTTGGTCAGGGTACGGCCTTAAGAACCCAAGACGCGAGATGCAAACGGAAAATGAAATGTTCAAATGATTGTTTCGGAGATGCTTAAAACATACATAAATATTTTAACTCTGAGCTTACTAACTTAGGTTAAAATCCAAATATTGCATACGTAGTGCACCCGGGTTAAAATAACTCGGAGTTAAAAAAAAATAATAACTGAGTTTGTGTTTTGGGCCTTAGAAGCTTATTTTTTAAACTTTTTTATTTAGTACTAGCTGCACGTCCCGACTTCGTACGGGTATACCCTTTATTTTAACGGGATAATATATAGCCAATGTTTATACGGACAGTCCATTCTACACATTGGTGAAAGAATTTTTTAAATCGGTCCAATAGTTTCGGAGCCTATTCAAACAAACAAACAATCAAATCTTTCCTCTTATAATATTAATGTAGATTTAGTAGCTGTAAATCTTTCTCATCATGAGCCTTTGCCTTTTCCCGACTTTTATTGGAGTCAGCTTTCAGTCGAACTGGATTCAGCTGAGTACCAGTGTTTTACATAAACCGGCGGACAAGACCTCAACAACCCATTTACCAGGTAACACAGTACTTCTGGCAAGACTTTAGTCAATTTTTCTGACTTCTGACAATCCGTAACGACTGCCAAAGTTCTACAAATGACAGCCGTGAGTAACGGCTGAAGTCTCGGTATGTTAATATGGTCACTCATCCACAGATCGACTTGGGCAAACGTTGCTTAACCTTGAAGATCAATCCGTGCGGCTGTTTTTCAGCCAAAAGTTCTTTTTTTAACCGACTTCCCAAAAAGGAGAAGGTTTTCAATTCGGTAGTATTTTTTTAATTTTTTTTTATTCTTATATTTGTTCTTATAAATCCGTCAATTATGAACCGATTTGAAAAAATCTTGTTTTATCTGAAAGGATATAATTGCAGATTGGTCCCATTTCAATTTTATCAGAATCGGTTACGAAGTTTGGATTTTTAATCGAAATTCGTTTACTTGGATGATGGTTTTTTGTTCTGGCGAAATTGCGTATTTTGCTTTTCTGCGATTTTGCAGTGGTGTTGTTAGGTGTGGGGTACCACTAAAAAGTGAAAAATAAAAAACTTTTACCAAAAAAATACAACCGACTTCCAAAAAAAAAAAAAATACAACCGACTTACAAATAAAAAAAAAACACTACAAAATACGAAAAAACCAACAAAAACACCGACATCCGAAATTAAAGATATTTTTACTTTGTAGTGTTTTTTTTTATTTGTAAGTCGGTTGTATTTTTTTTATAAACATTTTTGTACAATCAGTTTGCTGTAAATCTTCTTCAAAATAAATAAAACTTCTCAGTGAAGCTACCCCCAGTTCATAAGCGTCGGTGCGAGGTTACCTAGAATAAATTCAGGTTCGTTTCTGCGCCATAATGAATGCTAAGATTAAGATTTGTGCGCCGTTGGCTTGCACTATTGTTTGCATTGTGCTTGAGTGTACCTCCATGTACAGTCGTGTGCAAAGGTTGTTATTTTTCTTTGTAATATGTTGGAGATTTCGATTATGAGGACAGTTGGGTGGGGAAATGGGTTGCAGTATTTCTGCCAGTGTTTTTAATATTTTTAAATTAAAAACACTCGCGTTATGATAAGAGGTCAAGAAGGAACGATTTGTTTCAAGTATGTCTTGTTCTCGTCTGTCAGATTATTTTTAATAGTTATATTGGAATTGTTTTGACTCAAATCATTTAGGTACTTTTCACTATATAATGATTGGTGACGTCTCATTCTGTGTCTAATAAGCTCATCTTCAATCGTCGCATTTTACGATTTGAATTTATCGTGACGAAAAGTTTACATTTATTTATTTGTTTTATGCCAATTACTCTCTACACTTACAGTAATTACAACAAACACGTACAGAGAGTCAACAAAAACAATTCAATAATATAAAAAAATATAATAGCATAAAGTAAAATAATAAAAATAAAAAAAAATAGTCAAAAAAATTATCTAAAACAATAAAAAAAGAAAACTATAAGCAGCTTTCCAATCACCTGAGGGCCAATTCAACTTATTTCATTACAACGCGCAATGTTCGCATTCGCATCTCAGTCGCGATATGTCAAAAAGCCTCATGCTAATGCGAACGTTGCTTAAAACTTAGTAGAATTGGCACTCTGGAATATCTGCTTATAGCTTTTGAAACTTAAGAAACAATCACTACACAAGTACGTTTACTACAACTACATTCGTTATCCTTAAAATAATCCGAGAAATGTTTTTTCATAACCTGTAAAAGGCGAGCAGTTTTTCGTCCCGACTGTACCCAGTACCGCTCGGGGCGTAGTTCTTGTAATGCACGTGGGATGACAACGCTTGACAGTCCCCAAGATACACACTTGCGACTCTCTAAGTAGAGTTGCGACTTTTTTGTCGCATGTACCGTGTTATACCTTCAATGGTTGTTTTTGGGGTTCCGAACATCCGTAAAAAACAGAACCCTTATAGGATCACTTGGATGTCTGTCTGTCCGTCTGTCACAGTCAGTTTTGTCAGAATCTACTGGACCGATTCTATTAAAATTTTAATATACATATCGACTTAAAAATATATAATAGTATACCAGCAGCGATTAGAAACAAAGAGTGTCTGGTTTAAGAGGTCTTATAGATAGATGCCAACCTTAGCAAACGTTGCTTAACCTGGAAGATCAACGGCTACTCTACTCCTGAATTATCTCATATAATTATTTACCGCTCTCCACCCCTGATGGTTATCACACAACCCATTAAATCAATACTTTTACACCCCACTTACACGCCATAATGATATCTTAATCCAAATTAGATGACCACCATCAATATACCGTAGCTTTGGACAAGATACAGCCGTAATATTTTTATATGGTTATAAAAATAATGTGCTAGGATTTTATGGGTATAACTCGTAATTATTATGAGGTACTGCCCGGCTCTGGTGTGGTGCTGATCGCCTTTATAGTTCTTTTTGATTGGATTGTTGATTTATTTCGTCATTAAGTTTGTTAATTACTGATGAAGGTAAGGTAATTGTTTGTTTCTGTCAGAATTTTAGAGGCAAAATAGCATTTGTCGGTTTTCTATCGGTTGCATTTTGTGGAATGTGTGACGGAATAGCATAATTTCAATTCCGCTAAGCCCGTTCCAATATAGGACCACAAGACGTACGGCGATGCGCCACCGGTACATGGTGGACAATGTGGACATCCCACCCACACGCACAAAACGATTTGAGAACACATTCATTGTGCGTACAGCTAAGGAGTAGAATTCCCTGCCGGAGTCTGTCCTGATAGCTACAACCTGGGAGTCTTTAAGTCAAGAGTGAATAGGTGAATAGCCTAGGAAAGCGTGCTCCAACTTGGACCACATCATCGCTTATCAACAGGAGAAGTAGTGGTCAAACGTATGGTTATCAATAGTTAAAAATTTGCGTTTGTGATTTAAAATTTTAATATTTTTTAGAAACTCGCATTCGTATTTTAGACTTCATTTGTAAAAATTAAGCGACAATCGAAGAAATTCGAAGATTTTCGCTGACTTTCAAAAAAGGAGGAGGTTTTTGATTCGGCGGGGTTTTTTATGTATGTACACATTGTACATCGATTACTGATCCGATTTGTGTGATTCTTAGTAGATTTTTGATAGTGGTTACGGATTGTCAGAAACCAGTAAATCTGAATCCAGTCTTGCCAAGAAGTACCGTGTTACCCAGTTAATGGGTTGTGGAGGTCTGGTAGGCAGCCATTCTACGTAAAATACTGGTTTTTAGCTAAATCCGGTGGTTTGATTGGAAGTCGACCCCAACATAGTTAGGAAAAGGTTAGGCAGATGATGATGATATATTTCTAAATCAAATCAATCACGTTTATTTCAGTAAACATTCGGAACAGTTCTCAAACTATATTTACTTTCTTTTCCTAATCCAGTAAGGAAAACCTACAGCGATAATACAAAAAAGAAGTGGCCATAGTCATGTCCAGCTGCCAACAATATAGCCTGATCGATACGTACGGCAGCGCAAATTGCGCGCTACAGTCGAACGCATTTCCTTTTACGATGGCACACCGCTGTTTACGTGTTTCGCGAAGATACGGACGATAGGAACGATGTCCGAACCTATTGATTTGTTTTGGAGGTGGCAAATCGACAGAACATATTTGAGTTGGAGAGATTGTTTAGAAAAACTATGAGTTTATTTTTTAATGCCCGTAAAAATGTTGAGTCTTAGAACTTTGAAATTGTCTTTGGCTGTACTTGGAATTTTGAATTCAACGCCACGTAATTTTTTTTAATCAGATTTTTTTGGTATCTATGTTTTTTTCTTATACTATGACCCTATTTATAATATTGATACTTACCACCCCTTAGTAAGACTGGCTGTCACGATTTCAAGCTTTAGAAAAGATTTTTTTTGTACTATTGATAGGCATACATTTGACCACAATTACACCTGATGTTAAGTGATGATGCGGTCTAAGATAGATCTGCAAATGACTGCTGAGGTTAATATTAGAGACTTATAAAGGTAGAGGTAAGCCATTGTTACCTCTTTATTCCAAATCATGTCCGACTTTGTCACTTTTACACCTCGAATCATCAAAGTGACTGTATTAGCTGTATTTGTTGGCATTAATCGAGTTTTATCGAGTTTTTGATGCAACTGATCGCGATCAGCATGTAAATCACGTTTACGAGCTGTCAGTGTAATTATTTTCTGTGGAATATTAACACTGACAACTATTGAACGCAGTATTGATGTACTGATCGCGTTCAAGTTTCACTGGTGAAATTCGCTCTTAGTGTACTTTCTGCGACAGAGAAGGCTTGAAAATCAACCAGTAAGCTACAACTTTTGAACCGTCACTTGGCCAGTAAAATAAAAGTACGTTCCGTGTCACAGAGTGGGCTTTATAAGCGTTGCCTAACCTCGATGATCGACCAGTGCATAACGTCAAGTCCATCGGAAAATCAGTTTGCTATTAATCAAAATGAATTGCTGTTCGTTAGTCTCGCTAAAACTCGAGAACGGCTGGGCCGATTTTGGTAATTCTTTTTTTGTTTAGTTCGCTAGAACACAGGGAAGGTTTAAAAGCAAAAAAAATGGGAAGGTAGAATAGCCGACGGGAGTGAAGCCGCGGAGGACAGCTAGTAACAAATAAAAAACACCACATCCACTTCTAATCTCTAGCATCCCAAGTTAATAGCGATCTCATAATGGCGGTTTGCTAGTTGTTGCCCCATAAAGACATCCCCACCGTTTATTGGCCTCCGTTGCGCACGTACCTACCTACGATTAGTGGTGAAAAATCAATTTGTGCGCCCTTGTGTGGTGCAGACATGCTATGGGACAGTTGTTTTTGTTGGTCACTGTACTTGGAAATATAAATATATTATGTGTAATGATATTGCGGAGGAACTCGTGGCTACATAAAAACAGCCGCACGGGTCGTTCTTCAAGGTTAAGCAACGCTTACCAAGGTTGGTCTGTGAATGGGTGACCATCTTAACATACCGAGTTTCCTCTGTGCCTCGGAAAGCACGTTAAGCTGTTGGTTAACTGTTGGTGTACTTTGAATGATAGCACAAAACGACAATCAGCCCCACGGTATTTATAAAAATTGGTAAGTTCTTAATGTTGTAAAATAGTGAACCAATATTTAATGAAACTGTATACACAGTCAAGATATCTATAAAAAGTGAGTGTAGAACTTTTTTAAATTGATTTAGTGCAAAAGAGCGAGTGAATTTTCAACAAAATTTAGTATTGCTCTCTCTGTCTCTTTAGAAAACATTTTAAAACTTGATTTGTCATCTTTAAATTAAAAAAATCAATGTGGCCTAAAATTTTGAAGCAGTGCAAAAAATCTTCCAGAAAATTCCTTATTCCAATTCAAAACAAAACGATTCCTAATTCTAATTCATTGCCATCAAAGTCATGGCTAGTGAAAGTTTAGTAATTACAAATTAACAAACATCAAGTGAGGGTCGTGTTCCGAATATTTTTACTCTCTGTACTAACAATCCGTTGGTGATAAGAAAAGTTGGTGGCGTGGGCCGCTAAAATGTTGCTTAGCGATAGATACTATCACTTTAGAAGATTTTTTTATAATTATAATATTTAATCACACAATAATCTGTCAAATTTCATTTTCATCTTTATTGCTAACGAATAAGGTTCTAGGTTGATTGGGAAAATTTGACAGTGACGGGTAATATGATTTGCTTTCTGATTCTGCTAAAGTGGCGCTTTTAGAACCACGAGTCTAGTTATAGCGTCTGTTATGTTGGGACCACTGTTATTGGTAAATACTAAAACTGCGGTGGTCATTGACTGTCAAAAATCAATGGTTGACAGATGCGACCATCATAGATGAAAACAGGAAAGGCCAAGAAGATATCCCCCAAGTCTTTTCTCATCTAAAGTAGGGTCGGCTTTTGGACTCTCCGAATGCAGCTGAATAGTATTTTACACAGATAGAGCTGTGTATCTGAGTAACACGATACTCCTTGATCAGATTGGTTGTCAGACCTACTAACTTATTTCAAAATCTACAAGCTATGCAGCTGTTATTTGACACAAATGATTTTGTAAGCGAACTGTATTGAGTGCAATCAAGCAATTTCCAATTTTATTTGGGTTTGATTTGATTCATTATTTAAAATTTGTATTCCTTGTCAATAGCTGATAAGTCTACAAATGAAACTATGTTATTTAATGATATTGCTATTTGATAAATAAAACTAAACCACATACATACTTTTTTTCTGAATAATTTGACCACAATCAAAATCTCATTATTTTTGTGATCATCACGCCTCACCCTTAGTGGTTTTGTTGTTACCTGTAGAAAAATCAGACAACCTTAATAACATAAAGCCTTGATTTTTCAATAGTGCAATAACTCTTACCCGATGAATAAATTAATGACCGTTTGACAGCTTTTGTACGGAAAATACGTCAATATGACTTATTTATTCTTCCAATAAAAGTTATCTGAGTATTAAAAATCAGGCTTAATAAAATAAAAGATAAACATATATTCCTGAAATTCAAACATCTTACCTCAATGACCAAATCACCTATGTCCCGTTTTTCAAAAAGCGCCATTTTATTATCCCTAACGGATGCAACAAGACGACCCTTTGACATCGACTAACGTATTTAAATTCATAGTCTTATGAAGTTAGCCCGGACAGGGGGTGGCGGGGGGTGTGGGGGTAGCCGCGGGGTCGTGGGGGGTCGCGGGGGGTGTCAGGCGTGACTGTACACTTTTTGGCTTCGGTTAAGTCGGATCGCCACTAACCGCCGATAGAGAAAAGGGGTTTTTCGTAAATTGTAGTTTTTCCTATTTTTTCATTTTAATATTTTCCTTATTTTTTATGTATTTTAGGCAACATACTTGTTGATCTTTTACCCGTGTGCAATAAATATGCTTGATTTTTTTTAATACACGTAGGAATAAAGCATCGTAACTGGTGAGAAAAAGATTTTCTTGGTTGTCCAAATTTTTCACCTGTGGGCCAATTCCTATTTAACAAAAAAATATGGAAATTGAGGAGTTTTTGATAGATTGCGATTGAGATGCAAATACGAATGTTGATTAGAATACTAATCAACATTCGTATTTGCATCTCAATTGCAATCTATAAGTAGTTTCGGAGCAGAGCGCAGATTCTACTAATAAGTAGAACCTGCGCTCTGCTCCGAAACTACTTATTGTGTTTTCCTCACGAATTGTTTTTCAACAATCAAGAGTGAAATCGTTACCTCTAGGTAAGTGTGCTCGCTGTATTCGCTGTATTCATTATAGTGTATGCTCCATCGTCGAATACATCATCACATTCTTTCAGGTTAAACGAAAACCAAAAAACAAAAACTCTTCCCTCTACATGCAAACGACAACCCAAAACCGTAAAACTCAAACTTACCCCACGTTCCCCCACAGCCACTATCTCCGAAGGAGTTAAAATGCTATAGTTCGTGTTGTGGCATAAATTAACTGTGTAACTCGCAAGAAACCGCGTCGCATATTATCACCATTTTGTTCAAGATTAACGAAATATTCACCCCGTGGCTCAGAGTTTCGATTAGCCGGCTTTGATGTTGGATTATTATGGTGATATATGGTTTTTGTGGTTTAAAATTCGGTGGCTTTTGGGTGTCGATACATCGCCAATTTGCCCACAAAAATCTGACCATAATATTTTCAAAGTTCAAAAATTCAAAAGTCATTTATTCAAATTGCACTTTTTGAATGTCAAGTTCTACAAAAGACAGTCCCCCAAAACGCCCGCCCGTCACCACTTCCTAGTGTTTTAGCTGTGGAGAAGAAGTGGCCAACAAACTCCCCAGCAACACATCTGTCTGTTACGTTTTAGGAACTAGAATTTATACACTGAGAAGAATGCAAAGTAATACATGACACAAAACAAAAAAAATTATAAATAATAACAGCTAGCACACTATGATACTATAAAACAAAATACACACTCAAGCAAGTGTTGACGTTGAAAGATTGACCTACCTAATGACCTACATGAATAAAATAATAAGGAGACAAAAACGAAATAAAAAAATATATATAAGAAAGAAAGAAAGAAAGAAAGAAGAAAGAAAGAAAAATAGTTTATTTACGCCAAGCATGACGCATAGGAATAAAACACTTACTAAAATAAAAATTACAAAAAATAAACTGGGACAATATGCGTCACCTTAACGTAAAACGGTCATCGCTCAGCATTATGCTGGGACTCGTGTGCGAAACAGAGCCCCAGCGCTGGTTTTCAGCGACGACCGTCGCTGACAGAATGACGTCTGCCGGGGCAGCATAAAAACTGTACATTTATGAGGCAACAAACCAGATTGCCCATAAAAACAAAAACAAAAAAGTAATAATAAAAAAGAAAGACAAATATACATATATAAAAAAAAAACATAAAAAAGCATAAACTAAATCCATGGATCGTACTGCCATGCCATAGAGGTAAGTAATATATCGGGTATGCCATGCCCAATTGTATTGTAGTATCTATGCGCACGCCCAACCCACAATATGACCGCCGACAACAATTATGACAATTATGCAATGCAAAAGAAGAGAAGATCCTCCTGACGCGCAACTTACATAATAATATGATATGCCATTTCGTAATACTCTGTGTCTATGTGTTATTAGTATTGAGTTGTTTTGCGTGTGTCGTGAATAAGTGGGGCACCAAATAACTACATTATGTACCCAGATGACTGGCAGACACGGTCGGGAGATTACCCAAACCAAACTCCGTAAAGGGCAATAATAAATAAATAATATAAAACAATATTATATGAGCACATATAACCTGTCATAAACGAACTACTTATAGAAAAAGAACATGATTTGATTTGAGTTTATGACGAGACTAGCTGACCCGTGCAACGTCGTCTGCGTAACATTTTTCATTAATGCTCCGCTCCTATTGATCTTAGCGTGATGATATATAGCCTATAGCCTTCCTCGATAAATGGGCTATCTAACACTGAAAGAATTTTTCAAATCGGACCAGTAGTTCCTGAGATTAGCGCGTTCAACCAAACAAACAAACAAACAAACTCTTCTGCTTTATAATATTAGTATAGATTTTAACAAGTAAAGTTTGGCGGCTGTTTGAATAATTCCCAAATTGATTCGGAATGGATGTTGTGATATAAAATCGATGTAGTTTTGGGTCTGAAGTCTCCTTACAAATGAGCCATATATGGAATGATCGAAACAACTACGATCTCGATAGAAAATACTGACACGATATATGGACAAAACAAAGTGTTTTTTTTTTTTTAAACCAAAGACTTAAAGGCATCAGTAGCCAATTCATTGAATCCAAAAAAAAAAACTAAACATTTATTCAATAAAAACGGATTTTAAAATACTTTGGTAATGTTTTTCAATCGTTAAACTCTTTAAAGTTCAAAGTGGAACTACGCGGTAGCATGTTGATGTTTGGACTGGTCCACTCAAATCAAAATGGTGCTTTCCTTAAAAGACCATCTCAGTCATTAACCTACACGGTCCTCATATGATCTGACCATTACATTAATGTATGACTATATTTCGATAAGTCTTCTCTAGACTGATAAAAAAGACCGACATGTGAAATGTTACTTTTAATCTGTTTACAAAAAAAAAAAAAAAAAAAAAATAATTAATTAATATAATCTTATCCATACCGTAATAATTTCCAACCAGGCAGTTAAACAAAAACTTTTAACAAAAAAATACAGCCGACTTCCAAAAAAAAACACTACAAAGTAAAAAATAACTTTAATTTCGGAAGTCGGTGTTTTTGTTAGTTTCTTCGTATTTTGAAACCGACTTCCGAAATTAAAGTTATTTTTTACTGCAAAATCGCAGAAAAGCAAAATATGCCATTTCGATTACTTAGATGACATAAAACCTTCATCCAAGTAGACGAATTCCAGCTATTTCGTTTTAAAATCCAATGCTCGAAACCGATTTCGATAAAATTTAAATGGGACCAATCTACAAGGATATACCTTTCAGATAAAACAAGAATTTTTCAAATCGATTCATATTGTCGGAGTTATGAGGTAACAAACATAAAAAAATACAACCGAATTGAGAACCTCCTCCTTTTTGGGAAGTCGGTTAAAAAAATCATAGGTACCTGCTACAAAATAGTTTCGTAATTCAATAAGGCAATTGCTACCATGACCGCTGCTATAATATCCGCTCGCTTCCAATTACAGGGTGCTCGTAAAGTCGAACTGTCGATATAAAACTAGTAGCACCCTATCGGTGGAGGATTTAATTGTTTGGCAGGAAACCCCAGCTTTGGAGTCAGGGGAAAACTGGTATTAATGTTTGAAACACATAACTAATGAGAACCGAATAGGTAGAGTTTCAATAACAGTTTTATAGTGATAGATACAGTGAAATTAGTTTGATACACTGACACCGATTTTAAGAAAGTTTTAAAAATGTTTATAAATGCTCGTTGGTAATAAATAGTGGTGAGCCAAATGGCGTGCACTTGGAGAGGCCTATGTCCAGCAGTGGACTGTTTGTTATAGGCTGATGATGATGAATCTTTACTATAATATTATAAAGCTGAAGAGTTTTTATGCTTGCTTGAACGCGCTAATCTTAGGAACTACTGGTTCGATTTGAAAAATTGTTTCAGTTTTAGGTAGCCCATTTATCGAGAAAGGCAATAGGCTATTATATCAACACGCAAACAAATAGGAGCGGAACATTAATGGAAAATGCGACGCAGACGACTTTACGCGGGTCAACTGGTTTCAAATAAATTGCTAATTACATCTTCTTAACTAGTAACATGCACTTTTATATAATGGCGTGTAAGTCGAGTAGAGCGAAAGAATTTTCTAACAAATAAAAAAATATACTAAAAATACGAATCAAAATTCAAATTTTTCGTAGGCGTTCGCTAATTTTGTTGTGAAATGTGGTACAAAATCATACCAAAATATCCCCTGTACGGTCAATGGTCAAACTACCCAGAAAACCTGTCAAAGTTGACATATGCTAAACTCCAAATGCAGTCTGCGTTTCTTGATACCTACAACCTGGGAGTTTTTAAGTCAAGAGTGAATAGGTTACTTCTAGGCAAGCGTGCTCCATCTTAGACCGCATCATCGCTTACCATCAGATGAGATAGTGATCAAACGCGTGCCTATCAAAAGTAAAGAAAATACATAAATCTGAAACTGGCTCTGGAGAACGTTCAGTAACTATATGTGGCAGCACAAAAGTAGGTACTATTGTCAAGAATATTTCACCAATAAGTTTCGAAATGGCAACGCTTAGAACATGCACGACGACTGTGCTATCTAAGCACAGTCATCTTGCATGTTCTAAGCAGAGCGTGCAGGAACTATAAGTGGCGTATTGAAGCTGCAATGTCAAGTATTCATAACCTTAAACTTTCGAATATGCAATACTAGTCATTTTGGGCGCCGAGTCACCTGCGTCCGTAGGAGAATACCCTTCAGCGAATCACTACACGCGGTCCCCGTGGTGGTGGTGCTAAACGGGTGACACTAACCGCCTCCGTGGTCTAGTGGTTATACCTACCTGATTCAGACCCAGAGGTCCCGGGTTCGATTCCCAGCGGAGGCAAGTTTTTTTCTCGGTTTGTTTGGTGGTAGGACTTGTTCTAAGTCCGCCTGGCAAGCTACCACCATCATGTCTAAGTCTGTCGCCATAACAACAATGTTAACAGCATTGTTGCGTTCCGGCAGTTAGAGGTATGATAGCCAGTTCCTCTGTGTAAGAGGATGCCGGGTGAAACTCGCTTCCATCTTCGGCCTAATCATCACTTTCTATCAGGTGAGATTTGGGCCAAGAGTTTCCGCGTAGACGGCATAGTAAACCGACCCGTTCCCTAGAAGTGGTTGAAAATTACTTCTTTTTTTTTTTTTGTGATGCGGTTGCTCTTGACCTTAGTCTTGGTCAGAAAGAACTTTTATGATCAACGCCTCACTCATACACTCAATATTTGGTTGAGTTTGGGAATCTCATCTTTATTTATTTATATACTTTATTGTACACCAAATGAAAAATACATGAAAGAAACCTTAAACTTACATCATCTCCCTAGCGTTTTCCCAACTACATTGGGGTCGGCTTCCAGTCAAACCGGATTCACCAGTATTTTACGTGGAGCGGCTGCCTACCATACCTCCACAACCCATTAACGGGGTAACACGGTACTCCTTGGCAAGACTGGTGTCAGATTTTCTGGTTTCTGATAATCCGTAACAACTGCCAAAGATCTACAAATGACAGCCGGGACCAACGGCTTAACGTGCTTTCCGAGGCATGGAGGAAACTCGATATGTTAAGATGGTCACCCATCCACAGACCAACCTTGGCAAGCGTTGCTTAACCTTGAAGATCGACCCGTGCGGCTGTTTTTATATAGCCGCGAGCTCCTAAAACTAACAAAACATACAATTGGCGGCCTTATCGCATTTTACGATCTCTTCCAGGCAACCTGGAACCATCTTTGGGACGGATCTGCCAAATACCAGCTTGAGTCAATAGAGAAACTAAGCTAAGGAGTGGAATTCCCTGCTGGAGTCTGTGCTTCCTGATAGCTACAACCTGGGAGTCTTTAAGACAAGAGCGACTATTCGCTCCTTTCGCCTGATGTGAGATAGCGGTCAAATGGATGCCTATAGATAATAAAAAGAAACGAGGCAAGAGCATCATTGGCAATGATAGGCTCGTCGAGTCGAAGGTCCAAAGTCTTGAGCATTGATGCTGAGTTTTCTACCGGTTGCATTTTGTGGAATGTGTGACGGAATAGCATAATTTAATTCCGATAAGCCCGTTCCATCATCAGACCACAAGACGAACGGCGATGCGCCATCCGTATATGGTGGACATCCCACCCACACAAACAAAACGTTTTGGTAACACATTCATAGTGCGTACAGCAAAGGAGTGGAATTCGCAGTGAGAGTCTGTGTTTCCTGATAGCTTCAACCTGGGAGTCTTTAAGTCAAGAGTGAATAGGTTACTTCTAGGCAAACTTCTCCGCATCATCGCTTACCATCAGGTGAGATAGTGATCAAACGCGTGCCTATCAAAAGTTAAAAAAACACAGTTAAAATAAACTGCGTGCCAACATATTGTTCCCCTATCAATAAAACGTCCTTCAAGCCATTCTACAAATTGATTCCACAAACACATCCCAAACAAAGCCGTTAACATTATCAGTAGCGCTCCATCAAATGGCACTACACAAACTATCCACCCATTGTCCAGGGTTCGAGTGCCGACCTTTGGACGCCCCCTAAAGCCAATTGCCCGTAAAATCGGCTAACCAAGTGGAAAATATATCCGACCGGAATTGGGCGATGGTGCCTTTTTCGTTAATACGGCGACCGAAGATCGGTCAGGGTACAGGCTACTGTGGTTGTGGACTTGAGACACCTATAAAATACGGAATTTTCCAGTAAGGACTGTTAAACCTATGCAGTCAAACTTTCAAAACAAAGTGTGTAGTCGTGGATAAAGATATCATTTAAAAATTAGTTGCTGATTTGAGTATTTTAGTAGTGGGTAGTGGTAAATGCTGTGACGTCAGTTGACAGTTGTAATGGCGGTACGTGGACAGAGTCGTATTGGAGAGTGGGGACTTTGCCGAGCGCACTTTGGCTTAAGACACCGACTCGAGAACGAAACTGTCGGTTTACCTATTTTAATTTAATTAAACAGACTTCTTTAATAATGTTATAAATGCGAGTTCTTCTAACTCAAAAGACAGATGTGTTGCTGTGGAGTTTGTTGGCCACTTCTTCTCCACAGCTAAAACACTAGGAATTGGTAACGGGCGCCCCGTTTTGGGGGACTGTATATTTGTAAAGTACTAGCACTCAGCCACAGTTAATAAAGAGAGTATTGAGTGTTTTATTCTACAATGATCCTGATACCACCGAACCCAAACGATGATGGCTCTATCGCTCAGCCGTCGCTGACGCCTTCATATATGTATTATAATGAGTAAAAATTTTAAATTTGTAAACCGCATCTTACTTTGGATTTAGAATCAGTGCTCCTAATTTTTATCATTTGTTATAGGGCACGGAGGCGAAGCCGAGCTATAAAACTACTGCTGGACCAGGTTTTTCACGTCTTTGTTAGCTAAGTACTATCTAAAACCCAGTAAACCAGTATTCATCACGGGTAATGCGATACTGGCAAGACTGATCTCAGAATTTACCCGTAAGGAGTGCCAGCACATTAGGGAATATGCACGCGATTTTTTTATTTATAATAGAATTACTTATAAGCTCCAATAAACACTCTAGAATTTTTTTTTAGATATCTTCACTAGCGATGAAGTTATAACGCTTCAAAGATTACTTTTAGAACGAGAAGTCCGACATGGAATTTGACGTCACATTACGTGACGTCCATACATCTGCCATAGAAAACAGCGTTTTCGCGAGAGGGACAGATATATTTGTTAAAAATAATTATATCTCGTTTGTTTTTCGAGCAATTTTGATTCTATTTCCACTGTTAGTATATTTTTGTATATTTTTAGATAAAGTGTTTAGATAATAAATATATTTTTTATGCATATTCCCTATTACTAAAGCTGCATTCCAAGAGACTAATGGCAGAGGGCCAATTCTACTAATATTTAAACAACTTTCGCATTCACATGTCAATCTCAAACTGTCAAAAAAGCCCTAATTTTCATACATTTTTGACAGTTTGCGATTGAGATGCGAATGTGAAAATTAGTAGATTTGGCACACAGAATGTAAAATATATTTGAAAAAGAGACCAGTAAGCTAATTCACGTAACTAAATAAGTTTTGTTGCAGTACAGTTGAAGTTAAGTTTCGATCAAAACAACGCTTTTCGTATTCTCTACCGCTGTCAGACACGGTCGCGTCAAGTTCGCGTCACGCGAGCGCAAAAATTCTACTGTTGCGCGTCTTTGGTGCGTGCTTCGGAACGCAACATGATCGGTATTCTACAATTTGTTCGACGTCTCAAAATGACAGCTTATAAGTTTAAGTTTATGTGATAATAACGTCATATTCATTGAAATGTAATCGATTCTATTCGATTTTTTAGTGAGTAATATGTTTTCTCTCCACCATACGTAAGTTTGGTCGAGTTTGGCTATCGTGCAGTTGACGTGCAGTTCACGCGCAGCTTACGCGCAGTTCAAAGATTACAAGAATACCGTTTATCACTCAAACTTAAACGTAACTGCAGCTGCACCAAAACTTCATCGGCGCGTCATAAAATTACGTGAATTAGCCCTCAGGCCAGACAGACGATGATAGTATAATGCTCGAAAAACACACCACAAATGAACGCAAAAAACAAACGAAAAAAGTCCCAAGTTCAGATACATGACAGTATAACCAATACTAAGGACAGCATTGCTCTTTACTGTTATGGAGGTCCTGTCCTTGATGACTCTTCTTTGAATACCACTGAACCTAATCATCGCCAAGGTTTATGAATGATAACGCTTTTAATAATACTTTTTGAACTTGGTGAAAAGGTGTTTTAAAGATACGCCGGATATCCAATGTGAGCACGGTGGCCCTGTTCAGTACATGAGCTTCACGTTAAAGTGCCCCAGTGTCCATACACCTGTCTTATTTTGGTGTTAATTAATGCCACCGATGTTGATGATTATAATTAATTTAAAATTTGTAGTTTTAGGTATTTTGCTGAGATTTTGATTTTTGTTGGTTGTTTTTAGGTTTGTTTTTGTTTATGTTAGGATGGACGCTTGGATAGGATGACAGTAGCGCCACACTTGTCAATGTCACCTACATATTTTGTCTTGTCTATGATGTGACCGCGGCAGAATTGTCAATTTTTTTATAGTGTCCGCTCCTTACACAGGCGGTAGTTTTAAGCTTAGTTTTTTTTTTGTTGTATCCCATTTTGTTTTATTATTTTTTAATTGTGTACCTATTTTATAATAATAAAATGTGCGTCTGTTTGGGAGACATAAAATATTTTTCTTTCTTTCTTTTTCTTACTGCAATATGAATTGGCAAGCGTGCTCCATCTTCGACCACATCATCGCTTACCATCAGGTGAGATAGTGGTCAAACGTGTATCAATCAATAGAAAAAAAAGGCCAAGCCTTGGGCAAAGTGGGTAGCCTGGGCACAGACGTTAGTATTTTGTCATGAGCTTCTCATACTAACTATACGAACTCATCTGCCTAGCCTTTTCCCAACAAGATTGGGGTCGGCTTCCAGTCAAACCGGACTCAGCTGAATACCAGTGCTTTACGTGGAGCGGCTGCCTACCAGACTTCCACAACCATTCACTGGGTAACACGGTACTTCTTGGTTAGACTGGATTCAGATTTACTGGCTTCTGACAATCCGTAATTACTGCCAAAGATCTTCAAATGACAGCCGGGACCAACGGGTTAACGTGCATTCCGAGGCACGGAGGAAACTCGGTATGTTAAGATGGTCACGCATCCACAACCTTGGCAAGCGTTGCTTAACCGTAAAGATCGAACCGTGTGGCTGTTATTATTTAGCCACGAGCTCCTCATACTAACTAACTTACTAAAATGCAAATAAAATAAGTAACTCAACGAGAATATAATCCCAACATTTCCGCACTATTCGTCACGTGCACTGGTATCAGTCTTTATCTTGTCCCGGGAGAAAAAATGGCGCGACCACCGACCAAGTTCCTGACCATAAATTCATTAGACACCGACGACATTTTTTTTAAACTCACGTCCGCGTTTTCTATGGTGAGACTAGAAGAGGCTTGTTTAAAATGCATTCATTATTATTTATTTACTCTACAGATTATAATAACTGTTAATTTCATAGCGAACCAAAAAGGAGTGTGTCAAGATCGTAGCAGGTGGCGTTCTGTCTGCCAGGGTGGCGGAACTTGTTTGAAAGAGTCACCGCAGTCCTGGAACTCAAAAAGCATTTGGAAGAACACGGATCGGTCGGTCGGTCGGTTCGGTATCGGTTTGGTATTTTAGTCAGGAAGAGTCTGACACTTCTTTCTCCGCCCTGAGCGGATTCGATGAATCGAAGACATTTGACAATATCCCATCCAGCAAATAGCTGGTGTTTTGTAGTTTCTGCCTACCCCAAGAAAAAAGGCATGATCCCAATTTTTATTTATTTAAAAGTACTGCCACATCACATACATCAAACACTAAAAAAAAAACTCAAAAAAATCTGATGCACAGGACAAAAGGCGTACATAGCGCTGAACAATATTGATTGCTGCCTTGAATTAACAAGATTCATAACTAATTTTAAACATAAACATAGTATTAAAGTAAAATACCATTTGTTGGAATAAATTACATAAATAAAAAAAATAAAAATATATTTATTTAAAGAAATAATAGATGAAACATTTAAATTGTACATGTCCAGAAATGGATTTACGACCAATGAAGGAGTATGAAAGAAGATACATAGCAAAATGTTATAAATGTCTCTTAAATTACTATTCAACGACAAACCGAACTTATTTGAAACATAGTTCACGTAAAATAATAATTAACAGCCGCTTCTAATAAAACGAACTCTGTGTTCCAACGCGTCGAGCGCTAAAAACTCCCCACTATATCATAATTTATTTATCCTGATGACCTCGCCGAGTGCGGCTCTGTCCCACCTAATATATACATTAATATAATACATTTAAAAAATATAATTTTATCTCACTCCCCTTATTGTTTCTCTCATTTGCAATATGGCGTTTTTTTTATCTCTTATACTGTTTAATGTCTTTTTTTCTGGGGTAATTAAAATTATTATAGGTATTTATTACAGCAGTAGGCCATTTTGCGTGTTTATTCGTACTCCTAATCGTTCTGTGTTTACATTAATTAGCAATGCTTTAGGAGTGTTCCCAGCTTTATTGCCTATAATAAATTTTCGACGGTTTGAATTGTTCAGTGTGTTATTTTATATTTTTTTAAACGTTAGAGGAAGTGCGGTAATGGTATTTGTCTAGATTTACAGTAACGGTATTGATGAAGATTATCAGGTATCTTAAATATTATAATGCTTGAGCAAATCTAATTCACATCAAACACTTTTTTCTAATAAAAAAGTAGATTCAAAATGCACCATGCATTACTAAGGTCAGTCAAATAGGGGTACTGCTAGATAACAAACTTCACCTTGATTAACATATTGATAACATCATCAAAAAGGCTTAAAGTATGTACGGGTTCGTTATGAGGTCAGCAACTGAATTTTAACACGCAAGCACTTATTCTCATCTCTATAAAGCACTAGTTAGATCTCAACTCGAATATGCAGTGGTGGTGTGGAACCCTTTTTATAATAAATACGTTAAGATGCTAGAAAGAGTGCAGCGCAAATTCCTTAGATCGATGCACTATAGGTGCCTATAAAAATGTTCTTAATAAATACAATCTAATGAGCCTGAAGTCTAGACGTTTATATCTAGAAATTATGTTTCTTTTCGACGTATGCTATAACAGGTATAACTGCTCTGAGATTACTAATAAAATATGCTACTGTGTCCCAAGAACTGTTATTCGACGAGAGGTGCGCGCACGTCCTCTTTTTGCTGTGTCCCATTGCCGCACCAATGCTGGTCTGCGGGCGCCTCTACGTCGCTTGTGCAAACACTATAATGACTTTTGTTCAGAAACTACAGAATTAGACTTATTCTCAGTGTCAGCAAATAGATTTCGTTCTGTTTTGTTAAAGAAACTTAAGGATTCCGATATATAGTTATTTGATCAGTCTTGTAGTCTTACTCGCATAGATTGTTCAAGTATAGTCACATGAATTGTATATGCTGTGGATAACGGTGTGAGTTTCACATTTGTAATATCTTTGTTTATATTATTTGCGCAGATATAATGTGTTACTGTTTGTTTGTCCCAAATAAATAAATAAATAAAATGAGATAGTAACAAAAAGTTCAATGCAAAGATAAAGTTGCAACGCCTCCAACGCCTACGAGACTTTCGTAGCAGCCTACGATATATTCGTAGGCGGCGTAGCACGTAGACCGTAGCGGATCAAAACATTACCAGTAATTTTATATGAGATCTAATCCAACCATTAGTAGGTCTACTAAAGTGATAATCTATAAGCGATTACGATTTTAAGAAAGTAAAAAGTGCTCATACATATTCGGACTCTTTGAGAATAATTATTGACATACGCTATCAAAATGGATCAAAGGACCTCGGCATTTTTATTTGGGTCCAGCTTGACACACTATTCCCAACCACTGCAACTCCTGAAAGCAAGAATTAACAGTGAACATTACCAGTAATTTTATATGAGATCTAATCCAACCATTAGTAGGTCTACTAAAGTGATAATCTATAAGCGATTACGATTTTAAGAAAGTAAAAAGTGCTCATACATATTCGGACTCTTTGAGAATAATTATTGACATACGCTATCAAAATGGATCAAAGGACCTCGGCATTTTTATTTGGGTCCAGCTTGACACACTATTCCCAACCACTGCAACTCCTGAAAGCAAGAATTAACAGTGACCACCACCAGAAAAACGCCAACGCTCAACGAGTCCTGGAAAAACGACTCAACTGTCTTCTCTCAATCCCGCAACGATAAAAACAGCGGAGAAGTAAGAAAAAAAATCCACTTCCTTCCTTATGCAGCAAAAGACAAAACAGAGCTAAGCCAATAGGCACCAAGCCGCTCAAACCAAATATCACACACCCAATTCAAATACAGAAACGGCTCACAACTCCACACTCCTTCAAATTGATTCTCACCTTCCAACGCTCTCAATTACCCACGGCATCTTAACTAAGTTTCGTCCAATATCTTGTAGATACGGCCGAAGTTCGGCAAGGTGGGCCGTTAATTAATAACAGCAATCACTGACCGCCGCCGGCTGTTATTGGGAGCTATCACAACATTTGGGTCATGAGTCTGCATCCTGATGTATACGCTGACGCACGGTCTTGATAGTTGCGAGTTTTTTGAGTGAAGAACATGTCATTTTGTATTGGGAAGAATGTGTTTTTGCAATAAGTTACTTCTAAATGCGACTGCGAAATCAATGTTGATTTTTTTTCTTTCTTTTAAAATATTGTGATCTAAATAAAATTTCATTGTTTACTTTTTGTTCATTGAGTTTTCTGATGCTTCAAATATCGATATCTTTTGACCAGATGTTTTACCAGCTACATTATCTTATGGGTTATGTTTTGCAAGAGTATAACATTTTATGTACAAACATAAAATTGTAAAATTCATCGTAGATATATTATTTTTATTCCAATACAATACCGCGTGTATCTGACATCGACGCACAAACGATTTCCATGGGTCCAGGGCATGATTCTGGACACCCTAGACTTAGAATATTTTGTCGGCTTTTTTCTAATTTTTTCGTTTTTTTTTTTCAAGGGTTTTTTTACTTTAGACTGCTCATAATCGTTATTCTGACCTAACCCAATGAGATTTTTAATAAAAAAATAGTTAATAACTACTTTCACTAAAAAGAGCAATCTGAATAAAACCACAAATAGATATCAGCTCAGCTGAGCCTATACCTATTTGTGGTACTCTTGAAAAAAATGAAAAAATGAGAAAAGAACCACGAAAAATTCCAACACTGGGGTGTCCAGAATCATGCCCTGGACCCATGGAAATCGTTTGTGCGTCGATGTCAGATACACGCGGTATAATGATCATTCTTCCGTTGTTCTATACTCAGTCGCCTGTACAATGGTTTTAAAACCTTCGAGTAATTAAATCAATTTGGCTGACTAGAGTAAAGTAGTACTAGTGAATGTCGGTACTACCTGTCCGCACCACCGCCGTCTAGAACTGTCGCTAGAGCCGAATCTCCAGTATGTCTTACTATAAGGATGTTCAACGACCTTCTGACTGCCGATCCTGAATGTGTTTTTTGATGAATGGAAAAAAATAATGCGAGCTTGTCTGGTGTTCTGTGAGAGACCGTATGCGAGGGTGTCCACTATTTCATGTTAACTTCATATTGCAATTTCAAATTAGCACATTTTGAATCGTGTTATGATTTTTTTCTGTTAAATGTAATTAGATTTGTACCGTTTTAATTAAGTATAAATAAATAAATACAGATTTTCTATTGGAATCTTTAGGAAAGCACTCAATTTTACCAAAGTATCAAGACCTACGGTAGCTATTACATCCACACGAGTCAGTCGCTAATAGCCGACGGGTGCAATCACGGGCGACCTCCAGTTTTGCAGCTGTTTGCTTGCGATGTAGTGCTCGTGGATCAATTACACTGTTCATTTATAATCAAAACATAGTCTCTAATGTTGGGTAGATTCACTTGATTTGATTTGAGTTTTTGGTAAGATGTTAAATTTCTATTATATAAAATCTTACCAAAATATGAGGAGCTCGTGGCTAAATAATAACAGCCACACAGGTCGATCTTCAAGGTTAAGCAACGCTTGCTGAGGTTGATCTGTGGATGGGTGACCATCTTAACATACCGTTTCTCCGTGCCTCGGAAAGGACGTTAAGCTGTTGGTCCCGGCTGTCATTTGCAGATCTTTGGCAGTCGTTACGGATTGTCAGAAGCCAGAAAATCTGACACCAGTCTTAAATTGTCACCCAGTTAATGGGTTGTGGAGGTCTGGTAGGCAGCCGCTCCACGTAAAATACTGGTATTCAGCTGAATCCGATTTGACTGGAAGCCGACCCCAATATAGTTGGGAATAGGCTAGGCAGATGTTATATTTCTATAATAAGACAAATCATTCGTGCTAAACATAGTGTTAAACAATAAAGTCGTTATTAAAAAAATGTGTTTCAATATTTCAGCATCTATATGATTCTTGTGAAAATCTTACTTCGTCAGCTAAGTTTCAACGGTGGGTAAGATGTTTACAGAAAAGACCAGCAGATTCGCCCAATTACATCAATGAACAATTAGAATTAACCAACTTACCACCGGACTCTAAAACGCCATAACACCAGTTTTAAAGAGTTATTTTTGTATAAATCTAGAATTTTATGTTGGTTGGCTCACTAAAGTAACAATTAAACCATTTGACATCATTTTGACTGTCAGTTAGCAAACTTTTTGTTTATTTGCATAATAGGAACAATTCCAAACCCGGCAGAAAATTGCTAGAATGTAACCGATACCCAATCTTCCCGATAACCCTTTCACCGCCAAAAAAACTTTCCAAAACCAAATTGAATCACAAAAAATCCCCAATACTTATCTCCGATCAAAATTCACGAAAACCGGGGACAATAAATTTTAACTTTTTAAGTTTAACTGACCGAAAATCAAGTCAAACAGAAAAGGGTTTTTAAAAGAAGAAATCATCTTTAATCTGAGCAACCAACCGTGGTTGAGGGTTGGCGAAATACCAAGTGATGCGTGTAAAACGATTAAAAATGTTATCTTAGAAAAATGGCTGCCGCCCCCCCCCGCCTCCCCTCGGACGATCGGGGATTTCATTAATGTTCAAGAATTTATGATGTAAAGGGGTAGACTGCCTGATACATTTTTTTTTTCTTGAAAATGGGTTTGCTCTTGACACTAGTCTAGGTCAGCGATGACAGAGACAAAGTCTACGATAGAGCGAGCTTACCCAGAAGTAGCTTGTTCACTCTAACTTTGAAAAGATTAGGGTTGTAAGCATTCGGAAACACAGACGCAGGCAAAGAGTTCCACTCCTTTGCTGTGCGCATTATGGAAGACGCTTGGAAGCGCTTAGTGGGAGTTGGTGGAATAGCAACAAGGTAGGGATGATAAGTTGCAGTGCGTCTGGATGTCCGATGGTAGAAGGGGGCTGGTGGGATGAGGTCGTGGGGACATTTTTCAAAGTGGTGGTTTTAATGTAAGTTTCTGTCTTTGGGAAAAGGATTTTGATAAGGCAACGGTATTTATTTTAAATTTTGGCAGCATAGTTTAAGTGCCAAATATGAGCACGTATACTTTGCTTTGCTTCATCTTAGAGATCGATCATCGAATCACTAGGATGCGTGTGAAACGATTCAAAATGTTATCTCAGAAAAATGGATTTCCCCCCTCCTCCCCTCGGACGATCGGGGAATTCATTAATGTTCAAGAGCTTATGGCATAAAGGGGTAGACTGCCTGCTACATTTTTTCTTATTAGATCTCGGATTATTTAATGCGTTGTATAAAGTGGTGGTTTAATGCAAGTTTCTGTCTTTGGGGAAAGGATTTTGATGAGGCAACGGTATGGAATATAATTTTAATTGTTAGCTAATATATGACATGCTTTAAAATTGTTAACGAATGTATTAATTTTATTTTGTCCTAGCTGTGTCGCAATTACAGCCGGATAAACTTCAAAATGTTTCTGGTCTCCACTAGGAGACCAAGTACTAACTTACTTGGAAATTTTTGGTGCTAACAATCCCAGCCTAAAAAATACTTTGAAATTTTTAGTCTCTTGGTATTTGTTGACCTTTAGTAGTCACAATTTACCTTGGAAAAATCAAATCAGATCAAAATATGTAATCCTAATAACATATTTTTTTATTGTAAAAGTTAAAAAAGTTTTAAGCTGTTACCTTTTATCTTTTGCACGGCTATACTTATTTGAGCTACTAAAGCTCGTATTCTGGATCTGGCCGTTTTTGTATCTCAGGGTACGGACCCTGAGATACAAAAACGGCCAGATTGGTGCCGGGGTTGCGGAATTTGTTCGAAAGAGTCACCGCGGCCCTGAGAGCGGGAGGAGTCATTTGATGATTTCCCATCCTAAAAAAAAAAAAAGGGTCCGTAATTAGTGCCTAGCTTTAAACCCATTATAAGATCTTGACACATTACATTATGGAATACAAATAAAGATGAATATGAATAAACTAGCTGACCCGCGCAACTTCGTGTGCGTCACATTTTTCATTACTGCTCCGCTCCTATTTGTCATAGCGTGATGATATATAGCCTATAGCCTTCCTCGATAAATGAGCTATCTAACACTGAAAGAATTTTTCAAATCGGACCAGTAGTTCCTGAGATTAGCGCGTTCAACCAAACAAACAAACAAACAAACAAACTCTTCTGCTTTATAATATTAGTATAGATTTTGGCAGCATAGTTTAAGTGTCACATATTAGCACGTACTTTGCTTTGCTTCATCTTACAGACCGTCGATCAGCGTTATAATATCAACAGACGTCCTCATCTTACTAAGAGCATTCATGTATCTTTTCTTAATTGTTTGGCAAGTAATTTTCTTCGTATAATTAGGAAAGACTTAGCATGCACTTACTTTGGTTACTTAAAGTTACTAGACATTATACTGTTGCACAATATACATCCATACCAACAAAACAAAGCACACAAAAAGCAAAGGTGTGGAACTCTCTGCCTGCGTATGTGTTTCCGAACTCTTAAAACCCTATTTTTTTTTTCAAAGTTATAGTGAACAGTCTAGTTCTGGGTAAGCTTGCTCCATCGTAGACTTTGTCTCTGTCATCTCTGATCTACACTAGGGTCAAGAGCAAACCCATCCCAAATAAGAGAAAAACAAAATTGAAATACATCCATTACGCGTACAGCTAAGAAGTGGAGTTCGCTACCAGAGTCTGTGTTTCTTGGTAGCTACAACCTGGAGGTCTTTAATTCAAGAGTGAATTCATTTAAGGCAAACGGGCTCCTTCACCTGCCATATCATCGCTTTCCATCAGGTGAAAAAAAAACAGCAACCTTGCTACAAAAATATTTTTTTTCAAAATTAAATCTTAATAAGCAGTCGCCCAATCCACCGACAATCCATAACTCGAAAGGGTCCAAAATACAAGCATAAGTAATATCAAATTATGAGCAAAAGTAAAGACTTCATAATTTAAAATATGCACAAAGAGTGAATTAGCGTGTAGACATAAATAAAAATTAAGGGTTACCCAGGTAGGGGGGTTACCCTTTACCCCACCTAAATATAATTAAGTATAACCCAATAAGCCTTTCGCCACAAACAAAAGCAAAAACCTACGAAATTTTATTATCATTATTTGCATATTAAAATAATTATAATTATGCGGGACGGATAAGAATGGGGGCTGTTTCCCCCGATTTAAATCCGAGGTATAGGATATATAACTCGCTGAGAGCTGTGAATTTGTTTATTAGTTTGAGTTATGTACCTGCTTCTGCTTGCTACTGAGCCCCTTTTCGTACAAGACGCCGATGGAATTACTTCGGAAACATTCACGACAGTATTGCTTTAGGAAAACTTATATCTTACTGTAAAACAATAGTGTACCTACGAGAATTTAGTGTACTTACTTACACTAAAAATATTGTTCTGAAACTCTCAAATCGTTAATTGCAATCTATAATGTACATACAGGTGCATAAATAAATCATAAATCACATTTATTTAGCAAATTTATAGGTTACTTGTAACTTTTTACCCGTCAATATTTTTGGTCATGTTTTTCTAGATGAGGTCGATGTTTCCTAGCTGACTACCCTGAGAAGAAACACCGAAACAAACTCAGAGGTGCTAAATAGGAACAGTTCATGTACACTGTCGGGCACAGAAAAATGTTTAATAGTTAGGAGAGAGAGTGTACAGAAAGTCTAAAAAGGCAACTATAGTAGAATCAGCCAGCACATCAAACTACTCGAAACCGTCAAATTTTCCCAATCAACCTTGAACCTAATACTTTAGCCATAAAGATGAAAATAAAATGTGTCAGATTGAATAATCTTATTATATATAAATCACGTGTCACGTTGTTCGTCCGCGATGGACTCCTAAACTACTTAACCGATTTTAATCAAATTTGCACACCGTGTGCAGTTTGATCCAACTTGAAAGATAGGGTAGCTTACATCTCAATTTGTTGTTGCAATATTATTTAGGAGCGGAAAATGTGACGCAGATGAAGTTGCGCGGGTCACTGCATCTAGTAAATTATATAAATGATATTTATTTTGTAAGTAAGTTGTACAATGTACCTAGACATAACACTTTTACACATCACTTTTACACCTACATAACACTTTTACACATCAATCTTTTTTGGTCATTTTAAACTAGATGAGGCCGGTGTTTCCTAGCTGACTGTTCTGAGAAGAAACACCGAAACAAACTCAGCGGTCGAAGTCACTTTAAAAGTCCATACAATCGTACTGGTAACCGTCCTCATATTCACAATACGTTGTATGAGGACCATGCAGATTAGTGTTTGAAATAGTCTTTTGAGGAAAGAACCACACAGATTTGAGTGGGCCTGTCCAGTCAAGGCAAGCATTGGTCAGTAGTCGATTAGTTCAACTTAGAACGAATAAGACATCGTTAAAAATAAAAATAATGACCCACATAGTCCCCATTTTCACAATAGTGAATTAAAATAAAAAAATAGTAATACTATTACATGATTACTGTTGTATGATTAATATTATATAATAAAATATTCAGGATAGCTTTGTCATCATTTTTGTTTTTGTTATTTAGAAAGTCAATAAATGTATGTGGTTCAATGACAGTTATTGCACGGGTATCTGACGTCTACCATACAGCCAACATAACCATGAGCACAATCAAATAAAAAGTAAACTTACAATGGCGCCAACCAACATATTGCAATAATTATAAAACACCTAATTACGCAAATCCACTAAAAGCCGTTAAGAGAATAGGCTAGATTCCATAATCCACAAATTGCAAAACTATTTAGTCCGTCAGTTAGAGAATTGAAAAATAATGGACACGTATTTTTTGTTTTTGTAAATCAATGAATATTGACATCAAAACTCGGGAGTGGGTGATCGTGACGTCACGACTCACTAAAAATTATGCGAAGGTGTGACGTATTGAGATTTTTATAAGCATCGTAACTTCGTCAATTTTGGTTCTCGTATTAAAAGAAAAAACACAGGTCAAATATTTTTTGATAATCTAACTGACGGACTAATTAAATTTTTTCAGGACACAAGCCCATTTCTTGACGGTTTAATCCTACTTCCTACTAATATTATAAATGCGAAAGTTTGTGAGGATGGATGGATCGTTGGCTGAATAAATGTTTGTTACTCTTTCACGTCAGAACATTGGCACAGAGGTAGATTATAGTCTGGAATAACATATACTTTCAATCCAGGGAGTATGGGATAATCTATAATTATATAAAAAAATATCCCAAGGGGACATACGCATTAAAAATTCATTTTGATGTTTTTTTTTTCATTTCGACGATTTTTTTTTTCATTTTGACGTTTTTTTTTTTCATTATGACGTTTTTTTTTAAAGTTTGACGTTGCTCTTATTTTCAATTTAATTCGTATTTTTAGTTTACACCTTTTCATGCAATAGTTGTATATTAAATGCTGTTATTGTCTGTAAGCCTAGCGAGCTGATGACTTGTGTCACCGTGACGGTATATTTGTCTCTTTCGCTATTGTGAAGTGTAACAGAGAGATACGGTGACACGGTGACAGGAGTCACTGGTGCACGCCTAGCCTTAGTGTTGCAACACTAGAATATTTTTCTTAATAATGCTTGTTACATTAAAAGGGTATACAATGTTGATGATCCTAATAAATAAATAAAATAAAATAAAATTTCCAAAATTCTGCCAGAATCTAATATGTATTTAACATTTAAACACCGAATCAACCCTCACACTTTCTCAATTTTTTTCTACCTATCCGAAGTTGATATTAACCCTTTAAAAGCGGGGGTTGCTTGTAATTTTTCATAATTTCACGCGCAGTGCCCTCTGCTTGGACACAAAGAACTGAATCAAGTAACATGACCTCAAAAGGAAGACCCGGCCATAAATTACATTATAATATAAATTAATATGGTCACACTATGAAAGAGGTTAAGTTGGAATCGCGTTTTTTATTCGTAAGGTTCCGCCGTATGCATGTTTTTTTTTTATTGAGATTGTTATTTTAATCAGTAGTATTCAAGCAATTTTGATTTCATGCAATATAATAATAAAGTTTAATTTTCTTATAAGTTTAGGTTGTTATAGTTGTACAAGTTTTGTTTTTAAGAATAACAGCATTGTTAAAATAATGCAATTGATTTTAATAATTTTTATTCATGAAATATAAAATTTAAAAATATTATTAATATTATTTATAAATAACTTAACAGAATAAACGGACACATAGTAACTAATTACCATTCTTAGCGAAATTAGTAACTAAATATATTTGAAATATGAAACTGAATGAAATACCCACACGATGAACACTTCACACATTTCCTAGTGCGAGACAGATCTCTAAAAATATATTCTTTGATACCAACTTTGCATGAATTTGAACGCTATATCACGAGTTTTAAAATTAACTTTCCTTTGACACCTATTTTTATTATAAAACTTGACTCCGGAAAAGTCAATTCATGAATGGGTCACGTTTGTAAAAGAGAAGATTATTTATAAATGGAAGTTATATTAATTTTAAAATTAATGTTAATATAACGTAATGATTTCTCGTTTCTCGGGGCTCGGCTGAGTTGTCCTTTCACGGGGATACACGTACCCCCGCGGCGGGACGGCACAGGCCGCCAGGCATTTCTTCTCGTGCAACCGAGCGGGTGGGCAGGTTGCGGATAGCCCAGCTCCGGCTGGGGAACCGCCATCTGACTACTCGATGTCGATACCCCGGCCGGAGTGTCTTGAATAAGACTCCGGACAAGAGAAGTTTCCCGAAAGCCAGTACCTAGGCCTAGGGTCAACCTTTTACCCCACTTCCTTAATTTCACCCACTCCAAACTCCATTCCCTCCTTGCTCCCAGTTTTTTCCCATCGGTCCAGGAATCGAGGTTACCCCTCGGTAACCTCGATTCCAAAAAAGCCCAAAACAACCCCAACCACAACATCATGAAGCATCATCAGCAAGTTAAAAAAACTACCCAGGTGGGTCCCGGCCAAGCCGGGGAATCCCACACCGACACGTCGGTCAGCTCCCATCGTATTCTGGGGGGGAGCAACCTACTGCCTAATGATAACGCGCCTTCAGCGCGATCGGCTGCTCTTACAGCGCCACCAACAGACGACAACACAAACTCGGCAGCGACTAACGCGCCCCTAACACCGACAACGGCTGCGACACACGCGCCAACCCCCACAGATCCGGCTGCTACTCAAGCGCCACTACCGACACAGACGAAGCTGTCCGCGAGCGCCTGGCAACAGTGCATTGTCCGGAACAGCTTCAGGAACAACCCAGACCATGACCAAAGAGATACGGGGGAGGCTGCCTGTTCAGGTGGTTCCATCTCGATCCCTTCGGGCGAAGTACGCATGCGTAAGCGCGAAAAAGCCTTAGCTGGGGAAAAGAAACACGGCGACCGGACGCGCACAATCTGCGAAGGCACTAGCCAGCGCGGCGCGCGAATGGTTGCCATAGAGCAAGTACGCGACCAGCCGCGAGTCCGCGAAGGGTTAGCCCAGCGCGAAAAGCGGCCGGACGCGGAAACGCGCGACCGGGGACGAGTCCGCGAAGGGGAAACCCAGCGCGAAAAGCCCTCGGAAGCGTTGGAACCAACCGGAACGGAGAGCCGGAACCCTGACCGAGACGGACCCGACACCAAACGACCGACACGGAAAAGAGGGAGGGGGAGAAGGTCCGGAACTTCACACGGGGCGGACCGGGAGCCGGGAGCTGTTCTGGGCACCTCCGAGCCACAACCTGGGCCGAGCGGCTTAGGGGCGGCAAAGAGGGAACGCCCGGACGATACAGCCTCGCCAAGCACACTCCAGGGGAACCCGAAACGTGTGAGGATCCAGACCACTCAAGGGGAGCAGAGAACCTACGCGCGGGCAACAAAGGATATCCCGGCGCGGCTCGCCGTAGCGATCTGCTTCCCCCCCCCCCCCCTCACGAGACCTGACACAAACTGAGGCGATCTACGTTCGGACTGAACTGACGAGACTCGTCCTTGAGGCTGACACGACACAACCACTCCCGGCCTTCCGCGGTTACCCCAGGGTAGCGGATGGCACTGTGCAGATGTGGTGTGAAGACGACAACGCCCTGACTTGGCTTAACCAGACTGTGCCGCAAATGAGACTCCCAGACACTGATCAGACACTGACCGTCATGCGACAGGACGAGATACCGACCCGTGTCCGAGCCGCGCTCTTTGTTCCCCAATATAATGGGGATATAGCGCGGCTCCATAGTATTCTGATTCGTCAGAATACTTGGTATGACATAGGGAGGTGGTCTCAGTACAGGGCAACTTCGGTCGGCGGGGATAACCACGGGACATACTTGACCGTGGGAATCCCGGCCGATGAAGTCAAGAAGGTCCTGGGGCGGAAGCGGCGTATATCGTACGCCCTTGGCTCCATATACGTCCGCTTCTACTCCGAGATCCAGCTCTCTGACGTCAGGACCGGCACCAAGACTGACACGGAGACGAAGACGACCAAACCGACCCCGACTGACGACCGAGACATGGCACGACTGGAGGAGGAAATGGCGAGAGCAGCCATGGCCGATGCAGACGTCGACCCTGCTCCACCCACATCACCCGGGTGGTCATCGCAGCTGCTCGCATCCTCACCCACCCGCGACAACTGGCCCGGAACGGAGGAGGGAGGTGGACTATCCGATGGATCTGTCTCCTAATTCCACAACATCGGCGTTGCCGCCTACACCTAACACCATCCAGATCATCCAGACAAATCTCCAGCATAGCCAGGCAGCCACGGCTAGCCTGCGCAGGGCACTGGAGGTACATCCCCGAACAATCGCACTGATACAAAAGCCGTGGATCAGAGGCGACAGGATATGCGGCCTTGGAAACATCGGAGGTAAACTAACACTTAACACGCATAATGCCCAAAAACCACGAACTTGCATTTACACCCCCAAAGACGTGACTATCGCGCCCCTAACTCAATTCTGTTCCAGAGATCTCACAGTGATTAGACTCCACACCGGCAGCGATACCCCGGATCTCGTACTGGCATCAGTCTACATGCCCAGCGATGACGAGAACTGTCCACCGAAGGAGATGACTGATCTGGTCCAACACTGCGAGACCGCCAATCTGGACCTGATCATCTGCACCGACGCGAACGCCCACCACCCACTTTGGGGCAGTGAAGTATCGAACACCAGAGGTGAGACCCTAACCACATATCTATTCTCGACTACCCTTAATATCGTGAACCATGGCTCTGAACCCACTTGGGTCACTGCCAGGGGTCAAACGATTATAGACCTTACTCTAGCAACAGAAAATGCAACTAACCTTATCTCGAATTGGCGAGTATCCGACGAGCCCTCTTGCTCCGACCACAGGAGAATTCGCTTTACTTTAGTTGCCAAAACAAAAGAGCCCACACCCCGGCGAAATCCGCGACGCACCAACATACCTGAATTTAAACGCCTTCTAGCCTCTTTACTAGCCAAACATCGAATACCCCAAACCTCGATAACGGACTCCTCTGAAATAGAAACCACGGTAACAAAACTAACTGACTACATAATAGAAGCGTATCACGCCTGTTGCAAACTAAAGCCAACAAACGCCAGGGGTAAGGGTAACCCCTGGTGGAATGCTGAGCTTGGCAAACTCAGAAGCACATTACGCAAACAATTCAATAGAGCAAAAAACAGTAGACTTCCAGAGGATTGGGAGACATACAAAACTACCCAATACACTTTCAAAAAGCATATCAGAACCGCCAGTAAAAAAGCCTGGCGGAACTTCTGCGAATCCATAGAATCAAACAATGAGGCCGCTAGAGTGCGGAAAATTCTATCAACTGAACACTTCCGCACTCTCGGCGCACTGAAAAAACCAGATAACTCCTACACACGAACAGATCACGAGACAAGTAGGGTGCTTCTGGAAACGCACTTCCCAAACTGTAACCTTTTAGAGGACAGGACGTGGACGGGCGACTCGGGACGGCCCCCTACTGACCAGGACTGGTCTACAGCACGTAATATAGTGACAAAAGAACGAATAACATGGGCCATAAAGACCTTTCAACCATACAAATCCGCAGGTCTAGATGGCATTCTTCCCGCCTTACTACAATGGGGGGAGAGTGTCATAACACCATGGTTGATAGCAGTCTACCAAGCCTGTATAGCACACCGATATGTACCTCTAGCATGGCGCGAGGTCAAAGTCATTTTCATTCCTAAACCTGGAAAAACAGATTACACACAACCCAAAGCATATAGACCAATAAGCCTAACATCCTTCCTACTAAAAACCCTGGAGCGGCTCTGTGATAGGTACATTAGGGATGGGCCCTTGTGCAAATATCCGCTACACAGACAACAACATGCCTACTCCACGGGGAAATCCACGGAATCTGCACTGCACAGCGTAGTCTCAAAGATCGAATGTGCGATAAACCACAAGTGCTCTTCACTAGCTGCCTTCATTGACATTGAGGGCGCCTTTGATAAAACCATGTTTAGGAGTATTAGCGCGGCCCTTGGAAGGCACGGTGTAGACACAACCCTGAGTGGATGGATCACAAACATGCTCAAACAAAGAGCAGTACAAGTCACAATAAATAACACAACTCGGGCCATCGTGGCGAAAGGTTGCCCCCAAGGGGGCGTCCTATCGCCACTACTATGGAACCTCGTCGTTGATAATCTTATCAGTAGACTCAACGATAAAGGCTACTTCACCGTTGGCTACGCTGATGACATAACCATAATAATAAAACGGAAAACATGAGAACACACTATGTAATCTCATGCGCCAAGCCTTGAAAATAGTAGAGGATTGGTGCAGAGAATACGAACTGGCAGTGAACCCCACCAAGACTGAACTAGTTCTCTTCACCAAAAAGAGGAAGTTGCTACCACTAGCATTACCACACTTCTTCGGAACCACCCTAAGCCTCTCAACTGAAACCAAATACCTGGGAGTCTATTTGGACAAGCAGTTGAACTGGGCAAAGCACACTGAATTCACCACCACAAAAGCCAGTATTTGCATGTGGCAATGCAAACGCATGCTAGGTAGGAACTGGGGGATTAGCCCCAGTATCACCTACTGGCTATACACCACGGTTATTAGACCAATAATCACATATGGCTCTCTAGTCTGGTGGCCCAGGACCGACCTGAGCACGGCACAAAAAGACCTTGAAAAACTGCAACGTCTTGCCTGTGTGGCAATCACTAGTAGCATGAAAACAGCACCCACTGCGGCCCTGCAGGCCATGCTGGGACTACCACCACTGCACCTTATAGTGCGAGAGGTGGCGGCCCTAGCGGTCTTCAGGCTCAGCGCATCTGGAACCTTAGGTACAGACTCTAGAATAAAGCACACGCGCATCATGGAAGATGCTGTTAAACGACAACCCATGATGACATCACCCAACGATAGAGTTCAAAAAACGCACCACTTTAAGAAACATTACAACATAGTCCTAGCAGAGGAATTGGACGACCACTCAGGTCCCAACGAGCTAAGAATCTATACTGACGGATCAAAGACAAGTACTGGTACGGGAGTTGGAATTTACTCCAATGACCTCAACATTAAAATATCCAGATCGCTAGGTAAGCTCAACACCGTCTACCAGGCGGAATGCGTGGGCATTATCCTGGCAGTTCATGCCATAGAAGCCAGGGAAGTCAAGGACACCCACATCCGGATACTTTCCGACAGTGCCTCAGTCCTCCAATCACTAAAGAAAAGCTACACTACCTCGAAACTCATACAAGAATGCCACAATGCACTCGAACACGTCACGGTGGCCAACCGCAACACCGTGACGCTGCAGTGGATAAAGGGACACAGCGGATCACTGGGAAATGACGCGGCCGATGAACTGGCCAGGAGGGGATCTGGTGCCGTGGCTGTTGGACCCGAACCCATAGTACCGCTCCCCTTCGTCCAACTGCGCACATGGCTGCGTGAACACACCCACAAACAAGCGGAACGCTGGTGGGCCTTGGCACCAGGCTGCAGGCAGTCCAAGGAAGCCATGCCAAACCTGGACCGAAAACTAACCAGGCGCCTTCTGCGACTGGATAGGCGGAGCCTGCGAATGGTGACGGGGACCATCACCGGTTACTGCTCATTAAATAAACACTTGCACACGATAGGCATAACGGACAGCCCTCTATGCAGAGCATGCATGGAGGGGGAAGAAACGGTATCGCACGTACTCCTTGATTGTGAGGGCGTCGCCGAAATACGGCAGCAAACTATAGGGTCACCAAACTTGCTCACAGATATCCTGAACACGCCGAGAAAACTTATCTGTTTCTGGAGGGAGGTTGGATGGTTGGAGTGACGGCCGCCATGGCTCACGTACAATGGTCCAACATCAAGACTAAGTGCGGAAACCAAAACCCCCTAATAGAATAGAATAGAACGTAATGATTTGTTATATACACTACCGTTAAAAAGTATTTGGCCATCAGAAAGAAGCCTTTTTGGGAGAAGAGTTTTTGGGGGCCGAGTCACCCGCGTCCGTAGGAGAATACCCTTCAGCGAATCCCTACACGTGGTACCCGGGTGGTGCTAAACAGGTGACACTAACCGCTTCCGTGGTCTAGTGGTTAAACCACCTAATTCAGACCCAGAGATACCGGGTTCGATTCCCAGCGGGGGCAAATTTTTTGCACGGTTTGGTTGGTGGTAGGACTTGTTCTAAGTCCGCCTGGCAAGCTACCACCATCATGTCTAAGTCTGTCGCCATAACAACAATGTTAACAGCATTTTTGTGTTCCGGCATGTAGAGGTATGATAGCCAGTTCCTCTGTGTAAGAGGATTCCAGGTGAAACTCGCTTCCAACTTCGGCCTAATCATCACTTTCCATCAGGTGAGATTTAGGCCAAGAGTTTCCCCGTTTTGCATAAAAAAAAAGAAAAGTATTCTGTAAAGTAAGTAAAAGTTTAAAGTAATCAATCCACTTTGTGCTAATTGTAAATATTAATCGGTAGTTTTAAAACAGCTTTTCTTTGTGTTTTTGTCCAAGTCCAATTACATTAGATATCATAAAAAAAAACAAAAAAGTTACAAAATGTGCGGAAATTCGAAATTGTATTAAGAAATGAAAATACGTTAATTAAATACGTGTTCAATACTTTTTGGAAAAGTATCTGTATTTTTTTTGTCATCTACCTTCTTATTAAAGTGATTCCTAAGTTTTTCAGTCATTTTGCAGTAAACCTGCACAGAATGCACCTCGTTTATATACAATAAAACGATTCCTATTTCCATACGCCGCAAGAAATGCTTTCACTAAATCTAACTCCTGTATTTCCCAGTCCCCTATTTAGCGTACTTTAGCATAGTTTAGTGCTGCGGGTTCCCCTGTTTCGGCGCAAGTTTATGGGGAATTAGATCTGTTTCCTGCGTCTGGCTCGCTGCATCGATTGGCCAGGTCGCAGGTATATAAATTAGTTTTTACCAGTGAGACCTGTTTTCACAGCAGTATAATCCACCATAAATTTAGTTGTGGCTTTTTTCAGTTTATTTTAACTTTTGATTTAATATATTGTTTTAAAATTTCATGGTAAATAACATTAGAATAGTTCATAATATATCGGGATTGCTACCATGTACCCTTTTTATTTGCGAGTGTCCGATATTTCGGCACTGTTGCAAGCGCCATCATCACGGAGTAACTAGTGACCATGACTGTTAGTGGTCATGAAAGTTTAAAACAATATGAGGATAATCTATTACTTAATCACCATTTTAGCTGAAAGACGTCCACCTTTTACGCGATCAGACTCTAGCAACTATCTAAATAAGTTATTTAACTGGCTTTAAGGTTTGCTTTTCGCTGGATATAATGATTCACAGGTCAATTGTAACATATTGGTGTAACTTTTGTAAAATAGGACATAAAATTCGTGTCAAAAAAACATAAAATTTGTTTTCTATTTCATCAGCTATATTTAAGGGAGGATTTCATTAATTTGAAACTGAACGCGATCAACATATGAAACACGATTACAAGCTGTCAGTATCATTATCTAGTTACTTAGTTTGTTTGTTTGTTTGTTAGTTAGTTTGTTTGTTTGTTTGTTTGGTTGAACGCGCTAATCTCGGGAACTACTGGTCCGATTTGAAAAATTCTTTCAGTGTTAGATAGCCCATTTATCGAGGAAGGCTATAGGCTACATATCATCACGCTAAGACCAATAGGAGCGGAGCAGTAATGAAAAATGTTACGCAGACGACGTTGCACGGGTCAGCTAGTTTTCTATACAGCAAAAACGCTTACAGTTTCATTGGTGAAATCCACCCTAAATCAGTGTCGGATTATAATTCACAGCAATAGTTTACAGCCAGCCATAAATGTTCCCTATCTCTGCAGCAAAACTTTACACTTCTTCCCAGAAAAAAAGGCTACACAAAACAAATCAAAACACATCCGTACTCCCAAGTCGATCGTTTTACCAAAGGGTAGAGGAGGGTAGTTGGCAATCGGATAATAATATATATATTTTCGGTCCATATTCCGTGGAAGTGCTCAAAATATGATATACTGCGGATAAATCGGTAGCGACTGCCCTCAAGGGGGTGTTTACATCGACAGGGGTAGTTTCAACCCCAGGAAGTTGGGACAAAGTATTTTTCGATAGTTTTCAGTTCGATGTTTTTGTGAAAGTTTTTTTTTTGTTTGGTTTTGCGTCTTACCGTTTCCTGGTACAGACAGGCTCAGTCTATAGATCGCAAATAATTTGAAAGCAAACCTTGTTGTTTAAAAATTAGTCAACGGAAATTGAAACCTTCGCAATAATCGACCAAACATTTTGACCACTGTTATAAAAAATCTTTACTTAAAAAATCCTTAGAATTTCCTAGAGCAAACAGCAGCAAAAAAAAAGCAGACAAAAATAACTATATCTTCAGACTATCCTCGACCCATTTCAACCAACAGTCAACTTGACATTTTATCTACAAACAAATAATTCTCAGGTACAATATTCAAATAGCTTCAGTAAAATGACACAATCGTTTTTCTACCCTACAGCAAAAAGGGTAGCGTACAGATCTGCCAAATAAAGTATAAAATATGATCTCTCAATATCAACCGTGCACTGGCTGTCAATAAAATTTGTAACATAAATCACGGTGGTTTATGGGGAGTGATAGAATGATCCCTTTTTCTGGCACGGAAGTGTATGGGATGTGTTCTTTTCTTTTTTGTATTGTGAACTATTCTGTCAAGTATTTTCTTGAGTATCGGCTACATTTTGTTTAGATAGATAGGTAAGTAATAAAATTACACCAATAGTATATAATGTCGATCTTTATTTTGTATGGGTACTAATATCGCACAGGTCGATCTTCCGGGTTAAGCAACGCTTGCCAACGCCTGACCATCTTAACATACCGAGTTTCCTCCGTGCCTCGGAAAGAACGTTGGGCCGTTGGTTCCGGCTGTCATTTGTAGATCTCCAGTCGTTACGGATTGTCAGAAGCCAGTAAATCTGACTCCAGTTTTGCCAAGAAGTACCGTGTTACCCTTTTAACGGGTTGTGGAGGTCTGGTAGGCAGCCGCTCTACGTAAAATATTGGTATTCAGCTAAATCCGGTTTGACTGGAGGTCGACCCCATTATAGTTGGGAAAGAGCAGGCAGATGAAGACTATTCTTTTCAGGGGGAAATCGCCATCCTGTCTTGTGCAAGCGTGTTGACTGACCCTCTTGCCTTCTCAGTACAACAAAATTAGTTATACAATGAGTAAAAGGGGTAATTTTAATCATAACCAACACTAAAAATAAGTTAGTCTAGTTTTGTCTTTGTGAATTTTTGTTATGATTTCACCCAAAAACCACTACCTATCCTGATTTTGCTGAAACTTTATAGTGACACAAACTGACTGCAACTTCGTCTGCTTCACATTTTTCATCAATGCTCCACTCCTGTTGGTCATTGCGTGATGTTATGTAAGATAAACGGGATGTCCAACACTAAAATATTATTTCAATTCGAGCAGCAGTTCTTGAGATTAGCGCGTTTAGCCAAACCAACAAATGCTTCAGCTTTATAATATTAGTATAGACAGCTTACACATTGAATAACACATCTTATTAAGAGGCAAATACTTTTAAGAACCGCGAGTTATAATCAATTATTCCGTGACAGTTACTTTAAAAATGGCCAATTTGTCCTCCCGAGAAGGAAAATCTCTTGTACGAACAAATGTGATTACAAGACAATCTAAGAACCTTTTAAAACATCAAAGTATACAAACATAATAACGCAAACAGAGGCGTTCATTATGTGCTGTTAATAAACAATAACTTGCGTATTACTGGTTGATATTAAATAACTCAATTCGTTTGTAATTTGTCTACAATTGTGCCCGACAAAGGCACGGTTCGAGCGAGTGAGCGCGAGTATGAAGGAAGTTGGTAGCTAGGGGGCGTAGGGACGGGCGAGACTTGTCGATGAAAAAGATAATTTGAAATATTTTCCTGTGAGATTAGTTTAATAGTGTAATCCTGTAGTTTAAGTGAGGTGGGCCACCGTAGGGTCGGGCCTGCAGACAGCAAGCGTTGGTTGGCTTTCTGTCCGATCAAAACCAGGCCCGAGTCGATGGCGCGTTGTGTTCCACTCGCACCTTAAAGAGATGTTAGCATAGTAGACGGGACCCGTTAGGGCCTGTGCCAGCTAGGGTTGCAGAATTTGTTCGAAAGAGTCACCGTGGTCCTGGAACGCAAAGGGTACTAGGAGGAACACGGATGGGTTTTAGTCAGTAAGAGTCTGACACTCCCTTCAGCTTCGCCCAAAGCTGAAAAAGTCATTAGATGATTTCCCATCCATAAAAAAGGTTGACGTGGGCGATGGTCTTGACTGTATGACTGGTAGGAGCTGGATGAGGACTGATGTGTAAGAATAGTGAAACAGATAGATACTTTATGGTATACTAAAAAAGGTTATTCAACTCTATTACGTAAATGTAAATTTCAGCAGTGTTTACATTTCTTTTTGGACTCGCAGCAGTTTTTTTCTGTTATTCAACTGACTTAGACGAAAATGATAAACAATTATGCGTTAGATATTCTACGTACTAAAGAAATAAAATAAAATAATCACTATAAAATTTTACATCTAAACTACTAAGTAACTTTACACTATTACATGATTAACTTATTTACATCTTGTAATACTATCAGCAATCTCACGTTGATAATATTTCGTTCACGTTTGTTTAGTAAGTAGTAATTTTATTTACAACAAATAAAAAAATATAATAATATTTCCTTTTTTTTAATTAACCCCCTTTGCAGCACACTGTTCAGACACAGGTCAAATTGTTTAATGGTGATGTAGTTGACGATGGTACTCACTTTCTGCAAAGCCGATCTATTCTATCAACATCTATTCGTCTAAACTTAAGTAGGGGAGCGTGAAGTAAACTGTCATTAGATCTTATTTGTATGGATTTACAGCTCATTTCATGTTCGCATCATCTGCGCAAACACGGTTAGATGTTCACAAAATCGTGCTGCAGCTAAAATTTAAGATTTGAAAACTAATAAAAAATTCAACAATAAAAACTATCGATAAGCTCTTTGCCCCTCCCTAACTCAACAAAGCAAACGCCATTGCCAGTGGCGTTGTCGGAGCGGTGCGCCGATGCGTTTATAATATTTCATTTATTCGTTATAAATTATAATCGCTATGAAGATGTGGGACTTAATTCTGTTTACGTATAGCGTCTAGCGTTTAGCCGCAAAACTTGTGACTTGTCTTCAGTTTAATTAGTAATATTTGTTTTGTTTCAGTATTCGTTTTACAAGTCACTGTTTTGTGGGATTTTATTTGGGGTCTGGATTTGGATGTATGACATAATGTTTGATTGTTATTTTTCCATTTCTAGAAACTTACAGAAAAAAACACAAGTAGGTCCTATATTTAAAAATCTCAAAAGTAGACGGAGTATAATAAAGAGGTAAAGTTTGTGAGGTTGTGGGGGTATTTCTGGATCTACTGAACCGATTTTGAAAATTATTTTACCGATAGAAAGCCGCGTTATTTTTTAGTGTAATGGTCTATATAATAATCCGAAAAATACCGCGCATCGAAGTGTGCACGGGTCAGCTAGTTATTAATATTGTATCTTCACTGTAGCACTATTAAGTAATATTTTAATTTAACTTTATATTTGTAATCCTTGGATATATTATAGTGGATAGTACTGTATCATTCTTAGATTTAATTTAATTTTAAATTTATGCAATCTTCCTTGTATAATTATTATTGTGTGTCTTCCCAAATAATTAAAATAAAGTAAAAATAAAATATTACTTTTAGGAAAAAAACCGACCAAGTGCGAGTCGCACTCACGGATGAAAGGTTTTTTATTGTACTTTTTTATTTGTTGTTAAAGCGTCAACAGAAATACACAATCTGTAAAAAAATCAACTATCTACCTATAACATTTCATGAGATACAGCCCGCTTACTGATAGCCGGAAAGACGGAACAACGGACGGCCAGACACCGGAGACTTAGTAATAGAGTTCCGTTGGTTACCTTTGGGTACGGAACCCCAAATAAAGATCCTTAAAAAAACAACCCTAAAAAAATCCATAACACCTCTACAAACTAACATGCAAATAAACAATTAACATAATAAATAATATATCACAATTCACAGCACAAAAATCGTCAAACAATACTTGGCAAGACTTATCCGTTTCTGTGGCCATAACTCAAGGAGGCACAAAAGCGACTTGGTTTCTCCAACTTTGGTACAGGTTCCTTGAGACGCTGAGAACAATACTGAGAGTTATTGCTCCCCGTGTCCGGGGGAAGCCGGATGCTCTGGAAAAATGGCCGCGGAACAAAGTAGCGTCGATGCAGCTAGAACTGGTTTCAACCGGTTTTGGCTGGTTTCAACCGGTTTGGGTGATGATTAAACTATAGTTTTTGTAGTTTTGGATAAATAATTGGTAGGAACTAATTTTGGCCGGCTTGAACCGGTTTGGGAAATGAGTTTTTGGTACTATAATTAAGTAGTTAGTCAAATAGCTCGTCAACATTAAAAAAAACTCATTTAAAAAAGTAAATTATGTTTATTTTTCACAAGATGACTAAATATGTTTAACGGCAGAATTTTATTATTGGCACGACCCTTTCATTTGCGTTCACTGCACGACTCACGATCTTGACTTACATAGACTTACATCGTTTGGGACGAATGTCAAAAGTATATTGATTGTACTTTTTTTTGTAATTTCAGGATAACTAGCAATTTTAAGGTGCGAAGTATAATCAAAAGTACCTATTAAACATCCACAGTAGCATTACGTACCTAATTATTTTAATTAAAATTCCCCCAGTGTGTACTCGTTTTAAAGAATCGTGATAATTGTACAATCTGTACATAGGTAACTTATGAGAGCACAATTAAACTCAAATTACTTCGCATTCTAACGTGTAATGGACATAACATTATTTAGCTGTCATGTTTAATGGCACCTTACTGCTTTTTACCTGTACATTTGTGTTAGTTGTGAAATAAGTTCGATGGATGTACTTTTTAGGAAAGTGTGTAAAATTGAACTTAGTTTTATTTGTGTGTTAAAATAAATTGGATTGGATTTTCGTTAAGATTTATACTAGGGTTGATTCCTAATAAAATCTAATTAGTACATCTAAAGAAAAAGAAGTTTATTTGCGTGACGCATACCCAAATAAAAAACAGAAAACCTACAAATTTTGGACACAAATTCTTTGTTTTGTCACGTAAACAAAAAATGAAAACGAGATAGTGCATTGAAATTGAGCGTAACGCCACTCCTTAGCTTTTTATGCGTTTTATTTTCGTAATTTTTTATTGATTTGAACCAAAAAATATGGGCCTTTTTTTTGTATTTGTGATGCGTTTGCCTTGAATCTAGTCTAGGTCAGAGATGACAGAGACAAAGTCTACGATGGAGCGAGCTTACCCAGAAGAAGCTTGTTCACTCTAACTTTGAAAAGATTAGACTTGTAAGCGTTCAGAAACACACACGCATGCAGAGAGTTTCACTCGCATTATACAAGACGTTTGGAAACGCTTAGTGCGTTTTTTTTTTTGATAATGTAACAGATGGACTTAATAGTATCACATACCTATGTGTAAGTACATTCATTTTTTTTTTTATACAAAACGGGGTTTTTTTTAAAAAAAAATAAACTTTTTCCATCTTCATAATTTAGTGTTGTTTGTAATTTGATGACGTTTTGAAATCTTCGTTAATTTTATTTTATTATTGAACCATTTTGTTTCAGAATAGAATATATTTTATTGTAAAACATGAGTATACAATGTGTTTCCTATGTGTTTTCTTTTTTTTTCAAAACGTTTGAAACGAAATCCGTAAGAAAATGATTATGAGACGAGGTTGATTTTTATTCAAGTTTACGATAGCCAGAACATGTAAATAATATTAGTAAACATCTTTAATTCCCACAGTTATTGTGATATTTTGCTACAAAAAGGTTGATAGATATGGAAAGGCTGTGAAAGAAAGTTTGCAAACATGCTCACCCAAAAAAAAAAACCGAAAGCACACCTGTACCGATACATAAATTTCTTTACTTTTTCAGCCAGGTGGGACATTAAGTAATGTCCCCTAAATACCGCAAAAAATAATTAATGTGTGGGGACACATGCATCACATTGTCCCACACAGTCATCGTGCACCCTGACATCTTTATGGATGCTTTTTTGTATCTTTATGTTTTGGGTTACTTGATAAATTTTAGAAACCCTTCACTGTTAGGAAGTAGTTTCATAATATTTTTTAATGATTTGAAATTTTAATAAGAGCTTTATTAATTTATCTAGTTACTAGCTGACCCGCGCAACTTCGTCTGCGTAACATTTTTCATTACTGCTCCGCTCCTGTTGGTCTTAGCGTGATGATATAGCCTCCCTCGATAAATGGGCTATCTAACACTGAAAGAATTTTTCAAATCGAACCAGTAGTTCCTGAGATTAGCGCGTTCAACCAAACAAACAAACTCTTCTGCTTTATAATATTAGTATAGTATAGATAATAATAGTATAGAAGTAAAGATAATTTACTTTATCATTTACCGAATTTAAATTTACTTTATTATTTATGATGTCGGAAAGTTAGTTTAATAAATGGAATATGTATTTTATTTATTTTAATTGGTGAAATACTTGGCACAATCATCATTTATATTATGATGAGATCCTCATATTTAGAATAATAATTCTGTCTTGTTGTACATAACTACAAACATGAACAGCTGTTTTGTTACTAACATCCTCAAATAATAAAAATAGTAAGAAAAATCTCCCGGGAGAAGTCTTGTTCCTCATCTCCAGCTTGCCTTTATTGGCTGGCCAGAGTGAACACTGACGAGGAACAGATCTCCCACCTCTTTCTTGCCTTAATCGGCCGGTCTGAGTAGAGATTCGTTAGAGCAAACGTGCTCGGGAGAAGGATGTATAATCCAGTAAGATGCTGGTAGGGATCTTGACCACACTTCCGGAATTGTCCTGATAGCCGTGGTATATCTCTCCACTCCTCTAGCACCTCAGGCTTTGTTGCCACCTTGGCGCTACGTCACTTTGTGCTAGCGACCGTTTTCGGGGGCCCATTCATTGAGTGTGCAAGTCACCCCCTGCCATTTAAAAGCCGTGTATATTGTTAGTGGTCAGGCAGGGGCCGATAGTTCTTCTATAATAAACGATTATCAGTCCACTAAACCGCCCAAACCCATAGCTTTTCATCTTTTGTTTCCACATTCTGCAATAGTCTTGCTCCAACCGGGGATTGTCCTTGGCAATACTTTCACAGTGCATACAGGGATAATCGCCGGTTGGTGCCCAATTACATTTGAAATTTCTAACGGGGCCTCTGCGAGTTGGTTTCGGCCCCTCGTACGCCTACCAAAGGACCGGGTCTCCGGAGACCCGAGAAAGAAAACAAATAGTAAGAAAAATGCAAGGCTCATTGTTTTTTCCAATGACACTCGAGTATCTTTTCAGTTTCATACATTAGGCATTTTGAATCCTTTGGAAATTCAAAATGAAAACTATGAAAATGCGAGGTTAAAAAAAAAACGTTATTTTATTTTTACTATTTCAGCATTTTCTTTGTGAAGACCGACAAACGCGTGAAAATTTTAGAAGCTGGTAGTTTATGAAAAAGTTATTTAATTAAGTGTTACGACCACGTTGCACGGTTTCAATTTGCGTATTTATGGTTTTGACAACGTGAATGTATTTTCGCTTTTCTAGCCACTGTAAAACCTGAATCAATTTAAGTTGTCACGAAAGTAATAGAAACTCACTGATACTCAAAAAAACTAATCAATATTACGTTGATTGGCAATGAAATTATAAGGTACTGTTTATACTGTTATGGAATCTAAAAAAAATAATTTCGTTCTTCGATAACATCTACTTGTCGTAATCTTCTGTAACATGCATAAAATAACGCCTTAATATAATGTAAAGGGAATATACAGAAATGAAAGAGAGAATCATAAAATATTTTCTTAAATCTCATACGGAACCATTCTAAGACTCTGTGCTCCTACTCTTTGGGCAATAAATACGTCTTCGCAACGTATATATCACTCGTTCACGCCAACAATAAATAATTGTGGACGTATTCGTCTACGCACTTACAGCGTACCATTTACCTACGTACAATTTATTTATTTTATATTTCTGTTTGTACAAGATGGTATAAAATTGTGTGTTCATTAGGCAAACATTGATACATGTATGAGAAATATTTATTTTGTTTATTAAAAAAAAAAACAATTTATTTTTCGTAGGCGATTTTTTTTACTCTTGATAGGCATACGTTTGACCACTATCTCACCTGATGATGCGGTCTAAGATGGATCACGCTTGCCTAGAAGTAACCTATTCACTGTTAACTGAAAGACTCCTAGGTTGAATGTTCCAATCTTTTCTCGTTTCCGTAAGACTCCTAGGTTGAATGTTCCAATCTTTTCTCGTTTCCGTAAGACTCCTAGGTTGAATGTTCCAATCTTTTCTCGTTTCCGTAAGACTCCTAGGTTGAATGTTCCAATCTTTTCTCGTTTCCGTAAGTCCTTCTAAGAGTGCCCTACACTCTCCAAGGAACCTACATTCATTTTGCTCATAAGAAGAAATCTCTATATTTTTCAAAACAGCTTTCGTTAGTTTTGACAAATTAAGGGCGGATTTCATCAATCTGAAACTGAACGCAATCAACATACGAACCACGTTTACGATTATGTCAGTGTCATAATTTTCTATGGAATATTGACACTAACAACTTTACTCCTGAATGCAGTTTGATTGCGATCAGATTCATTGGTGAAATCCGCTCTAAGAACTTTCTTCCCCTTAGACAATTTTTAACCGACTTCCCAAAAAGGAGGAGGTTATCAATTCGGTTGTATGTTTTTTTATGTTTGTTACCTCATAACTCCGACAATTATGAACCAATTTGAGAAATTCTTGTCTTATCTGAAAGGATATACTTGCAGATTGGTCCCATTTAAATTTTATGAAAATCGGTTACGAACTTTGGATTTTAAATCGAAATAGCTGGAATTCGTCTACTTGGATGATAGTTTTATGTCATCCAAGTAATCGAAATTGCGTATTTTGCTTTTCTGCGATTTTGCAGTGGTGTTGTTAGATGTGGGGTACCACTAAAAAGTGAAAAATAAAAAACTTTTTAACGGTGTTTTTGTTAGTTTCTTCGTATTTTGACACCGACTTTTGACAAATTCAGTCTTCGATTGACAAAAACAATTTGATCTCTAATCTCTAACCCAAGTAGTTACTGAGCTCTCCATGGCCGCACCGTCCTGCACGTTACGTTCGCGCGGCCAATTTAAAACCTATCATAACTTTTTTATGTCTACTTTGACTAATTTTTGGTGTCTTCCCTTCGATTTTAACAAAATCCGAAAAAAAAATTGGCGAAGTATTTTTTCTGTTTGGACAACTTGGCGGGGAAATCGTAACGCACACTAAAATACTAGTGTTCAGAAGCAACTGACTAGATTCGAAGCACAGCAAAGCTCCAACTTAGCAGGGAAATTGCTTATCAGACCGTTTTATATTTTTTTAAGTGAAAACTTCTTTAAGTTGAGGACTTTTCTTGGGTTGAGTATAAAATGTTAAACTCGCGTCAGGACACGTGACCTGATCGAAAATTCGTAAGACGGGTGATTCAAAAATGCACAACGTTAATGTTCAAGTTTTCACTGGCGCACTCCCGGAGTGCAACCCGTTGGTTTTTTTACACACTAATCAGTTTTCTTCTTAGTATAATTATCAAGCCTGTTTTTTTTTTTCTATATATTATAACAAATATCAATAAAATTACCTCTATGAAGATCAGGCAGAGAATATAGTACATTCACATTTTGCAATGCTCATGTCAAAAGAATCAATCAATGTGTTAATTATTTAAATATTAATTGCATGCACTAGCAGTAATTTTTCCAAGATTCAAAAGAATTTAATTTCAATTTTACTATGAAAATTATTTTCACTTTTAAAACAGTTCTGTGTAGCCCGTAACGCCATCTAGCGTCGAGTAGTGGAATCAAAAACTTGTTCAGGCGAACGTTTCAGGACAAAATTGTTTTATGAAAGTAAGTTGAAATACTACATTATTAAACAGCTACAATGTTAAATGACAAATATATTTTTTTCATGTTCTAGAACAGTTAAAAAGTGACTTTTCAGATAAATTTGTGAGCCATAGAAAAATGTAACCAAGTTCGTAGACCCGTAGCAGTAGTAAGTGCTTACGCGTCTACGGTGCTACGCGCTACGGCTTAGTGGCGATTCTAAGCGTTCGTTGATGCTCGATCAGGAAGCATCATCTATACTGATATTATAAAGCAGATTAGTTTGTTTGTATGGTTGAACGCGCTAATCTCGGGAACTACTGGTCCGATTTGAAAAATTATTTCAGTGTTAGATAGCCCATTTATCCAGAAAGGTTAGGCTATATATCATCACGCTAAGACAAATAGGAGCGGAGCAGTAATGGAAAATGTGACGCAGACGAAGTTGCGCGGGTCAGCTGCTAGTCAAACATAAAATAAGCCACGTGAATCTTGTTCTTCAAACATTTTGATTCGCTTTCGAGCAATAAGTGTTGAGTTTTGACGGTCTATACGGTCGATATTGCTCGAATGAACAAACGCCGAGAATGAATGCACATTTGGACTTAGCATTAGTGTGTATATTCAGTTTTTGTCATAACAACACGTTTTTTTTGTTTGTGTTTGTACCCAAACACAAACAAAAAAAACGTGTATTGCATAATTACAATATCATAAAGAGGCAATTATTCAAAAACATGTGTTAATATTGACTTGCAATATATTGACGAATATCTATATGGTTGTTTATACCTCTAACAACCAATACAAAATACAGTACACAAACCTCTAAAATACAGTTTTGTGCAAACTGAACGATATTAACCACATTTTTTTGTGGTTTTTAAGCTAAGTGCTAATTCTACTAATTTTCACATTCGCATGTCAAACGCAGTCCGTCAAAATTGTATGAAAATTAAGGCTTTTTTGACAATTTGCGAATGCGAAAGTTGTTTAAAATTAGTAGTATTGGTATTTATTATCATAAAAAATATTCTGTAAATGCGAAAGTTTCGATTTATAGATGGAAGAGTGTTTGTTACTCAAACGGCTGAACGGATCCAGTTTATGTACATTGATCCCAGAAGGATTTTCCCTTTGGATAATTTCCGACTTAACAAACCACTGGCAATAGCTATTTACGTATAAAATTGATAATATTCTAGCCGAGAACTAAGATATATTAGACAAGCGTAATAATGACCACTTGGACTCTTACCAACTAAGTGACTCTTTCTATAACTCGATGTCAAATTAAACCCCTAACCCATTTCTAACGTGTGTATTTTTCCACCCCTTTAAGACCTGTATCCCATGGCACGCTCATTAAGTAATGAGAGAGCCCATAAATATCACTTCCTTGCTCATTTCATAGTACAACATTTTCGTTTTAAGCCCACGACAACTCTTCATTGTTATTTATATTAATAACTTTGTTTTAAATTATAACTGTGTGGTTTTATATAAATGTCATAATTGGGTTGGTAAGATGGAATATGAAAATGGTTAAATTTGATTAAAATGGAATGAATACTAACTGTTTAGAATTTTATATCTTCCAAAATAAACATACTTTTTAAATCACATTTTTAACACATCATTCATTGATCTGTTACTTTGTGGTACCTACTTAATTATAAATTACACTTTGGCCATTTTGAACGTAGATGAAACAAAATGGTGTATTAAGATCACAGCAGGTCGAGATTCTGTAGTATCTGTCTGCCCCACAGAAAAATGCGTGAGTTTTTTTATTGTTGACAGGCAGGCGTTTGACCACTATCTCACCTGATGGTAAGCGATGATGCGGTCTAAGATGGAGCATACAAGGCAGAAGTAACCTATTCACTCTTGACTTGATGTTTTGTATATGCATGAAAAAAATAATTGTGCTAGACAATGGGGTTTGATGTAATGCAGAAAGTAGACTTAAATAAGTTCCCTAACCAACAAGAAAATTATGTAAAATATACAAAGGATTATATTCAAAGGTGTGGAAAACTACAGAGATATGTATTTTTTTACTGTTTTATCCAATGATATATAAAACTATAGATACATTGTCCGCACTTTAAAATGACAACATGAAATGAATCCAATTGGCCACATCGCGCTTAGCTACGCACCAACCTGTCACGCGACACTACGTTTGTTTTGATGTCAATTTGACTATTACTTATCCTGTGACGTAACTGATGATGTATATTTATCTCCCTCTAGCAACAGGCATCCCGCCGTACGGTGACATATTTTTTTTCCCTTTCTTCATGCGTATTAGTAGCATCTAGTATTTTCGCCGTTTTTAAGCACCCAATTCTACTAATTATTCAGCATTCGCATTCGCATGTCAATCTCAAACTGTCAAAAAAGCCTTAATTTTCATACATTTTTGACAGATTGCGATTGAGATTTATTTATTTATTTAGTTTATTTTGAAGAAAGCTTACAGACAAATTACAAACATAAATAACATGCTTAGGTAATATAATTTGCTAATTACAAGCTTCCACATATATGAGATGCCAATTCAATGAAAACTGACCTGCAAACAATAGGCTTGTGTCCTAAAAAAATCAAATTAGTCCGTCAGTTAGATTATCAAAAAATATTTGACCCGTATATTTTCTTTTCTTATGGGAACCGAAATTGACGAAGTTTAATTCTCAATACGTCACACCCTTTTCTTTTTTTCTTTTTTTTTTGGGATGGGAAATCATCCAATGACTCCTCCCGCTCTGGGTGTAGCGGGAGGGAGTGTCAGACTTCTACTGACTAAAACCCATCCATGTTCCTTCATTGCCCTTTGTGTTCCGGAGCCACGGTGTCTAATACGTCACACCCTGGCATAATTTTTAGCAGGTCGTGACGTCACGAGCCCCCACTCCCGAGTTTTGATGCGTTATATCTTTGTCAATATTCATTGATTTACAAAAACAAAAAATACGTGTTTTTTATTTTTCATTACTCTAAGTGACGGACTAAATAGTTTTGGAATTTGTGGATGATGGAAACTAGCCTATTATGATAGGACTTCTCAAGTAATTTTCCCACTAAGAACTTGAAATACATCTTCATTTTATTACCATAGTTAAAATAACTAGCTTTCAGTTTTCATATTATCCAGTAGGTATGTTCGTGTGTCGCCCCGCCCACTCACGTATTGGTTTCGAGTATCGGTTCGAGTCTGCGCACTGGGCGTATTGGATCTCTACAGAGCTCGCTCACGCCCAGTAGCGTTAGCCGTTTTTACAGCTTCTATCATCATCTGCCTAGCCTTTTCCCAACTATATTGGTGTCGGCTTCCAGTCAAACCGGATTCAGCTGAATACCAGTATTTTACGTGGAGCGGTTGCCTACCAGACCTCCACAACCCATTGACTTGGTAACACGATACTCCTTGGCAAGACTGGTGTCAGATTTTCCTGCTTCTGACTATCCGTAACGACTGCCAAAGATCTCGAAATGACAACCGGGACCAACAGCTTAACGTGCTTTCCGATGCACGGAGGAAACTCGGTATGTTCAGATGGTCACCCATCCACAGACCAACCTCGGCAAGCGTTGCTTAACCTTGCAGATTGACCTGTGCGGCTGTTATTATTATGCCACGAGCTCCTCAAGCTTTTTACAGCTTGTATGATTTATTTTATTTTTAGACTATTTGTCCCACTGGAGGGCAAAGGCCTCCCTTTCTTCCTTCCATTCTTCCCGTATCTGGGTTATTGTGGACCAATCTTGTCGATGGACATCAAGCTCTTCCCGCCATCTTCACCTGGGTCTGCCGCGATGCCACCGGACATTTTTTGGGACCCACATTGTGGTTGCTTTGGTCCATGAATTGTTTGACATGCAGCAGAAGTGTCCGGCCCAGTCCCATTTGTGCGTGACCGCTTTTTGAGTGACGTCGCCGATTTGTGTTTTATGTTTTTTTATTTATAAGGGGTTAGTAGCTAGGGGCTAGGGGTTAGTATTAAAAGTCTTTACTATGCAGTGATTCTGTACTTACAAATATTTATTTGTATCTCTCAAATAAAATCTTCGCTTCGTCGTGACTGATGGATCAACGCACAGCCAAAATTTCAATTCCTTTTGATATACGCATCCGAAAAGAAACAAATTTGGAAGTTCGCCTCTTTAGGGTTAGCAACAGGGAAAAGGGGGGGACTCTCTGCCTGCGTCTGTGTTTCCGAACGCTTACAACCCTAATCTTTTCAAATTTAGAGTAAACAGGCTCCTTCTGGGTAAGCTCGCTCCATCGTAGACATTGTCTCTGTCATCTCTGACTTAGAAGAGAGTCAAGAGCAAACCCATCTCATCTCTCATCTCAAGTTTTCATGGAAAATCTTCATTTTAACTACTGAAGGAGTTGAGGCCAAATGACCAAGAAGCAGAAGTCCCAATGCACTGGTCAGACCAAGTCCGAACATCATAGAAGATAAAAGCTTCAGAAGCCGTAAATGTCAATGAAAGTAGGAGCAAATCAAAATGTACATTTCAAATAAACCATTTACAGGCACTTTTGAATTGTCAAGGTCGGTCAGTCAAAAACGTGAAGCTATTTGCACGTTCCAAAGCTTAGATATCTATTGAGAAGAACGTGCAAGAAACTCCACGGACACTCTTTTAAATGCAAGTGGAGGAACATTATTAGAAAGAAAGATTTTGAAACCCTGATGTGGTCACGACTACCAGTAACGAAATGATTTCAATTAAGAAGGTGGTTAGGACATTAGTTAGCAAAAAGTTTCAAAAATGTAGTTACATAAGCAGAACACAAAGATTTTATTACCATATTCTTTTTTCTTACAGAAGTTCCGCTCCGGCTTCGCAGGGCTCATAATTATATGCTTTTACACAAACCTTAATTTATGACTCTTTCAATCAGTGACAAATATCTAAAAATCTAGAAGAAATAATAATAGATATAGACAGCGAGTTTATTTTATACAATTTATATAAATTTGTGCTGTATCAGTCAATGTGCACTCTGACTCACTTATTAAGTTTAGAAGAATAATATTAAAAATTAGTAAAACATTTTAATGGTAAAGCTCGCATGTTTAGTTAATTTCTAATAATAATTTTCAAAAAAAATTATTAATGATAGTTATGTTCGGTGGGTAACTTGAAACTCGTGTAGTTTTAAATCAACACCTAATAACAATAATGTAATGCATGTTGTGCTTGCCTGTAAGGAATTGGTACATTAGACTTTAAGTTTCTGTGATGTATTGTTTATACTTGCATATGTGTGTTATTGTTGGTGAGCCAAATAAATAAAATTAAATATAAGGATTTTAATATCTGTTTAAATGATAACTAGATTTTGCCTGCGACTTCGTACGCGCCTTTTTTCTGTTTCCGTAGAGATTTCGTGAAATCCTCTCTTACAGCTCTCCTAAACTCACCATGGGGCCCACCCGCGTCCGTAGGAGAATACCCTTTAGCGAATCCCTACACGTGATCCCCGGGTGGTGCTAAACAGGTGACACTAACCGCCTCCGTGGTCTAGTGGTTATACCACCTGATTCAGACCCAGAGGTCACGGGTTCGATTCCCAGCGGGAGCAAATTTTTTGCTCGGTTTGGTTGGTGGTAGGACTTGTTCTAAGTCCGCCTGGAAAGCTACCACCATCATGTCTAAGTCTGTCGCCATAACAACAATGTTAACAGCATTGTTGTGTTCCGGCAGTTAGAGGTATGATAGCCAGTTCCTCTGTGTAAGAGGATTCCGGGTGAAACTCGCTTCCATCTTCGGCCTAATCATCACTTTCCATCAGGTGAGATTTGGGCTAAGAGTATCCCCGTATTATATAAAAAAAGGAACCTACATGCCAAATTTCTGCTTTCTACGACCAGTAGGTTTGTCTGTGCGTTCTCTTTCAATCACTCAGTCAGTTAGTAAGGGAAGAGTTTTATATGTATTTATGATTAAACCCATCGTAGTCATCAACCTATATATATAAAACAAAGACGGGTTTGTTACAACAATTATAACTCGAGATCTGCTGAACCAATTTTCATGGTTATTGATTCGTTGGATTTGTCTCCGACCCAAATAGCAGAATACATCTTAAAAACAATGAAAACTCGATATGTGCAATGAATACTTAATTGACGGGAGCGAAGCCGCGGGGGACAGCTAGTTTATAATAAAAAAATGAATCGCTGAATGTGTTGTTAAGCGCAAATCTCGAGAACAGCTGAACCGATTGCGCTAATTCTTTTTTTTGTTGTGTTTGTTATTATCAAGAGGTTTTATGTAAAAAAAATTAAGTTGCCAGTTGACGGGAGCGACGTCGCGAGGGACAGCTAGTTTTACATACATATTTAGTTGCATGAAGATAATGTGCAAATATTGCTCTTTTTATGTGAAACTAGCTGACCCACGCAACTTCGTCTGCGTCACATTTTCCATTAATGCTCGGCTCCTTTTAGTCTTAGCGTGATGATATGTAGCCTATATCCTTCCTCGATACATGGGCTATCTAATAGGTACTGAAAGAATTTTTCAAATCGGACCAGTAGTTCCTGAGATTACCCCCTACATACAAACGTTACCTCTTTATAATATTAGTATCAAAGGCTACTTGGGGTCTATCATTTCAAACCCTAAAAACTATATATGGGGCTACTTACTTGGGTTGTATGTGCTACGGGGCACCTGTCTGGGCCGATAGGGCCACCATAGGGGCGGTACGACGTAAATTACTTCAAAACCAGCATTTGGCTTTGATATTCTTATGCAAGGCGTATAGGACGGTTAGTACTGAAGCCTTACCGGTGCTGGCGGGTGTTCTCCCAGTCGATCTTGAGGTGCAGCGGCGTGCTGCAATGTACTTCTACGCTAGAAAGATCACGGACCCAGAGTTTTTACCGCAACGCGACCGTGCTAAGATCTCTAGATTATTAAAACCCCAGACTGACGTCTGGGAGGCACTTTTATGCGAATGGCAATGTAGGTGGGAAGATTCCATCAAGGGTCGACACCTCCACCAGTTTTTTCCATCCGTTCGTGAGCGGCTGGAGAAGACATGGCTGGAGGTGGATCACTGTGTTGCCCAATTTCTCACAGGTCATGGCAACTTTAAGAGTATTTTTTTTTCCTTTAGGCTTGTGGCCTCACCTTTATGTCAATGCTCTACAGCTGACCTTGAATACGAACAATCCGCACATCACATCTTGTGGGAGTGTATTCTTTGGCAGACTGAACGTAATGTTATGTTAGATAGTATTCAGGTCAAATCTGGAGTAGTTTACTATACGGACCTTGTAGAAACCAGAACAAATTTCCGTGCGTTCAGGCGATTTTGCCATACCTATTACTGGAATCAAAAGTAGCTCACAATTTAGGACCCATTAGTTTAAATGTTAATATATAATCCGTGGTGCTTGGCAACTGGGCCTAACCCAGTTGTATATGTCCCTTGGTGCCTATTGGCCTAGCTCTAATCTGTCTCCTGCTTGATATGGAGGGAAGTGGAAATTATATTTATTTTTCCTACTCCTCCGCTGTACTCTTCTGATTAATTTCGTTGCGGGATCCAAGACAGTTGAATCGTTTCTCCGGGACTCGTCGGGTTTCATTAACTCGGCGTTTTTCTGGTGGTCGCCACTGTTGATTCTGGCTTTCAGGAGTTGCAGTGGTTGGGAATGTGTGGCGGGCTTGTCCCATAAAAAAAAAAAAAAAAATATTAGTATAGATTATATGTCTCACCGGAAATTTGCAGACTCCGTAAGATTGCAATAAATATTTATTAGATTATAATTTCTCGATATATTATTAAAAATCGTTTTGTTTACAATAAATCCCACGCAGATTCAATAGTTTTCAATGTATCCGTGTCTTATTAACAAAAAAAATATTTACAATTTCACACGACATTTTACAATCTTATGTTTGCAATTTTCCGGTGACATATTTATGGAAAGACTAATAACCCCTACATATTGCCGTATATCACACTAACTACATATAAGGCTACTGTTTAATGGGCGTGAACACACATTACCGTATCGACAAGCCGTAAGGGCGTGGTGCACCGATATTGATAGCTATCGAAGTATCGAAGGCCACGCCCCATCGAAAAAAATACGCCGATACGCGCATGTCCGGTCTGATCGGTTCGAAGATAGGACGACGAGGCGTCTTCGGATACCTACGTGTGTATCTATAGTATCCGAATATCTATTTCTTCGTCTTGCCAGTATACATGGCATACGTGGCAAGGTGCTTCACAAGTGCGTGGTCGTATATCAGGGTAACGTTTTGTAGTTAAGACACAGAAAAAAAACTGACTGTGAGGAGCTTGTGGCTAAATAAATAATAAGAGCCGCACAGGTCGATCTTCAAGATAAAGCAACGCTTGCCGAGGTTGTATACATACCGAGTTTCCTCCGTGCCTCGGAAAGCACGTTAAGCTGTTGGTCCCGGCTGTCATTTGAAGATTTTTGGCAGTCGTTACGGATCGTCAGAAGCCAGAAAATCTGACACCAGTCTTGCCAAGGAGTAGGTACCGTGTTACCCAGTCAATCGGTTGTGGAGGTCTGGTAGGCAGCAGCTTTACGTAAAATACTGGTATTTAGCTAAATCCGGTTTGACTGGAAGCCGATCCCAAGACGACACGGTTGGCGCAGTGGTTGAGCGACCGACTGCTGCGCTGCGTGTCGCGGGTTCGATTCCCGCACGGAACAAATATTTGTAAGACCTACATATATTTGTTCTGAGTCTGGGTGTTTTTCTATCTATAATATGTATGTATTTACAAAAAAAAAATGTATATAAGTAGTTTATCAGCCATATCGTTACCATAACACAAGCATTAGGTTGCTTAGCTTGGGACTATATGGCGTTGTGTGAAATGTCCAAGGATATTAATATAGTTGGGAAAAGGCTATAGGCAGATGATGACAGTTAAAAAACAATAACAAACTAAAAAAAAAACAGGCTGTATTTAAAAAAAAAAACTATGAATGAAGTTATAAAACGAACACAGTGAAGAATAAGGCTAGTAACAACAGCAGTTTGAAAACCCTAGCTGAAAAAAAACGATGCTCCAATACGCAGGCACTTTGTCCTGTTGCTCGTGCCGCAGGGATGAATTATTACACGTGTCTAATTTAATTAATAATGAAAATTAAATACTACTAACCCTTAGTTGATAAGTTATTGTTGTACTAACCATTGGTCCAACTTTATCAAAGTAAAAAAATAAATTATTAAAATTACAACTTTCCGTGCAGAGTTAGTGGCAACAAATCTGTCACTTAACCAAATGTAACAAATTGCAAAAAGTTATTTATTTGGATTTTTTTGTCACTTTTTTTTCGCGTTGTTACTTTTTCCTTAATCTGTATCAACTGACCAATATCACCCTTAACTATGTCTTCTGGATGTCTATATCACCCTGTATGTCTATGGGTGTAATAGACCTGACAAAGATTCTTTGTACTTGTCACTATGAACAACTTTTACTTGGGATCAAAGCCGGTGATGTTTTCTTTATTTTTTAATGTCATTTATAATAATTTTGCGCTTAAAATATTTCTGGGCAACGATGTCTGAGCACCAAGTTCACCCACTATTGTGCATAAAGTTTAAATAAACAATTTCTCAGTGAATTCCCGTTTTTTAGTTATTATGTGTATTATGTAAGTTACAGAAAAAATAAAAGAAGAAAACTTAGGTTAGGGTGAAATAATGGGCAATCTTATTGCTCAGATAGATCCTTTACAGGTAACTTTTGGATGGATTTAAAAGGTAGAAGGAGACACAGTACTACAAGGTAGACTATAGCGTACTAAAGAAATATTAGGTCATCTTACCTACTATATTTTTCTTACCTATACTTGATAAAGCGTGTTCGAAACAAAATTGGATATTTCTCTCTCAATACGACACTAAAAGTTTTTTATTTTATTTCAATAGTCAAATTTTTCCATATTTTTAAAATACGAACATGCAATTATCCGCTTATAATAGGACACACTTCTGTTATGCAATAAAAGCAGAGAGCTGAGGGCCAATTCAACTAATTTTAAACAACTTTCACATTCGCACGTCAATCGCAAACTGTCAGAAAAACATTAATTTTCTTACAATTTTGACAGATTGCGATTGAAATGCGATGCCATGCGAATGTGAAAATAAGTAGAATTGACAGTGTGAAATAAAGAACAGAGAAGAGGTAATGTTCTTTTTTACCATAAAGTCCTAACATTATAACTATAGTAATCCCACTTTCCCAGTTTTCCTCGTTATACTTTCCCAATAAATGTCCTTCTTTCCTCCCACACGTCACAGGCGTGTGTCCGGGCGTGCCGGGTACGCTCCGGTTGGCTGATCGGAAACCAATCGATAACCGATAACCGCCTCACGCCCGCATCCGGTCGTCGTAGGGCGGGCGGAATGATGTAGCAGTTTTTATTGAGGCTCTATTTTATGGTAATAGCTGGGTTTTTATGTGGATGCTACGTTTTGTGGTAGATGGTATCGGTTTAGTTACTTTTGATTTGTGTTGGAGGAGAATGTCTCGAGATTTTTTTTTGATAAGTACCTTTTTCTTCAATGTTGAATCATAAAACGCATCAAATTTAATTAATAATTGAATTGAATTTATTTTTTACTATAATATACTTATACCATAATGTCTTGACATCAATTATTATTTATTTCTTGTGTATTTTGTAATGAAATTTAAAATGACCATAATATGTAAATGCAATTAAATGCCTACCTAATTTTATACCTACAAAATTTGTACGACGTTATTGGCAAAACATGGACGCTCACAAAATACTATTGATTTAATACCTTGCATGTCTCATTAGTAAGTTTATGTAAACGCATGTTTGACAAATAAAATATGATCTTTATCTTTTTATTTTTATCAAAGTTTAGTGATTTCACTCGAAACAGGCACTCCATCTTCGTCTTTTTAGGGTTCAGTACCCAAAAGTTATCCAGCTAAACCCTATGACTAAGTCTCCGCTGTCCGTCCGTCATTTCCTAACTTGTTTGTGTGTTTTTCAGTCACTGTAACCTAGAACCTGCAAGAAGGCTGAGGATATTACCTCCTTAATACAGGTTGCTCAGCAATCTAGCTAGGAGAACAGCAGCTCACCCAATAATTTGTAATTTATACGCACATTTTCTTTTATACAAAATGTGTTTACTATAAATACCATATTTAGCAATGGATTTGTAGCTGGTGGATGCCAAGCTACACAGCTTGGCTCATCTCCGCAAGGTTGCCTGCTTGTCGGTCTTCTACAGATTGTACTTCGGAGAGTGTGCCCAGGAACTCCACGACCTCATCCCACCAACCAGCCCCCTTCTACCATCGGACATCCAGACGCACTGCAACTTGCCATCCCTACCTTGTTGCTATTCCACCAACTCGCACTAAGCGCTTCCAAGCGTCTTTCATAATGCGCACAGCAAAGGAGTGGAACTCTCTGCCTGCGTCTGTGTTTCCGAATGCTTACAACCCTAATATTTTCAAAGTTAGAGTGAACAGGCTACTTCTGGGTAAGCTCGCTCCATCGTAGACTTTGTCTCTGTCATCTCTGACCAAGCCTAGAGTAAAGAGCAAACCCACATCAAGTAAAAAAAAAGAAGATTTTATTTATAATCTATTACATTTTAAAACTTACAGTTCTGCTGATTCCTTTTCCATAAGACAAGCGCTTCACGTAGAAGCATGCTCTCAGCATTAATGTTCATTTGTCAGCTTATTATTATTGTCCCTTTGCAAAGAATTGTCTGAAAAGGGTTAATTACTATGGACTAAGAATTGAATTAAAACATACCGATGTGATGTTGTGGACAAGACTTAAAAAAATGCCTCAGTAGGGTAAACTGTCTTGGCTAGGTAAGTCCTGACTTGTTTAATTTTGGATGTCGTACTGCACGATGATGAACTAGAGCTAAAATTTTACTTATTTTTAAGCAACGCTCGCATTTGCATCTCATAGGCCAACGCTTATTAAAATGAATTGAAGCTGTAAGTGCTTATTCCGTGACATAAGTATTGTCATACTTCTACAAAAATCTCAAGATTAAAATTAACATTTCACTGAAAACAGAACAAAGGTCTAAAAAGACCCCCTTAGCAGGATCAGAAAGCACATCACATCACTGGTTTTTTTTTGCGATAAAGTATAAAATAACATCACGTGATTTAAAAGAGTGTCCGTAGAGTTTCTTGCACGTTCTTCTCCATAGAGATCTACGCTTTGGAACGTGCAAATAGCCTCATGTTTTTGCCTGACCAACCTTGACATTTCAAAAGTGCCTGTGTGGTTTATTTGAAATAAATGCTTTGAATCTTTGACAGATTTTTGTGTGTCTGTTATGAATATGTTTCTGCTAAAGAGGCTCTTTTTTGCCGCAGAAACTAGAAGGATGCTCCGTGGCAACAAGACTCCTCACTCATCATAATGCTGTTTTCATCATCAATTAAAGCCAATTGCCATCCACTGCTGAACGTGAGTTTCCCCCAAAGAGCACCAATCATCCCAATCTAGAGGAGTCCGCATCTGCTGACAGCCACCTTCTTTAAAAGATCGATCCATCGTGCCGCAGGGCGTCCCACACTACGTTTGACCATACGCGGTCGCCACACATGTCATAACGCTATGCCAAAGTGAAATCCATCACGCGACGCTGATTTTCAGTGGCCGTCATAGCGTGTTTAAATTTGCCATTATAATGTTTCAAGGGACTTCGAACGTATCCTCACTAAGCTAACGACCGGCCAATGGATAACACAATAAGACGGCGACAGATCGCGTCTCGGGCCAAAGAAAAAGCGAAAAGAGCGAAAAAAAAGCGCCTGCTAGGAAATATCTTTCATCTTGTAATTATTTTTATCCTTTAAGCGAAATTAAGATAAAGAAAAAAAGACGAACATATAATCAGTTTGTCTAATTCACTCGGTGGACTATTGTCGTTGGGCTATTGTGCTCATTTTTAATGAAAATTCCTAATTGTTTTTGATTTTGCTATCGCGCGTGCTTGTGGCACGAAAGAGGGTGGGTTGGAGCAGACGTCGTTGTTTAGGATTTCTGATCTTGGGTATAGATATATTGGCTATACCGCGTGTATCTGACATCGACGCACAAACGATTTCCATGGGTCCAGGGCATGATTCTAGACACCCTAGACTTAGAATTCGATGTCAGATACACGCGGTTGGAAAGTACGAGACGATTTGTATTACTTTAAAATCTATGTATGTTCATCACCACACAAAGACAAACAACAGACAAAGAATATTCCAATTTATGCAAAAAAATAATCCAAGTTGAATATCACACTTTATTTATCCTTAGACAAATTTATAGTCTAATACCACGATTCCATTCACAAAAACCGTCATAAACCACGTCTACACTTGCGGATCTAAAACCGACACATCAAAGGTCCGGGAGTAATTAGCACTTTTATAAAAACCCCTTTCCCGAACAAATAGCGGAGTTGCGTTAATCCCGGAGACAGGTAGGCCCGCATTAAACTTGTGTCCTGCCCCTTACTTTCTCTGGTCATTACAGGGTGGCAAAGATTAAGACGTAGATGCGAGATGGGATATGCAGACACGACAAAATAATGATAATAATTATATATACTTTTGATTGTTTTGATTATTGTTTATTGACTATTTTTTATTAATTTGACTATCTTTTTATAGTTTTTGATTATTATTTTTTTTTTTTTATTATTTTGATTTTTTAGAGGAGTGGAGAGGTATACCACGGCTATCAGGACAATCCCGGAAGTGCGGTCAAGATCCCTACCAGCATCTTACTGGATTATACGTCCTTCTCCCGAGCACGTATGCTCTAGCGAATCTCCACTCAGACCGGCCAATTAAGGCAAGGAAGAGGTGGGAGCTCTGTTCCTCGTCAGTTTTCACTCTGGCCAGCCAATAAAGGCAAGCCGTAGATGAGGAACAAGACTTCTCCCGGGAGATAAGGTTCGTGGGGTCGCTACTGCCCAACAGTTCGCCACAAAACTGCCTTGCGGATTGTATCTCTCTTTGTCTGGCCCCTCACCCTAGGTATGACCTAAGGTCCATCGGGACGCGCAAGCCCCACCACGACGTCAACGTAGAGATCCTGCGGTAGGGTTATTTTGATTATTTTTACCATATTTTATTATTTTATTATTGTTTTTTGATTATTTCATTGATTTTGTTGTCTCTCTGTACGTGTTGATTTTTACTGTGAGTGCAACGAGTAATTAAAATAAAATAAAATAAAATACTAGTTTCTACCAGCGGCTTTGCCCGCGTGATCCCTAGGGAACAAACTCCCGGGATATAAAGTATTCCAGATCTACCTCTGTGCCAAATTTCAATAAGATCCTTTCAGGCGTTCTGACGTGAAAGAGTAACAAACATTCATCCTCACAAACTTTCGCATTTATAATATTGAGTAGGATATTATTAGAAAGTAGGATAGTATGATATTGAAAGCGAGTATTAATACAGCTATTTCATTAAACATCTGTGTCCCAGTCAAATCACAATATAATTTTTAAATCGACTTCCATAAAAGGAAGAGGTTCTTAGTTCAGTGGATATTTTTTTTTTGTTTTATGTATGTACATCGATTACGCCAAGGTTGTTCTTAGTTCGATGCGTCATGCTTGCCATTTGGTCCCGTAAAAATTTAAATTAGTTTGGACCCGTAGTTTTAATTTTATACGTATTTTGCTTATTTCAATTTCTGCGTAGACAAAGACGTCGTCCAAGTATCACCACTTAAAAGTAAAAAACCATTATTTTTAGTATGTTTTTCTTTTGGAAATTCAATTGGGAAAGTAAATCATGAAATTCGTGTTAGAAAACAAAGTACGTTAGCTGTTGTTAATACTGATATGCAGCAGGGGATGGCTGAAATGTAGGTATAATCCACACATGATAGCAAGCCTTTTGCTAATTTTAATTTAATCTATACCAATATTATAAAGCTTAAAAGTTTGTTTTTTTTGTTTGTTTGGTTGAAAGCGCTAATCTCACCAGTCGGACCAGTTGTTCCTGAGATTAGCGCGTTCAAGCAAACAAACAAACTCTTAATCTACACTAATATTATAAAGGGGAAAGATTTGTTTGTTTGTTTGTTTGAATTGAATAGGCTCCAAAACTACTGGTCCGATTTGAAAAATCCTTTCAATGTTACATAGCCCATTTATCGAGGAAAGCTATAGGCTATATATCATCACGCTAAGACAAATACGAGCGGAGCAGTAATGAAAAATTTTACGCAGACGACGTTGCACGGGTCAGCTAGTTTTAAATATATTAATTAGAAAAGGTAACATTGATCGGATCAACTTATTACATGATTGTATTTGTATTGCACTTTTTTGTACAATAGTATAGGATAGGTAGGTATTTGCAATTTTGGTTTCTTTCAAAGCGATTCTTTCGCTGCGTATTTATCTAGAGAAATGAAAGTCTACTAGTTACATAGTACTAGTTAAGGTACTAGTATGTCTATAGTTAACCCTCTCTCACATAAAAAATACTGTTACCTAGCGTATTTTTTTTTCTTTTTCAATCCTCTCTTTTTAACAAAAGCACTGTCCCATCTGCATATTACTCTATAATCGAACCGACCCCACCGGTCATCTTAATCAACCCTTCAAAGGACAATCGGTCCACTTGACCCCTGGGGATAGGGACCCAAATCGCCAAACTAATTATTGTTATAAGCCATTATTAGTGCATTAACTCGGCTCTATTATTTATGTTTTCATTAGGAACCGAATTTTGTGGTGGAGAAGTTTCTTATTGGAGATGCGGTATTGATAGGGTTAAGTTTTGTTTGATGTTTTGCGGACAAGCGGTATAAATTGTTTTCCTCCTACGAGTACTAAAGTATTCGTACACCTGGATAGAAAAATGTCAGATTTGAAACAGTAAAAGTGAAGCTTCTTAGCCCATTCTTCTATATTTTGGAAGGTTATTTGGTAAAACATTTTTTTTTTCGAATATGGCTAATTGGCTACTAAAGAACAAATAATATTAAACTAGCTGTCCCCCGCAGCTTCGCTCCCGTTTAACTCTCATAGTTCCCGTTCCCGTGGGACTTCCGGGATAAAAACTATCCTTTGTCCTTCCTCGGGTCTCAAACTATCTTTGTGCAAAATTTCATCTAAATCGGTCCAGTAGTTTCGGAGCCTATTCAAATCAAACAAACAAATCTTTCTTTACGTATGAACGTTTTTCTCTTCGTAATTCAAGCTTCCCTGTTTGAAAGTAAAAGCAATTTTGCTGATGACGTCATTGTTCTAAAATTAATTACTTAAGATGTTGACATATTTCTTCACAAAAAGAATAACCAAACAAGGATTGACGTGTAAAAGTGTTGTTGCACTCTTACACGTCAATACTTTTTTGGTTATTTTAAACTAGTTGAGGCCGGTGTTTCCTACCCTGAGAAGAAACACTGAAACCAACTCAGAGGTCAGTCTTTTTTGAAGTCCATACAATAAATAGTACTGGTCAAATCATTATCAGAACCATGTAGGTCAATGTCTGAAGTGCTCTTTTGAGTAAATTACTACACAGATTTGAGTGGACCTGTCAAGACAGTGCAAGCATTTGTCCAGATACCGTTGTAGCTCAAACATAGAACTTTAAGAAGCTCAACGATCTGACTACCAAAGTAAGGACATTTGGGTAGGCCGTATGTTTCTCTCTTCAAAAGAACAGCTCAGACATCAACCTACATCGTTGTTGGATTTCACCCTTACATTTTTACCATTTTACGAACTTTTTGACCTCTGGGTTTATTTCAGTTTTTAGGGTTTCGTAGACAAATGGCAAAACCGGAACCCTTTTAGATTCGTCATGTCTGTCTGTCTGTCCGTATGTCACAGCCACTTTTCTTCGCCAATTATAAGAACTACGCTGTTGAAACTTGGTAAGTAGATGTATTCTGTAAACCGCATTAAGATTTTTACACAAAAATAGAAAAAAAAACAATAAATTTTGGGGTCCCCATACTTGGAACTGAAACTTTTCTTGTGTCTTCAAAAATGATATTGAGGTGTCAAATGACATTTTTTTCTAAACTGAACAGTTTGCGCGAGAGACACTTCCAAAGTGGCAAAATGTGTGCCCCCCCCACCCCTGTAACTTCTAAAATAAAAGAATGATAAAACTAAAAAAAATTGTGATGTACATTACCATGTAAACTTCCACCGAAGACACCGCAACTTTTGCTTGTAATACAATACCTTTACTTACCTTTTTTTGAGGGTAGTAAGCTAGGAAACACCGGCCTAATCAATAGAGAAGATTGTTAACTATAACATTTACGAAAATTCAAGTGTTATTTAGGTGAATAATAGATTTGGCATTACCAATAGGCTTGTGTCCTGAAAAAATCTTATTAGTCCGACAGTTAGATTTTCAAAAAATATTTGACCTGTATTTTTTCTTTTGTTACGGGAACCAAAATTGACGAAGTAACGACGCTTTTAAAATTCTCAATACGTCACGTCCTTTTTTTTTCTACTGACTAAAACCCATCCATGTTCCTTCATTGCCCTTTGTGGTCCGGAGCCACGGTATCTCTTTCGAATAGTCCCGCGACTCCGGCAGGATACGTCACGCCCTGGCATAATGTTTAGCAGGTCGTGACGTCACGAGCCCCCACTCCCGAGTTTTGATGCGTTTTATCTTTGTAAATATTCATTGATTTACAATAACAAAAAATACGTGTCCATTATTTTTCAATACTCTAACTGACGGACTAAATAGTTTTGCAATTTGTGGATGATGGAATCTAGCCTATTACCACTTGGTTGGCCTACCTTTTACAATTTAGGTAACCTCGATAGCATCAAAATTCATAACTTAATAGCATCTTGCCTATAAAGATTATCAAACGATCCTCGGACAATAATCTTCCAGACCCCGTACTGTAAGATTTCGTCCTTAAGCCCAGTATATGGTTGCTACAGTACTTAGGGGTACACTTAATGGTTATTTGTAAGGGGCAAGTCTCGGTCGATCGTGAGAGCTCGATTTGTTGCCATACAATTACTACTGTCGTTTACACTGACCGGTGAGAGTACAGTTAAAGAGTAGTTTTGAAGTGTGTGAATGCGAAAATTATCCTTTTTTATTGGAACTAAGTAAATTATGTACTGACAGCCTAAAGTTTTCCGTATGGAAAAACGAAAGCCTGAAAGATCACGCGTGTATGTTTTGATACTCATTTATACTTGTAACTCCGAATATAACTCATATACTTAACAACTTAATTTTTTTTGACTGAATAATATTGGAATGTTATGATTATAATGCTTGTAATTTAAATGTGTTATATTTTTTTTCATCTTTATTTAATTTTTTATTACTTTATCTATTGTTTTTTTTTTTTTTTTTTTTTTTTTTTTACTATCTCGGGCCCCTGGAGACCCGGTCCTTTGGTAGGCGTACGAGGGGCCGAAACCAACTCGCAGAGGCCCCGTTAGACTTTTCAAATGTAATGGGGCACCAACCGGCGATTATCCCTGTATGCACTGAAAGTATTCCCAAGGACAATCCCCGGTTGGAGCAGTACTATTGCAGAATATGGAAACAAAAAATGAAACGCTATGGGTTTGGGTGGCTTAGTGGAATGATAATCGTTTATTATAAAACTATTGGCCCCTGCCTGACCACTAACAATATACACGGCTTTTAAATGGCAGGGGGTGACTTGCACACTCAATGAATGGGCCCCCGAAAACGGTCGCTAGCACAAAGTGACGTAGCGCCAAGGGGGCAACATGGCCTCAGGTGCTAGAGGAGTGGAGAGGTATACCACGGCTATCAGGACAATCCCGGAAGTGCGGTCAAGATCCCTACCAGCATCTTACTGGATTATACGTCCTTCTCCCGAGCACGTATGCTCTAGCGAATCTCCACTCAGACCGGCCAATTAAGGCAAGGAAGAGGTGGGAGCTCTGTTCCTCGTCAGTTTTCACTCCGGCCAGCCAATAAAGGCAAGCCGTAGATGAGGAACAAGACTTCTCCCGGGAGATAAGGTTCGTGGGGTCGCTACTGCCCAACAGTTCGCCACAAAACTGCCTTGCGGATTGTATCTCTCTTTGTCTGGCCCCTCACCCTAGGTAAGACCTAAGGTCCATCGGGACGCGCAAGCCCCACCACGACGTCAACGTAGAGATACTGCGGTAGGGATATTGTATTATTAATCTGTTAGTTTTATAATTTTAATTACTGTGTTTTTTTATTATTTTTTTAAAGAATATGATTTCAAACGCAATCTGAATTGTTCGTGAATAAATTGAATTGAATTAAATTTGAATTCTATGACGAAAATCAAAGGAAGTCGTACCGTAAATAATTACAGATAAAATTCTTCCGCGAGTGACTGACAGACAACGCACAGCCGAAACAACTGATCGTAATAAGCTGAAATGTGGCATGACCTTGGGGAGTATAGGGGAGGATTTCCCGAAATTCCCACGGGAACGGGAAAACACGGGATATGCGCGTACGAAGTCGCGGGCAAAAGTCGCGGGCAAACGTCGCGGACAAAAGTCACGGGCAAAAGTCGCGGGCAAACGTCGCGGGCAAAAGTCGCGGACAAAAGTTGCGGGCAAAAGTCGCGGACAAAAGTCGCGGCTAAAAGTCGCGGGCAAAAGTCGCGTACAAAAGTCACGGGCAAAAGTCGCGACCAAAAGTCGCGGACAAAAGCTAGTACTGATTTATAAAATTTTTACTCATATCTGGGGTGAATTTAAAAAAAAATGATTTTAGAACAAAGTACTAATAAAAAGTCTCACTGTGACCGGTTAGGTAAACAATGCAAAGAATTTAAAAAAGTGCGAAAATCCAAAACAAGAAAATATTATTAAAACTAACATAATAATGTTACAAACAACATAATTTGGCTTCACTAAACCACTTTTTGAAGTCAAAACTTCTTTAGCGGCGTTGAGCACTGTTCTTGGGATAAGTATCAAATGTTAAATTTGCGTCAGGTCACGTGTCTTGATCGAAAATTCGTAAGTCGTCAGGACACGTGACCTGTTGGAAAATTCGTAAGACGGATGATTCAAAAATGAACAACGTTAATGTTCAAGTTTTCACTTCTTGCAACCCGTTGTTTTTATCTTTACACGCCACGAAGAAAAGGGTAACCGTGTATGTACGTACATGTCCGAGTGCGTTCTCGTAAACCGGAGGGCGGGAGGCGGAGTGACCCTTTCGGTTTAGTGTCGCGCCGATATCTTTACGATATCCGACCTCTGATGAACTGACCTACAGGGGGACGTACTGTATGTGACATTCTAATAAGTTTTATCTTAAGAATAAATACTGTCAAACCACTTATTTTATATTACACACTTATTTCAATATTATCTGAAAATTGAAAAAAAAATGGTCCTCGTAAGCAGTGCAGAAAGGACACAGTTTTAGCACCATTTTCACTACCAAGACATAATAAAATCAACGTTGCCAACGGAAAGTGTATTTTAATATATTTATTTAATGTATATTTAATCATTTCGTTTATGATCTAGAAAAAAATACCAACAGCCACCGAATCATCATCTGCCTAGCCCTTTCCCAACAACATTGGGCTTGACTTCCAGTCAAACCGGATTCAGCTGAATACCAGTATTTTACGCGGAGCGGCTGCCTACCAGACCTCCACAGCCCAACTGGGTAACACGGTATTTCTTGGCAAGACTTAAGTCAGATACAACAGCTATCGAATAAACCTGAAAATACATCAACCATCATAAAACTCCAAGACGTAGAACTAAGTCCATCCCTGTCCACCCAATGGGCCGTACACGACCGAATTTAATCGTGTTCGGACAACTGGCCGGGCCGACTCGAAACTGTTTAATGTGAAAACTAGCCAGTGTACACCGCCCCTTAGTCTCATGATGATGGACTAGTGGGGATACGGCTTTGTGTGACGTTTTGCTGACCAATGACGAACGTTTAGAACTTGGAGTTTTTAAAATGATCAGTGTCTAGGATTCTTGTAGGCGAGAATTCACCAGAATTATGATGGAACAAAACGTTTTTGAAATACTTTCATTATACGTTCAGCTGAAAATTGGAATAGGCTAGATTCCATCATCCACAAATTGCAAAACTATTTAGTCCGTCAGTTAGACTATTGAAAAATAATGGACACGTATTTTTTGTTTTTATAAATCAATGAATATTGACAAAGATAAAACGCATCAAAACTCGGGAGTCGTAACGGAGCTCGTGACGTCACGACTCACTAAAAATTATGCGAAGGTGTGACGTATTGAGAATTTTAAAAGCGTCGTAACTTCGTCAATTTTGATTCTCGTAACAAAAGAAAAAACATGGGTCAAATATTTTTTGATAATCTAACTGACGGAGTAATTAGATTTTTTCAGGCTACAAGCCCATTCCCTGTCGTAGTTTGTGTGTTTGTGGCTTTGGCCAAAAAGGGAGGAGGTTCTCAATTTGGCGGGTATTTTTTTATGCATGCACATCGAATACTCTTGATTCGATTTCAAGTATGATTCATTTTTAGTTATATCGCGGTCATACTTGCCATTTGGTTCCGTAACAATTTAATTCAGTTTGGGTCATTAGTTTTTATTTTACGAGCATTTTTGCTTATTTCATTTTCTGCGTAGATGAAGGCGTCGGCGTCCAAGTTTCACCACATAATAGTGAAAAATGAAAAACTTTTTAACAAAAAATTTAATCGATTTCCAAACAAAACACTACACAGTAAAATAGCCTTTTAATTTCGAAAGTTGGTGTTAAAAACAAAGATACCAAACCAAAAACACGGACTACCGAAATTAAGGCTATTTTATACTTTGTAGTGTTTTGTTTGGAAATCGGTTATAGTTTTTTGTCGGAAATGTCGGAATGATTAAGTTACTTCTACACAAACATCGACTACATCCAGATTTCCATCAGATGAGATTGGGTTCAAATGCCAGCCCACAAAAAAAAAAATAGTTGGCTTTATTAACCATCAAGAGACATCTAACGTGAGGAGCCAAAGAATATTAAATCGCGTAGAAGAAAAGAGTCAAGGTAGGTACCCGACGAGCTAGCACACAGAGGGGCCCGAAAGGGCCGACGCCTGCCGGAGTCGCGGGACTATTCGAAAGAGATACCGCGGCTCGCGACACAAAGGGCTAATGAAGGAACATGGATGGGTTTTAGTCAGTAAAAGTCTGAAACTCCTTCCCGCTCCGCCCAAAGCGGGAGAAGTCATTTGATGATTTCCCATCCCTAAAAGACAAGCTGGTCAATTCAGTCAACATCTCACTGTGTTAATTTAGGTATAGTGAGCGTGAAATGTGCGTGTAGGTTGAGTGATATATTTTTAAAGTTCGCATAATCTCTACAAAAAACGGAAGTGAACTGTCATTCCATCTTGTTTGTATGGATTGGCACAGTGAACTTTACAAAATCGTACTGCAGTGTATCCATACTGCAGTGCGATTTTGTAAACCTCTTATTTGCAGAAATTCGTATGGTGGTAATCTTGCCTCCATTTGAATTTCTGCATGCTTGGCGCTTTTTTTTTTCTAAACAACTATGGAAGGCCACTTGCCTTCACGTAAACCATAATCATAGGAATCTTGCTAAAAATCATTATAGGTAAACTAGAACTGACCCGCGCAACTTCGTCTGCGTCATATTTTCCGTTAATGCTCCGCTCCTATTTGTCTTAGCGTGATGATATATAGCCAATAGCCTTCCTCGATAAAAGGCGAAAGAATTTTTCAAATCGGACCAGTTGTTCCTGAGAATAGCGCGTTCAAGCAAAAAACAAACAAACTCTTTTAATCTACACTAATATTATAAAGAGGAAAGATTTGTTTGTTTGTTTGTTTGAATTGAATAGGCTTCGAAACTACTGGACCGATTTGAAAAATTCTTTCAGTATTAGATAGCCCATTTATCGAGGAAGGTTATATATATTATCACCACTAAGACAAATAGGAGCGGAGCAATAATGGAAAATGTGACGCAGACGAAGTTGCGCGGGTCAGCTAGTCTTTATAATCTAATATATAAAATTCTCGTGTCACAGTTTTCGTTGCCATACTCCTCCGAAACGGCTTTACCGATTTTTACCAAATTTTAAATGCATATTCAGTAGGTCTGAGAATCGGCTACTGTCTATGTTTCATACCCCTAAATGATAAGGGTTATCCATCCCTAATATTTTTTTTTTAATTTTTGGACAAAAAAAAATATTTTTATTTTTGTATAATGTGGCATTAAAAAATACATACAACCCCTATTTTTAATAGCGATATTATTCATGAATAATGTGACGCAGACGAAGTTGCGTGGGTCAGCTAGTATTAGTATAGATTCGAGGTCCAAGCTATGTCCACCCAAAACCTTCCTATCGTTAGCCATTACGAACACGGAATTACAGTGGGAACAAATACGTCGTGGGGAGGGTCGCAGGTTCGATCACCGTTTGTGTATATGTTGACTCTTGATTGCTATGCTTTAACGGATGTCGGGGATTCAAGCCCTTTTCTTGTGAGGTTTTTCAGTTAATATTTACCTTACAAGTCAATTATTATTGATGTTTAAGAGTTCCTAACGTCCGGTACGTATAAAAAAGGAACCCATAAGATAGTGTTTCAGAGGGCCAATTCTACTACGGGCCGATTTTTCAATAGTCAGATAATATTTAACTGAAAAATAAATATGGCTGCTTGACATATTTAATATGCAAAAGCTGTCAAACCGGCATTTTTATTCCTCTGATAAAAGGAGGATGGCGAATTTGGACCCACATTATTTATAAATTAACTAGGTGTCATTCACTTGCAAGTTCATATTTTCTATAATTTAGAGTTTGTTAAAGGATTATATAAAAAATATTGAGTCACTGAGTTGATGGGAAATAAAAGTTAGAAAAGATTTTTATTTACATAAAAATAGGTCCTCATGCAGTTACTAAACGCACCGTGTTTCAAATAACATTCCAACCTACTCTTTCATTACCTACATGATTTAAGTTCTTACACTTGTTTATGCTTGTCAATTATTTTTTTAAACAAAACTCGTAAAATATGAGAAAATCATACAAAAGTTAATATTAAAAATGCATTAACATTTTTTATACAAAAATGTACAATATTATAATTATTAAGATTATTTGTGATAACGTAGAGTGGAACGTTACGCTGTCAATTGGAGTTGGCTGTCAGTGTCAAAACAATTAGTGTTTGTTTTCAGCGGCTAACGTGGGATATTTATTATTTTCTATGCGATTTTGTGATTCTTGACAACTTGGCTTTACCTTTGGTCTGACTATTCTACATACCGACTAAGACAACAGCTTTTACCTTTTGGTTGAGATTTGCAAGTGGTTTGGACTTAGTTACCCGTTAAAATGCGTTGTGTGAATTGTCAATTGTACATTGCCCGATTACTAAATCTAACATCTTCCAGCCTCTACGACTTACTGCCCATTTGCTTTTTTGCTAGTTTTATATAGTTCTACAACTAGTTATAAGTTTCCATACTGTACGATAATCCTAAAAGTGGGTCCCATTGTACATGCAACCTCGCCATCCTCCTTTATCTGACTATTGAAAAATCGGCCCTAAATTTTAAAAAAACATTCGTATTCGCATGTCATTCGCAAACTGTCAAAAAACCTTAATTTTCATACATATTTGACAGTTTGCGATTCAGATGCGAAAAGAATGCGAATGTGAAAATTAGTAGAATTGGCCAGCTGATCGTCTATCCGTCTGTCACTAATTTGCTCCGAATCCACTAGACCGATTTAGTTGAAATTTGGTACACATAATTATAACCTTCTATAATTCAAACACGTGAACGTACTAAAAAAAAACATAGAATGTGGTCACTTTTGAGGACAAATTAAAAACAAAAAGTTTTATTAGCTGCGCTGTGTGACACATAACTCTTTTTCTTTCTTCTTTCTTTCTTCTATATCGAAAAAGACGTCTTCTGGTCTCAAATAAATTATTAACACAATTTAAAAATAAATAAAGTTTAATGTAATATAAGAAATTGATGAAAATTACCCCCAAAACTATTTAGCCCTGACCTGAGGTAGGATTGTGTCCAACCATTTATCATCATCACCCACTGCTGAGCATAGGCCTTTATTTTCTTGTTTTTTTTTTTTTTTTAAGGCATACGTTTGACCGCTATCTCACCTGGTGTTAAGCGATGATGCGGTCTAAGGTGGAGCTCGCTTGCCTAGAAGTAACCTATTCACTCTTGACTTAAAGACTTCCAGGTTGTAGCTATCAGGAAACACAGACTCCGGCAGGGCATTCCACTCCTTAGCTGTACGCACAATGAATTTGCCAATCCCCACGCTCCATTACCAGCCTCATCCAGGTACGACCTGCAATACAACCATTACTAGCAAAACGCTTAGTTGACGCTTCGCGTGACCCAAGGGCTGGTGACCTTGGACAGAGGACAGAGGATAAGCATTGCCATACAACGTGGCAATGCCGCCAGTCTTTTGGGCTCACTTGCAGTCGATAGCGATGGGGACGAATTTTTTGACGCCATTCTTAGTTAGGAGTTTTATTTTCTATTTTAAGTGTACCTTTAAATAAATATTATTTTTTAAATTTCCTGTGTGTACTTAAATAAATAAAAGAAATACTACTATTTGATTATACAATACTGAAATTCCTGCGTACCTCGAAGGTCCCGACTGTCATTTGAACATCTTTGACACTCCCCACTAGTCAGGAAATCTGGTGTTAGTCTTGCAGATAAGTATTGTGCTACCCCGTTATTGAGTTGCAGAGGCAAGATAGGCACTTAGGCAGTGCCTTTTTTTTGAGATGACAGTGACAAAGTCACTTTCACACTAGTTGTTCACTCTAACTGTGAAGAGATTTGGGTTGTAAACGTTTGGAAATACAGACGCAGGCAGGGAGTTTCACTCCTTTGCTGTACGCATTATAAAAGACGTTTGGAAACGCTTAGTGCTTCATGTGAAGCTAGCTTCTGCTAGAGTCTTCGTCCGCCTGGTCCGTAGGGAACATACTTCCGGGAAATATATAGTTATTCCAGACAATAATCTACCTCTGTGCCCAATTTCATGAAGATCCTTCCAGGTGTTCTGACGTGAAAGAGTAACAAACATCCATCTATGCTCACCAACTTTCACATATTAGTTATTAATATACAATACTGTCACTCAGCTGAATCCGGTTAGACTGGTTCCAGGTTTGTTGGAAAAAGTCTAGGCAGATATAGCTGTGTCAGTTGAAATCGAGGATGGGTGACCACCTTAACAAACCGAGATTTCTCCTTGCCTCGGAATGCACGTTCAGCTCAAAGATAGTCAAACAAAAAGAGACGCCAACGATAATTGCACATTCATTATCGGGGCCCACCCAATTTGGGCCCGTTAATCAACAATCCAGTACAAAGAGATCAAAATAAAAGGGGTTGTTTGTTAAATCAAGTCTTACTGATAAAAAAAGACAATCACGGCCCTTCGTCCCCCTTTGTCCTTTTTTATTTTTTCTTAATTTCAACTTGATCCCAATCAGGAGTAAATTATAATGGTGACTTGACTAGAAGAATGTTCGTTGTATTGTCTCTGGGCCTGCTTTTTTCTTTGGTCTTTGGTTATCATCGGGAATTGTATAGAGTTGGATTTCTTTTTTGAAGTAGATTTTTTTATTATTGCTTTTCTTTTGACGCTAATTTAAGAGGTGACAGAGACAGAATCTATGATGGAGCGAGCTTACCCAGGAGTAGTTCTAAGTTTGTTTTGTTATGAGGTCGGAAAATGTCTATAAAACTAATTGTAAAGGTTTAATGTAGTATTTTTAACCCAAAGGTTGACTGGTAGAGAATTCATTGTTGCATTAAGTCCGCCCATGTAACACAACTGTGCATAAAGTTTAAATAAATAAATAAGCTGATTATTTTCATTAATTCTAATCCTAAACAATATCTTGAATACGAAATTTGGTTTGTTAAGTTTTCAAACCTAAATTGTTGAATTGATTTGTATGAATTTTGTTCAAATATGGATGGGGGCCCAAGGGCATTTATTGATTACTTTAATGCAAACGAAGCAGCGGGAAACGGTTAGTAGTAAATGATCATAATTGAATATAAACAGTATTTTTAGTTATTTAAAAAACATGTGGCCTAAACCACTTCCTTGAAAACGGTTTTCGAAATCTCTTCCTTTAAATCGATTGTTTTATTCATCTTTGAAACGTTGCAGCACAATAGTTGGATTCATCTTTTGCACAGTAAATTGTCACACCAAAACCATCTAAAACACACCAAACCAACCACCCCTAGAAAATAAATAAATATCAAGAAAAAAATTCTTTGCCGCGACTTCGTTTCCTCGCTCGAAGTTAAATTAACTTTTTTTTTCGTCTTTTTTGTTTATCGGCAGGCATCTTAACCCCTTCCTTTGCTATATCGGCAACAGAATTGTCAAAGATGAGAGCAATGAACGTCGTTTTTAAATTGAATTTGTTATCGAGATGCCAATTTAGGGTTAACGATTCGATTACGCTCGAAAAAGTGTTATTTTTTTCAAAAGTCGCGCCTCTAGTGCTTCGCATTAAAAAACAAGATGGCCGTCATTTTCGGCGGGAATTTCCGTTCTATGTTTGAAATGACAGGTTATGTTTGATGATTTGACGTTTCTTAAGTGTAAAGAGTTGTTTTTGTTTTATTTTAACTTGATTCAGCTTGTTTTATTTAGATTTTAAATGTGGTTACATTGCTACTGAAAAATATTATGGAAAAATTTCTGTTTTAAGCAGAGAAAAGTGTTCTTTATTATTTACATAAAATATACTGCATATAAGATTTAAGGAAAAGGATTTAGGAACAATGTTAATTTGCAATTATTTCTCCCTAACAATAATAGCTAATTAACAATGGACACTGAACTAAAAGTAACCTAAATTTAAGTAATTTGTTTTTTTTTTCTTTTTTTTTCTGAGTCGCTCATAATGAAAACTTGCTAGAAATTATTGAATTTTTTTTAATGGTTTTCGAGATAAAAAACAACTACCCTTCACCTTCCTTAGCCCAACACACACGGCCTGTTCTTTTTTTGCCAATATACCTGAGTCGGTCCTAATATAAATATAACCTATTTTAATCCTTGCCTATATCTTCATGCCGGTAAGCACTTATCATTTCTTGTTATTTCCATTAATATCCAACCTACAAAAACAAAAAGGTTTAAAAAAATACATATTTCAACAGCTCTTGAAACCTGCTCACTCTCGCATCATTAACTGAAAACCGAAGTTAAATCCTTTTAAAAACATTATATTTTCCACACCATAGACCAAACAATACATTCTGGTTCTCGTATTAATTAGCTGTGGCATACTAGAGGTGCACTCCACTAGAGGGGTGTTAACTGTTCGTCTCCTCGCTAATTGAAGTCTTCGTGACGAATCGCTGAGATTTTAATACAATACAATAATTGTTACAATATGCACGCTGGCTTGATTTTTTTCCTGACAGTTCTAAAGTTCGTTTTGTTATTTATTTCATTGTAAAACTTCACCTCTTGTGTGTTTTTCTGTAATTTAATTTACTAGATGATGCCCGCGGCTTTACCCGCTTGACAAATATTATCCTAAAACCTTCCTCGAGAACCACTCTATCCATTGGTAAAAACAGCATGAAAATTGGTGGAGGCGTTTTTGAGTTTATCACGAACAGACCGACAGAGGACGCGGCGAAGGACTTTGTTTTATAACATGTAGTGTTGTATTGTTTAATTAATTTTCAGACTATGGTTCTGGTAATGAATAGATCATTGGTCTATCTAAAGTAGTTCTTGTTGATAGAAATTTATATATATTTACATAGGTTTACCTAGGCATGTATGTGTTCTGCCAGGACTGCGGAATTGGTTTGAACGAGTCACCGCGGCCCTGGAATGCAAAGGGCATTAGGAGGAACACGGATGGGTTTTAGTCAGTAAGAGTCTGACACTCTCTTCTGCTTCGTCCAAAGTGGGAGGTGTCCCTTGATGATTTCCCATCCATAAAAAAGGTCTGTATGTGTTCCTGGCTTTAACAGAATGTCAGACGAAGATACACTTATCAATAAGACAATTTTAATAATGTAATGCAGGTGAAATAAAATTGTAAGGTTTAACAAGTTGTCCTACGCATACCAATAATTCTTTACTACCTTTATATGAATGTACCACCAACCCAATACAAAAATCTCCCCCAAATTTACCTATTCGTATTTATCTAACTCAAATCCACCAAGACGCGTAACAGAACAGAGAGATAAAATTCAAAATTTGTCCCGCCAAAAATTATACCGAAACATTTGAGACAGAAAATACAGGCTTATTACTCAAAAACGCCGATCCCCGATCCAGTTTTTGGAAGACGTCAACTATTCGACCGCTGAGCGTCTTATCCAAGGCGTATTTGAATAATTTTTACATTTAAAATCATTCGCTACGACAACATCCAAAGGGTAACCAGTCTGAATCGCGACCATTGCCACGAGATAAGGAGAAAACTCGATGGAGCGGTGCAAGGGAGAAGCGTGAGAGGGAGCGGAATAGAGATGTCATTAATTTATTTATTTATTTACTAGCTGACCCGCGCAACTTCGTCTGCCTCACATTTTCCATTACTGCTCCGCTCCTATTTGTCTTAGCGTGATGATATACAGCCTATAACCTTCCTCGATAAATGGGCTATCTAACACTGAAAGAATTTTTCAAATCGGACCAGTAGTTCCTGAGATTAGCGCGTTCAACCAAACAAACAAACTCTTCTGCTTTATAATATTAAAGTATAAAGTATAGATTATGGCACTCCAACAACAAAGTCACAGAGACATTCTTACATTAAAAATTCCTTAAATTAGCTAGTACTATTGTGACCCTATCATTTATAGGGGTGCACAGCTTATACATTTTGTGATACAATGTTAATCTAAGTTTGTAACCAGAGCATTGTAGGATCGTAAGTTAGGTTACATTCAATTATATTACATGAGTATATTGCCATTAAATTTCATGTCTGTCTTAACATAACTTGAATAAAATTATGGAAAAAAAATGATACCTATTTAAAGGGGGGGGGGGGGGTTAAAAATTTTAAACTATATTAATTTGCATTATTAACAATATTAAGTTGCAAGAGGTGAGACTGTATAAGCCAAAAAACATGAAACAAAAAACAAATTTGTACTTAGGACGGGCTCACCTCTGCTAAATGCCTTCGGAATTGAGCCAGGGTGTCGCAAAAGATGTCGATACTATTAGTGCGCGTTTGAGTTAAATTGTAGGTTCTCAATAAGCGGTTCATTGGAGCTGATCGACCCAGGTTTGTACGAGTCATATACGGTTAGGTTAGGTTAGATATTGATTATTGATACCGTGATTATTGTGTCGAGGTCGAGGTCTTTGATGAGTTAAGAAAGGGACTAACGTTGTTTTGAATGTACCCATCACCTGCCTAGCCTTTTCCCAACTATATTGGGGTCGGCTTCCAGTCAAGCTGGATACAGCTGAATGCCAGTGTTTTACGAGGAGCGGCTGCCTACCAGACCTCCACAACCCGATACTTCTTGGCAAGACTAGAGTCAGATTAACCGGCTTCTGACAATCCGTAACGACTGCCAAAGATCTACAAATGACACCCGGGACCAACGGCTTAACGTGCTTTCTTAGGCACGGAGGAAACTCGATATGTTAAAATGGTCACCGATCCACAGACCAATCTTAGCGAGCGTTGCTTAACCGTAAAGATCGACCCGTGCGGCTGTTATTATTTAGCCACGAGATCAATAGGGAGGTCATTGATCACCTCCAATGCGATACGATTGATCCGAAGACCTCGACACAATAATCACGGTATCAATAGGGATGTCATTGATACCGTGATTATTGTGTCGAAGTCTTTGATGAGTTAAGAAAGGGATTAACGTTGTTATGCTTGTACCCACAGAAGTAAAATAGAAAAAGTACCAGAAAACATAGAAGATTTAAACATTACTTATAATAGGCGTGCGGTCCAGTCACTAAAAGTGATAATGTGAAGACGACTTTTGGAAGTAATGAGAACAAGGGCAGAAAGTAAGCTATTAAAAATTATTTCAGTCTGTATTCACTTGAATCATATATTTATAATTTAATTAATTCGAAAAAATGCATCATTAATAAAAACAAATAACATAACAAAACAAAACGATAACGATGAATTTGATTTGTTTCCTTATAAGTTTTAAAGATAAATAAATAAAATAATAAATAAATAATAAAATATTATTATGATTGATTTTTAGTTTACAATGTTTTCAAGTACCTACCTAATAAGAAGATACTTTGTTTCATAACTGTATAATTTCTACCTACTTTTTACAAAGGTGCTACAATTTTATTTGCCATTTTTGAAAAATCGCTTTCTTTCAAATCTTGCACCGCCTTACAAATAAATTCCGAGTGATTCTTTTAATACGGATTTTAAGCAGATTTTCTGTGGAATAAGTAAAAACGAATCCGTCACTCCGGCTAAAGGTTTAACTCCGCTCCGTGAATATTTATAAGTTTTTCTATTATTTTATATTAAGCGTCTTCGGGGATTCCACCAGCTTTTATTTTAATCGTTCTATAGATTAATTTTAATTTCACTTATTTAAATAAGCCTCTTTTAGAATATTTCCATTTGTTGTAATGGAATGATTGTGACTTTTTGCGTTTGAATATATTTTTACTAACTTCTGCCACGGGCTTTACCCGCGTGATCCCTAGAAAACATATTCCCAGGATAAAAAGTAGCCTATGTGCTATTTCAAACTATAAACTACCTATGTTTGAAATTTCATCCAGATCCGTTCAGTCGTTCTGGCGCGATTAAGTAACAAACATAAAAACTTTCGCATTTATAACATTAGTTACTCTTTTTCTTTCTTTTTCTTTCTTTCTTTCTTTCATATTGACGTGTACATTTTATAATAATTTTATTATTTACGGACACACAGAAAAACAGTAATAATTAACATTACGGAACTGCTTATTTCTAACGAAATTTCTTCCAGCAGACTTGCGACAGGAGAAATTAAAAAGAAATGTAGACAATAGTGTGTAAGAACAAGAAAAGAAGAATATGTTAAGCCTAAAACTAAAGTTCAAACAAAAAAATACTAAAATATACTAAAAAATACTAAAATATGTATGTACCTAATCGTACCTACAAGTGAACACTTATACGTGCGACTACCGAATTTACAATGTTATTATGTTATACAGGGAAATTGAAAAAATACCCGAAACCTCTTAGGCAGTGAAAGTACACATGATTATAAGCAACTTTTGTTTTGGTAAAACTTCGAAATCTCATGTGTACTTTCACTGCCTAAGAGGTTTCGGGTATTTTTTCAATTTCCCTGTATAATGACATACAATGATATTTATTTATTAATAAGCACACAGCACAACAGCAACACTGCCACTGACAAATCATACCAAAAAACATCTGAAATTGACATTTTAGTAACCATGCAAATAACAGAGCGCCAATTCTACTAATATTTATACAACTTTCACATTCGCATGTCATTCGCAAACTGTCAAAAAAGCCTTAATTTTCATACATTATTGACAGATTGCGACTGACACACGAATGTGATGCGAATGTGAACATTTGTAGAATTGGTACTCAGGTATGTATGACATTGACATACTGAATTAGAGACGAGTAAAAGTGTGTCCAGTAGACCTAAATCCAGAACAATGAAAAAACAATTTTTTCGCGCTGTTTACGTAGGGAACGTCTGTATGAAGCGAAACTCATAAAAAAAAACATCGATAAGGTAATCCATTAATTTGGACTTCCATTTTATAGCCTTGCCATACACCTTATTAATGATGAGCTTGTTAATTCTGAGTGTTGTGTGTTTTTTATAAACTCTCACATTTCACCACATCACATTTCACCACAGGCGACCTAAATCCACAGACTTACAAATTCAGGTAGTTGCCAGCCTAAAACCACATTACAAAATCTAATACGAACAAGATAATGTGACAACTAGCGCACTATTTAGTGGCAACACTGCCTCCGCGGGGTTGTCGCTGAAAACCTTTTAATAACAAATGAACTCAAAATTGGTACATGTCAAACGGTATTATTAGGTAGATGTTTTAGGAGTTAATAGTACCAGTTCCCGGGCGTAGAAAATATATTTACACCATGTTCTGGAATGTGACCATTTTAACTGATCAATATTAAATACTGTATTGGCGACCATGTTAGTGACCTAAAAATATTACCGCTAAATAAATAACTGGCGAAGTATTTGCTTGTTACAAATTTATTTAATGGTTTGGTAAGTTTTACTGGTACCGGTAACATATTTTATGGTAAACGTATTCGCAGTTTCAAGATTTTATATGAGAGAATTCAAAATTATTGGTTGATTGATGTTTCAATTTATAAGTTTTTAATAAATAGAATATATTTTTAAACTTGAATTGGAAAGTTGAAACTATTAATAGTATAAAAAGAAGAATAGAGAAAGAAAAACTGTGTATTGCATGTTTCACAAGTAAGTTGTTTCATTTTTCAAGTTGTATGGAGTTTATAAACTACTTCTGTGTAATATGTAAGCCGATGAACGTTTTTTTATATGATTTATAGTTTTTTGACAACTATTTAAAGTGATGGTAAGCGTTGATATGGTCGATTATGGGGCACACGTCAATTTAATTCGCATCAGGAATTTTAAACTTTAAACAACAACAACACTTTTATTCCTTTCAAGTGTTTTGATCCTGATAGACTATCGCCAAACCGATGTTTTTTTTTTCTTTTGATACTTCGGTATCAACAGCTCTACGCGACGCCGCGACCATCCTACACTAAATAATGATGGTAGCGCGCGTATGATTAGCACAGCGCGACTAGTTTCGTTCGTAGCGCTGCAACATTCATGTATCGACGTGTGTAGCCAGCCTTATGAGCTCGCGTTACGCTCGTATGATTAGGTTTTGTTAATTTTGTGGGATAGTGTGTCCTGTTGGTCAGATTGTATGGTGGCTACTTTTGAATGGTAAATTTATTTTTCCAAAAACGTATATGGTAATAAAAAAATAGGTATTTATCAAAAATATAGTAATTTTGGTCAAAAAACTGTTTACTCACGATCTGTTTCACAATAATTGGTGTAAAATTAAATGTTTCTATGTGTCCATAGCTTCAAGTGTAAGTTATACTTATTTATAATAACATTGGGAAAAGAAATAATAATAAAACACAAATTTTCAATAAGAAATGCCTTTTCGCATTTTTATAGATTACCCTACATGACCCACCAAAATGATAGATTGATTTTTTCTTGAATTCCGGTTCCCCGCCAACACCATCTCAAATTTGTATTTGTATTTAATAAATCTAGTCCAAGCCGAAGTAATAATTGTTAAGTAATAATTGCTGAGCAAAAGTAAGTTGAATTAAGTATGTTGTTTAATTTATCCAACCTCTAGTAACATGTAGAAAGAAACACATCAAATGCGCTTTTGCAGAATGTTCCAAGAATTAAAAAACTGACTCCTTATCATGCAAAAATATTCATGTTTGTCTAAGCAGGAGTAGAACCGAAAAAGTATAGTATCGGAATAAAAGTTTTACTTCCAGAATTAATCTAGTTTAAGCCAAAGTAATAATTGCAATTATAATCGTACAGCCAACGTGATGCCCCAACGTAATGCGTTATACAATTATTAAACATAAAATACATTTCTTTCTGTCTGTAGCTGCAAGAAATAAAGTTAAATTAATATTACGAAAATAATTAATACCCTGATAAAAACAATTTTAGGTTAGTTAAAAAATAAGCTCGGATTGCTCGGATTGCATCACAATCAAGATAGATAACCATACATGTTTAATTCCTCCCTTCCCATAAATCCCCAAAAAAAACAGAACAACCCACCATCGAACAATTCTTCCTTCCACAATAAATCCAGTCTGAACCCAAGTAATAATTGCAATTATAATTATACAGCCAACGTGACGCCGCGCCGTAATGCGTTATACAGTTTTGAAAATTTGATAACTTTACAAATTCGTAGGTCGAGAGTACACATTGGGGAAATCTGGGGGACTCATTATTGTTTCTAGTGAAGCCCTGGGAGATGCGTTGACGGAACACTAATGCCACCTTTTCGGAGATGAGCTGTGAAGACGTGGAGGTGGTGGTTTTATTTTGTTATTTTTTTCCATGGTTGGTTTCGCTTTGAGATCGCTTTTGATCCGAGACTGTGGTCGAATGCGAACTTATGGATACTAATAAAATATTAATAAGCCTGCCAAATCTATACTTATATTATAAAGCAGAAGAGTTTGTTTGATTGTTTGTTTTGTTGAACGCGCTAATCTCAGAAACTACTGGTCCAATTTGAAAAATTCTTTCAGTGTTAGATAGCCCATTGATTGAGGAAGGCTATAGGCTATATATCATCACGCTAAGACCAATAGGAGCGGAGCAGTAATGAAAAAAATGTTACGCAGACGACGTTGCACGGGTCAGCAAGTCAATTAATAAAGCAGAAGAGTGTGTTTGTTTGTTAGGTTGAACGCGCTAATCTCAGGAACTACTAGACCGATTTGAAAAATTATTTCAGTGTTAGATAGCCCATTTATCGAGGAAGGCTATAGGCTATATATCATCACGCTACACGGACGAAGTCGCGGACAGAAGCTAGTGTATTGATACAATATTTCAATATTGTAGGTGAATAACCATCACGTAAGGCTTTTATTTTTGTATCATTTTATATGGTCAGATACCAGGACAAACTTCATAAATACTGTCTCACATTAAATCACCTCGCTAGTCTGTCGATCGTTTGTTGATGCCAGAGACACACTTTAAATACGTTTTAGTTTTAAATGCATTTAGTAATATTTTGTCTAAACAGGCTTTACTCATACTTGATCTCTATTAATATTAATATTATTCTTAAATAATAACAGCCACACAGGTCGATCTTCAAGGTTAAGCAACGCTTGCCAAGGTTGGTCTGTGGGTGGGTGACCATGTTAACATACCGAGTTTACTCCGTGCCTCGGAAAGCACGTTAAGGTGTTGGTCCCGGCTGTCATTTGGAGATCTTTGGCAGTCGTTACGGATAGTCAGAAGCCAGAATATCTGACACCAGTCTTGCCAAGGAGAATCGTGCTACCAGTTAATGGGTTGTGGAGGTCTGTTAGGCAGCCGCTCCACGTAAAATCAGGTTCTTAGCTAAATCCGGTTTGACTGGAAGTCGACCCCAATATTGTTGGGAAAAGGCTAGGCAGATGATTAAAAAAAAATTAAGATCAAATAAAATCAGCAATACTAAACAAGTAAACACAACACTTTTAGCCACAAATCATCGCACTTTAATTTCATACTCAACCTCAAAACCGCTACAACCGTGCTACAAAACTTTAAAAAAGCTCTACGCCGTAGCCTCGTAGCTTCGTAGCTCGTAGCAAGAACGTAGCGAGTGGTCGAGTTAGAAACTGGATAGCCCTTAAGTGTCAAGTTCGAGATGGATTTTTGCTGTAACCGACTGCGCCTAATTGTGTAATGTTATTGAGAGAATATGTGTCAGCTTTCAGCAGTGGCTTCAGGGATATTTAAATTCATTAAGCAACCTTCTTACAGTAGTTAATGGGGCATTATTGCCCCTCAGGACAGATGGTTTCTAAAAAGCCTAGAAACAGAAGTTTGGTCGTAATTAGATGGTTCTGTGTTAATGGGTAGGATGCTAGTTGGCTAAGTAGGTTAAAAATTTAGAGAGTATACCGAATAACCTCTTAGCTTATATAATTTTATTATGTTATGTATGTAGTGGTTTTCTTTTTTTAGTATTGATAGGCACTCCTTTGACCACTATCTCATGTGATGGTAAGCGGTGATGTGATCAAAGATTGAGCACACTTGCCTATTCACTCTTGACTTAAAGTTTCCCATGTTGTAGCTATCAGGAAAACAGACTGGCAGGGAATTCCATTTCTTAGCTGTGCGCACTATGAATGTGTTCCCAAAACGTTTGGTTGGACAGTGAGCTCTAGAGATGTGTTGCAAAATCTTCTAGTAGAGAAATGATGCTTGGTATTTCGTGTCTTAACTGTGCGAGTAAAAGGCGAATAAGTGAGTGTGTGATTGATTCGCACACGAAGGGTTCCGTACCAAAATTCAAAATGTTTCTTGTATGGCCCCTTTTTTTTTCATTTAAATTAGTTGATATAGCGGCAACAGAAATATACACTGTGTGAAAAGAAGAATGCCCATTTTTGACCTGACTTTGTATAGAAATGAAATAAATCTTAAAATTCAGCTTATTGAATTATATATTTGATACGCTTATCTCAATGTTAAAAGAAACGCAGGAAAAAAATATTTTTTAGTTTTTCTTTAGGCTTATTCTACCTCAAGGGTTAACGTAGTATTACTATGTTTTGCAACGCATCTCAACTTGCCTTTTTTGCGACGTTCCATTTTACACACTGATACTTGACTTTATTCAACTCTGTTTCAGAGTTTTAATCATTATTTTACGTTTTATTTAATCAATAAGTATTTTTTTATTAGTCTTTGTTTAATGAAGGCTAATTAAAAATAACAAAAAAATTAAAAAAAATAATCACGCAACATGTAATTGAGATAGCACGAGTGAAACGGATCTTTGTTTTGACATTTGACAGTTCTGCAATTGACATTGGCGCAGTCCTTCGTTGTTGTGCTTGCGTTTCGTTGTGTATTGTGCCATTTGGTGTGTGTTTCTTCTTTTTATGACTATGTTTACCGCCCCTGGACCTCGATACTTTCCTCATCTGACGACCTTTGCTTACCATACCGTTGTAAACTTCTTGACAATGCCGCTTATACCAAAAAGTCGACGTATACTTTGCATAAACTGCAACGTATTTTTTGGAATTCGTGGCGTTTAAATTGTAAAAATTACTGTTGGACATTATTTTCTAAACTCAAAAGTAGTCTTTCTACTATACCTTATAACTATACATGTACTTTCAAGGTTTTTAAATGTGTGGGAAGTGGGCATTGTACTTTGTGCAACTGTAAAGTGTAGTCCGCACTAAAGTTGTTATTTTCGTATTATTTTTACTAAATACCTACCTCTGACAAAATTACACTAACTCTGTTAATGGTGTGATTTTGTTTATTTTGACACCAATAGTCTAAATTAAAAAATATATATATTATATTATTTGTATTAATTTTCTTTTTGTTTTTCTTTAATAGTTGTCTAGTTTTTTTTTGTTTATGTTTTGATTAAATGTATTTTTTGTGCGTTGTATTTATTTTGTTGTGTTGCGTCGAATAATGTTTTAATTTATTTAAAAATAGCACCATTCCATTGTTAAAGAAAGGCCTCCCTATGAGTTCCAACTAATTTAAAATTATAAGTACCAAATTCTTAACTCAAACAAACACGGCACTTATCAAACAAACCCAATTGCAATAACTGTGACACTCATCTAAACTTCGAAACATAAGTCCGTTTAAAAAACAAAACTCCTCCCAAGAATTGCCATAAAAATTGTGAATTATTATCTAAAGATAAATAATATTGTATTTTATTGCTCTAGTAACACCTTGTGTCTTTTAAAGAGGCGAAGTTTCCAACATTAATAGGTCTTCCCGACTTTGGGGGGATTAATAAAATGCGACTGCCTCACTTCTTAATTAATAGCACTTTCTAAAGAAAACAATATCATTTTATTAGCATAACCTGTTAAGAGTTTTGCTCACTCGCTGAGATTATATTGTGACTGGCGATTTCACTTGCCAAGGTGCTGAATTTTTTCTTGTCGCTTGTGAAGATACATTGTTCCAAAAAAGATAGGTCCACATTAGGCAGAAAAAAGCTGAACTTAAGTTTTTTACGCGCGAACAATTAAAGAATCATTGAAAAAATCTTAAAATGATAGTCAGGTTTAAATAAAAAGTCATTTTATCAATAAGGTAAGGTAACGGCATTAAGTCCGTCTTTGTATTATCTTTTTATTGCATACAATTTTAGTAAAAAAAAAAACAAAAACAATAATTATTTTTCACGTATCATAATTTCTAAACCTTTTGAAAACGCAGCGACCTTCACCCCAGTGTAAAATCATCTTAACGCTAGCCTTAAATAAAGCCAGTGATGACAAGTAAAACAAAGTGGCGGAGTTGAGCAGTTAACGTAACTCCGCTAAGTTTTTTGTTAACTCTTGGTGTCTTTCCATTGATACATTACGCTATAACCCGCACTTGCGCTTTGATACCTGTTTATTTTGATTAACTTAATTTTGTTTGTTTGCCAGTTAGTGAGGCTTAAATATTCGGAGTCGCGGGACTATTCGAAAGAGATACCGTGGCTCCGGAACACAAAGAGCACTGAAGGAACATGGATGGGTTTTAGTCAGTAAGAGTCTGACACTCCCTCCCGCTCCGCCCAGAGCGGGGGAAGTCGTTTGATGATTTTTAAAACTATGGCTTCTAAACGTTAGGGTATATTGGCTTTGCCGGAGTTGCGGGACTATTCGAAAGAGATACCGCGGCTCCGGAACACAAAAGGCAAAGAAGGAACATGGATGGGTTTTAGTTTGTAAAAGTATGACACTCCCTCCCGCTCCGCCCAGAGCGGGAGAAGTCATTTGATGGTTTCCCATCCTAAAAAAAGGGTATATTGACTTCACACTTTTGAGGTCTAAATAAAGTTCATTACGGGTTTCAAAGTAAGTTTATGCTATATACTGACAAAAATGTTTCGTGAAAAAATCGAAATGTCAAGTTGATCGACAATCTTGATCGCTGACAGAAATAGCGAATATGCATGCAATTTTTTTATTAGCAATATGAAATAGGTAGTTACTTATTAGCTCCGGATATGAGGTCATGAAATTATTTTTACTTCAAAGTTCATAACGCCTAAGCAGCTACCATATAAAACAGCGTTTTCGCGTAAAGGACATATCAATTTTGTTTAAAATAATTTTATTAATCGTTTATTTTTCGAGCAATTTAGATTCTATTTTCACTGTTAGTTATGTATTTTTGTAGGTATATTTTTAGATAAACTGTGTAGATAATAAATATCTTTTTCATGCATATTCGTTTTTATCTTGTTATTTAAACCCTTAGGACGATAGATTTTAATAAACTTAAGTGTCAATATTACTGTCGTTATGTGAAAGTGATCGAAATGTGTGGTAACCAGAATCATAAAATATTATTGATGGCTACAAAGTATCTAACGAAAAAAATCCGCCCAAGTGCGAGTCGAACTGGTACACAAAAGGTTCCGTACCATAAACGTTTATTTTTATTAGGTATTTTTTGTTATAGCTGCAATAGAAATGCACAATCTGTGAATATTAGAACTGTCTACCTATTACAGTTCATGAGATACAGCCCGCTGACAAACAGACGGACAGCAGAGGCTTAGTAATAAGTTTAGGGTACAGATCCCCAAAAATCAAAACAATTTGTTTGTGTGTCCCCGTAGAAATTGTCTTGATTTACATATACTTTACCTTCAGGCAATAACCAACCCAACGCTATCCAAATAAGATTTATTTTAGCACGTAACTTGATTACGCACAGAGTTAGGGGTTTCTTCAAGGTGGCAATAAAGACGAATTATGCAAATGATAATACCGAAGGTATCGCCTTCTTGTAATCAATATTTTAATATCCATAGATACCCCGTGGTTGCAAACACAATAGGCTAGATTCTATCATCGACAAATTGCAAAACTATTTAGTTTGTCAGTTAGAGTATTGAGAAATAATGGACACATATTTTTTGTTTTTGTAAATCAATGAATATTGACAAAGATAAAACGCATCAATACTCGGGACTGGGGGCTCGTGACGTCACGACTCACTAAAATTTTTGCGAAGGTGTGACGTATTGGGAATTTTAAAAGCGTCGTAACTTCGTCAATTTTTTTTTCCCGTAACAAAGAAAAAACACGGGTCAAATATTTTTTGATAATCTAACTGACGGACTAATTAGATTTTTTCAGGACACAAGCCTATTCTCTTGTTTTATTCAAGACTAGCTTTCTTCCGCGACTTTGTACGCGGCCCGTTATTTCACGTTCCCGTAGAAATTTCAAGGAATCCGCTCTCAGTATTCACCTACAGTGAAGAGCTCGTGGCTAAATAATAACAGCCGCACAGGTCGATCTTCAAGGTTAAGCAACCCTTGCCAAGGTTGATCTGTGGATAGGTGACCCTCTTAACATATCGAGTTTCCTCCGTGCCTCGGAAATCACGTTAAACCGTTGGTCCCGGCTGTCATTTGTAGATCTTTGACAGTCGTTACGGATTGTCAGAAGCCAGTAAATCTGACACCAGTCTTGCTAAGAAATACCGTGTTACCCAGTTAATGGGTTGTGGAGGTCTGGTAGGCAACCGCTCTACGTAAAATACTGGTATTCAGCTGAATCCGGTTTGACTGGAAGCCGACCCCAATGTAGTTGGAAAAAGGCTAGGCAGATGAGTGTTCCCCTACACTCTTCAAAGAACCTACATGCTAAAAATCAGCTTTCTAAAACCAGCAGTTTCGGCTGTGCGTTGTCTGTCAGTAACAGAAAAATCATCAATATTAAAAATCTTCCGTTACAGTAATATTTTAGCAAATTCTATCTACTTTAAAAGTGTACTGATTGACTTTTTACGTAGAATTCATCGTTTAGAAGATGTAAGTCCAAGTCTGAAAAATTACCGAACATTTTTGAAGTTTTCCAAGCACCACGCAGTTAGCACAGGTCTTTCGAGGTTGAAAGATTAGGTGTACACTACTGGCATCTACATAACATCACAAAAAATCAGGACAGTGCAGAATAGTGCAGTGCATAGTGGTCTGCCTGGCCTAGTTTTTCCCAACTGTATTGGTGTCGGCTACCAGTCCAACTGAATACCAACCGGATTCAGCTGAATACCAGTATTTTACGTGGAGCGGCTGCCTACTAGACCTCCACAACCCATTAACTGGGTAACACGGTACTCCTTGGCAAGACTGGTGTCAGATTTTCTGGCTTCTAAAAATCCGGAACGACTGCCAAAGATCTCCAAATTACAGCCAGGACCAACAGCTTAACGTGCTTTCCGAGGCACGAAGGAAACACAGTATGTTAAAAATGGCTTATCTATACTAATATTATAAAGAGGTAACATTTGTTTGTAAGTTTGTATGTAGGAGGTAATCTCAGGAACTACTGGTCCGATTTGAAAAATTCTTTCAGTGTTAGATAGCCCATTTATCGAGGAAGGTTATGGGCTATATATCATCACGCTAAGACAAATAGGAGCGGAGCATTAATGGAAAATGTGACGCAAACGAAGTTACGCGGGTCAGCTAGTTAACTATAATTTTATAGATGGTGAGCTGACGTACCCGCAATGTGCAAGGATCTTCTAAAGAAGATTGTTTACAGACGCCACATGCGAGCTTACCAAGAATAACTACATCGAAATCGAAGCAGTCGCCTTGACCGAAATCGGTCGGATCACATCATTAAGGTTTCCAGCACACCCAAGGTAAGATTGTATGGAAAATACGCATGTTCTATCTACAACCCCACAGAGAATACAACCATTTCCCCTTGCAATCGAGTATTCAATCTATCAAAAGCTGTTTTCAATGGCCGCGCGGTATTCACAGTGGTCATACGACTACAGATGGTCATTCCGCGCCTTTCAGCGCTGGACAAATGTTGACCGACTCTGAGCGAATACCAATGGAGGAGCGTTTGAGTGGGATAGCTGACTTGCCCACATCTTACTAGCACAAGCATGCATGGGTTTGCTTAAAAAAACTGTCATAAATCATATTTATTTTGCAAATAGGTTACATGGAGCGGAATATTTTTAGTCATATTATTCTAGATGAGGTCGATGTTTCCTAGCGGACTACCCTGAGAAAAAACACATGGAATCCAAAAGAGGTCAATTTTGGACAAGCTAAAGTCAAACACACGTTTTTCGAACTCAAGTTTTTTCAAATGTATTTTTTTTGTAGGTATGCTGTTTCAAAATGTGCAAAAATAAAGTAGTATAATTTTAGCTATCGGTACTACTGTCTACTATTATTTCACTAACTAGCTGTTGCCCGTGACTTCATTCGCGTCTAAAATTTTTTTTGTATAAAAAGTATCCTATTTTACTTTTTGACCGACTTCCCAAAAAGGAGGACGTTTTCAATATTGAGTTGTATTTTTTTTAATGTTTGCTACCTCATAACTCCGTCAAAAATTCTTGTTTTATCTGAAAGGATATATTTGCAGATTGGTCCCATTTAAATTTTTTCGAAATCAGTTACGAAGTTTTAATTTGAGTTCGAAATAGCTGCAATTCGCTTACTTGGATGATGGTTTTTTGTCATCCAAGTAATCGAAATTGCGTATTTTGCTTTTCTACGATTTTTCAGTGGTGTTGTTAGGTACCACTAAAAAGTGAAAAAGTGAAAAATAAAACTTAAAAAAAAAATACAACTGAACCAAATAAAAAAAAACACTACAAAGTAAAAAATAAGTTTAATTTCGGAAGTCGGTTTCAAATTACGAAGAAACTAACAAAAACACCGATTTCCGAAATTAAAGTAATTTTTTACTTTGTAGTGTTTTTTTTTTATTTGGAAGTCGGTTGTATTTTTTAACCGACTTTCCAAAAAGGAGGAGGTTCTCAATTCGGTTGTATTTACTTACATTCACATTTGTATTATTAGTAGGGATTAATACCTCTTTACCAAGACGAAAATCAAATGAAGCCAAAACTCTGAGATACTCTTGCTAGTTAACACAAGTAAAATCGTTGTGTTATAAATATGAAAAAAAGCCTCCTTTTTAATAGAGTGCCCCAGAAACTAGTACTTAATTTCTTTCCAGAGTATGTATTCTTCTAGTCGCCGTCTCAACCACATCAAATTCTAGTTTTTTAAATACTAAGCAACTAGCCCACTATCCCGTGTAAACGCACTCTACCATCCCAGGCATGTAATGATGTCCTATTGACTTGCCGGTCCGAGCGTGGCATTGAAAGAAACGTCTTCCGGTCAGTGTAAACACCGCCTAATAAGGGTGCATTCATAGCATTCAAAGCCGCGATTGCGACTTTTGGTATCACAGTTGGAAAAGGCCTTAGAACTAGTGGACACCGTTTTATGAACTGGGATTAACATGATTTTTTCATATTGAAGAGAGTGCAAGATTTAAGAAAGGTTCAAATTAAAATAGCGGAGATTTTTCTGCTAACGGTGGTTCTGGCGGATTTAATGATTTTTAGATAATTTTTTGAAGTGGAAACTTCTTTAGCGGCGTTGAGCACTTTTTTTTTGGTATAAAATATAAAACTCGCGTCAGGACACGTGACCGGTTCGAAAATTCGTAAGACGGGTGATTTAAAAATGCACAACGTTAATGTTCAAGTTTTCACTTCTGCCCAACTGCTGCAACCCATTGTTTTTTTTACTATTGATAGGCATACGTGTGACCACAATCATATCTCACCAGATGGGAAGCGATTATGTGGTCTAAGATGGAGCAACCTTGCCTAGAACTAACCTATTCACTCTTGACTTAAAGACTCCCAGGTTGTAGCTATCAGGAAACACAGACTCCGGCAGGGAATTCCACTCCAGGTCAATACCACTGTGATATACACTCATATGTTGATTATTTAATTGTTTTTGTTGACTCTCTGTACATGTTGGTTATTACTGTAAGTGAAATAAAATAAATATACACAGGGTTATGTTCAAAACACTATAACCCCTTATAGATTGAAACTACTGATGATTATAAACAATCACTACATATCTTACATATAAAATTCTCGTGTCACAATGTTAGTTACATTACTCCTCCGAAACGGCTTTACCGATTTTTTAACCGACTTACCAAAAAGGAGGAGGTTCTCAATTCGAATGTTTGTATTTTTTTTTATGTTTGTTCGGGCATAACTCTGTCGCTTGCCAACCGATTTTAAAAATGATTTTTTTTTTTTTTGGAAAGGGAATACTTCCCAAATGGTCCCATGATAAGGAAACCAGGATCTGATGATGGCATCCCAGAGAAGTCGAGGGGAACTTTCGAAAATCGTATGGGCAACTAGTGCGTTTGTATTTTGCTTTTCTGCGATTTTGCAGTGGTGTTGTTAGGTGTGGGGTACCACTAAAAAGTGAAAAATAAAAAACTTTTTACAAAAAAATACAACCGACTTCCAAAAAAAAAAAAAACTACAAAGTAAAAGATTACTTTAATTTCGAAACTCGGTGTCAAAAAACGAACAAATTAACAAAAACACCGAGTTCCGAAATTAAAGTAATCTTTTACTTTGTAGTTTTTTTTTTTGGAAGTCGTTTGTATTTTTTTGTAAAAAGTTTTTTTACAATTTTTTTAAGCATATTCAGTAGGTCTGAGAATCGGCTACTATCTATTTTTCGTACCCGTAAGTGATAAGGGTTGTCCACCCCTAACATTTTTTTTTTGACAAAATTTTTTTTTTTTTTTTTTCTATAATGTGGCATTAAAAATACATACAACCCTAAACTTTCTACCTTCTTCCATCATCCCCTATTTTTAATAGCGATATTATTAATGAATAATGTGACGCAGATGAAGTTGCGCGGGTCAGCTAGTATTATCCTCCGCTGCATCTGTCAATATGTTCGCGATAAACTCAAAAACTACAGCACCGATTTTCATGCTGTTTTCACCAATGGGTAGAGTGATTCTCGAAGAAGGTTTTAGTATATTATTTGTCAAGCAAGCGAAGCCGCAGGCAGTAGCTAGTCTAATCTAAATGACAAAAGCAATCAAAGTCCGCTTAGAGGCGATACTCGCTAGTAGGTGAACCTAGTACCCTTACACAAGCAGCAACTTGCTCAATATGAGAGAGATGTAAGTTAGAGTCAATACTACAAACGGCAGATGATGAACTTTGAGATGCGGAGGAGGTAGTAGATGGAAAGCTAAGGTAATTCCGTGAGTGGAGTCGCGGGATTATTCGCAAGAGACACCGCGGCTCCGGAACACAAAGGGCAATGAAGGAACATGGATGGGTTTTAGTCAGTAGAAGTCTAACACTCCCTCCCGCTACACCCAGAGCAGGAGGAGTCATTGGATGATTTCCCATCCCTAAAAAAAAGGTAATGCCGTGCGTACTGTCATACCATACAAGCTTTGTGCATGGTGGGATGAAATTGTTCGGTGGTAGTTTAAAATGATCATGCATAATAATTTGGTAGGAAGATTTTTTTATTTGAAGACGTCAAACTATTAATTGCAAACAAACCAAACCTTATTCAGAGTATTAATTTTATTAAGTTTGTGAATATTTTTATGGTGTAAGCATAAATTAATCAATATTAAAATGTATGTAGTTTGCCCAAAAGTAACTGTGGCTCAATGGGTTGATATCTCTAAATTAGGTTTAAAAATGTTTTAGTTATTAAAACAGACTACAGTTGGGTCAAACCATGTCATGTCGAGGCTTTGAGTTAAGCCTACGTCATATCACAACAAGATTTTAGGGTCGTTCTCAAAAAAGTGGCACGGCTCGAATAAATTTGTCAATTTAAAAAAATGTCTCAAATGTCGAGTTTTTTATATAGAAATCTATTGGCAGTGTTTTACTCAAACTGAATTAATGAAAGGGAAGCAGATTTACTGAAAATTGAGTGGAATAGAGCCTTCTAAAAAAGTGACCTCACAGGTTAAAGAGGTATTGTACAGGTTAATGAGAAAACGATACCAGGTTAAATAGAAATAAACAGGTTACAGAAAAAAAACAATGCAATCATGCAAAATCAACGTTTATTATATAATATAAAATAACAAAAATAACGGTTTTAAAAATAATAATAAATCACAGCTTCCTCCAATGAATTAAACATTAATTTAAACATTTAGGGATATGTATAAGATACAAACACAAATAGAAGAACTTTACTTTATTCTCATAATTTAAATTAAAATTTAATTAGTCTCAAACAATTAGCAATAGTTATTATTAAAAAAAAAAACGTAAAAAGACATCTAGGTACATTATGATAAATATGCTTTTTGTTTTTTAACTATCAAAAACTAGGTAAATTGTCTCATAACTAAATTATATGTCAATCAGTCTTAAATCAGCTATCAATAGTACTAGACGAGGGCGTCAGCGACGGCTGAGCGATAGCGCCATCATCGTTTGGGTTCGGTGGTATCAGGATCATTGTAGAATAAAACACTCAATACAGTACTAAGCTCTCTTTATTAACTGTGGCTGAGTGCTAGTACTTTTGAACGTCAAAACTTACAAATAGACAGTCCCCCAAAACGCCCGCCCGTTACCACTTCCTAGTGTTTTAGCTGTGAAGAAGAAGTGGCCAACAAACTCCACAGCAACACATCTGTCTTAGAAGAGCTCGCAGAAGTGTCGAGAAGTTAGAAGAACTCGCACTTATAACGTTAATAAAGAAGTCTGTTTAATATAATTGAAATGGGTTAACCGACAGTATTGTTCTGGACGAGTGTCCTAGTCGGTGTCTAGAGCCAAAGTGCGCTCGGCAAAATCCCCACTCTCCAATACGACTCTGTCCACGTGCCGCCATTACAACTGTCAACTGACGTCTCGGCGTATAATACTAATACAATACTCAAATCTGCAACTAATTATTAAATGATATCTTTATCCACGACACGGCCAGAACTGACTATCACACGTCCTCGTGTGGTGGTGGTATGGTACCTGTAACGTGCCGGTAACCATCGAGAGAATACAACTTAATAGTTGACTGTTGACTCGGTCTAACTGACTAAATCAAGGTATACTGGTCCGGTCAAACGACCCTTCAGTTTACCACAACTACTACGTTATCTCATCAGTATTAAAACTGGAGACAATTGTGTGACACTTGTTTCATTTTGTAAGATTTTGCGCTCTTGTATTAAGAACGTAAAACACCTTCAGCAATAGGATCATCATGGCTAGCACTTGGAGAACTTTGGAGTTGGGGAAATAAGTTGACCGAACGAACATTATCTTGACGGTTGGTGTTTTCAAACCTCCGAATTTCTTGAAGAGGTTTCAGTCTCGATTTTTTTTTGCGATAAGTGTCGTTTAACTTTATTGCTGATTGTAATTTAAGTCATAAGGATGCTATTTCCTTATCTTTTTTGTAGCGCAATTTTCGAACCAATTTTTGAGCATCAAGGTGATACAATTCGAGAATTTACCGAAGAACCCTGCGAGTTAGCTGGACTAACTTCTATAGACCTAGAATTCGATCTGGTTATTCTTCTACTTTGATAATTAAGCTCCGCAGAAGTTGATGGTCGTTCTCTAAGATCACTAATATTATTTATATTCATGTTCTCGATATCACTGGTAGGAGGATTGTTGCATTCAATGAAGCGCTGTATTCTTGCTTTTTCTTCTTTTTTACGTTGATAAGACCGTTTAGCATCTTCTTGCCACTTTTTTCTTAACAGTTTTTTGATCCCTTGGTGTTAAATTATTTATAAATACTACTTTTCCTTCATTTTTTCGTTTCTGATATTTTTTCTTATTTTTTTCATTATATTTCGCGTATAGTTCTGGGTTATTTTTAATTTTTTCATGTCTCTTTCTTTCAAGTTCTCTTTTTCGCGCTAATATATCTTCTCTCTTCTTATTTTTTGGTATCTTATCTTTGAAAATATGAAATAAAAAGAATAGGTTGAACCGTAACCATTTATAGCTAACCTAGCTAAAAAAAAACGAAATAGTCATAATAATTTATTCAATAATTTGAAAAATATTTAAAAGCTGATAAACTGCACTTTTACTCATTAACTAACTCAAATATGTACCGAGTAAGGATATTAAGTATTGATACCTAAGTAATTATATCTGAATTTCATAAGTAAAATGAATTTGTATTAAAAAAATGGGTTATATATCTTTAACCTGTTAGCAATCTCTTTAACCTGTGCATTTTCAACAGGGTAAAGAGACACAGGTTACTGAGAAAACGTAGGTAAACATTCGATACCAACAAAACGGTTAGGTTGTTTTAAGTTTCACATATAGAATCATATACAGGCACCTAATGACACATTTTAGCATAAAAAATTTCAAAGCAATTCACATACAAACAAAAAAAAATAGGTCAGATAATAGATAACATACCTGTTACAAAATCCTAATGGTAATGGACAGTAGTGTGCAACGCCAGGTTGTGGAGAAAAAATCTCTGGACAGAATTTGAGAATGAATATCTCAAGAACTATGCGTATTTATGTGCAACAATTAAAATCCTGTTAAAACAATCATATAAAGAATTGTGTTTTATTTTATTTAAGTGCTTATTAAAAGGTATTAATTTTTTATTTCATCTCAAAGTCAGACACATCGTGTTTGGACACGACAAGTTACTGAAAAAGTGGCATTACAATATTTTTTTTTTTAAATGTATGACTCTAAACTTGTCATTATCAATCGGCCTTCATATAAAAAGTATCTTTATGTATAATGATGTGTAGAAAAAGACCAGCAGCCCTAATAAAAAATACTCGTATCCACTAAAAACTGACCGACAGGTTACTGTGCCACTTTTTTGAGAACAACCCTTTAGTGTCCAGCACTGCGTCAGTAAGTGATACGACGAATCACAATACAATACAATGAACGCGGCTAATCACTTACTGTAGGAGCACGTGGCTAAATAACAACAGCCCCACGGGTCGATCTTCAAGGTTAAGTAACGCTTGCCAAGGTTGGTCTGTGGATGGGTGACCATCTTAACATATCGAGTTTCCTCCGTGCCTCGGAAAACACGTTAAGCCGTTGGTCCCGGCTATCATTTGTAGATATTTGGCAGTCGTTACGGATTGTCAGAAGCCAGTAAATCTGACTCCAGTCTTGCCAAGAAATACCGTGTTACCCAGTTAATGGGTTGTGGAGGTCTGGTAGGCAGCCGCTCCATGTAAAATACTGTTATTCAGCTGAATCCGGTTTGACTGGGCAGCCGACCCCAATGTATTTGAGAAAAGGCTAGGCAGATGATGATGATGAACGCGGCTAATCACTTACACTTTTATTATCATTTCAGCTGGAAGACTTCGACTGCTGGTCAAAGGCGTACCCTAAAAGACCGGACCTGTACGTCTCGCATCCAGTGATTTCTCGCGATCTTCACCAGATCTTCGATCCACCTTATGGGAGGCTTTTCAACGCTTTATCTTCCTGTACGCGTTCACTTCTATACTATCGAAGAATAAACAATCATGATGTTAAGGAAAGAATAGAATAGAATAGAAAACATTTATTCACAACAGACACAACACAGTATAAAAAGTAAGAGAAACAAAAACATAAAATTAAAAAAAATAATGGTACAGTAAAATTGTGCTGAGCGTGCCCATTGCAAAAGGGTTACCATGTCAGCACATGCTGGGCGTCAGACACACAGCGCTGGTTTTCAGTGTTAAACACTCCATTTGCTCATTATTCTATGTCCATATTACTTCGCGATGAAGCCGGGGAAAGTTTCCAATACGAAGCTATTGTGGAACACAAATATTGAACCTGGGCCTACGGAGTCCGACCACAGTTATAGTTGGGCAACTGTTGGGCAACTGTTGCGCCACGATATTGGAAAGTTGGTTGTCGAGGTAAATATTTACTTACATTATGTATGTGAACCCATTTATTGTATAATGATACACCATTATTAATATGCGAACAGAGCTCAAGACAATGTATATGTCACTAGATAATTGCAAAACATGTAAGTCTACAAAGCATCCTGAGAGATTGTGAACTCTCGATAAATTGTCAACTGAACATTTGAAATACTTTTTACGCATCAAAACTTTGATAGCTTATAATTTCTCGAATCCATTCCGAGAAATTGTGAACCGAAATAAAATGGCAACCAATCAGAGCATAAGTCTTCAAGAAACTAGGCTCTCAATGGTTTGTCACATATACGCCATAGAGGACGTTAAAATGAGTGTAAGTTCAGTTGAAAATTTATCGAAAGTTTACAATCTCTGAAGTAATTTTATAATCTTACGAAGTTTACAATTTTCCGGTTACATATTATACATCATTTAATTTTAAATTGTACGCCTCCTACTTATATTTTCCCGGCCACTTCGTAGAAAATGTTAATTTGGCACAAACAGATACACAAACCATAGGAAATAAAAAAGTTGTGTTTCCCAAACTTTTACTTACAAAGTTTCCTCTCACTTTATCATTACACTAACTGAAGCCCGCGACTTCACCCGCTTGAAAAATTGTATACTAAAACCTTTCTCGAGAACCACTCTATCCATTGGTGGAAACAGCATGATAATCGGTGCAGTAGTCTTTGAATTTATCGCGAAAAAACACACAGACAGACAAACGCCGCGGAGTACTTTGTTTTATAATATGATGATGAAGTATTAGTGATACTGATGATTATGCTCGTATTAATTGAAGGATTTTTTTCGAATGAAATACGTTTCGTACGTCATTTGATCTAAGGCAGTCTTAATTTAAAGAGACCCAAGATGTTGAGATCCTGAGTAGATCAGAGTTGAGCTACACAACTACTGACAAATGCTTACACTGACTGGACAGGTTCACTCAAATCTGCGTGATTATTTCTTCTGAGAGCCGCACACTAATCCGCATGGTGCTTAAATGAAGTATTGTAAGTGTGAGGACTACTTAGGTCATTATTTTTTAAAATTAATTTCATGTTTTTCTAGCGGTTGAGCACACTTTGTGGCCTACCCAAACCTACTTTGGTATTGTTCGTCGGATCATTGAGCTCCTCAATGTTCTGAGTTGAGCTGCATGATAACTGACAAATGCTTGCACTGTCTGGAGAGGTCCACTCAAACCTGCGTGGTACTTTTCTCAAAAGGCCACCACAGTCGTGAACCTACATGGTTTTGATATAATTATATTATTATTACCGATTATTTGAAATTTAACAGACCATACAATCTAGAATATGACCTCTGAGTTTGTTTCGGTGTTTCTTCTCAGGGTAGTCAACTAGGAAACATCGACCTCATCTACCTATCTATATATATAAAAAATGAATTGCTGTTCGTTAGTCTCGCTAAAACTCGAGAACGGCTGGGCCGATATCGCTAATTCTTTTTTTGTTAAGATCGCCAGAATACAGGGAAGGTTTAAAAGTAAAAAGAATGTGTAAGTAGGGTAGCCAGTTGATGGGAGCGAAGGGGGACAGTTAGTCTAGAATAAAATTACGAAAAAAAAATACGTGTAGAAGAGTTACATGTAACCTTTTTACAAAATTAACATGATTTGATCAGGAAAAACAGACTCCGGCAAGGTGACCCACTCCCTAGCTCTAAGCTCTAAAAAAACCAGGCTCTACGTTCACATGGTTTCCCATACCAGCAGAATCGTAAATCTTGTCCAAACACTGGAATTCATACATAATCCCTAATTAGCCGGCACTGGAAACTTCTCCACCCCTGGATTGATTAGAGATCAAACAATAACCCTTGCGGTACCCTGTGAGCAACTATGTCCAAGTTGTACATTTTGAGTTTTGGGTGTAGGGTGACCATGGTTTGAACTTGTTTGTACAAATGAATGAATGATACATTTATTTGCAGGAATAATAGCTGTAATAAGTTCTTAAAATCTATGAGTTTCACTATATTCGGCATTTCTGCCGTGCAAATATTTAGATTTTACTTCTCGGTTTTACATGCAGTACACATTAAATAAATAATTAGCAATAACATAAAGTACAAGTATCAATTTCATAATTTAATTTCAGTTTTTTATGCAATTAATAAACTTAAAATTAAATACAATTCTAGTCATTTACAATTATCTATCAGTGATGTCATGTCAATAAAAATAATATGAATAACGATATGCTTAAATATTATTAAAGTAATTTCAATATTTGGATGACAAAATAATTATAGTAAATACATAAGTTTTATAATTTGTTGGTCCTGGCTGTCATTTTGAGATCTTTGGCAGTCGTTACGGATAGTTAGAAGTCAGAAAATTCGACACCAGTCTTGCCAAGGAGTACCGTGTTACCCAACTCAATGGGTTGTGGAGGTCTGGTAGGCAGCCGCTTCACGTAAAGTACTGTTATTCAGCTGAATCCGGTTTGACTGGAAGCCGACCCCAATACAGTTGGGGAAAAGGCTAGGCAGATGATGACATAAGTTTTATAATTTATACTAAAAATGTTCATTGAAGGAATAAAAGCATCTCTCACACAACCACTTATTTAGTTTTTTTATTAAATTCTAAATCTGTAGCAGTTCTAATTTCTTCGGCTAAGTGGTTAAATATTTTCACCGCCATGGTATAACAGTTTTTGTTGCTTAATTTTAGTCTATTTCGTGGGACTACTAGTGGCTTTTGAGCTATTTTCTTCTTTGACATAGCCTTTTCATCTTTTTTAAAAAGTGATTTATTATTTCTTACAAATCTGCAGGTTTCAAATACATATAGTGACAGTACAAAACCTGCTTTGGTCATTTTTGGTCAGGTCATGGTCTACAAACTAATAATACTATAGGGCGCTACAAAAGAATGTAGTTCAAAATTTTCTAACATCATTTTCTTCCTGCCCTTATCCTATGTTATTCGGGTCGGCGCAACTGGTTCTTTTCTTCCATTCTGTCCTAACAGTCTTCACACAATCACTAACTGCCTTTTCTTTCATATCGCTCCGCACACAATTCATCCATTTTTTCATTGGCCTTCCTCTCCCTCTCCATTCATCCACGTTCATAACTGTGTTAGTTAAATGCGTTTCATCCCTCCACTTCACATGCCCATACCAAGACAAAAGTGAACATATTTAAGCAGTTTTTCAATTTAACAAGTCGTGTAGTGTAATAGTTTTTCGACATCAGTATTTGGTATCAGCGTTAACTTCACTGATTACGCGTTTTAATCATCTTCTTCGTTTTAGTGATGGTACATACATTAACTTTAATTGCTCCAACAATTCGACACTTACAGCATCGACGGCAGAGCATATGGCTTTGCGCTTTGACACAGCATGATGGAAAGGAAGTGAAACATTTTCTGTGATTTAGTTTCACATCAAAACCTTTCAACCTTTCAGAGGGCTCACATCAGTACTTTTCCTGAGAAAACATGGTAATGCGACAACATGATGCTGTGTGTACAATCAGTTGGTTGTGTTTTGGTGATGGGTTTACTCTTGACTTTAATCTTGGTCAGAGATGACAGAACAAAACTTTTTACAAAAAACCCGCCAAAACGAGACCACGGAGGCGGTTAGTGTCACCTGTTTAGCACCACCCAGGGACCACGTGTAGGGATTCGCTGAAGGGAATTCTCCTACGGACGCGGGTGACTCGGCCCCCAAAAATAATTAATTTCGGAAGTCGGTGTCAAAATACGAAGAAACTAACAAAAACACCGACTTCCAAAAAAAAAACACTACAAAGTAAAAAATAACTTTAATTTCGGAAGTCGGTGTTTTTGTTAGTTTCTTCGTATTTTGACACCGACTTCCGAAATTAATTATTTTTGAGGGGCCGAGTCACCCGCGTCCGTAGGAGAATACCCTTCAGCGAATCCCTACACGTGGTCCCTGGGTGGTGCTAAACAGGTGACACTAACCGCCTCCATGGTCTCGTGGTTATACCACCTGATTCAGACCCAGAGGTTCCGGGTTCGATTCCCAGCTGGGGCAAATTTTTTGCTCGGTTTGGTTGGTGGTAGGACTTGTTCTAAGTCCACCTGGCAAGCTACCACCATCATGTCTAAGTCTGTCGCCAAAACAAAAATGTTAACAGCATTGTTGTGTTCCGGCAGTTAGAGGTATGATAGCCAGTTCCTCTGTGTAAGAGGATTCCGGGTGAAACTCGCTTCCATCTTCGGCCTAATCATCACTTTCCATCAAGTGAGATTTAGGCCAAGAGTTTCCCCGTTTTGTATAAAAAAAAAAACAAGAATTTTCCAAATCGGTTCATAATTGTCGGAGTTATGAGGTAACAAACATAAAAAAAAAACAACCGAATTGATGAACCTCGATAAGCGTTGCTTAACCTTGAACATCGACCTGTGCCTGTTATTATTTAGCCACGAGCCATGGATGACGAAACTTCACCTTTCTATCCTCAGGAGAGTCCCCTCCCTCCCTGAATCCACAGACACACTACTCCAAGACACGTCCTAAGGTAGAATATTTGCCGAGCAAGTTCCTGACCGGTGTTGACATTAACGATTAGTGCTCCACCATTGCTTACACGCTGTTTCGAGTTATTAACACTATCTAATTGATGTGTGCTTCAAGTTGAGCCTGTGGTTAAGGTAACAGGGTTATGAACTTCTCAGGTTGGCTCAAACGACCCACGAGTCCGTACACATAGCATAATCAGACTATAATATTTCCGCTGCTACGATTCATGCCTTCTTTATGTGAGAGGAATACCTAATCTTTTTAACCGACTTCCTAAAAAGGAGGCGGTTCTCAATTCGGTTGTATTTTTTTATTTTTAAAGTTAGAGTTAACAGGCTACTTCTGGGTAAGCTCGCTCCATCGTAGACTTTGTCTCTGTCATCTCTGACCAAGACTACAGTCAAGAGCAAGCCCATCACAAATAAAAAACCGGCCAAGTGCGAGTCACACTCGCGCACCGAGGGTTCCGTACAAACCTGTAGGTATATCTATCTTCTATCTATATCTATCTATCTATACTTATAATAAATCTGTAGAGAGGTCAATTCTGTACATGAAATATATTTCCAAAATAACTATCAGGGGGTGATTAGGGATCAATACTGATGCCAAAAATGCAATCAATAATATTTTTGTCTGTCTGTCTGTCTGTCTGTCTGTCTGTCTGTCTGTCTGTATAACCGTTATAGAAACAAAAACTACTCGACGGATTTTAACGAAACTTGATAAAATTATTATTCATACTCCTGAGCAGGTTATAGTATACTTTTCATCACGCCGCAATCAATAGAAAAAAATGAAAAAATAAAAAATGAAAATGTTTGATGAACCACTTTGGAAGTGTCTCTCATGCAAATGGGCAGACAGACATACATGACGAATCATAAGGGTTCCGTTTTTTGCCATTTGGCTAAGTAACCCTAAAAAAGAGGGATTGGGATGTAAATACTTCTAACAGAGACCTGCGGGTCTAATAAGACCACTTTAACAGAATCAGATAGCACATCACGTTACCCGTCACTGTCGAAGTTTCCCAATCAACCTTGTACCTATTGCGTTAGCTTAAAAGATGAAAATTAAAATTTACAGATTGTTGTGTGGTTAATATTATGATTCTAATATGATTCTGCTAAAGTATCCTTTTTAGCCCCCAGGCGTTAGCGTACAATCTCGATCGAAGTAGTTTCCGATCGCCTAGCGACCGAAATTCGGTAAGGCCACCAATCAATCAGGCCACAAGTCAATATCGATCGCGATCCACGGATCGGGGATCATTTATTTTTAATCAGATCCTGGCAATTGTTAGATGTCTATTTATGTATTTGTTAACATAGGTAAAAAAAAAACAGATTTTATGCTTGATGAACAGAACGCTATGCTATGCCCTGGAGGCGCACACCTATGGTAGATCCTCGGCTAGATTTATATTACAAACTAGCTGACCCGCGCAACTTCGTCTGCGTCACATTTTCCTTTAATGCTCCGCTCCTTTTTGACTTAGCGTAATGATATATAACCTTCCTCGATAAATGGGCTATCTAACACTGAAATAATTTTTCAAATGGGTCAAGTAGTTTCGGAGCCTATTCAATTCAAACAAACAAACAAATCATTCCTCTTTATATTATCATATTAGTGTAGATTAAAGGCGAACGGCAGGCTTGTATGGGAGTTTCGTACAGCTAGTAAATTTTCAAGTTTTGGGATCCAGTTGTTTTAATAGGTAGTTCATACGATAGAAAAGCTCTATTTAAAACCTTAGATTTTTAGAACTTGGGACATAAAAGCTATACCCAGTTTTATTTTTTGAGGTTATGTACTAATGTAGAAATGTAGGTTGTTATTACAGGTAGGGTACATTAACATTGTTATTACTTGTCGTCATCTTTGTTGTATTTTACTTACTATTAAGTAGGTAGATTGAGATGAGGATCGTACCTACTCAGAGGGAGAGAGGGGTGCATTAGGAGATACCAATTGCCTAGCAGCGGACAGAAACAGTTTGATAATAATGAAGTTCTGATGGACACTAGACAGATTTTCTGTACCGGTCAATAAATAATTGCCAGAACAAAAAAAAATATTGATGAATTCATTCCAATCATAATCATCGTTTACTATTATGATTTTATGCAACAATTATGGGTTTTAATATTAAATCTATTCTAAATAATTAATTGTCATTCCGAAGCTTGTGATGTGCAGATGTTTTTCGAAGTCGCCATAAGTAAACTACTTATGGCGACTTCGAAAAACATCTGCGTTTAGTTTACTGTTTTGTTTGGTATAATTATTGAAATCTTTTAAGTGATACTATTAATTAATCCCATGTTCTAGAAGTTGTTTACTTACATGAAAATAAAGGGCTGAGTTGCCTTAATAAGTTGTACAAATTCTATAACCAAACAACAAAAAAAGTTTGCTGTACGAATTTTGCCGTTCGCCTTTACTAAAAATATTTGTAAACCATTCATAATAACAGTATTATTTTAGACTAGCTGATGCCCGTGGGCGTCGCCCGCGTGGATGTCGGTTGACAAATTATATACTAAACCCTCCTCAAGAACCACTCTACCCATTGGTGAAAACTACATGAAAATCGGTGCTGTAGTTTTTGAGTATTTCGCGAACAGACAGACGGATGTGGCGGAGGACTTTGTTTTATAATATGTAGTGATAATAAATTGGACAATTACATATTATTTAATACTTCAATTATATCAGACCTAAATGAGGAATTATTGAAACGTCAAAACTGTTTAAAATTTAGGCGGGGGTGTCCGCCTAACTTATTGAGAATGAAACGCAGGTCATGAATAATGACACTCGTGTATATTAAAATAATGTTACGACCACGTTGACACACACTAAACACGTATTTTAATCATAAAGTAGTTGTAGTAATTAATGTTAATATTAAGTAATTGTAATAGGGAATTTGCATGCATTTTGTTTTCAAACTGAAACACTTATTAGCTGCAGTAAAGGAACATGAAATTATTTTATAAATACCGTCATCAGCGATGAAGTTATAAAGCTTCAAAGATTACATTAGAAAGAGAAAACCGATATGGACTTTGACGTCAAAGTACATGCCGCCTATACAGCTGCCATAGAATACAACGTTTTCGCGAGAGGGACAGATATATTTGTTTAAGGCGCGTCCCCGAGCAAAACGCAGCGCTAGCCGTTTTTGTGCAGTTTTTTGGAGCTATCTACTCTTTATCCAAAAGAAATACCAACTAATAAAAAATACATTAAATTTTTACATAATCTTGGCTTCAAAATGGTAGATTTTATTTTTTATTATTAAGTATAATGTTTAAGTAATCTCCTCACAACGAAACCACAGAAATGAGAAAAAAATACTGAAAAAATGCATCTTCTCGAAAACTAACGATTATTTTGATTTTGTGCTTACACTAATGGATAGGCAATTTAATTATAAACATTTTGGTAGAAGTATTTTTTTCAAACGACCAAAATTAGATTTTATAACGAATTTTTTCAACATTCTGAGCGCATTCGCTATTGTATCTCTTGCGCTGTTATTGAGGGAAAAAATGCTCAAGGTTATTTGCTCAGGGTACGGCCTTAAAATAATTATAACTCGTTTGATTTTCGAGCAATTTTGATTCTATTTTCACTGTTTTTATTGGATTTTTATTTTCCTTTTTAGAAACTTTAAATACTTATAATGTTTTTTTTTTCATGCATAGTCTCTATTCTAAATAAATGCATCGTTTAATTATTCGTCAATATGTAGTTTAGAAACATTTATCAATCTCACACAATTTTTGGTTCTAGAACATGCTGGTTTCCTAGATTGAAAACTATGACCTACAATTCTAAAATTGTGATTTAGTTACACTGGACAGCAAACACAAACTCTGAATTAATAAACATAATATTATCATGACACGGCAATAGATATTTTGTTGCGGAAAATAAACCAATGACGCCCATAGTAATAACCAAAAATTAATCAAATAAAAAGCTTTTATATAAATATGGCTCCGAATCGCGCGTCTATCAAAATCATTAAAACGAACGCGAGGACAGTCGCGCTCGTATTTCGATGGGTACGCCCAAATTTCCATCAAATATATGACACGGTTTATGTTATAAGAGTACAGCGGTTTTTGTACTACCTGTAGCGGTATCAATTCCACCACAAAAAAAAACCAACGTAGCTAGAACTATATCCTAAGACGCGCAAGCAAAGTTTACCATGCGATTTGAAAATATACATCGCCCGAATATCAATTACGGGCAGTAGCCCCCCAGGCACAACAACCGCCTAGTCGCAGGATTCTCCCTTTTCAATGGAGGTTTTTGGGACTTTACCCTCTATAGCGCATACCTCCAAATACCTATTAAAAACTCAGTCGATCCAGTGGTCTTGTTGTGATTCTCTTTGAATTTCAAAATTAGTGGACGTGAATTGTAAAATGAAAACGTGACAAATTGAAAGTTTTCTAATAGACTGAACTATTTATCAATTTGTGCATGCAAGTTCCAAAAGTAATTGGTTGTTCCTTACAAGCAATTTCCTTTATCAGCCTGCATTCGTGGATTTAGGCAAATCGACAGTCTTTCAACGTTCTTGATTTGACTTTCAAACATTTTGCATAGTGGAAATTACGATTTTACTACACACTAGCTGACCCGCGCAACTTCGTTTGCGTCACATTTTTCATGAATGCTCCGCTCCTATTTGTCTTAGCGTGATGATATATAACCTATAACCTTCCTCGATAAATGGGCTATCTAACACTGAAAGAATTTTTCAAATCGAACCAGTAGTTCCTGAGATTACCCCCTACATACAAACTTACAAACTTACAAACATACAAACTTACAAACAAATGTTACCTCTTTATAATATTAAGTATAGATTTAATACGATTAAATATGTGGATCATCCCAAACATTTTAAAATGATTGTCAAAATCTATCGTCGATTTGTTTTTTGGCATGTATGGCCGAATCCAACGAGGAATAGTGAAAAATACTCAAGCGAGCCTCGGATTCGACTTTAATTAAAAAAAAAAAAACTATATCTGCGAACACATGGAGCATCGAAAAATTGGTCCACACTAGTTTCAATGGGAAACGAGCCCAAAAAACATATGTAGCATTGCCACGTTGAAGGACACACGTCATAGGTATATCTAGCCCGCTCCCGCTGCTACTCATGCCTTAACCCGGTCATCGCATGCTCGGCGCGCCCACATTCTCGTATAGACTAACACGATATGCAAATATGGGACATAAAGGTAATATTTCGTGATAACGCGCTAAGGTAATTAATAAAATATGTCCTCTCAACTAGTGGGCGAGGATTTGGGCCGTACGTATTAGATTTGATTGTTTTGTCGCATGATTTATTATTATATTGTTGTTGCTGACCTTAATTATTATTTTATGCTTTTTTGTGTGATATTCGAGTGTTTTTGCTTTCAATTATAGCAGTTTTTCCACTCGTAGCCAAAATATAGCAGCCGCACGGGTCGATCTTCAAGGTGATGGTCTATTATGGATGGGTGACCGTCTTAACAAACCGAGATTTCTCCGTGGCTCGGAAAGTACGTTAAGCCGTTGGTCGCAGCTGTCATTTGCAGGTCTTTGTCAGTCGTTAGTTTGTCAGAAGAGAGACAACTGACACCAGTCTTGCCCAGAAGTACCGTGGTAACCCAGTTAATCTGTGGTAGAGGTATGGTTGGTGCAGTCACCTTTTAAACCTCCCGGTCCCAGTGGACGAACTGAGTGCACAAGGGACCGGGTATTGTAGTTTGTGGAACAGCTGGCGAGAGGCCACTGTCCTTCTTAAGACTGCGATAGGCATAATAGGCTTGTGTCCTGAAAAATCTAATTAGTCCGTCAGTTAGATTATCAAAAAATATTTGACCCGTGTTTTTCTTTTGTTACGGGAACCAAAATTGACGAAGTTACGACGCTTTTAAAATTCTCAATACGTCACACCTTCGCATAATTTTTAGTGAGTCGTGACGTCACGAGCCCCCATTCCCGAGTTTTGAGGCGTTTTATCTTTGTCAATATTCATTGATTTACAAAAACAAAAAATACGTGTCCATTATTTTTCAATACTCTAACTGACGGACTAAATAGTTTTGCAATTTGTGGATGATGGAATCTAGCCTATTAATACGACAGTTTGTTATTGCGTTAGTACTTAGATTGGTGAATTTAGAGAGTTAGGACTTTTTATAAAGGCCTAAGGCCTTGTCTCACTGCCGGCAATCAGCAAGTAGCGAATAAAGCTTGAACTCGAAACGAGTAAGCGAGTAGCGAGTGAAAAGTTTTGACGCTCGGCTTTAAGCGAGTGCTTTTGGTCGTCGGGCTTTTACTCGCAATACTCACTCCGGCCCGCACTATAGGTAGAAATTATCGCTGGTTGGAAAGTCCTGACCGCGAAGCGAGCATCGTCGAGCGAGTGTCTCTGAGCTAGTGTCGCTGAGCTAGTAGATTCTTTGATAGAATACTCTTTATTATAAACATTACATAGGGTGACATAATGGGCGGATATCTCTTGTCGCTGCGATCAACTAGAGTGTGAACAGCCAGATATCAACTGTGAATGTATGTGTCTCTTTTACTCACGCGAGATCTATATCTTTTGTCCCTTTCCTCAGCGAGCAAATAGTCGAAAGCGCTTCCTCGCCGCTGGTGAGACAAGTGCTTAAATTCAAATAATTGATAAACAAAATGGTGGTTTAAGTGACGTTCACAATCGCATCTCGATCGAAATCTGTCAAAATCCGATTCCTTGATTTTCACAAATTTTTGATAAATTGCGAACGAGATGCGAATACGATCTTGCTTAAAGAAATAATATAATTGCTAGTCTGATGGCCATTAAGAATTTAATTTACACGTACCTGTATCGAAATCTTAAATGTTGACCATTTGCGATTATGTCGTCGATATAAAGAATAGAGGGTGTCCATAGGAGTGCCTGCCAGGGTTGCGGAAGTTGTTCGAAAGAGTCACCACGGCCTTGGAACGCTAAGGACATAAGGAGAAATATGGGTGGGTTAAATTCCTTGACATCAAACGATACCAAAACACGAGAATGCAATTCTCGCATGCCCAATATCAGAAAAAGAATGCCAAGATATCGCTGACAACCCTTAAACCCCACCCAAAGTCAAGCACATAATAATATCTATAATCAAAAAAAGATTTATAATTAAGCATATGGTACAACCGCGAACACTGGTCAATTAACATTAAAATGCCACAGGTACACGCGCCAACAGAAATATATTAGAGTAGTAATATTTATAACGGTTACATTGCATGCGTGTGGGCTATTAGTGGACTTCGGTGACACGTTATGTTTGATTTAAATATCGAGAGCGTTCTGTTTGTGAGTGTACTTTAGGTTTTACATTACTAGTTTCTGATCGCTGAAAGCTGAAAGTTTTATTGTTAAGCTGTTGATTCTGAAAAAAAATTATGTGTCATTTTTTAATACCTACCGACTCAAGATACGAGCATGTCTCAGTTCGGGAGTCGTTGTCTTAATAATAATGCTTCTGTGCATTCACTAAATTAGATGAATATGTTTGTTTCTGGAAAAGCTTGTGTACTTTCTTAAGAATAAATTATTTTATTTTTGTTTACTAAAAAAAAACCTTTTCGGTATTTTTTTTATGTATTTTTTGTTACTTCATGGTTCGTCTAAGTTCGAGACTCATATCTTCCAGCAACTATGGAAGTTTACTTTTCAGGAAGTTTCTATAGGCTTCTCCATTTAGCCTGTCCAACCATTTAGTCGGACCAAAAAGTTTGTCATTGAGGATACCAGACAATTAACGCTGAAACGATGTTGAAACGTAGAGCGGCTGCATACCAGACCTCCACAACCCGTTAACTGGGTAACACGGTACTTATTGGCAAGACTGGAGTCAGATAATACATTCATTGTGCGTACAGCTAAGGAGTGGAATTCCCTGCCGGAGTCTGTGTTTCCTGATAGCTACAACCTGGGTGTCTTTAAGTCAAGAGTGAATAGGTTACTTCTAGGCAAGCGTGCTCCACCTTAGACCGCATCATCGCTTAACATCAGGTGAGATAGCGGTCCAACGTATGCCTATAAATAGTAAAAAAAAGATTTACTGGCTTTTGACAATTCGTAACGACTGCCAAAGATCTACTTCTCTCAATTCATGTGGATTATATTATCAATCACCCACGTGTGGTAATTATGATCAAATTACCAACAATTATTTTTTTACCAGACGGCTTATTTTAAGAATCTTCAATCTTCAACCTCACGGTCTTTGGAGGCAGATTTAGTCGATAATTCGAAAGAATTCAGAAAAATAATCATAACTGGAAAACTATGAAAATACGCAGAACATACATTAGGGTGATTTGAATACCCCAGGACACGAGAGTTCTAAAAGTTTATTTTTGGACGGCAATGTTCCGGCCACCCTGTATACTGTTGGCCTGCACCCAGTAGACTCATCGCTGCAAGGTTGCCTGCTTTGCTTGGCGGTCTTCTACAGATTGTACTGCGGAGATTGTCCCGAGAACTCCACGACCTCATCCCACCGGCCCCCTTATACCATCGGGCATCCAGACGCACTGCAACTTACCATCCCTACCTTGTTGCTATTCCACCAATTCGCCCTAAGCGTTTTCAAGCGTCTTCCATAATGCGCATAGTAAAGAAGTGGAACTCTCTGCCTGCGTCTGTGTTTCCGAACGCTTACAAGGCTACTTCTGGGTAAGCTCACTCCATCGTAGACTTTACCTCTGTCATCTCTGACCTAGACTAGATTCAAGAGCAAACCCATCTCAAATAAAAAAAAGTATATCAAGATGTTAAGAAACAGTATCGATATCGTCAAGAAAATCCAAATTACCATATCAATGAAGTAATACGTAGGTAACCAAGATAGAAGGCAAGATAATGGCTATTTTATCAAAATTTATTAATGCTGTATCGTGATATTATATGAACTTAAAAATATTTTAAACAATATTTCAGGATTATTTATTTGTGTACTTACAACATACTACAAATAGAAAATTTGCTCGCTTTTGCCACAATCTCACCTCATAGAAAGCGTTGGTCCGGTCGACGATGGCCTAAAAGACCCGCAAGTTATAGCTATCAGAAAACAAAGGCCCGGCAGGAAATTCCACTCCTTAGCTTCATTCATTCGCGGGCATCGGGGGCCACCACTTGGGGCCCGAGTCTGCTATTTTTATAAATTTGTCATTCCGACACGATCCCATTGTCATTTTGCTAAAAGTTCGTAATCTGCTAAATTCATAATCGCACGGTCACTGGGACGTCAGTGGTCTCGTAATAGAATTGCGGTAGGAATGCCGTATTGCCATTATTATAAAACCGAGCTAAATTTGAGCATTTATTCATGCCAGATTTTATTTATATTTAGTTTTACAAATGATTTATTAGTGTTATAAGCAATCTGAAGTAGTGAGAAGTTCGTAAATACTTACTAAATCTGTCATTGTGTACGAGATTACCATTCATATGGCTTTCTTTCAATGGCGTGTCAGTGGTTGATCATTGGAATGTCATAATGACGCCTTTATGATACCATTATATTAGATTACCAAACTTGTCAAAATCAACCATTTTGAAATCAGTGATCGACCATTCTGACACTATTGTAATAGCAGACTCGGGCCCCTGGTGACCTCCGGCCACCGTAGGCGCGGGCTTGTGGACGGCGAGCTATGGGTGGCTCGCCGTCCGTCCGTCTAGTGACGACAGGCCGTGTCGACGGCGCGTTAGTGTTCCACGCGCGCCTCAAAGAGAGTCAGCACACAGAGGGGCCCGAAAGGGCCGACGCCTGCTGGAGTCGCGGGATTATTCGCAAGAGACACCGTGGCTCTGGAACACAAAGGCAATGAAGGAACATGGATGGGTTTTAGTCAATAGAAGTCTGACACTCCCTCCCGCTACACCCAGAGCGGGAGGAGTCATTGGATGATTTCCCATCCCTAAAAAAAAAAAAGCTGTACGCACAATTATAGTATTCCCAAAACTTTTCCTGCTTACGAGTGGGATCACCATCATGTACCGTTGGCGAATCGTTTTACGTCTCGTGGTTCGGTGATGGAACGGGCTAGGTGGAAGTAAATTGTGCAATTCTTACGTACAAATTCGACCAGCGAGCATTTACATGCCAATAATGCATGTAACATGTCTGAAGGGGATTACATTAAAATCCTCTTCTTTCATAAACCTTTTATTGTTCTTGCATTTACAAGTATTTTTTACAAGACGGACGCTTGTGCCGATTCCGCCGATTCATAGAGTAATAGAGTATATGTGACAGGCGGCGCGCAGTGTTGCCAGGTGAGTCGCCCCGTAGATAGAGATGCGCCGCGTCGTTTAGTTTTATGTTCGGCGGGTGCACACTATGGCGTGCACATACTCCGCGGCGTTGAAGCAATTTCAACAGTTATGGTGTTGTGGGCAATAGGCACATTTTGTGGACTGCCCGTTTTATAAGGCCCTTGTTGGTATGGACGTCTGCAACCCGAACAATCGCATCATTTCCTGGGTATGTCTTCATTACGCGCCCCATGCGCCAGTCGAGAGGCATGAGGTTGTCTTCCCGCAGCACGACCATGTCGCCGACTTGAAGTGCTGGCTGCCCTCTTCTCCATTTAGATCTGCTCTGCAGCTCTGCCATGAACTCCCGGTGCCATCGTGCCCAAAATTGCTGCCGGATCTGCTCGATGCGCTGGTATCTATTGGGTCTAATGCTGTTAGCTGGTAACGACGGCACAGACATCAACGGGCGGCCTATAAGGAAGTGCCCAGGAGTCAAGGGATTAGTGTCTGTAGGATCAGATGAGAGAGGGGAAATGGGGTGGGAGTTAAGGATAGCTTCTATTTGCGCAAAAAGCGTGGCCAACTCTTCGAAAGTAAGGGAGGCACTACCAGCAACGCGTTTCAAATGATGTTTAGCGGCTTTAACTCCAGCCTCCCATATTCCACCGAAGTGTGGTGAGTAGGCTGGACAAAACATGAATTTAATTTCCTCATTTGATGCGAAATCTGAGACTGATTGACGGCTGGCCTTTAGAACTCTTCCTAACTCATTGTTGGCCCCTACGAAGTTCTTCCCATTGTCGCAATAAATCGCGTAAGGTTTGCCGCGACGTGAAACAAACCTACGTAAACAAGATATAAAGGCTTCAGTGGTTAAGTCACTGACAACTTCTAGATGTATAGCTTTCGTGGCTAGGCATACAAAAAACGCAGAGGTAGGCTTTAGTGACTCTGTTACCTCGTCCTTTCTTAGAGGATATCATAAATGGTCCCGCAAAGTCGATCCCACATGTACTAAACGGAAAATCTTGATTAACTCTTACACTAGGCAAGTCCCCCATTAAAGGCTGTATCGGTAGACCTCGCAATCGAGTACAAACCACACAAGTCTTAACAATATTACGAGCTAAGTTTCTTCCACCCAGTGGCCAAAACCTCTCGCGAACAGAAGACAAAAGTAACTGGGGACCTGCGTGAAATAATCTAACATGTTCACAGTGCATTATTAATCTAGTTAAATGATGCTTAGAATCTAATAGAATTGGATGTTTCTTATCATATTCACAAGCAGACTTATTTATCCTACCTCCTACTCTAATTATACCATTATTATCAGAAAATGGATTTAAAGGCAACAATTTGCTTTTATGATGTAAAGCTTTACCATCCTTTATTATTTTAATCTCCTTTGCAAATGTCTCTAGCTGACTAAACTTTAATAATAATGTTAATGAGCGATCAAGGTCCTCAATTTGCAACGGTCCTATCACTTTAACAGTATTCTTTTTACAATTGTGTACAAAACGTAGAACATACGCAAAACATCTTTTTATTTTTATAAAACTAGAATATCTGTCAAATTGGATAAACGAATTAATATTATCTATTTTATCATCAACTGAAATTAGTAACTTTGTTTCGGGTAAATTATTAAGGCTAAGCTGTGGCTGGGTAGGCCATTTAGACTTATCTTCCTTTAGGAATGAAGGTCCCTCCCACCACAACGATGCTGCCTGCACATGCTGTGGATCAATACCCCTGGATGCTAAGTCTGCAGGGTTGGATTTTGTTGGAACATGTTTCCATTCAAATTCTTTTGTAAGTTGATTTATTTTATTAACACGGTTACGCACAAATGCTTGTAAGGTTTTATTTTGTGTCTTTAACCATCCAAGTACCACCGTGGAGTCAGTCCACATGTATATTTTTCTTACATTGTATGGCACGGACTTCAATACTTTAACACACAACTCAGCTCCTGTCAAGGCAGCACATAACTCTAGTCGTGGAATAGTAAGTGTTTTAATTGGTGCTACTCTTGTTTTAGCGCATAGTAACCTAACCGTAACTGTATCATCTATATTTTTATTAGTAGAGCACATATAAACACATGCTCCGTAAGCTTGTTGTGATGCATCAACAAAGCAGTGTATCTCCACAGATTGAACATCTAAATTCTCACCCAAAACATAGCGTGGTAAGATCATGTCAGACAACAAATGTAAGTTTTTTATAAAACCAAACCATTTTTTAACATAATCTTCTGGCACTGGGTCATCCCAATCCAATTTCAGAGCCCATAAATTTTGTAATAATATTTTAGCCTTGATTATACAACAACTAACCATTCCCAAGGGATCAAATAGCTTGCATGTAGTAGAAATGATTATCCTTTTTGTAACCTTATTTGGGATTTCAATGTCACTAGGAAAATGTAAATTGTCTGACAAAGGTGTCCACTTCAGACCTAAAACAGTGGTTTCATCATGAAAAGTAAGGCAATTATTGGATTCTGAATTATCATCTAGTATTTTAGGACAATTTGTTCTAAACTTTCTTAATGGAAAACAAGCCGCGTTTAAAGCTTGTGATACACCTAAATATATGTGCTTTAATTCGCCCTCAGAAGAGGCACCAGTTATTAAGTCATCCATATAAAAATTATTCTTAATTACCTCAGCAATAACCTTATCACTACATTGGATACCTAGCTCAAACAGACACCTGGTACTCAAAAATGGAGCAGATGCCATACCATATGTTAAGGTTTTGAGTTGCAGAATTTTAATAGGCTCCGATGATTTATCTCTCCACAATATCAGCTGTAGATGCCGCTGTGACTCATTTAAGTCGATTTGACGGTACATCTTTTCGACATCCGCTGTCAATACACATTTATGTAATCTAAACTGGATAAGTATTGAAAACAAATCATTTTGCATTACGGGACCAACTGCCTGGATGTCATTGAGCGATTTGCCTGATCTTGTTTTGGCAGAAGCGTCAAAAACCACCCGAAGTTTTGTGGTTTCATGTTGTTCGCGTATAACACAATGGTGCGGTAAGAAACATCCAAACTCTGGCTTATCAATTTCAACCAAGTGTCCTAATTTAGCATACTCATTTATAAAATTGGCATATTGTTCCTTTAATCTTGGATTTTTATTTAATTTACTTTCTAAATTAAGAAAACGCTTAATTGCTAATGGAAAGGAATTGCCAAGAGCATGCTCAGGAACTTCCATCAACGGCATCATAACTGAAAATCTACCATCTGGTAACCGACAAGTATTTTTATTAAAGTGTGTTTCACAAAACTGTTCATCTGCAGAATAAATATTAGCTTCTGAAGGTACATCTTCAACCTCCCAGAATTTAATTAAAGATTCATTTAAATCTTGCTGAATATTTAAGCTTTTCTGAACAAAGTTACAATGTATCTTATTATTGTGATGACTCCCACCTGTGGGGCCAGCAACAATCCAACCCAGCATGCTCTCTTGTAAGACAGGTCTGTTGGTGCCTAAGCTTATTTTATTAGGTAATATAATATTAAAGAAATGATCTGCACCCAACAAAAGATCTATTTCAGATGGCTTATAAAAAAATGGATCAGCTAACTGTATATTATTTGGTAAACCTAACCTTTCTACATTAACTTGAACGCTAGGTAAATTACCAGTAATCTTTGGAAGAATAAAACAGCTGACGTGTGCACTAAATATACCTATTCTTGAATTTAATTTAATTTTGCACCGTTCAGTAATTTCACATGCTACATTGTTTATGCCTGTAACATTAAAAACATTCAAATTCTCAGTCTGTAGTCCTAGCTTATCTTTCAGGTTGCTAGTCATAAATGAAGACTGGCTTCCCGTATCTAGCAGTGCCCGAGCTAAGTAAGTACAATTTGTTTCAGTATTAACTACTTCAACCTGTGCAGTACACAATAAGACTTGCCCTGGCGAGACTGCAGATAAACTAACAGGGACGCTAGTAGCTGAAGGCTCTATATTTTCAGTAGCTACATTTATAACCGTACTGCTCTTATGTAATAAAGTATTGTGTTTTTCTGCACATTTCTTACACAAACCTTTCAAAGTGCATTCTGAATGTGTGTGACCACTACGAAGACAGTTGATACACAGCTTTTTTTTATTTACCAAAGAATGCCTATCATTTAATTTCATGCCTTTAAATTTAAAGCACTGATGTATGTAATGGTTTTTATCACACACAACACATGCCTTGTTCTGAGTGTTATCTGTAACGGCAGCAAAAGACTTTACATTTTTACCTTCTTTGTTATTATTATCCCTAGAAGAGTTTTTACTATCATTATTACTATGGTAAGCTGTTTGCAGAATGTTAGCTCTTTGTATCAAAAAATCCTGAAATTCCTCAAGTGTAGGACGGGATAACAAATTACCTTTATGATCTTCCCACTTATTCTTAGTCCTGGGATCTAACTTTGCGGCCACCAAATGTATTATTAATGGATCCCAACCAACTGTAGAAATCTCTAAAGTATTTAGCGCACTCAAATTTTTAAAAATTATATCACTTATATCCCTTAACGCAGTGAAGGATTCCTTTTGGATAGGAGCAATATTTACTAATGCGTTTAAGTGATAGTTCATAAGAATATTTGGATTATCATATCTCTTACATAAAGCCTGCCATGCGCTCTTGTAATCCTTAGCCGCAAAATTTGTTGAACTAATAGCAATCTTAGCGCTACCTGCTAAGGAATTTCTCAAATAGTGATATTTATTTATTATTGGTATAGAGTCATTGTCATCTATAAGAGATTGGAATGTGTCTCGAAACTCTAACCATTTTGAAAAGTTCCCATCAAAACTTGGTAAATTAATAGTAGGCAATTTTATGGAAGCATTTACTCCACAACTTGATTTTACTGAATCATTATTTACTGAATTTTTGTCTTTACTTGAAAACAATTCTATTGCTTCCTGCGCTAACGCAATTTGGGAACTGAATTCACTTTCAGTGATATTTCTTTCTGAATATTCCCTTTCTGTGTTTACAGAAAGTTCTTCAATCTCAGATTGAACCTCATCGAATTTTGGAACCAATTCTTGTAATTGTGATAACTTTACCGATAATTCTCTAATATCTAAACTAGTTATGCTATCCAACTTGTCTATTTGAAACTTAGTAATATAGTTTTTAAAAAACGTTACACGACTGCGTATACCAGCTCGTTTACGGATCAATTTAATTAAAATGGAACTTGAACTATTTTTATCTTGTTCACTGTCCGACATTTTGTTTTGTTTTACGAATTTAAAACTGTTTCAATAACTTCAACAATGAGAAAGGTAAAGTAAATTAAAATGTCCACTCTAACCGAGGCATCCAGGAGTCAAACCAGCTCAAACCTCGCAGCTGCCACCGCGCCCGCCAACCGCACAACAACACCCGTAGGGCGCCGCTGCCAGCCTCGCTGCCGAGCACGTGGACAGCACGCTAAGTCCGCCGCGTACCGACGCAGGAACTTCTGGAATGTTCGGCAAATAACCGTTTACAACTAATACTTTAATCTCAATTTACCTAGGAACCAAAAAAAAACGATGAATTATTGTATATTTTTTAAGTATTTTCGTGCAGCGTGCTCTCACAAATAGTGGAAATATGGCGTGCATTTAGCTATGGCCAATCATTAGAACATGCAGCTAGGCACCTCTCCCCACAGCCTCCAAATTAGCACGGCATTTACACGCAACCAGAAACTGGGAAATAGGGATAAGGACAGAACAAGGAACGGGCTTACTTCCTATTTAGAGCTGTTGAGACGCCGCCGCCATCTTCGTTACCATTGAATATTGTTCCTCTGATTGACGACAGCAATATGGTTATTTCTCTCAGCAGCTTCGAATTTTCGATTGTTCGATTGTTCACGGTCGCCACATGAAGGGGATTACATTAAAATCCTCTTCTTTCATAAACCTTTTATTGTTCTTGCATTTACAAGTATTTTTTACAAGACGGACGCTTGTGCCGATTCCGCCGATTCATAGAGTAATAGAGTATATGTGACAGGCGGCGCGCAGTGTTGCCAGGTGAGTCGCCCCGTAGATAGAGATGCGCCGCGTCGTTTAGTTTTATGTTCGGCGGGTGCACACTATGGCGTGCACAATGTCTCTGATTTTTTTTTTAATGCAAAACGGGGAAGCTCTTGGCCCAAATCTTACCTGATGGAAAGTGATGATTAGGCCGAAGATGGAAGCGAGCTTAACCCGGAATCCTCTAAAACAGAGGAACTGGCTATCATACCTCTAACTGCCGGAACACAACAATGCTGTTAACATTGTTGTTATGGCGACAGACTTAGACATGATGGTGGTAGCTTGCCAGGCGGACTTAGAAGTCCTACCACCAACCAAACCGAGCAAAAGATTTGCCCCCGCTGGGAATCGAACCCGGGACCTCTGGGTCTGAATCAGGTAAATATATATACCAACCATATTTATTTATTTTATTTGAAGAAAGCTTACAGACTAATTACAAACTTAATTAAATACATGCTTAGGTAGTGACTTTTGTTAGTTACAAGCTTCCACACATATGGCTTGCGTTGACCAGTTATAGCGTAGGTAAGTAAACATACTAAAATGTATGTAAGTAAGGTATGTCGAGACATTAGGTCTATGTGTGCTGGTGCAAAAGAAGTCGACATCCAGGTGTGATGGTAATCTATTGAAGGCTACCGCACTGCGTATGCGGAAGGCGTGTGCGCCTGTACTTTGTCGATGCGAATGGTGCTTGTAGTAGCGGTCGTTTTCTAAGATTAATTAAATTAGTGCGAAGAAGTATTTCGCAGAGTAGTTCGAGACGATCAACCGAACCGTTAGCGATGTTCACTAAAACAGATATCACTTATATTTCGTCTTACTTCCGACGGTAAGAAATGATAACGCTTACAGCGGTGTTCATAGTCAACTGAGAATTGCCTAGCCTTGAAGTCCAAGTACCGCAAAAAATTCCTCTGAACAAACTTAATACGAGATTTGTAGATCTCATATTGAGGGTTCCATTTGGTGGGTCATTGATTGATTTGTCAATTAATCACATAATTTAAAACGACAATTTTCGTGTAAAAAAATCTATTGCATCACAATGTAAACACAATCTCATTCATCAAGAAATGCGTTTATTTCAAAAGGAAGCCGTTATCAATAACATAACACGACCCGGTCACACTCCTAGCCTTATCACTGGCTAGGTACAGGATCATATCAGCAACCTCATCAGCATCCGATGATCTTCCTAATGTGGTCATACTTGCTATATTTCTAGTCTGCAGTAATTCTGGAGACATACCAGAACTCGTCATAATGTCGGTTATAACTGGTCCAGGATTGACAGAGTTTACTCGTACGCCAGAAGGTGCCAGTTCCATAGCTGCAAATCTTGTGAAATGATCCATACCAGCTTTGGAGACGCTGTAAGACAAAAGTCCAGGTATTTTAACTACTGTAGCTGCAATACTTGATACGTTGATGATTTTGCCTTTTGTCTCTATGAGGTGTGGGACCGCGAGGTTTGTGATGAGGACGACAGGGCGCAGGTTCGTGTTCATGACCTCATCGTAGTTCTGTAGTAGATTGGGTTCTAGTACACTCGCCAATCTCACAATGCCAGCGTTGTTGACAAAGACGTCGAGTTTCCCGAACTTGTCTACGGTTTTTTGGACTATTGTCTTCGCTTCCTCTTCTATAGATATGTCTGCTTTGATGATGAGGGTGTTGGCTCCATGCTGCTCACAACGTTTAGCTACTTCCTGTAGTTTTTCTTCGTTTCTTCCAACAATGGCAGCAGAAGCTCCCTCGTTAGCGAATAACTCAGCAGTAGCTGCTCCGATGCCGGCGCTACCACCTGTAACTATGGCCACTTTATTAGCAAACATGTTAAACTACTGTATGACACAAAATTTGATGTCTGACTAAGCCAAAGTCGTAAAAACTATCGTTTTATCCTGCTTCATGTTTCATATCTACGTCTATTTGAAATTAGTGATAAGTAGTTTGCAAATTACTGTGTACTATTGCTGTGACTGATACGATTTTAAGTTAGGTAAAGAAGTGATATTGAGAAATCAGTAACACTTCAGCTCCTTACAGAGTGGATGAACAAAATTTCTCCTTGATTATGTTTGTCCACCTGTTAGCTCTGTTATAGTGCTGAGCATTTTGCTGAAGATGTTTCTTTGCGCATATCAACACACATGCTATCCATAGTATGACCATGACCCTCAGTATTGGGGAAACGACGAAACGAGGAAGAAACACATATTACACATAAATAAAGAAATAAAAAAAATAATAGCAAACCGCTTTATGAACGAAAGATAGAATAACAATACAAATTGTGTTAATAGCTGAGTAAAATAATTTACCATTTTCGCTTCCTCACGAACCTCAGACTCGAATGAATTGTTGGAAGAAACGAAGAAAAACTACAGGAAGTTGCTAAGCGTTGTGAGCAGCATGGAGCCAACATCCTCATAATCAAAGCAGACGTATCTCAAGAAGAGGAAGCGAAGACAATCGTCCAAAAAACCGTAGACAAGTTCGGGAAACTCGACGTCCTCGTCAACAACGCTGGCATTTTGAGGTTTGCGAGTATACTGCGACCCAATCTACTACAGAACTACGATGAGGTCATGAATACGAACCTGCGCCCCGTCGTCTTCATCACCAACCTAGCAGTCCCATACCTCATAGAAACAAAAGGCAACATCATCAACGTATCAAGTATTGCATCTACATTAGTCAAGGTACCAGGCATGATGTCTTGCAGCGTCTCCAAAGCTGGCATGGATCATTTCACAAGATTTGCAGCTATGGAATTGGCACCTTCTGGCGTACGAGTGAACTCTGTCAATCCTGGACCAGTTGTAACTGACATTTTTACGAGTTCTGGTGTACCTGTAGAATTACTACTGGGTGAAAATCCTGCAAGTATGACCCCGCTGGGAAGATCATCGGATGCTGATGAGATTGGAGACATAATCCTGTACCTAGCCAGTGACAAATCTAGGAGTGTGACCGGGTCGTGTTATGTTATTGATAACGGATTTTTGTTGAAGTAATTTTTTTAAATTATTTCATAATTCCTTAGTGAACAAATAATATTTTCAAAATACCATGTTGTTTTCGTCATTTGCTGATCGATTCTGTATAAATGCCGAAGTGAAGGCTCGGGTGAAGTGATCACCCAGTGAGCTTACATCATGATTCCATGGATTGACAGCTCAATTCGTGATCACTTCACCCAACCTACACATCGACATTTTAACAGAATCGTACTTCTGATTACCCCTGAAGTAAAACTCCGTCACATGGAAAATAAGTGGCAGTCCATTGACATTTGCCATAGACGTATTTCAACTGCGTTGCCATTTTAGTATGAGGCCAAAATATCGGTAGTTATTCGCAATCACTCTTTTCTTACCCGAGCATAGAATGTGGGCAAAATTCTATTTAAATTCGGACATCTGCCACATTAACAAACTTCATTTTAGAATATAATTATATATTTAGTATATTGTAAAAAATATCTAATACTACATAATTATATTTGTTTCACGTAGACAGTCCCTATCTTGTCTGCTAACATTACGCGGTCATATCTTATTTACGTGTAGGCATTACTACTAACAACTGTGATTTATGATGATTTTTTAAGTACTTGTCAACATTTTGATACGTTCATTTATAATCTATGTTTGGTAACGTCTGCACTGCCAGTAAGTACTATAAGCCTCTGTTGCGCTTTAAAACCTTATTGGATACAAGAAAGTGCATCTCCTATAGACTTACTCAGGTTCTAACTAACTACAGTTGCGTTCTAAGGTACCATTATACGATTTGGGGAGAGTCTATTGCAAATTGCCAATATTGCAGATGCGACCTGGATTCTATAAAGTGAATTAGAATTGAAAGTAAATCTGTGGGATCTACCAGCACTAGTAACACCTTTGATGGTGGAGAAAGAAAACAGAAGAAAATTGCTTCTTTCGCAGTAGCTGAAACAGCTGAGCAGGGCTGTGAGTGGGTCGATCCCACTTAGAGAACAAGGCATCGTGCGACGTGCTTCGACGCCTGCCGAAATCCCGCCTACGGCATTGAAATTAGGTGGGACTCCGGACCACGGACTTGTCCGTTTAGAATCCAGCGTATTCTCGCAGCTTTCACCAGGTCACCGGTCCACCTCGTGGGAGGCCTTCCAACGCAGCATTTTCCGGTATGCAGTTGCCAGTTTAATTCTTCTTGCAATGGCACCCGTTGCTGACAGTAAGCGGGAGGCCTATTTTCAGCGAGAGGTTTTCATACTTAATTCAAACATACATCCCGATTACTAGCGTCCATCATTCATCTGATTTTCATGATTACAAGGAAGACGTCTATGTTAGGCGCCAGATAAACTTATCATCTGCCTAGCCTTTTTTTCCCAACTATATTGGAGTTGGCTTCCAGTCAAACCGGATTCAGCTGAATACTAGTATTTTACGTGGAGCGGCTGCCTACCAGACCTCCACAACTCATTAACTGGGTAACACGGTAGGTAGGTACTCCTAGGCAAGAGTGGTGTCAGATTTTCTGGCTTCAGACTATCCGTAACGACTTCCAAAGATCTCCAAATGACAGCCGGGACCAACAGCTTAACGTGCTTTCGTGTTAAGATGGTCACCCATCCACAGACCAACCTCGGCAAGCATTGCTTAACCTTGAAGATCGACCTGTGCGGTTTAATATCGATTTTTGAAATTAAAATAGTCAATAAATTGATATTAAATAGTCAATAAAAGTGATATTAAAATAGTCAATAAATTGATGTGCGTCAATGACCGTTTCTGCAGATTTATCTAGCGCCTACCTTATGATCAGCGTTCTTGCGCCTTATGCTCCTTCGAATTTTGTTATAGCACATTGTATTGATATTATTTTCAGCTAGGCTTTTACGAGTACCTCAATACAATTCGTTGTCTGGACTAAGGAATTAATACACATGTTAATTACGACAAAATAAACACACAGTATCACAGTCTCAATCTTTTTTCTGAAACATTTTTTATCTTTCTTTTTTAAAACATGTGACGCAGTAGAATAAAAACTCTCATTTGTAAGAAGTACTAAACTTGAACTCGTCAAGGATGTCTTTTTTAGCGAAGTCATGTGAATTCCAATTAAGTGCAATGGTTACTACCTATTGTTTAGTAAATTCATAATTTTATCACACACTAGCTTTTGTCCGTGACTTCATACCTATGCGGGTCACCCGCGTCCGTAGGAGAATACCCTTCAGCGAATCCCTACACGTGGTCCCCGGGTGGTGCTAAACAGGTGACACTAACCGCCTCCGTAGTCTAGTGGTAATACCACCTTCTTCAGACCCAGAGGTCGCGGGTTCGATTCCCAGCGGGGGCAAATTTTTTGCTCGGTTTGGTTGGTGGTAGGACTTGTTATAAGTCCGCCTGGCAAGCTACCACCATCATGTCTAAGTCTGTCGCCATAACAACAATGTTAACAGCATTGTTGTGTTCCGGCAATTAGAGGTATGATAGCCAGTTCCTATGTGTAAGAGGATTCCGGGTGAAACTCGCTTCCATCTTCGGCCTAATTATCACTTTCCATCAGGCGAGATTTGGGCCAAGAGCTTCTCCGATTTGAAAAAAAAAAAAAAAAACCGTTTTTTTTTTCCTTTTTCTCATAACTGCTCCGCTCCTATTTGTCTTAGCGTGATGATATATAGCCTATAGTCTTCCTCGATAAATGGGCTATCTAACACTGAAAGAGTTTTTCAAATCGGACCAGTAGTTCCTGAGATTAGCGCGTTCAACCAAACAAACAAACAAACTCTTCTGCTTTATAATATTAGTATAGATTTGTTGATTTTATTCAAAAACTGTTACATACAAACACCAAGAAAATCGAAAGTAGCATAATATACGCGGTATATATAACAATACATTTGATTCCTAACAATATTTACTCTTTTATAATTCAAACAAAATATTCTTTCATAAATATTACACTAAAAGAGTGCCGTTATCAATTACGTAATTAGAGCCAGTGATGCCCTTGGCCTTATCACTAGCTACATACACTATCATATCAGCGATCTCACAAGGCTCCGATATTCTTTGCAACGCCGTGATCTTCGTCAGCATTTCTGCATTAACTTGCAAACCTTCGAAGATATCAGTGCGAACTGGTCCAGGACTGATGGAGTTCACTCTTATTCCATGCGGAGCAAGTTCCAAAGCAAGACTTCTAGTGAAATGATTCATTGCAGCCTTTGAAGTCCTGTATGCTATATTGTTCGGTCTTGTGGTACAGGTACCAGCAATACTGGACACGTTGATAATATTTCCTTTAGATTTGATGATATGAGGAGCAGCGAAATAGCTAATACGGACAGCACCTCTCATGTTAATATCCATAACTTCATCGTAGGTCTTCAGGAAATGGTCAGAAAGTATACCAGCTTCTCTCAATATTCCAGCGTTGTTGACAAGCACATCCAGTTTCCCGAATTTGTCAATGGTTTTCTTGACGATTTGGTCTGCTTCTTCGTCTTTGGATACATCTGCTTTGATTGTAAGTGTGTCTGCTCCTAGTTTCTTGCATTTGTCAGCAACTGCTTTTAGTTTATCTTCGTTCCTTCCAACAATGGCTACGGAAGCTCCTTCTTTAGCGAAGGATTCTGCTGCTGAAGCACCGATGCCAGCGCTACCTCCCGTAATAAGGACCACTTTTTTTACAAAACTCATTTTAAAAATCTTGTTACTAGAGTACGTCTGATCTTGTAATGCTGACAAAAGCGACTGAAGTGATAAAATTATCACTCAATGTATAGGAAGATAAGATCGTCATAAAATGAAGTAGGTATGCTGTTCAAATTAACGTGCATTGAGATAACATGATTATAACTGTTTGTAGAATTTGATTCTTGTCTATCACTTTTCTTATAGTTTTAATTATTTTTGGAAGTATGGAGTTCAGAGACCTTTCTAATATTTATCTTCTGATATACATGTATTTGTTTCGAGTCTGGGTGTTTTTCTATCTATTATATGTATGTATTTACAAAAAAAAAATGTATATAAGTAGTTTATCAGCCATCTCGTTACCATAACACAAGCATTAGGTTGCTTAGCTTGGTACTATATGGCGTTGTGTGAAATGTCCAAGGATATTATTATTATTATATAAAGTCTCGTGTTACGGTGTTTATTATTGAACTGCTCCGAAACGGCCTGATCGATTATTATGATTTTTTTACGTGTAGGTAGATCTGAGAATAAGTCATAGGGTACTCATTATTTTTTTTGCAAAACAACGTTTGCCCGGTCAGCCAGTCTAATATATAAAAAAATCGTGTCACGGTGTTTGTTATCGAAGTCCTCCGTAACAGCTTGACCGATCGAAATGTTTTTTTTTGTGTATATTATATTTGGTAGGTCTGAGAATAGTTCGCAGATTGTTGTATGATTAATATTATTATCTCAATATGATTCTACTAAAATAGCCTTTTTAGACCCGCTGATACCCAGTTGTTGAAAAACCTTACAACCGTAATTTTTAACCGACTTCCCAAAAAGGAGGAGGTTCTCAATTCGGTTGTAGGTTTTTTTATGTTTGTTACCTCATAACTCCGTCAATTTATGAACCGATTTGAAAAATTCTTTGTTTTATCTGGAAGGATATACTTGCAGATTGGTTCCATTTAAATTTTATCAAAATCGGTTACGAATTTTAGATTTTAAATCGAAATAGCTGGAATTCGTTTACTTGGATGATGGTTAAGTTATCCAAGAAATCGAAATTGCGTATTTTGCTTTTCTGCGATTTTGCAGTGGTGTTGTTACGTGTGGGATACCACTAAAAAGTGAAAAATAAAAAACTTTTTACAAAAAAAATACAACCGACTTCCAAAAAAAAACATATCAAAGTAAAAAATAACTTTAATTTCCGAAGTCGGTGTCAAAATACGAAGAAACTAACGAAACCACCGACTTCCGAAATTAAAGTTTATTTAATTAAAATAGTATGCAAAAACAAGTAAAGCCGCGGTAAACACAATAGTCTTCAATAACAATGATGAGAGAATTTGGAGTGGCTATTAAAGATAACTAACATGTTATATCATTATCATAATTCAAGTCAATAATAAACAATAATCTTAACGATGTTTCGAGTACATTATCAAGAACTAATAAATGTATTTGGTCATTACTGATATGGGATTGCTTGATAAGGACTACTGAAGTTAAACTTTCCTATAATTAAGTGTTTTTATCATCTTCATAGTTATCCATAGACTCGAAATAAAAAAATAAAAATCTTCAAATAAAAAAACAACGAATCAGTGATTTTTAGAAGCTGAAAATGTTCTTGATATAAATGATAATGATAAATGATATTTATTTTGTAAGTAGGTTGTAAATAACACTTCTACACGTCAATCTTTCTTTGGTCATTTTAAACTAGATGAGGCCGGTTTATAAAAAAATAACAACTAGTTTAGGAACACACCTATACATATAATTATTTATGTTTTTTATGGAATAGGTAATGGTAATCTATTAATTTTTTTCCGTTCTTTCATATAGTCCTTACTTTATTTTTTAGAAACATAAAGAATTACATAATCCTGTCACAAAACTATGTTTCCATAACTATACTCTACGAACAACAATGGAGGTCAGCCAATAGTTGGGCGCGGTCAGATTATGGCTAATGTGTGATATAACTGTACAACTCCTGATTGAGCGTTAGGCTGTCAACAATTTATTAATTTATATTTTTGTACGTAAAGAAACATGACGTTTATTGTAGAAGTCAAATAAAACAACGAAAATTCTTAGTTTTACTCCATGTTTTTAATATTGAAAACTATCGTAGTATCTTAACAACAGAATTATTTCTAGTGCTTTTTATAATTTACATTTTAATGATTAGACTATAACGGACAGTTTTATATTACGAAAACAATTCAAAAAGTAATTCACTTGATTTTTAGTTACAAAAAGAATAATGCTATTAAAGCGCTGTGTGACACAAGCAACATTGACACTGACAGTCAATGAATTGATAGAGATAGAGGAAATAGAGGAGATTGCAATGCGTCCATACATCGTTCTCCTAAGAACTAACAGAGACGTGAATTTACTTTCTAAATAATACATAATATATTCTACTGAATCTAAATTAACATCTTGGACACTTTTCAGAATTGTAAATATCCAAAATGCTTTCAGATTTTTAGGTTATAATTACATTTAGTATGTTTAATAGTTGCTCATAGCAATATACCAAATGGACTAAGATCCCAGTGCTGCCAGGCCTCTCTTATTTTCTCTAAACGTACCAAATGTAATTTAGATTCAGTAGAATATGTGTATTATTTAGAACACAGAAAGAAAATTCACGTCTCTGTTGGTTTTTAGGCGAAAAAATTATGGACACGTAGCAATATCCTTTTTATCCATAATTTTTGTGAGCTTTTATAAACTAAGGAAATAATAATGAGACTTGCAGAGGGAGCTTGCCGATGACTGAACGAATTTCGATACTCTTACTGAATATTGTAAAAGTTAAAGTTTTGGGATATTAAGTTTTGAGTGTCAATCAATCAATCATGCATCAACGTTAAACTTATTTTTTATAACAAAATAAAGTCATCATCTGCCTAGCCTTTTCCCAACTACATTGGGGTCGGCTTCCAGTCAAACTGGATTTGACTGAATACCAGTATTTTTCGTAGAACAGCTGCCTACCAGACCTCCACAACCCGTTAAAACTGGGTAACACGGTACTTATTAGCAAGATTTGACTGAATACCAGTATTTTTCGTAGAACAGCTGCCTACCAGACCTCCACAACCCGTTAAAACTGGGTAACACGGTACTTATTAACAAGACTGGAGTCAGATTTACTGGCTTCTGACAATCCGTAAAGTAACTTATAATAGAATAAAGTAAATAAGACAATAGTACATGAGACAGTTTTTATCCCGAAGTAATTTTGTCTCAACTTTCACACAGACTGACTGCCCAAAGCCTTTTTACAAATAAACCCAAAGTCTGCTAGGGCTGGACTTAAACTAGTCGACTAACACGAAAAATACTGTATCAGAACATACATTTAAATCAATTAGGAAAATTAAAAAAATCCCCTTCTACGTTAGATAACGATCTTTGATTACAATAAAATCCTTGTTTATGACCGCTCCTATATGAACTGTATGATTTCATACAAATTATTTGTAATGGTGACAAACGCTTTGTGTATCATTAGTTTAAATTTCAGTTTCGTTTGGGTTATAAATTAAAAGGGGTAATTTGTGAAGTCACTGTTTTTTGTTGATTGTTTTTGGTAGCTAATGATTTTGTTAGTTAATCATATCTGATTTTAACTGGAATATACTTTTATTTTGGGGGCCGAGTCACCCGCGTCCGTAGGAGAATACCCTTCAGCGAATCCCTACACGTGGTCCCCGGGTGGTGCTAAATAGGTGACACTAATCGCCTCCGTGGTCTAGTGGTTATACCACCTGATTCAGACCCAGAGGTCCCGGGTTCGATTCCCAGCGGGGGCAAATTTTTTGCTCGGTTTGGTTGGTGGTAGGACTTGTTCTAAGTCCGCCTGGCAACCTACCATCATCATGTCTAAGTCTGTCGCCATAGCAACGATGTAAACAGCATTGTTGTGTTCCGGCAGTTAGAGGTATGATAGCCAGTTCCTCTGTGTAAGAGGATTCCGGGTGAAACTCGCTTCCATCTTCGGCCTAATCATCACTTTCCATCAGGTGAGATTTGGGCCAAGAGTTTCCCCGTTTTGTATAAAAAAAAAAAACTTAAAAATATTATAAAGAGTTTAGGGTTCCGTAACCAGAAGTTAACCAGTGGAGTCCTATTACTAAGTTCTCCTGCTATTACTAAGTGCTTCTGCCTGTCAGCAGGCTGTATCTCAAGAACTGTAACAGGTAGACCGTTGAAATTTTTTCAGATTGTGTATTGCCGGTATATCAACAAATAAAAACAATTAAAGGTACGGGACCCTTCGTGTACGAGTTCGACTCGCACTTGACCGGTTTATTTTTTTTCAATTTTCATATGTTTTAAATAAAAATCTTTTTACAAAAAAAAATAGGTACAACCGACTTCCAAAAAAAACACTACAAAGTAAAAAATAACTTTAATTTCGGAAGTCAGTGTTTTTGTTAGTTTCTTTGTATTTTGACACCGACTTCCGAAATTAAAGTTATTTTTTAATTTTTTGTGTTTTTTTTTGGAATCGGTTGTATTTTGTTTTGTAAAAATATTTTTATATTTCACTTTTTTTAGTGGTAAGTACCCCACACCTAACAACACCACTGCAAAATCGCAGCAAAACACGCAATTTCGATTACTTGGATTACATAAAACCACCATAAGAGTAGACGAATTCCAGCTATTTCGATTTAAAATCTAAAATTTCTAACTGATTTTGATAAAATTTAAATGGGACCTGCAAGTATATCCTTTCAGATTAATCAAGAATTTTTCAAATCGGTTCATAATTGTCGGAATTATGAGGTAACAACCATTTAAAAAAAATACAACCGAATTGAGAACCTCCTCCTTTTTGAGAAGTCGGTTAAAATACATTAAATACCTACCATTCCAACCTGGATTCAAAGAGCTTCATTAATATAAACATATCGGCACAAGGATATCAGCAGCGTCACCCATACGTCTCCCAGACCCCTAACATAAATATTAGACTACCCTATTATGACTCAAAGCGACATACGAAGAAAGAAATCAGTCGACGTCCGCATTTCTGAATATTTTATGTTTCATTACAGACTTTACAAACTTATTTTTGCTGTTCACCTATCAGGTTTTGAACTTTAGGCGTTAGAGATAAGATTTATTGGGTTTGGGACGGGGTGTTGGTTGAGTTGGTCGTGATTTGGGGTAGTGCTGAAGTCTCAATACTGGATGGCTTATTAGCGTTTTATTAGGATGTGTATGGTTCCATGGTTGTGATACTCGACCTGCTACCTAATCCAGTTTATACGCTACGAGTCACTAAATTGTGAATTTTAGGTACAAAATCGAGATGATAGACAGATCATGTCTTTGTCAACTGTCGTGTCAATAGTTGACAAAAAACATGAAACAATTTTTTGACGACTGTTACCTCGAGTGAGATGATGAGATCCTATTCACAAATATAGAGAGCCAAAGTCTGCCAGGATTTGAGAGCATGCAAAACTACTTCCTTGTCTATTGAAATACCTTTGATACATACATCACAAAAAAGTGGAATTGGATCGGTTGGAAATAGGTCTGGCAGCTCTAGGATCTAAGTCTTTCTGATTAAAAACTTGTAAAATAGCATGAAAACTCATCAAAGCAGTAGAGCTTGACAAGTCTCACTCCAAATTCAAAATTAAGGAACAGTTTAAATAATAAAAATATACCGTTATTACCCATCTTGCTACAGCAATAGGCATATTTGCTATGCAGCAATTTCTCTTACAAATCATAATTAAAATTTTATTATTTTTCATGTATTTTTGCTTTTTTAGTTTTTCGCAAAAAGCTCCTTTATTTGTGTACCCAAATTCATCGAAATCAGTCCAGCTATCTAGGCGTAAGCGTTAGCAACACACATCTTTCGCATTTACAATATTATTTCGTATTTTTATTTCCTTGCCAAACTATTTGGTCCAGTAATCCAGCATCAAGAGCGGAGAACGCATGGCGTCTGCACATTGACGTTCCGAAGTGATGCCGAGCTCTGATAATGCATACCACACACTGATTATAAAACTTTACAGCAAGGCTTTATAAAACGTCGTATAAGTCCTATACTCATCATCTGCCTAGCCTTTTCCTAACTATATTGGGGTCGGCTTCCAGTCAAACCGGATTCAGCTGAATACCAGTGTTTTACGTGGAGCGGCTGCCTACCAGACCTCCACAACCCGTTAACTGGGTAACACGGTACTCCTTGGTAAGACTGGTGTCAGATTTTCTGGCTTCTGACTATCCGTAACGACTGCCGAAGATCTCCAAACGACAGCCGGGACCAACAGATTAACGTGCTTTCAGAGGCACGGAGGAAATGTTAAGATGGTCACCCATCCACAGACCAACCTCGGCAAGCGTTGCTTAACCTTGAAGATCGACCTGTGCGGCTGTCATTATTTAGCCAAGAGCTAGTATAAGTTCTATACTACGTCACTTAATTTTTGGTGGTTTTGACAGTTTGATGTTGCTTCCTGCTTGATGTAGTGGATCGGGAGCCGTATCGTTTGAATTTATAATGAATAATAATCCTATACCTATTTAATAGATCTAAATTAAAGCGTACATTAGTCATAAAGTGTAGTGTAGTCTTTTTTAATTCAAAGATTGACTGGTAGGGAATGCCTTGTGGAATTGAGTTTTTTTAATGTCTGTAAACCGACATCCAATCTATTACTGATGTACACAATCTTTAAATAAACAAAATGACATGGTAATGGTATCTATCTTTTTTTTTATTCGAGATGACGTTTGCTCTTGACTCTATTCTAGGTCAGAGACAAAAGAGACAAAGTCTACGATGGAGCGAGCTTACCCAGAAGGAGCCTGTTCACTCTGACATTTAAGAGATTATGGTTGTTAGCGTTCGGAAACATAGACGCAGGCAGAGAATTCCACTCCTTTGCTGTGTGTATTATGAAAGGCGCTTGGAAACGCTTAGTGCGAATAGGTGGAATAGCAACAAGGTAGGGATGGTTACTTGCAGTGCATCTGGATGTCCGATGATAGAAGGGAGCCGGTGCGATGAGGTTGTGGAGTTCTCAGGCACAGTCTTAGAAGTACCATCTGTAGAAGACCGACAAGCAGGGAACCTTGCGGCGATGAGCCAAGCTATGTATATATGTAAAATGGTGTTTTTTTTTTCACTCTCTGACTTTCCTGTACCTAATGTTTCTATTTTTGTGACGAGGTGTTGTGTTACAACTTATTGTTATATGTTTAGTTAAAACGTTAGGTAGTGAAAACAGGCATTGATAAAACGAATTGTTTTGCTTGCAGACAGATAGAATACGTACCTATACGTATAAATCCCTTAAACCATGAACATGCTTGACGATGTTCCAGCCCGTGTGTCACATAAGCCTGGTTCGCAGCGGTTTGTATTGAAATTTTTGAATATGCCAACACTCGAGCAGCTTGCTTTTTAGTGTATCCGAAAATATTCGGCGTAATTATACACAGGAGGATATCTCTCGAATTTAGTTTGCGTATGTAGTGTTTTGCTTGCGGGTACGCTTGTGTTTTTATTTTATTGGATGGGAATTTTATTTTTTTATTGGGGGCCGAGTCACCCGCGTCCATAGGAGAATAATAATAGAATTCGTCGATAAAACGGTTTTCCTGGGAATTACGCTTGACCCCAGGCTACAATGGGGCCCTCATATAACATCTCTTTCCGGACGGCTAAGTTCAGCAGCATATGCTGTTAGAAAAATCCGCCAATTAACGGATGTCGATACTGCGAGACTGGTATATTTTAGTTACTTTCACAGTATCATGTCTTACGGTATTTTACTATGGGGACGGGCTGCAGATACGGGGAAACTCTTGGCCCAAATCTCACCTGATGGAAAGTGATGATTAGGCCGAAGATGGAAGCGAGTTTCACCCGGAATCCTCTTACTCAGAGGAACTGGCTATCATACCTCTAACTGCCGGAACACAACAGTGCTGTTAACATTGTTGTTATGGCGACAGACTTAGACATGATGGTGGTAGCTTGCCAGGCGGACTTAGAACAAGTCCTACCACCAACCAAACCGAGCAAAAAATTTGCCTCCGCTGGGAATCGAACCCGGGACCTCTGGGTTTGAATCAGGTGGTATAGAGTTCACTAGACCACGGAGGCGGTTAGTGTCACCTATTTAGCACCACCCGGGGACCACGTCTAGGGATTCGCTGAAGGGTATTCTCCTACGGACGCGGGTGACGCGGCCCCCAAAAGTTGGGTAAATTGAAAAGCAACACACTTCTTGCACTACACTGACCTTTACGATCCATTTTGTAATCCATTCTTCTCCATCAGAATATACCTTTCCGAATGGACAGTAGAGTCCCTTTAATATATAATTTTAAATGTAATGATGACGTTCAAAAGTGCCGTTTATTTGCTTATAGAAATAATCATTTTGATTTTTGACTACGTATGTAACAGTTAATACCCTAGGCAAGACGGATATATCCGATCCGATCACTTACTAAAAGACAGTCAAAGATCTACAAATGAAACTCGCGCTGAACAGCTGATCGATGCTATAAACATGTCAAAGTGAAGGCTTGGGTGAAGTTATCAAGAAGTGAGCTGTCATTCCATCTTGATTACATGGATGGACAGCCGGTTTATTCTGTCGACAGCTCACCGTGATCACTTAGGTGGAGTAAACAACAAGTGAGCTGTCATGCCATCTTGTTTAATTGGTTTGACAGCTCACTTGTCGTTCACTGCGCCTAAGTGTTCACTACGACATGTTTACAGAACCGCACTGTGTTCGTGATCACTTCACCCGAGCCTTCACTTCGACCATTCATATTAATAAATCGACCGGTAGCTTACCGTGCTTTCCGCAGGATGGAAGAATCTCGAATGCAACTAAAACTTCACAATTTCTGAATAAAAAAGAAAATCAATCATCCGCTAAAAATGCAGAACAAATTCAATTTCTTTGATAGACAAACGTACTTTTTGACCGTTTTTTTTGCATGCAATGGGAGTAATCCGCAAAATCCAAGGGGAGGCAGCCTTGTCTAGCCACTCGCTGCTGTAATGTGCATGGTGTGGATCCACGTACAACCGGATGAGGCATCTGGAAAATTTAATTCAATTCAATATCATTTAGGGAACACACTCCTGGAATATAATATAACCTATATACCCGCATAATTCCCTTTCACGTGGGGTTTCTAGGATAAAAACTATCATTTGTCTCGCGGGTCTCAAACTATGTTTCTATAAAATTTCATCCAAATCGTTTTAGTGGTTTAGGCATTAAGAAGAGACAGACAGAGTTACTTTCACATTTATAATATTAGTACGGAGTAGGGAATAGGGATATATATAAAAATGAAACCTTATTTCCCTTGGTCATCGCATCACATGTGAACGGCTGGGCCGATTTCGCTAATTGTTTTTAGGGTTCCGTAGACAAATGGCGAGAAACGGGACCCTTGTGGATTCGTCATGTCTTTCTGTCTGTCTGTCCGTCCTTATGTCACAGCCACTTTTTTCCGAAACTATAAGAACTATGCTGTTGAAACTATTTAAGTAGATGACTGTATTCTGTGAACCGCATTAAGATTTTCACACAAAAATAGAAAAAAAAACAATACATTTTGGGGGTTCCCCATATTTAGAACTGAAACTCAAAACATAACTTTAATTTCGGAAATCGGTGTCAAAATACGAAGAAACTAACAAAAACACCGACTTCCGTAGTTATACTTTGTACTGTTTTTTTTTTTTAATTAGAAGTCGGTTGTATTTTTTTGTAAAAAGTTTTTAAGAAAAATCTCGCCACAAATAGTACCACAGATAGACCCACTGACGACTCAAAACCGATCTCTCTGGAGAAGAACGATTAGGAATCACTACCTACATACTCTACGTTAGTGCGTACTCTTTGCTTGATTTACTATTTAGTCGTAAAATTGAGTTTCAAATAGTTGGATTTGCTGTGAAACCAGCCTTAGTACATTAAGAGTGTGTATTCCGTCCACTAGCGCCGCCAATCGTTTTTTATTAATTGTGGTAAATTTAAGACACGTAGATAAAAAACCGCTCTGTAGTGCACTGAAAAAATGTATCTATTATTTTTTGACAGCTATTTTTAATACATAACTCATGGCTAAATAGCCAAAACGGCAATTATTGCTAAAAGTGGCCACTTTTAGCAAAAATATCGACTTTGGCAACTATTTATGTTCTAAAGTACAAAACATAACTTTCAAAACATAATAAATACATTTCTTCAGTGCACTACAGAGCGGTTTTTTATCTACGTGTCTTAAATTAACCACAAATAATAAAAAACGATTGGCGGCGCTAGTGGACGGAATACACGCTCTTAAGTTTAATGTTTATATCGAAGGCGTATCCATCAACTTGCGACTCTCTGACCAATTCACGTGGTTTTGTTTGCCCAAGTCTCACCCGTCAAGTTATGTAGCATTCGTTTCTTTGCACCAAACTGACATTTCCTCGGGACCAGGTTGTTGGTAGGACCTGATACTGATGGGGTACAACTGAATTTATATTTGATCCCGCAAGTGCATTGAAAGCAGACTATGGTTTGGTAGAAAACTTTTTACAAAAAAAATACAACCGACTCACAAATAAAAATAAAAAAATCGGAAATCGGTGTTTTTGTTAGTTTCTTCGTATTTTGACACCGACTTCCAAAATTAAAGTTATTTTTTACTTTGTAGTGTTTTTTTCATTTGTAAGTCGGTTGCATTTTTTTGTACAAAGTTGGTATGAGGTAGCAATCATAAAAAAAATAATTACAACCGTATTGAGAACCTCCTCCTTTTTGGGGAAGTCGGTTAAAATGAATTGGAATAATTATGTGAGTCATTTATGTTTCCTGACTTGGGTGTGTATTTGAGAATTGCCCCCGGTAGAAATTGGTGATTTGTAAGGAGGTGATGATATGTCTGGAAGTGGGGGTCTGACTACTAACATAGAAGTATGGAAGAAGGAGAGAGGCTGCACTGACCTCATAAAAATTGGAATAATTAGTAAAAAAACTAAAACCAACCATCCTTTTCTCGCAGTTTAGTGAAGGCTATGAAAAGTCGCCCCAAAGGCAAAGATAAAAATAAGAAACAAACAAATACAATTATTCAATGAATCTACAGAACGACAATAACATCAGACACATTTACTGAGAACCTTATTTGCATATTTTAAAATATTTACAAACATCCTTCGTAAACGAGAGCGCCGCAGTCGTACAAACATAAACTTAACCTAAAAACTCCAAAATCCGTCTTTATTTCTTGAAGAATAGAGTTCACATGAAATGAAAAGGTTAATATTGTTTAAAATACCAATACCATTCGTCCCCCGAACCGTATCATGCATTGCAAATGTAAAACATCGCTGATAGATACAGTTTTCGCGCCAACATCGTCCTTACTGTCAAACAATAAGAATTTGAGGTTAGAATTTTCGGCGGCAAACGTCAAAATGTATTTTATATTTAAAATTCAAAGAAACAATATCGGGCGTGCATACAGTTCTATTTTCGTCGCATCAGAGTATTTTATGGGCGTAGTGGGAAATACGACAGTTTTCTCTGTCTGAAAAAAATGGCTGTCGAGAATTTATTATGCGTCCTCGGGCGCCATTTTTTAATCACGCGTGAGTGTTGCCCGTTCATACAGGTAATTTGTTCTGCATTGTTTTTAATCTTTATTACCGTTGATATTTTATTGGAGAAAGGAGTGGTGAGCCAATTAATTAGAGGTATACGCATCATGTGATGCATGAATATAACCTTTTATGTTTGACTGGAATGTGTGTGCATAACTTAAAAGCCGTAGGTGAAACGATTTTTTTTACAGTGTCTGTATTACTTGTCTCATAAAATACGTACAGGCTGCCTAGCCTTTTCCCAGCAATGTTGGTGTCGGCTTCCAGTCAAACTGGATTCAGCTGAATACCATTAGGTATTTTACGTGGAGCGGCTGAATATCAATAGGTACTGAATCCGATTAATACTCATGATATTCAATGAATCTCAAGTTTTCTCAATTGTTTCGGGGGCGGCTTCCAGTCTAACCAAATTCAGCATACCTATTAAATGAATCCACTGCTTTTGTTACCTCCGCATTGCACAATCCAGTAACTGGGTAGCAAGATGGCAATACTGATGTCAGAATAACAAAGTTTTATGCAACTGCCGCGCTGGAGAAACGGTCAGTGAGTGTATTTTGCTGCAGAACAACTTGCTGCTCTTGTCGCTAGCGCGGCAGAATTAACTTCATCTATTTGACTGTCAGACTTTGACTATTCAAAAGTGCCTGTAACGGGTATATTTGAATTAAAGGATTTTGTATTCGTTTTTAAACTCAACAAAAAATAAGTAAAGGAACGCTTTGAATTGGTAAAACACCCCCAAAATAACATTACAACACTTGTATTGAAATAACACAAAAACGGGCCCCTAGGGGTGATTGCAACAACCCGATCTTTGTCCAAATCTTTGGAATGTATTCAATAACAAGCAATAAAGGCTGAATGGGGGACTGACCCTTGCCTCTTACCGACAATATGGAAAACCAATTGAAGGTCCCTGTGAACAAATCTTGGATTGTGAATTGAATTTGTGTTTAGGGATTTAAGTAAACATGTATGAGTTTTTTTAGAATCGATGTTTTTTTTTTTCTTAAAATGTTTAGTGTTACAAACGTAAATATGAAATAGATAATTGCTTAATTAAGCTGTTGGTCCCGGCTGTTATTTGGAGATCTTTAGCAGTCGTTACGGATAGTCAGAAGCCAGAAAATCTGAAACCAGTCTTGCCAAGGAGTACCATGTTACCCAGTTAATGGGTTTTGGAGGTCTGATAGGCAGCCGCTCCACGTAAAATACTGGTATTCAGCTGAATCCGGCCGACCCCAATATTGTTGGGAAAAGGCTAGACAGGTGTTAATGATGTTGTGCTAAGCATTATAATGCCCTTTTATCTAACATATGCTAACTAAAAGTACCATCCTAAAAATATTTAGATGGCATAAACAATCATAAGAATGCACATTCATCTGTTATTTAACTAATATATTTAAATTTACTGTTTTAAATATTTCTTAAAAAAACACAAAAAAGAACTGGGCCAATGTTCCCGACCGTCAAGACTCCAGAGAGAAGAAATTCCTAACAATACGAGCCGCGTCCAGAAGTACTGCTTTTTAATCAAGCCCTTGATCCAGATGCCAAGCGAGAGCCTTCTAACCTTCTTCTTCTGGACATAGGCCTCTCAGAGTTGCCGAAAATCTAGCTGCTACCACCCTGCGAAGATCATTGCTCCACCTAGCCTGAGGGCGTCCTACCTTACGTTTGCCGATTCGCGGTCTCCACTCAAGAACTCGTCTACCTCAACGGTCATCGGTTCTAAGGCTACTATAGCAGGCCCATTGCAACTACAGCTTGCTTGTTCTGTGAGATGACACTATTATCATGATGATCGTTTTTCTAACTTCACCAAGCAATATTTTACGTAACATTTTATACACTTATAAAAACAATCCACTTGTCTATCCACAAAAAGAATCACACATTTAAAACATCATCAGAAATAGCGTTTTATTTTCATTTTTCGAATCGCAACATTGGTAGCGTTTCTTTTACTCACTTACCAACTTACAATTGCCTTCACACTCTTACTTATTTTCTGAACAGTAAGTTGGCTTTTGGCTTATTTCCTGGTAAAGTTAACAGTGTATTAACTGCGCTAGATGCAGGGGAGTTGAATGGGTAGTGCCGCTATAGACAGCTGTCGCTATTGTCCGAAGAAACGCGTCGCGCTATATGAGATCTTTTAATGATAGCAGTCGCTAAGCGTTCGACTTAAGTGGTCGAATGACAAATTAAAATGATGTGGGGGGTGTTACGAGGGGATCGTCCAAACAGAAACCCTGAAAACGTAGATCATGCTTAAAGTAAATGCATGCTGAAATGGTCTGTCTGTCCCTAACCTTGCCTGTAACAAAAGTACTTACCAGTAAGTAAATAAAACCAACCCATATCATCATCTGCCTAGCCTTTTCCCAAGTATATTGGGGATGGCATCCAGTCAAACCGGATTTTGCCGAATACCTGTATTTTACGTAGAGTGGCTGCCTACCAGACCTCCACATCCCATTAACTGAGTAAAACGGTTCTCAGGCAACACTGGTGTCAGATTTTCTGGCTTCTGACTATCCGTATCGACTGCCATAGATCTCCAAATGACAGCCGGGACCAACAGCTTAACGTGCTTTCCGAGGTACGGAGGAAACTCGATATGTTAAGACGGTCACCCATCCACATACCAACCTCGGCAAGCGTTACTTAACCTTGAAGATCGACTTTGCAGCTGTTATTATTTAGCCACGAGCTCCTAACCAAAAATATATGCATGTTAAATCGTGCGCCGCAACTTTAAATAATATGAAAATGGCGGGTGGGGGCTATGCCGCAATGCCCGCAATAGTTCTATGCCCCTCTATTGGCATAAACACACATCACATTGGCACAAAGCATATACCGCCAAGCAACGCGTGTCATGGACAGACCACTTTTTAATTATTTATGTATTTTTCGGAAGACTTATAGACTAATATCATTAGAATGACAATAATAATATCTAAATTGCTAGTAACATGTCTCCACAGATAAATACAAACTAATTACTCCTTCATTAATTCTCCTTCCTTATTTAATTTAGATATTTCGTCAACGTTGATTATTTTAGCTTAATTTATGTCTATTTGGATAGCAAATGGTTCAAGTGTAGGCAGATTTCTGTTGTACAAAAACTGGCTTTGCTAATATCCTTCATAGCGTGCTTGCATTGGTGCAGAAAAGGTCAATGCCTTGTTCGTTGAATTTCGTTTAAACTGCGACTAGCTCTCTGAAAATATGCATTACGCGTATAATTAGTGTTTACGCGAGGTACAGACAGAAGTGGTCGCTGTTGTAGCCCCATCTAATGAGTGCGTATCTTTAATTTTGAAACAAGTTCAGGGCAGTCAATTGAACCATTTGTGATATTCAGTAAGTAGCAAATATCATTAATATGACGTCTATGTTCAAGCGGTAGAAAATGGTACCTTCTGCATCGGTGAATGTAGTCAACAGATATTTTTTCGCCCTGTAATCTAAATACTTTAGAAATTTTCTCTGAATGCCTTCAATACGAGACTTGTAGATCCCATACTGAGGGTGCCAGACTTGTGATGTATACTCTAGGTGGCTGAGTACGAACAAACAATACAAAATTTTGATAGGTTTTGGTGATCTGAAACATAAAGAGGTTCGTTTGGAATCAAGTGCTTTCGACGCCTTATTTACTATACTGTCAATATGCTGATCGAATAGTAGCTTGCTGTCTTGTTTAACCCCAAGATCCCTTATACTATTGACTTTGCCTAAGAGGAAACGCGGGCGGAGAGACTTTGTATATAAATAGTCATAATTCCAGATTTGGCTCTCGCCTGTTTCCTTCTTCAATATTGGACAGATTTAAGAGATATTTCATGAACTGAATAAGAAGAATATATTTTGTGTCGCTATGTTTTCTTTTTTGATGATATATTAAACGTAAAAGCACTAGGACCCTCAAAACATGCTCAAAATTGTCCAATAATCTGCTGTCAAAAGAGCCTTACTGAACAAGTTTGGCAACTATTAATGAATAGAGAAAAACATAGAGGCATAGTTTATATCCTTCTTATTTAGCTTGTGTAATATCTATTGAATCGATTTAATATTGGAGGAGGAAACAGGCGAGAGCCAAACCTCGAAATATATCTTTTTACATACGAAGTCTAGAAGCCCACATTTCCTCTTAATATTGTGCAGTTGGAATCAATTACAGACTTCTGTTGTGTAAAAGAGAGTGATAAGAGATTATTAACCTAAAATAATCGTAAATTCCAAACGGAACTCTCAATCCAGGCCACTATCTACCAAATTAAAGTCCCCACAAGCCATTTCCGCAACAAAATAGAACAAATTATCGAGGGGGCGACGCAGAATGCAATTTCCTCGCAGGACCAGCCAATAAGTCTCCAGCTATCCCGGGAAGTGGACAAATGAATAAAAATCAACCGCACACATACTCCTATTTGTTATCCCACACATACAAAGAAACTTTACGTAAAAACGTATATAAAAGTCTGTATGTATGTGTGACATTTTTACTAGAATTTCTCTTTATATAAAACTACTTTTTCCCGCGACTCCGTTCACGCATATTGTTCACGTTCCTATAGGAATTTTGGCATGAATAAAACATATAAACATTTCTCCTGAATCAATCTATCTATTGCTGAAAATCGTATTAAAATACGCTGCGTAGTTTAATAGATAGATACGTTTAAACTACAAAAGCGACTTTGTTTTTTTACAAAGGATGCCCGTAAATACCATAATATGTAGTAGTTTAGTTATCTTATTCTTGGTACTTTTTAGGGTTCCGTTTCAAAACGGTAAAATGGGAGCCTATTACTAAGACTCCACTGTCCATCCGTCTGTCACTAGACTGTATCTCATGAACTGTGAAACACGCGTTAAACAGTAGAAATTTTCATAGATGACGTATTTCTGTTGTCGCTAAAAAACAGAATAAAATAAATATTTAAGGGAGCTCCCATACAACAAACGTGATTTTTTTGCCGTTTTTATAGATAATTAATGGTACGAAACCCTTCGTGCGAGAGTCCAACTCGCACTTAACCGGTTTTTTACTTAATATTTTGTTATTCATTTGTAATAAAGAAAAAAAAATACTTCTCCTAAATCACTCCTTCAAATATTTACCCATGTCTCTACAATTTTTGCGATCATACTGTGAAACCAAAAGGTAAAAATGGTAAAAAATCTCTACCCATTCCTGAAAAAAGCACACTTCCAAATCCGTCCTGAAATTAATTATTTCACCGCAGGGTCCACGTTACGTACACAAGATTAACTCTAAAAGATAACGCACAATAATCAAGTTACGGTCTGCATTGTGCCTTCATAAGTAAAGGCCGGGCCAGATTAAATTTATGCCCCCTAAAATAATTAATTCCCTTTAACTTCATTAAGAAACCCGCATAGGTGTAATTACAATGAGCTAAGGAATCTTAATTGTCGAATAGAGGTAGTGAGACACGAAGCGGAAGGATGGCGAGCGTTCACATTCGCAGGTCAGTCGCAATCTGTCAAAAGAGTGAATGTATTTCCATACATTTTTGTCAGACGTTGCTTCTTAAATAATTAGCACAGAGCTTGTGAGTGTGCCCAAGAATCCCATGACTTCATCCCACCAGCCCCTTTCTACCATTCACTGCAAGACACTGCAAATTACCATCCCTACCTTATTGCTTTTCCACCAATTCGCATAAAGCGTTTCCAAGCGTGAATTCCTACAGCAGTAATACAATAGAAATTGGTCGGTACTAAGTACCTACTCAGCTAAATGTATGTTTCTAATCATAAAACATAATAACACAAGAATAAGGAAACCGACTATTAGGAAAATTACATATCTTAGATAATTAAAGAGTGTTTTTAATATGTTCATGAAGTGATTGAATGCTTTACCTTGAACTAATGTTTTACCAACAGTAGGAGTAGTCTGGTAGCCATACAGAGAAGGAACTAAGAAATGAGGCCCCCATTTATGGCTACTGAAATTCACATTTTGTCTTAAAAATAAATAATATTTAAATACAACTAGCTAATGCCCGCGGCTTCAAATAATTTACTTAAACCTTCATCGAGAACCACTTTATCCGTTGGTGAAAACAACATGAAAATCGGTGCAGCATTTTTTGAGTTTATCGCGAACAGACAGACAGAGGCGGTGGAGGACTTTGTTTTATAATATGCAGTGAAAGAAGGAAGGACAGAGCGGGCACTACATTCTATTGATGCCACAACTTGTCTAGACCGAAGCGACTTCCACAAGTGGTCGGAAAACTTCGGGAGCGGTCGTGTACGTGAGATATCAAAATGGCCATGTTTCTTATAAGGTGATTGCTTTCAAGCAAACGTTCAAACGGCTCTATTTATAAATATGGGCAAATGATAGAGCTGTCGAGGTGACTACGTACTCATCATCATTATAATATCAGCTGAAAGACGTCTGCTGCTTGGCTGAAGACCGTGTCGTTACAACAACCATTCCAATCCATTGGCTAAAGGGTCGTGGGACCCTCACCAGGTCATCAGTCCACCATAGACGAATGGGCCAGGCGCATGTCATGGCGCCGTCGGTTGGGACTGGACATTTCTCAGCTGCCATGGTTTATTTTAATGATTTCTTTGAATAGTTCCTCTTTTATTCCGGACGTTTTTATCATGCTCGTCACATCGTTCTCACATGTATGTATAATTTCAACACGATGTCAACAAAACTTTGTAACGATTTATTATTTTTAAAAGAGTGTCCCTGGAGTTTCTTGCACGTTCTTCTCCATAGAGATCTACGCTTTGGAACGTACAAATAGCTTCATATTTTTGGACCGACCGACCTTGACAATTCAAAAGTGCCTGTAAATGGTTTAATTGAAATAAATGTTTGAGTCTTTTGAGTCTTTGAGTCACCTTGTGAGACGCCACCCACGCGTGTCGCCATAACGATCGGTCCTGTGCGTCTCGCATCCATCGGCTACCCTCGACCCTCACCAGGTCATCCACCTTGTGGGAGACCTCCCCGAGCGTTTCCCAGCATGCCAATTCTGATAACCTCTCACTATAAAAGCTCAGTTGAAGTGAATATGAAGTGAGCTGTCAAACCATACAAAAAAACTTGTGGATAACGTAGTTAGTTGCGCACTGATATTCCTAGATTACAAGCTTATGTTAGCCATGTATAGAGCGCAATTGTTTGTTTACCTGAATAAAGAAAATAAAATAAAACAAGATGGAACTACAGTTCACTTCATGCCAGTGATATGTTGACAGAATAGGCCGGAAAGTCATCGGTTTTTGGAGGCTTCCCAAAGCTACGTCTTCCACTAGGCCAAATTACGAGTCATCATCAGCCTAGCCTTTTCCCAACTACATTGGGGTCGGCTTCCAGTCAAACCGGATTCAGCTGAATACCAGGATTTTACGTGGAGCAGCTGCCTACCAGACCTCCACAACCCATTAACTGGGTAACACGGTACTCCTTGGCAAGACTGGTGTCAGATTTTCTGGCTTTTGACTATCCGTAACGACTGCCAAAGATCTCCAAATGACAGCCGGGACCAACAGCTTAACGTGCTTTCCGAGGCAAGGAGGAAACTCGATATGTTAAGATGGTCACCCATCCACAGACCAACCTTGGCAAGCGTTGCTTAGCCTGAAAGATTGACCCGTACGGCTGTTATTATTTAGTCACGAGCTCCTCGGCCAAATTACGAGTCTTCTCAAGATAAAAAACTTTTTACAAAAAAATACAACCGACTTCCAAAAAAAAACACTACAAAGTAAAAAATAACTTTAATTTCGGAAGTCGGTGTCAAAATACGAAGAAACGAACAAAAACACCGATTTCCGAAATTAAAGTTATTTTTTACTTTGTAGTGTTTTTTTGAAGTCGGTTGTATTTTTTTGTAAAAAGTTTTTTATTTTTCACTTTTTAGTGGTGCCCCACACCTACCACACCACTGCCAAATTGCAGAAAAGCAAAATACGCAATTTCGATTATCAAAGAATCATCTAAATAGTCAAATTCCAGCTATTTCGATTTAAAATCCAAAGTTCGTAACCGATTTCGATATAATTTAAATGGGACCAATCTGCAAGCATATCCTTTCAGATGACACAAAAATTTTTCAAATCGGTTCATAATTGTCGGAGTTATGAGGTAACAAACATAAAAAAAAAAAAAAAAAACATACAACCGAATTGATAACCTCCTCCTTTTTGGGAAGTCGGTTAAAAAAGAGCTCACCGAACGATTCTTCAGTATGTCGCACAAGGCGCTTTATTGAAGATCACATAATGGGATGAGCATATGGGTTACTGTCGGTCAGGGCGTCATGCCACAAACAATACGCTGTAATATCACCGTATTGTACCCCGATGATCCCGGCACAATAGACAAGTAAACTGTTTGTGAATATGGCCCACTGGGTGGCGGCCATCTTTAAGGTAATGGAGGGAAGATATCTATTATTTAAGATGAGAAGGCGGACGTGTAATCGGATGTGTTTTCAGTTATTGTGTAGCTGATCTGACAATCATCCGTTTTACGAATTTTCGATCAGGCGTGACATTTTATATTCATCCCAACAAAAAGTGCTCAACGCCGCTAAAGAAGTTTTCACTTCAAAAATATTGCATAGATGTACTAAATCATTCAAATCTGTGCAGTTCCAGAGGTGTGATTTATTAATACATCCAAAGTTCTTAAATGTATGTCATCCAGTTTGGCTGGAGACAGAAATATGAATATCATACAGAAGAAAGAAATAAAGAGAGTGTAACTGCGCCAAGTATTAGAAATACAGTTTACTACAAAAAAAATGCAGCACAGGTTGGGAAAATATGCGTCTCATTACATCCGCGCCAATGGCCATCGCTCAGCATAATGCTGAGCGACACTTTCGTGTCTTTATCAAAGCCACAACGCTGGTTTTCAGCGACAGGCGACTTTTACTGCAGGACTTCGACCGGGGCAGCATAAAAACTATAATAGCTGGCACGAATCGTGAGCACAGATAAATGTAGCAGGGTAGTCTCGAAATGAACGGTGGGCGAACGAGGCTTGCAATACTCGATGAGCATTTACTATCTAACCAATAACGTGAAGAGTCAGAGCTGTCATCGTCAAACCCACCAAAATGGAGAGCTCACGACTCATGCCGGTTATAATACTTCCAACACAATAAGTCCTTCGCACTTACCTATACCACCAGTAATGTTTGTGAGTGACGATTGTGCATCCGTAGAATTATAAACATTTTAATGTATTAACAAATAAATAAAATCAAAACAGATATCGTAGGCGAGTAGCAGCATTCCATTGCAACAGTCCTTATTAGAAAAAACTTCATCGGAAAGCTGAGGAACTACCAACTTAATTAAAAGACCAACAACCTCATTCATGACCCCTATGGCTATAAAATAAGGACTATATTGCTGGTGGCTCGCTGTAGCGGACAGAAAAATAAAAAATGGTCTGCTCTCTAGTTAATATTGTCTCGTCAACAGTGGATTTCGTTCAAAACTTTTCTCATTTGGAATCCAGTCAAACCGTCCTTTGCTAGACTATAAATGGTAGAATCCGTTTTTTTATGTTCTAGTCTCTAGATTTAATAAATCTAGACTTTATAAGAAACTGTTGAGGACAAAAAAATGATTTTTGTTTAATTTTTTGAAACTACTATTTTCGGAAATCCGTTGATCCCGGCTGTAATTTGAAGATCTGTGGCAGTTATTAGAGATTGTCAGAAGTCAATCTGTGATATCCAGATCTTCGGACAATCTGTGATACCCAGTTAATGGGTTGTGGAGGTCTAGTAAGCAGCCGCTCCTCGTTAAATACTGGTATTCATCTAAATCCAGATTAACTGGAAGCCGACCCCAATGTAATTGGAAGATGGCTAGGTAGATGATGACAGTACACATCTTGGCTAACTGACTTACTCCTTGACGATGAGCTGAGACTATAAAACCACTGGCAATTTAAAACTGTTAATTTGATACAAGACATTTAGATACTTTTTTATACAGTCTAGTCTTGCAGCATGATGTATGGTTAAATTTTATCGGCTTTTACCCACATTCCGTTTTTTCCCGTTGCCATACGAATATCGAAAAAACAACGGGTTGCACTCCGGGAGTGCCGGCAGAAGTGAAAACATGCATTTTTAAATCATCCGTCCTACGAATGTTCGATCAGGTCACGTGTCCTGACGCGAGTTTAACGTGTTATACCCATTCCAAGAAAAGTGCTCAACGCCGCTAAAAAAGTTTTCACTTCAAAATAGGTCACGTGTCCTGACGCGTCATCCGTCGTCCGGTGTGGGCGCCCCAAAAGGTGATGGCCCTAAGGATGGCCCGAGGGTACCGCACGATCTCGCGCGAAGCGGTGTGTCTCCTTGCCGGATTGCCGCCATGGGATCTGGAGGCGATAGTCCTCGCGCGCCTGCATGATTGGCGCGTGGAGGTACTACGCCCGCCGGGGGGAAACTCCGCTGACTCGGCAAATTGTCGCGCAGCGGACAGACCTCCGGCGCGATCTCATGGCGTCATGGAGACGACGACTGTCGCAACCCAGTGCAGGGCACGCCACGATAGTGGCGATAAGTCCCCTCTTTGAGGAATGGCTAGAGAGGCGCCACGGCGTCCTCACCTTCCGCCTGACGCAGGTCCTCACCGGACATGGATGTTTCGGGAGGTTCCTGCACCGAATAGGGCGGGAGGAACCCGCCCGGGTGTCACCACTGCGTGGATCGACCGGAGGACACGGTGGAGCACACTGTGCAGGTGTGCTCCGCTTGGGCGGCGCACCGCCGTGTCCTCGAAACGGCGATCGGCGGCGACCTCTCGCGTCCGGCCCTGGTCCAAACCATGGTCCGGAGCGAGACGGAATGGGACGCCGTTGCCTCCTTCTGCGAAGAAGTCATGCTAGCGAAGGACGTGGCGGAGAGGGAGAGGAGACCCTCTCGTCCCGGCCGCCGTGGTGGACGCCGCGGGCGTCGGGGGCCACCACCTGGTGACCTCCGGCCACCTTAGGCGCGGGCCTGTGGACGGCGAGGTATGGGTGGCTCGCCGTCCGTCCGTCTAGTGACGACAGGCCGTGTCGACGGCGCGTTAGTGTTCCACGCGCGCCTCAAAGAGAGTCAGCACACAGAGGGGCCCGAAAGGGCCGACGCCTGCCGGAGTCGCGGGATTATTCGTAAGAGACACCATGGCTCCGGAACACAAAGGGCAATGAAGGAACATGGATGGGTTTTAGTCAGTAGAAGTCTGACACTCCCTCCCGCTACACCCAGAGCGGGAGGAGTCATTGGATGATTTCCCATCCCTAAAAAAAAAAAAAAAGGCTAAGAGTTCCACTCTTTTGCTGTGTGTATTATGAAAGACGCTTGGAAGCGCTTAGTGCGAGTCGGTGGAATAGCAACAAGGTAGGGATGGCAAGTTTCAGTGCGTCTGGATGTCCGATGGTAGAAAGGGGCTGGTGGGATGAGGTCGTGGAGTTCCTGGGCACACTCTCCGAAGTACAATCTGTAGAAGACCGACAAGCAGGCAACCTTGCGGTGATGAGCCAAGCTGTGTAGCGCCGTCACCTCCTTCTGCGAAGCAGTCATGCTAGCGAAGGAGGTGGTGGAGTGGGAGAGGGAGAGCCTCTCGTCTCGGCCACCGTACGCGCGGGCCTGTGAACGTTGAGCTGGGTGGCTCGCCGTCCGTCCGTCTTCGGACGACAGGCCGTGTCGACGGTGCGTTAGTGTTCCACGCGCGCCTCAAAGAGAGTCGGCACACAGAGGGACCCAAAAGGGCCGACGCCTGCCGGAGTCACGGGATTATTCGCAAGAGACACCGTGGCTCCGGAACACAAAGGGCAATGAAGGAACATGGATGGGTTTTAGTCAGTAGAAGTCTGACACTCCCTCCCGCTACACCCAGAGCGGGAGGAGTCATTGGATGATTTCCCAACCCTAAAAAAAAAAAAAGCTGTGTAGCTTGGCATCCACTAGTTTTACGTCGCCATTGTAATTTCTTCTGCATTGTAATAAAATATGTTGTTAACAGTATATAGTCTAGTTTCCAATCTTCTTATAATAATGATTTCATTGTTTCTCTTCGTTTTTCTTTTTCCATCTTTAAATTGTCAGTGTACAAGTACATAACAAAGTAAAATGTATAATTTTGTAAAAGGGCGGAGACCTGGTGTCCTGAAATACAGGCCTAGAGCTTAGTTTAGGCACCAGTCTCCCACGCTATATTTAAGTTGTCTGACTCTGATAACCTGTAATAATTATGTATATATTGTAATATAGTAGTACTAGCTGACCCGTGCAACGTCGTCTGCGTAACATTTTTTATTACTGCACCGCTCCTTTTGGTCTAAGCGTGATGATAATATATAGCCTATAGAATAAATGGGCTATCTAACACTGAAAGAATTTTTCAAATCGGACCAGTAGTTCCTGAGATTAGCGCGTTCAACCAAACAAACAAACTCTTCTGCTTTATAATATTAGTACTTATAGATTTAATTCCATCCGAATTCACATTATGCTTACCCCTTCATTGGAAGCAGGCGTGACGTGTGAATGCATTAAGCTACAATTTATTGATCTTCGTTGTACCCGCCCGGGACAAGGGACTTTTGACTATAAATTTAGTGTCCTGTCACTTTGAGTAATAAAGTGCTTCAGCGTACTATGTCTCATGTATACTGAGACAAGAAAGATCGTTGATGCAATTTCCTATACTTTAAAAAAAAAGTTAACATAAATTCAATGCATTATGATTTATTAAACACTATTTAAAATAAAACGGGATATAGTATTATAGATGTATATTTAAAGCTCTTTTTAACAACATAAAACCAGTTATAGATACAGTATATTCCATCTTCACAAAATGATGATTATAAAACATAGTGCCAAATGCAGAGTTTTCAAAATAATATCAGAACAAAAAAATGTGAACAAAAATGAAAGGAATAACATTAATACACTGATATTAGACTTTACACTTAATTTAAACTATACACACTCATTGTAGACCAAACACTAAATACTCTACTTTAAGTACATACCATTATCAATAAGATAACACGACCCGGTAATACTCCTACCCTTATCACTGGCCAGGAACAAGATCACATCTCCAACTTCATCAGCATCCGAATATCTTCCCAAAGCAGTCAAGTTTTCAACGATAGCATCCTGAGTTACTGGCATCCCAGCATTTGTTGCTATCTCTGTAATAACGGGTCCAGGATTGACAGAGTTCACTCTTACGCCATGAGAAGCTAATTCCGTTGCAGCTCCTCTAGTGAAATGATCCATAGCAGCCTTAGACATGCAGTAAGAGATGGTTCCTGGTAACTTGATCCACGATGACAGAACACTGGACACGTTAACGATGTTCCCTTTCGTGGCAATAAGGTGGGGGATGGCCAAGCTGGTGATGAGGACGACTGGACGTAGGTTCGTATTTATGACTTCGTCAAAGTTACCTATTAAATTGGGATCCAATACAGTCGCGTGTCGTAAGATCCCAGCGTTGTTCACGAGGACGTCGAGTTTGCCGAACTTGTCTACGGTTTTTTGAACGACGGTCTTGGCTTCTTCGTCTTTGGAGACATCTGCTTTGATAATGAGAGTTTTGGCTCCGAGGTCTTCACATCGTTTGGCAACTTCCTTTAGTTTGGCTTCGTTTCTTCCGACGAAGGCAACCGAAGCCTGTTCCTTGGCGAATAACTCCACAGTAGCTGCCCCAATACCGGAACTCCCGCCGGTGACTAAGACCACTTTGTTTGCAAACATTTCGATATACTACTCGTCACAGTATTTGTAGAAGTACTGAACCAAAGCTGTTTATATACATCGTTTTATCGTACAAATTAATCGAAATCATCGTCTATTGACTGAGCAATTGCATGATTAGATTTGTACGATTTACTTGACTCAGCGTTTGCTTATCATTTATTACCTATGAAAAACATTATTTTATGGCGATAAGTATGTTAGTATGTACTAACATACTCAAGTAAGTACTAGAATACTTGAGAACTAAAAGTATGTTAGTTATGTCATTATTTCAGCCAACTGCCCTCCGCTACTGAACATAAGCCTCCCCCAAAAAGTGCCAACCATCCCACACGACTTTTGCCCTACGCGGTCTCCACTCTACATGTGTGTGACACACACACACAGCAAATGTCTGCTCCGTCTGTCCGTCTACAGACATAGCCGGTCCACTTCCACTTTAGCATGCTGATTCTACGCGCAATATCAGTAACTTTAGTTTTCTGACGACTTACTTCGTTGCGAATTCTACCCACCTGAAAAACCCGAGCATTGCTGTCTCCATTGCACGCTGAGCAACCTTGAATTTGTGGACCAGACCTATGGTATGTGTCCGCGTGTCGGCTTTGTAAGTCATTACGGGTAAGACGCACTGGTTATAGACCCTGGTCTTAAGGGATTGTGGGATCGACGATTCAAAGATATCACGCAGCTTCCCGAATGCCGCCCAGCCCAAGAAAATTCTTCTGGTCGCCTCCTTCTCAAAGTTGTGACGCCCAAGTTGTATAATCTGGCCTACATTGTATACTTGCACAACCTAGAGGGTAGCACCATTTACGATAAAGTTCTCGGGGTGATATGACCATTGTACATGACATTGGTTTTGTCCAAATTCATCCCGAGACCCACCCGCCTTGAAGAATTGCTCAAGCGGTTCAACATCACCAGCCATCCAGCTCCTGCAGAGACTCCGCCATGATGACAATGCCATTTACAAATCAGAGGTGCGAGATGTACTGACCGTTGATATGCCCCGTCTCTTCTAATCAAGCGTCTTGAAAACGTCCTCCATCGCGTTCTTAAACAGTTTCGGAAAGATGACGTCTCCTTGCCTTACACCTCGACGCATTTGGATTTTGTGCTCTGTTCTTGTACCTACTTGGACGGTCATTGATGCGGCCTACAGACATATCCTCACCTCTACGTAGCGGCAGTCGATGACACATCTCTGCATGGACTCCAAGACAGCTCAGGTCTCGACGGCGTCGAAGGCTTTCTCGAAGTCCACATAAATATACACAAAAAATAAAAGTAACACGGTATCGCTAAAATTATCGGAGCTTATTGAGATCGTAGACATGATTTGTATATTGTAGTCAATGATAAAGATAAAGGCATGACTGGCTGAAATTTTTGACGCAAACTACAATTTAGTGATAAAGGCGGAAACCCACCGCAACCCACGGACACGCGGTACACGCTATACACGAATATTAACCCACGACTATTGCAAAACTATATTCTTGCAAAAAAACGTGCGTAACTTCTCTGTGTGCTGCGTTTGGCCCCGCTACAGTTGTACATAGTCGTGTAGCGTGTACTGCAGTGGAAGTGTATAACCACGTTGTCACACAAATGGTCCCATGCAACTAACATGCGCCGCGTGACCATTAAAGCGTGCACTGCGGTGGGTTCGCGCTTTTATACAGTTAATAGTCATCTTTCATAGTTCTTTGAGGAGTTGCTGTTTGTTTTATTTTCAGCTGATAGATTACAAAGTTATCGAAAAGAAAATTTGTCTTTGGAGGACAGAGCAAAACATGATTGATCTGTAGCTTGGATACTGACTGATGGTGCTGTGCATTGGTATGTTTCCCGTTAAACTGTGCAACATCAATATGTTGGGGACCTCTTCTCAACGGCCCATGAACGAAGAAACAAGCCCAACGAAGCAAAGTCTAAACTCAGCAGTGAATAGAACAAGCCAACCAAATGGAGATGACAGGTTTGGATCTGTCGTTACTTGATTTCATACAAAAAGCCGTACACCTGGAAAGTGAATACATTAAAAAGTGGTTTTCCTCTGTCTAGAACACTGACCTTAGATTCTGCCTCTGTTCTTGATTACATTTACTACATTTGATTTTTATTTTGAAATGTTTTGTTCGTGTTTATGAATCAACGGTAGAATGTGAGGGTTTTTTTACTAATTCTCTTCCTAGAAATTTTGAAACACTTAACACTGGTAACCGTGCAGGCTATACACGTGCAAGTAATTTGATCAAACGGGATGGTTCAAACTGTTTGATCATGTCATTTGATGACTTGATCAAATTCTCCCACAGACATTCATGTCAATTTGATAAAACTGTTTGAACCAGCCTGTATGCTTAAATTACTTAAACGTATATGGCTGGCAATAAATATAATTGTCAAATCATTAATTGTCATGATTTGACAATAACCTTGCCAAAGCCTTAACAGCAGTTTATTTTTTAGTTTTTATTTCTTTATATTTATACCGTACAGTTTTCCCCAATGAAAGAATCCCTGCTGGTGAACATTATCACTCATGGTACTTTACAAAAACAACAAATCGAAAGTTAAAGTACATTAGTTCCTTTGACTGTAGCAATCAAAAAGTTGTTTATATGAAACGGCTCTTTGCAAGACTATCTCCGAAAATATTGTTTTATACAATCAAAGAGAAAGACGAGTGATCATATGTATAACGTTACGTACTATGGTACTAACAACATATGCAGAGTAAAAAATTAATAATTAATACGAGTCTAGCTGGTCAGGTGTTGGAAAAATGAGTTTCGCACAAAAAGTTGTTTTAATAACGGGAGCCAGCGCTGGCATTGGAGCTTCTACGGCAGAATTATTTGTTAAAGAATGTGCTAATGTGGCTCTAGTCGACAGAAACGGGCCTAAATTGAAAGCCTTTGCTCAATGTTTGCAAAAATTAGGAGCACAAACACTAGCTATAGTTGCAGATGTGTCCAAAGACGACGAAGCAGACGTTATTGTCAAGAAAACTATAGACAAATTTGGCAAACTAGATGTACTCGTCAACAATGCTGGAATATTGAGGGAAGCTGGTGTCCTTGAAGACAAATTTTTGAAAACTTATGACGAAGTTATGAATATCAATATGCGAGGAGTAGTACGCATCACTTACTTTGCTGCACCCCATCTTATCAAGACTAAAGGAAATATTATCAACATATCCAGTATGGCCGGTCTTGGTACAACAAGACCTTTGAACACAGCATACAGAACATCAAAAGCTGCAATGAACCATTTTACAAGAAGCATTGCTTTAGAGCTTGCTGAACATGGAGTGAGAGCAAATACAGTCAGCCCTGGTCCAGTCCGAACTTCTATTTTCGAAGGACAGCATGTAAATTTAGAAAAAATGCAAAATAACACGGCACTACGTCGTCTATCAGAGCCAGATGAGATAGCTGACATGATATTGTTTGTAGCCAGCGATAAGGGTAAAAGCATCACAGGGTCAAATTTTCTATTAGACAATGGTTCTTTGTTAAATTTCAAACAGACTTAAATAACAGTTGATTGAAAGATAGGTTTATGAATGGAAATTCTCTGAATGCTTCATCATTATCATATCAGCCGAAAGATACTCCACTGCTGGACAAAGGCCTCTCTAAAATGTCGCCACAACAACCATAATAACCAACCAAATAGTTAGCATTTCATATTTTTATAATATGTTTTTATGAATTGTTAATAATATACTTCTATACATTGTTATCTTTATCGTATTTGATTTTGATCTGTGACTCGACAGTTGAGTGGAAAACAACAGCTGCTAAGCTTTTTTTAAGCTTAGCATGGAATCCTGGTTTCGCCCGGATATATTTTTATAGCATACGTTATGTCCACTGCTGGGCCATGGCCGCAACTTTTTCTTTCCAAACACTTCTATCCGGTCTGATTTCCAGTTACTACATCATTTGATTTTTGAATGGAATGGTTTCCATTCCAAAATCAAATGATGCAGTTTCAGTTTTCATCAAAATCGGGCTTGAGCATCCTTTCAGTGCATTTTAATATTCCTTATAGTTTCGGATTTGGCCATGAAGTCTCACTTTAAAAATTCACCCTGTACAGGTTTGTGAGCGTACCTACAGCTTGTTACAAAAAAAAATACAACCGACTTCAAAAAAAAACTACAAAAGTACAAACTAAATAATAACTTTAATTTCGGAAGTCGGTGATACGAAGAAACTAACAAAAACACCCACTTCCGAAATTAAAGTTATTTTTTACTTTATAGTGTTTTTTTTTTGAAGTCGGTTGTATTTTTATGTAAAAAGTTTTTATTTCTTACTTTTTAGTGGTACCCCACACCTAACAACACCACTGCCAATTCGCAGAAAAGCAATATACGCAATTTCGATTACTTGGATGACATAAAACCATCATCCAAGTAGACGAATTCCAGCTATTTCGATTTAAAATCCAAAGTTCAAATTTGATAAAATATTTCAAATCGGTTCATAACTGTCGGAGTTATGAGGTAACAAACATAAAAATAATAAAAAAATATAAAAAATACAACCGAATTGAGAACTGAGAGATCCTCCTTTTTTGAAAATCGGTTAAAAATGTATGATAAGTCGGCATTATCTAATATTTTCTTATCACTTTTGTTGCACTTGCTTTAGGTGCTTCAGATAACGTCAGATAACATTTATTATTATGTACTCGCTCAAATAACTACTCATTGCTCATGATTACTTATCAAACACTGTGTCATTGTTAGTATCTATTTTAAAACCATGTCAGCGGCCAAGTGCGAGTCGGACTCGCGCACCGAGGGTTCCGTACAAACCTGTAGGTAAATATAAGTAAAAGTTGCGGTTTACGATTTATGCCGTATTAAAAAAAAAAATACTTACTAGATTTCTTTCAAACCAATTTTCGGTGGAAGTTTACATGGTAATGTACATCATATATTTTTTAGTTTTATCATTCTCTTATTTTAGAAGTTAAAGGGGGGGGGGGCACAATTTACCACTTTGGAACACTTCCAAAGTGGTAAATTGTCTCGCGCAAACTATTCAGTTTAGAAAAAAATATTGTAGTACTTAACCACAATATCATTTTTGAAAACCTATCCATAAATATACCACCGGTATGGGTTTGATGAACAAAAAAATATTTGAGTTTCAGTTTTAAGTATGTGTATGTATGGACCCCCAAAATGTATTGTTTTTTGTATGAAAATTTTAATGCGCTTTACAGAATAAGTACATCTACTTACCAAGTTTCAACAGCATAGTTCTTATAGTTTCGAAAAAAAAGTGGCTGTGACATACGGACGAACTGACAGACAGACAGATAGACATAATTTATAAGGGTTCCGTTTTTTGTCATTTGGCTACGGAACCCTAAAAACCGACCAAGCGCGAGTCGGGATACGTGCACTGTACAGTTCCGTAGTTGCTCGCTTGCAAATTATATACTAAAGCCTTCCTCGAGAACTAATTACTCTACTTATTACGGTACTGTATTATAACTGTCTACCTAGGTATTACGGTTCTTGAGATACAGCTCGCTGACTGACAGACTGACGGAGTGACGGACGAACAGCGTAGGCTTGGCTGTTTGGGTACGGAACCCTAAAAGGTTTTCGATATTACCTGCTATGTGATAAAATTAAAATATTCACAGTTGAACCGATAAAAACAAAATAGGTATATACCTATTTTGTCAATCGAAACGTTAGGAAGACTAATCATACGATCTAATCATACGATGACCCGCGCAACTTCGTCTGCGAAACATTTTCCATGAATGCTCCGCTCCTAACTACCGCTCGTAGCTATATAATAAAAAGCCGCACAGGTCGATTTTCAAGGTTAAGCAACGCTTGCCAAGGTTGGTCTGTGGATGGGTGACCATCTTAATATATCGAGTTTCCTCCGTGCCTCGAACGTGTTGTATTTTATTTTTAACACAGCCTTAAGCTACCAGGCGTTCCAAAATAATAGACATAGCCTCCTAAACACATGCACTCACATACATCATCTGCCTAACCTTTTTCCAACTTTATTGGGGTCGGCTTCCAGTCAAACCGGATTTAGCTGAATACCAGTATTTTACGTAAAGCGGCTGCATACCAGACCTCCACAACCCGTTAACTGGGTAACACGGTGCTTCTTGGCAAGACTGGAGTCAGATTTGAAGGCTTCTGACTATCCGTAACGACTCTACTTACAAAATGATAACCGGGACCAACGGCTTAACGTGCTTTCCGAGGCACGGAGGAAACTCGGTATGTTAAGATGGTCACCCATCCACAGACAAACCTTGACAAGCGTTGCTTAATCTGGAAGATGGACCTGTGCGGCTGTTAATAGTTAGCCACGAGCTCCTCACATTACATACTGCCAAAAAGCACTAACAACATTTTTTTGCAGCAGAAGAAAAAAAACCATGTGAACGAACCCATTACAAATATTCGCACATAACCAATTTTCATGCATGAAAAAAACCAACCTGATGCATACTCAAGTTATTTTTTAAATTGAAAAAGTCCTGCACCTACTTGTCATACGAACATAAATGTATAGGTACTGGGGATTCTGTATGAGTTTCATATAGAATATATTTCAAAATTTCAACACAAAACTCTCAATATCTTATCTTATAATATACTAGCTGACCCGTGCCCACTTCGTTGGGCGGTAAACATTTTAACTTGTGATGAAATTATGAGTGTGGTTCGGTTAGTACTGACTGCTATGATTTATTTCCTGACGGCCAAAATGAGGGTTTTGTTTTTATTGCATAATAATATGTATGTAGCTAGGCTAGCGAGCCGCTGCGAGCGCTCAGCGTTAGACTCCCTATCCCTTGTTGCAGAGCCATGCTGCTTTAAATCACTGAGATGCTGTGCACGTTCAGCGCTAGATTCCCGAGCACGGACCTGCGATGTTCTCCAGCTTTGGTTAGCAAGCCGCTGTGAACGCTCGGAGCTAGATTTCCCAGCGAGTGCTTGCGAAATATTTTCTCTATTCCTCGAGAGGCTCTTCCGTACGGCGTACTCGAGCTGCTCTTGTCTCATGTCTGGGATGTCTGACGGGAAAGTTGTGATATCCTTTAAGGCATGCTAAACAATCGCTGAAACTGTCCGATATCCCAAAAACAGAAATATCACAGCTTCGAACTCGAAGAATGAGAACGAAGTAATATTGTAATTGTGTTTTGAGAAACCGAGCAACCAAAACAATTTTAAAGACCAACAACATTCAATCAACTACGTACAACTTACCTACCAAACGACAAAAGTTAAATAATAACTGGAGAGGGTCATTAATCCGCGGAAAATCTTAACACCACGATTCAGAAAAATGACGTAATTGCACAACGCCGTCTATGGGTAATGGATAAAACGTCGTCCGTACAAAGCATGTTCTGATGCGGTTCGTGAATGGACGGCGCGGGCGGCGTTTTGCGATTTAGTAATTTTATATTATCTTCGAAACTATTCAACCAATTGACATACTGTTCTGGGCAAATCGTATCTCTATGATGTTCTTGTGATCAAAATAACATTTTTTTCGATAAGGTTTAATATTTTGTTGTTTAAAAAATCGTCCAAAGATAAGTACGTCGAAAAATACTTTTTTTAACACATAAAAGCTTCTATATCGGCTAAAATATAAAAGATAGAAATATGGTGCCGCGGACTTTTTTGTAGAACTATTATAGGCGGACCAGGTTGCCATACATTGTTTTCAATTATATACAACTGTTACGGCAGCGCACGCAAATAACTCTGTTGTAAGAGCTATTTTTTTCCGCCTGGATAGACAAAAATTGAGATAGTTCGACTAATATGCATTATATCTTTATAATTTATAGCCTATAGCACTCACGGATAATGTAGCTTTCTACCAGTGAAACAATTTTTCAAATCGGACCAGTAGTTCCTGAGATTACCCCCTACATACAAACTTACAAACAATTTTACCTCTTTATAATATTAGTAAGTATAGATAAAACAAAGACGGGTTTGTTACAACACATAAAACTCGAGATCTGCTGAACCAATTTTCATGGTTATTGATTCGTTGGATTTGTCTACGACCCGAATAGCAGAATACATCTTTAAAACAATGAAAACTTGATATGTGCAATGAATACTTAATTGCAGGGAGCGAAGCCGCGGGGGACAGCTAGTTTTCAATAAAATATAATATTTTTGAATCGCATTCTGAATTTAAATTTTGAGTAAGTAACATAAACGAATTGGCGCGAAAACCCAAGCTATTTATCGGCGGTCCGATGAAATTTTTCACCTAGTTTTATTCCTAATGTCTAAAAACCTGTTTGAATTACATGAGAAAACATAAATAGTAATTATCACTATTGCAAATTGTATTTCATGCCTGAAACGTATTTTTTCTTAAAATCTATTTACGATAATTGCTCATTAATATTCATCGGTTTGATTGAAATTTAAAAATCATCGATTAGCATAATCGTTTTGGTACACTCAAAAGATTAAAAAAAAAACTATATAGCTGATGGTGGACGGCGATTATCACATTAATACACTTGGATTTTATTTTGAAAAATAGTTACTTTGCGGGTTATAAACGAAAGAATTATTGACGCTATCGTATGACCTTTTTATCCAATTGTTTTAATTAACAGTCATACATAAGATGTTTTATATAGTTTTATTAATAACAGCGTTAATAATAAGGATGTCGTATGACATAACTCTTAGTACCAAATGGTACTAAAACCAGGCCGGCGGAGGTTTGCCTGTCAAGGTCCAAATGGTACTACTGACGAACTATACGGTTAAAGAAACATTGACAACATCAAAACAATATTGGTCTCAAAATATGTAGTTACGAAAAGCCGGCTCCATGCAATAAACAAAACCAGTCGAACGCACACATTGACGCAAACGTACAGGAATCTCAAACAAATGCCGGTCACGACAGCTTAAAATCACTTTGTCTGTTTGATGTACGTACGGAGTTAGAATTCAGTTTCCTCTTCACGTTTTAACAGCTGCACGGATTTAGATGAAACTTGCACACCGCTTGACCATGTCTTGGAATAGTAGGACATAGGATCTTCACGAGATTACGTTCTTTCTGATTATTTACGATTATCACACAGGCGAGGGGCCTGGCAAAAGCTTGTACGAAATAAGTATTTAAACTATCATAAAACACAAATATAATCAGTGAAAAGTACATATGTACCGAAAAAATCGGATCAAAACTTAAAAAAAAACATTTAAAAACATCAATTTATCTAATCTTTAATTTTTTTTATACCTAAACTTAAAACCTTTGTACACATTAAAGCAAACGTAATAAAAAAAAAAATTATCCAACCACACATGCATCTGTTTACAGTTACCTACAATTTAACACAGTCATTTAAATAATGATAGTCACCAAGATATAGAAGGTTTTACTTCAGCAAAAAGCCATTATCTATAACATAACACGACCCGGTAACACTCCTAGCCTTGTCACTGGCTAGGTACAGGATTATGTCACCAATCTCTTCAGGATCTGAAGATCTTCCTAATAATGTAAAGCTTGCAGGGTCAACACTAGTCGCCGCGTCAACAGCCGCCACAATATCAGTTAGAACTGGTCCAGGATTTACTGCATTCACTCGCACGCCAGAAGATGCCAGTTCCATAGCAGCAAATCGTGTGAAGTGATCCATGCCAGCTTTGGAAACGCTGTAAGACATAACTCCTGGCATCTTGGCTGATGTAGATAAACCACTGGATACATTAATTATGTTTCCTTTTGTTTGTATGAGGTGCGGGACTGCGAGGTTGGTGATGAGGATGACAGGACGCAGGTTCGTGTTCATGACCTCATCGTAGTTCTGTAATAGATTGGGTTCCAGTATACTCGCGAACTTCAAAATACCAGCGTTGTTGACGAGGATGTCGAGTTTCCCGAACTTGTCTACTGTTTTTTGGACGATTGTCTTCGCTTCCTCTTCTTTAGAGATGTCTGCTTTGATGATGAGGGTATTGGCTCCATGCTGCTCACAGCGTTTAGCGACTTCCTTCAGTTTTTCTTCGTTTCTTCCGACGATGGTTACAGAAGCCCCTTCCTTGGCGAACAACTCGACAGTAGCTGCTCCAATGCCGGCGCTACTGCCCGTAACTATAACCACTTTTTTTGCAAACATGTTGAACAACTTTACGACAGCAAATTAGATGGTTTACTAAGCTGAGCCGGCTTAAACATACAGTTTTATCGCATAAAATAGCTAAGTCATCGATGTAAGGATATTTCAAAATTCGTGTCATGCTAACCGTGACTTACCAACATAAACAGGTATTCTTCTGTTTAATTCTAATATTTACCCTATGATTAGGACCTATGACTTAGAACGTGAGCGTTACTGAATTTGTTGTTTATTAGTTTTGCACAAACGTGAATTCAAACCACGATGACTTCATACAAAAATATATTTTATTTCTATCTTTAGTTGTGACCTGTCAATATTATGCAATATTGACATTAATTATAGTTCTACATATTATATTATCATCTGTACACTAATATTATAAAGATGAAAGATTTGTATAATTGTTTGTTTGAATTGAATTGGCTCTGAAACTACTGGACCGACTTGAAAAATTCTTTCAGTGTTAGATAGCCCATTTACGAGGAAGGCTATAGGCTATCATCACGCTAAGACAAATAGGGGCGGAGCAATAATGGAAAATGTGACGCAGACGAAGTTGCGCGGGTCAGCTAGTAAAATATAATATAACTAGCTGACCCGTGCCCACTTCGTTGGGCGGTAAACATTTTAACTTGTGATGAAATTATGAGTGTGGTTCGGTTAGTACTGACTGCTATGATTTATTTCCTGACGGCCAAAAGGAGGGTTTTGTTTTTATTGCATAATAATATGTATGTAGCTAGGCTAGCGAGCCGCTGCAAGCGCTCAGCGTTAGACTCCCTGTCCCTTGTTGCAGAGACATGCTGCTTTAAATCACTGAGACGCTGTGCACGTTCAGCGCTACATTCCCGAGCACGGACCTGCTATGTTCTCCAGCTTTGGTTAGCAAGCCGCTGTGAACGCTCGGAGCTAGATTTCCCAGCGCGTGCTTGCGAAATATTTTCTCTATTCCTCGAGAGGCTCTTCCGTACGGCGTACTCGAGCTGCTCGTGTCTCATGTCTGGGATGTCTGACGGGAAAGTTGTCATATCCTTTTAGGCATCATAAACAATCGCTGAAACTGTTCGATATCCCAAAAACAGAAATATCACAGCTTCGAACTCGAAGAATGAGAACGAAGTAATATTGTAATTGTGTTTTGAGAAACCGAGCAACCAAAACAATTTTAAAGACCAACAACATTCAACCAACTACGTACAACTCACCTACCAAACAACAAAAGTTAAATAATAACTGGAAAGGGTCATTAATCCGCGGAAAATCTTAACACCACGATTCAGAAAAATGACGTAATTGCACAACGCCGTCTATGGGTAAATGGATAAAACATCCGTACAAAGCATGTTCTAATGCGGTTCGTGAAAGGACGGCGCGGGCGGCGTTTTGCGATTTAGTAATTTTATATTATCTTCGAAACTATTCAACCAATTGACATACTGTTTCAGGCAAATCGTATCTCTATGATGTTCTTGTGATCAAAATAACATTTTTCTCGATAAGGTTTAATATTTTGTTGTTTAAAAAATCGTCCAAAGATAAGTACGTCGAAAAATACTTTTTTTAACACATAAAAGCTACTATATCTGCTAAAATATAAAAAATAGAAATATGGTGCCGCGGACTTTTTTGTAGAACTATTCTAGGTGGACCAGGTTGCCATACATTGTTTTCAATTATATACAACTGTTAAGGCAGCACACGCAAATAACTCTGTTGTAAGAGCTATTTTTTTGCGCCTAGATAGGCAAAAATTGAGATAGTTCGACTAATATGCATGATATCTTTATAATTTATAGCCTATAGCACTCACGAATAATGTAGCTTTCTACCAGTGAAACAATGTTTCAAATCGGACCAGTAGTTCCTGAGAAATTATATACAACTGTTAAGGCAGCACACGCAAATAACTCTGTTGTAAGAGCTATTTTTTTTCCGCCTAGATAGGCAAAAATTGAGATAGTTCGACTAATATGCATGATATCTTTATAATTTATAGCCTATAGCACTCACGAATAATGTAGCTTTCTACCAGTGAAACAATGTTTCAAATCGGACCAGTAGTTCCTGAGAAATTATATACAACTGTTAAGGCAGCACACGCAAATAACTCTGTTGTAAGAGCTATTTTTTTTCCGCCTAGATAGGCAAAAATTGAGATAGTTCGACTAATATGCATGATATCTTTATAATTTATAGCCTATAGCACTCACGAATAATGTAGCTTTCTACCAGTGAAACAATGTTTCAAATCGGACCAGTAGTTCCTGAGATTACCCCCTACATACAAACTTACAAACATACAAACTTACAAACAAATTTTACCTCTTTATAATATTATTAGTATAGATTTGCTTTGGTTAGAAATTCTTTCCCAGTAGCCGCCCTACTATATAGTAGGTAGGGCAAAGAACACAGGTATCATTTTTGGACTAGCCTCTGCATCTCTAATTAATTTTAATGGGACAGAACACTCTTATGTGATGTCTTAGTATATTTTGCCCCACTAGGCATGTGTCTCTAAGCTGCACCAAATGGTAGTACAACTCAGCATGTTCCAGATATAAACACTTGACGCACCAGCCGAATACCATATTCGGCTGGATCCCACTAGAGACATACAGACGTTGAACATTTTCAGAATCGCACTGCAGTCACAGATGGAAACAGACAGGAAAACTGATAGTAGACCGGACAACCTTGGCAATGACATTGTTCCCAAAATAGGTACTGGAGGACATTTTCATATGATAAACAAGACGCACGTACACACAGACGCAAACATAATATGGCTATCTCAAAACAAACGCCGCTCGCGAGTGCGCCTGCACTCGCTGTGCGTGAATCGTTTTGGTGTGCGAAAGTTTTTGGTCCTTGTCAATTGTATAAATATAATAATGAAGCTAATCTCTTTTCCGATTAGGCAGTGTATAAGTTCAAAGACATTTATTTCGATACTAGCTGACCCGTGCAACGTTGTCGGCGTAACATTTTTTGTTACTGCTCCGTTCCTATTGGTCTTAGCGTGATGATATAGCCTATAGCCTTCCTCGATATATGGGCTATCTAAAACTGAAACTGAAAGAATTTTTTCAAATCGGACCAGTAGTTCCTGAGATTAGCGCGTTCAACCAAACAAACAAACAAACTCTTCTACTTTATAATATTAGTATAGATTAGTATAGATGTAAATATATGTTCACTCTCTCAGTGAACTGTTGATTTTTAAGTAGGTTGTTTTATTTTAACGTGTCAAAAACTTTATTCGAAAATGCAATTTATTTTTTGGTTTAAAAAACCCTGTGTCATATACAGTCGGGTCACAAAGCCAGAGAATGTGGCACAGCAGTTTTTTCTAACACAAAAATAGTGTTGAAAATTAGAAAAAAAAACACTGAAAGTCTAAATTAAGTACCTATCTTAAGTTTATTAATTATTTTTATTACATTATATATTATATATATTAGCTACACACATTTTAAATGGCATAAAAATCAGGAACAGTACATATTCTAAACGTACATACATGTGAAGGTTTATAATTTAAACACAGCCAATACACACAATTACTTCAACAATGAGCCGTTATCAATAACATAACACGACCCAGTCACACTCCTAGCCTTTTCACTGGCTAAGTACAGGATTATATCACCAATCTCATCAGCTTCGGAAATTCTTCCTAACAATGTAAAGCTTCCAGGGTCAACAGTTGAAGAAGCATCAACTAGGTTAGTTTTAACTGGTCCAGGATTGACTGAGTTCACTCGTACGCCAGAAGGAGCCAGTTCCACCGCAGCAAATCTTGTGAAAAGATCCATACCAGCTTTAGAAATGCAGTAAGAAAGTGTTTTTGGTACCGAAACCAGCGAAGATAAAATACTGGATACATTTATGATGTTTCCTTTTGTCTCAATGAGGTGCGGGACAGCTAGGTTGGTGAGGAGGATAACGGGCCGCAGGTTCGTGTTCATGACCTCATCGTAGTTCTGTAGTAGATTGGGTTCCAGTAAACTCGCGAACCTCGCCATTCCAGCGTTGTTGACGAGGACGTCGAGTTTCCCGAACTTTTCCACTGTTTTTTGGACGATTGTCTTCGCTTCTTCTTCTTTGGAGATGTCTGCTTTGATGATGAGGGTACTGGCTCCATGCTGCTCACAACGTTTGGCGACTTCCTTTAGATTTTCTTCGTTTCTTCCGACGATGGCAACAGACGCTCCATCTTTGGCGAATAATTCTGCAGTAGCTGCTCCGATGCCGGAGCTACCGCCTGTAACTAGGACCACTTTGTTTGCAAACATGTTGAACCACTGTACGGCACTAAATTTCTTAGCTGACTAAGACACTACGGCTTTAAATACGTAGTTTTATCATAAAGATAGCTAGATAAGAATCAAAGTTATTTTGCTCATAAAAACACGTTTGTTGTGCCTGATTTTTGTAAACTAACCCATAAATTGAAGGCTACGAGTACTTTTAGGAGTAAAATTAATTACTATTAGTTATTGATACTAGTTCTCTAATTATTTATAAAAAAATAGACTTTTCGTGTCTTTTTAGTCCCTACCCGCTATATTGCATCACATTGAGTAATATTGCACCACATCACGAAATAGCTGACGATACATTTAAAGAAGACCGCTCCCTAAATATTTTAATTTTGTTGGTATACGAGTCGATGTTATATGTGGTTGTGGATTATATTTTTATCCACAAAAGATCTCTACTAACACTTCTCGAATGCATGGGCAGAAGAGAGGTAATATTACTCAGGTTTAAGTTCCATATAAAAAGGGGCAAGTCTTTGTCTATGTCGTAATGTGAGTCTGTAATCGACCCAATAACACTTTGACCAACCTTTTTTTTAAGACGGGAAATCATCAAATGACATCTCTCGCTCTGGGCGTAGCGAAAGGGAATGTCAAACTCTTACTGACTAAAACCCATCCGTGTGCAAATTCCGCAAGGTGATCGAATCGTCGAAATCAAGGTAACTCGAGCTCTTGGGCCCGAAAGGGCCGACGCGCGACGCCTGCCGGAGTCACGGGACTATTCGAAAGAGATACCGTGGCTCCGGAACACAAAGGGCACTGAAGGAACATGATTTCCCATCCCTAAAAAAAAAGGTAACTCGAGCTCTGGCAACCTCTATCCAGACCAATGAGGCAATCAACAAGAAGTAGAACATAATATATGATTGAACAGTGTATGGCCGTACAGGATGACAAATGTAATCCATGGGTCCTGATTCAGCCGTCAGCGATGGTCATCAACCCGTCATTTGGCATAATCTTATGGCGTTGCGACCTAAGTTGAAGCTAAATCTGATATTTTAAGTACTAAATCAACAACAACGGCAGTAGTTTTTTTGTTAAGTAATAGGTTTGCTCTTGACCAGAATCAAACCTGATGGAAAGTGATGGATGAGGTCTATGATGGTGCGAGCGTGCCCAGAAGATGTTGGCATGATGGCAGACGGGTTATATGTGGACGGGAACACAGACGTTGGCGGAGAGTTCCACACTTTAGCTATGCGAATAATAAATGTAGAGGAGAAGCGCTGGGTACGACTAGTCAGGATATCGACCAAGTATGGAGGGTATCCTGCAGTAAAAGGGTGATTGTGAGATCAGGTCGTGGAGTTCCTGCGCACTCTCACCAAAGTACAATCTGTAAAAGACCGACAGGCAGGAAATACAGGCTGTGAAGTAGTAATATGGTGTTGCAGATTTTTATTTATTTATTGTTGTTTATCTATATCTTTCTTACGTCTAAAGGTTGTAGACTTAACTCAAAATATACCTAAACCTCAAATTTATTGATTTACTTATTCACTGAACATTATTGCGTAGATTTGTGATCATTATCTCATCGTAAGTATCAATTACTATACCATCTTGAATTTTTCCTTCTTTTATAGAGTCTGCAATGTTAACTTACTCATGGGAATTGTAATAATCATCATTCGAGCCGACATGCGTGTAATCCCTCAAGTTATGTCAATCTTGTATCTGATTCTCTCTTCATAAAGTCGGGAAGGCTGCTCTCTAAGCCCGAATTTTCGGGCTTGGTTGTAGGCGTATAGGCGTAGTCTACTTCGTATTACCTAACCACTGAGAGTTAATGACAACACGATTAGTCCCGAATCCGAACTAAGATTTCAATTCGGGACTAATCGTAAGTCCGTAGGTGATACGAGTAGAATACGCCCTTAACTAAGCCCGAAACTACGGACTTCGAGCGTAGAGAGTAAGGCCCGGGTCGGGTCGGTCGGGTCGGGTTCGGGTCTTCTGCGGTTCGCAAACGCCTGACCTAAATTGTGCTTACTAACACTAGGCTAACAATTTTGTTATTAACAAACATAATATGGACTAAGTCTGTTTTTTTATATACTTAAAGTCACATCAGCGTGTTTAGTAAGTTTCATTTCAAATTCGTCATCATTTTCTTGCCCTCATGTTACTTGGTGTCGGCGCAAAACGTTTTTCTCCCATTCTGTCCTGTCAATCGTCACCTTAGATTGTAAACCTCTAATCTAAGATCGTCACGCTGTCACTTAGATACTCTTTTGTCTTTCCTAACACTTGGAAACTGATTTGCACAGTTTAGAGTATCATAAAAGTACCTATGTTACTGTGTGTACAATCAGTTACCGCCAGCAATTAAATGGAAATATGTTTAAAAAAAAATTAAAAAAAAATATTTACTGAAAATGTATTTTAAAATCTGCATGTTTTTTTTAATAAAAACTAATATTTGTGATTATCAATTTCCTCAAATACTATTGCATTTCCGACTTGGGTAGACTGTTGAAACAATAAAATGTAATGTTTAGTAATAAGATGTTAATGTACACAGTAATGCAATAAATATAATATCTTTATCGTTATCTGTTATCTTTATCTGTACCGACTCCATTCTAGTTGTGCAATAATGATTCACATCGTCACTTGTTGAAATAATGAACGAACACGGGTCGTGCCTATCAATAATAAAAACTACAACGTAATAAACCTTTAGAATAAAAATAGCAATCAAACGCTAATTCAATCTTTTTAGTAGAAAAATCCTACTTTTATCAGGCCCCAATCAGATTCATTAGCTTATTACTAGGACGTTAAGTGTAGGTGCGTGAATGGTTGCTGTAGAGGCATGCGGAACAGAAAGTAAAGTCCCGCAAACCTCCGTTGAAAAGAGAGGATCCTCCGTTCAGATGGTTGTAGCGTTCGGTGGGCAACTGTCCATGTTCAAATTGCACGGAAAACTCAGAACGCGATTCAGGATATCGTCAGCAGTTCGCTGCTGGTGGATAGATGGCGTTGCGTTTCTTTCTGTTACCATTCAAATTCCGCATCGTTAGTTTTTCTTGTGGCTACTCTTTTATATCAAAGCTGTATGAGTGTAGTATATATCATTACTTCGCCGCCATTGAGTTTCTCTCTCTAGCTCCATCTGTATCTCTGCCATATTATCTTTATTTATCAGGAAAGCTAGAAAACAGTCTCCACAAAGTGGGTGGCCAAGGATGGCTGACTCCACCGATGAGGCCTAGGAAGAAGTGGCGAGACGACCTGAATGCCTACAACAAGGCCTGATTAGGTTTGCTCAGAAAAATAATACCTGGAATGAATTTAAGGGAAATACAAACATTATTTATGTCATTCTTTTAATCAGAAATGTACAGAACTCCTTTAAAAATTAAAATACAAAACAATTGTAATGATTTAATACACTTGAAGTAGGGTCACCTGATTTTTTTTCCTTTAAAATTATAATCTGTAACATGATAAATAACACAGATACAATAATTATTACACTAATGCCATTCCGTTATCTATTAAATAACACGCTCCTGTGATACTGCTCGCCTTATCACTAGCCAAATACAAAATAAGATTAGCAACTTCCTCAGGGTTCGACGCTTTCTTCAAAGCTGTTATTTTAGCACATTCTTCCCAACTGCCAGAAACCCCTGCATGTTTAAGTATGTTTGTGAGAACAGGCCCTGGATTGACGGCATTCACTCTGACACCTGATGACGCAAGTTCAAATGCAGCTGCACGAGTAAAAGCGTCCACTCCTGCTTTGGACACACAGTAAGCTGGATATATAGACCCAGTTCTGATTTCGGTACTTCCCACACTTGACATATTAACGACACAACCTTTAGTCTTCGCCAAATGCGGAGCGGCATAAGACGTCAGAACCACCACAGAGCGTAGATTTGTGTTCATTAGCTCATCGTAAGTATCAAGTATTGTACCATCTAAGATTTTTCCTTCTTTTATAGTGCCTGCAATGTTGACTAAAACGTCAAGTTTGCCAAAAGTTTCGATTGTTTTTATGATTACATCCGCATTGTCTTCTTTTTTGGAGACATCTGCAATGATGACTAGTACTCTGTTGCCGAATTGTTCACATTTTTCTGCAGTACTGTAGGCTCTTGTTTCGCTGTAATCAACTATCACAACATGGGCTCCTTCCTCAGCAAACAGTACTGCTGCCGCTGCTCCCATACCGGACCCGGATCCCGTAACTACTACCACTTTATTTTTAAAACTCATGTTAATGTATTAACCCGTATCGTTTGGCGTTGCAAAGTGTACTGACGTGCCGTATAAATAAATATGACCTTCATGGTTGCACTTGGTATGCATGAAATGATAATTATATTATCATCAATTTGTAGCAAAGATATCATTCTTCTGACATTGCGTCTTGGAATTTTATCATTTTTTTTCAACTATCTGCAAAGTATTTAAATATTCGTTTAAAAACTTCTTGCTACAAATTAAAAAAAAAACGTTCTTAAAAAATTCATGAATATTTTGTGACACGTCTGTCAAAATAATTAACAATTCCAATCGTTTGCTGAAGGCCGTAAAATAAATTTAAACAAAATGTTTTGCCGAAATATTAATAAAACGCTACAGTTACCGAGCACTTCACTGTTTCCGCTTGGGATAAAGCAGATTCTTTACTGTTCTAGCGGACAAGATTCAGGCTTGTGCTTAAAAGACAAAGTGGTCATAGTAACTGGCGCTGGAACAGGGATTGGAGCTGCTACAGCGTATGCGTATGCCAAGGAGGGCGCGAAGGTAGTCGTTGCAGATATAAACAAAGATAACGTTTTGAAGGTCGCTAAAACTTGCGAAGAGAGTTTTTGCGCCAAATCACTGGGAATTCATTGCGACGTGTCCGTAGATGCACAATGTAAGGCACTGGTTGATAATACGATATCAAGTTTCAACCAAATAGACGTACTCGTCAACAATGCAGGAATATTAACTTTCGGAACTCTCCTCAACGCAGATATAATGGAACCCTATGACAAAACATTGGCTATTAACCTTCGTGGTTGCGTACTTCTCAGTATGTTGGTAGCTCCTCATCTTGTCCAGACTAAAGGTAATATAGTCAATATATCCAGTATACTAGGATGTACGTACTCCGGGAACTCGAAGTATATGCCTTACTGTATCTCAAAGGCTGGTCTCGATCACTTCATGTTTGGCGCCGCCTTGGAACTAGCACCCTGTGGTGTCAGAGTGAACAATGTCTGTCCAGGACCTGTGAAAACTGAAATATTTTCAAAAGCTGGCGTCACAGGATCATGGAAGGAAATAGGAGAATCTTTCAAACTTGATGGCATGTCAGAACCAGAAGAGATCGCTGATTTAATTGTATATTTATCGAGTAATAAGGCAAGGAGTATAACTGGAGTAAGATATTATATTGATAAAGGACATCTACTAATGGGTTGAGTATCTGAACTGGTTTAACCATTTGCTTTTCACCTCTGATGACCTGTGAGCCTATTTATCTCTATTGTTTGAGTTAGGCTCAGTGTGTATTTTTTTTTACTTCCCTGATATTTTTGTTTGAATCTGTCAGCAGTAAATTTGAATAAAGTCATCGACCATTTTTTTGTTGGTCAATCCTACAAATAATTAACATTTATTGAAATTTACTGCAGATACTTAGATTTTTATGAAAATAATCTTGGTGTTTCAACGAGCTTCTAAAGATATCACGCCTTTAGATACTTAATTAAATTTCATCTATTGTACACATTATTTTATACTTTTTATATTCCTATGATTTTTGTTGTATTTTTTACTTTTCTTATTTTTGTATTAGATAAACATTTGATACGTACATTTCTTTTACAATGTATTTTCGTTTAATAATAACCTAAATGATGTGCTTGTACACCATTTAGGTGCCTATTACAATACTTACTTTTAAAGTATTTTTTTGTATGAATGAATATTAATTTGTTCTTTTTATAGAACATGTTGTTTTACAAATACAGTTTTTTCTTTAATAAGTGTCTTATTTTTCAAGAATAAGCAGTTACCTCAACCTACGCCACAGTTCCAGCGGATAGACTTCACTTGAACCATAACGAAAATTCAGACACCCGAAACACACACACAACAATTTTACTGCGCGCATAGATTAGAGTAGATTAAATACTGGTAGATAAAGGAAATCCCACATTATCGCATCAGGAAACTCATTCGATCATTGAAAAACCAATGACAGGCAGTCATTAGGGCTAGGCGTAGATTGCATCGTAGCAAAAACACGATACTTCTATACTAATATTATAAAGAGGTAACATTTGTTTGTAAGTTTGTATTTAGGGGGTAATCTCAGGAACTACTGGTCCGATTTGAAAAACCAGATCTTTCAGTGTTACATAGCCCATTTATCCGAGGAAGGTTATATGCTATATATCATCACGCTAAGACAAATAGGAGCGGAGCAGTAATGGAAAATGTGACGCAGACTACCAGTACTATAGTAGTACTCTATGACGCAGATGAAGTTGCGCAGGTCAGCTAGTAAAAATATAAAATAATAAATCAAGAAATTAAAATCTAATAAAAATAATAAATAAGTAAAATGAAATACATTTATTTTAATAATTTTTTTTAAAACGTTTCCCCACTAGGAATTTCTCCTGTGTCGTGGGTGCGTTTACAAACATACAAAGTCACATACACAAACAGCCAGACCCGGAACAACTATCTGTAGGCCATACAAATATTTGTTCCGTGCCCGAATCGAACCCACGACACGCGGCGCAGCAGTCGATCGCTCAACCACTGCGCCAACCGTGCCGTCAAACATTTATTTCGAGCAACCTTAACTCGCATGTGGAGTACACACGATGAAACAATAATCAAGGTTTATTACCATCTTACAGAGTCTACCATTTTCCGGTGACGTACATATTTCAAATTGCTCCGTGATTTTGAAAAAAAAAACAAAATGGCAGGCTACACTAGAATCACTCGTAAAATCAAATAATAAGAGTCCGCGAAAGAATTTTCAAAATGTAGTAGTAAAATTTTAGAAGCGTATAAGTAACTGTTTTTATTTCAAAATAAAAATTTAATTTATTTATTTAAATTAAATTGATTTGAAACTAGTTCTCACAGAAACTATTGTAAGGAAATCATGTCATGTTGGATGGTAACATATTTTATCAATATACGTCACGTAAACCGGTCTATCACCAATATATCCGGCCTTAGATGAATAATAATCGAAATAAAAATAGTTTTGATTTCTTAATTAGGTAAAAATAAATTTATATCAAATTGTGAACTATGTTGCTTTACAACTCAAGACTACAGGTACGTCAACATTTTAAAACTTCAACAGTACCCCATTGTCTACAACATAATCGGAGCCCGTCACACCCTTCGCCTTATCACTAGCCAAAAACATTATCACGTCCGCTACTTCCTCTGGATCCGAGACTCTTTGCAAAGCTGTAGCACTGGCATTATCATCCCAGTCCTTATCAATCACCAAATCTTGTAGCATGTTAGTGCGGACGGGACCTGGACTCACTATGTTCACTCTAACACCAGACGCCGCCAGCTCCAACGCAGCTCCGTGAGTGAAGTGCGTCAAAGCAGCTTTAGAAGTACAATACATCATCAAGTGTGGTGCCTGCACGTACGTTTTCGCAAGAATACTTGAAATGTTGATGATGTTGCCCTTAGTCTTCGCCAAATATGGTGCCGCCAAGCTCGTCAAGTGGACCACAGCCCTCAAATTGACACCCAGTACATCATCGTACGTTTGCATCACATCTGGACTTGTGAGCGACGTGTTCTTCAGTATACCTGCGTTATTGACAAGGACGTCGAGTTTTCCGAATTTTTCGACTGTTTTTGAAATTATGGTTTTGGCTTCCGCATCTTTGGCGACGTCGGCTTTAATGATGAGGGTTGGGGCGCCGTGTTGTTCGCAGCGTTGCGCTACTGCGTTAAGTCCGGCCTCGTTTCTCCCGACTATAGCGACGCTGGCACCTTCCTTAGCGAATTGTTCAGCGGTGGTTGCTCCGATGCCGGCGCTGCCGCCCGTCACTAGTACGACTTTGTTCTTGAAGCTCATCTTACACAAGTGTTTGGTGCGAGGACTGGACACGTATTGAAGGCTTAAGTCGTACTCATTGATCTAAATACAGTTGTCGTAGAGGAAGGACACGCGTCATGTAATTTAAAATGGAGATGTATTCGCGCGGCAAGTTACTCAGTAAACTCGTTTGTATTTTTTTAAAGTTCAAATGCCAGCACATTAAACCTCTTTCTCTGTCAAATTTCTTTAATAGATTTTCAACTTTATCGCTAAAGCGATTAGGTTCTAGGTTGATTGGGTAAATTTGACAGTTTTGAGTAGGTTGATGTGCTGCCGTCTGTACATGGTACAAAAAAGCGAGTGCGCGTGCAAAATACCAATTAAGTATGAGTATAAAAAAATACCAAAATGAAAAAGTGACTCAAGGTGATTCGAAAAAACCAATTAAATTATTTTAAGGGTGAGGCGACACGAACGTAAATTTGAGTTGTGAGTCGCCTAAAATGAGTCTGCGGAATAGGCCTGTGTCCGTGCTGTGTCCTGAAAAAAATCGAATTAGTCCGCCAGTTAGATTATCAAAAAATATTTGACCCGTGTTTTTTTTTTTGTTACGGGAACCAAAATTGACGAAGGTCATAACTTCGTTTCGCTTTTAAAATTCTCAATACGTCACACTTTCGCATAATTTTTAGTGAGTCGTGACGTCACGAGCCCCCACTCCCGAGTATTGATGCGTTTTATCTTTGTCAATATTCATTGATTTACAAAAACAAAAAATACGTGTCCATTATTTTTCAATACTCTAACTGACGGACTAAATAGTTTTGCAATTTGTGGATGATGGAAACTAGCCCATTTACACTGCATTCGGTTTCGTACTAAAGTCCTGTTTGTGCCACACGGCGACGCAAAATGAGTTGGACTAGTATGAAACCGAATTCCGCCGACTCATTTTACGCAAAACAAAATAACGTTTTTGTGTCCTCACCCTTAATTTTAAAAATATACGCCTATCTTGAAGTTTCATCCTGTTGTTTGCGATAAAATATATGCCAGACATTTTTTCCCAGTCTTTAGAATGCCAAAAAACAGTTTCTACCAATTGACAGGTCGTTCGCTTCCATTGGATGCTTATTCCGCTGGGTTATAGTATTGTTAGCTCGGTAAAAGAAGTAACCCAGCAAACGCATGTTCAAGCAAAGTGGTACTACTGCTAAATAACCGTAGCATGACAGTACCGATAAAGGAAATAATTGGTACTCAATTATTGCGACAATTATCGTTCCATAAAATGCTGTAATTAATCATTAGATTGTATTCAAATGCCATTACGTGTTGTTACAAACATGTAAGTATGTATGTAGTTACAGCATGACAGAATCTTAAGCTGCTTTCAGACTACGCTATAATATAATAGCACATAGCACAACAATATCGCGCGCGTACATTGTTATGGACACGTTCACACTGTACTGTAATATACAACGTGTAAAGCCTGCAATACATGTTGGCCAAGCGACCAACCAAGACCAACGCGAACCTAGACAAATGGACACAAGGCAAGCGCTACCGTCTAGACATTCGGCAAGTTTGAAGGAAGCCAACGCAAATGGCCAATGTAGACGAGTTTTGAGGAGACGCCCACATGTTTGGCGCTGTCAGTTTTAATTGTGCATTGAAACAGTATGGACGACGATCATAAGCGACATTTTGTACGTATGACTACGATGGACGTCAACCGCATACTAGCGCGCGGACAAACATGTGAACACCATTGGCCGAGCGCGCGCGAGCGCCTTTGATTTGTGCAGAAAAACCGACACCGCTCCGAAGTGAGGCAAGTGATCGCTAGCGACTGCAATTTGTGACAAGCTAAGCTACGTCAAATGAGGTCTATACACATTGGCGCTTGTCATACTCAACAAACCTAGGCAAGTGACACCGAGCGATAGCAAGACAAGGCAAATATACCGTCTACATGTTTGTATTGGCCTTCACTCGACAACGCTCGGCCAACGTGTATTGCAGGCTTAACAGAATAAACGCAATTCCTCCTTAGGGGTCATTGAACTCATCATTTGAACAAGTTGTAGTAAGTATTGCGTTTATTCTGTTACACGTTGTATACCTATTATTGACAATGTATGGTGCGCAATATTGTTGTGCTATGAGCTATATACTCTTTGCTTTATATTATAGCGTAGTCTGAAAGCAGCCTTACTTTGAATGTTACTTCATACGTTAAACTAGCGGCTTCACTCGCTTGACAAAGTTAAGCCCTCGTAGAGATCAGATGGGTAGCTTCTGTCTATAAATACTAGAAACTGACTCCAACAGGATCAGATGAGACATTTTTTAGTAAAATTTTATTGATTTTTTAACACGCCTGTGATGGCTTGCCTAACGAAAATTGTTCATGGCTATTTTTAGACAAATTATTTTTAGTAATGTGAATCTAAATATTAATTTAAATACTAATTACACACTACTCTAACTGGTCTATGTAACAACATACCAAAAAACCAGAACTCCGTCCAGCTTTGCGATTTTAGGCGTGATTATAAATCAACAAAAATATAAAAATTATAAATGTCTCATCAGTGAACACGGTGACATGTTGACAGAATAGACTATTCTGTCAACATGTCACTGTGTTCACTTAGGTGGAGTGAACAACAAGTGAGCTGTCATTCTATATTATTTGTGTGGTTTGACAGTTCACTTGTCGTTTACCTCGCCTAAGTTTTCACTTCGACATGCTTACAGAATCGCACTGCAGTATCCACCGGAATCGACTTGCTGATATTCACGTTTGAGTGAAGGTCGATGTTCCTCCGTCTCATGGATTATGATTAATTTTCGAAGTCCAAATGCATGATAAATTTTATGACAATAGAATGACTTACAATGGTGAATTAAACTAATAGGCACTTTTGTAATATGAGTAGTGTGACAATGGTAAATTTTCTACATCTACACTAATATTCTAAAGACGAAAGATTTGTTTGTTTTTTTTAATTGAATAGGCTTCGAAACCACTGAAACGGTTTGAAAAATTCTGTCACTATTAGAACCTCCCTACCAATTTTCAAAAAAACTTGGTATCCTTATGAAATTTCGATAATGCTACCCAAGGTGTGAAAAATGTACCAAAAAATCTTTATATCGCGTACGATGGGGAAACTATTGACAATAGAGCATAGTAATGTACTATAGTTTTATAGAGGACATCAACTGGTCAACGGGTTAGAAGCCAGAAAATCTGACACCAGTCTTGTCAAGGAGTACCGTGTTACCTAGTTAATGGGTTGTGGAGGTCTGGTAGGCAGCCGCTCCACGTAAAACACTGGTATTCAGCTATATCCGGTTTGTCTGGAAGCCGACCCCAATATAGTCGGGAAAAAGCTAGGCAGATGATGATGTAGGTACGTGTTTGGGTCACAGAAGTTTAAGTTGACATACCTAATTTTAACAGAATCGGTCCAGTATTAGATACAGCGAAAATTGGCTGTGACAGACGGACAGCCAGACAAACCGACAGACAGCCAGACAAACTGACAGACAGAACCGAGTGATCCTATAAGGGTTTTGTTATTTTTTTTTTTTTTTTCATTTATTCATCAAACAATTTACATTGTGATACAAGGATTCGGAACCCCAAAAGCTAAAATTTTCAATAAACTTGCATAAAAATCTTCAAAACTGCACTTACTTCGGCCATTATCCTATCTTGTGCAAGACTGTATCGCTTAAGAGCCTCCAATCTTTCTAAGAACGCTTTAGGGTAAGTGGCACTGTTGTCGTCCTTGCTAATAACCGACGTTAATATCGCCAACAGACTTAATATTAAAACGGTGTAAAGTGAACGTTAACTAGATGGCTGTACTGAAAGGTTTGTGTCTTAGGTGATTTTAGCGTTACGTCACAAAATATCTAAAAGTTATGACGCATTTGTAAATTGTGTGAGTCCCAGATTTATAGTCATTGTCATCTGCCTAGCCTTTTCCCAGCTATATTGGGGTCGGTCAAACCCGGATTCAGATGGCTTAGTGTAGTGTTTTCCAACGTACTCAATCGCGGTAACGTAAACGTTTGCTTATGATAAGCTCGTCGAATCGAAGCTCCAAAGTCTTGAGCATCGACGCCGAGTTGCTGGCCTGTCGGTGTTCTATCGGTTACATTTTGGGGAGTGTGCGACGGAATTGCATAACTTAATTCCGCCAAGCCCGTTCCACCATCGGACCACAAGACGTAAGGCGATGTGCCACCGGTACATGGTGGACATCCCACCTATTCGCACAAAACGTTTTGGGAATACATTCATTGTGCGTACAGCTAAGGAGTGGAATTCCCTGCCTGAGTCTGTGTTTCATGATAGCTACAACCTGGGAGTCTTTAAGTCAAGAGTGAATTGGTTACTTCTAGGCAAGCGTGCTCCACCTTAGACCGCATCATCACTTAACATCAGGTGAGATAGCGGTCAAACGTATGCCTATCAAAACTAAAAAAAAAAAAGTTATATATATAAAAAAGGTTATCCGTTATTCTCACCAGGCGGCGCTTATTCAGTTTCAATACAAATCGGCATTTACGCTAACGCGGCCGAGAACGTTTAAAAAACTCACTCTAAGCCCACCAGTATTTACAACTGTATTTATTTATTTATTTATTTAGTAGCCTACCAGTATTTACAGCTGTACACCAGTATTTTACGTGGATCGACTGCCTATCTGACCTCCACAACCCAGTAACTGGGTGACACGCGTAACGACCGTGGAAGATCTACAAATTACAGCCATTAAATTTTGGTAAAATAGTCATCACGATAATTATTTTTCTAAAGTTCTAGATCTTTTTACCGATCTTTATCGTGATGAGCGTTACTTGACAACAAGGAGACAAGTACTTAATTACTTCTTCAGCAAGACTGGTGTCAGATTTTCTGGTTCTAGCAATGCGTAACGACCGTGGAGGATCTACAAATTACAGCCATAAAATTTTGGTAAAATATTTATCACGATAATTATTTTTCTAAAGTTCTATATCACTTTTTACCGATCTTTATCGTGATGAGCGTTACTTGACAACAAGGAGACAAATACTTAATGAGCACATAAGAATTCTGTTAAAATGTTTTTTTTTTAATCTTTTCCTAAAAGATTACATTGGTCAAAATTATCCAATTAAACTGGTCACTAAAAAGTGTATTCCTGCACTGGACAATCGAAAATTATTTCAAAAGGAATAATCTTGATAGTGAAAGAAGTTTTACTCATCTCTTTCCTACAAAAACCTTAAACTGAGTATTAGCTTAAATTAAAACCCAATACTAACATAAACATAATGTACTGAAAAGCACCAAAAACATAATAATGTAAGAGACGCTTAAGCCAAGGCGATACGAAGACGCGCTCTAAGGAGATAGTGCTCGGGGGTCATCGCAAACAAATGAGGGGTGTAAATCCTACCCTCCACCCCTTACACCCCCTGTCTTGCCCCAACCCCCACAGGTAGCACTTGCTCAACCCTTTCATGGCTAACATATGGCGCGTACACCTTGAATTACCGAAAGTACTGGATAAGAAGCTTTTGATGGAACAACAGTTTTGAATAAAAACTTTAATTTGGGAAGTCGGTGTCAAAATACGAAGAAACTAACAAAAACACCGACTTTCGAAATTAAAGTTATTTTTTACTTTGTAGTGTTTTGTTTTTAGAAGTCGGTTGTATTTTTTGTAAAAAGTTTTTTATTTTTCACTTTTTAGTGGTGCCCCACACCTAACAACTTCACTACAAAATCGCAGAAAAGCAAAATACGCAATTTCGATTATCAAAGAATCATCAAAATAGTCAAATTCCAGCTATTTCGATTTAAAATCCAAAGTTCGTAACCGATTTTGATATGATTTAAATGGGACCAATCTGCAAGTATATCCTTTCAGATAAAATAAAAAATTTTCAATTCGTTTCATAATTGACGGAGTTATGAGGTAACAAACATTAAAAAAAAAAAAAGACATACAACCGAATTGATAACCTCCTCCTTTTTGGGAAGTCGGTTAAAAATAACAGTCCTTTTTACATGTGAAAGTCGGGATTGTTTATCAATCACGCCTACACATTTGAACGAGATAAGTAGAAAAAGGCGAAGGAAGCCTTTGTCCAGCTGTGGGACAAAATAAGCTAGATTGAAAGATGTACATAAGTCTCTGTTAATAACAACAGAGATATACATAAATCAAGAACCTGGTGACCTTTCCAAAATTAAATTTCTCAATAGCAATTGGGAAATATAATTCTTAAACTACCAGTACCTACTCTTATAGTTTTAAAAGATTTTACAAGGAAGGGTATGGAACCCTTCTCGACCCAATGATATAAACTATAGTTGTGTTACTCGTACTTTGAAATAGCAACATCAGAAGAGCTAACTGCCGCGACTCTGTACCCCGTGCGTGTATACGTATATTGCTACCAATTAATAGTACTTACGCTGTTTTGTTAGTGCATGATGCTTCTATACAGAATTAACTTTTAAGGTGTGTGTGAATGGCATCCGAAACTATGGGGAAGATCGAAAAACTCTGAAAGTACCTACTCTCGTGCCTCATTTGAAAACGTGATTTTGTAAATTGTAGCCCTAAAAGAAATTACAAACCTTTAAGGCAAATAACAGCGTACCAAAAGTATTTCATCCTCTCGGCTCAATGTCGAAGTTCAGATTTCTTGTCCACCTTTATGCGATCCGGTAACACCACGTAGGGGCACGCGGTTAAGACAGTTGAAGTGTTCGGACGTCCCGTCGGATTTATAGGCGGACTGTATTGGTTCCGTTAGGTTAACCTGTACCTACACTACCCACTACCTCCACCTATGTAGGTTGTACCTTTGTAGCCGGTACTTTATGTTCATGTATCGTCAACAAGATGGAAGTCAACAGCGAAAAAATTAACACGTTTGTTATTATCAAAATCCTTTTTGTTATTTACACTAAACACACTGTAAAATGGGATAGCTTATGTATATAGGCGAGCTCAACACCGCATTAGGTTCTCTTATAGCAGAATTTTGTGCGATTGATAGATTTGGAAATGGGTGCAGTAAGTAGGAATACATAAGTGCACTACAAAAAGTTAAAATTACTTAATATTTTAATACATAGTACTAAACAATAAATAAATAATTATACACATCTATAATATCATTGTAATTTTTACGAAGGCTGTTGCCTTTAAATAAAAATTGTTCAAACTTTTGATGTTTTGAAAAATCCGAAAATATCCAAGCAGTACGGTTATCATCATGTCCAAACTCGAACCTTCAAAAGGGAAATATTTTTTTAATACACAAAATACCATTCCGAAACATTCCATAACTTTTTTTTTACTGTTGATAGGCACGTAAAAAATAGAGATAAAGATTCTATTAACACCCCCAATAATGTTGACGATTCAACCCACATCTAATAACGCCCCGTAATCCAATACGAGTAGCAAGATCAATCATAATAATTACTTCACGACGACGTTTCCCCAAGAATGGGCGACAAATGTGACAAAAGCGACAGATCCGACAATTTTTTATCATACAGCACTGTCCCAATTCCCAAGCGAAGCCAGGGTAGTAATAGATAGCTGGTGCGAAACAATTCTAACGGTAATTGGGGTAGATGCCTCGTGAGGATCTCTGACACTCTTGACATATGACGATATTGTGTAAATTGTATACCCATATTTTGTACGTGACTGAAACTGGTGATGTCACCCTACTTTGGATTGTTTATTTTGGATATGTTTTGTGATTTGTCTTTTTTTTTTGTTCGTTTTTTTTTTCAATGTTATACCTCGATTCTTCCTTAATACTTGACTCTAATTCCTACCAAAACATATAAGGTCACATTCTCGTCATTTGCATGAATGGGAGAGGCAAGATCCACTCAAGAACAATTTTATTGAAAAAAGTGGTACCTAAGTATGTTTTATTATTATGTTGGTATTCTATTTTTAATCTGAGGGCCAATTCTACTAAATTGTCAACATTCGCATTCGCATGTCAATCGCACACTGTCAAAAAAGCCTTATATTTCATACATTTTTCACAGATTGAGATGCGAATGTGAAAATGAGTGGTATTGGCACTCTGAACTTTAAAAATTAATAAGCTTCGAATGTTCCATTTTTAATTTAGTTGAATTTAAAAAACTTAAACTTTATGAGGCGGGGCGGTCATTTTTAATCTATGGCATTGGTAATTATTCTAGCGCCATGTATTGTTGAACATACAGAAGACAGGGCCCGTTAGGGCCAGTGCCTGCCAGGGCTGCGAAATTTGTTCGAAAGAGCCACCGTAGCCCTAGAAAGCAAAGGGCACTAGAAGGAACATGGATGGGTTTTAATCAGTCCCTTCTGCTTCGCTCAAAGCGGGAGTAGTCGTTTGATAATTTCCCATCCATACATTTTTTTTTAAATGTTGAACATATTTTGAGTATCGGATTGAGTAGTATTGAAAAATATAACGTAGCATTGGAAAGTATACTGCCGCTTTATTCCACTTCCTTGCTTCTGAACTTTTCAAGTTTAATTTGGTCACAGAAGTTACCCTTGGTAGGAACCTAGTATTAATTGAAAAATACTATCCGAGTATCGCAATGTGTTCAATGCCTAGGAAAAATCTTCGAGTTTGAGCTGTGAACTACTTGTTTAGCAGGGCCCGTTTCGACCTAGGATGGTTGTGAGTCTGCTGATGGTTATGGTCAATTATTTCGACTTAGGATGGTTAGAATGAGGCTGCTGGTGATAAGGTCTGCCACTATATAGGCAATTACCGAGGATCGAGCGGTATAGCCTGCAATTGGAGAGGCCTATGATTATGGTCGGTGATGAGGCTGAACATAAGACCTTTAAAAAAGGCCAAACCTTTTTTTTTTGTTGTGATGGGTTTGCTCTTGATTCTAGTCTTAGTCAGAGATAACAGACACAGTCTACGATGGAGCGAGCTTACCCAGAAGTAGCCTGTTCACTCTAACTTTGAAAAGATTAGGGTTGTAAGCGTTCGGAAACACAGACGCAGGCAGAGTTCCACTCTTTTGCTGTGTGCATTATAAAAGACGTTACGTTTTACTGAAACGTTGTCTGAGCTAAGATGCAGGTGGATTTCACATCACTGTGTCAGGGTGTGTCGTGTTACTGGATACACGAATCAAACGATTCAGTTTAGGCCCACTTCATATTATAAGGTACCTAGCCTCATTATTATATCAGCTGAAAGACGTCCACTGCTGTAGATCCCCCAAATATCGCCACAGCCAAACCAGTCGTGTGCGTCTCGCACCCATCGGCTACCCGCGACCTTCACCAGGTCATCGGTCAAACTTGTTGAAGGCCTTCCAACGCTGCGTCTTCCGGTACGCGGATCCGGTTTACGGTATCCTAACCAATTGCAAATGCACCTTTTAAGGTGGATGCTCCAGGGTAGCCCGCGAAATTCAAATATTTTTATGTTTTTTGCAATTTGCAGGTCACTGTGAAGCTGTATGTTGAACAGAATACGATTCGCGATCGTAAAGAGCATTTACCTAAATAATTATAACCATTTGAATCATAACCCTCTAAGTTCATATAACTCGATTGAATGTGATTTCGTGAAAAAGTCATTCAATCGAGTTGAACGAACTAAGAGAGTTATATTGATAATTAAAATGGGTATAATTCTTTAGATAAATATGCGTTACGGCCGCGAATCGTATTTTATTTAACATACAATTTCACACTAACCGGCAAATTGCAAAAAACATCAAAATATTTGAATTTCGCGGGCTACCCTGGCGCTTCCACCTTAATCAAACAGAAGGTATCCTGAATACTATCAGAAACAACACACGTCCGTCACAGGCTAATGCCCGTGGCGTATAGACGCAAATAAATATTGTTTGTTGGTATCATAAATAAAGGCCGAGGGCCCAAGACAGACGTCGGGACGCGTCACCTTTTGATACATTTCTACTGTCGTTATTAATGACAAGTCATCGGTGTCCTCCCGGTGGACGAATAGGGTTGCCAGGCATGAAAAGAAAAATAACTACTTCTTTAGTGTCTCGCTCGTTCTCTCGTCAAGCTGTAAAAAAAAAAGTCTAAAGCTTATTATGACAGAATTGAAGAATAAATGTGGCCTTTGTATAAAAATATATATATTTTTTTTTATACAAAACAGGGAAACTCTTGGCCCAAATCTCACCTGATGGAAAGTGATGATTAGACCGAAGATGAAAGCGAGTTTCACTCGGAACTCTCTTACACAGAAGAACTGGCTATCATACCTCTAACTGCCGGAACACAACAATGCTGTTAACATTGTTGTTATGGCGACAGACTTAGACATGATGGTGGTAGCTTGCCAGGCGGACTTAGAACAAGTACTACCACCAACCAAACCGAGAAAAAAATTTGCCCCAGCTGGGAACCGAACCCGGGACCTCTGGGTCTGAATCAGGTGGTATAACCACGCGACCACGGAGGCGGTTAGTGTCACCTGTTTAGCACCACCCAGGGACCACGTGTAGGGATTCGCTGAAGGGTATTCTCCTACGGACGCGGGTGACTCGGCCCCCAAAACTAGCCTAAACTAGCCTAAAGGCTGTCAAACTAAGTTATCCGACTATTGAAAATCGGCCTAAATGCTTTAGTTTTTAAGTCGCTATCATCATCTGCCTAGCATTTTCCCAACTATATTGGGGTCAGCTTCCAGTCAAACCGGATTCAGCTGGATACCAGTATTTCACATGAAGCGGCTGCCTACCAGACCTACACAACCCATTAACTGGGTAACACGGTTGTTCATGACAAGACTCGAGTCAGATTTACTGACTTATGACAATCCGTAACGACTGCCAAAGATCTACAAATGACAGCCGGGACCAACGGCTTAACGTGCTTTCCGAAGCACGGAGGAAACTCGATATGTTAATATGGTCACCCATCCACAGACCAACCTTGGCAAGCGTTGCTTAACCTTTCAGATCATCCCGTGTGGCTAAGTTTAAGTGTTTTTCAGTCGCTTAATAACTTGGAATAGTCCGACTACATCAAATACCATCAAGTTCCGAATTTAAACCTATGTTATGGAGAGAAAAAAAAGTTATTATGTTTAAAAAAAAAAAACAAAATCATAACACACAGCGCAGCCCTATTCCGGAGCCTGCCCAGCATAGTAATAGATCGGAGAGGGAGGCATATCGCACATTCACCACCCTTTAATATCATGTGAGAGTTCTCCTAAATTTATCAATGGCGTACTCTGCTCTGTATTACTTACATATTCCGTCTGCGACGGTAACATTAATCTTTGTTTCCATAGGAAATCCTGTAAGAGCGGATTTCATCAATGAAACTGATCGCGTTCAAGATGCGTTCAAGAACTGTCAGTGTCAATATTCCATAGAAAATAATGACACTGACAGCTCGTAAACGTGGTTCATTATGGTGGAAGCTCCAGGGTAGCCCGCGAAATTCAAATATTTTTATGTTTTTTGCAATTTGCCGGTCAGTGTGAAGCTGTATGTTGAACAGAATACGGTTCGCGATCGTAAAAAGCATTTATCTAAAGGATTATAACAATTTGAATCATCAATATAACCCACTAAGTTTATAGAACTCGATTGAATGTTATTTCGTGAAAAAGTTATTCAATCGAGTTGTATGAACTTAGAGAAATAAATTGATAATTCAAATGGGTATAATTCTTTAGATGAATATGCGTTACGGCCGCGAATTGTATTTTGTTCAACATACAGCTTCACACTGACCGGCAAATTGCAAAAAACATAAAAATATTTGAATTTCGCGGGCTACCCTGGCGCTTCCACATTATGTTGATCGCGTTCAGTTTTAGATTGATGAAATCCGCCCTAAGTATAGTTCTAAACAATACTGGCTAGTTTACACAGTGCGAGCTAGCATGCGAGTCAGCTTGCTGAGTGCTGTAGTGCTGTGTTCTCGCATCGTATGGGCGATATATCGTACAAGTTACTGCCAAGTGCGAGTTTGATAGTAGCTCGTATGCGAGCTACTTCAACATTTTTGGAACGAAGTTCCTTATCGCGCGTTGTGAAAGGGGGCTGGACGGAAAAAAATCTCACGAAAAGTTGGCAAGACACTTTTTGCTATAGTAAGCTGTGCGGCGTGCGCATATTTCTCTCTCTGTCTCTCTCTCTCTCTCTTATACAAAGCATGGCAGTATGCCAATTCGTTAGTCAAAGTCGAAGTCAAAGTCGAAGTCGAAGTCGAAGTCGAAGTCAAGGTCAAGGACAAAGTCAAAATCAAAGTCAAAGTCAAAAATTCATAGGATATTAGATACTAATGTGTTTTTGTTGAGTGTATACAGGTTTCTTGTACATAATAAATAAAAGGAACTTCGTTCCATCCGGGTGTCCCATGATACCTCTCAAGTTTTTTTTGACTGCAACGCTGTAACTGACGAATATAACCTATCGTGTAATGCAGTGACTGATGGTTGCATGAAATTGATTGACGAAAGTATTTCATAAGTCACGACTGTGAATGAGTCTGTTTTTATCCAACTGCGAAAGAAGGAGGGTTATGTTTTTCGAGTGTATGAATGTAGGTATGTATGTAGGTACCTATATTCCTTTGGCACGCGAGTGATGTCGATATATTCGTATTTACTGTGAAAGTGACACTACTGGGTATATCAAAATAAATAAAAAAACAAAATGGCGGATTTCTGGCGCCATGTATCTATGCCTATAAATAAAAATTCCTCAAAACCTATCAAGTGGGGTATCACAATAAATGGATTGCGGAGAAGATTACCTATACATAAAAAAATATGTCCAAAAACCCGACCGCTAAAAAGTTCAATCACTTGTTTGAAACTTTTTAGTCATATTTAGCGGTCGAGTTTTTTGACAATGTATTTTTTTTATATTTAGGTATGGGATGGGTTCATTCCTTGTACTTAGTATTTAATGTATCGTCGTATTATTGACTTTTGGAATTGAGTGACGTTTGCGTGAGCATGATGTAATGTAATTAGCGCCTTACAGAACCTCAGCCTCGGCTCAGCATCATAGTGTCCGTTGGCAATATATAGGTAGTTTATGTAGTTTGGTGTTTGTTTGTTAAGCTCTTCTCCTTCGAAATAAATTAATGAAGTCGCCTATTAACGTTCATACTGACGACAGTTTTGGGTACCTTACATAGCGAGAGCACCGGAAGATTTCACCCAGATTTTAAGCAGCGTTCAGCTTCAGCTCTTGAGTTTAAGCAGCGTTCAGCTTCAGCTCTTGAGTTTAAGCAGCGTTCAGCTTCAGCTCTTGAGTTTAAGCAGCGTTCAGCTTCAGCTCTTGAGTTTAAGCAGCGTTCAGCTTCAGCTCTTGAGTATAAGCAGCGTTCAGCTTCAGCTCTTGATTTTAAGCAGCGTTCAGCTTCAGCTCTTGAGTTTAAGCAGCGTTCAGCTTCAGCTCTTGATTTTAAGCAGCGTTCAGCTTCAGCTCTTGAGTTTAAGCAGCGTTCAGCTTCAGCTCTTGATTTTAAGCAGCGTTCAGCTTCAGCTCTTGATTTGCATACGACCACTGCTGCTAGCATATCGGTATAATAAGATGGTCACCCATCCCCAGACCAACCTCGGCAAGCGTTGCTTAACCTTGAAGATCAATCTGAGTGGTTGTTATTATTTAGCCCCACACAGTAAATAATTTCGCCGCAAGGTTGCCTGCTTGCCGGTCTTCTACAGATTGTACTTCGGTGAGTTTGCCCAAGAACTCCACGACCTCATCCCACCGCCCTTCTACCATCGGAAATCCAGACGCACTGCAACTTAGCATCCCTACCTTGCTGCTATTCCACCAATGCGCACTAAGCTTTTCCAAACGTCTTCATAATGCGCACAGCAAAGAAGTGGAACTCTCTATCTGCGTCTTTGTTTCCGAACACTTGCAACACTAATCTCATCAAAGTTAGAGTGAACAGGCTCGTTCTGGGTAAGCTCGCTCCATCGTAAACGTTGCCTCTGTTGACTTCAGGAGCAAACCCATCACAATTTAAAAAAAAAAGTGACGCAAAGACCATCAAACCCGTACGTACGGGGCTCCCCGCAGAGATGGTATCCACCATCACAACGTAGGTATAAGTACTTACCCGTATACTTACTTCAGCCAGTGACATCGTGCGCGTGAATGTCGGGAACTATTTATCCCGAAGCAAAATATTTCCGGGGAAAAAGTAGCCGTATGTCTTATTCCAAACTATAATCTATCTCAGTGCCAAAATTCATCTCAAACCTATATCTTTATTTTACTATTGATAGGCATACGTTTGACCACTATCTCACCTGATTTTAAGCGATGATGCGGTCTAAGATGGAGCACTCTTGCCTAGAAGAAACCTATTCACTCTTGACTTAAAAGACACCCAGGTTGTAGCTATCAGGAAACACAAAATCCAGCAGGGAATTCCACTCCTTAACTGCACAATAAATGTATTCCCAAAAATGTTTTGTGCGTGTGGGTGGGATGTCCACCATGTACCGGTGGCGCCACGCCGTACGTCTTGTGATCCGATGATGGAACGGGCTTGGCGGAACAAACTTTTGCATTTATTAGTTGATACTTGATAGTAAATAAGATTCAATGAGAAGAGGTCTGGAGCTCAGTCTGCCCAGTATGTGGAGTACGGACTCATAAAAGTTTTGGGGAAGGGTTATTTCTTTGAATACTGGACTTAGGTATAATGTACCTATCCAAACAAATAGTTAAAACAAAGCTAATTTCTAATCGCAATTCGACTAACGGCGCCACTCATTCAATGCCAACAACAATCCACAAACCTTTAAACCATACAAAATATTAAATTACAACGAAAATTCACGTACGAAATCTTGTAGAATGGAATTTATTGCCTCCTATATGTTGTTTTATTTATAAGAAAGCATGGGCCGCGCTCAGGGAGATGAAATTACGTGATACCATTGCGAATCAAAGTGATATACAGCTTTGTGTGTGTGGCACAATCAGTTACCTGAGTGTGAGTTGTTTCATTTGAGCCTACTCGCTCGATTGACGACGTTACAATTAAATTCAAAATAGGTATTCTGTAGTGTATGTTTATATTGGCATCATCATATCAACCGAAAGATCTCCACTGCTGGGCATTAGGTCAAGATGGGTGAGGCTTTTGTGGTAACAATTGGGGGAAGGCCTTTGTTAATATACCTAATCCGTGTAAATGTACCTAGTGTTTTATTAGCCAAGAGACCAGCCCTAGAATGTCCCACAGTAGACCAAAATCCGTCTTCACAAACTGTCAGAAACTATTTCGATACGTTGTCAATTAAATAAAAAATAAATAATTTTATAAACGGTAGTGATATGCAATATGTACCTGGCGTTGTTCATAACTTATGAGTTATGAACCCTTAAATAGAATTGCGTTTCTTCTGTAGCACGTTTATGTATTTGTCGGTTGTCGACATTATCAGTCTACAGTCGGACTTAGTCTCAATAAAAGCTAAATCCTCGACTGCCTAGGTTCTTAACTCATAAGTTATGAACAACGCCAGGTACATGTTGCATATCACTACCGTTTATAAAATTATTAATTTTTTATTTAATGTACAACGTATCGAAATAGTTTCTGACAGTTTGTGAAGACGGATTTTGGTCTACTGTGGGACATTCTAGGGCTGGTCTCTTGGCTAATAAAACACTAGGTACATTTGCCTAGGTTCTGTCATTCGGTTCCTACCAAGCACCCCTGCTAGTAACGTTGTTACCAGGTGCAATGAAAAGTGCTCATCGGAAGGATTTATATGAGCCCAAACATGATGGGTGTAGTCAACTAAGTGAGCCCAAACATGATGGGTGTAGTCAACTAAGTGAGCCACTACTCACCTTTATGGTTTCCATCATCAGATTATTGTCACTAGCTGCAATGGATAGAACCCATCTGTACAATTTATATGAGCCCAAACACGATGGGTGTAAGAGTAATCAACAAAGTGAGCCATTACCTAGGTACTCATCTTTTCATTTATTTACTAGCTGACGCGCGCAACTTCGTTTGCGTCACATTTTCCATTAATGCTCCGCTCCTATTTGTCTTAGCGTGATGATATATATCTATAATCTTCCTCGATAAATGGGCTATCTAACACTGAAAGAATTTTTCAAATCGGACCCGTAGTTCCTGAGATTACCCCCTACATACAAACTTACAAACATACAAACTTACAAACAAATGTTACCTCTTTATAATATTAGTATACTTAGATTAGTATAGATTTAACACTTTCAGCACAAAAAAATTACAGAGGCGGATTTAATGCCATAGGCATTCTCTACCAGTCAATCTTATGTATCTTTATGGTTTCCATCTTCAGATCGTTGTTACCAACTAACTGCAATGGATATGTCACCGGACAGTGGCAAACTTCGTAAGATTATAAAATAACTTGAGAGATTGTAAACTTTGTGAAATCCCATATGAACAAACCAATGAGAGCAGACTTGTGCTTTGATTGACCTACAATGCAATGCTGCAATGGATATGTCACCGGACAGTGGCAAACTTCGTAAGATTATAAAATAACTTGAGAGATTGTAAACTTTGTGACGTCCCATATGAACAAACCAATGAGAGCAGACTTGTTCTTTTATTGACCTACAATGCAATGCTGCAATGGATATGTCACCGGACAGTGGCAAACTTCGTAAGATTATAAAATAACTTGAGAGATTGTAAACTTTGTGACGTCCCATATGAACAAACCAATGAGAGCAGACTTGTCTTGTGTTTTGATTGACCTACAATGCAATGCTGCAATGGATATGTCACCAGACAGTGGCAAACTTCGTAAGATTATAAAATAACTTGAGAGATTGTAAACTTTGTGACGTCCCATATGAACAAACCAATGAGAGCAGACTTGTGCTTTGATTGACCTACAATGCAATGCTGCAATGGACATGTCACCGGACAGTGGCAAACTTCGTAAGATTATAAAATAACTTGAGAGATTGTAAACTTTGTGACGTCACATATGAACAAACCAATGAGAGCAGACTTGTCTTGTGTTTTGATTGACCTACAACGCAATGCTGCAATGGATATGTCACCAGACAGTGGCAAACTTCGTAAGATTATAAAATAACTTGAGAGATTGTAAACTTTGTGACGTCACAATATGAACAAAGCATTGAGAGCAGACTTTTGCTTTGATTGGTCGCCATTTTATTTCAGTTCACAATTTCTCGGAATGAAATCGAGAAATTATAAACTACCGTGAAACACGCCAACATTGCCCATTTTTTTCAAATAATTACAATTTTAATACGATTTTTCAATAGAGACGTATGTATTTTCGTTCATCAGTTACAACTGTAAGATCATGTGCACGTGTTAGTATAGCAAAATTTACTATTATTCAACATTTAATTCAACATTAGTTCGATTTTGTTGGCGGGCAAAGTTATCTAGACTTTTAGCCAACTTTGCTCACGTTGATTTTTGACGCAAATATGGCATTTATGCAGAAGACATAAAAACCAGTACAAAAATTTTGGTAAAGATGGCGTTTACTCTAGGAATGTAAACGAAATTATGAAAAGTATCATACCAAAATGACTGGGCAATGTTACCCTGTCATTTTTTCTCTTTTCCATACAATCCACATTTCAACTTCTAAAAGCGCTAGGGTTGGCACATGGTTTAAAATGTTCTGTTTTTTTTTTCATTTCTACAAAGAATATGTGTTTAGGTAAATTAAAAAAACGTAGAAAAATGTTTCACGTTTATTAGTATTTAATGGAAATCGAAATTACAAATCACTTTTTTTGATAAAGTTTTAGTAAATACTTATACTAGTAATAGAGATCAAGTCGAGATACTCGTTATGGTAGGTTAAATAAAGACTTGAAGAGACATTTCGTTTAGTAGGTACTTAAAAATTATATAATATATATGTATTTAAGTAACATTCGCATTAAAATTTAAAAAAATGTACTTATTTGCAATAATGGATATATTTGTTATGCTTTAATTATTGTTTTTTTAGCATTTCACTAATTCACAAATGAATTAAAGAACTTAAAAAAACTGGAGAATAAACAAAATTAGATATAATAATTATCACTTCAGTTATGCCATGTCTATTTTTTCTGAACTTAAACACATACCTTCATTAACCATAATAATGTAAAGATTTATAAAAAAAATAATATTAAAAGTATGAACTTATTAATCTTAATTTTTATCCTTAGGTAAAATAATATCAAGTCATTGTTTTTGGGGTTATCTACTACTAGTGATTCGTTTGAATCCACCCTGCAATAACAACATAAATCACAATTGTTCATTACTATTTAAAGTCTCACTGATTCACGAATTAAAGAACGAACGAATTAATCGTTTATATTTCAGTCATGTCACTCTATTTTTTTTTTCGTAAGAAATTGTCAGAAGTTGGAATTTCTTACTCTTATTTTTATCCTTAAAGTTAATTAATTATCAGAGATCAAAGTTTTTGGGGTCGTTTACTAGCGTCATCTGAATCCACCCCGCAATAACAAAATAAATCACATAGTTTACGATATCACAATATTGTTCATTAATTAAACTAATTATAAACATTAAGAAGACACATGGCTACATAATAATATTTGGCACCGATAGGAACGACATGTATTCTTATTTGTAAGAGTAAAATTCGACGAAAAATATAATTAAAAATAAACTATAGTTAATAAACAACATAGTTTTGTATTAAGCATTCACTGAATGTTGAAACTACTGAAATCGATATCAAAAACGATTTGACCACGTCGAGTAATCTTTGGCTTGGGTAGTATTGTAATAACATCTTCTAAGTGATCCATAGTGTAAATATCATCAACTATTGGGTACGTGAAAGTGGTTCCTTTTTCACATTTAGACTCCTTAATCTTTCGCACAAACTTAACTGTAGGAATTTTACCGTTGATTGATAAAACGTTACCTACAAAATGCTTTAAAGTATTTTTTGTTGCAAACTGAGCAATAATCCAATCATCCTTTTTCATGTTTTCATTGTCTACAAAATATTCAATATTTTGCAGTCCAAATGAGATATCTGTAAATTCGAAATTCTCTTTTTCCTCTTGTTCCCGTAAGTATTCAGCAATGAGATAATCATCCACTGTTTCGTAATCTGACTCATCTGTGTCAACGGTAAGAACTTCATTTTGATCAATAATCGAGCTACAGTCACTATCAGATGTATACTTCCTTTTTTTCATTGAAACACGCCCTCTAGCTGACTTTTTTCTTTTAGAAGCATTTGTAACTTTATTTTTTCTGTTAGTTTTCTTTACTTTTGTAGAATGTTCCGTCTTTACTGTTCTTAAATTTTGATTTGTCTTCATTTGCAGGCAATCTGGTATATCATATAGAGATGTAGAAACAAATGGCTTATTTTCAATCTTATTTGTAGCTTCTTTCAAAACGCAAACATTTGAGGGCCCTGCTTTAATGATGACATCCGAGAGTACAGTTATTTTTTTTTTTTTGACAGGATCCCTGTTCACTGATCTTTTTGTGGAAGTCTTTAAGTGTGAAGGATCTGCAAACGTCAATGATGTTTTCTCGATATTTACCCTTTCAGATGTACCAACCATAGATATATTTTCAATCTTATTAGAAACTTCTTTCGAAACACAAACGTTTGAAGGTCCTGCTTTAATGATAACATCTGATAGAATAGTTATTTTGTTTTCTTTGATAGGATTCAGTTTCACTGATCCTTTTGTGGATGAAATATCTGCAAACGTCGGTGATGTTTTTTCGCTATGTACTGATTGATCCAAGCAGGAGGTAATTACAGCGATGCAAAGCTGAGAGAGACTTCGAGGAGAATAAATATCTTGATGCTGGGAGTCAGCAAAATCACCTTCCCAATCCAAATAGCTCTCTTGATCCTCGTTGATGATATTTTGAGTAATATCTTGATCCTGAGAGATAGCAAAATATTCTTCCAAATCCAAACGGCCTTCTTGATTCTCGTTAATATCCTCATTTGAAACTAGATCATTTTTAGTTACAAAAAGGCCAGTTTCTTCATCTAAAAATAGGGAGCCTTTAGTTTTTCTTTGTCTTTTTGCCACTGTAGAAGATTTTTGTTTTGCTTTACTTTTGCCAAAATCAACATTTAAATCGGAAACCGTCACTGATTTGCCTGGCTCGCAATTAATTTTTTTATTTCTTTTGACTAGCATCTGCTTTGGCGCTCTAGTTTCCTTTAAATAGTCTACCAATGCTTGATCGATTCCATATGATAATATTTCTTCTTGCATTTCTGGGATCTTCTTTAGAACTTCTCGGGGATTCAACGGAAATATTCCTGATGCTTTAAATCCACTTTTTATGTTCTTTGTCTCCCCCATTTGAATTGCTTCAATTAATTCTCTAAGCAATTTCGGAAAGTGTTTTTTGTTCAATGTTGTTTGGTTTGGATTACGGATCTTATACTGGTACAAAATTTTACGCCAAGCTTTCTTCAAAGGCCCAAAAAATGCCACGTCTAGCGGCTGGGTGATGTGTGTTGATCTTGGAGGGATAAAAACAAATTTGATGTTATTTTGCTCGCATAACTCTACTACTTTAACGCTCAAATGACTAGATAAGTTGTCACAAATGATCACTTTAGTGCCTGATGTATTTTGCGCCCATGGGAGAATTATGGTTTCAAAGTAATTCTCAAACGTAGCACTGTCAAACCACCCTGATTTGGTGCAGTTATATCTGGTATCTGGTAGTCCTCCACTAACCCATTCTGAGTACATATTTGTTGATTTGTAAACAACATATATGGGGAGACATTTACCGCTTGCGGTGGCTGTAAACATAAGAGATATATTTCCTTTGGTGGAATTGACTATTCTTTCGGGATACTTTACTCCTCTCCGAAAAATGCACTTTGAAGAACCTGGATCGTCCGACAGGTTGGTTTCATCAAAGTTGACTATATTTTCTGCTGGTATGTCCTTTAATGTTGTACTTAAATTGTCAAAGTATTCGGTTATTTCTTGAGGTCCCTTTTCAGCTCTAGCCTTTGAAATATTTTGAGTGGTTCTCACAGTTAATTTATCAGCATTTCTTGCTAAAAAGCCCTGGACCCATGCATCACCAGGAATCTGATTCTTAAACATATGATCTCGAGAATTTTTCTTTAGATATTCATGGACTACAAGCTTTAGATCCACTTTAGTAAGCGGGGAGCCAAAATCGCTAGAAGCTTGTAAAACTCGTACAATTTGGTTTTCTTCTGCAGCTGATAAAACAGTGGGATGACCCACTGACTTCGAATGTTTGTTTTTTATTTTATTTAATATTGTGCGTCTTGGGATACCAAATTGCCGTTGGGCATCTCGTGAAGAAATTTGACCCGATTCTACTGATTCACATGCAAGTTTTAACATGTCTTCAGTGTAGTTTTTATATAACCTGGATCCAATTATTCGTCTTGACTTCCTCTGTCGAATTCGAGATTTATTTTTATTTTTCTGAAACAAACCATGCAATTCTCAACAAAAAATATAAGAAGTAATAAAAAATACTAAGTATGTGGGTCCCCACATACTTAGTAACTAATGTCGTGTTTATGTTTTATTAATTAAATACCTAATATGTTAAAAATTAAATAACTTCAGCAGTGACTATAAAACAAAAAAATATATTTTTTGAAAAAAAAAAACCACGAAGTTTCAAAAATCGCGTATACCTCCCGCATATACACTTACCTGCTTCATTACGTCGTATAAAAAAAAAACTTTAAGGAGTCGTAATGTGCCAACCCTAAGCCTTTTTTGATGGCGGGCAATGTTGTCAATCGTAGGTCGGAACTTTACTAGATAACTTTGCCCATCGTCATAACTTTAGTCTTAAAAGACCCTGAGCAATGACACTAACATTCATAAACTCTTCGAATAATTTTCTATGACATGTTATAAAGTAAACTCACCTGTGTTTTCGCCATCTCACAGAATCTACTTCCAAAGTTGCACTAAAATTTGCCCGCAAAAACACACACCTCACTCGACGAGTTCTAACAAGTTACTAAGAAAAGTTAGCAACAATCACGATAGTCAGTATTGCCATAAATATAACCTATTTTCCACCACAGTCAATCAATGTTGCCATAACATTAAAATATTTCTGGAAATTTAAGATATGCTTATAAATTGTTCTTCGGGCAAAGTTTCCCTTGGAGGCAAAGTTGGCGTGTTTCACGGTATTTAATTTTGAAGCGTAAAAAAGTAAGTTATTTTATAATCTTATGAAGTTTGCCACTTTCCGGTGACAGATATTTATTATAACCCATCTGTACAGTCGTCGCCAGCACATCAAGCTACAACAATCTGTCAAATTTCTTTGTTCGACTTTCAACTTTATCGCTAATGAGATTGGGTTCAAATTTGATTGGGAAATTTTGACCGTTTCGGATAGCCAGATGTGCTGGCGCGACTGTTCAATAAATATGAGTAAGTAAAATAACTATTCGTGTGAAGACAATTTCAAGGTCATATTATGTTATGCGTTAACCATCGAAGTCGAAAAAAAAAAGTGAATTTTCTTGCTCCACTTTAGATTGACAAAAAATCTACAATTTGTTTCCTTTCGTATTTGAAAAAATAATATTTTATCAATTTAGATAGGTACCTTCTATTTTCTAAAGTATTGTTCTTACAGTAAGATGTAGGTAGGTACAGTCATAATTTACAAAAAAAAATAATGTAGACAAAACATAGAAGTGAATAGAGATATTTTTTAATGGTTTTGGAGATAGAGAGCTAAAAGGTAGCTCACCTCCCACCCTCGGAGACTTTTATTATGTTCATCTGGACACCTCAAAGAACAAATTTTTATGTACAATCGCCAGCGCATCACGCTATCCGAAACTGTCAAATTTTCCCGATCAAATTTGAACCCAATTCAATAGCAACAAGGTTGAAAATCTAACAAAGAAATTTGACAGATTGTTGTAGCTTGTGTGATTGTTGTAGATTGTGAGCAATTTTTAAAACTTCACGAATTATTCTCTCTCATCCACGTTACATATTTTATGACATTGCTTTTCAATATAATCAAAATTTAATTGAACTCATAGGTTGATACCGTGAAAGAGACGTTTGCCAACAAAATTTTTTTTTTTTTGTAACGTATGGTATCAAATTAAAAAAGAACTAGATTTGTATTGAATAACTTTTTTTTAAATTCAATGTGCTTCTAGTCAAAAAGTGTTAAATACTTAGTAAGTACTTGCAACGAAACGTATTATTATGAAGAAACAAAACGTAACAAAATACCGCGACAAGAACTGTCAAAGATTACTTGAGAAATTGTCGTTAGCCAAAACAAGAGTTTAATTTAATTATTTCACGATGGATAGCCGATTGTACGAAACTAAATTGCCAAACCATAAGATATTTAAAGAACTGAAGGACAGTTTGAGTGAAAATCCCAGTGGAAAGTTGCGAAATTTGATCCAATTGAAGGATGATGTGTTTTATGTTTGGAACTCGAAAGAGAACTGTTTATTCAGTTTAAATCTGAAGCACTTGGAAGAAAGTGGTGACGAGACTCCTTATCAGGTATTGTAGCATTCATATTGTATATATTTTCGTAGTAATAGTTTGTTATTTGATACCGGCATGATTTTTTGCAAAGAAACATTTTGAGGTTATGTTATCTTGTTATTGACAATTTCAACCACTTATTGGTTTGTTTTTTTCTAAGAAAACGCTTTTATTAGTACCCTAGTAGTATTGGAATGCTAATGTAAGTTATATCAACTGATTTATGTCTTATATTTCAACATTTTGATATGAATAATTTTAAAGATGCAAAGTAATTTCTTTCTCACATAATATTGGTCAATACAACAACGTAAAAACTACAAAGCGAGCAATAGTGCGACTGAAACTTAGTTCTGTCGAACCTCTTATTTCAGAAGTACAATACCAAGATAATCTTCAACCAATTGAATTAATTACAGATTTGTTGCGCTATACAGCTATCTATTTTAATATGCTATACTGTCATTTTCTGCCCAAGTTTCTACCTGTCTTTAAGAGCCACTTGATCTGGAAAGATTATATTCCATGACGCAATTACACTCCTTTCAAATGGTTATAACAAAATAGTTCTTATGTTTTCATTTTCTTGAAACTGCAGTCTTATTTATAGAAAACTAGCTGTCCCCCGCGGCTTCGCTCCCGTAAATTAAGTATTCATTGCACATATCGAGTTTTCATTGTTCTTAAGATGTATTCTGCTATTCGGGTCGGAGACAAATCCAACGAATCAATAACCATGAAAATTGGTTCAGCAGATCTCGAGTTATAAGTGTTGTAACAAACCTGTCTTTGTTTTATATATATAGATAATGCTAAAACTGAAATTTACTTCCAGTGGGATTGGAAGCCAATACCTCAAAAGGAATAAAAAAATCCCTAAGATCACTTCTTCTTCTCTTTTTGTTTCTTTATTTATTTTAATTTTAAAATCGATGCCCCGCACTAGGAATTTCTCCTGTATCATGGGTACATTCACAAACATACAATCTCACATACACAAACAGCCAGACCAGGAAAAACTATCTGAAGGCCAACAAATATTTGTTCCGTGCTGGAATCGAACTCGTGACACGTGGCGCAGCAGCCAATCGCTCAGCCACTGCGCCAACCCTGTCATCCAAACGGTCAAACATCTGTCTGTTGTTCTGTTTTTTTTCAATGATTTCCGAACGCAACGCGCTGATAAACTCAATTATTTAATTTCAATGTCTACTCTAGATAAATATTTAAAATCAACTGCTCACTCTAACAAACTAAAAACAGGTATGTTTATGGCAGAAAAGTGGTTTTAGATTTTGTCTTTAAGTCAACTCTTTTTTTTTTTTTTTAACAAACTTGTTTGACTAATAACTGCTGCGTCTAAATCTGTTGACATTACTGCAAACCAGTTAATAATGTTAACTGCTTTTTTAACAGGTTATTAGTTTGAAATTAACAGTTTCATTTCATTAATACAAAAACCGTCAATGACCCACCACTAGTTTGTACAGAACCCTTGGTGCGCGAATCAGACTCTCACATGTTTATGTTGGGCATTTAATTCACCTAGTTGGAGGTTCATTAAAGGTGGACTTTGTCCAGCAGTCAGATAACATATGGGTACATAAAACATATACTTTCATGCAAATTCTGCAAGTCCATTGGCTATAATTAGATTAATTAGTGTGGAGCATAATGTTTATTTGTATCTTTTGTCTCTTTTCAGGTATGTTGCATTAATAAATGGCATTGTTCTTAAACTTGTGTCAATGGTATGGGTAATTTAAAATTTGCCAGCCCAACACCTTGCCGCTCATACCAACATCTTCAGGAACAGCTCACAATTGTGTGATGGGTAAGTTTTGCACTGCAAAATTAACATTTAATGTTCTGCTGGAACACTGGCCTACTTCAGAATGCTTTATTTGCAAACATTGGTCAGGTTTCTCTGAGGCATTCAAATGTTAATGTGAAGTTTAATTTTTGACTTTTTTAAATTTAATTTAATCTATATTAATAAAAAAAATTGTGGCTTTCCCTCACACATGCCCAAAGTAGTTTGGTAGATGTCACACAAGTCTTAAAATTTTTGATGCTTGAAAATGCCAATTTTTGCATTACATGAAGTTTCAACTTTTCTTTTTACACATGCATTTAATTGGTGACATTTTTAAAACCACAAACCCCTGATGTTCCTAAAATGTCATTCAAATATCTGAATAACTTATTTTATAGTGTAAAGCCATTCTCAACAAAAATATTCACTGTCTTCAGTCAATTCCTATTTTTGTTGTTTACTTTTTAAATTTAAATTACTATTTTTAAATTAAACTTTTATTTTATAAATATTTTATTATTTATTATATATAATAAATAAATAACGGATTCTAAGAAAAATCTCATTCCATCAATTTAAAATCATGGAACTTAGAACTAACTCTTGTTTAGGTAAATAATAAAGAATCATGGTTCAACTACATTTCAAACAACCCGTTGGAGGTGTGTTGAATTCATTGAAAAAAATGTATAATGGTCATGAACCCATGATGATGTCATGAACCCATGATTAGTATTGAGGGTGAAATCAAATCAATAATAAAAAACTTTTTACTTTCGGTTGTATTTTTTTGTAAAAAGTTTTTTATTTTTCACTTTTTAGTGGTGCCCTACACCTAACAACACCACTCCAAAATCGCAGAAAAGCAAAATACGCAATTTCGATCATCAAAGAATCATCTAAATAGTCAAATTCCAGCTATTTCGATTTAAAATCCAAAGTTCGTAACCGATTTTGATATGATTTAAATGGGACCAATCTGCAAGTATATCCTTTCAGATAAAACAAAAATTTTTCAAATCGGTTCATAATTGTCGGAGATATGAGGTAACAAACATAAAAAAAAAAAAAACATACAACCGAATTGATAACCCCCTCCTTTTTGGGAAGTCGGTTAAAATAATACCCAAAGATCACTACACAGACAACAACACGCCTACTCCACGGGGAAATCAACGAAATCTGCACTGAACAGCGTAGTCTGAAAGATCGAATGTGCGATAAACCATAAGTGTTGTAATAAGTGTTCCTCACTAGCTGTCTTCATTGATATCGAGGGCGCCTTTGATAAAACCACGTTTCAAAGTATCAGTGCCGCCCTTGGAAGGCACGGTGTAGACACAACACTGAGCGGATAGATCACAAACATGCTCAAGCAAGTCACAATAAATAACACATTAACTCGGGCCATCGTGGCGAAAGGTTGCCCCCATGGGGGCGTCCTATCGCCACTATTATGGAACCTTGTCGCTGACAACCTAATCAGAAAATTCAACGATAAAAGATACTTTACCGTTGGTTACGCTGATGACATAACCATAACAATAAACGGATACCGTTGGTTACGCTGATAACATAACCATAATAGAATCGAACGAAAACACACTATGGAACCTTATGCGCCAAGCCTTAAAAATAGTAGAGGACTGGTGCAAAGAATATCAACTGGCAGTGAACCCCATAAAAACTGAACTTGTACTCTTTACCAAAAAGAGGAAGTTGCCACCACTAGAACTACCACGCTTCTTTGGAACCACCCTAAAACCTCTCAACTGAAACCAAATACCTGGGAGTCTATCTGGACAAGCAGTTGAACTGGAGGAAGCATACTGAATTCACCACCACAAAAGCCAGTATTTGCATGTGGCAATGCAAACGCATGCTAGGTAGAAACTGGGGGATTAGCCCCAGTATCACCTACTGGCTATACACCACGGTTATTAGACCAATAATCAAATATGGCGCTCTAGTCTGGTGGCCCAGGACCGACTTGAGCACGGCACAGAAAGACCTCGCAAAACTGCAACGTCTTGCCTGTGTGGCAATCACTAGCAGTATGAAAACAGCACCCACTGCGGCCCTGCAGGCCATACTGGGACTACCACCATTACACCTTATAGTGCGAGAGGTGGCGGCCCTAGCGGTCTTCAAGCTCAGCGCATCTGGAAACTTAGGTACAGATTCTAGAATAAAGCACACGCGCATCATGGAAGACGCTGCTAAACGGCAACCCATGATGACATCACCCAACGACAAAACTCATAAAACGCACTACTTTAAGAAACATTACAAGTTACAACATAGTCCTAGCAGAGGAATTGGACGACCACTCAGGTCTTAACGAGCTAAGAATCTATACCGACGGATCAAAGAAAAGCACTGGTACGGGAGTTGGAATTTACTCCAATGACCTCAACATAAAAATATCCAAATCGCTAGGTAAGCTCAACACCGTCTACCAGGCGGAATGCGTGGGCATTATCCTAGCAGTTCATGCCATAGAGGCCAGGGAAGTCACGGACACCCACATCCGGATGCTCTCCGACAGTGCCTCAGTCCTCCAATCCCTAAAGAAGAACTACACTACCGCGAAACTCATACAAGAATGCCACAATGCACTCGAACACGTCACGGTGACTAACCGCAACACCGTGACGCTTCAGTGGATAAAAGGGCACAGCGGATCACTAGGTAATGACGTGGCCGATGAACTGGCCAGGAGGGGATCTGGTGCTGTGGCTGTTGGACTCGAACCCATAGTACCGCTCCCCTTCGTCCAACTACGCACATGGCTGCGTGAATACACCCACAAACAAGCGGAACGATGGTGGGCCTTGGCACCAGGCTGCAGGCAGTCCAAGGAAGCCATGCCAACTCGGACCAAAAACTAACCAGGCGCCTTCTGCGACTGGATAGGCACAGCTTGCGAATGGTGACGGCCATCACCGGTCACTGTTCACTGAATAAACACTTGATATCCTGAACACGCCGAAAAAACTGATCTGTTTCTGGAGGGAAGTTGGGTGGTTGGAGTGACGGCCGCCATGGCTCACGTACAATGGTCCAACATCAAGACTAAGTGCGGAAACCAAAACCCCCTAATAGAATAGAATACCCAAAGATCAAATCATTCACTTTTCTTAAACAACGTACCCTACTGAGGGATCGGAGGGGTTGTTTATGTTTGTAGACGAAAGTGTTTGCTTAATCCGCGCGGACGGTCACGGGCGAACTGCTAGTTAAAAAATTAAATAAATTGATAACTAAGAGCGCTTTCAACGTCTCTTTCTTCGCGAATCATAAAAATTGGTCAGGCCGTTTCGGAGGAATCCGATAACAAACACCGTGACACGAGGGCTTTATAACGGACTTCCCAAAAAAGGAGGAGATTCTCATTTCGGTTGTTTTTTTAATGTTTGTTACCACATAACTCCGTCAATTATGAACCGATTTGAAAAATTCTTTGATCAATATCCGTTACGGTAAGTTTGGATTTTAAATCGAAATACTTAGCTGGAATTCGTTTACTTGGATGATGGTTTTTTGTCATCCAAGTTATCGAATTTGCGTATTTTGCTTTTCTTCGATTTTTCTGTGGTGTTGTTAGGTGTGAAAAATAAAAAACTTTACAAAACAATACAACCGATGAACCGTACACCGTGTTTTAAGCAAATAAAAAAATTGATTGATTGATTGATTGAAAAAATTCAAACATTCAAACTTTCGCATTAATAATAACTTTAATTTCGGAAGTCGGTGTCAAAATACGAAGAAACTAACAAAAACACTGACTTCCGAAATTAAAGTTATTTTTTACTTTGTAGTGTTTTTTTTATATATTAGAAGATTATTAATGCGAAATTTTGAATGGATGTTTGTTACTCAATCACGTCAGAACGGCTGAACAGGTCTTGATGAAATGTGACACTGAGGTCTGGAATAACACACACTTTTTATCCCTGGAGTATGTTCTCTTGTGGTAATTTTCGACACTAACGCGTGCAGCATCTAGTAACAACTATTTCTCAAAATATAACAATAACACTCTAAAATCGAAATCATCGAGAATCAAATTAACCAAATTGATGAATAGCAAAACAAAACAATGAACTTGTTTCCACTGGCCATTGAAAAGAGCTTTCGATCTGACCGCCATTAATCTCACTTGAAACGTTACCACGGAATTAATTATCCTCTGACCATACGATTTAATGGGCTTCCTGAGGGAGTCTGAGGTTTCCGATTAAATCACTACATCTCATTGGCCGATTTATAGTGACCAGAGGGCCTGAGATTTAGTGGGAGCTGGATATGGCCCATTTGGGAGGAGAAATATTGCTTTGGCTATAAATTTTGAGGAATTATAGTAAGTATTTTAGACTCTTCCTGGTTGAGGATAACAATTTTATTCTAATAAGAACGAAAGAAAAATGTTCATTTGGGACTCGCGCAAAACAGACAGAAGCAAAATACATTAAAACTAACGATACGTACATAATAATTAGTTAATTAGCAATTATTACATTAAATTGATCTGTGCGAGGCCAAAAAAGTCCCTATCTCAGCATATGCTGCGATATTTAATATAAATAATTAACACAGCGCTGGTGTTATGATAGGGCCTGTGATGCCACGGACGCACTTACGTAACACATATAAATAGAAATATATGAAATATGATAAAAAATTATAAAAAGATTATAATATAAGAATTGAAAAATGAAACATTATTATATAAAATACACACATACAATAAAATAACTAATACTAGCTGTCCCCCGCGGCCTCGCTCCCGTTAACTGGCAACTTTCTTTTTTTTTTTCTTAAAAACTTTCTCCTGACAAACAACAAAAAAAGAATTAGCAAAATCGAAAACAATTAAAAAAAAACCTACCGTCATCATCATCAGCCTAGCCTTTCCCAACTATACTGGGGTCGGCTTCCAGTCAAACCGGATTCAGCTGAATACCAGTGTTTTACGGGGAGCGGCTGCCTACCAGACCTCCACAACCCATTAACTGGGTAACCCGATACTTCTTGGTAAGACTAAAAACAAAAAAAAAATGTGTCAGATTTACTGGCTTCTGACAATCCGCAACGACTGCCAAAGATCTACAAATGACAGCCGGGACCAACGGCTTAACGTGCTTTCCGAGGCACGGATGAAACTCGGTATGTTAAGATGGTCACCCATCCACAGACCAACCTTGGCACGCGTTGCTTAACCTTGAAGATCGACCCGGATCGAATCGTGCGGCTGTTATTATTTAGCCACGAGCTCCTCTAAAAAACCCTACTTTAAATGTCAAATTTCGCATTTTTCGATACTTCAGGAACGCTATGTTCCTACAGTCCTTACAAGTACTTCTTCCAAGTCTGTCTCTTCGCATAAGTATACGTAAGTGCCCCAACACACACATTGCTAAACCACTATGGTCTTTCCAGCCGGATTTATTGTTTTGGATCCGGTCCTTCGGTCCAAGTAGTCAAGTAGCCCTTTCCCTGCCCGATTGTTAATCTGAACTTAGGTGTACTTTTCACCTTCAGCGTTTCGGGCCAAGACGGTCTTAAATCGTTGAGAATGTCCAGTTACGGGGTGCTCTATATATGGCTTCAACGCGGAACTACATTTTTGTTGGCAGATTATGAATATTGTTATGAAGAACAAACGAAATTTTGACATTGTTTACGTAAAAAAAAGAAACAAAAGAATAACGGTTAATTGTTCTCCAGCTTCAGTTACGCGTACAACTTTGAAAAGTGTTATTCATATTTTAAACCTTTCAGGCTCTTGGCTTCCTGAAAACGTGACTAAAGAAGGCCCGAATCACGTGGTCTTTTGTCTAGCCAATGAAATATCAGAAACAACAAGCATAGACTTAAACCGGCTTAAAGTCCAGACAGTATACATCGTGCGACATTTTAATTAAAACCATCTTAAGTGGCCAACTTAGACCTTCGATTTAATCAGTTACTCAATAGGTAATTTCGGGGGTACTACACCTGGGCGGAACAATTAACTTGACCCGCCTTCCATACATAAATGTGTAAAGCAAATATTGTCACAATTACGCGATACCATCAGCCTGTAAACACACGGACGAAGAGTGGTACCCTTCGGCGAATATCTCGAGGTTCCGGAGGCCCGTGTAGCAATCGAGATATAGGCTTAAGTCTTGAGACGGAGCGAGGGATATCTTAGGCTTGTAAAAGAAACTGATGAAACTTGACAAAAAACTACTTTCAATTGTCCAAAATAATCTTTTATGGCAGATCGTAGCCAAGATTTCTTCTTTCCATTTTTAAATCGACTTCCTAAAAAGGACGAGGATTTTTTAAAATGTCTGTTCACCGATGTTTCTGTAGTGATATTCTGTAACAACATTTTCGTGTCTCGATAGCGGAATCCGAGGTGAGTATCAAATTCGTAAACATAAGCTACTGACCTTTATGTTGTGTGTAATAAAGCTCACTTTGTGAGCTTTGTCACTCAGGTGAAGCTCGATATTGAATTAGTTATTTACAGAATAGACTAGCTGATCTGATATCTGAGATTCTTTTTATTTCGAAGCGGTATACTTGCATATTTGTCCCCTAAAAATGTAATTAAGTTTGGCTCAATAGTTTTTATAATATGAGCCTTTTTGCTTATTTCAATTTCTGCGTAAACGCAACGTCGCAACGTCGTGTTACGTCATCCAAGCATCGCTATAATCCACTGTATCCATTTAAAAGTGAAAAATTAAAAACTAGTCGAACCAGTATACCAAACTAAAATTATATGATGACGAAGGCGAATTGCTGCATCATCACTACATATTATAAAACAAAGTTCTTCGCCGCGTCTGTATGTTCGCGATAAACTCAAAGCGAATACACCGATTTTCATGATGTTTTCACCAATGGATAGAGTGAATCTCGAAGAAGGTTTTAGTATATAATTTGTCAAGCGGGCGAAGCCGCGGGCTTCAGTTAGTCTCTAATTAAGCGTATCTTTGTGGTTCAGACAGCTTCATTGTATCATTGACTAGCTGACCCGTGCAACGTCGTCTGCGTAACATTTTTCATTACTGCTCCGCTCATATTGGTCTTAGCGTGATGATAATATCCTATAGCCTTCCTCGATAAATGGGCTATCTAACACTGAAATAATTTTTCAAATCGGACCAGTAGTTCCTGAGATTAGCGCGTTCAACCAAACAAACAAACAAATTCTTCTGATTTATAATATTAGTATAGATATATTGTGGTATACATACATAATGTATAAGTGGTGACTCAATAGTTTGGCAAAAAAATTAGCATGCAAATTATTATAGATAAATGTATTATAATCGTAGAGGAAGGAACACGTGTTTCCATAAATCAAATTGCTGAGATCATTTCTGATAATTTCGTATGCTTTTAGTTCTTCTCGTTTTTGTTGGGCGTAAACGACACTTAATTTTAAATCATAATTAAATTTATTCATATCTAATAAATCTTTTTTTTTACTGTCAGTGTTGACCTTTGAAATAAAGTTTCCACCACTCAACCACCTCACCTTTTGTTCATGAACATACTTTTAGTATCTACTATTGATAGGCATACGTTTGACCACTATCTCACCTGTAGTGCTATTCTGTAACATTTTCGTGTCTCGATAGCGGAATCCGAGGTGAGTATCAAATTCGTATAAACATAAGACCTTTATGTTGTGTGTAATAAAGCTCACTTTGTGAGCTTTGTCACTTAGGTGAAGCTTGATATCGAATTAGTTATATACAGAATAGACTAGCTGATGTTAAGCGATGAGCAAGCTTGCCTAGAAGTAACCTGTTCACTCTTGACTTAAAAACTCCCAGGTTGTAGCTATCAGGAAACACAGACTCAGGCAGGGAATTCCACTCCTTAGCTGTACGCACAATGAATGTATTCCCAAAACGTTTTGTGCGCATAGGTGGGATGTCCACCATGTACCGTTGGCGCGTCGCCGGTAACTAATAAGAAATCAGAACTAATCTTTAAACTTCTATAGCATGGGTATCTGCCTGGGTTGAGTAATTTGTTCAAAAATGTCACCGCTTCCCTGGAACGCAAAGGGCATTAGGAAGAACACGAATGGGTTTTAGTCAGTAAGAGTCAGTCACTCCCTTCCGCTCCGGCTAAAATAAGCTTGTTACGTCATAGTTGTCTTGCTATCGAAGGTCACTGTACCCATGCTTCTTCTATCGTGTCAATGACAACGCTACAGTTTTATATTGGCTTGAGACTACTCTCTCGAAAAAAGCTTAAAAAAGCGTGTAAATGAAGCAGTTTTCGTCGGCATTTACTGAGAAATTACATCGAAAAAATAGTATTTAATTTGGTAATGGCAATTTTTTCTATCTTTATTACATAATATTAAACACCAAATCACCTCCAAATCGTTGAGATGATACCATTTTATTCCGACAGTTTTATCAAGAGTTTAAAAAAAACTACAGCTTTGCAATACAGAAAAAAAAGGATTTGGTTTATTACTTAAAAAAAAAATATATATAATAAATTAAAATGCCAACGGTTAAAGTCTGCGTCTATATCACTCCCGCACTCGTTTGTGTGCTCAAAGCATGAATAACAAGCCTTATTTCTCATGCTGCGTGAAAAAGACAATAGCGCTGAAAGCCTACAACTTAAAGCTTACACTCTAAGATATTTTCCTCCGTACCTTAAGATCGTTTTATTACCAACCCGGATGGACTTCGGGGATGGATGGTGGGGAATGTAAATTTACTGTACGGAACCGGACGCGAGGAGGTGAGCATCGGATTGTTTTGTTTTTGGTCGGGCCGCATTAAGGGTGGCCGTGTTTCACACCGATTCGCAACTAGTAGTAGCAGTCTAGTTTGAAATACGTGGTTCGAAGTTAAGGAAAGATGGCTGACCATGATCTCACTTCCTGCTTTTAATTACGTCTTTTGACGAACAGCATATTTTCCTTTTAAAACTTTATAGTATCTACATTTTATTTAAAAGTATCACATTATTTACTTATGTGTTATTATGTGTAGTTGTGGTACATGTAGGTGAACCCATTGTGGTGCGCATTCTCATTTCCCTTTGGGTTAAAAAAACCCACACAGTCGTATCTTTTTGCAAACCCATTTTCTTTCACCTTACACTTCGGTATAACAACATCGTCCCACAAGTTCTTAACATTGCAACAACCGATTCTAAACTTAAAGACCTACTATCAAGGTTTAAGTTCACACAAAGGATAAAGGCAAAGATTTGGGAGGTGAACTTAAGACAATCGCGTGTTCGGAAGCATTTCACCGCGGCCTTTGTTTAGACGTGTTAGATCGATGTGCCTAATGTATGTGGATTGAACAGCGTGGGTTTAATTTGCCGCCTGTCCATTTGTTCCGATTGTGGCCTTATTTATTGTGTACTGAGGATTGGTTTGTAATTAATGGTTTGTGTTGATTTTTGCATCTGTTAACGGTTAGGCTTTCGTTCAGGGAAGGATTGATCTTAATATTTATTCCTTTGATCTTCTTCTGAATTTTTCTTCGTCCTTAGTTACTCATAGATTGAGACTTAACTGGTTTAAATTTAAACATGAGAAAGGTTTCCAATGTGATTGAAAAATCCTCTAAGAAAGTTCATCAACACTTCCTCATACGAAACAAAGTTTTCAGTGTAGCGTTTAATTGAACTAACCAAACTTGTCCAAGCTTCTAAAACCTTACTATCCTAAAACTAATCAAACTAAACCTCACAGAATCTATTAAACATACAGTGCCCATCGATAGTCCTGTACGGATTACTCTCAAGTTGCCGGCCCAAGGCACATCGGTTCTTTGTCTAAACCGATTGCTACGGGGTACCCCAAGGAGGTATCTTGGGACAGGTGTGTTCTTGCAAGGATTTTAATTAATAATGTCTCGATAGTGTGTGGTGTTGGGTGGCTGATTTATCGAGGGTACAATAGAAGGGTGGAATGGTAAACTTTGTTTAGTGGCCTGTGATAATGGAAGATCTTGGACTTGGAAAAATAAGTCAATGATTTTTTTGGATTTGAATGTTGAGGACTAGGAATCGATAGAATAATTTTCTGAATACGATAAACTGCTCCTGAATGTGCCGATCGAAACGTATTCAGGCTCGTAGGTCACACTACCACTTTCGTAATTATTCATGATAGAAACGTAGCTAGCAATATTGTAAATCTCTCAAAACGACTGACTAACCATCGGAAGAAAATGTCGAATGGTCAGTTGAATAACCTATACCACATTTCCAACATCGCAAAGATAATAAAATCTCCCCTTTAGATATGCAATACCACATACATACATACTTATAGCCGCATAACTTTCACTTATACCATCGGAATATCGACACAATGGTCTTAATAACCCACCAAAAGATAAACAAGTCCCATCGAGACAATATATCTTGGGGCCCTTTACTAACGAACATTCTGGAATTAACTGCACATTGCTGACGTCACAAGATATTAGTTGTATCTCATGTGTATTGTCTGATGTGCCAATACTTGGATTAATTTGTACAGCCAGCGATATTTAGGGGTTTCGTTTAGGGAAAGTTCGGTGATAAGCTGAGGTCAAAGCGGTAACGAAGTCTTTGGGATGTAGGAGCATGATACAATTAGCTTTAGTAAGCCGAAACTATGCTAACAGTTGTAGTTAGTTTAGTTAAGTAACAGTAACTCTGTTATGATTCGCCTTTGTATCACTTTTAAAAGCTTTATATTCGAAAGACCCATTATTGCTAAAATTAAAATGTAGGTAACCTTTAAACACTAAAATAAATAAATAGTGCACCATGGACTACCTCAGTATTTTTGCTCCATTTCTGACAAATCATTTCGAAAGTTGTCTGTAAAGAATCGCGGTTAGTAATTGTTATGCCATACTAATTTAAATTGCAAGTAGGTTAGCTTTAAAGCTCCTATTCTTATTTGTTTTGATGTACAATACTATTTCTATGCTATACTACTCTACTAATTCTGGAAAATGATCTTCAAAATAATTTGCTAAAGAAACCTTTCCTGCTGACAGGACAAAAAAGTAACCTTAAAAACCAAGGCACCAAGCGTACAATTTATTCTCCTTTCCTCACTAGATCTCTATCTAACATATTAATTACTAATAAAACTTTAAAACGTGCACACCCGTGTGAGTGTCTCAGGGCTCTCTAAGACGGCTCGCCTCCCTACCGCCCCCCCTCTCCACTTACCACCCCTCTCTATGTCCGTACATGGTTAGTGTGAATATGTAAGCCCACGGGTGTTCATTAACTCAGCATGTTAAGCCGATGATCGTAGATAGTGTTTGTGGTCGCTCCATCGGGCCCGATTGAGAAAAGACACTGGGACGGATCCGAGGACCAGTCTAAATGGACAGTGATTTAGAAATTAGCAGATTTAGAGGCATTAACAAAAGATTTTTGTTAGGTTTTTTATCTCTTGCAATATTCTTCGACGATTTCTATTAGAATTCAAGAAGGCATTAAAAACCGTGTATTGGACGATTTTTGTCGTGTCAAAGAACAGTTGGTCCATGCGTCATTTGCTATTACGAATGCTGGTTTTAAACGATCTACCCGACTCCTTGCAAAGGACGAGAAAACCAAGAACGTAACGCTCCCAAACAAATTGATCCTAGCATTTAATTACACCCCACAAACTATAAATATTTATTTTAAATCCAACACAGTTGAGCGTAGCGGCGCGTTCACCTTGCCACTCCACATTTACACGAACAAATCTAAAATGGCGTCATGTAAAACGTACATCGCGGTGAGCACTTGAAACTCGTTCTTTTCCCGCCTCGGAGTGTCGTTGCCGACATTAAATCTTAATAAATCCCGTCATGCATCACCATAGCAGGTCCTTTGATTTTTCACTCGGCAAACCACGTCTGCGTGCTATCAAAGAAAATCACAACTCTTTTCAATGCACGTCGATATAATGTTCACAAAGACCACCTTAATTGATCCCCCCGCACCCCATTCCACTTTTGAAATATATGAAACCGGTCAGGTGTGAGTTGGACGAACTTTGATGGTTCCAGAGCTATTGAAAAGAAAAAAGTCAGACTGGGGGCGGAATTTCTTTCGTTAATAGCTGCATATTGTGGATTGCCTAATAGGTAGTCTTTGTGAACTTCTAATTATTATTTTTGGAACGGCACTCAATATCGAAATTGGTCATTATCAGGGGTTGAAAGCGGTAAAGGTATAAGGGTATGGTACCGGTATAGAATTACGATACAGCTTCTATTTAAAGGTTGAACCAAAACGGTTGGGAATTACGGTTGTGGTATCGATAAAAAAAGAATTATACATATATTTTTTTACGGTATCGTTATACCTATAAATTACTAGTACCTATGCCGAAATAATTTCGGTACAGAAAAAAAATATGCGACGAAGAGCAAGCGCGAAGCGGCGGCGACGCGACGGCGCGGGGCGCGTGTATTTAGGTAATATTCTGAGTTGTGAGTCCGTAAAATGTGTCCCTGTCGCTGCATTAGATTGCATACAAAAGTTCTGTTTGTGCCACACGGAGCGCGGCGACGCAAAGAGTTGACGACTGCTAGACTAGAATTTCTGTATGAAAGCGAATATAGAGACTTTACGATTTCACAACTCGAAAAATAACATTCGTTTGGCCTTATTCTAAAAAAGTATAAAGTAACACAAAGTTATAGGTATAATAACGTTAAGACATACTTAATGAGTTTGTACTTTTATCCATCTTGGCGTCAATCTAGTAGTAAAGTTACAACAACGCACACTTGTGATTAAGTTGACAAAGGAAACGGCGTCAAATTGAATGAATGAATGGAGGCAAATTAGCAAAACCACAAAAACATAGCGAATAATTTATATATACAAATTACCAAACAAATATACCTAAATAGTACTATTTAGTACCTAGCTCTAAAAATGTTGTGCCACCTTCAGAACAAAATTATTTCGAAATTAAGATACACCCGCCGTATTGATTATCCATTACTCATAAAATATAATTACACCAAAAAATTTTACCTAAAAAGTACCTCAAGTAAAAAGAAACGCACACTTGATCAGTGGGATAGGTCCTGAAAGATAAAACAACCGTGTCTCGTTTAGGTACTTATGTTATTATTATTATGAATTATTGATCTAGGTACATATTTATGTTATACTAGCGACCCGCTCCGGCTTCGCACGGGTGCAATGCTGATACTAAATACACTACAGAAAAACTGTTACCTCGCGTCTGAGCCGCGCGGGTACCTTACTCATAGATCTAAACTCCCCTCCCGCACGCGCACCCCCGCCTTGCTGACGTCCACTTCGCAACGGGCCGTGCAGCAGAAATCGTAATATTTTAATTTCGCCATAACTTCAAAACCAAACGTCCGATTTTAATCATTCAAAGACCAAATATTATCTACATAAACTGTACTTAGTGATGAAATACTTTATTTTGATAAGGATTAATAGCACGAGTAAAATAAACGCGTTTAAATGTAGTCCAAAAAAAATCAAGATTTTTAAATAAAAAAATGGTTGTTGTGCCTCACTCGACATAGATAGGTATAGTGTGTCGCGGACTTTTTTGTAGATATTTATAAGATCTACAATTAATTAGAACAATATATGGTTCTATCTTTTGTAGTTTAGGCAGCGTACGCAAAACAAGTAAACTTTTCTGGTTGATTTTTACACCTTGTGCCCGAAAAACCCAAATATCTTACGGAACCCTATTTTTTTCCAAAATAAAATATAGCCTATGTAACTTGTGGATAATGTAGCTTTCGAATGGTGAAAAAATGTTTAAAATCGGTCCAGTAGTTTTTGAGCCTATTCATTACAATCAAACAAACAAACAAACATACAAACAAAGTTTTCCTCTTTATAATATTAGTGTAGACTAGCTGACCCACGCAACTTCGTCTGCGTCACATATTCCATTAATGCTCGGCTCCTTTTAGTCTTAGCGTGATGATATGTTCTATCGCTTTTGTTTTTATGTATATTATGCTTATGTCCTTCCTCGATACATGGGCTATCTAATACTGAAAGAATTTTACAAATCGGACCAGTAGTTCCTGAGATTACCCCCTACATACAAACATACAAACTTACAAACAAATTTTACCTCTTTATAATATTGGTATAGAAGTATAGATATAGAAGTATAGATTTAAGGGTTAATCAGTAAATTATAAATCATGACTGTTCATAACGCGTCAATGTTATTAGGTACCTCTTAATTTCGTCCCTACATAATGCAATTTGCGATAAGTGGATTCGGAGTTTTGGTTAAAAGATTATTAAGATCATCAAAACATTTCCATTCAGCATTACAATGACAATGAGCTCGATAGTGGCCAATGTTGTGGATGCCTGTAACATTGCCGCCGGAACTAAAAACTTAATTAATCCAAGGACTTCTTATTTTGTATTATTTGATGTTATTTCCATATTCCAAATTACATCTGTTTAATTCAGCTCAAAAGCTATGGTATAACTTAGTTCGTATTTTAATGTTCGTATGCCAAAATTCAAGTCATTATTCAAATTAGCCTGAGAGCCAGCACTTTTTGAACGTCAAGTTCTACAAAAGACAGTCCCCCAAAATGCCCGCCCTTCACCACTTCCTAGTGTTTTAGCTGTGGAGAAGAAGTGGCCAACAAACTGCCCAGCAACACATCTGTCTGTTACGTTTTAGGAACTAGAATGTATAAAATGAGTAGAATGCAAAGTAACTAATACATGACACAAAACAAAAAAAATGATACTATAAAACAAAATACAAACTCAAGCAAGTGTTGACGTTGAAAGATTGACCTACATAGTCAGATAAATAAAGTATAAAAAAGACAAAAACGAAATTTAATATATATATATATATATATATATAAAATACAATATTATATGAATACATATAACCCGTCATAAACGAACTACTTATAGAAAAAGAACATGATAATAAGTCTTGCGTTTAACACAGCGAACAACTATTCTTATCATCTAAATAATCACTAACAAAATAGTATGCCTTCGAACAGAGGTTAGATTTTACTTTAGCTTTAAATGAGTTAAAAGGCAGATCGAGAAAAGAAAGTGGAAGTATATACATTGTATAAACGGGTACCGAGCCCCACAAATGAATCATGGACCTTACGAAGTCGGTGTGAAGGAGCATGTTGTTTGTGCTTGTGAGTTATGGATGTCACTCGTTTTACTGTATAAATGTATATATAAAATGTTTGCAAAAATAAATTGAGATACTACCGTGAAAATTAGAATCTCTTTTTTTAAAAATTTCTCTTCATAAAACTCGTTACCCTAGCTGATATATTGCTCGCACAGCACGATTTTGTAAGACGAATATATTTTGTATATCAGCAGCTTTACCCTACAATAAAAAACCGTAGGACACTATGGAAATAACTAAAATAGACTGACCGAGCTGTGTCATCGTCAGTAAATTGTCTAACTTTCCTAACGGCGTATGCGGCAGAGCTGAACCTTCCCGACAGGCTTGATATATATGGGCCCCATTGTAGTTTGGAATCAACAGTTCTGCGGCAGAGCTGAACCTTCCCGACAGGCTTGATATATGTGGGCCCCATTGTAGTTTGGAATCAACAGTTATGCCCAAAAATACTGCAGTGTCCACAGTTTCAAGCACCTCTTCACTTAAGATTACATTGGGTCCTAAATTTCTAAAATTTGGTAAGGCAAACTTTATACATTTCGTTTTCTTGGCATTTAGAACTAATTAGAAATTATTTGCAGTAAACCAATCCGTAACCATTGAAAGAGCGCTGTTTACGGTTTCGAAATCTTGTCTATTTCTATCTACTTTAAAGATATCATCCGCAAACAATAGTACTTCACAGATATCCCTTAAGAAAATGGTAGATCGTTTATGTACACCAGAAACAAGAATGGACCCAGTATTGAGCCTTGAGGCACACCTAAATGCACTGGCAGCCCGGAAGATTTTACACCATTGACATCAACACATTGGAACCTATTATTAAGTAAATATGAATCAACTACGTTAAGAGCTTCACTTTGGAGACCGTAATGACGTAGTTTACGTAAAATTGTGTCATGGTGTACGCAATCAAAAGCTTTAGAGAGATCACAGAAAACTCCAATTGCGTTTTGCGAGCTCTCCTATGCGTTAAATATATGTTTAAGAAGAGCGACACCCGCATCTGTCTGTAGTCGAACGGCCTTTTGAAATGCCGTACTATTCATTATGAAGTAGTCTATGTGAATTAAAATGTATTAACAACTGCTTAAGTATTAATTTTTCAAATACTTTACTAAATGCAGGTAAGATGGAGATAGGCCGGAAGTTGCCTATGTAATTTTTATGACCTGATTTAAATAAAGGTATGACTTTACTACTCTTCATGAGATCAGGAAAAGTTCCTAAATCCACGCATAAATTAAAAGTTACAGCAAGATAGGGGGCTACTATGTCTATTATATTACTCAATGGTTTTATAAAAATGCCCCATAAATCACCTGTGTTTTTAGATTTTAGTGTATTGAATACGTCAACTACATCACGAGGTGTTACGTGCTCAAAACTAAATAATTGATTACACTTAGGCACACTACTATGCAAAAGGTTTTCAGCTTTAGAAGGAGACGAATTCAAGGAGCGAGTTCGAGTTATAGGACTATTGGAAAAAACTCATTAAATGCTACGGTAGCAGATTCACTAATTAATTTGTTGTTGTCTATTTATTTATTTATTTATTTTTGGCCTATCTACAATTGTTACACTGTTTATACTAAAAACACAAGCAATATAATACAAGCATAGTGTAAAATATGATGCGATAGACACAGCATGCAAACTGACTATAATCTCTAACTGATTGTCTCGTTTAACCGATTTGCTCATTTCATTGTTAATGATTTGCCACGTGGCTTTTACTTTACTATTAGAATTTTTAATTTTGTCACATACTAATTTTGATTTAGCAACAACACTAAACAAAACTGTTATTAATCAAAAAGTTTTGATCTCTTGCGAATGCAATGTATCTTTTATTTTTGATAATATTTTGATCGATGCAATCTATAGTACGTCTGAGAATAATGTACGAATACTGATTGTGTCATTAACAAATTACAAAGAAGAATTACTATTTTGCCACTTAATTTTAACTTGCCAAATATATTATCAATGCTTAACCAATCGGCAGAGTGTATAATATTATATGAAGATAATAATATTGTACAACGTAGACGTAATGACTGCAATGGCATACGAACATTAAAATACAAACTAAGTTATACAATAGCTTTTGAGCTGAATCAAACAGATGTAATTTGTCTTAAAGACATACCTATGGAAATAACATAAAAAAATACAAAATACAAAGTTCTTGGATCAATTGAGTTTTTAACCACCGGCGCGGCGGCAATGTTACAGACATCCACAACATTGGCCACTATCGAGCTCATTGCCACCGTAATGCTGAATGGAAATGTTTTGATGATCTTAATATTTTTTTAACCAAAACTCCGAATCCACTTATCGCTAATTGCATTATGTATGGATGAAATTAAGAGGTACCTCATAACATTGACGCGTTATTTACATTCATGATACCCTTAAATATAATATAAATATGTACCTAGATCAATAAATCATAATAATAATAACATAAGTACCGTATGTAGTATCTTCCCTACCGCAGTATTTCTACGTTGACGTCGTGGTGGGGCTTGCGCGTCCTGATGGACCATAGGTCATACCTAAGGTGAGGGGCCAGACAACGAGAGATACAATCCGCAAGGCAGTTTTGTGGCGAACTGTTGGGCAGTAGCGACCCCACGAACCTTATCTCCCGGGAGAAATCTTGTTCCTCATCTACGGCTTGCCTTTATTGGCTGGCCAGTGTGAAAACTGACGAGGAACAGAGCTCCCACCTCTTTCTTGCCTTAATTGGCCGGTCTGAGTGGAGATTCGCTAGAGCACACGTGCTCGGGAGAAGGATGTATAATCCAGTAAGATGCTGGTAGGGATCTTGACCGCACTTCCGGGATTGTCCTGATAGCCGTGGTATACCTCTCCACTCTAGTACCTCAGGCTGTGTTGCCTCCTTGGCGCTACGTCACTTTGTGCTAGCGACCGTTTTCGGGGGCCCATTCATTGAGTGTGCAAGTCACCCCCTGCCATTTAAAAGCCGTGTATATTGTTAGTGGTCAGGCAGGGGCCAATAGTTCTTCTATAATAAGCGATTATCAGTCCACTAAACCACCCAAACCCATAGCGTTTCATTTTTTGTTTCCATAATCTGCAATAGTACTGCTCCAACCGGGGATTGTCCTTGGGAATACTTTTAGTGCATACAGGGATAATCGCCGGTTGGTGCCCCATTACATTTGAAATTTCTAACGGGGCCTCTGCGAGTTGATTTCGGCCCCTCGTATGCCTACGGAAGGAGAAAGTAAAAAAAAAAAAAAAAAACATAAATACCTAAACGAGACACGGTTGTTTTATTTTTCAGGACCTATCCCACTGATCAAGTGTGTGTTTCTTTTTACTTGAGGTACTTTTTAGCTACATTTTTTTGGTGTAATTGTATTTTATGAGTAATGATTAAATAATAAAATATTACAGAACACCCGCCATCTTAATGTCAATATGGCGGGTGTATCTTAATTTTGTCCTTGAGGTGGTACAATTTTTGCAAATAGAGCTAGGTAGGTATTAAATAGTACTATTTGGGTACATTTGTTTGGTAATTGGTATAATTTAATTCGCTATGGTACACCCGCTATTTCACTCCCACCTTTATCTGGCTGCCGAGGCACCAATATAAATTTTCGATCAAGTACCTACTCCCTTACCATTGCGGCCGCCTCGGCGCGGGCGGCAGGGTATAAAGAAAACCTTTATTTTATAATTTAGGTACTTAAAAAAGTAATGATACCTCAATATTACAATATCGAAATTATACACGTACATTTATTTTGAGGTATAGTAATTTAAAGGTACCTTTATTTTAAGGTACCGAAATTTAAAGGTATGACGTCATACCTTTAAATTACGGTACCATATTTTTTCCGGTTATTCAATCCCTGGTCATTATTGACTCTTTCAGCACATATGCAAGAACTAAACCAAAACAGTGGATAGGTTACTTTGAAAAGAAATAAAAATTTCAACTACTCACGGTACCCAAAAAGTAAAGTCAAAGGGAGACGAAGAATGCACTGACGGGGTTCTCAATAGAGTGGACAGTGTACCTTCAATTTACTAATACAAATAAGCGCGACTCGGTCCTTTAGGCCCCCGACAACCGCTATAGGCGACGCTTTTAAAAGGACCTTGCCTATTGTGTTCAACCCTCAATCGCGGTCTCGATTATCGGAAAGAAAACACTCTCATCTATATTTTAAATAATGATCAGGGTACAAGAGACCCTTGGTCGGGGGAAACAACGGTTGTGATGGATTGTGCGGGATACGGGCCAATAAAGGCTTTGTGTAGTTGTCGCCTTGCGACTACAATATGGGTTTGATGTTTGTGAATTATTGGAGGGAATATTGTCACGACATGGACTGATTAATTGGCACACTATTATCAAAGTAATTTGTCGTAGTCTCTATACGATCTCCTCTTCACACTAGACAAATGTCTAGTGTGTGCTTCATTAGCAATCCTGTTTCTGTCGTTATTTCATAAGTCCGCATCATCATTAACATCAGACACACAATTATCTACGAGAAAAAGAATATTATAATCACAACAAACAGCAACTATCATCAGAAAGATAATCTTTCAAAAATTCTAAAAGCGTGCGAAACAAAACCGGCCGTGTAATGAACCCCCATACATCATTAACTGGTAGTGTAGAAGCACGAAATAGTTAATACAGAAGGTCAGGTCTCTACTACGAGTGAAAACGCACGCACACATAGACACGCTTCACGTACAGCGACTGCAAGCGAACTGGCGACCTGCATTTGTTTGAGATCGTTCGTATGGACTCTTCTATGTGTGTGCGCTCCTGTTTTCCGAATCAGCCTTCTGTGCTTACCTTTGCTCTGGTAGGAGTGTCACACAAACAATCCCGCTCCAGTTTCGCGAGGGACTGGTTGATAGTACGCAGTAGTGGATTCGTTACAGCGAGAGTCTAGTGGAGACCATTGTGAGTTGAGGACGTCTGCGCTGTTGTGTCCGAGATGTTAGTAATTGCCCCCGCTGCCTACGGTTTGAGGGAAAAAATCTGGATGCGATTGAGATTTTTTTGTACATAAACTTTTTTTTCTATGATTCATTTAGTTTGAAATGTTATAGAAACTAGGACGTTGCTTAATATTTTCGAAGGCTTGAAATAATGTGTTGGATGTTAGGTGTAGTTCGTTATGTGTACATGCACTTTTCGTGACTGCCCTGAGGTCTTGCCTGACATGAATTGCTTAGATGTATGCAAACGTGGATGTCTCATAATTCACCGTTTTCATACTCTTTCCTGACCAAAAAAAAACGCTTTTCAATTTGATATCAATACAAGAGTTATAAACTCATTACCACTTTACGATATGCACTTCAACGCTAACACACCAGTTTATTCTCCAAAGGCCTTGAAGGTCATCTAACTTGAAGATATGAGAGGCCCTATTCATTAATTTTACGCCCTAACCCCTTCCAGAAACATAAGGATCCCTTAATAAACCAGGACCGATGTCTCTCTCTGTTTATATGCATATAATAGCGTCCCAAATCTTCTTATTGTTCCGAATATGGTTCACAGCGTCTCATGAACAGGTAATGACATTATTTATTGGCACTAAAGGAGCATCGAGGTTAAAGACAAAGAGTCCGAATAGTTCACAGCCTCTTGTTATGATAGTTAGGGAACTATGTGAGTTATGGCCACCTTCATTGATTCGACCCTCGCTCGTACAGAGGCCAAATTCCAGGGGTTATGCATCTCATCAAAAGAAACTTCAGTTTATAGACGTTGTACTAAGTTTTGGAATGTCTTTGTTGGTTTGTGGGGTGAGGTTGTAACCTACTGCGGTGTGCAAGCGTCCACAATTATTAAAGGCCGATTAGTAGAGAGTGGAATATGCTACATTCATATAACCACATCTGTTCTATTCTGACGTTTTTAATATTGCAATTTTCTTCAAGTTCGCCATTTCTTGAACATTCAGTACCTACTTAACTCCTTTTTCATTTGTCATGAATACTACTCCTTCTATCGAATATCGAATGAACTGTGGACCCAACACAATTATTATGGACCTAATAAAATCAAACTGGGAGGAGCGGAGTGGCGTCGGGTTTGACGAGGGCCCGACCATCTTGAAGTCAACAATGGCTTTCCGACTTGTTCTTTGCGTTGCACCGTTATTAAAATCTCGTGAAACAATCGACTTGAAAGCGCACTTCCGCGGGCTATGTACAGACTTGTTGACAGGATCGGCAGGATTTCTAGTTTGGTAGGAATTGTATTGGACTGGCTTTTATTCGTGGCTTTGCTGTTCTGGTCAGACAAACAGAAAAGCAGTGCTTATTAGGAATTAAAGTGTGGCCTGGAACACTCCGGTCTATGTAGCTCTTTATAAAATCGCATGGATCTATTTCTGAATTGCTGCATGAAAAGAAGTCAAACCAACAAATACTTAAGCGCTCAATATTATAAGGATTCCCCATTAAATTTTCAACTCAATAAGAAAACTGATCATTTTGCAGTAGTTAAATATATCGCATGTAATTGTGTCGTATCAAGTCTATTACAAGATTTCTCGAACGCATAGTTTTCTAAGTTTGAAAACCAAGTCTCCATAGTTTTAAGAACTTATGTTCTTAACAATAATAATTAATCGTTTCCAAAGTTTCGACCACTATCCAAGTTTTTTCCGACAGTTGAAAATAAAAAAATATCAACATGATCACTACAAAATATGTACCAGCACCAAATGCATGGAGTATTAATACCGGGCCTCACCGATGGTGACTCCGAACGAATCATTAAAGGATAATTATCATGCCACTTCACAGGAAGCTGAAGGGTTCCCACTCGGAAATCTGATTCTTTCTCTATTTCTCCCCGCGGGGCGACTTTTTTCTCGGATAATGATTTTGACAGCCATGCTAATAGGTACCAAGACATAATTTTGAATGAATGGAAAATACTTATAAATCTGCCTTTAGTAAAAATCGGTTTTGAATCAAAAATCTTCTACCTACTTTAAAAAAATAATTCAAATTCACACGTCCAAAATTTTATTTATTATTCTTGGTCAGAACTTTGCGCATCGTGATTTTAACACAGGCCTGTAACTGCCTACTACAGGACAGAGGCCTCTTTACACAAAGAGATGGCAAAGGCATTCATGATTTTCGCTCACATTATCGACCAAGTCCATCGGTTCCTAAACAAATGTTTTCATAGACAAAGATCTATAACACCGCACATGTAACCACCGGCCAATATTTCACACTACCTTCAAAAGCCGATGAATTTAAAATCGCTCTAAAACTTATATGACGTAACACCCACCATCTAACGCCCGATGCGTCGAACCGAAGGCACCACACTACCCGCCCTTGAAGGTCCGAACCGAAGCGATGCATCATTAATGAACGACCGGCCACATCTATTGTGCACTATTTAACAACTACCTAACCCGACGGGGATTTCGTACCAAATTAAACTCGTCCAACAACGATTGTATAGAAAATAATACTGGGAAAACTCTTTGTCCGAGCACACGGGCGGTCGGTGCAAATAAAACTATTGTTACAAGTAGTATTAATTAATGTGAATAGTAAATTAATCTGTAAGGTTTCGGCTTCTGGACCGATGTGGGTGTATTTGACTTGTTCGTATCGAAAGTGACCCGTGTAAGGATTTAAGGGTTTTTCGCTGGCGTTAATAATTAGTTGGTTCCGTGTTTCGGGATTGAATGCGTTAAGAGGAAATGTGGGCTTGTAGACTTCGTGTGTAAAAAGTTATATTTCGAGGTTTGGCTCTCGCATGTTTCCTCCTCCAATATTAAATCGACTCAATAGATATTACACAAGCTGAATAAGAAGGATATAAACTGTGCCCCTATGTTTTTCTCTATTCATTAATAGTTGCCAAACTTGTTCAGTAAGGCTCTTTTGACAGCAGTTTATTGGACAATTTTGAGCATGTTTTGAGGGTCCTAGTGCTTTTACGTTTAAAATATCATCAAAAAAGAAAACATAGCGACACAAAATATATTCTTCTTATTCAGTTCATGAAATATCTCTTAAATCTGTCCAATATTGAAGAAGGAAACAGGCGAGAGCCAAACCTCGAATTATGACTATTTACATACAAAGTCTCCGCCCGCGTTTCCTCCTAAATTCTGCTTCTTATGTGTTTCTCTTGTTCTTTTTGAATCTTCGAGGTTACTCATTAGTTTATTGTTGCCTTACTTGCCAGCTAAAACTATATGACTCGTATAAATAATAGAAAATTCACCAAAGATCTGTTTGGAATACCTCTCTCTCTCAGTCCATTAGCATTGTTTATTTGCTTTCAATTTGAGAAGATCCCAACAAAAAAAACGTGAAAGCATTTCCCGTAGCTATAAAAAAACGAAATGCATACAGCCAGTGTTTTCTTTGGCTACACCTCGACTCGTCCCGGGGATATGAACCTAACGACTCTCAGTGAATAAAAGCAGCACCATGTTATCCTTGGATATTTCTCCATAATTAAAAAGTAGGGAATTGCTCGCGACGCTCAGAGTTGGAATCGGGAGATTTTAATTATGTTAGTGAACCGGCGCTTTGTCCTGGCAGCGATAGCTTTTTTGCGATACCCTCAGACTTTTTTCTGAGAAGTAAGCACTAACTAGAGACTTCACAAATAAAACATCAAGTTGTGAAAATGTTGAATGTAACAAAGTTAACGATTCAGCTTTGTGATTTGGAGATAGTTTTGCGAGCTTTGATAGTCTGTTCTTTACGAGAAATGAAATTTGATGTGATAAAGTCTGAAAAACCAATGTTTTATTGGAGGAAATCATAAAGGATATAAAGGGAATAAAACAACCGTTTGAAACAAAAAATTGAAGTAACTTGAAGAACCAAAACACTATCCACAATAACATTTCTAAAACATGTTAATTTCATTGTTCCACACGTTAACAAATAAACACCGTCTGATTTCAGTTTAGCAAACCGTACAAAAGTTGTAACAAAATCTCATTTCGCACGAACAAACATTTGAATTTAACATGAGTAACGTGTATTTGATTGTGAGACTTGTTAGTTTTCATTAACAATCACATGTACCGTTTACAGCATCAAACAAACAACGGATTTTGATTCTGAAACATTTCGTTCTATAATGTACGTGGAAATTTTAGGCATGTCCCGGGCAAAATGTTTGCCATCGTCCGAAGTTCGGACCTCTCGCGCGTAAAATTACTATCACCTACACCTTAGGTAAATATGTTGGCAAGAAATTCGCTTTGAACCCTTTCAGCCCTTTGTTGTTCAACTAAAACTATTCTCAGTTAATCCCTGGATAAACAGTGCTTGTTAATAAATTAACGCGTTATTAATATATGTTACTGTGACCCTATGGTTGGCAGGTGTCCCTTCAGGGTACGTTCTCTATTCTGTTTCATTTTACAACAAAGGATGTGAGTTAAGAAACAGTAATTTCGGGTCAACTGTAAATATTGTAGCCATTCCGCTTTTTGTGTTGTTAATAAATTACGATATGGTTGGGTGACGTGTTTGTTCTGCGCTCATTATGTGGGGATATCTTTGTGAAGCATTTGACTCGGTCAAAGACAAATCTGTGGGGGCTTTGAAAATATGGGCTTCCTTTGGACTGACGTGTGACGGCTAGTTCAAATGTGAGCCTAAAGTAACAGCACTAAGATCTATTTCTTGAGATATGGTTTTCGTATTCGTGCCTTTATCTTCTTTTTATTATGATTCATTAAATTAACAATGCCTTATCTAGTTATCAGTGGGTCCCAAACTAGGCTGTACAATAAAAAAAAAACATCTTAGAGGTGGCCTGCTAGGGTGACGTGGCAATAGGCTAGATTCCATAATCCCCAAATTGCAAAACTATTTAGTCCGTCAGTTAGAGTATTGAAAAATAATGGACACGTATTATTTGTTTTTGTAAATAAATTAATATTAACAAAGATAAAACGCATCAAAACTCGGGAGTGGGGGCTAGTGAAGTCACGACTCACTAAACATTATGCGAAGGTGTGACGTATTGAGAATTTTAAAAGCGTCGTAACTTCATCAATTTTGGTTCCCGTAACAAAAGAAAAAACACGTGTCCAATATTTTTTGATAATCTAACTGACGGAGTAATAAGATTTTTTCAGGACACAAGCCTATTTACTACGAGAACAAAACCACAAAAATAAAAATAGAGCTGATAACAATAAACTTAGTTTGAAAAACAGCAGTTCGTGTGAGTTAAGTGTGAAGTGTAAATGAGGGTGTGAGTTTATTGGTGTTAAGTTGAACTACGAAGTAGATTTTCGGTATCCGCATAACTCCGGTCCAGCAGTTCTATTTTTTTAGTTTAGTTTTGGCCGCAGAGTGCTCATTTGGTATACTGAAACTTCCTAACAGCATTGAAAACTAGAACGGGCAGAAACATCGAAAGACGGGTCGTAAATAAGTTTTTTGTTTTGTTTTGTCGGTCTTCTACAGATTGTACTTCGGTGAGTGTGCCCAAGAACTCCACGACCACATTCCACCGGCCCCCTTCTACCTTCGGACATCGGTTATCTGCAACTGTTCAAGCACTCGCAACGTATTAAGATAAGAATATTCTTAGAGAGTTTGAATAATAATTGGGTGATTGGCCTAAACTTTTTGATAAAAACGAAGAAATCATCGACATCAACTGATTAATTCATGAGGACTTTCAAATCATCAAAACCTTTAGCCTTTTCCACCAAAAACTGTATCGTAAATACACAAAACAACTCGGGGACGAAAAACTATCCACCAATAAGAGCGCACCATAATTAACGACATCACAAACCCTCATATTGCATTGCCGAAAAATAATCCCGGCGAATCTCCTTTCATCCTCAAATGTATCCTAAGCTAATAAATAGAAGGAGAAAAACTCGGTCAAGGGGGGGAGGGAGATGGGAGATCTAAGTGAGTGCTTTACGTCATATCCGAAATCCCGGTAAAGTGAGTCCGGTAAAGCTTGGCAGTGTTCGATGGTCCGCTCCTCGCGATCTCTGTAATAGCAATAGCTTTGTGTTAAAGCTGCCCGGAGTGAAGTCTTATTGTTTGGTGCAAAAATTGGCGAATTTCTAGGTTATCCTCGAATTTTTAAAAAGCTTAAATTGACGAAACAGCTCTAGTTTCCCTATATTTTGAGAAGTTTTTGATAATGATAGTCGCTAAAATGATATTGCAACTTGAATTTAATGGTTCTTGAGTACGAGAATTAGCCTTCGAAGACATTGTTGACAAGTGTTGTGGTTTGTGAAGTTGGGGTGTCAAAAATAGTTTTAAACTTAACAACGTTAGGAATTATGGTTTCCAATTATTAGTAAGGTAAGCACAGTTCTTAGCAATTTAGAGACCTATTAAGTTAGTTATCCCTCGGCTATATCCCAAGTACCAAACGGCAGCTTCTTCAGTACAATCTGCGGTTTAACTTACTTTTCTGTGATACTAAGTTTAGCTCGACCCCAACTTGTCCCCAAGTGTGAGTCTCCGCTTATCGCCTATATCTTACGTCGTACCGTTATATCGGCGTGGCTTAGCGCTTTTTCATCAATCCTGCTTTATTACGGCGGATTCGCTTTTGTCTACGGCCGGATGTCGGTCATTTAGCCTGACCGTGCCAGTCTCTATTACACCCATCCGATTTCATTCGTATCTGTCGCCCGGAACCGCCCGGAATTCGTCTTCGGACGTCATCTGCCGTTTACTTTCCGACGAATTCCTTTTTTTCCGTCTCTCTTTTTAAGGCACTTGATGTATAACCACCCGCCATTGTCAGTTTGTTTTCTGTTTGGCAATTTTTAACGGGATTACACTCGCCGACCCCTGGTCTGATCACGTCTTTGCAGCTGCCCGTCTATTTATGAGGCAATATTTTATGGAATATTGAGTAAAGTGGCCTTTAATCTACTAATATAATGGGGTTTAGCGGAAATATTACCACGCGTTCAATTGTGTTTCGGTTTTCTATTGTTGTGTACGAGTCTTGGTTTAATGGCCGTCTTGAGGTTATTGTCAACACATACGAGAGGATCGACCGGCTATTAATTTAGAAATTTGGCTGGTTTTTCTTCATTGTTTTTGTAATTAATAAATTAAGCTTTCATGTTGATATTGTTTATTTAAACTTTATGCACAATAGTGGTACATGGGCGGACTTAATGCAACAAGGCATTCTCTACCAGTCAACCTTTGGGTTAAAAAGACTACACTGTGGTAGGTGTACACCTACCACAGTGTAGTCTTTTTAACCAAAAACAAATAATAAAAAATAAAACATATAAATTGAATTTTTCAATACAATACATAAATAATAATAACATATACCGCGTGTATCTGACATCGACGCACAAACGATTTCTATGGGTCCGGGGCATGATTCTGGACACCCTAGACTTAGAATTTTTCGTCGGCTTTTTTCTCATTTTTTATTTTTTTTCAAGGGTTTTTTTACTTTAGACTGCTCATAATCATTATTCTGACCTAGCCCAATGAGATTTTTAATAAAAAAATAATTAATTAACTACTTTCACTAAAAAGAACAATCTGAATAAAGCCACAAATAGATATCAGCTCAGCTGAGCTGATACTTTGTGGTACTCTTGAAAAAAATGAGAAAAGAACCGACGAAAAATTCCAACACTGGGGTGTCCAGAATCATGCCCTGGACCCATGGAAATCGTTTGTGCGTCGATGTCAGATACACGCGGTATAATACTAACTAGCTGACCCGCGCAACTTCGTCTGCGTCACATTTTCCATGAATGCTCCGCTCCTATTTGTCTTAGCGTGATGATATATAACATATAACCTTCCTCGATAAATTGACTATCTAACACTAAAATAATTTTTCAAATCGGACCAGTAGTTCCCGAGATTAGCGCGTTCAACCAAACAAACAAACAAACTAATCTGCTTTATAATATTAGTATAGATAAAATAATAAACTAAGTAATAAATATGATGTTTTATAATATTTTTTCTGATTATGAGGACTTTCAATAATAGGGAATATGCGTGCGATTTTTTTATTAGCAAAATTAAATATTTGTCAGCTCTAGTAAACAATCACGAAATTATTTTTTTAATATCTTCATCAGCGATGAAGTTATAAAGCTTCAAAGATTACAATTAGAAAGAGAAGTCTGATATGAACTTTGACGTCAAAGTCCATGACGCCTATACAGTTGCCATAGAAAGCAGCGTTTTCGCGAGAGGGACAGATATATTTGTTTAAAATGATTATATCTCGTTTGTTTTTCGAGCAAATTTGGTTCTATTTTCACTCTTGGTATTATATTTTTGTAAATTTCTAGATAAAATGTATAGATTATAAATACGTTTTTCATGCATATTCCCTATTATGACAAAACCAAACTACGAATGTCATATGAGCAATACTATCAAGTAGCTATCAAGTTCTTTAGTCAGGTACGCCCCTACAAACTATAACATCACACGTTCGCTATGACTGTAATAGTTGAGCCTTATTTAAAATAGGCTTGTGTCGTGAAAAAATCTAATTAGTCCGTCAGTTAGATTATCAAAAAATATTTGACCCGTGTTTTTTCTTTTGTTACGGGAACCAAAATTGACGAAGTTACGACGCTTTTAAAATTCTCAAGAAGTCACACCTTCGCATAAGTTTTAGTAAGTGACGTCACGAGCCCCCACTCCCGAGTTTTGATGCGTTTTATCTTTGTCAATATTCATTGATTTACAAAAACAAAAAATACGTGTCCATTATTTTTCAATACTCTAACTGACGGACTAAATAGTTTTGCAATTTGTGGATGATGGAATCTAGCCTATTCCTTGCAAACCAATTCACCCCAAAAAATATTATTAACTTACCTACACGAAAAAAACCTATTCAGTCTCTACTATTCTCACCCCGATAGCGATCCCTGGCAGTGTTCCCAATGAAATGGGATTAAATCATGCGACATTAGCGTTGCCTCGTCCACAGCACTAAATAATCTTCCTTTTATTAAACTCGAGATAAATGATTATACAGTTGGCTGTCCCTTGTTTGTCTGTAATAGGAAAGTGGAATTTTTCTCAGGAATTAGAGGGTGTATTTCGCATGTCGATCTTGGGAGAAAAGAATGTCGTGAAAAAGAATGCTGGCATCTAAAGTAGTAATTTGGTCTTGTAATTGATAGCTATTGGGATTGTTTGTCTTATTCCTTATATTGGACATTCTTTATAGCTTAACGTATAATAGTTTGAAGATTGGATACCGAAAAATTAGAATATTTGTATCTTATAAATTGATTTTTGTGTATTTTATTCTACTCAATCAATCAATTTACATAATGTGGTTTTCCACACCCCTCTTTTACCTATAAATGTATTATTACACTTCTTTTTCTCATGAAGGTAGTCTCAATGCTGCAACTACAAAACGCCAACTTCTATCACCCTAAACAATTCCTTCTGCGTTAACGTCTGTAATAATCACCAATTATAAGAATGGTACCTCTCAATGCATCTATATCCTTTTTAACCGACTTCCCAAAAAGGAGGAGGTTCTCAATTCGGTTGTATTTTTTATGTTTGTTACCTCATAACTCCGTCATTTATGAACCGATTTGAAAAATTCTTGTTATTTCTGAAAGGATATACCCGCTTGTCGATTGGTCCCACTTAAATTCGATCAATTGGTTAGGAGCATCGGATTTTAAATTGAAATAGCTGGAATCGTTTACTTGGATGACGGTTTTTTGGCATCCAAGTAATCGAAATTGCGTATTTTGCGGAAGTCGGTGTCAAAATACGAAGAAACTAACAAAAACACCGACTTCCGAAATTAAAGTTATTTTTTACTTTGTAGTGTTTTTTTTTTGGAAGTCGGTTGTATTTTTTTTGTAAAAAGTTTTATTGTAAAAAGTTTTTCAATATCGTTATTTACATCAACAATTACACCGACATATCCAGTAACACTGCTATCATCTCAAGTTATTTCCTGCATTTCGTGTCCATGTCCATTGTCCATTATATCGGTGACACGGCTTTAGTTTTGAGTAATTGTGTTCTCGACAGGCAGTAAGACGAAGATCACGTAATATATGGTCCTGGGTGATACTTTCCATTCATTGTTCTGTCATTTATCATGGGTTCAATATTTACTTGGTGTCCTTTGGGCATTGTTGCTTGTTGTGTATAGTTTACGTTTTTATTCAAAATTAGCTTGTTGGATAGATGTCTAATTTGAAGCATTATCGTTCTGTCTTTTGTTAATACTAGCTGACCCGCGCAACTTCGTCTGTGTCACATTTTCCTATATTATTACTCCGCTCCTATTTGTCTTAGCGTGATGACATATAGCCTATAGCCTTCCTCGATAAATGGGGTATCTAACACTGAAATATTTTTTCAAATCGGACCAGTAGTTCCTGAGATTAGCGCGTTCAACCAACCAAACAAACGAACTCTTCTGCTTTATAATATTGGTGTAGATTTTCATAAATCTTAATTAGATTATAATTTCTCGAAATGTTATGAAAAAATCGTATTGTATACAGGGTTAGAATAGTTCATATCGGGTTTGCTACCTACATACTACATATTTCGGCACTGTTGCAAGTGCCATGATCACGGAGTAACCGTGAACTCGCAAATAAAAAGGTACATGGTAGTAATCCCGATATGAACTATTCTTACGTTAGTGACCATGAAAGTTTAAAACAATATATTGTAAACAGGGTTATTTGTAAAACACCGACAACCTCTCAGAACAATGTTACTAACATCATAATCAACAGCTTTTGTTCTATGACTTTTAAAAATTCATCAGGTTTTCATACAATAAATTAAAAATATTTTAATAAGGAATATGCACGCGATTTTTTTATTTATTAAATGAATTACTTATAAGCTCCAGTAAACACTCTAGAAAATATTTTTTAAATATCTTCATCAGCGATGAAGTTATAACGCTTCAAAGATTACTTTTAGAACGAGAAGTCCGACATGGAATTTGACGTCACATTACGTGACGTCTATACATCTGCCATAGAAAAAAGCGTTTTCGCGAGAGGGACAGACATATTTGTTTAAAATAATTTTATCTCGTTTGTTTTTCGAGCAATTTTGATTCTATTTCCACTGTTAGTAATATATTTTTGTATATTTTTAGATAAAGTGTTTAGATAATAAATATTTTTTTTAATGCATATTCCCTATTGAACGCTCTAAGTGTTAGGAAGTCTATGCGAAGCAAAAGAAAAAGAAAGCGCTATAATATATTATACATCATCCAAATTCAATAGTTTAACGTCCGTGTTTAGAAAAAATAATTTACAATTCCACGCAATGTTTAACAATCTTACGGCAGTTGTAATTTTTTGGTGACAACTACACGTTTCTTGCATTTAAGTTTTAGAGTTTGAGTTTGAGATACAGCATATACTTCGTGAAAAGTGTTCATGGTTCCAAAATGCAAAACATTAGACCGAAATTCTTACTCTTAGCAACAATGACATTGTTATTTTCCGCCATGATACCTACGCAGTGTTACCAATAGTAATCGAATGTGTCGTCCGTACCACTAATGGTATTAGTCTTATTAATCATTTGCCATTCGCTCCTCGTACAGACTTGAGGCAGTGGCACTCAATCTTTTGTTTTTTCGTTTCCTTGTTCCAAAGGTTAATCTAATAACCTAGATGAAATAAATCAGCTTGTCAGAAAAAGATAACAGCTTATGCATTTTATCAGGCTGCTTAACAATCATTTGGATGCTTCTATTAGCTTCTAGAGTATTAAATTTCATCATACAAGCTATTGACCTCGAGCTCGACCGAGGGAAAACGCTGGATGAGGTCTTCAATGGAACGTTGCGTTTCGCTCTTGATTTGAAAGCTGGCGGGTTAAAGGTGATAGGGAAAACTAAGTGTGTCACACTTAGGCTGTTTTTTCCAACGCCAGATAACTCTTATTCGTGGAATTAATTTATCGTTTGACAGTTTTTGTATGGAAGAACTGTCAAAAATTCAAAATTATTCCTCCGATAAAGCTATCTGGCGTTGGAAAAATCCAGCCTTAGTTTGAACTAATTTTACTGCTGCGGTAGAAGTCATCTAGTCAACGCTGGCTGTAAATAAAAACAGCGTTGCAGGTCTGTCTCGGAAACGAGCCTCAGCATTATACTGAGCGATGACAGTTTTACGCGCATGTGACGCATGTCTTCCCAATAGCCAAAGAAAATTTAAAAAATTATATGTTATGTGTGGCGGAAATAAACTCATTTCTTTCATCCTATCACTGGCTGAATTTTTAAACCGGGTCTAAAAAGGCCACTTCATCAGAATCAGAAAGCACATCAAGCCACCCTAAACTGACAACATTTCTCAATCAACCTTGAACCTAATGCTTTAGCGATAAAGATAAAAATTTAGCTGATTGTAATATGATTAATATTATGATCCTAATATGATTCTACTAAAGTGCCCTTTTTAGACCCGCAGATCTGGATTTCAGTAACTTTCTTACATTGACCGATCATTTTGATGGTAAATACAACGCATAGAACTTTGACAAGCATCCCTACGTGTCGCGTATTGTCACCTACTCGGCAGCAGGAAAAGATATTTGATTAGCCTCCGCCGGCCACTAGGGGGCGCCACGGAGGGCGGCTCGGCTGGACATATGTTATTTATCTAGATGTGACCTCTTATGAGGAAATATCGGTTTCTTACACACAATTTATATCTGTGACTGTTCCACGGTTTGTGGAGGAATTTGTTGGGCTCTCGATACGATATATATCTGTATGATCATTTGTATGACGTTTTTTTTGAAAGTTACATCTTTGCTTTGTTTTGTAAAAAACTGACAGGAATAATTTATTTATTTATTTATTTATTTAAGGACAACCAACAAAGCATACACCAAAATACATGATGAAGTACACGTGATGAAGTATATACACATTCTGTAGTGTAGCCTTAATTATAGGCTGCCACGGCATGCATTGAACATAGTATTAGGAAATTGAAGGAATAATAACACAAAGTTTACAGCGATTGTCCCAATCAAGTTGTGGACCATCCTGATTTTTTGACAATAGATTCACTAACTGGAATCTTTCCAGTTAGAGTCTATTAAGAGTATAATAATAAGGATTTATAATATTTTTTTTTGTGTATCAGCCCTTGTAAATTTCATACATAATCAGAGCGTCATTTCTACTAATTTTCACATTCGCATCTCAATCGCAAACTGTCAAAAATTTATGAAAATTAAGACATTTTTGACAGCTTGTGAATGACATGCAAATGCGAAAGTTGTTTAAAAATTAGTAAATTGTCCCTCTGATCTGTTCATATCAGAGGGCCAATTTTACTAAATAAACTTTCTTCATTCGCATCACAGTAGCAATCTGTCAAAAATGTATGTAAAAGTATGTAATAAATTAAGTATTTTTTTGACAGTTTGCGATTGACATGCGAATGTTGTTTAATAATAGTAGAAATGGCACTGATATCGTTCTGTTACTTTTTAGCTGTGCTTATCTAAGTATCAGCTCCATACTTTTCCATCATCTAAACTATTTAATTCTGTCCACCCCCTGTTAGCAATACCTACCACGCCGTAATAGTAACATTGCGTCCGGGGAAATATGTTTAAATAATTCGATACGCGTTCTATTGGGGCGGGGGAAGGATGTCTCTTGACATTGTCATCACGAATGATTGAAGATATTGAATTAATAAATAAAGTCTTATGAAAAAAATACTTTTGTAGTATACAGGGTTATTTGTAAAACACCGACAACCGCTCAGGACTATGTTACAAATATCATAATCAACAACTTTTGTTCTATGACTTTTTAAAATTCGTCATTTGAATAGTTAATAATAATATCCTTAATAAGAATAATAATATATCCTTGGACATTTCACACAACGCCATATCGTCCCAAGCTAAGCAACCTAATGCTTGTGTTATGGGACGAGATGGCTGATAAACTACTTATATACATTTTTTTTTTTTTTAAATACATACATATTATAGATAGAAAAACACCCAGACTCGGAACAAATACTTGTAGGTCGTACAAATATTTGTTCCGTGCGGGAATCGAACCCGCGACATGCTGCGCAGCAGTCAGTCGCTCGACCACTGCGCCAACCGTGTCGTCAAAATTGATTGTCGTTAATACCGGGATAACTACTGCTACCGATTGCTACCTCTTTATTTGCGAGTTTCCGATATTTCGGCACTGTTACAAACGCCATGATAACCAATGATGATGTTAACTATTCTAATGTTAGTGACCGTGAAAGTTTAAAACAATATAAAAAACTTTTTACAAAAAAATACAACCGACTTCTAAAAAATGTTTTTGTTAGTTTCATCGTATTTTGACACCGACTTCCGAATTTGAAGTTATTTTTTACTTTGTAGTGTTTTTTTTTAGAAGTCGGTTGTATTTTTTTGTAAAAAGTTTTTTATTTTTCACTTATTAGAGGTGCCCCACACCTAACAACACCACTACAAAATCGCAGAAAAGCAAAATACGCAATTTCGATTATCAAAGAATCAACTAAATAGTCAAATTCCAGCGATTTCGATTTAAAATCCAAAGTTCGTAACCGATTTTGATATGATGTAAATGGAACCAATCTGCAAGTATATCCTTTCAGATAAAACAAGAAATTTTCAAATCGGTTCATAATTGTCGCAGTTATGAGGTAACAAACATAAAAAAAACATACAACCGAATTGATAACCTCCTCCGTTTTGGGAAGTCGGTTAAAAATTCATCATATTTTAGTTCATCAGGTTTTCATACAAAAATTAACAATATTTAAATTGAACGCTCTAAATGTCACTACGGCTATGCGAAGCATAAGAAAACTCTTTCTTATTCTTTTTCTTGTGCTTCGCATAGACTTCGTAACATTTGGAGCGTTCAATTTAATATTTTATATTTTTGTATGGAAACCTGATGAAATATGATGAATCTTTAAAAGTCATTGAACAAAAGTTGTTGATTATGGTGCTAGTAATATAGTCCTTAGAGGTTGTTGGTGTTTTACAAATAGCCCTGTATAGTTGGAACAAGTTGTAAGTTGTATTTCTTAGGGTGTTCAACACAGATAACATTTTAGTTTTAGCCTAAATTACGCTATAAGTCATTAATGTTGTTGGTCATAATAAGTTAGTTTCCACCATCAATAAATTTCAAATCTGTTTAGTCCGTCAGTTAGAGTATTGAAAGATAAAGGATACGTAGTTGCTATTGTGAATCAATGAATATTATTATTTATCTTCGTCAATTTTGATTTTACGTTAATCAAAATTGACGAAGACACGACAAAAGGAAAGCACGGGTCAAATATTTTTTGATAATCTAGGTAACTGACGGACCAATCAATTTTTTTTTTTAGTGGTCTTTCCTATTATAATTGTCATAGTTTCCCTAACCTATCATCATCTAATAAAACCTTACCAACCATTTTCAACAAACAAACATAAACGACAATTCCTTTATAATATCAGTAATTTAATCGCCCAATCGATCAGGGTGTGCCTATGATCATCTAGTGGTAACTATTCATTTTGACGACAGTAGCGATGCGATCGGCAATTGTCGTGGGGATTGAACCTTTCACAATTATTAGTTATTAAAGTGTAAGTGAATTGTATGTCGATGTTCGTGGTAATAGATGGTGTTTTGCATGGATAATAGGCTAAATTCCATCATCCACAAACTGCAAAACTATTTAATTTTAATCCGTCAGTTAGAGTATTGATAAATAATGGACAAGTATTTTTTATTTTTGTAAATCAATGAATATTGACAAAGATAAAACGCATCAAAACTCGGGAGTGGGGGCTCGTGACGTCACGACTCACTAAAAATAATGCGAAGGTGTGACGTATTGAGAATTATAAAAGCGTCGTAACTTCGTCAATTTTGGTTCCCGTAACAAACGAAAAAACACAGGTCAAATATTTTTTGATGATCTAACAGACCGACTAATAAGATTTTTTCAGGACACAAGCCCATTAAGTAATAAAAATAAAAAGCCCTTTATTGAGATCTTAACTACCACATCTGCCTAGCCTTTTCCCAACTATATTGGGGTCGGCTTCCAGTCAAAACGGATTCAGCTAAATACCAGTATTACGTGGAGCGACTGCCTACCAGACCTCCACAACCCATTAACTCGGTAACACGGCACTCCTTGGCAAGACTAGTGTCAGATTTTCTGGCTTCTTACTATCCGTAACGACTGCAAAAGATCTTCAAATGATAGCCGGGACCAACAGCTTAACGAGCTTTCCGAGGCACGGAGGAAACCCGGTAACTTAAGATGGTCACCCATCCACAGACCATCCTCGGCAAGCGTTGCTTTACCTTGAAAATCGACCTGTATGGCTGTTATCATTTAGCCACGAGCTCCTCAACTAACTACTACATAACATTAAAAAAAATTAAAACTTAAATCTAAGTCCAGTATTCTAGAATCGGATCGGATCGTATTTCTAGTCCAGTATTGTTTTTTGTGTAAACTTTTATAGGTTTATAGTAAAAAAAGAAAAGAAACACAGGCATCGAAGAAAATATGTTGGTTGTCAATCAAATCGAGGAGCTCGTGGCTAACTATACCCTGATCGCATGCATAGGTGAATGTTAAATTAAAGTTATTAGTCTATTTGTTGAAAATGATAGGCGAGGATTGATTTGATGATGATAGGTTGGGTGCACCCTAAGTTAATAGAAATTACCATGACTTCTTTAAAATAGGGGTTCGTCATAATATTGCCTAATTAATAACCACTATCCTATCTCCATTAGATAATGTCAGGGTGCACTCTGATCGATGCATGTTAGAATAACAGGCGGAACTCGTGAGTTATGAGTGTCGTTATTTTTATCTTCTCTTTTATATATTATTTGCATTTTATGTTGTGTGCATTTAAGCACTTGCATTATTAAGGTTTACTTAGGCAACACTATAGCACAATGTTTGCTTGTACATATCCTGTACAGAAAAGAGAGGAAACACAGGATCGGCTAGTGTGCACGATCTTAAAGGAGGCCAATCATCATCTGCCTAGCCTTTTACCAATTATATTGGGGTCTACAGATTGAGTCTATTGGGGAATACCAGTATTTTACGTGGAGCGGAACTAGGTGCCCGTTAGGTACTCTTTGGGAAGACCGGTGTCAGATTTTCTGGCTTCTGACTGTCCGTAACGACTGCCAAAGGTCTACAAATGACAGAAGGGACCCCGGATATAACCTATATTGTGGAACTGCCTAACCTTTCGGCACGACCAAGTATAATTTAGTGAAAAAAATTAGGTACTTACAACATCCGCGTGATGGTAAATCCACGCAATTTTTTTTTTCTTATCTGTTCTTATATTAAATCTTGCGGAATTTCTTCGAAAGAGTAACCGTGGCCCTGGAACGCAATGGGCAGGAGGAGTCAGATTTTGATGATTTCCAATCCCTAAAAGAGTCTTTATAATATAGTGGCTTAGCGACCAATATAGCTTGCACGTGCCACATGAAAACCACTTACTCATAAACTATACTAGTTCAATACAAGCAATTTAATTAGAGAGCATACCATCAATTACGATGACGCGTTTGACGCGAAGGTGCGGAGGCGCGCCATACATCGCCGATAGCCAGTAATTAGTGATGGGCCACCTTGTCGCCACTAATTGACGGCGCTGTAACGATGTTTACTGAGTTTTTGTCTGGAGTTAGGAGCGGTATTAAACGTCATTATCAATGTTATTTGAAACTCTTAAGGTGGAAGCTCCAGGATAGCCCGTGAAATTCATTTTTTTTATGTTTTTGGAAGTTTGCCGGTCAGTGTGAAGCTGTATGTTGAACAGAACACGGTTCGCGATCGTAAAAAGCATGTATCTAAAGGATTATAACCATTTGAATCATCAATATAACCCTCTAAATTCATAGACCTCGATTGAATGTTATTTCGTGAAAAAGTCAATCAATCGAGTTGTATGAACTTAGAGGGTTATATTGATAATTAAAATGGGTATAATTCTTTAGATAAATATGCGTTACGGCCGCGAATTGTATTTTGTTCAACATACAGCTTCACACTGACCGGAAAATTGCAAAAAACATAAAAATATTTGAATTTCGCGGGCTACCCTGGCGCTTCCACCGTAAGTAGAACGCTAAGCTACCTATTCGTATAGAGTTGCGGCTGTCAGGGTTGCGGAATTTGTTCGAAAGACCTACCGTGTCCTTGGAACGCAAAGGGCATTTGGAATACGAGTGGGTTTTAGTCAGTAAGAGTCTGACACTCCCTTCCAATCCGCTCAAAGCGGAAGTTGTCATTTGATGATAACCCATCCAAGAAAAACTGTCCTTACCTACAATGTTTGCGCTTCTGTGAGAAGACAGGGTGAAGGGTTTTGATTCATTTAGTAGAAATGGCAAAGGATGGGAAATTTACTCTTATCAAAATTCGGAAGGAGTGGCCAGCAATTACAGAGGACGGACGTGTGAAAAAGGAAAGAAAAGCCTTTGTCCAGCACTGGGAACAAAATAGACTGATTGTAGCATATCCCTCTCAAAGAGGGCTATGAGAAGAAATATGCTGCAATCCACTACACGAGCCTAGTACGCGTGAGTCACCACATGTCTTCTAATTTTGGTTTGGCCACTGACATGCGGCCTATCACTTTCCTAGGTCTCAATATGGACGACACGGTTGGCGCAGTGGTTGAGCGATTGACTGCTGCGCAGCATGTCGCGGGTTCGATTCCCGCACGGTTCAAATATTTGTACGACCTACAAGTATTTGTTCCGAGTCTGGGTGTTTTTCTATCTATAATATGCACGTATTTACAAAAAAAAAAAAATGTATATAAGTAGTTTATCAGCCATCTCGTTACCATAACTCAAGCATTAGGTTGCTTAGCTTGGGACTAGATGGCGTTGTGTGAAATGTCCAAGGATATTTTTAATAGGCTTGTGTCCTGAAAAAATCTAATTAGTCCGCCAGATAGATTATCAAAAAATATTTGACCCGTATTTTTTCTTTTGTTACGGGAACCAAAATTGACGAAGTTACGGCGCTTTTAAAATTCTCAATACGTCACACCGTGGCATAATTTTTAGCGGGTTGTGACGTCACGAGCCCCCCCCCCCCCACTCCCGAGTTTTGATGCGTTTTATCTTTGTCATTATTCATTGATTTACAAAAATAAAAAAAATCATGTCCATTATTTTTCAATTATCTAACTGACGGACTAAATAGTTTTGCAATTTGTCGATGGTGGAAACTAGCCTATTAAATCGATAAAACATCGATTTCTGAATGGAGAATTTGAAGTTTCTTAAAACCCTTTAAAACTTTGGCATTCAGGGTTTGAGACATTCAGGTTCACTATCCGGACACCAGACACAGTAGTTAAACAATTAGCGCAGACCACATGTAGTACATAGACTGTGAACCGGTTAACTCCAAGAAAAATCTGATATTAGTCTTGCCAAGAAGTACCCAGTACGCAGTTACTGGGTTGTGGAGGTCAGATAACCAGTTCATCACCATCATATCAGCCGAAAGACGTCCACTGCCGGACATAGGGATCCCCCAAGCCTCGCCACAACGACTGGTCCTGTGCGTCTCGCATCCATCAGCTACCCGCGACCTTCACCAGAACATCAACAGTTGTTCCATTTAAGGTACTGGTATACAGCTGAATCAGGTTGGATTCGACCTCAAAACAAATGATGTTACGAAGCCTGTCTTCTAAATGCAGATTATCTAAACACCTTTTCAAAATAATTTAGAAGTCTACGATTTTAGCAAAATTAATAAGATCCTAATCGCGACTTAATAAAGCGTATAAATGCCTATTCATGAAACAATTTCGTTACCAGCTAAAAGTAAGACATAACAGTAGTAACTAATTATGATTATAACACCAAAAAACTGCATGCTACATACAAACATCGCACATGATTCCGTTGCATATTAGATTTAATGGCGCGCTCCGAATGTTTTAATCACAATTTAAGATGGGTTCCCGCTGTGAGAGCGGGCGAGCGATGTTCGTGGTTGTGACGAATGTTCGGCGTTTTAGGATACTGTTGGTTCGCTTAGTCTGCAAAACAATTTTTTTTTCGTGGTTTCTTTCATTATTTCGTAGAAATTGCCGGTCGAACCAAAAGTCACTCAATAGACTCTACATTTGGTGCTGGTTTTACCAAAGTCTGGTAAATCTTCCGTGGATCAAAATTGCCGTCTAGTAGTTTTTGTATGGGAAAACTGTTAGACCCGATTCGCAGATTAAAACTTAAACCAGAGGTTCTAGACAAGTGACATTCCTTCAGCGATAACGTGGCGAGGCGATTGTCAAACAGTCAAAAATGTATGGGATTGTCAGAAGCTGTCGAAGTGTCACGTGACCAATTCCTTATATTTTTACCCGAGCGCCAAGGAAGGGTTATTCGCGCGTATCTTTTTTTACTATTGATAGGCATACGTTTGACCACTATCTCACCTGATCTTAAGCGATTATGCGGTCTAAGATAGATTACGCTTGCCTAGAAGTAACCTATTCACTCTTGACTTAAAGTCTCTCAGGTTGTAGCTAATCAAGCGGGCCTCAATGCGTAATAATTGGTTCTAAACCAGCCTCCAGCCACCTTTACTAAAAAAAATACATTAACAAAAAAAAAGTTATATCAAGACCACACCTTAATCAGCGCTCTCACTGAGCAAGCGAGGCTCGCTCAAAGCGAATAAAGATATCTATATTCATTAAAATTTAAAACGCGAACGGGTTATAAGATTCAAAAGGAGGGTGTGGAGGACGCGTGTACACCCTTTTATAATATAGTTTAGATGGGACGCTAATTTATATGTGAGAGTATAAAAATTACATTAGGTATATTGTCGAGGAAACAGCGAAAAAACAGGAATTGGGGCAAATGGAGACAAGGACCTTCGGTGGGGTAGTATTGACTAGTCAGTTTAGTTGGTATCGATAATGGATGGTGACAAAATACCTGCCTGTTTATTGTTTATTCAGCTTATTGGTACATCAAAGGCATACTACGTAATGTCACATAGGATCAATGTCAATCAAATCAAAATTATAAGAGTTACGTATTTACATGAATGTCGGTCTGTCCTTCGTCTTATTATGGCATCTCATTGGTGTATATATATTTACGGTTTTTTTAATTTGGTTCGAATAATCGTCCATATTTTTCTTATCTATTAATATTGTGTAATTTATAATTTTGTTAAACCAGCATATTTTATACGTCTGTTTTCCGTAGAATGCCGTAACAGAGTGGTAAACCGAAATGTAGTCTCAACAGAAAAAAAGCCACTTCGTCACAATATTAAAAAAAAACGACATTCAAAAATAATTGATACAAGCCGGAAAGGAAACTTTAATTAGTGCTAGTGAAAACACAGATGCAATTATTTTTAAATCCCACACAAAAACCACAATTATGGATAGTTCAAAAAACCAAAAAAAAAAAAGAACAGAAAAACGGCGTTTCACTCTCGGTAGAAAAGAAGAAAGACCCAGCCACACATAGTACTCGCACAAAACCGCATATTTCAAGCAAGTACCATTCCCAAACTCTTGTGCTGAAGGACACGACAATATCGGCTTCCAATATCAAAATAGTAATAGAAGTAGCACTATTAAATTCGGCAGCTTAAATTCAAACAGTCTCCCCGCAAACCGTCGGCAATAACAATTACGATCCAGAATCACGCACCCGTCATTACGCGAACATTTTATCTTAAGAAAACGCAGCGCCTCCCAAACCCTTTAACGTCTAATCGTGAATTATATACGGTAATAAAATTCTTTAATCAAAGAAAACAACCGAGGGCCCATTAAGGCGTGAACACGTCGCCACCTCGAGTCGTTACAGCGAATATTTACATACATGTGTCATTACCTTACACCCCCCCCCCCACCCCACCACCATAATTAAGAGTATAACGGAATCTTAGCGTCTTATTACGCGAACGTAACGATATCCTTTCAGAAAATTGTAACTGTGTCGTTTTACCCCCCACCTTTCCCCTTTTTAAATGATCGCCTCCGTTTGCCACTCAAAAGTTGGAATATCCTCACAGGGAAGCTAAGAGCACACACGAAACTTAAATGTGAAATATCCTCTAATGAATCAGACAATATTTTAAGGCGTGGGGGCAATAAAAACACCCCGCCACCCGCTAATGTACACCAACACTTTGTCTCAGTTTAGGGATGGGGTGATTTGGGTAAATAAGTGTCGATGTGGACAGGAGATAGCGCTGGGAGGACGCTTTTTATCGATGGTTTGGATTAATTTTAATGTTTTACGACTAATATGTGGCCGCTTTATTTATTTTGAACATATCTTTCTTAAGAATATTTAGATATTTTACTCACAAAAAAAAAATAGGAAAACGAAACGACATAAATAATTAAAACTTGAATAATCGAATTCATCACATTTTTATTCGTATTTTTGCTTTGCTTAAATCATATTGCTAAACCTGATGTAGAAATATACTTACATAAACTAAAAACTTGCAAAAATAAAGGTGCAATAACCTTGAAGAACTCATATATCACGTACTTAAATTAAAACATTTTATGGCCCATAAAAACTATCGATACGCCTACATCACTAATGTTTCGGTCATACTCGGTTTTTGCCACAACGGGGGTCGAAATTATGTCAAGATGCCGATGGTGTAACGTCGTCGAACACAATACGTTTCCAACTAAGAAACGGAGATTACTGTGTCGCTTTTACTTTACCGCAGTTTCTTCTTATCGTTGTACACAGTCTTTCCTGTGTTTAACTTTAAAACAATTGCTACTTCACAATATGTTATGGCAATCCTCTTACTTTGCCTCTATCCAATTTTTTTTTGGTATTAATTTGGGTAGCCAAAATAAAAGCGAAATACAGTGAAGGTTCCCGTTCATAGCAACCAGATGATTTTAAGTCTGTAGTTTCCCTCTTTTTTTTAGGATAGAAAATCATCAAAAATCTTTCGCTCTGGGCAGAGTAAGAAGGAATGTCAAGACTCTAACTGACCAAAAGCTCATCCGTGTTCCATCAATTGACAAGAGTTTTGAAAGTTGGTTGTATTCCTCAAAACCTCTAAAAAGCTTGACAACATGGTCTAATCCGGTCAGTACAATGGACATTATGGACTTAACTGAAACCATTTACCTTTGAATCCAAAAGAACGAAAACTCTCTCCAAAAATTACACCTTAGAATATCGAAACATCCGAACAGAAAACGTGCAATAAAAACCATGGCGTCATGAACGCAGTGTACCACTGTGTGCCATTGCCTACCATTGTGTACAACGTATGAGCCGGTCCCGAGAGGGCGTTTTGTGGTTACACTTGCTACTGACTTAGGCCTACAAGTGTTTGCAGGAAACTTTGTTTCATTAATACATGTGTGGGATACTGCTTGTGGATTCGACGAGCCTTCACCAACAGTTGGGTCGTTTAAATCTTGAGGTTTTTCTTAGAATACTTTCGTTATCCTCCAATTTCCTCGTCATTGGGTCCTGTAGTAGCTACTCTAGTCCTGTAGTAGTATTCTGTAACAATATTTTCGTGTCTCGACAGCGGAATTCGAGGTGAGTTATCAAATTATTATAAGACTTATACTGTTTGTAATAAAGATCACTAAGTGAGCTTTGAAGCTCGATATCGAAATATATACTTACAGAATAGCACTGCTGATCCTTTAGCTTCGTGAAGTCCACACATTCAAACATAGAAACTTTTCTTCCTATATGTTTGGGTTTACACAACACTGAATCGGTTCTGTTAACTATGCATTCAAGAGTGTGTAGGACAATCCTCATTATTTTCTTCTCAGTATTTCATCATCTCATTATTTTTCCATCATGAAGTAGGTACAGTGCTGAGATAAGGGCCTTTTTGGCATCTCACTGGTTTAACTCATGTTGTTAGCTGTTATTAATTTATTTTACTTTTTCGTTTGTTTGTGCGAGTTCCAAATAAATATTCATCTTAATCATCAGTTATTAATTTATGTACACACAATATTCTTAAAAATAAAGTTTTGTACAGAGACAAGAGCACAAGGTACTGCTTCTTTCAAAAGAAATTTCTACCAGCAGACCTGCGACAGAAGAATTTAATTAGAGACGTAGACACAGTGTGTCAAGAAAGAATAAACAGAGAAGGAAACTTAAAACAGACTATAGGAACTAACTTAACTAAAACAAATTAAAATCTTAATAAATACACATAAAATTACAATAAACATACAAACAAATGTACACGAATAGATTTATCTAGATATATAGTTGAAATATATTATTACAAACCTATAATACATACAGGATCACATTATTGCCAGTGACGAAATCTGGGCAGTCAATCATGTACCTTCTTGCTGACATCCTAGTACCTAAGCATAAGCTATCTCTCATATTTCATCCCTGTAAAAAAGATCTATTCTTTAACCTAGTTCCTTCAAATAACCGTCCGTGTGTATCCAACGAACAACCGCCAACATTTTGAGAGGAGATGATTTATTGATTCTAGCGACCACCCGGGATCGCCGAGTTCGCGATTAGATTCGCCCTTTTCATTATCATCTCACTAATTGCATTAGGGAATATATGTGCGTAAAGTTACTGAATTCAGGCTTGAATATGACGTATGGAGTTTTAGAAAGACAACGTCAGATTGGAGGACAAAGACGACTCTACGAAGCCTATATGTATAACTTTTAGTACGAATCAGGAGTTCTGAAAAAAATGGCAAACACCTAAAATAAACTGCAATTACACATAAGTTGCAGCGGTTTTCTTTAAATCTGAGACACATTCATCTGGGTTGGTGTTATACCCATTCATTAACCTGTTCGCGACGGCAGCAAATAGCCGTAGTTTTGAACTGTTTCAACCGTTAATACCCTATGGCACACCCACTAAAACAGAAATTAAAAACATTATACCAACATTACAAATAATAACAAATCACAACAAGAAAGTTTCTACGTAACGGTGACGTCGCGTAGGGTGTTAACGGATGAAACAGTTCATGGCACGCGGGCGTGCCATCGGGTGGTCCAGAGCGGGTGGGAGTGTCAACAATTTCGCAACCTTGGCAGGCTTTGGCCCTAGCGGGCCAAATGTAGTCGTATATATATATATATATATATATATATATATATATATTTTATGGATTTGCTCTTGACTCTAGTCTGGATCAGAGATGACAGAGACAAAGTCTATGATGGAGCGAGCTTACCCAGAAGAAGCCTGTTCACTCTAACTTTGAAGAGATTTGGGTTGTTAGCGTTCGGAAACACAGACGCAGGCAGAGAGTTCCACTCCTTTGCTGTGCGCATTATGAAAGACGTTCAAGAGTCATGAATAACTGTATTATCCTCCAGTTTTTCATGACTCTAGAATTGATATTCAATCTATAATGTATACAATATTTTTATCCTGAGACCATGATTTTCAGAAATAAAATCCCATCCAAAAACAAACTGTAGGTACGTAATGAATCAGATGAACTTAAAAACGCCACCAAACTTAACGTGATTCCTGTCAAAAGTCGGTGCAAAGCGATCAAAGATACCAATTAGGCAGGCGAGAGCGATATGACGCGATCGCTGCCGCTTTTTAACGCGTGCTTACCGCGGATCGTAAACTGCGTTAAGTGTAGTGTATGGCACCTAGGTTCGAGGGAATTTATCGTTTGAATATACTTTGTTGTTTCTTTAGTAAACAGTACTGGGCAAAGGTTTCCTCGTCTCAGTACTGTCCTTTCTCTTAAAATCTATCCAACGATTGTCTTGAAAAGATCGCTTTTAGCGAAAAAACATACCCCAACTAAAATACAACCAAATTTTGTTCGTTGCATAATGGTTACTGAATTTGGCACCGCTTCCAACTTACCACAACATAAACCTACATTATAGTAATCAAAGCAAATCAAAACTATGACTCAATCTTACCAAAAGACTGTGTCAGTATCATCTTTTTGGGTTTATCGAATACAGGAAGACGATAGAGACGTAGAAGGAAAATGATAAGCCATATTAACTGCGCTCGTTATTCCCCGAAGACATATAATTAATCATGTTACTCTGCTACCCGATCACGTTTTGGCAAATCAATAACTTGATTAAGGTACATTATAGGGTGGTCCATACTATGGAATGAAAGAGTCACCGCGGGCCTGGAACGCAAAGGGCATTAGGAGAAACACAGATGGATTTTTAGTCAAGAAGAGTCTGACAGTTATCATATTTTGATGATTACCAAAAAGCTACATCTTGAATCATCATTATCTGCCTAGCCTTTTCCCTAGTATATTGGGTTCGGCTTCCAGTCAAACCAAATTCAGCTGAAGACCAGTGTTTTACGTGGAGCAGCTGCCTACCAGACCTCCACAACCCATTACCTCGGTAACGCGGTACTTCTTGGTAAGACTGGAGTCAGATTTACTGGCTTCTAACAATCCGTAACGACTGCCAAAGATCTACAAATGACAGCCGGGACCAAGGACTTGACGTGCTTTCCGAGGCACGGAGAAAACTCGGTATGTTAAGATGTTCACCCATCCACAGACCAACCTTGGCAAGCGCTGCTTAAACTTAAAGATCGACCCGTTTGGCTGTTATTATTTAGCCACGCTCCTCAAAAAGCTACATCTTGAATCAACCTATCTGTGCTATCTGTGTAGGTAATGATTGTCTGTAACAATAAATACTTGTCTTTTTCTGTCTTCCACAAAGAAGCATACAAAAATCTTTTATTCCATTTTTGTCATATTCACTCTTGCAATATTTTTCCGCATCGTTTTCGAGTTTCAAGCAGATTTCCTGGCCTCCTATCGCCCTTCGCACTTCAGCTGTCTCATTAGACTGAACAAAAGTATCGGATCAAAGCATAGTCTTTGTATGTGCATGTTTGATTTCACACAGTTATTGCTAGGTCATTACTGCTATTGAAGGGTGCAAATGATTTTCGCCCTTGTGTTTAAGAGCGGATTTTTAAATGGTACTGAAGTGTTTGTGTGCTTTGTAATTTGTGTCGATGATTTGCTGACGTTCATTTAGATTTGATGGAGCAACCATTTCAATCGAATTGTGATCTGTGTTCTTTTTAACTCAATCATCAATATTTTGTGATATGTCGTAAACAATAAGGGTTCTCCTAGTTTGCCTTGTGAATTATATGTGGATTTAAATAAATATTCGGGCGCGAACGGTATTTGATGATGCAAGGTCGATAGTTATCAATTGGCCTTAAGATAAGCTTTTGATACAATATGCACGTAATGTAAAGATAGTTTTTTTTTAATGCATACCGCGTGTATCTGACATCGACGCACAAACGATTTCCATGGGTCCGGGGCATGATTCTGGACACCCTAGACTTAGAATTTTTCGTCGGTTCTTTTCTCATTTTTTTCAAGAGTACCACAAAGTATCAGCTCAGCTGAGCTGATATCTATTTGTGGCTTTATTCAGATTGTTCTCTTTAGTGAAAGTAGTTAATTAATTATTTTTTTATTAAATATCTCATTGGGTTAGGTCAGAATAACGATTATGAGCAGTCTAAAGTAAAAAAAACCCTTGAAAAAAATATAAAAATGAGAAAAAAGCCGACGAAAAATTCTAAGTCTAGGGTGTCCAGAATCATGCCCCGGACCCATGGAAATCGTTTGTGCGTCGATGTCAGATACACGCGGTATAATGCACAACACATGCACTCCCATTATTAGACCTTATTTTTTGTAGCCCTTATTGTAATATATTAAAGTGACTAGTACAATATGGAGAGCATCTATCTTACACATGACATAAGTAAAATAAAGGAACATTTATTTACATATGTTTTCCTTGCTCTTTACAAAACTCTTTGAAAAAAGAGAAGATGGAGACCGGAACTCATACTAAGTAAAACTTGTGCTACGGGTCTTCTGGTCTCCTTACCTACCTACCTAAGGACATAATTTCCAGGAGCAGAGATCTATGTATCTATCATGTAGCTATGTCTTTTGTAATCACATTGACAGTTGACAATGTTCCATCAGCCCACCTCGACACACATACAAAACTTAAAACCAAAAGCACTTACAGAGGGGGTTAGACATTATTAGCGCCACGGAATTTATCGAGCAATATCAGCTAAGTAACAGCGCACAAAATGCCCAATTAAAATATTAATTACACTGAGTTGTGACACTTTGGCGGTCTGCGCCCGTTCTTACGCTTAATAGCAGGGGTGTTCTTCAGGAGGTTTAAACTTTAAGCTTTTATGTACTTATCGCCAGCCGAATATTTTCGACGTAATTTTACGAGAAATATGTTATAGGTGTTTTTTCTTCTTGGAGCGATGTTGTGTGTGTCGCCAATTAGTGCAAGGGGAAGTTTGTTAAGTGTTACAGCTGAAGTTTTGTAAACAGGTCGTGGAGTAATTGACTGTTATGCGCCGTAACTTTCTGATATTGTTAACTTTTAGATGGCCTTGTAAATCGAAACTACGATTTTAATTTTGTTCTAAAAATGTTGGTACGTAATGTAATATTCCTGGAGTTTTTTGCATGTTCGTCGTCATATAGAATCTACACTTCCAAACGTGCAAATCATGTTTTCGACTGACCAACCTTGACAATTCAAAAGTCTGCAAATGGTTAATTTAAAATAAATGCTTTGAATCTTGAATCCATTAAAATTAATATAGTCAGATTCATTATTATGAATTTGCAAACAAGCTGAATAAAAAAGGCTAAGTCTTAGCAAAGAAATAAAGCATTTTAGCTGTCTCGTTTTAAACTTGAATTCTTGTTTTAAAACTACCTGTCCAAACCGTCAACCTCAAACCTTCTGCTCTCACCGAACATACCATCACACATTCCCAAAACAATGGATAACACTAACTAAACACACTTCATCCCCCGCCACTAAATATTAAGTGTTAATAATGCCGGTGACACCCCCTGAGATCAAAAATTCACCGATTCGTTACGCACAACTTGACGCGAGGGGGCGCTCTCGATTTTCAAACCCGTTACTTCTGCCGATCCGATATCGGGACGATATTAATCTAAGACGTTTGCCTTTTGTGTGCAAGTAACGGATTTGAGGATAAATTGAGCAAACTGATTTAAATGTTAACCCCAGTTTGCGATAGCTTTTAACGTGAAATTGATTTGTTGAGTCTTGGTTTTGATCGGAGAGAAGAATTCGTTTGTTTTAGCTGATTGATTCAGTGATCGGAGTTGCTTGCAGTGGGAGTAAATCTGAATTGCAAAGTATGAGGTAATTTTGAACTTCCATAGTCCATTATTATCGTCTTTACCAAAAAATATCATTAAAAAGTGATTTTGATGAACTTGACAGTAGAGCGAAAAACTGATTATTGTATTGCAAGCAATATACTGGGGCACTGTGACAACTATTTGAATACTGGCCTAGTTTTGATTGATCGCCTAAAGTTTCTCTAATACTTTCAGTTCGATCTGCGACAAAAACTTCTACACAATCACATAAAGCCAAGCCATACCAAGCCAAGCCAAGCCTATGGCATTAAGTCCGCCTTTGTACATTACTTGTGCATAAAGTTTTAATAAATAAATAAATAAATAAATAAAATGTTACAACCGCCTATTTTTGACTTGAGTGTTTGTTAAGTGACGATATCCAAATCTTTGTTTTCTAACAACTTATCTTTGTTCACAGGTATGTAACATACATTTTCTACCCATGAATGACAGATGTGGACACAAAGGTATGTTCCATCAATCTGTAAGATTAATCTCGAAGTGGATAGCATGATTGCCCATGTACGAATTGTAATCTGTTTGGTCTGGACGCCCATCAAGGTGAATCCGAGGATTATTGTAACAAAGACATAGTACATATAGATAGGTACGGTATCAGGGAATTGCTTAATACCGTAGATTGGAAAGTCTTGTAGAGTTTCGACACCTTGTAAAAATGAAGAAGAATAGAAAGGCTATAACAAGATATGTCTTATTGACGATCAGACCGTACATACGTATGTTTAATTCACAGAAATTACACCCAACCAATACTCACTTAATCACATACATTTATATTCACCCCCATCTACCTCTGGTAACGAACACAATCAATATATAATGCAATCAAAACACATAATTAAAATTGCTCCCGAGACATTTGCATATGAAAACCTCTATAATTGATCATTCGTGTGCCCCCACGGGTGAAGACAATGATGGGGGAAGAAGACTAAACAAATTAGGCCTCAGGAAAACAGATAGAAAATAAAGCATCCCATGTTATTATTTGCTAGGCTCTTGAGAATGGAAAGGTTTTATTAAAATTGGAAAAACATTAAATAATTGGATATTTATGCGTGTTACTGAGGGAGAAAATCATCGAAATACAGAATTTGTCTAAGGGATTATTTATTACATAGTCTGTATAAGATATTTAGTCTCAATCAAACAAATAAAGTTTTGTTTTTATGCGTACTGTGGAGATTCAATTTTACCTCGATAAAATTGCTTGATTCGGTAATTTATTTCACAATAATTGCTGATCAATTGGGATATGATAAAAACCCCACGCTAAGTCCATTTTAAAAATTGGCTTGGTCCTAGCCGCTCTTTATGAATTTGAAAATAAAAAAACTACTTTTTTATCCTAACTAGCGGGCAAACTTGACTAGTAATAATATATTTTTAAAGCCAAAAGCATATCCAAAGAACATAAATGTTAACACGAGATAAATTGTGAATGGGAATTCACGGTGAATCCATATTTTGCGCGCATTGCGTTACTATATTAGTGCATCCTCCGTAACAAGGCTATAAAAAGAGCGATTATATTAGAATAGAAAATTGAGGTAAGAATAAAGTTAATTAACCTTAAACACCTGAAAGCTGTACTCTCATAAATTAGTTTAAATGAAGAGTTCTTTTGATATAGATGAATGTGCTTCTATTCAATTTCTGTTGTGTCAGCGATTGTCTTTAAATTTTCACATAACAACTGTATTATTCCCTTCTTCCTTCCTAATCTATCTCTGACCGTTTTTGCCCGCAACTTTGTACGCACATGCCAAATTTCAGCTTCCTATGAAGGCAATACTTTACATCTGGACAGCTTCTGAGTCCTGTACAAAGCACAGGTCTGTCCCTGTATGGAGTATTGCAGCCACTTATGGGATGGTTCAGCTAAATACCTACCAGCTTGCTGCATTGGCCACGGTAGAACGCAAAAAAGTTTATAGGTGACGAGACGTTGGTGGCTCAGCTTCACAGCTCACAGTAGTGTTGCCTGCCTGTCGGTCTTCTACAGATTGTACTTTGGTGAGTGTGCACTGAAACTCCACAACCTGATCCCACCATCGCCCTTTTACTACCGGAATGCCAGACGCACTGCAGGGTACCACCCGTACTTGGTCGATATGCCAACTAGTCGTACCCAGCGCTTTTGCTCCATATTTATTACGCGCACAGCCAAAATTTGGAACTCTCTACCAACGTCTGTGTTCCCGTCCACATATAAACCGTCACCCTTCAAAGCAAGAGTGAACAGGCTTCTTCTGGGCAAGCTCGCTCCATCTTAGACCTCATCCATCGCTCTCCATCAGGCGTGATTATAGTCAAGAGCAAGCCCATTAAATAAAAAATAAAAAAGTAATTTCGTCTGTGCGTTAATGGCTGTCAGTCAGTAACTCACTCAGTAACTGAAGAATTTTATATCTTAGGATTTTGTAAAATGAAGAGTATTTCAATTCTATCTAAGAGATATCTACTCTAAGAGAGTAGAAGTAGACAAATAATCCCCATACATTTCCACACCTCTGGCCAAGCGACTTTTGTCAATATAATTTTATACTCCAGAAGATTATGATAAATAAACTACCATTTACTTCAACATAATCTCTGCTACCTTCTCTATCCTATTGAATTACATCCTAACAATCTTATAACAAACAGCCTCCCATTTCGCTCCGTTCCACTCTCGCTCCGCTGGTTCCGTAGCTCATCGGCCAGACAGACGCGTCTACAACACTCGCGACTGTCTGCGACGCCGCCGGCGACGTTTTCAAGAGCACCACTGCACTCGTTGAAAAATTAATATACCGCACGCATCGTCACTGTGTTGTGTGTGGCTGTGTTTGTTTGGTTGGTAGTGTATTTTAGTGTATCTTTAGGCTTGTAGGGGATGAGAAATAACTGAATGTTCATTGTAGCAAAGACTTCTATCGCGGTCATTGATTTAACGATCAGAGTTGATAATATTTTTTGCTGCACTGTTGCAAAATCTGAGGTATGTACAATAGCTTTTAATGCATGATGTTACAAAGCAGGGCTTGATAAATATTGCTGATTGCCAGAAGCATATATCATCGGTTGCAGTGAATGTCTTTAAGATGAAATGATAATAATAGGTAAAATAAGGAACAATATTTCATATTTGATAGATAGTTGATCCCAAAGTAAAAGCTGTTAATTGCACTCCCTTAAATAACCCTTTTACATGCCACATTATATAGAATCTTCGAATCAAGAAAATCAAAGCTCTGGTCCCAAAATTGAGGGATAACTATTAACTCCCCATAAATAGCGACAGGGGCCACCGATAACACCTTATCGAGTTGTTTAAGGGCGATATCGGGCCGATGATTGTGCCCTGCGGGCCACCGCTAGTTAATCAAACCTATTATAGTTCGCCTCAGACAGTGCCCTTAGAATTAAGTTATAATGACGACGTGATCTTCGTTATTGGGAATTATGATAGCCGATGGTTAACTATTGGCTCGATTAAATGATACTCTATCAGTAAGTTTTTTTTTTTTTCTCTATCTCTCTCTCTCTCTCTCTCTTTGTATATCGACTTACTTGTGCGTTATTTTATATTAAATCCAATCTTATAAATGTTTCTAATAACGATTTTGTGATGAAATGCTTCAGAAACATTCGCATGAACAAAATTTAAATTAACACTATCTTAGCAAAACTTAATACCAAACATAATATCGAGAAATTCGGACATACGAGCGGCCAGAATTAATTTAAACAGGTACCAACAATTCGTACAAATATACGGGTGGTGTAACGTTCAACCCTTATCCAAACATCGCCGTCGGTGACCAATAAACACGAAACAGAATTTAATATACACCACAACAAACGTACAACACACATACATATTTTCGTCGAAATAATACGACAGTAGTAATTGAATCGGCCTCAGGCATACTCGGGGTGCGTCGTTAACGTTCCTGGGGAGTATTCTGTACTGCTCTACCCTAGATATGCACTAGAATGCTACTACAAAACAAACGGTAGAACGAGACACCAAAATGGGAAGAAAGACAAGAGCGAGCAGGATGTAGATAGGGAAAGTGTTTATTATAAACAAAGGATAGAGTCTTATTGGTAGTAAGGTTTTAATAGACTATTGGACAAACGTGGGTGAAAATTTCACCTCGTATGAAGACACAAATTGTTAGAGGGTCCCTAATGCCGATGTTTAGACGATTTTGCTCTGAGCGTATTTAGATAGCCTTTGATGTTTTGTGGCGTTTGGGTTTGACCGTTAATTAAATGTAGATTGTATCTGCCTGTCCGGTTCAATCGTGTTTTTGGTTGTAGTTATATTCTTTTTGATGTATTGTTATCGGTTGATAGTTAATCCTTAGGATGGGGGATCTTAATGAAGTAGGATGTCGACTTCATTAGCTTTGTTTGAATACCATTTCTCTGGTCACGTGTTTCGTTGAGCGTAAGCTGCTTGAAAGCATGCGTTTTCATAATTGTTTTACCCTTCAACCTAATATGTACTCTATGGGCTCTATGATCACATATAATTTACCGGTGAATGTGATATTTCGATAAACATAAATCTCATTCCCATCATAACAATTCCAGGGTCCTACTGTGACACAGAAAATAATGGCCCCAATCGTTTCTTAGCACTCACTCCTTGTCAAAGAGCGATTGTCGACGATTGAGCGATGGACCCGTCAAAAGACCATTCGGTCGGCATACAATCCATCATAATACCCATTTCGCACACCCGACACCATTTTGTCAAGACCTTCCACTCCCCTTTATATTTCCCAAATTCTGGACTGCCAAGAGGAATTGCTTAGTGAGATGAGGGTCTGAAAACGTTGGACGGTTTCCGGATGAAATTATTTTCACTACTGGTCCAGTCTGACGTTTCGATCTGTTCCTAGATGGATTAATTTGATTATATCAGAACAGATGTTTCTTTGATGTATTAAATGCTATGGATTTTGGGGAGTCTATTATGGGATATTGCTTATTGAGATTGAATTGATTTCTTTAAAAAATAACAATGTTACCAAGTATCAATATTGTTTTTTTTTTGTGAATTAGTGTTGAAGACAGTAAAATCCCGGCAAGTGCGAGTCGGACTTGCACACAAAAGGTCCGTACCTTAATTTTTATTATTTGTTGTTATAGCGGCTGTTACGGTTCTTGAGACCCGCTGATAGACAAACGGACAGACGGACTGCGGTGGCTTAATAGGGTTCCGTTGGTTACAAATGTACGGAACCCTAATAAGTTAGGTTTCCGAATTGGAGCTAGAAACCTGGCAAAACCCTGTTTTAATTGCCAGAATGTCAAATTCTACTTTAATTTTATACTTTGAGACGTTTTCAGATTAAAGTAGAATTTGATAAATACTGACAAAATTCTTCATTCAGGAATCAGAGAATGACAGTAACTTTTGTCATCCTAATGAGACAGTTTTCTCTGATAAACCCATCGGTGCTTCACAATCCAGAACAATAGAACTATTAAGACAATAAAATCAGATTCACCTGATATCGCAGTAAGGGTCTGTCGGGAAAAACGGCCGCCCGTAAGGCAAAGCGGACGAATTTAATTATTCTATTCGGAAATGGACTAGTAAATTGAATGGAAGGTTGGAACAGGTATTTGTGGGAGATATCGGGTGTATCGAATCGACATACCTACGCTTGGCTAATTTAATTAGTTAAAGGGAAGTATTTTTGGAATTTTAGAGGAGTTCTTGGCTATATCTTCAAGGTTAAACAACGCTGGCCGAGGTCGGTCTGTAGATGGGCCGCCTATTGTATGTGTTTAAGTTTTCTTTGGTGTACAATAAAGTATATAAGAAATAATAATAATAAATAAATGGGTGTCCAACTTATCATAGAGACTCCGTGCCTCGGAAAACAAGTTAAACCGTTGTTTGCGGCTGTCATTTATAGATCTTTGGCAATCGTTACTTTAGGCTTTGCTTGAAACTGTAAAATAACAGTTTGTTTTTCCAGCTACTGCTAAGCATAGGTGTTTTTTTCATGTTTTTTAGATCTGTTGACGATCTACAATGCTGCGATTTACTTCATTTTGGGTCGCAACTTGAGCATCAACCCTTTCAGTATGCACGGTCAGCGTAATTTGACTGTATCTTTGATGTAATATTAGGTATTCTTCACTTTGTTTTGCTATGTGTTTGTAGTTGTTGTGTTGTATCTGTGTCGAATAAATTATTTCTATTCTATTCTTCTTCTTCTCGTGTGGGTAATAAGGTCTAACGACTCTAGTGTCAGAGTTTCTGAACCGTCTCATTGGCATCCGACATGGTTTAACGACCGCCATTTGGCGGCCGGGGCCTTCCGAAATCCGGAATCATCTTTTTATCAGACAATCAGGTGATTCAAGCCTGCAATGTCCTAGCCAAACTGGAAACAACTACACAAAGTATGCTTCCCGTGGGAATCGAACCCACGACCATCGGTCACAAGGCAAGCGCCTAAACCAGTCGATCACAGAGGCAGTAAATCTATTCTATTCATCAACAACCAAGTTTTGTCTATCCCCATAACCATAGACAATCCAAATAAAGCCTGCTAGCTAATTCTCCGCCGCGCAAATACCAAGCAGTGCAAACAGCCGTGCGATGCGTTTGATTACACCGCTGGCACGAGATTGTAGCCAATTGAGGAATACCAGCCTGATAGCATCGTCTTGTCAATGAGATATGAAGCTATTTCATCTACCTGTTGCGGTTTAGTACTTAGATTTGGTTATACCGTTGTTCTCCGGCCTATAGTATCGCCCACTGTTATATGGAACTTGCTAACGGGCATAATGTGAATGTACAGTCTGTGACCAACATTATCTAACCCACTTGACTATTAGCGTATAGTAGCCAAGTGGGTTAGACAATGTTGGTCACAGACCCTACTAATGGTATACTGTTGCTTTCCCTTTGGGCGAAGCAGGCGTAATAAGACAAGACAAGTTGTTCATTTGTAGAAACGTGAGTATACATAAAAGGAATGCAAGTTGTTCATAAAAAAAGATCAGCCATGTTCAGCCTTTGTGGCATAAAAATGTAGGTAAGAAGTCATTTAAATATCAAAATTATCATTAAAATGTCACTAGCTAAAAATTAATATTTAAATAATAAATCATATTAAATTATTCCAAAGTCTTATTATAAATGATCAAATTATAAAATGTCACAAAATAAGAATTCAATGACCATTAAAATTATTATTAAATTCTCACACAAGCTATAAATATATTTTTTTTAAATAAAATATTTGTATCGGTTTTTTTACCTTTTGACCACGACAGTCTTCCATAGAAGATGAACATTCTCGTGTCCCTACAGGCCGTCTTTAAAGAAAACCAAATATTTTTTTGCCTAGTATTTTCCCAACTACATTGGAGTCAGCTTCCAGTCGAACCGGATTCAGCTGAATACCAGTATTTTACGTATAGCGGCTGCGTTCCGGCCCTCCACAACCCATTAACTGGGTAACACTGTACTTCTTAGCAAGACTTGTGTCAAATTTACTGCCTTCTGACAATCCGTAACGACAGCCTAAGATCTACAAATGACAGCCGGGACCAACGGCTTAACGTACTTTTCTAGGCACGGAGGAAACTCGATGGATGTTAAGATGGTCACCCATCCACAGATCAAGCGTTGCTTAACCTTGAAGATTGATTTATTACTATGTAAGAACATTAATACACTGAATTTTTAAAGTGACGCACTGCACAAGTCGATGTGGTTTATGCAATGGCGGTCAAATTTTTAGTTCATACAAAAAGATACCTAGAAGGTCTTCCTGATTTCTGGTACTCATTAACTCGCCTTCAAACTATTCCCAAAGTCACACACTTGTTCGCCACAACATCTAACGATCTGTTTACTCCAGTGCCACACTATCGCTTGATCGCAGCTCACAACAGATTAGGAACTACACTTAGATCTTGGTCACAAACTCCTTTAGTTGATACTGAGATAAATTGTTTACACGGAATCTGTTTCTGGCTGGGTTCGTTTTTGTGCCAAAGAGTTTGAAAAGTGAAGTGGCTAATAGTGGCAAAATTCAAATGAATATAGTTATTGATGTCGTAGATTTTTCAGTTTCTATAGCAAAACTTGAAATTGTTATAATATTGCTTCACTAAACAGTGTACTATTATGTATTTATGATTGCATTGTTTGTATTTCCCTTATGTTGCACCTACCATATTGTCTCTGCAACCTTAAGGTCGACTGGTAGAGAATGTCTATGGCATTATGTCCACTTTTGTTCAGTGTTTTTACTAGTACATAAAGTTTTAATACGTTAACTCTCTCTTAAGTTTTTAACTAACTTTTTAGACATAAGTATATATTTTGCATATAAATACATATCAAGTTTCATTAAAACGGGTTTATTAATTTCCAAGAAAAGCAAGAACTCGCAAAGTTAGCATTAAATACTGCGAGGATTTAACGCTCTAAAATCACAATTTACCGAATATCGCGAATTACCAATGTTTATAAAGAATTTTACGTTTCTTCCAAATATATTAATATATTGATCTTTGTTTAAAAATACCTGTGGAAATCATAAAGTAACATTACAATTTTGTACGAAATCCTCCAGACTCCCCGAAAACTTGGAACAGCGAAGACGCTGACATCTTAATCAAAACTCCACCCCCGACCGAAAAATACAATAAATCAGAAACATGCAAATCCTGCTAATAACATGCACAAAACCGAAAACCATTTCACGGTGCCGAAGCGGGCTGAGCAGTAATCCAGGAATATTTTATACCAGTACGCAATGTGGGGGAGACGGACTCACGGGTGCTATTTCCATGCTGATGTTTAATAATTGATAATACCCCGCGAAAAACGCACGGGTACCGCACCCCGCGTATGGTTGTAGAGTTGCTGTTACCGAGCTGATTTTTTTTGTTGAGTTCTGTTGTGGACATGCATCAAAGAAAACGATTGATATAAATGTGTTGACAGAGTCTAATAAAATAACAGATACCAACACTTCGTTTTATTGTTACCTTTATCAATTTTGTACAAAATCGAATCTGATCTGCCCCCACACATTTTGCCAATTACTATTACATTATTTGCTAGGGACTGAGCTGTTAAATTTCAATTTCAATCAAATATTTCAGATAAAATAAAATCCATATAATGTTAGAAGATGTATGACTTAAAGCGACGATTGATATAAAAACCGGCCAAGTGCGAGTCGGATTCTCAAAAGTAGGGTTCCGTACCATAAACCAACATTATTTTGTATTATTTGTTATAGCGGTAATAGAAATACAAATCTGTGAAAATGCCAATAATCTGCCTGTTACGGTTCTTGAGATACAGCCTGCTGATAGACAGACGGACGCACAGCGGGTAATAGGGTTCCGTTGGTTACCCTTTGGGTACGAAACCCTGAAAACAGGCTTATCAAACAAAATCGTTTGGATGATCACTTTTTGTTCATTGTTTACTTAACTTGTAAATGTGAATAGTCACCCACCCCCTTACCCACTAATCAAATGCTAACCAAAAATACAGTCACACCAGCACAATCATCACACACTCTCCCACTCTATACAAATCCTCGCCTACCTGTTAGATAGCTGCCGGTATCGTATTATCAGCCTCCTCAACTTGTAAACTGAGCAACTCAATCGATAATCATCTGTATACCAACAAAATTTGCAAGAAGAACGCGCCAACATTTATACGTAATATAGTATGTATAATTTTGATTGAAACGTATGATACTCGTTGGGGTGATATGAGAATGGGGATGAATTCTGTATCTTTGTAAAGAATATTATGATTGGCAGTTACTGAGGAAGGGGTGTCAGTGGAGAAATCACAATGTTTTGTTTTACTTTTTTTCGTTATGGAAAAAAAGTCTTTTTAAAATGTCTCTTTTTTATTAAAAGATCTGAAGAAAGATTAGAAATTAGAAAGATTGAGAAGTATCAATGTTTATGCAAATTCGTTTAAGATCAATTTTTCTCTAAAATATATCAAAATCACTAGTAAAATAGACAGTGTCAAGAAAAAGTTGCAAGGAAAGAAAATGCTGCTCAAAATTATCTTAAGCCATCTCATAAACTTCGAACCGACATATTAATTTTTCCTGTCAAAGAAAAAAAAAACAAAATATTTTCCCGAGCACACATAACAGTCTTCTAATTATATTCGAAAATTCCTCACGTAATTCCAGAGATATTTTGACCTCGGCCTCTCCGAAGGCTTATTATTTTTCCACAGGTAATAAAATAAATGATTTTCCCTTTTTCATCACTAGGCAGTAATCCTGTTGAAGAGTCCCGACGCCAGTGTTCCCGTTTTATTTAACACCGTCGTCGGTAATAATTCCATCTGCATATATATCGGCCTTGAGAACGAGCCTAACATAGATTATTTGTTGAGGGATAAGAACGGCAGTACTTTGTCTTGAAACCCGCTTTTTGGGCCTCTCTGTGTTAAATTCGGGGTGAAAGATACGTCTTTTGCTACTCAAGACCTGACAAAAATGTTTGTTAAATTATTTCAGCGGTATCTTTTTGAATAAGTAAACGTTTTACGGGATTAAGGGACTGTGGTCTAAATAATTCATTGGTATGATGATAGAACGCCGTGCACAGGCTGTAAAAATGATATATCAACGAAATAATTTCTTATTTATTTATTTTATTATTTATGTACACACAGAAAAATAGTAAAATTTAACATTATAAATATAAGTACAAAGGTACTGCTTATTTCAAATGAAACCAAAGGTTCTTCAAAGGACCAGTAATAAATATTAGTTGGGTTATTAGCAACAAGTTGAATTCTAAACACAGTTTCTGGACCAGATTCACAGCAGTAGAAAACTGCCTGAAGCATCATAAACATATACCTAATTATAAGTTTTCCATGGAGAAGCACACAAAACATTAGATATTTAATCATTCTCTTACCTTCAAACTTAAAGTCCCAAAGGTTTTTCTTGCAAAATTTTCTTCCGCATCTTCACAGACCCTCTGCGATCTTTGCTACCCGGATAAGCGTGTCTCACCGCAATTGAAATGTTTATAGATACAATAATGCTCCCGGATCAATCCCCTGCCTTCCAAGGTGGTTGTTTAATTTATTTTTCCTAGATACCCCCGTGTTTGTAACATGGCGTCTTATTTGCAAGACCTTATTTGTGTATTTCGCTCCTTGTTTGAAATGCGGGTAAGAATAAATATGTTTTGATGGATCTTGGGTAAATGGGGAAGTGAATTAGGCACGTACGGTATTCCAGTTTTGTTTAAGAGCGCCAGTTGGGCTCTAAGTGTCCGTTTGGAACTGTTTAGGAGTAATTTTTATTATTCCGAATGAATTTTCACCTGTTGAATGTGTATGCAGATTTCGCTACAAAATTACTCTTCCTCCAAACTGACAAGTTTTGAAGTAGTTAAACACCATCAACCGACAATAAATCAAAGTATCTAACTAAAAAAAATCCATCTACCCTACTAACTTAAAAATAACATATTCAATACCCTCGTACTAGCCTGAAACGGGCTCGTTAAAAAAATATTGTATATATGTGCAAATTGGCAACGCGCGTTTTCGCTGAAGAGTCCTGATGAATAACTAATGAAGCGACCCTGCCTAATGACGATGCATTTATTCTGGCCGCGGTGAGAATGTTCGACTCTGGAAGTCGGCTTCATAAGTGGTAATTTTATTAGGAGCAGTATTCACTTTAATGTGTAGACCACACTTATCTTTGGAAATGTGCAGGGATTTGCCTGAACCCACGACTTAAACCTAGATATGATATTAGTTCGTAGGGTACATCTGAGGCTTTGGAAAGTGGCTGGTGTCGTGCCTTAAACCGATACTGTTATCATAACCATGATTTTTATGAAAATACTTACGAAAAAAAGAGCGTGATTAAACCTCGGATTATGTCGTCTATATAGATGACTTACTCGTAGACGCAAACTCTGATGAAGAATTGTCAATTTTAGACAACGGTAACAATTTTCATACGTTGACATCATTTCAAAATGTTGTCACCATTTATATAAAAACAGAAGCACTAATCATGAAGTGGACTTGAAAGAGGAATAGGAAATCCGCGCCAGCCTCCAAGTGTTAACGGCGTCTAAACACGAGAGCCACTCGTCACTTAGACGACACTTCACAAGCGAATCCTAGTGCGAAATATTAAATAAACGGGTAATTCTGTAATAGAAAATTAAACGTTAATCCAAATGTGGGAAAACTGACCAGATACAAATATGACACATTTTAATGCGAGGAACAAAGCTGGAGCAGGAGCAACCAAAGACGCAATTTCTACAGTCAAATAGAATACTCCATACAAGTTATAGAAACGACGCAAGATGGAAAAATTACATAGACTAATACAATTCGTTGCCTTGCTACCTTATTTTGAATTCAACTTCGGGTGTACCTTTCAATAAAGCACATGAAAAGGAAAAAAGCTCTCTTGCATTAAATAAATAACCTTTATATATTTTTATCGACTATCTGGCTATGCTGACATTAAACACTGTTTCATTATGTTTGTGTTTGAAAAAAGAAATTTGTAGTATTGATAAACATCTTCTCAGAAATCAAGCAGCAAATTAACAATCAAAACTACACTTTCCTCCAACTAAAAATGAAAACCAAACTTTACCCATCCCACAGAAACACAAATTCATATTCCTGCGACCCCTTTCAGTACCACTATCACTAACAAATCCTTTGAGTACTCAATCGTTAATACTGCTAATTCAAATCCTCTTACATTGTACTATAAGCAGTGATGCAGACGGGATCCCGGTCAATTATAAGCTTTGATCATAGTTGCGGATGCGATGACATGGGTTCACGGCTGACGGTAGCATGTGAGATCACTAGGTCAGAATATTCTTTGAGATTAACGCAAGAATGGATTGGCTTGTTGGAATTTTCGAGGGGCATGCATGAGATAAGAATGTTAATTGGGGTATGACTTATCACACGAAAATTAGTTTTCAATTAATATTGGTCTAAAGTATTCAGAAATTTCTGAAATTAACGGTAGCATGTACTATCACTAGATCAGAATATTCTTTTGCGATTAAAGCAGGAATGGCTTGTTTGGGTGCAGTAATGGATTAGCTTGTTGAGTTTTAGAGGGTATGGAAGATATATAAATTTTAAGTTGGGTTGTGATTCATCTGCTGTACGAATATTATTTTTTAATCATTTCTATTGGTCTATAAAATTCAACAATGGAAATCTCTGATATTGACAATAGCATGAAAGATAACTGACCTAGTTATCTTTCTAGGTCTAGGTTCTTTGGGACTAACCCAAGAAAGGATTAACTTTGGGAGGTGTGTGTAGATATACATTTTAGGTTGAATCTGTCCATTAATATATTTCCATTAATTTTATTGCATTTCTTATAATAGTAAAAGGTACTGAGATTACAAAGCAATAAAAGTAATCCATACCATCAATATGTTTACTTTTAATTGGATTAAATTGTGTGGCTTCTACGACTAGTCACGTTTTGCTTAGTAGCGCTGGTAGTTGTTTTTCTATGTTGTTTTTATTTTGTGCCGTTTTTTTTCATCTTTACAAGTATCTAACTAAAATGTTCTATATATTTTCCTGCCATAAAACAAACCAAGACTCCATTCATCATTACTCTCTTCAAATTCAACGTCCTTTTCATCACGATAACACAACAATTGCAAATTCTAGAAAACTCCCACCTTTCCTGAGAGATAGCGGCCAAACCCATCCGACCCGAGTCAGGCAAACCGTACCAATACATCATTCAAGTTCGCCGGGACTTTTTATGCCGGCGACATTATCAAAATTGTGGGGGTAGCCTCCTCCCGTATTTCTCCTTAATGAGGTTCTCCCACTGTCTCCCGATTTTACAACTGCCGATAACACGGTTACATTGAATAATTGTCGTAATTTAGTCTGCCTTGTTACGCAAAAACATGATACTTTGGGTTTTATTACGTATCGTTGCGGTGATAACGTGTATCGGGTATAGGGATTATTACCTGTGTTTTGGCTTCGGTCTAATTATGTGAGGGAAGTGGGATGGACTCTTTAGATGTGCGACTGGCGTTCTTATAGATGCGAATTACTCACTATGGTTGTATTGTATTTATTTATTTGTTAACATAGGTAAAGAAAATACAGATCTTATTTTTAATTAACAGAACGCAATGTTATGCCAGGAGGCAGGAGGACTAGTGTAATAGCTATCATATCAAAGAGATGTTGCTTAACCTCAATAGCGATCTAAATTAGCACGTTATATGCCGCTGCTGAACAAAAACCTCCCTCTCCCTTGTCTACAAACGTTTGTCTTCTAGTAAGACTCAAGTTCATATCATCTACCAATCAAAGACCAAAGATCATCAACGGCAGTCTTCATGTTCCCGCCATATCGCCAAATTTAGATGCCATCAGTCAAAATAGCGATAGCGAATACAAACTCAACTTACGTAATACCAACAATGTCTTTCTACGCGCCCGTCGAGACGAACCTTGTAAGTTACTAATGGGAGCGACTCGCGAACCACCTTTAATATCTACCTACCCGACAATTTTTCGCATTGGCCTACCTACCCTCATTTGAAACATGTTCGTCACTAATAGGCCACTTGTATGTTTTAATAACACGAATGTTCCTCTGTATCATTATAATATCGGAACGCGAATTTTTCAATGGTTTTTGTTGAGATTTTTCGTTAAAAGTGGATAGGTTTTTTTTTGCTTTGAGTAATGAGTTTTTTGCAGGATATTGTATGGATGATACACGTTTTAGTGACTATTTTACATTTTAAATGCACTTTCATTGAGAATCTGAAAATGTCCTAATTATTTTTGTATCTTATCTTATGATGCTTTCATTTGATCAAGATTTCCTTGACCACATGAGTACAACCGAACAGCCTTATACATAACTAATGCGTTATTCGAAAATAAACCTAAGAGCAAGTTTTATTTCCGCACCAATACCTAAAGTGGCAATAATAAAACTTCAAAACCATCCATAAAAATTGATCCAGATAACCGCTAAAACCAATTAAGCTACCAATCTAACTACAATAACTTAATATCGTTAAATACTATAATTTTTTTCATCCCCACCTGTCCCCCGCGGGCTTAATAAGGCGTTGGTCGTTTGACGCGAATTTTTACGCTACGGTCCTTCGCTGCGGAACCCCATTTTTATGGTTTTCATTAATGAAGATGGCTCCAGGGCTGATCGTTCGAGTCCCTGTAAAACCTTGATCATGGGGTGATGTTTAATGCCTATTATTTTTTAAGATTGCAACTTGTGCTGTAGGTATTGCGATTGCACTCTCATTTGAATGCCCCCGGGGGTATGGAAATCAATTGTTTTGCGAGTTTAGTGTTCTGATTCGCGTTTTTTTGCTCGGGTTTTGGAAATTTTGTCGAGTTTTTTTCTTTAGTTAAAATCGGATCAGGGGGCTACTCTCTATGCCCGAAGTCCGTAGTTGCGGTAACCTAACCTAAGGTTAGAGAGTAGGTAGCCCCCAGGGGAGCTAATTTATATTTTTTAGATCGTTCGCATTGCAGTCCCACACTGTCAAAAACACCTATGTTTTCCCTATTCTTTCACATTTACTGTCTCAGATATTATTTTGAGACTTGAATTTGATCGCTCATTAAGGCGGGGTTGCAGTACTTTTTAAGATTTTTGAACGTCTGAAAATCTAATTAATTATGAGTTTTTTAATAAATAAAAATTATTACATAAAATTTGATCATACCGCAAGTAAATCGTAAAGATAGAAACGCGATTTAGAATGATTGGCTCGATACTTTTTTTTATCAAACATGACACTAAATTACAATTTTAAACGTGTACTGCTAAGAGATTTTATCACGAAAATATATAAAAGTTATATCAATAGATAGAGCTTTTTATTTTGAAGTAAATGTTGAAACCATATGGTATTATTTCTTTATCAGTTTTCGCCAAGAAAAAAAAACAATCAAAATTTAGGCATTATTTCGCTCGCCGGACAGTCGCTGTTGTTCGTCAAAACACACAATACTGCAACCTCGCCTTAAGTGTGTACTTAATTTGGTCTTCTGTCCTATTTCTATTCTTCTTCTTACCGTGTGGACAGTGAGGTCCAACGACCCCATACACTCTATTTTCGGAGTTTCTAAACCGCCTCAAGGACCGTTGACATGGTTTAACGACCTTCGAATTCCTCAGTAAGCAAGCAGTATAACTGATATGTTAATGACCTCAATAACAAGGTAAACAGGGGAACACGTGTAAAGAAACCGGCCAAGTGCGATTCGGACACGCACATGAACGGTCCCGTACCATAAAACCTATTTTTCATTATGTTACAGCGGCAAAGAATTACACAATCTGTGAAAATTTCAACTGTCTACCTATAACGGTTCTTGAGATACAGCCCGCTGACAAGCAGACGGACGGCGGAGACTTAGTAATAGGGTTCCGTTGGTAAGCCTTTGGGTACGGAACTCTAAAAATCACTATCTTCCTTTAAGTCTATAACTAGAGAATATAACTCTGAATCCAGACGCACTGTAACTTACCATCCCTACCTTCTTGCTATTCCACGAATTCGCACTAAGCGTTTCCAAACGTTTATAATGCGCACAGCAAAAGAGTGAACTCTCTGCCTGTGTCTGTGTGTGTTTCCGAACGCTTACAACCCTAATATTTTCAAAGTTAGAGTAAACAGGCTCCTTCTGGGTAAGCTCGCTCCTTCGTAGACTTTGTCTCTGTCATCTCTGACCAAGACGAAAGTCAAGAGCAAACCCTTCTCAAATAAAAAAAATCCACAAATTTCTATTGCTCTCCAAAAGAAAATACATCGAAAATGCAATATAATATTTTTTGGTCCTTAGCTACCATGTTTACGCAAATAGGCTGTTGAAAATTTCTCCAGTCCTTCCAATTCAAGCCGCATAACAAATTGACCGTCAAAAAAACAAATTCAATATAAAGAAACGGCCTTTCAATTATTCACGAATTCGGAACGAGTCCCTGTCCACGGCAGATCTTTATTCAAATCTGATATAGGTATCGTAGAGCACGGAATCATAGTGTGGGCTGTAACAGAAGACGCCATTTTTATTTGTGTCTACAAAATATGCGTTGGGCTAAGTTTCGGCTGTCAAAGCCATGGTCAGAATTGCCATGAGCCGTCAATTTGTAAGCGGAGGCCTTTACCCTGCAGTGAAACTATTTGCCCATAATGCACTCGCTACGCTCTACTTTCAAACCTAGCTCCCTATAACCTTTTTTTTTACTGGGGGAAATCCTCATGGATGGGCGGAGGACATCCTGGGGCGGGCGGAGGGGTCTGTCAGACTCTTACTGACTAAAACCACCCCGGTGTTCCATCTCTCACCTAGCTCCCTGTAACCTAACCTAGCTAACTTTTTAATCTCTCTTCTATTGTTTAGCATTGCGTCTCAACTATGTCAAATGTTTATTTTTCTCACTGACGCGCTCGGTCTGTACCTATAGTTGTAAAAGTTCTGATGATGCATGCGATGTTCTGATATTAAGCAGTTGCCGTTGAGTTGTGTCTGTACTCTGTGGCAGCCATCTTAGCAGGTTTGCATCGCAAATCGGCACGCAGTTCTTTCGCACACTTCACCCCAATATTGCCAGTTTGATTGCTATTTTAATGCCTTCCCATCTTTTCCTTTGGTAAATTATCTTTCAAATTTTCGGATAATAAGCAGTGGACGGTGTTTTTTGGATAAATCGGAGGCAGCTGACGCGTCTTTTTTGTAAGGCTTGTTAGTGTTGTTAAATAAGAATATTTTGAAGTCTCCGTCGAGGTGGTGAATGGTTCGTTTGAATATTTTGTTTTTTAGGTCAAGAATTGATTTACATAAAGTATGCTTGTTTTGACGCTTTACCAGAAAAACAGGCTGATGTTATGTTTGGCTAAGACGACCCACTGACCGGTAAGTTTTCAATACCTACCTAAAGCAATTTGGTAGAACACTAGTCTTTTCTGCCGGTCGATTCTGTCGACATCTCACCGTGATCATTTAGGTGGAGTGAACGACAAGAGAGCTGTCATGCCATCTTGTTTGTGTGGTTTGACAGCTCACTTGTAGTTCACTTCGCCTGAGTTCACTTCGACATGTTTACAGATTCGTACCGCTGAAGTATCGCTCCCATAGTCTATCACACATAAACCATACATTTTCGAGGGTAATAAGTAGCTCGCATGAAACACGATACTAAACTTTTTAGTACAGAAAGAGTTTTTGTTATAAAATCAGCACATCCAGAGATAAACTATTTGACATACCTATAATTAACAAACACAATATAATAGTTAATTAGCATGTAATAACTAACACTTTAACATGTTCCTAAAATGAGGTCAAGCTAAATACCTCATCTAATGGTGTTTCAAAATCGATTTACTGTCTAGCAGTGCGATTCTGTAAACATGTCGAAGTGAACGACAAGTGAGCTGTCAAACTGTGGTTTGACAGCTCACTTGTCGTTCACTCCACCTAAGTGATCAAGGTGAGATGTGAACAAAATCGACCGGCTGTTTCCTTAGATTTAATATTCAACGTTCCTACTACCTACATTCTATTTTTTCTTCCATAAAACATTAGACGTCTGTCAGGTCCTCGGATGATGAATGTGCAAGCGATTGTTATTTCCTTTTGATCTTGATTAATTAGTGATTGCAAACAGAATGCGATATTACGACGCTGATGGGGCGCGATTACTCGTCAAATTGCTTGTTCAGGTTAATCTAAACATCGATACATTGGTGTTTGGGCGTGTTGAATAATTACTGAACAATTATGAGGATTGAATCTCGCTTTTGTGATCGTTTGTACAGGATTAGACGGTAATTAGAAACTCATATAAAATGTAAAAGAACTGTGGAGTAAAAATTAAAGTTGTAGGCGTTTGTTGTACTATATTTAGAACTTAATATCATACCTAGCCTTTTCCCAAATGTATTTGGCTTCCAGTCAAACCGGATTTAGCTGAATACCAGTATTTTACGTGGGGCGGCTGCTTACCAGACCTCCACAACCCATTAACTGGGTAACACGGTTCTCCTTGGCAAGACTGGTGTCAGATTTTCTGGCTTCTGACTATCCGTAACGACTGCCAAAGATCTCCAAATAACAGCCGGGACCAACAGCTTAACGTGCTCTCCGAGTCACGGAGGAAACTCGGTATATTAAGATGGTCTCCCATCCACAGACCTACCTCGACAAGCGTTGCTTAACCTTGAAGATCGACCTGTGTGACTGTTATTATTTAGCCTCGAGCTCCTCTTTTCTTGGACCAACAAGATGTTATGAGATATGAGGCCTTCTTGGCCATTGTTGACCTTCGCCGAAACTTCTAATAACCGCTGATGCCTTCCTAAAACTTAACTAGAGGTATCAATAACAACCGACCTTATCACACAATCGTCTCCAAACTCCCACGGACATAATCGCCTAGCGGTCTTTAAGTCAGTCTCCTCGAAAGGGGAGGGCGGGGTGATGGCATTTTTTTTTCGAGCCGTCACATAGATTGGATGACACTCGATCTCCCCACGAAATTAAAACAGCAGCGATGAGCCAAGCACGAAACGGCCGGGGAATTATTTTCCGTTGAGTGATTCTCGGCCATAAAATTTCTGATTGATCAATTCATCCGGTGTTTCCATTCCCTCATAATGAAGAGCACGTTGCCGGTCGACAATTTTTTTCCTCTATTCGTCCCCCGTCTCTATTTTTCCGCCTGTCTTCGCTTTAGTGGGTGTTTTATTAATTTCCTTCGCGTGTTTTTTCGGTCCTTGTCCCTTGATTTGCATTCGGTTTTTTCGATAGTCGAAAACAGATTTGGGGTATTTGTTCTTGTTCTGAATGTTTTTGTTTGCATTGGATTCGTATTAACAACGTTTCCTTTTGCTTCTTTTCTTTTAAAAATAAAATACCTACTTTATATTTAATCACGCGTCTATGATAAGATACCTTCCAAAGATCTACCTACAAGGTATGAAGATTATGATGAAGGTACATAAGATAGTCTCATAGACCGATTGATCGAATGATCGAATGACGATGAACGATTTCAAAGTAAAATACCGACATTATTTAATCGTATCTGGCTATACTATAAGAAGTCGACCGCAAGATATGTCTTCTTAGTTGGACACTCTTGTCAGAGTAAAAGAGAAAGAAAGAAAAATATTTGTTTGGGACTCGCACAATACACATAAAGTAAAATAAGTAAAACAATCTGTTAAAAAAAAAACAAACAACCGAATTGATAACCTCCTCCTTTTTGGGAAGTCGGTTAAAAATAAGTGGAGACAGCTACATCCTAAAATCATCTGCCTAGCCTTTTCCCAACTATATTGGGGTCGGTTTCCAGTCAAACCGGATTTAGCTGAATACCAGTATTTATGTGGAGCGGCTGCCTACCAGAACTCCACAACGACCACAACCCATTAACTGGGTAACAGGTACTCCTTGGCGAGACTGGTGTCAGATTTTCTGGCGTCTGACTATCCGTAACGACTGCCAAAGATCTCCAAATGACAGCCGGGACCAATAGCTTAACGTGCTTTCCGTGGCATGGAGAAAACTCGGTATGTTAAGATGGTCACCCATCCACAGACCAACCTCGGCAAGCATTGCTTAACCTTGAAGATCGACCTGTGCGGCTGTTATTAATTAGCCACGAGCTCCTCAGCTACATCCTAAAATACTAATACTTAATCAGTGCGAGGCCAAAAAGATGGTTGCACAGATGAGGTGCCTACTATAGAGAGATGTTCGGAGTGTCGTCAACTTTCCTGATATTTAGAAAAAGGTTAACGACACAGTGGTGTAGCTAGTCTCAAAAGGGCCCCCTATCAAACATCTTAGGAGAATTATTTTTTTAAACAAAATAGTCCTGTCTTGGCTGGTCGTAAAGGAGACGGCGGGACTAAATGTATAGCTTTGCGCATCTTTGGTCGCCGTATCAAAGACTAGCTGTCCCGTGCAACGTCGTCTGCACCACATTTTTCATTAGTGCTTCGCTCCTATTGGTCTTAGCGTGATGATATACAGCCTATAGCCTTCCTCGATAAATGGGCTATAAAACACTGAATTAATTTTTCGACTCGGACCTGTAGTTCCTGAGATTAGCGCCTTCAAGCAAACAAACGAACAAACTCTTCAGCTTATAATATTAGTACAGATACGGCTGATAGGACAGTAGCCTCTGAATCGACATATCTCTCGAAATAATCCACACAGCCTTACCACAAACAACTATCCACACCTTCACAATTACTTGTGAAAGTAATCCCTTATCCCTACAAACAAATCTCCATAAAGACAAAACATAAAACGCATCAAAAACTTTATCTCCAACTCTAAAGTTGTCACACGATCAGTTTCACGCAACCTCGTCCAAATAGCGAAGCGAATTTAACTGCCGGTCCTTCGCGATATTAAGAGGGAAAGGGGGGATAATGGACACCGATCCGACGGACAAAGCTTCGGCGGCCATCATTTCGGTCACATTTCATTTAAAACAACAATAAGGACGATAACGACTGTTCGGGTGGTCTGCGGACGATTTTGATCGTGTTTTCTTGCTTTTGTGTGTGTGTTGAAGAATTTTATTTGCTTAACAATTTATGTAAACACGTTTAATTAACAAATGAGAAAAACTAGCAGAAAAGATACAAAGATGATGGTTATTTTTACAAAAATCTCTTCCAGAATATCTGCGAAACGTTTTATATGTTTGTACTGAGTGGTAGATGTAAAGAAAAAGGTTGAGTTGTTTAATGTCCGCCAATAACTTGCTTGTTTCAAATAAAACAAAAATAAAAAACAGTACCTAATTAGTATTTCGTAGTTCTAACATCATTGAACTGGATTGAAATTCCTAATTCCTTACTTTCTAAATCATCATATTATGTATTAAAATGCAATATTATGTATTTGTTACCGGAAAATGGCAAACTCCGTAAGATCGTAAAATATCGCTTAAAATTGTAAAATATCGCGTGAAATTGTAAACTTTTTTTTCTAAATAAGACACGGAAAAATTGGAAACTATTGAATTTGGATGGGATATATTATAAATAAAACGATTTAATAATATTAAAATCAGAAATTATTATCTAATCAAGTTTTATTACAATCTTACGGAGTCTGCCATTTTCCGGTGACATATTCATTCATATAGATCTAATCCACTTCACTACCTATGATCTCTTAATCTTGTACCAATGTTTGAATAACTTCTCTCACAATTCCAACGGCACATTTTTCTTACGCAATTGAGCCATACCTCCTACTTCTTTCAAGTTTATTAAAAAGCTCCAAAAATATACCTGATCCGAACACCAATTCCCCCTCATTACGGGAGCCCATTCAATTTTAACGAGATCGTATACGCCGTAAAATGCCTTTGATGTTAATCTATAACGTGGCTCCTCGATCTACCGATAAATAACGAATAAACAAACAAAAGAAGGAAAAAGCGAAAGATGGGCCGTCTCGCCCCACTCTCCCCTCGGCATAATTTCATTATTTGCTACGAGCACATCACTTTAAAATATTCTCAATCTATACGAGTACAAGGAGCCGAGGCCGTTATTACCCACTAGCGCTTTTTTCACGGTTTCGTCGCTTTTGTTTTGACGGTTTGTTTTTTTAATGATTTAATTTTATGCATGACGATTTGCCTTTTGATTTTCTCATGTTCTTGATCCTTTTGGGTTTCGTGGTTAGTTCTCCAAGTGGTTGTGCGACTACATTTTATGTTGAAGAAGACAACGCAGATGTTGATGTGTCTTCTTCACCAGCAATTAATGACCTTTAGCAATATTATTTATTTATTTACCTAATACTTTACGCACACATATGTACAGAGGCGGCCTTAATGCCTTAGGCATTTTCTACCAGTCAAACTTTGGGTGCTGCAGAGAATAATAGTGGTAGGTGAAATATGGATAAAGAGGAACCAGAAGCGCGATTAATAGTAAAATTAATACAATGATAACTATATACATATAAACTATACAGACAATAAAATACTATAATATGCCATACAAAAACAAAATTGACTGCATCATCCGGTATTCTTAACGAATATAATCAATAGAAAATAATCACCTGCCTAGCCTTTTCCCAACAATATTGGGGTCACCTTCCAGTCAAACCGGATTCAGATGAATACCAGTATTTTACATGGAGCGACTGCCTACCTATAGGTAGGTATCTAATTCTTGGCAAGACTAGTGTCAGATTTTCTGGGTCAAAAATCAGTTTCCACGCATTTGTAGTTTAAGTAAATTAGCAAACTGCACTTAAAATCCTTAACGACGTAAGATGGTCGCCCATCCACAGACCGACCTCAAGTCAAGTGTTGCTTAACCTCGAAGACCGACCCATGCTGCTGTTATTATTTAGCCACGAGCTCCTGTATTAAATAATCAATTGGAATTAACATATAACCCGTCTGCCTTCAAAGCAAGAGTGAACAGGCATCTTCTGGGCAAGCTCGCTTCATCATAGACCTCATCCATCGCTTCCCATCAGGCGAGATTGTGGTCAAGAGCAAGCCCATTACTTAACAAAAAAAAAACAACGGGTTACATTCTGGGAGTGCCGGCAGAAGTGAAAACTTGAACATTAACGTAGTGCATTTTTGAATCATCCGTCTTACGAATTTTTGATCAGGTCACGTGTCCTGACGCAAGTTTAACATTTTATGCCCATCCCAAGAAAAGTGCTCAACGCCGCTAAAGAAATTTTCACTTAAAAACTGTCCAATACTAGCGTGCAAAAATCCTCGACAGTACTTACAAGTTAAAAGCTTATAAAAACTGTCCAATACTAGCGTGCAAAAATCCTCGACAGTACTTACAAGTTAAAAGCTTATAAAAACTGTCCAATACTAGCGTGCAAAAATCCTCGACAGTACTTACAAGTTAAAAGCTTATAAAAACTGTCCAATACTAGCGTGCAAAAATCCTCGACAGTACTTACAAGTTAAAAGCTTATAAAAACTGTCCAATACTAGCGTGCAAAAATCCTCGACAGTACTTACAAGTTAAAAGCTTATAAAAACTGTCCAATACTAGCGTGCAAAAATCCTCGACAGTACTTACAAGTTAAAAGCTTATAAAAACTGTCCAATACTAGCGTGCAAAAATCCTCGACAGTACTTACAAGTTAAAAGCTTATAAAAACTGTCCAATACTAGCGTGCAAAAATCCTCGACAGTACTTACAAGTTAAAAGCTTATAAAAACTGTCCAATACTAGCGTGCAAAAATCCTCGACAGTACTTACAAGTTAAAAGCTTATAAAAACTGTCCAATACTAGCGTGCAAAAATCCTCGACAGTACTTACAAGTTAAAAGCTTATAAAAACTGTCCAATACTAGCGTGCAAAAATCCTCGACAGTACTTACAAGTTAAAAGCTTATAAAAACTGTCCAATACTAGCGTGCAAAAATCCTCGACAGTACTTATAAGTTAAAAGCTTATAAAAACTGTCCAATACTAGCGTGCAAAAATCCTCGACAGTACTTAGAAGTTAAAAGCTTATAAAAACTGTCCAATACTAGCGTGCAAAAATCCTCGACAGTACTTACAAGTTAAAAGCTTATAAAAACTGTCCAATACTAGCGTGCAAAAATCCTCGACAGTACTTACAAGTTAAAAGCTTATAAAAACTGTCCAATACTAGCGTGCAAAAATCCTCGACAGTACTTACAAGTTAAAAGCTTATAAAAACTGTCCAATACTAGCGTGCAAAAATCCTCGACAGTACTTACAAGTTAAAAGCTTATAAAAACTGTCCAATACTAGCGTGCAAAAATCCTCGACAGTACTTACAAGTTAAAAGCTTATAAAAATACCCCAAATACTAACAAACGAATCGACGTTTTTTATGCGCATTTCACCTGTAGGTGTCGCGTCCCTCGAGGGGGAGACCGCTAAGAAAAGATGTGCTTTTGTCGTGTTTTTATTAGGGTCAGCTCAGACCGAGACGCGACGCGACGCGACGTTGCGAAAGAGCTACTCAAAATACAACTTTATATTCTACACGATAAGATACACTATATATACAAGTGGCGCATTGCTGCGGTGCAACGTATACTGACTTCTCACAGTGAAATGTGTATCTTATCGTATAGAATATAAAGTTGTATTTTGTCAACGTCTCGTGGCGTCGCGTCTCGGTTCTGAGCTGACCCTTAGAGAAAAACAATGATGAATTAGTGGGGACACGTTTATTAGTCGCGAGCGATTCTCTGTACAAGGGTCCTGTTGGAAATTAGAAACCAATTATATAGAGTGTTGGGGTTTTAATTTTATGTTAATTGATTTTTTTAGATGACTGCAGTTTTAGTGGAGCTCGTCGCTAAGTAATAACGGGCGCACAGGTCGATCCTCAAGGTTAAGCAACGCTTGCCGAGTTTGGTCTGTGGATGGGTGACCATCTTAATATACCGAGTTACCTCCAAGCCTCGAAAAGCACGTTAAGTTGTTGGTCCCGACTGTCATTTGGAGATCTTTGGCAGTCGTTACGGATAGTTAGAAGCCTGAAAATCTGACACCAGCCTTGCCAAGGATTACCGTGTTAACCAGTTGATGGATGGGTTGAGGAGGTCTGGTAGGCAGCCGCTTCACGTAAAAATACTGGTATTCAGCTGAATCCGGTTTGACTGGAAACCAACCCCAATATTGTTGTGAAAAGACTCGGCAGATGATGATGGATGGCATTTTTAAGCGCCATAATCACGGAGTAACAACCCTTGCAACAGTGATGGAAACTCGCAAATAAAAAGGTACATGGTAGCAATCCCGATATTAACTATTCTAATTTTAATGACTATGAAAGTTTCATGGAAATGGATTGTGAAACAGATGATTTAGGTACCTATAATGTACCAAATTACAGTTGTGTTTTGAAATTTAAAACGAAGACTAAAATCTCTGTTTCTCTGTCATGACACACAAGCGAGTCTCTCTTGTTTCAATTAAAAAGAGTTAAACATTTCCTTAAGTCAAAAAAACCGGCAAATTGAGAGTCACGCTCTTACACAAATAATTCCGTATTATAAAACGAAAAATACCTATACGTTTCTTGTATCCGAAGAAACCCGTTTTTTTTTTTTGTTTTAGCGGCGATTGAAATACACACTCTGAAAATTTTAATTGTCTACCTATTACGGTTCTTGAGATACAATTCGCTGACAGACAGATAGACGGACGGACAGTGGAGGTTTATTTATAAGGTTCCGTTGGTTCCTTAAAAGACCATTGATACAATTTTGTTACATTTTTTTTTAGTGTTGATAGGCATACGTTTGACCACTATCTGACCTGATGGTAAGCGATGATGCGGTCTTAGATGCAGCACGCTTGCCTAGAAGTAACCTATTCACTCTTGACTTAAAGACTCCCAGGTTGTAGCTATCAGGAAACACGTACTCGGGAATTACACTTCTTAGCTGTACGATTTCTTATTGAAATTAGTCTACTGCAACCAAACTGCAGTTTCATTGGCAAGGTTTAGCATACCACTCAAAACATCGCATGTTGCACACAAACACCTAAAAAGTTTAAAATAAAAAATGCCGAACCAAAACACAACACCGAATTTTATTTATATTTTACAGTTTCCACCAGACTATGGCCCTTGCAAAATTTATATTAACAAGGCGTGCGATATTGGAGTACATCATCGGGAGAGTTCGGGCGTTTCCGGGCAGGCGTTCTTCTTGGTAGGACAATGGAATTGATTTGGCAGGTGTCATGTGGTCAGTTAGTATAGGAAAGGTACTGTGTTATTTGTGCGTAGTAAATTATCAAATGAAGTCCTTTTTGAAAAGGACTCAAATATAAATTTTATAATGTAAGTAAAACAAGCGTGGTGTTAGTAATGATAAGATAAGATATTATAAATATATGAAATTTTTTTTCATTGTTTTTTTTTTAATTTATAATTGTGTGTTGTTGTTGTTGTTGTGCTCGCTCCATTGAAGACTTTGTCTCCGTCATCTCTGACCTGACTAGACTAGAGTTAAGTTAACAAACCCATCACAAATAAAAAACCAGACATAACTGCTCTTGACTTTCTTTTGGTTTTAATCCGGCCCGCAGAATTTTGTTGACATTCATGATCTTGAAAAAAAAAAACACTACGTAGTGAAGAAGCTTGTTGCGCGATACTTAAACCACAATTTTAATAGGCTTGTGTCCTGAAAAAATCTAATAAGTCCGTCAGTTAGATTATCAAAAAATATTTGACCCACGTGTTTTTTATTTTATTACGGGAACCAAAATTGACGAAGTTACGACGCTTTTAAAATTCTCAATACGTGACACCTTCGCATAATTTTTTGAGTCGTGACGTCACGAGCCCCCACTCCCGAGTTTTGATGCATTTTATCTTTGTCAATATTCATTGATTTACAAAACCAAAAAATACGTGTCCATTATTTTTCAGTACCCTAACTGACGGACTAAATAGTTTTGCAATTTGTGGATGATGGAATCTAGCCCATTTTTATTCTATTTCAAATCAACTGCCTCAGTTTCTAGCTATTGCAATGGCTAGAAAAAACACGCAAAATTCAGGTTGCTAGTACTAAATATTCGTCGTAAAAACCTATACATACATTCATCGTTATCGCCTAAACCGTAGTAGTTTCCCGAAGCAGTTTCCTAACGGAAAGGACTTTTCCGAGTACTTCATATCAGGAAACTGATGGGTAATAAATGTATTCTGAAATAAAACGTGGCTATGGCATTTGCACATACAATAATGAGCAAAAAAAACTCAGGCAATATTAATACATATAAATTGTGTAAAATATTGAAAACCAAACTGTCTATAAATTAAAATTTAACGTAAATACTGTTAAAAGTTGACAGTTTTTTTTTTTACTTGATATGGATTTGCTCTTGACTAGTCTTGGTCAGAGATGACAGAGACAAAGTCTACTATGGAGCGAGCTTACCCAGAAGTAGCCTGTTCACTCTAACTTTGAAAACTTTGTATTAACTGGCTATAACCAATTATAGTTCGCCGTTCTTAATTAAATGAACCTGGTTGTTTCCTACACTACACTTTTATTTAAAAAAAAAATATACCGACTTCTTTTTTTGGAAGTCTGTTATATTTTTTTTATTTTTCACTTTTCAGTAGTTTAGTGATACTTGGTCTACACAGAAATTGAAATAAGCGAAAATGCTCATATAATCAAAACTACTGAGCGAAACTGAATTACATTTTTGCGGGACCAAATTTTAATATATATAAATGTTTTTCTTTTTAGTTCGATGCGCCATACATGTATGACACAAATCGGATCAGAAACCTCGAAGTAATCGGAATAAAACAAGAAAAAAATACCCGCCGAATTAAGAACCTCCTCCTTTTTTGTTTGGAAGTCGGTTAAAAAAAACAGTGTTTTTTATAACTCTGATGATTTGAAATGATAAATCACTGTTTCCCATACCCTTGTTCTTAAACTATATGTAATATCCAGCCATGAGCCCAGTCTCATGACCATTATGTCACTGTATCTTACAAAAAAAAAATACCATCCAATTGCTCACCAACAAACACTTTTACAAAACAACGTCTGTATCAAGAAAACCTGCCAGTTAATAAACAATAGCTTACTACACGAACAAGTCATATCGTTCAGAACAGGCGAGACGTGTTCGTTAATATGAAAATTAGCCGGAATGAGGCGCTCCAGGAAATTGGCTGCACCTCCGCGTTACAGCGCCGGCCTCGTAGCTATGCCTCGATAGTGCAGGATTTTGTACCAGGCTTCCAGATTATACGAGGAGTCTTCGGGGACTGTATGGTAGTTTAGATTTCGCATGTGGACTATGTATGTAAGATAATTTAAAATCTATGCATCGATGGTACCAGGCGTACAAGCAGTAACATAATTATGTAGACTGAGATGATTGACTTTTTCAATGTCCGAAAAAGGTTTATGAAAAGGATATAAAATTTTTACTTATTTAATACTAGTCACTTTTTATAAAATGAGTAATAATTTGCCCATATACTGAAAATAAACTTATTCTAGTTAGAAACAGACGTTAACTAGAAACCCTTCAAAGCGTGCATTTCAGAAACTCTATGACAATATTTCGTCGATTTTTCCCTGTACAAAAAACTAATAACACCCACTTTTACGCGGAAAAGCAACAGCAACTAATTTAAAATTTCCTTCGAAACATTCATTAAAATCCTAAACAAAAAACTGGACCGACAACCTAAAAATATATCAAAGTATCTCGCCTCTTCCGAGAGAAAAACGGTTTCCCATAACGTTTACCAAGAAAAATTACATATACGGAACTAAAGCGTCACAAAGTGTACGAAGAACAATGTAGTTACGTCGTTTTTCTTTTGAAAGCGGCGCAGAACGGCCTTAATGGCTCGCTTTGACTTACTAGATGGAATTTTTAATGCAATAATTTCGATAATTTATCGCTAGATAGCGCTCCTTTGTGGCAGGGGCGGTGGGGGTGGGAACACAAATTGGTTTTCTTTTTATCAGTAAACATTAGAGTGGCCGACTCGATTGACCTCCGGCTGTTGTGAAACACGGATGGAGAAGATGTTCAGCTTTTTTTTATTTTAGCTGTGTTTGTAGGTCGCGTCGGTGACATACTTGCATCATCAACAAGATCTTGAACTATTAATCCTAACTAAGGGACATTGTTTTTTAACTGTTCACGTCTTATCAGCTGACCGGATTTGGATGAAATTTGGCACATGTTAAAAAGATTCCGGGATAAAAAGCATCCTTTTTAACCCTGGATTAAAAAGGATGCTTTTTATGCCGGAAGTATGTTTCTTTCGGACTGATCGACTCCTTGACAATCTTCAGCACAAATACCTTTTTTTCTTTTATGGTTGTTAAGTCCATCGAAAAGTTGTCGGGCGCTGTCAGCGATAAGACCGCCATTTTACCCTTAGAATTAAGTTAGTGTAGGAGAGTTGTTTAGTTTACAGTATTAGTAGATTATGCACCGAAGGGATAAAGAGTGTCTTATGTCACGGGCGGCATATTAAATCCCGATCACAATGAAGCATTCCAGAGTTAACCCCCGAGTGACGCGAGGGAGTTTAGAGTTAAACTCACGAGCAAAGCGAGGGAATAAATACAAGAATCCTAAATGCAGCGAGGGATTCAAGCTAGCCCATGGCAAAGACACCTGTATTCCTGAGGAGCATACTCTACTTTTCACACCTACTGCGAGAAAATTGTACTCTTGCCATAATAAGAGGTGGTAAGCGTCGGCCTCCACTGCTAGGGGTAGGTCAAGCGTCCGTAGCTGTGGCTCCAGCCCACCGGCAATAATATTGTAATGAATTTCATTATAACCCAATAATGCAATAAAATAACCCAAAAATGCAAAATGCAATAATGTGATGTTCGATTTGACGTTTTCATGCAGAAGGTATGAAAAGTATATTCTATATGGCTAAATATTGGTGCAGCCTATTGACAGAAAGTTTTTGAGTATCGAAGGGTCCAACTTCTAATTCGGATCCCAGGCCCCCTTGCCAATGTGTCCCAAAACTCTAGCATTCAATTCAAAAGCGTCACTTTTGAGGCTCCACAGCGCCCGTAATTAAATACGTGACGTTATTTAGCCCTGGCTCTCCGGTAATTTGCGGTAATGGAAAGATGCCCGCAACGATTTCGCGAACGGTTCAGCGTTTATTTTTTTCATATTAAAAATAATATCCCATGTTCAAGTTAGCGGAAAATTCTGTTTGTGCTGTATTGTTTTGAAGTAATGGCGTTTTGTTTGGGATGTCTTTGGCTCTTTCTGACTGTAAATTGCCTTCGAAAGCCTTGTTATAAATTCGCAAAGCAAAAAAAAAATAAGTTGTCTTCCGTGACGCACATTTTCACTAAATTGTGATTGCATGATTTTCAACAAACATATACCGTATATCAAAACTTGCTTGTCAATTTGTAAATTAGAATCACAAATTAATTTAGGCACAGAAATCAACTGGACATTCTCACGCAAATGTATAATATCACATTAATTGGGTAACTACAAGAATAGAGGAAGACCAAAGAAAACATTGTAGGATTGCGGAAATGAGAATTTGGCTACAGAAGACAAAAGTAACCACAGCGGGTCTAAAAGGCCACTTTACTAGAATCAGCCAGTACGTCAATCAACCCGAAACTGTCAAATTTTCCCAATCAACCTTGAACCTAATGCATTAGCGATAAAGATGAAAATGAAAGATTAATATTATGATCATAAAATGACTCTACTAAAGTAGCCTTTTTAAACCCGCTGATACTGTTCATAGTGTTTGAAAGAAAAGACCTTCCCAATTAACTATAACCTGAAGGCTTCAAGACTTAATAGGTTACTTAAAGGCAAGCGTGTTCCATCGTCGACCACGATATCACTTACCATCAGTTGAGATTGTGGACAAACGCAAGCCTATCAATTATAAGTCGTAGAAGTCAAGTCAAATCTATACTAATATTATAAAGCAGAAGAGTTTGTTTGTTTGTTTGGTTGAACGCGCTAATCTCAGGAACCGATTTGAAAAATTATTTCAGTTTTAGATAGCCCATTTATCGAGGAAGGTTATAGACTATATATCATTACGCTAAGACAAACAGGAGCGGAGCAATAATGGAAAATGTGACGCAGACGAAGTTGCGCGGGTCAGCTAGTATTATTATAAAGGTCATTTATTCTATTTAGGTTGAGTGCCAGCACTTTTTGAACGTCAACGTTTACAAGTAGACAGTCCCCCAAAAACCCGTCACCACTTCCTAGTGTTTTAGCTGGGAAGAAGAAGTGGCCAAGAAACTCCACAGAAACTCGTAGATACGCTGATATTAACCCAACCAAAAAAAAATCAAAGCCTTCAAAGCTACGATACAAAATCTTTAAAGCCATCAGCATTATGTTAGGTTGTGTAGACAAAATGGCTCCGTGCCAGGATATCGGCCCGACCGTGTGCGCTGCTTAGATACCGTCGTATTAACTATATGATGAGATAATTTGATACCCCATTTGAAAAAGGAAGATAAAAATATTGGACTCTTGTCTTTTGGCTAGGGCTTGTCATGTTTTCAAGGTGCCATCGTGAAACAAGCACTAAAATAATATTAATATTAAACATACTATAAATTCAACCGAAATCGACACTTAAAAATTAAATATTCAATCAATGCCGAAGACATCTATCTATACTTATAATAAATCTGTAGAGAGGTCAATTCTGTACATGAAATATATTTCCAAAATAACTATCAGGGGGTGATTAGGGATCAATACTGATGCCAAAAATGCAATCAGTAAAATTTTTGTCTGTCTGTCTGTCTGTATAACCGTTATAGAAACAAAAACTACTCGACGGATTTTAACGAAACTTGGTATAATTATTTTTCATACTCCTGAGCTGGTTATAGTATACTTTTCATACGCTACAATCAATAGAAAAAATGAAAAAAAAAAAAATTTAAATGTGAAAGTTTGGTTGTTTGTTACTCAATCACGCCAGAACGGCTTAACGGATCTTAATGAAATTTAGAACAAAGATAGATTATAGTCTGGAATAGCACATAAGCTACTTTTGATCCCGAGAACATGTTCCCTAGGGATCACACGGGCGAAGCCGCTGGCAGAAGCTAGTTTAAAATAATTGCTTTACGTATGGTTACTTGACTCTTCTGTAACCTGTTTTATCAGTTTTAATGCCCACACCAATTTATTACCACAATAAATACTGATCTGAAAACAGCAGTAAAAATGGCCAATTACTTTCTAATTTAAAATTTCAATAAAACAAAAATCCCAACCCGCCTTGAACAAGCATGATGATTTACTCTCGTGCCTTCTCTGTATAAGAAGCCTTTGCCTCTCAGTGGGACAGTAACAAGCTGGTATTTTAACTATGCAAATATAAACCCAAACGAATACCCACCATTTCTTACCCCAAAACTCCCTGAGTGCCAAAATAACAAAGTGTTCGCCATTAGAATAACTAAATAAGTTTTTAATCCGAGCTAAAGTATTGGTCATAATATTCAGAGGACGCTCCCGATAACGTTGGTTGGCAGACCGCCAGCTCAGAACGTGGTGTATTGTGTTCGTGTATTAACATAATGTCGCTCATATTTTTGCTTTAGAAGCAAACGGATGATCTGCAGTAAGTTATGGATAGAGGGTGAGGTAGGAAAGTGAATGAAAATGGTGGAAACTTGAAAGGATTAAGGTAATAACGAGATCCTCGTATTAAGCCTAGAAGTTACCCAATACTTTCGAATCAAACCTGAAACAATTATACCTCTAATAATAATTAGATTACAGTGAAAGTAAATAGCTAACTGATTAAACAAGTTTATCGAACTATTAATAAATCAATGGTTAGGTAAAATCCGAAATTTTTAAAACAGATATTAATAAAAAAGAGACTTAATAAAATTACTAACCCTGCCACAGAAAGCATCTTCCTTTATTATCAAAGCTAATCAACTGCCTAATTCAAATCATTCAACTCCAAAAAATTTATTGACGAAAAACAAATTCAAAAGGAGAATGCCCACGGCACTATGGACAAATGTACTCAATTCAACATTGTTGTGTCTTCATAAAATCATCTTTAAAATACTTGATGGCATGTCTAAATACTACCTCAAAAGATTTAACACAAACTACAACGGCATTTCTGAGATATTTACGAAAATGAAATTACTATTTTGAGGTTATGTTCGACCAAATATTAGTTGAAAAAAGCTATTTAAAAGGGTCTGAATGAGTTTACGGGTGAGCTTGGTATCTTTGAAGCATAATTTGTGTAAAATCTGTAACGTTTTACCTCACCAAGTCTTACTGATTTAGATTTTGCGCATTTTTAAATCACATGCCCGCTTTTCATGAAATTGCAAAGCATAGAAGAAATCATTACTAAAATAGTCAATCGCTCTGTGTTATTGTCTAGATCCTACTCAAATCATAGATGTGGTAGGTATCATGAAATGGTCTTTGTAAGTAGAGAGAGAAGGTAAAACACACAACACCAAATACAACAAATAAAAGAACGATTACTTCTTAAACTTGTATTTTATTCTTCTAAAATTATGTTATCCAAAAATAGTGCTGGAACACTAACATTGTCATAACGTGCCCAGCTCAAATACCACACTATGCACATTACATGCACACAACAACCTACAGTTCTTTTTCCTACAAGGCAAGAACAATAGTATCCTACTATAGCGCCTAATGTATCTCTTACATTTTCATATTTATTTACTAAAATATAACTATAAAATGTTCTACTAGACACATGCCTCGATTTTATTCTTCCTCTTACTAAATAATTATTAGTTCCAAATACTAAAATTCTGTGCAACTGCAATCTTAAATGATACTACACACAATTCATTCATATCCTCGAATACACTTAAGTGATTGAAAAAAATAATCCTAGTAAATAAGTTAGTTATTACCAACACATCAGTAGAAGGTTTCTACCTATATAGGCTATGTTACAATCCAGTAACCCAATGTTGAGGTGAGGAACTAACACACAGACATGGATTGTACTTGTGTCCTCTAAGATTTGTTATATGGTACGTAAACATAAAGCGCAGTTCTTAACAAAAAAAATCCTACTACGTTAAAAATACAATATGCATTCTTACCGGTGTTGGTGAGATCCAGACTCGTAAAATGTCCATGATGTTATTCGGAATCTCCGACAACATGTGTCTGCGCCTAAGTGGCGTTAATCTCAAAGAGCAGTTGAGACATTGCATCACAGTCGCACTCGCCATGATCACAACTCAAAAAGTCCGGCTTTTTGTAATAAACAATACACACGGTGCAGTGGCGTTTTAAAAATATGTTTATTTTCAATGGGTTGGCAGCAGTAATGGAGGAACTAAAAGGCTCGACTCGAAGCACAACGTACCAAAACCAGCAGAAATAACAGTATTTTATTGCAAAAATATGACAGACGCGCAATAAACGTCAAATAAGGTTGTACCCATACTGATGAAATATCGATTTTTGATCGATTTCCGTAAACCAGCCAGTGGTATTTCACAAATACAACTTAGCACCGATGTCGCCGTTTACAACCACTGATATTGATAATGCCAGCAACTACTTGTGATTTAGAACTCAGTTATTACTTTACAATAAAAGATTGAACAATCAATACAAAATCGATATCATTTTATTTTATGTAGGTAGGTACGCACACTACCCGCAATAGAAAAAATGGACATCCCTCGTATTGACAGTCGGTAGTAAAAAATGGCGTACTATAACGTCGGAAACATAAAAGTACTAATTATTTTTCAAAAAACTATCCCATTTTAAATATCAATCAAAATCTTTTTTAAAAACATTTTTTTTTTTTTAATATTTCATGCCGTTTAAGGTTTTGAGACACAAGTAATTTATCAAGAGTACTGTTCATGGGCAATCTCTTTTCTTTCAAAAACTTTTTAAAACGCTCGATGCTCCGATACGTTAAAAATAGCGAAGTAGCACCGAACGTTTCATTTTCCAAACTTTTAATCTCAAGTGGCCGTGCAAGAAAAATGGCTGCGTTAAGGAAATCGCCGGATTCACCTATTATCAACTCCTATTCGGATAAAGGTGTGTTCACGGATATTAGGACCAAGAATCCAAGTGATGTTTTCTAATGATTAGGTCGTCTCTTCCGAAAATTCATGAATCCGTTGGAATCCAACGGCAAAATAGTTGAGAAAAGGCTAAGCAGATGATGAGGTAGGTACGTCTCTTCCAATGTTGCGGAATCATTCATAAGAGTTATTGCGGCCCTAGAAGACACCGGACATTTGATGGAACGCGAGTGGTTTTTAGTCAATGAGAGTCTGTCTGGCAGCTCCGCCCAGAGCGGGAGGAATATCAATGATTTCCCATGCAAAACAAAGGAAACTACTTCTCTTAAAGATTCTTCTTTGACAAATACCTCTCATTAAGCCAATATGTTCTTCTTATTCAAAAACCAGAACTCTCCATCTGGGCTGCCAAATTTTTGCAGATAACGGGGATTTCGAAATCCATTTTCATAAGCATATATGAGCATGCTATCACTACATAGTATAAAACAAAGTCGCTTTATCTGTCCCTATATCCCTATGTATGCTTATATCTTTAAAACTACGCAACGGATTTTGATGCGGTTTTCTTTTAATAGATAGAGTGATTGAAGAGGAAGGTTTATATGTATAATAACATCCATTGCACTCGTGCGAAGCCGGGGCGGGTTGCCAGTATACAATAAACTGTTGGCCATAATGAGGTTAACAAACCACAGAATGACGATTCGAAAAGACTACTAATCTAAATAGTGCTTTTTAACTGACTTCAGATACAATCTGTAAAAAGTAACTTTTAGGCTGCATTTTCAGAGATGCGATGAATAGGGAATATGCACAAAAAAAAAAATTATCTAAACAGTTTATCTAAAATATACAAAAATACATTACTAACAGTGGAAATAGAATCAAAATTGCTCGAAAAACAAGCGAGATATCATTAGTTTAAACAAATACGTCTGTCCCTCTCGCGAAAACGCTGTTTTCTATGGCAGTTGTATAGACGTCACGTAATGTGACATCAAATTCCATGTCGGACTTCTTGTTCTAATGATAATCTTTGAAGCGTTATAACTTCATCGCTGATGAAGATATTTAAAAAATATTTTCTTGAGTGTTTACTGGAGCTTATAAGTAATTCATTTTGTAAATAAAAAAATCGCGTGCATATTCCCTATTCCCTACATCTTGACAAGTTTTTGACACTGTTTCTCGCTGAGATAAGGTTGCATCTCTAATAAAGAAATTAATCTCAACAAATTACTGCCCCAAGTAAAAATCACCTTATACACACCTTAATCCAATCTTAAGCAAAATATTTGTACACTTCACAATTATAGCGTAACTTTTGAGCTTAACTGTAAACGCGACTTAATCCGCGAGCAAATCCACATCCTACCAACACCCTGCATAAGAGATACTCACCTTGAAGAAGGGAAGATAAAGTTGAGTTTTGAATGGAGAAGTGAAGGTGGTTATACCCAGCGATACGAGACGAATTGTTGCAGAAGAGTCATAAAAACTAAGATATTAATGTATCGCGGGAGGCATTAGCCGGTCGCTGGATCGATTCCTATGCATAAAAAATGCTAATGGTCCTGAAGAGAGTAAGTAACGCCGGAGTTGGCTGATTTATGCCGGGAGTTTGGCAACTATTCGCGGTTCGATGTCGCACCCTGGTGTTTTTAGGACAGGTGGACCTTAGAAGTTGTGAAGAAGGCGTTAACGGTCGCTGGAAAATTTTCTTTTGTTATCTTTTTGGAGTAGCGTTTTGTGTGTCGGTCAGGGTTTTTTGGAGTATTGATGGGGATATTCTGAACAAGCTTTTGCTTGAGGCTTCACTCGCAATGATGGAGCCTATATCGCAATATCTCCAGCATCCTTTGTACCTTTGTGCCAATATTCAACAATAACGGTTCGCCTATTTAGGAACAAACAGCTTTCCCATTTATAGTATTATTTAGGGTTAAAATAACAGCCTAATTGTGAAAATTATTGTTGAGTTGTATGTTGTGAATACGGATCTTAAAACAGATCACCTATTTCACGTTTAACGTGCGACGGCAAGAGGAGGAAAAGTAATTGATAATCTATACTAATATAAAGAGGTAACATTTGTTTGTAAGTTTGTATGTTTGTAAGTTTGTATGTAGGGGGTAATCTCAGGAACTACTGGTCCGATTTGAAAAATTATTTCAGGGTAAGATAGCCCATTTATCAAGTGAGGTTATAGGCTATATATCATCACGCTAAGACAAATAGGAGCGGAGCAGTAATGGAAAATGTGACGCAGACGAAGTTGCGCGGGTCAGCTAGTTTTTTTATAAAAGTGCAATTTTGACCCCGATAGTGTTTTTTCAAGTAAAAGTTCTTGTTTATTTATACAAGAGAAGTTTTCAAGTTTTTACAAGGGTTCATAATCGCTGCATATTAGCTCTAAAACATCCCATTTTAAAGAACGCACTCAAGTACCAACCACCCTATGTGTATGATGATGACAAGTCTTCACGCAATAACCAACCAATGATGGTTTAGATCCTATGCACTATGCAACTGTCCGAATTAATATACATTTGTCACTTTTTTTACAGGAATATCCTTACAGTTCTGGAATGAGGATTGAAAAACTTAGATACAAAGTAACTTTGAGGCAAAGACTTGTATGTTTAATGGCTAAGGTCGTTTTGTACTTTGTAGAATCGGTTCAGCCGGAGTTTTTCATTAAGTATCTAGTGTTTATTCTTTATTTTTCATGCAGTAATTTAATTAAATACACTGAAGAAGTTTTTTGATTAATAGGACGTAAATAAACAAATTTTGAAAAAAATCGGCAAAAACAACTAAGTAGCCTCTACAACAAATGCTACGGCGTAGCATATACGCGTAGCGGTCGTAGGTCGTAGCAGGAGCCTACGAACTTTCTACGAATACATTTTGTCTGACTTCTGTCAAGCTTAGGTACTTTACTTGCTTATGAGAAGTAATAGAACTTTTGCAGGTATATTTATGCGTTTATTAAACTCTTCAAGACTTTTTTTTTTTCAAGTTTCCAGTAAGTTTTCTCAAAGGCTACAGTGTGATTTTCAAAGCGATTAATATAAAACACCACGCTATCACTGATAACAGATTTACTAGTATGACTTAAATCTTAAGAAGAATAAACTCATATTTTCAGTATCTCTTAACAAATCAGCCTACGATAACTTTGCCGAGCCAAATCCCTTTAAACACAACTTACGACTACGCGCGCCATCTAGCGGCGAGTAGCGTTACTAACTTTAATAACGTGTCGACTTACAGGATTTAATTCAAAATAACTAGCGTTCCACCTTGATAGGTTTATGTACGAAGTTTTGTTGCTTTCTATTAATTATTATACGGTCGAAATATGTTGGTTTTGTGATGGTGCAGGTTTCCTTTAGTTGTTATTAGTAGGTGTTAGACTTCGATAACTACAGGTGTTTTATAATTACATAGATGTCGATCAGTTATAAATTGATAGTTTGAAATTTTGAGGACCTACATTAATGTCAAGTTAATGTAAAATTATGTTTAAATCAGGAATTCAATATGTCCAAGTAATGCAAATACGCGTTCTAATGTCTCTTATTAGCTTTTTGGGCAACACGAGCAATACTTACATTCAAAAATAATCGTTTCTCACTAGAAATTAAATTAAATACTAAATTAAAACTTTACTAACATTCAAAATAGGTACAATTCATCTAACCTAATCAAAAAGCTATTAACAAATTTACGTATTTTTGAATATAGTGTTAAACTATCTTAATTAAAAATCAACGAAAAAGAGAGAGTAAAACTCGATGTTTGTATTAGTAATAACTGTAGTAATTATTGATACTCTATTAAGTAAACTCAACCTTCTCTCAGATTTTCAGCCTTATTTCATATTCTACGCAAATCATTTTAACGAAATTCCAAAAAGATAAACTAAAATACAAATCTCGTAGCTACCTATAAAAACTGACCGCCCGCTCTTAATCCAAAGGCGATTTTCCTTTTTAATCCTACTGCGAAAATTTTATATAAACGCTTACCATCCACCAATCTTTTATACAAACGCATCATTAACATTCCACCCGAGGAAGAATTAAAATGAAAAAACACAAACAATTATTTGAATACATGCACCGCACTGGCAATCTTTGCGGGGCCTCTTTGGTCACGTAAAACAAAATGGCGAAAAAAAGAAATTTATACATATCTGGCTGGGACACCGATCGCGATACACGGAGGTACGCGGGTTGAATAATTTAATTTTTTTTCATAATATTATTATTTTATTAAATATGGTGGATAACCCTGCGTCCGCGCGAGGGGGCCCCTTAGACACCCACCTTCGCTTAATTGTTCGAGGCTCAGCTATGTGTGTACCTATCAGGAATTTTAATACGAAACCACTGTAAGCCCCGGCTCTTATTTTTGTTTTAGGTTTTGTTTGTGAATTTGCATTTATAATTTATTTTTTGGTATCAAGGTTTTTGTTTAGATGTTGTGACTGTTAGATAGGTTTGTGATTACTGCTTCCTGTAGACTAACTTCTTTTTCCTATGCCGTTTGTCGCATTTTCTTAGCAGTCCAGGCTCCTTACCCTTCTTTTCCACTAAGCGCCATTTTGTGCGATATCATCTCGTCGAGATGAGCTTCTTTCAGACCTTGTTAAATCGTAGTCAATGTTAAATCATGTTACGTTTTGCTTTTGTAAACTCAATTAAATGTAAACAAAAATCATCTTATGAAAACTCTGATTAAAAATCATACCATCCAACTTAACCCATATTTCAACAATTTGAACCTTCAAAAAATCCTTTTTTTTTTTCGAAAAAACTGCCGGGCCATATTTTAGGCGTGAAATTCGATGCCATTATCGCGTCGCGTAGGCTACGCTTCGGAACTGTCGGAGGTTTACGTCGTCTGAATTTATGCCCGCCCCGCTGTGACCACAGCGTGCGAGTTGGTCACACTGTGGGGTGCCAGTGACGGGGACAAGCTTGCAAATAAACACCTCCGTTTTTTGAGGGTTAAGTCACGTTACTTATATGTCTATTTTTGTGATGAAAGAAAAGATCTTATCTCTAAAAATGTCTTCACAATACCCGTGGTGTTTAGCAACTGGGGTTACCCGAGTTGTTAACAACCCTTCGTGCCTATTGACTTAGCTCTGGTCTATCTCTTGCTTGATAAAAAGCAAGCTTACTCCTTCGCTGCTCTTTTCTGATTAATTTCGTTGCAGGAACCGATACAGTTAATAGCTTCCCCGGGACACGTCGAGTTTCATTGACTCATCGTTTTTCTGGTGGTTGGTACTGTTTAGTTATGGCTCTCATTTGCAGTGGGTGGAAATTGTGTCAATCATTCAAACAAAAATAGTGTTACTATAAAATGAGACGCGTTATCTTTGAAATTGCATGCGTAATTCTAGTATTGCAAATTTTGTTGCTACTGCTACCCAAAAAAGCGTCCATTAATTTGTAATTTATACTCTTCAGTCTAACTATTGCTTATTTGTATCCCCAAATAATTGTACCTCTTGGAAAAATCAGGTCTGACAATGAAATTATTGTTAAATATTTTAACCAAGTATTCCGCTACTGTTTTGCTGAGAAAAAGACAGGCAAAACACATCCGCTGCCAGTGTCACCCCACCTGAACGTTACCGCGTGGGTCAAAACGTTCCGGGTTCCTTTCGGTAGGGTTAACCCACTTTGATTCTTTTCGATAATCACCCGCTAATGCAGTGTGGCCGTTTCGGGTTTTTCAATGTTTTAAATAATGGCCGAAGAGGGTGAACTTCTATTGTTTTTCGCGTAGATATATTTTCTGTGGGTGGTTCTTTGAATATGTAGGTAGACTTATACATTGTGAATGTTTTGGTACTACACTAGGGTTTTTACTGGATGTATCATGTTGGTGTTGAAAATGAATTTCGCTTAAATTCGCCTTGATGACTTTTTCTTCTCAAATTAGCTACCGTGGACCATATCAACATTTATCGTCAGGTGAGATAGTGATAGCCTATTTACAATAAAAGAAGTTAAGCATTGGCATCTGCTACAATTTTAGTCACTTGAAAACCCAAAGAGAAAATTCAGAAAATCTGTTTGAATATACCTATAATTTAACAATCTATAAAAACCCTTCACCAGTAGTTACCAGAATCCACGCCCCTCAAAACAAAGATTCAAATCCGTCCAATGACAACCTTTGACCAGCCAAATATTAATAGAGCATTATAGTACATTGAACAGTTGGTAACGCTGGCTGTGCTTGGCAAGTTCGCGTGCCGGTTAATGTACTGGAAACTGTGCAATAGTTAGTATCGCGATTAGACTATTAATATCTGGTTTGGATGGTGCTTCGCTGTGCATTGATTTAGGTCTGTTTTGTTTAGGTGGAGTTAGAGACCAAAGTGGGTATGTACAATCATTAGAGGTATTTGCTATACAGACACAAATAGGCTTTCGCCCGCGACTCTGTACGCGCATATCCAGTTCTTTTTTAAGCGACTTCCCAAAAAGCAGGACGTTCTCAATTCGGTTGTATTTTTTTTTATGTTTTTACCTCATAACTCCGTCAATTATGAACCGATTTGAAAAATTCTTACTTTATCTGAAAGGATATACTTGCAGATTGGTTGCAGTGCATTTAAATTATATCAAAATCGGTTACGAACTTTGGCTTTTAAATCGAAATAGTTGAAATTCGTTTACTTGGATGATGGTTTTTTGTCATCCAAGTTATCGAAATTGCGTATTTTGCTTTTCTGAGACTTTGCAGTGGTGTTGTTAGGTGTGGGTTAGGTTAGGTTAGGTTAGGTTAGGTTGTAACTGTTTTCCAAAAAAATACAACCGACTTCCAAATAAAAAACAAAACACTACAAAGTAAAAAATAACTTTAATTTCGGAAGTGGGTGTCAAAATACGAAGAAACTAACAAAAACACCGACTTCCGAAATTAAAGTCATTTTTTACTTTCTAGTGTTTTTTTTTATAGGCTTTTTCTTGACTCTAGTCTAAGTCAGAGATGACGGAGACAAAGTCTACGATGGAGCGAGCTTACCCAGAAGGAGCCTGTTCACTCTAGCTTTGAAAGATTAGGGTTGTAGACTTCCCGTTCCCGTAGGAATTTTGGGAAATCGTCTACCTCTCCTCTGTCACCCCTACGGAGTGTAAGGAAGTTACATGCCAAATTTCAGCTTTCTGCGACCAGTAGTTTGGCTGTGCGTTGAACGATCAGTCAGTCAGCTTCTGCTTTTGTATATGTCGTAGGATAATTTGATACTTCGAATCTTCGCGGAAATCCTAGGGGTTTTGCGAAAACGCGGATAATTAGACATAGGCGAAAAATTATCAAATCTTACTGGACAAAGTCAGGATTTTTGCGAAAATACTCGTTACTATAGTAAGATTTGATATGCTCAACACTGATTGGCTACAATTTTGCTGGCTGACTTCTAATTGGTTCCTAGTTTGTAGTTCCTAGTTCTCCGATTCTGCTGAAGGTTGAACATCATTCTCTGTCGAATCTGTCATAATTATATGAAAACCAAACCTCCTATTCACACCGTTTCTTAGTTCAAGTCCAATTTTATAGTCCACTTTTAACACAATGACAAACAAAACACCGCTAAACCAATCTCGAAAGCATTGTTGTTGTTGAGTGGTTGACTAAGACTTTTATGATATATGGCACTATGTACATCCGTGTAGCACTTTTATTTACCACTTTATTTAAGTCCAAGTAGGTACACTATTTACGATAAAAAACAAAACACTTCTGCAATATAACTCAGACACAAACGTAAACAAATAACGTGCGGCAACAAATGATTGACATTTAAGACGTCAACCAATCAGAGACGATCTCTTATTGAACGCGCTGACCGACCAATCAGCGTTCTTATTTCATAACTAGCTTCTGCCAGCGGCTTTGCCCGCGTGATCCCTAGGGAACATATTCCCGGGATGAAAAGTAGCTTATGTGCTATTCCAGACTATAATCTATCTTTGTTCTAAATTTTATTAAGATCCGTTAAGCCGTTCTGGCGTGATTGAGTAACAAACAACCAAACTTTCACATTTCCATTTTTTTTTTTTCATTTTTTTCTATTGATTGTAGCGTGATGAAAAGTATACTATAACCTGCTCAGGAGTATGAATAATAATTGTACCAAGTTTCGTTAAAATCCGTCGAGTAGTTTTTGTTTCTATAACGGTTATACAGACAGACAGACAGACAGACAAAAATTTTACTGATTGCATTTTTGGCATCAGTATTGATCCCTAATCACCCCTTGATAGTTATTTTGGAAATATATTTCATGTACAGAATTGACCTCTCTACAGATTTATTATAAGTATAGAAGACAGCCAGCGTTTCGTTTCGCAATATTGCTATAATAACGAGTATTTTCGCAAAAATCCTGACTTTGTCCAGTAAGATTTGATAATTTTTCGCCTATGTCTAATTATCCGCGTTTTCGCAAAACCTCTAGGATTTCCGCGAAGATTCGAAGTATCAAATTATCCTACGACATATATATAGATGCGTGTGCATTCTAACTTTTTAACCTATCATTTAGTTGACTACAGTGGGGTACAATAATTGCCTACTCAGTACACTCATAACATTGCTTAAAAGTTGTTGGTTGCAAGTTATAGCTGCCTGCAAACCTATAATAGCTTTGTTGGCTGTAGGTACATATTTTTACTATGAGCTATTAGCCATCCTACTATGATTAAAAATGCGATACTCAATCGTGTCGGAACAGCTGGAAGAATTAAATTGGGCACAGAGATAGCACACAGGCTACTTTTTATACGAAGAGTTTTATTTTCGATATATTCACACGAACTTAGCCCCTCACAGAAGCTAGTTTTAACACAAGTTAATTAAAAAACACGACCATTCATCAAAATTGAACCCAAAAAAAAATCACAAAAAAAAAAACAAAAACAATCAACATGAGAATCCACAGCAGCACCGATAACCTAACTATCTTGGGAGACGAAGGAAAAATATGATTAGGAAACTTTTTTAATCAATAAAAGGAACAAAAAATAAAGTAGGAAGCGTTCCCGGCTTCCTGGCTTCGTAGGATTTTTTCGTCTTATTTCTCATTACACCGGCGCCTTGGCTCGTTTCCCCTGACGTCATAGTTATAATCATTTATCGTTTGACGGCCGCCCGCGGTCCGCACAGCGCTTATTTCTAAAGGAAATTGAAAAAGTTGCCTTGATCGCGAAGTGTGAAATAGAATCGGGATCGAGTCTGAGCGCTGCGCTGTTGAACGTGATGGCTTGTTTTAAGACTGAAATGTGTACAGTATGCATGTTATCTGGTAAAGGTAGTCTCCTGTTTAATTTGGTAGAGTAATTGGTGTATGTGGTAGATTTTGAAATGATTGTTTTGAGTGACTCTTTAATTTTAGCAGTATTAGCATGTTTGCACGGCTTTTGAATCTTTGATTCAACTTTCCCGCTAATATTCAATAAAAGATCCAAATTGTAGATCACAACATAATTTTTATTGCGTATAGCCAAAGCGTTCGGAGTCTCTGTCATCATCTGTGTTCCATACTACCAGTAACCTGACATCCTTCAGAGCAAGAAGTGAACAGGCGTCTTTTGTGCACGCTCATTCTTATATAGACCTTATCCGTCTCTGTTCACCATGCAAGATCTGTCTCATTAATCCATACAAATATTATTAATGCGACCGCAACTTTAGCCGTCGTATCGCGCCGTAACGAGTCATGAATTGAGCGCCTGGTGGTACAGAGACGAGTTCAGGGTGTACGGGCCAGAGGCAGGTCACCCGCGAGGTGGACGGACCAGATGAAATCGGCACTGGGTGGACCTCTCCAAGAACGTTCCAGAAAGGCGGCGATGCGCAACGAGATTATACCCCTGGAGATACGACCACGATCACTCTGCCAAGAGTGTAACGCAAGAGAAGAAAAACTCTAACCGTCACCTTTTCACGTCTTAACGACTGAACAAATATTCATCAAACGTGGCACGCGGGTAGACCACATGGCCTGAATTACGGTATAAGAGACTTTTCATCCCGGGCGGCAAAAGATCTCCATAAAGTGTTAAAAAAAACTTTGAACATTCCATAATACCACCGTATGTGCCGTTCTGTGTTACACGCAGTTATATTGATATATTCTTTCAGTGTTCAATAGAGTAATCTATCTTTATATTTCTTTCCAGAAACTTCTGTTCCTCATCCCACCATCGTTCCATGTGGAACGGATCATGACCAGCGGCTGCGGCAGCCGCATCTGTGTATGGGGATCCCGAGGAGTTACCATCGCTGAGCTGCCGGCTAGATGGGGAAGAGCAGGCCTCTTTGATTCTGGCAAGGAGACAGTGTTGTGCAAGTAAGTGAAGCTACTTTTTGGCATTTTTATTGACATCAAAATAATGTCGTCAAGGTAACCAATCATTTGCTACTGCAACTGATGAAAGGTGATGACCATGTCTATATTCGAATTCAAAATTCGAAATTTTGAAACAACAATTTTCCTGCAGTCTATATTTTATTAAGGCTTTTTTAAAAAACAAATGGATCTTTAAAATTATCTTATACTTGTTTTTTTTTTACTTGAGTTGCGGTTGAGATGGCTTTAAAATAGCTCGAATAGAATAGAATACTCTTTATAAGTTACAGAAAATGTAGATGAAGAAAACATTACATAGGGTGACACAATGGGCGGCCGTATTGCTAAAAGCGATGTTTTCAAGACAGCCTTTGGAATCGAAATTATTCGAATTTATTGATTAAAGTATTAGTAAGCTTGTGAAATTATGTCATGTACTCAGTCCAAAACCGTTTTTATCTAAAATCGCTTATCGTCAGTTAGTGAATCTAACGTTATCTTCGTCCAAAAGAAATGTATATCCAATGCATCTACCACTGTGTTTGGCACATACTCGATAAATCAACTTGAAAGTGCGCACTTCATCGAGTTTCAAACGAGTATGCAGCTAGGAAATGAAAATTGAAACCTTCACCCATAAAACAAATCACCGCTGCAAAATCTTCCTGAGAACCCATAACCATAAAAATTACTAATAAATTCTCCCGCAACAAAGTTTTAAACTAAGACCAATAAAGTGCAACTAATTTCAACTATAAAATGAAGGCTTAACCGCGTCTAGTGAAGAAACTAAACACCTAAAATCTAATAATGCCTGATAAGTTAAGGAGAAAGCTGGCACGTAAGCATCGTGTATTTTCTACTATCACGGTAAATTTTGTAACCTATTAAGCTCCTCGAAGCGGCTATAATGTTAGCCTGAGGTAACGATTAAGGCATAGATTATTGTTTAGATGACAACATTCAGATGAGACTGTTGTTTGAGGGACAAACATGCAATTTTTACTATTCGGTAGCTTATACGATGAAGAGTAACTTAAAGTAATAAAAAAGGTAGCAATGGGGCCCGCCTTTTTGAGAAATTTTGCGATCATTATAAAAAAAAATATGAAAAACATACAAATTCTCGCTTTAATAACATGTTTATTTTCAATTGAAGGTATGTAGTTTTTTTTCCATTATTTAAATTTTATGAGGATGGCTAATTACATCCGATCATTGTGGAATTTCATTGCGATAGATTAGTTAAAAATTTAAGGTTTTGTGTACACTGGGGTCACATTGTGAACAAACTTTAAAAAAAATCCATATAATAAATATTATTAATACGTTTTTCTGTCGATAAAATAGGTCTATATAATGTGTGAATCTTTATAATGTGCTCATACGAAAATATAATTATATATATAGGGAACGATAGATGAACACAGGACAGTTAATTATTAATATAAATATGTCAAGCGAAACCACCTCAACAAATGACCTAGCCTTTTGCTAACGATTTTTTTAATGACTCGTCTTCAGCAAAATTATTTTTTAAATAAAATAACCACAACCTTGAGCCACAACAAAGTCTCAAGTATTGGCTGTCGCTATGACTTCAAAAATCGCTCTGAAGAGACTCCAACCAAAAGGCAAATTAAGACCTCTCAGAAGCAAACACCGATTAGGCACAAAGCTGCCCAAAACACCACTATATAATCTAAGTGTTCCGCGCTTGGAGTCACCACTCTTTTGTACATGTTATTAGGCGGCTATATCTTCAAATTTGCATATTTCGGCAGTAAAATTAATTCGAAGATTTGCCCGCATCCACCATCCAGACTGGGTACTCAAGGGGGTGGCTTTTGTAATGTTTTTGGATTTCTGCATTAGAATTTATACGTACCGATACGTATTGTGGCCTTCCCTAAGACGAGTATTATACGAGTCGATGACTTTCAATTAAGTGTTTCGATTGAGCGCCGACCAAGTATCAAAATTGTTTCCAAGTTTATGATAAGTAGGTTTGAGGATTGATTTAATTTTTATTCTGGTAGGGGAGGAAGTCGTTTATATTGATGGCAAAGATTGCGATGCGAATGATCAAAAATTTTGATCCTTGGGCCAATTCTACTAATTTTAAAACAACTTTCGCATTAGCATGTCAATTGCAAACTGTCCAAAAAGCCTTTAATTTTCATACATTCGAATGCGATGCGAATGTGAAAATTGGCCCTCTTAAATATTTTTAGTGTGATTCTTCAGATAACGTATAAAAAAAATAAACCTTGTTCTGGGTTTTGTATTCAATTAAGCTATTAGTAATATTGCTTGTGTATACTTATAACACACAAGCAATTTAAAATGACCAAAACCTCTTACAGTAGTGACTGTATTAGTTGTGGCAATACTTCTGGAACTGCACTGTTGAAGTCTCCAACCTTAAACGTGGAATCTATATTTATGTTCATAGTGAAATCAACATCCATTAAATCTTCTATTACTTAGTCAAGTTCATCAGTTTCTTCACCCCACAAAACTAATCCCACTTCTCTAGCACCGTCTACAAAAAATCTTCAAAGATCTTCATCTTCAACAAATACATGTTATATCCCGCCTGACTTATGATAATAGCAGTTAGCAGTCCCAGCACAGCTCAGAACCCGTTCGTATTAATCCTTACTACTAATATTAGCAATAAACGGCCCCTTTCGGCTAATTATGCTAAGATGTTCAGTCTTGCCGTCTGCACCGAGGATTTGAGTTTTACACTTTGTTTATACGCCAGTGTACAGGATGATAGCATGTTTTTTGGCACGGGGTGTTGGATTTGTGCGGGGAATAAAGTTGGTATGCAAGTTCGAAATATTTAACAAGAATTTTAGAACTCCATAAGCGTATTTTCGCAAATTTATCATGTGGCTATTCTTTTGTCCAGCTGTGGACTAGCTGAATAATTTAATAATAACAATTTATTCAGGCAATAAAATATAAATGTTTCACAAAATAAATAAAATTAGTTTGAAGTTAATACTTAAGACGGGGCTCGTTAAAGCCTGCCAGGGTTGCGGAATTTGATCGAAAGAGTCACAGCGGCCCTGGAAGCCAAAGGAGGAACACGGATGGGTTTTAGTCAGTAAGCGACTGAATCCCTTCTACATCGCCCAGAGCGGGAAAAGTCATTTGATGATTTGCAATGCTTTAAAAGAAAGGTGTTGCAACTAGCTTAATTATTAAATAACTTGAATTAAAGGAACCCATCACAACATAGTCCCCCGCCGCGTCTATCTGTCTGTCTGTTCGCGATAAACTCAAAAACTACTGCACCAATTTTCATGCTGTTTTCACCTATGGATAGAGTGGTTCTCGAGGAAGGTTTAAGTACATTCTTTGTCAAGCGAGCGAAGCCGCGGGCCTCAGCTAGTGACTAATAATAACGATGACGATGATGATTAAACCACCTCACTAACATTTACAGGAGATGAACATTTTCATATTAATAATGCCGGAGATAACAAACAACAGCAAAGCAGATAAAACAAATTCATAACAATACAAAATAACCTATAACACCAGACCCAATTAACTATAAGCAATCACAAATTGCCTTCAACTTTATAATAATAATCTTTAAACACAATTTTCCCAACTAATTTACTCTGTGTCGCAGCATCTTCAGCTCGAGTGGGCTCGTATATTCTTTGATAACCCCTTATCGCCGCCGTTCGGTGCATTTCCGAGCTTCCGAAGCGAATGTCCTGCTAAATATTACGTTGGAATATTTACTGTGTTTGCTTCTGTTTTGGTTATGTAAGCTCAGGTATATTGGGGAGGTTGTTTTATGTAAGGATGAATATGGTTTGTGTTTAGTTCTTTGGTAACTTTTGTTTCTGGTATCGATTAATGTGTCGATTGGTGTGTGTGTGTGTGTGTGTGTGTGTGTGTGTGTGTGTGTGTGTGTGAGGGTGTGTGTGTGTGTGTATCAGTGAGAAGTGGCAATAGGCTAGATTCCATCATCCACAAATTGCAAATCTATTTAGTCCGTCAGTTAGAGTATTGAAAAATAATGGACACGTATTTTTTGTTTTTGTAAATCAATGAATATTGAAAAAGATATGGGGGCTCGTGACGTCACGACTCAGTAAAAATTATGCGAACGTGTGACGTATTGGTAATTTTAAAAGCGTCGTAACTTCGTCAATTTTTGTTTCCTTAATAAAAGAAAAATCACGGGTCAAATATTTTTTGATAATGTAACTGACGGACTAATTAGATTTTTTTAGTCATCTACCCTATTATGTTTTTGTTACTCCTTCGTTCGTCCGACGGTCTGTCCGTCTGTTTGTCAGCGTGCTGTATCACAAGTTTTCATATGTGTGTTTCTGTTGCTGCTATAATAAAAAGTAAAATTAAATTGTAAATTTAAGTGGACATACAAGAAACGTGTTTTGCACCCTTTATATATGAGTCCGACTCGAACTTGTCTTCTTTTTTTACTTGAAATGGGTTTGCTCTTGACTCTTATCTAGGTCATACGTGAAAGAGACAAAGTCGATGATGGAGTGAACTTACTTAGAGGAAGCCTGTCCCGTCCTGCAATACTCTCATCTAAACTTAAAAACAGTTAAAACCTAATAAATAACGCAACGTCCATTATTGGCACAGACAGACGTCAAACAGCAGTCGATCCTCTTTAAACACGAAACAAGTAAATCCGCGCGGGAATAGAACCTGCGACCAAGGAAGTTTGTTTGATGCTAGTTCCAAAGTAAGGGATTGATTCTGTTTGGGCTATCAAGGGCTTTGTGTCTGGAACTGGCTGTAAATGTAATTTTCGACACATTTGCTCAAAAAATGCATTTACGAAGCCTGTATACATTGTTGGAAAGTAAAAAATTACGCACCATACATTGGGACGTTCAGTAAAATAGGTAGGTACTCTCACCTAAGTACCTACTTTACCACACGCTCTGTTGTATCGCCATACAACGGATCGTGCGGTAAAGTAGGTACTTACGTGTTGTGGGTATACTTTACAGTTTTTTTATTTCCTAAAAAAATATACAGGAATGCCTCCTGGAGGAGATTCAAAATACGAGAATAAGAAAAAATTCAAAGCTAGAAAGTGAAATTAAATGAAGAGACTCGACATCGTCTCGGGCTTACATTCGTCTACTCGTTTGTAAAAACCAACTTACCGAACTAATGTAATAAAAACTATTTAAAGGAGCTGCGTTAATTTTATTTGTTTGCAGCAAGAAAATAGGTTACTTTTAGGCGAGCGTGTTCCATCTTCGACTTCATCATCGCTTACAATCAGGTGGGTTTATGAGCAAACGACAACCTATTCTAACTTGATATTATTAATGCGAAACTATATTGTTTTTTATTACCTCTTTACGCCTTAACGGCTTTTGATAAAATTTAGCAAGCAGGTAGATAATGTCCTGGAATAGGACATAGAGTGAACTCTACATGTCTAGAGTTTGTTTCCTTGGGATCATTTTACTTTCAAAATGAAGCCGCTGGCACTAACTAGTCAATAATAATACAAACTTGAAAAACTCCGATCGCAAGTTTTCAACTAAAAAAACTTATCCAAAGCAGAACTTTAACAGTTCCCTTATCTTATACTGAACAAGACAAATGACATCTCGTATCAACAAAACACCATAATCCACAACCATAACGATCAAGGACAAATCCCATACATTAACCCAAGATCGATAGATAGCGATACATCGCAACCTAATCCTTCAACCGCGTCAACCTACCCGCAAACCGAACGATCCTGTAAGTCTCAATTACTGGGTAACCCTGATTTACCCAGCGACCGATCCAATTTGTAAACGGGACTCGATCGGAGAAAACTATTCATGACATTTACAAACAAAAAGCAACCTTATCCCACGCTCACAAAGTCGAACTTTACGATTTAGTGAAGAGAGATCACCTTCCAAGTCGATATTGTCTAGTCATGCGAGTGATGACCATGGAAAATGTTTTCGCACCAAATTACGCTTTGATTAGAGGGGTTAGGGTGTCTTTTGGAATGGCCATGTTTGACATCGGTCGGCCCGACCTGAACCCCAATTATAGGCCACAAACTATTTTATCTAACACCCGTGTGACAACACTAATCTTATTAGAATCTATTGGAATCGAAATCGTGCCCAGAAAGTAAGGAGTCGGAGTCAAGTATACTCTAACAGACGCGAGACGGCTGGATTTTTCGAAATGTGATTTTGGTAAGTGGTCCATTGATCTGTTAAGAACTGCCACCATGATTGAATTGGATTATGTCACACCACTAAATGATATCAGTATTTCCTGTCATTAAGTAGAAACTGGTATATCACATTGATGACACAACTAGGTTTTGCCAGCATTTCTGATTTTCATTTTCGCTTGAAAGTCAAAAGATATCCCAATGGATCATTCTACCGGGATGAAAAGTAGCATTATTATGTGTTCTGGCGTAATTAAATAACAAACATTTATCATCAAAACTTTACACGATACGACGAGTCCCTAAATCACAAGTAGACAGATTTCCTGGGTGAATTTTTCAGCGAATTTTAAATGTTACTTCTATCCAATTGTGCTCCATGCTTGACCACATCATCACTTTCCATCAGGTGAGAGTGTGATCAAAGGCGACACTTTTTGTTTCTATCAATTACAAACACTTTTTCTTTTATACACTTAAAAAAAATTCAGTCATAATATAAAATACAAAAAATTTATGCGTTCATTATTTGATTATTTGATGTAATCTTTTAAGCAGGAATTACTTGTATTAGGGCAAAAAATTCCTGCTTAAAAGAATGATTGCTGTTTTGAAGTCAGCACGGTTCGTTTTTAGCTCTTCTACCTCCAACCGCTTCCATACTCGCTCTCACGTCTCCAGCGATCGGGATTGATTCTCTCGCGGCGTGATCCGGGCTTTTGGCTTAAACCAATTTGCCGGTTAATCCGAGGTTCACGTACGGACGCCTCGGGACCCCAATACACCCAGCTTATACCTTCTTATTCTTTGTCTTTACGTGAGATTTTATTCTTAACGGTGGTACTGGGTGGATTATTTTTTTAAGGTGAGTTGGGATGAGCTTTCGATATGGTGTAATGTGCCAGGAATCAGGATAGCAATCCCCATACTTGTCACTTGTCACTTGTCGGTGGCATCATGAATCCGTAGCCAAAAAGGGATGTTGGTGTTGAGTCAGAATTGATGTTGAGGGGTTCGTTTGGCATTTTGCTGAACTGAACCTCTTTTGCGTAGTCGTTAGGCACACAAGGGTACCTATTAAAAAGAATAAGTCTTTTTGTTTACATTGTGTGTGCCCAATAAACATGTTTCCTTTGTTTCCTGTACAACTCTGTTTCTCTCCAACGGTAAAATAATGGCATAAGTATGTCATATTAGGATTGATTCCGTTACTTCAACTTTAAGTTTTGGATTGGTAGACCTGGCTGTTAATCTATACTATAATATTATTAAGAGGTAACATTTGTTTGTAAGTTTGTATGTAGGGGGAAATCTCAGGAACTGCGGGTCCGATTTGAAAAATTCTTTCAGTGTTAGATAGCCCATTTATCGAGGAAGGTTATAGGCTATTATATCATCACGCTAAGACAAATAGGAGCGGAACATTAATGGAAAATATGACGCAAACGAAGTTGCACGGGACAGCTAGTGTTCTATGTAGACACTCTCGACAAAAAATATCAACTACATAATCTTAAGTCGAGGGTCTTGTGATATGAAAAGTGCCTTATCCCCAGCTTCAGCTAAACCATCATTTTAATACACAGTTTTGCCGTCTAATATAAATAGACGGATGGCAAACCATCTTCTCAAACTAATCCTAATACAAAAACAAACTTATCGTAAGCCCCTAAGCAAACTATCACACAAAATGACCATCACATCTTAGCCAAACTTTATTAACAACATAATCTCCTGGACGCCTCAATAAACATGTAAGAGACCGATATGCAAATATCCAGCCCCCGTCCAGTGTACGGGGCTGTTTGAACAAGACTGGACATGGATCGCCAGTGTAAACATGTTTGAGGGATGTTAGGGTAGTTATTGAGTGTACCACTAAATATCTTTGTATGGTGTTTGTAGTCTTTGCTTAGGGGAGGATCAGGTGATGAGTTTATTTATTAAATGAGACATTTGTGAATAAATAAAATATCTTAAAATATGTTAAGAGCACAGTTGCGTATTTGCCTGGACTAGATTGACCCTGTGCTTCAGGGCAGAAAGTGCGCAAAAACTTAAAGTATTGTTACACAAGAGCATTCCTTTATAATAAAAATATCTGATGATAAGCAGTAGAATGCAACTGGTATTAGTTGATTAATTGCAACACCACGCCCAATTAAAGATAATGAAAGGAAGAAAAATCCCAAGATTGAAAACAAATATTGTTTTGCTGTTGTAAGAAGAAGACGAAATAAAGCAGCCTATCAGTATCAAAAGATCATCAGCTAAAATCCTTTAAAATCTAAAACATAAGATAAAATCACTTCACTTCCTCCCCAAAACCGATCAAACGCCATAAAATGAAAGAAAAAGAAAATTCCTTTCTCACGTCGAACCTAAGTACCTTAATCGCCCCCTATTGTGTGTACAGCGATTTGCGGGTAGATCACAGAAAGAATCCCTTTTTTATCCCTTCAGGGAGTCTCCCTGAGCCACTGGACCGTGTTACCAGTATCGATAACAAATTGGGGATGCAATTCTTAAAGGGTTGAAAGGATTTCGGAGTTTCTTACAAGATAGGGTTTATTGAATCTTTTGTCAGATCCCTGTGGATTCGGGTGTGGGAAATTATGGGAGTATGGGGACTTGTTGCTCTTGTAGTTTTGTTTTATCTGTGTTTTGAAGTTTATGGGTATTTTTATGGAAATTGTGCAGATTTTTTTGTCTTGTTTCAAAGTGGACATCAATCAAGGTTATTATCAGATGTTTTAGAAACAACTACATAGACGATAGTTTTTAACAAACCACTATTCATTACGCAAATGTAATGATGGTAGACGGTCTTCGTTTCTGTGTTTCCAGTATAAATGACGTAGAAAGACATAAAGCTAATTTCCAATTAAATTTCTAACAAAGCAAATCGTGCAATATTACAAGCGGGAATATCAAAATTCCAGTGGAAGCTTTGATTAACCAGCAAAATCATGCACATAGCTTTAAAAGAGCGGCCAATAAACCACCTGGCCGTAGTTGTGTATAGTAATTAACGGTGGTCGCAATCCGACTGTTTAATTCCGAACACCGCCGCAATAAACGTAACGGTACCGGACCGGTGCCGTGCCCAGTGTGCCCACCCACCGAAACGGAATGCGATGAAAAAGGCACGATGTCCACACACACTTGAGGAGGGAAATTACAAACGGCGGTAGCGTCCGCCGACCGTAATATCATTCCGCACGAGTCTTGAAAACGAAATTAAATTTTGCATGAAATGGTACAATATACAAAGAAAGTGGCTGGACAAAGGCAGAGTGGCGCCCAACGCGGGCCACGGTTGGTTAGCCCCGCGAGCCGGACTTATCGTGGCCGCGTGTGTAATTTGTTTCTAATCATATTACATTGTTGTTTCGGCTGTTTCTTTGTGATGCGGCTTCACTAGGTAAGATTTAATTTTAATTAATTTTTTTTTCAGGTCTGTTTTTATTATGAATTTGGTTACGTTATTTAGAGCAAATTAACGGTCTACAAACCAACAAAGAAACTTGCTTATGTGAGACTCAACCATTTTACTTTAATATAAAAATATTCTATAAAAGTAATAGAATTCGTCAAAATCAATCGAATTGCAACCAACAACTTAAAAGCACCCCTGCCGATGAATGAATAAACACCAAAAAGGACAAACATGAACAGGTATTAGATAGCAGATGTCAATAACGAACATCACATCAAAATTATACAGACCATAGATTTTTCCCCACACCATCTAACATTAGAACTACGCAGCATCTCCTCCATTATTAACAGGGCCCGAACTCGGCCGGTTAATTAGCCCCCTTCATAATGTACAAACGGTTACAGAATACCTCTAGAAAATTTACGCACTCATAAATACACACCGTCTGGCACCCGGTGATCTCAGCAATTTTCAGTTTTCGGCAAGCACCTTAATAATTCAGAAAGTAGGCGCGGCCGTAGCAAAAATGAATTCTCTAATGTGAATGGAACTAAGACTGGCGCCCAACCGGGCCAACGGCAAAATAATTAAAGCATAGCATTAAAAATTCTTCCAGTGAGCTCGACTGGCCGGATATGTGATAATATTAATACGGCCTGCTCCGGCTTTTTGGTTCGGACGGTCTTAGCTCCGACTCCTGATTATTACAATTATAATTGTGAATAATTTAACGCTCAGACATGTGTGAATTAATTTTAATTAACAAATGTTTGCTGATGAGTTGTTGTTCTTTTCGAATCTTAGGCTAGATTCTATCATCCACAAATTGCAAAACTTTTTAGTCCGTCAGTTAGAGTATTGAAAAAAAATGGACACGTATTTTTTGTTTTTGTAAATCAATGAATATTGACAACGATAAAACGCATCAAAACTCGGGAGTGGGGGCTCGTGACGTCACGACTCACTAAAAATTATGCGAAGGTGTGACGTATTGAGAATTTTAAAGGCGTCGTAACTTCGTCAATTTTGGTTCCCGTAATAAAAGAAAAAACATGGGTCAAATATTTTTTGATAATCTAACTGACGGACTAATTATATTTTTTCAGGACACAAGCCCATTATTTTCAAATTGGGTTACCTAAGAGAATGCTAACATCGTTTCCGTCAACTACCGTGAGCTGATACAATTCTTCAGTCTAAATCCTCTCTTACTAGCATCTAATGCTAGAACCATTTCTACACAAAGAAAGTTCTAAAATATACAGCCAACACGCGCGAAGTTGGTCTAGATTTAGTGTTATTTCGCTACGGACTAGCTTCTAACTTACATTCGGAATATATCGGTAAGGAACTCTTACTTGAACTGTTGGCACAATGGATGGTGTTCGTTCTGATGATGTTCTAAGTTTCATGTTTGTAATACAAAGACAGTTTCCTTCAAGTTTTATTATCAGAGGGTACTTTGAACAGTCACGTCAACCTGTGAATGACTTAACAGAGCATTTATGCATATTGTCATGTTCATCTGAGGTCTTGTATAAACTCAGGTATGGCCAACAATTTCTTCAGCTCAACAAACTTTCCTCAAAGGGGCACTCAAACGCTAACACTTAGTTAAAACCCGTCTTCCCCGGAAAGTCCGCACAAAATACGAACTACCCGAAAATTGACCACTCCAATATTTCTCTCTCACCTACGCATTGTCATGGGGCAAGTCGTAAAGCCGGTAAGAAGCAGGTAGCAAGCCACAACGTCAGTCCGTACGTCACAGCAGGCGTGCCCACAAACCCGCAACGCCTTGCAGAAATAACCTTTTGCGACAATCGTATGCATGCGTGCTCGCCTTGCTTCGTAAGCCTGGAGATCTGTGGCCGCCCTTAGCTTAGCCAGTGATGAATTAAAAAGAGGTTTTGTTTGTAGAGAATGGGTAAAAGCACAACTTGTATCTGCTTTAGAATTGATAGAACTAGTAAGTGCTTCAATTTATTCTGTTTTGTTGGCTGATTTTACTATTGCATAGTCATAATCATTTATTTATTTCTGTACGCAAAAGTTACTTAATGTTAAGGTTACAGTGGAGTATGAACATTGAATTAACTTTGTGAGAGACTGATGCCTGATGTAGGTCTCTTTAAAGACCTGCATTACACGTCACCAGGGCCCTCCCGCAGCTATTTGTGTGGCGTACCCATTAGTTTTGTGAAGCTTTAAATTTTCTTCTTTTTAAAAAAAAAAAAAAATACTACTAGCTATTATAGATTAGAAACAATAGTACCTTGATCATTAAAATCCATTACCAATTATTTACAAAAAATAAAATGAAACCGAGCTAAAAACCACTCTTATATAGACCAATTTATCAAAGGCACCACCAAAAACTTCACATACTAAATTCTACGTACACGAACACTAATCAAACTCACTATTGTACCAAGCTTGGCGTAAGCCCTGTACCTGTCATTTAGCTACCGGATTACCGACCAATTAACAGAATTGGGTGAGAACTCGTTAAATAATCCAGTTAGCCGATCGGCGGCGGCGAGATCAAAGCGGGGGCAATGGGGTGCATCGATGGCTCGATCTTGCACCCTCTGGCTCGGAGAGTGTTCGTTTTTGTTTTAGATTATGTGGGATGTAGGTGAGACTGCATTTACGTCAATGGTATCCTTTTCATTGTCTGTGAGAAGTTGGAAGTAAAAATTACAAAGAAAGAAAGATCTTTATATAAGACTCGCACAAAATAGACAGAAGCTAAATACATAGTACCCAATAATTAGTTAATTAACAATAATAACATTCAATTAATCTGTGCGAGGCCAAAAAGGTCCCTATCTCAGCAACATGCAACGATTTGGCCTGACGTTTTGGTTAAAAATTAAAAATCATTTTTTATGTCACAGGGCCCTGACATCAAAAATTCTTCTTAGTTTTAAATCAGTAGATATCTACTTAAATATAAATAAAGAAGAATTGTTTTCCAATTTGCATGCCTTGTCCGATTTTTACAAATTGTCTGTGTTTGCTATGTTTACTAATCAACCCTTTATTTATTTTTTTTCATCATTTGATGAAATGAATCATTATTGCCTTATCCTACACCTTCTACAATATTTACAAACCCATCTAAAGTAATCATAATCCACACTTAACATCAAAAATACATTACATAGCAAGGAGACTTAATCAATTTTGCTCGCATAGCCGCTTCACAGGTGACATTAACATATTTTTGCGATGGCCATGTTGTTTCAAAGGGTCTGAATTTCAAAAATACGACTCAAACACATACTCTCATTAAGTTTGGAACACGTAAGGAGAGAGACTGAATACTAATTGAGCGCTAAGAGTGATGAGAGCAGACCCGACAGACAGATAATTGCAAATAATTTACAGAAGTTCTTATATGTGCCTACACAGTACTGGGGCCATACTAAAAAGTCAGACCAATGCCATCGTGGTTCCGTCATGGAAAAGGGATATTGCTATTCGTCCTGAATAGCTCTATTTCTTTTTCACAGCTGGGAATCCTTTCAAAAGTGATACGGTACTTCACGCCGAAACAGCTGCTCAACCTCTATCAAGCGCAAGTTCGATCGTGTATGGAGTACTGCTCTCATCTTTGGGACTGATCTGCCAAATACCAGCTTGATACCCTTGAGTCAATTGAGAAAAAAGCCAAGAGTATCGTCGGCAATGATAGGCTCGTCGTGTCGAAGCTTCCAAAGTCTTGAGCATCGACACCGAGTTGCTAGCCTGTCGGTTTTCTACCGGTTGCATTTTGAGGAATGTGTGTCGGAAGTGCATAATTTAATTCCGCCAAGCCCGTTCCATCATCGGACCATAAGACGAGCGGCGATGCGCCACCGGTACATGGTGGACATCCCACCCATACGCACAAAACGTTTTGGGAACACATTCATAGTGCGTACAGCAAAGGAGTGGATTTCCCTGCCTGAGTCTGTGTTTCCTGATAGCTACAACCTGGGAGTCTTTAAGTCAAGAGTGAATTGGTTACCTCTAGGCAAGCGTGCTCCATCTTAGACCGCATTATCGCTTACCATCTGGTGAGATACTGGTCAAACGCGTTCCTATCAAAAGTAAAAAAAAAATAACCTTAGGCGGAAATTATAGTATTGTAGAATATCTCTGAACACTGTTCCCAAAAAATCGTTTTTTTTTTTAGGAATGGGAAATCATCCAATGACTTCTCCCGCTCTGGGCGGAGCGAGAGGGAGTGTCAGACTTCTACTGACCAAAAGTTGAGTTTTTTTTTTTTTAAAGTGTATGCTGTATGATATCTATGGGTCTTACCTGAAATAAATGAATTTTAATTTTTTTTTTTAATTTTAAAACCCATCCATGTTCCTTCAGTGCCCTTTGTGTTCCGGAGCCACGGTATCTCTTTCGAATAGTCCCGCGACTCCGGCAGGCGTCGGCCCTTTTGGGCCCCTCCCAATGCTGACTCTCTTTGAGGCTCGCGTGGAACACGAACGCGCCGTCGACACGGCCTGTCATCATAAGATGAACGGACGGCGAGCTGTCCATAGCTCACCGTTCACAGGCCTGCGCCTACGGTGGCCGAAGGTGACCTCCGACGCCAGCGGCGTCTCCCAAAGAATCCCTTAGTGTAGATTTTGCCATTATTTAACGACCAGATATCACACAACACATTAATAAAACCTGCGCTTACTAATACCTCCTTTACATCATCATGTCGCATCTGCGCTACCAACTCTATCGCTCACCGTCGAAGGTTCTCGCGTGGGGTGTTAGCTCCAGGGGCGAAGCTATGGTGTTAATTATACGATTTTCTTTGAAATAAGTTAATAAATATTGGATAAGGCCCACCCTCGCTGCCCTTTTAATGAACCCGCTCGATACCTGGCTGTGTTTTGATGCACCGATCATGGATGATGAGTTCTCTTAGTTGTTATTTTGATCTCTATTTTGGTTAAGGTTTCGCAAAGATGTTGTCGCTGCAGAGAAGTCCAAGCAAGAATGTTTTGACGTATAGTAACGTGACAGTATCGTTAACGTAACTGAACTTTGGATATAAAAAAACTACAACCCCATAGTATTTTTGTTTAACTTTATGAGACATGCACAATTTGTATTAAAAAAAAATTATGAATATAACGACGCTACGTCATCGTACTATTGAAAAGAGCATGTGTACCCGACGGATCAGGCGATCACATGAACAGTTATAATTATTTAACTAAGTGAGTCAATCGAATAAAATTGATTAATAAGTCAACTACTTACTTTTTACTTTAAAATGTCCAATCCCGACAATACGCCTAAAATATATTATCTTATTCAAATAAATGCTATGTGCGAAACGAATATTATAGTAAGAGTAAAATTACGTTACCATACGTCAAAAACATTCATGCTACCCTCTGCAATTTTTTAATCAAGTACGTCTTCTTTTACCATTTGTATGTTCATCAGTTCGCTGATTATCTTTACAGATTCATTGTCTGAACAGCAGATACAATAGTTAAACAATCAACGAAGACCACATGTGGTTCATGGGTCTGCCTGGTGTGTGTGAACCGGATAAAGAGAAGTCTTGTGATATCCTAGGATGCGAGCTGTCTATTTTAAAAGATGACAAAGAGTTCCTTCACGAAAAGACCAAACTTTAATCGACAAACGTTTTGAATCATTACAGAAATATATATTTGTTGACTTCCATAACAACGGTTCCAGAATATCTTAAACATCATATCGTATTGACAGCTTAGATACAAGAAAACATCGTGCATCAGCTTAAGCAACGCTTGCCGAAATTGGTCTGTGGATTGGTGACCATCTTAACATACCTTGTTTCCTCCGTGCCTCGGATAGCACGTTAAACTGTTGGTCCCGACTGACATTTGAAGATCTTTGGCAGTCGTTACGGATAGTCAGAAACCAGAAAATCTGACACCAGTCTTGCCAAGGAGTACCGTGTTACCCAGTTAATGGGTTGTGGAAGTCTGGTAAGCAGCCGTTCCACGTAAAATACTTATATTCAGCTGGATCCGGTTTGACTGGAAGCCGACCCCAATATAGTTGAGAAAAGGCTATGCAGATGAATCAAGATATATATATATCCAAGAATAATACTATCGCCCATCAGATACAATTCATTAAACAAATCAACAACACCCAATTAAAATACATCAGACAGAAACCTAATAAAAACCCATATTCATAACTCCATTGAGGTGTGTAATAAATTCGCAGACAGCTATCGTAAAAGGGCTCATACATACACATCTACATTACAAATCGGCCTCATCCCGTACAATGATCGACACTGACGCGTTATTAGAGCGCCTTATCCCACCGCATCTTGTCATTCAGTTTTTACGAGTCATATTCATTGTTTTTGAGAGTGCTCGTCGGGGTAATGTAAAGGGGGATGCTGTAGTTGTTACAGAAGTACCAGGAGACTATATTTATTTGTCTCCTGAGACTCGGATAATGCATTTGGATAGCGGTTCAAGTGCAGCGCCAGTCAATAGTTTCACTGCACATGGTGCATGACTGACACCTTAATTTTGGTCAAATATTGACCTGCTATGGCTGCTAAAAAGTAGATCCCTAGAACACGTTGTACAGTGACCAGAAGATTTGGTGACTTGACTACAGTTTCCAGTAATATAAGGAGCCAAATCTTCCTGCCAGAGTTACAGAATTTGCTCGATAGAGTCCCCGCTGGACTGGATGTACAGCTTACCGTTACTCACTTCCGGAGTCTGGAGAGGCTGGTAATCTGTCATACAGGTCTCCTAGTACAGAAACCAGTCTCTCACATAGATTATAACCCACAAATGTACACCTTGAATTATGTATTCCTTGTATAATAAAAAAAAATAAAAACGTAAAGGCTGGCCAGCAAAGCAAAGGATTTTATAAGGAACACGGATAGGTTTTAGTCTGACACTCCCTTCTGCTCCGCCCAGAGCGGGAGGAGTCATTTGATGATTCCTCAAGCTTAAAAAAAGGAACCAAACTGTAACCAAAGCCTCGACATGTATTATATAAATGTCCTGAACCACAAATGTCCTTTATTGTTTTGCTCATAACAAAGAGGTAATCCATGCTTTTGAAACAAGATGATTCCGAAACTATAGATGACCTCTCATAAAGCATTTCGATTCATCCAATGTTAAAACAAAACTGCAAACTAATTAAACATCCAATCTTCTGAACCTACCCTGCATACACGAATTTAAATTTCTGTCCCATACATTTTGCTTATGAGAACACCGATTCGGTTCGACATTTTCGTATAAGAGCCTGTAAAAACTCCATACGTTTGCACCGCATTTTCGCCAGCTCTCCCAAACTGTGACACATTTGAATGTAACCCTTATATGGATGGAAATAAAGTTGAGATGCGATTTTTAAATGCGAGCGTAGAATTTTGCAAAGTTCTTCAGAGACTGAATACGCGCTTGAATTATTTAGATAGCAATCGTGGGTCCGTATTCTGATCGTTTTTCTCATCGGTATCGGATAGGAGTAGTAGCTGTGTCCTTGTCTCCTCTTTAGCAATAGAGAGGGATGGCTGTGCTCATAGGTGGGGCTTGCTTTTGTTTCGTTTATTCATAGCATGTGTCATGAAAGTGATGTCTAATACGTTTGGGGTTGAGCGTAGCGTTTGAATGTTGGCTTGAATAATGTACCTGAGGACGGCGGTGTATGCCTTTGCGAAATATTTTTGGTAAATGATCTGGGGTTCATTGTTTGGTCACATTTATATTATATATATTTGTCATGAATTGACTCCTGGATAATGGGATCAAAACTCTTATTGTGACCGGCAAAAAGTTAACCGTCTTCATTTTGTACTTTTGAAAGGAAATCTTCTTCTTTTGTTAGCATTGCTTGTTACGTTTTAAGAATGAATTGGAAATACAGAACAACACTGATCATCCCGATAAAAAAAAAATAATGAAAAATACTTTTTACAAAAAAATACTACCGACTTCCAAATAACAAAAAACACCACAAAGTAAAAAGTAACTTTAAAGTTTTTTATTTTTCACTTTTTAGTGGTACCCCACACCTAACAACACCACTGCAAAATCGTAGAAAAGCAAAAAAACGCAATTTGGATTACTTGGATGACCAGAAACCATCATCCAAGTAAAATCCAAACTTCGCAACCGATTTTGATAAAATGTAAATAGGACCAATCTACAATTATATCCTTTCAGATAAAACAAGATTTTTTCAAATCAGTTCATAATTGACGGAGTTATGAGGTAAAAAACATTTTTTTTTAAATACAACCGAGCTGAGAACCTCCTCCTTTTTGGGAAGTCGGTTAAAAAGATGTACGAGAATCTGGAACTATTGCGTTATAAATAAATTATAATAGAAGCTGAAATACATTCACTATCATTCCATTTCATCATCACCTAAATTCCTTACACCTTCATTAATGAAACCATTTTCTCCATCCTCCGAATCATATTTCCCATCAGCATTATCATCATAAACACCAATTATCATACAGAAATCCTTCACTACATCACACAGTCCCACCCAAGTGTCGAATGATCACAAGACATTTTTCCCCGTTGCGACTGCCCAGCACCGGGCTTCGTAAATTAAAATGTGAATAATTAACACCGAACTCACCCCCCCACCACTACATGCCACCCTTGACCCCCCCCCCCCTGCTCCAGTCACATGCCACCCAGATGTATTAGTTTTAAGCTCCCAGTTCGTATGAACGCGATTTAGGGTGAATTCAAAAGGCAGATAGTTGACCCCCTCTCTAGTATTATAATCGTGTGGACGTTTTTCGCGTTTTTAGTTAATACGGTCTTGGGTGGGCGGGACTGGGCGAGGGATTTTGATCTTTGTAGGCGGTTGGTGTAATCTTGGATCGTTTTTTTAGATGGACGGGTGTTATGTATTATCTGCTGTCTAGATTTTCATGAAAAGTACGTTTATTAGATCGAAAAAAAGATTTACTCGTTCTGATATACTTATGTAATTTTTTAGGTACCACTAAATCTATACTAATATTATAAAGCCGAAGAGTATGTTTGTTTGTTTGGTTGAACGCGCTAATCTCAGGAACTCCTAGTCCGATTTGAAAAATTCTTTCAGTGTTAGATAGCCCATTTATCGAGGAAGGCTATAGGCTATATTATATCATCACGCTTAAACCAATAGGAGCGGAGCAGTAATGAAAATTGTTACGCAGACGACGTTGCACGGGTCAGCTAGTCATCATAGATAAAATATATTATGATTAATTTAATTAATCTGTATGCCGTGTTGTGAAGATTCATAGGCGGATTTAATGGATCAAGCCTTTTACTTTTACAGTTAAATAATAATTAAAATCGAAATAACTACATACCTGTACAAATAAATTACATTTAGGTACATAAACATAGATGCTAAAATTATATTGTCATTTTGACAATAGGCAGGTACAGCACTTGCGTAGATTAAAATAAAATTGGCAGGTCATTTTAATCCTAGTGCTTCAGTTTTATGAATCTTAATTATTGAATCGCGCAAGCTTTTGTTCAATTTGTTTGTATCCCCCCTTACACACTTGATTATGACGAGTTTTCAACATACTCAATGCCCCAAAAACACACAACCGATCTTTACCAATCAACACCCAATTTCAAACAACGAACGAACTTATTACGTCATCAACGTACACGCAATCAGTGACGAATAAAACACGGGGCCAATCAGAGGGCATAACTAATTCAATTTGCGAACGTGGCCGAACCGCGGCGGAAACGCACGAAGTGTTCGACGATCGTTAATATTGATCAGTATTATCCCGGATCGACGATTTACGTGATACACCGGACTCCCACATCGCTATACATTTAATTATTAAAAGGTTTACACGGTTGTAGAGAAACTAGATAAGCCAAGCCACGGCCCTCTTGTTTATTTTAAGATCTTTCGATCGATGTTTTAAATTCATTAGAGACAGTTACTTTCAAGCACCGCTAATATGACTAAAATTCAAAATTAGTAGGAAATAATGTCACGGTATCAATTCCTAACATTTTGACCTTTTGACAATCGCTGTCGCTCTTAAAATGTCAGCCTAAGACCCCTAGGCCTGGGCATAGTCGTTGGCCGAATCAATTAAAACTTAAACCACCTTCGTAAATATTTATTTAAGACAGATTGTAGATAAGATCCTACGGCTGAAGATAGTCATTGTTCATAATAGCCTTTTCCCGACTATTTTCATCCAGCTTAGTCCAGCTTAGTAGTTGCAGTATTTTAATTGAAGTTGGTGCTGTTTCCATCCACAGCCCTGACAGTGGGTAAAAAATGAGACAAAACGTGAGGGTACCTTCAAACACCCGTTGGGATCATCGATACGAAAAAGTACCATGACGTTTGTCTGAAAGTCACACTGTTTTCAGCTTAGCTTTCATTTGTAGGTGTCTGGAATGTGCCATCAAGAACTTCGTACAAAAGATATAGGTAGATCCCGTGTGCGTAAAAGAGACACATGACACGTCGATAGCTGGCTATTCACAAGAATTCTCTTACCACTATTTCGTCGCAAAAACAAGAACAATTCAGATTCAGATTTATTAATTGCTTGTCACAGGTGGAAATTAAGTTCTTAAAGTTATTATTGTAGCACGTATCACTGTAACATACCCATGAGGTGTATAATGTTTTTTACAATTACACAAAAAAAGTAAAAAAATATATTGTCATATTACATACACACAAATGATTAATTACGGAAACATTATATTATTTACCACTAGGGAAAACAAGTAAATTATACATTTATTTGTCATTTTTCGTGAAGAATTAGTACCTATAATATCAAATGAATAAATTTTTAGTTAAAACATTTGTCATTTACGAAAAAATAATAATAATAATAATATATCGTCACAGAATATACATAAATCACTAATGAAAACTTAACAATCAAAGATAATACTCGAGGGTGGAGCGCCCGTCTTATGAGAGCACTCGCTTATAGCCGAGCGTCAAAACTATCGAAATTATAAACTCGCTGCTCGCAAATTTGTTTCGAGTTTCAAGCTTAACTCGCTTGTCGCTGATCGTGGGCAATGCCTTAAGCACTGTCTCATCTATATTTTCTACATCCACGTCGTTCCTCGCGAAAAATGTTTGTTGTTTCCGGCGTAAGGTGAAAAGTCGGGGTTTGGATGGTGAAAGCCATTTTCACCCCAAATATTTTATTGTGATCATTTCGTTTGGCGCGTTGATTACCGGTGGATGTTTGATACTGTTTACCTGTTCGTGTATTGATGGCTCTGGAGTGAACTAGGGAGAGATGTTGATAAGAATGTATGGTTGTAAGAAACGAAGTTAATTATGGCGCTCCTTATTGCTGAAGAGTTTTTTTTGTTATCTTGATAACATGGATTTGATAGCTCACTTCGTGATCATTTCACAGAATCGATCGGAATAGACTATCTGTTTGCGGTGTACGATAAATGTTTTACCTATTTTTAGGGTTCCGTAGCCAAATGGCAAAAACGGAACCCTTATAGATTCGTCATGTCTGTCTGTCTGTCTGTCCGTCCGTATGTCACAGCCAGATATTCTGTGAACAAAAAGTAGATGTATTCTGTGAACCGCATTAAGATTTTTTCACACAAAAATAGAAAAAAAAACCATTCGTGTATGGATAGGTCTTCGAAAATTATATTGAGGTTTCTAATATATATTTTTTTCTAAACTGAATAGTTTGCGAGAGAGAAACTTCCAAAGTGATAAAATGTGTGTGTGTGTCCCTGTAACTTCTAAAATAAGAGAATCATAAAACTAAAAAAAAAATATATGATGTATCATGTAAACTACCAGCGAAAATTGGTTTGAACGAGATCTAGTAAGTAGTTTTTTTTTTTAATACGTCATAAATCGTAAATCAAAATTTTTGCTTGTAATATAATACCTACAGGTCTGTACGGAACACTCGGTGCGCGAGTCCGACTCGCACTTGGCCGGTTTTCGTTTTAAATTGATGTTTATAAATACGGAGAATAATTTTAGGAGGAGTTATATGTATCTGGCCCGTTCATGCACGCTTCAAAAGATACATTAATATTTTCTCGTTAATAAAACAATTTCACAAGTCAGTTTTAGATGAAAGGGATGGAATATAAATATCTATGTGTAACACAAGTTTCACACAACCTCCTAATACCAAGTTATATGACGGCCTTCAAAACGCAACCCGTCATTCCGTCCGTCTAAACTAACACATCTTTTAACACCTCTCTCAGTGTTGTTCCTTCAGAAATCCTTTTGAAAAGGTTTCCATCCTTCACTGTGGCGTTTCCTTGACAAACTTGCTTCATCCCTGACACCCGTTCTAAGGTTGTTCTGAGTTTCCGACATGTGTCACGGGACAACCCGAGCCTTGAACAGGCTGGAATATTTTACAATGTGCACGTGCATTTTCTAATCTTCTGAGGTGCAACGGAAAGCTTTACGGAAGAAGTGACACGTGTTACTGAGATCTAAATGGTCCAAATGCTTACTTAGTAAGCTTTTAAGTATCGCAGAGATATCAATCTTTACAAAAAACGTAGGCGTATCTGTTGAGCGACTCAAGCGTACGTAGCAATCAAAGTTAGCGGTTACTTATCCGAGCATATCATTTTTTTAAGAACAAATATCATTTCTGTTTGTTGTTCACTTAAGGTGGAAGCGCCAGGGTAGCCCGCGAAATTCAAATATTTTGATGTTTTTTGCAATTTGCCGGTCAGTGTGAAGCTGTATGTTAAATAAAATACGATTCGCGGCCGTAACGCATAATTATCTAAAGAATTATACCCATTTTAATTATAAATATTACCCTCTAAGTTCATACAACTCGATTGTAGTGACTCTTTCATGAAATCACATTCAATCGAGTTATATGAACTTAGAAGATTATATTGATGATTCAAATGGTTATAATCCTTTAGATAAATGCTCTTTACGATCGCGAACCGTATTTTGTTCAACATACAGCTTCACAATGACCTGCAATTTGCAAAAAACATAAAAATATTTGAATTTCGCGGGCTACCTTGGAGCATCCACCTTAAGTGAGAAATGGTGCTTACAATAGTTAAATAAAAAATTGAGTTGTTTCACAATATGTCAGCGTTAACGCACGTAAAACAATAACGATTATTTTATTGATGGTCTGAGTACTGGTTAACGTTACTTTAGTTGCGTCAAATAGAACAATATTGTGGAATTTCTTTTGAATTTCTTAATAGCAGTTCTTCTTATGACACAAAAAAAGGTAATTAGGTAGGACCCATGTTAATAACTTGAGCTATTGGGATGAGCAGCAATTTATACCAATATGTTTTGAAACAACGCTTCTTATTTAACGAACGTTAAACATATTCGTAAGCGTTACTTTTTGACGTACGTATGTATCGTTAACTGTTTGAAACAACCCGCTCTAAATACGTTCAGTGTATAATCAACAGCGACACCAGCGATTGCGGTAAAAATATTACAAAAATCGATCAAAACATTTAGATAACATGGCTCACCACATTTAAATGGTCCAGTCCTCATGCATAATTAATAAAAATAGCTCACACACGATGATCCCTAGCATTAAATGCGATATAAATAATAGAAACCATGTTTCAAGCCCCAGAGACTTGCCCGAACAACGCATGCATATTAACCATCACGCGCAAAAATAGAATAAATTAATCATTCTATTTTTCTATTCAAACTCCCCTATTTTATTAGTTAGTGTTACTACGGAAACTCGAAATGTCGTCACGCAAAAATCGGATCTATGAGAACTTTTATATGTTTGTAAAGATTTTAGTTTCAAACTAAGTGCATAGCTGAGGTAAGAAGTCTTGATCCTTGATGTCTTGAAGGTAAATTATTTTTCTTAGTGTTTATTTTATTATCGTTGAATAATAACCGTTTCGAGTTCAAAAAAGATCTTGTAGGCTCTTCGTAGTTATGTCTGATTTTCAATAGCCAAGGAAAAAATAAGCTTTTTAAATAAAACACGTGTGAAAATCGAGTTTTCACACCACTTCCACCGTCAATTTCCAAAACAAAAAGCGAGCATGTCAAAATTTATTATAAAACATAAATATCCCGTATTCCCGTCACATATAAATTTGAACAATAATAAATTAATATGTGCTGACAAATGGTTGTTCACAACTCATCTATAAAGTGTCGTTAGGCCGGCCACACACGTATAAAATTGCCACCGTATATTATATTCGGTTTGTTTAATTAAACCGAGCAAGGGAATTGAACCGACGACCCCGTGTAGAACACGATTTTTTATCACATATGTAAATATATCGTAAATTTTACGTATGTGTTATATTGACCCCTGTCGTATTGGGTTAAATATTTTATTTTTATTCATGTTATTAATATTTAAAGGTGGTGAAGTGGATACCAACCAGATTCCAGGTATTAAATAGTTAAGAAAAACTATAGTAACCTTATGTGATAACTGTAAAAGTTTACAAATATGATTAAAGTTAACTTCCACCTATACTATGACCTAAACCATGTTAGAGGCCTTGAGGTGGCTTAGAAACTCTGACACTAGTGTGTGTGGGGTCGTTAGACCTTACTACCCACACAAAAGTAGAAGAACTAGATACTTGTATCTAGTGTCAATAGGTTGTCGATGGTTGTTTTAATCTATATCTATATTAATATTATAAAGCAGAAGAGTTTGTTGGTTTGTTTGGTTGAACGCGCTAATCTCAGGAACTACGGGTCCGATTCGAAAAATTATTTTAGTGTTGGATAGCCCATTTATCGAGGAAGGCTATAGGCTATATATCATCACGCTATGACCAATAGGAGCGGAGCCTTAATGGTAAATGTGACGCAGACGACGTTGCGCGGGTTAGCTAGTATGACCTAAAGATGTATGGGTAACCTAATGATTTGTGATGAATTTATTTATTTATGAATGGAGAACTTGTACTGAATTTAACGTCCGTCAATGAATGCAAAATTGATTTGGCCGCTATCATTTTTGTATGGGTACAATAATGATAGCGGCCGTAAACGTGATTGACGTGGCTCGAGTAATACACGTTTTGCAATGATGGATTTTTCAGTCCATAAAAAACCAGCCTCAAAATAAAAATAAATTAACATTTATTGTTTTTGCCTTTCAATATTATTCATTCAGCTTCATTACCATAACACACAAACCTTTTGTTTTACCATTCCTCGATATATCGCGCACGTATTATCGGCGTTAGAAACAGCCAATCGCACAGGCCACCGGCCGTTCAAATAATCGTAAATTCACCGACGGACAAAATATAATAAATTGCCGATGAGATCTGTGCGTACACTTCAACAAAAAAAATCTGCGTACCAAAATATCTAACGTGCATCTTAAACCAAGGGAATAAAGGTGAATATTCAATACGAAAAGGGTACAGGGATAGAAGAGTGGTTACCGATGAGTCTATATTTGCACTCTGAACCCTTTGTTGTCGCCTTTTTTCGTTGTTTCCGAATAAAGGCTGATAGAACACGTTTTTCAAATCATTAAACAGTTTCGACCGCGGACGCGGTTGCGGGCAAAAAGGAGGTTTGTGGCCAAAAAAAGGAACTGGAATAAAAATTTGCGAAGCGTTGGCCTGGGACGAAGTGATCGTTGTTTCGCCACGATAATAATATACTGCGACTTGCTGCTGTTGATGCTGTTTCTTTGCCAACAAAAAAGGAAGAAGAGTTTTGGCGTTTAACCAATAAGAGAAGAGTGTATTGTAGAAAGTAAGTCAGGTCCAGACCATCTTGTAACTCGTATTAGGCGTCTTGTCGTCTCTTGATGTGCATGTTCCTTTACCGAATTTTTTGTAAAAACCTAATAACTTCGAAAATAATTAAGTCAGTCTGTCGTTATTCGTCCCCAAGTGCAGATAGAGTTCTAATAGTCCTACAGAGATACAAAAATAATCGAATAAGCTGTTAGCTAAAGTAAAATAAAAAGTCTAATATTACTGTTAAAATATTTTTATCCAACCACGTCCATTGCCCCACTGCTGGACAAAGGTCTCCCCTATTGCCTTCCACTCTTCTCGGTGTGTTGCCTCCTCCGACCAAAAAAATAATCTAAATAATAAATCGTCAAGTATCAAAACCGTGAGCTCCAACAATTCCCAGCCAATACTTTACGTCACACGTCGGTTCGACACTTGACGCTGCGTTTTCCCGCTAAACGCTCGAAAACGACACACTCACCGATTCCCTTTTGCAAACGTTCGGGAAACGTACACTGTGTGGATCAACTGTTTGTTTAACAGATAAACACGAGTTCATCGAGTGATTGAGAGACGGTTGACTTGCGATTTTTTTTGGCCTGGTTTATATAAGGAATACGTGGGTCTGAAGAGCGGTTAGTGATGGTTTGGAGTAACACTCTTTAGCGAATTAAAATATTGACCAGGGGGCTACTCTCTAAGCCCGTAGTCCGTAGTTTCGGGCTTAGTTGCGGGCGTATTCTACTTTTGTCTCACCGAACCAATAAGAATGATTGACAACACGATTTATCAGCTACTATCAAATCGTGTTGTCATTAATTCTTAGTTCGGGTTCCGGACTAATCGGAAGTGTGTAGGTGATACGGAAAAGAATACGCCCGCAACTAAGCCCGAAACTACGGACTACGGGCCTAGAGAGTAGCCCCCAACCGTCACGCGATCGGCATCTGAAGATATGAAGACTGACATCGTAACCAAGACAAGCCTAAGAAATGCCATCGTGACGATTTGGCTTCGATTCTGACAAATTGGTCAGAGAAAACAGAAGACGAAATTAGCTTCAAAAATATGCCGCCCAAAGTGGGACAATATTGGCTTGGGACGAATTGCTTCAGAATCTACGGTTTTATTAGTAACTTTTCCTGTCAATAAAGGCTTTTATAAAGATGACCGAGTCACCCGCGTCCGTAGGAGGGCTTACCTCTTGTTGACTATGCCCCATCGAACTGCTGCATTCCGTGGAAGTTTTAAATTCGCAGCTTCTCGTTGCTGGAACGACCTGCCACCGCCGTTTCGGGCTATAAAAACAGTTGGTACGTTTAGTTCTAATTTCAAGCAACACTTACTACGGAATCAAAAGGAAAATGCGTGAACTTACCCAGGGTCTGCACGCTTAGGTGTTTGCGTTTTATGTTCAATGTTCTCAGCATAACATAGCGTCTTCTTGCGACGAAACAACACAACTCAGACCACAACGATCTAATTACATTAATTTAATTAGCGTATTATCTAAGTTTAGATGTTGAAAGCGTGAAATTTATAGCTATTTATATGGTTTTATTTATTGTTTTCCAGTTTTTACATTTTGACAACACTCAAAGTCACTGACGCTGACGCTCATAGTCACTGACGTATAAATCATATAAATATAAATCATATAAATCATATAGGTATAAATCACTGACGTATGATTTATACGGCAGTGCTCATAGTGCGCTCGCGCGTTCCGTCATTTGTGACGTTTGTCATTCATAAATGATATTGGAGCATTGGGCCTTTGAGCGTTGGTTGCAATTTACATTATTTTATTGTATGTGTGTATTTTATATTATAATGTTTCATTTTTCAATTCTTATTTTATATTAATCATTTTATTTATTTTTATCTATTAATATATATCTATTTAGATGCGTTACGTAAGTGCGTCCGTGGCATCACAGGCCCTATCATAATACCAGCGCTGCGTTATTTAGTTATATTAAATATCGCAGCATATGCTGAGATAGGGACCTTTTTGGCCTCGCACAGATCCATTGAATGTTGTAATTGTTAATAATAATTAACTAATTATTATGTACGTTTCGTTAGTTTTAATGTATTTTGCTTCTATCTGTTTTGTGCGAGTCCCAAATAAACATTTTCTTTCTTTCTTTCTTAGGAGAATACCCTTCAGCGAATCCCTACACGTGGTCCCCGGGTGGTGCTAAACAGGTGACACTAACCGCCTCCGTGGTCTAGTGGTTATACCACTCGATTCAGACCCAGAGGTCCCGGGTTCAATTCCCAGTGGAGGCAAATTTTTTGCTCGGTTTGGTTGGTGGTAGGACTTCTAAGTCCGCCTGGCAAGCTACCACCATCATGTCTAAGTCTGTCGCCATAACAACAATGTTAACAGCATTGTTGTGTTCCGGCAATTAGAGATATGATAGCCAGTTCCTCTATGTTATAGGATTCCGGGTGAAACTCGCTTCCATCTTCGGCCTAATCATCACTTTCCATCAGGTGAGATTGGGGCCAGTTTCCCCGTTTTGAATATAAAAAAAATAAATAATAATAATACTGCAACCAACTCCTACTTTTTAAAAAAGTTTGGAAAAAGACAGTTAAAATAACCTTGGATATAGAAAGGAAAATAAAGAAAAATTATAGCGCATTTCCATAGTTTTCACCATCAGGAAACCCATCACTGAACTCAACATCATCTGCCTAGCCTTTTCCTAGCTATATTGGGGTCGGCTTCCAGTAAAACCGGATTCAGCTGAATACCAGTATTTTACGTGGAGCGGCTGCCTACCAGACCTCCACAACCCATTAACTGGGTAACACGGTACTCCTTGGCAAGACTGGTCTCAGCTTTTCTAGCTTCTGATTATCCGGTACGACTGCCAAAGATCTCCAAATGCCGGGACCAACAGCTTAACGTGCTTTCCGAGGCACGGAAGAAACTCGGTATGCTGAGATAGTCAACCATCCACAGACCAACCTCGGCAAGGGTTGCTTAACCTTGAAAATCGACCTGTGCGGCTGTTATTATTTAGCCACGAGCTCTTCCGACTGAACTCGACAATCACTTGAAAATGAACGCGATTTTCGTCAATTACTCGTATTACAAGTGGGCAGACGTCATCATTAGCATAGACTATATAATTCACTAAGGGCTTATCATTACCTCATTTGCACCGAGTAATAAGCAGTGAATTACGAATTATGTAAGTAATTAGTTGAGGTGGGTTCTAACCGAAGATAACAATGGTTTTTGGAGCACCTAATACTAAGATAGATGATGCAGCTTCAATTCGAGAACCTCGTGGCTGAATAATAACAGCCGCATGGGTCGATCTTTACGGTTAAGCAACGCTTGCCAAGGTTGGTCTGTGGATGGGGGACCATCTTAACATACCGAGTTTCCTCCGTGCCTGAATGTTACCAAGATTTTTGTAATGCAACACATGATTTAAAAGAGTGTCCGTGAAGTTACTTGCTCGTTCTTTGTGCAAATAGCTTCATATTTTGTTTGACTGACCGACGTTGACAATAAATTCAAAATTGCCTGTTAAATGTAGGTATATCCATACTAAGATTGTAAAGCAGGAGAGCTAAATTGTTTGAACGCGCTAATTTTAGGATATCTTTTCCGATTTAAAATACTTTCAGTGTTATGATAGCCCATTTATCGAGGAAGGCTATATATCATGCTAAAACAAAAAGGAGCGGAGCATTAATGGAAAATGTGTCGCAGACGAAGTTGCGCGGGTCAGCTAGTTTCAAATAAATGCTATGAATCCTTTGACTACTCATAGACTCTTTCCAATGTTTCCAGTTTCATATAGCTTTTACCAGGAGCAACGTATTTGATAAAATTGGTTTATAGAACCTGACGCCATCATAACGGTCACCATAATCCAGTTCCAAATATTCAAAAAACCACTGCGAGCAAAACCACTCGGCTTACTTTCCTATAACTTACAACATAACTCAAAAAACAATACATTACACAACCCCCATTTTAAAGCCCGAACAAGAAGAACAATATCTTCCGTGACATAAAATTCGAAAAAAAGTTTAATGGGACCAAAATCCTGGCTCCAATAAAACATAGAAATACCCCAATATATTAGACGAAATTGATATTGTATAGATGATCCCTTTTATAACGGTGGTCTGAGCACAGTACCCTGTTTTGCATATAGAAAAGCGATTCTTTTTTTTCGTGGAACTTTTTGAGGAGCGATGGAAAAAGTGCAGTGGACTGCGCGCAAGAATTAATGGTGTGAAACTTCGGGCCGGCCGTCGTGGGAGCGGGTATACGGGACCCAAATTTATGTACGTTCACGATTCCGTAGCTAGCTGGTTTTTCGGCGAATTTTTGCTGATCGTTTGTTAGTGTTTGAGCATTGATTAAAAGGAGCCGGCTGAGTCATGTAGTGATGTAAACTACAGGCTACAGTTTTTTTTAAACTATATCCTCAATCTTCAAAAGAGTGTCCACGGAGTTTCTTGCAAGTTCTTCTCCTTAGGATCTACTCTATGGAACGTGCAACTGCCGCGCTGGAGATAGGGTCGGTGAGTGTGTTTTTTTGCAGAACAACTTGCTGCTTTTGTCGCTAGCGCGGCAGAATTAGCTTCATTTATTTGACTGACAGACCTCGACTGTTCAAAAGTGCCTGTAAACTGGTCTATTTGAAATAAAGGATTTTGTATTGAATTGTAATCATCATTAGTTTTAACGATAAACTCCTCAAAAGTTGTAAGACTTTCTTTAAGAAAAATCGATATACAGTCTATACAAAAACCATAATGACTCGCTAACTTGAACTGACACAATTTGTCTTCCCTCCATACAGCTCCACAAAAATTTGTAACCTAATTGTAGCCACAAAGGCAGACCATCGATCACAGACGCGGCCTTCATCGCATTCAATAAGAATCTGCATCAAACGATTGCCACAATCAATCCTCATTTGCCGAGAAGCCGAAAAAATCAGCCGACGAAAAGCCACAGATGGCGGAGCATTTTTAATAGTCGCCAAGAACTCGCCAGTCACCAACAGACAAATCTACTGTAATTAATGACTATGAGGGTATTTTTTTTTCACTCCGATACCAATAAAGGAGACATTACTGAAGGGACAAAACAAAACATTGCGCCCGGTGTCGAACGAAAGGAGAATTTATCATCTAGACGGCACCGGCAGTCGGCGCACCCGCCAATGTCCATTTGGATAATGCCCAACGCGATTAAAAATATAAAAATACCCCCACCCGACCCCTGTGGGGAGAGGGGGGGTTTGACGGAGGACATCGCGCTGAGGACACAAAAGGATTATAAATGAGAAGGAATTTTAGATAATATTTGTACGTTGGATGTGGATTGTAATGTCGGTAGAGATCGGCGGCGGTCGGCTCCCCGCCGGGGGGGAGGGGCGCCTTCCGCGATCCGCACCTAATGAGTGTTTGTATCAATTTGTTAGTATTGTATTTGAATATTTTTATACGTTCGTTACGATTTTAATCCCTTGTGGTCGTGGCAGACTGGATCGATGCTTTTTTTTAATTCTCGGCCGTTTGATCGTCGGTTGCGTTTGTGTTGATTAAAGGCGTTGTTCGAGGTTTTGGGGACCCATGTCTCGACCGCACTCTCTTTTTATACTTTTTACTTGTGTCCGACAATTTGGATGGGTGTAGAATATTAAAAGTGTGATTCTGTTGTGGTTGCCTGTTCCACACCCATTACGAGTGATGAGGCCGTTATGAAAGTAGTTCATTGTTCACGTAACGGGCCCTAACTTTAACTAGCCACTGAAAATACCGAAATTTCCTAATTCCACGGCGCGTTATAAAAAATTAATTAATTCTAATTACTTTGTAGGCTTTAAAAAATACAATTCGCCCGTGCAGGATCCCACGATAGTATAAAGGGTCAGATAAACATGGAAAAAATATAATTCGTATTCATAATTAATACATTTAAAAAATATTATATTTTCCAGGCGTTTTTAGACTACGAAGGATGAATTCGAATGAGCGAGAAAAGAATAACACAGCTCAGAGCGAGCGACACTCGGTGTTTTCAATTCATTATCTCGAAAACAAAAATTTCATTAGCCCCGAGATTTCCTTTTTAAATTTAATTATTCATATTTAAATTAAACAAAATATAATAGAGGTCCGCCAGAGAAAAAAGCGGCTTTATCGTATCATATTTTATTAACCGAATTTATAATTCTACGCCGATTCGAGTAAATCCCCTACAGTGGGTAGACGGGGGGGTTTGTGGGCCTCTCCCTGGGAAATATTTATGAATGCCAAGCAGAAAAATCCACAATAATATTTCAGGGTGGACGTCGGCCGCGGTCTTTACTTGCCAGCCCCTGATCTATTTAAAAAAAGGCCTCCCGGAAGGACAAAAGGGCTGCGGGGTGCTCGTAAAAAAACTGGACACGTATAGAGGTTACCGGCCGTCCGGCCGCTTTGTCTGATTCTTATTTTTTACCGGATCGGATCCTTTTCGCCGTTTTTTATCGGTTTTTGTTCCGGAGACACTACGGACCGGGTCGGATACCCCGTTTGTTCTAATGTCATCCCATTTGTAATTTTTACGTTTCACTGTATGTGTATTTTTTTTTTAGTTGGTTACCCTTTTCTTTGGTATGTAAAAATTGTTTGATTTATATTTTGGTAGCTGACCAGCGACAGTTTTCTTTGGGTTCTATTTTTATTGTTTTCATTATATCAAGCTGAATTGTTTTATTCAGGACACGATTACTTTTATGTGTAAAAAACTTACAAGCAAAAAATGCTAAGTGTTGAAGCTTTTATTTCCAACTTATAAATTGAACGTTATTATGGGAAAAAGTCAATTTATCGCCTCGTTGTACGACTTCTTTATTCAATTTATATTTATTAGGGAAAACAAACAGTGACACATTACATTATATAGAAAGAAATACAAAAGAATGTGATCAAATGTGTGACCAACAACATTTTCCACAAAATACAATCAAGTGATCTTTGCAAAGCATGCGATTTTAACTAAATCCTTAATTAAACAAAGAGACTTACTATACTAAAAATACTGCATCATTTTAGTAAGAGTACTAATTCTACTAAGTGATAAGCAACTAAAAACCAAACAAAGTAACAGTCGCATATCAGTAGCATTCTGACCAAATGTTTGGTTGTTTGTTTCCAAACGTCTTTTATAATGTGCACAGCAAAGGAGTGGCACTCTCTGCATGCGTCTGTGTTTCCGAACGCCTACAACCCTAATCTCTTCAAAGTTAGAGTAAACAGGCTCCTTCTGCGTAAGCTCGCTTGTCTGTGTCATGTCTGACCAAGACGAAAGTCATGAGCAAACCCATCTCAAATAATAAAAAAAGACTGATGGTACTGGGACAGTCCTGAATATGTCTTCATCATCATCATCATCCACAGCCCAACTTCGCCCATTGCTGGGCATAGACCTAACTTTTCTTGTGCCAATCCCCACGCTCCTGTGCCAGCCTCATCCAGGGTCTACCTGCGATGGCAACAATGTCATCCGTCCATCTCGCCGCCGGCCGCCAACACTGCTTCTCCCAGTCCTCGGACGCCATTCGATCACTGCCTTGTTCCACCTATGCCAGGTGTCCTACCCAGCTCCATCTAAGTCGTTGTATTACATACAAATATTTAATATATTATAGGCTTGTGTCCTGAAAAAATCTAATTAGTCCGTCAGATTATCAAAAAATATTTGACCCGTTTTTTCTTTTGTTACGGGAACCAAAATTGACGAAGTTACGACGCTTTTAAAATTCTCAATACGTCACACCTTCGCATAATTTTTAGTGAGTCGTGACGTCACGAGCCCCCACTCCCGAGTTTTGTTGCGTTTTATCTTTGTCAATATTCATTGATTTACAAAAACAAAAAATACGTGTGCATTATTTTTCAATACTCTAACTGACGGACTAAATAGTTTTGCAATTTGTGGATGCTGGAATTTAGCCTATTTCGTCGATTTAGTTACTAACTCGGATAAACGATAACTCTGGTTTGTGCATGCGAGCCTTAAAACCTTTAAAAAAATCGATTGTCATTTTTTAGGCTTAATTTTAAAGGTCCTTCAACCTCCATCGACAATATTAAAACACTACACAACTCCCAATGAATTCAAAGTTGCACAATGAACGGTCTGCAGTAACTGAATCCCAAACGTGGCCAACAATGAGATTACCGCAAATTGGACGTGTAGCATGCGCTGTGCTGTGCCCCAGTGGCGGGACCTATTGATAGACGTTGTAATTGTGAATGTGAAGTAAACGCTTTTTGAAGTACCCGGCTTTTCGCAAGGCTTGGGTTGGGTACCTGTCTGGCGTAATCAGGATGGGAATTTTATTTTTCGTAAATGGAAAACTGAATTGTATTCGTCATTCATAGGCTGCGGTTTGGTTTTCGGAAAACTGTAGAACATCTAAACCTACGAGAAAAGGTGCAGAACACGTGTATGAAGTTTTAGAGCAAAGTGAATGAAAGCAGACAATTCTAACGTATAGAAGAACTAAGCTAAGTGAACTAGCAAAAGGTTATAGTTCTATAATCTATTAGATAAATGGCAACGATTGTTTTGTGAGGTTTAAATTATCTAAGCAATATTGTTCGTTTTTGCCGTGTACATAACCTTTCTCCGAGTCTAGAGGACTTGTTCGTTAGAGTTACCGCGGCCCTGGATCGCAAAGTGCTTTTGAAGGAATATGGGTCGGCTTTAGTCAGTAAGAGTCTGACAAAGAGAATTCATTTGATGGTTTCCACCCATAAAAAAGTCTAGAGAGTAAGACTATTGATAGCCCTTGCGTGGTACATTTTCCTCCACCTCAATCAACTTTTAATATGGTCCGAATAACCACAAAAATGTACTACATAAATCCCACAAAATGTGGCTCATTTCACCTTACCGTCAGTTTGGAATCACAGACCCCATTTTAATATTAAACAAGTAAATCCAACAAGAAGGCGAGATCTAAACGCACGATTAATCCAGACCGCGTTCCCGCCAAAAAAGAGGAAAAAAAAAACAAAATGGCCGGCGAATAATCAAATTATTAGAAGCCACGTGAGGCTCCGTGGTCTTACCGCTTATTTATCATAGATGTAATGGATGGTAACCTTTTTTTTGGACGATGGTATCGGCTTTTTTTTGCGGTGAAAAGGGCTACTGTTCCCTCATTTCTTTATTGCCATAATATTACTTTGCTCGCCATTTGATGTGTAAGTAAACTATTGATTGGTTTGAATTCTCTGCAAAATCACCATAGATACAGTGTACACGAACTCATTGTAACTCTATGGGCTCTGGTGCTACGAAATAATAAAATTTGTTAATGTGTTATTGCTGAGGGATTGATTGACAACGTGTTAAAAGTCTTATTTCTTTACTGTATCATCAAAAAGAAGCTAAAATCTCATATTCGCAATTAATCTCCAACTACTGATACTTCGAAACCCTTCAGCGAAGAGTCCTATAAATACATGTCGGATCTGGCGCTTGTGTCTCATTTCGAGTGCTTACTCGTCATTAGATCCGGGTAAAGCTCGCTTCCATCTTTGGCCTAATCATCACTTTCCATCAGGTGAGATTTGGGCTAAGAGTTTCCAAAAACCAAAAAAAAATAGAGTTAGCACTTGATATGAGACACAAGCGCCTTTGTTTATTGGTTTTGGGTGGATTCTAAGTTGGTGGTGTCGATATGGGTCATGTTATGACGTTATCGTTCAGACATGGTATACCTACCCTGATGCGATACACATTCGATTTCGCTGTTTCGCCAATTAATGAATACTATCCACATTGTTTTCTTTACAGAAGCTACTCCCTGGACGAAAGGTTCCTGTACTGCCAGGGTGAAGTGCGGCGGGTCCACTGGCATCCTGGCTCACTGTCGCATGTGTTCGTGCTGGGCTCCGATAACACTATCAGGTAAGTTATGAAATATTATATTACATACCTACACAAACAAATGTGTAAGAGAACGTTGTAGCTGCATATTCTTAGCAAAAACCGTGAAATTCTCTGACACAAAATCAACAAATGGCACGTCTCTGCACGGTGATATTATTGCCGCGATTCGAAAATTTACAATGTCGAGAAAAAAAAATAATGCCTCAACAAACTCGTGGAGGAAGCGTCTTAGGGCTGATTTAAATTTCCCTTGATTTTAAGGACTGCTCAATCACATCGCAGTCACGATCTGTAAAAATATCTCTTATTTTGCTTTATTTTTACGTAATTTCTATTATTGATTATCGCCGAAATGAAGTTGCAAACTGGAATGTGAACAATAAGCTAGATTCCATCATCCACAAATTGCAAAACTATTTAGTCCGTCAGTTGGAGTATTGAAAAATAATGGACACGTATTTTTTGTTTTTGTAAATCAAGGAATGATGACAAAAATAAAACGCATCAAAACTCGGGAGTGGGGGCTCGTGACGTCACCACCTGCTAAAAATTATACCACGGCGTGACGTATTGAGAATTTTAAAAGCGTCGTAACTTCGTCAATTTTGGTTCCCGTAACAAAAGAAAAAATACGGGTCAAAGATTTTTTGATAATCTAACTGACGGACTAATTAGATTTTTTCAGGACACAAGCCGAGTAATGGCCTATAAATATTTTCCGTCACACAAAAATGTTTATAGATAAAAGATTTTTTTTTACTGATAGCACGCGATGATGTAGTCGAAAAAGGAGCACGCTTGCCTAAAATTAATCTATTAAATCTTGACTTAAAGAATCCGTGATTGAAATCAGCTCTAAGTTATGTGTCGTTATTCCATTGCAATAGAAGGATAGGACTCTTCTATGATAATTTTTCGAACACATACGTTCCCAGCAAATTAGTTTAAAAATATCCCACATTTCAGGCTCTATAACATAGCCCTGAAGAAGGGTCCCAAACTGGTGCAGATCCTTACCATAGGCATCAAGCCTTCAGGCCAATTGGCCGGCAGGGACATCCTGGACAGCCTCGGAGACACCGCGGTGGACTTCACACCGATACCTGACTCCGAGACCTTGCTGATCCTGAGGGGAAACGGGGATGTTTATATGATGCAGTGCGAACTTGATAAGAAGAGGTAAGACAAAACAGGATTCTTATTGTCCTTCTTGCTGTTTTAAAAAAGAAGGGTACAGCCTACAGGGTAAAACAAGGAATGTCACATAAAATTTATAAGAATTAAAATTTTTACTGGCTTAAATAATGATCAAGGCTTTTTGTAGTTGAGTCGCGGGACCATTCGAAAGAGATACCGTGGCTCCGGAATACAAACATGGATGGGTTTTAGTCAGTAAGAGTCTGACACTCCCTCCCGCTCCGCCCAAAGCGGGAGAAGTCATTTGATGATTTCCCATCCCTATAAAAAAGGGGTTATTGTAGTTAAAGATAATATCACTGACGTAAACTTGAACTCCTATTAGTAATAAACTAGGATACGTAAAACGAAGTCCATACACGTTGAAACATTATATCGTAAATAATATAAAACTAGTTTTAGCACCGGTTTTGACATTTCTTGTTTTGCCCCGTCCTCTTCAAATGCAATAACCCAATTTTCTATATGCTTTTCTAATTTCGAACTATTTCTCCATTTCAGCCCCCTTGCACCAAAGCTATCAGGTCCTCTTGCAATGTATCCTCCAGCTGACGACAACTACGGTTCGGAGTCGTGTTCCATCACCGCTCTGGGAGGAGGAGACACCCCGCCACTGGTCGTGGTGGCTACCTGCTCAGCGGCACTGTACCATTGTCTGTTGTTGCCTAATGTAAGTACAACTGTACTGTTCCATGTCATGTAAATAAAACATGGGTTTCCGGATTCCTATCCAGTATGCCTAGTTATCAGCACTGATGTTGATGTTAGTTGACATGGTCCATTAAAACGAGCAAAAAAAAAAATTCTCGTGTGTTTTGCTAAAAAAATTCTTACCGCCCGCATTGAGTAAGTTGGCTTTACGCCACACCACCCTGTCTTGAAGAGCACTAACTTAGTGTCACTGAGTTTAACACTAAGGGCGGGTTGTATCAAACAGTTGGTTAACGTAACACACGTACGTCAAAAAGTACCAATTACGGAAGATCTTTAACGTCCGTTTAAATAGAAGCGTTGTTTCAAAACATTCTGGTATAAATTCCTGCTCATCCCAACAGCTAAGTTATTGACACGGGTCCTACCTAAATAGCTTTTTTACATTCCACCACTTATTTGTGTCATCAGAAGAACTGGTATTGAGGAATTCAAAAGAAATTTCACAATATTGTTCTATTTCACGCAACTAAAGTAACGTTAACCAGTGCTCAGACCATCTGTTAACGTAAACATTATATTTTACGTGCGTTAACACTGACATTTTGTGAAACAACCCAATTTTTTGATTTAACGATTTTAGCACCATTTTTAACATTTACGCATGCGTTAAGTGAACGTGAAACAACCCGCCCTAAGTTTTTTGGTGCACGTGTGTTGGTGCACATGTTTGTGCTCAGTAATATCTCCTGAAAATTTGGTTATCTCCAATTTGATATTCTACTGCTAGAATTCAGTCAAGGGTATTTTTACTATGTAACAAAATCATGCCGCTCAGTTTCTGCAAAACAACAACTTAGTAGTATTCACTTTATGCTGGCACTTCACTAGGTGTTCTTGCGCTAATTTTTGCTGTTATTATTTGCTTAAAATTGAACTCTATCACGATGATATTAGGATATACTAGCTGATTCCGCTGTAGTTTTTGAGTTTATCGCGAACAGGCAGACAGACAGACGCGGCGGAGGACTTTGTTTTAGAATATGTAGTGATGATTTTCTATTTTCCAAGTCAAGCGAATATTTTGGCCATTACTCCAAGTGAAGTACCACCTTCAGATCGTAGACATCCTCAAGGGCTATAGGCTGGATTTTTAATGTTTATATAACCTACCTATATCTCTGTTCACAGCCATCAGAGAGAGAAGACGGCGACAGTCACGCCCTCTATGTGGTGGAAGCTGTGGAACTGAACATGGTTCTGAATCCTGATGATGATCTGCAGTACTCGTATCCAGTACACCTTTATCCGGTAAGCCGAAATGTTATGTGACTTCTGAAAATTTACTTAAATACCTGCACATAAGGTTTAATTTCTGCCACCACTTATTGTTGTTTATGACCTTTTCTAACAATACCAATCACATTATACCGTATTTGCTGGTGTTCAATACTCAAAGTGATATTTAAAAAGCAACTTTAACGCCCAAACATAAGGTTCAGTTTCTGCTGTACTTTATCACGTTATTTTCGAAATAACTAGCTTCGTCTCCTTGACTGACCGACTTGACATTTGTCAATTATGAAAGTGCCTGTAAATGGTCTATTTGAAATAAACGTTACTGTCGGCCAACAATTTATTCTGAAAACAACTCAATTTTCATAGCAATAAAGTTGATCTTTAATTGCAGTGTTCCAACAACACGTACGCATGCGTGCATGCAGGCGGCGTGCATGCGATCACTCTGCCTATGCTGGGACATCTTGTGGACTATGCGCTGGCTGATGACAGTAAGTGATGAGGGTTTCTTTACACGAGATTTATTTTAGCACTAGCACCGCAGCTGCACTCCATTTTTTTTTACTTTTGATATGCATACGTTTGACCACTGTCTCACCTGATGTTAAGCGATGATACGGTCTAAGATGGAGCATGCTTGCCTAGACGGAACCTATTCACTCTCAGGAAACACAGGCTCAGGCAGGGAATTCAAAAAAATAAAAGCCAGGGAATTCGACTCCTTAGCTGTACAGCCTGTTACTGACTCCAGGTTTCCACAGGGAATCCTACTCCTTAGCTATTCGAACAATGAGAAATTTCCGATAAATAAAATAAAAATCCAAGCAACTTTTACTTTGCGATATTATTTAGGTATTTATCGTGAACTAGAGGTTTCTTTAGAAAGTGGAATAAAGTGGAACAGAGTATAGAGTCCCGCAAGTCTTCATAGAAAAGGAAAGATCCTCCGACCGGACGGTTGTTGAGTCCGGTGGGCAACTACTACTAATACTTACTTACTAATATTTTAAAAAGGTAACATTTGTTTGTAAGTTTGTATGTAGGGGGTAATCTCAGGAACTACTGGTCCGATTTGAAAAAATCTTTCAGTGTTAGATAGTCCATTTATCAAGGAAGGCTATAGGCTACATATCATCCATCACGCTTAGACTAAAAGGAGGCGAGCGTTCATGGAAAACGCAGCCGAAGTTGTGTAGGTCAGGTAGTAGTTGATATTCGGACCGTTGTTTATGTTCAAATCGCATGAAAAATTCTGATACCGCGATGCAGTATTTTGTTATTACCAATGGGCTTGTGTCCTGAAAAAATCTAATTAGTCCGTCAGTTAGATTATCAAAAAATATTTGACCCGTGTTTTTTCTTTTGTTACGGGAAACAAAATGGACGAAGTTACGACGCTTTTAAATTTCTCAATACAATCGCATAATTTTTAGTAAGTCGTGACGTCACGAGCCCCCACTCCCGAGTTTTGATGCGTTTTATCTTTGTCAATAGTCTTTGCTATACAAAAACAAAAAATACGTGTCCTTTATTTTTCAATACTAACTGACGGACTAAATAGCTTTGCAATTTGTGGATGATGGATTCGGTGGCGTTGCGGTTCTTTTTGTTGCCGTACAAATTTATTCTATCGTCAATTTTTAACAGACTTCCAAAAATAGAAGAGGTTCTTTATTTGACAGATATTTTTTTATGTATGTACATCGATTACTCCGAGGTTTCTGACCAGAATAGTATGATTATTTTTTATTTCGATGCACCATACTTGCCATTTGGTCCCGTAAAAAAAAGATTTAGTTTTGTTCAGTAGTTTTTATTTTATGAACATTTTTGCTTCACCACTTAAAAGTGAAAAGTAAGATTTCGGTGTTAAAAAACAAAGATACAAAACCAAAAACACCGCCTTCCGAAGTTATATTTGTTTTATACTTTGTAGTATTTATTTGGAAGTCGGTTATATTTTTTTTTTGTTTTGGCGGCACTACAATCTATTTATGTATTTATTTAGTACATGGAGGACTTACAGCTATAAAAATGGAGACCTTAGGCACCAGAAAGTATAACAGCTTAAAAACGACATTTTTTTTAGTAAGTTTTAATACTGCTACTTACTATAGCTGGCTATGTGCAGGTGTGACTGTTCCTAAATTACCCCAGGCTGATAAAATTTTTGCTTTTCCTAAATTACTCTAATAGATAAGGTCGGTCCCCCCGAAGGGGGAGAAACACGCCCCACCCAACGCGTGTCCCCGTAGGACTCAGACCAGACTGGACATCCTCCCGCCTTTTATGAAGTGAATTCCAAAAGTATGAAATAATCCAATGCCTTATCACATTGATAGGTCAAAGTTTGGATTGAAATATATAATAGAAGGACTTAGAAATTCATAGTTATGAAATAAAATAGGTTTGATTTCAGAAGCTCACCTTATAACAAAGGGAAAATCAATTACTCTATTTTAATCAATAATAGATCGTGTGAGAAACCTTTACGCTAGCGTAACTGGTATAAGGTCAATAGTTACTCGCACGATACCTCACGTCTGCACCCATAGCACTCAGAGCAACACTTCCTTAAGTGACACCAGCGGCTTTTCAGCGACAAAGTGTCGGCCACACGTTTATAAGAAACGCGGTCCCTAACAGTTTTTCTCAAAACTGGAAACGTGACGAGGCGGCTTTCCCTGCCCCAACCGTGCGACCGTCCTTGTCTAGCAACGGAGCGACTAGTTCCAGCGGCAGAATCGTCGACATCGAGCTCATGGAGACACGGTCCCTATAAACAGCCCTTAGACTGTATAATATGAGATAGATATAGTCAACCCAACCCCAGGAAGCGCACTCTTTGTACAACAAGTACATCTGTAAGACACAGTGTTCGTATCTGACCGAATCAGTGGTCGCAGGTAGAGAATATAAATTTCAGAATCAATAAAAATACAAATAGTTACTACAATCGAGAGTTATAAACTCAAGAAGTAAATATAGTTGAGAACTTCAACTCTTCAAGCCTATATAGACAGCCCCTAAAGCGCCCACCCGTTGCCACTTCCTAGTGTTTGGGCTAGAGAGAAGAAATGGCACAACAAACTCTCTAGCAACACGTATCTGTCTGTTCTGTTATACAACCTATAGACAACTAGGATTGCCTGCGGCTCCGTTAGTGTCACTGTATATAATGAAGCACAATATCAGCCCAGAGTAAATTAGAACAATAAAAGACTCACCCATTCACACCAGCACAAACACACACACACGTATTCAATACTAAATTATTTCTAACTTATATTAATCAAATAAATACTACTTGCACTCGCGATACAACAGCTCTACGCAATCTCGCCATATGGCATTTTTTTTTTTTTTTTTTTTGGGACAAGCCCGCCACACATTCCCAACCACTGCAACTCCTGAAAGCCAGAATCAACAGTGGCGACCACCAGAAAAACGCCGAGTTAATGAAACCCGACGAGTCCCGGAGAAACGATTCAACTGTCTTGGATCCCGCAACGAAATTAATCAGAAGAGTACAGCGGAGGAGTAGGAAAAATAAATATAATTTCCACTTCCCTCCATGTCAAGCAGGAGACAGATTAGAGTTAGGCCAATAGGCACCAAGGGACATATACAACTGGGTTAGGCCCAGTTGCCAAGCACCACGGATTATATATTAACATTTAAACTAATGGGTCCTAAATTGTGAGCTACTTTTGATTCCAGTAATAGGTATGGCAAAATCGCCTGAACGCACGGAAATTTGTTCTGGTTTCTACAAGGTCCGTATAGTAAACTACTCCAGATTTGACCTGAATACTATCTAACATAACATTACGTTCAGTCTGCCAAAGAATACACTCCCACAAGATGTGATGTGCGGATTGTTCGTATTCAAGGTCAGCTGTAGAGCATTGACATAAAGGTGAGGCCACAAGCCTAAAGGAAAATAATTTACTCTTAAAGTTGCCATGACCTGTGAGAAATTGGGCAACACAGTGATCCACCTCCAGCCATGTCTTCTCCAGCCGCTCACGAACGGATGGAAAAAACTGGTGGAGGTGTCGGCCCTTGATGGAATCTTCCCACCTACATTGCCATTCGCATAAAAGTGCCTCCCAGACGTCAGTCTGGGGTTTTAATAATCTAGAGATCTTAGCACGGTCGCGTTGCGGTAAAAACTCTGGGTCCGTGATCTTTCTAGCGTAGAAGTACATTGCAGCACGTCGCTGCACCTCAAGATCGACTGGGAGAACACCCGCCAGCACCGGTAAGGCTTCAGTACTAACCGTCCTATACGCCTTGCATAAGAATATCAAAGCCAAACGCTGGTTTTGAAGTAATTTACGTCGTACCGCCCCTATGGTGGCCCTATCGGCCCAGACAGGTGCCCCGTAGCACATACAACCCAAGTAAGTAGCCCCATATATAGTTTTTAGGGTTTGAAATGATAGACCCCAAGTAGCCTTTGATATTCTCGTCAAGGCGTAGAAGTTCTTTTTTGCTTTTTCTCCTACTGTTTTTATATGATCAATAAATGAAAAGTTTCTTTCTAGTAGCATACCGAGGTAGCACACGGATTCTTTCCTTTTAACGGTTACGTTATTAAATTTTATACTAGGCCAGGATTTAAGGTTTCCTTTTAAAAGAAGTTGATAGGTTTTATGCGGTGCAAAGGTCAGACGGTTTCGATCGCCCCACTGAGATATTAAACGTAGGCATGTGTCAGCCAAGTTCTCGAGTCCAGCCCGAGTACTTGCCTGAATGAGCAGCAAGCCATCGTCCGCGTAACCGGTTAATGAACAGCCGTACGGGAGCGGAAGCGCGAGGAAATCATCGTAGCCAAAATTCCATATATATGGACCGATAACTGAGCCCTGAGGACATCCCATGGTTAGAGACTTAGTAATGGAATGATGTCCAAGTTTGAGTTTCGCGGAGCCATTTAGAAAGTACGAACAAATCAGATTATAGATGTTTTTGTAGCAACCACGGGTTTTCATTTTAAGTAGTAACATCGGCCACCATGCGTTATCAAAAGCGCCAGAAATGTCGAGAAAGATTCCAACCACGTATTTATGTTCCGATGAGTTGACAATTTTACGGACAGATAGAGCCGCATCTACAGTGGATTTTCCAATAGTAAAACCGTATTGATTTTTATGAAATTTAGGTCCGTTCGGTAACAAGCGCGGAACAATCAGTCGCTCTAAAAGTTTTCCCAAAGATGGGAGTAGTGTTATGGGCCGGTATGACTTAGGGTCGTCCGAGGGCTTGTCGCCACTCTTTGGAATAATGCGTATAAAGCCTTGTCGCCATATTCGAGGAAAAATACCTTCCGCAATGCATCGGCTATATACTGATAAAATCGCATCGCTCGACGTTTTACACGCTTCTATAATCATTCTATTAGATATTTTATCTTCACCGGATGATTTGTTGAGAGGTAGTCTCTTGACAACGTTTATGAATTCGTCAGTGGACGGAAGGTCTGACTCTGGTGATTCAGGTGGTACCGCGGCCCACGCCCTGATCTGCTGATGGTATTCATTTTCATTTACTGATGAATCATCTGGTATAAGAGAATCAAGCAGAACATCAGTTGTTTCTTCAATGCCGGTGGTATGTGTATTATTTACTTTAATGTTCTGAACGTATGCAAGGTCGACCGATCTATTAGCCTTAAACTCGTGATACAAAGGAGACCACGGACCCTCCTTATCAAGTTTATCAACAATTTTCCGGAGTAAATTACCCTTAGATTTTTCAACCGATGCTCTGTAACGCGACTTGGCAACTCTAAAAGTACTTATGGCAAGATTAAAAACGTCTCCGGTAACATTACGTTTTTTAAGCTTATTAAGCTGTCTACGCGCTCTGCGATAGCTCTTACGTTGTTCAGCAAGGTAGTCACTCCACCAATCACATCTACGAATATTGGTCACAGATGCACGACCAATAGCAATGTCAGCACAGTAAGTGAAAGTGTCTGACATTATCTCAGCACTTTCCTCAGCTGACAGTCCATCGCGAGTGAAGTCTTTGGCATGACAAGCAAAAAGTGAGCTAAAGAATTCCCAATTCGCGCCTTTACTCTTATATCTAAAATTTCCAATTAAGTGTGAAGAACCTTGAGTAAGAATAGGAACAAAATCGTATGGCAAAGCAATCCATATGGCATTGACTACTATCAGTCTTCTCACTAGCCTATCGCTTACAGAGTCTCGCGATGTCAGAGCCATCAATCCTAACTTGGCTCCGTATCCTTCCAAGCCCTAACGCCAAGTGCCGCGCTTTTCCAAAATCACGAGCGTCACCGACCGGCGTCCTGTTGGGCTTTTTGTGCAATTTCTTAATAATAGCCCAAAAGTGCCTGTGGGTTTTACCCCGGTTAAAGTGCACATCATAAGTGCTGTGCTTTTTGTTCATTTCTCGGGTTTCAGGTACAAGCGCCTTAGTCGATAATGTTATCCGCTAACGAATATCGACTCTAACGAATTGAGGAGAAGGTCGTATTTCCACTAACGTAAAATATTGCATTCGAATAACGTCTGGCAAATGGCGCGTTTGCTTCCCATTAAAACAAAGATTGATTGATTTCCTGAGTACCAAATCTCATGCTACACATTTCAAAAGCAGATACTTAACATATTTTGTGATTCTCGAAATTAAGTGGACGGCTGGCCCAGCAATTTATGATCCTTCAAGTATCTGGCAACATGTGAAATGTTTTGAAACGAATTAAATAAGTATTTAATTAACTAGGAGTGACGGATAGTCACACAGGCTAAGAGTTTAATAATGCCATGACATCGGCAAGGTTAATAGCCCTGCGAGGATCGACCGGAGGACACGGTAGAGCACACTGTGCAGTTGTGCCCGCTTGTGCGGTGCACTGCCGTGTCCTCGAAGCGGCGATAGGCGGCGACCTCTCGCGTCCGGCCCTGGTCCAAGCCATGGTCCGGAGCGAGACAGAATGGGACGCCGTTGCCTCCTTCTGCAAAGCAGTCATGCTAGCGAAGGAGGTGGCGGAGAGGGAGAGGAGACCCTCTCGTCCCGGCCGCCGTGGTGGACGCCGCGGGCGTCGGGGGACACCTGGTGACCTCCGGCCACCGTAGGCGCGGTCCTGTGGACGGCGAGCTATGGGTGGCTCGCCTTCCGTCCGTCTAGACAGGCCGTGTCGACGGCGCGTTAGTGTTCCACGCGCGCCTCAAAGAGAGTCAGCAACACAGAGGGGCCCGAAAGGGCCGACGCCTGCCGGAGTCGCGGGATTATTCGCAAGAGACACCGTGGCTCCGGAACACAAAGGGCAATGAAGGAACATGGATGGGTTTTAGTCAGTAGAAGTCTGACACTCCCTCCCGCTACACCCAGAGCGGGAGTCATTGGATGATTTCCCATCCCTACAAAAAAAAAAAAAGGGTTAATAGCCCGAGTTTCAAACGTTTAAATCTCAAGATGTACAATTTTTTTTGACATCGGAAAACAGATTGCGGAATTAAAATTAAGCAGAATGAGACTCTGTGCAAGGCGTATCGATAATAGGTGAAGTCAAGTGGTGAAAGAGTGTATTCCAAGGGCTGGAAGAAGTGGGTTCGTCCTTCGGTTAATTACATTGTTGCCATCGAGGATACAACCTGAATGAGGCTGGCACAGGAACGCGAGGATTGGCTTAAGAACAGAGAGAGCGTAGGCCGCTCAGCAGTGGGCGCAATAAAGTTTAAGTTGATCAAGATTTCTATACTTCACCTCACTCAGTCATTTTAACAATTTTTTTTATATTTCCCTATTCCCAGCGGAAATGGAAACAGTCCTGTCAGCGATGTGTTCCCGCTCCAGCATCGCGCGGCACCTCGTGTGTACTGCTACCGGCAGGGACGTACAGCCGCCTGTGGGACTAGCACTCACTTCTCCGCCGCTACCGAGGTTGTTGGTGCTGTGTGCTGAGTGCAATCTAGTCGCTAGGTGAGAAGAATACATTAGTATACAGTCACAATACACAAACAGTCCTGTCAGCGATGTGTTCCCGCTCCAGCATCGCGCGGCACCTCGTGTGTACTGCTACCGGCAGGGACGTACAGCCGCCTGTGGGACTAGCACTCACTTCTCCGCCGCTACCGAGGTTGTTGGTGCTGTGTGCTGAGTGCAATCTAGTCGCTAGGTGAGAAGAATACATTAGTATACAGTCACAATACACAAACAGTCCTGTCAGCGATGTGTTCCCGCTCCAGCATCGCGCGGCACCTCGTGTGTACTGCTACCGGCAGGGACGTACAGCCGCCTGTGGGACTAGCACTCACTTCTCCGCCGCTACCGAGGTTGTTGGTGCTGTGTGCTGAGTGCAATCTAGTCGCTAGGTGAGAAGAATACATTAGTATACAGTCACAATACACAAACAGTCCTGTCAGCGATGTGTTCCCGCTCCAGCATCGCGCGGCACCTCGTGTGTACTGCTACCGGCAGGGACGTACAGCCGCCTGTGGGACTAGCACTCACTTCTCCGCCGCTACCGAGGTTGTTGGTGCTGTGTGCTGAGTGCAATCTAGTCGCTAGGTGAGAAGAATACATTAGTATACAGTCACAATACACAAACAGTCCTGTCAGCGATGTGTTCCCGCTCCAGCATCGCGCGGCACCTCGTGTGTACTGCTACCGGCAGGGACGTACAGCCGCCTGTGGGACTAGCACTCACTTCTCCGCCGCTACCGAGGTTGTTGGTGCTGTGTGCTGAGTGCAATCTAGTCGCTAGGTGAGAAGAATACATTAGTATACAGTCACAATACACAAACAGTCCTGTCAGCGATGTGTTCCCGCGCAGCAGCTATATTTGTGGAAACAATGACGACGTTCCGTCATTCCATCGCTGCGTTATAGAAGGACAAACACACTGTTGGTATGCTGGTTGATAGTATTGCTCGCTATCAGGGGCGTGTCATTATTCTGCATGGGAAATTGTCAATTGATCAAGATCAAGTGTCAGGCCGCAAACACGAAGTCAGCGGGCGTCGACCAGCGGTAAAAGCGGCGGTGCAGACCTGTTCACGAAGCCAGCGGGCAGATCGCGCGGTGCTAGAGCGGCGTAGCCTACTGTTATGTTATGAGAAATAAGTGTCCAGTTCGCGAATAAAATGTCAAACATCGAGGAAAACATATTTATGATAAAAATTTTGTTACGTATTGGAAACCGTTAGTCGTTAACAAGCAAAAAGAAAAATGCACAACACTACATCACTGCAAGCGCAATAGAGTGACCCGCGCCGCTGTTACGCCGCCACCGCACCGCTCCCCGCGCCGCTGCCTTCATGAACAGTTTCACACAAATCCATGCATTTGAGCGCGCCGCTGCCCCCGCGCCCGCCGCCTTCGTGTCTGCAGCTTCAAACTTTTACTGACTAAAACCCATCCGTGTTCCACCTAATGCCCCTTGCGTTCAAGGATCGCGATGACTCTTGTACACTTCTGCAAAGGGTTGCAGTAGTGTTCAAGAGTCACCGCGCAAAGTTGTCCTGCCAGAGGGCCGGACAGAGAGCTAATGATTATTTTTTTCCCCCACAGAACATTGGAACCATTCGATTTAGAAGAACAACTGTACAAGGAACTGCAGCTCAAGAACCCGACTCTCGAACAAGATGACATCAACAATATACTGAAAGAGGTAAGCAGTAATTATTTTATTTTATTTTTATTTTATTTATTCAGGGACAACAAACAGCTACAATATTTGTGTTGGAACAAAGAAAAACATTTAAAGATATTAACAATACTGCAGCCCACTACATTATCCGCAAATTGACAGAAAAAAAAAATGATAATGAGTGCCACTAGAAAGGTCAAAACAATAAAATCACATTAATAATAATTGTTTAGGTACATCATGCAAAATGTTGATAACCGATTTCTTGGCAAGAGAACAATAATTAAAACTAAAATAAATAATAAAATTTAGACCAGCTTACATTTCTAATTGCTTTATGATAATCTTCATAACATTACATTTAAATTTTGATTTTGAGCATAGGAAAATATCAATACCAATAAAATTACAATTATAAAATTCAACCATTCGTCGAATAGGGCAGCGCAAACCAGAATTAGTCCGACAGGTGTTGACAGCAAATAGGGCACCTGCACGGATACTGCGTATATTAGCAGTGCGTGGAACTACATAACATAGTTTGCTCGTGAGATCAATACAGTCAAAAGCTCCACGAACAATTCCATACAGAACAGTAGCCTCTAGATAATTTCGTCTAGATTCTAGTTTGACCTCCCCATACCTATTCAGCAATTGTGAGTACGATAAGAACGTTTTGTAGCATCTGTAATGCATGGCTCGTAGAAATTTTCGCTGAACTTTTTCAATCTCGTCTATGTATTTTTGGTAAAACGGGTTCCAAATAGGGACGGCATATTCTAATTGCGAGCGTACAAGGGTCTTATATAGGTAAAGGTATGTGGAAACCCGAACTTGAACTCAGTGGCGGATCTCATAACAAAACCATACATCTTAAATGCTTTGTTTACAATATTTTGCACATGTTGATTTAGGGACAACTTGTCGTCAATTAACACACCAAGGTCTCTCACAGTAGAAACATTACTGAGTGCTGTGTCGTGCAGTGAGTATTTTAAGTTAATAACTGTTTTGTTTTTTGTAAAATTGATGTAATTGCACTTGGAGAGACTAAGGTGTAGTTTATTGTTTAGACAAAAATCAGCAAGACGGTCCAGGTCTTGTTGGAAAAGTCGACAATCCTCTACAGTCTGTATAGACCTATAAACTTTTAGATCATCAGCGTACACAAGAAACTTAGTATTCTTAAAACATTTGTTTATGTCATTTATATATAAAATAAACAACAATGGACCCAAGATTGAACCTTGTGGGACACCCGAAGTTATATGCACTGCTTCAGACTGATGACCATTTACGACAACCTTCTGTGTTCTATTTTTAATATAGGATGAGAACCAGCGCAGCAAATTTCCTCGTATACCATTAAATGCGATCTTATTTAGTAGGATATCATGGTCGACCTTGTCAAAAGCCTTTTTGAAATCCGTATAGACCGCGTCCACTTGCAACCGCTTGTCCATGTTCTCAAAAAGATAACTGGAAAAAATTAATAAATTTGAAACAGTCGAACGGCGTTGAACAAATCCATGTTGCTCTGGGATTATGACGTTGTGGAAGATTGGATAGATTTCATTGTGTACGAGTCTCTCAAAAAGCTTTGACAAGGCCGACAGAATTTAAATAGGCCGGTATTGCTGTACGTCAGGTTTTGAGCCATTCTTGTGCACAGGCGTGATGTTAGCCCGTTTCCATTCATCTGGGAAAACACCCTCGCTTAAACATTTATTGTAGATAATAAACCAAATATGTGAAATACAGTCGACGACACGGTTGGCGCAGTGGTTGAGCGATTGACTGCTGCGCAGCGTGTCGCGGCTTCGATTCCCGCACGGAACAAATATTTGTACGACCTACAAGTATTTGTTCCGAGTCTGGGTGTTTTTCTATCTATAATATGTATGTATTTACAAAAAAAAAATGTATAGAAGTAGTTTATCAGCCATCTCGTTACCATAACACAAGCATTAGGTTGCTTAGCTTGGGACTATATGGCGTTGTGTGGAATGTCCAAGGATATTACGGATATTAAGAACATTATGGAAAATCTCAACTGTGTTGGGGTTGTTTTCCAGTGAAACAGGATGTAGCTAAATGCCAGTATTTTACTCGGAGCGATTGCCTATATGACCAAGGCAACTCAGTCACTGAAATATTTATTTGTAATATTACGAAATTCCTTTTCCCGCACATAATACAGGCTCAGGTATGAATAGTACCCGACTTTCCCGGAAGGAAGGATGCCAATATGTACAATGCGCTTCAAATAAGAATAGGAACGTCAATGAACTCTATCTATCAAATGTCTCTTGAAAAGTACCGTTTGCAAAGAAAACTGAGTTGCATATCAATAACGGTTTGTTTTACTTTGTTTAAATAAGTCTTAAATCAAATTTAAGTAAACACGTTCAAAAGTGGTAATTAGCTAAACATAATAGGTATTTAAATTCATTATCTAGTTATTTTAAACAAATAAGAATTTAAAAAAAAAATAGTTTTGCTTTGCTCACCCTACTTATCTGGATTGAATTAACAGCTATGACGTTACAATAAATCGCACTGTAAATAAACTGAAATAAATGCCACCAAATACATCAAACCGCCTGAATAAAAATAAAACATTTTGTCAACACAGAAAGTGAATAAAAATAAAACATTTTGTCGACACAGACAACACAATAATTTTGAAGTTTTAGTTCTTTTTTAATACAAGTATTTTTTTAACAATTCATTTATAATTCCACAGAGACAAAAGCTGACCTTCACATCGATAGTACAAGAGATCCTTACGAGGGATGTCTCTCAGCCGATCTTACAAATAAGCAAGAAAGCAGATCCCAGTCCTAAGGAGTGCTTAGAGGTAATGCCATTAATCAATAATTCTTAGAACGTTTCATCATCTTCCTGCCCTTATCCCATGTTACTTGGGGTCGGCGCAACACTTCTTTTTCTTCCACTCTGCCCTATCAGTCGTCAAACTTTCACTAACTCCCTTTCTTCCATATCGCTTCTTACACAATCCATCCATCTTTTCTTTGGCCTTCCTCTCCCTCTCCATCCATCGTTTGTATGGCTCTAAAAATAATTCTTAACATAATAGTCATCATCTGCCTAGCCTTTTCCCAACTATATTGGGGTCGGCTTCCAGTCAAACCGGATTTAGCTGAGTACCAGTATTTTAACGTGGGAGACTGCCTACCAGACCGACGCAACCCATTAACTGGGTAACAGGATAGGTTCTCCTTGGCAAGACTGGTGTCAGATTGTCTGGCTTCTGACTATACGTAACGACTGCCAAAGATCTACAAATGACAGCCGGGATCAACGGCTTAACGTGCTTTCCGAGGCACGGAGGAAACTCGATATGTTAATATGGTCACCCATCCAGAGACCGACCTCGGCAAGCGTTGCTTAACCTAGAAAATCGACCTGTGCGGCTATTATTACCTAGCCTTAGAACATAATAGTATTTGAGATATTTTTTGGAACATAATTGTTTGAAAGCTGTCAAAGAATATCTTGTAGTCTTCCTCGTTGCTCCAGCGATTTCACGCATTAAGAGCGCTTTCACATTTTTTCTTGAATTTTAGCGTTTTATTCGAATTTTGATGTGTGATTTTGCTTTAGATATAGCCTTAAAAAAAATAAAAATATGCCTAAGACAGTTTTGTCAAAGCGCTCTTACAAAATCGAATTGCTCAGTTTGACTAAATTTGAATACCGCGCGTCACAAGATTATATTGATTTTCGACATTTATTTAAAAATATTTACTTTAGACCAATTTTTTTTTCAAGCAATATAGCAATGCCACCTTAATTATTACATATTTTTTATTTGAATTTTGATTATAATTTCATAGATAAAAATTATAGTTTCGTACGGAAAATTGTCAATAACTCTCAGTTTTACAGAATTATTTTTGGTGTATTACTGTATGAATCGTAATAAATTGATTTGAACATTCCAAAGTAGAAGATACAGTTGTACTGTGGACATTTTTATAAATGATTAAATTATAATATCTTCGGTGTACCAAGGTATCAAAAGATACCCTAACCTAAAGCAACGTTTTGTGAAACATCCTTTGCGGAGTCAAGGATTTTACTGATGTACGTGAACAAATTGAAATATTTATTTAGAACACTCCCAAGATAAATGATCAAACTATCTTAGGCATATTTTTGTTTTTTTTTTTTTTTAAGGCTATATCTAAAGCAAAATCACACATCAAAATTCGAATAAAACGCTAAAATTCAAGAAAAAATGTGAAAGCCCTCTTAAGGTGCGAACCCACCGCGATGCACGCTACCCACGGCCACGCGGCACATTTAAGCTGCATAGGTTCATTTGTATGACAACGTGGGTGTACGTTTCTAGTGCAGTACACGCTACACATTACACGCTACACGCCCACGACTATGTACTACTGTACCGCGGCACACGGACACGCCTGGCACGATTTAGCGTTGAGCTACGTGGACACCATATTCGAGCAAGCCACGCGTGTGCCAATGACGTGAATTGATGCGTAGCGTGTCCGTTCGTAGCAGTGGAATAAATCTCATACATTTTCATGCAAGGCGAAGCGTCACACATGTGCGTAGCCTCTCAGTGCGTTGCGATGGCTGAGCATAAGATTCTGGGTTCGTTTCTCGAATCGAGCTAAGTGATATTTAACATTTGGACAGGCAACATTACTGAAATTGACCTTGATTTTCTTTTATTAAAAACTAGCTTCTGCCAGCTACATCGCCCGTGTGATCCCTAGGGAACACACTCTTGGGATATATATATAGCCTGTGTGTTATTCCAGACGATAATCTACCACTGTGCCAAGTTTCATGAAGATATTTTCAGGCGTTCTGCGTAAAAGAGTAACAAACTTCGAACCATCCACACAAACTTTCGCATTTATAATATAAGTAGGATAGGAGGATCTTTAAATAACACATTAAAATTAATCCCTCACTATGTTCCAGTTCCTAACACAAGCGACATTAAAGCTCCGCGGTGAATACATCTCCAGACAACAGCGCGCCAGCGACGCCATCGCGCGCAAGCTACACTCTCTGCGCTCGCTCAGCAGCCAGCATCAGGAGTGGTTGCAGGACCTACAGGTAATGTTACAGCGACGCCATCGCGCGCAAGCTACACTCTCTGCGCTCGCTCAGCAGCCAGCATCAGGAGTGGTTGCAGGACCTACAGGTAATGTTACAGCGACGCCATCGCGCGCAAGCTACACTCTCTGCGCTCGCTCAGCAGCCAGCATCAGGAGTGGTTGCAGGACCTACAGGTAATGTTACAGCGACGCCATCGCGCGCAAGCTACACTCTCTGCGCTCGCTCAGCAGCCAGCATCAGGAGTGGTTGCAGGACCTACAGGTAATGTTACAGCGACGCCATCGCGCGCAAGCTACACTCTCTGCGCTCGCTCAGCAGCCAGCATCAGGAGTGGTTGCAGGACCTACAGGTAATGTTACAGCGACGCCATCGCGCGCAAGCTACACTCTCTGCGCTCGCTCAGCAGCCAGCATCAGGAGTGGTTGCAGGACCTACAGGTAATGTTACAGCGACGCCATCGCGCGCAAGCTACACTCTCTGCGCTCGCTCAGCAGCCAGCATCAGGAGTGGTTGCAGGACCTACAGGTAATGTTACAGCGACGCCATCGCGCGCAAGCTACACTCTCTGCGCTCGCTCAGCAGCCAGCATCAGGAGTGGTTGCAGGACCTACAGGTAATGTTACAGCGACGCCATCGCGCGCAAGCTACACTCTCTGCGCTCGCTCAGCAGCCAGCATCAGGAGTGGTTGCAGGACCTACAGGTAATGTTACAGCGACGCCATCGCGCGCAAGCTACACTCTCTGCGCTCGCTCAGCAGCCAGCATCAGGAGTGGTTGCAGGACCTACAGGTAATGTTACAGCGACGCCATCGCGCGCAAGCTACGCTCTCTGCGCTCGCTCAGCAGCCAGCATCAGGAGTGGTTGCAGGACCTACAGGTAATGTTACAGCGACGCCATCGCGCGCAAGCTACACTCTCTGCGCTCGCTCAGCAGCCAGCATCAGGAGTGGTTGCAGGACCTACAGGTAATGTTACAGCGACGCCATCGCGCGCAAGCTACACTCTCTGCGCTCGCTCAGCAGCCAGCATCAGGAGTGGTTGCAGGACCTACAGGTAATGTTACAGCGACGCCATCGCGCGCAAGCTACACTCTCTGCGCTCGCTCAGCAGCCAGCATCAGGAGTGGTTGCAGGACCTACAGGTAATGTTACAGCGACGCCATCGCGCGCAAGCTACACTCTCTGCGCTCGCTCAGCAGCCAGCATCAGGAGTGGTTGCAGGACCTACAGGTAATGTTACAGCGACGCCATCGCGCGCAAGCTACACTCTCTGCGCTCGCTCAGCAGCCAGCATCAGGAGTGGTTGCAGGACCTACAGGTAATGTTACAGCGACGCCATCGCGCGCAAGCTACACTCTCTGCGCTCGCTCAGCAGCCAGCATCAGGAGTGGTTGCAGGACCTACAGGTAATGTTACAGCGACGCCATCGCGCGCAAGCTACACTCTCTGCGCTCGCTCAGCAGCCAGCATCAGGAGTGGTTGCAGGACCTACAGGTAATGTTACAGCGACGCCATCGCGCGCAAGCTACACTCTCTGCGCTCGCTCAGCAGCCAGCATCAGGAGTGGTTGCAGGACCTACAGGTAATGTTACAGCGACGCCATCGCGCGCAAGCTACACTCTCTGCGCTCGCTCAGCAGCCAGCATCAGGAGTGGTTGCAGGACCTACAGGTAATGTTACAGCGACGCCATCGCGCGCAAGCTACACTCTCTGCGCTCGCTCAGCAGCCAGCATCAGGAGTGGTTGCAGGACCTACAGGTAATGTTACAGCGACGCCATCGCGCGCAAGCTACACTCTCTGCGCTCGCTCAGCAGCCAGCATCAGGAGTGGTTGCAGGACCTACAGGTAATGTTACAGCGACGCCATCGCGCGCAAGCTACACTCTCTGCGCTCGCTCAGCAGCCAGCATCAGGAGTGGTTGCAGGACCTACAGGTAATGTTACAGCGACGCCATCGCGCGCAAGCTACACTCTCTGCGCTCGCTCAGCAGCCAGCATCAGGAGTGGTTGCAGGACCTACAGGTAATGTTACAGCGACGCCATCGCGCGCAAGCTACACTCTCTGCGCTCGCTCAGCAGCCAGCATCAGGAGTGGTTGCAGGACCTACAGGTAATGTTACAGCGACGCCATCGCGCGCAAGCTACACTCTCTGCGCTCGCTCAGCAGCCAGCATCAGGAGTGGTTGCAGGACCTACAGGTAATGTTACAGATGATTACGGCGCCAAGTTTCTTACTTGCATTTGACCGCGCCTTCGTACGCGCATATTTCGTTTTTTTCCCGTTCCCCTCCACATATTAAAAATGAGCTGTTTCCTTTAGTTTGCCGTGTGTTATTACTTCCCAGAATTTGATCTTTATAGGCTACAATGTCGGATGGTGTAAAAATTCCGATTCGATCGAAACCAATTCGATTCCTGGTTAGGAACAACGATTTTTCAAAAATCCAATGATGCAGATTTTGTTTAATCGAAATTGAGCTCGAGACTCCTTTCGGTGTTGTTCGATATTCCTCATAGGCCATGAAGGCACACTTTAAAAATTCACCTGTTCATTGATGATTTACTAGGCTATGGTGTGCCCCACTGCTGTGCAAACTCTTCTTATTCTGTATCCAACCGTTCTATCATGAGCGATTTCCGGCCAAAACTTTTAGTGACATGCATACTGACATTACTCAAGTCTGCGTCGCGCTGTCTAAGTTCATCACGCAATTAGAACAACAGCCCGACATCGACGTTAGGCAGTTGCCCACAGACTGAACAACACCCGTCTTGTCAGATATTTCACCCTTAATTGGAGGATGCAACTGAACGCCCGTACCGACGAGTCGATATGTAATCTATACTAATATATTAAAGCAGAAGAGTTTGTTTGTTTGTTTGGTTGAACGCGCTAATCTACTGAGATTACTCAACTACTGGTCCGATTTGAAAAACTCTCAGTTTTAGATAGCCCATTTATCAAGGAAGGTTATAGGCTTATATATCATCACGCTAAGACAAATAGGAGGGGAGCAGTAATGGAAAATGTGACGCAGACGAAGTTGCGCGGGTCAGCTAGTGTTACGTATGTCATTAATTTAGCTCTATGACGCCAGTAAAGTCTTCTTTTCGTTGCGCCCCCACCCTTGGTTATGGTCGCTGGCTGACATTCTATTATCGTAGTGTGTTACTACAAAGACATTGCGTTCAACTTTACGTAAGGCGAAATTATCGTGACGGTGTGCGTGAAAAACATCAGCGTGCAACACTGCGAACTACCATTCGTACGAGCAGTCGAGCTAATTTGTCTGTCTTAAAAACTATTAATAAAACCAAAGTAATTTTCAAAAGTTGTTCATATTTGAACAACTTTTGAAAATTATTTATTTTTCGAAAAAAATATTTGAAAAATATTTTTTTCGCGGGTAGGTGCATAAAAAGCAAACACATACGCTCTGTGTAATTTAATCTCTTTATTAGTAAATTGTATGATTTTAATTCAAATTATTACATATAGTAAATAATTAGCTTACCACTAAGCACATATTGTGTGGGCAGTAGCATTCTTATGCCCTAAACGGTGCAAATTGCATTTGCTTGCCGGCTTGAGCTGTTACATCATACTGTCACTGAAACACCAAGTCACTATTATGGCCACTATAGCTGACATAGCAGAGACCCAACGCATGGCTGTAATGTTACTAAACCAAAGGATGGCAGATTTTGAAGCACATCTGAAGGCCTCTCCACCTGAAGCTGACTTGAGCAGCCTCCAAAGGGATTTCACCGTTTTCAAGGAGCATGTTTGGAGTGTCCTCAGTGCCTTGCAGCTACAGATCGCTGAACTGAGCAGGAGTGTAGACGTGATAGAGATGCGTCACAGGAAAAAGTTTTTATTACTTGGCGGAGTTCCAGAGAAATCGGGTGAGAAAGTTCCAGAAACCGTGGCAACCATTCTGCAGACGAAACTTGGTTTAGCAGATGTTGCACCCTCGTCTTTCACTGTATGTCACAGACTGGGCTCTGCCTCAGAAGGTCGTGCCAGACCAATCCTGCTTCGTTGCGCTGACTTATCTGTGCGCGGCGAGATTTGGAGAACCAAGACCAAATTGAAGGGATCTCCTTATGTGGTGTCTGAATTCCTCACTCGACAGCGGCAGTCTACTTTCACGACAGCTCGCAAGCTGTTTGGCGTGATGAACGTGTGGACCTTGGACGGTATTATCAACGTCAAACTTCCGGATGGCAAGCGACACCGAGTCTTCAGGCTTGAGGAGGTCATCGCGCTTGGAGTGGAGCACGGCAAATCCCTGGATCAAGAGGTTCCTCCAGTTTCCAACCCAAAAAGTTCGTGTGCACTGGCTTCAACTCGGTCAAAGCGGGTCACAAAGAAGAAATAGTATGTCTTGGTTTTGTTTTATTTGTTATCTTTCGTATCCATTTGTGCGTGTTTCCTATCTGTATTTATTCTATGAAAGTTATCTTAACAACTACTGTTAAAATAAGTACGTCACTGAATTTTTTGTTCGATAAACCGACACTGACCGACACATACTTTTGTTTTCAGTTTTTTTTTTTTTTTTGTTTCTGATTTGTCAGCCCGACTATGTCAGTTATGTCAGTGTCATGTCTCACTAGTGTCATTTTGTTTTTTCGTCTATGTCATTTCCACCTTGACTTATTGCGAATTAAGTCTACGTTTGGAAACACGCACTAGCAAATTGCATTAACTTTTTTTTATTTTCTTTTTTTTTATTCTGTGAACAGTCTGCCGGCAGGTAATGCATTTATTGAGAAAGTTAAATCTACATTACAATTAGGATTAATTTTATCTTATCTATAATATTATTTTATAAATTTATTTATATTTTGTTATAATAATGTCTGATGACGACTCGTTTTTTTCCTGCCGTAGTTCTTCTACGTCATATTCATCTTTAGACGATTCCATCTCTGTAAACAGCTTATTAAGTAGTGAGTTTCAACAATTTCAGAAGTGCTTCAATGTCTGCCATGTTAACGCACAGAGTATCCCTCAACATCACTCCGAGATGCTAAATTTATTTAATGATGTAGTTTTGCACGCCGTCCTAGTTTCAGAAAGTTGGCTCAAGCCCGAACTTCCCTCTTCATTCTATAGTTTACCTGGGTTCATCCTAATTCGAAATGACCGCACGGGGAAAAGAGCTGGGGGTGTGGCCATTTATTTACGCAGCGACATTCCATACAAAATCGTTTCCTCTTCGTTGGGGACAGTCAGCGGCAACCCCGAATACTTGGTCCTTGAAATTGATGTCAAGGGGATTAAGGCCATTCTTGGAGTAGTTTACTGCCCACCAGCCATTGATTATTTCTCCACTCTTGATTCTCTTTTTGATTCCCTTTCCTCAGAGTACAAACATCACATAATCATGGGCGACTTCAACACCGATCTTGTGAAGGACAATTCTAGATCATGTAAACTGAGAGCAATCCTGGAATCGTCGAGTCTTTCTCTTCTGACTCTAAATCCGACTCATCATAATCTCGACACAAGCGATTCCTGGCTTGATCTCATGCTCACTTCTTCAGTAAATCTGATTGCTAATCATGGTCAGATCGCGGTTCCTGGGTTATCTAGGCATGACTTAATCTATTTGTCTTATAAGATAAAGCCTCCCAAGCAGCGGCCTGCCATTATGTTTCTCCGTAATTTCGCGAGGATGAACAAGGACCAGCTTGATGAAGATGCAAGAACCATTGATTGGATCGATGTTGAACTGGCATCGACGGTGGATGAAAAAGTGGAAATTTTTAATAAGACTGTACTTCGCCTTATTGATGCACATGCACCTTTGAGAGCCGTCCGTGTTAAGCGCCCCCCGGCTCCATGGATTAGCCTTGGAGTTCGTATGGCGATGAGACGGCGTGACAAGGCCTTTCGGAAGTATAGAAGAGATCGCAGTGAGGAGAACTGGAACCTGTACAAGGTGGCCAGAAACCGCTGTAACCAGATGGTAAGAACTTCAAAACGCCGATACATTTGTGAAAATGTTCTCAACTCTTCACCGGCTGATATATGGAAGTTTCTTAAATCACTCGGCATAACGAAATCCTCCTCTAATGCTATTTCTCCAAACGTCTCCTTGAGTGATTTGAATAAGCATTTTTCTTCATCAGCAATGCTTGCGGTTGCTGTTAAGAACAATACTATTCGTGAGATATCTTCCACGCCAATCATACTTCCCGATTCTTTCTCTTTTTCTTCCGTGACCGACACTGAGATCCTCAAAACTTTCAATGCGATTAAGTCCAAAGCTGTTGGCTGTGATGGTATCAGCAGAACTATTTTATCCTTCATAATCCAAAGTATTGTCCCTGTTATCACACACATTATTAATGCCTCCTTACAGACTGGAGTATTTCCCGCAATCTGGCGTAAGGCCTTCATAATCCCTTTACCTAAAATTTCCAACCCCAGTTTATTCAATCATTATAGACCAATCTCCATTCTCCCTTTCCTATCCAAAATCCTGGAAGCAGTTGCTCTTAAACAAATATCTTCCTTTGTGTTTAGGAATAATCTGTTGTCCCCTTTCCAATCAGGTTTTCGGCCCGGACACAGTACAGCCACAGCTTTGCTTAAGCTTACTGAAGACATTAGGAGTGGCCTGGAGGATTCGAGATTAACGGTGTTAGTTTTAATAGATTTCTCCAATGCTTTTAATACCGTTGATCACGACATCCTCCTGGCTATTCTGTCTCAAATTGGGGTTTCTTCTTCTTCGTCGGCACGGGATTGGTTTTCTTCATATCTTCGTGGGCGCCAGCAAGCGGTTCGTGCTGATCAGAAATTTTCTGAATGGTGCGCCCTGGAAACTGGCGTCCCACAAGGCGGTATACTCTCTCCACTCTTATTTTCTCTATTCATAAACTCTATTACCACTATCCTCAAATGTTCTTACCATCTGTACGCTGATGACCTACAGCTCTACGTGCAAACTGACATTGACAACCTGGACGATTGCATTGCTTTGCTGAATGCTGACCTTATGGCTATTAGTGATTGGTCAAGCAGATTTGGGGTTACTGTCAATGTCAGTAAATGCCAGGCTATCCTTATTGGTAGTTCTTATTTTTTACGCAACTTGGACACCAGCCAATTACTGCCGCTTTTATTCAACAATACCGTCATCTCTCTCTCGCCACATGTTAAAGACTTAGGCCTATACATTGACGACAGGTTCAGTTGGAAAAAGCAGATTGCTCAAGTTAGCCAGAGAGTAACATTCACGTTGCGATCTCTCTATAGATTCAAGCATTTTCTTCCTTCAAGCACTAAAACTATTTTGGTCCAATCACTTGTGCTTCCTATAATCGATTATGCTGATGTTTGCTACTCTGATCTATCCCAAGATCTTCTTAACAAACTGGATCGACTTCTTAACAACTGTATCCGTTTCATCTTTGGTCTCCGTAAATATGATCACATTTCTTCCTTCCGTTCTCAGCTTAAATGGCTGCCTATCCGTCAAAGGAGATCCCTCAGATCCCTCTGCATGCTCTTCAATATTTTAAATGATCCTTGTGCTCCTGATTATCTTAAGCAATATTTTAAAGTGTTGGGCAGTTCTCATAGTCTTAACCTCCGAGCGTCCAAAAACTTAATTCTTCATATTCCTCCTCACCGCACTGGGTTCTTGTCTAACTCCTACGCTATTTCCACCATTAAACTCTGGAATATGCTACCCCTTGACATCAAGAAGTCTGAGTCAAAATTTTCTTTTAAGGTTAAACTCCGAAAACACTACTTAAAAGCCTGTCATTCGTAGTTTGGTCTCGTCATAGTTATTGTAAGTTCTCATAATCAGAAAAATATTATAAAACATCATATTTATTAGTTTATTATTTTAGCATATGTATATATGTATGTTATTAGTATATATGTTATTGTATTATTTGTGTAATGTATTGTATTGAAAAGATTCAATTTAAATGTTTGTGTTTTTTATTGTTTGTTGTTGTACACCTACCACAATGTAGTCTTTTTAACCCAAAGGTTGACTGGTAGAGAATGCATTGTTGCATTAAGTCCGCCCATGTAACACTGTTGTACATAAAGTTTAAATAAATAAATAAATAAATAAATAAATAAATATTTTATTAAGGAATCCAGATTCCCATAATTTCATCTTTTATGTCTTAATAGACACCCCATACCCTCTCTGACTCGTGAATTTGTTACTGCGCTGCGACTCGTGGATTATTACCTCTTGCCATTCGGTTTGAGTCTAGCTGTACGCAATAAAACGATTTCTTTTCCGATAATCATGTTGTTTCAGTAAAAACCTGTTATCCAACAATTTGATAAACTATGCAGGTAATAATATTATACTGTTTTATTTTCAGAAAGAAATAGATGATGTCCAACTAGATTCCACGGTTCTCAAGGAAAAGTGTATGTTAGCTGAGAAACATCAGGATGATCTCAAATATAGGTAAATATTATTTTTCATTACTCATACTCGGAAAGTAGACCTGACGTTCCATATTGAGCGGGTTGAAAGTATTACTTTGCAGCCCTGGGGAGATTTTTTTTCAACTGTCAGCCGTCAAATCTGGCCTGCTGAATAGCTGGCCGCTCACAGAAAAAATAAACAAAATAGTCGGGAAGGCGGCAATCTGATCTCCATTTGTTTTTTCGAGCCTTTCGTATAGCAGAGATTTATAGATTCAGATTCGTGTTTTTATTTTTACTTTCCTTGAATTCGTTGTGAAAAGCACATTGCTTACCTAGGATGAAAGAGTTATTTAATCCCTCGAACTGTTGGCGACGTCTCGGAACTAAATCGGTTACTTTCACACCTGGATAACAATGTACTTCATTAAGTTACATCTTTTGATATTATTTTTTCTAAATAGAATCGAACCGCACAAATCCGGGTAGGTTAGTTGATCCACACAAGTCTGGGTCATGTCCGGCCATGGTCGGACATCTATCATCAAGGTGGCCACGGCTGATCGTGAGTCTCAGTTCACAGCTCGAAGCAAACAGCCGGTCGATTCTGTTGACATGTCACCGTGATCACTTAGGTGGAGTGAACGACAAGAGAGCTGTCATGCCATTTTGTCTAAATGGTTTGACAGCTCACTTGTCGTTCACTTCGCCTAAGTGTTCACTTCGACATATTTACAGAATCGCACTGCAGCTTTAGCTGTTCGGTGGCCATAGTGCGAGTTTTAAATAAATTAATTTTAAGCACTCGTTCGTGCTAAAGTAAACTTGAACTAAGCCCGCCCACGCTAGTGCGTAGGAAGGCTTAGTTCAAGTTTACTTTCATGGTCAGCCACCCCCCGTTTTGCCGCGGGAGTGGCTGATCGTGCAGCTGGCCGCTTTTCCAGTTTAAATGCAACCGCTAGTGATTGTACGCACGTAACCGCCACAAAACTATTCCAACCGCTGGCCGTTCAAGCGAACCGCCTAGGCAGGTCAACCGCTAGTGCTGAGGAGGGCTAAAACAAGAGAAATAATCCATCCTTTAAAGAAATAGGCCTTAATATCAGTTGTGTGTACCTTACAGATGCTCAGCAGTAATCCGCAACATCCGCGCGTCCGCATCCGCTACACCAGCCGAGCGGGAACTGTTGGCGGAGCTAGAGAAGTACAAGCGCTGCGGCGAGCGGCTCGGCGAACAGATACATATGCTTAAGCAACACGCGCAGCACAACACTACCGAGGTACATTATATACCTACTCAGAATATATATACTTTATTGTAGGAAGAGCTTGTCTAAATGGACCTAGTTGTGCATAAACCAGGGTTGCAGAATTTGTTCGAAAGATTCACCGCGGCCCTAGAACGCGGCGGGCTTTAGGAGGAACACGGGTGGGTTTTAGTCAATAAAAGTCTGACACTCCCGCACGCTCTGCCCAGAGCGGGGGGAGTCGTAAGATAAAAAATAAAAAATATAAATTTTTATGTTTTCCCATAAAAAAAATTATGCATAAAGCAGCCATGACACCCATCGACAAAAAAAAGCTCATGTTGTGAGCTTCTTTATTTCGATAGGTGGTTGTCCTTCATTGAGAACTGTTCTATGTCTTATTGTGTGAACAATTTTTTTTTTATTTATCTTGACTCTAGTCTTGGTCAGAGATGACAGAGACAAAGTCTACGATGGAGCGAGCTTACCCAGAAGGAGCCTTTTCACTCTAACTTTGAAGAGATTAGGGTTGTAAGCGTTCGGAAACACAGACGCAGGCAGAGAGTTCCACTCCTTTGCTGTGCGCATCATAAAAGACGTTTGGAAACGCTTAGTGCGACTTGGTGGGATAGCAACAAGGTAGGGATGATAAGTTGGATGTCTAATGGTAGAACTTAGAAGCTGTTTAACTTGGCATCCACCAGATTTTCGTTGCCGATTAGCCTCTTAGCTCAACCGAAGAAATATTTTCTCAACATAGCTGCTTTATACATAACTAGCTGACCCGCGCAACTTCGTCTGTGTCACATTTTCCATTTATGCTCCGCTCCTATTTGTCTTAGCGTGATGATATGTAGCCTATAGCCTTCCTCGATAAATGGGCTATCTAACACTGAAAGAATTTTTCAAATCGGACCAGTAATTCCTAAGATTACCCCCTACATACAAACTTACAAACATACAAACTTACAAGCAAATGTTACCTCTTTATAATATTAGTATAGAAGTCTAATTCCATAATAATTATATTAACCAAATGTATCGAGCTTCAATGTTATGTAACGCTTGCAGCGGTCGGTCCGTGGATCAGTGGCTATCCTAACATACCGAGACTTCTTTATGCCTCGGAAAACACGCTAAGCCACTGATCCCGACTATCATTTGAACATCTTTGACAGTCGCACTTATATTGGGTCTGTAAAATCACATTTTGCCAAATTGTGTTTGCAGCGGCCTAGAAGTGTCAGTTGAAGAAATTCAAAAAATTCAAAATTCAAAAGTCATTTATTCAAATTAGGCTGGGAGCCAGCACTTTTTGAACGTCAAGTCTACAAAAGACAGTCCCCCAAAACGCCCGCCCGTCACCACTTCCTAGTGTTTTAACTGTGGAGAAGAAGTGGCTAACAAACTCCCCAGCAACACAACTGTCTGTTACGTTTTAGTAACTAGAATTTATGCAATGAGTAGAATGCAAAGTAATTAATACAAGACAAAAAACAAAAAAAATAATAATAACAGCTAGCACACTACGCTACTATAAAACAAAAAACACACTCAAACAAGTGTTGACGTTTTAAGGTTGACCTATATAGTCGTAAATAAATAATAAAACGAAATAAATAAAAAAATATAAAAAAAAAAACAATATTATATGAACACATATAACCTGTCATAAACGAACTACTTATAGAAAAAGAACATGATAATATGTCTTGCGTTCAACACAGCGACCAATTATTCTGAAGACTGTTTAGATCTACGCAACATTCACTATCCAGAGCATAATATTGTTTATTTACGATTTATATATATTTTTTTATTCTTCCAGCTGGAGAAATGGCACTCGGAGTATAAAAAGAAGGACATCGCGCTTGGCAAGTCTCACAGTGACACCATCTCATCCATACTGCAGCAACAGTAAGTTATAGTTGTTATACCATTTGTGTGTAACACTTAGGGACTACTCACACTAATTCAGATCCATTCGCGTTTCGCTGAACGATTTTGGTCACACTTATAAAGTTCTACTTCTATCAGCCACGTACAGTGTCTCGTTTTAGACCTAAATATTGTTTGTCAATGATGTTATTCATTGTTATCAATAATTAATAACACATTTGCCCTCATTTTATACTTGTTTGTAGTGAAAGCTGAATAGACGCGGAAAGCTGAACGGACGAGTACGTGTCTCTATACAAAATCGTTGTTTTCTATGGACATAAACTGAATAAGTCTGAATAGTCTCTTGATCGTGTTTAATAGAAAATGATAAAGAATCGAGCATAGTCCAAATCTAAAATATACTAGCGGTCCTGACGTTGCCCTGCGCGCACCTTGGCGTAAGCACAACACTTGGTCGCTTAACATCAGGTCAAACGTATGCCTAACAATAGTAAAAAAATATCGCAATCGCAGCGCCCCCTGCCAGTGGCAATTGTGTAGCACAAGATAATTTATCCAAATCGGTCCAGTTGTCTAGGAGGAGTTCAATAGCATGTACACGTAAAGAAGAATTCTATTTTTAAAGATATAGTTTATAACAACCGGTAATCAACTAATTGTAAATAATACGCTTTGTCGCGTATAGTCATAGGATTTATTCCTAAGATATTTGTTTTTGCTTTTCTTCATTTTTTAATTCAACTCCAAATTCGTATGACGCCCTATAAATATTCTGGTATTCAGCTGCATCCAACGAGTCTAGAGAGAAGAGGCTATGCAGACTGATTCATTAAGATATTTATAGAGGGTATGCGGAAAAAAGCGGTTAGCGGGGGCACCCGCGTCCGTAGGAGAATACCCTTGAGCGAATCCCTACACGTGGTTCCCGGGTGGTGCTAAACAGGTGACACTAACCGCCTCCGTGCTCTAGTGGTTATACCTACTGATTCAGATCCAGAGGTCCCGGGTTCGATTCCCAGCGGAGGCAAATTTTTTGCTCGGTTTGGTTGGTGGTAGGACTTGTCCTAAGTCCGCCTGGCAAGCTACCACCATCATGTCTAAGTCTGTCGCCATAACAACAATGTTAACAGCATTGTTGTGTTGCGGCAGTTAGAGGTATGATAGCCAGTTCCTCTCTGTAAGAGGATTCCGGGTGAAACTCGCTTCCATCTTCGGCCAAATCATCACTTTCCATCAGGTGAGATTTGGGCCAAGAGTTTCCCCGTTTCGTATATAAAAAAAAATAAAAAAAAGAAAGTTAAGACTCGCAAGCCTCCATAGAAAAGGATAGATCCTCCGATCGGACGGTTGTTTTGTGCGGTGGGCGACTGCCCGTTAGTTCATGTTCGGACTGATGTAGGTTTATGTTCAAATCGCAAGTTTGCTAGTGGGATAGACGGCGTTGCGATTCTTTTATTTTGCCTTACAAATTTCGCTTCATTAGTTTTTCTTGAAGCAAAATTTATTAATTACTAGCTGACCCACGCAACTTCGTCTGCATCACATTTTCCATTAATGCTCGGCTCCTTTTAGTCTTAGCGTGATAATATGTAGCTTATATCCTTCCTCGATAAATGGGCTATCTAATACTGAAAGAATTTTTCAAATCGGACCAGTAGTTCCTGAGATTACCCCCTACATACAAACTTACAAGCAAATGTTACCTCTTTATAATCTAACTAGCTGACCCGTGCCCACTTCGTTGGGCGGTAAACATTTAACTTGTGATGAAATTATGAGTGTGGTTCGGTTAGTACTGACTGCTATGATTTTATTTCCTGACGGCCAAAAGGAGGGTTTTGTTTTTATTGCTGCGAGCGCTCGCGTTAGACTCCCTGTCCCTTGTTGCAGAGACATGCTGCTTTAAATCACTGAGACGCTGTGCACGTTCAGCGCTAGATTCCCGAGCACGGACCTGCGATGTTCTCCAGCTTTGGTTAGCAAGCCGCTGTGAACGCTCGGAGCTAGATTTCCCAGCGCGTGCTTGCGAAATATTTTCTCTATTCCTCGAGAGGCTCTTCCGTGCGGCGTACTCGAGCTGCTCTTGTCTCATGTCTGGGATGTTGTGATATCCTTTTAGGCATGATAAACAATCGCTGAAACTGTCCGATATCCAAAAACAGAAATATCACAGCTTCGAACTCGAAGAATGAGAACGAAGTAATATTGTAATTGTGTTTTGAGAAACCGAGCAGCCAAAACAATTCTAAAGACCAACTACGTACAACTCACCTACCAAACGACAAAAGTTAAATAATAACTGGAGAGGGTCATTAATCCGCAGAAAATCTTAACACCACGATTCAGAAAAATGACGTAATTGCACAACGCCTTCTATGGGATGGATAAAACGTCCGTACAAAGCATGTTCTAATGCGGTTCGTGAATGGACGGGGCGCGGGCGGCGTTTTGCGATTTAGTAATTTTATATTATCTTCGAAACTATTCAACCAATTGACATACTGTTTTGGGCAAATCGTATCTCTATGATGTTCTTGTGATCATAATAACATTTTTTTCGATAAGGTTTAATGTTTTGTTGTTTAAAAAATCGTCCAAAGATAAGTACGTCGAAAAATACTTTTTTTAATACATAAAAGCTACTATATCTCCTAAAATATAAAAGATAGAAATATGGTGCCGCGGACTTTTTTGTAGAACTATTATAGGCAGACCAGGTTGCCATACATTGTTTTCAATTATATACAACTGTTAAGGCAGCGCACGCAAATAACTCTGTTGTAAGAGCTATTTTTTTCCGCCTGGATAGACAAAAATTGAGATAGTTCGAGTAATATGCATGATATCTTTATAATTTATAGCCTATAGCACTCACGAATAATGTAGCTTTCTACCAGTGAAACAATTTTTCAAATCGGACCAGTAGTTCCTGAGATTACCCCCTACATACAAACTTACAAACTTACAAACTTACAAACAATTTTACCTCTTTATAATATTAGTATAGACTAGCTGACCCGTGCCCACTTCGTTGGGCGGTAAACATTTTAACTTGTGATGAAATTATGAGTGTGGTTCGGTTAGTACTGACTGCTATGATTTATTTCCTGACGGCCAAAAGGAGGGTTTTTTTTTTTATTGCATAATAATATGTATGTAGCTAGGCTAGCGAGCCGCTGCGAGCGCTCAGCGCTAGACTCCCTATCCCTTGTTGCAGAGACATGCTGCTTTAAATCACTGAGACGCTGTGCACGTTCAGCGCTAGATTCCCGAGCACGGACCTGCGATGTTCTCCAGCTTTGGTTAGCAAGCCGCTGTGAACGCTCGGAGCTAGATTTCCCAGCGCGTGCTTGCGAAATATTTTCTCTATTCCTCGAGAGGCTCTTCCGTGCGGCGTACTCGAGCTGCTCTTGTCTCATGTCTGGGATGTTGTGATATCTTTTTAGGCATGATAAACAATCGCTGAAACTGTCCGATATCCCAAAAACAGAAATATCACAGCTTCGAACTCGAGGAATGAGAACGAAGTAATATTGTAATTGTGTTGAGAAACCGAGCAACCAAAACATTTTTAAAGACCAACAACATTCAACCAACTACGTACAACTCACGTACCAAACGACAAAAGTTAAATAATAACTGGAGAGGGTCATTAATCCGCGGAAAATCTTAACACCACGATTCAGAAAAATGACGTCCGTACAAAGCATGTTCTAATGCGGTTCGTGAATGGACGGCGCGGGCGGCGTTTTGCGATTTAGTAATTTTATATTATCTTCGAAACTATTCAACCAATTGACATACTGTTTGGGGCAAATCGTATCTCTATGATGTTCTTGTGATCAAAATAACATTTTTTTCGATAAGGTTTAATATTTTGTTGTTTAAAAAATCGTCCAAAGATAAGTACGTCGAAAAATACTTTTTTTAACACATAAAAGCTACTATATCTGCTAAAATATAAAAGATAGAAATATGGTGCCGCGGACTTTTTTGTACAACTATTATAGGCGGACCAGGTTGCCATACATTGTTTTCAATTATATACAACTGTTAAGGCAGCGCACGCAAATAACTCTGTTGTAAGAGCTATTTTTTTCCGCCTGGATAGACAAAAATTGAGATAGTTCGACTAATATGCATGATATATTTATAATTTATAGCCTATAGCACTCACGGATAATGTAGCTTTCTACCAGTGAAACAATTTTTCAAATCGGACCAGTAGTTCCTGAGATTACCCCCTACATACAAACTTACAAACAATTTTACCTCTTTATATTATTAGTATAGATATATAAAATTCTCGTGTCACAGTTTTCGTTGCCATACTCCTCCGAAACGGCTTGACCGATTTTGATGAAATTTTTTGTGCTTATCCGGTATCTATGAAAATCGGCCAACATATTCTATTTTTCATCCCCCTAAATGTTAGGGGTAGTCCACCCCTAAATTTTTTTTTTAATTTTTTGGCAATATTATTCATGAATAATGTGACGCAGACGAAGTTGCGCGGGTCAGCTAGTATTAGTATAGATTTTACTACAAATTAATCACTGACTATTTCCGTTTAATTTTCAGAACCGGACAAATATCGACGCTCATTGAAGAAACGAAGCTACTCAAAGACCAGCTCAGCATTGTTTAGATTTAGTTCTATTATTTTAAGTTTTTGTTTTCCTTGTTTGTAGTTAAATAATTCTGTCGTTTAATGTCTTATTCTCGATGTATAAAAATAGATTCCAAGTATCGTAACACCTTATTTTTGCAATGTCGACGTTTTTGTGATGGTCCTATTAATATATACGGTGTCATTTTAGTCGTGTTACAAAGGCGACCCACTTAATGTACCCGACGTAAACTACCTCTAGGCGTGATCATTTTATTTTTTAAATAAGTCATTAAGATAATCTACATCTTTAAAATTAATCCCTATTTCCCTCCCTTGGTCATCGCATCGCACGTGAACGGCTGGGCCGATTTCGCAATTTTTCTTTTTACTGTCAGGAGAAGGTCCTATCTTATGTATAAAAAAAGTTGCAGTTGACGGGAGCGAAGCCGCGAGGGATAGCTAATATTTCAATAAAAATAAATGATGCATTAGAATTATGAAACACCCTGTTAATAAAAGTTTAGATGCATCAAAACAATGTTACCGTTCCATTCCGCGCCGTCTTTGCAACACAAAGCTCAGACTGCGCTCACTCCTGGATGTTTCCAAGTACGTCATGCATCATGCCTTTAACCAAATGGGTGAAACGGGATTCTATTACTAAGACTCCGCGGTCCGTCCGTCTGTCACCAGGCAGTATCTCGTGACATGTGATAGCTAGACAGTTGAAATTTTCACAGATGATGTATTTCTGTTGCCGCTATAACAACAAATACTAGAAAACAGAATAAAATACACATGTTTTTTTGCCGTTTTTATAGATAATGGTACAGAACTCTTCGTGTCCGGTTTTTTAATAATTAAATAATCATAAACGTATTTTTTTTAATAACATGATATTAGTCATTGTATAGATGAAGTGTTTGGTGTTTTGAATTACCTTTATAAGACGACTTAAATGGCACCTTATTTTTCTTTGGGATGTTTTGTAAACATACCAATGAGGTCACATGTGATTACACTGTAGATATTAAGTTCTTCTTATCGTGTACCCTTGACACACCCTAGTGTCAGAGATTCTAAACCGCCTCAAGGGCCCCTGACATAGTTTAACGACCGCCATTTGATGGCCGGGACCTCCGGCTTATTAAATACGTGCCTTCCGCAACTTTTTATCAGACCATCAGGTGATTCAAGTCTGCAATGTCCTAGCCAAACTGGAAACAACTTTACAAAGTATGCTTCCCGTAGGAATCGAACCCATGACCACCGAGTCTCAAGGCAAGCACCTAAACCATTCGACCACGGAGGCAATTAAGTACTTTAAGTGTCTTAAAATAACTTATTCCTGGTTTCTGAGGTACTTTATCGGTCTTTTATGTGTCCATTAACTGCTAACCAACCAATGGCGGAATGTCAGTTAACGGATAGATAAGCGACCGAAAAAAACCTCGGAAACCAGACATTTAATATTTTTATTTTTAAATGTTTTGTCAAGACCAATGTGAAGGCTTTTATGTAAAGTTTTTTGTTAGAACTGACTCTGATTTAATTTTGTATTGTTTCTTTAAATAAAGATATTACTGTGACATTATTTAAGCTATTATTTTTCACACTACTTAAGAAATTGCAAATTGATCCTTCTTATATTATAAACTAGCTGGAGCCCGCGGCTTCGTCCGCGTATAAATTCTCGTTATTCCCGTGTAAATCCCGATCCCTCGGGAACTCCGGGATAAAAAAGTAGCCTATGTGTTATTCTGGGTCTTCAGCTACCTACATACCAAATTTCATCGTAATCGGTTCAGTAGAATTTACGTGAAAGAGTAACAAACATCCATACATACTCACAAACTTTCGCATTTATAATATTATTAGTAGGACTAGCTGATGCCCGCGGCTTCCCCAGCGGAGATGTCGGTTATTATATACTAAAACCTTCCTCGAGAACCGCTGTGTTCATTAGTGAAAATAACATGAAAATCGGTGCAGAAGTTTTCGAGTTTATCGCGAACAGACAGACAGACGTGGCGGAGGACTGTTTTATAATCCACTAGCTGACCCACGCAACTTCGTCTGCGTCACATTTTCCATTAATGCTCGGCTCCTTTTAGTCTTAGCGTGATGATATGTAGCCTATGTCCTTCCTCGATAGATGGGCTATCTAATACTGAAAGAATTTTTCAAATCAGACCAGTAGTTTCTGAGATTACCCCCTACATACAAACTTACAAACAAATTTTACCTCTTTATACTATTAGAATAGATATGTAGTAATAATAATAGTGATACCAGTGTTTATATATGTATTTGTATACGTGTTTGGTTTTGGATTACGCGTCAACGATTGAAAAGATCTAGACGAATTTGAAACACGGGTAGGTGTTGGTGCGGATAATAGGTCCCCGTGTTATAATATTCGCATAACAAACGGGCATAGCATTAAATAAAACAAAGAAATTATTTTGTTAAAATTGAGATTCTATTCCTAGATTCTATAATAACATTTTTATACATTCAAAATAATGAATGTTGGTCCGTAATATAGGAATGACTTACATTATTTTTATTAATATTTAGCGTCATAAGACCATAGTAATAGTAAGTAATAACTACCATTTGAATAGGTAATAACAGAATAATAATAATTATAAAAGTCAAAACATAGGCGGTGGAGGTACCAACTGTTTGAGGCTGCATTTCCAACATAAGGGTGTATTCGCGTTACTTATTTGCAAAAAAATGGACTTTATGTTGATAACTTTAGAGTTTTGCACTATCCAAGTGACGCGACTATTTAAACGCCAAGCAAGTGCCATCTTTATTCCCGCACATCTCTCGAAGAAACGCAGCCTAAAGGTAGCATTCGCTTGTCGTAATTGTCAAAATATTCGCGTCACTTGGATAATAGAAAATATACCCTACGGTCATCGACATAAAGTTAATTTTTTAACAAATAATTAAGGCGTATGTTTGCGCAAATACACCATGTGAAGTGGCCAGCATACAACTAAATTTGTGACAATCTAAGAAGTTGGATGTGAAAGCTGAGTAGAGAGGGATATAAGATCGCTTTACCAATAAGTGCGAAAGAGATTCATTTTCATACCTCCTACACACTTACTAGTGAAGCAATGTTCAATCCTGCTTGCAAATACGACTTCTAACATTGTCACGAATATAATATAGCAGTTGACATAGGAATAGCCTTAGTGCGAATTTTTATACATACAATTCCTTCCCAGTGATTTTCCCTATGATTTTGCATCAAATTGATCCTTGTTCTGATAGCTTTAAGGTTGTAGCTTGAAGTGAAGTAGTGTGTCCTTAGTGCGAAAACGTTTTTAAACGTACTCGATCGCATTAATTTCAACGTTTTGTATTCAAACTAAATAAGCGCCATCTGGCGACAATGATGGGACACCTCTTTTTTCTAAATATTTGGACATATGTGAACGCTTACATGAACGCGATCGAGTACGTTTAAAATCGTTTGCGCACTAAGGACACTTAAAACAATAATGTACGATTTTCATTGAGCAGGCCGCGTAATAACAAAGGAAATTGAAGCTACCGTGAAGCAGTTAAATAACATATTTGCATGTCAAACAACTGCCTACCTAGATGTTCATTATGTAGTTATTTAAAAGCAATCAAAAATTACATCTAACCCCTGCACGGTCGCTTCAATTTCCCGTGAACATTACAAAATACATCGTGGCCCCTTCGGGCCGAACCGCACATATTTCACTTAATTAAAACTTTCTAGTATTCATGTTACAATAGCTGTCCCTAATAACACATACAAACCACAATATAAAAGAACTACACGCACTTACAAAACTAAATTAAAACTGCAGTCGATATTGACCCTTAAATCCTAAGCGTAAAGCTGATATTACAATGACTTAGTTAATCAGGGGACCCCAGAACATTTTTGACACCCTTTTCTCGTCTTCGGTGCAGAAGAATTCCTTTCCGAGCTTCAGAAACTCTTTTTGGGATAGTTTGCCATCCTGTAAAGAAATACAACCTTTATGAAATATTAATTCAAATAGAAAATACACTTTAATGTTTATAAAATAAGGTTCAAAATACTTTATAAAATCCATAATTTTAAGTAAAATTTCAAAAACAGAGTTATTATAACAGTTTTGATTTTGAGATGGTGTTAACAGGAATTATGATGAATGTATAGACCAAAGAAGCCATGAGCTTAATTTTAATGAAAATTTTATTGTTTTTTGGAAAAAAAAAACAAACTGTTTTGTTTTGCAATTGCCTTGACAGTTCAAAAGTGCCTGTAAATGGTCTAATTGTAATAAATGCTTGAGTTTGATGTTGTTTTTCATACAATAAAGTAACTAACACAGAGAGTGTTGCTTTCTTGTATTGTGTACATGTCAATGTGTATGTGAAAAAGAAACTTCAACCGAATGTGGTCTACATTATAAGGCTGCATTTCCACTGTGACACACAGCGATGTACGAGGATACGTAGCGAGGAGTGTGTATTGTGGACCTTATTGGTTCTTCTTGGTTCGTACTAGCCAGCCGAGCCAAAACTTTGTAAGGGTGAATGAAAAAGTTAAGAATAGGTTTAAACTTAGAAGGAAAAGAAATTGATTGTTTTGGATATGGCAGTCTTGTATTACCTTTCAAATGGGCATGGTCCCTCAATCATTAGTATTTTAATCCGATTCGTTCTTTTTCTAGTAGTTTATAGGTTATGCCTTAGCAATAATAGTTGGGGCATCACAGTATTTTAATAACCAATAGAATCACTTTCGCTGAGCGAGGCTAAGTAATTGAAGCGATTCTATTGTTTCTTAGCAAACACATCTCTGGTGGAAACGCAGCCTTGGTCTGGTCCGGACTTAAGTCTGGCTGACAAGTTTAAATAATTTGGGCCTTTAAAATATACACGGTGTCATTTTAGTCGTCTTAAGGCAAATTTTTCAATAGTCCAATAACTTTTACCTGGGGAATAAAAATGGCCGTCTGAAAGCCTTTATATGGAAAATATGTCAAGAAGACTAAATACGTCCAGTATTTTTTCTTCCAATTAACGTTATCTGACTATTGAAAAATCAGCCCTTATCATGGCAGCCCACTTCATTTATGACTTTGGCTAGTAGCTTTGGTAGTTTATGTTGGGTAAGTTAAGTGCCACCTTTGTAAGACGGTTAAAATGGCAGCGTGTATTATGTGATGATAAAATCAAAGGAAAAACAAGAAAACAAATTTTCACACACAGAGAGACACAGAAAAATAGTTTATTCAGCTTCCGTGCTTACCCCGTTAGTGTCTATGACCGCGAAGGCGACGGCCGCTTTCTCGTTGTCGAGGCCCAAGCACTGGAAGAACAGCTTGAACTCGTGCACCGAGATGAAGCCCGACTTGTCCTTGTCTACTGCCTGGAAATTATCATTTTGGTGATCAGCAGTGCATGTCGAAGTGAAGGCTTACTACTTAAGGGTACAGTGATCAAGAAGGAAGCTGTCCTATCATAACACCAGCGCTGCGTTATTTAGTTATATTAAGTATCGCAGCATATGCTGAGATAGGGACCTTTTTGGCCTCGCACAGATCCAGTGAATGTTGTAAGTTAATAATAATTAACTAATTATTATGTACGTTTCGTTAGTTTTAATGTATTTTGCTTCTATCTGTTTTGTGCGAGTCCCAAATAAACATTTTCTTTCTTTCTTTCTTTCTTTCTTTCTTTAATCCAAGCAATCAAGATGGAATGACAGCTCAGTTCGACATGTTTTCTGAAACCGCCAGTTTCTATGAAAAGAAAATAAATTACTATAAAATTCACGGGCTGGTTCAAGGTATGGGGGAGGTTTTTGCTCAGCAGTGGGACATTATGGCTTACAAATTAGCAACTTCATTTAGGCATGATGTGAGCTCTCATCGCGTCAAAAAGTTCCATTTATCCCGCAACTCCGAACTTCTCCGGGTGCAAATTATCAGTAAGCCCAAGTCAATATTCAGCTTAACAATTTTAAAAGTGATTATTGAAAATGAGAAGTAAATACCAGCCGGCCTCATATAGTTTAAAATGGCCAAAAAAGATTGACGTGTAAAAGTGTTATTTACAACACTAACTTTTAAGTCATATTTTTTTTGTAATTAAAAGTAGATGAAGAAAAATGTCATCTTTTCATTCAGATTATGACCAGTTTGGACCCACAAAGTAATTCTTTTTTTTTACTATTGATGGGCAAACGTTTGACTGCTATCTCACCTGATGTTAAGCGATGATGCAATAATGCAATTCTCAGGAACATTTAGAATTCTACTGTAAGCCTTAGTTGGATGACTTGATGGTTATGCCACGGGCTACAGCCCCTAGCAGTCTCTCAGAGAGGAGGTCTACAAAGACCACTTTGAGAGGGTTACTGGAGGGTGTCCCAGAGAGGAGAACGATGACCCAGCGGAAGAGACGTTATAGGCTACTTATTCTTACCTTGAACAAGTACGGCAGCCAGCGATGCGCCTTCTTCTTCAGCGACTTGTCGTTGAGCACGTGATGCATATCTTCTAAATACTGCTCCACCGTCACGAAGTTGTACGGGTCTATTGCGCCCCATTGCTCCTCCCACGTCAACTGTGAAACACAAATAATTCAGTCAATCAAGAGGCACACACAAATAATAGGGAACATGCATAAAAAAATATAAAACAGTGAAAGTAGAATCAAACTTGCTCGAAAAACAAACAAGATATAATTATTTTAAACAAATATATCTGTGACTCTCGCGAAAACGCTGTTTTCTATAGAAGGTGTATAGGCGTTATGGACTTTGACGTCAAAGTCTATATCGGACTTCTCTTTCTAATTTATTGTAATTTTTGAAGCTTTATAACTTCATCGTTGATGAAGGCATTTAAAAATAATTTCATGATTGTTTACTAGCGTTAATAAGTATTTCATTTTGCAAATAAAATAATCGCGTGCATATTCCCTATTTCCATATTTATTGGCGTACACTTGCTGTCCAAAAGAATGCTGCTGAATACCAGTATTTTAAATGGTAGACTGCCTCTTTGATCTCCTCAAGCACTAACTGGGTTACATTACCTTTGTGGAGAATGGTGTCCAATCATTTGGCATCTGGCTACCATAACGAATGTAAAGACCTACAAATGACAGCCGGGGGTATCAGCTTAACGATCTTTTCCAGCTAGAGGCTCTTCTGTAGCTGGGGAAACACGTTCATGGACAGACGACATTGTTGCCATCGTGGGTAGAACCTGAACGAGGCTTGCACAAGAACGTGAAGAGATTGGCTCAAGAAACGAGACTGCAGTAGACGAAGTCGGGATGTGGATGTTGATTATGATGATTTAAGTAAAGATATTTACCTTAATAATACTGGTGAACTCCACAGCCTGCTGATCGCTGAGGTGTCCGAGCGACTTGAACCTCTCCGCGAAGAGTAGGAAGTCGTTGAATGAGATCAGACCGTCCTTGTCCACGTCGAGAATGTTGTGCACTGTACGCATCTTGCGGCGCCAGAACTCCGACTGAAAATCGGATAGTAATATTACAATTTTTGTTACTATATCGGAAAGGAAAGTAAAAAATATTTGGTATAACAAGTATTGGATGGATCGCACAAAAATCCGCGTCCATAAAGTGTGTAACCCTAGGATCCCCCCTCCCCCTTAAGACGTTAAGTCCCTGTCTTATGGGGTTCTCTTTTGAGAGACTAATAGACCGTGATGACTGGTATATAGGTAGATGCCTTCGGTGGCAAGGTATAACCTAACCACTATTGTATTCACATGAGCGCCGGTGCGGGGTCCCCAAAGGCTAACTAGTACTTAAGATTACAGATTGATAAGAAGTCAGCCAGGATGCACTGAATTTACATGCTCCCTACCACATCCCCTACATAGAATCTACTTTACTATTCCTACTTTTTAAAGAATGTACTCACCCTATCATATCCTTTACACTCCGTATCAGAGTCAGAATCCGAGTCACTATCCATTCGTTTCCGGCGGTCCTCCTCGGGCCGGCCATGGTGTTTGCTGTACCGCCGCAAAATGCCGCCGCGCTCTGATTGGTTGAGCTCCCGGTCGCGGGGCCCGTCGCCCAGGTAACAGACACTGCCGTTGCAGGCTGGCTTCGTGTGGATTAACTGGAAAAGAACAATGATTGTTAAACATCGTTGAAAGTTCACCGGCCGCCTTCTACCATCAGACATCCAGACGCACTGCAACTTGCCATCTCTACCTTGTTGCTATTCCGCCAATTCGCGTAAGCGTTTCCAAAGGAGAAGGAGTAGTTATGTGTTTCCTGATAGCTATAACCTACAGGAAGTCGTCAAGGGTCTAGTGAATTGTTGACTTCTAGGTAAGCATGCAGCATCGTCGATTGTTCGGCAAAATCTGAAGGCGCCCTCCGTCGGCGTAATAACGTTATATCGGGTTATCCAAAATATCCATAAATTATCGCGTCGATCGATGATCTTTTTGTATTACGATGACGCCTCAGGAAGGGGTGAGATGAGATAGTTTGTGCTTAGCTCCTATATCACTATCAGGTAAGATATGGAGTATTATACAACACACATACATAAACTAATGTGTAAAAGAACGTGGTCACTGTGTATTATTAGCAGGGAGTCTAAAAAGGTCACTTTAGTAGAATCAGAAAGCACATCACGTTACCCGTCACTGTCAAATTTTCCCAATCGACCTTGAACCTAATGCGTTAGCGATAAAGATGAAAATCAAATTTGACAGATTTTTGTGTGATTAATATTAAGATTCTGATATGATTCTGCTAATGTGGCCTTTTTAGACCCGCTGGTCATTGAATTTTAAACCACTGATGTCCAGAAAATTATTTTTTAATTACATGGCAGTTACTTGGAAATTCACATGCCTACACTTGATATTACATCGTTATACCGGCAAGAGCGATGCCCGCATTATGCATAGTGTCTATGCGCAAGCGCAAATCATGTGCACACTGACACTTGGTAGTTATCTATAGTAATCAATAGCATTAAATACTCGGCCGTAGCTAGGGGTGGGACATTGTGGGGCAATGCCCTACCTTGAAATTACAATGCCTTACCTTAAAAATACTAAAACTAAGATAACTTATAATAGTTCAATTGTTTGTTTATAGTATAAGTTAAACTATTTTTTGGAATTTCTAATTTTGTATGGAGCTTTTATCTATTCCTATTTAGGTAAGGTACAGACAGGCAATCCGAAACTGTCAAATTTTCTCGTAAAAGATAAAGTTGATAATCTATTAAAGAAATTTGACAAATTGCTGTTGTAGGTTGATGAGCTAGCGTCTGTACAGCTTTATCTACAAATAGTTTCTATAAAAATAAATAAAGTTGAAGTCTCAATTTTTAATATCAAAACTGACTGTGATTCTTTTGACTTTTTGCCATAGGGAGTAACTTAGGCTACTTTAATTTTAGAAAAAGAACTAGTAGTAGGTACCTACGCAATAAAAAATCTCTTGATTTTATTATTTATAGAATAGAAGAATAGAATAGATTAGAAAACATTTATTTTTACACTAGCTGACCCGTGCAACGTCGTCTGCGTAACATTTTTCATTACTGCTCCACTCCTATTGGTCTTAGCGTGATGATATACCGCGTGTATCTGACATCGACGCACAAACGATTTCCATGGGTCCAGGGCATGATTCTGGACACCTCAGTGTTGGACTTTTTCGTCGGTTCTTTTCTCATTTTTTCATTTTTTTCAAGAGTAGGTTCCACAAATAGGTATCAGCTCTGCTGAGCTGATATCTATTTGTGGTATTATTCAGATTGCTCTCTCTTTTTTCTCTCTTCTCTCTCTCTTTTTAGTGAAAGTAGTTAATTAATTTTTTTTTTATTAAAAATCTCACTGGGTTAGGTCAGAATAACGATTATGAGCAGTCAAAAGTAAAAAAATCCTTGAAAAAAATGAAAAAATGAGACAAAAGCCGACGAAAAATTCTAAGTCTAGGGTGTCCAGAATCATGCCCTGGACCCATGGAAATCGTTTGTGCGTCGATGTCAGATACACGCGGTATAGCCTTCCTCAATAAATGGGCTATCTAACACTGAAATAATTTTTCAAATCGGACCAGTAGTTCCTGAGATTAACGCGTTCAACCAAACAAACAAACTTTTCTGCTTTTTGATGCGGGCAACAGCAGTGCTATTCTGTAAACATGTCGAAGTGAACACTTATGCGAAGTGAACGACGAGCGAGCTGTCAAACCATACAAACAAGATGTCATGACAGCTCACTTGTTATTCACTCCACCTAAGTGATCATGGTGAGATGTGAACAGAATCGTCCGGCTATTTTAAGTTATAAATACCGTCCAAACTCTTGCTTATTTGCGTGCACGATACGAAACACGGCATTCGATACGCTTCGCGAACACGATCACTCTCGGACATAGCCGATCGAAAGGCCTCCTGCCATCACTATAAACTTTATTTGAAAGTTTACTATAAGTCAATGCTGTAACGTACCAACTTCGACTATTTCAACGTAGAGGGTGCAAGCCTACTACACAGCTACCTAAAAACATAATGAGGGTCACATGGCATGGTACAGTGGCGGATCCAAGACTGACGTATGTGGGGGGCTTGACCTCGCTGACTGTGGGTTTTTAGCAAGTGAACACTTTAAAAGCACAGACCATTTAATTTTCGTGCCTGTGGACGGCGAGCTACGGGTGGCTCGCCGTCCGTCCGTCTAGTGACGACAGGCCGTGTCGACGGCGCGTTAGTGTTCCACGCGCGCCTCAAAGAGAGTCAGCACACAGAGGGGTCCGAAAGGGCCGACGCCTGCCGGAGTCGCGGGATTATTCGAGTGGGAGGAGTCATTGGATGATTTCCCATCCCTAAAAAAAAAAGACCATTTCATTTTACTTAACGCATAGCAATACTCACTGTATTACTTTTCGTAAATTCAGCAATTACTTTTGTTCTTCAGGTTTAAGACTTCCTACCAAAGAAATCTGAGTCTTTAGGGGAGGCTTGAGCCTCTTAGCCAATGGATCCGCCAATGGCCTTCGCCCTTTGTATGTATATATGTCGGTCTTCCTACAACGTCTAGACTGGTACTTATACACCCCACTAAGTGAGGGTTGCAGTGACCTTGCAGTGTATTTATAGACGAGACTGTATGCGCAGACGCATATAGGAATATACCGTGTGGTAATAAGTTACTCGTGTTTGGACGGACGGGTTCTTATGTCAAAAACGCAGATTTTTAAGAGGAAATGTGGGCTTGTAGACATCGTATGTAAAAAGTTATATTTCGAGGTTTGGGTCTCGCCTGTTTCCTCCTCCAATATTAAATCGATTCAATAGATATTACACAAGCTCAATAAGAAGGATATAAACTGTGCCCCTATGTTTTTCTTTATTCATGAATAGTTGCCAAACTTGTTCAGTAAGGCTCTTTTGAAAGCAGTTTATTGGACAATTTTGAGCATGTTTTGAGGGTCCTAGTGCTTTTACGTTTAATATATCATCAAAAAAGAAAACATAGCGACATAAAATATATTCTTCTTATTCAGTTCATGAAATATCTCTTAAATGTGTCCAATATTGAAGAAGGAAACAGGCGAGAGCCAAACCTCGAATTATGACTATTTACATACAAAGTCTCTCCGCCCGCGTTTCCTCTTAGCAGAATAATGCAATGTTACAAATGCGTATAGGCTCCATCATAAAGTTAACAAAATGGGTTCAGCATTGGCAAGATAATAAGTTTATAGAATATAAAGGGAGGTTAAACTAACAGTTCTGATTAAAGAAGCAGGGAAATTATGAAAAGAAAAAATCCTAATCTTAATATATAAAATTCTTCCGTAACTGAGTGACTCAAAGACGTAGAAAGTTGAAATTTGACATGAAGCTATAAATAGATATAAAACTCTTCCTGAGTACCTAGGTATACATGCTCTTAAGAAGGGTAAATTCATACTGAAACTTGGCGTCATCGCGACAGCGACCTAAAAGCGATTATTATCGACCTCTTATATAAAACAACTAGCTGTCCCGCGCAACTTCGTCTGCGTCACATTTTTTATTAATATTCGTAGCGTGATGTTATAAAGTATCCTATCTTTTAAGTTGGATCAAATAACAGATAGTTACGAAGTTTGATCAAAATCGGTTAAGTAGTTTAGGAGTCCATTGAGGACAAACATTGTGACACGAGATTTATATATATTAAGATGATTTACATGATCGTTATGTAAAGGAACTACATAAAAAGCGTTTACCGTTTACAAGATGTTACCGCGAAATCTTAAAAAATTGAGGTTGAATGTTTACAAGTCAGTCTCGTCAACAAGAATCTGGAACGAAATCGTTTTCCTGTTGATCGATAATGTTTACATTGTATTTATAACTTTTGATAATATAACTAGTTAGTTTGGTTTGTTGATAACAAATTATTTGGTGTTATCAAACATGTCGGCCCTTTAATAAATTGTGGGTCACTCAAATAAATCATTCAGCCCAACAGCGGACGTTTTACCACTAGCGGATCCACGGACTAAGAGGCTCAAGCCCACAGACCAAGATATCTTTTGATAATAATAGGGAATAATATATGCATGAAAAAAGTATTTGTGATCTGAACAGTTTATCTAAAAGTATTCGAAAATATAATACTAACAGTGAAATTAGAATCTAAATTGCTCGAAAAACGAACGAGATACAATTATTTTAAACAAATATATCTGTCCCACTCGCGAAAACGCTGTTTTCTATGGCATCTGTACAGTCGTCGTGTAATTTGACGTCACAATTCATATCGGACAATGAAGGTATTTAAAAAATAATTTAATGATTGTTTTCTGGAGCTAATAAGTACTTTATTTTACAAATAAAAAAATCACATGCATAATCCCTATTGGTAGTCTACATCGTTATGAAAATCGAAAGAGGCGTATGCGCTAAGCTAATTTTTTTGTGCTTTTATAGCGTTGCTTCTTTGTAAAAACGTACCCTCAGCGGATTCAGCCCCTCCCCAAACGACATGCATCTGCCGGTCGATTCTGTCGACATCTTACCGTGATCACTTAGGTGGAGTGAACGACAAGTCAGCTGTCATGTCATCTTGTTTGCATGGTTTGATAGCTCACTTGTCGTTCACTTCACCTAAGTGTTCACTTCGTCATGTTTACAGAATCGCACTGCAGAAATACCGACATTCTTAGTGGCAAAACACAACAGATAACTCACCATACATCTGCCAATTTTACAACACGAAGTGAGCAGTAGTGCGATTCACTAAGGCAGAACATCTTTACAGCCAAGAAATCATCGTTGAAACATCTGTTAAATATATGCCACATCAGATGTTCCAACGATGATTTCTTGGTTGTAAAGATGTTCTTCCTTAGTGAATCGCACTACAGCAGTAAAATTAGGCGAAGCGAACGACAATTATAATAGTGAGCTGTCATACCATACAAAAACATGGAATAACAGCTCACTTGTCGTTTACTCCAGGTAAGTGTACACGGTGTGATTTCGACAGAAAATACCGGCTGTCATTCACTGTTTGACAGATCATTTGTTGTTTGTTAACTTCGCTCAAGTTTTCACTTCGACATGTTTACTGAATCGCATTGCAGTTTACTGCAAACACCTATCCGCCTACCACTTACATATAACGTTGACATTCTTTAAATTAAAAACCACAAAACTTAAGTGTAACGGTCGTCGACCTTCCATTACAAAAGTTCATTGAACGCCCAAATCATCATTCAATCATACCAACCCATATCAATGCGGGTGATTCTACAGTGACATTCGGAGCAACTACACCGATTTGCGAATTAGTTCACAGACAGACATCATATTGTTGAATGCTTTAAATAAATCGTGATGATTGGCCAGAGCGGCTACGTGACCTGTGACAGGTCTTATATTAACGATTGAAGAGGTCAAACGGATTTGTGAGGTTCAAAAGTCATTCAAATTTTCCTGTACAGGATTATCTAGGGTTACAGAGGGTTACAGGTAACTGAATTCTCGTGGAGACAAGAATTATGGATTAATAATTTTGTAGATTGAAACATTTTTGCAACCAACACAGTCACGGTTGCTATTTATTGAAAACAGCAATGATGGGGACACCAAGCACATATGAGGTAATATAAGGCTTTTGAAAATGGATTATCAGAAGCCAGTAAATCTGACTCCATTCTTGGCAAGAAGAACCGTGTTACCCAGTCAATGGGTTGTGGAGGTCTGGTAGGCAGCCGCTCCACGTAGAACACTGGTAAGGGGCCATTCAAGTATTACGTATGCACTAATGAGGGGTGGGAGGGTCTACTCTACACTATGCTTATTTTTGATGACATGGGGGGCAGGTGGGTTTAAATGGTGATTTCGTCAGCAATATTTACTCACAGTTGCCTTGTACCTTGACGTGCTGGCGTCTACCTTTAGTGACCTAAGCTAGACATCTAATTCTCCAGAAAATCACTGACTGAAATAATAACACCAGAATTTTCAAGATTCCAAAAGTCGCTACACATAGATCCATAGGGTTTAATAGTCTTTGCATAGATCTCACGGCCTGTGTCCTGAAAAAATCTAATCCGACAATTAGATTATCAAAAAATATGTGACCCGTGTTTTTTCTTTTGTTACGGGAACCAATATTGACGAAGTTACGACGGTTTTAAAATTCTCAATACGTCACACCTTCGGATAAGTTTTAGTGAGTCATGACGTCATGAGCCCCCACTCCCGAGTTTTGATGCGTTTTAGCTTTGTCAATATTCATTGATTTACAAAAACAAAAAATACGTGTCCATTATTTTTCAATACTCTAACTGACGGACTAAATAGTTTTGCAATTTATGGATGATGGAATCTAGCCTATTCTACTCATTAACCGACTTCCCAAAAAGGGGGAGGTTATCAATTCGGTTGTATGTTTTTTTTTTTATGTTTGTTACCTCATAACTCCGACAATTATGAACCGATTTGAAAATTTTTTGTTTTATCTGAAAGGATATACTTGCAGATTGGTCCCATTTAAATCATATCAAAATCGGTTACGAACTTTGGATTTTAAATCGAAAAAGCTGGAATTTGACTATTTATACGATTTTTTGATAATTGAAATTGCGTATTTTGCTTTTCTGCGATTTTGTGGTGGTGTTGTTAGGTGTGGGGCACCACTAAAAAGTGAAAAATAAAAAACTTTTTACAAAAAAATACAACAGACTTCTAAAAAAAACACTACAAAGTAAAAAATAACTTAGAAGTCGGTTGTATTTTTTTGTAAAAAGTTTTTTTTTTTAACAACTTCGCATTCGCACGTCAATCGCAAACTGTCAAAAAAAACCTTGATTTTCATACATTTTGACAGATTGAGATGCATGAATGCGATGCGAACATTAAAAGAATTGGCATTCTCATCTCATCTATATTTTCCTGGTATTGCCTTTATAAGTAAACAGCAAACATTCTATAATAGAGGCAATTTCAATAAATGGACACACCCACTCCAACCATGCAAGAACGATACAAATGCCAACGAAAATGATTGAAGGGATAGCTTTACCCTGACCGCATTCCGGTTCAACCAGTTCCATAGAGTAGGTGCAGGGAACTGGTCGAGTGACCCTTCATAAATAGTTTAAAAGTACAAAAAAATAATCAAATGGATAGATTGTGAACATGGATACGAGTATTACGGGTCAGGTATCTATACGTAGGTGGAATGAGATATCATCGTAGTGTATGTTTTTATGGCATTCGAGATAGGTAATTCGGTCAAGAGGACCACAGTCCACTTTGAGATTCAAAGAGGGTTGGTTCTTAGCCTAATTAAGTAAATTTTAGTTTCAAATTTGTTTCCTAAATATTATCAGATTATGTAGGAAGGTAGATATTGTTTGATTGGTAGTATTGTTTTTTCTCTGCCTGCGTCTGTGTTTCCGAACGCTTTCAACCCTAATCTCTTCAAAGTAAGAGGGAACAGGCGCCTTCTGAGTAAGCTCGCTCCGCACACCCATCACAAATAAAGTAAAAATAGTAATCACTACAAAAGTAGGTACCAATTAGTTTATCTATACTATCTATACTAATATTATAAAGCAGAAGAGTTTGTTTGGTTGAACGCGCAAATCTCAGGAACTACTGGTCCGATTTGAAAAATTCTTTCAGGGTTAGATAGCCCATTTATCGAGGAAAGACGCTAAGACAAATAAAAGCGGAGCAGTAATGGAAAATGTGACGCAGACGAAGTTGCGCGGGTCAGCTAGTAATATTATACTTAAAGCAGAAAAGTTTGTTTGTTTGTGTGGTTGAACGCGCTAATCTCAGGAACTACTGGTCCGATTTGAAAAATTATTTCAGTGTTAGATAGCCTATTTATCGAGGAAGGTTATAGGCTATAAATCATCACGCTAAGACAAAAAGGAGCGGAGCAGTACCTAATGGAAAATGTGACGCAGACGAAGTTGCGCGGGTCAGCTAGTATCGAGCTATTTGTTTGGCAACTTTATAGCCATGTCACCGGATAGTAGCAAACGCCGTAAGATTGTAAAATATCGCTTTAAACTTTTTCTTCTAAATAAGATTTATTACAATCTTACAATCTTACGGAGTCTGTCATTTTTTGGTGACAATGACGAAACAGCTTTTCTTTTAAAGCCAGAAACCGTAATGGACATGTATATTTCATTTATCTGCTACCATAGAAATATCTGCTACTGTAATGTAACTCACATAAAAGGCCCATAGAAACATAACATATCTATGAAAGGGCCGCAAGCCGCAACCACAGTCTAAATACTGTGCCGCAACCCAGTAGCAATGAACAATTTCCACACACATGATCTGTGCCGGGGTCAGTAACCCACAGCGTCGTATTCCGTAGGCGTTAAGTAACACATACCGACTTATGTAATAGAAAATATAGTTGTTGGCCTGATGAAGAGCCTGTCTCAAACCTTGTGTTGGCTCTATTCTGACTGGATACATTGGAAATAGTTGTTTGCATTGACTAAGTTTAACGTAGATTACTGCACTATTTAATGTAAAAGCAGCGCTCATTTTGACACTACTCGCAAACTACCGTTGAAAATAAGGTCCTGGGTTTGACTCCCATTCCGGGCAAAATGTTCTAACACGGGAATTTCTTAGTTGGTAGCCCGGTATCTGGATGTGTGCCCCATTGATGGCTTTAACCATATGGGTCAACTCTACTATAGGTGGTTACATACTCTGCCTAAACCTTTGAGGAATACAGGTTTTACTCTTCTCTTTTAAAAAAAATATTGCCCCACACTAGGGAATTCTCCTGTATAGTGGGTGCGTCTCCAAACATATAAACTGACATACACAAACAGCTAGACCCGGAACAACTATATGTAGGCCATACAAATATTCACTCCGTCCGGGAATCAAACCCGTGACACGCAGCGCTACAGCCAATCGCTGAACCACTACAAGTTCAGCAGTAGACAGTGGTGCTAGATATACATGTTTTCACACGCTGATTACGGAAATCAAATCGTTGATTGCTTAACATACAATGTTTTCCACGTGTTGTATGAAGGCATACAAACAAACCTATTTAAATAAGGTAGGTAGGTAGATATAGGAGTTTACAAACATAATGAGTCATTGTATTCAAACAGCTGTAGGTTTTTTGGTTATTGTTTGGCAACGAAACTCTTTGGTGTGGCGACATAGAAGAGATTGTAAAGAAAACCTAATGCAATTGGTGGAAAGTAAGTATACTAAGTAGGGGGTCACTCTTTAAGCCCAAAGTCCATAGTTTCGGCCTTAGCGAAGGGCATTTTCTACTCCGTATCAACTACGGACTTAGAGGTAAGTACGATTAGCCCACGTACGCACTAACGGTCAGCCGCGGAGGCGGTCAACCGCGCGGTTCCAGTTTAATATGCAACCGCTTGTCATTTAATGGCGATTAAGTGCGTACAATTACTAGCAGTCGCATATTAAGGCTGTACCCTGACCAAATAACCTTGAGCATTTTTTCCCTCAATAACAGCGCAAGAGATACAATAGCGAAATAAAAAATAAAAATCTACCATTTTGAAGCCAAGATTATGTAGAAATTTAATGTATTTTTTATAAGTTGATTTTTCTTTGGATAAAAAGTATATAGCTCCAAAAAATGCACAAAAAACGGCTAGCGCTGCGTTTTGCTCGGGGACGCGCCTTATACTGGAAAAGCGGCCAGCCGCCCAAATGAACACGGTTCAACCGCTACAGCGCTAGCTAGGGCTTAGTCCCAAACCCAAACTAAGAATGAAGGACATTACGATTTTACGGTAACTGTCAAACTACGTACTACGGGAGAGTAAGAGAATAACTCCCCATGTTTGGAGACCACCATATAAAAATTTTCACGTTTATTGTATCTATGGAGACGACTCGTATTATACATTTTTTTATAGGGGGATGAAAGAGGCTGTACATGTGAAAATGTCAAAAAAGAGCTTGGAATGAGGAAGAAATTTATAATTTTGGCTCTACATAACTCCTCAATAGACTACAAGTTTGATTTCCATTCCAAGCACTGCTAAGGACTGGAATTCTCTGCCAGAGTCTGTGTTTCCTGATAGCTTTTTGAGGGCCGAGTCACCCGTGTCCGTAGGAGAATATACCCTTCAGCGAATCACTACATGTGGTCCCCGGGTTGTGCTAAACAGTTGACACTAACCGCCTCCGTGGTCTAGTGGTTATACCACCTGATTCAGACCCAGAGGTCCCGGGTTCGATTCCCAGCGGGGGCAAATTTTTTGCTCGGTTTGGTTGGTGGTAGGACTTCTAATGGTCTATGGTTCTATGGTGGTAGCTTGCCAGGCGGACTGGCAAGCTACCACCATCAAGTCTGTCTGTCGCCATAACAACAATGTTAACAGCATTGTTGTGTTCCGGCAGTTAGAGGTATGATAGCCAGTTCCTCTGTGTTAGAGGAATCCGGGTAAAGCTCGCTTCCATCTTCAGCCTAATCATCACTTTCCATCAGGTGAGATTTGGGCCAAGAGTTTCCCCATAAAAAAAAGCTACATCCTGGGAGTCTTTAATTCAAAATGAATAATAATAATAATAATAACCCTACCGCAGTATCTCTACGTTGACGTCGTGGTGGGGCTTGCGCGTCCCGATATACCTTAGGTCATACCTAGGGTGAGAGGCCAGACAAAGAGAGATACAATCCGCAGGGCAGTTTTGTGGCGAACTGTTGGGCAGTAGCGACCCCACGAACCTTATCTCCCGGCAGAAGTCTTGTTCCTCATCTCCGGCTTGCCTTTATTGGCTGGCCAGAGTGAAAACTGACGAGGAACAGAGCTCCCACCTCTTTCTTGTCTTAATTGGCCAGTCTGAGTGGAGATTCGCTAGAGCACACGTGTTCGGGAGAGGGATGTATAATCCAGTAAGGTGCTGGTAGGGATCTTGACCGCACTTCCGGAATTGTCCTGATAGCCGTGGTATACCTCTCCACTCCTCTAGCACCTCAGGCCATGTTGCCTCCTTGGCGCTACGTCACTTTGTGCTAGCGACCGTTTTCGGGGGCCCATTCATTGAGTGTGCAAGTCACCCCCTGCCATTTAAAAGCCGTGTATATTGTTAGTGGTCAGGCAGGGGCCAATAGTTCTTCTATAATAAACGATTTTCAGTCCACTAAAACACCCAAACCCATAGCGTTTCATTTTGTTTCCATGATTATTCTGCAATAGTACTGCTCCAACCGGGGATTGTCCTTGGGAATACTTTCAGTGCATACAGGGATAATCATTGGTTGGTGCCCCATTACATTTGAAATGTCTAACGGGGCCTCTGCGAGCTGGTTTTGGCCCCTCGTACGCCTACCAAAGGACCGGGTCTCCAGGGACCCGAGAAAGTAAAAATAATAATAATAATAATAATATCCTTGGACATTTCACACAACGCCATATAGTCCCAAGCTAAGCAACCTAATGCTTGTGTTATGGTAACGAGATGGCTGATAAAAATCTGTGGCACCAACTGCATCAGACAGTTGGAATGAGACTAGTTAACTATGAATCAGAGGCTCATAACTCGAACTCTTGGGTAAAAATCAATCCTCAAACGGAGCTGTTTGTAACTATATTTTCGAGCCGTTTGGGATTGAAACCCTCGGGCCGTGGAGCTCTTTTTGCTCACGTTGTCCCAAGAGCTGGCTGGCTTTTACTTTGGGCAGAGACTATTCAACGTGGCAATGCATCAGTCTCTTGGGCACATTACCAGCTGATAACGTTGAGGACCAATTTTTTTATACTGTATTTGAGTTTGTTTTAAGTTTAGTGTATTTGTTAATTTTTTTAATTTGTTACTTGTTTAAATTTGTATCTATCTACTATACTTATATCCGTTCTCCTACAGATAACAGTCTGTCCTTGCAAAGGGCCAAATAGTCGGTACTAACGACTACCATTCACGACAAACATATTATGTACCGATTGTATATAAACGACCTCGCACACGTAGGCACATGGTCGGTACATAAACAAACTATACAATAACAAAACAACACCGATTTCTTTCAAGGGTAAGTTAAGTAATCGTATCGTTGAACCTGTAACTACATTTAGAGATTTAGGATTTCACCAATGAAATTAATCGCGATCAAGCTGCGTTCAAGAGTTGTCATTGTCAATACCTATTCCATAGAAAATAATGTCAGTGTCTGTCAGTGTCATTATTTTCTATGGAATATTGACACTGACAGCCCGTAAACTTGAACGTTCATATGTTGATGGCGTTCAGATTCAGATTGATGAAATCCGCCCTTAGTCAAAATAAACAAAACTTGTCTAGTCAATCTAGGAAGCTTATTATTTAACTAGGCACCTGTAAGTTTTAGGGTTCCGTACCCAAAGGGCTACAAACGGAACCCTATTACTAAGCCTCTGCTGTCCGTCCGCCAGTATGTCTGTCAGCGGGCTGCATCTCAAGAACCGTATCTAATATGCAGACAGTAGGAATATTCATAGAGTGTGTATTTCTTGATTCATCGAGTCCCACGTCTCTGCTCCAAAGTTTAGAGGTCTTGTCTACAAAATTATTTTGGATTATAATAGTTAGTTTTATATTTACTTTCTCTCTCCCTCCCTATTTCTCTATTGTTTGCATGCCTAATGCCTATTTATATACCTGTAAAGTTCACTACTAACTACTTTTCTGTTTCAATAGCATAAAATAGCGCACTATTATGTATTATTTTTAATATGTTGTGGAAAATGTCGTAGGTTATACATTTGTCATTCTGATGTAGTAATTAGAACTTTGTATAATATCAATGTATAACTGTTTATTTTCCCGAAAAAATAACAAAAAAAAAAACTATTGCCGCTATAATAGGCTTGTTTACTGAAAAAATCTAATTAGTCCGTCAGTTAGATTATCAAAAAATATTTGACCCGTATTTTTTCTTTTGTTACGGGAACCAGAAATGACGAAGTTACGACGCTTTTAAAATTCTCAATACGTCACTCTCCGGCATAATTTTTAGCGGGTAGTGACGTCACGAGCCCCCAATCCCGAGTTTTGATGCGTTTTATCTTTGTCAATATTGATTGATTTACAAAAACAAAAAATACGTGTCCATTATTTTTCAATACTCTAACTGACGGACTAAATAGTTTTGCAATTTGTGGATTATGGAAACTAGCCTATTGAAACGTGTTCTTTTGGTTTATGGTACAGAACCCTTCGTTTGAGAGTCCGACTTGCACTTGGCCGGTTCTTTTAATATTAAAAATTCATAATCATTTCAACAGATAGTCGTTCATATTTGGACATGATACAAGTATGGCCTCCCTCCAAACATCGCCACATCAACCGGTTCCAGTGCATCTCATATCCAGCGGATTCCCATGACCTTCACCAGGTCATCGGTCTACCTTGTGGGTGGCCTTCGAATGCTGCGTCTTTTGGACACTGTTGCCGCTGCAGAACTTTTTTTAATCGTTTTAAGAGCAATGTGCCCTAGCTGTATGCCTATCTTGGCAGTACTTTGGGCAAAAAAAATAATAGGAAATCTAACATCACACGGCCTTGCGCCATCTGCATTACGATCATTTAACTACAATTATTTTTTTTTACAAAAAAACATAACCCACTTCCAAACAAAACACAACAATGCTTAAAATAACCTTAATTTCGGAATTCGGTGTTAAAAAATAAATACTTATACAAAACTTTGGTTTTGTATCTTTGCATTTGTTGACTCGACACTTTTTTTTTTGTAAAAAAGTTTTTTATTTTTCACATTTAAGTGGCGATAATTGGACGACGTATTCATCTACGCAGAAATTGGAATAAGCAATAATGCTCATAAAATAAAAAGTACTGACTCAAACTAAATTAAGTATTTTACGGGACCAAATGGCAAGTATCGAACTAAAAAGAATCACAAAAATCGGATCAAAAACCTCTGAATAATCATTGTAGGTAGATACGTTCCTACATACACAAAAAAACCCGCCGAATTAAGAACCTCCTCCTTTTTTGGGAAGTCGGATAATAACATAAGTAGGTAAACTGCACTGAATGTCAGCAACTGTATATCGAAGGGTAATTTTTGATAACAAGTAAAAGCTCACAATACTGACCCAATATTAAGATCAAACAGTACTCGTCCTTATTACTAAAGCGATAGGGACCATAATCATTAGGTTTCGTAATAAATCGACCAGTCTCTTGGGGACATTGAGATAATAGCTTATCAGTAAACAAGCCACTCTTAATTATGTGTTATTTTAATGAGTTTTATTTGTCAATATAGTTATCTGTGTTTTTTGTGCCTTACTAATAGTAGGTAATCTTTCTTCTTCTTTTAAGGTCTAACGACTCCACACACCTTTTTTTTAAGGATGGGAAATCATCAAGTGACTCCTACCGCTCTAGGTAAAGCAGGAGGGAGACTCCTGCTGACTAAAACCCATCCGTGTTCCTCCTAATGCCCTTCGCGTTCCAGGGCCGCGGAGACTCTTTCGAACAAATTCCGCAACAACTCCACACACTCCAATATCAGAGTTTCTAAACCGCCTCAAGGGCCTCTGACATGGTTTTTGACAATTTTGCGCCAAGAACCTCCGGCTTATACGTGTGCCTTCCGAAGCACGGAATCATCTTTTTATCAGACAATCAGGTGATTCAAGCCTGCAATATCCTAGCCAAGCAGGAAACCACTTTGCAAAGTATGCTTCCCGTGGGAATCGAACCTACGACCGGGTCACAAGGCAAACGCCTAAACCACTCGACCACGGAGGAAATTAATAGAAATAGACTATTAGCCCCAAGACCTGCTAGAGTATTCTGAAAATAACTATTTCGATTTCGAGCTTCACCTGAGTGACAATAAGCCAACAAAGTGAGCTTTATTGTACACAACATAAAGGTCTTATACTCAGACTGCGCTTTCGAGACACGAAAATGTTGTAACAGAATAGCACTACTGTATCGAACCGACAAAAGTGAGTTCACAAAGTATACTTCCTTCGCTTCACCGCAAACCGTAAGTACAGACGCTCAACCCATCCGGGTTCTCCTAATGCCCTTTGCATTCCAGGACCGCAGTGACTCTTTCGAACAAATTCACTACGTGAACCAAGTAACCTCATTTAGGGACAAGCCCACCACACATTCCCACTGGAACTCCTGAAACCCAGAATCAACAATGGCAACCACCAGAAAAACGCCGAGCTAATGAAGCCCGACGAGTCCCGGAGAAACGATTCAACTGTCTTGGATCCCGCAACGAAATTAGAAGAGTACAGCGTAGTACAGCAAGAAAAAAAAACATCTACTTCCCTGCGTAGTGCGTATCAAGCAGGAGACAAAATAGAGCTAGGCCAATAGGCACCAAGGGACATATACAACTGGGTTTAGCCCAATTGCCAAGCACCACGGATTATAATATATTTACACTGACCATTGACTTATAAGTATATTACTTTTTTTTTACTTTTGATAGGCACACGCTTGACCACTATCTCACCTGATGGCAAGATAGATGCGGTCTAAGATGGAGCACGCTTGCCTAGAAGTAACCTATTCACTCTTGACTTAAAAATACACAACAACACACACACACACACATACTACACGCACACACAACATCAATACACTACACTACATTTTTTTATCAATGGTTACACCGTAAACATAGATAACCCTGATTACCATTACCTATTAGTTACAGTTAAGTAGACTAAACTCCTTGACTAGAAGGCCATTAGGACAGTCCATGGGAGTTTAACCTTTGGACACCATAAAATGATAAAGGTCTGCGGTAGCACCCTAAAATGTCAGCAATATTGGGTGAACTGATAACAAAAAAGGCTACTATTATGTTTATCAACATAGCTTTACAGGTTTGATGAAAAAAAAGTAATAAGATTGAAAAGGACAACATAGCCTGGGAAAAAGCGAACATCTAAAATGTTCACCCACGGCCCACCCCAGACACGAAGATAACCAGCTAACGCACTTGCCCCAAATCTATTAGGTAGGTTAGCAGTACCTATGGATGTTAATGTCTAGTCATATTTTAAAACCTAGGTAGGCATGCAAGAGTTATTCTGGATGTTTGATCCCTCCTACATTTTAACCACCAAAACTGAAATCTCCCTTTTACTACGGGAGAGAAAGCATCAGAAAAAAATCTAAATAATTTTCTTAATCTAAACTACACTTGTAAGTTTTTGTCCTAGACACCGCAACTGCGCCGGAGTAGACACGCTCCATGCAACAAGAATGCAACGCCTAGAAGTCAATGACACTTTGCACATAATCAAAGAGCTTATTAATGAAACCACTTATCATTTACCATTTATTCTTCTAGGTACTTACTTTAAGTTGTTTCTGGACACTGGTCACTGACAAAACTGCTGCATTCCTCTCGAAATTTACAACAGATCTAATCCCCAACCTCATGATGGACATCGCCATTTTGTTCACAGTTCTTAATTCAAATAGTTCACATAAACAAACAACTTTCTTTTTTTTTCGGACAATTATTTCGACATCTCCGAACGCATGCGCGCGATGCAGTTCTCGATAGCTATTGGACTGAATTGAATTTGGAATGCGCGGTCGGTTTTATTCGTGGCTCGAGGCCCTTCGGAGGGACACGGGGGGGAGTGTTTATGCCGGCTGTTTACTGGCTACATGTGCTAGTGTTTTGGGTCTATGACCATTCAGCAGACGCAGCGCTTTAGGGCTTGAATTGAAGGGCTCTGTCTACTTTTCACCTGCTTTAGAAAACAAAGCGCAGTTTTTCTTTTAGGGTTTGTAGATATTAATTAAGAGAGTTAAATCTATTGATGAACGTAGAGTCCATCAAAGATTGTCCACTATTTTCAGCAGCATTGTAGTATGTAGGTACTTAATATTTGAACACCCATAGGATGTGCAGCTTCTAATCGAACACATGGTGCTGGTATCTTGTGGCCAAATTTCCATGAATTAAGGCAATTAATAGGACTTATAGGACTCATAACCTAACTGCTGAACCACCATTTGCTTAGGTATCATAGCGTGATGTTATCTTTGTTTTTTGTCCAGGTCACACCGTTGGGTTCCTTAGTACCCAGTTATTTGTTGAGCTTCTGGACTACAGACACAGGCTTGCACAAACTGGACAGGTCCACTCAAATCTGTGTGGTTCTTTTCTCAGCAGGCTACCTCAGATATTAACCTACATCGTTTACCACTGAGCCTTTGACCACCTCTTGGCACAAAATATTTAAGGGTCACCAATTCACCATCGACTCGAAAGGGGAATAAAAGAGCCTTTGACCTGAGAGTATTGTTCTAGGACTAGGAAACATCAGTCCAATAAGAATGTAAAGCATATAAAAGTGTAATTTTTAATCTATTTACAAAATGAATAACTAAACCAAGTAATCTTTTTTTTCAAGTTTTCATAAGTTTAACCGATTTCCTCGAAAAACCTCGTATACCTCAAACCAACGAAAGGCATCGTTTCCTTTCGTTGGTTCGAAAGGAAAACCAAAATAAACTCTGTAATTATTCATATTGAAAAACTAAAGAAAGTGCTAACTGCAGCAGCTTTAAGTACATAGACAAAACATACCGCTCATAGTAACAAAGAAAACACACGAATTCCAACTCTATTGTTTGGAAAAAGAGTACTTTCTGAAACGCCAGTAATTGACACGTGAATATGTCATCATAACAGATAGGAAGTAGACAGTTGAGACAATATTGGGAGATTATAAAACTGTGTTCAGATGCAACAAGCTTAGTTTTTAGCGTATGGGACGGGGCCGGCCAGGACCAGTGCCTGCCAAGGTTGCGGAAGCGGTTCGAAAAAGTTACCGCGGTCCTGAATTAGGAGGAACACGGGTGGGGTTAATAGTCAGTAGGCAACAGTCTGACACTCCCTTCTGCTCCACCCAGAGCGGAGGGAGTTATTTGATGACTAGCTGACCCGCGCAACTTCGTCTGCATCAAATTTTCCATGAATGCTCCGCTCCTATTTGTCTTAGCGTGATGATTTAAAGCCTATAACCTTCCTCGATAAATGGGCTATCGAAATCTAAATAATTTTTCAAATCGGACAAGAAGTTCCTGACATTAGCGCGTTCAACCAAACAAACAAGCTCTTCTGCTTTATAATATTAGAACAGAAGTATAGATTTCCCATCCAAAAAAAAGGGGTAAACTGACATACTACGTAAAAAAAACAGACCGTAAATAATGACTAAAGTTCCTTTGCAGAGACAAACAAGACAGACTCCTTACTGGAGAACGGATGTACAGAGATATAAAATAGTTATGGGTTCGAGTGATGAGCCTCCCGGGTTCATGGTTAACAAGTCACATTTGAATTTTTCTGATGCTGTTGCTGGCATTTATTTTAGTTTAATCACAGATTTGATACCAACTGCATCAGTCTACTTGCAGATATTTTCTTTAACTTTAAACCCAATTTACACTCTCTCCGACCTTTTCTTTGTGGATGAGAAATCATCAAAAGACTCCTCGCTCAGGGCGAAACTGGAGGAAATGTCAGACTGACTAATACCCACCCGTATTAATTCAACAGCCCTTTGTTTTTAAGGCCGCGGTCACTCTTTCGAACAATGCGACCCTGACCTAAAACATCACGCTAAGCAGTCGCGCAGGATCTAAATAAATCAACCCATACCGCAAAAGAATCATAAAAATAATCAGTGTAATTAAATTCAATAACTTAAAAAAACTGACTGCATCATTAATAAGCATTTAACAAGTAGAATAGTAAATGAACTGGCCCCGTCTGAACACATCGTTATCGTGGGTAACACTGCCGGCCCTACGCACTGGGCAACACGTACGCCCAACTATTGCAATTTAGGTTAATTATAAACTACTTAACTTAACTAATTACTGACGATACTTGTTCTGTGATAACGACAGATTTAGATTTTCCTTATTTAATTTGATATTGTTACGTAACGTGGAGTTTCTCACGTAAACATTGTTTGCGATGTTCGTTTGTTTGTGTGTTTTGTTTATTTACAAACATCTCATTTTTAGAGTTCCGTACACAAAGGGTAAAAACGGGACCCTATTACTAAGACTTCGCTGTCTGTCTGTCTGTCTGTCACCAGGCTGTATTTCAAGAACCGCGATGGCTAGACAGTTGAAATTTTCACAGATGATGTATTTCTGTTGCCGCTATAACAACAAAAAATATAAAAAAAAAAACAGAATAAGGGGGGGGGGGGCGAATAAGGGGGCTCCCATACAACAAACTTGATTTTTTTGCCGTTTTTATAGATAATGGTACGGAACCCTTCGTGCGCGAGTCCGACTCACACTTGGCCGCTAGTTCTAAACAGTTTTCCTTGTTTTATTTTAGTGTTGATCAAAATAATTCAATCAATATGAGTAGCCCAACTATGTTTGGGTCGGGTTCCAGTCTAATCATGCTGTGCGATTCTGTACAAACATGTCGAAGTAAAAACTAAGACAAGTGAACGACAAGTGAGCTGTCAAACCATACAAACAAGATGGAATGACAGCTCATTTGTCGTTCACTCCACCTACGTGTCACCTACACGGAGAGATGTCGACAAAATAGATCGGTAGATACAGCAGAGTAGGTACCAATAGGTATTTTACATGGAGATATTGCCTATCCCACCTCCACCACCTACCTAGAAACGAAATAACACGATCCCCTTTAAAAGATTAGTGATTTTCTGGCTTCCACTGAAGAGACCTTGGGGGGTTCTGACAGGGACTATTTAATTGTATAAATTCAAGTTCTTAAAACGTAACAGACAGATGTGTTGCTGGGGAGTTTGTTGGCCACTTCTTCTCCACAGCTAAAACACTAGAAAGTGGTGACGGGCGGGCGTTTTGGGGGACTGTCTTTTGTAAAACTTGACGTTCTAAAAGTGCTGGCTCTTAGCCTAATTTGAAGAAATCACTTCTGTTTTTTTTTATTTTTATTGACCCGCGATGCCTGTGATCTACAAATACCTAAGTACAACCCCAATCAAGTATAGAGATACAATGAAGAAACTTAGGTAGTCTGCTATCTGACCTCCAAAACCCATTAACAGAGGGCAACTTGAAACCCCTTGGCTAGTCTGGTGTCATATTATATTTCCTGATTTTCTGAGTACAAGTAACGTCTGTCAAAAATCTTCAAATGTCAGCCAGGACCAACGGCGAAACATGCTTTGAGAGAAGGTCCCGCCTGGGCTCGTCTGTTTTTGACTGACCGATCTCGACAGTTTAAAAGTGCCTTTAAATGGTTTACTTGGAATAAACGCTTTGAATTTGTCTATGTTATTATTTAGAAACGAGCTCCTCATGAAAAGGAAATTCTATATTGTTTTCCTACGATAGGTAGGTAAATCTGTTTTGCTATCTCAGTAGACGCAAATGTTGAGCAGTCCGATTTCCTGAGACTGACTAAAGAGCCCAAGGTTCGATTCCATATTTTTAATCAATCCTACAGAGTGGCAGGTTTTTGATATTTACACTTATTTATTAGTTTTACGTGTTGTTTGTCACGTAAACAATGTTTGCGATGTTCATTTGTTTACGAGTTTCGTGTTGTTGTTATTTGAACGGTCCCTATTTTACATGGATCGAATGCCTATCTACATGACCACCACAGCCCAGTAAAAGGGCCACACAGGACCCCTGGGCAAGACTGGTGCCAGATCTCTTGGCTTCTGACCATCCGTACCCGTAACGACTTTCAAATGACGTCACGGTTGGCGCAGTGGTTGAGGGATTGATTTCTGCGTGTCGCAGCTTCGATTCCTGCACGGAACAAATATTTGTAAGGCCTGCAGATAGTTGTTCCGGGTCTGGCTGTTTGTGTTATCAATCAATCAATCAATCAAAATATTCATTTGCTAGAATATGGTACATAAGGTGTTACAGTAATTTTGTTTCAGCATGTCCTGCCATAACATGGCGTGCAAATTTATTAACAATGTCAATAATGTGTCCCTGCCATTTAAAAGCCGTGTATATTGTTAGTGGTCAGGCAGGGGCCAATAGTTCTTCTATAATAAATGATTATCAGTCCACTAAACCACCCAAACCCATATTGTTTCATTTTTTGTTTCCATATTCTGCAATAGTACTGCTCCAACCGGGTATTGTCCTTGGGAATACTTTCAGTGCATACAGGGATAATCGCCGGTTGGTGCCCCATTACATTTGAAATGTCTAACGGGGCCTCTGCGAGTTGGTTTTGGCCCCTCGTACGCCTACCAAAGGACCGGGTCTCCAGAGACCCGAGAAGGTAAAAAAAATAAAAAAATCAATAATGTTAATTAGTCTATAGCTTACAAATTACAGATTCTATTGACTTGTCTTATAAATAGTCCATAATGGTATTATAGCTTTTATATAGTAATAGATTAAAAAGTCTTTATATGTTAGTGTATTTATATGTTTGTACGCACCCACGATACAGGAGAAATTCCTAACGTGGGGCAGTGTGTGTGTTTAAAAAAAAATCGACATCTGGGACCAACGGCTGAATGCTGAGGCACTTGGTATGTAATGGGTCAACCATCCACGCACGGACAGAATCGGCAAGCGCTGCCTGACTCTGAAAATCGACGCGTGATATCTAAGTTAGCTATTTTATGCAAATCTATGTTATTATAACAAAACATTGAAAACAAAATAACTTAGGTGCATGGGTATTTTAACATCATACTCTTTGATAACAAAATGATAAGCCGACATCATTGCAATAATCATTTTGACTCTAGCAACATTACATAACATGTCAACGAACTGTGAGCCTTGTTCGAAGTACCTACACAATAATAATGCAGTTATTCTACCGTGCAAACGAAATTGAACCCTAGCCCACGTTTATAGAGGTGATACTTGTATGAAAAAGTTCATTAAGAAAACGAGTTTTTGTTTACTTATGTTTGTAGACGTGAATATTTATGTTTTAAGACCACTATAGAGTACTAGTGTAAGTAGTCATTGATATTATCGCTTAATTTTTCACTATTTTCTGCGTGCTTCGGACAGAGTTTCCTCTGCGTCTCGGAAAGCTACTTAAGGCCGTACCTACCCTGACCAAATAACCTTGAGCTTTTTTTCCCTCAATAACAGCGCGCTGCGCAAGAGATACAATAACAATTACGCTCAGAATGTTGATTAAAATCGTTATAAAATCTAATTTTGGTCGTTTGAAAAAAATATTTCTACCAAAATGTTCATAATTAAATTGCCTATGATCCATTAGTGTAAGTAGGTACAAAATCAAAATAATCGTTAGTTTTCGAGATCGAGAAGATGCATGTTTTTAATAATTATTTCTCTTTTTTCAATTTCGATTCATTAAACATTATACTTAGCAATAACAATTAAAAAGCTACCATTTTGAAGCCAAGATTATGTAGAAATTTAACGTATTTTTTATAAGTTGATATTTCTTTTGGATATGAGTAGGTAGGTACCTATATAGCTCAAAAAACTGCACAAAAAACGGCTAGCGCTGCGTTTTGCACGGGGATGCGGACGCGCCTTAAGTACCTAGGTAGGTACCTGTTGGTTCCGGCTGTCGTTTTATCAACTTTGACAATCGTTACGGGTATTATCCGCACGCAGGGCTGTAGCTCGAGTCGAATTTGAGGTAGGGCAGCATTGTTTACAGGTAGGGCGGAAGTAAAAAAATAATATCATAAATGATCTGCAGATCTGCTCCGAAGCACGGGCTCCTAAATCAGTCACCATGTATAGGTATCACTGAGGTCAGTAGACTGTGTATGTTCGGAAAAGTTTAGATAGCTACCTACCAATCGCAATTTTTTTTTTTAATCTCAAACTATAAACAAACAATTGAACTATAATAATATTTATCTTAGTTTTTGGTACATATTTTTAAGGTAGGGCATTGTAATTTCAAGGTAGGGCAATTGCCCCACAATGCCCCCCCCCTAGCTACGGCCGTGTCCGCACGCGATGAGAATGGGATGGAACCTTGTCAAAGTAAATCGAAAATGACAGTTCTCACGAAAAGTAGTGTTAGCTCTGAATATTAATCATAAATTAAGTAGTTATTTCTACGATCTATCGTAGGGTTATGAAAGTAAATACACAAACATGTTTGATGGTTGCAATCCTTTTAATAATAGGTAATCACTTTCTTCAGAAATATCGCCTTCAGAAAAATAGAAAAAAAAATTAGGTAGGTACCCTACCTTTATAACGGACTACCTACCTTTTTTTTAGGGATGGGAAATCATCAATTGACTTCCCCCGCTCTGGGCGGAGCGGGAGGGAGTGTCAGACTCTTACTGACTAAAACCCATCCATGTTCCTTCAGTGCCCTTTGTGTTCCGGAGCCACGGTATCTCTCGGGCCCCTCTGTGTGATAATACGGACTACCTAATGGAGATTACGCTATTGAGGACGTTCTGCTTTAAATAATATTAAAACACAATACATAATACTTATTTTATATAATAATACAGAAGTGGATGCTGCTGCCCATGCATCACGATCAAAGACTATTAAACCACTTGACTGCGCATACAGTGCCCCGACGCACGAAAACTATTAGTGTTTTTGCTCAGATGTTAGTCAGCGGCACTAGTAACCATTTTAGTTGTGACCAATTGTTAGACCTGTGGGCATGCTAAGTTTTTACAAATCGTTTTAATTTTTATGCAATTTATAACGCATAAAAATGCCTTCAAACCCGGTGAATTTGTGTGGGAAACATTCCAAGACCTTTTGTTACAAAAATGATGGCATAACTTTTCATCGGAGAGTAAAGACTATGCAAAATATTTTTGATTTGAATCAGATGATGAGCCACTGCAGGGGTCTATATAAAATGGTGGTTAGGTGAACGAGCACACTGTGAGAAGCGCGCGTTGATGTCTTTTGGAAAAGTCTCTTTCTTTCATTAGGAAATACTTATATTTTTATCCCTTTCTTCCCCTTTGTATTTTTATCGTAAAAATCTGTGCTGTTACGTTTAATGATTGAAGTCGATTTATCGATGATCATAAAATTACAACTAATACAATTTCTAATCAATTCACATACTTACATTAAACACGTCTACTTATAAACGACATTAAAAATAGGAGGAGGGTCTCAGATTTTTCATCTGTGTGTTTGACATACATGTTTTCATTATAAATTTTCGAAGATTTCAGAATTAAAATAAAAGTGGAAAGATAAGGTTAATAGGGAAACTTTGTTTAAACAAGATATAGCGCTGTTTGTTTGGATTGAGTATTTTTATAATGTTAAAATCCATTTTATCGATATCGACTATTTTCCTTTAATCAAGTAGTGCCACCACTAACCATAGGCTATCTATGCAACTTGACCTTGAACGGACCAATTGCAGCCGCGCGTTGTTCCTCGTCCCCCGGCCCGCTGTAGTGAGCCGCGTACTTAGAAGAAATCGGCCTATACGCTCTCTAGTGGTTATATACTCTATGATCACGATCTACACTTGTTGTACGAATATTTGCTAGTGGCCAAGAGTTCGCCTCTTGGTCGAGACTAGCCAAAGCGTCTCTACCGAAGATGGCGCACCGACGCCTTCGTTGTTTGTGTCTTCGAAGTATATACACTCCCGTGTAGTTTTGTGGAAATAAACTACTATATAAATATCTACCACGTGTTTTTAGTTTTACTATAAAATCTTCTATATCGGCCACGCTTTTTTTACCCCAGAATCGTTGTCCTTTTTCAGATTCGTTTCTTCTCTCTATCGCTAAAACATTAGATTCAGAGTTGATTGGGATTTGACAGTTTCAGTTTAAGAATTGCTGGCTGATTCTGCTAAAGTAGCCACTGTTGCCGACGCTACAGCCCGGTTTCCACCGCGAGCGGAACGGACCCATTAAAGACTTCGTTAAACTCGCAAGCGCAAACTGCATACATAAATGCTCTTTATCATCCACCACCTGAAGTATCATGAAATCTATTCATCTTATGAAAGTCAGTTCAACATTTATTCGTGACTGAAATTGTTCTGAATATTACATTTTTGTTCTGAATATATAACGAAGTCATTAATGGGTCCGTTCCGCTTGCGGTGGAAACCGGGCTTAAGGCTGGCCGGCGGACCGCGCTTCTCAGTTTCAAAAGGTACGCATCCCATTCTCATAGCGCGCGAGTTATACTAACCAGCAAAGCTGACACCAGTCTTGCCAAGTTATATCGACCTCCACAACCCAGTAATGGGTAACAACCTAAAAGTAACAGGTTGAAAATCCGCACTTTTTGAACGTCAACATTTACATGAAGATAGTCTGCTAAATCACCCAGCCCGTCATCATTTCACAGTGTTTTAGCTGGTAAGAAGAAGTGGCGGAACAAACTCCCCAGCTGTCAGCCCACAACTGTCTGTTAAGTTTGAAGAACTTGAATCAAAATGGTATGAGGATGATATCAGCTCAAGGACAATAATTCGAACTAAGAAAAGGAAATCTACATGAAAACAAAGATATTTACATCGTTACAATTATTTATTACAAATATACTGTAGCCAAATAAACAACTAAATCAAAATTAACTTAAAAAATAACACATTTCGAAAAATTCAGAATCCTGCTCTATAAAATGTACAATCTCGGTTGCCTTGCCAAGTTTCCAAGTGCATAAAATAACGACTGGCTCAAATTCAATTTGCCATGTAATTATAATTTTAATTTTTTATGTAAATTTTCATTTGTTTTAAATAATAAATCCACAATGAAAGAGTCTGGCCTCCACAACACAGGTAATTCTAGTGTGGAGACCGGGGATTTATCTGTTTTTAATATGTATGTTTTTTTCTGAACATTATAGAAAGAAAGAAAGACAAAATTATTTTCATTGTTATTAAAAATTATCAGCGTGAGTGGATACTTTTGAGAACTGGCAAATTTACATTATACTTTAATAACATAACACTGACTTACTATGTAATTAATGTATCTTATATATTTTTCGGCAAACGGCCATACGCCTATCTATTAGACTAATAATTATCTAAGTTATAAACACAAAATTTAGATACTAAATAACTAAATTGAATTACCAAGGCACTACTTTTGGTGCTTGATTGAAGCTTAGGTACATAATTTAGTTCCATTAACCGCAAAAAATCGTTGACCCTATAATTAGCGCTGATAAAAATAGTGATTTATAACAGTTCTCGTGTTTACCTCGCTACGATAAAAACTAACTCGAAAAACCGCTGGATTATATGTAGCATTCGTCAAGATCCCGAACCTTATATTCATCTGTGAGATTCATAAAACGTTTTTGCCATAGTACAGTAGTCGGATTATTTAACTGCTTATTTAACTTTACATAATTTACATTAAACTATATGACACCTGGGGGGCTACTCTCTAAGCCCGAAGTGCGTAGCTTCAGGCGTATTCTACTCCGTACCACCACGGACTTACGATTAGTCCCAAACTCGAAAGAAGAATGAATGAGAACACGATTTGACAGTAGCTGTCAAATCGTGTTCTCATTCATTCTTTGTGGTTAGGTGATACGGAGTAGAATACGCCCGCAGCTAAGCCCGAAACTACGGACTTCGGGCTTAGAGAGTAGCTCGCTGTATACAAGATGCTAATAAATCTATACTAATAATCTATATACAAAACAAAGACGAGTTTGTTACAAAACTTATAACTCGAGATCTGCTGAACCAATTTTCATGGTTATTGATTCGTTGGATTTGTCTCCGACCCGAATAGCAGAATACTTACATCTTAAAAACAATGAAAACTCGATATGTGCAATGAACACTTAATTGACGGGAGCGAAGCTGCGGGGGACAGCTAGTAATATATAAAGCTGAAGAGTTTGGTTGAACGCGCTAATCTCAGGATCGACTAGTTCGAATTGAAAAATTCTATTAGTATTGGATAGTCCATTTATCGAGGAAGGCTACAGCTATTATAATTGTCGTAAAATGCCAGACCACTTCATCTATCCAGTGACTACCTACTAGACATTAATCTATAATATAAAAAAACCGGCCAAGTGCGAGTCGGACTCGCGCACCGAGGGTTCCGTACAAACCTGAATGTAGGTTTTTAATTTTAAAAATTACGATTTATGACGTATTAAAAAAACCAATTCAAACCAATTTTCGGTGGAAGTTTACATGGTAATGTACCTACACCATATATTATTTTTAGTTTTATCATTCTCTTATTTTAGAAGTTAAGGGCCCCGGATACACATTTTACCACTTTGGAAGTGTCTCTCGCGCAAACTATTCAGTTTAGAAAAAAATGATATTAGAAACCTCTACCTACCAAGTTTCAACAGCATAGTTCTTATAGTTTCGGAAAAAAGTGGCTGTGACATACGGACGGACAGACAGACAGACAGACATGACGAATCTATAAGGGTTCCGTTTTCTGCCATTTGACGACGAAACCCTAAAAATGAATCGCTGAATGTGTTGCTAAGCGCAAATCTCGAGAACAGCTAAACCGATTTCGCTAATTCTTGTTTTGTTATGATTGTTATTATCAGGAGAAGGTATTTATGTTAAAGAAATGTTGCCAGTTGACGGGAGCGAAGCCGCGAGGTACGGCTAGTTTAAAATAAAATGATATTTAACAAAATTCGAATTATTTAAATATTATAATAATAATATTATATATAATATCCTTGGACATTTCACACAACGCCATATAGTCCCAAGCTAAGCAACATAATGCTTGTGTTATGGTAACGATATGGCTGATAAACTACTTATATACATTATTTTTTTGTAAATACATACATATGCGTCATATTATCATGACGCATGACGTAGTTTGAAAATTCCAGAAACTAGCTCAGTCCAAGCCTTGTGTTAGCCTTGAACGGTAAAATTGTTTTGTTTCGTTACATTAAAAAATTAAGGGGGCTCATCCAAGAACCTTGTTTTTTTTCGGTTTATGGTACAACTCGCACTTGACCGGTTTTTACTTCATTCCTTATTGACAAGAAAATCAAAAGGCTCAGTTTCGTTAAAAAAGAATAATTATTCAGAATAAACATTTATATGATAAATATATTAATTACAGCTATTTAAAACAATACAATTAATAATTAAGCTTTCTTATACTCAATCCGTTCAACTTTGACTTCATCGCCCAACAGTTTGTACACATAGGTCACTACGGTCGAACTTTGGATGTCCATCAGCACAAATGATGGGGTTGCGTTCCTGTAAAAGAGAAAATTGATTCCTTCCTTTTTTTTGATTTGAACCTTATTGCTTCAGCAATAAAATTGAAAATCTGTTGAAGAAATTTGACAGATTGTTATAGCTTGATGTGCTGGCGTATGTATCATTGGTTCAACCTGATGCAATTTATTTTATACTTTATTTTTATGTTAATAAGATTGATATCTGTGACGTCAAGTGGAACCAATGGTTCCACTCCAGGCCCAACCAGTTAAAAAAAATAGGCTCATAATCGTTGTCATATCAGCTGAGACACATCTACTGCTTGACATAGGCCTCCCCGCGCGTGTCACCACACAATAGTGGTAATGGTCCTGAGCGTCTCGCATCCATCAGCTACCCGCAACCCTCACCTGGTCATTGGTCCCTCAGTTTTTAAATAATTCTCTAATAAATAATATCATCATCTGCCTAGCCTTTTCCCAACTATATTGGGGTTGGCTTCCAGTCAAACTGGATTCAGCTGAATACCAGTATTTTACGTGGAGCGACTGCCTACCAGACCTCTACAACCCATTAACTGGGTAACACGGTACTCCTTGGCAAGACTGGTGTCAGATTTTCTGGCTTCTGACTATCCGTAACGACTGCCAAAGATCTCCAAATGACAGCCGGGACCAACAGCTTAACGTGCTTTCCGAGGCACGGAGGAAACTCGGTATGTTAAGATGGTCACCCATCCACAGGCCAACCTCGGCAAGCGTTGCTTAACCTTGAAGATCCACCTGTGCGGCTGTTATTATTTAGCCACGAGCTCCTCTAATAAATAATATGTCACACAAAATTGCTTATGAAAGACTTCCCCTTCTACCATCGGATATCCAGATGCACTTACACAAACGCTTACAACCCTAATCTCTTCGAAGTTTGAGTGAACAGGCTCCTTCTGGGTAAGCTCGCTCCTTCATAGACTTTTGTATCTGTCGTGTCTGACTAAGACTAGACTCAAGAGCAAACCCATATCAAATAAAAAAAAATTGTTTCAAAAACTTCTTATTACCTGAACAATGGACTGTAAGCTCCTGTAGCAGATCCAGGGTTAATATAAAACTTGTTCTCATGCTCGTAAGCCTCAAACCGGTGCGTGTGGCCGGATATCAGGATGTCCACATCAAGCTGCCTCTGGACCAGAGCAAGAGACTCCTCGTCACCCCAGGGTACCACTTGGTGACCGTGAATGAGACCGATGCGGAATTGTCCCACGGTTATCACTTTCTGTTCTGGGTATGTTGAGTTCTGAAAAGGTTTTAGTAAGTGGTGAGTACTTATGTCCATAAATTAAATTTCAGTCGACAAACCATTGGGAAAATAAACAAATACCTTGAATATAATGGTAAGTGATAAATAATGTGAATGCACCCTGTGTCTCTCTGTGCCTTCATTGCATAGCTATCCCCAATAGTTATAAAATAAGTTGATTGTTTTAATTTCTAATTTTAGGGAGTACATTGCCCAGCAGTGGAACAGACTAAGTTAGAAAGTAAAAACATGTTCTGACTTTCAAGTATATGCAACAGCCGGTCTAAAAAAGCCAATTTAGCAGAATCATAATATTAGTTACAGAACAATCTGGCAAATTTCATTCAAGGTTGATTGGGAAAATTTGACAGTGATGGGTAGCTTACATGATGTGCTGCTTTCTGATTCTGCTAAAGTGGCCTTTTGACCCTCTGGGCTTACTCAATTTCACTAGCTAATTTATTATGTAAGTACAAAATACAAACCTCATCAAAATCTCCTCTAACAACATGAACGTCACTGGCCAACGTCTTAAGATAGTCATACGACTCCTTTGTACAAAGGTTGCCAGTACACAGTATGTGCTGTATTCTTCCAGGAAGTAGCAGCTTCTTGAACTTTGGTGGCAAGCTGCTGCAGCGGTGCGGGATGTGAAGGTCACCAAGCACTAGGACGAGCTGTAAAAATATTTGTTTCTTTTTTAAATATTGGTGTTCATAGAACATGAGCTTGGGGTTGAGTTTAAACTTGGTTGAAAACATAGATGTCAAGAGGTCAGTGTCAACTACACCAGGGAGTTGCTTTTTATCTGTTATTTTTTCGTAAGTACCTAAAACATTTTATTTACGAAAAGTGACTAAAAATATATAGGTACATGAGTAACTAATATCTTACGTTGAAGATCTCTAAGCCCTGAGAGACCGAGGTTAAAAATTTTATGCTTTCCAAGAGACTACCTTTTTCAATTGAAAAAAAGTGGGTGTAGATTTGTGTTCCGTGTTATTAATCAATGCTGATAAAAAATCACTTACCATGATGTTATTAGAGTGGGATATGGTTGCAGAAAACCGTTAGTTACAGCGCTGCAATAATTGCAATACGTGGAAGTATGATTGAGAAGAAAAGCAATTAATACTGATTACAGCAATCAGAAATCGCGAAACCAATACAATCGCCTGTTAATAATTTGACATTTGTTTGGCACTTTGTTTGGCAGTTTGGCACTATGGCATTGGCAGTTGACCACAGAACACAATAATAATATCCTAGTTGACTAACAGAACAGTCCATATTGACAGTTTACGTTTAGTTGTACCAAGTTACGGCAGAACTTGCAAAATGAAAAAAACTTGTTATTGTAAATGTATTTATTTATCAATAAATTTTCGTTTATTTATTAATGATCTTAAAGGCAGAGCAAGGTGTTAACCGCTGGCTCCAAATGTCTCCTATGAATAGTTTCTGAGTTTCTGAGCATGCATTTGTACCGTTACGTGAAAAAAAAACAACTATTGAACTCTATGAAAAAGTGATGGCACATTGGCAAAACTATAGTTTTAGTTACTACACACCAAAAACGTAAATACAATTTTACTCAAAGCAATTGAACTAGGTTACAATATAAATAAATAGCAATACATTTACACAAATATATTTGCTTAAGTAAGCGATACATCATACTTTAAATGACTTACAAATGTCATAACGTCGAATGATAACTAATTTATAGATATTCATAGCGTAAATCATGCAATTTTATCAAGATTACGTAGAATAGATAATTCAACGTAGCAGTTACGTAACAATTTACTGTGATTTCTTTTCAACGTCATGAGTTTTTAGTAGTTTGTTTTGGTATTATCAGCTCAACACTTCACTTTCGTCTATAATCTATGGTTCAGGTGCGGATAGAAAAGAAAAATTTCATGGTGTTGTGGGTGACACATATACGTAGAAAAAATTTAGTTTAAGTTAAACACATTGGCACCAACTGCAGGGAAATGGAATCAATGGAATATGAGCTCGCTAGGAACCTTACTCTGTTGTTCTTTGTGGAACGCCTGCTCGACAAAGGCGAGCCGCGCACGTTGCACGATCTTTCCTGCCAGTTTGGTGCCAAAGGATTCACCAAGGAGATGCGACAGATCGCTGGCGGGTCACAGTCGGGCTTGAAGAAGTTCCTGGCTCAGTACCCGGCGTTGTTCAACATAGACGGGGACTATGTTGATATCAACACGTTCCAGAAGCATCCTTGTGGGGCTGGAGCCTCGTCCAACAATGACTACATCGAGGAAGCGAAGGAGTATTTCGCAGGCAAGATGGTGCAGTATGGCGAGGGCACCGAGGTGCCCATCAAGAGCCTGCTCGGCCACCGTAGCCAGGCGTCCCCGCAGGTGCGTCACATCTCCGGCCAGAGGATCAAGGAGTTCAAGGACTTCCTGCTGAAGCATCCGGACACCTTCCAGATCATCGATGACAACGTCGTTCTAGTCAGTGAGAATCATAGGAGAGGTAACGCACACACAAATTCTGAACAATTTCACAATTTACCTGTAGCTAATATTAACACAGACACTGCCCAACAGTTGTTAGATTATGTTGCACAGTGCATAGAAGCTAAGGGCCCCGTGATGGTCGACCAGCTCTTCCACTTAATTGTGTCACGTTTCCCACAAGAGTATTGGTATCAAATGTTCAAGTCGCCCGCAGATTTGAGCGCATTCTTAAAAATATTTTCAGACTCATTCCATGTTCAATCGAACTTGGTCACACTTATTAGTAAACCAAAAATACCTGTTATGTATCTTAATGCAAAATCTAAAGCAAAGACTGATGTACCAAAGCCTGTGGTCGAGGAGAAGCCTGTGTCCCCAATTCCACCCACAGTTGAGAGTCCAACACCATCAGATGGCAAAAAGAGTCCCGCAAACAACAGAATACTCAGTCCTATTGAATCTCCCCGAGGACCTCAAGCTAACATTGCTAACCAGACTCTGAAGCAAAGAATAAATTCTATTGTTATTAAGAATTTGGCAGAGAATATGGTCCGTGACAGGGTTAACAATCACTTGAATGCGCGTAGTGCTGAAGAAACAAATGGTACTCCAAGTTTAAGAAATAATGTGATGGGTGAGGCATGGCGCCAGAAGGTGCTTCAGTGCACAACCGTCATAGCTAATGTAAGGGAATGTGCCACGCTAATCGAAAGCATTATGGTGCCTAAACGCAATGCAAAAAACATTGTTTCTTTTGACTGCGAGGGAATAAACCTTGGCCTCAAAGGAGTATTGACATTGTGTCAAATAGCCACCATGAATGGTGAAGTGTACATACTAGATATAATGGCATGTCCAGGCATGGTTGTGGAGGGTAAAATTAAGGAATTATTAGAGTGTGAAAATGTTGTTAAAATTATACATGACTGTAGGAATGATTCAGTCAATTTACACAATCAATTTGAGATTGTTTTGAAGAATGTTTTTGACACACAAGCTGCTCATGCTGTGCTACAGTTGCAACAACAAGGTGTGCCGGTATACAAAGTAAAGAATCTAAGTCTCAATGCATTGTGTGAATTGTACAATGCACCCATGAACCCCATGAAGGAACAATTGAAGAATGTTTACCGCAGGGACCAACGTTATTGGGCGAGAAGACCATTGACTAAAGACATGATAATTTACTCTGCTTCAGATGTCCTATCTTTGGTCAATCCAGCAATTTATGCTTACATGTCAAGCAATATTAAGCCTGAAAATCAGCAGCTATTTGAAGAACTGAGCAATGAGCAAGTATTTATGCATATTCAGCCAACAGAAGTTAAATTGCGCAAGAGGCAACGAAAAATAAACACAGAAGTTGGTGAGCTGAAGCAGAAACTGGCTGAGACAACTAAAAACATTGTCCTGAGTAACAGAGAAATTAGACTGCTCAGATACATTGAACTCACTGAAGAAGAAAAGGAGAAATTGAAGGGTTGTCACAAAATCTCCAAGAAATTAGAAAAGCTGGAAGCTATTGGACAAGATAAGGACTCTGATTCAGATGATGATGAAAGAGAAAATGAAATGGCTAGCTTAGAGTCCAACCCCTCTGATCCAATATCATCCCCACACTCCACACAGCCCCCAAGTCTCACAGAATCCATGCAGATGATGGATGAAATCTTATCAGACACAAATATGGATAAAGTTGAGAAAATAAATCGCCTCGAGGCTATTCTGTCGGCTGTCGCCCCGCTCAGTGGAGAGCTGGAAGATAAATTCTCACAGACAATGGAACAGACACTGCCATTGCTCAAAAACAAGGATTGGTCCAATCTAAGCCAAATTTTGAACTTAGGAGAGCCAGATAAGAAAAGCTGTAGCTGCAGATGCCATAATTCCACACATGATGAAGTTAAGTGCAATGATCTCAATGAAGCTAAGAAAACCGAGGTTGGCTCGCAAACTCTTAGCACAGGGGACATTGTAATCACGCGGATTCACTTCAGGGAAGAAGACAAAGCGAACGAGAGGATCCTCGATGCCTCTCCTTTGAGCAAAAGGGTGGGCATCAACAACATGTCTTGATCAACACTCAGGCTATTATTGTACTTCCATTTTCTGAGTGCCACAATTTAGTTTCGGGACTGTTTATGTATGTGATCATTTTATAGTTTTGTTTAAGTTTGATGGTATTTGGTCCGGCCCCCGCGCGTCTTAAATCACTTATTACTTTGAACTAGTTTTGCGGGGGTATGATAGCGGTGCGATTGTGCGAGATAGAATAAATTAAGCGTGTTGTGAGGTCGTGCATTGCCAAGTGTATAACGCCTACGCTATATGTTCATTTGAGCGGAGACGGACGCGTACACTCGGAATAAATGCAACAGTAATTCGCAAAACAGAACAGCTACTTAATTCCTTCGTCGGGAAATGACAGTATTTGCTGTTTTTCAAGTTTTATAGTAATTTATTTTATGTTGGCTATTGCCTGTTAGGTATCCCAAACTGAAATGTGATAGATTTCAAGGTCTTTTTTTCTCGATCTATCTGCTCTGAACTGTAAATAAGATAAATTTTGATAAGCATGCATAATCTTTTAAATCTTGCGAATCACGATATGATCGAGCGTTTTTCCGTTATCTTTAGTAAGTCAAGTGTATATACCTATTTATTTATTTATACGCTAAAGTTTAGTAGCGACTACATTACTAAACCTATATCGAAGAGGGCAATAATAGGTGTATACAATAAAGTTTTTTTTATTATTACCTATTGTAAAATATTTATAAAATGTTAGATTTACTAGTAGAATAATTATTAATCACGTTTAAAAAATATTAAAAAGTGGTATAGGGTTAGTGTTACTGAAAGAGATGTTTTATTGTAGTTTGAGGTGCTTGGAGAAATCGATTTAAAACTTTATTTCACGTAGAATGTTATAGAGAAATACGTTAGATCGATTGTTACGTAGATATGCAAATTAACGTAATAACGTACTTGTGATGGATAACCGCGATGGTTGAATCCTAACTTTTGTTTTTAAAAAATGTGCCTTCGAGTCATATCCGACGAATGCCTTTATATTCAATTAATATATGAATTAGTAGGTTTTTATACATATTTAGTAGTAAATCTGTAACACGAAGTTTAGATGAGATTTGTTGTTTGTGAATAACACTTGGTATACAAGATTTACCTATATTTAAAATGAACTAAACTTACCACTGAAACACTAACTAGATAGGTAGTTCTCGGAATCTATAAATGTTTTCGTCTTCAACCCGCTTACGTGGTTTACGAAAAGTTTCGTAATAGATAAACGAAAATATTTCTAAACATGTTGAATTAATTCGAATAGTTTATTTTTGTGTTATGGTTAAGTAGAAATGTGTTAAAAATTAAGTGATATTTTAAAATGCTTTTTGCTTATTATTGTAGCAAAAATGTTGCTTTGTATTGAACTTGTACCTTACTTTCTACACTGAACAAAAAATCGAAATGCTTCTGTAGAAATGCCGCAAAAACAGCCTTCCTGTTTCAAAACTTTGACTAAACGCAATAAAAATGTGTGATAAAATAAAAAAAAATATTTTGTAGGTAGGTATTATCTAATAAAAAGCATAATAATTACATATCTCCAAGTCAATTGTTTTGGTACAATGGACCGTGGCAACGAGTTTTGCCAGATTTCGACATGAATCCTTCGTGCGATGTTCCTAGCGCATCGGACGTTCAGTTTCATGAAGCTGAATTCGCGGCATGTTTACAGTTCAGCACATTATCGTTGTTTACATGAGGCTTAACAAATAGGTCGCGATACCCGGCGGTACGCGATTACGAGTAAAATAAGTGCCGTTTATTACAAGATAATGTTTTTGGGTACTGGTTTTATAAAACTTAAAGCTGTAGTAACTAAATGATGCTTACAAATCGTTTAAGATGACATGTTGCTCTCTCGGCGATTCACCTGTTAGGCCTCATTAAATAAACCAAATAATTATGTACCGGTGTAGATATTTCGACATGTATTAATCATCAGTATTTTATCCTTTATTTTGGAAAAGTCCACTCGCTATGTTCAAATCGTTAGTAAATGCAAAGTATGTCCACTGTTTGCTTTTGCATTTCCCGTCACATTATACTCAAGTTTACTGTTTACCTCCTTTTATGTATATCTATGAAATTATTAGGCACTTTTATAAGCATAATGAATTGTATTTTTAAAAGTTTTTCGGCCATATTTGTTGTTCGACGTTTAAATTATACATTTGCACAATTTACTAAAATACCTTTTCTGTGTTTTACACATTTTGTATTGTTTTGTAGAATGTTTATCAGTGCCACTAATAATTTTTGTACTATTTGTAAGGAGCATTTTGTTAGTCAATATAAGCGTAACCACATTCAGTTATTTTTTTAACTTAAAATCTTTAGAAACTTTTATTTTACCCTACTTACCAAGAGCATAATTGCTTACGACGTGAAAGTCGGTAATATTGTAATGTGGCAAATCGACGGTTAACTCATTTGCGCATTGTTTATGTTTATTAAGAAATAAAAAGTTGTAAAATACTTTAGGTCTGTTATTTCCAAACTACCTTATCTTTCTGCCTACCCATAAAGTTCCTATCAATTCAACATGTAGGTACAATACCTAGCGTGACTTGAAAAGTGACAAGCGCGTAGGTACCTACTTACGCGTTCGGTTCTTGGTTCAAATTCAGTAGCTTGATTGGAATGGAAGAATTCTGTTATAGGGGAGAGGGGGGTACAGTGGATCACTTTTTTTTATAAGCGGTATAAATCAGTAAATAAAAAATAAATTTAAAAAATTACAGTTTCATATAATAGGACGGGTTATTGGCTAATGAAATCTATTTCAACTTTAGCAATAACGTCAATAGATTTCTGGAAAAACAGGTTTTTTTTTAAGTTGGAAAATGATCCACTGTACCCCACATCTGGGTCACACTGGATCTTCATGTGGGGAACTGTGGATCGTAATGGGGTACAGTGAATTATTACATGGAATTACCATGCTTTTTTAAATGGGTCACAGTGGACTGTTTCAATATAGATATGAAATAAAACATTAATTTGTTTAATCAATACTTTTAATCAAAATACTACAAAATAATCAGTCTTCGATTAATTTTGATCAGTCTGTAAGTAGTTTTAAATCAACTCGATGAAATTAAAAAAAAAATAAAAACAATTATCACAAATTTAAGCGGGAAATGTCTAGATTAAATTTATAGACCTGTTGTTGCCGTTTAGTTCCGACCAACTCAGACCATAGAACATTTGGCTGAATGTGACGAGATAGTCGACTAGTGACTGCTCCTGTTCATCAGTAAATATTTTGTTAACTGCGTAATTGGGTGTTAATCGCTGTTCAGCATCGCTTGTGACCACCTTCTTGTAATATCTTTGTAAAGTTGTATACGGAATGTTCTTTAGTGCAGCCACTTTCCTAATTTTATTTTCTTCTAAAATGAGATCGGTCGCATTCTTCATCTGGTCCTGACTAACGAGACCAATATTAGTTTTTCTTGTACGGTTCCGGACCATGTTGTTGGCCTGAAACAATTACCAAATTAGGTTAGGTAGGTACATAATATCAGTATGGGGCACAGTGGGCCGCAGTCCACTGTACCCCAGAGTCAAACAGTCCACTGTCCCCCAACACACCTTAGTTGAAAACGAAACACATTTTTACGATTAACTTAACCTAAACTAAAAGCGCACCACATTATTTTGAGACCTTATTAAATCATTATTTAGGAAATCTAATCATATTAACACAATATCAAATAGTTTTTAGTATAGAACATTCAATAAATACTGAGAAAAAAATAGATTTAGTACTTACGGGCGGTGAAATGGCAGCCACACGTGCTTCCACAGCGAGAGCGTCAGGGGCACTGGCGGTCGGGAGGGGGAACTATCAGAGCACGCGTTACATCGGCCTGCGGTGTGTGTGTAGTCGATAGACAAGGAGTTATATAAGTGGATTCACTGTGCCCCACGGTCCACTGTACCCCCCTCTCCCCTACATATTGGGTTGTTATTTTACCTACCCACTGTAAACCAAAGATCGGCCAAGTGCTAGTCAGACTCGCACACGAAGGGTTCCGTTCCATAATCCAAAAACAAAAACCAACACCTTTCTTGAATAGGAAGTTCATTCAATTTTTATTTTTGTTATAGCGGCAGTAGAAATACACACTCAAATTTCAACCTGTAACCAATGACGTATTATATATAGACACGTCATAAACCAACATCGCGGTGCTTAGAAACGGCGAAAATACTAGATAGCTACTAATACGCATGAAGAAATGGAAAGAAAATATGTCACCGTACGGCGGGATGCCTGTAGTGCGATTCACTAAGGCAGAACATCTTTACAAATTACCTACTTAAAACTTAGTGAATCGCACTACTGTTGCTAGAGGGAGATAAATATACATCATCAGTTACGTCACAGGATAAGTAATAGTCAAATTGACATCAAAACAAACGTAGTGTCGCGCGACAGGTTGGTGCGTAACTAAGCGCGATGTGGCCAATTGGCTTCAGTTCATGTAGTCATTTTAGAGTGCGGACGGTGCGGACAACGTATCTATAGTTTTATTTATATCATTGCCTGTAACTATTACCTACGGTTCTTGAGATTCAGTCGCTGGCATAAGTACGGACAGCGGAGGCTGAGTAATACTGTAGGTAGTAATACGGTAGGTTGTAGTAGGTTCCTTCGGGTACGGAACCTAGAAATCAAGCTAGGTACACCACAGAAAAATATCGGTTTTGTAAAAGTGAACCCACTCGATTGTTTTTTACTTGGTGCACATTTCGTGAAAGTAAAACGTTCGATTTGGCATCACAGACCGATGCGGGTCTTATTATATAAAATCATGTCTAATATAAATATTTAACAAGCTTCAACAGGTGTGTCGGTAGTCGGTACTACACACAGCAATGCAGTTTGCATAATAAGGTATGGAATATCAATGGCGTTATCTAATTAATATTCTTACGTCTTCGTAGCTCATACATTATACGGCAAATAGAAAGTTCGACAGAAATACATCCATCCAACAACCTAATTGCAATGAATCAGCACGCAATTTCTAGGATTGTTAACGCGTTTTTTATTAATAAAAATGATTAATGACGGCGGCAACTCTAAGAAAATTAGAAAAATATGTCTAATTCCGTGGTCGCGATGGGTCATAGTGTTCTAAAAATAATTTGTGTGTTCAATGTTTTAATTTACTGCCACCAAGTTATCCGGAAATTCTTTGTAAATCGGAACGCAATACCTAACGGATTTCGGAATGTCAAAAGAGAAGCGCGTTTCGAAAACAGTAATTTGAATTGAGAACTTCTCCTCTCTCTTTGTCATTTTGAGGCAGTGTGAAAGAGAAAACAGCATACTGTGTTCAGAATTAATAAGTGTGCCTTGGAACGCAATGTCAAATTTGAATTTTGAAAACATAGCTCAAACCTGTACAAACACTTTATAATTAAAATAAAAGTTGGAAAGTGATTAAAACTATGGAAGATTTCGACGTATTTACAAATGAGATTAACTTTACTAAGCCCCTATTTAAGAACATATTAAATAAATATGTTCACGATGTGCCATCGACTCCTAATGGGCCGAATTATCAAAGTAAGTTTGTATGTACTAACGCATTTTATTAAAATTTATAGAAAAATACAATACACTTGTAAATTAGGATTGATTAGAATATCTAGTGCTGAAGATAACTGAAGAAACGAATGTACTAATCAATCAAATATTTCAAAGGCAAAAGATCTTTGTTTCTTTTTTCAAAGAATGCTGTGTAAGATTTTAAATTATTCTGCCTTTCAAGGTGGCAGGAAACTTATGGCTGAAGAATGTCTAGCGGACAATGATGACGTCGGGTGTGCATTCCATTTGAGTGAGGCATCATCAGCTTCTTTGAGAACTATGGCTGTATATAGAGATGAACAGTTGAAGGCCGCTGGTAAGTGCCTACTGTCTAGTATGGTGATGGTAACATAAACACATAAAGTGGCATCACAACTGTATTTTCTGGAGGGGTAGGCAGAAACACAGGAGCGTTTATATGAAGTGCTGCACATTAAGAGGCTAGCCCATTGCCACTAATTTAAATCAATTAACAAATCCAAATTCTGAGTCATCATCTGCCTAGCCTTTTCCGAACTATATTGGGGTCGGCTTCCAGTCAAACCGGATTCAGCTGAATACCAGTATTTTATGTGGAGCGGCTGCCTACCAGACCTCCACAACCCATTAACTGGGTAACACGGTACTCCTTGGCAAGCCTGGTGTGAGATTTTCTGGCTTCTGACTATCCGTAACAACTGCCAAAGATCTCCAAATGACAGCCGGGTCCAACAGCTTAATGTGCTTTCCAAGGCACGGAGAAAACTCGGTATGTTAAGATAGTCACCCATCCACAGACCAACCTCTGCAAGCGTTGCTTAACCTTGAAGATCGACCTGTGTGGCTGTTATTATTTAGCCACAAGCTCCTCACGAAATCCCAATTCTGAGTCCACTACATAAATATGGAAAAACTATGGTTCTGCTGAAAAACCCAAGACTATTATTATTATTCAGCAGCTGTGGTTGTAACCAGCAAACTAACAAGTTTGTTACCTATTTCTGTAACCATTAGTTAAGTAACTGTTTCTTCTGAAGATGGATGGAGATTATATTTATTAGTGGAGCGTATAGTTGCGAGGCCATTCACAAGGTTGACTGATGACCTGCTGAAGACTGCATGTGAAGGCTTATGTCCAATTCTGGACTGAAACGATGATTGTGCTATCTATACTAATATTGGTCATTGGATTGTCTTAGGGGCGAGTTTGTTTGTTCTTCTTTTGGTTGTTGTGAAAATCACGCTACAACCAAAAGAAGTAGAGCATTCATGAAAAATGTGGGGCACATGAAGTTGGGCCGGTCAGCTAGAGAGCATTAAACTTGGGTTGTCTGTCTGTACGATAATTCTAAGCTGAAAGGTCTATTTTACATGCTTTTTTTTCATTTTCAGGAAATAAGCTGCACAAAATCACAAGTTACATAAAGCCAGTCAAAGATTTATTAGATGCAAATCCTATGTAAGTATTGAATGCCGTAACTATCCATATATAACATCAACAAGCACAAGTGTATGAAGAAACAAAAATAATGAACATTAGACAGCTATATATTATTTACAACACTTGTATTTTTATCCGGAAAGCTCTTAACAAAAGTATACAGACAAATCTGTCATTTACTAAAGTCAAGCAAGTAACCCAACGTAGCACACGTCGAGCTAGTTTACTTATAAAAATGAGAACTAAGTTCTGTAAGAAAAATTTAACATTTGAAGGAGCCCAGTTGTACAACAATATACCGTCATGCATAAAAAATGTACACTCATTCAATGCATGCAATTAGCCCAATATTGAATAAATAAATAAATAATAACGAGGAAAATAATTACACATATGGGAATGCATTGGATCTGTGAAAAACTAAATTTATTTTATTAACAAACTCAATTAAACCTAGCATAAGGTAAAAATTGTTCTCATGTAAGTGACTTTGTGTCTTTTTTGAGAATAAATATCTTTAAACCTGAATATGACTGCGTGTTTGTGTACATTTTTAGTACTTTTCTGCCAATATAAAAATGGATCATATTAATATATATTTGTTATAATCATCATTTATAGCATATCTTCTTTCATAATGAAATAAATAAATCATATATATAAAAAAAAAAGATCTATTAGTTGTTATCTAAGTTTATTGTATTAAAATCTGTCTCAGAACTAATGGACAAAAAGTAATTTTTTTATGTAAGTATTTATGTCTTGGTGGGTATGTGTCCTATAACACATCTTATTTAATTTTACTTATGTAGCATATGCAGCTTAAGCCTTCGGGCCCCTGTTCCATCCATAAGATGGCTTGCCAGGATGTTTGGATGACATGTTATACGCTCCTTGTATTACTTGATGTAGTGCTTTACCTCTTCTTTGACTGAGGGTATCATTAGATCACGGTATAGAGCCTCATTTGGGACATACCATGGCGCGTTTGCGATAATTCTTAGTATCTTATTCTGAAACTGATGTATGATTTCAATATTGGAGTGTGATGCTTGTTCCTCACAGCTATACATAGCTTTCCTGAAAATATTTTCTTAATCTATCTATACTAATATTATAAAGCAGAAGAGTTTGTTTGTTTGTTTGGTTGAACGCGCTAATCTCAGGAACTACTGGTCCGATTTGAAAAATTCTTTCAGTGTTAGATAGCCGTTTAGCCCGTTTTTCGAGGAAGGCTATAGGCTAGCTTTATCATCACGCTAAGACAAATAGGAGCCGAGCATTAAAGGAAAATGTGACGCAGACGAAGTTGCGCTGGTCGTTCATAAAACCATGATAAATGTGTTTTACACCCATCTTGTAAATAAAGCAATTTTAATTGTGATTCTTTTAGACCAAAGAAAGAAGCAAAGATTATAAATTTGCTGACAGATGGTACTGAGGACATAGCAAATGTTCTAGAATCATTTTCCATAGAAGAGGAGGTACCATTCTACAAGAAGTATCTACACTTCTCCAAGGAGAACAATGTTGACAACTTTCAGAAGATTCTGAAGGAATTACCCAAAGGTATTGTGAACTGCTTCATTTGCACAAACAGCCTTCTCTAGTTTTGCAAACAAAAAAGTAGTATTATTGACCTATTATATATTGGGCTGATGTTTCCACCTGTAGGCATAACAAGGCTTTTAGCACAGTTAGCATCTCGTGTCACTTGCTATCTTCCAAGAAGGTCGAATAACTCGAGAAGTTTTTTACGACACAGATAGGTACTCATTAAAATATGTATAATTTTGAAAGCAGAAAATATCCTTCTTTTGTAAGGGCTCATTCAGACGAGCGGCATTTTACCAATCGCAGACGCCATTGTAGCCGTCGCGTCGTCGTCACCGTGCCGCTCGTCTGTAGAAACCCAAACTTGCCATGAGTGCTGTTTTCCCTAACTGTCTGAATAGGGTTTCTCAATTACCCATTTTCCATGACAATTATATTGTCTGCACTTATGAACTTTCAACGTATTATTTACTTCAAGCCCCTGCTTACATCTTCTGATTTTTGCTGTGTTTTGGCTTCTTTGTCACTGACAATACGATACATTTGACGACACGATTCGTGCAGTGGTAAATCGATTGACTGCTGCACTGCGTGTCGTGGGTTCGAATCCCGCACGGAACAAATATTTGTGTGGCCTACAGATAGTTGTTCCGGGTCTGGCTGTTTGTGTATGTGAAATTGTGTGTTTGTAAACGCACCCAAGATACAAGAGAAAATCCTAGTTCGAGGCAACGTAGTTTAGAAAAAAAAAAATAGATTTGGGTGGCCTAAAATATTTCTACCCCCACGGCATCACTGGTAGAAGCACATAGGTCTCCTTGGGTGCATGTTTGGGGGCTCAGAGGGCAAGATGAGGGTGGAGCATGGTTTGTAACCCTTCTATAATTCACTAATCCTATTTTTCTGTTCCCAGAATGGACCATAGTACAATTGACTGTACCATACAATCCCAACGAGAACTTAAAGCCTCTCATAGAGTACAGAACAGAGGTAGACTCAATATTCTTGAGCATGTTTACCAATGATTACTTGGAGGATGCAGAGCTGGGTCCTATGACGGTGCATATACCCGCTAATGTTACTAAAGGTGAGTTTTGAATGGCAAACTAATTGATTCCCTTGTTGTTTGGCATCTTTGTGTTGTTAAGAATGGTCTCTGTTAACCATTAACAATTGAATGGATTGAAAATTGGTGGACACAATAAAAGCCAACGGCCAAAAAGGCACCATTTTTGGTCATTGCCTTGTATACTTTTTAAACCCATGACGAAGGGCAATATTTTATATTAGAAAAATTTTATCACCATTTTCGTACTTACAAGAACCTATAACCTACACAGGACTCACAGAAGACTCCTGGCCAAACAATGACAGCCGTAGGTACGAGTCGATCTTTAAGGTTAAGTCGCGTTTACCGAGGTCTTTCTATCGATGAGTGAAAAAATGATGGGTGGCCAAAAGCGTATCACATCACCCAGTTACTGGGTTGTGAAGGTATAGCAGTCGCTCCATGTTAAAACCAGGTGCTCAACTGCAGACCGTTACACTGGTAGCCGAATACTCCAACATAGTTGGGAAAAGGGTCTTGACTTGAGATCCTATGTTCCCTAGCTGGGGCAGAAGGCGTCCACAGTAGTCTTCCATCTCGAACGGTCTTAGGGCGGGTTGTATCAAACAGTTGGTTAACGTAACATACGTACGTCTAAAAGTTACGATTACGGACGATGTTTGACGTTCGTTAAATAAGACGCGTTGTTTCAAAACATTCTGGTATAAATTCCTGCTCATCCCAATAGCTAAGTTATTGACACGGGTCCTACCTAAATAGCTTTTTTTGCATTCCACCACTTATTTATGTCATCAGAAGAACTGGTATTGAGGGATTCAAAAGAAATTTCACAATATTGTTCAATTAAAGTTACATTAACCAGCGCTCAGACCATCTGTTAACGTAAACGTTATATTTTACGTGCGTTAACGCTGACATTTTGTGAAACAACCCAATTTTTTGATTTAACGATAGTTAGCACCATTTTTAACGTTTACGCATGCGTTAAGTGAACTTGAAATAACCCGCCCTTAAGCTTTACGTTTCACCTCGCTCCACGTCATACCGATGCTCGCCAAGAGGACCATTGGCAATGATAGGCTCGTCGAATCGAAGCTCCAAAGTCTTGAGCATTGACGCCGAGTTGCTGCCCTGTCGATTTTGTATCGTTTGCATTTTGGGGAGTGTGCGACGGAATTGCATAATTTAATTCCGCCAAGCCCGGTCCACCATCGGACCACAAGACGTACGGCGACGCGCAACCGGTACATAGTGGACATCCCACCTACACGCACAAAACGTTTTGGGAATACATTAATTGTGCGTACAGCTAAGGAGTGGAATTCCCTGCCTGAATCTGTGTTTCTTGATAGCTACAACCTGGGAGTTAAGTCAAGAGTGAATAGGTTACTTCTAGGCAAGCGTGCTCCATCTTAGATCGCATCATCGCTTAACATCATGTGAGATAGTGGTCGTACATCAATAGTAAAAAAAAGTACAGATACTACATTTTAATTTTCATAATTTTTTCACATTTTCAGAAGGCGAGAGACCACTATTCACCGAGCTGTACTCGCTACTAGATGAAAACTACAAGACTATAGATAATGCGCAGTTTTTGAACAACAAGCGACTTGTACAAAACTATTGGAGCCGAAGAGAAGACATCGATTTACGGATGAAGGTAATACGAAAAATTTTAATATGATTCGATAAGGGTTCCGTACGGAGGGTTTATTTTTTGTTTTAAGGATGGGAAATCATCAAAAGACTTCCCCCGCTCTGGGCGAGGCGGGAGGCAGTGTCAGACTTCTACTAAAACTTTTTTCTGACTAAAACCCATCCATGTTCCTTCATTTGTCCTTTGTGTTCCGGAGCCACGGTATCTCTTTCGAATAGTCTCGCGACTCCGGCAGGCGTTGGCCCTTCCGGGCCCCTCTGTGGGCTGACTCTCTTTGAGGCGCGCGTGGAACACTAACGCGCCGTCGACACGGCCTGTCGTCATAAGACGGACGGACGGCAAGCTGCCCATAGCTCACCGTCCACAGGCCTTCGCCTACGGTGGCCGGAGGTCACCAGGTGGCCCCCGACGCCCGCGGCGTCCACCACGGCGGCCGGGACGAGAGGGTCTCCTCTCCCGCTCCGCCACCTCCTTCGCTAACATGACTGCTTCGCAGAAGGAGGTGACGGCGGTACGAAGGGTACCGTTTCATTCGATGTTTTTTTTTACACTTAAAAAAATTAGTTAATTATAACTAACTACATAGCTGGCCCGTGCCCACTTCGTTAGGCGAGATTTTTCGGGTTAATGTACAGCCTTTGACACCAAATAAGGTGGCTTTCTATTGGTAAAATAATTTTCAAAATCGCGTCAGTAGGTACAGAGATTACCCCCTACAACCTCACAAACCTTACCTCTTTAAGATAAGATATCAAAAATTGTTTCGTTATAAAAAGGAAAGATTTGTTTGTTTGAACTGAATAGGCTCCGAAACTGCTGGACCAATTTGAAAAATTCTTTCAGTGTTAGATAGCCCATTTGTCGAGGAAAGTTATAGGCTATAATCATCACGCTAAGACAAATAGGAGCGGAGCAATAATGGAAAATGTGACGCAGACGAAGTTGCGCGGGTCAGCTAGTAACTAATATAATGTAAACGTATGATTAAAGAGCGAGCGGAGTGAGCTTGTACGAGAAAATCATAGTGCTAAATCATAGTGCTAAACCATAGTGCTAAACCTTAACGTAGGAGTAAACCTTAACAATAAAAAGTATTCAAATGGCAACAGCTAGAAAAGCGAGCTCTAAAAAAATTAAAATTGGCTCGGATAAGTCGGTTTTTTTCTGGTCTTGGCTACAATTTTTCTGAGTTGAAAAAGTCAAAGTTGCGAGGCCCTTCACCGCGAGGCCGTGTGGGCCTCCGGCTTCCATTACTAGGTAAGGTTCGGGTTTCGCCATCACGACTTCCATGTTATCTCGTCAATACAAATACGTCACACCTCTACCTACCTCCTTAGAGAATGCAACCGTTATGTTCGACTATTAACAGCCATGTAAATCTTTTAAAGCTCAAATTCCAATACAAATATTGACAATTGCGCGGTGCGGCTTGCATGGCTAAATGATATCATTCGTACAAATTGTTTCGTCCTTCACCCAACTAACGGAGTGCAGTGCACTCTACGAGTTTAATAGCTCATTATTTTATCATGCTTTGCAGTCTAGTTTGGACTAGAATATTTTCTTTTGTCAAATGTTTTTGTCCCATTTCTGGGAAAACTCCCCCTTTCTAGTATTCCGTAGCCAAATGGCAAAAAACAGAACCCTTATGGATTCGTCATGTCTGTCTGTCCGTCCATCCGTCCATCCATCCGTCCGTCCGTCCGTCCGTCCGTCCGTCCGTATGTCACAGCCACTTTTTTCCGAAACTATAAGACCTATGCTGTTGAAACTTGGCAAGTAGATGTATTCTGCGAACCGCATTAAGATTTTCACAAAAAATAGAAAAAAAATATTTGGGGGTTCCCCATACTTAGAACAGAAACTCAAAAATTTTTTTTCATCAAACCTATACGTGTGGGGTATCTAAGGATAGATCTTCAAAAGTGATATTGATGTTTCTAATAATTTTTTTTTTCTAAACTGAATAGTTTGCGCGACACTTCCAAAGTGTTAAAATGTGTGTGTGTGTGTCCCTGTAACTTCTAAAATAAGAGAATGATAAAACTAAAAAAAAAATATGATGTACATTACCATGTAAAGTTCCACACAGTACCTAGGTTTTTTTTAATACGTCTCAACTTTCGCTTATAAAATATGCCTACAGGTTCAGACGGAACCCTCGGTGCGCGAGTCCGACTCGCATTTGGCCGGTTTTCTTTTCTTAAGGCGGGGTTGCAGTACTTTTTAAGATTTTTGAACGTCTGAAAATCTATTTCTATTCTATTCTATTAGGGGGTTTTGGTTTCCGCACTTAGTCCTGACGTTGGACCATTGTACGTGAGCCATGGCGGCCGTCACTCCAACCATCCAACCTCCCTCCAGAAACAGATAAGTTTTCTCGGCGTGTTCAGGATATCTGTGAGCAAGTTTGGTGACCCTATAGTTTGCTTCCGTATTTCGGCGACGCCCTCACAATCAAGGAGTACGTGCGGTACCGTTTCTTCCCCCTCCATGCAGGCTCTGCACAGAGGGCTGTCCGTTATGCCTATCGTGTGCAAGTGTTTATTTAATGAGCAGTGACCGGTGATGGTCCCCGTCACCATTCGCAGGCTCCGCCTATCCAGTCGCAGAAGGCGCCTGGTTAGTTTTCGGTCCAGGTTTGGCATGGCTTCCTTGGACTGCCTGCAGCCTGGTGCCAAGGTCCACCAGCGTTCCGCTTGTTTGTGGGTGTGTTCACGCAGCCATGTGCGCAGTTGGACGAATGGGAGCGGTGCTATGGGTTCGGGTCCAACAGCCACGGCACCAGATCCCCTCCTGGCCAGTTCATCGGCCGCGTCATTTCCCAGTGATCCGCTGTGTCCCTTTATCCACTGCAGCGTCACGGTGTTGCGGTTGGCCACCGTGACGTGTTCGAGTGCATTGTGGCATTCTTGTATGAGTTTCGAGGTAGTGTCTGAAAATCTAATTAATTATGAGTTTTTTAATAAATAAAAATCATTACATAAAAATTGAACATACCCTCAAGTAAATCGTAAAGATAGAAACGCGATTTAGAATGATTGGCTCGATACTTTTTTTATCAAACATGACACTAAATTACAATTTTAAACGTGTACTGCTAAGAGATTTCATCACGAATATATATAAAAGTTATATCAATAGATAGAGCTTTTTATTTTGAAGTAAATGGTGAAACCATATTGTGTAATTTCTTTATCAGTTTTCGCCAAGAACAAAAAACAATCTAAATTTAGGCATTATTTCGCTCGCCGGACAGTCGCTGTTGTTCGTCAAAACACACAGTACTGCAACCTCGCCTTAAGTATGAAAAATCATCAAATTACTCCTCCCGCTCTGGGCAGAGCATCCAGTGTTGAGAGCCCAGAGTGCTTAAACATAAGAAGAAGGACGAAACCTGGTCAACCAGGGCCGGTCGCGAGAGTTCGCCTCCGCCGATCGTCTTGATGAAGACACGGCCGTGGGTGCTCCGCCCAAACAAAGGCAGACCTCCACAGTATGCAGGGCAGACCTCCTCCAACCTCCTCCTCCGGGCGATCCTCGCAGTGTTGAAACCCGGGCAAACTCCCTCAAACATACACTACAAACTTATTCACTGAGTCTTGTTTTAAATTCTAACATTACCTGGAGACTCATCAAAATTATGTAGCGAAACCTCTAACACCAGACTATGAAACTGAAAAGGTTGGCTGTATTGGACTGGCAAACTATCGGACATGGTGGACATCCCGCCCACAGTCGCACAAAAAAACGTTTTGGGAAAACATTCGTAGTGCGTCTAAGAAGTGGAATTTCCTACCAGTGTTTACTGACTAGATTCCATCATCCACAAATTGCAAAACTATTTAGTCCGTCAGTTAGAGTATTGAAAAATAATGGACACGTATTTTTTGTTTTTGAAAATCAATGAATATTGACAAAAATAAAACGCATCAAAACTCGGGAGTGGGGGCTCGTGACGTCACGACCCGCTAAAAATTATGGCAGGGCTCGACGTATTGAGAATTCTAAAAGCGTCGTAACTTAGTGAGTTTTGGTTCCCGTAACAAAAGAAAAAACAAGGGTCAAATATTTTTTGATAATCTAGCTGACGGACTAACTAGATTTTTTCAGGACACAAGCCCATTGTGAATAGGTTACTTTTAGGCAAGCGTGCTCCATATTCGACCGCATCAAGGCTTACCATCGGGTGAGATAGTGGTCAAACGCGTGCCAGTCAAAATTCCTTGGCGAAAGCTCTTACAAAACCAGACAGCTGAAAAGGTTGGTTGTACCGGACTTGCAAAACTATCGATCTCCAGATGCAGTGTCGATTGCTGACCAGCGTGTATCTTGTGCATTACACGGACAGACACATCGAGACCGGTCGTAACATTCCTAACATTTATCAACAAGACATTTGATTTAATATACCTACGCATAATTTACTTTGGAACATCGAATAGACCTTTAATTTACCTTGCAAAATTGTTTTTCATTTTACAAAAAAAATTACAAACACTCGAAACCTTAGCATCGCACAGCTTGATTTTATAAAAATAAAGAGGAAAATGTGGCTGGTGAAAGTGTCCTGCACCACCATAGTAGAGAAGCGGTTCCGTTTACCGCACAGACTCCCATTCGGTCCATTGTGCGGGTAGGTACAGGCTAACAGCCAGAGCCCGCCTGAAAGCACAGTTACCTGGGAGCTTCACATGCATCGGAGCATCCGGGATTTAGTAGTTCCCAACATCTTGGGTACTAACCAACATCGGCAAGGGCTGTTTAACCCTGAAGATCGGCTCTGGGCTGAGCAGAATGGAGTATCTGACTCTTACTGACTAAAACCCGTTTAGTAGTGCTTTTCATAAAAATGGATGACCAATTTCTTTCCGTTTACTATCAGAACTGTAGAGGCATCCGCACCAAACTGCAAATGTTATACGCAAATATATTGGCTAATTGTTACGACGTTATTGTACTAACGGAAACCTGGTTGACACCGGAAATATTTGACGCGGAATTCATCGATGAACGCTACACTGTGCACAGGTGTGATCGTGATCGTGACGCCACTGGTAAAAAGGAAGGAGGGGGTGCCTTGGTGGCGGTTCTGAAAACGCTGCGTTCGGTCAGAATAACTCCTCTTACTTCTCTGCATGCGGACATTGAACATGTTATTGTACAGGTGCCTTGCGTGAACAAGGGTAGATTGCAAATTATTAGCGCAGCTTATATACCACCAAAAACCCATGAATCTGTCTACAATTCCTACTTTGAAATGCTGGATGCTACCCTTGATAACCCAAACGTTGAGCGATTCTATATTGTCGGTGATTTCAATTTACCTTCCCTGGAATGGGATGCCAACATTAGTAATCGCTCTACTTTTTACCTTATTGGCGGAGCTGACTCTCCCTTTGGTAGAATGGTGTGTAATTTTTTGTCCACCCACGGTGCTTCCCAATACAACACCATTAAAAACATGCGAGATAAAATACTAGATCTTTTTATCAGTAACAATGACTGCACCGTGCGCGAAACTAGTAATCTTTTGCTGCCCCCGGATCAATATCATCCTCCGTTTTATGTTTTAATTCCCTTCCAGCTACAAAATAACTCTATGAAGCGTAGCACAATAAAAAGATATAACTATTTTAAGGCTGATTACGACAATATTAATAAGGACTTATCAGAAATAGACTGGAATGTTTCGCTACGTAATTGCTCTGTGGATACAGCGTTAGACGTTTTTTATGACATACTTTTCAAGGTAATTAAAACACATGTACCCTTAACACCGTTTCGATCATCGAAATTTCCAGTTTGGTTCTCACCGGCTCTGATACACATGTTTAAAAACAAGTCTAAAGCCTGGATAAAATGGAAAAAGTATAAAAATTTATCAGATTATGAGCAATTTTCGCTTTATCGGGCCCGCTTCCATGTGGAGTGTAGAAATTGTTACGACCGATACATGAGTTCAGTGGAAGATAGCATTAAGCTAAATGTTAATTATTTTTGGAAGTTTGTCTCTACACGTAAATCCTCTCAGGGTATTCCCACTACTGTTCACCTCAAAAGCCAATCTTCAAACAACCCTAGTGATGTGTGTGATCTTTTCTCAGACTTTTTCAAATCCGTCTATGAATCATCCACCATGGATAATGAATTTTGCACAAACACCGAATACTCCGAGAACTGCATTGTTGTGGATAGCATGCAGTTTACCACTCAGCAGGTGTTAAGGCAACTTGAATCCCTAGACATCTCAAAGGGGCCCGGCCCCGACGCACTTCCTGTAATATTTTTGAGGAAAACTGCGAAAAACATATGCGTTCCCCTTCAAATTATTTTCAATAGGTCCCTGTCTGAAGGAGTCTTCCCTGAGGTCTGGAAGCAGGCCAACGTAACACCTGTGTACAAGTCGGGCCCTAGAGACGATGTCGAGAACTATCGTCCGATATCAATATTATCAGCATTGTCGAAGGTTTTTGAAAGGCTTGTGCACAGTGAGCTATATCCTTTACTTCATTGTGCCATTCTCCCACAACAACACGGTTTCATTAAAAGAAGATCCACTGTAACTAACCTTGTAGCATACTTTGAATATGTTTTTAATACCATGGATTCTGGTATTCAAGTGGACTCAGTTTACACAGATTTTCAGAAGGCTTTCGATAAGGTCGACCATAAACTGTTACTGAGCAAGATTGCGTTTAACGGTATACGAGGGAACTTGTTGAGGTGGTTCTCGTCATATGTTACCAATAGAATGCAGCGCGTAGTAATAAATGGCTATCAATCGGGAAGTATATTGGTGACGTCTGGAGTTCCCCAGGGATCAATTTTGGGACCCCTGTTGTTCATACTATTTATAAATGACATAGGAACATGTTTACAAAATTCAAAATTTCTTTTATACGCAGATGATTTGAAAATATTTAGGCAAATTAAAAATTATAATGACTGTCTTGCCTTGCAAAGTGATCTGAATAGATTGTCCGAGTATTGCGTGCGTAATAAGCTTAAACTTAGCGTTCCTAAATGTTGTTGTATTAGTATCACCAAAAATAAAAACAACTACAAGTATTGTTACACCCTAAATGATATCATATTGAATAGAGTTGGCATGGTACGTGACTTGGGTGTAGTAATTGATGATAAGCTCCATCTGGACACACATATCAACACAATTGTTAATAAGGCCTGGCGTATGTATGGTTTCGTAATGCGGTCAGCTACTCAGTTCGTGCGCCCCCAAACCTACTTGCTTTTGTACAAAGCCTTAATTAGATCCCAATTGGAGTATGCAGTCGCGGTGTGGAACCCCCTCTACAATAAATATTCTGAATATATAGAAAGGGTACAAAGAAAATTTTTAAGGTCCATGAATTACAAATGCTTTCATACCTCTGCGTCCTACGTTGAATTGCTGAAGAAATACAATATTCTGAGCCTTGCTCATCGACGAACATTTCTTGAGACAATGCTTCTTTATGACCTTTGCAACAATGCTTATGATTGCTCTGACATATGCAACAGGATTTGTTACTTAGTTCCCAGAAGAGCACGTATGCGTGGAGTGCGTAAGCAATCTCTTTTTGCAGTAAGAGTTTGTCGTACAAATGCTGGAGTACGAGCACCATTACGACGTCTATCCGAGAATTATAATAAGTATTTTATCGGTACTGATTTATTTTGTAATACTGCCGGACGATTTCGGAATTCTATTCTCAAAGCAATCAAAGAACTAGACTAGTTGTAGATCTAATTATTTTAATTTATTCGATTTTATGTTTTTTTTTTTTTAATATTTGATTCTATTGTTGATTATTATGTTCTTATAATTTGTTTGTTTAAAGATGTTTAATTGGATTGGATTGGTGTATATTTTAATTTTTTCCCCTTATTTTTTTTTTTTTAATTGTTTCGATTATTGGATTTTATTGTTGTATGTTTTTGATTTTATAATTTTATTATTATTGCAATTCATTGAATTTTATAATTAGGATTTATTTGATTTTTATTGTTGTTGCTTTTTGTTATTATTTAATTTTATGATTTTGATTTATTTGATTTTAATTATTGAAATGAATAAGATTTTCTCTAAGTTATTTGCTTGAATATTAATTATTTTTCATAGTAACTTTAAAGCTGTCTTAGAAGCGCGCAATTAATTTATTCTTCCTGTTTACCGTGAATAACGCTGTTGATTGCATAATTGTTAATTTTTATATTTTAATGTAAATATTTTTCATATTATGTAATTGTTTGTTGTTCCAAATAAATAAAATTAAAAATTAAAACCCATCCGTGTTCCTCTTAATACCTTTTGCGCTCCAGGCCGCGGTGACTCTTTCGAACAAATTCCGCAAAAGCGGCCGTCATTTCTTTGCCACGAGCTCCTCTAAGCTGATGGTTACGAAAAGTTTGTTTACTTTTGTGAACTCACGAAATAATACTATTTACAGAGTGTCATCAATGTGATGGACAAAGAATGGCTCGGAGGCTGGGGGTGTTTGCTCACCGGCAAACTTGTTGACAAGAGTCTGAAGGAAAAGGTGGTCAAGCTAGTTGACACCACTATATCGGACTGGGGGTAAGTTCTAATACTTCTAACTAACATGTATAGGCTCACCACCAATGGGCTAGTTTCCACCATCAATAAATTGCAAACCTGCTTAGTCCGTCAGCTAGAGTATTCAAAAATAATTGACACGTATTTTTTGTTTTTGTAAATCAATGAATATTGACGATAAAACACATCGAAACTCGGGAGTGAGGGCTCGTGATGTCAGAACGCACTAAAATTTATATCACGGCGTGACGTATTGAGAATTTTAAAAGCGTCGTATCTTCGTCAATTTTGGTTTACGTAAGAAAAGAAAAGATACGGGTCAATTATTTTTTGATAATCTAACTGACGGACTAATTAGGTTTTTTTCAGTGGACAAGCCTATTCAACCCCTAGTTTTATCAGATTCAGTGATAAAAATATAAGGCGTTGTCACTCTAAGGCTGGATTTGACCAACGCCAGATAGCTTTATCGGAGGAATAATTTTGAATTTTTGACAGTTCTTCCATACAAAAACTGTCAAACGTTAAATTTATTCCACGAATAAGAGTTATCTGGCGTTGGTCAAATCCAGCCTAAGACGGCTATCATGAAGTTCAGTGCCGGTATTTTGGCTAAAATCTATCACTGTAAAGTTAAAGACAAACCTAAGTAACTTTCAAGAAAAAAAAAACATGTAGCTGGCGCTGGTTTGCTAGCGAAACCGGTGCTGATCAAGGGTTTCCTGGAATGACAAGCACCAGGTAGCAGCACTGAGGCGTGAGGTCCAGACACCTGTCAAAAGGCTAATGTTTTCTGACATTTGTTAAATTGACAGCAACGTCATGTTTACGTCAAAGTCACTTTTTCAACGAAGAAAAACATGAATGCAACCTTAGAATTCCAAGCTTCAGCAGTTATACATATTTATTAACAAAACTGTTTCCTTTTCAGTTTCATCCGCCTAACACAAAAACAGAAAATCCTTTTCTACAACCTAATAGAATGCGCCCCAGTGTTACAATCACAACAAATAAAATCCTGCATCAGAAGAATATTGACCGAGCATGGCAACATTGAGGATGTCCGTCAAGTTTTGAATATAGAATGTGGCAGTTGTTCCAAAGAGTTTAGGTTTCTAAACGAACTTTGTTTGAAGTGCCTGTCGAAGAGTTTTGAGAAGATCCATCATTTTGGGTTGATTGATGGTATTAGGGCGTTCTCTCAGGCTGCGTCGCAGGTGAAAGATAATGATGAGTGGGGTCTGAAGAAGGCTAAAAGGCATCCAGTTATACTTATTGTTGATGAGGTGAGTGGAGAACTGTATAAAGTCTAATTTCTGCAACAGTCCACATATATGAATAGACAAGTTTTGCCTTCTCAACTTTTAGGCATACTACTAAACTGAAGAAATATAGTCAATTCACCCTTCCTAATAGGCTAGTTTCCATCATCCACAAATTGCAAAACTATTTAGTCCGTCAGTTCAGAGTATTTCAAAATAATAGACACGTATTTTTTTGTTTTTGTAAATCAATGAATATTGACAAAGATAAAACGCATCAAAACTCGGGAGTGGGGGCTCGTGACGTCACGACCCGCTAAAAATTGTGCCACGGCGTGACGTATTGGGAATTTTAAAAGCATCGTAACTTCGTCATTTTTGGTTTCCGCAACAAAAGAAAGGGTCAAATATTTTATGATAATTTAACTGACGGACTAATTAAATTTTTCAGGACACAAGCCTATTCTCGAGGAAGTGCAGGTTTAATTTTATGTGTTTACCGGTGTAATAAAAACTCATATTGGTTCAGTCAGCCGCGCCTTGAATTGAGCTGGTTTATCTTACTACAAGGTTGCTATTAAATTAGAAGCTTGCTCAATAATATATTGATTTTATTATCAAACTAGCTGACCCGCGCAACTTCGTCTGCGTCACATTTTCCATTACTGCTCCGCTCCTATTTGTCTTAGCGTGATGACTGCCTATAACCTTCCTCGATAAATGGGCTATCTAAAACGGAAAGAATTTTTCAAATCGGACCAGTAATTCCTGAGATTAGCGCGTTCAACCAACCAAACAAATTTACTTATCTTACTGCTGCTTTATAATATTAGTATAGATAATATTCTAGTTTTAAGTTTTCTTGCTGCGCAGCGCTGCAGCTGCCTGTTAATTGTGTGTACACTGTGCAATAAATAAATAAATTAAAACAGCATAATCGGTACAGGCGTTTTTGAGTTTATCGTGAATAGACAGACAGACGCGGCGGAGGACTTTGTTTTATGATATAAAGTGATTGCAGCCTGCTGTACTTCTTCGTCAGTTCTGTCTTAAACCTTACATTGTATCTGTTGTAATTTGCAGATGCTAGACACATTCCCCTGGGAGAGCCTCCCCATGCTAAGCCAGCACCCAGTGTCCCGCATGGAGAACATTCACTTCCTGTACTACCTGTACAAGGTACACGAGAGTGACGTCATCGACGGATACTTCGCCGCCAAGTGTGATGTTGGCAGATACGTTATTAATCCAGGTATATAGGTATACTGACCCGCGCAACTTCGTCTGCGTCACATTATTCATGAATAATATTGCCAAAAAATTAAAAAAAAAATTAGGGGTGGACTACCCCTAACATTTAGGGGGATGAAAAATAGATGTTGGCCGATTCTCATAGATACCGGATAAGCACAGAAAATTTCATCAAAATCGGTCAAGCCGTTTCGGAGGAGTATGGCAACGAAAACTGTGACACGAGAATTTTATATATTAGATAGATAACTAGCTGACTCGCGCAACTTCGTCTGCGTCACATTTTCCATTACTGCTCCGCTCCTAAATATCTTCGGTGTACCAAGGTATCAAAAGATACCCTAAAGCAACGTTTTGTGAAACATCCTTTGCGGAGTCAAGGATTTTACTGATGTACGTGAACAAATTGAAATATTTATTTAGAACACTCCCAAGATAAATGATCAAACTATATTAGGCATATTTTTGTTTTTTTTTTAAGGCTATATCTAAAGCAAAATCACACATCAAAATTCGAATAAAACGCTAAATTTCAAGAAAAAATGTGAAAGCCCTCTTAAAGGTAAAAGGAAAATATATCATGAGCCTCTTACACAGTAAATAAATAAAATAAAAAATAAAATAAAAAAGGCCTTTTATTTCTTTCAGAAAAAATGCTATTTTACAAGTTAGTTAGTTTCGTTTTTAGTTTAGTATTTGGTAGTTTCTGTTTTACATATAGAATTTTGGATGTGTTACTAACGTTGTTATAGTATACATATATATATAGTTTTAAGAATTATTCTGTAAGAAATCCTCTGCGGGTGAAGGCCTCCTCCAACTTGAGCCAGTTTTCTCTGGATTTCGCTCTTTGTGTCCAGTTTGGACCCGCTATGCGATTAATTTCGTCCTCCCATCAGGTAGAAGGTCTCCCTATCTTTCTTTTGCCATCTGGCCCCCTCCATTCTGTCACTCTTTTTGTCCACCTTTTATCTTTCAGGCGTGCTATGTGTCCTGCCCACTTCCATTTTAATGCCAGAGCTTGAGTTGAACCGTCTGTTGCTTTTGTGGTTTTGCGTATTTTTGTATGTCTTATTTTATCTATTCTTTTTAAGTTTACATAGTACCAATTAAATTTTTTATCTTTTGGCCAAAATTTTAACAAGATATGGACATCTTTCAGAAAAGAATCTGGATCGCATGGAGAATCGTATGACGTCATTCGTGGAGTACTGGTGTCCTGACTGGAAGGGGCACATCGGAGAGCCTCCGTCGGCGCAAGACTTCATATCGCATCTTAGTGACGCCGATGTGTTCTTGTAAGTAACTGTCGCATGACGTCATTCGTGGAGTACTGCTGTCCTGACTGGAAGGGGCACATCGGAGAGCCTCCGTCGGCTCAAGACTTCATATCGCATCTTAGTGACGCCGATGTGTTCTTGTAAGTAACTGTCGCATGACGTCATTCGTGGAGTACTGGTGTCCTGACTGGAAGGGGCACATCGGAGAGCCTCCGTCGGCTCAAGACTTCATATCGCATCTTAGTGACGCCGATGTGTTCTTGTAAGTAACTGTCGCATGACGTCATTCGTGGAGTACTGGTGTCCTGACTGGAAGGGGCACATCGGAGAGCCTCCGTCGGCGCAAGACTTCATATCGCATCTTAGTGACGCCGATGTGTTCTTGTAAGTAACTGTCGCATGACGTCATTCGTGGAGTACTGGTGTCCTGACTGGAAGGGGCACATCGGAGAGCCTCCGTCGGCTCAAGACTTCATATCGCATCTTAGTGACGCCGATGTGTTCTTGTAAGTAACTGTAGCATGACGTCATTCGTGGAGTACTGCTGTCCTGACTGGAAGGGGCACATCGGAGAGCCTCCGTCGGCTCAAGACTTCATATCGCATCTTAGTGACGCCGATGTGTTCTTGTAAGTAACTGTAGCATGACGTCATTCGTGGAGTACTGCTGTCCTGACTGGAAGGGGCACATCGGAGAGCCTCATCAACTATCGGGCAGTTGCCCACTGGACCCAACAAACGTCCTGTCAGAGGATCCTCCCTTTTCAATGGAGGTTTGCGGGACTTTACTTTGGGGATAAATATAATGACCACCATAAAATGCTTTGATACCCTTAGTTTTGTAACCAAAAATATCTACTTAAGGTGGCTCTAGTCGATATTTTTTCCATAGAAACTTCGGGAGGGTATTACTCCGCTGTTTGACAGAGTACATCAAAAGTTAAACATAATATCGTTTTGTCATATTATTAGTTTTGTCTGTATGGAAACAGAATGGTAAAATAAAACGCCATTAAAAAGTTATGAGCCACCAAAGTTGCGTTTTTCTTGCCAATTTTAACGCATCTTTGGGCGTAAATAAGTAATAAACACAATGTAAAATCTTTAAAACTAAGTCGGTACCGACAAAGCTCAATTATCGAAGAATTCAATAACTTTTATTTTTAATCGATTTATGCAGTAGGTTTTTCATAAAACTCGATTTACGAAAGGCCTTCTCATATTTTTTTACGCGCGCGTTTTACTATGAATTATCGTGCCTCTCACTGAATAATGTTCCCCCCGGTGCGGTGCGGGGGGACAATGCTCACGCACACGTGCGTATTCAAGTTACGACTGTGTCTGCTGCGGTGTGCTGTGGCCTGTGGCCTATGTCGTTCATACGTTACATACGTAGGTAGACTATACTTGCGCTCTAATTTATATTGACTCATTGGCTTGATTTTTGGATTTCAACATTATATTTTATATCTGTTTGACTTCGCACTGAAGTTTGGACTCCGTATTTGCGTTTGAAATTGTTATTGTTGCTTTGAGTGGACGCTGCATAAGTACGTGACATTGTTTTGAATCATTGAAAAAGTTTTAAAAACCACATATTATAAACAATGGGTAGAAAAGTCATAATTTGGCGTCGTGACCGAGTCTTCAACACCGCGTCGCTGCCCGCGCCCGCTGCCGGCTGCAGTGTAAAATCATCGCGGCGGGATGCTATCGCGCAATGAATTTTCAACTCTCGATGTTGAAACCAATGATACCATTGTACACTTGTTTTTATAAACGTTTTTCCTGTACTTGTTATGAGGTGTACAATAAAGTATATAATAAATAAATAAATATAATTATAAGTTGAAACGGTGTCTTTTTTTGACGCGTTGTGATTAACTCTACTGAGTGCTGGGTTCTCAACGCTCGGCTGAACGGAATATTTTTACGTCCGTGCGTACGGTGGCTAAGCGTTCTTACAATCGAGCGACATGACGCCGCCGTGCCACCGCCGCCGCACGCGTCTACGACAGGGACAACTGCACGCGTCGTTGGTGGTTGTTGAAGCGCCGTCGACAGCCAACGACAAAGGTTGCCCTTGCCGGCCGCCAGCGGCAACGTGTCGCTCGTTTAGTTGAGTACCTAGGTAGCAGGTAGCGAAATCCAAAGTTCAAGCCAGGGTCAATGTAATGTTTGTTACTGGGTTCATTCTATTTGCTTTCAAAATAGTTTCTTGCAATTGACAAACCTAATTTTGTGTTCGTAGGTACTTTTGCGGCGGACAAGACTTTTTTTATGGATGGGAAACCAAATAACTGCTCCCGCTTTGGGCGAAGCAGAAGGGAGTGTCAGACTCTTCTTGACTAAAACCCATCCGTGTTCCTCCTAATGCCCTCTGCGTACCGTACTTACCAGGGCCGCGGTAAATCTTTCGAACAAATTCTGCAACATCATAGTTTACATAGCTCTCTGCCTAATAGGTACCTACTGTTATATTAACGTAGGTAGGTACTTACCTACAAGCAAAGATGCCATAAAACCAAACCGTTGGCGTCGTAGACACTAAAATTTTAACGTTAGGTAGGTAGGTATTTAGGAGCTAAGTAAACAATCTATAAGTGTCACTTGTCTGATAATTTAAAGCAATCTAATAATGAATGCAAATCTAAACACGTCTGTGTCAACCAAGAGGGGTAACTAAAATAGAAAACCGACCAAGTGCAAGTCGGACTCACGCACCGAGGGTTCCGTACAAATATTATAATATAAGCAAAAGTTGTGGATTACGATTTATGACGTACCTATTAAAAAAAACTCCTTACTAGATCTCGTTCGAACCAATTTTCGCTGGTAGTTTACATGGTAATTACATCATATATTTTTTTAGTGTTATCATTCTCTTATTTTAGAAGTTACAGGGGACACACACATATTTTACCACTTTGGAAGTGCCTCTCGCACAATCTATTCAGTTTAGGAAAAAATTATATTAGAAACCTCGATATCATTTTAGAACCCCTATCCATACTATACCGGCCTACAGGTTTAGGTAGGTAGTAAGTTCACAGAATACATCTACTTACCAAGTTTAGAGTTTTCGACAGCATAGTTCTTATAGTTTCGGAATAAAGTGGCTGTGACATACGGACGGACAGACAGACAGACAGACATGACGAATCTGTAAGGGTTCCGTTTTTTGCCATTTGGCTACGGAACCCTAAAAATTAAGAAGACCGGTAGGTAAGTAAGTAATTTTGATAACAATTTATAGGATGGTACTTAGGTAGAACTAATTTCATTATTAGGTACTAGCGACCCGCCCCGGCTTCGCACGGGTGCAATGCTGATACTAAATACACTACAGAAAAACCGTGAGAAAAACTGTTACCAACCTACCTCGCGTATGAGCCGCGCGGGTACCTTACATAGATCTAACTAAACTCCCCTCCCTCACGCGCACCCCCGCCTTGGTGACCGCCGCAACGGGCCGTGCAGCAGAAATCGTAATATTTTCATTTCGCCATAACTTCAAAACCAAACGTCCGATTTTAATCATTCAAACACCAAATATGATCTACATAAACTGTACTTAGTGATGAAATACTTTAATTTGATAAGGATTAATAGCATGAGTAAAATAAACGCGTTTAAATGTAGTCCAAAAAAATCTAGATTTTTAAATAAAAAAATGGTTTTTGCGCCTCACTCGACATAGATAGGTATAGTGTGTCGCGGACTTTTTTGTAGATATTTATAAGATCTACAATTAATTAGAACAATTTATGGTTGTATCTTTTATAGTTTAGGCAGCGTACGCAAAATAAGTAACTTTTCTGGTTGATTTTTACACCTTGTGTCCGAAAAACCCAAATATCTTTCGGAACCCTATTTTTTTGCAAAATAAAATATAGCCTATGTTACTCGTGGATAATGTAGCTTTCGAATGGTGAAAGAATTTTTAAAATCGGCCAAGTAGTTTTTGAGCCTATTCATTACAATCAAACAAACAAACAAAGTTTTCCTCTTTATAATATTATAGTGTAGATCTTAGAATAATAACGCATAGAAACCTAGTACGAGTGCAAAAAGTGAGGCAACTAAAACTTAGCCTAATCCTTCAAACTTAGCCATCAGGCCGTCAGTACTCAAGGTCACGTTCCGTCGAACACAGCTCGAGAGTGAATAATTTAAAATGACAGTTTGTTGCGTGAAAGGATGTAATAGCACATCAGGAAAACAAAAAAATGTGATAAAAAAACATTTCACAAATAAGTACTCACATTCTATGCACTATTTTTACGTAAATCGATAAATAAAACAAAATTCTAATAACCTAACTTGTCATAACACAGTGTTGCTATTTGTGAGGAAAAAATACCCACATTGCTTTCATTCATGTTTTTCATTTTTGTAATTTTAAAATACAATACTTACGTTTAATTAATTCATATCAAACCCGATGTTTTAACATTGTTTATAATTATAACCCATCAAGCATTCTAAACGCATTGAACAATATCTCATTCTTTATGCGATTTATTTCCTTTTATTTTGAAATAAATTGAATTATACCTTCCGAAAAAATATGTCATATTACATGAAAAATCATGTTTACCTCTTCCAGTTCCCAACAACATAAAATACTTGCCTTGATAGCAAAATAGTAATGCGTCTTCCCATATTTTGTGGGTAACGGCTTAGTAATGGTATCACTGAAAGCTATATCTGTGTGCGTTAGAGGAACGTAGAGACATTCGGCTCACGCACACAAAGAAAATGAAGTGGACACACGATTTTGCTCGGGTTTTGTTCTAGACGCGGCTTCTATGCGTTATTATTCTAAGGTGTAGATGTATCTAGTACTACGGACATAAACTGCGATGACTATTCAAGTAAGCATCTGTCGGTGGCGGCGTGGCGGCTGCATTACCACCAAGGAAAAACTAAACATAATAACAATAGAATAAGCAATCCATATTAGGTACCTATAGGGCCGTAGAGGTATAAAACGATAACACAGCGCCTACTATTTTTAGTAAGTTTTTAGGTAGGTAGTTGCTGATTTCTCGGCGAGCGTCGAGCGACTATGCGCAGCGGCGCGTGGTGGCGGTATGTGTGCATCGTGTAACTTCGATTTAGTTCGGAACGGTTCGGAACGATGTTTGTGTGCGTGCGAACTAGACGTGCATGAAGGTTAGCGTCTAACTGCTCATCACTGGTACTATCTCTGTCGGGCATGATGCGAGGTGAGACAGCGTGCTTTTTGGCCATGCCTAACACTGAGTTCGAGCCCGCGACTAGTGCCACCTTAACACCAGAAAAATAAAGTCTAAAAATACAATAGAACCAGTTAGTTTAGTCACGACTCCACTTTAAATTGTATTCGACCACCAAATTTAGTAAATGATCACCAAATCTTAGCGAGCAAATTAATATTCAGTTAGTATAATATTCAAATTCTATAGTAACGTGTCTGCGTCAGATCCCCTCTATGCTGGTGAAACATGTGGGTTAGGTTAGGTCAGAGCCATGACCATTAGCTCGCGAATGCGAGCGAGCGAAGCGAGCGTGCCGCGGCAGCGGCCGCCGAGCACCAGATCCCTTCTATTGTTGGTGAATCATTTGGTTTAATCGGATAACGAGATGTTATTTTTTTGCGTATAATTTTAACTATTTTTGGGTTAGAATATTTTTTTGGAGTTGGTTTGCTTAAATAGGATAGCAAGATGTTATAACTTTGGTTATAAGTTTACATTAAAATGCGGGTTTAATTTTGGTGATCATTTACTATTTTTGACTGCTAAATGTTACTATATCTGGTGGTAAGTTAAACATAAGCCCTTTACTTTCACTACCACCTACCCTCGTGACGAAGCCACGCGGTATAGCGGGCACATACACGCCGCGTCAAGCTTTTTATGCCTATATCTGTTTCCTGCTATTACAATACACTTATTGCAATGGAGAGAGCAGTGCTCGGGGTTTTTCTGGTGGATAGAATTCGCAACGACGTCATTCCTCGAATAATTAAAGTGGAATTGGGCCGGACATGTCTGTAGACGGACAAACGGTCGGTGGCGCAGACATATTTTAGAGTGGACAACGCATGTGGGCAAACGTAGTGTTGGACGCCCTGCGGTGCTATGGACCGATGATTTAAAAAAGGTGGCTGGCAGCGGGTGGATGCGGACTGCTCAAGACCGGGATGGTTGACTTGTCTGGGGGAAGGCTTACGTTTCGCGATGGACGGTGGTATTCGTTTTTTTTTTTTACCTTTTACAAGCACGCGTTTGACCACTATTTCACCTGATGGTAAGTGATGATGTGGTCAAAGATGGAGCATGCTTGCCTAGAAGTAACCAATTCACTCTTGATATAAAGATTCCCAGGTTGTTGCTATCAGGAAACACAGACTTCGGAATTTCACACATTGTTGTACGCACTATGAATGTGTTCCCAAAACGTTTTGTGCGTATGGGTGGGATGTCCACCTTGTGATGATGAGAGGTCACCAGACGCCGCATGGTTGCAGGTACTGCGGGCACGGCGACGGCTGCCAGCTGGCGGCGGGCGGCGGCGGCGGCGCGGGGGTGGAGGGGGCGCGCGGCGCCGCGCTCTGCGTGCTGTCGGGCTGCGGCTCCGTCAGACTCACTACTTCAGCGCCCCGGGCGCCCGCGGCCGCCGCGCATCACCATCTGCATATAGCTGGCTGGTGAGTCACTACCCTTGTCTGGCTGCGGCTCCGTCAGACTCACTACTTCAGCGCCCCGGGCGCCCGCGGCCGCCGCGCATCACCATCTGCATATAGCTGGCTGGTGAGTCACTACCCTTGTAGGGCTGCGGCTCCGTCAGACTCACTACTTCAGCGCCCCGGGCGCCCGCGGCCGCCGCGCATCACCATCTGCATATAGCTGGCTGGTGAGTCACTACCCTTGTCTGGCTGCGGCTCTGTCAGACTCACCACGTCGGCGCCGCGCGCGCCCGCGGCTGCGGCGCATCACCATCTGCATATAGCTGGCTGGTGAGTCACTACCCTTGTCTGGCTGCGGCTCCGTCAGACTCACTACTTCAGCGCCCCGGGCGCCCGCGGCCGCCGCGCATCACCATCTGCATATAGCTGGCTGGTGAGTCACTACCCTTGTCTGGCTGCGGCTCCGTCAGACTCACTACTTCAGCGCCCCGGGCGCCCGCGGCCGCCGCGCATCACCATCTGCATATAGCTGGCTGGTGAGTCACTACCCTTGTCTGGCTGCGGCTCTGTCAGACTCACCACGTCGGCGCCGCGCGCGCCCGCGGCTGCGGCGCATCACCATCTGCATATAGCTGGCTGGTGAGTCACTACCCTTGTCTGGCTGCGGCTCTGTCAGACTCACCACGTCGGCGCCGCGCGCGCCCGCGGCTGCGGCGCATCACCATCTGCATATAGCTGGCTGGTGAGTCGCTACCCTTGTCTGGCTGCGGCTCTGTCAGACTCACCACGTCGGCGCAGCGCGCGCCCGCGGCTGCGGCGCATCACCATCTGCATATAGCTGGCTGGTGAGTCACTACCCTTGTCTGGCTGCGGCTCTGTCAGACTCACCACGTCGGCGCCGCGCGCGCCCGCGGCTGCGGCGCATCACCATCTGCATATAGCTGGCTGGTGAGTCACTACCCTTGTCTGGCTGCGGCTCTGTCAGACTCACCACGTCGGCGCCGCGCGCGCCCGCGGCTGCGGCGCATCACCATCTGCATATAGCTGGCTGGTGAGTCACTACCCTTGTCTGGCTGCGGCTTTGTCAGACTCACCACGTCGGCGCCGCGCGCGCCCGCGGCTGCGGCGCATCACCATCTGCATATAGCTGGCTGGTGAGTCACTACCCTTGTCTGGCTGCGGCTCTGTCAGACTCACCACGTCGGCGCCGCGCGCGCCCGCGGCTGCGGCGCATCACCATCTGCATATAGCTGGCTGGTGAGTCACTACCCTTGTCTGGCTGCGGCTCTGTCAGACTCACCACGTCGGCGCCGCGCGCGCCCGCGGCTGCGGCGCATCACCATCTGCATATAGCTGGCTGGTGAGTCACTACCCTTGTCTGGCTGCGGCTCTGTCAGACTCACCACGTCGGCGCCGCGCGCGCCCGCGGCTGCGGCGCATCACCATCTGCATATAGCTGGCTGGTGAGTCACTACCCTTGTCTGGCTGCGGCTCTGTCAGACTCACCACGTCGGCGCCGCGCGCGCCCGCGGCTGCGGCGCATCACCATCTGCATATAGCTGGCTGGTGAGTCACTGGTCACACCTGTGTCGTCTAAACTCTAAGTGAAAATAGAAATAAACCGTGATCAAGGCATATTGAACATCAACCTTTACAGTGTCCCATTTATGAACCCTCAAAAAGTTTGATATTCTTGCAAGTCTACCAAATCAGTTTAAAGCACAAATCTGGTGCAAATTAGCAAGCGCTTACAACGCTAATCGTAACTGGCAATGTGTAACTCGAAATGCTCGGATCCGACCTGTTCGAAGCCGTTTCGCACTGGCAAAAATGCTCAAACTACAGTTCGCTTTTCTTTGCCAATCCGAAGTTAGGTTTTAGTGACGACCGCGCTGGTGCAATTGTGTAAAAAAGTGTTACGTACGTGAAATATTTTTCTGTTACATTATTAATAAGGAACAAACACAATCAGTAACAGTACCAAGATCACAAAATAACACAACAAGAACAAACAAAACACAAGTCGTACAGTCAAAAAATTATAACAACGTGTAACACTTTTCGCATCAACAGTCGTATAGCATTGAGTAAGCGGGACACAAGTATGCATCGCCGCCTATGACGTCATTATACGCGCGCCATCTTGGGCGTCGCGCATGCGCTGTCATGTTTTTTGCCAAATTGACATCCTGCGCAATCAATTGCGACGTACTTCGGAGAGGTAAACTTGCGTGACGCGAACTGTACCAGCGTTTTACTGCAATACACCCATAGAATCCTGGATTCACTCCCAGGGTGGGGTGTTGTTATTTTAAATATTGAGCTGGTGTAGTCTGGTAGAATAATATCCATTTAAACCAACTCAAAAACCGTCGTATAAATTTTGTTATTGCAGAAACATGTATTTTTAACCTTTTGAATTTATTGTTCCAGTCCCATGGTAGTGGGCATGCTATGGGAAGTGACCGACCTGGAGGTGGACAAGGTGGTGAGCACGCTGGTCTCCTTATACGTGCCGTCTGCGGCGCCCGTGCCCTGGCACAGCGTGGGCAAGGCCAAGTGGAGCAACCGAGTCTTAGGTGAGAACCCCATCATTTATTTATAGACTAACTTCTGCCAGCGGCTTCGCTTGCGTGAATTTCGGAAATTATCCCATGGGAACATATTCCCAGGATAAAAATGAAAAGGAAGTAGGATTCATGCAACACACGGGTACAAATTGACGTCTATATGTGACGTCACATCTGAACAAACCAATAAGAGCCTATTGTCTTGTAGACTTGTGTTCTGATTGGTCGCCATTTTATTTCAGTTTACAATTTCTCGGAATGAATTCGAGAAATTGTAAGATGCGTAAAATTAAGTATTCCGAATTAATCTTACGAAGTTTGCAACTTTCCGGTGATATGCACATTCAAAATAAATCTTAGAGATGTTATAACTTTATAAACTTTTTTTTTTACAGTTCGAATCATACAAGTTTAACTCTTTGAAGTACGTCGCAATTGATTGCGCAGGATGTCAATTTGCCAAAAAACATGACAGTGCATGCGCGACGCGCAAGATGGCGCCGTGTGATGGGTCTCTGTCGCTCGTATACGTTCGATGCATACTTGTGTCCCGCTTGCTCAATGCTATACGACTGTTGATGCTAAAAGTGTTACACGTTGTTATTGTTTTTAATTAGTTATTTTGGTTATTTCTTCGATTTGTGTTTTTGTGGTGTATATATGTTTGTTGTGTTACTTTGTGATCTTGTTATTGTTAGTGGCTGTGTTTCTTACTTTTTATAATGTAATACGGATAAATCAGAAAAACATTCTACGAAAGTAACACTTTTTTACGTGATTGCACCTGTGCGGTCGTCACTAAAACATAACTTTCGAGCGGCAAAGAAATGTGGTTCGAAGTTTCGAACTGTAAGTCGGTGTAAAAGTTGTGTAACTATGTTTGCTGTACAGTCAGGTATATTCTTTATCAATTTTTTTTTCGATACATTATCCAACATCTAATCAATCTTCAACTGTTCCCAGACGTGACGCCAGGCGAACAGAAGGCTCCGTTGACCGCCGAGCGCGACCTGCTGCGTGCGGTGTGTCGCGCGAGGAGTTCCACCAACTACGTCATGATAGCCAGCAGCGTAGTCGCCAGGGGGCTGCCTGTTAGGGTACGAGACTGATAAAGAGTTACAGGTAAACCGTGGTTTTTGACTGAAAAATAGATATATAGATAGATATATATAGATAAAAATGCTATCCAACTTTATTATATACAAAACGGGGAAACTTTTGTCCCAAATCTCACCTGATGGAAAGTGATGATTAGGCCGAAGATGGAAGCGAGTTTCACCCGGAATCCTCTTACACAGAGGAACTGGCTATCATACCTCTAACTACCGGAACACAACTGTTAACATAGTTGTTATGGCGACAGATTTAGACATGATAGTGGTAGCTTGCCAGGCGGACTTGGAACAAGTCCTACCACCAACCAAACCGAGCAAAAAATTTAGGTGGTATGACCACGGAGGCGGTTAGTGTCACCTGTTTAGCACCACCCGGGGACCACGTGTAGGGATTCGGTGAAGGGTATTCTCCTACGGACGCGGGTGAATCGGCCCCCAAAATTAATTTTAGTGTTACTTTTCTATGGACAATTCCTCTTAAAAGACTTCATAGAGTTTCTTGTCATTTCTTCTCCATAGAAAGAAGAAGTGGTGGTGGTTCTGCCCTTTGGAATGTGCAACTAGTTTTAACTTTTTGATTGACGCACTCCATGACACAATCAAAAGCAGGTCTTCTTACCGTGTGGGTAGTGAGGTCTAACGACCCTAGTGTCAGAGTTTCGAAACCGCCTTAAGAGCGGCCAACCCGTCATACTTTTCATACAAACGCTCATACTTGATTATGCCGTTGAAACATATATCTATCTTTTATTGTTTTACTAATAAATGTTTTGCGCACAATATCTAGGTTTCTATCAAAGCAAAAAATAAAAATTTGTAGAAACAAATTCAGTATAAGCCTCCACAAAATTGGCTATTTTGCACAAATTTTACCTGAACTTTGGCCGTTCATAGTGTACTCATTATTGTAAAACTAAAGAAAACATCTTGATATAAACCTTGCACACGTAATGAGGTTCTAAAAGACAAATACTTTTATCACAAACTTGTAAGGTTTATTCAAAAACACGTATTTACCTTGGACAAGTTTTATGAAAGTTTCGAACAATATATTTCGTTCATTGTTATCGCTTTCTCACTTGCTTGTTAGTTTTCATACACTGCGCTAGATGAAACAACAAGCTTTTCAACCATGCTCGCGTTGACGATGGATGGATCGGGAAGGGCCCTCTTAAGGGCCTCTGACATGGTTTAACGACCGCCATTTGGCGGCTGAGACCACCAATTATATGCCTTCTGAAGCATGGAGCAGGTAAATAGTTTAATTGAAACACCTTATCTCAAATCAATAAGTTGTTGATCAACACAACAAAATACAGCACGAACCACTGTTCTTTGCCTCTGCGAAGTACGTCGCGATTGGTTGCGCAGGATGTCAATTTGACAAGAAACATAGAAAAGCGCATGCGCGGGTACGTCGCGTATGCGACTTCTCGCGCAAGAAGGCACCTGCTCGGTCGTCATTTAAAACCTAACTTCCGAGTGGCAAAGAACTGTGGTTCGAATTTAATTAAGTTAAAAAAAAAACCATTAAAAATTTCATGGAATAAGGAATGAACATATAAAATAATAATGATTGAATTTAATTATTTGTATGTAATGTTTATTTTATAAATTAGTTAAAACACCGCCTTGGATCTATCTGTAAAGGTGGTATAATTATCAATGATGATTAAATAAATAAATAAAGTAAATAATAAATCAAGTTTTTTTATTGTTTCAGGTAGCACAAGGAACGTATTCGAATACAAGGAATGACTGATATTTATATTGAATACATATAAATATTTAGTCAAGAGACTTTGTTTTAAGTACTAATAAATAGCCTATTTTATAATGTATGACATCTGTTAAGTAAGTGTATGAACATAAAAAAAAAATTGAAGTCTGATTCTATTTGGATAAGAACTTTATTCTATTTGGTTAAGAAATTTCTCCTAACAATATTTTATGTGTTAAGAGCTATATTTCAATGGTTACGAAGTACGGCCACCTTAACGCGCGGCGTACAGAAAATTGGAAATCTGTTTTATGTGGACTGCATGCAGAACCTCAAAAGAATGCCTATTTTATATTTGTGGGCAAATTCAAAAATTTCATTTTTAAGTTCGTTTGAGGAGCTCGTGGCTAAAGAATAGCAGCCGCACGGGTCGATCTTTAAGGTTTATCGCTTGCCAAGGTTGGTCTATAAATGGGTGACCATCTTAACATACCGAGTTTCCTCCGTGCCTCGGAAAGCACGTTAAGCTGTTGGTCCCGGTTGTCATTTGAAGATCTTTGGCAGTCGTTACGGATTGTCGGAAGTCAGTAAATCTGACACCAGTCTTGCCAAGAAGTACCGTGTTACCCAGGTAATGGGTTGTGCAGGTCTGGTAAGCAGCCGCTTCACTTAAAACACTGGTATTCAGGTGAATTCGGTTTGACTGGAAGCCGACCTAAATATAGTTGGAAAAAGGCTAGACAAATGATGACATTTTAAGTTTATTTAAAAGGTCTGTAATCAGTACCTGCGTCCTTTTCTTACCTGCGGTCTTAGTGCGAGTTTTTAATCGTTCTCGAAGAATGTTTATAAACTCACACTAGGCCCTGAGAGTCTAGAGTGTGTATATTAAATGATGTCTAAGTTGTAAGTTTTGTAAATATTCTAAACACCATCGTCTGTTATGGCTAAAATAAAACTATGTACTTTGTTTTAATAATGACTTTTATTCTTTCTTCTACAAATCGTGAGTAATCGTGACAAACGTGTATATTAAAAAGGTGATGCAGTTTTCCTTACGTAAATAAACTATGTGGTTCAGATGACCTGAGCTCAAAAAGGGCTTACGGGAAGGCTATGCCTCTGCTGTTGGTATCCATTCGAAGAGTTTGTCACCAGAAAATTGCAGACACCTTAAGATTGTAATAAATCTTTATTAGATTATAGTTTCTCGATATATTGGGAAATCATTTTGAAAATAATAAAGTCCATCCAAATGCAATAGTTTTCGATATATGCGTGTCTTATTGAGAAAAAATAGTTTTCAATTTCAAACGACATTTTATAATCTTACGGTGTTTGCAATTTTACGGTGACAAATTCTTCGGATGGGTACCAACAGTTAAAGGACAATCTAGTATCTATTTTTTTTTTATTGTCTATTGGGCTTGCTCTTGACCACAATCAGTAGTATATAAATAGGAGAGATGTTTTTAAGTTTTGCTATGGTGAATGTTCCTTAAAATAATATGAGAATTGTTTGTGGTGTTATTTCTGTCTAGCGTAGTCTAGTATCATGAATCATTGCCTATTGCACTGCGAGTCGGCATTTCGATGTCTTCAAGGAAAAAAAACTTATTTTGTGTTTTCTGTCCCGTGGTCTAGTGAAATCTTGTCAGATTTTGAGCATACTAATGAAAAACATGAATTAGAATCTGTGTCATGATTCATTATACAGAGTTACTTCCGAGATAGTGCGCAGTTTTCTAACACCAAAAATCCAAAAATATTATTATTTTTTAAGAATTGGCATCACATAATTCGTTGTTTTGTATCGAAAAGAGTGACTAAATTGACCATGACAACTTTACTTTGTTTTTGAAGTGAAAACGTTTAGTAGCGTTGAGCACTTGTCTTGGGATGGGTATAAAATGTTAAACTCGCGTCAGGACACGTGACCTGATCGAAAGTTCGTAAGACGGATGATTAAAAAATACACAACGTGAATGTTCAAGTTTTCACTTCTGCCGGCACTCCCGGAGTGCAACACATTATTTTTTTGTTAAAACAGTAAAATTACAAAAAAAAGTGTCTTTTTATTGTGAATCTAGCTGTCTAATAAGTAAAAGTGTAAAATTCCCGCTTGTCGCTGGATGTCTATTGCACGGGGATGCTTTCCCGGGGTCTCTGCGCAGCGGCGGCGCGCGCGCGGCGGCGGCGCGTGGACGGCGGCGTGCGCTCCTTGGACTCTGTCTGACGCTGGATCAGCTGCGGGTCATAAGTAATCAAGTTAATGACTCGCTCGTAGGTGTTGTGATCACTGATCGTACGTGGTTAGATTCCTTGGACGGGAAGAGTTACTGAGCATTTTTCATAAAAATGTCTATCTGTCAGACTGCTAATGTACCCAGAATCTTTGCGCTCGTGCGCTACAGGTAAGCATTTATGTACCCGTACTGCCCGTACATCACAAATCATCAAGTAAACGGGCTTGGTGATAGTAATGTTTTATATGAACTTATATGGCCATGTCATGAAGATGTATGCCTGTATATATATATGATTATTTGAAAAACACGCCTACAATGCAATAATTCTTAAGCCCTGACTCCTGAGATATAAATGTAATATCTTTATTTCAGGAGTCAGTTTCTGCTTCTTATTGTATGCAATTGGCCTAGACTTTTACAACAAAAATATTAATATTGAAATTGATAGTACAAATTATAATAATTAAATGTTTTTAAATTTATAGTTATACATTATTATATTCAAATTGAGTTATATTTCAAAATGATTGAAATAAATATTTGAGTTTTTAGTTTAAGTTTACTTACATATGACTAAACTGAAAAAAAAGGATAGGTATGTGTTAAAATTAAGCTGGACAAAGAACCTAGCATTTGACAAAAACAAAAAGAGACTGTATAGTCTGTGTAGGAAGTGGTGTGAAGGGATGGATAAGGGTGAGAGTGTGTATGTGACTGTGAAAGGCCTCCATGATTATGATACGTAAAAGGAATGGTATAGTTCTGTCTCTATCTTGCACCAAAAAAAAAACATCATTCTGCAGCCAATGCTGTGGCTTACCTCATCAAGTCGGATGATATCGATGATCTCCAGCACCTTCTTCTCCAAGCTCTTGATGTACAGGCGCGCGTTGCTCACGTTGATGTCAAATCGTCTGCCCAACAGCTTGAGAAGAGGCAGCGAGTCGCATTCTGATGATCTGGGAAGTTTTATACAAATGTATGCTAAACTGTAAGTTGTAAAATATATCTGTTCAAGCTCACTGCTCTTAAGAGGGCTTTCACAATTTTTCTTGAATTTTAGCGTTTTATTCGAGTTTTGATGTGTGATTTTGCTTTAGATATAGCCTTAAAAAAAAAAACAAAAATATGTCTAAGACAGTTTGATCATTTATCTTGGGAGTGTTCTAAATAAATATTTCAATTCGTTCACGTACATCAGTAAAATCCTTGACTCCGCAAAGGATGTTTCACAAAACGTTGCTTTAGGGAATCTTTTGATGCCTTGGTACACCGAAGATATTATAATTTAATCATTTATAAAAATGTCCACGGTACAACCTGTATCTTCTACTTTGGAATGTTCAAATCAATTTATTACGATTCATACAGTAGTACACCAAAAATAATTCTGTAAAACTGAGAGTTATTGACAATTTTCCGTACGAAACTATAATTTTTATCTATGAAATTATAATCCAAATTCAAATAAAAAATATTTAATAATTAAGGTAGCGTTGCTATATTGCTTGAAAAAAAATTTGGTCCAATTAAAAGTAAAGTAAATATTTTTAAATAATAGGGAATATGCATGATGTTTTTTTATTTTTTTATTTTATTCTTTTCATCTTTCTAACACAGGAAAAAATATAAATAGTCTTGGAAATGTCGTCCGTCGTTACGTCGCGCGCTTCGCGTGTTTGTTTTTTTACCTTTTTGAACTTTAGGCGTTTCAGTTTTCAGCTCGATTCTCGTTTTATTCGCCATAGAGACCATGGAAGAAGCTGAGAAACCTTCTTACAAAGTATTGTAAGTGTGAAACACTATAAGAACTGCACAAACAATATAAGAACTACACCTGATAATCTATTCTAGGTAAATTGTCTGATTGCGCTTTAACAAAACCACTGTCAGTCATCGTCCTAGATTAATTACAAATCTAGATTAACTAGAAATCACCTCAGGAATAAAATTTTTAACGGTTAACAAAATTTTTCACTCGAAAATGAAGACGGGAGCCGGTAAATAAGTCAATCCAATGTCAGTCATGATATTGTCATGTCAATGTCGTCGTGCGGTCATGTTGTGTGACGTCTCATACGCGCGTCACCATTGGTCGCGACCCGCGACCAATGGTGACGCGTTTCGCAAGTTTAAATTTCCCGCGCTGATTTTGTATTTTTATATATATATTTTTCTAACTAAATTAAAAAAAATATCTTTTAGATATAATGTGACGAAAATAAAGAACTAGAAAAAAAAAATCCAGACAAATTTAATCTTCATGCATATTCCCTATTGTTGTATGCAATGCAAAAATCAATATAAATCTTGTGACGCGCAGTATTCAACTTTGATCAACCTGAGCAATTCGATTTTGTCAAAGCGCTCTTAAAACGGTGGTTAATATGGTCGATAATGGGACATTCCATCCAAACTCAAAACGTTTTGAGAATATTGCCATTGTGTGTACAGCTAAGGAGTACAATAATTCCCTGTCGGAGTCTGTGTTTCCAGATAGCGGCAACCTGGTTTCTTTTGAGTAAAGAGTGAATTGTTTAAGAATAGTAGTTTTTTTTAATTAGTAAATAGATAAAAGTAAACAGCGTCGTGGAATGTTGCCAGAGCAAAAAAAATGCTACTAACAGAGCCAAAGCATGTATCTGCTGCAGCAGTGTGGCCAGAACTTGTGAGCTCTTGTCGCAAGTTGCGCGCGCGCTGGCGGTAGCTTTGCGCTTCTCCTCCAGGGTACTGCGCAGGGATTCGACGCTGTCCTGTTGTTGGAACAGTTTCGCTTGGTGCTTGGCGTTTTCTTCCTCTGCGAAGGGAATAAAATGAGTACACAATAGGCTAGATTCCATCATCCACAAATTGCAAAACTATTTAGTTCGTCAGTTAGAGTATTGAAAAATAATGAACACGTATTTTTTGTTTTTGTAAATCAATGAATATTGACAAAGATAAAACGCATCAAAACTCGAGAGTGGGGGCTCGTGACGTCACGACTCACTAAAAATTATGCGAAGGTGTGACGTATTGAGAATTTTAAAAGCGTCGTAACTTCGTCAATTTAGGTTCCCGTAACAAAAGAAAAAACGGGTCAAATATTTATTGATAATCTAACTGACGGTCTAATTAGATTTTTTCAGGACACAAGCCCATTGTGAGAAAACAATACAAAGTCCGTTTTTGAGACTGCCTTGCTATTCAAGACGTCTGATGGATACAAGGATATGACGTTTCAGATAAAATTGATGCTCACTTCTTTTCAGTTTCAAATAGATATTTGCCCCACTTCACAGCAACAAGAGATTTTAATAGTCGTAAAGACGCAGTGGGCACGGAAAATAATCAATTCTCTGCCAACGTCTGTGTTCCCGTCCACATATAATACAGGCATCTTCTGGGCAAGCTCGCTCCATCTGAGACCTCATCCATCGCTTTCCATCAGGCGTGATTGTGGTCAAGAGCAAGCCCATTAAAGAATAATAATAAAAAACGCTTAATACTTTTCTACGAAAAGGTTTAAAAAAAACCGGCCAAGTGCGAGTCGGACTCGCGCACCGAGGGTTCCGTACAAACCAGTACCTAGGTATTATATTATAAGCAGAAGTTGTGATTTACGATTTATGACGTATTAAAAAAAAACTACGTACTAAGTAGATCTCGTTCACACCAATTTTCGCTGGTAGTTTACATGGAAATGTACATCATATATTTTTTTTAGTTTTATCATTCTCTTATTTTAGAAGTTAAGGTGGGGGACACATTTTACCACTTTGGAAGTGTCTCTCGCGCAAACTAGGAAATAATTATATTAGAAACCTCAATATCATTTTTGAAGACCTATCCATAGATACCCCACACATATGGGTTCGATTAAATTTTTATTTGAGTTTCAGTTCTAAGTATGGGGACCCCCAGAATTTATAGTTTTTTTTTCTATTTTTGTGTGAAAATCTTTATGCGGTTTACGGAATACATCTACTTACCAAATTTCAACAGCATAGTTCTTATAGTTTCGGAGAAAAGTGGCTGTGACATACGGACGGACAGACTGACAGACAGACATGACGAATCTATAAGGGTCTACACAATGTATATTGTTTGAAATAAATGAAATGAATGAATGAATGAATGGGGTTCCGTTTTCGCCATTTGGCTACGGAACCCTAAAAAATGGAGCCAGGTCCGAATTCAGCTTAAAGTTGTCCGCACATACACAGGTCTTCAAAAACTATCGCTATAAGGTCATCAGGGGGTTCAAGCAGGGATGAAAAGCATCCCTGCTTTTTTCGTGAGAATTATTTGAAAGCTCCCGATTAAATAATTCTCACGATCTTCATCAGGTCATAGGTTCATAGTTTGAGCATAATCTGTCATATTCTTACCGATGTTAACTCTTAGCAACTTGACGTTATCGCTGAGGTTCTTCAGCTCTGTGCACACCTCGTTGATGTAGTTGAACAGCGCGTAGTTCTCTTCCTCACGGCGAGTGAACTCTTGGATTAGTTTGTCCACGTCCTCTTCTCCGGCAAACTCCTGAAATATAACAAGGTTCTGGAAGATAACAAGTTTATTGTACCTTTTTTTTTTTTTTTTAGGGATGGGAAATCATCCAATGACACCTCGCGCTCTGGGTGTTAGCGGGAGGGAGTGTCAGACTTCTACTGACTAAAACCCATCCATGTTCCTTCATTGCCCTTTGTGTTCCGGAGCCACGGTGTCTCTTGCGAATAATCCCGCGACTCCGGCAGGCGTCGGCCCTTTCGGGCCCCTCTGTGTTGCTGACTCTCTTTGAGGCGCGCGTGGAACACTAACGCGCCGTCGACACGGCCTGTCGTCACTAGACGGACGGACGGCGAGCCACCCATAGCTCGCCGTCCACAGGCCCGCGCCTACGGTGGCCGGAGGTCACCAGGTGGCCCCCGACGCCCGCGGCGTCCACCACGGCGGCCGGGACGAGAGGGTCTCCTCTCCCGCTCCGCCACCTCCTTCGCTAGCATGACTGCTTCGCAGAAGGAGGCAACGGCGTCCCATTCCGTCTCGCTCCGGACCATGGCTTGGACCAGGGCCGGACGCGAGAGGTCGCCGCCAATCGCCGTTTCGAGGACACGGCGGTGCGCCGCCCAAGCGGGGCACACCTGCACAGTGTGCTCTACCGTGTCCTCCGGTCGATCCTCGCAGTGGTGACACCCGGGCGTTTCCTCCCGCCGAAAGTTTATTGTACCTACAGTTCGAACCAGGCAAGTTTACCTCTTTGAAGTACGTCGCAATTGATTGCGCAGGATGTCAATTTGGCAAAAAAACATATGACGATGGAGCGAGCTTACCCAGAAGGAGCCTGTTCACTCTAACTTTGAAGAGATTAGGGTTGCAAGCGTTCGGAAACACAGACGCAGGCAGAGAGTTCCACTCCTTTGCTGTGCGCATTATAGAACGACGTTTGGAAACGCTTAGTGCGAATTGGTGGAATACCAAAAGGTTGGAATGGTAAGCAGCAGTGCGTCTGGATGTCCGATGGTAGAAGCGGGTCGGTGGCGGGTCGTGGAGTTCTTAGGCCCACTTACCGAAGTACATTCTGTACAAGACCGACAAACAGGCAACCTTGCGACGATGAGCAGGCTTTGTAGAGTGTTTAGTTTGGCATCCATCAGTTTTTCGTCGCCTCTTAGCTCTGCGTTTCACCGAGTCAAGCGCGGCTAGCTGGAACTTGGCTTAATCATCCCAAAGGTGGCTGCAATACTCCATGCAGGAGTCTGGATGAAATGAGCCTAGTACCATAATGGGACTTTACTAAGTGCACCGCAAAATTTGGCTACTACCATAACAATAGGTCTTCGTTCTTACCCTGATAGCATCCAGTATGTTGACGTAGTTATTGTAGATCCTCATCTCCTCCTCCTGTTGCTCCAACTTCTTGGCCTCGGCCTTAGCGTCGGCTGCCGTCAGCCTGACCGTGCCCTTAGTGCGCAAGAACTCTTCCAGCTTCAAGCTATGGTCTAGCTGACGTTGGAGCTCACGGACTTCCTATAAAAAGCGAGAGATTGAGAGCTATACAGCTGCCATTGAAGATTTCGCGACGAAGAACTGCTTGAAGTTTGCATTGATTCTAAGCAAAACATGCTGGATCTTATGATTATTATTATTTATGCTTATTATTGCTTATTTGTGTTTTTTGCAAAAAAATATATCATTATCATTTCATTTATTCATTTTATATACATATCATTTACATTTTAAACATTTCTATAAAATTAATAAAAAAAACATTCTAAAATATAAAAAAATAGTAGCCCACCGGTATCGGGAACAGGGTCCAAGCTACCGGTGGTCAGGGCTCCCGAGAGGGAACCTCCTCACTATACGCGCCGTGTCCAGGAGTAGGTACTGCTTTCTGGATCTAGCCCTTGATCCAGCTGCCCAAAGAGAGCCTCTTGAGGTGTTGGTCGAGGCTCTTGGCAATTATGCCATTGGCCGTCACGACTATCGGCACAATGAATGCTGTGTTCACATCCCACATGTCGACAACCTCGCGAGCCAAGTCAAGATACTTACTTTGTTTCTCTTTCTCACAGATTTCACGAGGTTCTCGTCATGAGGGACTGCTATATCAACAATCATTATCATTATAAGTTTGAGGATGAGTAGATACATCAGCAGTGCGATTCTATAAGCATGTCGAAGTGAACACTTAGGTGAAGTGAACGACGAGTGAGCTGTCAAACCATACAAACAACATGTCATCTCGGCTAGTGAACACGGTTAGATATCGACAGAATCGACCGGCTGATCGGCATTGCTACGCTGTCTGTATGTTGTCGGTATTGGAGGACATGCAGCCTACTTGCTTTAAGTGATATTAACCGCCTTGTTAAAAATATATTAAATTAATACAGTTGTGATCTCTTGCTATAAATAGTTTCAGGCGCCAAAAAGTAAATCAACTGCTAAGGTCCGTGCTGGTTAGCGGAAGATTAGTATAAACGTTCTTAAGTCTCAAGCGAAGATAAGCTGTTAAAATTAAGAAAGAAAATGTTCTTAAATCCTTCCGTAATTGAGTGTTCAGCTTTCGCTTAATACTTAGGTACTATAGGTAACATAATTATCAAGTATAGCTTTCTACAGGTATTATCTATCTTTGCCGTTTCTTCAGCGTTCAGCTTTCAGCTAGGCTATTCTGTAAATAACTATTTCGAAAACGATCTTCACCTGAGTGACAAAGCTAACGAAGTGAGCTTTATTTATTACAACATATTAGAAATTGAGTGGCAATTCTCAAAAAATCTACATAAATGAGCACCTTACACTGCAGAACAAAAAGTTGTTTCGTCAAACAAAGGAAATTGCAAAACAAAATGGATATCGATTGTTTGGATTAAACACGGTGTCATACTTGTTCGCGCTGACGTCCCCGAAGCGGCCTTCACTATTCGTTCAGAAGAGGATTTATCAAAAATCAAACCGTATGATAAAGCGTCTGGGCATAGATTTAAACAGGTGCAATAATGACTGTGTTAAAGTGCGGGCTCATTTATTATTTTACTTAACTTGTAACCTGTTATTTTGTTTATCATACAGACTTTGTTCTCTGACTCGTACATTACTCCAAGCTGTTTACGTAGTTTTAACTAATGACGCGCTCGCGAAATATTTTACGGTCTACCCCACGTATCTATATAGTTGTTACACGTACTTAAAATCTAATACATATATGTGTTTTGTTGTGTTGATTAGTTGTAAACATTGCCTAATTCTGGTAGTCATTGTTAACTTCATATTTATTTTTCCTTCTACCTTACACTGTCATGCTTACCATAAAATAGATAGAACCATTATTTTTCCATCTTACCTACATATTAACCAATTAACCACGCAATTTTTGAATGTATTATTTTCATTCCGTGTTAACCACATCTGTGTCATTTGTTATAATTTGTTTACAATAGAATTTGGAACTGAACTTGACTCCAAGCTTTGTTTTGATAGCATTTTTTTACATTTTTTGTTATCTAGATGGATAATTATAATTTAACGGTTTATTACCAAAATTGTCGAGGACTGCGAACCAAATTAGATACATTATTTATGAATATCTTATCTTTTTCTTATGACGTAATCATTCTTACAGAGACCTGGCTTATTGCAAGTATATCTGACGATGAGTTTATTGATGATCGATATTTAGTATTTAGATGCGACCGCGACCGCTGCACCACGGGGAAACGTGATGGTGGCGGGGTATTGATAGCCGTTCTACGTACTTTACGACCAACTAGCATCTTGACGAGCCCTTATCACGCTGATATTGAACACGTCTTGGTCCAGCTGCCGGGGTCGCATCCTACAAAGCGCCATATTATAAGTGCTGCTTACATACCGCCGCGTTCTCCTGATAACTTGTACACATCACACTTAGATAAATTGCTGGACGTGATTAATACTGCGAGTACCGACACATTCTATATAACAGGTGATTATAATTTACCGGGCATTAACTGGCTAGATCGTATTGGATGTAAATATGTTGTTCCACAACCGACCGATAATGTGAGCTGTCATCTATGCAATTTTATTTCCCTAACTAATATTTTTCAATATAACACGCTGAGGAATAACCTAGGACGTATACTGGACTTGTTTATGTCTAACGTTGACTGTGAGTCTAAAACATGTACACCACTTCTACCGATCGATGTTCACCATCCGCCTTTCACGATGTTAACTTCACTTAATACAAAATTTATTCCAATGAAACGTCACTTATCCACAAGACACAATTTTTTTAAAGCTAACTATGAAATTATCAATGAAGAGTTGAGTACATTGGACTGGAATCAATTGTTTTACTGCCTTTCTGCTGAGCAATCCGTTAATGTGTTTTACGATCAAATCTACAGTATAATTAAAAGGCATATACCGCTATCGCGTCTCAGGAATTCGCGTTTTCCTGTATGGTTTTCTCCTTCACTTATCCGTATTTTCAAAAATAAAGAAAATGCGTGGCTAAAATGGAAAACTTATGGTAATGCATCGGATTACGAAAGTTTTTCTACCCACCGTAAACGTTTTAAAACTGAATGTGACAACTGTTTTGAAAAATACATGAAATCGGTTGAAGACAGTGTTCCACTTAGCATCAAGCATTTTTGGACTTACGTTTCAAATAGGAAGGGCAAAGCGGAAATTCCAGGGAATATGTTTCTTGAAAATCTTAAATCAAATAATCCAACTGAAATATGTAACATGTTCTCCAATTTTTTCACCTCTGTTTATGAACCCACGAATTTTAACCCCCTGATGTGGCAGCCAGCTAATGAATATGCAGATAATGCGCCTTGTATTTCTGATATTTACTTAACAGCAGATGTTATACATAAAGCGATAATGCAGTTAGACTTAAGCAAGGGCCGAGTCACCTGCGTCCGTAGGAGAATATCCTTCAGCGAATCCCTACACGTGGTCCCCGGGTGGTGCTAAACAGGTGACACTAACCGCCTCCGTGGTCTAGTGGTTATACCACTCGATTCAGACCCAGAGGTCCCGGGTTCAATTCCCAGTGGGGGCAAATTTTTTGCTCGGTTTGGTTGGTGGTAGGACTTCTAAGTCCGCCTGGCAAGCTACCACCATCATGTCTAAGTCTGTCGCCATAACAACAATGTTAACAGCATTGTTGTGTTCCGGCAATTAGAGATATGATAGCCAGTTCCTCTATGTTAGAGGATTCCGGGTGAAACTCGCTTCCATCTTCGGCCTAATCATCACTTTCCATCAGGTGAGATTTGGGCCAAGAGTTTCCCCGTTTTAAATAAAAAAAAAAAATAAAAAAAAAGGGCTTGCCTTGCCACCAGTCTTCATAAAGAGTACCGCTGAAACTATAGTATTTCCACTTCATCTTATATTTAATAAATGTTTACGAGAAGGCACCTTTCCTGATATTTGGAAACGGGCAAATATCACACCGGTGTTCAAGAGTGGCGATAAAAATAATATACAAAATTATCGCCCTATCTCTATACTTTCCACCTTGTCGAAGCTATTCGAGAGTCTTGTACATAGTGAAGTATATTCTCACATTCACAACCTCATTATTGGTGAACAGCATGGGTTTGTTAAACGTCGTTCGACGAACACCAATCTCATGTTGTTCACTGATTTTTTATTTAAGAGTATGGATGAAAAAGTTCAAGTTGACGCTGTGTACACGGACTTTCAGAAGGCTTTTGACAAGGTGGATCACAAACTGCTCTTAGATAAAATCGCTTATAACGGAATACGCGGCAATTTGTTACGATGGTTCATGGCGTATATACACAATAGATCGCAAAAGATAGTCATAAATGGTTACCAATCATGTTCAATCATTGTCACTTCCGGTGTGCCCCAGGGGTCAATAATGGGGCCCTTGCTCTTTATTTTGTTTGTCAATGACATTAAGAACTGCTTCACACATTCCAGATTTCTAATGTACGCCGATGACATCAAAATTTATAAGTCGTGTACAAGCACACAGGATTGCCTGCTTTTGCAGGAGGACCTTGACAGACTTTCTCGATATTGTTCATATAACAAGCTCCAGCTTAGCTTACCTAAATGCAATGCAATCACTTTTACAAAAAACAAAAACATTATAAGATTTGATTATAGTCTACATGGTGTCAGTCTACGAAAAGTTGACCATATTCGTGACCTCGGTGACGAGATGGACTCAAAATTGCATTTCAATCTTCATATTGACAATATCGTCAATAAGGCGTATCGTATGTTTGGCTTCGTCATGCGTTCTTCAAACGATTTCAAAAGACCCACTACTTTTTTACTTCTATACAAAGCTCTGGTCCGTTCTCAATTAGAATTCGCAGTACCGGTTTGGAGTCCCATTTTTGGTATTTATATAAAAAGAATTGAAATGGTTCAAAAAAAATATTTACGTGCTATGCACTACAGATGCACTAAGTCTAAATTACCATATGCTCAACTATTGAAGCTTTACAAACTTCAAAGCTTGGAGTCAAGACGCAGCCTACTGATGGCCATGATGCTTCATGGTCTGTGTAATAACAGGTTCGATTGTCCAGATATTACCAATAACCTATGTTACATTGTACCCAGAACCGTTATGCGCCGAGAGGTGCGTGAGCCCCGGCTTTTCTATACCGCGAGGTGCAGAACTCACGCTGGTGCACGGGCGCCTCTACGACTCATTGTAGATACGTATAACACCAAATTTATTAATTTGGATATTTTCGCACTTTCACACCATAAATTCAAAAAGATGGCTATTGAATCTTTAGAATAGAATAGCCATTTTATACCCATTATAAATACGTACGAGTACTTCTTACCTACTTTCTTACAATATCAACGCACGCTAAAATGTATGCTGTATACCATTATTCTGCGGACATTGGTGTGGGTTACATGTTTACCTAGTTTTTAATGTTATTCTGTAACAATTATATTGTAATGTGTAACTGTTTTATGTCCCAATAAAGTAAAATAAAATAAAATAAAATAAAACATAAAGGTCTTATGTTTATACTCACCTCGGATTCCGCTGTCGAGACACGAAAATGTTGTTACAGAATAGCACTACAGATGGTTTGTTCCAGCTGCTCGATGATCATCGCTGGTACAAGATTACTTACCAAGCAATGCTTCCTGTAATCTATCGCCGCCTTCTCCTTGAGCGCGTCCAGCTTGGAGCACCACTCCTCACGCTGGTCGTACGTGGAGATGGCTTGTTCCAGCAGCTCGATGATCATCGCCTTGCCGTCCATTAAGCGCTTCAGCTGGTTCTTCCAGTGTGTGTTGAAGAATTGACTGAGATGAAGCAAAAGGTCTGAGTTTTAGCGCACCGTACCAAACAAAAGTGTGAATTCAAGAGTCTGTTGTGTCTCACTGCAGGAAAAAGGCCTCTCTAACACTTTTCTCTGTCTTTGCTTTATCTAGCTAATCCTTTGGGTAGGAGTCTAACTCGTCACGCCATATCCTGGGCCTACCGCGTCACCGGTTCCAAATAATTCTTCAGAATCCAATCAGTGGCACCTTATGCTCTGTTTTGCTGCGATATGCCGTAGATGAGGCACATTTAAAAGGCTGGCAAATCTACCCTTCCAGTTTATGGAGTAGTATATTGTAAATGGGTGGAGATCCAACTCGTGGTCTGCCGTTCACAATAACTCGTCTTAAGTACGAGTAACGCAAATAAATAAATATGAAAAATGAAGTAACAGTTGGGGAAAGGAAGATAACGCTTCTATTATCGAATCTATCCACTGGACATTTTATAATTTGAAGGTAGCGTAAACACCAATCCCTATCTACTCCAACGAGGCATCAACATTCCTATCCTGGCGATCTGTAAATCTTATCGAGTCAATGAGATTGGGAAACAAGAGAATCCAATTTGTTATGAAACAGAGCGTGCAGTCTTGTTGGGCGAACAACAAGACGGTATATAGTTCAGAGCTTTATGTATCGTCACGCTTTTTAACCAGGGGGTCTACGAGGCCTAGCTCCGAGTTTTCTGCCTAGTATAAAATTAGGTTTGATTTGTAAGATTTTAACGAAAGAAGGTTTGGTGAGCAAAGTCTTCAATATAAAATACTCAACTGTATTTGTAATTTCTGTAAGGTCTGTGATTTCATACCTTAGAGACGTTATCTTCATAATGTATCTACTTATTTAGCAACAGTGACTTTTGAATTTGTTTTTTTTTATATTTGATAGGCGGGCGTTTGACCACTATCTCACCTGATGGCAAGCGATGATGCGGTCTAAAATGGAGCTACGCTTGCCTAGAAGTAGTAACCTATTCACTCTTGACTTAAATACTCGCAGGTTGTAGCTATCAGAAAACACAGACTCCGCAGAGAATTCCACTCCTTTGCTGTACGCATTTTGAATGTGTTCCCAAAACGTTTTGTGCGTGGGGGTGGGATGTCCACCATTATACCGGTGGCGCGTCGGCGTAAGTCTTGTGGTCCGATGATAGAACGGGCTTGGGGGAATTAAATTATACAATTCCGTCGCACATTCCCCAAAATGCAACCGATAGAAAACCGACAGGCTAGCTACTCGGCGTTGATGCTCCAGACTTTGGAGCTTCAATTCGACAAGCTCATCGCCGATGATCCTCTTGATTTTGAATGTACTCCTGTCAGGTAAACTATGCAGAAATGGACTTAGCGGGTTAATGAATTAGGCGCATCACCGTTCGTCTTGTGGTCCGATGATGGAACGAGCTTGGCGGAATTGAATAATGCAATTCCGTCGCACATTCCCTAAAATTTAACCGGTAAAAAACCGAAAGGGTAATTATTCGGATTGGGAAAATGTATAGGTGCTACGCCGTCAGGGGGGACTAGCGCAGAGTTTTTTTTAAATTTTGATAAGTGTTACTGAATCGGGTCAAAAGTGGATGTAGTTGGTGTAGTAGGAAGTGATTGCGTTTTGAGATTTGTTGGCCTGTGCAATTTGCACATTCACACCCAGCTAACATTTATAAAATAGTACGTGTCTCGATGCACAATTAATTATCTGAACTACTCTATATTTGAGTCAGTGATGGAAGATGTATTGGCAAAACTAGCGACTGGTAATAAATTAGTAATTATCTGTGGAGACTTTAATATAAATATTTTAGAAAACAATTCAGATAGCTGTAGATTATTCCATCTCTTTAAATCGTTCAATTTGTCTGATGTGTTAAGCGTTAATTTTAATTATTTATTTGAATTGTTCCTCTTTTATTCCGGACGCTTTTATCCTGCTCGTCTTTTACATCGTTCTCACATGTATGTATAGGTAATTTCAACCCGATGTAAATAAATCTTTGTAAAAAAATATTATTATTAAAGAGTGTCCGTGGAGTTTCTTGCACGTTCTTCTCCATATAGATCTACGCTTTGGAACGTGCAAATAGCTTCAACTTTTTGGACCGACCGACCTTGACAATTCAAAAGTGCCTGTAAATGGTTTAATTGAAATAAATGCTTGAATTTTGTTTTTTTTTTTTTTTAATTTTGCACTGAGGATACCACTCCAGCAGTGCGAATCGACCGACAATCCATGTCATCAAGATGAAATGACAGTTTACTTCGCGGTACTTTCACATGTTTTCGATATTTAGTGATGTCAAAAAAACAAAACTGTGCCACCAAGCATAAAATGTGACTATTCCATAGTTACCGATCTCTCAGCAGGCGGTCGATCTCAAGCCTCATTGAATAGTTCTCGCTGTTGACAGTGTTGAACTTCTTCATCGCGGTGTCCAAGCGGTTCTCGAGCTGACTGATCAGTGTCTGACCGGTCAGCACGTTTGCATAAGCCTGGTTATAAAGAAAAATAACCATTAGCAGTAGGTATAGACAGCTAGCAGCTAGCGGAACTACTATGTAGTTAATTTAGGTCCATTTCGTCACACCAGCCAGGGATAACGGAAGTCGCATGCGTTCCCGCGATCCCCGGCGTTGGTGAGAGATGGAACACCGGGGTGGTTTTATTCAGTAAGAGTCTGACAGATCGCTCCGTCCGCCTCAAGGCGGAGGATATCCATGAGGTTTTCCCTCCGTAAAAAAAGGTCCAGTTCATCCAGGTCAGTAACATGACCTTACTTAGATATTAAACTTATCTCCTGAGACATCCCGGGCTGGATTTTCTGGGCATTTGCGCCACAAGGAGGCGCCAGATAAACGGAAAAAAGAGCAGTAGAACACTACACTTTGCTGTTGAATTATTTAATGTCATATAAAGCCACTGTTACCGAGTTGCTGATTTGTGAAAATATTAGGAATTTGGTTTTTAGAGGATATCGTCAGACATCAGTTTTTTACGGATTCTTTAGTTCAGGTGAACGCATCGTCGTCGATGATCGACTTTGACGTCAAAGTACATGACGCCGGTACAGCTGCCATAGAAAACAGCATTTTCGCGAGAGGGACAGATATATTTGTTTAAAATAAATATATGTCGTTTGTTCTTCAAGCAATTTTGATTCCATTTTCACTGTTAGTAGTATATTTACTTAGATAAAATTTATGGATACTTTTTTTTTCATGCATATTCCCTATTCACAAATAAATCATACTTACAATCTCAAACCCGGTGACTTTAGTCCTCAACGTCTTAATCTCCTTCTGCACTTGTTTGAGCAAGAAGTCAAGCTCCCTGATGGTCTCCCTGTGCTCCTTGACTTCTGTGGAGTATTTTTCATGGTCCTTCAGAAGAGCGATCAGCTTCTCCCGACTTCTGGCACCTTCCATGAGGTTCGAGGTGCTTTTGGTGAACTGAAGAGGTAATATATTGTCATCTCTTTTATTTTAGTTATTAGTTCATCTCTAAATGAATATGTTTGCTGCATTACTTGCCAAGAGTCTCAACGACGACATAGAGAATAGGTACTTACTAGCCGTAAAAATTGAAGCCAGGTATCTGAAATCTCTCAATGGATGAAGTTGTGTTACCTAGTGTAGTGTATTGCGTGTGCGTGTGTGCGTGTGTGTGTGTGTGTACTCTACTGCAGTCCCCCAAAACACCCGCCCGTCACCACTTCCTAGTGTTTTAGCTGTGGCCAACAAACTCTCCAGCAACACATCTGTCTGTTAGAGTTAGACTGTTACGTATTAAGAACTTGAATTTATACAATAGTATACAAATTAATTAAACACAAACAAAAAAAAGATATATCACTTATTAGCTAGCACAATATGATACAATAAAACAAAATGCACACTCAATGATTTTGTAATTAGTTAATGTACTTGTTCATACTTTGTTGTGAAAATAATCATCCGTATTCTAAACCACCATACTTTTCCATGGCAGACGTAGCCGTCCGCGTCACAAAAAGTGGGTTATCAGCGCGATCTTTTAGGTGAGTACTGCACAAACACATGATTTTCTATCTGAGATAAAGATGATAACGATCTACAGCTAAATGTTTGCTGATACGGCTGTTACTAACTGCGATTTTCGTACAAATATACAAAATTTGTCAGCGCAGTTACGCTTACAAACTTGAGTTTATTTAGGAAATCAATTTCTGGTCCATAATACTGCCGGAGCTGGGCTGTTTGAATGCATATGCTGCTAAATTAGACAGCCTGTTCGGCTTTTAATTAGGGTTCCGTGCCACTGTACAAAAACAGTAAACCAACGAAACCCTCTAACTAAGCCTTTGCTGTCCAGCTGTTTGTTAGCGGGCTGAATCTCATAAATCCACGGACCTTATTCCACCGGCCTCCTTCTACCATCGGACATCTAGACGCAGTGGAACTTACCATCCCTACCTTGTTGCTATTGCACCAATTCACACTAAGCGTTTCCAAACGCCTTTTATAATGCGCACAGCAAAGGAGTGGAACTCTCTGCCTGCGTCTGTATTTCCGAACGCTTACAACCCTAATCTCTTCAAAGTTAGAATGAACAGGCTCCTTCTGGGTAAGCTCGCTCCATCGTAGACTTTGTCTCTGTCATCTCTGACCAATACTATAGTCAAGAGCAAATCTACTTATCTAAAAACAAAAACTGTGTTGGGTATAACAGGGTGTAAATTTTTACGGTATATGTAAGTTCAAATCAAATCAAATCAAATCAAAAAGCATTTATTTCTTCAGCAAAAGTAACATGAACATAATTAGTGATTGGAGCCTCCCTTTAAGCAAAGTGATGCCTGTATTGGGAGACTCCGCTCTTTCATATCATCAATCAATACTACCTCCTCCTATATCTTTTCCAAAGATAATGAATCTGGTTTAAATAAACAGATGACACCTTTGCATACTGTATACTGTATCATACGTAGGCTTTGGTAAAACTGTGTCAGTTTACCTTGAGCTCCATCATGATCTTCTCCAGGTCCTGGTTGAGGGTGTTGATGATGTTCTTCTGCATCCTGAGGGTCGGCTGCACGCTGCTCAGCACAGTCGCGCGGTCTATTTCCATGACTCGGAACTGTGAACATTATGTCAACAACTAGTGTGTGCCAGCGGCTTCGCTTGCGTGATCCCCAGGGAACATACTCCCGAAATATATAACGTGTTTTCCTGCATATTTTCCGTTCCGGTGGGATATCCGGGATTAAAACTATTCTATGTCCTTGCTCGGGTTTCAAACTAGCTTTGTACAAAATTTCATCCAGATCGGTTCAGTGGTTTAGGCATGAAGAAGAGATAGACAGACAGACAAGAGTTACTTTCGCATTTATAATCTATACTAATAATATCCTACTAATTTTATAAATGCGAAAGTTTGACAGTAGGTATGTATGGATGTTTGTTACTCTTTCACGCAAATACTACTGAACCGATTACGATGAAATTTGTTATGTACGTAGCTGAAGACCCAGAATAACACAGGCTACTTTTTATCCCGGAGTTCCCGAGGGATCGGGATTTACACGGGAATAACGAGAATTTATACGCGGACTAAGTCGCGGTCGCGGGCGGCCTCTAGTATAATATTATAAAGCTGAAGAGTTTGTTTGTTTGAACGCGCTAATCTCAGGAACTACTGGTCGGATTTGAAAAAATTCTTTCAGTGTTAGATAGCCCATTTATCGAGGAAGGCTATAGGCTATATACCATTACGCTAAGACAAATAGGAGCGGAGCATTTATGGAAAATGTGACGCAGACGAAGTTGCGTGGGTCAGCTAGTATTAAATATATATAGTAGGGATTCCTCACGTAGAAATAAAAGACAGGTAAACAACACTTAGCACAGCACTTGAGAAAATATGGATATACTAGCTTTTGCCCGCGACTTCGTACGCGCATATCCCGTATTTTCCCGTTCCCGTAGGAATTTGGGAAATCCTCTCTTAGTTCCTCCTTTCCCCTTCTCCCTTTTTTTCGGGATGGGAAATCATCAAATGACTTCTCCCGCTCTGGGCGGAGCGGAAGGGAGTGTCAGACTTCTACTGACTAAAACTCATCCTTGTTCCTTCATTGCCCATTGTGTTCCGGAGCCGCGGTATCTCTTTCGAATAGTCCGGCAACTCCGGCAGGCGTCGGCCCTTTCGGGCTCCTCTGTGTGCTGACTCTCTTTGAGGCGCGCGTGGAACACGAACGCGCCGTCGACACGGCCTGTCGTCATAAGACGGACGGACGGTGAGCTATGGGCTAGCTCGCAAAGATCTTACTGCTACCCTACGATCCCCAAGGAAGCTACATGCCAAATTTTAGCTTTCTACGGCCAGTAGTTTCGGCTCTGCGTTGTCCGTCAGTCACTCATTAACGAAATAATTTTATATTATGTTAGAGTAGGAGCTCGTGGCTAAATGAGGAGCTCGTGGCTAAATAATAACAGTCGCACAGGTCGATCGAGGGTCGAGGTTCGAGGTTATTCAAAATTCAAAAAATTCAAAATTCAAAAGTCATTTATTCAAATTAGGCTGAGGGCCAGCACTTTTTGAACGTCATGTTTTACAAAAGACAGTCCCCCAAAACGCCCGCCCGTCACCACTTCCTAGTGTTTTAGCTGTGGAGAAGAAGTGGCCAACAAACTCCCCAGCAACACAACTGTCTGTTACGTTTTAGGAACTAGAATTTTACAATAATTAATATGCAAAGTAATCCAAAACTTCAAAATTCCTTCTAAAATTTACATGACACAAAAATAAATATATACATTATTTATCACTTGTTAGCTACTAGCACTATGACACTAAAACAAAATACACACTTAAGCAAGTGTTGACGTATGTGGATTTAAATAAGTATAAAAAAAATGACCTACATAGTCAGACAAATAAATAAAAAAAAAAGAAAATAAAAGAACAAATAAAATAAAATAAAAAAAATATAATATGAACACATATAACCTGTCATAAAACTACTATACTATCTACTTAAACACAAGGAACATAATAATTTGTCTTGCGTTCAACACAGCGACCAACTATTCTTATCGTCTAAATAATCATTAATAGAATAGTATGCCTTGGAACAGAGGTTAGATTTTACTTTTTCTTTAAATGAGTTAAAAGGCAGATCAAGATAAGAAATTGGAAGTCTATTGTATAAACGGATACCGAGCCCCACAAATGAATCATGGACCTTACGAAGTCGGTGTGTCGGTGTTAAGCAACGCTTGCCGAGGTTTGGTCTTTAACATAGGTACCGAGTTTTCTCCGAGCCTCGGAAAGCACGTTAAGGTCTAGTAGGCAGCCGCTCCATGTAAAATACTGGTGTTCCGCTGAATCCGGTTTGACTGGAAGCCAACACCAATGTAGTTGGGAAAAGGCTAGGCAGGCAGTATTGTATTTATTTCATTTTTTTTTTATACTGCTCCGATCGACGTCGTACCGTCAACGCCGGCTGTCACTGAAAACCAGCGCTGTGGCTCTGTCTCGCATACGAGTCCCAGCATTATGATGGCCGTTTTGCGCGGATTTGACGCATATACTCGTATCTTCTCAATTTTTCATGTATATTTAATTGTTATTTTTGGTATGCGTCATACTGGCCGCAAACAAACTCTTTTTCTTCATCTTCTTTCCTTTTCAGCCTTCGTAACTATACCATTTTTTTTCCTCATAGAAAAAACATGACATGTCGACCTTTGCCCAGCTATGGGACAGGATAGGTTGAGGAAAAAAAAAACAAGTGAAGGTTTAGGGACTACCCACACTTATGCAGCTCTCAGCTTATGCCCATAGAATACAACGATTTTGTATGGAGTCGACGCATCCGTTCAAATCTGAACGGGTGCGTCTCCATACAAAATCGTTGTCTATTCCGCGTCTATTCAGCTTTCGTGGCAAACAAGTATAAATTAATGAGGACAAATGTTTTATTAATCATGCGAGTACTATAGATAGAGTTCAGCACTGTTCTGCCGTTGCCGCCTTCTCATTCTTACGACGCTGTCCGCGGCTGATAGAAGCGGAATTGTATAAGTGTGACCAAAATCGTTCAGCGAAACGCGAATGGGGCATGGAGCTGAATGAATGTCAGTAATTCCTTAAAGAACAGTTACCTGTCTCTGCAACTTGGACAGTTCATCCTCCGCAATCTTCTCCATCTCCATATCATCAGCAGGAGCTATTAACACGGCCATTTTGAATTATTTCTTCTCCAACACTCTATGAATTGTTAATATTTAAACAACAGACTGACGATTGTTTGTTCAGCTGAATTTCAGTGACGTTGGATCGATACGGTCGCTCGGTTACGGACTACAAAACTATGTTGGTGTTTTGTTTAACATAATGTTATAACTGTATTCTTATAAGGGGTAGGGGCTACAGTTTTCCCAGGGTTGCGGAGTTTGTTTGAAAGAGTCACCGCGGCCCTGGAGCGCAAAGGGCATTAGGAGGAACACGGATGGGTTTTAGTCGGTAAGAGTCTGAGCCTTCTGCTTAGCCCAGAGCGGGAGGAGTCATTTGATGATTTCCATTCTAAAAAAAGTGCTATAGTTAGGTACTTCTCATTTCGCCTATCGCCGAATTACAACCTGGGGCCCGAGTCTGCTATTTTTATAAATTTGTCATTCCCACACGATCCCATTGTCATGACACTGTCATATTGCTAAAAGTTCGTAATCTGCTAAATTCATAATGGTCGATCATTGGTCGGTCAATGGCCGATCATTGGTCGGTCAGTGGCACGTCAATGGTCGCTTAATAGAATTGTGGTAGAATGACATTGCCGTATTGCCATTATTATAAAACCATTGTGGTAGAAATTATTATCGAAAAACGATTTTATTTATATTTAATTTTACATATTATTTATTAGTGTTATAAGCAATCTGAAGTAGTAAGAAGTTCGTAAACACCAAAAAACATTCTTGAGGCCACCGTAAATTACCACCTATTTAAAAGAGTTGTCTCGTTCCAATGGCAGGTCACTGATCAAAGGAACTGTCAAAATTTTTGCAGATTACCGCAAAGGTACGTCAGACATTCATCTGTCATTATGTACGAGATTACCATTCTATGCCAATTCTTTCAATGGAGTGTCAGTGGTTGATCATTGGAAAGTCATAATGACGCCATTATATTAGTAGATTACCAAACTTGTCGAAATCAACAATTTTGAAATCAATGATCGACCATTCTGACACTATTGTAAGTAGTTGTAATAGCAGACTTGAGGCCCTGGCATAAATCCAGCCTCCGGGCTACAACTGAAAAATTTCTGTTAGAAAAATACCTATATTTTTTCCTAGGACTGTTTGTAATCCTGGGCTGTTTCTCGACCTGGGTTTTCATAGTTCTGGGATCGTAGCATTTCATACAGGTGCGTTCGCGACCACAATATCAACGAAGTAGGTAGTTATGCAATTAATTGAAGGCAACTAGATTTTAATAATGACTAGCTGACGGCTTCGCCCACATGACGTTTTGGGGGGCGGGTGGGCGTTTTGGGGGACTGTCTTTTGTAAAACTTGACGTTCGAAAAGTGCTGGCCCTCAGCCTAATTTAAATAAATGAATTTTGAATTTTGACAAATTAATTATTATAGTAAAACCTTCCTTGAAAACCACTCTATCCATTCGTGAAAACAGCATGAAAATCGGTGCAGCAGTTTTTGAGTTTATCGCGAACAGACCGACAGACAGACGGACGCGGCGTAGGACTTTGTTTGATAAGTAATATGTAGTGATAGTGATAGTGATAGTGAAGTATAGATACCTACTTGTGGGATAAAGATAACAATATCCCTTCGTCACTGAGGGTTTCATAAATACCCTCAAGACGACCCGTCGCCGTCGCGTCTGCGTAATTCATTAACCCGTTAAGTACTTTTCTGCATAGTTTACAGGAGTACATTCAAAATCAAGAGGATCATCGGCAATGATAGGCTCGTCGAATTGAAGCTTCAAAGTCTTGAGCATCGACGCCGAGTTGCTGGCCTGTCGATGTTTCTATCGGTTGCATTTTGGCGAGTGTGCGACGGAATTGCATAATTTAATTCCGCCAAGCCCGTTCCATCATCGGAACACAAGACGTACGCCGACGCGCCACCGGTACATGGTGGACATCCCACCTATACTTACAAAACGTTTTGGGAATAAATTCATTGTGCGTACCTACAGCTAAGGAGTGGAAGTCCCTGCCTGAGTCTGTGTTTCCTGATAGCTACAACCTGAGTCTTTAAGTCAAGAGTGAATAGGTTCCTTCTAGGCAAGGCTAAGCGTGCTCCATCTTAAACCACATCATCGCTTAATCCACGCGCAATCAGAATGGTATGGAACTTTGTCAAAGTAAATCGAAATTTACAGTTTTTCTTCAAGGAGCGTAAGCAAAAATGTTCTGAATATTGATAATAAATTACTTTATATGATAGAATGTAGAAATAACTAATTTATTATCAATAATCATCTTTCATTTGCGCGCGGATTATACATCAGGTGAGATAGTGGTCAAACGTATGCCTATCAACAGTAAAAAAAAATAAACTGAAAATCTTGTTACTTCCATTTGGCAATTTTCCTTAACAGATTTTGAGCATGGCATTTCCAACGTATATAAAAGGTATACAAACTTCAATATCGAAATAGGCCGAAGACCCTAATTTTGGGACAGTAGGGTGCATCTTAGGTTCCGTGCTAGTTTAAGGCGGGGTTGCAGTACTTTTTAAGATTTTTGAACGTCTGAAAATCTAATTAATTATGAGTTTTTTAATAAATAAAAATCATTACATAAAAATTGAACATCGAACAATCGCGTTTCTATCTTTACGATTTACTTGAGGGTTCAAGTAAATCGTAAAGATAGAAACGCGATTTAGAATGATTGGCTCGATACTTTTTTTATCAAACATGACAATAAATTACAATTTTAAACGTGTACTGCTAAGAGATTTTATCACGAATAAATATAAAAGTTATATCGATAGATAGAGCTTTTTATTTTGAAGTAAATGTTGAAACCATATTGTATTATTTATTTATCAGTTTTCGCCAAGAAGAAAAAACAATCAAAATTTAGGCATTATTTCGCCCGCCGGACAGTCGCTGTTGTTCGTCAAAACACGCAGTACTGCAACCTCGCCTTAACTTAGGCTAGTTTCCATCATCCACAAATTGCAAAACTATTTAGTCCGTCAGTTAGAGTATTGGAAAATAATGGACACGTATTTTTTGTTTTTGTAAATCAATGAATATTGACAAAGATAAAACGCATCAAAACTCGAGAGTGGGGGCTTGACGTCACGACCCGCTAAAAATTATGCCAGGGCGTGACGTATTGGGAATTATAAAAGCGTCGTAACTTCGTCAATTTTGGTTTCCGTAACAAAAGAAAAAATACGGGTCAAATATTTTTTGATAATCTAACTGACGGACTAATTAGATTTTTTACAAGACACAAGCCTATTCTAATAGGCTTGTTGTTACTTATACGAAGACTCTAGTCTTCGTATAAGTAAAAAAAATATGAAAATATATTTATAACATCAAATTTTATCTGATATTTGACCCTATCTCCTTTATATGTACTTATAAGAAGAATCAAGGTGTGCGGAAATATATAACCTTTTTTACGACAACTTTAATTTAATTTGCCCAAGAAACTCAATCCGTGGGCATATTTTTCTCAGGGCTACTCAATACATAACTCAAGGTTTACTTTTTACGAAAATTAAACTGGTTTATTTTAGACGCGAATTTTTATAGAATCACTATGAGATCATTTCCTGACGTTTAATAACAATAAAAATAAATGTTTCGACATTTTGTTTGACCACTCTCTTTGTATCACCTTGATGAGGTGTTGCTGTCCTTGTCTGGCTTGTGTGTTCGGTGTTACCTTTCTGCTGCGGTCTCGCTCTGACGCACGTGTTGATTTACACCAAAGATTAAGTAGATTGGAGACAGGTTTTTATGAGACGCTGTTGTTTCTACATACTCGGGCGGTTTTTAACGTTGTGAGTGTTTTGTGAGATATGAAGTGGTAAATGCAGTGCATGCATTCATGCTTTGATTTGATTAAAACTAATTTTTGCCAGCGGTTTCGCGCCTCTTTGAATGTCGGAAGTTATCCCAAAGGTCATAAACTCCCGGGATAAAAAGTATCCTATGTGCTATTTCAAATTTTAATATAACTAGCTGATGCCCCCGGCTTCGCCTGCTTGACAAATTATATACTAAAAACCTTCCTCGAGAACCACTATCTTTTAGTGAAAACAGCATGAAAATTGGTGCAGTAGTTTTTGAGTTTATCGCGAAAAGACTGACAGACAGACGGCGGAGGGCTTTGTTTTATAATATGTAGTGATAGTGATCTAAAAAATCCCTGCTTAGCAATAGAACACAAGTTTGTCACTTTTGTGACTACTATTAGGTACTAATTTATTCATGGTTATCCAAGCTTGCTGATATGCTGTTTTATTACTATGTAGCTAATTAATACGACTTTCCATAGCTTTCATCGTTCTTGATAATTAGTCTTATCTTGTCATCACTAATTACATTTATCACTAGTTGTACAACACACTTGACTTGATGACTTCCAATGACTTAATCAAGCAATAAATTAATATTAACTCACTGCTCAGAAACTTCTACCTCTCTGCGCGAAGTTTCTTGAATACTTATTTTATTTTATGTGAAGTTTAGTTCTGGTTTTCGATATCAGCACAGTTACACTGATGCACTGAAATAATTCGAGTTGGTTCCTTTAATTTGGCGATCCTATTTTTAATTTGGAAAAATTTTTTGAAGCCAAATCATATTATTTCATGTACTCTCGTTAGGTAAAACAAAAATAAATTCACAATAATATTTTCGTTTCTGCCTTCCGCCACCTCTGACCGCTTCCATAGTCTTTGCCCGTCGCGGGCTGTTCTACCTCGAAGGTTTCGCGGGAAGTCTGTTGTGTCCGCTCCGTTGTCGAGGTAACATCTGTGCCGCGCGCCCGCGAGTGTATCGATATAACAGTGCAGTGTTTTGAGTGCCAGTGAGACGGAAATGCTACTACTGTGATACAACAAACCTTATAATGGCATTAAAAAAGGATTTCGACATAAACAAGACCATTTTCAAAATAAAACTGCCCAAAACCACCAAGTTCCAGCAGGCCATCGACAAAATCTTCAAAAAGAACAACTACACGAAAATAGTGCAAAGTTAGTTCCCACTAGTTGTTAAAACAGACTCGTCAGATTAAATGGCCGGTGAAGTTAGTGCTAATATTTGTAGAAGTAGAAAACATAACACTGAACGAGAACCACCGGATCGCAACAAGTCTCCCAACTTTATAACTGACGAAACTGAGTTTGTGGGCAAAGGAGACATAAGGACATCTACACCGATTAACAAGCATAGAAGGAGTAGGAGTAAAAGTGCTACGAGGAAGACTCCTGTACCTCTGAGCTTTTCAGACGAACATTTTATTGAGGACTTAGAAGCGTATGTTAGGGAAATGTCCGCGACAAGGCAGTCAACAGGGACGATGGATGCGGGGCAGGAACAGGACTTGTGGGCTCAGCTGCAGCAGAAGGAGTCAGATCTCCTGCTCGCCGCAGAACTGGGAAAGGCCCTTCTAGACAAGAACGAGGAGTTGAAGAAAGAACAGGAGCGCGTGACGGAAGAGTACTCCAAAAAAGTTGAGGTGAGTCAATCAATTTCACTGTTTGTTACTGATTCAAGCACGCGACGTGCACTGATATTTTTGCGGTCGTTCAACATTACCTACGTACCACAGTCGATTTTCAACTTTGATTCGGTCTTGATAAGGTTTAATTGTGTTTTTGTTGAGGTTGTTCTATTTTTTAGAAAGACTGGCCGGTGTGCGGTTGTCGAAATTGTGCAATTTAAACTCTTTGTTTATGTCCTTTCATTTGCTGACGTTGCTTATGATGTATTAGACTATTAGGGAGTGAAGCAAATATTTTGGAGTTATTGGATCACTTTCATTTTGTTGGATAAGTTTTGTGTTATTTTCATCTTTATCCGAACCATAATACGAGAAATATAAGCGTTATCATCTGCCTAGCCGTTTCCCAAGTATGTTGGAGTTGGCTTCCAGTCAAACCGGATTCAGCTGGATACCAGTGCTTTACGTGAAGCGGCTGCCTACCAGACCTCCACAACCCATTAACTGGGTAATTTAATACTTCTTGGCAAGACCGGAGTAAGATTTACTGGCTTCTGCCAATCCTTAACTGACAACTGACAATCCGTAAATGACAGCCGGTACCAACGGCTTAACGTGCTTTCCGAGGCACGGAGGAAACTCGGTATGTCAAAATGGTCACCCATCCACAGACCTTGGCAAGCATAGCTTAACCTTAAAGAGCGACCCGTGCGGCTGGTATTATTTGGCCACAAGCTCCTCTGATGCGATTATGCTCGAGAACATAAAAGTACCTTGGTATACATTGGAAATCACAGCATCGAATGTTTGCAATATGCATGTTTTTGAGTCCTCATGACCATAGCTGCAATAAATAAAGTTTTAATGGTAATGAATCTAAAATATTATGCAAATTTAGCAATTTCCGATTGCCAGAAGTCATTATGCCTTTTTTATGGCACACATTTAGCAATCACGTAAAAAATGTCAGCAGAATTCTTGTCGAATCGACAAATATTGAGCACTATCTGACCCACTACTTCGTCCGCGTCACATTCTTCATTAATGCTCCACTCCTATTGGTCTTAGCGTGATGTTATACAGCTTTTATCCTTCCTCGATAAATGGGCTATCCAACACTAAAAGATTTTTAAAATTCGAACCAGGAGTTCTTGAGATAAGCGCATTAAACCAATCAAATTAACTCTTCAGCTTTATAATATTAGTATAGATTTTACGTAAGAACTGCTACCTGTATGTTTCGTAAAGCCAAACCATTTACTTATTAATTACCGAAAATTATATTAATATGCAATTATTGACTTTCGTAAAGTTACCAATAATTATAATCAAAGCAAATTGTCATTCGAGCATTCGGTCTCCTTTTACCTGAAGAAAATGTTCGTTTTGTAATTGGTACAGTATTTTATTAGTTTCGAAGTTAAATGTTCATAAGCTTATTATATTTCAATATAGGTACATAGGTAAATAGTTTGTTGTAATAAATCTAAAACAATAGAATTTAAAATGTTATTGGACGATAAACTAAATTATTGCACCACGTGTACGTTAGGTATATTGGAAAGTATGCAAACTTTGCATTGCACTACTGTGCATGGCAAACGATATGGAGTCTTTAAATCATTTGCTTTAAAACGGTAACTATTCATAATCAGTATACAAGGAAAATGTTCCTGAAAAAGCGATCTGAAAGCCAATTATTCTACTAATTTATTAACAAATTTCGCATTCGCATGTTAATCGCAAACTGTCAAAAAAGCCTTAATTTCCGTACATTTTTGACAGATTGCGAATGAGATGCGAATGTGGAAACTAGTGAAATTGGCACTTAATTATTAGTTAATGTCCAATTCTTTTGTAGATATTTTTTAACTACGACAACTTTTGTTTTTTTATGAGGCTGGTGATATAAATACAAAATAAAATGGTTTAATTGAAATAAATGCTTGAATTTTTAATTTTGAGTTTCTGAGATTAGCGCGTTCAACCAAACAAACAAACAAACTCTTCTGCTTTATAATATTAAGTATAGATTTGGCGAGATGAAAAGTTGGTTACATGAAAAATCGGAAAACTACCGGGACATAACTAAACGCAAGCCCAGTCGTGCTTGACGTAAACCACAAACAAGAACCTACGGCTCAATTATATCGATATTTATTTATAAAACTAAGATTACGGCTCTTATGAATCAGACAATTAACATTTTTACAAATGGCAGAACAGTCACGATTATTTATTTTTATAATGATTTGATCACGTTTTACTTGGGCGAGTCGATTTTCATACTTTATTTATGACGAATAACGAGAAAATGCGGATGAGTTAGGTATTCTTATCTATGGATTGATTAGATGAAAACTTGCTATTTTGCACATATTCCATCATGACAATTTACGTTGTTTGTTATCGAACTCGTCCAAAACGTTTTGATCGATTTTTAGGGTTCCGTACCCAAAGGGTAAAAACGGGGCCCTATTACTAAGACTTCGCTGTCTGTCTGTCTGTTTGTCACCAGGCTGTACCTATCTCAAGAACCGCGTTAGGTAGGCAGTTGAAATTTTCACAGATAATATATAACCGCAGATATTGTATTATTTTTACTAGTCCTAATGTGTGTCTCATAGTTGGGCAAAGACCTCCTCTTTCTTCTTTTATAATTCTCAATCTTGTGCGATCTTTGGCCAAATTTGAGCCGCAAACGTGATCAGATCATAGATTAAGTATCTATTTATCTATACTTCTATACTAATATTATAAAGCAGAAGAGTTTGTTTGTTTGGTTGAACGCGCTAATCTCAGGAACTACTGGTCCGATGAAAAATTCTTTCAGTGTTAGATAGCCCATTTATCGAGAAAGGCTATAGATCATCAGATATATCATTACGCTATGCGGACGAAGTAGCGGGCAGAAGCTAGTAATAAATACATATAAATATATTAATTAAAATTTTGATGAAACCTGTGTGATAAATGAAAGTATGGTCATGGTTATCAGGGACATTAAGTCATTATTTTCTCGTTAACCTCTTAACGGCTATAACGAGTGCGTCATAGCATTAGACTCATACCAACACTCGATTGGAGTACTGGTATACATAGCTTAAGGTTAGCATAGACTGCCAGAGTTAATGGAATTGTTTGAAAGAGTCACCGCGGCCCTGGAACGCAAAGGGCATTAGGAGGAACACGGATGGGTTGAAGTCAGTAAGAGTCTGTTGCTCCTTTCTTCTCCACCAAGAGCGGGAGGAGTCATTTGATGATTTGAAGATTTCCCATAAAATTAGGTTACCATTTTCAGTAAGTCTTGCGAGGAGCTCGTAGCTATACAATAAAAAGCCGCACGGGTCGATCTTCAAGGTTTAAACAACGCTTGCCAAGGTTGGTCTGTGGATGGGGGTCATCTTAACATACCGAGTTTCCTCCGTGCCTCGGAAAGCACGTTAAGCCGTTGGTCCCGGCTGTCATTTGTAGATCTTTGGCAGTCGTTACGGATAGCCAGAAGCTAGGTTAATCTGACTCCAGTATTTCCATGAAGTACCGTGTTTACCCAGTTAAAGGGCTGCGGAGGTCTGGTTGGCAGCCGCTTCACGTAAAATACTGGTACTCAGCTAAATCTTTTATTTCAAATAGACATGTTTACAGGCACTTTTGAATAGTCAAGGTCAGTCAGTCAAATAGATGAAGCTAATTCTGCCGCGCTAGCGACAAGAGCAGCAAGTTGTTCTGCAACAAAGCAAACTCACCAACCATATCCCCAGCGCGGCAGTTGCACGTTCCAAAGTGTAGATTCTATGGAGAAGAACGTGCAAGAAACTCCATCCTTAAACCGGCTTCAAGATTGACTATTATATGTCATTTTTCTTCTAAAACATAATACAATACGTTTCAGAAATACCAACGTCAGTCACCACTGTTATCATTTTTTTATCATTATCGTGTTGTTATTATCTTATCACAGTATTGATACATCGGTATCACATCGAGATGTACCGCTGTGTACCAAGGTGATATCCGTGCAAGATGCGGAGATGAGATCGTGAGATCGAATTGGAATTCATCATATTTATACTAACACTAGCTGACCTGCGCTACTTCGTCTGCGTCACATTTTCCATTAATGCTCGGCTCCTTTTAGTCTTAGCGTGATGATATGTAGCCTATATCCTTCCTCGATACATGGGCTATCTTATACTGAAAGAATTTGTCAAATCGGACCAGTAGTTCCTGAGATTACCCCCTACATACAAACTTACAAACATACAAACTTACAAACTTACAAACTTACAAACAAATTTTACCTCTTTATAATATTAGTATAGACTAGCTGACCCGCGCAACTTCTTTTGCGTCACATTTTCCATTAATGTTCCGCTCTTATTTGTCTAAACGTGATGATATATGCCTATAAGCTTCCTCGATAAATGGGCTATCTAACACTGAAAGAATTTTTCAAATCGGACCAGTAGTTATAATATAATAGACTAGTACTAACATGGTTGAAGTAGAAGCAACCATGTGAATAAGACTGATGTGCTATTGCGGTTGAACTCCAACTAGTTGCTGCCGAGGCTAGCATAAGCAGGTCTTCATGTTCCCAGAGCATTGGGTTGTCCCCACTGTTAAAACCCAACAATAGCCCAGCCGGTAGCATCAATAAAATAAATTAGTCGCCTGCCCTTGGTCCGCTATTACATCATTATGTTTATATTCCTCTATAAAAATTATATGGACCATCTGGTCAGTCGTCACCTTGACCGTCAAAGTCGCTCGTGGGTGTCAGATAGTCAGATTAATGGATTACTGCTGTCAATAGTGACTGAAAGACTGAATTCATATCGAAAAGTTGTCCAATTGCACCGAATCTACTGCTTTTGTAGTTATGAGACGAGCGGATTGCACCAATGAAATTGATCGCAATCAAGCTGCGTTCAAGAATTGTCAGTGTCAATATTCCATAGAAAATAATGACACTGACAGTTCATAATTTTTTTTTTTTTTTAATATAAAACTTGGAAACTCTTGGCCCAAATCTCACCTGATGGAAAGTGATGATTAGGCCGAAGATGGAAGCGAGTTTCACCCGGAATCCTCTTAAACAGAGGAACTGGCTATCATACCTCTAACTGCCGGAACACAACAATGCTGTTAACATTGTTGTTATGGCGACAGACTTAGACATGATGGTGGTAGCTTGCCAGGCGGACTTAGAAGAAGTCCTACCACCAACCAAACCGAGCAAAAAATTTGCCCCTGCTTGGAATCGAACCCGGGACCTATGGGTCTGAATCAGGTGGTATAAAGTATAACCACTAGACCACGGAGGCGGTTAGTGTCACCTGTTTAGCACCACCCGGGGACCACGTGTAGGGATTCGCTGAAGGGTATTCTCCTACGGACGCGGGTGACTCGGCCCCCAAATGTGATTCATATGCTGTTTTTTTTTTATACTTACCTAATCAACATTCGTCAACACTTGCTTAAGTGTGTATTTTGTTTTAGTGTCATAGTGTGCTAGCTGACAAATGATAACTATTTTTTTTTTGTTGTGTCATGAATTAATTACTTTGCATACTAATTATTGTAAAATTATAGTTCCTAAAACGTAACAGACAGTTGTGTTGCTGGGGAGTTTGTTGGCCACTTCTTCTCCACAGCAAAAACACTAGGAAGTGGTGACGGGCGGGCGTTTTGAGGGACTGTCTTTTGTAAAACTTGACGTTCAGAGAGTGTTGGCTCTCAGCCTAATTTGAATAAATGACTTTTGAATTTTAGAATTTTGATCGCGTTCCGTTTCAGATTGATGAAATCCGCACTAAGTGAGACGCCAATAGAAACCCTGAGCGTAAGGGGCCAGTGTCAAGTTTTTGGGAATAGGTTGATCATTCTTGCAGTTTGTTAGAGTTAGAGCCTATCACATGGCGTATTTTTAACGCGCCGACGACACACGTTTTACTAAAGCCGGCTCGCGCGAACGGCGGCGTCGTTGACCAAACAGCAGTATTGTCTGCGCCTCAATTTCATTTTCAGCACGTTAACGCGCGTCATCTGCTCGTCAGCGCGTTAAAAAAAAAAACCGTGTGAAAAGATAAAAAGCAGTCAAGAATTAAGATTTTCTTTGTTGAGAATTTCAGGGAAATAAGTAATACGTTCAGCAGGAAAACTGTGCATAAGGCTGCGTTTCCACCAGAGATGAGCGCGGGATGTGTTTGTTAAGAACCCACAGAATCGCTTGCGCTGAGCGAGGCTAGGTAAATTAAGCGATTCTATTGGTCCTTTAACACATCCGTCGCTACGCATCCTTGCACATCTCTGGTGGAAACGCAGCCTTACGGCCTCAGAAATGAGTACTTACTTACCTAGTTATACATAAAATGTGTCTGATGTGAAACGATATAAATGGTTGCACATTGTAGAATTTTATCTAGAAAACTGCAATGCAGATAAGTTGACATTCCACAATTTTCCATCGTTGGTGTAATGGTTTAGAAATATCAACCTTATGCAATCTATGTAGACTTACTTTCCGATTCATCGTGCTTTTCCATAAAATCGCATTCCTGAACTCACTGCTGTCTCAACTCTGTTTCTAGATCCGTTACTGGTAAACAATGACACCTGACTTAGATCCCATACATGCATAAAAATTGTACTTTCAGAATTTATTTCAGAGAAACTACCTATTGTGGAAACTGGAATATCCTTAAACTAAATATGGACGGCACAGTTGGCATTGTGATAAGCTAGACTAACAAATATTTGTATGTCCTACAGATAGATGTTTTTTTTATATTAAAAAAAATATCGTTGTTCCACACTAAGAATTTTTCCTGTATCGTGGGTGCGATTACAAACATACAAAGACACATACTCAAACAGTCAGACCCCGAAAAACGACCTGTAAGCTATACAAATATTTGTTCCGTGCGGGAATCGAACCCACGACACGCTACGCAGCAGCCGATCGCTCAACCACTGCGCCAACCGTGCCGCCCGTGCGTGCTTTGTCTGGGTCTGGCAGTTTGTGTATGTGAGTTTGTATATTTTGACCGGTGAACGCACCAACAGTTCAGGAGGATTTCCTAGTGTGGGACAATGTTTATAAAAAAATATCCAAAGACATACATCATCCGCAATAGACTTGGAACTTCCTTATCAGAGTCTGTGTTCCCCGCATGGCTGTGACTTCGGAACCTTCAAATCTAGACTGAACAGTATGATGTTTTAAGACCAGGTGAAGCTCCATCATCGACTATATTTTTTTTTTTACTTTTGACAGGCACGCGTTTGACCACTATCTCACCTGATGGTAAGCTATGATGCGGTCTAATATCGTCCCTAACGACCTTAGTCATCAGTTGAGATATAGACACCCATCATGAACCTATCCCATGTAAAAAAGTTAAGCATCAAAAAAGCCGAGACATGTTAACAAGGATAATAATTAACCCAATATTTCCAAGAACTTAAAAAGGCAATATTTACTCGTACTCCTAATAGGAACTCGTAGTTAGGAACCCAAATTACACATTAAAAGAAAGATGTTTACACCCAAAGTTAATCTACATGACAATAGACGAATCCTTGTTACAAAAGCCCCTTCTTACTGCTGTGGCTACCTTCGAACAGATGAGAACAGTTTTTGTGCTACCTGCTTTTCTTTGAAGTCACCTTTTGTGTAGTTTTTTCCACCTTACCGCCTGCAAAGGTTGATGAATCAATTAGAGAGTGCCTTTTCTTGTGTTTGTGCGTTGCGGGATCCCAGATCCCACCCGCTATGTTCAATTGGGCAGAATTTGCTGTAGCCATCATCACTTCATGAATGAAAGTGGGAATATGATTTTTACAATGTGCTTTCATTAGTGCTCAATTAGCAATTTTTTAACTATTGATAATAGGCGTCCGTTTGACCACATAGGTATCTCATCTGATGGAAGGCGATGATACGGTCGAAGATGGTCAATATGCATTCTTGACTTTCTGACCTTGTTGCAGCTATCGGGAAACACAGACTCCGGCAAGAAATTTCACGCACAATGAAGACATTTTAGGCAGGTGATGCTTTAGATGGGTAGAAAAGTTTTAAAAAACCTTAAGAGCAATATTTGTGGAGTATCTCGTCCATAAAGTGACGATTTTGTGGCTAAACTGGAAGCTAGACAGGTAAACATATTAATCAAGAGAAACATGGGGTTCAGTACTAAAAGGAACATGGGGATGGGTTTCTAAATCCTTCCTACTTATCTGACTAATATTATAAATGCAAAAGTTTCACGTCAGAACGCCTGGAAGGATCTTCATGAAATTTGGCACAGAAGTAAATTATAGCCTGGAATTACACATAGGCTAGTTTTTGTCCCGGGATAATAATGTTCCCTAGGGATCACGCGGCCGAAGCCACTAGCAGAAGCTAGAAATGATTAAAATAAACCGATCCTAGACAAACATGAAGCTTCACGTTTTCGCTCCAAATGTCAGGAGTAACCTACTAAACTAACAATAACCTTATATACACGATACTGACAGCCGAGTCATTGTTCACAATAACCAGGTCAATAAGCTTGCCGAATCGGGCGCGGCTAGACGGGCATTGTACACTTTAACCTGAATAGCTGTTATCTTCGGAGATGTTAATCTGTTGGTAACTACTTATCTATACTATATACTATATACTATAATATTATAACGCAGAAGAGTTTGTTTGTTTGTTTATTTGTTTGGTTGAACGCGCTAATCTCAGGAACTACTGGTCGGATTTGAAAAATTCTTTCAGTGTTAGATAGCCCATTTATCGAGGAAGGCTATAGGCTATATATCATCACGCTGAGACAAATAGGAGCGGAGCAGTAATGGAAAATGTGACGCAGACGAAGTTGCGCGGGTCAGCTAGTACACTATAATTTGTGTTAGTTGTGGTTAGATAGTATTATTTTTTTTAGGATTCGTAGAAATGACTCTTCCTACTCCTGGTGGAGCGGAAGGGAGTGCCAGACTCTTACTGACTAAAACCCATCCGTGTTCCTCCTAATGCCCTTTGTGTTCCAGGGCCGCGGTGACTCTTTCGAGCAAATTTCGCAACCGTAGTGTTAGATGGAATAGGAATAGCACGTCGATCTTTGACGTTAAGCGACGCTTGCCGAGATCGGTTTGTAGATGGGTGTCCATCCATTATGAACTGAGATTCCTCCGTACCACGGAAAGCCATTGGTCTTATCATTTGCATAGTCAGAAGCCATTAAATCTGTCATAAGTCGTACTTGACCAGGGCGTTTAAGAAAGCCACTAGCAGAATCAGAAAGCAGGTCCGATACCCGTCACTGTCAATTTTTCCCAATCAACCTTGAACCTAATGCAATAGTGACAACCGACTTCCAAATAAAAATAACTTTAATTTCGGAAGTCGGTGTTTTTGTTAGTTTCTTCGTATTTTGACACCGACTTCCTTCTTTTTAGTGGTACCCCACACTTAACAACACCACTGCAAAATCGCAGAAAAGCAAAATACGCAATTTCTTTAATTTAGATGACATAAAACCATCATCCAAGTAAACGAATTTCAACTATTTAGATTTAAAATCCAAACTTCGTAACCGATTTTGATAAAATTTAAATGCGACCAATCTGCAAGTATTATCCTTTCCGATAAAACAATATTTTTTCAAATCGGTTCATAATTGACGGAGTTATGAGGTGACAAAAATAAACAATAAAAATACAACCGAATTGAGAACCTCCTCCTTTTTGGGAAGTCGGTTAATAAAGATGAAAATTGAAATGCCAGGCTAGGTTACTTTCGGGCCTGTGGACGGCGAGCTATGGGTGGCTCGCCGTCCGTCCGTCTAGTGACGACAGGCCGTGTCGACGGCGCGTTAGTGTTCCACGCGCGCCTCAAAGAGAGTCAGCAACACAGAGGGGCCCGAAAGGGCCGACGCCTGCCGGAGTCGCGGGATTATTCGCAAGAGACACCGTGGCTCCGGAACACAAAGGGCAATGAAGGAACATGGATGGGTTTTAGTCAGTAGAAGTCTGACACTCCCTCCCGCTACACCCAGAGCGGGAGGAGTCATATTGGATGATTTCCCATCCTTAAAAAAAAAAAAAAAGGCTAGGTTACTTTAATATTGCAACGCATTCAGTGTGGGTATCATACTCACAATATGATCACCAAGCGTATCCTTTACTATACAATCACCTTGCCTTTAGATAGCTATCAGGAAACAATTAATTAAAAATAATTAATAGTCTCTATGCAATAACGAGGCAATAAATCTTTAGTATGATAAGATCAATTGATTGAGGCACAGCTCGTGGCTGAATGCATATAGACAGAGATCTTGAGATTTAGCCAGAGTTGCTGACTTCAGACCTTGGATCAATCTACTAAGTCTATCGCAGTCACTTCTAATTTTATACTAGCTGACTAAGCAAGGAGACGGAATCCTCGTGCCCCGGCCGCCGCAACAGAAGCAAACGCCCCGGGCGTCGGGAGTCGCAGGGCGATTCCCGGCCACCGTGGGCGTGGGCCTGCGGACGGTGAGCATTGGGTGGTTCGCCATCTGATCAGAACCAAGCCAGGGTTTTTTTTTAAAGAATAGAAAATCATCAAATGTCTCCTCCCGCTTTGGGCGAAGCAGAATAGAGACAGACTCTTGCTGACCCATCTGTTCCAGGGCCGCGGTAACTCTTTCGAACGCATTCCGCAACCCTTGCAGGAACTGAAGTCACATCCAAACCTACTCGCGTTCTTTTGCAGTTCACTCATTCAGTTTCTCGGTAACTATTAAGTTAAATAAAAGTCGCTTCAAGTTTCATATTGATGTAGTTAAACTTGAAACGAGTGTCCACATTGAAGGATAATAGCTAGATCAATATAGATAACCTAAACACTTAAATACCCTGTAGGTACTCGTATATACTATAACAGTTACCTAGATAAAGTGTTTGTAACCAATATGAGTAATACATGAGTCATGGCGTAAAAATTAACTCAATAACTATGTACTGTACAGTGTTGCCAAACATGAAAATACTTTCATCACACGATAATATTAATTACTTATTCACTGATTACAGCTAATTGGGTAATTTCCCCCGTAGATATCGGGCTTCCATTGTCGAAAATATGTTATGTGTGCTAAGCTAAGGTCATATCCTTAATGGTTGTTTTTTATTTGAGATGGGTTTGCTCTTCACTCTAGCCTAGGTCAGAGATGACAGAGACAAAATCTACGATGGAGCGAGCTTACCCAGAAGTAGCCTGTTCACTGTAAATGTGAAAAGATTAGGGTTGTAAGCGTTCGGAAACACAGACTCAGGCACAGAGTTCCACTCCCTTGCTGTGCGTATTATGAAAGACGCTTGGAAACGCTTAGTGCGAATTGGTGGAATAGCAACAAGGTAGGGATGGTAGTAAGTTGCAGTTAAGTTGGTTATTTTCCTCGGACGGGCCAAGAGCCATGCCATTAACAACTAAATATGAAGAAGGACATGCCGTTTACTATTAAATCAAAGTGCTCCTCAGTAACATACCCACGATGTATATTCTATAGACCATCTTGATCCTTTAGATACCCCGCAGCGTGTGTTCCAGAAGCTTAAACTCTGTAGTCAGCAGTGGACGTATATCGACAGAAATTCTGCTGATGACGATTGCACAAGTCTGGAACCTCCGTTTTGTGGTTCAAGCTAAAAATATGCTGAAACGTAAACTAGAGTTGGAATTAAAATCTATTAATTTTAGTAAAAGCAAAAAAGAACCATGTTCGTCCGGTAGCTAAATGAGCAAGAACGTGGATCAGGTGGCCATAGAATCGCGACAACTGGCTAAAGAAAAGCCAAAGCCTAGTAGGGAGGGGGGGACGAAGATCAGAGCTAGGTGCCTAGAATAGACGGCTATGAATAATGATGATGAAGAAGAAGAAGAAAAGAGAACAATGCAGTGTGAAGCCTGTGTTGGTTGTTTTAAGAAAATGCCAATGCATTGCCGATTTGCCGTTAAAAACATCACGTTTGAGGTTAAAAACACAAATACACACAAGTCTTTTAACTTCGCTGAGAGAGCCGACAGACTATTTACCGTTAACGTGAATCATGCTCCGACAAAGCCTAACTTGGCTTTATTAAATACGAATTATAAAATTGCTTCGTCTGCGAAGGTCGAAAATTCAGGCCAGAGTTTTAAATGTAAAATAAATGCAGTTTTATGTATAAATAGCTTAGCAATAAGCCTCAAGGAATTAGTGATAACTAAAATTAAGTTTTTCAGACAAGAAACTGTTGAGTCCCATAAAGCTATCTTTTGGTGAATAAATACCAATCTTATGAAAAATTGGGAGTCTATGTTAAGAACAAGTCTCTATTATACTTAGATAATTCTTACTATTAATAAAGAAGATAGTATTAGAGTGTTTGATGAAAAGAAAACTGATTTATATGATTATCAAGATATAATTAATAAAAATATTAAAGGTTAGTTGCTCCGAAAAGATTAATACATTGACACAACTTGCATTATCAGCTGACTCATTATAAAAGGTTCAACTGAAAATAAAATAACATTTGAAGGCCAGCAACCACTCACTGGTCTTTAGGAAGCAGGTAAACGATTTTGTGATTTACTCCTGCAACTTCACCAACAACCTTGTCATCATTTTTTCGTACAGCAGTTGCTTTTCTCATTATCCTAGCGGGTTTTACAGCCACATTTATGTTAAACACATGTATTCCATAATTAAAATTTGTAATGTTATTTTTCTTTGTAACATTGGAGTCCGAACGTAGTCCACCTTAGCCTTACCCATGTTCATGTGTGTCCATACTGTCCATTCTTCTTCATATTGTGTGGGCAGTAACACGCTACAAAACGAACACGCTAAAACACAAACATGCAGACAATCACGAGACACCGCAATGCTGCCAGACCAATATGTATCAAATCTCAACACGTTACCATACTGCCATTGGATCGAAACACGTTAAACTTGCCTCAGCATGATCGCTTGACCCGTGGACCGGTGCGACCGGTTCCACATTACGGTAGCCCTTGCTCGCTCGCAAGCACTTCCTGGAGATGTGTGCAGATTTACCAATTGGTTCTACGTTGCTGTTTATTTATACTGTGGTTGTCCTGGAGGCTTGCTTTTTATTTGTGGTGTGGTTGTCATGGGTGCAGTAAATAGGTGGTTTTATTGTTGTTTGCTACAGAAAAAGACAGTTTCCGGCAAATGCAAGACAGTTTCCGGCTTTACGCCGGAAACTGTCTTGCATTCTTTGAAAATGCTGGAAATTTAAGTCCGTTGTCGCCTGCATCATTGCTTGTCATTGGTTGAAATAGTTGTCTAGCGCGGGCCCACGGAACAGAAAAAACAGCGCGGGCCTATCAACTGTAAGATAAAAATATCATCTTTACTAATATTATAAAGCTGAAGAGTTTGTTTGTTTGCTTGAACACGCTAATCTCAGGAACTGCTGGTCCGAATTGAAAAATTGTTTCATTGTTAGATAGCCCTTTTATCGAGGAAGGCTATAAGCTATAAATTATCACGGTAAAAGGAGCGGAGCGTTAGTGGAAATGTGACGCAGACGAAGCTGCGCGGGTCAGCTAGTTTGATTTAAAAACCAACTGTTACAGTCAAGTAAAACTATACCAGATACGCTAAGCAATTTTGCGTTGTCAAAAATTTAAAAAACCAACGAAAGAATTTGAATAACTAACGATGTTTATGCAGTCGTAACCCATAACCTCAATAGCTGGAGAATTTTATGAGTCGGAAGTCAAACGCTTCTGAATTCGACCACCATACTTTAATATGTAACACATCATATAACTTTCAAAGCACTCCAAGACAATTATACCCACGCACTATGCTACCAAGATATTTGGCAACAACCAGCTTTGATAACTACGGAAGCAAAACACGTAACAATCAGAATTCACCATAGTAACATTATAGTCAGTCAAACTATAGTTATTAACGATGGGTTTTGAGGTCATTCGACCGTATGGGTAAGAATTATGGCGTTTTTAACCTCTAGATTAAACCCGCGGCTATGCGAGATTGCTTTGAATATGTAACTAAGTATAACATCTGATAAGAAGGTTGGTTTTATTGTTTTATGACCTTATGTAGATTGCAAGAAGGTTTTAGTTGATTTTAGGGGGCAAAAACGTGCTTAAAAGTATCAGGAGGGCTGACCCAAAATAAGGGAAAAGCCAGGGGATTGACTGGTTTTTTTAAATACAAAACGGGAAAACTCTTGGACCAAATCTCACCTGGTGGAAAGTGATGATTAGGCCGAAGATGGAAGCGAGATTTACCCGGAATCTTCTAACATAGAGGAACTGGGTATCATACCTCTAATTGCCGGAACACAACAATGTTGTTAACATTGTTGTTATGGCGACAGACTTAGACAAGATGGTGGTAGCTTGCTAGGCGGACTTAGAACAAGTCCTACCACCAACCAAACCGAGCAAAAAATTTGCCCCCGCTGGGAATAGACCCGGGACCTCTGGGTCTGAATCTGGTGCGGTTAGTGTTACCTGTTTAGCACCAACAGGGGACCACGTGTAGGGATTCGCTGAAGGGTATTCTCCTACGGACGTGGGTGACTCGGCCCTCGGTGATTGGTGGACATCTAGAGAAATTGGAGAACGAATAAACTCTAGTTGCAAGGGTAGGGCTGCTGTAAGGGAAGACACAAATAAACGTTGCTTGGATACGGTAAAAGGTGCTGAGAGGGGTGACTACTGAGATGAGGTCTGATAGAGACACATGGATGAAGAAGACGAGAAGAGGAGATGACAAGATTGGAATTTAGATTATCGATGACGGGTGTAGAACTAAAAGATAATTTGGCTATCATTAATACATCTGTCAGAAGTTTTAGCAATGAACTTTTCATGATGTAAACTATATTTTGAATACACATTTCGACTGTGTACAGCAAATATTATAAACAATGCACAATGACACAACATTTCCTGAACCTATTATTTCAATATTCTCTCCGAAGCGCATATAATGGTACTAAATTGACTGGTTTCGAATACATACTTTGAACAGACAGACTAGTTGCGATATAATTTTGTACATACTTAGATATATGTACTTCTATTGTTTTAGTTCTCAATAGAAAATATGGAATGCATTGCATTGTCTTGCTTACAAAGATCCGAGTACGATTGGTAAATATTTTGTTCTTGGCTGATAAAATTACTTGGTATTCAATATTACACGATTTCGCATGTACATCAGAACGTTCGGCCAGTCGAAATAGGGAGCTGGCTGCTACTCCAGTTTTTAGTGACGATTATGTGACGCATAAAGATGCCAGCCAAAGAATTTGTGACAGAACGGATCGAAAGTTAGAAGCATTTATTTATGGCCGAACGAACTGATATCAGGACGTTCGGCCAACCTGAATCTCTATAACTGAGGAACTCAGAGAAACTGTTACTGAATAAAGATTTAGTGACGATTTGGTGACAAACAACCAATGCTTTAGTTTTACTCGTAATGCCACCGGATAAAAATAAAATGAATTTTGTTTCCTGGAACATCAGGACGTTCGGCCAACTTAATCTCCATAACTGAGGACCTGAGAGAAACCGTTAATGAATAAAGATTTAGTGACGAGACTGAAACTAATTATAATTGCTTTATTTTTTTTTGTGACGGCTCCTTTAAATAGTAAAATGAAAATTTAACATATAACCTCAAAACATTGGGATTATCGATTACTCCACAAGGAAGAAGCCTAGAGAAACCGATAATGAATAAAGATTTAGTGACGAGACTGAAACTAATTATTATTGCTTTATTTTTGTTTGTGACGGCCCCTTTAAATAGTAAAATGTAAATTTAACATATAACCTCAAAACATTGGGATTATTGATTCCTCCACAACGAAGAAGCCTAGACGACGCGTAAGACCCCTGATGTGTTATAGGTTTTCAGTGCAATGGTGTCAGTATTTTTGTTGATTCAAAATTAATCCATAAAAATTCACTATTGTGGATGGCGACTGAAATAGGGTGACCATGTATTCCATCGAAGTATTTATCAAGTAGGTACCTTTTTACCTACTGAATGAACCAAAACACGTCGTAATATTAAAAATTAAACAGGTACAAGCAACGTTGAGCTGATGCCTGCATACCAGTGTCCACTTATGAAGTTTTTGTTATATTAGTCGTGTCTATTTTGGCTAAAAGCAAACAAAAGTGGAAAGGTGACTGACATTGGAGATTGGAAAAATTGAAGTACAAGAATACTTCATCACTTTCCATCAGGTGAGATTTGGGCCAAGAGTTTCCCCGTTACGCATAAAAAAAAAACTTAATTAAATGGGCACACAAATTAAAAAATGCTTTATTTATAATCATCCAAATAAAGCGGTAGGTATTTAGGTAAGTACATAATAAATTGTACTTTTTAGAATTACAGTTAAATAATAACTATTTATTTAAAGAACAAACTATATAGGTACCTACACTTACAATAGAAAAAAAAAAACTCCTAACTAAAATGGCGTCAAAGAATTCGTCCCCACCCCATCGCTATCAACTGGAGCCCAAAAGACTGGCTGTATTGCCACGTTGTATGGCAATGCTTATCCTCTGTCCAAGGTAAAAGCCAGCTCTTGGGTCATTCGAAGCGTCAACTAAGCGTTTTGCTAGATCTTTGAATAGGACGTGAGCCCTCGGACCCCACGGTCCAAGAGTTTCAACCCCAAACGGCTCAAAAATGTAGTTGCCATAAGGCCACTATATTTCTGCCGTTTAAGGTTTTCAGCAGCCGAAGCCGCAGAACCAGCACAGCACGACGAGCTAGGAAGATGGGATGGCGCAAGAGTATCGACACAAGTTTAGTAGCGTCCCACACTAAAAGGCCACTCTTCCATTGCAATAAAGACATACCGTCCGGTCTTTTGCCATCGTCGCGTGCCAGGCCAATGGGTTCTTATACGGCTGGCAAGTTAAATTGGTTCACCACGAGAGAAGATAGATCGATTTGACAGCTTCCTGTGTTTATTGCTCGGTGACTGACTTGAAACTTGTCAAATCGGATTTCTTTCGGTGGTGGCCCGACAATATTATTACTAGTTTGATAAACTAGATTACACATTTTTAAAATGAAATAACATTTCTATAGATGAACCACAGTAAGATAATACAATAACTACACCAAATGAACTCTTAAAAATACTAGTCGACAGCATCACGGCTTTCTTTCCGGTAAGGTCAGCCAGAACTTAAGCTACCCATTTTCGATAGTCCTGTGTGGTTCTATTATAGTACCAAAGGATCTCTGCACCTGACCTCGATGACATCACACTAGTGACATGACTGGCGACTTGGCGAGCGAGAGACAGTAAGGTGCCGGAAAGTTGCGGGGGAAGGAACGCATTCCACGCGGGTGCAGAGATCCCTTGGTAGGTACTATAGCAGAAATTGATAAGAAAACTAGTGGTATCCTATTGGTCGAAATTCGGTCGATAGTTTCATTTTTTTTTATTCATGTGATAGTGACAGACACAGAAAAATAGTAAAAAGTAGAAGCAAAGAGGCCACATCATAACGCATGGTGTGTGTGTAATGTTTTTTATATTTTTTTATTTCTAATGCATATTAAACCTATATAAAATTTTAGTTATTTGCACTCCTCATATTCCTCCGTCCACGTATATATTTATTTTGTTGCAATACCTACATCGTCACCTTATAACTATTTCGACGTGATATGCTTCATTCAGTACCTAGATAAAAAAGCACTTACTCGATAAATACTTGTTTCGTTGGAATACATGGTCACCCTATTTCAGTCGCCATCCGCCATAGTGCATTTTTATAGATTAATCTTGAATCAACAAAAATACTGACACCATTGCACTGAAACTGAAAATCTATAACACATCAGGGGTTTTACGAGTCGTCTAGGCTTCTTCATTGGGGAGTAATCGATAATCCCAATGTTTTGAGGTTATAATGTTAAATATTCAATTTACTATTTAAAGGGGCCGTCACAAAAAAAAATAAAACAATAAAAGTTCGTTTCAGTGTCGTCACTAAATCTTTATTGATTAACGGTTTCTCTAGCTTTCTTCCTTGTGGAGGAATCGATAATCCCAATGTTTTGAGGTTATATGTTAAATTTACATTTTACTATTTAAAGGGGCCGTCACAAACAAAAATAAAGCAATAATAATTAGTTTCAGTCTCGTCACTAAATCTTTATTCATTATCGGTTTCTCTAGGCTTCTTCCTTGTGGAGTAATCGATAATCCCAATGTTTTGAGGTTGTATGTTAAATTTTCATTTTACTATTTAAAGGAGCCGTCACAAAAAAAAATAAAGCAATTATAATTAGTTTCAGTCTCGTCACTAAATCTTTATTCATTAACGGTTTCTCTCAGGTCCTCAGTTAGGGAGATTACGTTGGCCGAACGTCCTGATGTTCCAGGAACCAAAATTCATTTTATTTTTATCCGGTGGCATTACGAGTAAAACTAAAGCATTGGTTGTTTGTCACCAAATCGTCACTAAATCTTTATTCAGTAACAGTTTCTCTGAGGTCCTCAATTATGGAGATTCAGGTTGGCCGAACGTCCTGATATCAGTTCGTTCGGCCATAAATAAATGCTTCTAACTTTCGATCCGTTCTGTCACAAATTCTTTGGCTGGCATCTTTATGCGTCACATAATCGTCACTAAAAACTGGAGTAGCAGCCAGCTCCCTATCTCGACTGGCCGAACGTTCTGATGTACATGATTTCGCTGCTGAAAATGGAAAAACGATTAGATTTTTTAGCATTATCATAAGCTGAGTATATTCTCTGATGTACATAGACCTCCCCATGTATCTCCGTCGCTAGCGTCTACTGCAGCCTTAATTGTTTAATGGAAGAAAATACCAAGAGAGATTGAAATTATTCGAAATAGACGAATACCATCCTGTCGACTGATTCGTGTGCGGTGATTATAAATATTTCTGCATTTAAATTTTTGTGAGGTCGACGTTTAAGCAGATTGTATGCTTAGATAAAAAAACACACTCACTGTAATAACTATCTAGGTTTTGTTTACTTTTGGAACCAGCTCAAAGATGACCAACAGAGCAAGCCAGACTATTGACCTAGATACAATGCTAATGAGGCCATTATCCTTAAGCTACATGACCTAACATCCAATGCAGTCTAATCAGCATGCATAAGCGATCAATGTTGCGACAAGCACGTAAATCTGTAACTCATAGTATAACGAAATATTCCGGTGCAGTGTAGTGATTGAAATCGGTAGAATTTAAATAAGTAAACGTTTTTAATAATTGTAGAAGAATGAAGAACAGAGAATCAAAAGGAGACAGAACAATTCAATCACAAAGTATTGATCACAATCAAGCAGCGAAACCAGAAAGTCCCGATAGTTTATAATAGCTTCAAGGTTCAAGGGAAGAAGAGTGATGTCTGTGCCCCAGAACACGCAGTCAAACTGACCTATGCGCTGACACCAACGATGTTGTGGTAGTGGCAGAATACTGGGCTAGCAAATTTTTACTGTACCATCGATTAAGAATAAGTCAGGAGTTTTCTTATGAGCCATAGAGATAGTTCCACGCTAATTTGCGGCAACAGTGTCCCTAATTTTGGGGCTCATTGGAAAAGTTCAATAGCTCTTGATACTTGCATACCTACCTAAATCTGGTGCATCCTGGACAGTCAACTTCGCTTCCAACCTCGCTCATCGTTTCACTACAACATGCATGTTCTTAAACCTATTTTGTTTCTATGAAAGAACTTCAGTCTTCACTACCATAAAACACTTCGTCGGTATTTAAAACAACGAAGCAATTCGTCAGTCTGTCTTGCAAAGTGAGAGTGGCGTTTTGAGGGCACGACCTTGTGCTAGCTTAGCCGACGAATCCGATGCATTTGAGTAATTAGGTTTTTGTTCGATATCTTTTGATCGGAAGTGTTGTAGACGATTAGAGATTAGGATTAGATGATGATGATGTTTGAGAGGTTTGTAGCTTAGGAAAGATAAATGGTGTAGATGACAGTAAAGCGATCATAGCTATAACGCTTTAGCTTTTTTGTTGTAAAATATGTTTCAAAGAAGCTTTTCTTCTGTGATTTATGTCTCAGGAATAAATGTTTGTGGCATGAAAGTTTGTCTTTGGAATTTAGCTAAATGTAGCTTTCTATAAAATAAAAAATCACAGTTTGGTTATTACTAACAGCGATTCTTCAGACCAGACACGTCCTGTAAACAAAAACAAAACTGTATTACATGAGTGTAGATTATTAAAACGTTCTGTTGCATTCAGGTACTCATATTTTGCAACAATCATCAAGGTGTTAACATAATTATATAAAGCATTTTCTGATTTACCACTAAAGTGACCAAATTACAGACGTATTGTCGTAATAAGACCTTATGACTTCGCCAACTTTTTGCATCAATAAAGTCACGCTTTTGACAAGACTGCAGCGAACAAGGTCGATGGTTAAAATGAATGGCTAACGATGCTGATCCGCGACAGTCGACAATCGAGGTAGTGAGGTACTGCGGTGGCTGCAATTGTGAAACGAAGGAAATGCGGCCGACAGACGGACAGACAAGGAGACGGGAAGCTTAGATGTGGCTAATCGCGTCGTCGTAATTAGAAAATTTATTTTCTGAATTGTGCATTAATATGGTATGTGTAACCTTACGTCGACCTTGGAAGAGTGAGTTCCTGAAGAAGAATTGATCAAATTCTTTTGAAAAAACCTTCATATTTTGTGTTGCATTGTGCAATATGTACTTGTCTCGCTTGTAGTGTGAGTTCAGAAAACAGCTTGAAGATGAATGCAAAGACAAGGACAATGATGCCAATGATGAATGGTATCAGACTACAGAAAGAGAAAAGAATTTTGAACCATGAACCTCTATTCTAAATCTAGTAAGCAAAATGAATAAGTATGAATCTTAATCGCTCACTTTTCAATCTTCTATAGCGTCTTGATCGCAAACTTGCACATAGTCATCAAGTTATAGCTCAATTCACATACCAATGTTAAGAACAGCAATTCAGCAAACCAGTAATTACATTCGAATATCTTCATTTTAACGACTTTGAACCTGCGGCCTTTAGTGGTCACTTGTAACTTATAAATAATTGATTTGTCAGTGTCCAGCGTATCTGGACCCACGGGGACTGCATTTGGTCTATCTTCGACGTTTATCAATTACTATAGCTTATGCCCGCAACTTCGTGCGTTCATATCCCGTTGTTTCCCGTTCTAGTTAGAATATCGGGAAATACTCTCTTTGTACATCTCTAAGAGGAGCTCGTGGCTAAACAGTAACAGCCACACAGGTCGATCTTCAAGGTTAAGCAACGCCCGCCGAGGTTGGTCTGTGGATGGGTGACCATCTTAACATACCGCGTTTCCTCCGTGCCTCGGAAAGCACGTTAAGCTGTTGGTCCCGGCTGTCATTTGGAGATCTTTGGCAGTCGTTACGGATAGTCAGAAGCCAGAAAATCTGACACCAGTCTTGCCAAGAAGTACAGTGTTACCCAGTTAATGGGTTGTGGAGGTCTGGTAGGCAGTCGCTCCACGTAAAATACTGATATTTAGCTGAATCCGGTTTGACTGGAAGCCGACCCCAACATAGTTGGGAAAAAGCTAAGCAGATGATATCACTTTGACGGCGACTTCGTCTGCGCAGATTTGGTACATCTCTAAACACCCCAAGGAACTTTCATGCCAAATTTGAGGTTACTGTGCGTTGCTTGTCAGTCACTCAATGACTCAGTCAATCACCAGTTGTGGAAGGATTTTATATATTTATTTTTTATTTATTTACTTTATTTGTTTTTGCTTTGTTTTTGTTTGTTTGTGTTTTTTGTACTCCTTAGTTTTTTTTTGGTTGGCACGCGTTTGACCACTGTCTCACATGATAGGCAGGGGCGTATTTACCCTAGAGCCAAGGGGGCGATGGCCCAGGGCGGCAAGCTGTGAGGGGTGGCTAGTCTTATTTTAGAATTGCCTTCCTACAAATATCAAGTTATACTGGCCAAGTCTTCAACTAGTCTAGACGTTAATTAGTGAGATTCCACACACGTACAGCGAGAAGTCGTTAACTAAAATTGATATAACTGCAGTTTATCTGACGTCACTTGTAATGGCTTACTGTTTGGCTGACAGTTAACTATGTGTCATTTTGTAAACAGTACTTTGTTAGCTATATAATGTGTGACACGGGTTCGATTTGAGCACTGGGAGTCTAAAAAGGCCACTTTAGCAGAATCAGAAAGCACATCGCGCTTCCCGTCACTGACAAATTCTCACAATCAACATTGAACCTAATGCGTTAGCTATATAAATGAAAATGAAACTGTTATCTGAAATCGCTATTGATAACTGGTATCTAGTCGATATATCCAGTTTCAATTTGACTTTCTGAAAATGCGATATGACCCATCCCTAGCTTGCAGTACTATCTTGTCATGTCAAACTAAACTTGTGCTTGAAATCAAATGAGATACTTTTTTATGTTAAATAGTTCGCAAAATTTCTGAACTAGGAGATTATTAAACACTAAACAATCCATTATAAGATTCTAAGATTAAGAATCCTAATATAAGATTCCTATACGTGCTTGGGGCAGTCGTTTAGCCATCTTTTTTGACAGATTTTTGTGTGGTGAATATTATGATTCTGCTAAAGTGGCCACTTTAGACCTTGTTGTTGTCTTTGTCTACAGTGAAACGTTTGAGTTTGTTGAGGTAGCTAGCTACCTACATCATCAGACAGCTCCTGACCATACTGGCAGTTAGGCCTCGTCACAAATTGAGTTTTCCTTTGGAACGGCTTTGAAAATTTAATTTGAATGTCTCATGACCCTCCGTTTACTATGGAACTTAGCAACTATGTGTTTGTGTTATGTGTTTTAGTTTGTAGTTTTCTTGAATGTTTTTATCGGTGTAGAATTAAGTGTATAATAAATAAATAAACTTCCCTTAGCCATTCTTCTTATTATTCTTCCTGCTCATTTATCTATGTGTGCCAAATAGTAATGTTTTCTTATTCCTGAGTAATCTTATAAGAGTATTAAACTTTCATGCTCACCATTCACTAACAATACTCGCACGGTGTACAGTTATCTTGAACGAAATACACTTCACTAATGTGTAGTGTTTTTTTTTATTTATTTCCTTTTTTGTGAACATAGGGTATGATAAAAGATGTCATACAAATGTAAGTATAAAGTCGCTTACATTAAAATAGTTAATAACGGGATTGCTACCATGTACCTTTTTATTAACTATTCTTATCATATAAGAGGTCTCATTGGTTCATAACATAGGGCAAAATATTAACATAACGATAGAAAAATTTCCTATACCCCACCGATATTAGGATTCTTGATGTAGTGTGGTCATTTATTACTTTTAGACTCTTGGCAAGAATGCTGACAAACGGGGATCTTGTAGCACGAATGACGTACTCTATTTCAAGTGTGTATAACAAAAAATCGATTAAAATAATAAACCAATCTAAACACGACCTACTTTCCAGTTTCACCAAAGAACTGCTCCACATAGACTACCCTTGGCGTGTCACATCTGCGTAAAACGAAACGAAACGGTTTCACTAACATGCACGTTAGAGATCTAGCTACGCAGTCGTAGTTATCTAATTAGTTACTGTTAACTGTTAGGTAACCGACCTGTGGTTTAAACACGTGGTTTAACGATTCTACACGATTTACAATGGTCGATTTTATTTTCTGTGGTAAACTGTTCCTGTATTCGAAAACGGAACGTTATTGTAGATGGGCTGTCAGAGATAGGTCGGCATTAATTTTGAGATTTTTGTCTTCAACTGTTGAAGAGCTATGATATTAAAAGAAAATTATTTTGCCCTCAACTTTATACGCCTCCCTATATCATTCTTATCTCCGTAGGTATCTACAGCCTTCCTCATGAATGTAGCTATTATATATAAAAAAAACCAAATCTGATGCGCCAACACTGCCGACCAAAGTACAGACTCAATTTAACCCAATTAAGCTAGGAAGTCCCAAAAACAACGCTATATTAAAAACATTTATCCTCCAAAACAGTGTATCACGATTTCCTAAAAAGTTTACCTGTGAAAAATGTGCGTGAAAATCAGTAAACATGTACAATATCCTATGTTTATTTAAATGTCACAGCCTTCCCTTGAGCGGGGTCAGGTGCCCTTGAAGTAACCTCGGTAACCCTTAGGTAATAGAAAACTTAGTACGCGAACGAGAAAGTTTAAGTATTTATAGCTTGGTTCAACTTGAAGGCTGTTAAGTCGATCCTTGCAATGGCTATGTGCCTAAAACAACAGTGTTTTTCTGTATATAATTTCGACACAATTTAAGTCTTACAATTATTTTTTTTGGGATGCGTTTGCTCTCGACTCTAGTCTCGGTCAAAGATGACAGAGACAAAGTCTACGATGGAGCGAGCTTACCCAGAAGGAGCCTGTTTACTCTAACTTTGAAGAGATTAGGGTTGTAAGCGTTCGGAATCACAGACGCTGGCAGAGAGTTCCACTCCTTTGCTGTGCGCATTAAAAAAGACGCGAGAATTTTATACTCCATCGCGTATTCCGCAGTCAAGGCACAAAAATGTTGTTACCGAATAGCACTACTGTTATGCTGCCTTTATCCCATGTTACTTGGGGTCGGCGCAACACGTTTTTTCCTTCCACTCTGCCCTATAAGCCGTGAAACTATCAATAACTCCCATTTCTTTCATATCGCTCCTCACACAATCCAACCATCTTTTCTTTGTCCTTCCTCTCCCTCTCCATCCATCCAAGTTTATATTTGTCACCGGAAAATGTCAAACGCCGTAAGATTGTAAAATATCGCGTGAAATTTTAAACTTATTACAATTGGTGAGGCGTGTAAATAGCCTGCACCTTTGTGAAGGGTTTATGAAAATTTAAAATAAGAACCTATGTTTTATGTGTAATGGCGGACCTCAAAACAATTCAATTTCCAAAATGATGAATCCTCGACAAACCAATACCAGAGAATTATTAGTAGCAAAACATGCCCTTAGTAGCAAACATACCTTGGCAATCCAGAGATCCCACTCAGAACCAGGGAGATGGGGAAATACCTCGTTCATGCGCGCGTGATCACTCGCTGATATGAGCTGCCGGCTGGCGAGCCAAATCTTCTTAAATCCACCGGTGGGATGGTTGAAACTCCAAAAATCAACACTGCACTATAAGTTCCCAATGAAGCACAGATGCAGGTCCATTTATTTTACGAGTATCGTCAAGATTTCACCAAAAAGGAATTTTTTAGAGCGGAGCGCTGAGGCGCACATACTGTCTTATTCGAACCGTTACAGAAAACTGTCCGCACTCGCTAACGCCATCTATTGGCCCTTGCGAGAAAACTCAAGAAAGTTTCAGATATATGGGCGCTGCGTCAATAAAGGTAGTGCGAGGATTCATCAATTGAGAAGTTAAAATATTTAATTTGAAATACTAACATATTATTATATGGAGAAATCCTAAATTATTGTTATTTTATTTTTTATATTGAAAATGCATTGACGCTTCACCAACTATATTGACTCCATCTTCTTAACTAGGCGAGGCCTGTATCTCAGAAGATAGGATTCAACTTACCTACAATTTATTTATCTTATAACCTAAAAACATTGTGTTACGCACTATTTAAAAATGTATAGTTTTTTAGTGCCTGAAAATAGAATAAAAATGCGTATGTTTGTGGTCGTGTGGTGTTTGATGGTGTGAGGATGTGATGGTGTGTGTGTGTGTGAGTGTGTGTGTGAGAGAGTCCGTGTGTGTGTGTGTTTAATTAGTATGTTTGTAAAAACAAAAGCTTTTCGGTATTTAGGTAGTCTAATTGTAATAACCATCTTTTCACAGAGATCTTAGCGTCATGTTTGGGACATGATGAACACGGATGGGTTTTAGTTAGTGTTAGTCTGACACTCCCTTCTGCTCCGCCCGAGTGGAAGGAGTCATTTGATGATCTACTTCACTTATGTTCACTTCACCTTAGTTTATGAAATGAGATGCTTTTTGAAATGAACAAACTCTAAGAAATAAAATTTTGCTGAAAAATTTAACTCATAAAACGTAAGTATAAAATGTTTTCATAGAGAAATCGGAAGCGTAGTTACTTTCATATTATGTAGTTATCCAACGATTGCACACTTTAATTGAATTTGTTGAACAAAAGAAATTGTTCACTGTACCTACTTCATCATAACTGAATTAACGTTAGTTCTCGGTGGAACTGTCCACTGTTTGCTTTTTGTAATTTCCGTACCTACTGACAAAATTGTAAAAGGAAATGTTTCAAAATGGGCCAGGTCTATGAACACTATCTCAAAATAAAATAAAAAGATCCGTAGAATTCGAGAAAAATACAGATAATTAATTGAAATTTTAACTGTTTAGTTAAATGGTGTTTATAAATTACTTTTATTGATTTTCAACAAGGCGTCGCACCGATTAAGTTACTCTGTGCTTTAAAACAATGACAGTTAAACAGTCCTTTGTTGCCTGACTTGCCTGAGCCCCAAACAATCGATCGTAATTTGCTTACACAATTTATCGTGAAAACTATCATACGAGCAGATATTAGGTATTACTTTATAACTTATCGAATACCATTGTGTTAGGACTTAGCCGGAATTCGCCGGAAATCCCGCGGCGCCGCGGGAATTCCGGCGAATTCTTTTTCTACCGAGCGGTTCGCTGCACTTCGCTGCCCTTCGCCGCTCTTTCGGTGTGAGTTGACCCTTATAGTAATGAAAATAAATTTGAAATTCATATGACACTAAACTGCGCTCCGCTTCGCTGCGCTTCGACGCTCTTTTGGTTTGAGTTGAGCCTTAGGAGAGTACGCCTGCCCCTTCGGTTGTCATTTTGACATCTTTGACTTTGACAGCGGAAAGCCCGATAGTACAGGGAGTCTAAAAAGGCCACTTTATAATATAACTATCTTATATATTTATAATATTATTTAACTATCTCACCTTAAAAGTATTCTTATTATATATTCATAATTTGTATTTTCTGTTGCAGGTAATAAATTGGATATTTTAAAGAACACTACTCAACAAAAATCCTAGTCTGGTAAGCAAAACGATCTAGAACATATTTGACTGTAAGAAATCTTTTGATATATATTTTATCGACACCGAAGTATTTCTGTAATTCTTGTGCCATGATACCTACCTACCACGAGATGACTTACATCTTATACAAATACGTTTTATCATTAGATATCAGTGATCGCCCGATGAAGGTAAAATTCTTGTTTTATCAGCAACGATTTCGCAATTTTCTTGCGGAATAGTTTAGGTAGGTATTGAATCACAAAAAATATTTTTGCTGTTAGATCAAATCAAATAAAAACAAATCAAGTCGATCATTTATGTTATGTACTTTGCAATCAGTCAAAAATATTAAGCTACAAACTTGCACGTCCTAAATTGTAGATATCTATGGAGAAGCCACCCTTTTTAAATATAGATATAGGTAGAGTACATAGCTAGAATATAATGTTAACAATAATTTTAAAATTCATAATATATAACACCTTGTAGGTATAATGCTAAATCATGCTCGTGAACGGGCGCCGTCAGTTGGGACTGGTCATTTATCAGCTGCCATGGTTGATTTTAATTATTTCTTTGAATTGTTCCTCTTTTATTTCGGAAGCTTTTATCCTGCTCGTCTTTTACATCGTTCTCACATGTATGTATAATTTCAACTCGATGTAAATAAATCTTTGTAACAATTTATTATTTTTAAAAGAGTATCCGTGGAGTTTCTTGCACGTTCTTCTCCATAGAGATCTACGCTTTGGAACGTGCAAATAGCTTCAACTTTTTGGACCGACCGACCTTGACAATTCAAAAGTGCCTGTAAATGGTTTAATTGAAATAAATGATTGAATTTTGAAATCTAAAAAAAAAATTGGATCAGTGTGATGCAAAGATAGTCTTAAAATCATCAGCAGGTCCTACAATGCTTTCAAATCTTTATCAACGTTTGTGTGCACTCTCTGAGCACATCAAGGCATTCCATAATTTGTAAAATAAACTGTTAACTTAATAATACTTGGAACTATTAGATTAAGAGGGATGTTTTTCTAATCACTTCAATATATAGATTGGCTTCGCCCAGTGTCAAAATACCAAGCTTAGAATTCTATCCACATTTTTTAAATTACCCACACATAATCGGCTGACTTTCTTGTTCATAAAAAATTTCACATATTACAACATACTGTGATATTTCATAACAACTCATATAATACCTATTAATATATTCACCGATACTATTGGAAATATTATCATTCGTATAATCCATCAATTTTATTATGACAGTAACATACATAGCTACTGTCATTTAAATAAAATTGAAATGCTGCCAGTGTTCTGGGTACTTGTCCCGTTAACAGCGATGTGGACTGACTAAGGGTGGATTTCACCAATGAAGCTGATCGCGATCAAGCTGCGTTCGAGAGTTATCAGTGTCAATATTCCATAGAAAATAATTACACTGACAGCTCTTAAACGTGGTTCATATGTTGATCGCGTTCAGTTTGAGATTGATGAAATCCGCCCTAAATCCCACCTTTGTTCCTTCAAATGCCCTTTGCGTTCCAGAGCCGGTAACTTTTTTGAACAAATCCGCAACTGTATATACTACATAATAAGTTTTCTGTAATTTGTACGTAACCCACACACACACAAACACACAGTAACACACAGCCAGACACACACATACACTATATGTACCTAAAAGTATGTAAATTGTTTGTCACGTTAGAGGAACAACAGCTGCGCAGTCTTGGCATGGTCCTTCGCTTCCGGTTGAAAAGTGTTAAGAAACCAAGATATATAAAGAAACTGCATGCTGCAAGAAAGTAGCTTAATCTTGCCGATAAGCTGTCGTGACTCTAGCAGTTTTCAGGATTTAAAGTAACTTACATAATTATGATTGTGGATCCGCTGGATGCGTGACGTACAGAACCAGACGTTGTGGCGATACTTGAGATAGGCACATGTGTCCAGCAGTGGTCGTTGACACAATTATGTTGATGATATTTTTTTTTGTTATTTATAAGCATACGTTTGACCACTATCTCACCTGATGTTAAGCGATGATGCGGTCTAAGATAGAGCACGCTTGCCTAGAAGTAACTTACTTACTCTTGACTTAAAGACTCCCAGGTTGTAGCTATCAGGAAACACAGACTCCGGCATGGAATTCCACTCCTTAGCTGTACGCACAATGAATGTATTCTAATTTTAATGATGATGACAATGAAGTAGCCTATAACACTGCGATACTATGATAGCATTCTATTAGTGAAATTAATTTTGAAATGTGTTCAGGATTTCCAGGGACTTTATCTCTTGATTAAATTAGTATAGATTTCTCTTCAGGAACAGGTTAGTTATAACATCTTGAGTTTTATAATACTTAACTCGTTATCTATCTTTGATACATCTTTCAAGGAAATCTGTATCAGTTTTTACAATCATACTGCCATCGAAATACATATAATCAATACTTGACGAATATGTCATAATGTTCCGGCAGTTTAATAGGCCGATCAATTTGTTAGATATGGAGCGACTATAACCATGCCACTTGGGTTCTTATATGGGTAAGCTATGTGGGCTGCCAGATTATGGCGTTATGGACTAACCAGTTCATGAATTTAGACTTTTTAGATGGCTATTCACTTTTTACTTATAAAATTGAGTATGTAGTTTCTTTCTTGCTGTCCTTGGTCAATCAGATTAAGGTTTGAAATCGGTTCTTCCTTAAAAGTCAATTCATCAAAAATACATTTAATATCTTTGGTGTCGTTCAAGCTTCACAAACAATCGTGAAATCTTCCTGTCCTTGTCACATGCTACTTGGAGTTGACTCAACACGTTCTCTTATACCAATCTTTATACCAATCGTATGCTATCATTTCTCCATTTCTATTTTTGTTTCATGTCTTCACGTCCATACATTGATTACATAATTCATCTAAAATATTTTAGTCGGTCAAACCGATTAAAATATTTGACAAAACAAAAAAATAGATATCCACTGGATGCGAGATGCATAGAACCGGTCGATGTAGCAAATGTCTATGTCCAGCAGATCACGTGTTTCAGCTGAAATGTTCATGCTGGTAATAAGCTAAAATAAACAACATTTCAAATTAACATATACAACACCAAAATGCTATGGGAAGAATAAAAAACTGACCACTTACCGATAAATACGCAAATTATCTCAGCATCGCGTGGGTGTTGATACGGAATAAGAAATTCTCATGTAAATACAAACATCTCTTACACAGTTTGTAGTTGCATTCCTGAGGCGTGGAGTATCGTGTTTATACGAAGAAAGATGAATATCTTTAGTTATAATACTTGGGGAATTGGCAGTTGCAGCCACCTGTGGGTGTTTCGCAATGAAATACTACTTCTGAAACTTCCAACGGTTGTTTGTCAATGGTTTGGTTTCTTGAAAATATATGGTTGACATTAGTGATGAAAACCAGAGTCATCTTTAAACTCACAGTTACTGGCTGATACTAGGTTAAAAAAAAATCGTATGTTATGAACCTGGGTTAAAACTTTACATCATTGCTTGGTGACAATGGTTTAGATATCAAATCGTCAACGCAGAAAATATACTTGCTCATAGCAACATTCAACTGTATACCGTTTCATCACATTGTTTAATGTCATAGACGCTACTCTCTAAGCCCGAAGTACGTAGTTTCGGCCTAAGTTGCGGGCGTGTTTTACTCCCCTATCCTTACGAATAGTCCCGAACCCGAACTAAGAATGAATGACAACACGATTCCACAGTTACTGTCAAATCATGTTGTCATTCATTCTTAAGGCTTGACCGCACTTGGCGACACTGCGCGGCAGCGGAACGACGCGACACGCAACGGCAAAATATTCTTTGTAAGAAATTGTATGAGGTTTAACGCACTACGCAGCAGCGGAACTACGCGACGCGACACTTCAAGTGCGAACATTGTTGCGTGTCGCGTCGTTCCGCTGCCGCGAAGTGTCGCACAGTGCGGTCGAGCCTTTAGTGGTTATGTGATACGGAGTAGAAAACGCCAGCTACTAAGGCCGAAACAACGGACTTCAGGTTTAAAGTTTTAACAGGCTCCTTCTGGGTAAACTCGTTCCATCGTAGACTTTGTCTCTGTCATCTTTGACTGTCTAGACTAGAGTCAAGAGCAAACCCATCACAAATAAAAAATAATGTGATCACACGGAATACTTAGCTCGAATCCCTGTCTGAACGATTATGAACTTTTTCTAGAATGTTGCTGTTCCGAACGGCAAATTTCCACTTGTTCTTAGATGTATCCCATTGTTTTTCATTCATCCACAGCCCGCTGCTTTTACAGTTCTGAATTTTGTAAGTCAATGCTTAATAAATTTACTCAAATTATTGTTTTGCGTTATTTTATACCGATGACGTTATTTGAGCGCCTGTCTCTCATAACAACATACTTGATTGTCGTTCAACACAAAAATTGCTTCCATTTAACGAAGCATAGTGAAAAGGTATTGTAATTTGAGAAATTGAGGCGCTTGCTCAATTCCGCTGAACGAGTAAGGTTTTTTTACCCACAAATATTTGCATAAAGTCGCATATCTTCATGCTATGGATGTAATCACGTCAGTGGAAAATCGTTTGAATAAAATTTGAATGAACAATGGATTGCACGTCAGGTAGATACTTTACGTAAAACAAAGTTGGGTAGAAATAAAATTTATGAGCCGTCCAGCGAAAGTTAATTCAAATAGGGCCGATTTCGGGGTTTTTGTATGGTGCAATAGTATTTGTGTAATGTAGCAAAGGTATTTAATGGGGGTTACTTGTTATAATAACATAATCGGCCTAGTTTCTAATTTGTACTCCTAATATTCTTTTTATTCCTCAGATTTTTTTTTTTTACCATTGATAGGCACGCATTTGACCACTATCTCACCTGATGCTCAGCGATGATGTGGTCGAAAATAAAGCACGCTTGCCTAGAAGTAACCTATTGAATTAAAGACTCCCATGTTGTAGCTATCCCCCTAATCCTAAGAGAATTCACCTCCTTAGCTGTACGCACTATAAATGTGTTCCCAAAACGTTCATAACGTTTTTAACTCAAAGGTTGAGATTGAATGCCTTATTATTATTATTATTTATTTTTTTTACTTTCTCGGGTCCTTGGAGACTCAATATTTTTCGTGGGTCTTTTACACGTCAATATTTTTTGTTCATCTTATTTTAAATGAGTCTCACTCAGATTTTATTAAATTTAAGAGTAATCTTGTGATCTCTTTAGTACAAAGCCAAGAGGCAACGCCCATATCTTATAGAAATAAGCAAGTTCTAAAGATAAAAACCTACTACAGTAAAGGCTCCATCTCCGATAGCTATAAGAGTAAGATAAACTCGAAATAATCTGTTTATATCTCGACATGAGATTACATATAACGTCAATAGATACAACACAACATGCAATACGTAAAGCAAGAGGTGACAAATGCGTGTTTGCTATGGATTTTGAGGATGATTTGCAGATGATTGATGACTTGATGAGTAAACCGGAGAAGAGTCACTGAAGCTATAGTAGCCAACGTGGCTAAAGGACAATCATCATCAATTATCATCATCTCTTTATCATCTTCTTTTGCTCCTGGGCATTGGCCTTCCTCAAGCGTTTTGCGCTTCTCACAGTCACTAAGAATTAACCCAATTTACTTGCACTTTTGGTCAATTAGTCAGAAAGTTGAAGCTTTGTTCATCGATGTCTTGTTGGGACCAAGTCAGTTCATGATCCCTTTAAATACCTTCATAATTTTACTTTAGCCAAAGTGCCCTTAACGATAAATAAAGTTCGATAAACAAATATAATTTACTATACTCTCTTTATTACACAATTATGGAATATATTTGCCAACTTAACGGAAGCTAATGCAAATAACAAAAATGAAAGTGATGATTGAATCTAAGAAAGTAAAGAATTAATAACAATCATCGGTTAGCTCTATACATAACCAGCTAAATGTTGTTTTATAGCGTGATGCTAATAAGTATTGTTAATAATCAGGAAAGGCAATTGCGTGCCAATAGACATGGGATTGTTTGCAAGATTTGTTTCAAGAGTACTTGCAAGAATTTGCGTAATTTACGAAATAGTTAGATCATAATAATAATAATACCGCAGTATCTCTACGTTGACGTCGTGGTGGGGCTTGCGCGTCCCGATGGACCTTAGGTCATACCTAGGGTTAGGGGCCAGACAAAGAGAGATACAATCCGCAAGGCAGTTTTGTGGCGAACTGTTGGGCAGTAGCGACCCCAAGAACCTTATCTCCCGGGAGAGTCTTGTGCCTCATCTGCGGCTTGCCTTTATTGGCTGGCCAGAGTAAAAACTGACGAGGAACAGAGCTCCCACCTCTTTCTTGCCTTAATTGGCCGGTCTGAGTGGAGATTCGCTAGAGCACACGTGCTCGGGAGAAGGATGTATAATCCAGTAAGATGCTGGTAGGGATCTTGACCGCATTTTCGGGATTGTCCTGATAGCCGTGGTATACCTCTCCACTCCTCTAGCACCTCAGCCCATGTTGCCTCCTTGGCGCTACGTTACTTTGTGCTAGCGATCGTTTTCGGGGGCCCATTCATTGAGTGTGCAAGTCACCCCCTGCCATTTAAAAGCCGTGTATATAGTTAGTGGTCAGGCAGGGGCCAATAGTTCTTCTATAATAAACGATTATCAGTCCACTAAGCCACTCAAACCCATAGCGTTTCATTTTTTGTTTCCATATTCTGCAATAGTACTGCTTCAACCGGGGATTGTCCTTGGGAATACATTCAGTGCATTCAGGGATAATCGCCGGTTGGTGCCCCATTACATTTGAAATGTCTAACGGGGCCTCTGCGAGTTGGTTTCGGCCCCTCGTACGCCTACCAAAGGACCGGGTCTCCAGGGACCCGAGAAAGTAAAAAAATGAAAATAATAATAATAGCAATATTTGCCTGTGGCAAACCTAATGATCAGCCTTTTGCCAGCTTTTTCCCAATTGATTCAGCTAAATACCAGTTTTTTTTCTCACTCCTCCGCTGTTCTTTTCGGATTAATTTCGTTGCGATCTGTTGAAACGTTTCTCAGGGATTCGTCGGGCTTTATTGGCACGGCGTTTTTCTGGTGGTCACCACTGTTGATTCTGGCTTTCGGAAGTTGCAGTGGTTTGGAATGTGTGGCAGGATTGTCCCAAAAAAAATACCCGCATTTTATATTGAACGACAACCGTGATCACTTTTTTATTCTATATTTGCTTTTCTATTGTTAATAAGATATTGCCAACTTTTATTTTAGTACCATCTTCTTCGTAACAATCTTCAGGTGTCTCTCAGGGTTTCATTGTAAGCCTCATTCGATTATTTTATAAATCTAGATTATTATGGGTGTTACTACTGTTATGAAATATGATTCTAAATCTATCATGTCCCGATGATGAATGGCTTCTAAGATTGTGTCATTAAACCTGTAAAGGCTTTATAAGATGACCAACACATAGCGTGGGTGCTTTTAATGTCATATCCACTGTTTAATAGCCTCACCTAGCTAGGAAAACAACTTTTTGTTCGATATCGTCATAACATCGATGTGATATTGTATCCTTTTATAGACAGGCCATGACATTAAAGTCGATAACTTCTATACTACGAAGTCGTTATAATTGATGATGTAAAGACTGAATTAATTCAAATGCTTCTATATAATGAATTGTTAGGCCATATATGACTAACAACAACTTATTAAACCTTGAGGCTTACATTCAATTCCGTAATCTGTGAAGATTTTAAATTGGTTTTGGCATTTTGGATCTGGTTTGTGCGTCATCTCGAGCTAATTGTTGTTTAGGCTTAAGCTAAGTTATACAATTTTAAGGTGGTTTAATCTGTTCAAATTACTTTTCTTCTATGTTCTGTTGTTGTTGTTGTTGCTTAAAGAACTGACCCTCAGCTAGAGTATTTATTTATTTATTTGTTGTGGCTTTTATCACCAACTATATACAAGTTTTTGCACCAACATCGTTTCTTTCAGCCATACCGTGTGCGTCTTTTTCTTTGTATTCTGCATGTACATAGATGATATTTTTTGTTTTATTTCTGTATGTATCTCGTATGTGTGCATGTGCACCCAGTGTGTGTGTTGATAGCAATAGGGTCATCCCCTGTGACATCATTGTGGTGCATAATTGTGCATTCTGCCATAAATTTTTTCATTTTTATTTTTGTATTCTTTTTTTCTTTTGCCTACCTATTCTGGCTTAATAGGCGTGGTGTTAGATTGAAATGTCCACTGTTCAGTGACTAATCTGTCTTGCTCATTACTGTGTAGGCTTGCGCTACCGTCCTCGCGTCCATCACTATTCGGAACAGAGTCGCATGCGCCGGTTTTACCGTGTTCCCTACATGGCTGGGGCCGTGAAATGTATTCGTTTACATGTTCTCTGTTGCGTTTTAGTTTGTACCATGTTTTGTGAGGGGTTGAGTTGATTGTGCTGTGTTTGATTTGAATGATGTATGAAGAAATTGAGCCAAGAGATTCTCTTATTGTCGAGAAGAAAATCATGTAAGATCAGATGCAATGGTCCTTTTTTAATTAAAAATTAGAATATTTAATTTTGAAAAATAATTCTAAATAAAACTCGATAAGGTCGGTATTTCCTAGCTTACAACTTTGTATGAAACCCTGAAACAAACTTATAGGTCAATCTCATTTAAAGTACTTCAGTTAATTAATGTAATGGTTGAATCGTGTGAGAAGTTAGGTAATCGTTAGATATGAATTAATTATGAAGTGAGTTTTGGTAAATTAATGAATTGAGGATGAAGTTTGGAGAAAAAATGAGAAACGATCCAATAAGTTTTCTATACTTAAGTTGTTTCAATTCTACAGGAAATCTGCCGAAGTAGCTGATTAAAACAAAAAAGATGGGGTAAAGAAGGAATGGCAAGAGGATAATGAATTTCTAGAATAATAGAAAAATGCGACGTAGTTTGACATTTAGCAGCCATATTGCCTTGAAAATATCAATACATCGTTAGTAGAATGTGTAGCTTATGGTCGATAAAATGTTTCATTAATCATACAAATGCCCTTGAACTCTTCGCCGGTGACATATTGACGTTCGAAGGCTATGGAAAGCATGTGGAACTTTTCATGTTCGATTCCGAAGAGCGAAGGACGGTCAATACTGAAAGTGTGTGGAAAAGTTGCTGCGTACGTCATTGTTAATTCGTTCTTTATTGAATTTTATGTGGACATGACATATTGAATCGATGTTTTGTTTGGATGAGAAGAATTTTGTTTCAAAAGCCCAAAAACGTCAAATGTTTATATAAATTAGGCCAATAAACGGCACTTTTGAACGTCATCGTTACATTTAAAGTTATGTAAGTATACAGAAAAGTGACTCTACTGTCCATTCGGAAAGGTAGATTCTGATGGAGAAGAATGGGCAAGAAACTCCATAGTTACTCTTTTCAAATAAATGTTTTTGTAATGTTTGTTTTACAACATAATTAAATATATGTGAGGATTATACACCTATGGAATAAATTATTATAAGAACAAAGTATTCCCAGCAGAGGTAAATGTAAACAATTTATGAATTGAGAATTTGAAGCTGTATATTTGGCAAACTTTTCCGTAGCCTGAAAACCTGTTATTGTGTTTGCCACATTCTTAACTCAAAATTCTCTGTTGAGGCAACTGTGCTATTTTTTGAAATTACGTATTAAAAATTCTTAGTGATTAATTTTCAAGGGGTGGGTAGCAAAAGTCCTTTTACGTTTATAAACAGGTACCTAGCTTTTCCTGACTATGTTTGAGACCGCTTCTATTCTAAGAGGAAGCACCTCTATACCAGTACATTTCTTTTTTGTCTATTGATAGGCTTACATCGTCTGCGTCACATTTCCCAATATTGCTCCGCTCCTATTTGTCTTAGCGTGATGATATTAGCCTATAACAGCTTCCTCGATAAATGTGCTATCTAACACTGAAATAATTTTTCAAATCAGACCAGTAGTTCCTGAGATTACCCCCTACATACAAACTTACAAACAAATTTTACCTCTTTATAATAAAATTTTAGTATAGATTCTAAGCGAATTTTAGTATGTTTTACTGGTTTATCATAATTCTTTAATGGAGAAATCGTGTCGTCATTTCGTCACGCAAAAAATGCCCGTATGTCCTTGCAGAAAAACAAGTTTGGTGACATCATTGTTTTACCTAGTAAATATTATAGAGAAATTACTCACCAAATTGGCACTGACTTATGATGTTTTTACTAAACGATGTAAAAAAAATGTGACGTATTTTTACTAATTTAAATATTTAGGTAGTAAAATTTACTTTCGCAAGGACATAGGGGTGTCCACACACTAAGGTTAAACGATTCCGGATTTGTTCGAAAAAGCTACCGCGGCTCCGGACGAAAACTAGGGCTTTTGAAGGAACACGGCGGGTTGGGGTGTTAGAAAGTCTGACACTCCTCCGCCCAGAGTAGGAAAAGTCATTTGATGATGACCCATCCATCCACAAAAAACATTTAAAAAATACATCCATCATTTTGCCAGTAGATAAATCCGGTACATGTTTTAGTCTTCCGGGCATGTTTCACATGGGTAAGCAGAATGATGTCAAGGACCCTGTGTTCATTGTACAAATGGTGGTTATGTACTTACAGTTATAATCGTATCATCTATGTGATTTACCTTCCTCGATTTTGCTCTGATTTTAATTTTTTTGTTTAGAGGCTGGTGAGTAGTGTGTGTATTATTTGTATGTCTGGAGTTTATGTAATGGTTATTTTTGTAGGTATTATGGCCTTGGCTTATCTGTGAATACTATGATTAGTTGTAACGATTTTCAGCAAAGTTTAGGCTGTTTTTTGAAAAATATAAAGCGTAATGATAAGTAGTAATGATGCGGTCTAAGATGGAGCATCTTAGACCGCATCATTACTTGACATCAGATGAGATAGTGGTCATGAATACGTATGCCTATCAATAGTAAAAAAATTCAACTAGAAAGCCATTACAAAGACGGTTTCAAATGTCATTTTCGAATGTTCCTACAGTCATTGAGAACTCGATGCGATACATAATGTTTTTTTTTTTTTAATTTGGTTTATTCGATCATTCGCAAAATATGAAGACACTTGAAAAGAATGTGAGCAAGAAACCTCACAAGTTAAGTTTGAGGATTCAAGTTTGAATAAATAAGTAAAATTGAAGAAACACAGCCAGTAATTGCACATTTTTTTTTTCATTTAAAATAGTTTTTTATTAGTAAGGTCAGCAACAAAGATGATAATCAACGATCCGTTACATTGACATTTTACTTTGCAAACAAAATTAAAATTGATATTTATGTGACGACCTTTAAGGCGAGTCCACCTGTCATTCTGTTAGCGAATACATAATTGTTGGCTTAAATATCTAAGTTCTAGCTGACCTATGCAACTTCGTCTGCGTCACATTTTCCATTAATGCTCCGCTCCTATTTGTCTTAGCGTGATGATATATAGCCTATAGGTTTCCTCGATAAATGGGCACTCTAGCACTGAAAGAATTTTTCTAATCGGACTGGTAGTTCCTCAGATTAGCGCGTTCAGGCAAACACACAAACAAACTCTTCAGCTGTATAATATTATTGGTATATAGATAGACATAACCCTATCATCATTTAATGCTCCGCTCCTATTTGTCTTAGCGTGATGATATATAGCTTATAGCCTTCCTTGATAAATGGGCTATCTAACACTGAAAGATTTTTTCAAATCGTACCGGCAGTTGCTGAGATTAGCGCGTTCAAGCAAACAAACAAACTCTTCAGCTTTATAATATTAGTACCTATAGATAGACATAACCCTGTCATCATCATTTATATAAGTAAATGTCGAGTAATTACTTGTGACCGGGTCATATTATGTCTTATAACCCATTGTTCTATTGCGGTTAGAAATTATTTTTACTTTAAAGGGAGAAAGGAGTGGCCTCAGTTTTAATTTGTTAAATTAAGCCGCCCTTGTGAATGGCACGGACATTAGTAATCAAATTGGCATTTTGTAAACGTTTTTGTAGTTCAGTGAATATTTGGAGCATTTTTTTTTCATTTCTTAATTGTTTCTATATTTTTTCGGTTGGTCAACGTGGTTTGTGTGAATGGCGATATTACTGTCGTTAATATGCAAATTTATTTAAAATAATAATGGTTTCTGTGTTGTATGCGTGCAAGTTACAAAAATTATGTACAAAGTAGTTTATCTAACCCACATTTTTACAAAATATTTTGTAGGTTTAAATGAAAATACAATAATATTTAGATTGTCTTATCGATGTGAAACCATTTTTAAGCAAACCGATTGGAATATAAACACAAATTCTTAAAAAGCTTAAATGCATTTAAAAAGCGATTTGCAAGCTAAACAACGTTTTCATTACACTTTTTAAAACCCAGCGTTAGAAAAAGATTTGAAAGACATTAAAAACCAACTTGCATTCAAAGGATCCCTTTTTTCAAGTACAACAAAAAATGGCTTCCCAAGACGTCTTATGATTATGAAGTGCGTTTCTCGCCAAAAGCGCATTTCAATCGCATAGAAAAAAGTGCGTTTAGTCGCATATGTCGGAAACAGATGTTTGTCAAGTAGTCCAGTGTGCGGCCGCCCTTAACGGTACACCTGGCGGACAATATGGAAGGGACCGACTTGCGTGTTTTTTTAAGGGAATAATTCAAATTAAAATTAGGTGAGAGTGATGTATATTGCTGTTTTTAAGTTAATTTGTGTTATGGATGGTTGGGTTCCGTTAGTTTCGTGAATTAACAGCTGCTTATTTTCTCAAAAAATCGAAAAGTAAAAAATAAAGTCTTTTGAAAATACGACTGAACTTGGATTGTTAATAACAGGAGTTATTAGAATAGACATAATGAGACTTCAGTCATTTCAATAGGGTGGAGATTATAAAACTGTTGTTTTTTCATATAAATCAATCAAAATTGACAATAATTTTAGCCAATTATATATCTAGTGGTGAACGATTTTTAGTTCATAATTTTAGTAAAATAACATATAATAAACTAATGTTTCAGGAACCCATATACACACAAACTACTGCTTCTAGAAACAAATAAAACATTAGGCGTATGAATAGATTTTGCACTTAAAAATTTTTTTTTTTTTTTTATAATCCATCATCTCCCTAGCGTTTTCCCAACTATATTGGGGTCGGCTTCCATTCAAACTGGACTCAGCTGAATACCAGTATGTTACGTGGAGCGGCTGCCTACCAGACCCCCACAACCCATTAACTGGGTAACACGGTACTCCTTGGCAAGACTGATGTCAGATTTTCTGGCTTCCGACTATCCGTAACGACTGCCAAACAACTTAACGTGCTTTCCGAGGCATGGAGGAAACTCGGTTTAGATGGTCACCCATCCACAGACCAACCTTGGCAAGCATTGCTTAACCTTAAAGATCGACCCGTGCCGCTGTTATTATTTGGACACGAGCTCCTATTTTTTTTAATAATCCAAATATATAAAATTCTTTCGTTACTGACTGACAGACAATGCACAGCCCAAACTTCTAATCCTAGAAAGCTGAAATTTGGCTTGTAGCTTCCCTTCACTCCGTAATCCCGGGAGCACTTAGAGAGTATTTCCCGAAATTCCTACGGGAACGGGAAACAATATGCGCGAACGAAGTTGCGGGTAAAAGCTAGTGAAATATAATTGTACAGAAGATTGCCGAAACTGTTTATTGATTTCTGATATTTACCAAAAACGTTACGTATTGAAACGAAACGAATTTTACGGGTTACTGATTCGATTCGCGACCGTGAAGGGCTCTGTTAAAAATGGTAGAAAAGTTGAAGAAAATTGCCGATAAAATACTTTAAACTATGGCTTTAACTGATTCTTTATCTATCTTCGAGTAAGCGAATGATCGCTTGGAGCTTAATCACTACATATTATAAAACAAAGTCCTCCGCCGAGTCTGTCTGTTTGTTCGCGATAAACTCAAAAACTACTGCACCGATTTTCATGATGTTTTCACCAATGGATATAATGGTTTTCTTGGAGCCGCGGACATCAACTAGTTTAAAATAAGTAGTAACAAAGATCTCTAGAGAGCAATTCCTTTGTAAAAAAAAAATGATGAAAATACGTCATTTTTCAAACGCAACAGCATAGACCGCGACCGAAGTCTTTTAAATACCTAAACTCGCACAAAATCCACGTTCTTCATTCTATTTCGTTTGAATAGTCTATGAATCAAACGCCAAACAAAAGGGTTTTCAAAATCGGAACCTCTTTGTTACTTCATCACGACGCAGCGTTAAGGCGTCGATCAGAATTGTCGCAATATTCGCGCTTGATTTGCGATGATGAAAAAATATCCAAAACTTACTAAGTAAGCCAAACTAATCAGATTATTGGATTGGCAATGTTTTAGCATCGTATACTTAAGGATTGCAGTTATTACAAAATAGTCTATGGTAATGATTGTTTGACAAAGGTTCGTCGCATAGACAATACTTGGGAAATGTCTGATCTAGATTAGAGTGAAGAGCAAATCCAACTCAAAAAAAAAACCTGCACCTACTTAATATTCTAAATAGCTGAAAACTACTGGTTCGAATTGAAAAATATTTTATAATTGGATATCCCATTAAATCGAAGAAAGCTATAGTCTATAATATCACGCTACGACCAATAGGAGCAGAGTATTAATGAAAAATGTGATACAGACGAAGTTACGCGGGCAGCTAGCATCAAAATAGATGACATTTAAATAAGTTCGCGTTGACCGATTCGAAAGAAGGAGTCAAAATTGGTAGGCTGTGGCAAGTAAAGAAATGTGTGGCTATGGCAATATCTATGGTTTTTTTATTCAGACCACACACGGGGTCAACAGATATTATAATCACTAGTGACCGTGCTATACGAGAATCGCCACACACCACGGCAATCACAGTATTTTGAAAATCAAGAAGTTTTTCACTTTGTAGTTCTTTTTTAAATCGTTTGCTTTTCTGTATTCTTTTTTTAAAATCCTTTGTTTTTTATATATTGTGTTCTGTTTTTAACTGTTTGTTTTTTTGTTGTGTTCCTGTTTAAATCGGTTTTTTTATAGTAAATAGAAAGGTTTTTTCCTTAGTCACTCTTTTAAACAAGTTGCTCAAGACTTGTCCATTCAATAATGTTATGTTCGAGGTCAGAATTAAAACCTGACCTTCTTGAGTTTCGAACTAATGAAAAGGCGTACTGTTACATCGTTGCTAAATTGATGTGAAAGAATTTTAGCGTGCCATTTTTGGAATAATTTGAGGATTTCCAAATTATTAGAAAAAATAAGCTTTTTTTCCTAGCTGTCATTGGAAGATACTTGAGAGACATAAAATCTGTAACTAGTCTTGATAACGGGTGTCAGTTTACCCGGTCACTTTATGTGCAATACTGGTACGTACTCATCTTCATCCGCTTAGTCTGTAGACCCGACCTCTTCTTCTTCTTCCTGCCCTAATACTATGTTACTTAGGGTCGGCGCAACACGTTTTTTTCTTCTACTCTGCCCTATCAGCCGGCAAACTATCACTAACTCTCTTTTCTTTCATATCACTCCTCACACAATCCATCCGTCTTTTCTTTGGCCTTCCTCTCTCTCTCCATCCATCCATCCACATTCCACTGTAGATCCGACCATAGTAGGGAAAAGACAAGGCAGCCTGAATGTATTTTTTATCGAAAATCTTTTAATTTCGTCCCGTTCTTTGAGAACATTCGTTTTCGATTTAGTTTGAAAATTGTTTCAGCTTAACGCGACCTTCCAATGACGGGTCAAACCTAGATATTTTTTTTGTGTTATATTTGGGTCTACATTACGTCATAAAAATACAATCATAATCTTAATTATTAATTAATTTATTGTTTTAAACTTTCATGGTCACTAACATTAGAATAGTTAATACCGGGATTGCTACCATGCACCTTTTTATTTGCGAGTTTCCCGTTATTAACTATTTAATTAATTTATGTACAGAAAATAAACTTAAAAAGAAAATTTTGTACAGAGAAAAGAGCACAAAGGTACTGCTTATTTCAAAAGAAATTTTTACCAGCAGACCTGCGACAGAAGAAAACAGAATATTAAAAAAGATCAGCCTCACATTCAACTATGCTCCTGATTGGATTGCCAATTATCATCACTTAACAGCAATCCTCAACAAAAAAACACAAAATACGTCCCACTCATTAGCATTCTTTCAAACCGTTCCCAGGGTACAGGGCCAGGCATCCTGCCATTGTCCACTACAGGTTAGACCTGTAGTAACGTGCTTACAGGCATCAGTCAGGTTTTTATCAGCGTGGCCTTTATTGGCCCATTGTGTGACCGAGGCTGGCATTTGACGTGAAAAATATTACATGACCCTGTTACGTTCCAAGGACGTGGTTTATAATAGAAACTATAGTTTATAGAACTAGTATAGTTTTTAATTGGTTTTTGGACGTTTTTTAGCCTTGGCTGTTTTGGGGGTTACCTTCTCGGATTTTTGGGATTTGTTACAAGTTGATGCCCTTGCCAAAGGTCGTTTTTGACACCCCAATAAACTTTCACAACAGTTTTAATAGAAATGGAAAAAGCAAAGGGTCTGGCGGTTTGAGTACACTTTGCGGCCTACCCAAATGTCCTTACTTTGGTATTGGGTTCTGAGCTGACAAATGCTTGCACTTTCTGGACAGGTCCACTCAAACCTGCGTGGTACTTTCCTCAAAAGACACCACAGACGTGAACCTACATGGTTCTCATATATTATTCACGTTTGTCTGGACTTTAAAAGAGACTATGACCTCTGAGTTTGTTTCGGTGTTTCTTCTCAGGGTAGTCAGTTAGGAAACACCGGCCTCATCTATACTTATAATAAATCTGTAGAGAGGTCAATTCTGTACATGAAATATATTTCCAAAATAACTATCCAAAATAACTAGCCAAAAATGCAATCAGTAAATTTTTTGTCTGTCTGTCTGTCTGTCTGTCTGTATAACCGTTATAGAAACAAAAACTACTCGACGGATTTTAACGAAACTTGGTACAATTATTATTCATACTCCTGAGCAGGTTATAGTATACTTTTCATCACGCTACAATTCATAGAAAAAATGAAAAAAAAAAAAATGAAAATGTAAAAGTTTGGTTGTTTGTTACTCAATCACGCCAGAACGGCTTAACGGATCTTAATGAAATTTAGAAAAAAGATAGATTATAGTCTGGAATAGCACATAAGCTACTTTTAATCCCGGGAACATGTTCCCTAGGGATCACGTGGGCGAAGCCGCTGGCAGAAGCTAGTCTAGAATAATATGACCAAAAAATATTGATGTGTAAAAGAGTTACATGAAACCAATATTGCCAGTTGGTTTCCTAAATGAATAAAATAAATATGATTTCTGTTGGTACCGTTGTGGCAATAAGCACAATTTTGAACTTAGGTATGTGCTTTTTACTCTATACTAATGTTAATAGGTAGGTACTGGTCTAGGCTAAGCTGACCCTGGAGAAATCATAGACAATGTAACATGGAACCTACATTCATAAGTAGGTAACCTAAAATATTACCAAGTTATTGAAGTCTGACTGCCTTATGAAGTGTTCTAGTACAACGCAGAGCTAAGTTTCCTTCCGATTCGCTTGAATTATTGGAAAATCGTACAAGGCTCAACATACAATCACGCACGGTATAATTCTTAAACAAATCGTTCGTAAGTGTTATATCAACCTCAATTGTTAGGCAATTATCAATCGTAATGTGTCCTGATTAGGTTTAAAATTACATGTATCAATATCGACACTTGCGATTATTTGCACGCGACTGGACTAATTTGGGGTAGTAAGTTGTAATTTAGTGTATCCTTAATCGAAACTTGATATTAGGTAGGTCTTGCAAATGTTACACTATTATATTAAAATTACGTTTTTCCCTGATGGTGTTTGGAAATAAAAATGTCCGTGGATGAGTGACCATCCCTCATACAAAATTAAGCTGATCTCTACATTTTGTCGAGTTAAGCTGCTTTCAGACTACGCTATAATATAATAGCATATAGTATATAGCTCATAGCACAACAATATCGCGCACCATACATTGTTATGGACACGTTCCATGTACATTATTTGGTGTAAGCTGTGTATACCTATAAGGCATACATACCAGAACTAATATTTTGATTTTTGTTTCTTGTTTGTATTTACGCATGTACTGCTGTTGGTGCAAATACTGTACTATATATTATTGACAATGTATGGTGCGCGATACTGTTGTGCTATGAGCTATTATATACTCTATGCTATTATATTATAGCCAGTGACGGATTAAGACTACTTGATGCCCTAAGCAATCCACGCCTGTGGGCCTCCCTATCCGTGTGTCAACTAGAATCGGTCTTTAAACTGTACTGCCTAAAAACATTAGTTTTTTTTTTGTAAAATAAGATGATGTAACGTACCTTAGAAGTGAAGTAGGTAGGTGCGACAACAATAAAAAAAAAGAATGCAAAGCATAATTTATTTATTTATTGAAATGCATCTTGCGGCTTTTCCTGACGTTGAATTCACGCAAGATAGTATTAACGTCTAACGTTTTTAACATATCGGACTCTATGTATAATATCTATAAATTATCAAGCCTTTCTTGTATCATCTTTGTCCTTTTTTCCTTTTTTCATTTTGAAAAAGAACATTCTGCAACACGTTCATTATCCAAATGATCTTTTTATATGCACCACCTTATGGTTGAACCAGAAAAAAATTTTAGATTTCTGGACTAAAAAAAAAAATTACAGCTGCTAGGAACAATCCACGGCGCTTCAACCTACTAATTTGAGAGAATGGGCTGCGCATGGGATATATTATGTTGCAAACGGATTCACCCCTAGAATCTTCTGCGTCATGCCGCTGTGACGTACAGACATATTTGAAGCATTGTCAATAAGACTGGCCTCTGCATATTGAAAAATCTAATCCACAATGTTCGTCAAGGTATTGAAGAGCCTGCTTTGCCAGTTCATCTACTGTGTGATGCGTTTCCAACTCAATAAATGTAAGAAATCGCTTTACAGGCTACCCATCTTTTATAAAGCGAATAACTACGCTGAGCTGGTCCATGTGCGTTAAATCCGGCGTAGAATCTACTGAAAGACTATAAGTAATCTTCTATACTTATAATAAATCTGTAGAGAGGTCAATTCTGTACATGAAATATATTTCCAAAATAACTATCAGGGGGTGATTAGGGATCGATACTGATGCCAAAAATGCAATCAGTACAATTTTTGTCTGTCTGTCTGTCGGTCTGTCTGTCTGTCTGTCTGTCTGTATAACCGTTATAGAAACAAAAAATACTCGACGGATTTTAATGAAACTTGGTACAATTATTATTCATACTCCTGAGCAGGTTATAGTATACTTTTCATCACGCTACAATCAATAGGAACAGAGCAGTGAAGGGAAATGTTGGGAAAACGGGAGAAGTTACTCCATTTTTTAAGCTTCCGTAAAAGTTAACATTATTAACTATTCCATAAAAAAGAATCATAGAAATCGGTATAGAAACACCAAAGTAATACATGAAAAACGCTAATAATAAGCCATCGCGCGTGAATACTGAATCATGCTATAAGGATTATTTTTGTGGTCGCGAACGCACAGGCAGGCGGCTAGCTTGGCGCCTAGAGGCTAGCGAGTAGCTTCGTAAAACGGCTTAGGACAGTTTGCAATATCTTTTAATATAATGTCGAGGGGAAGATGGTTATAATTTCGCTTTACACCAAACGAGTATTAATATAAATGTGAAAGTTTGGTTGTTTGTTACTCAATCACGCCAGAACGGCTTAACGGATCTTAATTAAATTTAGAACAAAAATAGATTATAGTCTGGGATAGCACATACTTAAGCTACTTTTCATCCCGGGAATATGTTCCCTAGGGATCACGCGGGCGAAGCCGCTGGCAGAAGCTAGTATGTAGAATATTTTATCTGAGATATAGTTTTACTGTGCACTTCTTGGGCCATTATCAGAATCAACTAAATATTCGTAGATCTTTTTAGAAAATAAGAGACATTTCCTTTTCCGGCGTTTCCTTATTTGGTTAATATTACCTATGTGTGCCGCTAAAAAGGGATCACATTGACTAAGTTCCAGCAACGCTAGAAAAATTCCATTCTGAGGAGATCCAAATTTCTCTACTGCACCGCGAAAAGGAAGGCCTCTTTCTGCCAATGTGCGAATAACAGCTATAACTCGCTGTAAAACGTGCTCCTAGTAAACATTCTCTTCATGAATTTGTTTATCAAAACCTTGATGCAAGCTTAAGCCTTGCCTGTGATATATAAATGTATTTATGTGTCTAAATAAATACTTGATAATTATACCTATAAATGTAATTATTATCTGTTTAATATTTTATACTCAATTGTAAAAAAATAATTGATGATTAATGAATGTACTAAATGATTTTTATAACAAACTTATCTTTCTATAAGTCAAACACTGATTTGACTCAACTGTCACGTGTGAATCATACTTGTTTGTTAACGGGTATAAAAGAGCGGAGCCACAGTGGATCAGTCAGTTGCTCTTCGACTTTCAAGGCGTTAACATCTAAGGTATGATATTATCCTGATGTATTGTTGATGTATAGGTATTGTATATTTATACTAATATTTATGTTCTATGTCGTGTAATATAATGTTATTATGATGATTGGGTATTTTAAAATACCGGTCATAATAACTTGTTATTAACTATGGTTGGTATATTGTAACGTAACGTTGTGTTATATATACAATACTACTATAATTGGTTGTTGTACTACAAGATAAATATAATGTTGTAACAAATTGAATCCTATTGTTTATATTGTCCCTTCATACCTAATAAATAACCAAAAATTAAATATTTACATACATCTAGTTATATATCTACATATATATACTGAATTTCTAACATCAGAAGTGGGATTAACTTCACCCCTTTTAAGACATTTTTTTTATAAGTTTCAGAATGGATCCTACTGTCTTAGAAGGTCTTCTCAAAGCGATCAGAGATGCTGTTTCTGGCCGTCGCCATGCTGATGACGACGTGGCACTCCCGGTCTTCGACCCAGCAACTAGTGACAGCGGTGCGGAAGGCTGGTGTAAAAGCATCGAGGAGCTGTCAAAAGAATTTGGATGGTGCAGTATCACAACGGTCGCAAGAGCTGGTAAGGCTTTAAAAGGTTCCGCATTGTTATGGTTTGAGTCTTGGGTACCATCTGAAGGCCGAACGTGGGAAAATTTCCGTACAGACCTCACAGACTTGTATCCAGAAAAACGGAACCTGTCTGAAAAACTATCCAAGGCCGTATTATACAATTCCGATTCTGCAGATTCTTATTGCGAATACGCTAGGGAAAAGGTTAGACTGCTTCGTAATACAAAAATATCATTTGCGGAAGACCAATTAATCGAGTTAATCTGCGGTAGCGTCACTGATGTAAACGTTAGAATGGCTGCTTTCAACAGTAATGTTAAAACTACTTCTCAATTAATATCCTTGTTCTCCAGTTATGTAAAATCCAAAAAACGACCAATAGAACAAAATGATTCCGACAGTACAACAGGACAAAATAAAGCCAAACGCTCAAAGTTAGAGATCCGAAATAATACTTCGAAAGAAAAAAAATGTTACTTGTGTGGTAAAACAGGTCATATAAAAATCCACTGCAATAAAAACCGAAATACACCATCTGAAACAGGGACCAGTACTCCAGGAAACAAGGTTCCTGATAGGGTTACTTGTACTTTCTGTAAAAAAATCGGTCACAACGACTCAGTATGCTGGTATAAAGCACGTTCTGATTTAGAGAAAACCAACACTAATAAAAATGAGGTTAATTTTTTAGGCAAAGCGAATTAAAGCTTACAGTTATTTCTATTTACGATATTCCAATTGAATCCCTTATAGACACTGGTGCCAATTGTAGCCTAATCAGACGATCCATTGCTAACCAACTTAGATGTAATATACTACCTTGTTTTAAATACCTAACAGGAATAGGTAATGTTAAATTGGAAGTTTCTGGTAAAATTACTGTCCCTGTAAGATTTGATGACATATTTATTGAGCTTGATTTATTTATTGTTAATGATCAAAAAATTAATTATAATCTTTTAATTGGTAGAAATGCTGTTGAATACCCTGATATTGAGATAATTACAGATTGTGAAGGAAGCAGAATTCGGAGGAAAACTCCTAACAATGTAGACTTACATGTTAATACCTTGCTCCAGCTAGATTATTGTTATATCCAAATGGCAGAGTTAAAATCAAAATTAATTCATTTAGAAGAAAAATTGCAAAATCAAATTATAGATATTTTTGAGAGACACATTACTATATTAAATAAAACTGGGGCAGTCACAACAGGAGAATTAAGGATAAGGTTAAAAAATGACAAAGTAGTAAATTACCGTCCCTATCGTTTGGCACCTTGTGAAAGAGATAAAGTAAAACTCATTATCCAGGATTTAATAGATACCGATATAATTCGTGAAAGCGAATCACCGTTTGCAAGTCCCGTGATTTTAGTAAAAAAAAAGATGGCAGTGATAGACTTTGCGTCGATTATAGATCTTTAAATAAAATCATTGAAAGAGACACATATCCTCTCCCTCTTATTGAAGATCAAATCGACAAATTAGGAAAAGCCAAGTTCTACATCTCAATAGATATGAAAAACGGTTTCTATCAAATCCCAGTATCTGCAGACTCTTCTAAATATACAGCTTTCTCAACCCCTGACGGACATTATGAATTTATAAAAATGCCATTTGGCATTTGTAATGGGCCATCCGTATTTCAACGGGCAATTTCTAAAGCCGTTTCACATTTAGATTTCCTACTTGTCTATATGGATGACATTCTTATTCCATTTTCAACTATCGAAGAAGGCCTAAAATACCTAGAACTAACAGTATCAGCTCTCACTACTTCTGGTTTTAAAATTAACCCTAAAAAATGTCAATTCTTTGTTAACTGTATCGAGTATTTAGGTAGACAAATATCTCAAGAAGGTGTCAGGCCAAGTACATCTAAAGTTTCTGCCCTAATAAATTCACCAATTCCTCGTAACGTTAAGCAAGTACGACAATTTATGGGTTTGGCTTCTTATTTTAGGAAATTTATACCAAATTTTGCAACACGTACTGCTTGTATAAGTAAATTAACACAGAAAAACCAAAAATGGGATTGGGGGTCTGAACAGGACATTGCGAGGAATTATGTACTAAATTACTTAGTATCAAGACCATTGTTGTCAATCTTTGATTCTGCTTTAAAAACTGAGTTATATACTGATGCTAGTGCTATAGGATATGGTGCTATTTTAACCCAGAAATACGATAGTGATTCTAAAGTCGTCGCTTATTTTAGTAAAAGAACTACACCTGCAGAGTCAAAATATAGTTCTTATGATTTAGAAACTCTAGCTATTTACAACGCCTTGAAACACTTCAGAGTCTATTTACTAGGAATTAATTTCAAAATTATCACAGATTGTAACGCTATTAAATCAACAATGAATAAAAAAGATTTATCACCACGAGTAGCCCGCTGGTGGACATATATGCAGGATTTCCAATTTGAAATTATCTACAAGAAAGGACAATATATAAGCCATGTCGATTTCCTCAGTCGCAATCCTGTTGAGGTCCCCATCACTGTTGATAGCACAGTCAATTTAATAAATGACCCGCAATCTTGGTTAGAACTTGCACAACAAAGAGATCCTGAAATACTATCAATTATTCATAGAGTACAAACGGGAGAGTATGATTCAAACCAATATGTAGTCCGTAATAATTTACTATATTACAAAGTTAATCCAAACGGGGAATTAAAATTGTACGTTCCGAAGGGTACAAGATTAAGTATTTTGCGTCTCTACCACGATGAAAATTGTCACGTTGGCTTTGGAAAAACTATCGCTAAAATACGTGAGCATTTCTGGTTTCCTGCTATGACAAGTTTTGTAAAAAAATATCTCTCTCATTGTTTAGTTTGCATCAAACGCAAGGGTCACCATGGCCCTAAACAGGGCTTCTTACACCCAATAAAAAAAATCGCACTACCTTTCCATACAATACACTTAGACTGTACAGGGCCTTTTACCCAGTCAAATGAAGGATTTAAACATATTTTATTAATAGTTGACGGGTTTACCAAGTTTTGTTTGCTCAAACCACTCAAAACCCTTAATGCCCAAGAATTAGTACCAGTCTTACGAGATGTCATCACCGTATTTGGTACTCCTTCTGTAGTAATTTCTGATAGAGGAACTAATTTTAGCAGTGGTCAGATTAGGTCATTATTTGATGAACTAAATATAGAACATCACTTGATTTCCACGGGTACTCCCAGAAGTAATGGTCAAGTAGAACGTTACGTGTCCACTGTAACTGATATGCTTAACACAATGTGCAATGAACAGTCAGATTGGCCGAACGTTCTGTGGAAAGTACAACAATCGATTAACACAACTGTACAGAAATCCACAGGCTTTACCCCTTTGCGACTACTTATCGGGGTAGATGCAAATATTCCGTGTGTCCAAGCTCGTTTAGACGACGTACTTGACGAAAATGAAAGACAAAATCCAAATAACTTAGAGGCTGACCGAGAAATAGCTAGACTACGCCTATTACAAATAGCAGAAAAATTCAAAAAACGTTTCGACGCCACTCGTCGTAACAACGTAAATTTTAATGTAGGAGATGTAGTGTATGTCTCACAGAATCATAGGCGTAATGATAAATTGGCACCAAAATTTAAAGGGCCTTATGAAATATCTTCTATCCTTCCTAATGATCGTTTTGCTCTACAAGGTCTAGGTAGTTTACGAAATATTTCAGCAGCCAAAGAAAAATTAAGATTCTGGCCAGGTGAATTGATTGATGAAAATGAAAGTGTTGAAAATGATATGGCACTTTAACTTCCTAAGATATTATAATTAGTAATTCATCTAATTACATATATGTATTATTGTACTGTTGATTGTATAGATATATTATAATAAATACTTAACCTAATAACGTGTATCATTTTATATAAAAAAAAGAAAGTAAAAATCCGCTGGGCGATCGTTTACTTGGTGCTTGTCTATCTCACCAGCAGCGGGTGATTGGGACTTGCATGACGAGGTAACCGATAAAATTTGTTTCCGCTGGTCGGTCATTTGCTTGGTGCAAGTCTATCCCACTAGCAGCGGGTGGAGGGGACTTGACACGTCTAGGCAGTTGGCAAAACAAAAAGTAGATTACATATTGTAGAAAAAGAGTATCTGATGTACTTCGAGAGCGAAGTACTTGTCAGTATGGCCGTGATATATAAATGTATTTATGTGTCTAAATAAATACTTGATAATTATACCTATAAATGTAATTATTATCTGTTTAATATTTTATACTCAATTGTAAAAAAATAATTGATGATTAATGAATGTACTAAATGATTTTTATAACAAACTTATCTTTCTATAAGTCAAACACTGATTTGACTCAACTGTCACGTGTGAATCATACTTGTTTGTTAACGGGTATAAAAGAGCGGAGCCACAGTGGATCAGTCAGTTGCTCTTCGACTTTCAAGGCGTTAACATCTAAGGTATGATATTATCCTGATGTATTGTTGATGTATAGGTATTGTATATTTATACTAATATTTATGTTCTATGTCGTGTAATATAATGTTATTATGATGATTGGGTATTTTAAAATACCGGTCATAATAACTTGTTATTAACTATGGTTGGTATATTGTAACGTAACGTTGTGTTATATATACAATACTACTATAATTGGTTGTTGTACTACAAGATAAATATAATGTTGTAACAAATTGAATCCTATTGTTTATATTGTCCCTTCATACCTAATAAATAACCAAAAATTAAATATTTACATACATCTAGTTATATATCTACATATATATACTGAATTTCTAACACCTGCGTGTTAAATATGTTAGTGTCTGAACTCTTTTCGTGCTTTTCGTTTCAAATTAGTTTTTTGGTGTGGTTTTTGGTGACGTGAGAGTGAGACGTGATGCCCTAAGCACGGATTTTTTTGTGCTTCTTCTGGTGCCCCCCCAGACGTGATGCCCTAGGCAATTGCTTAATTTGATTAAGGGTTAATCCGTCACTGATTATAGCGTAGTCTGAAAGCAGCTTAACGCGAGCAAAATCGTTTTAAACAGCTGATTTCGTTTTCTTTTTTTGGGTTGATTTTTTAATAAATCGTGTCTATGGTTGTTGCCTGAACAAAATAACTGGAAAAGTGTTGGAAATAAATCTGGCTAAATATCGAAACAGTCATTCATTAGGTACCTATTGTCAGTCATTCATAACTAACAGTCTTTTTTTTTAAGTGAAAACTTCTTCACTGGCGAATTTAAACTCGCGTGACCTTATCGAAAATCCGTAAGACGGATGATTAAAAATGCACAACGCTAATGTTCAAGTTTTCACTTCTGCCGACACTCCCGGAGTGCAACCCGTTGTTTTCTTTTACTATTGATAGGCATACGTTTAACCACTATCTCACCTGATGTTAAGCGATGATGCGGTCTAAGATAGAGCACGCTTGCCTAGAAGTAATGAATAGGTTACTCTTGACTTGAAGACTCCCAGGTTGTAGCTATCAGGAAACACAGATTCAGGCAGGGAATTCCACTCCTTAGCTGTACGCACAATGAATGTAATCCCAAAACGTTTTACGTATAGGTGGGACGTCTACCATGTACGGGAGGCGCGTCGCCGTACGTCTTGTGGTCCGTAAGTCTTGCAAAGGAGTACCTACCTTGTTTCATAAGTAGATGTGTTATAGGAATTCTGCCCTTTAAAATACTGGTATTCAGGATTCAGCTGCGTTAGGTTAGACTGGAAACCCACTCCAACATAATTGATAAAAAAGCAGGTCAGATTGATTGATGGTGTTATGAACCTTCTTGAAAAATCCATAAACGAGGACAGTCGCCTTCCTCGAACCTAAATTAATAGTAGGCCATGGCCTCCTACAAACAAAAAACAAAAAACAAATTACAAGGCCTATTCTTTCGGTGACCTCAAAAAGTCAGAGATAGACAATAAATTTAATTTAACCCTAAAAGTTCTATTGTCCTACAAACTACTTTATCTAGTTACCTTTTTGATAAACGTCAACTAGGAACTATTAATTAATTATTTAGTAGGTTTAGAACCTACTTACAGAACAAATATCATTTAACGTTTGGAATATTGACCCGTAGACTTTATTAACAGCTATGACGACCAGTCATAAAGGATGTTCAGCTTATAGCATAAATTAATCTATAACGGGTGGAAATGCTCTGCTCTGGGCGAACTGGGCGGGCCTAAGGCGGTTCACACACTGCCTCGCTATACGCTGCGGGGTGCTTGGCGACGAAATCACGCGCGTGGTAGCGGGAGTGCAGATTTGCACCATCACGCACATTTGATGATGTGTGCGTTTTCAGTGTGTTGCACTACGCGTGTTTGCAATGTAAAGAGAGATTTTTTCAAGCAACGGCAACGTAAGAACACACACTAAGGTTGCGTTTCCACCAGAGATGTTTAAGGATGCGTAGCGACGGATGTGTCGGTTTAGAACCAGAGAGATTTTTTCAAGCAACGGCAACGTAAGAACACACACTAAGGTTGCGTTTCCACCAGAGATGTTTAAGGATGCGTAGCGACGGATGTGTCGGTTTAGAACCAATATAATCGCTTAATTGACCTAGCCTCGCTCAGCGCAAGCGATTCTATTGGTTCTTAACAAACACATCCCTCGCTACGCATCCTCGCACATCTCTGGTGGAAACGCAGCCTAATGCGCTACGCTGCGTTATGCGGTGTAGTGCGCGAATCACCTTAAATCACCTCGTGTTCCCCACACACTTGCACAGGCCGCTGCAAGAGTCCTAAAGCAATCTTTAACGCAGCCCCCGACTGTTGCGTACTTGTGCCAGCAACATCTATGATTAGTGTTGCCAGGTCCGATTTGTTGTAAATCGGTACATGAGGTCAAAAAAAACGGGATTTCGGGTTGTAGATCGGTACAGTAAACAAAAAAAATAGTCTGTTTAATCTTACATAACAAGTAATCAGTCTTGCTAGACTAGTAGAAATTATATATCTCGTATTAATTTATCGTGTAATTGACGCACTTATAAGTACCTAAGTATTAATGTAAATTATTTGTTTTTATTAAAATTACATTTTTATTGAATTTTGCCGCCTTTAGAATGACTTTGTTTTTACATAGTTATAAAATTCATTGCATGTCATATTATGGTTTGTTTTAATTTGAATTTCTGCTGTCACATGCTCGAGTGTCAAACGGTTTCGCCTCTCAGACCAAACTAAGTTAGCCTGGGAAAATACCCTTTCTGTTGTTGCGTTTGATACTGGAATTGAAGCCATAAAAGAAAATAATTTTTGAACATTTACTAAATCTTGATAGTCTTTAAAAATATTGTGCCATTTTTGTAGCGGCGTTAAGTCTTTGTTTTGCATCGGTTTTTGCTTCTACCGAATCAGTTTCCGGATCACTCATTATAAGAAAATCTGCACACACCAATGCGTAAATAATATTTACTTATTACATTTACTCTTTCGCCCGCGTACAATGAGTTTGTTTATGAAGCAAATAAACTTTAAAATTAATTATAATTACGCCGTGCACTCACATTTATGTCAATAAACCAACAGCAAAAACCAGCTAGGTACAACAACAAAAACATAACTTAAAATCCCGAAACGCAAATTATAATATGAATAACAAAATACGAGATTATTTTTAAAAGCTGTTGTGTAAACATTCACAATTCACATAGTTCTTACCTGCAAAGAATCTCCAAGAAATAAATATTTATAGTTTATAATATAACAGCGCACCGGCCCGCCGGAATACAAAACTGTCAGGGTGTTTCTACAATGAATCGGATAAGGAATAAGAAGTATAATTATGCAACGCCATCTCGTAGCAGCGAGTCGAGTCACGGCCCCCATGTATTTGAATATATCCAAAGCTAGTAGATGGCGTTTCATTTTTTGATTAATCGGGACATTTAGCGTCCCGATCAGGTACAAATCGGGACGCGTCCCCAGACCCCTGAAAATCGGGACGTCCCGCGCAAATCGGGACACCTGGCAACACTATCTATGATCTACTTACCTTTTATATATAGGGTTTCGACCACTCGGGTGTCTGTCTGTCTGCCCGCTAGTTTTATCCAGATCTACTGGACCAATTCTGTGGGGCCCTTGTGCTCACAGCCTTTTCAAAGAAATTTCGAAACGGCTGGTTGATACTTACCGCGACCCAAGAGCTGGCTCTTACTTTGGGCAGAGATTAAGCATTGCCATTATGCCGCCAGTCTCTTGGGTACATTACCAGCTGACAGCGTGGAGGATGAATTTTTGATGAGTCTTTTGTTAGTTTAGTATATTTGTTAATTTAAAAATATGAATATATACAATTCTTTCGAATTCTGTTGACATTTTTATTTCCTCCTATTTTAGATTGCATGTGTTACCCATGATAATTTTTCTTTGTAATAATACTTTGCATACTATTGTATAAGTGCAATTTCTTCTAACGCAACAGACAGATGTGTTGCTGGGGAGTTTGTTGGCCACTTCTTCTTCCCAGCTAAAACACCAGGAAGTGGTGACGGGCGGGCGTTTTTGAGAGAATGTCTACTTGTAAACGTTGACGTTCAAAAAGCCTGGCACTGGCATTTAGCCTAATTTGAATAAAAAAATACTTTTGACCTCCGAGCGGATCAGATGGGAGTGATTGGCTCTTACTGAAACCCATCCGTGTTCTTCCCTTTGCGTTCCAGGGCCGCGGTGGCTCTTTCGAATATATGAAGATCCATGTTCTGCCTGCGATGGCCATAATATCCTTAGCAATGACGAATATTCTTCACGTATCGATCGAAATGATTCAATTTCTTAGTAGCAAACGATTTATGGTAAACAGTCGGCTGGCCACGCCTCTGACCTTCCACTTTCACTGTCACTACTATTGTTGGACTGGTCGATAAATATAATGCGTTCTTGTTAGACCATTCTTTTATTAGTTTGGAATATATTTTTTGCTGTTTTGTGGTTGGAAATACTCGACAAATGTGTTCTTTATAACGCAGCATTATTAGTAGGTCTAGAATCATTATCCTAGTCCAATGTTACTTGATCTTCTTCTTCCATTTTCTCCTGTTACCCGTCATGCTTTCGTTCTCTACCCATATTTTCATTTAATTCTTAATACAGTACATATTTTTAAACGACTTCCCAAAAAGGAGGAGGTTCTCAATTCGGTTGTATTTTTTTACGTTTGTTACCTCATAACTCCGTCATTTATGAAGAACCGATTAGAAAAATAGTTTTTATATGAAAGGATAATAATATACTTGTCGATTGGTTTCATTTAAATTTTATTAAAATCGGTTAGGAAGTGTGTAATTGGATGATGTTTTTTTGTCGTCCAAGTAAATAAAATTGTGTACTTTGCTTACTTTACTACTTTACCAAAAAAAAAACTTTAGTTTCGGAAGTCGGTGTCAAAATACGAAAAAAGTAACAAAACCACCGACTTCCGAAATTAAAGTAACTTTTTACTTTGTAGTGTTTTTTTTATTTTGAAGTCGGTTGTATTTTTTTTTTTATATAAAGATTTTTCATTTGATCCACTTCTTCTCCATCCACAATAAAAAAAACGTTCCTTATAAAAAAGAAAACCGAATAATTCAACGACATAAAAATAAGACTCCACTTCAGTGTTGCAAGTTTAGAAATATTAGCATATTAATTATGAAAGTAAAACACCGTTACCATGATACTTACCAGCATATGAAACAGCTAACATTACTACAGCTCATACACATTTAGCAATAAACATTTCTTGCGCCAAGAAGATAAATTAGATGTAAAATTGAATAGCACACCATGATGAGAGCCTGATGATCACACGTTAATGTGATTCATCAATCATACAAGAAGTAAGCTGATTTACTAAGATACTCCACAAGTCCACATACCGCGATCTAACTGGGGCAGTAAGCAATAAATTGCATCTACTTACTTTCACTAGTACATTTCGATATCAGCAATAACTTTGTTTTCTTTCATAATTTCTTCTTAATTTTTAACAGACTTCCCAAAAAAGAGGAGGTTCTCAATTCGGTTGTATTTTATTTTATGTCTGTTACCTCATAACTCCGTCAATTATGAACCGATTTGAAAAATTCTTATATGAAATTATGTACTTGTCGATTGGTCCCATTCAAATTTTATCAAAATCGGTTACGAAGTTTGGTGTCTAAATCGAAATAGCTTTAATTCGTTTACTTGGATGATGGTTTTTTGTCATCCAAGTAATCGAAATTACATATTTTGCTTTTCTGCGATTTTGCAGTGTTGTTACCACTAAAAATAGAAAAATAAAAAACTTTTTACAAAAAAAATACAACCGACTTCCAAATAAAAAAAAAACTACAAAGTAAAAACTAACTTTAATTTCGGAAGTCGGTGTCAAAATACGAATAAACTAACAAAAACACCGACTTCCGAAATTAAAGTTAGTTTTTACTTTGTAGTTTTTTTTATTTGGAAGTCGGTTGTATTTTTTGTAAAAAGTTATTTTTGTCTGTAGTATCCATTTAGAATAATTACAATATGGAAGATAGTGGCTTCCACTGCACGACATAGGCCTCCCCTAAGCATAGCCACACAGAACGACCGTTTCTATGTCTCCATCGTCCATCAGATTCCCCCAATCCTCACCAGTATCTACCCCAAAATCGGTTCTAAATTCTATAAAAACAACTACAGCTCGTGGCTAAAGAATAAGCAACGTTTGTCAAAGTCGGTTTGTGGATGGGTGACAATTTTAAAATTACGAGATTCCTCCGTGTTTCGGAAAGCGGGTTAAGCCGTTGTTCCCGGTTGATATATGGTAGATCTTTGACAGTCGTTACGGATTGTGAGAAGCTAGATAATCTAATACCAGTCTTGCCAAAAAGTACCGTTACACAGTTAATGGGTCGTGGAGGTCTGGTAGGCAACTGTTTCATGTACAACAATGGTATTCAGCTTAATCCGGTTAGACTGGAAGCCGACCCCAATTAAGGATATTGGAAAAGGATTTGGGGAAAGGCTAGGCAGACGAGACGATGAAAGCAACTATACCTAGCCTTCTGTTCCCAAACATAGTTAATACAGTAAAATAAAGTATATGAAATTGAAAAGAAAAACCTTAGAACTAGGTTTATCCATTAATTTTTTTATTACTATTTGGGTCCCGCTGGTCTAAATATGCTCACATTTCCATTGTCAAATTAAGCCCATATCGTTCAGTTAACGTTTTTCAGAGCCCGATTTAGAACAGTTTCCTATCACCTAAAAACCACACAATACGGTCCTTACAAAACAAACGAAAAGCGGAAACCCAGAACGTCACACTCACAATACACCGTGGCCCGTTACTAGGATACCATAGACACACACACCTCATTCCCATAGGTTCACTGACACACACAAGCTCACGCACTGTTAGGGTTACCAGATCGATAAAAATCCGGACAAAACAAATATTTACTTTATCGGTATATTGTTTATATCGATAAAAAACAAAGCTACATTTTTTTTATAGCGGGTCGGTAATAGTTCTCCCTTTTTATAGCATAGGAAATCATCAAATCACTCTTTCCACTCTGAATGGATGAATGAATGATAATTTATTTCTTAGTATATGGCAGAGCGGAAGGGAGTGTCAGACTCTTACTTTTTTTTTTGAACCGCTTACTGACTAAGACCCATCCATGTTCCTCCTAATGTCCTTTGCGTTCCAGGGCAGCGGTGACTCTTTCGAACAAATGCCATACTACCGAATTTCCGTAAAAACTTATAATTCTCTCTGCATCCCGGACTAAGACCTATGTAATCGGATGGTCCGGAAAATCCGCAAAACATATGGCAACCCTACCCACATTAAAAATGAGAATAAAGTGACTTATCGTGATTTAGCGTTTCCAGTAACAGTCGATGACCTCGACAGAGGTTTTTAGTCTGAAGTTTCTCATGCACTATCGGGCAATCAGTAATGCTGGAATTGAAGGCTCGCCATTGTTCGAAATTTGACCTTTTTCATGAAATTGGCGCGAGTTTGACTAGTTAGCGGGGTTATAGTGGTAAATGAACTGTATGTTATACATTTTTATGTGTAACTTGGAATTTGAGTTTAGATAGTGATCCATAATACCTATATGTCCCTTCCAGACGCCTAAAGCCCACTTTTTTCTAACCCAGGGCCACTATGTATGAAATATTTGTTATTAAAAACCTCGTGTTAGCCACTTACTCTAAGTTGTGAGATACATATCTCTGATTTAAGAAGGCAGGCAAAAATCTTGTTGCAGATTGGTCCCATTTAAATTTTATCAAAATCGGTTACGAACTTTGGATTTTAAATCGAAATAGCTGGAATTCGTTTACTTGGATGATGGTTTTATTACATCCAAGTAATCGAAATTGCGTATTTTGCTTTTCTGCGATTTTGCGGTGGCGTTGATAGGTGTGGGGTACCACTAAAAAGTGAAAAATAAATAACTTTAATTTCGGTGTCAAAATACGAAGAAACTAACAAATACACCGACTAGCGACTTCCAAAATTAAAGTAATTTTTTACGTTGTATTGTTCTTCTTTTTGGAAGTCGGTTGTATTTTTTTAGCTAGAAATTTAAAGAACACTTAAATCAGTCCTAATTTTGCCAAATCAAATGTATTAAATGTTACACAGACTGTGTTTGGTTCTCACAACAATGAGCAGAGTTTATAGATACTTACGTTCGTATGCATTGTTTAGCACGTACTGAATGACGGCCGTCTCAAAACGTGTTAATTGTTTCACACCTTATTACTGAGGTAGGAGTGCTAACTTAGGACCTTTACTCAGATATTAAGTGCAGTTTCTTAGTAATTCTGTAAGATATATTCTCGTCCAACAGGATGCAAATTTGAAAAAAAAAGTAAATCGATTTACATTTTTTTTTTCGTTGTTTTAAAATTCTAACTAATTCAATTCAATTTCAATTCATTTATTTACTTCAGACATGGTCCATACATTATATAAAAAAGTAAAATTAAAATCGCTGAAAAAAAATTGACATTAAAATAATCATTACAATTAAAAACATTAGAATTAAAAAATGTCAGAATAAAATAAAATAAAATTAAATTAAAAACACATTACAATAATAATACACATTATCAAAATTAACAAAAATTCATTCAATACCTACACAATAATCTAAATATAATGTCAAAAAATACGAGGCGATGCGCTAACATGAAGCTGCATCCACCTTTGTACCAGCGATAGGTCCCACCGCTCGGATAATACCTTTAAGAGACTGTTCGAGCTGCTTCGCAGACGGCTTAATAGTGAAGCGCTCCGCTTCCGTATGATCGCGAAGAAGTCATCGGTCCGCGCCTCAGCAAACATAGTTGAGGCACTACCAAACCGCGGAAGCCCTAAGCATTGATTTGAACATTGATTATATTTTTTCATGATTAGGACTGTATACTTTTCCAAAAATAAAGGCATGTCAGAATTTTTTGAGCTTAGCACGTTGAAGTCAAATTCATATTATTTAAATGCACAATATTTTATCAGGGTTCCGCCATCTTCCTAGTTTGATACAAGTCACTGTTCGATTGTAAAGTGTACTGAGAAACTCATCTCTCATCATTTTCCCAACATGATTGAAATCGGAGATCTCGACATATCTTTATTTTATTTTGTGTCGATGTCCTAATTATTGTGCACTCAAAGTATCACAATACCCAGAAATAGCTAAAACCGCTACCATATTTCGTGTAAAACCAATTTTCAGCTTCACAAATTCACATTTTAGGCAGGGACCTAGATTTTTACCGATAACCTTTATTAAGCTAATTTCGTTCGCATGTCCAGGTCAATGAGCTGTCGGCATGGTCGCATGCTTCACGCTATGTACGCATACTGAGTAGGCAGAGCTTCAGGCAATGTTTAAAATAAGTGAAGATGGGAAGAGCTGTTTTCCGGCACGAGAGTCTTATGTGGTTATCCTTGATTGGGTTTGTTCTTGTATGACAGACGTTACGGGTTGTCAGAAGCCAGGAAATCTGATACTGATCTTATCAAGGGGTATTGTGGGCAGTCTCTCCATCTATACTTATAATATTACAAAGCTGAAGAGTTTGTTTTTAACACGTTGAAGTTAAATTCATATAATGGATAATATTTTATCAGAATCCGCCATCTTCCTAGTTTGATACAAGTCACTGATCGATTGTAAAGTGTACTGAAAACCTCATCTCTCATCTTCCCAACATGATTGAAATCGGAAATCACGACATAAATCTTTATTTTATTTTGTGTCGCTCCTAATTATTGTGCACTCAAAGTATCACAATACCCTGAAATAGCTAAAACCGCTACCACATTTCGTGTAAAACCAATTTTCAGCTTTACATATTCACATTTTAGGCAGGGACCTAGATTTTTACCGATAACCTTTATTTAGCTAATTTCGTTCGCATGTCCAGGTCAATGAGCTGTCGGCATGGTCGCATGCTTCACGCTATGTACGCATACTGAGTAGGCAGAGCTTCAGGCAATGTTTAAAATAAGTGAAGATGGGAAGAGCTGTTTTCTGGCACGAGAGTCTTATGTGGTTATCCTTGATTGGGTTTGTTATTGTATGACAGACGTTACGGGTTGTCAGAAACCAGAAAATCTGATACTGGTCTTGTCAAGAGGCATTTCGGACAGTCTCTCCATTTATACTAATATTATAAAGCTGAAGAGTTTGTTTGATTGTTTGGTTGAACGCACTAATCTCAGGTTATGAACAGGCAATTTTTTCTATTCGGTAGCTTATACGATGAAGAATAACCTAAAGTACTTATTTAAAAAAGGTAGGTAATCAGGGCGTCTTTTTGAGAGATTTTACGATTACTGTAAACATTTTTGAAAAGATAAAAAACTTTTTACAAAAAAATACAACCGACTTCCAAAAAAAAACACTACAAAGTAAAAAATAACTTTAATTTCGGAACTCGGCGTTTTTGTTAATTTGTTCGTTTTTGACACCGACTTCCGAAATTAAAGTTATTTTTTACTTTGTAGTGTTTTTTTTTTTGGAAGTCGGTTGTATTTTTTTGTAAAAGTTTTTTATTTTTCACTTTTTAGTGGTACCCCACACCTAACAACACCACTGCAAAATCGCAGAAAAGCAAAATACAAACGCACTAGTTGCCCATACGATTTTCGAAAGTTCCCCTCGACTTCTCTGGGATGCCATCATCAGATCCTGGTTTCCTTATCATGGGACCATTTGGGAAGTATTCCCTTTCCAACAAAAAAATCATTTTTAAAATCGTTTAGCAAGCGACGGAGTTTATGCCCGAACAAACATAAATAAAAAAAAAAAAACAAACATCCGAATTGAGAACCTCCTCCTTTTTGGAAAGTCGGTTAAAACAGATTCTTGCTAGAAAAACATGTTTGTTTTCAATTGAGGGTAGTTTATGGACATTATTTTCGCTTTATAAGGACGGCCAATTAATAATCCGATCATTGTGGAGTTTGTTTTATTGCGATAATCATTTAGTTGAAAAGTTACACAGTTTTGTTTGCACTGTCACCGTTGTGAACAACCTTTTTAAAAAATCCATTAAAAAATAGTTTATTTTTATGCGGTTTTCGTCGATAAAATTAGGTATAGTTTTCCAGATTTTCGTATGTGCACATTATAAAGACTCACATTGTAATATCATCACGCTACGACCAATAAGAGCGGAGCATTCATTAAAAATGTTACGCAGACAAAGTTGCGCAATTCAACTAGTGTAAAATAATGGTATTCATCTGTATCTGGTTAGAGAATAGAGCTGATCCAAAAGGTTAGAGAAAAGGTTAGGTAGATTAACTAATCCTTGATTGTCACTTTACGCAATGATCTTGAGTTTGTACCTCTAAGCTGTATTTTTTCTGATAAAAGAAAGAAAACTGCAGACAAGCTGCAGACTATGGAAATGGACCTCCTTTAGAGAAAATCTTACAGCACTGTTTAAATGCAAGCCTTTTGTGCCTCTATTATGAAATGAAAAACGAAGGAATTCCTTCTTCTATAGTTTGCTAATTGTTAGTTTTCTTTCTTTAATGTCCAACATTATCAGGTACGTTTTCTTTCTTTCTTTACAAGGCTTGTTTTGCTAAACGTTTAGCATGTTTGCTAACCAAACATTTTCACGCTATTGTCAGTGCTCCAGTTTTTAAGTTACGTTATGTATGTATAATTGTCTGGCTTTGCACCAGTCTAGGCAAAGACCTAGATTTGGCTAACCTTGCAGAGTATTCTGGCTCGGTTAGTTGAACCATAGCGGATTGGTGACAGTCATTTCAGGCTTACAGTTTGAATATATAATTCATTGTAAGTCGTCCGGAGTTAGTTGTTTTTTAAATTTCATTTTGAATCGATTGTATCATCTTGATGCCAGTATAAACAGAATTGTATTTTCAGGTGTCTGTAAAATTATTCCAGGCCTCTTGTTTTATTTTGACACTTACTTTCAAAATTAATAATATACTTTAGAATGAACAACGCTTTCCCATACAATCATGATTTGTCTTATTTTTTTACGTTTCTTTATGCAGTCACATGTCAAACAAACAATTGCCATTATCTTCTTCTTTTCGTGTCCAATGACTCCAATATTATTTTTTCCAACTAGTATTTTGTATAAATATAGGTCTATTATTGGCCTCGTTTAAATCCTGGAAGGTGCAAGTGGTTGACGACAGGCAACAAAGGTTGTCCTGGGAAGGGGCTCCGCAATGGTACTGCGTTTGGAATTTCAAAACGGAAACAGGAACGAGACAGCCATCACCACCTGCATGCACATCAACAAATATACCTGCACGTTTAAAGAGTCGTAAAAGCTTTATTGTCAGTATAAAAATTGTTAAGTAAAATTAACCTTATAAAGCACGACTACTTTCTTCCTAGTCAGAGCCTGTCACAGGAAATGGTCATCCTTTGCACACACACCTGGCTTGAATTATAAGCCAACTGCATTGATATGTTTAAAAGGTAAAAACAATAGTACTGGTTGCTATGGGTGTGCAGTACTGAAGTAAGTTCAACAACCTGACAATGGGCAAGTTGCAAGTCACACCCACTGCGGACTCGTTTAAAATAATTAACTATAGTTATTACATTACTACTTTAGTCTGTGTTAACTGAGTTGTATCATGTGGCACTTTTAGTTAATTATCTATGGTCTGCTGTACACTTTTTTTGTCGGGGGTAAACTTTGGGGATTAGACCAATGAGTGTGGGATTCTTACCTCACTAAAACCCTCCGGTGATCACTATAAGTGAAGCACATAACCTAACCTTTAAAAGACCACATCGAGACCCCTTTCTATTCAACACCTATTAGGGAAAATCCTTGGAAAACTATTAAGGAGTCTTTACCTGCCAAGTTAAGAATGTTGCTGCTCCTGTAATATCTTTGGTAGATTTACTGTTTCAGTCTTTATAAAGAGGGAATTCTGTTTGTTTTTAAGGGTGGGAAGTCAACAAATGACTCCTTGCAAACTGGGCGGAGAAGAGAGTAGTAATTCCCTTTGCGTTCCAAGGCCGCGGTGACTCTTTCGGACAAACTCCGAAACCCTGAGGGAATTCTACTACTTCTGTAATAGCTTCGGTAGGCGAACTATTGCGGTCTTCATAAAGTGGGAACTGTGTAAAGTTTTAACCGTGATAAAAAGGTTATAAGAACGTGTACAATGAATGATGGTTATTTCATGCATGCTATGGCATTAGTGCTGGTTTACATTCTGTGAGTACACGGTATTTACGTAATTAGTGATATAGTGCGAACTGTGATGACATGTAGAGGTGTTAATGGCAGTTGTGTGCAAGAAAGAAATATTGTTTTTTTTTTTTAATACAAAACGGGGAAACTCTTGGCCTAAATCTCACCTGATGGAAAGTGATGATTAGGCCGAAGATGGAAGCGAGTTTCACCCGGAATCCTCTTACACAGAGGAACTGGCTATCATACCTCTAACTGCCGGAACACAACAATGCTGTTAACATTGTTGTTATGGCGACAGACTTAGACATGATGGTGGTAGCTTGCCAGGCGGACTTAGAACAAGTCCTACCACCAACCAAACCGAGCAAAAAATTTGCCCCCGCTGGGAATCGAACCCGGGACCTCTGGGTCTGAATCAGGTGGTATAACCACGAGACCACGGAAGCGGTTAGTGTCACCTGTTTAGCACCACCAAGGGACCACGTGTAGGGATTCGCTGAAGGGTATTCTCCTACGGACGCGGGTGACTCGGCCCCCAAAATTCCTGATTAATTCAAAGAGAAAGATTGAGTTGTTTTTCGTAGAAAGTTTCAGACTTGTGACAGACTTATGGCGAGCTTGATTTAGGTTTATGTGCAGTCGTTATAAGAATACAAGATCCATAAAGTTGAATAAGAAAACAAGGATACAAACAAAGAGTAAAGTGAAGATTCGAAGCTAGGAGATATCCATATACTGGAACAACATGGATAAAACATATACTGGAAACGTTCCTAACGGAGAACCCAACCTATAAAGCTATATGCATATCTGAGTCTTGGTTATCCCAAGAAAGAATAGCCCTTATGCAGTTCGATGGTTTCAAAATTGCTGCATCTTTTTGCCGTCAAATTAGAGGAGGTGGAGGTGTCTGCATTCTTTTACAAGAACATATAAATTGCATAGAGATAAGGGACATTACTGCTATGTCAATCGAATACGTACTGGAAGTGTGTGCGGTTGAACTACCTAAAGAAAACCTAGTATTAGTAACTATATATTGGAATAGAAGAGAGGAAGACGTTTTTATTAGGCAACTGAAACTTATTTTAAATTATCTCAACAATAAATATAATAAGTTCAATATAATTATAGGAGGCGATTTTAATATCAATATTTTAGATATAAACTTAAAAACGAACTCATTCCTTGACCTTATGTCAGAATTTAATTTCTCACAACATATAAAATCACCAACAAGAATCACACAAACCACTTCAACTTGCTTAGACCTAATATTTACTAATTTTACCGATAAAAATATGCTTACCACCGTGGAGGATTTAGGTTTTTCAGACCATAGCGCAACCATTGTACACTTACCTATACCACAACAAGTAAAGCCAACTATCTGGTACACTAAAAAAGATTTTTTAACACTGAAAATATACAAAAATTCAAATCTATAATAAGTAAACAAAACTGGAATGATCTGCTGCTACCAGACAAAGATATAAATGAAAACTATAAAATATTCAACGATACAATTATTTCTATATTAAACCAATCTATTCCCTCGCGTAAAATTAAACTTAAAACTAAATTTAAAAAATACTGGCTGACTACAGGTATTAAAATCTCTAGCAATAACAAAAGACTTTTAAAAATACTAACACTAAAAACAAAAAATCCAGTAATTACACAATATTATAAAAAATATGAAAAAATATTGAAAAAGTTAGTTACGACAGCAAAAAGGACTGAATACATAAACAAAATCAAATAATAAGGTTAAAACAATGTGGAGCATCATAAAAGAGAGAGCGAACAAGAAACCAAAAAACGAAAAAAACAACATACACTTACAAATAAATGATAACACGACATCTGAACCTAAACAAGTAGCCGACATTTTCAATAACTTCTTTGCATCAATAGGGGAGAGCGACGTCAGATCACCCGGTGGCCGTGAGTCTGACGGCACGTCCGTTCTGAGCCCCACAGAGAATAGCATGTTTCTTAGCCCTATAGACCCTTGGGAAGTAAACAAACTAATTAAACATTTAAAGAATAAAAATAGCTATGGGATAGATGAAATCCCACCTATCTTATTAAGGCAATGCGCAGACGAACTGACGCTACCGTTCTACCTCCTGCTGAACCAATCTTTTGAAGAAGGTGCCTTCCCCGATCTATTGAAAAAGTCACTAATTAAACCAATCCACAAAAAAAAATCAAATTCAGATCCAAACAATTACCGCCCTATAGCTCTCTTACCCACGGCCTCGAAAATTTTTGAAAAAGCCATGTGTGACCGAATATACAATTATTGCGAAAAATACAAAATATTTGACGAATGTCAAAATGGTTTTCGCAAAAACCGCTCAACAACTTTGGCAGTTTACAAATTTGTTCAAGAAGCACTTAATATAGTTAATAATAAAAAATATGCAGTAGGTATATTGCTGGATATGACTAAAGCTTATGACAAAGTCCAATTCAGTATATTACTTGCCAAATTATACGGCATAGGTATTCGTGGAAAAGCTCATGATTGGCTTGTGTCTTACCTAAAGAATAGAGAGCAAACAGTGGAAATTGAATTCTTTGATCACCAGACAAAAGAAATAAAGAAAGTCCGATCAAACAGCAAATCAATTAACTCGTCAATACCCCAAGGAAGTGTAATAGGGTGTCTCTTATTTTTAATTTATATCAACGACTTACCTAAAATCATAGAGGGACCATGTGTTCTATTCGCGGATGACATTTCTATATTAGTCTCGTGTCAAAACAATTTAGAACTAAACGAAGAACTTAATTCAATACTCACCAAAATCATCACTTGGATGAACGCACACAACCTTGAAATAAATTACTCCAAGACTAAACTAATTGCTTTTCATCCCCATCAAAAAACACCTTTAAATATAGATTTTACTTTTAATGACGCAAAAATAGAAATAGTTAAAGAATTTACACTACTTGGACTAGATTTGGATACTCATATAAACTGGAAATCTCACATACAAAAACTTAGATCAAAAATTTCAAGATTTTCATTTGCTCTTCGTGAAATAAAAAAAACCACAAATCTTCAAGCAGCGCTCACCACCTACTATGCGTATGCTTATGCATGGCTAAGCTACGGTGTTATCCTTTGGGGAAATAGCACAGATGCTCCATCACTATTTACCATTCAAAAAAAATTAGTTAGAATCCTAGCAAATATCGATCAAACAGACAGCTGCAAACTTCACTTCCAAAATTATAATATTTTAACACTCCCCAGTATATACATATTAGAAACTTGCAAATTTGTTCGTAAGTATCAGGAATTTTATACAAAGCGCGAGGACATACAATCACGTTACACACTCCGACACAAATCGAGATTAAACATTCCACATTCTCGGCTAAAAATACATTCAACAAGCCCCTATGTAATGTCCATAAAAATATACAATAAACTACCAGAATTAATCAAAAAAGAAGATAAATTAAACATTTTCACAAATAAACTAAAACAATTTTTAGTACAAAAATGCTACTATAGCATAAATGAATTTATAAACGACAAGGTATAATTTTTTAGCTGTTTATAACTCCCACCCTCCTACTATGTAAATCTTTTGCTGTTTCCTTAATGACATCCTATTCAATTAATGATAATAAACAATAACATTGTATTCTATTGATGTTAATAAATAAATGACATTCTATTCAATTGATATATAAATGACTTTCACAATAATACATAAATGACATAATTCTCTATTAATATAATAAATAATATACTGTTCTATTAATAATAACAAATAAATATACTATTCTATTGATGATAATAAATAAAATGACATGGTATTCTATTAATAATAATAATTAAATAATATACAAAGTATTCATCACACAAACACACTAATACCAATGCACAAAATAAAAGCTATTAAACAATAAAACAACCAAACATTTTATTTAATCCAAAAATAAATATGTAGGTAATAATAATATGCATAAAAAATTTGAAAATGTATAAAACATTTATATTGCAAGAAAAGTTATTTAAAGCGCTCTTCCTCTCTCCTAATTATTTAAAGTTTTGCTGTGCCCGACAGGGTCCATAATTTGTTCTATTTATTCTTTTACCACCTGTATGTGTACATTATGGATTGCAATAAACAATTTGAGATTTGAGATTTGAGATCCAATGCAATGACTTGTAAATCTGCTATTCAACTTAATAATAAATTTCGCAAACCAGGGCCATAAAATGACAATTCCAATGCAATCATTACAGAAACACATTACCCTAATACTAATGCAACAAAAACCAAATCCGGTGTTACACCAGAAACGGACAAATTAAATCCTAATGACGATCAGAACAATCATTTTGATCCAATCAATAGGCAAGGTCGAGAGAATGCTTCGATTCTAGTAAGCGTTTGTATTTTAGTTCAGTAGCCTTTTGTGGCATTGAGAACAGCAAAAAATATAGATTATATCCTTTAAGAGTTTGTTATAAGTACAAAGCTATAAATAATGACTTCTGCGTTAATGGATTAAGGAATCAAATTATTATTCAATAAGAAACATTGAAGTTGTGGTTGAAATTAGTGGTTATAAAATTAGATTGTGGTTGTTGTCCATAGTGTTGAACTTGTGGCTGTAGTTAATGGCGGTGTTGACTGAATTGTTCCCTTTTGTATCTAATTTTAAAGATGATCGTTCATTTAAGCTTTTGTCGCTTTTTGCATCTCTCTTTTATTTCTTTGTTAGTACCGTTACGTAATTCCTACTGATCTTCTCCTCATCCTTATAATCAATACCAAGCTTACATTCATTTGGCTTTTATCTGGTTTTGTTAATAGGTTTGCGTTCTTTATTTTTAGTATTCCACTGACTGTTTGTTGAATTCCTAGCATGTAAGCTTTTTTGAAGCCTTCTCTCAACTTTATGCTTGTCACTACATAGTCTAACTAAAGGCGTTTCAATAACAACATTAGTTGAAGCATCCAAAGGTTATCAGTAAGAACAATATGTCCCAGTTTTCCTCCAAATTATCCTGCCTCCTGTAAACCATAAATGGTAGAGGAGCCGTATTCTTGGATCTTAGCTACCCTTTGTGCGCAAGTTATGTCATTGTTATAAGATCTACAATGAATGACGATGTGGAAAAACCCTCGCGCATTACGATTTGTGTTGAAATTGCTTTAACAAAAAATGTTAGGTATGAAATCATTACTTTTTCCTAAATAGAGGTGAGTCAGTCATCATTCTTTTGGAGGTTTGCAGTTGCATACATCAATCAGTTTTTACTTTTAGAATTGCGAGCTACCAACATGTTTTAAAATTGATGTTAAACCATGCTTAGTTAAATTCCAAATTTTGACAGGTTTTCAAGCTAATAGCTAAACTATTTAACATCTAAATCTTTCAGATATCGGGGCTTACATTCTTAAGGAATAATTTCTGTAAGATTTTAAACGTCATATTAACCTAGTTCATATTAATCGGCCTAAAAAGTATCTAAATTCTAATTGTATGTGTCAACTGCTATTGTTATAGTTTTAGTCGCACAGGCAGTGTGGGAAACGAGAATGTACGCTTATTTGTCGTCCATTTCCTCATGCGTTGCAATCGCACAATTACCTAGGTATCTGTCGCAATTGTTATTGTGTGCCTACACTTATTTTGTCGTTGGCCATTGATGTAGATGTTCTTTTTTTGAATAAGTTTTTTTTTTTCTTTATGTGTATTCTCTATTATATTTTTGTCTATGTCATTTTATAAACTATGAAATTCAATTGTTTCTTTGTTTGAATTAATTGAATGGCTATATTTATTGGCTGTTGTTGATATTGTCTGTGTTAGTAAAATTTATTGTATTTATTTTTAATTCATTTTTCATAAGTGTTGCCACATAATTTATTACTTCAATAGTTACAAATCTACTTCTGAATTCTCTGGAAGATTCCTAATATGTTCTGGGGGGTGTTTTTATTTGTACGTTGCATTTAGATTCAGGCCTTCCTGGTAATTAGGTTGGGAACAGACTAGGCAGATGATGATTTAGATTCAGTCCTTTAACTATCCGTGGATAAGCCAAAAACATTGCTTGTATCATATTGAATTTATATTTTTTGTTTAGTAATCCCTATGTAAAATTTCATCTACCTAGCTATTTTCGTTATCTAGATTATTTGACTTAGCAACAAATCAGCGATCAATGTTTGAGTGGATTATTTATTTATGTAGACGTGACAAAGACGAACGATTTACGATGATGTGTTCGGTAAACATCGTATTTTAGATTTGGCTGATTGTAGACAGAAAATAGATTTAGAGAATACTAGAAATAGTTTTCTTATGTTAAAAATATTGATTTTCATATTTTTCTGGTTCGAAATCATGAGTCAGGAATTTGGTTATATTTTGATTACCTACAAGTTTTCATCCAACTGCGGCCCAAAAGAAGGTTTATGCTTTAAAGATTAGTATGGTTTTGAAACCGACTTAAAAATCACTGATACAAAATTCCACTGAAACACTACAAAACAGAAATCGGTTTTTATATTCCTTTTAAAAAATCATATTTCATATCAAATAATGCAATATTCACACGAGTGTTGAACAATCGTAAAAAAAAACATAAGATTGAGCTGCACACAAAAATCTACTCTGTAGCATATGTTATAGCGTTGAAATTAACTTTGGCAGTCAGCATTTTTAACACAGTTGTCACACAAAATAAAATTAAGACTTTTGTCTTTATGTTAGAGTTTAAATTTCTCTATCAACCTGCAATCAGAATAGCAAAATAATTCAGAACGTCGATGTCACTGTCACTGCAGGTAGAATTTTAATCAGTACGAGTGTATTGGCATGCAATGTTGTTGGTCAATGTTAATCAACATTTTTTTTTATTCCAAACAAAAGCGTCGGTGGCGGTACGGGCATACGTTGGCAGTGTTGGCACCTTGTTCATTATAATATTATAATTATCTATGGTAGGCACCATACAGTTAATGGATTTTCCATTTTCGTTCTCAAATTCTTGTGAAATGTATACGTCACTGGAAAATGGTAAACTCCGTAAAATATCGCGCGAAATTGTAGGTAATCTTTTTTAACCGACTTTCCAAAAAAGAGGAGGTTCTCAATTCGGTTGTATTTTTTTTATGTTTGTTATCTCATAACTCCGACAATATTATGAACGGTTTGAAAAATTCTTGTTTTATCTGAAAGGATATACTTGCAGATTGGTCCCAATTAAATTTTATGAAAATCGGTTATGAACTTTGGATTTTAAATCGAAATAGCTGGAAATTGTCTACTTGGATGATAGTTTTATGTCATACAAGAATTTTTCAAATCGGTTCATTATTGTCGATGTTATGAGGTAACAAATATAAAAAAACAACCGAATTGATAACCTCCTCCTTTTTGGGAAACACTCCAAAGTAAAAAATAACTTTAATTTCAGAAGTCGGTGTCAAAATACGAAGAAACTAACAAAAACACCGACTTCCGAAATTAAAGTAATTTTTTACTTTGTAGTGTTTTTTTGAAGTAAAAAGTTCTTTAGCGGCGTTGAGCATTTTTGTTGGGATGGGTATAAAATGTTAAACTCGCGTCAGGACACGTGACCTGATCGAAAACTCGTAAGACGGATCACGCGTCAGGACACGTGACCTGATCGAAAATTCGTAAGACGGATCACGCGTCAGGACACGTGACCTGATCGAACATTCGTAAGACGAATGATTCAAAAATGCACAACGTTAATGTTCAAGTTTTCACTTCTGCCAGCACTCCCGGAGTGCAAACCGTTGTTTTTTTTTCTAAATAAGACACGGATATATTGGACAGTATTGAATTTGGATGGGATTTATTATATACCTACAAAACGATTTTTTCAAAATATATCGAGAAATTTTAGTCTAATCAAGATTTATTACAAATCAAACGGAGTCTACCATTTTCCTGTGATGGATACACCTATTATTGAAAAAGCTTGGCCTATAATCCTTTATTTAAATTACACTCGATTTGAAAAGATTGTCGATTGTGGTTAGAAAAAAGTTTTGATTGTTAAGACTTGCTAGCCGAGGTTGGTCTGTGGATGGGTGACCATCTTAACATACCGAGCTTCCTCTGTGCCTCGGAAAGCACATTAAGCTGTTGGTCCCGGCTGTCATTTGGAGATCTTTGGCAGTCGTTACGGATAGTCAGAAGCCAGAAAATCTGACACCAGTCTTGCCAAGGAGTACGGTGTTACCCAGTTTATGGGTTGTGGAGGTCTGGTAGGCAGCCGCTCCACGTAAAATACTGGTATTCAGCTGAATCCGGTTTGACTGGAAGCCGACCCCAATATAGTTGGGAAAAAGCTAGGCAGATGATGGTTGATAGACGGGCGAGCAAGTCTTCGGATTTATGTCTCGACGACCTTTTACTCTACGCGTCGGGAGATACCTACACTGCTTTTATGATTATGGTAAAACAAAATTTGAGTAAACTGACAGTTTACTCTCTCTCAATTACTAGGTCAGTCAGTTTTATTAGGTAACAACTTCATGAACCTCGTATTTTTTAACATAAACAAAATAGTAGTCAGTCAGTAGTAGTCAGTTGTCATGCAGCAAAAAAAGCCACAAAAAAAAACTGAAGTGACAGCTATGTTACCGCCACTTCTGTCTATTGTCTTTACCTCTAACTAATGTTACCAGCACTTGACCGCATTTTTTCCCACCAAAAATCTCGTAAGAAAAAATGCAGTTAAAAAACCGCGAGGAATGTTTCAGTTATGTCAGGTTTAGCGGCTAACCACAGTTATTGCGTGTCAACCTGTCTAGATAGCAACGTTATTGGATTAACGCTAACGTAACGTTAACTGTGATGGTTACGTTTCTTCGCTTATCTTTGGAGATTTGATGTGATAATTTATGTGGTTGTGTGATAATGATAAGAGCCTCAGTAAGACTAAGTTTTTGTCACAAAATTATATGAAATGGTTATGCTTTGTTACCTTTTATGTATGTATGCATTTTCAAAAAAGCATAATTTGTGGAAAATGAAAGAAAATCAGTCACAGAAAAGAACATTCAATTAACCACAAAAATTAACTATTTTTTTTCAATGACAACTTAGTAAATAATTTGTTTTTTTGCTTCTTCCAGGTAAGGACAATGCATCCATTCAGCCTTCTATCACACTTATGGTGCGTAAGTAACCTTTATAGACCGCTAAATTTTTTAAGGAGACTTATAAACTCAGACCAATAAAAACTTATAAATATAAATAGGTGTGTAAGAGCCAAGTGTTGAAAGAAATAAAACCGTAAATGTGATATGTTTTGTAAAAGTGTTCTTAGAAAACGTTTCATACAATGACGTATTATATTGGTTTCATACGAGAAAGTAACTGTAAAGTGCAGTTAGATGATCTTCTTGACATTTTTATTATTGGTTTACGGTTATCTGTATTTTATTGCTTTTCACGTATAATTTATATGGTGGAATCCTTTCGAGTAAAATAATTGATTGCTAAAATTTTACCACAATTTATTAAAGGTATCCTACCTATCAATTTTTTTAGATATTGTGCTCCCAATAATAATATTAAAATTTTAAACTAGCTTCGAAACTCCACCAAACTTCGTTATGATGAGGTAACTAATTTAATGGCCTGCTCCTAGCTACGAATATTATTATTTTCATCGAAATAACTAGAGCGTTGCCACTTGTATATAAATAACGAGCGCTACGTCATATGTCAAGCATTTTGACGTTCCTCTACTGATATGAACGGCCATGCTATTTCATGTGTGTTCCATTTTCAAATGAAAAACCTCGAGGTTGTTAAAGGCCATCACTAATTATTACATAATTTTAAAAAGTGAAGTCAAACTGACAGTTGACGTTTATAAATGGCGGGTGTTATGACGTTTATTTTCTTATTGAGGGGCTTTTCAGTTTTCATCAGTTGATGCAGTAAGCATTGCAATTAAAACAAATGAAATAGGATGTTGAGTTTTCTATACCTTTAATGTATCTTGTTCTTAAAATAACACAAGAATGTGCAAGGCGTGCATGTTGAAACTCGTGACAATCATCGGGAGGAAACGCTTAGTTATGGTGGCCATAAGCGATGGTGACAGAACCCATTACTGTGTAAGCAAGTAAACATCACAATATAATTAAAGATATGTTTTTTGTTATGGTTTCTTTAGTATTTATGGGTAGTTTGATATTTTGTTAGAACGCACAATTTTGATTTTTACGTAGACATAGTCCTAAGCACAATAGTTTAGAGTATGACTATCTTTAGATTAGACTCCAGCTACAAATAACGATTGAACTTCTCGAAGTCGAGCCGTATTTAGTTGACAATGCGACATATTCCGGGCCCTAAATAATTGGCAATGCGACTTATAGGTTGCCAAAATGTACAAATGCAGATATTTTCACGACTAGTGCCATTAATAATGAAAAAAATGTATGAAAGGACGAATAGGCTAGTTTCCACCATCAATAAATTGAAAAATAATGGACACGTTTTTGATTGTTTTTGTAAATCAATGAATATTGACAAAGATAAAACGCAACAAATCTCGGGGGCTCTTGACGTCAGACGCACTAAAAACTACACCACGGCGTGACGTTTTGATAATTTTAAAAGCGTCGTATCTTCGTATATTTTGGTTTACGTCACAAAAGAAAAAATAAACGAGTCAAACATTATTTGATAATCTAACTGATGGACTAATTAGATTTTTTAGATATATACCTAGATTTTTCGAATTATGGATTCTTGTGGCGACAGGCATCGAACCAAGGAGTCATACTAGACCAAGACTAGAACCAAGGCAGAAATCTTTCAGACGTTATTTTTCTCTAAATTATTTAGCCAATTTATAGGGTTGTATCTGGGGCTGTACCTCATAAACCGTAATAGATTGAGAGATGAAATTTTCACAGAGTGTCAATCAATTTATAACACAAAACTCAAGTCATGAAACAACCTTGATTTCAGCCGAGGTCCGGTTACAAAGACGCAAATTAGATATAATTTGATCTATTTGATATTGAAATTCGATTATATTGTCAAGTCCGTGGTTAGGTTGGCACGGCGACATAGTTTTGACAAGTTATCATAATATTATAGCATTGTGTTGAAACTGATATGATTCAACATTATTCGTAGTTGAGGCATTTATAAATATTATAATTTGTTTTTAAAGTGATTAATAAAAGTTGTTGTTGGTTTAACTTTAAATAATGACAACATTATAGAATCTGACTATAGTCTGCCGGTCGATTCAGCAGTTTGAATTTGTAAACATGTTGAAGTGAAAACTTACGCGAAGTGAACTACAAGTGAACTGTCTATCTTGTTGACTTGGATTGACAGCTCACTTCGTGATCACTTCATTAATTTTTCACTTCGAAATGTTTACAGAATCGCACTACTGAATGTATTGTTAGCGAAGATTGCTTAGGGTACGCTAGAGGTGCTGCTTACTATTACTTATTTATCACCTTTGTCTTTGTCAAGACAAGAACCATTAGAGTTTTCATGTTTTTGTTAGCCTTACCCCTTAAAGTAATAATATCTGTACATAAGATACGATAAGGTAAAGATAGATTTCTAGGTTTAGTTTATCTCTGAGTGATCAAATTTTCAGTGCCATCTTAAGTCATTGAAAATTTGATCACTTCTATGTAGATAGCTCTGAGTCCACAAGTATATCATTCTTACCTTTGATTTCCCAAAAATGATGTTATCTATACTAATATTATAAAGACATAATATTTTAATTAGTTTTACATTAAATTCTCTGTATTGCACCTACCACTATTCTCTGCATCACCCAAAGGTTGACTGGTAGAGAATGCCTATGGCATTAAGTCCGCCTCTGTACTCTTTTTGTGCTGAAAGTGTTAAATAAATAAAATAAATAAATAAAGACGTAACATATTTTGTTTGTAAGTTTGTATGTAGGGGGTAATCTCAGGAACTACTGGTCCGATTTGAAAAATTCTTTCAGTATTAGATAGCCCATGTATCTGAAGGATATAGGCTACATATCATCACGATAAGACTAAAAGGAGCCGAGCATTAATGGAAAATGTGACGCAGACGAAGTTGCGTGGGTCAGCTAGTAATTTTATAAACCTACACTTCATCAGCATCATCGTGAACATAAGCCTCCCATATAAATCGCCACAACAACGGGTCTGTTCTTCTTGCATCAATTGGCTACCCGCTACCTTCATCAGGTCATCGGTCCACCTTGGGGGAGGCCTTCCAACGTTGCGTCTTCCGGTTCGCGGTCGCCACTCCAGAACTTTTCGGCCCCATCGACCATCTGTTCTGCGAGCAATGTGCCCTGTCCACTGCCACTTCAGTTTGGTGATCCTTCGGGCTATGTTGGTAACATTGAGTATACAAGTAGATAGTATAGTAGTTTTATGACAGGTTATATGTGTTCATATAATTTTTTTTATTTAATTTTTTTATTTGTCTGACTATGTAGGTCATTTTTTTATACTTATTTAATCCACATACGTCAGTCAACACTTGCTTAAGTGTGTATTTTGTTTTAGTGTCATAGTGCTAGTAGCTAACAAGTGATAAATAATGTATATATTTATTTTTGTGTCATGTAAATTTTTGAAGGAATTTTGAATTTTTCCATTACTTTGCATATTAATTATTATAAAATGCTAGTTCCTAAAACGTAACAGACAGTTGTGTTGCTGGGGAGTTTGTTGGCCACTTCTTCTCCACAGCTAAAACACTAGGAAGTGGTGACGGGCGGGCGTTTTGGGGGACTGTCTTTTGTAAAACTTGACGTTCAAAAAGTGCTGGCCCTCAGCCTAATTTGAATAAATGACTTTTGAATTTTGAATTGGTTTTCATGCGGATATCAACATTCCTACACCTACTCAAGGAAAATCGACCGTCGATTTTCCCACCAACTGATTTCAAATGATTGAAATATTTCCATCGAACGAATACCTAGTGTTACTTAGTATTCTTTGCGCTAATGATATTAGCATACAATTAGTTTGTTTGTCCTTGGTACTGGACATGAGACTGGAGTGTTTAATTATAGTGCTACAGGGCTGGTTTTGGGGACCAATTCTATTATTTATTCTTCTTCTTTTTAATTCTTTATTGTACATCAAAACAGCTTATTTAATATACAGTGATACAAAGGCGAGCTTAACTCAGAAATGAGTTTTCTCCAAGCAAACCTTTGATTTAATTATGGTTGTTTGTTTTCAACCATAATCGCGTAAATAGTAGCCATCTGCCAGTGCCTTTAAATAACATCTTATCAGAGACACTCCTTTCAACAGCGTTTATCAATCCCATACATTTTTAACGTTTGGACAATTGGATTTGCCGCTTTCCAGTACGTCATTTGTCTAGTGCCTCTGGTGCATGCTATTCCAGAATACCATCATTGGACTGCTGTCATAGGTGCTACCTTTTTTTTGGGAGTTGGAAATCATTAAACGACTCCACCCGCTCTGGCCGGAGTGGAAGGAAGTGGTAGACTCTTACTGACTAAAACCCATCCGTGTTCCTCCTAATGCCTTTTGCGTTCCAGGGCCGCGGTCACTCTTTCGAAATCCGCAACCCTGGCAGGGACATAGGTACTCTACCTATTAAAGGCAAACCTGACTCACTGACTTATATAACAACGCACAATGACGTATTATATATAGACACGTCATACACCAACATCGCGGCGCTTAAAAACGGCAAAAATACTAGATAGCTACTAAAACGCATGAAGAAAGGGACAGAAAATATGTAACCGTACGGCGGGATGCCTGTTGCTAGAGGGAGATAAATATACATCTTCAGTTACGTCACAGGATAAGTAATAGTCAAATTGACATCAAAACAAACGTAGTGTCGCGTGACCGGTTGGTGCGTAACTAAGCGCGATGTGGCCAATTGGCTTCATTTCATGTTGTCATTTTAGAGTGCGGACAACGTATCTATAGTTTTATATATCATTGTCAACGCACAGCCAAAACTACTGGACGTAGAAAGTTGAAATTTGGCATGTAGCTTCCTTACACTCCGTAGAGGTGGATTTCTCGAAATTCTTACGGAAACGGGGAACAAACGGGATATTCGCGTACGAAGTCGAAAGAAAAAAGCTAGTACCTACATAATTGCAGAAGAGTTGACTAGGTAGATAGATACCAAGACTAAAATAATTGTCATCCCTGCAAAGTTCACTGTGCTTAGTCTAAATACGTCTCTGTGCAGTAACCGTATCTGATTGAATCCATAGTGTTTGTTAAACGTTCATTATTTAAAGGTGTTTAAGAGCTGAACAATAAATTGATAGGAATTTATAGTCGTTGTTAATGTGGAATATTTACTCTGGTTCTTGTGGGTCATGTAGCACTCCTGTTTTTTATTGAGTATGCTGATCATGACTTTGAATGTTTTATTGACGTTCGTGACACGAAAATTTAATTAAAGTGTTTATTGAGTGTATTTTTTTTAATAATACATTTAATATTGAGTAGATATTAATTATCTATTTCTTGATTTCTTGCATCCATGTTCATATATTAAAAATCATGATAGCACTGCAGATCCTTTTCCGTATCGCCGTGGACTGGGGTTTTAACATACGAATGCAGTGAATTTTATAAACGCCATAGTTTGGCTTGTCTCTTAATTTATAGAAAAACTGTCCTAAAGGTATGTTTAGCTATTTAATTTTCCCCTACATAAAATAGAAAAAAAAAACTTCCAACCCATTCCCGCCAATTAAACTCCGTTAAAAATTCAAGATGGCTGAATGCATTCATTAACATATCGGGACACTAGCCATCAAGACGTATATTTGCAAAAATGAACGGTCAATTCTTTATGACATTTACTATCAAGTGAAATGCTAACCCTTTTGGAATTTAGGGCAGCTGCACACGAGATCAAGTTGGTCCTTTATTGTAGAAATGTCAGGAAACGCACCTTGACGCGTGCGCAGGCAGCTGACAGCTTTTTGTCTAATAATGACGAGAATATCCTCCTGTAATGGGATTACGAGAGTACCGGTGCTGTTATTGTAGAACGTAGTATATTTTTTTTTAATTCAGGTGGTGTAACTATGTTCAATGGTACAGCTGTTAAAGCCAGCTGTATCTTTAAACTTATTTTGCAAATATAGAGTACAACTACAAGTGATTTTTTGATATGAGGTTGAGTTTTTCTGACAGGTATGAAAAAAAAAAAAGAGAGAAGTGACTGGGCTTTACGCGTAGTCAGTAAATCTGAAACCAGTCTTGTTAAGAAGTGTCGTGTTACCCAGTATCGGTTAGTGGAGGCAGACGAGTTGTCGCTCCTTGTAAAATATACCAGTACTTTCAGCTGCTTGCTGTCAGTCTAGAAGCCGTATTCATCATAGTTGGGAAAAGGCTAGGAAGATTGATCGAGTAGGAATAACCAGAGTCCATTTATTTAAAACAAACACATACTAACCCATTTCTTGTATTTTCGTCACAGTCTATTTGTTCACTATTCCCACGTATGTAAGAAAATCTTCATCTGCTGTTAAAGTGACGTTTTAATAGTAACCATAACTTTAATGGCTTCCATGTTGCCATTATATTGACAACTAGCTTCTGCCAGCGGCTTCGCTCGCGTGATCCCTAGGGAACATATTCCCGGGATGAAAAGTAGCTTATGTGCTATTCCAGACTATAATCTATCTTTGTTCTAAATTTCATTAAGATACGTTAAGCCGTTCTGGCGTGATTGAGTAACAAACAACCAAACTTTCACATTTATAATATTACTCGTTTGGTGTAAAGCGAAATTATAACCATCTTCCCCTCGACATTATATTATAGGATATTGCAAACTGTCGTAAGCCATTTTACAAAGCTACTCGCTAGCCTATAGGCGCCAAGCAAGCCGCAATAATATTTAATAATGTTAACTGTTTTTTTTTAGGGATGACTGAGAGTGTTATAAACGTAAAGCCTGCAATACATGTTGGCCAAGCTTAGACCAACGCGAGCCTAGACAAATGGACACAAGGCAAGCGCTACCGTCTAGACGTTCGGCAAGTTTGAAGGAAGCCAATGCAAATGGCCAATGTAGACGAGTTTTGAGGAGACGCCCACATGTTTGGCGCTGTCAGTTTTAATTGTGCATTGAAACAATGTGGACGACGATCATAAGCGACATTTTGTACGTATGACTACGATGGACGTCAACCGCATACTAGCGCGCGGACAAACATGTGAACACTATTGGTCGAGCGCGCGCGAGCGCCTTTGATTTGTGCAGAAAAACCGACACCGCTCCGAAGTGAGGCAAGTGATCGCGAGCGACTGCAAGTTGTGACAAGCTACGTCAAATGAGGTCTATACACATTGGCGCTTGTCATACTCAACAAACCTAGGCAAGTGACACCGAGCGATAGCAAGACAAGGCAAATATACCGTCTACATGTTTGTATTGGCCTTCACTCGACAACGCTCGGCCAACGTGTATTGCAGGCTTAAGAGTATACAAATATAATCAGAAAGCTTCGAACTGCTAAGCTATCGGGAGTTACACGTGTTATTGTTCGTCAATCATAAAAGATAGACATATGCTGTCTTTGGATATTTTTTATATAATTTTAAGGAGAACATTTCCGTCATACATGATTTCTGTGTAGCTTTCACCATTAAGGTTGCACACGCGACGGAAGTTTAAAAAATGGAGTAACTTCTCCCGTTTTCCCAACATTTCCCTTCACTGCTCTGCTCCTATTGATTGTAGCATGATGAAAAGGATACTATAACCTGCTCAGGAGTATGAATAATAACTGTACCAAGTTTCATTAAAATCCGTCGAGTAGTTTTTGTTTCTATAACGGTTATACAGACAGACAGACAGACAGACAGACAGACCGACAGACAGACAGACAAAAATTGTACTGATTGCATTTTTGGCATCAGTATCGATCCCTAATCACCCCCTGATAGTTATTTTGGAAATATATTTCATGTACAGAATTGACCTCTCTACAGATTTATTATAAGTATAGATAGATAGATATAGATGTAATCTTTCTGTTACATATCTATTGTTCTACATAATGGAAAATTAATCGTCTTCAAAGAAAATCTTTTAATTAATCGTTGAGTTTCATAATCGTATAAGGAAATTCAGTTATGTAATATTTTTTGTACTTTTTCTTTAAGGGAAGTGTGGCTTAGTGAATTAATCGGTGTGTGTTACTTTAGCAAAGTATTTTACACCCTAGCCGTGTTTCATAGAGGTGCTTTTGTACAAATAAGAATGGTTAAAAGCCCTTATAAACAAGTGCGATGCGACAAACAGAATGTATCTATACATTAAAAAATAATAATTAGTCCGTCAGTTAGATTCTCAAAAAACATTTGACCCGTTGTTTTCTTTTGTTACGGAAACCAAAATGGACTAAGATACGAAGCTTTTAAAATTCTCAATACGTCCGCCGTGGTATAATTTTTAGTGTGTTCTGACGTCACGAGCCCTACTCCCTAGTTTTGATGCATTTTATCTTTGTCAATATTCGTTGATTTACAAAAGCAAAAAATACCTGTTCATTATTTTTCAATACTCTAACTGAAAGACTAAATAGATTTGTAATTTATTGATGGTGGAAACTAGTCTATTCACGAGAATGCCTAGACGGGAAAGAATTGGCAATAGATTGATCATCGTAACATAAGAAAATGTGTAAACAAAGCTCCCCATCCTTACTTCATTCATCAACAGCTTATTTATTTATTTCATTTTCAGCCAGTACTGTCCGCAAGACAAAGGCCTCCCTTTTCTTCAATTCCTCCCGTTTTTAGAAAATTGCGGACCAATCATGTCGATAGGCGCCAAGCTCGTCCCGCCAACATACATCATTCTTACTTAATTAATATTATTTTGGGGAAAACTGGCATCTGTTTATTCTCCTATCTTCAATCTTTACTATTTGGGCTTCAATTAAGATAAAAGCTCTTGTTCCTTGAGGTAGAGCTTCCTCTTACAACTTCCGGCCGACACTTGAGCTTCAAGTTACTTCCGGTTTCGAGACGCTAAAGCGCTTTTAAAAGCTTGTGCACGTATTTATACTTCGTACTTAAAAGTATAATTATTGTTCTGTGTTAATTATAAGCTTTTTTGGAGTAGGCTTTTATCAACTGTACGTGTTTCGTCTAAGATAGGAAGTTAAAAAGTTTTATTTCATGTAGGTGAGAAAAAGATTAATTCAACGAATTTAAATTTTGATTTCAAATATATTATATTTTTGTTGTACAGCTACCACAGTATAGTCTTTTTAAACCAAAGGTTGACTGGTAGAAAATGCCGTGTTGCATTAAGTCCACCCATGTCCAAAAATTGTACATAAAGTTAAAATAAATAAAATAATGTTAATCTGTGCGTTTTGATTTTGGAAGCAGTAAAACACTTAAAAACTAAATACTATCAAAGTTATCTTCAAAACGGGAATAGCCCAAAACATTCTTCTAAGGGCTGATTTTTCAACAGTCCGATAAATTGTATTGAGAGAATAAATAAGTCCCATTGACGTATTTTCCATACAGCTGTCAAACGGCCATTTTTATTCCTCGGGTAAGAGTTATTGGACTATTGAAAAATCAGCCCTTAGTCTGAGTATTACCAAAAAAGTTACTCAATCAAAAAACATACTATTTACAACAAAATTAAAAGCACATGCCATACAATTTCACGCCTATGCGCACAAGAACACACCTCTGTTCTTTATGTTCATTATTATCAATAGCACGTGTTACCACAACAGGGCTCGGGGTTCGATTCCCCGGTGGCGCAATTTTTTATCACAACATTGTGGGTAGGACAGCTGATACAGCGGAAGGATGTAGTAGAGTTTTGTCTATGACATTTAAAATGGCGGATATTGTGGTGGTAAAAATAAGATTGAGGGTGAGTACCAGCTGTTTCCTTATTGAGCGTGATGGTGATTTTAGTTATTTTAAAAGAGCTTTTTTTCTAAATACGAATGTGTTTATGAAAAACATGAATTTGAAGAGGTGGCTAATTAGAATAAGACTGTCTTTTTTTTTCCTCCGATAAAGTTTATACATTTATATATCTACCAATAAAATTGAATCATGGTATATAATATCTACCAATTGAATCGAGGAGCTCGTGGCTAAATAATAACAGCGACACAGGTCTATCTTCAAGGTTAAGCACCGCTTGCCGAGGTTGGTCTGTAGATGGGTGACCATCCTAACATACCGAGTTTCCTCCGTGCCTCGGAAAGCTGGCTTGCCAAGGAGTACCGTAGACACTGGGTAGTTTAACCGGAAACCGGAACCGATCCGAAAGCGGCCATGGAACTCCCAACGTTTTCAGAAAACAATATAATAAATGAACATAACAAAACAATAAAATACACGGCACATTCTCGCCTCACTTTTCCTCGGTCCGAACAACACCTCATTCGGATTCAGGTCCGGTTTGAGGGCAGCCTCCGACTGACTCACGATATGACATCACCTGTTACTCATTGGTATACCTACTGTAGTTAGGTATGCTGTGTGTTGCTGTAGAATCTATGGGCAGCCTTGAGGTGTGGCCGAGAAAGTTCACGATAGCATGTAGTAGGAGGTGAATTTATTTACGGTGGTCGTTTTGCATAAGGATGCTCGGGTTCAGGTGATAGAAAGAAAGAAAGAAAAAGAGTTTATTTGCGGTCAATATGATGTATACCAAAAATACACAAAAATTAGAATTATAAATATGAAAAATTGAGATGATATGCGTCAAATCTGCGCAAAACGGCCATCTCTCAGCATAATGCTGGGACTCGTGTGCGAGACAGAGCCACAGTGCTGGTTTTCAGTGACAGCCGGCGTTGATGGTTATGGAAAAGTAGTTATAATAAAATAAATATAATACGTCTCGCAAAAAAAGTTAATAACAATAATAATGAAATAAGTAAAGAAAAACAATGATAGATAGGAAATCATTATTGGACACAGTAAAACACAATTTAAAAGAAAGTATTCTTTATTAAATGGGTACAATGGAGGTCTTATCGCCGATTTAAATTCTTAATTTCGTAATATTTGGCGGTTATATATATGTCACCGGAAAATGCCATACGTCGTAAGATTGTAAAATATCGCGTGAAATTGAAAACTATTTTTTCTAAATAATACACGGATTTATTGGAAAATATTGAATTTGGATGGGGTATAATTAAGGTATATTATAATACAAATCGATTTTTTCATAATATTTCGAGAAATTATAAACTAATCGAGATTTATTACAATCTTTCGGAATCTGCAACTTTCCGGTGAATGTGCTATACTCGAAAATGTGCGAAGTAAAAGAAGACGGTAAAAGGAAAAGAAAGCAAACACAAAAAAAAACAAATGAATTCAAATTAAAATTTTGATTTTTTGGGTTTTTTTTTTGGTTTTAGTAAAAGGTTTTTTTAATTTTTTTTTTTTTTATTCAAAACGGGGAATCTCTTGGCCCAAATCTCACCTGATGGAAAGTGATGATTAGGCCGAAGACGGAAGCGAGTTTCACCCGGAATCCTCTTACACAGAGGAACTGGCTATCATACCTCTAACTGCCGGACCACAACAATGCTGTTAACATTGTTGTTATGGCGACAGACTTAGACATGATGGTGGTAGCTTGCCAGGCGGACTTAGAATAAGTCCTACCACCAACCAAAAGATTGCAACTGACCAACTACCTCACCTAACGTTTAACTTCTCACGCCTACAGTTAATTTTTTAAGATTCAATGAACCGATATGGATAAGTCCATCTCGACCCAGTAACTTTCAGTTCATCTTGCATAACTTTAGCAATTGATCACAAATACCGATATTTTTGTCCCTTAAACTGTTATTTATCCACTTTTCTAATCGAACAAGCTGACCGTTCTTTGTGAGCGAGATTGATTGAAAACTGCGGAACAAATTGTTACCTATTTATTATTTCGGGATATCGGGCTGACCAATCTTTCCGGTTGTTGGTATTACTAAAAGCTGTAATATTTCTCAACCTCATTCAAGCTAGTTTGGGTTTTGAAATCTGTTCCAAACATTATGATGTGAATTTTGTGATTACCTGTCACGTAGCTGACAGGTAAGCACTCATCATCTGCTTATGTAGATGAGGTTATCTGTATTAACCAAGCTGGAATCCAGAACAGTAAACCCGATGGATCTGAATTCTTGAATTCGACTTTGGAAAGACAAAATAACACTGTCCAGCGCATGGATCGAACCAAGGATCCTATCTGCAGTCTTCACTAGACCAATGGAGTAGTCAATGATGATCATCGAAATACCAACCTGGTTCCTATCTTCTTACAAATATCTGAAAATGAAACTAATAAGAAAGAAAATGTTAAATGAAATAGGATCGTCTAAGGAACCCATGTCAATATAATAAAGCTATCACATTCACCATAGTTATGAATGCAGTCGGCATCTGTAAGTGCAACTCTGTGCATTTATTTATAGCATGTAAAGCTTCGCTTATACGGACATGTCCAACAGAAATATTAATGCTTGCCATAGTGGCTAGAGGTAGTATAACAATATTGGTCACAAAGCCATTGGAATTTGTAGAAAGATACTAGACTGCATAATCAAAAGTCGTGGATTCAATTAAGGCTGACATCAGGGGGGCTACTATCTAAGCCCGAAGCCCACAGTTTGGCTTAATTGCGGGCGTATTCTACCTGTCCCGAACCCGAACTAATAATGAATGACAACACGATTAGACAGTATCTGACAAATCGTGTTGCCATTCATTCTCAGTGTTTAGATGATACGGAGTAGAATACGCCCGCAACTAAGCCCGAAACAGTGGACTTCGGGCTTAGAGAGAAGCCCCCCCGCCTTTGTTTTCAAAACTTCATACGTAAAACTCCCCAAAACAGACGTCAGTCACCTCTTCCTAGTTTTAGTTAGGATGAAGTGGATAAACAAACTGTTCTGCAACATAAGGTTGGCATTGAAAGCGACTATGTGGTTGACGAAGACGCACGCTTGCATAGAAGTAACCTATTCGGTCTTGACGGCAAGGCCCCCAGGTTGTAGCCATCAGGACTCCGACAGGAAATTCCACTCCTTAGCACAATGAAAGTATGCCCAAAACGTTTAAGTCCACACAATAGGCTTGTTTACTGAAAAAATCTAATTAGTCCGTCAGTTAGATTATCAAAAAATATTTGACCCGTATTTTTCTTTTGTTACGTGAACCAAAATTGACGAAGTTACGACGCTTTTAAAATTCTCAATACGTCACTCTCCGGCATAATTTTTAGCGGGTAGTGACGTCACGAGCCCCCAATCCCGAGTTTTGATGCGTTTTATCTTTGTCAATGTTGATTGATTTTGTCCATTATTTTTCAATACTCTTACTGACGGACTAAATAGTTTTGCAATTTGTGGATGATGGAAACTAGCCTATCATATTATTATGTAGAGAATTTATCAATTAAGTTTCCCGTTCGTATGTAACCCAGACTTTAGTAATGTTAGCATTCAAACAGACAAAGCGTCGGTGTTTCTAAATATCATTACGTATGCAGTAAGAGTAAGTGCTCCTTTGAAGTCTATTGCTAATGTGTTCGTGTTTGACGATGTATTGTCGGGAGTATCACTTTTGATTTCAGATGTAGCTTTGATTTTAGTTGTGTTGTTAGTCAGGTCTGTATGTATGTTGGGAAGATTACTAAGAATCAATTTATGTTTAAATTCGTAGCAGGAGTTATCGGCTAATTCAACATCTCTTACCTTGTTTGATAAGTTAGAGGCCTTTAAGATTCGTGTAAAAAAATTATAACATCAACAATTTAGTTCAATTCCATAAGATCATTATCGTCAAATTAGTATCTCACGTTTTGCTTGTTCGTCTATTTTTTGTTTCTTTTTCGACTGTTTCCTGCTGTAAATAAATCAAGTCTGTTACTTTCTTCTCAAATTAGAACCATTTCTTCCGTTAAAAATTCCATAGATATCGTACAATTTAATCGTTTCATTTAGACAGTTACCAAAACAGTAGTTCGGTAAGGCGTTGCGAATTATAATTTAGCGTGGCCTTCTTTCGTGTTCGTATGTAGAACGGCCAGCGCGGCGATCAGAATTCCGTTTGTTATAAAACCGGTTTTATCGTCTATGATATCGAACTTACTAGATATAAGTACTGTTGGTGGATAGGCCTAGGTATATTAAAGGTGCATAGGTATAGTTTCTACAAATGACAATACTTAAGTTACTTTTGTATCATAGAAGACAATTTACAATCATCATCTTTTATGCTCTTTGTTCATATACCTAGTCATTACACCAATATTGCAATATCTACGAGTATTATTATTTTATTATACTAGCGGCCCGCCACGGCTTTGCTTGTGTTATGTAGACCCAATATAGCCTTTATATCATTGGTTCATCTGGAGTAATGTTTCTTTTATTTATGCTGAAATATTTTTACAAATTGGTGTCATGATCTTGATTACCTTCTATGGATGACATGTAAATTACCTCATAAAATTCGCTTTCTGTCGTTATAATATTATAGTTATAGATATAAATTATAAATTAAATAAATAAATTATAAATCTTTATTGACACAAATTATACAAACATTTTATGAATTCTGTAGCTCCTTCGCTAGTGTACACTGTAAAACAGGAGCTTGGTATCTTCCCCTAACATTGTTACATGTATATTATTATCTACATTTGGAATATACTATTATTTCGTAGAACAATAACTTGCCATGTTCATACTACTCAATAATGCAAAGGCCGGTTGCTAGTTCGTACATTATTTCAGTCAATCGATAAGTCTTGCTTTTTATGTTCAGTGGTTTTGTTAATAATTCTGCGGTCTTGTCACAAAGTAAAGAACATGTTTTACCTTGTGGTTCCATTTTGTGTTCACCATGTTTCATTTCATTTTCATCATTTACAATGTTTCAAATTCTTATTAGGCTTTACTTTGTTACTGTACTGTTGGAGTTTTTGGATTTTTAGATATCATTGGAGAAATTTCGACAGATGAAAGTAAAGAATATTTAAGGAGAGGTATGCTTGGGCGAAGATGGTCAGACTAATGCATATGCCAAAGGAAAATGGCTCCGTAAGATTGTAATAAATCTTGATTAGATCATATTTTCTCGACATATTATGAAAAAATCGTTTTGTATATCATAAATCCCATCCAAATTCAATAGTTTCCAATCGATCCGTGTCTTATTTAGAAACAAAGTTTACAAATCCACGCGATATTTTACAATCTTATGGCGCTTGCCACTTTCCGGTGACACATGTATAGAAGCACTGAATAAATGAGATTACTGTATTGTCATAACCATAATATTCCAATACCTTCTCTTATTGCAGTATTGCAAAACCTATAATAAAATTAAACCGTTAAAGAAACCATTTACATCGATACACATGTCTTGACATCGATGTATATATTTATGCATCGGTGTACCAAAACTGTAGTTTGTAAAATAATATTTTGTTTTGTGTACAGACGCTAGTGACTGGTTTACAATCGCTGACATTCATTCATATATGCAGTTGGTATATAGATGTCTAAATCTTGAATCCTAAAAAAATAATTAATGTCCTCAATGACACTAGATCGTGTTGAGAGCTGACTTTCTATTTGTTCGTGATAGGTTACTCGATGATAATCAATGTTATTTATTTGACTATCTGTTTGGAGTCTGGATTGAAAAGTATCGCAGAATTGGTTTGGTGTCTCGAAAGCAACCGCGAGGCAGTCACCCGAATCCTGTCGTGCAAAGGTCTCGAAAAGAAAAACGAAGATGTGGCGGTTGCTACTTTAATACTGATCTAAACATAATCATACCTATCTTCTAATATATAAAAATCTCGTGTCACGGTGTATTTTATCGAACTCTACCGAAACGTCTTGACCGATTTTTATGAAATTTTTTGTGTGTATTTGTTAGCTCTGAGGAGGTTCGTGGCTACATAATAACAGCCGCATTGTTCGATCTACAAAGTTAAGCAATGCTTCCCAAGGTTGGTCTGTGGATGGGTGACCATCTTAACATACCGAGTTGCCTCCGTGCCTCGGAAAGCACGTTAAGAGTCCTATTACATTTTTTACGGAAATTCATGATTTTTGACGCTGTAGTTTTCAGCAGCAGTAAGATATTTTAATTATTTGATCCTGAATAACGATAGTGCCTGTCTCTTTCTTGTAAGTTAGAGTTACACATCTTCATTTTTCTTTTCGTGTAATTTACTATAAATATTTTACGAACTCAGTTTGCAAGAAAAAATGTCGGCGATGGAACTTTGACGGTCAAATTCACATAGTTACAATCAATTCTTTTAAATGCTGAAATTACTAAAAGGTAAGTTGAATGTTTTACTTGTTTATTGGAGTTCTAGAATTTCTTTAAGTTCCTTGAGTTTTCACGGAAAAAAACGTAAAGAAAGCCTAATTTAAGCCAGAAATGTCTTGATTCAGCGTCCAATAAGTATATTCCAAATAAAAGCAATTTTATCAAATAAATTAATATGATATAAAATTTCAATCTACAATGAATACGTTTCATTAGTTTTCGTTTGTCAATATAATTAAACAAAATTACAATAAATAAAATTAAAGTACTATATATTCTGCATCAATTCAGCGCGCGCGCTCCTCAGTCTCGCTCGAGTGCCCAAATAAACTATAATCCTATTCAGACTAGTAAGTATCAAAATTGTTTCGCGGACTATACATGTACTCCCAACGCAGACCAACGTAACTTCGTCTATTGCAAACGAGCATTGACGATTCGTAATAGGACTCTTAAGCCGTTGGTCCCGGCTGTCATTTGTAGATCATTGGCAGTCGTTACGGATTGTCAGAAGCCAGCAAAACTGACTCCAGAAGACTGGAATCAGATTTTACATGAATGATTTTGAAATGCGGTAAGGAGTATTTGAGGATTTTACATGAATGATTTTGAAATGCGGTAAGGAGTATTTGAGGAGGCCTACCAGACCTCCACAACCCATTAACTGGGTAACGCGGTACTTTTTGGTAAGAACCAAGAATCATTTGTAACAAGCTGACTCAAAGATGATGTCAATACTGCACCCATCACATAAATTCGCCCCAATGATGCTTTACATCACAATACCATATTAGTCATACTTTTGTAATTTTAAGTGTGGAGCAATCGGAAGAGGCACACTGAAAATACGTGGTGATTACACTGTATCAAAATACGTGACATTTATTTAAATGTTCTAATTTTTAACAGTTCCGATTTTGTGAATGTATTTTAATTGAATTGCTTCATGTTGCTTTATTTTGATTTGATATGTCAGTAGGTACCTATCGTGTTTTATTGTAATTTGATTTTTCCGATGATTTTGAAATTGCTGTGTGTTTTACAACTAAATAAGTAGGTATTTATGCAAGTTTAGACGTAGCACTACGTTAAGTAAAATGAAGTCATTGCCTATCATGTTTATCCTTTTATATTTATTGTTCTTTCAATAAATCTTTTCAAAAAGTTTGCGCTGATTGAAGATTGAGGATATAATACGGGATGTGATAATTGTATAAACAGAATATAGGGCCTGCGTTCCTCGAAAGAATAGGCAGAGGTGCATCTAAAATATCTACACCAACAATGTGATGATATTAATAATGGTATTTCTCAATAACCCATCATTGGCAATCTCATCACTGTCAGAACAAAATAGCTACTAATTACAGTCATTTGAAATGAAGTGATAATTACAAATACCATTGCAAAACTGAAGCAACCCGCCAATTGGCCGAGTAATATTATATACCTTTAATGTAATGTATGTGCAAGGCTTTTTACTCAAGGCTCGCGAATGACGTAAACACTTTTGAGTTCATTAATTTTAATGGAATGGGTGGTAACTGTTATAATTTGTTTGCTTTGCTGCGTTATTAATTTTTGCAGTTTCGGCGTTCCTCAATTTTGTATTATTAGCGCGATCTCAAAAAAAAAACAACTTTTATGATACAGTCACAATGAAGTACATGTGTGTTTGTGTGTGTGTTTCGCTACTATTACTTCTCATTGCATTGTGTTTTTCTTCTACCTGATCCTAAGTAGATCTAGGGTTACATTAAGATTATCTACTATGAGGTATGGTGAGTCTTCATATCACCTAAATCATACCAACGTGACGAAGCCATCCTTTGTAAAATAATATTGTGACCTGTTCCTCCAGATCAGTTCTATCTCTACCTCTTAATTTGAAGTGTCTAAGATTAAAATATTTCTGTACTTATACATAATTATGGTGGAAGATCTCGGGTAGCACCACTTGTTGGGGTCTAATTCATCAGATACAAGATTATGATATCACCACAATGAAGGTGTTTTGCCCCCTCGGGTATGACCACGACTGTGACTGTATGAGGTCATATACATCCGTGTTGAACTGTGGGCACAAAGTCAAGAGTTACAAATGATTCAGAGGCAAATGAACTAACCGTACCTTTACGAACCGCGAAAAGAAACTTGAAGGCCCAAGGTTTGTTGAAGATGGAGCAGAGATTTACAATGAGTTTGAATTGAGGAGTTTTAAAATAAAATCTTTGGTGAGGAAGAGAGGTTTGTCACATAACGAAAATAAACTTAATGATGTCATGCAGAAAAACTGAACCACAATGGCAAAGGACAGCTGTGTATAGAAAACAGAAAAAGAGGCTTTGCACAGCAGTTGGACAAACTGTGCTAATTAGAATATATTAGACTAACTGATGCCCACCCACGGCTTCACCCGCTTGACAAATTACTTACTAAAACCTTCCTCGAGAAACACATATCCATTGAAGAAACAGCATAAAAATCAGTACATTAGTTTTTGAGTTTATTGCGAACAGACAGACAGACAGACAGACTCCGCAGAGGACTTTGTTTTAAAATATGTAGTGATGAAGAGAAAATGGTAAATAGATGAAATTGATGTTAAACATACATTAATTAATGTATTATCTGAGAAGATTAAATGTATCAATGATCCTTTTAACATAGGTTATCGTGAATCTTAAAATCCTCTTCTTAGAAAGGCTCATGTTACGAAAATACCAATAGACGATCATGCTGCAACATACAATTTATATTCAAGCTTCTATACTAGTTAAGTTTTTTATAGCTCACAAAGGAGCTAAGCAATGAAGGTAAACGCGATCATGAACAGGTTTCATAAATTTATGACTAATCCAAGAGATCGTGTAAGTAAATAATATGTATGCAAGAAGGATCTCACGTATAACCACAATATCTCGTACCTACCTACATGATGTCATCAGTGGAAAATACTGCTTGGGCAAGAAGATTTACTGTTCATTCTTGTTTGGCGGCTTAGGTGTGGCTAATATGAAAATGGTGAACTTTCGCAAATCGTGTATAATGTCGAGGAGCTCGTGGCTAAATAATAACAGCTGCACAGGTCGATCTTCAAGGTTAAGCAACACTTGCCGAGGTTGGTCTATGGATGGGCGACCATCTTAACATACCGAGTTTCCTCCGTGCCTCGGATAGTACGTTAAGCTGTTGGTTCCGGCTGACATTTGGACATCTTTGGCATTTGTTACGGATAGTCAGAAGCTGAACATCTGACACCGGTCTTGGCAAGGAGTACCGTGTTACCCAGTTAGTGGGTTGTGGTGGTCTGGTAGGCAGCTGCTCCACGTAAAATACTGGCATTCAGTTGAATCCGGTTTGACTGGAAGCCGACCCAATATAGTTAGGAACAGGCTAGGTAGATGATATATTTTATAATGTGGACTGAATATTTTGTATCATTCTATGATGTTATGCTTTTTAGTAGCTGTTTTGCTGGAATTATTGTAGTGAGCCTTAAATTTCCTACTGCTGTGCAAAGGCCTCCCTCCACTCCTTCCATTATTCTAAATTTTGTACCACATCCTACCATTTCCCAAGGAAGCTATCCAAGTCGTCCTTTTTTTAAGGATGGGAAATCATCAAATGACTCCTTCCGCTCTGGGTAAAGCAGAAGGGAGTGTCCGACTCCTACTGACTGAAACCCATCCGTGTTCCTCCTTGTGCCCTTTGCGTTCCAGGGCCGCGGTGACTCTTTCAAAAAAAATCCGCAACATCCAAGTCATTCCGCTATCTCTTTCGTGTTCTGCTGCGGCCCTGTTTCTCGATGTCAGGGCATCAATTTTATGTTTTGTGGGCCCACCGCTCGATATACATGCTGCAGAGATGTCCAGCCCAGTCCCATTTAAGCTGGGCAGCCCTCTGAGCCACGTCAAGACAAGACATTTATTTGTAGAAATATGAGTGTAAAGATCTGTGATTTGGAAAGCAGTATAGTGTTTCTAACGCGATCCGTTAATTTACCGCCAAGCATATACTGCGCTCTGTAGCACGTTGGCAAACCTTGACTTTGGAGCTTTGTATGTTAGTCAAATTCAACAATAATATAATATGGGAATTATGACGTTTATATTCTAACGTCTTTCTGCGTTTTTAAGAGCTGTCATCTATTCTATGCTGTGATTCTATGTCTAGTCTTTCACACAAATAAGACCCAGTTAAAGTCAATTTAAGACATTCATGTCTTTCGAGTTCCTTCTGAAAACTACAACAACTTGCATCAGCAACATCAAGCCCGCATATTCAGTTCGTGTTTTCATTCACAATTTAACAGTGTATTCCAAATTCTGCGTGCCAATCCGACCAACAGACAGAACAATACGGTCGGCTAAAATCGAAAGTTTAATCCTTACTTCTCACGCGATCTTGTGCTGGTTTCTTTGAACCAGTCGCGAATAAAATAGATGGAAGAGAAGGTCTGTTGTACCAACGGGCGAAAACGCACGCACACATAGACGCGTTTCACGTACAGCGAGTGCAAATGCACTGGCGACCGGCATTTGTTTGAGATCGCTGTATTTGCGCGTCTATATGTGTGTGTGCGTGTTTTCGTGCTTATTGTATGAAGCTGTTCTTCTGTATTAATCTATTCTGTGATTCGTGTGTGTTGTACCTAACCGTTATTTTATAAGGTGAGCGAGCAGTCATCGTGGTCCATGGATGATCTGTTTCTAGTACCGTTTGTCTAAAGCCTAGAAAAATCGATTAAGGAATCGGTCTCGCTTGATTCGATTTTTGGTTCGCTGGGTTCCGTTTTTGGTAGATTTTTTGCGGTGATATCCATGAAGATCCTGATTTAGTTGACTGACTCTTTTGTTGTCAACTGAGATAGCTTTGGTGTACTGGAAATTTTATTAAAAGTGCTAGATTATTGGTGTATTCGTATGAGGAAAGAATCCTTGCATAGTTTTAAATTTTTTGTTATTTATATTTGCTTCATCGTCTAATTGTTCTTGTTTCTATAATTTGAGTTTTTTTAGTACCTCTTCGTTCTTAGCTTAGAAGTTATTTTTGCCGTAGATACCTATATTTTAATATCTAGAATCAGTAGGTATCAAGCACTAACTTTGTAGTTTCTAAAAGAACACAACTTTAGTTAAGACAAATAAAAACTACAAGTTTAATACCAAATTAATTCTTTAGACCGTACACGAATCACGTCTTTCTAATAACGACGCGAAGAAAAATGGCGATTTTTACTTTAATTTACTACTACTTTAAGACTATCATTTCATTTCGTTTATTCGATCATATAAAATCTCGAATCTTGAACCTCGAGACTTTAATTAATGTCTGTCTCTATATTTATTTTCTTATAGCAAAATGTTTAAGAAATTTCATTCGTCTGATTTGCTGAAATAATTCTACTGTCTCATTTGTTTCAATATCGCGATCGGCACGAACTAGATATTCAGGTCCGGTTCGTCCTCCATAGAGAATGGTCCAATCGAATCGTGCACTACGTTTTGATGTTTTATAAGCACACAACAATACCCTTGTACAGACTCCCCCGTCCAGAGCGAAATAAAGAAGCAAAATACATAAAAAGTTTATGAGAAAACCTCATCTTTTCATGCTGGGGTCAAATGCAGACATTAAGTTTATATTTATATATGCTTTATTGTACCTACACCAAAATATAAAAACATAAAGAAATCCTTAAAATATACAATTGGCAGCCTAATCGCATTCCGCGATTTCTTTCAGGAAACCTGGAAGCCTAGACATGAAATGGGGATACACTTGACGCAAATATAAATTTTTAACAATTTTAACAGAGAAATATGCATAATTGCATAGGTATAAAGAACTGAAATATTAATTGTGATAGTGGGACTATGATAAAATATTCGTCGTAAATATTGCCGCTCTTGAATGCTATTCCAATACCCAAAGATCGCTCTATAAACAAAATTTAAACAGGGAAACTGAAACGAAAAGTTAAATGAACTACAAAATCCTAAAAGCCAGGTGTAAAATTGCCAATAAATAACAGTTATGTATCGAATGATTGGTTTAACTGACCCGGTTCTCAAATTAATGTGTCTATGAAACAGTTCTCGAGTCAGAGTAGGTACGAACAGAAGGTCGGTTGAAACAACGAATCCACACACACATAGAGACGCTTCTTATTTTTTTTCCTACTCCTCCGCTGTACTTTTCTGATTAATTTCGTTGCGGGATCCAAGATAGTTGAATCGTTTGTCCGGGACTCGTCGGGCTTCATTGGCTTGGCGTTTTTCTAGTGATCGCCAATGTTGATTCTGACTTTCAGGATTTGCAGTGGTTGGGAATGTGAGGCGGGCTTGTCCCAACAAGAACAAACATTGATACGTTTAATGTAAAACGCGACCGGCATTTGTTTGAGATCGCTAAACGTATTCGTCCATGTGTGCGTTTGTCTGTATTTGCACACGCACACATAGACAAGCTTCACGGACAGCAAACTAAGTGCGAAGTTTGAGATCGCCGTACGTATGCGTCCGTGTTTACGTGCGACTGTTTTCACTCGCTGTGCGAAGCTGGCTTTCTGTAATCTCTTCTATTCTGTGGTCTCTGAGTCATACAGGTTGTTTACCCGACTGCGCCGAATAAGGTTAAGTTATGTTTGGTAGTGGATTCGTAGGCTCAGTATTTGGTGTTTGTGGGATTGGATTATGGGTAGAGAAAAGTATGTCATGATGGGTTTTCGTCCTTTTAGGTGTTTTTGAAAACAATCTTGATGGCGATCTCTTTTATTTAATTTGAATTTTATGGTGACGCCAAAATAGGAGGTGGACTAGATAAAATGAAAAATACCAGGGTTGTGGAGATTGTTCGAAAGAGTCACCGTGGCACTGGAATGCAAAGGACATTAGGAGGAACACGGATGGGTTTTAGTCAGTAAGAGTCTGACACTCCCTTCTGCTCCGCCCAGAGTCATTTGATGATTATTTATTCTTTTAAAAAAATGGGACCCGGTACTTGAATTCAGCATCACTAGTTTAGTCTCTCCCCCTTTTTTATTTCTAAATTCTTTGAAGTAATTGCGATACTTTTTAACCGACTTCCCAAAAAGGAGGAGGTTATCATTTCGGTTGTATGTTCTTTTTTTTTATTTTATGTTTGTTACCTCATAACGACAATTATGAACCGATTTGAAAATTTTTTGTTTTATCTGAAAGGTCTTGCTTGCAGATTGATCCCATTTAAATCATATCAAAATCGGTTACGAACTTTGGATTTTAAATCGAAATAGCTGGAATTTGACTATTTAGATGATTCTTTGATAATTGAAATTGCGTATTTTGCTTTTCTGCGAGTTTACAGTGGTGTTGTTAGGTGTGGGGCACCACTAAAAAGTGAAAAATAAAAAACTTTTTACAAAAAAATACAACCGACTTCAAAAAAAAAACACTACAAAGTAAAAAATAGCTTTAATTTCGGAAGTCGGTGTTTTTGTTAGTTTCTTCGTATTTTGACACCGACTTCCGAAATTAAAGTTATTTTTACTTTGTAGTGTTTTTTTTTTAATAAAACTATGACTTAAAGCTGCATTCTGCAATATATTTGAGACTCTGTGCCACTATAAGGCTGCGTTTCCACGAGAGATGAGCGAAGCGTACGTAGCGAGGGATGTATAAATACTGCGAACCAATAGAATCGCTAGTACTGAGCGTGGGTAAATGATTTCATCATCATCATCATCAGCCTATAACAGTCCACTGCTGGACATAGGCCTCTCCAAGTGCACGCCATTTGGCTCGATCACCGGCAACTCTCATCCAGCTACTACCATCCACCTAGCCTGAGGGCGTCCTACCTTACGTTTGCCGATTCGCGGTCTCCACTCAAGAACTCGTCTACCCCAACGGTCATCGATTCTACGGCTAATATGGCCGGCCCATTGCCACTTCAGCTTGCTTATTCTATGAGCTATGTCCTGATGAGCTATGAAATGATTTGCTTATATTGGATCATAACAAACACATCCACATATCTGCTGGAAACGGTGTCTGACATTACAAATTAATTATTTTTTTCTCAGTTGTCACTTCCCACGATTTCTATAATGTCAGCTCATCCTTCAGAAATATCATTTTAGAGTACAATGGCGTCTTAACTGGCCATAATAACATCCATTATAGTTGACCTTGCATTCATGTCTCCAAATAATAAAATAAACTGATTTCGAAAATCTACCACAATTTTCTTGTCAGCGGATCACTTTCGCTTAACCCAGTTACATTGTCTTCTCAGCTCTTCATTGCCATTCAAATATCATACTTATGTTTAAGACAAAAGAAGTTATGAAAACTTCACTCTTTGTGATCTCGAAAAATTGCAACAATGTACCGTCAATCCAATGAGAGGGAAGGTGTTGTCTTTTTCCGTCTTGTATATAAACAAATAGCATTGTTGATGATCTGATTATATAATGAATGGGGGCAGAAAATCTAACACTGACAGACAGACACTCTATGATAGACCATTGTTTATGATTCGATTGTCTTTGGTAGCCAAAAATGTCCTTGTGTTAATTTAGAAAGATGCTACATTAGAATTGGGTCTTTAATAAAAAACTTTTTACAAAAAAATACAACCGACTTCCAAAAAAAAAAACACTACAAAGTAAAAAATAACTTTAACTTCGGAACTCGGTGTTTTTGTTAGTTTGTTCGTATTTTGACACCGACTTCCGAAGAAAGTTATTTTTGACTTTGTAGTGTTTTTTTTTTTGGAAGTCGGTTGTATTTTTTTGTAAAAAGTTTTTTATTTTTCACTTTTAGTGGTACCCCACACCTAACAAAACCACTGCAAAATATATACCATACGATTTTCGAAAGTTCCCCTCGACTTCTCTGGGATGCCATCATCAGATCCTGGTTTCCTTATCATGGGACCATTTGGGAAGTACAACAACCCTTTCCAACAAAAAAATCATTTTTAAAATCGGTTGGCAAGCGACGGAGTTATGCCCGAACAAACATAAAAAAAAATACAAACATCCGAATTGAGAACCTCCTCCTTTTTGGAAAGTCGGTTAAAAACAGATGTTGTCTATAAAAATACTTGTAGTTTGATAGCCCATCAAACATTGGCTGAAGCGACCAACGACTGTGTTCTCGTCGTAAAATAAGATGTCTCTCACAATATAAAAGATGAAAACATTACAGCAGCAATAAAAATGTTTCATGGATGTCGCAATCACATTAAACTTTTCTATTTTTACTTGAGTTTTAAGATTAACTTATAGTGCTGATTTCAGGACTGAATTATTATTTATTTAGCCAACAATTGTTTACACAACACATTTATAGTTTCTTCAATTGATAAGCCTACGTTATTAAGTGTAACAACAACTTAAAGGCTAACACCACATCCACAAAATTATTGGTTAAACAATACAGTAAATCATAACATTGAATTACAATAAAAATATAAAAAAAAATACTAGAAATATTGCTAAATTATTAATAAAAAGTTGACAATGAATAATATGAAATTAAAATTGATAGGTTAATTAAAATAAACGTTTACAAACAATTAACATAAAATTAAAAACATTGAAATAATTATATTATTTTCACAAATTTTATTTTCTGTGGAGAAGTGGAGACATGAATGAGACATCACATCTGCAATACAGCTTTTTGTAAAGATCTGTAAATATTTTTACTGTATGTGAATGAATGGAGACAGGGAGAGGGTGGTTCAAAGTGGAAGTGTGAGGAGTGTCATGAATGAAGAGTCAGTGACAGTTGCATGACGAATGGTAGGACAGAGTGTAGTAAAAAAGACATGTTGCGCTGACCGAGTAACATGACACTAGGGCAGGAAGATGATGATTTGTGCGTTTTAGGAAACATTATTTATATTAATTTTTTCCTACTCCTCCGCTGTGCTTTTCTGATTGATTTCGTTGCGGGATGTGTCTATGGAACAGTCTGTGAGTCAGAGTACGAACAGGAGCTCGGTTGAAACAACGAATGTACACACAAATAGACAAGCTTCTTATTTTTTTTCCTACTCCTCCGCTGTACTTTTCTGATTCATTTAGTTGCGGGATCCAAGACAGTTGAATCGTTTCTCCGGGACTCGTCGGGCTTCATTAGCTTGGTGTTTTCTGGTGGTCGCCACTGTTGATTCTGGCTATCAGGAGTTGCAGTGGTTGGGGATGTATGGCGAGCTTGTCCCATAAAAACAAATATAGTTTCATTAGCAGACCATTGGAATTTAAATTTTTGAATAAGCAAAAAATTACGAGCCTATTACGAAAGCACAGTCAGGTTAAACGCGAAATCTAACCATCAAAGTCAAACTCAAAAGTCATTTATTCAAATTTGGCTGAAGGCCAGCACTTTTTGAACGTCAACGTTTACAAGTAGACAGTCCCCCAAAAACGCACGCTCGTCACCACTTCTTATTGTCTTACCTGGGAAGAAGAAGTGGCCTACAAACTCCCCAGCAACACATCTGTCTGTTGCGTTAGAAAAACTTGCATTTATACATCATCTGCCTAGCCTTTTCCCAACTAAATTGGGGTCGGCTTCCAGTCAAACCGGATTTAGCTGAAAACCAGTATTGAGCGGCCAGCCAGGAGCGGCTTGCTACCAGACCTCCACAAACCATTAACTGGTAACACGTTACTTCTGGGTAAGACTGTAGTCAGATTTACAGGCTTCTGACAATCCGTAACGACTGCCAAAGATCTCCAAATGACAGCCGGGACCAACAGCTTAACGTGCTTTCCGAGGCACGGAGGAAACTCGGTATGGTAAGATGGTCACCCATCCACAAACCAACCTCTCCAAGCGTTGCTTAACCTCGGAGATCGACCTGTGCGGCTGTTATTATTTAGCCACGACCTACTTGCATTTATAAAATAGTATGCAAAGTCTTGCATTTACAATATTGTACCAGTTATACGAGCAAAAATAAACCACTAATGATACACATTCAAATTCCAACCTCATTCATCACAGGACATTCACTGTTCTATAGTTCTCAAGAATAGGTCAGAACACATACATACAAACAGGTGACCACTCACTAAGGTAACTACGACAAATGTCAGCCCTTCACTTTTATTCCTGCCAGATTTACAAGGAATGTATCACTAATTATTTTTTACATATAATTGCTTGGTATTTATCTTGTTTCTAGTTTGACGCGTGTAGCGTAATTGGGGCGGTTGCCTTTATTATTTATTCTTGAACGATTAGTGGGAATTATTGAGTGGAAAGATTGATTGGGTTGGCGAGTTGATTTGTACGCGTACCCGTGGTTTGGTTGACGTTAGAGGCCTTTTTTAAAGAAATTTGAGTGTTTTTTTAAAGAAAACAGAGAGAAAACGAGATTAATAGGTACTTTTTTTTTTGTTTTCTACAGTTTAAGCTTGGTGCGACTAATAAGTTTCAACGCATTCACAAAAAATGTGTTGCTGGTGAGTTTCATGCGTTACCTCTTGGCTCTTCCCAGCTAAAACAAGGAAGTGGTGACGTGACTTTTTGGAGGGATGTTAAATTAACGTTACGTAAAATTAACGTTATTTTTTAACCGACTTCCCAAAAAGGAGGAGGTTATCAATTCGGTTGTATGTTTTTTTTTTTTTTTTTTTATGTTTGTTACCTCATATCTCCGACAATTATGAACCGATTTGAAAAATTTTTTGTTTTATCTGAAAGGATATACTTGCAGATTGGTCCCATTTAAATCATATCAAAATTGGTTACGAACTTTGAATTTTAAATCGAAATAGCTGGAATTTGACTATTTAGATGATTCTTTGATGATCGAAATTGCGTATTTTGCTTTTCTGCGATTTTGGAGTGGTGTTGTTAGGTGTAGGGCACCACTAAAAAGTGAAAAATAAAAAACTTTTTACAAAAAAATACAACCGAATTCCAAAAAAAAAACACTACAAAGTAAAAAATAACTTTAATTTCGGAAGTCGGTGTTTTTGTTAGTTTCTTCGTATTTTGACACCGACTTCCGAAATTAAAGTTATTTTTTACTTTGTAGTGTTTTTTTTTTGGAAGTCGGTTGTATTTTTTTGTAAAAAGTTTTTTTTTAACCGAATTCCCAAAAAGGAGGAGGTTATCAATTCGGTTGTATGTCTGTTTTTTTTTTATGTTTGTTACCTCATAACTCCGACAATTATGAACCGATTTGATAATTTTTTGTTTTATCTGAAAGGATATACTTGCAGATTGGTCCCATTTAAATCATATCAAAATCGGTTACGAACTTTGGATTTTAAATCGAAATAGCTGGAATTTGACTATTTAGATGATTCTTTGATAATCGAAATTGCGTATTTTGCTTTTCTGCGAGTTTGTAGTGGTGTTGTTAAGTGTGTAGTAAGTGAAAAATAAAAAACTTTTTACAAAAAAATACAACCGACTTCTAAAAAAAAACAGTACAAAGTAAAAAATAACTTTAATTTCGGAAGTCGGTGTCAAAATACGAAGAAACTAACAAAAACACCGACTTCCGAAATTAAAGTTATTTTGTTGATTTTTTTTTAAACCTATTACAATTATCTACATTATGTACAAACGCGTATAAAAACAAAACAATTTTTTTGGACATTAGTCATCAAAAAAATAATCCACATCGCTGTCAATGGCAAAAGTGCCAGAACACTGGCTGCATTGCCACGTTGAATGGCAATGCTGCCAGTGTTAATTAATTACTTCGGACTATTGATACAAAGTATTTGACGGATTAACTAACCTTTGAAGATTTGTTGCTTAGTCTGTATTTATAAAAATGTATCCCTATTTCCCTTGTTCATCGCATCAAGTGTTATTTTTTTGGACTTAGATTTCACATAACACCGTAAACTTACTTCAATAAGCGCTTTTTCCAATTTTATTTATCATCAAATAATCCATACATGGTTCTCATATGAATTGACCAGTAAGATTGTATGGACTTTAAAAGAGACTGACCTCTGAGTTGGTTTCGGTGTTTCTTTTCAGAGCAGTCAGCTAGGAAACACCGGCCTCATCTAGTTTAAAATGACCAAAAATAATTGACGTGTAAAAGTGTTATTTACAACCTACTTACAAAATAAATATAATTTACCATCACCGCACTTGCCGGTGGTATGCTTTCTATCGACACTACACAAAAACCATGTAACCGATCTACAAATGGAGTCAAATTACTGTTTCTGACAGCAAGCGGACATGTCAGACCAGTCCCGTATCCAATTGGTCGTAAAAACTTGTTGGGAAGTGAATATCCTATGTGAGCCGGCGCCGCGGTCGTAAATGTCGTTTTTAGGGCATATATAAGATAGGTACCTACTTGATGCTGTTTGTCACTATTTAGGTGGGGGGTAGAAGGTTAGGCTTATTCTAAAGGAGTACATGCCGTAACACTTGCCACAGACGTTTATTTTCTACGTTGTTTATTGTTTAAAACAACATAGAGTATAAATCTCTCTAATCTCTGTATACTTTTTCTTTTTTTTTTTAAGTTTTTTGTGTGTACATAGAGTATAAATTATTATGAATTTTGTTTGAAAAACAAAAATTTGCCGAAAAACTTTAATATTCAGGCATCAAAAGCCAAAAAGAAATAGTTAGAAAATTGGTAGTAGAACAGAACTATTGGGCGTTTAAGCAAAATAATAAAAGCAAACATAAAACAATTGCAGAATCATTTATTGTTAAACATTGAAAGCTTTTGTGCCTCTATCCAACAAAAAATCTTTCAACTTGAAATATGCTAGCTTCTCGCTATTTTAATACTCTCATAATGTAGCAATTAAGTTAATACCACTGAGCTAAAACCATTACAAGAACATAAAATTTTAATATATTTTGTTTGATCAAGAACACAATAATGTATGATTCACAAAAGAAGTGCTTTTCGCACATTTTTATTTCTTTCTTCTGCCTTTTAGCATGTATCTGATCAACAATTGCCATACATAAAGCATCCTGCTCTTTACTGTGCTTTCTAGTTTAATTATATGCAAGAGACTTGATTAACCTACTCATTGTCAGTTGTCACCGCGTGGTACGGCATAGGTCCCGTACATTTCTGTTAACTACGTGAATCCTTAAAACCTTGTTGCTATTCCACTTGCACTAAACGTTTCCAAGCGTCTTTCATAATGCGCACAGCAAAGGAGTGGAACTCTCTGCCTGAATCGTTTAAAAAATAATTTAACAATTTATGTACACACAGAAATAGTTAAAAAAGGAAACAGAAAAATAGGTAAATTGCACAATAATGTTTTCCGATATTTAATCTTACTTACAAGAGTCATCAAAAGTTTAGTATCTTACCGGACCGAAGGACCGACAAAGTGAACCTACTGCCCACCTCCCACAGTGGCTCAGATGGTCGGCGTCTCGATCACTGCGACCTACATAGTCGTGAAGGCTGTGCAAAGAATTAGAGTGTGATATTTATTTTATTTTTTTTGTTTCGTCTGAAGGGCAAAGGGTTTTGGCAATATGATAGTTTACTATTAGTTGTGTTTAGTTTACTCTTGCAAACTTTACGGAAAATAAAAGATCCTCTGGGACATTCGAGTAACAAAATATACTCTTACTGAACCTTTTCTTTCTTTTAACACTTTCAGTGCCGATGACAAATTATGTCCTGAAATATCATCAATAAATATCATGTTCGAGCGGCAACTAACACCGAAATTGCCGCAAATACCTCGCGAATACCACCGCAATTGTTTTTTTTTTTTCAATTCGTTAGCGGCAGACTGCTGCATCTGCAAGTACTTCATGAAAATAGAGGTGGCAAAGAAGGTGTGAAGAGTTTAAAGTTTGCAAGGGAAAGACCATGTAATGCCTGTAGTCCGCTTCTGTACATTTTTGTGCTGAAAGTGTTAAATAAATAAATAAATGTAAAATGTTTTCCTAACTCTGCACCATAGGTATCTTGTCTTTAGAGTACTCTGCAGAAATGGTTTTCAGCAGATTGGCCCACTATGTAGACTGGCTATTGATAATAATATAGATTGAGTCTACCAAAAACATATAAGAACTGTAGCTAGCTTATTCTAGAAACTAATTGTGTATCAAATGTTAACCAGCGATATTGAGATGGTATATGTACTGAGTTAAGAGAATGGCAAAAATCGATATCGTTATGGCTAAAATAATAATAAGATTAAGATCGGAAATACTACGTTGTTATAAAAACACTAGGAAAACGGTCCTATACGCTCTATATGAAGTCAAAGCTTTCACTGTAACGCGTCGTATGCTCTGCCTATCCGGTTACATCATGTAGGCATCATAAGCTGAGGATCTAATACCATTGCCAATGTCGTACTCTAGAATTATGGTATTTATTAATAGAGATGCCTCTTTGTAGGTGAAGGCATTGAGCAAGGTTCTCATGGTGAAGCGGGGAGTTGATTTATAAGTGACCAATATAGGACCACCAAAGTAGTATATACAAAGGCCTTAGATCTAACCTAGCTAGTTATCGTTAGCACCTTCTCGTTGATTGTATGGTACTGGGTTCGATTCTGGTAAACCACTGTTCGACCTTATAAATATGGTTAAGGTTCAAAAGTGGTTCACCACAAAGGTCTGGTATGGTACATTATTAAAGGGTTTTCCGAAAAGATATTTTCAGTAGAAATTCGGTTTTTGTGTTATGTCTAAACAAACTGCTATATTATTTCTTACTATAGTAATATCTAACGTTATAAAATATAAAACATGGAACTCTCTGCTAACGTCTGTGTTCCCGTACGCATAAAACCCGTCTGCCTTCAAAGCAAGAGTGAACAGGCATCTTCTGGGCACGCTCGCTCTATCATAGACCTCATCCATCGCTTTCCCTTAGGCGAGATTGTGGTCAAGAGCAAGCCTACTACTTAAAAAAGAACCTACTCATTGTTTTGCGGTGAACCTAAATAAAGATAAGATTTCTTTATTTGTTTAAACATTGTATACATACAAGAGCATGCAAGATATTACACAGTTTAAGTCCAGTCATGTTTAGCTGTAAGTATCAGCGTACAAATATTTCCATGCCATTAAAAGAAATAACAATTTGAGAAAAAAACAAAAAAAACAAAATATAAAAATCCTAGAACATTCACTTACAAGGATTATAATTATTGTGCGGGACAGGCAATAGTGTATAAGTGAATAGTGTTTAGTTTTGAAACCGAACTGATAGGACAGTACATAGTGTTAGTGATAGCGTAATGTTTACATAATAGTATATAAGGTTTTATGTTTGAATGTTTGTTTAGGATAATCGTATGATAGATTTAAGCCTTTTTTACTAAAAATTGTATCGTTTGTATCACATAATTCATAGATTTAAGTTAGTGATCGTATTGTTTACGTAACATTTTAGGTCTCGTTTTTGTTTGTTTTATATTTTTGTCATATAGTTTATGTTACGTAGAATCTAAAAACATATAGTTTATAATATGTTGTAATAGAAAAACTTAGTGAAAAACGCAAATATTGTAAAAATGCTCTCGTTACGGTAACGTAGCGTCGTACATAAGCTAACTGCACCGATGCCGACTTCGCTCTCATTGGTTGAAAATTCCTGTGTTCTGATTGGCTGACCAATCACAGGGCTTACATTTTCTTAGCAAATTTTGTATAAATTACGGAGCGTTTGCCGGATCGATACAGTCGGCGGGCAACAAGACAAGAAGAAAGAACACTAGAGGAAATAAAGGAAGATCAACAAGGAAAATGGTTTTATTCTTCACCAACCCCAGCACACAAATGCGCATCCTGCACAATTATTCTTTCAAAAATATTATGTACCAATGTCAAAAATAGTAATAAGTTATAATGTCAAAGTAGGAATTAGTTTATAATGTCAAAATAGCAATCAGTTTTAATGTCAAAATAGTAATAAGGGATAAAGTCAAAAGTATTAGTATATTATTATTATAAATGTCAAAATTATTAATAGATATAATAGTAGGTATGTCCAGAAAAGGTGCATTATTTAATCACACAAAAATCCTTTTCGACTAGAAATTCAGAGACAGAATAATATGCTTTTTGCAAAAGAAACATTTTCAATTGACGCTTGAGTAAATTTCCAGTTAGCTCCTTCCACTCTTTAGGCAATATGTTAAATATCGTAGGCGCCATGCATATGATACTTTTGCGCATAAGTGCCGTTTTTGCCGGATAGACCCGAAGAACGGTCATATCCCTTCTGTTACGCGGTACCATTTCCTGTAGACGTGGAAACAGCTTGGGGTTTGTTTTAACAAACATTACGGTTTCGAAGATATACAGACAGGGTAGAGTTAAAAGCTTGTACCTTTTAAAATATGGTTTACATGTATCTACCGTTTTTAGCCCAAACATAGATCTAATGCATCTCTTTTGGGCCTTAAATGCCGTGTTAGCGTTGGTAGAATTTCCCCAAAAAATTATGCCGTATCTTAGGTGAGACGCAACTAGCCCATGGTAGGCCGCAATCAGTGTATCTACATTCACCACTGCAGCTAGAGAGTGCAATGCAAATGCAGAACTACAAATTTTTTTGCACAGGTTTTCGATTTGTGATTTCCAGTCAAGTCTTTTATCAATTATTAGGCCAAGGAATTTCGTAGTATTCACGATTTCAACAATTTTATTATCTATAGTTATGTCCATATTTTCTATAGTCAATCGTTGGCTAAAATGTGTGATTTTAGTTTTATCTAAATTAATCTTTAAATTATTATTGTTTAACCACTCTATTATAGATGTCAATGTATTGTGTATGTCAAGTTTATATTGGATCATGTCATTGCTAATATTACTAGAAATTGTCACCGTGCTATCATCTGCAAATAAAGTCATAGGGTGAGGAATAGATTTAGGCAAGTCATTAATGTACAGTGTAAAAAGCGGCGGCCCCAGTACACTACCTTGTGGAACACCAAAAGTAGTTTGACGTTCATCTGATAAGTATACGTCTTCGTTTTTAGTGGTTACATTGATTCTACTGATTTCTGTTTTTTGCTTTCGATTGTTTAAATAAGACTTAATTAAATTAAGAACGTTACCTCTTATGCCATAAGCTTCAAGTTTTTTTATTAAAATGTCATGATTTACGTAGTCAAATGCTTGAGTCATATCGCAAAAGATCGCGCACACAGGTATTTTTTGGTCTACTTTTATCAAAACACTGTATATAAAGTCGTAGATCGCCATATTAATCGTCTTATTTTCGCGAAATCCCTTTTGCTCATTGCATAATATGTTTTTTCTTTCTATGTAACCGTTTAGTTTCTTTTGAATAAATTTCTCAAATATTTTCGCGAAGATAGGAATCAGAGAAATCGGTCTGTAGAATTCCATTAGCTCTCTATCCTCTTTCTTAAATAAAGGCTTAATCGCCATCTTTAGTGCTTCCGGAAACGTGCCAACTATAATACATAAATTTATAATATGAGACAAGTGGTCGCAAAAAAACGTCGCGGTAAAGGCATGAGATATGGTTAACAATATGTTTAAAAGATATAGATATACAATTGTAACTTAAACCTTTACCGCTAACGTTGATAGTGTAATATATCTCACACTTTCCATTCTATTAGCTTTTAAACTCACACTCACTCACACACACACACAAACACCATTACGTACACCCTCACACTACAGCGCGCCTTTGAATAATTATTATTTTGTTTTACTTTATATTTTTGATTTATATCATTCTATTTTCTAATACCAACTATTATGGAATGTCTATTCAATAGCTTATACAAGTTGTAACTACTGGAAGAGCGGAACTTCCTAACACAAGTATACTTCTTACTTAAATGGAAATTCCCTGAAGACCAAATGTAAACGTATTCTTAAGTTATTGAAATAAACATTTATTATTATTAAACATTTATTACTATGATGGAATTCATATAAAGTGTTCCCACTGCTGGGATACAAGCCAATAAGCTGGTAGTATAATCAATTAGTTGCGGAATTTGTTCGAAAGAGTCACCGCAGTCCTGGAACGCAAAGGGCATTAGGGCATTAGGAACACAGAAGGGTTTTAGTCAGTGAGAGTCTGACACTCCCGCTCCGCTACAGCGTAATGAGTCATTTGTTGATTTCCCATCCCTAAACAGGAATTCATGTATTTTTTTGAGCACATTCATATTAAAATAAACTTAGGCCTACATTGCAGCCACAAGCCCACAACACACATGTAGGAAATTAACAACTGTATCGCAATCATTATTGACAAGTAAATTGCCTCGCAATACTTTGATACCTTATTTCTAAATCCACTCAACATCAACACTTTTGCAAGAATATTTAAATAACCTAGTACCTAATAATACAGTTTGTTCGATATTTATATTTCCTTTCAAAGTTTACTGCTTGAAGAGCGTGTATTCCGTCCACTAGCGCCGCCAATCGTTTTTTATTATTTGTGGTAAATTTAAGACACGTAGATAAAAAACCGCTCTGTAGTGCACTAAAGAAATGTATTTATTATGTTTTGAGAGTTATGTTTTGTACTTTAGAACATAAATAGTTGCCAAAGTCGATATTTTTGCTAAAAGTGGCCACTTTTAGCAATAATTGCCGTTTTGGCTATTTAGCCATGAGTTATGTATTAAAAATAGCTGTCAAAAAATAATAGACCACAATTAATAAAAAACGATTAGCGGCGCTAGTGGACGGAATACACACTCTTAATGTCTAGTAAAATATCTAGGTAAGCAATATTTTTACTCTACTCAACACTTTGATAATGACTTTAAATAGTGAAACTGCTGTCAAGTGATTTTTTGTTTTAATTTGAGATGTTTTTGCTCTTGACTCTAGTCTTGGTCAGAGATGACAGAGACAAAGTCTACGATGGAGCGAGCTTACCCAGAAGTAGCCTGTTCACTCTAACTTTGAAAAGATTAGGGTTTTAAGCGTTCGGAAACACAGACGCAGGCATAGAGTTCCACTCCTTTGCTGTGCGCATTATAAAAGACGGTTGGAAACGCTTAGTGCGAATTTGTGGAATAGCAACAAGGTAGAGATGGTAACTTGCAGTGATGGGAGAAGGGGATCGGTGGTATAAGTTGAATTTCTTTGACTTGACAGACTTTTGTTATTTCAAACAACCAATTCTACAACTAACGTGTAACGAGTTTGACAATCTCCTAATTGTTGTGTTGGTTCCCTGTTCAGGGGGCTCTCTAAGCCCGAAGTCTACAGTTTCGGGCTTAGTTGCGGGCGTATTCTACTCCGTATCACCTAACCACTAAGAATGAATGAGGACACGGTTTGACAGTTACTGTGAAATCGTGTTATCATTCATTGTTACTTCGGGTTTGAGACTAATCATAATTACGTAGGTGGTACGGAGTAGAAAAAGCCTGAAACTAAGGTCGAAACTATGGCCTTCGGGCTTACAGAAGAGACCCCCAGAAACCAAAATAAAAAATATGTTTTATAATAAAAAAAAATATATTTTTTATATTTTTTATTTCTTTTTTATTTATTTGTCTGACCATGTAGGTCATTATTTTTTTTATACCTATTTAATCCACATACGTCAACACTTGCTTAAGTGTGTATTTTGTTTTAGTGTCATAGTGCTAGTAGCTAACAAGTGATAAATAAAGTATATATTTATTTTTGTGTCATGTAAATTTTAGAAGGAATTTTGAATGTTGGATCACTTTGCATATTATTATTAATTATTGTAAAATTCTAGTTCCTAAATCGTAACAGACAGTTGTGTTGCTGGGGAGTTTGTAGGCCACTTCTTCTCCACAGCGAAAACACTAGGAAGTGGTGACGGGCGGGCGTTTTGGGGGACTGTCTTTTGTAAAACTTGACGTTCAAAAAGTGCTGGCCCTCAGCCTAATTTGAATAAATGACTTTTGAATTTTGAATTTTGGAACCGACCCGAAAATGTCCAAAAACGGACTTTTAAAATACCCAAAGCTTCGATGATCGGCAATTTTTTTCACCACCACGGTGCCTGGTGTAAGGACTCAAAGTAAATTGTAAGTCAAACATTGCCTATCTACAAAAAGTCGATGTTTTAGTAAGAATTTTAGTAGCAATCCGTATTTATTTATTTGTACGTTTCTAGTTGCAATTCTAAAATAACCAGATAAACGATTGGAAAGTTCAAAGTATTCAAAACACGTGTTTCCGTAATAGAAACAAGCTGTAAAAATAACGCGGCGATAGTCCAATCAAATCGTGAAACTCATTGAGTGTTAAAATACGACAAACGAGTTGTTTCGGGTGTGCTCGGTTTTTTTTTTGTGGAAATACGTGTCACGGGGCGTCGGGGTTGTGTGCCTTAGTAGGGAGTTTTGAGAGCGGATTTAAACAATGAAATTGATCGCGATCAAGCTGCGTTAAAGAGTTATCAGTGTCAAACAACAAGAGAAACAATTTGAATAAGTGGTGTGCAGTGATCTCTATGTGAATTGTAATCTTCAATGTATTTATTAATTCAATGTTTTTAATTCAATCCCTTTATTAATTCAATGTTTTTAATTCAATCTATTTAATAATAATAATAATAATAATATCCTTGGACATTTCACACAACGCCATATAGTCCCAAGCTAAGCAACTTAATGCTTGTGTTATGGTAACGAGATGGCTGATAAACTACTTAGATACATTTTTTTTTGTAAATACATACATATTATAGATAGAAAACACCCAGACTCGGAACAAATACATGTAGGCCGTACAAATATATATATATATGTATTAATTCAATGTTTTAATTCAATCTATTTATTAATTGTTTTAGCGTCAAATTATTACTTTTGCATGCCGAATGGTAAAATATGGCTGAACCTACCTTTTATCTTTTTGTTACCATGTACTGTACCCATATTTGCAAAAATAAATGACTTACTTACTTACTTACTAATATTCCATAGAAAGTAATGACACTGAGAGTGCAAACGTGGTTCAAATGTTGATTGCGTTCAGTTTCAGATTGATGATATCCGCCCTAAGAATGTGCCATACATTCTTAGGGCGGATATCACTCTGTTTCTGGGATTGTACTCACTCACTCTATGGGGTCTGCCGATCTACTTACTATAGTTGAATCCCATTTTACACTTACAGACAGAGCAGTATGCTTCTAAATCCCAGCCCTGTGATTTAAACCCAAGAATTGAGGCCAACAGAATTATTATGGTCGTGTATGGGCCGCATAGTATCATCTATAACAGCCAGTATTTCAAGAAGTTTTAGTTTCCTGCTTCAGTTTCCACTTATGAATCTTTATATAACAAAACAAAGTACATTTAGTTCATTAAGGTAAATTAGTATCTTACGATGAAAATGAAAACCTAGGCACCTACGTTATGCAGCCTACCTAATACCTACCTATGCAACCCAAGCCGCCAATGACGGTTATGTCCGTAATGCGATATCAATGAACTTGCATAATTCTATGCAACTGCATATAAGTGTGTCTTTACGCCTGTCTAGTCTTCGTTACGTAGTTTCATGTATAATGATAAGGAAGCTCTGAATAAGGGTTTTTTTAAAGATAGGAACTTGTCTACCTCTGGAAGAACGCGTCCGCGTACTAAATGTATATTTGAGAGGACGAAATAAATGGTAGAAGTTCACATTAAAGGAAGCAAGAAAGAAAGCAACAGTAAAAGAAAATGCTCGTAGTTGAAAAGAATCTTGTACCAAACTCTTTAAGACTTCTACTACATGATCACGGCCAAGCAGTGAATTGGGTATTGTAAATTGTGCCAGATGTACTCAATAGTACCTTATGCGTAAAGAACAATGCCATCAATGAGGTTCTACCAAAAGATCTTTCAAAGAACATATTTTTGGAAATCCTATTCTTGTATCAAATCTTTGTCAGTTCAATTTTCTGCGGTACGTCTCACTCAAAATGATACAACATCTCACGAAATAGCGACTGTGACTAACGTCTGTTCACGCTCTGACCAATAACACAATACTTCAAGCTTAGCTTTGCCAGTTCATCCATCATTGTGTAATATTATGTGTGGAGTTCCGTCATATTAGCAAACTAGCTGACCCGCGCAACTTCGTCTGTGTCACATTTACCATTAAGGTTCCGCTCCTATTTGTCTTAGCGTGATGATATATAGTCTACTAGCTGACCCACGCAACTGCGTCTGCGTGACATTTTCCATTAATGCTCGGCTCCTTTTAATCTTAGCGTGATGATATGTATATGCCTATATCCTTCCTCGATACATGGACTGTCTAATACTGAAAGAATTTTTCAAATCGGACCAGTAGTTCCTGAGATTACCCCCTACATACAAACATACAAACTTACAAACAAATGTTACCTCTTTATAATATTAGTATAGATAAGTATAGATAAGGCACTGGACGGACTGCATTACCCAAGGTTCGTCATACAACAAGCTATGTATAATGTAGACTAGCTTTTGTCCGTAACTTCGTACCATACCCCATTTTTTCCTGTTCCCGTAGGAATTTCGCGAAATCCTTCCTTAGCACTCTTCTATACTCCCTAAGAAACCTACATGTCAAATTGTGGCTTTCTACGACCAGAAGTTTCAGCTGTAAGTACGTGGTCTGTCAGTAGCGAAATTATTTTTGTAAATTGATAAGACTACGTGGATTTTTAATTTTTAGAGTTAGGAGCAGATCTGACACCAGTCTTGCCAAGATGTACCGTGTTACCCAGTTAAGGGGTTGTGGAGGTCTGGTAGGCAGCCGCTCCACGTAAAACACTGGTATTCAGCTGAATCTGGTTTGACTGGACGCCGACCCCAATATAGTTGGGAAAAGGCTAGGCAGATGAGAGTTAGGAGAAGTTCCAGAGGATAAATAGGACCCATTTCTTGGGTGAAATTTAATGGGACTCAGGTATTTTTTTTAAGATGGTGTTACCTAACTGTTAGATCAACTCTACCATTTCAGTAAAAGTCTACATCATCAAAAGCTATGGGATTTTTGCGCCTTCGCTCCTTGCATTTTCCGGGATAAGATGTCGCCTAAGGCACTCAACTTACATAGATATCTATCATTGAAGCATAATAAAAAGATTTTTTTTTGTCTTGGAAAGGTCGCTCTTATCAATAAGGCCGCCCATTATGTCACCCTATGTAATATTTTCTTCATCTATTTTTATTTATTTATTTATCACTATGGATGACTTACAGCTAATACAAACAGAATACATAATGGCATGTGAGACTGGAAGCCAATTAAAAATCATCACTTCTAAAAAGCAGAGTAGAAAGAGGGTGTAAGAGGGTGTGAACAACAAAACAGTCTCCAAAATAAGACAAGAGGTTTTTCCGTAACTTATATGGTGTACATAATAAAGAGTATTCTATTCTATTCTATTCTATTCTATTCGTTACTTCCAGATATAACAGTTTACGAAGTATGAGATAAAGACACGTTCTCTCAAAGATATGTGTGACGATCATACGGCGAAACCTTAATTGCCAGTCTCAGTTGTAATAAATGAAAAGCGACTTCCCCACAATTTCACTTTATAAGCACCTTTATTTACTAGAATACAAAGAACCCGCCTTCACAAACCGCTTTTTAAAAATGCAGTCAACGAAGCATTTATCTAGAAACCACCATTAGTCTTTGATTATCGCCGACTCTATATATCAAAGGCTTTCTTATCCGGTATTTACGACCAGCAGATTCCTTAGGATATTCTGTGAAAAACTGGCAGGTTTTTCTCGTAAGGATCTGTTACTTTCTTAATATAGGAAAAAGTTAAATAGCGTAGTATAATTATGTCACCGGGAAATGGCAGACTCCGTAAGATTGGAATAAATCTTGATATTATAATTTCTCGAAATATTATGAAAAAATTGTTTGTATATAATATATCCCATCAAAATTCAATAGTTTCCAATCTATCCGTGTCATCATCTGTCTAGCCTTTTCCCAACTATATTGGGGTCGACTTCCAGTCAAAATACCAGTATTTTACTTGGAGCGGCTGCCTACCAGACCTCCACAACCCATTAAACTGGGTAACACGGTACTCCTTGGCAAGACTGGTGTCAGATTTTCTGGCTTCTGACTATCCGTAACGACTGCCAAAGATCTCCAAATGACAGCCGGGACCAACAGCTTAACGTGCTTTCCGAGGCACGGAGGAAACTCGGTATGTTGAGATGGTCACCCATCCACAGACCAACCTCAGCAAGCGTTGCTTAACCTTAAAGATCGACCTGAGCGGCTGTTGTTATTTAGCCACGAGCTATCCGTGTCTGAAAAGAAAAAAAACCCATACAAGTAGAACTTAATAACACACTAAGAGCGGATTTCACCAACGAAATGGATCGCGATCAATACATCTAAACTGCGTTCAAGAGCTGTCAGCGTCAATATTCCACAAAAAATAATGACACTGATACGAGTAGCTCACAAACGTGTTAAATTGATCGCGACCAGCAGATCGCGTTCATTGATGACATCCGCCCTTAAATGATTCAATTTTTGTAGTAGAACACTAAAATCTTGGCGATTGATATGAGAAGAACATTCCTAGGCCATTTATTTATTTATTTAATTATTTATTTATTTAACACTTTCAGCACAAAAAGAGTACAGAGGCGGACTTAATGCCATAGGCACACTCTTGGTAGAGTCAACCTTTGGGTGATGCAGAGAATAGTGGTAGGTGCAATACGGAGAATTATTAAATGCGATTGATAATGATTATTATTCAAATACAAACTATAAAAATAAAGTAAAGTAAAGTACATAAAAATAAAGTATAAAATCAATTGCATCCGGTGGAACCAATGGTTCACCACCGGATCTAACCGGTTAAAATGAATATACACATACTAACTATACCTACATATAATTACAAAAACGCTGACCCTGCAGTCTTCTTCGATTAGGACTAGTTACTTCTAAATAGACAAAGACAAGACGAGAACTATCGGCAGGCCTGTGGCAAAATCTAGTGGCAAAATCCTGGCTAGCAACAATAACTCTACATCGCTCGTACCTAGTCCTAAGTATAACTTTCCAGCTGTAAATATCGCAAGAGAACCACAAAAAATCGAACAATACAGTTTGTGCGTGATTGTAGCCGTATTGTTAGCCGATAAGGCTATCGATCGGCACTTAATGACGGAGATATAGCCGATTATTGCCGTGTAACGTGGTACACGTGCGACTGATTTGGACTGACGTAGTTGTGGGTACAATTGACTTAAGGTGGAAGCGCCAGGGTAGCCCGCGAAATTCAAATATTTTCATGTTTTTTACAATTTACCGGTCAGTGTGAAGCTCAATGTTGAACGAAATACGGTTCGCGATCGTAAAGAGCATTTATCTAAAGAATTATACCCATTTTAATTATTAATATAACCCTCTAAGTTCACTCCCTTCCGCTTCACCCAAAGTAAAAGTTAAAAAAAAAGAAAAAAAAGCCTTTATTACCTTATCCTTAATTTCTATTTCAAATGTGGTATTCGTTTGTCAGCGTTTAGTTAGTTATTTTGTCGAGGATAGTGCAAACCCGCGGAACTAGCATTGGATAATTCCGCGTATCTGAAAAATTTAGCCATACAATATAGTATAGACTTTGATTTCTACTCATGTACAACAAAGACTTTAATAGATTTCCACTGTTAACAGAATTGTCACTCTCTAATTTAAAAAATGAGGTCAAAAACCATTTACATAAGAATAATATTAACTTATAATCTTCCCCTGTAAACCTACACGGCGTGCAGATACGCGCACGTTACGTGTGTTAGAGTCGTGGATTTGCGCTATCCCGGACGATTTGCTTATTGTCTAATTTTTTTATTTTTTTTTATTTTTTTTATACAAAACGGGAAAACTCTTGGCCCAAATCTCACCTGATGGAAAGTGATGATTAGGCCGAAGATGGAAGCGAGTTTCACCCGGAATCCTCTTACACAGAGGAACTGGCTATCATACCTCTAACTGCCGGAACACAACAATGCTGTTAACATTGTTGTTATGGCGACAGACTTAGACATGATGGTGGTAGCTTGCCAGGCGGACTTATAACAAGTCCTACCACCAACCAAACCGAGCAAAAAATTTGCCCCCGCTGGGCATCGAACCCGGGACCTCTGGGTCTGAATCAGGTGGTATAACCACTAGACCACGGAGGCGGTTAGTGTCACCTGTTTAGCACCACCCGGGGACCACGTGTAGGGATTCGCTGAAGGGTATTCTCCTACGGACGCGGGTGACTCGGCCCCCAAAAATTTAATTAATTGATTTGAAAATTTAATTAATTGATTGATTAATTGTTAGTAAGAGTTAGTTTTTGCTATTGGATATGGACCCCTCCTCGGGTGAAGGCCTCCTCCAGTCCTTTCCACTCATCCCTGCCGATAGGTTGCCAGTATAGTCAAGAACCATCCATCTGCGTAGCCTTTTCCCAAGTATATTGGGGTCGGCTTCCAGTCAAACCGGATTCAGCTGAATACCAGTATTTTACGTGAAGCGGCTGCCTACCAGACCTCCACAACCCATTAACTGGGTAACACGGTACTCTTTGGCAAGACTGGTGTCAGATTTTCTGGGTTCTGACTATCCGTAACGACTGCCAAAAATCTCGAAATGACAACCGGGACCAACAGCTTAACGTGCTTTCCGAGGCACGGAGGAAACTCGGTATGTTAAGAACCATATACACAATACTACTAGCAGATTAAATCAAATCAAAAAGAATATCTGAGAATTAATCTGACCTATTTTTACTTGTCACGCCTTAAACTACAGCATCAAAATAAAACCATCTTCATCTATGACATAAGACATTACAAAAGCCGGAGTTTTTCATCAAAATGAACTAACAGTTAAACTCGCAGTTAACGCAACATTTTGAGATAAGCTGGTTCCCATCACGACGTCAGATAGACTTACTGTTACTGCAGGTCGTGACTATGCTAAAGATGCTGTGAATCTTATGGGAGTGACGTTTTTTGTGCCATCTTAGATCATTGGAGGCGGATTGTAAATTGAATCGTGTTTTTTTTGTTGGAAATCCTATTATAACTGATAGAAAATTGCGTTAACGGGTGAACAAATCTTTGGCTACAGGCGAGAATCTGATGAGGCGTCTTGTAATTTCAATCGTCTTGGGATCAGAGTATGCTACTTATTATTTAATTTAAGAAACTGGTAATTTAAATTTTTCAAATTAGCTTGGATTGCCGTCCCATCGGCGGTGTACCAATATGGGTCACATATTGGTACACTATAATGTCTCCCGAGCCGTAAACTAGTCTCCAGACTGCTATGGCTGAAATCGGTCAGGAGAACTATTACATACATCTTATTAAAAAACTCTCGTGAGATACTGACAATTATGGGCTTGTCACTGTTTATTAAAGATTGGGAAGTCTGGTTAGCTACCGCGACTGCCAGAGTTGCGGAATTTGTTCGAAGAGTCGCCACGACCCTGGAACGCAAAGGGCTACCCAATTCTTCACTGGATATTTTCATCATTAGGTACATAAACTTGCTGAAAAACGTAGAATGCTAAAACTCTTTCTTTTGTTTTTGTCTTACTCAGGTTGGAAAAAATAATGATTTTGACATTACCATAGCTTCGCTTCCTGTTCCTCAGAAATCAAACCTTAACCAGTAATTTACTTCACAACATGAACAAAAACAATTAATAGTTAATACGTTGATACAATCCGAGCACCTCTTTGTTTCACAAGGACACCGCTTTGTTCTTGATTTCTTTCGCTACGATTTAATACACAGTTCCGGATAAAACAATGTTGTAGTGCGTCATTTAATTCCAGTGTTTTAATTGACTAGTTGAACCGCACAACTTCTTCTGCGTCTTATTAATCCTCCACTCCTGTTGGTCGTATCGTGATTTTATAGGTTATAAGCCTTCCTCGATAAATGGTCTATCCAACTCTAAAATAATTTTTCAACTCGAATCATTAGTTCCTGAGATTAGCGCGTTCAAACAAATAAACTCTTTTGGCTCCTCGGCTCCATATCCACATTCTTAACAAGGATGGCGTTACATATTCCTTCTTGGGTTCTGAGGCCGTTCAGGGACCTCCAAATGAACCAAAGAGTGTTGCCCTGGTTACAAGTTTATTTTTATCTTATTTATAGCAATAGAATAGAATACTCTGAATTATGTTCTCTCAATATGATTGATTCATGCTACTTCCTGATGTACTCATTAACCATTTTATTTTTTTAATTACAGGTAAACCAACACTGAATCTACGAAATAAAAATGAAAACACAACCAAAATCGATATTGCGTAAGTCTGCCAAAACATTACTCATTTGAGATTTGGTTAATCCAATATTTAAACAATAGAGATCACTAAAAACTTAATTCTCGTAATTAAAATGTATCGTTTAAAGTGTTTTAAGTAATTAAAAGCTTTTTTTGTTTGCTCCAAAGTTCATTGAAGTAAAGTGCTAGAAAACACGACACGAGTATCAGTTGAAGTATTTTCTTATGTTAACATAAGATTCGCAAATTGTTTTCCTTCTGTACATGCAATGGCAACCAGGCATAATTTATGAATTCAAGATAATCCTGTACTAACTTACGTTGAAGAAAAGTACTCGTAAGTTTAATTTCTGAAACCTTTTAAAAGGTTTTTTAGGACTCAACATAAAATATTCAATTTTAATGAAGTAATGGTTTTCTTTCACCGCCTCTTTTCAAATATGGGCGAAAAGGCAAAAACTCCTTCGGTTTTCATCGAAATGGCAGGATTGAGTAGATCTTCTTATCGTGTAAGGTCTAACGACCCCTCACACCTTAGTGTCAGAGTTTCTTAACCGCTTAAAGGGCCTCTGACATGGTTTGTTTGACGACCGGCATTTGGCGGCCGAGACCACCGGCTTATACGTGCCTTCCAAAGCACGGAATCATCTTTATTATCAGACAATCAGGTGATTCAAGCCTGCAATGCCCCAGCCAAACTGGAAACAACAGCATTGTTGTGTTCCGGCAGTTAGAGGTATGATAGCCAGTTCCTCTGTGTAAGTGGATTCCGGGTGAAACTCGCTTCCATCTTCGGCCTAATCATCACTTTCCACCAGGTGAGATTTGGGCCAAGAGTTTCCCCGTTTTGTATATTAAAAAATATATATTACAAAGTATGCTTCCCGAATTGGAAAAAATAAAAGGCATTTTTCCCGCATTTCCGTTTTTTCCGTTTATTTTTTTATATTCTTTTTTTCTAAAAAATGGCGTAAAGTAATATATTACTGACAGGCTACGCACAGCCGAAAATACCGGTCGTAGGAAGCTGAAATTCGGCATGTTTTTGAAGGTAGAGCACTAAGAGAGGATTTCTTTGTTGAAGTTCCAACACCACGGATGCCAAAATAGAAACTTTTCAGGAGAGAGAAAAAATTGCATGTAAAAGCATAGTGTAATAGTGTAATGTGTGGATGCATTTTCTTAATTTCACGAGTTTCTATTGGTCGATACGGTGCTTCTGATTGGCTAAAACGATGCGTCTTCCGATTTTCTAGCGAATGGCATTAAAAGTCAAAATAGCCAAAAAGTGACTTACGTGGTGTTAGAACTTCAACGAGGATCTCCCAAAATTCCTATGGGAACGAGTAAAACTGTGATATGCGCATACAAAGTGGGCAGAAGCTAGTACTCTATATTAAAGTAAGTTCGGTGGGCAACCGTACCCTCTCAAAGAGAGGACGCCTCTGTTGCAGCAGTGGGAACGTTATTTAAGCCGATTATGTTGTTGTGTACCCAAAAACACGAGCAATTTATATTTTATGATACAACGTGAGAAATACTTGCATATGACAGAATTCCTTATTACGCTGTAGCACGACACACAGAGCAATGCACTGCTACAGACGGCATTGTCAAAATTTTCCATTCAAATAAAACGTAACAAACCGTAACATAACGTTAGTGTGTCATCGTTTAATAAAATTGTAAAATAACTGTAGCTATTGCAATGACATCTAAAAATCTTGTTCAGTGGAAGTCCTGGCTGTCATATGTAGCCATAGTCAGATGTAGACATTTTATAAAATTCAAGTTCTTAATTTACCAAACAAATGCGTTGCTGGTGACTTTGTTGCGTTTCTTCTTCCCAGTTAAACCCTAGAAAGTGAATTAGAGGAGCCTTTATGTAAAACTTTGACGTTTAAAAGGATTGGCTTTCAGTCTTATAAAATAACTTTGGTCCTTGAAAGTCGTTACAGTTAATAAAAAGACAGAAATATTACAAGGAGTTTCCTGTTTTCTAGTTGTCAGAAAGGCAGAATTAGACTGGAAGCCTTACCCAATGTATTGGAAACTGTAGGTAGGTGACCGCCGACTCCAGTCTTTGCCGATGTGATGTTCCTTGCTCTATGGCACAGCATCAATTAAGGTCGCTCGTGCTGTGAGCTGCTGATTGCTTTGCGACATCGTATTGTTGAAGGGACGTCGAAACTTTGCGAGCATATGTGTGCGTTGCTAAATGAGGAAGATTCTAAATTGTGGTTGAGAAACTGGGGTTTTGAATCTCCTTGTTTAAGGTAGAGCAAGCTTCTCGTTGTTTCTCTTCTTGGTTTTGAAGAAGACCACAAAAATCTTATCATTTATCAACCCAAGGACATAATTGGGACGAGAATCTACGAGAGTGATATATATGAGGTACAGGGTTAGTGACTTTTCTACAGATATTTTATTTCTGGCATTACTTTAGGAGCTCTCGGCTAAATAATAACAGCCGCACGGGTCGATCCTCAAGGTAAAGCAACGTTTGCCAAGGTTCTTCTGTGAATTTACCATCTTAACGTATAAAGTTTCTTCCGTGCCTCGGAAATCACGTTTAGCCGTTGGTCCCGGCTGTCATATGCGCTTATGCAGTTATGTGCTTCGGCAGTCGTTACGGATTATCAGAAGCCAGTAAATCTGACTCCAGTCTTGTCAAGAATTACCGTGCTACCCAGTTATTGGGTTGTGGAGGTCTGGTAGGCAGCCGCTCCACGTAAAATACTGGTATTTCTCCGCTCCACTGAAATGGACCGGCAGCCATCTTCTAACGTTAACGAAACAGCAAGATTCAGAAAAAAAAACACTCCATTAGGTATCCTGAGACATTTCGTTAATCATAAACAAAGACTTATTTAACTGAATGATATGCCATAATTCCAAGTCGAAACAGTAACTCAAGTCACGGCCATAGCATTACAATCTTGGAAAATGCTCGGTTCTTAACTTTCCCTCAAATAATTGCTCTGCACTCGAATCGGAATAGTTTGTGCGTAAGAATTAGTAACACTCTTACTTTTTGTACAAATTATTAAGATTTTTGATGTAATGTTATGTAGGATGACATCATTTTAGGTTTCGGGAGTGAAATAACGTCCTTTATTCGTTCGTTTGTCCAGTGCCGGATTACCTACGTAGCAAGAGCAGCAAACGCTAAGGGGCCAGGTAGATATATTATCTACTCGTTGATAACATCGAGTGTCGAGTATTCGATCTTGCTAGGAGTGGGTGCCACATGGGTATTTACCATAAACCGTCGCTGCCACTGTAACTAGAAATTAAAAAATCCTACTAATCAATTCTAATATTATAAAGAGGTAACATTTGTTGGTAAGTTTGTAAGTTTGTATGTAGGGGGTAATCTCAGGAACTGCAGGTCCGATTTGAAAAATTCTTTCAGTGTTAGATAGCCCATTATCCAGGAAGGTTATAGGCTATATATCATCACGCTAAAACAAATAGGAGTGGAGCATTAATGGAAAATGTGACGCAAACGAAGTTGCGCGGGTCAGCTAGTCTATACTTATACTATATACTATATTCCTATATCTATACTAATATTATAAAGAGGTAACATTTGTTTGTAAGTTTGTATGTTTGTAAGATTGTATGTAGGGGGTAATCTCAGGGACTACTGGTCCGATTTGAAAAAGTCTTTCAGTGTAAGATAGCCCATTTATCGAGGAAGGTTATAGGCTCATCACGCTAAGACAAATAGGAGCGGAGCATTAATGGAAAATGTGACGCAAACGAAGTTGCGCGGGTCAGCTAGTAGTATTATGAATGCGAAAGTTTGTGAGTATGTATGGATGTTTGTTACCCTTTCACGCAAATACTACTGAACCGATTACCATGAAATGGTATGTAGGTAGCTGAAGACCCAGAATAACACATAGGCTACTTTTTATCCCGGAGTTACCGAGGGATCGGGAATAACGAGAATTTATAAGCGGACGAAGTCGCGGGCGGCCTCTAGTTATAAAATATTTGTGAGATTTATATATACTAGACATACGTAGGTACAAAAAAGGAAGAGGTCTTGTATTTATCTGTATGTACCATAGGAATGTACTTTGTTTATTTACAGTAGGTGTAAGTGGGATTAATTGTTATCTCAGAGTGTAATGTAGACTTTTGGTATCATTAAAAATACACATTAGGTAAGTCACGTTCTGCGCAGGGCCACCGTACTCATATTGTGTATCAGAAAAGAAGATAGTTAAGTCAAGAAACTCTAGAACTCTAGAAGAAGTGCTATTGCCCATAATTACGAAATGAACACACACAAAACGTTATCTCTTAATTGATTTTTAATTACCCAGTTAATAATGTAACAAATAAAATAATTACACAACGCAGCATGTGTGAATATCTCAGCAATTATAATTATTCAGCGTACTGCTACACTATACTATGTTGGTATTTGTATTAGGATCGAGAAAGCGGAAAACGGTGTTTTTCACTTTTACTTCTAAGCAACGTATGTACTCGTATTATCGTATTTAGCATAATATGTGCAACGCTTCATTAAAAATGATAAATGATATTGTAGGTACATAGTGCTGAGAATCTGAGATACGCGGGAAGTTAATTTATGGGTGGTTAGTGTGATGGGTACCTAATTGAAATTTGTTGTTTATGGTTATCAAATTAGATGGACTGAATTGTGACCGTATTTATAGTCATAGCTTTTGTATTTCTAACAACACCTACATACCTACCTGTGACCTGAGTCACCCAAACATAAAGAGTGGTTCTATAGTCTTTGCGCCCAACCTACCTAATGTTTTTACAATATTCGTCAAAAGTCTTAAACCAAGAACGAAATGGTCTGGCATTGGTTCAAAATTGGTAAAATGGATCATTTAACATCACTAGGGTTTTGATATATTGTTTTAAACTTTCATAGTCACTAACATTAGAATAGCTAATAACGGGATTGCTACCATGTACCCGCAAGATCTTCAGTTACTCCGTGATCATGGCGCTTGCAACAGTGCCGAAATATCGGAAACTCGCAAATAAAAAGGTAGCAATCCCGTTATTAACTACTACGGTTTTGATTTTCAACTTCTATTTTATCAAGATTCCTTCGCTGTGCTAGAAATCATAGCTTACTAGCTTCTATCAGAGGCTTCGCCAGCGTAATCCCTAGGGAACAATCTCCCGGGATAAAAAGTAGCCTATGTGTTATTTCCGACTATAATTTACCGTTCTGACGTGAAAGAGTAACAAACCTCCTTCCATCCAACCATCCTCACAAACTTTAAATATTCTAGTACGATACCCACACGCACAAAACGTTCTGGGAACACATTCATAGTGCGTACAGCAAAGGAGTGGAATTGCCTGCCGGAGTCTGTGTTTCCTGATAGCTACAACCTGGGAGTCTTTAAGTCAAGAGTGAATAGGTTACTTCTAGGCAAGCGTGCTCCATCTTAGACCGCATCATCACTTACCATCAGGTGAGATAGTGGTGACACACGTGCCTGTCAAAAGTAAATAATCTATACTAATATTATAAAGAGGTAACATTTGGTGGTAAGTTTGTATGTAGGGGCAATATCAGGAACTACTGGTCCGTTTTGAAAAAATCTTTCAGTATTAGATAGCCCATGTATCGAGGAAGGATATAGGCTACATATCATCACGCTAAGACTAAAAGGAGCCGATCATTAATGGAAAATGTGACGCAGACGAAGTTGCGTGGGTCAGCTAGTAAAAAATAAAACGGTCAAGTAGAATATTTTCATTAAATCCTCTTAATTCCTACATTCCTGAAGTCCAAATGATTCACATGTCACGCTAGTAAAACAAAATGTTTACTTCATCATCACTTACTTACAGAGGTGTGAAGTGCTAAGTAAATGTAACGATTGACGATAGCTCGCAAAAACCCATGTCTTACGTATTGCCAGTATTTGGTAACCACATTATCCAATACTGGCGTGGGATAATGTTGGGCCAATGTGTTGGACACAGAGTTGGCTTTAAGGAAGTCTGTAATGTGCGTATTGCTGGCCTTAAAGAAGATTGTAATGAGTTTTAAGAGTAGGAAGGAGATTGAGGTCATGATTCATCATCATGACCTAGAATTAATGAGAAGAAATGAAAAGCGGACATTGAAACAAAGTCATATAACAATTAGAAGTATTTCAATGTAAGTAATTGTTACTGAAATTGTAATGAAAAAGACCATACAAATTTTGATTTACCGAATATCGTTAATGAGAATGCCTATCCTGTTTAAGTTTCCGATGAGTTGGCCTTGGGATGGACCTTAATAATGAAGATAAAAAGAATAACTATAATGGACAATGATAGAAGAGATGAGCATGTTAGAATTGTCAAAAATGTCATAAAAAGAACGTGAAGCCTCCACCAAGTTAGCAAAGAACAGCCAAGACAGATGTCTTGTAAATGTTCTAGAATGTGCCAATCATCCGGAACCTCATAAATTGAACACGTTCGCCCATGAATGTACCATTATCCTTTATGTAAGACGTGAGAAGGAAAGTAATCTGTGCGTACAGTCGTCCATTCAAGTTGAGTCGTCTCACCGATATTACTGTGATAAGGTCTGCAACTTGTGTTGATAGCTGTACGTGAGTTTGAGCTAAACGACAGGCTTGTATAAAATTTGCATGTTTGTGAGTGCATTATTTTAGCTCTCTCCGTTAAGTGGCTGCTAATTAACAGCTGTTTGCTTGGTAACTGTTCCGGAGTTATGGTTTCCTGGTAACTTATGTTTGAATGCTAAATATGGTATTCTTAATAAACAGGTAGAATTGTTCTAAGACGTAACAGTTACTGTTAAACCAAGCTTAAGAAACGAGTTGGTATCGGAATACGATTTGTATTCTTAAGAAAATTTACTCACCACCATTATCTTACCTTATCGCTATTTAGTTTTGGTCGGCCGAACATATTATCGTCTTCTTCTGTAGTTCTCTATTCGTCGCCACCTCAGTAGCCAGTCCCTTCAAGATGAGACGAAGGCCTTATGTGCTTATTTTTCTATTCATATAAACATGCGTGTTCTTAGAAACAAACATGGCCAGTGGTTTTTTGTTCTGTTTTTCAAATGTTGTCCATCTAGATTGAAGAAATTCATATAAAGATATCTCATGAATTTCTTCCACAACAACAATACTTTTTCGATCTTATCTATCAGACGTATTACTTCCAAGTAACTGCTTAATCAGATAAAATTTCGTATAATACAACTTGTTACACTTATTCTCCGTAACATCGTTTGCGAAATAACTTTTAAAAACAAGTACATAAGTAAGGAAGTATTACGAAGTCGCAATGACAATACACATATGTATAACTTAATATCTCATAATGCTCATCGTTGGGATTCTATGTAAACATGACGAAGTAAAAAGGCTTTGGTGAAGTGATCACGAAGTAAGCCAAGTTAAAGCTCACTTTGTGATCACTTTACACAAGCCTTCACTTCGACATGCTTACAAAATTGATCGGCAGACTTACTTAAACTTAGGTATAGCCAAGCAGAACATCGTCACATCGAGTATATAACTAGATTTTGAAGCTATATATCTGCCAAACGGTTTGTAATCTATTTTTCAGTTCTGCTTTGCTGTCATGATATTGGTATGTGATTCAGAGGAATGAGGAAACTGCATTGACGAAAATTTTAAATATGAATGCAGACAAATTAGAGAATTTCAAAAACCACGATAGATGGACTGTCTTAAAGATGATAAAACTAGATATAGGATTACTACTGAAGTAGTAACTGTTAGGAAGAGAAGTAGATAGGTAGATAGAAGAAGATATGTTACTTGTGGAATTGATTCTAAAGACTCGCCGCAGCCCTGGACGCAAAGGGCATTAAGAGGAACAAGGAAGGGATTTAGCTTCCACAGGCAGAGCCATTTGATGACATCCCATCCCTAAAAAAAATCGGCCAAGTGCGAGTCGGACTCGCGCACTGAGGGTTCCGTAAGCAGAAGTTGCGATTTACGATTAATTACGTATTAAAAAAAAAACTACTAACTAGATCTCATTCAAACCAATACCACTTTGGAAGTGTCTCTCGCGCAAATTATTCAGTTTAGAAAAAAAATGATCTTAGAAACCTCAATATCATTTTTAAAGACCTATCCATGGATGGTCCCACACGTATGGGTAGGATGAAAAAAAAATTTTTGAGTTTCAGTCCTAAGTATTGGGAACCCCAAAATTTATTGTTTTTTTTTTCTATTTTTGTGTGAAAATCTTTATGCGGTTCACGGAATACATCTACTTACCAAATTTCAAGAGCATAGTTCTTATAGTTTCGGAGAAAAGTGGCTGTGACATGACGGACGGACAGACAGACAGACGGACAGACATGATGAATCTATAAGGGTTCCGTTTTTGCCATTTGGCTATGGAACCCTAAAAACGGGACAAGTCAGGAGGCAGATTCGGGATTTCGAAAGTAACGATACCTACATACATATATTTTACTGCTACTATAATGACTGTGTTGTCATATTTGGCTTTCCTTGACTTAAGTTTGTTTACTAAAATTCCACATTCAATTTGACTACACTGCTAATGAATACCTACAATGAACGCCATGTGGGTTCCCATTATATGTTAAAGCTTAAGACTTACGGTCGATTGTTCCAAACTCTGAAGGCCTCAGGAATGTAGGAATTCTATTGTGATACCTGGTCGAGTACAGGCCACCCTCAGCGTTAGGGTCACCTTCGGACCGCAAAGGCTGCCAAGGGTTGGTGACCAGTGGTAATAGAGCAATTGAACTGGTAATGTGAGGTCAAGAACTTTTTTGCTTTGCGTGTTAAGTATGGGCAATGATTCTTTTTAGGGTAGGAGTGCTGTCTGATTGTTTACTGTGAAAAGTATTAAGGGTACTGAAGCGACTACTTAAGATTATCTTATTCGTATTTGACCTCTAATCTTTTGACTTGGGAAGATTGAAAACCGTGAGCTATTTACTATCTAAAGCTGAAAATTATTTGAAGAGTTTATTTTGTCATTACTTTGATCAGTCGATGAATGGTCTAGTGGTCCATTTAGTCATCGTTTGCAGTACGATCCAAATATACAATTACCAACACGGTGTTATTACTTTTTTAAACATACAAAATATGCTGTTGTTGTTGTCTGAGGTATGCTTTTTCAGCCTTGCGCAGTACTTTAATGTAGTTATCTTATATTACTGCGTTATTATTGTTAATTATTCATTTATTTTATTCCTGTGCGAGTCCCAAGTGAACCTCTTTTTCTTCCGTCATTTCAAATAACTTAAAGACGGCTGATTGGCAAGACTTGATACGGAAGAAATAATTCTACTACCATGTCACCTACTAAGAATCGATTTCTACATTTCCTGAAGAAATTAAGACCTTTTTGCTTCACGTTAAGTAACGTAATTCTCATGCGTGTAAGCTAATTATAACACTTTGTCAAAGTGTTTGTAATTCGCAGAAAATGGAGAAACCATGGGAAAATGAGCGTGTCACATTGTAATAGATAGATTATTGAACTCACTGCCTTGTTCTTAATTGACATCGATGAAAAAGTAATGGCAAATATTTGATTATGCAATCTCTTGTACCTGTTGCCGGGTAAATGACAATGATAAATGATATTTATTTTGTAAGTAGGTTGTAAATAATAATAATAATAATAAATAATAATATCCTTGGACATTTCACACAACGCCATATAGTCCCAAGCTAAGCAACTTAATGCTTGTGTTATGGTAACGAGATGGCTGATAAACTACTTATATACATTTTTATTTTGTAAATACATACATAATATTATAGATAGAAAACACCCAGACTCGGAACAAATACATGTAGGCCGTACAAATATTTGATCCGTGCGGGAATCGAACCCGCGACATGCTGCGCAGCAGTCAATCGCTCAACCACTGCGCCAACCGTGTCGCGGTCAAATACCACTTTTACACGTCAATATTTTTGGTAATTTTAAACTAGATGAGGCTGGTGTTTCCTACCTGACTGCTCTGGGAAGAAACACCGAAACAAGCTCAGAGGTCAAAGTGTCTTTTAAAGTCCATACAATTACTGGTCAAATCATATGCGAACCATGTAGGTCATTACACGGATCTGTTACGAACAGTTAGCGCTGATCATTAACTGATTATGAGTCGCTGTTATAGTAATTACAGACTCGGTTGATAGTCTGTGAGGCTGTAATTATCGTTGTGGCGGCAGACTGTTAGGAGATGAGATCTGAAACTCTAGACAAGTGATATTCTGGCTGTGGTAGCGTGGCGAAGAAGATTGCGAAAACATAAAAAAATTTGGGGACGGTAAAAGCTGTAAACGTCCACGACCTCATCCCCATTCCACCGGCCCCCTTCTACCATCGGACTTCCAGACGCACTGCAACTTACCAGCCCTACCTTGATGTTATTCCACCAATTAGCACTAAACGAATTTCCAAATGTCTTTTATAATGTGCACAGCAAAGGAGTGGTATTCTCTGCCTGCGTCTGTATTTCCGAACGCGTACAACCCTAATCTCTTCAAAGTTATAGTGAACAGGCTCCTTCTGGGTAAGCTCGCTCCATCGTAGACTTTATCTCTGTCATCTCTGACCTACACTAGAGTCAAGAGCAAACACATCACAAATAAAAAAAAAATATAATTATGTCAAAATTTAATTAAGTTTGCATCAGTAGTATTTATTTTATGAGCATTTCTGCATACTTGGTTTATGTAATTTAAGGCAACAAAGGTAAGCATAAACTTAAGTTTCAGTTTTTGGTGGTATCAGCATTAAAAATTACAATAAAAAATACAACCAACTTCCAAAAAAACCACTACCAAGCACAAATTAACTTTAATTTTGGAAGTCGGTGTCACAAAACTAAAAACCACCCAAAATGAAGTACTTTGTAGTGTGTAGTTGGAAGTCGGTAGCATTTTTTAAGTATGTCTTTCATACAGGCAGCTGCGCCATGTGAAATAGGTACTGATGTTCAAGTACATCCGAATAGGATCAGTGACGTAGCTAGACTCAAAGCTAGACTTTTTAAGCGTTTTTTTTTTAAACAAATTAGACCCTTCTAGCTAAGGAGACGGCGGGACTAAATGTATAGCTTTGCGTCCACTCGTCGGGGCCCTTGTCCAGGGGCCCCGTATCTTTGATATGGCTGTAGCTACGCCCCTGGATAGGATATCAGTAGATTTTACCAACTATTGGTTATCGTTAGGAGATCTGGATACAGTCCAGATTATCCAGTAAGATATGTATAATGGATAAGCCAGTAAAATCTGACTCCAGTCTTGCCATGAAGTACCGTGTTACCCAATCAATTGACGACACGGTTGGCGCAGTGGTTGAGCGATTGACTGCTGCGCAGCATGTCGCGGGTTCGATTCCCGCACGGAACAAATATTTGTAAGACCTACAAGTTGTTGTTCCGAGTCTGGGTGTTTTTCTATCTATAAAATGTACCTATGTATTTACAAAAAAAATGTATATAAGTAGTTTATCAGCCATATCGTTACCATAACACAAGCATTAGGTTGCTTAGCTTGGGACTATATGGCGTTGTGTGAAATGTCCAAGGATATTATTATTATTATAATATTATAATGGGTTGTGTAGGTCTGGTAGGCAGCCGCTCCACGTAAAATACTGGTATTAAGCTGAATCCGGTTTGACTGGAAGCCGACCCCAATATAGTTGGGAAAAGGCTAGACAGACGATGATGTATAGTGGATAAGCTTCCGCGCTACCATTTGCGACCACAAGTAATTACAGAAACAAAATAATAGAGATAAGTAACAATTATACTACTAACGCGGAGACAGTTATGAAGATTGGGTCTTGAGAGGCTTTATCTTGTTAAATACGGTGAATAGACTCGCATTCCTATCTGGAAGTGGGGACGGGAAACTTGGAGTTTATGATCTAACCTCACAGGTAATTGTGTTTGGTGAGAAAATAATTCTTAGGCCTATATCTATTAAAATTACTTACTGCAAATCTATACTTCTATACTAATATTATAAAGAGGTAACATTTGTTTCTAAGTTTGTATGTTTGTAAGTTTGTATGTGGGGGTGGTAATCTCAGGAACTACTGCAGTGCAGAACGACAAATGAGCTGTCATTCCATCTTGTTTGTATGGTTTGACAGCTCACTTGTCGTTCACTTCGCCTAAGTGTTCACTTCGACATGTTTACTGAATCACACTGCTGAATCGACCGGCTGTTCCGATTTGAAAATTTTTTTCAGTGTTAGATAGCCCATTTATTGAAGAAGGTTATATATCATCACGCTAAGAGATCCAACTCTTTTGCCAAAATTTAAATTGCGAAAATGAGTCGATTTAATGATAGCACATGCATAGCACTGTAGCACCATGATACTGCAATTAAGCAAGCATCATGGGAATACAACATTCAGAAGAAAAGTTTTCAGCGATTAGTAATTTGCTGCATATCTCCTTGGCACAATGTATCGTTCAATTTACCTCGGATTCAGTTAAGAGAAAGATAACTTTAACATTCCAAAATATCAAAAACGCACGATCTTTGTCGCCACAAAATGGCCCGGAGTTGACCCGTCTAAAGCGAAGCAAATTCGTCATGCAGTCGGCAATGTTCGTTAGCAGTCGTACAAGCTCACGACTGCTACCGAACATTTCCGACTGCGACCGTGTTTCTTAAACGATGAACGCGTATGCAAACGGTCGTATTTAAAAAAAGATCGTGTTGCGAGTTTATGGTCGTTTCTCCTATTATTTCGGAAAGCCCTATCATTCCTATTAAAATCTACGGCTTTTTGCAATAAAATTAAAAACCAATACAATACAATGATCAGCCAATCTGCTTCTCACGTAAAACAGTTGAATGCTCACGCGCGTGTTGTAATGGAACAATCTTAGACAATGCTAGCTTTTTACGGAAACCATTGCCCAAGAGGTTCGTGTGACCTTTGGTCTATGGTCTAAGGTATGGGAGGTTTAATAGAGGTATAGAGGTTCCATGGTGTAAGGAATGCTGATTGTTCTTTTTTAAGAATGAGGTAATCATTTTAATAAGTAATGCGGATTATGCGGAAGTTTTGGGTCTAGTTAGTTTGGTTATAAGGGTTTTCTGTAATGAGGAAGTGTGTGGATGTATTTATTGTGTGTGTTACCAGTAATTAAAAATTTAGGAAGTATATCACTTTGTTAACAAAGCAAGTTGCTATAAAAACTCTTGATTAGTCAGATAATCTTTTAACGTAGCGATGATTTAGGTAATTAAAACATCACTACGTTAAAAGTTTAAATTTTTAATTCTTCGTATAAAAGTTATTGGACTATTGAAAAATTAGCCGTAAGAACAACACTAACCAAAAATAAGATATTTGAAATTAGAATCACAGCCACATTCTCGAACTTTTCCCGCCATCGCCGTCAGCCATAACTTGCGGCCATTTTAATTGTATTGGCAACACCGTATTGTAATCAGTGTGTCCCTAATTCATGCTCAAGAATGTAGGCCGCCTAGTTCTAAAGATGAAAGTGCAGTTACTGTGAGTCAGTCAACAAAAAAGTTTGTAATACATTATTGATATGTTTGCCCTACGAAGATATTCATTGTGTGGGAAATAGTTTTGTCATCACTAGATTCGGCCGAATGCAGCATCACTCCGTATTATAAATCCAAGTCCTTCGCCGCATCTGTCTGTCTGTCTGTCTGTTCGAGATAAATACAAAAAACTTCTGCACCGATTTTCATACTGTTTTCTTCAATGGTCAGAATGGTTCTCGAGGAAAGTTTTGGTATAAAATTTGTCAAGCTGGCGAAGCCGCGGGCATCAGCGTGTCGCTGGCACAAAGGCATAGATGGTGAGAACGCTTAGGTCACTTTATCTGCATATTTTGGGGCACAAAGGGCAGTAAGGGAGGTAGTGCATAGCTTTCGACTTGGTTACACTTCTGCTGATCCGTCAAGGTATCCCACATAGCCAGGTTGGAGTTACACCTTCCAACTTACGTTCTGAGTCTGAGGCAGTTAAAAGTCTTCCTAGAGGACTTTTTTTTACTATTTATAGGCATTCGTTTGACCGCTATCTCACCTGATGTTAAGCGATGATGTGGTCTAAGGTGGAGCACGCTTGCCTAGAAGTAACCTATTCACTCTTGACTTAAAGACTCCCAGGTTGTAGCTATCAGGAAACACAGACTCAGGCAGGGAATTCCACTCTTTAGCTGTGCCTACGCACAATGAATGTATTCCCAAAACGTTTTGTGCGTATAGATGGGATGTCCACCATGTACCGGTGGCGCATCGCCGTACGTCTTGTGGTCCGATGGTGGAACGGGCTTGGCGGACTTAAATTATGCAATTCCGTCGCACACTCCCCAAAATGTAACCGATAGAAAACCGACAGGCCAGCAAGTCGGCGACGATGCTCAAGACTTTGGAGCTTCGATTCGACGAGCTTATCATTGCCGATGATCCTCCTTGGCTCGTTTTTCAATTGACTCGAGGGCATCAAGCTGGTCTCTTGGATCTGGCAGATCCGTCCCAAAGACTAAGGACTATGCAAGGTTACCCTGCGAGAAGATGGACGCTTATGAACACGTTCTAATGAACGTGCCGTGCTTACGCTGCTATAATAGAATTAAAACTTTTTGCGCACAGCAAAATGCAGCAAATTATTCAATAATTAAATACGACAAATTATGCAAATCACCAATAACTAATCAGAATCAATCAATGTTGTTAGTTTCTGTATAAATTACAACATAATTAATGTCAAATGACCGTTTTCTCACTAATTTATGAAACAGCTCTTAAATAACCGTTTAGCATTTGTGTCACATCCATCATGTGGCTGTTTTTGTTGACTGTATACTTAGTGTACATAATGACGATTATTTACGCTGAAACAGAAAATTCAGTGAGATTCTGTAAACATACCGCGTAAACTTAGGCGAAGCAGGTCACTTCATACTGTCAATCCATCTTGTTTGTATGTATTTTTATTACTATACTAGCTCTCCCCCGCAGCTTCGCTCCCGTCAACTGCATTTTTTTTTTGCTTTTGAACCTTCCCTGTATTCTGGAGAACTAAACAGAAAAAGAATTACCGAAATCGGCCCAGCCGTTCTCGAGTTTTAGCGAGACTAACGAACAGCAATTCATTTTTATATAATAATATATAGATTGTGTCCCACCGCTGGGCTGGCCTCAGCCACAAAAATACTACATAATAATATCAGTTCCTATTTTAATAAGATATTCAGAAAGATTTAATAAAACTAGACAGCATTCACGTTACTATCTGCACATAAATTACAATTTAATAGGTACATTAGAACATGCTTATTTATAACTTCGTGACATACAAATAAATGGATTAGCTCATCAACTCATCACGGAAAGATAAAGATAGTGATATGCAACAGACAGGGATTCTCAAAGTTTGTTCCACCAGTGCACATTAAAATAACAAAAAAAAAGTGTTAACTCAGTTTTATATAGGCTCTGTATGGAGATTTTTTATAAAAAAGTATCTTTGAACAGCAGCACGTTTGAGTTGATTTAGATCACTTGTTTATTACATATTAAAAAAGTAATACATTCACGACTTCCAAAAAAAAAACACTAGGTACAAAGTATAAAATATCCTTAATTTCGGAAGTCGGTGTTTTTTGTTTTGCATCTTTGTTTTTTAACTCCGAGTTCCGAAATTAAGCTTATTTTATACTTTGTAGTGTTTAATTTGGAAGTCGGTAATATTTTTTGTGAAATGTTATTTATTTTTCACCATACTTGGACGACGCCAAACTGAATTGAATTTTTACGGGACCAATTGGCAAGAAACTAAAAAACAATCGGAAATATCGGAATAATCGGTGTAGGTACATACAACAAAAATATACCCCCCGAATTGGAAAGCTCCTCCTTTTTGGAAGTCGGTTCAAAAAAGAGTCATAAATTAAAATAATAGTTACGAACACTTTATAAACACGGCTAAAAGCCAAAGTACAGGTTTGCTTAGCTGCTGAACGAATATAGTTTTTTTTTTCGGAACACACCCTAAAAAATTTTGACAGCCAATGACCCCACTCTGATCGTTACATTTCCTGGTCATTTATTTCGTGTTTAACCTTGACTTTTGCTAAAAGATGGCTTTGAGATATGACAGGCCAATGCCACTGGCTGAACAATATGTGCAATGTTCTGCGCGCGAGTACCTCATGACAATGTTAATTTTGCAATAATAGGCTTGTTTTAAATTTAACTGAGTTCCGGGTGTTAGTAATTTAATACATTCTGTAACTTTGGCGCCATTTTCAAAAAAAAAAAAAAAACATGTATGCGTTGTGGGTGTCGTTCAACAAAAAAAGCGCGGGACTGGCGCGAGGGATCGCCGACTAGCTGTCAGTTAGATAAGTTGTGTTCGAATTTGTATTTTGTTAATTCTGTATGAATGTGTCCATGAATAAACTTTGTATCTACTAGTCTTCGTGAGTATAATTTACAACCAGACCCTGGGAATACACAGAAGATGATACGGGATTGAGTCATAAATTAGTCTTAAATAATTAGCATAGTAATGTTGTACTATGGACAGTTTGAAACAATTTGATTTCTTAGAATTAAGGTAGGCACACAATTCTAAGAAAGTCATTGAGGTTTTATTTTATTTTGATGGGTTTGCTTTTGATTCTAGTCTAAGTCAGAGATGACGGAGACAAAGTACCTAAATTAATTTGATTTTATGTTCTCCTTATTGGAAGTTCAAGAAAATACTCCCGCCCTAAAAAAACCGGTCAAGTGCGAGTCGGACTCGCACACGAAGGGTTCCAAAATTTTCAAAATTCAAAAGTCATTTATTCAAATTAGGCTGAGAGCCAGCACTTTTTGAACGTCAAGTTCTACAAAAGACGGTCCCCCAAAACGCCCGCCCGTCCGAACCATAAATCTTAATTTTTATAATTTTTATTATTGCGGCAATAGAAATACACCATCTGTGAATATTTCAACTGTCTACTTATTACGGTTCTCGAGATACAGTCCGCTGACAGACGTACGGACCGACAGCGGACTCTTGGTAATAGGGTTCCGTTGGTTACCCTTTGGTTACGGAACCCTAAAAAAGGTTTACTCTGACTAACACATTGATAGGTCAAAAGATTGAGTTAAGACAAGCCATTTGAGTACCAAATTAAGTTTTTTACAAATGAATGAAAACAAGAACACGTCGAAACATTCTCTATTATGATCGAAACTATCGGTGCATTATCAGTGTGAGTGAAAGTGTATCAGACTGCAGACGGGTCAGACGGACGGTTGCGCAGTGTAGTTGGTATGCCGTCTGCGCATGAGTTGATGTATTGTAGGTATGCAGAGGTGTATTGGATGCAAAGGATAAGGGATAGATAGTAGTTGGCCTTGATAATGGATTGTTTTTTTTTTCAAAAAACCAGTTTTTTACCTAAACGTAAATTAAAAAAATATATATTTAAAACAATAGGCAAAATTCTTACCCTCTCCTTAGCGTTGCCTGACCTATTTTTATTTACAAACTGAAAGTTGATTCACTTTAAAATAATAAACCTACCTATTTTACAAGTTCCATGACCGGTTATTATTAGGGCTTATGAGCTGAAATCCATAGACACACATCGTCACATTTTTTTAAATTATAATGTTTTCAAAGAAAGAATTTCTCAAAAAAATAATTGTAGAAGTCAAATTCGACCACGTTTACAAGCGACTCTTGCGCATGAAACGTCAGATCACGAGCGACGGGCGACTCGCCAGCCACCTAATCGACACACACTCTTTCGAACAGGTTCCTTACAGGAACCTGTTCGAAAGAGTGTCATGGAATAAGTATTGGATTTTCACTTTCCAAACTAATTCTGAATACAGATCTCGACAGGATTGTAATCAATCTTGATTAGATTGTAATTTCTCAAAATATTTCGAAAATATCGTTTAGTATATATGTAATATCCCCAAAACCAATAGGTTCCAATACATCTGTGGCTTATTTAGAAAAAATATTTTACAGTTTGACGCGATATTTTACAATCTTACGGCGTTTGCCATTTCCTGGTGGTCAATCATTCAAGGTTTATTGGGAAAATATGACAGTGATGTAGCGGGTAGCGCGATTTGCTTTCTGATTCTGCTAAAGTGGCCCGCAGGAAATACAAACCAATTATGGCATCACATTTGCGTACCATTCATATTAATCATAACAACAAAGTAAGATTGTATTGTCAAAGTAAAAGTGGAAGAAAGATGTGAAAACGCCCCAGTTCCTGCTCACCCATCGCCATCATTATCTGGTACGGTTCAGGGGTTCACATAAGTTGACAACTTGGTGCAGATAACCAGGTCAGTGCGCTTTGTAACAATGGCTTTCGACAACCCTAGTTTCCATGAGGTTTCTAATGTCAAAATGGTTCTTTTGCCGTGTAATTAATTAATTGTTGTTGTTGAGATTGCTAAGCGGTATTCTTTTTACGTGTTGATGACTTGACTGGGTATTGTAGATTTGAAAGATGCTCTACAGTTTTGCTCCATGTTTTTACTGGATGTCACTTTAGGGACTGATGTCAAATATTATGTTTTTCTTTCTGTGTTCAATGGCTTTTTTTTTGTTCATTTATATTTCGTCTCGCTGAAAAATTTTTATTTGTTGATTTTTGTTACCTTAGAATCTCATTACTCACTGACCTGGCAAACGTTTTACCCTACGACCTATTCCCAGACCTATTAAGGCCGTACCCTGACCAAATAACCTTGAGCATTTTTTCCCTCAATAACAGCGCAAGAGATACAATAGCGAATACGTTGAGAATGTTGAATAAAATCGTTTTAAAATCCAATTTTGGTCATTTGAAAAAAATATTTCTACCAAAATGTTCATAATTAAATAGCCTATCCATTAGTGTAAATACAAAATCAAAATAATCGTTAGTTTTCGAGAAGATGCATGTTTTCAGTAATTTTTTCTCATTTCTGTGGTTTCGTTGTGAGGAGATTACTTAAACATTATACTTAGTAATAAAAAACAAAGATTCCATTCCTATTTATAATTTCAATATTGTTAAACATTTTCTTACTTTTATAATAAACATGTAGGTATGTATTTATGTATGTATCTATCTATTATAGTAGTTATTTTGTAATACTGTATTTCTGATTGTTTTGTTCTTGGATGTAACTTCTTATTTGCACCAAGTGCAACCCCATTTCGTGTCCAGGCTATCACTTTCCATTCCAGGTTGCCTGGAAGAGATCGCGGAATGCGATAAGGCCGCCAATTGTATGTTTAAGGTTTAAGATTTTCTGTACGTGTTTTGAATTTGGTGTACAATAAAGTATATATAAATAAATAAATAAATAAATAACAAAATCTACCATTTTGAAGCCAAGATTATATAGAAATTTAATTTATTTTTTATTAGTTGATATTTCTTTTGAATAAAGAGTATACCGCGTGTATCTGACATCGACGCACAAACGATTTCCATGGGTCCAGGGCATGATTCTGGACACCCCAGTGTTGAAATTTTTCGTCGGTTCTTTTCTCAATTTTTCATTTTTTTTCAAGAGTACGTTTAAGTTTATTCAGATTGCTCTTTTTAGTGAAAGTAGTTAATTAATTATTTTTTTTATAAAAAATCTCATTGGGTTAGGTCAGAATAACGATTATGAGCAGTCTAAAGTAAAAAAAAAACCCTTGAAAAAAATGAAAAAATGAGAAAAAAGCCGACGAAAAATTCTAAGTCTAGGGTGTCCAGAATCATGCCCTGGACCCATGGAAATCGTTTGTGCGTCGATGTCAGATACACGCGGTATAGCTCCAAAAAACAGCTAGCGCTGCGTTTTGCTCGGTGACGGGCCTTAAAATTTCATAAAAATCGGTCAAGCCGTTTCGGAGGAGTCCGATATCGCACACTGTAACAAGAGATTTTTATATATTAGATAGATCTTAGGCCCATTTCATCGTAATTCTTGAACTGAAGATTATCTTAGTACAGCTGACAGTGCCAATTGTAAAAAATTTTACATTCGCAATCTCTCAAAAATATATGAAAATTAAGGCTTTTTTGACAGTTTGCGATTGACATGCGAATGCGAAAGTTGTTTAAAACTTAGTAGAATTAGCTCTCAGCTTTATAGAACTATCAATTAAGAAGGATTTTCATATCAAAATGTCCCGATTAAATCTAAGAATTAAAGTTAATCTGTACTACTATGGTAGATCCGGCCATTTGGCTCGATACACTGCTCAGTCGTTAATAGAAGGAAATTGTAAATTATTATGTCTAGCTGCTAAGTATTATTGGATAGCTCAAAACGCACAGGTTTAGTATCCGTTTAATGGGTTTGATATCAATCAGTTTAGCTTAACGGAGGGTTTTGCTGAGAATTAGACTGATCTCCAGATTCCCTCAAATTTTAGAGAATTTAAGTAGTGTTCTTGTATTTTGTTCATTCTTGCGGTGTTTCACGTTTTTTAAGATGAAAATTGATACTTAGTTGTGAAATTGAAACTTCGTCCCTTTCCATCGCTATTTCTTCAATATATTTCAAACTAGGTCTTTCCTGAGGCTTCGCTCCCCTAGCTTATCTCAAGCAGCACACATTTTCTAAAGAAGAAAGCTACGATACTCAGCATTGTTTGGTTTACTATCAGTGAAAGAATTTGCTAGAGATTAACTTATTTCCGAATTTTCCCCCCGAAATTTTTTGCCATACATATTTAAAATTATTATTCAAAACTTCTCAAGTAGGTTCAGGCTCCTTCTGGGTATGCTCGCTCCATCGTAGACTTTGTTTCTGTCATCTCCATAGAGTATATAACCACTAGAGAGCGTATAGGCCGATTTCTTCTAAGTACGCGGCTCACTACAGCGGGCCGGGGGACGAGGAACAACGCGCGGCTGCAATTGGTCCGTTCAAGGTCAAGTTGCATAGGTAGCCTATGGTTAGTGGTGGCACTACTTGATTAAAGGAAAATAGTCGATATCGATAAAATGGATTTTAACATTATAAAAATACTCAATCCAAACAAACAGCGCTATATCTTGTTTAAACAAAGTTTCCCTATTAACCTTATATTTCCACTTTTATTTTAATTCTGAAATCTTCGAAATCTAAAATGAAAACATGTATGTCAAACACACAGATGAAAAATCTGAGACCTCCTCCTATTTTTAATGTCGTTTAAAAGTAGTTGCGTGTATAATGTAAGTTATGTGAATTGATTAAAAATTGTATTAGTTGTAATTTTATGATCATCGATAAATCGACTTCAATCATTAAACGTAACAGCACAGATTTTTACGATAAAAATACAAAGTTGAAGAAAGGGATACAAATATAAGTATTTCCTAATGAAAGAAAGAGACTTTTCCAAAAGACATCAACGCGCGCTTCTCACAGTGTGCTCGTTCACCTAACCACCATTTTATATAGACCCCTGCAGTGGCTCATCATCTGATTCAAATCAAAAATATTTTGCGTAGTCTTTACTCTCCGATGAAAAGTTATGCCATCATTTTTGTAACAAAAGGTCTTGGAATGTTTCCCACACAAATTCACCGGGTATGAAGGCATTTTTATGCGTTATAAATTGCATAAAAATTAAAACGATTTGTAAAAACTTAGCATGCCCACAGGTCTAACAATTGGTCACAACTAAAATGGTTACTAGTGCCGCTGACTAACATCTGAGCAAAAACACTAATAGTTTTCGTGCGTCGGGGCACTGTATGCGCAGTCAAGTGGTTTAATAGTCTTTGGTCATCTCTGACCAACACTTGAGTCAAGAGTAAACCCATCACAAATAAAAAAGTAGGTATTTCTCTCAAAACTATAAATATGTAGTTTATTTGTCTTCATCTATAATATTAATAATATAATAATCCTTGGACATTTCACACAACGCCATATAGTCCCAAGCTAAGCAACCTAATGCTTGTGTTATGGTAACGAGATGGCTGATAAACTACTTATATACATTTTTTTTTTGTAAATACATACATATTATATATAGAAAAACACCCAGACTCGGAACAAATACTTGTAGGTCGTACAAATATTTGTTCCGTGTAGGAATCGAACCCGCGACATGCTGCGCAGCAGACAATCGCTCAACCACTGCGCCAACCGTGTCGTCGAATATATTAGTAGTAGTCATATCCAGTCGAAGTTCTCACCTCTAACAATCTATTAGTTTCATCGTCAATACGATGAGCAGTTAGTTCTACAGTTTTTATTCCATTTGCCCCAGTTTTATGTCGCCTCGTTTTTGCTAATAGCTCATTACGAAGATAAAGCCCACATCGATTCACTTTCAGCATCGGCCAGCAGCTCACTCTCACTTGATAAATAATTAGGAAGACTTGAATAATGAAACTTAGGAGCTCGTGGCTAAATAATAACAGCCGCACGGGTCGATCTATAAGGTTAAGCAACGCTTGCCAAGGTTGGTCTGTGGATGGGTGACCATCTTAACATACCGAGTTTCCTCTGTGCCTTGGAAAGTACGTAAAGCTGTTGGTCCCGGCTGTCATTTGGAGATCTTTGGTGGAGTAAATCTGACTCCAGTCATGCCAAGAAGTACCGTGTTACCCAGTTAATGGGTTGTGGAGGTCTGGTAGGCAGCCGCTCCACGTAAAATACTGGTATTCAGCTGAATCCGGTTTGACTGGAAGCCGACCCCAAAGTAGTTGGGAAAAGGCTAGGCAGATGATGACTTGAATAATGAAACTTGAAAGTGTATTGTAGAGGTAAGTAGGTACTGCTAGTCTATTCTGTAATAACTATTTCTATATCTCTAAGTGACAAAGCTGATAAAGTGAGCATTATTACACACAACATAAAGGTCTTATGCTTATGTCACCGGAAAATGGCAAACTCCGTTAGATTGTAAAATATCGCGTGAAATTGTAAACATTTTTTTTTATTATTTCTAAATAAGACACGAATGAATTGGAAACTATTGAATTTGGATGTGATTTATTATATACAAAACGGTTTTTTCATATGTATATCGAGAAATTATAATCTAATCAAGATTTATTACTATTTTGCGGAGGTTGCCATTTTCCGGTGAAATTTATACTAATTTGATACTCACCTTGGACTACGCTGTCGAGACATGGAAATGTTGTAACAGTGAGTGAGTGTAAACACTAGTGATATTCAGTTGTATTTAAATTAACAGAGAGTCGCAACTGGAGAAAAATTACAAGGAATAAAAAACAGTGGAAATCGTTAGAGGAGTCCGTCCCGGTGTGCCTGTTGGCAATGGCCTTTGTCTTTGCACATCGAACTCCAGGACAAACAGTAATACAAAAAATTTAAAAATATAAAAACAAAGATACAAATCAAAAACACCGACTTCCAAAATTAAGGTTATTTTATGCTTTGTAGTGTTTTGTTTGAAAGTCGGTTATAAGTTTTTTATTTTTCACTTTTAAGTGGTGATACTTTAACGACGTCTTTGTTTACGCAGAAATTGAAAGAACTAAAAAATAATCACACAAATCGGATCAGAAACCTCAGAGTAATCGGTATAAATACATTAAAAAAAATACCCGCCGAATTAAGAACCTCTTCCTTTTTGGAAGTCGGTTAAAATACATAAAAAGAACATAACAATGAAAGAGCAGTAACGCATCATGCATAAAACAAGAAGTTTCTTGATCGATTTTACTCAATGATATTCACACAAAAAAAAAACAATGATTTAATTATTTACACAAATGTAAAATTTATATTGTGACGATTATTTGTACTGAATGGTTACTGACGCAAAATTAATAGATGCTTTATTGTTAAGCAAAACTATTGTATTTGACAATACATGTTGACTTCTTGGCTTCTGTAAATATGCGATGATTTTACTATTACATCGGTATATAAATCAAAGATCTGTAAAAAAATATAAATGGTAAGTGTTTCTTGAAAGTCACCGCGGACCTGGAATGCAAAGTGCATAAGGACTCGATGGGTTTTAGTCAGTAAGAGTCTGACACTCCCTCTGCTCCGCTAGAGCGGAAAAAGACATTTGTTGATTTCCCATCCTTAAAAAGGAATTCATGTACTTTTTTTGACCACATTTTAAAATAAACTTAGGCCGTCAAAATCATCAAATGAATCCTCCCGGGATTCATTTGATGATTTTGACAAATATGTCGCAGTAAAAGGCCCTTGAGTGGCTTATATACTAAAAAAGCTCTTATTGAAAATACCAGCATAATTACTCGATTCCAATCTGCTTCAGCAGAAAATGACAAAAACATCATCAACATTTCGGTACATCTATAATGGAATCTTCAACAACTCTCGCTTTTACTGCAATCTCACAATAAAAAAGTAAATGCACGAATCTCTTCATAAAACTAAGTCTTTTCCTTAAGTGATTCAAATATTTCCCATAGACAACAGTAATTAAGTTTATTTGCGATAACGTGTAAACTATGCTTTCTAATAGCACACTTTATAACCAGAGACAATGGATGGGAATCAAAATGGCGGTCGGAAATGCTTCGTTCACATTGTTCTTCCGGCGCGGAAATGATAAACCTTTTTTTGTCAATGCTCGTCTTTCAATTAAATCCTTCAGTGCTTTTTAATTAAATTGTTTACTTTATTTTGGTTATAAGTAAATATGAGGATGTTGACACTTACTTCAAGAACAAGTGCTTAATTAGCTCTGTTTTCAGCGACAGTATTTAGGCCCTACTCTTTATTTTAAAGCTTTAGGGTGTATGCTCCTAGACACCGTGGCTCCGGAACACAAAGGGCAATGAAGGAACATGGATGGGTGATTTCCCATCCATAAAAAAAAAAAAGCTCTAGGAATGACTTTTTCTGTTTTTTTTTGTTCCTAGGCCTTTATGAACTTAGAGGGTTCTATTGGTTGTCGAGTCGCAATTTCTCTTTCTTATGAAGCTTCGCCATACTGGTCATGTCAAGTGAAATGGAGCTCGGCCTGCTCTGCCTTCTCAGGGCCCAGCAGTATAGTAAAGTAACAGTACCTTAACGTAGCTGAATCTATACTAATATTATAAAGCAGAAGAGTTTGTTTGTTTGTTTGGTTGAACGCGCTAATCTCAGGAATTTTTCGAAAGAAAAATTTTTTCAGTGTTAGATAGCCCAAGGCTATAGGCTATTCACGCTAAGACCAATAGGAGCGGAGCATTATTGGAAGACGCAGACGAAGTTGCGCGGGTCAGCTAGTATTGAATAAAGAGGTTAAAAACTTCAGCCTCATACTATTTTGGTTTCATTTTATGTGACATACGCAATTTATATCTTACAAAAATATGAATACTTATGGTATCCAATTCAAATAAATATTATGTGCGAAACGAGTATTACAGTAATACTTAGTAAAATTTTACGTTACGTTACTATACGTTAAAATCATTCGTACTAGCTGGAGCTTGACAGGCTTAGTGCCGTGATCAAGACGTGTTGTTCTGTCCTTCTCATGTTTTCTCGGTGTCAAGACACTTGCGTAACAATTTACCACCTCCAACTTCTCCGTAGTGAAGCTTTAACTAAAGTCCTTCTTTCTCTCCTCCCCAGGAACTAGAACAAGAGAAGCACCTGCTGAGACGGCGGCTGGACACAACACAGGGCGAGTACGAAGCACGGATGCTGGAGCTGCAAAACGACATCAAGGAACTCACGGCCAAGATCGACTCCAGGGATAACTCTGTTAAACAGGTCAGTTAGAAAACTTATCATCAGTATAAACAATAATAAATCGGCCAATGAGAGTCGGACTCGCGCACCGAAGGTTCCGTATAAACCTGTAGGTATAAAAGTAAAAGTTCACCCGTCACGACAATCGAGAAACTAAATATTGTAGGTTTCGGAATTGCTTCATGCCAAATTTCAAGATTCTGAGTTCACGGGAAGTAAGTACCCTGTAGGTTTTGATTCCTTGAAAATTTGCGGCATAAACGGCTGTATCTTTTGATTGCGTTGGCTTAGAAGTTTGATTTTTTCACAGCTCCAAGGGACCGTAGACTTGAGTTTTTGATATTAATTCCAGCTTGATACCTCTACGTATTCCTGAGAAAAAGGGTATTGACAGACAGACGGACGGACGGACAGACAACAAAGTGATCCTATAAGGTTTTCGTTTTTTGCTTTCGAGGTACGGATCCCTAAAAACAATGGGGCTAGGAGCCGGTTCGGCAAACTACGGCAGTTGGGCCAAATCCGGTCTTCAGGCCAACTCCGGCCCTCGAATGATTCTGATCAAGCACGCAACCGTCATTTTGACTGTTAGAGGATAGCCTGCATAATTCTTGCTTTGTTTAGGCTTTTGGATCAACAAAGATAGGTACCTACTGAGGTAATAATTTGAAGCAAGGATTCGATCGAACAAATTGCGATACTAATACATTTTAAAACGGCTTGTAGGCAGACCAATTTAGCTTTTAAAGCTTATGCTAAGCATTTTCTTTATACTAGACCTTGATGAAAAAAATTTGCCTACTCCTGTTCTAGAAAACATTGGGTAGGATCAGCTGGTTTAGTTCTAGTGGTGCTTGTAAACGAATCTGCATGGTCGTAACGATTTTCTAGAGAGAAATCATTATGTAGCAACTGCTTAACTTATCACGGTCCTTTTAAAATAAATTTTACCAGTACGTCATTATCTAATTAAGCGTTATGTTTCTTTATGACAACACCAAGAACCATATAACATTATCAATGAATGCTACAACTGATTCACCTTATACAACCTTAGTCTTAGTCACTACTATGAAGTAATTCACTTACAACATACATACATTAAGTCTTATTCAATAAGACCACATGGACTTCCCATGCATACAAGATCAGGTAAATATACCACATCTATTTAGTTCACATATAAATTCAAATGACTACAACAAAGATGTGTTTAGGATGCAAAGACTGTAAGGTATATCGTAAGTAAACGACATTTGATTGTAAATCATTGTGTAGATTAGATTACGTAAAAATGAAGCAGTGTTAGTTTTCTATTTTGAAATATTTACTAATTGATGTTGATGATGAGTGAAAAGTCTGTTATAGACCTACCAATATAATAATGAGTACCTAAGCAAATCAATACGCTTCCCGGCGATCGGATTTTTGGATACCCAAAAATGGTGCCTTTTTTGCTGGTACTCAAACACCGCCTTTTTACACGACTGCCTATTAAGGAGGGTTTTAGATGTGTAGAGTAATTCCATACAAACAATAGTGGCTATGACAGCTCAGCTCTAAAGCAAATGTGTCTCGAGTTACGCGTTCTTAACAATAATTCGCTTTTAATTAGGACAATTGAAATTTTACTTAATTAATTTTTCAATCAACCAATCAATCGATCATTTATTTGTAAAACATAGGTATGGTTACAGACGGTATGGAGTTAAAATATGTGCACTATGTTTTGCCAGTAGATGGCGTACAAAATAAAAAAAAACAAGCAAATAAAATCAAGTGGCATGTCAATAAATAACATTTACAAATATTAATAATAATTAGGTTTAAAAAATATGTCGGGTGTACAGCAATTAAAAAATCTGTATTCTGTAGTATTTATTTCATAGTACACAAGTTGCGTCGTATTGGCGTAAGTGGTATAGTGTGACATCGAGTTACACTTAACCGTAACAATTTCATGGCTTTTACGGACTTCCAAAAAAAGGTGTAGTTACCTTAATTTCGGTAGTCAGTATTAAAAAACGAAGATACAAAACCAAAAACACCGACTTCCGAAATTAAGGTTATAGTATACTTACTATGAAGTGTTTTTTTTTGGAATTAAGTTATTTTTTTTTTGTAAAGTGTGGTTTAGAAACCAAATTGAAAATATCAGTGGTAGATTAAGAGTAGATTTTATTTGATAAGGATTACTTAGATTCAGTTAGAGTCTGAAACTCCCTTGCGCTCTGCCCGCAGCGGAAGGAATCATTTGAAAAGTTTCCATACAAAAAAAATGTAATATGGGAAAGTTTATTTGGTGTTTTTTGGTAGATAGTAGTTTAATAAAGCGCATCTAGAAGTAATCGAAGCGTGGTGGCCTACAACCTCGTATTACCTGGTTAGAGAGAGTTACGGCACAGACCTTTTTGTCCAATTTCATGGGCAATTTGCTTAGCATTTTTTTGTATCAGGCATCAAAGTGTTTAGTTCTTTATTGCTTGATAGAGATAGGTAAACGGATATCAGAAGCTACTTGTGTTCTTTCACGTTCTCGTAGGAATTTCGGAAAATCCTACCCCAAGGATCTTACATGCCTAATTTCAGATATCTATGACCAGTAGTTTCGGCTGTGCTTTGTCGGTCAGTCAGTCATTCAGTCACGCAGTCACCTGTAGGAAGGGAATAATTTTATATCCTAGTTTCCTATTTATTTAATACTAGCTGACCCACGCAACTTCGTCTGCATCACATATTCCATTAATGCTCGGCTCCTTTTAGTCTTAGCGTGATGATATGTAGCCTATATCCTTCCTCGATACATGGGCTATCTAATACTGAAAGAATTTTTCAAATCGGACCAGTAGTTCCTGAGATTACCCCCTACATACAAACTTACAAACAAATGTTACCTCTTTATAATATTATAAGTATTATATAGATTACTAGCTGACGCACGCAACTTCGTCTGCGTACATTTTCCATGAATGCTCGGCTCCTTTTAGTCTTAGCGTGATGATATATAGCCTAGCTATAACCTTCCCGGATAAATGGGCTATCTAATACTGAAAGAATTTTTCAAATCGGACCAGTAGTTCCTGAGATTACCCCCTACATACAAACTTACAAACATACAAACTTACAAACAAATTTTACCTCTTTATAATATTAGTATAATTATATAGATTATAAATGCGAAAGTTTGTGAGGATGGATAGATGTTTGTTACTCTTTCACGTCAGAACGCCTTTTTTTTTTTTTTTTTTTTTTTTTTTTTTTTTTTTTTTTTTTTTTTTTTTAGGGATGGGAAATCATCCAATGACTCCTCCCGCTCTGGGTGTAGCGGGAGGGAGTGTCAGACTTCTACTGACTAAAACCCATCCATGTTCCTTCATTGCCCTTTGTGTTCCGGAGCCACGGTGTCTCTTGCGAATAATCCCGCGACTCCGGCAGGCGTCGGCCCTTTCGGGCCCCTCTGTGTGCTGACTCTCTTTGAGGCGCGCGTGGAACACTAACGCGCCGTCGACACGGCCTGTCGTCACTAGACGAACGGACGGCGAGCCACCCATAGCTCGCCGTCCACAGGCCCGCGCCTACGGTGGCCGGAGGTCACCAGGTGGCCCCCGACGCCCGCGGCGTCCACCACGGCGGCCGGGACGAGAGGGTCTCCTCTCCCTCTCCGCCACCTCCTTCGCTAGCATGACTGCTTCGCAGAAGGAGGCAACGGCGTCCCATTCCGTCTCGCTCCGGACCATGACTTGGACCAGGGCCGGACGCGAGAGGTTGCCGCCGATCGCCGTTTCGAGGACACGGCGGTGCGCCGCCCAAGCGGGGCACACCTGCACAGTGTGCTCCACCGTGTCCTCCGGTCGATCCTCACAGTGGTGACACCCGGGCGTTTCCTCCCGCCCGATTCGATGCAGGTACCTCCCGAAACATCCGTGTCCGGTGAGGACCTGCGTCAGGCGGAAGGTGAGGACGCCGTGGCGCCTCTCTAGCCACTCCTCAAAGAGGGGACTTATCGCCACTATCGTGGCGTGCCCTGCACTGGGTTGCGACAGTCGTCGTCTCCATGACGCCATGAGATCGCGCCGGAGGTCTGTCCGCTGCGCGACAATTTGCCGCGTCAGCGGAGTTTCCCCCCGGCGTAGTACCTCCACGCGCCAATCATGCAGGCGCGCGAGGACTATCGCCTCCAGATCCCATGGCGGCAATCCGGCAAGGAGACACACCGCTTCGCGCGAGATCGTGCGGTACCCTCGGGCCATCCTTAGGGCCATCACCTTTTGGGGCGCGTTCAGATAGTTGGCAGCACGCTGCCGCAAGGAACGCGCCCACACCGGGGCCCCGTAGAGGGCCATGGACCGCACGACCCCCGCGTAGAGCCTCCGGCAGGAGGCGTTTGGTCCCCCCAGGTTGGGCAGGAGCCGCCTGAAAGCAGCCCCGGCCCGCTCCAGTTTAGGTGCCAAACGTCGGAAATGTTCCACGAAGTTCCACCGGCTGTCGAGGACGAGCCCTAGGTACTTCAGCGTCAACTCGACGCCGATGGAAACCCCTCCTACCGTCAGCAAGGATCCCGACGGTGGCGTATTGCCTCGGCCATGAAAACACATGGCCTCGGACTTGTGCAGCGCCACCTCGAGACCCAATTGCCGGATCCTCTCTACGACTGTCGCAACCCCGCGTGTCATAACGTCGGCCGCCTCCGCGTACGACCCCCCCTGTGCCAGCACCAGCGTGTCGTCAGCGTAACAGATGACGCTGACGCCGCTAGGGAGGTCGGCTCGCAGCACCCAGTCGTAACCGATGTTCCACAGGGGCGGCCCCAGAACCGAACCCTGTGGGACACCGCACGACATCTCTCGCCGGTTCCACTCACCGCTGTGACTAGGGTAGATTACTGCCCGGTCGGACAGGTAGTCCCCGACAACACGACGAAGGTAGGTCGGCACCCGATGATACCGGAGTGCCTCCCCAATGCAGCTCCAGGGCATGGTGTTGAAGGCGTTGGCGATGTCGAGTGACACCGCCAAGACAACACCACCCCGGGAGACCGCATCCCCCGTCGTGAGGGCTCTGACGCGCATGACGGCGTCCACCGTAGAGCGCCCCTTGCGGAAACCAAACTGGTTGTCCGCAAGATCCGGCCCCGTTCCCGCTAGGTGCCCGGCGAGGCGGTTTGCGATAACTCTTTCGAAGAGCTTGCCCACCTCGTCGAGCAACACTACGGGCCGGAATGCGGACGGCGAGTCCGCAGGGCGCCCAGGCTTCCGGATGAGGACCAGCTTCCCGGTCCTCCAAGGAAGCGGGAACTGGCCCCTCTCCATGCATGCGCTAAAGAGCCCCTCTAGTCGAGGCCCGAGAGCCTCCAAGGCCAGGGCCCAGGCTTTGCCAGGCAAGCCGTCGGGCCCTGGGGCGGTATTCTTGGCCTTGAGCCTTCGTACCGCCACTCTCAGGTCTACCCCAGTCACAGCCGGGATGTCGTCGTCGTCGTCCTCTAGGTCCGCTTCCGGCACCGCAGGCGGCGGAGCCATAGGCGGGGGAGGATGTTCCCCTCGCGCAGGGAACAGAGTGCTCACCACGTCCTCCACGAGCTGAGGCCGGAGACTCTGCGTCAGCGGGGGGGCCCAGGTGCGGAGCTTGTTCCGCACCATAAGGTAAGGGCGCCCCCACGGATCTCTGTCGAGAGTCGCCAGCATTTCCTCGCGGGCCAGATCCCTAGCCCGCAGGACAGCGTCGCGGAGAGCGGTCTTCGCAGCTCTGTATCCCTCGTATAGCTCCGCTTCGATGGCATCCGCATCCGGTGGACGGATGCGACGCCTGCGATGCCTGGCGTACCGGCGCCGCGCAGAAATGCACGCCTCGCGCAAAGAGGCCAGCTCCCGCGACCACCAGTACACCTGGCGCCGGGCTCTTCCTGGCCGGACTCGGGGCATTGCCACGTCACAAATGTCGGACATGGCCTCCTGGAACCACCCTGCCTCACTGTTGACGTCGGCAGGCCTGTCCGGTGATGTCACCCAGGCCTGCACGATCGAGGCTTCCAGGAGGAGCTCCCGGTCCAGCTGCTTCAGAGCCCAACGCGGACCACTCGGAGTCTGTACGACCGGCGCGCTTGAGATCTGGGTGGAGACGTCAAACCGGATATACCGGTGATCGGAATACGTCTCCACCTCCTCCATGACACGCCAGTCAATGACCCGTGGTGACAGAGCGGGACTGGCGAACGAAATGTCCACCACCGACTCGCCCCGCATCCGCACACACGTGGGGACAGAACCCCGATTGAGGACGACCAGGCCTGTCTCCAGAGCCCAGTCTTCCACCATCCTTCCCCGCACGTCTGTCAAACGAGAACCCCAAGCCAAATTCTTGGCATTGAAGTCCCCGAGGACAAGTACGGGTAGGGAATAGTGCCCGACGACGACACCCAACTCTACAAGAGAGTTGTGGAACTCGGCGAGAGTTCGGTTCGGGGAGAAGTAGACGCCTACTACGACGATCTCCCCGAACCGTGCTGCGACGCACCCCTGTCCCTTCCTGACACTTTCAAGGGACGGGGTACCGGCGGCGGCCGACGATATGATGGTCACTGAGCCGCTTAGGTCCGCAACCCAGTCATCCCTGGGTGGGACAAAATACGGCTCAGCGACCACCGCAATGTTGATCGACCACTGCGCCATGCTTTGCATCAGCAAATGCTGAGCGCAGGCGCAGTGGTTGATGTTCGCCTGGAGGAAGCTGAGTGGGGCCGTTACTGGCATTCCATGTCAGCTTCCTCCCCCTGGGCCCCCTGTGAGGGCCCCTCTGTGGCGGCAACGGCGGCAGAGGCGACGGATGTGGCTGCGGCGGTTGCGGCCACGGCCACGGCGTTGGAGACGGTGGCAGTGGCGATGGAGGGCCTCCCCCTGGCTCCGGACTTGGTCTTGGGTGGAGCGCAGGCCTTGCTCCCAGCCCGGTGGTCACCCGGCTTGCCGGCCGCCGCACATGAAACACAGTGCGGCTTGGCGGAGCAGGTCACGGCTACGTGACCGGGCTGACCGCAGCGGAAACAAAGGCCGCTGCGGTCGACCTCCGAGGCGCACTTGACTGACACGTGGTGCCCCACGTGGCAGCGATAGCACCTCAGAGGTCTGGGCTCCAGCAGCTTGACCTGCGCTGACACCCAGCCCACCAGAAGTCTTCGACCCTCCACAATGGCTTTGGCCGCCGTCACAGGGCAGCAAACCGTAACGGTTCGCATGCCTGAGAGGTCCGGACGTATGGCGCCTGCCTTGACCTGTTCGGCAGGACACCCTCCGGACCTAGCGACGGCGGCCACGACCTCCTCCTCCGTGACCGAGTCGTCCAGACCCAGGATACGCAGGTCTGCGCACCTAACGGGCCTGGACACTCGGGCCTCGTCCGCGTTGAGGGACGCTCTTAGCCTTTCGGCCAGAGCGTCAGCGGACGAGCCGCTGGCCTCCCCGGGGATCTCCAGCATACGCGCTCCAGTCGCAGTGACTTTGAGCCGGAGGCCCCCGGTGATCCCTAGCTCACGGAGATCCACCGTCTCCTTCGCCTTCGCCAGCAAGTCGCGGTAAGATACGCCCCTCTTCTCCGCTTCCGGCTGTAGCGTTATCACTACAGCGGCGGTCTTCGGGGCGCGGAGCCTATCCGCGATCTTGCGCGCCCGGGACTGGCGCTGCCGCTCCTGGTTTCGGGCCTTTTTCTTCGCCTTCCGCCTCTTCTGCTGCTCCCCGACCACGTGCCATCCGGCTTCAGGGGGGGGAGGTGTAGGGAGCTGGGCGGGCTGGGAGGGCGGTGGCGGCGGCTGCGACTGCGGTTGACGTGTCGCAGGCGGTTGGCGTGCCGCAGTCGGTTGGCGAGCCGCAGGCGGAGGACCACTCGCTGCAGGCGCTGTCGCTGGCAGCGCCCTGCTCTTCTTCCCCTTCCCCTTCCCCTTCCCCTTCCCCTTCCCCTTAGCTTGCGCCTTTGCAGGGGCGTTTGCTGGCGCCGACTCTGCTGGAGCTGGCTTGGCTGGGGGGGAGGGCAAGACAGCCCCGCCGGAGGGCCGGCTGGATGGCCCCGGTCCGGATGCGGCAGCCGCAGCAGCCGCGTAGGACACCGACATCGGGCCCCCAGCCACCTTGTTTGCACCAAGAGGGGGGCGCAAGACAATGCCCTCCAGCACGGAGAACCGCCGCTGGAAGGCGGCGAGCTCCGTTCGAACCAATGCCAGGACCTGATTGTCCTCTGGCTCGGGCCTGCTTGGTTGCTGCTGCTGTTGTTGCCGCTGTTGTCCCGCCCGGGGTTGTTCCGCCTGGGTAGCTACGCGAGAGTCGGGCTCCCGCAGGCTGGCCAGGTCCGCTCGGAGCTTCGCATTCTCCTGTTGAAGAAGCTCCATCGCGGCCGTAAGGCGGGCGACGTCCGCTCGCAGACTGGCCATTTCCCCGTCGTGCGAAGTCCGAAAGTTGGCCTCCGCTGCCGCTATAATTGAGGCGGAAGCCGCAGGCATGGCCCTCAGCCTTGTCGACGGCTTCTGTTTATGTACAACTTGTTTAAGCGCGGCCTCCACCTCCTTCGCAAACCTGGCCTCACGCTCCGCCTCGGAACCGCCAGGTACGTCGTCCTCATCGCCCGTCCCGCAGGCCGTCGAGCCCGGGTGGCGCCCCTCCTCGGCCAGTTTGGCCGACCTCTCGGAGGCAGTGATGCCCCTTCCCTTGCCTCGGATCCCTCCACGCTTGTTGGTGGGGATCTTTCTTGCCGATGCCGAGGCCTCCTCCTCTCCGGATGACGACCCTCTGTCGCCATCCCGCCTAGGCCGCTTGCGGAAGAACTTGCTGATCTCCGCAAGTGACCCGGCCCTCTCGCGCCGGGAGCTCTCTGAGCCTCCCGCGCCTCTCCCGTTTCCGCTGGATGCAGCGTCGGACTCCGACCGCTCATCACAATTGCCGTTACCGGCGGTTTGGGTTTTTTGGTTTGTATCCATATTATTCCCACGAGCAATAGGTAAATAAATGTCCATCCTGACAGGGACCGTGTATCAGGATAAGCAGAATAAATTGCTTTACTCGCCAGAGGGGCTGCAGGTACCCTGGCGAGGGTGAGCACTAGCGACTGATTCGTTCCATGGTAACACCCGTCAGCCATACATCCCCTCACGGTGCGCCGCCGCTTGGGATTCGGGGTAACTTTTTATAGAGGTTTTCTACCTCACGATCCAGGCGGTTAAGCCAAGACCCTCGGTCCCTATCAAAGCCGCGAGACGTGATCCACAGCACTTCAATAGGGATTACGAGATCAGCGGTGACAAAGAAGGACCCATCCAACTCTGTCTGCTCGGAGGCAGGGTAAGTGCACACCGAGCCCGCTCTTGCTCCTCTGCTATGCCCTCTGCTACACAGAGGGTCACGCAAAGGAACGCCCCGTTGGTCCAATGGACCCCACCCGTGTCAGAAAATTGGCCGCAACAGTAACCCTCTCCGAAGCATAAAAGGAAATTCTCATTTCCCCTCATTCCTCGGAGAAAATTACTGCCGCGCCCAGGGTGCACCGGCCCAGCAACTGCTCTTCCCTCCAGACGGATCGAAAGGGACCAGCAGCCGCCAAGCACACGTGGAGGACTTCTGACTTCGCACCCCACGTCAGAACGCCTGAAAGGATCTTCATGTAATTTGGCTCAGAGGTAGCTTATAGTCTGAAATAACACATAGGCTATATGTACCCCAAGAGAATGTTTCCCTAAGTATCTCGCGGGCGAAGCCGCTGACAGAAACTAGTACAGTCGCCAGCACATCAAGGTACCCAAAACTGTCAAAGTTTCCCAATCAACTTTGGACCTTATACCTAAAGCTGTAAAGTTGAAAATCTATTGAAGAAATTTGACAGATTGTTATAGCTTGATGTGCTGGCGTCTGTACATATATATTGACAGTGTCATTTATCTATTTGTCCGAACACCACAACCACATTTATCATTCGTAAAGCCTTCAAATTGGTCCTTGATCCTTTCCAGAAATCCCCATCTAATGCAACTACTATTCGTCGTCAGAATGAGAAGGCGGCAGCAGCAGAACAGCGCTGAACTCTATGATAATAACACATTTGTCCTCATGTTATACTTGTTTGCCGCGAAAGCTGAAAAGACTCGGAAAGCTGAACGTATGCGTACGCGTCTCCATACAAAATCGTTTTTTTAACCGACTTCCCAAAAAGGAGGAGGTTATCAATTCGGTTGTATGTTTTTTTTTTTGGTTGTTACCTCATAACTCCGACAATTTTGAACCGATTTGATTTTTTTTGTTTTATCTGAAAGGATATAAGTACTTGCAGATTGGTCCCATTTAAATCATATCAAAATCGGTTACGAACTTTGGACTTTAAATCGAAATCGCTGGAATTTGACTATTTAGATGATTCTTTGATAATCGAAATTGCGTATTTTGCTATTCTGCGATTTTGTAGTGGTGTTGTTAGGTGTGGGGCACCACTAAAAAGTGAAAAATAAAAAACTTTTTACAAAAAAATACAACCGACTTCTAAAAAAAAAACACTACAAAGTAAAAAATAACTTTAAATTCGGAAGACGGTGTTTTTGTTAGTTTCTTCGTATTTTGACACCGACTTCCGAATTTAAAGTTGTAAAGGCAAAAGCTGAATGGAGCTGTTTTCTTTGAGAAAAAGCTGAATAATTAGTGTGAGTAGTCCTTATTACCACACAGATTGACATTCTCTTAAGTAGATAATAAATAGTGTCATTTACGTTAAGTTCGAACACCTGCCGTAATAACCTGGACATTACGCATAATGGCTGTTTTGCAATATAATGTAGTGTCATTTGATTGTCAACCACTCGTTAAGTTATGAGAATTATTGTAATTTCTGTTGTGAGTCCGTGTTTTTGTTTTATTTAGTAGAATTTGTAGAATATTAGATATTGAAGAGTCGTTAATGGTTAATTTACATTAGGTCGTTTTGACCGATTCGGTTGGAGACCGTTTTCGGTGACTGAACACGGCTGATTTGTTGAACGCGCCACTTTTTGCCGGCTGAATTCGGTCGCTGGATCCGGTAAACCGAAAACTCAAACGAATACGGTCGCCGTATTCGGTGACCGATATAGTGTTAACAGTCCAATTCGATTAATCAATTCGGTGAAACCGAAACGGTCGCCTTTTTCGGTGACTTAATGTAAACGCGCCAATTTTATATAAGAATCTTTTTTGCGATTTCGGTGTTGGTTCCATAGTATAAGTTGTTCATTATGGTGACTATATTATGATGAGTACAGTGAACCCTTTCCATGCTTTGCGTTTATTCTGATAATACTGGAAAATGGTAGACTCTGTAAGATTGTAAAATATCGCGTGTATTTGTAAACTCTTTTTTTAAAATTAAGACACGGATATATTGAAAATTATCGAATTTGGATGGGATTTATTATAATTATACGATTTTTTCATAATATGTCGAGAAATTATACAATCTTACGGAGTCTGCTATTTTCCGGTGACATACAAAATAAACCTTTCCCGTCTACCTTACTATTTGAAAACAAAAAAGTTTTTAAGAAAAAAATGCACTTTAAATACATACATTGATGGCATTGATATATAAAAACCCTATATATCAATGATTGATGGTTATGGTTTTATGTATAAGTATAACATAAGACGGCACGGTTGGCGCAGTGGTTGAGTGATCGACTGCTGCGCCGCGTGTCGTGACTTCGTGAGTTCGATTCCCGCACGGAACAAATATTTGTATGGCCTACAGATAGTTGTTTCGGGTCTGGCTGTTTGTGTATGTGACTTTGTATGTTTGTAAATGCACCCACGATACAGGAGAAATTCCTAGTGTGGGGCTGTGGGGCAACGTTTATTCTTAAAAAAAAATAAAAAACAATAATAATTTGCCCTCTTAGGGCTTCCTTGTCGTTCGGGTTCTGGTTGCACCACTTTCTCTCATTCAAAAAAAAATAGAAGTGGTGACGGGCGTGGGTTTGAGGGCCTACTTAATTTAAATAATTGTTATTATTAATTTTCTGGGCTTATATATACACTGGGTGGCATGAAAAACGCTTCCAAGATGATTGGCAGCACCCGTCTCCTGCTACCTATACATAACAGTACCTATACTGCACTCACCAATCCGTCTGCCAAGCAAGTTAATTACAAGGCAGTATCTTCTACCCGGTCATTAGGAAGCTCGTACTCAACTGTTGACGTTTTCAGGCTAATACGATGATGATAATTATAATTACCGCTACTGCCATCAACTTATACTTTATGTAATGTTATGCGCAAGAGTGTCTAAAGTAGCAATTTGTTAACATCTTCATCAAGCTTAGGGTATAATTTAGCAAGATAAGAAATTAGCGACATTAGTTCTCGTGGTAATAGTTTGTCTGTTACATAGTTGCGAGGAATATTGCTAAATACTTCAGTGAGGAAGGTATTTGAAAAGTGTTTGACCAGATCAAGAGCCTCAGATATAACGAAAGGGGCTCGAAGCTGTGTTTCCACCATAGATGAGCGAAGATGCGCCGCGAGAAATGTGTTTTTTGTTAAGAACGAATTCTATTAGCCTGCTTCTTTGTGAAGGCCCAAAGGTCACGTAAACTGCCTAAACAGACTCATCATCTGCCTAGCCTTTTGCCAACCCAACTGCTTCCAGTCAAACCGGATTCAGCTGAATACCAGTGTTTTACGCGGCTGCCTACCAGACCTGCCAAAGAGACTGATAGGTAGCAGTAAATTTTATTGTCTGCAGGATTATTTTACTCTTGCAAAAATACAAAGTAATGACTACAGCAGACCTATAATAAAAGATATGATGTATAGCAATAGAAGCCACAAGAGTTTATAATGCTCTGCTTTTCAAACAAAGCTAAACTTAAACCTAATCCGAATTCAGGTTGAATAACCCATACCTACATTTCAGACTACAATAAAACAAATTAAACACTAGCTTTTTCACATTTTTGTACTGTGTATAATGCAAAATGGCCACAATTTAAAACAATAAACGTGTCCCCTTGACCCTACATTTGGCACAAAAAGGCTTTGTGTCCAAACTTCGTAGTTTCGATGTAATTAACATTGAAAACGTACATTACCAGTGTTAGAGAACTGAGTCAAGGCTGCGGCGGGGTGCCTGTGGCAGCGAGATTATCGAAAGAAAAATAATGGAAAGAAGTTAATTTTCGAGAGTGATGAATACAAATATTAAGGGATGAAATGAAGGAAAAGGTCCAAAGAAAAGATGAAAGATTTGCGTGATTATATTAATGGAAAGCGAGTAAATAACAGAATTATAGTTGCGAGAATAGAAGAAGGCAAAATGTAACACTGATTCCAAGTAACATGGGACTAGGAAGTTGATAAAGAAATGTTTTAAAAAGTAAGCGGAAGAAGATCAAAGAAAAGATGGACAGATTTTGTGAAAGCCTTAAAGAAAGCCCTAAAGAAAAGGGAGTTATGTGTAGACTGACAGTTGACCAGTGAAAATGGAACGTGGAACATGATAGGCACAAGTTTAAGTTTAGACAAACCCTTTGACTGCATTGTTTGTCTCAACCAAATGTTATGCACGAAAGAACACAAGAATATATGCTAGTAACCGTGAAGACATTGTCAAAATACATGAAGTAGTTTGGAGTTTTTCTGCTGTTTCGATCCAGGGTTATACTTGTATTAGATTAAATATACTTCTATGGCTTTTCACTTCTACGTTTGACAGAATTGCGAAGCAAAAGTTGGGTTCCAACCCCCATGTAAACTGTTTTGGTTATAAAATGACATCAAACAGAATAATAATTGTTTGTTCATGTAACTGTAACATTTTAATAAGCTTTAATCATTATGTAAAGGTTGATATATTCACCTTTCAATTTTAAGTCTGACAATTTACGTGAGGCTTTCTGTCGTTTATGTTTGTTTTTTATTGTTAGTTGGCTTAAGCTGTAAGTCCTCCAAGCTGTAATAAATAAATAAAGTCTACACCAAAACAAGATTTCATGAACTCCCTTCTACATTGCCATTGAAAGACGTCACAATAAGAAAGCCAAATCTCCCAAAACGCTGACAATAGCAACACGCCAAGACCGAAACCTTACTTTTGTTCAAAAACGTGCCGGAGCTTAATTTCGTTGTTCGTAATCCTATTACTAACGTAGGATTACAATTATGTCCTTCAACAGGTTTCGTTAAACGTGCATATTGTTAACTAACTTATGTTATTAACGTCTTGAGTATCACTGAACGTTATATTAAGCCGTTTATGCATGTTAGATGGGTCATCAGCTTGTCTGACCTTAGCTTTAACATTGTGGTCTGCTAATAGATCAACTTCAGTTTTATTTGGTAGATTTAGGACACGACTTTGTCAGTATAAAAGAATGTTGGCCTTCTTAAATTTTGTCCTTTTCGGATTACACGAACAATGTCATAGTAGGTAAAGTTGTTCTATATCGGATATCATCATCATCATCATCGGATGCATGATCACTGACAGTCTTTTTCCATTTACTCCTCGTCCCTTACGTGCCATGCTTTCCTGGTATGTGTGTGGCTTAACCCGGTTATATCTTTGCCAATTAATTTTACATTTCTACCAATAAAAACACCTCAACTTTTACAATAAGTTGTCAAATCTTAATTTAAAGTTCTCGGAAAAAAAAGCCTTTTTCTTGACTACAAAAACCTGATCACGGTTACTATAAGCCCTGCGCACGTTCGTGAAAGCACGTCCATCACTAAAGGGCTGTTTTTTGCACAAATCAATTCTCAATGAACGTAACCGCCACGAGTGATGAAACTCCGTTATCCGATACTAAGCAAAAAACCTCAATTACTTGAAAAAAATCTTACGTGAGAGGTCGACAGTCAAATTCTCCGTACTTTCGTAATTTAAATGAGGATATGTGTACGTGTTATGTTAAGTTTAATTTTATTTATTTGGGACAACACATACTTGTTACGGAAGAGTTCAAAGTTCTTGAAAATGTTATAGGTAATGTGGATAAAGTAGACGTTGCATCGATTGTAAGTAACGTGAAGAAAGTGATTAGAAATCTTGAGATTATTACTTTGCCATTAGTGTCTCTAATAGTTATTGATAAATAAACGTTTCACAGTTTAAGTCTACCACTTAGGATGCAATTTGTTCGGAGTTGAAAATTATTACACCATTGAGATTCAAAGCCATGGTGTTCATCAACTTGCACTGAGCTCGCCTAGTGGATTACGCTCTCAAAGAGAAGAGGATCGGTAATTTTTCTGTTACCTACAGATTTCGGTATGCTTCAAAGTTTCTATAGACACTAATTCAAACTTAAGTCATTCACTGACCCTGATTTCGGAACAATAATGTGACTCAATTTAGTCACATCACATCGTCTTAATGTAACTCGATCGACGAAAAGATTGTTACACAATGCCTGACTCACATATTATGTAGATGGGAAGTTGCTTACTTATCCAGCCAGCGATCAACCTTGGTGCCAAACAATCTGATCTTGATAGCCTCGCTCTCTTGTCGATTTCGACGATTTTATTAACATTTAAGTGGTACTGAGAAAACATTTCTGATCATGGAAATGCAGGCTGATAGGAACTATAGAAAGATGGACTGTGGGAACGATTATATTAAGTACTAGCTGACCTGCGCAACTTCGTCTGCGCTACATTTTCCATTATTGCTCAGCTCCTATTTGTCTTAGCGTGATGATATATAGCCTATAGCATTCTTCGATAAATGGGCTATGTAACACTGAAAGAATTTTTCGAATCGGACCAGTAGTTCCTGAGATTACCCCCTACATACAAACTTACAAACAAATTTTACCTCTTTATAATATTAGTATAGAAATATAGATAGCTGTGAGGGAGGTGACTACTGAGACAAAGACCAATAAAGTGAAGTAAATAGAAAACGAATGAGACGAAGACTCACGCTTACGCCATATATATTGGGTGAAGAGCAAGACAATGATAATGAAAATCAGGCCGAAAATTCTCTATTGATCTCTCTCTATCACTCAAAGGTTTAGAGGTAGGAAACACAATTTTGAGCTAAGGTTGCCTTAGTACATGAACTTTTTTAATCACTGTAGTGAATATAAGTTGTTATGGTGTACAATAAAGAATTAATTAAATAATATTAATGCATCCTGGATATAGGGTCCGTCATGTCAAAATATACAAGGTGATAATCCCAAAGACAAAATAAAATACACCCACAGGGAACATTAATATTGCCGTTAACAAACTATCACCAAAAGCATAAAGTACCCTTTTCCAGGAAACGCCAAATATACCATTATTATAATAATAAAAAGGTACGCCAACGAATATGGCAGGAAAGTCAAGGACGCTGTGACATTACACGTTAGAATTACGCAATTCAAGGGAATTTATAGTCATCGGGCCGGCCCCTGAAGCTTTCAGGGCCAATTAGCCAATTAGCGCCACACCCTGCTGAAGCACTTTTCATTTGATTGTCTAGCAGCAGTTTGTCATTATGAGCTATCATTCTTATCTGTTTGACTTGGTGGTTAGCTTGGAGAAATTCATTCGAAATAGGCAGTTTGTATTTCAGAGTCTTGATTTTCTTTCCCAAAGCTCTAATGAAGCAACTTTATTCAGGAGAGCCTTTATCCCATATGAGCTCAATATTATATACGATTCTGATTTTTGTTAAATCGAGATGTTTAAGTTGATAAGTTCTTTTATTAGTGATGACTGAATTTTTTGTTTCAATTTCGAAGATTGGGGCATGTATAATATAACCTTTACTTGCTTTTTTCAAACGTCCAGTTGCGAAAACTAATTATATTTAGCTTGTAATATTAACAAAGCGTGACATACATGATAAATTCCCTGTCACATTAAACAATGACATTCACAGCCTTCATTATCTCTCCTATCCTCACAAACTGGCCATGAACATAATTTGTCCTTTTCTCTTTGAATAAAAAATACATCAGATTCTTCTAGTTCATGGTTGCATTGGGACCTTCGTGGTCTTCCTGCCAGGATGCCATAACTTGGCTTCCGTCCCATCACATCCTCTACAATTACCTGTGTTGGCAATTGGTTACAAGCTAACAGTTGGGTAGCCAAGTATAGAAGTATGTTGTTAAGTAAATATTGTTCTGCGTTATGATTTTGATAAGCGTCGTTTAGATTGGAAGACTGATGTGTTCAACTCTTGCAGTGAAAAACCTGATCAGAATAGTAAATTGGAGCAAGTTACCAAAATAACTAACAAAGCTCAACTCAATGTCACCTTGTAATTTACAAACGAATATACTTAAAACCAAAGCAATTGTAAACACGAGGACAAATAAAATTTGGGTTTTCCCTAATTAGGCTAGCAATAGAAAACTCAAAAAATAATGGAACGTGCCAAAGGTTATAGTCAAATCGCAGTAAATGATATTGCTCTTCAATATTAATATGATCATGACTATATTGTACCTAATGTAAATTTAAAACATAAGCAAACATCTTACAGCAAAGACAATGTTGAAACGCGTCACGCCTTCTGATCTGACGTCCTTCCAAAACGTCTAGGAAAATACTCTTTCGCAAATGTTATGTGGATGATATAATAATGATCTCTAAAACTAGAGAATGAAAGTTGAGATTGCTCTAACTTTGTGATGTTATGCCTATTAAGACGATTAACCAAGCTTGATTTTAGGAACAATGTAGTTTAGGAGTATGGTTAAATGTTTGATTGTGTATCAGCAAAGTGTTATTAGTCATTTGTTTCGCTCTTTTGTGTTTACTGGTGAATTTCGAGGGTCGGCTCGTATTTTATCTGGATTTAGATTAGATAATGTTAACGCTATATTTCTGGGTATACTCAGTTAATTTTGCAGGTAGGTTTTACGCAGATCATAAAAGATGATAGGCAATGTTTCGCAGAAATTATGATTATCTGTGTTTGTTCAGTTAAGTGTTAACTTGTCAAATTGTTTTCGATAACGAGTTATAAAATAGTTATTATTAGTCTCTCTGAAACCACCACAAAGAAACCATAGCATCTTATAAATATTTTACCTAACAAACAATGTAATATGAAACCCATTATGAATGGTATGAGTCTTGAAAACAATAATTTTCCATGGATATAAACAAACTAACCAGAACTGCGTTTTTACGCTTTTTATGATTTTACGTATCATAACCATGAACATGTTTCGACCTTGGGCTTACCTTTGTAGGAATCATAAAAATACTTCCAGTTATGACTCAGTCGTAGCAGTATGGGGTTATAACGTGCTATCTTAAGCTTTTTTCGTTTTTCTTAAGTTCAAAGAAAACTGAACCTTTTAGTACAAGTTACATCATTTGATATCATTCAGATTTCTATTATCTAGATCATATCTTAATACTGATATAAATACTGCAAGTTTTTAATAGCTTAGTTGCGAATCAATCAATAAATTAATCCATTTAATTGCAACTAGCCGAAAAACACTGATTATGCTCCCGTCTATATTTTAGATGCCCACCATCAGTTATGGCACAAATCTAAGTTGCTTGTTTTTCTACCGTAATGAAATAACAATATGAATAATTGCTCACACATACTCAATTAATCACAATAGCTAACGTATCGAATTGTTTAGTTATTTTAATCAATAAAATTAGATATTTGTGTGTGAATAATTCTGAACACACCTCGTGTCAAAAATTGATTGTACCTAACGGCAGCTTTTACACGGATTGTACAACCTTTCATATAATAAGACTAATTTAAGACATCATAAATTATGAGAGGACCGAAACTTTGTTTTTAGGTTTTTCTGTCCTGTCTCATGTTATCCGGAGTAGGCGTAATACATTGTCTTCTTCCAATCTCCCTAGTCAACCAACAGTCACGTTATTAGCGCATCTTACTAAAGTGTCTTCACTTTGTCCACAGCGCGATGAGGAAAAACAGAGCCTAATAGCAGAGCTGACTGCACAGAACTCCAGACTGACGGTACAGCTTAAAGAATCATCAGCTACAGAAGCCCTCCTATTGGCCCAGCTCGAGGGGCTAAAGGACCAATGCTCTATGAGGAAAACCAGCTTACAGGTTCGTACTTTTATATAATTGTAGGGCTAAAAAATCTTGTCGCTATATCTTCTCGCTTTCACACGCATCTTGTATACTAGAAGCATCGCAGAAGCGTTGTCATTCCAAAGATAAAGTTTGAATAATTACCCCTGCTAGGGAATGGACCCTTTAATCCATTAAACATCAAAGAAGAAAAATGAACCTAATCCTCATATAAATGAAAATTAAGTATTACTTGCGTACATCGCACCACAATTGCTTTTGAAAGGTGACCCCTACGAAATCCTTAGGTCAACCTATAGTGTCGATTTTATTTCAACAACAATCACCAGAATTACTTAATTTGTCAAATTCGTTCCAACAAACTGGAACGAGAGAATCTTTGCCTGTCTAAAGTTAACCAATGCAATTGCACTTCACTAATGAATAACCTTGAAGTCTGAACCTTAAAATCTGTTAATTGGTGAGTGGTGCATAGAATGCTAATTACACATCCTTAAGACCCATCTATGGTGCAAGTGTAGTAACCTGTTTTCAATTGTTTTAGTTAGACAATCTCGCGTTTGACCACTGTCTTGGCTGGGGATCAAGTCAAAGTGTCTTTCTATCAGTGATAACGATTGTCAAAGGACAAAATGTTTTCGATTGGCAACGAAAAATTTTGGTAGTGCTTGTGCTCCATATATTTTCGACATTCTTTATTGCGGGTAGAATGACACTCTGCCTAAGCTTTAGTAAGCGATGATATTAGAGGTTGAAGTAGACGCACGCTTGCCTAAAGATAAACCTTTCTCGAGACTTGCATACTCCCGAAATAGCTTTGAGTATTAGGAAACGTAGACTCCAGAAGAAACTCATTACTCAATCAAGATTCTAATCATACTCATTTCCCAACAGGACCATGTACAAAGTCTGGAATCCTTGAAAGCGGAGCTGGCGATGGTAACAGACAAGAAGTCAGACCTGGAGAGAAGGCTTACGGGATCGCTACACGACAAAGATAATCTGATGCAGCAACTTGATGAGGCCAACGACAGGATCGTCGCTTTGGAGAGGCAGTTGAAAGAACAGGTATGAGATAGAATAGAAAAAAATATAACACTCTTTATTATGTACACCATATAAGTTACAGAAAAGATAGACGAAGAAAACAATACATAGAGTGACACAATGAGTGACCTTACTGCTAAAAGCGATTGCTATCCTATTTAAATGTATTGAAAAATAAATCCATATTTTAACAAAGGGACGTTGATATACATACATATATTATGCTAAATCCGTTGAAGGACCGCGAGTCGGAAGCCAGGTTAAAAAAAACATGAGATTAAATTCAATAAATTAGCAACTATCAATATTCTTGAGTCTGGTGATGGAATAAATTACTGAGAAAAGAGGGGTCAGCTAGGGTCAGGAAATTATAGTAATAAAATAATTAGACACTTAACCATACTTTAGTGGAATGCGGCATAAATTAGAACATAATTTCTACAATAAACATTCCTAGATAATACTTAAGTGGTTACAGGATTAGTAAATACTTAAACTTGCTTACCTCTATGTCATAAACTATGCCATGAACAGTTATGTAATTTAACCCTGTCGTTAACGATATGTTAACAGTTATTTGAGCATTCCATTTAGTACTCATTTCAAACTAGACTATCCGCTATGCCTTCACTGTTTGGAGGCACGAATGTAAGTTAACTCCACTTATCACATTTAAAGTAACTCTGTCACCTCGGTCCTGGAATGCTAAGGGCATTAGGAGGAACACGGATGGGTTTTAGTCAGTAAGAGTCTGGCCCAGAGCCGGGTGGCCGGAGGTCACTAGGTGGCCTCCGACGCCCGCGGCGTCTACCACGGCGGCCGGGACGAGGGGATCTGAAGGGACCATACTGTGACTTATACCGCGTGTATCTGACATCGACGCACAAACGATTTCCATGGGTCCAGGGCATGATTCTGGACACCCTAGACTTAGAATTTTTCGTCGGCTTTTTTCTCATTTTTTCAAGTGTTTTTTTACTTTAGACTGCTCATAATCGTTATTCTGACCTAACCCAATGAGATTTTTAATAAAAAAATAATGAATTAACTACTTTCACTAAAAAGAGCAATCTGAATAAAACCACAAATAGATATCAGCTCAGCAGGCTGAGCTGATACCTACGAGTATTTGTGGTACTCTTGAAAAAAAATGAGAAAAGAACCGACGAAAAATTCCAACACTGGGGTGTCCAGAATCATGCCCTGGACCCATGGAAATCGTTTGTGCGTCGATGTCAGATACACGCGGTAGAATTCAATATGAGCTAAAATATTAGTATGTAGGTCCAAGGTGGCGGCAAGTTTGTGAAGTCGAGGAATATACTCTACTCTTCCCGGAAAATGCGTGTTTAGAATTTTATAGCTACAAGTTTGATTCTTAGAAAATGCACCGTGCTTGAAGGTGCCTAGTTATACTAAAGCAACAGTATTAAATGCTATGAAACTATATAAAACTGAATATAGCTTATTGACCAATAATTCGTGAATAGCTCTTCTGTAATTCTTATTTTTGTTTTTGAAACTTATATTGAAGTTTCTTGAAGTTTATTTGCAAATTGTACGAATATTATAAACCTCTCAATATTCTAATAATTTCAAAATAAACCTCGTACAGCTGATTCTATTGAAAGATTGCTTTACTCCGCTTTGATCAAAATCTGCGTATTCAGCACGACCTCCAAAGTAAGCTCTATTGTAATATTTTATTATTGAATCGACTTTCATTGCTCTAATGACGTCTGTAACAATATCAATGGTAACTTATTAGATTCAGATCTAAATGGAATGATAGATGTGCAGTATTGTGCAATGGACTCAATATCTCGAGTCCCTTGCTACAAGGACTTCCGTTGTTACTGAAATAAAAATATTGATGGTTGATTTGGAGCAAGATTCACTTGATATCTTCTTGTATCTCTAGATGTTACGTATTGTTCATGTGTTTTTTGCTTATATAATTGTTTTATAGTCAAGGTTCAAAGGTGCCAGCAGGCTCTTAAAACCAATCTGGTTTTTCACAGGGTCATGCTTTCAATATGATTCAAAGTTACGCAAAAATATGTTTTGGAACATTATATTTAATTAAAAAACTCTAAAATTCTTCTCCTTGTCAATTTACAATTTTTATTTTTCAATTTCGTTTGATGAATTCGTATTCTCTACGAACGACGAGTTCCCCTCCGAGAAATCTACTAGTTCTCAATCGTAGCTAAATAATGATCTTGCCAAGGGGTGTCGTTTCACCTGCCATAGGCACTAGGCAGTCATCATCATCATCATCTTCCTGTTCTTATCCTATGTTACTTGGAGCTGGTCACTTTTCCTGCTGGCCAACGTAGGTGGAGAAAGGCTAGCCAGGTCGATATTTGTTTAGACCTACGTTTTTCATGCATCCATTATCTTCTTCTTATCCGCATTTCGTAGCCTCAGTTATGCGTAATATGGTAACATGATTTCCTGTGGGACTTGCGATACTTGTAATTGAATTGTGAGAAATATCATCAGTTTTGTATGGCTTCGTAAGTACTTGTATGGGAAGTGGCCGACGTATCGCCTTATTACGCATAAGCCCTTGCTTGGGTTTGTAGTTGGTGACGATCTGATATTGTGAGCAAGTATGTATGTAAAACTGGGCTTTTCGTAGCCCTTCCCATTTGAACTGTTTTTATTCGGAATAAAAAAAGCCTTATGTAGCACCTAGCGATAGTGTTTTTTTCAATCTGTGAAAAAAAACTCAGATCACCTCTTTCAGAGACACAAATAAAATAGACGTTCGGCTAATTTGCCATGTCTATAATATTAGATAAGACACGCACATTAGACTGCTCGACAATAAATAAAAGAAGTTGAAGTAACAAGAATAGATCGTGCTACCAAAAAAGTTTTCATGTCTACTTAATGAAAGGTACAAATCAACACGAAGCAAATAGAAATAGAAGTAGTTTCGAAAATACAATAAGTACTTAGGTGTGTTTTTGGATCCAAAGGGATGATTGACAGGCGGAGAGAAACGGCTACGGGTTTAAAAAAATATTTTGAAAAAGTCCTTAACTTATTTGAATGATTTTTTACGCTATAGAAATGTCAAGTGGTCAATTCTTGCATCTCGATAATCTCTATCACTGACAAAATGTTTCTTTGTTTAAAGGCTCAGGGGGTATAAAAAGGACACTGGTAAAATCATATTAGGATAATATTAATTAACCACACAAAAATTTGTCAAGTTTCATTCTCATATTTATCACTTTAGCATTAGGTTCAAGATTGATCGGGAAATTTTAAACATTCAGGTAGCTTGATGTGCTTTTTGATTCTACTAAAGTGGCATTCTAGACCCGCAGATAGTTAATTCCTAAACCGCAAAACCCATTACCTAATTAGTGATTTCATTCAATTCCAGCCCTAGACAAACTAATCCTTTCACTTCACAATATCCGGTGGATTAGCCAAGAACAATGGACAGTAATTAAAAACTAATCTCGCTCCGAAGGTTGCCGTTGGGCAATGCTTTGGGCTCTGGTCTGTTCGTAATGGTCCTTGTATACGGAACCCTTTGATTAACGCTTTGTGTGAGTTAGTTTGTGGTTAGTTTTGAAAAATTTTAAAATTTTTAGAATCTTGAATGATAGGTAGATTTTTTTTCTTCTTTTGGTTGTACTGTTGAAAAATGAGGAATTGAGAATTTCGTAATATAGATACTTTACTTTACTTTACTTTAAGCAAGTACTTTTGTGGGTTACCTGTATTGAATCTTTAAGGATTCCGTCCTCGTTCTGGAAGATATGTACTATGTATAATTTCTGTCTCTACGGACTTTCATTTTTATTAGTTTGCGAGTTAAAAACCCAGTCCTAAAGAGTCAGAGCAAGGTTCTTTTTAAAATTATCTTCAACTTGGGCTTACGACTGACTTGGCCGATATTCTTCTTTTGAAATTCTTAAATTCCCTTTGTGTTTGCATTTTAATTAAGTCTATAATCGTATGAACGTGACTATTCACAGTTGGTATAAATTGCACAATGCTTTGCTCAGGTGCTACGTTTTCCAAGGCTTTCTTGCTTGTTTTCAGAACACCTGTTTTTAGTACGTACTTGTTATTCTGTTCATATGCCCCACAACCTTCACTGACGTCTTTTGAAGTTTTTGAAACAATATCCTTTTTTATTTTATTGTGGATAGTCAGTCTGCATTTTAAAATGTTGACTATTTCGTTGAATGTTAAGGATATATTGGATAGCTAGACTTGTTTTGGTGTAATAGTAAAAATGCCACTATGAGTGTGATATTTTTTTAAATATTAATAGGCTCACGGTTGACCACTATCTCATCGGATGGAAAGCGATGATGAAGCACGCTTGTATAGTAGCTACCTATCCACTCTTGCCGTAAAACAGCCCAATTTGTAACTATCAGGAATCACTGGCTCCGACAGAGAATTTCGCTTCTTACCTACGTTCAATGAAACCTACCCCACCTTTGCCAGCTTGCATATAAGTAGCGTATGAGTACGATACGATATGAATGTATGTTTCTAATAACACTTACCTTACTTCCACAAATGGAATACCTATTTACCCTTTAATTTTTCCTCAGGAACACCTCTACCAGAATACTCTCAAAGAACTGGAACGCCTACAAAGATCCCACGACACCCTAGCCGAGAGGATCGGAGCACCGGACCCCATCGACACCACAGACACCGCCAGATCTCTCCATGCGGAGATGGAATCAGAGCCTGAAGACCAGGACGATGGCTGGCTGAGGAGCGAGGCTGTTCAGGTGTATAAGCAGTTGAGGGCGCTGGCGCTACAACTTAATACTGGACATGATGATGATTCAGGTATGTGGTAGTATTTCATCATCTTCCTGCCCTTATCCCATGTTACTTGGGGTCGGCGCAACACGTTTTTTTCTTCCAGTCTGCCCTATCAGCCGTCAAACTTTCACTAACTCCCTTTTCTTTCATATCGCTTCTTACACAATCCATCCATCTTTTCTTTGGCCTTCCTCTTCCTCTCCATCCATCCACATTTATGTTCATTACTGTTTTAGTTAAATGCGTTTCCTCTCTCCTCTTCACATGACCATACCAAGACAAGCGATTCCCTTTAGACTTTTCAGTCACTGGCGCCACTTTTAAATTACCTCTAATGTAGTAATTTCTCACTTTATCCATTCTTGTTACTCCACACATCCATCTCAACATTCTCAGCTCCGCCACATGCAATCTATTTTCATCCGTCTTATTCACAGCCTAACATTCGTATGTGGTAGTATATCTAGCCTATAAAGTAAGTCCATAGTGCTGGGACGCGGACCATGAGAAGGTATAGACTAAGTGACGTATTGTAAAAGTAAGAAAGAAGGGAACAAAGAAAAATTATGACCAAGCTAAAGAACCCTCATAATGGTTGAATGACCATTATTAACTTACGAGTATAAGTGTTTACAATAAAGATTAATCTATGTTTCTGTCTACTGATGTTACGGATTGGACTGTTTAGCAGTTTATGATAATTAGTTTATGGAATGCATCAGCGTGCATCGAAAACCGCTTGCTATAAAATAAAGTAAAATTATATTTCTGATAACGATGAAGATAAAAGAGCAATAAAACATAATAGAGGTAAAACAATAAGTATAATATTACCATCGAAAGCGAATCAAATATAACACCTTAAAATGCCTTCGATTGCGACAGTCCAACTACCCAAAAGAAGTTCATCGTATTCATACCAGAAAGTCGTGATCGACACCAATTTCACACATATACCCTAATACGTATTAAATCGATACTTTCAGACGTATACGTCAGAACAAAATACCTAATAACCTCAATAACAAGTTTGGTCATCACGCCACCACATCGATCGACTGTAGTGTTCAGCCTATTTGGATTAACTGCGTACAAATTATTTATAATGGGTGTTAACATGACTTTGTTGGAGTTTTGGATTCGTTTTTTTGTGTGAAATATTTTATTCAGCGAAGAACTAACCTATCCTTTCTTTATTTCACTATAAAGCATTGTGTCTGCTTCAGTCCTTTTCAAATAGTTTAGTATCATTATCATCGTTGGTATAATATTGAGTGCTTATCATCATTATCATCTTCCTCCCTATATCCCATGTTATATTTATATACTCGGTGTCGGCATTACGTTTTATTCTTCCATTTCAAAAGTTTGAGTATGAATATATTAGGCACATATACCTAAGTCTTCAGGAGCTCGTGGCTAAATAATAACAGCTGCCCAAGTCGACCTTCAAGGTCAAGCAACGCTTGCCGAGGTTGATCTGTAGATGGGTGACCGTCTTAACATGCGAGTTTCCTCTGTGCCTTGGAAAGCACGTTAAGCTGTTGGTCCCGGCTGTCATTTGAAGATCTTTGGCAGTCGTTACGCATAGTTAGAAGCCAGAAAATCTGACACCAGTCTTGCCAAGGAGTACCATGCTACCCAGTTAATGGGTTGTGGAGGTCTGGTAGGCAGACGCTCCACGTATAATACTGGTATTCAGTTGAATGCGATTTGACTGGAAGCCGATCCCAATATAGTTGGGAAAAGGCTAGGCAGATGATGAGGCAGATGTACATAAATCTTCAAAAGGGCATAGATAACATCAGTCTTTCCTTCTCCTTGGTCCTAAGTACTGCAAACGTTTTGCTACTTCTAAACAGCACATAGCATGCCTGTTTAGTGGTTCTTTGAAAATCTGCAGAATTGCTTCTCATGGCAGAATATGGGACAAATAAAGAAGTATTGGACTGTGTCTGTCTGCAACGTACAATACAAAGTTAAACGAATTTTGTATATTCAGTATTGACAAAAGGTTTCATGCTATTGATACAAGTGAGTGTGTTTATATAGTGAAAATATTAAATGGATATAAAGAGAACGTTGAATTCACACTTAAAGAAGTGCGTCATACTCTAGGTAGGCTATTAACATTTGCCACCCCTATTATTGCGTCATTTTTTTTAGTTACCTACTTGTTATAATAGCCATACTTTTACTATGTTCAACTTCAACAGCGGATATTGACAAAATAATAATATATGGTCAAAATTACTATTACCTTTTTAGTTTTAAGGTAACCTTTCTCCTCAAATATTTGTTGTATCATTCTGAGATCATCTGTCTTTGGCAAACTGAAGTTGTCGACGGTTGTTGTTGAATTTCTTTCCGATTTGCCTAATAAAATATCCACCTGGCTTCAGCATTTGCTTTTATTTATATAAAAAGTTGGTTAACTAAATAAATGGTCCACAAGCACACTTCCTGCACGGAACGGCATAAATATAAAGTTAAATGTAGCTTCAGCTTGCGTGACCGTTTTGTAGGGCAACGAAACTAAACTGTGAATGAGTGGCAGAAGCTTCACTTTGAACACCCTTCGTAAAACCTCAAATGCTTTGTAATTCTCTTGCTCATGCCAATTTGTTTGTGGTCAGCTTTCTCTTTCCATACTTCTCTTTTCGTCGTCATCTCTGTAGCTACTCTCTTTCTAGGTTTAATGATTTTTTTAATATCTTCTTTTTTTTCTTATTTAGCAGCTGGCTATACTATCTTTTTCACTGTGTGCGATGAGATTTGATTATATCTTTAAAATTCCATTTGATCTGATTTACCACCAATTTTTTTTCTTTCTCTCATGTTGTATTATATTTCATCTCAGCAAGTACTGATTTTTCTTTACTTCTGATATTATTATCATTATTTATGCTCTCCACATAGAGAAAGCCAGTTTCAATCATAATATGCGAATAAAAGCTCTTGTTAAAACACTGCTCTATTTGTTTTTTTAAATAAATAAATAAATAATAAATTTTTTTTAAATAATATCCTTGGACATTTCACACAACGCCATATAGTTCCAAGCTAAGCAACCTAATGCTTGTGTTATGGTAACGATATGGCTGATAAACTACTTATATACATTTTTTTTGTAAATACATACATATTATAGATAGAAAAACACCCAGACTCAGAACAAATACATGTAGGTCTTACAAATATTTGTTCCGTGCGGGAATCGAACCCGCGACACGCAGCGCAGCAGTCGGTCGCTCAACCACTGCGCCAACCGTGTCGTCATAAGTTTAAAAACAATTCCTTGGAGACCGTCTCATAATGGATTATACAACACAGGTTAAGGGATGTTATAGATAATGATAACGACAGATGTAACAATCGTTATGTTATGAACAGCAACTGTAACATTAGGTCATTAGATTAACTCATCGAAGGTCTGTGGTACTGACTGAACTCAACATGACATCATTTTTACCTTCGATATGTTAGTCATCATCAAGTCACTGCTTTGCCCTCAATGACACGATTTGTTTCACAAGTTTTGAAGGGAACTTTGCAACCTTGCCAACATACATTTGCAAAACCTACGTTGTGTATTTTCTTAAATAGAACACGTTTATTTTTGCACACAGGTTATTTTTATCATCTCTATCTCTATCTATCATGTACTGCTTCGGGAAGCACTGTACCATGTCTTTTGGCTTTATGTAGTTCGCTAAATCTTACCACAGTAGAAGCTGAAGATAATTCAGATGCGCAGCTAGCAGTTTATTAAAAGGATTACAAGGCTGAATAATTTCATCTTCATCATCAGAAACTTCCATTTCAAGCTATTAGTTTCCATCTTTCCTTTGTTTTCTTCCATTTAAAATAGTCTCTTGGTATACTGCTTCTTCTTTGCACATTGGCAAAACATCGGCAGTATACGCAATTCTGCAGACAATTGTGTTCGACCTTCGTAATCGGTTCCTGGATCGTTGGCTTACAGAAACATTAGAGCATTAGACGATGTATGAAAACCATTAAAATTCGATCCGAATCACGATCTTTAACTTAGATTCTTTGTGTTGTTGCGCTGTAAAACGCTGATGTTCAGAAGCGTTAAGAAGGATCAATTGTGAACCACCTTTTTTATTTAGTGATGGGAAATCATCAATTTTTGACTTCCCCTGCTCTGGGCGGAGCGGAGGGAGTGTTAGACTCTTACTGACTAAAACCCATCCATGTTCCTTCCTGGGTGTGCCCTTTGAGTTCCGGAGCCACGGTAGGTATCTCTTTCGAATAGTCCCGAGACTCTGGATTGTTAACCACCGTGTTCGATAATTGCTGCATTCAAATCCAGAATTCCCCTTAGGTTGCTTCAACGTATCGTGACTGGAAAGTGTCAGGATCCATTGTTCACGATATTAATTTTCCAATCATTCGTGATTACTTACTTCCTCCTTAAAATATCCTATAACCCAACCTGCCATTTGAGTGAATTCGAAACATAAATTGTATGCGGCTGTTGTAATCCCACTAAGAATATTTTGCTTGTAATGTCAATTATCAGTTCTATTGCAAGCTCAAAAATATCTATCACTATATTCGTCTCAATCAAAAAACTGAAAGCAATTCATCCAAATCGTGTGCTCCTAATATTTTTGGCATTATTTACCAACATGCGGCGTTTGACTGTCGGAATGGGTCGAGGTGTCATGGCGTACCATGCTCCAACCTGACGTGACGGTATATATGACACTATTGTGAAAAGGACCGTAGGCATTGCTGCTATAACCATTAGAGATGCTTTTTGCTTAACGTTTCTAGAAAAGCTAAAGTTGGGAATGTCAATTGGTGTCAGTTCTGGGATTTAGTCATGATATTCATTAAGGATAGATATGATATCAAACATAGTTATGTTGCAGGTAGAAATACTTCAGATAGCACCGCCAGCCACATTGCAAGCTAAGTTACGGTATTAAAATTAAACTCATGTACCTCATTTGGTGCTTTTGGCCTCAAATTATTCGCCTATATCTATCTTCTGTCTATCATCAATAGCTATAAATTGTTCTGAAACATCATCGTTAACCTTTCATTATCTGTAGACGAATACTGCCGCTTCATGCAAAACTGCATCTCCAAAATGAAATTCCGTTTAAATCCCAGGTCAATAACTTTGAGAGCCAGTTTTTATTCGTCTGTCAATATCAGCCGAAATCAGGTGTGGTGCAAATAGCGGGCTCATTTTGTAACTGTTGTATTTCATTACAAAATCGAATGCACTTTGCAAACAAGTGCAGTTTTTTCGTCAATGCTTATTCGGCTATTGGTCTTGAATGTTCCACTTTGTTAGTTTTCGTTCTGTTTATGTTTCAATTTATCTTTGTCACCTTTGGCGTTATTTTTTATTGGTTCAAATCATCTTTAGGACTATTGATAGCAGATCTATCTATTGGGCTGTAAGGGACGTGCAAGGGGGTGATTATGCCATCTAGTGTTGCATGCTCGAAATTTTAACGTTAGGAATACTTGACATTGACGCTTTAGTGCTGGTACCTAAAGATTCTGCATGATCCGTTTGTGGCCACGCGCATGAAGTAGACTGTACCATCTAGCGTTGCAGTTTGGAAACTCATAAGTAAAACCATTCTTGAAAATGATACTTCTTTGCTGCCACCTATAGTACTGCACGTTCGCTATACTAATCACCTTTTTATACTCTGTATCAAGATTAATCAACTTGTCATATTCAAGCTTTCCAAATTCCTCATCAAAGACATCGCCAATTGAAACTGCACTTGCAACTTTTCCAACAACATCTAATGCTAACAAAAAATATGAAAACATAATAACATTTTCCACTTCGAAACCATAATCATTACTTTTCTACTATTAAGAAGTCATCATCGATCAACTCACTTGATCTTGTTGAAATACTTCCGCGGTGGTTGATGTGGCGTGGACAATACGCGAATTGTGAACACTTCAGATATGGGAAAGTGGTTGAAGGAGAAAGTGGTGTCATTACAATGTGCTGTTATATTTTCCTGGGATATAGATGTGCGGACAATTATGAGTTTACTGATCTTGAGCGTAAATCACAAATATAAACATTGCGTTGAAGATTATATGGCTTGGGAAGAAGGTAGCTACTGAGGTGATGGAGAATAGAGATGACATGCAAGAAGAAGACGCCATAAACTGGGTTAAGAATGGGAAGATGATGATGATTATGTTGATCACGAAATTGAGAAATCCGACTACCCAGTAAACCAAAACTTAAATGTATTATGTGTACTCGTTGTAGAGACAGGCAATAAAATAAATCGTGTAGTAAAACTAGCTTACCATAATATCTTTTGTTACCTTTAAATATTCTATAGGTTCTTCTCATGGATGTTATTATAATAATATTAAATGAAATCGGTTATCATAACAGCTCATGTTTTATGTTAGTTTTCTTTGTTTAACTTGTGTTTGAACTTTGCTGAAGCCTTTCCATAATTTCCTGAGTTTAAATGAACACTGTAATACAAATAATTTTTTTATTCAATTCACATGAATTTTACAAAATCTCGTCTGGTAAAAATAACATTAAAGAAATTACTGAAACTAACTTCGTCTTTCATCCGGGCCAAGCACCTTATGACGTGACCATGGTACTTCGCAATCTGTAAGTAGAAATTATGGCCTTTGCGGGGCAGATGCTCTTAAAACTTTGCTGGCTGACACATGGATTCTCAAGTCATTTGTGTCTTAAACATCAGAACTATCCACATTTTAACATTTTTTTGAGGAAAACTGCCTCCCTTACGCCACCCGCAGTTCTCTTCCTTTGTTTGCTTCATGTATTATATTCCCAACTCTAAAACTTCTTCTTCCAGGACTGCACTCCGACTTATCCCTCACATCTCTGGACGGCGAGGAAGGCGAGACGCTCCGCCGCGGCGCGTTGGCAGCGGCCTGCGCAGACGCAGTGGCGGCTTACGCCACGCTCGAAGGCTCCCGCGTCAGGGACTCAATAGCGGCGCACGCGAGAAGGGCACTGGAGAGGGAGAGGCAGATCGATGAGAAGAATGAGATTATTGCTGATTTGTCTTCTAAGGTTAGTAAAGTTTATCTTCTTGAGGACCTAGGTCTAGTCGAAGAAGAATGTTGATAGAACATATGTTGTGCTGGCAAATAGTATTGTGAAGAAATTACTGTGGGATATGTCGGCGTTTTCGACAAAGGTATGAAAAAACAAAGGATTGTAGACTTTAAGTTGCTTGGTCGTGATAACGTTACGATTGATGTTACAAAATATCATGAAAACCAGGCTTTGGGTCTTCTTCCTGAAAGGGACATGTCTAAGATATGACATTGTATAGTTTTAAATAAACCGACAAAAAAATGAGCGACCTTAGTTTAATATAGAACATAATTATACAGACATTACTTCGGGACATACAAGACAAGGCTCTGGTCAATCGTGCGTGGTTAGCCGTAGTCGTCAGCAAGCATGCAGTCATATTCCTGACTATTGTAAACAGCCAAAGAAACTCCAAAAAAAAAACGCATTGAAAATTCAAAAGCCCAGAAGCTAAATGGCCTACCACGTGCTAAAATCAATCAGCGCACAATGACACATCTATACTTAACGGTAGGCCTAGGACAACAAAGAGTTAACAATGAGGCGGTAACTGATACGCATCGATTTTTACCGTAGGGACATGACAATAACCAATGATTTAGCAGTTTTGGCGTACATTGATTTTATAGAAATCGTAGGAAATATACATAGAACAGTTACGCGCTTTTTGATGATAGAGCATTCAAATCACAATGCTTAGATCATAGAGGAAAAATTCGTCTTACAAACGCGATAAAACATTTCTCCCCATTAAACTGTATCCCATGTACACGGCTATAAGTCACGTAAAAAGTATGCCACGAAAAGGAACACACAGACAGAACGGTGTTCACGGCATCTTTTTAACTAGCTTTGGATAAATTTGAACATATCCAACTATAACTCGTACCACAGATAAAATAGCCAACGCCAATCATTGATAGTCATTGGTAACTGCTGAAAATAAAAGCGACATCAAAGTAGACACATTGGTCAATGGTCAGTGACCACAATGGCCTTATTGTGGTCATAGCTGGGCCAACACAACCCACTCGAAGCCGCATATGTAACCCCATAGATACCAATAGCTGTCGTTTTCATCGATACAGTTAACTTTCGATACCAATGTATCCAGTGCCGGATTAACCACGTATCAAGTGTAGCAAATGCTACGGGCCCCGCGCGTTGGGGGGCCCCGCACTTGGACTTACAAAAACATGTCGATATTAACCCTGGATCTACACACTAGTCCTCCTAACTCCTAACATACTGCGACAGCCGTTGTCTGAGGATGAAGTCACTAATTTGGTTTGGATTGGCTATTTTGTTTCAGTATGGGTACATACATCGCGCGAAAGACTCGCTTTCTTATGCTACCATTCAGTCTGAAATCTAAACAGCCCCGGTTCTATACGAGCAATGTAAGCAAAACAAAGAAAAAAAATGGGTCTGGGCTCTGGCGCAACATAAGGGTCCCGAGGTCCGAGAGAAATAATGGATGAGGGCAATACTAGTTTTAATTGGATATTTTTGTTTTCACTTTACGAAGGTAGAGTAAACAAGCTCTTTCTGGATAAGCTCACTCCATCGTAAGACTTTGTCTCTGTCATCTCTGACCAAGAGAAACAAACTAACTTACTGATTGACAAAGATTTGATAGGGTCAAATAAAAAAAAAGGTTATAGGTCAGGTTAGCGGGCCCCTAGGTAAAATTAGCTAGGTACAGGCCTCGCGCTAGCTAAATCCGGCACTGAATGTATCGGCTGCACAGTTACTACGCGTTAGGCCAATTGAAATACCGTTTGTGCTCTACGCCGATCTAAATCGATTTAATGCGAAATCGATTCGGTTAGATCGATGATCGGTTAGCGTTTAGTGTTGTAGTTGATTGGTTTATTTTTGTTTTTTGAGGTAAATAGAGCTTGGTGGTTGAAAGTGATCATTTGAAGATGTAGATCGAATGAAGGGGGTTCAGATACAACTATTTATGATCGGACGTAGAAATGTATCTATGAGAGTTCGTGGATATAATATGGATAAATGGAAAAAAATTACAAAAAAAGATACTTGAAGATTGTTTTATTTAAAATATATTTACTTAAATGATAGGCTAACGTTTCGATCTTCGAGATTAAACCACTCTTGCCCTAGCCGATTCCTGTGGATGGGTAAACATCTGTTAGGTATTCCAAATTCCGTGCTACGGAATGCACGTTATGCTGTTGGTCCCGGATGTCGTTTGCAAATCTTTGCCAGTCGATACTGGTAAAAAATCTTGACAAACAGAAACCAGTAAATCTGACACCAGTCTTGCCAAGGATTATTGCGTTACGCACTGTCTGGGTTAGAGAGGTGAAGCTCAATTTAAATTTCAGTACGTATACGTACGTTTATTGAGAACAGGGTTGGACTAGTCACTACCAGAGTACGTCTTTTCTCTATGAATATGTAGTGGCATCAATGCCGTCACAAAAAAAGTAACCAAGAAAAATTTATTTTTGGCAATAAAAAGAAACGTAACGCCATCTATCTCACTAGCAACGAACTACTAGCGAAATCCTGCATCGCAGTTTCAGTTTTCCTTGCGATATGAATAGATACAACAGTCCGACTTTCAACTAACGTGCAGTTTCCGCGTCCGCGTCCGGTCGCAGGATCCTCCCTTTGCAATGGAGATTTGCGGGACTTTACTCTCTGTTCCGCGTACCTCTATAAACATATCTAAGAAAGAACTAATTACACCTTACTAGGCAGAATACTGCGGCTCAAATAGAGCGTCAGAACCAGAAGTCAAGGCCGCAAGGGTGTGATTAGTAGAACGTGTTCGCCTAACAGACTTATGAGGATTATCTTGTAAGGAGTGTTAGTGGTTTCCTTAGCAGCCAGACTGTGTGGGGGCGTTAATAGGATTCAGAGGTTGCCAAATGTGACCAGATAAATACACTAAAAAAGAACCTAAGTATTCCTTTTATTACTTTCAAAGAGTGTAATTTTTTAAATTAGCATTAGTTTCAAACTTTTGCAGAGTGAAAATATTAAGTCCAAGTCATTAATAAGGAAGCAGACCTTGCTTTTTCTTATTTTTGGTGTTGATACTCATTTAATGGACTAAGAGCCTGCGACGATCAGACATGCGGTAATTTATAAAACGATCGATATTATCATTGCTCTCAATTGAGGCGTTTAGGAGAGAGTCTTTATTGGTGAAGTACGTTGCGAAATTGGGATTGCGTTGCAGATTAAAGATAACACTAAACTTAACTGATAAACGTTGTAGTTTCGTTAGAACGGCAGTTTCTGCTAACTGTCATAATATACCTGAACGTATATTTTGGTGGACTTTATTATAATAGAGCAAGAGCCCGCGACGATCAGACGTACGGTAATTTATAAAACCGGAAAGTTTATCTGTGTCCCTAATACAAGTATGAACGATCCCCGACAATGAAGTTTGGATCATGGTACTTTGGCTGTTTATGTTGGTTTGCCTGAATTGGACACGTTACGTATTAGGGACTAACGCAGAGAAACTTTCAAGTTTTAAAAATTAACGTACGTCTGATCGTCGCGGGCTCTTGCTCTATTAATATAGTCCGCCAAAACATACGTGCAGGTACATTATGATAGTTAATTCTAACGTACCTACAATGTTTATCAGATAAGTTTAGTATTATCTTTCCTCTACAACGCAATCCTAATTTCGCAACGTACTTCACCAATAAAGACTCTCCTCAATGCATCAATTGAGAGCAATGATAATATCGAACCGATACTTCGATAATTAAACTAAGTGCGGTCCATTGAGGAATGTTTGAAGAAATTCGATGTATTGATCCGTTGTGGATTAAGCATGTTATCTTGATCTTAGCTTCAGTTTGCGTGATGCCAAACATGGAAGATAAAATGATGATTAGGTAATTGAAAACTGGGTAAGAATTTTTCTGATTGATGAAAAATTGAGTGTTTGTGATTTTTTCCACGAAAAATTGGTTAATTTAGCGTGAATTTTGTTTAGTTAGCAATTTTATGGAGAAAGTCAAATCAGCTATTTATTTATTTTTTTCTAGTTTTTCGAACATAAATACGCTGAACACCTGCTTCGTTCCATATCTACCTATTTCAGAGATAAAAAAATGAGACCATTCATAAGAAATGTTAGACATGATTACACATAAATAATTTCTAATTTAATGAAAAGTCTCCCCGTTTAGCTAAAACGGTTTTTTATTAATTAGAAACCTAACCTCTCTTCTAACTCGGAACCCATGAAAGCGCAGTCTGTAATAATCATTTCACATTAAAAACTGGAAACAGAAATTTCACTAAAGATAACATCTTAAAAAAAAAAACAGTTACGCGTAACGGATATAAACCCGATAATTACGACACACAGTTTTTTTGCACTACACTGTATTTTTAAAACCGTTCGATACAGACCCGGAATAGAGGCTCGACAGTGCACTGCTGCAATGCATTTTGCGTCACCCAGCGTTACGAACATTAAATTGTTGCGTAACTCGTTTAGCTCATTTGCTGGTTAAATACTCTTATGTAAGTGATATTCTTTGTTTAATTAATTTGTTGAACAACATAATATTGAATACTTAAATATAAATTTATATAAAGAACAAACTATATATACCTAAACTTAAAATAGAAAAAAAAAACTCCTAACTAAAATATGGCATCAAAAAATTCCTCCCCATCGCTATCGACTGGAAGTGAGCCCAAAAGACTGGCTGCATTGCCACGTTGTATGGCAATGCTTATCCTCTGTCCAAGGTAAAAGCCAGCTTTTGTTTAGTACATGTCTTTTTTGGGGTTTCGCGCTCTTTAATTTTTGCAAATACTTAATTGTGTTGACTATTTCAGACTTTGCATAGGTGTGCATTTTAAGTAGATACTTACTGCCATGGATGCCGGGCGTTGAGAACTTTTCTTGGGATGGGTATAAAATGTGAAACTCGCGTCAGGACACGTGACCTGATCGAAAATTCGTAAGTCGTCAGGACACGTGACCTGTTCGAAAATTCGTAAGTCGGATGATTCAAAAATGCACAACGTTAATGTTCAAGTTTTCACTTCGGCCGGCACTCCCGGAGTGCAACCCGTTTTTTTAAAGGAGCCGCATTTATACAATGTATCACGTTAAATAAAATCTAGATGTCTGTCGACCACATGTTCTCATTGTTCCACTACATGACCTCACCGGTTTCCAAATCCAGCCATAAAATGAAAACCAGTTTTATATTGTTGCTCCTCACAGGTATTGCCCAACAAGGATGTTTGTAAGAGGCGGTTTATTGCCCACGCGTGGGTGTGGGCTGGCGTGTTACTCAAGCGACAGATCTAGACTTTTGTTAGGCTAACCTTGAGACAGATTTGGCTGATCCATTAGATCAGGCCCGTCTAAGCCATATTCGGTTCTCTTTGTCAGTACCATTACACACACACAAATAAACAGGATCAGAATTAGCGTTTATTTGTGAAACATAGATTTTTACATTTAAAAGATCTTAGATTAGGTATTATAAGTGCGCTATGTTTTGCTGTGAAGGCGTACAAATATTGAAAGAAAACAAAAAATCGTACGAAGAAAACAAAAAATTAAACTCTTACATGAGAAAAAGAACTATAACCTTATAAATAATTAAAAAGAACTTAATAAAGAACAGTCTTAAAAATCTCAAAAACAGTCTTTAAAATTACATTTAAGTATTACTAGGTATTTACCGCTTAAGAAATATTAAAAATTATTATCATTCATAAAATCTTCAACGGAATAATAACATTTTTCCATTAGTGAGTAGAGAATCTTTTTGAATTTAATTAAGGGCAAATATTTAATGTTATCAGGTATTTTGTCAGGAGTTGCTGAGTCAATGATGAATGCACATATATGGTTTACAGGGCTTGCGCTCTTTATAATTTGGCGCACGGTTTCTATGCACCCTTTGCACGCCTATGTACAGACAGCCCTGATGATAACTGCAGGACGCACCAAAAATCTGGCGTGTTGGTGATTGAATAAACTGGTCCTTTGAGATTATGTAGTAAAGTAATAATTGGGCATGAGATTCGATTCCCGGGTCAAAGAAAAGTGTAAATCAGGTTTTCCATCTGAAATTTCTATTGGTGATTAATGGTAATACTTGTAGATTCGTTTGCCATTACTTTGCATGTGACTGAAACTTAAAAATGTGGGTGTAAGCAGTATATATGTACCTATTATTCTACCTTAAACTTTGGGGACTGCAAGCGCGATGTCATAATTATTATTGATGACAGATTGGCTCTAAAGTTAAATGACTAATAATAACAATAATAACGGGGCCTCTGCGAGTTGGTTTCGGCCCCTCGTACGCCTACCAAAGGACCGGGTCTCTAGAGACCCGAGAAAGAAACATAAAAAAATTATAATAAATCTTTATTCAGAATCTCAAAAGGCAATATACAATAAGAATCTAAAATTAACAATGTAGGTATAACCAATGACGTATTATATATAGACACGTCATAAACCAACATCGCGGCGCTTAAAAACGGCGAAAATACTGATAGCTACTAATACGCATGAAGAAAGGGAAAGAAAATATGTCACCGTACGGCGGGATGCCTGTTGCTAGACGGAGATAAATATACATCTTCAGTTACGTCACAGGATAAGTAATAGTCAAATTGACATCAAAACAAACGTAGTGTCGCGCGACAGGTTGGTGCGTAACTAAACGCGATGTGGCCAATTGGCTTCATTTCTTGTTGTCATTTTAGAGTGCGGACAACGTATCTATAGTTTTATATATCATTGGGTATAACAATGTAAGATGCCTGTACTAGGATATAATCATGTATCACAGACAATGACGGATTATTATCTACACTAAGAGCGGATTTCACCAATTAAACTGATCGCGATCAAGCTGCGTTCAAGAGTTGTCAGTGTCAATATTCCGTAGACAATAATGACACTGACAGCTCGTAAACGTGGTTCATATGTTGATCGCGTTCAGTTTCAGATTGATGAAATCCGCCCTAAATGTTAGCCTTCTATGTTTTTGTTAGTATCTTAGTAGATACGTTGGTATTTAGATAGTTCTACAAGCCTAGTAAACAAATTGATGACCAGTCAAAACTTCAATTTTCTTAATTTCCCGACATCTTTAGTCAATTTGGTCATGTCCGACCGCTATTTATGTAACTTCCCTACATTAAACTTTCATAGTTGAATTTATGCACATCAGCAATTTTTGGAGTGAAATTCTAATGCAAATGAATAAGTGTCTTGAGTTTTTATATAATTATTATATTTGTAACCATAATGACCTTAAGTGTTGGTTAGAAATATAAACTTAAAGATTATGGACCTCAATGCTATAATACCAACATGAATATTAAAAAATAATCGGCGAAGTGCGAGTCGGATTCGCACACGAAGGGTTCCGTACTATAAACCTTAAGTTTTACTATATTTGTTGTTATAGCGGCAATAATACACAATCTGTGAAAATTTCAACTCCCCAACCAACCTATTTCAACCTATTACAGTTCTTAAGATACAGCTCGCTGACAGACTGACGGACTGATAGACAGCGTACGCTTAGTAATAGGGTTCCGTTGGTTACCCTTTGGGTACGGAACCCTAAAAACACAGGTTACTTCGTTCGTTTGCTTTTTGTGCTTAAATGCTTCAGACAATGCACATCAGTGTTGCTCCTTAAATTTAAAACTCTTTATTTAATCATTAGGTATTGGTTGGCTCGGCTTTGACCATCACCTGATGGTAAGAGATGATTTGGTCGATAATGGAGCACGCTTGCCTTGAGGTAACCTATTTACTCTTGACTTAGGGTTGATTTTAACAAGTTTACAGCTGGCAGTGTCATTATTTTTTGTGGAATATTGACGCTAATAGCTCTTGAACGCGATCAGTTTATCGCGATCAGTTTATTTTGTGAAATCCGCTATTAAAGACCCCCAGCACAAGCCAGTCAGAGGAAAAATGCGAAAAATCCAAAATCTCCACACATTTTTGACATATTGCGACTGAGACACGACTGCGAACGTTGTTTCATTAAAATTCGCTGAAGTCTTCAGATTAGTTCAGAAGAAGGCTCTCCCTTCTAACTGATCCCTAGTTCCTACCCCTAGTAGGTATTCCTCCTGATTAACTGCTAGAATAATGACAGGTCATAAAAAAACAGGTCGAAAGAATCTGGCATTGTCTGACTGGTTGCATCACTACTGTTCTGAAAAAAAAAAAAAAACTCGAGTGTGCACAACCAATTCGAATGAGCTAAAAAGTCTTCATACCTAATAAGTCTTATCAGCTAGTCTATTCTGTAAATAACCATTTCGATATCGACTTCACCTGAGTGACTAAGCTTACAAAGTGAACTTTATTTCACACATCATAAGGTCTTATATTTATACGAATTTGAAACTCACCTCGGATTCCGCTGTCGAGACACGAAAATGTTGTTACAGAATAGCACTGCTGAAAATACTCAAATTCTAAATCCAGAACAACCTTAGGACCTAATCTGAAGCCAGCGATCTAGAATTATAGACTAGACTGCAAGCTAACCGCATGGCGTGACCCCAGTGACGTAGCCACACGTCACAAAGGTCAATCACCTCACACGGACGCAGAGTAGGCATTTTGTAGCAATTCGCGCGTTTTGTACCGACGCCATCTTGGTTCGGTATTTAAAATGAGTAATAATAATAAATAATAAAAATCTTTATTCATACAAAAACCTTTGACATTGCTTAGAACTAGGATACATTAACTTGGTTAACTAAAGGTCATACGGATAAGGTAAACCCTGACTCCCAAACTAGGTGATCCTGTGACTTGGGAGTCAGTGATTCTGCTGTCGCTGTGGCACCAAAAACCTTTTATGTTGTGTTCAAACATTACAGAAAATAGTTATTGACAATGCAGGGTACAAGATAATTATGGGTTTTATAAATTAACAATAAGGAAATTTTGGGGTTATTGTATTCGAATTTTGAGGTATATTATGTGTGTGTATGATAATAGGTTATAATTATGTAAAAGAGTGACGTTGTGTATGGTAGAATGAGAGTATGTCTGTAATGGTGTGTGTGTAAAGGTGTCTGTAGTAGTGTTAAGCGTCTACGTAAGGGTGTACTTATGCATTAGAGATTGTGTAGTATATGTGCTGAATGTACTGGTTTTTATTTCATTGTTCTATTGCTGGACTTGCAGGAGTTCCTCTGTTCGAGTGTAGTCTTGATCCTGTAGCCAACTTTGTACAGTAACCTTAACTTGGTGGTGATTCAACCCAGCTATCTGAATCGTTTTACATATATTTTTGTAAATTAGGGTACTTAAAACGTAAAACTGACGCCTAGCGAATGCAGTTTTGTGACGGATTGTCGGACACACATTTTTTGCTTTGCGCTTTGTAGGATCTGGTGGGGGTATTTGTTCATGTTTTCTGAGAGTGGCTCGAAGGACAAAGAGCTGTCTCACAGTAAGAACTTTGCAGTCCGCATATAATTCAGTAGTAGGAAATCTGAATGGTCTGCCAAGCATCACCTTAAGGACAGCTCTCTGTGCCCGCTCTACGACAATAAACTTTGTTTTAGCTGCCCCTCCCCATACCGGGATGCAGTAGGTGATAACGGACTGGCAGAGTGCTAGATAAACCATTTTTAGGATGTTAGAATCTGCACAATGTCTCAGACTTTTAAATATATAGATAAGTCTTCTGACATTTGAAGCAGTGTTATCTATTTGGTTATACCATTTCAGTCCGTCATCAATCACTACACCCAGGTACTTCGTGTGATTAAGTCGGGTAAGCGTTTCACATGTGCAAGTACTGGGATCAGAGCAAGTATGGGCCGTGATAAGAAAATCTGGTGGAGCCTTATTCCTATAATTAATGAAGAAGGGAACGAAGTTTGTTTTGGCCACGTTTAGGGTAAGAAGGTTATGTAATAGCCAATTCATAACAGTTTTTAAGGACTGCTCCGCAATATTCTTCACCTCACTCCAAGTATTACCGTAGACCACAATTGCGGTGTCGTCGGCATAGGTGAAAATTTGTGATTTATGTAGAGGCAGCGTGCATAGGTCATTGATGTAAATTTGGAAAAGTGTGGGTCCAAGCACGCTGCCTTGCGGGACTCCGTATGTGATAGTTTCTTCGTCACTGAGGCATGAGTTGATTTTAACAGCCATTTTTCGGTTTTGAAGATAATCCTTAAAGAGTTCAAGAGGTTTGCCACGGATACCTATACTTTCTAGTTTGTTAAGAAGGGTGGGAACAGAAACCGTGTCGAACGCCTTTTTTAGATCCACGAAAATACTTAGGCATTTATGCTTTGCGTCTAGTTTTTTTGATACAAACTCAGTTAGTTCGATAACTGCATCTTCAGTTGAAATTCCTTTTTTAAATCCAAACTGGTTGGGTGCTATAAATTTGTATCTGTTTAGATAATTTACTAGTCTGCCGTTTATTAACTTTTCCATAACTTTAGAGAGAGCCGAGAGCACTGATATGGGTCGATAATTGTTGACACAGTCTCTGGCCCCACTCTTGTGTATCGGATGGACTAGGGCCCTCTTGAAAGGTTCTGGGAATACTCCCTTCCGGATAGAGATGTTAATGATATGCGTTATTGGAGGAACAAGGGCATTTCGACACACCTTCAGCAGAGTAGGCGGTATCCCATCCCAGCCAGTAGCACTATCTTGCCTAAGGTTTATAATGGTGGACTCTACCTCTGATTCATCCACTTCAAGAAAAACAAAGGAATTATTAGGAGTTTTCTGCATGATGGGCTGTTGCGAGGGTGCAGTGATTTTGGAGGCTAACTCAGCTCCAACTGTGGCAAAGAAATGACAAGCCATGTTAGCTGCAGACTTTGGATCAGGTTTGGTATTCAGCAGTTCTGTAGGTGGTGCACATAACTTTTTTGTGTTTGTGATGTCTTTTATTTTATTCCAAAGTGCTTTGGGATTGTGTTTAGCTTTATTTAGTTCGTGTTTGTCATGTAACGTTTTAAATTTTCTAAGAAGCCCATTGCAATAGTTACGGTACCTTTTATAAGTAATTTGTAGGATTAAGTTATCAGGTGACTTTTGGGCTTTTTTGTGGAGTTTGTCGCGGTGGCGAATACACCTCAGTAAACCGGGGGTGATCCATGGTTTCAGGTGTCGGTTTCTTTTGGGAACATTAATTACTTTTGTGTGCAAATTAATTATGTTTTGAATTGTGTTTATTAGAGTGGTGGAAGCATCGTTAGGGTCATCTGTACTTATTACTTGTGAAAAATCTTGTTTTTCAATATCTGTTTTGACACTTGGGAAGTCTGTCCTAGGAATTTTATAGGCCGGGAGGGGTTGTTTTACCGGTTTTGTGTCGTCAATGTTAACAAGTAGTGGAAGGTGGTCAGTGATGTGGGAATCTAAGATAATTACAGTTGTAGTTTTATTACTTTTTAAGATAACATGGTCAATACAGGAGTTTATTCTTGTTGGAAGAGAATGTGCTGGTAATAAGCCATGAGTAGCATTGAGGGTTAAATAGCTGGCGGCACGTTCATCCATATTGGAGGGTGTGATATCTATATTGACGTCACCAATAAGACAAACATTTTTGTATTTGTTAAAGGTAGTAAATACGGTGTCTAGACTATGTAAAAAGAGCTCAAACTCTTGTCTCGTATTGTATGAGGGGGATCGGTAGATGGCAATGATAGCTAGCTCGTTGTTAATTTGGCAGGTAAGACAATTTCCATTTATGAAGTCAGGTTCGCTAATAGTACATTGGATATGATTTTTAATATATAAGACAACGCCCTCATTTTGATTTCCTGTTTGCTTTGTAAAGTGAGAATTATAGCCCTCCAATATGGGTAAGTCTGTGATTTTGCTCAGCCAACATTCACTCAGTACAAGCACATCACAGTTTATTTTAATCATTGATAACAATGTTAATAATTGATCAAAATTCTTTTTTATGCTTCGTATATTGATATGTAGAATATTAGTAGATCTGTTATGACCATTAAGAAACTTGTTGCAATCAACCGGAGAACATGAGTAGGAATTCGCGACTTCAATGTCATCTAGGTCAGTGATAATGTTTTCAACTAAATTAGCCATTTGTGGAATAAGTAAAAACCTAATGTTGTTGAGTACCGTAATAAATAGAAATGAAGTAGGCACAAGCGTCTACGAACGGATGAGCTTTTAAATATTTTATGATTGTAATAAGCAATAGTGTGGTGGTGATGTTTTGATGGAATTTGTGTGTGTGTGGATTGCGAATGGTATGTATGGTGAATGGTATGTTTGGATGAAATTTGTGTGTGTTTGGATTGCGAATGTTTAAGTGTGTGTCGTTTAGTACCGTGAGTATTTAAATATTTCCTTATTAAAAACATTACATAAAGAATTAAATCATGCAGTATAAAAAGAGAAATGTTGTACATTTTAAAAGATAAAAATTGGCGATAGAAGAAGAATACTGTTACTGATGCGAGTGATAGTCATTTATTTTCTTGCAGCTCCTGTAGAGTAGTTTCCGATTTTATAAGTATTTGTTTATGTCCTAGTTGTTTGCGTAGGAAGATGTTTCCATTGGTAGACCAACAAAACTTGTAGTCATATTGTTTAGCGAACTGCCTTGCCATGTAAAAAAGTTTCTTTGCGGATAGGGTCAGATGCTCGTCAACAAATACGGGTTGTTTTTGTCCTGGGAGTCCTATCAGTTGCGAATTAAGCTTGCAGTCTTTGTTTGGATTGTTATTATTAAATGTACGAATACGGGAGATCAATTCAGTCTTCAATTTCACACTCGTAAACTCTGCAACAATTGATTTGTTGGGCGAGTTGCCTGGGACACGATATATGTCTCGAATACTGGCTGAAGGTATTGGAAAATTGACAGTGTTTCCAATATTCGTTAGAATTTTTGAAAGATCTGCAGTCGACTCATGTTGCTGTAAGGGAATGTTACGAACCTCAACAGTCGAGGATCGCGACTTATGCTGAAGATCTCTTACGGTTCTTTCCAGGGATTCCGCATATTTCTTATATTCTCTGCACTCTTTCTGCAGCATGTTTACTTGTTTCTTCATATCATCGTAAAATTCACTGGTGGTAGTGATAGATTTCTCGATCTCTTCGTTTGTCTTTTGAATCTGTAGATTTTGTATTTTCAATTCTGCCACGTCAGAAACGAGTTTTGTGACTAGCGCTGTCTGTTCTGCCAGCATCCTCGATACAGCGTCATCATGGTCGCGCTTCCATGACGTCAACATTTGCTTGATTTCAAGTTTAAATTCTTCTAATTGGTCAATCGAAGAGTCGTCCAGCCTCGGGCGCTTATAACGAGCGCCAGTGTTGATGAATTCAGGGTCATTCACCGCCTGGGTTATGTCCGGGACAGACTGCGATTGATCCGTCGCCATAGCCATAGGACTTTTTGTTGTTTTATTGGGCGGAGAACGCTGCACGAGCGCCATAATGTTATTAATTTATTAACTTTTAAAGTATAAGGCGCTCGACGGCACGACGGCACGAGCAGGTGACTCACGTAGCAGATAGACGTCTCGTAGCACTTGACCGTAGCGCGTAGCAGGTGAATCCGCGTAGCAAGTAAAGGCGATAGTGCGCGTAGCACAGTGACGTCGCCGCGCGTCGTAGCCGATACCGCTTCGTATGGTCCGCTAGTTCCGCAGCTAATCACAATGTTCGTATGGCTCAGTGGAGACAGGGACGATACTCGACTACTCCGAACGCGCGCGGCCGGCAGCTCGAATCTCGCCAATCACCAAAAACAGCCGAAACAAATTTTAATGTCAGATTCACAGAATTAGCATGTCCCTTTCTAGACACGCCCCGAAGGCGTTAACAGTCCATATAAGCACTTAAGGAAAGACAGAGAATTAAAATTACACTTGACCACCAATCAGGCACTAGTATGGAGACCGACTCGAACACGCGTCCGCACTCAAAGACAGCGAATAGCGGAATGCTGTGATTGTTAATTTGTTTTTTTTTTGTTTATGGCTATTTTAGTTATCTGGCCAGTCTTTACCTATGATAGAACAAAGAATACCTACCTAAGGTTGATGAACTGGGTCTAATTAACGCAGTGGTTGAGCGAATTCCTTCAGCTCTAAGCGTAGTGTTTTAATTTCCCATGCAAATTGTTTTTTTGCTTTGGCAGCCCTAGAAGTTGTTCCAGGTGTGAACGCCAACGTGTGATCATTTTTTGCATACTATGTATCCATACACAAAATGGGAGAGATCTTATTGAGGCAGTTTCTCGTGAAACCTCTAAAGCGCAACAATTCGCGCTCTGGTCCTTCAAGCGTGAAGTTTGGAGGCGGTTATCCCAACCATCTTACTAAACATTCAAATTAGAGCCAATTATCCTAGGCAGCTTGCCTACTACACATTTACTTCCTGAAAATGGTGATTCAGAATGTTACTGGAAACTGGGAAATACCTTTTCGTATATTATGACCAAGTCTTTGCAGTAAGAAGTTGGAACACCTCATGAACATAGAGAGTGAACTGAGCAATACTGTCACAAAATCTAATGCTCTGTTGAAATAGAAAGAGAAAGCAACTTACTGGGTGGCCGATGCTACCTATCTCTTTTCAGACATGTTCAGGACTCATTCGCACCTGGGTCGGAGGCGCTTCTCCGGCAAGAGCCGGTCCTCAATGCCTGCAAGACAGGCTCGGGTGAAGGCCCGCTCCTCCATAACCACTTTGCGGATAACCTCCTCAAGTTGGTCGCCCAGTAAAAGTCATAGAAAAACTACTACAACTAGACGCACGATCACTTCATCTCTCTCACATTGTCTGCTGACCATATTCCTTCCATCCTTGAATAAGCCAACCATTATCTGTGACGTCTATGGTTGGAACACATCAACGTTAATTCTTAGCGACGCGACACTATAAACTTCTTGCAATACCATAAACCGCATAACCATACCGCTAATGTATCCCAAGCCTTACAACAAAGAGAATTTATTCTTTTTTACACGTACTTTTAATTATGTATTAAGGCTAGTTCTCACATTAGCTATGATCTACCATAAATGTGTGGGTAACATGCAATGGCCCACTTTCTTTTTTTTTATTTGGTCATTTATTTATTACGGCCGCGATCATTTTTTTGTTATATTCTGTTATTGTTCTGTTCAAGGTTGAAAGTTTAGATGCATTTTGTGTTAAATGTTAAGTGTATTATGTGCCCTTTCCTATTCAATTAAATAATTTCATTTAAAGCTAGTACCTATGTAATTTCTTTCTGTGGGCATAAGGACTTTTCCCATATATTTTGAGGTTGACTTACAATATAATCCGGTGCTGAAACACTGCTATTCAGCTGCACCTTGCTTGGGGAAACTGCCTATCTGTGAGTCTTAAAAGGCCACTTTTGTAGAATCATAGCTAGAATCATTATGCTAACCACACAACAATCTGTCAAATTTCATTTAAATCCGCTAACGCATTTATGTTTTAGGTTGATTGGGAAAATTTGACAGTGACGGGTAGCGTAGTTATTGTGCTTTCTGACTCTGCTAAAGTGGTATTGATGGTTTAGAACCGCTGACCTCCAAACTGGGTAACAACCCTTGGCTAGGCTGGTGTCAGATTTTCAGAGTACCCGTAACCGGAATCAAAAGCTTAACGTGATTTCCGAGGCACGTTAGTTTCGGATGATCACCCATCCACAGACTGACCTCGGCAAGCCTTGTTTAACCTGAAAAATCGACCCGTGCTACTGTTATTAATTAGTTAGCCTGGGCCCCAATTCTGCTAATTTAAGAATGGCTCAATTGAATATCAATTGGATCTCAGTAGCAGTTTTAACTAAATTTGGTATTCCGCTACTAATTTAAGACCAATGGTTTTCCATTGACATTCCATTGAACTGCTATTGGAATATTTGCTAGTCTGCTCTTCAATCGTGTTACAATTGTAAATCGATTGTGGACTTTATCGGTATTCTACTCTTATTTGACATTTATATCAATGGACACTCAATTGAATCTGAGTGTCAATTTTACGATTGAAGTACGATTGTGCAACAATAGATAATCTTAGGATTTTACAAGCCACTCAATGAAAAATATTAAAAAAAATACTGAAAAGATGCTGCGGTTATTGTTACGATGGCGTATTCTAGCATTAGCTAATGCGCAAGATGGCCGTCGGCATCGTCATCTTTTGGCTCAGCGCCGTAAAAAGCGGGCCTCGATGAGGGCAACGGTGGATGCCGTGGAAGATTTACCCAATGCGGAATTTCGCGTTGGAAAAGTGGAAGTGAGAGCCCTGACAATTATTATAGGCATGGAATGGAAAGGAGAGAGGAGAGAGGCCATTGCTCTCCTGTCTTTTGGACGCAGTCTGACGATATGCTGTTAAGAACTCCGGCGCACTCTTGCCAAAGCCTTTTCGACAGACTGCGCCCTTCTTTGGACCGTGAGCAGCGTCCAAGGGCTAGCTCCTGCTGCCCTTCTAAATACTCTATCAGAGCTTCAATTTGTTGGACGCTCATATTATTAGCCTAAAATATAGAAGAAAACAGTTAATATGCTGTAATATTACAGCGCAGTATACAATACTCATACAATAACACTTTACAAAAAAATACAACCGACTTCCAAAAAAAACACTACACAGTAAAAAATTACTTTAATTTCGGAAGTCGGTGTTTTTGTTAGTTTCTTCGTATTTTGACACCGACTTCCGAAATTAACGTTATTTTTAGTATGTCCTGTTTTTTTTTGGAAGTCTGATGTATTTTTTTGTAAAAAGTTTTTTATTTTTCACTTTTAGTGGTAGGTTACCCCACACCTAACAACACCATGCAAAATCCCAGAAAAGCAAAATACGCAATTTCGATTACTTAGAGACGAAGAGTAGACGAATTCCAGCTATTTCGATTTAAAATCCAAAGTTCGTACCTAGCCACCGTATTTGAAATAAACTCTTTCTAACATCGTTAAAGTCATGTTTTATCGACAAGGCGATTCATTGCAGACAATTTAGTTCGTAATTGAATCACAGAAATGGATAAATCGTATATTTAAATCAAACCAATAGTTCATTCATTTTCTTGGTAGATTTTGAATGGCAACACCTATAACTGTTCAACTGAGAGTCAATTACAATTACACTACGATTCCATTGCGACTCTATTGAGCTTACATACAAGTTTTTGCAGAATACCAAATCTGTTCTAATCGTAATGGAGTCGTGATTGACTCTCAATTGAATATCAATAGCATGTGAGTTAAATAAAATTAGCAGAATTGGGCCCCAGGAGTCTTGCCTTGAGCTAGCAGACCTAAGGACCTTACTTAAAATAAAGTTGTTTTTTTATGAATAGGTTAGGTATTAAAATTAGAGGAGCTCGTTGCTTAATAATAACAGCCGCATGGGTCGATCTTGAAGGTTAAGCAACGCTTACCAAGGTGGATCCTGTGGATGGGTGACCATCTTAAGATACCGAGTTTCGTCCGTGCCTCGGAAAGCACGGCCGTTAGTTCCGGCTGTCATTTGAAGATCATTGGCAGTCGTTACGAATTATCAGAAGCCAGAAAATCTGACACCAGTCTTACCAAGAAGTACCGTGTTACCCAGTTAATGGGTTGTGGAGGTCTAGTAGGCAGCCGCTCCACGTATAATACTGGTATTCAGCTAAATCTGGTTTGACTGGAAGCCGACCCCAATATAGTTGGGAATCAGCCAGGCAAATGATGATGAGTTTAGGTATTAAAAGTTGAGAAAGAAGGCAAGGGAAGGGAGGATAGGGTTGAGCGATTTCAGGCTTACAATAGTAATTGTGTAGCTTAGTTAATCTTTAAAATATCTACATCCAAATCATGATTGACAACATACGAAATCACAATACGATGCTTCACGAAGCGCAAACGCAAACAATAGTGGTTTCAACTTCAACTGCGCCGGCGCAGGGCAGTTCGCGGAACGACCGGCTGATGCGGAAATAAACCGTGGGATTTGGAGAAAAAAATGTTTGAGAGAGGAGTTTATGAAATATTCTTGTTGTGAATGAGATTTTATGTTTAGATGTGTGTTATGTTGGTGAGGCGTTACCTCAATGGGGACTGACTTAAAATACGTTACCTCAATGGGGTCTGACTTAAAATACGTTACCTCAATGGGGACCGACTTAAAATATTAGTGAACGATGATTTTCAACGAGAGAGAAGAAAGATTTTTTTTTTCGTGTAAGAAAAAATCGGTTCAGCCAAACATATGGGTCGAACTGAGACCTCCTTTTTTTAAGTTGGTTAAAAAAGACATGCATCATAATATATAAATGGTAAAACTAGCACTAGAAATGCTAGACTGTACCCTCCACTCTACCTCTAGTGTTGCAAATTCGGAACTTCAATCTTATAAATACTTCATTGACGCCAGGGTGGTCTCATGCACGCAAAGGTGACATTTTTTTTTCAATCCTCCATGATGTCATTTGAATCTTGAGTGTTTTACTCATTTCAACGTTTGCATTACTATTATTATCTTACATTATATATTATTATCTCAGTCGTAATCTTTCAAAAAAGCTGTAGTAACCTATTTAAAAATTAGTAGAATTGGCCCTCTGGAGTCGGTAGGTTTCTTTTCTTCCTAATGCAAATGGCCGATCTTCCTGGGTACAGCTACAGTCACGGTCGGCGGTCGGCTTTCCTTATAGGATCAGTCACGGACTCGTTAGCAAACTCACGAGGCTATCTTCGTCTATGGTTTAGAAAGTTACTGTCATTAATTTGAATACGTAATGTAGGTAGGTGTCCTTTGGGAAAATCAGTGTTATCGTTGTATTCAAATATTGTATTCACTGTATATTCAGCTTCAATTGAAGAACAAGATCATCATCATCATCTGCCTAGCCTTTTCCCAACTGTATTGGGGTCGGCTTCCAGTCAAACCGGATTTAGCTGAATCCTTTTATTATTTATAAAATATTTATGAAAACAAGCTTACCGGGCAAACGTCGACCTATTGTCAGACCTACCAAATATTATACACATTTTTTATAAAAGTTGGTCAAGCACACACACATTGTGACACGGTATTTTTATATGTTATCGCTGACATATCTACTGTACTAACGATTAGGTGATGAGTTTTTTAAATCGCTATTTAGCCCACAAGAGGAGTAGTTTCCTGGAAGAGTCTAGCTATTACATTTTCTGTCTCAATACATCGCCAACTCTTGGTATCGTCGACTGGGCGCATTACTACTATGACTATAAAAAAATCTTCCTATTCCAGCTGTCGGTGGCTGAGGTGGAACTGCGAGCGGCTGCCGAGGAGCGTGACAAGCTGCTCAACGACGCCAACTACAGCAGTCTGCAGAACGACGAGGCCGTCACCAAGGCGCGCCAGGAGAGGGACGAGGCCATGGAGAGGAAGAAGGCTGCTGAGGTAAGGACCTTCACACTATCTACATAACTATCTCTAGAACAGAACCTTGGAGTTCATCCAGGAATGGTGTCCAAGATTGTGCACGTATGGTCCCACAAGGCGTCTAAAATTTCGGGCCTCACTTGACGTCGCAGCCTGCAGCACAACGACACTATCACCAACACACAGCAGAAGAGGGACAATGACTTGAACGTTTTCATCTCTTAAAGCACAAAATCTTGATTATTATTGCTGCGACATCTAAAGTAGACAGGATAATGTAGTCGGCAAGAAACGCACGCTTTTTTGTTGATTACTAGATAAAGTAAGGGCTAGTTTCACCGCAATTACGCTTATACTCCTGATAGCTTACTTATCTGTTAATTTCCATCAAATTCTGAACCATTTATGAATTTATATTAGGTATTCAGCATCATGAGATTTAATTATCTGTTAATTTCCATCAAATTCTGAACCATTTATGAATTTATATTAGGTATTCAGCATCATGAGATTTAATTAGAATTTTAAACAAGCAAGCAGAATAAAAAGTAATCCTAGTAAATGAGAAGGGGATGTCTCCTTTGATCTTCTCTCTACACACAAATAGTAATAGTACTACAGGCTTTATCTCCAAATGAGACAAATATTTAAAGTTTGATCCTGATTTTCCAGGTGGCCCTCGCCAAGACCAGGGTGGAGCTGATGCAGGCCAACAGTCAGCTTTACGAAGCGGTTCGCCAGAAGGTGGACCTTGGACAGCAACTGGAACAATGGCAGGTATGTAGTAAAGAGACAAAGAGCATGACTAAACAATTTCTTGGCAGTTCCATGCAGGTTAGATTAGAACTCCAAATTGTTTCAAATGCTGCTGTTCTTCGTATTCTTTGATAAAAACTATTTTGATCCATCACCCGAGCCCCAGTTTTCTCTCTAAATGATAAAATTGCTAAATACAAATTAAAAAGAAGGCAACCGTTAGGACGTTTTACCAAAAAATCCGTTTCATCTCTTTTATAAAAATGTACTTTCCAAATTCAGTCACAGTCTACAAATTCCTAATCATAAGTACTGGATCTGATGTTTAACTCAAATTAACGTGAAGTCTTTAAAACCTTTTTTAAGAGGCTTAACTAATTTGAGTAGTCTTTAAAATATCATCCAAATAAATGTTAGTGGTGAAACCAAATTTAATAGCGCGGTGTTGCTTTTCAAGTTTAAGGTCAAAAGTTGCGTTCAAGTACCTACTATAACGGGATATTGGAATTGCTTGAACATTTATTTGGTCACGAAACCAGATGGGAATTCTATCTTTTTTCCCAGTGACTGGGCTGTTGAGGTAGGTTAAGCACTACACTAGAATTCAGCTGCAATTAGACTGGAAGCCAACCCTAATATGTCTAAGTAGGAGACGGCTTGGCAGGTTGACACAGGATCCGTCACAGTTGTTTTTTGCGAGACTCTAACTGAATCAATTTATTTTAAAAAACCTTTACCCAAAAACTTTTTTGATATTCCAGATGGACATGCAAGAGCTGATCGACGAGCAGATGAAACACAAGCTGACCACGCAAGAGAAGCGAAGGAAGCTCCCCGAACAGCCGCCACCCGCCTCCAGGGCCTCGCGACTCCTTGGATTTTTTCACCGGTGATCTGTTGTACACCACTCTTGGTACGCCTCTATAGAGCCATAGACCACTCTACCATATCAACTCTCTACCTTATCATCATCAAATATTACCATCCATCGACATTACCAGCTGCCTACAGTTTATTTTTAATACTTTTGTACAAAAATCTATCAAAATTGATCGCAGCGACCGCCATCTTGGCTTACCGATTAGACATGGCCGCAATCACAGAGTTTTTAGGTTATTTTTTAATTTTATTTTATAAACCGTGTGATGTTTACACTATCGCAGTGATAGTTAGTTTCCTAGTTAGGTTGTTCATAGTTAGTTTACGTTTAATTTTTAATGATTTATTGTGTCTTTTTAGTTTTTCACTGTAAAATGGCTGGTAAGATTTAGCATTTGGGCATTCTTATTACCCGGTAGGGCGGATTTAGTACAACAGATAGGTTTATTTAGCGGACGATTCCAAGAGATTTAACATCTTTGGTCCGTGTCTAACTAACGATACAACTAGCACGATTCGATTTGAAACGAAAATGAAACCTAACCTAAAATTAAGTCATAGTAATCCGCCATCTTAACACGTCAGCCATTTTGAAACTTAACTTACCTACATTGCTTTATTTGTAAATAATGTTTTAATAATTGAGATTACCTTAACTATGTATGTATAGTTGGTACTTTATACGTATAACTTTCACTTCAAGTGAGATGTTTGGTGCACCTAAAGTGTAAAATTAGTTTTACCGCCTGTTTCTACCATGGAGAATACGAATTAGGTAGTTTTGCAATAATTTAATACAAAATATCTTTCCTAGAGACTGAGCATTACCTAAAACCTATTAGGTACCCTCTACCTACACAATAAAACGTTAAAATACTCGGATTGGTTACGCAAGGTCTTGTAAGCCTGAAGGGTTCGAAGCCCGGTTCAGGCGAAATTATAATTGGATTTTTCTATTAGAAAAAATCTTAGTTGATAGTAAGCAAGCTGGAATGATAGTCCAATGGACTATAGGTTGCCCTCAGTAATTTGTGACCAGCAACAATATTTTTTGGTACACAAGGATAAGTTTCGAATAATAGAATCCTGACAGTACTATGGTACCTATGCAATTAAATTGAATAAGCATTTTAAAAGAGATTTGGAAGGGCAGAAGTCGGAATAAAATAGTAGGGTTGCCTTAAAAATAGTAGGGTTTCCTTAAAAATAGTAGAGTTGCCTTAAAAAAAAGGTTTTAAAACGATTATTTAATCTAGTATTACTCAGTCTCTAGTAAATAAGTTTTTAAAACGTGGTAAAACAGGCCTCTAGATATAATAGAAATAGATTGCTAAATAATGAAGAACATTTAATAGCCATATTATTTACATTATCTACTATAATGTTATACAGAATACTGGTAGGCTCCACTTTGACGTCTAATGTTGACATGGACCGGCGAATGTTGATATTGTCTTGGAGTTTATCTACTTACGTCATTGTTAAGTCAAGAAAATTTATTATTTTGATTATAATGGATAGAATTTAACACAAACAACCATTTAGGTACCAGCAAAGTGTGGAATGGACTTCTTGAGATCTTCCCACGGAGCTGTGGCATGGACAGTTTCCAACAAAAATGGAATAGTGTCCTCTTCAAAAAGGTTATCTTTGTCATTAAAAATCATAGGTAGGTATTTTGTCATTTTCTTTTGACAAATTACTTTCAAGATTATTGCGCCACTTCACAGCGGTATTATCGTCCGTCCACTTCATTCTATGACAGGTCTACGAATTTCATACGGCAATTTTATCGCGGCGATTCGACGAGTGAAATTAAGGAATAAAACGTCAACTCGCAGTTATTCACTCGCTTATGGAAGTACAAACACTTTGAATTACACTGAATGAAGTGTAAATGTGACGGCCTACTGGTACCTATAAAATTGCCAAGACAATGCCACGATCTCCGGCCAATGTCGACATTGACCAGTTGTATAAAACAGACGCGAATTTAACATGATCTGGTGGAATTTTTAGAATAATTTTGTGTGTAGCATAATTCACGATTATTAGTAAAATATCACATATTTAAATAAATATATATTTTGAATTGTTTTGCAATAGTAATGTAGTTGGTACTTAATTATTGTTCTGTGCCTTAAAAGTACCTGGCCTTGTAAAGTGCCTTTTCTATAGATATATCAGTTTTATTGTATTCATAATACCGATACAGCCTTAGAAAGTATTCTGGTGGATTTTCACACTGATTTAAAAGAAAACTGTAAGGATGTCTAAACTAAGTTAAATAAAATATATCTAGATTTTAAATACGAAGAAGTCAATTTTAACAAAGAAGTTTGGTCATCGCAACTTTCGTGCTTGGCAGTGCACCTTGCCAAGTCCAATGACAGTTTTCTAAAGATTTAGCTAATAAATAAATGAGGGCAGATTTACCTCCATTACATTAACAGCCAGGAGAATTGAATGAAGCTCTCTGAATAGTGCATTTATGCATAAAATAAATTATCGATGTGTGTAAAATCTTACCACACTTTTGTCAGTAAGAATAGGTTCAGAAAAATGGGCACTGTTATACAAATAATATATAATATTACAATAAAATATTTATATTATACACATGCTCAAGTATCTATAAAGTGGGTGTCTGATAACACAATGCGTTTCTCGAACAGGGTGGTTCTAAAGCTGATTTGCAACGATTTTGACCTCAACAAATTGAAAGAACAATTGAAGTGTTTATTGACGAAGAAAAATGCGTAATAACTCTTCTTCACTCTCTGGATAACAAACAACACCACATACAATTTATGAATGTAAACGTCAAGTTCCAGCTATGAAAATTCCTTAAAACTTCTCTTAAGTGGGTGATAGAGGTACCTAGGAGCAAGTACGCGTACTTATGGCTCGATGACCTTTTCCTCCACACTAATTCTTGTTTTTAAGTACGCGTACTTAGGGTGACACACGAGCGAAAAAGGTCGTCGAGCTATAAGTACGCGAATACGCGTACTTGCTCCTATGGCTATCACCCACTTTACTTATCAAGGCAGTTTACTTAAATAAATGTTTGGCACTTGCGGTAGTATTTTAGAATACAATTCCTTGTTTTGAAAAGCCTTCAAGTAAAGGTAAGATGGTATCATTTAATGAAGTATCTATGCTATGAGACGGTGAAAAAAGTAACTTTCTTCTGTTTTTTCATCTTGGGATAGAAAGCAAAGCGTCAAAATCGTTGCAAATTTAGCCATAGTACAAAGGATACATGAGAAATGTGAAGTTCTTTACCAGTCACCCAATATAATAATAATACTTATATTGCTCACATTTTTATACTCAATATTTTGTTTTCAGTTTATAATAAATAGTGCAAAACATGTTTTTTTATTTAAAAATCTGTCTCTTGTTGTCGAAAACCATGACCACCAAAATTCGACGTATGATTTCACAATAATATGTTTTGCTCTGTTAGAAATGCAAGGTAAAAATAATCATTACAAAAATTATGTTTTGAACTCAATTGAACTTTTATCAAATTAATTAATTGGCTTTGAAATAATATGAACTAATAAAACTATTACCTACCTAATTCGATGTACTTTTCTTAGATTATATAAGAATGGCAAAATACGATACTATTTTTTCATATCACTATTCTTAGTTCCTCAATCATCCGGAAGGGGCGCTGGTGTTATGATACATATTTTTTAAACAGTCTTAATAAATTCCCATTTTTCTATAATCTAGGTATTATTATTATATCAATGCAATAGGGTAATGCAAAAGCAATATAAATAATTGCAAAATGTATTTATATGTATATAGTTGCACGAACAACTTTATACTTTACGTCATTGATATAAGATTTAAAATAAATTTCATCACTTATTCGGAAGAGATATTATTGTACTTAATTTATTTTTAAGACTGAACTAATGATTGAATTATTATACCTATTGATTTTATAAAATGCTGTGTCCGAAATTTTATTTGCCAAACATTTAATAATTTTTGAAATTTTAACAATAATTTTCTGTATTTAATTTTATTTTCTACTTAGCACAAAACACTGTTATGGCGAGTATAACTTCTTAGTCATTCCATTTTTCTATAAATTCTATAGAAATGTTATATTACTTATGGAAACAACATAAACCCTCTATATACATTTTCATTTTTAACATTTAAAATGACTGATTGTTTTCCTATAGAGAGAAAGACAAGAAAAAAATAAATATTCAGTAAAATTGTTTTTGTAAGTAAAATAATATTTCCATTTGAATTATTTTATGTACTATAATACATTATTTTACTACATGAACCAATCCATCGTTTTATTAGTGCAAGTGTACTTAATAAACACATTTTCAAAAGTACTTAAATAATCGTAATTTATAAGATCTTAATAGTGACCAGAAATATCAATATAAATAATTAATTATGTTTATGGAATTAATAAATAAAGAATGAGTTTAAACTGTAATTCATTATTTTATTGCTCTTACCTCTTCCTTTGATGAAAGCATCGCCCATGGCAAAAAAGTAAATACCTATAATATCAGCCTACAATATTTGATTCAGCCCATCTGTCTCGTCTTTAGCCGAGTTCCGTATCATATAGCAGGTTCCCTTGGCGTGCAGTCTCAGCCGCGTTCTGTACCACACAGCGGGTTCTCTTGGCGTGTACTGTCAAGCCGAGGCCCGTACCACACAACGGGTTCCCTTGGCGTGTAGTTCAGCCGGGGTCCGTACCACACAGCGGGTCCCTTGGCGTGTAGTCTTAAGCCGAGTTCCGTACCATACAGACCACACAGCGGCTTCCCTTGGCGTGTAATCTTAAGCCAATGTCCGTACTACACAGCGGGTCATTTAGCGTAAAGTCTTAAGCCGAGGTCCGTCCACACAGCAGGTTCCCTTGGCGTGTAGTCTTAAGCCAAGGTCCGTACCACACAGCGGGTCACTTGGCGTAAAGTCATAAGCCGAGGTCCGTACCACACAGCGGGTTCCCTTGGCGTGTAGTTTTAAGCCGAGGTCCGTACCACACAGCGGGTTCACTTGACGTGTATAGTCTAAAGCCGAGGTCCGTACCACACAGCGGGTCCCTTGGCGTGTAGTCTTAAGCCGAGGTCCGTACCACACAGCGGGTTCCCTTGGCGTGTAGTCTTAAGCCGAGGTCCGTACCACACAGCGGGTTCCCTCGGCGTGTAGTCTTAAGCCAAGGTCCGTACCACACAGCGGGTCACTTAGCGTAAAGTCTTAAGCCGAGGTCCGTACCACACAGCGGGTCCCTTGGCGTGTAGTCTTAAGCCGAGGTCCGTACCACACAGCGGGTTCACCTGGCGTGTAGTCTTAAGCCAAGGTCCGTACCACACAGCGGGTCCCTTGGCGTGTGGTCTTAAGCCGAGGTCCGTACCACACAGCGGGTTCCCTTGGCTTGTAGTCTTAAGCCGACTTCCGTACCACACAGGGGGTGCCCTTGGTGTGTAGGTCGAAGTTTTTACAAGTCCTGTCTGGAGGAAGCTTTTGTTTCTTTTGACACCTCCACAGGCAAGTTCGGTTAAGCAGCAGCATGAGAACCTCCTATATTGTGTAGCCCAAAACTAGCTGTGACAGACAGACAGACACCTGAGTGAACCTATTAGGGTTCCGTTTTTACTGATGTTCGGAACCATAAAAATAACTCTGGTTTGCGCAAGTGAACCAGTGTGTTATGTACGAAATTAATGGAGTTAGTATTTAAATTGCAATTATAAAAAAATAAAATAGTAGATAATGAACCGAGGTGATAAAGCAGTGTCTTATGTAACGAGCGTTATATTGAATCCCGGACGTAATGAAGGATTTGATAGACTCCAGAGCGTAGTGAAAGAGTATGAGTTTAACTCACGAGCGAAGGGAGGGAGTTAATACAACAATCTTGAATGCAGCGAGGGCTTTCAGCTAGCCTAAGACAAAGCTTAGAGACCTTTATCCCAGAGTAGCACGTTCTACCTACGTTTCACACCTATTGCTAGAAAATTGTGCTCAAGCCATGAAGAAAACTGACGCGCGTCGGCCTCCACTTCCAGAACAGGTCACGTCTGACGCTGTGCCTCCGGCCCACCTTTCTTTTAGAATAATTGAAAAAAATGATTTAAGAAGTCTTGATTTAGCCTGCATAAAACCTTCCTTCTGTTTGACAATCAAAACAAAGAATAACATTTATAAAGAAGAAATCACATTTCAAAAGCGCCAAAGATGTCAACTTGAACGTCTTATATTTATTTACAGACAATCATAATCATATAATATTATTTTCTTTTGTTCTATTCCTATATTTTAGTAATCGTTTAACAAAATGCCACCTAAAGAGGAACGGAAACCTAATCAGGTAGAACAGAAGGTGGTGGATCCTGAAGCTGAACTCAGCAATGCCGTGAGAACTGTAAGATGTGTCTTCATCTTCTTCTTTTAACACCCAACCTGTAGAGGACCTATGAAATATCGGCCATTTGGCCGATCTTGAGACCACACAGCCGATATTTCATAGCCACTAAGTGTATATTCTAGCCACTAAGTATACGCAGGAGATTATACCTATATAGTATCCAAGTGTGTGCGCAAACATTCACTGTCTGTTCCTTGGCTCTCTTATTTGCCGTCAACGCGGTACGATCCGAAGGAGATCAGGCGCAGTTCCTATAGCTTGTACCACCAGAACTAAAACTAGGGAAGCAAAAAGAAACCGCAACGCCATGTATCCTACCAGCAGCGATCTACTAACGAAGTCCGTGCAATTTAAACATATATAACAGTTTGAATATCAAAAAGATTACCCACCGGACACAACAATCGTCTGGTAGGAGGATCTTCCCTTTTCAATGGAGGTTTGCAGGACTTAACTCTCTGTTCCGCATACCTGTGTAAGCTTTACGCGTTTTCTGAGGCACAGGTGTGTTACTGTAGCGGTCTATCACCACAACTACGAAAAGACCTCGTTTCCTAAAATACGGGCCACGGATATCAATCTCTAACAGCATCATCATATCTTCTTACCCACAGTATCTGAAACTTGCGCCAGAATGCAGCGTGGAGAAGCGAGCTGGTGGTATACCGCAACTGGCTCCTCAGGAGAAGCAGCTCGACATCCTTACATATGAGCTCAGAGAAACCCTGCTTTGCATCAATGTTAGTGGTCCAAATCTTTAATTATAATTAGATACTTTAGTCAAGGTTAGGTACTTCTGGACCAGCATGCTGCACGCCCTCAACCACATCATCGTTTACAATCGGTGAGATAACTAAGAGGTATGCTGCAGTGTAGGCTTTGAGCAATTTTGCATATTATGCGATACCAATGCTACGTCAAAATTGTGGTATCTACTTATAAAGTTTTTACAGCTTCTTCGAATGGCATGATGCATCTTGTTATGATGTCGAGCATGAATTCTTCTTTACTGATTTAACCAAAACCTGGTTGAACGAGCGTGAATCATTCTTATTATTCACACCGTCAACAGCAATATTTTGTCAGAAACATTCAAGAATAAGTTCCATTGATCAAGAAGAGCAAGATTATTTTCTGTAAGAAACATAACTTAACTTTGAATCCTTTAGTCATACACTATTAATTTTCTCTCTTCTTCTTTTTACTTAAGCCTAGTTCAGTCTGATCTAACTAGGTGTAACGTCCACTTGCAACTAGGTCGCATTGCGGGCCGAGGTATCAATCGATGGCGCCCCCTCCCTCTCCCACAATGGTGTTAAACTTGCATGTGATTTGCTTGCAGGTGGTTACGGGGCCTAAGTGTCGCCTTTGCTCACCTGGCCTTGCTTAGCCTATTCCGCCTAGCCTTTATGTTACCCCCTTATCTCCAGCTCGCCAGAAAGGGACAACATGCTGTCCGTGACAACTACGTGAAGAGCGGGACCCACAAGTCCATCGTGGAGTACGAACAGCTGGAGAGTGAGCTGAGAGACGAGAGAGCGCAGCTAGGCGAGCTGGACTGCCTCAACTATCTCGCGCAGAAAAATGTCATCGAACTGTCCAAGAAAGTTCCAACTGAGGCAGATGTGAGTACTCGAAAACGCAAACTCCTGCCTGTTATCCATTCTCTGACAGCTAAAAAAAATTAGGTAATAAATAGCACAGTGAACAAAATTATCGGTAAATTTGGAATTCCAACTTGAATAAATCTTTGATGAATGTTATTGGGTTTTGAATTTACCTTCTGCTTAAAAGCATGCTTTAACGTTTCCAACTGACTAACCTACTCTTTATTTTCGCATGCATGAAAAGACCTAAGTCAGAATGCATTAACATAGAAAGCTGGTGCCGGATTCTCAGCTCGTCACAAACCGCTATCAAAAAAATCTGATACGAGCTGCGGTTTTTTCGACCGGCGTAGTAAGCACTGGTAAACTGGCACCAGATATCTGGCTATCTACGGGGCTGCATCCATAAGCTGCTTTATTGACATAATGTGGACTCATGCAGGACGCTTTTAAGGGTTATAGGAATAGCCTGTGCATTTACTGAAACTCGTACATTAGGAAGAGCGTCGTAATTTGCAGAAGTTAATACACAGGAATTAGCCATGATCGAGAACGCCAACAACCGTCTGCGCCGGATGGAGAACAGACTTGACCTGGCCACCAAGAGGTTCTGTGTGGTTAACACGGATAACAGACGAGTGAGGGAAGAGATACACAGGCTATTAGTTGAGAGGTAAGTGCTGTTGTTTTAATAGTCTTACTAATATTATAACTGTGACATGGTGCATCTCCTGTTGATGATGACCGCGCGGTTGACGTCTAAACTGCCCCGTCAATCGACGTAGACTAGTGGCTATTGTTGATCGTCAAAATGTAACCGATATAGTCTATCATTATTTATTCATAATCAAGTAACAAAACAATAGCATCCTGCAAACAGTGGTGGAGAGTCCTTACTCCTCTATTCTGAGGCATTATGTGGGGAGAATGGTCAGGTAGCTTATTCCTTACCTACTTTATCGTTCTCTGCACATCCTGCCTCAGACACATATTTTGGTGTTTTATTTTATTTTTTATTCTTGTTTGTGTACTACTAACTTTAGTCTTAATATATCTTACTAACAAAATGGACTATGTTGTTGTCCGAAATTAATAAAACTCATAATTTAGCGCAAAATTCTAATGAACAACACAAACCGTAAAAGAACATATTAAAAAAAAACAGTAATTATAATTTCCTAACCGGCACTCGAACAGCAACATGTCTGCTACAGCAATGCCAGACGTAAGGGCAGTCCACCCTGTTGGCGATCATTGCCAGGATAGCATTAAGACTGGCCCGCACCCGGCGCACGAATTAAAACTTCAAGTTGAGCCTTTGTGGTTCATGATGTTTGGGGGCCGAGTCACTCGCGCCCGTAGGAGAATACCCTTCAGCGAATCCCTACACGTGGTCCCCGGGTGGTGCTAAACAGGTGACACTAACCGCCTCCGTGGGCTAGTGGTTATACCTCCTGATTCAGACCCAGAGGTCCCGGGTTCGATTCCCAGCGGGGGCAAATTTTTTGCTCGGTTTGGTTGGTGGTAGGACTTGTTCTAAGTCCACCTGGCAAACTACCACCATCTTGTCTAAGTCTGTCGCCATAACAACAATGTTAACAGCATTGTTGTGTTCCGGCAGTTAGAGCTATGATAGCCAGTTCCTCTGTGTTAGAGGATTCCGGGTAAAGCTCGCTTCCATCTTCGGCCTAATCATCAGTCTCCATCAAGTGAGATTTGGGCCAAGAGTTTCCCCGTTTTGATTAAAAAAATAAATAAAAAAAATGTTCAGTTAGGTTTCAATAATAACATAGATTACCTTCTCAGGAACGGCTTCAACATCCAATGGAACCGTACCATAGGCAAGCTGGTGAAAGGGAAGATGTACCTCATGGACATATTTGAGATTGCCTCGGTTGCCTTCGCGAATAGGGACGAGTGCTGTCGGAAACTCGAGGCTCTGAAGTGGAAGGGACTGTTTCAACTGAATCGGGATATTTCTGTACGTATTTGAAAGTTGCACTTTTTACACCATTGAGTTGCCGGCGGACAAGCTGGTGGTTAGTGGTGGCCGCTGCCTTTGGAATCTACACTATGACTTTTTCAAAAAGGAGGAGGTTCTTTGACGGCTGTATTTTTTTTTAAACCACTTACATAATTTTACCCAGAGTCCAGGCGTTCTTATGAACAATTGAGCTTTGGAAAGAGATAACCATGCAGGTGAGCAGGGGAGCCGAACGGTGCTGGCGCAGGCGTCTTGTTCGAGAACGGGCGCCATCAGTTGGGACTGGTCATTTCTCAGCTGCCATAGTTGATTTTAATTATTTCTTTGAACTGTTCCTCTTTTATTCCGGACGCTTTTATCTTGCTCGTCTTTTACATCGTTCTTACATGTATGTATAATTTCAACCCGATGTAAATAAATCTTTGTAACAATTTATTATTTTTAAAAGTGTCCGTGGAGTTTCTTGCACGGTCTTCTCCATAGAGATCTACGCTTTGGAACGTGCAAATAGCTTCAACTTTTTGGACCGACCGACCTTGACAATTCAAAAGTGCCTGTAAATGGTTTAATTGAAATAAATGCTTGAATTTTGAATTTTGTAGGTATGGGACGGATGTCAGAACGGCTGAACGGATCTTGATGTTTGCCGCAGAGGTAGATTATAATCTTTACATTTCATCCTGGGAGTGTTTTCCCTTTGGATAATTTTCAACATTCACGCGGGAAGCAGCTAGTATTTAATACCTAGTTCTTGCCCACAAGACGGGCTCGTTCTATCAAAGAATCACCAAACAGTTTATAGCTTTAACAACACAATTTTTTATCACAACTACTTCATACACCTGCAGGAGATGCAATCATTCGAAGGAGAACTGAATCACCTGGCAAAACTGGAGGAGTTCTTGCGAGTTAAAGGTTCCCGAAGGATCTGTGAAGCAGATGAGAAGGAAGAGATGAAGCGGCTGGAAGAGATGCAGGCGTGCGAGCGAGACATCGCCAGGCACGACAAGTTGCTGGAAGAAATATTTGTAAGTATAGAATCTTTATAAATGTTTTTTTTTTTTTTTTTTTGTTTTGGCAGGAGTGGAAATCCTCTTGGACGAATCGGCCGCCCACTCTGTGAGACGACCGAGACAGTGCCGGACTCTTACCGGCTAAAACCCACTCCTGCCTTTCTAGTAAACCCCTGACATGGTCAGAGACCTTTGTTTCAGATTATTAAATGAACAGATATTAAAAATTTTGCTTAGAATTTCCAAAATGTTATACTAGACTGATTTTATTAATTTTTGAGCAATTTTGAGTTTTCTATGTAAGCCTTTGTTTTCCATGCTTATCGCGTGATATACAATTATATTACTCGCTAAGTTTGAGCTACACGATAGCTGGCAAATTCTTACAATGTCTGGACAGCCTAGGTCCACTCAAATCTGTGTGGTAATTATCTAAAAATACCACTTCAGACATTAACCTACATGGTTCTCATATGATTTGACCAGTACGATTGTATGGACTTTAAAAGAGACTTTGACCACTGAGTTTGTTTTGGTGTTTCTTCTCAGAGCAGTCAGTTAGGCAACATCGGCCTCATTTAGTTTAAATGACCAGAAAAGATTGACGTGTAAAAGTGTCAATTATAATTTTCTGGCCTAATTTGATGACGACGCTATAAATATCTTCTAATTAGTGGTCATCTCAGTAGTCACGGGTTCCTTTCTTGTCATTTTTCATTGACACAATCCATCAACCGTGCCTTTGGTTTTCACCTACTCTTATAGCTCTGTAGTGCTCTTTGGGTGTCTGTCTCGCATACGAGTCTCGCTATTATGCTGGGCGATGAACGTTTCGCGCGGATGTAACGTATATTTTCCCAACTGTTATAAGTCACTATTTTTGTGGTACCTACGTAAAGTCATAACTAGTGGTAATAATCTCCTTTTTCTCTCTTATTCTTTATTTAACCTACATGGTTCTCATATGATTTGACCAGTACGATTGTATGGACTTTAAAAGAGACTTTGACCACTGAGTTTGTTTTGGTGTTTCTTCTCAGAGCAGTCAGTTAGGCAACATCGGCCTCATTTAGTTTAAATGACCAGAAAAGATTGACGTGTAAAAGTGTCAATTATAATTTTCTGGCCTAATTTGATGACGACGCTATAAATATCTTCTAATTAGTGGTCATCTCAGTAGTCACGGGTTCCTTTCTTGTCATTTTTCATTGACACAATCCATCAACCGTGCCTTTGGTTTTCACCTACTCTTATAGCTCTGTAGTGCTCTTTGGGTGTCTGTCTCGCATACGAGTCTCGCTATTATGCTGGGCGATGAACGTTTCGCGCGGATGTAACGTATATTTTCCCAACTGTTATAAGTCACTATTTTTGTGGTACCTACGTAAAGTCATAACTAGTGGTAATAATCTCCTTTTTCTCTCTTATTCTTTATTTAACCTACATGGTTCTCATATGATTTGACCAGTACGATTGTATGGACTTTAAAAGAGACTTTGACCACTGAGTTTGTTTTGGTGTTTCTTCTCAGAGCAGTCAGTTAGGCAACATCGGCCTCATTTAGTTTAAATGACCAGAAAAGATTGACGTGTAAAAGTGTCAATTATAATTTTCTGGCCTAATTTGATGACGACGCTATAAATATCTTCTAATTAGTGGTCATCTCAGTAGTCACGGGTTCCTTTCTTGTCATTTTTCATTGACACAATCCATCAACCGTGCCTTTGGTTTTCACCTACTCTTATAGCTCTGTAGTGCTCTTTGGGTGTCTGTCTCGCATACGAGTCTCGCTATTATGCTGGGCGATGAACGTTTCGCGCGGATGTAACGTATATTTTCCCAACTGTTATAAGTCACTATTTTTGTGGTACCTACGTAAAGTCATAACTAGTGGTAATAATCTCCTTTTTCTCTCTTATTCTTTATATATTCATGTTCAAAACTTTTTGCTGTTATCTATACTAATATTATAATGCAGAAGAATTTGTTTGTTTGGTTGAACGCGCTAATCTCAGGAACTACTGGTCCGATTTGAAAATCTATACTAATATTATAATGCAGAAGAGTTTGTTTGTTTGGTTGAACACGCTAATCTCAGGAACTACTGGTCCGATTTGAAAAATTATTTCAGGGTTAGATAGCCCATTTATCAAGGGTGGTTATAGGCTATATATCATCACGCTAAGACAATTAGGAGCGGAGCAGTAATGGAAAATGTGACGCCGACGAAGTTGCGCGGGTCAGCTAGTAGCTATATACATATATTATCTTATAGCTATGTAGTGCTCTTTGGGTGTCTGTGTCGCATACGAGTCTCGCTATGCGCGTTCGTGCGGATGTAACGCATATTTTCCCAACTGTTTTTTAAGTCACTATTTTTGTGGTACGTAGTATCATAACTAGTGCTAATAATCTCCTTTTTCTCTCTTGTTCTTTATATTCATGCTCAAAACTTTTTGCTGTTATTACATCTATGGAGGTATGTTCAAGTTTTCAATTGAATTTGGTGTTCCAGACGTACGCTGGATCAGACAGAGTGGGGACGATCATTAACCATTTTCAAATCCTTGAGATAGAGAACTTCTCCTGCTTCATCCTGCTGTGTGAGGTGCTGCAGGAGGCCATCATGCTCAGGAAGGAGGTGGACAAGCTGAGGCAGAGTGTTTGTGAGTTTTCTTTTTATTAAGTTTTGTGTAACTTAACATAGTTCTAACTTGAGGAGCTCGTGGCTAAATTACTGCCGCAGGGGTCGACCGACCCCGGCCGCCGTGGTAGACGCCGCTGGCGTCGGGGGCCACCACCTGGTGACCTCCGGCCACCGTAGGCGCGGTCCTGTGGGCGGCGAGCTATGGGTGGCTCGCCGTCCGTCCGTCTAGTGACGACAGGCCCTGTCGACGGCGCGTTAGTGTTCCACGCGCGCCTCAGAGAGAGTCAGCACACAGAGGGGCCCGAAAGGGCCAACGCCTGCCGGAGTCGCGGGATTATTCGCAAGAGACACCGTGGCTCCGGAACACAAAGGGCAATGAAGGAACATGGATGGGTTTTAGTCCGTAGAAGTCTGACACTCCCTCCCGCTACACCCAGAGCGGGAGGAGTCATTGGATGATTGCCCATAAAAAAAAGGGGTCGACCGACCAGTGCAAGCACTGCTTATGCGTTTCTTGTGCGTTACTTGAGCGTTGCTTATGCGTTACTTGAGCGTTGCTTAAGCGTTACTTTGGACGACATTAGCCGTTGTAGTCAGTTGTAGTCATTAGTGTTGTACTGTTCAATCAGCCACAGCACTTTCTTTTAGCAAGGATAGCTCAATCTCGATCTTGATACGTAGGGCTGTTACTGTTACTACGTGTCCACGAGTTCATTTGAGCCCCAAAGGCTAAAGTAAGGGTTGCTACACAAATAAGTTGGCAATGCATTGTTGGTTCAATTGGCTTGTGCCAATAGTTCGATTCGGCAGTATTTTTGAAACATATAAGCCTACCCGCAGCTACTTATTACGTTCGGCATCATTCACCCAGCCTAGCGAAAGCCGACCGGCATTTTCTCGGAACATTCATCAACATAGATTCGACTCTAACTAAGGCACCTGTGTCACCGCCGCCGCCAGAGTACAGCGTACAGCGAGTAAAGCTTCAAACTCGAAAAGAGTTGGCGGGCAGCGGGTAGCCCGTGAAAAGTTTCGATAGTTTTGACGCGCGAGGGCTTTTGTGCGACAGCCTTTTACTCGCAACACTCGCTCCGGCCCACACTCATCATCTGCCTAGCCTTTTCCCAACTATATCGGGGTCGGCTTCCAGTCAAACCGGACTCAGCTAAATATCAATATTTTACGTGGAGCGACTGCCTACCAGACCTCCACAACCCATTAACTGGGTAACACGGTATTCCTTGGCAAGACTGGAGCCAGATTTTCTGGCTTTTGACTATCCGTATCGACTGCCAAAGATCTCCAAATGACAGCCGGGACCAACAGCTTAACGTGCTTTCCGAGGCACGGAGGAAACTCGGCATGTTAAGGTGGTCACCCATCCACAGACCAACCTCGGCAAGCGTCGCTTAACCTTGAAGATCAACCTGTGTGGCTGTTATTATGTAGCCACGAGCCCGCACTAGAGGTAGAAATTACCGCTGGTTGGAGAGTTGACCGCCAGCGAGCATCGCCGAGCGAGTGTCGCTTAGCGAGTACAATCTTTGATAGCTCTTGTTGCTGCGATCAACTAGAGGTAAAGAGTCGCTCGCCAGCAGTGTGAAGACCTAGCTATTGACTATGTGGGACACGCATAAACTCAACGCACTGGATACCGCCAACCTGCAAGCATCAAACGACCGCACGACTCGGGCGCGCGGCGCGCACTGGCGTTGGAATGCAGCCGGACAGAAGGCGCGCGCGCAGAGCGCTGGTCGGTGGAACAACAAGCTCGCATCAAGGCTAATGAGAGACTATTCACCGCTTCGAGTTCGTGGTTGTCGCTGCGACCCTCTAGAGGGCGCGGCAAACAGTATCGGGGCGAAGCCTCCTGACTGTGGTCGGCGGCGCTGTGCGTATTTATAGTTGGCGCAGTCCGAACCCTATGTCTGATTGGCTGAGCAATTTTGAGTATGATTCCAAACTACAACTACGTCCACCATTCATTTGTATATATAGAAGTTAGGATTTGACAATAAATATATTCCTATTTTGAATCTCCATTGTTTGTCTTATTTTGACTCAAGCAACCAAATATAAGTGTGGAACCTACCCCCACAACTATGAATGCATGTGTCTCTTTTACTCACAGTACGAGAATCGACTAATAGTTTTCGAGTATTTTCTCGCTGAGGAAAGGGGCATGTCCTCAGCGAGAAAATACTCGAAAACTAGTCGATTGACGCCGGCTGTGAGACATGTGTGTAAAGATAGCTCCTCATATTTCTAGTTGACCAGCGAGATGTGAACGAGGCACGGGAAGAGACGCAAGACAAAAGAATAGCGTTGATGTCGAAACAGGTGGAAGTGCTTCGAGCTAGTACGCAGAAGAAACAGGATGCCAACAATATGGCTGACGCCACGACGTTAAAAGTAATCAAGGGCATTGACGATCTTGTAAGGTAAGCAACAGATGGAACCCAAACAGAGCCCGTATGTAGTAGTCACACAAAACCCACGACCACCGTTGCACAAGGCAAGCGCCTTAACCACTCGACCAGTTATCTAATTGACTGAAACCTACTCATTCAAACCAATGTCCTGTATATAAAAAAAAACTTTCGCAGGTTGGCGCGATGTGACTGCACCCCGCTGCTGTCCCTCCTCGGTAACCACAAGGAGGTGACCAAGTGGAACGTTTCCAAGTTCCTCAGGATCTTAGAGACGGAAGTCAAGAGTCTCATCCAAGTTGTATACGGCGCCGTCAAGGTACCTATGTTTTGAATATTACAAAAAAATTGAATGTGTGTTTTGCATGCGACTTAAATTGGAGTATATGATTGCATTAGCACAATCAGTTATGTGTTATTGTATTACCATCTGGGGTGGTGCCACTAAAATAAAATTCCTTGAAGCGGAAAGAGCCCAGAGATGCCTTCTAAAGACAATGTTCTTCAAGCCATTTAGATTTTCTACTGACGAACTATATTTAAACCATAAAATATTATCACTTAGGAAACTTTATATTATCAACTCTGTTCTTAAGCTACATAAAATTTTACCATACGAATATAAGGCTCATTCAGGTAGAAGAAAATGTAAAGTAGCTACTACCCCTCCCTCTAGAACTCTTTTTGCCAGGCGTCAATTTCTTGCCCACTCTGCTTACCTTTATAATAAGCTTCATAATAGATACTCAATATATAACCTTCCACTCCATGAATGTAAAAAAACAATTGTCCGTGAACTCGAGCCGCTTGGATACTGCGATATAGAGAACTTATTATTTAAATACGAGCCCTAGACAATACTCATGATTTCCAGTGGTAATTACTGATCCCAAGACGTTACATCGTAGGGCTGGAAATCTCCCAATAGGAGCGCTATTCGCTCGGTCTATACAAGTGAGAGGATGTCCTGACCATCAAAAAGGCACAGTCACACACTCACACACACACCCTCACACACACACACATTCACGCACACACTCAAGCAAACACCTTTTTATTCTTTTTGTGCTTCGTTGTAAATATGTACCTAATAAAATAGTTTGTATCTACTTTTACCTAACAAAATAAAAATATAAATATCTGTTGAAACTAGGGAAGAGCAGAACCACCCAACACAAGCATTACTACATGCTTCCTGGGTAGTTCTAGCCACTGCAATTTGTAAATGATACGTTAACGAAATAAACTATTTTATTTTTATTTATTTTATTTTATTTATTTATATGAGGAACTTTTGAGGAGTACTGGACCAACGCTTTCGATATCTCTATTCGATGTCCACCTCTCCACCAGGCACAAGATTATGGCAAGTGGCATGGGAAATATAGTACCTAACTATGCTCCTTTGATGTAATTGCTGTTTGGCATTCCAATAAGCGGGTAAACAAATCAATAGCAGCTCAAACTACAAAGTGTGACATTACAAAGTGTCACTGCTCATAGTGCTCATGTCAGTTTAGCACACAGATTACGCTGATTTTCATCTCCGAAGGTGGCGTTTCTTCATAGAACTTTACTAATGTGTTACCTTATACCTATACTTTTTCCCACAGCCACCAGCTCCAACGCCTAAAGCTCGCAAAGTGTCACTCCCTGGGACGACAAAACTGGTAGCAGATCCATACGTCGAGATCCTCAGACCGAATAGGATTGAGAAGCTCGTGCCTTACCAGCCTTGTGCATAGTAAGTTTAGTTTTACAAACTCTGCAACGAGACGACACGGTGTAGACCAGCCATACTCACCGCATCGCGCGGTCACATACTGGCCTGGGGGCCGCAGGTGGCCCTTCAAGCTTTTCCGTGTGGGCCAGTTACCTAGCAATTGAAGTAGGTAGCGTGCATCGTACAATCTGGACTTCTGAGAGTAGTTTTATAATCCCACCTACCATGGCTGCCATGGCCTCATACTTTTTAGTTTATGAGTACTATATTTTTAACAACCTGATTTAATTTAATTTATTTAGTTTAATGACTCTAATGTTTTCTTTGTTTTGCTTTAGTTGCGTGGAGGACTACATAATGAACCTGGTATTCGAGACGCCAGCGGTGCCAGCCGACAAAGAATACGTCGATTACATCTTCCATCTTGAGGATGTCAACACCAAGTTCGAGATCTACACCCTCACTATACCCGCGTAAGTTTAAAGTAAAAGGTACACTAGAGGATCAAATTTTCTTCATCATGACGCGCATCGCTCGAATCTACGTGTTGCCCAGTGACACGCAACGAAGAACGAACTCCAAATAGTAATAAAGCAGATAGTCCGAGTAGGCTGGTTGAAACTAGGAGTTTGAGCCCCATCGTATTATGAAATTATACGTACATTTATGCACTAGCGGTTCACCGCGGCGGCGGCTGCCCGCTATTCCAGTTTAATATGCAACCGCTAGTGAATGTACCTACGCACTTTACCGCCACAAAACTATCCCAACCGCTAGCCGCTCAAGCGAACCGCCTAGGTAGGTCAACCGCTAGTGCATAGGAGGACTTAGATTGATCAGTGAAGGAATAACCTGTGTTTTAGCACACACTCGTACACTATAATAAGTCCAGTGTCTATTGTCAGTTCCCGCTGGAAATGGCAGTCATTCCAGAAATTTGGAAAGAAGGATGATTAGGTACCTGAATAAACTTTGTTTTTTTTTTCAGTAAACGCCACCCATTCCGAGGAAAGAAAGACTAATTAAGGGACAAGAAAAATCAATTATTAATATTACATTTTTCTACTAAGCCATTCTATCAACCTAAAATAATGTTGTCTAAAGTTATTAACATTATTACAGCTAAGCTGTTGACATTAAAGTTAAGGTTGTAAGAATTATGTTTCTTTGGTAAAATATTTATTGGATTATTATTCTGGATTCTTTGTGGATGTTTCTATTGTAAAAAGTGATAAATAAACATAGTGAAGTATTCCAGCGTTTTATTTTCATTTTTACTACTAATAACCACCTAGCACTCCCAAGGCCCAGCTCTCATATTATATATTAGTATATGGGCCCAACAGTTCACTCTCAAAAAATGTTTACTGCTGCACCAAACCCGGCGTCGAGCATTATAAGTCTGGGGCACACAGTTGTAAAGTTCGTTAATTCGAAAATATAGTAGAAAAAATATTTAATTCATGGCAACATCATACTTTTTATTTTGTTGCAACATTTATTTATTTTTTGTAACTTGGCAACACTGTAGTAAAATAGTGTGTCCAGAATAAGAAAAAGTCCCATTATTGTCGCAAAAAGTTTCAATCTACTGTTTTATCAGCAACAAAATATTTAGATAGATTTAGTATCTAAAACTACTACTTACTTATTTTATTTCAGTTTGTCCTCTATTCAAATGCACAGCTTTGTTTCCATGTTGTTTATTTTTAATTTAGTTGTAAAAGTAACAAATATTTTAGTATTATTGATTAACACTGTCAATAGGCGTGTCATGTTTCATGAAATTAACCATTTCTAACGTAATACAATTTGATCTGAACTAAAAAAATCCTCATTTTCTATCTATTTTTTATTTTACCACTCCTCGTTTTAAATCGTTGTGATATTACGGGGAAACATAAGTCTATAGCTGGGAACACCGATGATGTGTTTCCCTTGTTTGTGTGTGTGAGTGATGTCTCCGCCATTGAATTTCATTTTAGCCGAGAATTGAAATAGGTTGTACCTTTCACAAATCGGCAAATATCTTCATAATCTTTCTTCCTTTGCCTGTTCTATTTAGCTATATTCCGTGCACCACAATTATATCAAATGGCAGACAGAGACACAGATGAGTTAAACATCGATAATGTAATAAAAAAATTGTTAAAAGGTAAATGTTGATACTGTTTGAAATAAACAAAGTTAAAAGTGTTCCACCTTAGAATCAGTGATTTTTTTATAATATTGGTGTAAGAAAGTGATAAAAGTGTAAAAAGTTGTGTTTTTTACGTGTTGGTGATATGTTTACGTTTGTTTTCAGTTCGGGGCGAAAAGCCTGGAATGAATGTACAGTTAACGGAAATAGAGATAAAAGGGCTATGCTTGAAATCGCGGGAAATATTCTTGTCACAACCGATATTACTTGAATTGGAGGCGCCGCTAAAAATTTGCGGTAAGTGCTTGGTCTTATGTCCATTTTCTAACCAATAATGCTACTTTCCAATGTTACCTTACACTTTCGAAATGATGAAATTGCATTTTTCGCTGTTTATGTCATTGTTGAACTTTATAAAAGGTTACTGCCGTTGTAGGAGACTGTTACGTGAAGGTATTTCGTCGAAAAACTTGCAATTACCCTCTTTTTGGCTCATTTTTTTGAGTTATAACGCGACTAACCGTTTTTGCAAGTCTCTTGATGTCTTTGAGCGCATTCTTGAGACAGTTATAGTAGAAAACAAGCTTTCATTAATTTAACTACTTCATTTCATACTATTTATTAAGGAACTACTGGGATAACAGTCTGACAATAATCCATGATCCACAAAAAATGTCAAAAAAATTAATGTATTGACCTCTATACATACAGGTATCCTTTTTTGTCATTGTCAAACTATGCACTTGATTTCGTTAGGCCAGGGTCATCAGTATTTAATAAATAATACTGCATGAAGGTAGGTATTGTTATTGTTGTGTGTTTAAAAACTATCAGCAGGTCTGACAGTTATGAAAAATTTATAATAAAAAGGCCAATTTTTTATGTCTTCAGTTCTCACATGTTGTTCAAGGTTCTCGATCTAATCTACAGCCAATTCCCTCTGTACTACATTCATAAATTCTTATGCAATCCAGCAACTCCTTGATTTTGTCATTGAATAAAATGCAGTTCCATTCATAGAGGTTGTAAAATAAAATAACTTTCTATGCACCACTAATGTACTTCAACCTTTAATAATATGGAATATCATCATTGTCTTTTTCCAATTTATAGCTGACCCGCGCAACTTCGTTTGCGTCACATTTTCCATTAATGCTCCGCTCCTATTTGTCTTAGCGTGATGATATATAGCCTATAACCTTCCTCGATAAATGGGCTATCAAACAATGAAAAAATTTTTCAAATCTGACCCGTAGTTCCTGAGATTACCCCCTACATACATACAAACTTACAAACAAATGTTACCTCTTTATAATATTAGTATAGACTAGCTGTCCCCCGCTGCATCTCTTCCGTTAACTGCAACTTTCTTATTTTCTTCTTTCATAAGAACCTCCTGACAACAACGACAACAAAATATAAATTAGCTATATCCGTCCAGCTGTTCAGGCATGATGCCGTACCCATAGGGAAACAGCAATTCATTTATATATATAAGATTAACTTTTGCCCGTTACTTTCTACACCCATATCCCGTTTTTTTCCCATTCCCTTAAGAATTTCGGACAATTCTCCATTAGTTAGCTCCCCTACGCTCCCAAAGGAACCTGCATGCCAAATTTCAGCATTCTATGACCATACATTTTGGCTGTGCAAGTCAAGCAAGAATTTATATATTAGGAAAAGTAAACAATGTGTGCCTCATCCATACTTCTCTGGTAGTCATAATCTCCATAGTCACCCCTTCTAGCAATATCATCTTTCACGCAGTCAATGTATTGTTTCTTTGTCTTCCCTCCACCCTTACAACGATCCAAAATATTTATTTTTTGTAATAGCTTATGTTGTCCCACTGCTGGGCAACGGTTTCCCCAATATTTTCCAGAAAATTCTTTTGTGTCACCTTCTGTCAGGAATGTGTCCAGGTTGTAACACCAGCATTTTTAAGCCTGGCTCGGTTGCAATGTCCATCTATGAATGAGTTTCGATCCTGGCCCATCTGTCCATGCACATCCTATAAATGTGGCCCGTCCAATCCACTTTAGTTCTGCAGGTTTGTGTCCAACATCCAAATAATGTAAACATGATGCCTTGTATATTACATAAAGCGTAATATCATTGACATTGCAAATATCAAAATATCAGACAATGTTACACAAATTCTTCTTAGCTTATAAAACAAAGGTGCAGTTATCATTAACATTTCGCTAGTATCTTATCAGCAATGATTAATTCAATTAAATCAGTCATTTCCGCATGTCTTGCTCATATTTGGCGTAACAAATTGATATTTTTTACAAATAATTTTGGCATCTGTAGTTAGGTACTTAATTATGTTCTACTGAATGGGAGTGTTATTGTCATTGGTAGTATAGATAATAATAGATAAGCAATAATTATATTGATACTCGCTGTGACAGAAGTTCCCAATGCATGAACTAAAGTAATCTTCAATATTTTTATGCAAAATATGGTCTTGGACGATTGGACAATGGTGTCTTAAAAATAAACAGAGAACATAAAACCTGTGATGTTTGCTCATACAACATTTCGATATTACCATTTTTCAAGTTCCCAGGGAAAAACATGTTTGATTCCCATACAAGACTCCCTTGTGAATTTGTGATATAAATCATGTACTGGTTTCTGCTACGTTATTCCCATGAAAAAAAAAAAATGTTCAGTTGTTTAGGCCCTAAAACACCAGACATGCTTATAATTTTTTTTATTATAGTTTTAATATGTGCTCCACATAGAAGGTCAAAAGTAATTTGTGCCCCTTTTTATAAACAAACAATATTATCGTTAAAATTTTTATTTCATTTTGCAAAACACTTAAGAGTCCTATTACGAATCGTGAATGCTCGTTTGCAATAAACGAAGTTACGTTGGTCTGCGTTGGGAGTACATCTATAGTCCGCGAAACAATTTTGATACTTACTAGTCTGAATAGGATTATAGTTTATTTGGGCGCTCGCGCGAGACTGAGGAGCGCGCGCGCTGAATTGACGCAGAATATATAGTACTTTAATTTTATTTATTGTAATTTTGTTTAATTATATTGACAAACGAAAACTTATGAAACGTATTCATTGTAGATTGAAATTTTATATCATATTAATTTATTTGAAAAAATTGTTTTTATTTGGAATTTAATGGACGCTGAATCAAGACATTTCTGGCTTAAATTAGGATTTCTTTACGTTTTTTTCCGTGAAAACTCAAGGAATTTAAAGAAATTCTAGAACTCCAATAAACAAGTAAAACATTCAACTTACCTTTTAGTAAATTCAGCTTTTAAAAGAATTGATTGTAACAATGTGAATTAGACCGTCAAAGTTCCATCGCCGACATTTTTTCTTGCAAATTGAATTCGTAAAATATTTATAATAAATTACACGAAAAGAAAAATGAAAATGTGTAACTCCAACTTACAATAAAGAGACTGGCACTATCGTTATTCAGGATCAAATAATTAAAATATCTTACTGCTGCTGAAAAGTACAGCGTCAAAAATCATGAATTTCCGTAAAAAATGTAATAGGGCTCTTAAATCGTCAAGGTGCAACTAGCTTCATATTTTTGACATAGAAAGTAGTTACTTAATAATAAAAAAGTAGATCCCTATCATAAATCTATGGAATAACAAAGAGTGAAAGTTCTGTGACAGAAGCCAAACAAATAATTAAAATTCTTTAACAGCATTCATCAGATATGATTGTTGTGATGGTCTTGATTTAAATTGTATGGTTTGGTAGTGTTGAGTTCATTCTGTCATTTGTTCAGCTGTAGATAAACCATGGAAGTGTTCTTTATTTATGAAAAGTAGGTAGCATTGCACTAGATGCAGACAAAGAGCATGGAAAATAGCATAGGTAAATTATTATTGTGAACCATTTTATTGAAAATATTGTATCGGCATCAATACCACCACAAGAAAAACCAACGAAAAAAATCTACATTGCAACAAAAAGAACCTCAACGCTATCTATCCAACTGGCGCGAAATAAAGATCCTACATCGCGCAAGCAGAGTATGCGAATTGAATATAATTATACATCGCCCGAATATCAAACCAATGGGCAGTTGCCCGCCAGGCACAACCATCGCCTTGTCGGAGGATCCTCCCTTTTTGTGCCGCACAAAAAGTAACCCGGCTGTGACAGACAACTGAGTGATCCTCTAAAGGTTTCGTCTACACTAATATTATAAAGAGGAAAACTTTGTTTGTTTGTTTTTTTGTTTGTTTGATTGTAATGAATAGGCTCAAAAACTACTGGACCGATTTTAAAAATTCTTTCACCATTCGCAAGCTACATTATCCATGAGTAACATAGGCTATATATTATTTTGGAAAAAAATAGGGTTCCGTAAGATATTTGGGTTTTTCGGACACAAGGTGTAAAAATCAACCAGAAAAGTAACTTATTTTGTGTACGCTTCCTAAACTATAAAAGATAGAACCATACATTGTTCTAATTAATTGTAGATCTTATAAATATCTACAAAAAAGTCCGCAACACACTATACCTATCTATGTCGAGTGAGGCACAACAACCATTTTTTTTAATTTAAAAATCTTGATTTTTTTTTGGACTACATTTAAACGCGTTTATTTTACTCATGCTATTAATCTTTATCAAAATAAAGTATTTCATCACTAAGTACAGTTTATGTAGATAATATTTGGTCTTTGAATGATTAAAATCGGACGTTTGGTTTTGAAGTTATGGCGAAATTAAAATATTACGATTTCTGCTGCACGACCCGTTGCGAAGTGGACGTCACCAAGGCGGGGGTGCGCGTGCGGGAGGGGAGTTTAGATCTATGAGTAAGGTACCCGCGCGGCTCAGCCGCGAGGTCGGCTCCATAGATAAGTATAAGTACGTCGGCTCCCTACGCAGCGGTCGTGCGCGAAGTCTAATAATTTTCGTGCGATTTTCTTTAGATTTCGTTCTTAAAACTACACCTACGCAAAAGTTCTTCTCAGAGCCAAACAACAGTTCTTTTCAGGGCTAAGCAACAGTTCTTTCCAGGGCTAACCAACAGTTCTTTTCAGGGCTAACCAACAGTTCTTTTCAGGGCTACACAACAGTTCTTTTCAGAGCTAGAATATTACTACAATGTACTCACTGATTTTACGGGGGAGTGCGTTTGCTTTGGCTTGATGTGTTTTATGTAGTAAGTAGGTAGTTTCAGTTTTGTTTTATTAGTAAGGTTTTTTAGATTAAGTTTTGAATTTTTAATGTTATGGGTGCTAATGCCTGACTATGAAAGCCTGATATGCCTGAAAATGTTAATAGCGTGTATTTTTTTTATTTATTTATCGTTTAATAAATAAATAAAAAAATTACACGCTATTAACATTTTCTTAAACATTTGAAAATGCTTAAAGAGAGCCATGTCTCAACTTACTAAACATAGTTCAGCACGGGCAGCAAGAATACGCCGTATGGGAGAATCTTCACCTGAACGTTCACAACGCCTTGCTGAACAAAATCAGAGAAACTCTCAGGTACGCGCACGAGAGTCGAGTGTCGAACGTTCGCAACGCCTTGCACAACAAAATCTGAGAACCTCTGAGTTATAATATTATAAAGCAGAAGAGTTTGTTTGTTTGTTTGGTTGAGCACGCTAATCTCAGGAACTTTCAGTGTTAGATAGCCCATTTATCGAGGAAGGCTATAGGCTATATCATTCAGCTAAGTCAAAAAGGAGCGCAGAATTAATGGAAAATGTTACGCAGACGAAGTTGCGTGGGTCAGCTAGTTTTTATATATGGAGGAACCATAAAAAAATTTGTCTCTTGGGATGACGTAAGGATTTTAACAATGGAGGTTTGCGGCACTTTACTCTCTGTACTACCTCCAAACTGGCCATGTAATAGAATCTAGGTTTTTTTTTTGAACTGGATATTAAAATAATCTTACACTAATGGAACTTAATCTTTGCTTATGACCTCCGTAATTAACATCACTATGGTTAAAGCAACTCCTTTTTATTAACAGTTTTAACAACATATTAGGGCAATAATAAACTTTCTTATTCCCATTATGCAGAGATATGCCTATGCTTAAACCAATAGGTACACCTGCCATGTTATTTCTTCATCATCCTAGGTTGACTGTTAGAGAATGCTGATGTTCGCCATACCTACACCTGCCATGTTATTTCTTCATCATCCTAGGTTGACTGTTAGAGAATGCTGATGTTCGCCATTGTACCTTTGTGCGTGAATATGAAGCAGTATTTTGCATCATTATCATTTTAAGCTGAAAAGCCATGCAATACTAGTCATATTCTTCCCCTAAGCATCACCACATCAACCGATCCTGTCGTTTCCAGCAGACTACAACTGCGGCAAAATGTAACTTCCCCTTTTTCCTCACACGTGACATTCACGGACAGCTACGACCTCCTCAGGATGTTTGAATATAGAGGCTTCTCCCCAGAGTCCAATAATCTGTTCCCAACCTTCGAAGTCTAATTCTCCCCCTTTTTTCTTCACAGGTGACATTCACGGACAATACTACGATCTCCTCAGGTTGTTTGAATACGGAGGCTTCCCCCCGGAGTCGAACTATCTGTTCCTCGGCGACTATGTGGATCGTGGAAAGCAATCCCTGGAGACTATATGTCTGCTCCTCGCTTACAAGATCAAGTACCCTGAGAACTTCTTCCTTTTACGTGGCAACCATGAGTGCGCTAGCATTAATAGGATTTATGGGTAAGTGGAAATTATATAATCTTTATATTTTTACCTCTAACTAGTATTTGCAATAGTGGCCAGTGACCACACTATTAATTTAAAAAACGGAAATAAAGACGCAAATCGAAAAAGGAAAAAGGTTCATTTTTTTTTTTTTCGTTTACTGACGACGAGATATTAGGGAAAGTTTAGGGTTCTCGTCAGCCCGCAAATTAAAAAAATCTATAGTAAGACAATACAAGTTCGTCCCGATAGGGTCTTACGGACGTTGACAGGTACAAATTTATCCGGCGCCTACCATAGATATATTTATTTAGGTAAAAAAACATCGAAAAATCCTATCTTAGCATTGTTACCATACAAATCCAGAGCTGATTGTCAAATGCCACTTCATGGATCTGTAGCAATTTGGTTGTTTGTGAAAGGACCTTTACGTGAAAACGCCTGAAAAGGCAAAGCTACAATGAGGTTTGTTTTAACCTTTTTCAGACGTTTATTTAGGCTCGAAGTACAATGCCCAAACCCAAGTGCAAATTGATTCTTCTCTTCTATTTCATTGTAGAACTTGGGATAAGCCTCTGCTATTTGCCTAAAACTAGTTTAAATGATATTTCAAAATCGAATAATACCGCGTATTTCAAATACAGTGCAAATTTCACCTCATATTTGATGGATGAGACATGCGTGTGTCGGGCCCAGAGGTCGCTATTACTCACCGACACAAAGGGATCCCTCGATTTCTCTATCTACCTGCAAAATTTCGAAGATCGCGAACAACGCCATACCTTTTGTGGCCCGGGAAAGCCCCAACCTTGTTTAAAATAGGCGACCATTCTCTGTAACATACATTTTCAGCCATAAAATAGTGATATTAATAATCTAAAATGTATTTTTTACTTGAAATACATGTGCTTTGATGAAAAACAGTTTTATCTGTTAATCAGTTTAGCACTGAATCACTACTGATATGTTTTTTTTTTATCAAAAGGCACGTCAAAAATACGCTAAACAATTTAAAGTGTGCAAAATAACGTTTTTAGTTTATTGAACTCTTGCATGACACAACATCATAGACAAAAGGAACATTACTTATAACTTTTTTTTTTCTAGCCATAGATACAAAAGTTTGTATCGGATATAACGTCTTCAACAGCTGTCTTTAGTTGTATCATAAATTCACGTTTTTTTATGTAAATTAAGGTTGAAAAAGTCTGAATATTCAAATAAGCAAACGTTATTGCTGATATCATGTGGCTTGGAACGCCCAATGTCATCGTAATATTATGAAGAGCATACCGTTTCAAACATGTAATATCTACTTGCTAAGATAAGCTAAATACTTTCGTCTTTCGGTATATTATGTTAACGAAAGTTTAATCGCTGTCTCCGCTACATGTATTCAGAAGACAGAATAATCTCTAACACATTGTATAATACTGTCATTCAGCTCCATCCAGAGGGTACAAGATAATGATGAGTCGCAAAGTACGTTTGTCTACTCATAATGTTCATCTAGTTCTCTAAAGGGGACTGTTTTTAATTAGAGCCAAGAGACTACTAAAGGGATTAGGATTAATTAGTAGTCTTAACTCTTTACCGTGTGTCGTAGTAATTAACTTAATCGTTAAAGTTGTACCTAATTTAATAGGGATTGTAATAAAGGCATGAACCTTGCTGTCTGTCCTTTAGGACAAATACAAAGGTCACATTCAGAAAATGAAAGTCGAGCTAAAAAGAAGGATAATATATGCAACTGAAATAAGTATTTTTTTTTAATTTGTGATGGTTTGCTCTTGACTCTACTGTTGATCAGAGATGACATGATAGCGTTACTGTACCTAGGGTCATAAATGTGATCAGAAAGGCAGGATTCTTAAATGATACTGGACCGGACACGTCTGCTGCATATCGAACGGTTCATGGGTTAAATCAACCACAATGTGGTCCCAGAAAATGTCAGGTGACATCACAGACCCAGGAGTGATGTTTAAGACAGAACTGGTCTACACTTGCTTTACTCCAGAAAACCTTGGAAAGAAGAAAGCGACGCCTTTTTCCTGCAGTAAGCCAGACCCGATAAAAGAAACCGTAATTACAAAGAAAACAAAATGAACTGTAGCTACGAAATGGCTACAAGAACAAAAACTTACGAAATAAGTAAAAAAAATACATTAAGGCGAGGTTGCAGTTTGCAGTACTGTGTGTTTTGACGAACAACAGCGACTGTCCGGCGAGCGAAATAATGCCTAAATTTTGATTGTTTTTCTTCCTGGCGAAAACTGTTAAAGAAATTACACAATATGGTTTCACCATTTACTTCAAAATAAAAAGCTCTATCTATTGATATAACTTTTATATATATTCGTGATGAAATCTCTTAGCAGTACACGTTTAAAATTGTAATTTAGTGTCATGTTTGATAAAAAAAAAGTATCGAGCCAATCATTCTAAATCGCGTTTATATCTTTACGATTTACTAGAGGGTATGTTCAATTTTTATGTAATGATTTTTATTTATTAAAAAACTCATAATTAATTAGATTTTCAGACGTTCATAAATCTTAAAAAGTACTGCAACCCCGCCTTAAGAGGTTGTGCATAACAAGATTTGGTTACCGTAAAGATAATTGAAACGTACGTTGTTGTGCAAATATTTCGGTAACTGACGTAACTGGGGTAACTGACTCGTGACAAAACGTGTCGTTTTGGTAAATATTAAAGAGACAACAGTGTCGCACAGGTCGCGATGTTTCCCGAGGTTGGTCTGTGGATGGATGACCATCTTAATCTGTAGGCAGCCGCTCCACGTAAAATACTGGAATTCAGCTGAGTCGCACTTGGCCGGTGTTCTTTTACTGCATTCATTTTATGTCTAGTATTCCAGGTCTTGTTAGGTTTCCGTCTCCCTTGTTGTTTTTGAGTCTCGTTACAGTTCATTCCAAAAATAAACCTTCCCTTCGTTCGAAAGCGAAGCTATTTATATTTCTAAGGAAAAAGCAACACCCGCCTCCGTCCTTAATCGATAGCATCGAAACGAAATCAGTAACCGAAACCCTTTAGTTACAAAAATACTCGGTATCCTTGAAGCTCCCTTTACACAGGGTGAAGAAATCGCTCGCATAGGGCCTACGCAGACCGGGACGGCATGGCAAGGAATTTATCCGTGAGTCAGCGCACACTGGCCGCTTAGATACCGCGGCATTCCAGCACTTTGCCACGGCACGCCGCACCCCGCAGTATATCACTACGAGCGCCGGAGTCCGTGGCATGCCGTTGCCTACCGCAGTATACCACGGCATCCCGCCACGGTAGCCTGTGGCGCGTCTTTTAATGCCGTGCGATAAAATCCCTTTCAATGCCACGGCATCATTTTAAAGCAAAGCAATTTACGTCGTACTAGCTGACCCGCGCAACGTCGTCTGCGTCACATTTTCCATTACTGCTCCGCTCCTATTTGTCTTAGCGTGATGATATATAGCCTATAGCCTTCCTCGACAAATGGGCTATCTAACACTGAAATAATTTTTCAAATCCGACCAGTAGTTCCTGAGATTAGCGCGTTCAACCAAACAAACTCTTCTGCTTTATAATATTAAGTATAGATTTCTGTAACAGTACGGTTGAATGTCCATTAGTAAAAATTAAAATCCCTTGCCATGCCGTCCCGGTCTGCGTAGGCCCATATGTTTAGTACGCGTCATGGGAAGTAGCCACGCTTGCACGCATCCGTCATGGGCCGACGACGTTCTAACAAAACCAGACTGCCGCCTGTCTGTGCAGTGTGTAGGTATTCTTATGTGCCTTTGAATACGTTTGAAGGGGTTTTACGAGTGAGTCTGACTGACACTCCAATTAGTTTTGAAGTTTGTAGTCCTTGTAGCTAGGTATGTAGATTCTAGATGAAGATTTTCTGTTTTTTTTTTTTGTGTTTATTTATTTGCGTTCTACAAAGTGCAAAAGATGTTTAAGAGTGTGTATTCCGTCCACTAGCGCCGCCAATCGTTTTTTATTATTTGTGGTAAATTTAAGACACGTAGATAAAAAACCGCTCTGTAGTGCACTGAAGAAATGACGACGGCTGTGACGTGTGTTGTGTTAATACATAACTCATGGCTAAATAGCCAAAAACGGCAATTATTGCTAAAAGTGGCCACTTTTAGCAAAAATATCGACTTTGGCAACTATTTATGTTCTAAAGTACAAAACATAACTCTCAAAACATAATAAATACATTTCTTCAGTGCACTACAGAGCGGTTTTTTATCTACGTGTCTTAAATTTACCACAAATAATAAAAAACGATTGGCGGCGCTAGTGGACGGAATACACGCTCTTAAATAAAGCATAAGTATAACTAAGAAACAGTTGTAGACCCTGTTGGGGCACAGCAATAGGTATTGTTATAATATAACTAGGTACTTACTTACAAAAAACATCGTAGAAACGAATATTTACATAGCAATTTGGTCATGCTAATAACAAGAACATAATTAATACTATATTGAGTCAAACAGTTGAGTTAATAAGATTTTTTTAATAATATATTGAGTTAATAAGATTTTTTAACATTAACTACGTAGGTACCATTTAGCAAACTATTATAAACACTTATTTAATACTAGCTGACCGCGCAACTTCGTCTGCGTCACATTTTCCATTACTGCTCCGCTCCTTTTGATCTTAGCGTGATGATATAGCCTATAGCCTTCCTCGATAAACGGGCTATCTAACACTGAAAGAATTTTTCAAATCGGACCAGTAGTTCCTGAGATTAGCGCGGTCAACCAAACAAACAACAAACAAACTCTTCTGCTTTATAATATTAGTATAGATGAGATCACTTAAGAAAGAAGTTGCTTTGAGTTAACGGTTGGGATAGGTTCGGTCTATAGGATGTTTAATTCTGAGAATTTGTGAGGGAATAGAAGAGGTACCGAATTGACATCAAATAAAGCTGAAAATTGTCAAGAGGATCAGGCTGCGTTTCCAGCAGAGATAGTGCAAGGATGTTTGTTTAGAACCAATGGAATATCATCTTTTACCTAGCCTCGTTCAGCTCACGCAAGAGCCCAAAACCGACTTCTTATGGCAAATACTCCCCAAAAATATCCATCGATAAATCACTTTGTAAATATGCAAATTAAAAAGTCGCAATGTCCTTATCCAAAATCCATATAAGGCTGTTTTCAAAGCGTGATGCGTATAAGTAAGCCTGTACGTTGACATCATCTTGTAAAACTGGATGTCATACCTGTTTGGCAGGCTGTGGCCAATACAGCTTGTCTGTGGCACGCACGATACTGGCAGCAATTACGTATTTATGAGAGATTTTGTCGAAAGTGTTTTACAAGCTTTATTCCTGCTTATGTTGAGAATCCTGAAGTTCTCAAGGTTTTACTCTAGACATTTATCGTATATACATTTTTTTTTACTTGAGGTGGCTTTGCTCTTGACTCTAGTCTAGGTCAAAGATGACAGAAACAAAGTCTACGATGGCGCGAGCTTACCCAGAAGTAGCTAGTTCACTCTATCTTTATATGGCCTGCCTTCCTCGATAAATGCTATCTAATTTTTTTTTTTCAATTCGTAGCAGTAGTTCCTGAGATTAGCGCGTTCAACCAAACAAACAATCTCTTTAATTTTATAATCTAATCTGATATATATATATATATATATATATATTAGAATCTCGGTGTTTGTTATCGAACTCCTCCGGAACGACTTGACGGATTTTAATGTTTTTTTTTTGTTTTGTAAACAGTCAGTAGGTTTGAGAGTAGTCGTAGGGTATTTTTTTTTTTGCCAAAACAACGTTTGCTTGGTCAGCTCTGCTAGTATTAGTATAGATTACATTTTACTTCTTCCCGCGACTTCGTGCGCGTAGCGTGATGATATATAGCCTATAGCCTTCCTCGATAAATGGGCTATCTAACACTGAAAGAATTTTTCAAATCGGACCAGTAGTTCCTGAGATTAGCGCGTTCAACCAAACAAACAAACTCTTCTGCTTTATAATATTAGTATAGATCAGCCACCTACTGTGTTCTAACTAAACGTAGTCGGTTCTTAATAAATTCAAAGCTTTTTTAAATAAAAAAGTACTTGTTATTGTTGAACCTAACGTCTCGGGTCAGGTCCGAAGCTTTTTTGTTCAAAGTCCGTTGAACTTAATTTTTTTGCAGATACTTTTTTTTTAAAGTCCGCGTAACTCGGCGTTAATGTTACGTACACACAGGCGTAGATTATTTTTACCATTCTGAAATACATGAATTAGCAACTACAGGAAGTGCTTATCATAATTAACGTTTTTTTTTTTTTGAGTTGTTTTTGCTCTTGACTTTAATCTTGGTCAGAGATGACAGAGACAAAGTCTACGATAGAGCGAGCTTACCCAGAAGGAGCCTGTTTACTCTAACTTGGAAGAGATTAGGGTTGTAAGCGTTCGGAAACACAGAACGCAGGCAGAGAGTTCCGCTCCTTTGCTGTGCGCATTCTTTTAGTATTTTAAACAATTTAGGTGTTAAGTTTTGTTATATTGGGATATGATATGTTAAGCTTACTGCTTAAAATATTATGGTGTCAATATGAGAATTCTGTTTGGCAATTTACCCACGAATATAAGCATGCCTGTGGTAACTTAAGTACCCATTACGTTTGACCAGCAACACAGTGCAAGACCACACACTTCCCAATTGACTGTACTTAAATTCACTTCTAATTTAACCTACCAATTGAAAGAAAACACACTACAAGTCATTGAATCAAAAGCCGGTTCCCCCGGGCGATCGTAATCGTCACCATGTCACTCTAAGCATATACCTATGCGGTAAACTCCAATGAGTCAGATGCCTGATTCATTTGTACGAAGACGATAAGCGGTTACCAGTCAAGTTCGAGGCGTTTCACGACGTTAAATGACTTTAAAGATTCCATAGTAAATAATAGAAGTTTGTGTGACGACTGACGAAAATGCTTGCGTCGCTGACCGTTAAACAAACAAAAACGGTTAAATGGAGATTCTAATTACACAATTTGTGGCTTGTTCCTAGATGAAAGTACTTATCTCTTTTCCTAAACATTATTTTTTTTACTTTTGATTATGTACCGTATGTTTCACCACTATCTCACCTGATGGTAAGCGATGATGCCGTCGAAGATGGAACACGCTTGCCTAGAAGTAACCTATTCACTCTTGACTTAAAGACTCCCAGGTTGTAGTTATCAGGAAACGCAGAATCTGGTAGGAAATTCCACTCGTTAGCTGTTCTCACGATGAATGTGTTCCCAAATCCTCAAGCCTCCTAACAGAGATGTTGAAGATATCTCTGTTAGGCTTCATACACTGATTGATATGCTCAGAGGTCCAGTAAGTGACAAAATATTACCCATCTTGATGTGACAAGCTCATTTCCATCTCAATCTCAAAAATCTGCTACGTTTCCTTATGGGCGAAAAATTAAAACTGGTATAGTTAACGCCAGATAAACGTGGAATAAAGTACATTGACCTTTCCCTAATATCTCTTCGTAGATACTAGAACAATAAATTAAGAACTGATTTTCATTATTAGAAAACGTAAAGGATCACGATAGAAGTCGATTCAGGACAGCTTTATGTCATTATTTCTGATTTTGATCTTAAGAAACTCAATAAATGTATGTGGGTCAATGTATTTTATTCCACGTTTATCTGGCGTAAAGTATAGTTATAAACTGAGCTAAAAAAAAACACCCAAGAATTCTAACAATCAGACGTAAAACACTCCTTCTGTCATAACACACTCCTATCTCCGGAAACAATCAAATTGCGCATGTCTTGTACCAATTGATGGAGTACAACGTCCTACCATGCATTTTGATTATGAATGCAGTAGGTATCTGTCTGACAAAGATGTAGTAGGTGATACTTTCGTATTTGATCGATGAAGCTGTTTTGTTGTCTGGCCAGTCAAGCACCTCTTGAGACAGTCTGCCCACGTTGCTAAAATTATATCGATGTTATATTTCAGAAAATTACACGTAAAATGCTTTTGTAATTCAATTTCATTCTTAAGTTTAACTTTTATTTTAAACTAGCTGACCCGCGCAACTTCGTTTGCGTCACATTTTCCATTAATGCTCCGCCCCTATTTGTCTTAGCGTGATATAGCCTATAACCTTCCTCGATAAATGGGCTATCTAACACTGAAATAATTTTCAAATCGGATCCCTAGTTCCTGAGATTACCCCCTACATACAAACTTACAAACAAATGTTACCTCTTTATAATATTAGTATAGAAGTATAGATTACGATGGTAAATGACACAATTTTACTCTAGGTATACAAACACTAGGAAATGGTGGCGGGCGGGCGTTTTTGGGGACTGTCTTTTGTTAAACTTGATGTTCAAAAAGTGCTCTATAACAGCCTAATTTGAATAAATGATTTTTGAATTCTATAAATTCTCAATTTCTTACCTCAGACCATTATTGGTCTGAGTTTCTTACTAAATAAACTGAGATTTATAAGGGCGGATTTCATCAATCTGAAAGTGAACGCGATCTACATTAACCACGTATACGAGCTGTCAGTGTCATTATTTTGTGTGGAATATTGACTCTGTCAAACTCTTGAACGGATCTTGATCGCCGTCAGTTTCAGTTTAATCCGTTCTAAGTAATATTTAAAATGCGAAAGCGAGTTTGTAACGCTTACATGCCTAAATCGCTCAACCGATTTTTGTGAATTTTGAAACAGAGATAGAAAGACTCTGGAAACGGTGATGGGCTACTTTAAGGCTAGCGAAGCCAAGGGCAAATCTTAGTAAAGAATAATTCCGCCATTAGCACAAAATTCAAACATAAAACCTATCTTAAATGTTAGGTATTATTCTAATGACATCATACTCTCATCTGAAGCTATCCACTAGATAAGGCTGGCTAAACATGATAATTCCATTGATTGATAGGGATAATCTTAGCGAACGCAAACACAGTGATGTCATTATTGTGCAATGTATTTTTGGAACTTTATTTAAAAACTTTAAGAACTGAGATGGGTTTTTCCGTGGAAGTAGCGGTAAATCCCGGGAATTTGTTGTCAGAATTCCTGTGTTTGTGAATAAGCTAAGTTTTTGACTATAATAGGAAGTAGAAACGGTTTTCATGAAATGAATTTTACTGAAATACTAGAATAGCAATTAGCATTTCTGGCTTCCTGAAAATAAGATGAATATGCGAAGTATCCAAAATGAGTGGTTACCAGGCAGAAACACGTATTTCATTAATCAAGTACATTTAATTGGAGATTCTAGAAGATAGTTGCAATTAAAACCCTCCAGTCGGATATAGAAGAGATGATTTTTCCCCGGAATCTGGAATTGTAGATATAAAAGCTGGGAAATAACAAGTTACTCTTCACGACTGATTCAGGCTTCCATTGAAAAAGCAATATTTCCGTCCTTAGTTTGGATAGGCAATTTAAAATGTTGATTGATACCTATCCATTTTTGTCGTAGACTTCCGCGCAAGGTAAACGTATTTGCACAGGCTACTTGTTATTCTGACCACGTCGTAAGATCGATTGAGGAAAAACTTGGGCGAAGAGTGTGGATGGGGACCTGTTCTTGTCCTTGTGAACAACTAGCTTTTACTTGCGACTTCGACCAGTGTTACATCCAACAGGAGCATTTAGTTTTTCCGAAATAAAAAGAAGTCTGATGCTCGGTGGTAGTGTAACTTGCCATCAAAAATACCTACCTACCTTTTACAAACATATAGAAAAAAAAAAACAATTTCAACTGTTTTTTAAAGTCAAATAGGCAGTCCGCTCCACGTAAAATATTAGTTTTCAGCTAAATCCGGTTCTTCCAGACGAACCGCCGACCCCGATTTAGTTGGGAAAACGTTAGGCAGATGATGCTGCCATTAGTTTAGATTTTTCTAATAGAAAGTCTCTTTATCGTCTTTGGCATGAGGAATATAATATTATTATTTTATTGTACTCATGGCTAAAGACCCCATTTATCATTAAGCACCATTTGGGTCTCGTCAGAAATAAATAGGCGAGTAATAAATCATACTTACGGACATTAATTTAGATTTTGACGATAGAAATGCCAACAAAACGTTGAATATTTACGAATGATCCAATTACTGTGATAATCTCAAATTTTTCATATCAAAATGAAAATTTTAACAACATTTCTAAATCGCAAATTTTACTAGCTCTTAACAGTGATTTTGCTATGGTGGCTTATCTCTCTGGAACGTATATTTCCGGATATATATATATATATAAAGCTAATGGCACTCAGGAAAGTGTCGGTTTCAGTAAAATGCTTTTTTTAATTTTTTATAACTCAAAAATATTTCACCACCAAACAAACAAAAACATTTGCTATCAACGCATCTATTTATTTATTCACAAAGCAATTACAACAGGTAACAATCATTTAAAAAAATAATAACAAATACACATCACTGGTTTTGACCTGATTATGACCCAAAGCGTAATCGCACAACATGGCAAACAACAACAAAAACATTAATAATAATAAAAGTTAATTAAGTACAACAAATAGCAACTTCATAAGTACAAATTTCAGAAGTCATGCACTTCTGACATAATCAATGTTACCCGCAAAAAGTTAGTCAGAAACAGTGTTTAACGCTAACAGAGAGAAAGGGCACATGTCCCAATAAACGCGAATAAATTGATTTATCAAAGCTTTTAACATTTTCAGGGAGCTCAACAATTTTATATGCTCCAAATACCAGTCGATCTACCCAATATTCATTGAATCACGCGAACGACCGGATAAAAGAGGTTGACTAATAGGAAATTAATTCTGACTTCCAGAGAAATTGATCGACCCTTTGTTCGACCGCGAAAATTGTCGATGGCGAAACATCAATTTATTTTGAGTACTTCAGTAAATAAGCGAACTGAAACGCTGAATGATTTGCAGTCGATTGAAGTTGCCAATACATATTCAGGTCATATCCCCACAGTCAATAAAGCGTTCAGGTGAGGCCAATGACCGCAGATGAATAGGTTTTGATAGCTTCGGACTGCATGATCAGGGGAGGACAATAAACTTGATTCACCTGGTTATTGCACGTCAGTCTAGTTTCCTTGCTTAAGGCTGTGCGCTTAAGTTCGAGGATGCACAACGAGGTATTTGTTCGTTAAGAACCAATAGAATAGCCTCATTTACTTAACCTCGCTCAGCGCAAGCGAATCTCGCTACGCATCCTCGCACATATCTGGTGGAAACGCATGGGGACCAACTTGTTCGTTTGTAAAACAAACATGTCCTGAATTGAGCCTGGTCTTTCCCAATCGCAGACTATCTTAAGCGAATGAAAAAAATGGGACTCCATTTCAACAGCTTCTATTTGAGATCTTGCCTTCAGACAACGTTGAGGTTTCTTTATAAACACAGACCTAATTTCCGGGTCGCCAGCATAACGCTGCATTAGCTTCGTAATCCTAGCTAATTGCTCAACAACGAGCATTAGTAAACACGGAAGAAGAATTTTAACCGCGTTAACATTCAAACAGCAACTTCACCAATTTAATTACAATGAGCATAATAACAAAATCGCTTACAACCATTTCCCGTACGTTGGCACGTTAAAAATTGTGTCAATGACTCATAGTTTGTCTGCAATCGTATGCCATTGTATAAAAATAACGATGAACAATTGTGTACGTAAAGTTTTTTTGCAAACAAAAAGTGTCTGATCTTGTGATTTTAAGCATAACTCCAAGTGCCTTCTTCCATATTGAGAATAGGCACTACGTTTTTTTTTAAAGCCTAAGTTGCTAGGCTAGGAAAATTTGGCCGTCGTCATTTTGTTCCCTAGGGAACTCATGAGATGTGAATAATACGCTGCAAATCAACTCGCTGTGGAAATGAGTTCATTCAAGTTCATCCAATAAGTGAATATCAAAACAGCTTTTGCATTGATAGGGCTACTATTTTTAGCAAATCGATGGAGCACATAGAAGGATCGTATTTCCCGTAACTGGTATCGCTGCCGGGAATATCAGCATAAACAGTTTCATTAGTAGTAGAAAAGTTGAATCCAATTCACAACTCAGTGGCTAAGCACTTACAGCGTTGCAGTCGTCTAATAATCTGTAGTTTAGACCTATTACTATTAGACCTATCATATCATGATGATGGTGAAATAGGCCGAAAGACGTCTACTGTGCCTCCTCTCCTCCCAAGTGTTGTTGTTTGGTTGAACGCGCTAATCTCAGGAACTACTGGTCCGATTTGAAAAATTCTTTCAGTGTTAGATAGCCCATTTATCGAGGAAGGCTATAGGCTATATATCATCACGCTAAGACCTATAGGAGCGGAGCAGTAATGAAAAATGTTACGCAGACGACGTTGTACGGGTCAGCTAGTGCAGGAGAAAATTGGACGATTTTCAGTCCGATTTTCGGCCCTCAGCTATTCGAAATACGCATGACATTGACAATCAACCTCATGATCAATTTTCTGGCCTGCCATCGTACATATGAAAATATAACACAAAATAAAAGATGTCTATAAAATCTCAACTTTTGATTAAATACAATCGTATCTAATATACTGTGAAATGTAAATAAAGAAAAACCTTACACCTACGCCTGAAACGAAATGAATGGAGGTGTACCTAATATAACTGGAATATTGTAATAAATTCGCATTTCAGTCTCCCAGCTCAACGACCTACTTTATTTTGTCTGTGATATTTAATTAACGTAAAATGTGGAGTATGGAATAATAAAGAATGAGAGTCTCATTTCTCTCTTTTGAAAAAGCTGAATGTGGGCGTTTACTAAAGATGAATGCTACTGTTGTATATTTTTAATATTAAGATTACAATATTTTTTAAACTAATCTAGTTTTTTAAAGGTTAACATATGTCTTTTATTGTATCTGTGTATAATAACCGACACGATTCGTGAGCACACTCTCCATTGGTCGGTGTGACGACGGCAGCTCTGACGCTTCACGTTAATTGTTTCGTCAGTCAATGCTCATCGGCTATTGGGCTTGCAAGTTTCGTTCGCCCACCGTACATTGACGAGATCACCCTACTGCATTCATCTGTGCTGACGACGTGCGGCTACTATTCCTAAATGGCATAAAAAAAAAACTTGAGATACATTTCAAACCCGACAATAATGATCTAGATTATAGATAAGTTTGATATTAGTAACATTAAAAGTGAATGTTTTTGTCTCGAATTTAAATATGACCTATGATGAATTCAGCATAATTATTTCTTTAGTGGACAATAATAATAATCTTATATTATCTCAAGTCTCTAAGGAAAAACGTTGATCTAACGTGGCCTTGGTGGCACGTTTCTCAAAGTTCACGTTTTCCTACATTTAAATGTGGTTAGTCGTAAACGTTGCTTTTATTTATCTCTAAACTAGAACAACTACGGTCTAGTTCACACGTGCGACTGCACTTTTTTTTTTACTTCCATTTTATTTGGTCCGAAGAAATATGCTAAACGTGTATGCTAGCCGCACAGGACCAGTTGTTGTGGTGACGCTTGGGAGATGATGATAAAACGACATATTTCTTGTCATTGATAGGACCTTCATCACTACCCTACCAGAGGGTCAATTCTACTATTAGAATAGTTATTGCTACACGCAAATAAAAAGGTACATGACCTTTTTATTTGCGTGTTTACAGAGTAACATACAATTACTCCGTGATCATGGCGCTTGCAACAGTGCAGAAATATCGGAAACTCGCAAATAAAAAGGTAGGTACATGGTAGCAATCCCGTAATGAACTATTCTAATTTTAGTTACCATAAAAGTTTAAAACAATTCTACTAACTTTTTAATCAATTTTTGCATTCGCACGTCAAATACAAACTGTCAAAAGTCTTAATTTTCGTAAATTTTTGACACATTACGATTGATATGCGAATGTGAAAATTAGTAGAATAGGGAATATGCACGAGATTTTCTTATTTATAAAATGAATTACTTATAAGCTACAGTAAACACTCTAGAAAATATTTTTTAAATATCTTCATCAGCGATGAAGTTATAACGCTTCAAAGATTACTTTTAGAACGAGAAGTCGGACATGGAATTTGACGTCACATTACGTGACGTCTATACATCTGCCATAGAAAACAGCGTTTTCGCGAGAGGGACAGATATATTTGTTTAAAATAATTATATTATCTCGTTTGTTTTTCAAGCAATTTTGATTCTATTTCCACTGTTAGTAATATTTTTTTTTTTATATTTTTAGATAAAGTGTTTAGATAATAAATATTTTTTTTATGCATATTCCCTATTGGCACTCTGATGTAAGTGATGATGAAGAACGCTTGCCTAGAAGTGACCTATTCACTGTTTACTTATAGACCATTAATTAATAGAATTCCTCTATAATAAAAAAAGTCCTCTATATAATTATTAGTCAACTAGAAACATACTAAACGGTGAATTGGCTATACCATTGCCAACAATGGTCCTCTGGGGTATTACTATAATTAGTATGCAGACGACATGCGGACTGTTGATAAAACTATAGTGAGTCTTTGGCTTAATTACATATTTGCAACATTAAATAAAGAACAGTTTTATCCTCAGGTATATAATTGAAAATTGATCTCGTTGGTAAGCGCATCACCAGAATACTATCGGAAAACTCGGAAAATACTAAGTGCTTTTTCCCGGGATTTTTATATGTATAAGGGTCGGTACAACGTCGGGTCAAATAGTGGCAAAATGCGACCTGAAACAAACAGCGATTTCCCGTTTCGTGACGGTAGTCCAAAAATCGTTGATGTGTAGGTACCTTACCTTACAGTAAAATGTGGTTAAATGTTATCGCTTGGTAAACATGTGTCAAACATCAATAAATTATGAATGAGTCTGTATTTGTGTTTGTATTTATATACAGTATGCAGTTAGAGAGCTAATGAGGTTTAGTGCCTCCAAAACTGTTTAATAATGTTTGTGAACTCCAATTTGATGGTAGTTTCGAGTGAATTTTGTGTTAGTTTTGACAGCACACCGTTTATCTTCGGATATTAGTAAAAATTTGTGCCATTTAAGTATGGTCCTCCACGAATAAACCAATACTGTTTAAGCATATAAGTCAATTAATGTTTAGGGCACGATGGGGTTGACATGTCTTTGATAAAAGCCCCTAAACAAACATAGATTTTAAAAAAAGAAACACCGTTTTTAGACTAGCATCTTCCTGTGGCTTCGCTCAATGTTCTAACCCATGGAATCTAGCTTTTCAGTATAAAATGTATGTGGTCTATGACACTTTAACTCAAAATGGAGCTTTCTATCAGTGCCAAAATTTTTCCAAATCGGAACTGTACTTCCAACGATTGAACTCTTACAAAAACGCCATTTTAGTTCTTCAAAGTATGACTTACTAGGGTTGTGGAATTTGTTCACAACAGTCACCGCGGCTCTTGAACGCAAAGGGCATTAGGAGGAACACGGATGGGTTTTAGTCAGTAAGAGCCTGACGCTCCCTTTCGCACCGCCCAGAGCGGAAGAGTCATTTGATGATTTCTCATCATGACTTAACATTAGCTTTATGTTTTCATTCCTATATTCGTGGTTATGGTTGATCTTTAGACGGCCATTAGTGACCATTTACAATTAACAAACACGGAAGGTTAGATTTTATCAGATTGAATGGCAGACGCTGACCTTTGACATTGATATTATAAAGAGAAATTTAACCAAAGAAAGCATTAGCAATCAAAAATTCCAAATGAGCAATAATGGACTTTATTCCCCCATTTCTAGCATTCATTATCAGGACTAAAGCCACAAAATATGTGACGTTGAAATATGACGTGACGCCACTGGAATAGATTATTTTTCATTTGTCCTTTACTCTGTACTTAAGTGGCATAAAACATCAAAATAGTCTGCCGGAGATACATTTCAATTCTCATCCGATGAATTATGGTCTTGGTGAAGGTTCATATTGGATATCTTTTATTTAATTTTTTTTTTCTTCAAATTATCGAATTCAAAACGTAACCCATGATGACTAGATAATATAGCAAAAGTTACCTAATGTTCTCCCATTTCCAGTACACATTACCAGACTTACGCCACAAAACATCGAATTAATGTGACGTAGGAATTTGACGTCAGTATTTGAACTCTTGCCAACTTGTGATTGAGGAGTGATGACTGTTGATGTATTAACATAATCATTGTACAAACCAGCTAGAGGAGGAGCTTGTGGCTAAATAATAACAGCCAAATTGGTCGATCTTTAAGGTTAATTAAGCGATGCTTTCCAAGGTTGGTCTATAGATAGGTGAACATCTTAACATACGAGTTTCCTCCGTGCCTCGAAAAGCACGTTAAGCCGTTGGTCCCGGCTGTAATTTGCAGTCGTTACGGATTGTCAGAAGCCAGTAAATCTGACTCCAGTCTTGCGAAGAAGTCAAGGGGTTCTGGAAGTCTGGTAGGCAGCCGCTCCACGTTAAACACTGGTATTCAGCTGAATCCGGTTTGACTGGAAGCCGACCCCAATGTAGTTGGGAAAAGGCTAGGCTGATGATTGTATTTAAACTAGGTATAGATTATCGCGATAAGAAGTAGAATGACAGTGTCATGGCGGCTGAGGCGTCCTGTGGATGTTTGATTTCTTTATGTAATACTGGTTCTTCGCTCACGGTGACCTGTGCCTGCCTATCCCATAAAATACGTGCATTTTTCGAAACAAACAATTTTAGGCACCTTCTTTTTATAATAATTATACTACTGACCGGGCAAACGTAGTTGTCCCAAAAAAAAAAAATACAAGTACCCTACGAACTATACTCCGATCTACCGAATACATACAAAAAAAAAAACATAAAAATGGATCAAGCGTAGCAAACACCGTGACACGAGATTTTTATATATTAAGCAGACACTAGCTTTTGTCCATGACTTTGTACAAGTACATCTCATTTTTCCCGTTCCAAGTTCATCTCATTTTGGAAAATCCGAGTGCTCTCCTACACTCCCCAGGGAAACTACCTACATACAAAATTTCAGCTTTCTACGACCAGTAGTTACTGTGTGCGTTGCCTGTCCGTCACTCAGTTACGTAAGAGTTTTAGATACATACTAGAGGCTGCCCGCGACTTCGTCCGCGTATAAAATATCGTTATTCCCGTGTAAATCCCGATCCCCGGGGAATTCCGGGATAAAATGTATGCCTATGTGTTATTCTGGGTCTTCAGCTACCTACATACCAAATTTTATCGTAATCCGTCCAGTAGTTTTTTCGTGAAAGGGTAACAAACATACATACACATACATCCATCCTCACAAACTTTCGCATTTATAATATTAGTAGGATATATGTTCATATTTATAATAGAAATAATACCTATACTCGTACCTGACAACGGAAATCCCTTATCCATGTTTACGCGAAAAAATCCATTTTATATTGCATATAAGCACTTGTAAATAAATAAGTTTTGTTCTGGTCATCAAACTAACATAAATAGCCTATAAATAAACCTGTTTACCAGGAAAACAAATGAAAATATAATACACGTAATAATTGTTTGCACTATTGAGTATTTATAATGTTACTAGCTGACTCGGCAAACGTTGTTATGCCAATTAAAAAAAAAAAAAACTCCTAGGACCTATTCTCAGACCTAACAAATATACACAAGAAATTTCCTGAAAATCGGTGAAGCAGTTTCGGAGAGTTTGATAACAAACACCGTGATACGAGATTTTACATATTAGACTAGCTGTCCCCCGCGGCTTCGCTCCCGTCAACCTACCAATTTCTTTTTTGCTTTTAAACTTTCCCTGTATTCTGGCGAACCAAAAAAAAAAGGATTACCTAAATCGGCCCAGCCGTTCTCGAGTTTTAGGAGACTAACGAACAGCAATTCATTTTTAAGTATAGAGTTACTAGCTGACCGGCGCAACTTCGTCTGCGTCACATTTTCCATTAATGCTCCGCTCCTATTTGTTTTAGCGTGATGATTTATAGCCTATAACCTTCCTCGATAACTGGGCTATATAACACTGAAAGAATTTTTCAAATCGGACCAGTAGTTCCTGAAATTAGCGCGTTCAACCAAACAAACAAACTCTTCTGCTTTATAATATTAGTATAGATATAGATTTCGTTTTCATGTACATGAAAACGAAAAAGAATATGCCAGCATACCAAGCTGCAACAAACTGACAAATTTCTTTAATAGATATTCAACATCGTTAAATCCGTAGGTTGATGATTGATTGGGAATTTTCTTCAGTTTCGGGTAATTTGAAATGCTGGCTGGTCTACATTACCTATTTTTTACCTTTTTGCCTCGCAAGTTATTTAAGAAGTTGTAAAATAGACGTAACTTTACCTCTTTTTTTTGCTAACGAGTTTTTTCTCTTTTCCAACAGATTCTACGACGAATGCAAACGGAGATATAACATCAAGTTATGGAAAACATTCACAGACTGCTTCAACTGCTTACCGGTTGCTGCGATAGGTGAGTCCATCCATAGACATACAAAAATGACATAAAATACTCCATACAGGATACTTTTCAGGAAAATATTTACAGCAAAAGAAAAAACGTTCAAAGAAATTCGCTGCGCTGATTAGTTTCGAACAAGTTCGCGTGCGATTAATCGCTTAGTTCACTCATTACCGGTACCCATTATTTCCAAGTATCAAAGTGCGGTTTCTGCCTATGGTATAGGTATAGGTATGTAGCCATAGAAATTAACTAGAACGACCGCCATGCTAGGTGCAGTAGGGCAACTGTGGTGAAAGCTGTGTAAACGCTTCTAGGATAGCAATATAGTACCTGTCTACACTGAGTAGCAATGTTCAGAAAGCCCCTTAAAATGGTGTAAAAGGAATATCATTATCATCCGCCTTAATAAGCTAATTAATTCGGGTTTCGCGCTGGAATCTTCTTCTATGCATCTTTATTATGTGTCATTCCAATACAATATGCTTTAATGTACACCAAAAATAGTTACACACCTCCTTAACACAAGCCTAATTCTATGTACTAGACAAACTTTGCATGAACTGAAAGAAACTCCTGTCTAGCAAAACCAAAATTCAGATCACTGATCAGTAGGTATGGTCTTAGCCGCTCTTTGAGTGCTAATAATCAAGGCCTCCCAAAACCCAGAAGTTGCTGCTTCCACATTCTTTACACGTTACAACACAGCTTCTCAAAAAAAGCTAAAAAACTTTGCAACCAGTCTTGTCCGCAATTGTTACGTCGAAAACCGGAATTTGAAATGACGCCAACAAAAGAACAGGAAAAGTAGGGGAAAGTTTTGCGACAGAACTTTACTTGAACCTGTATTATGACGACCTAAATATAACTCTGTGATGTCTAGATTAATGTGTCTGGAACGGCTCTAAGTAGAACTAAAATAACTATATGCCCTTGTGGCTATAGAAATTGAGAACATTATTAGTATCTGATGAATTTTATGACATTTCGTTCATGTAACGACCGACCCTGTCTGACATTTTTCATTTTTTCATTACCTGAGCTCCGAATCACATACTAGCATTACCTTTATGTTAGGTATGGTACGGTTTTCAACACAGCTTTTAGATTAAATAATTAAGTTACTTAGCGCATACGCCTCTATTTTTGTGACGTATCTCGCAATGGGACGTTAATAAAGAGAAATAATATTTTCAACAAAACCTGTTTTTGTATTAAACTGTAATTGTTATTGACGCCATGATGTTTGGTTCGTCCTAACAAACTCCAAAGGTCTCGGAAACTAGAACAAAAATAACTGAAAGTAACACCCTATGTATCGTTGCATTTTCTTCACCTCTTTTTGGGACTACTCTCAATCATCATCATGTCAGCACTGCCATCGACCTCCACTGCTGGTCATAGTTGCAATTTCTATACCTCCTCAAGTGCCGCCTACTCTCAAGCTCAAATTAAAATATATACGGGTTTAATGACGTCACGGGCCACCCCTGCTATAGTAGATATTTTTTAAGCCCGTCCCATATTTGCATGCCGGTTCAGTTCGGTGATTGATCTAATTAGTCGCTCAACCAACTGTGAACCCTGCTCAACAGATAGGCACTGAATACAGCTTAAAATTCGTTAGGGATATTTTTTGTTTGGAAATGTTGAAGCAGAAATTATTAAATGGATTTGGATGGGATGCACATGGTGTAAAAAGCCAAAAATATTATTTGGAAAGTATCCCAAGATTGTTTTTTTTAAAACCTTTAAGTCCGTTCCGAACTCCCAAACGGCATTCGCGGTGATCTTTGTTGGAAAATAAAAACCAGTCGTGTTCAACGTATTGAACAGCTGCCGGATATGATCTCATACTTTTTTGGAGTATTGCAATGCATTTCGAGGTTACGCAAGTGAGTATGTTTTTTTTTACTCAAATTGCTAAGAAGGAACTAACTTATTTCTGCTCTAATTTAAAATTGCGCTCAGGCTTATTTAATACTAAAACTGACACCACACAAAAAATCAAACCGAGCCGTAAATCGACCTCTAAACTCGAAATATTCGATACTCACCGCACTCCCATTTCTCTACAATTTCGCCCCAACCTTGCTATACTCCTGAATTCCCTATAACATTGTACGTAGATCGGTTGACTCGCTCACCGCAACGCGAAGGTCGAATATACGCCCGGCTATATTTATCTGATCACGCTACACACTTTTGATGCTATAGTATTTATAGGCAGATAGTAATCATATGGATATTGTATAATGTTGTGTAGGAGACACCTGTCTCTTCAATGGTGTTTTCGGACGAATTTTGTTGCTCGATTGAGATAAAGCTTAGTGTTGACGTTTTGTAAAGTATACTGAGTGAAACGGGCTGCCAAAATTTTGGTGTGATAAATCGAAAATAAACAGCGAATCTAGAATAGAAGTTTTAGAATACATTTGGCTTATCGTAACGAAGAACTGCACAGATACTGTAGCTATATGCATGTTGAAATGTCGAAATTACTATCAATGCTCTTGTCTATTGCTGCATACCTACTGCCTAGTCCAAGAACCAAGAATGAATCATCCTTGCAAACCAAAAAGTATGCTACAATATTTTTTATTATCTTATATATCCGTTGAGCTTGAGTGCCAAAAAGAAGTTTTTTTTTTATAATGCTTATTTCTCATATAATAATTAGATATCATGCCGAACATTCAAGTAACGAATCTCATACCTTACTTCCCTAAAAATCGTTCAAGATCATGACCAAAACATTATGAATATTATTAGCATAAAAAATATGTTAACTTGTTAACAATCACATGCAAATTGAACAATAAAGCTGCGAGAAACACGCAAACTCCAACAGTAAACGTTACTGTTGCTAAAAGATTTGTATTCAGAGCTGTTAAAGACAATAAAGACTATCATGAGACGTGTCAAGTGTCTATTACTTGAACAGATTCCGGTGCCGAGTGAACAATTGACGCAGATATCTTTGATTTTATTCATTAAGACTGTATTGTTCAAATTGGAAATAAAATCGAGTCTGCTGGTCTGCCGGTGGCTTAACTTATAAAACTGGCTAACGTAGAATGGTAATATGATTCTAGATATTCATCGTTGATAGTGAATCATTCACTATCAACGATGAAATTGTTTGAACTATAGCTGTTAGCACGAATGTGGATAACTAAAAGAGAAGAGTGAGACCAAAAAAAAGATGGGTGGACTGTATGAAAGATGATATTAGTAGAAGGACATGTTGCAACGATCCCATAGTTTGGATATGAACAAGGGGTACAATCTTAGCAAATGAAGATACCTACTGAAACTTCCTATCATTCAGTGTATTCCCAGAAGCAATACATGTCGGAAGACACAATTAATAAGGAAAGAGAAACCAGAACAATAGCATAAATCAAATCTGCCAAAAGATAATGTTTTCAAGATGCGTACGAACATCTCACGGTCGCTGACAAGTAAAAGTGAATAAATTGGCGACCTCACGCCGGAACTGACCATAAATACGGAAAGATTTATGTAACCAAGTGAAGATTAACATAATATGTGCGAATGTTTGTTTATTGGGCGTTGCAGTAATGGAGGCGAGGTTCTTGAGGAATATTGATGGCGGATTAGCAGGTTCTAGACGATTTGCATTTTATAGCAGCGAGAGATTTTCTACCCGTGGCGTTGTAGTGAGTATCAAAATGGTTGAAGTTGAAGAGCTGATATTTTTAAATCAAATGAGTATGGAAACTTGCCCCTCTCGTCGACCACATAATCGCTTACCATCAGGTTAGATAATGGCCAAGCGCGAATCTATCAATAATAAAGTAGGTAGAGAAGGAGAAAGAAAGGTTCTCGGAACGGATTTTTTACGAAAATGTGAATAGATTCCGAAAACGAATTGCAGTCTCTTCCTCAACCTTAGCGTCACTTTATCATTTTAACTTGGACCTTAATTCCAACTTCAAAATATTTAGCCCAACTTGGCAATTTACCTGAAATTGTTGGTCTGGAAACTTTAAATAAATGGCAACTTTGAATGTGGTCTCAGAAAAGGTTGAATCTGCGATGAATTTCATTACGACAAATTGATGAGATGTAGAGAATTTTTAACAGTTGTACAGCTTCTATAAGTGTCAATGTCAGGATCATTGAACTTGTCATGAAATGTTATTATTGAAATTTTTAATACCGGTCAATCGTCTGTGGTGGACAGATGTTTTGATTTAAACTTCGATACAAAAACAGACACTGCAAATTTAGGTACAGATAGTATAGTATCTTCAGGATTAAAAGATATAGAATTGTCATTGTCACTAAAAATATTAGCATGATCTTGATCAGCTTCAAGAAATTCACACCATTCAACTGACTAGGTGACATTTTTCTCTGCAGTTTCTTCTGTTCCATGCGCTCTATATTTCTAACAAAAGGTAGTATTTACTGACAATGCAAAACGGTACGGTTGCCATGACGACCGACGTATGTAAAACCTCTGCAGTGCAAATTATGAACCGTATTACTGGCGGTTGTTGACCCCAAGCTCAGTTCAAACTAGGTGACTCCAAGAAAGTGATGGTGACTTGTAAAATAAGACACGTTCAAAACTTTATTTAGGTTAATTGGATGAGGGAATATGAAAATTATGAGGTTGTTTTTGGGTGGACGAAAATTAAATTTCGTTCGCAGAATTCGGACGTTTCAGCGTTGAAGTGAACAAACAAGGTATCCAATTGGACGATTTTTTATATGAACTCTCTGATACTAAAAAACGATAAAATCCCTGGATTTGATAAAAGCGTTCCAACTTTTTAATAATAACTGTATAATTTTCGTTTTTGATTGCGAATTTCATTCGAGATACGACGAAGTTATAATTTGTTTGATTTCAGGACGATTGTCGATCGGTTTTTGGTCGTTTCGCGGACATGTAGGCGTATCAGGTTTATTCGAAATAACGGTTGAATGCCACTTAAGTTGATTCCTGAATCTTTATTCTTCCTTCGCTTTTGTGTTTTGACAACTATTCAATCATTTGTAGTGAAAATTCCAACTGTTATTACTGCTTAAAATAATATCATCATTTTGGGGATCAATATCCTATAAAAGTTAACATAAAGTTCTAATTGAAATGCCCATTATTTGTCTACTTAAATCGTTCTTCAAAATTAGCTGTTTACACCCTCTTCTAGGAGTACAGATTCAGCTGGGAAACAACAAAGTAATATTTCAGTATATCCTTGAAACTTTTCGCCTTTATCCTACCTACTTCAAAAACTTATTTCACAGGAAGTGCGTTACATATTCCACGAAAAGTTTTATATTTTGCAAAGCATGTTGGAAGCTCTCTTTAAAATTAAATTGAACAGCGACGTGTTTTTTAAAACCACTCAAAAATTACTAAGCTTAAAATCATAACTCATTTTACAGCAGATGTTACTTTCTACTAATATTCAGCTCACAGACACGCTTTAAGCCCATTTATATAATTACTTTTTAATGTCTTCCCAAAAGACGTGTCACGGTACCACCAACCATTGGGACATTCAAGATCGTCACGCTCCAATTGTGGCGAAAGTTCGTTTTGTCCCTTCGACCTATGGACTGAAGGCTATGATTAATTTTATTTAGTAACTAGTTGTCCCCCGCGGCTTCGTTCCCGTCAACTGGCAACTTATTATTATTTTTCCACAAGAACCTTCTGACTATATCAAAAATAACAAAAAAGAATGAGTAAAATCGGTCTAGCCGATCACGCGTAAAGCCATGACTTAGGGAAATAGGGATTCATTTTTATACATGTAAAGATTTTTTAAAACGCTGATTGACTTGGGCATTCACTTGTTATGAGCATTCTACCGAATGTTCTTTTGTTTAAAATAAACAGGAGCGCTTTAGCGAACATTCTAGCGAACGACAAATTAGCTTCAAGATTTTTTTCGAGCAATTTTGTAATTATTGTTGTTTGATATCTTCGTGAAGATTAAATTTTCTGACGAGCTTTTACTATAGACCGTTCGCTAGAAATATCGTAAAAATGTTCGTAGCTATGTTTAGAATAGAATAGAATAGAATACTCTTTATTATGTACACCATATAAGCTGCTGCTGTTTGCTCTATGCTCGGCTCTTTTCGTTGTCCAGTAAATCGGTGAATGCTCGATGTTCTGAATGCAAGTCAACAAGTGAATGCTTATGTCTATCATTAGCTTTAGATTGATAGCAAAAGTGTGTCAGACTTTCTGGAACACTAATCCAGCGACGCAATTAAATTTAAGTTCGGCTTATAAAGGCTGACTCTGGTTAAGCCGGGCTTAATTTCGTTAAACAAAAGCTGTTCCGCAAGCTCGGCTTTCTGGTTGTCATTCAAGTTTGTCGAATCTACTGAACTGTGAGGTTTCCCTTTCAATTCTCTGTTCCCTTTGCCACCAGGCCTATTTTCGCAAGGAGAGATCAATATTGCTTGTGTTGTGAAATAGAAATAAATGATTGTGAAAACGAGAAGCAATGGGCGCGTCTGCTATTGGTTTCCTCCAAAATTGACGCACTTCAGTCGGTATAAAGATATTTCACGTTTACCCTAATACTCTAATCTAACTACGTAGTTATTTGTTACACAATTGCAAGGATTTATAGTAAAACTTTTCTGAATGTCTAACGTATATTTATTGCTTTATTTAAACGACTGTTCTTTGGAGAATTAACATTTACGTTAGAAGTTTTCTTAAATTTGCCTATGTTTAATTTCTAGTAATTCTATTTGGAGTTGAGTTTCTTTTTATTAAACCTCATTATGAAAGAATTCTTGAAAAGTACAGCAATAATTCAGTATCGATTACTGTTATTTTCCTGTGAGCAGTGTTTTTGTTTCGAGTCGCTCAGCCGAGACGTCTTACAAAAACAGGATATACGATTACTCAGAATCGATTGCTTACACAACACACACAGACATACAATCATGTGACGATGCTTGCGGAAAGAATGCTAAAGTGTCTTCGTACATTGTGTTTTTTAGGGTTCCGTACCCAGAGGGTTAAACGGAACCCTATTACTAAGACTTCGCCATCCCTCCGTTTGTCTGTCCGTCTAACACCAGGCTGTATCTCATGAACCGTAATAGTTAGACAGTTGAAATTTTCTTTTGCCGCTATACCTAACAATAAATCTAACAATTAGAACAAAATAAATATTTAAGGGGCCTCCCATACAACAAACGTGTTTTTTTTGCGTTTTTATAGACTCGCACTTGGTCGGTTTTTTTTACTTTTGTTCAGCATCCTGCTGACCTGTTTCATGTAGATTTTACATAGCATTAAATAGGGTAGGGGATTTAATTGAAAAAATCTAATTCAGTCCAAAAAATGTTGGACACGTATTTTTTCTTGTATCACGTAAATAAGTTGAAAACACTCGTGACTTCACGAGTGGTAGATTTTTCAGTTAATACCCAATTGGGATACCTGCTTAACGTTTTAATTAGGTCACCTCGAAAAGGTTTCCCCTTTTGATTTCAACTGCGGATCATGAAAACAATAACCCTGTTCCAAGCTTCCTTTGGTACACTCCGCCGCATCCCTCCAGTTTCCGGTACCCATAAAAAGCAGATAAACCCGCAATATAGCGGACCTTCTTGCCCCAGGGCTGGTCACGTCGTTCCCTTTCGATTTCCTCCCCGTGATACGTATACGACACGCTTCCTACCGCACCACTACGTGCGATACACTAATGGTCCCCGATTCAGACGTTTGACAGCCCTGATTGGTGGAAATAGTCGTAAATGGAGGGTAGACGAACATTTTAGGGTTTAGGAGGTAGTTTTAGTGGTCAGTTTATTTCTTTTCTGGATAAGACGTAATCGTAAGTGCTTTGTCACTGTAGCCTTTATATACTGATATTACACGTACCTACCTATCTATACTAATATTATAAAGCTGAAGAGTTTGTTTGTTTGTGTTTGCTTGAACGCGCTAATCTCAGGAACTACTACAACTATTCTTTCAGTTTTAGATTGCTCATTTATCGAGGATGGCTATAGGCTATCATCACGCTAAGACAAATAGGATCGGAGAATTAATGGAAACTGTGATGCAGACAAAGTTGCGCGGGTCAGCTAGTGTATAGATATAAGCAAAATAATAATATTATCAATGATACTCTTTTGTCATAGCAAGTTTTTTTTTACATTTTTTTGCGTTGAACATTCCCTTTGTACTCTTTCCGATCACGAGGCACGACACGCCCCTGCTACCTTTTATGTAGATATAAGAAAAGTGACGTAGTCAACACAACGATAGATCGTGACAGTTTCACTAGCTTTGACTGATAAGGAAGAACCTTCAGCCTTCAATAAGAACACAAACGAACAGACACGCTAGCCAGTATTAATATAAATATAGCAAATACCTGCTCAAAGAACGATTAACACAACAAAAGATCAAAAAAAATACCCGCCAAGTGCGAGTCGGAACTATCTCACGATGGGTTCTTTACCATAAATTAAAAAAAAACACTTTTCTTGTATGAGAACCCCCGTTATTTTTTTTATTATTTTTTTAATATTTTTTGGTATAGCGAAAATAGAAGAGAACTATTACGGTTCTTAAGATACACCTCGCTGACAGACTGACTGAAGGACGGGCGGACAGCGGTTACCCTAATGGTGCTCCCACATTGCCGTTAGAAATTGTTTAGTAACGTTAGTAAACATTTGCTGGCTAACATTAAATAACAAATGTTAAAAAATGTTTTCATGTTAGAAAATGTTTAGTAACGATAAGTTAACAAATTATAACAAAATAAAACATGTGTTACCTTTTGTTTGTAAACCTTTTATAAAGGTGACGGCGGGGTATGCGGTGAGTCGGGGATGCGGGGGGGTTAGAGCCAGTACCAGATTTTAATGTTATAAAATGTTAGTAAACATTTTCTATTAGTGTAGGAGCACTTATAACATGTAACAGTTTCTAACAAAATGTAACAATTGACAACATTTGTGAGTAAATGTTATTATGTTAGAAAATGTTTACAAACATTTTCAATGTGGGAGCACCATTAGAGTACGGAACCCTAATAACTTCGAATTATTGTAATTGACGAGAAATTTTATGAGCAGGAAAATTGAAATTACGATTTAATAGAATGAGTAAGAGTTTTCTTAACGTAAATTAAGCTGGCTTTACATTTACTTTTCGTAAAGTAAACTGAAATATACTTGATATTCTTGAAATTTACATTTAAGCTTAAGATTTCTGTGTCCTACTTAACTGAAAATGTAATTACTTAGAAGGACTTTCTAAGAAACCTCTTAGTTGCGGTTTAATTTCTTAAAAGAGAATGCCCATTTTGTTAGGAGTTTTGGGCCCCTAAAAAACTTTGCATGTCACGATGATTTTAACTTGGTTTCGTAGACCTACAATTACCTTTTCATATCCTGAAATCGAATTTCAATTTTTCACTCTACTTTAAGAGAAATCTTATATTTTCGGATGCTGGAATTGAGGTTATGAAAACAAGTTTTTTTTTTGTTTTAAACATATTTGAAAACACTACATACCTTCTTCTCTTCTATGTAGGTTATGTACAAAGTGCGCTTATAAATATCCCTTGCAATGCCGTGCCGGCAGTCAGCGTTCAGTAGGCTGTACCCTCACAACTAGTAGATAGTGTTGTCAAAAACAAATACTTACCTACGACTAAAGCCTTAGATTAGAGGAGCTCATAGCTAAGTTACAAACGAAGGAAGACTCGACAGCTTGAAATTGTAACGAACAGAAGTATAACAACAGTAAATACGGAGGAATAATTCAACACGACGCAAAACTAACGGCACGAAACAATTTGATTGATGCATTGATTTGACAGATTGATCTATCTAAGTGTGACCATGTAAAATATTTTGGAAATCGATTTACCAAATCGATTTGTAATAAATTATATTATTTACATAATTAAAAAGATAATTATAAACGCTATTTAGGTATGAATGGGAGCTACCAAGCTGAGTAATAACCACAATAATGTCTGTGGTACTAACTTTTGTTTTTTAAAGAAAATACTTAATCAGGTATGAATGTAGCGGAATATTTCTGACGGTAGGAAATAACATATGAAATACATGATAATTATGTGGAAATATGGGCGAACACAGACGCTCCGGTTGCTCTTCCGATTGTCTGATCAGACTATCCAGACTAACCGGAGCGTCTGTTTCCCCTTTAGTTCTTCGCTATCGGACAGAGGACCTTCACATCATTTCAGGATCGTACTTTAACTTCAAGTACCGTAGAGCTAAGACCGCTAGAATCTCCTGGTTATAATATTATGTCTGTACAATCTCTCAAATTATAATTCCTTCGTGTTTTTTTTTTTTAGTTAGTTTTAGTGCTTTTATATTCTTTATTTTGGGAGAAAAGCTATTGTAGTCTATCTCCGGTCATGTTAGTCGGCGGATTAGTAAAATATCGATAATTCCAATCGATTAAGTACAATTATTTAATTGAGATAGTCTGTACTCTGGCAACATTCAGGTTAAGTTTTAATGGCGGAACTGATATAAATTCAATGAAATAAATATTAATTATGTTTTCCAATGCTAGGGTAAAAGAAATGTTGATAAAATTAGCTTGAACATTTAAAAATATGACTTAATTTTTGAGAAGTAAATAGTCTTGACACGGTACCAAAACTAAGGGGCCCATTGGTTGGCTTTCTCCTTTAATGGGAATGTTTCGAAATTGTATTAAACATAACGTTAGACACAAATTACAGGTACCATTTATGTATTGCGGAATTCGTTCGAAAGAGTCACCGCGGCCCTGGGGGGCTACTCTCTGAGCCCAAAGTATTCTACTACGTATCAATCTGTACTAATATTATAAAGCAGAAGAGTTTGTTTGAACGCGCTAATCTCAGGAACTACTGGTCCGATTTGAAAAAATATTTCAGTATTTGATAGCCCGTTTATCGAGGAAGACTATAACTAGGCTAGGCTATATATCATCGCTAAGACCAATAGGAGCGGAGCAGTAATTAACAATGTTACGCAGACGACGTTGCACGGGTCAGCTAGTTTACTACTAAGAATAGGGAATATATAAAAAAAAAATTCATTATCTAAACACTTTATCTAAAAATATACAAAAATATATTACTAACAGTGGAAATATAATCAAAATTGCTCCAAAAACAAACGAGATATAATTATTTTAAACTAATGTATCTGTCCCTCTCGCGAAAACGCTGATTTCTATGGCAGATGTATAGATGTCACGTAATGTGACGTCAAATTCCATGTCGGACTTCTCGTTCTAAAAGTAATCTTTGAAGTGTTATAACTTCATCGCTGATGAAGATATTGAAAAAATATTTTCTAGTGTTTACTGGAGCTTATAAGTAATTCATTTTATAAATAAAAAAATCGCGTGCATATTCCCTATTAGAGACAATAGGATTTGATAGTTGCTGTCAAATCGTGTTTTTATTCGTTCTTAAATCGGGTTTCGGACTAATCGTAAGTCTGTAGGTTGCTACAGAGTAGAATACGCCAGAAACTACGGACTTCGGGCTTAGAGAGTACACGGGCTTTAGTCAGTAAGAGTCTGACACTCCCTTCTGCTCCGCCCAGAGCGGGAGGAGGAGGAGTCATTGGATAACATTTACACTTATGTAGATAGGTATGTTGGTTGTGCAGAACTCCATAACAATAGTCAAAGCACGCCATTGTTGACTTTTAAGGAAACAAACTAATTAAATAAAGATCAAGAAACGTTCTTAAATAAATTAACCTCGACTGATTAGCAAAATCGTGAGGAGAACATCAATAATATCAAACAGAACTGTCTGTGAAGAACTGTGTGTGGCTTTATATTCCTACTTACTACGGCTAGGCGGCTTCAAAGAAACAAGTTTTTGTTTTTGGTTAGAAAACTTGAAATAGCGCCTGTCTTTTTGTGGGAAAGACCAGGGAGTGTGGGATTATAGGTACCTCACTAAACCCACCCTGGTGATCACCATCAGCACAAGGAAGCGGCTCCGTAACTTTTTAACAGTCTACTCCGGAACCCCATCTGTGAAACACCTATTAGGGCAGTCCCCATGGTGTAAAGGAGTCTTCCACATGAGCCTCGCTGTGCACGCAGTACGTGATCAGTACATGTCAGGAACTTACCTCACAGAGTACTCAATTGTTTTTCACATTGACAGCTCCGAAGGGCACGGCGTTTGTAGATGGAAAAATTACTTTCTAGTTATCAACTGTACCTATCCAGTAAGACTGGTATTACATAAAATTGATGCTATGTCTGACCTAACGTAGTTGACCGACAATTTACGGGATTAGTTTTGTATGAACCTTTACGAGCTAAAGTAAATTTACTATTTTTAGCGTAATAACAATTTATAGAACGTAATACCGAGCAATTTCTCCTAGTAATATCCATTACAGAATATAGGCCTCCACGGATAGCCACATTGAATGGTCCCGAGGGAAGCCGTAATAGCCACATAACCCAAGTAGATACTCTTATGTACGTCTAAAATAACCGTATTATACAGGGTTATTTGTAAAACACCGGCAACCTCCGAGGACTATGTTACTAACATCATAACCAACAACTTTTGTTCTATGACTTTTGAAAATTCATCAGATTTTAATTCATCAGGATTTAATACAAAAATAAAAAATATTTAAATTGAACGCTCTAAACGCTACGAAGTCTATGCGAAGCATAAGAAAGCTCATTATTTTTCTTTTTCTACTGCTTTGCATAGACCTTGTAACATTATATAGCCTTTCTGGCTTCTGACTATCCGTAACGACTGCCAAAGATCTCCAAATGACAGCCGATACCAGCAGCTTAACGTGCTTTTCCGAGGCACGGAAGAAACTCGGTAAGTTAAAATGGTCACCCATCCACAGACCAACCTCGGCAAGCGTTGCTTAACCTTGAAGATTGACCTGTGCGGCTGTTATTATTTAGCCACGAGCTCCTCAAGCATCTATACGTATGCGAATCAATATTGTGTGAAAGTGAAAACGTGTAGGAGACAGGTATTATTTGCACCAGTGACACGCCCCTTCCCTGAACTTTGCGAGGGCAGCAATATCTATATTTGACATCCGAAGTTACTTTTCAAGATCAATAAGGGTTGCTCAGGTCGTTATGTTTTTGCATATCAAATATGAAGGTGGTTGAAGGGGTCAAATTAAATAGCTGGTTCGCGAAACTGCAGGTGTTATAATACTCGATATGTTATCAGACTCAAAATTATTCAAAACTAAAACTGGCCAAGCGTGAGTCGGACTCGCGTGCAAAGGGTACCGCGGAAGCCCTCGAAGGAAATGACAGGTCGACCTAGGTGTCTTTCGTTGGTAGGAATGTCTTTGCCCGGCAGAGGGACAGTACGGGCTAGTGATCGTCATCTGCCTAGCCTTTTTCCAACTATATGTGTGTTGGCTTCCAGTCAAACCGTATTAAGCAGAATACCAGTGTTTTACGTGGAGCGGCTGCTTACCAGACCTCCACAACCCATTCACTGGGTAACACGGTACTTCTTGGTAACAGTATGGACTTGTGATAAGTCTTAATTTCAAGCACCTACAGTGCCTATTAACTACTACTTGATTTATTGTTCAGTATAAGCCTAGCGTTTACCCTATAAGCATAGTAATCTATATAATGTCGAGCGAATGTATAATGCAGAATAGGTTGACTAGACTGGGGGATTTACGAGCGCAGTTCATGGCCTATTACGGCCGAAGTAACCTATGATTTACGTCAATTCTTGATTAATTAATATTCTTGTCGTTGTAGTACTGCCGTTGTAATACTGCCAAGCCCGGTTTTCAGGTAATGGTGTTGTGACTACGGGGTAAAACGGAGCCTCATGGTTTTCCAAGCGTCATTAAAAGCGGATTTTACTTAGGACCTGTCAATCTCATGCTTGCTGCTGGAATTAGCTCTTGATTGTCATATCGACAGCTATGCCAAAACACATTGAGCTTTGACTGTTTGAATTTCAATGGCTTATAGAAACCGAGGCGATTCAATCATTTTGTAATCCGAATAGGAAATATGCATTACCTTTTTGTTTGAATTTTAAGTGAAATACTTATTAGTTCTGGTACACAATCATGAAATTGATCAGCGATGTAAGAAAGGGAAGTCCGATACGAACTTTGACGTCAAAGTCCATATGGGACGCTACGCCTAAGCCAGCTGTCATATAAAACAACGTTTTCGCGAGAGGGACATGTTCCGGTTAAGTAGCTAAGGCTTTATAGAGTCGTTAGCTGCGAGAGGCCATCGACAAAAAAAAAAGAGGGACATGTTATATTTGTTTGAAATAATTATTACTCGTTTGTTTTTCGATAAATTTTGACTCTATTTTCACTGTTACTAATTAAGATAATAAAGTTTTATTTATACAAATATTTATGGTCTATACAGTTGTATTCGTTTCCATGCATATTCCCTATTATTAAAAAAAAAATATGTTTTGAGAGTTACCTAGCAGACATATGAAATGTATTTAAAGAACAAACTATATACACTTAAAATAGAAAAAAAAATAAAAAAAACTCCTAACTAAAAAATGGCATCAAAAAATTCGTCCCCATCGCTATCGACTGGAAGTGAGCCCAAAAGACTGGCTGCATTGCCACGTTGTATGGCAATGCTTATCCTCTGTCCAAGGTAAAAGCTATTATTTGATCTTCTGTTATTTCAACCAGCCAATCACAAACATCGATTTTGAAAGCACAACCACAGATAAACGCTTGTGCTAATCCATTTCACAATTTCATCCATTTCTAATAGATATTAATAGGATCAACGGTTTATCGAACGGAGGTATGAGCCCATTATTAATGAAAGTCCGGCTTTTATCACGTAATCTAGGTAATGTGTAGCAGAAATAAAACGTAAGTGTAGGTTGACACTGGCTTGTTTACGACGCTGGTTCAAGGCCTTGTGTCACCAGCGCTAGAGTTGTAGGTATCCACTAGGTATGTCACCAGCCAAGTACCTATGTATGTAGGTGCCAAGTTATATGGCGACGCTTATCTCTTGTGACGAACGACGATTCTTTGTAGATGTTGGGTTTTAACGGTGAGTGTTTTATATTAAGGAAAGTGCTTGCTTATTTACCTGTGTCAAGGGTTCTTTGAGAAAACTGGGTTTACTGAAGGATCAAAATTATGTTTGTTCTTGCCGGATCTGACTTTATCAGTTTCTTCTGGGTATCTCTAATAATAGTAATAATCCCTAATGACAAAATTGTTAAGGATTATAGGTAGGTACTAAATACGGCTACCTTTTTTTTTAGGGATGGGACATCATCCAATGACTTCTCCCGATCTGGGTGTAGCGGGAGGGAGTGTCAGACTTCTACTGACTAAAACCCATCCATGTTCCTTCATTGCCCTTTGTGTTCCGGAGCCACGGTGTCTCTTGCGAATAATCCCGCGACATCGACAGGCGTCGGCCCTTTCGGGCCCCTCTGTGGAATACGGCTAGCCACCTGAAGTATCGATTCAAATGTATTAATTGTGTTATAAATAGGGCTTCAAAATTTTCCTTGCAAAGCAAATCATTACGAAATGTTTATTAATGAATTGGTCGTGCTAATAAAAGGCTAAAACACGTTATTTTATGTTTGTGGACGAATTACGTAAAATGTTTGTATACTCGAGCGAAATTAATTCAATTAATTAATTCCATTCATCTGTCATTGAAAACAGCCCCAACCAGTTTGATTTGCGCGTCCGTGTGTTTGAAAACTTCTGACACATTTCGCAAAAGTTGCAAAACGTTGAGCCTCAGATGACTTTGCTACCACCTTATCGTACCCTTCGATCGCCCTCGGGAACATCTGATAATCGGACCTAGTCACTGACGGTAAGAGAATTGGTCTGATAGAAATTGCTTTAGTGAATTTTTTTTTATTTTTATATACAAAACGGGGAAACTCTTGGCCCAAATCTCACCTGATGGAAAGTGATGATTAGGCCGAAGATGGAAGCGAGTTTCACCCGGAATCCTCTTACACAGAGGAACTGGCTATCATACCTCTAACTGCCGGAAAACAACAATGCTGTTAACATTGTTGTTATGGCGACAGACTTAGACATGATGGTGGTAGCTTGCCAGGCGGACTTAGAACAAGTCCCACCACCAACAAAACCGACCAAAAAATTTGCCCCCGCTGGGAATCGAACCCGGGACCTCTGGATCTGAATCAGTTGGTATAACCACTAGACCACGGAGGCGGTTAGTGTCACCTGTTTAGCACCACCCGGGGACCACGTGTAGGGATTCGCTGAAGGGTATTCTCCTACGGACGCGGGTGACTCGGCCCCCAATGTTTGTAATCGGACTGGGTTTGATAACTTTGTTTTTGGAAGTACCTGTCTAATTGATTAGTTGCTTCATTTATTTTTGGTTGGAACAATACTATACAAATTGTTTTTATTGGGAACAACATAAGGAACCAATTCTGTTAGTACAACTTACACATTAGAGTTAGTAAAACAAGATTAAGAAATAATTAATGAGTCATGTACTTACGAGGCACTTCATGCGGACTTCTCATGAAATGCCTCAGCACAAGAGCTTTCGGGTCCTCAGCCACGACTTTCAGGATGCTATTGCTACTCTCTCGAATCCTCCTCACAAGCGATGCCACCTTCTTCCTGATGATGGCATAGAAGTCATCTGTACGCCATTGGGCAAACATCCCCGAGGCACTACAGAAACGAGGGAGTTTCAACATCATCCTGAAAACATTGTTATATTGGACGCGGCAAGGCACCGTGAAGGCATTTAGCGGAACGTTGAGCTCCTCAAAATAATGAGTCGAGCTGCACGATGACTGACTTGCACTGCCTGGACAGGTTCACTCAAATCTGTGTAGCTATAAATTGTTCTAAATCTGCTCTGCATTTCAATAAATTTCTATGAAAAAGCGTCTTCGCGTGGCGCTTAGACGCAAGGCTTTGACCACAGAAATATAAATCTATGGCTTTGACTCAATATTTGAAACGGCAGAAAGCCTTTTACACACCTTCACCTCTCGTTAGCCGTCTGAAGTAGTCAGTAAATTTGCTCGAGATGTGCGAATTGCTCGCGAAATTTTGTACCATTTGTATGCATTCGGCTCGGCGTTTTATTACACCTGCCATCAATTTCAAGATATTGCTTGAATTCTCTCGTTGAACAATGTTATTCCACCCTCATATAATATCTAATTGTACAAACACTAATAAATTACTGATGTTACTCCAGAATATAGCCAAGAAATGTAACAATAACAATGGATTGTTTTCGTGAGATGATAGCAATTTAAACGTTCAGTGTAACAGTATTAGAGTATCGCGCGGAGTGCAATATTGCGTTAGATATAGTCCGTATTAATTGAGCACATCTGTTCGCGGACAGGTTCAAGGCCTCTTAAGGTTAGCCTGGGCTATTTCGGGCTAGCGCGTGGCTGAGAGACACGTGACCTGCAAGGCTACATCACTTGCAATAACCTATTTTTATAGGAACTGTCTTACGAAGTGTTTGCATGAGGAATAGAACACAGAAATTCGATGAGTAGGCACATAATATGATAGCGACAATGAAGTTTAAGAAGAGATCGCATAGCGAATAAAATTCTGCTGCGCCCATATCAGAAGCTTTTTTTTTAGTTTTGAGAGGTACACGCAGATAACTCTTTTAATATTTCTTGAAGGAACTGATATACAGCTTGAAAGGTAGAGATGCTGAAACTATTTTGATTTACACAGCCCGTGAGTATTTACAAGAGAAAATGAAATTAATTTGGTGAAGGAGAATATTAAGCCTGCTCTCCATATGAAATTCAGCCCAATTTTACGCAATGTTGGAGCCCATTTTCCGCCCCTTAAGGCTTTCGTTGTAAAACCTTGTTACATAAGAAAATATATTTTTAATTTCGCAAACAATTTTGTTTACCGGTATCACATTGAAAAAACAAAAGAGAATGGGCAACAGTTGCCGTAGCCCGAGTTTTGCCAGCTCAGTTGTTTGGCCAAAGTTGGTCATTTTGATAACAAAAAAGTTCTATTTTCAACGAACAGAACTGGGAAGTGTGTTGGGTCACGTTGCCTCAGGGAAAATAAAAACATGGTTTTAGTAAGGTTTCACTCTTTGAAGGTTTTTTCTTTTTTTGAGCAAAAACGGCCTTCTAAAAGGTTGAAGTAACTTTTCCTGGAAGAATCCTTTCAAATGATTCTGATGTCGCAAGGGAAGAAGTTTACATAGTGAGTCACACAATTACAACCGGTTTGAGATTGTATTTCTAAACCGCTGTTGTTTTTTAGGTACCATAATATTTTCATTTGTATCGTTTCGCAAGAGTTCTACTAAAGCCGCTGTGTTACACGGGAAAAATAGAAAACGTATTTTTTTAGCAGTAAGTAGATAATTTTCTTTTCCATATTTTAGTAGACAATGCCCAAGACCGTAGGATAATACTTCCTGTTGCGGAATTTGTTCGAAAGAGTCACCGCGGCCCTGGAACGCAAAGGGCCGCGGTTTATAAGGGTGTAACGGGTGGGTTTTAGTCAGTAAGAGTATGACACTCCCTTCCGCGCCGCCCCAGAGCAGGAGAAGTCATTTGATGATTTCCTATTCTTAAAAAGGATAATACTTCCTCATCGAACTATCATTTAGAGTTACTTTTCCTTGTTAATGAACAAAAAAAACTTATCACAATAAAACATCTTGATATTATCACAAGCACATTCCATAAGTACCTCATACATCCGTACAATACAAGATAATCTCATTCAATATCGTGTTCGTCAGTCAGGCCTTAGTAATATATTCCAGCGATTAGAAAGGTCTCTGCCAACACTTAGATAAGCGATATCATGATCTATAGAATAGAATGTGCCTTCTTGTCTGCACCGAACTACGTCATCTCCCTCCCATGTTCAGGATTTATTACATTTTCTATTTAGAATATAAATGTGAAAATTAATCAAATTAGTGTGTCGGCTACAGTGGGTAAGGGTGAAATACCTTGACCCTTGGGTGGACCCGAAACTTTAGTAATTTTACATTCTGGTCCTCTAACAACTTTGTGAAGTATTTTACCAAAATTATCTGCATCGTGGGTGATATTTATTACATCAATCATCGTGACTCACAAATTACTATCTGTGGTCCTTAAACAATGCGGCCTCGAGGCGAGAGCATTCAAACTGATTTAAGTCGTTATCTTTATTTAATTTTAGGTTTCATTGTTCTATCGAGAAGAGGGACAATTATCAGAATTTGTCATTCTACAGATTTCGTCGTTAGATGAACAAAATTGATAAATCCTCCAGCATTATTCTTGGTAATACGTTCGGTTATTGAATACCTTTGTTCTCAATCAAGTTTAATTAACTGGTTCCATTAAAGTTCATAGACTAACCGTGACACTACGCCTGGCACTTATCCAGATGTAAGCAGACGCACCTACTCGTAGGTGCCTTTTTGATTTTCACGGCTCCCAGGTGATGGACATTGTCTCTGACATGCATCTGTCAACATATAGGTTCTGTTCCGTTATTGTAATTTTATTTGCTATCATTTTATTCACATTGTCGCGAAGCTTGTTTTTATTCTTATCCATATTTTGATCATGCCCATACCAATACATAGGTACAATATTCAACTGTCGAAAAACATTCTGCTCGTTACATCGTGTGCATCCCGTGCCAAAAGAGTTTCATATACCATTCGACTGGTTTCGTGTAACGTTTCGATTAAGCTAGGATCAGGAAGAACTTCTTTGGCCCTTTCCCAAAGTCTACTGCAACCTGACGCCTATACCTAAAACTAATATAGCAACTAAAGGGTATTATGCAATCGCCCAACTAATAAAGAATTGATGTCAGTCGTTAACTACAAACGTTTTACAGTCGAGTGAACAACCACAAAGAACTCAAGTATTCAACGCGACAATCTGATTATGAAACTGAATAGAAATGGACACAGACTAGGCTCCTCCAAACCACACTTTAAGCAAAAACTAGGTTAGGCAGCTCGCTTCTCTTGCAGTAAAAACTGGGTTAACTTAGAAGCGAGGACTAGGGGAAAAACTGCTTGCGAAGGGAGCCTTGGCATAGAAAGATAGCGGCAAAAAATAATTAAAACATTCCACGAATTGTTTATGGTTTTATCAACGAAAATGAAATGAATAAAAATTTACTATGTAAATGTTTATTTGAAGTATTTGTCAGAAGGAAATACGGTGCGAAAATCAAAGGAGGAGGTCAAAATATTTTAAGTACTATATCAGCTACTAGCTGACCCACGAAACTTCGTCTGCGTCACATTTTCCATTAATTCTCGGCTCCTTTTAGTCTTAGCGTGATGATATGTAGCCTATATCCTTCCTCGATACATGGGCTATCTAATACTGATATATTTTTTCAAATCGGACCAGTAGGTCCTGAGATCCCTACATACAAACTTACAAACAAATGTTACCTCTTTATAATATTAGTATAGAAGTATAGATTAGTAACTCTCCTCAACTAAGCTATTTATATAGATTTCTATTACGCAATCGATGTGCTATTAATATTAAACTAGCTATCAAACAGAATCGAATACTACATGACCTCTCGCTCAGATCCTATCTGCAACAGGAAATCGAATGTCAACATTTCTCTTCATCCCGATAACGACTGAGATAAAAATAATCACAATGTTCAATAACATGTAAAGATCGCCCATTTATAAAGATCTTGTATAATAGTAACGTCAACCTATATGCAGATGTTGTGGATATTTTTCGAAGGGTCACCGGCTCACCGCGGCTCTGGAACGCAAAGGTCATTAGGAGGAACACGGATGGGTTTTAGGGACTAAACACATATATTCAGCTCCATTCGAGTTTCGCTGAACGATTTTGGTCACATTATACAGCTCTGCTTCTATCAGCCGCGTTCAGTGTCGTAAGAATGAGAAAAGCCGTCATGCGTCATAGTGTGCTACCTTTGCTGAAACGCTTCTATCTACTGCGTACGACGCTGTACGCGGCTATAGCACTCGCATGATAATAACACATAATTATGTCCTCTTTTTACACTCTTGTTTTTCGCGAAAGCTGAATAGACGCGGAAAGCGAATGGACGCGTACTTGTCTTCATACAAAATCGTTGTTTTCTATGGGCAAAAGCTGAATGGAGCTGAATAAATGTGTTTACTCCCTAAGTCAGAGAGTCGTAACACTCTTCTGCTCCGCCCAAAGCGGGAGGAATTATTTGATGATTTCCCATCCTTAAAAAAAAGAAGCTATTTATTTCTGCATACTTGAAATTCGAAGTTCAAAACTTCAGTACCACATGGCGCCTTATTAGTCTCGTATCGATTTGAAGTCGTCTGACTCGCTCGTAAAATCAAAACACTGCGGGCCTGCGGCTTGGCCGTATCAATGCGTAACTGCTCCGAAATTCTTCGATCAAGCCTAAGGCTGCGTTTCCACCAGAGATGTGCGAGGATGTGTAGCGAGGAATGTGTTTGTAAAGAACCAATAGAATTGCTTCATTTACCTCGCCTCGGTCAGCACAGCTTTGGTGGAAACGGCTCAGCGGAGCTAAATTTTTGCGCATATAAAACAAGCGAGCGATGTGTGCGAGGGATGTGTTGCGAGGAATGTGTGTTGAGAAGGATGTGTTGCGAAGTTTGCGCATACTGTACCAGCCAGTTAATTTTTCTTCCATTATGCCACGCAACCGTACGATTACAAGCGCTAACGACAGCAAAGTGAGACGTGAGCGGCAGGCAGGCGTTCGCGTTACTCCGCTTCCACTACACCGCACCCCCGTCGACACATTTCACAGCTTCGTAACGCATCCTCGAACCACACATGCGCATTTTCACTCCCTTGCTACACATCCTCGTAGGCACATTTTCATCGCACAGCTTTGGTGGAAACACCCACACATTTTCACAGCACAGCTATAGACATCCTCGCACGACACATTTCCATCGCACATCTCTGGTGGAAACGCAGCCTTAATCGTCTGGCCCACGCTTAAAACAATTCGCGTGCTGTCGTGCCATCGAACTACCAGCACTTGTGACGTCATCAACTTTTGACAATGAACTTCAATAGTGTAGGAGTTGTTGTTGATGTGATATGAATTAGTTTTGTTGACAGGCGTGGGTTTATTTAAGGCCGTCAATAAAATGTAAGGTAGGATTTGAACAGATTGACTAATGTTAAATTAAAACCAAAGATAAGTTACGTAAACGTTTTGTACAGCGGCAGCCACCTGTGCGAAAAAATATATATTCATTCACAACCGCAATCTGCTTTCGTTTGAGAAAAGCATGAAAATATGGCTCTCTATTCTCCGAAAAAGGTCACCTTATTTAAAAGGTCACAAGAGCTTGTAACAAAAATATAAGCCTATGCGCGCGCTGGTGACTTTATTCACCGTGACAGTCTGTCTCTCTCTGTTGCGCTTCACAATTACGATAGAGAGAAATGTACTGTCACGCGGAAAAAGTCATCAGTGCGCGCACAGCGTAATATCGCCAAGTCTATGCGCAAAACGGAGGGCAATAAAAACGTAACGGCCCTTTGCGAGTCTGCAAACCTTCAAGAATTTAATGAGAAATATTATAATATCGATCACCTTCCAATTTCGGCAACCTTTATTAATCTCAAAGGCTCTCTCGCTTGAGAAATATGTATTTCAGGCTTTGATTGGCCCTTCAATATAACGAATCCACAAATTATACTTGTTATGCCAGGCACGAATTTAGTTTGCAGACTTACCAAACTCAAAATAGCAAAACTAAGATAGAAAAAGTTATTATTGAAAATTCTAAGAACATATTCTTTGATAACGACCGACCTTCAAGCCAATCCAATATCGACTGCCTCCGATTGAGATTGATGCCGAAAATATCGTCTGAAATAGATGGTATTTTTATAAGTAAAGGTTCCCTTTAACGTTTTTCATTGGAGTTTGATTCCATTGTTATGGCAAATTGAGGAGTTTCAAAGAGTTTTACGAAAAATTCTGCCGATTGTAGACGTTTCTTTTTAATACAAGAATACTACGTTAAAGAGTATATTTTAATGTTCACATTATAACAGAAACAAATACTAATGATTCTCTTCGTTTATTCTGAAGTGTACGTTTTTGGCTTTTTCGCATCCCTTGTCAATTCAATACTTACTGGCTTCATGGATCGCAAAGGCCTAAATGAAGTACATAATATTGTTGAGTGTAACATCTTGTAGACACCTGCCTCGAGAGCCCGCCATTGTTTGGCGAGGTCGATATCGGAGAAATATTTACACAAACGCGTAGAATCCACTGAGATATTTGAATTATCCCTCTTTTCTTGTGTGTCCGTGTGTGTACAGCCTCTGTTTTGATTTCTATACACATGAGGATTTTATGCTACCTCTGCGATCTCTGACCGCGACTTTTTGCTGTTTTTTTTATCAGCGTACGCCTACAGCCAATTTAAACGATCCATAAATTGTGCGTGTTGATTTTGACGTTACAAGCGCACAGAACAGGTAGGCGAAGCATTTTTGCACATTTTTTATACTGATAAGGGAAGATAAGCAACTAATTCGGCAGGATTGTTATCAATCAAGGTCATACTCATTACCCACCAAGGTTATAAAGAAGACCTTAGAAATATGATATATGGCGTCATCGTTCTCAAGTTCAATAGAGTTTTCTTTATTAACGAAATACTCGTATCATTAATACAAAATGCTTTAGGGATTGCTCTGTAAATAATTAAATAAGCAATTCACAGAAGGTTCGGAAAATAATATTACTTATGCTTCTTTATGTAGACTCGCTAATTTAGCATTCATCTAAAATCGGGATCCTAATCGAAATGGGGCACGAAATAAATCCCATTTTAGGAACTTGACAAATTATAGATTTAGATGGGCAGCATGCCTGACCCAATACATAATATAAATTTCAAAACACGTGTGATGTCACTGCGATGGTAATTTTTTTACCAGGGATATGACGTCACGTGTGTTTTCAACGCACTGTATCATCTTAAATGTTTGTTTACGTGTTAAAAAAAGTAGTGTAGAACAATATTTTTGGAAATCTATCTCACGGATTTTTTTTGGCAGTGAAATACCATTTTAAGGGCCAGTTTCACCGGTTACGGATAAAGTGTCGCTTAGTTATCTGATGGATAACTAACCGACACTTATAATACTATAATACTTTATAATACTCAAATACTTAATAAATCTGCCAGATATCGCTATCCGACACCTGTGAAACCAAAAGTTTTAGTTCATCTGCCAGATAAGTTCCTAATAGGCTAACCGACACTTTATCCGTAACCGGTGAAACTGGCCCTAAAACTGTACACATCTCACACATTTATACGAAACAAAATTAGGTTAGTTATATTTGAAAAGGCAGATGTAGACGTACACATACGAATTTTCCCTTGGGCATCTAACAGTGTTAACCTTCCCCAAAACAAACAGCGACCGTACTGCATAAATAATGATGTTTTACAATAAACATTTCTAATTATACCCACCCATAAAGAAATATGAAATGTTAATAAGCAGGAGGATGAACATACGAAAAATGTTTTCATATTCTGTGATACGCATCGGACAGACAATCTTTAATAGATTCCTTTCAAAGCGGCCATTGAAGAAAATTGAGGGCAAGCTTTTAGGAAGTGCTTTGTGTCCTCCACTAAGATTTTTCTGCCCTATTTACTCCCTTGAGTGTCGTAGAAGCCCACACGGTAAACAGATAATGCGTTGAATGCCTACACCAAAATAATCGCAGGAGGAGCATGAAATTTGACACTGTTAAAGTTTATACGGAAAAGTAGAAAACCATTTTTTTTTTAATATTAATGAAATTAATTAATTACGGTCAAATTTCGATCATAATTCATTTATTCTTGGTGGATTGATTTATTCTTGGTATTTATATTTGGTGACTTCTATTTTTACTAGTTTTAGTAAATGTCGAAGCCAATATCAATACAACCAGGGGATTCATAGGGTAGATGATAAAATGGAAGAATTGGTAGCATATAGTTCCTATGTTACACTTTTTATAAGTATTAACACAGCTAGCAATTATACTTTCATACGAGATGCAGTAACGCTAAAATGTAGAGATAAAATGACATCATCATGCCTACACAATACACATCCATAACAATTCAAAGCCCAGTTCTAATTGTCACGAAAAGTCTAGACGCCAGAATGGAAGACCGTCTTCACTCGGTGGCGGTGTAGTATCTAGGTCACGTTTCTTGAAAACAAGTCGGCTACTGCAACATATCGGAAGGAACGGGTTGGAGACACCCACTCCTCACGAAAAGCTTCCAAGGCATAGAAACTACAGAAGTTAAATCCTACGAACAAAAGCACTAAATTCATACCATCAACGTTTTTGCTATAAGAAATCCATAAACATACTCCGGTCCTATCGAAGTCTTGCAGACTTAAACCCAACGGTGACTACCATTATTCAGGGACCCAGGATAAACTCATTGAGCCATACTATCCCATTTTTTCGAAAGAGTCACCGCGGCCCTGGAACGCAAAGGGCATTAGGAGTAACACGGATGGGTTTTTTTTTCAGTAGTCTGACACTCCTTTCAGCTCCGCCCAGAGCGGAGCTTTTGATGAATAATTCCAAACCTTACAAAAGATACATACTATCCCTTGAAATCGTCAGCAAGCAAGTTAATATTATGAAGTTCTCTAATGTGTCCTCCTTATGAGGCGTTGTACGAATTGACTTTTATTATGCAGACATATACGGGCTAACTGCTGATATACGTCACCGCGCACGTTCGCAAACACATTACCTACCTCCCCGTTTGTTTGCTGCACACAATGCGTTATAACAAACCGACTAACACGCAACAAAACTGGCACATGTACCTTGTACATGTCTCTGTGAATCGGGTCTTCTGCTGCAGCTTATTTTGTGGCGCCACGCTGGATACGAATTTGCATATCTGTGTTGCATGACGGATGTATAATACCCACCTCGTTATTTTTCGCGACAAAAACGGCTTCTGTGTGATAACGATTTTTTTGTTTCGAAATGAAAAGCTTATTTCGCTCTCATTTCATGAATTAGATCAAAAATTGCATTTTTGCCATTGCGATGATTATGTACAAACGATTTCAGTAATCAATTCTATTTTAAGAACATTTTGGATATTCAAATATGTGATTACTAGCTGACCCGCGCAACTTCGTCTGCGTCACATTTTCCATTACTGCTCCGCTCCCATATGTCTTAGCGTGATGATATATATCCTATAACCTTCCTCGATAAATGGGCTATCTAACACTGAAATAATTTTTCAAATCGGAACAGTAGTTCCTGAGATTACCGCGTTCAACCAAACAAACAAACAATCAAACAAACAAACTCTTCTGCTTTATATATTATATATAATATATAATAGATATATATATTATAATATTATATTATGGTATAGATTTCAGAGTCACATTAATACGGTGGTATGACGCAGGCGCTTTAAATCCTGAAAGTTTTGTTTAATTGTAAATAAAAGACGAGGAGATTATCGCAGCGTTGCGAAATGTGGAGTAGACAATAGAAAAACTTTTGAAACACCTGAGTTACAAGTGCTTACGAGACGAGTTTTAGAGATTCTACTAAAAGCATAAAATAAAGAACCGTTGCCAAAACTTTGCCTGTGAACTTCGCTATTGCGGTCTTTAATAGAAGTAGTAAAAGTAAATAAAGTGTGTTTTAGAAAACAACAAATTTAATAAAGTAAAAGAAATTATAATAAAATATCAAGTAGTAGCAGCCACAATGGACAAAAACTAATAAATGAGTTACTTTAATGAAAAACAAGGCCCTTTATTTAAAAACCTAAAAAAAACGAAACACTAAAGAAATTAGGTGATCAATTACGAGAAAGCGTTTTCTTTGCAAAGTTGTCCCTGAAACGATGACGTAAAAGGATGTTTGCTTAAGCCACCGAGCTATTTTTACTTGGCCGGCACACTAATTGAGCCAAGACCCAGCTTTAGATCATTAAATATGACAGCTTACCGTGTCGCTTTCATTTCGCAAATTATTTTTTCACGCGTAACATTATTTCTTTTGGAGATAATTATTGTGGACTCTCTTGGGGTCTCGTGGAGTATATGCAATTAATGGCAAGGTTACAGAAAAAGGAGATCATAATAATAAAGTAATGGCAGAATCTTATGTTGTATTTGAATTCTCTTGTGTACATCGCAACTAAACGAAATCTTATAAGTCTGCCTCGAATAATACAGACATAGTCCCTCGCTAGTAGCATAGGACAAGTGAAGTTCAAGATCAAAGAGAATGTTAGCGCCCACCTCTAGAATAAATAACATTTGCTACAAGACGAATCGATACTGTCTGCTGATAAGACAGTAATCTATGAAGACTTTGAAGTCATAGCATCTGAAGAAGCTAAAATCTACATTGATACCCTTCATCATTATATCAGCCGAAAGACGTCCACAATTGGACGTAGGCTTCCCTCAAGTGTCGCCACAACAACCGATCCTGTGCGTCTCGCATCCATCGGCTACCGGCGACCTTCACTAGCTCATTGATACCCTTATGACAGTAAATATCTATAGCAAGGAAACCAGGCCCTTTGTCATTAGTTTCCCGCGTCCGTAGGAGAATACCCTTCAGCGAATCCCTACACGTGGTCCCCGGGTGGTGCTAAACAGGTGACACTAACCGCCTCCGTGGTCTAGTGGTTAAAGTGGTTATACCACCTGATTCAGACCCAGAGGTCCCGGGTTCGATTCCCAGCGGGAGGAAATTTTTTTTCTCGGTTTGGTTGGTGGTAGGACTTGTTATAAGTCCGCCTGGCAAGCTACCACCATCATGTCTAAGTCTGTCGCCATAACAACAATGTTAACAGCATTGTTGTGTTCCGGCAGTTAGAGGTATGATAGCCAGTTCCTCTGTGTAAGAGGATTCCGGGTGAAACTCGCTTCCATCTTCGGCCTAATCATCACTTTCCATCAGGTGAGATTTGGGCCAAGAGTTTCCCCGTTTTGTGTAAAAAAAAAAAGATTCATTATTATCATTTGCTAGCTAAAATTCATACTCGGCAATGTATCCTTTCGAATCCATCCCACCATATGATACAATATAGAATATTATAGAGAGATATATTATGTAATTAATAACATAGTCAGCTTGCCATTAAGACATCTATGTCTTCTAAGAACAAACGTTACTCATGTTGTATCAGTGAGCAAACATCCGAAGGAAATGGCTTCGCCCCTCGTTCTAGAAATACTATTTATGTGATAAATATAGAAATTGTTATTATAGCAACGGTGCTTTCATATCCTTCTCTGTTTATATTACCTTGTCTGAAACAATAGTCTCACTTGCTGGTTTTACGTTGATTTTCATACGAAGCGTCTGTACAACTACAGTATATAGATCATAGTAAAACATTTATGACATTACATTGAGCCAAATGTCGATTTTGTTGAGTCTACAACCAACAGAATACAGCTGCAGGTTGTGTTGTGAACAAAGTGCCTTGTCAATCAAACCTACTGTTGACTTGACAAATCGTAAGAACGTAGCCTACATTCTAGATTGAAAAGGAGCTACAACCTAATTTTGTGGTTTACTCAACATTAATATTTCTGCGAAGCGTGCTGAATCCACAGTTTTGATCTAACATTTCCATAAATCTAAACAAATATTGCACAACGTTTCAAACAGTAGCGTGCACGTGCGATCTTCTTATAATCATGTGATTCATCTCCCGTTGACCATAAATCATACTACTTTAGGGTTTGAGTATATAATTTTCCACAAAACAACATCCTAAGAAGAAATAGAATAGCTTATTCGTGTAGTTTTTATAGGATTTTGATCGTCCATTTGTCACGTTTCGATCAGCACATCTGCTTAAAATCCTGACGTTGATGCCGATTCAACCAATGGTGAGCCGTTTTATGTTTATCATGGATCTTTTCTCTGTAATGAGCTGTAAACAGACAAATTGAGATCTATTACTAGAGAATTTAAGAGTACTGTGATTGAACAAGGTGTTTTTATCAATAGCTATTCACGGGGATTCCAGTCCAGATGTGTATAAGGTGAAAGGTCAAAACTAATTTAGGATTTTCTGCGCCTACCAGAGTTTATTCAGCCGTTTCAAAAACAAATCTTAAAATTTTCTTTAAACCTGAAACAGTATAAAATAAAGTCTGAGCTTTGAAGGCTATTTATTTAACGTTAAATGTTATTACTTCATCATGTTTCCCTTTAAACGGTTCACTTATCTTTTTCTTTGTTAACGAATTCTTAGTTCGTTAAACCTTGAAATTAGTGTTTTGGCATGCTCTACATAATTTGTATTGTTAGCGCTGCGTAAGCCTTGTACTTCACTAAACAAATGTGTGTTTTGTAGAAAGGTCGTCCTCATTTTAAGAGCCAGCTGATTGACTATGTTCAAATCGGTATTGATCTTACATCGTCAAATTATGGCCGTTTCAGTACTTCGTACGTGAATCAATTTTAGTGCCCGTAAAATCTTGGCACGGAATCTTATTTCCTTTTGATAGTGCGCGTTTGGGTTCTGTTAACTAAGTTTCTTATTTTCTAGTTACTTGTTAAATTGCCAACACGTGTTTCTGGACTTTTTAAGATGTTTGTCCTTAGTTTTACCAATACCTTTCTTTAAAAATATCTGAGTTACTTTCAGCATCCGATGTTGAATCTACATCCGTTGTTCTACGCTTCAGATCTCATAATTCGTGAACTCGACATTTTACGACGAATTCTGAAACGCTCAATGTCAGCTCCACAAACGAATTTCCAGTATAATCTATAGTATAAAAATGAATCGCTAAATATGTTGGTAAGCGCATAACTCAACAACGCCTGGACCAATTTGGCCAATTCTTTTTTTAGAATATTCCTTGAAGTACGAGGATCGTTCTTACGGAGACAAAAAATATAAAAATTGCCTGAAAAATACTAAAAACAACACTTTTCTATACTCCCATACAAAAGATTCGTAATTATACTTAAAAGTCAATTTGAACTTTAATACCATTCCATAAAGTTTAAGTGATAGTGGAGAGGTTTGGGAAGGCAAAACAATTGAGTGACGTTTGTATCGTATAAATATTGACATTAGTCAAATACAAATTGTCTGTGAGTAAGAGTAAGAGAGTACTGGGGTAGGTAGGTAGACAGGTAGACAGTTGACGGGAGCAATTGGTCAATTCTTTTTTTGTTGTTTGTTATTATCAGCAGAAGGTTTTTATGTAATAAAAAAGTTGCCAGTTGACGCCGCGGGGGACAGCCAGTAAACAATAAAATTAATTTAATCATCGTCTCATCTCATCTAGTCAAATTATGTTAAGAGTATCAAATTAATATTGTTTTAAATACAATTACTATAGCTTTATTAATTTATCCTTGTTTTTGTTATGAACTGGAAAGTCAATTAAACTTGAGAAACGTCTATATCCATATATTCGTGTTGACATCCCGCAGTAGACTGATAATTTCCTCACCCTTTCCTGTCGAGGTTGGTAGGTAAACATCCATTTCCTGAACTTCCCTATGAATGTCAGGGTCACTGGGTACACCAATGGCCTTGGACCACATTCGAACATTGGATTTTTGTGGGATTATTACTCATATCCCAAAAAACTTTGGACAGTTTATGAGGATACGTCGCAATGCGGTGTGATTTTCTATGTTCAGTATGTTTCTACCTTAACTTTTGTTTTTATGTGAAAACATGTCCGTTTTGTTTCTTGTATTCTGCAGTTGGAAATGTGAATTTATTTCGAATCGTTGTCTGCCTGCAGTTGTGTCTTTCGATTTAGTAATGCCTTATAGGTATACTTTGAAACTGATGGATGGATATAACATGGTCTTCTATACATAGAAGCTAATAGAGTTTACCGTCTCTTTAGTATCTAGGCTCATGACTTACAATATAACTAGACTCTTGGTTTTAATTTTTGTTTTATATCAATCGCTTCCAGTTTCCTTTTGAATATCAAGGGCCTCATTCTACTGTCAAACACATCTATGCAACAAGACAAAACAACAAAAAAATATCGAGCTCCTTTCAAACAAAACACGAAGCTTACACGACAACAGAGTCGCTTGTTGCTACGCTATCTCTAGAGTGTCATTGTCCAAAGTGCCGACGGAATGGGAAGGGGGTACCCTGCACCATGTTTGACATAGTCTCACTCCCCCCCAACCCCCCCCCCCCCCCCCCTTCTACAGCTACATGTGGTTACCGAGCCAGAAAGAAACAAATGACGGTGTCGTAAAAGTACATTGGTATAGTAAACTCAACTGCAAGCCCTTGGTAACAATTTGAATGAAACAGGGCCTGTTTCCTGTTTCGTTAGGGTTGTTAGTAAATGTATTGTGGTTGATAGTACTTTGTGTGAAATGACGTCATCGGTGTGTAGTGTCAATTGATTGATTGCAATGATCTTTGAGTTGCTGTTGTAGGATTGTTCCACGGACTGTGGCAAAAAACACGTGCAGAATAGGCTAGTTTTCATCATCCACAAATTGCAAAACTATTTAGTCTGTCAGTTAGAGTATTGAAAAATAATGGACACGTATTTTTTGTTTTTGTAAATCAATGAATATTGACAAAGATAAAACGCATCATAACTCGGGAGTGGGGGCTCGTGACGTCACGACCCGCTAAAAATTATGCCAGGGCGTGACGTATTGAGAATTTTAAAAGCGTCGTAACTTCGTCAATTTTGGTTCCCGTAACAAAAGAAAAAAAACGTCAAATATTTTTTGATAATCTAACTGTCGGACTAATTAGATTTTTTCAGGACACAAAGCCCATTCAAGGGACTGAAGGTTAAAAATATTTATAGCCTCACAAGTAGGTACAATAGGAATTTACGGTGTCAATTTATACATACAAATTCAGAGATAGTTTTTAATTTATCTGTTAAATACACTACTTTATTCCGGCTACTCTTGAGTTGTTGACAATTTCGTAATTCGCCGTTTCAGACTAATATATTAAGAAACATCTTGTTTTATCTGATCAGTCTGGATGTTTTGGAAAGCGTTCCAAGTTCTAACTGACAAAATCAACGCTATTTCAGTCTCCAGTCCCAAAGCGAGACAGTGCGGTATGTGGATGGGTACATCTTGGAAGTCTGACTGACGCCATACGATTGCGAAGTTCTGCTCGTTCGCAGTAATTGATTGACAGCCAATGATCTAAATTATGTTCTGCAGTTCATCGACTCGGGTATGTTTCCAAGAATAGAATACTGAAAGGTCCAAATACGACATTATGTCATGTAGTTTAAAGTTATGATTGCATTACATGCGATAGCGCAAAAGTAACGAGAGATTTGCACAAATATCTCCACATATTACAACACTAAAGACGTCCGGACGCGTAATTCTGTTTTCACTTTCGCCCGCTGCTGGTGGAAATATTCAGTTGCAATCAATATTTATAAACCCATAATAAATGGAGGCAAATTGTAACCCGAAACAAAAACACTGGCCGCGTTGCATAAATAACACTTGTCCCAGAATGATGTGTGCCTCCCGTTTGAAGTACAGATCCCGTCCCACCGCTTTCTTTTAGTGCCTCTGACATCACCGCCCAACGGGCTTGTGATTGTGAGCGAGAATTTAAAGAGATGAATGATGCATGGACCCTGTGGTTTTTTTTTTAATTTGCAATTGGTAAAAATAATTTAGAAGCATAATATTGGTAAATAATTTCAAATGTGTTTGGTCCAAAATTCAGCCTACAAGTGACAGGGCACGCGATGCAAAATGAAAGTAGACACTGATTGCGGACAAACGCCACATATACTGAAAAATATAGCAAGCTAAATACGAGTATAGGTTCTAAATCTTATTTACCAACAAATGACTTCACTTGAATATAAATCCCGATTCGACATCATTCGACATTTATGCTACAAGCTTAAACGACCAAATTCGGCTTACATGAAAGTTCCTTAATTAGGTCGTGAGCCCTAGCAAACATTCCCGGAATACAGAAATAGTTAATAGTAACCTTTAGTATGCCACTGAGGCTTATTTTCACGTTATAAGCTTATGAATATGAGAGTGGAGGTTTCAAACGGTGGGTGGGGGCGTTTTGTTCTGTGCCTGTTCGTCAAGGGAGCTTGTTTTGATGTGGATGTTATAATTACTTAGTTTGTGTTCTGATAGTTGAGGAGCTTGTGGCTAAATAATAACAGCCGCACAGGTCGATCTTCAAGGTTAAGCAACGCTTGCTGAGGTTGGTCTGTGGATAGGTGACCATCTTAACATATTACATTTCCCTCGACGAAATCAGACGCTCCAATACAAATAAAAAAATCCAAACCAATGACACATTCGACGTATCGTAAATCTACGCTAGATGCGCGCGCGCAGATCGATCGAACTCGCGTGCTCGTACACGTGGTCGATCATCATCGCGCGTCCAGAACGGCGCACGCGCCTACGCATATACTCCCTTTTCAATTGAAACGCATCCACTGACGCTCCGTAAGTTATATAAACGAATAATTATCTGCAATGAATAATTTGAATTGGTTTGTTTGCAGGAGGCAATAAGGTTCCATTTTCGATAGAAAAATACATCAGAGCTGATAGGCTACTTTAGCACGGCTTCTTAGGGCTGATCCTAGGTTGAATTGAACTGGCAATTTAGAAAGGACAGTGTTGGAGGTACTGTTTGGAAGATAATCTTATATTAAATCACTGCAATAAAATTGAGAAAGTGTTCCAATTTATAAAAAAAAACATAGAAAGATAATATGCTCTACATAGCCCACCGCTACCATTTGGATGTATTTTTCAAATTTGCGGCGACCGATCGAACATGCATGCATTTATGGGTACTGGGTACCTACCTAGAAGACATCAACACACAAAAGTGTTAGGAAAATGGTGCCCTAAAGTGTGACGTCGCCGAGATATTTCGAAGTAAAGTCAAAAATCTATTTTCTGACCTTCAATAAAGAAGAACACAATTCTAAACCGAAACACAGAACATTAACCTCACAGAAGATACATTCCTAGAACAACCTTGTCGTTTGCTAATTGTTTCTCAAGTTATTAATACGTCGCTCAGTTTAAAAAGATTCCATTTAGTACGACGTAAATGTAGCAATTAGTTACTGCTAGCGATGTATGAAGATACTTCACGTGTTTAGCTCGCACGTGATATGCAAAACAGACTGAGTCATATTTTATGACATAATAACAATGCAGAGGTCAGACTGACTTTAGTCTCCTTTGACTCTCAAACGGTCAGTCTTCACTAGCTTTAGGTCATAAATGTTTTAAAGTGCTGTCAACAGCTATAGTGCCTTAAGCATGCGCAGGTTGAGTGTCTGCCACTTAAATTAACAAAATGGCCGACGTGGAACATTTAGTGTGAAAGCACTGAAAAGTTTTTAGTCCTGTAGATAAGAAACACTCGGAAAAATAAGTGCATAAAGCTACTTAATATGCGTTGTGATTAGGTAATCGCATAGTAGTTCTGGTGCTGTGATATGCAGGGACAACGATACCAAACGATTACCCGTCTTTCTAAGGATTTTTAATGGTGTACTCAAATGGCGCTGTTCTTTGGAAAGAGAAGCTAAGAAAGACTTAATGTGAAGGGGCAATTAGCTATTTGTTTCAAAAACCGAACCCAACAGATTAATGGATAACCAAAACTCAAAAGTATCAATTAATATTGCTCTAAAACTTTACAGAACTGTCCAACTTTACTATCATTTGTAGCCAGTTTTCGGCTACAGGACATTGGCGTGACTTAACTTCGAGGACCATTAATTAGCAACTTAGCTAAATCATAACCAGGATATCCTTTAACCTTACTGTAATCCGTTATTTATCATCATTTATTTAGTTATTCGATTATATAAAATATTTTTTGACACACATAAACACATTTTTATCAAATTAATTTCGCGTGGGGTGCGATGGAAGAGATTTGGCACGTATCCAGATAAACACGATAGCATAAACGACTTTGAAGCTTTTTTTGGCACTTTATCGTGGCGTACTTTTTCACCAAATCATTGGACAAGACTGACAAATAGCACGCATTTTCTAAAAAACTTCAAAGGGCAAAACTTAACCAGCTTATTTCACGACCATCTGATTAGGTCAAAATTAATTTACAAAAAAGCATCTGGGTTATTGTACCACCTGGTTTTCGCGCAATATTCTGCGTCAATGTCACGCAATTTTGGGAGACTATTGATCTGTTTCGTATGTGTAACGTGTGTACGTCGAGCGTACGAGAATCCATGCGCTAATCAGCTTTTGCCACGATTTCATTCTCCAAACATGGCCGTTTACGGTAAAATATAAGTGTTTAATCCCAAAATTCTAGGCCTCTGACGATGCGTAATTTTGTTAACTCTCTTGATCGCTCCGATAACGTCTTGAAAAATGCTTCAATCCCGTTTTCACTTTGACATCGTTCTTATCTCGTTAAGCTTCCGAAAAGTAATCTTGTACGAAGAAACACGCGTTTTTAAGACTCTTCATGTTATTTTTCAAGGCTGAGGCATATTTTTATAAAAAAATTCAGTCATGTTTCTCACGAATAACATACACAAGAAGATAGCTTTCTGCTGTCTTAGATAAACCCGATAGGCTAAAGGATTATCTACCCCAAACTATAGTTTAAGGTTCCCCAAAGTGGTGTTGTCTTTACCCGAACCATTTATATTTCAGGCAGAACGTAGGCGTATCTTCCCGGCAATATCGTTAATAATTTATTTAAAGTACGACCTCACTTGCAAAATGGTTTCTATATTCAAAGCAAGCTCCATGTAACGGCTCCCAGGTTTCAACTTAATGAATTTAGCACTTCTGGAGAAATTTACCTGTGAGCTTGAAGAGTATCGTTCATGTTTATGATTATGTAGGGTTTAGCAGCATGTTTCTTGATTGCCAGTTTCAGGCTCGACCTGCGGCGAATTTGTTTTTACTTTTCATGGGCACGCGTTTGATCACTATCTCAGCTGATGGTAAGTGATGACGCGGTCTAAGATGGAGCACGCTTGCTTAGAAGTAACCTATTCACTCTTGACTTAAAGCCTCCCAGGTTTTAGCTATCAGGAAACACAGACTCAGGCAGGGAATTCCACTCCTAAGCTGTACGCACAATGAATGTATTCCCAAAACGTTTTGTGCGTAGGTATAGGTGGGATGTCCACCATGTACCGGTGGCGCATCGCCGTTCGTCTTGTGGTTCGATGATGGAACGGGCTTGGCGGAATTAAATTATGCAATTCCGTCGCACACTCCCCCAAATGCAACCGGTAGAAAATCTACAGGCTAGCAACTCGGCGTCGATGCTCAAGACTTTAGAGCTTCGACTCGACGAGCCTTCAAATATCTCGGCAACGTGATACTTAAGGGCACCATGATGCTAACATTTTTGGTTTTTGTAAGGGTCCTCTACCCATATAGTATGCATGTTACATCGTGCGCCGCAATTTTAAAAAAAATGGCTACGGTATATCTATATGCCAGCTTCTATATTTAAATTTCGATTTGAAACCCCTTTGAACTACCAGCGCAACTGTCTTCTTATATTAGTCATCAATTAAGTAGTATTACTTCTACACGGTCAAAAATCTATCTTCTATTTCCAAAATGTATGCCAATTTTTATTAAGCAAGTATTCCTCTAGTGATTTATGTGTGCATTATGCTTTAAAGGCCATGGCATTGAAAGCTGGGGGAGGTGATAAATGGCTTACCGTGCCATGTACTCTTCCCCCTGTGGCATTAACTTAGCAGGATGTACATTTACTAGATTTTTCTTATAACTGTGCCAAAATGTTTCAACATTTCTGTTCGTGTAGCTTTAATAAACTAGAAATACCTTCGAAGATTGTCGTTTCCTGTTTTCTTGTTCAGTCGAGAGTTCTAGGAATGTTTATTCAGGATAGCGAAGTACCTAATCAAGAATCATCCGCTCCGATTTCCCGACGAGAGCCTCCGCCAGCTTCGCTCTTGAGTTGTTCGATACAAAGCAGTTACTAGGAGCACACAATCACAAATTCTACATCGATTTTTAATTTCGGACCCAAATTGGTAATTTTCATTTATTACATGCCCTGCAATGAAGGACAGAGGATAAAGCAATTTTTTCCATTATGAATCCAATTGTGTCTTTATGTACTTATATCGAGCTCTTTATTGTAAAATTCAGCGATCGAAAGGGTCTATCCATTGTCATTTATAATAACTTTGCGAGGTCCCAAAAGAGGTTGGCTAGAAACTTACTCAAGCGAAAATCATCCTTTGTTAAATCTAAAAGGGACATACTCCAAGTATAAGTGCTCTATTCTACAACTAATTAGGCATCTCTTAAATAGCTAAACTTAACAAGCAAAGGTGACCTGAGACAGTATCGAATTGTCAAGGTCCTTCAGATCGTCTCGACTTTAAATTGCGCAGACAGTCTTGCTCTCGTAAAAGGCTGTGTAAAAAGCAAAGCAAAATCAGATTTCTTTACGCAGACAGTTTTTTTAATTGATCACCAACTTGAAGGTTGTTATGCAGACTGCAGGCGACCACTTGACCGGCTTCTAGATTGTCGGATCATTCGAGAAGCTCAGTTGCATATTGATTTAAATTAAACATCGTGTTTGGCGCCGGACGGCCGACAAAGATAACGCTTTTATGTTCTGTTTACTACTTGTGACTGTCTGATAACTGCTGTACTATCAAAATTTTCACTTACTCGTCCAGTTATTCCAGTACACAATGGCTAAAAATTACTACTGCTATATAAAGTTCTTGTGGACCTATCTGTAGTAAACAACTACTAATATTGGATCTATCTCAATTTGCCTTTAGGGTGAAGTCACATAACCACAACATGCATCTTGACTTTCTTAGGATCCAAGTTCTTTGCTATGGAAATGGACTGATGTAGTTTCTTTTCAACTTGGACGCCACTTAACATGGCTGTAATCTGTTAGCTAACAATAGTAAGACAGTAGAACCTTGTCCCCATATGATGTTACGGACGTTGACAGGAGTTTAGAAATAGCAAAACTTTAAAAATAAATAATTTCGTTTATCCTTTGTTTAATTTAAGAACAAGTTGTACCTACGCTACGTCAGAAACTCCAAGTACGGTTACAATATCCCTGAAGTTATTACTTATTTACAAAAGATACCTTCCAAGACGGTGTCGACGACTCGACGCCCTCTGCTCGTATCTCATGAATCATAATCGATTTTAACATGCGAAGCGACTGAAGCTTTGCAAAATATTCTTTAATAAAAGAATTTTGATCTTAAAATATTGTACTGTTCTCATTTCTCACGGTTTGAGATATTGTTCAAATGTTTGAGCAGATGTTACTGCTGCCATATTAAGCTTATTTTGACTATCCTGGACTTATCACTACAGCAGAAGAGGCTGCAACCTTGGTCAGATTTTTTCTGTCACACTCCTGATCAATTTGATCAAGGGTAACCCACAAAGTCGCCAACATTGTCTGTCATATTGTCAACACCAAATGCTAAACCATCTTCTCTTTTTATTACAGTTGACGAGAAGATATTCTGCTGTCACGGCGGCTTGTCTCCTGACCTACAGGCGATGGAACAGATCCGGCGGATCATGAGGCCCACCGACGTGCCCGACCAGGGCTTGCTCTGCGACCTGTTGTGGTCCGACCCTGACAAGGACACCGCCGGATGGGGCGAGAACGATCGTGGTGTCAGCTTTACATTCGGAACAGAGGTTAGTAAACATTTTAGACTGAGAACTTCATCAAAGTATGCGGTATGAAACCTGGATCTTTTATGGCATTTACTTCATCGTTCATATAGAAACGTCTTCTTTGTATAGCTACTGAGTAGCGGCACTACAGTTGGAATTGTGGAGTTCTTTGAATTTTGAGTTTTTATAAATACTAAGCATTTTTTTTTATTTCTTTCCATCCTTCTAGCAGCTTTAATAATTGTTGTTGTAAAGCTGCATTGTGTCTTTATTGTTGATGTATTTTCGTTGAATTCCGGTACCTACCCAGTATAAGATTAAACTTGTGTTAACTGTAACTCAACTATTTACCCTATAGTTAAGTGTTAATAGTGTTTCACAGAATATGCGTCACCTTCTTTGTTACCCATCATAAAACATCAACTGCACATTCCTAGACTTTGAGAAAGCCAAAGATAGAGCTGCCCACGTAGCTAAATACGGTCGGTAAATATTATATTATATTTGAGTATAAGTTTAGGATGGTGCTAATTTGATTAACGTTCCAGAGAACGTCCCTGACCTCTTATTTGACCTGGAAAAAGTTTTCCCACAAAATGACTGCGGTAGGCTTTATGTTAAGCAATAAAGCGCTTCCAAGGTATGCGACTAGAGCACGGCAGACGAATATTTCAGCGTTGAAGCTATCTCCGCCGTATGCGAGCATAGTGTTCCACGTGCCAAATGCAAGCTTGCTCATTGCTGCAGCGCGTTGCTAGATGCTGTAGTACCTAAACTGTATGCCAAATTAAGATAATAGCTTTCAACTGTCTTACAGTTCTAAGTGTTATTGTTTGGCAAGGATATAAGGTGTTGAAAGATGCTGGTATAGAAGGTATTAAGGTATTCAAGCTTACCTCCAGTTTATGGCAAATAAATATCGACCATAAATGAATGCAAGACAAATGTTACAATTAGCTGTTAAAACTCATTCTACCAAGCTTACCATTCGCCTGAGCCACTCGCGAGAGAACGACGCACAAACGCGGGAAGTCAGGCAGAAAGAAATAGTGCAGCGCCGTAAGATATAAAAACGTAAAAACCTCTGAGCCATAGTCCACGGATTTTTATAAAACTTTTTAGTAAACAGTGTTCTTGAAACTAAATACTAAACCCATTAATTTTTAGTGGACCCGGGTTCACTACTGGCTCACCACTAGAATAGCGGCCTGTACCCTGCTATCTGGCTATATGTGGCCATATTATTTTGAGCGTAGTCTACTAAGAATATTCTCGTATTTCATTAGCACAAGAAATGAGGAAGAAATTAGAAGCTGTCTAAACTAATTTACATGTTCAACTTCAACATAATTTATGCGGCATAATAAGTTTCGTTCAAATCTGTTTTGAATTTTAGTTCCATGCTTCCACTTTTACAGCTTTGTCTTCCGGAGCGTCCTTTGTTTATTTGCCACTACTAAATATATAACTAGCAGACCCGGCCACGCGTTGCTGTGGCTAAGGTTTTTGTTATATTACATTGTAATTTATTTGCAATTAGTTAATACCTATTGCTGAAATGTAATAATTGATCTATCAAGTTGAATCAAACTGCACACGGTGTGCAAATTTGATTAAAATCGGTTAAGTAGTTTAGGAGTCCATCGCGGACAAACAGCGTGACGCGTAATTTATATAGATACACTAGCTGACCCGCGCAACTTCGTCTGCGACACATTTTCCATGAATGCTCCGCTCCTAAATAATATTGCGACTATAAATTGAGATGTAAGCTACCCTATCTTTCAAGTAGGATCAACCTGCACACCGTGTGCAAATTTGGTTCAAATAGGTTAAGTAGTTTAGCGAGTCCATCGCGGACAAACAACGTGACACGTGATTTATATATATTAGAAGAAGATAGATATATTAAGAAGATGTCATAATTCATTTCAGTATTGATTATATTAAAGCTCATAAAAATTTAGATCAGCACGAAGTGACTTACGATGAGTGACACGACACGCTCAAAATCTAAGGAGTGGAATTCCCTGCCAGTGTCTGTTTCCTGATAGCTACAACCTGGGAGTCTTTAAGTCAAGAGTGAATAGGTTACTTGTAGGCAAGCGTGCTCCATCTTCGACCACATCATTGCTTACCATTAGGTGAGACCATGGTCAAACTTGTACCTATCAATAGTAAAAAAGAAAGCTAAAGTTTTTTTATGCTTAAAACCGTAAAGAAATTAAATTGTTTCTTAAACGAATAATTATCATCATCATCATCTGCCTAGCCTTTTCCCAACTAAATTGGGGTCGGCTTCCAGTCAAACGGGATTCAGCTGAATACCAGTGTTTTACGAGGAGCGGCTGCCTACCAGACCTCCACAACCCATTAACTGGGTAACACGGTACTTCTTGGCAAGACTAGAGTGAGATTTACTGGCTTCTGACAATCCTTAACGACTGCCAACTGGATCAACGGCTTTATGTGTTTTCCAAGGCACGGAGGAAACTCGGTATGTTAAGGTGGTCATCCATCCACAGAATAACCTTGGCACGCGTTGCTTAACCGTAAAGATCGACCCGTGATCTTATTGTTACGCGCCAGAATTAATGCCGGGTTCACAACGTACTACTAACGTCATCTAGTATCGAGAAGTGGAACTAATTGGGTCACGATCTTTCTAGAATTTTCGATGCTAGAACATTCTCGATGTTTCGACACCTAGTCAGTCGGGACCGGTATGTTCCCGAACTTTCTAGATATTTCCATTCTCGAAGGTTCTGGAAATTACTGTCGGACTATATAAGGTGCGAATCGCTCGCGACTGGGTCAGTATTGAATTGGCGTTACAAGCGATACATCGGAAGCGAACTTCAACTGCGAATTAAGTGAAGTGAAGTGTTTAATAATTAGTGCGTTTAAAGTGATAATTAGTGTTGATTATTAAAGTGTCATTTTTGGTTAATTAATCGGCTGTTTTTATTGTCACGAACCCCAAGCTCGTAACATTATTATTTAGCGACGAGCATAATTATCATCCAGCACTCAAAGAAAATAAATAAATAAGCCCTATCTCAGACAAACAAGCTCAAAAGGTGATCCCGTGGTATGTTCCGTTATCAAAGCATGCACTGCTTCGTACAGCGCGCGTCCGCATGGCTGACCTCTACGCACTATCGCATTCTGTCTCTGATTGTAGTGTTTGTGTAAGATTGTGGGCACTAGTCTGTGATGTAGCACGTGCTGGCACCTTGGTGTAGGCAGGTATTGAAGATGCTGCAACTTTGGGGCCCAGGTGAAAAATTTTCGCCCTGGTGTGACCAAGTTATTAAAGCCAAAGCATCGTTTGAAAAATAGTGCGATTACGTGGGAGTCTTATCTGCTTAGCTGCTTGTATATATGTTACCGGAAAGTGGCAAACGCCGTAAGATTGTAAAATATTGCGTGAAATTATAAACTTTTCTTTCAAACTAAGACACGGATCGATTGAAAACTTTAATTTGGGTGGGATTTATTATGTACAAAACGATTTTTTCATAATATGTGGGTATATCGAGAAAATAAAATCTATTCAAGATTTATTACAATCTTACGGAGTTTGCCACTTTCCGGTGATATTATGTAACATAATTATTTCCAAACTGTAAATACTCTATAGGTCTTATGTTCCCAAGAAACTAGTTGTCACGAAAGATTGATGATAATTCTCTTTTAACATAACTAAGCAACAAAAAACGGCGAAAACCTTGGGGTTTTCCATTTAATTCTTATATTTGGAAACATTTAAAACATTGATTTAGAACCAGCCAACGCTTATTATCTCGAGATGTTCTTCAAAGTGAGAGTTTTGGCCGAAGGATGTCATGTATTGACGAAGCGATAAAATTAATTGTTCAAGTTACAGAAGATACCATCAAATAAGGACGATAGAAGGATTCGTTTATGTGTGATTTTCGTATACGTTTTAAACATATTGGTTTCCATTTGCAGGTGGTCGGCAAGTTCCTGTCGAAGCACGAGTTCGACCTGATCTGCCGCGCGCACCAGGTCGTCGAAGACGGCTACGAGTTCTTCGCCAAGAGGCAGCTCGTCACGCTCTTCTCTGCGCCCAACTACTGTGGCGAGTTTGATAACGCAGGTCAGTACACTTTCCGGGGTTGCGGAATTTGTTCGAAAGCGTCACCGTGCTCCTGGAATGCCAAGGGCTTTAGAAGTACGTGGATGGATTTTAGTCAGTAAGAATCTAACACTTCTGCTCCGCCCAGAGCGGAAGAAGTCCCCATCCAAATAGTAAAAAAAGACAGTTCACTCTTATAGAGCTTTCTCCAGCTTCATCATTCTCTCACTGCTGAGGATTGTTTCTGAAGGTTATGCGGTCTTCTTAAATGTGAAAAGTTCTGCAGTATAGAGCCTATCTTTAGTGAAATAAAGGAAACACCTAGGTGGATGAGGCTCGCATAGTTCAAGGAAGCATTGCACAAAAGAAAGGAAGCGTGCACCCAGTAGTCCAGAACCAGTATCTGAATCATTCTCGTTATGCCAAAAATGGCTGCTACTGGTTACCAGTATCCAAATTGGTGGCTTGACAGTGGGAAGGTGCCTGTAACGCTTGTTATGCGCGATAAATGGCTTGGATGAATAATAACACGCACTTCGGTCGCCCAAACAAAAGATTCGTTTTATAGATTTGATCAAATGATCAAAGAGTCCCTTGTCTTAAATTCACTTTTTTTTATTTCAGGAGCCCTCATGTCAGTGGACGAGACACTAATGTGCTCGTTCCAGATCCTAAAGCCGGCCGACAAGCGCAAGCTCTACTCCGGCCTCAACATGGGCCGGCCCAACACGCCGCCGCGCGCGCAGCCCAAGAACAAAAAGAAGTGAGTCCTCACACACACACTCTACTGTTGCACTAACATTGTACACTTGCGCCGAGTAATAAGAATGGTGCACTCGCGGACCAAGCACAAGTCGCCGTTATGACGCGACTTGCGTAGTCCCACAGACCACGGAATTGTCTAGAGGTGGCGGTACGGCGCCAAACGTGTACGTCTTTCTGCCACAGACGCTTCTATCAGTAATTAACTTCGGTACAGGACCGTCCGTTTTATGGGATAAAAAGTTACACACTAGTTTAGCGTCCCATTAGTGAAAGTATTTTCGTAATTGAATCTGTTCTATCAGAGATTATCTTTGAGAAACATTAGTAAACAATTTCGACCATAAAATGAGCTTCATTAAGACGGTGACACGCTTGGTTCCCGCCTTTAGCAGCACCCACCGAGGCCATTCCGTGTACTGTGGCTTGTCTGAGGGTTTCGAATGATCTCGCCATACTTAGTACTCTGTGCAGACAAAATACGATGGAAATTATAGGGAAAACGATGGGTGTGAGTTTGGTAATAGGGCATGGTAACGGATACGTAATACCGCGAAGGATCGTAATTCTACGACCTTAGGCGTGGTCAGTAATGAAAGTAATCTCCGTAATTGAATTGGCTTTTTTATGTTGGTACCATGTTATTTTAGTCGTGTGGACAGCCACATGATGCAATTTATCGTTTAATTTGATTGCATGAATAGTTCGCACGATTGTCTGCCAACTAGGACGAACCCCTTTTTATCTAGAGGTGATGAGTCAAATTCTACTCGTCAAATAAGATTAGTGATGAGCACCTAGTATTTTGAAACAACACGTTTCTGTTATTATAACAAACGTGCACCGTGCCACTCTAGTATTGCCAAATTGACTGGTTTACCGCTCAGTGTTGCCAGATTAAAAAAAAAAATGATTTGCCAAAATCAGCATTTAAAAGTTATCATTGCTATATTGCCAGACTATGCCAAATTTAGTTATATTGAGTATGAATTGAATTGGTTATAATAATGTGAAATTGTATGCGAATAATAGTTGTTTAAGTCATGTAATGCTAACAGCTGGGGCTTTAAAAATGTAAGTGTACTATTTAAGTGACATGTAAAAAATAAAGCATTCCCCATTTAATTCGGTAGTTTGAATTTCGTAAATTATACCTTAGGTGTTGACGCACCATAGACACATTTTGACGACACGGTTGGCGCAGTGGTTGAGCGATTGACTGCTGCGCAGCATGTCGCGGGTTCGATTCCCGCACGGAACAAATATTTGTAAGACCTACAAGTATTTGTTCCGAGTCTGGGTGTTTTTCTATAATATGTATGTATTTACAAAAAAAAAATGTATATAAGTAGTTTATCAGCCATATCGTTACCATAACACAAGCATTAGGTTGCTTAGCTTGGGACTATATGGCGTTGTGTGAAATGTCCAAGGATATTATATTATATTATATTATTATTATTATTTCAAAATTCATGGGTAAATGAGCCGTTTTTGTCATCTGGCAATACAGTCTCAGACATGCACTCATACTCTTTTCCACATACACACGCATATATACCAGGAAAAATGATTTTTCTCAGTGAACTAGATCTTTTGATAGGGATAAAAATATTCATAGCGATGTCTTTATAGACCAAAAAGTACAAAATATTCTTGCTTGCAAAATAAGTAGAAGTAGAAGATAGTTACATGAGCTTTCACAACTAAAATTCTTCTATAAATTAGTAAATTGCAAGGCCCTAAACGTACTCTTTTTATGTTTATTTGCACCATTTACTAAGGTGCATTCTCCAGATGTATTTGTGTTACTCAACAATTAAAATAATTATATTTTACAATCACAGAGACATTATTTGAAGCCGCAACACAAAAGGTACCAAACGATGTGTGAAGCTTGAAATGCATCTTGCCATAAATTAACAAACAACATTTTTTTTGCACTAGTAACACTCACTTGGGTTGCATACTCGCACAAAACTAAAAAGTGCCTAATAATTTTGTGATACATTGTTTCGGACCACGTACCACATGAAAATAGAATTTACAAGAAAACTTTTTTTTTTTTAGAATTGTGTGCAAAGTACAATCTGTTCAGTTTTTTTACTGTTTTTGTATGAGGAAGATTCTATAGGTGATGCATGATTTCTAACGGCGGCGCGAGGCGTAGGTGGGCCAGTAGGAACATCAAACACCTCACTACTTTAGATCCAGTGAACTTTTCCAGCAGATAAATTTATACAAACTCAGATGCATATGTTACGCTCAAAAACCGACCGTGTGGTTGTATCAATAAGGGCTCAGAACGCAAAGATTTTGTTAATTGCCATAACGCGTTGCTGTTTTTCCGCTCAATGATGGTTTAGGTCGGACGTAACGTGGTAGTGCTCATCTGGCTCTATTTACACGTCAAGTGATGTTCGATAAAGCCGAAAATAAATAAACTTGAAATTGTTGGATTTAGCTAAATAGGTCCCTCATAAGGTATAATAACCGGTGGAGTCGTGAGCACACTCCATTGGTCGGTTTGACGACAGCTCTGACTCTTCACGTTATTGGTTCGTCAGTCAATGCTCATCGACTATTGTTCTTGCAAGTTTCGCTCGCCCACCGTACATAAGTGCGATCCCTGCTACATTTATCTGTGCTCACGAATTGTGCCCGCTACAGTTCATCCCTGATTTCGTGAAAAGGGAGAGTGTCTTGCACGTTCTTCTCCATGGAGATTACGCTTTGGAACGTGCAAATAGCTTCATGTTTTTTACCTTGACAGTTCAAAAGTGTCTGTAAATGGTTTATTTTAAATGTATGGTTTCTCAATCGACCTAGCCTTTTCCCAACGATATTAGAGTTGGCTTCAATTTAACGAAATGCTACTGAGTCCCAGTATTTCCCTGGAACACCTGGCTATCGGAGCTACACCACTCAATAACTGTATGATCCAAGATAGGAAATATAAGTACTCGCGCCGCCAATCCTGTTAATGTCTGTCCTTTGTTTTATATCATTATCATTGTTTTTATTATTTTTTAATTCATTACTGTTTATCTTCAATAGTGGTATCTTTAAAATGTAAACTTAGGAACTGTTATGAATGCTCAGCTTAATCAAAGAAAAATGCAAAGTTCCTGTATCAAATTGCAATGTATGGTTGCATTCACGTTAAAAGCTGGTAACTGGTACCGGTTTACTAACACCAACTAACAGGAATTCTTCAGATTCGAGCTTTAAAGCGCTTAATGGCGTTTAGTCTCACAAAATATATGAATTACATACTTCCAAGACCAGTGTTAACTACCAGAACAAGTCTTGTAAGCGCTGGCAAGCCGGCAGCAGCTACCAGCTTTGTACGAAAATGCACCGTATGACTATCATCTCACGTATTATTTTGTGTTTGTTCCCGATCGCCAGTTAATCAGCCCCCCCTGCGCCCGCGCCGCTCGGCCGCCGCCTCGCATGGACGCCCACGTACCTACCTACCTACCTACCTACCTTGTTACAGATACTACTGACTTAGACAGCGATAAGGGACTTTGTAACACGACAGTTTGCTAATCAAACCTTCCATTGCGCGTTTGTATGAAGCTAATGTACAAGTGACTTTGGGAAAACGCGCAATGGATGATAAATAAGTTTTTGTATCATATTTATAATACGGTGTAGCTTTGTAGTGATATTGCTCGCTACAATATTGTTTTAAATTATTATAATTCAATGTCGAAAGGCTTTGCTTGACCATTTTATTAGTGAAGCGGTACAAGGTCATTTATTTAAAACGATAATACATTCGTCTTATGATAGCTTAGAGAATCAATTTCAGCTTTCTGCTATATTGAAATGAATTACCTTATGGTTCCTTTTCGCTTGTCTTTTTTAAAACAATAGACTACATTTTGTACGTTTTTTTAATGTGTATGAAATATTTTTTTCTTTGTCAAGTGTATTATTATAAATATCAGCTCTCTGAAATTTTAAACACAGATGTTAAATGTTATTAAAGGAGCGAAGTGAGGTTGATAAAATTGATAGTTTACTTTGTTAAAAAGTAACAAAAAATTGTAACCTTAGTAACATCTAGATGTTACATTACAAAATGACTGTAAGGAAGAAATTCTTCCTGTTGGTTTTTCTTTCAGAAATCTCGCTTTGCTCTCTTTAAAATATACAGTAGTCAAAGTTTGTGGTTGACTAATTTCTCCTTTATGTCGTTAGCAATAAGGGTTAAATGTGGTCAATTGCGCATATTGGCTAAATCTAAGTAAGTCGTTATCGCACGTTAAATTTTAATCAATTGCTGGACAATATTCTTCCCTCGGGCATGTGCGTTAGGACTTAAAAGTAATCCAGAAATTAAAATGTAACCATGGAACCTTTGACAGTCCTATTTTGTGACAGCTAGTTAGTGTATTGCCATTGTAATTTCAGAAGTTTAATGAAATGGTCATATTTTAATTTGTGGCAACACCAGTCACAGACTTCAGAAGCAAATATGGCTAGAAAATGAAGCCTAATATTATTTTCAGTTCAATCAGCTTTCAGGATTTAGCAAACAGCTAATGTCGTTAAATATTTTTTATTCACAAAATGGCGGTCTATCACTCGGCTCTGGGGCTCCCCGTGGGCGATTCAAATGTGGACGGATGCATTCGTATGCCGCGTAATAAAGTTAATGTCTGAGCAAATGCGTGTATGTATGACTGCTCCAGGATGCTTGTGTCGTATTCGATATTCAACTTAATGTAAGGTGTACTCGCGGCTGCAACTTCGACCTCTCCTTTAAGCCTTAAATTCACATGCCTGTAACTTGCACAAAAGTGTGCATTTTGCATGCCATTGCTGTTTGTCACTACGGCATTCAAGCTTTTAGCATACTTTTGTACTAGTTACAGTCATGTGTAAAAGCTTTAGAACCACAGCGCACTGAAACGCCACACTGAAAGTTACTAGAGACGATATTACTGAACTAGTCGAGCCCACGCTATGTGACAACGTTTCGGCTATCACGAGCCGTCAATCTGCTCACTGGAACGCTTGGTTTTATATAAGCTTTGACGATGACGTCTCTAGGATTGACTGCCGTGCAGTGTCAGTGTGCTCTGTGCTTCAACACCCCCCTTTCCCCCATTTTTTATTGAGATTATTCCCTTGACCGGCGAAGCGTTGTCGAAGTTGTGACCCAGTATTTAATTATGACAGAATTCAATGATCGAAATATTGGAAGTATGATATGTAGTAAGCATAAATATCGTAAAGATGCCGTAGTTTGTTGATAATATTATGAATAATGAACAAATCGCGCCCACATTATTGGACCCATTTGGTTGATATAGCCAGGTATGACCCTAGTACTCTTTAATTCAACTTTATGTACTTACATTGTCTCCAATTGACAATTTCGTACATTCTCATCACAAGAAATTGATACGTCTTGTTAAGGAATATAAGGAGTATTCTAGACTTAGGTAATGTTTCTTTTTAAGTAATAGACTCATTTTCAAGCAGCAATTGTTTATTGTACGTGAACGAACTTCCTTACCATGCATTTACAGTATTTAGGAACTAAATACCTACATAGCAACAAAGAATTACTTTCTTTAAGTCTTCTCGATCATCATCTGCCTAGCCTTTTCCCAACTATATTGGGGTCGGCTTCCAGTCAAACTGTTCAGCTGAATATAGTCTTCCCGATCATCGCTGGTTAAAACTTACAAAGCCATAGCTAAGACTAGGTACTACAGAACCTTTTAGAGGTGTAATTGCCTCCAGAATCATGTCAGAGGACCAGTTTTCTAATTGTATTGGTAAGAAAAACGATCCGTTATTGAATTAGGAACCGTAATTAAGCATTTATAAGAGCCAAGTGGTCAATATGTGGGTGTATTTAGATGTAAACGTTACACCGTCCCCTCAGGTCGGTCTATAGGACTACGCGTAGCATTGCTTTGTCGCCCGACTTCTTATGCGATCCTAGTTCGCACTATGCTTCGCGAATGACGTGGTCGCTTACATAATGTTTAGAATAGCAAACGACGATTTTAACCGTTATAAAGATTTTTCAAAATGACACTATGAATGTGTGGAACAGCTAAATTAAAGAATCTTTAAATCAACGGTCAATCTCGTCAGTGTTGCCAAACTCCACCGATAGTTACCATACGGAAAAATAAAAAGATCGCATAAGAGTAAAGGGTAGAACTACTGAAGATTTTTATTTTATTTCATTGCTATTGAATGTGTTAGACTGATACCCGCGGCTGACTGCCGATCAAATTGAATCATTGATCTATGTATGAAAAGAATTGTATATTAATTTCTTAAATAAAATACTTCTGAAAATTATCATGTTTTATTTTTATTGTGCCTTTCTATTGTACACTACATTACATTACTACCTATAGACAAAATAATAATAATACAATTTAATTTACTACTTTTCAAAATAAAAACTACACTTAAATCTTGAAATATATATATTTTTTTATTTTTCATTGACGTTGACTAGTAGTGTGTAATATGAGAACGAAGTCTTTATAATCTGGAAAAAAGGCATGTTATTGTTCGCTTATTAATCAATTACACTTCTTAAATACTTGTGGTTTGATAGTCACACATGGTAGGATAAAAATGTCAACACATGGCAACTCTTACAAGTATTGCCACAAAAAAAAATGCATTGTCAAGTAAAAAAAATACGTACAACAATAAAAGTATGCAGATCTATGGGCAGAAACCGGCCAGCCCTCACGATGACTGGTCGTCTGTTAGCCAGCAGTATGTTGAGCAGCACTCTACGCGGACGGACGCCCATCGTGTGCCACATGCTCTGGTAAGCCGCTGTGGAGACGCGGTCCGCCTGCCATCGCAAAAATAATGGTAAGATAATAGAGTTCAACGTGTAGAGTTCATTCAAAAAGCTGCTAGATTTGAATAGTAAAACTAGCTGCTAAGCCAATTCCTCTCTATCGACACAAGAGAGACAGTAGGGTTAAGCTTGTCCTAAATCTATGACATTTGGCAATATCACTGGAAAGTTGCAGACTCCATATGATTGTAATAAATCTTTATTAGATTATGATTTCTCAGTATACCTACTTAATATGAAAAATGTCACCCTAATTCAGTTTCTAATCTGTGGCTTATAAAAAAAATACTGTTTCACGCGATACTTTACAATTCTACGACGTTTGCAATCCCAACCTTATAAACTCCTAAAGTTTCGTTTGCCCACCTTACATTGGCGAGATCACCCCGCTGCCGACTCGTGCCAGCTATACTATAAAAAGCCAGTAGTACTACTACGACTAGCGACGATTATTCTTACCTGTAAAATGATCTGGTTCCCATAATAACAGTACACGAAAATATCCAACGCTACTGCCGCCAAATACTCAACTGTTATCATATCGAACTTCTGCGGAACAATTAAATATTTTACATCAAAAATAGTTTACACCAAACTTGTAAACACCAAGTTAAAAATAAGGTGGGCCGATTATAGCGCTCTGAGAAAATCCGAGATTGAAGGGATCTATTATAATAATGGATCTGTTATTTATATGCCTATTGTGCGTTCGAGCGTGGGCTGCAGCTGAAAATCAGCGCTAAGTGGTAATATCTTGTGTTGCCACCTGACATTAAGCTGAGCTGAGGCCCTTTTGGCACATATTCAGATATTAATTAGGCCAATAAATGCAATTTTCTTTCTTTCTTTCTATTTTAAAACAACTTTCGCATTCGCATGTCAATCGCAAACTGTCAAAAAAGCCTTAATTTTAAATTAATACATTTTTAACAGTTTGCGATTGAGATGCGAATGTGAAAATTAGTAGAATTGGCACTGATGTAGGTTTTCATCAGAAAGGATTGGATTGAAATCGACTTGGCATTTAACGTTCTTTCCGGAGCACGGAGGAGTCTCGGATGTTTTTTCATAATTATTATAATTTAAAAAACCGGGCATGGGCGAGTCGGACTCGCGCACGAAGGGTTCCGTACCAACATCTATAAAAACAGCAAAAAAGGCACATTTGTTTTATGGGAGCCCACTTAAATATTTATTTTATTCTGATTTTTAGTATTTGTTGTTATAGTGGCAGCAGAAATATGTCATCTGTGAAAATTTCAACTGTCTACTATAACGGCTCTTGAGATACAGCCTGGTAACAGACTGACGGACAGCGCACTAGCGCAGTCTTAGCAATAGGGTCCTGTTTTACCCTTTGAGTACGGAACCCTAAAACCAACAAAGTTTTTATCCTTTCAGTTTCAAGTTTTGTTTTTCTAAGGTTTGCCAGTGATCATGAAGTCTGATTAATATTTTAAAACCTTACGCCTTAGAATTTGTGTCTTCAACTTGAAATATGATTTAAATTATGTATGTAGGTAGGTACATGTGATTTTAAATTTTATACCTAATGCCAAATGTTAATCGCATAATTATTGTGATAATATCACGGTATTTAGTGCTAAGAATAAACATACTTTATCGTATTTCTCAGCCCCTTATCAGGCTTATCATCTCGATACTTCACACACATTTCAAATACTTAGGTACTCGTATATTAATTTATTTCCGGAAAACCGATAAAAGTACGTCGTACGATGGGAACAGAGACAGTGTCGAAAGCCTTTTTTAGATCCAGGAAAACAGTTAGACACTTTTCCTCTCTATCCACTTGTTCGACAATATGAGAAGTTAATGCAGAGACTGCGTCTTCTGTCGATAAACCTTGTCTGAAACCGTATTGAGCACGAGATATTATGTTATATTTGTTAAGGTAATTTATTAGCCGAATGTTAATAACTTTTCAATTACTTTTGAGATTGCAGGTTAAACCGAGATGGGTCTATAATTGCTTGCATCATCTCTGTTTCCACCCTTGTACACAGGCGTAATAATGGCCTTTTTCAAGGCGGGTGGGAAAATACCCTGCGTAAAACACAGATTAGCCAGATGTGATATTATTGGCACAACCACTTCGTGCGATGATTTAAGAGTCCTATTACATTTTTTACGGAAATTCATGATTTTTGACGCTGTAATTTTCAGCAGCAGTAAGATATTTTAATTATTTGATCCTGAATAACGATAGTGCCAGTCTCTTTCTTGTAAGTTAGAGTTACACATTTTCATTTTTCTTTTTGTGTAATTTACTATAAATATTTTACGAACTCAGTTTGCAAGAAAAAATGTCGGCGATGGAACTTTGACGGTCAAATTCACATTGTTACAATCAATGCTTTTAAAATCTGAAATTACTAAAAGGTAAGTTGAATGCTTTACTTGTTTATTGGAGTTCTGGAATTTCTTTAAATTCCTTGAGTTTTCACGGAAAAAAACGTAAAGAAAGCCTAATTTAAGCCAGAAATGTCTTGATTCAGCGTCCATTATATTCCAAATAAAAACAATTTTATCAAATAAATTAATATTATATAAAATTTCAATCTACAATGAATACGTTTCATTAGTTTTCGTTTGTCAATATAATAAAACAAAATTACAATAAATAAAATTAAAGTACATACTATATATTCTGCGTCAATTCAGCGCGCGCGCTCCTCAGTCTCGCGCGAGCACCCAAATAAACTATAATCCTATTCAGACTAGTAAGTATCAAAATTGTTTTGCGGACTATAGATGTAAACCTAACGCAGACCAACGTAACTTCGTCTATTGCAAACGAGCATTTACGATTCGTAATAGGACTCTTAAGAAATTTGGTAGATATATTGTCCCATCCCGGGGCGCTCTCAGTTTTTAGACTCATCAATACACCATACACTTCCCTAGGATTAGTTTCTAGAAGTACAAAAGATGAAACTTGTGAATCAGTTGAAGTAACAGTACTTGAATTTTGCGATAGATTGGATGAAATAATTTCTTCAGCCAAGGCCTTACCAATGTTAGCAAAGTAGTTATTTACGTGATTAACCGAGTCCTGGGGGGTTGGCTTTATATCTAATAATTCTATAATTTCACTTTTGCTTGGTTTGCGATGCGTGATATTATTTACAGCTTTCCACATTTTTTTAATATTTTTATTTGCCTTACCTATCCGTTCTCTGTCATATTTTCTTTTAAGTTTTTTAATCAGGTTATTGCAGTAATTACGATACCTCCTGTATGTAAGCTTTAAAATATCGTTATTTGGATCTGAGCGTAATTTTCTCTGCATTTTATTTCTGTTCTGGATACAACGTAAGATTCCTAAACTTATCCACGGCTTAATTATGCGGTTACTTCTCGGGACTAAGGGTCAGCTCAGACCGAGACGCGACGCGACGCGACGTTGCGAAAGAGCTACTCAAAATACAACTTTATATTCTACACGATAAGATACACTATATATACAAGTGGCGCAGCGCTGCGGTGCAACGTATACTGACTTCTCACAGTGAAATGTGTATCTTATCGTATAGAATATAAAGTTGTATTTTGTCAACGTCTCGTGGCGTCGCGTCTCGGTTCTGAGCTGACCCTAAGGTTGTAAAGGTATTTTGTAAAAGGTAATATCTAAGTTTTCCAACCAAAAGTTCACTCAGTGCAACAGAATCATTCATTGAAAGCAGATCAAAAACATTACTGTCTTTTAGGGTAGCCAGCGCTCTCCCAAAATCAACAACTGTTTTAGTTTTAGAGCATTTATGCGCGTTGTCGATAATAGTCGATATCAGATAGCTTCAAGAAAATCATGAAATTATCAGTTATTGTAGTATTTAGAACAGCGATAGAGGCAGTTTTTTTATTTGTATCCGTTTTCAAAATGAAATGATCCAGACAATTTTCACCTCTGGTTGGCAGGGAATGACCTAGTAACAAGCCGTGAATTGCCAGCATGTTTAGGTAGCTATGTCGGTTAGCGCGCTCTATTGTTTGTCCGTCTACTTTATAGATAATATTAATATTTATATCGCCTGCTATTACAATGTTATTACATGATTTTAGGGAATTTAGATGCTCCTCGAGAGAAGTTACAAAGTTATCAGCATTTGTGTTTGATGGTGAGCGATATATAGGTATATACCCAGGATAGGTAGTAAGATTAGGCATGCTTATTTGTAAGCAAGATGCGTGAGTCAATATTATTTCTTTGACATTAACTTTGTGCGAGTTTTTAACATAAGCAACTACGCCGTCGCACCGGTTTATGTGGTTAGTAGTACTTAGAGAACGACAGACAAACCTCTCCCCGAAATTGATAATTATTATCAATTTAAATTGATAATTATTATCAATTTCGGGGAGAGGTTTGTTAGCGTCCAGCCTGCATTCACTTAAAATTATTGGATCTACATCAAACTTGAATTGCGTTAAAGTAGCCTGAAAATCATCCAGGTTACTTCTTAGGTATAGATGCTTCTAATATTCTGTGAGACAATTGTGAAATCTGAGTTTTGTATATTGATCTGCTTGAAAAAATCCTCAATTTGAAATTCTCTACATTGCGCAATAACTGTATCGTCTAACTCTTGCATAATTGTATGCACACTATCCATAGATACTATAATATAACGGGTTGTGATTCAAGACCCTAAAGATACGATTTTTATTTTTGAAAATTAAATCATGGATTATGTTTATACTGCAAATATAATGATAAATTGGGTTTATGTAATGTTTCATTTTTTTTTTGTATTAATATTAAATTACCTATTTCGGTTTTTTTTACTGTAGGTATAAACGCAACGTATTTGTGTGTACCTATGTCAAAGTAGGTGGATGCTTGTGGACACTGTGTGGAACGTACTGTGTAATGTAGTGTACCTACATGTTTATTAGTGAGTATTTTGAGTAGGAATTGAGTGTATGTATGAGTTATAACTGCTACAATTACCTATATAATGTAACAAATCGAATGGCTTAAATGCATGCAAAAGTGTAAAACAAATTTCAATAGTAAGCTTTAACAAATAAGTTTTTAAAAGTAAAGTAAGGAAAATTTTGTATACCTAAACAACTTGCCTCTAGTCACATCTCTTGCATTAAAGCTTGAATTTGGGATTCAGTCAAGACGGCGCATCGTCATGTTTTTTAACGTAAACTTTACCGCTTTAGGCGGTCCAGCAATATATTTTGTATCCTTTGGACTTTACAAATTCCCGTGCCAGGAAATGTAAAAATATGTTTAGTTCAGTTTAATCTGATATGTACCTTCCACTGCTCGGCAAAGACCTACGTCTCCCGTTCTTAAGGTAAGGGCCCCTTTCCTGACATGCGTGTTTCCGCGCGCGCATCTGGTTCGCGTGCGGATGATAGCACGCTCCTGGCCACAGGCCACACTCAGGACAAATATTTCGTTTGCCACTGCACTATCGTGCGTGTTTCTAATGACTAAACACGTGACGCGGGTCGCATCACAGTAAAAACAACACTGATATGATACCGGATAGCACGCACACGGGCTGTGCGCCCGCAGCCAATCCACATTCCGCGCGCGTGGGAAAACATGTATGAAATGTTAAGTTGCGGGCAGCCCGCATGCGGATCAGATCCATGCGCCGGCGAAAACACGCATGAAAGGATAAGCACTCAAGAGGTGAGTTCATCTCTCCACCTTTGCCTTGGTCTACCGCGACGTCCTCTAGCATTGAAAGGGGTTTGAGGGTAAAGGTTGAGGGTTTTGAGGAAAATTTACTCCACCTATTGGAGCAACTTGTGCGAGAGGTCCTCTTCATTGAAAGTGAGTTGAGAGTGATAAATATTTTATTTGTGTATTAATTTTATTAATGTGCATAATAAATAAAATTCAAGTTCTTAAAACGTAACGGACAGATGTGTTGCTGGGGAGTTTGTTGGCGACTTCTTCTCCACAGCTAAAACACTAGGAAGTGGTGACTGGCGGGCGTTTTGGGGAACGGGCTTTTGTAAAAACATGACGTTCAATAAAAAACTTTTAACAAAAAAATACAACCGACTTCCAAAAACAAAAACACTACAAAGTAAAAAATAACTTTAATTTCGGCACTCGGTGTCAAAATACGAAGAAACTAACAAAAACACCGACTTCCGAAATTAAAGTTATTTTTTACTTTGTAGTGTTTTTGTTTTTGGAAGTCGGTTGTATTTTTTTGTAAAAAGTTTTTTTATTTTTCACTTTTCAGTGGTACCCCATACCTAACAACCTCCTTTTTGAAGTCGGTTAATAATTATACAGAAGAAAATTCGCAAAAGAAGCTCACTTTAAGAAGTATTTATTAGTTTTTAGATTAGATGCTGATAATCCAGGCTGCAGCATCAGGCCAGACTTATGTCAACATTGCATTGAACTTAAAATTTAGTCCTGTTTAAAATGAGCCCAAACAAGACTATGGTGCTGTAATTTCAAGGTTTGTACTTTTTCTGATGCTCCTAGCTTCAGCATCAGGTCTCTATGTACTTCGGTGTTCCTCATTAACAGTACGTTTATCCACACATCGAGCCCTTTTCAATGACCCTAAACACGATATATCTGCTGTTAGTAGTCGAGGAGTTAGGTACTCTGCAGCATCAGGTCATGACTTGATGATCATGAGACCAAATGTGGCAAATGCCCTATCAAACATCAAAATAATTTACTAAAACAATCCTTGCCTGTTCGAGTAACTTCTTACCTACTGTTAAGGAGTTGTACCTTCCATCATCAGCCCAGCTACCTGAGATGGTGACAACCATATGCAAATACACAAGATACTTCATAATATATGCGAAAAATAATGAGTAAGCCTATAAAATTTGAGGTTTGCCCTCGATTTCTTTATGATCCCATCATCAGATCCTAACTTGGTGACAGTGGGACCACCTCAGAACTATCTACTATCGAACAAAAAAAGAATTTTGAAAATCCGTCGACAATTGACGGAGTATTCGATGAACAAACATAGAAGAAAAAAAAACATACAAACATCCGAACATAGTACCTCCTCCTTTTTGTGAAGTCGGTAAAAAGTGCTGGCTCTCAGCCTAATTTGAATTATTAAATGACTTTTGAATTTTTAATTCTGAATTTGCACCTCTTTGCAAATCAGAATTTTTTACATTTGTACCAGCAACTTGCTCTGAAATACAATCTTGTGGAATCAGAAGTACCGTACTATAGGTATGTGCCCGACCCAGTTCTCGAAAATGGCAATTGCACGTTGTACTGGGATCGGCCTATCATCACTGACAGGACTATTGTTGCCAATAAGCCTGACATAGTGGTGATAGACCGACTAGAGCGTCGCGCAATGATTGTTGATATAGCAGTCCCTCATGACGAGAACCTCGTGAAGTCTGAGAAAGAGAAACAAAGTAAGTATCTTGACTTGGCTCGTGAGGTTGTCGACATGTGGGATGTGAACACAGCAGTCATTGTGCCGATAGTCGTGACGGCCAATGGGATAATTGCCAAGAGCCTCGACCTCAAGAGGCTCTCGTCGGGCAGCTGGATCAAGGGCTTGATCCAGAAAGCAGTACTCCTGGACACGGCCCGTATAGTGAGGAGGTTCCTCTCTTGGATGCCCTGACCACCGGTAGCTTGGACCCTATTCCCGATACCGGTGGGCTACTATTTTTTTTTATATTTTTAAATGTTTTTAATTTATAAATGTAAATTATATGCATGTAGAAACAAATAAATGGAATAATCTATCTATATCTATACTTATAATAAATCTGTAGCACAGTATAAACTGTGTCTGTAGAGAGGTCAATTCTGTACATGAAATATTTTTCCAAAATAACTATCAGGGGGTGATTAGGGATCGATACTGATGCCAAAAATGCAATCAGTAAAATTTTTGTCTGTCTGTCTGTCTGTCTGTCTGTCTGTATAACCGTTATAGAAACAAAAACTACTGGACGGATTTTAACGAAACTTGGTACAATTATTTTTCATACTCCTGAGCTGGTTATAGTATACTTTTCATCACGCTACAATCAATAGGAGCAGAGCAAGGGAAATGTTGGGAAAACGGGTGAAGTTACTCCATTTTTTAAGCTTCCGTCGCGTGTGCTACCTTAATGGTTAAAGCTACACAGAAATCATGTATGACGGAAATGTTCTCCTTAAAATTATATAAAAAATATCCCACGACAGCATATGTCTATATTTTATGATTGACGCACAATAACACGTGTAACTCCCGATAGCTTAGCAGTTCGAAGCTTTCTGATTGTTTGTCTACTCTTACGTTTATAACACTCTCAGTCATCCCTAATTAAAAAAGTTCACATTATTAACTATTCCATAAAAAAGAATCATAGAAATCGGTATAGAAACACCAAAGTTATACATGAAATACGCTAATAATAAGCCATCGCGCGTGAATACTGAATCATGCTTTAAGGATTATTTTTGTATAAGGTCGCGAACGCACAGGCAGGCGGCTTGCTTGGCGCCTAGAGGCTAGCGAAGCGAGTAGCTTCGTAAAACGGCTTACGACAGTTTGCAATATCCTTTAATATACTGTCGAGGGGAAGATGGTTATAATTTCGCTTTACACCAAACGAGTAATATTATAATTGTGAAAGTTTGGTTGTTTGCTACTCAATCACGCCAGAACGGCTTAACGGATCTTAATGAAATTTAAAACAAAGATAGATTATGGTCTGGAATAGCATAATAAGCTACTTTTCATCCCGGGAATATGTTCCCTAGGGATCACGCGGGCGAAGCCGCTGGCAGAAGCTAGTAATAAATTCGAACTCTCAGGCAGGATACTGCGCTCCATGGCTCGTTGGCAAAAGTAGGTAAATACCTACTTACATTAAATAAGTAAATTAAATTACATTTTAGTTTTCGGTTTTTAGACTCAGAGAACGTGAACTTCTTTGATGACCCGCGTCTTTTTCCTAACCGCTATTGTGCAAGGGCTGCACCGCTGCAATTATAATTAGTAGGGGTCAAATTCAACCTTATAATAAAATGCTTAATAGTTTGCAACACTTACAGTAGAAAAACCCATCATAACATGACATTAGGGAAGCTTAAACACACGTGCGCACACGCCTATGCGTGACAAGTAGCCAGTGTCATATATATTTGCAAGAAAATGTATGTCATTGTGTTCACTGCAAACCACGGACACGCTACAACATTTGACGTCGTTACTTCATGGGTGGCTTGCTCGAATATCTGTGCACGCTGTGCATGCGGGACACACTACACACGGGCGTAGCCAGGTTCAAGAAAATTAAACTACTGAAATTGAATATTCATGAAAGCCAAGGCGTTCAGTCTGTTTTCACTCGTTGTGTTCCGTGTGTGAAGCAGTTGATATCTTAAGTTTTCGGGAGGGGTTCGAACCCCCAAAACCCTTCCCCTGGCTACGCCCGTGAACTACATGAATATTAAACCACGACTATGTACTGCATTTTCACACTTGAAAGACTTCCAGGTTGCAGTATGAGTGCTTAGAAAGGCTCCAGCTAGTTTCACAAACCCCTCTTACCAGTGTAGCAGCATACAGCAGTATGCACAGATACAGTGTGACTTGCACGACCCTGAGTGCCAGGAGAGGCGACACGAAGTTCTCAAACGTAACCTTGTACTGGTACACCACCTGGCAGAGAGAAGCACAGTTACGGAGTGCAGCCACCGTTGCGTCGTCGTACTCTGGGCTGTATATGTCTGAAATAACCAAAATGGTTGCTGTTTTCAGCCGTTTTGTCTTCTTGAACTGTTCATGATTAACGATGAATATCATCATCTTTGACGCAAGTCTTCTTCGTTTTCCATTCCGTCCTATCAACGATCACGCTATCAATAATCGTTTTCATCGACAAAACATATAAGTATTTTTTTAAATCTCAATGTCTTCGGGAGCATGACATGGCTTTTGAAACGACCGTTGCTCAATTTATTAGTCAACGATGTCCTGTGTCTCACTGCTGGACATAGAATTCTCTGATCTCTTTCCTTGAGGATTGCTTGCAGTTGCTAGCCATTTAGCACTGCAAAACTATCCAGATCGTCACACCCCCTTAGCCTCAGAAACCTTGACTTTGAATCTTATTAGGGACCTACTTCAAAATATGTACGCAGACACATACCAAACTGAGTCCTCGCTCCCACGTAAGGATTAGTCTGAAACAATTCACCATAATTATTATCAACGATTCAACCGAACTTTTGATATTCTACTAAAATTTCACCAAGCTTTCATACCACTTTCTCATCATAGTTGTACTGCGACTCCTTCATTTCCGAAACATTGTAGATATAGTTATGTTTCTCGTCATCCTGTATGCTGGCGTACGTTGCAGCCAACGCTGCATGTTTCACGCCGTGTTGCAGCAACGCGGTGTAGCGTGCGTTGCGTAGGCTGCAACATATCAGGTCTAGTTGCCCGCAGATCAGGATCGAGTTTGAGGCGAAGAATACACCTGTAGAACTCAAAAACTATTACGGACTACCACTTTCAACCTTAGCTCTAACTTTCACGTAGGAATTATGAAAAGTCCGTCATCCAAGATCCTATAGTATCCTCAAAATTTCAATGTTCGAATTTCATGTCTTGATGAATGGTCAGTGAGCGAGTCAGGACATGATGTGTTGTTTTTGGCGATAACATCGGATCATTTAAGTTGTCAAAATATTTGTAATAATTTACTCACCCAACTGGCCCAAAGCAAGGCCAACATACAATTGCGCTACACAATAAAGCAAGAACACAATCACGTAGGAAAGTGACTGAGTCACGTCCATGTAGATCCACCCCTGGATAGGCTCTTTTGTCCACACTGAAAAGATGCAGATTATTATAGATCCAAGTTCCAATGGTACTTTAAGTGGAGCCAATAACGGAAAAATTGAAAGGGAACTGCTTGTCTTGGTATGGTCATGTGAAGAAGAGGAATGAAGCGCGTTAAACTAAAATAGTCATTAATATAAATATGGATGGATGGAGAGGGAGACAGAGGAGATACGAAAGAAAAGGGAGCTAGTGAGAGCATGTCGGCTGGCGGGACAGAATGAAAGAATGTACGTTGTTTCGCCGGCTTAACCACACATATATGAAGTACTAGCTGACCCACGCAACTTCGTCTGCGTCACATTTTCCATTAATGCGTGCGTAGCCTATAGCCTTCCTCGATAAATGGGCTATCTAATACTGAAATAATTTTTCAAATCGGACCAGTAGTTCCTGAGATTACCCCCTACATACAAACTTACAAACAAATGTTACCTCTTTATAATATTATATTATTAGTATAGATTACTAGCTGACCCACGCAACTTCGTTTGCGTCACATTTTCCATTAATGCTCGGCTCCTTTTAATCTTAGCGTGATGATAATAATATGTAGCCTATATCCTTCCTCGATACATGGGCTATCTAATACTGAAAGATTTTTTCAAATCGGACCAGTAGTTCCTGAGATTACCCCCTACATACAAACTTACAAACAAATGTTACCTCTTTATAATATTAGTATAGACTAGCTTCTGCCAGCGGCTTCGCCCGCGTGATCCCTAGGGAACATATTCCCGGGATGAAAAGTAGCTTATTACGCCGTTAAGCCGTTCTGGCGTGATTGAATAACAAACAACCAAACTTTCACATTTATAATATTACTCGTTTGGTGTAAAGCGAAATTATAACCATCTTCCCCTCAACATTATAATTATTAAAGGATATTGCAAACTGTCGTAAGCCGTTTTCCGAAGCTACTCGCTAGCCTCTAGGCGCCAAGCTAGCCGCCTGCCTGTGCGTTCGCGACCACAAAAATAATCCTTTATAGCATGATTCAGTATTCACGCGCGATGGCTTATTATTAGAGTTTTTCATGTATAACTTTGGTGTTTCTATACCGATTTCTATGATTCTTTTTTATGGAATAGTTAATAATGTTAACTTTTATTAATGTTAATTAGGGATGACTGAGAGTTTTATAAACGTAAGAGTAGACAAATACAATCAGAAAGCTTCGAACTGCTAAGCTATCGGGAGTTACACGTGTTATTGTTCGTCAATCATAAAAGATAGACATATGCTGTCGTTGGATATTTTTTATATAATTTTAAGGAGAACATTTCCGTCATACATGATTTCTGTGTAGCTTTCACCATTAAGGTTGCACACGCAACGGAAGCTTAAAAAATGGAGTAACTTCTCCCGTTTTCCCAACATTTCCCTTCACTGCTCTGCTCCTATTGATTGTAGCGTGATGAAAAGTATACTATAACCTGCTCAGGAGTATGAATAATAATTGTGCCAAGTTTCATTAAAATCCGTCGAGTAGTTTTTGTTTCTATAACGGTTATACAGACAGACAGACAGACAGACAGACCGACAGACAGACAGACAGACAAAAATTGTACTGATTGCATTTTTGGCATTAGTATCGATCCCTAATCACCCCCTGATAGTTATTTTGGAAATATATTTCATGTACAGAATTGACCTCTCTACAGATTTATTATAAGTAAGTATAGATATAGAAGATATAGAAGACTATAACGGTTATACAGACAGACAGACAGACAGACAGACCGACAGACAGACAGACAGACAAAAATTGTACTGATTGCATTTTTGGCATTAGTATCGATCCCTAATCACCCCCTGATAGTTATTTTGGAAATATATTTCATGTACAGAATTGACCTCTCTACAGATTTATTATAAGTATAGAAGATAGATTACTAGCTGACCCATGCAACTTCGTTTGCGTCACATTTTCCATTAATACTCGGCTCCTTTTAATCTTAGCGTGATGATAATAATATGTAGCCTATATCCTTCCTCGATACATGGGCTATCTAATACTGAAAGAATTTTTCAAATCGGAGCAGCAGTCCCTGAGATTACCCCCTACATACAAACTTACAAACAAATGTTACCTCTATATAATATTAGTATAGAAGTATAGTAAAACAACAGTAGAGGCATGAGGAACAGCGTGGTAGAATCCTCATCCTCAAATAGAAAGATATCCTCTGGTCTGATGTTGTATGTCTGATATGTTACTGCCTGTCGGTAATAGTCGACTTTAGTTATTTCAATAGGCTAGTTTCCATCATCCACAAATTGTAAAACTATTTAGTCCGTCAGTTAGAGTATTGAAAAATAATGGACATACGTATTTTTTGTTTTTGTAAATCAATGAATATTGACAAAGATAAGACGCATTCGGGAGTGGGGGCTCGTGACGTTACGACCCGCTAAAAATTATGCCAGGGCGTGACGTATTGAGAATTTTAAAAGCGTCGTAACTTCGTCAATTTTGGTTGCCGTAACAAAAGAAAAAATACGGGTCAAATATTTGTTGAAAATCTAACTGACGGACTAATTAGATTTTTTCAGGACACAAACCTACCTATTCTTCGCGCTTAAAGCTAATGCTCGCCGCTTCGTGGTCTCTAATAGAAATCTCGACTGTCCCTTCGGTCATCAATCCTTCGACAGATGGATTATTCCACTGCTCCTTTACAGTGTTGATCACGTTATCACTAAAGAAGAAATAAAATTCTTTATTTACTTACGGTGAATTATAACAGGCATCGTCGTATACATAGTCACACTGAACATGGTGCAAGCCGTATAGATCCTCGCAAAACTGCGAGCCTTTATGTAGCTCTGATCCATCGTCATGTTCGTCAACCCCCTCGCCGAGTGATGCTTGAAGTTATTATCCATATACACCATTAGCTTATACAGATCTTTGCGGTAAACGGCGTAGTAAGCCACAATTATTAGTGAAACTACAAGAGGGAGTGCATCAGCTATAGTTCCCAAACTGGACATGATATCCTGCCATTCGGTGTACAAATGAACTGTTAAAACCATCGGTAAATGTGTGAGAACGAAGAGGACGATCCCCAAATACATGTCGTTGATGATGAGCCTTCGCTCGTTGGCTGAATTGGGGAATAGATCCCAGCAACCAGCAATCATTAAAGGTATTTCGATGTAGTGGATATAACGCTTAGTCTTTTCCGAATTTAAAGTAGTTTTAGATTCTGTAGTCGACATTTTAGTTGTTGTTCGTACTGAAGTTCATAGAAACTGAATATTCTTGCTTGTTTAGTAGGAGCTTATATGCGTTTGTTGAATTTAAAGAGCCTTTTACATTGGGGCGGCACAATGAGTTGAATATATCGTATGGAGTCGCTATTAACTATTTTGTTTTTTGTAGTGCGGTCTAGTTTCGATGCGTCATTGTACTTTTACGTGTTTATATCTTTACTAGCTTCTGCCAACATACAGCGGGTTCCCCCGTATAATAAATGTCAAAAATAACCCTGCAGTCACCGGAAAATAGCAAACGCCGTAAAGTTGCAAAAAATCGCATGATTTTTTTTTTCTAATTAAGACACGGATGAATTGGGAACTACCTATTGAATTTGGATGGGATTTATTATACACAAAACGATTTTGTCATTTAATATTTCGAGATATACTCCGTAAGATTATGTAATAAATCTTATTAGATTACCTAATAAGATTTATTACATAATCTTACAGAGTCTGCCACTTTCCGGTAACAACCCCAAGGTAAATTAATAAGTATTACCTAAATCTTATCTCCGATTAAGATTAAATAGGTGATTAAAAATATCCGTCAACAATTATTTTAATATAAGATATTATCTTGTGGGTTTTTCCGTGTTTTCACAAGACAAATGAAATTAGGGCGTTGAAAAGGTAATTAGTATATTTTTTTTATCTACGATATCTACTACCCACGTCTATCGTGGGTAGTAGATATCGTAGATAAAAAAAATACTATGTTATCTGATTATATCTTTTTTTCTTTGTACATACCTAACAACAGTTGGTAGGCAAAACAATATGTTCTCCATGCTTATAGATACCTAAAATATATATTTTTTACTTGAGATGGGTTTGCTCTTGACTCTAGTCTACTTCAGAGATGACAGAGACAAAGTCTACGATGGAGCGAGCTTACCCAGAAGGACTATAGACTGCATGAAGTGAATTATGCCTAGGTATCACAATTATTTCAGGATCGGCTTCCAGTCTAACCGATAACAGTATAAAAAAAGTACGCAGCTGACTAGTATTTTACACAGAGCGACCGCCTTTCTGAGTTCCACAAGCCAGTAACTGGGTAACACGATAACCCTTGACTAGGCTATCTGTCAGATTTTCTGGCAAAGACTACGAAAGATCTACAAATGACAGCCCGGACCAACGGCTTTACGTGCTTTCGGGGCATGAAAAAATATGGTCACCCACCCACGTAACCTAACGAACGCGTTAACCTGAAGATCAACTCCTGCGGCTATTATTATTGAACCATTACTCCCTTTTAATAATTAGGTATTACTAGTTATTTAATTTATTTTATTTATTTAACCCTTCCATCACGTATGTAAGGGTCACAAAACAGTTGAGAACTAACAAGCAGTGTTTCAAACTTTGCTAATTTAAATTCTGTACAGTAATTACTATCGGGAAGAGGTCCAATTACTTAGAACGGCTAATTGCCCTCAGTTTAACTAAGTTTGCAAGTTCTTAGTTTTTAATTATACCTTCATATATTATTGTCATAATGATATGTAGGTACTTAGTATTCCCATGATTTTGTATGTTTATTACAAGGTCAACATTTTATGAATGTAAAATAAAAATAAATATAAAACTTTTTACAAAAAAATACAACCGACTTCCAAAAAAAAAAACACTACAAAGTAAAAAATAACTTTAATTTCGGAAGTCGGTGTTTTTGTTAGTTTCTTCGTATTTTGACACCGACTTCCGAAATTAAAGTTATTTTTTACTTTACAAACATAAAAAAAACATACAACCGAATTGATAACCTCCTCCTTTTTGGGAAGTCGGTTAAAAATAAGGCGGATTTTCGTACAGCGGGTGTTGACGTGCTGACCGTACCTATAAATCGATAGAAAAATCTAGAGGAAGTAAGTAATGTCGGTCTGGTGTAGCAAAAACATTATATTCTTCTTTCTTTTTCACCGACTTCCCAAAAAGGAGGAGGTTCTCAATTCGGTTGTATTTTTTTTATGTTTGTTACCTCATAACTCCGTCAATTATGAACCGATTTGAAAAAAATCTTTTATCTGAAGAGATATACTTGCAGATTGGTCCCATTAAAATTTTATCAAAATCGGTTGCAAAATTTGGATTTTAAATCGCAATAGCTGGAATTCGTTTACTTGGATGATGGTACCTACCACTAAAAAGTGAAAAATAAAAAACTTTGTACAAAAAAATACAACTTCCAAATAAAAAAAAACACTACAAAGTAAAAAATAACTTTAATTTCGGAAGTCGGTGTTTTTGTTAGTTTCTTCGTATTTTGACACCGACTTCCGAAATTAAAGTTATTTTTTACTTTACAAACATAAAAAAAACATACAACCGAATTGATAACCTCCTCCTTTTTGGGAAGTCGGTTAAAAATAAGGCGGATTTTCGTACAGCGGGTGTTGACGTGCTGACCGTACCTATAAATCGATAGAAAAATCTAGAGGAAGTAAGTAATGTCGGTCTGGTGTAGCAAAAACATTATATTCTTCTTTCTTTTTCACCGACTTCCCAAAAAGGAGGAGGTTCTCAATTCGGTTGTATTTTTTTTTATGTTTGTTACCTCATAACTCCGTCAATTATGAACCGATTTGAAAAAAATCTTTTATCTGAAGAGATATACTTGCAGATTGGTCCCATTAAAATTTTATCAAAATCGGTTGCAAAATTTGGATTTTAAATCGCAATAGCTGGAATTCGTTTACTTGGATGATGGTACCTACCACTAAAAAGTGAAAAATAAAAAACTTTGTACAAAAAAATACAACTTCCAAATAAAAAAAAACACTACAAAGTAAAAAATAACTTTAATTTCGGAAGTCGGTGTTTTTGTTAGTTTCTTCGTATTTTGACACTGACTTCCGAAATTAAAGTTATTTTTTACTTTGTAGTGTTTTTTTTTTATTTGGAAGTTGTATTTTTTTGTACAAAGTTTTTTATTTTTCACTTTTTAGTGGTAGGTACCATCATCCAAGTAAACGAATTCCAGCTATTGCGATTTAAAATCCAAATTTTGCAACCGATTTTGATAAAAGTCGGTTGTATTTTTTGTAAAAAAAATTTCGTAATAAATCTCACAAGCATTAAAGAGTGTAGGTAGGTACTTATATGAAAGGTAGCCAAAAAAAAACGAGCGGATTTTGTTAAAACATTTACTAAATAAACAAATTACAAATATATTTCCACAGTAGTTATTTAACAATAAATGAATAAAATTTTGATTATAAAAGACAAAAAATTGGCATCTCAGAGATTTAGGTAAATACCTACATTACCTACCACTTCCTCGTTTATCTTTGCTTTGTTAACTTTGACACATCTCAAACTTCTTTCGATTGCGACTCTGCGTCTCCTCTGAAAATGCAAAACTTGAGTTCAATCTATCTTATGGGGAATGCTCCAACCAGCCGGCGAAATTAAAAATTTGCGTTTTTTTGCAATTTGCAGGCCAGTGCTAGGTTGTATGTTGATTAAAATATTATTCGCGGCTGTAAGACGTATGTGGTTACAGAATTATAATCATCAACATCATCAATACAACGCTCTATGTTCATAAAGCTCTAGGAATTACTTTTTCTGTTTTTTTTTTGTTCCTAGGCCTTTATGAACTTGGAGGGTTGTATTGGTGATTTTGATGATTATAATTCTGTAACTACATACGTCTTACAGCCGCGAATAATACTGCAAAAAACGTAAGAAAATTTGAATTTCGCGGGCTGGTTGGAGTATTCACCTTAATCATTGCTAACATACCTACAGTTTGGAGGTAGAAATTAGTGTTGGCAATTTTCCGAAATAAACACTTTTGTTTTTATTTGAGTTGGGTTATTCTTGGCACTAAGGTCTGATTTGTACAACGCCAGATAACTCAATAAATTTAACGTTTGACAGTTTTTGTACGGAAGAACTGTCAAAAATTCAAAATTATTCCTCCGATAAAGCTGTACTATATTATATACGTTAGAGTGAGCTTACCCAGAAGAAAACTCTTATTCACTCACTCTTACTTTGAAGAGATTAATGTTGAAAACAATTTTGCAACAAAAAGTACCTACTAGCGACAGTACTAAGTACAGACGCCAGCACATCAATCTACAACAATCTGTCAAATTTCTTCAATGGATTTCAACTTTACCGCTATAATTATAAGGTGCAAAGTTGATTGGGAAAATTTTACAGTTTCGGGTACCTTGATGTGCTGGCGACTGTACTAGGTACACTTGGATAGCCTAAATTTTATTTTCGCAATGAGTCGTCTCCTATGGCTTTAGACTAAGAGTCACTGTATCGGATATATTTGCGGAATTTGTTCGAAAGAGTCACCGCGGCCCTGGAACGCAAAGGGGACTTTGAAGAGCACGGGTGGGTTTTAGCCAGTAAGAGTCTGACACTCCCTCCGCTGCGCCCAGAGCGGGAGGAGTCATTTGATGATGCACGATGGCGGTGCCAGGGGGGCTAGGGCTACTCTATAAGCCCGACGTCCGTAGTTTCGGGCTTAGTTGCGGGCGTATTCTACTACATTCTACCACTAAGAATTAATGACAACACAATTCGAAAGTTACTGTCAAATCGTGTTGTCATTCATTTTTAGTTCGGGTTCGGGACTAATCGTAAGTCCGTAGGTGATACGGAGTAGAATACGCCCGCAATAACTAAACCCGAAACTACGGACTTCGGGCATAGAGAGTAGCCCCCCAGACACAATCTTTCTCACGGCTGACGCAAACTGCGACGGAACAGAAGACCATTCTAGATACGATCATGTCTATTGACTATCGCACACCAGAACGCAGCGTTGTGCTTATCGATTAACAGTACAAAGCTGTATATAATAGGTGGCAGCTTAGGGACCACAGACTCTGCCAAAGAGCTCCGCACTTTGGCCGTTATTGATACGATCACGTTTGAACACAATCGCACCTGATGGAAAGCGATGCTGTGCAGTACCGGATTAAGACAGCGCGTGGCCTGTAGCTAATTTTACCAAGGCGCCTAAACCTAAAATCTTTGTAAAGTGAAAACGAAAATATCTAATCATAGCAGTTATAGCCACCCTCTATTATTTTTAACGGACCCCGGGGCCTTTATGTATTGTGGCGTCAGAGCCCTTCATCATCTGCCTAGCCTTTTCCCAACTATATTGGGGTCGGCTTCCAGTCAAACCGGATTTAGCTTAGTACCAGTATTTTACGCGGGGCGGCTGCCTACCAGATCTCCACAACCCATTAACTGGGTAACACGGTACTTCATGGCAAGACTGGTGTCAGATTAACTGGCTTCTGACTATCCGTAACGACTGCCAGAGATGTACAAATGACAGCCGGGACCAACGGCTTAACGTGCTTTCCGAGGCACGGAGGAAACTCGGTATGTTAAGATGGTCACCCATCCACAGACCAACCTTGGCAAGCGTTGCTTAACCTTGAAGATCGACCCGTGCGGCTTGTATTATTTAGCCACCACCTCAGAGCCCATATTTTTTTGATTTTCTCTACATGCATTGTTTTCAGTTTTCAGACGGTATGGTACCATAAAATAAACCAAATTAGTGACTTCATCCGCTGAAAACGGCTGTCGCACTTAGTGGGAGTTAGGAAGACTCGTGTGCGGTATAGATTCATGGTTTTCAGCGAGATGTTTTTTGTAAGTCCAAGTGCGTGGCCCCCCATGCAATGCGCGGCGCCCGTAGCATTTGTTTATTTATTTATTTATTTGGGAAGACAAACAATTGTACTGTGAGGATTACATAATATAAAATTAGATTAAGTCCAATGATGGTTACAGTACAATCCACTACGTTTCCACGGATAACAAATATAATTAAGGTACAGTGAAGATACAGTTTTGAATTAATCAAAGGAAAATGAAATTAATAAAGACAAATACAATATTATGAATTACAGAGATTAAAATAAAAAAATAAAAATTACATTACCCATTAGATATCAATTAAATCGTTGTTACTCTTGCTACGTAGTAATCCGGCACTGATAGGTGTGGTCGACGGAGGTAACCTATTCACTCTCGATTCAAACTTAAAGACTTCAGGTTGTAGTAATAATTCACTCACTTCTCCTTGGACTTCCTCTGAGCGATCTTGTAAATCCTGCGCAGTTCGAGCAACGCTCTCATGATGACCACCAGCTGCTGTTCGAAGTCACCAGGAGCCACATCGATAGCGAGACCTTGGCAAAGGAATAAGAAGTTTTATCATGGGTAGGTGGTAACACTTATTCGGAGACAAAAATAATCATAGCCGCTTATGCGAAGTTGCCGTGAAGGAACACGAAAAATGGAATCGGATAGCCGGACTCAGCATTAATAATAATTAGGTATTGTTTATGCATGGTTCTTAACTAATTTTAAAGACAATTAAACAGTCTCTTATGTTTACATTCACTCCGAAAAGATTTACAGAGGTACAGAAACCCTTGAGTCAGGATTGAAGCTCAGAGGTTCTAGAAATGTTTGGATCGGTTCTAGATTTATTCTACAACTTCTACTAAATCCTGGGGGGCTAAATAGGCCAATTTAGGAGAATCATTAGAATCAAAATATTAATCACACAACAATCTGTCAAACTAAATATTTATCTTTATCGTAAAACGTCCTCCACACTCTCAGACCAATTTATTGGTCTGAGTCCACACTATTCCCGAAGTTACTTCGACGAAATACTCTCCGAAGTTGACTGAAGTCCGAAGTACGTGTCCACACGATAGGCATCATGGATAACGTTCATGTGGCAACTGCCGTTGCAATGTGTACTCTCGCCTGATAAAAATACGTGCGTATTTACTATGGCTCGTGATACTTCGAGTCCTTTGACTAGGGCGTAAGAACCGACAACGACTGGAAGTCACCCGAAGCGAGGCAAGCTGCACGAGGCGAAGCGAAGTGCCCCTCTACACTATCGTATTCGGTCAACTTCGATCAACTTCGCGAATACTGTGGAGAACGTATAAACGAATTAGATTCAAGGTTGATTGGAAAAATTTGACAGTGGAGGGTAGCGTGATTTGCTTTCTGATTCTGCTAAAGTGGCCTTTTTAGACCCCCTGATAGCAATAGTGTTTTAATTCGATAGTGGGGCTCTCATTCCTGACGAACATGAATCTGGCGTTCTGGTGAGCATGAAACGACGGCAAATTAATCAGATCTGGCTCTCTAAGACGTACCCGTGCCCTGGTTCTTACCGGTTCAAAAAACAGTGTGAACAGTGTCAGCAGTTGCAAACGCGGCAGAAACGTGCCTGCTTTGCTGCTCGAATAAACCCCTAACGAAATACTTGTTTACAATAAAAATTGGTTGCCATGCCAATCAAAAGGTTTCAAAAAAAAAAAAACAACACCAAAGAACTAAAACATAGAGATTTTTTTTGAATTGTCAAAGTCTGTCAGTCAAATAACTGAAGCAAGTTCTGCCGTAATAGCGACAAGAGCGATCTATATATCTAAGTATAATGTTCCGCAGCAAAACACACTCATCGCCATCGCCACTATCTCTAGCACGCATTTGCAGGTGCAGATCTATTGATTTTACTAGACATTACCTTTCTGCTTGCAGATCTTAGCGTAGAGGCTCCAGATAGCAGAACGGACGTGGCAGAGCTCGACGTGTCTCCGTGCCGCCGTCTCCTTCAGCCGGTTCAGAGCCAGCTCCCACTTTATAACCCTGTTCCGGATTTTGTCGTATCGCCACTGACGAGACACTTATTTAAATTAATGAAACTTAGTTGTTTAGTGCTATACATTTTTGTTACTTCAATCTAGAGAAGATCATGATGAAAATGTTCTCTATATTTTCTACAGCTAGGTGGACATGTACAATTAGCGCGGAGCTCAAATTGAATTGTCACAAACATTTCCGCCCTTCAGGGGCCCTACTATGACGTGCTTATGCGATCATGATTAAGCTCTGAAAAGGGATAGTGGTATGCGTCTTGTATAGCTCTGTCTCCCTCCCATACCTTTCTCATGATCGTTTTAACACGTCGTGGTAGGTCTGCTGTACTATGTATTAGTAAGTAGCGAAACCTGATGTTTACTAAATCGCTAGGTTTTTTGATAAAAGCGTTGACGACACGGTCCCCTAGCAGAACCCTTGAGACGTTGATGCGTCTCCATGCTATGCAATTTGAACAATCAGCTAGTCTATTTTGTGTCAGTTCACTGCTAAAATAACGTCCTGCTAATTTCAGTAGCTATTGTGTAGCTACAAGTCCGTTCTTACCCTGAGATTGGCGAGTGTATTGTTGAGTCCCATGATGAAGAGCTTCTTCTCCTCAGTCAGCGACGCGATCTCCTGGCGAGCGTTCTCCAACATCTCCAGGTCATGTTCCTGACGATCAGCCAGCGTTGACTTGGCAGCCGCTACGAACATAATCGTCTATAATTTCTATCGTCATTATTTCTACACCGATATTTTATTGTTCAACATAATGTTGACCCATTGCTAGACTAAAGACTCCACCTCCCCCAAGAGCCTTCTATTTCGGTCCTTCCGGTGTGTTACCTTTCCCGGAAATCCTATGATATAAAATTCTTCCGTAACTGATTGACTGACAGACATCGCACTGCCGAAAATACTGGTCGTAGAAAGCTGAATTTTAGTATGTAGCTTCCCTACACTCCGTAGGGAAAACAGGATATGCGCTTACGAAGTCGCGAGCAAAAGCTAGTCTATCATTAAAGCCTCTAAGTCCTTACCTTTTTTATCGTGAAGATATCTACAGAAGTAGTAAATAATAATCTGGTAACACTAAGAAGAGGCAGTATGCTTACCTAAGGCTTCATAGCGGTTCAGTACGTCCAGAGGTTGTTTGAATTCAGGATAATTTTGAACCACTGACATGAGGTAGTCCTAGAAGAAATTGATTTATTGTTTTTTTTTTAATATTGATAGGCATACGTTTGACCGCTATCTCACCTGATGTTAAGCGATGATGCGGTCTAAAGGTGGAGCACGCTTGCCTAGAAGTAACCTATTCACTCTTGACTTAAAGACTCCCAGGTTGTAGCGATCAGGAAACACAGACTCAGGCAGGGAATTCCACTCCTTAGCTGTACGCACAATGAATGTATTCCCAAAACGTTTTGTGCGTATAGGTGGGATGTCCACCATGTACCCAGTACCGGTGGCACATCGCCGTACGTCTTGTGGTCCGATGGTGGAACGGGCTCGGCGGAATTAAGTTATGCAATTCCGTCGCACGTGCTTATGCGATCATTGGTCTATTGCGAAAGAAACATGGTGATTACCGTCAGATCGTCTCGTATAGTTACCTACATTCCTGTTTCGCACAGGAACAATATTGACTACTTATTTATCACGTCAAAATACCTGACCCACCACGCGTCATCGTGTAACCTCAGGGAGGCGATTATTCTTCCGCCAGGTTATCTTCGCCTCCCGCAAAGTAATGCCGCAACCTGTTATCACCGCAAGAAATTGTTGCACATTTTTGCAGTTTAGCAGCGAGCGTGCTGCAAGTAGATCGCGTCTTATGACAATCTCTCGTCCCATTTCAGTTAGAGCGGGGGCACACGATGCGTTGCGGCGGCGGTGCGGCGCCGGAGCGGTGTCGCTGCGTCGTCTTACATAGAAATATCTGTGGCATGTCACACGATGCGCTCCGGCGCCGCACCGGACTTGCAACCACCAAGACGAGGCGGGGAGGGGTGAACGCTTTGCGACGTCGGAGCGGCACCGCTCAGTTGTTTTGCGTCACAGCAAAACAGACTGTCCAACGCTGCTACGGCGCCGCTGCGACATAACAACGTTACGGTGCCGCACCGCTCGTGTGCCCACTGACACGGTGAAATCTTTGCGGTGCGGCGCCGTAACGCATCGTGTGCCCCCGCTCTTAGTATCACCGTATGCATATGAACCTTCATAGAGTATAGTTATAGCATGAACCTTTGATTATATACATGAGGCATGAACTTACAGCTGCGATTCACTCGCACGTGGAGGTGACGCCTTACATCAACAGCATCATTACTGCACGTCACCCTAAACTTACCTCGTAGATAGTATAGTCCTTGACTTGCTTCTCCATCAACTTCTTGACTTCTTCCATTTCGATGACTCTCTGCCTCATTGCTTCGGTCTCCTTGGTCTTTCGCTCCAAGACCTCGGTGTCAGCTTGCATCTTCCGTTCAGCTCGGTCTCGCTTCTCCTGGTTCTCTCGAATGAACTAAATGGGCAGAGAAATTTAAGGTAGATTAACTTGGTTGGTTGGTTCTATACGTTCTATACACATTACAGTTTATAGGTACATAGTAAAAATTGTATGATCTAAAACAATTCTTCTCAACCTTCTAAGACTAAAAGATGAGGCTTAATAAACTAGGCCAATGGAACAAGATGATGTCATCTGTTGACTCATTGCCTACCTTATTGAAGCTAATAAAAGACTCTTTCAGCAAGTTCTCTTTCTTCCTCAAGTCCTCCCACTTGGCATCCATAGTGATTCGATTTCGTTGTTCGTCCTCTCTCTTGATCGCCAACTTCGCGTCTGCCTCCATCAGATCCCGTCGAGCTTGCTCCATGAGAACCTGAGGCGTAGGCCGTGCGACATCCCATACTGGATATTTTCTAGAAGAAAAAGCTGGTGAGATGACGAATTTATACTACCGGAAATAAGGAAGAGAAAGAGTTATTGTTCAAGACTGTGGTACCTACGATTGTTCGTAAGTCACTGCCGATATGTGCATGGGACGATATGCGTTAGTAGTAGATATGACCATGGTATGATAGGGTGGGAAAGCCGGCGAGTGCCGGGATCTTAGGTACTAACTAAAACGTATTCGCCCTTTGCGTTCCAGCGCCGCAGTCTTTCGCAAAAATTCCACAATCCTGGCAGTTGGTAGATATGCCTGCTTCAGTCTTGGTCACATGAAATGATACGATACGACTCATAATGGGATGGTGGTACGACGAACGAAAGGAAATGAAATGCGAGTTCGGACCATGGTTTGTGCGAGAGAGTGTAAGAGAACTCAGGTAGGTAGGTACTGATGCTTTGAAAACTACTCACTTGACCATTGTTTCGCTTTCCATCATGGATTTGAAATACTCGGCAGTACACTCCACAGGAGGGCCATGTGGGATGGCGATGGGTGCCAAATCCTTATTTTTAGGCATGATTATTAAAGTTTATAACAATTCAAAAAGATTTGCGTTCTGCTTGAGTGAGAGGTGATCGCACGCAAGTCAAACGTAAATAATGTCAATATGGTCTGTTGCTTAGCAATGCGTTGAAATTCTGAGTTTACATAGTTTTACCTAAATCCTACCAAAAATAATGCATTTTTTTACAGTTCGACACGAATTTTGCTGCGTTTCGATAATTCATTTATTCTAACTTCGGGCATCAAATATAGGAGTTCTCTTACTGACTATACGTGAGACGCATCGTGCGGTCTCTTTTTCTCTCTACCCTATGCATGGAATGCACTTGTGCTACTGTCACTGTCAAGTGTCAGTGTCGTCCTCGTCACGTCACTGTCATCTCAATTCGTCAGGGGGATTCACTGGAGCGACTGCCCGATTTATTTTTTCACGAATTTCCCCACTCATATAGGATATATAAACAACCCAGACAGACATAAATACATCTCAGTTTAATATAAAAGCACAATCATTTCACGTCAACGGAAAATGGAGTTCAATGTTTCTTTCTTTACCGGCGTAGGATGTGGGCTTTGTATCGGCATAACGTTATTTGCCCTGAAGAAGTATTTTTCGGCTGGTGCTAGGAGTCCAGCTGCGAAAGCTATAAAAGCTGCAATGAAGGTCAGCTTAACCTACAGTAATTTTTGTGTACTTTGTGATTGTTTTTCTTGTTTCCTCTTGAATATTCATAACATAACCTTTACATTAGTCAATATGATTGGTGCGTTTGTTTCTAATTGTTCAAACTCTCACCCTGGCTAGCTACCACTATCATCTATGAAGTAGGGATTAAATAAAGCCTATCTATCTAGCCTATGTTGTCCCACTGCTGGGCAAAAGCCTCTCTCTCCCTTTCCCACGCGACTCTGTGTTAAAAAGGGAGAGGGATTCTGAATAAGAAAATATTAATAAATATGCCTCATGTGTAATTGTTGCATCAGCAATAATGTATCACTAACATATCATAAAACAAAGCCCTCTGCGCCTCCTGTCTGTCTGTTCACGATTAACTCAAAAATTACTGCACTGATTTTCATGCTGTTCACCAGATAGAGTGGTTCTCAAGGAAGGTTTTAGTTTGTAATTTGTCAAGCAGGTGAAGCCACGGGCATCAGCTAGTTGAAACTTAATTGTAGTTCTTTATGTCACTTCTCTAAACCCACTATCTTCAAAATAAAGGTGACAGGTATAGTTTGCTTCAAATAACTATGCCACTCTGAAACCACCTCATACTGATGCAAAAAAAGTCTAATAACTTAGAGAACTTTGTATGTGCAGACATCCTGTTATTTCAAATTGTTTTAATAATTATTCACAATTTGTTCCAGTATAACCCAAATGAAGAATTCAAAGTTGTACTAGTAGTACGATCTGACCTTGGCATGGGTAAAGGAAAGATTGCAGCTCAATGTTGCCACGCAGCTGTCGGAGTCTTCGAGAAAGCTGTGCATAAAGACCCTGAAGCGCTTAAAATTTGGCAATACACTGGCCAAGCCAAAGTAGCCCTTAAAACGGACTCTGTAGATGAAATTAAACAAATCGCTGACAACGCAAAGAAAATGGGACTGATTACATCATTAGTTCGGGATGCCGGCAGGACACAGATTGCTCCGAACTCCATCACAGTGCTGGGCATCGGTCCTGCTCCTAAAGGTGTTATTGACAAAGTGACTGGACATTTGAAACTGTTGTAAATACTTATTTTAAGAATACTTTGTATTTTATTATTATAAGTTATTAAATAGACAGCACTAAGGAACGTTGAATCAAGTGAACTATCAAAAACACAATTATTTATCAAGCAGGTTAATTGTTTTTATGAGGATGGGGTAATAAGCAAATGACTGCTCTTGGCGGAGCAGAAAGGAGTGTAAGACTAAAATCCATCTGTGTTCCTCCTAATCTGCTTTGCCTTCTAGGGATTCCGTGACTATTTTCAATTAAAAATTATCCTTGTATTGTCACTAAAAATATGGCTTCTAGAACAATGACTTAATAGTGCCTTAAATGTAAGGGGGCGAGGGTTAAAACTGAAGTCAATTTTCTAATTTTCATAAAGCTGTTGCTTGATTTCTTGTTCCAAGATGCTGTCCAAATAAAAATAATTACTTAATTCTTTTCACTTTTACTACATCCTTAAAAAGCACATAAACACCAGGAGCGTAGTTACCGCCGTCAAAGCTCCATCCAACCAGCCCGCGACATTAAGAATATATGTACGTTACCCCAGCAAGAAAGTATCTCCTTGAGTTATGTGAGTAGAACGTATAGTTGGTGCCTTTTCTGCTGTAAATGTGCCCCCACATAAAAAATGTGTGCCCCCTGTCGTTTTGGAAAAAAACGGAAAAAACGATTCTTGCTGGGGTAACGTTTTTCTAGCAGGAAAATTCTAAACGAATGATCGGAGAGAGAAAAATTGTGCATGGCCAGAGAGCTTATATGTGTGCCAAAATGTGCCCCCAAAAATAAAATCTGTGCCCCTTCAGATTTACGAGATATTGCATTTCCTGCTGGAGTAACGTTTTGATGAATCGTATATCTCTATAACCATTGCATGTGCCCCTGTAGAATAAACATACACTAGTAGCTCTTAATGTGTGCCCATATGTGCCCCAAATTAGATTTAAGAAAATATTTATAGTTTTCAAGTTATCGCGGTTTTATGAAAACCCGAAAAAACATCGCAGCGCCTAAATGAGACAAGGTATAAGTTCGCTGAAAACTGTATTCGGTCCTTCTTGACGCTAATAATAACCATACAAAGTTTCAAAACTGTTCATGCATGCGTTTTTGAATAATCTTGCTAAAAGTCAAAACGATGGTGTCATAATTTTGACGGCAAAATACAAGGAATCGGCTCAATCCCAGATATGTAGGTTTAAACCAAAATCATGTGCCTTTAGTCAAAAATATATGGTGAAAATATTCAGCTTGGAATGTTTCGCATTATGTAAATAATAACAAAAAACCAAAATATGTAATCAACGGCTGGTTATCCGACCAAATTTGAATGACTACTAAAAAGCGACTGATTCATACAAATCCATGACCTTCTTTATTGGACGTATTATACCTAAGCTGTTGTCATACATTCGCGTTCAAAAGTTTTGGGGGCTAATTAAAAAATATATTAAATGGATCTTGTGACTATAATGAAACAGCTTGTTGATGTGGAAATTATTGTTTTAATTCTTAAAGTAATTATTGCATCAAATCACAGATCAAATTTCCTACCTATAAATATTAGAAATTTATTTGCACGTTGTGTAGTCACATTATTATTTAAATCACAGTTTTCATCTAAGTCTAACATATAATTAGTAAATTCGCATCACAAAAAATCACAGATCAGTATGTATAAGTAAGTATAATATTTTGTAAAAAAAATGTTACATTGGAAATCACAGATAAATAATTTTCTTACGAGTAATTTGCTTATACATAGATTCCTATAGTGTGTTCAAAATTCAATGTGTTAGTGTTCAGTGTGTTAGTATAGTAAACCGCATAAAGATATAACTGTAAACATCGAATGTGCACAAATTATCTGATGGTATTGGGCTATAAATAAATATATTTATCAACATTAACACCTCATCCCTCATAGGTACGTAATCCGACATAAAAAATGGAAACACGTTGTTGCAACACTGATCATAGTGCGGTTGACTATAGGTATACACTAATTACAACTCTCAAAACTGTAGGTACCAAAATTTATTTGGTTGAGGGGAATGCTCCTACGCCTTTATGGACTTGGAAGGTTGTATTGGTGATTTTGATGATTATAATTCTGTAACTACATACGTCTTACAGCCGCGAACAATATTGTAATCAACATACAACCTAGCACTGGCCTGCAAATTGCAAAAAATGCAAGAAATTTTGAATTTCACGGACTGGTTGGAGGATACCCGTAATGATGAAAAACTGTTACCTACTCATCAATATATATATACAAATACATATAAAAAGACAAATACGGGCTTTTTATTTATACACAAAAAAGAGCTTCCTCTTTTTAGTAGTTGGTATTCATCACACATTTCATGAACTACCTATATTTTTTTAAACATCGGGACCATCAAATTTTGGCTCAAAAACCTGGCAAATATCAAATATCTGGATGTATTTTTTTCGTTTACACATATATTACTGGATGTATTTTAATGAAATTTAGAATGGAGAAGATAGCTTACCTTGGAATAGCATTTAGGCTACTATTTATAACAAACTTAATCATGAGTAAGGTCATAGAAACAGCTAGTAGAACATAATCCAATAACAACTTTATTTTATTACTTATTACTTTTCTACTTCAATGTACTCAGGCACAACACATGTGAACCGGTTAGTGAGTAAAGTTAAGAAGGTCATCGATATGTATGAATCCGTCGCTTTTTAGTAGTCATTCAAATTTGGTCGGATAACCAGCCGTTGATTACATATTTTGATTTTTTGGTAATATTTACATAATGCGAAACATTCCAAGCTGAATATTTTCACCATATATTTTTGACTAAAGGCACAAGATTTTGGTTTACACCTACACATCTGGGATTGAGCCGATTCCTTGTATTTTTCCGTCAAAATTTTGACTCCATCGTTTTGACTTTTAGCAAGATTATTCAAAAACGCATGCATGAACAGTTTTGAAACTTTGTATGGTTATTATTAGCGTCAAGAAGGACCGAATACAGTTTTCAGCGAACTTATACCTTGTCTCATTTAGGCGCTGCGATGTTTTTTCGGGTTTTCATAAAACCGCGATAACTTGAAAACTATAAATATTTTCATAAATCTAATTTGGGGCACATATGGGCACACATTAAGAGCTACTCGTGTATGTTTATTCTACACTAGCTGACCCGTGCCCACTTCGTTGGGCGGTAAACATTTTAACTTCTGATGAAATGATGAGTGTGGTTCGGTTAGTTCTGAGTGCTATGATTTATTTCCTGACTGCCAAAAGGAGGGTTTTGTTTTTATTGCATATGTATGTAGCTAGGCTAGCGAGCCGCTGCGAGCGCTCAGCGCTAGACTCCCTATCCCTTGTTGCAGAGACACGCTGCTTTAAATCACTGAGACGCTGTGCACGTTCAGCGCTAGATTCCCGAGCACGGACCTTTTTTTTTTTTTTTTTTGACCTGCGATGTTCTCCAGCTTTGGTTAGCAAGCCGCTGTGAACGCTCGGAGCTAGATTTCCCAGCGCGTGCTTGCGAAATATTTTCTCTATTCCTCGAGAGGCGCAGATGATTATCAAGAGCGGACTCTGCCGTACGGCGTACTCGAGCTGCTCTTGTCTCATGTCTGGGATGTCTGACGGGAAAGTTGAGATTTCCTTTTAGGCATGATAAACAATCGCTGAAACTGTCCGATATCCCAAAAACAGAAATATCACAGCAGGCTTCGAACTCGAAGAATGAGAACGAAGTAATTTTGTAATTGTGTTTTGAGAAACCGAGCAACCAAAACAATAGACCAACAACATTCAACCAACATTCAACCAACTACGTACAACTCACCTACCTAACGACAAAAGTTAAATAATAACTGGAGAGGGTCATTAATCTGCGGAAAATCTTAACACCACGATTCAGAAAAATTACATAATTGCACAAAGCATGTTCTAATGCGGTTCGTGAATGGACGGCGCGGGCGGCGTTTTGCGATTTAGTAATTTTATATTATCTTCGAAACTATTCAACCAATTGACATACTGTTTTGAGCAAATCGTATCTCTATGATGTTCTTGTGATCATTATAACATTGTTTTCGATAAGGTTTAATATTTTGTTGTTTAAAAAATCGTTCAAAGATAAGTACATCGAAAAATACTTTTTTTAACACATAAAAGCTACTATATCTGCTAAAATATAAAAGATAGAAATATGGTGCCGCGGACTTTTTTGTAGAACTATTCAAAGCGGACCAGGTTGCCATACATTGTTTTCAATTATATACAACTGTTAAGGCAGCGCACGCAAATAACTCTGTTGTAAGAGCTATTTTTTTCCGCCTGGATAGACAAAAATTGAGATAGTTTGGCTAATATGCATGATATCTTTATAATTTATAGCCTATAGCATTCCTCAATAAATGGGCTATCTAACACTGAAAGAATTTTTCAAATCGGACCAGTAGTTCCTGAGATTACCCCCTACATACAAACTTACAAACTTACAAACAATTTTACCTCTTTATAATATTAGTATAGATGGGCACATGCAATGGTTTTAGAGATATACGATTCATCAAAACGTTACTCCAGCAGGAAATGCAATATCTCGTAAATCTGAAGGGGCACAGATTTTATTTTTTGGGGCACATTTTGGCACACATGTAAGCTCTCTGGCCATGCACAATATTTCTCTCTCCGATCATTAGTTTAGAATTTTCCTGCTAGAAAAACGTTACCCCAGCAAGAATCGTTTTTTCCGTTTTTTTCCAAAACGACAGGGGGCACACATTTTTTATGTGGGGGCACATTTACACCAGACAAGGCACCAACTATACGTTCCACTCATTTAACTCTAGGAGATACTTTCTTGCTGGGGTAACGTACACGTTAGTGACGCACAATAATATCACTTGTATCTGTTGGTTGGTTCTTCACATATATTATATGGCTAAATGGAATACGTTGTTTTTCCACCTGAGATGTGCTATGCTACGTTGCTATGGATGCGTTTGATATCCACCAATATATTCATTGGTTCACATAGCTTAGCACTGGTGGAAACTGATTCAACTAAGATATGTTTTTTATATGGAAGGATGCGTGTTATGGATGGTCGCGAGTGGTGTAGCTATGTCCAGAGCAGTGTATCTACAGTAGGCTGGCTGCGAAGTTTCCTCGTACAGCTACCTTGAGGCGGCGCATTTTCATAGCAAGTCTTACTCGCTCCGCTAAATAGCTTAGCATCAGTGGAAACGGTCACATAGGTACGTAGCTTAGCTTTCACACTCTCGCAGCATAGCACATCTCTGGTGGAAAGGCAACCTTAAGAACATATGCTGGAATTGCACATGAAAACTTTTTACCACGGGTGTTTGGCTTGGGATTATTTTTATCCTGGGATAACGTTGCCTTGGGATAACTTTCGACTTACACGCGGGCGAAGCCGCTATCAGAAGATAGTCAAATAAATATTAGAAAGGTGAAAATGCCAAAAGAAAAACTCAATTCTTGCTTTTCGTATCCATTTATTTATCTTTGTATTTCAATAACTGTAAGAGAAGGCGGCTAATTTGAAACATATTAGGTACAACGTCCATAATATATTTTAAATTACATAATTATTTAAAACTGTAATTAAAAAAATACTTAAAATCAATCAAATCTTACTAACTAAAATATAAAAGTAATTCTTATTTGTCTATCAATACAACTTGTATTGTACTATGTATTTCCAAAATACAACCTTGCGGTACTTAATAAATTGAATAATAAAATCACTTTAAAAAAATAACCACTGAATTCTATATTAAAGTAAGTTCCATCAATCATGAGGACATAAGTAATCCGTAACAAATTATTTTAACAGTGATAGCACCTTTAAATAAATTGCAGATTTGGATCACTATCATTCATTTATTCTCTATACATAATAAGTTTAATAAGAGCACTTTATAATATATCCCTAATAATTCTGATATCAAAAGCTGTTTTAATATAAACTATTGAGATTATGTAGGGTATAAAGTATTACATAATAAAAAGATACATAAGTACATATTAAATTCTACTGGGGTAAGACTGGGATATTTGATTCCAAATGATATCTAGGACAGAATGCATTTTGAAAATAAATCTACGAGTTTATTTCAAACATAGGATCACTCCTGTAAAGAAGATTAAAGATAAATAATAATAGAATATACAAAATTTACATAAATATTAAAATGTAATAATATATCAACAATAGATATAAAAAGGTTGTTCAAACAGCATGGTTACTCATTTACTAGCTTCAACTAACATGATATTCTAAAAACGAATTTTAGCTTCAAAATTAAGTATAAAAGTTAACAATTACGCAGAAGATATTTTTTTTTTACTCTTTTCACGTTTTTTATTCAACTTATCTTACCATAATTATTTAATAATGTACAGTCTATAACATAGATAAGTATACACTTGGCAATTTCTTTTTTATTGCATAAAGGATTTTTTTTAGGTTTTGATATTTTTAAGCAACCTATGTTATTTCGCCAAGTGTATACTAACATAATTATTTACGTTATAGACAAAAAAACAATCATACAAAATAGTTAAAATTTGTAGTAATTTTGTTGTTTTGAAGTCCACCACCTATTGAATTAAAATATTAGGTCAGTCTTTTTTAAAGCCAATAAGGGTGCTAACTGGTTGTTACATTTGTGTGATTTAAAGCATCTTAGGCCACTTTAGCAGAATCATAAGAGGATCATCATATTATCAACACAAAGATCTGTCAACATTCATTTTCCTCTTTATCGCATAGGGTTCAAGGTTGATTGGGAAAATTTGACAATGACGGGTAACGTGGTGTGCTTTCTGATTCTGCTAGAATGGTCTTTTTAGACCTGCTGGATTATCATAACTGCAAAACGGGTTTAGGCCACCAGAATAAAAAAAAAATATAAATCATAAACACAAATTGATGAAATATAACATCCATATTTTCAAAATATGGAGTTACGAACTTATTTGTGCTGCGTTTTCGGTGGGCAGCTAAATGGTATACCCATGGGCGCCGGCAGGACTATTAACCGGGGGTGCATCTTCCAAAACCCCGCCTCGAATAGGATAGATTTTCTTTTGCCCAGGACTAAAGACGGATACAAGGACAAACTCTAGGGAGCTCGAAGTCCAAGGGACTTCGAGACCTCGATTTTCCTAGCTTTCTTTTACTCAAGTCAATTTTTTTTAATATCCTCTTGATTTCTTATATTTTATCAAGTCGGGGGGGAAGGGGAGGTCTCCCGGGGCCCATAGGTATACCTGTTTTTGTATAAGCTTTTCAACAATGTCAGTTTTTTTGCCTTAGGCCAGGAAGTTCTGAGCTCGTCAACTCTGTAATCTCATAAGGCTTTGCATCAAGCGGTTCTGTCTTAACACTTATGAATATGTCTAAGCTAGGGTGGGACCAGATGGTTTAAACATTTCTGAGGTAACTAAAGGGGCAGTGCCTGTAATTTGGTTTATACATGAGAAAAATACCTCACAATTCACATAGTAGTTGTGTTGATGACACATTTTAGTAAATGTATCAATATAAATTATTGAAGTGGCAGCAATCATCAAGATTGATTTTATCAGGCTTTTGACGTCATTTACTTGAACATCAAAAGCGTTGAAAGGGGGCAAAGTACAATCGGCAAAATAGTTAAAACTATAGGCAGGACAACAGCGTTGATTTTCAATCTAGAAAATCAATACACAATTCTGCTATAAAAAGGCACTGCTTGTACTCATAAAGTTAAAAAAAGTCATGATTCTATCAAAATACGAAGTGTCAACTTAAAACTGGGCATATCAAAAATGAAAACATAATAAAAATAGTTCACACTTACACTCAGTAAGTGTGAAACAACTTAGAAACTAAAAATAAGAACAACTTACGAGCTAGAAGGTACAAACATTACTGTGACTGGGTTTTGGCTCTCTCCATCTTTTTAATGGCTTCTTTAACGTCAGCAATGGGCTTCTCGTAAAGGCCGATGGCTTCGGGATCGTTCTTCCGGCATTCCATTGCAAGTTCCATCATCTCTTGCATCATTTTGAGGCCGCATAATGTCGCTCTTGATCCGACGATTTGTAACTGAGGAAGTATTGTCATTTTTACTTTATAATTCCCAAAGAGAATAGGAAAAGAGGAATTTATAATAGGAAAAGCGCCAGAAAACTTGCAATTAAGTACCTACACCTTTCCAATACCCCTTTTTAGATACCCGAACGATAAATTATGAACCGTTTCTTATCACTAGAGAATGTAAAGGATCACAATAGAAGTTGACTATGGACCGTTTTGTCTTTATTTCTGTGTTTGATATTATGATAGTCAATAAATGTATGTGTGTATGTTTTGTGGACTTACCGGAGGCAGCTTGTACACTGTGTCATCGAAATCCATGAGATTCTCCACCTTGATCTTCTTAGTCTTGGGCTGTTCGATTTGGTTTGAAGGGATCCTCTTCTTCCCAGTCTTGTAGACACCTTCAGCCGTCTCGTCCTTGAGCATATCCCGTCGGGGACATGCGCATACCCGGGCGCCTACTTTCTGACGACCGTAGATGTTACCACTATTCGCAAATGAAGAAAAACATGATAAAGTAGGGGATTTTTCGGCATAAAAGATTGATAAACAGTAAATGTGAGTTGCTGTTTATCAATAATTTTTTAAATTATTATAATTTCTGCCGAAAGATCGGCCGTCGGGTCGGGTCAGCCGTCTTTCGGCTGCGTTGGGGACCATCATCGTTCATCGACCTCGCCCGTTTGGACATCGGTCCTTGTAGGCGGCCGTCTAACGCTGCGTCTTTCGGTCCGGTTTTTCATGATGGCAAATAAAAATAGTCTAGCTGAAATTCATAAATATACTCACATTTCATCCTCCAGCGTAAAGATAATAGCAATAGCTCGTCTGTTAATGCCGGTGGCGCAAGAGTTCTTGCACGAGAACTGGTAGGCGTGCGAACACGGCTCTGAGCTGGTCCTCATGAACTCCACGAGCACAGAATACCAGGAGTCGGCCGTGTCCACGTTCCCGCAGTAGTACACGCCCTGAGTGCCGATCTCTCGGGAGGAATGGAGGACGTTCTTGCCAATTTCTCTTTGGATGCCTGAAAAGAGGTTAGTATTAAGAAATTGGTTCATGTTGTTTTTTACAGAGAATGGAGGAAGTGGGCTGAGGAGTCAAGATCGAATGCGCCTGCACATTTTTGAGGTGAATGTTTTACACTGAACTACTCGACATACATTGATTTGATACATATTAGATTCAATAGTTTGTTGTTTTGAGGATAACTTTTAATAAGTTAATGTATACCAAAGAATCGAATTATAGATATCTATTTTCAAACAGTTACTTGATTTATTATTGTAAGTACAACTCATAACACATACAGGAAAAACATTTCTAAAAATAATTGCATGTGTGGCTTAAAAATATATTGGGAAAGAAGACATCTTCCCCGCGGCTTCACCCGCTTGACAAATTATATAACTATAATCGTCCTCGAGAATCACTCTATTCATTGGTGAAAACCGCATGAAATTGGTGCAGTAGTTTTTGAGTTTATCGCGACCAGACAGACAGACAGACGCAGCGGAGGACTTTGTTTTATAATATGTAGTGATGAAGGAAGGAAGGAGAATAACAAAGATGCATTCACGTCACTCACCAGCAGTAGAACTCTCATGGAAGTGCTGCACACACCGTTCCACGCGTTTCTCAGCCTGAGTCTCATCGGAGAAGACCACAGTCGCGCGCACGAACATGTGCGGCGCCTTCGCGTGGTCCCAGTTGAACTGGATGCTGAAGTTGCACTTCATGTCCACGTAGATGCGAGACAGCTGGTGTGAGTACTGGTGACAAGAAATATGGACGTTATAAAATGAACTTTGTGTGTACTGTTAAAAGTTCAGAAATGTATTTGCTTCAGGTTTCTATGTGCTATCTCTGCCTCCTTGAACCTGCCACAGATATTGGTAATCTTCAATTGATTTGGCTGAGCTCATGGATGTGAATGATAAAGTCAGAAAAATGGTGCAATAAAACCCCATAAGTAACCTGCAACTAGACAGGTCTAAGCTCAAAACTATGTGGTTGCTGGGGGTCTTAACAGGCCGCAGAATCATATTAGAATCATAATATTAACCACACAAAAATCTGTCGTTTTTCATTTTCATTTCTATCGGCGAGAGATGAAAATGAAAAACGGATAAAGCATCTTTCTGCAGGTCTCAAAGGGTCACTTTAGCAGAATCATAATATTAACCACACAATAATCTGTCGTTCTTCATTTTCATCTCTATCGCTAAAGCATCAGGTTTCAGGTTGATTGGAAAAATTTGACAGTGACGGGTAGCACAATGTGCTTTCTGATTCTGCAAAAGTGGCCTGCATGGTTCTCGGTTAATTGATCTGGCCAAGATAATGTCTGGACTGTTAAGAGAGTGGAACCTCTGAGTTTGTTCCGGTATGTCATCAGAGTAGAAAGTCAGGCAACTCTGTATTTTACGACATAAAATAGCTAACAATGTATTTAGACTAATTTACAGGAACAATACACACCTTAACTCATGCTTTTTTTCAACACACTTCATTTAAGACTGCCATCATTGCAAGGGGGCACTTACCAAGAATGTCTTCTTGTGGACATCAGTGCTGTTGACTTCCACACAGAAGTTGAACTCCCCGGGATAGCTGTTTCTTACGGGGGGGCCTCGGGGTGAGATCTGAACACAAAATTATTGGACTTTATTACAAGGGCTAAGCTACTGAAACATAAAAATGTGAAATAGACTTTTATCGAGTTTTTGCTACTGTTGAAAGGCCAGTAACATGTAGGTTGGTGTGCATTAAAATTATTTGAATACAACAGATTTTTTTTTATCAAAAACTTAAATCATAAGGGCAACCAAGGAGTTCCTTGTTCCTAGGGATTTTTTGTTCACAAGTAACTTTCTTACCAAATGTAGGTCAATGGTTTGATTTAACAATATGTTACAAGTGGAATAAAATGTTATGGCAGCTCAGAACGCTATGTGAATTGCTGTGGTGCAGTAGCAAATTCATGTGACACCACAGTTGTGAAGTGAGGTCTTGCGCAGTAAATAGCAAACTTAATAGTCATCTTTTGAATAAATCAATACTAGTAAAGTTAAATGCATTTAGCAATTTGTTGTTCTAGTGACCTACACATTTAAATGACTTACAGGAGTAACTGGAAATTCATTTAGTGGACTTGGTTTGCAGGCAACATCCATAGTCTCTGAAGCAGGTGATGGCATAAATGGCTGTGGAATATCTTCCAACTGCAGGCCATATGTATCCATACCCCTGAAAATATAAGCATTTTTAGCCTTTAGGTCTTCCAAGTTATGCTTAAATATCAGTTAGAAACATGTGCATGCAGAATTCAATGAGCCTTAAATCTTTGGGAGGCAAAACTATAAGCACAATAAAACAAGATTAAAAAGTTTATCATTACTCTGTAAACTTTCTGTAAAATTGAATAAATTAATAATACTCACAACATCAACTCATGGTCGTTGATGCAGCTTTGGTACGGTTCCAATTCATCATAAAACTTGGGAGAGTCATTCATGATTATTTCTAGAACAAAGAAAAGAAGATTTATAGAAACTACCGAGTAATGATGATGTTTAATTTGTTATCTTTTGGAGAAAAATAGATGTTTAACAATAAGGCATGTCAGCTTTATTTTTTGAGTTACCAACTTTACTCAATACATACCGCGTGTATCTGACATCGACGCACAAACGATTTCCATGGGTCCAGGGCATGATTCTGGACACCCCAGTGTTGGAATTTTTCATTGGTTCTTTTCTCATTTTTTTTCAAGAGTACCACAAATAGGTATCAGCTCAGCTAGTTAATTAATTATTTTTTTATTAAAAATCTCATTGGGTTAGGTCAGAATAACGATTATGAGTAGTCTAAAGTAAAAAAACCCCTTGAAAAAAATGAAAAAATGAGAAAGAAGCCGACGAAAAATTATAAGTCTAGGGTGTCCAGAATCATGCCCTGGACCCATGGAAATCGTTTGTGCGTCAATGTCAGATACACGCGGTTTTAGAATGAATCCCACAAATATTTGAACTAGTTTATTTCTGGAGTAGTTCAGTATAGTTCTCGAGAGGCTTGAGAGACCGTACCGAAGACGCAGAGTTGGAAGACCTACAAGGTGGACAGTGGACTGATGACCTGGTGAGGGTCGCGGGTCGCCGATGGTTGCGAGACGCACAGGACCAGTTACTGTGGCGACACTTGGGAGAGGCCTATGTCTGGCAGTGGACGTTTTCAACTGATATGACAGAAGATGAATATTAGAAATGTGACAGTTTGTGAAGATGGGAATGAATGGTTATGAAACTTTACAGTAATATGGCTAGTAGATCAGATTTCACTTAGGCAATAATATTTAACCGGTTAGATACGGCGGTGGAACCATTGGTTCCACCTGACGCAATTGATTTTGTACTTTATTTTTATGTTCTTACGATTTATATTAGTTTGGAACCAATGGTTCCACTCCGGGCCCAACCATTTAATGGAGAAGTAGTAAAGACTTCGCACCATCTTTTTTAATTGAGGATGAAGCAGAATACCAGTACTTTACGTGGATTGACTGGCGATATCACCTCCACAACCTTGTTACTAAGTAACACGTTCCCTTCGGTAAATCTAAAGAAGAGTGAGAGCAACTTAGAATATTTATACTAATATAGAAAAGCTGAAAGGTATTTTGGTTTGAACACACTTATTTCTGGAACTACCAGTTGACCTTGAAAAATTCTTTTTGTAGCCACATCTAAAAGAAAGTTTATATATGGGAACAGAAAAATCTTGACACAAGCTACAAGACTTTTTTGTTGGTTGGTTACGAAAGGTTGTTTAATTTTGTTATAATAATGTCTTATTCATTTTATTCAACTATTTTCTTGACACTGCCAATTTAATTCATACTAATATACACTCAGGAAGCTAGCAACCATTCAGATAGGCTAAGTTATCCTCAACATTCTAACTCTTAAACATTTTCCTTATTTAAGTACTTTTTATTCATCCAAGATCCTTATCAAAATGTTTGTACATTACGTTACACTTTTCAGTTTGTAGTTTGCTTTACATTTTCAATAAACAGAAACACACTTTATTTTGATGTAACATTATTGACACTACTAGAAAAATGAGTCATCATTTTTTAGTTTAAATATAACTATTAAGTAATATCTGATAGCAGTTATCAGTAGCTATTTACGTCATGGAGAAGATGAACACCAGACCTGGAGAACTCTTTTTCCTAAATAAAACCTTATCGCCTATAATCTGATCACTGTAATTTGATTACACCACCAAAATGCCAAATCACATAGATGAGCGTAGATTACAGATAAAATTGAACATGCTTTTGGAATCAGGAGTGCAGAGAGCTATTTACAGAAATGGGTAAATGATAAGAAATTATGGTGTTATCACAGTTGACAACAAGCCTACTATGTACAACCTAACCTATCACTCATCACAAAAAAAAAATGAGAGAGATATTGTTTTTGTCTATTTAGAAAAGTTAGTTGTTAAAGGAAGTCTAGTTAAAAATGTTTTAATTCTTTTCAATTTTTTCCTGAAAAATTTTTTTTTTTTAACTATCAAAATAAGTGTCTTGAATCATAGTAGTACAAAATCAAGTGTTGCTTAGAATTGTTTAATTAGATCCTGAACTCATCAACATGGTTTTGATGGAAGCTCTTACAGTAACATTGTAAAAGTTTTTGGATTAAACCTTACTGGTACCTACAAATACGCTGTAAGCATTTTCTTCAACTGAAAAGTTAACTGTTAACCTATAACTTCGGAATGTCTTACCTTCCACTATAACTGCTGGTTTTTTCTACCTACACAATATAGTACACGCCAAATTCGCGCACTATTTTATCTTCATCGCTTTGTATGATCGCGTTTCTGCATACTTTTGACGTTGGTTTTTTTAGTGATAACTTTTTTTACCAACCGAAAATTCGGTCGACTTTATAGTCCGGAAGAAAATTAGTAGCAATAAAGTGAATTAAAACTAGATTATGTTGAACGATCTGAGATCACCGTCAATGTTTCTTCGTCTTGATTACAATAGCGACGTAAAAATGCACCAAAATGTGATTTTCAAACTTCAGCTCAAATTGTGATGAAATAATCGTTCGGTGTTATAAACTCACCTTAATATTAAAACAAATCAAATTCAAAATACAACACTCCTTCAAATGTTTTTGTTGAATAACACGGTACAAAACGCTGCTACCACATGAAAAAAAACTTTCAAAAACAACACAAAATCCACGAGTAGCGACTACACTCCATTCAACGCTGTCGCAAATAAATTGCTTGCGGAAATGCGGATGGCTTGCGGGTTGAGGTGAGCGCGGGAGGTTAGAGGGAAGGGATTCATAAATTGAACTTTTCTACCAGTAAGGTCCCTAAAGGTAAAAGGTTTCCTTAATTCAGAAAAAGTTAGCAAAAAAATCTTTTGGGTGAAACATAGTTGGATAAAGATTATGCTTTTGCCGTGTTTTGGCGACTAATCAAAATATTTTATCTTTTTATTAATTGAATGGTTGATTCTTACTCTATAAAATTAAATACTAAAATAGAACTAATTTAAAAAATGGCAAGATAAATTATTTCAAATATTAGTGTTGCTGTTGCTAAAATAATAAAAAATAATTCATGTGCGCATTAGGTAGGTACTTTCTTTATGTTGTAGCACGTTCCAAAGACCATCATTGATATTTAAAGCATGTACCTGAGAACGTTTCATTATTTAATTAAAATATGCAAATTAAAGCCATAATTCTTTAGTAAAAGTATTTAGCATGATCGAGAATCACCAATATTTTGAAGAACAAAACAGCTTTGGAGCACGCTGGCCCGTGTCAATAGATACAAAATCCTAAACCATCTCATACAACAAGAAAAAAGTAAAAAACAATAGTTGCCACAACCAAAAACCACAAAAGAATGAGAAAAAAAATACTCGAACTCCGCTTCACTTGTGTTTTTTTTCTAATTTTACTGTCATTAGGCCGATAATTTGATGCATATTTTGTATGCAACAGTTATTTTGACTTGTTAAAGTGCTCTATTATGTACCAAATCATCGCGGGGAATGCTCTAAGTGCGTCTATAAACTAAAATCAATAACAATCATTGACCAACAAAGGTACGCTTGTGTTTGCTTTTGCTGAGCATATAACCTGTGTTTTGTGCTGGCGTCCGGTTGGCGTCCGTCACAATTAACGCGAGAATGTTTAATATGCGTCGTATGGTTGCGATATCGGAGTAGAAATGATTTTTAATGCGATTGTGTACTGTGCAATTGTAAGTGATTGTTGTTTTTAGTTACCAAGATGAATTATGACGCCGAAAGAGCCATGAATCAGAAGCGATTGCGAATGGAGGGCGAACCGGGCCACGGTGTTGTCCAGGGGAACGGTTTGCCGCTAAATTACATAGGTAAGTGAACTTTGTGTGCAAAACACGGTGAAAATTGGTTATTTTTCGGAATTTTTAACGCTATTCTCATTTTTGATAGATAATGGTCATCAAATACCCTACCAGCCGTATGCTGGTGCGTATAACACTCACTATCCGCCTCCGGAAGCGTTTTCGCCATATGGGCCTCCGCCCCCGGGGGGCTATGCCCCTCAGAACCTGTCGTACGCGCCTCCTGCGCATCAGAACTACCCCCATCACCAGAGTTTCCCGCCACAACAGCCGCCACAGGCACAGTTGCACATGCCACAATCCCATATGGGTGAGTTTACAAATCAAAGTTTTCATACTATTAGCATACAATACAAAAAAAAAATATCAGTTTGTAGTCTGTAATAGATTTTATCCCACAGAAAATAGAGGTTATATTTGTATGTTTATTTTTGACAGATTTTAAAGATTGTTGACATTATTTTTATCTATGGAACCTGTAAACAATCTTTTTTCTACAAAAAAAAGTATACAACAACCCAGAAGCTTTGTTTAGCACAAATACATTGTTGTGTATAGGGTTTTGTTCTAATTAGCAATCTAAAAACTGATTATAAATATTCATAAACCTGTTTTCTCTCTGTTAATGTCTTTCATCTTGAAGCTATACTAAGTAAACGACTTTAATAATTCCAAATCAATTATTTATTAAAAAAATATATATAAAGATTGTGGCTTGACTGCACTTTGTCAGTTCAAGGTTATGGAGATGTGGGGGTGCACAAGCCGGCCTGGCCTCCACAACCACACCTGCTGCCACCGCTTGACACCCAGAAGCCACTTGATGTGAAGCAGCTAAAGTCTGAGATCAAACTTGAGCCAACAGATGCTCAAAAACGCCCACATCCAGAGAATGAGATGATGGTAAGTATTACAGTAACATTGGCTTTTATATGGATATAATTATTTGTTGCTTCATTTTGGTCTGGTTAGTATAGTGCATGCATGGTTTGTGAAAATCAAATATAGAGGAAATAAATTGACTCCCTAAAATTGTAATTTTCCTTACTGCTTTTTCTAGAGTACTATGTAAGCTTAATTCAAGTTATTCTTTGTTGCACACTTATTGAATAATGTTTTGTTTGAATATAATGACAATATATTAATTTATTATTTTTGTTTCTGTTAACTAAACTCTTTGTCTAACTAAACTGTATGTTTGTTTATGGTTCCAACAGCAATAATGGTGTGTAAGAGAGCACCATAAACAATCATGAATCTAAAAAGTTTGGTATTGTTGTATTTTTCTTTCTTTCATTATGTGTATTATAATAACGTGTGTATATGTTCAATCAGGCTCTACAGGCACGGCAGAGAGAGTTCAATGTCCACATTCCCAGTACTTTGGTTAATATTTAAACATATTTTACAACTACAGTGGAATCTTTATTATGTGACATTTACTAGTTCGAATAGTTAATCGATTTAATAATGAAACATTAAAAATAATCTAAAAAACCTATTAAAAACAATGTGCCATCTTATTTACTTATTTAATAGTATCCTGAATGCTAGGAAAAGTCTATAAAGGCAAAACTATAACACCAGATTTGCCAACTAGAAATTCTGCACAAAGATTCATATTAGATTTCACCCGTTGTCTCTAAGGTTGAAAACTGGCTTGCTTAGCCTGAGTATAATGGACTGAGTAGATGGGCGGATGGGACGGCCGAGGAATTTCAATATTGAATTTAACAGACTTCCAATCGAAATTAAGGTATATATTTCAATGCTCGGCATCGGCTCGGAGCATCGTAGCGCAATTTTCGGCCGATTACAAATTCAAAATCAAATGCTGTCCCGTCCGCCAGTCACTGGCCATAAGGCATCGTCCCTAATATAAACTGACTATCGCGCTAATACACGACCGTGGTATTCAATTCTTCGGCAAAACCGGAAGGATGATGAAGATATGATAATTCACGACGCTCAAAGATCCCTGGTGAGGAGAGACAAAACTTTGCACTTTATGAAACTAACAATAAAGATTGTTATTCAGTATCAAGTGACCTTCTGCTTCGCGTTTTTTTCCAGATGTCTTAACAGAAACGTAGGCCGAAAACGTACGAGCAGGGCTGTGTGCCTAACGAATAACGAAATACAAACATTCAATGTTCGCAACCGGCCCTACTTCGTGTTTGCCACCTAAGGCGTCGTCGTACTTATACGAACTGGTCATCGCGCGAATTCGCGATCGTCGCGTTAATTTATTTGGCAAAACCAGAAGGAGCCCCCTATTCGCGCGATGGTCGATGGTCGTCTTAGGACAACACCTTAGGTGGCAAAAGCGTAGTAAATGTACTACCGGTTGGGATAATTTTAAATGTTGCTTCTATTTCGTTCTTCGTAAGGTACAAAACCCTGCTCGTACGTTTTCTGCCTAAGTGTGTCAAAATTCTAAGTGGTCAAAAATGAATTGGGCTTAAGGCATCTGAAAGAAACTGAAAAATGAAGGTCATTTGATACTGAATAATAAACTTTATTTATAGAAATATAAAGTGCAAAATTGTACGAACATCGACGCAAACTCCAATCGACTGGCGGGCGTTGTGAATCGTCATATCTCGTGCTAATTTGCACTTTATAGTACTAAAAAGAAAGTTTAGTTTAATGCCATAAAAAAATCCTATTCTCTCCTTTTGGCTGTCAGTAACTCATTCAAACAAGAAGGTCATTGACTTGTTGTATAAAAAAGGTTCCACTGTTCAAAATAAACTCTCATTCAGTTGAATGAACGATTGAATGTGTAAATGACTTGTTTCAGGGAGGGGATTTAGATCAACCCAAAATAAAGATTAAGACGGATATATTCAAGCCCGACGACTTAGCGCATAGACAGGATAAGCCTATTGGTACGTAGATTAAAAAAGTATATTTGCCTCTCACTCACTCATATTGTCTGAGAGAGAGGCAGATAGTTTGAATCCTATTGGCACTCTTGCTTTGTTTTACAATAAAATACACATTGGTGTGAGATTTTTTTCTTATTTGATTATTTATTTTAGATGTCGGCCAAAAATCTTTGTCAATGGACGTGTCGCAGAAGCCTGCTGATCTTCAAAGTAAAGGTAGCTGTCGTAAATCTTTTTTTAATTATGGTACATCATCAAATGAGTCCTCCCGCTCTGGGCGGAGCAGAAGAGAGTGTCATCAGACTCTTAATGACTAAAACCCAGCCGTGTTCCTCCTAATGCTCTTTGCGTTCCAGGGCAGCGGTGACTCTTTCGATCAAATTCTGCAACCCTGGCAGGCACTGTCCCTAGCGGACCCGTTTAGCTATCGTAAATGTAATCGTACATAAGTTTTTTTTTTCATTTTTGGCTTTAGGCATTGAACCTGCCGTGACATCTTCACCATCTTTAGTTGGCAGGTAGATAATGCCCAAGGGAGCGTTAGTATTACGTTACGAATTTGGGTAGAGGGGGGGGTCTTGTAAAACGTTACGATGCGTTCGTACAGAGGCGGGAGCGGTTGTTTTTTACCCTTCAGAACTTTGCGGTACTTTGCGCCACAAAAATGTGACTATAAGCTAAAAATGGTCACTTGGTTATAACGTAACGTTTTACTGGGGAGGGGGTGGGGGGGGGGGCTGCGAGAGGCTGAGAGGCTGGGGAATTTGATGCTAAATAAATTTTCTTTTTAGGGTTCCGTAAACAAAAGGCAACCAATGGAGCCCCTGAGCTTCCGACCATCCGTCCGTCTGTCTGTCAGTGGGCAATAACTCATGAACCGTAATACAACAAATAATAAAAATACTATGATACGGAACCATTCATGCGCGAGTGTGTGTTCTTTCTTTCCATCTTCAATAAGATAGGCTGAAATTCGATCTGGAGGGCTATTTTCAAAACGTTCATGTTCCGTGTCATATTTTCCAGATGACGGCCACCCAATCATTGGCGTCGAAAACAAGTTGATTGATAAGCCAATCGGTAAGTGAATATTTTGTCTCTTGACATTTGACATGTATTGTCCAAATTAATTTGACTTAATTTAATTATTTCTACCGGTTTAGGCATAAAATTGTGCTAGAACAAACATTGATCCAACTTCAAGTCAATAACGTTTCTTTCGACCAAAAGAATATAGCATAGCACACATTACGCACTAGCTAGCTGATCCGTGCAACGTCGTCTGCGTAAAATTTTTCATTACTGCTCCGCTCCTATTGGTCTTAGCGTGATGATATGCCTATAGCCTTCCTCGATAAATGGGCTATCTAACACTGAAAGATTTTTTCAAATCAGACCAGTAGTTCCTGAGAGAGCGCGTTCAACCAAACAAACAAACTCTTCTGCTTTATAATATTAGTAAAGATAATAAAATAATTTAAAACATACATACGATTAAAAATACTGACTTTTGTTTTTGAGCTTTTGTCCGGGAATTACGGGAAACACTCTCTTAGCACCTCCCCAAGGAACCTACCTAAATGCCAAATTTTAGCTTTCTACGACTAGCAGTTTCGGCTGTGCGTTATCTGTTAGACACTCAATCACGAAGTAACCGGAGAATTTTATATATTTCACCGGAAAGTGGCAAACGCCATTTAACATTGTAAAATATCGCGTGAAATTGTAAACTTATTTTCTTCTAAATAAGACACGGATAGATTGGAAACTATTGAATTTGAATGTTATCTATACTAATTTTATAAAGCAGAAGAGTTTGTTTGTTTGTTTGTTTGGTTGAACGCGCTAATCTCGGGAAGTCCTGGTCCGATTTGAAAAATTCTTTCAGTGTTAGATAGCCCATTAATCGAGGAAGGCTATAGGCTATATATCATCACGCTAAGACAAATAGGTAGGAGCGGAGCTGTAATGGAAAATGTGACGCAGACGACGTTGCGCGGGTCTGCTAGTCTATACTAATTTTATTAAGCAGAAGAGTTTGTTTGTTTGTTTGTTTGGTTAAACGCGCTAATCTCAGGAACTACTGGTCCGATTTGAAAAATTCTTTCGGTGTTAGATAGCCCATTTATCGTGGAAAGTTATAGGCTATTATTTCATCACGCTAAGACAAATAGGAGCGGAGCAATAATGGAAAATGTGACGCAGACGAAGTTGCGCGGGTCAGCTAGTTTATCAACAGTTTAGACCAATGCGATAAATGCACTTATCCTAACTTATTCGACCATCTACAACTAACTACAAATATTGTATTCCTTGTGAACTCACCCAGAGTACAAAAAAATAAGTCCGTCTCACTAGTAATCAGGTTGAGCATGCGGAGTGCACGCGTCAGCGGCGCCTCCCTTGGAAGGTTGGTCCGACTGCGCGGCTCCACCAGCAAGCGCGGTCGCCGTCGTTGCCACAATAATGTAATCAAGATTTAAGAGTCAGCCATTTTCCGGTGACATAATATTGATCAGTGTAGAGTTTGGGGGTTTTTGATAAGTCATACCTACTTACTGTCTGCCTCATTGGTCTCGAACTCAACTTCGTCTGCGTCACATTTTCCATTAATACTCGGCTCCTTTTAGTCTTAGCGTGATGATATGTAGCCTATAGCATTCCTCGATACATGGGCTATCTAATACTGAAAGAATTTCAAATCGGCCCGGTAGTTCCTGAGATTACCCCCTACATACAAACTTACAAACAAATGTTACCTCTTTATAATATTAGTATAGATGTGTGTATCCTCATTCAGCATTGTCTCTTGTGGCAGAAGTGTGCAAAGCCGAAGGAGCGGCGGAAGGTGGCGTGGGCGACTTGCAACGTGCTGCTGAGCCTACCACGCTTAGCGACAAGAGGTAAATACTTACAACTTTTTATATCTATCTTGCTTAAAGCATGTTCAACATGTATGTAATCCAGCGTCCTATCCAAGGTGACCTTGCTTGTTGCCGTGTTTATGCTAGATGCGATCCAAATTCAAACAAAATTCGTGGATGGAAGCCAAGCCAAGTAACCCACCAAGTTCACATTGGATGGGACATTGAACAACTAAAAAGGCACGGGGGAGGAATAGTTACGATTGGAAAGTAAAGAATACAGTTATGAGTTGTTGGGGTTGGAGTGCAATTGGGCCCAGAGTCTGTGTTTCCTGATCGCTATAATTTGGGGGTCTTTAAGACAAGAGTGAATAGGTTAGTCTAGGCAAGCGTGCTTAACCCTTAATAAAGCCGTGGGAGTATAGCTCCCACAGTCCTACCACCAGGTCAGATAGTGGGCAAAGGCAAGCCTATCAATAATAAAAAAAAAACCTTTTTCGCTGTACAAGGGAGGAGGAGACGAATCCAAAAATGTAACTCACTAAATTGCAGCTAAAAAAAAGGTTCAGACAAACTGAGAATCTCCTTGAAGTCTGTAAAAAATTGTATTTTACAAAACACCTGTTTGTAAAAACCGACAAAGCAGTTCCAAACAAGACACTTTTAAGGAGACTTTAAAAAAAAACCTGATTTTTACTTAATTCGAATAAATTAGTTTCGATATTCATACATTTTTTTACTTGTTTCAGTGAAGAGGATCGAAAACCATTCAGCAGTCCAGAGCTTCCCAAGTCAGGTTCCATACCTGGCAAAATTCTGACTCCAGGCAGCGAGGTAAACTAGTTTTATACTAATATTTTAAATAACCCCTTTTTTCATCCTCATCAGCTTCATCATAATGTCATTCTGTAAGTGTTTTCGTGGTTTATTCATAGATAAACTTTACTTTCTTATTGGATTTTGTGGATTTCACGCTTTAGTTGTTGTGTTTGAGTTATTATGCCCTTTTTTTGAGTGAATGAGTTGTAAAAATAATTAGAATCTTACAAAGTTCTTATCAGTTTTTTTTTTTTTACCTCTATGGTAACACTGACTTTAGGATGGTCTAGCCTAGTACGGAGTTTTATTAGAATAATAGGCTAGCTTAAACAGACACCAGCACATCAAGTTCAACAATCTGTCAAATTTCTTTAATAGATTGTCAACTTTATCGCGAAAGCATTAGGTTCAAGATTGATTGGGAAAATTGGACAGTTTCAGGTACCTTGATATGCTGGCGTTTGTACTTCTTTTGTCACCACTGCCTATAGTACAAAATATGACTTCGTAATTCGTGTTCTTACACGTAACACATATTACCTGCAACTGTCAAATCCTGAGAATAAACTCGTCACTATCGACAGCAAAAGAAGGCTCGGGGGCGACCGAAGGGCTCCACCAACAAGCCTAAGGTGCCCGGGGCCCCCCGCGCGCCGGGCCCCTCGCCGCAGGGCCCCCGGGCCCCGCCGCCGCGCTCGCTGCCGCCGCCGCCGCGCCCGCGTCCTACGGGCTACCAGTATGCTATTAGACCGTTTAGGAAGGACTTCTCCGGAATTCAGTTTAGAAGGTTAGTAGCCATATATAAACTTTTATGCTGCCTTTGAAGTAATAAACAGAAAAATACTCAATAACATAAAAAAAAATTAAATAAAAAATGCATCTTGATTATGAGTTAATAAATGATTTAAAATCATTCATCATTGGAAAAACAGAAAGAAAGTTGCAGTTTTGTAGATTTTTCATAGTTCCAAATTAATTTATCTAATTCAAATTCCAAGTAATTTTGAAAAGGGGGTTTAATAGTTATTACATAATACATTATTATTATAGGTTTGAAATTAACTTATTTAGAACCGAAACGTCGTTTTATTAGTTCGATGGACTAAATAAGTCTTTCATCCGAGGTAAGCTCTCTCCTTTTCGTTATGAATAAAAGGAAAGTAAAAATAAAAACACGAATTAGCTAAATAAAAAATGCCATATCTGAATCTGGTGAAATCATCGTGAAACTCGAAAAAACAAACGAAGATCGGATTGCCGCTTTCCCGACCATTTTTTTTTCTGTGACTGGCAGCTTTTCAGCTTTCAGCCATATAACATTTTCATCGTTGTTTTTTTTTGCCATGCATGCGCGCCATACCCGCGCATGCGCTATGGTCCTATGTTTTTTGCCAAAATAGACATCTTGCGCACTCATTTGCGACTTACTTCAGAGAGGCAAACTTGCGTGGTTAAAATAAAATACAAAACGCTAACGCTAAACTAATCATTTGGTTTGTCGGATTCTTCAAATTTTTCGCTCGAAGTACTTAAATGGAAACTCAATTTCACCTCAAGGCGATGGAGCGACGACTGCCTGGATTCCTCCCACATACCCAACGAGGTGTACTTCGGCGACGTGCCGGTGTCCATGGAGGTGTTGTTCAACTACTACGACGCCAACGCGGAGAGAGAGAAGCTGGCCACCCAGGCGGCGCAGATCGCTGCGCAGAAGGCCGCCGCCGCTAAGTTGGCGGCCGCCAAGCTGCAGGCACGGGGGCTCATGCCGGCTACTAGCGAGGTTAGTGTACGAGATAGTTGTGTCATGTTCAACTACTACGACGCCAACGCGGAGAGAGAGAAGCTGGCCACCCAGGCGGCGCAGATCGCTGCGCAGAAGGCCGCCGCCGCTAAGTTGGCGGCCGCCAAGCTGCAGGCACGGGGGCTCATGCCGGCTACTAGCGAGGTTAGTGTACGAGATAGTTGTGTCATGTTCAACTACTACGACGCCAACGCGGAGAGAGAGAAGCTGGCCACCCAGGCGGCGCAGATCGCTGCGCAGAAGGCCGCCGCCGCTAAGTTGGCGGCCGCCAAGCTGCAGGCACGGGGGCTCATGCCGGCTACTAGCGAGGTTAGTGTACGAGATAGTTGTGTCATGTTCAACTACTACGACGCCAACGCGGAGAGAGAGAAGCTGGCCACCCAGGCGGCGCAGATCGCTGCGCAGAAGGCCGCCGCCGCTAAGTTGGCGGCCGCCAAGCTGCAGGCACGGGGGCTCATGCCGGCTACTAGCGAGGTTAGTGTACGAGATAGTTGTGTCATGTTCAACTACTACGACGCCAACGCGGAGAGAGAGAAGCTGGCCACCCAGGCGGCGCAGATCGCTGCGCAGAAGGCCGCCGCCGCTAAGTTGGCGGCCGCCAAGCTGCAGGCACGGGGGCTCATGCCGGCTACTAGCGAGGTTAGTGTACGAGATAGTTGTGTCATGTTCAACTACTACGACGCCAACGCGGAGAGAGAGAAGCTGGCCACCCAGGCGGCGCAGATCGCTGCGCAGAAGGCCGCCGCCGCTAAGTTGGCGGCCGCCAAGCTGCAGGCACGGGGGCTCATGCCGGCTACTAGCGAGGTTAGTGTACGAGATAGTTGTGTCATGTTCAACTACTACGACGCCAACGCGGAGAGAGAGAAGCTGGCCACCCAGGCGGCGCAGATCGCTGCGCAGAAGGCCGCCGCCGCTAAGTTGGCGGCCGCCAAGCTGCAGGCACGGGGGCTCATGCCGGCTACTAGCGAGGTTAGTGTACGAGATAGTTGTGTCATGTTCAACTACTACGACGCCAACGCGGAGAGAGAGAAGCTGGCCACCCAGGCGGCGCAGATCGCTGCGCAGAAGGCCGCCGCCGCTAAGTTGGCGGCCGCCAAGCTGCAGGCACGGGGGCTCATGCCGGCTACTAGCGAGGTTAGTGTACGAGATAGTTGTGTCATGTTCAACTACTACGACGCCAACGCGGAGAGAGAGAAGCTGGCCACCCAGGCGGCGCAGATCGCTGCGCAGAAGGCCGCCGCCGCTAAGTTGGCGGCCGCCAAGCTGCAGGCACGGGGGCTCATGCCGGCTACTAGCGAGGTTAGTGTACGAGATAGTTGTGTCATGTTCAACTACTACGACGCCAACGCGTAGAGAGAGAAGCTGCCAGTGACTTTGTTTTAAACTCCCTCCGGCCGTTTTCACAACTACGATTCTTGTAATGTCTGTCTTCAAATGTATATGTGGGAAGTAATACAGTGAAAACCCACTTCACACACTTATAATAGCTATAAATTAAATTTAAATCAATAACATTACGAATATGCAGAAATTAGACACTTCGGAGAACTCGGAACGGAAGAGCGAACTCTCAACTTGGGCACCCTGACTCGAATAGGGTAGGTTCGAATGGGATGGCGGGAGCTGGAGTGAGCGAGTGAAGCGAGCTAGCTTAGCTCAAACAACTGATTGCCAATCGCAGTTTTGAACGGCCGGAGGCCGTAGGTTTATACTATGTAGAGACAACACTGAATGTCATGGTAACCAAAAAGTCTCAGCTGTATCAGCAGTAGCCAAGTGACAGGTACCATCCATATAATAATATTATGTCTGTTTGAAACCTGTCTGAAGTTTTTGTTTCCTCTGCAGGTGACGACGGTAGACTCTTCCTCATCAGACGACTCGTCCGGATCCTCGGGAAGCGACGAAGAAGAGGAAGACGAAGTACGTACACACTACAATCTTATGCTATTTATTTATCACTGTCAATAGGGAATATGCATGAAAAAATATTTGTTAATTTAACTTAAAAGGAGCTCTTGGCTAAACATTAACAGCCGCACAGGTCGATCTTCCAGGTTAAGCAATGCTTGTCTAGGTTGGTCTGTGGATGGGTGACCATCTGAACATACCGAGTTTCCTCCGTGTCTCGGAAAGCACGTTAAGCCGTTGGTCCCGGCTGTAATTTGCAGATCTTTGACAGTCGTTACGGATTGTCAGAAGCCAATAAATCTGACTCCAGTCTTGCCAATAAGTACCGTGTTAACCAGTTAACGGGTTGTGGAGGTCTGGTAGGCAGCCGCTCCACATAAACTACTTAATTCACTACTACGAAATACTACATTCAGCCAAATCCGGTTTGACTGGAAGCCGACCCCGATACAGTTGGGAAAAGGCTAGGCAGATGATGATGAATTTATCTTCAAATAAACAAAAATCTAATACGAACTAACCGAAAATAGAAATCAAAATTGCTCGAAAAACAAATGAAATATAATCTCTAAAAGTCTATCCTCTCGCTCTGTTTTTAAAGCAGCTGTTTAGGCGTCATGGATTTTGACGTCAGAGTTGGTATCGGACTTCTATTTTGAATTGTCAGCTTTTAAGCTTTATAACTTCACTAGCTTCTGCCAGCGGCTTCGCCCGCGTGATCCCTAGGGAATATATTCCCGAGATGAAAAGCCTATGTGCTATTCCAGACTATAATCTATATCTGTTACAAATTTCATGAAGATCCGTTCAGCCGTTCTGGCGTGATTGAGTAACAAACATCCAAACTTTTGCATTTATAATGTTAGTTAGATTGCTGATTAAGGTATTTAAAAATAATTTCATGATTGGTTACGAGAGCTAATATGTATGTCATTTTACAAATAAATAAAAAACTGGCCAAGTGCTAGTCGGACTTGCGCACGAAGGGTTTACGGAACCCTTCGTGCGCGAGTATTCGTTTTCTATAAAAACGGCAAAAAAAACTAGTTTGTTGTATGCGAGCCCCCTTAAATATTTATTTTATTTGTTGTTAAAGCGGCAAAAGAAATACATCATCTGTAAAAGTTTCAACTGCCTAGCTATCGCGGTTCTTGAGATACAGCCTGGTGACAGACAGATAAACAGCGAAGTCTTAGTAATAGGGACACGTTTTCATCCTTTGGGTATGGAACCCTAAAAATGCATGCATATTCCCTATTGTACTACTTATTGTGTGGAGTCATATTGCCGTTACGAAATTTTTTCATTTCCATTTCGTTTCCATCATGTCATAGTTATTTGATTCTGCCACTTGCACGTAACTTTATTACAGAAAATGTTTTACAAAACACATTATCCACATTATGTCACTGAAAAATGGCAGACTCCGTAAGATTGTAATAAATTTTGATTAGATTATATTTTCTCGATATATTATGAAAAAATCGTTTTATAAATAACTAGCTGACCCACGCAACTTCGTCTGCGTCACATCTTCCATTAATGCTCGGCTCCTTTTAGTCTTAGCCTATATCCTTCCTCGATACATGGGCTATCTAACACTGAAGGAATTTTTCAAATCGGACCAGTAGTTCCTGAGATTACCCCCTACATACAAACTTACAAACAAATGTTACCTCTTTATAATAATAGTATAGATAAATGCCATCCAAATTAAATAGTTTCCAATAAACCCATGTCTTATTTAGAAAAAAAAAGTTTACAATTTCACGATATATTTTACAATCTTAAGGCGTTTGCCAATTTCCGGTGACACATACAGCATTATTTTGATTTCAATTATGAAATCATTTCACGTGACATTTTTCATTTATCTTAGAAGGCTTTGATAGCTATTGGACTTACATCAAAATTAGTTGACACATATCTGACGTCGCTATTTTTGCAAGCGATAAGATGAAAAGGTTCTGACAATCAAAGTTTTCATAAGCCAATCGTACAAGCACACCCGCCTTCCATAAATCATAATCAGTCATGCCGAGTGAAATGAGCGCCTGTCACAAACAGGACACGCCACTGAAGCGCGGGCCCGGCAGGCCGAAGGGCACCAAGAACAGTCCGCGCGGCGGGGGGGCCCCGGGCACCCCGGGCGCGGGCACCCCGGGCGCGGGGCCCAAGGCGGCCACCCCGGGCGCGGGCACCCCGGGCGGCAAGCGCGGCCGCCCGCCCGTGCCGCCGGAGCTGCGACAGCCTGGCATCACGGACATGAAGAAGTTCTGCAAAGCCGCTGGGATTCGGTTCGATTATAAGAAGCTTGTTGAAGGTGAGTCAGAACTATATATTTTTTTGTTACAGAAAGCCATATCTCGTACTTCAACAAAAAAAAAAATAAAGAAAAGTTGTAAAATTATCTTCGCGGCGATAAAAAATTGCTCCGATCCATGTTTAAAAGCTTTTTTGGATTCTAGCTAAATGGCCCAGCATTTCGAATCCAAAAAAGCTCAAGCTTTTTCAGGATCCAATGCAAATCAAGAAAAAAACAATCAAGAACAATTATTCATTTTGTTGTGATTGTACGTCGAAAAATATTCGGCAGTATAATTTGATTATACCTTCAGCTTCGATTTGTATTTTCCCCTTTTTTTTAAGAATTTCATAGATTATTTTAAATATATAAAAAAAAACAATCTTGACTATCGCATTACAGGTTGCACAAAAAACAAAGAACGCGTTCAAAAAATGCTGGACCTGCTAGTGGCGGCCGGCCTCGATGGCAAGCCTACGCTAGAGAAGTGCCAGGCGCTGAAGAAAGCCAAGATAGAGAAGAAGGAACAAGAGAAACAGGCCAAGAAAGAGGCTAAGGTCAAGCACAAAGAAGTCGTTGGTGAGTACTGACACAGATATATAGGGCGTGCAGGCACTATAGGTCGCAGCACAGTACTGACACAGATACTATAGGGCGAGCAGGCACTATAGGTGGCAGCACAGTACTGACACAGATAATATAGGGCGAGCAGGCACTACAGGTGGCAGCACAGTACTGACACAGATAATATAGGGCGAGCAGGCACTACAGGTGGCAGCACAGTACTGACACAGATAATATAGGGCGAGCAGGCACTATAGGTGGCAGCACAGTACTGACACAGATAATATAGGGCGAGCAGGCACTACAGGTGGCAGCACAGTACTGACACAGATAATATAGGGCGAACAGGCACTATAGGTGGCAGCACAGTACTGACACAGATAATATAGGGCGAGCAGTCACTACAGGTGGCAGCACAGTACTGACACAGATAATATAGGGCGAGCAGGCACTACTGGTGGCAGCATAGTACTGACACAGATAATATAGGGCGAGCAGGTACTACAGGTGGCAGCACAGTACTGACACAGATAATATAGGACGAGCAGGCACTACAGGTGGCAGCACAGTACTGACACAGATAATATAGGGCGAGCAGGCACTACAGGTGGCAGCACAATACTGACACATAATATAGGGCGAGCAGGCACTACAGGTGGCAGCACAGTACTGACAGATAATATAGGGCGAGCAGGCACTACAGGTGGCAGCACAGTACTGACACAGATAATATAGGGCGATCAGGCACTACAGGTGACAGCACAGTACTGACACAGATAATATAGGGCGAGCAGGCACTATGGGTGGCAGCACAATACTGACACAGATAATATAGGGCGAGCAGGCACTATAGGTGGCAGCACAGTACTGACACAGATAATATAGGGCGAGCAGGCACTACAGGTGGCAGCACAGTACTGACACAGATAATATAGGGCGAGCAGGTACTACAGGTGGCAGCACAGTACTGACACAGATAATATAGGGCGAGCAGGCAGCACAGTACTGACACAGATAATATAGGGCGAGCAGGCACTACAGGGGGCAGCACAGTACTGACACATAATATAGGGCGAGCAGGCACTACAGGTGGCAGCACAGTACTGACACAGATAATATAGGGCGAGCAGGTACTACAGGTGGCAGCACAGTACTGACACAGATAATATAGGGCGAGCAGGCACTACAGGTGGCAGCACAGTACTGACACAGATAATATAGGGCGAGCAGGCACTACAGGTGGCAGCACAGTACTTACACATAATATAGGGCGAGCAGGCACAACAGGTGGCAGCACAGTACTGACAGATAATATAGGGCGAGCAGGCACTACAGGTGGCAGCACAGTACTGACAAAGATAATACAGTATGTCTACGACATATATGCAATAATTGAAACCACAAGTAACACTTGTCCACAGAAGTATAAATAAATTGTTATAAATTTAAAAAAACGTAAATGAAAAAATTTAAGTTTTCAAACAAAATAAATATGAAAATAAATTTAGTAAAAGTAAATCACCCTATTTAGAAAACGTACCTTGACCTCGACTGACCTCGAGAAGTGCGGCAACAATGCTCGCGCGGCGGCGTTTTGATTTATCTTTGGCAATTGCGATGAAATTCACTATGGTTATTTTTCACCCGTTCTTTTTTACTTCGTGATAATTTGATTACTGAACTAATCTAAATAAATTCTGTCATAGCACAAGATGGATTAAAACTTAAATTTTCTCATGTTCAAAATGTCCACCACGTTTCAACCAGGATTCGAGTGTTTATTTCACCGTAAAAAAAAGTACCTAGGTATGTACAAATAAAATTAAAAACACAATTTACACACACAAAAGTCCAGTACCTACTCAGTGTCTATTTCACTGTAAGAAAATAATTACTAATACATACAAGTGAATAACAAAAATCACGTAAAACAATGCGTGTACTTAAGTACCTATCAAATCTTTGCGAAATGCACACACGCTATCCCGGAAGACTCGCGGTGAACTGACAAAACTTACATCCGTACTGGCAAAAAATAAAAGTCATAGGTAAATAGGGTAAACAATGTAATAATTATCTTTTATCGATACTTTTCTACAATTACTTATCTAATAAAGACTTAATACGCAATCAAGGCATTACAATACTAGTACTATTTTTAATAACCGTATTTAACAGTGAAGTGATAGTTAAATTTATTGGACTTTTAAAATAAATTTTAATTTTTGTACGTTTCGACTTACGAAACTACCGTAGGTACTACCTAGATAGTGAGTAATGTAGAAAACGGGTGAGCACGTTTTTTTAATAGGATGTTTCTTCCTAAAATGTAAACATTATTACATTATTTTTTATCTCTAAATCCACTCAATTATAGTTTTTAATCAGAATAGGTAGGTAGGTACATAGTGGTGCTATAATAATTCTAAACTAACCATGTCCATTAAAAATAGAACATCTTTTTTGCTAACCGATCATTATTCTCTTCAAAAGACAATGAGAGAAAGCTGATAATATTGTCGATAACTGTGTCCAACCCTACGCGTCGAGCGCGCGCGCAACCCGCTCCCCGCGCCCCTCCTCGCCAAAAGCCGAAGGCCTTTGAAAAAGCCGACACACGCGTGCCGCGTCTTTTTGTACTAAGCCGACAAACGAACCGCGCCGCCGTGACTCGCAGTGTACACTTGCAGGTATTGTTGGAGTGTCTCAGTGAAAATGAATTTGAGTAAAAATAACAAAATAAAATTTCGGCCGTGACAGGTCAAGAACATTTCACAAGGAGAAATTTCACGTACGAATGTAACGAAAAACAAACAATATTAAGATTTTTAATAGTTGGTCCTACAATGTTCCCTCTGGTTAGGGACAAATGCCTCTTCTCTGTGAGATGGAGTGGGTTGCAATCCACTACGCGGGCATACGGGTTGGTAGAAATCACATGTCTTCGATTTTTTTTTTCTAGGACATCTTTAAACTTAAAGTTTTCTTTCATTCACCGTTTTGAGAGCAGTGATGATAAATAAATTACACAATGAAAAGTGCTTGCCTGGTCTCACCCACGACCTTCAACTATGCCACAACAGCTTTGTTCTGTTTTCAATTAAAATGCAATACAAACACATTAAAGTCCCGCCTGTCGTTTAGGTGTACCGAGTTCGCATTTTAGGTAAATAGGTAAAATGAGTACAACTGCGTAGGTGAATGATTGCACAGCGTGGCAACGTCGCTTTTCAATGTTCAAGGATTCAAGTTCATTGTACTATTAACCTACTGTTGCAATTCTACAGAGTGTTCAAATTTGCTTTAAATTAAAACTCGACTTTTTGACAAAACTACTGGACCGATTTCGTTACTTTTTTGTATAGCGTTATCAAATACCATAACTAGTATGTGGTTTCAAGGATTGCATATATGTCGTAGACATACGGTATAGGGCGTGCAGGCACTACAGGTGGCAGCACAGTACTGATACAGATAATATAGGGCGAGCAGGCACTATAGGTGGCAGCACAGTACTGACACAGATAATGTAGGGCGAGCAGGCACTATAGGTGGCAGCACAGTACTGACACAGATAATATAGGGCGAGCAGGCACTATAGGCGGCAGCACAGTACTGACACACAGATAATATAGGGCGAGCAGACACTATAGGTAGCAACACAGATCTGCCAGATGGTTCCAGTTTGTGCCACTATCCATGCCAGGCACTTTTTTGTTACCCCAATGTAATCGTGTAGGCACACAGCACACACAAACAGTCTCAATGATATTTAAAAGGCTTAAAGTGGTTTGTGGTTTAAGTCGGCCGAAATGAATGACATAGCTTACTAAGAAATGCCCAGCTTTTGAGGTTGTGTAAAGTAATGCCGATTGTAGCGTCTTCAGTGGCGTAATCATTGCGAAATGTAGTGCCGCTACGCACTGCAACTAATCGCGTGGCCATAAGTGTTGCTAGGATATTATATTTAATTCATAATTTTGTGTGTTGCAGCGGAAAAAGACGGCTCAGTATCCCGGCGGATGACCCGCGGCGCGACAGGCGTGAAGCCACGCCAGCGTATCGTCATCTCGTCGGACGAGGAGGACGACACGCCCGCCGCGCGCCGCACGCTCTCCAAGCTGCGCTCCTCCGTCAACGACGACACGGACTCCGACTAGGTACGTCACCTGCGTCACTACCTAGCATGACATCGTCATCTCGTCGGACGAGGAGGACGACACTAAGCCGTGTGGCTGGCCTAGACTGGCCTAAGCCTTGTACGTCGCGCCGACAGAGGGCGCCTTCCGGTCGTGCCGGACAAATGGTAGACTCGATTGCATGTTCGACGCGTAGTCGATGCTTGAAGAGGCCGATTGATTCGCGTAGCGCAGCTTCGCGGGGCGTATTTGAATTCTCTCTGAAATAGTACATAATAGTCTATGATGTGTGAGTTGAACCTATTGACATAGGTTCCATATGCGGACTATACACCCATTTAAAAATCAAAATAACAACAAACATAAATTTCGAATACATTACATCAAAAATTAACTGCTTACACCACCATATAATAACACTATCAAATTCACTTCCTCAATTCTATTACTATTTGTTCCAGGTAACACCCCCCCTGCCTGGTAAGACACAGTACAATATATTGTAGCGGGCAGCCAATCCAGTGACCTCTAGAAAGTGCTTCGACGGAGGTCGGGACTATCGATAGCGTAGTGATTGCGGAATTACTTCCTACTAATGTTAGTGTGGCGTCGGAATATATACGGTGAGGTGTCGAGTGGCGGCGCGGGACTGCGGCAGGTGGCTACTGTGCCTACCGACATGTGTGCCAGTGTACGTGGCGGCTGAGGTGAAAGCACTAGGTGGCGCTGTCCTCGGACACGGTCCCTATAGTCGGTGAAGTAGTTAGGTATGCAGGTGAATAACGGGCATTTTAATTTTATTATATTATTTCACGCGAAACTGTGTGTTTGGCATTTCATTAGTCAAACGCGAATTAAAAATAACCCAAATTAAAATCAAGAATTCTGCTGTCTAATTTTACAATTTTTGAGATTTGCTTGAAGATTGATATTATGTATTTTGGTTGCCTGCATACTTAACTTTTCTATCAGTACTTTCCGTACGAGTTTGTAACAATATTACAAATATCTCATTCCATCGCGTCGTCCAAACACGCTGATGTTTGGACTTAGCCAGCATATCTAGTGCAATGAACGAAGTAGCCAACAATAAGTTACGGTCAATGACAATAGAGTATACATTTGCATAATTTATGAGCAGTCTTTGTTAGGCGTAGAGTAGGGATAGGTGGTTCAATGTTAAGCGATAAACGACCGTATTGTGAGACGTTTTCTTGGAGCCCTAATCTCTTCAAAGTTAGAGTGAAAAGGCTCCTTCTGGGTAAGCTTGTTCCATCGTAGACTCAGTCTCTGTCATCTCTGACCAATACTAGAGTCAAGAGCAAACCCATCACAAATAACAAAAAAAAGTTTTACTCGAATTTCGCCTTTCTTCTTAGTTGATTTTGGAAAACAACCATGTTGCATGTAGAGCTTGTCCGATCAAAGTGTGAGGGAGATAGAGCAATCGTGTAGCAGAAGATATCTTTCTAGAATAGGGTTTGAAATTTAAATTGCCCGATATTGTTCCATTGGGTAAATAAAGATGCTTCTACCCACATATTCTAGAAACAACTCAAAATACGGTGGTGTGTGGGTTTGCCTTGTAATTATTTCTCTTGGGGCTGTGATTTCAATAATCAGAAAACTTGTACTAGGAATCGTTATAGCAAATCTGCAACTTTTATGGAATATATGTAAGCCATATTACTTCTTATTAAAATATTGTGACTATTAAAAAAACAGTCTTTAGTAAATAAACAGTCCTCGAATCGAGGTTCAAGGTACAAGTTAACTTTGTTATGTATACGTGGCTGAAGAATTCTGCATTCTATAAGTGTTGAGTCGTGGAATTTCCAAGGAAACGTCTTAGAATACAACTGTTTGTGAAGAACAAAGCTGAGTAGGTTTCAATTGAAAGTCCGGGAGAAAAGTCTAAATCGACCTCTATTTGAAAGACATTAAGGTGCAGTTTGCGGTGAATTTGACAGAGTTCTTTAATTTCACAATACCGTCATAAGAAAAAATGACGCATGTACACCAACGAAGTAAACGATTTCCAACATTAAGTAAATAACGTAACGTCGGAAATCATTTACTACGTTTTGTGTAGATACATCATTTTCTTATGGTGGCAGTATACTGTATTCTGTTTCTTCAATTAGGGGTGGAGTCATTTATTGATGATATTGTATTGATAATATTGCTTTTATATTTAGTGCCGCTAAGATGGTCCACTGTGGTCGTCATTCCATTTTGCTGGCGCGCCAAACACAGATAATACTAATCCCTTATAAGTGTCTTGTATGTTATTTAAGTACGATTTCAACGGAACGGGAAGTGTCGGGCATCGGAGCGTCTTTTATAATATGTTAAAGGAAATTTAAACGATCAACGAATCTGGGTAGCCATTTCCCTACTATAGTTGGCAACACCAATATAAATATTTGCCCTCTATTATAACTCGATGCAGATATGATAATATTTCAAACAGGCTACTTCTGGGTAAGCCGCTCCATCGTAGACTTTGTCTCTGTCATCTCTGACTTAGACTAGAGTCAAGAGAGAGAGAGATTTCAAATGAAAAAACGAGATGAGTACTAATTTTACAGGGAGCCTATCTAACCTCTATAATTCAATAAATGGGTAACATTATCCCTCTAGACTAAGACCCATGTCAGAATTTCTGGCTTCTGACTATTTTTAACGACTGTAAATATCTTCAAATGACAGCCGGGAGCAACGGCTTAACGTGCTTTCCGCTGCGTCTGCACGTTTGTACAAGATAAACTCAAAAACTGAACGATTTTCACAAATGGACTTTATGTTCATTGGCTGGAGAAATATGAAGATAGTGAAGATTTTGGAAAATAAATTATTTTAAACAAAGATGTGTTTTCTCTTGACTCTAGTCTAGGTCAGAGGTGGACTGCTATGTATGAATCGGAACAGGCTACCAGAGACAATTTTTTTTTTTTTTTTTCATATCTTCTTTATATAAATAAAAATAGAAATTGACTGACTGATCGATCAACGCACAGCCGACACTACTGCTCGTAGAAAGCAGGAATTTGTCATGTAGCTTCCTTACACTCCGTAGGGGTGCAATAAGAGAATATTTCCCGAAATTCCTACGGGAACGGGAAAAAACGTGTTATACGCGTACAAAGTCGCGGGCGACAGCTAGTATCATATAAAAGCGCTACATTTCTCTCCGGCGACCCGATCTTTGAAAATCGTACCTCAGTGGACACTCCTTAAGAGGGTTTACGCGTGTCGGCATTTCATACAAATTTTCAAGTCCTTATTCTTCGATGTTTATGAACCGATTTTAATGAAACTTAGTATGGATACGCTTCAAAGCCTGGTCTAAATAGTTAGTAGAGAACATTTTCGGCAAAGATTACAGGGGGAAAGATAGAGTGATTTTTCAATTTCTATAGAAAACATTAATAACTTAATAACTATTTAGGCCTGGCTCTGAAGCGTATGCATACCAAGTTTCATTTAAATCGGTTCATAAACATCGAAGAATAAGGACTTGAAAATTTGTATGAAATGCCGACACGCGTAAACCCTCTTAACAAAGTTTCCTATATCTTTTAAAAGACTACAAATTGTAGCACGTTGACTTTAATCGCAATAATTACATTATATTCGATCTCTCACCATTTTTATTATAAAAAAACTGCGATTGAAAAACACTAGTCATAATCATATCGGAATTATTGAAAAAGACGAATTGGCATTAATCTATATTTTTTTTTTGTAAATCTGGCAGCTTTATTTATTCTTTAAAAACATTAAAATCAGAAAGGTTATTTAGAGAATTGTGTGAAATACGGAAGGGAAGGCGATCCCTTAGTGAATACGGATATATTTGTAGGACTAAAACCCCTCGCCTACTTTTAAGTAGTGGTAGTGACGCTTAAGGCACTCAATATTGTTCATTTGTGCCTATAATACTATTAAAAAAACTATATATAATTCTATGTGTGTGAATCTTACATTATAAAGTAATCGTTTTTCTTTAATAGCAGAATGCGTTGTATTTTGATTGGAGTAAAATTTTATACTCTAGTTTATGTAACAAATAAAATTAATTATTATTATTAGTATCAATAAATTGGTAACACCAAGACGTTTATTAAATTTAGATGTTGTATATATTAAAGAAAAATACATAATATTGTGTGTCCTGCGTTATTTTTGTACAGGTTTGAGATTTGGACAAGATTTGTATGACGTCGGCTTTGTAAATATGCGAGTGAATGGGGGAAAGAGAGGTGCGATGTTAGAGCAGGGGAGCGCTGTCTTTGTGTTATTCTTACGTGCGAGTATCCTTCATTATGTGAACAGTGGTGCAAGAAGACCAATTTTTAAGTACAGTATCGTTTTTGCAGACTAAAAATGCAAGAGTCTGCTTGCTTATAAGAGCATTTTTTTAATGTCATTATTTTATAATTATTCCTTTATTGACAGCTAGGAGTTACACTTAGCCGAAGAACGAATTTATATTTTTTATTTATTTCTTTATCGGATTTAAGAATCTCAGTGAACGCAATGTTGAATGTGGTTCAGTCTTTGTGTTCGGTCGAGTAGTAGGCGCAAAATTAAAAGATTTTCATAATACCATGTATAGTGTATCGGTGTCCTTATAAACTATAATAGTTGTATAATTTAGCAGACGAATGTTAGCATTGGTTATATTAAATCGCCTTAATCAGACACCAATAACGCAATACTTTTTTACTTTTAAAATATTAAGTACTTTTTTGAGAGAACATTTTTATGGTGTGACCAACGCCGCAGTTTCCGAAATCGTTTATTCCAAATTATTTTATAAGCTTGGTAATTATTTGTCTTAAATATATGACGCTGGCGTTCAAAAAGTTGAAATAAATAGTATTTTCAAAACAACAATAATTATTAAAAAAAAACGGAAAGTGATTTTTAATGAATGATAAAGTGCGGAAAGTCTCACAATATCATTAAAAATATATGAGTTGTACATATTAGACGTAGCATAGAGTTAAGTTTTATTATTACTTTTAAGATGTAATAGATATTTGTATTTGTAAGATATATTTAGATGTGTTTCTTTTACCATATAACATATAATTAGTGGCCACGTTAATTAGGTTTTTTTATAAAGGAAAACTTTGGACTTCCGCCTTTTGAAATGTTTTTTGAGTAACACTATAATGCTGCATTTCCACCAGATATGTGTTATGCATAGTTATTGATACACCTCGCCTCGCGCAAGCTGTTCTGATGGTCCTTAACAAACAAATCCCCCGCCATGCATCCTCGCACTGTATATCTTGTCGAAACGCAGCCTAAGCCAGCACTTTTAAAGTTTCGTATTTTCAGTTTAGAGAAAATAAATCGCATTATAAGCATAATTCAATATGGACTTATGTCAGCTCATACCAGAAGCTATTAGGGCGTTCCTAAACTGAACGACGCGGAATCAATTTCAGCAAGCTTTAAAAAAAGTCGTAATGTACCCCACATCGTATGAAACTGTAAACTGACCTATATTCTTGACAATCTCAGAAGTCGGAATTGACAGCAGGATACAACATTGCTTTACTAGTAATTATGAAAGAGACATGAAAATAAATCTATTTCGCAGTTAATGCTTCGTAAGCTTTTTTTTGCAGTGTAGCAAAAATGAAGTATGCTCAACCCGAATCTGTGCCGTTCAAGTCAGTGGCGTAGCTGGCCGGGCTGTATCAAAAGTTTTTTGGAGGGCCCGTTTTTAAGAGTATTGTTTTTAAGGAGATGGCGGGACTAGATGTATAGCTTTGTGTCCACACCCTTGTAGTCCGGGGTCCCGTATCGTTGATACGGCCGCTACGGACCACCGTACCGTTTTACCAAGGTACGCCCCTGGTTCAAGGACTCCCTTATACAGAAGCTACTAAAAACAGTTATGAAACTTCACAGACATGGCGTTTATTGATGTCAAATCAAGATGTAGTGCAGCAAGCTTATCTGGCACGGTTGTATTAATTGAAGCTATCGAAACCACTGAAAATAGACAGGATCTATCATTTTTTGTTCTCTGGTTGCCTCTTAAGCTTGATTCACTATAAAACAAAAACAATTCGAAATATGCATGAACTGGGAAGAATGAAAGTGTTGAAAAAGTCAATTTTGAAAATCATTCTTTTGTGTATTACCAAGTTTTAATATCGATACTCGACATGTCAGCGAAGTTCCACCAGCTATTCAAATCTTACCCCCTTTTGAGCGACCTACTTAGCGCGGCCAAATTATATTAGTCACCTATATATTAAAGTATATTATATTTAGTATAAGAGGACATGCTTTTCCGGCACACTATGTTTTTTTATTTATAACTAACTTTCCTTGCCAATACATGAGGCATATAGTTTTTTTTCTTATTTACTCAATTTATAGGCGTATTATACCGAATATGTGATGGGATGAATATAAGACATTCTGTTCAGAACTGGCGTCTCTCTTACCGTTCAAATTAGAAAATTCATCGTTTCAATAACTTTTTAAGCTTTAAAATTCCAAAACTATCGGAACAGCATTTAAATAGTTTCATTTTAAGTTCTCATTGTGCTAAAATTTCCGCCAGTTATGGACAAAATGTTTTACATGGCAATTTATATTATATAAACGAGGAAAATGTGAATCAAAACATGACACCTGTAAATTTATTTTGTGATTATTTTGAATCACCGGCAGCCTGACCTAAATGTATGCAGAATAGATTTGGTTTCAACACATACAATTAAATGGCGAACCTCATTCAATTGTATTGCAATAAAACAATATATTAAAGTTCCTAGAGGTGAAATCAAAATGTTCTGCTTTATCCCTTTTAACTTAAAATGAAACTTATCCCAATGAGTTTAGGAACGTTTTAGTTCATAACTCGTTTAGGACGTTTTGGCATGAAGGGATAAGGCTGTTTTGAACAAGGGTATGGAACTTAAAAGAACTAACAGATAAGTTTGAAAGAACAAAATAATGGTTTGTCTTGGCAGGGCATTTCCGTGCCCCAGATTGTGCGCTCAGGATTAGGTCGTTGAATAAATTTCGACGCAGCTTGTGAACTTTCAGTGCATTTATGACATCATTTCGTTTGCCTAGCCTTTTCCCAACTTCATTGGGGTCGGCTTCCAGTCAAACCGGATTCAGCTGAATACCAGTATTTTACGTGGAGCTGCTGCCTACCAGACCTCCACAACCCATTAACTGGGTAACACGGTACTTCTTGGCAAGACTGGAGTCAGATTTACTGGCTTCTGACAATCCGTAACGACTGCCAAAGATCTACAAATGACAGCCGGGAACAACGGCTTAACGTGCTTTCTAAGGCACGGAGGACACTCGATTTGTTAAGATGGTCACCCATCCACAGACCAACCTTGGCAAGCGTTGCTTAACCTTGAAGATTGACCCGTGCGGCTGTTATTATTTAGCCGCGTGCTCCTCCAGTGTAATAAAGCCAATGTTAGGCCATTTTCTTTAAATGAAAATTATCCTCCTCGCGTCGTATTCCTCATTGCTGAATGTCGTAAATCCCCCGATAAGTGGTCAATTTCTGCTGTACAATGTCTCTCCACCAGTGTTTGTCCTTGGCATCATGGAGCACATCATGCAGCTTGATGTTGAGTGTTGAACGGATTTTATTGGACCATCTATTAATAGGGCTGCGATGTTTCGGCCGACTGCCGTCTATCTGATCGTAACATGAAAATGATGATCATCATTATCATCATCATATCAGCCGAAAGTCGTCCACTGCTGGACATACCCCAAGCGTCGCTACGCTGTTGTGGCGACGCACAGGACCCCTGTCCGTCTCGCATCCACCAGCTACCCTCGACCTTCACCAGGTCATCGGTCCACCTTGCGGGAGACCTTGCAACGTTGCGTCTTCCTGTACAATTAAGGTTTAATTTTTCTCTTGATGTCTTTCATTGCTATTCGTTCTTAAACACAGTAGGGCTAGTCCAGTTTCACCACAACAACTTTATCAAATTAATAAAAAATACATCTGGTTCTTTAAAGAAGAATTCTCAGGGTTGGTATTTCGCGTCCATTAAAGCAATACAGGCCACTGGCATGCCCCCAAGATGTGGGAACACGTGTGCGAAACGTTTTTACAACCGGTTCGACTCCAGAAGTCCCCAATGTTATTCCGGTTTCAGACAACTTTGATAGAAACGTGTTCTTCACACTTAAACTGGTTATTTAAAAGAAAGTACCCTTGTTATAATATCGTCATTTTAAGGAGCCATACCCTTTTTCATGCGGTGATAGTGTAAATAAAATTATTTGGATTGTGATCGAAAAGTAATGTATTAAAAATCTAAATTGTCGTATGTTGTCTATAGGCGAACGTTGGCTGTCGAAAAATTTTTAACCTTATGCCTTTTGCTGTAAGATTGCAAATTAATCGACTACAAATTTTCGCGGGAATTATACCAGAGAAAGATCCAGGTTGATCACTTTTCAACGTAATAACGTTGAAAAATGGGTGTAATAAGGTTGAAAAATGGTCAACCGGGAATTTTCAGGTTGTACACATTCGCGTAGCTTGCAGTACAGTTAGAATGAGTGCGAATATGTGCGGGCATTTACGGCGATGGTCGATGTATATTATTTGCAGTAAGAGCGTTTTGTATAAATACATTAATTCGGATGTAGAATGCCATATTGTGATTAGTTTGTTAGCTACACGAAATATTTTTCAAATAAAAATATCTATGTATACATTATTTTATTGTTTTATTTGGAAATTGAGAAACATTGTATGTATTTAGGTACTTATTGTACAAATGTACATATTGTATCCTTATTCTATTTTTTGCTTCATGAGTTTGAAGCTCTGCCCTGCCACTATTGTGGCTTATTCTGTCATTCAGCTTGATGACTTAATATCAGACTAAAAAAAATATTTAGGACCTAAAGACCAAGCACAACATAACCTACACCTTACTCAATTTTTTTTTATCCAAACACATCTCATTCGAAGATAACATATTATAATATCACTAGCTTCTCCCCGCGTGAAAATAGAAAATTAACTAAAGGGTTGTTACTCTCGGTGCTAATAGGATTTTTCACACCACCTGCACGAATATGTCTGATTATGTGCCATGCAAACTCAACCTAAAGACATTGACATTATTGCTTTGGTTATAATGATATTCAGTACAATCTTATTGCTCGGAGGTCAATAATGTGATTTGAATCTGGAACGCAACTGGAGACCGACGTGAACCGCTCGCGGCCAGCTACCTTTCTTCATGACTTACGAACAACAATTTTCTCGCAGTAGGTGTGAAAAGTAGAGTATGCTCCTCAGGAATAAAGGTTACCTACCTTGGGCTAGCTTGAATCCCTTGCTGCATTCAGGAGAGGGGAGTTAACATTCGACTTCTTCATTAAGTTCGGGATATCGGAATTCAATATGGCGTCCATGACATAAAACACTATTTTATTCCCTCGGTGCATAATCTACTATTATTTCCTATTACAGCACCTGGGTTCACCCGTGTATCAAGTTTTTTTACAGACAGAGTTACTTACACAAAAAAGTTACGTAAGTATTTAGATATGTATTGTTATGTACTGAACTATATGGAAAACACTGAAACCTATATTCCCTACACATGTTTCACTAATTACTGACCTGATTTCAGGTACAACGCATAGCAGACGAGGAAATAATCACAATTTAAATCACAATACAGTTATATTTTTGTCCGGATTTCCCATTCAACTAATATTTTAGCAAAACAATTGTTTTTTCGTTACTAATTTCCCTGTGATGATGATACTATTATTTCAGTGGGTAATTTATATGAGTGTTTGGTATGTACGTCTGTGGATAAGGCTGTGGTTATACCACGCAGGTTCGACATGATCAAACTGAACAATTATTTTCAATATTTGTCTACAATGTGTAAGTTGTTATTTTCCTGAAGGTGCTTAGTCATTTCACAAACGAATATTATGATGAGGTAAACTTTGAAATCGGTTTCATATAATATAGTACAATGTTTTTTTAATCAGACTTTAAACATGCTGGGTTACTTAATTATAGGCAATATTTCTTGGGTATTTTAAACGGCCAACTGTCTACATGGTCCTTGGAAATGCTAGTAAATATGGCTATTGGCATAAGACTTTAAATCCTTATAGACATAATTAGGAACATATCCCTGTCTTGACGGGGGGGTCTTGAGCCCCTTACCCGAAAAACTCTTACTAAGGCAACTGAAAAACATTTTTCATGTATTTCATAGTTGATCCGATCGTAAAACAAAGTTGCCTGTATTGTTTACAAATAATAACACCCCCGAAAGATTGCCAATGAATTAAATCCACCCTATCGAGCTTGGTTATTCAATTAGGGGTGATTGAACTTTCAAAAAGGCCTGCATCTGTAGTTACTTTTATTGTGTAGTTCTACGTCTGCAGCAGTGTTACACGGGTTCCTTGGCAACGGACGGGTATTTGAACTCGCGACCTATTGATCGAAAGCCAGGCGCCTTAGCCTATGGTACAAAGGCACTGCATTTATTAGTTGTTGGTTGGCAGTTTTTCACGACATATTCTTTATTACAGTTGTGTGTTACTTGGCTAAAAAATGGGTCCAATTAAAATATATGGACGCATTTTAACACAGCGTTCAGTACGTCTTACCAAAGATATAAAAAGCAAACACTGATTCAAGTGATTTCATTTTGATCTAAAATAATAAACACTTGTAACACATATATTAACCCGGGTACGTGCACTTGCGTTTTTCTTATTAAAAAAGAAACTCAAAATGCAAAAGTCATTTATTCAAATTAGGCTGAAAGCCAGCACTTTTTGAACGTCAAGTTTTACAAAAGACAGTCCCCCAAAACGCCCGCCCGTCACCACTTCTAGTGTTTTAGCTGTGGAGAAGTGGCCAACAAACTCCAACCCATAGCAACACATCTGTCTGTTACGTTTTAAGAACTTATTATTTTGTTCCTTATTTTGGTGGCCTGAATGATTTCTAAAAGTACTTCCAGTTATTTAATGGCACCTTATAGATGGGAACGAAAAAATCTACCTAACCCTGTATTTGTTGTGTTCTCATTTAGTTTTAATTAACGCAGTGTGGTCACAATACGCGGTAGGTACTGTCAGTATAGTCAGCAAAAGAGATTGACAGGCAGATCATTAAAAAGATGTTTGAATTGAAGTTGCAATTTTTTCTCAACAACAATCAATTACAAAATTATAGGGAAATCAGCAATTTTTTTTAAGATGATATCACAAGATGAGTTATCCTGTAGTTTCTATCTACCTGCCATGAAAAACCCGTGACTATGTATGTCAGGTATTTATCTTCATCAAAGATCCTCCTCCACTCTCCTACTTGATCTATGCTATGCCCGACAGGGTTCATAATTGTGACTAATATAATTATTTTTCTACCGTATACTTTATTAAATTTTAAATTAAATGTCGTTATTTCGGACACACAAACATCCATATTATTAATTAAGAATTGGGAATTGATTTGACTGAGAATAACAAGTTTAGTGTTTTACGTGTACGGTTTTCTCTGCTGACCGTACATTTCTTCTTTCCTCGAGAGAACACTCATATTTCAAACAATATTGGAATGTGTAATTCGTATCTGCGTCATCGTTTTTACCCAATACTTCGGTTGGTACTGGTAGGTACCTTCTAATATATTGTTCGTACCTAAATTATGATTTATGTCAGGAAAATTACGAATTAAAGGCTGATGTTATTGATGCCATCATGGCAAGGTGAGATCATTGTATCGCGTGATGTTTTTTTACTTTGATTACACATCATCTTTTTCTAGGGAAATCATTGTCACGTCCTTTCTTAAGGAAAATGCAGTTTTCGTAAGGTATGCTTGAATATACTTTTATTGATTCAAGTCAAAACTTAACTTTTTTATGGGTAGGATTCATCAAAAAACACTACCTGCTCCGGGTGGGGCAGAAGGGGGTCTCAGACTCCTTTTATATTTTTTTAAGAATGGGACATCATCAAATGATTCCTCCCGCCCTGGGTGTAAACTAAAACCCATTCTTGTTCCTCCTAATTATTATTTATTGATGTTCAAGCAACATAGACTCATTTTGACAATACAATAAAAAAACATATTTTCATGGACAACACACAACATGCAAGACATACAATTAAATTGAATTAAATTAAACGACATACAATTAAATATAATTAGAATTAGATTCATTCATTCATGTCGTAGTTGGTCACAAAATAAAACATAGTAAACACAATAATTACAAATTCCTAACTGGCACTGGAACAGCAACATGTCTGCCACAACAATGCCGTATATAAGGGCAGTCCAGCCTGTTGGCGATCATTGCCAGGATAGCATTAAATTGGGACTGGCCCGCACGCGACGCACCAGGGACGCGCACCGCTTACGCATAGATGCGTGGAAGCAATCTGTTCGCGCCATCGCGAACATCCCTGATGCACTACAGAAACGGGGCAGCCCCAACATCTGGTCCTGATTATTCTGACACCACTTTACCCTGGACTTAAACACTCTCCTACTCTCTCGCATCCCCTCATACAAATGCCCTTTGCGTTCCTGGGCCGCAGTGACGCTTTCGAACAAACGCCCAGGAGGGCAATCGCGCTAATAAAATTCGGCTGGAACGCAACTGAACTGTAGCCATTTCACAACTTTTTTAAACATTCCGTATCGCGCTAAACGTTTGACAGAAACTTGGAACGCAACTGCATCACAACTGTAACGTTACCGCTGTCAAACAAAAAGTTGGAACAGTGCTACTTTTTCTTGACTTTTTCTCAATCGTTCGCGTTGTGTTGTTTGGATTTTGAACGAAAATACGAAAATATATAGTAAAATTTTGTCAACGCAACTTTGGTTGAAGTTAAAACTTTAGCGCGATACCAAATTCCTTACAGGTGAATCGAAACTAGATCATAAGTTCATAACCAAAACTGAATTGGAAACGAATTGCAAGCGGACCTAAAGTTTTAAAATTAGCGCGATTGGCCTCCAGGACGTCTTTTGTTGCGACGGCTGCGGCGTGTGGTTTGCCTCTCCCTCAAGCGTCCTCCACACTATTCCCGAAGTTGATCGAAGTTGAGCGAATACGATAGTGTAGAGGGGCACTTCGCTTCGCCTCGTGCAACTTCGCTTCGCCTCGGGCGACTTCCAGTTGTCGGTTTTTGCGCCCGAGTCAAAGGACTCGAAGTTCGAACACGAAGCGTCTGTCCACACTACTCGGCTCACTTCGGTTCGCGTCAGCCATAGTAAATACGCACGTATTTTTACTATGCGAGGGTACACATTGCAACGGCAGTTGCCACATGAACGTTATCCATTATGCCTATCGTGAGGGGAACGGGGGGAAAGGGCGATTGAGCTCCTCGCGAAGTTGCTCGAGTGTGTGGACACGTACTTCGGACTTCGGTCAACTTCGGAGAGCACTTCGCCTCGTGCAACTTCGCGAATAGTCTGGAGGCTACTTCACGCTTCCCGTCTCTTCTTTCGTTTCCATTACTGCTTCGCAGGAGGTCACCGCTTCCCATGTCCCCTCACTCAAGATTTTGGGTTGAACTAAGGACGGACGCGAGAGATCGCCGCCGCTGATCGCCGCTACGAAGATAAGGCGATGCTTCGCCTAAGCAGGGCTGACCTCCACCGTATCCACCGTGTGCTCCGGGCGATCCACACAATGGTGACATTCGGGCGTGTCCTCCGGCCGAATCTGACACAGGAACCTTCAGAAACAGGTAGGTATGTTTAACTAGACTGAATCAATAATACTTAGGTAATAATTTAGCTGATTGCAGTCCAAGACCTTAATTTGGTATTAAAGTAGGTGTGCTGGCCAAATCGTTGAATTGGTAATTCCATTCCGATTAAAACATCGTCGGCTCTGTCATCTCTGGCCTAGACTAGAGTAAAAATCAAACCTATATCAAGTAAAAAAAAACAGCAGCCTTGGGAACTTACGTTTGTATTAATATAAGTTAGCATCAATGTGATGTGTAGCTTTAACTACCTCACCAACCTACCTCATTAAATATACGCGGTCTTAAAGAGTTTAGTGTTGACTTATGTCATCATCTAAACCTTTAATTCTAACAAATATCAAATCGGTATTTATAACGAATTATAAATAATATTTTGTTGTGGAATCGTAAAGGCCGTTTACGTTTCAGCAATCGATGGGCTACTTGTACCTATACTATCTAAAAAAAATCCCGTAGTGTGGCCCATCGTTAACAAACAAGTTGACCTATAGCTTTATTAATATAGCAATCCAGTGCCGGATTAGCCACGTAGCAAGAGTAGCAAATGCTACGCATCCGCGCATTGGGACCCTTTTTTTTTAGGGATGGGAAATCATCAAATGACTTCTCCCGCTCTGGGCGGAGCGGAAGGGACTGTCAGACTTTTACTGACTAAAACCCATCCATGTTCCTTCATTGCCCTTTGTGTTCCAGAGCCGCGGTATCTCTATCGAATAGTCCCGCGACTCCGGGAGGCGTCGGCCCTTTCGGGCCCCTCTATATGCTGATTCTCTTTGAGGCGCGCTTGGAACACGAACGCGCCGTCGACACGGCTTGTCGTCATAAGATGGACGGACGGCGAACTAGCCCATAGCTCAAAATCATCAATCAATACAACGCTCTAAGTTCATAAAGCTGTAGGAACAAAAAAAAAACAGAAAAAGTCATTCCTAGAGCTTTATGAACTTAGAGCGTTGTATTGATGATTTTGATGATTCTGTAATTCTGTAACTACATATTATGTCTTACAGCTGCGAATAATATTTTAATCAACATACAACCTAGCACTGGCCTGCAAATTGCAAAAAACGTAAGAAAATAAGAATTTCGCGGGCTGATTGGAGCATTCACACACCTTAGCAATTAATTTTAACGGCCAATGCATTTAACAATAAAATTAGCAACGATACTACTAGCAACCCGCCCCGGCTTTGCCCGAGTTAATAGGATTTCTTATGTTTTATATACACACATGCATACGCGTTCATAGGTTGATAAATCTGATCTATCGTTCAAATAAAGTTGTTAAGTATAATTTGCATTTTGAGGGATTTTTCTGACGATGATTAATTAGATACATAATAATTATGATAAAAGTATATATTAAAGCCGTAGTCGCTTAGTAAGCTAACTAATTTGCTTTCGTACAGTTGTTCAACATGTTCGCAAACAAAGTGGTCTTACTGACGGGCGGTAGCGCCGGCATCGGAGCAGTTACTGTCGAGATGTTCGCCAAAGAGAGGGCTTCTGTTGCCATCGTTGGGAGAAATGAAGAAAGATTGAAGCAAGTCGCTAAACGTTGTGAGCAGCATGGAGCCAAGACCCTCATCATCAAAGCCGACATCTCAAAAGAAGAACAAGCGAAGAGAATCGTCGAACAAACAGTAGAGAAGTTCGGGAAACTCGACGTCCTCGTCAACAACGCTGGCATTTTGCAATTCGCAAGTATACTGGAACCCAATCTACTACAGAACTACGACGAGATTATGAACACGAACCTGCGCCCAGTCGTCCACATCACAAACCTTGCAGTCCCACACCTCATAGAAACAAAAGGCAACATCGTAAATATATCTAGTGCTTGGTCTATGTCAGCCAAAGTACCGGGAATGCTGTCTTACAGCCTTTCAAGCGCTGGTATAGATCATTTCACAAGATTTGCTGCTATGGAACTGGCACCTTCTGGCGTGCGAGTGAACTCTGTCAATCCTGGAGCAGTTATAACTACGACGCAGCCGACAGGCGTTCCTATAGAGTTACTCAGAGGTAACGCTGACCCTGCGAGCGTCAAATTATTCGAAAGAACTTTAAAAGCTGATGAAGTTGCTGATATAATCCTGTACCTAGCCAGTGAAAAGGCTAGGAGTGTGACTGGGTCATCTTATGTTATAGATAACGGCTTTTTGCTACAGTAAACCCTTCTATGTATTGCTGATTATCTGTATTGAAATGGCTGTCTTTAAATTGTTATCGACCAGATGCATTGGTGGTTGGAAAATTTCTGATTTTGTTATGTATTTTAAAATGTGTACAAGTAAGATTTTATATACCATAAATAAAAGGTTATTCAGGGAAAAATTGTTTCTTTTTAACCCCCGACCAAAATAAGAAGGGTGTTATAAGTTTTAACGCTATGTGGTGTGTCTGTATGTGTGTCTGTTGCACCGTAGCTCTTAAACGGGTGAACCGATTTGCATGAGGTATTTTTATTTGAAAGATAATTTAATTGAGAAAAAACAATATTCAATATTATACTTAGCTATGATTCAAGAAAAATGGTTCAGCCGTTTGAAGATCATCAAGTGAAAAATTCTTTAGTGGCGTTTTGTGCACTTTTCTTGGGATGAGTTTAAAATGTTAAACTCCCGTGAAGACACGTGACCTGATCGAAAATTCGTAAGATGGATGATTCAAAAATGCACAACGTTAATTTTCAAGTTTTCACTTCTGCCGGCGCTCCAGCTAGTCTATTCTGTAAATAACCATTTCGATATCGACTTCACCTGAGTGACTAAGCTTACAAAGTGAACTTTATTTCACACATCATAAGGTCTTATATTTATACGAATTTGAAACTCACCTCGGATTCCGCTGTCGAGACACGAAAATGTTGTTACAGAATAGCACTGCAGGAGTGCAACCCGTTTTTTTTTTAGTAGGGTTTGCTCTTGACTCTAATCAAGGTCAGAGATGACAGAGACAAAGTCTAAGTAATCTTCGAGCTTACCCAGAATTCAATGTAAACTTCGGGGAAAAGGTGGGGGAGGAGAAGAAACAAAATTTTTAAATTTTCCATCAGAGGTCGAAACCACTATGATAAAAATGTTTGAAAATGTGCAAATAGCGCTCTTATATATCTACCTCACATGCTCTAGTTACCATGCTAAGAACCCCCTTCAGTCGCTGTTGCAAAAAATATATTTACATTTTATTTCTTTCTTATATCTAAAACTATTCCTAATTTCAAGTTGATATGAGTAGTTATTAAGATATCCAGCCGGTCGATTCTGTCGACATCGCACCGTGATCATGTAGGTGGAGTGAACGACAAGTGAGCTATCATGCCGTCTTGTCTGTCATGCAGTCAGTTGAGACTGGTCACTCCTAACCACCATTGGCTTATTTTAATCTTTATATTTAGTTTAAGTTCTTGTAATAAGTTTTATTTTTATTTTGCATTTCATATATTTATTTATTTAGACTTTATGCACAATAGTGGTACATGGGCGGACTTAATGCAACAAGGCATTCTCTACCAGTCAACCTTCGGGTTAAAAAGACTACACTGTGGTAGGTGTACAACAAACAAATAAAAATAAAATATAATTGAGTCTTATCGATACAACAAAGTATACAAATAATATATATATGTATATATACTATAAAATACATATATATTTGCTAAAATAATATACTAATAAATATGATGATTTATAATAATTTCTGATTAAGAGAACTTACAATAATTATGACGAGACCAAACTACGAATGACATGCCTTTAAGTAGTGTTTACGGAGTTTACGCTTAGAGGAAAAGCAGAAGCATGCAGCATGCGGAAGGAGGCATTTTCCTCACATGTAGAAGAAACAAGTACCTACGTATGTAACTAAGATTTTTGTAAAACATCACATGATTTAAAAGAGTGTCCGTGGAGTTTTTTGCACGTTCTTCTCCATAGAGATCTACGCTTTGGAACAGGCAAATAGCTTCCATGTTTTTATTTTGACTGACTGACCTTGACATTTCAAAAATGCCTGTAAATGGTTTATCTAAGTATACTAATATTATAAAGAGGTAAAATTTGTTTGTAAGTTTGTATGTAGGGGTAATCTCAAGAACTACTGGTCCGATTTGAAAAATTATTTCAGTAATAGATAGCCCATGTATCGAGGAAGGATATAGGCATACATATCATCACGCTAAGACTAAAAAGAGCCGAGCATTAATGGAAAATGTGACGCAGACGAAGTTGCGTGGGTCAGCTAGTTTGAAATAAATGCTGTTGAATCTTTGACAGCTCACTTGTCGTTCACTTCGCCTAAGTGTTCACTTCGACATGTTTATAGAATCGCACTGCAAATGTGACAGACGGTAGGTTATGCAATACTGCAAAATCTAATTATGGAATTCTAGGTGTTCCTTCCTAACTATATGGACAGATGTACAGGTAAATAATAATATATTATAGTAACATTATCCTTAATGACAGGAAGTGTTCTACCTATACTTTACCTGACGCAAATCCCTCGTGTTGGTCATGTTAACCATCTGTCATATTTTGAACCACTCATGCGTTACCAAATCCATAATACTCTCGTAAACATACATACTTACAATAAGCTTACAATCAATACTATTTAATGTTGTGTAAGTACCTATTTACATAATACTTTATTTACTTAAGTAGACAGATTTGCATTTAAAAAAAAACGTTAGTGCATTATTATTAAACGGCCTTATCTACTTACAAGTTTTTTCAAAATATTAAACTTATTTACTTGTGTTTTACAAGGTTGTCTAATCTCCAGGAGGCAGCATAGTGCTTGACTAAGGCCTTATGGCCACCCCTACCATCATTACTCATATCGAATGTCTGGAAGACAAACGAGCTTAGTGGAAAATTTTATTTTATTAACATTTTTAAAGGCCTAAGTATATGTACTAAACTAGCACCCACGCGACTTCGTCTGCGTCACATTTTCCATTAATGGTCGGCTTCTTTTAGTCTTAATCCTTCCTCGATACATGGGCTATCTAATACTGAAAGAATTTTTCAAATCGGACCAGTAGTTCCTGAGATACGAACTTACAAACAAATGTTACCTCTTTATAATATTAGTAAAGATGAGCATTTTTAGTACATTTGGCATTAAAAAAAATAAAATTTTGCACTTAGCACGTTTGTTGTCTAGACCATCGATATTATGATACCTACTTAGTACCTACTATCTGGAAATAAAGACAATTAGAATTTTGAATGACTTTAGTTTGCCATGTATTATTACTTCCCAGAATTTGATCCTTATAAGTTACATAATATTTTTTTTTTTTAATAATTAAAATTAGTTACAATACAGTGTTGCTAAATAAATAAATAATTTTAAAACAATAAATATTATTCTTAATTTTACTCTGTATTCATAAATTATAAAAAATAATTTTACAATTCACCAGTTACTTAATTATTAATTTATCACATTAAAGCCACAGTGCTCTTCCTCCTCTCTCCTATTTGATCTATGCTGTGCCCGACAGGGTCCATAATTGTGACTAATATCATTATTTTCTTACAACTGTATACATTATGGTACGCTATAAAGAATTGAGAATACATTTTCGGATAGTGTAATAATACCGTTCGATTCCTGGGTAGGAACAACGATTTTTCAAATATCCAATGATGCAGTTTTGCTTTCCATCAAAATCGGGCTCGAGACTCCTTTCATTATTTTTCGACATTCCTCATCGTTTCATTGGCCCCGAAGAACACTTTAAAAATTCACCCTGTATACGAGTATATAGGATTGGATTTTACGTTAGGTAAGGTTACCCCCTTAGAATAATAACGCATAGAAACCTAGTACGAGTGCAAAAAGTGAGGCAACTAAAACTTAGCCTAATCCATCAAACTTAGCCACCAGGCCGTCAGTACTCAATGTCACGTTCCGTCGAACACAGCTCGCGAGTAAATAATTGAAAATGACAGTTTGTTGCGTGAAAGGATGATAGCACATCAGGAAAACAAAAAAATGTGATAAAATAACATTTCACAAATAAGTACTCACATTCTATGCACTATTTTTACGTAAATCGATAAATAAAACAAAATTCTAATAACCTAACTTGTCATAACACAGTGTTGCTATTTGTGAGGAAAAAATACCCACATTGCTTTCATTCATGTTTTTCATTTTTGTAATTTTAAAATACAATACTTACTGTTAATTCATATCAAACCCGATGTTTTAACATTGTTTATAATTATAACCCATCAAGCATTCTAAACGCATTGAACAATATCTCATTCTTTATGCGATTTATTTCCTTTTATTTTGAAATAAATTGAATTATACCTTCCGAAAAAATATGTCATATTACATGAAAAATCATGTTTACCTTTTCCAGTTCCCAACAACATAAAATACTTGCCTTGATAGCAAAATAGTAATGCGTCTTCCCATATTTTGTGGGTAACGGCTTAGTAATGGTATCACTGAAAGCTATATCTGTGTGCGTTAGAGGAACGTAGACACATTCGGCTCACGCACACAAAGAAAATGAAGTGGACACACGATTTTGCTCGGGTTTTGTTCTAGACGCGGCTTCTATGCGTTATTATTCTAAGGTTACCCCTCAATAAGGATAATATAGTTATTTTGTAAAAGAGCTTATGCCGATTCAGACAGCGTTTGTAAATAGCCTGCGTTCAGGCTATTTACAAACGCTGAAACAAACGTTACTTAAATTCTGGGGAATCACACACATCGTTATGTGTGTGATTCCCCAGAATTTAAGTAACGTTGTAGATATAGTGTCTGTGAGGAGACTCTTGAAACACTTAACTTAAAAATCTTTGAACATTTTACAGGTCTTTGCTATGATGACAATCGATTACTGATGAGAAAGAATATGCAAATATGAAAGACATTTTCCAGCTGAAGATGAAATTAATTTGAAGAAAACAACAAGACCAACAAGGTAGAATAAATAATGATTCAATATTTTACGACATCATGTAAGCACCTCCCTCCAAACATATGCACCTATGTCACGTAAGTTGTAATATTCAAGAATTTCTTCTAAGATAGGTATCGATTGTAGTCGTAGTCAGTAGCCTGTCAGGGTTGCGGAATTTGTTCGAAAGAGTCACCGCGGTCCTAGAACGCAAAGGGCACTAGGAGGAACACTGATGGGTTTTAGTCAGTAGGAGTCTGACACTCCCTTCCGCTCCGCCCAGAGCGGGAGGAGTCATTTGATGATATCTCATTCTTGAAAAGAAAGTCTTAGTCAGTAGTGAGAATCACATCCTCAATTATAGTAGCTACGTTTACATAGTACGACTGTCCATGGGCCTAATCATAATCATTTGCAGGACAGGTCAAGAAGACCATATACCGCGTGTATCTGACATCGACGCACAAACAATTTCCATGGGTCCAGGGCATGATTCTGGACACCCCAGTGTTGGAATTTTTCGTCGGATCTTTTCTATTTTTTTCAAGAGTACTCCAAATAGGTATCAGCTCAGCTGAGCTGATATCTATTTGTGGTTTTATTCAGATAGCTCTTTTTAGTGAAAGTAGTTAATTAATTATTTTTTTATTAAAAATCTCATTGGGTTAGGTCAGAATAACGATTATGAGCAGTCTAAAGTAAAAACACCCTTGAAAAAAATGAAAAAATGAGAAAAAAGCCGACGAAAGATTCTAAGTCTAGGGTGTCCAGAATCATGCCCCGGACCCATGGAAAGCGTTTGTGCGTCGATGTCAGATACACGCGGTAGGTAGATAGACCTTATAGATAGAGGTTGTGGAGGTCTGGTAGGCAGCCGCTCTGCGTAAAATATTGGTATTCAGCTGAATCCGGTTTGACTGGAGCTGACCCCAATTGAGTTGGGAAAAGGCTAGGCAGATGACGATACTAACCTCACAAAACTAATTTGCATCCACACTACGTTAGGCTCCGTTGAAAACCAGCGTCAAGCCAATTCGAGCTGTTCGGGCTTTTGCTGAACTGGACCTGTTTATAGAATAGAATAGAAAACATTTATTTGACACAGACACAACACAACAGTATACTGGTTCCTACATAATCTATGTCTGCAGTGCGATTCTGTAAACATGTCGAAGTGAACACTTAGGCGAGGTGAACGACAAGTGAGCTGTCAAACCATACAAACAAGATGGCATGGCAGCTCACTTGGCGTTCACTCCACCTAAGTGATCACGGTGATATGTCAACAGAATCGACCGGCTGATGTGTGTCAAATAAACATAATTCCTGTCTTTCTTTCAGGTGTCACTCCGAGCGCAGAGGTTGCTTCGTCCGCATTGGTTCTGAGGGTCTGCTCTCTAAGCCCGAAGTCCTTATTTTCGGGCTTAGTTGCGGGCGTATTATACTCCGTATCACCTACGGGCTTACGATTAGTCCCGAACCCGAACTAAGAATAAACACGATTTGATAGTAACAGTCAAATAGTGTTGTCATCCATTCTTAGTAGTTAGGTGATACGGAGTAGAATACGCCCGCAACTAAGCCCCAAACTACGGACTTCGGGCTTAGAGAGTAGCCCGCCTGGTCACGCAGAAGACAGTTGAGACTATAATAATAATCCTTGGACATTTCACACAACGCCATATAGTCCCAAGCTAAGCAACCTAATGCTTGTGTTATGGTAACGAGATGGCTGATAAACTACTTATATACATTTTTTTTTTTGTAAATGCATACATATTATAGATAGAAAAACACCCAGACTCGGAACAAATACTTGTAGGTCGTACAAATATTTGTTCCGTGCGGGAATCGAACCCGCGACATGCTGCGCAGCAGTCAATCGCTCAACTGCGCCAACCGTGTCGTCATTTCCGTGTTTTCATTTTTAGACTGTAGTTTAAGTACCCTGAAAAGTCCGACAAATGCTCCAGTGGCTGTTACAAATGGCAGGCTTCATTTGTAAGCCGAAAAACGTCCAGTGCTGGGCATAAGCTCCTTCAAGCATTGCCTTAGTGGTTGCAGTGGCTGTGCGAAGAAAGGACGAAGGAACAAATCAGGAAGCCCGCCTGATCTCAAACCTTCTCTTTTTTATGGATGGGAAATCAGTCCAAGGATATTAATGTTCTTTGCGTTCCAGGGCCGCGGTGACTCTTTCGAACAATTTCCGCAACCCCGCCAGGGCCTGATCTCAAACCTGGGAACAAACATGAAATATCTTATGTGCTTGTTGCTAATTGTGATCCTGGATGTTGATGATATCGAATGGGTCTTTGAAGACAAAATTATCCAACAAAATGAGTTGATGAAGTTGTTCTGTTAATTTGCGGTAACGAATTTAAGTGGCCTCTTTGTTGCAGATCGTTCAAGATCAACGACTTTCAATCTTCAATCAAGAATTTCATAAGTCTGTTTTATGAATGGAATGCCTCGGTTGTTAAACGAAATAATAAAGAGTTCAAGTGAAAATGTTGCCTTACAGTTATTTTAGATTAGCTAGTTCGTCAGAACTGCCTACAAACTAGTACCAGGCGTTGCGCAGTCGTTGCTACTTATAAAAGGCATGAGTAATAACTCGCGAACGACTGCTGTGGGCCGCCCGCAGCTCGCCCCAGGTTCTTGAACCCTGGCTAGCGCTTTACGTAACCTCCCTCGCCGCCACTGGTTACATAAACCCCTCATTTTCATTTTTATTGCTTCGATGAAAATTTTTCACGCGATGAACGGATGAAAACTTTGAAGTGAACATTGCAAAGATCAATTGTTTGCAGAGATTGCCAGTGAAGTTTGCGAGAATGCATCAAAGTATTCAACTGTTGTTGCAGCGCCGGCTCTGCCCTTGAGTTCCGGTCCTTGAGGTTACCGCACAATGCTGTGTATAATGTGGCGCGTCACGGCAGGTTCGCGTGCTGCCGCGGCCAATCGCGGCGCTCGCACAAGACACACCTCCGCGACGCTCGGACGGATTTAAAATTGGATCGGCTGCGCGCGCAGACGAGTCGGTATCGAGCGGACGTCAGTGTCAGTTGTCAGTTGTCAGTCGCGGACGACGGACGGCGCGTGTTGTGTACGTGTTGTATTTCGCGGAGCTCCGAACATGGCTCTGCTCAGACGGCTAGCGGTGAACGCGCCCCGGAAAGTACGCGCGCTGTCCTCCTCGCCGCCGTCGAGAGACGATCTCGACCTCAACTTCAACAGCCCCAAAGATGCGTTCAAAAGTAAGAAGACGAGCGAACTTGTGCGGGCGTATTTCGTGTACCAAATATGCTCGGTGAACTGGCTGGTCGAGAACAATGATATGGTGAGTAGATCGATACACCTCAGCTGTTAGCTTACGTAAGATCTGCATAGCAATGTTTACTCGCCGGCGACGGTTCAGCTCTAAATTAGCTTCGGTTGGCGTCCTTGCGTCTGTGTTACATGTTGCTGATTGATGAGTGTGTATTTAGATTAACGCGGCGTGATTTCGAGTTCTTTTTTGTTAAGTAAATTTGGGAGTGTCTGGGGAATAGAGATGCCGTGAGCGAGTAACTAGGATAGCATGTGGTCGGGGAGGGCGAAGGGAAGAGTGTTACCTAACCGTGAGAGGAATGAATGGGTGGAAGGAATGGATTTTTGGTGCGTGGTTAGCGCGCATGCGTGCCAGCGGGCCAGGCCCGGCCGCAGCCGGCGGCAGTCGGACGCCGGCGTCGCGTGGCTCGCGACGTTTTCGTCTGTTTAATATCTGACTCGATGTCCTGGATACTTATAGCTAGGTAGGCTGGCCAGCACACGGATGTCGTTACATTTTTTGTTGATGTAGCAATTTTATAGCACAACTTTATAACATATTGGTAACTTGAGCACACAAAAATGTTGTTAGTGGCCTCTGTACTTGACAATATTGAATTCTCGTTGGAATTTCTTGTACCTAGTAGGAAATTTGAGGTAGTATTGCAATATTCGTAATCAAAAACCGGACTTTCCACTAGCAGGTTTCCTTTAATGATTAAGGTAAATCCTGCTTGCACAACTTCTACGTATGCCAATAATATGAAGGTAGTTGTAATGTAACTTAGTAGTTTACCTTTCGTTAAAAAAAATCTCATCTATTTTGAATAAAAAAATTGTTATTAATTGGAAGCATAGACTTATCTGCCTGTTAAATGGTTACTACTATGTATTACCTAATCTTATTTACTTACATAAGTTGTTAATAAGTCTGAATTCAATAATAATATAAAAACACAATTTAATAAATAAGGTTTATAAAAAAAACAAGTACACTTCTTAATAATAAAAATCCATATCTTTTGCATGAATTAGGGAAAAATGTAAAACTATTATGAAATCATATGTTTTTCCTGCTAGCTAAAAACTGCCTAATCAATACTATTATCCAACATGTTACCGCTGTAAATGGGCATCCACACTAAAAAAAAAACGGAAAATAAATTCACATAAATGCGAAATTGGATGAATGAATGTTTGTTACTCAATACTTTTAATTCCAGGAATCCAGGAATATGTTTCCTTGGTATCATTTCCGAGATTCGGGCGAAGCCGTGGGAGTTCTTTATATTTCTTCCAGTGACAAGCGAGACACGTGGGACCCGCTAGGGCCAGTGTCTGCTAGAGTTGCGGAATTTGTTTGAAAGAGTCACCGCTGCCCTGGAACGCAAAGGGCATTAGGAGGAACATGGGAGGGCTTATAGTCAGTAAGAGTTTTTTTAGGGATGGGAAATCATCCAATGACTCCTCCCGCTGTGGGTGGAGCGGGAGGGAGTGTCAGACTTCTACTGACTAAAACCCATCCATGTTCCTTCATTGCCCTATGTGTTCCGGAGCCACGGTATCTCTTTCGAATAATCCCGCGACTCCGGCAGGACGTGGATTCGTCTGTGACAAAATTTGACAAAAGTCGTGGTTGACCACAATGTCACCTCCAATGATTCGAATAGTATCGAATCGTATGATTGATCAAATTTGCTTAATATTTCTTGATTCACAAATTACATAATTTCCGATTCTTCATATGTCTCAGCTTTATTGGTCTAGCAGTCCCAAGCAGGACTATTAAGCCAGGGGTACTGTACAAAATTCCATTATTCACAAATTACATAACTTCCGATATTTCATACGCCGCTCCATTGGTCTCGCGGTAGGACTACCAAGCGAGGGGTCCTGCCCCGTCCTGGGTCCGATTGCCAGGTCTAGCAAAAGTGTTATTGGGTTTTTCAAGTTAGTGATGCCACACCAGTGCTTCGGAAAGCACATTAACCCGTTGATTCTGCACCTGATCTCTCTCGTGTGGGATTATCGTTCCATCGGACTATGAGAGATACTATAATATGTCCCGCGCCAATGGCTAATCTCCGTTGAGTTTAGCCGTCATGGCCGAAATCAGTTAAAGAACAATTGTCATTATTAATTATCTATTTGAACGAGTCTTGATAGGCAACGTGCATGGTGTTAGCTATGTCATTTATTTTTGCATTTTCGAAACTTAAACGTTAAGTATTTTTATAATACTACTGTAATACTTGACTAATAGTTAGTAGACCTTTAAGTTTGTGCACGCTCCGTATAAAAGAACGTTCACGAATCAGACTGCCATCTAGCGTAGCAATTTCGAAGAGAAGTAGTAGAGAAGAGAGAAGAAGTATACTATACTTGACAGTCTTCTGTGTTGCTCCCTTTTCGTTCTTACAAGTCCCTATATATATATATATACAAGGTTGGACAAATTTCGTGATTCGCAAGTGTGTTTAGATCTATATAGATGGGTGCTGACATTGTCTAGCTTGCGGGGTGGAGCTGATCCAATTTATTAGCGTTTCGCATCAACGGATTATCTAGATACGCACCGTTAATTAAATCCATTGTTAGTGGACGTTTGTGTGGTTTCGATCTACGAAAGGAGTGAACTGATTTGCAATAACATGTTTGCTAAAATAGCAATTTTTGTTGCTAAAAAGCTTAATTTGTGTGTGACGGTCGACTGCTGCGCCGCGTGTCGTGAGTTCGATTCCCGCACGGAACTAATATTTGTATGGCCGACAGATAGTTGTTCAGAGTCTGGCTGTTTGTGTGTTTGTCAACGCACCCACGATAAAGGAGAAATTCCCAGTGTGGAGCAACAAAAAAAAATTGTGACCTAAAATTATACATTATGAACCTATACTGTCCCCTTACAGGCCAAAGGCATCTTCCTTCTTTCCATTTTTCTGTTTCTTGCAATCAAACACCAATCCAATCAATCATTTAAAGGATTGATCCATCTCCTGGGAGCCTACTGCGTCTCTGCAACCAGCTTTGATCAAAAAAAGTAGTTGCTATAGTTTCCTAGTTATGACCACTATCTCACCTGATCGTAAGCGATGATGTCATCGATCCATTTTCATCATCATCATCGTCCATAGCCTGACTTCCCCATTGCTGAGCATAAGACTCTCTTTTCTTGTGGCAATCCCCCCGCTCCTGTGACAGCCTCATCCAGGTTCTACCTGCGGTGGCAACAATGTCATTCGTCCATCTCGCCGCCCGGCCGACCAACACTTCTTCTCCCAGTCCTCGGACGCCATTCGATCACTACCTTACTCCACCTATCATCACCGCTGCTTGCCAGGTTTCCTGCCCAGCTCGATTTCCATATCGAAAACCTTCGGATCTCGACGTTTGGAACTCGATCTATTAGACGTATGCCAAGCATGGAACGCTCCATGGTTCTCTGTTGAGAGTTTCACTCTAAGTCTGTACACAGCCGCCTGCGTGAGCGTCCATGTCTCAGCCCCGCTCATCCATTTTAAGCCTAGATAATTAACTTAATGTCCCTAAATAGGTATACAGTGTGTGCAAAAGAAACTCAAAACCTGTAACGTACGTACGTCATAAACGTACGTCATACGTCAAAAGTATTCGTGCTAGGCCCTCTGAACTTATCGATTTTTCAAGTTTTGCGTTGCCTTGTAGGAATATTGTTGCTAGTAATGATCTAAAAATATGTATCTAATCTCGTACATACATACTTTCACTCTCTTCAAAAGGCAAACTTCTCAGAATGACGTTTCCATTCAACACTTACTAATCTAATTATTTGTTAGTTACGACTTTAATTACCATTAACGTAATAACGGTGTGTGAAAAACCCATAAAAATTACATTAAACAGATATTATTTTTAATAGAACGATAAAGCGATAAGCGATGACTTTGGGTTCTACTTGGTTTATGACCGTCGTTATTCATAATATTATCTACATTATATTACAGTATGATTTGATACTCTTCCTCTTCTTTTATTAGATTCGAATAGATATCTGATGCCAGAGCAAATGCTCCCTTCTTCCTTTCCAATCCTCTCTATTTTATGAGAATGAGGGTTTTCTGAAATGACGAAACACCAGTCAGTCCCTAACACCTATCAAATCGCTTGTTTTCTGGCATCTATTAAGTTGACGTCGATGTCACGTTAATGTCTAGTCACTTTTTCAATTAAGAGGTTTTCTCGCCTATGTTGCGCCAACTGGTGGAGTTAATTTTCCTGTAAATCCTCATTCTGTCAAGTTCGTCCCGTCACTCACCTGGATCTTCCGATTTTGTTTTCTATTTACTTGTACGTAGATACAGTCGCAAAGAGTATTCAGAGGGCACCGGTCTTGCCAAGATTTTGAAAATCAGTTAGGCAATAGCTCCATGTAAAATATTAATACTCAGCTGGACTTTAAGTAGCTTTTTCCCAAAGTATGTTGGTATTTGGACAAAGGCTAGGCAGGTTGTTGTATTAACTTATGTATATTCTGCGATGACTGATCTCCAAGTCCTATTTTTGGCCATTGTTCATTTATGTCATTGTCCATCTAATCATTTTATTTATTTTCCATTTCATCCGATCATGTCCATATAATCATTTTACTAGTTGTTGCCCGCGAGCGCACCTTCGAACGTGCAAATCCTGTTTTTTCCCCGTTCTCGTAGGAATTTTACACTCCCAAGGGATCTACATGCCAAATTTTACACTCCCAAGGGATCTACATGCCAAATTTTACACTCCCAAGGGATCTACATGCCAAATTTTACACTCCCAAGGGATCTACATGCCAAATTTTACAATCCCAAGGGATCTACATGCCAAATTTCAGCTTTCTACGACCAATAGCTTCGTCTGTGCGTTGTCTGTCAGTCATTCAGTCGGAGTAACCAAAGAACGGCACGGTTGGCGCAGAGGTTGAGCGATCGACTGCTGCGTCGCGTGTCGTGGGTTCGATTCCCGCACGGAACAAATATTTGTATGGCCTACAGATAGTTGTTCCGGGTCTGGCTGTTTGTGTATGTGACTTTGTATGTTTGTAAACGCACCCACGATACAGGAAAAATTCCTAGTGTGGGGCAACGTTTTTTTTAAGAAAAAAAAATATATATATATGAGGATTGCCTGAAAAAATGTGAGTATCCTAACTCGTGTCAGTACATTGTAAAGCATGATGTAAAGTATGTTTGATAAGCCTTCCGTCATTAACTCTTAGTAATCGGTCATGGCCGCCGTCTTCACATAATCCTGTGTCATAAAACAACTATTCAGTCTTGCGACAGACATCACTAAGCTTTTTATTATATTATAGCCTGCACGACGCTGCTCTGTGATTTCTTGCTTGGAAACATGTTAGATTGTTAGTCTTTATACTTAGAATAATAACGCATAGAAGCCGCGTCTAGAACAAAACCCGAGCAAAATCGTGTGTCCACTTCATTTTCTTTGTGTGCGTGAGCCGAATGTGTCTACGTTCCTCTAACGCACACAGATATAGCTTTCAGTGATACCATTACTAAGCCGTTACCCACAAAATATGGGAAGACGCATTACTATTTTGCTATCAAGGCAAGTATTTTATGTTGTTGGGAACTGGAAAAGGTAAACATGATTTTTCATGTAATATGACATATTTTTTCGGAAGGTATAATTCAATTTATTTCAAAATAAAAGGAAATAAATCGCATAAAGAATGAGATATTGTTCAATGCGTTTAGAATGCTTGATGGGTTATAATTATAAACAATGTTAAAACATCGGGTTTTGATATGAATTAACAGTAAGTATTGTATTTTAAAATTACAAAAATGAAAAACATGAATGAAAGCAATGTGGGTATTTTTTTCCTCACAAATAGCAACACTGTGTTATGACAAGTTAGGTTATTAGAATTTTGTTTTATTTATCGATTTACGTAAAAATAGTGCGTAGAATGTGAGTACTTATTTGTGAAATGTTATTTTATCACATTTTTTTGTTTTCCTGATGTGCTATAACATCCTTTCACGCAACAAACTGTCATTTTCAATTATTTACTCGCGAGCTGTGTTCGATGGAACGTGACATTGAGTACTGACGGCCTGATGGCTAAGTTTGACGGATTAGGCTAAGTTTTAGTTGCCTCACTTTTTGCACTCGTACTAGGTTTCTATGCGTTATTATTCTAAGTCTTTATACTTGTTTATCCTAATTTGGGTGTGTTAGCTCGTTTTGTCATTATGCACCTCTTTAGTTCTTTGGATTTTCAGACAAAGACTTGTCTTAAAATTCAAAGAACTAAAGATCAAAGACATTCTGTTATTATCAAATTCCGACGAAAATGACGTCTCTTCTGACCCGCCATTTTCCGGGAAAAAATTGCGGTATAGGGCGGCCATTTTGGATTGTATCGAAATTCCGCCATTAGCAAGTAGACGTTAAGTGGGTAGGTGTATATTCTTTTTATATAGTAAAGATAAGAAATTCAATGACATCTAATTAAACCGTAGTAGTAAGTCAGAGACAAGTCGTTTTGATGTTTTCTGAATTTGTCCACTTCCACTGCAAAGTAGAACTCAAAGATGATAAGATCTGGGTAAGGGAAGATAATTCAATCAATGAAAGAAAATGTTGACTGGATTTTCCTGAAAAAAATATACATCTACCTTCTTATTTATAAAAATTAATTAACTCAGTCAGTGTAGTTTATTTGTAAATTTTAATATTTTCCTTTAATCAATTATCATCATTATTTTATAAAATAATAATTTGTTAATATGTTTCGTTTGAGAAAACAATAAAAAGAGAATATTCAATATAAAAATGCACGGATTAAGACGTAAAATTCGACATGGAACATTATTCATAAAGATAGCAGATTTACAGTTAAGTTACTTTTCAGTGTTGTCTGATTAAATATTTAAACGTAAACAAGTGTTCAGGGAAGCCGGTTAGATCCGAAACGTAGACATACGACAGACATGGAAACGTAAGGTTATCTTTTATTGCTCATATTTATCGTTATTCGTGGATTTACTTATCTTTTACAGTGATATGTTGCTTGTATTTGCTGAAATCAGAGTTTTGGGAAAAGTTTTGCAAATAAACTTGAAAGTGGCTCATAAAATAATTACCTATTTAATTTACATTATTTTGCCGTCCCTAAATCTTTTGTTAGGTATATTTTTAAAAGTTATAATACTTACAATTAGGTAGATAATAATAAAAAGTATAAAATGTTTTTTTATTATTTGAATTCAATTGTTTGACTATAAATACAATGAGTTGCCTACCGGCAGTGGAAATGTTTTTTGGGACAAAATGAATAGCAAAATTATGAAGCCAATTAAAATTCGCTATCAAAATGTATCCTTATATTGTTTTGTCTATAAATAAAACATAATAGGCCATTGAATTTAGTTGTATTGATTGCGTCATCATCATCACCGTATTAGCAGAAAGTCGTCCACTGCTGAATATATCCCCTTAGGAGGAAATGTGGGCTTGTAGACTTCGTATGTAAAAGTTATATTTCGAGCTTTGGCTCTCGCCTGTTTCCTCCTCCAATATTAAATCGATTCAATAGATATTACACAAGCTGAATAAGAAGGATATAAACTGTGCCTCTATGTTTTTCTCTATTCATTAATAGTTGCCAAACTTGTTCAGTAAGGCTCTTTTGACAGCAGTTTATTGGGACAATTTTGAGCATGTTTTGAGGGTCCTAGTGCTTTTACATTTAATATATCATCAAAAAAGAAAACATAGCGACACAAAATATATTCTTCTTATTCAGTTCATGAAATATCTCTTAAATCTGTCCAATATTGAAGAAGGAAACAGGCGAGAGCCAAACCTCGAATTATGACTATTTACATACAAAGTCTCTCCGCCCGCGTTTCCTCTTAGTGTCGCCACCACAACCGGTCCTGCTAGTCTATTCTGTAAATAACCATTTCGATATCGACTTCACCTGAGTGACTAAGCTTACAAAATGAACTTTATTTCACACATCATAAGGTCTTATATTTATACGAATTTGAAACTCAACTCGGAAAAATGTTGTTACAGAATAGCACTGCTGTGCGTCTCGCATTCATGTCATTTTTGAAAACTAGCTGGCCCGCGTAACTTCGTCTGCTTCACATTATTAATCAATAATATCGCTATTAAAAAATAGGGGATGATGGAAGAAGGTTGAAAATTTAGAGTTTAATGTAAGTATTTTTTAATGCCACATTATAGAAAAAAAAATTGTTCAAAAATTTGAAAAATATGTAAGGGGTGGACAACCCTTATCACTTAGGGTTATGAAAAATAGATAGTAGCCGATTCTCAGACTTACTGAATGTGTACCTACCTATATAAAATTTGGTAAAAATCGGTAAAGCCGTTTCGGAGGAGTAAGGTAACTAACATTGTGATACGAGAGTTTTATATATAAGATGAAAATGCATCCCTATTTCCCTTGGTCATCGCATCACGCGTGTTCACACGTAAACATGCGCGGCTGGGCCGATTTCGCTAATTCTTTTTTGTTGTGTTTGTTACTGTCAGGAGAAGGTTCTTATGAAAGAAAAAAATAAGAAAGTTGCAGTTGACGGGAGCGAAGCCCCGGGGGATAACTAGTGTTACTTAGATAAATATAATTTTCTTTATTTTACACCAAAGAACTGAGGTTTGGAAAAGGATAAGGTAGAGACACAAAATCGTGACTGTCGCAATGCCTATGATCAACAATGGTACAGTACGGGTCAATAATAAAAATAAAGTTAGGAAAAGCTAAGATCAAAACATAAAATACATGGAATATTTCCATGAAAGCGAAATAAAGTACCTGCTTATGTATTAGTATCTATTAATAACATGGGCACACGTAGTTTACGTTGATAAGGTTACTTACCTAATTTTCATAATGGCTTGCGCAAATATTGACGTAGTGAGGTACATAGATAAATTGTTAATTAATTTGATCAAAGTCTCATAGATAGATGCAAAAATAGAATCTTCTTTTTCCTTGGTTTCCCTTAAAATTTTTAAATAACCTTTTTTCGGAAGTAGATAAATCCTACCTCTGATTTAAATCACAGTATAAAATATCAAACTAATCTTTAAGCACTCTTGACGTGGATTGTAAAGATTTCAAGCATTCGAATATTTAAATCAATCTATCTATATAAATAAAAAATGAATCACCGAAATGTATGTACGCGCATAATTTCGTAACGACTAGGCGACTGATCCAAATTAGATAATTCTTTTACAGTACAATTTATTCTGTTCGTAACAGCGGGGGACAGCTAGTTTTATATAAAATCTGCAGTGCTATTCTGTAACAACATTTTCGTGTCTCGACAGCGGAATCCGAGGTGAGTTTCAAATTCGTACAAATATAAGACCTTATGATGTGTGAAATAAAGTTCAGTTTGTAAGCTTAGTCACTCAGGTGAAGTCGATATCGAAGTGGTTATTTACAGAATAGACTGGCAGGAGGGCATTTATTAGATATCCGCCAAATACTAAAATAATGACTGCTGGTGAAGAGACTAAGGATTGTAATAGTTAAGTAATGTATAGGTAGATATCACGATGTGCGCACGTGAAATATGCGTGAAACAATTTGCTAATGATACAATAACCTCAGAAAACCAGGAAAATACAAGGTTTAACAGACGAGTATAATTTTATTAAAATGATAAAATAAGTAAGCGCAACTGTTACAGAAATACCAGTCTACAGGGATAATAAACTATATAATTGGGTAATAAAGGATTGGATATTTTGTAAAATTAAATTAATCACACAAAAATATGTTTACCTCCTGAATGTATTGTCTTATCTACCTAATGGCTTCAGGTTTCAATTTACCTTTTAAATATGTTTCCTATTGATGATGCAGACATCAGGAAAAACCAATAAGTTTTACTTTTATGTCATTGCTGAAAAACAAAGACTCATCTTTTTGGTGATACATTATTGTATTTAATTTCTATCCTATTCTGTTTGTCTTTCTAGTAAGTTTTCTATCTCTGCACAACCACCAAAATGCCTAAAACAACGCCTCTGTACCTTGAGTTTTAATAAATAGAGTGACTTTAAAACTTTTAATTTAAGGTAAATATAAACTTCATACGGAACATAACTATTTTAATCAATTCTTCTTACTAATCATAGCTCGATTCAGCAAAAGCCTTCCACCAGATTCCCAAAACCGTAGCCTTTGCTTACCTTGATGACACGATAGGCTTCTTTTTGAGTTTTTTTTCTCTCTCTAATACAAAGTATAGTTTAACTAGAATCCCATCGTCTTTAACTGGCATAAGACCGCGACCTCGCTTGCGTCAAACATGTTTACAGTTCAGTTGGTTATTGTTACTATAAAAGCACCGTTAAAATACGTTCATTGCGTCTCGAGCGCTGGCCAAGTTGCAAATTTCAAAAGCGAAAGATTTAGGACTTACTTGTAGACTTTTATCTGTATGTAGATCGTTTGGTACTGATATTCGCGAATATGTACGTAGATCTTGTGGTAGGTACTGACTGATATTTGGGAAATTTTGTCGTCACTGTTCGTGACACCCATTGCACAACTGAAGATAGGAATCTGGAGTGACACAAGCATGATAATGGATGTGACAGAGAATGTTATCTTAAAGAAGCAGCTGTGGTCTCCATCAGTAAAAAGTGACTCTTAGAAAACGAAGAGGACGTACCATAGCTAACAGAAGAATGCATTTGCAAATGCCAGGAAAACATCAAATTAACAAAGGTGCTTCTTTGAATAGTGCAAAGATAAGTCCTTATAACGAATATCAAAAGTTTAATATTTATCTAGGTTTGTAATTCTGTTACCACAAGGAAAAACCTAGACTGAATAAGATTGTACCAAGCTATGTTGGTATGAGACCGCAATCACTTAAAGGTGTATATAAAAAAACATGTCGTTTCAAAATCGCGTGAGCGCAGTACGATACGATAATTGTGCGAATTGGACGCACCCATGCTTTGCGGTGAATTGCTTTGCATGCCAACTGTGCTAAACAAATCTGTTTAAAGAACTGCTAACATTATGTAAAAATCAACTCTTACTGAATGCAAAATCGTAGCACTGCTCGCTTTACCTACTTCAGTTTATTTATTTATTTAATTTGGATCTCCAACGAATACACCTTACTTGCTATATTATTATAGGGTAATAGTACAAAAAACCATGTGCCTCCTCAATTATAGGAGACCACATCAAGCAATAGAGTAAGACCAAACTATACCTAACTTAGACAATTTAAATGTACATAGCAGTCAAAGTTATGTTATTATTTAACGTTTTTTAACTAACTATTATATATATTTTTTATATTTATAGATTTAATAACAATTATTCCATAGGCACTATCTCTAGAATAATTATCATTAATTTGGTAATTTGAATTAAAAGACATTTTATTCATTATCAGCTCCTCTAGTAGTTTGCTACTTATATCCATAGCCTAAAGTTGCTTTCAGACTACGCTATAATATATAGCATAGAGTATATATAGCTCATAGCACAACAATATCGTGCACGATACATTGTCAATATCATATAGTACAGTACAGTATAAACGTGTCCATAATATGCGTATGTGTATGCGCGATATTGGTGTGCTATGAGCTATAATTATACTCTATGCTATTATATTATAGCGTAGTCTGAAAGCAGCTTTACTATGCCTTGTATTTAATATATTCCATTGCTCTACTAAGACTGTTCCCTATTTTTTACTGTTCCTATAAATTTTGAATCTGCATTTTCGAATCCATCTTTTGTTCAGAGGATTTTCAAATATTTAACGTCGTCTGTCTGACTATATGTGTGCATCAAATGTGTTGTGTCCCCATGATGACTGTAAAGAATGGAAAACCAAGTGTCTTCATTTCAAAGTAACAATAACTTTAATAGTTTCTTTCATTCAGCACATTTTTATGTAGTTGCTTTATGTCATGATGATTTATTTATTTATTTATTTAACAATTTATGTACACACACGTAAATGTAAAAAAAAGGAAACAGAAAAGTAGGTACAAAGGTGATGCTTATTGCTTGGTGATGATCATCCTATCATTGCCATGATTATGGGTAATTACATCGTTCCGTTCACTGGTTTGCGCTAATTCGCTTAAAATTACTTGGGTTTTTGTATTCTGCTGGCAGTTGAAATCCTCATTGTTATGTCAAACTAATTTGAGAGCTGCAAGAGTAATTTTTGAGCTCCTTCTTGTAGGAGAGTTCATCATCTGCCTAGCCTTTTCCCAAGTATATTGGAGTCGACTTCCAGTTAAACCGGATTCAGCTGAATACCTGTGTTTTACGTGGAGCGTCTGCCTACCAGACCTCCACAATCCATTAACTGGGTAACACGGTACTTCTTGGAAAGACTGGAGTCAGATTTACTGGCTTCTGATAATTCGTAGCGACTGCCAAAGATCTGCAAATGATAGCCGGGACCAACGGAGGAAACTCGGTATGTTAAGATGGTTACCCATCCACAGACTAACCTTGGCAAGCGTTGCATAACCGTAAAGATCGACCCGTGCGGCTGTTAATATTTAAACACGAGCTCTTAATTATCTAATATTGGATTACTTAATTGTCTTGTTACTAAGTATCCAGTTTAATGTTGATACAAGCGAAAAACTATAAAATATAAATGGCTGACAAGCGACACTATCATATTGCAAATCCCACAAAATAAGACGTGTCTGTCGAACACAAATCCAGTTCTAACTTGTTCTGCAAGATATTTGCCATGTGCTAGCAGAAAAAAACCAGATGTGTTATTCAGATTCGTGACCATACACTTGATTTATATTTTTTGGGTTTACCGTGGCTTTATTTCCTTTAGACTTGTTTGCTAGCTGATTAGCTGGTTGACTTGACTGGTTGTCATGTTCTGACAAAAAGGATGAACGAAAACACAAACACATTTCGCTGACATGTCGACTTTGATGGCTCGTAAAAAGTCCTTTCACTGGAAGTGGTAAAAGCAATCGACGTGTACACTGACATAAAAGATCAGACTGCGCTTATAGATACCAACCTTGCTGACTGGCATCTTAAGAATACTACTGTATAAGAAGCTCTCGACGCGAGATAGGAAATTATAAATGAAATATTTGCAAAATGAAATACTTACAAGCTCGAGTAAACAATCATGAAATTATTTTTTAGATACCTTCATCACCGATGAAGTTACAAAGCTTCAAAGATTACATTTGGAAAGAGAAGTCGGTTTTGGACTTTAACGTCAAAGTCCATGACGCCTGTACAGCTGCCATAAAAAAAAACAGTGTTTTCGCCAGAGGGACGAGATATATTTGTTTAAAATAATTATATCTCGTTTGTTTTCCGAGTAATTATGGTTCTATTTTCACTGTAAATGTTATATTTGTGTAGATTACCTAACTCTTTAGATAATAAACATTATTTTCATGCATAAGTATTCCCTATTATGGTCCGTTTTGATCTTCACATCGTAGTCTTCGAAAACCTTGTTAGTGAATTATTACACTATGTCTCCTCTAAGCAATGCCACATCGAACGGTCATTTGCACTTGCTTCCAGAGATGAGTTTCAAGAATATTCCTGCATCGGAAATGCCGAAAACCTTTCCAATGTTCTCTACTCGTGTCTAATCAAACGTTATCAGATCTTTATATATGGCATCCTAATTGACTGGCTGTTAGCACTAGAGCGGTTACGACCGCTCGGCTGGCATCAGCTGGTTGAGCAAAATGGAGTCGTGAATTCGTGACCACATGGTGTCACACGGAATATTTTTCGTCATTCAATGAGATAGTTGGATGTCCTTGTGACCTGTTTGTCTTTTATTTTTTACTTGCTTTTGCCCACGACTTCGTACCTACTTGTATGTCCCGACTTTGCAGCTTCCTACGACAAGTAGTTTTGGCTGTGCGTTGTCTGTCAGTCATTCACTCGGTAATGGTAGAATTTTAATATACATATTAGGATAGTTTACCGACCCAGCTCCGCCCATACCGCGTGTATCTGACATCGACGCACAAACGATTTCCATGGGTCCAGAGCATGATTCTGGACAATTGTTGGAATTTTTCGTCGGTTCTTTTCTCATTTTTTTCAAGAGTACCACAAAGAGGTATCAGCTCAGCTGAGCTGATATCTATTTGTGGTTTTATTCAGATTGCTCTTTTTAGTGAATGTAGTTAATTAATATTTTTTTATTAAAAATCTCATAGGGTTAGGTCAGAATAACGATTATGAGCAGTCCAAAGTAAAAAAAAACCCTTGAAAAAAAAATGAGAAAAAAGCCGACGAAAAATTCTAAGTCTAGGGTGTCCAGAATCATGCCCTGGACCCATGGGCGGAGCTGGGTCTTTTTTTTCAACATTTTTTTTCATGCAAACTTCGCCCTGACAATTACGAACACAACTATAAAAGAATTATCTAATTTGGATTAGTCGTGACATAGTTATGCGCCTAAATACATACATTTCGGTGATTCATTTTGATTTATATAGATTTAAACCAAACTAGTTCTATATGTCGTATAAAATTCGAAATAATCTGGGATATTTTGTAGCCAGAAATATTTGGCGGTGTAGACTCATCTTGAGTCATACGTACCTACCACCCATTATGTCTCGAAGGTACATATAATAAAAATATTGACATAACTATCTTCTAATGTAGACATAACATTATTGTAGTAGGTATTTAAAGACGCCACCATTTCTTAAGTTCTACTGCTAATCAAAGACACAAGTCCTTATAACAATGCTTGTGAAATGAATATGAGATGTAAAGTTAATCTTCTAAACTACCTAATGTTATTAAAACGTTGCAATGTTTTAATAACATTAGTTTAGAAATTTAAAATAACTTTCCATGTAGAAATAAACTCTTTGTTATCCTGACCTTACTGTGTTGGGCGTAAAGAATGTTGATAGTTAAAGTTAGCATTTTTGTTAAAAAAAATAAGCTACATACCGCGTGTATCTGACATCGACGCACAAACGATTTCCATGGGTCCGGGGCATGATTCTGGACACCCTAGACTTAGAATTTTTCGTCGGCTTTTTTCTCATTTTTTTATTTTTTTCAAGGATTTTTTTACTTTAGACTGCTCATAATCGTTATTCTGACCTAACCCAATGAGATTTTTAATAAAAAAATTATTAATTAACTACTTTCACTAAAAAGAACAATCTGAATAAAGCCACAAATAGATATCAGCTCAGCTGAGCTGATACTTTGTGGTGCTCTTGAAAAAAATGAGAAAAAAACCGACGAAAAATTCCAACACTGGGGTGTCCAGAATCATGCCCTGGACCCATGGAAATCGTTTGTGCGTCGATGTCAGATACACGCGGTATTTAATGAAAGAAAAAGAATAATAAAAAATCTTACAATGCAAATGTATAAGATGGGGCTCGAAATATAGACTTATGTAACAGGAACGACTCTGTCAATGAACTTCACATTCACAATATAAACCCTGAAACTGGTTTGCGAACGGAGGAAGAATGTTAACCATCTTGGACCATCACTGGCAATCGATTTCAGAACGTATTGTACTCATTCATAAAGTAGAAATTGAACTGTACTACAATTTTGAAAAACAAGAGGAATGGCATTCGTGATTGCTAAACAAACAGCAGCGTCAAGGTGAATTCAGTCTTACGCTTGAACAATACAGTTCTATTTCGGATGTATTGGGTACAGGGCTGCCACTTGGCGCAAGTAAGTTGCACTGTATTGTAATTTGTTTGATCTACTACTATCGAGTGTTGCCAGTGTAATAATCCTCGTGACCCAGTCTGGTAGCGGTTAGCGACCTCAATAGTTTTGTTCTTAACGTTTTCGCAGTTTTTATTCACGTCAGTCAGTGAGTGAGTTGATACTTGATATATGTATAAATCTAACGGTAGAATCAGCCGGTGTATTTAGTTTTCTACCAACGTACCTACATTTTGGCAATGCAAGCGAATAAAAACGAGTATGTTTTTTTATTCAAATTCGACAAAGAAAATAATCCAAACGAAAGTTTGGCATGGTTTCCCTTTTATTATGTCCATTGGGTGTTTTAAACGAATTATTAAGACTCACTAGATATTAAATAGAAATCTGTTGAATCGAGTAGGTCTCAATAATCCTTTTTCCGGTGTTTCTATATCGATTTGCATATCAGTGCCTTTTTAAAGCTGCGAATATAAATTGAGGCAATTGAATCAAAATGCTAAGCTTCAACGCTAAGAGTACCTCATGGTACTCTTTTGGGGCCGGAGACAATGAACATCGTAATTAAAGAAAAAACTCATAGCACTGGACAGAGATATTCAGTCTATCTAGACTGAATATCTCTGTCCAGTGCTATGAGTGATTAAGTTTATACATTAAGTACCAAGTACTAGTACAAGTACAAGTAATTTAACAATATCGAAAACTTCTCACTGGTCGGCTGTCACAATCACAAGACTCTACGGAAGACAAACACTCTCATTGAAGGAAGTCGTCAAACAATCAAGATAACAAAACATTGAGTGCACCTGTCTGCTTTCCCATGCTGATAGAATCGTTATTTGCGCATTCGTTAGGCAAACAAGTCAAAATAAATACATACATTAGAGGCCGCATGTCGTACAAGAATTTAAGAAGAATATAAGATCTGTGGAAGCTAGAAAGCGGAACCTCCTTGGTCCCGAATTGTGGATAGATTTAAACCGTCCTTTCAGTTTCGAATATTCAGACAGGATGCTGGAGAAAATGAAAATTAATTTCTGACACTAACAATTAAAACATATTCATGACTATGCTTTATCACAGAGCAGGAACACGTAAATATTGAAGACATTTCAAACATCATGCAAACCAGTCTTTTATACCTATCTCGGAAGACAAACCAAGCACATTCCTTGATTTGTACAACAAAAACAGCTGTCAGAAGAAAAAAAAAAACTAGTTTCAACTGCATTCTGTTAAAATATAGTAAGGGAAACGGCTAAATTATGCGCCAAACCGGTTCCTTTTAAGAATAAAGCTGCAGATACTGTTTTGTATGGAAAATTTCTAGTTTTTAAGGATGTTTCTAGTGACGCTTACGCCGTAGCCGGATAGCTGAATTTGATGAAATTAAAAGGTGGCACTGATATGCTGCGTGTGATGAGTAGGTAACTCTTGGTTTTCATTGAATACGACTAGTCTTATTTCCTAGATATATTCTGTTAAGTCTATAGCTACTTCCACAGTATGGCAAATGCCTCCCCCAAGTGATAGTTCTATGGAGACTTGCTCAGAATCCTATGTGATATTATATCGCTTCCTAATTATTAGAAATTTTTTTGCCGGCTACCTTTTTTTTCTTGAAAACTTTTCTGGATATCACCATTTTGTTTTTAAATTATCATTAAAATACTAATTGTTGTTAATAAAGAACCTAATAATATCAGCTTTTTATTATTTATCTGTCATCCTAAATGCTGCTATTGCTTTAGTTTTTAAAACTTCAAGAACAAAGTAGAAACCTGTAAAGATCAGAAACAAAACCTATTACGTAAATCCTCTTTGCTATCTCCAATTTATTTGAGTGACCAACCGACTTCTGTCTGTTAGTCAGTTGAATAATCTGTTTATAAATAGTGCAAGGTCATTATGCCGCGCTATGCATTTGCTACAAGTCTATTTTTAGCAGTACTAGAAAAGCACTCTTTGAATTAAACTGAATATATTTGCATAGATCTGTTCGCCTAGGTCACGGTAATGAGCGACATACGTCAGAGAAATGGCAATAGGCTGGCCACTCATTACATCATCATCAATTTTTATTTTATTTTGAATACTATCATGACTAAGCGACCTAGGCCTTCCCCAAGCTTTGCCAATATGGCTGGTCCTATGCTTCTCGTTTCCATCGATTTCCATGTGACAACTTCCATAAGGGGGTTCTCTGCATATGCTCAAGACAATTCCTTTGACTGACTCCTATGTTAGATTTCGATGTTTATTTATTCGTTTATCCTCGCATTGGAACACCATATTACCCCATCTTCTGAATCTGCTTTCTAACATCCTAGCTAAGCCGTCTTTCCAACTGCAAGTATTCGATTGCAAATTCAATAACATTGCCGGGCATATTCGAGCCATTAATCACATATATCGGTAGCCCGCAATGTAATGCAACCTGCAAGCGAACTGGTTGCAGATGTAAACTTGGCCATAAGTAACTTAAGCCGTGTTGTTACCATCTGCACTCTCTTGTGTGTGTAAAAATGTTTATATCCCGCATCGCAACAAACTATCTACAGTTTTCACCCGTTTTGCCAAAAGTCTTCAGCTTCTAAATGCCAATCAAGTTTACTAATTACCGAGATTTTTTAAGATGTTTTTCACCGTTCTCCTTGTTTTGCTCTGCTGCATTTCTTGGCAAGCGTCTTGTTTTAAAATGTGCTGTTCCCGATACTTCGGAACTTTGGTTATGTAACATTATTGTTTTCCCATTGCAATTGATTTTAGTTGTGGTTTCGTTGTTATTCTTGGATTCCTTTCAAGGACTGTCGACAGAATGATGTAAAGAGCCTCAAATGTAAGAAAATAGTTTGTACTTGTTCCCTATTTAATTGTTTAACAGATGATGAACTTGCCCCTTACCAAGTTTTTTGTGGTCAGCGCGTATCGTTCCCTACTTCCATTCTCCCTAAAGAAAAGAGTCATGCCATTCCTTATACAATTCATCCATATTGTCTTTGGCTTCGCTCTTCTTTTTCAACCGTCCGCTTTTATATTCATAACTCTTTCAGTTACTTGCGTCTCATATGTTTAAAATAGTTATGTTAAAATTGCTTTGGTTTCACCTTACTAATCTCTTCTGAATTAAATTCAAAGGTTAATTCTGTAGCCTTATTTTCTTTGCTTCTGCAAAAATTTTCTCCATAAACGTTTCAAGTCTTAAATAAAACTGAAAGCGACAGAGCACGAGTTGTTCACAGTGCTGTGAACAACATCATACAGATGTGTGAGATTTTCTGCTTTTCTAAAGAAACTTGGAACGTATACGTTACGTATTTATTACACGTGGGCTTTGGACATTTTCTCACAGAATTAGAACGTTAAGTGGAGCGGTTTCTACGTAACAAGGTCTGCTGAAGTTTTATAGAGTATTTGCGGTTTAGTGGTAATAACTCGTTAGTGGTTACATTTATGTTTATTTCTTCGTTTGATTGGCTATTTAGATGAAGAGTTATCAGGAAGTTAATTAAAAAATTCTTCTTTCTTTTTTGTATAAATTTTAAATTAAAAGTAGTTTTGTCCTTATTTTGTTGGTGAAATATGACTAGTAGACTACGAAGGCAGATGAGTATCTCCTGGTAGAGAAATACTCCTGGTCTTTGAGGAATACTAGCTTTTTTCGGAAAGCTCTTCCTTACATGAAGGGTCCGGGGCAAAACAAGGGATGTCACAAAAACCAGTTTTTGTGTAATTTACTTTTTAAGTTTTCTAAGTGAATGGACTTTCTTTTACGTATCTAATCTTAGATATACTTATAGGATCTCAAGTTTACCCTACTGATATCTTTAGGTATAAAGAAGCTTTGGTAATTGTTTAAGTCATTAAATAAATAAAAGTCAAATAAATTATGTGGTAGTCCTTGTTTTTCCCCTGTACCCTTCACATGTTAAAAGCAGTGTTTCGTAAAACCTCGTCTATCGTTTGTAAACGATCGTTGCGTATTCATTCATATCTTACCGTGACGTCAAAATGTAAACATCATGAATTCATAACGTTATATCGATGTGACGTCATCATGATATTATGTTTGATTACAGTATTGCAGCGGCAGCGATACCGACATACCTATGATGTATCTCATCTCTTTTAATAATTGGGGATAGAACATTTTTGTAGGTACTGTGTGGGCGTATTGAGCGATATAATTACTGCAATTTTGGACTTCTATCTGGAGTCTCATTTTATTGAAAAACTGTCTAATAAAATAAAAGAACCCTAAAAACATAACTTCTCCTTTTTTGAGGCAGTCGTGTAATAAAAAGCCATTTATTTTCTTCAAACTGTACATTATCTTATTACTTACGGACTAGAGATAGATGCACTGTTAGAACTACACTGTAGAACGGCCCACAAGCTGGGAAGATGAAGTGAGACAAAGGGCTGACCCGTTGTGGCTTGTGGATCAAAGTGGCACAAGAGAGAGAAACATGGGCATCTTTGGAGGAGGTTAATTAAAATTATTGATGACAAACATGGAAAAAGAATATAAGTGTAATTTTAAATTTGACAGTCGCGACTGTCAAATTTAAAATTTGACCCGAAAGCCTTTTGTAAAATTTAAAATTTTAAAAAAGGCTACTCGTCGTCGGGTAGTTAGAAGCCCGAAAGCCTTTTTTTGGGACAAGCCCGCCACACATTCCCAACCACTGCAACTCCTGAAAGCCAGAATCAACAGTGGCGACCACCAGAAAAACGCCGAGCCAATGAAGCCCGACGAGTCCTGGAGAAACGATTCAACTGTCTTGGATCCATCGACTAATTTAATCAGAAAAAAGTACCTATGAAAAAAGTAATTTTCACAGCCCGAGCTAGGTATATCGTGTGTTAATTAGGCAATAGGCATGTGGAGGTCCGAGAGACTGACGCTCTATGCAAAATTCAGGTACCTATCCAATTGCATCCGGCTGTATTGGAATTTGACCTTAACATAGTTGGGAAAAGGCTTAAATTACGTTAATTTTGTGTAACTCATATACATGTCATAGTATCATATGGTAACTGTTATAGTACTATTATGAAGAACTCGCTGATGACCCGTGCCAACTTCGTTGAGCAGTAAACACCGTTTTTTCTCTCTTTTTCTTTCTCTTGCTTTGCAAATCCGACTACCACGAAAAAGTCTTTTATTTTTTCGGGTTAATATATAGCCTACTAGCTGACCCGCGCCACTTCGTTTGCGTCACATTTTCCATTAATGCTCCGCTCCTATTTGTCTTAGCGTAATGATATGTAGCCTATAACCTTCCTCGATAAATGGGCTATCTAACACTGAAAGAATTTTTCAAATCCGACCAGTACGGTAGTTCCTGAGATTACCCCCTACATACAAACTTACAAACAAATTTTACCTCTTTATAATATTAGTATAGAAGTATAGATGACACTCACAGATAACGTGGCTTGCTATTGATAAAAGAATTTTCAAAATCGGTTCAGTAGATTCAGAGATACAACCTCACGAACTCACAAACTCTTACTCTTTATACGAGAAATATTAGTATAGAAGTAAAGATAACCTACCTACACTGAATTTCAAATAATTTTCATCAATTACCTTCTCAGTTCTCAAAGGCGTTTCTTTTGCAATCTCGGGTTGACCTCGTGGCTTGACCCAATTCTTCACGCTGCTTCACCTTTTGTTCGCAATTTTGCCCATTAATCCAATTAGGTGTCAACTTATCTGTGTAGGTTATATTACAGAGAGGAAAATTGTGAAGGGTCCGGAGGGGTCGTAAAAATTGGTAGCTTAAATATTTAGTAAATATAGGTACTATTTCTTCTTCAGGGCTCGCTTCAATTTTACACCGTGTATCAAGTTTGTTTAAAAGAATGCTGTTGTTAAACGACTTTAAAAAAAGGATGAGGTTCTCCTTTTTGGCCTCGCACAGATTAATTAGTGTTAGCGTTTAGGATTTTTCTATCTGTCAACATATATATATATATATATTTTTATAGTTAGTTTTTGTACTTACTGTACTTTATGACTGTATTGTGCGAGTCCCAAATAAAAACATTTCTTTCTTTCTTTCTTTCAATTCGGTTGTATTTTTAACCGAATTCCCAAAGAGGAGGAGGTGCTCAATTCGGTTGTATTTTTTTTTTAATGTTTTTTGCCTCATAACTCCGTCATTTATGATCGATTCGAAACGCCTAAACCAACGTAACATAACACTAAAAATTGAAAAATAAAAGCTTTTTTTACAAAAAATACCTACAACTGAGTTCCAAATAAAAACAACACTTAGTACAAAGTGTACAATATAACAACCAAAAACACCGACTTCCGAAATTGACTTCGGTTGTATTTTTTAACAGACTTCTTTTTTTTAACCGACTTCCCAAAAAGGAGGAGGTTATCAATTCGGTTGTATGTTTTTTTTTTATGTTTGTTACCTCATATCTCCGACAATTATGAACCGATTTGAAAAATTTTTATTTTATCTGAAAGGATATACTTGCAGATTGGTTCCATTTAAATCATATCAAAAATCGGTTACGAACTTTGGATTTTAAATCGAAATAGCTGGAATTTGACTATTTAGATGATTCTTTGATAATCGAAATTGCGTATTTTGCTTTTCTGCGATTTTGCAGTGGTGTTGTTAGGTGTGGGGTACCACTAAAAACTGAATAATAAAAACTTTTTACAAAAAAAAATACAACCGACTTTCAAAAAAAATCACTACAAAGTAAAAAATAACTTTTATTTCGGAAGTCGGTGTCAAAATACGAAGAAACTAACAAAAACACCGACTTCCGAAATAAAAGTTATTTTTTACTTTGTAGTGATTTTTTTTGGAAGTCGGTTGTATTTTTTTGTAAAAAGTTTTTTTCTTTTATGTATGTACACCGATTATTCCGAGATTTCTGATCCGATAGGCTAGTTTCCATCATCCAGAAATTGCAAATCTATTTAGTCCGTCAGTTAGAGTATTGAAAAATATAAATGGACACGTCTTTTTTGTTTTTGTGAATCAATGAATATTGACAAAGATAAAACGCATCAAAACTCGGGAGCGGGGGCTCGTGTCGTGACGTCACTACCCGCTAAAACTTAGGCCACGGCGTGACGTATTGAGAATTTTAAAAGCGTCGTAACTTCGTCAATTTTGGTTCCCGTAACAAAAGAAAAAATACGGGTCTAAAATTTTTTAATTAGATTTTTTTTCAGTAAACAAGCCTATTTCTGTGATTCTTTTTTAGTTCGATGCGGTATACTTGCCATTTTGTCTCGTAAAAAAAACAATTTTGCTCAGTACTTTTTATTTTAAGATTGTTTTTACTTATTTCAATTTTTGTAATAAAGTTTTTTATTAGTTAATTCTTAAGCTACATCACAGGCACATAAGTAGGTAATCCCTTGCGGAAATCATCATAAGGAAAATTATTTATTTATAAAGATTTATTATTAATTAGGTACCTCTTTATTCTTTAATTAACACCATATTTGGCTTCCTTCAATAGATCGGAGTCATCATTCAGCATGTTTGTAATTAGCTATTAGGTATTCCTACCTTTAAGGTAAAAGGTATCTAACTAGTTATGTACAGTCAAGTATTAGACCACATAACATGATTTGCGTCAGTACCTATTATTTTTCATTGGGTTTTTTGTTTGCCATTGTGGTGAGACTTGAGAAAATTGGCCAGCAGACAGACGTCCATGGCCAGGATGCTTCGGATATTAGTTAGGTACCTACAGAAAGTCAAAACCTACCTACCTCGTTAGTGTTAAATTACAAGGTAGTAATAAGTACTGTTTAAATATAAAAAAATAATAAAGAAAAACGGAAATTAGCCTAATATCTATAACTAGCTGACCCGCGCAACTTCGTCTGCGTCACATTTTCCATTAATATTATTGCTCAGCTCCTATTTGTCTTAGCGTGCTGATAGGTATATAGCCTAAAGCCTTCCTCGTTAAATGGGCTACATACTACTGAAATAATTTTTCAAATCGGACCAATAGTTCCTTTTTTTCCGGCTGAAAATGCATTACGCATACCCTCCCACTGGGGGGAGTGGGGGGGGTAAGTGGGACTCCCCGGGCAAGCCCGGTATACCCACTAAAACAACCCAGCACCGAAATTTTCTTCGTCTTAGTGGGGTGGACTGGGAGATCGGCGTAGCCTTTGCGTCCAGTCCAGGAGTCCAATAGTTCCTGAGATAAGCGCGTTCAACCAAACAAACAAATTTTTCTGCTTTATAATATTAGTATAGATGGGAGATTAGGTAAGGGCGGATTTCATCAATCTGAAATTGAACGCGATCAATATATGAACCACGCTTACGAGCTGTCAGTGTCATAATTTTCTATGGAATATTGACAGTGACAACTCTTGAACGCAGTTTGATCGCGATCAATTTCATTGGTGAAATCCGCTCTTAGAGGTTTTTTTTTTAAAACGTTGCCCCACACTAGGAATTTCTCCTGTATCGTGGGTGCGTTTACAAACATACAAAGTCACATACACAAACAGCCAGACCCGGAACAACTATCTGTAGGCCATACAAATATTTGTTCCGTGCGGGAATCGAACCCACGACACGCGGCGCAGCAGTCGATCGCTTTACCACTGCGCCAACCGTGCCGTCATTCGGATTATTCGGTGTCGGTAGGTATAGGCACCTAATAATTATGTACATTCATAAAGTGGAATGATACTTATAGATAAAATTCTTCTGTTAGGTACTGGTGAGTGGTGGACAAGATTCAAAGCATTTATTTCAAATAAACCATTTACAGGCACTTTTGAAATGTCAAGGTCGGTCAGTCAAAAACATGAGGCTATTTTCACGTTCCAAAGCGTTTAGCGTAGATCTCTATGGAGAAGAACGTGCAAGAAACTCCACGGACACTCTTTTAAATTATGTGATGTTTTCATGTACAAAAATCTTAGTTAAGTACATGTAACTAAGATCATGTGAGGACAATTGAAAATAAAAATAAAGAAACTTATTAAGTACAAGAACTTTCAAAATAAGCCGGTGGTGGTTGGACATCGTACTTCCGATACTACAGGTCGAAGAAAGCTGAAATTTGGCATTATGTATGTTTCTTGGTGTAGGGGAGCTCAAAGAGAGGATTTCCCGGAATTCCTACGGGAATGAGATATGCTTTTGATTTTTCCCGTTCCCGTAGGAATATCGCGTATGACGTCGCGGTCACAAGCTAGTTAGTTAGGTACCTATCTAAGTATAAAAACAACACCAACAGAAGAAAACTTAGTTACTTAGGTACCTACCAATCCATACGAAAACAGCATACGTAGAAACAGCAATATTGTTTCTGTGTTTTACTCGTATGTTAATAATATTCTGTCGATATTTTTTTCCTTCTATTGATAAAAGTGCCTAAAAATAGAAACAAAATCTATCGGCAGTTTCGATCATTCTTTCATAGCAGTTTAAAAAAAAATCGTTGTAGGGAACTTACTGACTTTTAAGTCATTTTTAAGAAACTTTCTGAAAGGCAACTTTAAAAATATTACACAACAATCTGTCAAATTTCATTTTCATCTTTATTGCTAACGCATTAGGTTCAAGGTTGATTGTGAAAATTTGACAGTGAAGGGTAATGTGATGTGCTTTCTGATTCTGCTAAAGTGGCCTTTTTAGGCCCGAAGTAACATCTATACGAAATCAACCAAGCAATTAACAGTTATGAGATAAGTAAAAAAAATGGTATTGGTCAGAATTCAGAATCAGATTTTTAAACTATATTTTATTAAATGACATAGACATCAACTAATGTTCGCCATTAGAGGGTTGCCCTCAACGTAAAAGTTGCTCATACTTATTCAAAAAGGGAACAGCCGGTTTTTTGCGATATGGTCGCATTCGTGAGTATTTTCATCCATTGCTAATCAATTCAAATTCACTCTGTATAACTGATACCAAGTTAAATACCATGTTTATTTACAGAGTTCTAGGTGGAGCGATGTCTCTTCGACTTTAAAAATGGATTGCTACCATTTGCCAAGAGTACCAAACTATCCATGTCACCTAACACGACAATTGCGGGAAAAAATACGTATTTTTAGTTGAGCTATGCTCCCACGTCCTAGCAACGTAATATTTACTCTAGTAATAATAGTATGACAAATCTTGGCAGAGTTTAAAGTATGAACAGGGTTTTCAATAAAAAAAAACTCGTCAAAAGTCGTATGGCATCTGTAATTCGTGCCAATTTGGAAGCAAAAACTCATGCTCAGTGTAAGTAATCATATTTTTACAATATACAAAAATGCTAGGTCTTTTCAACAAGTCACTTGTTGACGGAACATCTCATATTGATGGACCATCATATCAATTTGAGATCCGATGACGAGTGTTGAAGTCGTATCCATCGATGATGGAGACTTCAATTTAAAACAGGCCTTTTTTACTATTGATAGGCATACGTTTGACTACTGTCTCACCTGATTTTAAGCGATGATGCGGTCTAAGATGGAGCACGCTTGCCTAGAAGTAACCTATTCACTCTTGACTTAAAGACTCCCAGGTTGTAGCTATCAGGAAACACAGACTCAGGCAGGGAATTCCAGTCCTTAGCTGTACGCACTATAAATGTATTCCCAAAACGTTTTGGGCCTTATTGAAATTGAATGGTTATACGATTTACAGCACGAATACAGGCTATTCAGTTACGCTTAGAGATCCTTTTAGGATAACGAAGCAGCTGACCTAAATGGGAACAATAGATCCACACACCTGTTTTAAGACTTCTGCGTTCTGATTGATTCTTTTGAATTCTTTGGTAACCTTTGAAGCTATTCGATAAATTTTTCAATTAAATGAGGCTTGAAGATAGCTTGCAAGACTTGGCTCACCGCTACTAGGAGCAGAACAAGTACAAAGTAGGAGATATTAATGCCAAATCGAAAGAGGGATGGTGCTATTGATCTTGTATCCTTACCATCCCTACCGTGTTGCTATTCCACCAATTCGCACTAAGCGTTTCCGAGCATCTTTCATAAAGCGAACAGCAAAGGAGTGGGACTCTCTGCCTGCGTCTGTGTTTCCGAACGTTTACAACCCTAATCTTTTCAAAGTACGAGTGAACAGGCTACTTCTGGCTACTTAGACTTTGTCTCTGTCATCTCTGACCAAGACTAGAGTCAATCTAGCAAACCCATCTCAAATAAAAATAAAATGTATAGTTGAGTCTCTTTCTTTTCAAACTTCATATAATAGACTCTAACAAGACAATATTGTCACAGTATCAGCTGAGGTTTAATATTAATAGTCTTAGTGTACCGTACAAAAACAAGAAACATTCCACTTTCTAATATTAGTAAAACAAACTACACATATCTACAAGTTCGTACCTACATCAGAAGCCTAACTATCAATCTTGCAGCCTGGAATTTTGTTGACTAAGTACTCCGTAATCCGAGCCACGGTATACAAACAGTGTTGTTTCAAACAACTTGGCTGTTTTAGCGATTTTCACACAATATTCGTTATGTAAGGAACACGTGTTTTAGAAATTAGGTAGGTACCTCATTTCTAAAACACGTGTCCCTTATTGCCAAGGAAAATGTAATGTTGGGGAAACGAACAAAATTGTAATTTTTAGATTTTTGCCAAAGTTGCTAGGCATACCTTACCAGACATTGCATGATCAAATTAAAGGATATGATCTGAGGGCCACTTCTACTAATTTTTTAACAACTTTCGCATTCGCATGTCAATTGCAAACTGTCAAAACAGCCTTAATTTTCATGTGCACCAGATATTTTGTAATGGAGTTTTTTTAAAGTGTTTGATGTATGTGACTGATATTCAGCTGAATCCGGTTTGACTGGAAGCCGACCCCAATATAGTTGGGAAAAGGCTAGGCAGATGATGTTTGATGTATGTGATGTGACAGTATTTAAATAAATAAATAATTTTCACACAGATTGCGATTGAGATGCGAATTTGAAAATTAGTAGAATTGACACCCAGGTATTTATTAGTTCGATACCTTGATCCTTAGGAAAGAAAGAAAAAGTATTTATCGTAACAGCCCATTCGCATTTGCCGGCTCGGCGGCGGGCCCGGATTTTAATCCGGCGTCTCAGCCTGCAGCGCCTCTATCAAATCGGTGTCAGACTAGAGTGAATACTTTCAAATGAAATGCACTGCCACTGCAACATTCGATTAAAATACGGGCCTGACAGCCGGCAAGTGGCGGGAACTTTTTTTTTACATTCGTTGTGCGTACCGCTAAGGAATGGAATTCCCTTCCGGAGTCTGTGTTTCCTGATAGCTACAACCTGGGAGTCTTTAAGTCAAGAGTGAATAGGTTACTTCTAGACAAGCGTGCTTAACCTTAGACCACATCATCGCTTAACATCAGGTGAGATAGCGGTCAAACGTATGTCCATCAATAGTTAAAAAAACTTAAATTACCTTCAATCTATAGTATACTAGATGACCCGCGCAACTTCGTCTGCGTCACATTTTCCGCTCCTAAATAATATTGCAACAAAACATCGAGATGTAAGCTACCCTATCTTTCAAGTTGGATCAAACTGCACACGGTGTGCAAATTTGATTAAAATCGGTTATGTAGTTTAGGAGTCCATCGCGGACAAACAACGTGACACGTGATTTATAAAGATTAAGATTTAAAAGCAGAAACTGGCATCGGTCAACGCACAGCCTAAACAGCTGGTCGTAGAAAGCTAAAATTTGGCATACAAGCTTCCTTACACTCAGTAGGTGTGCAGAATATCCTACGGGGACGGGAAATACGGGATATGCGCGTACACAGTCACGGGCGAAAGTTATAAACAAAAAACTAAAATATCTTTTAGCAAACCTCGCAAAAACTTTGAAGGATGCTTGACGCATTTCAATATTCTACATCCATAATCGAGAAGTTCTCAAGAATAGTTTCCTTCATCAAAATAGAACAAAAAGTTTCTTAGTTTTTTCATAACGTTTGAGGATCAAGTTTTTGCTATGTGACTTTGCGAAGGTCGTATGAAGGATGGCTACAATACTATATCTGCTTAATATATATAAATCACGTGTCACGTTGTTTGTCCGCGATGGGCTCCTAAACTACTTAACCGATTTTAATCAAATTTGCACACCGTGTGCAGTTTGATCCAACTTGAAAGATAGGGTAGCTTACATATCAATTTTTTATTGCAATATTATTTAGGAGCGGAAAATGTGACGCAGACGAAGTTGCTCGGGACATCTATCTAGTCTAGTAGGTACATATATAAAAATCAATGCCACTTTTCGTTGTAATTTTATAACTCAAGAACAGCTGGGCCGATTTCGGTAATTGTTTTTTTGTTTAGTTCGCCTGAATACAGGGAAGGATTAAAAGAAAAAAAAATGAGTAGGTAGGGTAGCCAGTTGACGCGAGTGAAACTGCGGGGGACAGCTAGTGCTATATACATACGTCTAGTAGTATTATATTATCTGTGGCTTAGATGTTCAAAACTATACATCAATACAAAGTAACTGTGTCGGTAAACTCATTTTTATGCTTAGGTATATGGTTGGAATATGAATTAGCGTAGAATATTCTAGATTTACGCAGTTAGGCGCCGTTTACACAAATTCGGGTTCCCGTCCCTGACGGACAGAGATAGGGCAGGAGAGAAATCGGTTAGATAAGATTAGGACGAACTTGATTTATCTCCGTCCCGCTCTCCGTCAGGAACGGGAACCCGGAGGCCGGATGTGTGTGGAAGGCGCTTTACAATCGCCTAATCCAACAAAAACTTCACACAAGCACCTAATGAAAAACATCCTCTCGAACGGAATTCCAAACAAGATTTGGCGTTATTTCAGTACTTATCGGCTTCAACGTCTCAAATAACAATAAATCGTAACTGAAATACTCGTTAAATATGAGTCATTGTTCCGTAGTTCGACTGCTACGACGCTCGAACTCATTATGTGTTCATTGCCAAGGTTGCCGCGAGAGAACCGGCCCCCGCCATCTCCACACCTGTTTAATTTTGCACTTCTATGTGACTTTCACACACACCGTTTCAATTAATCCGCCTAGATTTTTCCCGACTGTATTATGCGTCGCGCAAACGGGCCACCTTCCACCGACCATAGTTACCGGTGGCTGGCGACAGGCTGTTTACATGATTTTTATTAGGTTTTGTATGGAATCGCAGCAGACGTGTAGCGAATGGCGCGACTCTGTATTCGCGACACGCTACCGGTGGTGCAATTCGTGTCTCAATATCCACGACTGGTCGCTGTTAGCGGCCACTCACTATTTTAAAACTTCGACACTCCCCCAAAACGCCCGCCCGTCACCACTTCCTAGTGTTTTAGCTGTGCAACACAACTGTCTGTTACGTTTTAGGAACTAGAATTTTACAATAATTAATATGCAAAGTAATCCAAAAATTCAAAATTCCTTCTAAAATTTACATGACACAAAAATAAATATATACATTATTTATCACTTGTTAGCTACTAGCACTATGACACTAAAACAAAATACACACTTAAGCAAGTGTTGACGTATGTGGATTTAAATAAGTATAAAAAAATGACCTACATAGTCAGACAAATAAATAAAAAAAAAAAGAAAATAAAAGAACAAATAAAATAAAAAATTATATGAACACATATAACCTGTCATAAAACTACTATACTATCTACTTATACACAAGGAACGTGCCACACACACATGCCTCACACCGGTGGCTGTAGTCGGTTTACAAGGAGCCATAGGGTCGTGCAATCCAACCAGATGCAGTTGAGAACCTATATTTCCACACACACAGTCTCGATAGCTGAAATTCTTTGGCCATGTCGCGAGGCGAAATAACGACTCCACAGAGCGCCTGGTGGTACAGGGCAGAGAGGAGGGTAAGAGACCACCGATGAGGTGAACCGATCAGATTAAATCCGCGGTCGGTGACCCTGCTAATGAATGCACCAGACTATCTTCTAAAAGAACTAGATGGAGAGAGATCGTGAGGCGAGTTACAATAATACCGTCGATAGGACAGAACTCACAGAGCGGTGGGTCAAGACTTTATTGCTCAAACATAAAGTATTTAGAAACTCAATCAACAACCGAAGGACACCCATCGATAGAAAAATGCTCATATCTCTTTTTCTCGACATTGCTTGATGCGTAACTAGTGTCCAAGTAATGATAAGATGTTACTTTCATCATCTCTCTTTGCAAAGATATCCTCAGTTGGAAAAATAAGACTACATTGGTTACCTATCTAGAAAGACGCATGTGAAATCATGGCGTAGTGGAGGGGAGGGTCAGACTTTTACTGACTACTACACCACACACATCCGTGTTCAAGTGCTTTTCAGTTCCAGGGTCGCGGTGACTCTATCAAACAAATTCCGCAATCCTGGCAGAAGAGAAATACGCATGGCACAGTATTATCAGCTCCTCTAAATTTTTCCACGTCAGGTCTCTTCTCTGGGATGGAACTTGCCTTTTGTCCATTCGTCAGAGTCAATAACAAAATAGCTTATCTTGATTAATGAGGAAACCCTGTTATCGGAATTGACGTCACAGTGGTATTGAGATCTACTTGTAACTAAGCCTAAAATGCCTTCAATAATGTTTTTATTAATTTCTTATTTCGTAATGTTATTTATAGATCTTTGGCAGTTGCTACGGACTGTCAGAAGCTAGTAAATCTGACTCCAGTCTTGCCAAAAACTACCGTGTTTCCCAGTTAAGGTGTTGTGCAGGTCTGGTAGGCAGCAGCTCTACGTAAAGTACTGGTATTCAGCTAAATCCGGTTTAGCTGGAAGCCGATCCGAGTGTAGTTGGGAAAAGGCTAGGCAGATGATGATTTTGTACTTATCGGAGAGAGAAATACTTTAACTGCATTAAAGACATTGTAGTTGAAACCCATTTTGTTATTGACTTTCGTAGCGTGCTGAAAAGTAGTAAAAGTAAATACAAATGCATGCCATATAAAAGAGGGCTACAACATAACCACATCGAATATAAAGAAAAGGTGCATTGCAGAATATTGAATACCGTGCACCTGCATTATTTGTTGGAGAGCCTATATCCTGCCTACTTAGAAGTAAACATGTTGATAATACTCGTACATATAATTTTAAAGAGAATGCTGATCATTTGAATGTAAGACAATCCTTTCAAAGTAAAGTTTTTTATTGATTACAGCATAGTGGAAGCACCATACCAACTGTAAGAAAGACGTAAAATCTCATGACTTTAAAGTGGCCAAATCACTCTATTCGACTTTTGTAGATTTGCCAGAAGTGCCAATTAGCAATTCAACTAAATCGCGGTAAGATTAAAGTGAAAACTCTAATTTGTATCAGCGCTAAGCGTCTAAACGGGTTCAATGAATCTTAGATTTTAGGCAAATATAAATAGAATCATAAGTCATATGACCAGCAATGTAGCGTGGGAAGATGATCAGTGTTTTTATGCTCATCAGCAAGCCAACTTGTATGGAACCAGTATTTAAACAGCTGACATATAAGTAAAACAAATCCAATTATGCGAACATATGCATTATGTTAATTGTGTAAGGATTATATTTGCTTGCAGCAGTGGTTCGGAAATAGACTTCTTATAACCTTGACAATGAACTGTGCTTGTTTGAAGATCGCGAGTTTATACTCAAAATAGCAGTTTCGGTTTCGTAATATAATGGTAGATTGACGGTTCACTGAACATCGTTTGATCGAAGATCGGTGTCATGCTTGTCAAACGCCTTTGTCAAGTCTAACCAAAAATCTGTTGGTTGGTCCTGTTGTTGTGTATTCCGTCGCTTCAATCACAATTAATTTTAGTGGATTTTCGTATCTTACTGTATCTATCTATACTAATGTTATAAAGCAGAACCATATAAATATAATTATATCTATGGGTTGAACGCACGAATCTCAGGAATAGGCTTGTCCACTGAAAAAATCTAATAAGTCTTAGATTCTATTATCCAATAGTGTTTGACCTGTTTTTTTTCTTTTGTTACACGGTAACCCAAAATTGACAAAGATACCATAAAGCTTTTAAAATTCTCAATACGTCACGCCGTGGTATAATTTTTAGTGCGTTCTGAAGTCACAAGCCCCCGCTTTTATCTTTGTCAATATTAATTGATTCACAAAAACAAAACATACGTATTCATTATTTGAATACTCTTAACTGAAGGACTAAATAGATTTGCAATTTATTGTTGGTGGAAACTAGCCTAATGAAAAATTATTTTGGTGTTGGATAGCCTTTTTTTTTTTTTTTTTTTTTTTTTTTTTAGGGATGGGAAATCATCCAATGACTCCTCCCGCTCTGGGTGTAGCGGGAGGGAGTGTCAGACTTCTACTGACTAAAACCCATCCATGTTCCTTCATTGCCCTTTGTGTTCCGGAGCCACGGTGTCTCTTGCGAATAATCCCGCGACTCCGGTGGTGTTGGATAGCCTACATTTATCGAGGACGGTTAAAAAGGGAAGGCAGTAATAATTGAAAGTGTGTGTCAGAAGACGTTGCGCGGGTCAGCTTGTCTCTAAACTAATTTACCACCAATATTGTACTTCCAGTACATGAAATACAGACATCAGAAACACATTTTCCTGCTTTTAAGTCCATTTACGACTCCAAACTTTTCCATATCATCATTATCACTATATTGGGAAAACAAAAGTAGCCCGTGAAACTTGGCAAAGTATTTATCTACTTTTATACATTAGTCTACAAACAGCTGTAAACATACATACTTGTCAAAGAAAATGCAGGCTTTTATCTACTTTGAACGCTAGAGAAGTAGACAATATTACTGGTACAAAGTAAATGTAGAAGTACCTATACCTAATGGAGTAATTTTATGGTAATTTCTGTTTCTGACATTTTGCAGGCCATTTTCGTATCAAGGGATGATTGGGATCCTTTATGGAGCAATAGTTCAAGTTCATATTTTTTTTTTTTTTTTTTTTTTAATATTGGTAGGCGTACGTTTGACCGCTATCTCACCTGATGTTAAGCGATGATGCGGTTTAAGGTGGAGCACGCTTGCAAAATGTAACCGATAGAAAACCGACAGGCCAGCAAATCGGCGTCGATGCTCAAGACTTTGGAGCTTCGATTCGACGAGCTTATCATCGCCGATGATTGATGAGAGTATTTCAATATTATATGCATGAAAGATGATATGAAAAACATGAAGACTGGAGATTAAGGGTGATCTAGTATGAAAGAAAAAGACGCATTGCAATTATGAGGATGATGAACCCATAATAAGAGTTATTGCGGTAATTATGTCATACATAGTATAGATTTGGGAAATTTCTGAAATAATATGACTGGAGTTCGCATTAAGGCTGATTTTCGCATGCAAGCTTTTCCTGTACCTTTGAAAGCGTTCCGGGGATTCTGTAATGATGCTCATAGACATTGTTAATTGTTTTACTTAATGTTTGTTTTAAAAAAACGTTGCCCCATACTAGGAATTTCTCCTGTATCGTGGGTGCGTGAATAAACATAAAAAGTCATATACATAAACAGCCAAACCCGGGACAACTATCTGTAGGCCATACAAATATTTGTTCCGTGCGGGAATCCAACCCACGACACGCGTCGCTGCAGCCGATCGCTCAACAACTGCGCCAACCACGAAACAAAGTTCTAATTTCCATACTCTTATGTCCTCAGTTAATGAAGCGGATGCGTCAGGTGGTGGGCCAGCGCATCTTCGAGATATTCATGAAGGCCACCTTCTACGGCCAGTTCGTCGCTGGAGAGGACCAGAACACTATCAAACCAACCATCGAGAGGTAAATATATACTTGAGATTGTTTCTATGGTAGTTGCCAGATAAACTTGCAATAAAGTACATTGACCTTTACCTAATATCCATTCGTAAATACCCGAAAGATAAATTATGAACCGGTTTTTTATAACTATATAGAGAACTTACAGGAATACGATAGAAGTCGATTCAGGACAGCTTTATGTCTTTACAAGCTAGGTATTGGCCGCGACTTCGTACGCGCGTATAATTATAATTTCGGGAAATCCTTTATTGCTCCCCAAGGAACCTAAGTGCCAAATATCAGCTTTATATAACGACCAGTAGTTTCAGCTACGCGTTGTCTGTCAATCACTCAGTCACTAGATTTACACAAGTTTATGTTTGATATGAAGAGAGTCAATAAATGTGTTTGGGTCAATGTCTGTTATTGCACATTTATCTGGTGCCTAGCGTAGTCAAAGAATAGTGAAAAAATACTGAATTCATAAGAATTTTAAATTGGGAGCCAAACTATGTTGCTGATAAGTATTACAAACATGCATGTTACAGATGGGTCAAAATATAGCTATTCATTTCATTTGTGGGTAATCTTTAAGGATTTGGAACCAGTAAAAGCATTTGATTACCTGGGTTACTTACACTTACAACGTTCATCTCCTTAGTCAGAGTGAACAGACTCTTTCTGGGTAAGCTCGCCCTATCGTAGACTTTGTCTCTTTTTGGTTCCCGTAACAAAAGAAAAAATACGGGTCAAATATTTTTTGATAATCTAACTGACGGACTTAGATTTTTTCATTAAACAAGCCTATTGAGCTGAATGGTCGTAATATTCGTAGTAACGTATGTACACCACAAACATCATGAGTTTACGAGCTACAATTAGTAATAACGCATAATTAATGACAGCGTTTTATTGTTATTTCACTGCTTGGTAACATTTCATTTTAATTACTGTGAGATTTTATGGAATATTAGTTTTCCCCCTTTTTAATCCTAGTGATTTTACTCGATTGTGAAGGGAACGAAATGTTTCAACATTGTAGAATTTTTTTAAATTTTATTATTTGAGTTGGGTTTGCTCTTGCTTCTATGGTCTATAGATTTTCTTGCTTTAATATTTCTTCAAAAATTAAAGCAGATCGTTTTTTATTGCTTAAGAGGGCGTATTCCGTCCACTAGCGCCGCCAATCGTTTTTTTATTAATTGTGGTAAATTTAAGACACGTCGATAAAAAACGCTCTGTAGTGTTCTGAAGAAATGTATCTATTATTTTTTGACAGCTATTTTTAATACATAACTCATAGCTAAATAGCCAAAACGGCAATTATTGCTAAAAGTGGCCACTTTTAGCAAAAATATTGACTTTGGCAACTATTTATGTTCTAAAGTACAAAACATAACTCTCAAAAAATAATAAATACAGTTCTTTAGAACACTACAGAGCGGTTTTTTATCTACGTGGGCGCTAGTGGACGGAATACACACTCCTAAACCCAATTAGTAGCATCTATAATGAAGTCTCCTTTAAGATGGTTTTGACTTCATTCTTTTTCTTTTTATTAATATATTGGAATTATCTGAATTATTTCCTGCCCCTCACAATATTTAACTTTGTTTGTAAGTACGGTCCACCCTGTCATAGACTTATGGATTAGATTGTCCCTCGTCACATGTACTTCAATAATTCGACTTTACCCTACTTTTCTTACCCTTAACCTTACCCATTCATACCCTTCTTCTCGTGAATTTTTAGATGAGACAGATTGTATATTGATGATATACAAATCTATGAGGCATCGACGCGTTGAGATAACTGTCCAGTTTCTGGTCATTTTGTATAAGCCGTCCATTGAAGGGTTAAATAATATGACCAAGATTGTATTTTACAAAATTCAACTAATATAAATGTTTGTAATATTTCAGATTGCGCTCGTTCGGAGTAAAGTCAATCCTCGATTACTCCGTGGAGGAGGATCTGTCACAGGAGGAGGCCGAGAAGCGAGAAGTGAGGTAAATATTACATAAATTTACTAGCTGACCCGCGCAACTTCACTGACCGTTTGCGTCTCAAAATTTGGTAAAAATTTAGGGTTGTATGTATTCTTTAATGCCACGTTATATTTCTATAATGTGGCATTAAAAATTGACCAAAATTTAAAAAAATGATTGGGTGTGGAAAACCCTTATCACTTAGGGGTATGAAAAATATATAGTAGCCGATTCTCAGACCTACTGAAAATGTATATAAAATTTGGTAAAATCGGTACAGCCGGAGGAGTAAGGTAACTAACATTGTGACACGAGAATTTTATATATAAGATATTTTCCTATTATTTACTGAAGTGAAAAAAATTACGTCTATAATCCCCGAAGGATTGGGTGATAACAGGGGGCTACTCTCTAAGCCCGAAGTCCGTAGTTTCGGGCTTAGTTACCGAGGTGGAGTGAACGACATTTGAGTTGTCATTCCATCTTGTTTGTATGGTTTGACAGCTCACTTCGTGATCACTTCGCCCACGTCTTCACTTCGACATGTTTACAGAATCGACCGCCTGTTGTCCACAGTATCGACCAATCAAAATGACTCCAGAATTGACATCAGAACTGATTTTTTTATGGGCTTTCCGAAACGAGGGGTTAGGTAGAAGAAGTTATAAATTTTACAGGGTGAATACGAAAAATAGTTAAATCAATAGTAATAACGTTACGAAGATTTTTGTGTGCATGGAAATATTTCAAATAATTGGGGTTCCATAGACTTAGTGATTGCGTGACGTGAATTTTTAGACTTCATTAGCATTTTAACTCCATTTTATATTGGAACATACTTTCGACAATTTGAAACGTGTACAAAATTGTTTCTATGCTCATTGGTATGGTAGGTACCTAGTACACATGTAGATGTTTTATAATTGTTAAAAAAAAAAAAACAAAAGAGCCAAGAATGAATATCTACGTAGATAGTTATTTGTATTTTTTGGCTCTTTTACTTTTTTTTTGTAACGGTAAAACTGCTTTCAGACTACGCTATAATATAATAGCATACAGTTATACAGTATAGTATAGCACAACAATATCGCGCACCATACATTGTTATGGTCACGTTCACACTACTATATATGAATTTTTAATTATTTATTTTCTTACATTGTATGTATTAATGGAATAAAAAACAAACCATATACACTTAAAATAGAAAAAAAACTCGTCTAAAATATGGCATCAAAAAAATTCGTCCCCATCGCTATCGACTGGAAGTGAGCCCAAAAGACTGGCTGCATTGCCACGTTGTTTTGCTAGATCTTTAACTATATATTGTTGACAATGTATGGTGCACGATATTGTTGTGCTATGAGATATATACTCTATGCTATATATTATAGCGTAGTCTGAAAGCAGCTTTAACCGCACGTTTTAAAATAAACTCCGTAATTCTGTGACTAATTGACCATTAACGTCAGACAACTCGATTAACTTTGTCTCTATTCTCTATGGAACTAAGTCTATAATGAACACTGATGGAAAATCCTCCTTGTGTACAATGTGTCAAAAGAAGACCTCCACACAAGAATACGATCTCAAAGGGCTTAGTGCGAGTTTCTGAACGTAACCGATCACGTAAACGTCTGCATACATCAAATTGTTTAGAAAAAAAGGCTTTCTGTTATTTTTCACCAGACAGTGCTTTTTCAGTTTAAATTTCAATACAAATTGACGTTTACGCTAACGCGATCGAAACACTTTGAAAAACTCGTGCTAAGGCGTCATCCTAATTGAGACTGACGTTCGTACGAATTAACGATGCGATTTCGTCGCTCGATGATTTGCAAGCTTCAATTAAGAAATAAATAAGAGTACTAAATACAGGTGAATTTTAAAAGTGTGCCTTCTGCGCCAAATCCGAAACTATGAGGTAGGTATGTCGAAAACAATTGAAAGGTGTCTCGAGCTTGATCTTTATTAGCCACACTTTTGGATTGTGAATACTAGGTTGTTTTTTTTTTCATAATTAACCGGTTCGATTTTTGGGTATGTACACAATGACGTATTATATATAGACACGTCATAAACCAACATCGCGGCGCTTAAAAACGGCGAAAATACTAGATAGCTACTAATACGCATGAAGAAAGGGAAATAAAATATGTCACCGTACGGCGGGATGCCTGTTGCTAGAGGGAGATAAATATACATCTTCAGTTACGTCACAGGATAAGTAATAGTGAAATTGACATCAAAACAAACGTAGTGTCGCGCAACAGGTTGGTGCGTAACAAAGCGCGATGTGGCCAATTGGCTTCATTTCATGTTGTCATTTGAGTGCGGACAACGTATCTATCGTTTTATATATCATTGGTATGTACAACGATTTTTCAAAATTCCAAGGATGCTTTTTACTCTTAATCAATTCAGAACATATTTTTGCATAGTGAAATACGCCAACATCGATAGCGAAAGATCACATTATTTTACTAAAACGCATAAAAATGTGCATACTTCGCGTACAATGTGAGTAACACAACAATTTCATCGTATGTCGGTAACGGCCTTTTACGTTGTGACGTGTGGCTCGCAAGCCGCATGGCAACGATTTCAAGGCAAAGATCAAGCGTAGCGTAGGTAATTCGCGAGCTGAGCGATGCAATGATGACTGAGGTCGACGGGGAGAAATGACTCTAAAAACGCGGGTAAAACGGAACTATTTGTTTTTTTGAAGCTAATTAGTGCACCGTAGACAAAGGAATAGACAATATACATGACTGGGGTTACCAGATGAAGAAAAAAGAATTGGATTTTTTTTTGAAAAATCCCGTTTCCTGTAAAATCTGTAATAAAGTAACTGCATTTTTACAACGATTAAACGCAAAGCAGAATTCGGATTTCTACTCGAAATTATAAGTCGATTGATTGTTTTCACTTAGTGTTTTCACCTAAATTGTCGAATTTAAAATCCAGACGGCTTAGAAGTACATCCATATTCCGAACGAACACCTATAGGTACTGTCCGGTTAGTGCCGGTCGTATGGCAATCCTAGGCATGACATAACATAGCGTTGAATTAAAAAATAAATGGACCCAATTTTAATGCTCGACTGGTTTATTAATTTTTTTTTTTTTTGTACTTATTGCTAATTGAATTTAATTGTACTATGTTTTTATTGGTAACTGAAATGTATTGTTATTGCAATTATATTTTCTCTGTTTTTCTACACTATCGCATTGGGTTTCTGTAATGGTAGCTGTATGTATGTCCGTAATAAATAAAATAAATAATAATAAAAAATAACATTTCCTTTGTAACCTCACCTAGTAACATTGATAATTCAATTAAAGCCATCAAACAAATTGAAGTGATCGAGTTAAATAGTTAATGCTGGTCTCATTTTTGGAATATGTAAAATTTTATCTATGACTCATGTTATATTTCTATTACAAGCTTCTACCGGCGACTTCACCCGCACGAAAGTCGAAAATCCCACAGGAAAGTACTTCCGGGATATAAAACACTTTATTCTTTGTCCTAATCAAGGAGATACGTACTTAATACATAGTCTACACATATGTAACATTAATTTAGCCATAAATCATAAAAATAAATCATTTATTTTTTGCGTTGAATGTGGGTACAACAAAATAAGGTGAAGTTGGTTGGTTGGTTGAGGTTGGTTGGAGTTGGTGTACAAACAACCAATCAATCAATCAAACAATCATCATATCAGCCGAAACACGTCCACTGCTGGATAGGCCTCCCCCAAGCGTCGCCAGAACGACTGGTCCTGTGCGTCTCGCATCCACCAGCTACCCTCGACCTTCACCAGGTCATCGGTCCACCTTGTGGGAGGCCTTCCAAGGCTGCGTCTTACGGTACACGGTCACCACTCCAGAACTTTTCGGCTCCATCGACCATCTGTGCTGCAAACAGAATAGCAGATTTTTAATAATGAATCACAAGTACGAATATTCTAACTTTACCCATGCGAAGTTGGCTGTTAGTGACGACCGCGCAGGTCCCATCGCGTAGAAAAGTGTTACGTTCGTAGTTTTTTTTTTTTTGTGTACGTGTTATATTTGAATTTTGAAAAAATGCATGCAATAACAATAACACGATCACAAAGTAACACAACAAACACATACACTACAAGAAAACACAAAATACAAGTCAACCAGTAAGAAAAAACCAGAATAATTAATTAAAACAATAACAACGTTTAACACTTTTCGCACCAACAGTCGTATTGCATTGAGGAAGCGAGGCACAAGTATGCATCAAACGTATACGAGTGACTGAGACTGCATACGCGACGTACCCGCGCATGCGCTTTTCTATGTTTCTTGTCAAATTGACATCGTGCGCAATCGATTGCGACGTACTTCGCATGGGTAAACTTAGATTATTCGTACTGTAAGTATTTTTTTTTTTTTACTTTTTGTGTCCTGCCTATACTGTCCCACTGCTGGGCAAAGGTCTCCCCTATTGTCAAAATAAATTACTATAAGTAATAAATAACCTCGCAGTATTCACTGCACTCTCGAACATAACTAAACTAAAACTCTTGAAATATCTCTTTCCTCATTTCCCGCGTATCAGAGGCAAAGTGGCAAACGCCTCGGCTCGCCTCGTGCGATTATCTTGAAAAACGGTTACCCATCATGGCCGGCTTTGTTGTGATAATGTTCAGCCTTCTGCCACTTTGTCTCGAACTACAAAGTACAAAGATCGACATCACGTTTTTCCAATAAGCATAGTTCTAGTTTCATAATTATTAGTTTAAAAAAGAAAATATTTTTCATATTAGACTTTTTTTCTTATTGCGTGTGATTTTATGTAATTAAACTGTTTAGAACTGGAGAATGTCAGTGTAACTTTTTTATTTATTTAAATCCTGGATTGATTCCTTTGAAATGTCAACTTATTCCATTACCAATCAATCAATCAATCAATCAATCAATCAATCATTTATTTGTAAAACATAGGTAAAGTTACAGACGGTATGGAGTTAAAATATGTGCACTATGTTTTGCCAGTAGATGGCGTACAAAATGAACAAAAAAAAGGCAAATAAAATCAATCTGGCATGTCAATAAATAACATTTACAAATATTATAATAATAGAATCCCTTGCATTTTTTGTTACTTTTTCTTTATACCTATTTTATTAAACCTTTCCCCCTCTTTCAGTGGCAGTTTAACCAGTGAGCGCTTGTCGGAATTACTAAAACAATCAAGCAATTTTCAAGAACTTGTCGTTGCCGGGTTTTTCTTTTTTTTTCTTTTTATCATTGCATTAGTTTTGTGTAGCGTGACGAAAATATCTGCGGACCAAGGTCCTCTTTCATTGAGCCTTGTCACTCGCTGACGGCCGATGGGACGAGGTATTTTTGACATATTATAGCTGTCATTACGTAACTGTCATCGTAACGTCATATGACGTAGACGTTCCATCATGGCCGACCTTCGCGTTTTGTTTTCACGATCGTCTCATTATTTTCTTATTGCATTTTAGTTTGATCATTGTTCTTGTAAATGGTTTCTTTTATGTGAAACATTGTTTGGTAGAACGATTATTGTCGGTTTCACATAGTGTTTTTTTTTACTTTGTAGGTTTTTTGTGTAGGTCATAAACTAAGTAAAATAGAGTAGTTACATTTATTTTGACTTTATTATATTGGTTCTTAGTTTTTTTATCTATCTATCAAGTAGGTAAAGGCATGTAAGGTCTTAGAAATAATGCCTATTTCACGGATAGGTCCTCGTTCCTTTTAACAATACCTACACTGACCATTCGTAGGCCTCAATATCCTTCATGTAATTACAACTAACAGTTACTAAGGCTTCATTCGATTCAGCCGACAAATGAGAACTCACGAATGACGTCAGTCAGTATCTAATTTGTGAACATTTAAACAAATAAAATTGATTTTCTGACGTATTGTATACCCGCGTGGGTTTGGTCTCTCCCTGATAAAGATTTGGTCTTGATTTATTTGCTTGAAGAAGTCGTAAAATCATCTTTAATTCGTGTATTCCCGTGATTTTCGCAAAAAAAGTTAGATTAATAACCGTCCTAAAGGTTCCATCTAACTCTGTATCAGAATTTATAGAAAATGGCTCTGCGATTTAGGCTTGAAAACAAAAAAATAGTAAACTCACTTTCGCTGTTTCGCACTTAAAATTGGGATATAGAAAGAACCATTAAATGGATAGGTATTTGTTTTTAGGGTTTCGTACAGGAAAAGTAACCAACGGATCCCTATCGATTACTAAGCCTCTGCTGTCTGTCCGTCTGTCTGTCAGCGGGCTGTATCTCAAGAACCGTAATAGATAGGCAGTCGAATTTTTCACAGACTGTGTATTTCTTATGCCGCTATAACAACAAATAATAAAAATTAAGGTTTATTTTACGGAACCCAAAAAAACTACCATGTGCGAGTTCGACTCGCATACGGCCGTTTTTTTTTCTAATATCAACATTAGTGTATCTAGAATAATGTAGAAAATGGATTCCATTCAAACACGCGTTGGCGCCGTGTCAATAAAAAATCCACTATTACTAACATTTGCAAACGTGTTCAAAAAGAAAAATACCGTGATCATGACGTAGCAATAACTGATCTTTAAAATTAATGTAAACTATTTCTCACACGTGGATCGTTTCTTTGTGGGTAGTTTTAGATCTTGTTGGGTGTATAAAAAATTTAGATAAAAATGTCGAAGATGAGGCTCTCGAAAATGGCTCTGCGAATTTTTTGAGCAGGTTTTTGACATGGATGTAAATGCCCTCATGTCCCAGTTCTATCTATCATAGAAAAAGTAATTATGGACCTTGGCTAAAGGAATCAGTGTTCAACATAAACACTCCAAAGCAGTCGTACTCAATGACGTATTATATATAGACACGTCATAACCCTACATCGCGGCTCCTAAAAACGGCGAAATTATACTAGATAGCTACTAATACGCATGAAGAAAGGGAAAGAAAATATGTCACCGTACGGCGGGATGCCTGTTGCTAGAGGGAGATAAATTATATACATCTTCAGTTACGTCACAGGATAAGTAATAGTCAAATTGACATCAAAACAAACGTAGGTAGTGTCGCGTGACAGGTTGGTGCGTAACTAAGCGCGATGTGCTTCATTTCATGTTGTCATTTTAGAGTGCGGACAACGTATCTATAGTTTTATATATAATTGGTCGTACTTTGATGTATAATGGCAGAGGCCCTTGAGGCGGTTTAGAAACTCTGACAGTATGGTGTGTGGGGTCATTAGATCCTATTGCCCACGCGATAATAAGTTCTAAATGTAACAGCTAACCTACTAAATCGTGCTGCCAAATACTCTGCAACAATGTAGAAAAAACGACGGAGAAAGCTCAACCGAAAATAACTTTCAATGATCTATTAAGATGACCTAGATCCGTTAAGGCGAGGTTGCAGTACTGTGTGTTTTGACGAACAACAGCGACTGTCCGGCGAGCGAAATAATGCCTAAATTTTGATTGTTTTTTCTTCTTGGCGAAAACTGATAAAGAAATAATACAATATGGTTTCAACATTTACTTCAAAATAAAAAGCTCTATCTATTGATATAACTTTTATATAATTATATTCGTGATAAAATTTAGTGTCATGTTTGATAAAAAAAGTATCGAGCCAATCATTCTAAATCGCGTTTCTATCTTTACGATTTACTTGAGGGTATGTTCAATTTTTATGTAACGATTTTTATTTATTAAAAAACTCATAATTAATTAGATTTTCAGACGTTCAAAAATTTTAAAAAGTACTGCAACCCCGCCTTAAGACTGAGTCGACCATGCAAATTTTAATATGATCTACTTTTTAACGACTTAATTTGTACCGTATGTATAACGGATTTAGGTCGATATTGAGTTGGATGGCATTGAAAAAAGCGTGCCAATAATTTGATAGTGAAAGTGGATTCTTAGGAGTTTATTTTTAAAGGTGTTAGTCATTTGTTTGGAATTATGGGTTAATGAACGAGATGGGATGAGGAGCTAGTGGCTAAATAATAACAGCCGCACAGGTCGATCTTTAAGGTTAAGCAACGCTTGCCGAGGTTGGTCTGTGGATGGGTGACCATCTCAACATACCGAGTTTCCTCCGTGCCTCGGAAAACACGTTCAGCTGTTGGTCCCGGCTGTCATTTGGAGATCTTTGGCAGTCGTTACGGATAGTCAGAAGCCAGAAAATCTGACACCAGTCTTGCTAAGGAGTACCGTGTTACCCAGTTAATGGGTTGTGGAGGTCTGGTAGGCAGTCGCTCCGAATAAAATACTGGTATTCAGCTGAATCCGGTTTGACTGGAAGCCGACCCCAATATAGTTGGGAAAAGACTAGGCAGATGATGATGATGAACGAGATGGGTTGAGTTGGAGATGAAAAGTCATTTAAAGATTGATTGTTACATAATAGGGAAAATACTTACATTTTTTATTTGCAAAATGAAGTATTTATTAGCGCTAGTAAACAATCATGAAATTATTTATTAAATACCGTCATGAGTGATGAAGTTATAAAGCTTCAAAGATTACAATTAGAAAGAGAAGTCCGATATGAACTTTGACGTCAAAGTACTTGACGCCTGTACAGCTGCCATGTAAAACAGCTTGTTTACATATTTTGTTTAAAATATTTGTATATCGTTTGTTTTTCGAGCAATTTTGATTTTATTTTCACTGTAAGTAAGTATTTTTTGTATATTTTAAGACAAACTGTAGGTATAAATACCGATTACTTTTACCGATTACTCCGAGGATTAAAAAAAATGCAAGCCGAATTGAGAACCTCCTCCTTTTTTGGGAGTCGGACAAAACAATAGTTTTGCAGATGAATTAGTATAATGTTGGAAATCTGCTTTTAGTAGGTACCTACTCAGTCGTAGTAAAATATTGAGGTTTACGTCTCCTTTACAACTCGTACACAATATTAACGACCCCGAAGTGTGTGGAACTTAGAATAATAACGCATAGAAGCCGCGTCTAGAACAAAACCCGAGCAAAATCGTGTGTCCACTTCATTTTCTTTGTGTGCGTGAGCCGAATGTGTCTACGTTCCTCTAACGCACACAGATATAGCTTTCAGTGATACCATTACTAAGCCGTTACCCACAAAATATGGGAAGACGCATTACTATTTTGCTATCAAGGCAAGTATTTTATGTTGTTGGGAACTGGAAAAGGTAAACATGATTTTTCATGTAATATGATATATTTTTTCGGAAGGTATAATTCAATTTATTTCAAAATAAAAGGAAATAAATCGCATAAAGAATGAGATATTGTTCAATGCGTTTAGAATGCTTGATGGGTTATAATTATAAACAATGTTAAAACATTGGGTTTGATATGAATTAACAGTAAGTATTGTATTTTAAAATTACAAAAATGAAAAACATGAATGAAAGCAATGTGGGTATTTTTTCCTCACAAATAGCAACACTGTGTTATGACAAGTTAGGTTATTAGAATTTTGTTTTATTTATCGATTTACGTAAAAATAGTGCATAGAATGTGAGTACTTATTTGTGAAATGTTATTTTATCACATTTTTTTGTTTTCCTGATGTGCTATAACATCCTTTCACGCAACAAACTGTCATTTTCAATTATTTACTCGCGAGCTGTGTTCGACGGAACGTGACCTTGAGTACTGACGGCCTGACGGCTAAGTTTGACGGATTAGGCTAAGTTTTAGTTGCCTCACTTGTTGCACTCGTACTAGGTTTCTATGCGTTATTATTCTAAGGTGTGGAATTAATTCCTCTGAGCATGACATGTGTATTTTAAGTGAACAGACTATATACACTGGGTTTTGTGTGTTTCTGTTATAGCAATACATACTTTCAAATTTTTAGGCTATTTAGTGGGATTGATGCTTGGTTTGGAAACGATAAGAACAGTTTATTTCAAGGGAGATACCAAACTTCGTCCGTCCCAAAATACCCTTTACAAGGTTTAAAATAAGAAGATATGTATTTTTTGGGATTAGTCTTAAAATTATAGAATTCACTCCAGATAATCAAATTCTGAATCCAACTTCTCTTGACCAATTTAAAATACCTTCGAGTATTTTTACTAAAATCCCACTTAATGGGATCACAGTCTCATGATTAATGTGTTATTTACTGATCGTTCAAGTACTTACTCTGCTGTGCAAACGAATATATCTTAAGTTTATCAAGCAAAAACAAAATAGACCTCATTCTAAATTAAATTTTGTCTCTTTTTAACCACAATTCTAACCACCCACTCTCAATTTCCAGTGCTTCAATATCAGCATGCGGTGACAAGCAAGAGGAAGGTCAGCTCAAGCAGTACCATGTGGAACAGAGGTTCGCAGACAGGCGGTACAAGGTCACCAGCGCCAGGACATACTTCTACCTCAATGAAGCGTCCTGTGAGAAGAACATGGAAGCCTTCTTGAAGAGTATCGATGCTGTTGCTGGTAAGGACTTCATGTGAAATAATCTAATGAAGGTTGCTTTTGTACTTTACGGAAAGGAGATGTTCCAAAACGTATGGAGCCTGGGCCAGGTTTTTGTACACTATACTAAAAATAGGGAAAAACATTTAAAATACTTCTCTTATTCTCTACTGTTCAATTAATTAAAAATAGCTTTGTTTGCTGGTAAAGCACAATGAATAACACGTAAAATTATAACACAACAAAACCCCGTAATGGCGGTAAGCTGTCATTTTGATTGATTTTCATTCATTTTTTCATTTTGTTTACTGTCATTGTTTTAAATCACAGAGTATCTAAATCGGAGCATGTTGAAAATCGATAAAAGTAATTTATAAACATCAATTAACTACACCAGTAAACATTTATACGAATTTTTCTCCTTTTTTTGAGGTAGTGACATAGACCTGGCCCATTTTGAAACATCTCCTTTTTCTTAAATGGCTTTCCAAAAAACTAATTTAATAAAAGGTGAAGGTTGTAAGAATCAGGTAGAAGCAAACGAACATGTCTATCGGAGTAGCGTACGCAACTCCCAGTACAAGGGGCTTATCACGGGCAAATTTACATACAAACAAACAAATTAACCTCTTGAAAAGAAGATTTTAAAGTAGCTATAGTTTAGGCCAGATAAACGTGGAATAAAGTACATTGACTTTCTCCTAATATCTCTTCGTAGATACTAGAACAATAAATTAAGAACTGTTTTTCATTAATAGAGAACGTAAAGGATCACGATAGAAGTCGATTCAGGACATGTGACATATGTCATTATTTCTGATGTTGATCTTAAAAAAGTCAATAAATGTATGTGGGTCAATGTACCTACTTTATTCCACGTTTATCTGGCGTAAACTATAGCAGTTTAAACACGAACAGATTTTCTTAGTGCAAATTCAAAACCTGTAGTCCTCAAAGTCTAATAACATACGTAATAGCACTATGCAATACCCGCGATGTTTTTCTCGGGCGGACACTACGTTAAATTGATATATCCGCAATGGGTTTGGGTCTTGATTGACCGCATACCAGGGCCCCAATTCTGCTAATTTAAGAATGGCTCAATTGAATATCAATTGGATCTCAGTAGCAGTTTTAACTAAATTTGGTAGTCCGCTACTAATTTAAGACCAATGGTTTTCCATTGACATTCCATTGAACTGCTATTGGAATATTTGCTAGTCTGCTCTTCAATCGTGTTACAATTGTAAATCCATTGTGGACTTTATCGGTATTCTACTCTTATTTGACATTTATATCAATGGACACTCAATTGAATCTGAGTGTCAATTTTACGATTGAAGTACGATTGTGCAACAATAGATAATCTTAGGATTTTTCAAGCCACTCAACGAAAAATATTAAAAAAAATACTGAAAAGATGCTGCGGTTATTGTTACGATGGCGTATTCTAGCATTAGCTAATGCGCAAGATCGCCGTCGGCGTCGTCATCTTTTGGCTCAGCGCCGTAAAAAGCGGGCCTCGATGAGGGCAACGGTGGATGCCGTGGAAGATTTACCCAATGCGGAATTCCGCGTTGGAAAAGTGGAAGTGAGAGCCCTGACAATTATTATAGGCATGGAATGGAAAGGAGAGAGGAGAGAAGCCATTGCTCTCCTGTCTTTTGGACGCAGTCTGACGATATGCTGTTAAGAACCCCGGCGCACTCTTGCCAAAGCCTTTTCGACAGACTGCGCCCTTCTTTGGACCGTGAGCAGCGTCCAAGGGCTAGCTCCTGCTGCCCTTCTAAATACTCTATCAGAGCTTCAATTTGTTGGACGCTCATATTATTAGCCTAAAATATAGAAGAAAACAGTTAATATGCTGTAATATTACAGCGCAGTATACAATACTCATACAATAAAACTTTACAAGAATATACAACCGACTTCCAAAAAAAACACTACACAGTAAAAAATAACTTTAATTTCGGAAGTCGGTGTTTTTGTTAGTTTCTTCGTATTTTGACACCGACTTCCGAAATTAACGTTATTTTTAGTATGTACTGTTTTTTTTTGGAAGTCTGATGTATTTTTTTGTAAAAAGTTTTTTATTGTTCACTTTTTAGTGGTAGGTACCCCACACCTAACAACACCATGCAAAATCGCAGAAAAGCAAAATACGCAATTTCGATTACTTGGATGGCATAAAACCATCATCCAAGTAGACGAATTCCAGCTATTTCGATTTAAAATCCAAAGTTCGTACCTATAAGCCACCGTATTTGAAATAAACTCTTTCTAACATCGTTAAAGTCATGTTTTATCGACAAGGCGATTCATTGCAGACAATTTAGTTCGTAATTGAATCACAGAAATGGATAAATCGTATATTTAAATCAAACCAATAGTTCATTCATTTTCTTGGTAGATTTTGAATGGCAACACCTATAACTGTTCAACTGAGAGTCAATTACAATTACACTACGATTCCATTACGACTCTATTGAGCTTACATACAAGTTTTTGCAGAATACCAAATTTGTTCTAATCGTAATGGAGTCGTGATTGACTCTCAATTGAATATCAATAGCATGTGAGTTAAATAAAATTAGCAGAATTGGGCCCCAGGGCTACATGACCTACAAGGGAGTTCGTTAGCTATAAGAATAGTTTCCCGAGTCTTAATTCTATTGACATCAGGTTGATTAAAATAAACTCTTATTTTCGAGCTAGTGTCATGTCAACTACACTATTGTTTTCGGTGCCAAGATGTCAATATATAATTTGTGATTTATGTATAACCATTTATCATTTAAGTTTGAACGTTATTTTGCATGTTATAAAGTTCAGTTTAAACTGTACTGATTTTTACTTTTTTTTTTCAGGCATCACCAAAAGTACAGGTTTGATGGCAGTCAAACTGACCGCGCTCGGCAGGCCGCAGTTACTTGTAAGTTGTTCATTATATTTCAAAATCGTACGCAAGGTAGCGGTTATGGCTCTCGTGAACTCGTTTCGCACACACATTTGCACTATATTTGCTCCTACGTATATCGATGGCTCTTTAAGAAAGGATGATAAGAGGAGATTCGAGATTGACTAGGAGAATTATTGTTTTCTGCGAAGCAGTAATGCTAGCGAAGGAGGAGGCCGAACGCGTGAGAGAAAGAAACCTCATGCGTCAGGGGCCGCAACAGAAGAGGGCGCCCCGGGCGTCGGGAGTCGCAGGGCGATTCCCGGCCACCGTAGGGTCGGGCCTGCGGACGGCGAACGTTGGGTGGCTCGCTGTCCGATCAGAACCAGGCCCGGTTCAACGGCGCGTTGTGTTCCACGCGTGCCTCAAGGAGATGTCAGCATAGTAGACGGAGCCCGCTAGGGCCAGTGCCTGCCAGGGTTGCGGAATTTGTTCGAAAGAGTCACCGCGGCCCTGGAATGCAAAGGGCATTAGAACGAACACGGATGGGTTTTAGTCAGTAATAGTCTGACGCTTTCTTCCGCTTCGCCCAAAGTAGGAGGAGTCATTTGATGATTTCCCATCCATAAAAAAGGAGGATTATTGTATGTCTCAAGGGAGAAGGCAATGAGCAACCAGATCATTTATATATGATAGTTATCTCAAGAAAGAAAGTGAGGCAGACGTGGGGGTCTCTTTGGCAAGAATGTGACATGGAGGACATATTGCAGATATAGATTTGTATTCCCTTGTTAGAAAAACGTCTGGTGAAAAAAAAAATGCAATGGCAGCAGAACTTATTTGGACTTAATTGCCTTCCTGGCAAAATTGTACCAACTAAAACCAAACTGCCTTCTTTTCATTTAAAAGGGGTTACAGCCTAACTTCCCATATTAAACTTGATCCTTCTACCTTCCAGCTGCAACTGTCAGAAGTTATCATGCGCGCCCGCAACTACATGCAGCAGATCGGCGGCGGCACCGGCAACGTCCTGACGCACCACAAGACCATCGAGGACTTCCAGCGGTACTTCGGCGACCACAGCTCAAAGCCGCAGGTGCAGGAGTTCATGAAGAAGATCACATCGGATAAGGAGGGGTGAGTCAAACTGATTTAAATAGTAATAGGAATAAGTCTCCTGTCCGATTTCGGCTATGATGGTGTGCTAGGACGGAAGTGTTGTATTTCTTGGATTTGGCTGGTAGGACTGAGAGAGAGGTTTGTGAAGTATAATAAGACGTGACCGTTCCGAAGAAGCTATATTTTGACATACTATTTGAACATGACAGATGACAGACAATAACACTACATTATAGATAAAGACTGACACTACAAGCAGTGTTGCCAGACAAATAATATAATGAATTAAATGTTGGGGATGCCAACATACTGCCCATCAGGGACAAAAGTGATGAGAAACAAATGTTACATAGGTATTTATAAACTTATTGAAAAACAACCGAAAACTTAAGGCGTAAGCTAACCTTGAACATGACAGATGACAGACAATAACACTACATGACAGATAAAAGACTGACACTAAAAGCAGTGTTGCCAGACAAAATAATATAATTAATTAAATGTTGGGGATGCCAACATACTGCCCATCAGGGACAAAATGGATGACAAACAAATGTTTCATAGGTATTTATAAACTTATTGAAAAATAACCGAAAACTTAAGGCGTAAGCTAACCTATGAGGTCTTTTAAATTTTGAAATTCAATCCAACCTCAACGGAGATTGGCCATCAGCGCAGGACATAGTGAACAAGATGTTATCCCTTTTCCATCACTCTTATGCTTCCTCCAAACTATTCCGAAGTTGCACGAAGCGAAGTGCTCTCCGAAGTTGACCGAAGTCCGAAGTAGGTGTCCACACACCTCGAGCAACTTCGCGAGGAACTCAGTCGCCCGTTCCCCCCGTTCCCCTCACGATAGGCATAATCGATAACGTTCATGTGGCAACTGCCGTTGCAATGTGTACTCTCGCGTAATAAAAATACGTGCGTATTTACTATGGCTGACGCGAACCGAAGTGAGCCGAAGTGACCCGAGTAGTGTGGACAGACGCTTCGTGTTCGAACTTCGAGTCCTTTGACTCGGGCGCAAAAAACCGACAACAACTGGAAGTCGCCCGAGGCGAAGCGAAGTTACACGAGGCGAAGCGAAGTGCCCCTCCACACTATCGTATTCGCTCAACTTCGGGAGCAGTGTGGAGGCTACTTTATAGTCGGATGGGACTGCACTCCGTTAGTCGTCATACCGCAGAAATCTGACGCAGGACCACGTGCTTTCAAAAGCAAGAGGGTGTTACACCACCTGCCAATAACTTCCAAACTCTTGGCTATCACAGAGAAATTCTAAAGGACCACGGTCCAGGTACGACACGAAGAAGAAGATCGGAAAATTTAATAACACTGATCTGTAAATCGAAAAGAACGATCCGTGTGACAAGAAAAATAAGGTCATAGGCCATTTCCTTCTGCTGCTCTTTTCTAATTAATTTCGTTGTAGGATCCAAGACAGTTGAATCAGTTCTCTCAGACTCGTCGAGCTTTATTGACTCGGCGTTATCCTGTTGTTTACCAGGGGGGGGGGGGGGGGGTGCAGTGCTTCGAATAGTGTGGCGGGCTAGTCGCAAATGAAATGAAGATTTTCACTGCACGATGATCAGACGAAGCTCTTCAAAGCAAATGTTTTTTGAGACACTGTATCTCTTTTCAACAGCTGGTAGAATCGTTTATTCGTTAGGATTTCCAAGAAAGTTTCTGGGACGCCTGAACTTTCTTGGCTAGGAATGGCTTAGTTTTTGTTTGGGATTCTCATAAGTCCTTTTATGAGATGATGTTCGGATACCTCAGTCCCTTCTTTGAGCGCGCTTCCCGACCTAGGGATGGATATGTATCATGCAGCATGACCACCAATCGTGGACATTCTCAATGTACAGTTTTTATCCTCAATCAGTTGTGTCCAGAGATGTTGAGTAAGCGTTGAGAGGTTGTTAGTCGAAAGTGACAAAGTATTTGGTTGTTTCTTGCTGTGCGTCTATAATCCAAGACTATTTTTTTTTAAATTCTGCTTAAACTTTGCATGATATAGAATTTATTTGCCCACGTTACACCAAAACGGTAGTTCTAATAATATTTTTGTACTGTACTTTTTAGTGTTGATACATTTTTTTTTGGATTTCCCAATAGACAGCGGTTTTTTGTATTCAGAGCTATGTTTGATAATTTCAGTGTGGTCCACATATTCCCGTGGGACCGGTCAGTGGCGACACCTTTTAACATTTGTAAGCGCTGTCTCGTAAATGTTGCTAGTTTACTACTATTGACTGAGATTAGAAGTGGCTGGCAGAAATTTGCCTCTCATTCACACAGTGTGAGCAAGAGCAGGACACAAATAATATTTGACAGCTGTCATTTCACCTCAATTACGCTTGACAGTTAACATTTGGCATTTCGCGCGTAAACTATTTTCATCCCGCTCGCGTGACATGTAAGTGAGAGAGATACTAATATCGATAAGCTCAGTCATTTCTAATTCCCTTCTTTCTAGAATTGACTTGTAGTATTTTCCGTGTGATGTGTCGTTCGTTGATGATTGCTATGTTTTATAATGGATATTGGGTTTTATAGGCTAAATAATAACGAACCCCCCTCCTGTCCATAAATAATTCTCAAATCCCTAAAATTTATTATTGTATATGCTAGGTAAAGCTTCACTTACTTTTTTGTGGAAATTAAAAAACAAGATTAACATTAGTATTCCCCGATTTCAGCTAAGCATTCTACCAAATCTCATTTTAATAACTTTCCTATTTAAATGAAAATTCGAGACAGCTATATGCATCGTTATCTACATCCTGCCAAAACTCATAATTGCTGTTATTTTTTTTAAATAACACATATTGAAATAGAAAATATTACATATTAAGATTTTCTATGTCAATCAGGTATAAACATATACTTAGGGAATGGACTGAGCAACACCTTCATAAAATATACCACTTTGAAGAAAGAAATATTGAGACTGTTTAGCGAATCTCTTTTCTGTTGGTCTTCGTGACGTGGTACTGCAAGCATAAGACGTGGCCCACTCGATGTTCTAGAAAAAAAAAAAAAAAAGAAATTTGAAAACCAATTTACAATAATAATTGGCGTAGTAATCGGAGAACATGCTTAAAAATACATTCAGCTAAACATAATAAATATTTTTCTTTCTTTCTTTCTTAAAAATGAGCTTGCTGTCAGACTGAGTGGAGACCAAGGTCACTCAAGGTGGCCCTGAAGCGTATGCATACCAAGTTTCATTAAAATAGGTTCATAAAAATCGAAGAATAAGGACGTGAAAATTTGTATGAAATGCCGACACGCGTAAACCCTCATAAAGGTATATAAAATATCAAACAAAACAGTGACTTTAATGTTGTGTACAACAGATTGCCATGGAGCAGATTTAGGCAAAAACAAGCTGAACATAGAACCTCCTTCCTTATGAAGTCGGTTTAAAAATACAACTACTACAACCAGGCATGAAACAGCTAGGCACGACAAGGCTGCATAATCGCTAAACCTTTTACACTTCTTAAGCGTACAGTTAGAACTTAGATAGGGAAAGCACAGTCCATTCTCTCGTTAAAAAAAATAATTCAGAAGGTCTCACAAATCCACTTCCCTTCCAGAATCGTCCACCTGTTCCCCTGGTCGAACATCCTGGACGAGGACATGAACCTGTCCGACTCCTTCCGAGTTCCTGACCCGAAGTCTGGTCAGATGCGTCGCCTCATCTCCCAGATCTCGCCCAAGGAAGAGGAGATGTTCAGGAATATGCTGCGCCGCCTCAACCACATCATCAAGATCGCCAATGATGCGGACGTCAGAATCATGATCGATGCGGAGCAGACTTACTTCCAGCCTGCCATCTCCAGGATCTGCTTGGAGATGATGAGAAGATATAACAAAGTGAGTGATGGAGAATCTTTTTTGTTTTCATGCGTGCGTTATCATATTGTAACTGAGGATCTCGTGGTTAAATAACAACAGCCGCATGGGTCGACGCTTGCCAAGGTTGGTCTGTGGATGGGTGACCATTTTAACATATCAAGTTTACTCAGAAAGCACGTTAAGCCCTTGGTCCCGGATGTCATTTGTAGAGGTTTGGCAGTCGTTACGGATTGTCAGAAGCCAATAAATCTGATTCCAGTCTTGCCAAGAAATACCGTGTTACCCAGTTAATGGGTTGTGGTGGTCTGGTAGGCAGCCGCTCCACGTAAAACACAGCTGAATCCAGTTTGACTGGAAGCCGACCCCAATATAGTTGGGAGAAGGCTAGGCAGATGATGTAATCATATTGTAACAGTGATTTCCTCATTGTTTTTCATTGCTAGTAGATTTAACATCATTGATGTATAAGTCTATGTGTAAAATAGACAAAGATTTGTATCTCCTGTCTTTGAAATTATAATTTCGTGGTTTCTCGAAAAATAAATGATTAACAAGAAGTTTTACTAAGGTTTGTTACACACGTACCACAACCAAAACATGTAGGCGGACGCTAATTTGTCTGAAAATTAAAAGTTAAATGGCCGACATTTTGCCGCCTGTGACACCGCAACCACGAGTGACACTGCAAACTAGCAGCTAGCCACATTGCAAACACATCAATATTTTGTAGGTTCCACAAGGTAACCGCAAAAAGCAGCAGTGACTTCTTCACTCAAGTAAACAGAACTTGACCACCTTTTATCGCGACGGTGCGGTGTGGTTGTGGGTCTTGTGAAATAAGCCTTACTGTAGTGGCTGGTCTGGTGTTAGTAAACAGCGTTACACCTGCCAAACAACTTACGATGTTGTAACAAGGATTACGACGATTGTCATGTCCATAAACCTGCTATACCATGCACTGAAGGTGGAAGCTCCAGGGTAGCCCGCGAAATTCAAATATTTTTATGTTTTTTTGCAATTTGCCGGTCAAAGTGAAGCTGTATGTGGCACAAAATATGGTTCGCGATCGTAAAGAGTATTTATCTAAAGGATTATAACCATTTGAATCATCAATATAACCCTCTAAGTTCATAGAACTCGATTGAATGTTATTTCGTTAAAAAGTCATTCAATCGAGTTGTATGAACTTAGAGTGGGTATAATTCTTTAGATAAATATGCGTTACGGCCGCGAATCTTATTTTGTTTAACATACAGCTTCCCACTGACCGGCAAATTGCAAAAAAACATGAAAATATTTGAATTTTGCGGGCTACCCTGGCGCTTCCACCTTAATGGTCGGTGCCATCGATTGAAAGGACATCATTCAGCGTGACAGTCGCCAGACTGAACCTGTACTAACTATATCCTTTCTTCCCAGGATAAGTTCCTAGTTTTCAACACGTACCAGACGTATCTGAAGAACACCTACCAGGAGATCCTCACCGACCTGGAACAGGCGCAGCGACAGAACTTCTACTGGGGCGCCAAGCTCGTGCGCGGCGCGTACATTGAACAGGTAAAGTTACTCCTTTGGTTGGAAAAGGCCTTCTACTACCATGATTTTTGACCATTTAATACCATATGATTGATCAGAATATAGTGAGCCTCATGGTTGAGTACCCCAAGTTTCCAGTCGCCTGTATTTTAGAAGATGTAGCGCTGATTTTCAATAGTCAGATAACTTTTATTGGAAGAATGAATAACTCATATTGACATATTTTCCATACAGAAGCCGTCAAACGGACATTTTTATTCTTCGGGTAAAAGTTATTGGACTATTGAAAAATCAGCCTACTGGGCCAATACAATTTAAAGATTTAAACATCGACTCATAAAGAAGAACTTTGATAGCGCGATGTAGGAAATGTGTGGCATCAGGACTCTATTGAAGTCATGTGGCAGCCGATAGATGCCGCTAGAGCTGCTTTTTTGCAGGCAATTCAGCGCTAGATGCTGGGTTACATTAAGCGCTCCTACGCACTAGTGTTTGAACGCCTAGCGGTAGATAGTGCGGCTGGCCACTTTTCCAGTTTTTACATGCAACCGCTAGATATTGCGATGCTGAACCGCCATTAATTGATAAGCGGTTGCATGTTAAACTAGAACCGCGCGGCTGATCGCTAGTGCTAAGAAGCATCAGCTTTTTCTATTTTATTTTCTTAAATTTTTCGAATTGATATCGTCCGAACGCTCTTTGATCTTTCATTATTCATATTCAGTTAAGGTTTTAAAGTTATGACCTGGCAATAACCTGAACATATCAATATGTATCTTGAGGTCAGGTCCTAATGGTTATAAATTGATTGTCAGGAACGCGCGCGTGCGGCTGCGATGGGCTACGACGACCCCACGTGCGAGTCCGTGGACGCCACCACCGTGTCCTTCCACAAGTGTCTCAAGGAGATCCTCAGCAGGGTCAAGGTTAGTTCCGTCACTGTCACCGTCCCTTTCATTATTAACTGCAAGGTTAAGGTCTTGGAGATGCTTGCAATTTCAGCTGTGGTCTGATAAAGAACAGATAGCCAATGAAGCCGATTAATACATGGGAGACCGCATGCTGGAAAGCAGAGGGCACTGCATCATAAGATTCTTAATTTTGTAAAAGTAAAAATTAACGCTAATATTTTTTTGTGTTCCGTATCAAAAGTCCTGTCCGTCTGTCCTTCCGTCCGTTTGTCTGTCTTTCAGCGAGCAGTAGACAGTTGAAATTTTCATAGAGTATGTATTTCCATTGCCGCCATAACAAAAAAATAAAAATAAAAACACATAAAAGGACGTGTGTTTTTTTTTTCAGTGTATGGTACGGAACCCGTCGTATGAAAGGCCGACTCGCATTTGGCCTTTTTTCACGATTGTCAAACGTGCTAGGATAATTTCGAAGCGATAGGTTATGGAGAGACCTCAAGTTTAATATGAAAACCTTACAGCATTGGAGGATAGACAGGGCATTAAATCAATCAATCAAAATTATTTATTTCTCCTCACAATTTTAACCTTATACTAAGTGTTTCACACAATATTTAATATTTGTCTAATTAGCAATGTGAGGAGCTGGTGTCTGAGTTAGGCATAAAAATACCTGTATTACAAATAATTAATTAAATAAAAACGTAATAATGTTCGTCAGGGACCCAACAAGGAGCGCCTGGGGATCATGGTGGCATCCCACAACGAAGACACGGTGCGGTATGCCATCCAGCTGATGAAGGAGCACGACATCAAGCCGGAGGACAAGGTGGTCTGCTTCGGACAGCTGCTCGGCATGTGCGACCACATCACCTTCCCACTCGGTAAGTTATTTATTACCTACTAGGTGACACGCGCAACTTCGTCTGCGTCACATTTTCCATTACTGCTCCGCTCCTATTTGTCTTAGCGTGATGATATATAGCCTATAACCTTCCTCGATAAATGGGCTATCTAACACTGAAAGATTTTTTCAAATCGGACCAGTAATTCCTGAGATTACCCCCTACATACAAACTTACAAACAAATGTTACCTCTTTATAGTATTAGTATAGAAGTATAGATTATAATATTAGTATAGACTAGCTGATCCGCGCAACTTCGTTTACGTCACATTTTCCATTAATGCTCCGCTCCTATTTGTCTTAGCGTGATGATATAATGCCCTATAACCTTCCTCGATAAATGGGCTATCTAACACTGATAGAATTTTTCAAATCGGACCCGTAGTTCCTGAGATTACCCCCTACATACAAACTTACAAACAAATGTTACCTCTTTATAATATTAGTATAGATTATAATATTAGTATAGATTACCTCTTTATAATATTAGTATAGAAGTATAGCTTTGTTAGCCTGGATTATCTTTAATTTCTCTGAATCTAAGGATAATATTTGAAACGTTGCGGAATTTGTTCGAAATATTCAGGCCCTGGAACGCAAAAGGCATTAGAAGTAACATGGATGGGTTTTAGTCAGTAGGAGTCTGACACTCCCTCCTGCTTTACGCAAAGCGAGAGGAGTCATTTGATGATTTCCCATCCTTAAAAAAAGGATATTTGAGACCAGTATTTATTGAAGGACCTCCTCCGGTCCGTATTGATATCTGTCTGTATTATCGCAATTCGGGCCATAAAAATATCCTAATATATAAAATTCTTCCGTTACTGAGTGACTGACTGACTGACTGACTGACAGACAGCGCACAGCCAAAACTACTGGTCGAAAGAAGCTGAAATTTGACATGTAGGTTCCTTGAGGAGTGTTGGGGAGCAGTAAGAGAGAATTTCCTGAAATACCTACGGGAACGGGAAAAAATGTGTGTCGCGGGCAACAGCTAGTCTTATTTATAAAAATGAATTGCTGTTCGTTAGTCTCGCTAGAATTTGAGAACGGCAGGGCCGATTTCGGTAATTCTTTTTTCGTTTAGTTCGCCAGAATACAGGGAAGGTTAAAGAGCAAAAAAAAAATGGGTAGTTGACGGGAGCGAAGCCGCGGGGGACAGCTAGTTTTCATATAAAATTGAGACAGCAATTATTACCACATTTGGTAAAGTATGATATGCAATTACAGATTCGTCCAGAAATCAGGTTTCGTTGTGATGTGTGCTTCTCTCCTCTCACATCGATGCGAACTCGTGTGTACATTAGCTCCCGTTGTGAACTGCATACAATAATGAATGGTTGTTTTCATGATAACCCAGGAAAAATGCCTAATTCACACGTTTATTGATTTCCTCAGGCCAAGCCGGCTACTCCGCCTACAAGTACGTGCCGTACGGGCCCGTGGTGGAGGTGCTGCCCTACCTGTCCCGGCGCGCCAACGAGAACAGAGGCTTCCTCAAGAAGATCAAGAAGGAGAAGAAACTCATCCTGAAGGAAATCGTCCGCCGGGTCGTCACCGGCCAAATGTTCTACAAACCAGTCGGGCACTACACGCCCGTGTAAATATACACCTTAAGTCCACGTGTTATAGTCTAATTTACTTTGCGGGATGTACGGTGTGATGACGCGGTGTGTGAGTAGACTTCTAGTCGCTTGATGCGTTAGTGCGAGCTTGGAACGAGTCGACGCGGTATATCGATAGATTTGAACTTTGCGTACACGTTAAACTCTATGAGTGTCGTTGCTGTGACCGATTCATCGATATCGATATAGTCGCGTCGTGTCCCATCCTTGGTAGTTGTCTGTGATTGATTGTTGGTAATTCGGTTGTCTAGGAACTACTTCCTTAAAACCTATTTCGAACAGATATTTCTAATAAGAACACAATGTTTGTGTAGGTAAATATTATAACTATTATAGGTAATTTAATCGAGTTTGATAAATATTACTCAGGTATCGTAATCTTGTCATTAAAGTTAAAGAAGATGTAATTATTAACAATTAATTAAGTTTATTTATCAGGCTCTTTGAATACCAAATTGTTAAGCTTAGAAATCATCATTTGAAAGAGGTTTTATGAACCGTTGGGAAGCAGGAGGTTGCAAGATTGTGGCGGGAAAGAAAAGAAAAATGTGGCATAACAAATAAATTTCAAAGTAATACAAGATTTGGAATTACATAACATGTACATAATAGTCAATGTAGTGTCTGGTATGCTACATATTCAATAAACGAATCTGAAATCCTGTAATAAACGCCAAAGTCTAACTGAAATAAGTGTTCTACTTATTTCATGATACAAAATGTTCGCGAATTCAATAATGTTTCTTAATAACCACAAAATGTACTTACTATATCTTGTATTTATTCATAATGTTAAATAGACCGGGGTTGTAAATATTTGTATAATGTTCATAAAACTATATCAGCGTTGCTTGTACGCATATTGTACAGAGATTCAATCATAAGTCTTTTGTAGAAAGAAGCAGTCACACACTGGCCCACCAAGCTGGTCTTGATTGAAGAGGGCCATGCGATCTTCTGTCTCTTTCTATTAACCACATTCTTCTACATTTGGATCTCGCTGTTCTATAAATCCGCGTATACTAATTACCTGCCAGTCCGTCGTTCGTATAGACATATAATCCGCTGAAAAAAATCTAAACTTGTCTATGATTTTGACGTAAATACGGCAACACTGACAACAATTTTCATAAATCGAATGAAAAATAACAAAATGGCGAACAGTATTGATTGTCTATGCTTCTTACAGTATTTTTATTTACTAACGTAATTATTATTATGTATATTATTTATCGACGCTTATCTATACAGACTTAGTGTTAAAAATCGAACTTAGATCACTGTTTATATAAAGTAGGATGTTAAAATATTTAAAAATAACGATGAAAAAATCGAATGTGTTGCGGTCGTCCTTAAAAATTAGGAATGCAATGAAATATTTTGTTCATAGGACAGGGTTCTACAAACCAATACCTTGAATTGATAATATTATGATTATTTTGTAAACTATGGAAAACTGCATCAATTTGTAAAAGAGTCTTCGAGATTAAAAAGATAAGGCTCTTCTTGGAGATTAAATAGCGCGAAATAATATTCATCCATTTGGCATTTACACAATACAGACAGCCAGCAGATAGAGAATTAATTCTGAAAACACTAGAAAACTAGTCATATCAACTAGTTTACTATGAAAAGCTGACGCTTGAAAATACTAAGGCGATGGTTTAATGCATTTTCATAGTTTCATGCGTACTTTTCTTAAGTTATAATCAAGTTTTATGTTATTTATTGTGTAATATAGGTAGCCCCCTGTTTTGTCCGACACTGTGGGTTATTGCAGTTGTTTATGGATATCTTAGTACCTATGTGAACATGTAGATACAGATGCCAGAACATGAAGCTACCCGAAATTGTAAAATCTTCCAATCTACTTTGAACCTAATTGCTTTTGTGATAAAGTTGAAGATCTATTGGAGAAATTGCACAGACTGTTGAAGCTTGATGTGCTAGCATCTGTATTTTGAGTAAGACTGTCAATAGCCCGCATAACTTGTATTTAGCTGCGGTATTGTATTTAAACTTATTTGCCAAAACAACTGATAAAATTATAAGTTTTAATATGTAAGAAAACAGACATTTTGAATAGATCCATCGATGTGTTTATAGAATTCTTGTATGTATTCGCTTTGTGAGTTATACCGTAGCTACGCTCAGTTCCTACGCCTTAGTTAGGTTCTTATAATCAAGTCCTATGTTTATAACATTTGCCAACGTCTTTTGCCGAAAGTTAGTTGCGCAGTGTCATTGAACGTTGTCCGGTGTCATAATTTTGACATTTTACAACTAAAACAAATATTTTGTTGAATTATTAGTGTTAGTGTAAATCAACGTGCATTCATTTTAAAAATGGAATGCATGTGGATTTTAGTCCTGAAATTGTGTTTTGTTTTTGTAAGCGTTTATTTCGTCCACGATTTTATTTATTAATTTGTAAACTGTCTATAATTTTTCCGTGCGCTAATTAATTATTATTGTGATGCTATTTTTAGATTACTTTACGGATAGACTTTTAATAAAGACAAAACTTGTTTTGATATGTTTCTTTTATTTTTCCTTTTTTGTTACCCTTTGTTTAAAGAACAAACTATATACACTTAAAATAGAAAAAAAAACACCTTTTGTTTGACTGTAGTGGTAGAAATCTGATATTGATTGAATGAAAATCTGAAAAGATGTTATAATATAGTTTCAAATATGATTATTAGTAGACGTTTAAATGTAAAGCGAGCTACTGATATAGCACGCGATGTAGCAAACATGTCCACAAATAGCGACCTATTGTAATAGGTGCTTTTTTAATGCTTTTGACTTCGGCATTACTTGTTTAGATGTCAATTATGTATTTCAAAAGTAATAATTGTCTTTAGATGTTTTTTTTTAATAAATAAATAACTCGAGTGCTTGCAATATCATTAAAAAACTGAAATTAGACTGAAGTCAATCTTTTGTTGATGTTAAAATTACTTATACAATATGAAACTTGAAAACGACAATGTCCAATTTGACAAAAAATAGAGAGGTGGAAAATTGCTATCGATCAATTTTTTTGTACGTTTTGTCAGCTAGAAATAAAAATCGATTATTGCAGACAATAATAGTATGATATGATATGTGTTTTTAGTATTTTTATCTTTAACCTATTATTAATGAAAAGGCAAAGATGGTTTCTGCAATGAATTATTTTTAGCGCGCGGTATCACTTACCGTATAATAAAAAAAGGTGATTTCCATCTATCGATGCTTACTAAGAATGCATCTTCGCAAGCTTTTAGATTACACCTAAAGTTGCGATACAATATACTGCACTAGAAGAACTAATGCAATCCACAGTTAATATTAAAAAAGAAACTCACCTATAGCTGCTGTTACTGCTAAGTATCTAGAGTTCTAGTAGTAATAATTGAAAAATATCATTTCAAATAGTTGATTGCAAAAATGATCCTTGTCGCTAGTGCTATGTACCTATCATATTGTATTGAATGTAATGTACCCTGTTTCGTGGTCGTCAAATATGGAGCGAGGCTTTTAAAATGAAGTTCTTCCTATGCCATTCTAGATTTGACGCTATGATTTAAAATTCGAGAACATTTATTTCGAAGACTGGTGTCTTATTCTGCAGTTTCTAGTTTGGCATAAAATTAATTCACAGTAATAAACAGCTTTTTGTGTTTTTTGGCCGAGTGCTTGTCGACATTCATGTTTAGATTTTGGCGCTAACATAAACTAAAGGATTTGTGAAACGACGACGATGCGACGGGGTTCCTAGTCTTAGACAACATTGGAAAAATAAAATTAATGTGTTAATGTTGACGATGTGTGTTTTATTTACCCATTATACGGTGCCATTTTAGTTGTCTTACAGCGACAGTCCGCTCCATCTATCAAATGCCTACTACACATTTATTTTAAAAAAACCTACTAATATTATACATGTGAAAGTTTGTGTGTTTGGATGTTTGGATCTTTATTTCTTTTTTTATGTTATTTCATACGTAGGTTGTAAATAACACTTTTACACGTCAATCTTTTTTGGTAATTTTAAACTAGATGAGGCCGGTGTTTCTTAGCTGACTGCTCTGAGAAGAAACACCGAAACAAACTCAGAGGTCAAAGTCTCTTTTAAAGTCCATACAACGTAATAAGTACTGGTCAAATCATATGAGAACCATGTAGGTCAATGTCTGAAGTGGTATTTTGTATGTTTCTGCAACAATCACGCAAACACGGCTGAAGGGATTTGGATGATATTTGGCACACAAGTAGATCACATCCTGGAATGAAACATAGGCTACTTTTTATTCCGGTAACTTACACCAGGACCAGGAGTGCAGAAACAGGCCGAAGTATTTTTGAGCAAGTTTTTTTATTATCAAGAGAATAGAAACATGTCGGTATTCCCGGGGCTTTTATTGCAAGAGGTTAGGATTCAAAAGTATCAGGAGAACAGAACCAAGTCCGAGTTTTTTTCGGACAGGAATTATGAGCGCTACAGATTCACAAGTACCAGGAGACCAGAAACGTGTTGAAATATTTCCGGGGCTGGAGTTGTGTGTCAAAGTAATTCTGGGGCTGAAAGTAAGAACTTACAAACTACCAGGATCATGAGGATGCATTTCCGAGGACGTGAATATGAGACAAAACACTTGCGCACCAGCTCTAAAGTCTACGCAGATGAAGTCGCGGGCAGAAGGTAGTATAAAATATTTTCAGAATCACCAGAACAGAATCAGAATCGTCATCGATCGTCAGAATACCTATTTGCCATGCAAACCTAACCTAAAGTACGTCATTCTGTCCGCCTCGGCTGCTAAGTACAGCGAGCGCAGTCATAATGCGTTCCTAATTCAAAGCACTTGATTGCCCGGTCAGTAATAATTAAATTCAGTACAATATTATTAGGGCGGTGAGCTGGAGCCACAGATTCGGACGCGCAATCTGGTCGTCGGCTACATCCAAGACTAGAATAACATAGCTATAGAAAAAGCATAGGAGACTCTTAATACCAAAAACAGAAATAATGACATAAAGCTGTCCCTGAATCGACTTCGATCATCTTTTTTTTTTTTAGGGATGGAAATCTCCAGTAATGAAAAACGCTTCATAATTTATTGTTTCAGTATCTCCGAAGGGTTATTAGGGAAAGATCAATGCACTTTATTTTACGTTTATCTGGCGCCAATCATATTTGATTGAGGACTGTTTTTTTCATTTAGTATTTGGAGTTCATTTCAAACTCTAACGCCACAATTTGACAGGTTTTCAGGCTAAAATAGAGTTGAAAAATACCTACTCAACTTCTGATTTAGAAATTGGAGTTAAAGTGTAACAGAAGACGATGTTATTTGTTTAAGCATCACAAACGAAACAAATCTTTAACTACAGCCGCTGATATTTCAAAATACATACGTACGTGTATGATTACGTATAAGTACGTGGATAAAATAAATACGAAATCAAATTCAGTCAACAATTATTTATTCTCATATTTTCGTCGTAAACACATCATTATTCTAACACTCACATCCAACATCGTTATTTTACTTATCGCGATCCAAATAATATTGTCGTTTTATGACATTTCCTAACTCAAATAACAAAATTAAACTCAATATTACAAATTGACGTCGACGAGAATCAGTTCACAAAGTAATAAAATTGGGAAACATTTACATTTTGTAAATACCTGGAAATAGGTCAAATTGGTTAATTCATGTAATAAAATAACTGTAGTTACCGCTTGTCTTGCAAACGTGACAGGTTTACAATCTTGAAGCGGCCTCAGACAGCTGTTTTGGGAATTATTAGGTTAGGTTTCATCTTACTTTAAAATATTAGTCAGGTAAATAACATGTTTTTATGAGTACCTATTTATTAAAAACAATATCGTAAAAGTGTTTACAAACCATCACTTTTCTGCATTAGGCATTGTTTACGCGACAGTGACGAGTGCGTTTTGGCTATCTTTTTCTTAAAATAAATTCTGACATTGACGAATCAAATAGAAATCGATTAAAAAATGAGCTGTATTTTTGGCAATCACTACGTGGTAATCAGCAGTTATCAAGTAGCGAGAGACATAACGTTGGAAGGCCTCCTTCAAGGATTACCAATGACCTGGTGAAGGTCGCGGGTAGCCGATAGATGCTTGATGCACAGGACTGGTTGTTGTGGCGACCCTTGGGGGGGGGTGGGGGCTTATGTCGAGCAGTGGACGTCGTCAACAGAAATGATGATGATGATGATGATGAATCAGCAGTTGGACAGTTTTTTTTCAGTTATCGCCAAGAAGACTAGGAACCCGGACCGTGGAAACGTAGTAGATTGTATTGTAACCATCATAGGACTTAATTTTTCATAATGCGCACAGCAAAGGAGTGGAAGAAACTCTTTGCCTGCGCCTGTGTTTCCGAATGCCTACAACCCTAATCTTTTCAAGGTTAGAGTGAACAGGCTACTTCTGGGTAGGCTCGCTCCATCGTAGACTTTGTCTCTGTCATCTCTGACCAAGACTAGTGTCAAGAGCAAGCCCATATGAAGTAAAAAAAAAATTAGCTTTATATTTATGTAATCCTCACAGTACAATTGTTTGCCTTCCCAAATAAATAAATAAAAAGACTATTTTGAATAGTTTAATATTTTTTGTATAACTTTTTCATTTCTTTGTAACGTAAAAGATAGCAAAAAAATAAATAAGGTTTAACCTGTGCCATCAAAATTTAACATGTCATCATGTGGTGTTGTATAAATGTAGCCTTCAGCATCGACGTTCAAATCCGATCAGTCTAGTAACATTTCAACGACTTTATCCTAAACATTTATAAAACATTGACTTTAGAGTAGTGAACAGTCAGTCAAGGATTTAATAGGTAGGTATTAAAATAAAATATTTTTTTTGTAAAACATAATAGATTAGGGGTACTTACAGTTTAATACTAAGTGTGGTTTGTACGACCGTGGCTTGAGAAGCGGGGGGTCTAGACAGCTCGCATTCGGGCTATAAGAACAGTTCGCTATATTTCTCTAAGCTGCCAAAGGAATCAGTCCCCTTAAGTTAGTTGCAAAATGTCAATTATCTCATTTGACATTATACAACTAGGTTCTTGATGTCAACTTCTAAGGCTATTTTCTGACCACTCCAATAGTTCCACTTTACCCTTGCTTCCAGAAGTCACGGTCAGCTTATGGCGTAAAACAAAAGACATTTCTCAACTATGATATTGATGGTTGTCTCCGAATAGATAAATTATTCACCATATATTTCCATTTAGGTTGATTTAAGTAAATGCGAGGCAAAAAAATGAATTTTGAACAAATAATAAATTGTCATCATAAAAAAAAAAGTCGTGGGTTCATTGGTCAAAATTTTACGCCACAAGAAAATTCACAATATATTTATCAAGAAGTAGAAAGTTAAATAGATCTCACTCGTTTATAGAACAGTTAGTGCTTTTGAAAAGTAGACAAATAGTCTTTTAACAGTATAATGTCGTAATGTCAATAAATTGCATTGTCAAGTGTCACAACACGTCGTTATATTTGGTACATCCAGCGACGTCGCGTCGTTCACTAGTCGCGACGTCGATTATAAACACCGTTCACACGCCAGCGACGTTAACTGATGACATGGCAGGCGACGTCATGGACATCACCTTCGTCGACGTCATCTGACGTTGTCGGTGCCAGCGCCGCCAGTTGCGTCGCTGTTGGTCTTCGCTAGGATCTTGGGCGATTTGCCTCCCCTGTGAAACGAAATAAAAATGATATTATTTTGCGTTCTTGAATGATAAATTTTCTTTGTTATCTCGAGCACAGTCAGTTCATTCCATCCATTGCCAGGTTCTTGTTTAAAAGGCATGTAAGATAAAGAAATCCGCCGTATTGCCTGGTTTAGGTACTCCTAGCCAACCAATGGCGTTATGATAAATAGCGTTAATGTACAGATAAACAACCGATAAAGTACCTCAAAAAAGGGCGTAGATTATTCGAACGTTTTTGGCTGGAATATAAGCTGGCAGTCAACCTGATAGCCTTGTCATAGGTCATCTTTAACACTAGACCTAGTGTAGAAGTAAGCTTGACTGGCGAGTTTTTTTCACAAGAAGCACAAGGTGCTCTGATATTGGAAAAATAATGCCTTTAACAGGGTAACTGTCCGCAAAGTAAACAGAATTGTTAAATAAACAGCGAAGAGCACATCATGTTGTGTAGAGACTAAACCTGTTAACATTGTTTAACACTTCATTACGTTCTAAGGTCTTAGACGTCACGGGGGGAGTTAAACACCTCACTCGAGCTTGACAAGACGGGTCCGCAGAGGAGGTCAGCAGTGCGTTGATGATTGCTTAAGCGCTCTTGTAGCCCCCAGTGCAAGTTTGAGATTCATGAGGTGATTTTATTCAGTAAGAGTCTGACAGACCCACTCGTCCACCTTAGGGCAGTGCGTGAAGGATTGAGGACACCCCGATGCAAAAAAAAGTAAAAGTTTTTTTTTTTTTTTGCTTGTAATGGGTTTGCTCTTGACTCTAGTCTTGGTCACACTGACTTACCTCTGCGCAACCTAAGCTCCAGCATGGTGTGTGTCACCAGCGCAGCGAGCAGGGCTGCCGCCAAGCCAGCCAGCTGTGTCCGCACGCACAGCAGCTGTCGCGCAATGCACGCGAGTGCCATCCCTAAGTGCCGGGCCGCGAGGATCATGGACCACGCGCCCCGCCAGCCGGGGCCGCCTATGCAGATGCCAGACTGGGGGAAAAACGCTGTTTTTAGCAATAGCATGCCAAAGGATACCTGTACTATCAGATATAGCTTGGTTATTGAAAGGTTAAGTGTGTCATTTTAGTCAACGTCGGCATTCTGCTCCAGTTTCAGTCACGATTGGGGCTGCACGCAGTTTTTCTACCAACGCGTAATTTATTGCATACGAAGAAGGATAGGGCAGATACCTATAGTTCCATACTAAACCCACAATTTACCAGTTATGATCAACCGCATGAAATAAGGGCCGGAACTTTGGACTGGATTTACCTGCCGGAGTCTATATTTTCTGATAAAGATATGTAACGTTAATATTCTTAGTTACTGTTGTGACCAATTAATTGTTCGAGATCTATTAAAATCTCGAACAATTAATTGGTCACAACAATCAATCATCAACAATCAAGTCATTTCAGAATAATCATTTTAAAAGAATAGCGAAGAACTTCAGCCTGAATACCTGCAGTACATCCCAAAGCGCAGCACAAGCGCCCCACGCAGCTGCCGCCAGCGCTGGTAGCGCTAGATCCGTCTTAGCGGCTCTCCAGCGCAGTAAGGCCAACACAAGCGACGCGTGGGCTGCACCGCCGCCGGCCGCTAGGGCTCCACGCCTGCCCCGAGCTGCGGCCATGCTGAGCGTGCCAGCTGCCAGCGCCTGCAGGACTCCGGTCCCACAGAGGGAGCGCCAGGCACACCACCACCCATCCACGCATACCCCGTACCACTGAAATTAATTGACACAATATAAACATACGTCTGTACTTCCCGGAAGTTTGGGCAGATAAGTGTAAAACAGCATACAGTCATATCGATGCAATAGACAGTTAGGTATCGAAATGCAATTATTTTTTCTTAGTGTTACAACAGCTTAAAAACAATAGGTTGAGATATTTTGAGTTGCAAAGTTTGTAATATTGTTTTATTGTTATTCCTTCTAATTAATCCGTAATGTACCTCTGCTGGAAAAATTGTATTGTAAGTAATTCTCGTATATGAACTGCATCGTACCTTAATATACGACGTATAAATAAATCCCTGTTGGAGTCCTATGAACAGCCCCATCGGCATCCCAAGCAAGGTCCGAGGGTCCCCGAAGACGGAGCGTGCATCAGGCGGCGGCGCGGGCGCAGTCGGTGCACCGTACACGCCTATCCCCACTGAAAGCAGGGCCAGGAATGCCCACATGGCCACCAGCAGCATCCTGCCGTCGGCGTCCAGAACAGTACCCGATAGGGTCTGCATGTCTGGGCAGCCGGCAGCGCCACAGGTACGCTCCTAAAACAGGAAAAATAAAAGTAGGCTCATGTAAAATTTTGTCCGTCGAAGTCTTGGATGGTGGTACAGGTGGTTGCGAATTACGGGCAACTAAGGAGCTGATGCATATCCTGTGAAAGGGATTTCTAAAACTAATCGGAATTTATTATATGCACTTGCAACAGTTCGAAAGGAATACAATTGATAAAAAGGATCGACCATCTCCCCCTATCCTCTTCCCTTTACAGTGGTACCACACAGGCTTTATAACAATTACGACACGAATGATGAAAATTATTGAAAGCAAAACTTACCTCATAATCGTCTTCTAAAAAGTATTCTTCAGGCGGTGGCCATCTTGGTATAGAGACATTCGTCGGCGCCTGAGTGACTGGCTTTGACACCTCCTCAGACCATATCAATAGGGCGAAACCCAGTAGCAGCGACCCACACACTAGTCCAAGGTCTTGAGCTGCCCTTAACGCTCTTACAGCTCTTCTGAGAGCAACTTTTCTCCTCGCTTCATCGCCTGCTGCTTGGGCCAAGGATGTCGCTGATGCTGATAAAGCTAGAGACATCGGTGAGATAGTCACGCCACAGATTCCGTACAAAGCTAGAAGAACTGGGAGAGGAGTCTCCACTGTGTGAGCAGTTAGGAGAACGCACACAAGAGTGTGTGCAATCGCTATCACTAATCTCGTTCCAGTCTTTTGAAGAATTAAAGGAGAGAATGGAGCGACGACTGCTGCAGCTGTGTGCATTATAGCCAGGGGCATGGCTCCAGCTTCTGCGCCAGCAAAAGCAGTGAAGGGAAGTAAGGCAGTCGCACAGAGGCCGCTGGAGATGCATAGTAACGTGAATCTGTTGACGAGAGGTTTGGGCAGCTTTGGAGGCTGTCGTGCGAGTAGGCGCCGCACTGAAGCCGCTCCGACCGATGAGGCAGCTGAATCTCTTCGGCGAGGTCCGATGCAGGACCCCGCTACCCGGATTGGAGTCTTCTGCTTCTTCCAAGGCCATTCTTTCTTGTATATTGTGCTCACTGGGATCTGTGTACAAGTATTTTGACTATATAAAAATCCTTTGAAGTAACAGACCTACACAAAATCTGTGAAGTCTTTCTTTCTTACGTTGAAAATAAGAATTTTATAAAAGAAAATATAGATACTAATAAAAAACATTTGGTTTTTATTGCAAGGACTCGTTCATCCACAGGTGTGTGTCAATACCTCTCCCGTCAGCTACCCCAGGCCTCAAGGTGCTCCTAACACCAGCACCATTGAGAACCGAATATTGTCACTGATTTCGTTTTAAATGTAGCCACGCAAAGGGCACAAAATTTTAAGGATCAATATCAACCCAAAAAGATGAAACATCGCCCACACAACACGCGCCACCGTCATTTCAACGGTGGGCCAAGTACCGTTATTTTCTCGTAATCTTTAACTCTAGTGTAGCATACCGGTGTGAGGATAGCCCGGTGCCGGTGCGGGTCGGACACGGTGCGCACGGCGGCGCGGACGGGCGCCGGACGCGAGCGCTCCGTCAGGTCCGGTAGGCTGCCCATGCGCAGGCTCCGGCTACACGCCGGCGGACATACTATCCGGTTTCATATTCTGGACGGAAAAATAATTATAATATATCCCATTATGAAAACTTTGTTACTAGCAGAAAGCTACACAATAGCTTAGAGACTCCCCCTTTTTTCGAAGTCGGGTAAAAACAAAAACAAAAACTGAAATTTAGTACTTTTGAGGTGGCAAATGACTTTGTCTAGCAGAGGAACACAGTTAAAACGTTTTAAAAATAAAGAAATGTAGCACAAAATAAGTGATCTAAAATATAATATTTCCCTAAACTCCCAGGTTTGATTTTGATCCCCCTTTGCACCAGGGTATAGTTGCGGTATCCCTACAGAACGTAATCGCTATTGGTTCATAAACCACTTTCGATCGATCTCCTTTCATCCAAAATGTATTCACACAACCAAATCGAATCCCATTTCTTCAATTGCCAAGCTTCATTCAGAGATCAGATAAAAGTAAATAAGATCAATAACAAATGCGTAGATAACCTCCATATAAACGGGCTGATCTACATATCCGCGGGGATTGAGCCCGCTCCACTATGTCGTGAAATCGTTTATCGTTTGACATTTAACCAACACCTCAAGCGATTTACAAGAGCAAGTAGATTCGGTACACAAGAAAGCAAGAAAACAGAAGGTCAACACTACTAAACTACTGGTCTCTCTTTGACTAGACGCGTGGTGCTCTATAATAAATCGGCCACGCATCACGCCGTATGTTGCATGTCAACGCAATTTACGCGGTTACTAAGGCCCTAATAGCTCTGAAGTGTTTTCGCAGACCACAAAGGGTATGACGGGAATGCGCCCATACGTCAGGGCTCTTGTAGTGCGGGGCCCCATATCTATACTAATATTATAAAGCAGAAGAGTTTGTTTGTTTGGTTGAACGCGCTAATCTCAGGAACTACTGGTCCGATTTAAAAAACTCTTTCAGTGTTAGATAGCCCATTTATTGAGGAATGCTATAATATATAATATAGTAATATATAGCTATAGACTATAATATCACCACGCTAAGACGAATAGGAGCGGAGCATTAAGGGAAAATATGACGCAAACGAAGTTGAGCGGGTCAGCTAGTATTTCATACGGCTGATACGGCGGTAGCTTCGCTACGCTACAACTGGGCTGTTGGACATATACTACGCAAGGGTGACACCGTGGCTCCGGAAAACAAAGGGCAATGAAGGAACATGTATGGGTTTTAGTCAGTAGAAGTCTGACACTCCCTCTCGCTACACCCAGAGCGGGAGGAGTCATTGAATGATTTCCCATCCCTAAAAAAAAAAAGGGTCCGTGTCAAGCAGATAGCAAAAGCATAGTACTTGAAGCATGTGTATATGATCGTGCATTTCCGCGCATGGAGTCGAACCGACCTTTTGCACTGTTTCTGTTTTATGGCAAAGCCGATTTTGAAATATTGGTATTTCGGCAGGCGTGAACCGAGACCAATTGAATTTTGGACAGTTGAGTTAGCGCCGAACGAGATTGTCGATACCAATAAATCAGTACATGTATGCTGAGAAACGTATCTATTTCGATATAAGTAGTTATACACAATTTTGAGAGACAGAGAGGAAGTTTTTATGGCGTACTAGCTGACCCGCGCAACTTCGTCTGCGTCACATTTTCCATTATTGCTCCGCTCCTATTTGTCTTAGCGTGATGATATAGCCTATAACCTTCCTCGATAAATGGGCTATCTAACACTGAAAGAATTTCAAATCGGACCAGTAGTTCCTGAGATTAGCGCGTTCAACCAAACAAACACACAAACTCTTCTGCTTTATAATATTAAGTATAGATTTATTTTTGCTAAAAGATGTGAATGATGATGTCAGGACTGCATAGAATTTCTTAAAGAATAGCCATTTAGACTGGAGTATTTACGAATGATGGTGCCGGCCGGTAGTTTCACATTATTGTGTCGGGTGTGTCGTAGCGCTATTCAACAAACAAACAATACATTTTTTCAACCCCACGAAATATTGCAACGAGTTTTGGGGTCAATCAAATGCATCAAAAAACGCCACGATACGATACAGCACAATTATGTGAATGATGCTTGATGCTTGAATTTTATGAGATTTTTTTGCTTTAGTTTGAGCGTCTTTTTTAGGGTTCCGTATCCGAAGGGTAAAAACGGGACCCTATTACTAAGACTTCGCTGTCTGTCTGTCTGTCTGTCACCAGGCTGTATCTCAAGAACCGCGATAGAAAGACAGTTGAAATTTTCACAAATTATTTATTTCTGTTGCCGCTATAACAACAAATACTAAAAACAAAAAAAATATCTAAAGGGGCTCCCTTATAACAAACGCGATTTTTTTGACGTTTTTATAGATAATGGTACGGAACACTTCGTGCGCGAGTCCGACTCGCACTTGGCCGGTTTTTAAATCATACTCAGCCTGCAAGAAGCAACCTGCAACTTTCAATAAAGGATTGGGTTAGTTCGAAAGAAGCAACATTACCTACTTTTCGAATGATTTGGGTAAGTATTGTAATGTACCCAACCAGCAGATTTGATATCAAAGCTACATTGATAAGTTATTAACAAAAACACTACCAACTTTCTAATTTTGACATATTCTTCGAACACTTATAGACCAACTTCATATTATGTTAAGAAAAACTTTTAACCATAATTAATTAAGACCTAAATCTTCATTAAACAAGACGTCGGTACCTGTATATTAACCACGCTACCTTAGCAAAGTGATCCGTAGCCAGAGCAAATAGATTAGCGGCTCACGGGCTAAGCGATCGGCTCCAACCATAGACCCCAGAATGACCGTGACGGCAGATCCTGAAGACGTCATTAGGTATATACTAATAGGCGTGGGCCTGCGGACGGCGAGCATTGGGTGGCTCGCCATCTGATCAGAATCAGGCGTTGTCAGCAAAGCAGATGGGGCCTTTTTTTTTCCGGCTGGGAAAAAATGCATTACGCATACCCTCTCACTCGGGGGAGTGGGAGGGGTATGTGGGACTCCCCGAGCAAGCTCGGTATACCCACAAAAAAAAACCCAGCACCGAAATTCCCGCAACGTCTTAGTGGGGGTGGACTGGGAGATCGGCGTAGCCTTTGCGTCCAGTCCAAAACCAGATGGGGCCTGCTAGGGCCAGTGTCTGCCCGGGTTGCGGAATTTGTTCGAAAGTTACCACTGCCCTGGAACACAAAGAGTATTAGGAGGAGCACGGATGGGTTTTAGTCAGTAGGAGTTTGACACTCCCACCTGCTTTACCCAGAGCGGGAGGAGTCATTTGACGATTTCTTATCCCTAAAAAAAAAGGGTTTCCTAAAATAACAAGCACCAGGTAATGAGGCGTCAGGTCTAGGCATCTCTCAAAATTTTTATGTTTAACGACGTCTGTCAAATTGACATCAACGTCAACTTAACGATAGTGCACTTTTTCTAGGAGTAAGACCTCCCGCCTATGTGGTACCAACTTGTGACGTAAATTATCCTGGAAACTACTATCAACAAATTTCCTACATGAATTAATACTTAACTACTTGAAAAATATTATTAAAGTTAAGATTTGTGAAAAAAATAAGGATGATGTGTGACCTACTCGCGTGTGAAGTTATCCTTCCGTCCATTTTACTCAAACTTCGTATATACTGAATAACGCAGTTTCATTTCAAGTCTGGAATGACTTCCGAGTGTCGTCAGACGATATTAGTGCTAACAGCTCCGTCATTTTTTGACGTAAAAACAAAAACAAATTTCTGTGCGTTCTGTCCCTTCTCTGGGGTTTGAGAAATAAAAAAAAAACGGTCAAATAAGTACTTTATATTTCTATGACTAAACACTCACTGCCACGTTTAGTTTGTAAGAAAATTTTTGTTAGAAATCATGCCCGCCAGATCGAGGTTATACTCTATGGTTCGACCCCTAATCGGTCTGCATGAGTGCTCGGGTAGCACCGCCAACGTTTGATCAAACATTGGAGCGTTGGTTATCTAATTCCAAAAATATGGTAAATGAGAGGTCTTTTGCTCTTTTCGAAGTATGTGGAACTGATAGAATCAGTGAATTTATTGAAGCTGATTGAATCAGTGAAGTGTAAAAGTCACCTCAAATCAAACCTTAATGCTCCCCTAGCATTGAGGTTTGATTTGAGGTGACTTTTGAAAGCACGCTTGGGGATACAATTTGCATTGATTCATTATATTTGAGGCTTAGGTACTTTAAACATTAACCCTATTGTTTAAGTATCAACATTATTCAGAGTTGCTCTGAATAATTATTGTGATACTCAAACAATATATTGTCATCCTAATATATGTAATCTTCTATCTCTCAAATATAAAAAATCTCGTGTTACAGTGTTTGTTATCAAACGCCTCTGAAACAGCTGGGCCGATTTTTATAAAATCGCTTGTGTATATTGTTTGTTTCAAACAACGTTTGCCGAGTCAGCTAGTCTTTTTTTTACTATTGATTGTTTTTTTTTTTTTCGAACTTGACGCGAGCGTGTCTGAATACGAAAAGCGTTGTTTTGATCGAAACTTAACTTCAACTGCACTGCAACAGCATTTATTTAGTTACGTGAATTAGCCTAGGTTGCTTTAAATAAACGGCACCGTTCAATGAAAAATCTAGGCCACCAACTAATGGCTGATTAAGCCCGTCAACTGCAACATACACGTGTAAAGACAAACAAAGCCAACGGTTGTCTATTTGTAACACACTGGTCGATACAGAATCAGAGAACAAGTTACATAACAGCTAAATACATTTATTATGTACTGGCTCATTAATGAGGGTTTGTTTTGGCTGTAGGATTTTTTGGTTCAGCCCTGCATCCATCTTACTTTTTAAGGTTTCGACTTATAAAAATACTGATTAATTGAAGTTTATCACAGAACTTTTATCAATACCAAACATCACGTCTGAATTCCTCGAAGGAATAGAGTTTAGAAGCTGTAATATATAATTACGGTGTTACAAAGCTGTCATGACTCTGTCAACAACAACAATGGTCCTTTCCCTTTGATCGTTTTGCTTGGGTTCTATGCTTCATAATTTAATTATATTTTATTTTGTTTCATAATTAAATTACAATTGTATTTATTTATTTTATTCGTACACCTAAAGTCTTAGGTGTCGTCACCTACAGTACTGTATTTCCTTTCTCTAAATCCATCCAAAGGTTGTCTTAAAAAGATCGCTCTTAGCGGTAAGGCCGCCCATTGTAATGTTCCCTATGTAATGTTTTCTACATCTATTTTTTCTGTAACTTATAATGGTGTACATAATAAAGAGTATTCCGTCTATCTATGATAGGCGCTAGATAAACGTAATTTGACGGGTTTTCAGGCCAAAATTGAATTGAAAAATACCTACTCAACTTCTGAAAATTGGGAACTCAACTTCTGATAAGTGTAACAGAATTTTCTTCTGTCGTGATCATTTACGTTGTCTAGTAATGAAAAACGGTTCATAATTTATTGTTTGAATATCTACGAAGGGATGTTAGGGAAAGGTCAATGCACTTTTTTGTATGTTTATCTGGCGCGTTTAGTATAGGTATTCAATCGATTTCGTCGGTTTTCTTTGTGTATACGCTTCCCTCGTTTTAATATCTTATTCAACAGCCTATTCTTTTCCCAGACCCTAAAGCCGTAACAACAAAGAATAAGTACCAATCGTTTCCCAAATTCGTTAAACTCTTTGACCTATACAGGGTGTTTCGCGTCGACATCTCAACGTGATCACTTAGGTGGAGGGAACGACAAGTGAGCTGTCATGTCATTTTGTTTGTATGGTTTGACAGCTCACTGGTCGTTCAATTCGCCTAAGTGTTCACTTCGATAAGTTTACAGAATCGCAATACTGCATCTATACTTATATTAAAGAGGTGAAGTTTGTGAGTTTATGAGGTTGTAGGGGGTAATCTCTGGATCCAGTGAACCAATTTTATAAATTACTAGCTGTCCCCCGCGGCTTCGCTCCCGTCAACTGGCTACCCTACCTACCCATTTTTTGCTTTTAAACCTTCCCTGTATTCTGGCGAACTAAACAAAAAAAGAATTACCGAAATGGCCCAGCCGTTCGTGAGTTATAAAATTACAACATTGATTTTTATATTTATATTGATGATGATGATTTCACCAATAGAAATCCACATGATTAGTGAGTGTCAAAGGTTATTTATTAACCCGAAAAAAACGCCCAATGAAGTGAAAAGAAAAAACATTTAGTTTTTTCAAAACACTCGACTGCAAAAAATTACAAAAAAACAAGAAGAAAATAAACTTTTTTCACTTTTCTCGTGCAGTTAGTGGCAGTTATTTAAGTTCAATCACAGATTCCATACCATTGATTGCATCAGATGGCTTGAAAAAACGGCCAAGTGTGAGTCGGACTCGTTAAACAAAGGGTTCCATACCATAAACCTCAATTTTTACATCTATATATATAAAAATCAATAACAGTTTTCGTTGTAATTTTATAACTCAAGAACGGCTGGGCCAATTTCGGTAATTGTTTTTTGTTTAGTCTGCCTGAATACAGGGCAGGTTAAAAAGCAAACAAATAAATGGGTAGGTAGGGTAGCTTGTTGACGGGAGCGAAGCCGCGGGGGACATCTAGTTTATTATAGATAGAAGTACACAATTTGTGAAAATTTCAACTGTCTACTTAATACGGTTCTTGAGATACAGCTCGCTGACAGATGGACAGACAGCGGAGACTTATTAATAAAAACCCTTTGGAAACGGAACCCTAAAATGTTTTTTTTAGAACCTTTTAATCGATTTTTGAGGTTGAGTTCTCTCTTTACACTATGGCTATAGACCACCACGCGTAAATATGGCCACGCATTCCTGTAACATTCTGTATAGCTGAGACTATAGCCAGACAACACAATTACTGGCCAGCCCGGTCCGGTCGTCAAATGTAGGCATTAGTGGTCGCAAACCACGTTTATGGGCAGGGAACCAACGGGGATACAGACAAAAGGACGTGAAATGTGTGTAGGTCAATAAAGACTTTGTTTTTACGCCTATTATCCTAGTCTTTGCCTCATACTCCACTGTGTTTTTAGTCTATTTATTGAAATTAATTGAGGTTTTTGTCTGTTGTAATGGCGATTGAGTTAGAGTGGAATATGATCCAAGTACCTTTACATACATATTTCTGAAACACCTTTACATAAACATTTCTGGAAAGACCTTCCTTCAAACATAGTTCATCATCTGCCTTTTCCCAACTACATTGAGGTCAGCTTTTAGTCAAAGCGGACCTCAGGGCCCTAAGCCTCTTTATGCTGACACTCTTTGAGGCGCGCGTGGAACACGAACGCACCGTCGACACGGCCTGTCGTCATAAGACGGACGGACGGCGAGCTAGCCCATAGCTCACCGTGGCGGGGCCAGAAAGGGCCAACACCGGAGTTGCGGGACTATTCGAAAGAGATACCACGGCCGGAACACAAAGGGCAAAGAAGGAACATCTTTTACAGCTGCTACTGAGAAAAGCCAGTATCCTAGAGTCTCAAGCTAGGCCACCTAAATAGTAATTTTACTTGGTTCATGTAGCTGGTAAACGAGGTTCATATGGCAAACCAAGATAGTATTTGACCAGTTTTAACCCTAATCACTTCAAAGTTATAGTGAACAAGCTCCTTCTGGGTAAGCTCGTTCCATCGTAGACTTTGTCGTCTCTAACCAAGACTAGAGTCAAGAGCAAACCCATTATAAATCATCTGTCTAGCCTTTTCCCAACTGTATTGGGTTCGGCTTTCAGTCAAAACGGATGTAGCTGAATACCAGTATTTTACGTGGAGCGGCTGCCTACCAGACCTCCACAACAACTGCGTAACACGGTACTTCTTGGCAAGACTGTAGTTAGATTTACTGGCTTCTGACAATGCGTAACGACTGCCAAAGATCTACAAATGACAGCCGGGACCAATGGCTTAACGTGCTTTCCGAGGCACGGAGGAAACTCGGTATGTTAAGATGGTTACCCATCCACAGACCAACCTTGGCAAGCGTTGCTTAACCTGGAAGATCGACCTGTGCGGCTGTTAATGTTTAGCCACGCCAACCATAAAAAATAAAAAAATGAAAAATAAAGTTTTTGTTCTTCTCTAATACTTCATTGTATCAAAGAAGAATCGAATAAAAACTATTACCAACAATCGTATTGCCATAGACAAAAAGATTGGAATTCAAAAACAAGTTTTCTTGACAAAATTAGAAAAGTTTATTTCCTCATTATTAGTTACAAGTAGGTATGCAAAACAACAACCTTTCAAATCGTAGGTAAGTAGATATAGCCATTTGTTCGAGAGTTTTTGTTCCTGTGTAAAGTTCTTTTTGTATTTTTTCCTCCTTTTACAAAGCTGCTCAACCGTTGTTGTTCATACCTTAGTTTGTTTCCTCATTGACCGACATGGAAAGCTTGCTAGCTTACTATATTGGCTTAAGGAACTAGACTCGTATGTCCCGGCAAAGGAGACGTTGCATGTTGGTAGAAAATCTAATGCTAATTTCAGCTTATGATGACGTAATATTAAAGAAGCTCAGATAGCGATAAGGCCGCCCATTGTACGATTCAAGTGAAAACTCTATCTCGTTGTGCCTTGTATTTCCTGTACAACAAATTTTACATACAAAAAAATGGCATTTTTTTTCATGTTTGATATTTGCTTTTATATGTACCTACGTACATTTAAAAGCAAATATCAAACATGGAAAAAATCTCTTTTCCATTTTATTAAGGTTCTCGTAAGCTTAGGTATTCGTCGTATTTTATTGTAAATAATTATATGTATTTCTGAAAAATTATTCTGCATATAAATATATGCTATTCCTGGCTAATCCATAAAAAATGATTTGTTTGTAGCTCATCACTGTTCATCAAGTATTGTAAATGTAAGTTTATTGAAGGCGAAAAAGTCCCATAATAACGCGCCCAGTCGAAATTAACAAGCAAGTTGTTGTTTTGCATTTTTGATATGTTGTATAGATCAGTTAGGGTGGTGTAAGTCCAAATTTGCAACTTCGAAAAGCTCGTTTCTTTTCACTTTTTGGTGTAAAATTCAAAACCATGCATTTTAGACAATTAAAATGTAAAATATGTATAATCGCAACTCTATGAACCTTATAAGGACCCAGATAGGGCCCTTCAAAGATGGTATTTTTTTCTCGATAATTGTCAAATTTTAAGTATTGTTCCCCGTCCGTAGCAAAAATTGGCAAACTGTGTACATGACGGAGGTTGGCACAATACAAATACAATACAAAATCCTTTATTTCAAATAGACCAGTTTACAGGCACTTTTGAATAGTCAAGGTATGTCAGTCAAATAGATGAAGCTAATTCTGCCGCGCTAGCGACAAGAGTAGCAAGTTATTCTGCAACAAAACAAACTCACCGACCCTATCTCCAGCGCGGCAGTTGCACGTTCCAAAGAGTAGATCCTATGGAGAAGAACGTGCAAGAAACTCCATGGACACTCTTTTAAACACTGCCTTTTTACAAAATCATGGTTAGATTATTTAATGAGTCTATACAATGCAAAGATAATCTTACAATCTTCAGCAGGTCCAACAATGTTTTCACATCTTCATCAAAGTTCGGGCATTTTAGTCGTTGTGGAGCGGACCAGCATTGAGCCAAGCATTTTTGTCGTTAATGTACTCCCCTAATTTATAATATGCTTGTTTGCATAGTGTGCGTTTTACACAGTTTTTAAATTTCGTCTCATTTAGTTCTAGTATATGTGGCGGTATTTTGTTATAAAACTTTAAACAGTATCCCATGAAAGATGTTGCTACTTTAGCAAGTCTGAAACCTGGTTGAACTAACTGATTCCTATTTCTAGTGACATAGTTATGTCTGTCGCCTCGTTTACTGAAAAGATGTAGATTCTTTCTAACGTACATAATATTTTCATAAATATATTGACAAGGGACCGTCATGATGTTAATTTCTTTAAACAGTTCTCTTAGAGAATCTCTCCGGCGCAGATGGTAAATGGCTCTGATGGCTCTTTTCTGCAAAATGAAAATAGACTCGATGTCAGCAGCCCGTCCCCAAAGTAAAATACCGTAAGACATTATACTGTGAAAATAACTAAAATAGACTAGTCTAGCGGTTTCAACATCTGTAAACTGGCGAATTTTTCTAACAGCATATGCTGCTGAACTTAGCCTTCCTGCAAGAGATGTTAAATGAGGACCCCATTGTAACCTTGAGTCTAGCCTAATCCCCAGGAAAACTGCTTCTTCGACTAATTCTAGTTTCTCCTTGTTCAATATTATGTCACAATTATTACTTTTGACATTTGGTAAAGTGAATCGAATGCACTTCGTTTTTTTCTCATTTAACACTAGATTATTAGCAGTGAACCAATCATGTACCTTCATTAGAGCGTTATTTACATTGTCAAGATTGTTTGCATGTCTATTCACTTTAAAAATCAAAGATGTATCGTCAGCAAACAACACCATATTGAGTTTATTTTCTAAAATATAGGGCAAATCATTTATATAAACTAGAAATAAGAAAGGACCCAAAATTGAGCCTTGTGGTACCCCCATTTTCACGATTAATCCTGTTGAATTTTTGCCGTTTATATGAACTAGCTGCTGTCTTTCATTTAAAAACGATTTTACTAAGTTCAAGGCTGTTTTACTTAGTCCGTAATGCTCTAGTTTCAGGAGTAATGTCTCATGACTCACACAATCAAACGCTTTCGATAGGTCGCAGAAGATACCTATGGCATCTTGCGCCTCTTCCCACGCATTGAAGATATGTTTTAATAAAGTTACACCAGCGTCAGTTGTACAGCGCCCCTTGGTGAAACCGTACTGTTTGTCATGTAAAATATTATTCTCATTAAAGTGACTGAGCATTTGATTTAGCATAACCTTTTCAAACACCTTGCTGAAAACCGGCAACACAGAGACGGGTCTATAGTTATTGGTATCTTTACTGTCCCCGGATTTGAATAAAGGAATAACTTTACTGTATTTCATAAGGTCCGGGAAAACCCCTTGATCTACACACAGATTGAATACAAAAGCTAAATACGGTGCTATAGTGTCAATAATGGAGGCACAAACTTTTACAGACATACCCCATAGATCTTCTGTCAATTTGACCTTGACTTGCTTAAAAGCTTTTATTAATACAGTTGGGGTTATATGCTTAAAGTTAAACTCAATTGGGCAGGCTGAAACATTCGCCTTCAATAATTCAACAGAAAGTGAGGGCGACGAGTTTAAGGTTTCAGTAGTTTTAATTGGAATACTGGTAAAGAAATTTACAAATTCTTCAGCGACTTCTTTGCTTTCGCTTATGAGTCCACGTGAAGTTCGCAATGTATAATCATTATTATGTTTTTTGTTCCTGTTCGTTTCATTATTGATAATTTTCCAAACTGTTTTAATTTTATTCTCTGCTGATTTAACCTTGTTGCTTATGTATAGGGCCTTTGCTGCCTTGCAAGTATTCTTAAAAATTTTTGAGTAACTAGCTACGTACTTATTAAAAGTTTCCGTGTTGATAAAAGGCTTAAGGCCATAAAGTTCATAAAGTCTTTCTCTACTTTTTCTGACTCCTTTAGTTGCCCAGTCACTAAATACAAATTTAGGGCATATATTTCTAGTCTGCTGCTTAAAAGTGGCATTGAACTCAGTTTGTACTAGTGAAAATAATTCTCTATACAAAATATTACCATTGTTCATTGTGAAGCCCTGGTCACTTAACTTACCGATTAAGGTGCTATTAAATTTATTTAATTTGCCGGTTGTAATTGGCCTGGATTGTATCTGCACTTTTTGGATTGTCATGTTGGACTCAAAAGATACTGTTAGTCCACTGTGATCGGAAGGCAGATAATTAACAACAGCTTTGTCTAAGAAGTCACAGCAACAAAAAACATTATCAATACATGTAGCAGTATTAATAGTTATACGGGTTGGTTCTTTGAACATATTTGACAAATGGAATGATTTAAATAGATGTAATAACCGACCACTCTCTGAATTATTTTCTAAAATATTAATATTAAAATCGCCACAGACTATCACTTGTTTATTATTACTTGCAAGTTTTGCCAGCACATCTTCCATTACTGACTCAAATATAGAGTAGTTTTGATAATTAGGGGGTCTGTAAACGCACACTATGATATGCTTATCCAGCTCAACACAAGACAGCTCAATGCTATGTTCCACTGACAGTTCAACAATGTCTTTACGCGTTTTAAATTTAATACAGTTTTTAATTAATATTAGTGAACCACCACGCAGCATTGATTTTCGATTAAAACAACTGCCTATACTATAATTGTCATAATTAATTAACATTTCAGTATCCTTTAACCAATGTTCAGTTATGCAAATAATATCAAACATTGTTTTTTCTAAAAATAATTCTATTTCCAACTGTTTTGAAGCAAAGCCTTGAATATTTTGGAGAAATAAGTTAAAGGATTTCTGCTTAGCCCCTTTTTTTTGAGTGCTAGAAGATACCTTATTGTTGTTGAGTTTATCTAAGTTGCTAATGGTACCAACTGTTGTCTTATTCCCTAGTTTAAATTATTGGATTCAGAAACCATAACATTAGTATTATTACTAATGTTGGTGTTAATTACAGGGTACTTCGACATACTAATTATGTCTGAGTTAATATAATAAACTAATAGCCTCGCTATTTGACGTCTAAAACTAATGGGCAAATACACTGTATCCCTAGTCGACCTAAGTTTATCAACAAAATTGTTGATGTCAAAAAATAAAAATTTATCACTATGATGACTAGCTAAAAAATGCATTTGATTATTTAACCTATGTATATACATATTCTTCCTATTTGACAACTGCTCAAAGTAGGGAAAAGCACACAATATAATTTTCTTACACTTAATTTTCAATAATTTATCGACATAATTAGTGATGTCATCTATTGTAACATTAGAACTATTACCTACCAAAATAGTGATAGTGGCATCTTCATCATATTTATTCCTAGTTATAGATGACATAATCTGTTTGTAGGAAGTATGTGGCATACAATGATTCTGAGAAGAAGAATGACTCAGGTTATTACTAATTAATTTTCCTAACCCTTTCCCTAAACTATCTGAAAATATAATTGAGCAATCACTACTACAAGGGAGAGACTGACTGTCAAACTGTTCAACTTGTGATGAACCTAGTACCATATCTGGTCCATTTGGGTTGGGGATACAATGCCGAGCACTTCCTGACTGGGACATGTCCACTGTTGACTGAAGTTGGAGAGTGTCAACATTGGATTCCCATGGCAAAGAACCATTAGAGTCTGTGTCTAGGCTATCCGTGTGTTTGCTGCATATTTCCACCAATTCATTTGTAGCAAGAATATGCTCCTTTATTTGATTCTGAGACATAACATACTTAGTATAAAGAGAGTGTAGAGACTCCTCTAGTACTTGAATTTCAGACTGTAGGCGCTGTGTGTCAATCTCATAAATATTCCTACTGTCTTCTAATTTAATTTGGTAGTTGTTTAATTTATTAATGAAATAAACACGTTCTTTCCTTAGTTTTATATTATTGGAATAGTGTTTCTGTTGTTTTTTGAATTTATTGCATTTATTAATTATTCTATTAAGTTTTGCATATCTTTTAATTTTATTTTGACTTACTTGGTAACTATTATTACTAATTTTTAATAAAGAGTCTTCAGTAAGGTCTATTGTTACTAAGGAATTAGGGTTACAATTAGTTTTCATCAATTCATTGTAAAGCTGATCTGTTTCCCGAACCCGAGTACATTCTTTTTCTCTTTGTAATTTGGTAATTAACAAATTTGCATGAATTAATTCCTCTTCTAGGTCCCTAACTTTACATAAAGCCTCCTCATACAAGTTACTACAGGTACCGAAACCATCTGTGATCACCCGCAGTTTATTCATATATACAATCACCTGTATATATGAGTTTTGATGGCAGATGACAGTATAGGAGGTATCCTACCACCACTACATAGTATTTAGTTTTCAGAGGCTGGGGTGAAATATTCGTAAAACTTGGATTCGATGCCTTTTCACATGCCTTCTTCTTTAATTACACCACACAACACCCTTAAGTAATGGGCCAATTCGAATTTCAAGTGCTGACTGCTTCATAATTCATACGACGACCGAAAAAAAACTTAAAATTCTCAATTTTCATATCTTGGTCCCTATAAGGTTTATAGAGCTGCGGTTGAGCTTAAATGATTGAAAATTTAGATGTCTTTGTATAAATTTGACATGTTATTTGTCGAACATGCATAGTGTTCGACTTTTTTTTTTGTGCAAAAAGTGAGAAACGTTCCAAAATTTCGCAGATTGTCGCGTGGTACGCAGCGAACACATGTTTTTCGAAGTTGCCAGTTTGGATTCACACTACTCTAACTGGTCCATACAACATAACTAAAGGTTTCTAGTTACTACTCAATTAAGAAGTAAAGATTGATATGCTCACTTCTCAATTTTAAGTCTGACACTATACGTGAGGACTTGTAATTGGCTTTCTGTCGTTTATGTTTATTTGTTATTTTTAGTTTGTTTAAGCTGTAAGTCCTCCAAGCTGTAATAAATAAATAAATAAATAACAAAAAAAAACAGAACTACATACGGCTTTGCTATTTTAGCCTTTTTTAGCGTCGATTTCTACTGGGCTACAAATTCGCTCATAGCATCTTCGTAGCAACCTCGTAGCAATTTCGTAGCAATCTCGTAGACCCCATTTTAGGTCGAGTCTCAAAACACAACCCGTAATAACTTGCAAATGGGGCACCAGCCAGTCAACACGAGTATTAATAAACAGTTAATTTAGCTTCTGTATCAATATCTATTCATTAGGAACAAAATCCCGTGGCGCGACGCCCGCGGGATGTTCGCAAATTATAATAGATAACTAAAGGTTTCTAGTTACTACTCAATTAAGAAGTAAAGATTGATATGCTCACTTCTCAATTTTAAGTCTGACACTATACGTGAGGACTTGTAATTGGCTTTCTGTCGTTTATGTTTATTTGTTATTTTTAGTTTGTTTAAGCTGTAAGTCCTCCAAGCTGTAATAAATAAATAAATAAATAACAAAAAAAAACAGAACTACATACGGCTTTGCTATTTTAGCCTTTTTTAGCGTCGATTTCTACTGGGCTACAAATTCGCTCATAGCATCTTCGTAGCAACCTCGTAGCAATTTCGTAGCAATCTCGTAGACCCCATTTTAGGTCGAGTCTCAAAACACAACCCGTAATAACTTGCAAATGGGGCACCAGCCAGTCAACACGAGTATTAATAAACAGTTAATTTAGCTTCTGTATCAATATCTATTCATTAGGAACAAAATCCCGTGGCGCGACGCCCGCGGGATGTTCGCAAATTATAATAGATTGCACTCCATTGATCGTGGTTAGGAAGCTGAGCCTTTATTGAATAGTCGTTGTTTTTATCATTATTTATTATCTATCTGCTTGATTTGTAAACGAGAAAATCAGTGATTATAATCTACGTTTATTATTTACTGCTTTACAATTTAAGACTACTATTTATTCAAACAGTGTTTAAAACTTTTATTATTTCATTATTCAATAGCCGGATCCCTGGAAGCAATAATTAAAAGACTTTTTAGATAGAAAATCTAATGTTGTACCGCCATTTTTATTCTACTCGATTAATAGTAGTCAGTAATTATTATTTTTTGTATAATTAAATAGTCCTTTATAGATCTGTCTCTCTTTGGCACCAAAATCGTCCTAAATGCCAATAATTCTAATAATTTTCACATTCGCTTCGCATCCGCATGTCAATCGCAATCTGTAAAAAATGTATGAAAATTAAGGCTGTTTTTGACAGTTTGCGATTAACATGCGAATCGAAAGTTGTTTAAAAAATAGTAGAATTGACCCTCAGGTATAAGTAGTCAAGTCGCGGGATTATTCGCAAGAGACACCGTGGCTCCGGAACACAAAAGGCAATGAAGGAAAATGGATGGGTTTTAGTCAGTAGAAGTCTGACACTCCCTCCCGCTACACCCAGAGCGGGAGGAGTCATTGGATGATTTCCCATCCCTAAAAAAAAAAAAAAAGGTATAAGTAGTCAAAATTAATAACAGGTACGTTTAATCATTATTTTTTATTTGTTAAGATGTTTATACATACAGATCTTAGCTTAGACTCCAAGCCCTAGATAAAATAGAGCGCTACGTTATGCCATCGGCATCGCTATTTTAGTCTTTTGAACCCAATTTTATAATGAGACATGTTAATCTGGAAGCTCCTGATGGTGACCAGCGAAACTACTGGTCGTAGAAGACTGAACTTTGGCATGTAGCTTCTTAACATTCCGTAGGGAAATTCCCGAAATTCCTACGGGAACGGGAAAAAACGGAATATATGCGCGTACGAAGTCGCGGGCAAAAGATAGTCTCTGATAAATACAGACAGCACTAATTACGTCTGACGTCACTCGTCGGCCATACCACAGTCAATTTGCGCCATTCAGTACAATCGACGTTTTGTGTGACATCGGCAGAAGAATAACTTCAAAAGCGTGAAATTTCTCTTTGTTTTTACCTATTTAGGTATCTTTTCTCAAATCGTATTAATTTAGTAACAACTTTCAAATAAGTATGTTCATTTAAGTTATTTATTTCATAAACAAAAATACATTTGTGTCGAAATATTTACACAGTAGGTCGTATACAAAACACAAGCAACACAAACAATGAAAACAAAGTTAACGAACAGTGGGCAAACATTCAATTCAATTTTTACGTCAATGCTATTTTAAGATTTTTGTCATTACAATATTCGTCAATGCTGTAATAGCCTTTATAACTATTTATGTAATATAGAGACAAATAGTGGTAGCTGCAATATAGACAACAGAATCGCGAAGTCGCGAGCAAAAGCAAGTATATATTGACTCAATCAATAGACTGTATCGACATAAAAAGTTTCAGCGCGTGTGGCCCCGTAATGTGTCGACTGTTGCATTCACAAACGAAACATAAATTGTACTTTATTGCTCGACATTATCAAGACTATTCAGCCGAATGCAAGTTACTATGTCAACCTAGTTGCTATCCCACTAATTCGCACTAAGCGTTTCCAAACGTCTTTTATAATGAGTACAGAAAACGAGCCAGGGGCGTAGCTACCGCCGTATCTAAGATATGAGGCCCCCGGAGTACAAGGGCCCCGACGTGTAGAAGCAAAGCTAAAGGTACATTTAGTCCCACCATCTCCTTCGTGGCCTTCTGACAGTTCTGAGCGAGCCTTTTTGTAAAAATAAAAGTACGGAGCCCCCCAAAATGTTTGACACAGGGCCCCTTTGAGATTAGGTACGCCACTGAGAGAGAACTGTCTTCCTGTGTCTGTGTTTCCGAATGCATTCAGTCCCCAATCTCTTCAAAGTTAGAGTGAACAGGCTCCTTCTGTCTAAGCTCACTCCATCGTAGACTTTGTCTCTGTCATCTCTAACGTAGGCTAGAGCCAAGAGCAAACCCATCTCAAGTATTGATAATACTCTTACAATTTTTACTGTACTTTTTTTTTTAACCAGAGTAAAAAACGTAATTTGTGTGATCATACTTATTAAGACTTGCTGGTAATATTTTTAACCCCTGACCAAATACAGATGTGTTATAAGTTTGTCTGTCTGACATCGCCTCAGTCAGTTTTGAAACGGGAAGAATTTTAATAGTGTACGCTGCTGTGGTTCGAGTTACCGATTGTGCTTTTGAAACTACCTGTGTAGGATTAAATATATTATGGTGGAGGCAATATATGACCAATAAAATTATTTTTAAGGTTAAAAATGTAGACGTAAGTATTATCTGCCTAGCCTTATAACTGGGTAACACGGTAGGTACTTCTTGGCAAGACTGGAGTCAGATTAACTGGCTTCTGACACTGATGCCAAAGATCTACAAATGACAGGCACCAACGGCTCAACGTGCTTTCCGGGGCTCGGAGGAAACTCGATATATTAAGGTCACCCATCCACAGACCAACCTTGGCAAGCGCTGCTTATCCTGGAAGATCACCCTGTGCAGCTGTTAATGTTTAGCCACGAGCTCCTCACGAGCTCCCATGTCTCAATTCTTTCTCAATCAGAATCAAAGATTTTATAAGTCTTTGAGTACTTAATAGCAAGGTATTTAAAAAAAGTTTTAATAAATTAATAACTATGCATATGCCAACTCATCACGTCTATTGTTACAAGAAGTGGAACAGAATCTGTACAACGATTCCACTACCGATAACAAACTCATTTCAAACAAAACGCCTACAAGATCATTCATAGCAACAAGCCAACGCACTGCGTATTGTTGGCGCCCTAAATAGAGCCTTTAATGAATACAACTTGGCCAGAGATGCGGGCATCGACGGCTATTGAATCAAGCCACACGTGTAAACGCCCACTCAAAATTACTACAACTGTTGATATGTTTAGTGAACAAGAATTTATCGGAATAAAAAAATAGTGTTTGCTATTTTCACATTTTGAAAGGTGCCTGATAAAAATTAGAGGAATTTGTTGTAGCTAGGCGTTAAACATTCAGTAATTTGGATAATGAAAAAAAGAAGTCTGCATCCTCCCCGATGATACCCTTACAAAATTATTTTCCCTCGGATTTAATTTTCTCCGTGGGTAATCAAGAAACGGAGCACTACTTAGTTAATAAAAAATATCAAAAGACTCACTTAGAAAACACATATGCTTTCAAAAAGCTACTCCACTTTCACAACACAAATTCCTCTCACAACGTTTCCATATTAACACTTTATATCATAATCACTAATAACAACTGGAAAACTGGTACAAATCGTTACAAAATAGATTTTTTTCTTCTTATTTTGTTACTGATATGATTTAGTTGTTGGATATGTTATTGTCTGTAAGTTAGCTAATGTTTTGCCCCGTCTGCGCTTGTGGGCGACGCTTGAAACACGTCAGAACACTGGCCTCGTAGCGTGGAGTGAGACGCTAAGGGTGACCATGTTGTTAGATGCTGGGGGAAAGGTCCGGGAAAATATTTGTTCGAGAAATTAGATATGATTTGCAAAGTTAGTTGCGTTGTTGCGCCTGATACTTTTTTAATACAAATCGTGCACCGGTCAACTGGATTAATATTTCTGCAGGCGTTTGTGTTTTTAAGTTTGTTTTTCATAAAGTTCCAGCCAAGCTTTTCAGTTAGTAAGCCGGGGCTTAACTTTGTGAGAGGCTGGTACCGAAAGGAAGTAACTATCAGATCCTGAATTATCTACCTGACACCAGATCTCTTGCTACTAGAACCCCGCTATAACCTAGTAAGAAAATTATTTCAGTCATTTTATGTTTTTAATACGCGTAAGTCATCTGAATGTTACAATACATAGTTTGGGTTTGGGGTTTTTTTAGGCAATGCTCCAAAAATTCTGATTTTTATTATTTTTTTATACAAAACGGGGAAACTCTTGGCCCAAATCTCACCTAAAGGAAATTGGTGATTGGGCCAAAGATGGAAGCGAGCTTTACCCGGAATCCTCTAACACAGAGGAACTGGCTATCATACCTCTAACTGTCGGAACACAGCAATGCTGTTAACATTGTTGTTATGGCAACAGACTAAGACATGATGGTGGTTGCTTGCCAGGTGGACTTAGAAGTCCTACCACCAACCAAACCGAACAAAAAATTTGCCCCTGCTGGGAATCGAACCCGGGACCTCTGGGTCTGAATCAGGTGGTATAACCACTTATTTTGATTATTTACGCATTTGATACTGGATTATTTATTTAACGAACAAAATCACTATTAAAATAACTCGCTAAACCCTTATAATCCACCTAAGCAACTACCACAAGTATTCATCAAAATCCGGTATTAATTTATAACATCCCATAAACAAATGAGCATCAATTTTATGACCTCAATTAACATGATCTCAACCTGTTGATACGGGCATTATCCGTCGATTCTTTCCAACATGGCCGCCCTACCGTGTCAGGGTGAGTCCAGCAGAAGGGGCTAGAACGCATGCGCGCAGCCCCGGATCGTCTATCTGAACAGAGCACATATTAACTTGTATACTTATGTCTCTCTGTGATGAGCAGTTTAGTGCAGAAGAATCGTGACTGTATAGCGCGAGAATAAGGTCAAGATCACGTGGATATGAATGCTAATACTGGTATAACTTCGCTCTTATCAATACTGTTGGCGATGAGTGTGAGGGGTTCATAATGCTAAACTGTCAGTCGATTCTGTTGATATCTCACCGTGATCACTTAGGTGGAGTGAACGACAAGTGAGCTGTCATTCCAACTTGTTTGTATGGTTTGACAGCTCACTTGTCACTCACTTCGCTTATGTTTTCACTTCGACATGTTAATAGAATCGCACTGCAGATGAGATCGATATAATTTCCTTCAATAACTTTGTTTTAAATTAAGAATAAGATTGAACATACACGCTTCGGTCTAAAGAGAAGCAAAAACTCAAACTCAAACTCAAACTCAAGCATTTATTTCAATTGGACCCTTACTTTTGAATTGTCAAGGTCGATAAGTCCTAAAAAAAAATTGAAGCTATTTATGTATTTGCACGTTCCAAAGCGTAGATCTCTAAGGAGAAGAACGTGCAAGAAACTCCACGTACACTCTTTTTAAAAATAATAAATTATTACTAAGTTTTGTTTAAATCGTGTTGAAATTAAACATACGTGAGAACGATGTAATAGACGAGCAGGATAAAAGCGTTTGAAATAAAAAATAAACAATTCAAAGAAATTATTAAAATAAACCATGGCAGCTGAGAAAAGACCAGTCCCAACCGACGGCGCCCGTTCACGAACATGACGCATGCATCCATTCGTCTCAAACATTTTGAATGATGCCAAATGATCCAACGCATACGCCACCATCAGCTAGGCTTTGAGTGAGCATGACACTCCCAACCGCCAAGGTACATTCAAGCCAAAAACAAATCTAAAACTGATAGCCATAGTTTAAATTTAAGGTACACAGTACTCACACATGTGCCGTCAAAGCAAAGACTACCTATCCTATGTTATGACTCCTGGCGATGAAATCCCCATTATCTTCTATTTTATGCAACCCTGGTAACCCTTGGTCGACCATCCTTGACCCTTGCAGGATTATTCATCTATTAGCTTTGCATAGTCTGTAGACTTTAACAAGCAGCTATGGGAGGTTGCGACTTATTCTACTCACTCCACCACTCATATGTTATTATTTTTTTTTGTTTTTTTTTTTTTTTTTTTTTTTATATGTACATAGTAAGCTATTTCATCCATTCGGACTCAAATTGACAGTTATAGTTGTTATCTCGTCGATGAGAATATTTTCCTGTTGCCATGGCGACTGAATCGAGTGGAGTGGTATTCAAACTGACATTGAGGTAATTATGTATTACTTACCAAACTGATGAAGTTTTCAGGAGCGTAGTACATAATTACCTCAATGGGAGAAACAAAAACCTGTTTTTAACCAACTTCCAGAAAGGAGGAGGTTCTCAATTCGTTGGGTTTTTTTTTGTTTTATGTTTGTACACCGATTACTCCGAGGTTTTTGTTCCGATTTGTTTGATTCTTCTTAAGTACGATGTAGCATACTTGCCGTATGGTTCCGTGAAAGTTTGATTTAGTTTCGTTCAGTAGTTTTTATTTTATGAGCATTTTTGCTCATTTCTATTTCTGCGTAGACGAAGACGTCGTCTTAAAAGTGCACTGCGGTGGGTTCGTGGCTTTACAAATTACGTATAAAGCCACGGAGCCTCCGCAGTGCACGCTATCCATGGCCATGCGGCGCATTTTAACTGCATGGGGTCATTTTTTTGACAACGTGGTGTACGTTTTCACTGCAGTACACGCTACACATCCATGACTTTGTACAACTGTAGCGTGGCCCACCGCGGCACACGGAGAGGCTACGCACGTTTTAGCGTTGAGCTACGTGGGCGCCGTATTCGAGCAAGCTATGCGTGTGCCAATGACGTCAATTGATGCGTAGCGTGTCCGTGGGTTGCAGTGGAAACAGTCTCATACATTTATATGCAAGGCGAAGCCTCACACACGTGAGTAGCCTATCCGTGCGTGAGCGTAGCTTTTCCACGTTAATACTAATTTTTATTAATTTTATCTGGTGAAACCCCGTAAGATCTAACAATACTAGTATATTTCTTACGAGATTACACCAAATTAAGACTTAATATGCTTGTTAAGAGAGGTCACTACAATAATTTTGTTTTGTCTAATAAATAGTAATCGAGGATGCATTTACGAGTTAACTCCAGAATTACCTACTGTTTGAAACTTTTGCATAAAATCTACTAAAAAATTATAGTGCGTAGAATATCAAGCTGCTGCATTATTTATAGAATAAGCCTTCTGCGCTATCTCTAGTCCTAAGTACCCAAACACATCAATTAGGTTTACAGAAACATTGAATGTGACACCAAAGTCACACAACATAGCCTGCGACCTGCTTTATTTTTAAAAAAGATTGATTTTTAAACTTTTCGCTTGAGAGCAACGATTTGCATCTCCAGCTAGATTTACTTTTTTTTTTAACGTTTTGTACGTGACACTTTTCATTTTAGAAACCGGTTTCGGTCCAAGAGGTAAGCAAAGAGTCTAAGTTAAGTTTACATATCGAAGGTATTTTTTTTCATACAATGTATTTCAAGCGGGATTTTCTTGCAAAAATTTGTTTGAAAGAGACGAAAGAGTAACCGCGGCCCTGGAACGCAAAGGACAACCCACCGCGGTGCACGCTATGCACGGCCACGCTGTGCATTTTAGTTGCGTGGGTTCATTAGTTTGACAACGTGGGTCTACGTTTCCACTGCAGTACACGCTACGACTGTGTACAAATGTAGCGTGTCCCACCCAGTACACGGAGAGGCTACGCACGTTTTTTGCAAGAATTTGGCATTGACATAGTCGAGGGTTAATTTAATTTAATATTCGTGAATATATGCGTGCACCGCGTGCACAGCGTGCATGACGTTGACAGCGTTGAGCTACGTTGGCGCCATATTCGAGCAAGCTACGCGTGTGCCAATGAAGTCAATTGATGCGTAGCGTGTCTGTGGGTTGCACTGGAAACAATTCCATACATTTTCATGCAAAGCGAAGCTTCACACACGTGCGTAGCCTCTCCGTGCGTTGCTGTGGGTTTCCGCCATAACGAGGAACACGGATGGGTTTTAGCTGACACTCCCACCCTCTCCGCCCAGAACGGAAGGAGTCATTTGATAATTTCTCACAATATAAAAAAAAACCTTGAATTGAGACTTTTTGATTACCACCATCGTTGTCAGATTTTACTTTACCCAGTTAGAGATCCTGGTATCTTACTGCTTTAACAACAGATATTGAAATCCATCATCATCTGCCTAGCCTTTTCCAGACTATTTCGGGGTTGTCTTCCAGTCAAACTGGATTCAGCTGAATACCAGTAGTTACGTGGAGCGGCTGCCTACCAGACTTCCACAGCCACAACCCATCAACTGAGATACACGATACTCCTTGGCAAGACTGGTGTCAGATTTGTTGTCTTCTGACTACCTGTAGCAACTGCCAAAGATCTACAAATGACAGCCGGGACTAATGGCTTAACGTGCTTTCTGAGGCACGTAGGAGTTTCGGTAAAGACGAACATCATTCTGCAGCCAATAGGAGCGGACCATTAATAAAAAATGTGAAGTAGACGAAATTGCGCTGGTCAGGTATTTGATGATAGAAAGTTTAACAACTTTCTCCAGTTTAATAACTTGTGAATAAATTAATTTAGAATAACAATGATTGATACGAGTACCTACATACTTTTGACAGATTTTTCTTTTGACTTTTTTATTATTTTTAACATAGATTTTATTTTTATTTTTTGACAATCTTAATAATTTCTCATTTGGGTCTGACATAACAATAATACAATACAATAATGTGTTATTGAAAACCAATAGCCCTAAAAATCTTTTTTCATACGATCGTGTTTAGGTATGGACTTAGGCAATTCATATACACCACTAAGTATTTTAATTGGGCTTAGGACCAACAAAATTATCAACTTTTTACAATTTAGTAATTTTTGAGAAAACAATTAAGACACTCAAGTAAAAATAAATCAAAATAAACAATTTTGGGATTTCGTTTTTTTTTACTTTTGACTGCAAAATTATGATCAGTAACGGGTACGGAAACAGCCCCATTTTTTTTTTGTACTAATTAAAAAATAGTGTTGTATAGCCGGCTTATTTACATACTTCCTTGGATTTGTCCATTTTGTGAGTATCCTGTCATCAAAGGGTTTTTTACTTGGCCGGATTTATAAGCAATTGATGGTTAAAGGCTGTATATATATTTTTTATTTATTTCAAATTGCTCTTGACTCTAGTCTAGGTCAGAGACTGGAGTGAGCTTACCCAGAAGAAGCCTGGTCCAAGTGTAATGTCGTGTCGTGGAAGTCCAAGGATATCATTTATTTATTATTTATTTATAATCTAAACAAAATTTATTACAATCTTGGGCCGAGTCACCCGCGTCCGTAGGAGAATACCCATCAGCGAATCCCTACACGTGGTCCCCGGGTGGCGCTAAATAGGTGACACTAACCGCCGCCGTGGTCTAGTGGTTATACCACCTGATTCAGACCCAGAGGTCCCGGGTTCGATTCCCAGCGGGGGCAAATTTTTTGCTCGGTTTGGTTGGTGGTAGGACTTATTATAAGTCCGCCTGGCAAGCCGCCGCTGGCGCTGGCCTGGCTGCTGGTCCGCATGTCTAAGTCTGTCGCCATAACAACAATGTTAACAGCATTTTTGTGTTCTGGCAGTTAGAGGTATGATAGCCAGTTCCTCTGTGTAAGAGGATTCCGGGTGAAACTCGCTTCCATCTTCGGCCTAATCATCACTTTCTATCAGGTGAGATTTGGGCCAAGAGCTTCCCCGTTTTGTATCTAATCTAATCTAAAAGTCTGCCATTTTCCGGTTACATATACCTACATCGAATGGATTTAGAACTAGATCTTAAGATGGTAGGCGAAGGAATGCTGATAGAGATGAGTCCTGCGGCCCTGGAACGCAAAGGATATTAGGAGGAACACGGATGGGTTTAGTCAGTAGACTCTCCCTTCCTCTCCACCCAGAGCGGAAGGAGTCATTTGATGATTTCCCATTCTTAAAGAAAGTTTTAATGTGCTTTTCAACCGACTTCCCAAAAAGGAGGAGGTTTTCAATTCGGTTGTATTTTTTTTGTTTTTTTTTTTTTAATATGTTTTATGCCTCATAACTCCGTCAGTTATGAACAGACTTGAAAAATTATTGTTTTATCTGAAAAGATATTTTTGCAGATTGGTTCCATTTAAATTTTATTAAAATCGGTTACGATGTTTGGATTTTAAATCGAAATAGTTGGAATTCGTTTACTTGGATGATGGTATTTTGTCATCCAAGTAATAGAAATTGCGTATTTTGTTTTTCTGCGATTTGGCAGTGGTATTGTTAGATGTGGGGTTCTACTAAAAAGTGAAAAATAAACTTTTTACAAAAAAATACAACCGGTGTTTTTGTTAGTTTCTTCGCATTTTGACACAGACTTCCGAAATTAAAGTTATTTTTTACTTTGTAGTGTTTTTTTTTATTATTTGGAAGTCGTTTGTATTTTTTTGTAATTCTACAAAAATACGATCTTAATGTTAAGCTTAGCAAGTCATAAGCTAAAATTTACGAACAAGGGGATACCGGAAAGGAAACGGTCTGAAGCCGGAACAAACAAATTGCCGGGAACGGGATTAATTTCAAGTGTTGACGGGAAAAACAAACGACAAGCTTTGATTTTCAATTCATTTAGTTTTATTTAAAAAAAAAAATTGTATCCTAGAATAAGGTAACAAGTCAGTAAAGTTAATAAGTACCTATTCAGCTTGTTTAATTTTGTAATATACAGTTGTTGTGTTAACCGCATGTAATGCGGTGCATGCAATACTAAGCACAAGGCTTAAAAATTTTTGTTAAAAAACTTATACTTAAACTTAACTCTAGCACAAACTAGGCAATTTTTACAAAATCCTTTATTTCAAACAGACTAGGGGGTATAAAAAGGCAGAGGAGCGGAGAAACGGAGAAATATAACCCAATCTTGTCAGTCAAAATGTCAGTGGCTCATGTAGTGCGGAGATTTTATGCAATTCCATTGGTTAAAAGAAGAATGCCCATTTTTCACCTGACTATGTATAGAAATTAAACTAATCTTAAAATTTAGCTTATTGAATTGTATATTAGATACGCTTATCACAATGTTAAGAGAAACGCAGGAAAAAATATTTTTTAATTTGTCTTTATACTTAATCTACCTCAAGGGTTAACGTATTACAATGTTTTGAACGCATCTCAACTAGCTTTTTTTACGACGTTCCATTTTACAAACTAATACTTGACTTTATTCAAGTCTGTTTCGGAGTTTTATACATTATTTTACGTTTTATTTAATTAATAAGTATTTTTTGTTAGTCTTTGTATAATATAGGCTTATTGAAAATAACATAATAATGAAATAAATTAATCACGCAGTATTTATTTGAGATCGCTTTTTGACATTTGACAGATCTGCGATTGGCATCGGCGCTGCAGTACTTCGTTGTTGCGGTTGCGTCTCGTTGTGTACTGTGCAATTTTGTATGTGTTTCTTCTTTTTATGACCCTTTTTACCGCCCCTGGACCTTGATATCTTCCTGATCTGACGATCATTGCTTACCATACCGTTGTAAATCTCTTGAAAATGCCGCCTATACCAAAAAGTCGAAGTATACTTTGCATAAACTGCAACGTATTTTTTGAAGTTCATGGCGTTTAAATCGTAAAAATGACTGTTGGACATTATTTTCTAAACTTAAAGTTAGTATTTCTACTATACCTTATAACTATACATGTACTTTCATTATCAGGTTTTTAAATGTATGGGAAGTGGGCATTGTTCTTTCTCCGTTTCTCCGGACAGGCATCTATAAGTTGTTCATAATGATGAGTAAAATAACTTCTTAAAAGGTAATGCGTTCCGTTACACGTTGTTTACTCCAAATGTGTACAGACGCCAGCACATCAAGCTACAACAATCTGACGAATTTCGTCAAATTGATTTTCGACTTTAAATCGAAAGGAATAAGGTTTAAGGTTGATTGGGAAAATTTGACAGTTTTGGGTAGCTTGATGACTGTACCTAATATAAATATTAAATAAATATTAAATTGAAACAGAGGTCAATAATCTAATTTTGTCAATTAAATTAATAAAAAAATAAAAAAACAATAATGTAATCAAAATTAAAGCAACATACAATACGTAGGAGTTTTTTAAGTCACTATCGTTTCACCCCAGTGAAACGATAGTGACTTAAAAAACTCTTAAAACTATTACCTAAAATTGGGGTAAATAGGAATGCAAGGGTAAATACAAACAAAACTTTGGAGGTCTTTGGAACCTCAGGTCTCAAGATTGATGAAAACTTTTTACAAAAAAATACAACCGACTTCCAAAAAAAAAAACACTACAAAGTAAAAATAACTTTAATTTCGGAACTCGGTGTTTTTGTTAATTTGTTCGACACCGTTCGTTTTTGACACCGACTTCCGAAATTAAAGTTATTTTTTACTTTGTAGTGTTTCTTTTTTGGAAGTTGGTTGTATTTTTTTGTAAAAAGTTTTTTATTTTTTACTTTTTAGTGGTACCCCCAACCTAACAACACCACTGCAAAATCGCAGAAAAGCAGAATACAAACGCACTTGTTGCCCATACGATTTTCGAAAGTTCCCCTCGACTTCTCTGGGATGCCATCATCAGATCCTGGTTTCCTTATCATGGGACCATTTGGGAAGTATTCCCTTTCCAACAAAAAAATCATTTTTAAAATCGGTTGGCAAGCGACGGAGTTATGCCCGAACAAACATAAAAAAAAAATACAAACATCCGAATTGAGAACCTCCTCCTTTTTGGAAAGTCGGTTAAAAATCAAAGATATTATATAATATAATATGCTTTTTTAGAAAACCAATATTATGATATTAAAGAGAAAAAGCCGGCCTGGTGTGAGTCAGACTCGCACACGAAGGGTTCCGTAGCAGAAAACTTAATTTTCTTAAATGTTGTTATAGCGGCAGTAGAAATACACAATCCGAGAAAATTTTAACTTTGTATATATTACAGTTCTTGAGGTACATCCCGCTGACAGACAGACGGACAGCCGGGCGGACATCGGAGACTTAGTAATAGCGTTCCGTTGGTTTTTTTTGTAAAACGTTGCCTCACACTAGGAACTTCACCAGTATCGTGAGTGTATTTACAAACATATGAACACACATACACAAACAGCCAGACCCGGAACAACTATATCTGTAGGCCATATAAATATTTGTTCCGTGCGGGAATCAAACCCGCGACACGTAGCGCAGCAGTCAAGCTGCTTTCAGATTACGCTATAATATAACGCATAGAGTATAATTATATAGCTCATAGCACAACAATATCGCGCACCATACATTGTCAATAATATAGTACAGTGTGAACGTGTCCATAACAATGTATGGTGCGCGATATTGGTGTGCTATGAGCTCTATACTATATGCTATTATATTATAGCGTAGTCTGAAAGAAGCTTCAATCACTCAACCACTGCGCCAACCGAGTCGCCAGCACACAACAGTATCTGTTACCCTTTGGGTACGGAAACCTTATCAAAGTTTTGTTTCGATTTACCCCTCCGTGTCTATTCACCCGTGACGGCTTTTGGTTCCAAAATCAAGACGAATTTAACAGTCGTTGTTGCCATCCATCCCTTTCGATCAAATTGAGTCTGATGCCTCCAATCGGCTGCGTGATCACCGCCTTGGGCTCGAAGATCACCTGCCTCTTCATGCCAGGAGCCAACTCCACGCGGTACTTCTTCAGTAATGTTATCAGACCTGCTGACATTTGCATTCTTGCGAATCTCATACCTGGAGAAGATGAAAATTATTGTGAATTATTTGGTTGAAAATCTCCAAATCATGATGAGTAACTTTATAAAAAGTTTTTACAGAAAAATACAACCGACTTCCAATTACTTTCTAGTTTTTTTTTGGATGTCGGTTGTACCAAATTTTTTGTAAATAGTTTTAAATTTTTTACTTTTTAGTGGTACACCACAACACAACTGCAGAATCGCAGAAAAGCAAAATACGCAATTTCGTTTATTTGGATGACAAAAAACCATCATCTAAGTAAACGAATTCCAGCTAATTCGATTTAAAATCCATACTTCCTAATTTTGGTAAAATTTAAATGGGACCAATCGAAAATTCTATCCTTTCAGATAAATTAATAATTTTTCGAATCGGTTCACTTTCGGGAGTTCTGGAAGGGAAACAGGAAAATGAAGGGTAAAATGAGCTTGCCAGTTACTGTGGGGGGTTGTAGTGAACCTAAGGATATAGCCAACGTTTTCAAGGATCATTTTAAAGTAACTTCGCCACTTTCCTCTTGCATTGGGATGCCTGTTCCTGGTGTCATTGAGCCAGACAACTTGTTTTGTTTTTCCAGTAGAGAAGTGGAAAATGTTGTTAAAAACATGGTTAGAGGAAAATCTCCGGGTAATGATGGTCTGAGTATTGAGCACCTGCAGTTTGCGGGCAAGCATATTTTTAGGGTCCTGGCCATGCTTTTTAATTTCTGTATACGACACTCTTACCTACCAGCAAAACTGTTGGAAACTGTTGTTGTGCCGATACCGAAAAATGTCACTGGGGACGTCACAGAGAAAAGCAACTATAGGCCAATTTCCCTAGCGACTGTAATTGCGAAGGTCTTCGATGGTTTACTTGACGCTGAACTCGGCAAGCACATTGAGCTTAATGACGCGCAGTTTGGCTTCCGTGAGACACTGTCGACTGAAAGTGCGATCTTGACATTAAAACATACTGTCAACTACTACGTTAAGAGAAACACACCTGTCTATGCTTGCTTTCTTGATCTATCGAAGGCCTTTGATTTAGTGGACTACAGCAGGCTCTGGGCCAAGCTAGGTGAGGTAGGGGCTCCCACCGAACTCATCAACATCTTGCGTTGCTGGTACAATAACCAGAAGAACTTCGTTAAGTGGGGGAATGTTTTGTCGGATGAGTATGCACTGGAGTGTGGTGTGAGGCAGGGAGGCCTGTCCTCTCCAAGACTATTTAACCTGTACGTCAATCAACTGATCGATGTGCTTAGTAACAGCTATGTCGATTGTCATATAGATAATGTCTGTGTTAATAACATCAGCTACGCGGACGACATGGTGTTGCTGAACCCATCGCTCAGTGGTTTAAGAAAATTGCTCGATATTTGTGAGTCATGTGCTGTGGAGCACGGTTTGAGGTACAACGAGAGGAAGGGTGTGTGTATGGTCATTAGAGGTAAAAATAAACAACCGGAGCATATACCACCTGTCTATCTGAACGGTGTGCCCCTGGATCGGGTTTCGCAGTTTAAGTACTTGGGACACATTGTGACGGAAACCCTGCAAGACGATGCAGATATCGAGCTCGAAGAGCGTTGTCGGTGCGTGCTAACATGTTGGTCTATAGATTTGCAAGGTGTACAGTAGACGTAAAAGTGATGCTATTCAGAGCCTACTGTCAAAACTTTTATACCAGCGCTTTATGGTTCAACTACACGCAGCGGGCCTACAACGCTCTTCGCATACAATATAATAACGCCTTTAGGATGCTGGTGAGGCTCCATCGATTCTGCAGCGCGTCGGGCATGTTTGCTGACGCAAGAGTCGATGACTTTTATGCCGTTATGCGTAAGAGAACAGCTTCTCTGATGCGCCGGATTCGGGGGAGCGCCAACGGAACGGCCAGAGTCTGAAGTGCTGGGGAGATTTATTCAGCTTCATGTGACGAGATGACAACGGATGTATGTATGCCAATGATTATTTTATTTGTTGACATCGGTTATTTTAATGTTTTTTTTTTTTGTTTAATTATTTTTTGACATGGTTATTTTGGACATAGCGATTTTTATAATTTTGAATTTAATTTTTTATGATTGATTTAAATTGTTTCTTTTTGATTTTTAATATTGACTAATATAGTTTTTAAGACCTCTGTTACTAACAATTATGGACATTCTTAGTCTGAAATAAATAAATAATAATAATAATAATAAATGATGGAGTTATGAGGTTAAAAACATAAAAAAACACTGAATTGAGAACCTCCTCCTTTTTGGGAAGACTGTTCGAAAAACTACTTTGCCTTAGGATTGACATAAACTTAACAATATATAATTTCACTTAACTAGTTATTATTGATTTTAAGTTGAGAAGGGCACTAGTTTATCTTTGAAGTTCAACGTCCAATGCAAATGCGATATAGCTATAACTAAACCTAAGACTGAATCATTAAATCGTAACCGATCTTGTAAATGAAGTTATGCCCGAAAGATAAACCCAAGATCATGGAAAACTACTTTTGGTGTTGTTTAGCCCAAATCATCGAAGAAGGCTATATCACTACATATTATAAAACAAAATCTTCCACCTCCGCGTCTATCTGTCTATTTCTTTGCGATAAACTTAAAACAACTGCACCGATTTTCATGCTGTTTTCACCAATGGATAGAGTGGTTCTCGAGGAAGGTTTTAGTATAATTTGTTATGCGGGCGAAGCCGTCCTCATCAGCTAGTTGGCTATATGACAGCACGCTACAACCAAGAAGAGCGGAGCATAAATCAAAAATGTGACCAAGTTGCGCGGGTCTGCTAGTAAACATAGAAATTCAGGTTGACTTGAATGAAACATTCAGGTTGTGTTGTTATGTTATGCGATTTCAGAAATCTCGGGAGATTTGCTGTCATTTATAGAACAGTTCCGTTGCCTAACTTTGACGTTCTTCATCAGATCTTCAACAAATTGAAATTGCACCAGTCCGGCAAAATTGTCTTCAAAATTGTCTTATTAAAATAAGAGTAATTAAATTACTGACACTCTTAATTTTATTTTGTTAACAATTGTATTTTATTTGTTGTAATTTTTTAGTAATTTAAAATATTATTTCTTATTTCAATTTATACATTTCAATTAATGTCACTAGTGATTTTATTGTAACTGGGCATAAGTGTCTACCGAATGTACTAATTTAGTATTAAGTGCTACTAACAGATAAAGGGGATCAAAATTTTTCTTGTTTTTAACCGACTTCCCAAAAAGGAGGAGGTTCTCAATTCAGTTGTATTATTTTTTATTATGTTTGTCACCTCATAACTCCGTCAATTATGAACCGATTTGAAAAATACTTGTTTTATCTGAAAGAATGTACTTGTAGATTTGTCCCATTTAATTTTTATCAAAATCTGTTACGAAGTTTGGATTTTAAATCGAAATAGCTGGAATTCGTTTACTTGGATGGTTTTTGTCATCCAACTAATCGAAATTACGTATTTTGCTTTTCTGCGATTTTGCAGTGGTGTTGTTAGGTAATAATAATAATATAATAATAATAATATCCTTGGACATTTCACACAACGCCATATAGTCCCAAGCTAAGCAACCTAATGCTTGTGTTATGGTAACGATATGGCTGATAAACTACTTATATACATTTTTTTTTTGTAAATACATACATATTATAGATAGAAAAACACCCAGACTCAGAACAAATACATGTAGGTCTTACAAATATTTGTTCCGTGCGGGAATCGAACCCGCGACACGCAGCGTAGCAGTCGGTCGCTCAACCACTGCGCCAACCGTGTCGTAGGTGTGGGGGGAACACTACAAAATAAAAAATAACTTTAATTTCGGAAGTCGGTGTCAAATTACGAAGAAAGTTATTTTTTTTTTATTATTTTTTTCTTTGTAGTGTTTTTTTATTTGGAAGTCGGTTGTATTTTTTGTAAAAAGTTTTTTTATTTTCTGAATTAAAATATATATTACGACGATGTATTGTGACGTTATCGAATTCAATTGAGTAGCGTAACTCCACTTTGGTGATGGACTGATAGATATCGCATCTAATCGCGATTTACTAGCTAATTTAGTCTGACCCTGTGTACCTTCTGTAAATGACGTCAGTATTTAACTTCTTTGATAATGATAACCCTTGTTATCAGAAGGTAAATGTTTATATTTATATTTAAGCAAGCCACATGTCAGAGCATTGTTTTCATCTAATGTTGGGCTTACACCTTATGGTATCGGGTCGATTCTTGATAATAATCATAAAATCCGAAGGTCGGGTTCTATAAAAGGACCGCCTTCTTGGCCGGTAAAGAACACCCTTAGTCTTTGTTTATTTTTATTTAATTCACGTTTTCATAAAGTAGGCTTACTTTATCATTTATCAGTTGTACTTGCGAATAACTTTCTAATATCATACAGTCCTATATAGAAAAAAGTAAGAAGGAGCTCACTTTCAGTCCGTCACTCGTAAATTACGAATTATTGCGGTGAAAAAAAATATTGGGACCGCCCGAAATATTTGTGGTCATCGGAACGTATCACCTGACTCGCTACACATCTGATCGGATCGGATTGGCCCGTAGCGTAAGGTGTAAACCCGGCCTTATCTTGTCGTTTTTAAATGCTCTATTCAATCACGCCTTTGATGTCAATGACGACTATTATCATTATCATCTTTATACCTCTATATCAGGGGTCTAGGCAGTTTTTTCGTCTATTCTACCTGGGCCATCATCACGCTCTCACTGACTCCGTATATTTTTCCGATAATTTTGCCCTCTTATCACACCTCACACAATAGGCTAGATTCCATCATCCACAAATTGCAAAACTATTTAGTCCGTTAGTTAGAATATTGAAAAATAATGGACACGTATTTTTTGTTTTTGTAAATCAATGAATATTGACAAAGATAAAACGCATGAAAACTCGGGAGGGGGGCTCATGACGTCACGACTCAGTAAAATTTATGCGAAGGTGTGACGAATTGAGAATTTTAAAATCGTCGTAACTTCGTCAATTTTGGTTCCCGTAACAAAAAAAAAACACGGGTCAAATATTCTTTTGATAATCTAACTGACGGACTAATTAGATTTTTTCAGGACACAAGCCCATTCCTAAATAGATTCTTTGCCCTCCCTTTCCCTCTTCATCCATCAATTAGATTGATAACTGTTTTAGTAACATGCGATTTTTCTCTCCCTTCCACTTGTTATCCTAAGATATACAATTCCCTTCTACCTTTTTGACACTGATACTACTTTTAAACGTCTTCTCATGTACTAAATCCTCTCTTTACTCATTCTTGTAACTCCACACATCCATTTGCTCATTCTCATCTCTGCGACCGCTATTTGCAATCTTTTATCATCATTCTGTCTTTTTCACAGTCCAACATTCTGGTACATACAGTAAGATATGTCTCATTACGGACTTGTAAATTTTCCCTTTTAAGTTAAGAAGCATCTGTGGGTAGCAAATCTATACTAATATTATAAAGCAGAAGAGTTTGTTAGTTTGTTTGGTTTAACGCGCTAATCTCAGGAACTCCTGGTCCGATTTGAAAAATTATTTCAGTGTTACATAGCCCATTTATTGAGGAAGGCTATAGGCTATATATCATCACGCTAAGACCAAAAGGAGCGGAATAGTAATTAAAAATGTTACGCAGACGTCGTTGCACGGGTCAGCTAGTTGGTTATAATACGTTAGTATACAGGTACTTTGCTTGGCAGCCTATTTCTTAATGTATTAGCTACAGGTCCGTTTACCCAAAAAGCCTCTGATAAATACTAGTAGTAAAAAAAAACATCTCCCAAACGTGACCAAAAGATAATAATTTAACACTCACCTATACAGATTCTAGGGCCATCTCCAAATGGCATGTATGTGTATGGTCTGATGTTCTGCCTCTCTTCAGGCATGAACCGTTCCGGACGGTACTGCTCCGGTTCCGGGAAGAACTCAGGATTATAATGTAAGTGGTATACAGGCAGGTGAACACGAAGACCTTGCTCCAATGTCAATCCTGAAGGGAACGTGTATTCTTCGACCACTTCGCGAGTTAGCACTCCTAGAACTGGGTACAGACGTAGAGCTTCGTCAACACACGCTTGCAAGAATGGAGTCTCTGCAACGCACTCGTACTTCAACACATTGTTGTGGCGACGCAAGTAATCGTCCACCTCTGCCAAAAGACGTTCTTGAGCTTCAGAATGCTTTGCCAACTCAAACAAAGTGAAACTCAAAGTGGTGGCCGACGTCTCGTATCCAGCAGCGAAGAACAAGAGGCACTGCGCTATCAGCATATCATCGTCTACATCTAAATTCACTTTTTCTCCTGTTTCACCCTTCATATTCTTCAAACTGTCGCCTCTCATCGAATGATTTGTCTTCAACTTCAGCACGAGGTCAACAAAGTCGTTCCTTGATGTCGGCGTATAATTACGTTTCTTGAATATTCCTGTCAACACGCCACTGAAGAACTGATCCACTTCAGCTGGAATTGTTTGAAATCCCAATGCGTAGAAGATGGCCGGCCAGATACCTCGCATAACGACCTTGAATGCTCTGAACCTACGAGTATCAAAGATAACATCACCAATGTGTCTGAAAGGATTATTTTCTTTCTTTTCCATTGTGTTCGTGTCAACACCGAACGCGCAGGTCCCAACGCAGTCCATAGTGAACCTTGCCATGAGGGCCCTCGCTTCAATATTGTTTTTCTGTGCTTCCTCGTCAAGGATGTTTTCAAATACGCGAGAACACTTCTCGATCAAATAGAACATGTTCTTCATTTTGGCGGAAGAGAACAGAGGTGTGAGGTTCTGTCGCAGTACTTTCCAGTGGTCGCCGTAAGTGAAGAACAGGTTTTGTGTGAACAGCTCCCTGTGCGAGTATTTGGAGACTTCACGGCCGCTGAAGAAGTAGAAATCCTTGGTCATGACGAGCTTAATGAGTTCTGGATCTTGTAGTATGAGGGTGGGTTCCGTGCCATAGTAGGCACCAACGTACGGCAGGTTTGGAAATTTTCGGCATATTTTCTGAGTGAGTTGTCCTAAGTATGTCTTCTGTAGGATAAATCCAGAGAAGTTCCCGAAAATCGCGACTGGTGGAGAATGTGGCACATTTTTATCCTCCCAATACTGAAATTTTCTTTTCGACAGAAAGAAGACCGAGTAAAAGATCAGCAATATCGTGGAAAGCAGAAACAATGCGATCATCTTGAAGTTTCGAGGAATATGAATACGTTAGACGTGTGATTTGGTATTTATAGTTTTACAGATAACAAGCTTTCGCCCGCGACTTCGTGCACGCATTTCCCGTTTTTTCCCGTTCCCGTTCACTCAGTAACAGAAGAATGTTATTATAAATTAGGATGAGTTCGGTGCACTTAAGTTGACTATCTATAATATAAAAATGAATCGCTTAATGTGTTGCTAAGCGCAAATCTCGAGAACACCTGAACCGATTTCACTAATTCTTTTTTTGTTGTGTTGTCAGGAGAAGGTTCTTATGAAAGAAACAATAAGAAAGTTGCAGGGTAGCCAGTTGACGGGAGCGATGCCGCGAGGGACAGAGGGACAGCTAGTGTTTACATAAGATTTTAGGATTTTCCTGCTACAGATTGCTAGACATATGTCGATGACACTTTAGAGCAAAGTAAAACGGTTGAAAAGTGTTTTCATTTTGGACATGGTATAAGCAAAATAAATGATTCATTTGCTCTGATCATCATCTTTCCTGAAACATTCAGTGGGAGGAAAATAGCGAGCTTAGTGTATGTTTTTTTTTATTGCATATATAGCTGACCCGTGCCTACCACGTTGGGAGGTACATTTTGGGTTAGTGCCTATGACACGCAAAAGTAACGTGGCTTTCTATATGTCAAATAATTTTAGAAATCTATTCAGTACATCCAGAGATTACCTCCTACAACCTCATAAACTTTACCTCTTTTATAGATTTAACTAGCTTTTGCGTTCGCGTGTATGTCGAAAAATATTTTTTTTTCGCTAAATAAGATCTCTAAGATAAGATATATACGATCAGTCAATATCTAGCATTGCTTGACTCTTCTTAGAATTAGGAATTATGAATAAGGAAAATTAAAATAGGAATCATAAAAGTTATGAATTGCATAAGTTAAATAAATCCAAACATAATTACGACTGATGAGATTCAAACCCCCACAAAGTCATTCGAAAGGCAGTCTTCAAACCGACGGTCTATCACCGCTGTTGGCAAGTTGGTTGGCCCCTTGTAATCATTTCTAAGGTTAGACCCATGAGTATGTGCAATGTTGTAACATGTTATGGTATCTTATTACAATTCCTCGCTGGAATGTTTTAAAAATTTTGAATAAAAATTCAAATGTTACTTTTAGTGCGCAAAAACCGAGTTTATTTTTATTTTGGAAATATTATGGTGTAAAAATATAGAAAAAAAAAATATGATTGCTTTTGCTAGAGTTTGAACCATGTCCACTTTCTCGTTCAAAACACACATTTTTGACTACTGTTCATTCTCCGTGCCACAAAGCGTGCTATATGTTGACTAACTTAACAGGATTATTTAAGCTAAATTCGAACAAAATCGGTTCAATAGTTTTCTATATGTATAGATAATTTATATAATAGGGCTTCGTTCGGTCTCAACTGTGATGCCAAACGCATGCGTATGCAATGACGTTGTAGTTTAACTACTCGTGTGAGATGTCAACATTTCGCTTATTATAACGTGTAAACTACCATATGTTATCTTACCTACGACTACTTACAGACATTATAATGTTATAAATGTACCAGTTGTTTTAAGAAAAATAGTACTGTGTAGCGTATCCTTTTTTCTTTTTTTTATGGATGGGAAATCATCAAATGACTCTTCTCGCTCCGGGTAAAGCAGGAGGGAGTGTCAGACTCCTACTGACTAAAACCCATCCGTGTTACTCCTAATGTCCTTTGCGTCCCAGGGCCGCGGTGACTCTTTCGAACAAATTCCGCAACACTGTGTAGCGTATCCTAATATATGAAATAACTACAGACAACGCACAGCCGAAACTACTGATCGTAGAAAGCTAAAATTTGGTATGTAGCGTCCCTACAATTCATTCATTGACAAGGGAGCACTAAGGATTTCCCAGAAGTTCCTAAAGGAACGTGAAAAACAGGATATACGCGTACAAAGTCGCGGGAAAAAGCTAGTTTAATTTATAAAAAGTTTGTACTGTGAATTGGTTTTACTGGTAGATTATGTCTAATTCTTTGTATGTACATATTTTTTTTGTTTCGAATTCTTAACGATTTTTTATTTCGTCATTCCTAATCTTATTTTGAGAGTTGTTTATTTCATCATACTGATGACTTTTATTCTTGCTGCCTATAATACCGATTATCAAATAAGACAGTATCATGTTTTTATATTGTATCATGATCATAAATACAAATAAGGAAGAATAGGTCCTAGAATGCTTCCTTTGGGTACATCAAGAACATTATTTCTAGGTTCAAAATAAGTCTTCTATAATTGTAATATTAAGTTGTTCTTGTGCTATTATTAAAATGCGATACCATTTTCAGAGCCATGCTTCTTAAACCGAATTTTTGCTGATTATTGAATGGTCAATATAATCGAACGCTGAACTTAAATCAAGAAAGGGAAGAGAAAAAGGAATTTCGTAATTTATTTTATCATATACAGATTGACTGACTACTAACTTGAATGTAGCAAATGTACTTATATTATCTAGTTAATCGAAATTATAACTCTCTATTGATAAATTAATAGAGAACTTTTTAATGTCACAATAGGAAACCACACTCCGAGGAAAAATGGATCTGAACGCACGTTGAGCTGTTAGTCTCGGCAGCTTTCATATTTTGCAGAAGTAACTAGTTACTGGGTAGTGGAGGTCAGATAGTCCGAGGAAAAATGGATCTGAACGCACGTTGAGCTGCTAGTCCCGGCAGCATTTGTAGCAGTAACCAGTTACTGGGTAGTGGAGGTCAGATAGTCCGAGGTAAAATGGATCTGAACGCACGTTGAGCTGTTAGTCCCGGCAGCTTTCATTAGTAGAAGTAACCAGTTACTGGGTAGTGGCGGTCAGATAGTCCGAGGAAAGGAGGAAAGGAGGTTTCTGTCGCCATAACAACAATGTTAACAGCATTGTTGTGTTCCGGCAGTTAGAGGTATGATAGCCAGTTCCTCTGTGTAAGAGGATTCCAGGTGAAACTCGCTTCCATCTTCGGCCTAATCATTACTTTCCATCAGGTGAGATTTGGGCCAAGAGTTTCCCCGTTTTGCATAAAAAAAAAAAAGGAAAAATAGATCTGAACGCACGTTGAGCTGCTAGTCCCGGCAGCATTTGTAGCGGTAACCAGTTACTGGGTAGTGGAGGTCTGGTAGGCAGCAGCTCCACGTAAAATAATAGTATTCAGCTGAATACGGTGTGACTGCAACCCGGTCATTATATACTTATGAAGTTGGGAAAAGGCTAGGTAGATGATAGTGGTGACTGAAATAACATACAAAAAACTTTGAATATCAGTTTATATTTATAACAAATTATAGGTATCAAGTCACTGGAGATACAAATTATGTGGCTTATGAGCTAAAGCTATTATCCAGAAAGGATAATAGGATCCAGGTAGAATTGTTATATAGAGAGATACAGAAGAAGACAGATTTAAAGCCACATGTCGCATTATTAATTGTTACCCTACATGGTTCTCATATGATTTGACCAGTACGATTGTATGGACTTTTAAAGAGACTTTGACCTCTGAGTTTGTTCCGGCGTTTCTTCTCAGAGCAGTCAGCTAGGAAACGCCGGCCTCATCTAGTTTAAAATGACCAAAAAATATTGACTTGTAAAAGTGTTATTTACACTACTTACAGAATAAATATCATTTATCATTTACCTAATACAACTAGTCTTACATAATATTTTTCACAAAACTTATTTACATTCTCAAAACTAAATAACACAGTATAATGCCGTTTTGCCGACTGATAAAAAGAAACCCGTATTTATCACAATTAAACTTTTTAACAAAATGGGGTTTGAGCTGTCGTAAAAAATAGGCCGTACATCCTCTGGTTTGTCTGATCGTATGGCCAAACGTAGTATAGGACGCCCTGCGGTACGATGGACCGATGATTTGATGTATGTGGCTGGCAGCTGAATACGGAATGCTCATGACCGAGACGGTTGGCGCTCTTTGGGGGATGATAACGTTCAGCAGTGTGGACGGCAATTGGTTGACATGATGATGATCATGATGATCCTCTGCTTGGATAATACTAAGAATTCAATTTGAGAAAAAGGTAGGGTGATACGTTTATAATTAAAAAGTACTTTTTACTTTTATTTTAAAACTCACCTCTTATTCCACTCCTTTTAAATTCAGAATATATTGTGTGTACGTATTTGATTATTTTATGTGTAAATGAATTAAATAATGCAAAAAGCCATTTACCAAAAATATTTTGAAATAAATATTATGTTTGTTATTGTTTTTTTTTCCAGAGAGGGTGTTGAAAACCATCGCATGATTTATGTGGATATTTGCCATTGCAGTTCTTGGCTCTGTAATCTATATCACCTCGGCTGCAATAACTTTGTGTCAAAGAGTTTCAAGGCGACTTCAGCAGCCGTTGTTGCCAGCCCTCCCTTTCGATAAAGTTCAACCTGATGCCTCCGATTGGCTGCGTGACCACGGACTTTGGCTCAAAGGTGAGCTGCTTCTTCATACCAGGAGCCAACTCCACGCGGTACTTTTTCAGTAATGTTATCAGACCTGCCGTCATTTGCATTCTTGCGAATCTCAAACCTGGAAAATATAGTTAAATAATAAAAGAAAAATTCAAACAAGAGACGTGACTTTTTCGTCCGGTGTTTATTAGTCCGCCTGACTGTTATCTGGTTAATGACGTAGGCATTTATGTCCAAGTTAATATGTAGCTACATGTAACAGCCGAAAAAAACAATGTTATGTAAATAAGGAAGCCCCATGTCAGAGTACCAAAACAATTCATATCTTATTTTTTTAGTTTTAAATACTTTTTTTTATTGGTAGGCATACGTTTTATCTCACCTGATGTTAAGCGATGATGCAGTCTAAGTTGGAGCACGTTTGCCTAGAAGTAACCTATTTACTCTGTGACTTAAAGAAAACACAACAAACTCTTGTTTGTTGTGATGTACCCAATCACACTTGTAATAACTAATAAAATTTTGTTGAGTCTTTGTTTATATTAAGTTACAGGTAGATGAATTTCACTGGTAGCCGATGGATGCGAGACGCACAGAACCAGTTATTGTGGCGACACTTGGAGGACGCCTTTCTCCAGCTCTAGACGGCTTTTGGTTGATAGGACGATGACACAGGTAATTTACTTGTCACCCCATGTACTAAGCTAGCTTAGTGCACGTTTTTGTATGCCATTATTTCCAAAGCACTGACGGCCACGGTGGCCAAGAGATTGGCCAAGTACGTAGTACACACTTCTTGCGCACTATCTATGTATATCTCCGAGCTGATAATGAGAAATAACTACAACTGTTCAAGGGAAAAACTAAAATAATACCGCGTGTATCTGACATCGACGCCCAAACGATTTCCATGGGTCCAGGGCATGATTCTGGACACCCCAGTATTGAAATTTTTCATCGGTTCTTTTCTCATTTTTTTTTTCAAGAGTACCGCAAATAGGTATCAGCTCAGCTGAGCTGATATCTATTTGTGGTTTTATTCAGATTGCTCTTTTTAGTGAAAGTAGTTAATTAATTATTTTTTTACTAAAAATCTCATTGGGTTAGGTCAGAATAACGATTATGAGCAGTCTAAAGTAACAAAACCCTTGAAAAAAATGAAAATATGAGAAAAAAGCCGACGAAAAATTCTAAGACTAGGGTGTCCAGAATCATGCCCTGGACCCATGGAAATCGTTTGTGCGTCGATGTCAGATACACGCGGTATGTTAGACTAGGAAATCACACCCAATACCCGGAAAGTACAACCATCTCCAAAAAATGATGAAAAATAATAATTTAACACTTACCGATACATATTCTAGGACCATCTCCAAATGGCATGTATGTGTACGGCCTGATATTACGCTTCTCTGCAGGCATGAACCGGTCCGGACGGTACTGCTCCGGTTCCGGGAAGAATTCTGGATTGTGGTGCAAGTGGTACACCGGCAGGTGCACGCGGAGACCTTTCTCCAGTTTCAGTCCTGTAGGGAACGTGTAGTCTTCTATCACCTCGCGAGTTAGCACACCAAGCACTGGGTACAGACGTAGGGCTTCATCAATACAGGCTTGCATGTATGGTGTCTCTGCAACGCTCTCATACTTCAACACGTTGTTGTGACGGCTCAAGTAATCGTCCACTTCTGCCAAAAGACGTTCTTGAGCTGCAGGATCCTTCGCCAACTCAAACAAAGTGTAACTTACAGTGGTTGCTGACGTTTCAAATCCAGCGGCGAAGAACAAAAAGCACTGGGCCACCAGCAGGTCATCATCTACATCTACATTAATTTTTCCTCCTGCTTTATCCTTCATGTTCTTCATACAGTCGCCTGTCATCGAGTGGTTAGCCTTCAACTTCAGCACCAGATCAACAAAGTCATTCCTTGATGTCGGCGTATAATTGCGACCCTTGAAAATGCCTGTCAACAAGTTATTGAAGAAGTGCTCAACTTCTGTTGGCATTGATTTGAATCCCAATCCGTAGAAGATGGCTGGCCAGATGGCACGCATAACAAACTTGAATGCCCTGAACCAATGAGTATCGAAGATAACATCACCAATTTGTCTGAAGGAATTATTTTCTTTGATTTCCATCGTGTTCGTGTCGACACCAAATGCGCAAGTACCGATGCAGTCCATGGTGAATCTTGCTACGAGGGCTCTCGCTTCGATATCGTTGCTTTTCTGAACATCCTTGTCCAGGACGTTTTCAAACACGTGAGAACACTTCTCGATCAAATAGAACATGTTCTTCATCTTGGCGGAGGAGAATAGTGGGGTTAGGTTCTGTCGCAGCACCTTCCAATGATCGCCGTAAGTGTTGAACAGGTTTCGTGTGAAAAGCTCCTTGTGAGAGTAGTCGGAGACTTCACGGCCGCTGAAATAGTAGAAATCCTTGGTCATGACTAGCTTGATGAGTTCTGGATCTTGTAGGATGAGGGTAGGTTCTGTGCCGTAGTAGGCGCCAACGTATGGCACGTTTGGGAATGTCTGGCATATTTTCTGAGCGAGTTGTCCTAAGTATGTCTTCTGTAGGATAAATCCGGAGAAGTTCCCGAAAACCGCGACTGGTGGAGAGTGTGGCACATTTTTATCCTCCCAATAATGGAACTTTCTTTTGGACAGAAGGTAGACCGCGTAGAGGACCACCGGTATCGTGGAGAGCAGTAGTAACGCAATCATGTTGAAGTTTCGTGGAATGTGATTACGCTAAATGTGTGTTTGGGTATTTATAGTTTTGTAGATAATGAGTTCGGTGTACTTCTGCACAAGTTTTTAGAAAATTCACGTTTCAGATTGGTATACGTGTTGAAGTGTCGATGGTACTCTAGAGCAATAGTGATACTTCAACACCAAAGTAGTTTAATCTTAAAACAATTGAAAAGTGTTTGTATTTCAGACTAGGTCTTATGATAATATCTATAAACTGTCGGTGGACTGTTGGAATAGCTGCCGTGGTTTGAATTGTTATTTTGCACTAAGACACCTCTGGACAAGGCTATGGAGGAGATCTACGATAAAAGAAGAGATGCCAAAGATGGCTGTTCCAGCTGTTAAGGTTGGCGGTTTATAAGTGGCAGGAACACAAATGTAGCTGTAACTGGTCGAAATTTAATGGTAACCATCGATAATTATCCAAATGATACCCCAATTGGGGCAGTGCTAGTGTTATTGGATTTTTAGATTGACTTAGGGAGGAGAAAACCTTACAAAGATCCATGGATTTACAAGGCTATAAAATTACAGAGGGTGACTTGTACACTCGATTAATGGGTCCACAAAAAGGTGAAACACCAAGTAAGTAGCATATCCTGAGGAGCTTGTTAAGTGTAGCTATATTTCACTGCCATCAGATGTAGGAGCTCAGTTTTTCATCAGTTTTCACTTCGGTCGGCCAATAAAGGGAAGCCGTAGATGATGAACGAGATTTCTTCAGATCGGGTTAATGGGATGGTTCCCGACTTACTTTTCGCCACGAAATCTGTGGATTTTAAATCCCTTAGCTAAGCCTCTAAACCTAGTCATATTACCTACCTAGAGGTCGTTCGGGCGCTCAAGTCCTACTTATTATTGCTTATTTAAGAATATTGAAACGGGTCCTCTTATTTCGGCAATGTCTCGGGGACTACAGTAAGTGTGGTGCTATATCGCTCTCGTCTACAATGACGCCGCAGTTTTCTTTACTCTTCTTAGATTATTATGAACAACTACCTTGTTATTGGCACAACATAGTAACAAGACAAATATTATTGTATGATTAGAGTGATTTGTCGTTATCTTATATTGGTGTTGTTTTCAGAATGTACAAGTGCGTATTATTTAAAACCGGTTTTCGTGTATGACCAGATTTATGAACGTAACGTAACGTGATAATCCTTTCAGACTGTTTTAAGTTTATCGCGGATAGACAGACATACAGACGAACACTTTGTTTTATAATACTAAGGATAAGAATATGGGTAAGTAGTAACAGTGATAGTGATATTATGAAATAAACAAAGCGTAATATCGTGAGTAACAAAACGTGATATTTTTCTAGACTTTATCTACTTTGATAAAAGTTATTTGCTAAAAACAGAAACAAAGAAAATTGCTTGATCACAGTGATGCAGTAAAAATAAATCTCCTGCTAAAAAATAACATTTACTTGTTTATCTTAAAGGAATTCACAAATTATATCATTTTATAAGATAGCTAGATACGGCTACAGCTACGCCAGAACTTTTTCGAAGTGGGCCGCAAAAAATGAAAATGGTCACCCATCCACATTATTATTATTATTTTTTTTTTTTTTACTATCTCGGGCCCCTGGAGACCCGGTCCTTTGGTAGGCGTACGAGGGGCCGAAACCAACTCGCAGAGGCCCCGTTAGACTTTTCAAATGTAATGGGGCACCAACCGGCGATTATCCCTGTATGCACTGAAAGTATTCCCAAGGACAATCCCCGGTTGGAGCAGTACTATTGCAGAATATGGAAATTATTTATTATATTATTATTATTATTTATTATTATGTTTTAGTAGTAATAAAATAAACTTTTAATTATTACTTAAACAATTTTTTTTTTGTTACAAATAAGGCAAAATAACGTTTGCCGAGTCAGCTTTTTTTAGTATAGATAAAATTTAGCTCAATCGGACACCGGGAAATGGGTCAAATTTAACTTGCAAGATTCCACCTTCACATAAAACATACGTTCAAGTCAAGTTAAATAAAAGCTTTTAACCCGGCGTGAATGACGTGAAAAAATTACGCCGGCAATGACGCTGGGTCATATCTACCCCGATTTCAAAGACAATTATTTTCGAAATCAAATTTGTCAACTTAACTTTTTAATATGTTTCTTAAAAAGGGTTCTTTACACATTTAGAAAAATAAAAGTAATGCCATATGTTAAGTAAATCAAACTTTTAATAGCTTTCAAAATAAGACAAATGCAAAATCAAGTTGGAAATGTAACACTCATATTATTTTCTATGTTTGTTAAACCCTTCTTACAAATAATAGGAAACAATAATCAAAAAGGTTATAGAAAAGATGTCAAAGAAACTTCTAACATTATAAATAATAAGATATCAGTCTTCTGCCACATCATTGCTAGTCATCGAAGAATGATATGATCTGGGCAAAAGTAAATATGGTACAGCAGTGCTATTCTGTAACAACATTTTCGTGTCTCGACAGCGGAATCCGAGGTGAGTTTCAAATTCGTATAAATATAAGACCTTATGCTGTGTGAAATAAAGTTCACTTTGTAAGCTTAGTCACTCAGGTGAAGTCGATATCGAAATGGTTATTTACAGAATAGACTAGCAGATGGCAAGTTTGAGTTGTTTTCTTTAACTTTTTGATCGGACATATTTGATATCGCTTGCGAGTTCTTGGAATCGTTCCTCGGAAGGTCTACCCACGAAATCTACGATTCTTTTGCGCAGAAGGCGAGGAATCTTCATTCACGTCTTTTGGACAAAATTCGGTCTCGGTTGATTACCAATGACACTTTCATCGATTATCAGAAAAAGAAAAAGTAAATTAACTACCCACATTGCATAAAACATGAAAATAACTACTACAGGTATGCCATAAAAATAACACACTAGCGATGACGCTGGGTCATATTTACCCGCTTTGATTTGACGCACGGTTATATCACTGTGTAGCTGGCGTAGCAAAAATCATGCCGGCGAATTGGGGAGGGAGAGGACGTACCTCCAGCTATACAAAAGCTTTAAATAAATAATCAGCGTAAAAAAAATTATGGCCATTTTAATACGCGCTGGGTCACCATGACCCAGCGTCATTCACGCCGGGTTAAAAAACAGACTATACAAGCTTCTAAGATAATGGTTTTAATACAGGGCGTGCCCGCTTACACGTGTAGCATGGAATTTAACCACAGGACTGTGAACTTATAACAATAATAAGTACTTTACTTGATATAGTGGTGGTGGACCGAATCGAGAACCGTGCAGTGATTGACCCATAACCATTCCGCATGACGAGAACCTCGTCAAACCCGAGAAAGATAAGCAAATTAAATATCTTAACTTGGCTCGTGAAGTTGTCGTCATGTGCAATGTGGACTTAGCAATCATTGTACCGATATGATCGTTTCCGCCAATAAGACACGAGGAATCACCAACAAACAACGAGGGTACCTATTTGAGTAGGTGATTAAATTTTTACGTACTGAAATTATATCTATACTATCTATACCATATATCTATACTAATATTATAAAGAGGTAAAATTTGTTTGTAAGTTTGTAAGTTTGTAAGTTTGTAAGTTTGTATGTTTGTAAGTTTGTATGTAGGGGGTAATCTCAGGAACTACTGGTCCGATTTGAAAAATTATTTCAGTGTTAGATAGCCCATTTATCGAGGAAGGTTATAGGCTATATATCATCACGCTAAGGTAAATAGGAGCGGAGCAGTAATGGAAAATGTGACGCAAACGAAGTTGCGCGAGTCAGCTAGTTATATATATCTATACTAATATTATAAAGCAGAAGAGTTTGTTTGTTTGTTTGATTGTTTGTTTGTTTGTTTGGTTGAACGCGCTAATCTCAGGAACTACTGGTCCCATTTGAAAAATTATTTCAGTGTTAGATAGCCCATTTATCGAGGAAGGTTATAGGCTATATATCATCACGCTAAGACAAATAGGAGCGGAGCAGTAATGGAAAATGTGAGGCAGACGACATTGCGCGGGTCACCTAGTCTTATTTATAAAAATCTCGCTCAAAGTCGCTCACAATATGAGCCTCCTCAGAAGGCTTAAAGTTACTTAAAGGCCAATGGAGAGAGCAATGCTTGGAGTTTCCTTGCGTTGTCGAATCAGGAATGATGATATTCGGAAGAGAACCAAGGTTACCGACATAGCCCGAAGGATCACCAAACTAAATTGGCAGTGGGCAGGGCACATTGCTCGCAGAACAGATGGTTGATGAAGTTCTGTAGTGGCGACCGCAAAGCAGAAGACGCAACTTTGGCGCTGCCTTCCACAAGGTGGGTTCGAAAGCCTCTGCACGCCATTCCAACTCGCTTTTGACAAGTTATTTTTGTGTATATAAAGTTATGTTTCGGTAGGTACGTACCTAATAGGTCGTAGGCTATAAGATTTTTTTTGCCAAAATAAAGTTTGCCGAGTCAGCTAGTTTTAATATACTATATTAATAGAGTATACGCTGGTGACACGATTTGGACTCATTCCTGACGGATTTGCCGGAGAAGGCATTAGATAAAGTTGGCTGGAAAAATATGGGGGAGAGCTTGCTCAGTAGTGAGACAACAAAAGGTATAAAAAAAAATACAAGTGAATTCAGCCCTGAGCCTAAGGCTACATACTCGCTATCCCACTGGCGTTTTACGAGCGTTGGCGTTTCTCCAACGTCCAAGTCTGTAGTGGCAAACGTTAACGTCGCGACAACGTGACGTTAACCTTGCGTTTTTTCCAACAGGTACAATCACGCCACCTCGCTCTTTCCGTGTGGGCGCGGACGGGACGGCGTGATTGTACCTATTGCCAAAAACCGCAACGTCAAAGTCGCATCTGCGCAGCGTTGACGCTGCATAGACGTTGGAGAAACGCCAATGCTCCTAAAACGCCAGTGGGTTTTTTTTTTGGGGCAAGCCCGCTACAAATTCCCGACCACTGCAACTCCTGAAAGCCAGAATCAACAGTGGTGACCACCAGAAAAACGCCGAGCTAATGAAGCCCGACGAGTCCCGGAGAAACGATTCAACTGTCTTGGATCCCGCAACGACTTTAATCAAAAGAGTACAGCGGAGGAGTCGGAAAAAATAAATATAATTTCCACGCCAGTGGGATAGCGGCCTGAGTACAGGGGGTCTAAAATCAGAATCAGAAAGCAAATCACGCTTCCCGTCACTGTCTATTTTTCCCAATCAACCTTGAACCTAATGCGTTAGATGAAAATGAAATTTTGAATCAGTCTAATATGATTCTCCTAAAGTGGCTTTTTCAGCACCCCAGATCCTGTCCATGTCGTTTATTGGAGTAGGTTTGTTACTAAATGAAGTACGTTTTAATGACTTAAATAATAACTTAAATTAAAAGTTAATAACTACAATGCAGTCTTGAACGGATAAGGTGGACACTTTTTTTTTTAGAAATTCGCCGACTGAATATAGGCACGCGTTTGACCACTGTCTCACCTGGTGGTAAGCGGATGCGGTCTAAGGTGGAGTACGCTTGTCTAGAAGTGACCTATTCACTCTTGAATTACAGACTCACAGGTTGTAGCTATCAGGAAACACAGACTCCGGCAGGGAGTTCCACTCCTTTGCTGTAGTGCGATTCACTAAGGCATGATGTGGCATCTATTTATCAGATGTTTCAACGATGATATCTTGGTTGTAAAGATGTTCTGCCTTAGTGAATCGCACTACTGTACGCACTATGAATGTGAACTATGAGATATCAACCATTTTTTTTAAAGCGTGCATAAATTTTCCGCTATCCAGTTTAGTAATTTATCATTCAAATCTTTGTCTTCGTAATTATAATAAGGAAGATAATAACTATCAATTATTTACCTACTTGTCTACGATAACGTATCGAAAAAGAGCAGAACATCAACAATTATTGATTACCAAGTTATCTAAATAACACGCGACGGCCAACGTGTTATCATATGAGTGTAAAGTTTAGATACGGTCAAGTTTATTTACATCGATTTATTGATATTTAATCAGTAATTATTGTTACTGATGCTAATAACGGTGAATTAATTATACCTATTATTATTATATTGTTATGTAGAATCGAAAAAAGGATGGGAAATCATCAAATGACTCCTCCCGCTCTGGCGTTCTAGGGCCGCGGTGACTATTCAAAAAACCGGCCAAGTGCGAGTCGGACTTGCGCACCGAGAGTTCTGTACAAACCTGTAGGTATTATATTATAAACAAAAGTGCGATTTACGATTTATGACGTATTAAAAAAAAACTACTTACTAGATCTCGTTCAAACTAATTTTAGCTCGTAGTTTACATGGTAATATACATCATATATTTTTTTAGTTTTATCATTTTCTCATTTTAGAAGTTACAGGGTGGGGGACACATTTTACCGCTTTGGAAGTGTCTCTCTCACAAACTATTCAGTTTAGAAAAAAAATATGTTAGAAACCTCAATATCACTTTCAAAGAGCTATCCATAGATACCCCACATATATGTATGGGTTTGATGAAATTTTTTTTTTTTAGTTTCAGTTCTAAGTATGACCCCCAAACTGTACTGTTTTTTTTTCCTATTTTTGTGTGAAAATCATAATGCGGTTCACATAATACATCTACTTATCAAGTTTCAACAGCATAGTTCTTATATTTTCGGATAAAAGTGGCTGTGAAATACGGACGGACAGACAGACATGACGAATCTATAAGGGTTGCGTTTTTGCCATGTGGCTACGGAAACCTAAAAGTTCCGCAACCCTGGATTTAGAGATACTACAGATATCCGGTAGTTGCGGCGACAACTTGTCTATGTCCTGCAGTGGGCCTTTCGGCTGATGTGATGATGGTGATGTTTATGTTTATCCTTGCTTGTTTATCCTTGCTGGAATGGTGATGTTTATCCTTACAGGCAGCAGAAATTAAATCCGCCGAAGAACTAAACGCCTGAACATTTAACGGCTTGTTTTAATAGTTCATAATATTTGAAAAAAAAAAACTTATGTTATTAATTAATAATAATATGGGGATATTTTTAATTAAATCGGTGTGAGATCTAATTAATTTGTAAATTAAGGTCTAGGTTTATAGTAGGGACTCCATTTTCCGCACTTAAACTCTCATTCGGTCCGTTATGTGTTTAATCAAACAGACTGGTTCAAACTGATTGATCAAAAATAAATATAAAGAGTCAGTAACCCTGCCGCGTCTGTGTTTTTGAACGCTTACAACTCTAATCTCTTCAAAGTTAGAGTGAACAGGCTCCTTCTGGGTAAGCTTGCTCCATCGTAGACTTTGTCTCTGTCATCTCTGATCAAGACTAGAGTCAGGAGAAAACCTACGAAAAAAAAAAAAATATATATATTTACTATGAAAGAAGACTGATTTAATTTGTATAGGCAGTGGTCTATGAACAATGATATTTCTGTGGGATAACTCAACTATATACTTGTGCAAAGGTGCTTCAAAATCTAACCTGTCAGTATTTAGAAAAATAAGAATTTAGAATTAACATTTCTTGATACATTCTCCCAAGAGTAAGAACCCATCATCATAGCCGGACCCTGGTGGATATAATAGAAACAATTGGGAAGGATTATATTCTTTCAAACAGAAAAGCAATTTTCTAAATCGGTCCTGCCATGTTCGAGTAATCGGTAAACAAACATACAAAAAAATAAGTAAAAATTTCGACTGACGAACTGAGAACTTCCTTCTTCTTAAGAGTGTGTATTCCGTCCACTAGCGCCGCCAATCGTTTTTATTAATTGTGGTAAATTTAAGACACGTAGATAAAAAACCGCTCTGTAGTGTACTGAAGAAATGTATCTATTATTTTTTGACAGCTATTTTTAATACATAACTCATGGCTAAATAGCCAAAACGGCAATTATTGCTAAAAGTGGCCACTTTTAGCAAAAATATCGACTTTGGCAACTATTTATGTTCTAATTAAAGTACAAAACATAACTCAAAAAATAATGAATACATTTCTTCAGGACACTACAGAGCGGTTTTTTATCTACGTGTCTTAAATTTACCACAATTAATAAAAAACGATTGGCGGCGCTAGTGGACGGAATACGCCCTCTTAAAGTCGTTTAAAAATGAAAAAAAATACTGAAATTCAGTGGGTACTGTTGAGGTGGTGACTGACTTTGTCTACCAGAGAAATACATTAAGTATTAGTACGTTTTTAGTATAAAATGAAGGTACCATAAAAATATGAATTCTAAAATGGTATATTTGTCAATACTCCTAGGTTAGATTTTGATGTCTCTTTGCACCAGGGTATAGTTGAGGTATCCCCACAGAAATACCATTATAGTGTTGCTATTGGTTCAAAAACCACTTTTGATCAGTCTCCTTTGTGATTTCTTGTCAGACGACTGATTTTTGATATTTTTTTTCACAGACATTCGTATCAATTTGATCAAACAGCCTGTTCAAATTGGAAAAACGAATGTCACGCCCAAACCATGCGGCATATTTTTATGCATTTTTTACGATCTAAAAGAAAATTTGATTACCTATATTTTCTTAGTCAAAAAATAATACGGAAAGTTTATTTTTTGACTGAACTTTGGGCCGCGAGGATGTGAAGCGGGGTATCTGTTTTACTTCCTGAAGATTTTGGCAGCACTTTAAATCGCACAGGGAGGCCAAAATGTTCGCAGAACAGTGGCATATGGGACCATAAAGTCCAGAAGTAGCCACCGCCACAAACCTAGTAGTCACGTCTTAGTTGTTACATTCATAACCAGGGACGTATCTGCCGCTGTATCAGCCGTATCGAAGACACGGGGCCCCCGGACAAGAGCCCCAATGTGTGGATGCAAAGCCATAGGTATATTTAGCCCCACCGTTTCCTTCGCGGCCTCCAAGACAGCCTACTAAAAACTAGGCTGTCTTTGCAGGTCATGAGCTACGGAGCAAGATTGGCTAAGGAGCTAGGGGTCTATGTATTAGTAAAACAATACCTCTAAAAACGCCCCCCCTCCCAAATATTTGATACAGGGCCCCTTTGTGACTAGCTACGCCACTGCTCATAATATAGAAACAGTTCATTCATCGCCTACGTGCCTCTGTGTAGACTTCTAGATAACCTATATAGCAGTCCGATTCTGCAAACATGTCGAATCAGTGATCACGGAAGTGAGCTGTCATACCATCTTGATTACTTGACATTTTTATATTGCATCATGATCATAAATACAAATGGGGAAGAACAGGTTCTAGAATGCTTCCTTTGGGAACACCAAGAGCATTATTTCTAGGTGGAGGTTATTTCCAAATCAGTCTTCTATTGTAATGGTTTAATCGTAATATTTTAAGTTATTCTTATGCTGTTACTAAAATGCGATTCGTTCATTTCAAAGCCATGCCTCTTAAACCGAATTTTAACTGATAATTGAATAGTTAATAAAGTCGAATGCTTAACTTAAATCTAAAAAGGCATCAGAAAAAGGAATTTCGTCATTTATTTTATTACTAGCTTCCCCCCGCAACTTCGTCAGCGTTGACTTTACAGTTAGCGTGCAACTTATTTGTCTCATATTCTCACCCTCGGAACTCCTGGTTTGTAAGTCTTTGCTGTTCTTACTTTCAGCCCAGAAATTACTTTGACATATTTCTGGTCTCCTGGTTTCTACTTGTAAATCTACAGAGTTCAAAATTCCAGCCTTATACTTTGACATGTTTCTGGTCTCCTGGTACTTGTGAATCTTTAACGCTCATAATTCTAACGTAAAAAAAACTTTGACATGTTTCTGTTCTCCTGGTACTGAAGTAATAAGACAGCAGCGACTCTAGATTTCCACTTCCTCCTCAGTGTCCATTATGCCATGTAAGTTACCGTTATAAAAATAAGCCTTTGTTTTATTCCAAGATGTGAATTACATGTGTGCCAAATTCCTTCACTCGTTTTGCCTGATTGTTGCACAAACATACAAACTTTCACCTTTATAAAATTAGTAGGACATACAAATTTACTGACTACTAATTTGAATGTCGCTAATGTACCAATTTAGTTCATCGTAATTATAACATTCACGTCAGAATTCTGTATTGATAAATTAATGGAGAACTTTTTATTTACTGTTTCAATAGGAAACTATAGTCTGAGGAAAAATGGATCTGAATGTACGTTGAGCTATTAGGCTTTAATTTGCAGAAGTTAGTTACTTCTCAAAATTATTTATTTAAAATTAATGGGTAGTAAAGGCAGTCACTCTCATAAAAATACTAGTATTCAGCTGAATACGGTTTGACTGCAACACGACTTAATTTCCTTTTCCCAAATAAGAATATACTTATTTGGGAAAAGGCTAAGTAGATGATGGTGGTGACTGAAATAAGAAATGAAACTGAGATTTTAAATTTTTATTTATAATAAATTATAGGTAACAAGTCATTGGAGATACAAATTATATGGCTTATGACAATAGTTGATAATAGCTATAAAATACAGAAGAAGACAGATAAGCCACATGTCACATTATAAATTGTTACATAATATTACTAGTCTTACATAATATTTTCACAAAACTTATTTACATTCTTAAAACGAAATAACACTGAATATAATGCTGTTTATTGAGAATAATAAATAAACCCGTATTTATCAAATGTTTCCCAAATCGGGGTTTGAGCTGTTTTAAAAATAGGTCGTACATCCTCTGGTTTGTCTGGTTGTATGGGCAAACGTAGTATGGGACGTCCTGCGGTACGATGGACTGATGATTTGATGTATGTGGCTGGCAGCGGATGGATACAGACTGCTCAATATCGAGATGGTTGGCGCTCTTTGGGGGATGATAACGTTCAGCAGTGTTGATGGCAATTGGCTGTTATGATGATGACGGTCCTCTAATAGTTCTGCCGAGAATCCAATATGAGACTGTTTTTTTCGAGTGATGGTGTTGAAATCCATCGTTTGAGATACGTGGATTTGCTATTGCAGCTCTTGAAAGGGTAAAAATTCAAGGCGATTTCAGCAGCCGTTGTTGCCAGCCCTCCCTTTCGATAAGGTTCAACCTGATGCCTCCGACTGACTGCGTGACAAAAGACTTGGGCTCGAAGGTAAGCTGCTTCTTCATGCCAGGAGCCAACTCGACGCGGTACTTCTTCAGTAATGTTATCAGACCTGCCGTCATTTGCATTCTTGCGAATCTCATACCTGGAAAAGAAAGTAAAATAGTAAACGATAAATTCATACAAGAATCGTGACTTTTTAGTTTTATGATACGGAACTCTCGATACGCGAGTGAGACTCGCATTAGTCCGGTGTTTTATTAGTCCGTCCGACTATAATCTGGTTCTGCTAATGACGTAGGCACTTATCTCCAAGATAATGATAACTTATGTTATCATAAGGTAAATATTTAGGTAAATGTAACAGCCGAAAAAAAAAAGTTTTGAAAATAAGGAAGCCCTATGTCAGAGACCCAAAACAATTCCTATCTTATTTTTAAATACCTTTTTTTTAGTTTTGATAGGCACGCGTTTGACCACTATCTCACCTGATGTTAAGTGATGATGCGGTCTCAGATGGAGCACGCTTGCCTAGAAGTAACCTATTCACTCTTGACTTAAAGACTCCCAGGTTGTAGCTATCAGGAAACACAATCACAACTTAGCTTTACGCACTATGAATGTGTTCCCAAAACGTTTTGTGCGTGTGGGTGGGATGTCCACCATGTACCTGTGGCGCATATTTCCAAAAATAAAAAGTGTAAAAAAAAGTAATCTACACTTTGTAATAAACAGCTGATGGTCACGGTGACCAATCTCAACAGAGATTGGCCTACACACTTCTTGCGCACTATCTATGTATATCTCTGGGCTGCTACTGAAAAATAACTAGATGCTGTCCAAGGGAACTAAAAAAAATGCCTGACTAGGAAATAAAACCCAAGAGCCAGAGATTACAAACATCTCCAATTCCTGATGAAAAATAATAATTTAACACTTACCGATACATATTCTGGGACCATCTCCGAATGGCATGTATGTGTACGGCCTGATATTATGTTTCTCTTCAGGCATGAACCGGTCCGGACGGTACTCCTCCGGTTCCGGGAAGAACTCCGGGTTGTGCTGCAAGTGGTATACCGGCACGTGCACGCGGAGTCCTTTCTCCAGTTTCAGCCCTGAAGGGAACGTGTAGTCTTCTACCACCTCGCGAGTTAGCACACCAAGCACTGGGTACAGACGTAGGGCCTCATCAATACAGGCTTGCATGTATGGAGTCTCTGCAACGCTCTCATACTTCAACACGTTTTTGTGACGGCGCAAGTAATCGTCTACTTCTGCGAAAAGACGTTCTTGAGCTTCAGGGTGCTTTGCCAACTCAAACAAAGTGAAGCTCAGAGTGGTTGCCGACGTCTCGTATCCAGCAGCAAAGAACAAGAGGCACTGCGATATCAGAAAATCATCGTCAACGTCTAAACTAACTTTTCCTCCTGTTTCATCCTTCATGTTCTTCATACTATCGCCTGTCATCGAGTTGTTTGTCCGCAACTTAAGCACGAGATCAACAAAGTCATTCCTTGATGTCGGCGTATAATTGCGTCCCTTGAAAATTCCTGTCAACAAGTTATTGAAGAAGCTGTTAACTTCTGCTGGCATTGCTTGGAATCCCAATCCGTAGAAGATGGCTGGCCAGATTGCACGCATAACAAACTTGAATGCCTTGAACCAATGAGTATCGAAGATAACATCACCAATTTGTCTGTAAGGATTGTTTTCTTTCTTTTCCATCGTTTTCGTGTCGACACCGAACGCGCAGGATCCGATACAGTCCATGGTGAACCTCGCTACGAGGGCTCTCCCTTCGATATCGTTGCTTTTCTGCGCTTCCTCATCGAGGATATTTTCAAATACGTGAGAACACTTTTCGATTAAAGGGAACATGTTCTTCATCTTAGCCGAGGAAAACAGAGGAGTGAGATTCTGTCGCAGTACTTTCCAGTGGTCGCCGTAGGAAAAGAACAGGTTTTGAGTGGCCAGCTCCCTGTGCGAGTAGTTGGAGGCTTCACGGCCGCTGAAGAAGTAGTAATCCTTGGTCATGACGAGCTTGATGATATCTGGATCTTGTAGTATGAGGGTCGGTTCCGTGCCATAGTAGGCGCCAACGTACGGCACGTTTGGGAATTTTTGGCATATTTTCTGAACGAGTTGTCCTAAGTATGTCTTCTGTAGAATATAACCGGAGTAATTTCCGAGAATCGCGACCGGTGGAGAATGTGTCACATTTTTATTCTCCCAATAATGGAACTTTCTTTTCGACAGGTGATAGACCGCGTAAAAGATTAGCAATATCGTAGAGAGCAGAAGCAATGCGATCATCTTGAAGTTTCGAGGAATATGATTACTTTAAATGTGTGTTTGGGTATTTATAGTTTTGTAGATAATGATTATATGTTTGGTGTATTTAAGGGTGACAACGTTTTCATAAGTTTTTAGGAACTTCCCGATACCGATTGCATTCGATACATATGCTGATAGGTGTTGATGACACTTGAGATATTTTTAAACCTTAATTAAGTGGTACTCAAGACCCAAAGTAGTTATATCTTGAAATAATTTACACGTGTTTTCATTTTGGACAAGTTTTAAGCTAAACAATTAGCCAATCTGTACGGATTGTCATATTTTTTTAAAATTTTCGGTATCCCGCTTTTCGTTTGAATTGCTACTTTGCTCTAAGACACCGTTTCATGAAGCGATCGTTGAGGTATACGATGCAACAAATAATCCCAGCAGATGCCTATTCCAGCTTCGAAGGTTGAAGGTTTATATGTGGCAGAGAGCACTGATGGAGCTGTAGCTGGCCGAAACCAACTCACAGAGTCCTCGTTAGACATATTGAAAAAAAACCGGCCAAGTGCGAGTCGGACTCGCGCACCGAGGGTTCCGTACAAAACTGTAGGTAATTAAATAAGCAAAAGTTGCGATTTACGATTTATGACGTATTAAAAAAAAACTACTTACTAATTTACTTTACTACTTATTACTGGTAATATACATCGTATATTTTTTTCAGTTTTATCATTTTAGACCTATCCATAGATACCCCACACATATGGGTTTGATGAAAAAAATTTTTTTGAGTTTCAGTTCTAAGTATGGGGACCCCAGAATTTTTTTTTTTCTATTTTTATGTAAAAATCTTAATGCGGTTTACAGAATACATCTACTTACCAAGATTAAACAGCATAGCTCTTATAGTTTCGGAGAAAAGTGGCTGTGACATACGGACGGACGGACAGACAGACAGACAGACATGACGAATCTATAAGGGTTCCGTTTTTGCCATTTGGCTACGGAACCCTAAAAAATGTGATACCAACCAGCGATAATACTTTTTTGTACCATTTGAAAGAGCAACTCTCGGTTAGTGGAGTACTTTTGCAGGGTATGGAAACAAATCATGATGACAGGGACAAAGTGTACTTTTTTATGAAATAGCAGGGGCTGACTGAACTGCCAGGGTTGCGAAATTCGTTCGAAAGAGTCACCGCGGCCCCAGACTGCAATGGACATTCGGTCAATTTTGACCTTAGGCCTTGTCTCGCAGTGGGGTGACGACAATCTGGTTTCTTTTAACGCCACCAAAATTCAGGCGTGTCTTTTTACCGCAAAAAGGAGTTGTTTCGACTTACCTACTACGACGACCTACTTTTCGGGGTATGTCTGTTCCTGTGACTTGAGCTCCTAGGCATGGAGTTAACATCCAGTCTGAACTTCGGCATCACCATTGAGTACAAAGCCAAAACTGCAGCCAAAAATCTGGGCATCCTGAATAGATTGAACGGTACTTCAGGCCTGGACAGCTTTTAACCCTTTACAACGTACAAGTCTGATCCTGCATGGAGTTTTGCAGCCATCTTTGAGATGGTTCAGCTAAGTACCAGCGTGCCGCGCTTGACTCGGTGGAACGCAGAGCTAAGAAGCTCATCGGCGACGAAAAACTGGTGGATGCCAAGCTTCACAGCTTGGCTCATCGCCGCAAGGTTGCCTGCTTGTTGGTCTTCTACGGATTGTACTTCGGTGAGTGTACCCAAGAACTCCACGACCTCATTCCACCGGCCTCCTTCTACCATCGGACATCCAGACGCACTGCAACTTATCATCCCTACCTTGTTGCTATTCCACGAATTCACACTAAGCGGTTTCAAACGTCTTTTATAATGCGCACAGCAAAGGAGTGGAACTCTCTGTCTGGGTCTGTGTTTCCGAACGCTTACAACCCTAATCTCTTCAAAGTTCGCGCAACCACTTCTTGTTGTAACTATGTATGTTTACAATACAGAAACGTTCATTTTATTTCGGGAATGTCTCTCGAACTAAAGTAAGAATGGTGTCATATCGCACGCGTCAGCAATGAGTCTACAGTTTTTTGCAATAATCAACAATTAGCTTTTTATCGGCATAACATAGGAACAAAATAATGTATACAGGTGTTTTTTTTCTAAATGTAGCAACAAGTTCGTAGTTTATATTGTATATTATGCAAACCGGTTGTAAATACACACACCACATTCGCATCTCAATCGCAAACTGTCAAAAATTTATGAAAATTAAGGGTTTTTTGACAGTATGCGATCGAAAGATTTTTTTTGTTATACTTGCAATGGGTTTGCTCTTGACTCAAGTCTAGTTCAAGGATGACAGAGACAAAGTCTACGATAGAGCGAGCTTACCCAGAAGTAGCCTGTTCACTCTAACATAAAAATTAATTTTAGTTGTTTAAAAATTAGTAGATTTGGTCCTCTGAGGGGCTAGCACGAATATTTTGACGTATAGTAACGTTGACGTAAGTGAATTTTGAATGCGAAAAACTACAAGTCCATAGTTTTTGATTTAGTTTTATGGGACATACACAATTAATATCATTTAAAATGTGAACATAGAATCTAATTCAAATAAATATTATTTACGAAACGAGTATTGTAGCTAGTAGCTATGGTATAATTTTACGTTACGGTACTATACGTCAAAAATATTCGTACTAGGCCCTCTGATGTCGCGGGCCTGTGGACGGTGAGCTATGGGTAGCTCGCCGTCCGTCCGTCTTAAGACGACAGGCCGTGTCGACGGCGCGTTCGTGTTCCACGCGCGCCTCAAAGAGAGTCAGCATATAGAGGGGCCCGAAAGAGCCGACGCCTGACGGAGTTGCGGGACTATTCGAAAGAGATACCGCGGCTCCGGAACACAAAGGGCAACGAAGGAACATGGATGGGTTTTAGTCAGTAAAAGTCTGACACTCCCTTCCGCTTCGCCCAGAGCGGGAGAAGTAATTTGATGATTTCCCATCCCTAAAAAAGACCCTCTGATGTATAAACGTAAATAACATCAAAAGAGGTAAATATGTACGTACTGTACTAAAAAATGAACTAACATAGTATAAAGTGCTGCTTACACCAGTTGTGGACCAAAAGTAGTTTTCTTGGGAATTCATTTTATTATTTATTACTAGTTTTTTCCCGCGCATCTCCGTTTTTTCCCGTTCCGATTTAGAGAAATCCTCGGCTTTCTTTCTTTTTCGGCGTTTCCTATTTTTCTTAATTATTTAAAAAAAATACAAATCACACTCTAAACACATCATACAAAAAATATGTTTTTTAGGATTCCGAACTTCCGTTACCTAAAAATAACAAACAAACGAAACTAAAATTTTGAAAAAAATATTTCTTTACCTACATATTACCTACAGGAAACTACTAGAAGTGTATATCATTAATAATGCCTTCAGGGTTTTGCTGGGGCTCCCACGTTACTGCAGTGCTTCAGGAATGTTTTCCGAAGCACGTACTGATGGCTTCACCACCATCCTACGGAAAGAATGGCCTCCATGATGCGCAGGGTCCGTGGGAGCGTCAACGACATTCTGAGGGTCATTAGTGATAAGCCGTGTTGCGCCATCATGGCGCATTGGGTACATGCACATGTGCATATGCCCGGTGCGTCAGGTGAGCGCAACAAATATATGAATAAAATTAAAAGCTTTTGTATTGTGTCTGTTACTAACATAGTTTTTAAGTAGTGTGTATTACTAACATCATATGGATCAAGATCTATATATATATACTTATAATAAATCTGTAGAGAGGTCAATTCTGTACATGAAATATATTTCCAAAATAACTATCAGGGGGTGATTAGGGATCAATACTGATGCCAAAAATGCAATCAGTAAAAATTTTGTCTGTCTGTCTGTCTGTCTGTCTGTCTGTCTGTCTGTCTGTCTGTATAACCGTTATAGAAACAAAAACTACTCGACGGATTTTAACGAAACTTGGTACAATTATTATTCATACTCCTGAGCAGGTTATAGTATACTTTTCATCACGCTACAATCAATAGAAAAAATGAAAAAAAAAAATGAAAATGTGAAAGTTTGGTTGTTTGTAACTCAATCACGCCAGAATGGCTTAACGGATCTTAGTGAAATTTAGAACAAAGATAGATTATAGTCTGGAATAGCACATAAGCTACTTTTAATCCCGGGAACGTGTTCCCTAGGGATCACGCGGGCGAAGCCGCTGGCAGAAGCTAGTCTGAAATAAAATTAGTTCGGAACCCTTTTCCAGTCCGACTCGCACTTGGCCTGTCTTCTAGATAAATTCCATTAAACAATTTTACACACCTTTTAATTAAAAATAATAACAAAACACCTAATCTATGTAACTGTACCTTAGATGTTACACAAATAGTGTCACATTTAAAATCCATAATCTGAATAGTCATTCTGACTGTTCTTCTATTGCTTTGTTTTTCACAATGATTTGCAAAATATAAATGTACCTACTTGATCTTGTAATACCTGCTAAAGTCAATGAGATAATGGATTCTAGGCCACTTTCCTTTGTATTTTTAACTGACTTCAAAATGGAGGTTATCTATTCGAACAGAGGGCCCGAAAGGGCCGACGCCTGCCGGAGTCGCGGGATTTTTCGCAAGAGACACCGTGGCTCCGGAACACAAAGGGCAATGAAGGAACATGGATGGGTTTTAGTCAGTAGAAGTCTGACACTCCCTCCCGCTACACCCAGAGCGGGAGGAGTCATTGGATGATTTCCCATCGCTAAAAAAAAAAAAAAAGGTTATGATCTATTCCAAGCAATCGTTACCGGTGTCAAAGTTCTAGTGATCCCGGGAGCATTACTTGTCGCTGTGATATTATGCTGATCATTTATTTGTTGCTTGTATAATCGGTTTATATACCGGGTGTTTTTGACAGCCCTCCACAAAAACACAGGATTGATTCAGCTCCTTATTCTGAATCATATCCCACTGGAAATTTTCTCAGGAAAAAAAAAAAAAATTGTCGTTTTTTCTGCTGATATTCCTTGATTTCAATGTAAAATTACATTCTCTGTATGCAACACTCCATTTATGTTAACAAAACAGCTGATTTAAAAAAAAACAGCAATGGATGTCTACGTGCGTTTTGCCACGGTAACGATACATTGCGTGTGAGGTAATATAACCAATCTGGTTTTTTGGATTCCCTTAATGTTCCTGAAAGAATTTTATGTACCGGTCATCTTAATATGATGTACTGAAGCCACCCTAACAGTTTGCGGTGGGCTGTCAAAAACACCCGATATAAATTGATAAAAATTTATATTTATCCGTCTTAAGTAGTGTCGCACCAATGACAACCCCATTTTATATCCAGGCAATTAATGTCCATTCCAGGTAGCCTGGAAGAGATCGCGGAATGCAATAAGGCCGCCCATAGTACATTATGTGTTATAGTTTGTAGTTTTCTTTTTTTGTTTTCATCGGTGTACAATTAAGTATATAAAAAATAAATAAATAAACATTGTCAGAATTGCAATGTTTGTACATGTCAGTCTATAACTTTAAAGTTAATATGTCAACATTGTTTTTAAGGTACGGATCTTAAAAAAAATATTGGCATATTTATTTTAAAGTTTTAATTTATTAAAACATTTAAATCTCCCTTTTCAGTTATTAAATAAATAAATTAAAGAAGACCAAATAAAAGATGGATGGATTGTGTGAGGAGCATGTCAGCATAACAGCGCAGTAATTATAGATGGCAAACAGTCCAAGTGGCGCGTGGGTACATACCTATGTAATGAAGTAATTAGTTACCTCGTAAATTAAAACAAACACATCACTGTTTTGTTATTTGCTATTTTACAATGTAAACTAAATGAGAAAACTAAAACTGTAAAGTCATGGCGACTCGTTAATTCTATTTTTCCACCAGTCATGCAAATTTGCAGGTTTGTTATCTTAACTTTCACGTGCTCTTACTGTTGGGTAACCGTTGGATAATAATATTATACAGGACTAGCTTCTGCCAGCGGCTTCGCCCGCGTGATAACTAGGAAATAAATACTCCTGCGATATATGTAGCTATGTGTTATTCCAGACCATTAATCTATCTCTGTGCCAAGTTTCATGAAGATCTTTTCAGGCGTTATAACGTGAAATAGTAACCAAAATTCATTCATCCATCCAACCTCACAAACTTTCGCATTTATAATTTTAAAAGCACCCCGCAGCTTCGCTCCCGTCAACTGACAACTTTCTTAATTTTTTCTTTAATAAGATACAAGCATCTTACCTGACAATAACAAACACAACAAAAAAGAACTAGCAAAATCGGCCCACCCGTTCACGCGTGATGCCGTGGTCATGGGATACAGGGATTCATTTAATATATACGTCACCGGAAAATTGCAAAATATCAAGTGAAATTGTAAAATATTGGATTTATTGTACCTATACAAAACGATTTTTTTTCAAAATATATCGAGAAATTTTATTTCAATGTGCCAAATAAAACACTTCGGTTTAATCCACCCTTTTTACCTCGTACATCTTCTAATTATAGGCGGAACAGTTATATTGTGCACGCAAGCAGAAATTTTAATGATCATATATGCAAGGAGTATGAATTGGATCCTTTCAAAATCAGTGTGAATTCGGCAAGAAGGTGCTGCTTTTGTTTTATTTTTATTTTTTGTTTAATTTTGTGTTTGTGCGTCACTTCTGGCGAATTAAAAGTATTTTCTTTCTTTCTTTTTAAGCCTCAAATTTTTCAAGTAACGATAGTTTATGTACTAGTTTCTGTTTTTATTGTTTTGTTTTTTTTTTTCTTCAGTCATGTAGTTGCAAACGAAGTATTTATGTTTCATGTATCATGTTCTTTGTTCTTGTGCTCTCACCATAAATTGTTATTATAAGTCTATACGTGAGGACTTTTAATTGGCTTTCTGTTGCCTAAGGTCTCCTTTTTTGTATGTGTTTATTAGCTGTAAGTCCTCCATGCACTAATAAAAAATAAAAAAAAATCACAATCTACTAAAGATTTATTACAATTTTACGGAGTCTGCAATTTGCCGGTGACTTATATAAGATATTAGTTTAATAGGATAGGATAGTAGAATGATAGTAATTGAGTGCGTTCCTCTTTTCTTCTTTTTCTTCAGAAGACTAAATCTTTTTGGAGCAATTATTAAACAACTAGCTGTGCCCGCGACTTCGTTCGCGTGGACGTCGGAAAATGATGTGATGTATTGCATATTAAAAAATCTACGTTCAGTTACGTATCCTAGCGGACGATTCTTTTCTGTCGACATATGTCGACAGAATTAAGAATATAAGAAGAGGGTACCTAATGCAGGGCACTGTATCATCTCTTCCGGTTGAAATGCCGATCAGCACAGGTAATCTCCTGGTACAAACCTATCTTGAATCTCAACAAAGCCTATCGAATATCGAACGAATGGTGGTGAAAGTTGATTCTTAATTTCGTCCAGTACAGTCTAAAAAGAAACACGTTTTCTCCGATTGTAGACCACTGATATATATTTTTTTAAACTTTTTATAATACTAAAAAAGTTTTATTGGGTTCAAAAAATCGATTTATTATAGAGGAGCTCGTAGTTAAATAAAAACAGCCGCACGGGTCGTACCTCAAGGTTAAGCAACGCTTACCAAGGTTGGTCTGTGGATGGGTGACCATCTTAACATACCGAGTTTCATTCGTGCTTCGGAAAGCACGTTAAGCCATTGGTCCCGGCTGTGGTCACGGCTGTCATTTGTAGATCTTTGGCAGTCGTTACGGATAGTCAGAAGCCAGTAAAATGTGACTGCAGTCAGCCAAGAAATACCTTGTGACCCAGTCAATGGGTTATGGAGGTCTGGTATCCGGTTGGTCTGGAAGCCGAGATTATATAATTAGAAAAAAATAATAACAGTTGCAAGAGCCGATTGACCCGTATGTTATAATGGTCACCCATCCACAGACCGACCTCGGCAAGCGTTGCTTTAACCTTGAAGATCAGCGTGTTCGTCTGTTATAGTTTAGCCACTTTGAAGCATAATACCAAAAAATAAACCACTTATGTTTGTAAAACAGTTTACCTATGGATGCAGTTTCCTACTTACTCTCCTCCAAGTAAACTCGATCATTCAATTTAAAAACAATCTAGTCATTTATTTCCATAGCTAAATAAAATAAAACTTCAAGATAATCATCAACAAAACAGGGGGCTGAGGTCATGCTACTGCGGAAAATCTTAACACCGGAATTCAGAAAAACGTAATTGAACTGTCAAATATACTCGTAAGTTTGGTCTTAGAAGCTCACACGTTGCGATAAATAATGATAAAAAAAGGTGTTTACAAAAAAAACAACCGACTTCCAAATAAAAAATAAAACACTACAAAGTAAAAAATAACTTTAATTTCGGAAGTCGGTGCTTTTGTTAGTTTATTCGTATTTTGACACCGACTTAAAGTTATGTCACTAATATTTACATTGTAGTGTTTTATTTGGAAGTCGGTTGTTTTTTTTTTTTTTCACTTTTTAGTGGTACCTCAGAACTAACAACACCACTGCAAAATCGCAGGAAATCAACATATGCAATTTCGCTAACTTGGATGACAGAAAACCATCATCCAAGTAAACAAATTCCAGCTATTTTTCGATTTAAAAGCCAAACTTCCTGACCTAACTGATTTTGATAAAATGGGACCAATCGACAAGTATATATCCTATAAGGTAAAACAAAAAAATTTCAAATCGGTTCATGAATAACGGAGTTATGAGGTAACAAACATAAATATAAAACAAAAAAGTAACATGTTCACTTTTCTTTTGCATATTTCGTTTAATTAAAAAATAACTCAAAAATACATTGTTTTGGGGTCTTTTCAGATATTTGTCACTACAACTTTTCGAAATTTGTTTCGGCGTTTCTTCTCAGAGCAGTCAGCTAGAAAACGCCGGCCTCATCTAGTTTAAAATGACCAAAAAAGATTGACGTGTAAAAGTGTTATTTACAACCTACTTACAAAATAAATATTATTTATCATTTAAATAGTATCTTGAGTCTCAATGAAAACAAACTATTTTCTTCCTAAACTTTAAAAACCGATATCTTTTGATTTTGTGGGTTGATTTTGATGAAATAAACGCTAAATGTTACTCTGGTTATTACTTAATATTTTAAAGTATCTACATTTTGAATCCAATCCGTGGTTTATGCGTGATGCTCCCACAAAGTAACAGACAAAAATTTCCAAAATTGCATGTCTTTTTCTAACAATTCTATGTATTTTTATGGGAAAATATTCAATGTACAGACACGGCAACTCTAAGATTTTATTATATGTAGTATAGAAGAAGCTTATGTGAGTATAGTATATACCTTATCAAAATAAACTGTCTATGCAGAATGACTTGATGGTGCTCTTTGACCCTGGCTTATCAGCTTAGATTGCGCAAAATAAAGGCGCCTTGTCGCCAGCTCAGGTGTCAAAAACAAAAGACATTTATTGAAATTAGGCTTAAAATCAGCACTTTTAGAAGGTCAACATTTACATGAAGACAGTCCCCCAAAGCGCCCAGCCCGTCACCATTTCACAGTACACACTTGACTAACAAAAAATAGCACTTTAAGTTTAACAGTTCGCAAACGAACCCTTGAATAGAAAACGTTTTTCGCACAACCTCATTATTTTGAAAAGACATATCCAAAAAATTGTAATGAGGAAGTCGATTAAAAATGTACCCTAAAAAAACTTTTTTCAAGTTTTTATTTTGCCAGTTTGTCGGCGTGATTAACATGTTTACATGACATGTTTGTAATTGTATGTGTATAACTTTGTCTTAGACTAGATCGTTAGCCCACTGCTAAGCGGAGCAGCGCAAGTGGGCCTAACTTATTTCTAATCTCACTAGCCCGCTATTTCCCACTGCTCCGCAAAGGATTTCCGCTCCCGTTTCCACACACGTCTGCCCTCATTCATTGCAGGCTAATCTTTCCGATGATAGTACATGTATCTCTTCATTTTTATCTTGGCGTCTTGGAGACATTGAGACGGAGATCTTATTTAAGTAGTAATACGTAACTTGTAAGAATGAAAACTAGTAGTTTAAAAGGAACAAATATAAAATTAGATACTCTGTCTAGTGTTTTGTTTGTAAATAAAACATTTACCAGTAACAATGCAAAATCTATGAATAGCTGTAATATTGAAGTGGATATTATCTTGATATTCAGCAAAGTCATCGCTTGCGTTTAAGGAGGTTCCTGCGTCATACAGGCTTTTAAAATTATATTGTGAGATGTCGGACAACCGACATTTCAATCGGTGAGAATAATCGCTAACACTAGTAAGAGTCTGCCACACCCTGTCGCTCCGCCCAGAGCAGAAAGAGTCATTAGATGATTTTCTATTATAAACCATGCAACGTGGAAAATCACCTGGTCATGACAACCTCAACATAGAACATTTTTAACTAGCTGGTGTCTATTTCCCGCGTGTGTTATCAATGTTTCTTTAATTTTTAACCGACTTCCCAAAAAGGAGGAGGTTATCAATTCGGTTGAATTTTTTTTAAATGTTTGTTACCTCATAACTTCAACAATTATGAACAGATTTGAAAAATTCTTGTTTTATCTGAAAGGATATACATTTAAATTTTATGAAAATCGGTTACGAACTTTGGATTTTATATCAAAATAGCTGGAATTCGTCTACTTGGATGATAGTTTTATGTCATCCAAGTAATCGAAATTGCGTATTTTGCTTTTCTGCGATTTTACAGTGGTGTTGTTAGGTGTGGAGTACCACTAAAATGTGAAAAATAAAAACTTTTTACAAAAAAATACATCCGACTACCAAAAAAAAAAAAAACACTACAAAGTAAAAAATAACTTTAAAGTTGGTGTCAAAATACGAAGAAATTAAAGTTATTTTTAACCGACTTCCCAAAAAGGAGGAGGTTATCAATTCGGTTGTATGTTTTTTTTTATGTTTGTTACCTCACAACTCCGACAATTATGAACCGATTTGAAAAAATTTTGTTTTATCTTGCAGATTGGTCCCATTTAAATTATATCGAAATCGGTTATGAACTTTGTATTTTAAATCGAAATAGCTGGAATTTGACTATTTAGATGATTCTTTGATAATCGAAATTGCGTATTTTGCTTTTCTGCGATTTGGCAGTGGTGTTGTTAGGTGTGGGGCACCACTAAAAAGTGAAAAATAAAAAACTTTTTACAAAAAAATACATCCGACTACCAAAAAAAAAAACACTACAAAGTAAAAAATAACTATAAAGTTGGTGTCAAAATAGGAAGAAACTAACAAAAACACCGACTTCCGAAATTAAAGTTATTTTTTACTTTGTAGTGTTTTTTTTTGGAAGTCGGTTGTATTTTTTTGTAAAAAGTTTTTTATGTATATCCCATTCATACCTACCGGAGTCGCTCATGCGTACTATAGTGTTACCAATTTAAAAAATAGGACAGGGGGCACATCTGACAAACATTTCACTGGCCACCACTGCAGCCAAGGTACTTGACAGCTTAATGCGAACCTCGCGAAAATAGTTGACCTGCATGATGCCCAGTTTGGGTTCAGAACAGGGTTGTCTACTGAGAGTGCCTATTTCAGTTTCAAACATGTTGTCGGGTACTATACAGCCTGAAGGACGCCTACGCGTGCTTCCCAGATTTGTCCAAGGCTTTCGATCGTGTCAGATACGACTTACTGTGGGACAAGCTGGGCAGCCCGGTGTGTCGGGAGAGTGTATCTCTCTCCTGAGGTATTGGTATGTAAACCAGAATAGCCGTGTGAGGTGGACAGGGGCGGTGTCTACTACAGTGTAGCTTACTAGGAAATTAATTTAATTGCTTCCTTATTTCGTTCGATACTGCGACATCCAATATAACAGTACGAGTTTCGAGGCAAGGAGGAGTCTTAGTATGTAATGAATGATCACCCATCCACATATCGACCTTGGCAAGCGTTGCTTAACTTTGAAGATTTTCTCCGCCAATTTAGCTCGTCTCTCTTTTTTTCCGCAGGCCGTTATAATCGGTCGTCGACAATATGTGGTCGTTTGATTTTGCCTTAACACTGACTTAACACCATTTCAATGATCAATATCAATATAACTCCTCTCTGTTCCAGTTTCGGCTGTGCGTTGTCTGTGTCACCCAGTCACTCAATCATTCAGTAAGAGAAAACGAGACGAAAGATGTAGTAGTTCTAATTTTCACCACGCGTCTTGTTTGCGAATTCGCGTCATTTTCATCATATTAGAAACATCAAAGATTGTTGCGACTTTCCGACTGACATATTAAAACCAAAAGTTTGCCGTGTCGGTTTGTTGTGTGTCGGAAAGTCGCAACAATATAACCTACCATTGTACTGTTTTCTTGCAAATGTGTTTAAAATCGTTTTATGACACACGCGGAAATTGGTTTTCACAAATTCGTGACTATTACTTGAGTTGAGTTAGTTATTTACATCTATTTTTTGATTTTTTCTGTAACTTATATGGTGGACATTATAAAGAGTATTCTATTCTATTATATAACTAACAACCTAATCGCAGTTGAAAACACTATGACACCTGTCAACGCTCATAAGGCCCTTTTGGGCCAAAGTTGTATTATCTTACTATTGTTCTTTTAATTTGCAAGCGCTAACAGATAAAACAGAGGTTTGGATGGGCAACAGATTAACAAGTTTCCAACAAACATAAAAAAAATCTTTTTTTTACAATAAAATAAAACTAGATAAAAAACATCACCTACCAAAACCTTATTGAATTAGTCCTCTCAAGGTCAGAATTAATATGGTTCCTTGTAGGTTTTTGCTCAGTTTTTGTTTTATTTAGGTATTTTTATATTTGCTTCCACGAGTTTCATTAAAAAACGTCCGCTACTATTTTATTATAACTGTTTTTACTGGCAAACTAGTCCTGTCCCCGGAGAGTAGTAAGGAATGTTTTATTGGCCAATAAATACAGAATTGTTGCTGTAAAACTGTGACATTTTATTTATTCGTTGCTGTTAAGCGTCCTTTCGAATGGGATCATTTAATTAAATCGATGGCTGAATGAACAAGACCAAATGTTTTGTCATCACCATTTCGTTTCACTTCAAGTTAGAGTAAACAGGCTCCTTCTGGGTAAGCTTGCTCCATCGTAGACTTTGTCTCTGTCATCTCTGAGACTAGAGTCAAGAGCAAACCAATCTCGACGACACGGTTGGCGCAGTGGTTGAGCGATTGACTGCTGCGCAGCATGTCGCGGGTTCGATTCCCGCACGGAACAGATATTTGTACGACCTACAAGTATTTGTTCCGAGTCTGGGTGTTTTTCTATCTATAATATGTACGTATTTACAAAAAAAAAAATGTATATAAGTAGTTTATCAGCCATCTCGTTACCATAACACAAGCATTAGGTTGCTTAGCTTGGGACTATATGGCGTTGTGTGAAATGTCCAAGGATATTTGTTTATTTATTATTATTTATCTCAAATAAAAAATAAAAAAATAAAAAAACTATATAGTCTCCAGCGGGTTCTCTCAGTCCAAATCTGGGCGTCTACTCTTTAAGCCCAAAGTCCGTACTTTTGGCTTTAATTACGGGCGTGTTGTCATTAATTCTTAGTTCCAGTTCAGAGGCCTTAGTGTGAGTTTTTTCGACTCACGTTCGAACGCGTTCGATTGCGAGCGCGTTAGAATTTAGTATGTGAATTTAGTTATAGTGGTCACTCGTAGAACCTTATTTCCCATACTAAATTCTAACGCGCTCGCAATCGAACGCGTTAGAACGTGAGTCGAAAAAACTCACACTAAGGCCTCAGTAAGTCCGTAGGTGAAAGATACGGAGCAAAAAACGCTCGTCACTAAGGCCGAAACTACGGATTTCGGGCTTAGAGAGTAACCTCCAGGGTCAGCGATTTGCCTTGTGGGAAACTTTCCAACGCTGCGTCTTCCGCGGCCACGACTTCAGAACTACTTGACAATGCTTGGGGCTGTATCGGCTTTCATGGTTCTCCTGGGGATCTTTTTATTCCTGATTAGATCACGATCCTAGGTAAGGGAGCGTTCGGCAAAAAATATCAGATGCTCACTTTGTGCGCTCCAATGTGTTCCGATGAGAGGCTAAATAAATTACTTAAAAATAATAAATACATATTATCCTTTGATCATTATCTACTATCATAAATGAAGTGACGAACCATTTCTATGATGCCATCTAGCCGATCCGCGATTACTTTTTCAATTGTTACGCCACTGTTTTTAAATAAACTGTGCAATTCTGACAATATTTCGAATAAAATTGACAACCTTCTTTTTTTGAAGTCGGTTAAAATGCAAAGGAAAGTTACCTAGAATCCATTATCTCATTGACTTTTGTAGGTGTTACAAGATCAAGTAGGTACATTTATATTTTGCAAATCATTATGAAAAGCAAAGCAGTAAAAAAAAACAAAAACATCAAGATGTTACATAAATAGGTATAATTAAATAGATAAGGTATGTACTTTGTTATTATTTTCAATTAAAAGGTGTGTAAAATAAAAAGGCAATTAAACAAAAAATAAAATGTATTTATGTGTGATTTGTAATTTAAGAGGTGTGTTAAAATTTATTTGTTGCATTATTCTGTTTAAACCTTATACTTGGCCTACCCTATTGGCTTCAAATTAATTAAATAAACAAACATTTCTTAAGGTGGAAGCTCCAGGGTAGCCCGCGAAATTCAAATATTTTTATGTTTTTTGCAATTTTCCGATCAGTGTGAAGCTGTATGTTGAACAAAATACGGTTCGCGATCGTAAAGAGCATTTATCTAAAGGATTATAACCATTTGAATCATCAATATAACCGTCTAAGTTCATAGAACTCGATTGAATGTTATTTCGTGAAATAGTCATTCGATCGAGTTGTATGAACTTAGAGGGTTATTTTGATAATTAAAATGGGTATAATTCTATATACATGTAGTAAAAAACGGTTATTGCAATATAATAACAAACACTCCAATTTTATATAAATGTATAGATATATGTACCTATAGATAATACTTATTTCTACGAAGACAACTTTTGGTCCATAGTAGGTGTAAGTAGCACTTTATACTATGTTAGTTAATTTTATAGTACAGCACGTACATACGTTTACTGCTGCGGTTATATTTACGTTCATACATCTAGTGTGTGTATTTACAACCGGTTTGCATGTATTATCTAACTGGTTGGGAATACTACGCACTTATTTTATTTATTTTATTATGTTAGGTTGGCTTACAGCTATTAATACTGGGGTAATAGTAAGCTTGACATATTGACATATTTGACATTATATTTTACCATTATATGATTGCTTATACGCTTCAACATATCTGATGAAGCTAATACACAGCAAGCCATTTATTACAAGCCTCCACAGTTAACAATAGAGTAGGTATTGTTGTACAGTTGCCAAATTAATTAACTATTATTACAACTAAGTTTAACATAAAAAGTGAGTACCTGCGTAGGTGGAAATGTGTAACCTCTATTAGAAAATAACAGAACTCATATAGTGTTTGGATAACACAGTATACTAATAGTTGCTAAACTGTTTGCAAACAAATCTATTGAAAGCTGTTCACGTGTTGGTACTTTGAAAAAACAGCACTAATTTTGATTTTGCAATCACCCTGTATACATATTTTTGATAATAAGTTGGGTCGATGATAAGCTTAATGTTGACTATCACACATTAGGTACAGAAAAATGCAGAGTCATTGCAGACGCGTGCGATATGGCACCACACTTACTGTAGTTATCGAGACATTCCCGAACTAAGACAAAATACATAGCATTTATTTCTAATGAACCATTTAGATAGATAGATAGAATTTTTATTTGGTACAAAGAAAGAAAGAAACACAACACACAAAAGCACAGTAACATAAAAATAGAAAATTTTGAACTTTTGAATTGTCAAGGTTTGCTGGGAAATAACACATTTTTGAGTTAAGCTCGCCTTTGTACATGAACTTTCCATCCACAGATATAGATAGACCTAGATAACGCAAGTATCACGATCTGTATGAAAACCAAGCGTGCCATTTTTTGGCTACCTACGATAAGTCGTCCCAAGCACTATTTAGTGATGGGAAAATCAAATCGATTCAAAGACGCCACCCCCCGCCTTGCACCAGCGCTCACCCAGCCAACGTCCAACTAGCGCTATACACCGATGCAGACTGAGCGCGAAAGTGGCCACTTACGATTTTTGTACGTAGCTTACGTACAAAAATCGGCACGTGAAGTAGTTGCTCTTGCGTTATCTAGGTCTATTTATATCTGTGTTTCCATCACTGTATGTTATATAAGCTGTTTTGGTGTACAATAAAGACATAAGAATTAAGTCGGTCAGTCAAAAAAAAATGAAGCTACTTGCACGTTCCAAAGCGTAGATTTCCATGGAAAAGAACGTGCAAGAAACTAGAGGACCCGTTTCAATATTTAAAAATAACTCTTGGTTGAGGATGGGAAATCATCAAAAGACTTCTCCCGCTCTGCGCGGAGCAGAAGGGAGTGACTTGTTCTTACTGACTAAAACCCACCAAACTCAACCCATGGTCGCCGCCTGCTTTGTTTAAAAGAAAAAATAACACTGAAAAGACAATATAATAGCAGGAATCCTTCTTTCCATGGGTTTCTGTTCTCTAAATCAAGTTTTGTTTCGATATCCTGCAAAAGTACAAACCGAGGGTTGCACTTTCATATGGTAGATACAAACAAGTATAATCGCTGCTTTGTATCACATTTCATTCAATATGTCTGACGAGGACTCTGTGAGTTTTCTTCGGCCAGTTGCAGCTCCATCTGTATCCCTGCCACATATAAACCTTGAATCTTTGAAACTGGAACAGGCATCTTCTGGGAGCCCTCGTTCCATCGTATACCTCAACAATCACTTCATGAAGCGGTATCTCAGAGTAAAGTAGCAATTTAAACCACAGCGGTTTTGCTAACTAAAATAATACGATGATCTGAGCAGATTAGCTGAATGAAAACACGTGCAAATGACACTACTTTAGAATTGGAGTACTTAAACCACTCAATTACTCGCAAGTGCCATCCAAACCTACCAACATGTATAGCATCTATAACGGGAAATTCCTAAAAAATTATGAAAACGTTGTCAGCCTTAGAAACACCGAACATCATCATTATCTACGAAACTATAAATACCCGAACACACATTTAAAGTAATCATATTCCTCAAAACTTCAACATGATCGCGTTACTACTGCTCTCCACGATAACGCTGGTCCTTTACGCGGTTTATCTTCTGTCCAAAAGAAAGTTCCATTATTGGGAGAACAAGAATGTGCCACATACTTCACCAGTTGCGATTTTTGGAAATTTTTCCAGTTATATTCTACAGAAGACAACCTTAGGACAACTTGCTCAGGAAATATGTCGGAAATTCCCAAACCTGCCGTACGTTGGCGCCTACTATGGCACGGAACCGACCCTCATCCTACAAGATCCAGAAATCATCAAGCTCGTCATGACCAAGGATTACTACTTCTTCAGCGGCCGTGAAGCCTCCAACTACTCGCACAGGGAGCTGTTCACACGAAACCTGTTCTTCTCCTACGGCGATCACTGGAAGGTAATGTGGCAGAACCTCACTCCTCTATTCTCCTCTGCTAAGATGAAGAACATGTTCCCTTTAATCGAGAAGTGTTCTCACGTATTTGAAAAGATCCTCGATGAGGAAGCGCAAAAAAGCAACGATATCGAAGGGAGAGCCCTCGTAGCGAGGTTCACCATGGACTGCATCGGAACCTGCGCGTTCGGTGTCGACACGAAAACGATGGAAAAGAAAGAAAATAATCCATTCAGACAAATTGGTGACGTTATCTTCGATACTCAGAGGTTCAGAGCATTCAAGGTTGTTATGCGTTCTATCTGGCCAGCCATCTTCTACGGATTGGGATTCCAAGCAATGCCAGCAAAAGTTGACGGCTTCTTCAATAACTTGTTGACAGGAATTTTCAAGGGACGCAATTATACGCCGACATCAAGGAATGACTTTGTGGATCTCGTGCTGAAGTTGAAGACAAACAACTCGATGACAGGCGATAGTATGAAGAACATGAAGGATGAAACAGGAGGAAAAGTCAGTTTAGACGTCGACGATGATTTTCTGATATCGCAGTGCCTCTTGTTCTTTGCTGCTGGATACGAGACGTCGGCAACCACTCTGAGCTTCACTTTGTTTGAGTTGGCAAAGCATCCTGAAGCTCAAGACCGTCTTTTCGCAGAAGTAGACGATTACTTGCGCCGTCACAACAACGTTTTGAAGTATGAGAGCGTTGCAGAGACTCCATACATGCAAGCCTGTATTGATGAAGCCCTACGTCTGTACCCAGTGCTTGGTGTGCTAACTCGCGAGGTGATAGAAGACTACACGTTCCCTTCAGGGCTGAAACTGGAGAAAGGACTCCGCGTGCACGTGCCGGTGTACCATTTGCAGCACAACCCGGAGTTCTTCCCGGAACCGGAGCAGTACCGTCCGGACCGGTTCATGCCTGAGGAGAAACATAATATCAGGCCGTACACATACATGCCATTCGGAGATGGTCCTAGACTTTGTATCGGTAAGTGTTAAATTATTTTTTGGTAATATTTTGGAGATGTTTGTACTAGCCCGGACTCTTTTTGTGGTTTTCCACTGGAACAGCAACTAGATATTTCGTAATAGCAGCCAAAAATATAGATATAACAAACGGGTGTGCACTACAATATCTACTGCGCACTTGGGAAATTTCTGTTGAGATTGACCACAGTGACCGAAATTCGTTCGTATTTAATTAAATACTAGAGTTCATTATTTACGGTGCATGGGCTCGCTGGCAGACAGATTTGATTTCGCAACTTGATCCTTAAGAATCATCTCTTTAAACTTCCACGCACAAAAATATGAGAGTAGGAGACTTTAAATGATGATTTAAAGTCTCCTACTCTCATATTTTTAATGAAATAATAATATTAAAACAATTTTTATCTTTTCCAGGGATGAGATTCGCAAGAATGCAAATGACAGCAGGTCTGATAACATTACTGAAGAAATACCGCGTGGAGTTGGCTTCTGGCATGAAGAAGCAGCTCACCTTCGAGCCCAAGTCTATAATCACGCAGCCAATCGGAGGCATCAGACTGAAGTTCACCGAACGGGAGGGCTGGCAACAACGGCTGTTGAAATCGCCTTGAATTCGTACAAAATTGTAATTTTTAATACAAGTGGGTAAAGTTCGTCATTGCAGCCGAGATGGATTAGACGCTTGAACGAGAGACCGCAATAGCAAATGCTCACGTATATCAAACGACATTATTCATCACGCTTACTAAAAAAAAATGTATCAAAAAATTTGTGTAAATGTCTTTATAGAAATTGAGACCTGCGTGGAATACAATACATTCTGAACTTATGCGTAGTGCAATAAAAGCCTGATTTCAAGGTAGAGTGTTGAAAATAATAGTTCTAAGTTCTTTTAAGTCAATATAATTTCACCCCACTTTTGTCTCATATTGTTTTCATAGCAGAGAAACAAGAGTGTAGTGTTTTGTCGACAGCTCGAAGGCCCGAAACTGTTAATTAACAAATTAATTTATTTATTATTATTTTTTCTTTTTATTAGTCCTATTAACTGACATTATGTATAGTATTACTTTATCATCATCATTAGTAACATATCAGCCTAAAGAGTTCCACTGCTAGATTATAGGCCTCTCCCAAGTAGTGCCACAACAACCAACTGAAGTGGTTGTGGGCAGAGCACATTGCTCGCAGAACAGATGGTCGATGGGACCGGAAAATTCTCGGAAAAATTCGAAAAACGTATCGGAAGACGCAGCGTTACGATTGTTATTTAGTTTTAAGTGTTCAGATATGTTGTTTTTATTATTACAATAAGATAAGGGAACTACCAATAATGCGGCTTGTGGCTTATCTTTTATTTTATGGTTGATAATTGCTAATCAACTGTTGTCATAAGCTACATCATTTGTATCTCCAATGACTTGACTATTTCTACGCAAATCTTATATGTATAAAAATAAGTCGGGTTTTCCTTCCTGACGCTATAACTCCAGAACGCACGAACCGATTTCCACGGTTTTGCATTCGTTTGAAAGGTCTCGGGCTCCGTGAGGTTTGTAGCAAAAGAAATTCAGGGAAAATGTGACGCAGACGAAGTTGCGTGGGTCAGCTAGTTTACTATGAATAAAGCAAAAATAATTGAAAGTAAAGTTTTTCTTTTGTTATTTCAGTCATCATCATCATCTCGCCTTTTCCCAACTATACTGGGGTCGGGTTGCAGTCAAACCGACCCCAATATTCAGCTGAACACTAGTATTTTTAACGTAGAGCTTCTGCCTAGCTGACCTCCACTACTCAGTAATTGGGTACTTCTACAAATGAAAGCCAACCGATGCAATTTTCCTTAGACAATGGTTTCCTATTGTTATGGTAAAAAGTTCATGTTATCTGCCTAGCCTTATCCCAACTATATTGGGGTCGGCTTCCAGTCAAACCGGATTTAGCTGAGTACCAGTATTTTACGCGGAGCGGCTGCCTACCAGACCTCCACAACCAATTAACTGGGTAACACGGTACTTCATGGCAAGACTGGTGTCAGATTAATGTCTTCTGACTATTCGTAACGACTGCCAAAGATGTATATATGACAGCCGGGACCAACGGCTTAACGTGCTTTCCGAGGCACGGAGGAAACTCGGTATGTTAAGATGGTCACCCATCCACAGACCAACCTTGGCAATCGTTGCTTAACCTTGAAGTTCGACCCGTGCGGCTTGTTTCATGTAAACCAAAATAAATCACAATAAATAGAATGAAAGAAGAGAACAAGTATAGAATAGAGCAAAATAAAATGTTCTTTATTATGTACATCTTATAAGTTACAGATGAAGAACCGTACATAAGGTGACACAAAGTGAGCTGAGACACCATCTTAGAAAATAATAATCTCCGCCAACAATGAAATAAATTAACAGTTGAAATATAAATGTAAAAATCACTCCGTCATTTTTTATCAGTCACTGAAAACAGTCCAACCATCAATCTAAAAGAAAAAAACACTCGTTGCTACATCAAAGCGCATTCTCTACATTTTCCACTTTTTTGTTGAAGGTTGACTTTGGAAAAAGCATTGAAAAACGGCTCTACAACAATAAATCGCCGAACAACAAAATCAATTGAAAAACGCACAGCAACAGACTGAAGCTTGCAAGAAAATGATTGACACACTGAAAAATGCTAACATACTGTCCAAAAAATCGTCGGTATCGGAAATTAACGTACACGCCTACTTATACTGAAGAGCAAAAATGCGAATCGGCAAATAAAATACTTATTTTTGGATCCCAACAATACGTCGGTCTAGCAGCAGCCATTATACACTCAAGACAAGACTGCAATGAATGAAAAGTATAGGATCATATAGCGGATACAAAACGAAATGCTCTATGTAGTCAAATAATAATGAGTTCTCGTCATGCTGCTTGTCGGTCTCGGAGAGTGTGCCCAGGAACTCCACGATCTCATCCCACCAGCCCCCTTCTACCATCGGACATCCAGACGCACTGCAACTTGCCATCCCTACCTTGTTGCTATTCCACCAACTCGCACTAAGCCCTTCCAAGCGTCTTTCATAATGGGCACAACAAAGGAGTGGAACTCTTTGCCTGGCTCTGTGTTTCAGAATGCTTACAACCCTAATCTTTTCAAAGTTAGAGTGAACGGACTAATTCTGGGTAAGCTCGCTCTGACCTAGACTAGAATCAAGAGCAAACCCATATCAAGTAAAAAAAAAAATGCAAAGATAAACTCCTAACTATAAAATGAAGGATTGTGTAGGAGAAAATGACGACAATTGAAAATTTAATTTAGCTCAACTACAAATTGTACAAGATACATTCCATAACAATACGGTCAGTGTGTTAAGGAACGAGTTCTTAGATGCTAATAAGCTTAATTATCGTATTAAAAATGTTTGCAAATACTATAAAAAATGTGAATTTCTCGAAAGTGAATCCTTTGAAATGACTGAATTATGTAGGTACCTACTAAAATTAACTACTATATAGATTATAATGACCAAAAATAAAACTATTTAAACTCTAGAGAACTTATGAAGCGGAAAGTGAGCAGTGGATCAAGTCTTTAACTAAATTCCAATAGTAAACCCAAAAAAACAATTCTATTCTACTTTGGTGGTAAAAACAAAACTCAAGAAAATCCCTTCTATTAGCAAAGTGTGTGAATAGCGACAGCACAGAACAAAATATCAGTATGCGTAGTTGTACTGGGAATAAAAAAAACAATACAAAGTAAAAATAACTTTAATTTCGGAAGTCGGTGTCAAAATACGAAGAAAGTAACAAAACACCGTGATTTTTTACTTTGTAGTGTTTTTTTTTATTAGGAATTCGGTTGTATTTTTTTGTTAAAAGTTTTTCGTACCTAGAACCACGACTTCTACCTCACACAACTTTAGGATACTTTACCAAAACATTGTAAGTGCACTATCTAAACAATAAATACTGGAATTGACATTGCAGGAGATGCGAGATTCCCAAACCGACCCGCATGTCATCTGCCTATCTGAGATGACAGAGACATGAAAACTATCTTAAATTGCTTCATATATTTGTAGGGAAAAATACGCTAATTATATGCCAAGTAGAGGTAGAAATCTACTATGGAGAAAACGAAACCTGGTCTATTCTGAAGACAAAATAACTTTCTCTTTCTGAAGAATTATCTGCTAATATTTTGGAACTAAACACACCATATATCAATTTTTTGCGTACTTTTTTACTAATGAGTTCTTAGTCTATTGTTCAGGAATCAAACTTTTATGCAACTCAGTAACAACCAAATAGAGTAGGAACTTTTATAGTAGAAGACTTGCGAAAATATTTAGGGATTATAACTTTTATGTCTGTGTACCACTATCCCAATATTCGATCATACTGGGGCAAATTTGGGTTCGGCCCAATACGAGAAATTATGCCCGTGAATAAATTTGAAAAAATTAGGAGGATATTACGTTTCAACGACAATTCAAAACATCTCCCAGTCGACCATCCAGACCACGACAAGTTACACAAATTGCCGCCTGTGATAACACATTTGAACAATAAATTTTCTAGTGCTACGATAGACCAACGCTTTTCAATCGATGAACAGAAGTGCGCAACAAAAGTCGGTCATTTTTTGAAGCAATATATGCCAAATAAGCCACACAAGTGGGGTTTCAAATTATTTGTCCTTTGTAGCTTATTAGGATATTCATATAATTTTATAATATACGCGGGTAAAGAAAAAGACGAGAGACTGAAATAGGAGTAGTTGGACAAACAATATGAGGTTGATAAGAGTGGTTCCTAGGCAAAGAAATCATATCGTATATTTCGATAATAGGGAATATGCATGCAATTTTTTTATTTGCAAAATAAAATACTTATTAGCTCTAGTAAACAATCATGAAATTGTTTTTTAAATACCTTCATCATTTATTAAGTTATAAAGCTTCAAAGACTACAGTTAGAAAGAGACGTCCGATACGTAATGTGACGTCAAATTACACGATGACTATACAGCTGCCATAGAAAACAGCGTTTTCGCGAGAGGATATTTGTTTCAAATAATTGTGTCTCGTTCGTTTTTTGAGCAATTTAGATTCTAATTTCACAGTTAGTATTATATTTTCGAATACTTTTAGAAAAACTGTTCAGATCATAAATACTTTTTTCATGCATATTCCCTATTATTATACTTCTTTGCTCCTATGTATCATTTGGCCACTGAAGGAATCCATTCCTTAGGAACTATACAGCGAAATTGTTTGGGAAAAAGTTGTAAATTGCCTCACAAAAAAGACCTAATGAAAAATTGTATACCTCGATGAACATATGAAGACTATGTCACGACTTTTGATAATGTGGACATATCTGCAGTTTCATGGAATGACCATAAACAAGTTGTCGTGGCATCCACTTACGTAGGTGCATTAATCCACATGTATGAGAAAAAATTGAAACGAAAAGTGGAAATAATGTGCCCTAAACTCGTAAAAGTGTATAACGCACATATGGGAAATGTCGACCTGATGGATTCTGACCATGGCAGATACAGGATTCGTATCAAAAGCAGAAAATGGCACATGAGAATATTTTACCATCCGTCATCAATACCTGGATTATTTACAGAAAAGTAATGGGTCAAAGGGGGAAAGCCAGCAAAGATATCATGAATCTTGCAGATTTTTGTTCGGAATTAGCAGACACACTTTGCAAATATTCCACATGTATACCTAGGGGTCGTCCACGTTCTACATCAACTGCGGACGCTGGCCCGCCTCCCAAGATACGAAAAGGAAAGCCCTGTCAAGTTTTACCACCAAACGACGTGATACTCGATGGCGTGGGCCATGAACAAGTAAGGGCACCTAATAGGATAAGATGTATGTTTCCAGCCTACATTTTGAAGACTGTAATTGTGTGCGAAGTGTAGGTATAGTTCATTTATGCGCTAAAAATAGCTATCAATCAATGACTACACAAAAAAGAATTAAATAAGTAATGCATGTTGTACCGAACACGGCACATGTAGATTTTTGGTAAAAATATACGTAAATAAACAAATCTGATATGTTTTATTATTTTTCTTCGAATCTAAGTAACAAAATCTAAAAAATATGTATTTTTTAATTAAAATAAAAGGTCATGCATGTAAGGGTTAACTAAATGTTATGTACGATACTAATACAAAAAAAAACAAGCTAACAAGTTAAAATATACCACGTACTCGAGCCTGTCTTAAAAATGTAACCATTATGCCAAACGAAATGCTAATATTAAGTTTATGAACAAAAATGGCAGCAAATTTAAAACCACATAGACAGTTATAAAAAACCAAATACACAATATGAATCCCAAAGACAATATTGAACACATTAAAATTGACAACACCGTACTTCCAAACCCGGAAGAAATAGCGTCGGCCTTTATTGATCACTAGCTGACCCACGCAACTTCGTCTGCGTCAAATTTTCCATAAATGCTCGGCTCCTTTTAGTCTTAGCGTGATGATATGTACCTCTTTATAATGTTAAGTAAGTATAAGTATCATATAAACATAGTGTGCTAGCTGTTATTTTTTTGTTTTGTGTCATGTATTAATTACTTTGCATTCTTCTCAGTGTATAAATTCTAGTTCCTAAAACGTAACAGACAGATGTGTTGCTGGGGAGTTTGTTGGCCACTTCTTCTCCACAGCTAAAACACTAGGAAGTGGTGACGGGCGGGCGTTTTGGGGGAGTGCTGGCTCTCAGACAAATTTGAATAAATGACTTTTGAATTTGGCTTTTGATGACTATACAAATTCTATCCGAATGCAGAACTGTAACAACAAGTGTCCTAATAAAAACCTAATTGCTAACTCAATGTACATCACACCTGTGTCCGAAAATGAGGTAACAGAACAGATCTATACTTATACTTATATATATCTATACTAATAATATTATAAAGAGGTAAAATTGTTTGTAAGTTTGTAAGTTTGTAAGTTTGTAAGTTTGTATGTAGGGGGTAATCTCAGGAACTACTGGTCCGATTTGAAAAATTGTTTCACTGGTAGAAAGCTACATTATTCGTGAGTGCTATAGGCTATAAATTATAAAGATATCATGCATATTACTTGAACTATCTCAATTTTTGTCTATCCAGGCGGAAAAAAATAGCTCTTACAACAGAGTTATTTGCGTGCGCTGCCGTAACAGTTGTATATAATTGAAAACAATGTATGGCAACCTGGTCTGCCTATAATAGTTCTACAAAAAAGTCCGCGGCACCATATTTCTATCTTTTATATTTTAGCAGATATAGTAGCTTTTATGTGTTAAAAAAAGTATTTTTCGACGTACTTATCTTTGGACGATTTTTTAATCAACAAAATATTAAACCTTATCGAAAAAAATGTGATTATGATCACAAGAACATCATAGAGATACGATTTGCCCAAAACAGTATGTCAATTGGTTGAATAGTTTCGAAGATAATATAAAATTACTAAATCGCAAAACGCCGCGCGCGCCGTCCATTCACGAACCGCATTAGAACATGCTTGGTACGGACGTTTTATCCATCCCATAGACGGCGTTGTGCAATTACGTCATTTTTCTGAATCGTGGTGTTAAGATTTTCCGCGGATTAATGACCCTCTCCAGTTATTATTTAACTTTTGTCGTTTGGTAGGTGAGTTGTACGTAGTTGGTCTTTAAAATTGTTTTGGTTGCTCGGTTTCTCAAAACACAATTACAATATTACTTCGTTCTCATTCTTCGAGTTCGAAGCTGTGATATTTCTGTTTTTGGGATATCGGACAGTTTCAGCGATTGTTTATATTTGTTTTTTTTTTTTTTTTTATTCAAAACGGGGAAACTCTTGGCCCAAATCTCACCTGATGGAAAGTGATGATTAGGCCGAAGATGGAAGCGAGTTTCTCCCGGAATCCTCTAACATAGAGGAACTGGCTATCATATCTCTAATTGCCGGAACACAACAATGCTGTTAACATTGTTGTTATGGCGACAGACTTAGACATGATGGTGGTAGCTTGCCAGGCGGACTTAGAAGTCCTACCACCAACCAAACCGAGCAAAAAATTTGCCCCCACTGGGAATTGAACCCGGGACCTCTGGGTCTGAATCGAGTGGTATAACCACTAGACCACGGAGGCGGTTAGTCTCACCTGTTTAGCACCACCCGGGGACCACGTGTAGGGATTCGCTGAAGGGTATTCTCCTACGGACGCGGGTGACTCGGCCCCCAAAATGCCTAAAAGGATATCACAACATCCCAGACATGAGACAAGAGCAGCTCGAGTACGCCGCACGGAAGAGCCTCTCGAGGAATAGAATAGAATATTTCGCAAGCACGCGCTGGGAAATCTAGCTCCGAGCGTTCACAGCGGCTTGCTAACCAAAGCTGGAGAACATCGCAGGTCCGTGCTCGGGAATCTAGCGCTGAACGTGCACAGCGTCTCAGTGATTTAAAGCAGCATGTCTCTGCAACAAGGGATAGGGAGTCTAGGGCTGAGCGCTCGCGGCGGCTCGCTAGCCTAGCTACATACATATGCAATAAAAACAAAACCCTCCTTTTGGCAGTCAGGAAATAAATCATAGCACTCAGTACTAACCGAACCACACTCATCATTTCATCACAAGTTAAAATGTTTACCGCCCAACGAAGTGGGCACGGGTCAGCTAGTAATATTATAAAGCAGAAGAGTTTGTTTGTTTGATTGTTTGGTTGAACGCGCTAATCTCAGGAACTCCTGGTTCGATTTCAAAAATTCTTTCAGTGTTAGATAGCCCATTCATCGAGGAAGGTTATAGGCTATATATCATCACGCTAAGACAAATAGGAGCGGAGCAATAATGGAAAATGTGACGCAGACGAAGTTGCGCGGGTCAGCTAGTATTAAATAATACTAATTCCGAGTGTTACGATGAACTTGGCAATAAAACATGTGTTAATGAAATAAGCGGGATGTTGACATATCAAATCAACCTTTCCTATTCACAAGGCGTATTTCTACAAAGTCATCGGTCCACCTTGTGGGAAGCCGCGCCAGCCAACGTAGCGTCTTACGGTACGCAGTCGCGACTCCAGAACTTTTTAGTCCCATCGACCATCCGTTCTGCGAGCAATGTGCCCTGCCCACTGCCACTTCAGTTTGGCGATCCTTCGGGCTATGTCGGTAACTTTGGTTCTTATACGGATCATTCTTGATTCGATCACGCAAGGAAATTCCAAGCATGGCCCCATTGATGGCTTGCTCGAATATGGTGCCCCTGCCCACGTTACTCGTAACCGCGTTACGATACACTTGCAAAAAAAAACGTCCATAGCCTCTCCGTGTGCCGCGGTGGGCCACGCTACAGTTGTAGTAGTCGAGGGCGTGTAGCGTGTACCTACTGCAGTGTTATTCCAGTGCGATTCTGTAAACATGTCGAAGTGAAAATGTAGGCAAAGTGAACGACAAGTGAGCTGTCAAACCATACAAACAAGATGGAATGACAGCTCACTTGTCGTTCACTCTACCTAAGTGATCACGGTGAGATGTCAAAGAATCGACCGGCTGTAGACATGTCGAAGTGAACACTTAGGTGAAGTGAAGCACAACTAGTTTAATAAATCATACAAAACCGGGCAGTGGAATTCAGCTTAGCTCCGCAACTCCGCTCCAACTACTTCGCCACGCATCCTTAGCATAAAGCAGGTAGCCTAAGCAATATTTTCTCATCATTACGCCTCATAGAAAAAAGATGAGTATACTATAACTGTAAATTTTCTTAATCAACAATTTTCGAAAAAATTCGAAACCTCATACTTAGAAAACCAATGAACCTAGAATACATATTAAACAAAACAAAACAAAACATATATTTTTTTCAATGTTTTATTCCAAACCTTACTTATAAATAAATAAACAATAAACTTTATATTACATCTTATTATTTTAGTAAAAAACTTTTTTAATTTTAACGTTGCCCCACAATTACTAGTCTTATGTCATTGTACGTTTACAAACATACAATCTCATATACAAAAAAACAGCCAGACCCGAAAAAACTATCTGTAGGCCATACAAATATTTCTTCCGAGCGGGAATCGAACTCGCGACACAAAAACCACTATATTATTTACTAACTAGCTGATGGCTGCGACTTCGCTCGTATGACAATTAACATAACATAACAGACGCGGCGGAGGACTTTTTTTATAATATGTAGTGATAGTGAAATGGAATTATAATCCGACCACAAATGGATAATTCTTGTATTTTTAGGGTGCCTATCCATTACAGCGGAGCGAGGCAGCAGAGCGGAGAAACGGAGAAATTTTTCGTCTTCTGGGCGTGTGTTATTATTACATTAGGCCTTGTTCTGCTCCCGAACGAACTTCCTCCCTTCCCAGCCCTCGCGTCTGATCATCTTCAAAAAGATGCCCTGGTCCTTGGGTTGTGTCAGGAAGGTTCTCGGATCCAAAGGCATGTTCTCCGGCATGCCGTCAGCCAGTTCCACTCTGTACTTCTTCAGGTAAGTGACGAGTCCTGACAGCACCTGCATCTTTGCAAAGCGTAGTCCTGAAAAGAACACAAAGATTTTATGTAGTTATTATATGATCCCCCAAAAAACAAAAATCTGAAAAAAGGGCCAAGTTCCTCTCTCCAAAAATTCTGTCTATAAACGTAGTGAGATCAATAATAGGCCAAATAATAGGTGGGCGGGTAGCTTATGACTAGCTTTTGTCACAGTCGAAACTGCTAGTCATAGAACGCTGAAATTAGGCAAGTAGCTTACACTCCGTAGAATAGCAGAGAGGATTTCCCAAAATTCTTACAGGAATAAGAAAAAAGAGAAGTTGCGGACAAAAGCTACATAGGTAAATCGCTGAAAAGTGTATGACGAACTTTGGTACATAGATGTCCCTACAGAAGGCTATAAGCGCGTTTCTTTTCTCCATATTGCACCTACCACTATTTGTCTCTACATCACCCAAAGGTTGACTGGTAGAAAATGCCTGTAGCATTAAGTCCGCCTCTGTATCAAAATCAAAAAAATATTTATTTCTCCTCGCAATTATAAACTTATTCCAAGTGTTTCACACAATATTTAATATTTGTCTAATTAGCAATGGGAGGAGCTGGTGTCTGAGTTAGGCATAAAATACCTGTATTACAAATCACCAGGTCCCCACCCCACGGAAGAACAGACAGTCTTTATCATAAGATTTTGTTTTATCGAAACATTGTTTCTTTTTTATTACAGAGTTTATAACTAAGGAGGTTCCAAACAAAAAACTTAAATCTTAATTAATTCATTATAATTTTGTATGTTTATGTTTAAAGTGTTAAATAAATATACCTAAGCTACTTTAATGCGCAACTGCAAGCAAAAGTAACAAAGTTATCCCTTTTTTTTAGTTATGGGAAATCATCAAATGATTTCTCCCGCTCTGGGCGGAGCGAGAGGGAGTGTCAGACTTCTACTGACTAAAACCCATCCATGTTCCTTCAGTGCCCTTTGTGTTCCGGAGCCACGGTATCTCTTTGGAATAGTCCCGCGACTCCGGCAGGAACAAAGTTATCCCTGACAAAACAACATCAGCCGGTCAATGACGTATTATATATAGACACATCATAAACCAACATCGCGGCGCTTAAAAACGGCGAAAATACTAGATAGCTACTAATACGCATGAAGAAAGGGAAAGAAAATATTTCACCGTACGGCGGGATGCCTGTTGCTAGAGGGAGATAAATATACATCTTCAGTTACGTCACAGGATAAGTAATAGTAAAATTGACATCAAAACAAACGTAGTGTCGCGCGATAGGTTGGTGCGTAACTAAGCGCGATGTGGCCAATTGGCTTCATTTTATGTTGTCATTTTAGAGTGCGGACAACGTATCTATAGTTTTATATATCATTGCAGCCGGTCGATACTGTTGACATCTCACCGTGATCACTTATGTGGAGTGAACGACAAGTGAGCAGTCATTCTTATCTTTTTTGTATGGTTAGACAGATCACTTGACGTTCACTTCGCCTAAGTTTTCACTTCGACATGTTTACCCTTTTTTTCACTTGGACTCGAGAACCGATTAATGGATTCATGGCTCTATACGTCAAAAATTCATCCCACCGTCCCCTTACTACCATCGAACATCCAGACGCACTACAAGTTACGATCCCTAACACTGAAAGAATTTTTCAAATCGGACCAGTAGTTCCCGAGATTTGCGCGTTCAACCAAACAAACAAACAAACAAATAAACAAACTCTTCTGCTTTATAATATTAGTATAGATTATAAAGCAGAAGAGTTTGTTTGTTTGGTTGAACGCGCTAATCTCAGGAACTACTTTTTTTTTTTTAATGCAAAACGGGGAAACTCTTGGCCCAAATCTCACCTGATGGAAAGTGATGATTAGGCCGAAGATGGAAGCGAGTTTCACCCGGAATCCTCTTACACAGAGGAACTGGCTATCATACCTCTAACTGCCGGAACACAATAATGCTGTTAACATTGTTGTTATGGCGACAGACTTAGACATGATGGTGGTAACTTGCCAGGCGGACTTAGAACAAGTCCTACCACCAACCAAACCGAGCAAAAAATTTGCCCCCGCTGGGATTTGAACCCGGGACCTCTGGGTCTGAATCAGGTGGTTTAACTACTAGACCACGGAGGCGGTTAGTGTCACCTGTTTAGCACCACCCGGGGAACACGTGTAGGGATTCGCTGAAGGGTATTCTCCTACGGACGCGGAAAACTACTACTATACTAAACTACTGGTCCGATTTGAAAAAATATTTCAGTGTTTGATAGCCCATTTATCGAGGAAGGCTATATATATCACGCTAAGACCGGGGGCCGAGTCACCCGCGTCCGTAGGAGAATACCCTTCAGCGAATCCCCACACGTGGTCCCCGGGTGGTGCTAAACAGGTGACACTAACCGCCTCCGTGGTCTAGTGGTTAAACCACCTGATTCAGACCCAGAGGTCCCGGGTTCAAATCCCAGCGGGGGCAAATTTTTTGCTCGGTTTGGTTGGTGGTAGGACTTGTTCTAAGTCCGCCTGGCAAGTTACCACCATCATGTCTAAGTCTGTCGCCATAACAACAATGTTAACAGCATTATTGTGTTCCGGCAGTTAGAGGTATGATAGCCAGTTCCTCTGTGTAAGAGGATTCCGGGTGAAACTCGCTTCCATCTTCGGCCTAATCATCACTTTCCATCAGGTGAGATTTGGGCCAAGAGTTTCCCCGTTTTGCATAAAAAAAAAAAAAACAATAGGAGCGGAGCAGTAATGAAAAATGTTACGCAGACGACGTTGCACGGGTCAGCTAGTCTCAAATAAAAACAAAAATAGCTGATTACGTCAAAAATTCACATAGTTTTATCATTATTGGGCGCAATCAGCAAAATCCTTCAAATCATTTTGAGTTGACAATATAAAAGTCGAGTTGATAACCTTTGAAGTCAAATGAAGCGAAACAATCATATTATTAACTTAATCTTTTTTTACGCACGGGTTTGTCTGCACGGATACCAACCCATGCGTCAAAAAATGATGCTTCAATTGACAGGGTCACTTGCCAAAATGGTATAAAATATCGGTCAAGTGAAACAAGACTCGAGCTCAAAGGGACTATACGTTGAAATCATGGACTTTTTAGGGTTCCGTAGCTAAATGGCAAAAAACGGAACTCTTATAGATTCGTCATGTCTGTCTGTCCGTCCGTATGTCACAGCTACGTTTTTCCGAAACTATAAGAACTAGCCTGTTGAACTAGTTCTGTGAACAGCATTAAGATTTTCACACAAAAATAGAAAAAAAAACAAGGGCATACTTAGAACCTGAATCTCAATTTTTTTTTTAAATCATAACCATACGTGTTGTGCATCTATGGATATGTCTTCAAAAATGATATTGAGGTTTCTAACATCATTTTTTCTAAACTGAATAGTTTGCGCGAGAGACACTTCCAAAGTGGTAATATGGGTGTCGCCCCCCCCGTAACTTCTAAAATAAGAGAATGATAAAACTAAAAAAAAATATGATGTACATTACTATGTAAACTTCCACCGAAATTTGGTATGAACGAGATCTAGTAATTAGTTTTTTTAAACCGCAACTTTTGCTTATAATATGCTTACAGGTTTGTACGGAACCCTCGGTGCGTGAGTCCGACTCGCACTTGGCCGGTTTTTATGTGCTCTTGCGATCTAGTCTTAGCTTATTAATCTGTGTTTTTTTTTCACTTTAGTAGTCTCGGAGCTGGTTTTTTTTTAATTTGTACTCTTGATTCTAGTCTTGATCAGAGATGACAGACAAAGTCTACGATAGAGCGAGCTTACCCAGAATGAGCCTGTTCACTCTAACTTTGAAGAGATTAGGGTTGTAAGCGTTCGGAAACACAGATGCAGGCAGAGAGCTCCACTCCTTTGCTGTGCGCATTATAAAAGACGTTTGGAAACGCTTAGTGGTGCTCAATAGGGAATATGCATGAAAAAATATTTAATATTTATACAGTGTAACTAAAATAATACAATGTGGCTATGCAGCCAGTCTTTTGGGCTCACTTCCAGTCGATAGCGATGGGGACGAATTTTTTGACGCCATATTTTAGTTAGGAGTTTTTTTTTTCTATTTTAAGTGTCTATAGTTTGTTCTATAAATGTATTTATCTATGAAAGCATAAATGATATGTTAGTCCAATCGCAAAATAATACAATAATATAATACTAACAGTGAAAATACAATCAAAATTGCTCGAAAAGAAAAACAAAAGAGGTAAAATTATTTTAAACAAATATTTCTGTCCATCTCGCGAAAACGCTGATTTCTATGGCATCTTTATATGAGTCATGGACGACGTCAAAGTTCATATCGGATTTCTCTTTCTATTTTTTTTCTTCTCTTTATTTTTCTTCCTCATCTCTCTCTCTCTCTCTTCCTTATGAATAAACCCATCCATTGGCCATCACAGACAGACGCGCCGAGGGGCTTTGTTTTACAATTATAAAGTGACTAGCTGACCCGCGCAACGTCATCTGCGTAACATTTTTCATTACTGCTCCGCTCCTGTTTGTCTTAGCGTGATGATATATATAGCCTATAGCCTTCCTCGATAAATGGGCTATCTAACACTGAAATAATTTTTCAAATCGGACCAGTAGTTCCTGAGAATTGCGCGTTCAACCAAACAAACAAACCAACTCATCTGCTTTATATTATATAGTATATATATATATGTATATATATATATATATATATATAGTGATGTAGTGATAAACTTGACTTGTAGTAAAAAAGTTATCAAAACAACAAAAGTTCTAATTGTCTACAGAAACTTAAACGATTTTCGTGATGACTTGTCAGTCTTTTTCTTTAATAGGTACCTACTGCAGCATTGTAGATGCAGCTTAAAGTCTTGGCGTCATTCAACCTTTTCAAATTCTACCTCTGTGCTGAATTGTTTCCTTTTTTGAGATTTAATTTAATTTTAGACCAATGAAAAATCTTTTGAAAAATTTGATAGCTATGGCTTGTCAGTGGCTGGTGAAGTTTTGATAGACGACGACTGCACCTGATTTAGTAAAAGAATTATTTATAATGCTAGTGAAAGCATAGTTTGTTATATAAAACTATTAGTATGCAGATCTGTTGAAAATTTTGGTGTGGAGTTTTTCCTAATTATATGGTTAATGTTAATTATATCTAAAGCGGATATTTAATATTTACAGTGTACCGATATCGATCAGACGACGATATCGGTCCCAGGACAGACCGTCCAGAGCCGTTTGGTTCCGTACTCGTCGTGCTCCAAAATTAATTCGTCGAAGATTAAATTATTCAACGGTTGTTTTTATATTTAGTTTAAGTACCTGTTTCCTATTTTTCATTTGACCACATTGACTAGGAGTTAAAAAGCCTACCTAGCGCCGCATTATCTAGGCGATTTGAGGAGTCGCTCCTAGGCCAATTTTTGGTTGCAACCACATATTCAGGCTTATTTTTACCCATTAAATTTAAAGAACCGTGCCTAGGTTTCCTTTCGTTTTTTTTAATTAATTTTTGTTCCTTTTTTTTAAAATTCACCAGCACTACCTTTTTTTGTATTTAAATTACCTTCTGTCTTTTTATACATATTGTAGCGAAATAAAAATCCTGAGGTTCGCCAACGTACACGTAAATTTTTTATTTATAAGTAATATCAAAAACGTAAAAAAATGTATTGTAGCGAAATAAAAATCCTGAGGTTCGCCAACGTACACGTAAATTTTTTATTTATAAGTAATATCAAAAACGTAAAAAAAATGATCGTACAAAAGGTATAAAAAGACAGAAGGTAATTTAAATACAAAAAAAGGTAGTGCTGGTGAATTTTAAAAAAAAGGAACAAAATTTAATTAAAAAAAACGAAAGGAAACCTAGGCACGGTTCTTTAAATTTAATGGGTAAAAATAAGCCTGAATATGTGGTTGCAACCAAAAATTGGCCTAGGAGCGACTCCTCAAATTGCCTAGATAATGCGGCGCTAGGTAGGCTTTATAACTCCTAGTCAATGTGGTCAAATGAAAAATAGGAAACAGGTACTTAAACTAAATATAAAAACAACCGTTGAATAATTTAATCTTCGACGAATTAATTTTGGAGCACGACGAGTACGGAACCAAACGGCTCTGGACGGTCTGTCCTGGGACCGATATCGTCGTCTGATTGATATCGGTACACTGTAAATATTAAATATCCGCTTTAGGAATAATTAACATTAACCATATAATTAGGAAAAACTCCACACCAAAATTTTCAACAGATCTGCATACTAATAGTTTTATATAACAAACTATGCTTTCACTAGCATTTTAAATAATTTTTTTACTAAATCAGGTGCAGTCGTCGTCTATCAAAACTTCACCAGCCACTGACAAGCCATAGCTATCAAATTTTTCAAAAGATTTTTCATTGGTCTAAAATTAAATTAAATCTCAAAAAAAGGAAACAATTCAGCACAGAGGTAGAATTTGAAAAGGTTGAATGACGCCAAGACTTTAAGCTGCATCTACAATGCTGCACTACCTATACTAGTGATAACGCTAGTCTTTTTAGGGTTCCATGTGGATATCAAAATGGGAAAAAAGAACCCTCATGGTTTGACTAAGTCTCTCCATCTGTCACTACTGAATATCTCAAGAACTACTATGTAATGATATCAACTTGAAATTTGATACTGTTCAAGTATTATGTTAGCAAATTTTTAGACATTTTTAACTCCCCCCTCCCCTTGTCAGCGATAGTAATCAAAGCTCCTACCCCTCAATCCTATGCTTACGTAAGCATTAGCATAGGTTTTACTCGCGCGGGACCTGTTTTATACACTTCTGTTATTTCTTACTTAACTATGAAACATCGCATGAGAGTAAAAATAACTAACTAGCCATAGTTATGTCTAATCGGAATTTACTAAGACTTAAAAGTAAGTAAATATTGCTAACGGAATCACCATTTAAACCCCCTCGTCCACCATGTCATCAAAAATAACCATAATGAAGACCACCCCCCATTTGTGATCGTTTGGGATAGTTTTAGATGACATTTGTTCAACTCTTTTGCAAATATGTATAAATAAATATGAAATAAAAATATTATTATTTTATTATTATTTTTGCAACAGCGACTGAAAGGGTTGCTTAAAAATTCGAAGTTGGGGCTTGGAGGGTATCATATATAAAAGAGCGATATTAGCACATTCTCAAATATTTTTCCCTTTTTTTTAGGCTACTTGGTCAAGATTTGAAAAAATATCGTCAATAGTTATTGTTATATAATATTATCAAAATTTTTATTTCCGAAGTTTGCAATGTTTGCATACAGATTTTTTTTAAATTATTCTATGTGATAAAAGTTTATGCAATATATGCACACCGCAGTTATAAAATCCTCTAACGAAATTAGCCTCGCCGATGAAAAGTTTAAAACATTGCACGTTTTATAATATGATGGTACGGTACCCTCGGTGCGAGTCCGACTCGCTCTTGACTGATATTTTTTTAAGCTTACCTCAAACCATTTTTATCTAAAAAAATATGTAGCTCTGACTTAGTCTGGCCCTAATACAAAAGACTGATAAATAACAATGACAATGTTGTAAAAACCCAACGTTAATATCTTTAAAGTCAGAGATGACAAAGACAAAGTCGATGATGGAGCGAGCCAAAAAAAAAAACTAGTGACGGGTGCGGGGGGGGGTCGTTTTGACAGGTAGCGTCTTTTTAAAATTAGTTTTATATGATAAATGTACAAACCCAAACATTTATATCTCAACTAGCTGACCCGCGCAACTTCGTCTGCGTCACATTTTCCATTACTGCTCCGCTCCTATTTGTCTTAGCGTGATGATATATAGCCTTATAACCTTCCTCGATACGTTAGGCATGATATTCTTTTGGACAAACTGGAGGCGTACGGTGTAAGAGGCAATGTTCTAAAACTATTTAAATCATATTTAGAAAATAGAAAGCAGCTCACGGAAATTTCTTCAATAAATACAAAAACTAAGCGTGAAGAAATATTCCAATCACATGAACGTGTAGTGAAATATGGAGTTCCTCAGGGCAGCGTGTTGGGCCCTCCACTGTTCATATTGTATATAAATGACTTACCTAAATCTGTTGAACAACCTGTGACCCTCTTTGCTGACGACAGTACCATAACAATTCAATGTGATAATAAAGACGAATATAATAGTGACATTAATAATTCTCTGAAATCAATAGTAAAATATTTGGATAATAATAATTTAAAAATAAATCTCAATAAAACTAATATTATGCATTTCAGTCAACGCTTACCAACTTCATCTGATCTGAAGATCCAATATAATGATAAAATTATTGAAGAAGTCAAAACTGCTAAATTCCTTGGAGTGACTATTGATAAAAAGTTAAATTGGAAGGAACATATCGAAATTTTAAGCAAAAAAATTAGTAACTCTTCATATGTCCTTTACAGATTAGTGCCTGTGCTTAACACTGACGCATTGCTAACAGCTTACCACGGCTTAGTTTCATCGCACCTTAGGTATGGTATTATCCTATGGGGTAATTCGACTGACAAGGATATACCTTTCAAAGCCCAAAAGCGATGTATTAGGACGATGTTTAAATTAGATTCGACTGACAGTTGTAAACCGTTTTTCATTTATTATAATATACTGACGTTACCATCAATGTATATTTTAGAGGTTGTCATGTTTGTTAAATGTAATCGGCAATTATTTCCACGCCTGGCAGACAAAGTCAGTCGCAACAGACGCGATAATACTATGCTTTGTTCGCATGGTTCCAAAACAGCATTAATGCGGAAAAGTGTATTCTGTATGGCGCCTTTAATATTTAATAAACTTCCAAAGGAATGGAGGGGACTAAGCGCACACGTACTCAAAAAGCGGCTTAGATCATTTTTAGTTGGGAAAGCATACTACAGTATTTCAGAATTTTTAAATGACAAAATGTGAATTTGTATTATGGTTAGACAAATATTTTGTGACATTTTTAAAATTAGATTATTTATAATAAGCATATAGGATAACTTAATACAAATTTATTCTTATAAAATTAAATTTATAGTTTGTGACAATTTAATAATAATTTAAATTTTTGATTGAATTAATTTAATTTTTTTTGACATTTTTATTAATTAAGTAATTTTTTTTTTTTTTGTGACCTTTTATAATTTAGAATATTGACTAGAACAATTTTATATAATTTATCATTTAAAAATTATTTTCTAGTTTGTGTATTTAATAATAATTTTGAGTTATAAATGACTATTTACCTATATTTGTATGCCACAAGGCCGAACATGACTGATCTTTTTTTCTTATAAACAACTTGCATTCATTTTATGTATACTCATGTCTCAACAAATAAACGTCTTGTCTTGTCTTGTCTTGTCTCGATAAATGGGCTATCTAACACTGAAATATTTTTTCAAATCGGACCAGTAGTTCCTGAGATTAGCGCGTTCAACCAAACAAACAAACAAACTCTTCTGCTTTATAATATTAGTATAGATGGTACGGTACCCTCGGTGCGAGTCCGACTCGCTCTTGACTGGTATTTTTTTAAGCTTACCTCAAACCATTTTTATCTAAAAAAATATGTAGCTCTGATTTAGTCTGGCCCTAATACAAAAGACTGATAAATAACAATGACTATGTTGCAAAAAACCAACGTTAATACAATGACGTATTATATATAGACACGTTATAAACCAACATCGCGGCGCTTAAAAACGGCGAAAATAGATAGCTACTAATACGCATGAAGAAAGGGAAAAAAAATATGTCACCGTACGGCGGGATGCCTGTTGCTAGAAGGAGGTAAATATGGGCGGATTTTTTTAAAAGTGTACCTTAGGTTTTCATGATGTCCCTTAAGTTTAATGTTTTTTTTTATTTACTTAATTGCAATAAACTAAGATTTTTCAAACGTGTCTTGATTGAGCATATGTTTGGTAGCATTTCTGTATTTCTTTTTTTTTATTGTTTCTTGTTTATTTATAACTTTTCAGTACAATTAAATGACTAATAAGTAGGTTTTAGTCATGTCCCCTCGTCAAATAGTAACTTAAAAAGTAGAATAACAGTTTAATTATCAGTATGTAGATTGATGTAATTACATTATTAGACGGCTTAAATAATATATTTCTGTTAAACCTAGATACAACAATTCATTAATAACAAATTGATTTTAAATTATTTTTTAAATCATAGTCTGGAAATTTGACCGGGTGGAACTTTCCCGTGAGTAACGCGAATTTAAGTGGTTTTAAAAAAATATTACTAAATTATAAATATATATTTCCGTTGGCAAAATTGCAAAGCTGTCTGATTGACTGCCGCCATCTTGACAACAAATTTTCTGTCATCGTGCATAACCGCTACAAGGAGGACGCGTACAGTGTGTGCATAAAATATATCCAGTGACTAGCGGCACTTTTTAAGATAACTGAACAATTTTTTACACGTTTCCTACTTAATTTACGAACTGTTAGTTAATAGTTTTATAAATTGTTGCATAATATCCTTGATATAACGGCAAATCATGGAAATAAAAATGCAAAAATATTTTTTGTCGGACTTTCGTTACATTCCACTGACTAATTCTGACGAAAACGTTACTCAATGGATAAAATTGTTAGTCAGTGGAACGCTAAAGCTGTATTCACGACGAACAGCGTTCCGTCAGATCACTTAATATTTTATTGCGTTATTAAAATAGACACAAAATCATTAAAACTAGCAACTGTTTTGAATTGAATTTGGATATTTATTTGTTTTGCTTGTATTGTTTTTGTTTAGCTTGAAACTTTGTCAGCCAAGTGAATATTAAGATTGTTTTTTTTTTTTTTTTCAATAACACAGGAGTTTCAACTAAAACAAAATCTTTAATATTTTAGAACCAAATTTAGGTTCATGTATGTGCACGTGCGTTTTTTCATTCCACTTATGTTATTTTATTATTATATTATGGTGCGTCTATATCTGGCGAATGCACCGCTCGCGCGCAGTTTGCAAGCCGTTCGCGAGCGGCGCATTCGTCAGATCTGGACGCACCATTAAGGCCCATATTATGGAACGATACTCAAGCGTAGATCTCTGCTCAAGCGTAGTTGGAAAGGGATCTACTTATCTGTTGAATGTATTTGCATCCCTTTTTAACTGTGCTTGAGCAGAGATCTACGCTTGAGTATCGTTCCATAATACAGGTCTAAGACTCATTAAAACAAAGTCAGTTTTAATGATATTTTTAAAGTTTTTTAAACATTGTTTTTCATTAAAAAGTTTATTCAGTTTTCTAGTAGGTAAGTAAATTATAACAAAGCAAAATAATTTCAATAAGTTGGTAAAACAATCAAAATTGGCAAAAAATCCTTCATTTTAACCAGAGCCCTTACTTTTCCACTGACAAATTTCAGCGTTCCAATGAGTAACTGTCCCTCTTAGAATAATTCAAAATTAAGGGTTTATTATAACTTTTGTGTTCAGTTTTTGATATTTTAATATTGTTATAAAGACAACATATTTGTTTTACTTTTAAATTATATAACAAAATAGTAATCAATGACGATTTGAATCTGTTATAAAGAAAAACACACTACTGATTATTCAACAAGTTACTCAAAGGATATAAACATACAATTATTTTATTGTAAAATTTCTCTGTCCGAACTAAATGTTGATTATTTTAATTAAATAATACCTACCTGATTTAATAAAAGTATGATTTCCATTATACCAGTTTTATTTAACTTACTGAGTAAGATAATAAATCGTTATTCAGTGGAACCCAAAATACTATATAATAGAACTAGCTGTCCCGCGCAACTTCGTCTGCGTCACATTTTCCGCTCCTAAATAATATTGCAACAAAAAATTGAGATTTAAACTATCCTATCTCTCAAGTTGGATCGAACTGCATGGTGTGCGAATTTTATTATAATCGGTTAAGTGGTTTAGGAGTCCATTGAGGACAAACATTGTGACACGAGATTTATATACATATATTAAGATTTCATTAACAATTATGAATAATTTGTAGCAGCTATTTAAATATTCTATACATTTTCTTAAAGTTCAATTAATAGACAATAAGAATTCAACTACACATAATGAAAACAAAACAAAAAAAATGAGGACCTTCATTTTAACTTAGGTACACTTTTAAAAAAATCCGCCCATATACATCTTCAGTTACGTCACAGGATAAGTAATAGTCAAATTGACATCAAAACAAACATAGTGTCGCGCGACTGGTTGTTGCATAACTAAGCGCGATGTGGCCAATGGCTTCATTTCATGTTGTCATTTTAGAGTGCGGATAACGTACCTATCTATAGTTTTATATGTAATTGCGTTAATATCTTTAAAGTCAGAGATGACAGAGACAAAGTCAACGATGGAGTGAGCCAAAAAAGAAAACTAGTGACGGGTAGGGGGGGGGGGGGCGGCGTTTTGACAGATAGCGTCTTTCTAAAATTAGCTTTATTTGATAAATGTACAAACCTAAACATTTATATCTCAATTAACGTGACCTGTAGAAAAAAAATATCAAGGCTTATTACGTTGCTAACAGAAATTTTGATGATTTGCGTGATGAATTGTCTGTTTTTATCTTTAATGATAACATTTATTTCTAAAAATGCTAGTAACTGAACAGATGTGAGCCTAATACGAAAGACTGATAAGTAACAATGATGATGTTGCATTTAACTAATTGAGACCAGGCGGATGTGCTGTGCGCTACTTCTTCTTCCCAGCCAAAACACTAGAACGTAGCGACGGGCGTCCTATTACATTTTTTACGGAAATTCATGATTTTTGACGCTGTAATTATCAGCAGCAGTAAGATATTTTAATTATTTGATCATGAATAACGATAGTGCCAGTCTCTTTCTTGTAAGTTAGAGTTACACATTTTCATTTTTCTTTTCGTGTAATTTACTATAAATATTTTACGAACTCAGTTTGCAAGAAAAAATTCTAGTCTAAGTCTAATTCACATTGTTACAATCAATTCTTTTAAAAGCTAAAATTACTAAAAGGTAAGTTGAATGTTTTACTTGTTTATTGGAGTTCTAGAATTTCTTTAAATTCCTTGAGTTTTCACGGAAAAAAACGTAAAGAAAGCCTAATTTAAGCCAGAAATGTCTTGATTCAGCGTCCATTATATTCCAAATAAAAACAATTTTATCAAATAAATTAATATGATGTAAAATTTCAATCTACAATGAATACGTTTAATTAGTTTTCGTTTGTCAATATAATAAAACAAAATTACAATAAATAAAATTAAAGTACTATATATTCTGCATCAATTCAGCGCGCGCGCTCCTCAGTCTCGCGCGAGCGCCCAAATAAACTATAATCCTATTCAGACTAGTAAGTATCAAAATTGTTTCGCGGACTATAGATGTACTCCCAACGCAGATCAACGTAACTTCGTCTATTGCAAACGAGCATTTACGATTCGTAATAGGACTCTGGGACTGTCTTTTTAACCGACTTCCCAAAAAGGAGGAGGTTCTCAATTCGGATGTTTGTTTTTTTTTATGTTTGTTCGGGCATAACTCCGTCGCTTGCCAACCGATTTTAAAAATGATTTTTTTGTTGGAAAGGGAATACTTCCCAAATGGTCCCATGATAAGGAGACCAGGATCTGATGATGGAATCCCAGAGAAGTCGAGGGGAACTTTCGAAATCGTATGGGCAACTAGTGCGTTTGTATTTTGCTTTTCTGCGATTTTGCAGTGGTGTTGTTAGGTGTGGGGTACCACTAAAAGAAAAATAAAAAAACTTTTTACAAAAAAAATACAACCGACATCCAAAAAAAAAAAAACACTACAAAGTAAAAAATAACTTTAATTTCGGAAGTCGGTGTCATAAAACGAACAAATTAACAAAAACACCGAGTTCCGAAATTAAAGTCTTTTTGTTAAACTTTAAGCCTTAGTTCCCGATTCGAAGCGCATATCGCGGTCTTTTCTGTTCCGGAAGAGTTTTGGGAAATCTCTTTTATCCATACATTCCCGAAGGAACCTACATGCCAAATGTTAGCTTTCTATTCACCCATTTATTTATCACATAAGCTGCTGGAATCTATGAAGATGAGGTACGGAGGTAGAGTATAAGCAGTTGGTTGATTCTGTAAACACGTCGAAGTGGGCTTGGGTGAAGTGATCACCAAGAGAGCTCTCTTGGTGATCACTTCACCCAAGTTCACTTCACCCAAGTGCACTTCACTTCAATCCATGTAATTAAGATGTTATTATGTGGTTGTGTGGCAGCTGCCATTACATCTTAATTACATGGATTGACAGCTCACTTCGTGATGAGTTCACCCAAGTCTTCACTTGGACATATTAACAGAATCACACTGCAGGATACGTCATCTCAGCCGGAGTTGCGGGACTATTCGAAAGAGATACCACGGCTCCGGAACACAATGGGCAATGAAGGAACATGGATGGGTTTTAGTCAGTAAAAGTCTGACACTCCCCTCCGCTCCGCCCAGAGCGGGAGAAGTCATTTGATGATTTCCCATCCCTAAAAATCTGACCGCAAAGGGGTGAAATAGGGGGTGGAAGTTTGTATGAAAAATCTTATTCTTTGGGACAAAATACTTAAAACTTACGAATAGTGACTTTAGTGAATTATAAAGGCTTTCTTTACAAGTTTTTTAAAAGAACATTCTATCATTCGATTCAGAATGACAGAATAATAGCATGTAGACGATTAAATAAAAAGTTCCGCACGAAAATACTGCAAAATTGTTTGGGTTTTTATAAAAATATCTTAAACCTAAATTAAGCTTTTTTAAATCTTAATACAGAGGAGAAATTTCTTAGTAAAAATCTTGATTCCCGGAACTGTCGGACAAATAATTATAATTTTCCCAGAATAGAAAAGATACGGCCATAAGCAGCGTGGCTTGCGCAAACCACGCCCGCTTCGGGCACTTTAGCAAAAAGCTGATTTAAACCAACTAGGTAAATATGAAAATTAAGAAATGAAAAAATACAGACACCCACTGGAGCAATAAAACTTCAAATAGCGGTTTTTCAATTAGTTATGCAATAGTTAATCAACAATTTTTGCTGCTTGAATATGAAACTTGCAAGTGTGATAATTGTTTAACCATAAATCTGTTTTTTTTTCCTTCTATGGAGTTATTATTTAATAAGGCTTCAGAAAAGATAACCGTTAGAAAAATATAAGGTTTTAGTTTTTTATTAACAATGTACGTAGTTGAGAAATGAAAAACTTTAATAACTTAATCATTTAAAAAAAAGCATTAAAAAAACAACATAATGGTCGAATCATTTTCATGCAGCTTCGGAGGAATATTGGCCTAAGTAAATGGTACACGTTGTCATAATTAGTCTTTCACAAATTAAGAGGGTGCTAAATTTTGTATGGAAATTTTATATCTTATTCCTTGGGCCAATGTACTTTATTGTAAGCATCCGCTGGTGGGGTGCGGATATTTATAAGGGAGGATTTTAGCCCATGCTTTAATGTACTATGAAAATAGTATAAACAATATAAAAGTGGAATAATTATTGAAAGGGATCAAACAATTTTATCATAACCATACCTCAACAGGATGAAGGGCGCAACAGTTGCGCTGGTCCTCTGCACCAAAAATGGCTAGGCAATGAATAAAAATAGTTGGTAATTTTCCAAAACTACCCTTTAAAGGAGTAAAGGGTTGTTTGAAGTTCGTGGAGTGCCTACTTAATCTGCGCGATAAAAGTTGTGGGTGAAATGCTAGTATTTTAATAGGCGTAAGGCGTTATAAAGTATGACGTTCAAAATTTCTGACCTTTAGTCTAGTTTCAATAAATGACTTACTATGATTTTATTTTTAAGAATGTATAGTTACCTATACACAGCCTGGGCCCCGCTCCGAACGGCAAGTACGTGTATGGCTTCAAGTCGTCTTTATTCTCAGGCAGGAATCGTTCCGGCTTGAACTTCTCCGGTTCCGGGAAATAGTCTGGATTGTGGTGCAAGTGGAAGATTGGGATATGAATGCGGACACCCACGTCTAGTTTCAAGCCCGTCGGGAGGACGTAGTCGTCCATGACTTCGCGAGTGAGGATAGACAGAACAGAGTACCTGCGGAGGGCCTCGCTCACGCAGGCATCTAAGTAAGGCAGCTCATTCACGCACTCATAGGTCAGTTTGTTCCCATGACGTTTTAAGAACTCGTTCACCTCCGCTATAGCTCGTTCCTGCACCTCCGGGTTCTTTGCCAGCTCATACAAAGCGAAGCTCATTGTTGTCGATGACGTCTCGAAACCTGCCGCAAAGAACACGATGCACTGCGCAACCAACAATTCATCATCTACCTTCAACTGCACCTTCTTGTCATCGCCAGTCTTTGCGTTGCTCAAACTATCTCCAGTTAAATAATCATCTTGCTTTAAAGATAGCACCAAGTCCACGAAGTCGTTTCTCGACGATGGCTTGTAACCTCGGCTTTCAAACACTCCTTTTAAAAGTGTTGAGAAGAATTTATCAATCGTTGGAGGGAAAATTTGAAATCCTAGTCGGTAGAATATGGCAGGCCAAACTGCCCTGAAAATGATTTTAACACCACGATAGCTTGATGCTTCGAATATTTCTTCTGCCATGAATTTGAAGGGGTTATTAGGTTGTTCGCCCATGGTATTGGACTCTACACCGAAAGCGGCAGAGCATATGCTGTCCATGGTGTATCTCGCACTGGTATGCCTCGTTTCCACGACATCAGATATGCTTACTTCATGGTCGAGCAGGTCTTCAAAGACTACGCAGCACTTTTCAATCAAATGGTACATGTTCTTCATTTTAGAGGAAGAGAAGAGAGGAGTCAGGTTTTGTCGAACTATCTTCCATCTGTCGCCGGCATTGAAGAACAGGTTCTGCGTGACCACTTCATTTCCAGAGTATTTGGATGATTCTCTTCCATTGACGTAGTAGAAGTCTTTAGTTAAAACGTGTTTGATGATCTCAGGGCTGTGTACCACGAGGGCAGGCTCCGTGCCGTAGAAAACTCCGAAATATGGTTGGTCGATGAACTTATTGCAAAGTTTTTGTATCATCGTACTAGGATGCTCTCGTTGCAACATATATTTTCCGTAGTTGCCCAAAAACGGTATTGGTTCAACGTAAGGCACATTTTTATTCTTCCAGTAGCCAAATTTTCTTTTAGATAATAAATATAGCAAATAAAATATTATAGTTAATAAGATCGCGAGAACAAGGAAGGCGTTCATTTCGTTAGCCGCGTTGCTGACAACTGCGAGTCGTTGTTCTTCCTTCTCCCAGGTTGATTTAGACAACGCATGCTGAATCCATCCACTCACGATACAATACATTAACAAGCTTATCAGCCGAACTACAAGAACTAAACATTATCAAGACAATGTCTTGTAATCTGCTACCTAATGCCTAATTCTTCATGATGTGCGCATTATTTTAGCTATCTAAATGGCTGACCCGAGCAACTTCGTCTGCGTCACATTTGTCGCGTCCATTTTTGCTCCGCTCCTATTTGTCTTAGCGTGATATATCCCTTCCTAGATAAATGGGCTATCTAATAGAAACAACTTTTCCAAATCGGATCTGTAGTTCCTGAGATTAGTGCGTTCAAGCAAACAAACAAACAAACTCTTCAGCTTTATAATATGAAGTATAGATATAGATTAGTATAGATTTCTATCCATTCCAGGTTGTCTGGAAGAGATCCCGGAATGCGATAAGGCGGCCAATGGCATGTTTTAGGGTTCCGTAGCCAAATGTCAAAAAAGGGAACCCTTAGATTCGTCATGTCTGTCTGTCTGTCTGTCCGTCCATCCGTATGTCACAGCCACTATTTTTCGAAACTATAAGAACTATATGCTGTTGTATAAACCCATACGTGTGGGGTATCTATGGATAGGTCTTCAAAAATGATATTGAGGTTTCTAGTATATTTTTTTTCTGAACTGAATAGTTTGCGCCAGAGACACTTCCAAAGTGGTAAAATGTCCCCCCCCCCTGTAACTTCTAAAATAAGAGAATGGTATAACTAAAAAAAATATATGATGTACATTACCATGTAAACTAACACCGAAAATTGGTTCGAACGAGATCTAGTAAGTAGTTTTTTTTTGTAATTTGTCATAAATCGTAAATCTGCTTGTAATATAATACTTACTGGTTTATACGGAACCCTCGGTGCACGAGTCCGACTCGCACTTGGCCGGTTTTTTTAATACGTCATAAATCGTAAACCGCAACTTTTGCTTATAATATAATACCTACAGGTTTGTACGGAACCCTCGGTGCGCAAATAGACTCGTACTTACTTAGTTTAAGGTTTAAATAAAATATTCTTTCCATATTTAGATTTCGGAAACACCGAGTTCACTTCAGTGGAGATACTAAACAAGAAGTATGACTTCATTTTACACGCTTATAATAATTACGGGGTCCGATAATCGTATCGCATTATTCGCACGCAGGATCGTTTGTTGAAGTTTTGCGTGACGCTAAATAGAATAAAGATATGTTATAATATAATAAGTTAGTTTGGTACCAAAGAGTCATAATAAGGATCCGTAAACGGAAGACGCATCGTTGGAAACCTTCTAAAATGTGGTCTGATGACCTGCGGTCCGCGTGATTCCAAGCAGGCCGGTCGATGTGGTGATCTTTGGTCTCTTGTAGGCTAATTCACGTAACTAAATTAGTGCTGTTGAAGTGCACTTGAAGTAAAGTTTCGATCAAAACAACGCTATTCGTATTCTCTACCGCTGTCAGACACGCACGCGTCAAGTTTGCGTCACGCGAGCGCAATAACGGAATTCTACTGTTGCGCGTCTTTGGTGCGTGCTTCGGAACGCAACATGATCGGTATTCTACTATTTGTTTGACGTCCCAAAATGACAGCTTATAAGCTTAAGTTTAATTTTTAATAATTATTATGATAACGTCTATATTCGTTGAAATTTATACGTTTCTAAACGATTATTTAGTGAATATTATTTTTTCTCTCCACCGTCAGTAAGTTTGGTAGTTTGGTTGTCGTGCAGTTCAAATATTACAAGAATACCGTTTATCACTCGAACTTAAACTTAATTGCAACTGCACTAAAACTTAATCGGTGCGTCATAACATTACGTGATTGGTCTACGTCTAGCAATGTGTAAATGCAAATTATCTGTAATGGTCACGATCCTTGTCAGCGTACTACCTACAATTTTAATACTTTTACCCAATGATATAAACCTATAGATACGTTGTACGCACTATAAAATGACAACATGAAATGAAGCCAATTGGCCACATCGCGCTTAGTTACGCACCAACCTGTCGCGCGACACTACGTTTGTTTTGATGTCAATTTGTCTATTACTTATCCTGTGACGTAACTGAAGATGTATATTTATCTCCCTCTAGCAACAGGCATCCCGCCGTACAGTGACATATTTTCTTTCCCTTTCTTCATGCGTATTAGTAGCTATCTAGTATTTTTGCCGTTTTTAAGCGCCATGATGTTGGTTTATGACGTGTCTATATATAATAACGTCATTGCTTTTACCTACACAAAAATTCAATTAGGTATTATGTAATGTTTTTTTGTCGTTCTAGTAAAACCATCTTGGAACACAATACGAGTCCAACAAAATAATAACCGGATATAGTTTGCCTCATCAGAAACGTTGCAAAACGTTGCGTTCATAGGTAGTAGAAAACTAATTATTATTGTTAATGCTCTTAGACTCAGATCCGGACACATTCCATGCAAGAAATTTGCCTTCATGATGAAGAAAATTGCTTCGCCCAATTGTGAAGAATTTGGAGTCGAGGACATACGGCATTTATTGATGGAATGTGTCCAATATGACTGGTAGAAATAATTTAGTAAGGTCCTTGAATTTGAACAGAACTGATTTAGGTATGTTCCACATAATTTTATCTCAACCAAATGGCGACGATGCGAAGGGTCTTTTCAACTTCATGGCTCACGTCTTGTGAAAGTACAATAATGTTTAGGATTCGATGGGACTGACATACGCTATGCGTAAAAGCCCCTTTATACAAAAAAAAATGTTAATAGGGACTCGTGAAGTATGTGTAACATCACGCCTGTACTCGCCCAAGGGTTAGACAGATGTACCCCTTTTTTTAGGGATGGGAAATCATCAAATGACTTTTTTTTATGTGTCACACTTTTACTGACTAAAACCCATCCGTGTTCCTTCATTGCCCTTTGTGTTCCGGAGCCGCGGTATCTCTTTCGAATAGTCCCGCAACTCCGGCAGGCGTCGGCCCTTTCGGGCCCCTCCTAATGCTGACACTCTTTGAGGCGCGCGTGGAACACGAACGCGCCGCGCCGTCGACACGGCCTGTCGTCATAAGACGGACGAACGGCGAGCCAGCCCATAGCTCACCGTCAACAGGCCCGCGCCTACGGTGACCCGAGGCCACCAAAAAGACAGATGTACCCTCAGCCTTCGTACGTACTAGAGGTCAGGCGCGGGGGCAGTTTAATATGTAACCGCTTTTCATTTAATGGTGCTGAAGTGCGAACCATAGTTGTATATAACACTGGAATCGAGCGGTTGACCACTAGTTCGTAGGAAGGCTTACCCCACAGTCACTTCGACGGTTGTTCAGTCTAGCTTCAGTTGAGTCCATGCAATTCTCCGTCATCTGCTGTACTCACCAGACCTTGCGCCCGCAGACTTCTGCTTTTTCAGAATTTAGATAACTTCTTGTCAAAAATAAAAATCAATATCCGAGAGGCAATGGAGAGAGGAACTCGTGGCTAAACATTGACAACCTCACAGGTCGATCTTCCAGGTTAAGCAACGCTTGCCAAGGTTGGTCTGTGGATGGGTGACCATCTTAACATACCGAGTTTCCTCCGTGCTTCGGAAAACACGTTAAGCCGTTGTCATTTGTAGATCTTTGGCAGTCGTTACGGATTGTCAGAAGCCAGTAAATCTGACTCCAGTCTTGCCAAGAAGTAACTTTCTACCCATTTAACGGGAGGTGGAGGTCTGGTAGTCAATAACAATAATCGTTTATTTTCTCATCCACAAATAAAACAAATGAAAAACTTAATACTAACAAAATAAAGGAACTTATCTCCGATCATGATGACTTATATAGGTAGGTAAGTATTATAAGAAATGTCATAGCTAGTTTTTCTAATATTATATTTGTTAGTTATTATATTTGTGGGAGACTGGTGCCTAAACTAAGCCGAGGCCTGTATTTCAGGACACCAGGTCCCCACCTAAAAAACTTGAGATGATATAATATAAAGTAACAGTAGTCATGCTCCAAAATTTTAATAACAATCGAAGAAAAGTACAGTCAGCCGCTCTAAGTAAAATACTGGTATTGAGCTAAATCCGCTTTGACTGGAAGCAGATCCCAATACAGTTGGGAAAACGGCTATCCGAGAGGCAATGCAAAATGCCTATGAAGAATTTGTTGCCTAAACGGCCGCCCGCCCGTCGCTACGTTCTAGTGTTTTAGCTGGGAAGAAGAAGTGACGCACAGCACATCCGCCTGGTCTCAATTAGTTAAATGTAACATCATCATTGTTACTTATCAGTCTTTCGTATTAGGCTCACACCTGTTCAGTTACACGCATTTTTATAAATGTTATCACTGAAGATAAAAACAGACAATTCATCACGCAAATTACCAAATTTTCTGTTGACAATTACAACGGATTTTTTTTTTGATAAAGAACTTTACTAAGTACAAGTGAAGTTTATTGAGATATGAATGTTTGGTCTTTGGACTTTGGATAATAATAATAATCATTTTATTTCAGAAATAATTTCATAATTTGTTAGTAAACATTATCCTTAATAACTATGTTAGTAAACATGCAGGTTGGACAAATAACGAACGAGCGGGCAATCAAATATCCCCGCAAAGATATTCAGGAGACTGTTCGAGCTGCCCCTGACCCTTTTTTTTATTTATTTATTTATTTACTAGCTTCTGCCAGCGGCTTCGCCCGCGTGATCCCTAGGGAACATATTCCCGGGATGAAAATAAGCTTATGTGCTTTTCCATACTATAATCTATCTTTGTTCTAAATTTCATTGAGATCCGTTAAGCCGTTCTGGTGTGATTGAGTAACAAACAACCAAATTTTCACATTTATAATATTACTCGTTTGGTGTAAAGCGAAATTATAACCATCCTCCCTTCGACATTATAATTATTAAAGGATATTGCAAACTGTCGTAAGCCGTTTTCCGAAGCTACTCGCTAGCCTCTAGGCGCCAAGCTAGCCGCCTGCCTGTGCGTTCGCGACCTTATACAAAAATAATCCTTATAGCATGATTCAGTATTCACGCGCGATGGCTTATTATTAGCGTTTTTCATGTATAACTTTGGTGTTTCTATACCGATTTCTATGATTATTTTTTTATGGAATAGTTAATAATGTTAACTTTTATTAATGTTATTTAGGGACGACTGAGAGTTTTACAAACGTAAGAGTAGACAAATACAATCAGAAAGGTTCGAACTGCTAAGCTATCGGGAGTTACACGTGTTATTGTTTATCAATCATAAAAGGTAGACATATTATGCTGTCGTTGGATATTTTTTATATAATTTTAAGGAGAACATTTCCGTCATACATGATTTCTGTGTAGCTTTCACCATTAAGGTTGCACACGCGACGGAAGCTTAAAAAATGGAGTAACTTCTCCCGTTTTCCCAACATTTCCCTTCACTGCTCTGCTCCTATTGATTTTAGCGTGATGAAAAGTATACTATAACCTGCTCAGGAGTATGAATAATAATTGTACCAAGTTTCATCAAAATCCGTCGAGTTGTTTTTATTTCTATAACGGTTATACAGACAGACAGACAGACAGACAGACAGACCGACAGACAGACAGACAAAAATTGTACTGATTGCATTTTTGGCATCAGTATCGATCCCTAATCACCCCCTGATAGTTATTTTGGAAATATATTTCATGTACAGAATTGACCTCTCTACAGATTTATTATAAGTATAGATAGGATCGCCAACAGAGGCTACACAATCACATGCATTATAATAAAGACAGTGACAAATACAGGTGTGCGAGTAGTGTATTATTGGGCATTCTATACCACTGTCGGCAAGTCGCGAGGCGAGTGCGCCTCGCTCCGGACAGTGGTATAGAATGCCCAATAATATACGATCGACTCACCTGTTTTGTATATTACTGTACTCGACCAACGATCAGGCTAGTTCAGGACAGTAGTGTAGCCTACATAATGTAGGCAAGTTCGGCAAAGTCGCGAAGCGACTGTACCTCGCTCCGGACAGCGGTATAGAATGCCTAATAAAATACGATCGACTGGCCTGTCTTGTATATTACTGTACTCGACCAACGATCAGGCTAGTTCAGGACAGTAGTGTAGCCTACATAATGCCTAATACTGAAACGGTCAACTGGACTGACTGTATATTACTGTACTCGACCAACGCTCAGGTTAGTTCAGGACAGTAGTGTAGCCTACAATAATGCTCACTGCTGAAATAAATAAGTCGTTCAAGTTATTTTGGTTTATTTGTCGTAAAACATTGGTTTCTCTGGAAACAATATATCTACCGAACGCACAAACTCTTGTAGTTTACGCCATTGAGGAGAATCTGTGTCGGTCTGGAACTTGAGTCGGATGAGCGCCTTCTTCCACAGCTCCAGATTGTCGGTGAGGCGCGCGTCGTCAGCCTTGTACACCTTGCAGTCGATGTAGTACTCTCCGTCGAGGCTCGCTGATCGCCGCTCGGTGCCGTTGGCCACTCGGTTCGCAAAGAATGATGTTAGGCATTTTATGTCCGATGAATCTTTGAGTTCGGTGTCCGTTTCGCCGTGTTTACTGATACCGAATATATCGTTACCAGTATTGATTTTCTTACTGAAACAACAACGAAATCCTCTGTTATTATTCTGCAAATACTAACATGATGTACCGTTTAGTTAAAAACTGGAAATACACTACACAAACACATCATAGATCAAGGCAAAGAAAGAGCTATCGGTTATATCTAAAGACATATGTACCTGTCACAGTCTCGAACAGTGTACAATTAAACTGGTTATACAGTTTATTACATAAGAAATAGAAATAATTGTCAATAGTGAAATAGTTATATCGAAAACACATAAATAATTTAAGATTTTGTTTACCTCGTACGTTTTAAGTTCGCTGATGGTGGGCGCGACTTGCGTTTTCCATTGTTGTCTGTAGAAGGTTTGCGGTTGGATGTCGTTTTCTTTTCAGAGATCGCAGCTTGTTGGAAGTATTCGCACTCAGAGTCAGACCTAGAATAACCACATGAAAATATTTGTTAAACATAATACAAACAGCGGACAGGTCCAGGAGGTCTACTCTCTTTCTCTGAAACGAAACTTCGCAAACGAACGAAATTTAAACGAAGTTTCGTAACTGTCGCTACTCTGTTTTGTTTTCGGACACGCAGACGAAGTTCGGATCCATAAACAATTTTCGTGAACGATTGGAATGAGCAATATTGTGTGGGTCTTTTATTATGTCATCTAAAGTAAGTTACGGTTTTTAATTTAACTTAAAATCTACAAAATATTTTGCTTTATTTTTAAATTTTACAGTGAACATGTGGTTTAATTAATATTTCATGTAATATTCATGCAGAAAAGATAAATATACAGATTTTTTTTTAATTGCCTACGAAATTCACCGATACACTATAAAAAACCCTTTCACGGTTATGGTTAACCAACTAAACTGAAGACTACTATTTCATGCCCACGATGGGTGGTAACTTATGACTACCAAAATTATCCGTGTATTCACACCAATCTAATCATAACATGTCAACTTGAGATTTTTTGGTTGAATTCTTTAAAAAGTTTTCTTAAGTTTGTTTCTCAAGTATTTTGTTAATGAATCATGTTTTCAAGTGCTTTTTTACATACTTCGCAATCGCGATACACATTCCGTCAGAAACTTTCAAGCCATACTGTGTCGCAGTCTGCATTTTGGGTCTCCACAAGTTTGTTTTGGGTTTAAAAACTTTGTAAGTAACACACATATTATACCTATTTAATCATTTATGTTTTCTTTATAAATATCGCCTTCATAATATACATTTACTTAAACATCTTTTCAGTTTAAAATGGCTCCACATTACGGGTTCGGCCACTTCTGAGCAAATCGACACCCTTCTCGATTACTTGATCTTAAATTTGTAAGGAAAACTAATTAGAATTTTAATGGAATCAGCTTAGATTAGGTCTAGCATTCTCTAATTAGTGTTATAAGGATATTTTCGCATCATGGGTTTAGTTAGATTGTAGTTTAAATGTGAATTTAATGTTTCATTTTAGGTATGTTTTGTTTGTACAGAAAGGTGTAACTAATTATTTGATGAGATTATGCTTTAATTACCTTTTAATTAGTTTTATAAGTCTTATATATGCATATTAGATCCAATAAAACTCTAACATAAACGAATTTTAGTAGTTTATAAGGAAATTTAGATGTATGGTTTTTGAATTGTGAATAATTACGTAGTTTGAAAATGTGATTTTTTGTTTTAAGTGATAGCGTTTTGGAATTGGTGTTAAAATAAAGGTCTTGACCCAAAACCACTTTGACAAAAAGAATTGAGTTGATAGGACTTATATTTTTCGAGATATTTCCAAAAATGTATAGTGAAAATTTGTTAAGGTAGGTACAAAATTAGAAGTCTTAGTTCTAGAAACTTTTTGTATTTTAAGGACATCGAAATAATTTGTGTTTCATATTGTTAAGCAAGGTTTAAGGAATCTAAATATATATATATATATATATATTGTAAGGGTTTTATATAAAAAACAATAAATAAAGGCTCCAAAGGTTTCGGCTCAAAGAGAAAATTACACGCGAATCGAGTCCAAAAATCACGGTTCTCAATAAGGTAACGACGGGCAGTATATAAACAGAGCCGAATTTTGATTGGACGTGCTCCTGCCGTCCGAAACATTAATTGTGTTTTGTTAATTTTATACCTATTTGATCTGTGCCCGCTTCGTTGGTTTATATAATTATAGCCTATGTATGACACACACACACACATAACATGGCTTTCATTCTGGAGGATCTGGAAAAAGATGAGGACTGTGAACAGTGAAATGCTTTATTTATTGAAGAGAATGATAATAAAAAATATACACCACTTTAACTGTGGGCTCGATTCCATGACGCCTTGCCTTTGGAGGTAATAAAGGCACTATTTCCTGACACAACTCCTCAAATAATTGCCGACTGAGTCTGTAATTTCCTACAAACTCTAAGTCGGGAATTTCTCTAATATTGAGTTGATTGCGCAAGCGACGCCGGTTCCTTCTACGCTCCAAACGTTCTTCACGTACAGCAGCCTCGATTAAGAGCGGTCTCGTAGCCATTTCAAGCAAATTTATCATAAAATCCACACAAACGAATAACTAACGAAAATCAAAAGGTAACACTTTTGGTTTCGTCAATTTGAGGTTAAAATTCCGAACAATCATCTGTCAAACTCAAATGTTCGTTCGTAACGTAAATGAATTAGAGTAGGTTTAGAGAAACTAAATGTCAAATAATCTTCGTTCGTATTGAACTTCGGAACGAATAGAACCGTGGTAGGAAACATGCGAAAATTCAATCGAAACTTCGTTTTTCGTTGAATTAGAGTAGACCTCCAGAACCCTAAACTATGAAACGGTTGAAAAGTTTTTGACTTACATTTTTCCAATTATGTCCAACTGGTTTGATGAGTTTGTTAAGGCCGACAGCAATAGGTGGGTGTGGTAGCGGATAGCTGTGCACAATTATGACAGCATAAATCACTTCTTGAAGATTACTTCCTCACTTGCAGACTTCAATAAGTTTGTACCAAGTACTTCGAAAACGTGTAGCTTATAAGACGGAAACGAACGATAATTCACTATATTAAAAATGACTAAAACCGATAGTGTAATGTTGCGTGAAACAACTTTTTCCTTAGACGTATTATACCCGTTCAAAAATGATGAATCAGACATTATTGAAGTTGAATCTAATGTCAATACAGCAAAACGACTTAGGGTTGACAAAACAATAACGTGGAATCAACAAACAATGCATAGGTATATGTACTAATATAATAAAGCTGAAGAGTTTTTATGTTTGTTTGTTTTAACGCGCTAATCTCTCGAACCATCAATCGGGTTTGAAAAATTCATGTTGCAGTTAATAGCTCAGTTCTCTAACATCATAATTATGTTTGTAATGAAAGTTGTTTTGGCGACTAGAATGAAATTAGTAATCAAATTACATATTCATCAATTTTTGTACAATCTAAGTAGTTAATTTGTTGCTTGGGTAAAGCACAGGAAATAAGTTATTTGTTGGAATTAGGTCTAATAGGGTGATGTAAACAAGTTTTTAATAATTCTATTCAATTATACAATTTAATTATTTAAGTGAATTACTTGGCCATACATATCTAAATATGAACGTGTGCCAACCTTACCTAAAATAGCTGATTGTTGCGAGTGCAATGTAGCTGATTGGTATAAAATATTTGGAGCGCACGAGTAATCATTTTGTGCAATAGCAGACATTTTAATGAAATAATATATTATATTACATTATCGAATAAAAGATCATATGACAATCAGTACCTACTAACAACCAACCTTTCAAGAGTTTGTTATATTTTTTTAAAATCGAAGACAAACAAAATATTATAACATTATCTCAAAGTAACGACGGAGTGTAAACCCCTTCACTGAATATATAAAATCAATAATTTAAAATAATGTTTTGTTAGCAAATATCAGAGTGTACAAAGTACCTGTACTATTTTTGCATCAGGCGATTTTTTTTTTTTGGAACCTGAAAAATATCTACACATTTGGAGTAAATTAAATTGAAACATTATATATGTACTTACCATTACATATTTTGAAGGTAATTATTAAATCATTTTACCTGTATAAAATATTTGATATCAATATTTCATTACACTTGTACTTATCAATTTTTTTTTATTTTCAGAAATATTTTGATAAACATTTCGATTATTTCATGAAGACTGGTCATAAAACGAGACAGCGTGACCAAAACATCCCCGTTGGAGTTTCAACAATTAGATAGCTCTGCTACCCTATTTTCTTGAAGCGTTTATACAATACTCACTTTGAAGCTGGTAGTATACCTAGGTAAGATATTAGTTAAGAGGTAAGATATTAGTAGTAATAACACTATAAGTAATAATGCCTCACTGTTCGGTTTGTAAAGTATTTGTAGATAATCGTCGATGGTCTGGTCATTTACGCAGTAATATTCATAAAAACAATAGCGCGATCCCGTTTTATGATAATGTTACGATTATTAATTCATCTTTTAAAGAGCGAATCGTAAGTTACAAGATCATTGCGACTAGCGAGCAAATAAATAATTTCCCTGAGATGTTTCTCAATAATATTAGTGAACAAGTTAAAAAGTTAATAGACCGATCTTTACTTAAACATAAAGCTGTCAAAGTTAGTTACGAACTATTTTGTTTTTTCCTTATGTTTAAAAATGACCATCAGGAGTTAAAATCATTCGTTACGAAAAACGTTGTTATTAATTTTAATTACAATTTTCAATCGATTTATAAATCAACGGTTGATTTACTGTTAAAGAAAATTGAAGAGTTTCAGGAGAGAGATAGTGGTTGGACATTTGTGTGCAATTCGCATTTAGAAATAAATATTAATAAATATCAACCTCTCGGCGGATCTAAATTTATAATGTTGCCAAAATGTATAAAAAATAAAAAAGCTTGTTTGAATATTCGAAACCAAGACGAGTATTGCTTTTTATGGTGTATTGTGGCAGCTCTATACCCCACGACCCGACATCCCGACAGAGTTTCGTCTTATCCCTACTTCCGAGATGTTTTGAATATTGATAATTTGTCATTTCCAATCACATTTTCGGACATAGCTATCTTTGAGAAAAATAATCCCTTTCTAAATATATTCGTGTATGCTTTAAAAAATGATAAAACTATTATTGGACCCTTGTATACATCAACAAATAAAAGTTCTAAGAGCATCCATCTATTGCTTTTAGAAAATAACACAAGTTCTCATTACTGTCTTATTAAAGATTTGTCGCGTCTAGTTAGAAATCAGATGACTAAACATCATGCTAAACTATACTTTTGCGAAACATGCTTATTGTTTTTTCCAACGCACAGTCAAATTGAATCACACTTGTGTGGAGGGGTTGTAACAGTTTTACCAGAAAAGGGAACATTTTTAAAATTTAAAAATTTTGATAGAAAACAAGACATTCCTTTCGTCATATATGCTGATTTCGAAACATTACTCGAACCGATTTCCGGCGATGAATTCAACACCGTTAATACGTCATACTCACAACGCCACGTGCCGTCCGCGTTCGCCTATAATGTAGTGTCATCATTTAATGATAGGGTTGGTGGCTATAGAAGTTATCGCGGAAAAGATTGCGTTTCAAAATTTGTACATTTTCTGATGGAAGATGTTAAAGCAATACATAGAATTCTGACCAAAAACAAGCCTATGATATTCACAGAGAAAGACGCTCTGGATTTTAAGCGCGCTGTTATGTGCTACATTTGTGAAAATATACTATTGAAAGATAGAGTAAGGGATCACTGCCATATTACAGGTCAATACCGAGGCGCAGCACATAGACATTGTAATCTGCAACATAAAGTACCGAAATTCATTCCAATATTCTTTCATAATTTATCTGGATACGATTGCCATTTATTTATAAAAGAGTTAGGCGAAATTCCAGGGCAAATTAAAATAATACCTAAGACCAAGGAAAAATATACAGCATTCACTAAGTTTGTTCCTTTAGACGACAATGATTTTATACAAATTAGGTTTTTAGATTCTTTTAACTTTTTAGGAACAAGTTTAGACAAACTTGCTAAAACATTGCAGGTAGAAGATTTTGTTAATCTTAAATCTCATTTTTCCGATGAAAGACATTTTAGTTTGCTGACCCGTAAAGGCATTTATCCCTATGATTATATGTCAGATTGGAAATGTTACGAACAAACATCATTACCGTCTAAGAGTTGTTTTCATAATTCGTTGACCAACGAAGATATTAGCGATGAAGATTATAATCACGCGCAGACTGTTTGGGATGAATTCAATATTACTGACCTAGGTGATTATACTGATCTGTATTTAAAAACAGATGTGCTTTTGCTGACAGATATATTTCAGAATTTTCGAAAAACCTGTAAACAATATTACAAACTTGATCCCGCGTTTTACATAACTGCACCTAGTTTATCCTTCGATGCAATGTTACTAAAAACAGGCGTTCAGTTAGAACTCGTATCGGACTTGGCTATTGTCAGAATGATCCAAAGCGGAATACGCGGGGGCCTGTGTATGTGTTCCCATCGGTATGCAAAAGCCAATCATAAATACATGCCAGAATACGATGCATCACAGTCTGACTGTTTCATAGTGTATTTAGACTGTAATAATCTATATGGCTTTAGTATGTGTCAGTATTTACCGTATTCTAATTTTAGATTTCTCAGTGAAAATGAATTAGCTAATTTTCATGTTGAAAATGTTGAGGATAACGCTGAGTGGGGCTTCATATTAGAAGTCGATCTTTTGTATCCTGATCATTTACACAATGACCATAATGATTTACCATTTTGTCCTGAGAAATGTATACCTCCAGGTGGAAAAACAGAGAAATTAATTACAAATTTGCATAATAAGTATAAATATGTGATACATTACGTTCATTTAAAGAAGTGTTTAGAGCATGGTTTAATATTACGTAAAGTTCACAGAGTTATTACTTTCAAGCAGAGTTCATATTTGAAACAGTACATAGAATTAAATACTAAATTAAGACAAAAGGCAAAAAGTTCATTCGAACAAGACTTTTTTAAGTTGTTGAACAACAGTGTTTTTGGCAAGACATTAGAAAATACAGAAAAAAGAGTAACTGTTCATTTAGTTAATCAATGGTGTGATCAATCTAATCGAACCAAGAAATGTATATCTGCCGAGAGACTTGTAGCCAACCCCTATTTCCATAGTGCATCTATTCTTTCTGAAAATTTAGTTGCAATACAAATGAAACCTGATCAAATCATTTTAGATAAGCCTATTTATATTGGGTTCACTGTATTAGAACTTTCTAAGTCACATATGTATGACTTTCATTACAATATTGTAAAGCCTTTTTATAAAGACCGAGTGCAGCTGTGTTATACAGATACCGATTCGTTTGTTTATAAAATATTAACTAATGATTTTTATCACGACTTGAAGTATAATTTTTTACAATATTTTGACACAAGTAACTATGGCGACGAAAATGTCTTTAAGATACCAATAATAAACAAAAAAGTTCCGGGGCTCTTCAAGGACGAAATGGGGGGAATATATATAACGGATTTCGTTGGACTGAGATCAAAACTTTACTCTATAAAAACTCCTCATAAAATCATTAAAAGAGCAAAGGGAGTTAAATCATGCGTAGTAAGAGACTTAAACATAACAGATTATGAAGATATTTTATTTAGTGGTGGAGTTATCCGTAGAAAAAATATTATGTTTAAATCAATAAAGCACGAAATATTTACTCGGAGTGTCAACAAAATAGCTTTATCTAATAACGATGATAAACGTTCGATATCTGTAGATCGAATATCAACGCGAGCCTGGGGTCATAAATCTATTTTAAAGAATGATGTTGAAATTTTTTAGACCAAGTAGATTGTGTTTATATAAATATTATAGTTTTAAAATTAAATATGTATAAAATATTAAATATGTATAACCTACGCTAATTTATGTAGTAAAATAATCTTACTTTAGTTTAAAAAATTAAATCTATTTAATTTTAATATAATTGTAATAGTTTGTTTAGTGTGTAATTATTTAGTGTTTTTATTAAAACTATTTTGTAAATAAAAATAAAAATAAATTAAAATGTAAATCATTAAACTTTCCACTTGTTTAATTTTTAATTACCTTTTCATTTTAAGTCCAGGATACTATCAAACAAATAAAATTATATTATATACACAATACAATAAGACTTATTTTCAAAGAACCATTGTTTACGATCAAGTAATATGATCATAACGCTTCGCAGTACATATAAAATACTTGACAGTTCATTACCCTCGACGAAAAATGCATAGTTAACATTTATATGGTTACTAGCTTTCACACGCGGCTTCGATCGCATGGAAATTGAAATTCAATAAACAAAACCTTCCCAAGTCTTTCCTTCACGTCGATTTGACGTGAAAGAAAGACAAACAAACACATTTTCACATTTATAATATTAGTTAGGATTGCGATCTAACTCACAGGTTGTGCATGTTTGTCATTTACGAAATATAACTCACCCAGAGTACTTGTAAAATTCGAGTGCATCATAATCATGTCATCGGTAAGTAAAATATTTAATAAATATTTCACAGCAATGTTAATCTTCATAAAGCTTCGTCTGTAGTCGTGGAAGCGTTGACAGGGATGTATTCATTTACATTTCATCAGTTATCAGTAAATTTTTTGTTATTAATTGGTCACAAAATCGAGACTCTTGGCTGTTACTGAGAAATGGTAACTAGCACTTTACCTCTGGGAGTCGAACCCGAACACCACGTCGCTGTGCCAACAGAACAGTGTGTAAATTGTGTTTATATTTTTGTTTCAGATTTCTGAATCAGAGGTTGTGTTCAGCCAGTATGCTCAGGATCCTTATGAAGGATTCTCAGAGATGCTTCGCTGCGAACCCGAGCATAGCAAACAAGTGACGAAAGATAAGAAATCAAAACAACGATGTAGGGATAAACAGAAGAAGCAAAAACCAACAAAATCTTTCGTTATGAGTCGTCTACAGCGGCGGGGTATTAAATTAATAAAAATTTCGGTCGTCGATTTGTGCAATAACAATCCTCAAGCCAGTGATACTGATAGTGACAGTGAGAACGTTATTATAAATGCTCAATATATTGTCAAAGATGCTATCGACAGTGTTATGGACGAAACTGAGTCTTTAGTTAAGAAAATATCAAAATCTTTGATAGACAGTGATTTTTAAAATGAATTTTTATGTATGATTAGTATGTAAAATAAATAAATGTCCTGTAGTATTTTATTGTGTTGTTTTATTTTATTTTCTTATAGGTATGTATTAGGTTATTTCTTTAGGTTTGGAATAACGAATGAAAAGATTATTTTAAAAATAAAAGTTTTTATTTATAAAACATAAATATGCATTATATTACCATTCTAAGTACTTTTTTATACATAACACATTTTTAAGTGCACATTGTTTTAAATGATTATTACAATTTAAATTCGAATCTACATTACAGTATTTTTTATGCAAAATGGATAAATTAGGACATTGTTTTTCATCCAGTTCTGATACCTTACAATTTACACATAGATCTTTTATCCACTGCACCTTCTCCAAGCCTTTGACAATAATTTCTTTATTTTGTAAGTATGGAACGATTAAACGATGAAATTCCTTGTAGTCAATATATCCTTCATTCCAATAAATGCCTCTGTTTCTTTCTAACCATTTAACTTGCTTCTGTTCATTACTTGTTAAGTATCTAAACAAGTATGGAGGTTTGACTAAGAAGGTTTGGGTGTAATCACGAGTGGCCAAAGCTAATTCTTTTACTATAAAATTGTTGTAGAGGTCCTTGAATCCTTGAACATCTAATAATATAGTTTCAGGACTCATGATATTTTCCTCACAGTATTGCTCAACGGTTTATACTCAACTATACAGTCGTTTAATATAAGACAGTATGCTGAAGTTTGATCGGGTATAACCGAATCAGTTTCGATTTCCACTCTTACATCCACAACCGGACCTGCCTTCAAGTTATCTGCTTGCCTGGAGCAGTCAATAACAAAGAGCGGCGCCAAGTCTTTAAATTGTTTTTCGCTTAATAAAGGTTCCGCGCGGCGTCCGTAATATGACTGTTGAAATCTAGTGTATTGTTCGTATAATAAGGCAATTCTGTTATCAGCAAAATTCACATTTAGATTTTCATATGGGAAGTAGTTTGAATTGAGGTATACTCTAACATCACGAATATGGCAGTGATCGAACAGAGACATATCAGAGCTTGCATTGTTTTTTCTATTTGTCTGTAAACCGATAATAACATATCTTGGTTTCTCTATTTGCGATGAAGTTTTAATAGACCAAGTATGTTTCGTTGTTTTAGGTAAAGTCGGATATTCGTACAGGTCCCAATTTCTAAAAATCATCTGGAGCGGTCGGTCTTTTTCTAGCAGTTTTAGCAAACTTATTTTCTCTTTGTCTGACACTTTAACATGCGGTACACGCCAAACAATTTTATTTATCTGAACATCATCTACAACTTCACCGGTATTGAGTTTTACAGCGTTCAGGTTAGTATTGCTTCGTAACAATATCAATTCGTGTCTACTATTTATCACTACTTTCTTAAAATCTTCTGCAAATCCGAGAATGTTACAAAGTGGTATGGAAGCAGAAAAACTACCTCCATTAATATTTTTTATGCCGTCGATATTCCAACCCCATGCATAAGATATCTTTGACTCACTCTCATTCATTGACACTAATGATTTCATTGTAGTAGTCACACCAGCGTTTTTTATTTTATCAATTTCCACGCCATTTAATTCGTATCTTATATCTTGAAACAAGTAAAGAAGAAAATTATTTGTTAAAGAAACACTAATCGCTTTATCTTTTGAATCTTTTTTGCTAACGATTATAGTTCCTTCCAAATACAAAGTGCTCGCTGACGGTAATATATACAGATCCTGTTGATTGATAGGTATGCGGATTTCATCGTTTCTGTTGAAGCTTGTCACGTAGGGTTTGTAAGAATGAAATTCAATTCCTTCAACAGTGTTGTCGTAAGTTGGAGCAGATAAAACATCTAAGATATTCATTTTAGCAAACCGATCGCTTTAAGAAATTCCTTATTATCTCTTGTTAATTTTATTTTTTTCTTAGACCGAGGTCTTATTTGCTTGATCACTTTAGAAGAACTGACGTTTCCTATTTGTTGATGCACATATTTATTGTGGTCAATCATATTTTCTTCTAAGATGTAAATATAGCTGTACTTCTTCACCACGTAAGTTTATTAAGCGATTGTTTATATCTAAGAGCCTGATATGTATACAGCTTATGTTGTTTTGGTTGATTGGAAAGTATATGGCGTTTTTCGGAATTTCTATAATTCTATATCCAGGTGGTACGTTGAGTGCGAATTCGTGTACAATGTGACTGGGTTTTCCGTTTATATACGAACCACTTACAATATCACATTCTATCCTGATCACGGTTGTAGGCAAAATGTTGACTGGTAGCTCAGACACATGCCATTTATTTGCTTTTAAAATCTGTTTATTAAACCCCAATAACCTCCGAAAAGTCCCTTCTTTAGTGAAATCGATATCTTTGCTACAGTATATCAAAGTTTTTAGAGTGTTGTTATTACACTGTACTTTTATTGAACAATCTTTTATTTCCGATTTTAAATAATCGCTGATATCTTGTAATTCATAAGTGCCTTCAGGTATTTCAAGGACTTCGTTAGAGCCATAATATAACTTATTATTCGTTTTGTCAATGTTTGGAATTGAATTAAATGTTGAGAAATGTAATAAGGCACACTCATAATGTCCATAGAGCTGTAATGTATTAGGATAATATGTACATACATCGGACGAGTTTGCAGTTATCGACAAGGTGAGTGACATGATGAAAATGATTGAAATAAAAGAAACACATAATATTTATAAGTATTTATTCCAAAATTCTCCTAGATATTCTAAACATAAGTGTCCACAGTTTACTGTATTAAATTGTTGAAATCTAGTATAGTTATAAAAAACATCACAATTTTTAAAGTACTGCATTAATTCCATTGGAGGTTTCAAATCCCCAAAGCTATCAAAGTATTCACAATAATTGTTTATTTTGGCATAAGCTACCCAATGCGTTCCTTCATTTCGTGAATCGTCTAAGTTGACGATAGCACATTCAAAACGTTTTGGTGTTCTTGGTAACCGATCCTTCATATAGACTCCTCGAAAGTATGGGATGTCGCGTGCATGCTCACTGATATCGATATTAGTTAAAGGACGCATAGGTAGCCTTTTATTCAGTTTTTTGAAGGTTTTATAAACAGCCCTTTACCGCTTTTATGAGGTTTAATATACAACCCTCTGCCTAACGCTAAAGTCTCTAAAGTCTTATTGTGTCGTTCTGTTTCTTGCAAGCTTTTTTGGGCTGCCTTGTATTCATTCACGGTTTTCGCAATACCAGCTGCACCACCGGCTAAACTTCCTAAAGCAGATAATCCAGCGAAAATTGGGATTAAAGGTAAGACTCCTCCTGTCTTTGGTATAGGTATAACTCGTGGTATGCGAATCTTCTGAATGTCGGGAAATATCTTTTTCGCAGCTGAGTAAGCAATGTTGATTAATCTTTTACTATTTTTAGGTTTTAGTTTCTTAATTTTTGACCTAATTTTTGATACAAAAGCATTAAACGTTTTAATGCCAGCACCTGACTTTAATTTGGCTTTCATAACTTTATTCACTATCCATGAGCTAATTTTTTCACCATTTCCTGCATCTTTTGATTTGAGTCGTTGTTTAGCCATGTTTAAAAGTTGTAAATCCGCTTTGTGGCGATTAGATAAGTCGGTGTGATTTGCGTATGCAATGTCGTGATGCATACAAGCTTCGTCTAGTTTATTCACACCTCGATCGCCTCGCTGCAATCGCTTTTTAAGTTTTGTTCCCGGTCCGCAATAGTTATAACCAGGCAAATGAAGTTCAAATGGCAGATTATTAATCACACTATTAACTAGTCCATTGCCCTGCATAGTCTAAAGTGTAATGATTGAATCATTTCTTACATACATGGTTATATATTATATATTCATAATCCTAACTCACAATTGCATCTTTATCAATCCAACTATTTTCTTCGTTGCCTAAGCCCAGCCATTTCACGTAAAGTTTCTTTCCTTTCCTTTTAAGTATCTTTTCTATCAAATAAACACCTGGATAGCTAGTTTTTTGAAGTTCTTGTTCGTAGAAAGATCCTCTAATGATTTGCTTTCGATGATCTTCTATTCGATATGTTACTGGTATGGTATTATTAATCCTTTTTACATTAAATATTTCAGATGACCAGTTAGGAGTGTAACCTTTATCAAAAATATGTTTGTATTTGCTGATCCGAACATTTTCACCCACTTTGAATTTAGGTTGACTCCGTGGTGTAAGTTTTTGAGTATTTTGAATATTTTCTCTTATCTTGGACTCGTTCAACTTGTTTACCTCGAGTGGTTTAAATTTGGTGGTATGATGTTTTGTATTATTATAGGTTTGTAGAACAACTTTTAACGGTGAACCTACCCATTTGTAGTTCCCAATGAGACTGAAGTATTTATATATTTTATTTTTAATTGTTTTAATTACCCGTTCTACAATCGAAGCTTTCTTGGTAGAAAACGAAGAGTAGTGGTTAATATTGTAGGTCTTCATAAGCTTTTGGAATGTTACGTTATAGAATTCTGTTCCAGAATCAGTTTGTAAATGATCAGGTTTTCGATTGCTGGTAGTTAGTATTCGCTCAAATGCACGAGAAACATCAAGTTTACTTTTTGATTTTATTGGTTCTGTCCAGGTATACTTTGAGAAACAATCAATCACCACTAAAATATAATTATAACCCATATTAAACTTTTTCAGATTTTGCATATCTATTAGATCAGCTTGCCATAAGTCATCGATGCCTTTTAAAATAACTGAACGTCTTACAAAGTTTCTTCGTGCTGCTTTGTGTAGTTCATTAACAATTTGTTGTTTTGCCATCACGGAGCTTTTTCAAGTAATTTTTGTACTTCCGCTTTGTTATAAAACTTATCTTCCAACTGGACTAAAACTTCAGGTATCTTCGCTTTTAAAGCGGCTTGGACTGTTATTTTTGCATCTTTTATGATTTGAGCACGCAACAATCCAATCATTCTATTCTGTTCCTTATTTGTCTGATCGCATAATTGATCGACGTAATCCTTGTTTACAGCATCGTCTGTGTCTACAGGAGATCTTACTCCTCTTAATCTAGATTTTTTCAAATCAAAATCGCCGCTTTCGGATTTTAGCAATGCATTTTCATTGAATTCTAATAATTCAGAGAAACGCATTCTCTTATGAATATGGTGTCCGAATTTATCTACATTCATCTTTAAGGTGTATTATATTTAAAGGTTGATAATAAAATGATCAGTAAAAATTTTATACCATTTATTTATTACTTAATAAATTTACTTTCACGCAGTTCCTCGATAATAGATATAATTTCGTTATCTAATCCAGAGTTACCAGCGTCTCGAGATGCAATTAATAATTTTAACCTATCCACAAGTTCATTAGGATCGTCCCAATATACAAAATCTATATTTTTTTTCCACATTTTTGTCAGAGGTAACCCTTTCCCCTTTATTTGGCTGTTTTGATTAGTACTTGACAGTTTGAAAAGAGGTTTTATAACTTGCAAATATTTTTGTCCCTTATTGCTTTTTATTGGTTTGCTTGAGTCAAAGTCTCGACGATGTGCGTTTGTGGCAACCAACATCATTTTATAATTCTGCAAATCAGACTCTGTAACCGCGCTTAAATCTACGTCCTTTTTCAATAACAATTGTTTCAGTCCAGGAGTGCTTCGATATTTCCGTCCAGTGACGGTGATGTAATCGTCGCTGATGGTTATGGCAGCAGAACCTAACATCAATTGCCCTCGCTCCGCTCGAACACCAAATGGAATATCTGTCAGTGCTTCTGCAGATATTGACCAGGATGATGTATTACGCTCTTGATTGTTCTCTTCCAATGATTGATATGACTCGTCACTGTCGGTATCACATTCATTTTCTTCCGCGTCACAGTCTCCTTCGTCACTAGAACGTCTTTTCTGTAAAGTATCGTTTTTAGACTGATCTCTTGTTTCTTCATTTTCTTTTGTTCGTAAGAGGTCAGTTTGCTTACTGTTGTTAGCTATAAAATTGAGAGACTCTGTTACAGGTCTAAAAACTGATTCCAATGCTTGCTTATTTTCAGTCTCAAAATCTCGCATCTTTCGTACTTTCTTCTTTACAGCTTCTGCAGCATCAACAATTTGTCTTTTCAGTGATTTTTCCATTACGGTAGACTATGATAGTTATCGATTAAGAGTCGGGCAAGTAATAGTGATATCATGTAAGTATCATAGTCTTAAATATTTGTATTTTTAATCAAAGACTACAAAAGTGTCAAATTTATTTCTATAACATCCGTTATTTTTGTTGCAATCTTTATTAATTACAACATAATTAAAGGGTTCACTCCAAATTTTAGAACACATTTCACGAAATTCAAGCCATGTCATATCAGTGTTAACATGTTCTTCATAAACATGCTTCAAGTTAATATCATCTTGTTTGAATAATATAATTAAGTTAGCATTATCTCTTACTAACTGTTTAGGGATTTTGCTATATGTTTGATTTAGATAAAAGCAGTCGATATGTTTGTGCCTTCCCATCGCGAAATAATCACGCACGTTAGTTTGATTCTCGCAAGCAACGTCATCAAATATAATCACAGAGTTGGGTTTTGCCTCCTGAACGCTTATAACTTCCTCATTCCCTTGATATTTCTGTAGTGAGATAATTGGTACCCGTTGTAAAACTTTTTCTAAAAAAATGTATTTAGGTTGGTGTAAGGTTTTTGAATAGACATAAACATTTTGAAACCGTAAACCATTTTCGTGTATAAGAAGTCCAATAAGTAAATTTGTTTTTCCACAATTCGATGGTCCACAAATGATACATCGTACTGAATTAGGTAACAGTTCTCCATGACGCGAACTAGTTTTACAAAAATCATCGCAAATTGTGTTTACATGCAGCGATTGTGGTTGTTTAACAAATTTCATGATTACTGTTGTCAACAAACTAATCACCAATGAGTGAAAGTATTTATTACAACAATACTTATAAACTTAAGCAGTACCTACTATCTATTGTCTATTTCGCGTTCGTTTATCCGAAGTGAGAAGAACTCGAACGATCAGAGAGTCGAGACTATTATCGATTATTGGGCGTTCTATACCACTGTCGGCAGCGAGGCATACTCTACTGTCCTAAACTAGCCTGATCGTCGTTGGTCGAGTACAGTAATATACAAGACAGGCGAGTTGATCGTATATTATTGGGTATTCTATACCACTGTCCGGAGCGAGGCGCACTCGCCTCGCGACTTGCCGACAGTGGTATAGAATGCCCAATAATACACTACTTGTGCGCTTCCAATTATAGGCGACCACATCATTCACTTAATATCTAGGTAGGTACATAAAGTTTGACAAGGACGAGAACATTAAAATAAACAATTATACATTACAAAAATTAAAGGGAAAACAAAATAGGATGAATGCAAAATAATTACCTAGAAAACACAAAATAGTAATCACAAAACAAAAAATAAAACTCAAACAAATAATTTAAACAAATGCATATGAGATCACACAACAAACACCAAAACAATAAAAAAAGCACCAAATAAAATAAAATAAAATAACAATAACCCTTTCAGTCAATATGGGATATAACGGGTGATTTCTTCAAAACACAGGTCACCTTACTCATGGTCTTCGTAACATGTCGCCGTCGGTCCTTACCATGCAGACAAATTCGAGCTGCATTGGAGAAGAGTATGTTCCCTAGTGTCCAAGATAGCGTTCTCCGACAAAAGAGAAACGGTTCTCTAAGTTAGATTAAAATTTCTCTTCTTTACTTGTTTTCAACGAAGCTAGTAAGATACCAGAGATCCTAGCACAAATATTAAAAATTTATCATAGCGACAATACTCGTTTCGCACATAGTATTTATTGCATTAGAAAGTAAAGGACATTGCTACGCGTCCATACATCGTTCGCCTCAGAACCAACAGAGACGTGAACTTACTATCTGTGTTTTAAATAATGCATATGTTCGACTGAAACTAAATTAAAATCACGGACACTTTTCAGAATTGTAAAATATCCAAAACGATATCGGATTTTGAGGTTATAATTATATTTGGTATGTTTAATTGTTGTCAATAGAAACATACCAAATGGACTAAGATCCCAGAGCTGACAGACCTCTCTTATTATTTCACCAAAAAATGGTATAGAGTTGTGTTAGTATGTTCTTCTAACAGAAGCTTACATTAAACCACAGTTCTTTTTATATACAACCTATACAACCAATTCATCGACTGTCAGTGTCATTGTCATACAGCGCTTTAATCGCTGTATTCTTATTGTGTGCTTTGTTTCAATTTAAAAATAATGGCGCCGGGGAATAAAACCCAAGTGAGTTACTTTTTAAAATGATTTCGTAATTAAAAAGTGTCCGTTCTATTCTAATCATTAAAATGTAATTTAAAAAAAACTAGGAGTAGGTAATGGTAAAGATTTCGCATGTGTTGATTCATAGGTCACTTTTTACCATGTCCTTTACATTTTTAAATTACATAAATTGTTTGTGTCGCATAAACTTAGACCAAAATACTATGAGTATAAAGTTTTTCACCTTCTAGATTCACTTACGTTAACATTACTATACGTCAAAATATTCGTGCTAGACCCTCAGTAATGCCATATGCCAGTAACTTTTACAAAAGAATATCGTGAGATCCATGGTTGAAAGCCTTGCTGAAATCAGTATCGAAAACGTCGACATCGCCCCCTTCTAGCATCGGATATCCAGATGCACTGCAACTTACCATCCCTACCTTATAGCTATTCCACCAATTCGCACTAAGCTTTTCCAAACGTCTTTTATAATGCGTACAGCAAAGGAGTGGAACTCGCTGGCTACGTCTGTGTTTACAAACGCTTACAAACCTATCTCTTCAAAGTAAGAGTGAATAGGCTTCTTCTGGGTAAGCTCGCTCCATCATAAACTTTGTCACTGTCATCTCAGACCAAGACTAGAATCAAGAGTAAAGTAAAAATTAATTTAAAAAAAATACCCTTTAGCCAGAGTCAATAGCAAATCTTTTAAAGGTTTGGGTGAAAGTAACCAAGTTTGTAGAAGTATACCTGCCACCTGGCACCCACGAAACCCTACATCAAAACGTAGTCACAGTAGTATCATTTAGTCATAGTAGACAGGATAGAGGCCTATAAATAAATAATTAATCAAATTATCGCTGTCACCATTTTCGTAAATAGGCACGACCTTTGCAGTTTACAAATATCCGGAACAACTCCTGACCCCAGTGATCTATTAAATATTAACATCAGTGAAGCTGCTTCTGGAAAAGCGCATCTGAAGATGAAATTACGTAAGTAGTCCTGCCTGCTATTATATGTGCAAGTCGATAACCCCTGAAGATGCTAGTGTTTTTTTTTAGGACAAACCCGCCACATTCTGCCAACCACTGCAACTCCATCGGAAAAACGCCGAGCTAATGAAGCCTGATGAGTCCGATTCAACGATTCAACTGTTTGGATCCCGCAATGAAATTAATCAAAAATTACAGCGGAGGAGTAGGAAAAAAAATCCACATACCTCCATTATCAAGCAGGAGACAGAATAGAGCTAGGCCAATAAGCGCCTAGGGACATTTACAACTGGTTAAGCCCAGTTGCTAAGCACCACGGATCATACATATATAAACAGTAAAACTTTATTTAAAAGAATGTTTATACATTATTGCCCATTCGTGTCCATCTTTTCTGCCAAACATATTTTTGTAACAAGACAATGAGAAATAAAAATCCTATCAATTGTGAAGTTTGGCATGGACAACTTCAGGTTGCGAACAAATTGATCGACTTGACGGCCTTGTCAATTAAAAAGTGCCTGTTAACGGCGCATTTAATATAAATACTTCGACTTCAAATGCCTATGTACCGTGATTCGACATAAAATATTTTCTACACAACAGTTGTCAAGCAGCTGAAATATGATATCTCGCGAAGAGCCGGTTTCTCAAACCAGTATCTATAATGCTTACCATACTATTATGTAAACAAAGATTATCTATTTTTGTCAGTTCGTTTGTAAACATTGAATCATTGTTACTTGTCAGTTTCTAAAGCACTGTCACCGTGACTCGACAGGTTCTGTGGTCTGTCAAATCACGTTGATAACAATTATCATATCATAAATACGAGCTCATCTTTCTCCCGGGCCACAGTTGTCAGAAGCGTGGCTACCACAATGATCGACTTATTCGTTCTCGCGTCTTTGTTAACTATCGTATTTTATTTACTATATTCTTTAACTACGAGAAAATTCGGTTATTGGGAAAAGAAAAACGTGCCTTACGCTAAACCACTCCCTATTTTGGGCAACTATGGAAAATTCATCTTGCTACAAGAGTATCCTGGTAAGGTGATACAAAAACTATGCCAAAAGTTCATCGACCAACCTTACTTCGGAGCTTTCTATGGCACGGAGCCTGTTCTCGTGGTAAATAGCCCCGAGATCGTCAAACAAGTGATGACTAAAGATTTATACTACTTCAGCGGCAGGGAAGCAACCAACCACGCTGCAAGCGAAGTTGTCACACAGAACCTGTTCTTCAGTGGAGGTGATAGATGGAAAGTGGTCCGGCAAAATCTAACTCCACTCTTCACTTCCTTGAAGATGAAGAACATGTACCACTTGATAGAAAAGTGTGGCATAGGCTTCGAAGATATGCTCGACTATGAAGTCCGCATGTCTAACGTCATTGAAACCAGACACATGAGTGCGAGATACACGATGGACTGCATCTGTTCCTGTGCTTTTGGAGTGGAGTCCAACACCATGACACCAGACACTAATAACCCTTTCTTATTAATCGCCGAAGATCTTTTCAACTTTAAAAACTATCGAGGTTTCAAACTCATTGCCAGGTCCATATGGCCTGCAATTTTCTACCGTTTGGGATTTAAGATTTTCCCTTCATCGATCGACCAATTCTTTTCCAAGTTGTTGAAAGAAGTTTTCCAAAGCCGTGGCTACAAGCCGTCACCAAGGAACGACTTCGTAGATCTAGTTTTAACTTTAAAGAACGATGATTACATTACTGCGGACAGTTTAAGCAACGCAAAAACTGGCGAAAACAAGAAGATACAACTGAAGGTGGACGATGACTTGTTGACGGCACAGTGTATCGTGTTCTTTGCGGCGGGTTTGGATACGTCAGCCACTACTATGAGCCTAACATTGTTTGAGCTCGCGAAGCACCCGGAGGTACAGCAACGCGCAGCTCAGGAGGTTGACGAGTTCTTGCAACGTCACGGGAACAAGTTGAACTATGAATGCGTGAATGAGCTGCCTTACTTGGAAGCCTGCATGTCCGAGACTCTTCGTAAATATCCTGTTCTAGGAAATCTTGCACGTGAAGTTATGGACGACTACGTACTGCCTACGGGCCTTAAACTAGACGTGGGTGTCCGCGTCCATATTCCAGTGTACCACTTGCACCACAATCCTGAATTCTTCCCGGAGCCATTGAGTTACAAACCAGAACGGTTTCTGGCAGAAAACAAAGACGATATTATACCGTACTCATTTTTACCGTTCGGAACTGGACCCAGAATATGTATAGGTAACTATCTGTAATTATTTCTTACAATACGTATTTAAACTATATCCACTTAAAATAGAAATAAACCATTAAACATAATATGGCGTCAAAAAATTCGTCCGCATCGCTGACGACTGGAAGTGAGTTCAAAAGACTGGCGCCATTGCCACGTTGTATGGCAATGCTTATCCTCTGTCTGAGGAAAAGGCAGCTCTTGGGTCACGTGAAGCGTCAATGGGCTTGTATCCTGAAAAACAAATTAGTCCGTCAGTTAGATTATCAAAAAATATTTGACCCGTGTTTTTTCTTTTGTTACGGGAACCAAAATTGACGAAGTTACGAAGCTTTTAAAATTCTCAATACGTCACACCTTCGCATCTTTTTTACTGAGTCGTGACGTCACGAGCCCCCACTCCCGAGTTTTGATGCTTTTTATCTTTGTCAATATTCATTGATTTACAAAAACAAAAAATACGTGTCCATTATTTTTCAATACTCTAACTGACGGACTAAATAGTTTTGCTATTTGTGGATGATGGAATCTAGCCTATTATTGCCATAATTTGAATACAAAATCAATATTGCTAATCACCCATATACCTTGCATAAGTTTCACTAACAGTGTACACATTCTACCATGCAAATACCTGTTGCCTTACTTTCTGACTTGCCAAAGATAAAATCGTAGATATCGTCTCAGAGAACCTCTGGCTAACAATTGAGTGATTCCTACAAAAATGCTGAAAATGGCCACTTATTGTGGGTTTTACTTTTCCAGAAGGTAGCACCTTTTAGATCGTCCAGTTGGTACTCTCAGAGTATTTTCAAAGAGATCAATGATCAGGGACCTACTAAAACCATTGTTTATAGTTTACAGGACATAAAATCGACTCTGTTCTATGTATAGGTAACTTAAAAATTAACTATAATGTCATTTTATTATTTACTGGAGTTTTGTGGGGCTGCTATTTTTAGCCAACCTTAAAAAGGAGGAGATTTTCAAAATTATTTTTTTAATCTAAAGCCTGGACTCCTGAGATAGTTACATTGTCACCAAGGTAGAATCGGATGACGGGCTCCCAGGAAAATCGAGGACAACTCGCAAATTGTGCAGGCACATACAATGTTTTTCATATACAATCTAACGCAATTAATGTATTAATTTGTGCTTTTAATTTTTCAGGAATGCGTTTTGCAAAGATGCAAACTTTGACTGGTCTCATCACGGTCCTGAAGAAGTATAAAGTCGAACTTGCTGAGGGTATGCCGGAGACTTTGGAATTAGATCCGAGGACCATCGCTATCCAGCCTAAACACGGTGTCATGCTGAAGCTCACTGAACGCAAAGGCTGGGAGGGAAGAAGATTTGTGCGAGGTGCAAAGTAATTTATTTAAACTTTTCGCACAAAAAAAAAAGTACAAAGGCGGACTTAATGCCTTAGGCATTCTCTACCAGTCAACCAAGGGTGGTGAAGAGATTAGATGGCAGGTGCTCTCTTTGAGAGGAACAATGATAAAAAATAATAATAATATAAGATGTCATAATGATAAATAGAATGGGTACGCAGTACATGAATAAGTAATAAAATTATAATACACTTACATACATATTTACTATAATATATACCTATACTATATACATACATATATTGTATATTATTATACAAAAACAAGAGAAAGAGGTGTTAAAATAACTCTGCGCTATTTATTTAGAAAATAGCTCTGCAATTTCCGCTTAAATGCAAACCGACTGGTGGTCGTCCTGATATCAAGAGGTAGCGAGTTCCAGAGAAGAATAGACTGAATATGAAAGGAAGAATGTACAAAGCCAGAAGTATGGGAAGGACATAGTAGGAGAAGATTGTTAGAAGAACGCAGATTCCTAGCGTGTGAAGAACATAAATATTGGAAGTGAGACAAAAGATAAGAAGGAGGAGTGGAAGAATTGAGAAGGGAGAAAAGTGTGGTCAAAGCGCGCAAATTTCTCCTTTGGCGAATGGACATCCATTTGAGCTCAGCCCTATAGGTCGACACATGGTCATATTTCCTGAGGTTAAATATGAACCGGATACAGTTGTTGAGCAGTCTGTCGAGTTTATCGAGCAAAACTGCATTCAAGTCAAAGTAGCACACCGTCACCATAGTCGATGATAGGGAAAATCAAAGTCTGCACAAGCATAGTCTTCGTCTTAGCGGGCAAGAAGTTCCTCAGACGATACAAGGTTCGCAGAGTACCGTTGACCCTTTGACTAACACTAGAGACCTGACGTTGCCAGCTAAGTGTCGAGTCAAGATGTAAACCGAGATCTTTCACAGTAGGGGTAAGGGGTATGACGGTACCATTGAAAATAAGGGGAGGAAGAGAGCTAAGCGTCACCCTACACATCATGCGCGAGCTTCCAATTACAATAGCCTGACACTTTGAGGGGTTTACTGACACCCCAAAACTATCAGACCACTCTTGGATAGCATTTAAGTCTCGGTTTACATCCTCTATAGCGTCAGACAAACCTTCCACCCGCGTCGCTGTATACAATTGAAGATCATCGGCATAAAGATGATACGAACACTGAAGACAGTGAGTTATAAAATTAATGAAGATGGAGAATAACAATGGAGAAAGAATACCGCCTTGTGGAACCCCAGCATCCAGCTTACGCCAATTCGATGAGCTCTCATCAACTCGAACCGACTGCTGACGTCCCCGAAGATAAGAAGAGAACCATTCCAGAGCCTCGGACGAAACCATAAGAAGAGAGAGCATGGAAAGGAGAATCTCGTGGCTGACGGCGTTAAAGGCGTTAGAGAAATCAATTAATACCAAAACGGTAACCTTGGTATTCTCCATCGCTTCTCTAACGTCACCAGTCACTTTAAGGAGAGCGGAGGCTGTACTATGCCCAGGTCTGAACCCCGACTGAAAAGAGCTAACAAGGTTGTTCCGGTGAACAAACCCCGCAAACTGCTTGTGTACGCAGGCCTCAAGAACTTTAGACAGGAATGGGAGAATGGAGATAGGTCGAAAGTGACATGGTAGGGAGGGATTTGTTATTTTAGGGAGAGGGCGGACATAGGCCATGCGCCACAGAGATGGGAACTGTCTGGAATCAAGAGAAAAGTTAATGATATGGGTAATTGGAGGGAGAAGGATATCGAGGATACAAACGACCATACCGCGACTGATGCCATCATGGCCCACAGCTTTGGATTTTATGGACATGATCTTTTTATTTTCGTCCAAGGTGACCGTAGAGAAGTGAAATGGTTCTATGTTGGGACTAGCTAGGCCGGTAATGAAATCAACCGTTTGGGACAACATTTGTGCATCCAAATGACTGGTGGTTGTGAAGTGACGGTTGATATCATCAAGGCCAATTGTATTAGGAAAATCCACATGACGTGGTCTACCGATACCAAGAGTACCAAGAAACTTCCAGATATCGGCAGGTGAAGAAGAAGATATGTTTTCGAGAATATGGCGGCGTTTAGCGTTACGTATCATCTGATTACACCGATTTCTAGCAGCTTTGAAAAAGTTCCTATTTTCCTCACTGCGATCCCTTTTAAATTTACGAAAGGCCCGATCCCTGCGCCTCATTGCCATCCGAACCCCTGTCGTCATCCAAGGAGCAGGAGGACGCCGTAGCTTGATCTTCTTAACAGGAGCGTGTTTATCATAGAGAGCAAGGACCGTCTGATCAAAAATACGCAGTTTCTCATCTACATCTGTCGCCGCTGCAAGGTGTTCCCAACTGAGGCCTGACGCGTCCTGACGAAGCTTCTCAACATCCATTTGTGCAAAACAACGCATGTGCAGAACTTTTGGGACAGGTTTAGGTGGTTTTAGGACATAGGAAAGGAAAATAAGGTCATGATGGGAAAAACCAGGAGCAGGACACTGACCATGAGAGAAAACAAGGGAGGGAGAGGATGTAAGGATTAAATCAAGCCACGTGTCATCACCTGAGATATTAAAATGAGTTGGTTTCAGTGACAGTGTATGGAGACTAACTGACTCAATGATGTCAAGGAGTTTACGGGATCGAGGGTTGTGGTGAGCAAGGTCAGTGTTAAAGTCACCCATGATGACACAATGTGCGTACTCTGACCCTACGGACTCCAGTGCCAATTCCAGATTGGAAAAATAGTCCACGGCGGGTGGACAATAAACCACACCAAGAAGGGTCTTGACGCCTTTGACATATACCTCCAAAAAGAGGTACTCGGCGGAAGCAATGTATTGCGAGGGTGATGAGGCAATGATTTTGAAAGGGAAATCGCTACGAAGATAGATAGCTACACCACCCCCTCCCTTTCCAGTTCTATCATTGCGGATAAGAGTGAAACCTGGGAGAGAGTAGGTGGTGGATAGAAGATGAGGTTTAAGCCAACTCTCAGAAACCAGAACAGCATGGGCATTGGCGTCGGTAAATGTGTCCAACAGCTCACTGTGGTGACTTGGGACACTTTGCGCATTTATATGGCAGACATTAAACAAATGACTTTTTTGTTGGCTGAAGCTCCGACGCACAAAGTCACCAAGGGTGTCAGTCAACGAACAAAAACTTGCATTAGCGGATGAGCTAGATGAATCAATCAATCAGAGTAAAAGGAATCATCATCAGATAACATAAAATAAAAATAATAAAATAAAATAATAAAAATAAATAATAATTGCTAAATAATCAAATAAACTATAGCGAAGATCGTTTTCGCTTTAGGGCGTAGAGAGAGTTTAAAGTAAAGTTGTATAATAGTGGTTACTCGCCATACATTTGGTTTGAACTTGAATACAGAAGTGATATTATTAGTTAACCAAACCATGAAAATTATAAAATAAATGCATATTGGATTATTAAATTACTTACATTTTGAATATAGCCTCATTTTCGGTATTTTGTTTCTGACCGGAAATCATGTAAATGACTGCCATTATGAAAATTCGTATATTTGTCACTATATTTTATGGTATGTCAAATATTAAGACAAACTTAATACGTGTGACTTACGATAGTATTTTACAGTGTTGTCATTGTGATTTTGTTTAATTAAATAATTGTGTATTTTGTTTCATAAAAAGTTGTTTTATTCAATCCTTCTATTTTGTTCAACAAGTTGCTTAAAGAGGTAAATGCTCACCAATCCGTAATGTTCAAGTATCAAGTCCACAGTTACGTGATGTATCTACGCAATCAAATGCCTTAGAGAGGTCGCAAAAGATCTTGCATTTTACTATGTGATAAAGACGTTTATTTTTTATTTATAATATTTGACACACTGGCATGAATCTGTAAAAGTCCCTCGATAAAACTATAACATTTAACTTGTAGAAGTTATTAGTTTATTTTATCTCTGGATACCATCAAAAATTCAAGTGAGCTTTATTAGGCAAACGAGCACATTATAAACAACATAATCTGTTTAACATACATGTAACGTGACGACTGCTAATAAAACAAGTTAATCGCAAACCACCCAGACTTCAACATTAACCCACCAGAACACGAATTATAATGTGAATGTACTGGAAAACACTGTAAATAATCTTTAAAAAAAAATTGCGCTTTTCTTTAGTTTACCATGTGTCATGACTTTTCAGAATTTGATCTTTATTAGCGACACTTTTGGATATTGTAAAATCAACCGGTTCGATTCCTGGCTCAGAATAACGATTTTCAAAAGAAAGTTTTTGTTTTCATCTAAATCAGGCTCAAGACTCCGTTCAGTGTTTTTCAAAACTCCTCGTTGGTTTGCATTTGGCCATACAGACACATTTTAAGCCTCTTATAAAATTAGTATTCTACTGAAATAGTCTAGCTATTGAATTACTTATTTTCTTCTCAATTTTGAAAGCGTACATCCAGGGGCCCGAGTCTGCTATTACAATAGTGTCAGAATGGTCGATCACTGATTTCAAAATGGTTATATTTGACAAGTTTGGTAATCTACTAACATAATGGCATCATAATGGCGTCATTATGACATTCCAGTGATCAACCACTGACACGCCATTGAAAGTAAGCCATATGAATGGTAATCTCGTACATAATGACAGATTTAGTATTTACGAACTTCTCACTACTTCAGATTGCATATAACACTAATAAATAATATGTAAAACTAAATATAAATAAAATCTGGCATGAATAAATGCTCAAATTTAGCTCGGTTTTATAATAATGGCAATACGGCATTCCTACCGCAATTCTATTACGAGACCATTGACGTCCCAGTGACCGGCCACTGACGTGCCAGTGACCGTGCGATTATGAATTTAGCAGATTACGAACTTTTAGCAAAATGACAATGGCATGACAGTGGGATCGTGTCGGAATGACAAATTTATAAAAATAGCAGACTCGGGCCCCTGGTTGTATTACCTCACAGTTGGAACCTCAGCAGTTTGAAAATCTTTTTTTTTTTTTGTTTCTTGATTGATTCCCAAAACTTAAAATTTATTATACTTTATTAATTTATTTACGTATCACGTCCGCGTTTCGATCATAAAAGTCCATTTGTGTACCAAATTTAAACAGAATCTGTCCATTAGATCTGGAAAAAACTGAGGCCTTATTGTGAGGGTTTTGAAAATATTTTTTTCATAATTTTTTAAAATAAACATTTCAGAAGTTATTCAAGAAATTTGACCAAAAATTACCATTCCCCCATTCCCCTCCCTTCACCTCCGAAACTACTGAGCCTAAATTTGTATTTAATAAGGCAGATAAATCGTTCTTTAGAAGTATACAGTGCTTAAATAATTCCTTGGCCAGCTTTTTATTTTTTATCAAAAGCACAGAACATATTATTAGCTAACCATTCCATTTTTTTTTTTATTTCGTTCACTGGAACTCAAGTCCAAGGTGAAAACCCCCAGGCACTCCACTATATACTAACATTGTGGAATAGTTCCACTACTATAACTACACTACTATACTACTATAAATGAGATATTAATATTATGTAGTGCAAAATATAATAAACATGCGTCTGGAAAATCCAATGCATGCTGGGAAATGTCTTTCCTCCCGGGATTCGCTGGATCTTAATATTAGTATTAGTTGTTGTGATGAAACCTGCATGCAAAAGTCAATGAATTGTTTTTTTTTTTTCATCTTGAAATTATTGCAGATTTGACTCATGCTTTATTGTATAGGTATATTTTATGACTATAAAGGCGGCATTCCATTAGTAATCTCCTAAATCTAAAAATTAAAACAATTAAAAAGTTAACTGTGGGTATCTTATCTTTAAAATCTGTTTCTTTGTCGGTTAGTTGTTAAGAGTCCTATTACGAATCGTGAATGCTCGTTTGCAATAAACGAAGTTACGTTGGTCTGCGTTGGGAGTACACCTATAGTCCGCGAAACAATTTTGATACTTACTAGTCTGAATAGGATTATAGTTTATTTGGGCACTCGCGCGAGACTGAGGAGCGCGCGCGCTGAATTGACGCAGAATATATAGTACTTTAATTTTATTTATTGTAATTTTGTTTTATTATATTGACAAACGAAAACTAATGAAACGTATTCATTGGAGATTGAAATTTTATATCATGTTAATTTATTTGATAATTTTTTTTTTATTTGGAATATAATGGACGCTGAATCAAGACATTTCTGGCTTAAATTTGGCTTTCTTTACGTTTTTTTCCCTGAAAACTCAAGGAATTTAAAGAAATTCTAGAACTCCAATAAACAAGTAAAACATTCAACTTAACTTTTAGTAATTTCAGCTTTTAAAAGAATTGATTGTAACAATGTGAATTTGACCGTCAAAGTTCCATCGCCGACATTTTTTCTTGCAAACTGAGTTCGTAAAATATTTATAGTAAATTACACGAAAAGAAAAATGAAAATGTGTAATTCTAACTTACAAGAAAGAGACTGGCACTATCGTTATTCAGGATCAAATAATTAAAATATCTTACTGCTCCTGAAAATTACAGCGTCAAAAATCATGAATTTCCGTAAAAAGTGTAATAGGACTCTTAAGATTAGACTGAAATTATCGGCTCACAGTTGTCAGCAACGCGCATACTGATATGAACGCTCTTCTAGTTCTTGCTGCCTTATTATGTATTATCCTTTCTTTAATATATTTAATAACTACTAGAAAGTTCAAATATTGGAAAACTAAGAATGTGCCCCACGTGAAACCTCTGCCCCTTCTGGGCAACTATGGAAGATATATTTTGCAAAGAGAGTATCCTGGCCAAGTGATACAAAAACTTTGTCAAAAATTCATCGACCAACCTTATTTCGGAGCTTTTTACGGCACGGAGCCCGTCCTCGTGGTGCAGAGTCCTGAGATCATCAAACATGTGTTAACTAAAGACTTCTACTACGTCAATGGAAGAGAATCATCGGGCTACGCAGCAAGTGAAGCTGCCACCCAAAATCTATTCTTCAGCGCCGGAGAGAGATGGAAAATAGTTCGACAAAATGTAACTCCTCTGTTTTCTTCCGCAAAGATGCGAAGCATGTACCATTTGATTGAAAAGTGTAACTACAGCTTGAAAGATATGCTTGATTACGAAATAAGCATATCTAACATTATCGATGTGAGACGGACTTGTGAGAGGTACACGATGGACTGTATAGGCTCATGCGTTTTCGGAGTGGAGACAAACACCATGTCACCAGAACTTAACAATCCTTTCAGATTCATTGCAAGTGAAATATTTGAAGCTTCAAACTATCGTGGCTTTAAAATCACTTTCAGAGCTCTTTGGCCTTCTATTTTCTATCGAGTGGGACTCCAACTGTTCCCGCAGACGATTGACCAATTTTTCTCAAAATTGCTTAAAGGAGTATTCGAAAGTCGAGACTACAAGCCATCACCAAGAAACGACTTTGTAGACCTAGTCTTGAATTTAAATAAAGCGGATTACTTAACTGGCGATAGTATAAGCAACGCAAAGACTGGAGATGATAAGAAGATAAAATTGAAGGTGGATGATGAATTGTTAGTGGGATTGTGTGTTGAGTTCTTTGCAGCTGGTTTCGAAACATCAGCGACAACAATGAGCTTCACTTTGTATGAGCTGGCGAAGCATCAGGAAGTACAGCAACGAGCAGCCGAGGAGGTGGACGAGTTCCTGCGACGTCACGGGAACCAACTAACCTACGAGTGTGTGCATGAGCTACCTTACTTGGACGCTTGTATGCACGAGACCCTTCGCAAGTACCCTGTTCTGGGTAACCTCACTCGAGAGGTAATGGATGACTACATTCTCCCTACCGGACTGAAACTTGACGTGGGTGTCCGCGTCCATATACCAGTCTACCACATCCATCACAATCCTGAATTCTTTCCGGAACCACAGAAGTACAAGCCAGAACGGTTCCTGCCTGAAAATAAAGACAATATCAAACCTTACACATACTTAGCGTTTGGAGGTGGTCCTAGACTATGCATAGGTATGTATTATAGACGCACAAGTTGGTTTAATCCCTGCTTCTAACAGTTTTTGTGAACTGACAAATCAATTCATTTTTCAGGGATGCGTTTCGCGAAGATGCAAGTTATTTCTGGCCTTATCACCTTCCTCAAGAAGTACAGAGTGGAATTAGCTGATGGCATGCCAGAGACCATCACGTTTGACGCAAGAACCATACTGATACAGCCTAAGAATCAGGGTATCATGCTTAAAATGATTGAACGCAAAGGCTGGGAAGGGAGGACATTCGCTCGAACGGAAAACTAAATAAATAAATAAAAGCACTGATCTTGATTTCTTCGCCGGACTCCTTATTTGGTCAGACATGTTCCATATCCTACTCATTCTACTGTAGCATTCATTCATCATAGTTCTACCAATCATCAGGAAGCTGGATTCGTTGTTAGATGTAGAAAAAGAAGTAATTAAAAAAACAAAGGTGTTGAAGTCAGTTTAATTTTCTTAAATTACTTTTTATTTTTTATTTCAGTTATAATAATCGAAAATAATTATTTAGAGAGCATAATTATTAAGTACTTATCTAGAGGGATAAATACTTAATAATATGCTCTTTAAATAATTATTTTTGATCTCTATCATTATCTACTGTGATACGTGAAGAAACTAACCATTTTTATGTTGCCATCTGAAGATTTCAAGATTACTTTTGAAATTTCTAAGCCACTTTTTGAAATTTTATCGAAATTATTATTTTTTTTATTTTATTAGGATCTCCAACAAAGAATACACCTTAAGTACTTGCTATATTATAATAGAGTAACAAAACAAAAAACCATGTGCTTCCTCAATTATAGGAGACCACATCATGCAATAAAGAAAAATCAAACTTTACCTAACTTATGTAGAAAATTGTGTACATAGCAGTCAAAGTTATGTTATTACTTAACGTTTATTAACTAACTATTATAATATAACTTTTATAGACATAAAATTAATAATTATTTCGACGTCGAAACGACGTCGGTATATTTAGTAGCAGTTAGGCTTTAGAGCTCTAGAGCTGCATGTTACATTGAAACAACATGTAGGTTTATAAGATATGTTTTAGAAATACGCTGTTAATCAACGACACGTTTTCCTGGTTACCGATTCACATTTAACTCTTTATCTCAGAAACTACTGAACCGATTTGAATGAAACTTTCACTGTTCTGTATTGCAAGAATTTTTGAAATCAAACTTTTTAATATTATTAGTCTAAGTAAACGGGCACTAAGACATACGAAGTGACGGCGTTGTGTAACACTGCGTGGTATCACATAGCCTGCCGCGAAAACCTTCGTAAACCACCCTTCAACTAAAACCCTTTCTTTAGGATTTGTCACGATGTTGTGTCGGCACCCACACCAAAAATGACTTTAAGTTGGTTCGATGCTCGATTTACACTTTTTTCTTACAAACACTCATGAAATTGGCACACATGTTTAGAAGTAAAATTAAATACATACGGGTCGAATTTGATAACCCACTTTTTTTTAAATCGGTTTAAAAACAAGCAAAACAAACGAAAGCACGTGTTGTTATCAGTAAAGCGCAGCCATCTACATAATTAGTTATCTAAATACTTAGGTATATCGTATTCTGGTCAGTTCAGGTGCTAATAATTTTACTTCGTGTGCAGAGTGTACGTACATATTACGTCTCATTTTATCTTTATTATTATCGGTGTTTATGTAAGATTTTCCCTGCAGTTGTGAGCAACGCGGTAGCCAACATGAACGCTATTTTGGTTCTAGTGACTTTATTAATTACAATATTTTATTTGTTATATTTATTATCTAAAAGGAAATTCGGCTACTGGAAGATAAAAAATGTGCCTCACGTTAAACCATTGCCCCTTCTGGGCAACTACGGAAGATATATTTTGCAACGAGAGTATCCTGGCCAAGTGATACAAAAACTTTGTCAAAAGTTCTTCGACCAACCCTATTTCGGAGCTTTCTACGGCACGGAGCCCGTCCTCGTGGTGCAGAGTCCTGAGATCATCAAACATGTGTTAACTAAAGACTTCTACTACGTCAATGGGCGAGAATCATCCGATTACTCTGAAAGCGAAGTTGTCACCCAAACTTTATTTTTCAGTTCCGGTGACAGATGGAAAATAGTTCGACAAAATCTGACACCGCTCTTCTCTTCTTCAAAGATGAAGAACATGTTTCATTTGATAGAAAATTGTAGCATCGTCTTCGAAGACATGCTCGACTATGAAGTTAGCATGTCTGACGTTGTAGAAATAAGACACATCTGTGCGAGATATACCATGGACTGCATATGCTCTGCCGCCTTTGGGGTAGAGTCCAACACCATGGCACCAGGAGACAATAACCCCTTCAACTTCATGGCAAGTGAAATATTCGAGGCTTCAAACTATCGCGGCTTCAAAATAATATTTAGAGCCATTTGGCCTGCTATTTTCTATCGCATGGGACTTAGAGTTTTTCCTCCAACTATTGACGAATTCTTTTCAAAATTGTTGAAAGGTGTGTTTCAAAGCCGAGGCTACAAGCCATCGCCCAGGAACGACTTTGTGGACCTGATCCTTAATTTGAAGAAAGAGGATTATATAACTGGGGACAGTATCAGCAACGCCAAGACTGGTGCGGAAAAGAAGGTACAACTGAAGGTTGATGATGAATTAATGGTGGCGCAGTGCATCCAGTTCTTTGGGGCGGGTTTTGAGACGTCGGCATCTACCATGGGTTTCACATTATTTGAGCTTGCAAAGAACCAGGTCGTGCAGCAACGCGCAGCCGAGGAGGTGGATGAGTTCCTTAAACGTCACGGGAACAAACTAAACTATGATTGTGTGCATGAGCTGCTTTACTTGGACGCTTGTATGCACGAGACCCTCCGCAAGTACCCAGTGATTGGAAACCTCACTCGCGAAGTCATGGATGACTACGTTCTTCCCACGGGCTTGAAACTCGACATAGGCGTCCGCATCCATGTTCCGGTCTACCACATGCACCACAATCCTGAATATTTCCCGGAACCAGAGAAGTACAATCCTGAAAGATTTTTGGAAGAAAATAAAGACAATGTTAAGCCGTATACGTTCTTCCCGTTCGGGTCGGGCCCCAGGCTGTGTATAGGTAATTATGAAATCTATATATATAAAAATGAATCCCTATTTCCCGTGGTCATCGCATCACGTATGAACGGCTGGACCGGTTTCGCTTATTCTTTTTTTACCCGACTTCCCAAAAAGGAGGAGGTTCTCAATTCGGTTATGTTTGTTTTTTTTCTTCATGTGTTTTTTACTTCATAACTCCGTCAGTTTGGCTCACTTGTCGTTCACTTCGCCTAGGTAGTCAAGATGATGGTTCGTGATCACTTCACCCAAGCCTTCACTTCGAAATGTTTACAGAATCACACTGCGCGATAGGCATTTGGTTTCTACAGTTTAATCTGACGGCTAATCTATGCATCCACGGATTAAAACATTTAAAACCGCCTCACAAAAATCTAATTAGTTAATATCTTGTTATTCCAATTTCTCTAATGAAACACAAAGGTCACATCAGCTCACACCTACTTTTTCATTTAATTTTCAGGAATGCGTTTCGCAAAGATGCAAGTGATGTCAGGTCTCATCAGCATTCTGAAGAAATACAGAGTGGAACTGGCTGATGGTATGCCGGAGACTTTAACCCTAGATGCTAGGACACTACTCACGCAACCTAAAGACCAGGGTATCATGTTAAAGATGATTGCACGGGACGGTTGGGAAACAAGAAATTTCGTTCGAGCAGAAAATAAAACATAAAGATTATATTGAAAAGAAAGCGCTGTGAGATGGAGCTATACAAAACGAACGATTAATTGCCATTTATTTGTTCCTTTTGTATACGCCATCTCTGTCTTACTTGGAAACTTTGATGGACCCCCGAAATATTTTCATTATACTATCCATAACCAATTTGTATTTTACAAGCTTTTATTTAACTTGCAATGTATATATGTTTGTCCAGGTGGAATCTTGCAACTGGATTTTAAATCAGTTATCTTTAACCGATTGAGCTGTTTGGGTGAAGTGAAGATGGAATGTGAGTTCACTTGCGCTCACTCCACCTGAGTTTTCACGCTGAGATTTTGAAAGAAACCACCGGCTGTAAACATTTCACTGTAAAACATATGTGATGTGAACGTGGATACAACTGTCAATAAAGTATTCAACTTGGAATGTCAATTCACTTCAAGCTCATAATTTCTCCTAAGATTTTACGGTGCGAGGTTTGCAGAATAGACCAGTAAACCGGCTGTGTCTACTGGTCTATTCTGCAAACCTCTATTCTCTATTCGGTCGACAACTCACCGTTTACCCTTTTTTTTTAGGGATGGGAAATCATCCAATGACTCCTCCCGCTCTGGGTGTAGCGGGAGGGAGTGTCAGACTTCTACTGACTAAAACCCATCCATGTTCCTTCATTGCCCTTTGTGTTCCGGAGCCACGGTGTCTCTTGCGAATAATCCCGCGACTCCGGCAGGCGTCATCCCTTTCGGGCCCCTCTGTGTGCTGACTATCTTTGAGGCGGTCGTACCGTTTACCCTTAGGTGGAGTGAACGACAAGTGAGCTGTCATTCTAACGTGATTGTATGGTTCGACAGCTCACTTGTCGTTCACTTCGACTTGTTTACAGCCGGTCGATTCTGTTGACATCTCACCGTGATCACCTAGGTGGCGTGAACGACAAGTGTGCTTTCATTCTTATATGTTTGTATGGTTTGACAGCTCAATCGTCGTTCACTTCGCCTAAGTGATCACTTCGACATGTTAACAGAATCGCAGTACAGAATCGTACAGCTGGTGTCTTCACGTCACTGGTCAACTTGAATAACGTGCGATTGCCTGTACCTTATTTTTATTTATTTATTACAGCTTGGAGGACTTACAGCTTAAGAGCGTGTATTCCGTCCACTAGCGCCGCCAATCGTTTTTTATTATTTGTGGTAAATTTAAGACACGTAGATAAAAAAACGCTCTGTAGTGCACTGAAGAAATGTATTTATTATGGTTTGAGAGTTATGTTTTGTACTTTAGAACATAAATAGTTGCCAAAGTCGATATTTTTGCTAAAAGTGGCCACTTTTAGCAATAATTTTTACTTCATAATTGAGTAGTAGGTAACTAGAAACTTTTAGTTAACGGAAGAATAACGTTAAATTTGAACGTTAAAAATCTTTTAAAATGTCTTTGCAAATGCATGTCGCGCCAGTAAGCTATGAAAAGTCATTAAAACACAGAAGGTAGCTATAGTAGCAAAAGGGTTATGTACCTATATAAATTAGTTATTTAAATTCCTACTAATAAAACTAACAAGTATATAAGCACAATCTGTTAAGAACTCTTTGCTGACAAACAGCATGGGCTAATTTGTCTGCAATAAAAATATTTTATTTTATTTTTAAAGTTAATGATACATAATATTATCTATATATTTATATAAATAAAAACCGGCCAAGTGCGAGTCGGACTCGCACACGAAGGATTCCGTACCATAAACCTTTCTTTTTATTACTTTTTGTTATAGCGGCAATACACAATCTGTGAAAATTTCGTCTCTCTACTTATTACGGTTCATGAGGTACAGCCCGGTGCCACATGGACAGACGGATGGACTGCAGAGGCTTAGTAATAGGGTTCCATAGGTAACCCTTTGGGTACGAAACCCTAAAAATGAATCGCCGAAATGGATGTACGTGCATGACTTCGTAACGAATGACCCAAATTGGAAAATTCTTTCTTTGTTGTGTTCGTAATTGTTAGGGCGAGGAATGCTTGTTTTTTTTTTTTTTTGAAAAATATAATTTATTCGACCAAAGCCGGTCCAAACTATTAGTAGATTAAAACGTTCAATTTGGTTCCAACAGATTACAAGCGCTATAAAGACATTGCATTATCTTGTAATGAATATTATAATTTTAAAACTTGAAATTGTGTTATTGTAATAAAAATTATTCTTCTACATTATTGGTCATTTAATTAGCATAGATAACTGTATGATAAGATAAAGAATTTTGGCAGTTTTTTACTCAATAAACGCTACTCATTGTTTGGACGGAATAAAAGCAGATGTTTTTTTTATTATTGAGTATTACGAACATAAATGTCAGCATAGTCGACGGCGCCTGCTAGAGCTGTGGAAAAGTTGAAAGAGTTCGGTTCCGCTGCCTTAGCACGCAAAAGGCAGTTGAAGGAACATAGGTGGATTTCTTCAGTAAGAGTCTGCTACTCCCTCTCTTTCTGCGCAGAGACGGAGAAGTCATTTGATGATTCCCAACCACAAGAAAGGCATGAACAGGGTGATTAATTCCCCATCCTCCATTGGGATACAAAATTCCCGTTCGGACGGGTTCGCGTTCCCGTAGAAGTTTTGGGAAATCCTCTCTTAGAGCTCTTCTAAATTCCCCAAGAAACATACATGCAAAATTTAAGCAGACCAGGAATTTGGGTTGTGCATTGTCTGCCAGTCACTCAAAGTTTTATATATATTGAAAGTGACTTCGCCTCTTTGCACGAGTGAAAGTTACAGTACACACAATACTTACTGATTTCACACTGTTTGTTATAGTGAAAACCAACCGGTCATAGTGGTTTAGGTGAAGTATTCGGGGAACACAAGGTTTCTAGTAGAGACTAGAATCGGCAAACGTTAGGTACATGTAAGGTAGGACGCCCTCAGGATAGGTAGAGCGACGATCTTCACAGGGTGGCTGGTAGCAGCTGGATGAGATTTGCCAGAAATCGAGTTGAATAGTGTCTACTAGGAGAAGCCTCTGTCCAGCAGTGGACTTCAATAAGCTGATGATGATGATGAACCGGAGAAATAGACAAAGGCATACAGTGACTTTGTTTTATGATTTTTAGAGATTAAAGACGACAAAACCTCAAAGAGCTGTTGACGCTGTCGAGGTCAGCCCGTTGACGGGTGACAAAATTGACCATCCATAATGTACCAAGGCTCCTCCGTACCTCGGAAAGCACGTTACACCGTTGGTCTTACCTGCCACTTTTTTATTATTTTTTGTGATGGGTTCGCTCTTGACTCTTGTGTTAGTCAGAGATGACAGAGACAAAGTCTACGATAGAGCGAGCTTTCCCAGAAGGAGCCTGTTCTCTCTAACTTTGAAGAGCTTTTAGGGTTGTAAGCGTTCGGAAACACCTTTTGCTGTGCGCATTATGAAGCCCGGTTTCCACCGCAAGCGGAACGGACCCATTAATGACTTCGTTATGTATTCAGAACAAAAATTTAATATTCAGAACAATTTCAGTCACGAAAAAATGTTGAACTGACTTTCATAACATGAATAGGTAGATTTCATGATACTTCAGGTGGTGGATGATAAAGAGCATTTATGTATGCAGTTTGCGCTTGCGAGTTTAACGAAGTCATTAATGGGTCCGTTCCGCTCGCGGTGGAAACCGGGCTTTAAAGATGTTTGCAAACGCTTAATGCGAATTCTTTTTTCAACTTATACACTCGTTACGGATAGAAGCCCAAAAAGACACCAGTCTTTCCAAGAGGTGACTGTGTCACCCATTTGCTGGTTTTTGAAGTCAGATAGGCTAACGCTCCATGTTTTACTGGAGAGAGAACCCAACATCTGCCTAGCCTTCTCCCAACTATATTGGGGTCGGCATCCTGTCAAACCGGATTCAGCTGGATACCAGTATTTTAAGTAGAGCGGCTGCCTACCAGACCTCCACAACCCATTAACTGGGTAAAACGGGGTAATTCTCGGTTAGACTGGAGTCAGATGTACTGGCTTTGACAAAGATCTACAAATGACAGCCGGGACCAACGGCTTAATGTGCTTTCCGAGGCACGGAGGAAACTTAGTATGTTAAGATAATCCATCCACAGACCAACCATGGCAAGCTTAACCTTGAAGACTGGCCCTCAACCCAACATTATTGTGAAAAAGCTTGGCAGATGGATTTAATAGAGAAAAGAGTATATCAGTGGGATAAAGCCAGATTAGCAGCTTGGATTTTTCGATACATAAAAATTAATAAATTCTAGAATACACGTAATAATGTGTTATCTTTCTAATCTGCATTCTTGTCGAGTCAGTTGCTGTATCAAGGAGTGGCTTGGCACTGTTCGCGCGGGTTTTTATCATAATAATATATTTTTATCATCTAGATAAGAAAGATGCCAATAATCCACAGTAGTCAGCGTCGCGTTTTCCAAAATGAACGCCCTTCTCGTTCTCGGATCCTTATTAACTGTTATCTTTTATTTATTATATCTTATCTCTAAAAGAAAGTTCGGGTACTGGAAAAATAAAAATGTGCCTTACGTAAAACCACTGCCCCTTTTGGGCAACTACGGAAGATATATTTTGCAACAAGAGTATCCTGGTCAAGTAGTACAAAAACTTTGTCAAAAATTCATCGATCAACCTTACTTTGGAGCTTTCTACGGCACGGAGCCTGTCCTCGTAGTGCAGAGTCCTGAGATCATCAAGCGCGTGTTAACTAAAGACTTCTACTACGTCAATGGAAGAGAATCAACCGATTACTCAGAAAGTGAAGTTGTCACCCAAACTCTGTTCTTCAGTGGCGGCGACAAATGGAAAATAGTTCGACAAAACCTGACTCCACTCTTCTCTTCTTCAAAAATGAAGAACATGTACCATTTGGTAGAAAAATGTAGCTTCGTCTTCGAAGATATGCTCGACTATGAAATTGGCATGTCCAACGTAATTGAAATGAGGCAGATTTGCATGAGATACACCATGGACTGCATATGCTCCGCCGCTTTTGGAGTTGAGTCCAACACTATGGGACCAGAAGATAATAACCCTTTCAGATTCATGGGAAACGAAATATTCGAAGCCTCAAAGACCCGTGGTTTCAAACTCATCTTCAGGGCTGTATGGCCTGCCATTTTCTACCGGCTTGGACTTCAAATTTTCCCTCCAACTATTGACCAATTTTTCTCAAAGTTGCTGAAAGGTGTCTTCGAAAGCCGAGGCTACAAACCATCTGCGAGGAACGACTTTGTGGACCTCGTCTTAAATTTAAAGAATGAGGACTATATAACTGGTGACAGCATAAGCAACGCAAAGACTGGCGGTGACAAGAAGATTAAATTGAAAGTGGATGATGATTTATTGGTGGCGCAGTGCATCCAGTTCTTCGGAGCGGGTTTCGAGACATCGGCGTCTACCATGGGCTTCACTTTGTATGAGCTGGCAAAGAACCAGGAGGCACAGAAACTAGCTGCCAAGGAAGTGGACGAGTTCCTGAACCGTCGCGGAAACAAACTGAACTACGAGTGTGTTTATGAGCTGCCTTACTTAGAAGCCTGCATGTATGAGACTCTCCGCAAGTACCCAGTGATAGGGATCCTTACCCGTGAGGTCATGGATGACTACGTTCTTCCTACAGGCCTGAAATTAGACGTGGGTGTCCGCATCCATGTCCCAATTTACCACATGCACTATAACTCTTTATACTTCCCGGAACCACAGAAGTACAAGCCAGAAAGGTTCTTACCGGAGAATAAAGACGATGTTGAACCTTATACATTCTTTCCATTCGGATCTGGTCCCAGGCTGTGTATTGGTAATTATGATTTCATCTACACCTAACTATTTTCTATGTTTTGCCTAGATTCTTAAAACTTCCCTCTGAGTACTTATTATTTAGAGGACCATAGCTCGTACAAAACTGTGGCCTTCGACAAAATAATGAGTTGTCAATGATTAAGTAGCCATTTTTTGGCATATTTATGTTTCATTTGCTAAATGTGTGTGTTTTTGTTGTTTTCAGGAATGCGTTTCGCAAAGATGCAGGTAATGTCAGGTCTCATCACCGTCCTGAAGAAGTACAGAGTTGAACTGGCTGATGGAATGCCGGAGACCCTTACGCTAGACCCAAGAACACTGCTGACGCAACCTAAGGACCAGGGCATCATGCTGAAGATGATCAAACGTGAAGGTTGGGAAGGAAGAAAATTCGTTCGAACGGGAAACTAGCATCGAAGCCAGGAATACGGAGTCTTTACAAAATATACTTTCTATTAAACATAATCTGAGAAAATTAAATATTATTTATAATTTAAAAACTAATTTGAAAGAGAAAAATAATCAAATAATTATTGTGTCACAGAACCAACATTAGATTTGGCTGTCTATAAACAAAATGCGAACTCGAAAATTTATATTATGTCAAGGAAACAACAAAAGCCAAATAAAAGAGAGAGTGAGTGCGAGTCGGATTCGTTCAGTACCGTGATTTTTTTTTTTTTGTTATAGTTGCAATAGAAATACACAATCTGTGCAATTTTCAACTGTCTACCTATTACGGTTCTTGAGATACAGCCCCCTGACAGACAGACGGACGGATAGACGGACAGCGGAGGCTTCGTTATAGGGTTCTGTTGTTTACCCTTTGGGTACGGAACCCTATAAAAGTAAACTTCGACATAATTATTGACAGATGTGTTGCTGGGGAGTTTGTTAAGCCTTCAACCTTCTTATTCCCAGCTAAAACATTAGGAAGTGTAAACGGGCGAGCGTTTCGGGGGACTGTCTTTTGTAAAATTTGACGTACAAAAGTGTTGGATCTCATAAATGACTTGTGACGCATATTGTACCAACATAAAACAATTAAATAGTAATGTTTTCCACCTACACTTGTCTTCAATATCAGTGGATGATGTTTGCAATAACTACATAATAATATGTAGGTATACCTATATAACTAGCTGACCCGCGCAACTTCGTCTGCGTCACATTTTCCGCTCCTAAACAATATTACAACAAAAAATTGAGATGTAAGCTATCCTATCTTTCAAGTTTGATCAAACTGCACACGGTGTGCAAATTTGATTAATATCGGTTAAGTAGTTTAGGAGTCCATCGCGGACAAACAACGTGACACGTGATTTATATATATTAAGAAGATGTACAGTTTCTTAAGAGGCGATTAACTTGTGTTTGTGATTGTCATTTGTTTTTCTATTAACAATAAATGTACCTAGAAGTACCTATTGTTTGTTTTTCGTATTTATAGGTTTGTATTATTTTATCATCGTTGTACTTAGAGACCGTGTACGATCAACAAAGCTCCCAAGTAGCATTTTGTTCTCTTTAGTACTAGTAACTTTATGTTTAGATTAAGCACTGTTATTGTAAAAATCAAGGTTGAATAGGTTACTTCTAGGTAAGCGTGCTTCATCTTGACCACGTCATCGCTTACAATAAACTAGCTGACCCGTTTTTCATTACTGCTCCACTCCTATTGGTCTTAGCGTGATAATATATAGCCTAGCCTATAGCCTTCCTCGATAAATGGGCTATCTAACAATGAAAGAATTTTTCAAATCGGACCAGTAGTTCCTGAGATTAGCGTGTTCAACCAAACAAACAAACTCTTCTGCATTATAATATTAAGTATAGATATAACATTAGGTATATCTCAAAGAGAAGACATGTATACTTATCGGTACACACAACATGGTATAAATGGTAATAGGAGTGTCTAGTTGGCAGGGAGAGTAGGTAGCAATGTCTTGTTTGTTATTGCAAAATTAAATGATGATAAGATATATTTTTAGTAGATAAAAATGACTTATATAATACGAGCTGACCCGCGCAACTTCGTCTGCGTCACATTTTCCATTACTGCTCCGCTCCTATTTTTATCAGCGTGATGATAGCCTATAACCTTCCTCGATAAATGGGTTAACTAACACTAAAATAATTTTTCAAATCGGACCAGTAGTTCCTAAGATTAGCGCGTTCAACCAAACAAACAAACAAACTCTTCTGCTTTATAGTATTATATTATAGTATATAGTATAGATTATTATCGATACAGATGTTGTGGCCGCTATGCTCAACTAAAATTATTAATTATCGCAAGCGCAAGGAACGAGTGGATATTATCAGCCTGCCCTTGCTTTTGGGGTCGTCGAAACATTTTATTTTATCCATTATGATTTTTTTGTCGCGTTATTATTTAACGTTTTCAAATCTAATGTAACTAATATTAATTATTATAAACTAGTTGTCCCCCGCGGCTTCACTCCCGTCAATTTTTTTGTACGCTAAAGCTGGTAGTTCATATACCTACCTTTTGTTTGTTAGTCCTTCTCTTTTTAGTAAATTTCCAGATTTTTACTTGCTACTTTTCTTGCCATTTCTTCATTTGTAGGCACTTTTTTTTCCTTTTGATCGACACGCGTTTGACCACTATCTCACCTGATGGTAAGCGATGATGCGTTCGAAGATGGAACACGCTTGTCTAGAAGTAACCTATTCACTCTTGACTTAAAGACTCCCAGATTGTAGCTATCAGGAAACATAGACTCGGGCAGGAAATTCCACTCCTTTGCTGTACGCACTATGAATGTGTTCCCAAAACGTTTTGTGCGTGTGGGTGGGATGTCCGCCATGTACCGGTGTATGTGTATGTACATACATAAGATAAAATTTACATTCCACGATAATCGTCTCCTTCGAAATCGATCAGAAATATGTCAAAATGCAAAATTGATCGATCGATCTCATGATATACGTATCCTTATCAGTTTTCATAAAAATATTCATATCAAATTATCCAATGATAAAAACTAGACCAAACAAGAGATTATATACTATTTTATAGCATCAAATTGTTAGCCAAAGCACTGTCTCTCAAGATACAGGTAATAGGCTTGTGTCCTGAAAAAATCTAATTAGTCCGTCAGTTAGATTATCAAAAAATATTTGACCCGTATTTTTTCTTTTGTTACGGGGACCAAAATTGACGAAGTTACGACGCTTTTAAAATTCTCAATACGTCACGCCCTGCCATAATTTTTAGCGAATCGTGACGTCACGAGCCCCTACTCCCGATTTTTGATGCGTTTTATCTTTGTCAATATTCATTGATTAACAAAAACAAAAAATACGTGTCCATTATTTTTCAATACTCTAACTGACGGACTATTTAGTTTTGCAATTTGTAGATGATGGAAACTAGCCTATTACCTAGTTTGAAAGGCAGGGTTTTCCATATAGTGTACAGACAACAGTATTTTTAGATTAATTATGAATTTGTTACTACCAAAGCTTATTTAAAGTGTCTGTATCTAAAACATATTAATCTGTATTTTTGTGAAATAAAGATTTATTTATGATTTAGGTATTCCATTTTTATTAAAATGACTCCGTCCAAGTAATTTGTCTAGCACGAAAAAAAACGTCATTTACATACCCAGTTATTTGATACCTAAATAAAAAAATAAATGTTTATTCTATAAACATAGCCAATTTGAAATCTTAAAATAACTCGTGAGTGACATTCAAGTTCACGTGACTCGTGCATGTTTTTGCGATGCTCGAGTAGTTTCGGAGTTGGTGCCTTATAGAGCAACATAGATGTATAGAATAAACGTTTATTGCACACAAAATTGCATTGCAAAAGGTGCAGAAGGTTAACTTATGAGTATACATAATGAAAAAAAACACACGCAGACCCGCTTCTGCTCGAAGAAGAAGGCGTCGAGGATGACGTCTAAGGATGACTGCCCATTTCAGCGGAGAGGGGTGGACAGAGAGATTTTAACCAACGGAATTGCATAAAATATTCGCTCCGCTTCAGAGGACAGGGATTTGCGAACTAGTTTAATAAGTTCAAAACCGGGAAGTAGAGTTAGGTAGCGGAGCGAAGCAGCAGTGCGGGAAGCAAAACGGGAAGCTGAGCCGGAAAACGGAGCCATGAAGCGGAGTGATTAAGCAGAGCGATGAAGCGGAGCGATGAAGCGGAGCAATGAAGCGGAGCGATGAAGCCGAGCGATGAAGCAAAGCAATGAAGCGGAGCAATGAAGCGGGGCGATGAAGCGGAGCGATGAAGCGGCATAATGAAGCGGAGCGACGAAGCGGAGCGATGAAGCGGAGCGATTAAGCGGAGCGATGAAGCCGAGCGATGAAGCGAAGCGATGAAGCGGAGCAATAAAGTGGGGAGATGAAGCGGAGCGATGAAACGGCATAATAAAGCGGAGCGATGAAGCCGAGCGATGAAGCGAAGCGATGAAGCGGAGCAATGAAGCGGGGCGATGAAGCGGAGTGATGAAGCGGCATAATAATGCGTCGAGGATGACGTCTAAGGATGACTGCCCATTTCAGCGGAGAGGGGTGGACAGAGAGATTTTAACCAACGGAATTGCATAAAATATTCGCTCCGCTTCAGAGGACAGGGATTTGCGAACTAGTTTAATAAGTTCAAAACCGGGAAGTAGAGTTAGGTAGCGGAGCGAAGCAGCAGTGCGGGAAGCAAAACGGGAAGCTGAGCCGGAAAACGGAGCCATGAAGCGGAGTGATTAAGCAGAGCGATGAAGCGGAGCGATGAAGCGGAGCGATGAAGCAGAGCGATGAAGCGGAGCGATGAAGCGGCATAATGAAGCGGAGTAATGAAGCGGGGCGATGAAGCGGAGCGATGAAGCGGAGCGATGAAGCAGAGCGATGAAGCGGAGCGATGAAGCGGAGCGATGAAGCGGAGCGATGAAGCGGCATAATGAAGCGGAGCGATGAAGCGACGTAATGAAGCGGAGCGATGAATTGGAGTAATGAAGCGGAGCGATTAAGCGGAGCGACCGACCCCGGAGCATAGAATAAACTCAGCTCCGCACTACTTTGCATCTCATCATTGAACAGATACCGCAACACCACTCCGCTGCCTCACTCCGCGTCAATGGACAGACTGCATTTCAGTCTGCATTTCTGCTCCACATCCGGTGGCAAAGCGATCTCGTGCTGCCGTGCAGGACCTGCAGGTAGCTACTAAGACATTTTCACCGTACTGCAAAAACAAAAAAACACTTTAAATTGATAAATTAATGCCCTATATATGCTTTAACCTTTTCGTGTTTTTGCTGTTAGTGATCTTTGAGTTTGGGAAGGGCTGCGTACTTCAGAAAGTGTAACGGATTCCGGGAAAGAATGGTAGAAAGAAACGAGCTGGACTGAACCTAAATGTGTGCGTTCTCTTGTTTTCATCGGCTTTAGACAAGTGACGAGTTGTTAGTGGCAGTGTGGCGAACGCGATTCTCAAAACTTCAAAAATGTATGGAGAGACAACTGCTGTCGAAATATTACGTGATCAACCCCTTATATTTTGATAGTCGCATTCGCTAATAGTATGTCCCTTGTCTTAAGGCCTCATGAGTTGCATAGAGTTCGCCTTCTGTTCCTCTCTATGTTGTGCCTCCACCACGAGTTATTCTGGCGAGGTCGCGGTTCGAACCTCCTTGACTAAATATGGTAAGGTCACGAAGTTCGCCAGGGTGCTATCACCTGCCACTTGGACGTGCAGAAGCGTGGGCTGCCGTGACTGGAATCCTAATACAAAATCTTTAATTTCAAATAGACCAGTTACAGGCACTTTTGAATAGTCAAGGTCTGTCAGTCAAATAGATGAAGCTAATCCTGCCGCGCTAGCGACAAGAGCAGCAGGTTGATCTCCAACATAACACACCCACCGACCCCGCCTCCAGCGCGGCAGTTGCACGTTCCAAAGAGTAGATCCTGTGGAGAAGAACGTGCAAGAAACTCCAAGGACACTCTTTGAAGAGAAAAAAGAATGAGTCTACACAATGCAAAGATAGTCTTACAATCTTCAGCAGGTCCAACAACGTTTTCACATGTTCATCAAAGTTAGGGCACTTTAGTCGCTGTGGAGCGGACCAGCATTGAGACAAGCATTTTTATCATCAATGTATTCCCCTAGTTTATTATATGCTTGTTTGCATACTGTGCGTTTTATACAATTTTTAAATTTCTTTTCATTCAGTTCTAATAAATGTGTGCCCCAAGTTATAAAATGTAGTAAATTTGGCATTCAAATGTAAAAAAAATACAAAACGTTGCACTTAGCACGTTTGTCTTCTAGACCATCGATATATTGACGACACGGTTGGCGCAGTGGTTGAGCGATTGACTGCTGCGCAGCATGTCGCGGGTTCGATTCCCGCACGGAACAAATATTTGTACGACCTACAAGTATTTGTCCCGAGTCTGGGTGTTTTTCTATCTATAATATGTATGTATTTACAAAAAAAAATGTATATAAGTAGTTTATCAGCCATCTCGTTACCATATCACAAGCATTAGGTTGCTTAGCTTGGGACTATATGGCGTTGTGTGAAATGTCCAAGGATATTATTATTATTATTTTTTATTTTTTTTACTTTCTCGGGCCCCTGGAGACCCGGTCCTTTGGTAGGCGTACGAGGGGCCGAAACCAACTCGCAGAGGCCCCGTTAGACATTTCAAATGGAATTTATTATTATTATTATTATTCAACAACTACGACAACGTACGTACTACGTCATTCTGTCAACTACTACGTTAAGAGAAAAACACCTGTCTATGCTTGCTTTCTTGATCTATCGAAGGCCTTTGATTTAGTGGATTACAGCAGGCTCTGGGCCAAGCTTGGTGAGGTAGGGGCTCCCACCGAACTCATCAACATCTTGCGTTACTGGTACAATAACCAGAAGAACTTCGTCAAGTGGGGGAATGTTTTGTCGGATGAGTATGCACTGGAGTGTGGTGTGAGGCAGGGAGGCCTGTCCTCTCCAAGACTATTTAACCTGTACGTCAACTGATCGATGTGCTAGTAACAGCCATGTCGGTTGTCATATAGATGATGTCTGTGTTAATAACATCAGCTACGCGGACGACATGGTGTTGCTGAGCCCATCGCTCAGTGGTTTAAGAAAACTGCTCGATATTTGTGAGTCATATGCTGTGGAGCACGGTTTGAGGTACAACGAGAGGAAGAGTGTGTGTATGGTCATTAGAGGTAAAAATAAACAACCGGAGCATATACCACCTGTCAATCTGAACGGTGTGCCCCTGGATCGGGTTTCGCAGTTTAAGTACTTGGGACACATTGTGACGGAAACCCTGCAAGACGATGCAGATATCGAGCGGGAACGAAGAGCGTTGTCGGTGCGTGCTAACATGTTGGTCTATAGATTTGCAAGGTGTACAGTAGACGTAAAAGTGATGCTATTCAGAGCCTACTGTCAAAACTTTTATACCAGCGCTTTATGGTTCAACTACACGCCGCGGGCCTAAAACGCTCTTCGCATACAATATAATAACGCCTTCAGGATGCTGGTGAGGCTCTGCAGCGCGTCGGGCATGTTTGCTGACGCAAAAGTCGATGACTTTTATGCCGTTATGCGTATGAGAACAGCTTCTCTGATGCGCCGGATTCGGGGGAGCGCCAACGGAATCCTGAAAATGATTTCTGAGAGGCCAGAGTCTGAAGTGCTGGGGAGATTTATTCAGCTTCATGTGACGAGATGACAATGGATGTATGTACGCCAATGATTATTTTATTTGTTGACATAGGTTATTTTAATGTATTTTTTTTTTGTTTAATTATTTTTTGACATGGTTATTTTGGACATAGCGATTTTTATAATTTTGAATTTAATTTTTATGATTGATTTAAATTGTTTCTTTTTGATTTTTAATATTGACTAATATAGTTTTTAAGCCCTTTGTTACTAACAATTATGGACATTCTTAGTCTGAAATAAATAAATAATAAAATAATAAATAAAATAAATATAAAATACTAGCTGACCCGTGCCCACTCCGTTGGGCGGTAAACATTTTAACTTGTGATGAAATTATGAGTGTGGTTCGTTTAGTACTGACTGCTATGATTTATTTCCTGACGGCCAAAAGGAGGGTTTTGTTTTTATTGCATAACTAGCTGACCTGTGCCCACTTCGTTGGGCGGTAAACATTTATGAGTGTGGTTCGGTTAGTACTGACTGCTACGATTTATTTCCTGACGGCCAAAAGGAGGGTTTTGTTTTTATTGCATACTAATAAATGTATGTAGCTAGGCTAGCGAGCCGCTGCGAGCGCTCAGCGTTAGACTCCCTGTCCCTAGTTGCAGAGACCTGCTGCTTTAAATCACTGAGACGCTGTGCACGTTCAGCGCTAGATTCCTGAGCACGGACCTGCGATGTTCTCCTGCTTTGGTTAGGAAGCCGCTGTGAACGCTCGGAGCTAGATTTCCCAGCGCGTGCTTGCGAAATATTTTCTCTATTCCTCGAGAGGCTCTTCCGTACGGCGTACTCGTGCTGCTCTTGTCTCATGTCTGGGATGTCTGACGGGAAAGTTGTGATATCCTTTTAGGCATGATAAACAATCGCTGAAACTGTCCGATATCCCAAAAACAGAAATATCACAGCTTTGAACTCGAAGAATGAGAACGAAGTAATATTGTAATTGTGTTTTGAGAAACCGAGCAACCAAAACAATTTTAAAGACCAACAACATTCAACCAACTACGTACAACTCACCTACCAAACGACAAAAGTTAAATAATAACTGGAGAGGGTCATTAATCCGCGGAAAATCTTAACACCACGATTCAGAAAAATGACATAATTGCACAACGCCGTCTATGGGTAAATGGATAAAACGTCCGTACAAAGCATGTTCTAATGCGGTTCGTGAATGGACGGCGCGGGCGGCGTTTTGCGATTTGGTAATTTTATATTTTCTTCGAAACTATTCAACCAATTGACATACTGTTTCGGGCAAATCGTATCTCTATGATGTTCTTGTGATCATAATAACATTTTTTTCGATAAGGTTTAATATTTTGTTGTTTAAAAAATCGTCCAAAGATAAGTACGTAGAAAAATACTTTTTTTAACACATAAAAGCTACTATATCTGCTAAAATATAAAAGATATAAATATGGTGCCAAGGACTTTTTTGTAGAACTATTCTAGGCGGACCAGGTTGCCATACATTGATTTCAATTATATACAACTGTTAAGGCAGCGCACGCAAATAACTCTGTTGTAAGAGCTATTTTTTTCCGCCTGGATAGACAAAAATTGAGATAGTTCGACTAATCATAATATCTTTATAATTTAGCCTATAGCACTCACGAATAATGTAGCTTTCTACCAGTGAAACAATTTTTCAAATCGATCCAGTAGTTCCTGAAATTACCCCCTACATACAAACTTACAAACAAATGTTACCACTTTATTAGTATAGATAGATAAGATATAGACTAGCTGACCCATGCAACTTCGTCTGCGTCACATATTCCATTAATGCTCGGCTTCTTTTAGTCTTAGCGTAATGATATGTAGCCAATATCCTTCCTCGATACATGGACTATCTAAAACTGAAAGAATTTTTCAAATCGGACCAGTAGTTCCTGAGATTAGATTTACTAACTAAAAATTGTTGAGCAGGGGGGCTTTTTAAGGATGGGAAATTATCAAATGACTCTTTCCACCATGAGCGAAGCGGAAGGGATGGTCAGACTCTTACTGAATAAAACCCATCCGTGTTCCTTCGTATCCCTTTGCATTCCAGGGGGTTTATTTTTCCTGCCGGAGTTGCGGGACTATTCGAAAGAGATACCGCGGCTCCGGAACACAAAGGGCAAAGAAGGAACATGGATGGGTTTTAGTCAGTAAAAGTCTGACACTCCCTTCCGCTCCGTCCAGAGCGGAAGAAGTCATTTGATGATTTGCCATCCCAAAAAAGGGGGTTTATTCTTTAAGTCCAAAGCCCATAGTTTTAGCCTTGGCTACGGGCGTTTTCTATTCCGTATCGCAAATTGACTTATGAATAGTCCCGAACCCGAACTAATAATGACACGATTTTTGAGTCTGGAACTATCAAATCGTGTTGTCATTAATTCTTATTGGTTAGTTGATACGGAGCAGAAAACGGCGTCCTTTGCCTAATTACCGTAACCTTTTTTTTATTTTTCACTGATTTTACTTAAACATATTAAAATATGAAACAAATCAAAGATACGAATTCAATTATTAATGAGGCATGGTGGTTTTCTAGTTCAATAACTAGAAAACTAATATTTAAATAAATATTATAAAAACAAAAAAGTTTACGGTAATTAGGCAAAGAACGCCGAATTGGAGAATGACCGAGGAAAGGTTGGGCAAAAGTTTTTCCGTGACAGCCCGTAGGTTGATAATGATGATACCTCCAATAGCACGTCCTGAGCCTGATTTCTCTCCAGTCGTGCCAGGGTATCGCGTTCTACCCCTTCCGCCTATTTCAGAGTCAGAGAAGAGAGATAGAACCTTTGCTTTCGCACAAACTTGTGACCAGCATTGAGTTTCTGCTGTGATTTGCCGCCATGACTGCAATGCAACTTACTTTGGGCGCATAGAATTTTAGATAAACACGATAACGTACAGTGAGATAATAAAATTGATGACATCGACGAAGTTTATCATAAGATTATAATATTAATGTATGGTAGATACCAGATAAACTTGCAATAAAGTACCTATATTGACCTTTACCTTATATCCCTTCGTAGATACCCGAACAAAACAAAGAAAGCTACACTACCTCGAAACTCATACAAGAATGCCACAATGCACTCGAACACGTCACGGTGGCCAACCGCAACACCGTGACGCTGCAGTGGATAAAGGGACACAGCGGATCACTGGGAAATGACGCGGCCGATGAACTGGCCAGGAGGGGATCTGGTGCCGTGGCTGTTAGCCCGAACCCATAGTACCACTCCCCTTCGTCCAACTGCGCACATGGCTGCGTGAACACACCCACAAACAAGCGGAACGCTGGTGGGCCTTGGCACCACGCTGCAGGCAGTCCAAGGAAGCCATGGCAAACCTGGAACGAAAACTAACCAGGCGCCTTCTGCGACTGGATAGGCGGAGCCTGCGAATGGTGACGGGGACCATCACCGGTCACTGCTCATTAAATAAACACTTGCACACGATAGGCATAACGGACAGCCCTCTATGCAGAGCATGCATGGAGGGGGAAGAAACGGTACCGCACGTACTCCTTGATTGTGAGGGCGTCGCCGAAATACGGAAGCAAACTATAGGGTCACCAAACTTGCTCACAGATATCCTGAACACGCCGAGAAAACTTATCTGTTTCTGTAGGGAGGTTGGATGGTTGGAGTGACGGCCGCCATGGCTCACGTACAATGGTCCAACGTCAGGACTAAGTGCGGAAACCAAAACCCTCTAATAGAATAGAATACCCGAACAATAAATAATTATGATCCGTTATTAATTACTTGAGAACTTAAAGGATATACGATAGAACATTATATTATTTTATTTATTGCGTACCGTAATGTAAACAGTTGGTAGAAAAATAATTATATTAGTCACAATTATGGACCCTGTCGGGCAGAGCATAGATCAAGTAGGAGAGAGGAGGAAGAACACACAAAGTTTAATGTGAAATTTTAATAATTAGTTAAGGCCGTACCCTGACCAAAATGTCAGGAACCTGACCAACCTGTCATAGGAATTGGAGGGAATGTACTTAATCTCTTAAAATCTTATCTCAGTAATCGTAAGCAGCATACAGAGATCACTAAAATATGCCTGGAAACTAAGAGAGAGAAAAAATATCTATCTAAAGTTAGAATTATCAAGAATGGTGTGCCACAGGGCAGTGTGCTAGGTCCTTTATTGTTTCTACTGTATATTAATGACTTGCCACTACACATTGAACATCCTATGGTTCTGTTCGCTGATGATAGCACTGTTTTGATTAAATGCCTTGACAAAAATTCATATGAAGAGAACATAAATAATACATTAACAGATATAATACACTGGCTAGACCATAATAATTTAATAATTAATATTCCAAAAACAAATGTTATGCATTTTTATCAACGGATTCCTCCAGAAATCTTACATCTTTTTCATAATGGTCAAAAAGTTGATGAAGTAACTGTTGCTAAATTCCTAGGTTTAATGATAGATAGCCAACTAACGTGGAAGCCACAAGCAGAAAAAGTGTGCAAAAAACTAAGTGTTTCTGCATATGTTCATTTTAACCTGTCTAAAAAAGTGAGCATGGCCACGAGATTGGTTGCATACCATGGGTTAGTTGCATCGATTTTGAGATTCGGTATAATATTTTGGGGAAATTGTAGCCTGAGAGAACAGGTGTTTAAGGCTCAGAAACGGTGTTTAAGAGCAATGTGTAATTTAACAGTAACAGATAGCTGCGTGCCTATGTTTAAGTCCCTAAAATTACTTACATTCCCATCTCTTTATATTTTTGAAATTGCTGTTTTCGTCAAGTCCAATATGCATCTTTTTAATAAAGCATCTGATAATAGAAATAGGCCAATACGAAAACAATATAAAAACATGCTGCATGTGAGAAGTTATGACACCGCCTTATTAAAGAAAAGTGCTTTATGTATGGGCCCAAACATATTTAATAAATTACCTGATGAAATAAAAACACAGACAGTTCCAGTTTTCAAGAAGCAATTGACAGAGTTGTTGACTAATAAATGTTATTACTCGATAGGCGATTTTTTGAATGATAAATTTTAAATTAATATTGACATTCTCTATGTACCTTTCTATAATTTTAATTCAATTGGTTTCTGACATTATTTGTAATATTTTTTATTTGTGAATATAATTATTAATTTATTCTGACATTGTACTTGAATTTTGCTTGTATTATGACTGTACTGTAATAATATTGTTTAATTGAATTGATAAGTTTCATAAAACTGTTGCATGCCTTAGTTAAGGTAGAAAGTATATGGATCGCTTAATATTAAAAAAAAACATCTGTATATTGTACCTACTTTCTGTGCAAATAAACGATCTATTCTATTCTATTCTATTCTATTCAAATACCTTGAGCATTTTTTTCCTCAATAACGCGCAAGAGATACAATGGCGAATACGCTCAGAATGTTGAATAAAATCGTTATATAATCTAATTTTAGCCGTTTGAAGAAATATTTCTACCAAAATGTACATAATTATATTGCCTATCCAATAGTGTAAGTACAAAATCAAAATAATCGTAAATTTTCGAGAAGATGCGTGTTTTCAATAATTAATTGTCATTTCTGTAGTTACTTTGTGAGGAGATTAATTAAATATTATTTATACATATATTTAGCAACATTGTAAATAATTCTTCATTATTTTTATTCATCTATGTATATTTTTATTCATTACGTAATTAATAGTCAAGGTTCGTTATTTATTGGGCGACCCCATCATTGTCAATGAGTTTTTGTAGAGACAGATATATAGTTTTGAATTTAATTATAATTTGGATTTATTTAAGTACCAGCTGACCCGCGCAACTTCGTCTGCGTCACATTTTCCATTACTGCTCCGCTCCTATTTGTCTTAGCGTGATTATATATATATATGTACTATATATATATATATATACGTCTATAACCTTCCTCAATAAATGGGCTATCTAACACTGAAAGATTTTTTCAAATCGGACCAGTAGTTCCTGAGATTAGCGCGTTCAACCAAACAAACAAACTCTTCTGCTTTATAATATTAGTAGGTATAGATTGCTTATATACAAAATCTACGTTCAGTTAAGTATCCTGATCTCTCTCTCGAATTAAGAATATAATTATGAAGAGGGTACCTAATGCAGGGCACTGTATCATCTCTATCGGTTGAAATGCCGACCAGCCCAGGTACCTAATCTCCTGGTAGAAACTAATCTTGAATCAAAATCAACAAAACCAACTAAGTATCGAACGAATGGTGCTGAATCAAGTGGATTCTTAATTTCGTCCAGAACAGTCCAAAAAGAAACACATTTTCTCCGATTTTTAATGACAATATTGCTGATTGTAGACCACTGATTAATTTAGTTTGTTTTAAAATTTTATAATATCAAAAATGTTTTACTGGGTTCATAGAATCGATTTATTATAGAGGAGCTCGTGGCTAAATTGAAACAGCCGCACGGGCCGATCTTCAAGGCTAAACTATAACAGACGAACGCATCGATCTTCAAGGTTAAGCAACGCTTGCGAAGGTTGGTCTGTGGATGGGTGACCATCTTGACATAAGTCATAAGTCATAAGTCATAAGTCATAAGTCATAAGTCATTTATTCATTTGTTTTACATACCGAGTTTCCTTCGTGCCTCAGAAAGCACGTTAAGCCTTTGGTCCCGGCTGTCATTTGTAGATCTTTGGCAGTCGTTACGGATACCTAGTCAAAAGCCAGTAAAATCTGACTGAAATCTTACATTGAATGAGTTGTGGAGGTCTGGTAGGCAACCGCGCCACGTAAAATACCGGTATTCAGCTGAATCCAGTTTGTCTGGAAGCCGAGCCAATATAGTAAGGAAAAGGCTAGGTTGTTATAATGGTCACCCATTCACAGACCGACCTCGGCAAGCGTTGCTTAACCTTGAAAATCGACGTGTTCGGCTGATATAGTTTAGCCACATTGAAAGTAAAACAGTTTACTTAGGGATACAGGTAACTCTCCGGAGGAGACTCTCCTCTCCTCCCAGTAAATTGAAAAACAATATAGTCATTCAATCAAATCCATACTTCCATAGCTATTTACATCAATATTATACGACTTCAAGTTAAACTACATAAAACATGGGGCTGACCTTATGCTACTGCGGAGAATCTTAACACCGCGATTCAGAAAAACGCGTCATAAGTACAACGCCATCTATCGATCTACAACGTAACTGAACTGTCTTTATACTCATACCTACTCATAAGTTCAAACTTAGAAGCTTACACGTTACGATAAATAATGATAATATAATAAAATGTTCACTTTTTTTGCTACATTTTAAGTTTAATTAAAAAATAACTCAAACATACATTGTTTCGGGGTCGCTTCACACATTTCTTATTAAAAAAATTCTCAATAGATGGCATTGCAAGTATCTGAAGTCTCAATGAAAACAACCTATTTTAGCGCTCGATGAAGTTTCTTCGTAAACTTTAAAATTCGATATCTTTTGATTTTGTGGGTCGATTTTGATGAAATAAACACTAAATGTTGCTCCGATTATCACTTAATATTTCGAAGTACCTAAATTTTGAATCCAATCAGTGGTTTATGCGTGATGCTCCTCCAAACGCACAGACATACAGACGCACAGACATACAGACGCACAGACAAACAGAAAAGAATTTCAAAAACTGCTTTTTTGTGTTCTATGTCATTTTTCTGACATTTCTATGTATTTTTTATGCGAAAATATTCAATGTACAGACACGGCAACTCTACGATTTTATTATATGTATAGAAGATTTGCTTTTAAGGAAAAGCTTCAATTTGTTTACAAATATATTATCATTATTTATTTACATTCAGGACAGTCATAATTCTGTTTTTGATATAAATAAAAACAATAAATGCATGTGGGTGAATGACATTATTTTTTGTATTTGGCGTCTACAATATATATCAAATCAAAGTACATACTAGATAGAATTGGCTGACAACGAAAAGTCACATTGTACTTTCATTAGTGCTCCAACTACCTAGCCCCTGATAAATCCATAAATGATATTATAACCTTGATAGTAGCATATCGATAACACTGCTTTAATGATGATTGATAAGTTTTTAAACGTTACCGCATGATGAGAATCTTGACGTCGGAAAAGATAAAGATGTCAAATCTATTTTGAATTGACGCAGCGGTTGTTTACCAAAATATTTAATTGTATTATACACTTTACTAGCTTTTACCAGAGATTCGCGCACATAGGTACTGTTTTTTCCCGAAGGAATTTTGGGAAACCTACATGCCGAATTTTGGGAAACCTACATGCCGAATTTTGGGAAACCTACATGCCAAATTTAAGCTTTCTGCGACCAGTAGTATCGGCTGTGCGTTGTCTGTCAGTCACTCAAAAAACTCGCACTAAGACCGCTACTCAAATTATGTCCCCGAACTAAGCATATCTTTACAGATACGCATAGATGACAAAACAACCTTATTGAGCACCCTCCTGAAGGCTCTACCTACTCATCTATAGGACAATAGACACACGTGCCATTGTCGGCGTAGTACCAATAGATAAAGAGAATGGACTGAGCAGTACCGGACCGGATGAAAACCGGACTAGTGCGAGTGTGGCAGGCGCACCGAGGGCTCCCGTACAAACTTGTATAAAGACATTATGTGGATATTTTTTCTATTAAGGGAATTCTGTCTTGAATTTTTCCGGGTATATTGTGAAAGAAACTCATAACTCTGACAAAAAGGTAAGTAGGTAGGATAGAAGGACAACTTTTCAGTTTAAAAAGTGGTTCTCCGATATATACATGTTCCTTTTTACCATTTTGGTAGGGAATCCTAATTATACGACGTGCGAACGACGAAGTGATGTAGACAAGCCGTCAGGCGAAATTTATCGCACTGTTTCGTCTACACTTTTCAACAACACCAAAGAAAAAAAAAGTGAAAAAAAAAACGTTCAATATTTTTTGACGGATTACCCTACTGACGGCTGTCAGCACTGTAGAAAGGGGTAAAGTGACTGTGCTGCCAACACTGTGAACCAATACTACAGTACAGCAGTGCAATTCTTTAAACCTGTCGAAGTGAACACTTAGGCGAAGTGACCGTCAAGTGAGCTGTGAAACCATACAAACAAGATGGAATGACCACTCACTTGACCGTTCACTCCACCTATGTGATCACGGTGAGATGTCGACAGAATTGACCGGCAGTACAGTAAGGCACACAATAGCTTGTATCTCTCTTACACTTTGATTGTATTCACTTCCCAGCCGTACAGGGAGCGCTCAGTCCATCCCTCTATGACTAGGCTGTATGGACTATTTCCCCGAGAGTTGCCGGTTTCCTGGAGCGGTAACGGAAGCGGACGACAGGCTCTTTGATGCTATGTCTCGTGTGTCCCACTCCTAACAATGTTGAGTGTAGTGTGTATCCTATAGTCGAACGTTTAGCTGTTGTACCAAACAAAGAGTAACGATGCTTTGGGAACAGTTATAGTTTGTGAAAAGCTTAACAATAAAAAGTGTGTGGACAAGTCACCCCCTGCCATTTAAAAGCCGTGTAAGTATATTGTTAGTGGTCAGGCAGAAGCCAATAGTTCTTCTATAATAAACGATTATCAGTCCACTAAACCGCCCAAACCCATAGCGTTTCATCTTTTATTTCCATATTCTGTAATAGTCTTGCTCCAACCGGGGATTTCTTGGGAATACTTTCACAGTGCATACAGGGATAATCGCCGGTTGGTGCCCCATTACATTTGAAATGTCTAACGGGGCATCTGCGAGTTGGTTTCAGCCCCTCGTACGCCTACCAAAGGACCGGGTCTCCAGGGACCCGAGAAAGAAAACAAAAGGAATAATAGAAAAATAGTCAGTTTGCTGCTGCCACCATTTTTTATGATGAGAAGAAGCTTTTTTTAGGAACGCACAATGGTCCAACATCAGGCAGGACTAAGTGCGGAAACCAAAGCCAATAGGTAGCTATCTATTGGGGTTTATTATCTATGCAGTTACATAGATTGAAGATTTTTTAAAGTATCAGTAATCCATTGAACTGTACGTAAATTATTGAATAAACACAGACTTAACTTCTCAAACTAAATTCTTCAAGTACTAACAACTCTTTAAATTTTTAGAGCGCCTAATGATCACCCAATTTTCAGAGTCAGTCAAACGAAATTTGCTCTAAAAATTCAATCAGGCGCGCGGAGGCAAGTTCAAAGGTATCGCTTTCATTAGCATTTTGAACAAAAAGCCAGTAATTAAGCGGAAACAAGGAGATCGGGGAATACTTAGCATTTGTAAACAAACAATGTATTTAGTTTCCGGGGGTCTGGAGTAATTAATACCTAAGTGAGAAAAAAAGTATTGAAAGAATCTACATTGTTTCAATACTTTTATTAAAATTAAATCCACAGCCTTTTGTATCTACATACAAAAGGTTCTGGATTTAATTTTCACTGCACATATTCTTCTCCGATGTTTTAATATTTCTGCAATTTTTTATTTAGTTTTTTACTTGAAATGTCTTTGCTCTTGACTCTAGTCTAGGTCACAGCTGACAAAGTCTACGATAGAGCGAGCTTACCCAGAAGTAGCCTGTTCACTCTAACTTTGAAAAGATAAGGTTTGTAAGCATTCGGAAATACATACGAAGGCAAAGAGTTCCACTCCTTTGCCGGGCGCATTATGAAAGACGCTTGGAAGCGTTTAGTGTTTATTTTCTCATGTCAAGGCTATATACAAGGAGTACTGCTCCAGGAGTATGTAACTACTTTTTAACCGACTTCCCAAAAAGGAGGAGGTTATCAATTCGGTTGTATGTTTTTTTTTTATGTTTGTTACCTCATAACTCCGACAATTATGAACCGATTTGAATTTTTTTTTGTTTTATCTGGGATATACTTGCAGATTGGTCCCATTTAAATCAAATAATCAAAATCGGTTACGAACTTTGAATTTTAAATCGAAATAGCTGGAATTTGACTATTTAGATGATTCTTTGATAATCGAAATTGCGTTTTTGCTTTTCTGCGATTTTGTAGTGGTGTTGTTAGGTGTGGGGCAGAAAAAAAGTGAAAAATAAAAAACTTTTTACAAAAAAATACAACCGACTTCTAAAAAAAACTTTTTTTGTATTTAGCCTTAATAAAATTCACACTTGCACAGATAAGTCATACATTTTCGGTATTAAACTTTGCCATTGGTACATACACGGTTTTTATAAAGTGATGAATAGTTAATTATACAACTCCAATATATTAGTAGGTATTTATTTTAAAAAAATCATTAAACATTTTTTTCTAACTTTGCCCCACACAATCATACAAACTCACATACACAAACAGACAGACCCGGAACAACTAACTGTAGGCCATACAAAAACTTGGCTCCGTGCGGGAATCGAAGCCGCGACACGCAGCACAGCAGTCAATTGCTCAACCTCTGCGCCAACCGTGGCCACATAACTATGTTCCCCTTTCAAATTGACTTCCAAAAACATATAGAAATAGGCACCTAATTAAATTACATACATCGTTAAGCAAACATTAACAAGATAACATTTTAACAACAAAATAATCTCCTAGAAATATCTGAAAGTGAAAACCCAAACAAGTAAAAGTTGGTAAACAAACACAGCAGGGTTGCCAACATTCGAAACTTAAACCAAACCCTCAAGTTGTAAAGTTTTGGAGGTCAACACAGTTTGATATTCACAATATTCACATACGCGAGTCTCTTTATCTCATGAAATACGAAACTTTTGACTTATTGAGGAAGTAAAAGAAGCCTTTACGATGTTTATAGCCAACCTTTAATAGATGTTTTATGAGAGCGTAGCGCGTAGTCAACTTACTACTTTTTGTGGTAAAGAAAACAGCGCCTGCGAGTTTTATAGAGCAAATTACGGTCGTGATCAAAGGAGCCTTTACAAATGTCGACACTCGACTCCAGTGTATGGTGTATGGTGAATGGCTCAACTGTCATTATATTTAGCTTGCTTTGACATTGTATGCAATAATCCCTTCAAATTGTATTTAGTATCAGATAATGTTGTCCTATGTTTGTCAATTGATTTTGATTTCATTACAATTTTTGAAAATATTTGTGGTATATATACTACTACTATGGAAACAGCAGAATATTTTGGACGTAAAATTGTAGTAACACCTTGTAACAACAATATTCTAACAAATAAACTTATTCTATTCTATTCTTCTTCTAAGTATTCTGTCTAAGCATAGAAGTCGGCAAAAAAAATCTGACTGGTGTATTTATATTACATAGCTTATGTGGAACTAAAGGTAGTTCCATAATAACATTCTGTGCTGAGATGAATGAAGAATACCTAGATTATGGAATGAAAACTCTTCATCTGAAAATGTCACTTTAACTATACAAAACATTTAATGATCAGCAGTGCTATTCTGTAACAACATTTTCGTGTCTCGACAGCGGAATCCGAGGTGAGTTTCAAATTCGTATAAATTTAAGACCTTATGATGTGTGAAATAAAGTTCACTTTGTAAGCTTAGTCACTCAGGTGAAGTCGATATCGAAATGGTTATTTACAGAATAGACTAGCTGAAAACGGGATGGCTATGGAGAAATCACTACATATTATAAAACAAAGTCCTCCGCCGCGTCTGTTTGCCTGTTCGCAATAAACTCAAAAACTTTTGCACCAATTTTCATGTTGTTTTCACCAATCGATAGAGTGGTTCTCGAGGAAGGTTTTAGTATATAATTTGTCAAGCGAGCGAAGCTGAATCAGCTAGTAAATTATAATAATGATTAATTAGAAGACCCAACTAAATACTGAGAGCCAGCTGTTGCATCATAAGCCCAAAACATCCCAACAATGTTTGAAAACCACAAAGCAGTCACACTTTTAAAAATAAAACTTGAATAGACTTATCTTCTAACATTTACATTTATTTTTACCTGGTTACCGACTATTCCAGTTTCAAGATAAATCTCGCTGCAAGCTGCTAACTTATATCTTGGAGTAGAAACACACCTGAACACTTTGAAGTTTTCTACTTTCATTGTCTACTTATACGTGGTGGAGATAAATATCTGTCGGGGCTGCGGGACTATAATTCGTTGATAGAATAGTTTTAAAACGATTTTCTGGATGGTAGGTGAAGACATCATTGACTTAGTAATATCATAAAACGTTAAAATTGTATGTCAGGAGGTGTAGGAGGTCATAAATGGAAACTGGACTGGAAATACTTGAAATGCGTGATTTATAAATTTATTTCAATGGTATAGCGGAGGTAGACGGTAAGTGCCCATAACAGTTATGGGTACCTGTAGGACAGGTCATGGGAAAAAGCTAATTAACTATAGTACATTACTGCAACGTCTAGCAAAAGAGGCATTGTTGGACGACGCGACGTGTAAATGTGGGCCGAGGCGTAGCCGAGGCACTCATACGTAAGTCCATCAATGCCTATTATAGTTGTGGCCAAGGCTTGTATAGTACTTTTCTCAAAAAATGCGCGGAAATTAAAATACAATTACTTTTCAAAATCAATGTCGAACAACCAACAACAATAGTAATTCCCGCGTAAAAGTGTTCATTTTGTGTAAATTTAAATAAAACCTTTCATAAGTTACTTCCTTGGTTGCCATGTTTCGCAATATAAGATCGTTCCATTTTTAAATTACACGGTAGATGTGAGTTTAGTATGTAATTTATTTGGCAGCAAAACACGTTAGATATGGATTTTCATACAACTTTTGCCGGCCGCTGCTCGGCCAGTACGGCAATTTTGATTTATCTCGAAGAAGGTTGTCAAAATAATGCTCACATTTCCAAGCATGTTTGAGTCAATCACACAAAGCTTTTGACTTTAGTAAAAAGGCACTAAAAGTTATTGAAATCTTCGTCAGAGACGCAAGATAAGAATATTTCAGTAAGTACGAGTCAAAAATGCTTGGGGTTATCTATATGTCCACCGATGGATGTCTTTCGTCTAGTATGGTCATGAAAATGATTGGTCTGCGTTTACATGTTTGTTTCTTCTAATATAATTATTTTATTCAATCCTTTTACCTAACTTACGTACGTTATATCTCAACAATTACCAAAGTTATCAAGGCATTCAACCCTTGTTTACTCGCCCGTGTAAAATGCGATTGATTTTAAAAGAGCCTTAAATGTCAGTAGGTATGTCATCCTTGTATGTGGGTCATTTGTACCGGAATTGGGTCACGACTCGCGCTCGTGTTGACCTGCATTGTCATTTTAAGTTCACGGTTATAATTTTGTGTGAGGTGTAAGAGAGTTTAGTTATGATGTTGTTTTTTTATAGCGCCTTGAGAAAATGTTGCTGTAAATGTTTTGTAGCAACATTGCTTGCGAAGGGGACATTGGGTTTGGTTTACTTATAAAAACTTTTTTACAAAAAAAACCGATTTAAAAAAAAACATAACAAAGTATAAAATAACATTAATTTCGGAAGTCGGTGTTAAAAAACGGAGATACAAAAACACTGACTCTTTTGTAAAAAAAAAATATTTTTCAATTTGTTTTACACAGAAATTAAAATACCCCTCGGCAAGCGCTGCTTAACCTAGAAGATAAACCTGTGCGTCAATTGTGTTGCATACGCAAAAATGCTCTTAAAATAAAATAAAAAACCTGCTGAGCCAAACTGAATAATAATTTTTTTAAGGGACTAAATGGCAAGTATGCCACATATAACTAACTAAACATCAAAGTAATCTGTGTACCTTCTGTGTACATTCATCATCCTCCATTTTTGGAAGTCGTTTAAAAAGTTGAGCAGTAGCTTTAGTGCAAGTTTTTAAACGTAGTAGATAATATATCTACAAAGAGGAGCAGATTTCTTTACAATGTTTTCATTTAGCGAATATAATAAGATTATTTTCCGTCTGATTCCATGTTGGAAAAACGATATTGGTACCCAGAAAAAAGTAAAATTTATGAAAATAAAATGTATTTAAACATGTAAAAAGATTACAGTTAAACTTGCCATAACACATGGATATGGTGTGTCTATATATTTCACAGCAATAACAGCTTACTTATAAGGGTCAACTCACACCGAAAGAGCGGCGAAGGGCAGCGAAGCGCGGCGACCCGCTCGGTAGAGAAGGAATTCGACGGAATTCCCGCGGCGCCGCGGGCATCCGCGCGACTCTTTCGAGTTTCACATGCGATAATAAGTATTATAATAATGAAAATAAAGTTAAAATTCATATGACACTGAAACTGCGCTCCGCTTCGCTGCGCTTCGACGTCTCTTGGTGTGATTTGAGCCTAGTCTGCAAGCCCATAGTTTCCAAATCTAGTATCACTGTAAATGCTTGAAGTTGCACAAGCGTGATATTGCTCTACGTAAAACAGTAGGCGTTAATCAAAACGATTACGTATCGCACATAGCCAGAGCTCTGAGGGCCAATTTTATTACATATAGATTTTTAATGATGAATGTTTTGAAACACCTACAGACATAAATTTAAAAAAATCTTACTATAAGCAGATAACTAATTCGAATGTTAGTGCCAGAAAACAATGCAACGCTCTCTAGGCATTTTTTTTTTCTTTTAAAAAAACGTTGCCCCACACTAGGAATTTCTTCTGTATCATGGGTGCGTTTACAAACGTACAAAGTACAACTTTTGCATTCGCATGTCAATCGCAAACTGTCAAAAAAGCCTTAATTTTTTGGATTGAGATGCGAATGCGATGTAATGTGAAAATAAGTTGGTACTCTGCACATAACCAGAGAAGCATAGCAAATTTACTGCATTCACAAGTCCAGCATTATCCATGCAGTCCGAGTGTTTATTAAAGACCCAAAATAAAGAATTGCGAACAATAAAAGGCCGTTGGCGTCAGCAAGCAGCGTTAATGAGAAACACGAAAACATCCGGAAAAATGTAGCGTGCCCCTGGTTTTAATTTAAAATGGGGTACTGAAACAGTTCATTTTAAAAAATATAAAATATATTAGCCATTATTTGAGAGGTTTATTTTTTCTCCGTGCAGGATACAAATAAATTAATTTATTATAGGAAATCTTTCAAAGTCATCGATGACGTTTGTGCTGTCCTTGTTTGTAATTTTGAGAGAGATGTTTTGAGTACTAAGTAGCTAAGTGAGTAGGGAAAGACCAAAACACCGGCCAAGTGTGGGTTGGACTCACACACGAAGGGTTCCGTATCTTTATTCGAAAACATCCCGTACTTTACTTGTAGCACATTCGTGTAAGAACTTGTTTCCCTTATTTTTAATATATTTATTAAACCTTTATGCACTTGTAAAACACTGTAAAAAGGCGGACTACTTTATTTACGTATTTCTTGAGATAGCGACAATATAGAATTATATGCTCTGTGAAAATTCCATTAAGGAAAAATATAGGCATTGAATTCGAAATGAACAAAATCCTTTATAACTTTATTTAAATTGATCGAAGGAGTTATAAAATTAGTTATGACGAAGCCTTTAATCAGCAATGGGCCACTTGCCATTTAAAGAAATATTACCAAAAGATTTCTAAATAAACAACCTAACAAACCAGATTTTATTTAATAAAGAAGAGGCTTAATTCCCCTAAAGGAAGGCTTCATAAAAAGTTTGTTTACTTGAAAATGTTCTCATCAAGATACCCTTCAAGTTGATTAGCGTTTTAAAGATAAACTCGACGAATCGAAGGTTTTTTACAGCGTTTTTTTTGTTTCGTAATTAAGTTTGGAGTTATAAACGTAAAAGTTTCTTGTTTTTTTTTTGTATTATTTTGGGATTCTTTTTACCAAACTGGTAAAGCCGAAAGAAAGGGTTATGCTTTTAGCTGTCTATCTATGTATGTATGTAAGTATGTTCCACTCTAGCGCCTAAACCACTGAACTGATTTTGATTAATGAGGTATCAATAGATTCGTAAAAACGTTGCGGGTGACACAGGCTACATATATTTTCATAATTCAAATAAAGAACAATAATTATTATAGATCGTTACTGCTAATAATAATGTGCCGGTGAGAGGATTGTCCTTGGGAATACTTTCACAGTGCATACAGGGATAATCGCCGGTTGGTGCCCCATTACATTTGAAATGTCTAACCGGGCCTATGCGAGTTGGTTTCAGCCCCTCGTACGCCTACCAAAGGACCAGGTCTCCAGGGATCCGAGAAAGAAAAAAAAAATATAAGAGAAAATTATGTGCTGGTGAAACTAACAGATGATATTCCGGCAGAGCACAAAACATGTGAATTCTATTCGCATGTCTCATAGATCTAGAGTTCCTGATACTTTTTGGAAATAGTCCTGGCGTTTTTACCGTAAAAAGTCCAATGAAGAAATAACAAGGGCGCCAATTGAATTTTTTTGCTTAAGGTTTTCTCAATTATTTTGTTTTGTTGTACAATAAAGCATAAATAAATAAATCATACTAAATAATGAAAATATGAGGATTTGAAATAAGATCTGCCAAGTTCACGCAGACAATCATTATGAGAATTCGATACTCATGTCAAAGAACTCTCGGGTTTTTCCTCTGTTGTTCTCAGTAGCGGTAGTAGTTTTGGGGGCCGAGTCACCCGCGTCCGTAGGAGAAATATCCTTCAGCAAATCCCTACACGTGGTCCCCGGGGTGGTGCTAAACAGGTGACACTAACCGCCTCCGTGGTTTAGTGGTTATACCACCTGATTCAGACCCAGAGGTCCCGTGTTCGATTCCCAGCGGAGGCAAATTTTTTGCTCGGTTTGGGTGGTGGTAGGACTTGTTCTAAGTCCGCCTGGCAAGCTACCACCATCATGTCTAAGTCTGTCGCCATAACAACTATGTTAACAGCATTAATGTGTTCCGGCAGTAAGAGGTATGATAGCCTGTTCCTCTGTGTAAGAGGATTCCGGGTGAAACTCGCTTCCATCTTCGGCCTAATCATCACTTTCCATCAGGTGAGATTTGGGCCTAGAGTTTCCCCGTTTTGTATAAAAAAAAGCCGTAGGTAAGTATAACCCAGATTCTGGGTTGTCTGTTGATAAAAAAACTTATAAAACAAGACTTAGCCAAACGTCGGTGTACCTCCTATAGGTAAATACGTTTGATACACCATCCAAAAAAATAAAAACAATATTGATTGTCGCCCAAGCTAGTAGGAATGCATACGTGCAAAGTACATACTCGTACTAACACTACTTTTTGCCATACAGTTTGTTATTGAGACTAAGTGAGGTCTGCGAGCTCTGAGTTATACTGGAAAAAGAAAATTTGACACCAGTAGATATGTATGTGTTACCCATGTTTTATTAATTTTGTTTGTAATAATACTTTGCATAATTTTGTATAAATGCAAGTTCTTCTAACGCAACAGACAGATGTGTTGCTGGGGAGTTTGTTGGCCACTTCTTCTCCACAGCTAAAACACTAGGAAGTGGTGACGGGCGGGCGTTTTTGGGGGACTGTCTTCTTGTAAACGTTGACGTTCAAAAAGTGCAAGCACTCAGCCTAATTTGAATAAATGACTTTTGATTTTGATTTTGCTTATTTCAATAAATAAATAATAATAATACCGGCCAAGTGCGAGGCGGACTCGCGCATGAAGGATTCCGTACCATCGTATTTTTATTGTTTGTTGTAGAAGCGACAAAAGAAATACACACTGAAAATTTCAACAGCCCGCTGACATACAGTCGGACGAATGAACGGACGGACGGACAGTGGAGGCTTGGTAATAGGGTTTGGCTGGTTACCTTGTGAGTACGGAACCCTAATAGTTAGGCACTCTAATTCTAAATTATTTAATTTGTAGATCGTTTAATCTGTCAGCGCCCGCAAATAGAGAGTCAGCACACAGACGGGCCCGAAAAGGCCTACGCCTGACTGAGTTGCGAGACTATTCGAAAGAGATACCGCGGCTCTGGAAAACAAAGGGCATTGAAGGAACATGGATGGGTTTTAGTCAGTAAAAGTCTGACACTCTCCCCCGTTCCGCCCAAAGCGGGAGAAGTAATTTGATGATTTCCCATCCCTAAAAAAAAAAGCGCCTGCAAATTAAAAGAACAACAGTAAGACAATACAACTTTCGCCCAATAAGGTCTTACGGGCGTTGACAGGCACTGTAAAGCTAGTCCAAAAAAAACCCTTATTAAACAAACCCACTTTTATCATTTTCACTTACAGCGTTAACGCCTCAGCTTATTGAAGAATCAAATAAAGGCTCATCGTGATTTACGCCCAGCTGAATGGAAGGTAAATGGACATAATTGTCGCGCCGGTGACGCCGGGTGCTCGTGGCTCAGTGGCCAGCCTTCCGAGCCACTGCGCCCGCCACTCTAGCCACTGCGGGGGCTATTTGCGTGTTTATAGGTTAGCTAAGCGATGCTCTATTACACTATTTAATTAAATGGTAGAGGTAATGGTTGGTAGAGCTGTTATTTTAGTGTTATAAATTAACTAAATGTAGGTACCTAATATGATGTTTGATTGTATATATTTAAGTGAAAGGGTTGGTAGTTTTGTTAATAATATATTTGAAGCTTGATTTTGGATGCGCAATTTCAATTTTCTTCGTTCCCTAACCCTACCCTTTTTTTTAGGATGGGAAATCATCAAATGACTCCTCCCGCTCTGGGTCAAGCAGGAGGGAGTGTCAGACTCCTACTGACTAAAACCCATCCGTGTTCCTCCTAATGCCCTTTGCGTTCCAGGGCACGCGGTGACTCTTTCGAACAAATTCCGCAACTCCATAACTCTACCCACATTGTCATTTGTAGGACAATGAAAATGCATTAATTTTTTTATTAATTATCTATACAGTTCATCTAAAAATATACAAAACTGTTATACTAATAGTGCAAATATAATCAAAATAATTCGAAAAACCAGCGAGATATAATTATTTTAAACAAATATATGTACCTCGAAAATATTATTTTCTATCGCAGGTGTGTAGGTGTCATGGACTTTCACGTCAAAGTCCATATTGGACTTCTCTTTCTAATTGTAATCTTTAAAGCTTTATAACTTCATCGCTGATGAAGGTATTTAAAAAAATATTTCTCGATTGTTTAATAGAGCTATACGTATTTCTTTTTGGAAATAAAAAAAAATCGCATGCATGTTCTCTATTGTTACAGATAGTTAAAGCAAATGGAGTGTCGAGTTTCACAGTAAATTGTTGGAGGAGGTCTTGTAGGCAGTCAAATCATGAAACTTTGTCCAACTGAAACGCAAAAATTTTAAGTGGTGATACTTCAACGACGTTTTCGTCCACGCAGAAATTGAAATAAACAAAAATTTTCATAAAATAAAAACTGAATTAAACTTTTACGGAACCAAATGGTAAGTATGACGCATCGAACTAAACAAGAATCACACAAATCAGACATAAAAATCAATACCCTTCGAATTGAGAACCTCCTCCTTTTGTGGAAGTCGGTTAAAAAGCTAGGTCAATCAATCTACCAAGCCTTTCCCAGCTATTTGAAAAATTTAAAACCAGAAAAACTCAGGGATAGAAAACGTATATTTATTTACACTTGATTTTACAAAAGATATCCGTTTTCAGTAATAAATACCTGTCATAACATACTTTCACATACCAACTAATACAAACCAAACCACAAAGTATCAGTATCGTATTACAAACTCAAAAGGTCGCAAGCAAAGCCGCGGGACGGAGTCAGTGGGCAATAAATCAAGAGCGGTAGGCTTAGAAGGGATCGTCAACTTTGTTTGGTAAAGTACTTACCAAAAGGGTCTTCTAACACATGCATACTTATGTATGTGCCTTAAACAGATGGTTCAAGAGTCCTTAACGACGTACGTATTTATATAGGTATAGAAGGTATATAATGACAGGTTTAATCATGTATTATTATTTGGGTTGAGTGAGGTTGATAAACTTTTTGTAAATATTGTTCGTTTTGTTTTGTTGTTTATTGGTTTGTGTTGTTATTGTTTGTTGCCACTGTTATATATATTATGTTGCTATGGTGTACAATAAAGAATTAAGTAATGTTTTATCATACAATGAGATGAGCTAGCTGGACCGCGCTACTTTGCTTCCATATTGCCACTCCTGTTGATCGTATCGTGATTTTTTTTTATTTGTGCTCATGATCGATGTAGCACGAGCTTACCCAGAAGGAGCCTGTTTACTCTTAACTTTATTTATTTATTTATTTATGGTTCACCCACAGCACATATATGGACATAAATACATTTAATCTTATGGTAATATTCTAATATATATGCCAATTACGGGCAAACACAACATTGACAAAAACACGCCAGATTATTTATACATTGCTACTAAGAGACACGATATAAAAATAAAAAAAAGACAATAACGTACAATACATCAAATAAATACAATAATACGGAAAACATAACAGTAGTAGACCAGGGAATACAGACACAATAGAAGTTAACTTTTTGGACAACTGACTTGATCAGGAGACTTAATTAGTGAATTCAGGTTGTCACACATCTTCGCTAGTGGGGAGTTGCGACCTATGTTGGTACGGGTAGAAGGGCGATGGAACAATCTGGATAACGTGGGATAACGTGGTATGTTGTGCGAAACACTCAAATAAATGCGCGATAGTAGTTCACTGCAGTCAATATGACCGTTGACTATAATTTGTAAAGGAACAAAAGGCTATGCATTGCTCTTCGTTGATACAGCGAAATTATATTGAAGAATGTCAGACGTTGTTGGTATGGGCACCTATGAGATATGCCAGGGGCCATAACAGCAAGGTGTTTGGTGAAAGCCCGCTGAATGCTCTCTAGACGCTGGGAATGTATAGCATAAAACGGATTCCAAACAACGCTGGCGTATTCCAACTTGCTGCGCACTAACGCATTATACAGAACGATTTTAGATTTTACAGATCTAAATCCTTGAGTATTCCTTTTTAGGAAACCTAGTAGCTGGGCAGACTTTTTAACACAACTATCTACATGTTGCCTAAAAGTTAATCCCTCATCCATTATCACTCCGAGATCCCGAATCTCACTGGCCCTAGTAAGAGTTACGTTATTGATTTTGTAAGATGTTACGCTAACTTTTTTCTTTCTAGAAAATTTTATATGAAAGCATTTTTTAGCGTTCAAGGTCATGCCGTTTTTATTGCACCAATCTACTACTTGATCTAAGTCATGTTGCATCGCCACAGCGTCGTTTGGTGACGTGATTGGCATGTAGATCTTAAGGTTTGAAGAGATTAGGATTGTTAAGAGTTCGGAAACACAGACGCAGGCAAAGCGCTTTGTGCGAATTGGTGGAATAGCAACTAGGTAGGAATGGTAAGTTGTAGTGCGTCTGGATGTTCGATAGTATATAACCTTCCTCAAAAATGGGCTAACCAACACTAAAATATTTTTTTAAAGTAAGTAGTAAATAAGTAGTTCCTGAGATAAGCGCGTTCAAACAAACAATGAAACAAACTTTTCAGTTTTTCGTTGAATAAAATCAAAAGTTCAGAAGTGAAATTAAAACGTTAACTTATTTATTTTTTTCATATGAATACAATAGACTAGTTCTATATTTGCACAGGAAGTAGGCACGAGTTCCAAATCTTAAGTTTATAATGATCAAACGGAGTAATAATAAAATGGAAAAGGGAATTAATTCTGATAAAATAGATAGATTTGCTTTGTTGTTGTTATATTGATATTTAACCATTCCATAGTGCAATTGTATATCCAACAGATCTCCTAGCGAGATTGGTAAGATGCGCTTCTCTCTTTCAAGGGTTACGGCGTAGTACTCATCGGACTACGGCGTAGCACGTATTGGGCTACGGCGTAGCACGTATTGGGCTACAGCGTAGCACGTATTGGGCTAAGGCGCAGTACGTAATGCTTTGGCGTCGGTGTTAAGCATATTGAAAAAGTGGCCAAGTGCGAGTCGGACTCGAGCACGAAGGGATCCGTACCATTATCGTATTATACGATTTATGACTTATTAAAAAAAAACTACTCACTAGATCTCGTACAAACCAATTTTCGCTGGTAGTTTACAAGGTAATATACATCATTTTTTTTTTTTTAGTTTTATCTTTCTCTTATTTTAAAAGTTACGGGGGGGACACACATTTTAACACTTTGGAAGTGTCTATCGCGCAAACTATTCAGTTTAGAAAAAAATGATCTTAAAAATCTCAATATCATTTTTAAAGACCTATCCATAGATACCCCACACGTATGGGTTTGATGAAAAAAAAAATGTTGAGTTTCAGTTCTAAGTATGGCGACCCCCAACATTTATTGTTTTTTTTCTATTTTCGTGTGAAAATCTTAATGCGGTTCACAGAATACATCTGCTTACCAAGTTTCAAGAGCAAAGTTCTTATAGTTTTGGAGAAAAGTGGCTGTGACATACGGACGGACAGACAGACAGACAGACAGACCGACAGATTTTTTGCCATTTGGCTACGGAACCCTAAAAATCAGGTGGATGAGATAATTGAGTGAAATTCTTAAAAAGTTTCTCGAAACCTAGAGAAAAGACCGGTTTTGCGTGACAAACAAAGGAGAATAACTTCAAAAAGTGTAACTTTCCTATTTATTAGTCATAAGTCATTTATTTCATAACAAAATACATTGTGTAGAAAACGAAACAGAAGCATCACGTGACAAACAACAAAACATGACTTTTAAAAAAAATCCAAAATACTTTAAAACAAATATAATAAATCATCACTTCCTACCCTTATCCCATGTTACTTGGGGTCGGCTCAACACGTTTTTTTCTTCCACTCTGCCCTATCAGACAAGTCAATCGGACAAGTGAGAGTCGGACTTGCACACGAAGCGTTCCGTACCATAAACTTTATTTTTATTACTAGCTGACCCACGCAACTTCGTCTGCGTCACATTTTCCATTAATGGTCGGCTCGTTTTAGTCTTAGCGTGATGATATATAGCCTATAGCCTTCCTCGATAAATGGGCTATCTAACACTGAATGAATTTTTCAAATCGGACCAGTAGTTCCTGAGATTAGCGAGTTCAACCAAACAAACAAACAAACAAACATACAAACAAACAAACTCTTCTGCTTTATAATATTAGTATAGATTTGTTGTAAAAGCGGCAATACACAATCTGTGAAAACAGACAGCTGTAATTTTCACAGATTGTGTAATGCCGCTTTTACGGTTTACCTATTACGGTTTTTGAGATACAGCCCGCTGATAAACGGACGGACAGACGGAAAGCGGAGGCTTAGCAATAGGGTTCCGTACTTCCGTTGGTTACCCTTTGGGTATGGAATCCAAATAAAAAATAAAGTCAAGGTGATAATAATTGAAATAAAGATGGATTACAAATAATCTATACATAATCTTATATATAAAAATTAATTGCTGTTCGTTAGTCATGCTAAAACTTGAGAACGGCTGGGCTGATTTCGGTAATTCTTTTTTTGTTTAGTTCGCCAGAATACAGGGAAGGTTTGAAAGCAAAAAAATGGGGAGGTAGGCTAGCCAGTTGAGCGAAGCCGCGAGGCACAGCTAGTATAAATAAAATTGCATATAAATAAAATTGGAGTGTCTGTTTGTAATATTGAAATAACCGTTTTTTACTACATGTATGTGAATATTTATATACGGTACATACACCAAAATAACATTTTTTTTCAATTTTTTCTGTCTGTCTGTCTGGCTGTTTGTTCCGGCTAATCTTTGAAATGGCTGGACCGATTTTTTTGAGACTTTTATTGATAGGTAGCTGATGTAATAAGGAGTAACTAAGGCTACGTTTATTTTAGAAAAAAAAATCTGAAAATTAAAGAATCGACTGTTAGGCGGAACGAAGTTCACCGGGTCAGCTAGTGTCACATAAAATAAAATTCAAACAAATATAAACAAAAATATTCAAACTAAACTTATAATAAAATCAAACATTCATCATTTCATAAATTAAGACATACATTAATTATCGTGTGTCATCTATGAACTCATCACTACATAAATATTATAAAACAAAGTCCTTCACCTCGTCCGTCTGTCTGTTCACGAAAACCCAAAAACTACTGCACCGATTTTCATGCTGTTTTCACCAATGGATAGAGTGGTTCTCGAGGAAGGTTTTAGTAAGTATATAATTTGTCAAGCACAATATAGAACTATTGTAATATACTAGCCCTTATGTACCCTGGCGGTTGGTTGTGTCGTGCTCACTCAAAGGTCTAGCTGATGGTAGGTTTTGCGTTGGATCATTTGGCTCCCTTCAAAATGTTTGAGCCAAAAATGGTGCTAGCGCATGCGTCATTTTCGTGAACGGGCGCCATCATTTGGGACTGGTCATTTCTCAGCTGCTATGGTTTATCTTCTATAATACAAAAATGAATCGCTGAATGTGTTGCTAAGCGCAAATCTTGAGAACAGCTGAACCGATTTCGCTAATTCTTTTTTTGTTGTGTTTGTTATTATCAGAAGGTTATTATGTAAAAAAATAACCATTCCCCCCCCCCAATTATCTCCGAAACACCAGAGCCTAAAATTTTGAAAAAAAAAAAAATGGAAATAACAGATCTTTACGTAGGCAATCTATAGAGATTACAGAAGTACCTATAAGCAGTCCCTAATGTTAAAATAACATGTTAAAAATTAAATTCGTTCGGAACCCGTTGCACGCGAGTCCGACTCACACTTGGCCAGTTTTTGAAGTATAGGAAATCATTAAATAAGTCCTTCCGCTCCGGTCAATCAGTCATTTGATGATTTCCCAAAATTCAGCATAAAGACGGTCCCCCAAAACGCCCACCCGACACCACTTCCTAGTGTTTTACCTGGGAAGCCTTAAAAAAAGTCCAGCAAGTCAAGTGTTCAGTGCACCTAGGTACCCGGCCACATTCCTATGGACACCCGGTACAACGTGTTTGAGGTCAGCGCAGTTTTGTGTTCCGCTCTCGAAAAGGAAGTAATTACAAACAAGAACTAGGCTGCTACACGATTTTATACTGCACAATATATGATTGCACAGATTTGTTAAATAAACTGTGTTAGGTTGTTGCGCAGACAAGCTCGTCTTGACGTACTGTCTACTATCTATCAATACCAGCCACGTATATTACTCCAACGCTGGTCTTCGAGTTCCTCTGCTAGCTTTTGGATTCATAGAATAATAGATTTGAGAGCATTGATATTTTTAACCTCTCGGCAATTAAACTCAGGAAATCTGTAGTTAATTCCTTATAAAACCTTTTTTAATATATATAATGGATTAATCACAACCCATTTTATGTATGTTCGTTCTGGATTTTATTATTAATCAATATTCATCCTTAGTTTAGTTAATTTTTCGCTTACTCAAATTCATACCGCTCAAGTTATTAAAACAGTATCTCATCATCAGTCGCTAAGTTTTTTTTTTTTTATTCGATCGTTTTATAATTCCCCTTATTTTATTGCAAGCCTTACATTAGAATACAACTTCTTCCATTCCTTATATTACTTGTGTCTCTCGTCCGTAGCATAAACAACAATTCAGTACTAAATGGATACCTATAATGTTGTTAGTAGTATAACACGTTTTTTTTTATTGTAAATCAATGTATTATGTTTAAATTTTTACTGTACAACAGTGTTTAGCCCGAAGTAAAATAAAAACTAAAATATTAGGTAGGGTTCCCACTCATGTAGCGGAATTTGTTCAAAAGAGTCACCGCGGCCCAGGATCGCAAAAGGTATGAAGAGGAACACGGATGGGTTTTAGTCAGTCAGAGTCTGACACTCCTTTCTGCTCTGCCCAGAGCGGGAGGAGACATGATGATGTCCCATCCTTAAAAAAATAAATAGTGTATGCAGTGTTGAAGCTATCCTAAACTTTAAATAAATAAGTAATAAAATATAAATGACCAACTAAGACATAAATGAGCTCTCAAGGAAAAGGCAATTTAATTTGAATAAATTGCATAATTATTGCAGGTTATAAATTGAATTCTGACGTAGAAATAACAATATATTATTTCACAATATTATTAATTCTTTCTTTTAAGTGCAGTGGAAAAAAAAAATAGAAGCAATGAAATACAACCTTGGCATTGCTACTCAAAATAATCATAATTTGTTTTGATTTGATGAATATTTAGGTACAAACATTATTACGAAATTAATAAAGAAAAATTTTTGGAGCGTTTTTATTTAGATTGGTTTGATAGATTGATTTTTAGGGTTCCGTATCCAACAGAGTCCTATTGCTAAGTCTGCGCTGTCCGTCCATCCGTACATCCATTCGTCCGTCAGTCTGTCTGTCAGCGGACTGTATCTTAAGAACCATACCGCGTGTATCTGACATCGACGCAGAAACGATTTTCATGGGTCCAGGGCATGATTCTGGACACCCTAGACTTAGAATTTTTCGTCGGCTTATTTCTCATTTTTTTCATGGGTTTTTTTAATTTAGACTGCTCATAATCGTTATTCTGACCTAACCCAATGAGATTTTTCACAAATAGATATCAGCTCAGCTGAGCTGATACCTATTTGTGGAACACTTGAACAAAATGAAAAAATGAGAAAAGAACCGACGAAAAATTCCAACACTGGGGTGTCCAGAATCATGCCCTGGACCCATGGAAATCGTTTGTGCGTCGATGTCAGATACACGCGGTATAATAGCATACAGTAAATAGCTCATAGCACAACAATATCGAGCACCATACATTGTTATGGACACGTTCACACTGTACTGTACTATATTATTGACAATGTATGGTGCGCGATATTGTTGTGCTATGAGCTATATACTCTATGCTATATTTTAAAGCGTAGTCTGAAAGCAGCTTAGCTTCAAGGAAGTGATAAAAATCGAATCTAATTATTAACTACCACCAAAAACACCTCAAAATACGTTAAGAGCAGTTTAAAATATTAAAATATAGGTAGTTATATTATACGACCCACGTCAATATGGGACCGATAGCATCATTTAAACAATTTACATCATCGTGTGGGATTTAATTATTTCTTGTGGACATATTATTTGAATAATTAACATTTTTTTGCATTTGAATTTCGAAGGGATTGGTGACGCTCGCGAGTTTGCTTATAATTACTTCCTATGTTTTGGTTCCTCGTTTTTATTTGAATGAATCATGTCTTTTTTAACGCCACCAAAACACAGGCGTGTCTCTTTACCTCAAAAAGGAGATATTTCAACCAAACTCCTACTTTTCAGGGTACCTACATCTGTTCCAGTGACTGATCGGGTCGAGCTCCTAGGCATGGAGCTGTCATCCAATCTCGACTTCGGCGCCACCATTGAGTGCAAAGCCCAAACCGCGGCCAAAAAGCTGGGCATCCTAAATAGAGTGAAGCGATACTTCAAGCCTGATCAGCTTTTAACTCTACACAAAGCACAAGTCCGATCCTCCATGGAGTATTGTAGCCACCTTTGGGATGGGTCAGCTAAGTATCAGCTTTGCCGCGCTTGACTCGGTGGAACGCAGAGCTAAGAGGCTCATTGGCGACGTAAAACTGGTGGATGCTAAGCTACACAGCTTGGCTTATCTCCGCAAGGTTGCCTGCTTGTCGGTCTTCTACAGATTGTACTTCGGAGAGTGTGCCCAGGAACTCCACGACCTCATCCCACCAGCCCCTTTCTACCATCGGACGTACATACGAACTGCAACTTGCCATCCCTACCTTGTTGCTATTCCACCAACTCGCACTAAGCGCTTCCAAGCGTCTTTCATAATGCGCACAGCAAAGGCGCTCTTTGTCTGCGTCTGTGTTTCCGAATGCTTACAACCTAATCTTTTCAAAGTTAGAGTGAGCAGGCTACTTATGGGTCAGTTCGCTCCATTGTAGACTTTGTCTCTGTCATCTCTGACTAAGACTAGAGTCGAGAGCAAACCCATAGCAAGTAAAAAAAAATGATATTCTTAAGTCCTAGTAGCGATGACTCCATGTATCTACCTAGAACAGATTCATTCCTGTCACACTGGATGAAAAGCCTTTTTTTAAGGATGGGAAATCATCAAATGACTTCTTCCGCCTTAGGACGGAGAAGAAGAAAGTGATAGACTCTTACTGACTAGAACCCGTGTTCCTCCCAATCCCTCCCACACACTATACACACACATACACACCCTCACACACACTATTCACACACACACACACACACACTATATGTTACAAAAATTTAATTAAAATGTTCAGGCATCATCTGATATTATTAAGCAAATGGTATTTTTAACATAACTTTTTTTCAGCAATTTAAGGCTTGGAGCTTTATAGACGTAATTTTTAATGTTACTATAATCCTACTATAATATAAATTAATGCGAATGTTTGTGAGGATGAATGTTTGTTTCTCTTTCACGTCAGAACGCCTGAAAGGATATTTATGGGCACAGAGGTAGATTATAGTCTGGAATAACACATAGGCTACTTTTCATCTCGGTAATATGTTCCCTAAGGATCACGCGGGCGAAGCTTCTGGCAGAAACTAGTTTAAAATCATTTAAGGTCCTCTCTGTATCGGCCCCATAATACCTATCCGCACAGACCTTAAAAGTAGCTACTTAGCAAAGGCCCTAGACTAGTAAGTAAGCAAGTAAAGTTTTATTTGTTTAAACATTGTGTACATGATACATGCAAGATAACAATGAAGTACAGAAAAAAAAATTCATTTAAGACATTTTGTTGGTACTTATTAATTCACTTAAGATTATTACAACTCAGCCAGCATTTATAGATAAAATTGTCAAAGTTAATAATGTACATATTCTGCAATAGTCTTGCTTCAACCGGGGATTGTCCTTGGGAATACTTACACAGTGCATACAGGGATAATCACTGGTTGGTGCCCCATTACATTTGAAATGTCTAACTGGCACTCTGCGAGTTGGTTTCGGCCCCTCGTACTCCACCAAAGGACCGGGTCTCCAGGGACCCGAGAAAGAAAACAAAAATCAATAATAAATATCAAAGTAGTCATTAAATAAATTAGTCAATAGAATATATATACTAGAGCTATCATTAAATGTCAATTACAATAAATTATTCCAATTAATACAATAAATTACCATAACATGTAAAAATAAAACATCGTCATCTCAAAACAAAGAAAATTGTCCTCTTTCGTAAACTCTGCTACTACCTACTAAGGCGATTTGATAAGTCAGTGACTTTTTGAATTTCTCGCGCAATAACTTTAAATGCATCAGTGTTGGCGTCAACTGCCATCTATTAAGAGGGTTTACGCGTTTCGGCATTTCATACAAATTTTCAAGTCCTTATTCTTCGATGTTTATGAACCGATTTTAATGAAACTTGGTATGGATACCCTTCAAAGCCTGGTCTAAATAGTTAGCAGAGAACATTTTCTAAAAAGAGCACAGGGGGAAAGATAGAGTGATTTTTCACTTTTTATAGAAAACATAAAATTGTCCTCACTCTTCCTCTAAACTCTCTTTCGAAAATGTTCTCTACTAACTATTTAGGCCTGGCTCTCAAGCGTATTGATAACAAGTTTCATTAAAATCGGTTCATAAACATCGAAGAATAAGAACTTGAAAATTTGTATGAAATGCCGACACGCGTAAACCCTCTTAATAGGCTATTGACAATTTTTTAGCAAGCTATGATATTATAAGCCGAAAACTAGATATTTTATTTTAAAAGTCACAAATTTATCAAACCACCCTCGTACAATTTTATTTCTACGCGAAGTATTTCAAAAGGGCTTTGCTACCGTGTAGCGGGACTTTGTAATAAGTTTCCGATCCTTGTTACCTTGTCATTGTTGGATCGTTTCAGGAAACACCTCATTATCTTTATTTCCTCTGGAGGAAGGTAGTTTACGTTGACCTTCTTGCGAAGAGGCTGTATGCTTTTGGATACCTTTGCTTGCTCTCGATTTATTTTAAGATTGTGTTTTAAATCAGTAGTTTATTTTTTGAAAGTACTTGTTTTTCTATGCATTGCAGACATTAGAAGACATTCAATATAAAAGGGGACCTCTTGTCTTGGTATGGTCATGTGAAGAGGAGGAAGGAAAAACATGTAACTAAAAGAATTAAGAATATAAATTTGGATTGATGGAGAGGGAGAGGAAGGCCAAAGAAAAGAAGGATGGATTATTGAAGAGTGATATGAAAGAAAAGGGAGTTAGTATTAGCATAACGGCTGATAGGACAGAATGGAAGTAGTCTGTACTTAGTGCTGTTTTTAACACTATGGTTATCTATATATCTATATACATATAATAAAACTGTAGAAAAGTGGTTTTTGTACATGAAAAAAAAATCCAAAAAAAATAGCTAGGGTGTTAAAGAACAACCAATAGAACCCATTTCCAGCATTTTTAGAATTCATGTCTGTTTGTCTGTTTATTTGTTTGGGCATCACGTAAAATCTGCGAAAGCAATGTAGATAACTTTTACACAGAAGGATTGAGCGTAACTTGGAGTAACATTTAGTTTTTGTTTCATTGCAATCGGTTCAGTCTATCAAGAGATATTTGAATTTAAAGTTTTCCAGAAGTAAAATTAGGGTTATGTGCTTATACATAACAATAAACTAGCCCATTTATCGAGGAAGGTTATAGGCTATATATCATCACGCTAAGACAAATAGGAGCGGAGCATTAATGGAAAATGTGACGCAAACGAAGTTGCGCGGGTCAGCTAGTGTTAAATAAAAATAGTTGGTTCGGAAGTCTTTGCACGCGAGTCCGATTCGCACTTGGCAAGTTTTTTTTTCTACCGGTATTGTCCCACAGGCGCTAAAGGGATCTCATAGTTCGTCTTGCACCGATTTGTTGCTTTCTTATATTATCATTGGAATCTCATTGGAATAAGTTATCTGTCTTCTCACGATGGGTGGGTGGTTGTACCTATGTAAATAAATATTATGCAATAACTGCTCATCGATTTATAACCGATCTAGCATTAAATATACAGTGCGCAGTATAAATTGAATCAATTAATAATATCGCTAAGGTTATGATGCTGCATAACTTTACAATTACAATCTTTGATGCTTCTCTAAACACACGTTGAATGATTAGCTTAATTCATGACGTTCAGACATCGATTTTAAATTGAAATGACATTATTAACATAACTATGTAGGTACATAATATTAGGCTGCTTATAACCGGTCGGTCGGTAGGTAAAACCTTCGAAATAAATGACTATGTATTACTACCATTTAATTATAAAACAGTTTTTTTTTTGTACTACAGTCAAGATTCTATATCTGGGGGTACGGCAGTGCCCCCGCCAAGTCGAACAAAAAAGCGGCACGGCCGTTATACATATTATATTCTAGATCAAAAACATAAAAAAAAAAATTGCTCTTGATGAAGTGGTGTTCGATCAGTGACAGTTGTTAAAAATTTCAACTTCTTTCAGAAGATGCAGGCATATTTTTTACTTAAAATAAAATCGATCTGTGTGCGATCGCGACTTAAACACGCGTGGTCGTGCTGTCAATACCACCACCACCACCCACCACCACACCCACTTGCAAAGCACTTGCACTTGCTTTACCCACTTGTAAAGGTTTTGGCGCGCGCACTGAGAGAATTAATAAATAAACAAAAAAAAAAAAAAATACCCTTCTCCTATTGGTCTTTACGTGATTATATATAACCTATAGCCTTCCTCAATAAATGAATGAATGAATGATCATTTATTTCTGAGTATATGGTACATATAAGGTCTTAAAATTAAACAGTCTCACATACACAAAAAAAAAAAAAACGAAAAAAAAAAAAAAAAATGGGCAAAAATGGGCTATCTAACACTGTAAGATTTTTTCAATTCGGACCAGTAGTTCCTGACATTAGCGCGTTCAAGCAAGGGTTTGTACCCTTCAGCTTTATAATATTGGTATAGATTTATCTGATTTATATTAACAAAACACAAGCATTTTTAATTAATAATGATATTAAAAAAGTAGTCTCAGACTTATTGAATGAATCATTGTGGATACGAATGAAATGATGAATGAAACATTATGAATGGTGTTTTTATTGATAAATCTTCTCAAAAACATTTCGATCTAATCAAAACTTGATAGTAATCTGATACTGCATTATAAATATCAAACGTTTTGTTAATCATTTCAAATAATATCGCCACTAATTCATATAATATATGCCTTATATTATGTCACCATCTGCCTAGCCTTTTCCCAACTATATTGGGGTCGGCTTCCAGTCAAACCGGGTTCAGCTGAGTACCAGTATTTAACGTGGAGCGGCTGCCTTCCAGAGCTCCACAACCCAATAACTGGATAACACGGTATCTTGGCAAGACTGGTGTCAGATTTTCTGGCTTATGACTATCCGTAACGACTGCCAAAGATCTCCAAATGACAGCCGGGACCAAAGGCTTAACGTGCTTTCCGAGGCACGGAGGAAACTCGGTATGTTAAAATGGTCACCCATCCACAGACCTACCTCGGCAAGCGTTACTTAACCTTGAAGATCGAGCTGTGTGGCTGTTATTATTTAGCCACGAGCTGCCTTATATTATGTATATCTATTAATTTATTATTTAATAGCTTTTTCTGCGACTTTGTACACGCGTGACCCATTTTAAGACTATGGTCAAGAGCAAACACATTAAGAGTCCTATTACATTTTTTACGGAAATTCATGATTTTTGACGCTGTAGTTTTCAGCAGCAGTAAGATATTTTAATTATTTGATCCTGAATAACGATAGTGCCAGTCTCTTTCTTGTAAGTTAGAGTTACACATATTCATTTTTCTTTTCGTGTAATTTACTATAAATATTTTACGAACGCAGTTTGCAAGAAAACATGTCTGCGATGGAACTTTGACGGTCAAATTCACATTGTTACTATCAATTCTTTTAAAAGCTGAAATTACTAATAGGTAAGTTGAATGTTTTACTTGTTTATTGGAGTTCTTGAATTTCTTTAAAGTCCTTGAGTTTTCACGGAAAAAAAACGTAAAGAAAGCTTAATTTAAGCCAGAAATGTCTTGATTCAGCGTCCATTATATTCCAAATAAAAACAATTTTATCAAATAAATTAATATAATATAAAATTTCAAACTACAATGAATACGTTTCATTAGTTTTCGTTTGTCAATATAATAAAACAAAATTACAATAAATAAAATTAAAGTACTATATATTCTGCGTCAATTCAGCGCGCGCGCTCCTCAGTCTCGCGCGAGCGCCCAAATAAACTATAATCCTATTCAGACTAGTAAGTATCAAAATTTTTTCGCGGACTATAGATGTACCCCCAACGCAGACCAACGTAACTTCGTCTATTGCAAACGAGCATTTACGATTCGTAATTGGACTCTTAAAAAAAAAACCGTTCCCGTACAAACTTCGGGAAGTCTCCTCGTAGTGCTCTCCAACACTCCCCAAGTAACCTGCATGCCGAGTTTTAGATTTCTACGACCAGTAGTTTTGGCTGTGCGTTGTCTGTCAGTTATTCATCGATAACGGAAGAATTTTAAAGGGTCAAACAGTGCGGTTTACTAAAATCACATCAAAGGGCCAATTCAACTAATTTTTAAACAAATTTCGCTTACGCATGTCAATCGCAAACTGTAAAAAAAGCCTTAATCGACGCAAGCCTCCGCAAACATTGCTGACGCGCTACATCGCCAAGGCAACCCCAAAAGCACCCAGAATGTGCTATTGTACTGTGTGGCTATTTCTTTTCCTTTTGCAAAACGACGTTTGTCGAGTCAGTTACTAATAGTATAATAGCCATTATCATTAGATACATGGACGTCAAATAGTCAGACATGTTTCACTTGTGACATTGACATTGACGTGATTGATAGATTAGCTACAAGTTTTGCTGAGCAATACACGTCTGGGCAGGCCGTCACGTTCCTACAGAAAAGTTCAGAAGTTCAACTACATACATAAAGCGAAAACGGGCACACGACTTCCGGAGAATTCTGGCTCATTCTCGAGGATTCCCGTAGCAACTGTTGAGGCTGATCATGTGTATGAAACCGTGGGAAGTTGCACGAATGGGAAGAAGAGAAATACAAATCTAGACAATCTTTACTAAACAATTTTTGGGGGCCGAGTCACCCGCACCCGTAGGAGAATAGCCCTTCAGCGAATCCCTACACGTGGTCCCCGGGTGGTGCTAAACAGGTGACACTAACCGCCTCCGTGGTCTAGTGGTTATACCACATGATTCAGACCCAGTGGTCCCGGGTTCGATTCCCAGCGGAAGCAAATTTTTTGCTCGGTTTGGTTGGTGGTTGGACTTATTCTAAGTCCGCCTGGCAAGCTACCACCATCATGTCTAAGTCTGTCGCCATAACAACTATGTTAACAGTATTGTTGTGTTCCGGCAGTTAAAGGTATGATTGCCAGTTCCTCTGTGTAAGAGGATTCCGGGTGAAACTAACTTCCATCTTCGGCCTAATCATCACTTTCCATCAGGTGAGATTTGGGCCAAGAGTTTCCCCGTTTTGTTTAAAAAAAAACAACTGAATATACTGTATAGCCTCAAAGCGCAGTTGCGAGTATTCTCGGGTATTCGCGCGTCTTCTCGGAATGAGGCGAAATTGACGCTTCTGTTCCACTCGCTGTACGTGTGTTTGCATACGTTTTCGCTCGTTATAACAACCGGCCTTCTGTGCCTCATCTATTCTGTGACAGTCACCCCAGACTAGTTTGAATCTAACCTTGGTAGAGAAATGAAACTATCACGTGTCCATGTACATACATACATAATGAGTCACTTGTGACCTAGGCCTCCATGGCTCAATGAATAAACTGCAATTTTTATGAGGCGCCCGAAGCGTTCTAGATTGGTATCGTAAAATTAGAATACATTATAAATGTATACGGTTGACAGGATATAGCTATTTGCATGTAATAATGGCCATGTTCGGATGAAGTGCAATGCTTTGAAATCTTGATAGAACCGAGTTAGATGTGATTTAGAGATGGGTAACTCAGGAGAGGATCAGTAAGTAGTTCCTGAGATTAGCGCTTTCAAGCAACCAAACAAACAAACTCTAAAGCTTTGTAATATTAGTATAGATGAGGTGAGCGAAACAGCCGTGAGCTCTGATACAAAGATACAAAAGAATACATTTAATCGAAAGATACATTTCAATCTTTGCTTTTTAGTGACACATTTCGCCCATGTCTAAATTTGAATGTATTTTATAGCTAAAATCGACTAAATCTTGGGATGAGAGTTCGAATACTATCACTAAATATTATAAAACAAATTCCTCTGCCGCTTCTCTTTCTCTGTCTATCTGATCCCGATAAACTCAAAAACTACTGCGCCGATTTTCATGCTATTTTCACCAACGGATAGAGGTTCTCGAGGAAGGTTTTAGTATATGATTAATCAAGCGGTCTTAATATAATAGGCTCGAGGAAAATTCTTGTTTTTATTTGAAATGGGTTTCTGTTGACTCTAGTCTTGGTGAGAGATGACAGAGACAAAGTCTACGATGGAGCGAGCTTACCCAGAAGGAGCCTGTTCACTCTAACTTTGAAGAGATTCAATTCTACTTGAATTTCGTTTTATCGTGAATGCTAAAGCACATAAAATAGAATAGAATATAATACTCTTTATTACGTGCACAGTGTAGTAACAGAAAAAATAGAAAATTGAAAAAAAAAAACGAAAATTGAGAAAAATAATCGTTTTCAAATCCTTATTTGTGACGAAAGAACAAATGGTAGTGTGATGAATTACAACTGAACGCTTAATCCCCGGTAAGATATATAAACCCAACTAACTCAATTGATAAATGAAGAATTTGTTCATAAGAAATGGTCAAACTTTACTGACTAGCATGAAAGCCTTTTTTAATTTGAAGTAGAGTTTGCCAGGTACCTACGCTATTCAGAAAACGAATCAAGTCAGCAAGTGTAATTGAATTAAGTCAGTACACGATACCGTACTTTAGTATTTTCAGGAACTTTGTGAAAGTTTTCTTTTGTAGCAGAGATGGTCAACCTGGGGCTAATATTATGTAGTCTGCGGTAGAGGGTTCAATGAGAGCCAGGGGTGTCGTTGACGTTTATGCGGAGAATACTCTCCTTAGCGACACAAAGTTTATGTACAGGAACATGTTTGTAAAGGCAACTAGACAGCTTTATGTAATGCTGTACTTTTATGACGTACTTGTACTCTATTGGTGGTAGTAACATTATTCTTTCCATCAGCAAAAACTACCTAAAAGTTTGATTGGGGGTTCGTATAATATGTACAAAGCGATCGTTGCACGAATATGCAATCATCGCGAATGTCTTGCCGATAGAGGATGCCTTCCGGAGTTGCTGCACGGCCACGCGACGACCGCTTATTCGTGCGATAGTAACTCTGTATTAGAACGACAACCTAAAACAAAATAACTTCAGCCAGACTCATCACAACACACACTCAACATCTTCGGATTCGTAGCTCAGCTACGCCTTGCAAGCGCTAGGAGCTGCCACAATTTACTGGAACCGTGAGAGCATCAACGCCATCACAAGAAAAACCAAAGATTAAATCTATTTCGCAACAAAAAGAACCGCAACGCCATCTATCGAACTAGCAGCAAACTACTACGTCGAAATTCTTCATTACGGTGTCATAATATACCGTGCAATTTGAAAATTTATATCAGCCCGATGATCAAATATCGGGCAGTTGCCCACACCGGACACAACAACCATCCCGTCGGAGGATCCTTCCTTATCAATGGAGGTTTGCGGGACTTTACTCTCTGTTTCGCATCCCTCTATAAGCTCGAACGCCGCCACTACCACTATATATGAACTTAGGTGAGGAAGAGGCAGACCACCTCTCAATTATAAGCTCGAGTGCCGCTGAAGATAGCACTGTATGAACTTAGATGAGGAAGAGGCAGACCACCTCTCAATTATAAGCTCGAGCGCCGCTGAAGATAGCACTGTATGAACTTAGATGAGGAAGAGGCAGACCACCTCTCAATTATAAGCTCGAGTGCCGCTGAAGATAGCACTGTATGAACTTAGATGAGGAAGAGGCAGACCACCTCTCAATTATAAGCTCGAGCGCCGCTGAAGATACCACTGTATGAAATTAGGTGAGGAAGAGGCAGACCACCTCTCAATTATAAGCTCGAGCGCCGCTAAAGATACCACTGTATGAACTTAGGTGAGGAAGAGGCAGACCACCTCTCAATTATAAGCTCGAGCGCCGCTAAAGATACCACTGTATGAACTTAGGTGAGGAAGAGGCAGACCACCTCTCAATTATAAGCTCGAGCGCCGCTAAAGATACCACTGTATGAACTTAGGTGAGGAAGAGGCAGACCACCTCTCAATTATAAGCTCGAGCGCCGCTGAAGATACCACTGTATGAACTTAGGTGAGGAACAGGCAGTCCACCTCTCAATTATAAACTCAAGCGCCGCTGAAGATACCACTGTATGAACTTAGGTGAGGAACAGGCAGACCACCTCTCAATTATAAACTCAAGCGCCGCTGAAGATACCACTGTATGAATTTCAGTGAGGAAGAGGCAGACCAACTATCAATTGCCAAAGGAGGCGAAGTGTGTGCGTTTAGACTTCTTAACCAATGAAATAATAATAATAAGCCTCAGCAACAACCATAAATAAATCAAAGATAAAAATAGCGACTCTATTATCTAGACTAGACCAAATAAAGGAGCATAATCATATCCGCTGACTTTGATATCAATAATAACAGTTGACAGTTTCTATTGAAGGCTCATGAAGGAAGTATTTGTAACCAAGAAATTTATGAAAACGGACCTCATTGATGGAACTTAGATCCGCCATCAGTCGGTGCTTTAAGGATAATTCTTTTATAAATATTAATTAAGAATGTGTGGAATTTATTTTATTAATTGGTGCTGATATATGGAATTAGTACTTGTACACATTATTTAGCTAGAGTTTGTTAGACGGGAATAGATCAACCATTAGTAGGTGCGGTGGGACTTAAAAATAAGCAGAGAAATTTAAAAAAAAACATTTTTGTTTACAAACATATAAACTCACATTCACAAACAGCCAGACCCGGAACAACTATCTGTAGGCTATACAAATTTTTGTTCCGTGCTGCGGGAATAGAACCCGCGTCCGCGATATGCAACACAGCAGTCAATCCCTCAGCCTCCGGGACAACCGTGTCGTCAACAGCTCTACAGGTACAGCTCTGCATACGCCTTTGAGGAATAGGACATGTTGTCATGTCTATTAAAAACACAGACAACTTCCAAGGAAACTCCTTTAAATCTAGGAATAGTTTCAACACAATTGTCAAGAAAAGTAAACATCATCTTCTTGCCCTTATCCCATATTACTTGGGATTGGAGCAACACGTTTTTTTTTCTTCTTCTGACTTATCAGCCGTCTCACTATCACTAACTGCTTTTTCATTCATATCGCTCCTCACACAATCCATCCATCTTTTCTTTGGTCTTCCTCTCCATCCTTCCACATTTATATTCATAACTCTTTTAGTTACATGCGTTTAATCCCTCCCTTTACGTGATAAAAAAAAAACTAAACAAAAGCTTACAAAAACATACACGACCCAAGGTCCCATTCATTCCCAAATATGATTGTGTTCCATGTCTACATAAACCTCAGGTTACCAAGATTTATTCCACACGCAAAGATTAATGTTCAGAGAGCAGGCACGATCGCCGTAAGTTATGGCTTAGGTTCGTCTACACAGACAACAGAGGGCCAATTCTTCTAATTTTTAAACAACTTTCGCATTCGCATGTCAATCGCAAGCTGTCAAAAAAGCCTTAATTTTCATACATTTTTGACAGTTTGCGATTGAGATGCTAATGTGAAAATTAGTAGTATTGGCACGCTGATTCAGTGACTTTGTTTCGAGTGTGTATACATTTAGTGACGTTAATTATGATGGCTTGACAGATTGTGATGCGTCACACACGATGTCCTTCACTAGGGTTCCAAACCCAGAGGGTAATCAACCCGTCTGTCCGTCCGTCTTTTTTTTACTATTGATAGGCATACGTTTGAACACTGTCTCACCTGATGGTAAGCGATGATGCGGTCTAAGATGGAGCACGCTTTTCTAAAAGTAACCTATTCACTCTTGACTTAATACTCGTTGTAGGTATCAGGAAACACAGACTCTGTCGAGTTGATCAGCGGAATGTATCTTAAGAAGTTGAAATTTTCACAGATTGTGCTATAACAACAAATAATAAAATTAAGATTAATTGTACGGAATCCTTCGCGTGCAAGTCGGACTCGTACTTGGCCGGTTTTTGTGTGGATTAAAAATATCAAATGACTCCTCCCGCTCCACTTAAAGTATCCACCCAATGAAAATCGATCGCAAGTTGCGAAGCCCAACATTCTCGCAGTGGGTATCTTCAAACCCAAGTATATCAATTTCAGCTGTAATCATAATACCATCGCTATCAATAAGATTACATCTGAAATTGATATTATTTTCCTGTTGAGAAACCCTTCAATATTTGTTGGGTATACCCGGGCCATTTAGTTAGTTGTATGAGCTTCCCTTTGGAAAAAGACCTTAGACATAACTGAGCATCTTACCCGTTCTCATTACCCCAGGTTTGACCCGATTGAGGGTAATGTTTTTCGAGAGTATGACGATGTATGGGATATTTCGGTACCCCACATAACTATGTCAGGAAAAATTATTGTTTCGTTTTCAACATTCATATAGCCTATGTCACTAAACAACTGAAAGAAAAAGTGAATTGAAGTGTTAGTGTCCGCTCTTCGCGACGCTGTCCTGCGGGCTAGGGATCTGGCCCGCGAGGAAATGCTGGCGACTCTCGACAGAGATCCGTGGGGCGCCCTTACCTTATGGTGCGGAACAAGCTCCGCACCTGGGCCCCCCCGCTGACGCAGAGTCTCCGGCCTCAGCTCGTGGAGGACGTGGTGAGCGCTCTGTTCCCTGCGCGAGGGGAACATCCTCCCCCGCCTATGGCTCCGCCGCCTGCGGTGCCGGACCAAGAGGACGACGACGACGACATCCCCGCTGTGACTGGGGTAGACCTGAGAGCGGCGGTGCGAAGGCTCAAGGCCAAGAATACCGCCCCAGGGCCCGATGGCTTGCCTGGCAAAGCCTGGGCCCTGGCCTTGGAGGCTCTCGGGCCTCGACTGGAGGGGCTCTTTAGCGCATGCTTGGAGAGAGGCCAGTTCCCGCTTTCTTGGAGGACCGGGAAGCTGGTACTCATCCCGAAGCCTGGGCGCCCTGCGGACTCTCCGTCCGCATTCCGGCCCGTGGTGTTGCTCGACGAGGTGGGCAAACTCTTCGAGAGAGTCATTGCAGACCGCCTCGCCGGGCACCTAGCGGGATCGGGGCCGGATCTTGCGGACAACCAGTTTGGTTTCCGCAGGGGGCGCTCTACGGTGGACGCCGTCATGCGCGTCAGAGCCCTCACGACGGGAGATGCGGTCTCCCAGGGTGGTGTTGTCTTGGCGGTGTCTCTCGACATCGCCAACGCCTTCAACACCATGCCCTGGAGCTGCATTGGGGAGGCACACCGGTATCATCGGGTGCCGACCTACCTTCGTCGTGTGGTCGGGGACTACCTGTCCGACCGGGCAGTAATCTACCCAAGTCACAGCGGTGAGTGGAACCGGCGAGAGATGTCGTGCGGTGTCCCACAGGGTTCGGTTCTGGGGCCGCCCCTGTGGAACATCGGTTACGACTGGGTGCTGCGAGCCGACCTCCCTAGCGGCGTCAGCGTCATTTGTTACGCTGACGACACGCTGGTGCTGGCACAAGGGGGGTCGTACGCGGAGGCGGCCGACGTAATGACACGCGGGGTTGCGATAGTCGTGGAGAGGATCCGGCAACTGGGTCTCGAGGTGGCGCTGCACAAGTCCGAAGCCATGTGTTTTCATGGCCGAGGCATTGCGCCACCGTCGGGATCCTTGCTGACGGTAGGAGGGGTTTCCATCGGCGTCGAATCGACGCTGAAATACCTGGGGCTCGTCCTAGACAGCCGATGGAACTTCGTGGAGCATTTCCGACGTTTGGTCCCCAAATTGGAGCGGGCCGGGGCTGCTTTCAGGCGGCTCCTGCCCAACCTGGGGGGACCGAACGCCTCCTGCCGTAGGCTATACGCGGGGGTCGTGCGGTCCATGGCCCTTTACGGGGCCCCGGTGTGGGCGCGTTCATTGAGGCAGCGTGCTGCGAACCACTTGAACGCGCCCCAAAAGGTGGTGGCCCTCAGGATGACCCGAGGGTACCGCACGATCTCGCGCGAAGCGGCGGGTCTCCTTGCCGGATTGCCGCCATGGGATCTGGAGGCGGTGGTCCTCGCGCGCCTGCATGATTGGCGCGCGGAGGTACTAAGCCGGGGGGAAACTCCGCTGACGCGGCAAATAATCGCGCAGCGGACGGACTTCCAGCGCGATCTCATGGCGTCATGGAGACGACGACTATCGCAACCCAGCGCAGGGGACGCCACAATAGCGGCCATAAGTCCCCTCTTTGAGGAGTGGCTTGAGAGGCGCCACGGCGTCCTCACCTTCCGCCTGACGCAGGTCCTCACCGGACATGGATGTTTCGGGAGGTTCCTGCACCGAATTCGGCGGGAGGAAACGCCCGAGTGTCACCACTGCGAGGATCGACCGGAGGACACCGTAGAGCACACTGTGCAGGTGTGCCCCGCTTGGGCGGCGCACCGCCGTGTCCTCGAAACGGCGATTGGCGGCGACCTCTCGCGTCCGGCCCTGGTCCAAGCCATGGTCCGGAGCGAGACGGAATGGGACGCCGTTGCCTCCTTCTGCGAAGCAGTCATGCTAGCGAAGGAGGTGGCGGAGCGGGAGAGGAGACCCTCTCGTCCCGGCCGCCGTGGTGGACGCCACGGGCGTCGGGGGCCACCTGGTGACCTCCGGCCACCGTAGGCGCGGACCTGTGGGCGGCGAGCTATGGGTGGCTCGCCGTCCGTCCGTCTAGTGACGACAGGCCGTGTCGACGGCGCGTTAGTGTTCCACGCGCGCCTCAAAGAGAGTCAGCAACACAGAGGGGCCCGAAAGGGCCGACGCCTGCCGGAGTCGCGGGATTATTCGCAAGAGACACCGTGGCTCCGGAACACAAAGGGCAATGAAGGAACATGGATGGGTTTTAGTCAGTAGAAGTCTGACACTCCCTCCCGCTACACCCAGAGCGGGAGGAGTCATTGGATGATTTCCCATCCCAAAAAAAAAAAAAAAAAAAAAAAGTGTTAGTGTGTGTGTCTAGAGTCTGTTTAATACCGGACCCTGAATCGACAAGTGCAAAATAATGGCAAAGTGACATAGATTACAATAGCACTTTAGTCAGTTTTGAAATCAAGCTGGCGCTTGTCAATTTAATCTCCGGTATTAAAGAACATACCATTAACTGTTTCTATAATAATCTATACTGATATTTTAAAGAGGTAACATTTGTTTGTAAGTTTGTATGTAGGGGGTAATCTCAGGAAGTACTGGTCCGATTTGAAAAAATTGTTCAGTATTAGATAGCCCATTTATCATGGAAGGCTATAGGCTACATATCATCACGCTAAGACTAAAAGGAACCGAGCATTAATGGAAAATGTGACGCAGACGAAGTTGCGTGGGTCAGCTAGTAATAATATATATTCTGCAGTAACTGATGCCCGCGGCTTCGCCAGCTTGACAAATTATAATTATATTAAAACCATCCTCGAGAACCACTCTATCCATAGGTGAAAACAGCATGAAAATCGGTGCAGTAGTTTTTTAGTTTATCGCGAACACACAGACAGACGCGGCCGAGGACTTTGTTTTATAATATGTTGTGATAGTCCTGTGCTTGGTGGTAAACCTGTGCTACAGAAGCCAGTGCCCTCTCCTGAAAGGTGCCACAATGAGTTTATCTAACGATACCTCATTTATTCAAAATCTATCCATCCGTCTAGGCTAACAGGGCGTGACAAACATGATACCCATTAAAAGATTAATACATGGGTAACTTAAACCACTTTGGGTTTTTTGGGTTTTTTTTCTTACTGGGTAAGAAACATACTCGAAAAACATAACCCTTCTTCTGGTACATTCGAGTAAAAACACGTGTTAGTTTCATCAGACAAGGTTGCAACTAATTCCTACACAAGTTCAAGGTTGGAACTAATGCAAAAACAAAACATCTTTCTCCGACCTCGCTAACTTCAAATACACACACTTTTTCACAACATAGCTATGCGTAACATTTTTTTCTTCTTAATTGAAGTTATTTATCTTAATGGTAGTAAAACAAAAAGTTCAGGAAGTATGACTTGTGAAAGTTCATTACACTGTGACCTTCAAACAGTAGGAACATTACAATTGATTGTTGCTACTGGGTAGAGATACTGTGGTTAATTGTTTTTAATTTAGTATGGAGTTGGTACTATTGTTCTAACGTAGACTAGGAAGACCACAAGAACGCTGGTGAAATAAAGTGGCTGGACTAAAATGGCATCATCATCATCATAATATCAAATAATTGTCGTTCACTGCTGAACAAACTCAAACTCAAGCATTTATTTCAATTAAAACATTTACAGGCACTTTTGAATTGTCAAGGTCGGTCGGTCCAAAAAGTGGAAGGTATTTGCACGTTCCAAAGCGTAGATCTCTATGGAGAAGAACGTGCAAGAAACTCCACGGACACTCTTTTAGAAGTAATAAATCGTTACAAAGTGCTGTTTACATCGGGTTGGAATTATACCTACATACGAGTAGGTATATGTGAGAACGATGTAAAAGACGAGCAGGATAAAAGCGTCCGGAATAAAAGAGGAACAATTCAAAGAAATAATTAACGTAGGTGGCTAAGTAATAACAGCCGTACGGGTCGATCTTCAAGGTTAAGCATCGCTTGCCAAGGTTGTTCTGTGGATGGGTGACCAACATACCGAGTTTCCTCCGTGCCTCGGAAAGCACGTTAAGCTGTTAGTTCCGGCTGTCATTTGGAGATCTTTGGCAGTCGTTACGGATAGTCAGAAGCCAGAAAATCTGACACCAGTCTTGCCAAGGAGTATCGTGTTACCCAGTTAGTGGGTGGTGGAGGTCTGGTAGGCGGCCGCTCCACGTAAAATATTGGTATTCAGCTGAATCCGGTTTGACTGGAAGCCAACCCCAATTTAATTAGGAAAAAGGCTAGGCAGATAATGATGCCGAACGTGCCTTCCCTAAACAGCGCCAACCATCCCGGTCTTGAGTAGTCCGCATACAGCCGCTGCCAGCCAGCTTCTTGAAAACATCGGTCCGTCGTGCCAAACGCGTCTCACACCACGTTAGCCCATACGCGGTCTCCATTCTAACGCATATCTGCTCCATCGAACGTCTGTCCGTCTAGTAAAATGGCATACGTTATTAAGAGGCCGCAGGTATTACGGATAGCCCTCTATGCAGAGCATGCATGCAGGGGGAGGAAACGGTACCGCACGTACTCCTTGAGTGCGAGGGCGTCGCCGAAATACGGAAGCAAACCATAGGGTCACCAAACCTGCTAGCAGATATCCTGACTACGCCAAAAAAACTGATCTGTTTCTGGAGGGAGGTTGTTTGGTTGGAATGACGGCCGCCATGGCTCACGTACAATGTTCCAACTTCAGGACTAAGTGCGGAAACCAAAACCCCTAATAGAATAGAATAGAAAGAGGCCGCAAAACTTGTCACAAACTGGACTCCTCCAATTTCTACCAAGTTTTGCGGTCTATGGGTAAAGACCTCAGCCTTTACCCAAACGTGTTTATTGCAATTCGCGAAACGTACCTTTATTGTCACTATAATTTTTTGTTAAGGGACTGCTCCCACCAGCCCGCGAAAGTCAAAATTTCTTGCGTTTTTTGCAATTTGCAGGCCAGTGCTAGGTTGTATGTTGATTAAAATATCATTCGCGGCTGTAAGACGTAAATGTAGTTCATCTGCCTAGCCTTTTCCCAACTAACTATATAGGGGTCGGCTTGCAGTCAAACCGGATTTAGCTGAGTACCAGTATTTTACGCGGAGTGGCTGCCTACCAGACCTCCACAACCCAGTAACTGGGTAAACACGGTACTTCATGGAAAGACTGGAGTCAGATTAACTGGCTTCTGACTATCCGTAACGACTGCCAAAGATCTTCAAATGACAGCCGGGATCAACGGCTTAACTTACTTTCCGAGGCACGGAGGAAACTCGGTATGTTAAGATGGTCACCCATCCACAGACCAACCTTAGCAAGCGTTGCTTAACCTTGAAGATCGAACAGTGGGGCTTTTTATTATATAGCCACGAGCCCCTCTGTAAAGCTTTAGGAATGACTTTTTCTGTTTTTTTTTTTTGTTCCTATGCCTTTACTTAGAGCGTTGTATTGGTGATTTTGATGATTATAATTCTGTATCTACCTACGTCTTACAGCCGCGAATAATATTTTATTCAACAGACAACCTAGCACTCGCCTGCAAATTGCAAAAAACGCAAGAAATTTTGAATTTCGCGGGCTGGTTGGAGCATTCACCTTAAGGAATAAGTAAATACCCTTTTGGCTGATATGATGAAAATCAAATTACCCGAAAGACGTCACTGCTGGACATAGGCCTCCCCTAAGTGTCACGGACTTCGGGCTTAGAGAGTAGCCCCCAGATTCGATCACGCAAGAAAACTCTAAGCATTGAATACTACTACTACATAATCCAAAAAAATAAATCTACAAGAATACTTTAAATAGAAAGCAATAGCAAAAAGACAGCTTTAAAAAAATACCGCTACATTTTTCCAGTTCGCTAGATGTTCTTATTTGTAGCACTACGAGAGAGGTTGAGTGCCAATACATAGTCGGGTCACGTTCTTATTTATCGAGCGCCATAATATTACGCTTCCATATTCGAGTCGACGGTAAAAAGGGAATCTGTGAAAAGGATTTTTTTTTTTTTACTATTGATACGTTTTTACGATTCTTACGTTTGACCGCTATCTCACCTGATGTTAAGCGATGATGCGGTCCAAGGTGGAGCACGCTTGCCTAGAAGTAACCTATTCACTCTTGACTTAAAGACTCCCAGGTTGTAGCTATCAGCGGAAACACAGACTCCGGCAGGGAATTCCACTCCGTTGCTGTACACATGAATGTATTCCCAATATACTTAACCGACTTCCAAAAAAAGTACTACGAAGTATAAAGAAAGAAGTCAGTAATATTTTAAGTAGTTACCTAATTAAGATGTTACGGTAGATAGTTCGTTTATGTAGGTATATTGTTTTGACGAAAAATCACCTCTCTAGTAGATAATTTTGGGAATTGTGGAAGACTCTGAGTACTTTCCATAAAATCGAAACGTTATATCTTGAAAAAAGTTTTATTTCTCACAAGAACGTGATGATAAATAAATAAATCTATACTAATATTATAAAGCAGAAGAGTTTGTTTGGTTGAACGCGCTAATCTCAGGAACTGCTAGTCCGATTGGAAAAATTCTTTCAGTGTTAGATAGCCCATTTATCGAGGAAGGTTATAGGCTATATATCATCACGCTAAGACAAATAGGAGTGGAGCAGTAATGGAAAATGTGACGCAGATGAAGTTGCGCGGGTCAGCTAGTTCAACTATAAAATAAATAAAATACTTTATTTGGACAAACGCAGTTTAAAGAAAAGTTAAACCCTGAGTAAGGTAGAGTACTTGTAATTCAGGAGCCAGTGACTTCTTCAATACACGTTACAATTTAGCAAGTAAAATAAAATCTGCCTAGAATTTGATGATACAGCATACTTATATGACATTTAAATTGTCAAATAATCAAATCGTCATCTAATTATTGATGCAACGGTAGAATTACAATAAAATCTATCACAATTCACAAACAAATCAAAAGTGTAGACATTTAAGATAAGTTGAAACAGCTGGCGAAGTAGTCGACGTACCTAGTCAACAATTTTGCAAAAAAATTTGTTTGACATATGGACACCAAAAAAAATTCTGCCCCGGACTAACCAATAAACAGATTCTACTATTTTGCAAACGATTCTAAATTCAAAAATCAAAACCAGCTAGAACTTTTGTTTTCTATGCCAGCTAGCTAAATTCTCCTTCAGCAAGCGACCTTCATAGTAGGCACATACTAGTATGCAAACAAGAGTAGGAATAACCTTGACCTGACCGAAGCAGAAAACATTGTTTGCGTCAGCGAACTCCATATTATTACCTACCTATGTTTTCCGAATGCTGTTTGTAACCCGGAAGACTTTATATCACAAAGTGAATAAGGCAAGCATGCTCTATAATCGACCATAATTATCATCTTTGACGTGTGATGTAGTGACATAAAATTTAAGTTTAATAAAAATAGAGCATGATGAAATTGACATTTATCTTGTTAAGAGATATAAAAAGTCGGGGTGGTTTGTATCGCTAGAACACAGTTTTTAGCAAATGGTGCTCCGCTGTGTCTGTTCGTCTGTCACAGCTGGATATCTCGAGAGCTACTAACGCTAAAAACCTGGAATAGTTTTAGATAACGTTTACTTAACTAATTTGCAAATAATAAAGAAATAAAAAAGTGTACATGTTTTTATGCAACAGCGCCTGAATCGGTTCTTAAAAATTCGAATCAAAGAAATCAATCAATCACCAATCTCAATAAAAAAAGACTTCACGAGAAATTAAAAAAAAATTACCATTCCGCCGATCAAATTTTTTCAATTTTTCATGAAAAGTCGTTTTTTTAATATTTCCAAAGTTTGCATAGAGAAAAATCTGAAATTGTTCTATGTGACAAAATTTTATGAGAAATATAACGATGTCTCTAATTAACACACTTTTCCAGAAATCATCGCCAACAGTTCCACTATCGGTCAAGAGATGGCGATGATCTAAAACTGCAATATATTATACTGCTGAATTAAAATTCTTTGAAGATTGTAGGCCTCGCCGATGATAAATTAAAAACATTGCACGTTTGTATATGATGGTAGGATGGTACGGACGGAACCCTTTGTGCGCGAGTCCGAATCGCTCTTGACCGGTTTTTTTACGTAATAACGTCTGAAGGCATTCCAATATTCAAACGTCGCTTTAGTATCTCACGTAGCCTTTTACAATGCGAAATTATGAATAATTATTAAGCCGCACAAAAATAAAAGTTGTTTATAATGATGAGTACAATAACTCCACGACCTCATCCAACCGGCCCCTTCTACCATCGGACATCCAGACGGACTGCAACTTACCATCCCTACCTTGTTCCTCTTCCACGAATTCGCACTAAGCGTTTCCAAACGTATTTTATAATGCGCACAGCAAAAGAGTGGAACTCTTGCGTCTGTGTTTCCGAACGCTAACAACCCTAATCTCTTCAAAGTTACAGTGAACAGGCTCCTGGGTAAGCTCGATCCATCGTAGACTTTGTCTCTGTCATCTCTGACCAAAATTAGAGACAGGAGCAAACCAGTCACAACAAAAAAAGGTATTGCGTTTATTTTGTAACACGTTGTACACGAGTAAAACACAAGACAAGAAATCACGAGTAATATACGATGTAATATTTTTTGGCGACATCAAAAGCGTTTTAACGTGAACTCTGGCGGGACTTCAGTAAGTAGCAAAACACAAAATTGTACTTTAAAACTCAGGACAATATGGCGAAAGGTCAATACAATTCTTAATCCGTTCGTAAGTGAGTTCCGTTGTAAAAGTGGACGACATTCAGGTGTCCTAGTCACGACCCGCGCGGGCGGAGCGTTCTAAGGGACTACTGACACTTATTCAGCTCCATTCGCGTTTTGCTGAACGATTTTGGTCACACTTAATATACAGTTCTGCTTCTATTAGCCACTTACAGTGTTCTAGAATGAGAAGGCGGCAGTGGCAGATTAGCGTTGAACTCTATCTATAGAACTCGCATCATAATAACACATTTTTTATGATAGTATTTATTTTGTATAGATATTTCGCATGATAATGACAATAACTTATTTTATTCTTGTTTGCCGCAAAAGCTGAATAGACGCGGAAAGCTAAACGGATGCGTACGCGTCTCCATACAAAATCGTTGTTTTCTTTAGGCATAAGCGCAATAAAGCTGTATTTAGTGTGAGTAGTCCCTAAACGTGCCTCAAGCAGTACGTACAGCAGTTTAGTTCATTATGTTCTTATCAATCTTATACTGGCATATTGTAATGATACCTATCACAGAATAGGTTTTATTAGGCTTTTATTATAGGAGTTTTTTTTTTTGTCTGGACTGGTGCATTGCTTCTCAAGCTTACGAACCTATATGGCAAATGAGGACGCTTTTGAACTCTAAAATACGCTTTTCGACAACTTTTTATAAGAATACTAGCTGACTCGAGCAACTTCGTCTGCGTCACATTTTCCATGAATGCTCAGCTCCTATTTGTCTTAGCGTGATGATTTATAGAAAAAAAAAGACATTCCTCGTTAAATGGGCTATCTACCACTGAAAGATTTTTTCACCAGCAGTTCCTGAGATTAGCGCGTTTAACCAAACAAGCAAACTCTTCAGCTTTATAAAATTAGTATAGATAAAAATGTTAAAAGAGTAAATTTAAAAGAAGGTGGTTCACCATAAGTTTCCCATAAGTATCAGCATTGCTTTTCAGCCGGTCGATTCTCGACAAGTGAGCTGTCAAACCATAAAAACAAGATGGCATGACAGCTCACTTGTCTATCACTCCACCTAAGTGATCAAGGTGAGATGTCAACAGAATAGACGGACTGTAAACATGTCGAAGTGGAGGCTTGGGTGAAGTGATAACGAAATGAGCTGTCAATCCATGTAATCAAGATCGAATGACAGCTCACTTGTAGTTTTTTTTTTTACATGATATGTGTTTGCTCTTGACTCTAGTCTTGGTCTGAGATGACAGAGACAAAGTCTACGATGGAGCGAGCCTACCCAGAAGTAGCCTGGGTTAAAAAGATTAGGGTTGTAAGCATTCGAAAACACAGACGCAGGCAAAGAGTTCCGGGCCCGAAAGGGTCGACGCCTGCCGGAGTCGCGGGATTATTCGCAAGAGACACCGTGGCTCCGGAACACAAAGGTCAATGAAGGAACATGGATGGGTTTTAGTCAGTAGAAGTCTGACACTCCCTCCCGCTACACCCAGAGCGGGAGGAGTCATTGGATGATTTCCCATCCCTAAAAAAAAAAAAAAGGCAAAGAGTTCCACTCCATTGCTGTGCGCCTTACGAAACACGCTTGGAAGCGCTTAATGCGAGTTGGTGGAAGAGCAACAAGGTAGGGATGGTAAGTTGCAGTTCACTTCAACCAAGCCTGCACTTCAACATGTTTATAGAATGGATCAGCTGGTCCAGAGCCTTGCAAACACACCGTCACAGCTCAGTTTCTGTGACATTTAGAACCTTGCAAAAGATTTGTTACTCACAGTTAACGCAATTATCACTAACTAGCTGACCCACACAACTTCGTCTGCGTCACATTTTCCATTAATGCACGGCTCCTTTTAGTCTTAGCGTGATGATATGTAGCCTATATCCTTCCTCGATACATGGGCTATCTAATACTGAAAGAATTTTTCAAATCGGACCAGTAGTTCCTGAGATTACCTCCTATATACAAACTTACAAACATACTTACAAACAAATTTTACCTCTTCATAATATTAGTATATCTATACTAATATTATGAAGAGGTAAAATTTGTTTTTGGGTTAATAGCTCAATCTTGAGCTAACCCAGAATAGTCCGGTTGTTCCGCAGATTCAACAAAAGGAACCTCCCTCAGTTTTTCGGGCAAGAACCTCTTCACTTTACTCCGATCCCACAACGCAGGTTCTATACCACCACAAAAACTAAAGTAGCAACAATTATGCCTCCAGCAACAAACTATACATCAAAAAACCGGCCAAGTGCGAGTAGGACTCGCGCCCTCGGTGCGCGAGTCCTACTCGCACTCGGCCGGCTTCGTACAAACCTGTAGGTAAATAAGCAAAAGTTGCGGTTTACGATTAATGACGTATTAAAAAAAACTACTTACTAGATCTCGTTCGAGCCAATTTTCGGTGGAAGTTTACATGGTAATGTACAACAGCATATATTTTTTTTAGTTTTATCATTCTCTTATTTTTGAAGTTACACATTTTACCACTTTGGAAGTGTCTCTCGCGCAAACTATTCAGTTTAGAAAAAAAATATATTAGAAACCTCATTAGATCATTTTTGAAGACCTATCTAAGTATCTAGATACCTCACACGTATGGGTTTGATGAAAAAATTTTTTTTGAGTTTCAGTTCTAAGTATGGGGACCCCCCAAAATTTATTGCTTCTTTTCTATTTTTGTGTGAAAATCTTAATGCGGTTCACAGAATACATCAACTTACCAAGTTTCAACAGCATAGTTCTTATAGATCCGAAAAAAGTGGCTGTGATATACGGACGGACAGACAGACAGATGTGACGAATCTATAAGGGTTCCGTTTTTTGCCATTTGACTACGGAACCCTAACAAATCCTGCATCATAGTATCACATTTTCCCATATACAACAGCCTAAATATCGACCACTGGGTAGTTGCCCAACAGACATAATATCCGTCAGATCAGAGGATCCTCCATTATCTATGCAGGTTTGCGGGACGTTACACCCCTTTCCGCATAACTTTACAGACTCAGTGTATAAACAAAGAGTGCTTAAAAAGGTATTTCCAACCTACAGAATGTCCACGAACTGATTTCGTTCGTATTTTGGATACAAGGAACCAATTCTGATTACCATTTAAGTCACCGATTAGAATACTTGTTTGTTTATGAGTTAATATCAAAATGCAAGTCCCAATCAGTTTGTAACAGGAACTAAGAGATATTTAAACACGATGCCTAAGTTTGATTGCGCAATTTGGCTTGTGGACAATTTGTTAGACAATTTGTGCCAAATATGGTATCTGGTAGGACTGTTTTGTTAAGGCAAATTCTGCATAGGTCCAGCGAAAAGGGAATATTAATAGAGGAATAGGAAGACATCTAAGAAAGATTTCTCACTTACAAATTATTTTTCGTCAAACTTTGTGATTTCCTATCGAATAACATACAAAACGTATTTTGTTCAGAATTTGAGTTATATGGAGTGATAACTTAACCAACATGTTAACAATATGCCAATCAGCATTAATACGGTGATATAATAATTATCGACCATGCCTTACGACAATGTTACTATACCATATAGTCCAGGTTGCCTGGAAGAGATCGCGGAATGCGATAAGGCCGCCCATTGTACATATTATGTGTTTTAGTTTTCTTGAATGTTTTTATCGGTGTACAATTAAGTGTATAATCTATCTATATCTATACTTATAATAAATCTGTACAGAGGTCAATTCTGTACATGAAATATATTTCCAAAATAACTATCAGGGGTGGTGAGGGATCAATACTGATGCCAAAAATGCAATCAGTAAAATTTTTGTCTGTCTGTCTGTCTGTCTGTCTGTCTGTCTGTCTGTCTGTCTGTATAACCGTTATAGAAACAAAAACTACTCGACGGATTTTAACGAAACTTGGTACAATTATTATTCATACTCCTGAGCAGGTTATAGTATACTTTTCATCACGCTACAATCAATAGAAAAAAAACGAAAATGTGAAAGTTTGGTTGTTTGTTACTCAATCACTCCAGAACGGCTTAACGGATCTTAATGAAATTTAGAACAAAGATAGATTATAGTCTGGAATAGCACATAAGCTACTTTTAATCCCGGGAACATGTTCCCTAGGGATCACGCGGGCGAAGCCGCTGGCAGTAGCTGGTAAATAAATATAGTTGCTAGCCTACTTCACGCGTGCTACCTCCCACGAAGTCATAACTCCACGCGACCTTCCCCTGTCTTATCACACATGTCTACCAGGGCGCCAGAGGTCAGCACAAGTAGCACGAGTGACACAGCCAGATAACAATCAACGGTAATAAATACAATATCATTGTAATACGGCACATACTCGCTTGCTTCCGGTCTTAGACGTGACCAACATGACCGGTGGGTAAGATTTATGATATCATGTGCTGTTTATAATTGGTATCACTGGTTTCCGAGAGAGAGCTCGTGGCTAAATAAAATCGATACGGGTCGGACTTCAAGGTTAAGCAATCGTTGCCGAGGTCAGTCCGTGGATGGGTGACCATCCGTTCCATATCGAGTTTCTTGAACAGGGGTAGCTACTTTTAAACTCAGTTACCAGGTAGTGGTCAGATAGTCAGGGATTTAGACAGGAAGTCAAAATACGAAGAAAGTAACAAAAACACCGACTTCCGAAATTAAAGTTATTTTTTACTTTGTAGTTTTTTTTTTTGGAAGTCTTGTATTTTTTTGTAAAAAGTTTTTTATTTTTCACTTTTTAGTGGTGCCCCACACCTAACAACACCACTGCAAAATCGCAGAAAAGCAAAATACGCAACTTCGATTATCAAAGAATCATCTAAATAGTCAAATTCCAAGTATTTCGATATAAAATCCAAAGTTCGTAACCGATTTTGATATGATTTAAATGGTGGTCCCATTTATATCTGCATGTATATCCTTTCAGAAAAAACAAGAATTTTTCAAATCGCTTCATAATTGTCGGAGTTATGAGGTAACAAACATAAAAAAAAAAAAACATATAACCGAATTGATAACCTCCTCCTTTTTGGGAAGTCGGTTAAAAAATGGAAAAGCTAGGCAGATTGCTGGCATAGTTTGATCTACCTAATATCGTGGGTAAGCTCACTCCATCGTAGCCTTTGTCTCTGTCATCTCTGACCTAGACTAGTCTAGAGCAATTTCACCTAAAAAAAAAACAACGGGTTGCACTCCGGGAGTGCCGGCAGAAGTGAAAAGAACTTTAACGTTGTGCATTTTTTAATCATCCGTCTTACGAATTTTCGATCAGGTTACGTGGCCTGACTCCTGACGCGAGTTTATCTTGCGAATTTTCGACGGGGACTATATTTATTGTCACCAAAATTTATATTTGTCATCAAGTTGTATCACCTAATAAATAGATCTATCGCCACGTAATATTTTCGATCTCAGATAAACAAAAAGTGTTCCCAGGTATGAATTATCAAAGTTTTATTACTAAAACAATAGCTTTGTACTCAGAATGGTAGATCTGTCACCAAATAAATCGATTTATTAAAAGTAAAATGGTTAGGTTAGGTCAGAACTGTGACCTTCTACGCACGAGCCGAGCGTTGCCGCGGCAGCGGCTGGCGAGTAACATTTATTTCGTACTAGACCTTATATCACAGGATTTTAGGTGATTTATTTTGGAACTGATTTTGCATTGTTTGGTGACAGATCTACTATTTGGAGGACAAACCCTATTATTTAAGAAACACAAAACTAATTAAATTGGTGATAGCTTAAATGATACCCATTTTCGACCAGGTCACGTGTCCTGACGCGACTTTAAAATTTTATACCCGTCCCAAGAAAAGTGTTAAGTTTTCACTTCAAAAACAAATGTGGGAAAATTACAATTCCCCCTTCATATGTCTGGGCTTTTTTTTTGGTGGATGGATGTCCTAGAGGACAGTCTTAGCGACCCCTTCGCCAACCCCAAGGTGGACCATGGGCTAGCCAAAGGGTCGGTACGACTTAGGTTTCATTCTGGACTTATTCAGAAAAGCAGCGCTGTGGCTCTGTCTCGCACACGAGTCCCAGCATTATGCTGAGTGTTGGCCGTTTTGCGCAGATTTGACGCATATCTTCCTAATCTTTCATAGATGTAATTGTAATTTTTTTTGTGTACTTTTGATATGCGTCATATTGTCCGCAAATAAACTCTATTTCTTTCTTTCTTTTCTTTTCTTTTATTTAGAGCTGTTTGACTAAGGATGATTTGAATTCTTTATTTCGGAGTGGGCGTTACTTTCAATGACTCCAACCTACAAATCAATGCTTAGTACCAGGAAAATCACCCTTTCAATCCCCTTAAAACACGAGCAGTTATCACGAAGAAATATGTAAAAAACTACAATTTTCCAATAATAAAATGAAAGCATGAAAATAATATCACCGTTAACAAGAAGTGAAGTGAAATGGATCACGAAATTAACATCATCTGCATAGCCTTTTCCCAACTACATTGGGGTCGGCTTCCAGTCAAACTGGTTTCAGCTGAATACCAGTATTTCACGTGGAGCGGCTGCCTACCAGACCTCCACAACCCATTAACTGGGTAACCCGGTATGTCATGGCAAGACTGGAGTTAGATTTACTGGCTTCTGACAATCCGTAACGACTGCCAAAAATCTACAAATGTCAGCCAGGACCAACGGCTTAACGTGCTTTCCGAGGCACAGAGGAAACTCGATATGTCAAGATGGTCACCCATCCACACACCAACCTTGGCAAGCGTTGCTTAACCTTGAAAATCGACCCGTGCGGCTGTTGTTATTTAGCCACGAGCACCACGACGATCACGTTATTAACGATGGTCACTTATTAAGCGGCTTTCGACCGACATGGAAACGTCATTATCGGTGATTATAGAGCGTATTGACAGGGAAGAGGACACATTGTTGAGGGAAGCTTCTCTTGTGTAATTTTTACCCGACTGCCAAGGAAGGGTTATGTTTTCCGCGCGTATTTATTTATTGGTTCACCAACAATATTGTTCACACTGCTTTTATGTTAAAAATAGCATTTAATAATCAGTTATAGGTACCTAAGCACGGCATGCATATGGAAGTTCTACAAAGAAAAATTACATTATAAGTTTAACTAATCTAGTTTTAAGTTACTAGTTACAAACAATTTGCCCAATCTGTCAAAGTGCATATCGACTACATCACTACGTATCTTAAAAAAATTCGTGTATATTTAAAAAAATTTAGAATTGGCTCTCTGTTTCTACAGACGGCATATTCTACTAATTAGGGTTCCGTAGCCAAATGGCAACAACGGAACCCTTATAGATTCGTCATGTCTGTCCGTCCGTATGTCACAGCCACTTTTCTCCGAAACTATAAAAACTATGCTGTTGAAATTTGGTAAGTAGATGTATGTTGTGAACCGCATAAAGATATTAACAAAAAAATAAAAAATATAAATTTTGGGTGTCCCCATAGATACTTAGATACAACTGAAACTCAAAATTTTTTTTTTTCTTCGAACCCATACTTGTGGGGTATCTATGGATAGGTTTTTGAAAATGATATTGAGGTTTCTAATATCATTTTTTCTTTAACTTTAACAGAAAATATTTAGAGGATATGCGCGTTCAAAGTCGCGAGCGAAAGCTACTTTACCATCCGGGCAACTTTATTTAATGCTTAGTTCAAATTATCTCCAAAATAGTTGTAGGTAATAAACTCTAGTTCAGTTGCCGACCTCGACTGATTCATGATCGTACCAAGAACCCAGATTAGTCAGTGGCCTCCATTTGATTCAAACTTATATTAAAATATAAATATTTAATTATAGCGATTAGTAGCTACCTAAGCCCTTGACGATCGTTAGTCAAAACATCGTTTATAAATCTGCTTCTCATCAAAACTGGATCGAATAATAATAATAAATATCCTTGGACATTTCACACAACGCCATATAGTCCCAAGCTAAGCAACCTAATGCTTGTGTTATGGTAACGAGATGGCTGAAAAACTACTTATATACATTTTTTGTAAATACATACATATTATAGATAGAAAAACACCCAGACTCGGAACAAATACTTGTAGGTCGTACAAATATTTGTTCCGTGCGGGAATCGAACCCGCGACATGCTGCGCAGCAGTCAATCGCTCAACCACTGCGCCAACCGTGTCGTCAAGCAGCAAGAATGCAGTGTTATTTTAGTACTGTGGTACCTAATAACGCGAGACCACTTGATAACCTGTGATCATGATCTTGTTGTGACCCTCTGTGGGGCAAAAGCCTCCCTTCTTTCCTTCTACATTTCTCACCCTTCGTGACATCTGGCCAATCCTTTAGGCAGGAGTCTTATGACGGAGAGCATTGGGTGGCTCGCCGTCCGATCAGAACCAGGCCCGGGTCAACGGCGCGCTACGTTCCACGCGCGCCTTAAAGAGGAAACGCGGGCGGCGAGACTTTGTATGTAAATAGTCATAATTCGAGGTTTGGCTCTCGCCTGTTTCCTTATTCAATATTGGACAGATTTAAGAGATATTTCATGAACTGAATAAGAAGAATATATTTTGTGTCGCTATGTTTTCGTTTTTGATGATAAATTAAACGTAAAAGCACTAGGACCCTCAAAACATGCTCAAAATTGTCCAATAAACTGCTGTCAAAAGAACCTTACTGAACAAGTTTGGTAACTATTAATGAATAAAGAAAAACATAGGGGCACAGTTTAAATCCTTCTTATTCAGCTTGTGTAATATCTATTGAATCGATTTAATATTGGAGGAGGAAACAGGCGAGAGCCAAACCTCGAAATATAACTTTTTACATACGAAGTCTACAAGCCCACATTTTCTTTTAAGAGCTGTCAGCATAGTAGACGGAGTCCGCTAGGGCCAGTGCCTGCCAGGGTTGCGGAATTTGTTGAATGAACACGGATGGGTTTTAGTCAGTAAGATTCTGACACTCCCTTCTGATTCACCCAGGGCGGGAAGAGTCATTTGATGATTCCCATCCTTAAAAAAAAAAGGAGTAGATGTCACGTTGACTTTGCTTCCTGAAATAAATGTAGGTTACAGAATGACAGATATTATTGTGATAACAATCGGAACTAACAATGATGACATATATTTCCTGTATCCGTTAAGTTAAAAGGTCTTGTTTCCCTATATGCAATGGTATTGTAATATGTTCTTAATCGGACAATTAATAACGTATTATATCAGTTAATCTATTGTTACTAGTAAGGGTATAGCACTAGAACGAGGCGATGTGTGGAGTAGTCTTTAAACCTAAACAGTATTATTTGTAAAACACTAACGACCTCTTAGAGGTATAAGATTAAACAAGATTAAAAACAACAAAAAAAATGATTATAAACAACTTTTACTTTAAACCAACCTGAAAACTCAAAATCAATATCAGATGCATTTTCATCGGCTAATATTGCTCTTTGACAATGTTATTAGAATAATATGCTATTTGCACATTGTTTTGAAATTAATGTTCAAGTTTTCACTTCTGCCGGCACTCTCGGAGTGCAACCCGTTGTTTTTCCCCTATCCCCTCCCCCCCTATCTCCGAAGTTTGCATAGGGAAAAATCTGAAATTGTGAAATAGGCCTGCTATCTAAAACTGCAATACACACAGCAGTGTTAAAATTCTCTGACAAGTCCAAGCTTCGCCGATGAAAATTTCAAAAAACATTTTTATACGTTTTATGGTACGGAACCCTCGGTTCGCGAGTCCGACTCGCTCTTGACCGGTTTTTTCTGACAATCACAAAAAATCGTTCTATTATTTTGATAGATGATAAATTAAATATAATTAGCTTGTCACGGAGTTACGGACCTTCAGCAAAAAATACTTTGACAAAAAATGTTAACTTCATGGTGTTTCTAAATAAAAACTACAAATAGTGGGTAGATATTATGGACTGTGAAGTTTCTGAACCGGAACTAACTAATTAGGATATTAGGTTTAAGTAAAAAACAATAATGGACACGAATTACGCATTAATAAAATCAAACTAGTCGACAGATTATCAACAAAGAATCAGCTACGGAAGTGGTCTGATATTATTCTGTACCAAAAATAAATCATAGTAATGTATTGTAGAGTTCATAATATTTTTAATCTTATATTAAATAGCTAGCTAATGAGTGGTACATCATCTATACTATAATATTATAAAGAGGTAACATTTGTTTGTAAGTTTGTATGTAGGGGGTAATCTCAGGAACTACTGGTCCGATTTGAAAATTTTTTTCAGTGTTAGATAGCCCATTTATCGAGGAAGGTTATAGGCTATATATCATCACGCTCAGACCAATAGGAGCGGAGCATTAAAGGAAAATGTGACGCAAACGAAAGTTGCGCGGGTCAGCGGTGCATACATAAAATTCTTCCGTAACTGAGTGACTAACAGAAAACACAAAACCGAAACTACTGGTCGTGGAAAGTTGAAATTTGGCATAATTATAGCTTCTATACACTCCTTAGATTGTTTTTTTAAATTCTGGGGGAGCGGGAAAAAACGGGACATCCGCGTACAAAGTCGCGGGCAACAGCTAGTAATAAATAATAATTAAAATACTACTCTACAGTTTTCTATGAGCTACAGGGCGTTGTCAATTCCGGTATTGTGTCGACAACTCTACGGCATTACACATACACATTCTCGCAATGATTCCGGGAATGTGTGCTGGTCTGTGATTGATTCTGACATCCGAGGTGAAGCCAGTGGGTATTCCTACTTTCTTAGACACTCCTTAGATTTTTTTTTAATTTCTGGGGGAACGGGAAAAATCGGGACATCCGCGTACAACGTCGCGGGCAACAGCTAGTAATAAATAATAATTAAAATACTCCTCTACAGTTTTCTATGAGCTACAGGGCGTTGTCAATTCCGGTATTGTGTCGACAACTCTACGGCATTACACATACACATTCTCGCAATGATTCCGGGAATGTGTGCTGGTCTGTGATTGATTTTGACATCCGAGGTGAAGCCAGTGGGTTTTCCTACTTTCTTAGACACTCCTTAGATTTCTTTTTAATTTCTGGGGGAACGGGAAAAATCGGGACATCCGCGTACAAAGTCGCGGGCAACAGCTAGTTATAGTTAATAAAATACTTCTCCACAGTTTTCTATGAGCTACAAGGCTTTGTCAATACCGGTATTGTGTCGACAACTCTTCGGCATTACACATACACATTCTCGCAATGATTCTGGGAATGTGTGCTGGTCTGTGATTGATTTTGACATCCGAGGTGAAGCTAATGGGTTTTCCTACTTTCTTAGACACTCCTTAGATTTTTTTTTTTCTGGGGCAACGGGAAAAATCGGGACATCCGCGTACAAAGTCGCGGGCAACAGCTAGTAATAAATAATAATTAAAATACTTCTCCACAGTTTTCTATGAGCTACAAGGCGTTGTCAATTCCGGTATTGTGTCGACAACTCTACGGCATTACACATACACATTCTCGCAATGATTCCGGGAATGTGTGCTGGTCTGTGATTGATTCTGACATCCGAGGTGAAGCCAGTGGGTTTTCCTACTTTCTTAGACACTCCTTAGATTTTTTTTTAATTTCTGGGGGAACGGGAAAGATCGGGACACCCGCTTACAAAGTCGCGGGCAACAGCTAGTAATAAATAATAATTAAAATACTCCTCTACAGTTTCTATGAGCTACAGGGCGTTGTCAATTTCGGTATTGTGTCGACAACTCTACGGCATTACACATACACATTCTCGCAATGATTCCGGGAATGTGTGCTGGTCTGTGATTGATTCCGACATCCGAGGTGAAGCTAATGGGTTTTCCTATTTTCTTAGACACTCCTTAGATTGTTTTTTAATTTCTGAGGAACGGGAAAAATCGGGACATCCGCGTACAAAGTCGCGAGCAACAGTTAATAAATAATAATTAAAATACTCCTCCACAGTTTTCTATGAGCTACAAGGCGTTGTCAATTCCGGTATTGTGTCGACAACACTACGGCATTACACATACACATTCTCGCAATGATTCCGGGAATATGTGCTGGTCTGTGATTGATTCCGACATCCGAGGTGAAGCCAGCGGGTTTCCCTAGGATACATTACCTATTAATAGCCCGCGACTAGATTAAAGCTGGAATTTTCCTTGAGAGTAGGAGAGCAGTAAGAGAGGATATTCCGAAATAAGAATTTCGGTATATCCTCTCTTACTGCTCTCCTGTAGATTCGGCTGTGCGTTGTTTGTCAGTCACTCATCAGTAAGAGAAGAATTGTATACATTAGGATATTGCCGAGTGGAATTGTGTATGCATGAAATGCTGAAAAAAAATCAGCGTTGCAGAAATTACTTTCCAACTCGATAAAAAATCATTAAATTCGCACTGTCCCTATATATTAGCCCAGCTTTTTCCGCGGCTTCGTAACAAAGGCCTGTCCCACGGGAACCGGGATAAAAGTAAATAACCTTTGTCACTCGGTGAAAGTATATGTAGCATTCTCACAGATAAGATTGGATCGGATCAGCGCTTGCGGATGTTACCTATTACAAACATAATAAACAAACAAATTGACCTATTCATATTAAATTAGATTTCGAAACTAAACTCGGAATTAACCAACAATGCAAGTTATCACATGAGGAATTCGTGGCTAAATAATAACAGCCGCACGGGTCGATCTTCAAGGTTAAGCAATGCTTAACCTTGAAGATTATGTATCTATCTATATCATCTATGTCTTCTTCTATCTTCTATATCTTAACATACGTGCCTCGGAAAGCACGTTAAGCCGTTGGTCCCGGCTGTCATTTGTAGATCTTTGGCAGTCGTTACGGATTGTCAGAGGCCAGTAAAATCTGACTCCAGTCTTGCCAAGAAGTTCCGTGTGACCCAGTTAATGGGTTGTGGAGGTCTGGTAGGTAGCCGCTCTACGTAAGACACTGGTATTCGGTTGAATCCGGTTTGACTGGAAGCCGACCCCAATAAACTTAGGAAAAGGCTACGCAGATGAAGACAATTTATCACATCATCAGCGCTTGCAAATTAAAAGCACAATAGTGGTACCGTATTGAGCCAAAGTTTAATATAAGTTTGGCCTTACAGGCGTTGGTAAGACACCCAGTGCTCTTCCTCCTCTCTCCTACTTGATCTATGCTGTGCCCGAAAAGGTCCATTATTGTGGCTTATATAATTATTTTTCTACCAACTATAAATATATTACGGTACGCAATAAAGACTCGGTGGAATAATTCCGAACTCTCGGTGTATAATTAATTCTAGGATTTTTGCGGTTTGATGTAGCATTGAATTAGAAAGACAATACATTATTAATGAACTTATACAAGGAAATAAAACTAGCTAAAATATGTTCAATGCAAAATTTTAACCCATAGTATTGCATTGAAAAACTTGTAAAAGGAAGTGATTCCTAAATTGGGTATTTTCAATGCAAAACTATGGGTTAAAATTAAGTAATATTGAATAAGATTTCATTAATTAAACATAATTATACAAAACTATCAACTACTTAAATTGATGGCGTCGATTGGTTTTGATCCACGCAATCAATTTCAGTAGTTTATATGAAGTTCAAAGTCGCTCTTTGTAACAAACTGATACTCAGGTGTAATCGGTTAGTACCGAGTAACATTTAGCATTTATTTCATCACAAAATCAAAAGATATCTAATTTTAAATTTTAGGAAGATTTCATCGAGCACTAAAATAGGTTGCTTTCATTAAGACTCCAGATACTTGCAATGCCATCTATTGAGAAAAGTAGTAGCAACAAATGTGTGAAAAGAACATCAAAACAATTTATTTTTGAGTTATTTTTTTATTAAACTTATGTGTAGAAAAAGGAAAGTGAACATGTTATTATCTTATCATTATTTATCTCTTTGTAAAACAAGCTGTAACTCGTTAGTCTTTTCATATGGGAAATCATCAAATTACTTTAACCACTCTGGGCAGGGCAGAAGGGAGCGTCAGACTCTTACTGACTAAAACCATCCGTGGTTCTCCTAATGCCCTTTGCCGCAGTGACATGTCAAAGACTTGAAAGATTGATTGATGTAGTCCAAAATGAGTAAAAACGGTAAACTAGCTTCCGTGTATGACCATAGGCATTATTTTGTCTAGATGGGGTACAATTACAGAATTTAAAACATAATCTAAACTATTAATTATTGATTAATTAAAGCAGAAGAATTTGTTTGTTTGTTTGTTTGGTTGAACGCGCTAATCTCAGGAACTACTGGTCTGATTTGAAAAATTGTTTCATTATTAGATAGCCTATTTATAGAGGAAGGCTATAGGCTATATATAAGGAAAATAGGAGCGGAGCATTAAGGGAAAATGTGACGCAGACGAAGTTGCGCGGGTCAGCTAGTAAATAATTATTATAAAGCTGAAGAGTTTGTTTGTTTGTTTGCTGGAGCGCGCTAATCTCAGGAAATACTGGTCCGATTTGAAATTCTTTCAGTGTTAGATAGCCCATTTATCGAGGAAAGCTGTAGCTCATCATCACGCTAATACCAATGAAAAATGTGACACAGGCGACGTTGCAAGGGTCAGCTAGTTCGAAAATATATTTTGACCTCTAAACAAAAAATCATGACAACTACAATCTCTCATAGTGAGGACTGAGTTCCAGTAAAGGACCATTATATATAATGCTGAATAAAATTACATTTTTTTTGCTCCCGTAGGCGTAATTATTGCATTGTATTTATTTTAATGACAGATCTAAGCCTTATCTCACAAGCTATGCCTGCGGCTTTGCGTAGATACTTTAATACATACATTTTTGAGGAACTCGTGGCTAAATAATACCAGCCGCACAGGTCGATCTTCAAGGTTAAGCAACGCTTGCCGAGGTTTGTCTGTGGATAGGTGACCATCTTAACATACTGAGTTTCCTCCGTGCCTCGGAAAGTACGTTCAGCTGTTGGTCCCGGCTGTCATTTGGAGATCTTTGGCAGTCGTTACGGATAGTCAGAAGCCAGAAAATCTGACACCAGTCTTGCCAAGGAGTACCGTGTTACCCAGTTAATGGGTTGTGGAGGTCTGGTAGGCAGTCGCTCCGAGTAAAATACTGGTATTCAGCTGAATCTGGTTTGTCGTGAAGCCGACCTCAATATAGTTGGGAAAAGGCTAGGCAGATGATGAGGTGTAAATTGCCGGGTATTTTAAAGACGGAACAAAGCCTTATATTGCAAGCTATGCCAGCAGCTTTGCGTAGATATTTTAATACATACATTTAAGGTAGTGGCCCTGGGTTTCCCAATACCGCTCAATTATAGTGGCACCAAAGAACCGGTTGACACATTTTCAAACAATCGACACGGGTTCGTTCCGGTTTAATATACGTCATTGTGGTTATAGCGTCGTTATGGAAATGTTACTGTTCCATCGATTTCTTGATAGACTTGATATGATTAATTTGAGTTGTTGCTATTCCACCAATTCGCATTAAACGTTTCCAAACGTCTTTTATAAAACGCACAGCAAAGGAGTAGAATAAGGTTTATGCATACCTATAGTTCTAGTAAACAATCAAGAAGTTATTTTTTAACCGACTTCCCAAAAAGGAGGAGGTTATCAATTCAGTTGTATGTTTTTTTTTATGTTTGTTACCTCATAACTCCGACAGTTATGAACCGATTTGAAAAAATCTTGTTTTACCTGTAAGGATATACTTGCAGATTGGTTCCATTTAAATTTTATGAAAATCGGTTACAAACTTTGGATTTTAAATCGAAATAGCTGGAATTCGTCTACTTGGATGATTGTTTTATGTCATCCAAGTACCTAATCGAAATTGCGTATATTGCTTTTCTGCGATTTTGCAGTGGTGTTAGGTGTGGGGTACCTACCACTAAAAAGTGAAAAATAAAAAAAAACACTACTAAAGTAAAAAATAACTTTAATTTCGGAAGTCTGTGTCAAAATACGAAGAAACTAACAAATTCACCGACTTCCGAAAATAAAATTATTTTTTACTTTGTAGTGTTTTTATGATTTAATAAGTACCTTCATCACGGATGATGTTATAAAGCTTCAAAAGAGGGAAGTTTGGTTTACATGGTGATGACCAGACTCACCATGAAAACCCCAACTTTTCTCGTTTATCAGTCTTCATTGTTTTCAGAATTCTCGAAGTGTTCATTCGGAAAAATAAAGTTCTTCCGTTACTTAGTGAATGACTGACAGACAACGCACAGTCAACCAACTGGTCGTAGGAAGCTAAACATATGGTCCTTGGAGAGTTTAGGGTAGCTCTAAGAGAGTATTTCCCGAAATTCCTACGGGAACAGGAAACATAAGGATATGCACGTACAAAGTCGCAGGCAACAGTTAGTTAATCATACATCACACTCATGCAGATATTACGTAATATTATTTATTGTTAATTAATCTGTGAGCAAGTACTTATTGCAGAACTATAATTGATGTCAGGTGTAATTATAAGTTTTTATTATTTATTGTTAACTACGACCCGCCCCAGCATCACCGCACCAGTCAATCGATTTAATTTTAAATGTTCACGTGTGTGATTTTGATTACGCTTTTACTGATAAGTAGTGCTTATTACAAAAGATCAAGGTTGCTCAGATATCTTTAACTAGATTACCTAGACTTTAGCCTAATTACATAACTCACTAATTGGCAATGGCCTCTATTTGAGCAGAAAAAGCTAAAGTGTGGAACTAGTGTTCCCGTCCACATTATAACCCGTCTGCATTCAAAGCAAGAGTCGGAGGGCGATTCCCGGCCAAAGTAGGCGCGGGTCTGCGGACGGCGAGCATTGGATAGCTCGCCGTCCGATCAGAACAAGGCTTGGGTCGACGGCGCACTGTGTTCCACGCGCGCCTCAAAGAGCTGTCAGCATAGAAGACGGGGCCCGCTAAGTCCAGTGCCTGCCAGGATTGCGGAATTTTATTTATTTAACTTCTTACAACTATCATTACAGGCTTTAACCTAATGCGACTTTGTAGACTCCTTAACCTTATGTGACTTCTTAATCATAATAATTAAAATATTAATATATTATATAAATCACGTGTCACGTTGTTTGTCCGCGATGGACTCCTAAACTACTTAACCGATTTTAATCAAATTTGCACACCGTGTGCAGTTTGATCCAACTTGAAAGATAGGGTAGCTTACATCTCAATTTTTGTTTCAATATTATTTAGGAGCGGAAAATGTGACGCAGACGAAGTTGCGCGGGTCAGCTAGTAATCTAATAAAAACTACTAACAGTACTCTACTTAAAAATAACTTACATAACCTTAAATACCTGGGTACCTAACAGAAAATAACAACAAACTTATGGTATACATTATTTACCTTTCGTAAATTTGATCGAAAGAGTCATCGCGGCCCAGGAGCAAAAAGAACATTAGGAGGAACACGGATGGGTTTTAGTCAGTAAGAGTCTGACACTCCCTTCTGCTTCACCCAGGGCGGGAGGCGTCAATTGATTATTTCCCACCTTTAAAAAAAAGGGTCCCATCTAGTACCAAAATTCATTTAAATCGAGTCGGCAATTTAGGCGTGAAAGCGTAACAAAGAAACGCATTCACTTTCGCAATTAAGTATAATTCTACAACACTATCAATGTTTAGTTTAACACTGTATTAATTATTAGTTATTTGTATACAACAAAGTTACACGACTAGGTAAACGTTCCTTCAATTATCCTTTACTTAGAAATGCATCAGTCCAACTTAATAACTATTTCTATTTTATTTCGTTTTGCTACTCGTATTCAGTATCCTAGTTTTCGAAAAAAAAAGTATTTTTCACGCCATGCGCCACCAGCACCAAAACAACAAATTATTTGCCCTACAACCCTAATCTAAGGTCATCATTCTAAACTGCGAGCGGCTCTCGTCGTCCTCCGCTGCAGCGAGCGCAGTCAAAATGCGTTCCAAATTCAAATCACATTATTGCCCGGCGGGTAACAATGAAATTCAGTACAATATTATTGCCCGTGGGCGGGCTGGAGCTTCGGTCGCGCGAACTGCTTCACCTGTTTTCATAACTAGAGCACAATTTTCTCGCACTAGGGGTATTTGCCTTGGGCTAGCTTGAATCCCTCGCTGAATTGAGGATCCTTTTATTAATGATCTTGCTGCGCTCGTGAGTTAAACACTAAACTCCCTCGCTACGCTAGAGAGTCAACTCGAATCATTCATTGTGTTCGGGATTCAATATGACGCCCGTGTCATAAGACCCTGCTTTATCTACTAACATACATAATCTTCTATTAACGACTCCAATGCGAAAGTGGTTTCTCATACAATCATTTTGAATAAGTTGGGTGTACAATTTATTTGAATGCACATTAATAAGAATGAAGTCTTTTTATCATTGTTTTTTTTTCCTCGTTGAAATCATTTTCTTATTTGAGTAAATATCTAAGGCTTTTTTTTCAAACACAATTTTTGTACTTAAAAAACACTTTTTTGTATCTCAAACAGCATTCTATTTTTTATTTCAGTTCGTTATGTTTTTCATGTTGAAGTTTCAGTTTTTTGCTCTTTGAAAGTTGTGTGACAGTTACGATACTTTATATTACGGATATTTGGTATTTTCCTAGTAATTATATTGTTAAGAATTCGTCGACTTTTGGATACTTTCCGTAGCCGTACGTGCTGTGATTCAGCCAGTGCTGCCATAAAGTATCCGATTAAGTTTTTTGGCATAGAACCTTTTTGCACAATTCTTGTTGTTAGTCCATTAAAAAAATATTGCAGCATAGTTGTTCGCACCATGCTGCAGTATTTTTAACCGACTTCCCAAAAAGGAGGAGGTTCTCAATTCGGGGGTTTGTATTTTTTTTTATGGCATAACTCCGTCGCTTGCCAACCGATTATAAAAATGATTTTTTTGTTGGAAAGGGAATACTTCCCAAATGGTCCCATGATAAGGAAACCAGGATCTGATGATGGCATCCCAGAGAAGTCGAGGGGAGCTTTCGAAAATCGTATGGGCAACTAGTGCGTTTGTATTTTGCTTTTCTGCGATTTTGCTGTGGTGTTGTTAGGTGTGGGGTACCACTAAAAAGTGAAAAATAAAAAACTTTTTACAAAAAAAATACAACTGACTTCCAAAAAAAAAAACTACAAAGTAAAAAATAACTTTAATTTCGGAAGTCGGTGTCAAAAAACGAACAAATTAACAAAAACACCGACTTCCGAAATTAAAGTTATTTTTTACTTTGTAGTTATTTTTTTTTTTGGAAGACGGTTGTATTTTTTTGTAAAAAGTTTTTTATTAAGAGTAATAAAATGCGTTTTGGGGTTTTCGTGTTTATGATCGGCGACAGATTAACGTGCAATAAAGTACCTACATTGATTTTTACTCGACGATAAATAAATAAAAAAAAAACATTACTAGAAAACGTAAAGGATCATGATGTAAGACGATTCAGGACAGCTTTATGTCAGTATTTCTGATTTTGATATTTAGAAAGTCATTAAGAGTGTGTATTCCGTCCACTAGCGCCGCCAATCGTTTTTTATTAATTGTGGTAAATTTAAGACACGTAGATAAAAAACCGCTCTGTAGTGCACTAAAGAAATGTATCTATTATTTTTTGACAGCTATTTTTAATACATAACTCATGGCTAAATAGCCAAAACGGCAATTATTGCTAAAAGTGGCCACTTTTAGCAAAAATATCGACTTTGGCAACTATTTATGTTCTAAAGTACAAAACATAACTCTCAAAACATAATTAATACATTTCTTCAGTGCACTACAGAGCGGTTTTTTATCTACGTGTCTTAAATTTACCACAAATAATAAAAAACGATTGGCGGCGCTAGTGGACGGAATACACGCTCTTAAATGTATGTGAGTCAATGACCGTTCTTGCTCGGGTATCTGACGTCTACCATAGCAGTGTTAGCATTATCAGCCTATAATTTAACGTACGTTTATTAATCTTGCAACTGATTAAACAATGCACCTGTTTTCTTTTACTGGTAGAGAATTCCTAGGGCATAAAGTCCTCCTTTATGCCATTGTGTTCCCACTTCTTGGACACAAAGTTATCTCTGTGAGAGGTAATGGTTTATATTCATCCAGGAAACGAGCCCAAGAAAGGCAATTGACTTTACAGCTGTTCTTAACGTGTTCTAATTTCAAAAATTATAACCCTATATTTGCTTAGCGCAGTCGGGTAAAAATGACAAGTGAATCACGATTGTTCGATGAACACCGACACAGAATGAATGAACAGGATAGTGAATAATATAAATGAGTTGGAAAATGTGGGAGTCAGCGATAGAAAATTAATAATTTCCTTCCTTTCTGGTTTAAAAGTAGGTAAATAAGTCAAGTAAGTGTTTAAAAATCGATTGCGAAGAAACTTCAATAAATTAAATTTATTATTTTTATTTTCAGACTTAATACTGTTACATACGTTGTTAGTAATGAGTTATTACAAATTATGCTATACTATGTTAGTATTATTAGTAGGTACTTAATTTTACTAGTAGGTACTTACGTATTAGTAGTAGGTAGGTACTTAAATTTACTTGTAGGTACTTACGTATTAGTAGTAGGTAGGTACTTAAATTTACTTGTAGGTACTTACGTATTAGTAGTAGGTACTTAAATTTACTAGTAGGTACTTACATATTAGTAGTAAGTACTTAAATTTACTAGTAGGTACTAACGTATTAGTAGTAGGTACTTAAATTTACTAGTACGTACTTACATATTAGTAGTAAGTACTTTTTTTGAGAAATTTACCGTTTTCGAGAAAAAACCAAAAAACTGAAAAAGATGACCTTTGGCCTTGAATAACTTTTTTAGCACACGTGGGATCGATGGGGACTTTTGGCAATTTATTTCTAGTGATGTACCCAAGGTCTCTACCAAAATTCAGCTCTGTGGGAGTTTTTGTTATTTGACCATTATTTTTACGTCTAAGACCGGACTATTTCTAATAAACCCGTTCTACGAATTAATTTTATTATTTTAATCGCCAGTATGGTACAGGTAATGTGTTTATTATTTATACATTTTTTTTTATTTTCAATGCGAATCTTTTGATTACCTGTTATTGCTAAAATTGTAAATATGTCGTTGGCAAGGCACACCTTACTTGATTAATAAACAAATAAACATAACTGTAACATTTTATAAATATACTAGCTGAGCGGGCTAACGTCGTTTTGCCAACAAAAAAAGTACCCTATGACCTATTCTCAAATTGATTCATGAGTTTTTTTTTTAAGTAAAAGTTGAATTTGAACACTTGTCAACTGTTCAAATTCAACTCTCTTCAAATTCAATTTATGTACCTACTCAAATCCAAATCCAATTTATTCTTCAAATCCAATTTATGTACATATTTCCCAAATAAACATTTTGTGTCAATATAATTATTTTCAATAGGCGGTAAAATTCTAATTAATTACTTTTTTTTAAAGTCCAATGACAATCTTGGAGTATATCTACTAGAGAATCTATGTTGAAATTAAAAAAAGTATATTTAATTGTGCAACGTATGCCTATTTTAAAAGTAGAATACGACTTTTAGAATCGCTATATGTCAGAAATGGTGAGTCATATAAAAATAGGCATTATTATTTTTCCAAAACCACCCCTATTATAGAAACGGGTAGGGGGTATTCTGAAGTTTGCAGGGGTACATACGAAAACCACGAGGACGAAGTCGCGTACGGCTTACAATGTAGGAATCTCAGTTATCTGTCCCAAAACCATAACACAAAAACTTTAATCGATATCGAGGCCATTTTCGTGACCCTGAAAATCATAAATATATGACACCCATGATAAAAAATAAAAGAAACTATGATAATTTTAGACGAAATAAAACATTTATTAGGTAATTTCCAAGGTACTTAAACTAACTAGGTTATTAAAACGATCTAATAACTGCATCGATATGCGTTATCAATAATACAGGAAGTAATTTATTCTAATGTTTTAATCCATTTTTATAATATTGCTATAGGCACAAAATCTATACTACCTGCATCGTGCTCCTTTGTCTAAGATCTAGATTAATTTATTCAGTTTAATACACGCGCCTTTCCGGTAGCGGTGTTACCATAGCACTAGAGTTAACGACACCCCATTATCTAGAGTACTAAGTACCATATTATGTATCAGCCAATGACCTTTGCCGATGCTACAACAGATGGCGTCATTAAAACCACTTAACATACTTCTGCGAAAACCAACATTTTTCCCTTTTTCTCAACCTTGCACAACTCTGACATCGATTCTTAATAGCTGACTACTGATTCTCATTGACGACCCTATTTTTTTCATCTATCTCGAACAAAGCGACACGAAGGACTATATTACTAAAACATCGATCTAATTGAATTGTTACCAAGAATGCAAAGGCGGGCGGGGCTTTCAGTAGCTTTCAAGGTTCGTAAGGAAACCAGGTTTGTTAGTAGTTGACGCGCTCCAAACCACGGCGCACGCGCCCATGTTACCGCTACAACCTATTTGGAAGACATAGAGGTTGTATAGGAACATCTTAAATAATTAAAAAAAATATCAAGCTGTCGAGTTCGATGTTCAAAAGTCGAAGCGACCGTGTTTGATTTTTTTTCGAATTCCGCGCGCATATTTTTGGCGGGATCTCGTGGTGTTGCAATTTGAAAAATTGTGTTTCTAAAAGTGTTTTGCAGATTTTGGTGAGTTCCTATTCTTTGTTTTATTTAATAGCTTAACTGTCTTTTTTAGTGAATTTGTTACATCATCATCGCCATAAACTGCAGGCGATTACCTATTGTTTTTATCAAAATCCTAATGGGATGTCAAAAGGCTAAAAATACTCACGATTGTTAAAAACAATACAAGCCAATCTCTAGCATGAAACCGGCAACTCATTAATTCTTTTTTAAAAACCTGTCACTTTTGACACATGCGTAAAAGAGTGCATTACATAGAATTTCGCGCCAAATCAAAAATATATGTCTGCGCATGCGCAAGCTTGGTTCTCATAGTTTCTGACTATAAGACCTAATACAATAGAATAGAATACTCTTTATTATGTACACCATATAAGTTACAGAAAAAAAACATGATAGGGTGACACAATGGGCGGCCTTATCGCTAAGAGCGATCTTTTCAAGACAACCTAACAACAAATACTGAAGCGATGAAAAATAAAATGTAATTAATTGCTATCTAAATTTTACGCTTAATTAAACGTTATATTTCACAACACGATTTTTCAAAATATGACTCGGAAATCAACACCATTTTTGTATTCATTTTCAGAACTTAACCCCTGCCCGTATAAAATTACAATATTTAATTACAAATTGCATTGTTATTGTATGCTAATATGATTAGGAAAAACATTGAATCATAAACATGGATAACGTAAGTTTATTAACTGCTCTTCTGTTTTTTAGTTTGATTAAACAGACACTGTTAATTGCGTAGTAGTTAAGTTTAATTTACGGCGTTTTATGTGTAACTAATTAGTTATTTACACGCATCTTGCACTTGCTTCTCGGCTTCTTTCACGGTTATCAAATTACTTATCATTCATCTAGATTTTCCGAGATAATTAGGTTTTAGAAAAGTTTTGCTCTGACACTTTCTTTATCTGTGGCCAATGACGTATTATATATAGACACGTCATCAACCAACATCGCGGCGCTTAAAAACGGCGAAAATACTAGATAGCTACTAATACGCATGAAGAAAGGGAAAGAAAATATGTCACCGTACGGCGGGATGCCTGTTGCTAGAGGGAGATAAATATGCATCATCAGTTACGTCATAGGATAAGTAATAGTCAAATTGACATCAAAACAAACGTAGTGTCGCGCGACAGGTTGGTGCGTAACTAAACGCAATGTGGCCAATTGGCTTCATTTCATGTTGTCATTTTAGAGTGCGGACAACGTATCTATAGTTTTATATATCATTGTCTGTGGCCATTTTATCCAAATGAATAGCCTTACTGAAGAATTGGAAGTAGCTGATTCCTTCCTTAATATTATAAATGCGAAAGTAACTCTGTCTGTCTGTAACTTCTCCATATCTTGACGGTTTGGTTGAAACTGGCCTCTCAGGGACACCATGTGCACAAGACGTACTCATATTTTATGATTCTATCCAAGGAGTAAGCATGTTCCTTTAGGAAAATTTTCGACTGTCATACGGCCGAAGCCGCTTTATATATGACTTTGTTGTTTACCTGCTCTGAAAACTTAAAACAGCCCTTGCATATCGAACCCACGTTAAGCCGTTGGTCCGGGCTGTCATTTGTGGATCTTTGGCAGTCGTTACGCATAGTCCGGAGCCAGTAAAGCTGACTCCAGTCTTGCCAAGAAGTACTGTGTTATCCAGTTAACGGGTTGTGGAGGTCAGGTAGGCAGCCGCTCCACGTAAAATACTGGTATTCAGATAAATCCGATTTGACTGGAAACCGACCCCAATACAGTTGAGAAAAGGCAAGTGATGATGCATATAAGTACCAACTTATGTAGGTACATGCCTACGTAATATTAATTTAAGATTCAATGTTTTTACAATTCTCTTTTTTTTTCTCACTCATGCAAGCAGAGGTCGTTCACACATTCAGCGTAGTCTTGTCTATTTTTAAACCAAAACAGTACTTTTGATTTCCTGACTGACGAAACCTATTTAATATATAGCAACTTTTCGACCCTCCATCTGTGATATGCTACCCTATAGTATTTTATGCGAGTTGGGCCTCACTCGCGGTCCTTTGTAAATGCATCAAAACTTACCTATACATTCTGCCAGGGGGTTGCCATACGAGTAGGTATTCAAGGTTGCTCTTCCAAATTACTCGAAATAGAAATGTTTTTAGAACAAACCAAGTTTGATGTAGTTTGCTTAACTGAACATTGGTTAAAAGATCACCAAGTAGGTTCCATTAATTTCGATAATTATTATGTAGCTAGCCATTTCAGCCGACAATGTATGATACATGGAGGATCACTAATTTTAATTAAAAGTTACATTAAATCTAAAGAAAGAAAAGACATTGTTAAACTGTCAGTTGAACACACCATTGAATTGTCCTGTGTTGAGTTGGATAAGCATGTTGTTGTATGTGTCTACAGACCTCCAAGTTACCAGAATCTATCTGTGTTTGATTCTGTAATGGAAGATGTGTTAAAAAAAGTTTGTACCAGCGATAAAACAATAATAATATGTGGCGACTTTAATATTAACTTATTAGAAACTAACTCAAATAGTATCAGATTATTGAGTCTGTTTAAATCATATAATTTATCAAATGTTTTTATTGAACCTACCCGAGTAACAGCTTCTTCTGCGACTTGCATAGACAACATATTTTGTAATTGTGATTACTTACATAAAGAGATTGTTAATAAGTTGCCCTCTGATCACAGTGGACAAGCTATAACGTTTTGTACCTATATACCTTTACAAAAAATTCAAATTCAATTTAGACCAATAACAGATAAAAATTTAGAAAAATTTAGTAATACTTTGGCCATTAAATTATGTGTTCAAAGTTTTAATAACACAGAAGACCCAAATGAGTTTTACGGCGAGTTTTTTTCAATACTAAACGCTCAATATAATGATAGTTTTCCATTAAAGTCAAAAAGTGTTAACACAAAGTTTATATTCAGTGATTGGGCAACTACGGGCATTCGAATTAGTAGGGAAAAGCTATACGAACTATATGGCCTTAAGCAACATGTGAATAATATAAGCTTTCATAAGTATGTCGCGAAATATTCAAAAACATTTAAAAGTGTATGCAAAATAGCAAAAGCTCTGTTTATTAGTAATAAAATAAAATCAGCAGATGACAAAATAAAAACTACCTGGAAAATAATTAATAATGAAACAGGTAGGAAGAAAAAGCGTGAAACTGAATTTAATTTAAAATCCGTACATGGTCCCATAAACTCAGATGCAGAGGTAGCTCAGGAATTTGAAAACTTCTTTGCTGATATTCCTCGTAAAACTACAGAAGCTCTTAACTCGTCACCCGCGCTCTCTGCTGCCTTACTTAGGAAGAATGTCAAGGTTTGTCCATCAGAGTTCAAGTTTAAACATACAAACCCCCTAGCCATTATAAAAGCTTTTAAAGATCTTAAAATTAAATCAACAGAAGATCTTTGGGGAATGTCTGTAAAAGTCTGTAGATCTATTATTGAAACTATTGCTCCCCACTTAGCTCTTATATTTAACTCTAGTGTAGACCGGGGAGTATTTCCTGATCTCATGAAGCACAGTAAAGTCGTTCCACTGTTTAAATCTGGTGATAGTCAAGAACCCAACAATTACAGGCCGGTTTCAATCCTGCCGGTTCTCAGTAAGGTGTTTGAAAAGTTAATGCTTAACCAGATGTTACTACATTTTAATGAAAATTCCATCTTTCATGAACATCAGTACGGTTTCACCAAAGGGCGTTGTACAACTGACGCCGGTGTCACTCTAATAAAGAACATCTTTAATGCCTGGGAAGATTCGCAAGACGCCATTGGAATTTTTTGCGATCTCTCGAAGGCGTTCGATTGCGTTAACCATGAAACACTCTTGTTGAAACTGGAGCATTATGGGATTAGGAATACATCTCTTGATCTGATTAGATCGTACTTGAAAGACAGACAGGTTAAAGTACAGGTAAACGGCGTGAACTCACTGGGGTCTGAAATGACAATGGGCGTTCCGCAAGGTTCAATATTGGGTCCATTCCTCTTTTTAGTGTACATAAACGATTTGCCCCAATTGCTTCAAAATGAGCCAAAGATGGTGTTATTTGCTGATGACACATCATTGATATTTAAGATAGAACGACGGTCACAAAATCTTGATGATGTCAATAACTCTATTCATCAAGTTCAAGATTGGTTTACGGCAAACAACTTAGTATTGAATGAAAAAAAAACCAAATGTATTAAATTTACTTTACCAAATGTTAAAAGTAACGAATGTGACATCGTATTGAATGGACAAAAACTGGAATTTATTGATCAGACGGTTTTCCTGGGAATCACTTTAGACGAGAAATTGCAATGGGGACCTCACATAACATCTCTTGCGGCGCGGCTAAGCTCAGCCGCTTATGCTGTTAGAAAGATAAGACAGTTAACAGATGTAGAAACTGCGCGTTTGGTCTATTTTAGTTACTTTCACAGCATTATGTCGTATGGTATTTTGCTATGGGGTCGGGCTGCTGACATTGAATCCATATTTATTTTACAAAAGAGTGCTGTCAGAGCCATTTATAATCTACGTCGACGCGATTCTCTTAGGGAAGTCTTTAAAAAGATTAATATTATGACAGTCCCATGTCAATTCATTTATGAAAATATTATGTATGTACGGAAAAATCGACATCTCTTTAGCAAAATTAGTGATAGACATAATTTTAATACTAGAAATAGAAATAAACTAGATCAGCCATTTTATAGATTAGCCAAAGTACGAACATCTTTCATGGGGTACTGTATTAAATGTTACAACAAAATACCTTGTGACATATTAGAATTAAATGAAAGAAAATTTAAAAATTATGTTAAAAGCACACTATGTAAACAAGCATATTACAAATTAGATGATTATATTCAAGATAAGAATGCTTGGAAACATGCTGGTCCTGCTCCATAGGACAGTCTAAGGTGTAGTAAACAAAGTCAAACTTATTGATAATGTTTGTATTAATATATTTAGTATATCTATAGATGTCTCTAATGACTTTTATATTTAATTTAACTCACACACTGATTTATTGTTCTTTATTTGATAAATCAATAGTACCAACATTTTTAAATAAATGTGTGTTTGCATTGTATAGACTCAAGTACCCTGGCGGTTGGGAGTGTCATGCTCACTCAAAAGCCTAGCTGATGGTGGCGTATGCGTTAAATTATGTGGCTCCATTCAAAATGGTTGAGACGAATGGGCCTGGCGCATGTCATGGCGCCGTCGGTTGGGACTGGTCATTTCTCAGCTGCCATGGTTTATTTTAATTTATTTTAATTATTTCTTTGAATTGTTCCTTTTTTAGTTCGGATGTTTTTATCATGCTCGTCACATCGTTTTCACATGTATGTATAATTTCAACACGATGTCAAGAAAACTTTGTAACAATTTATTATTTTTAAAAGAGTGTCCGTGGAGTTTCTTGCACGTTCTTCTCCATAGAGATCTACGCTTTGGAACGTGCAAATAGCTTCATCTTTTTGGACCGACCGACCTTGACAATTCAAAAGTGCCTGTAAATGGTTTAATTGAAATAAATGTTTGAGTTTGAGTATTACCCAGTTAATGGGTTGTGGAGGTCAGATATACAGTCGCTTAATCAGGTTAGACCTGTCACCGACCCCGTCGTAATTGGAAAAAGGCCAGTTCACCAGCACTCAGATGAATTATATTGGCAGTTTACAGCTTTCATATAGAAAATTTACAGCTTTCATATCTATACTAATATATACTAATATTATAAAGAGGTAACACTTGTTTGTAAGTTTGTATGTAGGGGGTAATCTCAGGAACTACTGGTCCGATTTGAAAAATTATTACAATACAATAATACAATACAATAATGTTTTATTGACATAAAAAAAGGTTGTACATTTTCGTTTGAGACCCTGACTCCTGAGCTAGGTGAGACCTGTGTTACAGTAGTCAGTGTCTTCACCCGTACTTTAGAATTAACAATTTATGCAATAAATCAAACAAGTAAATCACTTAAAACTAAATTTAATGCAAGCTCGCTATTTCGTGGTGTGTGTTCTGCGTGTGTGTGTGTGTGTGTGTGTGTGTGTGTGCGTATATGTATGTGTGTTTAGGTGTGTATGTGGGGTTGGGTGTGTGTGTGTGGGTCTGTGTGTGTGTTTATGTTTGTGTGTGTATTATGTTTGGGTTCTACATACATAGACATAAGACAGTTACATTTTATATGTATTGTTCAATCATCAGTACTGTTCTTTTATTAAGTTTTCTGTCTGCAAGTAGTCCAATGTTTGCAGCCATGAATTTAGTTTAATCTTAGTTTTATATATTGTAAGAGGGTTAATGTTAAGAATTATTATAAGAATTATTTATAAGAATTATTTCAGTGTTAGATAGCCCATTTATCCAGGAAGGTTATCTATACTAATATTATAAAGCAGAAGAGTTTGTTTGTTTGTTTGGTTGGTTGGTTGAACGCGCTAATCTCAGGAACTACTGGTCCGATTTGAAAAATTCTTTCAGGGTTAGATAGCCTATTTATCGAGGAAGGCTATATATAGGCTATATATCATTACGCTAAGACAAATAGGAGCGGAGCATTAATGGAAAATGTGACGCAGACACAGTTGCGCGGGTCAGCTAGTAGAAAATATTTAGAATAGAATAGAATAGAATAGAATAGAAAGCGCTCATTTATTCACGAAACAAAAGCTATTTGATGATTGAAAAATCACCCTCAAACTGACAAAATCAGATAATGTTGAGTTTATACCGAATGTAATAATCACGCAATGTACTCTCAGTAGCAACATGATCGCCTAGTGTCTCGCGATCTCCGGATAATGTTTCGCGACACCTTCACAATCTAGTATCTGTCTATGTTCTGGTTTATCTTGTATCTTGTACGAAAATTATTAGTTTGAGATAACGGGTCCCAATAATTATCAAAGCTGCCACAAGAAACCGAAGTGAGAATGTCTTAAATTATGAGTAGGTAGGCTATTAAATGGTCAATTTGTTTCGAGTCTCGTGTCCGATAGTTCTGTAAAAATCTAATTAGTCCTTCAGAGGGCCAATTCTACTAGTTTTTAAAAAATTTCGCATTCGCATGTCAATCGCAAACTGTCAAAAAAGCCTTAATTTTCATAAATTTTTAACCGTCTTCCCAAAAAGGAGGAGGTTATCAATTCGGTTGTATTTTTTTTTTTTTATGTTTGTTACCTCATAACTCCGACAATTATGAACCGATTTGAAAAAATCTTCTTTCTTTTCTTATCTGAAAGGATATTATACTTGCAGATTGCTCCTATTTAAATTTTATGAAAATCGGTTACGAACTTTAGATTTTAAATCGAAATAGCTGAAATTCGTCTACTTGGATGATAGTTTTATGTCATCCAAGTAATCGAAATTGCGTATTTTGATTTTCTGCGATTTTGCAGTGGTGTTGTTAGGTGTGGGGTATACCACTAAAAAGTGAAAAATAAAAAACTTTTTACAAAAAATTTTAAGTTTTTGTTAGTTTCTTCGTATTTTGACACCGACTTCCGAAATTAAAGTTATTTTTTACTTTGTAGTTTTTTTTTTGGAAGTCGGTTGTATTTTTTTGTAAAAAGTTTTTAGACAGTATGATATTGAGATGCAAATGCGATAAGATGTGAAAATTAGTAGAATTAGCATACTGATAGATTTCCAAAAAATATTGTACACGTATTATTTCTTGTTTTTCACGTAAACAAAAATGAAGAAAAATCATGTGACGTCGAAATTTTCTCATAGCGTGTTCTATTACAAGAATCAAATTGAAATTAAAAATCTAAGGGGGCTTCCATACAAGAAACGTGTCTTCAGGCAGAGAGGCGTTACGATTCATGCCCATCTGTCCTCGTATATCCTGTTCGAATTTCTAAATCAGTAAAAATAACATATCAAATCTATTTTCCGCTTATCTATACTAATATTATAAAGCAGAAGAGTTTGTTTCTTTGTTTGTTTGGTTGAACGCGCTAATCTCAGGAACTGCTGGTCCGATTTGAAAAAATCTTTCAGTGTTAGATAGCCCATTTATCGAGGAAGGCTATAGGCTGTATGTATCGTTACGCTAAGACAAATAATAGCGGAGCATTAATGGAAAATGTGACGCAGACGAAGTTGCGTGGGTCAGCTAGTAAATTATATTACTACTAGCTGACCCGCGCAACTTCGTCTGCATCACATTTTCCATTAATGCTCCTAAATAATATTGCGACTATAAATTGAGATGTAAGCTACCCTATATTTCAAGTTGGATCAAACTGCATACCTACTGTGTGCAAATTTGATCAAAATCAGTTTAGTAGTTTAGGAGTCCATCGCGGACAAACAACGTGACACGACACGAAAGATTTATATTTAAGAAGATTTCAAGTTCAAGTGCGTACATATTACGTAAAGACACATAATAAAAAGTTTCCAAGCACGAAGGACACATACGAATGTCTTTGTTTAAAAATCGAACAATAGTAAAAGGCTTGTTTGCAAACTGGCTGGACATATCGCGGGTCAATATCCGTAACAATACGATTAGAGTAGACGGTGTTATGCGAGAATGAAGCAGGAACTTATAATAGAAGTCCTTTTTAAGGTTGTTTTATATGACTTAATAAAATTAATAACAGTGTTGGTGGACTCTTTTATAAATCAAGTTTAAAAGTTACTTATACAGAATTGGGATTTAGGAAGGTACTATGCGTGTGTACTTTTTATGACCCAGGTTTTTCAGTGAAGTTTTTAAATAAAATACCTAAAGAAATAACCGCACAGTACAAGACTTGCCGACACGATATTAGCAATTACAATAATATCCGCATGCATTAAAAACGTTTTACTCATGAACTTGATTTATTACTCTATGCAAAACAGTTGCTAGAACATGTCATATGCAACTATTAATTAATATTATAATATACCATAGCTGTCGTCGACTTGATCTAATAGCATGTTTCTAAGGGGAAATATTGATATAAACTACAACTATGTAACTACAAATTGGTTTCCTGATCCATTGGTAATCTTTCACGAGATAAAACTCAATGGAAATATCCTCATTTTTAGGTATTCAGAGATTTTTTGTAAATTGCGCCAGTGAGAAAAGGGCTGAAGAACCACTGAATGGGTTCGATTAAATGAAAAATTACATCGTGATCAACCTAGACGAAGATGGCGTGACGAGCTTGACTCCTAGTTAGAAAACAATTCCAAAAGTTCAAGAAACGCAATTTGATGAAAGATTTACTGCCTCTGACCGATTGCCAAATACTTGATTTCCCACCGTACTGATTTTAAACACTAAGTAAAAAAATAAAAATAATGTTCACCATACATAAAGACTCCTAATTATGATTACTTAATTAAAATATCCAATTATCTGGAAGCAACTAAGAAGGCGTTGTCCTCAGCTCTTTAGGGAAAAATAACTCAGGCTCAACGCCCTCTGAAGTCTCCGAGTAAAATGATATCCACCAGCATGTAAATTGCCTCTTAAGCGAACCCAATTAAAAATAATTAAAGATTAAACTAATTGAGATAATTGCTATACAGGTCTAGGCTGAAAATTACAATCGAACTTAGATAAGAATATTTATTTTTATGACCTGTGACTAATAATGAATAATTAATAAGAAATATTTTCAATTAAAAATATAAAATCAGATATAATAGGTAGGTATTTGCTTGATCAGTTATGTTTTAATAAGTATCTAATAAATATAGCCTTAGCCTTATTTAAAGGTAATTGCCGCGTCTATGCGCCCTTAGCCTAAAAAGCGCGAAGACATGACACGTTATGCCTACATTATGTTAGCTTTACCTTCAGTATTAATGTAGCAGAAGAAAAATAATCAAGTGTTTTATAATTTTAATTGAACTAGAAAATCAAACAAAAAATTACAAGCATATTGCATGCACAGACGAGTGTCAGATTTGGCATAAATTACGGTAAAAATTCGACTACTACCATGCAGCCAGGTATAATTAAAAACAAGCACAACATCGTTTTCCGTTTTCAAACTACTGCTATCAAAACAAACAGAAATAAATTAAATTAACAAAATGACTTGTTCAGTACCACTTACTACCGTCCAACCCTTTCACTGATTTGGCAAGCCTGTTTGAAGATCAAGGTTGTACGCAATGTATTTTATCGCTCAAGCAATAGCATTCTTTATTGCATGCAAGCTATCTGCAATAGCTATAACGTCGTGACAATTGACGCACGTAGTACAGAAACTTCCGTAAGTTTTTATTCAAATCGATCATTAAGATCAATTGGTAGCCAGTTAATTGTAAATGAACACGTGGCTCGGTAATAGGCTAGGCTTTGTAGTAGATTTATTGTAGAGATAATTTTGTATGAGCAATTCTATGAATAAGCCTTTCAGTGGGTCTAAAAAGGCCACTTTAGCAAATTAACCACGTACCAATCCGTCAAATTTCATTTTCCTCTTTATCGCTAACACATTAGGTTCAAAGTTGATTACAAAATATTGACAGTAACGGGTAGAGTGATGTACTTTCTGATTCTGCTAAAATGGGCTCTATAGACCCACATTACCTACTAAATCGATATTGAAATCGCTCGCATAGGATATTATAGGGATTCGTCTAGCAGGCAAAACATACTTCGTTAAAATTAGTTTATTTTAAGTTCTTTTATCCCTTTAATGGCCATAATAATCTGGGAATCGAAAAACAATGCGAAATAAGCATAGGTATTATTGGTAGGAAACAAATTTCAAATTTTAAACAAAAAATTGTGGTCTTTGAATGTGAGTGATTTATAAGTCTTTAAATAGCCTTTGTACAACAATGGAATACCTATCAGGAACTAACTATTTAATTAATGAGCTGAAAAATATGGTGGGAAATATATTGCCTTTGCCCTATTAAGGGTTAAGTCATGGTTTAAATATTAAGACAAAATTTTCCTTCAAAAATGTAATTTATATTTTCATGAAAATTTCCTTGAGGAACGCACGTGCAAAGGCTTATCAAAATCGATATTTAATTTAAATATAGTGATAACATAGGACCATTGCGAGAAGAGTTTTATCTTTTTATCGTAAAAATACGCAATGCGTACATCCAGCCCATGTCCCTTTAAAAGTACGAGATAATCTCTGGGTAAGCTCGCTCCATCGTAGACATTGTCTCTGTCATCTCTGACCAAGACTAAAGTCAAGAGCAAGCCCATCTCAAATTAAAAAACCGGCCAAGTGCGAGTCAGACTCGCGCACCGAGGGTTCCGTACAAACCTGTAGGTATATAAGTAAAAGTTATGGTATTTTTATTGCTAAATGAAATCCATAACATAACAATGTGGAAAGCTGACGGTACCTTGTCAATACATATATGAAAACATTATGTATGTTCGGAAAAATCTTCATCTCTTTAAGAAGAGAAGTGATAGACATAATTTTAATACTAGAAATAGGCACAATTTGGATCAATCTCGGTTTAGATTGGCTAAGGTACGAAATTCTTTTATGGGGAATTGTGTAAAATTTTATAATAAAATACCACTGCGGATTCTACAACTGAACGAGACAAAATTTAAAACATGCATAAAACGCACACTATAAACTCCTCCGAAATGGCTGAACCAATTTGCATGAAATTTTGTGTGCATATCGGGTAGGTCTGAGAATCGGCCAAAATCTATTTTTTTATTTTTTTTTGTTAATCGCATAACAACGTTTGCTGGGTCAGCAAGTCTAATATATAAAATTCTCGTGTTGCGGTGTTTGTTTCCAAACTCCTCCGAAACGGCTGAACCGATTTGCATGAAATTTTGTGTGCATATCGGGTAGGTCTGAGAATCGGCCAACATCTGTTTTTTTTTTTTAATCACTGAACAACGTTTGCTGGGTCAGCTAGTAAGTTTATGATTATTAAAAAAAATATACTATGTGATGTAACTAAAAATTTAAGATTTTCGGAATTTTTCCTATATGTGTACTTTATAACGTTGCTTCATGCCAAATTTCAAGATTCCAGGTCGTCTGGAAGTATCCTTTAGGTTTTGATTCCCTTGCGAGTAGTTGCGAGTTTCAAAATATGCGGCTTTAATTGCTGTATCTTTTGATTGCGTTGACGTAGAAGTTTGATTTTGTTACAGCTTAAAGATATTATAGACTTGAGTATTTGTTAAGAATTTCAATATAATACCACTACGCGTTCATGAGTAAAGGGGTAATAAGTTTAAAATTATTAAAAATATTTTTATTATATGATGTAACTAAAAATTTATGCTTTTCGCAATTTTTCCTTTATCTGTGTTATAAGACGTTGCTTCGTACCAAATTTCAAGATTCTGAGTTCACGGGAAGTACCCTGTAGGTTTTGATTCCCTTGCGAGTGTCGAAAATTTGCGGCATAAACGGGAGTATCTTTTGATCGCGTTGACTTAGAAGTTTGATTTTTTCACAGCTCCAAGAGACCATAGACTTGAGTATTTGATATGAATTTCAGCTTGATACCTCCACGCGTTCCTGAGAAAAAAGGCCTTGACAGACAGACAGACAGACAGACGGACAACAAAGTGATCCTATAAGGGTTCCGTTTTTACCTTTTGAGGTACGGAACCCTAAAAACAAGATTAGTCACGAAAACGTCACAACTTTCGGGACTTTAAGAGCGTGTATTCCGTCCACTAGCGCCGCCAATCGTTTTTTATTATTTGTGGTAAATTTTAGACACGTAAGTAGATAAAAAACCGCTCTGTAGTGCACTGAAGAAATATATCTTTTATTTTTTGACAGCTATTTTTAATACATAACTCATGGCTAAATAGCCAAAACGGCAATTATTACTAAAAGTGGCCACTTTTAGCAAAACTATCGACTTTGGCAACTATTTATGTTCTAAAGTACAAAACATAACTCTCAAAACAATAAATACATTTCTTCAGTGCACTACAGAGCGGTTTTTTATCAACGTGTCTTAAATTTACCACAAATAATAAAAAACGATTGGCGGCGCTAGTGGACGGAATACACGCTCTTAAATCCAAAGTCTCCCAAAATTGCTTACCTTACTTTTTATTTATCTTAGAACGTATGTAACTCCCACACATTCATTACAGAGGATAAAAAATCGCACAGATAAAAACAAGCTACGGCTCAATCAGTTCTGCGTTATTGATGGCGTCTGCGTGTGCAGCTTTGAAACCGGAGCACGTACCTCGAAGACAAATCCGGGCACTGATGAGATAGATTTCCATAAGTATTGCAGCTTTTGCTGTGGTTTTTAGGGTTCTGTATCCAAAGGGTTACTAACGGAACACTATTACTGCTTACTAAAATCCGATATCCGTCTGTCCGTCGGTCTGTCTGTATCTCAAGAACCACAGGTAGATAGTTGAAATTTTCACGACTATTTAGGTATTTCTATTCCTATATAGTCGTGTTATATTATTTCTAAAATAATATAATATGGCTCACAGCTGCTATCCCTAATGTATTTTTATTTATCTGTGTAAAGTTTTGCAAGTGCAATAATTTGTTGTAACAGAAAGTTACACAAAGATGGTTTAAAGAGCCTAGGTACTGCATTTTCTACAAATACTTAAAAACCCATATGTACAAACAGGAAATTTAAAAACCGCGTAGGTTAACTCTCATTCAATTTAGGAAAATGAATGCGGAAGCAATATATAACGACATACCACTAAAACTTATGACGCAACTAGCGAACTTTAGTTTGAATAAAAGTTAAACATTTTTACATAAATTAGTCTAAGTTAGTAGAAATACGTGGGTCCTTGATCAAGAGTATTAAGGTGCAAACCCACCGCAGTGCATGTCGTGCACAGCCACGCGGCGCATTTTAGCTGCGTGGGTCTACGTTTCCACGAGTCCTATGTACAACAATAGCGTGGCCCACCGTGGCACACGGAGAGGCTATGCACATTCATACGTTCAAGCCACTAGTGTACCAATGACGTCAATGGATGCGTAGCGTGTCCGTGGGTTACAGTGGACACAATCCCATACATATTCTAGCAAAGCTATAAGCGTCTCCGTGCGCCGCGGTGGGTTTCCACCTTTACTGCAAAGTAACCGGTAAACTAGTTCAATCCGGCTTTATAAATAAAACAGCAGCTGCATTTTATTGTTTGTTCAATGAATAGGCTCTATTTAGTTTTTGTGCCATTTTAAATGGGTCTCGGTGTCTTGTTGTTAATGTGAGAATAAAAGATATTCTTGAGTTATTTGTGTTGAACTGAAGTGTTCGGATAATGCTGATTCTGCTTCAATTAGTGATCTTTAAATGCACTTAGACAATCCCACGATCTCTTAAGACCAGGGTCTAAAACCAGTGCGTCCTACCCGTAATGACTTACGCAGCAGAAGTTTGGACACTCACCATAGGCCTGGTCTACAAATTCAAGGTTGCATAGCGCGCAATGGAGAGAGCAATGCTCGGGGTTTCTTTGGTGAATAGAATTCGCAACGAAGTCATTCACCAGAGAACTAAAGTCACCGACATTGCGCGTAAAATAAGCATGCTGAAGTGGAAGTGGGCCGACCATGTCTGCAGACGGACAGACGGACGATGGAGCAGACATGTGTTAGAGTGGAGACCGCGTGTGGGCAAACGTAGTGTGGGACACTTTACGGCACGATGGATCGATGATTTAAAGAAGGCTTTCGTTCAGCAGTGGACGGTAATTAGCTGAAATGATGAAATTCACTAAAAAAAAAAATCTTTTTGGCTTTAATCCTACTGCAAGGTATAATAGCCAATTCGTCGGCATCGCTATCGACTGGAAGTGAGCCCAAAAGACTGGCGGCATTGCCACGTTGTATGTCAATGCTTATCCTCTGTCCGAGGTAAAAGCCAGCCCTTGGGTCACGCGAAGCGTCAACTAAGCGTTTTGCCAGATCTTTAAATAACACGTGAGCACTCGGCACCACTTTCCAAGGGTTTCAATCCCAAACGGCTCAAAACCACCCTTAATATGATCACGCACATCGTGAACGATAAGGGCTCACCCATATATTATGTGACTGCCTGTCATAAAAAGAAATCTTTGCTGACATGAAATCCCATAACCGGTGACCCGTTCAATATTTACTTACGCTATTACGGATCATCGCACTCGAGCTCGACAGCTGAGAGGAAAATCCCTAAAACATGCATGACAGAAGTACACGATAACCTACATCAGTCAAATTGACAGTCAGAAAAGGTCAGTGATTCTGGTGGAAAATAGCTAGAGGTTATAGTGACGTATAATAATGTGACTAGTTTACACAGTGCGAGTTTTTGGCCACCCCGAAAAGGTACCTACCTATTAATAAATGACATCAAAGTAATTTAAATTGTTTATGAGCAAATCCTTAAACAAAATAAAAACTATAGGTACCTACTGTTTTTTTTAAATCTTGTACTCATCCTTGCGTCCACCGTTTGCCCATCTTTGTTTTCAGTGACTCACAAAGCTTTGACCTAAATGCAAGTGGCCAGATACTTTTAAGCGGTAGTAAACCCACTTACCTAGTGTACTACAGGTTGTAGTAGGCTGTGTGTGATCCCTACCGTGAGATATCTACTTAACTACCCACAACATTAATTAGCATCTTCACAATAATTACTAGAATTACGAAGATGCGAACCTTCACACGTATCAATGAGCATAACTTGAATGATGAAATTTACTACATTAAAATGTACTGAATCTTATTCTAACACTACGGGCAGGTAAGAAGTACTTATTAGACTAATATATAATTTTCTTACTAATATTATTATGAAATTTTGAAAGTCTGAAGAGGTATTTTGTGTTTTTTTAATCAGTCATGCTACAACAACTAAGAAAAAATTGGGATTTGTTTATCGCAGAAAAATTTTGATCAAAGACCATTTCTATAAACCAATTTAATCTAATTTATGTAAAAAAAAATATATTTTATTCAAATTAAGGTTTTTAGTTGCGTCATAAGATTGGAATTTGGATAAACCATGACCTGGCCCCTAAGACAAAAAGAGACGGTCTATTGAACTTGTAGAACTCCGTCTCTTTCACACACCGGAATCATTATGGTTTAAAGACGCCATAGCAGGAATGGAAACATAATTAAGGACATCGGATAGTTTTAATCCCGGAGATACATTCCCATGGATTAATTTTTTAGAGTGAAGCTGTTGCGGAATTTGTTCGAAGGAGTCACCGCGGCCCTAAAACACAAAGGGCACAGACAGTAAGAGTCTGACACTCCCTTCTGCTTCGCCCAAAGCGGAAGAAGTCATTTGATGATTTCCCATCCATAAAAAAGGGTGAAGCCGCTAGAAAAATCATGATGACAACAATATAGTCCTAAGCTGGTATATCATGAGGTGTCAAGACATATTGGTCACCATATAGACCGCAGTTCACAGTTTTGCAATAACTAACCGTCGGTCAAGACCGAGTGTCGACCTCGCACTCGATTGTCTTGTACGGAAGTCGATCGATTCTGATATATTGCATTGTTCTTATAGGCGTTCGATTTATCTAAAATGGGTATTTATGTCTGCTTTAGTATTTGTTCAGTTCAGATACAGCACTGCTCCAATTTGGTGTTATAGGCAAGTCTTTCGATCGTTTCTCATTGGTCCGAGCAATGTTTTGCTGTTTCTTTGAACTAACACTTCTATGGGTGTTGAGCTCTTAGTAGCTTTTGTGTAGATGTATTGAAGTAGCACATAAATAGGCACAATTTGTATGCTCAAAAGTTAATTTACTGTGTAGCTGTGGAAGTATGAAAAAACATTTGCAATAATAACGCAGTCAGTCCGGCGAGACTCCACTGTCTCGTCACTTCCCTCTTTTTTCATCATGATCATCATATCAGCCGAAAGACGTAGACTGCTGGATATAGGCCCAGGTGTCGCCCGAACAACCGGCCCTGTGCGTCTCGCATCCATAGGATAACCGCGACCCCTACCAAGTCATCGGTCCAACTTGTGGGAGGCATTACAAGGTTGCGTCTTTTGATACGCGGTCGCCACTCCAGAACTTTTCGGCTCCATTGCCACTACAGTTTAGCGATTGTTTCCTTTGGGCGTTGAGTCCACTTTTGTTGTGAGTTGGAAAAGAATGAGAGAAAGAATTTGTATCCGGTTGCATTTTGTGGAATGTGCGACGGAATTGCATAATTTAACTCCGCCAAGCCCGTTCCATCATTGGACCACAAGACGAATGGTAATGCGCCACTGGTACATGGTGGCCATCCCGCCCACACGCACAAAACGTTTTGGGAACACATTCATTGTGCGTACAGCTAAGGAGTGGAATTCCCTGCCGGAGTCTGTGTTTCCTGATAGCTACAACATGGGAATATCTAAGTCAATAGTGAATAGGTTACTTCTAGGCAAGCGTGCTCATTTTTAGACCGCGTCATCACTTACCATAAGGTGAGATAGTGGTCAAACGCGTGCCTATCAACAGTAATAAAAAGAATAAATTAAAATGTTCAAAAATCCGGTTTACTTAAGACCTCACAGACTTAAATTAAGAATTGCAACATGCAAACAAAATAGGGAAACAGTAACTTCGTGACCAGCCCCGAGCAACACCGCTCAGCCGCTCAGCTGAGCCCGGTATGGTAAATAGGTAATGTTTACGAAGCCGCGTCACGCTGCCTCGTGTGCAGATAGCCAGCTCGTGACAGGACCTCGGATATGGGCGGGAGTTTGAATGTTAAATAAATCATTTTCATGAAACTTTGTTATTATGTCGGCGTGCTTTGATTTTAAAAGATAGGCTTACAATGCCTGAGACTTAGGTTTCAATTTTGATGTTACAGCCAGCTGGCTAAATCAGCAGCCTAATTAGCTGCCTAGCCTTTTCATTGAATGGCGCCGATTAGTCAGTAGCCTAAGTACGGCCCAACATTAATATCCAATTGGCTCCAACTAAATATGTCAAATTGGCTCCAACGAAATTGGTAGCTTCCTACTGAACTCTTCGTCTGTCATGCAAATTTCGGGATATTAGATATGAATGTTACATTCAAGATACATTAAGCATTTACATATGTAGCGGCATCACTGCCACCACAATAAACATCAACGGAGCAAATCTTCATATTATTTGAGAATACTATTTAATTTTATTTTATTTGTTAGGGATAAAAAAAAAACTAAACGTACGAATAACAAATAAAATCTAAACCAAGTAAAAGTCGTGACACCAACTTGATCTTGATGACGTGATTCGAGAAGGGGTAGACTTTGTATAGACCTAGAAAACTTTAGGGTCAAAACTGCCTTGTCATCTTCACGATCAGTAACAGTAAGTAGTAACATGTCGACGTTATGATCATCTGTTATGTCAGTCATCAGTGGACGTAACCTAATAATGTTGCGAACCCATCAATTGTCAGATGCAAAGATCTACACAGTGTAGGAATATGCAGAAGGCTAACTGAAAACAACAAGACATGAATCAATGATATATGGATAAAAGACTACGCGATCAGCCAGATCGTGCCAATTCTACTAATTTTGACATTCGCACCGCATTTGCATCTCAATCGCAAGCTGTCATAAATGTATAAAAATGACTTTTTGACAGTTTGCGATTGACATGCGAATGCGAAAATTGTTTAAAAATAATTAGAATTGGTCCTCAGTACATCTAACCTGCATTCAAGAGCTGTCAGTGTCAATATTTCACCGAAAATAATTAAACTGGCAACTCGTAAATGTGGTTTTTATGCTGATCGATCTTCCTAAGCCTTTTTCATAAAACTGTTTAATAAAAAGCTTAGTTTAACTGATTATAAGCAGTTTTTTAATTCGAATTTAAGTAGCAGAAACCCAAACTTTAATAGGACGCGAAGGCTTTGGGGTGTGCATGAAAGACAATCTTCTAACATACTTACATCTCAAAAACAAATTAATGATAAAACTAAAAAGTTCTCCAAACAATGTCGCTTTTCAAATCAGTGGGTGGCAGTTATTTAATTCGAGACATTTCAATCTAAATTTAAAGGTTTTTATGTCATAAATTTTGAAAAAAATAAATCAGTATTTTTTTGTTAAGTCAGTAATTTAAGCTATGGAGCATATACTACGGAAAACATTACATAATTTCGAGATAAATATACACCACATTATTTAAATCAAAACAAAAGGTAAATTAAAACCAGTCAAACCTCGATTATCATGAAAAGGAAGATTACTGATCAAAGAATCTTTTGATCAGTAAATCTATTGTCGAATCTCAAAGTACAACAGATTCTCTCGAATCTGGAGGATTATTTATTGAAAGCGACGCAACAAGATATTTGCTCCTAAATTGAGAAATCAAATCTCTCAGTGAGTTATTGGGTCCCTTTGGTGGTATGAAGTGAGGCGCGGAGGCGCAGGGGCAGGAAAAGTGCAGTGATTGGCCCGTAGCGCATCGCGCGTCATAGCCGTCACTCGGGATTTGTTCTTTACTCTTGCTGCACGGACCTCACGACGACGTTTTATTTGTCATAAGTGTACGATGCGTAAAGCGATCCCCACTCTTCCGCCGAGCGCTCAAGATCCGTGCCGGTATCTGTAAGCAGCTGAATACCTGGTATTTTATACGAGACTAGCTGACCTGTACCCACTTCGTTGGGCGGTATTTTTCGGGTGAATATATAGCCTATGACACTCACAAATAACGGGGCTTTTTTTTTTGTAATTGATAAAAGAATTTTCAAATCGGTTGAGTAGATACAGAAATTACCCCCTTTTTTATGGATCAAATGACTCCTCCCGCTCTGGGCGACGCAGAATGGAGTGTCAGACTCTTACTGACTAAAACCCACCATCCTTATGTTCTTTGCGTTCCAGGCCCGCAGTGTCTCTTTCGAACACATTCCGCAACCCTGGTAGGCATTGGACCCAGCGGGTCCCGTCTACTATGATGTACTATAACATCTCTTTAAGGCACGCGTGGACCTCGACCAGCATTACTTAACCTCAAAATCTTACAGTTTATTTAGTCACGAGCACCGCCACTTTACTCCGCAATGAACTTCAAATCATCTATACTAATATTATAAAGAGGTAACATTTGTTTGTATGTAGGGGGTAATCTCAGGAACTACTGGAAACTGAAACACTGAAAAATTCTTTCAGTGTTAGATAGCCCATTTATCGAGGAAGGCTATAGGCTATATCTCATCACGCTAAGACTAAAAGGAGGCGAGCATTAAATTATTCGAAAACGATGCGCTTCTCTCCGGCGCAGAACAGATACCAGCACCCACAGCATGTTGAGGGCATTGAGTGACCGGTGGGACTGCCCGATGCTTGGTCGTTGGGTGGGACTGCACACGGGTAGGTTCTGGATAGCTGTACGTAGATTTATTTCATTTTGTCTTTGTTGCTGTTATGTTATTGTTATTCTGCCTATTTGTGATTCTTATGTGTGTTTATTGAGTTTATTTTTATGTAATTTTGTGTTGTTTCTATGGACTTCAATGTCTGAAAATAAATGATAATAATAATAATAATTAATGGAAAATGTGACGCAGGCGAAGTTGCGTGGGACAGCTAGTCAATATATATACCTGAAGATCTTCCGTTACTGACTGATTGTGTGACAGAGAACGCAAAGCCCAAACTGCTGGTCGTAAATAGCTGAAATTTGTCATGAAGATTCCTACACTCCGTAGGGGATACAAAAGAAAATTCCCGAAATTCCTATGGGAACGGGAAAACGGGATATGCGCGTACAAAGTCGCGGGTGAACGCTAGTAAAAACTTACAATAAGAAGATATTAAAGAGCAATTAATTAATAAAAAACTTTTTACAAAAAAATACAACCGACTCCCAAAAAAAAAACACTACAAAGTAAAAAATAAACTTTAATTTCGGAACTCGGTGTTTTTGTTAATTTGTTCGTTTTTGACACCGACTTCCGAAATTAAAGTTTATTTTTTACTTTGTAGTGTTTTTTTTTTGGAAGTAGTTGTATTTTTTTGTAAAAAGTTTTTTATTTTTCACTTTTTAGTGGTACCCCACACCTAACAACACCACTGCAAAATCGCAGAAAAGCAAAATACAAACGCACTAGTTGCCCATACAATTTTCGAAACTTCTCTGGAATGCCATCATCAGATCCTGGTTTCCTTATCATGGGACCATTGGGGAAGTATTCCCTTTCCAACAAAACAAAACATTTTTAAAATCGGTTGGCAAGCGACGGAGTTATGACCGAACAAACATAAAAAAAAATAAAAAAAAAATACAAACATCCGAATTGAGAACCTCCTCCTTTTTGGAAAGTCGGTTAAAAAGCCATTTTTAATTAATTATTCTTAAATATCTTCTTTATAATGAAAGAAAAGGGCTAGTTACTAACTAAAATTCACCGAGTAGCACAGGTTGGTCCACAATTTTAATCCGTAATGAAGTTCAAATCATTATCAACGATCCTTCACCGAGTAGTGTAGGCCAGCCTTCACGGATGAGTGAGCCTCACATCTAGTTGTTCTACTGTTCGTCGCTAAACTGTGGCACCTAGCATGTGAGCTCCACGGCCATTATCAGTGGCATCGCCCTTGGCATACTTGCGATACGCGAGTGATACTATTTTATTACGAATTATGTCATAACTATGTGGTAATAATGCCTTTTTCTTATGAAGCATTGTTATCTTTTTAATTATAGTTATTAAGACGGCGATGTTTGTTTTTTTTTTCTGAGAAATCTTAGCAAACGAGCATCAAATTCCGTTGCCATCCAACGGAATTTGATGCTCGTTTGCTAAGATTTAACTTGCAATTTGAGTTGCTATTTGCTTGTTATACTGTTCTAACAAATTCAAACTAGGATGCACACAGACACGATCTTAGTAAAGCTTCTTTTACAGTCTTCCCGAGAATTTGTCTTTAACTTCAGCACACAGAACAGTCTTTCAACGAATGAAACTCTCAAAGCTACAATATTCGACGCTTCCCCGGATGGCATTACAGTATTTCCGTTTTATTCCTTTAAAGAGAATTGCCAGCAATTGCTCGACAAAAATGTTGATTAAATCTTTATTCAGGGTAAAGTAAATCAAAAATGCATCCGAATAATTAGTGCAATCCTAAAAATGTCTAGGTATGATGAAGATGATTTGACGATTTTGACCACAAACCATTAGTATTTTGAGGTCATAACTTCTTCGTCATATAGCGTTAAACAACAAACAGCGGCCAAGTGCGAGTCGGACTCGCGCACGAAGGGTTCCGTACAGAAAAATACATCATCTGTGAAAATTTCAACGTCTACTGTCTTGAGATACAGCTTGGTGACAGACACTACAGACGGACAGCGAAGTCTTAGTAATAGGGTCCCGTTTTTACCCTTTGGGTACGGAACCCTAAAAAGTACTCAACGCTAGTATCTTCCCTTCACTCCATAGAAGACCACTAATAGGTCTTCCCTCCTACGCTAACAGTATAAAATGGGATACGCGCGTACGAAGTCGAGTACTTACAATAGGGAATATGCATGCGATTTTTTTATTTGCAAAATAAAATACTTATTAGCTCTAGTAAACAATCATGAAATTATTTTTTAAATACCTTCATCATTTATTAAGTTATAAAGCTTCAAAGACTACTGTTAGAAAGAGAAGTCCGATGCGTAATGTGACGTCAAATTATAGAGATAAATATACATCTTCAGTTACGTCACAGGATAAGTAATAGTCAAATTGACATCAAAACAAACGTAGTGTCGCGCGACAGGTTGGTGCGTAACTAAGCGCGATGTGGCCAATTGGCTTCATTTCATGTTGTCATTTTAGAGTACGGACAACGTATCTATAGTTTTATATATCATTGAGTACTTACATATTATTATTTCAAGATTACCTAATATAAAAGACTTACAACTTAGGATGCCAATGTATTCCACAAGTTTCTTGGATAAATCTGTTACTGTTCAGGCTGCCCGTCTGTCGAATGCTTTACCAGTTCCAGTAGGACGCGCTTAGCCGTTACCTGCTTTTAAAAAAACTTGTCAAAGAACTTTACCTGTCACTGTGAATATGTCGATAGCCGTTATATATTTTTACTACCTTTTATTTAGTGTTTATGTATCTTTTATATAGCATATTATGTATGTATCTGTGTATCTATTATGTTATATTATAATACCTTTTTTTGGAAATAATTAGCCCCAATTTCATGTCCAGTCAAATACTGTCCATCCCAGGTTGCCTGGAAGAGGTCGCGAAATGCGATAAGGCCGCCCAGTGTATGTGTTTAGTTTTAATTTTCCTTTTGTGTTTTATCTTTGGTGTACAATAAAGTATATAATACATAAAGTATATAATAATTTCCATATTTTGTAAAAAGCAGAGTAAAAAATCCATACCAGTATTTACTTATTTTATATACACGCACATATGCACAAGGCGGACTGGATGGCTGTATTTTGTTTCTCGCATTCCAAGACTACTGGAAAAAAGCTACGTAAATTGCAAACACGTACAGACGCCAGCACACCAAGCAATCAACAATCTGTCAAATTTCTTTAATCTATTTTCAACTTTATCGCTGAAGCATTAGGTTCAATGTAGATTGGGAAAATTTGACAGTTTCGGATGACTTGATATGCTGGCGACTATACACACTTAAATACTTTTTGTTTGCTTTTTTGTCGTGCAGAGTAGATTAGCGAACTGGTTTGTAGATATAAATCTTAGTTCCGTAACAAATATCAGTTTGATTGATCAGTATCCTGTATTTTTGTGGTCGTGACAATACTGGCGACCGCAAATTATATTGTCATGCCGGAAACTCAATCTTGGGTGACTTTCTAGCTGGTTTTATAGTATTATGACACATATGTTCTCGCTAAGTTAATTTTTCATCATCATTCATTAATGTTAACATGCGACATTATTATAGTACACTTGATAGACTGGGCCACATTCCGTGTGTCTACTGACCGATATGCGCACTGAAGTTTATTATATTGGTGCAGGTTACTGGACGTGGCTCAGTTAATCAAAGTGACGGAATTATTAGGGAGGTGGATTTTGTGGTAAGGTATTTAATATTTGACGTAGGCAATTAGTTTTGATTAACATGATTTAAGTTGATTTTGGCGGTCATTCGATTTCCGCGACTTCGTACACGCCTATCTGATTCTTCCCATTTCCATAGGAATTTAGGGAAATCCGGGGAATTGCGGGGAGTGTTAAACTGCTCTCAGACTTCGCTATAATTATATAGCATAGAGTATATAGCTCATAGCACAACAATATCGCGCACCATACATCTTCTATATATATATTATATTATATTATATTATATTATATCTATTATATAAAAATGAATCGCTAAATGTGTTGGTAAGCGCATAACTCAACAACGCCTGGACCAATTTGGCCAATTCTTTTTTTGTTGCTTTTGTTTTTATCAGGAGAAGGTTTTTATGTAAAAAAAAGGTTCCAGTTGACGGGAGCGAAGCCGCGGGGGACAGCTAGTTATAATATAAAAATGAATCGCTAAATATGTTGGTAAGCGCATAACTCAACAACGCCTGGACCAATTTGGCCAATTCTTTTTTTAGAATATTCCTTGAAGTACGAGGATGGTTCTTACGGAGACAAAAAATATGAAAATTGCCTGAAAAATACTAAAAACAACACTTTTCTATACTCCCATACAAAAGATTCGTAATTATACTTAAAAGTCAATTTGAACTTTAATACCATTTCATAAAGTTTAAGTGATAGTGGAGAGGTTTGGGAAGGCAAAACAATTGAGTGACGTTTGTATCGTATAAATATTGACATTAGTCAAATACAAATTGTCTGTGAGTAAGAGAGTAGCGGGGTAGGTAGGTAGACAGGTAGACAGTTGACGGGAGCGAAGCCGCGGGGTACAGCTAGTTGTCAATAAATATAGTACAGCCTGTCGATTCTGTCGACATCTCACCGTGATCACTAAGGTGGAGTGATCGAAAAGTGAGCTGTCATGCCATCTTGTTTGTATGGTTTGACAGCTCACTTGTCGTTCACTTCACGTAAGTGTTCACTTCGACATGTTAACAGAATCGCACTGCAGTACAGTGTGAACGTGTCCATAACAATGTATGGTGCGCGATATTGTTGTGCTATGAGCTCTATACTATAATTATGCTATTATATTATAGCGTAGTCTGAAAGCAGTTTAAGGGAGCACGAAGAGTAGTGCTTCCTTATACTCCCCAAAGAACCTACACGTAAAATTTTAGCTTTCTATAATGTGTCCTCCACACTATACTATATATACACCGAAGTTGCACGAGGCGAAGTGCTCTCCGAAGTTGACCGAAGTCCGAAGTAGGTGTCCACACACCTCGAGCAACTTCGCGAGGAACTCAGTCGCCCGTTCCCCCCGTTCCCCTCACGATAGGCATAATGGATAACGTTCATGGGGCAACTGCCGTTGCAATGTGTACTCTCGCGTAATAAAAATACGTGCGTATTTACTATGGCTTACGCGAACCGAAGTGAGTCGAAGTTACCCGAGTAGTGTGGACAGACGCGTCGTGTTCGAACTTCGAGTCCTTTGACTCGGGCGCAAAAACCGACAACAACTGGAAGTCGCCCGAGGCGAAGCGAAGTTGCACGAGGCGAAGCGAAGTGCCCCTCCACACTATCGTATTCGCTCAACTTCGATCAACTTCGGGAATAGTGTGGAGGCTACTTAACAATTAGTTTCGGCTGTGCGGAGTCTATCAAGCGCTCAGTCAGTATTTTATCAGTAACAGAAGAATTTGATGAGTATACGGGTTATGGCCTCACGGGTTATGGCCTGCAGTCCTTGGTTTAGATCATCAGCAGCGCTGTGGCATGCAAGGCTGCCTTTTAGACGATTGACTCACACCTGAAATATTTTGGTGCATAAGTTTTGGTTTATTTTATTTTTTAATTGTATTTTATTATTACTTAAATTATTTTGACACTATCAGCACATTTTACACTATTATCATAATTTTTATTTTTATATGTATAGCCACTAATTGATTTGCTATTTTATTCCATTCGTTTACAAATCTAGTTTATCCAGTTTGACAGATACGATAACCTATCAATTAATATAGTAAAATAACATCCCTTACCTTGTTGTCTCGTTTTTGATGTCGATAATATTACCCTTTACGGAGTTTGGTTTGGGTAATCTACCGACCGTGTCTGTCAGTCATCTGGGTACATGTAGTTATTTGGTGCCCCACTTATTCACGACACACGCAAAACAACTCACTACCACAGTATAAATGCGTGTGTGTGTGTGTGTGTGTGTGTGTGTGTGTGTGAGGGTGTGTGTGTGTGTGTGTGTGTGTATGTGTGTGTGTACATAAATTGTTAAATAAATAAATAAATATGGACAGTACGGAAACTACCTACAAACGCTCGAAACGGCACACTCACACAAACATGCGCACCGACGAGACTTTTCGGTGCCCGTCGCGGTACTCTCAGTAGTGAGTGACGCCGGCCGCTTCAAGACGAGTTTAGCCCCGCGATATTTTTAAAAATGCCACGAACGTATTGCGTAGTATACGGCTGTTTGAATTCGGCTTCATCACAACCGGAGCTAACGTATTTTAAACTTCCTGCTGATTTTGAAAGGAAAGAATCATTAATGATATTGTTATTTAATCGTTATCGAATTATAAGTCCGTGTGATTGATCAAAATGAATTCGTGAACTTCAAAACTATTAGGTACTACTACTTCTTGTAAATCCAAGATGGCGCCTGCTATAGATATAAATTTTTTCGTCATGGGTGTCGTTTTCATGGTTTTCGTGGGTGTTGAAGCCGATAGCGGTGTCAAAACGTGAATCCAGGATGGCGGCTGCAATAGGTACCATTTTTTTCCTCATAGGTGTCATCTTCACGGTTTTCGAGGGTGTTGAAGCCGATAGTGATGTCAAAACGTGAATACAAGATGGCGGCTGCAATAGGTACCAATTTTTTCCTCATAGGTGTCATCTTCACGGTTTTCGAGGGTGTTGAAGCCGATAGTGATGTCAAAACGTGAATACAAGATGGCGGCTGCAATAGGTACCAATTTTTTCGTCATGGGTGTCATTTTCATGGTTTTCGAGGGTGTTGAAGCCGATAGTGATGTCAAACGTGAATACAAGATGGCGGCTGCAATAGGTACCAATTTTTTTGTCATGGGTGTCGTTTCCATGGTTTTCGAGGGTGTTGAAGCCGATAGTCATGTCAAAACGTGAATCAAAGATGGCGGCTGCAATAGGTATACATTTTTCATCATGGGTGTCGTTTTCATGGTTTACGAGCGTGTTGAAGTCGATAGTGCTGTCAAAATGGGAATCCAAGATGGCGGCTGCAAAGGTACCAATTTTTTCCTCATAAGTGTCATCTTCACGGTTTTCGAGGGTGTTGAAGCCGATAGTGATGTCAAAACGTGAATACAAGATGGCGGCTGCAATAGGTACCAATTTTTTCGTCATGGGTGTCATTTTCATGGTTTTCGAGGGTTTTGAAGCCGATAGTGATGTCAAACGTGAATACAAGATGGCGGCTGCAATAGGTAAGTACCAATTTTTTTGTCATGGGTGTCGTTTCCATGGTTTTCGAGGGTGTTGAAGCCGATAGTCATGTCAAAACGTGAATCAAAGATGGCGGCTGCAATAGGTATACATTTTTCATCATGGGTGTCGTTTTCATGGTTTACGAGCGTGTTGAAGTCGATAGTGCTGTCAAAATGGGAATCCAAGATGGCGGCTGCAAAGGTACCGAGCGCCCGAAACGTTTTCGTCCAACAGCGGCTTGCGTACGCTCCCGCCAAAACTTGTAAAAGGTTACGCCGTAATGACAAAGTTAGTGCTACAAGTTGTTGTGTGTAAATATTAAATTGTTTTCTGTGTTTAAAGTATCGTGTTTTGTTGAGATTAACCATCGCCATGAGATTACCTATTTAAATTGTATTTGTAAGCTAGTTATTCAAATTCGATTGATTTGATCACTACAGAACAAAAATGTAAAAAAAAAAAACATTAAAAGTGACAACCCTATTGCTTCAATGGAGCGTAGGTAATTATATTCTCAACTAGGCTTAGTTTCCGTACTGTCCATATTTATACTGTGTCACTACTAATAACACATAAACACAGAGTATTACGAAATGGCATATCATATTATTATGTAAGTTGCGCGTCAGGAGGATCTTCTTTCGCATTGCATAATATTGTCGGCGGCCATATTGTGGGTTGGGCGTGCGCATAGATCACAGAACACAATTATCCTAGCGGGCATAGATACTATGGGCATGGCAGTACGATCCATGGATTTAGTTTGTGCTTTTTTTATGTTCTTTTTTTTTATTTATTTTTCATGTGCGCACAGCACAGATCACAAAACTCTTTTGAGTTGTGTGTGCCAGTGCCACTTAGTGTCGGGCGCGTTCTCATCGCCTGCGCCTGCGCAACACCACATTTGGAATGTACATTTGTCTTTCTTTTTTGTTATTACCTTTTTGTTTTTGTTTTTATTTTGGTTTGTGTTGTCTCATATGTACAGTTTTTGTGCTGCCCCGGCAGACGTCTTTCTGTCAGCGACGGTCGTCGCTGAAAACCAGCGCTGGGGCTCTGTTTCGCACACGAGTCCCAGCATAATGCTGAGCGATGACCGTTTTACGTGGAGGTGACGCATATTGTCCCGATTTTTTGTTATTTTTTAGTGTAGTAAGTGTTGTTTGATTCCTATGCGTCATGCTTGGCGTGAATAAACTATTTTTCTTTCTTTCTTTCTTTCTTTCTTTCTTTCTTTCTTTCTTTCTTTCTTTCTTTCTTTCTTTCTTTCTTTCTATACTAGCTTTTTCCCGCGACTTTGCACGCCCAGTTTTTTCCCGTTCCCGTACTAATTTCGGAAGATCCCCAGTGCTCCCCTACACTCCCAAAGGAACCTAGATGTAAAATTTCAGCTTTCTACGAACAGAAGTTTCGGCTGTGCGTTGTCTATCAATCACTTGGTCAGACACTCATAAGGAACGGAAGAATCACTACATAATAATAAAACAAAATACTTCGCCGCGTCTGTCCGTCTGTTCGACTCTCTCAACTCAAAAACTACTTCACCGATTTTCGTTCTGTTTTCACCAATGGATAGAGTAGTTCTCGAAAAAGGTTTTAGTATATAACTTGTCAAGCGGGCGAAGCCACGAGCATCAGCTACTCAGCTAGTTAAGTTTTCAGTAAATTGTTTTATCCTAATATATAAAACTAGCTGACCCACGCAACTTCGTCTGCGTCACATTTTCTGTTAATGCTCGGCTCCTTTCAGTCTTAGCGTGATGATATATAGCCTATAACCTTCCTCGATAAATGGGCTATCTAACACTGAAATAATTTTTCAAATCGGACCAGTAGTTCCTGAGATTACCCCCTACATACAAACATACAAACTTACAAACAAATTTTACCTCTTTATAATATTAATATAGACAAACAAATTTTACCTCTTTATAATATTACTAGCTGACCCGTGCCCACTTCGTTGGGCGGTAAACATTTTAACTTCTGATTTAATGATGAGTGTGGTGCGGTTAGTACTGAGTGCTATGATTTATTATATAGATATATAGATATATTTTGCCTGACTGCCAAAAGGAGGGTTTTGTTTTTATTGCATATATGTATGTAGCTAGGCTAGCGAGCCGCTGCGAGCGCTCAGCGCTAGACTCCCTATCCCTTGTTGCAGAGACATGCTGCTTTAAATTTCTGAGACGCTGTGCACGTTCAGCGCTAGATTCCCGAGCACGGACCTGCGATGTTCTCCAGCTTTGGTTAGCAAGCCGCTGTGAACGCTCGGAGCTAGATTTCCCAGCGCGTGCTTGCGAAATATTTTCTCTATTCCTCGAGAGGCGCAGATGATTATCAAGAGCAGACTCTGCCGTACGGCGTACTCGAGCTGCTCTTGTCTCATGTCTGGGATGTCTGACGGGAAAGTTGAGATTTCCTTTTAGGCATGATAAACAATCGCTGAAACTGTCCGATATCCCAAAAACAGAAATATCACTGCAGGCTTCGAACTCGAAGAATGAGAACGAAGTAATATTGTAATTGTGTTTTGAGAAACCGAGCAACCAAAACGATAGACCAACAACATTCAACCAACATTCAACCAACTACGTACAACTCACGTACCTAACGACAAAAGTTAAATAATAACTGGAGAGGGTCATTAATCCACGGAAAATCTTAACACCACGATTCAGAAAAATTACATAATTGCACAAAGCATGTTCTAATGCGGTTCGTGAATGGACGGCGCGGGCGGCGTTTTGCGATTTAGTAATTTTATATTATCTTCGAAACTATTCAACCAATTGACATACTGTTTTGAGCAAATCGTATCTCTATGATGTTCTTGTGATCATTATAACATTGTTTTCGATAAGGTTTAATATTTTGTTTTTTAAAAAATCGTTCAAAGATAAGTACATCGAAAAATACTTTTTTTAACACATAAAAGCTACTATATCTGCTAAAATATAAAATATAGAAATATGGTGCTGCGGACTTTTTTGTAGAACTATTCAAAGCGGACCAGGTTGCTATACATTGTTTTCAATTATATACAACTGTTAAGGCAGCGCACGCAAATAACTCTGTTGTAAGAGCTATTTTTTTCCGCCTGGATAGACAAAAATTAAGATAGTTTGGCTAATATGCATGATATCTTTATAATTTATAGCCTATAGCATTCCTCAATAAATGGGCTATCTAACACTGAAAGAATTTTTCAAATCGGACCAGTAGTTCCTGAGATTACCCCCTACATACAAACTTACAAACATACAAACTTACAAACTTACAAACAATTTTACCTCTTTATAATATTAGTATAGATATGTATGTAGCTAGGCTAGCGAGCCGCTGCGAGCGCTCAGCGCTAGACTCCCTATCCCTTGTTGCAGAGACATGCTGCTTTAAATTTCTGAGACGCTGTGCACGTTCAGCGCTAGATTCCCGAGCACGGACCTGCGATGTTCTCCAGCTTTGGTTAGCAAGCCGCTGTGAACGCTCGGAGCTAGATTTCCCAGCGCGTGCTTGCGAAATATTTTCTCTATTCCTCGAGAGGCGCAGATGATTATCAAGAGCAGACTCTGCCGTACGGCGTACTCGAGCTGCTCTTGTCTCATGTCTGGGATGTCTGACGGGAAAGTTGAGATTTCCTTTTAGGCATGATAAACAATCGCTGAAACTGTCCGATATCCCAAAAACAGAAATATCACTGCAGGCTTCGAACTCGAAGAATGAGAACGAAGTAATATTGTAATTGTGTTTTGAGAAACCGAGCAACCAAAACGATAGACCAACAACATTCAACCAACATTCAACCAACTACGTACAACTCACGTACCTAACGACAAAAGTTAAATAATAACTGGAGAGGGTCATTAATCCACGGAAAATCTTAACACCACGATTCAGAAAAATTACATAATTGCACAAAGCATGTTCTAATGCGGTTCGTGAATGGACGGCGCGGGCGGCGTTTTGCGATTTAGTAATTTTATATTATCTTCGAAACTATTCAACCAATTGACATACTGTTTTGAGCAAATCGTATCTCTATGATGTTCTTGTGATCATTATAACATTGTTTTCGATAAGGTTTAATATTTTGTTGTTTAAAAAATCGTTCAAAGATAAGTACATCGAAAAATACTTTTTTTAACACATAAAAGCTACTATATCTGCTAAAATATAAAATATAGAAATATGGTGCTGCGGACTTTTTTGTAGAACTATTCAAAGCGGACCAGGTTGCTATACATTGTTTTCAATTATATACAACTGTTAAGGCAGCGCACGCAAATAACTCTGTTGTAAGAGCTATTTTTTTCCGCCTGGATAGACAAAAATTAAGATAGTTTGGCTAATATGCATGATATCTTTATAATTTATAGCCTATAGCATTCCTCAATAAATGGGCTATCTAACACTGAAAGAATTTTTCAAATCGGACCAGTAGTTCCTGAGATTACCCCCTACATACAAACTTACAAACTTACAAACATACAAACTTACAAACTTACAAACAATTTTACCTCTTTATAATATTAGTATAGATTAGTATAGATTAGGATAAAACAATTTAACATGATCATGACCTGATATTATTTACAATCAGGAAATTAACAGTACAATTAAAGATCACATTGACGGCAACATGAATCGATGAGGCGATAAGTCAAATGACCATTTAATAGAGCCTAAGTAGGTATTATGACGTCACCTAGTAGCTTCCTATTAAATAGTTACGGTCTTATTATTTCCATATGTTTATTTATTGATAGGGTTTTCCCAATTTGAACTTTAAAAAACTTTAAAAATATATATATTTTATAACGCATGTGCTAACTTAGCAAAGTATATCTATACTTACTGTTTTATTGTTTCCTTTGTTTAATTCTTGAGAGGGAATCCATGGGACATCCAGACGGACTGCAACTTACCATCCCTACCTTGTTGCTATTCCACCAATTCGCACTAAACGTTTCCGAGCGTCTTTCATAATGCGCACAGCAATGGAGTGGAACTCTTTGCCTGCGTATGTGTTTCCGAATGCTTACAACCCTAATCTTTTCAAAGTTAGAGTGAACAGGCTACTTCTGGGTAAGCTCGCTCCATCGTAGACTTTGTCTCTGTCATCTCTGACCAAGACTAGAGTCAAGAGTAAAGTATTAAAAAATACCATGGAAACAAATAAAAACGGTCGGAAAATTAATTGTTATTTTATGTCTTGTTCTTTGTCGTATATACTTAGTTCTTATAGGTAAATGGGTTTAATAGATTTGTCATTTAGTACCTACAGTGTACACGGAGTATTTTGTACTTAATTCTGGGAATAAACCAAGATTAGTGATGCGTTTAAAAAACCCTTGCAATAAATACATAGGACGTTAAATAGAAAATAACAATACAATTAATTAATAGAACCGAAACTGAAAAAGTAGAAAAAAATAACGGGTTGCACTCCGGGAGTGCCGGCAGAAGTGAAAACTTGAACATTAACGTTGTACATTTTTGAATCATCCGTCTTCCATCGAATTTTCGATCAGGTCACGTGTCCTGACGCGTCATCCGTCTAACGAATTTTCGATCAGGTTACGTGTCCTGGACACGAGTTAAACCTTTTATACCCATCTCAAGAAAAGTGCTAAACGCGTAACCCATCTCCGTACCAAATTCATGAAAATCTGTTCAGCAATTTAATAATTAAAGTGTAACAAATGGCCTAACTCCATTTGCATTTAAAATATTGACTAGGAATATGATTTATTTACTGTGAATCATCTTTATCTTCCCCCATGCTCATTACCAATCAATTTAAAATCCAAAATAAACCAAAAACAAAACAAATAATTGCCCACATTACCAAAAACAATAGAATTAAAGGAAGCTTAAATAAACATCAAAGTAATGGACAATCAATAAAAATAGCTTCTGATTCTGATAGTCAGTGTGACGAATTGGGACAACGTGCGTCCTCCATCCTGACTCAAGGTCTGACGGTAATTGGAGGATGACTTTCACTTCTTGCCCATAATAGGCAAAAAACGCAAATTATATTGGTTACCGCAAAAAATCTTTGTAGGCATTACATGTCTTTCTTGCAGAATTTTCCGCTTTTAATCATGTTTTTGATATACAGGGAAATTGAAAAAATACCCGAAACCTCTTAGGCAGTGAAAGTACACATGATTATAAGCAACTTTTGTTTTGGTAAAACTCCGAAATCTCGAAAAAAATATCAGCTGTTTCATACATTTTCATTGGCTAAATACTGCATTTTGTTATTATTATTGATATTTATTTGTTTACAAGCTATACCCCGCGGCTTCGTTTCCATCAACTGGCTTCTTTCTCCTGACAATAACAGATACAACAAAAAAAAATAGCGACATCGGTCCAGCCGTTCACACGTGATGCTGTGAGCATGGGAAATGGAATTATTTTTTTTATACTCTTTTTTTTTTTTTTTATACTCTTTTTTAATTGAGATGAGTTTGCTCTTGACTCTTGTCAAGTTCAGAGATGACAGAGATAAGGTCTACGATGGGGCGAGCTTACTCATAAGAAGCCTGTTCAGTTCACTCTAACTTTCGAAAGATAAGGGTTAATATTATTATTATTTATTTATTTATTATAATAAATACTTTATTGGTTGGTTGATTGGCTCCGAATTGCGTCTACCTAATTAGTTCTAGGCACAGATATTAGATAGCCTTCTCTTGTGAATGATCAAACTAGCTAGTAGTTTTAAAGATCTTTAGCAAATTCACTTACTTAAAAAAAACTGATTCGTGAGATATCTCCGAAAACCTTCTGGTAATCATCTTGTCGTCATATTTTCGTTCATCATATTATGTTCCTTTTCGTCTCACAAAACTTTTCCTCAATAAACATTTCATAATTCAGATCTCATTATTGTATATTACGGTTTCCCGGATATTACGTATCCGGTTGTACGCATGTCTAATATTTCGCTGCCGAGGTATCTTCGGGACGGACGTGACAAGAATACATTCACTCATTTGTTCACTCAATGACATTAGTGAACGAGATTTTCCGAAGTTACATCACTCGTTCTGTAGTTGTCATCTGGGATTGTAATCCGCATTCTGATGGAATCAATTACTTGGGTTTTCTAGCCGGAACTTATGGCATAGTAATTTATGTCCTTTGCTGCCCTTGAACTCAGTTTGCTAGTCGTCGTGTAGTGTATAATGTAGTCAGTAAAAAACTTATTAACATACAAACATGCATTGCGATGCAATCATGTGTAGTTTTTTTGTAGCTATGTGTTGGAGTACTTGTTTTAATATTCTAAATGCGAAATGTACTTACTCTATCTGAGTGTTTGTTGACCCGCTGAATAGTGTCTCTTTAAAAAAAAAAATGTTTACAATTTCACGCGATATTTTACAATCTTACGGCGTTTGCCACTTAGTAACATGTCTATTTGTTAGTAGGTCAGCCAACTGATCTATCTGACCCTGACTTCTTACTAGTGCATCATAGGCTAGAAGACAGGGGCCCGGCTTAGGGCCAGTGCCTGCCCTGCCGGAGTCGCGGGACTATTCGAAAGAGATACCGCGGCTCCGGAACACAAAGGGCACATGACACTCCGTCCATAGCGGGTGAAGTCATTGGATGATTTCCCATCCCTAAAAAAAAAAGGGCCAGTGCCTGCCAGGGTTGCGAAATTTGTTCAAAAGAGTCACCGCAGCCCTGGAACGCAAAGGGCATTAAGAGGAACACGGATGGGTTTTAGTCAGTAAGAGTCTGACACGTTCTGCTTCACCCAGGACGGGAGGAGTAATATCCTGTACTCAGTGCATTGTAGCCAATCTAATGCTAAGATAACAATGTCTATAGTCGATTGAAGAACACATCATCCTCCTACACTTAAACAACGTATTGGTCATGTTCATGTTGGTCACGTTCATTGATTTTCTTAAATTATATCTAGAACCTCCCAAATACGAAACATACTAGAAGCTGAAAACAACAATAATCCCTTTTCAAAATTTACTTTCTCTCTGTAAACAACTCATAACGAACATACCTACCTACTCAGCCAAAGTATCATGTTAATTAAACGAAACATATCCTCTGTCTGTATCACTCTACGGCGCGGCCATTACCGCTTTTAACTGTAGAACAATAGTATCGACTGCTTGAAACCCGAGGCGATAATGTGCGGTTAGTCGTAAACAACATACAAACATCTATCTATCTATACTAATATTATAAAGAGGTAAAATTTGTTTGTAAGTTTGTATATAGGGGGCAATCTCAGGAACCACTGGTCCGATTTGAAAAATTCTTCCAGTGTTAGATAGCCCATTTATGGAAGCCCGAGGAAGGTTATAGGCTATATATCATCACGCTAAGACAAATAGGAGCGGAGCAGTAATGGAAAATGTGACGCAAACGAAGTTGCGCGGGTCAGCTAGTCTATATATAAAATGAATCCCTATTTCCATTGGTCATCGCATCACGTGTGAACGGCTGGACTGATTCGCTAATTATTTTTTGTTGCGTTTGTTACTGTCAGGAGAAGGTTCTTATGAAAATAAGAAAGTTGCAGTTGACGGGTGCGAAGCCGCGGGGAAAGCTAGTATACAAATATAAAAACTTTTTACAAAAAAATTTAACTTTAAGTACAAAGTAAAAAATAACTTTAATTTCGGAAGTCGGTGTTTTTGTTAGTTTCTTCGTATTTTGACACCGACTTCCGAAATGATAGTTATTTTTTACTTTGTAGTGTTTGAAGTCGGTTGCATTTTTTTGTAAAAAGTTTTTTTTTTTTTCACTTTTTAGTGGTACTCCACACCTAACAACACCACTGCAAAATCTTGGATGACATAAAACTATCATCTAAGTAGACGAATTCCAGCTATTTCGATTTAAAATCCAAAGTTCCTAACCGATTTTCATAAAATTTAAATGGGACCAATCTGCAAGTATATCCTTTCAGATAAAACAAGAATTTTTCAAATCGGTTCATAACTGTCGGAGTTATGAGGTAACAAACATAAAAAAAAAAACATACAACCGAATTGATAACCTCCTCCTTTTTGGGAAGTCGGTTAAAAAAATGGGAAGTAAGCGTACGAAGTCGCGGGTGATAGCTAGTAAAGCATACAACAATGGCTTTTTAATTAATTGTTCTTTAATATCTTCTTTAGAATGAAAGAAAAGGGAGTTAGTACTAGCGTGACGGCACGATGGCGCAGTGGTTGAGCGATCGACTGCTGCGTCGCGTGGGTTCGATTCCCGCACTGAACAAATATTTGTATGGCCTACAGATATTTGTTCCGGGTCTGGCAGCTGGCTGTTTGTGTATGTGACTTTGTATGTTTTTAAACGCACCAACGATACTGGAGAAATTCCTAGTGTGAAGCAACGTTTTTTATTAAAAGAAAAAAGAAATTGGACAGAATGGAAGAAAAAAAAGTATTGCGACACCAAGTAACATAGGATAAGGGAAAGAAGATGACTGTCGTTTGTTCTCAGATCTAAGTATGTCTGAGATCATGTACTTAATAGATTATAAGCGCAGAAGCAAGAGCATTAAACCATTGAATTGTAATTATTTTTGAGTTACTTCAAATTCCTAAAGTTGTGTTGCCATGATTATGATGAAGATTATGGTCTAGTGTTAAGTATCTACATTGTTAAATTTTGCATGTCAAATGTCTGACTATGTATTCGGAACTTAATTACTAACTTTAAGACCCATACTGTACCAATACTTAATGCAAATAAATGATTATGATTATGATTATGATCGGATTTATTTTTCTACTTAACAAAATAGACTCCAATAGTATTTTATTATCTATGAAGGGATACACAATATAATCTACCAGAAACTATAAAATATTCCTACACCATCTTTACTTTAAACACACATAATTTATACGTCAGCATTAAATATAAACATTTTTATACACTACACTTCATACCTCCTACTATTCAAACATTTTTTGACTTTATGAGTCTAAAAAAAGAAAAAATAGACCAACTGTCCAAAAAACAAAGTGCTTTGAGTCACAGATAATATAATAAAAAACAAAGTAAGAACGTGGAAAAATGCATTCCGTTTAAGATGATAACTGAGATATAAACTAGATTCTAGAGCAAGGCCGAGGCTTGCCGAGTAAGTACTTACGATTTTTTTTTTTTTTTGCATAAACCGACAAATGCGAAGGAAACAAGATTTTGGTATTAAAACTTAAGGGCTAACTTAAGACATTTTTTTCTATGGATGTCAAATGACTTCTTCCACTTTGGGCGAAGCTGAAAGTAGTGTCAGACTCTTACTGACTAAAACCCATCCGCGTTCCTCTTAGTGCCCTTTGCGTTTCAGGGCCGCGGTGACTCTTTCGAACAAATTCCGCAACCCTAGCAGGCACAGGCCGTAACGGGCCCCTTCTACTATGCTGACATCTCTTTGAGGTGCGCGTGGAACACAACGCGCCGTCGACTCGGGCTGGTTCTGATCGGCCAGCGAGCCACCCAACGCTCGCCGTCCGCAGGCCCGACCCTACGGTGGCCGGGAATTGCTTTGCGACTCCCGACGCCCTGGGCGTCGTCTTCTGTCGATAATAATCTAGAACGGGGTAGTGACGCGCCACCTTGCACAATTGACATATATTTACTAGAGCGGACGGCAACGTGCTATCAAATTAAAAAGTAGCCCATGTTCAGGCTATGATTTACATGTCTCTAAGTACAGTAGCGGCCAAAAGTGGAGAAGAATCTCGTTTAAAATTGCGAGTTTCTTTCAATAAGTTACCTACCCCACACATTGTTTTGCCACTTACAGTACTTAGTTAAGTAAGAACGATAATACGTAGTGATTTTCTCATTTATCATCATCTGCCTAGCCTTTTCTCAACGATATTGGGGTCGGCTTCCAGTCAAACCGGATTTAGCTGAGTAGGTAATACAGTATTTTACGCGGAGCGGCTGCCTACCAGACCTCCACAACTCATTAACTGGGTAAAACCGGTACTTCATCGAAAGACTGGAGTCAGATTAACTGGCTTCTGACTATCCGTAACGACTGCTAAAGATCTCCAAATGACAGCCGGGACCAACAGCTTAACGTGCTTTCCGAGGCACATAGGAAAATTGGTATGTTAAGATGGTCACCCATCCACAGACCAACCTTGGCAAGCGTTGCTTTACCTTGAAGATCAACCTGTGCGGCTGTTATAATGTAGCCGCGAGCTCCTCACCTCCACCATTTTAGATACATTACAATACTACTAATACAATAAAATAAAATCTTACCTGTGACTCAAATTTTTGGTCATTGTGTGTATATACATAGACGATTAAATAAATACATGTCATAAACACCAGTCTAGCATTAATGTCTGAGGTTAAACCACGTATAATCACGGCCACGGTCTTTTCGGAAATTGCAACTTTGCAAGTGTCGGAAGTTGTTTATGTATGTTTGCATAAACACCTTACACGAGTTTGGTTAGTTAAATATGCATTTATTTATAGGTATCTAAAAATAAATATTTGCATAGTCAAGATAGTAATCTACAAATAGCGAATGAAGCTACCAAAAAATTAGTTCTATTTTTGCCGGCTTCATTCTGTATCAACGGTGATAACTAACTTTCTTTTAGTATGTTCGCCCCAAATTCTATAACTTACTGGAAGTCTAATGATTGTCACAATTCAGATAACCATTATAACTCGTATAAAAAGGTAAAATAATTTACTGTGGTAGGATGATTATTTCTGATCGCACTGTAGGATTAACTACGAGCACGATGGCAACATTTTACCTCAAAAAAAAGCACAGCCCCCGTATAAACATCCATGAGAGCGAAGGCATTTGGAGGCCCCAAATGCCTTCGCTCCAATTGACACTTTTAGGACTTAACTACTATAGACCTAAAAATAACACTGGCCAATGTACATCGCGTCACAAAACATTTAAGAGCATTATTTAAATGAAATAAAGGATTAAATAAAAATAAACAAACTGATCAAGTGTTTCGTCCTTAAGATTGTCTATTGTTGTTAATTATGGAACAGATAATTTCTTGTGCATAATAAATCGACTGAATAATTAAAGAAAAATGCTAATTTCGCTGCTTTGTTTGGTTTGGTGAAGGATTATGCGTAACTAATCAGTTAATTGCTCAGTAATTAATTAATTATTTTGACCTGCCCCGGGCTTGGTGAAACATGAACATTAGACAACTTTATTCTCCTTAATAAAACCTAGTCAGGAAATCTTGCAAAAAAGTGACACGATTGGGCCAAATGGACAAGCACTTGGATTAGCACTTCGCCCGGGACTTCATCCGCGCTTCAATTATGCGGACAGCAAAGGAGTGGAATTCTCTGCCTGCGTCTGTGTTTCCGAACGCTTACAACCCTAATCTCTTCAAAGTTAGAGTTAACAGGCTCCTTCTGGGTAAGCTCGGGCCATCGTAGACTTTGTCTCTGTCATTTCTGACCAAGACTAAGGTCAAGAGCAAACCCATCTCAAATAAAAAAAAATAAAAAACATTTTTGAAGAATATCAATTTATTTTTAATAAATTATACCCTGATAATTTAGGTTTCTGTTAGTGACAAATATAAGTTCACTTGTTTCGGAGCCTATTCAGTGCAAACAAACAAAAAGTTTTTCCTCTTGCCCGCGACTTCGTTCGCGCATATCCCGTTTTTCTCGTTCCCATAGGAATTTCGTGAAATCCTCTCTTAGCACTCCCGTGCAATTCCCAAGGATCTTACATGCCCAATTCCAGCATACTACGACCAAGTAGTTTCGACTATGTGTTGTCTGTCAGTCACTGAACAGCGGAAGAAGTGTTATATATTAGGATTAACAATTATAGAAGGACTCGAGTATGACTACCATCTCATTAAACGTTTGAGGCCGCTTGTTTCAAAGTAACCTATTTACTCATAAATCAAGAGAGACTTAAGAGTGTGTATTCCGTCCACTAGCGCCGCCAATCGTTTTTATTAATTTTGGTAAATTTAAGACACGTAGATAAAAAACCGCTCTGTAGTGCACTAAAGAAATGTATCTATTATTTTTTGACAGCTACTTTTAATACATAACTCATGGCTAAATAGCCAAAACGGCAATTATTGCTAAAAGTGGCCACTTTTAGCAAAAATATCGACTTTGGCAACTATTTATGTTCTAAAGTACAAAACATAACTCTCAAAACATAATATATACATTTCTTCAGTGCACTACAGAGCGGTTTTTTATCTACGTGTCTTAAATTTACCACAAATAATAAAAAACGATTGGCGGCGCTAGTGGACGGAATACACGCTCTTAAGATGAATGCTCCAAACAGCCCGCGAAATTCAAATTTTCTTACGTTTTTTGCAATTTGCAGGCCAGTGCTACGTCGTATGTTGATAAAAATATTATTCGCGGCTGTAAGACTCAAACTCAAACTCAAACTCAATCATTTATTTCAATTAGACCATTTACAGGCACTTTTGAATTGTCAAGGTCGGTCGGTCCAAAAAAAGATGAAGCTATTTGCACGTTCCAAAGCGTAGATCTCTATGGAGAAGAACGTGCAAGAAACTCCACGGACACTCTTTTAAATCAATTGATGTACTTAATACAAAAATCATGGTAACATTATCTTTGATCGCTTCTATATGTGAGGACAATGCAAAGAACAAGAAAGTATATAAAACAATTCAAAAAGTACAGATTATAAAATAAGCCAGTGGCAGGTAAGAGATGACCAGTCTCAACTGACGGCGCCCGTTCACGAACATGACGCGTGTATCAGCACCATCTAGCTCAACCATTTTGAAGGGAACCAAATGATCCAACACACGCGCCACCATCAGCGAGACGTTTGTGTGAGCATGACAAGCTCTCAACTGCCACGCTCGTTCATGTCAAACAAGTTTAATAAACAAAATCTTAAATTAATTACATATGCAAATGGTTCCATAGTACTCACATTTACAAACATTTGAAAAAATGAATCTACTTTACTACAAAACTATGGTTTTCAATGGCCAAGTACCTAAAAAACGAAAAATAAAAACAAAATGAAACTGCATGAATGCGTAACTTACTTCTTAGCAATTCAATATTGCAAAGAAAGAATAAATAAGTACATTATACTATAGGAGAACAAAAAAAAGGGTAAGCATTACTTCCAAATTTTATATATAAAAAAAAAAAACAAAAAAACTATATAGTGGATCCATGCGGCTATGGCTGTGGAGCAAGACCAGCATTTAACCAAGCATTTTTATCATGGATATAATCTTCCAATTTATAATATGCTTGTCTACATAGTGTGCGTTTTATGCATGTTTTAAATTTACTCTCATTTAGTTCGAGAATAGCGAGTGGTATTTTATTATACAAAGACATTTGTAGTTACAGAATTATAATCATCAAAATTATCAATACAACGCTCTAAGTTCATAAAGCTTAAGGAATGACTTTTTCTGTTTTTTTTTGTTCCTAGGCCTTTATGAACTTGGAGGGTTGTATTGGTGATTTTCATGATTATAATTCTGTAACTACATACGTCTTACAGCCGCGAATAATATTTTAATCAACATACAACCTAGCACTGGCCTGCAAATTGCAAAAAACGCAAGAAATTTTTGAATTTTACGGGCTGGTTGGAGCATTCACCTTAAATCAAGCTAAATATTGACGGATACTATCAAAGTAAACAACACTGTTTCCGTATTCACATGGTAATTGTACACACATTATGTAATAAGCGTGGGAGTATATAGCCTTCTTAATTAAACATGTAGATTTTATAATAATGTGTCGTAAAGATAGGTAAGATATGTTTTAGGGAGACTGACCTTCCAAGGTGTAGTATTATAGGTTTTATATGTCATGGATCGTCCTCGTGGCTAAATAATAACTGCCGCACGGGTCGATCTTCAAGGTTAAGCAACGCTTGCCAAGGTGGGTCTGTGGACGGGTCACCATCTTAACATATCGAATTTCCTCCGTGCCTCGGAAAGCACGTTAAGCCTTTGGTCCCGGCTGTCATTTGTAGATCTTTGGCAGTCTTTACGGATTGTCAAAAGCCAGTAAATCTGACTCAAGTCTTGCCAAGAATAACCGTGTTACCCAGTTAATGGGTTGTAGAGGTCTGGTAGGCAGCCGCTCCACGTAAAATACTGGAATTCAGCTGAATCCGGTATGACTGAAAGCCGACCCCAATGTAGTTGGGAAAAGGCTAGGCAGATGATGGATGGTCCTTCCATCCATGACGTATATACCTACCAATGGATTACTATCACAAGCGAAGGATACTGAAGCGTCGCCCTATCTGGCTAACATTTTGTCGCGCGATGAAAATGATTGCCTGTGCTGGCGCGATGATTTGCAAGCAATGATTAAGACACTCTAGAGAAATGTGTGTGTTTATTAATCTCGTCGTGCGACGAAATCGCATCGTTTTCTAGTACTATCATTAGCCAGTTAGGTCGACGCCTTAAAAAAGTTATTTTATTATGCTATTTTTTTGGGCTTCTAAAGCCTCTGAAATTCGAGCCAAACTTAATAAACTCATCTTAAGCATACTAAGTAGAGTACCTTTATTAACCCTAAACCGGTTTACCGGTTTCAAAGTATATTTTTCTTTTTTAATTAAATTTGACTTCCTCGAAAATCAAATGAAAAGTTAATTAAAACTCAACGGGCACCCGTAATATGCGGCTAGCTAAAGTTAATTAATTATTCAATCTACAGGGCAAAATAGAAAATGTTAAAGAAAAATTAAAAGGTAAAAAATACGTGCTTAATTTCACATAGTCATTTAAGACTTCATTGGATCTAATGGCCGCCCAGTGTTCGAAGTTGGAATTTACTTTTTTTTTAAATAGCTCTCTACATTTTCAACTTCATATGCCAAATCCCTCACTTCTAACTTTATTTGTTTATTTATTGTATTCTTAATTGTACACCTCATAACAAGTACAGGAAAAACTTTTATAAAAACAAGTGCATTCTGATGTAGCAGTGAGATTCTGCCGTTCTATTCTGTTGACATCTCACCGTGTTCACTTAGGTGGAGTGAACGACAAGTGAGCTGTCATTTCATCTTGTTTGTAAGGTTTGACAGCGCACTTTGTGATTACCTCACCCACGCCTTCACTTCGACATTTTTACAGAATCACACGACTGTAAACATGTCGAAGTGAAAGGCTTTGGTGAGTTGATCACTAATTGAGCTCTCATTCCATCTTGATTACATAGACTGACAGTTCACTTCGTGATCAGTTCACTCAAGCTATCACTACGATATGTTTACAAAATCGACCGGCTGTAAATAAGTCGAATTGAAGGCTTGGGTGAAATGTGAAGCGGCTGAATATCACCCATCAATATGACCACGCACTTCTGACATACATGGTTAATTATCTTCACAAAAACCAATACCCCAAAACCTAAGGTTACATATTCCGCTCTAACTGCTCCACATTATAAACCAAAGCCTTGATTAGCACCCAAACAATGAAGGAACGAACTCACTGAAAAGAAATATAAACAACATTTTCGCACTGATTTACTTGTGAATGCGTGACAATTAACCATCCGTAAAATTACGTTACACTTTAACCAACCATGCATTCGCAAAGGACAGAGTATAGAACAGTTGTAGGACTTTTAAACAATGTCGGAAAAAACGTTGAGGTCAGCAATTATTGGGTTGATCACACAAATACAATGGAGATATTTGTAGATGGTACTGAATCTGAATGTAGTAACGACGAATATTTTGCAAAAAATATGGCAACACTTCAATGAGTATGACGTGTAGAAGGAATTACGGATTCGGTTCATGCGTCGGTGCATTAAAAAAAAACTATTCTTATCTACGATTCTAATGTATAAAGTAGGTACTTAAAAAATTAGTAGTAAAAAAATAACTTCTAAAGGCACAGATATTTTTAAACTCATCCATTTACTAAAATCACTAGCCTAGACGGCAGCTTTGCTTGCGAGGAAGTTGAAAATGATCCAACGAAAAGGGAATCTACCAGCGGGATATAAATACTTATGTCTTATATTCCTAGCATAGCTCAGGATTTTGTGTTATCTACATCTACACTAGGCTATATATCATCACGCTAAGACAAATAGGAGCGGAGCAATAATGGAAAATGTGACGCAGACGAAGATGCGCGGGTCAGCTAGTGTCTTATATTCCTAGCATAGCATAGCTTTGGTGTAGCTATGTATGTATGCTAGTGAAAAAAAATTACAATGGGTTCAAAAAATTCTGAGATCAAATACTTTTATACAAACATCACTTCTAACAGCACAGCAAAAAGTTTTAGCCGACCTAGAAGTCTTACTTAGAAAATACAGAATGCTAATTTTGATTAAGAATTCTTCCGTCGTATTTTTGCGATCACTTTGATGACATTCGAGCGGCATTGTGATTCCAATGAATTTCGTCACCTCACTTGGTAGATACCATTTCGTAATCAGTAGTAGGCCGTTTTCAAGTAAATACCTACACGATGTGTGAGAGAAGTCTAAAAAGCAAATGGGAACAGTCAAGCCGCGGATGGTGATGATACAATAAACCATGTAATAAGTATAAGTGTAGGAATATGCAAAGGTCTAAACAGTGACAATACTAATTCAAACACTATAAAAGACATGTCGTGATAACAAATATGTAGGCCAATTACAATAATAATTCTTTCCTAATCCGTACCGATATTAAATGATGTAAGAAATAGTAAAATGGTTACAAAGACACCTATGATTTTATGTCACCTTCGTATGTTATACCTTGAAGTAGACAAGTTAATGACTAAACTGAATTAAACTTCAATATCAATTAAAATAGTTATTAAATTGAAATACGACGACATACTTGTGCTATAAAAAGGTGATCATTGATTATAGAATTATTGAAGCATTAATTTATATGTATGGGAGGAAAAATCTTTACAAAGCTTTTGTTTGAGTAGTTACTGTTTTGAAATAAATGGACGACAGATATTTTGAAGTACCTACTTAACTCTCCCTTAGACACATTTGCCTCCAAATATTACGGGCACTTTAGGGCATCCCAATCTACACGATGTCATCTACCTATAAATCGCTGCATCTACATCGCTAATTGGAAAACAATCAAAACGACAAAGAGTGACCATTTCGGACCATACAAAAAAGTGTCTGTCAAGTCGAATGTAAGGACTTCTAAGAAAACTGTATATTTAAATCTTTTCATTTGCTACATGCAGTAATCTAGCTTTGTTTATCAATTCTTCGTTTTCTTGTCGTGTGGGTTGTACGATCTAACGACTCCACACACCCCAGTGTCAAAGTTTTATCACCGCCTCAAGGGCCTCTGACATGGTTTAACGACCACTGGCTTATACGTGCCTTCCGAAGCACAGAACCATCTTTTTATCAGAAAATCAGGTGATTCAAGCCTACAATGAAGCCAAACTGGAAACCCGAGAGAATCGAACCCACGTCCACCTTTCCAAAACATGCATGCACTTAAACCACTCACCCACGGAGTCATTTCAATTAATGACTATCTATTACAACTTCCATTCTATCCGGTGTTACAAATGCTATCAAAATTATTACCTCCTAAATTATCTTGCACAACATCATGCAAGGATATGATATCGTGTAAACCTAGTTCGTAGCATATTCCCAGGTCTGACGAGAGGATTTCTTGGTAATGAGAGCAAAAACTGACATCAATCAGAAGGTTGATGATGGCTCCGTCTTGAATATGGGAAGCGGGGCGGAATGTGCCAGCAAGTAATGGAGCAATTTATACCAGTGTGCTGGCAATGTTTTTCATATTCGTTAACAGATTTAAGAACCTGTGGCCTGTTAGTAACCTGTGCTGTAAACTTAAAAGAGCTTGCTTTTACACGCTTTTTACAAACTTGCTCTGTTCGGATGTATCAGATTAGAATTTAGTAGCGGTCGTCAAATAAACCATGTCAGAGGTCCTTGACGCGGAATAAACTCTGACACTAAGGTGTGTGGTGTTGTAAGATCTTACTGGCCAAACGATAAGAAGATGAGTAACCCTATTAATTTTAAAGTTGAATTATTTAGTTTTTCCACAATCTACACTGACATTTCGATTACAATGGGTCCTGGCTACCCAAGCCTGTCTCTTCAAATGTTATGTTAACAACAATGCAGTATCATATATTTAGTACCTACTAAGCAGAGTTACATAACGGTTAGGTAATACATTATAAGCCGAGGTTATGTATTATTGTACACATTCGCACGTGATGCGTGAGTCAGCAGAAATGTTACGGAGCCAGTAATTTGGGAAAGTGTGTGATGATGACATTTACAAAATCTATAGATAATTGCAAAGTAATGACACTGCGCATCATTCTGCGAAACTCGAAATTGACGATAAACGCCGTGAAATGAATGCAAACGCGGAAGTTTCTTTATATTGCAGATAATTAACGTTTTGGAAGAATACACGTCGACTCAAGTGCAAGGTTGTAGGTGAAGGTCGTCGGTAAAGAATGACTGAGAAAATACAACTTTCAATTTGTGCAAAAACAAAAGAATGAGCGGCTGTCTTCGCTCACACGATTTTCAATTGTTTGATACAGATTTGATGTGGGTTTTAGTAAAACTTTATTCAATAAAATGTTTAAAAATGTCAAAAAAATGTTTATTTAAGATAACTAGGATCCTAGAATCAAATGACTCCTTAGAGGAAGACTCTTACTTACTAAAAGTCATCGGTATCACCGCAGTCTTAGGACGCAAAGGTCATTCGGAGGGGTCGTTCCAGGGCCGCGGTGACACCTTCGAAAAAAAATCCACAATCCTGGCAGAATTCCGCAAAAACAAAGAGACTAAACTAATCTTTCAAATCCAAACTCAAAGAAACCAAAAGACAAATTCTTCTCAGCCAGCATTAACTATAATTAGTTTCCAAGAGTTACTTAACAGATTCTGCCGCGCCGCCGCCGCTTCGCCGCCATCACAATGGAGAATAGAGACACGCGACGTCAAATTCACTTAATCACATCATTGTTGCTATCCAGGTCATTGTTATGTTTTTATTATCCGAAAATAGGACTCCCTGACAAGTTAATGGTGGCTCCTAAAAATGGCTGACTTGTTTGTGGTTATTTTTAGAATTGGAAGTTCACCGGTGTTCTTTTTTAAGCCTTGTTCAATTTCATCTGTCAAATCTGATGTTGCTATTGTGATTCGTTCGTTGTTATTTCGGTTTAGCGAGATTAACTCTGATGGACTTGGACAAGTATTTAAACTGGCTTCTAAATCATTCTGTTGCCCTGGTCCCAATATATAGTAGTCGACACAGCTAGTCGGCACAACACGTCTACTTCTTTCACGCTTCTATATTCGTCGTATTTTTTCTAAACCAATCTCGCCTGATGGAAAGCGTAGCGTGAATAGAATACTCTTTATTATACACCATATAATTATGTAACTTACAGAAAGGTGATGTGGTCAACGAATAATCACGCTTGTCTAGAATTAACCCAATTATTCGCTCTTGACTTGTAGACTCTGAAAACCCTCCGGTAGTCATCCCGTTTCTAGCCATACGCTCTTTTACATCTATAGTTTCTTTGATTCTCTACTTCTTTTAGCATATCTATCATCCCACCCCCCATCATATTCCCATATCTTGAGCTCACGACTACAGATTCTCACATAGGGCCGTCCAGAAAACAATAAAAACAGGGCTTTACCGTTGCTACTAGCTCTATAAGATTTTCATTATCTCTTATTGATGACGCTTATAAGCAACCGCGTTCCGAGCCTTCTTGGATTCGTTTATCGTTCTATAAATGTTGTCATTTTTTGATGCCCATATTTAGTAAATGTACTGTAATGGGTTAATTGGCATCATTCTATTGATGACGATAAATGACCATTGATTGTGGCTAAATACTATTTATTACCAATTTTCTTTATAATTATTTTATCGACAGAATAAAAGTCATGAACGTCGCGAGCACAAAATGTGCCACTTTGTGCGAAATTTTACTCATAAATTATTTCGTAACGAATGTTACCATGATTTTGTAAACAATGACAACATTGGAACGTGCAACTGCCGCGCTGGAGACAGGGTCGGTGGGTGTGTTATGTTGCAGAATAACCTGCTGCTCTTGTCGCTAGCGCGGCTGGATTAGCTTCATCTATTTGACTGACAGACCTTGACTATTCAAAAGTGCCTGTAACTAGTCTATTTGAAATAAAGGATTTTGTATTTAATACAAAATCCAAAGCAAAGGTAGAGAATGCCTTAATGCATTAAGTATGTACATAAAGTTTAAATAAATCGTCTTCGTTTGCCTGTAAAATACCTACACTAGTTGCGCATAATTAAACTAACATACAACGTGCATGTCACAACAGATAGTTAAAAACAGAACCCCTCACCAGCAGTCGTTAGAGCGGCCTCCATGATGTCTCCTTAGCTTGTCACATAATTCACTCGTAGTTTCCGTTGACAATGTTATAAACCTTCTGTTCTATTAAAAGCGAATCGGATCAAGCCTGAGAAGGTTTTTGTTCCGAGGACCTAGCACGAATGTTTTGATTTACAAAAACAGTTGTATCGTTAATGTAAGTGAATTAAAGCAATAAAACATAAAACATATTTTGGTTTAATTTTATGCGCCATACACAATTTGTTTTGCACAAAAATATGAATATAGTATCCAATGCAAATAAATATTATATGCGAAACATGTATTATAGTATAAAAATAAGTAAAATAAAAATCTTCTAATAAACAGGTAAAACCTCGTGTCACAGACTTTCTTGTCGGACTCCTCCGAAACGGCTTTACCGATTATTATGAAATTTTTGTGTATGTTTGGTAGGTTTACATGGCACAACAGCTAGTATAACTATAATAATAAACGTATACGTCAAAAATATTCGTGCTTGGCTAGTTATTTTTAATGAACTTTAATAATAATAAGCCTTTGGTGTATTAAAAAGCGTCAGCGGCAGCCCTTTGAGCTCGCTCCGCTATCCGCTGTCTACACAAGGAGACTTATATACACCTAATAAATACCCGCTTCAGGGCGTGTAGAAGTTTTTCTTTCAAAATGAGATCGAACTATGTCACGAACGTGATACAGTTTAGGCCGTATAAGGCCTAATTATTATAATTTGAGGTCGTTTGCACATGGCGGTGATTAAAATGCCTGCACTTGCGCGTTATTGATCTCATCCGGTGTGACACTTGTTCACTTGTATGTTATGTGACATATTTTGGGTGTGTAGAATGTAGTTAAAGGTAGCTAATATGGTGGTTATTAAGTTCTTTATCTTGAAGCTAGTTAAACCTGGTTCTAAAGCTGCAGCTTTCAGACTACGCTATAATATAATAGCATATAGTTTATAGCTCAACAATATTGCGCACCATACATTGTTATGGACACGTTCACACTGTATTGTACTATATATTATTGATGTTGCTAATTTAGTTACCTGATTAAAGTAAATTAGACTTTTAGTTAATAAGTGCTTCTATAGTTCAGGAAGTACCGTTCAAGTCCTTTGGAAACCAGGAGGCATCATAAACGCATCACGAAAAAACGCACGGAAAGAAGTTTTCTTTATTTTTTCCTTTTCTTTCTTAGTAACGCTAACTTCCTATATTCAAGCATTTAGTTAAAATACTATTTGATAGAACAATCTATTAAAATTCCAGTTTAAAACAATTTGCCAAGCATGTGTGAGATATCTGCGAATTCTTCTCAACAATCATCAATTATCTCATTATACCTATATTGTTTCAAACTTTCATGTTCACTAACATTAGAATAGTTAATATCGGGATTGCTACCATGTACCTTTTTAGTTGCGAGTTTCCGATATTTCGGCACTGTTGCAAGCGCCATGATCACGGAGTAACTGAAAAAAAAAAGGTACATGGTAGCAATCCCGATATTAACTATTCTAATGTTATCTCGTTAAGTTTTTTTTAACGTTTCCCCATCCAAGTATTTCTCCTGTACCTATCATGGGTGCGTTTACAAACATCAATTCACTAACACAAACAGTCAGACCCGGAACAACTATCTTTAGGTCATACAAATATTTGTTCCGTGCGGGAATGGAACCCTCGACACGCAGTGCAGCAGTCAATCGCTCAACCACTGCGCCAACCATAGATATTATTTAACTAATTAATTAGTTCACTGAGACGACCATTTGCTTAAGACATGGCCAACATGGGCATGTTTTTTTGCTGACAACAACACGCCCCTTGCCATTTCTCCTGTTTTTTCTGACAACAACACGCCCCTTGCCATTTCTCCTGTTTTTGCTGACAACAACACGCCCCTTGCCATTTCTCCTGTTTTTGCTGACAACAACACGCCCCTTGCCATTTCTCCTGTTTTTGCTGACAACAACACGCTCCTTGCCATTTCTCCTGTTTTTGCTGACAACAACACGCCCCTTGCCATTTCTCCTGTTTTTGCTGACAACAACACGCCCCTTGCCATTTCTCCTGTTTTTGCTGACAACAACACGCCCCTTGCCATTTCTCCTGTTTTTTACATATTGTCACACTCATGTATCTCCTTGGTTTATAATGCTCTTGTGTGTACCTAGTTCGCACTGGCCATCCGTAAAACTTTGGAACGGTGAATTAAAAGTCTAGCTTAGGTTGTGATATCTGAAGGATAAGTAATTTAATTGTTTTTCTAAAGAACTTGTATTAATGTGAATTTGGGCGGACCTCGCCAATATTATATTTTATTGAATGATAAAATATATTTAACCAGCTGACCCGCGCAACTTCGTCTGCGTCACATTTTCCATTACTGCTCCGCTCCTATTTAATAACCTTCCTCGATAAATGGGCTATCTAATTTTTTTATTTTTTTTTTAAGGATTGGAAATCATCCAATGACTCCTCCCGCTCTGGGTATAGCGGGAGGAGTGTCAGACTTCTACTGACTAAAACCCATCCATGTTCCTTCATTGCCCTTTGTGTTCCGGAGCCACGGCGTCTCTTGCGAATAATCCCGCGACTCCGGCAGGCGTCGGCCCTTTCGGGCCCCTCTGGGCTATCTAACCCTGAAAGAATTTTTCAAATCGGACCAGTAGTTCCTGAGATTAGCGCGTTCAACCAAACAAACAAACTCTTCTGCTTTATAATATTAGTATCGATTTCCCGTACTTACCTTCGGAGTGCCGCCACCACAATATCTATGGCGCCAACCGTGCCGACGGACCTCATTCATATCTCATTCTTTTTGCACAAACTACGATCAGTGTAACATGATTTCTTCATCCATACAAGTTATTTCACCCTTTTGCTAGTTATTGCCTACAATATTAACATGTTCTTCTCTTTGTTCACAGAATAGTACACAATGTTTCACGGAGGCATTTGGACAAAGCTGCAAGGCTTCTACAAGTGGTATGTGCTGGGTCTGGTGTCCGTCGGCTACATCTTAGGAGAACTTGGACATTATCTTATTGGTGAGTTCAATTACCTCTACACCATGTACGGCCAACCGGTCGATCGCGGCTATTGGTCCATTCGATCGCGGCAAGTCAAAAAATATAAATACGTATAACAGCACAGATATAGATAGACCTAGATAACGCAGGTATCACGATCTGTATGAAAACCAAGCGTGCCATTATTTGGCTACCTATTATGACGTCACAAGCACTATTCAGTGATGGGAAAATCAAATCGATTCAAAGACGCCGCCGCATACGGCGCCCACCTCGCCCCACCCCGCCTTGCACCAGCGCTCACCCAGGCGACGTCCGACTAGCGCTATACACCGATGCAGACTGAGCGCGAAAGTGGAGCCACTTACGATTTTTGTACGTAAGCTAGGCACGCGGAGTAGGGAATATGCATTAAAAATAATTATTATCCATACAGTTTATCTAAAAATATGCAAAATTATAATACTAACAGTGGACATAGAATCAAAATTGCACGAGAAACAAACGAGATATAATTATTTTAGCAAATGTATCTCCCTCTCGCGAAAGCGCTGTTTTATATGGCAGCTGTATAGGCGTTATAGACTTTGACGTCAAATTCATATCGGACTTCTCTTTCTGATCGTAATCTTTGAAGCTTTATAACTTCATCCCTGACGAAGGTATTTAAAAAATAATTTCATGATTGTATAACAGAGCTCATAAGCATTTCATTTTGTAAAAAATAATCGCAAATTCCCTATTGTATACTGAACTATAGGTACTGATTCATTTGTAATTTTAAGAAGTACCTACCCTATGTTATTAGTAGATCACACCTGGATACGTCAAATTCCCTAACTTTGCAAAACTGGGTAGTTCCATCGGAGTAATGGAACTGTACCTATGTACGATTGAGTATTTTCATCTCCTGATATGTTTCCAACAGTTTAAAAGGCACCCCACACCCGATCTGTGGAAAATGCTTACAACCCAAGTCCTACAAATCTATCTATATATATAAAAGCAGAAATTGACTGACTAATCGATCAACGCACAGCCGAAACTACTGGTCGTAGAAAACTGAAATTATTCATGTAGCTTCCTTAACACTCTGTAGGGGTGAACTAAGAAAGGGGAAAACAGAATATGCGCGTACGAAATCGCGGGTGAAAGCTTGTGATGAATAAATCATTCAAATAACTAACTCATCATCTGTATAGCCTTTTCCCAGCTATATCGGGGTCGGCTTCCATTCAAACCGGATTCAGCTGAACACCAGGTTTTTACGTGGAGCGGCTGCCTACCAGACCTCCACAACCCATTAACTGCAGGGTAACACGGTACTTTTGGCACGACAAATTTTCTGGCTTCTGACTATCCGTAACGACTGCCAACGATCTCCAAATGACAGCCGGGACCAACAGCTTAACCTGCTTTCCGAGGCACGGAGGAAACTCGGCATGTTAAGATGGGTACCCATCCACAGACAAACCTCGGCAAGCGTTGCTTAACCTTGGAGATCGACCTGTGCGGCTGTTATTATATAGCCGTGGCTAAATAATAAGGAGCTCGTGAGCTCCTTCATTCAAATAACTAACTATGAAATGAAATTATATGACATACTTTTCAAATCCAATTCCTATCTCATTTACCAAACGTCCACAAATATTTATGAGCGACTAGCTTCTGCCAGCGGCTTCGCCCGCGTGATCCCTAGGGAACATTTTCCCGGGATCAAATGTAGCTTACGTGCTATTCCAGCAGACTATAATCTATCTTTGTTCTAAATTTCATTAAGATCTGTTAAGCCGTTCTGGCGTGATTGAGTAACAAACAACCAAACTTTCACATTTTCTTTTTTTTTCATTTTTTCTATTGATTGTAGCGTGATGAAAAGTATACTATAACCAGCTCAAGAGTATGAAAAATAATTATACCAAGTTTCGTTAAAATCCGTCGAGTAGTTTTTGTTTCTATAGCGGTTATACAGACAGACAGACAAAAATTTTACTGATTGCATTTTTATCGATCCCTAATCACCCCCTGATAGTTATTTTGGAAATATATTTCATGTACAGAATTGACCTCTCTACAGATTTATTATAATTATAGATATAGATGAATTTGTGTGAACCAGCGACAAATAAACGGAAATAACAAGTATCATTCTCCATGGCATCTCCATACAGAATGGTAAAAACAAATTTATGTATAAATGCATACATTTACATACACTGTGTATGGAAAACAAAGCCGTGAACGAACGGAACGAATGAGAAAGGAATGAATACTTTATATCCCGAGGGACACGCTTCGATAGCGTTGATCCAGCTGAATTAACTTCTATACCTGGGAATGGAATCCTGATATGATATAGAAAATAGCACAATAGTTTATTTTTCTAAGCGCGGACACTGAAAAACAATGACATATAAAGAGTTATGTTTGGAATATGAGTGACAGTCATCTGCCTAGCCTTTTCCCAACAACATTGGGGTCGGCTTCCATTCAAACCGGATTCAGCTGAACACCAGGTTTTTACGTGGAGCGGCTGCCTACCAGACCTCTACAACCCATTAACTGCAGGGTAACACGGTACTTTTGGCACGACAAATTTTCTGGCTTCTGACTATCCGTAACGACTGACAAAGATCTCCAAATGACAGCTGGTACCAACAGCTTAACGTACTTACCGAGGCACGGAGGAAACTCGGTTTGTTAAGATGGTCACCCATCCACAGACCAACCTTGGCAAGCGTTGCTTAACTTTGAAGATCGACCTGTGCGGCTGTTATTATTTAGCCACGAGCTCCTCAGTGAGAGTGCGAGAGTGAGAGTCCTGGCACTCTAAAAAACCTTTAGTGATAGGTGATAGCCAAAATATATGGGATTCAAAATGTACTAACTGAAATATCACGCGATTAATCCCTAGAGTACAACTCGGTATTTCAACGACTGCTTTCGCTGATAGAATATCAGTTTTCTTTGAAGTTTCATGATCTTTGAAGCTCATCCTCATGAGGATTGATTTAGAGTCCCTTTTCAGTTGTGGACATTTTCAAAATACATATTAATTAAGCAAAGTCCTCAAACCGAGATCGCACCGACAAATGGTCCAACAAAACGAATAGCACAGCCGGCCGATTCTGTAAACATGTCGAAGTGAAGACTTGGCTGAAGTGATCACTAATTGGGCTGTCATTCCATCTTGATTACATAGATTGACAGCTGATGATCACTTCACACACACTCAATCACACTTTTGCAAACATGTCGAAGTGAAGACTTGGCTGAAGTGATCACAAATTGGGCTGTCATTCCATCTTGATTACATAGATTGACAGCTGATGATCACTTCACACACACTCAATCGCACTTTTGTAAACATGTCGAAGTGAAAACTTAGGCGAAGTGAACGACAAGTGAGCTGTCAAACCATACAAACAAACTGGCATGACAATTCACATGTCGTTCACTACACCTATGGGCGGATTTCATAAATGAAACTGAATGCGATCAGCATATGAACCAGGTTTACGGGCTGTCAATGTCATTTTTAAATGGAATATTGACACTGTCAACTCTTGAACGCAGTTCGATTGCAATCAATTTCATTGGTGAAATCCGCCCGAAGTGAAGAAGATGAGATGTCGACAGAATGGACCGGCAGGATTGCACTGCAGAAGCGGTACCCATCTATACTAATATTATAAAGCAGAAGAGTTTGTTTGTTTGCTTGTTTGTTTGGTTGAAGGCGCTAATCTCAGGAACTACAGCTAGTCTATTCTGTAAATAACCATTTCGATATCGACTTCACCTGAGTGACTAAGCTTACAAAGTGAACTTTATTTCACACATCATAAGGTCTTATATTTATACGAATTTGAAACTCACCTCGGATTCCGCTGTCGAGACACGAAAATGTTGTTACAGAATAGCACTGCTGGTCCGATTTGAAAAATTATTTCTGTGTTAGATAGCCCATTTATAATATGTCCGTCCAATAGTGAATGTTTTACAGTTAAAACTATGATAATGATAATGGGCACGAACTGGTCCTTTGATCTGAAACATGGAACCACAAGCCCACAACGTGAACAAACTAAAAAGTCACGTAGGCAAGCCATATAAAAAACAAATAAATTAATATTTATTAGTAAAAGAAAACAATGAATGAATGAATCACTAGATTACTGTGCCATAACGATCGTGGGAATCAAAAGATGGCGCATTTCATTCATGAAATCATAATCATGATACCTTAATATCTGGCTGACATGATATCTTGGTTTCTTGTGAGAAAAGTAAAATCAATGAGAACCTACTTTGTGTTGTGATTCATTTGTTGGATAAGATTTATTGTAGTTAATGATTAAAAGAAATGATGGATGGACTCTGTGATTGGTGACAAATAATTAAGTACTTTATGTAATTATTTGCGCTCGCCATTTAAAAAGGGCAACTATAGCCTTTTAACAAGGTGGTAGCAGAGCTGACTGTCCTTGTTGGTGAGCTAGACACACATTAAAGTTTGAAAATGTAGAGAAACTGAAGATTGAATACATCATTACCGTAGAAGACATGCTTTTTGTTTTAATCACTGCTAAAATCATCTACAACCAAACGGACCATTCATTCGGTCCTTCGAGCCGGATTGGTTCAACATTTTGCGAGCTACTGTAATTAAAACAAGATTATTAGGTTTAAAGAGATGTATGGTAGAAAATATACTGATGGCTACAGACCAAATGAATTATGGAAAACACACCTCTCCTAAACCATTGAGCGCAAGCTTACAAGTTTTCACACATAATTTTCCTCTCTCTATCTCTCTCATCTGACCATGTTCCCGGTTGCATCCTCAGCTAGTTTACTTCGGAGCCCAGGGTCCGCTTTCCGGCTTCCTCTTCTCCACTTCGCACGGTCTTCGGCATCCTTAGTTGAGAGTCCATTGGCACGCATGTCATGCTGGACAACATCAAGCCAGCACTTCTTGAGTTTTCCCCTTCTGCCAGGGCCCAGTGGAGGTGGCATAGCCAGACACTTGTTTCCTATGTAGTTTGCCGATCCACCACATCATTTTCCATTACAGTATTACCCTGATCAATACGTAATTGACAAAACTTCTTATCACTGATACGTGTCACAATACAATCACATTTCCCCCTCCCGTTCCCCAATACTCTGGTCCCTTTGATATCAGACATTCGGGTAAGTAAGGTACCCTTTACTTATTCATGATCAGTTACGTAAATACTTCTGTCTCGATGCCTGTTCGGATGTAGTGGCCCACTGACCTAGCCTTCGAACTGTTACAAGCTAAATGTCAGAAGCGACTGGAGTTAGTTTATATTTAGGACAATCAGACGAATAGAGATTTGATTGGATCGGCTGTCTATGTTTTGATATGTAGATTTTTGAATGAAGAATTTCTCGTTTCGATGTAAAGTTTTTTTTTTTTTTTTTTTTTTTAATTCAAAACGGGGAAACTCTTGGCCCAAATCTCACCTGATGGAAAGTGATGATTAGGCCGAAGATGGAAGCGAGTTTCACCCGGAATCCTCTAACATAGAGGAACTGGCTATTATATCTCTAATTGCCGGAACACAACAATGCTGTTAACATTGTTGTTATGGCGACAGACTTAGACCTAAAGTTACTTATACACCGTGTTCTTCACGTTATACATAAACTTTAGCAAATGCTTCTATAGCTTTAACAAATCAAATCCAACAAAGGAAGAATTAATAAAGCTTCGTTACAAAGATATTTGTAATTTCATTTAATTGAGCTATGCGGTATGAAAGGGTCATAATGCAATTAAAAAGAAAAATCTATCAAATGCTATCTGAATTTCATTTGTCTTTCGTTGCCAATTCGGATAAAGAGGCATGCATATCTGGTGATTTACTTCAAGGTAGTTTACTCTGTCAGAGCCTGTAAGGTCTTAAGTTTGTATGAAAATTAATAAAAAATAACAATTGATTAATGTGTCCATAATGAGAAATGCTTATTTCAATGTTCTGAACATCCGGTCGAATTTTATGCATATCGTCCGGAACACGGTGTATATATATTACACGAGTAAGATAGAAGGACTCATCCAAACAATCAAGAACTACCCAATTTTATTAATATTTAGTCCTAATGGCTTCAGCAACTCCATAGATCCAGGATCATAACAAAAGTGAGGATTCTAGTGTAAGCAACAACGTCATTGGCTATCGCCCATCCAGGTTCTGAAGGCTTACTGTAGCCGTAGCAGATTCAACTAGAGGCAGATAGTGCATTGACTATTCCAGTATCAAACATCAGTAAATACTTGATTACGCTATAAAATTTAAAAACAAAACAACAAGAATGATATTAAAATATTTAACCCATCAAATCAAATAAATTTTAATAACATATTTTAATTCTTGAACGGAATTCTCAACATTGTGCAATACTACGCCAACATTTAACAAAAGTAATCAACAGCCTATAAATAGGTACCGACTGATCGGTATGCCAATGATCAGACTAAAACCCACAAAAAACTGCGTTTCGAATCAGTCAATAAAAGTAAATTAATTGTAACGTAAGTCACTGTCGAGGCCATTCAAAGTCATTATCATTGGCGCGGCGTACGGCCTAGTTCACATGCTGCCAGTGATTCGGTCAAGTGGCCAGTAGTTTATGATAGTGTTGCGCAACGTCTGAACGCACCTTAGGATATTACAAAACATATCCTACCTTTTTGCTATTCCACCAATTCGCACTAAGCGTTTCCAAACGTCTTTTATAATGCGCACAGCAAAGCAGTGGAACTCTCTGCCTGCGTCTGTGTTTCCGAACGCGTACATCCTTAATCTCTTTAAAGTTAGAGTTCACAACAGGCAACAGGTTTTTAACAGGCTCTTTCTGGGTAAGCTCGCTCCATCGCAGACTTTTTCTCTGTCATCTCTGACCAAGACTAGAGTGAAGAGCAAACCCATCACAAATAAAAAATGTATACATATTTGATAAACATTTAACAAATAAATAATAAATAAACGTTATTGCATAAAAGGTGTTGCACTAAATACAAAAAATACAGTTACAGTTTACAAATGAACACTGGTATACAACATAAATGGTTGGGGTACTGTTCTCTTAGATAGGCTACATTACTAGCCTGTAGCAAATAACGCGTGTATCTGACATCGACGCACAAACGATTTCCATGGGTCCAGGGCATGATTCTGGACACCCCAGTGTTGGAATTTGTCGTCGGTTCTTTTCTCATTTTTTTCAAGAGTACCACAAAGTATCAGCTCAGCTGAGCTGATATCTGTTTGTGGCTTTATTCAGATTGTTCTTTTTAGTGAAAGTAGTTAATTAATTATTTTTTTATTAAAAACCTCATTGGTTTAGGTCAGAATAACGATTATGAGCAGTCTAGAGTAAAAAAACCCTTGAAAAAAATAAAAAAATGAGAAAAAAGCCGACGAAAAATTCTAAGTCTAGGGTGTCCAGAATCATGACCCGGACCCATAGAAATCGTTTGTGCGTCGATGTCAGATACACGCGGTAGAAACAGTGCCGTATCCCTCAAGAATGGAGAAATCAATTGTTACAATGAAAAGTAAAAGTTGTTTTGTATCAATAAATTCACCAACAATCTCTCGACTTGTGCAGAACAGTTTAATTTACAGAGAACAGGCCCAAGCTACCGAGTCGTTGATTTCTCAATCCGAGCAAGATTGCATAACTGGATCGGATCACTTGTGTAGTCTGAACAAGGCTGTATTCTAACTAATACTCTAATGCATTATTCTCCTCCATTGCTTCATAAATTGATCTGCTGGACTATCAATAACAATAATGAATGGTAGGCGCCACATAAATGTGCAACAACGGTCGTTGACCCACATACATTTATTATTATTTTTTATTAAAAACAGAAATAATGACATAAAGCTGTCCTGAGACTTCCATCAGGATCCTTTACGTTCTCTAGTCATGAAAAACGATTCACAATTTATTTTTTGAGTATCTACGAAAGGATATTAGAAAAAGGTCAATGTACTTTATTTAAATGACAAACTATATACACTTAAAAAAACTAAGGAACTCCTAACTAAAATATGTCGTCAAAAAATTCGTTTGCATCGCTATCGACTGGAAGTGAGCCCAAAAGACTGGCGGCATTGCCACATTGTATGGCAATGCTTATCCTCTGCCCGAGGTAAAAGCCAGCCCTTGGGTCACGCGAAGCGTCAACTACATAAGCGTTTTGCTAAATATTTAAAAAAGACATTCAAGAGTTTCAACCCCAAACGGCTCAAAAATGTAGTTACCAATAAAGCTTTTACATTTTTACCAATGTTTTCCATATTTTAGCTGGGAGTTTTATTTTATATTTTAAGTAAGTATATATAGTTTGTCATTTAAATGAAATATTTAGTTCTCGATGACGTTATGTATTTTATTGCACGTTTATCTTCCATAGACTTGGCACCCTGCTGGACTAAGAGCAACAATAACGTAGTATATTGCAACATGGTTGACTACATAAGTATGCAAAGATGTTTTTATAATACTTTGGTACGTGTCTATTTTTGTAGGAGTCGCAAAAACCAGTTAAAATGATGAGCAGCAACGGTTCAAGGCAACAAAACTTGTCCATCAATCGATCTTTTGGGTGTGATTATTTAATAACCCCTAAATAGCTACAACCTTGGAATCTTTAAGTCAAGAGTGAATAGGTTACTTCTAAGCAAGCGTGCTCCATCTTAGACCGCATCATCGCTTACCATCAGGTGAGATAGTGGTCAAACTCGTGCCTATCAAAAGTAAAAAAAAGGTATATATATATAGGTACGCTCATATCCAACATAACTATTAAGATACTGATGTACCTATAAGTGGCTGACCCAACGATTTAAGGGTTCATCAAAATGTTATTGTCTCTAATATTCCAAAGTTTCTTCATAAAAGATTAATGTCACAATTCTTAATAAGGATCTTAGATAAACATGAACAATCATAATGAACTATAAGAGAGCATCATTCACCAATCCCGTATGTTCCGTTTATTACGACCGACTCATTCCCAATCACAGAAAAGAGAATTGATTTGTTTTCTAGCATTTAGCACGCTTCAGGCAGAATAAGACGAGTCTTTGTTTTTTTAAAGAAGGTAAATCATCAAATGATTCCTCCCGCTCTGGGCGGACCATAAGGGAGTGTCAGACTCTTACTGACTAAAACCCATCCGTGTTCCTGCTAATGCCCTTTGCATTCCAGGGCCGCGGTGACTCTTTCGAACAATTCCATAACCCTGGATTGTCACAGAAACCTGAGACAAGGTGCTGCCTTGGCTGCGGAACCTGCCGGGACTGCAGATTTTTTTCGAAAGAGTCACCGCGGCCCTGGAACGCAAAGGGCATTAGGAGGAACACGGACGGGTTTGAGTCAGTAAGAGTCTGCTTCGCCCAGAGCGCGAGGACTCGTTTGATGATTTTCCATCCTTACTGAGACAAGATTCAGTTCCAAGGCCACTACATTGATAGACCACCACTTTTCACATTTAAAGTAACTCTGTTAAGCTTTATTTATGCTTGTTTTAAGTAAATATTAACGTGGGCAGTTACTGTTCTATGTAGATACTCGTATAAACCAGAATACTAATGTTTTACTCACGACATTGTCCAACACACGCAAGATTGTACAACTGTTGTTAACTTTTAGCGGCCACGTGTTCTTATTTTGTTACGAGCTTGTTGGAATTTGTAAATGAAACCCGTTTTATGATTCCAATTTATTATTTTACTGCGTGTACTCTGTAGTCCGGTTGTTATAAAATGTTGTATATGTAATGACCAAAGGAATCCTTTTATTTGTAAACAAAAGGCTATTTTATATTCAACTCAAAAAGAAAATCACTTCTACTTTTATAATCTTCAATAAAAGTTACTATTTATTTAAGTGGAATAATTTACGTACTTACTTAAGGAGGAGGTTCTATGTTCGGCTGAATACATATTTTTTTGGCTGTATGTTCACAGATTTCTCCGCCAAATGAACCGATTTTCAAATTTTTTTTTTTATTGTTTATTTTTTTGTTTTTTTTTTTATTTAATACTTAGCTGATTAGGTAACGTACATAACTATATTATATATTAGACATTTCGTAAAGTTATGAGAAAATGACGTCTCGGAAATAATAATTATAATGAGACATTAAAAAAAAAACATAACGTTACCTATTAGTATGCTCGCTGCATCATAGACTTTGTCTCTGTGGTCTCTGACTGACCTAGACTAGAGTCAAAAGCAAACCCAACTTAAATTATAAAAAAGTAGTACTCTTAAACCACACAATCAAACGCATTGGTGGTGTGCGTTTTAATATCAAAAAGACCATCCGTCCATCATATTTTCATTAAAGAAAGATTCAACAAACTCACAAGTCTAATTCTCCCATTTCTGGTCCTCAGGTACAACGTCGAAGGTCACGGCTGACGATCTTCACTATGGAGACAAATCCTGCATGCTGAACCTGACTCACGTCTCCCTGAGTGACCTGCCTGTCGTCTGCGAGAAGGTCAACTCAAGCGATATGTAAGTACTGGAGAGGTTTTCAATAAACCATTTATTTTCAGGTTACAATTAAAGACCCAAAGAACCTTTGTTTTTTTTACTATTGATAGGCATGCGTTTGACCACTTTCTCACCTGATGTTAAGCGATGATGCGGTCTAAGTTGGCTTCGCCCGCGTGACAAATTATATACTAAAACCTTTCTCGAGAACACTCTATTCATTGGTAAAATAGCATGAAAATCGGTGCAGTAGTTTTTGAGTTTATCGCAAACCGACAGACAGACGCGGCGGGGACTTTGTTTTATAATAGCTATACTAATATTATAAAGCAGACGAGTTTGTTTGTTTGTTTGGTTGAACGCGCTAATCTCAGGGACTGCTGGTCCGATTTGAAAAATTCTTTCAGTGTTAGATAGCCCATTTATTGAGGAAGGTTATAGGCTATATATCATCACGCTAAGATAAACAGGAGCGGAGCAGTCATGGAAAATGTGACGCAGACGAAGTTGCGCGGGTCAGCTAGTGTAGTGATATAATGAATTATTATTCTGTAAGTTCCCGTTTCAAAACTTTCTGATTGTTACTGACCAACCAATCTGGCTCGCCCCTTCTCAACTGTATCTTGGGGTCCGCTCCCGTAAACGAATGCAGCTGAGTACTAGTATTTTACATGCGCTAATGCCTATCTAATCTCCACAGCACAGTAACCCAGCAAACCAACCCAGTATTTTATTTCTGTCCACTAATAAAATCTGTGGCACATCCTTACTCTCAACGTAGGTAATGTTATATCTTTAGGGATATACTGGTGTAAATTAAAACCCACAAAAAACGACAAACAAAGAAAATTGACAGATGGTAAATGACGTTGACAGATGGTCAAGTGACGTTGACAGAAGGTCAAAAGTGACAAGACTTGCTATGAAATCTTGGAAGGCGTCAAGCCTGAACAGTAATGATGTGTTACAAGATTAACCCAGATAATCTTTTATTAATATCACATTAAGAACGATCGTAATCACTGTCTTCAATGGAGATATTTCGAAAAGTAATTTATTTCCCGCCTCCCATTGAGAAACTTTCCTGGTCCTTTTATGTTGGGAGTTTAGGACCAAAAGTTAGACGCCTGTCTACTTGATTAACTTATCTAGTAAGTTAATCCTACTTCTTCTAATCATATTCTATTATCTTAATTAATTTCCACCATACTTGTCTTGTTCGAAGGAAGAGGAAGGAGAGGCAAAAAGGTAACACAACTTTAATTTCAATTAAATTAAATAATAATTTAAAAAATCAAAACAAATAATAAAATATGTAAAACAGCTCAGGAATTAATAAAACCTGATAAATCTTAAACTGCGCGCCTACTTAACGTTTTAAATAACATAAAAATATTTTATGAGTCACAAAGTATGTTATAATTATGAAGGCCACTCATTAGATGCTGGGAATATTAATTATATGACAAATTATCGCCGTGGATAGGTGTGCAGGAAACAAGTATATAGTGTACACCTACGTGCATACAATATCAGATCGTAAAATTCCACTGTTCTAGTTATATTGACATAATCACCATGCTTAGGTGATGGAGGAACGCACGCGCTACCAAAGACATTAGCAGTATTGTTTAAAACCGTCTCTGAATTGTTTAGCATCAGTTAAAAAGATTTTATATTAAATATAGAAAATTTTATATATAACTTAGTTATCTCAAATTTTTATCAAATTTTTTGCAACTAAAGAACTATTAGACACCTTTAATAAGCCAAAGTCAACTTCTTAGTTCAAGATACTAAATTCGCATGTAAGAAACAATTCTTTCGCTGCTTATTAGGTGAATGATTTTTATCTAGTAAACAAGACTCTTAGACATGACCTACCTCAATCTTTAGTTTATCTATCGGTCATCAACTTCGGTCCATCATGCAGATAGAAATCTAAATTATGTTAATTAATGCTAGTAGTTCAATGATATTTTTTGCCTTCATAGGTGTGAATACCAGACTAAATGATGATTTATGGCAAAAAAACGAAACACGATGAATAACATTATCTAATCAAGGACGGAGCTCTCAATGAGGTATTTTAATTTAATAATAAATGGGTCAAGACGACCAAGAAGTAAATTATTCATTCCAATTTTAAATATCGATCGGATCCGACCGTCGAACTAATGAAAATCGGTCGGATTGGACGCCGACCTTGACACAATAATCTTTTATAAACCGAGTACAAAAGCGTTCTAAAAAGATTTTCCGAACCTCCCCTTTGTGTATATTTCTTAAATAAATGAGATGTAACATTGCGGAAACTACACGAGATTTTTAGGAATGTTCACTTTCCATCATGTGATTTTGTGGTCAAACACGACGTATCAAAGACTAGTCATAGTCTGTTTTCCATCGTAGCTGTATAGACGTCGTCGTGGACTTTGACGTCAAATTCCATTTCGGACTTCTCTTTCTAATTGTGATCTTTGAAGCTTTATAACTTCATCGCTGATGAAAGTATTTAAAAAATAACTTAATGGTTGTTTACTTAAGTTAATAAGTATTTCATTTTACAAAATAAAAAAATAGCATGTATATACGCAAAAACCTTTATTTCAACTGTCAACCTATTACTTTAATTCTACTAATTATTAAAAAAAATTCAAAAATGTATGGAAATTTAAGCTTTTTCGACAGATTACGAGTGCCAACGTTGCTAAAAAAAAAACTTTTTTTGACACCGACTTCCGACATCAAAGTTATTCTACACTTTGTAGAGTTTTTAATTTGGAAGTCGATTGCTATTTTTTTGTAAAAAAGTATTTTATATTTCACTTTTAAGTGGTACCTGCATACCCCTCCATAGAGTACCGCCGTGATGTTATGCAATGAACTGGTACATACAGCCGAATATAGATTCCCGCCATTTCGAAGAAGCCGGTAAATTAATAGAATTGGCACGCGGACAAAAAGACGGACGGACGTACAGCGGCGATTCCGTTGCTCCTCTTCGGGTACAGAAAACTGTAATATATATTAAAATGCTAGCAGATAATATTGTACATTCGAAGATTCATCTTTTATTACTGCGATCATAACTATGACTCATAAAAACTGCGTCTTAGTGAACATTTAATATCGCTTACCTCATCATAGCTACAAGTTCACCAGCATCATCGGTCAAATAAAACAGATCTTTATTTAGTCAATTGATCTCAATTAAAACAGGACTGTTTAGATTAGTATCGGTCTGTTGAAGCATGACAGACATTTCTGTTCATTTAACTATTTTAATTAACAATGATATTGAGGTATTAGGTACCTATATAAAAACATTGTCATTGATACCTCAGGCATTTAAGTAGGAACTATGTATGTCCAATATCCGGCATCTGACTTTGAAAATGATATCACTGAGTAATTAATTAATTTATTGATATACATGTACCTAGATTGTTTCCTTTACATTTTAGGGTTCCGTTGGTAACGGAACCCTATTACTAAGCCAACGCAGTCTGTCCGGCCGTCCGTCTGTCGTGTCGCCGTAATAGTTATATTGTTGAAATTTTCACAAATTGTGTATTTCTATTGCTGTTATAACAGCAAATAATGAAAATTAAAGTTTATGATATGCAAACCTCCATGTCCGAGTTCGAATCGCACTTGGCAGATTTTCTCTAAATGACAGTGAAAACCGCATTAAAAACCGCAGTTTAAAAGATCTAAGCGTACAGAGAGACAGACGGTGGGAAGCGACATTGTTTTATACTATATAGAGCTTTGTAGTAATAGCGGCAATAGACTCTGTCAAAATTTCAACAAGCTACCTTTTACGGTTCAAGAGGAAAACAAAACAACACTCATATACATCCGATAGCAAAAAGATAAGGTCTACAAATAACATTATTGAGATTGAAGCATGTTTTTTAATAGCTATTACTCGAGGCGCTATAAAGTTAAGGCCAGTTACAAAAAAAAATATACTATCTCCCCCAACAACATCAAGCTGAGTTGAAAATAACCAAAACTTATTATAACTGGTTGAAGTTGCCAAATGACTATAATTTGGTTGGTGGCCAAAGCTCATGGCGAGTATTCAGTGCAGAGTCTTTCGACTGGTTCGATCCTTCATCCTTTAGTGAGGAAGAGAGTGCCAAATTAAAGGCAAAACAATCCTTAGTGCCAATTCTAATAATTTTCACATTTTCATAGCATTTGCATCTCAATCACAATCTGTCAATATGTCATAGTATGAATATTAAGGCTTTTTAGGGTTCCGTAGCCAAATGGCAAAAACGGAACCCTTATAGATTCGTCATGTCTGTCTGTCTGCCCGACCATATGTCACAGCCACTTTTCTCCGAAACTATAAGAACTATGCTGTTGAAATTTTGTAAGTAGATGTATTCCGTGAACCGCATAAAGATTTTAACACAAAAATAGAAAAAAAAAAATTGGGGGTCACCATACTTTGCACTGAAACTCAAAATTATTTTTTTCTTCAAACCCATACGTGTGGGATATCTATCGATAGCACTTTAAAATGATATTAAGGTTTCTAATACCATTTTTTCTAAACTGAATAGTTTGCGCGAGAGACACTTCCAAAGTGGTAAAATGTGTGTCCCCCCCCCCCCTTAACCTCTAAATGATAAAACTAAAAAAAATATATGATGTTCATTACCATGTAAACTACCAGCGAAAATTGGTTTGAACGAGATCTAGTAAGTAAGTAGTTTTTTTTTTATACGTCATAAATCGTAAATCGCAACTTCTGCTTATAATATAATACGGTTGGTTTGTACGGAATCCTCGGTGCGCGAGTCCGACTTGCACTTGGCCGGTTTTTATTTTAAAGGTTTGCGATTGACATGCGAATGTGAAAGTTGTTTAAAAATTAGTAGAATTGGCCCTATTGTATTTGTGTCTAGATGGCAGTTACTTTGTTACATGGTGAACTTTAGCTAACTATTACCAATGACGTATTATAGAGGTCACGAAAATTCTATTTCGCAAATATCTCGCGACCTATTGCTCGGAGGTCAATAGCGGTCACTATAAAAATTGTTACTAGTAAAACTTATCTACAAAAAATGTCTCTTGCATTTTTCTGTAAAATCAACCGTTTTCGGAGTAGAGCGCTAAGAAAGCGACTAGAATGCACTCACTTAAGGTATTGTATACAAAGACGTATTATATATAGACACGTCATAAACCAACATCGCGGCGCTTAAAAACGGCGAAAATACTAGATAGCTACTAATACGCATGAAGAAAGGGAAAGAAAATATGTTACCGTACGGCGGGATGCCTGTTGCTAGAGGGAGATAAATATACATTTTCAGTTACGTCACAGGATAAGTAATAGTCAAATTGACATCAAAACAAACGTAGTGTCGCGCGACAGGTTGGTGCGTAACTAAGCGCGATGTGGCCAATTGGCTTCATTTCATGTTGTCATTTTAGAGTACGGACAACGTATCTATAGTTTTATATATCATTGGCTATTACACAATAATAACGCAAAAGGCATTGCGAACACGGGTGGTTTTTTTCCGTTCCGCCCAAAGCGGAAGGAGCCATTTGATGATTTCCCATCCTAAAAAAACATTATTTAGAAGCCATTAATTGTCATGAAATGCCTTCGAACTTCTACATACATGCATGTATTGGTATGGCTATACTTTTGAAAGTCAAAGCACTGATCGTGTGACATCATGTGATTCTTAAAAAGTCGTTATACTTATAAACTTGAAAGCTGGTTTTAGCTGTCAACAACTTTCAGGGAAGTCCCATGACCACAATTGACATTATTCTTACCTGAGAATCGATTTAGAATTAAGTGCAAAAACCCAAAACCGCAAAGTGCTCACCAATCACTTGAAAATATAAATAAATAATACTTAATTGAAACTTTAAAAGGGTCTCAGAATTTTAATTAAGGAATAATACCAATGTTTTTCTGTGTAGATAATGAAAGTACCTATACTTAGTGATTGGAGGTCCACAACTTAAGGTGCTTTTAGATTGCTATCTTGATTCGTCGTATAGTTCGCGATTGGCCAATAACACTATTTGGGGCTGTGAAATAAGTCAAGCAAGCGCAGCTCCTGTGTTCGATACCCGGGTTGGTTAAAGTCCTACTTTTTACGAGTTTCCCGTTTTTAGGGTTCCGTAGCCAAATGGCAAAAAACGGAACCCTTATAGATTCGTCATGTCTGTCTGTCTGTATGTCCGTCCGTATGTCACAGCCACTTTTCTCCAAAACTATAAAAACTATGGCGTTGAAACTTAGATGTATTCTGTGAACCGCATTAAGATTTTCACACAAAAATAGAAAAAAAAAAAAAAATATTTTGAGGGTAAAAAAACAATATACATAGAACTGAAACTCAATTTTTTTTCATCAAACCCATACGTGTGTGGTATCTATCTAACTTTTGCTTTTAATATATACCTACAGGTTTGTACGGAACCCTTGGTGCACGAGTCCGACTCGCACTTGGCCGGTTTTTTCCTTTTCCCGTAGAAATTTCGGGAAATCGCCTCTTAGTATTCCCCCACACTCACCAAGGAACCTACATGCTAAATTTCCGCTTTCTACGATCTAGGCTGTACGTTGTCTGTCAGTCACACATAACCGGAAGAATATTATATTTTATTTTATATTTATTAGGGAAAACAAACAGTGACACATTACATCATTAATGAAATTGTTAGTTAGTTATAAGTTATAATTTGTAATTGTATTATTTGTGTCTTTATTTAATTGTAATTTTAATATTGGGACTTGGTGCCTTATTAAAGAGAATTTTATATTTATATTACATTACGATTGGGTTTTGGGGTCATAACGAAACTCCTCCGTACCTCGGCAAGCTCGTTAAGTCAATAGCCCCAACTGTCTTTTCTAGTATCTTTGACAGCCGTTACAGTCGTAAGAAGTAAGGACATCTGCCACCTGTCTTGCCAAGGGATATCATCTTACCCAGTTACTGGGTTGTGGAGGACAGCTGTAGTCGTTCCATGTAACATACTGGTTCTCGCCTGCATCCGATTAGGAAGGCGACCCCTTTTTTATGGATGGGAAATCATCAAATACCTTCTTCCACTTTGGGTGGAGCAGAAGGGAGTGTCAGACTCTTACTGACTGAATCCCATCCGTGTTCCTCTTAGTGCCCTTTGCGTTCCAGGGCCGCGGTGACTCTTTCGAACAAAATTCCGCAACAGTAAGGCGACCCCTAAGTTTTTGGAAAAAGGCTAAAGTCTGATTGATTTTGAATTAGGAAAATCAATGTTCTTATTTCATGTTCGGAAACTAAAACTCAAAGCTTGTCATTTCAATTAATCCATTTACAGGCACATTTGAATTGTCAAGGACGGTCTGTCCAAAAAACATGAAGCTCTTTTCACGTCCCAAAGCGTAGATGTCTATGGAGAAGAACGTGCTAGAAACTCCACGGATACTCTTTTTGCGTTATGTTAATGCGACTTTATCCGTCACTTGAGTAGGTAGCTAGTGACTTATTGAAGTAGTTATTGACCATGATTGGCATAACGACTGTATTTACGCTTTAGTCAACATAATTTGCGGTAAGGAGCCCAATTATTGGTATTTACTAAACAGGGCTTGGTAATTGGCATGTTCTGGTTAAAAATTATGTAGGTAAGTATCTTTTCAATAATAGGGAATATGCACGCGATTTTTTTATTTATAAAATGAATTACTTATAAGCTCCATTAAACACTCTAGAAAATATTTTTTAAATATCTTCATCAGCGATGAAGTTATAACGCTTCAAAGATTACTTTTAGAACGAGAAGTCCGACATGGAATTTGACGTCACATTACGTGACGTCTATACAATATCTGCCATAAAAAACAGCGTTTTCGCGAGAGGGACAGATATATTTGTTTAAAATAATTATATCTCGTTTGTTTTTCGAGCAATTTTGATTCTATTTCCACTGTTAGTAATATATTTTTGTATATTTTTAGATAAAGTGTTTAGATAATAAATATTTTTTTTATGCATATTCCCTATTCTCGCTTCAAGTTAAGAGTCCTATTACGAATCGGAAATGCTCGTTTGCAATAGACGAAGTTAGGTTGGTCTGCGTTGGGAGTACATCTATAGTCCGCGAAACTATTTTGATACTTACTAGTCTGAATAGGATTATAGTTTATTTGGGCACTCGCGCGAGACTGAGGAGCGCGCGCGCTGAATTGACGCAGAATATATACCTAGTACTTTAATTTTATTTATTGTAATTTTGTTTAATTATATTGACAAACGAAAACTAATGAAACGTATTCATTGTAGATTGAAATTTTATATCATATTAATTTATTTGAAAAAATTGTTTTTATTTGGAATATAATGGATGCTGAATCAAGACATTTCTGGCTTAAATTAGGCTTTCTTTACGTTTTTTTCCGTGAAAACTCAAGAAATTTAAAGAAATTCTAGAACTCCAATAAACAAGTAAAACATATGTTAGTTTTAATTTTAGTTTTAGTTAGTTAAGAGTTGTTTATTTTATTTTATTGTATATATATGTAGTCTGAAATAATTCTGTATCTATCTTTACTTATAATAATTTTTTTTAGTAAAACATTCAACTTACCTTTTAGTAATTTTAGCTTTTAAAAGAATTGATTGTAACAATGTGAATTAGACCGTCAAAGTTCCATCGCCGACATTTTTTCTTGCAAACTAAGTTCGTAAAATATTTATAGTAAATTACACGAAAAGAAAAATGAAAATGTGTAACTCTAACTTACAAGAAAGAGACTGGCACTATCGTTATTCATGATCAAATAATTAAAATATCTTACTGCTGCTGATAATTACAGCGTCAAAAATCATGAATTTCCGTAAAAAATGTAATAGGACTCTTAAGCAATAATATTTAAAAAAAAATACTTCTTCTTATCGCGTGTGGGTACTAAGGTCTAAAAATGCAATCAGTAAAATTTTTGTCTGTCTGTCTGTCTGTCTGTCTGTATAACCGTTATAGAAACAAAAACTACTCGACGGATGTTAACGAAACTTGGTACAATTATTTTTCATACTCCTGAGCTGGTTATAGTATACTTTTCATCACGTTACAATCAATAGAAAAAATGAAAAAAAAAATGAAAATGTGAAAGTTTGGTTGTTTGTTACTCAATCACGCCAGAACGGCTTACCGGATCTTAATGAAATTTAGAGAAAAGATAGATTATAGTCTGGAATAGCACTTAAGCTACTTTTAATCCCGGGAACATGTTCCCTAGGGACCACGCGGGCGGAGCCGCTGGCAGAAGCTAGTTACTAATATAGTTTTAAGTTATCTTGATGTACTAACACTGTCTGAAATAAATGTTTTGAATTGAATTGAATTGCTTCAAGAGGTTTATACCTGAGTATTTAATCACCAATTAGAGGTATAATTGTTTAAGGAAAAAAACTAAATTAATATATTTTAAGGAAAGGTTAAGAATAACATTTTGATCTTTGGAGCACCGATGGTTACCTAACCAATTAAAGCATGGAACTTAATTAAAAGTTAAGTTTCATAAAAATATAAAATCTGAATTAAGATGAGGAAATAATTTTATTATTTGTAATAAATATTTCAAATTGTACGCACGCGATATAGATCGAATTGTGATAGCCAGTTGAATAATAAATAATTGAAACGTTTATATAAACTTTATCTACCACTTTTTTAATACAGTTCTGAAATCATAAAAACCAATTCCTTTATGTAAAGAAGTAGGCAGTTGATCATGAGCTAAACTAATTTACAATATCAACCAATTTTAATATCCAACGATTTAATAATAAACAAGACGCGATTACCTACATGGGTAGATCGGACCTCATAATTATATACCACCATACAAATGACAATAAAATATATGCCACAACACACCATGTAGTACCTACAGTCAATAGCAGATTAATACCTACACTGAAAAAAACTGATTACATGACACAAAAAAAGCACTTAGATATTCAAATGGTTGTTAGCGTCCTATGCATTAAACTAATCTCTTAACACGCGATTTATAAAATACTAGACTTTCACAAAAAAAAAGTAACCAATAGATTCACATCTATCGCTGTACCATAAGTCGTCAAAAGCGGTTCAGCAATAAAGGTCGTAACAAATATACCTACTCACTTTCGCTTTGAAAATATTTTTTAAATATCTTCATCAGCGATGAAGTTATAACGCTTCAAAGATTACTTTTAGAACGAGAAGTCCGACATGGAATTTGACGTCACATTACGTGATGTCTATACATCTGCCATAGAAAACAGCGTTTTCGCGAGAGGGACAGATTCTATATATTTGTTTAAAATAATTATATCTCGTTTGTTTTTCGAGCAATGTTTATTCTATTTCCACTGTTAGTAATATATTTTTGTATATTTTTAGATAAAGTGTTTAGATAATAAATATTTTTTTATGCATACTCCCTATTCTACTAATTTCAAATTCGCATCGCATTCGCATCTCAATCTATCAAAAATGTATGAAAGTTAAGGCTTTTTTGACAGATATCGATTGACGTATGGATGTGAAAGTTGTTTAAGTAGAATTGGCCCTCTGAATTCCTCAGCTAGTTTTGATGCTGACTGTACCCTATAGCCAGTATTCGCCAGCTACATTATATTCTATGGCCAAGGTCAGCTGAACTTAATTTCCATATTAATCAGGAAACAATAAATTTTAATTAAACAAGTTCCTATTTACCTACCTATATTGTTTATAATAAATGCATAACGACTGGACAATAGGTAGTTAAGATTTATTATATTTGGTTCTTTGTCAATAAAGATAAATGTTGAATTAACGGAGTTATATTATAATTGAAACATTCTCTATTAAAAGACATTAACAAGTTTAATATGATAAAGTAAAAAAAATAACTCGATCCTTCTGTTTAAGTTAAAAACTTCAACACATACCTATTTCGCAGAAAAATATTTAGATCAATAATAAAAAGATGGATGAACCAATGTTCATCGAGCCATCGCATTACAAATTACAAACAAAATTGGTTCATAACAAAACATACAATCTGCCCGATATGGGCCGATTCAAGATTTAATAAGCGGCATTAGAAGTCATCACAAACCCACAGTCAAACTCCAAGAAATTAAAAAGTCAGGACCAACTTGAAAGTCATTTGAACAACAAACAATAACAGAAAACTTTGCTTCTGAGAAATTACAGATGGCAAAATCCAACCCAAGAATCGAATGTAAGACCCAGAAATAAACAGCAATTCACAAATAGGGCTCAGTGACTCAGAAATAGGGATTGCGACCACAAGTCCTATGAATTTGAAAACCGGCCAAGTGCGAGTCGGACTCGCGCACGAAGGGTTCCGTACATCTATATAAACAGCAAAAAAATCATTGTCTGTTGCATGGGAGCCCCCTCAAATATATAGTATTTGTATTTAATATTTAGTATTTGTTGTTATAGTGCCAACAAAAAAAGTCATCTGTGAAAACTTCAAATGTCTAACTATCACGGTTCATGAGATACGGCTTGGTGATAGACAGGCAGACGGACGGAGAGCGGAGGCTTAGTAATAGGGTTCCGTAGGTAACCCATTGTGTACGGAACCCTAAAAAACAAGTTGGTGCCGATAAGCCTTGTGATTATTAACTAGTGCATAATATCAACAAGGCCAGGCGACCTATTTTCTTATCAAGTATAATATTCAATAAATGGAACTATCAATTTAATCGTGTGGTCTACGCAGCTTTTTGCTACTACGCGGAAGTTCAGCAAAAAATAATTACAAAACATGGTGGCAGGATCTGTTTTGTCACTTCTTATTGCTCCTGGGTTCTCGAGAAACGTTTTTTGTCGTGTCCAGCCGAGTTTGTAACTAGATTATTGGTCGATCGTGACTTGGCACGCTGGGTTTTCGAAATTAAATGGCGCGGGATAAAAAGATTGGCGCGTGCTTGCAAGCTGGCGTAAGTAAGTTAGGTTTTGGTTTATTTCGGTTTAGACCCATTGTTAGACAATCCAGTAGAACTTAGATATTTTTATGTACGTATCTTTGATATTTGATTTTACAAATTCTACACAGTTCTATGTATAAAGACAGTGTGCACGTTCTCTCGCACAAATGTAAAGACCATATTAAAGCTGTGGTGAGCATTATTAATTTATGTACAACTAGCTGAGGCCCGCGGCTTCGACCGCTTGATAAATAATATACTAAAACCTTCCTCGAGAACCACTCTATCCATTGGTGAAAACAGCATGAAAATCGGTGCAGTACTTTTTAAGTTTACTTATCGCGAACAGACAGATAGACAGACACGGTGGAGGACTTTGTTTTATAATATGTAGTGATATAACTCAAAGACATGTCCGTGTGAACATTTGAAAACCTGTTGATGATGGGACGTGTTACCTAATAATGACGTGACATGTGATAAGTGACGTTATATATATACTAATCAAACTTCTTTAAAGACTGCCTAGAGCGTTTGTGTTTCATTATTTATCCCTTCGTAATTATTACCTAGGCTAGGCTTTTACCCGAAGGGGGTCCATATAAGCCACGACAAAATATTATAAACTAATAGAATTAATTAATGTATTAATGTAATTTAATGTATTCATACAAACTGCAATTGAAACTACATATTTATTAAGAATTTTACTTATAATATTTATTAATCAGCATGTATTTTAATGGAAGTAGGCTTATTTGGAAGAAAATAAAGCTTTTTTATTTATTTATTTTTATTTAATTATTACCTAATTAAATTAATGTTACACTAACAACGTCGTTTTTGCTACAACATAATTGCCACAAAAATACGTGTGTTTATCAAATTCGAGTAGTTTTTGCTTGTTGAGTAATACATACATACCTACAACTAATCACGCGATGATTTTTTTAAGGTTGGTACCGAAATCAAATCCGCATCTAACAACTATTATCCTGCCAGAGTTGTGGAATTTCTTCGAAAGCGTCACCGTGGACCTGGAACGCAGAGGGCATTAGGAGGAACACGGATGGGTTTTATTCAGCAAGAGTCTGGCACTCCCGTCTGCTCCTAGAGCGGGAGGAGTCATTTGATAATTTACCAACATTTAAAAAAGCCGTAAAACTATTGTAAAGACCCAACATTTAGTCTTAATTTACAAATTTAATGATATTTGGGAAAATTCTTGAACGATAGATGATTGAGTAGTCCTCCCTTCAGAAACTTAAAATGTGAAAGCAGTGACATCTATCTTTGAACCAAGTTCTTTCAAAGTTCCTTGACACACTGACTAACTTAAAGAGTAATTATATTCTATTCTTGAATAATAAATAGGTCCTGTCATGCACAATCTTTTTCAGTCGCTTCAATAGAACATTTTTAGTTCTACATGTCACATTGTCTATGGCAAAAGTGAGTACTACCCAGAACCATTTTCTAATATTCACTCTCCAACACAGACCATATTTTTCACATTCCACTACGCGAGAAGGAGCATTCAGAACTAATAAATAAAACTTTACGAGCACTTAGCATAACAACAGTTAATTTATACCTCCAGCACAGACCTCAATTAATTCACTCATCAATCAACAAAGATAAAACTAATAATCAAGCTGGTTAATCAACAAATTAATTCGCAATTCACCTCTGCATTGCACTTACATATTGTATAGCTTGGTGGCAATAGAGCCGAACAAGTAACTAGCTATTACAACTTAGTTCAACTAAGTTATAACTTGATTACACCGCGCCCCTCCGGCAATACTGCCATATTAAATTCATACTGTTTTGATAACTTGCACATAGCTTTAACTTAAGTCTGTGGGCAGACGAACGACAAGATGGAAAATCCAGTTTCTGGAACGAGAATCGTTGAGACAGAACTGCTGCGATTGGTTGACAATAGGCAGCACAATTGTCATTTTTTACTATCCAGAAGCTGGGGTTCAGTTTGCTGGATCTTTCTAATCAATATGGTGATTAAATAACAGCTGTAATTCGTAACTTTATCAAGAAATAAATTTTCTACGTCCGGTCCATATAATTGTACCAGGAAAGCAGAAATTCCCAAGAGATGCGCCACTGAACAGATAGAACTTTCGTAGCAATGCGTCACGTCTCGTAGCCATTTCTTTTTCGTAGCAATGCCCGTATAAATGTAGCGTTACGGCGTAGCACATACGATCCACAAGACGTGTGTATGGGTAGTTTGCACAAAACTTTCTATTTAGTTTGAGTCTGACCCATCGATTAGTTTCATGAAATTATTTTAAAAAAATCGCTTGTAATGGTTAAGTACCTATACAATTAAAAGCACCTACCCATCTATAATGGATCTATTAGATAATGAACTTCCTACTAAAACAGGCATTTTCAGCTTCCACAGTAATTTTAAATCGTCCATCTGGATAAGGTTTTATTCCCTTTCATTATTAAAACAATGCGGTGAACGAACTTACGAACGCTTGTTATGACAAAGCGGTATCAATTTTAGGATCTTTCTCTAACAGTATAATTGTATAGCTTTTACACCTTTAAGTTAATGAAATAATAACACACCTAGTACCTGACCGTTCAAAACTCTACGTCTAAGTTAATTTATGGCAGTTTACTTTTCCCGTGTACTGTGAGAAAGTCGGAAATGGCCCAAAATTCGTTCCTGTTAAATTGCAACATAAGACCTTTTCGTGAGTTACATGGTACACAGCCATAATGCATGTTGACATTTATCAAAACGGACAATTTGGATTAAAAAATGTAGTCTATTACTGTCTTCAGAGTTCCAATTGTAACTGTACCAAAATTCATCAAATTCAGTTCAGGGATTGAGGCGTGAAAGCTAACAGTCGCTCAGTCTTTATAATATTTTTAAGGATAATAACCAAGATATATTTCTGCTTTTCCCTCAGATACTACAGGCGTGAATCTATGCATATTAATACCCAAACATCTCCTACCTTCCGCGTTAACCACATAAAAAATGCAAAATAAAAGGGAGACCCTCCATCTTGTTTTTTAAAGTAGCACTCTAGTGATAAAGGATGAGCTTGAGGCTTAATATTAATAGCCACAGCACGGGTCGATCTTACAGGGTAAGCAGCGTTTTTGAAGTCAGGCCGTGGATGGGACCATACATTACTAATTCGTGACTCGGAAAGCGCGTTAAACCATTGGTCCCGGTTGTCATTACGACATTCAATACCAATCCTGCTAAGGAGTATCGTGTTACCCAGGAATTGAGTCCTCGAGGTCAGATGGGCATTCTCTTCATGTACAAAGCTTCATTTGGTAAGACTACAAGCCGACCCAATATAGCTCGTAAAATGCCAGAATTATTGATACTCTCCAGTGATAAATACACAAAAATACCTAAAAGCAAAGAGATGTTTCAGACATTTGTTGCCAACTCTTTAGTCATTTACGACATCTAATTGGATTCTAAAATTAAATGATGTAAACTTATCTAATCGGAATCATCGTCGAACTGGCGTCCCGAGTATAGAGCACGGAGAGGCTTGTGTAGCCTCTGCAAGAGATTGTCTTTTATCATAAAAACCGTGACCGTCCCTGATTGGGAAAGTCGCCCCTGGTGTCTTTTTAAGGCTTCCCTAAGGTAAAGGTAACCAAAGAAACTGCGAGGATCGACCGGAGGACACGCCGGAGTACACTGTGCAGGTATGCCCCGCTTGGGTGGAGAACCGCCGTCCTCGAAACGGCGATCGGCGGCGACCTCTCGCGTCCGGCCCTGGTCCAATCCATGGTCCGGAGCGAGACAGAATGGGACGCCGACAAAGACTATGGGTGGCTCGCCGTTCATCCGTCTTCTCACTACAGGCCGTATCGACGGCGCGTTCGTGTTCCACGCGCGCCTCAAAGAGAGTCAGCACACAAAGGGGCCCGAAAGGGCCGACGCTTGCCGGAGTTGCGGGACTATTCGCAAGAGATACCGCGGCTCCGGAACACAAAGGGCAGTGAAGGAACACGGATGGGTTTTAGTCAGTAGAAGTCTGCTACTCCCTCAGGAGAAGTCATTTGCTGATTTCCCATCCCTAAAAAAAAGGGTAACCAAAGAAACTCTATTGTTAGGGTTCCATACCCAAGGATAATAAACAGAACTCTCTACTAAGACTCCGCTGTGTATGTCCATCTGTCTATCTGTCTATCAGCGGGTGTATCTCAAGAACTGTAATAGGTAGCATGATTCGTCTGACTCGCACTTGGCCGGGTTTTTATATCGCAATATCGTCGCCGCACTGGTCTGATACATTCGTTGAAGTAATTACACGGTACAGCTTCAATACAATCACGTGTTTGAATCGATTGAATCGATGCAGTTGGAAAGCATTCAAAACGTTGTTCCGGGCTATCATTTGTACACCTTTGATAGACGTTATCTTTTCCAAGGAAAGTTTACAGTTACATAGGTCCTACTAGCTCAGAACTGTCTTGGCAGGCCACGAAGGGGGCCCTTGTAGCCCGGGGGCCCTTTTGATACGGCTGATACCGGCGATAGTTACGCCCCTTTTTTTTTAGGGATGGGAAATCATCAAATGACTTCAGGGAGTGTCAGACTTCTTCTGACTAAAACCCATCCATGTTCCTTCATGTGCCGTTTGTGTTCCGGAGCCATGGTATACCTTTCGAATAGTCCCGCGACTCCGGATAGTTACGCCCCTGAAGTCACTTCATGTAGAATACCTGTGCTTAGCTTCCGATTACACTGGAAGCCGATGCCAATATAGTTAAAAAGAAGCAAAAGCCGATTAAACGGCACTTCTGGTCCCTGCCAACGTGGCAGTTCCGTTCTCTGTGGTCCTCAATCTTCGATCAATTTCCACCCCTCGGCTTTGTTCAATATTTACTTTCCCACTTTTGTAAGGAATCGGAAGTCTTTTCATACTTGTATCAAAAGGCATTTCTCATAAAATAACGGATATTATCGTCCAAGTATTTATCTACCAGGTTTGTGATTATATTGGGACCGTTTCAACGTAATTTACTGCGTCCTTTCTCAATAAATATAACGAAAAGGTTTAATTAATTAATGGGATAACCATCTGAACTGATATTTTAAAGAGGTAAATAATTTGTATAAGTACCTAAATGCGGTTTGCTGATAAGAAGTTTTTATACAGACGCGTTTGTGAAAGTTTAATTAATAGGTACATTATTATTATATGATTTTTGTACACTATCGGATCTATTTCCTTTCGTTCAGTGCAGCCAAACGTTGTCTGGTGGAAAATCATCAACTGACTCCTCCTGCTCGAGGCGGAGCGGAAGGGAATGTCAGACTCTTACTGACTAAAAGCCATCCGTGTTCCTCCTAGTGCCCTTTGCGTTCCAGGGCCACGGTGACTCTTTCACACAAATTCCACAACCCTGGGAGACACTGGTCCTAGCGAGCCCCATCTAAGCCTATGATGATTTTCATTTAGTAAAACGCACATTATAAAGCCGTAACAATGCATTGTTTACGCGCACGTAAACTGCTTATAAACAGATCGCAATAAGATTTATCGTCAAAATAAACAACGTCTCTGACACTCGCCATGATTTACAGGGCGTAATAATGATAGTAACATAAGGAGATAAATTATAAGCGTTTTGTTCGAAGACATATCGCCTCCTTGGTCTAAATATTGGAGTAAATGCTTAACGCCTCCGTACGCTAGTACTGCCAAGGGGCAAGAGGCCCCTTAAATAAATACAATTGAAAATCGAGGCTTATTTCCATGGATGGATACGTATTTCAACGAATTATTGCAAACAATTCAATTTTTTTGAATTTCAAAATCAATAAATTCTTTAATTGTATTGTCACGCGATTTTTCACAAATGTAGTGTTTGCAATAAACCGGCGATAGAAATAACAACATTATACAACACTACTACCAAGCCAAGAACAGCAGAAAGACATCACCCCACATTTATCGATTACGCATCAAATGAAACAAAGGGATATTAGAAAAGATTCGGCTACCCTCAGGCGATTGATTTCGTTTCTGCAAATCCCTACTTTTCTCTGATTGAAATATCTTAGCACTGAGGAATTGGTTTCGGAAGGTAGTGTGGTTCGGTCTCTCATGGTTATCCACTGTGCATATGTTGATTTTCTACACGTATTAACCCACTCCAAACAAACTTAAATGCAGGTTGTGACTGATTCATACAGCGGCAGTGCTTTATTACTTACACAGTTTGAAATTTGTCCTTATCCTAACTTATTCGGTTCCCAGGGACCATCTCTTTGTAGTCTATACCGCCGCAAAGGAACTACAAAAGGCATTTTTTGACGTTATACAAATCTTATATCGTTCTATCATCGTTATTTTCTGATTCTTTGTGGGTATCAAGACAGTTGAATTTCTCCGTTTTTCCGAGGCTCGTCGACCTTCATTGACTCGGCGTTGTTCTGGTGGTCGCTAATTCTGGGTTTCAGGAGATGCGATGATTGGGAATGTGTGGCGGGTTTGTCCCATAAAAAAATATATTTTGAACCTCTTTTTTTTAATTATTACAACTTCCCGACAAGAACCATCGAGAAGTTACCCACCAGACTGAATTCCCATCTGATAATTGCAGATTATCAGATCCTATTCTCTTCTCCCATACGTTAGGATCTTGTGACCTATAAAATGCCTAACCTTCTCCATTTCTCTCCACAGATGCGAGACACTCTTTTTGAACGGAACACGTTACTGCGAATGGGGTTACAACGGTCTGGGCATAGATTACCAGGTGTTAGCTGGACCCGCCTTCATGGCAGTGTTCACTGTCGTCGGAGTTATCCTTGGCGTGGTCGCTGACAAGTAAGTTACATTATTAATACAAGCAGTAGGATCAACAATTCTAATACTTGCAGTTATTGATGAGGTTGTAGAGAAACCTTATGGCAGCAAATGGATGGGTTTTTTGACTAAGTACAAGAACTTAACCTTTATTTCGAGGAAGTGATATCAAAAAGTTTCCTCGTGGGCTTTCAATAACACAGCAGAACATAGCTATGACTGTGATGACAATAATCAACTTATGTCTGACCTGTGTTGTGTTTAACTGTATCACGATTTTGGCCAAACGAAATATCAGATTCATTCAGACTCCAGTCTTTCCAAGACGTACCGTGTTACCCAGTTAATGGGTTTTGGTGATCTGGTAGGCGGCCACTCCAATACTGATTTGATTCAGATGAATCCAGTTTGACTAGAACCCTGCCCCAATATAGTTAGGAAAAGGCTAGGCAGATTATGATGATGATGATAATATATTAGGTTCATCCTCCCTTCAGAGCTTCTTATTTGTAACTATCATGACCCACAACAGAGGAACACCAAATTATAAACCACTTTACCTCCCACAGATACAACAGAGCACGAATCCTATCCTTCTGCACGCTAGTCTTCGTGATCGCCATCCTCTTGATGGGCACCGTCAAGGAATACTGGCACCTAGTGGTCCTGCGAATGATCATGGCCGCTGGGGAGTCCGGCTGCAACCCTCTCGCCACTGGGATCTTGACAGACCTGTTCCCTGAGAAGCAGAGGGCCCTGGCGCTGTCTATCTTCAACTGGGGGATCTACGGAGGATATGGTATTGCCTTCCCTGTTGGAAGGTACATTCCTGATGTTAATGCTTGGGGATTGGTGAGTTCCTTTTTTAATCTCGTTCTTTTGACTTCAAGAGACGTCAGCTTCGTATGACGTCTCTTGAAGTCAAAAGGTTCTTTTAACCCAACTGCCCCACAGGGAGGTTTTTTTTTACTATTGATAGATGTCTATCAATAGTAAAAAAAAACCTCCCTGTGTCAACGTTTAACCGCTATCTCACCTGATGTTAAGCGATAATGCGGTCTTAGATGGAGCACGCTTGTCTAGAAGTAACCTAGGCAGGGAATTCCACTACTTAGCTGTACGCACAATGAATGTATTCCCAAAACGTTTTGTGTGTTTAGGTGAGATGGCCACCATGTACCGGTGGCGCATCGTCGTTGTTTTTCCAGTTAAAGACTGCCATGGGCACCTAGCCTGCCTATAAATATTAGAAGTACCAGGCTTAACGACCCTTACTATATTTTACTTAGTACTAAAACTCGCAAAGTTGCATGTTATTCGTAAATATCTGTATTATAAGCAAAAATTACTTAGGATTGGGATGTGTTAATTGTTAAGGTCGTACTTATAGAACCGCAGCCGTTGCCTACCCACCGTACCCACCGCACCGCACAATGGGAACAGCGTTACACCATTACTATAGAAATGGAAAACTGTAACTTTCATTTCAAAATACTTTCGTTTAAAACCAATCATTATGTCCACAGAGCTGGCGTGTGTGCTACTTCGGAGCCGGTATCATTGGTCTGATCATCACTCTGTTCACCTTCCTCACTCTTCGCGAACCTTCCAGAACGACCATTGGAGAAGAAGGTACGTTATATTTTGTTCTTCAACCTGTCAACTCTGCCTATCGCCGTCGAATTCTTTACCTAAACCCTAGTTGCCTGTTTTGCCACGTATTGTTATTTTTTGTTAAGCCTATGTATGTTGTCCCACGAATGGGCAACGGCCTCCACCATATCTTTCCTGCTAACGTCATCTCCTTTGACCAATCTGTTAGGTACAAGTCCTAATCTTCACGCCAGCGTTATGTAGGCCTACCCCGGTTACAATGCCCTCCGCGTAACGACTTTTTCTTCCCATTTCTTTTACGAAAACTATTTATGTCTTCGACGGTCTAATATTGATCCTCTTTTCAGGAACTGGTAATAAAGCTGGAGACAGCACCTTGGAGTCCGGTAAGAAGATGCCCCAGGTGACCATCTGGCACGTGATCGCACAGCCCAGGATCATCCTGCTGTGCCTCGCCGCCTCCATCAGACATTGTGGTGAGTTCTACTATCAGTTTACCTTCACAGATTTGTATGGAATGGTGCGTGCCAAAAAGCGCCTATTTAGCAGAATCATAATATTAACCACACAACAATCTGTCAAATGTTTTCATTTTTATCGCTAACGCATTAGGTTCAAGGTTGATTGGGAAAATTTGACAGTGACGGGTAACGTGATGTGCTTTCTGATTCTGCTAAATTGTCCTTTTTAGACCCGGATCTCCCCCTTTTACCTACACCGCGGGTCACCAAGACAAGTGACAATAGTGACATTCTGTCAACGATAGCGTGGTGGCGATTGCAAAACGTCAGAAATTTATGGGACTGACAGACGCTATCGAAATGAATTCCACAGATTTTGTCATTTCGACGATAGCATTCGCTAATCGATTGGCACTTTGTCTAGTGCCCCTTGTTTGCTGAATGGTGGGCAATCTCTTCTGTCACCTTTGACTCTAGCTAGACAAAAATGTCATTCTGTCATCATCGCTAATGTCAAATACGATATTGTTTTGACTTTTCATATGACATTTCGGGAGCGCATGTCACTATCATACATTTTTGCCTTTACGACGATAACATGAGGGTTTTCTCAAACGACGATCGCATCAGGTGGCAGAACTGAAGCGCCTGATCCAGGCACCTGTCAAAACGCTAATGTTTTCGGACATTTGCTAAGTTGACATCAACGTCATGTTTGAGTCAAAGTCACTTTTTTAACCAACTTCCCTAAAAGGAGGAGGTTATCAATTCGGTTGTATGTTTTTTTTTTATGTTTGTTACCTCATAACTCCGACAATTATGAACTGATTTGAAAAAATATTGTTTTATCTGAAAGGATATACTTGCAGATGGCCCCATATAAATTTTATGAAAATCGGTTACGAACTTTGGATTTTAAATCGAAATAGCTGGAATTCGTCTACTTAGATGACATAGATGATAGTTTTATGTCATCCAAGTAATCGAAATTGCGTATTTTGCTTTTCTGCGATTTTGCAGTGGTGTTGTTAGGTGTGGGGTACCACTGAAAAGTGAAAAATAAAAAAACTTTTTACAAAAAAAAATACAACCGACTTCCAAAAAAAAACACTACAAAGTAAAAAATAACTTTAATTTCGGAAGTCGATGTCAAAATACGAAGAAACGAACAAAAACACCGATTTCCGAAATTAAAGTTATTTTTTACTTTGTAGTGTTTTTTTTTGGAAGTCGGTTGTATTTTTTTGTAAAAAGTTTTTTTCAATGAAGAGGACCTTTGTCTTACCGACTGGTGGCGTAAATTTTCCTGAAAATACTCATTGCTGTCTCTGATACCTAGAATGCTAACTTGTGTTAAGGCTTAGGGATCTACAGAAGTCGTTTAGTCTTTGATTATTATGATATTATTATACCTATCATACTTAGCGTCTTACTTAGATAGGTCATACCTAGGTAGTAGGTTTTATGCGTCATCTACGGAAATAAAACAAAGAATTTTACGTAATCGTTTAATACTATGGTACCTATTACTATATAGGTAGTTATGACTAGTTACACCTACATGCCCATAACCTTACCTATTCACGATTTTCATGACAAGAGCTTTTAACAATAACACTAGCGATTTAAAGAGCCCTTAGTTTTTATTCATCGACTTTATTACCTTGCACTAAGGATGAAAATGCGGATTTTTTGTCTCGTAAAGAGTTTTATGAACGCAAATGTTGTTTGTAGGTTGTAGCCTGCCAGGCTCGGCAATAGACAGACTTGGCATGTTGGTAAATCCAAGGTCGGATTAATTTAACTAAAAGTTCTTTGCACACCGGTTATTTTCGAGTGGTACCTACATACCTCCCATTGTATTTCTTCTGGAAATTAAGACACCTTAATAAGGAGTGCTATACCTTGTCACAAGAATGTATAATTACTTTGGATTGCACTTCAATATTACTCATACATCCATTCACTTGTCGTTCACTCATACATCAATTCTTTCATTAAACGTGTCGAAACACGTTTAATGAAAGAATTGATGTATGAGTGAACGACAAGTGAGCTGTCAAACCATACATACAAGATGGAATGACAGCTCACTTGTCGTTCACTCCACCTAAGTGAACACGGTGAGATGTCGACAGAATAGACCGGCAGTTCAAAATTCTCTCTTAGGAACCTCCTTCATAATGAACGCGGTCATAAACTACAGACATCATACATTTTTAGAAGTTTATCAATATGTTGTCCATTGCCCGCAGTTCCCGCCCTAACAACTTTAAACTCAGACCGTTATTTTAAAATAGATTCAATTGCTGTTGTTTCTTCTGTAATTAGAGTTGTTATAAGGCGACTCTAACAACTGAATACACTCGAAAACATTAAACAGCTGCACTATTTAATGCTCTAAAAGCCAATGCAACGTTCAACAGTGGGCCAATTCTACTAATTTTAAAATAACTTTCGCATTCGCATGTCAATCTCAAACTGTCAAAAAAGCCTTAATTTTCATACAATTTTTGACAGATTGCGATGGAGATGCGAATGTAAGTAAAATAAGTAGAATTTGGCACTCAGATTAAACGCAATAAGACCTTCCCTCCCCCCACCTTTCGGTTCAGGTATTACGGAGGGGTTATTGTACTCATCATTATTAATAACTTTTACTATGGGACCAACTACAAAACCGCGAACGTGTTCAACTCATTTTCTTGAGTTATGCGCAGATTAATGTATCAAATGTATGGGTAGTCTATATTTTTTTTCGTTCTTCCGCTTTATTACTCATCATTTATGTAAAAGTTAAACTTAATGATGACTACAATGACCCCTTTTAACCTACTTTGCCGATATTCAAAGTTGAAACACCTAATAAATCTAATTTAAAACAAACATCATAACCTACATGGTCCAAAAAAAAGTTAGGTTTAAAAATAAAACCTATAAAAGTTTTCGATACTTATTCAAAAATTACAGGGCCGTATTTAGGCCCGTCTAGAGACTCGAGGGGCACAAACCTCTCTGCGTAATAGTCTGTCACATCCAATCCTTTGTCGTTGTTTTGAGATGTCTTTGTTTGTTAGTTTATTCAACGTTTAAGTATCTTCGTTTCAGCCTAATTGTATTTGTTACGGCTGAAAGGGACAGGCCTTTTAACTTTAATAATTTTCTTGAAAGATGAAAAATATGTTTTTGTGTAAATATTGGATTACCAGAGGTAGGTACGATGAGCATTGCAGTTGGTAACAATTTTGTTGACGGCAAGCCACTCGTCTTCATTCAATTTAACTCACTGAAAAGATTTTTAAACTTTGAGAAAATCCACTGGTATGTCATGATATTAGAATCACCCTTAGAATCAATTAATTATCATTCTAAAAAAGAGTTGGGTTAAAATTTTAGTGTAACGAATGAAGAAGCACTTGAAAAAGCAATAGGTAATAAACAGTTTTTGTCTTTAAACATGGTTGCTAAGAAAATATTGGCACACGGAAATTAAAGTGCTTCCTTGTCAAAACTTTTTCCCGAGTACCCAACACACAATTTGTATACAGCAGCGAATCAGAATCTAAATCATAAAGTAATAATGTCGAGCCCCTACTCCGACATCTACAAACATGGGCCATGAAGAAATGGAGCGCTAATGTTACACTCTACCCTAGATTTTTTTTTAAGCTAAGTAGGTACTGCTAGGTACCTACTGCAGAAAAGGTGGCTTCTCGGGAATGAACTTCTGAAATAGTAGGCGTACTTATTTGCGCTAAAATGATGTTCCATTTTTTAAAGAATTACTTTTCTACTGTGCAAAATTCAAATACGTTTACATGTGTGTCATAAAACACTGTACATTTATAAAATCTTAGATTTACAATAATGACCTCAGTAAAAAAAATGTCTCTTTTTGAGCGATAGGTAAACATCTAATCTGATCTAGTCGTAAAAGAATATAATTCCTGCTTGAATGGCAGGAAGTGCATCTTGTCATGAACTCTCAACGGTGGTTTACACTAAAACAAGCGCTCCATTCCTTAATATTCCACGCTCATAATACTATCTCATAGCAAAGAAGACTCGTATAGACGGATAAGCCAGTCACTGCGACATTTATACTTATCCTCTTTTTGACCTCATCTAGGTCGGCAAAGAAAATCATTTAATTGAGCCATTGGAAGGAGCATTAGCCTGTATCATTTTCTTTATCCTGACCTCCATTTCAATTACGAAGAAGTAGTGGGAAAGTCTTATGGAAAGTATTAGGTTTTGGCCTTGTCATTTAAAGTGTCGGGTTTTTATACTTTTATGTCACTGTAAATTAGGGATTTTGGGCTAAGTAACGCGTGGGTATGGATGCTTTTCTAATTTGTACCGCTTTAACTACCTGCTTAGGGTATGACAAGACTTAAGAGTAGTTAGGTACTCAAATAGGCTTGTTAAACTGAGAAATCAGTAAGTCAAAGTTTCCATGCTAGTTGCTATTCCAATTAATGTAAGCATGTTACAAGTTTGATAATTAATGGGTTAGGGCCTCTTTCACCACCCTTGAGTAAAGTATCGAGTAGACTAATCGCCAATTAAAGTCACCCGTAACTGCACGTGTCAATTTCACGACGTTCGAGTAGCACTAATCAATGATTAAACTGACCAGTAACTTACTTGCCACGTCGTCTGCCGATTACAGAGTTTACTTGACGGTTTACAAATTTTCACTATACATTTTTGGAAATATCTCGAAAACCATAAGTCCTATCAACTCAATTATTTTTGTAAAAGTGGTTTTGGGTCAAGACCTTTATTTTAAAACTAATTTCAAAACTCTATCACTTAAAACAAAAAATCACATTTTCAATCTACGTAATTATTCACAATACAAAAACCTTACATCTAAATTCGCATTTAAACTACAATCTAACTAAACCTATGATGCGAAAATATCCTTCTAACACTAATTAGAGAATGCTAAACCTAATCTAATCTGATTCAATTATAATTCTAATTAGTTTTCCTTACAATTTCCTTGTTTGATACGGTCGCGTCCACCATTACTTACGCCTATGGACGCGGACGGGGCCTATCGCCGACACTAACACAGTTTGGTATTTCTGTACAAGTGAAAAGTTTGCACTTCTACCTCTTTTAACTTTATCCATGATAATTTATAAAAAAAAAATCCACACGCAATAATTTCCTAACCAAAAACACAACAAACAAACAATACACAAAATGAAATGACAAATGACAGCTAACCTGCCAATGACGTTTGACGAGTAACGTTGACGTAATATTGAACGAATGCAACGTATGATTTGTTATGTCATTCACTTAACCGGTAAGTTGTTACTCGAAGCTTTATTTTAGCTTGTGAAATTGACAGAAGATACTCGTAGGTTTTACTTGTCGATTAACTTTAATTGGGAAGTAACTAATCAACGCTTTACTTGGAGATGGTGAAAGAGGCCCAAGTGACAATGCATGTAAAGCGAGTGAATATTTTTTTTTTTTTTATATACATAACGGGGAAACTCTTGGCCCAAATCTCACCTGATGGAAAATGATGATTAGGCCGAAGATGGAAGCGAGTTTCACCCGGAATCCTCTTACACAGAGGAACTGGCTATCATACCTCTAACTGCCGGAACACAAAAATGCTGTTAACATTTATTTTATTCTACCTTTATTATGTCCGCTTGAAAATCTGAGCTCAATCAACATTGCCAGCCTATTGGTGGACCAAATGTTTTCTAATCTCACCACAATGAGCTTTTTTTCCATTGTGCGTAGGTACAGCTAGAGAGTGAAATTCCTAAATAACTACAACCTGGGGGTCTTTTAAGTCTAGAATGAATAGGTTACTTATAGGCAAGTTCCATTATTACCTACCTTTTTCTTACCCAAATCTTCCTTTGTATTCCAGGAGGCATGTGCTTCGCCTACAACGCGGACCTGTACTACCGCGACTACTTCCCTGATGTGGATCTAGGCTGGTGGTTGTTCGCTGTCACCGTCGGAATCGGCTCCATCGGAGTTGTGGCTGGAGGAGTCATCTCGGACAAGTAAGAATTACTTTTTAATGCTGTAACCGGTTAAACCGACGTGGTCGCTCACAATGGGTCTCATCAGAAGGCTTTAAGTCACTCAAAGGGCAATGGAGAGTATTGGAAAGGGCAATGCTTGGAGTTTCCTTGCGTGATCGAATCTGGTATGATGATATATCTGCCAGAGAACCAAAGTTATTAGTATCCCAAAGGATCACTAATATAAAGTGGCATTGGGCAGGGCACATTGCTCACAAAATATAGACGGTCAATGGGGCCGAAATGTTCTTGAGTGGCGACCGCGTGAAGTGAAGGTATCGGTCGCTTTCTGACCATCAACGCAATTGGTCATAAGGCGATTGTTTGGTTAGTGTTGAACGGACAGGTAAACGACCGATTAGAACCTCGGAAACCGAACAGAACAGAAGGATTAGACTGTCAGATTTGTGTGACGTGTTATTGAATCGTGAGTACGAGTCCTAACTAATATTATAAATGCGAAAACTAGTTAATTTATAACAAATTGAAACGATTTTGATGAATTTTGGTACCTACTACAGATAGGTCGGATTTTGGAGATGACTACTTTTTTTGTGAAAAACTAACGCGACCGAAGCTACGAGCAAAATCATTTAAAAAATAAATGTATGAGGTTTCAAACATTAATTTTGCTATGGCACGTCTGTCCTGCCTAATGACGAATCCTGGACCCTGAGCTGAACTAGCGTAGTAGACACGCAATTTCATGAGTATTTGAGGTCAACTTGTACAGGTTATTATACAAAGCGCTCCAAAAACGTTTCGAAGAAAAAACTTAATGAAAGCTTCAGAAAATAATTTCTGTGGTGAAAGTTCCTACGTATTTTTATCTTTTAAGGTCATAACCTGAGTGGGCGAAATCTTGTTTATATTCGTTAATTGGTCCGCCCACAAAAAATGCAATCTCATCGGCACATAGGAACATTACTTCAAACTCAGCATAAAAATTCAATCAGAATATTTCACACTGCCATTTTTATGTGTCCTAATCTAAATTGTTTTGTGCAGGTATGTGGAAAAGATGGGCGTTCGCTCGAGAGTGTTGGTGCTGGCGTTATCTCAGTTGATAGCTACTTTGCCTGCCTTCGGATCCGTCGTGTTTGGACCCCTGTGGGCCATGATCACTCTCGCTATTTCCTACTTCTTTGGTAATTACACATTTAACTGTTGCTGTTCGAAACATAGCTTCAGCTAGCGTCTAATGTTCTATCTGTTAGAAGGCACCCTTTGATGAAATTCTAATTCTCTTTCTAAAATTAAAGGAGCAATTCTCCAAACAATATCCAAAGGTTCAAAATATAAGTACTTCACCCTATCCATAAGTAAACAGACAGGCGACAAAGCTAAAAATATGGGTATCACTTCATTGTACTGCATTGCCACACAGTATCTATCTGCAGGAGCATCTTCAGACCGGAGCCCTATGTGGAAAATTATAGCCAAAAAAGCAAGCAACTACCAATAGGCTTGTGTCCTGAAAAAATCTAATTAGTCCGTCAGTTAGATTATCAAAACATATTTGACCCGTGTTTTTTCTTTTATTACGGGAACCAAAATTGACGAAGTTACGACGCTTTTAAAATTCTCAATACGTCACACCTTCGCATAAATTTTAGTGAGTCGTGACGTCACGAGCACTCCCGAGTTTTGATGCGTTTTATCTTTGTCAATATTCATTTATTTACAAAAACAAAAAATACGTGTCCATTATTTTTCAATACTCTAACTGACGGACTAAATAGTTTTGCAATTTGTGGACGATGGAATCTAGCCTAATAGAAAGTACAAAACAGTTCCACTAAGCATATATTTACAGTTCAAATTCCACACACAAATCTTCTCCCTTCCAGCTGAGATGTGGTTCGGTATCGTGTTCGCGATCCTGGTGGAGATAGTGCCGCTGTCGGTGCGGTCCACCACGGTGGGCGTGTTCCTGTTCGTCATGAACAACGTGGGCGGCAACCTGCCCATCCTGGTGGACCCCGTCTCCAAGATCATCGGCTACAGGGAGGCCATCATGATCTTCTACGCTGGATTCTATGGCATAAGTAAGTTAAACCTTTTAGTTTCGCCATATGAGTGTTCATTTTTGGAAAGGGTCTTTTTACGACAATATGAAAAACCGGCCAAGTGCGAGTCGGACTCGCGCACTGAGGGTTCCGTAAGCAGAAGTTGCGATTTACGATTTATGACGTATTAAAAAAAAACTACTTACTAGATCTCGGTCAAACCAATTTTCGCTGGTAGTTTATATGGTAATGTACATCATATATTTTTTTTAGTTTTATCATTCTCTTATTTTAGAAGTTAAGGGGGGGGGGGGCACATTTTTCCACTTTGGAAGTGTCTGTCGCTCAAACTATTCAGTTTAGAAAAAAATGATCTTAGAAACCTCAATATCATTTTTGAAGACCTATCCATAGATACACCAGACGTATGGGTACGATGAAAAAAAAAATTTTTGAGTTTCAGTTCTAAGTATGGGGACCCCCAAAATTTATTGTTTTTTTTTTCTATTTTTATGTGAAAATCTTTATGCGGTTCACAAAATACATCTACTTAACAAATTTCAACAGCGTAGTTCTTATAGTTTCGGAGAAAAATGGCTGTGACATACGGACGGACGGACGGACAGACAGACAGACAGACAGACGGACAGACATGACGAATCTATAAGGGTTCCGTGTTAGCCATTTGGCTACGGAACCCTAAAAAGCGGAACCCTTATCGGATCACTTCGTTGTTGGTCTGTCTGTTAGTCTGTCAACTTTTTAATTTTTTAATACAACTTACAAATGAGAATAGGAACGTCAATTACCTCTATCTGTCAAATGTCTCTTGAAAAGTAGGGTTTGCTAAGAAAACTTAGCCGATATGCAAATCAATAACGGTTAATTTTACTTTGTTTAAATAAGTCTTAAATCAAATTTAAATAAAAACGTTCGTAAATTAGCTAAATATAATAATTTACAGCTATGACGTCACAATAGGGCGCTAAGTCGATCCTATTCTTATTTGAAACGCATTGTACTGATTTATTAAGATTTTCTTGACAGTAATATAAAGACAACTTAAGTAAATCTAAATTAATTGAAGGTCGATCGATCGGAACTTTCGTAAATTAGGTATTTACCTACCTACGTTGTTTATAATTGTAGAGAATACCTAACACTTATTTACCCAAACTTTTATCGTCCTAGCAAAAAACCTTAATAATTTTCTCCACCCCACAGGCAGCATAATGTTCTTCCTCACAATGTTCTTGATGGACGGTCCTATCGAGAAGCCAGCCACCACGACAGAGGAACCCAAACGCACCGGCCTCGATAACAGAGCCTTCACTCAAGATGAAATACCCACCAGGAACGCAGGAAGAAGCCTACCTACCGCCCCTAGCGAAAGACTGTAAATAATGAAGAAATTCTTTGAATTAAATACCAGGGGACCATGAACTACTACAGTCAAGAACTGCAAGCAAAAAGGACTAGGAAATATAAGTTTGTGGAACGCCCCCAGGGCCGTATTCAGGATGTCTATGGGTGCAATAAAAGTACAAATGGGTGCATGACAGGTTTTTGTGATAATTATGGCCTTAACGACGGCTCGATATTGATTTTATTTATAGGTTCTTTCCAAAGTTAAGTATTTTTTAAATATAACTTGATGTTTTACAGCACGAAATTGTCACAGCTTAATCTACTCTCAATAATGAATCTCAAAAACCTACGCAAATTCTCAAAAAATAAGTAGGTAACATTTAACTTGCTCAAAAAACCTTTTTTTACTTAGATCCGCCTAAGAATATCGCGAATAATATTTTTTTTACGCAGCTGTGACTAAAGCAAATTAAATTAAAAGATGTCAGAAAAGCCTCAACGTGACTTTCATACAATGCGTGTTCCTTTAGGAGTAAGCAAAAGATATCCTTCGTCAATATACTTACTGTGCTTAAAAAGTCTTTGGCTGTATTTGCCTGTACGTATGGAGATGAAAAAATTGGTCGTTTATAATATGCATTGTCGTTAGTACCAATAAGTTATGTCAGAGTGTTAAGTTTTAGAATAAGTTGTTTTAAGTTTATTATAAGCTCAGTGTCACTGTGTTGAAATTTTTTATTTATTTTCATGAATTTGCAGGTTATTCGAAGTCTGTCTGAAAATTAACTTAAACTTTTCCAATTAAAAAATATTGCAACTCTTTTATTCAACTTTAACAACACCTTTCACTAATTCAAAGTAATTGAATACACAGCCTAATCTGAAAATGTAGCAGAAAGCACATAGCTAACATAGGTTCTGAAAAGTCGATTTCCAAACAGACTGCAATAAATTGTTATTCATTTACCCAAAAGTTGTTATATAATTTTTGAATTTATTTGCATTAATGGTATCAATGAATTATGTTATGAAAACTTACAACATAAAATATTGGAAGAAAAGTTATGGAAAACTTTAAAACTTCACTAACAAGAAAAACAATCGCCAAAGTGAAATAAAATACAAAAGATTTTCATATTCTATGGAATAGGTACAGCTAAATGTATTTTTCCAGTATTCATTATGGTTGTTCAATTGAAATAAAAAGAAAAATCCTTAGTGGAATGCAGTTATTATGTGATAATGATCTTTTGTACATATTTATTTCGTAGTTATGTGATTATTGTAAATAAATGTTTAATGTTTTAAAAGTTTTTATTTCCAACTTATCAAGTTGACCATTTATTTGAACGGTTATTTTGACACAATACTTGACGTAATAGCGAATTTTAGTTTAAGTAGTAGATTTTAACTCCTGACAAAATTTATACAACTTCTGTCAAAACCTTGCTTTTCTTTTGTCCTTTATATTTGAAAAGCTTTTCTTTTCTTCTGGACTTCCACATTTTTGTTTCTTCTTTGGATAAAATAGATTCCCCACTGACTATCACAGCATTTATTTTATCTGAAAATAGGATGCCTTCATTTAACAACTTTGCAAAAGCCATATCAAATAAGTAATTTTTAAGCAGATTAATGTTTTTTCATTAATTACTGCATATTTTCAAAGAAATAAGTACATGTATTAAATACGGCTTGTCATTACTTAAAAAAAAAAACTATTCTATAAACACAGGTCTATAAAAACAATGAGTTTTACAAAATACCAGTGCACCATTTATGTGTGGATGGTAATAAATAAAATGTTTAATTGAAATAAATGCTTGAATTTGAATAAAAACTTACCATCTTCATTAACAATTTCTTCTTCATCCAATTGTCTTCTTTTATTCTTGAGTTTTTTCGATTGAATATTATGAGTTTCTGTGTAGGTGTCTTTAACTGCTTCACACGACAAAAATCCTTCAGAGGCCTTAAAGAGTTTTACACCACCTTTGATCTTGCGTTTTCTAGAAAGACAAAGAAGCCTTATTATGGCTCACTAGCTTCTTCAAGCACCTTCACTCATGAGGCTTGTCCCACAGGAATCGTGTATTTTCGAGTACAATAGTAATCTCATCAAGAGCATAATTTAAATAATAAGCGTCACAACATCATGCAAATCAATTGCCTACTATTCCAGATGCACTGAATCACTTAATGAGATTGAAAATTATTGGTTTAGTAACCTACAATTAGTCCAGTCATTTCAGGCATTTTAAACCCCAATCTGCGGATAAATTCCTAGTGAGCTGGATTTTTGTATACACCTTTATTACGGAGTTGTAATTAAGATGTAAAAAATCGACATCGATATCGTACCGGCTAAATCTATACTAATATTATAAAGAGGTAAAATTTGTTTGTAAGTTTGTATGTTTGTAAGTTTGTATGTAGGGGGTAATCTCAGGAACTACTGGTCCGATTTGAAAAATTCTTTCAGTGTTAGATAGCCCATTTATCGAGGAAGGTTATAGGCTATATATCATCACGCTAAGACAAATAGGAGCGGAGCATTAATAGAAAATGTGACGCAAACGAAGTTGCGCGGGTCAGCTAGTAAGTTATAAAGGTAAAAAAGTCACGAAAATTCTATTTCGCAAATATCTCGCGACCTATTGCTCGGAGGTCAATAGCGGTCATTATAAAAATTGTTCCTAGTTAAATTATCTACAAAAATGTCTGTTGCATTTTTCTGTAAAATCAACCGTTTTCGGAGTAGAGCGCATACGTCGTCACCAAATTCACAGTATTTAAATATTCAATATTACCATCACATCTAGCGATGACACTAGCATTTTTAATGTTTATAGACCACGCCAACGTCTAAAACATCACCATCCAATAATAATACATTACATATTAAACATGTATCATTATGAGCTGTTTAAGAGCAGAAAACAACTAAAATAACGTGTTTAACACTCAAGAAATTATTTTCAACTGAACTTAACACAGTCCGACAAAGAAAGAAAGAAAGAAAAAGAGTTTATTTGCGGTCAATAGCAGGTAGGTATAAAGGGCCCGTCCCCGTCTCGGAACAATGAAATACGGAACATCTGCCAGTGGAGGTCATTTGGATAAGTTATAGTAGATTTTACTAAGATTCTACACCTCTATAAGATAAGTATGTTTTTCCCGCAACGTCCAATTATATAATAAAAAACAATCGAGTTTACGCCTTGGTGTACGCTGTACGGTATACAATCAATGATATAATATATAAAACTATAGATACGTTGTCCGCACTCTAAAATGACAACATGAAATGAAGCCAATTGGCCACATCGCGCTTAGTTACGCACCAACCTGTCGCGCGACACTACGTTTGTTTTGATGTCAATTTGACTATTACTTATCCTGTGACGTAACTGAAGATGTATATTTATCTCCCTCTAGCAACAGGCATCCCGCCGTACGGTAACATATTTTCTTTCCCTTTCTTCATGCGTATTAGTAGCTATCTAGTATTTTCGCCGTTTTTAAGCGCCGCGATGTTGGTTTATGACGTGTCTATATATAATACGTCTTTGTATACAATACCTTAAGTGAGTGCATTCTAGTCGCTTTCTTAGCGCTCTACTCCGAAAACGGTTGATTTTACAGAAAAATGCAAGAGACATTTTTTGTAGATAATTTTACTAGTAACAATTTTTATAATGACCGCTATTGACCTCCGAGCAATAGGTCGCGAGATATTTGCGAAATAGAATTTTCGTGAGCTTTTTACCTTTATAACTTTTTTAGCCGGCACGATATATATGTCGATTTTTTACATCTTAATTACAACTCCGTAATAAAGATGTAAACAAAAAATACGCTCACTAGGAATTTTTCCGCAGATAAAATCTAAAATGTCTGGACTAAATGTGCTCGTTGAAACAAAAGAGTTAACCTCAAATGGGACTTAACTGTATAACTTAATCTGGCAACCAGTGTTGCCATATATACAGATTTATCTGTATCTATACAGATTTTTCATCACCAATACAGATTACAGATTTAGCATAACTTTTATACAGATTTTCGTCATTTTCGCTTCCTCACATAATCTATGATGAAATGATTGAAAATGTATCTCTTTTTAGTGTATAATAAAACAATAAATAAAATAATAATAATAATATTTAATTAAAACAAAAACAAGAAACCATTTAGGCACTGAAATGATTGAGGGACTTCTTTTAACGAAACAACATCTTAATGATGAACCCTGTTATAAACTCCAAGTTGATAAAAAAATGATTGTTAAAATTAATAAAAATATGTACAAAAAATATTAATATTGTTTTCTTGAACAGATTTTGTACAGATTTTATTACAGCTTTACAGATTTTATACAGATTTTAGCGTTTTGCGTTCATACAGATTTTGTACAGATTTTTCGACCGTTCTATCCAGATTTCTCGATCTGGCGTGTGGCAACACTGCTGGCAACACTTCTCCTCATATCCACTGACTGGCCTGGACTAGACTGATTCACTGATTACATATTAATATTAAGTAGACAATGGAGCGAATGGGAGTTTAAGTAAGGAAATTGGAGTACCTACTAAACCCAGGATATGAAAGAAATAGTAAAAGCTTACTTAGGTTCATTTTGCATGTCTACAAATTCAATTTTTTTCTGAATTATTGCAGATACTTTGGCACCAATTCTCTTTTGCATTTCCGCTGGCACTTTTACGTCATTATAATGGGACGATACTTCCAAATATCTTTCAGATTTAAGTATTTCTTGCCCTGAAAAATAAAATGACCTTTTAAATGAAAGCAGCACATGATAAAGAATGAAAACTTAAATGATCGGACTAATGAAAAGTAAGTAAATATTTTTGAAAAATATTCACTTATTTTGCACCCCATTGTCAAATTCTAAATACAGCCCTGTTAAAAGTGAGGTTAAGTGAATAATAAATAAATCAATTATTGTACCTTGTACTAAAAGTAACTGTAGAAAACAACGGTTTTAAACTGAAGAATTGAAGCTGATTATTGCAGCTGAAGCTTGTCGAGGCAATTAATCATTAGGTAAATAAGATAAAAACTTACCCTTGTCATGATCTTCTTCCGTGGTCTGCCCTCGTGATTCGTTTATTAATTTAGTAAAAGATGTGTCGACTACTTCTCTAAAACGTGAAAGATCTTCATCTTCTGAAGAATCAGACATTATCAATACGTAATTAAACAGAAACTTGCGACCGTTCCTTCTCACCGTTCTGTACAATCCTGAAACTCTTTTTTGTTTACTGTTGTTCACGAAGCTTGCTTACTGCAATGATGTCAAACTCAAAACAAACTGATATTGGATAATCTTAAAACCAAAGTTAAAATAATCACAGCGAGAAACAGACTGAAAGCAATTTTAAATGCTACTTATTATTGAAAAGTTACTTTTTATTATTTCCGAATCAACAGCTTTCACGAAAATCGTGTTTATTGACAACTAACTTCATAAAACTAAGAAACTGTATGTCAAGTCAAAGTCATGCTAGTTCTGTCATTCCATGCAAAAGCAGTACCTACCTATTAAGCCAGTATTTCTTGACCCGTGGAAAAAATAGAAACAGCTGAGAAGTACGAAATTTTACTTGACTTTGACAGCAGCGCTCTTATCGACGTACCAAGTTAAATTGGAAATTATCAAATTGAAATTAAAAATGTCAAACCCTTCAGAAATGCTCGAGGAACGAAATAATAGAATTTAATTTGATTTAATACCTACTTGTTCTGAAGAACAAGATCAGCTGAATACTTTATAGGTTAAAAAATTCATTATTCATTGTTGGGCAGTACCATTTTTGTGAGAATTGTTTTATGTTTATAAACGAACTAGTCTAATCAGTGTATTCAGTGTCCACATTCACAATGTCTATCCTATGGCGACCTCCTACAGACCCAAATTTATCAAAATTTGTGGAAGAAAATGACTACGACTGTCTCACGAGATACCTGGTGGGTAACAACTACAGGTTTCGCGAGAACATCATAATACCAAGGACCCTCGGCCCTGTAATCATTAAGACGAACGAGGAGAAAATGATCGAATCCACTATTGAAAGCTGTCCCTTCAAATCAGTGACCAGTTGTGTTATTGGTAAGTTCTGTACTTATCTCTTTTTTCTTTCCTGCACCTTTAACTTGTAAAGATATTTACTACGTGGGTGTGTCAGAGGTTAGAACTTGCCTGCTTGCGGTTAGTAAAGTCAGTAAAGGAGCATTCACAGTGCCTGCCACTGAGCGATATTAACTGGGTACTGATGCTGCTCTTGGCAGAAGCAGCTGTGATGGTGGTAATCACAACTCCAGTCACTAATAAAATAATAGTCATCAAACATTCAGTAACGCTCTGCTCCTATCGGTTGTAGTGTGATATTATACAGCCTTCCTCGATAAATGAGCTATACAACACTGAAATTATATTTCAATTCAAACAAACAAACAAACCCTTGAGCAGTTGAGCTTTTTAAAATTAAGTATGTATGCGAGCAGCATAATAGGTATAATAGCATACAATAACATTTAATATTGTACAAAACTTGCCGAAGCCCCTTTTCCCTCTTCCAGGGGTCTCAAAAGGCGGTATCGGAAAGCAAATCACGCTTCCCGTCACTCTAAAATTTTCTCAATTAACCTTGAACCCTACTGGTTAGCGATAAAGATGAAAATGAAATTTGACAGATTGTTGTGTGGTTAATATTATGATTCTAATATGCTTCTAATAAAGTGGCATTTTTAGACCTGCAGGCTGCTTTCAGTTAAATTATGTCATATTACAACTCAATGTATTCTCATTTCAGGTTACGGTCTTGGAATGGCAGTAGGACTCTTCACATCCTCGTTAATGCCAACTGCAACAGTAACAGATCCCATGAAAACACAATCTGCAAGAGAAATCCTGCGAGAAATGAAAACATCTATGTTCAGTTATGCAAAGAACTTCGCTATTCTTGGTGCAGTGTTCTCTGGAGTTGAATGCTGTATAGAGTCTGCTAGGGGGAAATCTGACTGGAAGAACGGTACTTATGCTGGAGGAGTCACCGGTGGCCTAATAGGGTTAAGAGGTAAATGAATGGTGTTATTCAGTAAATTAAAATTTAATTAGATTTAAGTCGCAGTGAGCTCGTGCATCGCGCAAAACGCGATACCGGGGCATGTTAAGGTTTTGCTGATAAATTTGATTGCATATTCGCTCGATGATCACTATGTTTAAGTGTTGTTGATCAAAACAACTTAAATAAAATACGCCAAAGTCGATGTCGAGTTGGTGGCTATGGATTCAAAGTCATCGGATTCAAATCGAGTCATTTTTTTATACTTGAATACTTCACACAGAAATGAAGTATTTAAATTATTCTTCTTTTTTCCCAGGTGGCTTAAAGGCGGGTCTGTTCGGCGCAGCCGGTTTCGCAGCATTTTCGACAGTCATTGATTATTACATGCATCAACGTGGATAATTGTTAAAAAAATAAATTATGTCATATTTAGTCATTCTTAGAAATAAACAATTTACTTAGATATAAAATTATTGTTGTCGTTTGATTGCCACATCCACAGCCACATCGCAAAAGAAAAAGTCACAGACCGTCGCGACCAAAGAGTAAAATAATAATTGGTCGCGACGCTCAAAACTCGACCATCAAGTCGGGTATAATCTTAGATTATATACCTCTAGATGTAGCCACCTCGTGGCCGCACATGAGACAGCACTATAAAACTTCAATGTTGCTATTATGGAAACTTTTCCCCAAATATGACCATAAACGTGAGGGTGTTTCGTTGTAACAACCACATACTAAATTATTATTAATCTATACTAATATTATAAAGCAGAAGAGTTTGTTTGTTTGTTTGATTGTTTGATTGTTTGTTTGTTTGTTTGTTTGGTTGAACGCGCTAATCTCAGGAACTACTGGACCGATTTGAAAAATTCTTTCGGTGTTAGATAGCCCATTTATCGAGGAAGGCTACAGGCTATATATATATGATCACGCTAAAACCAATAGGAGCGGAGCAGTTATGAAAAATGTTACGCAGACGACGTTGCACGGGTCAGCTAGTGTATTATTATGAGTCGCATAATGTCATTCATATGAAGAGTGCAAAATTATTTATATTATTCAACATATGAAATTGCCAACAGGATTCTAATGATATTAACAGTAATATTTTAGTAAAACAATCTTGGAACATGTTACATGATACTTTAAATACTTACGTAACTATTGTGACAAAGCAGAATTAAAACTTTGATGGTTTATTTGATTGAACAAACTAATCGCAGAGACTCGAGAGGTCCATTTTATGAAATACTAGCTGTCCCCCGCGGCTTCGCTCCCGTCAATTAAGTATTCATTGCACATATCGAGTTTTCATTGTTTTTAAGATGTATTCTGCTATTCGGGTCGGAGACAAATCCAACGAATCAATAACCACGAAAATTGGTTCAGCAGATCTCGAGTTATAAGTGTTGTAACAAACCCGTCTTTGTTTTATATATATAGATTTTTGCCTCGTTGTTTGCACATTGTAACGTTACATTTTACAGGGGGAGCCTGTAGAATGTGAGGTCACATATAGCACTCCCCTACCTAGGAGGGGAATGCGTGCTAAAAGGAAAACGTGAATTAAACACAACTTATACCAGAACGGCTGATGAATGAAAGGGATGAGTGGACGTGAGATGAGAATGAAGTCTTCGTTGGAGAACCGGAGGACTGGAGGGTCGTCACTCTTCAGAGGGCTGGAGAGGATGGGCCGAGAAACGTCTTCATCCCAGGCTCGTTCAGCCCAGGCATCAAGGTGTCCTTTAAATGCGGCAAGGAGAGAGGCCGACTTATCAGGTTCCGAGGAGGTAAACTTAGAACTGTCCTCTAAGTCTACTCTTAATAAAGGAGAGAGGCCGACTTCTCTGGTTCCAAGGAGGTAAACTGTCCTCTCAGTCTACTCTTAAGAAACTTTTCCCGACTTGTTGCTGATCTCAGCTCCAAACGTAGACTGACCATTTTTTTACGACGGCTCTCAGATGAAGGCTCTCTGTTATTTTGAATTTGATATGAGAAGTGTTTCTAGAATTTGATGGAAAAGAAAAATGGACTTTAAGAAGGTCTGATAACAATTTCATATGCGACCTAAAACTCCTAGCTAACTTCAGAATAGAATTAAAAAGAAAACTAGGCTTGTCCAACTGACATAATATAAGAAATGTAAACAAAGCATTGAAGATAGTTAATTTGCAGAAAAACTTAGAAAATACAAGTTAAAAAGATCCTAGGAATCAAGTTATGGCTATGCAGCTATGTATTAATTTATCTAGGAAGTTTATAGAGAGCGTAAGTACAAACAATAAGACACACACTACAACATTGAATTGAAGTTTTTGTATCAAACAATGTGACACGAGAATTTTATATAAATATTAGATTAATATGAAGTTTACTATATAATTCAAAGTAATCTGGTGAAAAAACTATTTATTTTATTGAATTTTATTTATTTAACCACTTGCACTTTTTATTACAGAGTTAAGGGAAAAAAAGATGACAAGGTATGGCAACACAACGAATATCAAGTTATAGGTTATGTGGAAAGAAAAATAAACGATATCGCTAGAATTACGCCTAATTTTCATCGAAAGCCATGTCATTACATAAACACAAATGTATTTCTTCAATCAGTGCACAATAACTATTAACATTTGCATACTTACGAGTGAAAAGTAACATTCTCATCTTCCTTTCATTCTGTGCGGCTTTTGCAGCTTAAAATACTGCACCATCCCATTATATAGCACACAAAATGCACAAAACACTTAACTATTGGAGTCTATTTATCATACATGCACTAAAACTATTACTTTAATTGCCGAAATTATCTAAAAACATAAAAAACTGACTCGAGTCGACCTCTCAGTGACAGTGACAGGCCTTTGTTTGGCTAACTTTCCAAAGTTCGCCAAGCAAAAAACCGGCACGCCGTATGAGACAGAGCATGTTATGTTTTGTCTCAATTTTCTCACTTGTTTCGTATATATGCTTCTCACTTCCACACTTCCCTACAGTCGCGTGGCTACATCTAGAGGTATATAATCTAAGGGTATAATTTCTATCTGGTTATAGATTATTATAAATTAAAATAAAAAAAATTTAGACTTCTGAAAAATTCACGACAGGTTTTGAATGAAGAAAAAAAGATTACATAGATAGAGAAGTTGACAAGCTTATTTTTATATTATTTTGAGTGCGGATTATTATGTGGGAATTGTTTTTAGTTCCACTATCGTTCAAGAGATGACGCTTACCTAAAACTGCAATATTTAACACCTAACAAATCATATAAAAATGAATCGCTGAATATGTTGCTAAGCGCAAACCCCGAGAACAGCTGAATCGATTTCGTTAATTCTTTTTTTGTTGTGTTTGTAGATCAGGAGAAGGTTTTGTTAAAATAAAAATAAGAAAGTTGCTAGTTAGACGGGAGCGAAGCCGCGGGGGACAGCTAGTTAACATTTTTTTACTTACAAAGTATTTTTTTACTATAGGTACTCTCTTTTTCATGCTAAAATTGCAACTAAGTTTTGATCATGTAAATGGAACGCTAGCTAAAAGACAGCTATTCAAGCTCGAAAAAGAAGAAAGCTCAAGTTTCCGTTTTAAAAAAATCAACAAAAGCAACGGTCTTTGTCGTGTTCGGCTTGATTGATTTTTTATCATCGAAATTATCGAAAATGTGTATCGAAGTGTGAGTTTTCTCTATATCCGTAGTAAGGAATTAGTGTTAGTGGTCAGCTAGTGTATTTATATTGGTAGTGCGACGTACAAATTGATCAATATGAAGGATCCTTTTGTTAAGGATTCGGTTATTGATTCGCCGGCCAGGGAGAGTCTTAGAAACGTAGAAGGCTGCTACAACAAGAATATATTCAAGACTAGTTCGTTTGCGAACTCCCGTCGTGCCTTGCAGTCGGGTGCTGATAAGATATCAAGAACATTTCGCAGTGTAAGGAACACCTTCGGAAATCTGTCACAGGTAATTTGCTGTGTCATATTTTTCATCAAATATTTAAAATAAACCTACTTAAACTTAGCTAAACCTCTATAAATACCTCTATTTGAAACTATTTTTGTACTGATATTCCAAAAAGTTACATATAACATTCATTTTCATGAAATTAAGGTGGAAAGGCATGGCCGAAATATCCATGGCAACAGTAATCGATCTTTCCAGTTCTCTTCTATGTATAGTATTTTTAGAGTATATCTATCTATATTTAAAAACTACCATAGCTTATGTGGAGATGAATGGCTCATGATTCTATCAACACCTGGCAGTAAAATAATTACCCTAGGAAAATAACATGTGATTTCTAATATATGACCAACCTTTACCATTTTCCACTTAGAATTTAGTCTATGAAATCTCTTCATTAACCAATGCAGCTTTATTGATAACTTTTCATTCATAATTTTGCTTATTCTCATGTCTGTAACTCAGTACTGAAGTCAATGCCCTGTGACCTTTCCATTTTGTGTCTGCTTACAAATCAATGAAGTAACCAAAGTAAACCATTTTGCAATCACATTATTCCTGTAATAGTTTAAAAATCTGCATTTTAAATGTTACCTGATGGTATTGTAGTTTTTAACATCACAAGCTTTAACTAATGTCCTTTTCAGAATTATTTTATAGCATCTATTAAAATTGATTGATGCTAGCTTCTGCTAGTGGGTTCGCCTTGTGAATATCAGAAATTATTCCAAGAGATTACTCCTGGGATAAAAAGTAGTAGTTTTCCAAAAGTTAATCTATCTCTGTGCCAAATTTCATCTAGATCCAGCCAGCCATGCTGGATTGAATAAGAAAATTCCAGCCATCTTTTTAGTTCTATGTTCCACAGTTAAAAATGCCATCCCAATGGCAATGTTGGTCCTTGAATAAATGATTGAATGATGTTGTCATAAAAAGTGCTGGCACTCAACCTAATTTGAATGAATTACTTTTTTTTTAAAGAAATTAACATCTATTTTATACATGGAATACTTTGGATCAGCATTTCAGACTAGGAGGCCGGCGTCGTCACCGGCTCACTGAACCAGTTTCTCCATGCAGGGCTCCTACCACACCAGTCATGAAGAAGAAACAGGTACTTACGTTTTATATCTAACTAGCTGTCCCCCGCGGCTTCGCTCCCATCAATTAAGTATTAATTGCACATATCGAGTTTTCATTGTTTCTAAGATGTATTCTGCTATTCGGGTCGGAGACAAATCCAACGAATCAATAACCACGAAAATTGGTTCAACAGATCTCGAGTTATAAGTGTTGTAACAAACCCGTCCTTGTTTTATATTTTATATCTAATATATTTTCTTTACTTTCATCAACAGTAAAAGAAAAAAAAAATGAAGTCCTCTTTAAGCTTGAATTTTTAAAAGAGTTGCCTAATGACAAAATAGAATCAAATTAAAAATGGGGTGCATGCATGGTTGTTGCCTAATTGCACAAAAAGATCTAGATTTATTTATCTAACCTTTATGTGCAGTAATGGCGTGCTAATTGCAATAATACCTGACAGAAGCCATTCTCCAGAGACTACAATATTACCTAATCGGTTACTCTATTTTTATTTCACAAAAATGTATTGTTTTAACATTCTACCTGGATATTTCCAGCTACTTGGCAGGAGTCCCACTAAGCTGTACAGTCCGTTTGGCATAGAGACACCGCACAGCCGGGACTTTAGAATGTCGCCGTATATGCCTGATACACCGGACCATGGGTATGATATTATTCTTTACATTTCTTATCATTTGTTTAAATTATCTCATCTTATTAGTAGATAGCGTGGCTCAGGAAACCAAATGTTATGAATATGCAGGATGGCAAAGCTATCATCGTTAATGGTGCTTTAGCCATGACAGCCTTGACAACTCTGGACTACTCTGGAGATGTAACAATTTTAAGAAGATTAAAGGTCACTGTCCAGCAGTGGGACTAGGAATACAAAAAAAGGAAAGTGAATAAATATAAAAGCAGCTGATATATCTTCTGTTGCTTTTTCGGCCATGCTGGAGATTAGCCAAGTATGCAGGAGATTTTATCTTGCGGATTGTGCTCAAATGCTGATGCCCTCTTTTTTTTTCTCTTTCAACAAGCCAATGGCTTTTCATGCTTTTCAAGGCTCGAACGTGTCACGCCACCAACTTTTAAACTCTGGAACTAAGAAATTGCCAATAGAAATCGAGCGACCGAGAAACCACTTTACTTAACTATCTGTCTTCTAGCTCCAGTTTAACGCTCCAGTTTATATAATTTGCTTGTCGAGAAATCACATTAAATTACTATTTATCTTTATTACAGTTTGTCACCAAAGCGGCGCAAAGGTGTGACCCACTCGTGGCACATCCTTGCCAAGAAGAGACCGCGAGCGCTCTTCCACTGAAGCTTCTAAACTTATTACTATATGTAATACCTCAACGCACAAATATATCCCACCGCTTAATGTAAGACTAGCTTCGAAAGGCTGTTTGAGATTGTTGGACATTTATATTGTTATATGATGATGATTTTGATGGCAAGCAATGAAGTGTGTTGGTTGAAAGTTGGCTTGTTCATTTTATGTTGGGACCGTATTGAGCCAAATATTTGCGTCACTTGTGCAATATCAAATATACCTTATAACTTTCGAAGTAAGGTTATTTTTTTATTGCTAATGGTGACCCGAATATTTTTCCAAATACGCAAAGTGAAGTGCTGCCATCAACATTACATGTATACAGACAAAAATGATTTTAAAAAGTTGCAACTTTGGTGAATCAAATTACTGGGGTTTTTAGCATTAATGGGCAAAATGCGAATGTTTATAGCAGTAAATGTGGTGTGTGTTGTAGCCTTGCACACCTCATAATCTTACTTGGACTTGGCACACAACATTTTCCTCTTCCAATCTCTCCTGTCAACTTTCACACTATCATTCACTCCTTCGTTCATACCATTCCTCACACAATCTGTTCGTCTTTTCTTTGGCCTCGTCCTCACACTCCAACTATCCACATTCACATTCCTGATTTACTCTGTACTGACACGTATTTCATCCCACCTCAGAACACGCCCATACCAAGGCAGAAAATCCTTAGCCTTGTAAACCTATTTGAAAAAAAAAACTCAGTAAGCCCACATACTTTCCAATGGCCATAAAGTAAAAACTTATATCCAGCAGTGGCCCACAATAAGCTGGTAATGATATAAGTGATGAACTTAGATCATATGATTTTAAGCTACAGTGAAACCAAACACAGACTGATATTGAGCCATCAACATCATTATTGATATTTATGCTCAAAACATTAAATGAATTTAATGCTAAACGAAATTAAATGACACTCTCTGTCAATTTTTTGTGGTAGACAGTGATGTTTAAAATAAGTTTAGCGTTAAATATATTTAGTGATTGTGGTGTAAATGGCCTTAGTGATTGACAATCTCATGTCGCCAGTATTGTCGATATTTTGTATGCAATTGGTGCTATACTCATAGTATTTTATTATTGTATAACATCCGCGATTGGCTTATTCCCAAAAGGGAAAGGTTTTTTAATCAGTACATGGAATATTTTGTTCTCTTTTACCATCAGGTAAACTAATAAATTATTTGCGTTGTTTTAATTAATAATCATATGGTAATCGTAATGATAAAAAAGCATGCTATCTTTCATGTACTAATTATATAGAACTTTTCCCATAAAATATGTATTTTTAAGATAACTTCAAAATTCCTTTGAATATGTTCTACTAGAGCTATTCAGTGATTTACGTATGTACTTATATCCAATTGAATCTAATATAACATGAATAATATTATGATAACATGTACGAGTATTATTGCATATTCAGTATTATAAAGCCAAATTGTATAGCTTTTTTTGAATTCAAATTGTTTAAGGATTGTTGGACAAAATGGAGTTTAAATAAATAATATAGGTACTTTAAATGGAAGTTACAGAGATCAAGTTATGAAAGCCTAATTTTTTAGTCTCTGTTACTTCCATTTGAAGTTTGTTAGATAGAATGAGACCTTAGAACTATCAGTTATTCTTTAAGTTACTAACAAGTTTAGATATTAAAGAAGATATTTGATAGTATGTCAAAGGATTAATAAAAATGGAGGAATAATACCCACATAACGTTAATTGAAGTCCACTGCTGGACAAAGGAATCAAAAAATGTACTTTATTTTATGCTACTCCATTTTCGTTCAACTGAACACGTACATAGATTTTTACACTAATAAATACGCTTCGCTATGACAATATTGTAGTTGCTATTAATATTTATATGTAGGTTAAGATATTGTTTTTTTTTTTTCAGGAATCCGAACATTTTTTTACCTTATTGTCGAATACAGTCCGCGCCATAAGAAAGCATAATTTTTGGAAAATTATATGAAAAGATTTTTGTAGATGGCAACTTTTTGTGTAAGTGTAAAATGGCGTTGACTGTACTTTTAAGACTGATTGTCTTGTAGTTGTATATTTTTACTTTTAATTTATAGTTGAGGCTCAAGTTTCCACCTATATTTTATTACGATGGTATGTATTATTATTTTTATTTAGAATGTATTTTCATCATTTTATGTAATGCATTGGCTATGAGACACTGTGGTGTCATTTGATTATATTTGGTTTTCTACAAGCTGGTGTTTTATATATCCCTTGAAACCTCTAATCAACAATAGATTTTTAGGAGCTGGCTATCCACATAACTATAGGCCTAAGAAAACCGAATGCTATCTGCTCTACATAAGTATTCCAATTTGTTCCTCCTATCCTCATCAGTATCATCTCAAAACATTCCATTCTCATTTTTAAACATTCGGTTTACTACGAAATATTTTATTCTAAGTTAGGTATTAGGCTTTGTGTGCTTATAAAAATCTGAAACCTTGCATAGGTACTCTTTATGAATAGCACTCAATAGACAGCCTGAATAGAGAATGTGAAAGGCGTTGACTATGCCATCTTGTGTTGCATATTCGAAACTTTATAAGTAAAAGATACTTGACATGACGCTTCTGTGCTGCACGCTCCATTAGGGACTACTCACACTTATTCAGCCATTTTGGTCACACTTGTATTACTCGCGCGCGATCAGAATGGGATGCGACCTTTTGGAACTGAGACGCGCGCGGTCCGCCGGCCAGCCGTAGCGACTGCAAAAGTTGCCAGCGGGTCTAAAAATACCACTTTAGCAGAATCAACCACAACCAGCAATTCATATCATACTAACCGAAATAAATAAACACGGGTGGTAGATATCTATATAAAATACTAGCTTGACCCACGCAACTTCGTCTGCGTCACATTTTCAAATAATGCTCGGCTCCTTTTAGTTTTAGCGTGATGATATGTAGCCTATATCCTTCCTCGATACATGGGCTATCTAATAGGTACTGAAAGAATTTTTCAAATCGGACCAGTAGTTCCTGAGATTAGCGCGTTCAACCAACCAAACAAACAAAACTCTTCTGCTTTATAATATCAGTATAGATGTGTATTTGTAGGCGTTCTGCTTCGCCTACAAATAATAAAGCAGAACATCCTCAATAGCGTAATCTCCGTCATCTGCAGTAGGTAGTCCATTTAGTGTGCGTTCGCCCAGCGGAATGTTGTTGAATTAAAAGATTTTAATTATGCAGATATTTAGTGTATGACGTCGTATAATTGTGTATGGTATAAAAAAATTTGTGCACGCAGCCATTGTGGAGAAATTCACCAAAAACTGATTCCGCTGGGCGAACGTTGTCCTGGCGGAACTTTTTTTAATCCATAGATTTTAGAAGAAAAGAGATGTGTCCAAAAATTAGTGTGTATTTGTGTGTAATTGTGTATGTATGAATAAAATTAGTGCATGCATAAACTTCGGAGAAATTCAAGTTTCCGCTACGCGAACGTTTGGCCATTACCTAGTTTTCATATAAAGCGCTTACATAGAGAGCTGTAGATTTTTACATAAAATGTTTTGAATTTGTTTATATTTGTTTAAAAAATGGATTTAGAAAAAATCGTAGGGCTTAAAAGATAAAAATATAAACGTAAAATACGCTTATTAGGTCTTAGTTCTTAAAGTATGCACTTTGGGGTCTAGATTTTCACGTTTATACAAACCTTGTAAGTGTCTGCAACATGTTGCCAAGTATCAATGATGTTCCGTTAGTAATTAAAGAGTTATAGGACAATTTACCATGAATTGATCACTGTTTACAAAGCAGTCAAATATCACGCCGTTCTAAACGAATTGCATGGTAAAATGTATGCCAATAATTAGTGTATTCATTCAACTATTCACATGCAAAATTTCATGTCATTAAATTCAGTAATTAAAGAAAAACAATTATAATACTGACGAAGCATCGAAAACCTACATAACCCGACCAAGTTCGAATAGCTACAAAAAAGCGGCCGTGCAATATATTTAGGTAACATCCCAAAATTTACAGTATAATATCGGTATTGAATTGGTATAGGTGATAACACAATTGTTGTTTCGATATAATAATGTCATTTATTTTTGTACACCTACTTTTTAAATGTATTTGACTATGACAGAAAGTAGGTACTATTTACGTAGGTACTTTATTTAAGTATGCTTTTGAGACTTTAGATATAATCTAGATATACCTATTATTTAAGACAAATAAAATTCATACAGCTAATTTCTATTGAAGATTTCACGGATCAGGATTCTAACTATAGACCCCTTAGGGAAATTAAATAATTACCACATGTAAGTACCTACTACTGTTTAGGTAAATATTTATCATATTGTAGCTTATTACACTATTTAACCAATGGACTAGGCATGCACGAGCGTTCCCCTTTGCAACTTTAGTGGATCAAACAATCTAATAAGTTAAAAAAAACTACTTCTTGAATCGATTTTTTAATTGATGTATACCGTTGTACTGGTAGTGACTTATGTATGTTGAGGTTATTTACTGTATTTGCTACTCATTTAAGAATATTTTCTTGAAAATACCTTTTTTATACCAATCTTTTAGTTTATAAGCACTTTTTTAATGTTGATCTAATCTAAACAACTGAATAGTCTAGTTATGTGATGTGATTTAATTTTTATTGAAGCTCGAAATATTACACTTACCCTTATATTCATAATCGTTTATTAAACCTATTTTAGTTAAAACACATTTAAGTCTATTGCTGTCGTTGCAAGCGTTTGTTAACGTTATCATAATTACCTACTTACATAATTAAGTATTATATGTAATTAAAAATATTTTTGTACTCGAATATTTAAATAGAGAAGTACTTGTTAATTGAAGATTTATTTTTATCGTAGATAGTGGCGTTATTATTAAAAAAATAATTTTCATTCAAGAAATGCAATTGTTTTATTTTTTCATTCAAGAAATGCAATTGTTTTATTTTTTCCTAACGCTTGTGTACGTAACTGTACCATATTAATAAATACTATATTGCAAGGTTAAGAACGTTTCTAAGATATATGGCACGGCCGCTTTTTTGTAGCCATCCGAACTTGGTCGGGTTATGTAGGTTTTCGATGCTTCGTCAGTATTATAATTGTTTTTCTTTAATTACTGAATTTAATGACATGAAATTTTGCATGTGAATAGTTGAATGAATACACTAATTATTGGCATACATTTTACCATGCAATTCGTTTAGAACGGCGTGATATTTGACTGCTTTGTAAACAGTGATCAATTCATGGTAAATTGTCCTATAACTCTTTAATTACTAACGGAACATCATTGATACTTGGCAACATGTTGCAGACACTTACAAGGTTTGTATAAACGTGAAAATCTAGACCCCAAAGTGCATACTTTAAGAACTAAGACCTAATAAGCGTATTTTACGTTTATATTTTTATCTTTTAAGCCCTACGATTTTTTCTAAATCCATTTTTTAAACAAATATAAACAAATTCAAAACATTTTATGTAAAAATCTACAGCTCTCTATGTAAGCGCTTTATATGAAAACTAGGTAATGGCCAAACGTTCGCGTAGCGGAAACTTGAATTTCTCCGAAGTTTATGCATGCACTAATTTTATTCATACATACACAATTACACACAAATACACACTAATTTTTGGACACATCTCTTTTCTTCTAAAATCTATGGATTAAAAAAAGTTCCGCCAGGACAACGTTCGCCCAGCGGAATCAGTTTTTGGTGAATTTCTCCACAATGGCTGCGTGCACAAATTTTTTTATACCATACACAATTATACGACGTCATACACTAAATATCTGCATAATTAAAATCTTTTAATTCAACAACATTCCGCTGGGCGAACGCACACGTCCATTTACATTATTTTTCTGTAGGGTAACTGAAGGAAGTGAAAGCTCTGAAGATGAGGAAAGCTCTGATGATTATTCTCATACAGCAAATATGAGTGACATTGAAGTAACCGGATTGGAATAACTGTAAAAAATATATCTAAACATTATTATTAGAAGGATTGCAACCATGAAACGCTTCTGTATATTTACATAACCCATAATAGATCGATATCTAATTTATAATTAATTCATAACTTTTTTGCTAATGCTACTTGTCTTGAGAACTGACATTTTCTATTTACTTTGATAAGGTTCCATCCCATTCTAATCGCGCGGGGATTATACAGTTCTGCTTCTATCAGCCGCGTACAGCTTCCTAAGAATGAGAAGTCGGCAGCGGCAGAATAGCCCTGAACTCTTTCTATAGCACTCGCATGATAATTACACATTTTTCCTCATTTTATGCTTGTTAGCCGCGAAAGCTGAATAGACGCGGAGAGCTGAACGGACGCGGAACGTCTCCATACAAAATCTTGGTTTTCTATGGTCATAAATTGAATGGAGCTGAATAAATGTGAGTAGTCTTCTTCGTACAAGTTCCCCTAAGGGAGCTTAGGGGAACTTGTACGAAGAAGACTACGCTATCTAGCGTTACCAATTCGAAAACTTATAAATTATCACAATGATTTGATGCTAATAGTACCTACATACAACAGCAGTGTGATTCTGTAAGACTTCATTCTAAACTTCGAATCTGAATCCGCTGTGAGTTTCCTGATTGGCATTCTAAAACTCGATTGATAATTCGAATCTACACTAGCGCTACTCTTGCGAGCGTGTTTGCGAGTTGAACTAAATTGACCGCGAGATTTTGACAGATAAAGTATGAGATGACGTAAAAAGTGGCATTCTGGTTGATTCTGGTAATTCCCCCGTCACTTCGACGCTCACTTCGCACTCGAACCCGATTCAAAGTGTCAAATTAAAAGCATCTATTTTACGAGTGAAAATAGAAGAAATCATAGTTAAATAGTGTTTAAGTAAAGTTTTTAAGGTGAATAAGTGCCTACCTACTTAAGCGATAACGATGGCAACAATGTTTTTGTTTAAATCTTTATTAGAAGAAGGTCATGCTTTGGATAAACTAGAAAAGCGTCGACAATCTACCAAAATTCCAAGTTTATCTTTAATAACCCGAGATGACGACTATGTGAGCGTGTTTAAATTGTGATTATGCCAGGGTTTCTTTCCATAAACTCTACCAGAGTTTCAACCTGAGCCGACGATGGTTGAGAGGAACGTGTCTCATTTGGAAATAAACATTTTTGTTGGATTAGAAAACAAAATAAAACATTTCTTTAATTAAGTACCTACTTAATTAAATTATTTTTGAACTTTACAACCAGAAATATAAACTTACTTCATGATTATTTCACAATTATTATCGGCACTGAACGATCAAAAACCAACAAAACGTAAACAAAACAATACAACGCGCTCATAATATACCTACCACTCATAATTAACATCAATCATCAACACCACAGACTACATAGAGATACTTGATCAACACAATAAAATATGAAAATATTGTCCACAGATTACCTACTAATGATATTGTCTGTCAGTCATTTTTTTTTTTCGTAAGGTAATCATAGATTATATTCACGTCACGAATTTAGAGTTTTCTGTTTTTTTTTTACTTATTAGCTGCCTCAAATTCCTTAAAATAAGATCATAATAATTTAAACATCATAGTAGCTAAAATTCTGTGTCAAAAACTGGTAAAATAAAAAACCGATAAATCTCGACTTACATTTTGTTGAGTGTGGTAGTCACTAGTAGCTGTATTGGTCGCTTTAGAGCTCACTTCACTTCGCAAGTGCCTAGGTGATGCTTACAGAATGCAAAATCAAGGTCATTTTGAACCTTATGCGAAGTGAGAGCGAATAGCGACGTGAAATGCGAGTTGTTGTTTGAATTTTACAGAATCGACATGCAGAGCAGTGTCGGTTATGGTCAACTCACCAATACCTCGACTCGAGTACGATGCCTGACGAGGCCAATTCGTTCTCTCACTGAGATGTGATCCTCATTGTGAAGTTTATTATGTTATTTATTTTACAGCTAGACACCGGCACGGTTCTTGAGTGCTCGGCGGAAGAGTGGGGATCGCTTTGCGCATCGTACACCTTATGACAAATTAAACGTCGTCGTGAGTACGTGCAGCAAGAGTAAAAGAACAAATCCCGAGTGACGGCTACGACGCGATGCGCCACGGGCCAATCACTGCACTTTCCCCGCCCCCGCGCCTCCGCGCCTCACTTCATACCACCAAAGGGACCCAATAACTCACTTTTGCGCAGGTGAAGGTCAGCGCTCAAGAATCGTGCCGATGATTGTATCACTGTCTTACAAAGTGTGCTAAGCGCTAAGTCCTGGTGAGAGCTGACCCTTAATATAGGGAAGTGCTTAAATCCTAAAGGTTTGTCAGGTAAATAATGTGTGACGAAATATAAGGCGTTCAAATGTCGAAATTAAAAAGATGATTACGACCATACTTTTATTATAAAAATATTTTCACAGCTGAAACTTATTACATAAACAGATTTATAACCAGATACATAAGTAAGTAGTTTAATAATCCATACAGGACAGCGTACAGACGCCAGCATATCATGCTAAAACAATCTGTCAAAGTTCTTCAGTAAATTTTCAACTTTATCTAAAAAGTTATAACTGTTATAAGGTTCATATTTGATTGGGAAAATTTGACAGTTTCGAAAAACCTGATGTGCTGTCGAGTGTACTTCGATTAAAACTGTAGCTCAATAGAGTCAAACTGATAACTAAGATTATTTTTTTAAGTGGCGTTGGTGCCCATTTAGTTTATTAAAAACATTTTTTTTTTAAGACAAATTAATGCTTTTCAAGAGTGTTACTAGTTCTGTCAAATTAGACCAAAAAATAGGAGTAAAGTTACAATAATTCGCACCCAGCTAAAAATTGGTAGGATTGTACAAATGAAAAAGTCCTCATCGATCTGAAACCTGGAAAACATTTACTCAGGGTCAAAAGTCACAAAAACGGTTTATGATAAAACGGTAAGTTTCATCTTAAAATTAGCGCCATTATTATTAATTTTATCTGATCTACAATTTTCGTCTGGGCTAATTTTATGATAAAACTTACCGTTTTGCTGAAAATCGCGAAAAACCCGTTTTTGTAACCTTTGACCCCGAGTAATATTTTTCCAGGTGTCGAATCGATGAGGACTTTTTAGAATTCATTTATGATGGTGTTTTGAACATTCCCACCAATTTTCAGCTGGGTGCGAAAATTTTTAGGTACCTAAATTTTTGTGTCAAAATTGACCGGACTATACAAACTTTTTATAAAAATACTCTTACACTTAGTAGAAGTGATGGCAGATGTATCTGCCTAGTGAGACAAGAGACAAATATGGTATGAGTTTATAGGGACTATGCATGTATTTATTTTTATTTGTTGAATACAAACTGAGCCGTCGTAAACAATACTGAAATATTTTTTAAATATTATCATCAGCGACTAAGTTAATAATTAGAAAGACAAGTCCATCATAGACTTTGACGTAAAGCCTAGTTCGCTCATTAATCATATTTGTTTCAATTTGTTCTCTATTAACTGTTACATTTTTTTTTATTACGAGTTAAATAATTTTTTTTTTTCATGCATACTCCCTATTCTCGGGCCATTTACAAAATTATGGCACAAAAATAAAGTCAATGGTAGTAGATAATTTACAGTTTAAAACGTTTTGTTTAATTTTGCATTTACATAAAATAGTTTTCTAACTACCTCTTACATAACAGTCAACATAGTTTTTTTTTTCATAAACTTAAAAACAAATAAAAATAATCAACTCGATTGTCACATTCTAGCAACCTGTTAGCCGAAATAAAAAAGGTTTAAACTAAATCTAAATATTTACAGATCGAGAATATAAAACTAAGTGCTTATATTTATGATAAGGTGGACTGCAATGCAGAAATGATCAAAGTATAAGAAAAAGTTGAAACATTTGATGTCCACGTTTTAGTACCTTAAATTAAAACTATGCGGCAGAACATGTTTTCTACAATCTATTACAGGGACTGCCTTCTTTCAGCGTCAATTATGTAGTTGCCCCAACGTTCGGTGGTGGGCTAATCAAAATTTGAAAATACTAAATATTATAAAGCTAAAGAGTTTGTTTGTTTGAACGCGCTAATCTCGGAACCTACCAGTCGGATTTGGAAAATTCTTTTATATTATGATAACCACATTCTTGTGGAAGTCTATGTACTAAACGTTAACGGAAAAAACGGGTCATGTGCGTACGCGACGCTGCGAAATAAAACTAGTATCTATGAATAATTGTTGAAGTTTTGCACTTCATTCAGCATCATTAAATATTTCTTCTGGATAAATATAAATGCTTTTAAAGTCAATAATATTGAATGTAGCTTTAATAAATGAATTAGTTTAACTTATTAAATTCAGGTCAGTTTCTTTAATGAGTTAGCAAAAATTTCCTAATAACCGCTTTCAAATAAGTAAGCAAAAATTTTATTAATATTCTAGTTTCCACAAACATGTCACTATTTTCTTATGAACAACAAGGTACTTATACATAATATTTACACTTTTGCCTAAACTAAGGAAGAAATAACAAAAGAATTTACGAAACCTAATAATTACTGGCACTTTTGAAGAGTCCGTCAACGAATTTTAACATAATACCTACATGCCATGCCCTAGAGACCATTTGTATAAATACAAATTAATAATAGATTGTACAACATTGTACTCATTTTTACCCGACTGCGAAAGAAGGAGGGTTTTATGAACAAGTTTTACTATGGGACCCTTTAAGATGTATTGAGTTTATTCTGTTACGCGTTATGGCAAGTGTAACAATATGAAAAAGATCCTGACCACCGTAAATAAAACATTTACTTCTCGCTGAACAGGGAGGAGTTTTTAGTAGCCAGAATGCCAGATGACATATTTTTTACGAGATTTTACAGAAAACCTAACGCAGCAACACCGACTTTTAAAATGAATCCTAGTACGATCAAACTAATAGCCCAATCAAATAAGAAACGCTCTTAGACCAGTCTAAGTATACGTAGAAGACAAATAATAGAAATATTTCCGTCGTTATTTCTCTTAAAAAATGGAACTCAAAACATAAGTTAGCTCATCCGCAAAGGAACTACAAATTCCTAAGCTCGCTACAAACGCAGAATAAACTTAAAAAATGAAGTTCTTTGGGCAAAATATCGCCTTAGAGAACGATGCAGATATGGTACAGCCAAACAAATTATTTGACATCAAAACAAAATAAGCATCCAATATACTTTTTGTACTTTCCCTTTTAAGAATTTTGAAGCTTACTTCTTTAAAAATAGGAAGCATTTTTGCATGTCCGTCTCGATCTATGCCTTATAGGGTTCATCCTCTGCCTAGCCTTTTCCCAACTATATTGGGGTCATCATCAGCTCGCAGTCAAACTGGGTTCCTCTGAATACCATTATTTTACCTTGAGTAGCTGCCTACCAGACCTCCATAACCCGTTAACACGGTACTTCTTGGCAAGGCTGGTGTCAGATTTTCTGGCTTCTGACTTCTGACAGGGTTATGAGTCTTTACTATGTTTTACTAGGGTCATTGACATCAGAAAAATATTGTTACATTATATGAGTTCAGGTACTAAAATTAGATTCGTATCTTGTCCTTATCATTAAATAGACTCTTTTAATATACAGCACCTAACATTGTCTTGCACAACTTTTACGTTTGTTAATCAAGATTCGAGCACAAGTAACTGCTCAAGATGCCATCATCAGACTAGATTATTTCATTTTGAGGCAACAATAAAAAGTTATTCGACTTAAAACAATAAAACTATGTTATACAGGTAAAATTATCTGTTGGTAAGAAGAGGAAACTATAATATCGCTGAGTATCAAGCGTATTTTCTAAGCTTAATATTATAAAGCTTAAGAGTTTGTTTGTTTGGTTGAACGCGCTAATCTTAGGAGCTACTGGTTCGAATTGAAAAAAATCTTTTAGTATAGAAAAGCCCACTTATCAAAGAAGGTTATAGGCTATATAACCTCATGCTAGGACCAATAAGAAAGGAGTATTAATGAAAAATGTGACGCTGAAGAATTTGCGCGGGTCAGCTGGTCCAAAATAAGCGTGGTCTCTGTAGTAGGCCAATCAATCGAAGCGGTGGAAAAAAGCTACGCACACAGGGTTCCTGACCATATAACACACAACCGCCACATCACAGGCTTAACTTTTTAATCTCGAGTCAGTTGCATTTTTCACAGAATACGTTCTTGGCATGAATACAGATAGGTGAGGACTTCAACATATGTCTCTTTTACCTGACCAATTATTATTTAAGCACTATGGAAGACTTACAGCCTTCCAGCTAAAAAAAAAAACAGATCAAGATCTGTAAATAAGACTGTCAGCCAATAACAAATCTCCATTTATAAAATAAGATACAATTTCAATGGACATTCACACCATGTTACCGAGTAACTAATACATTTACTTTATATTGCTCGCACTGCATAACAATTATTATATCAAAGTTACAATGTATAAAAAAACTACGGCTCAAGTAGTTCTGACACAAGTTTTGGCTGTTTATTTATTGTCCTGATAAGAAAGTACTGTTAGTGCCCGTTCACACTATGAGGGACCGTCTTTAAACACACATAGAGTGAAGGCAGACAAGTGTAAAATGAGTCTTCGGAATTCGGTATCATACTACAGTACAACCCATTTTGCGTCACCGTGAGGATAAAAAAGACTTTATTATGAAACCGAATACAGCGTAAAATCCGCCGACTCATTTTACGCGACTCACAACTCAAAAAACTACGCTCGTCTGACTTCACCCTATGATGGACCGTCATCGTCATAAATAAGACTGTCACTGGCATATCTGTCTCTTTAGATTTATACGGACCAGGTTTACAAACGTTCCGTCAAAGTGGAACAGGTACTAAAGATCATATATTCAACAGAATGCTGAAGTCCGAAGAGTTCTTGCAAAAATGATGGATATTTTGAAACTAAGCATCACATGTGTACATGTAGACCAGCTGCTCAAAATCAAAACCTTACTTACATTGTATTGAACCGGTAGTATGTAAGCCCTAATTTTTATAATACTAGTCAACTATGTCCCAGATTCTGTATTGAGTATTTGGAGTTAACAACTTGTCAACTACAAATATAGTTTGGCAAGTTCTCATGCTAGAGTAGCACAAGGTCTTAACGTCGAATTCTCTGTTCAGAAACAGGGAGTAAGTTAAAAATACCTATAGGTAAAGCTAAAACTCCGACGGTTACAACATTGTAGGTTGTTTCTATGTTAACCTAAAAGTAACTTACTTAACAAAGTAAAGAGCTTCAGTACTTCGGCCCCGGCGGTCTGGTCATGTAGTTCTGAAAGGAATGGTAAAGAGTATTAGTAAAGGGCATATAACCATAAAAGTTCTGGCATAGCCCCCTCGCCACCATTTTGATTATTTTTCAAAGTCGCATGATTGCCACATAGCGAATTTACCTTCAAATATCTCGGCAACGTGACACTTTAGAAAAGATATCAAAATAACGGTGGGGTGCTATGCCAGCTCCCATTGAAAAATTTGAACTCCTTTGTCCATTTGGAACTTGAGAATTCAAAGTCACATATAAGGACTACCCAGACGTATTCGCGTTTTGCTGAACGATTTTGATCACACTTATACAGTACTGCTTCTATCAGCCTCGTACAGAACCGTAAGAATGAGGAGGCGGCAGCGGCAGAACAGCGCTGAACTGTATCTATAGCACTCACATGATAATAACACATTTGTCCTCATTTTATATTGTTTGCCGCGAAAGCTGAATAGATGCGTACGCGTCTCCATACAAAATCGTTGTTTTCTATGGGCATAAACGGAATAGAGCAGAATAAGTGTGAGTAGGCCCTTACAAGGAGCAATCTTTGATAGGATGCATGAATTCAAAGGACAATGAAATTGCTAAATGTAAAAAATCTTTTTCTATGCTATCTAGTGTTGTGTCGAATGCATTTTTACTTTATTTTATTCTGTGTCCTGGAAAATAGCTTTTTCCGCTATATTACAAAATGCAGTAATATCTACTGTTCCAATCCAAAAAATATACAAGTGACGTGTTATTTAGAGTTTTAATGCTCGATTTTGAAGGCATAATAGTGGATTATCTTAATGGCGACAGAACCCTTCATGCGTGTATCCAATTCGCACTTGGCCGATACTTTTTATATCTTTCAAGTTCATAAGCGAATGGTTCGTTTTGAGTCTTCGATCGTTGGGTTTCCTTAGGGTGTTGCCACACCAATCTATCGATCATCTGGCGGTGATAGAATGGCGTCCGCCGATTCGATTGAAGTGGTAACACCATATATCACAAAAAGAAATAACAATTCTAAATCTATCCTGCAGGACTTATAAAATCAGGTATACATACAGTAGGGCTCTTGAACGTCACCAGGCGTTGATTAAAGGGTGGCCTCGGAGGCGGCCTCATATGAGTCCGCATCGGGGGCCTCATGACTCCACGCATGTGGGTGCCACGGGTCCCCCGCGTAGGGGTCCCACGTATTGACCCGTGCATTGTGCCCCGGTTGACCATCGGAGGCGGTTGTAAATGGGGGAATATAGAGCGATTCCTCCACATTCTAATATTCACTGTGTCGTCGCTGGACTCTGAGCTGGTCTTGCTGTTATGAGGTCTCAATGAAGCAGGGCTCACGTAGGCGTTCGAGTGGGCGGGGCTGTCGTGAGCGCGCAACTCTCCGGGACTTGTTGCAGTCCGGTTGAAGATGATTGGCGGATTCATGCCTATAGTCCTAGTAATTATTGGCTTCGACGGCTCATCGGTCGTTTTTTTCTGTCGAAAATAATTACATCAATTAAAAACCAAAATAAATTTTCACCGGCATTTGATGTTTGATAATGTTATTAATTTAGTAGAAAATGAAATTTGGCGAAAGCCTCGTCTAGGGTAACAAACCTTTTTTGGACTCTTGGCTTGGAATTTCCGAAATAATTATTGTTCTTATAAGCAATTACTTGGTCCATTATGAAAATCAGCTAGAATTCAGTGGTTTACCACCAGTATAAATCGCTATGGCCACCAATTATAAACGTATCTACCTATAATCAAAATAGTATGAAGTTATTTTTCATATAATACTAAACTACTGATTACAACGAAATACTGATTCAATAAAAATGTAAATGATGAAGGGCTACGAGCAGTGATGGTAGAATGAATATTTTGCTATCACTGCCCCTAGCTTTAGGTACTCTGTCTGCCTTGACTTCCCCCCACAATGTCGGGGTCGGATTCCAATGTAACTGGATTCAACTGAGTTACAGTACTTTACACAGAGCGACAGTCTAGCTGATCTCCACGACCAGTGGCGTAGCTAGTCGCAAAAGGGGCCCAGTATCGAAACAATTTTGGGGGGGCCGGATTTTAGAGAACTTGTTTTTTTTTAACAAAATGGGCTCTATTAGCTAACTAGGACTGTCTGGGCAGGCCACGGAGCAGACGGCGGGACTAAATGTATATATGTATTCCGGAGGCCCCGTATTTTTGATACGGTAGCTACGCCGCTGTCCACGACCCAATAACTGGGTATAAATCATCAAATGACACCTCCCGATCTGGGCGGAGCAAAGTGAGTGTCACTCTTACTGACTAAAATCTACCCATGTTCCCTTATTGCCCTTTGTGTTCCAGGGCCGCGGTGACTCTTTCGAATAAATTCCGCAACCCTGATATATTGCCCCTAACTTTAGTAAATTATGAAAAATCAACTCACGGTATTGTCTCTGTTGGTGGTGTCGGGCGAGGCGGCTGGCGGCTGCGGCTGAGACTGCGGCTGCGGCTCGGACGGCTCGTCCAGCGACGTCGCTAGCAGTGACGACAGCGCGCACTGGCTCTTCAGCAGTGAGTACTCCTCCAGCACCGCCTTGTTCGCACAGATCTGCTTCTCGAAGTGACCGATCATCGAGTTCTTGAACACGTCCGCCTTCGTGAGCCGCATCATCTGTATCAGCGCCCGCGCCACCGACTCTTCGAACGGCAATATACAAACGCGCTCCAGAATATGCTCCACCACATCTTTGTTAAACGTCCGGTCGTTATCCACCATGAAATACGTCAGAGTTAAAAACACTAGTTTGAAACGCGAAAAGTTCTGCGTGATCGACATTGTTGCCATGAATACGTCGCACAGCAGCGTCCTGCTCGCCTGATCCGCGTGGATCGTCAGCTTCAACAAATCTTCACAAATACTCAAGTCGACAGAGTTCAAGTGTAACAATGTTACTTCTATTGTGTACACTCTTAGGCGCGTGTCTTCTTCGGACTCATTCCTGGCCCTCACGATGAAGTCGTAAGCCATCTCGACGAGGATCCTCGTGAGGCCCCGCTTGGCGCACTCGTCCACGAAACACATCCCGTACCGCCGCCTCAGCTCCGTCCACTTCCTCAACAACAAGTACTCTTGAATTAACATTCTCTCGTCCAACTGATTAAGTTTCTCTTTGATTTGTGGGACGGTCGGTATCAAGTGCATGAACCGACACTGTCCAGAAAAATAATTCCGGCAACAGTTCATGAGGTTGTAGAAACATAAGTTGCCGAACACGACGCTTCTGGCTTTAGGTAACCCTTCAAAGTACGAGTCCATGAGACGCGGTTTCTTGATCATATCCGGCGCATCGACCAACCTCGTGTCCAAGAATATGTCTTCGGTAAAGTCTTGGAAGCTTTCAGTGTCGTCTGTGCTATTGCTTTGCTTGTAAATTGAAGTTGAATCAGCATTTTGTTTTTCGCAAATGGTGATAACTTTGGACGCTGCAATTTGAGCGTCTTCTCTAATTTTCGTTGGACAGTAGGATAGTTTTTCTGTGTTTGATTGGTGGACTTCCTTGACTGGTTTAGGAATGTATTCCTCGATCGGGGGCGGTCTGGAGAGAACGGCTGAAGAAATTGATATTCTGGCGGATTCAAAGCCGCTGATGCTTTCAGCGTACAGAGAGAGGGTATCGTCATCATCGTGGTGGTCGCAGTAGGGGGTGTCCGAGGTTCCGGCCGCCATCTCGTCGTCTGAGGTTGCGTCTTTGCTAGCTTTAGTGCTCGCATTTGAAACATTACCCTCAGAATTACTTGATAGTTGTCTACTAGGTATTTTTCTTGGTATTACAAACTCCTTTTCAAGTTCTTTATTATTGTTTTCAATTGGATTATTTTCTTTAGCCGGAATATTTTCTTTAGCTGGAATCTTTTCTTTAGCCGGAATCTTTTCTTTAGCCGGAATCTTTTCTTTAGCTGGAATCTTTTCTTTAGCCGGAATCTTTTCTTTAGCCGGAATCTTTTCTTTAGCCGGAATCTTTTCTTTAGCCGGAATCTTTCCTTTAGCCGGAATCTTTTCTTTAGCCGGAATCTTTTCTTTAGCCGGAATCTTTTCTTTAGTCGGAATCTTTTCTTTAGCCGGAATCTTTTCTTTAGCCGGAATCTTTTTTTTAGCCGGAATCTTTTCTTTGGCCGGGGTGTTCACTTTGACAGGAGTATTTACTTCGACCGGAGCCATTTTTTCAACTGGTGCAGATTCTTCTTCCATGGCCATGTCGACGCTGCCATCGGTATCGCAATCTTGTCTGCGCTCAGGCATACAAGCCTCATCGATATCATCTTTTTCCTGAGGGTTGAACAGGTTTTTGAGACGACGACAATGCGTTATAACTCCAAATTCATTATCCAAGATATCGAACATTTTGTCTCTAAACTTAACGAAGTTCTCACCGACATCTTCGTTATCTGAGCTCATCCACTGTATAATTTCTAAGTCTATCTTTTCCATTGTTTGGCTTAATTTGTTAGCTGCTTTATCGTATTCAGAACAACTTTCTTTTGCATAGTTAGAAGTGCTTTCCTTTTGACATGTATTCGTTAAGTGACTGCTAGAAGAGGCGCTCAAATGTAGCGAGTGTGCACCTAATGAGTCGTTACACTGTTCGGAAAACTTTCTTTCTCGGCTGTGGGAGCTATGAGAATCATACGAGTCCGATAGATCTTCGTCCGTCTCCTGTACTAGAGCAGACGCAGCTTCTAGAGCTTCATTCTGACGTTTCTTAACTTCACTATCTATATTAGCAAGTTTAAGTACTGGCAACTTCTTGTTAATACGGACAAAGTCATTGGAACAGACGGAACCAACGCAAGTGTTATTGCTCGAACTGGATATGTCTCTCGTCCAGGACTTATTAGAGTTGCTATCGAGGGAGTTTATACGAGATTCTACTAACCCTGGTGGGTTTGGTTTTACTTCAGCATCCGCTACTTGCTTTTTCAATAGGTCAACTACTGAAGGTGTCTGTATATGAGGCTGTGCATTTTGTTGCTTACCTTTTACTCCTCTCTTCCTTCCAGGTCCAGGTTGCTTGATTACTGGTGGTTTCCTGGCTGTAGGTTGCAGGCGCTTTACTGTAGGTTTAGTTTTTTTTGGCTGTACCACTTTAGGTTCTGGCTGTACCACTATTGGTGGCGGTTGTACAACTTCGGGTTGAGATTCCACGTCGTCCGATTTGAGTTCTACTGGTAAATCGCCAGCTCGGACATTGTCTTCCAATTTTATTTTAGTGCCAAGCGTTTCAGTAATGGTTATATCGTTTTTAGGGATCTTTGCATCATTCTTTTCTTTTGATTCTGCTAACCTTTTTCTGGTAACTAAAATGAGAATAACCTATGAACAGGATGTATTTTTCAAGTGGGTGTGGACGTTCATTTCAGAAACTATTAGGCATAGCGAGAAATACTTGAATGAGTCTCGAGCCTTGGGGGGATTCTTTCTAAGCCAGAAGTCCGCAGTTTCGGCCTTAGTTGCGGGCCTTTTTCTCCGTATCACTTAATCACTAAGAGTGAATGACAAAACAATTTGAAAATTACTGTGAAATCGTGTTGTCATTCAGTCTTAGTTCAGGTTTGGGACTACTCGTAAGTCCAGGTGATACGGAATAGAAATCGCCAGCAACTAAGGCCGAAACTACGGGCTTCGGGATTAGAGAACTTCTAGTTTCGATGAACTATCCTACTGAAAGGAGTTGGTCTAAGTGTCTAAACACACTATGCCGAAGATTCGCGACCGATGTTCGGCATGATTACGCCTGCAATGCTATTTGAATTACTGACGGCACATTATGCCGAAATTACGTTACGTTATAACAGCCGAACTTCGGTCGTACGTTAAGTTCGGTTCGCTTGCCGACGAAGATCCGGATTGGGGAGCATTGGGAGACAGGCATGTCCGCGCACCGCGTGTCCCCCTGACAGTGTTTATTTCGCCTCCGTCTGAATACGACGCACGTGCTTTGTTGTGTTATTAAACATAGGTATTTAAACCATATTTGATTCAGAAAAAATAAGTCTCACAGTTGAGTTGCGACCGTGTTTATGGATCAATCATCTGTCTATCTCAATGAGCGTCTGTCTGTCCGGCTATTTAGATAACACGACAGGACGCCATGACAGCGCTTGAGACACTAAATACCCACAAAGTTGCGCAACTGAATTTCCATCGCGTAACTTCGGCACTTACGGTGTGTCATATTATCAGCCGAATACGTTGGAACGTAAAATCAGTTGCGGAAGTGCCGTCGCGTAATTTCGGCATAATGTGTTTAGACACTATCTTGAAGATATTTTTTGAAATGACAACTTAAGCTTTAAAATGAAAACTTACGAATTTTCCGTGGAGGTGTCTTTTCATTTGGCAGTTTTGGCTTTTTTCCAGGTGTACCTTTTTTAGGTGGTATAGTATCTGTTGAAGATGGTATAGTATCTGTTGAAGGGCCTGCTGTAAAAATAAATAATTAACTCAAGCAATGACGTTCAGAACTTCCAGAAATTCAAGTTTATGTACGTGTTAATATTTTTATTTCAAAAATAAAATCCGTGTAACTTAAACAATAACGATTAATAAATCAATTAATTGTTTAATATGCGTTTGTGTAAAAAGTCACATGAAGATTGTTTACCTCTATTTAACTAATTAAACCTTTATAGTAAGTATAAAAGATTTTTATTCCTTAATTTTTTGTTATGAGTAATTAAAAAAATCATTTGTATAGGTAAATAAAATATAGCAAACCTGCAGCTTTACTTTCCGTAATTATTCGGTTTAGAAAAAAATCGGACACGACCTTTTCACCTCTTTTTTTTCTCCCCCTCCTAAGTCCAGCTTTTGGAGCATTTATAATGACTAAATTGTCTTCTTGAAAAGCAGGGGGCTCTTCTTTAACCAGCTGCTGTCTAGCAACTGCAACAAGTGAACAGGAATAATATTGGCAGCTAATGTAAAGCTTGCGGGTGTGTTTGTGTGTGTAGTATGTGTGTGTGTGTGTGGGCTAGTGTTTGTTATGTGTTGGTTGGTGTGTGTGTGTCATCATAGTTATAAAATATCTACTAAAGCAACTTAAAAAATTCCTGTTGAATAAGTGTCTTCATTAGGTAGAAACTTTAGAAGATATTCAACAAAAATAAATACCAAATAGTAATCTTTAGGTATAGAACTATTTTCTGCACTTTTTTTCAAAATTTTAGGTTTAGTAGTTTTGGAGATTAGGGAATGGTTATTTTTGTTCAAATTTCTTGAATAACTTCAAAACTATTTATTTTAAAGTTATGAATAAATGTAAATTAAACCCCTTACAGGTCGAGTCCTTTCATTTGATATATCACACAGTACATTACTATGAAACTTTCTTTTTTTAATTTTCTACTTTGACCTCCAAGATTGGCGTTAAGTATAGATTCATCGAGGAATGTAGGGGAGTGCTAAGAGTGGCTTTTCCGAAATTCCTATGGAAGCTTAAAAAAGCCATATGCGATGCGCGTACGACGTCGAGGACCAAATCTAGTTCAGCATAAATACAAGATAGGTGTCTGGTTTATTGAAGCTGTATTATGTGATTTATTTTCGTTTCCTTACGTAATTTAATTTCCTTTTTTTACCCGACTGCGCCAGGAGGAGGGTTATGATTTTGACGCCCTGTAGCCTTAACGGCTCGATGGATTTTAGCTTGAGAGGTGACATTAGATTCTTCTTGATTGAAAAAATTATAATGATCGTTTTTTGCGCCGTAGTAAGCTTTAATATTTTTTTTTCTTCAAAGCATACCTATCGAGTGGGTTATGAAGATAACCCAATCACTCAATCAATTCAAAACAAACAACCAAACTCATTTTCAGTTTTTGTTAATTATTTGTTTGTTGTACACCTACCACAGTGTAGTCTTTTTAACCCAAATATTGCCTGGTAGAGAACGCCTTGTTGCATTAAGCCCGCCCATGTACCACTATTGTGCATAAAGTTTAAATAAATAAAGGCTCGAGGAGACGATTCCAAAAATGTGACTCACTAAAATGTAAGAAATAAAAAATTGGCTTTGTCAAAACACCCGACCGCTAAAAACTACTAATAATCTTTAGGTATAGAACTATTATCTGGTTTTTTTTTTTCAAAATTTTAGGCTGAGTAGTTTAGGAGCAAGGTGATGGTTATTTTGGGTTTAATTTCTTGAATAACTTCTAAACGATTTTAAACCGCTAAAAACTACTACAAAAACTTCCAAACAAGTCGGTTTTCAAGCAGTCCGATTCAGTTCAATCACAGATCTAATACTATCAACTGCATTCCAAAATAATGCATTTGTTTCGCTAATTCACTATTGATTTTAGAGTTCCGATTTGCTAGTACTTTTGTAACTGATAACTGATTCATTCTTAGAAGTGTTAAGGTGCACGTACTACACGTGCATGAATCAAATTCCAGGAACTCGTTTATCAAAAGCCGGGCGGCGTTAAGAAACTTGACCTCTCTCTACATTCAGGTGGCGGCTGGCGCCTAGTGTAGCAGAATTTGTCGAAAAAGCCACCGCGGCCCTCCAACGCAAAGGTCATTAAGAGGAACACGGATGGGTTTTAGTCAGTTAAGAGTAACACTCCCTTCCGCTCCGCCTAGAGCGGAAGAAGTAAATTGAAAATATTCCACCGTCATAAAAGAGGGCCTACTGAATACCTAGTTTTATTCAAAAGACAAATCAGCTTAGTTGCTGAGGACATAAAGTCGTTATTTATTCAAATTACTCAAAATCAGGTACCTGCGAGTTGGAGGGGGTTCGTCACACCTTCGGACTAGTTCGGACTATCAGTCAAGTAAGGACTACCCTTACAAATAGATGTTAAATTGCAAATTTGTATTTAGAAAATCCATGTGAGAAAAAATAATGACATAAATTTTGCTAGACACTGTTAGCAATTAATTGAAAAATAAAATGGGTTTAGGCTAAAAACCTTAAGAGTACAAAAGTAAGATTCTTCATCTAAGCCAAGTTTAGCTTAATGTGTTAGATAGTCCAATATATCATCCCCTTCAGGCTTTACAGCCATCTCCCAAACACCCTTACTGAGTGAATGACAGACAACACCCACAGCCTACAGGTCGTAAAAGCTGACATTTGGCATGAAGTTTCCTTGGGGATTGTAGGGGAGCACTAAAAGAGCACTTCCCGAAATTCCTACATGACCGGGAAAAAACGGGATATGCGCGCACGAATGATTATGATTATGATATGATATGATTACGAATCCACAGGTAACAGCTAGTGCTGTACATAACAAGAGCGAAATTTTACTTAAATTTTGTATACCTGAATTTGCTAGTTCTACTTTCGTTTTATTGTCCAAATGCTTTGTATACAGCGGGGGACGACGGCCTTTGACAATCGGGGTATGTACTCCCACTTGCTCTGTAAGAAAGATTGTTTGTTTGAATTATTTTTTGCGCATCAGTATCATAATCTTAGGTGATACCCAATGTGTGTTGAATTTCTTCATAAATCAGTTACAAAAATTAATATAAACAAGTTTCAAGTTCAACTAAGCTCTGTACACGTATGCCCTCTATTGTTCCATTCATTCATCCTGCTCGTGTGATAGGAGCTAGACGCATTACTTTCAAATAAAAATAAAACGATTAATAAACGTTATAAAGTTTAAGCGAATATTCCAAATTGTGGTGTTTTAATTATTCTCACAAAATAATAAATTAATAGGTTAAGGGACCAGAGTGCGCGAGTGAAAATCCGCTGTGTTGAACAATAACTAAAGAAAAATGGACCATTCCAAGATTAAACGAAATATCAAGCCGTTCAACGGTGAGAAGTATAGTGTATGGAAGTTTCGTATTCGTGCGTTGCTTAACGAATTAGATGTGATAAAAGTTATCGATGACGACTCATTACCTCACAACGAAACGTGGGAAAATAATAATAGTACAGCTAAAAATGTAATCATCGAATATCTTTCGGATTCTTATCTCGGTTTCGCTAAGGAGGGTGAATCGGCAAAAGACATTTTGAAGAATTTAGATACGTTGTACGAACGTAAGAGCATTGCGACTCAATTGGCTTTAAGAAAAAAGTTGTTGTCGTTAAAATTAAAAAGTGAAGTGTCGCTCATAAAACACTTTACAACGTTCGATGACCTAATCACAGAGCTACTTGCCGCTGGTGCGAAGTTAGAAGAAACCGATAAAGTTGCTCATTTATTGCTAAGTCTACCCTCAACTTACGACGGAGTGATAACAGCGATCGAGACGTTATCGGAAGATAATATGACGTTAGCTTTCGTTAAAACACGGCTATTGGATCATGAAGTGAAGCTGAAAAACGAGTCAGGCGATATGAGCGCAAAAGTGTTGCAAATTGAAATGAAAAGTGACAAGTCGACGAAAAGAAAATTTAATAATAAACAGTCAAATAAATATATAAAACGAAAGAATGAGAACTCTCAATTCATGAAATGTCATCATTGTGGCCGTAGAGGACATAAACGAAATGATTGTTTCTATTTCAAACGAATGAATCAACAAAAGGGCAATAATATAAACAATACCCGGCCAAGAACAGTACACTCAGTCGAGATAAGCCAGAATAAACAATCAGCTTCGAATGAGTTCTCAGGATTTGCTTTTATGACTGGAGAATATGAAACGCAAGACTATAACAAAGTAACCTTTAACAAAGTTACCTTTCTTCTGGATTCCGGCGCCTCGCATCACATTATCAACAGAGAAGACTTGTTTACTAACTTTGTTGTTTTAGATACACCACTGAAAATTTCAGTTGCTAAAAATGGTGAATTTATTTCAGCTACGAAAAGAGGTACACTGCAGGTTACCAGCAACATGGGTATCCAGGGCTGTTTGGACGGTGTTCTGTACTGCCCTGAGGTTCCATACAATTTGCTGTCGGTTTCCAAAATGCAGCGAGCTGGATACACTATCATCTTCAGTACTGATGGTGCCCAAATATGCAAAAATGGTAAAACAGTGATGAAAGGTATGGCCTTTAACAATTTATTTGCTGTAGATTTTGTGGCGTCTGTAAGCGAGAGTCGTCCTGTTTCCCAAACATGCACTAGTGACAAAACAAATTACAAATTATGGCATCAGCGCCTTGGTCACATGAGTAAAAACAAATTCATCGAAATAAAACGACTTGAGTTGTTTAAGGACATAAGCGAGTTAAGCGCTGTAGTGCCGGATGATGAATTATGTGAAGCTTGCATTAATGGGAAGCAGAGCCGACTGCCGTTTAATCACGCCAAGGACAGAAGTCACGTAAATCGACCTCTATTTGCTGTCAGTTCTGATGTCTGTGGTCCTATCACTCCTACGACACTTGATAATAAAAATTATTTCGTGTTGTTTGTTGATCAGTATACTCATTATTGTGTTACATACTTAATAACATACAAATCTGACGTATATGCTGCGTTCAAAGACTTTGTTGCAAAAAGTGAAGCTAAATTTAATTTAAAAGTAACTAACTTGTATTGCGATAACGGTGGTGAATACTTATCTGCCGAAATGAAGAGGTTCTGTGCTGAAAAGGGTATTTCATACCATTTAACAGTTCCTAGAACTCCACAGCAAAATGGTGTTTCAGAACGGATGGTAAGAACCATTACTGAGAAAGCTCGTTCTATCTTAAGTGATGCTCAATTAGATAAAGTTTTTTGGGGTCAGGCAGTTTTGACTGCAGTTTATTTGATAAATATAACACCGACTAAAGCCCTCACACTTTTAAAAACACCATATGAGATGTGGCACGATAAAAAACCGGAAGTAAAATTTTTAAAGGTTTTTGGATCGACAGTTTATGTGCATAACAAAACGACTAAAGCTAAATTTGATGATAAATCATGGAAAGGTATTTTGGTGGGGTATGAACCAAACGGTTATAAAGTTTGGAACCCAAACTGCGAAAAGTTCGTAGTGGTTAGAGATGTTATCGTGGACGAAATTAACTTTTTGAGGTCCAGGCCTTCTTGGAAGCCTGAAGAGAATATTGGAAATTCTCATGACAAAACTGATAATGATATTGTGTCAAAATCAGTGTCAAGTAAGTCCCGAGATTATCTCGAAACGGAACCAGATGGTTCAAAATCTAGTGAGACAGGTGAAAGTCTTACAAAAATTTGCAAATTGAACCATGATACGCTAAGCGAAGTACGTTTTGATAACTCAAAGAATTATAGTACTAATGATGAAAATGTAAACAAAAATACTGAACTTAGGAGGAGTGATAGAATTAAAGACAAACCCCCTGTTTCATATAATGAAATTAATGACCAAGACTATTTGATATGTGCTCAAACTGTTTTATACAGTTTACCAAAATCATTTGCAGAAATTAAGTATAGAAATGATAGAAGTAAATGGGAAAGCGCAATTAAAGAGGAACTTAATTCATTACATAAAAATGAAACGTGGACTTTAGTACCACGACCACCAAACAAAAACATCGTAGATTGTAAATGGATATTTACTGTCAAAAATGATGAATTTGGAAATCCTCAAAGATATAAAGCGCGTTTAGTGGCGCGCGGTTTTAGTCAAGAGTATCTTACAGACTATAATGAAACATTTGCACCTGTCGCCAGAATAGCCAGTTTTAGATTCATTATTAGCCTTGCCAATCAATTTAATTTATTAGTTCATCATTTGGACGTTAAGACCGCCTTCCTAAATGGCGAATTAAAAGAGGAAATCTATTTAAGGGTTCCTGAAGGTGTATCGTGTAAAGAAGGCTATGTTTGTAAATTACAAAAGGCGTTATATGGGCTTAAACAAGCCGCCAGGTGTTGGTTCGAAGTATTCGAACATGCTTTGAAAGAAATAGGGTTTCAGAATTCATCTGTTGACAGATGTATATATATACTAGATAAAGGATATATTTGTAAAAATATATACGTAGTATTATACGTTGATGATCTAGTAGTAGTATGCGCTGACATAAATACTATGACTAATTTGAAAAGGTATTTGATGAGCAAATTCGAAATGACCGATTTAAATGAAATAAGACTGTTTCTAGGCATAAAAATCACTAGAGAAGGTGACCAAGTGTATTTAGACCAAAGTGCATACATCAAAACAGTCTTGACTAAGTTTAATATGCATGAGTGTAAACCTGTGTCTACCCCCTTAGAAAATAAGTTAAACTATGACGCGTTGAATTCCGAGGAGAGATATGACGCACCTTGTCGAAACGTCATAGGATGCCTTATGTATATTATGCTATGTACTAGGCCCGATTTAAGCGTCAGTGTAAACATATTGAGTAGGTACACACACAAAAATAATAAAGAACTATGGCAATGTCTTAAAAGAGTACTAAGGTACTTAAAAGGCACAACTGATCTTAAATTGTGTTACAAAAGGTGTAAATACAATGAGATTTTGTGTGGGTACGTAGACTCAGACTGGGGTGGCAATGATACACATGATAGAAAGAGTACAACTGGGTATTTGTTTAAACTCTTTGACCAGTGCACCATCTCCTGGTGTACACGAAAACAATTGTCAGTCGCGGCTTCCTCAACTGAAGCTGAGTATATGGCATTATTCGAGGCAGTTAGAGAAGCATTGTGGCTAAAGTCTTTAGCGGCCAGTATAAATATACTTATTACTGCACCAATTGTCATTTATGAAGACAATAATGGATGTATAAGCATAGCCAATAACCCGTCAAGTCATAAACGGTCAAAACATATTGATATAAAATATCACTTTTCTCGGGAACAAGTAGAGAAAAATGTAATAAAATTAAATTACATTCCCACAGGTGAACAGCTGGCCGACGCATTGACAAAAGCTCTGCCTGCAACTACATTTCAAATGATGAGATGTAAAATGGGTCTACAATAACAGTGCAGTGTAAATAAGTGAAATGGACTAATTAATTTTAAGAACTTACACGTAATTTATAATAAGTATTAATTTTATTTGAATTGGTCTGGCTGAAGGTTTTACTGGGTTTTCCTCAGCCCTCGAACGAATGTTGGACCAAATTGTAATTCCCCAGCAAGTATTTGGAAGTTAATGTGATTTAGTTAGGTATTCGATTTAAATCTATTTTTGTTTGTATAACTACCGATTAATTTTTGAGGGGGCGTGTTGAATTTCTTCATAAATCAGTTACAAAAATTAATATAAACAAGTTTCAAGTTCAACTAAGCTCTGTACACGTATGCCCTCTATTGTTCCATTCATTCATCCTGCTCGTGTGATAGGAGCTAGACGCATTACTTTCAAATAAAAATAAAACGATTAATAAACGTTATAAAGTTTAAGCGAATATTCCAAATTGTGGTGTTTTAATTATTCTCACAAAATAATAAATTAATAATGTGTTTGATTATGTTTTCCTTCTTCTTCGTCATTGCTGGTCAAAGGCCTCCAGACCCCTTCAGATAATCCTAAGCCGTCTTAAAAAACTAACAGTTACAATATTCTTACATATTTTAAGTCTAAACTACCTTGTGTTAGAAAGGATTAAATTATTTGTTTGTAAGAGGCAACCTGTCGTAATGTATGGATCAGAATGTTGGGCTGTGAAACAGACGGATGAAAATAGATTATATGTGGCAGAGATGAGAATGTTGAGATAGATGTGTGGAATAACGAGAATGGATAAAGTGAGAAATTATTACATAAAAGGTAGTTTAAAAGTGGCGCCAGTGACGGAAAAGTTTATAGGGAATCGCTTGTTTTGGTATGGTTATGTGAAGAGGAGGGAGGAAATGCATTTAACTAAAAGAGTAATGAACATAAACGTGGATGGATGGAGAGGGAACAGAAGGCCAATGAAAAGATGGATGTATTGTGTGAGGAGCGATATGTAAGAAAAGGGAGTGAGTGATAGTTTGACGGCTGATAGGGCAGAGTGGAAGAAAAGAATGAAAGAAATGGGATAAGGGTAGGAAGATGATGATGTTTGTAAGAGGCAATCTATACAAGTACCTACTCTACTGATTTTGTTACGATTTTTTTTTCACAAATAGAAAGTTAAAGGCACTATAGATAAAAATGAGTATAACAGCAGGTCTAAAAAGGCCATTATAGTAGAATAGTATTATGATAATCATACAACCATCTGTCAAATTTCGTTTTCATCTATATGGTTAAAGCATTAGGTTCAAGGTTGACTGGGAAAATTTGGAGCTGGCTGATTCTAATAAAGCAGCCTTCTAGACCCGCAGGCGAGTTAAAGTAGTCTGAAAAAATTAAAGACATCCTGTGGGATAGCCCGAAGGAGCAAAGGCACAGGAAAGAACTAGCATCTAATAGAATCAAACTCAAGCATTTATTTCAAATAGACCATTTACAGGCATTTTTGGAATGTTTAGTACAATCTGTCAAAAAGATGTGCAAGTACTTTTTCTTACAATATATGGCTAAATAAGAATGCAATTAATGCTTTAGCAGACACGCAAAATACGCGCTTAGTCGTGAAGTTGCGGAAACCAGCCAGATTTACATCAGCATCAGCAAATAAGATAACAATAGTAAGACAATACAGTTTGGCCCCAATAGGGGCTTACGGTCTTTGAGAGGTTTAAATGATTTGAACCAGGCATGATTTATCATAATATTACAAACCTCACTTTTTAATTACCATTCATAGAGTTTACATAATAACACAATTTTAGGTTAAAACACAAAATCTTACGTCAAAATATCCATTTCAACAACCCCACTTGGTAGTGAGCAATAAGAAAAAAACATTGGTACATTGAAAATTCTTTTTTTTAGTCATATTCTGACAAAGAAACAAGTACTAACCACTGTCTATAGATGTGACGAGAGAATTGCAAACACCGTAAGATTGTAAAATATTGTGTGATTTTGTAAACTCATTTTGCTCAATCCAACTTCAATAGTTTCTTACAAAAAAATGGAAATTATTGAATTTGAATTCAGTTAATTGTATTGAAAACTATTGGTTCACAAAATAGAGAAATTATAATCTAATAATGATTATTAAAATCTTGCATAGTTTGGAATTTTCTGTTGACATAGACAAGAGCAATACTGGAGGTTCCACTGGTATGTTTGTTTTTTATTAAAACACTTTCAATTCATTTACAAAATACAGATTTTGCTAAGTAAACTTATGGCAGCCTATCTATGAGACTTTTGATTCATTTTAATAAAAAAAGGACAGATTGATATGCTCATATCAAGCTATTTCATTTCAATTATTATGATTGTTGGGATGGGTATTAATATGTAAGTTCTTACTGTCTGGTGAGACTATAGGTACCCCAGTGTATTATGGACACTGGACTCAATATGGTATATTTAAGATAAAACCAGGTTAGCTTTTTTCATTACTACTTTTTTATCATTGTAATATTAGGATGTCATAAATAACAAGTGACATGGTTAGGGGAAGACACTAGCTCCTGTATACAGTGTACACTAGCAAAGGCCATGTGAATTCATAAGAAATTGTGTATAATTTGTGTCAATAAAGATTATTACTAAGCTGTTATAAGAACATTTATCCATAGCACTGAGTCAAACATTTATCCAGGCTCTAGGGAAAAATTTGATCCAATAAATGCCTACAACTTTGGTGCAATTTTAATCTGCGGTTTGTTATTCGCAGAAGCAGTGGGCGCCGCCTCAAATGAAAATACCGGAGGTTAAGCTACATGGTACAACTTTAGTAAAGATTTTGCAAATAGTTAAATTCAAACTTACCTGAACTTAATGGTATGATAACTTTATAGTTAGGAGGCATATTTAAATGAGCTTTTTCTTTACGAACTGATCGCAGTTTCTCTGTACTCCTGATTGAACGGACATTTCCCTTCCTTGGTGACATTTTTAACAGTGTATTTATTCAATTAATTTACACTGAAAAAATATTTCGTCTTCCATTGCAAGAAAATAACAATGACATCGGGTGAATGAGTGAGTGAACGAAGAGAGAGAGGAAATTGAACATGTGCTTTGATTGATTGAATGCAATCAGTGATGTTCACAGAATAGCATTCTCTGTCTACGGGATCAGCGGATGGTGTTTTTTTTTTTATATTGGCAAGTCGCATCAGTGATGTTACAGTTTAGGTATTCAACAGTATAGGTAGTGGCAAAGTACGGATGGACGGACAGCAGAGCCTTAGTAATAGGATTCCGTTTTACCCTTTAGGAATGGAACCCTAAAAATCGTCCACACTGCCGGTTTTGGTACGGAGCAAACCAAATCCGCTGTGCGGACCAACGGATCGAAGATAATGTTCGCCGGACTACTCTACAGACGGTCAGATTTGGTACGAGCGGCAGCGAACCAAATTGGTGGTCCGATTGTACTAAATCGTGCAGCTATTTTAAAGTGGCTTTCAGGCGAACAAGTACGTGGACTTCTGGCTCGACGACCTTTTTCACGCGTGTGTCAGCGTAAGTACGCCTACGTTTTGAACAGGACGCGTCGAGAAGCCATAAGTCCACGTACTTGCTCGCCCATCTATCACCCACTTTAGATCGATCGGGTAAAGTTACCCTTAACGGTGAGTCGCTGTCGTATTTTTGATGGATGAAAAGCAACCGGTTTCGCGGCGACGAAAACGGCTCCAGAAAACGTGTAACCAGTTTGTAGACGGGCTAGAAGAACTAGGTACTTAATGAACGAACGAAGAATGCTAAGAATGACACGAAGTTCGCAATGTGAGTCGACGACGTGTGTTGTTTAGTTGATCAAATCACTCTCGACTGTATTTTCTTAGGTGTAAAATAAAAAAACGCAACAAGTTATTTGAAGACTAATGTGTGTAACGAAGACTGCTTTAACCCTGAATGTTAAACGGTTTCACTGTCGCAGTACGGAAACGGTCTTTTGAAACGGTTCTTCGTCGCAACGCGCACCACTAGTCGGGGTTCTTCGTAAATTTTTAAGATAGTGTTGTACGGAAGTCTATCAGTGCTCTAGTCGATTTTGCATGCAAAAATATTGAAACACACATAATAAATTCCCTCTTCTTGGCAATCTATGGGATGCGACTTTGTATAGTATAAATTGACTTTGACTACTAGAGGTCACTCAGGTTATTCACGTCAATTGGAAAATCTGGGTATCGGCTTTTCTTACATCGACGCCGGTCTAGTTTTGCAAATTCGATCAAAATGCCTGCCAAATACAAGATTGTTATGATTCGCCACGGCGAAAGTGAATGGAACCAGAAGAACCTTTTCTGCGGTTGGTTCGACGCTGACCTTAGCGATAAGGGTAAGTTCAAAACAAATACCTACTATATAGATCTTTTACATTTTTATCCTAGCTATATTTATCATGAAAATATATCCGTTATAGGACGTGAGGAAGCTGTTGCTGCCGGAAAGGCATTGAAAGCTGAAGGCTACGAGTTCGATGTGGCTCACACTTCAGTACTGAAACGCGCTCAAATCACACTGGGCACAATTTTAAAAGAGCTCGGTAAGGAAGACTTGCCTGTCGAGAAGACCTGGCGATTGAACGAGAGGCACTACGGCGGTCTCACCGGTCTTAACAAGGCCGAGACTGCTGCCAAGTATGGTGAAGCTCAAGTGAGTGTTTTCTACAAAACTAGCCTACATCTTTAAACCCAGTTAATCCACTAATAATTGATTTACCCTCCCACAAACCTTGGATTTACCACCACATTGGCTGTACTTTACCCATTAAAAAAGCTATCTAGATATCTTTTGGCAGTTCTTAACTTGACCTCTTTTTTGAATAATTCACAGTTCTTGCACACTTTTATATCCCTGATGAGGTATAAAGTTTTGTTGAAGTTTTTCTTATTTCCGTGTATTTTTATTCATCATTTGAATTATTTCAATAGGTACAAATCTGGCGCCGAAGCTTTGATGTCCCTCCTCCCCCAATGGAGAAGGATCACCCGTACCATGACACCATCGTCAACGACCCCCGTTACGCTGGTGACCCAAAACCTGAAGAGTTCCCCATGTTTGAGAGCTTGAAGCTTACCATTGAGAGGACACTGCCTTACTGGAACAATGTTATTGTACCCCAGGTAAGGCTTTGATTTTTTTAATAAGTTCATCATAGGTATGTATTGCCAATTATTGAGTTTGCTACACAGTAATTGGCTATGCAGCTATTTATTAAACATTTCAAAATCAAGGAAAAATAGTTTATAAAATATTAGAAAACCCCCTAGAAACTGTTATTTAATGTGAATAAATACATAACAAATTACGATATGGTTTTATAAAGGGTAATTATTATTTGGTGATGGTACAGTCGCCAGCACTTCCAAGCTACAACAATCTGTCAAATTTCTTTGTTAGATTTTCAACTTTATTTGCAAGGCGATAGGGTTCAAATGTGATTGGGAAAGTTTGACAGTTTCGGATAGCCTGATGTGCTGGCGACTGTACTTATGAAAAAAGTTACACAATTTGCTTTGCATGTACAGTCACCGTCTTTAATTGATGAGCCATTTGCCACTGTTCATATTTTGGCCGGGTAATGCCGGTTTAGTCAGTTATATTCGCCCATAGTACAGATACCGGCACGGTTCTTGAGCGCTCGGCCGAAGAGTGGGGATCGCTTTGCGCATCGTACACCTATGACAAATAAAACGCCGTCGTGAGGTACGTGCAGCAAGAGTAAAGAACGAATCCCGAGTGACGGCTATGACGTGCGACGCACTACGGGCCAGTCACTGCACTTTCCCCGCCCCCGCGCCTCCGCGCCTCACTTCATACCACCAAAAGGTCAGCGCTCAAGATCCGTGCCGGTGATTGTACAGAGTGACTTCCCCAAGTCAACCAATTAAAAGTCTAGCTACCGTTACTTGCGTGGATGACGTTCATGACAATCATCAACATAAACCGCGTCCGTAGGAGAATACCCTTCAGCGAATCCCTACACGTGGTCCCCGGGTGGTGCTAAACAGGTGACTCTAACCGCCTCCGTGGTCTAGTGGTTAAACCACCTGATTCAGACCCAGAGGTCCCGGGTTCGATTCCCAGCGGGGGCAAATTTTTTGCTCGGTTTGGTTGGTGGTAGGACTTGTTCTAAGTCCGCCTGGCAAGCTACCACCATCATGTCTAAGTCTGTCGCCATAACAACAATGTTAACAGCATTGTTGTGTTCCGGCAGTTAGAGGTATGATAGCCAGTTCCTCTCTGTAAGAGGATTCCGGGTGAAACTCGCTTCCATCTTCGGCCTAATCATCACTTTCCATCAGGTGAGATTTGGGCCAAGAGTTTCCCTGTTTCGCATAAAAAAAAAAAAAATAAACATTTAAAACACCGAACTGTCGCCATCTTGGAAGAATTGATTGTGAATTTTCTATACTCTTATTTTGAAGAGGTAACATTTGTTTGTAAGTTTGTATGTAGGGGGTAATCTCAATGTAATGCGTTGCTCCACCCACCGTGCCGATCGCCTCGACGAGGACACGGTGGGTGGAGCAACGCCGTGTCCTCGTCGAGGCGATCGGCGGCGGCAACCTCTCGCGTCCGGCCCTGGTTCAAGCCATGATCCGGAGCGAGGAGGCATGGGAAGCGGTTACCTTCTTCTGCGAAGCAGTAATGCAAGCGAAGGAGGAGGCCGAACGCGTGAGGGAGACCTCGCGCCCCGGCCGCCGCACCAGAAGAAGACGCCCCGGGCGTCGGGGAGTCGCAGGGCGATTCCCGGCCACCGTAGGCGTGGGCCTGCGGACGGCGAGCATTGGGTGGCTCGCCATCTGATCAGAATCAGGCCCGGGTGGACGGCGCGCTGTGTTCCACGCGCTCCTCAAAGAGTTGTCAGCAAAGCAGATGGGGCCCGCTAGGGCTAGTGCCTGCCGGGGTTGCGGAATTTGTTCGAAAGAGTCACCGCGGCCCTGGAACGCAGAGGGCATTAGAAGGAGCACGGAAAATAGGGGGTAATCTCAAAAACTACTGGTCCGATTAGAAAAATTCTTTCAGTATTAGATAGCCCATGTATTGAGGAAGGCTATAGGCTACATATCATTACGCTAAGACTAATAGGAGCCGAGCATTCATGAAAAATGTGACGCAGACGAAGTTGCGTGGGGCGGCTAGTATTTAATGTTTCTGTTTATAAAACATTAATGTTTTAGCTAATTATAAATGCCATAAAAACTGACCGTGTGCGAGTGGGACTCGCACTGCTTGGTTCCGAACCACGAATAGAAAAAATACATGTTACTTGTATGGCCCCCTTTAATTTTCATTTTTATTTTTTGTTATAGCAGCAATAGAAATGTGTTTAATGAGCTCTAATTCAAAGGAAGACAGTATCAAATAGATTGAATAGACTTATGGACTTTATCATTGAAAACTTATTGGTCATTCTTCAACCTCTGTGGATAAGACTATTTCCGATGATTAGTAATTTGTCATCTTCTTTACGAGTATGCGGTTTAAGTTCGTGTTAAATCGTGTAATCTCGTGAATGTATAAAACTGCAAAAACGGAAAGCTTGAAAGTGGCTCATCAATTAAAATCCGAGACTGTACATAGTTTATTTTGAGTTAGCCAGGTTTATATAAATCCATGATACACAACTTGCTATCTAGGAAGATCACATAAATTGTGTAACATATATATTTATTAACTTTTTAACAGCCTTCTATAAAAGTTACTTGTGATAAGAACTTCGTTTTATTTAAAACAGTAACTTTTAATATTTTATTTTATCTAAATCCTACTGATAAGTAATTTGTATTTTTCAGATTAAAGAGGGAAAGAGGATAATTATCGCGGCTCACGGTAACAGCCTCAGGGGTATTGTTAAGCATTTAGATGGTATGTATCATTCACCGGGAAATTGCAAACTCCGTAATATTGTAATGAATTTTTATACATATGATTATCATAAATGTGAAAGCAACTCTGTCTTTCTGCTACGTTTTCATATTAACTAAACGGCTGAAGAGATTTTCATGGAACTTGGTACATTTGTAGATGTCCCAGGACATGATACTTTTTATCCCAGTAGTATACTGTCTTGGTATAATTTTCAACTTTGACACGGACAGACCTGGCACAAGCTAGTTAGAATATAATTTTTCCATATATTGTGAACAGAGATGATTTTGGATATAATATAATATTATCCCATTCAAATTCAATATTTTCCAGTATATCTGTGTCTTCTTGAGAAGAATGAGTTTACAATTTCACGAATTACATGTTACAATCTTACGGCATTTGCCAGTGAAATATCTACGTCTTTTAATTTATATTTATTATTTTCTCCAACGGCCAATGGCCAAAATAAGTGAATAGAGAGTCAGAGATGGACACGTCATAGATAACTTCTGCATTATTTCCAGGACTCAGTGATAAAGCCATCATGGAACTGAACCTGCCAACTGGCATTCCCTTCGTGTATGAATTAGACGAGGACATGAAACCAGTCGACTCCATGATCTTCCTTGGTGACGAAGAAACCGTGAAGAAAGCCATGGAAGCCGTAGCCTCCCAAGGCAAGGCCAAGTAAATTTAAGAATAATATCAGTAATTATTTATTTTTTGTAGTTGTTAAATGTTATCATGATGGTTGAAATTATTATAGAAGATAATAATTCTATGTACCTATGTATTTTATAAATAAGAAATTTCGTTTTGCATCAACAAAAAATGTGCTAAGGAATCTCTACAGAATGTTTAAATTGATATTCAAAATCAGCTACTGTTTCCAAGAGATTATTTTATTGGATGTATGCCAAGACATATTACCAAGTTGTTACCACAGGAGTTCACAATATTTATCAATAAAGAGTGCTTGAAGATTATATTAATAAAAGCGTATTTAAACATACTACAATTTTCTTTTCATTCCGGCAAGCTTTCTTTTAAATCTGCCATTACTTCATCCATATTAACATCTTTTGTCTTTTTATTGGCGTCGTTTTTCGTGAACTTTTTGCCACAGTATTTTGCGAAAGTCTTATGCTTGCTAGTAGATAGTACTAAATTATTTTTTGCTTCGCTAGTACTTGCGTTCTCAACTTCCATAGACATCGCGTTTTCATCAGAGTTTGGTTTAGTCTTTTTCTTATTCTTACTTTTCGGTTTCGTATCAAACCGAAATTCTTTTGGTAATTTGTGTACTTCTACACAATGTTGACGTCGATCGTTGGGGGTCATGAATTTTAGTTTGCATTCTTCAATGAAACAGCAGTACTGTAAAATGTTTGTCAAGTTAAAATAACATTGCCTATAAGCTATACCTAGTTTATAAGTGGAATCCTCTTTTGAAATGTTTGTCTTACCGAAGGCTTTCTCTCGGCTAGAACTGCGAAAAACGAGTCGTGGTTTTCTTGTACATGCAAGTCCAATAAATGGGGTGATGGTAGAATCTTTTTGCATCGAGCGCAGGTGTATCGATGTGATGTGTTGTAGTGATTCTCGTATTCCAATAAAGATTCAGATGTAAAGTCGCATCCAGGAATGTTGCATGTAGATTTTATGCTAAAACATAAAATTCTTCTGAAATCTATTTTCATACTAGTTATGTGTTAATATTTGCTAGTATCATGCATGCTTTATTCGACCTCAAAATCGACATAGTCTAAACTGGACGGATTGTCGTAGGTCTTGAAGACCCAGATTGTGATATATGACTTTTATTCCTAGAGCTGACCCTCTTTTATGCTTAAATTGGAGTTCGAGTAACAAGTAATGGATCTATTGTTTTAAACTTTCATGGTCACTAACATTAGAATAGTTCATATCGGGATTGCTACCATGTACCTTTTTATTTGCGAGAACCGGAGATTTCAACAAAGTGTTACTTCGCGGTCAGATACGGTTAGTGTTGTGTGTCGAAAACAGTTGCGGGAAAAAAGTGAGTTTGTGGACAGTGGTACCGGAGATGGTCGTAATAAAAGACTACGAAAGAGGAGGGTAGACCGATATGTCTGCCAATAACATCCCACTCGCAGGATCTTCAGTTACTCCGTGATCATGGCGCTTGCAACAGTGCCGAAATATCGGAAACTTGCAAAAAAAAGGTACATGGTTGCAATCCCGATATGAACTATTCTAAGTAATGGATCGTTGTTCCAAAACGAATAGTTACAGGTACACTAAATGGCCGCGAACGTATGACCTTGTGTCGAGTTAGACATGCCAATTGAATAGATCTGTAAAAAACGTTATACGAGTTTTTTTGTTGGTTCGCACAATTTTACTTTGTGAAGCTATTGCATCATAATGTAAATTTGAGGGGTGTGGGGAAACAGGGGAAGTAAGCCTTCTATTCTTCCCAAGAACAATATTGTTCAATGGTCTGAGAAAAAAAACTCATAAATACCATGGGGAAAGCCTTTGCCTAGCAGTAGTAGGTACAGTCAACAGCCCATCAGGTTATACAAAACTGACAGATTATTCCAAATGATTTTAAACCTTAACACGATTGAAGTTGAGTTCAAAATCAAATGAGAAAATTTGACAGTTTATGGTAACTTCATGTGCTGTTTACTGTACTATATAGCCTACCTAACAAAAAAGGATCTTATACTAACTACGAAAACTTTTTCAAAGCTTTGTTGGTGTTTGATAGCAAGGTTTAGCTGAAGCCGCTACAGTGTATTTACTTCATCTACTTACACTTCATGGCAGAGATTTTCTTCGTCGAAGTCGTAAACACCAAGTCTAGGCGGTGGTTTGTCGTTAATAAAAAGTATGTCATCAAGTTTACGACGACCGACGCCATACTCTTTTAATTTATCAAGAAAGTAGTTGTTGGCCTCCATCCTGAAAAGAGCAAAAAGAAGAAATCAAAGGTTTGAATATTAAGAGTCTGCATAGACTGCATACTTATTTTTTTTTTTGCAAATAAAGCTAATTTTCAAAGTACCTATGTAAAACAACTTCAACTTCTCATCGAACAAATTTATTTTTTTAATTTAAATTTAGAATCTGATTAGGCTTCAGAATGGCTTCAGATATTTTTATAAATTAGGCCCAAAATAGTTCAGCAGAATGAGGGTGTAGCCTATCAACATTTTCGACACCCTGGCTTCGCCTACTTGGAAAAAGGCCTCTATTATTTTCTAAATCTTTCAGGATCTATTCCCGATAGCAACAATGTCACCTGCCCAGCCTATTCAGCTAATCTGAAATGGGTTATTTAGTAGCACCCATTAGTGATGGACTATCAGGCCGTGTAGTCGTGCATCCACCATAAACAGGCGTATCAATAGATAACGGATGACATGTGCAAGCGAATAAGTAAATAATATAGTACCTACATAACATTGACTGATAACTGATTAAAACGTTTATTTTATGATTTGTATTCTACACTTCTTCAAAAAAATTGACCATTTATTTGCGGTGGCGAGTGGTCAAGTAGTACTTTGCTACCCATTTACTGGGTTGTGGTGGCCAGATAATCATGCGCTCCACGTAAAAAACTGGTTTCGCTTTTTATATTTGATTCCTGACTAAAAGCCGACTCTAATTCAGTTGGGAAAAGGCTAGTAGTATAGTTGGAGTCTCAGGAATGCGAAGAAGTGATGAAATATATTAAAATCATAATAATTGTAAGGTGTTTCCTACTGTGCCAATATAAGCGATTTTCTTTTTTTTATAATGGGACTGTACCCTGGTAACAATCCTAAAGCTGCTTTCAGACTACAGCTCATAGCACAACAATATCGCGCACCATACATTGTTATGGACACGTTCACACTGTACTGTACTATAAAGGTATTATTGACAACGTATTGTGCGCGCTACTGTTGTGCTATGAGCTATATACTCTATGCTATATATTATAGCGTAGTCTGAAAGCAGCTTCAGGCGCTACATAAGCACAGGGCGCTTCCCTGACAGGCGGATTAGGTTACTGTGAATCTGTGATAAGCCTTTGTGGTATAGCTTATTCCAACATTTTCAACCATGACTCGACTCTATGTCTTTGCGTTTTTAGGGTTCCGTACCCAAAGTGTAACCAATAGAACCCTCTTACTAAGCCTCCGCTGCCCGTCCGTCCGTTTGTCTGTCAGCGGACTGTAGGTACCTATCTCGAGAACCATAATAGGTAGACAGTTTAAAGTTTCACAGATTATGTATTTCTTTTGCCGCTATAACAACAAATAATAAAAAATAAGATTTATGGTGCGAGTCAGACTCGCACTTGCCCGGTTTTTTACTGGTGCTCGCCACTCTTGATTCTAGCTGTCATGAGTTGCAGTGGTACGGAATGGAGAGGCTGGATTTGCCAAAAAAAAAGAAAAAAAAAGCTGTCCAACAACCGTATCAAACAAGACTTGTCAAGGCCAATTATGATGAATTAGTTTTGTTTAAGGCGGTACCCTGAGCAAATAACCTTGAGCATTTTTTCCCTCAATAACAGCACAAGAGATACAGTAGCGAATACGCTCAGAATGTTGAATAAAATCGTTATAAAATCTAATTTTGGTCGTTTGAAAAAAATACTTCTACCAAAATGTTCATAATTAAATTGCCTATCTATTAGTGTAAGTGCAAAATCAAAATAATCGTTAGTTTTCGAGAAGATGCATGTTTTCAGTAATTTTTTCTCATTTCTGTGGTTTCGTTGTTAGGAGATTACTTAAACATTATACTTAATAATAAAAAATAAAATCTACCAATTTGAAGCCAAGATTATGTAGAAATTCAATGTATTTTTTATTAGTTGATATTTCTTTTGGATAAAGATTAGATAGCTCCAAAAAACTGCACAAAAAACGGCTAGCGCTGCGTTTTGCTCGGGGACTCGCCATAATCGGTCGCTTAGTAAATATATTGCCAGTCAATAAATGAATGCCTGAGTAAATAAAGTGTGTGAATGATTGCATCATTTCTGAGATTAGTCTCTTGTAATGTTCAATGTTTCTTACACCTTATTTCATCAGCATCTAATCACATAAACACGAGTTAAAAATGACATAGACCATCAGTCATGTCTGCCAAAAAGGAGTTTTATTGCAGTACCTACCTAATGTCCGATATCTCTAAACGCGATGCTACTGCCTAAACTAATACTAAATATGTGCCATAAATAGCTCGTGTTTTAGGTCGGTTTATTGAAATTTGCTGGCATTTCGCAAGAATTATACAGCCAACGGTTTTTTTTTGGCTAAAAATAAATTAACCAGTTCATTTTAAAAAGTGAAACAGGTTTTAAAAAAAATGAGCAATACTAGTACTTAGTCGTCGTTATGCTGATGCAATAAATAATATCTATCTTAGCCCATAACATCTTCTGCAATGTTACTCATCTCAAACCGCCAAACTATTTAATAAATAAAGAATACACTATAACAACGTTCATGATACCTCAGTACAAACACTGACAAACACTCCCCTCGATTGATTAATAAGGTCAGAATCAATTTTCTGTCAGCGTCTAGGTATCAGGCCGATCTTATCGCTATCGCATTCGACATAGAACGGTTTACATCCGGCTACCTACTTCATCTATATCGGGGGCTGAACGACTAAGAAAAATACTAGTCATGATAATGATAAAATTAACGATAAACTCGCCTGTTATGTACTAGAGATGCTCAGTCATCATTACTAGTTACAATAGTAAAGTTGTTAAACATATAGCTGTATAATAGTATAGTCTGTGGCTCTATGTGATGCGCACGTATATTATGTACTTGTGATTATAATATAAATATATAGCTACGTAATTTCAAGGCCAACATAATTACTTGATATAAGTAAAGTTAGTTAGTTTACGATCGGCAAGTATTGAATGAGGTGCATATACTAATAAATTTATTTTATGTATTAGAAACAGTTACCGAAACTTTCGTACCTACTTAGTTTTATTTGGTTAAGCGGAAGTGATAAATTAAAATGAACGTACGCCAAAGAAAGGTAAGTTTTTAATTTTACTTTAGTACTTACAAAAAAAAATGCTTGGTTCAAGGGTCATTGAATCTTTACAGTACCTAAGTAGTTTTTAACCCGGATTTCATAACAACAAGGTTATGTTTTTTGAGGATTTAGAAACCTCGAAAGATAAATAAAAACCGTTGTTTATTGTATTGAACAATAATAGAAACTATTCGACTTACCTTGCCTTGATATCTTGATGACAACCAGGTTTTGTTTGCTTTTTGGTTTGAGACTGCTACAGGAAGGCAAGACGAAAAACTGTAGCTGTAGCTGTGAGCTGTAGGTACCTAACAATGTTTTTTTTTAATAACAACTGTTACTGAAAATTACTTGACTGGGAAAGCAGTGTGAATGTAAAAGAATTTTGGAAATGGAACATGGAAGTAAGGCTTGGAATGACTTTTTAATTCATCTGAAATGTTTCCATTGATACACTTGAGTAAACAAAAACCATGTTAAATAGGTATTTAATTGACCCAAAGAGTAGTATTATAATTGACCGTTGAAGGATCGTGATAAACCGCGCCGTACAAATTATTTCGTAGTAAAAGTAAATAAAATATTATATATTCTACAGGTCAATAAAGTTCTTTTTATTGCAAGACTAATAAAATCAAATGAAGAATTAGACGATAACGTTAAATGGCTAGTCGAGTCATAGTTTCATGCTCTTTCTCACTCACTCAATGATTGGTATTAGTAACATAGGTCATCACTAATTGACAATAGGAAGGATGACAGAATGACATGTATACATCCACTCCTGTCACTTTTTTGACACTGTCCAAAAATAATATCAGTGTGACGTTGTGTTTCAAGTTAATTTCGGAAATAGTAAATTTTTTATAATGTCTACGCACCGCTTTTTATATTCCAATTAGTAATAATATAATAAAAACGTATTTATTGGTTGTGATGTTTATTTTAAGTCAACATGGGAAAGTTCAGTACGTACAGGTACTTAGAGGTGGGTATTTTTGGCATTTATATGAAAAGGAATGTTTATATTAATTGTATTTGCCGATAGCACACAAGCTTTCATTTAAACATACAAAAAACACAGCTACTACAAAAAAAAAAAACAAATCTTCTCTGTGCTCTCGAGATAAAAAGTATCCTATGTTACTACATAGAATAGGATAGGTTGGGTAGGTTTTATCTCGAGAGTATGTTCCCTTGGGGTAATTTTTGACATTCACGTAGGCAGAGCCGTAGGCAGCAGCTAGTAAATATAACAAATGCGAGTATGAGTGTATGAGACTAGTTAGTTATTGGCTACTTTAAGACAAGTAAAGCCACAGGCAAAACCTAGTGAACTAATCAACGTCATTAAAATTTATTGTTCACACAACTTTGTAATAAAATACTTTTTTTCTTCTAGTTCACAAAATATGATTGCAGAAACACATCATACTCTTTAATTATGTTTTACAACCTGTGTTCTAAGGTGTTAACTTTTTATTTGCAGTTAAAAGATGATACCTCAGCCCCACATATCAATGTTAGAAGTAGAACTATAAAGCACCCGAGGAAGCTGAAAAAAGTCTTTATCATCCTCATTGTGCTGGCACTTAGCATCACATACTTTTTGGGTAAGTACTGTTATGATAATACTTTTTTTATACTAAACGGGGAAACTCTTGGCCCAAATTTCATCTGATGGAAAGTGATGATTAGGCCAAAGATGGAAGCGAGCTTTACCCGGAATCCTCTAACACAGAGGAACTGGCTGTCATACCTCTAACTGCCAGAACACAACAATGCTGTTAACATTGTTGTTATGGCGACAGACTTAGATAAGATGGTGGTAGCTTGCCAGTCAGACTTAGAACAAGTCCTACCACCAACCAAACCGAGCAAAAAATTTGCCCCCACTGGGAATCGAACCTGGAACCTCTGGCTCTAAATCAGGTGGTATAACCACTAGACCACGGAGGCGGTTAGTGTCACCTGTTTAGCACCACCCGGGGACCACGTGTAGGGATTTGCTGAAGGGTATTCTCCTGCGGATGCGGGTGACTCGGCCCCCAAATATACATAATAATATGTCTTAGTTACTATACCTTAATTTTTTACTTTTTAATATTTCTTACACAGCTTGTGGTCTGCACTGGTAGCTGCCATTTGTTGCTATTATCACAAAATGGACAAAATGTTACTATTACTTATTTTGTCTTATGATGCCACATTCCATAGAACAATTGGGAATTTACTGGTCTGTACACAAGCAAAAAATGAACTTGATAGCTTAGCTCTAGGTCTGCATCCAGTGCTACCATGTCACATGCTCATGAAGTTGTGAAAGGAGACTTACAATGGCTATGATTTACTTTAAAAAAATGAATTTACGAAACTGAACTATTTTAAAAATGACCCTTTCCACTACACATATTATTATGTTGCTTGAAATCTTATATATTGATACTTCAATTTAAATTTTTTGCTAGCCACTGCTAGGCTAAGGCCCCATCATTATCTGTTGCCTTCTCCAGCCAACTCATCAAGCCAAAGTTTTTGTATGACTTCTCCTCATATAAAATAAAATATTTGAATATATTTTTATTCTCAATCTGTGAAATTATATTTAAAGTCAAGTTTTAACATTGATTGCTGTTGAGGTCACAATTTTATTTCAAATTATATTATAGGACAGATCCTATTAAATACCTAATTTGAAATAAAATTGTTTTTTTTTTGGCCAAAATAAAACCTATCTCAATTTTATTTTCCCTTCCAGTATCCTCAAAAGTGAAACAAAACGTGTTCAATAGCCTCATAAATCCAGTCTTGACATAGCTCGACAATGTAACGGGTTTTATTTAGTATATAGTTAGTAATTTTGTGTTTTTCGTGTGTCATTTCTGGGGAATAAACGTGTTTTCTTTCTATAAATGATAAACATTGTGTTAAAAACATATTCAAAGTAATGCTTCGATATTTCTTACAATATTCGCCCTGAATTAGGCATGAGTACTGTTGACTCAGCCTGTGATATCAATGTAAATATTTTCTGATATTTGCCTGTTTGCACTTAATACTGCAAACAGTAATACAACACTACAATGCTTTAATAATAAAGGCATTCAGCATTTCAGAGTTGTGCAATGTACCTTGACAATTTCAAAAATGGTTTAATTGAAATTTATGTTTTGAGTTGAGTAAAATACAAACAAAAATGAATATTACTTATTTAATGCCCATTATATTTATTTTTGTTATATACAAAAAACAATTATAAAAGAATGTATTAAGTAGTAGTATTGCAGGCATGAAATAGCCATTATTTTTTAATTAGCAACACAAAGAAACGTGTACTTAATATTTTACGTAATAGTCTAAGATTCGTGACAAGTGCTAATAATGCATGCATGAGTCCATAAAATGCCAAGTGTGTTTTATCAATGTTGGCATGGATACCACCTTGCTGTCACCTTCCTATAAAGGACGGATCCAGCACACCCCCCCCTCTAAGGGACTCAACGGCGGGCGCCGCAGCCTGTAGAGATGTGCAAGGGATATGTTTGTTAAGAAATTAAGTAATTCTATTGCTACGCATCCTCTTTCATGTCTGCTGGAAACGCAGCCTTAAAATGTCTTGGCAGTTGGCACCTGCCGGAGTTGCGGGACTATTTGAAAGAGATACCGCGGCTCCGGATCACAAAGGGCAACGAAGGAACATGGATGGGTTTCATGTAGTAGTGATGATTTTCCATCCCTAAAAAAAAAAAAACGGGTTGTCTTGGCAATTATTGGGTTCAAATTTGAGAGTTTTGGATAGCCTGGTGTGCTGGTGTAGCTGTACTCATCATAATGGACAACTTTTACTAAGGGACCAACACTAAAATCGCGAAAATAAAATCGTCTGTCTGCCCCAAACGTTTGTGTTCGTAGTAACTTGATATAATGAACTGAGCAGCTGATTTCTTTTCATGATATCGTGGCTAAATAACATAAACAGCAGCACAGGTTGATCTTCAAGGTTAAGCAACTCTTGCTGAGGTTGGACTGTGGATGGGTGATCTTAACGTACCGAGTTTCCTCCGTGTCTCAGAAAGCACGTTAAACCGTTGGTCCCGGCTGTCATTTGGAGATCTTTGGCAGTCGTTACGGATATTCAGAAGCCAGAAAATCTGACACCAGTCTTGCCAAGGAGGACCGTGATACCCAGTTAATGGGTAGTGGAGGTCTGGTAGGCAGCCGCTCCCCGTAAAACACTGGTATTCAGCGGAATCAGGTTTGACTGGAAGCCGACTCCAATATAGTTGGGAAAAGGCTAGGCAGATGATGGGGTCAGTCTTGGGAGGCTACTCTCTAAGCTCGAAGTCCATAGTTTCGGGCTTAGTTGCGGGCGTATATATTCTACTCCTTATCACCTGGGGACTTATGCTAAGTCCCGAACCCGACCTAAGAATGAATGACAACACGATTTCACAATAACTGTCAAATCGTGTTGACATTTAGGCCGCTATCCCACTGGCGTTTTACGAGCGTTGGCGTTTCTCCAACGTCTATGCAGCGTCAACGCTGCGCAGACGCGACGTTGACGTTGCGGTTTTTTGCAACAGGTACATTCACGCCGTCCCGTCCACGCCCACACGGAAAGAGCGGGATGGCGTGTTGGCAAAAACGCAAGGTTAACGTCACGTTAACGCGACGTTAACGTTTGCCACTACAGACTTGGACGTTGGAGAAACGCCAACGCTCGCAAAACGCCAGTGGAATAGCAGCCTAATTCTTACTGGGTAGGCGATACGAAGTAGAATACGCTCGCAACTAAGCCCAAAACTACGGACTTCGGGCTTAGAGAGCAGCCCCCATTAAAAGTTGGTCATAATGATGAGTAAAATTAACCCTATCTAAACTAATATTATAAAGCAGAAGAGTTTGTTCGTTTGTTTGGTTGAACGCGCTAATCTCAGGAACTACTGGTCCGATTTGAAAAATTCTTTCAGCGTTAGATAGCCCATTTATCGAGGAAGGTTATAGGCTATATATCATCACGCTAAGACAAATAGGAGCGGGGCAATAGTGGAAAATGTCACGCAGACGAAGTTGCGCGGGTCAGCTAGTTTAAGATATTGCGTTTATTTTGTTACACGTTGTAGGTATACCTAATAATATTCTATCACATCCAATTGGTAAAGTTTTTGCCACTCATGACACCTCTCCAAGACCCGCATTTATCATGCTGATACTAATTGAACAAGTTAATTAGATATATAATTATACTGATAATAATTATCATAGATTGCAATTAGATTTGAACCAGGAAAGGAATTCAGGCACTAATGTTAAATGTTATTAAGGCTACCACGAGAGATAGATAGTTGTTCCGGGTCTGGCTGTTTATGTATGTGACTTTGAATGTTTGTAAACGCAAACACGATACTGGAGAAATTTCTTCTCCATACAAATATCTGTTCCGCGTGGGAATCGAACCCGCGATATGCAGCGCAGCAGCCAATCGCTCAACCACTGCGCCAACCGTGTAGTAGAATATTTAGACGTTCGCTATCTCGTTAACGTAAATGTCAATGTATTGAAACTAGATATACGCCGTCTGGCGACGATATTGGTAACCGGTTCTTTTAATGTAAATCGATATAAGATGCACGTACATTTTCATTTTTTTTATTTTTATTTATTCAATAACAATTTAAATTGTGTCTGAATGTGTTACACAAAAAAGAAAAATAGTTAGGTATAAAAAAGCAGAAACCTCGACCATTGAAAAAAATACACGGTGGTAGAGAAGAGTAATGACTCCATTTTTAACACTTGATGCTGGTACTTCACTTGATCATAGCTGTCCAAATTTTTGCGTCATTTTAGCAATACAAAATTAACCTTATTTCGGTAGTCATAAGGTACTATTGTATTGCACGTGACGCGAATATTTGGCCAAATACGCCAAGTGGAGTGCCAGGATAGACCTATTCGGTCTTGCCACGTTTACGGTAAGACGATAGAGTAGGTAGGTAGGTACGTAAAGAAACATGCACTTTGACCACTGGTTTCTTCGGTTCGGACCCTGAAAATTTGCGTGAGTTACTCCCACAGATTTTCATAAGACTCACATATAAAATATGTACGTGGTTCTTGTGCCCTTCCGTCCAAACATTGAAAAAACCTATATATATATATATTTTTTTTTAATTAGCCCCACACTAGGAATTTCTCCTGTATCGTGGGTGCATTTACAAACATACAATTTCACATACATAAACAGCCAGACCCGGAACAACTATCTGTAGGTCATACAAATATTTGTTCCGTGCGGGAATCGAAGCAGCGTAGCAGTCAATCGCTCAACCACTGCGCCAACCGTGAAGAATCCATAAACATTCGTGCGTTAACACTAAACAAAATCTGTGATTGGAAAACATAAAACCACTCAAATCTCGTTAGTTCGAAGTGCTCATACGGTTATTGTAGTACTAATGCTGGAAATTGTGAAATATCTTTTTTTTTATTTTTTTGTGATCAAGTTGGTGCAATGTAGGGAGGTCAGTACTGACTTACCCACACAACGAAATTCAACTGGAATATCGTTTTTGGGTAAGAGGTTTCAACCAATCTATCTATCGAGCCCATTTTTTTCCACTGCTGGGCAAAAACCTCCCTCTCTCTTTTCAAGACTACTTTGTATTTGCTAAGCCGGGCCAGTTCTTTCGGAAGGAGTCGAGCTCGTCCCGCCGATACTGGAGTAAAAACTCTCGCTTTCTTATCAAACAAATACTTACTTAGTAGAATCGACTAGTCGGATTTGCCCACGAGTAGTTACTTTTTTACGGGTAGTAGTTTAGCTATCCATAGCCATCTTCGCTAATACACTAATCACAAAAATAAAGGGATAAAAAAAAATCCAAATTTTTGGGGGATTTTTGACGAGCTGTTACTCCGAGGAAAATGAACGTACAGCAAAAAAAAAATCAAATTGTAGCTCCAAGTGTCTAATTTTCAGATATGACCATGAACATTGTTTATGTTCGGGTCTGGCGAAATCCCTAGAAAACTGGCAAAAAACTTTTTCCATTGTTTCGCTCGAAAACTCTTTTAGAAAAATAATGTAATGCCCTTTAATAAGACGTAATTAAAAACCTGTACGATGATTTGCCGCGGAGTTATCGAAAAACTACTTTTTACTTTGAAAATCAATATCTCTGGAAATAATGATCGTATAGGAAATCGAAGGACGGATTGAAAACTACACGATATTCTCTTTAAGATACCGTGAATGGCTTTTGACAAAAAAAAATATTTTTTGAATTGAAAACTTTAACTGAAAATCGACAAAGATTCGCATAAATAAGGAAATTTGGATAACTTGGTATAACTTTGGATAAAATGGATGAACGAAGGATAACGTAATTTTTCAACCTCCAAGTGTTCCCTAAAATCCCTGAAAAATTCAAAGCGCTGCCTTTTTTTTTATAGTGCTCCGAAGTTTCAAATTGTTTGTTTTTGCAAAAATATAATAATTTTAGAATAGGTACATTTTAATGCAAACAAAGTATTTTTAAACCCGTTTTAACGGGTAATTCTGACTTGAAAATACATAAGTAATGCGTTTCTTTGCTAGAAAAATTCACTAGCCACCTCAACCGAATTTCGGTACCTACTTATTTTTTTCGTTTTTAACGGACTTTAAAAAAAAGGAAGAGTACCATTGTCCCCAGGTCCGGATCTGATGATGGAATCCTGGAGAATGTAGCAAGAAATGTGAATTCTAAAGTTTTATTTTTCTCAAAAATGCCAGGTTAGATTTTGATGCCCCTTGGCACAAAGATGTAATTGAGGTATCCCCACAGAAAAACCACTAAAGTATGGCTATTGGTTCATAGACCACTTTCCATACAAATTAAAACAGTATCCGGGCGGGGAATTGAGAATCCTTCTTATGAAGGATGCAAAGAGCGAAGTAATCTCGAAAATTTTAGCATCTCACCTCGGATACGATCGGTTCTCTAATCGTGACTTCTACTACTGATATATTTGAATGCTTTTGTATACGTATAACTTTGAAAGCCACGCAGCCACGGTGCAAATAAACTCCCTTGTACCCCTGTTGTAGCGTAACGAGGTTCTACGGAAATGGCCATAAGTAGTAATTTGTGCTCAATTCCAATGCGAGGATAAACGAATAAATAAATAAATGACCCATTGGCTAAACTTAAGCCCAGCTTTAGCTAAAGCAACCACAATGTGGGTCCCAGAAAATGTCCGGCGACATCACGGGAGCCGAAGTTGGCGGGAAGAGCATTAGTACGCCTATTTTTGACCAAGGCCGGGATGAATGGAAGAAAGCAAGGGAGGTATTTGCCTTATAGTAGGACGGAAAAGGCTTAAAATAAAAAATAAATGGCCCACAGGCATACCTGCCGGCTGGCAAGTCCGTCAAGAGACTTTCCCGACTGTCACTATGCCAATGTAGAAATTCGTCAGCTCTGGAGTAAAGAAATCTCGATTCATGTTGTAAACAAACTTTTTCTTATCGTGAAGTGAATGACTTTAAGTAGTGAATGAGTAACGACGTTATCGTTGAAATTAATCTGTGTTTATTTTAATCCAAATATCTCGAGTGTGGATTATTTCTGGATCCAATATTCATCGTGACTTTGCTTTATTTCTTCACAGAGCTAGTCAAAGTCCAGATTATTTCCGGAATAATTATTATTTTATCGTGACTGCTTTACTTTTTTACAGACGAGTCCCTCCTCATCTACTACTCTCTAAGCTCTGTAACACCTACGGACATACCATTAGTCCCGAACCCGAAGGTTACACGGTTATACAAGAGTAACGATAAAATATGCCTAGTATTCTTTAAAACCTTTTTTTTTCTTTTTTGATTTTAAGGGATGTTTGTACATAAAAATGACGACAATCCCACCGTACCTTATACTACTGTCTTATTCTATTAAAAGTTAAAATTAACCAATGATATATAAAACTATAGATACGTTGTCCGCACTCTAAAATTACCACATTAAATGAAGCCAATTGGCCACATCGCGCTTAGTTACGCACCAACCTGTCGCGCGACACTACGTTTGTTTTGATGTCAATTTGACTATTACTTATCCTGTGACGTAACTGAAGATGTCTATTTATCTCCCTCTAGCAACAGGCATCCCGCCGTACGGTGACATATTTTCTTTCCCTTTCTTCATGCGTATTAGTAGCTATCTAGTATTTTCGCCGTTTTTATGCGCCGCGATGTTGGTTTATGACGTGTCTATATATAATACGTCATTGAAATTAACACTTTAGTTAAACTTAAAGGAGTATAGTATCTAGCTGCATCCGATGTTGGCGAAGCTAGAAAACTATGAAAGGCACCAACATCTAGATAATTTAACTTAAATTGCCTTGCCAATTGATTCTTTAAAACATAGTGTGTGCTTCACGACTGCTCCAAAACGTGCTTTCAATTGCCAGGCGGATTGATGCTGGCTGACGCTGGATTTCGGACTAACTAGTAGTTGAGCTTTTGTTTTTGAAAAAAAAAAACAAACAGCAAATTAATCTTTTGAGTGTTACCAACACTGAAGAGTATCGCTGTCTAACAGAATCACCCTCTAGTGTATCAAGGGGCACAGTGGGTTCCTGGGCAATGACGTTAAGACGACCTTGCAAAGAGAGGTCCTGAAATGGCAGTGCTAGACCCACTCCTTCTACCTTTCTCACAGTTTCTTACACGGATTCGCCAAAGATCAACTAAACGTCTTGGTCATGGGCGACAGACTGCAGGAAGTCAAAAATTGCAATACCAAGACTACATCCACGACTACTCAGCCTAAGCAGACGTCGAGTACAAGAAAACCTCGCACTAGGCCCTCCTATAATGAGTTAATTACGGTCAGGTCATTGGGGCATATTCGTGAGCGTTAAGTGCCAATAAAAATCATGAATAAACTACCTTTTCCCGCGGTGTTGCTACCGTGAGTAATCTCGTGTAAACCGTGCTTTTTTCCGATTTTTGTACCGATTATTATTGGTGAGAAGTTTAGCAAATCGAATGTAGGCCTTTAGCTCCATAAAAGTACATAAGTACCTATGGCCACCAGGCAATTGTAAAAATCTCGCGATCCCGGGATTATTCTTTAATCTATCCGTGAGACAAAAAACCCGATTGGACAGAAATGTTTCCTGGTACAAGGCAATATGGTCGCTTTTACCTTATCTGTTCTGTGGATACTACTCAGGCGGACTCGGACATTGTACTCAAATACGTATTTGTACTCAAATACGGAAGTCAAGCTATAGCTTATAAGTAGAAAATAACTGACCAAGTGCGTGCAAAGGGTTCAGAACCATTGTTTCTTTTTATTTTTCCTGTAATTTTTACAGAAGTACATAAATCTTACAAAGAATTAAGTATTTTAGATTTTTTTCCATGTAAACTTCGGAGACAACGGGGGGATGGGCAAAATTTTTTACTTTTTTCGTCTAGAGGAAAACCATGTGACCTAAAAAGTTTGAGAATGAGCAAATAGCGCTCTTTCATATATGATACCCCACATGCACTAGTATTCCCAATTCGAATTTTTAAGAATCCCTTTCAGTCTTTGCAAAGAAAATAACAACATTTTTTTTCTCATATGCAAAATAGTTGATGAAACTTCTTCTAAAATATTAAGAGTCCTATTACACTTTTTACGGAAATTCATGATTTTTGACGCTGTAATTTTCAGCAGCAGTAAGATATTTTAATTATTTGATCATGAATAACGATAATGCCAGTCTCTTTCTTGTAAGTTAGAATTACACATTTTCATTTTTCTTTTCGTGTAATTTACTATAAATATTTTACGAACTCAGTTTGCAAGAAAAAATGTCGGCGATGGAACTTTGACGGTCAAATTCACATTGTTACAATCAAATCTTCAAAATCAAAGCTAAAATTACTAAAAGGTAAGTTGAATGTTTTACTTGTTTATTGGAGTTCTATAATTTCTTTAAATTCCTTGAGTTTTCAGGGAAAAAAAACGTAAAGAAAGCCAAATTTAAGCCAGAAATGTCTTGATTCAGCGTCCATTATATTCCAAATAAAAACAATTTTAGCAAATAAATTAACATGATATAAAATTTCAATCTACAATGAATACGTTTCATTAGTTTTCGTTTGTCAATATAATAAAACAAAATTACAATAAATAAAATTAAAGTACTATATTTATTCTGCGTCAATTCAGCGCGCGCGCTCCTCAGTCTCGCGCGAGCGCCCAAATAAACTATAATCCTATTCAGACTAGTAAGTATCAAAATTGTTTCGCGGACTATAGATGTACTCCCAACGCAGACCAACGTAACTTCGTTTATTGCAAACGAGCATTCACGATTCGTAATAGGACTCTTAAGAATCCCTTTCAGTCTTTGCCAAGAAAATAACAACATTTTTTTTTCTTATTATTATGCAAAATAGTTGATCAAACGTCTTCTAAAACTATCCCAAATTTCAAGTTGATAGCATTAGTAGTTCTTGAGATATCCAGCTGTGTTAGACGGACAGACCTAGTCACACCATAAAGGATTCCTTTTAACATTTTGGTAGGGAACCTTAAAAAGGTCGTATCCATACAAAACGGAGTAACCGATTTCCGACATTAAGGCGAGGTTGCAGTACTGTGTGTTTTGACGAACAAAACCGACTGTCCGGCGAGCGAAATAATGCCTAAATTTTGATTGTTTTTTCTTCTTGGCGAAAACTGATAAAGAAATAATACAATATGGTTTCAACATTTACTTCAAAATAAAAAGCTCTATCTATTGATATAACTTTTATATATATTCGTGATAAAATCTCTTAGCAGTACACGTTTAAAATTGTAATTTAGTGTCATGTTTGATAAAAAAAAGTATCGAGCCAATCATTCTGAATCGCGTTTCTATCTTTACGATTTACTTGAGGGTATGTTCAATTTTTATGTAATGATTTTTATTTATTAAAAAACTCATAATTAATCAAAAATCTTAAAAAGTACTGCAACCCCGCCTTAAGTAAATAATAAGGCCTCTTAAAACTAACTTATCCGTCTCCCTTTGGTTGATGATGGCAGAATAGGTATAGGTTGCTAAATGAGGTGTGCCATTGGGACCTTAGTAACAATTTTTAATGTCCTTATGACACTGGAACACGCATTTTTGTGCTTGCATTTCGGCATTTTATAGGAAAAAAATGTGATCTGTACAGCTTGGCAAAAAAGAGCTTGTTTATTATATATATGAGGGCGCCACTGTGCCTGCTACCCGCTGCAATCGAATATTAGTCAGTAGTCTTGATACCAGCTGTATGTTTGCTAGACATAAATTTATTTATAATTTATTTAAATATTTTTGTATAATCTGCATATTTAAATCAGTTAGTATTGTTTAACTGAACAAGGACGTGTTCTCGTTATGTAACTGATTACTAAGTTGAAGTTAAATAGAAATCGAATTATCAGAAATTACGAGATTTTTCATTTATAAGAGATCAAATCACTTAAGTATCAATTAATCTAGGCGCGCTATACCAGAGTAGTGCAGACAAAATGTAAACATAACCTATGTGCTCGATGTTTATTGTTCTAAATTCCCACTTATTCCGTATGCAAGCAATTCAAAACAGCTTGGGTTCATCAACTAACACTTGATTCAACTAAAAACAACAAAACAAATTCAAAAATACCTGTCATATCAGCGGTACTTTACAAAACATTGTCGAAATTGGAAAAAATAATTTGGGCCTCATGTTCCGCAAGACAACATCTGTACACCTTATAAATAATCTCCCTGCTAGCACTTTCAATGGTTTTTCATTTATTTCAATTAGACCATTTATAGGCACTTTAGAATTGTCAAGGTCGGTCGGTCCAAAAAAAAGATGAAGCTATATTTGCACGTTCCAAAGCGTAGATCTCTATGGAGAAGAACGTGCAAGAAACTCCACGGACACTCTTTTAAATCAATTGATGTAATACAAAAATCATGGTAACATTATCTTTGATTGCTTCTATATGTGAGGACAATGCAAAGAACAAGAAAGTATATAAAACAATTCAAAAAGTACAGATTAAAAAAAGCCAGTGGCAGGTAAGAAATGACCAGTCTCATATGACGGCGCCCGTTCACGAACATTATAAGGTACATTTTTTCCCGTACCCGTATCCGTAAGACTTTCGGGAAATCCAAAGTCCTCTGAGTGGTCCCCTACAGAGTGTAAGGAAGCTACATGAAAAAATTCAGCTTTCTAGGGCCCGTAGTTTCGGCTGCGCGTTGTCTGACAGTCATCATCATAGAAATATTATATCTATGGTCATCACTAACTCAATCAGTTGGTAATGGAAGAATTATATAATTTTTAGGATTGGGTGTCTCTTTTTAAAATATGGATTTTTTATTTCTATCTTTTCTATCTGAACCGTTCTTATCGAAATTCCGATTTAGCGGATTTTACCATTAAAACACGGAAAATAACCCACAAAAGTAGTCAAATATCGAATGTAGAATGTACCTACCTAGCTCGAGATTAAATGGCCGAATAAATATTTATCAAAAAATATTCTAATACTTAAGCTAAGACTTAAGCGTTTACATAGCCTTAAAACGAGCTTCGAAGTATAGATTTTTTTTCAATTTCGTCTTATATTTTACGACAATGACCTTTATCTGTGAAGGAATAGAGATTAATATTACTTAAGCTCGCTTAAGTAATATTAATCTTGCTATTTATTTTTCTAGTTGATTATATAATGTGTCCGGAAAAAAAGGTAACAGTTGAGTTTGTTTCGCAGAGACATACATATTGTCTGTGTATTGGAGGAAATATATACTGAAACATGATGAATGGAACAAGTTTAGTGCGTACCTATGTTGCTCTATCAGGTATTTTGTTATCCTCGTAGACCTTTGTAGGAGTAAGTTAATTGTTTATTATTATTTACCTAATATTACCTAATAGTCCATGAGTATAATTTGACTGTATATAACGTTTCATTAAATTAAAACGTAGGTACTTGTACCTACATCGTGTGTATTTTTTTAAAGGTTTTAATTATATTAAAAACATTTTTAATGCTTAACTAACTACCTATATTCACCTATATTTATATAAAAAGGCTAGCTGCCCGGGCAAACGTTGTTTTTCTAAATAAAAAATAATAAGTACAACCAATTGTGAGACCTATACTCTGTTTATTATAACATTAGAAAAAAGAGGCTCGCAGAAGCAGGAGTACGAAACCTTTTATTTCAAGTTGAGTTCAAACAATTTTCATAAATAATGTGAGCTTTTTGTAACAATGTATGGCATGCATATAATAAAGCATTTACTATCGATCTACTCGTCACAAGGCTTGAATAGGTACATGAAATGAAACAATTTTTAGTAACAATCAGTTTATTAAAAAACAACTATCACAATGGCATGACGTTCATTATTGTTTTCACAAACTTCACAAAACAAATATAATAATTTAGAATGTCAGAGGATTAAAAAAATACACTACCAACAGTAAAAACATTTTCTAGAGACAAAAGCGTAAATTGAGAATTTATGAATTTTATTATTCTGTTATTCATCATCCTCTGATGATGATGATGATGATGAAGTTTCACCAACGTTAATAATGAACCTTTCTACAACATTATCCATTATACCATCAAGTTGGCAAAACCTTTCCTCTTCTTTAATTGTATGAGCAATGCAAGATTGCCATTTCTCTGCAGTAATATTTATTAGTGCTTGAGGGAGCAACCGCTTCACTTCCTTTAATTTAAAAGTTTTGTTGTTTTGGGCTACATACCCCTTCATTTGAGCCCAAACTAATTCTATTGGGTTAAGCTCACAGTGGTAAGGTGGGAGGCGCAATACTAATATATCTTTTTCTTTAGCCATCTCATCTACAGCAAACTTTTGGTACAAATGTCGTACTTGTTTAACTTTTTCTAATAAAGTGGCCCTTAAGTCTTTTTCATCAAAATGAATATTTTTGGTTTTAAGCCACTCCTGAATATCTGCCTTTCGTGTGGCTATAGTTGGCAACTTCTCCACTTTCCTCGAATGATATGGCGCATTATCCATAACAATAACAGCATCACTTTCAATTTTTGTTAGTATTAATTTGAACCACTTTTCAAAATTGTGTGCATCCATTTCAGAATGGTAGTCTCCATCACCCTTTTTGGCTTCAAATATTAATTCGCCATCCATTAAAAACCCATCTGTTGATCCTGTGAAATAAAATAAAAGGAAATGAATTTATTCTGTACTGGTGTACTGGTGAAAGAGAATTGGCTTCCAGTCTCACATGCCATTATTTATTTTGTTTGTATTAGCTGTAAGTCATCCATAGTGATAAATAAAAAAATAAAAAAATACATTTAAATCATGTCTTACCAATATGGCCAATGATAAGCCGTTTTCCTTTTCCAGTTGGGTTCTTTAAACCAGTAGATAAACCTGCCCGGTGTGCTTCCTTTGAAGACTTTATAGTACTATCTTGCCATACCTTGCTTTTGGTGTGTCCTGTACGTATAAAAAAGTTATAGATGTTAATACAATATTACATCGACTTATGTTCAACTAAAAATACTAATTCACTGTATCAATGTAACATAAAGGAGGTTTACGAATTTATGTAAAGGCAAGCATGCCCCCACACTAAGATTTGTCTTGTATTGTGGGAGCGTTTTACAAACACACATTATCACACACACAAACAGCCATATCCGGAACAACTATCTTCGACTTCGTGCAAAATGACTTAAAAATATTAGCAGAACTGTACCTTCATTTAGCCAAGTCTCATCTAAATAATATATTTTTTTCCCTTCGTTCCTTAATCTCTTAATTTCATGGAGATATTTCACCCTCCATAATACAATCTCTTGTTTATCAATTAGGGCACTTTTTCTACTTCTTTTAATGTAAGTAAATTTTAATTTGTTTTTTATTAATTTGTATAAAGTGCTTCTTTTAAAATCAGGTAGAGACTCATCGCTATTAACAGCTTCCAGAATCTTGTTCAACGTTGGTAACTCATTATCAAAGAAAAAAGAATGAATTTTTCTTCGTATTCCACTAAATGTAATATCATCATACTCTTCGAATTTTGAATGTTTCTGTTGGCGAGGAGGGGGTGATTGCAGGCGACCTTCTTTATTATACTCTTTGAGTATATTATAGACTGTTGCACGAGATATGCCTACAAAATAAGATTAGTAATGTATATTTATTATCTCACAATGCAAAAAAATAGATGGATGGATTGTGTGAGGAGTGAATATGAAAGAAAAGGGGGTAAATGATAGTGAGACAAGTGACAGGACGAAGTGGAATAAAAAAAAACGTGTTGCGCCGACCCCAAGTAACTTAGGATAAAGGCAGGAAGATGATGATGATGATGATGGTACCTTTCTAGTAATTTAAATCCTTACCTGCAATTTCTGCAGTTTTCTTAACTAACTGCGTTTTATAAGCAGCAGCACCTTCGGGCAAGGACTCCTTAACATCTTTGTAAATATTAATCACTGTTCTTTTTTCTGTAGAACGAAGCGGTGTTTGTTTAATTCTACTTTTCTTGGGAGACAATATTTTATCCTCATGGTCAACGTTGGGGCCACGTCTTTTTCGCTGTTGACATTGATCAGCGCTACCAGCAGTTTCAGAGTGTGCATGTTGCGCTTGCATGCCACTCGGGCCTGCATCGGGATCCATAGTTCCACAAAACGTACCAGTTTGTACAAACAACACAAAACTAACAATTAAAAAGATAACAAAACAAATAGGTAACAAAAGAAAAACTGTAACAACTAACAACAAAATCACGAAAATTCAGCAATAACAACGAGAAAAGGCGTAGCATTCACAAGTATTCACAAGCGACAACACAATTGACAACTGCAGAAAATTTACGCAAATTGACGGATGGTTGATAGCATAAACCGACAAAATAAACAAAACACGTGCTTCCATAACTTATGAAGGGAATACGTAACATTTTAGATTTGGTAGAATTATAGTGACGTAAAAAACGTTCCCGGTCTGTCCACCTCTGCTTCTTTTAGATTTTAAACATCAACACGACAATATAGAATGTTAAATCTAAACAATATTAAATAAAAGCCTTGTAATTTCAGAAGGTAGATAGGTTAATTAAGTACAATTAAGTGTGACAGCTATTATATAAATTGATTATAATAAACTCCACATCAATCTTGACTGTAATAAAGTTTGTTGTAATTTTATTGCAAAGTGTGCACCTAAAAGAGCCTTTTTTAACTTCTGTCTAATGCTATAGTAAATGGAGTATAAGTACTGATATATACACAAAAAAAATCAAGTCGTTTCGGAGGAGTTTGATTACAAACATCGTGACACGAGATTGTTATTAGAAATCTAATTAAATCAAAGTTAGTAGTGAACAGCGTACTTCTAAGAAGTTCGCTCCATCGCTAACTGTCATCTCTGACCTAGACTAAGAGCAAACCCATCTCAAATTAAAAAAAAACCGGCTAAAGTGCGAGTCGGACTCGCGCACTGAGGGTTCCGTACAAACCAGTAGGTATTATATTATAAGCAGAAGTTGCGATTTACGATTTATGACGTATTAAAAAAAACTACTTACTAGATCTCGTTCAAACCAATTTTCGCTGGTAGTTTACATGGTAATATACATCATATATTTTTTTTAGTTTTATCATTCTCTTATTTTAGAAGTTACAGGGGGGGACACATTTTACCACTTTAAAAGTGTCTCTCGCGCAAACTACCTATTCAGTTTAGAAAAAAATTATATTAGATACCTCAATATCATTTTCGAAGACCTATCCATAGATAGATACCCCAAACGTATGTTTCAGTTATAAGTATGGGGACCTCCAAAATTAATTGTTTTCTTTTTCTATTTTTGTGTGAAAATCTTAATGCGGTTCACAGAATACATCTACTTACCAAATTTCAATAGCATAGTTCTAATAGTTTCGGAGAGAAGTAGCTGTGACATACGGATGGACTGACAGACAGACATGACAAATCTATAACGGTTCCGTTTTTGCCATTTGGCTACGGAACCCTAAAAAAGAAGAAAAATAACACATACCTACAGTATTTATGTTTTGATTATGTTAATAATATCCAACTGGAAATATTTAAATACGAGACTCCTAGATCAAGTTATTAATTATTGCAAATTAAATTTATAAAAATAAAATAATTTTAATCCTTTTAATTCAATTGAAGCGCTTTTTTTAAAGTTGAATATTGTAAATACGTGCCGGTTTTATTTAAATTAACAGATAGATTGTACTGTATTGTATTGTAAAATTCTTAATTCTAAGGGTGTAGTTTCGCTATTACCGTAGATTGTGACATTTATCAAACAACCTATTTTAAGAGTTATAATTTGTATCACCTTTTCGACGGTATGATTGCAGCACATCAAGCTACAACAATCTGTCAAATTTCTACAATATATTTTCAACTTTATCAGTTAAGTTATAAGGTTCAAGGTTGATTGGAAAATTTTGACAGTTTAGTAGCTTGATGTGCTGGCGACTGTACATTTATCAAAAAACTAGCATCGCCCGCGGTTAAGACGAAAATTATCCTAATTAAGTAACATACTCCCGTAATTATAGTCCTAGGACCTTTGTCCTCAAATGTAACAAAACTTTTTATTTTACCAGTGTGCCAAGTGTTCCAAATCCGTTCAGCCTAGGACTTGAATACATTCAAGATCATTAATCTATCATACATTTAATACATTAACATAATTATCAGCCGAAAGACGTCCACACATGTCATGTAGGTACAATAAATAGGCTAGTTTCCATCATCCACAAATGGCAAAACTATTTAGTCCGTCAGTTAGGGTATTGAAAAATAATGGACACGTATTTTTTGTTTTTGTAAATCAATGAATATTGACAAAGATAAAACGCATCAAAACTCGGGGGTGGGGGCTCTTGACGTCACGACTCGCTTAAAATTATGCCAGGGCGTGACGTATTGAGAATTTTAAAAGCGTCGTAACTTCGTCAATTTTGGCTCCCGTCACAAAAGAAAAAATACGGGTCAAATATTTTTTGATAATCTAATTAGATTTTTTCAGGACACAAGCCTATTGTACATAGGCCTTCCCCAAGTGTCGCCACCACAACCGTACTCCGCTCCGGTACGCTATCCTCCGGAACAAATTCTGAGAGGGAGGCCAAACGAACGTTATTTTGTGACTTGCGTAAAATGAGTCGGCGGAATTCGGTTTCATATTTGATGTATTTTGTACTATTTAGCAAGTTGCGTCGAAATCCGTTGTGTAGTTTATAAGAAAAACGCGTTCACACAGGCAGACATTAACTTTTATTTAATCAATCAATCAATATATAAATCTTTGCCACTTTTCGTTATAATTTTATAACTCAAGAACGGGCTCACCTATCCAAAGCCAAACCAAATGTTTAGGCTTTGTTCGAACTATGTAGATGGTTTATGTGAAGTTTGCACAAAATCGGTCGAGCAGTTCTTACAGCGGCACAAATTATAAACACAAACCTGCCTCGTTTATCGCTCAATTCAATCGTGAAAACCGTATCAAAGTCCGTTTCGTCGTTAAGAAGAAGTAAGCAGAGAAATAGACAGAGGCTCATAGCGACTTTGTTTTACACTTTTTAGAGCATAGATTGATACTAGGTATGTATTTGCCGCAGCGGGATCTAGCGACGTGCCACGGCATCCCGCCGCCCGCAGGATCTAAGGCACTTGTCCCACCGCCGGCGATCAGCGATTAGCGAGTAAAGCTTGATACTCGAAACGAGTTAGCGAGTAGCGAGTGAAAAGTTTCGATAGTTTTGACAGCTTTAAACGAGTGCTTTTGTGCGATGGGCGATACGCAATACTCGTTCCGGCACGGACTATAGGTAGAAATTACCGATGGTTGGTGAGTTCTGACCGCCAATCGAGCGTCGCCGAGCGAGTGTCGCTGAGCGAGTACAGTCTTTGATAGCTCTTGTCGCTGCGATCAACTAGAGGTAAGAGCCGCTCGTCAGCTGTGTAAACACTGTAAACAGCCAGTTATCGAATATGAATGTACTTATGTCTCTTTAAGGTGGAAGCGCCAGGGTAGCCCGCGAAATTCAAATATTTTATGTTTTTTCTCGATCTAATCGACGTTGTTTTTTTTATAAATCGATTGTATCGGCTATATAAATTTAGAAATTATATTTATGGTATCACCAAGACAAAATATTTCGCTGCGGGAAAACAACCATTAAAATTGCACTGTACGAGGCTTAACGGCCTGTTATTCGAATTTTGGCTGTTTGAGACTCAATTGGAAATGCTCAAGATATTGAATTTAAGCCTGGAAAAAAATATATGTGAAGGATACAACCTTGTTCTAGAGGCAAAAGGAAGTGAAAACACGAAATAGTATAATTTTCCCGATAAAAAAAAATTTTGAAAAATCGATTTCAAAAAACCATTTTCAATCTCATTTCCTAATCACAGCACAAAACAATTAAAAAATTCTACTAACTGAAAGGTAATCGTATTTTGGAAGGACGGAAGCGGCTAGATTTTTGAGTTTTCTAATAAAAAAATTTATAAACATCGAATTAGTGCAGAAAAGCTTACCTTTGAAGACCGCACAGTCCTACGGGACGTGTTCGGAGCCAGACCTGCGACACTTTTTTTGAAAAAAATCGCGGAACTTTTGTTTAAAATATCAATAGCCACTAAAAGAAACAACAGGAAAATGATGACACTCACGAAAATTCCGAAGGTTGGGCAAAATATGTTGATAGTATATTATTGTTTTAATTCACATAATTGTAATGGAAGATGAAAATATTTTAATTTGTTTTGTTGACAATTTTGACATCTGACAATAGGGTTCGACACATTTCAAATTTTTATCGATAAATTTAATGTAGCTACCATAAAGGAGTTTCAATACCTCTTTAATTTATTCATAACTAGCTTCTGCCAGCGGCTTCGCCCGCGTGATACCTAGGGAACATACTACCGGGATATACAAAAAAAAATATATATATGGCCTATGCGTTTGCATAAAATATAAATAACTTCCAGACTATAATCTAAGCGAGGAGCGATGGTGGCAGGCAACGAGCGCCACCATCGCCCCTCGCTCCTCGCCTTGCGCGGATGGCGAGCTTTCACCTCGCAGACGACGCGTAGCTATCGCGCTGGATGCTAACCGTAGCCTAAATTCGAAGAGACGCCGTGCTGCTGCTGTGCGATTGCGGTGCCAAAATAATGTGCCATGACCTGTAATCATCACAGGATCAGGACCTGCGGAGTAGCATATTAGAGAATCCGTTTTGGTCGTCGTCTCCAAAACTTATGTTTTTTTTTCCAATGGAGAGGGTAATTGTAGAGAGGAGAGAGTAATTGCAAGGGTCTTGCAGTCTCCTTGCGTGATGGAATCAGGGATGTTGATATCCGCTGGAAAACCAAAGTTGCCCAAAATATTGCCAAACTAAAGTTGTGTGAAAGGCACATTACTCGCGAACAGATGGTCGATGAGGCCGAAAAGATCTGTAGTGGTGACCGCGTATTGGTAGACGTAGCTTTTGAAGGCTTCCCACTAGGCGACCCCCACCAGGTCGCGTGCAGCCGATGGATGTAACCGCACAGGTCAGGTTGGTGAGGCGACACGACTACTCTCTTAGCCCGTAGTCCGTCGTTTCGGGCTTAGTTGCGGCGGTATTCTACTCCGTATCAACTACAGACTAATGATTAGACCCGAACCCGAACTAAGAATTAATGACAACACGATTTGATAGTACCTAACTGTCAAATCGCGTTGTCATTAATTCTTGGTGGTTAGGAGATACGGACTAAAATACGCCCGCAACTAAACCCGAAACTATGAACATCGGGATTAGAGAGTAGCCCCTCAGTAGTGGATGTCTTTCGGCTGATATGATGATAACCGATTTATAAAGTTTATTTGCAACCATTTTCACCTTAAATTTTTCGTGACATAGTTATGTTAGGTATCAAATTAAAGTACTCGAGGAGACAATTCTAAATATGCTTATGAATATTTTATTCGATAATTTTTTACTGAAGCTATAGCAGCACGACTCTAGTAGCCAAAAAAACAACAGAATATGATTACAGTATAAGCGTTACAGTAGAATCATATAGCTCATTTACATATTTATTAAACACTAGCTTCTTCCCGCGACTTTGTCTGCGTAGACGTTAGAACTGGCTCGCAACTTTTATGCGTCATATTCTCATCCTTGGAAGTGCATCTTCATGATTCTGGTATCCAGATAGTGTGAGTCTTTGCGGTGCGGCTGAAAGTAATATTCAGCTCCGAAATTACTTCGACATGTTTTTTGGTCTTCTTGTAAATCTGTAGCGCTCGTAATTCCAGCCCGACAAAAGTTTTATCATGTTTCTGGTCTCCCGATACTTTTAAATCCTAATCGATCACAATGCCGAAAATTAGTGTTGACAATTCCAGCCCAGAAAAAACTTAGACACGTTTCTGTTCTCCTGGTAAACAAAATTCTTGCTCAAAATACTTTGACATATTTCTTGTGAATCTTTGGTTCTTTTATTTTGCTTCAAAATTACTTCAACATGTTTCTGTTCTCCTGTTACTTTTGAATCCTAATTGCTCACAATTACAGCGTCACAAATATTTCTGGTTCCTTGCTAGTTTTGAATGCAAACCGCTTGCAATTAAAGCCCCGAAAATACTTCGACATGTTTCTGCTTTCCTGGTACTTGTGAATCTGAAGTAGGTACTAAGGCAGCAGCGGCTTCGGATTTCCTCTTCCTCCTCCGCCACTAAGCCACACCTTTTATCGGGATAGAAAGTAGCCTATGTGTTATTCCAGGATGTGAACTATATGTGTGCCAAATTCCATCGAAATCCCTTCACCCATTTTTGCGTGATTGACGGATAAATATCAAAAACAACCAACCTACACGGTGCCATTCTAGTCGTCTTACAAAGGCGGCTCACTTAATGTACCGGATATAAAATACCTCTAAGCGCGATTTTTTTTTATATTTCATCATGATAATGGGTACAATGCAAATATATCGCTCCTGGATGATTCAAACTACGTCATTCGTTATGACAATGAGTGATATTTAATTTTTATAGGTGGTTATCACGTACTTAATTTGCTATTGTTAAGTTATTTACGTAAATATGTCTGTTAATTTAGGTTAATAACGTAGGTAGGTTTTAGTTATTATGTTTATATTATCAAACAAAAGACTTGTAAAACTAATAATGGCTCGCAAAAAAAAGAAAAAAAAAAGCTAATGGCACAAAGTAAACGGTGTGGTTGTAATAAATGCTTTGATTTCAAGATTTTATCGAAACTTTCGTTTTTTTTCTGTTACTACCATGTTAATTTACTTTTTTCATAAAGCTATAATTGTGTTAAAAAAAAACAAGAACACTACATATTATAAAACTAAATCTCCCGCCATGTTTGCAATGTGTTTCAATAAAATGTAACAAGTTCAGTAGATCAACTACAAATATTTTACACTGTGGCGTATTTATTCTGCGAAGAAGTCGGCGGTCATCGGCAGGACATCGTATAACATCGTCGTGTTAAACATGAGGGGTCGCGGGCGGAGGTAGCGTTTTCAATGCCAAAAGCCCCGAATAAGCAAGCCTTAACTTATTCAATGTTATAGGTACCTAATTAGATTAATTAGTAGGATAAATTTATATTTCATCGTAAAATTAAATTCAAGCAGACGATAATAAAATGCAGTTAACAGACATTTACCTGTAGCAAAAATACCTAACTCTTAAAACGGTGTAAAAAACATCGATCTTGTTGGAAAATTTGAAACATATTTATTTATGCGGTAATTTATGAGATAATTATGCAAACGTGCATGTGCAAACTGACATACATACAGACAAATGTGCCTGTAGTATAGCTACCACTACTACCAGAACTTAAGTATATACTGTTTAACTGAATAAATATGCAAAACTAACGCTATTGTCGACTTTTATAAAATACTGATAAGTAACATTCAAACGTACAGTTAATCAAAACATACCTTTCTTTCTGTCGAGTTAAATTGCTGTTCTATCAAATTCCGTTTTGCAATTACAATTTTAATATTGTCGTAGATCGTAGTACCTACTCGTAGTTTTTTAATCTGTTAGTAAATACAATTATCTAGACTAGTAGAAGTATCGTATTGTGCATAGGTCAATCATGTGATATCATTAATAAATACCTAATGTTATATTTAACTTATCCCCTCTCGTATTATACTAAGACCAATGATTTATATAACATTATTACCTACTTACTTTAGTTTGAGATTACACTGGCCAAGTAACAGACGATTTCTATAACTTGGGAAAAAAGAAAACATTTTGACAGTTAAAATTCCAGGAAAAGCTTTGACACTTTATAAGCGCGGGATTTGTTTTTGACATAACTTTTTTTTTTAATATGTTGGGAAATCTTGTGTCTGTGGTCTTGAAGTTCACTATAAAGTTTTATGTGGCAGGTTTGTTTGCTGGCCAATCACAATGGATAGATGGCCTCGCCAAGAGTTTGGGGTACGAAAGCGTGTACCATCACGCGGTCATCATCGACGCCGGCTCTTCGGGCTCCAGGGTGCTTGCTTATAAGTTTAGAGTACCTTTTACAGGTGAGTGATTTTTTTTTTTCTTACTGTTTTCCCTTCGTATTTTCTTTTTCGGTTTGATGAAAGACTCGCTCGCATTGGTAAATGATATAGATAGAGATAATGAATCTACCTACAGTAGACGGCAGATACCCGTGCAATAACGGTCATTGAACCACATATATTTATTGACTTTCTTAATATCAAAAACAGAAATAATGACATAAAACTGTCCTGAATCGACTTCCATCAGGATCCTTTACGTTCTCTAGTCATGAAAATCGGTTTATAATTTACTGTTCGAGTAACTACCTACGAAAGGATATTAGGGAAAGGTCAATGTACTTTATTACACGTTTATCTGGTAATGTATACCGTTGCGTCTTTTAAAAAAGCTATACAATAGAAAGCATTATGCACCACATAAAAAAGGACCATATTATTATGATATTTCGGTAAGACAATTCTATTGAATTGAAATTCAAATACGGAAGGATGTTCGAATGTTGATCGACTTCTTACACAGTAATTTGTGTGCGTTTTTGTGAAGTAAATAAAGTTCTACATTGTATTTGAATGTAGAATGAGATAAAAGTTGTTAAAGTTAATGACTATTTTCCCAAACTGCCAGCTATGCTGAGCAAAATTTCGACGCGTTTATTTAGGTAGGTACAAACATTTTTTTTTTAAGCGTAACTTAATTTAGTATGTAAGTAATAGTTAAAAAAAATATACCATAACATTTTTAAAACTTGAAATAAGTACTACCTAATTACAAAACCTATTCGTAAAACCAATAAGTACATATTTAGTTAGCGATAATGTTACTAGTGTTGCTGTGTTAAGGTTCCTAATCTGTTTAATTATTGCTGATAAGATAAAACTGATAATATAATAATAACCATTTACATTACCTATTTCCTACTCTTGATAAAACTGCTTTTGAAATACAATGTGTAACATAACACAATACCTCCTAAGGGTTCATTGTACTCATCATTATGAACAACTTTCACTGTTCAGTACGTTTTGTCGAGTTATGCGCACATTAAATGTATTGTATTGTTTGTTTATTTCCAAAATACTTAATCTTAAGTAAAAATTATTTTGCCATACATCGTAAACATCATACAGGGTTTATCGGAGGGATGTAAGGAGTCGATTTTTTTTAAGAGGGCTATCACAATTTTTCTTGAATTTTAGCGTTTTATTCGAGTTTTGATGTGTGACTTTGCTTTAGATATAGCCTTAAAAAAAAAAGTGTCTAAGACAGTTTGATCATAAAATCTTGGGAGTGTTCTAAATAACTATTTCAATTTGTTCACGTACATCAGTAGAATCCTTGACTCCGGAAAGGATATTTCACGAAATGTTGCTTTAGGGAATCTTTTGATGCCTTGGTACACCGAAGATATTATAATTTAATCATTTATAAAAATGTCCACGGTACAACTGTATCTTCTACTTTGGAATGTTCAAATCAATTTATTACGATTCATACAGTAATACACCAATAATAATTCTGTAAAACTGAGAGTTATTCACAATTTTCCGTACGAAACTATAATTTTTATCTATGAAATTATAATCCAAATTCAAATAAAAAATATTTAGTAATTAAGGTGGCGGTGCTATATTGCTTAAAAAAAAATGGTTTAATTAAAAGTAAAGTAAATATTTTTAAATAATTGTTGTATGCAATGCAAAAATCAATATAAATCTTGTGACGCGCGGTATTCAACTTTAGTTAACCTGAGCAATTCGATTTTGTAAAAGCGCCCTTAAGTGAAACTTCTTAACGCACGCTGGACTTGGGGAGTAACCTGGCGAACGCGTGACGTAAGCGTTACGATAAATTTTGATCCGGCGAGGCGAACGGGAGTTGAGTGGGGAATATAAGCAAGAGAAAGCAGTGTGCGCGCACATTTTCTTTCTCTCTTCCTCTCATAGCCAAATACTTTCCGTATATCTAAGCACAGTGCAGGCCTATTGTCTGTATCACAGTGTAGGAGCAAGAGAGAGCAGTGCGCGCGCACATTTTCTTTCTCTCTTTTTCCTATAGCTAGTTAATGAAATATGTATATATCTCAGTCAGTAGTACATACAGATGGAGCGAAAGAAGTTTCACTTAAGTCGTGTTTTCTCATCACCAACATTCACTAGAATGTTGGTGACGAGTACAATGACCCCTTAAGAGGTATTGCATTTATTCTTTTACTGTGTGTATTTGACTTCTATGACAAATATACATGAATGAATTATTATTTTATAGATGTTACTAAAACAGTACGATTGATGAAAAAAATATATATAAAATTGGTGGAAAAACAGACCATTGATTTCCTCTGATTTTCCACCAATTTTATAATTAAGAAAGAAAGAAATCGCGGTCTCTGTCTATCAAAGATTTTAAAACGTAAGTTTTTTTTTAAATTTGTAAGCAATATTTTTAACTGCGTCTAGTCTGCTCACTAGGTTTTGATTAATAATTTGTTTTTTATGAATGTTTCGAAAATAAATTATTTCCTATATTACTCAGGGATATTGTAGCATTCTAATGGTGAAAGAAAATCTGTGCGTTTTATGTACTGTATTTACGTAATTGTACATAAAACGCACAGTTTTATCAGTTACCGGTTATCTTACGACGGTAAACTTTTAAACGGTATTATTTTAAGGCTAACAATAAAAGTACTGGGATAGCATGTACCTATTGTTACACGTGTTTTTCAAGGCCTTTGCAGTTTGCTACGCGTTTCACGTAAAACGACTTTAATGGCAATTTTTTGGATGGAGGGAAACAAAATTGCCATTAAAGTCGTTTTACGTGAAACGCGTAGCAAACTGCAAAGGCCTTGAAAAACACGTGTATTTATCGTTTTCGTGGATTAGTAGAGGCTTTTATCTTTTATTAATAAAGGGTTTTTATCCACACGGATACGTCAACCCCATTGTGGTACCTATCGGTTTTTTTTATTTATTTAAACTTAATGTAATTTAATTATTATTATTATTTTTTTTAATCATTATCACCTACCTTGAAGTAGGTATGAATTTGATAATTAATTATCTTAACTAGTATTTTGGAGATTTAACTCAAAAACTACTCGACCGACTTTACTAATTCTTTCAACGTTAGAAATCTACATCTTCACCGATGTTCATTGGAATTATAATATATTCAAAAATTAGAAAAATTAACATTATCATTTATATGTCAAAATGACCACGATGTATAGTTTCTGCCTATACCCCCTGGGACGATGGCTTGAATGTATGTGTGTTTGTTTGGAACACATACCGCGTGTATCTGACATCAACGCACAAACGATTTCCATGGGTCCAGGGCATGATTCTGGACACCCCAGTGTTGGAATTTTTCGTCGGTTCTTTTCTAATTTTTTTCAAGAGTACCACAAAGTATCAGCTCAGCTGAGCTGAAATCTATTTGTGGCTTTATTCAGATTGCTCTTTTTAGTGAAAGTAGTTAATTAATTTTTTTTTATTAAAAATCTCATTGGGTTAGGTCAGAATAACGATTATGAGCAGTCTAAAGTAAAAAAACCCTTGAAAAAAATAAAAAAAATGAGAAAAAAGCCGACGAAAAATTCTAAGTCTAGGGTGTCCAGAATCATGCCCCGGACCCATGGAAATCGTTTGTGCGTCGATGTCAGATACACGCGGTATATTTGACATTAATATTTAGTGTACAACTTTGTTTCAGTATTCGGCCAGGGCAACTTGGACTTAGTAGATGAATATTTCGAGCAATCCAAGCCGGGATTGTCGTCTTATGCCGATGACCCTGAGAAGGTTAGTTCTGCTTTTTTTTACCCAACCAACTCGCACTAAGCGCTTTCAAGCGGCTTTCATAATGCGCACAGCAAAGGAGTGGAACTCTTTGGCTGCGTCTGTGTTTCCGAATGCTTACAACCCTAATCTTTTCAAAGTTAGAGTGAACAGGCTACTTCTGGGTAAGTTCGCTCCATCGTAGACTTTGTCTCTATCATTTCTGACCAAGACTAGAATCCAGAGCAAACCCATGTGAAGTAAAAAAAAAAACTCATAGCGGGACAAATTACACGCGAAGTTCCTTTAGTTAGTTTATTTGACTCTATTCATGGTATTACAAATTAAACTCAATCCCTGAAAAGGGGCCTTTGTACCCATTACCATGAACAACTTTTAGGACCAAACATAATTCGATAAAATAATTAAACATAAAAAACAGTACTTCCAGTATATTTTATCGAGTTATTCGAAAACATTGCATGGGCACCTTGTTTTTTTTTTTCGCGATTTTGGGTGTTGGTTCGACAGAACAAGTGGTTCACTTCTGCTTAAGGTGAATGGTCCAACCAGCCCGCGAAATTCAAATTTTCTTACGTTTGAAATTTTGAATTTCGCGGGCTTGTTGGAGCATTCACCTTAAGTGCTCGTTTAAGGAGACGCGGAGCGTTGGGCGTGCGACGCCGCGTGAGCAATCGCTGTAAACGCTCTCATACAACGCCATGAATTTAGTCTCGTCTCCGTAAACGAGCACTACTTTTGAGAATAAAAACGTGATGGTACAATTATTATGTGGGTGTGTTAACAATGCTCTCTCCCACTTCCAGGGCGCGGACACAATAGTGCAGCTTATAAAAAAAGCGGAGTTCCTGACGCCGCCGAACAAGAGAAGCGCGACGCCGCTCATCGTGCGCGCCACGGCTGGCCTGCGGCTGCTGCCCGCCGACAAGGCGCAGCAGCTCATCGATAGCGTCGCTAAGGCTATCAACAAGTAAGTAGATAGCGTCACTAAGGCTGTCAAGAAGTAAGCCCAACATTCTTGTATCAAATGGGACTGGACGGACAATACTGGACAGGTCGTATAGAGGTATGCAGAACAGTTTGTAAATTCTCGACAATCTTGGTCAGAGATGACAGACACAAAGTCTACAATGGAACGAGCTTACCTAGAAGGAGCCTAGTTGATTAATTACAAAAAATATACAGGGAGAGGAAGACCAAAGAAAAGATGGATGGATTGTTTGAGGAGCGATATGAAAGAAAAGGAAGTTTGACGGCTGATAGGACAGTGTGGAAGAAAAAAACGTGTTGCTCTGACCCTAAGTAACACGGGATAAGGGCAGGAAGATGATGATGTCTATGGCTAAGTAATCAAAGACTAAACTAATAGAATCTCGTATATTTCCAGACTGGGCTACGACGTGGCTCCGGATGGAGTGAAGATAATGGACGGCGCGGATGAGGGCATCTTCATCTGGTACACCATCAACCTACTGCACAGTAAGTTGTCACATTCGAATTAACATGATTAATCATCTATCAATCAATATAAGCGTTAAGCTGTTGGTCCCGGCTGTCATTTGGAGATCTTTGGCAGTCGTTACGGAAAGTCAGAAGCCAGAAAATCTGACACCAGTCTTGCCAAGGAGTACCGTGTTACCCCAGTTAATGGGCTGTGGAGGTCTGGTAGGCAGCCACTCCACGTAAAATACTGGTATTCAACTGAATCCGATTTGACTGGAAGCCGACCCCAATACAGTTGGGAAAAGGCTTGACAGATGATGAATCATCTATCAATATAGTTATACTAGCTCCCTAGTCCCCCGCGGCTTCGCTACCGTCATTTTATTTCTTTCATAAGAACCTTCTCCTGACAGTAATAAACACAACAAAAAAAAGAATGAGCGAAATCGGTCCAGCCGCTCACGCGTGATGCTTGGACCAAGGGAAAAAGGGATTAATTTTTAACCGACTTCCCAAAAAGGAGGAGGTTATCAATTCGGTTGTATGTTTTTTTTATGTTTGTTTCCTCATAACTCCGACAATTATGAACCGATTTGATTTTTTTTTGTTTTATCTGAAAGGATATACTTGCAGATTAGTCCCATATAAATCATATCAAAATCGGTTACGATCTTTGGATTTTAAAACGAAATCGCTGGAATTTGACTATTTAGATGATTCTTTGAAAATCGAAATTGCGTATTTTGCTTTTCTGCGATTTTGTAGTGGTGTTGTTAGGTGTGAGGCACCACTAAAAAGTGAAAAATAAAAAACTTTTTACTAAAAAATACAACCGACTTCTAAAAAAAAAAACACTACAAAGTAAGAGAAGCAAGAGATCGCGAAATGCGATAAGGCCGCCAATTGTATGTTTTGTTTGATGGCATGTGAACGATGCCATCATCGACATTCTGTATGGCGCCAATCTATGTGCACTGCGCAAAAAGGATGGCGGCATTCGTCCCATTGCCGTAGGTACCACTTATCGTCGTATGGCAGCCAAGATTTGCTGTAAATTTTATGGTGAGACTGTTTCGGACAAATTTCAGCCCCTGCAGCTAGGTTACGGCTCCAGAGGGGGCTGTGAGGCTGCCGTACACGCTTTGTCGACCTACCTAAATTCGGGGAAAAGTGAGGTCATCCTGAAGGTTGACATAAAGAACGCCTTCAATTCAGTAAACAGGGATACCTTGTTGGCAGAAACTAAAAAAGAATTACCCCAAATTTATAGTTTCCTTTGGCAATGCTACAGACACCCTTCTAAATTACTGTATCGGGACAACTTACTGGAATCTGCAGTTGGCTGTCAACAAGGTGACCCCCTCGGGCCAGTGATTTTTAGTTTAGCCATTCACCCAATTGTTTGCAAGCTAAATTCAAAATTTAACGTTTGGTATCTTGACGATGGAACCTTGGGAGGCGAAGTAGATTCAGTTTTAGATGACCTAATTTTCTTAAAAAATGAACTCCATTCCATTGGCCTTGATCTCAACCTTTCTAAATGTGAACTATTCTTAGCAGAGCATACTGACAGACAACTGACACTTTCAAAATTTAATACAGTAGCACCTGGAATCCAAATTATTGATAAGAGCTCTCTTCGTCTCCTGGGATCTCCAATCTTTGATACTTCGTTTCCCGATTTTATTGCAGAAAATATCCAAAAATTCGATGACGTTTCGGAAAGATTGCTCCAAATCAACATGCATTCGGCTATCACCATCATTCGTTTCTGCTGTTTTGGCCCAAAATTGACATATTTTCTTCGTGCTTCCCATTTATGGAAGTACACTCATCTTTTAGACCAAATGGATCAAATTATCCGACGAACTTTGTCATTAATTTTGAATGTCGCCTTGGACGACCAAGCTTGGGCTCAAGCTTCTCTTCCCATCCGCATGGGAGGACTCGGCGTTCGCAAAATTTCTAGTTTAAGTTTACCGGCTTTCATATCTTCGGTCCACGGCACTGAGGAATTAATCAGGAATATCCTGGCTTCCACACTGGTTGATTTTGACGTGCCGTGCTTTACCGATGCTATCGATGCCTGGAAACTCGCTTGCCCGAGTACTGACTTACCTAACAATCCATTTTCCCAGAGGGGGTGGGACGAGCCGCTCTGCAGAGTAGTTCAGAATAACTTACTGTCCACGTCTGCTTCTACTGCTGAGCGTGCACGCCTGCTGGCTGTGGGAAAATGGGAGTCGGGTCTTTGGCTTCATGCACTACCGTCGTCGAGCCTAGGCACTTTGTTCGACGACACCACTTTCCGCCTCGCTGCTTCTTTACGTTTAGGAGCCCCTTGTTGTTCTCCTCATCGCTGTCTCTGTGGGGAAGTTGTCAACAGCCTCGGGCACCACGGCCTTTCTTGTAGCCGCAGTGCAGGCCGTTTTGCGCGACACGCTAATTTAAATGACATTATCCGACGAGCTCTCGTCACCGTCGGCGTTCCAGCCGTATTAGAACCCAATGGCTTGGCACGTGACGATGGCAAAAGACCGGACGGCATGTCTTTGTTTCCTTGGAAGATGGGTAGACCTTTAGTGTGGGACGCAACCTGTGTCGATACTCTTGCGCCATCCCATCTTCCTAGTTCATCGTGTTGTGCTGGCGCTGCCGCTGCGGCTGCGGAAAACCTCAAGCGGCGTAAATATAGTAACCTTATTGGTAACTATATTTTCGAGCCGTTTGGGGTTGAAACCCTAGGGCCGTGGGGCCCTTGTGCTCATAGCCTTTTCAAAGAAATTTCGAAACGGCTGGTTGACACTTCCCGTGACCCAAGAGCTGGCTTTTACTTTGGGCAGAGATTAAGCATTGCCATTCAACGTGGCAATGCCGCCAGTCTCTTGGGTACATTACCAGCTGACAGCGTGGAGGACGAATATTTTGATGCTCTACTTTAGTCTTTTGTTAGTTTAGTATAATTTGTTAATTTTGCGTTTTAAGTATATTGTGTGTACATAAATAAAGTTTAAGGTTTCTTTTATGTATTTTTCATTTGGTGTACAATAAAGTATATATAAATAAATAAAAAATAACTTTAAATTCGGAAGTCACAAAAACACCGACTTCCGAATTTAAAGATATTTTTTACTTTGTAGTGTTTTTTTTTAGAAGTCGGTTGTATTTTTTTTACCGACTTCACAAAAAGGAGAGGTACTATGTTCGGATGTTTGTATGTTTTTTTTTTCTATGTTTGTTCATCGAATACTCCGTCAATTGTCGACGGATTTTCAAAATTCTTTTTTTTTCGATAGTAGATAGTTCTGAGGTGGTCCCACTGTCACCAAGTTAGGATCTGATGATGGGATCTTAGAGAAATCGAGGGCAAACCTCAAATTTTATAGGCTTACTCATTATTTTTCGCATATATTATGAAGTATCTTGTGTATTTGCATATGGTTGTCAGCATCTCAGGTAGCTGGGCTGATGATGGAAGGTACAACTCCTTAACAGTAGGTAAGAAGTTACTCGAACAGGCAAGGATTGTTTTAGTAAATTATTTTGATGTTTGATAGGGCATTTGCCACATTTGGTCTCATGATCATCAAGTCATGACCTGATGCTGCAGAGTACCTAACTCCTCGACTACTAACAGCAGATATATCGTGTTTAGGGTCATTGAAAAGGGCTCGATGTGTGGATAAACGTACTGTTAATGAGGAACACCGAAGTACAAAGAGACCTGATGCTGAAGCCAGGAGCATCAGAAAAAGTACAAACCTTGAAATTACAGCACCATAGTCGTGTTTGGGCTCATTTTAAACAGGACTAAATTTTAAGTTCAATGCAATGTTGACATAAGTCTGGCCTGATGCTCCAGCCTGGATTATCAGCATCTAGTCTAAAAACTAATAAATACTTCTTAAAGTGAGCTTCTTTTGCGAATTTTCTTCTGTATAATTATGTAAAAAGTTTTTTTTACATTTTTTATGATATAAAGTTCTTCCGTTACTGGTGACTTAATTAGTGACTGACAGACAACTAATAGCCGAAACTATTGGTCATAGGAAGCTGAAAAGAGATGTTCCAAAATGTATGGAGCCTGGGCCAGGTTCTACTCTCTAAGCCCGAAGTCCATAGTTTCGGGCTTACTGGTATGGGAGTTCAATTCCCGCTTCGCTACGACTTGTATATTTTTCTTAAAATATCAGTATCGTGAAATCATCATGAAAAACGAAAAAACAAAACAGTTTCTATTTATTCCTTTAATTTATGAACAGACATGTACAGTAACCTGCCGTTCCACCAATTGCTGTTGCTTTAAAATGAATGGGACTAGAAAAACAGTTTTATTTTTCTTTTTTATTCACTTATAACACCGTATTAGTTCATGATTTCTACATCAAAATATTGCTTATACATCTATATATAGTAGTATTAAAACCACAACATAATTCCTTGTTATCCAAAAGTGCATGATATCTACATCAAAATATTGCTTATACGTCTATATATAGTAGTATTAAAACCACAACATTATTCCATGTTATACAAAAGTTATTGCAAATATAAAATTTTCATCAGGGCTGTCACTTTCATGGATCCGAAAAATATTAACTAGGTACTTATGTTATAATTATATATATATATTTTTTTTTTTTAATTTATGTTAAACTATCATTTTGCCCGCGACTTCGTTCGCGCGGGTTTAGTTTTACTTCACGAACTTCATGTCCCCTCTACCCTCTTAATAGGGTAGCATATAAATGTACTTATTCATAGACTAAACGTAGGGCAGTTCTCTCAAACCGCAACATTTTCTTACTTAGAGTAGTTTTATACCCGTCTTAACTTTTAAACGAAAGGTTCAATTTGAATAGTTTAAAGTGAAATTTACATACACATAACCAACCTTAATTATCAAACAATTTAAATGGATAAGGTTTTTTATCATTATACCAAAGTCACCACTATTCCATTCCATCCGGGTTTTGATTGAACACGCTCAGCACGATTGGGCACGTTCAGCACAATTTTATTGTATCGTTTTTGTTTTACATTATTGTTCTCTCTTTTTTACAATGTGTTAATTGTGTGTCTCTGTGTCGTATAAATATTGAATGAAAAGTACAGGTCGCGCGGCGAATTAAGATCGCTCGATGAAAGTAGTGGGGGCAATCGGCGCATGTGTACAATCGCGTACAGAAATTCTTAGGGCCTGTTTCACCACTTCCCGATAAACTCTCTGATAGCCTATCCACAGGTTATCTGACAGATAGTGCTCCTTATAGACTTTGTGTGTTTTTAAGGGATTTTTTTATTTTGTATGTACCTTAGTAACTTAACATATAGGTACCTACTTAATAACACTAGTTTTTGCTTGTAATTTATCTTGTAAGTAGGTAAATTCAGAAAAATTAAAAACAAAAGTAAATTTTAATTACTACATTTAAAACATAAAATTGTAGGAAAATTATTCATCCGACATTGGTGATATTCGTTCCATTAATTATTCATCCGACATTGGTGATATTCGTTCCATTAATTATTCATCTTGGGATGTTGAAGTAGAAGGTTGAGGATTTTTTTTTTTTTTTTTAATCTTTATTTTAAGGGTTTTTTTTATTATTTAGGAGGAATAGCGTCGATCCACATTAATGTAAAATGGTTGCTTGGTTTTAATTGTTTCTTTTTTTTAGTAGGTATATAATGTTATTAGATTTATAAGTATTTTTTCTATTTTTGCATGCCGTAAGGTAGAGTGTGTTGGAACTGTATTTTTTTATAACTTCATCTTATTTTTGTACCCACATTCAACGCAAAAAATAAATGATTTTGATTTTTGATTTTTGAAGGGACTTTTGAACTCAGTTCATGTCAGGCACATCGTTGTCGTCAGACATTTCGGAGTCATTATCATCACTCTCTTCGCTGTCGGAGCTGTCATCAGTAACACTAATAATAAACTGTTCTGTCATAAGATCTATAATGTGGTCACTTTTTGCGTATTCTTCTTCTACAGATTTGGTTTTATTACACAAGATCTCCCAATCTCTTGCTCCCATTAGATTAACTTTTTCTTTGACAAGCTCAGTAGCATTATTAAACTTCCATTTTACGTTTTTGCTACCCACATACTGTTTAATCATAGACCAAGCCATTTCGATGGGGTTAAGATCAGGGTGATACGGAGGCAGTCTCAGAATATGGTGATTGTGTTCCGCCAAAATCTTGTCAATAGAAAACGTTTTAAATTGTTCTTTGTGTGCTTTTATTAATTCATCATTTCATCATCGTATTCTATACATTTTTCGGACAGCCAGGCTTGCATATCTGCTTTTCTGGTGTTTGATCTGGGTGCAAGGTCATGCTGTTTGTTGTGATAGGAAGCGTTATCAACCACGACAACAGAATTGGGTGGAATATTAGGTATAACTTGGGTTTTCAACCATTTTTCGTAGTTTTCGTAATTCATGTTGTCGTGGTAATCTCCTGATTTGCCTCCAGCTTTGAAAGTGAGCAACGCATTTGGGACAAAGCCCGCCACGGATCCAGCATGTACGATGACCACACGTTGTCCTTTAGAAATTGGCGTTTTAAGGCCCTTCGTTAAACCATCCGTCCAAGCTTTGTGATTCGAGTGTGATGAATCTACGTACGATTCATCCGTGTAAATTATTGCTCGTCCTTCTTCACGATATTTTTTTTATTTTTTTTAAGTACTCGATTCGTTTGAGTCGGATATTTGTAGTTTCTATCAAAACCTTCCTGTTGTTTTCCGTCCTTTTCCATTTAAACCCCAATTCTTTTATAATCTGCCGAAGACTAGTTTTAGAGCCTTGAAAATTTAAATCTTCCTGTAACTTCTGTCTTAGTTTTTCAATTGTAGGAATCTCTTAATTAGTTATGTGAAAGTTATGAATACATCTTTTTATGACTCCATGGTCAAAATTATCGATGCCCGTTATTGGTTTTGCGCGCGGTCTTTTTTTTCCAGGAGTTCTAAATACCGTCAGAAACTCGGAATTTGCGGCCTGCGTGATAATTCTCCTGACTGTTATCACAGATGTATTTGTTGCCAGTGCTGTTCTTTTTTGTTCTTGTTTTAAATTACTCATAACTTGTTGTAAAATATTTTCATTTGTTGTGCCAGCTTCCGCAGTTTCTTCCCGAATTTGCTCTAATGTATTGCAGATTATCAGCAGCATTTGTTGTTCTATTTGCAAACAGGTGTAAACGTTGTATAGGTGTAGCCAATTTTTTCTGTAATGATATTGTGGCTTCTGTAGTTTTATTTTTAACCTGCTTTAACTTATTTAACTTTCATTAGTTTCTTTCTTAAAGTAACAATTCATGTCGTAAACAATTTTTCTTGCTTGCCGTTTTAAAACTTTATTTTTAACAATTTTTTTTTACCACTACGTATTACTAATACGATAACACAAGCTGTACGCAACAGTACCCAAGCGCGTGAACGCAACGCGGGAATTGAAGAGTGACTGATCTACCAATCACGTGTCGCCGTCGACGCATACCCTCCCCCCTCACCCCGCACGTCACTAAATAGACCTTAGAATTGAATACTGCGCATACCCCTTCCACTTGTGCCGAGCGATCTTAATTCGCCGCGCGACCTGTAGTAATTGTGAATGTGTTTTACAAACAACCCTGTATAATCTTCTACTATGGTTAAGTAGAAGATTATACAGGGTTATTTGTAAAACACCGGCAACCTCTCAGGACTATGTTACTAACATCATAACCAACAACTTTTGTTCTATGACTTTTAAAGAATCATCATATTTTAGTACATCAGGAATTCATACAGCAATAAAGATGAAAATCTATTAAAAAAAATTGACAGATTGTTGGAGCTTGATGCGCTGGCGCCTGTACCTTGCTTAGAACGAATTAAATCACCTGTTTATCTTTTTATTCTTATAAAAATATTTATTTAATTGCTTCGTTTGAAAAGAATAATCATCGTATTTCAGGCTTAATAGACGGCAACACGATGGCAGCTCTAGACCTGGGCGGCGGCTCCACCCAGATCACGTACCAGCTCAGCGATGACGTCAGTGATGGCTACCCCGCCGGGGACCAGCACGTGGTGCCCGCCGGGAACAACGTCACGCTCTACACGCACAGGTGACGGTAACACTACCAAGTGTATGCACTGGCACACATAATACTATGTGTACCAGTGCATATGAAAGGTAACATCAACCTGTATATGCACAGAAAAGAATAACACCAACCTGTTTACGCACGGGTGAGAAAAACACCAACCTGTATGTATATGCACAGGAGAGAATAACACCAACCTGTATTTGCACAGGAGAGAATAACACCAACCTGTATATGCACAGGAGAGAATAACACCAACCTGTATATGCACAGAAAAGAATAAAACCAACCTGTATATGCACAGGAGAGAATAACACCAACCTGTATATGCACAGGAGAGAAAATATATTATTCTGTTTCGGTCGGACATTAGTGAGAATAACAACGACTGGCATCGCTGAGAGTGAAAAAAGTAGAAAAAACACTGGCAACATTGCCATGTTGAAGGCAAAGCTGATTCGTCTTCTGAAAAGAAGGCCAGCTCTTTGACAACGTGAAGACTGAAAAAAATATTAAGATACTAAAAAAATAAATATTTAATACAGTTGCTCAAAAAGTGGTGTATTGCAGGGACGTATAGCGGTCGGGATGTGGACTATTACATACTAGTGCTTTTTTCTAACCTTTCCCGAACTCGTGCGTTCTCTTTCCCAACTGTAAAATAAATTCTATTAAAAAGAAAAACCAACCATGAAGTTTTTGAGAAGAAGAGTTTTTTGTGATTCATACAAATATGTATATTTCTAAAAAGAAGCTACTAATATTTATTTCAATATCAGATTTAATTATTTAATTGAATGAGTTAGGTTAGGTTTCATTTCATTTCGTCTCATTAAATTTCATTTTCATTTCATATCAATAAAAAAAAATCTGCTGAAGAATAAGCTGTATGGATAGTTCCCTTTGCCTACCAAAATGGGTGAAGAAAAAAAAAACTCTGCTTATATTCTACGGTTGGCGCCATTTTCCAGAAATTTTCTTTGCGAGTTTAGTTGTTTGTTGCACAAAATGAGTAATTTCGACCCTATTTTTTTTTTAATTATCACCACCGGAACTCAGTACAATTTTACAAAATGCTCGGAGAACATTTTACCGGAAAAGTCAAATGAGTCCAAGTCATTCATGAGTAAGTAATTTTTTCGCAACTGTATTAAAAATAGTCGTTCAGTACACCTGCGGAACCGTCATTGCAACTTGTTCCGACTGTCAACCCTCGCCTTCGGCGGCTCGGGTAGACATTTGTCGGTACTCTTTGCAATGACAGCCTTTCCGCACTTGTAATGAAATATACTATTTCATCCGCCACTTATTAATTAAACTAAGTATGTGGTTATTTTTGTATGAGTTACGCCTAACGTTAGTTACGTGTTCCAGCTACCTGAACCTGGGCCTGCTGGCGGCGCGCTACGCCGTGTTCCGCAGCGAGAGCGGCGCCAACTCCAGCGAGCTCAGCTCCGTGTGCGTGGAGCCCATCATCCAGCGCGAGCCCTGGACCTACGCCAACAACCACTACTTCGTCAGGTCAGCATGCCTTATTTATTACTAGCTGACCCGCGCAACTTCCTCTGCGTCACATTTTCCATTAATGCTCCGCTCCTTAGTCTTAGCGTGATGATATATAGCCTATAACCTTCCAATATAAATGGGCTATCTAACACTGAAAGAATTTTTGAAATCGAATCAGTAGTTCCTGAGATTAGCGCGTTCAAACAAACAAACTCTTCAGCTTTATAATATTATTAGTATAGATTAAAAGCTGATGTCCGCGGCTTCGCCAACTTGAGAACTACTCTATCCATTGGTGAAAACAGCATAAAAATTGGTGCCGAAGTTTTTGAGTTTATCGCAAACAAACAGACAGACAGACGCGGCAGAGGACTTTGTGATAGTGAAAGTGAATACCTTTCGCCCGCGACGTCGTACATATCCCGTTTTTCCCATGGCACGGGAAAACTCTTAGTACTCCCTTACATTCCACAAGGAACCTTCATGCTTAATTTCAGCATTGCACGATCTGCAATTTCGGCTGTGCGTTGTCTGTTAGTCAGTAACTTACTCAGTAACGGAAGAATTTTATATATTAGTATATAATATTTATTACAAGAAACAAAACTCATAGTGATTGTAACAATCTACTTACAAAACTATGTATATTAGTAAAACATTAACAAACAAAAACTACTTGTTTCCGACATCACTGCAACAGAAAGGTGACAGGTCCAGCTGATGATCACTGCCACAAACGCACAATCTAACCTGCTTGTTACCATGGCCAAGCTGTTGTCGTCCGCTTGAAGAGGAATGCTCCAACCAGCCCGCGAAATTCAAAATTTCTTGCGTTTTTTGCAATTTGCAGGCCGGTGCTAGGTTTTATGTTGATTAAAATATTATTCGCGGCTGTAAGACGTATGTAGTTACAGAATTATAATCATCAAAATCACCAATACAACCCTACAAGTTCATAAAAGCATAGGAACAAAAAAAAAACAGAAAACCTAGAGCTTTATGAACTTAGAGTGTTGTATTTATGATTTTAATGATTATAATTTTATAACTACTTGGTCTTACAGCCGCGAATAATATTTTAATCAACATAAAACCTAGCACTGGCCTGCTGGCTGGTTGGAGCATTCACCAGAGTTGCTTGTGGTCGCCTTTATAAAAGTTAAAGTCAAGCAGGGCTTTCAATAAAAGGCCCTAGAAAGCAAAGGGCATTAGGAGGAACACCTGTGCCATGAAAATAATCTTTTTATGTGAGTGTTCGTAAAACAATTGCCGTAAACACTGATACTGTCACTGTATCAATATCTTCTACTAGCTGACCCGGCGAACTTCGTACCGCCTTAGCGTTGCAATGATGCACTACTTTATTTTGTATAGCTGACCTATCATTTAAAAATATTTATCTATACATAACTATTCCGTGGCGAGTTATTTTCAAAAATTAATTAGAATTTAATTAAAGTAACCACGTTTCCGAACAAACAATGCTCTTTCAATATAGTCTATGGCTGTGAATGACATTGACATTCGTTACGCGCGTTATTTTAAATATGCAAAATTAAATGTATATTTTTCAATATTTCTGAGAGATTTTCTTAATATTTTTTTCCGTAAGAACCTTCTCCTAATAATAACAAATACAACAAAAAAAGAATTGGTGAAATCGGTCCAGCCATTCACGCGTGATGCCGTGACCAAGGAAAACGGGTTTCATTTTTATATATAAGAAGATAATATAAAAATGAATCGCTACATATGTTGGTAAGCGCATAACTCAACAACGCCTGGACCAATTTGGCCAATTCTTTTTTTAGAATATTCCTTGAAGTACGAGGATGGTTCTTACGTAGACAAAAATATAAAAATTGCCTGAAAAAGACTAAAAACAACACTTTTCTATACTCCCATACAAAAGATTCGTAATAATACTTAAAAGTCAATTTGAACTTTAATACCATTCCATAAAGTTTAAGTGATAGTGGAGAGGTTCCGGGAAGGCAAAACAATTGAGTGACGTTTGTATCGTATAAATATTGACATTAGTCAAATACAAATTGTCTGTGAGTAAGAGTAAGAGAGTACTGGGGTAGGTAGGTAGACAGGTAGACAGTTGACGGGAGCGAAGCCGCGGGGTACAGCTAGTAATTATATAAAAATCAATGCCACTTTTCGTTGTAATTTTATAACTCAAGAACGGCTGGGTCGATTTCGGTAATTCTTTTTTTGTTTAGTTCGCCAGAATACAGGGAAGGTTTAAAAGCAAAAAAATGGGTAGGAAGAGCAGGAAACAGTTGACGGGAGCGGAGCCGCGGGGGACAGCTAGTAACCTATATAACTTTTGTGTCATTCTAAGTTGTAATCTTTCATAATCTATCGTTGCAATTAATCACTACATGTATAATAATATATTGTTTTGCACTGTTTCCATAGCAGTTTATGCGTACAGTATAGTGCATGTAGTGCTCTTCTTTAAGTGATGAGGCACTTAAACTTAAGTATGAAATGTTTTTTTTTGTAATTGTAATTGTGTACTCTTTGTTGAAGAGCCAAATAAAAATAAATAAATAAACACGGGTTGCGTCTACAGAGCGGGAGAATTACTCACCCCCCAAAAAAACGGCTATGACAAACTTTAAACCGAGTGACTACATGCTAGCAACAAGGCTTGTATCGCAACACATAGTGTGTGTTGCGAAATATAACCCAGTATACTGACTAGTGCTCATGACGTCATAAATCCGACGCCATACTGTTAATTCGTTCCGTAATATACTGGCCAGTGCGTTGACGTCATAAATCCGACGCCATACTGTTAATTATTTCCGTAATAAACTGGCCAGTGCGTTGACGTCATAAATTAACGCCATGTTGAGAATAGTGTTTGTGCTCGTTTATTCCAATTTTGCTCCAAGTTATTCAAGTTACTGTATCATAAAATTTTGATTATAATAATCTATTCCTAATGAAACAGATGCCAGCAGTTCTGACAGTCACTTGTCTCACCAGTACAATATGTTGCACACCAGTACAATATGGCGTCGGATTCACGATAAACATGAGCACTGGAATACACCCAAATATCACATACATAACACTATATTCGGAACACACCCAAGGTGTTCATGTTCGATTTTTGAAAAGTACGTTATTATACTGCCCGCACTTGTTCGTATATAAACTGTATGCCAGTGTTATTCGATTTTCAAATATCCGTGTGTTCTCCAGCGGCGCCCCGCGCGCGCTCGGCAGCAAGGCGTCCGCGATATACAACGCGTGCCACGCAGTCGTGAGGCGCTACGTGCTACAGACTCTGGACTGGGAACCTAAGCAGCCGCCGCTGGGCAGCGTGGCCGCCATGAGCTACTTCTATGATGTCGCTGCTGACGCCGGCATGATCGGTGAGTCTCTCTCTGATGTTATCTCGTGGTGAAGCGCTACGTGCTACAGACTCTGGACTGGGAACCTAAGCAGCCGCCGCTGGGCAGCGTGGCCGCCATGAGCTACTTCTATGATGTCGCTGCTGACGCCGGCATGATCGGTGAGTCTCTCTCTGATGTTATCTCGTGGTGAAGCGCTACGTGCTACAGACTCTGGACTGGGAACCTAAGCAGCCGCCGCTGGGCAGCGTGGCCGCCATGAGCTACTTCTATGATGTCGCTGCTGACGCCGGCATGATCGGTGAGTCTCTCTCTGATGTTATCTCGTGGTGAAGCGCTACGTGCTACAGACTCTGGACTGGGAACCTAAGCAGCCGCCGCTGGGCAGCGTGGCCGCCATGAGCTACTTCTATGATGTCGCTGCTGACGCCGGCATGATCGGTGAGTCTCTCTCTGATGTTATCTCGTGGTGAAGCGCTACGTGCTACAGACTCTGGACTGGGAACCTAAGCAGCCGCCGCTGGGCAGCGTGGCCGCCATGAGCTACTTCTATGATGTCGCTGCTGACGCCGGCATGATCGGTGAGTCTCTCTCTGATGTTATCTCGTGGTGAAGCGCTACGTGCTACAGACTCTGGACTGGGAACCTAAGCAGCCGCCGCTGGGCAGCGTGGCCGCCATGAGCTACTTCTATGATGTCGCTGCTGACGCCGGCATGATCGGTGAGTCTCTCTCTGATGTTATCTCGTGGTGAAGCGCTACGTGCTACAGACTCTGGACTGGGAACCTAAGCAGCCGCCGCTGGGCAGCGTGGCCGCCATGAGCTACTTCTATGATGTCGCTGCTGACGCCGGCATGATCGGTGAGTCTCTCTCTGATGTTATCTCGTGGTGAAGCGCTACGTGCTACAGACTCTGGACTGGGAACCTAAGCAGCCGCCGCTGGGCAGCGTGGCCGCCATGAGCTACTTCTATGATGTCGCTGCTGACGCCGGCATGATCGGTGAGTCTCTCTCTGATGTTATCTCGTGGTGAAGCGCTACGTGCTACAGACTCTGGACTGGGAACCTAAGCAGCCGCCGCTGGGCAGCGTGGCCGCCATGAGCTACTTCTATGATGTCGCTGCTGACGCCGGCATGATCGGTGAGTCTCTCTCTGATGTTATCTCGTGGTGAAGCGCTACGTGCTACAGACTCTGGACTGGGAACCTAAGCAGCCGCCGCTGGGCAGCGTGGCCGCCATGAGCTACTTCTATGATGTCGCTGCTGACGCCGGCATGATCGGTGAGTCTCTCTCTGATGTTATCTCGTGGTGAAGCGCTACGTGCTACAGACTCTGGACTGGGAACCTAAGCAGCCGCCGCTGGGCAGCGTGGCCGCCATGAGCTACTTCTATGATGTCGCTGCTGACGCCGGCATGATCGGTGAGTCTCTCTCTGATGTTATCTCGTGGTGAAGCGCTACGTGCTACAGACTCTGGACTGGGAACCTAAGCAGCCGCCGCTGGGCAGCGTGGCCGCCATGAGCTACTTCTATGATGTCGCTGCTGACGCCGGCATGATCGGTGAGTCTCTCTCTGATGTTATCTCGTGGTGAAGCGCTACGTGCTACAGACTCTGGACTGGGAACCTAAGCAGCCGCCGCTGGGCAGCGTGGCCGCCATGAGCTACTTCTATGATGTCGCTGCTGACGCCGGCATGATCGGTGAGTCTCTCTCTGATGTTATCTCGTGGTGAAGCGCTACGTGCTACAGACTCTGGACTGGGAACCTAAGCAGCCGCCGCTGGGCAGCGTGGCCGCCATGAGCTACTTCTATGATGTCGCTGCTGACGCCGGCATGATCGGTGAGTCTCTCTCTGATGTTATCTCGTGGTGAAGCGCTACGTGCTACAGACTCTGGACTGGGAACCTAAGCAGCCGCCGCTGGGCAGCGTGGCCGCCATGAGCTACTTCTATGATGTCGCTGCTGACGCCGGCATGATCGGTGAGTCTCTCTCTGATGTTATCTCGTGGTGAAGCGCTACGTGCTACAGACTCTGGACTGGGAACCTAAGCAGCCGCCGCTGGGCAGCGTGGCCGCCATGAGCTACTTCTATGATGTCGCTGCTGACGCCGGCATGATCGGTGAGTCTCTCTCTGATGTTATCTCGTGGTGAAGCGCTACGTGCTACAGACTCTGGACTGGGAACCTAAGCAGCCGCCGCTGGGCAGCGTGGCCGCCATGAGCTACTTCTATGATGTCGCTGCTGACGCCGGCATGATCGGTGAGTCTCTCTCTGATGTTATCTCGTGGTGAAGCGCTACGTGCTACAGACTCTGGACTGGGAACCTAAGCAGCCGCCGCTGGGCAGCGTGGCCGCCATGAGCTACTTCTATGATGTCGCTGCTGACGCCGGCATGATCGGTGAGTCTCTCTCTGATGTTATCTCGTGGTGAAGCGCTACGTGCTACAGACTCTGGACTGGGAACCTAAGCAGCCGCCGCTGGGCAGCGTGGCCGCCATGAGCTACTTCTATGATGTCGCTGCTGACGCCGGCATGATCGGTGAGTCTCTCTCTGATGTTATCTCGTGGTGAAGCGCTACGTGCTACAGACTCTGGACTGGGAACCTAAGCAGCCGCCGCTGGGCAGCGTGGCCGCCATGAGCTACTTCTATGATGTCGCTGCTGACGCCGGCATGATCGGTGAGTCTCTCTCTGATGTTATCTCGTGGTGAAGCGCTACGTGCTACAGACTCTGGACTGGGAACCTAAGCAGCCGCCGCTGGGCAGCGTGGCCGCCATGAGCTACTTCTATGATGTCGCTGCTGACGCCGGCATGATCGGTGAGTCTCTCTCTGATGTTATCTCGTGGTGAAGCGCTACGTGCTACAGACTCTGGACTGGGAACCTAAGCAGCCGCCGCTGGGCAGCGTGGCCGCCATGAGCTACTTCTATGATGTCGCTGCTGACGCCGGCATGATCGGTGAGTCTCTCTCTGATGTTATCTCGTGGTGAAGCGCTACGTGCTACAGACTCTGGACTGGGAACCTAAGCAGCCGCCGCTGGGCAGCGTGGCCGCCATGAGCTACTTCTATGATGTCGCTGCTGACGCCGGCATGATCGGTGAGTCTCTCTCTGATGTTATCTCGTGGTGAAGCGCTACGTGCTACAGACTCTGGACTGGGAACCTAAGCAGCCGCCGCTGGGCAGCGTGGCCGCCATGAGCTACTTCTATGATGTCGCTGCTGACGCCGGCATGATCGGTGAGTCTCTCTCTGATGTTATCTCGTGGTGAAGCGCTACGTGCTACAGACTCTGGACTGGGAACCTAAGCAGCCGCCGCTGGGCAGCGTGGCCGCCATGAGCTACTTCTATGATGTCGCTGCTGACGCCGGCATGATCGGTGAGTCTCTCTCTGATGTTATCTCGTGGTGAAGCGCTACGTGCTACAGACTCTGGACTGGGAACCTAAGCAGCCGCCGCTGGGCAGCGTGGCCGCCATGAGCTACTTCTATGATGTCGCTGCTGACGCCGGCATGATCGGTGAGTCTCTCTCTGATGTTATCTCGTGGTGAAGCGCTACGTGCTACAGACTCTGGACTGGGAACCTAAGCAGCCGCCGCTGGGCAGCGTGGCCGCCATGAGCTACTTCTATGATGTCGCTGCTGACGCCGGCATGATCGGTGAGTCTCTCTCTGATGTTATCTCGTGGTGAAGCGCTACGTGCTACAGACTCTGGACTGGGAACCTAAGCAGCCGCCGCTGGGCAGCGTGGCCGCCATGAGCTACTTCTATGATGTCGCTGCTGACGCCGGCATGATCGGTGAGTCTCTCTCTGATGTTATCTCGTGGTGAAGCGCTACGTGCTACAGACTCTGGACTGGGAACCTAAGCAGCCGCCGCTGGGCAGCGTGGCCGCCATGAGCTACTTCTATGATGTCGCTGCTGACGCCGGCATGATCGGTGAGTCTCTCTCTGATGTTATCTCGTGGTGAAGCGCTACGTGCTACAGACTCTGGACTGGGAACCTAAGCAGCCGCCGCTGGGCAGCGTGGCCGCCATGAGCTACTTCTATGATGTCGCTGCTGACGCCGGCATGATCGGTGAGTCTCTCTCTGATGTTATCTCGTGGTGAAGCGCTACGTGCTACAGACTCTGGACTGGGAACCTAAGCAGCCGCCGCTGGGCAGCGTGGCCGCCATGAGCTACTTCTATGATGTCGCTGCTGACGCCGGCATGATCGGTGAGTCTCTCTCTGATGTTATCTCGTGGTGAAGCGCTACGTGCTACAGACTCTGGACTGGGAACCTAAGCAGCCGCCGCTGGGCAGCGTGGCCGCCATGAGCTACTTCTATGATGTCGCTGCTGACGCCGGCATGATCGGTGAGTCTCTCTCTGATGTTATCTCGTGGTGAAGCGCTACGTGCTACAGACTCTGGACTGGGAACCTAAGCAGCCGCCGCTGGGCAGCGTGGCCGCCATGAGCTACTTCTATGATGTCGCTGCTGACGCCGGCATGATCGGTGAGTCTCTCTCTGATGTTATCTCGTGGTGAAGCGCTACGTGCTACAGACTCTGGACTGGGAACCTAAGCAGCCGCCGCTGGGCAGCGTGGCCGCCATGAGCTACTTCTATGATGTCGCTGCTGACGCCGGCATGATCGGTGAGTCTCTCTCTGATGTTATCTCGTGGTGAAGCGCTACGTGCTACAGACTCTGGACTGGGAACCTAAGCAGCCGCCGCTGGGCAGCGTGGCCGCCATGAGCTACTTCTATGATGTCGCTGCTGACGCCGGCATGATCGGTGAGTCTCTCTCTGATGTTATCTCGTGGTGAAGCGCTACGTGCTACAGACTCTGGACTGGGAACCTAAGCAGCCGCCGCTGGGCAGCGTGGCCGCCATGAGCTACTTCTATGATGTCGCTGCTGACGCCGGCATGATCGGTGAGTCTCTCTCTGATGTTATCTCGTGGTGAAGCGCTACGTGCTACAGACTCTGGACTGGGAACCTAAGCAGCCGCCGCTGGGCAGCGTGGCCGCCATGAGCTACTTCTATGATGTCGCTGCTGACGCCGGCATGATCGGTGAGTCTCTCTCTGATGTTATCTCGTGGTGAAGCGCTACGTGCTACAGACTCTGGACTGGGAACCTAAGCAGCCGCCGCTGGGCAGCGTGGCCGCCATGAGCTACTTCTATGATGTCGCTGCTGACGCCGGCATGATCGGTGAGTCTCTCTCTGATGTTATCTCGTGGTGAAGCGCTACGTGCTACAGACTCTGGACTGGGAACCTAAGCAGCCGCCGCTGGGCAGCGTGGCCGCCATGAGCTACTTCTATGATGTCGCTGCTGACGCCGGCATGATCGGTGAGTCTCTCTCTGATGTTATCTCGTGGTGAAGCGCTACGTGCTACAGACTCTGGACTGGGAACCTAAGCAGCCGCCGCTGGGCAGCGTGGCCGCCATGAGCTACTTCTATGATGTCGCTGCTGACGCCGGCATGATCGGTGAGTCTCTCTCTGATGTTATCTCGTGGTGAAGCGCTACGTGCTACAGACTCTGGACTGGGAACCTAAGCAGCCGCCGCTGGGCAGCGTGGCCGCCATGAGCTACTTCTATGATGTCGCTGCTGACGCCGGCATGATCGGTGAGTCTCTCTCTGATGTTATCTCGTGGTGAAGCGCTACGTGCTACAGACTCTGGACTGGGAACCTAAGCAGCCGCCGCTGGGCAGCGTGGCCGCCATGAGCTACTTCTATGATGTCGCTGCTGACGCCGGCATGATCGGTGAGTCTCTCTCTGATGTTATCTCGTGGTGAAGCGCTACGTGCTACAGACTCTGGACTGGGAACCTAAGCAGCCGCCGCTGGGCAGCGTGGCCGCCATGAGCTACTTCTATGATGTCGCTGCTGACGCCGGCATGATCGGTGAGTCTCTCTCTGATGTTATCTCGTGGTGAAGCGCTACGTGCTACAGACTCTGGACTGGGAACCTAAGCAGCCGCCGCTGGGCAGCGTGGCCGCCATGAGCTACTTCTATGATGTCGCTGCTGACGCCGGCATGATCGGTGAGTCTCTCTCTGATGTTATCTCGTGGTGAAGCGCTACGTGCTACAGACTCTGGACTGGGAACCTAAGCAGCCGCCGCTGGGCAGCGTGGCCGCCATGAGCTACTTCTATGATGTCGCTGCTGACGCCGGCATGATCGGTGAGTCTCTCTCTGATGTTATCTCGTGGTGAAGCGCTACGTGCTACAGACTCTGGACTGGGAACCTAAGCAGCCGCCGCTGGGCAGCGTGGCCGCCATGAGCTACTTCTATGATGTCGCTGCTGACGCCGGCATGATCGGTGAGTCTCTCTCTGATGTTATCTCGTGGTGAAGCGCTACGTGCTACAGACTCTGGACTGGGAACCTAAGCAGCCGCCGCTGGGCAGCGTGGCCGCCATGAGCTACTTCTATGATGTCGCTGCTGACGCCGGCATGATCGGTGAGTCTCTCTCTGATGTTATCTCGTGGTGAAGCGCTACGTGCTACAGACTCTGGACTGGGAACCTAAGCAGCCGCCGCTGGGCAGCGTGGCCGCCATGAGCTACTTCTATGATGTCGCTGCTGACGCCGGCATGATCGGTGAGTCTCTCTCTGATGTTATCTCGTGGTGAAGCGCTACGTGCTACAGACTCTGGACTGGGAACCTAAGCAGCCGCCGCTGGGCAGCGTGGCCGCCATGAGCTACTTCTATGATGTCGCTGCTGACGCCGGCATGATCGGTGAGTCTCTCTCTGATGTTATCTCGTGGTGAAGCGCTACGTGCTACAGACTCTGGACTGGGAACCTAAGCAGCCGCCGCTGGGCAGCGTGGCCGCCATGAGCTACTTCTATGATGTCGCTGCTGACGCCGGCATGATCGGTGAGTCTCTCTCTGATGTTATCTCGTGGTGAAGCGCTACGTGCTACAGACTCTGGACTGGGAACCTAAGCAGCCGCCGCTGGGCAGCGTGGCCGCCATGAGCTACTTCTATGATGTCGCTGCTGACGCCGGCATGATCGGTGAGTCTCTCTCTGATGTTATCTCGTGGTGAAGCGCTACGTGCTACAGACTCTGGACTGGGAACCTAAGCAGCCGCCGCTGGGCAGCGTGGCCGCCATGAGCTACTTCTATGATGTCGCTGCTGACGCCGGCATGATCGGTGAGTCTCTCTCTGATGTTATCTCGTGGTGAAGCGCTACGTGCTACAGACTCTGGACTGGGAACCTAAGCAGCCGCCGCTGGGCAGCGTGGCCGCCATGAGCTACTTCTATGATGTCGCTGCTGACGCCGGCATGATCGGTGAGTCTCTCTCTGATGTTATCTCGTGGTGAAGCGCTACGTGCTACAGACTCTGGACTGGGAACCTAAGCAGCCGCCGCTGGGCAGCGTGGCCGCCATGAGCTACTTCTATGATGTCGCTGCTGACGCCGGCATGATCGGTGAGTCTCTCTCTGATGTTATCTCGTGGTGAAGCGCTACGTGCTACAGACTCTGGACTGGGAACCTAAGCAGCCGCCGCTGGGCAGCGTGGCCGCCATGAGCTACTTCTATGATGTCGCTGCTGACGCCGGCATGATCGGTGAGTCTCTCTCTGATGTTATCTCGTGGTGAAGCGCTACGTGCTACAGACTCTGGACTGGGAACCTAAGCAGCCGCCGCTGGGCAGCGTGGCCGCCATGAGCTACTTCTATGATGTCGCTGCTGACGCCGGCATGATCGGTGAGTCTCTCTCTGATGTTATCTCGTGGTGAAGCGCTACGTGCTACAGACTCTGGACTGGGAACCTAAGCAGCCGCCGCTGGGCAGCGTGGCCGCCATGAGCTACTTCTATGATGTCGCTGCTGACGCCGGCATGATCGGTGAGTCTCTCTCTGATGTTATCTCGTGGTGAAGCGCTACGTGCTACAGACTCTGGACTGGGAACCTAAGCAGCCGCCGCTGGGCAGCGTGGCCGCCATGAGCTACTTCTATGATGTCGCTGCTGACGCCGGCATGATCGGTGAGTCTCTCTCTGATGTTATCTCGTGGTGAAGCGCTACGTGCTACAGACTCTGGACTGGGAACCTAAGCAGCCGCCGCTGGGCAGCGTGGCCGCCATGAGCTACTTCTATGATGTCGCTGCTGACGCCGGCATGATCGGTGAGTCTCTCTCTGATGTTATCTCGTGGTGAAGCGCTACGTGCTACAGACTCTGGACTGGGAACCTAAGCAGCCGCCGCTGGGCAGCGTGGCCGCCATGAGCTACTTCTATGATGTCGCTGCTGACGCCGGCATGATCGGTGAGTCTCTCTCTGATGTTATCTCGTGGTGAAGCGCTACGTGCTACAGACTCTGGACTGGGAACCTAAGCAGCCGCCGCTGGGCAGCGTGGCCGCCATGAGCTACTTCTATGATGTCGCTGCTGACGCCGGCATGATCGGTGAGTCTCTCTCTGATGTTATCTCGTGGTGAAGCGCTACGTGCTACAGACTCTGGACTGGGAACCTAAGCAGCCGCCGCTGGGCAGCGTGGCCGCCATGAGCTACTTCTATGATGTCGCTGCTGACGCCGGCATGATCGGTGAGTCTCTCTCTGATGTTATCTCGTGGTGAAGCGCTACGTGCTACAGACTCTGGACTGGGAACCTAAGCAGCCGCCGCTGGGCAGCGTGGCCGCCATGAGCTACTTCTATGATGTCGCTGCTGACGCCGGCATGATCGGTGAGTCTCTCTCTGATGTTATCTCGTGGTGAAGCGCTACGTGCTACAGACTCTGGACTGGGAACCTAAGCAGCCGCCGCTGGGCAGCGTGGCCGCCATGAGCTACTTCTATGATGTCGCTGCTGACGCCGGCATGATCGGTGAGTCTCTCTCTGATGTTATCTCGTGGTGAAGCGCTACGTGCTACAGACTCTGGACTGGGAACCTAAGCAGCCGCCGCTGGGCAGCGTGGCCGCCATGAGCTACTTCTATGATGTCGCTGCTGACGCCGGCATGATCGGTGAGTCTCTCTCTGATGTTATCTCGTGGTGAAGCGCTACGTGCTACAGACTCTGGACTGGGAACCTAAGCAGCCGCCGCTGGGCAGCGTGGCCGCCATGAGCTACTTCTATGATGTCGCTGCTGACGCCGGCATGATCGGTGAGTCTCTCTCTGATGTTATCTCGTGGTGAAGCGCTACGTGCTACAGACTCTGGACTGGGAACCTAAGCAGCCGCCGCTGGGCAGCGTGGCCGCCATGAGCTACTTCTATGATGTCGCTGCTGACGCCGATTTTTTGTTTTGTTTGACTACTATCTCACCTGATGGTAAGCGATGATAGACTGCATAGTCTAAGATGGAGCAAGCTTGCCTAGTAGTAACCTAGTCACTCTTTACTTAAAGACTCCCAGGTTGTAGCTATCAGGAAACACAGAATCCGGCAGGGGATTCCACTCCTTAGCTGTACGCACTATGAATGTGTTCCCAAAACGTTTTCTGTGTGTAGGTGGGATGTTCACCATGTACCGGTGGCACATTGCCATTCGTCTTGTTCGTCTACCTTACAATATATGACAACAGTTTATAGCACCCCTGTAACTGTATACAATGTCACATTCCAGACGTGATGTCTGGCGGCACGGTGTCCGTGGAGGCGTACCGCGCGGCCGCCATGTCGGCGTGCATGTCCGCCAACGTGGACCAGCCCTGGGCCTGCCTCGACCTCGTCTACGTCGTCACGCTGCTGCAGGACGCCTACAAGATAGAGAACAACAAGCCCATCAGCGTAAGTGTACCTAGCTGAGTAGCCAGCCCGATGTGGACCAGTTGGGCTTAATGTGAGTGAGCTAGGGCGAACGTGCATCAGTCTGGGGCTGATGAGGCAGCTTTGAACAGGACTATTGACCAAGCTGGGCCAACTCGGACTAACCTGGGCCAATTCGGACCAACCTGGGCTTAACGTGAAAAAGAACTTAGAAATTGGCTTAAAATTTTACTCCATTTATTTAACAAGTTAGTTATCTTAATCAATGTTATTTTACTACCTATGTGAGAGAGCCAAACGCATACACTTCCTTATAACTCCAACGAAACTAACAAAATCTCCTCACTTCCAGTTGTTCAAGAAAGTGAACGGACACGAAGTATCGTGGGCGTTAGGGCTCGCCTACACCACCGTCATGAACCGCATCGCCATCACGCCCTAGTGACGTGACGTCACCGCCGTGACGTCAGCAGCGCCGCCGTTAACATTAATAACTACACGAGTCAAGTAACTGGCTGGAAATGTGGCACATTGAGTTTGAGAACAGTTGGGCTTATCTCTGTTACGTACAAAGGACTGTGAGAAAATCTCACGCTGAGATTTATAAAGCGAACTTAGTGCAGTTGCATTTATTTTCTTTAGGAGATGAACCTTATTCCAACAGATTTATTTAAAAAAGAAAAACAAATATTAAAAATACTAACCTTAGTTCAAATACTGATTCCAAATTCAAATGATCTATTTGAATAAAGAATCTGCCACTCAGAATTTAAACAGTCGCTCATATAAATATCCGCGTTATTGTTTTACAAATAATGTTAATTTCCGAATTCTACTGTATTTAGCTTGAATGAAGTATAGACTTCATTTGAGTTTGCTCTATACATCTCAGCGTTTAACGCTCAATGTGTCACATTTACGCCCGAATGCTGTATTTGTCCGTTTTATTCTCGGACTGGGTCGATAACGAGCTTAAATGATATTGAGGCCGTAAGCCACTTTCTACATTATGATACTAAGTGAGTTTAAGCCATTTTTGTAGTATAAAAAATCAATTTAAAATAAATTTCATGTATTACTTCGAGTATTAATGAAATAAAATATGCGTTTATTCACCAAAACCAAATGATTTCAGTATTCGATTTCAAATAAAATGAATATAAGAATAAATAATTGATGTACATAATAAGTATTTTATAATACCTATGTATATTTACATAACGACTTTAGAATTTATTTCACGTATTTTGATCTAGACTCTTTGAGTGCCTTAATTCTAAGGCTTGCACCATTTCAATTTTAATTTCTACTCCTCTGAATTAATCGCGTGATTGTAATTTTTACACTTGGTTTTATTTATAGAATATCGTACGCATATTGTACAGGGATGACATTTTTAGAGTTTATATTTGTGAATGTTAAAATTGCAATTGGCTCCCCTCCCATTTCAAAGGATTTATCATAACTGGCGATCTGAAACTGTACTTTATGGAACGTGCGTAAGAAAGGTGTAGGCTGCGCTATCTAGCGTTTTAAATACGAAACTTTTACCGTTTAAATATTTCCGCGTGATGATTCTATGAGGAGATCGTGGCTAAATAACAACAGCCGTACGGGGTCGCTGTGTGGATGGGTGACCGTTCTAACATACCGAGACTCCTCCGTACCTCGGAAAGCACGTTAAGCCGATGGTGTCGGCTGTCATTTGGAATCTGTCTTTGGCAGTCGTTATGAATTGTCAGAAGCCGAAAATCTGACACCTGCGGTCTCGCCAAGAAGTAGCGCGCTAATAGGTTGTGCAGGTCTGGTGCATTGGAAGGGAGAGGCACAACACTGTGAGAATTAGAAGGAATGGAGGGAGGACTTTGCCCAGCAGTGGGACAGTACGGGCTAGTATTAATAATAATATAATAATAGCAGGTCTGGTAGGCAGCCGCTCTAAAATAATGGTATTCAGCTGAATCCGGTTTGCTGGAAGCCGACCTCAATATAGTTGGGAAAAGGTTAGGTAGAAAAGTGACGCTTCTGTGATGCCATCTCTAATTAATACACGTTCCCTATACTACACCAATGCGTAACCTTCGGGGAGAATAGGCTTGTGTCCTGAAAAAATCTAATTAGTCCGTCAGTTAGATTATCAAAAAATGTTTGACCCGTGTCTTTTCTTTTGTAAAGGGAACCAAAATTGACGCAGTTACGACGCTTTTAAAACTCTCAATACGTCACACCTTCGCATAATTTTTAGTGAGTCGTGACGTCACGAGCCCCCACTCCCGAGTTTTGATGCGTTTTATCTTTGTCAATATTCATTGATTTACAAAAACAAAAAATACGTGTCCATTATTTTTCAATACTCTAACTGACGGACTAAATAGTTTTGCAATTTGTGGATGATGGAATCTAGCCTATTGGCTTGTTTTGTTTCTATTTTGTTTCGACCCAGTCCGTTTTAATCTTGACTAAAGTATGTGATTTGACCTGAAACCATTACCTCTTCGGTACGCTATGTGATATAAAATAATTATATATCTAAAGTATTTTATCATTTCTTCTCTATTCCAGTATATTTGTAAATAAAACTTCGCTGAAAGCTGGTACTTATATTTTCGATGTGGCAATAGCCCGACGCACATTGTAATGTATTAGGATGTACGTTGTAATATTGTTGCCAGTTAGAAAATGTTCGAATTTAATGTCTTATGACTGAGGCGTAATATGCACTGAAACGACAATTACACACATTAAAAATAAATGTTGTATTAATAAAAGTAAGAAGCACATTTTGCGATACAACTTGATACCTTAACAGCTTTGAAGTGGCTTGCCAAACAGTCCAGACACGTTTTTCTGAGAACAACGGTCGGTTCTGTAAACCTCTCACCGCGTGAATCGAGGTGAAGTGAGCTGTCAACCCATACAAACAGATAGATTGACAGCTCACTTCACTACGCACGCTACCTTACACAGTGAGATGATGACAGAAAACACCAACTGTTGCATGAAGAAATAGAATCATGTTATTGTCTGAAATTTGAATAAAATAGCTTAGTCTTGCCATATTTATAGTTGATATTAGATAACTAAAAAGCCTTATCCTATTAAGCCTTGCCAAAACTGTATTTTATTACGCGACTCCCGCGGGTAGAACACACATCTACGGAATATTCAGGAACTGAGTTTTAATCATCTAAAAAGGTGAAGTAATTGAGGATAACAGAGAAGTGTCGGTTTCGGTGTGTACTGCGTTTATAAGCAATTACAGTGTATAGTCCTTTATACACAGACTTCAAGATTTTCTACGTATCTAGCGACATTATAAGAAAAGTAAATAGATCCAAACATTAAATGTGATTATAGCCTTTGGTGAACTTACACAAAGAGAGGTAAAGTTATGATTTTTAATACTAATATCAGCCTTTTTTGTTGTGGTTGGTAGATATATTTATCGTGGATTCGTAGGTATGTGAGTTGTATCTGTGAGTTTATTCCACAAATCAGGGGTGTAGAATCAAAACATGCTACGTCCGTCGAGAGAAATTTTACAGGAAGTAATAAACCTTCGCATATTTTATATCAACAATTAAACTTGAAGGAATCTACTCATGAAAAATGAAACAAAATACAATCTTTCTACTGATATTAAATTCAACGTACCCTCGGAATAAAAAAATACGATAAATTGATAAAAACTATTGGTCTTAACCAGTTTTGATCCCAAACTGTGGATATAACCATGTTTGATTCCAACTTCATAGGACTTAGTCAAGTTTGATGCCAAGGATGCTACGTCGTACTCGCTACATCCTTCCAGGGCTGGATTCAGTTAACTAGTGCTAGATCATAATCAACTTATGAAATTGTACATAATAGGATTGGTATAGTAAGGAGTTAGAAAGGTAAAAAAAGTTGTGGATCAAGTATTATTTATTTATTATAATCACGGTACATTATCAGACACTAACGTAGAAACTTATCGCGGTTTAGTTAAATAATAAAAAATACTGCAAAGAACACACGAAAATTAACTTAATTTTTGGCAACGTCTATGCAAAATACCTAAAACAATATTAAAATAGACTATACAAATGTTTGAGTAGCAAAAATATATATAATTTTGCAAAATTAAAAAAGCATTCAATATTACTGGATACCCCTCCACATCATATCTGGGTGATCATGAAAAAATAAACCCTGTAAACCTTTCTACCCTGAAGATTAGTGACAGATCGTGAAATAATTACTATTTTCCAACACTAACCCCGCCCAGGGTGTTTTTCGCGAAAATGATCATTCAAAAAACATCTTTCAAATTGACCCCTTTTCCTAGTTTATAATTAATTAAAATTAATGTGTCGGGATTCACTACTATTAATACTTCCGACTACTAAAGACTCGAGTACTCGACCTGCAATACGGCCCTGGCAAAATTCAAACGTAGCTCACTTTTTTCGCCACATTTGCCTACCAATTTTGTGGTTGCGCAGTCCGTTTCCGTGCCTGGTTTTTACTCACAGGCAAAGGAGAAACATCCATATTGTTAAAAAATTATAAGTTTTATAAGAAAAATCAAGAATTCTTATTTAAAACGACTGAAAACTGACGACTTCTTTACACAGAAAAGTATCGGCGGCCATTACTGTTTTGATCACAATAGACTGCTCCTATTGGCTGTCGGGAGTGTAGCCAGTTTTGATAGTGAACTTTTGTGGACATAACCATGTTTGTTCCCAACCTCATTTTTTAAATCAAAATAGCTCGGGACGTAGCCAAGTCTGATGCCCAACTGTTTTTTAGTATGAATGGTAGTGACGCAATGAAAACATTGCCATCAAAATATTATTTTCGGTAAAATGTGGACATAACCAGTTTTGATCCCATACCCCTGAAATACGGGTTTAAGATAATTTCTGGGTGATTGTTTATTCAAAGCTTTTGTGCAATTTGTCACCACTGGGCCACCGAAGATGATACAAAAAGTTCTCCTTTTTTATGCTATCCGTGTAAGTCAATTTTCCATTGAAAATGCTTGAAAGAAGAGTGGATACTTTCCTATTCTTCTCTCGATTATTAAATTTAATAAAATAATTAAATAAATTTTATTTATTTCAAATAGAGTTACAGACGAGAAAATACAGTAGTTGTTATGGTTAGAAATAGGTAAAAAATGGATTACAACTGGTTGGCATAAAAATAAAGACAGACAAGATTCCTGCTGATATTTTATAAACAATCATTTTTTACCTTTATCTTTCTTTGTGTAAGTTCACAAGTCCCATGTATTTAGTAGACAAGCCGTGTTTGCACATGTACATTTAGTATATCGACACAATTATTTATAATAATCGTGCACAATTTAATTATTATTTTTAATAATATTGCTCATTTTATTTACCTATATCTCTATTAGATTGAATTTTTATGAAATAAGTAGTCAGAATACAAATAATTTACATTTTATTATTTTTTTTTTTGATGTACGATATTGGTTATGGAAAGAATGCAATGGAATACCTATTATTTTAATTAGCTAATAAGATTTTAAGATCATAGAAAAATTATGTTGTTTTCACAATAAAATAGGAAATCGTGTGTGGTAGCAATTTTGTCAACAGAAAGGGTTGCATTTTATAGTATTGTTATTTTTAGTTATTTTTACCTTTCTAAAACATACTATACAGTATATTCTTTATCAAAACCTCAAGTGATCGTGAATTTCGATATCTTTTGAGTCGAAATCGTCTAAATATGACAGGAATAACTGAAAAGAGAGAATATATTAGCATTTTATGAGACAGTATCTTCCAGTATCTTCAACGGAAATAATCGCAAATTGAATTTGGGAGATTGCCGAGCGCAGGATTCGTTTCAACCACGCGGTTTTGCGTATGTACGAGGATATGTTTGTTAAATGAAGCAGTTCTATTGGCTCTTAACAAATATATCAGTTGGCATCCTGGCCCATCTCCTGTGGAGACGCAACCTTATGGTTGAATTAAATGTCAAAAGCCCATCATAGCAGTGTACGAGTGCTAGGCAATTTGGCACAAATCAATGTTGCGATAATTATCGTTTGAGTCCTTGGGTATATAATTTGTGAACTGTGAAAATGCGAGAATTGATTTTCTTATTTCTCGCATGAAAAACATTGTTTCAATATTTCAAAGGAAGGTTGTACGTGTGATTTTAATTATTTAATAACTTATTATGTGTAAGTTCTTTTGATAAGCACTTTCAAAATAAGTCTATTTCTATAGCTATTTATATGAGGAAATTGTTATTTTTTGTTTTTGTATGCCTGGTAAACCTACGGAGCGTTATGTAGCTGAGTGCACTATTTGGTGTCGATACCAAGCCAACGTGATCATTTTGATGTTATATGTAAATTGTACAAATTTAATAAACGTTGGATCTTAGAATTGGCTTTCATTGCTTCTTGAAAAGTATGAAATTCAACAATCTGACATACGCAAGCCGGTAATTGATAAAACGTTGGTCGTTTGCAAGACTGGTTCATGTGAAGATTAGAAGAACATAAATATACTACTAAATTATCAATACATATTATATCAATCAATATATATAAAAATCAATGCCACTTTTCGTTGTAATTTTATAACTGAAGAACGGGTGGGCCGATTTCGTTAATTCTTTTTTTTGTTTAGTTCGTCAGTATACAGGGAAGGTTTAAAAGCAAAAAAAAGGTAGTTGACGGGAGCGAAGCCGAGGGGCACAGCTAGTCTTATAATTATATAAAAATGAATTGCTGTTCGTTAGTCTCGCTAAAACTCGAGAACGACTGGGCCGATTTCGGTAATTCTTTTTTTGTTTAGTTCGCCTGAATACAGGGAAGGTTTAAAAGCAAAAAAATTGTAGTTGACGGGAGCGAAGCCGCGGGGAACAGCTAGTACTATATAAAATAGACTACAATACAGGTTGACTTTTTCATAGCCCTGACTACCGCAGGACCACCATTGTCCATTGCTTCTATAGGTACACGGTGCAATTTTTAGTCGTCTTACAAAGGTGGCCCACTTAATTTACCCGACTTATACTACCTCTAGTCGAGATTTAAATTATCAATTAAGATAATAGGTACAATAAAAATAAACAATGCATTTTTTATGAATGTGTGTTCGATAGTTGTAAGACAAATAAACTGTATAATTAGTACGTAGGTACTTATTTTTTATATTGATAGGCATACGTTTGACCGCTATCTCACCTGTTAAGCGATAATGCGGTCTAAGGTAGAGCACGCTTGCTTAGAAGTAACCTATTCACTCTTGACTTAAAGACTCCCAGGTTATAGCTATCAGGAAACACAGACTCAGGCAGGGAATTACTTACCTTTGTTGTTTTAGTAGTCAACAGAACCACCTTGAATGACGGGAAAAGGGCTTACTAAAACTATTCTAATTATTAATTGTAATAAAACTTCAAAAATTACTGAATTTTTCATACTTTATTAAGAACCATTCAATAGGTACAATAAAAATGTTAGTCTAACGCACTTCAATCAGATAACGCTGCGTTCAGTCTCGTCTAAAATGATTCGTTTAAAATCTATTGATGTCGAGAGTACACAATATATCGATACTATTATAGAATATTACAATAGGCAACGAGTTTATGGAAATAATGTAATCAACAAATATGTGGATACATAGGCATTGAAAGCTTTTCACAAAGCAGTGAAGAAACCTCAAAAATAATTTTCAAAAAGCGAAAAAAGATGTTTGATTATAGATACTAATCCAGCATGTTTTATTTTAATGTAGGTACTTAATACAAAAGTGTATCTGTGAAACGTAAATTATCTCGTGTTAAAACGATTTTCTATAGAAAATATGTTTTACCAATATTACTCTATCGGTGTAATTGCGTTAATTCAGGGTGGTAATCATCGTACGTACCTACCAACCGTATCGTAGGTACCAACCGTATCGTAGGTACCTACAAAAAAGAATTTATCGAATAATGCGTTATTGTTCTCTATTGATTAAAATTTAGTTCCATAAACTCGAAGCAAGTATTAAAAATGTTTTAAATTGAGAATCGCTAACTTTAACATGAATCTTAACATTGATCTAGTCGCTATTATACATGCCAACTAACGCATGCAAGTTATTGCAGATAAAATTAGAGTCAACAATATTTTCAGAAAATTGTTTTAATGTACATTTTCTGACGATATTATTGACGGTTTAAAATACAAATTACAGAATGTTTGCACCTTTAATTAAATATAATGCATTTTTAAGTAAACACTGAAGTAAATTTTTCGTCAGTTATAGAACCTACTAGTTTTAGCTTGAAATAGTTAAAAAAGGTCTGTGATTAAAATGCCACGGAATATTAGACTTGCTGTAAGGCAAAAAGAACTTTTAATTTCACGTTAAAGGAGGAAACTCCAAACATCTGGATCGTATGGGTGAGTTGCCACAACTGCATCATCTCAATGAAAGAGGTTCCTCAAGGGTCAATCATCGGACCGGGACTGTTTAAGGCCAGCTGGTCAATGTCAATATACTGATGATTTTGTAATAACTATTTCAAGCTAAACCATTATAGAAATATTTACATCGAAATCACTCCTTCTGGGCGTGGGAAACATAGGTCTTTGGTATCTTTCACAGCAATCATTTTACATAGAACAGGAGACAGTAATTTTATATTTTTCATAGAAATGTTCTATAATAACGTTAGAAAATTGACCACAGCTAGACCATGCTTCGTGAAAGGTTCAAGAGTTCAAGTAGGTAGTCAGATTTAATTCTTTATTATACGTTGATAAATATGTTCCTAAACCCTATAAATTCTATTGAAATACATACGATAATATGACTGCGAATCTTACAACTAAGTTTTCGGAATTTTTAACCGATATAAAGGAAAGAGGGCGTTGGAAAAGGGGGCTTAAAGTCATGGTGTATCAAATAAGGTTCATTGAAGGACTCAAGGATAATCAACTTGGTAACGAACGGTAAGGTTTGTGGTTGCTGGCGGAATTACAACTTCTTGTACCAAAACAGGTAGTGCTCTCCATCTTCAACTAATAAGTCGTCCACACCTGGAAATATAAAGACAAATGGTTAGCCAAGTAAAATGAAAACACGATACCCCCGACTCAAAAACGACAGGTTGTGTGTGTGTCTGTATGTGGTATCGTAGCTCTCGAACGGATGAACCGATTTTGGTTGTTTTTTTTTATTTGAAAGGTGAGTTAGTCGGGCATGTTCTTAGCTATGTCTAATGAAAATCGGTCCAAGATGGCCGCTGCCATAAAATGGCGGATTACATATTTTTATGTGTATCAAATGAAAGAGCTTGCTTAGATTTAGATTTTATATTAAAAAGGTAAGTAAGCCACATTATTGTAACTATTTGTAATCTGCAGTGGTTATTGTAGGAGCTTTGAGCTCTTCAAGAATACGGGACGGTCGCTCGCATCGATTGTGTAAAACCTTGGGTTTTTGTAAGAAATGTAAGTTTGGGAATAGAAAAACATGAGCTTCAAAGGTATCCTTACCAACAGGAGCCACAAGCTGGTTGCCGGGAGGGCTGGCGGGGTCCGGCTTCTCCGGGAGGCGGTACAGCAGCCAGTAGTGGTAGCCCATGGGCTCCTCCTTGTGCCCCGCGATCGTGTGCACGTAGTGACCGTTGGGCCACTCGCTCGCCTCGAACTTGAACTTGGGGTGCATTTCCGCAGCGATTTGCATCACGTGGAAGAATGATATATTCCTGTAAGATAGAGACGTTGGTCAGTGTAAGGAATGTGATTTAGAATTGACTACAAAGTCTAAGAATAAGGGTGCGTTTACACCAGACTTGTGTAAGGATTTGTTTAGGCACTCGCACATAGCTTATAACTCGACACGAGTTGGCGAGCAGCGAGTAGCGAGTAAATAGTTTCGATAGTATTGACGCTCGGCTTTCACGAGTGCTTTTGAGCGACGAACTTTTACTCGCAACACACGCTTCGGCCCGCACTATAGGTAGAAATTACCGCTGGTTGGTGAGTTCTGACTGCCAAGCGAGCATTGACGAGCGAGTGTCGCTGAGCGAGTACAATCTGATCGCTCTTGTCGCTGCGACCAACCAGTGGTAAGAGACTGCTGTTCACATAATAATGAATGAAAAAAACAATTTATTAAGGTAATTAATAGATAGGTACCCATAGTGCGGGCCGGAGCGAGTAAAATCGCGAAGTCCTAAGGCTGCCCAATACAAATTACTATTTCGAACGCCATCCACGGATCATAAATACCACTGATTTTGACCGTGGAATGCGTTCGAGATTAACTGTGTAGGGGTGACTACCAAATTCGGGGGTGCGCCAAAGTTCACCTAAATTTTCAACTCCGATAATTGGAAATCCGAAAATGTTCTTCCTAACATTTTTCATCCTAACAATCACAATTCCTAACTAGGTACTCTGTCTCTAATGTTCATATTCCGAAGCATTCAACTTCATAATGTCAGTAGCAATAAACATCTATTATACTTTTATTTGTTTTCCTATATTATTTTCTCAATATATCCATCTTTTACACTATTTTGAAAGTCATATATTTTTTGTTTAGATTTATTTTTATTTTATTTATAGCGGTGTGTACCTGCAAATATATCCATAGGTTAGGTTAAGTTAGAACTGTGACCAACTACGCCGAAATTACTATCTGTTTCGTATCACATTATTTTGCTACCTCGAAATTGCTCGCGAAATCTTTCTATTTTATTTTATTTTATTTCGAGATAAAAAACAGGAGTAAAAACTGTCTTACTAGCTAAACAAGGTACTTATTATACTACTAGCAACATTATCCACTTATTACTAATATGATGATTTTGATGCTACGTGAGAACAAAAAACATGAGTGAATGGAGTAAACGATTAAATTCAGTGGTTGATAAATTGAATGAGGGAATTAATGATTGCTTTCTTATGACGTACGAGATAAGTAGAAAACGAGTAGAAAAAAAAAGTTATACTACATTATAATTTATAAAGCTAGGATAGAATCGAAAACAGATTTCCTAAATTGGTATGATGTAAGATTAAAAATATATAGTTTTCAAATCTAGCGTTGTAGGAATCCACAAGTTGGCGCAGAGGAGCGCGAAAACCAGCATTTGAATTGCAGACGTGTCTATTAGATATTAAGGTAATTATGTTTAGGGATAAAAGCGTTATGATAAAAAACGGTAAGAGTTTAAATATATTTACATTAACGATATTATTACCTAATTACAATTTTCGGAAACATGAGTGTTATGAACATCGCCGGTAGCTCTATTAATAGTAGTATGAATGAATACTTTAGGATGAAAAATTTTAGGAAGAGTGATCATTCGGATTACAAATCGTTAGGAAGAACAATTTCGGGTAAAGACCTTTAGGTGAGCCAATATGGACCCCAAATTCGGTAATAGGCTATTGGTAAGTAGGTATGCCGAGACTTCCGGCCCAGGATACAATAGCGGAAAGCGGCAGTGTAAGCAGAACTTGTGTAGGGTGCTGAGGCGCCACCTATTCTCATCCACACCATGTCCACACACCAGCCATTTTAGTCTTACCCACCGACTTATTTAAATCAAAGTAAATCACCTCTTTCGATTTGTCGGTTTCACGCACAAAGGATTTCATTGTAGTATCAGTTCCTTTTTTTTCTTTTTTTTTTATGCAAAACGTGGAAACTCTTGGCCCAAATCTCACCAGATGGAAAGTGATGATTAGGTCGAAGATGGAAGCGAGTTTCAACCGGAATCCTCCTACACAGAGGAACTGGCTATCATACCTCTAACTGCCGGAACACAACAATGCTGTTAACATTGTTGTTATGGCGACAGACTTAGACATGATGGTGGTAGCTTGCCAGGCAGACTTAGAAGAAGTCCTACCACCAACCAAACCGAGCAAAAAATTTGCCCCCGCTGGGAATCGAACCCGGGACCTCTGGGTCTGAATCAGGTGGTTTAACCACTAGACCAGGAGGCGGTTAGTGTCACCTGTTTAGCACCACCCGGGGACCACGTGTAGGGATTCGCTGAAGGGTATTCTCCTACGGACGTGGGTGACTCGGCCCCAAAACCTAACCTCCTTACGAGTTATTTAATCCTAGTATCTACTGTCGTCTTACCTAGAATCAAACTGACCAGGGGGTCTAAAAAGGACAGTTTACAAGAATCATATAAGAATCATAATATTAACCATGCAGTCATCTTTATAGCTAACGCATTAGGTTCAAGGTTGATTGGGAAAATTTGACTGACGGGTAGCGTGATGTGCTTTCTGATTCTGCTAAAGTGGCCTTTTTAGATCCCTTGGTGCCGGCTGTTGTTCTCGATTTCGTCGGTGCCATTTCCCCAACTTTGCACGCGTCGGAGTCGTTGGTTCTCACACGTCTGTTTTCCTAGTACTTGTTCTTTTTACCTAGGAGCAACCATGTGCAAGATAGTACATGTTGCGCGACGGTGTCGTTGCTCCTCAGTAATTATATTATCCTGGTAGAACTGCCTAACCTAGACCATGTGCAGCGAGTCAACCTTGCGGCCTTGGTGCCAACTCACAGCACTGCGCGCGGTGGCGTCGTTGCTCCTATTGTCTAGTCCTAGACTCCTAGTATTTAATTTAATGTGTGCTTACCTAGGAGCGACCATATAACGCAGGGTGTATAGTTCTCACTCCCGGTGACGTTGTGAAGCACACGTTGTACGCGTCAGAATTGTTACTCCTTACTGAATCTGTTGTCCTAGTACTTGTTCTTACTTAGGAGCGACCTTGTGCAGGGTATAATCTCAGTCTCAGCGATGTTGGTGTGTGGTCATATGATTGCGTTTGGCGCGACGGAGTCGATACTCCTTGCTCAAGTACTAGGGCCTGTTGCCCTAGTACTTTTTCTTCCCTAGGAGCGATCTTAATAATTATGCGGGGTGTAGTTTTCAGTGACGCTGGTGCCGACCCACAGCGTGTAAAGTGAAAGTACCGTCGCACGTCGAAGTTGTTAATCGTACTCCCAACTAAATCTGTTGTCCTAGTACTTGTTCTTCCCTAAGATCAACCATGTGCAGGGTGTATAGTTTTCAGTGACGTGGGAGCCGACCCAGAAATTGCGCGCGTAGGAGTCGTTACTCAGGAGTTGCTGTTGCCCTAGTACTTATTCTTACCTAGGAGCAACCATGTGCAGGGTGTAGTTTTTGGTGACATAGTGCGATGATGCCAACCCTCAGCGTGTAAGTGAAGGACACGATACGCTCGTCGGAGTCATTGCTCCTATCTGTTGTCCTAGTACTTGTTCTTCCCTAAGATCGACCATGTGCAGGGTGTAAGTTCTCGGTGACGTCGTTGCCGAACCACAGCATGTACGTGGAGTACAAGTTGCACGCGTCGGAGTTGTTACTCCTTACTAAATCTGTCGTCCTAGTACTTATTCTTACCTAGGAGCGACCATGTGCAGGGTGTAGTTCTCGGTGACGTTGGTGCCGACCCACAGCGTGTACGTGAAGGATACATTGCGAGCGTCGGAGTCATTGCTGGTGCTACCCGACTGGTAGGCAAGCTTCAGAGTACCGTCGCCGCCGTTGTTGTCTAGAATAAAGGAAGAATCGTATTACTAAAAGTGTTAGGTGTCCTTCTTGTGACTAATGGATATTGGTCGACCTTTTACCCTCGCAGATTACCAAAAATCCCTCGCATGTTTGGTATCATCTTTCGCAACAAGATGCTGGTGAATAAAGAACATCTTTAGGACCTAGATAAAGAAAGATGGGACAGCAATTTTTGGTTCATCTGGTTCCACTCACCTAATGGCTCATGTCGGTTATCAAGCAGCTTGTCCGAGCAGTGCGGGGGCCGCACAGCTGCTAGCGAGGCGGGTGTGAGCGCCGCCACAGCAGCCGCAGTATTGGCGACGTCACCCCAGCCGCCGTCGGCGCGCTGACGCTCCACCAGCCATTTGCGAGCGGCTGGGAAGCTCCAGTGCTGGTGCGCGCCTGGACCTGATTCCGAGTCTTCGAGGGCCTGGACAGGAAAGCAAAGAAATTATAGTTAAAAACTTTTTGTGCAACCCCCAATTTAACAACTTACAACGTTAACAAACGAACAACAATGTTTTAGCAATTGTTTAAGACTTCCCGGTGGAAAAACCTCCACGCCAATCTAGAGGTGTATTTACATAGAAATCGAGCGCGGTTTTCAAGCGCGTGCTATTTCATTCCTTTCGCATGCGCTCAATGTGCTGGCCATCCGACTCCAGATTTCAATGTGGAAGTACCCTAGTTAAACTCGAAGATAATAGGTTTTTCTATTGGCACTTATACCCGAAGACTACAAAAAAGCAGTAACATGGCTGTAGCCGTTATCTTTTAATTCCCAAAGTTATCTAGTCTAACTTTGACGATAAAAATGAAACGATGCTAGTACAGCGAAGAGGAGCTTGATGTGATGCTTTAAGAGTCCGTTTATAACCAATTTTCAACAGTCAACTTCTACAACGGTCTACATGAAACGAAATTCTAAAAACAAAAGCAAAAATAAATTGGTGGCCTCTCCTGCCTTGCTTTGACTCCAGTGCCGTACAACTCTTAGTTGACAAAACATTTTGCTGATTGTGACCCTTTTGGAGCAACCGTGGGATACAACATGTAATTGTTTTATTTAAATTAAGCTTTCTAACTTTTATACCTATATTGTGTTTATCTACGCTTCCCTGGCCCCCTTTCCCTCTTGCCCTCAAGTATACCTGGATAGCTAGCGCGGTGGTGGTGAGCGTTCCGAAGCTGCCGTCGGTATGCTGCTGCCTCGCCAGCCCGGCCATGGGGCGGCGTACGAAGTGGATGAGACTGCGGTGGCGGTGGTCCTGCACCACGCAGCGTAGAGCCAGGATCACCATTGAGATCGTATCTGAAAAGTGTCAGGAGGAAGCTCTTATTTGGTCTTTGTATCTTTGCTGTTAGTTCACCCGACTGTAACAATGAGACGGATTAGGCCAATTGGCAAAGTGACGTATTTATTAAGACGCTGTTATTGGGATTTCGGGATCGAGTTTTAGAAACACTCACTTCTTTCTTTGCCTATATAACTAGCACAGATTCGAAATTAGCTCTCCATTTTTCATGAAAAGGGGAACCCCTTTTCTGCTTATAATATCCTCAATCAATTTTTGTCAGTGGTAGTCATTATTATCAGCATCATCATTTCAGCTGAAAGACATCCACTGTTGGACACTAACCTCTCCCAAGTGCCGCTACATCGACAGTAGATTTTCAATGCCTTCACCTGGTTAACGAAACTCTTTAAAATACAAGTAGGTACGTTACTTTTCCACTTACCAAGACTATGATCAGACGCAGCATTAGCAATATCCAGCAGTCTCCTAATATGGCGGCGCCTCACATGAGCCGCTGAGGAGCAAGCGGCCAGGGTGGCGTAGGCGAACTCCAGGTCGTGAGGGGGCTCTCGGTGCAGGAGCGCAGTCACCAGGTCGCGGCCGTGGAAGGAGCGAGGGTCCTTGCACAGGGCGCCCAGGGCGAGGGTGTAGGCAGCCAAGCGCCCCAGGGGAGGAGGAGACTCGTGGTGTCTAGAATAAGTGATGACCAAGATTAAAAAAAAAAATCTTCGAATGTTATTTGAATAACGATTAGATGGTTTCATATTTAATCCAAGATTGGAATTATTGTTGAATCTCGTTGAAAACCTATCTGTCTATCAGCTTGACGATAAACAGATATTGGCCCTTGAAGCGGTTTAGAAACTCTGACACTAGGGTGTGTGGGTCGTGAGACCTTACTGCCCATACAATAAAAAGGGAAGCTTGACGATTAAGTTTTTGTTACAATTATTGTGTTATGACAAGTTTAAACTTTCGACGAGCTTTGAATTATTTTTCCTTGAAATTGGGCAGTAACATTGCAAATCGTTAGTGTTAGTTAACTATTCACGATAACTAAAAGCCCCTTAAATGAACCTTGGTTTCCACGACTACCGCTTAGAAGTCTTAACAAGTATATGAATGTAAGGTGGAAAGACTCACTTGGACATCATGAGCAGGATCTCGATCTCCATCTGCTTGGCAGACAGCTGCATCTCTAAACCCTGCTGTTCGATCTCCTTGCCCGTGTTGTTGGCCAGCTGCAAATGTAAGCACAAGGGGTGTAGGTAGTACTTGAGCTTAGATATGAAATAAGAGACTGTCACCCTGGTACCTATGGATGACGGAGATGTCGCTCAACAAAGCTGTTTTTATTTATCTAATTCTGTTATATCGTCAGCATGTACCAGACTATGGTAATGATTTACCATTGATTGTTTTGTACAAATTATTTACTACTAGAAATATTAAAAAAGGCTAATGTTAGTGCACAATATGTAGTGTTAGACCAGATATTGCCCGCGACTTCAAAAAAATCGAAAGTCATTTATTCAAATTGGGCTGAGAGCCAGCACTTTTTGAACGTCAAGTTTTACAAAAGACAGTCCCCTAAAACGCCGGTCACTTTTTTTTTATGCAGTGACAAGCTCGCCACACATTCCCAACCTTTGCAACTCCTGAAAGCCAGAATCAACAGTGGCGACCACCAGAAAAACGCTGAGCTAATGAAGCCCGACGAGTCCCGGAGAAAAACGATTCAACTGTCTTGGATCCCGCATCGAAATTAATCAGAAGAGTACAGCGGAGGAGAAGGAAAATAAAAAACTTTTTACAAAAAAATACAACCGACTTCAAAAAAAAACACTACAAAGTAAAAAATAACTTTAACTTCGGAACTCGGTGTTTTTGTTAGTTTGTTCGTATTTTGACACCGACTCCCGAAGTTAAAGTTATTTTTTACTTTGTAGTGTTTTTTTTTGGAAGTCGGTTGTATTTTTTTGTAAAAAGTTTTTTATTTTTCAATTTTTAGTGGTACCCCACACCTAACAAAACCACTGCAAAATCGATACCATACGATTTTCGAAAGTTCCCCTCGACTTCTCTGGGATGCCATCATCAGATCCTGGTTTCCTTATCATGGGACCATTTGGGAAGTATACCCTTTCCAACAAAAAATCATTTATCAAATCGGTTGGCAAGCGACGGTAACTCCGTCCCTTGCCAACCGATTTGAAACATAAAAAAACCGAACAAACATAAAAAAAAAAAAAAAAAATACAAACATCCGAATTGAGAACCTCCTCCTTTTTGGGAAGTCGGTTAAAAAATTACCACTTCCTAGTGTTTTGGCTGTGGAGAAGAATTGGCCAACAAACTCCCCAGCAACACATCTGTCTTCGTACACGCGTATTCCGTTTTATTTCCGGTACCGTTAGGAATTTCAGGAAATCCTCTCTTGCTGCTCCGTGCTAAGTGAAAGGAAGCATGCAAGCAAGCAAGAATTTGGCATGTAGCCAAATTCTGCTCTCAACAACCAGCAGTTTCGGCTGTGCGTTGTCTGTCAGTCAGTCATCAGTCGTCATCATCATATCAGTATAAAGACGTCGACCACATAACATAGGCCTCCCCCAAGCGCCACAACAAACGGTCCTGTGGGTCTCGCATCCATCGGCTACCCGCGACCTCATCAGTAACGGAAGATTTTTATACATTCGGATATTGATGAATTCGGTCCCAAATCTATGTTGCTTTTTACCCTTTTCATGTTGTTACCTTACTGGTAAATACACCTAAATGTAGCGAAGTTGGTAATCCGATCCGACAATCAGACGTACCGGTATTGGCAAGATAATCCGCGGATTACGACTGATGCCAATGCGCGATACCCAGAGCTATCGGAAATACGTTTGCTCACAGATCTGCCTACCTGAGTTAACTGACCTAGTTGCATGCTATTTGGTTATTTGCCAAATGTTAATTTTGGGCTTTGGTTGGACTTCATTATGATGGCTGTTTGTCACCTATAACTTCTTATTTGGAAAGCTGTCCGAGTGTTGCATATATTAATTTTGAAAATTACAATTAGGCTCTAATTGTCTCACCGCCGGCGATCAGCGAGTAGCGAGTAAAGCTTCAAACTCGAAACTCGTTTCCAGTTTGAAGCAAGCAGCGAGTAAAAAGTTTCGATAGTTTTGACGCTCGGCTTTAAGCGAGTGCTTTTGTGCGACGGGCTTTTACTTGCAAAACTCGCTCCGTCTTGCTTTATAGGTAGAAATTACCGCTGGTTGGTGAGTTCTGACCGCCGAGCATTGCCGAGCGAGTGTCGCTGAGCAAGTACAATCGTTGATAGCTCTTGTCGCTGCGATCAACTTGACGTAGGAGCCGCTCGCTGATAGTGTGGACAGCCAGCTTTCGACTATGGATGTAGGTGTCTCTTTTACTCATACGAGACCTAATCTATCTAATCGATCTAATAATCTAATTAACCAATGGAACACTCACATTTTACTGACACTGAAATTTAATTTCATTTTCAATTTATTTAATCAGACAAATTAGTCCATTTGTTAGTAACAAAAATATCTTACAAACTATGTTAGTAGGTCCACGTTACAAAAAGGGTGTCATGCTATTGTTCCGCTTCACTGCCTCGCTCCGCGTATTGTGGGCAACCTTATTGACATTCGGGCAAATTTTTGGGGGACTGTTTTCATGTATATTGTTGACGTACTTTTGGTAGGTCATTGAAATGATTTACCTGCAGGGTGAGCATGACGTGGTGGGTGTCATTGCCCCACCCCCAGTCGGGCTGCCGATGCTGCAGTAGGTACTGGAGCGCCTTCTGTATCGCTTGGCCTTCGTTCAGGGTCTCCGTTTCCCACGCCGTGGTGGTGGTCGTCACCACAGTGGTGGTGGCTGGAGCCTTTGTGGTTGCTGTTGTTGGGGGCTCCGTTTCTGGACAAAGATGTTTAATTGTTAGACTAGTCCAATGTACTTGGAAAATATAGGTGTTAAGAAAGAAGTGAAGTTGTGTGCTTATAACAAAAGACATTGCGGTCAATTTAGGTCACTTACTTAATTGTGGCACATCAAATTGTATTTGAGAGGGTCGAGAGATAAGCTACCAGTATCAGTTCACTCTTTAATGTAATAACTTATAGGCCAGTCACACAAGACATTTTAGGTCGCAGTATTTTGCATCCTGGTTTTTTGGGATATTATTAGGGTAGATGCCAGTAGTGTAAACCCAACTTTTCAACCTCAAAAGGCCTGTGCTAACTGCGTGATACTAGGAAAATTTTAAAATTTTCGGCTGTTTCCAGACTTTGGCATATCTTCTAAACGTTGAATTTCACCTAGACAGTTAATCAGTAGACTTTTAAAGCACAAAAAAAAATGCTACAATTAAAGTGCAAATGCAACTTATTTCGTTTTATAAGTATTGAGATATAGCACATCAAACAAAAACCCTTTTTTCACAAAAAAAATAAATTGTAGTTTAAAACTGGATCCCTTCGATTTGCTGGACTATGGAAAAGCATGTGTAAGATAGATCAGTGGAAAAGGTTTTATCATATACTAGCTGAACCGTGCAACTTCGTCTGCGTCACATTTTCCATGAATGATCCGCTCCTATTTGTCTTAGCGTGATGATATATAGCCTATAACCTTCCTCGATAAATGGGCTATCTAACACTGAAAGACTTTTTCAAATCGGACCAGTAGTTTTGGAGCCTATTCATTTCAAACAAACCAACAAACAAATCTTTCCTCTTTTTAATATTAGTGTAGAAAATGAAATCGAGTATAATAAAAAAAAAAACAATGGCTGGTCCTATTTTCTGCGACCTATAGCGTTTAATCTGTCTACGCTACGGTGACTGGCATATTAGTATAACTTACCAGTTTGACAGAAGCCCGCCGCGACGAACATCATAGCACATAAAGTTATTAAGTATTGCTGGCCCATGGTGAAGATCTGAAACAAACGGAAAATATGCTATCAATATAATGTATCAATTTATAGACTTACTAGCTGACCCGCGCAACTTCGTCTGCGTCACATTTTCCATGAATGCTCCGCTCCTATTTGTCTTAGCGTGATGATATAATAATATAGCCTATAGCTTTCCTCGATAAATGGGCATTCTAACACTGAAAGAATTTTTCAAATCGTACCAGTAGTTCCTGAGATTAGCGCGTTCAACCAAACAAACAAACAAACTCTTCTGCTTTATAATATTAGTATAGATTTGTGGGTCACAAGTTTATATTTGACGATAGTTTGAGAGTGAAAGGCGACTGATTTTGGTGTTAAAATCCTATGTTTGGCAATCAACTTTCATAGGCTAATAAATAAGTATTTTAATAAATTCTACAGGAGGCACTGTCTATATGTTATTTATTATCTAACTAGCTGATGTCCGCGGCTTCACTTGCTTTACCAATTACACACTAAAACCTTCCTCGAGATTCAGTCTATCCATTGGTGAAAACAGCATGAAAATGGGTGCAGGAGTTTTTGAGTTTATCGCAAACAGACAGACACAGCAGAGGACTTTGTTTTATAATGTGATGATATTAATCATTGCCATAGCAGTAATTAAAAACTTTAAGAACATCATCTGCCTAGCCTTTTCCCAACCATATTGGGGTCGGCTTCCAGTCAAACCGGATTCAGCTGAATACCAGTATTTTACGTGGAGCGGCTTCCTACCAGACCTCCACAACCCATTAACTGGGTAACACGGTACTCCTTGGCAAGACTGGTGTCAGATTTTCTGGCTTCTGACTATCCGTAACGACTGCCAAAGATCTCCAAATGGGACCAACAGCTTAACGTGCTTTCCGAGACACGGAGGAAACTCGGTATGTTAAGATGGTCACCCATCCACACACCAACCTCGGCAAACATTGTTTAACCTTGAAGATCAACCCATGCGGCTGTTATTATTTAGCCACGAGCTCTTCAAAACTTTAAGAACAGAGAACACTTTGTTTTAGAAGATTAAACCTAAAAAAAAATTTCTTACGTACATACTTCGTGCGCAATTTGTAGTAAAGTATAGCGATTGAGAGCCACTCTAGATGGCAGCACCGTCGACGATACGACACGTCGCGATCTCCCCGCTACGATAACGCAGACGACCGGAGATTGAGACGAGAGAGTAATTAGATCAGCGTTCTGGTTGTAAAGGTGTTCAATGGGTATTTTGTGAGGAAATTAACATGATTAACGATATGAACCAACCTTTATTTCTATATAGGTTGGTTAATACCGTTAACCATGTTAATTTCCTCTAGCTATATTCCCTATAGGTAGAATTCTTTCTCCCTATAGAATTTGGTATGGTCAAAACAGTCGAACTATTTAAGTTTTAAGTGTGCTACAATATAAGGATATTAAATAAATTAATAATTAATATAGCTTACGTTGTAAATGTGAAAGTGAGTTTGTTAGTTCTGCTTTCACGCAAAAATTACTGAACCAGTTTTGATGAATTTTGAATTTTGTTACAGAGATCCGCGAGGAAAAGCTAGGATAAACTAACCAACAACACACAGAACATAACACTACTATACTTCAAACACAAAAAACTACAATATATCACACTGAAAATACACCAGCAAGAAAGATTTTAGAATTTTTTTAATTCCTATAGTAACTTCTGTTTTTTTTTGTGTAATTTACTCAATTTTGTCATGGAAAAACGGGCGGCGTTTTTTTTTCCTACAATGTTTTTCAGTGATTTTAATTTTATTACATATTTATGTATGCACCTTGTCTGAAGTAAATAAATGAATTGAATTACTTCCATAAAGGGAAGAGCACTAAAACACTTGTGTAAACATATGAAGCAATTAAATTATTTGTATTATATTAATGTTTTTATCTTTTTTAAATGAGAACATGAAAACAATGTATGTAGTCAAATTCATATTCTTCAGTATTTTTATTTTACGACCTTTTCAGACATAAAATACATAGATATGTTATTTTAGCGTAGCGGCGCTACGCCAAGCCTACGCGGCTACGTGGGCCTACGCTGCTACGCCAGCGCTACGGCGCGGCGCTACGCCTTTACGCTCTTCCGCTAGAGTATTAAAATAATACATGGAATGTATTCGCCACTTTGGTCAAAGTGTTTAAGTTGACAGTTTTGTATGTTTAATTGGAAATTAACGAGTGTAAAAAATAGTTTGGGAAAAGTGAAATGTATTATGCTTGGATATAAGTAAATTTTAATTTCAAGAATCATGGTATCTCAGACGATTCAAATTACTGCTTAGGAATAACAGCAGTAAGGCTCTTTGATTAGCAAACTCAATATATATAATTATAAATAATAAAATCCATGCGCTCGTGTGCAAAATGTAGAGTTTTGAAAGAGAAGCAATAGTTTTATTTCATATTCAAATTGCGAGTCGTCCCGTGAGGTTTGGCCGTGCAAGCAGTTTGCCGATGTTATTGAATGTGGGAACTTTATGAAATCATAAGTTGGAGACTTGTTCACTGCCTTCGTAGTATATATGAGGATGTTTTGACTTGAAATAGTTGAATTTTTGTGAAGAATCCTCTTATAATGTCCGTAAACTTAATTTATTTTCTTTGCTACAGTTTATTAAACACAGGTTTATAAGCCTCATAATGTGAATAAAAATGGGTTTTAATTTTATTACGGTTTTTTTTTCGGTTTATTAGCATATTATGTAAATATATTGAAATACAAATTTTAATCTGAGTGCCCATTCTACTAATATTCACATTCGCATGGTATTCGCACCTCAATCGCAATCCGTCAAAAATATATGAGAATTAAGGTTCTTTTGACAGTTTGCGATTGACATGCGAATGCGAAAGTTGTTTAAAAACTGTTAGAATTGGCCCTGTTATCTTTTTTATGTGATCTTTCTTTCAAAGATCAATCTCACTAATTAATTTTGAAAGCAAAAATTATTTCAAACTAAAACTCGGACCCCTTTGATTAATTTTCCTTTCAAAGCTAAAGTATCTTTTTAATCGATAAAAGTCTAAATTGCTCGGAGTTTCGATAACCAATACATAAAGTAGAAACATAAACAAGATCGCTAGATGACCGGGCAATATTTCCCGTCGGCGCCTACCTACATTTTAACAAATTGTTATTTCCTTGCATGATTTATTCTGCAAAGCTTATTTTGTACCAGGGTAATATAAAATCGATAGAACCTGTTTTTGTGATGGAATGTGCTCGAAGATAAATAAATACACTTTTAAGAGGATTCGTTTTATGTGTGTTAAGGGGAGCGAGAATTGAAATTAGGAAGTGTTATGAGACGAGATTGATTCTAAATTGTATTGTCGGGGAAATTGAGAAAGACGCGTCTTTAGCTGTGGACTATTACCGTAGGATGGGTTTTAAAGTTATTGCTTATATTAGAAGATGTCTTTGGTTTGAAGAAAATAATGGTAGGTGCCTTGCTCAGAAATTCCCGTAGAACGTTAGTTGAAAACACAGTTTTTTTTATTGTTCACCACTTTTGTCAGCAATTCCTAGTAAATCAAACGTTTAAGTTTGAAACCTTGTCGTTTTATGAAGTTCAAATGACTTTTAAATTTTATTTAATTACTAACTGTCCGACGCGGCTTCGCTCCCGTCAACGTTTGTACTAAACTTTCTTATTTCTATCTTTCATAAGAACCTTCTCCTGACAATAATAAACACATTAAAAAAAGAGGAATCGGTCCAGCCGTTTACACGTGATGCGATGACCAAGGAAAATAGAGATCCATCACTATCACTACAACATACTCGTATTACAAAACAAAGTCTTCCGCCGCGTCTGTCTGTCTGTTTGCGATAAACTCAAAAACCACTGCACCGATTTTCATGGTGTTTTCACCAATGGATAGAGTGGTTCTCGAGGAAGGTTTTAGTATATAATTTGTCAAGCAGACGAAGCCATGGCCATCAGATAGTTAAATTCCCTGACAGCTCTGAACATTATTTATTTATTAATTATATACTTTATTGTGCACCTCATAACAAGTACAGGAAAAACGTTTATAAAAACAAGTATACAATGGGCGGTCTTATCGCACAGGGCAATCTTATAACAACACAAAAAACACATTATTTGGGAACAAATTTTTGGGACTAGCAAATAGCCTAGATTCCATTATAGCTTTCTATACATGTTTTGAATAAACAAACCTCCTATTGAATGATACACTTTAAAAGCCTCCTATTTATTTGAAAACACTCAATATAAACGAATCCAAGCACCATGAGTATTTTAACACAAGTATAAGATACCAGGAATACATAAAAATAAACAAGATAAAAGGTAAGATGGCGCCGTTTGGCGAGGCGTGGGTAAGTGTGATCGTGTGATGCCGCTGAATATGTATGAGCACGCATCACTTACCTGTGCTTATGTACCAGGACCCCAGGAGGCGTCAGGATACTACGGGTTTGATATCTTATGTGGGTTTTAATGAGTGCGAATGTATTTTTTAAGGAAATGCAGCGATTGTTTGTGGCGTCGTTTAGGGCGAAGGCGTTTGTTGCGGAATTTGTTCGAAAGAGTTTACCGGGCCCGGGAACGCAAAGGGCATTTGGAGAGACACGAATGCGCTTTAGTCAGTGAGAGTCAGACACTCTCTTTTGGGGGTCTTAAAAGGCCACTTTTAGCAGAATCATATTAACCACACAACATCTGTCAAATTTAACTTTCATCTTTATCGCTAACGCAGTAGTTTCAGGTTGATTGGGAAAAATTGACAGTGACGGGTATCGTGATGTGCTTTCTGATTATGCTAAAGTGCCTTTTTAGAACCCCTACTCTGCCCAGGGCGGAAGGAGGGAGAGATTTGATGATATATCATCTAAAAAAATATAAAAAATAAGAAGGTAAAGGCGTTTACGCTACGTTGACGCCGCAATATGATGCTGTGTGTCGGGTAAAATACGTTTCCACAAGTTTATGTTTAATAACTTTTTTTTACTTAGCCATTTCGGGCAATAGGGTAAAATTTTGATATTGACAACTGTTACGACTGTGAAGTCAGCCAATCAAATTAATTTTACCTTGTAAATCAATTTCACTCTTTTTTCAAATACCAAGAATCTAAACAAAATCGTTTCTTTCTAGTCTCTAATAATTAACTCTATCTCCTTTAATATTTGTGTATGTTACAGAGACAATTTATCTACTGTACGCCGCGCAACGATCCGTGTCTGATCTGACGCGTGATTGATGGACCTCCTGAGAAGTGCTGCGGTCCTGGTACCTCCAGAGATGAAGAATCGTAACTGTAGACCTTTTTCTCTCACTTTGGAGAGAACATTTTGAATAATGAAAAGATATTTTGTGACAAGTAGAATCTATTTGTTTTAACAAAAATATAGAGTTGAGTACATAATATTTTCTCTGGGTTAAAAGTGTTAAAACCCTAAAAATTCTATCGAATCTCATCCGATCGGTCTTTGGGAGATTTGACTTCAAGCAAGATGGCAAACATTTTCATAAAGAATTCAGGGTGATCCACACTCCAGTACTATCTACGCAGAAGAACAATCAATTTTGATGAGCCTCAAGGAAATCCCGGTAGGTGTTAATTACATTAACTAAGAAAGAAAAAGAAACATCTTCAGTAACGTAATCAACGTATAAGTTAGAGACGGCTCCTTTATTTTTCCGAGCTTCAACGTCAGAAGTTTGTAGGCAGAGTGTGCCTAATTTTTTATGAGGAAACTAAATAGGTGCTTGTGCGTGTTACATTGATATATGAAAGGCTGTTTATTTCGGTTAGTCGCGCAGAACGACGCAGGTGTGCATTTAGGTGACGAGAGCTAATTTTCCGTCTACTGCGCTAATTGAAGAGGCGTCCACGCAGCCGCCCGTGTAACGCTCGAGCCCGTCTACTTACTATGTTGATATTTACGCGCTTAATTTTATGCTCGGCGGCCGTCATGGCGTTAAGAGTCGCGGAAAATCGACTAAGGGCCCGCTCCGGCTCTTTAGACCGTTTTAGTGTTTTTTTTTACGTTTTTCGTGTTTGAAGTTCGGATTGCGAATTTCTACAACTTTTCCTTAGGGAAATTATCTGAAAATAGGTTCAAAGTACACTTGCTTTGTACATCGGATACAATTTTAACATGAGACACTTAATTAGATTTTAAAAATGTAGCTACGATATTTTTGTAGCTTTAGCAACTGAATTTGTTTCACTGAATATGTGAGTTATGTAACAATATTATCCATACTTAATCTTATAGCGTTACATTCATACTCCAACTTTACAAAAGATAAATTACTTTTGTTCACAAGTACATTAGTATTCACACAATTACTTTACCTCTTACGTTGTTACATGGATAATGTTATTTTGAACGGTTCGCTTCTCTTAACTACCTACCTAAGCGTAAAGCGATATCGATAAAACAATAAATGTAAAAGGCATACGTCTGCTACAGACCAAGAGTTAAGTCAAATTAGTCAGGTTAGCTTTAGCTAAGGTAACTCACCGATCGAATTCGATCGAATACTATAAAACTATCCAACACAGGCATTGCCAATGCCGTCGATAAATCAACAAGGCTAAAGGTACAGTTCCGATCTTACTTATGAACGCAACCGAAAAGACCCGCAAGTGTTTTATAGTACTTAATTCGTACTGTAAATGAGTGGGTCGCGGTCGCATGTCATTGTCACTTATCGCGGTCGCCAAGATCGGAATTGTACCTTAAACTGAGACTGGGCGGGTTACACTAATATTAAGACCATTGGCCAGGCACGCAGTAGGTGCCTAAAGACGAACGTCGTAACCGAGTCAGAACAAACAAACGGTGCCGCGCTGGCGTGACGATTTGGACTCAACTCGAGAAGGCAAAATACATAAAAATAATGGAAAACTATGGGGGTGACCTTAGTAAACAGTGGGAAAATATAGGTTAAACAAAAAGTTTGCAGACCACAAACTATGAACAGATTAGTTAAGCTAAGCTGATTAAGTCGATTGAAGACCAAATCTACAACCAGCTTTAGACAGCCATAACAAAAGCCATCATCAACCTATTTCTTTATTGATTTAGGAAACCGACAGCGATACATAATTATATTTTACAAAATATGCATGTTACATTTGTAATGGCCAATAAAAGGTTTCCCTGTATAACTGGGATATATATAACACTTGCGAACAGACTAATGCTAGTTATTTCAATTAAACAGTCAAACAAAACCAGAAGTTAAATTTAGATCAAAATTTTGAAGAATTTAAAACATAAAGTTTTTTTTTTTTTTTTTTTTTTACACAATACGGGGAAACTCTTGGCCCAAATCTCACCTGATGGAAAGATTGAATAATAAAAGATAGTAGAAGAAGAAAATTGGTGGCTATTTCTAAATCAACAGTAAAAATGCTGACCTCAACCTCAACAGGTAACAAAACAGAAAAGGCAGCAAGAATCTTACCATTACGGATCTATGAGGGTAAGCTCCAAGCCGTGTCGTCCCCGATTTAAAAATAACCATGTTACCCGTAACCCTTACCCTGCATACATGACACAACGACTAAGGGATTACCTCCATCAGTGGATTGGTCACATTCACATGTATTATTACTGATGTTGGGTCGCAAATATCTGCTATGTAAAGTGATATTGTTAGAAGATTGTTTACGTTTAGAAATGGTATTTAGAGACGGCTTTTGTGAAGAAACTTCGTGTCTTGGAAAGTGTGTTAAGCTGTTGGTTCAGGCTGTCAATTAAACACGGCACCATTTTATTTGTTCTTGCAACGGCAGCCCACTTCATGAATCACATCCATAAAAAAATATTGTTGAACATAATTTGAATTATTAAAAAAATCATATATTATTATTATAATGACACATGACGTAGTTGTAACATCCAGGAGGGAGCACAGTCCGAACCTTGTGTTCCAAAGACGGCGCGGAATGGTAGGTGACATTTTTTTATACGTAAACTTTTTTAACAGGGTCTTTTATAATCCAAATGCTTTTTATATTTTTGTCGTATCTATTAAGTTTATGAATTATAAAAAAGTAATTGCATCTAGAGGTAGTTTAAGCCGAGTACATAAAGTGGGCCGCCTTTGTAAGATGATTAAAATGGCACTGTGTAGATCTTTGACATAGACAGATGCTCCATTGCTTGACTACTAGTCTTACCATGGGGTTTGTTATTAAGTAAAATGGCTGTTGAGGTCAGATAGACCATGTAAAATACTGGAACTCTGCTGCATTGGTTGTTCTGGAAGCCGACTCTAACGTAGTTGGGAAAAGACTAGGCAGATTGACATTAGAATTAAGAGCTTCTAAAAAGACTGCAGTTCTAAAAAGGCCACTTTAGCAGAATCATATAAGGATCACAATACTATCCACACGACACTGTCAAACTTCTTTTTTTTTTCCTTTTGATTTTAAGGGATTTTTGTACATAAAAATGACGATGACAATCCCATCGTAATTTATACTACTGTCTTATTCTATTTAAAGTTAAAGTTAACACTTTAAATCTTTACCGCTAACGCATTAGGTTCAAGGTTGATTGAGAAAATTTGATAGTTATGGGTAGCGTGATTGGCTTTCTGATTCTGCTAAAGTTTAGACCCGATGGTGCCAGGGTGTCAGGTTTTCTGTCTACGCATAACGACTGTCAAAAATGTCCAGATGACAGCCGGGACCAATGGCTGAACTTGCTTTCACGGCGGAATCTTGGATGGATGACCACCAAAGACCGACCTCGGCAAGCGTAGCGACCAGTGCGGTTGCTTTTATTTAGCCACGAGATTCTCCTCATAATTTTAGTGTTTTATCAAATAAATTATTGTCGTATCCGTGTCAGATAGTTTCGTGACAAAATATTCTGCTCACTAGAAACTACGTCGCTCGAATTTTGTTTCAGACCCTCGAAAGTCACAGCCTAGCCATTACACTTTCAACGTTAATTTACGTGATTTTAAGGAAAAACTTTAATCAAAACCAATAGCACTCAAAGTGGCAATTAAAATGAGAAATGCGTAACATTTATAACTTTTCTTAGAGCATAGACTGGGATGGACAGTTTACATAAAATATTTAAACTAATCTAGACTACGGTCTGACAGGAGATCAGAATTTGGGAGGAGGTATATTTAGAATTAAATAAAACAATATTGGGAGCTGTGTCTTGAAATGGGAAAATATTTTTTATTAACAGACTAGCTGTTGACGGGAGCAAAGCCGTGCCCCACGTTCCCATCAACTGGCTACCCTACCTACCCATTTTTTTAAACCTTTCCTGTATTCTGGCGAACTAAACGAAAAAGAATTATTCAAGTCGGTCCAGCCGTTTTCGAGTTTTAGCGAGACTAACGAACAGCAATTCATTTTTAAACATATACTAGCTGTACCCCGCGGCTTCGCTCCCGTCAACTGGCTACTCTACCTCCCCATTTTATTTTTGCTTTTAAACCTTCCCTATGTTCTGGCGAACTAAACAAAAAAAGAATAAGCGAAATCGGCCCAGTCGATCTCGAGTTTTAGCGAGACTAACGAACAGCAATTCATTTTTATATATAAGACTAGCTGTCCCCCGCGGACTTCGCTCCCGTCAAGTACCCATTTTTTTTTGCTTTTAAACCTTCCCTGTATTCTGGCGAACTTAATAAAAAAGAATTAGCGAAATCGGCCCAACCGTTCTCGAGTTTTAGCGAACAGCAAATCATTTTTTAACCGACTTCCCAAAAAGGAGGAGGTTATCAATTCGGTTGTAAGTTTTTTTTATGTTTGTTACCTCATAACTCCGACAATTATGAACCGATTTGAAAAAATCTTTTATCTGAAAGGATATACTTGCAGATTGCTCCCATTTAAATTTTATGAAAATCGGTTACGAACTTTGGATTTTAAATCGAAATAGCTGGAATTCGTCTATGTAGATGATAGTTTTATGTCATCCAAGTAATCGAAATTGCGTATTTTGCTTTTCTGCGATTTTGCAGTGGTGTTGTTAGGTGTGGGGTACCATTAAAAAGTGAAAAATAAAAAACTTTTTACAAAAAAATACAACCGACTTCCGACTTTTTCTGTCGGTCCGAAGTCGGTTGTATTTTTTTGTAAAAAGTTTTTTATTATATCTTCTTCTATCTATCTATACTTATAATAAATCTGTAGAGAGGTCAATTCTGTTCAGGGGGTGATTAGGGATCGATACTGATGCCAAAAATGCAATCAGTACAATTTTTGTCTGTCTGTCTGTCTGTCTGTCTGTCTGTCTGTCTGTATAACCGTTATAGAAACAAAAACTACTCGACGGATTTTAATGAAACATGGTACAATTGTTATTCATACTCCTGAGCAGGTTATAGTATACTTTTCATCACGATACAATCAATAGGAGCAGAGCAGTGAAGGGAAATGTTGGGAAAACGGGAGAAGTTACTCCATTTTTTAAGCTTCCGTCGCGTGTGCAACCTTAATGGTGAAAGCTACACAGAAATCATGTATGACGGAAATGTTCTCCTTAAAATTATATAAAAAATATCCAACGACAGCATATGTCTATATTTTATGACTGACGAACAATAACACGTGTAACTCCCGATAGCTTAGCAGTTCGAAGCTTTCTGATTGTATTTGTCTACTCTTACGTTTATAAAACTCTCAGTCATCCCTAATTAATATTAATAAAAGTTAACATTAATAACTATTCCATAAGAAAGAATAATAGAAATCGGTATAGAAACACCAAAGTTACACATGAAAAACGCTAATAATAAGCCATCGCGCGTGAATTCGCGTGGTCGCGAACGCACAGGCAGGCGGCTAGCTTGGCGCCTAGCGAGTAGCATCGGAAAACGGCTTACGACAGTTTGCAATATCCTTTAATAATTATAATGTCGAGGGGAAGATGGTTATAATTTCGCTTTACACCAAACGAGTAATATTATAAATGTGAAAGTTTGGTTGTTTGTTACTCAATCACGCCAGAACGGCTTAACGGATCTTAATGAAATTTAGAACAAAGATAGATTATAGTCTGGAATAGCACATAAGCTACTTTTCATCCCGGGAATATGTTCCCTAGGGATCACGCGGGCGAAGCCGCTGGCAGAAGCTAGTATAAGATAAGAAGAAGAAGGTAAAGCCCCGCTCACATGAAATGTAAAAGACGAGCGTTTTGGTTTTGGTAATAATGTCATTTTCGCATTTATTTGGCACATGATCGAAATGTTTTAAAATTAAATGAATATCGTACTGAATAGACTCCCATTTAATAGGATCGTTACGAGCGACGTTTAATATACATATTTATCGTTATATTTAATGAAAAACGTTTCAAAATAACGACGTTATTTTCGGTTAAATAAACATTATTCAGTACGCATCAATTCATGAGTGCCATCAACATAAACGAGAACGATTTCCTAAAGCTGGTAATAGCTATTATAATTTAAACCACCCCATCACCTTTTAATACGAAAAGAGCTCAAACACTCCGACCGCTTAACGAGAGAAGTTTTGTTTCAACGCGATACAAATTGTACCAGGCTCCCATAACGATAAAGATCTCTCCCCTACGTTAACACATGCAAATTTGCTTATCGACACATGATATGATATGTAAAATATGCATAAGAGCAACGTCGGCCGAGCTTTCAAATGCGAGGAACAATTTACATTTTTACCGCGCTTCCCTACCATTGTTGCCGCACACTCTGCCGAGTTTGCCAAGGCTTTAATCCTGAATATGAAATCAAATATATAAAACACCTTTCCCATATTTCCTTTAAAGCGAAGGAAAGCTGCTTATCCTGCTTTCAGGAAGTACTACAGGAAACTGTACAAAGAAAATATATAAAAAGTTAGAAGCGCGTCTTGTATCTAGTGATGAATACTTAATCTAATCTTATTTATTCGCCATTTATAAAGATTAATTTCACTACTAAACCACAATTACCATGGTAGTACGAAAATGTCAAGGAAAGTTCATGAATCCATAACCGTAATAGGTACGTCCTTGAGTAAACGTTACGAAAGACTGGAATAATAGGACGTATCCAAATGTAATTTTTTAACATAACACACCAAGAGGCCACACCAAAATTTTCCCTTTTTTTTTTTTACTCTTGGTAAGCATACGTTTGACCGCTATCTCACCTGATGTTAAGCGATGATGCGGTCTAAGGTGGAGCACGCTTGCCTAAAAGTAACCTATTCACTCTTGACTTAAAGACTCCCAGGTTGTAGCTATCAGGAAAAACAGACTCAGGCAGGGAATTCCACTCCTTAGCTGTACGCACAATGAATGAATTCCCAAAACATTTTGTGCGTATAGGTAGGATGTCCACCATGTATTGGTGGCACATCGCGATACGTCTTGTGGTCTGATGGTGGAGCGGGCTTGGCGGAATTAAATTTTGCAATTCCGTCGCACACTCCCCAAAATTTAACCGATAGAAAACCGACAGGCCAGCAACTCGGCGCCGATGCTCAAGACTTTGGAGCTTCGATTCGTCGAAGTTAATTAAAGATTTATTATTATTAAAGCCGAAAGACGTCCACTGCTCGAAAGGGCCGATCGCGTGAGAGAAGGAAGCCTCACGCCCTAGCCGTCGCAACAGATGAAGACACCCCGTGCATCGGGAGTCGCAGGGCAATTCCCGACCACTGAAGGCGTCGACGGCGCGTTGTGTTCCATGCTCGCCTCAAAGAGATGTTAGCATAGTAGACGGGGCCCGCTAAGGCCAGTGCCTGCCAGGGCTGCCGAGTTTGTTCGAAAGACTCACTCACCCCGGAAACGCAAAGGGCACTAGGAGGAACACGGATGAGTTTTAGTCAGTAAGATTCTGACACTCCCTTCTGCTTCGCCCAAAGTGGGAGGAGTCATTTGATGATTTCCCAACCATAAAAAATACGCCCACTGCTGTAGATGGACCTACACCATGTGTAATCACACACCGGTCATGTCACCTCTCGCATCCATCGGATTTCCAGGACCTCCACCAGGTCATCAGTCCACATTGTGGGAGGGCTTCCATCGCTGCGTCTTCCGAATCCTGCGAGGAATGTGCCCTGCCCACTGCCACTTAATTTTGCAGTTATTAAGGCTATGTCGGTGATCTTGGTAGTATGTCAATATTCTGAATATGAGAATTATGAGTTATTGCCCCTAACTTTCGGCCTAGATAGATATGATCATAACTAATAACAGAGGATCTTTAATAAACTGATACTGCTGAACTAAGTACACATCAAACTAAAACAGTTTGTCAGTTGTGTGATTTATTGCAAATTACTCTACTACTGTTTCAATTTTGCGACTAATCTTAAGACTGGGATACACCGGCTTTAGTGTGACGGATTTATGATTGCACTGATTATGACTAAACACAGCATTGCACAAGGATTTAAAAAAAAAAAACACACCACGAGTTGGCGTATTGGCTCCACCTAGGCGAGAGGTCCTCTACATTGAAAGCGGCATTTATGACGTATAAGTGACGTCAACGTCAATTTAACGCAAAACGAGTACCTAAAATAAGCGTTTTGACAGACCAAGTCAAGGACCTTACACCTCTGTGCTGCCACTTTCTGCATTAATTAAAAAAAACTCATTCACTAGATATACTTGCCCACGTGTCAAGTGGGCTAGATTTCGTTTCTATAGGTTAGTCTGTTTGGACGGTCTAACACTAAACAGACCTAGGACAAACGTATGTAACGAAGTGCGGCGGACACGGCAATCATGCACACCTAAGGCTAAGTTTAGTGAATACCCTGCTAAAAAAAACAATGCTCAACCGACAGTGAGTTCACATCACTGAGAAAGGTTCGATTTTTTCAAAATAAAAGTCCAAGTGGTTAAGTCTTTAGTTCGATATTTAAGGCAATGATTGCTACTTATTCAGCTTTTTAACTATTATAGCCTATGGTCATTGCCAAGCTAAGCCTTCTACCTAAAACTGTGGAATCAGACGATTTTCGTGCAAACTGCGGTAATAATCACCACTGTTATCGGCAGGTTGGTGAGCTGAATAGGTTTGTCATTAGAATACAAAGAGGATGCTGTTACCATTGGATGATTGTATCTGCCACTAATCGGGCCAAAACGGTTAGAAGGCTTTTTATCTGAAACTATAGTGACCTTGCGTCTAGGGCTCGTGACGTTGAACGTTAAAAGTAAATGGAAACTATCTTTCAAAAGGTACTTTTGGATATAAAGAAGACGAAAGTTTATACATTAAAATTATCTATTCTTTCAGGCTAACGTTACAGGTAAGAAAAGTTATTCTTACTTTTCGAACTCGCTCAACGATTTCAAAGTGAGAAGCAAGCGAATTTACATAGTACCATTTTTGCGGTATTACTGTTGATATTACCTCGGAAATACGTCGCGGGTAACGCCCGGGGGAATGCCTAGCTCGTACGGCGGCAATGACTTTCAGCGAGGATGACACCTCTAATGAAAATTGGCTATCGCCTGCTTCTTTACTCCCATGCGAACGCAGCTTTATGTTCTTACGGGGGTTGACACTTAGGTAAATGTTGCTAGTGTAAATAATTTATTTTTTATATGTTTTTAATTTTGTTGGCTTTTTAGTCTGCGTAAAATAATTAAATACACTGGCGTATTTTTAACGCACCGACGAGGCACGTTTCACGAACGCGCGCTCATGGCGCTGTAGATGACCAAAAAGCAGACTGTATCGATTCAAACGCGCGTACAAAGCCATAAAAACGCGCGCGAGAAGCGCTTTCAAAGTTCGGCTGTATCGCGTTTAGGAATGTTTATGTTTATGAATTATCTGCAATAAGGCTGTGGGGGAGGGGCAAGGCGGCTCACTCCATTTTTTAGGGTTCTGAACAAAAAATGACCACTCCCCCTCTTACATTCGAAACTATTGGGCTTTTTGAAAAAAATGGAGATAATATATCTTTAGAAAAACATATAGGAAATCAATAATTTTAAAATATCCTGTTTAAAAAAAAAAATCGGAACCCTTTGCACGCGACTCCGAATCGCACTAGGCCATTTTTTCACTCTTTTGCCTTTACCCCTATTTGCTTGGGGTCGGTGCAACATGTTCTCTTCTACCATTATTTGCCACCCGCTATCCAGTCACATTATCTTCTTTAGCTTGTAGTTTATTAGCATTTGTGTGAAAGTGTAACAACCACTATGGTATCAGCACGTCACGTATAGCACGTAGTTTAAGTAAGATAGATAAGATGTGTTCATAGTTTAATTATAATAATAACACGCACGCACTAACTATGTATACCGCGTGTATCTGACATCGACGCACAAACGATTTCCATGGGTCCAGGGCATGATTCTGGACACCCTAAAGTTAGAATTTTTCGTCGGCTTTTTTCTCATTTTTTAATTTTTTTCAAGGGTTTTTTTTACTTTAGACTGCTCATAATCGTTATTCTGACCTAACCCAATGAGATTTTTAATAAAAAAATAATTAACTACTTTCACAAAAAAGAGCAATCTGAATAAAACCACAAATAGATATCAGCTCAGCTGAGCTCTTGAAAAAAATGAGAAAAGAACCGACGAAAAATTCCAACTCTGGGGTGTCCAGAATCATGGAAATCGTTTGTGCGTCGATGTCAGATACACGCGGTATATATCGCTCAGGCTAGATTCCATCATCCACAAATTGCAAAACTATTTAGTCCGTCAGTTAGAGAATTGAAAAATAATGGACACGTATTTTTTGGTTTTGTAAATCAATGAATATTGACAAAGATAAAACGCATCAAAATTCGGGAGTGGGGGCTCGTGACGTCACGACTCACTAAAAATTATGCGAGGTGTGAGTATTGAGAATTTTAAAAGCGTCGTAACTTCGTCAATTTTGGTTCCCGTAACAAAAGAAAAAACACGGGTCAAATATTTTTTGATAATCTAACTGACGGACTAATTAGATTTTGTCAGGACAGAAGCCTATTAAAGAAGGTCGTCAGTCGTCAGTCTTCAATCTTCAGTGTTCAGCTGAGTCATGGAGAAGTACTCATTATGGTGTTTACATAACCCCTCCTTCTACCTACATCGCACCACAAACCTACTTATCATATTACGTTAGTTTTCGATTTTTTTTACAGGAAAATAAATAGCGTCAATATACAAATGACCGGAAATCAATTCCGTGTTTCCAATAGTTAAGGAGATATTTATTTACGTACAGTGGAATCCGTTTATAATGACATCGAAGGGAATTGACAAACACGTCATACTAAGCCGACGTCATACAATATGTTTTTGTGAAAAAAAAAGACAACCTTCTTTTTTTTAAGGTAAATACTTATTTTTATAGAGAAACATAGCATTAAATCGTTGAGATGACAGTTTTTTTACATAGGAAATCACTAAAAACAATGAGGGACGTTCAACTGTCAATTACTCACTAAAATTAAAAAAATAAACGATAGAACGTCTTTAAAAGAGATAATTAATTAATAAAGTTATTGTAGCATAAATATTTAAAATGATTAATTTGAAATGAAATGTTAATCGTTTTTAAATCGTCGTCGGGAATCATCGAACACTGCCGAAGGTGTACAGAATCGTATCGGTTACAATTAACGGAAAAAAAATAATAAAAAATTGGTCAATAAGCGACATGTCATTGTAAGCGAAGTCATTATATACGACTTTGTTACAAAGTATTTTATATGAAAACCAAACTTCGTTGTGTAATTACGTCATAATTGGCGGTTGGTCAATATAGGCGAAGTCGTAATAAACGGATTCTACTGTAATTAAAATTAACCTTTTCTTACATACATACAGACTTCCAAACAACTAGACTAATAATCACGGCGTTTTGTACAAACGCGTATAAAACAAAATAAATCATTGCGCATTAAAAAAATAAACCACATCGCTTTCAATGGCAAAAGTGCCCAGAATACTGGCAACATTGCCGCGCTGAATAGCAATCCTGATTCTTTGGTCGAAGAAAAGCCCAGCCCTCTGGTCATGTGAGCCATCGACAAGTTGCTTGCTGATGTCAATGGTTTATATTCTCACTTCATTATCGTGACGTACCTAGCTCCACCAGAGGGCCTAGCAAAAATATTTTTGACGTATAGTAACGTAACGAAAAATTTTACCATAAAACTACAATTCTTGTTTCGCACATAATGTTTATTTGAATGAGATACTCATATTTTATTCATATTTTTGAATGATATAAATTGTGCATATCGCATAAAATTAAACCAAAATACTGTGGGGTTGTAGGTTTTCATATAAAAAATTTAATATACATCAAAATATTCGTGCTAGCCCCTCCGACCTGGGTTACCAGCCAATATCTCACGCGCCCAAACTTACCTAATAAAAGAGATATCACCTGCCAAAGACTTAGTTGTTCTTCATAACATTATGTTTTATTCAAAAGAGGGTGTTACGCGGTCAATAAAATGGCGCGTGTGTCATATTTATACTTGGGGAATTCCAGTGATACATAGCGTGTGGCTTGTTCTTTAGCAGGAGTAAAGTTTTAAATATAAGTATTTAGGGAAAGGAGTTTCTTGAAGGTTTATTTCCGTAAGAAAAAACCGGGCACATAGGTTCAGACGTATCCAATTGGCCATGAGTGCCATGTGATGTTTTGTGTGTAAGAAAATATCTTGAATTTAAATTTCATATTACAAGCTGTCACGCATCAAGCAATGCCTAGAGAGCGATGGATTTTTAAATATTGGCGAATTTGGTAAAATCTGAAAGTTATTTTCTCTGTGAGAACGTGCCACAAGAAAAACTGCAGTGCGATTCTTTAGACATGTCGAAAAGAACACTTAGGCGAAATGAACGAAAAGTGAGCTGTCAAACAATACAAACAAGATGGCATGACAGCTCACTTGTCGTTCACTCTACCTAATAGATCACGGTGCGATGTCGACAAAATCGACCGGCTGTATTCTGTCTAAGGTTTTTAAACTTGTTTATAAATTCAGCGTAAGTAGATACTAGTGAGGACGGCGAGCGTTGGGTGGCTCGTTTTCCGATCAGAACCGCGGTAGACATCAGCATAGTAGACGGGGCCCGTTAGGGCCAGTGCCTGCCAGGGTTGCGGAATTTGTTCGAAAGAGTCACCACGGCCCAGAAACGCAGAGGGTACTAGGAGGAACAAGGATGGGTTTTAGTCAGTAAAAGTCTGACACTCCCTTCTGTTTCGCCGAAAGCGGATAAAGTCATTTGATGATTTCCCATCCATAAAAAGTAGATACAGTGCCTAGTCATCAATAGTCGTGTCACAGCTTGAGTAGGTATATTTCTGTAAATAGATCAAGTATTCTCCGAAAACCTCTTGTACTTTGCCCCGACATCATCATTTATTTTAACAACGAATTCCAGAAAGATGCGAACTTTGCTGATGGAACCTCTTTCCTTTTAACGATCGTTTTATTTCTTGTGTAAAACAATCTCGTCCGTAGTTATTAACATTGTGGGTTGTAAAACATGAACAGTTTGAACCTTTGTGGCTGCCTTCTGTGATGTGGGGAGAGGGTTCTACTTTTTCATTATTGTTCTTGTGTTTTCTTGTTTATATCTAGGAAATCTATACTAATACTAGCTGACGTATATAAAAAGTATTCTTAAATCAGTATTTATGTATTTAAAGGACAAACTATATACACTTAAAATAGAAAATAAAACTCCTAACTAAAATATTCGTCCCCATCGCTATCGACTGGAAGTGAGCCCAAAATAATGGCTGCATTGCCACGTTGTATGCAATGCTTATCCTCTGTCCAAGGTAAAAGCCAGCTCTTGGGTCACGCAAAGTGTCAACTAAGCGTTTTGCTAGATCTTTAAAATACTAGCTGACCGGGCAATCTTTTTGTATCGAATAAAATGTACCCTAAAACCAATTCTCATTCACAAAAAATTCAGAAGATTCGGTCAAGCCGTTTTACATAAGATTTTTATATATTTGATTAGATTTAGCTGAAGAGTTGGTTTGAAAGAAGAATTCGCACTAAGCGAATTCTTCTTTCCGAACGCTCACAACCCTAATCTCTTCAAAGTTAGAGTGAACAGGCTCCTTCTGGGTAAGCTCGCTCCAACGTAGACTTTGTCTATCATCTCTGACCAATACTAGAGTCAAGAGCAAACCCATCACAAAAATAAATGAAATAAAACTAATTTATTTGGCACTAGTTTTTTTGTTGAACGCGCTAATTTCAAGAACTACTGGTTCGAATTAAAAAAATATTTAGTGTTGGTTAGCTTATTTATTGAGAAAGGATACAACATCACGCTAGGACCAAAAGGAACGGAGCATTAATGAAAAATGTGACGCAGACGAAATTGCGCGGGTCAGTTAGTAATTGATATCGGTGAGGGTTGGTCCTGGCCTTCATTCCTATTAAGACTACCACAGATAATTTCAGTTCCAGCTAGACAGACAACCGCCAGGGTTGCCCAGTGACAGTAATCTGTCATAAAAAATGTAGGTATCTATCGGTGAAGGCGTCTGAAATAGGGAATATGCACGCGATTTTTTTATTTATAAAATGAATTACTTATAAGCTCCAGTACACTCTAGAAAATATTTTTGAAATATCTTCATCAGCGATGAAGTTATAACGCTTCAAAGATTACTTTTAGAACGAGAAGTCCGACATGGAATTTGACGTCACATTACGTGACGTCTATACATCTGCATAGAAAACAGCGTTTTCGCGAGAGGGACAGATATATTTGTTTAAAATAATTATATCTCGTTTGTTAATTTTGATTCTATTTCCACTGTTAGTAATATATTTTTGTATATTTTTAGATAAATTGTTTAGATAATAAATATTTTTTTATGCATTCCCTATTGCCAAACCGGCTTACGCGACTTATGCAAGCCTGGTGATAAATGATGACCTTCTCTGAATAAGAGAGTAGAGATTTTAAATTATTAATCTATACTAATATTATAAAGAGTAACATTTGTTTGTAAGATTGTATGTTTGTAAGTTTGTATGTAGGGGGTAATCTCAGGAACTACGGGTCCGATTTGAAAAAATCTTTCAGTGTTAGATAGCCCATTTATCGAGGAAGGTTATAGGATATATATCATCACGCTAAGACAAATAGGAGCGGAGCATTAATGGAAAATGTGACGCAAACGAAGTTGCGTGGGTCAGCTAGTTAAAAATATAGCTGGTACTTGGTACAATTCCAATTATAACTTTTACTAGAACTGAAACAAACTGTAAGTAACTGCTGGTTTGTAATTATAATTATGTTTAAACCTAAAGCTATAAAACGAGAGATAATCATGCCAGTTTTTAAACTGGTTATTTTGTTTGTTTTCCAAGCCTAGGCTTTCAGAGATTTTAGCAATCCAAATTCGATTTACCACAAATCTAGTCGAAGAATTTACTCCACACACGTTTAAAATAGGAAAAAATATCTGTTTCGAATTTAGTATTCCAGCGCTCACTCGGCTCGGTCATCAGATTAAACTAATACCCCATAAATCGTGGCTTGTCTGTACTACACTAAATTACATACGCTCCGACCAGGATAAAATGGTATGTGGCAAAAAATATAAAATCTATTGAGGTTTTTACTGTAGAAATTTTGGTTCACTTAGTAAAACAAATTATACACCGTGTTCCGGACGATATACATAAACGACCAGATGTTCAGAACATGAAAATGTGCATTTTTCATTATGGACACATTTATCAATTCTCACACAAACTAAATACCATGACGTAAATCACCCGATATACATGCCTCTTTGAAACAAATGAAATTCAAATAGCATTAGATAGATTTCTCATTTTAATTGCACTGAGTGGCAACATAGGCCACGTTAAGGCTATTTCGTACTGCATAGCTCAATCAAATAAAATTACAAATTTCTTTGTAAGCCTTTTTAAGTTCTACGTCCTTTGTTGGATATGATTTGTTAAAGCTATAGAAGCGGTTCCTTAAGTTTATGGATAACGTGAAGAACACGGTGTATAGTTGACATTCTAGAACGAAATTTGATGGTGTGCCAGGATCAGGCACTTGGCATAAGTAAGTACTAGAGTGTGCGCAAGATATGTCTGTGCGCGGATGGTGACGCCGCTTCAAATTATAGGCCTAATTAAATACATTTCCGTAATTTATTAAAAAAATATATTACGTAACTCAAATTGCAATGGAAATAATTTAACTACCAAGGTATAATTAATGTATTTTTCTCAAACATGCTTGGAAATGTGAGCATTATTTTTACAATCTTCTTTGAGATAAATCGAAATTGCTGTACTGGCCAAATACATGCTAGTAGCGGCATGGAGTAAACTCAAATCTGTCGTGTAATTTAAAAATGAAACGATCTTTTACTGCGAAACATGGTAACCAAGGAGGTAACTTGTCAAAGATTTTATTTAAATTTCGAACTGGCTTGCAAATGGAAAGCTGTTTATTAAGAAAAAAAAATAACAAATGAACGCTTAACGCGGGAAAAACTATTGTTGTTCGTTGTTTTTCATTGATTTTGAAAAGTAATTGTATTTTAATTTTCACGCATTATTCGAGAAAAGTACTATACAAGCCTTGGCCACAACTAGGCATTGATGGACTTACGCATGTGTTCCTCGGCTTCGCCTCGGCCTATATTTACGCGTTCGTCCATTAATGCCCCTTTTGCTGGCCGCTGCTGTAATGTACTAAATCAAACTTATCGTGCGTGCACTCTATTGTAGAATTTCGTTTTCGTATTTCTCCCGTATCATTCCACCTTCATATGCGGCTTGCTACCCTGGTACCTCAATAAAAGTATGGGCGTGTTTTAACTACTTCTTTTTTTATTACTTCATAAAATGATTATTCTACAAAACAAAAATAACTCGGCACCTTGCTTCTAACGTAACATACCTAAGTGCCCCTATAAATTTAGGTAGGTACGATGAATAAAATTTTTATGAACACTGAATAAAAATTATTTATGAACGTATGAATCCATTCTAGATTCTAGATCACTGAATCTGTGGGTCTGTAAGAATTATTTATTGCTTGGAAGTGGGGATATTACTTGTGCTGTCTGTACATATGACTGGATTTCTCTCTGCCTGCGTCTGTATTTCTGAACGCTTACAACCCTAATCTCTTCAAAGTTACAGTTAACAGGCTCCTTCTGGGTAAGCTCGCTCCATCGTAGACTTTGTCACTCTCATCTCTGACCAAGACTAGAGTCAAGGACAAAACCATCTCAAATAAAAAAAAAAAAATATAATTTTGTAGCGGTCCCCGATGAATTTTATAGTGGTTGCTTGCTGGGGAATGAAACATAGCTGTTTCACTTTTATCGAAGTGAATAAAAAGTAATATTAAAAAGGAGTAAACATGTTTGTTTGTAGAAGGTAATCTCTGACAGTACAAAATTCTTTCACTGATAGACAAGCAATCGAAAAAATATACTCAGGTACGTTTCGAGGCGGCGCGAGAAAAAGCTTGTTTACAATGTTCATTAATTAAGAGAAGATTATATTTTGCCGACTAGGTTTTGGCCGCGACTTCGAACGCCCATAGCCTGTTTTTCCCATTTCCGTAAGAATTTATAGTAATCCTCTCTTACTGCAGTAACCAAGGAACCTACATGCCCAATTTCGGCCTTCTACGAGCACTAGTTTCGGGTTTGCGTTTGTCTGTCAGTCACCTCAATCACTCAGTAACGCTAGAATTTTATACGTATTGATTGATGAAGAGATAATATTTGACTTTGTTATATTTTTATATTATCGTGTGCTTTGTAATTTTTTTTTCACTTCAAAGTATCATTTGATTACTAAATTTTCTACAACACAAATAATAACATCGAAACAAAAATAAAAACTATAATACTCGTACAAAATCTTCTCACAGAATAAAAAAATACCTACCTACAGTCGTGTAAACACAAGTTTACGTTCCAAAATATGGCGCAATAGTGATGTCCAGGCTTATCTGCTCGCGTCGTAAAATTGTTCGAAAAGGGTTGTTAAGGCGCCCGTCCATTGGACTGAAAGCTTGGACAGAAATAATCGAAAAAAGAACTGTCTCTTATGTCTCTCACAGCTGAACAGGTTTTATGTTTTATGCTTTGAGTCGTTATTCAGTTTTGATTTACGAATCATTCATGTGAGGTGGCCGTAAAGGACTTTCAGTATTATAATTAAATCATAACTTTAATGATTCTGGATGCAAAGGCGTGTGCGTATGCTGTTTTGTGATTTTCTCTTCCAATTGTGTCTATTTATGAATACAACTTCAACCGTTTGCCTATTGTAATCTGTATTTTTCTTAGTATTATTGATACGTTTGACCACAATCTCACCTGAAGGAAAGCGAATCTTATGCTGCTCCAAGAAGCTACCTATTCACTCTTGACTTTAAAATCTCCAGGTTGCAGCTATTAGGAAACAGTGACTCCGTTATAAGATTCACACCACAAAACATATTTTTGTAACAACAATGTTTCAAAAAGTATTTACTTTTTAAACATGCATATCTATCTACTCAAATATTCATAGTGTTCATGCCTTCCAATTTTGATAAGCAAACAAGGTTCCCATTTACATTGTCTATCTCAGAAAAAGGAAAATAAATCGAGATAAGCCTGCGGCCTACCCGTGTCATTTTGTAAAAAAATCTCTTGTATATTTTTATCAATGTTATTGCAGTGTGTTGAGACCTCGAAAAGTCTATGGATTGTGGCGGGAAACGGAATGAAACGTCATCAACTGAGAATGGACAAAACTATTGTGTGTTGTTTATGGTTTTTCTTTTCCTTTTTTGCTAGTCCGCTTTTTCTGCGGGCGTGTGTTGTGTGAGAGACAAACTGAAAAATTAAAAAAAAAATGTTAAGATTTGTACCTATTGTGTTATAAAAATCATATCTAACCATATAGACATTACCTAATGTCAGCAAAAATTAACTTTTAAAATTGAATTTAAACTATATGAGTTACTGTTAAACGATATGAGTTTAAGTTAATAAACCTTTCCAACGTTTCATGAGAACATGTGAACTCTTAGAATTTTGCGTTCTTTCATTTTTTATTCAGTTACAAAATACGTACTAATAAAATTTGGATTAACAAAATCACTAACCTCGGAGCCATGTTCATAGTTCTTTGATAACTAGAACCTCGAGATCCTCCCGTAAATACTATAGGTACAAATCGACTACTTACCGTACCCTGAAAAAAGAATTGGTTCCAATATGAAATTTGTTGTTCCAAAATTTGAACATGATCCTGAATTCTAAATTCAAACATAGGTACCAGTAGGTAGTAAGTAGGTACTATATACAACCAGTCTATAGTTTAGTCTAGATGGCAGGGGCCCGTCTACCTGGAACTTCATAAATACATTAACGTATACGTCACGTAAACGTCTTCTCACGTGCCCTACCTTATCTTAAATAGCTTACTCGGTTTCACTACACACTATAGTTATTATGTACCAAGGTTCGTAGAGGTACATCTAGGAACTCTAAACTTATAATTACCTACACAGGTTTTAGAGCCCATAGTAGTTGAAACTTGTTTTATAATTTTTTGAACAGCTGGATTTGGATTTACGACTAGGCATAAATAAATATGACTAAGCAAATTCAGTCAGGAAAGGAGAGGAACGGAACAGAACACAGGTTTCGTTTCTTTTGTAAATCCTAGGGATTGGAAAAGGCGTCCTTCAGCTGAAGAGGGAAATGATGATAACATGTCATGTATCTACAAATGTGTAACTTTATATTTGAAACGAACTCGAACTGAAATCTCTTTTAAAATTATGGGGAACAAGGTGGACAGTTCTTCATCCTCAGGCAGGTGTTTTGTCTGGACGGTAACTGTCCAATGGTTGCCGTCCAGTTTCTGTAATAGGCGTGTCCACTGAAAAATCTAATTAGTCCGTCAGTTAGATTATCAAAAAAATATTTGACACGTTATTTTCTTTTGTAAAGTAAACCAAAATTGTCGAAGACATGACGTTTTTAAAATTCTCAATACGTCACGCAATTTTTTTGTGCGTTCTGACGTGTCGAGCCCCCAGTCCTGAGATTTGATGCGTTGTAGCTTTGTTCATTGATTAACAGAAACAAAAAATACGTATCCATTATTTTTCAATACTTTAACTGACGGACTAAATATTATAGATTTGCAATATATTATATTAATGGTTGAAACTAGCCTATTACTGTAGTGCTTGTGTGATGAAGGATTTATGGGGAGACATGGTCATGCTGTGATATTAATCTCACTGCACTGACTTACGATAAATGAAAGAACGAAAATAAACCTGTTGTAATGAAGAGTCGAAAAACCGCAAACACGCACAAAGCTAGAGATCAAATCGCTGCTCATATTTTTGTTATAAAACACCACTGCCCTGCAATGCGACAATAAATAAGATTGCTATTATGACGAGCCCAAACATCTATCTATTCTAAACGAAAGCTAACATAATAAAAGTAGAAGTAAGTTAGATGCTAGCAAACAAGATGAGTTACAAACTTCAATATTGTGAATAAACAAATCGCTACTTCTCGAACGGAAACTCGTGAACTACGCAAAAAGTTTGAATACATCAATAATAGAGTTACTTACAGGATCATGTTTGGGTTTTGACGTAAAAGAATACTTGATTTATTTAACAAGAGGGCCAATTCTAGCAACGTTCGATGTAGGAAAGCTAGAGGTATTTTTAACAGTTTGTGACTATGAGTGAGTTGTTTCAAACGGTAAAAGTAACGATTACAGAAGATGTTTAACGTTCGTTAAATAAGAAGCGTTGTTTCAAAGCATTTTTTTGGTATAAATTCCTGCTCATCTCAATAGCGCAGCAAACGTGGCCTACCAAAATACCTGCATTTGCAATCTACCCTTTTTTGTCATCAGAAGAACTGTTTTTGAGGAACTAAAAATAAAGTTCACAGTATTATTCTTTTTGACGCAACTAAAGTAACGTTGACCTGAGGGCCTAGCACGAATATTTTTGACGTATAGTAACGTTAACGTAAGTGAATTTTGAATGTGAAAAACTACAACCCCATAGTATTTTGGTTTAATTTTATGGGACATACACAATTTATATCATTAAAAAATATGAATTTGGTTTCTAATTCAAATAAATACTATGTGCAAAACGAGTATTGTAGCTGTAGTAATATTTTACGTTACGTCAAAAATATTCGTGCTAAGCCCTCAGTGTTCAAACCATCTGTTAACGTAATGCTCGAAAAAAACGAGATTGCTCAGCAGGAGAGATAGATCGAAGAAATCATAAATAGAACAATATGGCTGATAAAGAGGTATGGAAGAAGAAGTCAAGTAAAGCTAATATTGACACAGAGGGCTGAGCCAAACGTCGTACAAATCCTACATCAAAGTTCTCTGAGCGTTTGTGCGTATGAGTAGCTCTTCAACCATCGGACTGTTGCCCACCAGACACACCACCCATCTGGTCGGAAGATCCTCCCTTTTCAATGGAGGTCGCGGGACTTTATACTCTGTTCCGCATAACAGAGGATACAAAACCAAGAATTTTGTAGTATTGCAGTTGGTGCTTGCAGAAACAGAGTCACAAAATAAATAATTATGAATAATTTTAATGGAGAAAGCTTTCATTCAGGTTGTCTTGGAAAATTTTGGAAAAATACAGATTATATGAAAACAAGGCTCCAGTTTAAACAAAAAGAACTGGTACTCACGAAGGAAGCAACGAAATGTGCTGGTGCGTCAATTCGACATGCAAAAGAGTGCCTATTTTACTTGGGTAAGTAGGTAAGTGAACAACACACTAGCGTACCAGCCCCGCACAAAGAATGTCAAAGACTACGCTGTGAGCGTGTGTGTGTATGATTGTATGTGTGAGCGAGTCAACTTTTAATGGAGTTCCGTCGAAAAGTTCAGATGACGCCCGGTTTACGACACCGTAACGTTAAACAATCGTAACAAAGTCCAGGACGAAGTATTTTCTGTGAAAATCCAGCGTAAGTTGATTTTCTATCGTTTATTCGCCAAAATATTGAGTTTTATTGGGATATTCATTCATCTGGTTAACTTGATTATAAGTTATTCAAGATATAGCTCCTTTTGAAACGCGCTTTCTTCATATTCCTGCCAACAAACAGATTACTTGAATACCGAAAATTCGAACGTAGTTGTCTTCTATAATACCGGGTTTTAATATTCTTATAAAGATCATGTACCTAAAAGTTCGCCAAACAAAAATCAATGAAGTTTTATGTCAAGTCTAACCTGGTCCAGCTGAATAATAATATCCGCGGTCTTAAAGAGGTCACTTGGGTAGAATCAGAAAGAAAATCACGCTCGCTACCCGTCACTGTCAAATTTTCCCAATCAACCTTGAACCTAATGCGTTAGCGATAAAGATGACAGATTTTTGTGATCAATATTATGAATATCCTAAAGTAGCCCTTTTAGCCCCTAGAATTTTACACACCCCCACAGCCAAATAACTCCCCCATCCTGGTCTTCATATTTTCGAGCCTCTGCTACCCATGACTAGCGAGACTACCCACAGCTAAAATCTACAAACGACGGCTGGAATATTCCGAGGCCGTCAAGTCAACTTGCATACAAAAATACCAGGAGTACATAACTACAAAGAGCATAGACCTATATCTTGTCAAACAAAACAGGAAATGGAAGATCATCCTGCCGGGTTAAAAACTGTTCAGGCATGATGGAAGATTGTCCTGCCGGGTTAAAAACTGTCCAGGCATGATGGAACCAAAGACGTGTAATTAATGATCGTGTTTTCCGGGGCCGACCACGTTCATCCAAAAATAGGTACCAGGAGAACATGAACCAAAGGTACAATAACGTGTCAACCTAAACACTGGAATTGGAACATTGTACGTGTGTACTGCCGGGATACAATCTGTCCCGTCGTGATGGATCCCTGCGCCATCCCATTAGTTGGTTTGTTTTCGTTGCGATGATATCGCACTAGCGTTGATCCAGGCGTAGGCGGGTTACCAGAGATGAAATTGAGGAATGTGCGAAAGGAAAGATTTACCTTATATTATGTTAGTGTGATTTAACACACTTTTCTTCTACTGCCTACGGCTATTGTTTTTTATGCTAGCTTTTTCCGCAGTTTTATCATATTAGAACCGTGTTTTTTGTTGCTATAAAATGAACCTGTTAAACTCAGCGGTAGTGTAGTTTTTTACCTATTAGTGTAAATATTTCTGTAAGTAGATCAGCACGATGGTCCCTACGTATAATCACCTAAGTGGTAGATACGTGATTTGTGTTTTTTTGTTCCGTGACATTCAGACAAACCTAAACTATCGTCCAGTTTAATAAAAAGTAATAAAAGGTGGCATATTGACCTTGAAATACACACACGACATTTCGCATAACTACCAAATTGACTAAAACTTCCGACGTAGAACAACAATAGTGGTAATCCAGTCATTTTACGCGGGACAATCCATTGTAACCCCGCGCACCTCCCCCGCAACTGTGGCTTGCGAGACATAAGCGTTCGCGCCGGCTTTGGAGACGAAATCAAGACTGATTAAATTAGGTACAAATACTGAAGATACATCGAACTGTCGATAAATAAATAAGTATATAAAAATAAAATAACGTTTTTGTTTACATTTAACCTGCTTCGAAATAAAACGTAATGCAAATAATTTGTATATCTTGTGACGAAATGTCTTTTTTGAGTGAGTCAATCACTTATCTACTTTTTATAACAGTTTTTGTACCATGATCCCCACGTAAATCTTTCTAAATGGCAATTGCGACTTTGTTTAATTTAATACCTCCGGCGTAAAACTCAATAAGTACCACTTACATTATTTACCACAGGGGATGATTCCGCTGTATAAGTAAGTAATTGACAAATAATACGCTCGAAAGGCCTTTTAAAAGTTGTAGTTATTTTTGTTATAAAATAGATCAAATATGAAACCTGAATTCCAAATTTCATGACTTTCTGCTAAGTAGAATATGAACTACATGTGTTTAAAACTTTAAAGTGCTCTCCTGTAAAGTTTGACATTTGCAGTTAGGGGATTGTACGTAGGGACCGTCGTTCCAAATAATACGTACCTAAGTTTAATCTGTGAAATTCTTTAATATTCAGTCACGAGCAAAAGATAATAACAAACACCATAAATATTTACTCTGTGGAAAGTTCCTCTGCAATAAAAAAGAAAATCCTATCAAAAGATTCTTTACAACGACAATTCAAAAACGGAATCGTTTGACCGATTATAAAGAATCCATTGGCGCGCCGATCAATCAATGTCCCTTGGCAAACAGGACGTTATTAAATAAAAAGCTTTATACGTTACGCATTTAATTTTCGAATATCAATTCCATCAGGCGGCAAAGAAGTTTGACATGTAAAGAAATAATTTGAGCACTTTGAATTGAGAATCCTAAAAACGAATTGAATAAGTAGGTACGGACGAGAAATGGAGACGAGACTTATTTTCATGCTTTCGGGAAAAAGACCTTTATAAGTTTGTAATTTGATTTTCACTTAAAGGAACCTCTTCCTACTTACTATATTCCATTAACTATCTAGCTACGCCTAAGGAAACAAATGAAAACCCAGCCTAAGCTGGCAAGATCGTTCATATAATAAAACAAACGAAGCCAAACTTTCAGATAAGCATCAACTTAAACCTTCTTCCTTCATTTCTTCAATGCCATTTTGAACAAACATGGAGTCGTCTACTCGTCACGTATTCATACTAAATATAGGTGCTTTATATATCGGATATCGGTACCAAGCACGTTACAAGTTAGCCTTGTCTAAGAAACTATCTTGGAATTTCGGTTGCACGTACAAAACATATCGGGCTTTAACATGCTAAACTTGGCTTGTTTATATTTTTAAAGCGCTTCGGGAATATGCTCTCCTAGTACCAATATTGTGACTGTGTGATCTTCAGCAATATTTCTTGAAGGAAATAAAATAGAAGAACGCGACTAGCGTTTGGGGACGGTCATGCATGCGATTGGCGACGTTTTAAAAATATTTTTCTACTTGAATTTTGCAGTCAAAGTGAATTTTGAGAATGTTATATTTGAAAGCATCTTAAATGAAGCCAATGCATGTTATGACGACTTTGTTGGGCATGTTTTAAGATAAATATCGGAGTTTGCCGATATTTTTTTTAAATAAATCGTACTTTAGCTTCTAGTATCGGCCCAAGTATAACAACAACAAACCTTTTGGGAGTTGTGTTTGAACTTTTTGGGGTCGAAAGCTTTGGCCCATGGGATCGGTTAGTCGCCTATTCACGTAACTAGAAGGTTGGCCGTGGTCACGTATCCATCCAAAAATCATCATTTCCCTTCAACGTGGCTATGCCATCAGGAGAGCTTTTGTTATTGACAGAATTCGGTCACTACGCGATCGCTAACTATGTCGACACTGCAGGCCATGGGCACTTTTCCCATTGACAGCGATGTGGACGAATTTTGTAACTTATGCATTTAATAGAAGCGTTCGCTGACTACAATTGGAATATATTTTAATGTGTCTGATCCAGTACTTACGTGAAAGTTACAAGAACGAAGGAAAATGGTACTTAAAAACCTGAGAAGTAGGTATTGTTCCGAATAAATTAATTGTAAAAAGTGAAGAAGTGATAATTATGTTTTATTTTTTGAATGAAGATAGCACTGACGCTGTCTGGCAGGAACAAAAAACATAACAAAACGCTACGTTCAAATAAACGTTACGTACCGAGATAGTCCCCTAGAATCAATCTCTCAAGGAGACAAAAAAAGGGAGGCACAGGTTATGGACCGAACTGAAGTGAACGAATGAAAATCGATGACCAGTTATTTATTCATATCGAACTTTATTCGGTCAAGGCGATGTGAGGGTTAAAAGTAAATGTTCATGATGAAATTAAAATAGTTTTCTTTTACTCATTCGGTAGGTACCAGGAGGGAAATGCAAAGATTGGAGTGATAAACAAATTGCTGCAGAACTTAATAACAAACAAAAGGATAGGAAATGACAGATTCTGTGAATAATAAATTACCTACAAAAAAAAAAATGATAATCACAAAATATGGTACATCAAAGCAACGACAAAATTACATACATTTCTAAATAATTTGAATATTTAATAAATCAAAAGGAAAAACGGAAGAAATCGCGTCTCCGATAAATATCATGGCCGCACGACATCAATACTCGATTATAAATCGAGTCAGCGTATTTCGGAGCCGACCACAGCGAAACGGTATTTAATATTTATGCCTTTAGAGAGTTAAATATCCTTTTGGCCTTTTCCAAGCTACGGTGGAATTGGTTTCAGTCTAGCCGCTAGATACTGGCTGAATATATCAATATTGTAGAAGCTGCGACGGCCATTTGGTATCTGTGAGCCAGCCAGACCTTACCTACGAGGTACCTACTTGTTTTCTATTTTTTAAGATTTATAGGCTGTGTCGATGGCCAGTCACATTTTATTTGTTTTGTGTCTGTGTTTGCACATACACTCTGTACCGTGCCGATGGCTAAGTTTGAGGTTGGTCGCCATGACCGAAATCAGTCATAGTATTACTACTTATTTTCAACATTTTGAATTAGCCAATTCATCGGTTTTAAAAACGATGCAGAGGGTGAAGAAGGCCAAAGAAAAAATGGATGGATTGTGTGAGGAGCGATATGCAAGAAGAACAGGGAGTTAGTTAGTGATACATAGCTTGACGGCTGATAGGGCAGACTGGAAGAAAAAAATGAGTTGCGCCGACCCCAAGTAACACGGGATAAGGGCAGGAATATGGTAATCGGTTTTAAAAACGTTTAGATTCGCAAAATATAATCGCTAATTGCAAATCGCCACATAGAATTTTAAAATGTTGAGAATTTCGGGCTTTTTTTTGACCGATTGAGACTAAGAACTCTGAACGTTAAGATAACGGAAATAGATCCCCTAAAATCCTGAAGTCCTGATATAAAGAGTGGAACAATTCTCTATCAATATTTCAAAAGTAAGGGAAATAGTAGAAAATAAGAAAAAGAACTTGCTGCTCTAAAGTTTTCATCATAGATGCAAACATCATTGCAGCATTGGAATCACAGGAAGAGTGATATAACAATCAATCGAATTTTGTGACTGGACTTAGAATGGAAATAACTGAGAGAAGACAAGAATGACGATGATCATGTAAGTATAAGTATTATACCGAGAATTAGTATGTTCTTACCTCCATCCGAAAAGCTCTAGCTAAACTATGTTCCCCTAGTAATCTATACTTAATATTATAAAGAGTTTGTTTGGTTGAACGCGTTAATCTCAGAAATTACTGGTCCGATTTGAAAAATTCTTTCAGTGTTAGATAGCCCATTTATCGAGGAAGGTTATATGCTAAATAGCATTACGCTAAGAAAAATAGGAGCGGAGCGTTAATGGAAAATGTGACGCAGACGAAGTTGCGCGGGTCAGCTAGTCTTTGATAATAGAATAGTTAACAGTTAATACACTCCACTATCTACATGATTGAATGTGTGTTATCTACTTGTCAACTAGTTTACTTGTAATGTGTGGATTGGCTCTTCAACTTTCTCGGCTGATTCGAGTGTTGGTATATATTACTAAGACAGGAGACTTGATCATGTTTCAAGAAATACTTTGTGAAGAATGTGGCCATATCGCAAAATTGGCTGATCTTGATGTGGCCGATGTTGGATAAGGTATTTAGGACTAGGTGCTAATTTTTGTGGTTTGGATACGTTTCCGTATCTATACATATAAATAAATTGGATTGTCTGTTTGTAATATTGAAATAATCGTTTTTTACTACATGTATATGAATTTACGAGTATATACGGTACATACAACAAAATAACATTTTTACAATTTTTGTCTGTCTGTTTGTTCCGGCTAATCTCTGAAATGGCTGGATTGATTTTGACGGGACTTTTATTGGCAGGTAGCTGATGTAATAAGGAGTAATTTAGGCTACGTTTATTTTAGAAAAAAAAAATCGACTGTTAGGCGGAACGAAGTTGGGTCAGCTAGTCCTTATTAAAACTAAGGACTCCACAGAATATTATAACTGAAACTGTTTTCACATCTGTTAAATGCCCCGTTTCTGTGGTTTTTCACGGTTATTTAACTGTGAAAAGCTATTTGTCATACGAGTAATATGAATACCATTGGTTGGTTAGTTGTTAACGGACGGATAAACGACCGATAAAGCCTCAAAACCGAGCAAATGATGGATTTCAACGAATTGTGATGTCACAGTACATTGTGTACAGAATGGCCTGATGATACCCTCACATTTACCATTATTTTAGTCTTCCTAAGTTGACTATTATGTAGTTTACATAGCGGACAATTTTGTTTGGCAAAGCGACTGAACGGCCAATACCTGTCTGTTTTCACATAGTCGGTCTATGTGAGACCTTAAATAACCGCCCCCGAAGTCGTCAAGACGTGGCCCAATCTGAATTCTAGATAGTGACAACTTGTGGTCGCACTCTCAACCTTTTGGTCATATTGAATTCACACCTGAGCAAGGTGGGATTTATTACTATTGATAGGCATACTGTGACAACTATCTCACCTGATAGTAAGCGATGATGCAGTAGAAGCACGTTGATGGAGCACGCTTGCCTAGTTATTTTAACCTAATCACTCTTGACTTAAATACTCCCAGGTTGTAGCTATCAGGAAACACAGACTCTGGCAGGGAATTCCACTCCTAACTGTACGCATTATGAATGTGTTTCCAAAACGTTTTCTGCGTGTGGGTGGGACATTCACTCCATTATCGTTGTCAATGGTGTAACCGTTCTGGGAAGACCATAGAGGGTCGTTGAGGATTTGACACTCCATTGCACATGATGATCGTCCCTACACATCCTACACATGGTATGGGCACATAGCCCTTAAGAAAGCCATTGACAATCCGTCGTTTAAAGCATCATTTACTCCTATAGACTAGCTACAAGGAAACTGCTATTTTCTCTTGAGCTTCTAACGTCTTGAAGACACGTAAAAGTTTCATATTAATAATTAGGATGAATGTGATAGATTTTGTTTAGTAATTACGGTATTGATTTAATAATAGATTGTAATATAAATTCAAATAAATCGTTTATGTTACTATAACACTATATATTTGCCTCTTAATTTCTATCTAGCATTTTTCATGCAAATGAGTAATTTAGATTTTGAATTCATTTTAGTACTTCACGATCAAAGCGACATAATTTTAGACTTTGACTTTCTCACTTTATTTTAAAAGAGCAAGAAAAGCCTTGTATTTTCCTAGAAGAGTAAACTAATAATAACCTCCAAAATGAAATTCTGCTTTGAGAATATGAAAATGGCGCGGAAACAACAATAACAGTGGGGCGGTAATACCCTATTGTTTCTAGTTCTGAGGGCTTAGGGCTTCGTAATGTGTTCTAAGCTTATGTAATCCTGGTAAACATGTGCTAGAATAGATAAGGTCATACTCAAATAATATTACGACTTTTTTATTTTCTTTATACGGGTTTCTTTGTATGCTTTTCATTATCGCACGTAATTATTGTACAAGAATCACACATTACAAAATAAAAGTTTCTAATGAAGTGTTTTTATTTTAAAATCGGAAATCTTTACAAATATGATTAATATTAAACAAGAACTTATCTTAAACGCTTTTATATCCTAGAACTAAACTTCTAAATCACAGACAAAGATCTCCCCAATTCCCACGGACAGTAGAGTTATTGCAAAAGTGCAATTTCCTGCTGTAGTTTCGGAGTGCTGTATTCTATGTTGCCCTAGTAGGCCGTCGAGAGCAATGTCCGGTGCGGGCCGGACGGCGGACGGCCGAAACTACCCCCTGCATTTACTTAGCGGGATGTACGGAGCAACTTTAAATTTTCTTTTGGTTTTCGAAATGTATTCGAATTTGTAATTGTTGAAATATTTGCTTGGTGAATAAAAAGGATTGTACTTATGTTAAGGTTTCTTGTATTTGCATTCATATATTTCGCATAGTTTCATAGAACATAATTCTTGCTGTTTTTTAGGAAGCATGACCACACCTAACTACTTAATGGTTTAAAAAAAAATAAAATAAAGTTCCGGTAGTGAAATCATCATAAACACAAATTCTTCAGCCAGATAAATAACAAACTGCAGAGCTCTAGAAAAGAAAGTCACTAACCCAAAAGAATACTTAAAAATTTCAAACCATCCTAGTTCTACGTTCTAAAATTCAAAAAAATATAACGGTTGCAAAAAACGCGGGAACAAAGCTGCGCGCTCTTTGGTCGGCCATTCGAATAGTATCGCTGCTCGAGAGCGGCGGAACGGCAGGAGTGGTGCCCACTCGACATAGATTCAGTTGGGCTACCATTGTTGAAGAAACTCGGGGAAAACTCGATGGAAATGAGGCTTGGGTGTTGCATGTGTGAAAATATCAAGAGAACCACCGAGGGTAGGCTGGCATAAGTATATATGTAAGAAGTAAATCGAAATGACCGGAATATTGTCTTCATGAATATCTCTGAATGCATTAAATTCTGCTGATAAAGTGAATTTCTCATAAAATTAAGTAGAACTATAGAAAAAATGGTAAGGATGCAGTAATTAGCGTTCCGAACAAAAAGTAGGTAGAGAAAATAATTTAGCTAAATATTCTTAGCGCTAGTCATCTACCCTAATCCGTGAAGAAAATCAAGCACACACGGAATTCATAAAGAGCTCGCAGTACATAAAGAAAACTGAAATGTTATTGTTTTTAAAACTTTCCAAGCAACGCTGTTTTTGCGTTCACTGTACTATGTGTAACTTACAGTTTGCCTTATAATTTCATCTTACACGTGGCAAGGTTTTGAACGTGCCAGTTTGTTGTTATAAGTCTAACACAATCAGTGGCGTAGGTAGCTAGTCTCAAAGGAACTCTGTATCAAACATTGGGAGGGGGGGGGAGCGATTTTAGGGGGTATCGGTTTTTTAAAAAAAATCATATTATTATTTTATTTGCTCAGAACTGCGTTGGTTGGCCACGAAAGAGAAAGCGGGTCTAAATGTATAGCTTTGCGTCCACACGTCGAGACCCGATACGGCGGTAGCTACGACCCTGAACACAGCATAACCAACATGTGAATTGTCGTCTGTTTAACGTATAAAAATATATCACACTGGAAAGGCTCGTCTGAAAAAAAAAAGACTAATTTTGAAGTTAATTGAATAAAATGATCGAAAATAAGCAAACGACTGCAAACTGCTTTGTGACGAAGGTACTTAAGACAATAAATGGAAAAATCTGCTCGTCCATCAAGTGGTGGAGGCATCACCCATTTCTGCGGACAATCATCCGCAGAAATGGGTGATGCCTCCTGTTCTTGCGCATCGGATCCATTGCTGTGTTTTTGTTCCGATTGGTGAGAGAGAACGCACTAGGAGTGCATAAAATAAAAGAACCTCCATGTACATTCCTTTAGTTTGAAATGTGTTAGACATAAAAGTAAAAGTTGGTAATAACGTTCTAATACTAAGTGAGTATCCGTCGAGTTATTCTCCCCTAGTACGACAGCTCGTTACGTCGGCAAAATGTTACAGATGCAACACAGACCCGTGGCTGCGTTCGTAAATTTATGGACGATTGTGCGCCACGGCGAGCCGACCAGTCCCACAGATAGTTTATTTTACAATTGCTTTTGTTTTTAAATAACTAGGAGTGTAATTAAAGGTTGTTGTGTGTGTTGTTATTTATATTCGTAGGTCTCTGTGACTATTGTGAAATATTGTTGGGAGGTGTAGAATTTTCGTTCAGTTTATGATTAGTTTTCAGTCAGCGTTCTTGTTTGTTGTTGTTTCGGAGTATTAAACTTTACCTTAGGCAGAATATAATGTTGACCTTGTCTTTCATAGAAGATAGTTGAATACATAATGTTTTATGTATCTCATTATCCTAAAGTTCAAAGTGCTGATGTTAGATAATATTTCAAAACGTAGCTATATACTTAGAACAATATTAACAGTATAAAAAACTGTTATTTTGAAAGGTTAAATACCTAGTTCGGAAACAAAAATAACTCTTGATTTACTTAGTGAAATATTCCAAGACGTATTTGAGGAATATTCCCTGCCAATTTATGTTGTATGAGATAGAGAAATGGGACTGTCATTCAAACTGTTTTGAGAGTAATAACGAATTCATGATGAAAGATGGAATAGTGAGAAATAATAAAACTTTTATATAAATTAGTTAGTTGCTAGTTTGAATCCTGACGGCTTCTGACATTTGAAGGGAGGATACCTAATTTATACTATTTTAAACATAGCTTTTAGAGCGCTTTTACCCACGTGAATCCCAATCCCAATCGCAATCCATCGCTTTCCATCAGGCGTGATTGTGGTCAAGAGCAAGCCCATTCCTTAAAAAACAATCATGGTATCCAAACTACCCTAGTGTGACAATTTTATCCAAATCTATTCAGCCGTTAAGGCGTACCTAATTGAAATACAAACGTCCTAACATGTAGTCCAACTATTTTCTGTTTTTTTTTTTATGAAAGATTTTAATTTTTATAGAAAGGATTACTAGAGTGATATTTTTAACAAACTGTGTGGGTATTTGGAGGTAAGATAAAAAAATATTATCAAGTGAAGGTCAGATATAAATAAGTTGACCTTTGATTTTTTTTTTGTCGTTCTTTTAGTATTTTAAAGCTCCAAGTCCAAAATATAAGTCAGTAAGGCTGGCTGACCAAGGTAGCAGAAACCAAATGCTGGTTGCAGGTCTAGGCATTTAATTTTTCTATAGTGAATTTGAATTAAGATTCTGTTTAAGTCAAGAAGAGGACGGACAACTAATGTCTTAAAACATGATGACGATGACGTAAATCATGATAAAAATTCAACAGACAACGTTATTCCATTGTTTATAAAATTCCTCAAAAAAGGAGCTTCGTTAAACACTTTTTGAATTAATTTTCTTTTATTTCGCGGCTCCGCCCGTATATGACGACTCGTAATTAGCAATGTTTGACGTACAAACAACTCCCCGTAATTAACGGTTTACAATCAGACGGCTTTTTGTGTCGTTTTGTGCTTTTTCCTGTTCTTTTTACAGCCCTTATTTATTTAGCGACAAACGGAAATGGCACACCTAGTTTTTTTTTTGTAAATTATGCTAAAAGAGGTTTTTATGCGGCGATACATTCAAGAGAGAACATGAACCTTGGAGTACGTTTATAGTTTGAATTATGATTCATATCCCACCAGACGGCAGCCGGAAAAACGATCTCCATAAAACATTATTTCCAGTTTCACCAGATCTTTCAAGTCTTCGAACATAAGATATAAATAAAGGTCTAGCTTTTCCATCTGAACTCATTAATCACTCAAAGTGCCTCTCACAGCCGGCAGACTACTGACTGTAAGACAAATGCGTACATTTTTCTCAAGTGGTCATGTTGCCTTAGTACTCCTGGCATTGTTTCCTGAACTACCGCCATAATTAATTTCCTTCCTGTTTCGTTCAAAGACCGACTGATTCTTGTTTCGAAGTTTGTAGTGGCGTCGCGTTTCTTTGTTTTTGGCAGAAAAGATTAATTAAACTTATTTTGTTGATACTGCTAATTAATCGGGATTTTCATTGAACTTTAATTTATTAAATGTCAAACCTACACTTGTCTGTTTGTAAACTTTCTTTCATTTTTTTTTTCTTTTTTTTTTTAATAAACGTTGCCCCACACTAGGAATTTCTCCTGTATCGTGCGTGCGTTTACAAACCTACAAAGTCACATGCACAAACAGCCAGACCCGGTACAACTATCTGTAGGCCATACAAATATTTGTTCCGTGCGGGAATCGAACCTACGACACGCGGCGCAGCAGCCGATCGCTCAACCATTGCGTCAACCGTGCCGTCAAACTTACACATTAATCGAAATAAAAAACATTTTGCTTTTCCAGATACTTTTTTTCGTCTACTAGGAAGTAAATAGGTAGGCTCGGGTTAGTTAAGTCAGGTTTACATACATTTACAGTAACTACGATGCAAACACGAACGCAGACAGGATTGCCCGTATCGCCTGTTGTTCGGCTTGGACAACAAGCCTTATTTATGGCTCGCTTGTGCTATCGTGTTCCGAACAATCCAGCCGATTATTGTTTCTGATTGCCTGGTATCTGCTAATCCGTATGCGCTGCAATTAATTAACAAAATAGACAGCGAGCGGACGCAAAATAAAACCGTTTTTCGGACACAATGTTTTATTAATTCTTTTCATATAAATAACAAAAAAACTCGAATAAGCGACCCGACATGTGTTACAAAAAACCTGAATTCATAATACTTCCGCCGCGTCCGGATACACACAAGGTCAATGTAAAAGCTGAACCATAAAATATTTCAGTGTGTATCCGAATTTTTTCGTCACAAACATAATGAGAGAGCTACCGCCCGGCGCCCGCCATGCCGCTATCTCTCGCATTTCCCACCGGAAATGAAATCGGCGGCATTGCGCGGTAACGCACCCTTTCGGTGGTTAGCCGGCGGGTCGTGAAAAATACTGAGGTTTGAGAATAAAAAGTTAGGCTACTGTTTAATGTTGGTATGTATTACATCATTTTGTTGTAAATAGGTACAATCCTTTTTGAAGTGAAAACTTCTTTCGGCGTTCAGCACTTTTCCTGGGATTGGTATACTTAAAATGTTAAACTCGCGTCAGGACACGTGACCTGATCGAAAATTCCTAAGACGGATGATTAAAAAATGCACAACGTTAACGTTCAAGTTTTCACTTCTGCCGGCACTCCCGGAGTGCAAGCCGTTGTTTTTTATTTTTTAAGGATGGGTTTAAATCATCAAATGACTCAAGCTCTGGGAGGAGTGGGAGGTAGTGGCAGACTCTTACTGACTAAACCTACCCGTATATCTTTAAATGCTCTTTGCGTTCCAGGGCTGTGGTTACTCTTGCGAACAATCTTGCAACCCTGGCAGCTGGTAACCACATCCTACATTTATTATTAGATGTTTGAAAGTATATATAGATTATTATATATTATTATAATACTGACTACCTCGGACAGGTAACGCAAAAACAGTTTCTGTGAAATCAATGCAATTCCTAAACACAAACTAATCTCGACGATGTGGTCTTGTGGTTCATAGGCCGAACCTCATTGCCGAGCCTCAGATATGTACCCCTGTTAGCTGCAGCCACATCAATACAAAGACATGCAACAACGTTCATCTAGGTAATGATAGTTCAGCAGACTGCCAGTGAGTCATTACGCTAAGCCAAAGGTACCATTTTATATTTGCCAGGATATTCGGACTGAAATATAGAGATGAGGTATATTTTGACCGTTCCAGGATTCTGTGATCCTGTGGTTTATATGCACACGCCTTAGCAACATGGACCCCTGGTAGTTGTGTGATGTTCGCCACATATCGATACAAATTACACATGCGACAGCGTTCAACTAGGCAATGATAGTTTAGACGACCAGTGAGCCATCAAGTGTGCCGTTTAGCGTTTGCTAGGAGTTAGGATATATGGACTGGAAATCTAGGTCAGCGGTAAAGCTGGGAACTATCCTATAAAAGAGATTTTATGATGAATATACTTTGTGATTTAAGTAACAAAAATTGATTCTAAAATTGATTAGTCTCATCGGGTGAATTACTTAGTACTTATATTAATAATTATTACTTATTAATCTAAGTACTAAGTAATTCACCCGATATTTTACAAACCATATAGCTGCAAGCGTAATCGTCTATTTATCCACTACTAGCTTCTGGCCGCAACTTTGCCTGCGTGGAGTTCCGATTAAAATACTAGGGTTAAAAACATCTCAGTTGTATCCCGATGTTTTTACATTTTCCCTTGCATTTTCTTTTTGTGCAATTTTTCGGTTTTTTTCTTCATAAGAATCTTCCTCGAACTCAGCGGTTCTCGAGTTTTATGCTTAGCAACACATTTAGCGATTAATTTTTATTAGAATAATCCAAGTTGTGAAAATCAGTGAAGCATGGAGTGTTTTTCTTGAGTGAATGTTCACCAAACAAGCTTTATACATCTGTTAGATTATACACTATCAGTCAATGTCATTGATACCTAAGTTACCTTTTATCTCAAAATAAAAACAAATGCACGGTCTTGCCAAGCCACAAAAATCTAGCATGCTACTCATTGACTTCTTTAGTGTACTTTGTTTGAAGCCATAAATTGTCCTGTCTAGCAGTGGGCAGGGCACATTGCTCGCAGAACAGATGTGGCCAAAAAGCTCTTGGAGTGGTGACCGCGTACCGTAAGACGCAACGTTGGTAGGCCTCCCAGAAGGTGGACCGAAGACCTGGTGCAGGTCGCAGGTAGCCGATGGATGCGAGACGCACAGGACCGGTCGTTGTGGCGACGCTTGGGGGAAGCCATGCCCTGCAGTGGAAGCCTTTCGGCTGATATAATGATGATGGTCACCTGGCTACACTGAAGAGAATTCACACGTTCTTAAATCTTCGAGTCATTAAGCAAACGTTTGCGGGCGGACGTACGAGTATCTTTGCTATTTAAATATAGGATGTTCCAGCAGTGTGTGGTCATATTTATTATCTGCTATACAGTAAATAAGAGAGTAAGAAAATATTGAGTTTTTCAATAAACCAGGCAGAAAAAAACAATTTTCAAGTAGTGCGATGCCGCCTGTTGTGGCCATTGAATGTGTGATTGCCAATTGATTTTTTAAAACTTTTGTTGTTGATTTTGCCGTTTTTTTAAAGTCAACTGTTTTATTTATTTCAATATTGTTTTTTTTACTGTATGTATAGCAGATACAGAATAGCGCCCTTTTATATTATTATAGCCCACGCACTTCTCGAATAGCCTGTAGATTTGATTATTAAAGATAGGCCGTCCCAACATTTGATTACTATCCCTAAGATTTAAAAACGTGTGTGGGATTTTGCTTGGTCTATAGAGACCAATTACTGGCCAATTAGTGGCGTCATGAAGACAAAGCTTATCGATGGCGTCGAATGGCGCAGAAGAAGAGCATGGCTCTTTCAATAACCAACTTTTTACAAGTTATTAGTATTTAGAATCGTCCTACAAGCTTTGTTATTGCCTACAATGCCTACACGTCATGTTTGCGCAAGTGAATGCGCATGTTTGTGTAACTATTGTAATTAAATGCGTCTAATTTAACTGCGGCTGAACTTCCATTGTGAAAGTTGTTCTAACTTGGGAGCTGTTCAGATGCCGTATCAGACTGTGTTAGTAGGTGCAACATGAACTAAGTTAGCGGTATTAATATAAGGTAGTAATCTTAAACTAATCATTAGGTTAGTTTTTTAAATCATGCTAAATTTGTAAATTATAACCACCACACTCCCTATATCATGAGTGCGCTTATACAAACATACAAGCTCACATACACAAACAAACTATCTGTGGTTATACAATTAAATTTTTTTCATTGCGGCAATCGAACCCGCGAGGCGCAGCGCAGAAGCCAATTGCTCAATCACTTTAACGTGGAGTAAGTGCTTATCTGATCTCCACAACCCAAGGGTTACACGATACCCTTTGGCAAGAAGTGTCAGATTTTCTGCCTTCTGACTATCCGAAACGACTATCAAAGATCTTCAAAAGACGGGTTTAACGTGCCAACCAAGGCACGGCGGAGTCCCGGCAGATAATAGCCTCTGCAACATTGATATCATCATCATCTGCCTAGCCTTTTCCCAACCATTTTGGGGTTTGCTTCCAGTCAAACCGTATTCAGCTGAATACTAGTATTTTACGTAGAGTGGCTGCCTACCAGACCTCCACAACACATTAATTGGGTAACACGGTACTTCTTGGTAAGACTGGAGTCAGATTTACTGGCTTCTTACAATCCGTAACGACTGCCGAAGATCAAAAAATGACAGCCGGGACCAACGGCTCCGCAACACTGATATAAAACCCGATAAATCACTAAGTAGCTTTATAAAAAATATGTGTAAACGTAGAAATGAAGGCAAATAAAAACCGTTATCGTTTTTACGGCCAGTGGCTCGGAAATCACTCGGATGTCGATGTGCTGAAATGTGATAAATTCTCTCGCTTATCAGCGGCAGAAGACGTATGATGGTTGCAGTTTTTATTGGTTTTCAGGGTATTTAGGTGTTGGTTTACCTGATCAAGATATATAGGTTCCTAACATCCCGTAATTCTTGTATTGTTATTGCGAAAGTAACTCTTTCTATTTCTGCTAAGGTTGCGCAATTTGTTCGAAAGAGTCACAGCATCCATAGAACGCAAAGGGCATTAGGTGGAACACGGATGGGTTTTAATCAGTAAGAGTCTGACACTCTCTACCTCTCCGCCTAGAGCGGGAGGAGTCATTTGATGATTTCTTGATTCTCTTTCCGTCTTTTTGTAACGTCTTAACGGATTTGGACGAATCTTGACACACGGGTAGAACATATCTTGGTATAGAATAAAAAAATATAAACAAATTTATCCAGGATGTATGTTCCCTACGAATAATTTAATCATTTTCGAGTTAAACGCAGGCTGTCTCTGGCAGAAGCGTAGGCTAATGAAGATCAGAAGTTAAAATTGCTGCTTGCTTGTATGTTTGCAAAGATAATCTCCGGAAGTACTGCACCGATAAGGAAAATTATTTCACTGAGTAAAAGTTATTACTACCTCATATATTATCCTGTAGGAAGAATATAATAGAAATACTCTTTATTATGTACACCATATAAGTTACAAAAAAAATAGATGAAGACAACATTACATAGAGTGACACAATGGGCGGCCTTATCGCTAAGAGCGATCTTTTCAAGAAAACCTTTCGCAAGCCTCGAAAATAAGCAAGTAAATAACACATATTATAGATATACTGAAAGGGGTTTTGACAGTTTACAACTGCGGTGTGAATGCGGAGAGTGTTCTGCGGGTCTAAAGAGGCCACTTTAGTAGATTTATATAAAAAACACAATAAACCACACAACAATCTGTCAAATTTCATTTTCGATTTTATCGCTAACGCATTAGGTTCAAGGTTGATTGGGAAAAATATGACAGTAACGGGTAGCGTGATGTGCTTTCTGATTATTTTTTTTTTAAATTGATAGGCATACGTTTGACCGCTATCTCACCTGATGTTAAGCGATGATGCGGTCTAAGGTGGAGCACGCTTGCCTAGAAGTAACCTATTCACTCTTGACTTAAAGACTCCCAGGTTGTAGCTATCAGGAAACACAGACTCAGGCAGGGAATTCCATTCCTTAGCTGTACGCACAATGAATGTATTCCCAAAACGTTTTGTGCGTATAGGTGGGATGTCCACCATGTACCGGTGGCACATCGCCGTACGTCTTGTGGTCCGATGGTGGAACGGGCTTGGCAGAATTAAGTTATGCAATTCCGTCGCACACTCCCCAAAATGTAACCGATAGAAAACCGACAGGCTAGCAACTGGCCATGTGGCCTTTTTAGAACCCCCCGATCAAAAACAAAAGAAGAGATGACGAAAAACCGCGAAAGTGTACCAGGACAACAAGAAAACACACAGCCTATTTGATTAGCGAGTGCCTCAACAATGTACCACAAGGTTTCATCAAATAGTTCTCTTGAGTCTGAAACTCAAACGCCACAGTTCAGCAAGTGGTTTTGCAGTTTAGCAACACATGGCGGAATGTGAACAGTGAATCGGTTACTGAAGCACCACAAAGTTGTATTAATTTGAGTACGTATGTGAGTTGATTGTTTTATTATTAAAATACACGTAACCTGTGAAATTACGAAGCAATATCGTAAAAAATTGGCCAAGTCGGACTCGCGCACGAAGGGTTCGTACGATTATCTATAAAACAGTAAAAGATCACGTTTTTGAGCCACCTTAAATATTTATTTTATTTTTTTGTTAGTATATGTTGTTATGGCGGCAATAGAAATACATCATCTGTGAAAATTTTAACTGTTTAACTATCACGGTTCATGAGATACAGCCTAGTGACAGACGGATAGCGGAGTCTTAGTAATAGGTTCCCGTTTTACCCTTTGGGTACGGAACCTTCAAAAATACAATGGAAATGAGAAAATTCACCTCCGCGTTTGTTACAAACGAGCCTAACAATTGCAAACGAATTTTATGAACATACTTTTGGGACCTAGGTTTTGTTGTAAAACGTCTCCATTTTGTGTTTCTAGAAACAATAAGGATTCAGCTGAATACCATGCAGTATTTTACGAGGAGCGGCTGCCTACCAGACCTCCACAACCCATTAACTGGGTAACACGGTACTCCTTAGCAAGACTAGTGTCACATTTTCTGGCTTCTGACTATCCGTAACGACTGCCAAAGATCTCCAAATGACAGCCGGGACCATCAGCTTAACGTGCTTTCCGAGCCACGGAGGAAACTCGGTATGTTAAAATGGTCACCCATCCACAGACCAACCTCGGAAGCGTTACTTAACCTTGAAGATCGACCTGTGGGGCTGTTATTATTTAGCCACGAGCTCCTCCCCAAAAGTATGTTCATAAAAGTTGTTTTGATTTATGAAAGAGAACACGCATTGTAAAATATGTGGCTTTACCATCTGCCGACCTGACCCAATTCATGAAACATTATTTTAGGTATTCAGCATTCAACCTAGATTAGCATTTACCTGCTACGAATCTTTAATTTTGATTTAGACTGGCAAGTTTTTTTTTATCTACGTTTGGTTACTAGGGTAGCAGAGCAGGCAGGGACATATCTCGCGTTTACGAGTAATATTGAGTGTTATTTTACGAGTTTGTGCGTGTATCCAAAATGATTCAGTTGATGGCACAGGATAGGTTGCAATTTGGAAGCATCCCTAGGGACATTTGATCCTAAACCAGTTTATAGATTTTTTTAAAAGTATATCCGTTTATAATTATGTACTACTTGCTGCTTTGGCTATCGAAAAACAAAATAAAGGGAATGCATTTGTAAGTATAATGTTAGTACCTGTGGGGCTGTGGACTTACGTACTGATGAATCCAGAATCACATTATTGATTAGTGTTACTACTGCTAACTTAAATACCTCCTATTTCATTGGCTTCAAGTGATTTAGTTTTTCTTACCGAATAAATACCAAAAAGCTGCTGCTTACCTGTAAAAATAAGATAAACAAATAAGTTCAGCAATCAACTTTTACACCAACTTCCTAAACTCAATGTTTCAAATTAAACCAAAGCACGGCTTCACTAAATCCTACACAAGAACCCTGTAAGTGTGAGGGTACTAGGAAATAATAATTGTTAGGAGTGGAAATTCACTTGTATGTTACACAGGTAAGCACTCGGATACGGCTGGAGAACGGAGTGCATTTCTGAATCTGCAAGTATTAGCATAATAAAGGTGTCTCAGACTGCGAGTACTAAGAAACTTCGTGATATGTTATCCTAGTAGCTAGCATGAATAATTGATTAATCTAGTCTGTTTTTTTTCAAGAAAAATAACATGGAGAAGAATGCGGCTAGAAGTGAAAGATGGGGAGTCTTAAATAGTTTGGCTATTTAGCAAAATTATAATAATTATATCGTTTTGGTATAGGTATTTATGTGCCAAACTATTTCTCTTCTTGGACTCAATCTATACTAATATTATAAAGCAGAAGAGTTTGTTTGTTTGTTTGGTTGAACGCGCTAATCTCAGGAACTACTGGTCCGATTTAAAAAATTATTTCAGTGTTAGGTAGCCCATTTATCGAGGAAGGCTATAGGCTATATATCATCACGCTAAGACCAATAGGAGCGGAGCAGTAATGAAAAATGTTACGCAGACGAAGTTGCGCGGGTCAGCTAGTGTACTATATTATCCGAATACTTTCACTGAGTTGACCAAGTTTCACGTCGCCTATTAAACGAGTTGGGCTATAAAATTATTAATTACCCTAATTATTGTAATTAGTTTTCTTTGAAAGGTCATACTCGTAAAAGTTTTAAAACATTAATGCTGAAAAGAATCTACGAGAAAACTGATTTTATCGTAGACGTAAAACATAGATTTTACCACTTTGTGAACTTTTGCAACGGTCAGCAAAATTAACTGAAAACGAGGTTCAACTTCTTGCTGCAGTTTTATTTACTAACTTTCGAGCGAACTTTTCGTTGTATTTACTATTAAATTAGGTATGTTAAACTAAAACCTATTTGGTTTGCTGTTTGTTGGTAGATTACAATTCCAATTATATAATACAACGCGTTGTCAAAATAAAACGTACGTGATTAGGCGTAATGATACCTCATTTACATAAAACAATTTGATATTTACGAACGTGATAATATAAACAATAATTACACCTCTCTATGTAAATGGCTGTAATTTCAATGTTTGTTATCCAGGTAGCAGAATGTGTCATGTAACGTGGAATGGTAGAATTACCAGGGTAACATGAAAACGGACTGGTATTCATTTGCATTGCTAACGTATACATTTCATGAACGGTCGAACACGCTCTCACGTTGTTGAACTCCTATTACGTTGTGAACCAATTATGTATATCATTAAAATAAAAAAAATGCTTTTAGGTAATTCAAAATTGGTTTCAAACAATTAAATAGATACTTAGATAACAGTGTAGTTATAGTATTACTGCAGCGGCTAACAAAAGACGCATTGAAGGACGAATGTATAAATGTAAGCCGAAGCATAGCTGAGGCCCACATCCGTATGTCCATCAATGCCCAGTTGTAGCCAAGGCTTGTATAGTACTTTTCTCGAATAATGCGGGGAAATTAAAACTAATTAGTACCTACCTAGGCAGAATTTTTTGTTTGACATACAATTACTTTTCAAAATCATTCGTCATAGATTTTGAAAAGTAACGAACAACAATATTATTCCCGCGTAAAACTGCTCATTTGTTTTTTTTCAATAAACTGCTTTCTATTTAATTTGCAAGCCAGTTCGAAATTTAAATCAAATCTCTGATTAGTTACCTCCTCGGTTGTCATGTTTTGGAGTAAACGATCGTTCCATTTTTAAGTTACACTACAGATATATATGAGTTTACTATGTAATTTATTTGGCGGCTAATCGCGACAGATATGGATTTTCATAAATTTTTGGCAGCCGCTGCTCGCATGCATTTGGCCAGTACAGCAATTTCGATTTATCATCAAGATGGTTGTCAAAATAATGCACACATATCCAAGCATGTTAAATGAAATGCATTTTTTTTTGTATTTTCTCTAAGTTATGCATTATTAAAAGAAATTTTAAATGTACATCAATGTATAAAAGTTGTATCTACCTAGAAATTTTACAAAACAGACTAGGTTATTTGTGTGCACTTTATGTACAACAGCCTGGCAGTACGTGTATACCTATGTTTGTGTGATATCTAGATTGTCAAATTATGATTGAAAGATTAATTCCCCGTATTTTGTAAACCAAATTATTTGTCAACCCAATAATTGGTCGGAAATAATTTACCCGTCTGTCGTAGGTACTAATTAATGTGATACATATGTACTTTAGTAGAGCAAGTTTCTTCCGCTAAATACTTAACTAAGGTTAAGAAACCCTAGGGCCGTGGGGCCCTTGTGCTCACAGCCTTTCAAAGAAATTTCGAAACGTCTGCTTGACACTTCCCGTGACCCAAGAGCTGGCTTTTACTTTGGGCAGAGATTAAGCATTACTATTCAACGTGGATGTGCCACCAGTCTCTTGGGTACATTACCAGCTGACAGCGTTGAGGACGAATTTTTGTTGCTATAATTTAGTTTTTTGTTAGATTAGTTCATTTGTTAAATTATTGTAAGTTTAGTGTATTTCATAAATAAAAGTTAAATCTTTGTGTAGATAACATTAAATTGAACATTTTTTTTTAGAATATTTCCAAAACGCACAGCAAAGCTCACTAAGGTTTTAACGTCTCATAAAAAAACATACCTTTAATATCCTTTGAGTCTCCGAAAGTCACACCGAATTTTACATAACCTAAATTATAGGTAGCCAATAAAAGTTGTCGTTATTTTTGCCACATGCACATTTATTTATGAGCTAATTTAAGTAAAACATCATAATCTTCGTGATAACAATGTAATTATTAACATTGCACTGACAGGTACTTTAGATTTGCGTCTAATTGCGATAGTCTTATCGACATTGAAACATGAAATATGTGTACCACCAATATACCTACCTAGCTTATCTTGGCAATTATGCGATCCTGGTATCATGGGTTACCTGTATACCCCTGCAAAGTAGGAAGCGACGCGCGGTCGGATAAATTTATTTTTGAGGCTAAAAACATTGAATTTGCTTTTAATATTTTAATTAATTTCATGTACTTGCTGAATCCGGCTAAACTCCAAGTAAAATATAACACATAAAATTACTTAGTTTCTGTGTTCTACACTAATCTACAATAATATTATAAAGAGGAAAGATTTGTTTGAATTGAATAGGCTTCGAAACTACTGGACTGATTTAAAAAATTCTTTCAGTGTTAGATATCCCATTTATCGAGGAAGGTTATAGGCTATACACCATGCTAAGACAAATAGGAGCGGAGCAATAATGGAAAATGTGACGCAGACGAAGTTGCGCGGGTCAGCTAGTGTAAAATACTTTAAATATACCTACATACTACAAAGGAAAGATTTCTTGAAAGAGTTTATCGACTCGGTTTTCATTAAACCAGCCGGTAGAGCCGTCCTCAGGATGTGTAAAATTGAATGCGAACTGATGAGATCTGGAATTGCGTCGCCAAGTGTCCCTATAAGTACGAGTCGCAATTGTTTTAAATCCCCTTTTGACTCCATCCATATACATTTTGCAATTAAACGTAAGTATCTGCGGAGTTCGCAGTAGCAGAAAACTTGAATGTCATTTTATGAAGGACTAGCACCACGCCCGCGACTTCGTTCGCGTGGGCTTAGTAGACACCCCACGAACTTCATCTTCTATACCTCCCTCTTTTTTATAGTTATGTGTAAATTACTAATTAATAGACTCAATGTAGGGCATTTCGCTCTAACCACACATTTTTCTTACTTAGAGCATTTTATACCCGTCGTAACTTTTAAACGTAAGGTCAGATTTGAATAATTTAAAGTGTAATTTACATGTACATTATCAACCTTATGGCGGGGTTGCAGATCTTTTTAAGATTTTTGACCGTCTGAAAATCTAATGATTCATGAGTTTTTTAATAAATAAAAATCATAACATAAAAATTGAACATACCCTCAAGTAAATCGTAAGGATAGAAACTCGATTTAGAATGATTGGCTCGATACTTTTTTTATCAAACATGACACTAAATCACAATTTATTTTAAACGTGTACGGCTAAGAGATTTCATCACGAATATATATATAAAAGTTATAACAATAGATAGAGCTTTTTATTTTGAAGTAAATGTTGAAATCTTATTGTATAATTTCTTTATTATTTTTCGCCAAGAAGAAAAAACAATCAAAATTTAGGCATTATTTCGCTCGCCGGACAGTCGCTGCCGTTCGTCAGTACACACAGTACTGCAACCTCGCCTTAATTATCAAACCATTTAAATGGATAAATAAAGATTAATAACATAGTTAATACCAAAATCACCACTATTCCATTACGCTTGGGTTTTCATTGAGTTATTTGAAAAAAAAAAGCGGTCCTTGCGACGTAACTATAATAGTAACACACACCACAGAAATATAAAAAACAGTTGTTTATATCTATGTAACACACACACTCGCGGACATATAGGTCGTATTAAGTACCTCAACTATGTAGTACATTATTTTTATGTATCATCAATAGTTTTCTCAGCTCGTGGCTAAATAATAACAGCCGCACAGGTCGATGTTCAAGGTTAAGCAACACTTGCCGAGGTTGGTCTGTGGACGGGTGACCATCTTAACATACCGAGTTTCCTCCGTGCCTCGGAATGTCATTTGGAGATCTTTGGCAGTCGTTACGGATAGTCAGAAGCCAGAAAATCTGACACCAGTCTTGCCAAGGAGTACCGTGTTACCCAGTTAATGGGTTGTGGAGGTCTGGTAGGCAGCCGCTCCACGTAAAATACTGGTATTCAGTTGAATCCGGTTTGACTGGAAGGCGACCCCAATACAGTTGGGAAAAGGCTAGGCAGATGATGAATAGTGATCTCAGTGCACGCCAAATAATAAATTTTATAGGCAAAATTTTGTCACATTATTGCAATTTTCTTAAGAACTCTATTTTATTTTTTCAAAATACAAAATAGCTTATGCTCATAAGGGATAATGTAGAATTCTAATGGTGAAAGATTTTTTTTAAATCGGTCTAGTTGTTTCAGAGCCTATTCATTTCAAACAAACATACAAACAAATCTTTCCTGTTTATAATATTAGTGTAGATGTAGAAAACGGTTGTTACTTGTGAAAAATGCTTTGTTTCTGTAATTTTTATTCGAGAGGGAAGTTAAACTTAAATACACAATATTTTGTTTTCCATTTTATTCAGTAGTTCACCAAGAATTAGAAGCATTTCTCGCATAAAAACTCATTGAATGCTCCGACGCTCCGAGCAGTAGAAAAGCATAACATTTTCACAAGCTAATTAGGTAGCTCAAATAAAAACTTGGCAGTCTTTGAACACTACCTGTGCTTCACTCGCAACGTAAAAAAAAAAATACAAACTAAGGGCGTGTGCACACATTAAAAAGCGACGACGGTCTATGTTCGGTGAGGTGTCCCGCACACGCTCCGCCGGGCAATCGCGTTTGATCAGCGCTCATGCGTGATAACCGCCCGGTGAGCGCACGCCTTTATACCTCCGGTTATTTTTATACAAGGTAACGTGCGTATGGTAATGTTCGTTATTTGAACAAGGAAATTAAAAGATTTAATCCTGTTGAAAGTAAAGAAATTAAACTGTTGGAAATTAAATTGGAATGTTGAAACTGAGTTAAAACTGGTTGGAAAATCGAGAGGAAAATTGGGTGTAGTCACATTGAAGACTGCCTATAATGGACGTAGGTGCTTTATAGAATGTTCATCATCATATTGGACGTGTATGAACCAGAAAATCTTATTTATACTAATAAAAATAATCCAAAGAACTGAAAAAGTACCTATAATACCATCAATTACATGAAACATAAAAAAAAATCATAACCTGAAAGAAATATCACCGAAACAGCATAAATAAGCAAACCAAGTACTAGGATTACATAAAACTGCCACAGGTGTTCTGTCTCGAGCCAATATAACCTCACCTGAACTGACCGCCGTCCCTGAAAAGGGTACGGGCCAACAGGGGAATACAAAAATATTTGTCCAAACACTCGCATGTCATCAATGTAATTAAATTGTCGCCTGTTTTACCGACGACAGCGGATGTGTCAGAGTAATTGAAGCAACTTCTTTGACTTTCTAACAGCCTGGTGCTATTCGTAAAAGGAACTATTACATAGCAGTGGTTTTGCTGAATCCAAAGTAAATTAATAATGACTAGGTTGGATTAGATAACCCATTACGATTTTGGTAATTATTTTTATCTTGAATCAATTTTCTGGCACGGCCATTTATTTTATTTCGTGGAAGCAGACGAATTCGATTTCGAAATTCCGATCGCTAAAGTGATCAATCAGAAAAATGTCATCAATCACAATTCACGAGCTTGCGATCCGTAGCCATAGGATATTAATTTACATATTTATAGAGAAACCGTCTATAATCAAAACAATTTCCTGGTTTTTGTTACACGCTCAGAATATTTTACTTAGGTACAACACACTTATTAGATTGATGAAATATTTTGCCGAAATTGAATGAAGAAACAGCTAATGACACTCAAAAAGGAACCTCAAAAATCCAGCAGAAAATTCAAAGCAAGACAGCATTAAACTTAACCATGCAGATCCGAATTTTTAAGTAAAAGCTATGCAAGTATGCAAGTCCCACAAATTGCAAGTCGCGTACTTTTAAAGTCAGACTAAGCGAGCAAGTCTGAAGCAAAAATACTACGAACACTACGCCAGTTTTGTTCAGTACGCCGTTAGTCGTATTGTTGTCGTGTTATTATGAAGTTTATATAAGTTTCCGAAACGCTCCATGTCTTAAAGTTTCATACGAGGAGTCATGAATTTAAAATACTGAAACTTTGTAAGATGAATGTTAGCGGCATTAATTAAAATGTATGGTTTATGTTACTTTTACATAGGTAGTTGGTAACTTATGCTGTTAATTGACTGAAAAGATTTTTTGCTAAGACTCATTTAAACAACCTATTTTATGGAATTTAATTTGCCTATACCGCGTGTATCTGACATCGACGCACAAACGATTTCCATGGGTCCAGGGCATGATTCTGGACACCCCAGTGTTGGAATTTTTCGTGGGTTCTTTTCTCATTTTTTCATTTTTTTCAAGAGTACCTACCACAAATAGGTATCAGCTCAGCTGAGCTGATATCTATTTGTGGTCTTATTCAGATTGCTCTTTTTAGTGAAAGTAGTTAATTAATTATTTTTTTATTAAAAATCTTATTGGGTTAGGCCAGAATAACGATTATGAGCAGTCTAAAGTAAAAAAACCCTTGAAAAAAATTAAAAAATGAGAAAAAAGCCGACGAAAAATTCTAAGTCTAGGGTGTCCGGAATCATGCCCTGGACCCATGGAAATCGTTTGTGCGTCAAAGTCAGATACACGCGGTATACCTTCTTATTAGTCATCACTTAGGACGGAGTATTTTGAAAAATATAAAGGGTTATTTGTAAAACACCGACAACCTCTCAGGACTATATAACTGACATCATAACCAACAACTTTAGTTCTATGACTTTTGAAAATTCATCATATTTTAGTTCATCCGGATTTCATACAAAAATAAAAAAATATATAAATTGAACGCTCTAAATGTTACGAAGTCTATGCAAAGCATAAGAAAAAAAAATATAATGAGGTTTATTATGCTTCGCATAGACTTTTGAGTTTCACAAATATGTATATAGAATAGAATAGAATAGATTACTCTTTATTATATACACCATATAAGTTATAGAATAGATAGATGAAGAAAACATTACATAGGGTGATACAATGGGCGGATGTAGATGCTTATCTATTCTAAGCGAATAAAATTAAGAGCACAAAATTGGTTGTGGTTCTTATGCCATAGTCTGTGCTAAAACAATCTTTCACTGATGGAAACCTACCCTATCTCTGGGCGGCTGGTAGTACAAGCTAAGTACTTTTCACCAAATGCACGATTCCTTTGGGATAAACCACGAGAGCAAAATGTGGAAAAAAGTTACTACGTTCTCTCAACAAAATACAAATATATTTAATTAACATAGTTATTCGTGTAAAAACTCTTATCAAAATTGATTACCATGATTCAAGTCATGATATACTTATGTTGTGTGTAGACCATTACTTGTCTTATTAAATTGACAAGTACCGGTACCGGTGCGAGTTTTGTTTACATTTGGCTTTGTTTACGAAGAAAGCGGGTATGTAATTATTGAAAATATGAAGAATTATCAGTCTATTGAAGAATTAATAAGGTATAATTACAAGTCTTGTAATTATTAAAAGGATTCTAAGTTGAATCCTTAATTTTAATAATTCTAACCCTTAATTATTATGAACAATTTTGTTCGATTTTTATTGATGACAAATGACGATTTCCGTTACTTCCGGTTATTGACAAAATTCACTCAAAACATTTAAACTGCAAAATTAATTTTACTCATTCGGTCTGCTAACGGTTTTTTCAATCTTTCGTGATTCTCCGAGTAGCTTACTATTTTCTTCTCGGCTTCGATCATACGGAAATTTCTCATAAATATAAAACTGGATAGACGAAACGGCTCAGGTGTGCACTGCAAATATTATTTTTAAAATATGCAAACGAATCCCCGTCCATTTTTCATTCGGTGTGATATTAATGTCTGTATCAATAAAGATAGTATCAGTATCGATACGGTATGCTTACTGTGTTGCTGTATATCATCATGAATGCAAATTTCAATCAGTTCGGACGTTGATTGCCAATAATCTGGCTGAATTGTGCGCGATGCGAGGCCAGAACACGTCTTGATATCAATTAATATCTGCAATCTGGAGCTGATGAGCAATCGATATATGTGTTCGACCATTTCGAATTTGGTGAACCAAAAGAATGTCATTGAGTGTGTTGTTTTTTGCAGTTTTGGGTAGTAAAACAGAGATCTGTGGGTTTAAGAGCGTGTATTCCGTCCACTAGCGCCGCCAATCGTTTTTTATTATTTGTGGTAAATTTAAGACACGTAGATAAAAAACCGCTCTGTAGTGCACTGAAGAAATGTATTTATTATGTTTTTGCTAAAAGTGGCCACTTTTAGCAATAATTGCCGTTTTGACTATTTAGCCATGAGTTATGTATTAAAAATAGCTGTCAAAAAATAATAGATACATTTCTTCAGTGCACTACAGAGCGGTTTTTTATCTACGTGTCTTAAATTTACCACAATTAATGAAAAACGATTGGCGGCGTTAGTGGACGGAATACACACTCTTAAAAGGTCACTTTAGTAGAAACATATAAGGATCATACTACATTCTGTCATATTTTCATTTTTATAGCCAAAGCGTAGGTTCAAGGTTGATTGGTAAAATTTCTTCTATCAATACTTTTTGAACAAAAAAAAACAAAGAGAAATTTTACTAAGCGTCTTAATACAGGTCCTGAGATATATTTCCAAACCTATGCTACAGAATCATTGGTCGTTATTTTCCCATATTCTCCGATGTTCTTTTTCCAGGGATTTGTCGGGATGTGCAATTTCCCAGGGCGCCCTTTAGCGGCTGTCACTGACAGATCTTGCTTGTCTAGTGATTCAGATGCGCCGTCTACGATGTGTGGTACCCTGGTACCCCCGGCTTGTATATTCAGAACTATGGTAATTTTCTATTGAAATGTTTTGAATTATTATTGGGTGAAGGTTTTTTTTATTATTTAGGTATTGTACTCTGGCAGAGATCAGAGGGCCAATTCTACTTATTCTTAAACAACTTTCGCGTTCGCATTATGCCAATCGCAAACGGTAAAAAAGCCTTAATTTTCTCACATTTTTGATAGATTGCGATTGAGATGCAAATGAGAAAATTTGTAAAATTGGCTCTCAGGTATGACTAGTCAATATTATTAAAGTCTGTTACTGATTTGTGAAAATGACAGCCAACGTACAGCGAAAATTACTGGTCCAACAAATCTGTAATTTTCCAAAATTCCTACGGGAACGGAAAAAAACGACAACACGGTTGGTGCAGCGGTTGAGCGATAGGCTGCTGCGCTGCGTGTTGTGGGTTTGATTTCTGCACAGCACAAATATTTGTATGGCCTACAGATAGTTTAATCTGGCTGTTTGTGTACGTGAGTTCGTATGTTTGTGAACGCACCCACGATACAGGAGAAATTCCTTGTGTGGAACCTTATTTTTCTTTTAAATAGAAAACGGTATTTGCATGTACGAAGTCACGGGAAAAAGCTAGTTAATGTATAAGAGTTAAAAAAAATATCGAACTAATATGTTACGATGTAAATCACAAACGTTTGGGACTTTTAACAAACATTACCGCAATTCAATCTCTCGTATTTACATCCTTACATATCAGGTGTGCTGCAGTTGGCATTAAAAATAAGTACACAATTAAATCGATACAAACACAACCCCTAAACAACAGCTTGAAACTCAACAAACCACAAATCATTTTCTTATCGAAACTACCACACAACATCGAATAATTAATTAACAACTAAACGGTCAATAAAATTTAATTGAATAGTAACCATTCAATTAAATTGAACAATGACTGTTCAATTCTGAATTTACCTTTATTTAGCTAACATGTCGATGGTTCACAATAGTAATTCCATTAGCCATTAATTTGTCAACAGTGTAGCCAACGGCAAATATGTATGAATGTGAATTCGACTATTTGATGGATTAAAAGTTCAATATGACTATACAAGCTCCTGCGCCGTAATCTGTTGGAATGGTTACTAAAATATTGAAAGGTATGAATATTTATTTACCCGTAAGAGATGGCAAATCGATTTAGTGAATGGGTTACTTCTAGGCAAGTGTGCTTCATCTTAGATCGCATCATCACTTACCATCAGGTGAGATAGTGGTCAAACGCGAGCCTATTAAAAGTAAAAACAAAAAAGTAGCTGGGCCAGGGTTTCCCGGTGCTGTTTCAAAGCTTAGTGTTAATATATTCTAGGGTTCTGTGTAATAATATAATAATATTTTAGAACATATGAGATCGTACTAGAATATACTTGACCACACTAGAGCGTGATGAAATATAGCCTATAACCTTCCTCTATAAATGGGCTATCTAACACTGAAAGAATTTTTCAAATCGGACCAGTAGTTCTTGAGATTACCCCCTACATACAAACTTACAAACATACAAACTTACAAACATACAAACTTATGTTACCTCTTTATAATATTAGTATAGAAGATAGGCACCCTTACGCCTTAAAATAAATAATTAAAACTCATAGCTGCATGTGATATAGCAGCATTATCTTGCACTAGCTGACCCATGCAACGTCGTTTGCGTCAGTTTTCATTAGTGCTCCGCTTCTATTGCTCGATAAATGGGCTATCTAACACTGAAAGAATTAACCAAATTGGACCAGTAGCTCCTGAGGTTAAGCAAACAAACTCTTCAGCTTTATAATATCAAAGTATTGATTATTTTCTTCTGGTTGATCTGGTTCGAGAAGTTAAAAGTAAAAACATTTTACAATAAAATAAAACCGACTTCCAAAACACAAAACAGTACGAAATAAAAACTAACTTTAATTTCGGAATGCAGTGTCAAAAACAAAAACAAAATCTACCAGGTAAAACGATTTCCGAAATTAAAGTTATTTTATAATTTGTATTGTTTTGTTTTTGGAAGTCGGTAATTGTATTAGCAAGCACTCAGTTAATCGATCCTCTCTTTTCTACTTTTATTTCGTTTCGATTACTGATATCTTTATTCTTGATATCATTTATACAGGGAAATTGAAAAAATACCCGAAACCTCTTAGGCAGTGAAAGTACACATGATTATAAGCAACTTTTGTTTTGGTAAAACTCCGAAATCTCGAAAAAAATATCAGCTGTTTCATACAAAATGCAGTATTTAGCCAATGAAAATGTATGAAACAGCTGATATTTTTTTCGAGATTTCGGAGTTTTACCAAAACAAAAGTTGCTTATAATCATGTGTACTTTCACTGCCTAAGAGGTTTCGGGTATTTTTTCAATTTCCCTGTATATATCTGTCTGATTTGATAAAAAATTAGGGCATCGAACGATAAAGATGCAACATCATCATTTTATTGTTACATAAAGAAATAACCACATATTGTTCTACATATTAGGCTCGCAGTGAACAACTACCTAACCACTTTTTAATAATGAACCATTATCGATGGTATAGTTCGCACCAGTGATACTCTTTGCCTTATCACTTGCTAGAAACAGGATCAAGTCTGCCACTTCGTCTGCATACGCCACTTTGCCCAGAGGTGTCTGCTTACCCCATTCCTCCCACATATCAGGCATGCCCGCAGTTTCTAAAATATCAGTGACTACTGGTCCAGGACTCACTATGTTGACCCTCACTCCAGATGGTGCTAATTCCAAAGCGGCAGTCTTGGAGAAATGTTCTAACCCAGCTTTTGATATACAGTACGCCATCATCCATGGGCTGGCTTGTGTTCCTAGTGTACTTGAGATGTTGATTACATTTCCACCGTTTTTAACAAGATATGGCACTGCTAAGTTGGTCAAACAGACGACTGCTCGCAGATTTGTGTTCATGAGTTTGTCGTAATTCTTCATCAGTTCACCGTCAAGAAGTCCTCCCGTGAAGACAATACCAGCATTGTTGATCAGGACGTCGAGTCTTCCATACTTTTCGATGGTTTGTTTGATGATCTCGCCTGGTGCTTCTTCTAGCGACACGTCTGCTTTGATAACGAGTGGTGTGACTCCATGTTCCTGGCACTGCTGAGTCACAGTTTTAAGCTTGGCTTCGTTCCGTCCTACGATAGCAACGGAGGCACCTTCTTTGGCAAATAATACTGCTGTGGCGGCACCAATTCCGGAACTCCCGCCCGTGATCAGAACTGTTTTGTTTGCGAAACTCATTGTGAAAGTTTGAACACGCTACACGTCTGCGGCACTCGGCTGTGTCGTAAAACACTTGTGTAACGTACTCGTGTTTTATGCGGTAATTGGTTATCTTACAGATAGTAAGTCTAGGTACATGATTTTTATATTTTCCTGCTATCATCTTAACCTTGATAATATTCATGTTACACTTGGATGCTATCTGCATCATTAATAAAGTAAAAGTAGGTAGATGTGTTTGGGATTGCAAATAGATTCCAAGGATAACTTTTATGATGCGGAGAAAAATTACAAAACTTTTATCAAACGAAAACTTCTTATCTTTTCTCATTTTGCCGAATAAAATCAATAAATATGTCTGTTCTGTGGCATCAAAGTACCAGGAGAACAGTAATTAATAGTAGGCTATCGGCTGAACGGCTGACCATTTGCGGTGAACCTTCAAACTGGAGTATTTGTATTTCTTGTTTGGATGGGTGTCGCCGACCGACTGCCTTTGAATAAATAAACCGTCGATAGATGGTTCTAGATGCCATTTTAAACATGTTCTACAAATTTCCACGGACAAATACAATTGTATAGATATCAGACAGCTACTTTTATTGCACGTTGAGTTTTAAATTGCTTGAAGTAATGTTTTGTTGACCTACAGTTATATAATTTTAACACCCGCAATTACTGATTTAAACATAGCACACACATAATAGATTCACTATCTGTATACCTTCTGCAAGATTGCATTGGCGTACTTATCTATCTAATGTCCGAGACAGATTTAGAGATGTTATAAGAAAAGAAAGAAAAATATTTATTAGTATTCACACAAAACAGGTGAAAAAGTTAAATAATTTAAAAATTTATTGTAAAATTTAAACTCAAATTTGGAAAAACCAATTCTATGTCATACAGTACGAAATAATATTTCGATTAAATCTCATACAGGTTTGTGGCCTTTTAACTTAAATAAATACTAATCTTTACAGCGTGTAGCGATGGTTTCAAATGATCTAGAATAACAATTTCAAGAATAATAAGCACAAAATAGGAGCAACTGTCAACTAGGATACCAGAAAAAGGAAGAAGCTCGCGCTTCGCTTTCATAACTACTCCTAATTTGTATGAATTAACCATAAAGAGGCTCCTTTAATACCTACTAGCTTAACTTAAGAATATTAATTTTAATTAGCCATCTCCTAACTTAAACCAAGTGGAGGAGAGGTTCTTCAATATTGCGAGGGAGCTCATTATCGGGTCACTGTAATAAAGAAGACTAAAGTGGAAAGGTTTTTTTACTCGACTTCGCCAATTCGCTCCGATCCCCGATGTTGAACTTAAAACACTACTTCGTTTTTACCGCACAGCTGTTGTTAAACGTAATGAAAATTTAGTAAAAATTCAAACTGGTTTTTTGTTGTTTTTATTAAAGTATTTTTACCATAGCTAGATCTCATCTGATGAGATGATCTGGTCGAAAATGAAGTACGCTTGCCGAGAAGCAACATTGTGCCTGTTCCTAAGTTACCTACCACAGGCTGATAAAATTTTCGTTTTTATTGTTTAAGGTCGGTCCCTCATTCACTCTTGACATGAAATAAGATTCCGGTGGGAAATTTCATTCCTCAGCTGTACGCGCATAAAAAGTATTGTGTATTAATCTTTGCACTGTATTAAATAGGGTTTGTTGTTTCAAAATTTGACAAGCATCTCATAGTCTGTCTCTGCCGTTATAGTTACAGATAAAAATGTACGCCAATGCAATCACGCAATATACAGAAAGTAGACTTATTATATTATGTGTGCTATACTTATTAAAAAAAAAGTCAACTGCGGGGTGTTAAATTATAAAAGTTTAGCTGAACATTACTTCAAGTAATTTGAAACTCAACCTGCAATAAAAGTAGCTGTCTGATATCTTTGCAAGTGTATTTGTCCGTGGCAATTTGTAGAACATGTCCAAAATGGCATCTAGAACCATCTATCGACGCTTTATTTATTCAATAGCAGTCGGGCGGCGACATTCATCCAAACAAGATACACAAATACAGTCGTTCAGCCGATAGCCTACTATTAATTACTGTTCCCCTGGTACTTTGAAATGACATTACCGATTTATTTGTTGATTTAATTCGGCAAAATGAGAAATATTTAAATAATAGTTATGTAATTTACTAAAATTCTTCACATCATAAAAGTTATCCTCGGAATCTCTCTATACATTCTCAAACACCTATTTTTACATTATTGATGCAGATAGCAGCTGAGAGAAATATGAATGTTTCAAGGTTAAGACGATTGCAGGAACGAAAAAAAATCAAGTAGGTACATACACTCATTATCTGTATGATAATCAGTTACTGCATAAAAACACAATGAGTACATTACACAAGTATCTTACGAGCCGAGTGCAGTAGACGTGCAGTTGTGTGTTCAATCTTTCACAATGAGCTTCGTAAATAAAACAGTTTTGATCACGGGTGGAAGTGCCGGAATTGGTGCCGCCACAGCAGTATTATTTGCCAAAGAAGGTGCCTCCGTTGCTATCGTAGGACGGGACGAAGTCAAGCTTAAAACTGTGACTCAGCAGTGCCAGGAACATGGAGTCACACCACTCGTTATCAAGGCAGACCTGTCTCAAGAAGAAGCACCAGGCGAGATCATCAAACAAACCATCGTCAAGTACGGAAGACTCGACGTCCTGATCAACAATGCTGGAATTGTCTTCTTGGGAGGACTTCTTGACGGTGAACTGATGAAGAATTACGATAAAATCATGAACACAAATCTGCGAGCAGTCGTCTGTTTGACCAATTTAGCAGTGCCATATCTTGTTAAAACCGGTGGAAATGTTATCAACATCTCAAGTACGGCTGGAACACAAGCCGTCCCATCGCTGACGGCGTACTGCATATCAAAAGCTGGTTTGGAACATTTCTCCAAGACTGCCGCTATGGAATTAGCACCATCTGGAGTGAGAGTCAACATAGTGAGCCCCGGACCAGTAGTCACTGATATTTTAGAGACTGCTGGCATACCTAGTATGTGGGAGGAACGGGGTAAACAGACGCCTCTCGGTAAAGTGGCTTATGTAGATGAAGTGGCAGATTTGATCCTGTTTCTAGCAAGTGATAAGGCAAAGAGTATTACTGGTGCGAACTATCCCATCGATAATGGTTCGCTGTTGAAAAGTGGATAGTTGTCAATCTTTTTGTTCATCAATAAGTGTGGATGTTTCTTTATCACAACAATAAAAAGATTTCATCGTATCATTGTTTAATGCCCTGTTCTTTTTTCAAATCAGACAGTTATATAAATTATCTCAATATTAAGTATATCAGTAATTGAAAAGAAATAAAAGTAGAAAAGAGAGGATCGATATACTCGAGTGCTTGTTAAGAATGAATATATAAAATGAGCGCTTGTATTTTTACTTCATTTTGGTACTTACTTTACAATGTTTACTTTTTGTCAACGCTAATGTGATTATTCTAGACATTTCGTTGATAATGTTCACTTAAAATTAGTGTTGTGATTCTCTCGTAATTTTCATTATTACATATTTTAAACAAAAGAACATTAATTTATTACATGAATACAATATGCTTACAGCTTCTTCAGATTTTTCTAGAAAACTACGTGGTTTGGTATGCGTGGACCTAAAATGCACCATTAACAATGCAGTTAGATAAAAGATGCATTATCAACATCGATGTAACTATGCCAACCGATCTTTCTGTGTTTGTAATTTTCGGACAAACTTTGAAAGAGGTGTTTTTGAAAATCAACCAGAATCTGATGAAAGAAATCTGATTATGCAAAGTCGGGGCGGGTTTCTAGGTTATCATAGTTTGAAATAAATTGAAAGAAGTAAGTACTCTACCAAATAGTACGAAGCAAAATTCCATGGAACATTTTGGTAAAATAAAATACCACGGAGATCAATTTGTATTCATAAAAGTTTAATTAAGTCACACTCAGTTAGCGGCGACAACTTTAAAATTTAAATAAATTCAGTAGGAAAGTACTAGGAGGGCAGAGAAACGAAGGAATAGATTAACTCGACCGCTCGTTGGGTATTAAGCTCCACTACTTGGTAAAACGTTTGGATGCTCCTAAAATTTATTCTGTGGCGATGCTAATGAGGTGTTTTTAAAGCTCTTTCAGTATTGTCCTTCGTTGGTACCTGTACTGTACCTGCTAATTTACAACAAATTGTAGGTAATTTATAAGGAAAAGTAACCTTTTGTTAAAATTGCCATGAGTACTTACTGAGAAAACAGTTCTTTGTTTAAAAATTGTTTCCATAATTTAAAATTTAGAGTTGTAGTAGCTTTATGTAACATTAGTGTGGTATAGTTAGTACCTACCATTGAGTTATGATACCCTGGTATGAGTCAATCTACTATCACCAACTTAACCCGTAGACTACTAATCGATATAGGTAAGCAGAGTATCAGCAGTACAAAGGACATGAAAACAAAATTAACAGAGGAAAAGCCTTCACAAAAATGTGCGGAGTCATGCTCAACCGAAAGGGTAAAGGGGTTGGTCCACGTAAAAATGACAAACGAAATGTTTCGGACGTCGAAGGCATGACGAAAAAGTTTTTACAATGAAAACTGGGATGAAACGAACGAGAGACCAACAAGAATTTTTCTTTAAGCCCTATTCATGGATATTAAAAGTTAAAAAAAAGTGAATTGGAGCTCCTATTTATTATTTTAGACTTGCAAAGCATAGACGACAAAAGGTATTTTTTTTTCTTTTAAACCAACGTCTTCAAAAAGGAGGTTTTATGTTCGGCTGTAGGTACGTAATTAATAATAATAATTTTGAAGTGAAAACTGCTTTAGCGTTGAGCACTTTTTTGGGATGGGTATAAAATGTGAAACTCGCGGTAGGACACGTGACCTGATCGAAAATTCGTAAGACATCAGGAAACGTGACCTGATCGAAAATTCGTAAGACGGATGATTCAAATATGCACAACGTTAATGTTCAAGTTTTCACTTCTGCCGGCACTCCTTGCAACCTGTTGTTTTTTTTAATGAACCTCTAAAAAGTGAAAACCAAAAAAATAATAATTTCGGAAGTCGGTTTAAAAAAAAAACAAAAAACCTACTACTTCCAAAATTAAAGTTGTTTTATCTTTGTAGTATTGTTTTTGGAAGTCGGTTGTATTTTTTTGTAAAAAGTTTTCTCGCTTTTTAATTACTAACTAATTTTATTTTCCAATTGACAGTGGCAACTTGCTACATGAATACTTAGTATGAGAGTATACTGAAGTCTTAGTAAATGTCTTTGACTAACACTGACCTCTTGATCTCGGCCATTAGGAGCGCATACATACCAGGATGCACATTTAATAGGTTTCTAGTCGTTAATTACGGAGTTTACGGAGTTGGTAACTTGCTCGATTCTATTGCCAAAGTCCGTCTCTTGTGCTTAATAGTGCACAAGTTAGCGTAATTAAAATTCTTCACTGATTTCACATTGGAACAAAGAAAACTTATACATCAGGAGTTCTGTGTGTTATGCTGTAAGACTAATTGACTATGTTGATTCTTTATTTATGTAGGCGATTGACATGATTGACTTTCTGAACACTTTTTATTTAAAGAACAAACTATATACACCTAAAATAGAAAATAAAACTCCTAACTAAATAATGGCATAAAAAAATTCGTCCCCATCGCTATCGACTGGAAGTGAGCCCAAAAGACTGGCTGCATTGCCACGTTGTATGGCAATGCTTATCCTCTGTCCAAGGTAAAAGCCAGCTCTTGGGTCACGCGAAGTGTCAACTAAGCGTTTTGCAAGATCTTTAAATAGGACGTGAGCACTCGGACCCCACGGTCCAAGATTTTCAAACCCCAAACGGCTCAAAAATGTAGTTGCCAATAAGGCTACTATATTTCCGCCGTTTGAGGTTTTCAGAAGCCGAAGCCGCAGAACCAGCACAGCACGACGAGCTAGGAAGATGGGATGGCGCAAGAGTATCGACACAAGTAGCGTCCCACACTAAAGGCCTACCCATCTTCCATGGAAATAAAGACATACCGTCCGGTCTTTTGCCATCGTCGCGTGCCAGGCCAATGGGTTCTAATACGGCTGGCACGCCGCCGACGGCGACAAGATCGCGTCGGATAATGTCGTTGATATTTGCGTGCCGTGCTATGTGACCCGCACTTCGACTGCATGACAGGCCGTGGTGCCCGAGGCTGTTGACAGCTTCGCCACAGTGGCAGCGATGAGGAGAACAACAGGATGCGCCTAATCTTTCTGAACTAAACTAAGACAACATTGATATAAAGAAAGAATGTCTATACTTATTTTTAAGAAAGATTTCTCATGAAGAGAATTAGGAAGAAAAAGCTAAGAAGCCTTTTCCGTGAAAGTAGAGCTAATCTCGTTTACAGAAATTGTTTTTTTTTTCTACAGTGAATTTTCAAAATAGACTATCACGTAGAATATCGCAGGTGGAAACCTGAAACTTGATGCACAATGCAGCATTGATTGCACGTAAACAATATCCAAACTAAACGTCGGATGCTGACACGAAAAGGTTTTTAGAGTTTTTTCATCGTTTTGTTGAACACATTCCGGAATTCTGCAGCAGCTAGACAGACTGACAGGTATGACAATTCAGTGCAGGACAATACCCGTTTATTCATACGGGCATTGCGCAGCCGCCATTTTACGAGAGTTAAATTTTGCTCATACCAGGGTAGTATAAAGCTTTTGATCTATGCTGAAAGAATGTTGAGTGAAAGGTCTGGGGAAATTGAAATACGGATCGTTTTTGTGTTTTGGACTTTGATGATGGAGGAAGAATGTGACAATTTCAAAAAATTCGCATATTGCATGCCACTATGCTTGGTAGATGTTTTAATGCATAGAAAAAGATTGCTTCTGGTGACATTACCCTAAATATCTCAGTGTGCTTACTTGCAAGTTTCATATTTAGTCCTATATTTTTTCATAACCAGTGTTCTTAAAATAAGCCTCAATTCGTCGAAATAAAAAAAAACCTCCATTACCTTTCCATTCAACAAAAATGCTCAGAATTTTCCCAACACGATAAAAAAAGAACTTCAAAAATAAAACTTCGCCCGTAAAAATAAAAAAGTGCCTGACGTAATTTAAAATGGCTGAGGACCGTCGTCGCCATCCATAACCTTAAAAATATTCTTCCTTGTGTGGAACACATACATAAATCTTCATGAGTCGCCATCTTGAAAGTGCATTTACCACGTACGTAGGTAATTTCGACGCGTTGCTGGCAACATTTATCATCATTCGCATGGCAACACCAAGGAAGATGTATCATGTTTGTAAACTATAATTATGGCTTACATGACTTCTTATCTTTTTAGCCCCGTGTTTGCTTAATTATATAGTTGGAAGTCGGAGAGAAAATGATAAATAATATTTAGTTGCTAAGGAGAATGTGTCTTAGACTTAGAATAATAACGCATAGAAGCCGCGTCTAGAACAAAACCCGTGCAAAATCGTGTGTCCACTTCATTTTCTTTGTGTGCGTGAGCCGAATGTGTCTACGTTCCTCTAACGCACACAGATATAGCTTTCAGTGATACCATTACTAAGCCGTTACCCACAAAATATGGGAAGACGCATTACTATTTTGCTATCAAGGCAAGTATTTTATGTTGTTGGGAACTGGAAAAGGTAAACATGATTTTTCATGTAATATGACATATTTTTTCGGAAGGTATAATTCAATTTATTTCAAATTAAAAGGAAATAAATCGCATAAAGAATGAGATATTGTTCAATGCGTTTAGAATGCTTGATGGGTTATAATTATAAACAATGTTAAAACATCGGGTTTGATATGAATTAACAGTAAGTATTGTATTTTAAAATTACAAAAATGAAAAACATGAATGAAAGCAATGTGGGTATTTCTTCCTCACAAATAGCAACACTGTGTTATGACAAGTTAGGTTATTAGAATTTTGTTTTATTTATCGATTTACGTAAAAATAGTGCATAGAATGTGAGTACTTATTTGTGAAATGTTATTTTATCACATTTTTTTTTGTTTTCCTGATGTGCTTTAGCATCCTTTCACGCAACAAACTGTCATTTTCAATTATTTACTCGCGAGCTGTGTTCGACGGAACGTGACATTGAGTACTGACGGCCTGATGGCTAAGTTTGACGGATTAGGCTAAGTTTTAGTTGCCTCACTTTTTGCACTCGTACTAGGTTTCTATGCGTTATTATTCTAAGGTCTTAGAAAATGGAGAACGAATTTAATACAGTTTTCCTATTTGAATTTTTTCATCTACGTCTCAAAGGCAAAGAATTTAAGGCACCTTTGTTTTGGACATCGGTGAAATTGAAGACTGCAATATTTTGAATGAAACACTGTCTGTACCGTGTTTTCTAATTAATTTTATGCAAAATCTAGGACCGACATTGGCTTGTTATAGTTAACAGGCAGATAAATTTAATTAATAGCACGAACTAATAATTACAGCAACTACGCCACGTAATCAAGCTATTTACGGACGAGAATCGGCAAACACAATATCCTGCTTATTTTGCTTACATTCCGTGTACCGTGGTGACGCTGGCCCATATACGGTTAATTTTATACTTCCCTAACGAAACAACCTTCACAGACATTATTTATAGGATTCACTTAACTTTTACCTCAATAAGCCGCATCAAAACACCTCCTAATATTCATATTTTCCTAGTAACAATTTAAATTTACGATATAGGTAACAATACAATTTTAATCTCACCTGAAAAGGCGTCGCTCATAATATATTCTTTCGCGTAATTACTCTTCCGAAATTAATAACCTGGGATATTTTGTACCCGCGGTCTTTTGTGCGTGAACTTTGTGGCCGGCTATGTAAGATAAAGTGTAATAACAGGGGTCTATACGACCCTGGTAAGAGGGGAATTACTTACCGAAACGGTGCCTCCTCGACTGGTTATTATTCTGTAAAAGAATAAAAGAGTTTCATTATTATGCGTGTATTTGAGCGTGATTTATATTGATATTTATTTTAACAGTGTAGTGGCAATAAATGTTGTTGTAAAGGAATTCATTTAGATATCTAGTATAATCTAAAAAATGTTTACGTAGTGAGAGGCATGTGTGTTCAAGAAAATGTTGTTTACGAAAATTACGGAACTTCGGGGAACAAATTAAGTTATTTTAAATTGAGATATACTGCCTCGCAGCCGGTACCAGGAGTAAAACTCCACCAGAGCAACTGAGAGCAACATTACAATTAATCCGACTCTCAGCCGCGGATTAACGTGACACGAGCCTTAAATCCCCCAGCGCCGTTCGTAAATTAACCCTGAAATTGTACAATACATTCCATTATTAATACAATTTCAACACGTTTTCAATTTTCGAAGTCCAATGTGAAATATTACTTCAAGCTGCTCTTCCGTTCTGGTATCCTGGTATTAGTGGTTGTGAATTCAAGTGATTTTTCTTTGGTTTATTTTGTTTTTGTTCTTATTTTATACTTTTCCAGCTTTTCCTAGGTTAAGGTACAACTTCCATGACTTGAAAAGAAAAGTTACTTTGCCAAGTTATAATACCTAATCGTTGGTATTTCAAAATTTTCCTCGCTATAGAAGAAACGGTCTTTAAATTGGGTTCACATTCAAATGCCAAATGTTTTATGTTGCCAGCATTATTATAATAGCGAAACAAATTCGAAACATAATATTCGGTATTCACATGCCTCCGTCTACCACACAAAGCGTATTAGTGATCGAATTACGAGTTTATTAGACTAGTGTATTATCTTTTAAGAAAATCCTCAATAATATATCTATAAGAGAAGCTAGCGAACATTACATAACTTCAATTTTGTGCTCAAAAGGTAAATTACGGCGTAGAACAAAAACTTCCGACTGGAATCGCGAACAAATCGCGTTAAAGTGCTCGTGAAAAATATGGCTACTTCTGTAATGAGCTGGAAGACCATTGTAGATAAGTTACAGGTATAAAGCGCTAGAAATATGAATTATGTTCGAACATGACCTCAGAGTTGGACTAGTTAAACTTCTCATGGGTTTTTGGTGCGACACAGTGCTAACTAAAGTGGCCAGCACGTTCAATACGATTTTAAAGGAATGAGATAAGATATAAAAATTTGCGACTACTAGAATCCTTTAAAAAAATCGTGGTTTTCGCTTACTGATAGAGAAAGAAAGAAAATTGTAAAGAAATCTCATTTTTGTTATTGTCTTGTAGTGAATACGAGCTATTTAGCTATATATCTATACTAATATTATAAAGCATAAGAGTTTGTTTGTTTGGTTGAACACTCTAATCTCAGGAACTATTGGTCCGATTTGAAAAAATATTTTAGTGTTAGATAGTCCATTTATCGAGGAAGGCTAATAAGCATCTTCACGCTAAGACAAATAGGAGCGGAACATTAATGGAAAATGTGACGCAGACGAAGTTGCGCGGGTCTGCTAGTATAATTTTATTTCAATGTGCCAAATAAAACACTTCGGTTTAAACCACCCTTAAGCTTACCTCGTACATCTTCTAATTATAGGCGGAACAGTTACATTGTGCGCGCAAGCAGAAATTTTAATGATATATGCAAGGAGTATGAATTGGATCCCTTCACAATCAGTGTGAATTCGGCAAAAAGGTGCTTAAGCCTCAAATTTTTCAAATAACGATAGTTTATGTACTAGTTTCTGTTTTTATTGTTTTATTATTATTATTTTTTTTTTTTTTCTTCAGTCATATAGTTGCAAACGAAGTATTTATGTTTCATGTACCTATCTTATTCTAATAAAAGCGGTACATTCTTTGTTCTTGTGCTCTCACCATAAATTGTTATTATAAGTCTATAACGTGAGGATTTGTAATTGGCTTTCTGGTGCCTAAGGTCTCCATGTTTGTATGTGTTTATTAGCTGTAAGTCCTCCATGTACTAAATAAATAAATAAATAAATAAATAATATTACATTTCAATCTTTAAATGCTAGTCAGCTAGTGACCGTTGTATTTTCCCTTCTACGCGTAGGTGTTGCCAAAAACATGTGATAGCCTTATTTCCCATAAGGCCAGATGATAACAATGTACCACAAAAAAAAAACAGAAAATATTTTTTAGAAAAAGGCGTAATAATTCGAGACATTGTACATACATAGGTATGGGTTGAATAAAATCGTAAACGGTGGCGGTGTAGGCTTTGCAAAAGCACAAGTGCTACAAGTTTCGTAGCATCGCCCCGCGTAGCACTTTAGCTACGATTTTTCGTAGCCAGTTTGAGATGGTATTTATTGATTGATTTTCTAGACTTACATCTTCTTATCATCTGGATTTTTTTTTAAATTGTTAATGCTGATAAAAGAGGACGTGACTGATATTATTTTAGTGGGGTATTCGATGCGTAGTTATTTTTAATTTATTAAAATAAAAGGTAGTCGCTAAAACAACATCTTCAATATTAAAAATGTACATTTATAATACTGTTAGACCTGCTCAACAAACGCGCGGTGTGTCAACTTTCCTCAATTAATGACGTCACACGCGCGCGCCGCAATAAATATTGATAACGCAGTTCCGTTCGGACAACATGCTGCGCTGACGTTTTAGTGATGTAACTCTGCTAGTCCCATGACAGCCTAGTACTTTGTGTGAAACAGTGATACCGTGGTTTCATACAGGGCCAAAAAAGGCCACTTTAGGAGAATCATAATATCACATGTTGTGTGATTAATATTATGATGTGTCAAATTTCTTTTTCATCTTTATCGTTAACGCATTTGGTTCTAGGTTGACTGGGAAAATTTGACATTTGCTTTCTGATTCTGCTTAAGTGACCTTTTTAGACCCGCTGTTCATTAAAATTGAAACTAGTCAATAGAATAATAATAAGGAATAACACACACAATCGTGTTCTTATTATTTTATGGCATCTCAATTACTTTGTGCTTGCCTCTATTCTCTATCTCTTTCTCACAATCTATTATAATTGCGGTAATAATAATGTTATCAAACTCACATGATTGAACACATAAATCAGTGTTTGGTGGATACTAATCAGTAATTATTACGTTAACATCTAGCTGATAATTACACTCCACATTCTGTAGCAGGATCCGAAAGCAAAATAATCAGCTTTATTCGATTAAAACTCAATTATTTAGTTGTCGGACTAGCCGCACGATGAAAATCCAAATAACGCAAAATATGTTCAAGCATTGTCCAAACAAAACCTAAATATGAATTTTACAGTGAAATCGTCGGAGCGAGCGCGACAGAAACTATCATAAATATTATTCTCGTACACACGTTTACGGCGACGCGCGTTAAATCCTGCGATAACACTGCCAACAAGCGCCATGTTTCATGGCGGGAAAAAATAAAATGTGTCAAAATGACTCGACCGCGCCCGAAGTTATTAAAAATGCATAGTTTTCGCAGTACTCCCTCATTTGACACCGTACCTGTTATTTCGTAACGTGGACCTGGCAACTTGCTCAACTGCCTGGTTTAATGGCTTACAAGCGAAAAATGTCTCGCTTATTCTCGTTTCATATTTTAATATTTGTTTTGTGAATTTATGATGATGACTCGACAGTCTGACATTGTTTTACATATCACAAATGAATGTTTTGCCCCGACCCAAATAAGTTCTTAAAATATGAGGGAAAAATGTTTTTCAGCAGCGTAGAGACCATATTTAATGAAAATTGGGAAAAGAGAGGTACCAACGCATTTCGGCGGAATTTAATACCTTTGTACTTCGCCTTTGTCAATACTTGGGTATCTCTTCACCTGACTTATTTCGATCTTAAAAGGCTATTAGAAAGGCCTGCGTCTGTGAATTTCAAGAGCTTTCAATGGTTTTCAAATGTTTCGGATTTTCGAGTCAAACAATAGAAAGATGTCGATATTTCGTACTTGTATGAGAAAATGTTCAAGCATCAGATATTTATTTCAGCATTAAACTAGCCACGCAGAAGTTTCTTCGCAAACTTTTACGATACCGACAACAACCCGCTAAGCTAACTCCCTAATTAATTGCTATTCATTACGGCACCCGAAACCCGATCATTACGAGCCACATAAAACAGGCAAGCGATACCTGCCTGCTGCCTGCCAATATCCACCCCACCCACTTAAAAGTCGCGCTGAATTCACAGATACTGCCACCGACGAAAATAGAATATAAAATGAACAGATAAAAACTGCCAGTCGAATGTAGGCTGAACAATTTTATGCCTTTGCGTAAAAAAGAACTTTATGCTTCTAGGATTGACAGTTTTAAGACCCTTGCTTGCCTACATTAACGAATATTTTAACATTACAGTGGTCGACATTGGACAGACTTCTGATGTCCATTAGAGTGGATTGATTCCTCTTCAAACAAAATTAAAAAGAGTGCTTTCGCAAAAATTTTATTGATGACTTATTCGGTCAATTAATTTGATGGAAACCCTTTTTTTGGTGCTTTCTATAGAGTTCAATACGTATACCTATTTTAGTTAAATTGAAATGAAAAAGAAGTCAGAATGGAACTTCTCCTTTTGCGTGTACTGATTCCAAAGCTTTAAGCACCGCCATTTTGAAATTAACGTCAATATCTAACTTCTAAATTCAAATATTTGACGTGCGATACGTTGCTCCAATCAACTGTGTAACAAGGCTTCGAGGCTGCCAATAATTTGTACACATTTCGCCGTATCCCATCTCCATACTAACTCAATAGTGGTTTCAGGTCCGAAGGCTATGCGCAAACTGAAATCCAAGATACATTTTACAGCATAAGAGCCAATTTCACAATGGTTATGTCCGAAATGTTCTAAATAAGGTTTTGCAAACTTTAAATAAGCTTAGTAGTGACCAGAGACCCTTTGTTGCGATTATTTCCGTAAAATCTGGGGTCCGTGCAATCTGTATTATGTATTACCCCTAATCTTCTTAAAGGTTAGGTACATACCCTCTGCGTACCCACTGCGTAGTATCGAACAAAAACAAATACTCTCTTGCCTGGTTACGAATATAGAGTTACTTTTGCTAGACTTTGATTGGTCGTATAAAAGTTTTTATAAGGCGCTATTGGATTTACCATAAAACTTATTTACCTGCCTATTTTTGGGCTCGCCTGGAGATACGATTTGAATATTATTTTTTGAAAGGGTAATATGGCAATAGCTTGGAAATAAGAGTTTAGTATTATTGTTTATATTTGGATGCGATGGTAAAATTCAGCACCTACGTTTTATAGTTTTTTGAGACAATTTGATAAGTTATGTTTGGAATCGTGGCCTAAATATTTACATTTTGGTGTGAAAACCCGATAATTTACATCATGTACCTGCTTTTTAAAGCAAACCCTGACACTCGTTAAGGCTAAGAACTCACGGAGCGATTTTCACCCGCGACCGCCGCGGTTGCGGGCCCGCAGCTTCTGTAGAAGCCTTATAATCGCAGTTCATCTCACATGTTTACCTTACTTGCAATAAGTACTGAGTACCAGGCTAGCAGGAAGTTAAAGAACACGCGGTTAATAACTTAACAGCGGAAAATATGAAAGCAAAATGTAAACAAACGATATTCCCTCGAGACTGCACCGGCTGTAGTTGTAGTATGTAGTGCAACCGACAGACGGAGTAGCGATTTATCTATTAGCGAATCAGAGATACGGAACGCTTGGCACAATGCCAGCGACTTATGCATTCATGGGGTGACTAAACAGGTAGCGTTGGTAGAAAAAAACTTTTTACGTGCGAAAGTGGAAATTTCCAATTTTCCGACTATGTAGTTCATTGTTATGTGAGATTTTATGAACTTCATTTGAATTGGCTCATTTATTCAGAATTAAAAGAAAAGTCAGATTCCGATCTCAAACCAATAAAATAAATTTAAAGGTACCTCCTCCTAGCTATTGCTAGCACGTAATTGGCAACGCTAACAATTTTAAAATCATGGAAGTGGTCTCCGTGCACCAGGAGCACAGAATACTAAAGAGTGAGACAAAACGTGAATTTGCGGCAACAGGATAAAATTGTCGGTAAAGATGGCGATACTCGACACAATTGGCGTCTCGCGAGGACCTAACGCAATTGCGCGGCGCTACTAAAATCACGTATATCCCCAACGAGCTTATTTAGTTTTTTTGTTTAAGGATAAATTGGCTGCTCGGAGCTGCCATTGTTATGTAATATCGTAGTAGTAATAATGCGTGAATTTTTGATTTTTAACCGACTTCCCAAAAAGGAGGAGGTTATCAATTCGGTTGTATGTTTTTTTTTGGTCAGATAATGTTGTTGGCAAGAATATAAAAATGTTTGTTTCAATCACTTCTGTCTGGCCATGTTTGCCTGGTACTCTTGATTCATTTGAGAGGCATTTGAAGAAGGAAAGAAAACTGTTTATTTACTACACGCGTCTAGGACATACACAGCAAATAAAAACTTATAAATTAATTTATGAAAGTATTTATACCAAGTGTCAAGTCACCAATGCGAACTGCGTACAAACACTGGATAGGTTCATATTGGAATCATTGATGTATGAAAATATTTGAAGTATGTTATGTTATGCATCTACGTCTATATGTTTCTAACCCAGGCCAGACCTTAAACATAAAACCATGTAGGTTAATAACTAACTGCATGCAGTTAGGTCAGCGGGCTATTCACACATTGGTCCGCAGAAAATCGATACCCCTGCCCTCTGTACAAGATATTATTCAAAATTTTATGCAAATGTAACCTTTTTGGGATCCGGGTTTCGAAGTTACGGTGTGATAACCCAGAATCATATTTAATTATCTCGGAAAAGGTTGCCTATGTTAAAGAAACTAAATTAATTAAGGGTAAAAATTCACAGGCCTATCTAAATATGAAAATACCTTTGTGAAAATAAAATTAAATTCTGGCTGAATATTTTTAGAGACATTTGTAGGTCGGCATTTAAACTTGACCTTTTTGTTGTTTGAAAAAGGAACAGCAGAATAAAATGTCCAAGAATCAACACTTTTTTTTTCTTTGCACCTGTCAGTACCTACCGAGAAACTGTCAGACTCATTCGACAGCAATGGCAGCCAGTGGCCGCAGCGTCCTTAATGACCAGGGCATCAGACGTACAGCCTTACTCAATTACTGCCTCACTCCAACTCACTTAATGTCACTGATTAATGGCAAATGGACTTAAATGACAGCAGGATATACCACCTACCTTGTGTTTAATACTGTCGCGAACAGACAATGAGGTTAGAACTTTTTTACTCGTACAATAACGAGTACAAAAATAAGTTTGAACTGTGGAGGCTGTGCCTGGAGGCTTTTTTCTGAACGAAAAGATAAATCGTCCACTTTAACCATTATTTAAGGGACCAGGTAGACACAGGTTATTTCCTTTAAAAAAATATTTTTACAGAGAATCGAACGAACACGCAACAATATTGTTTGATCCCAGTTTATGTAACAATTTCTAATTGAATTTGAAAATTGTTTCATGCAATTGAATTTCGGTGAACAATTTTACGCACACAAGTTTCGAATTCAAATACTAGACTCGATGAATGTACGAATCGTACGTTTAGTGTTTGGTTAGCCGATATTTAGAACTAAGCATTAGGCTCAGGCTCTATCGATTCGGTCAGATGGTTCGATCGACGTGCAGGTTTAAAAATGTATGTGTCTCTATGGTTTCAATATAGACCTCTCTGCAGTGTGCACCAAATTTTGAAGACAGAAAATGTGGTTTAGGGTGTAAGTTTTGATAGGCTTACAAATGGATATTGAAGAAGGGGAATTATATTATATTCTAATAAATTTCAAAACTACCATAAAATTATAGCTTTATTTCGTTGCACCGACCCCAAATCAATTTGGGTCAGCAAAAATATGATGAATGAACTGTATCATCTATATTATAAAGCAGAAGAGTTTGTTTGTTTGTTTGGTTGAACGCGCTAATCTCAGGAACTACTGGTCCGATTTGAAAAATTCTTTCAGTGTTAGATAGCCCATTTATCGAGGAAGGCTATAGACTATACATATCATCACGCTAAGACCAATAGGAGCGGAGCAGTAATGAAAAATGTTACGCAGACGACGTTGCACGGGTCAGCTAGTCATTAATAATACCTATAATGTGTACCTATGGTGCCAAGTCTACAGCGGTAATTCAATGTCAAAAAGTGGGAATATTAGAGATATATTTGACAGTTTGCGACTGCGAACGAACAAAATAACGAGAAGCGCACCTTTGCTGAAGTCAAGAACGGGTTTATAAATAATATCTATTAAATCTCTCTATGGTTCCAAAACATTAATATCGTCTTCCAGGAAACTTCAGGAGTGCTCATCCTTTGGCATCGGATACCCCGGGGGTGAAACTAGATCGAGTTTAATTAACCCAAGGGTTGAAAGTCAATTCTCCCGATAGTCTGAAGTTGCAGGAATTATGCTAATTAATCATTAGTGAGTTTATTGTGGAGACGCTAACAGCCGCGGTACGGGACACGTCTGGGAAGTTGGATAGTATTATAAATTCGTCGAAGAATTTTGCTTCACTGAAATGTATTCTGGGGACTCACAAATCAGCATATCTCAGGATATAAGGGAATTCTGTAATAAGGCGATGGTTTTAAGTTTTAAAGGTCTCTCTAAAAACATAGATACTCAGGTTACTCTATCACAATAAACAATGCCGGCAGAAGTGAAAACTTTATCATTAACGTTGTGCATTTTTGAATCCTCAATCTTACGAATTTTCGATCAGGTCACGTGTCTTGACGCGAGTTTAATATTTTATACCCATCCCAAGAAAAGTGCTCAATGACGCTAAAGAAATTTTCACTTAAAAAAAAATGTACTGCCTTTTCTTCTATCTGTACACACATCGCACTATACGTCTCGAGAGGTTTAAACAATAGATTGTTCACAATAAGCGTTCGACGGCACCAAACGACTCCTAAACTGCGCCAAGTCTTCAATAATATTCAAATCTTTTAAACACACATTTTATTCGGCATTGAATGAGTTAACCGAACCAACCTTTAAAATAGAGACATAGTGGGAACCAACTTTATGTTCGAAGTTTGAAATACAGTTGTCATTTTGAAACGGGAAAATTAGGAAGTTATACAGGGTTGGTTGTTCCCGTCGTCCGTTAACATTTTTCTCGAGTAAATCTGAACTGATTTGAATGCAAATTGGGCGTTTTGTACTCCGAAGGCGCCGCTTTTTTAATTATAATTAGATCTTTGTACCTACTTCCGGTAAGTTAGTCCCAGGACACATTTCCTCCACACATAACTTGAACAATTTCAAGGAATTTTCTTACTAATTGCACTCAAGGCAGTACTTACACTTACAGTTTAAATTTGGCCAAATTGCATACCCACTTTCTGCCGCCCTAGTAAGCCGGCAAATAATAATTCATGAGGTTATAAAGTTAATTCAGCGGTGAATACGTTGGATAATATCCTCAAAGTGGAGCTGAGATTCAATGAATGGAGTATCGCGTATAATTTTACAAAGCCATTGCAGCCGAAACTAAGATTTCTTGTAGGAGACTGACTGTTGGGTAGGTACTTCAAGTTATACGCGAGCGCGTTGTATTTCCTACTAGGTACGTTTATCTATTAAGACTTTTCCTGTAACAGCACGGAGTTTAGTGTGATGACTTATGAAACTGAAACGTGGTCGCTCACAATGGGCTTCATCAGGAGGCTTAAAGTCACTGAAAGGGCAATGGAGAGAGCAATGCTTGGAGTTTCCTTGCGTGATCGAATGATGACATCCGCAAGAGAACCAAGATTACCGACGTAGCCCGAAGGTTCGCCAAACTAAAGTGGCAGTGGGCAGGGCACATTGCTCGCAGAACGGATGGTCGATGGGGCCGAAAAGTTCTGCAGTAGCGACTGCGTACCGGATGTACCTCCGTGCCTTGGAAAGTTTGTTAAGCCGGTCTTGCAACTGATCTGTTCCGGTCGTGTCGGGTTGCCGTCCCTGAAGAATATGGGCGTGATGGAAGAGGGAGTGCTGATTTGGCACTATAATCGACCGGCAGTTGGCTACCCTTTGGGTACGGTCCCTAAAAATCGCCCTAATCATATAAATTGCGTCGTTCACAAATGCACAGTGGACAATGGCGGCAGAGTCCCGTGAGATAACAGCTAATCTCGCTCCAACAGAACTGCGCCCCCTCACTAAAAGCTGCACTACCCTTGCTCATTATCACTCACTGCGTTGCTGTTAATATTGTATACTAGCTTCCGCTAGCGGCTTCGTCCGCGTGATCCATATGGAATATACTCCCGGGATATTTAAAGCCTATGTGTTATTTCAGACTATAATCTACCTCTGTGCCAAATAACATGAAGATTCTTTCAGGCGTTCTAAGAGTAACAAACATCCATCCATCCTCACAAACTTTTGAATCTATAATTTTAGTAAGAAGTAGGATAGTAGGATTTCCTGTTGTTACAGTCTGACTCGACGACGCAGTTCATAATGCGGCTACTATAGTTCATAATCACTCATTACTTTGTTGCTAATATTTATTTTACCCTATTTCAATAGGAACATATTGACTTGAACGGAGCGCCTAACGGCGGCGGGCGGCAGCACGGGCGAAGCGCGATGCGGCTTCGCGGTCGCGGGGGAGGGGCGAACAATGCAATCAAGCAATGGCGAGGCATCGCCGAGTGCGCAACCCACAAAATCTACCTACATATTTACGCTGAACAAAAAAAAAACAAAAAACATAGTATACAGGAGTATATTGCAGTAAAAACACTGATAAATTAACACAGATGTTCACCTATTCCAATTACATACCACATAATTCTTTACTTATTACAAAATCTAATAAAAAAACCGCATCAAAATTCGTGGCGTAGTTTTAAAAAATTAAGCATACTTAGGGACATAGGGACAATGAAAGCTACTTTGTTTCATACTATGTAGTGATTAAATGCAAGTAACATTGGTCCGACCTAATTATTAGTCGGTGTTTAGTAATCCGTTTGTTCTGGATAGGATAATCTCAAGCCCGGGGAAGGACATATGGCTACTTTTTATAAACACACCATACAGGTAAAGATTGATGAAGAAACCACTGGACTTAGCATTTTGAAATTTTCAGAGTTCTATTATAGCTTAAAATAATGAGCACTTAGAAAGGAATTCAGATAATTCCACCCTCAAGAGATTCCCTCTAAATATTAGGTATAGGTGTTCAAAGATTGTATGGAAACTAATTTTGAAGTTAGAAATCTGGGATGTACGATGTGAAGTTACATTAAAAAAATATAAGTACTTATTTAAAAAATAAATGTCACGTAACTTAAAATGTGGCAGACCAAATTCTACGCGAGCGAAGCCGCGGGCAAAAGCTAGTTATAAATAATTTCTCAAACTAGCATCGTATTTCTGTTAATTATATAAATGTTAATATAGATAAGATAAGATAAGATAAATTTATTAAGCCATTGTTACAATATACAGTCCAATGCATATGCACCTAATATCTGGAAATGTATAATTATCACTACATATTATAAACCCATAAAACACACATACACACAACCTGCCATGCCTACATATTATTATTAATTGTTACTAACCCTATGGACCCCGGTCTGAAATAAAATTATTCTATTCTATTCTATTCTATAAAACAAAGTCCTCCGCTGCGTCTGTCTGTCTGTCCGCCATAAACTCAAAAACTACTGCACCAATTTTCATGCTGTTTTCACCAATGTATAGAGTGGTTCTCGAGGAAGGTTTTATGTATATTTGTCAAGCGGGCGAAGCTTTGGGCATCAGCTAGTGTATAACTAATATTTGAACTTGAGTAAATAATATTTGTCCAAATTCATCGTAGATGCTTGGGATTCTGAACGTAAAGTGAAGTCAGAAAATCGGAGAGCTGATATATTTATTCTAGCAAGCCCATCTCAAAACGATACAGTAAATCAGGGCAGAAGGAATCAGGAAATCATATTCGACGTTTGCTATCGATTTCGGCTTAACGGTGGGTAGCGTAAGTCCGCTGGACCAGCGTGTCTGCCCGTCCAGCTAAACAGCTAATCCCAGCAAAGCGGCGTTAAACCGCTTACTTTGTGTGAACATTCTAAAACTTTCTGCGCGCCTGGTAGTGCTACGCAAAACATTTTACTTTGTCATACAAAAATACAATCGAGTCTTGAGGATATATTGCTATATTTTATTTACTTTTTCTCTTAATTTTCCAGTTTGCTGATATTCCCCCAAGCATCGATGTAGGATGTATATTTTAGTAGATATTGTTTATATTTTGATTCAACGATTCGATAACGAATTTCATATCAATCACAATAATTATTGTCATTGTTTACTTACCACTCCCCTGCATTGATTTTCTTCATAGGTCCCAAAGCCTCAATTCTAAACGTATTAAGTGCTACTAACAGATACTGAATAAAATTTCCCATGAATTTTACTAAGAAGCCAGTTCTGAAAACGAAAATATACTTTCACTTACTAAGGCTGACTGTCCACTAGAGCGCAGAGGAGAGGAGCAGTAAAATATTAACCAATGGAATAGCACAAAATCTCCGCTCGGCGTCGGCAAACACTGAGATATTTTTCACTCCAGGGGCCCGAGTCTGCTATTACAATAGTGTCAGAATGTACGGTCTACCAAGCGGAACTCCTGGCCATATGCGTAGCGACACGCCAAATACTGCAGCGAAAAGAGGGAACCTTCGGTATCTACAGTGACTCAATGGCTGCAGACAGTCACAAACCAGGGTTCCCTCCACGCACTGGCAGTGGAGGTAAGGGCGAACCTCAACGTGGCTTTATCCCAGGGCAAAGATGTCTCTTTGTTCTGGATAAAGGCACACGCTGCGAGGCACGAGCGCGCAGACCACCTCGCAAAGGAAGCTGCACTGCATAGCAGAAAAAGGCCCGACTACGACCGCTGCCCGGTATCATTCGTCAAGCGGCAGATCCGTATGGGGTCGCTTGACGAATGGAACCGGCGGTATAAGGAAGGCGTGACCGCCTCAGTCACCAAGATCTTTCTCCCGGACGCCATCGATGCCTTCAGGATTGTCGGGGTAGTAACACAAGTTATGACGGGGCACGGTGGGTTCTCCGAATACCTGCACCGCTTCAAGTGTAAGGAGAACCCATCGTGCATCTGCGAGCCAGGTGTGCCGGAGTCCGTCCCGCATATTCTATTCCAATGCCCTGTCTACGAGAAGGAGAGACGTGAATTGGAAATGAATCTCGAGACACAAATTAGTTTAAATAATATTAGCACCCTTTTTAAAAATAGAAAATTTTGAGATATGTTTTTTGAATTTTGCATCAAAATTAGTAATAGTGTAATTAAAAGAAATAAAACCGTGTAATCTATGCTTTCCTTGTATAGAGTTATACCACGCGATAAGCATAGAAACCAAGCTTATATAGGAAATTCAAATATAGTACAAATTAGTTAGTCTTCAAAATTTTTTTTAGAAATCGTCTAGAATGTTTTAATAATATATAATATCAGTCAATTTAAATTTACTTGAATAAAAGGTCTCTGACCATGTCAGGGGTCACTAGAAAGGCAGGAGTGGGTTTTAGCCGGTAAGAGTCCGGCGCTGTCTCGGTCGTCTCACAGAGTGGGCGGCCGATTCGTCCATGAGGATTTCCCACTCCTGCCAAAACAAAAAAAAAAAAAATTGTGTCAGAATGGTCGATCACTGATTTCAAAATGGTTGATTTTGACAAGTTTGGTAATCTACTAACATAATGGCATCATAATGGCGTCATTATGACATTCCAATGATCAACCACTGACACGCCATTGAAAGAAAGCTATATGAATGGTAATCTCGTACATAATGACAGATTTAGTATTAACGAACTTCTCACTACTTCAGATTGCTTATAACACTAATAAATAATGTGTTAAACTGAATATAAATTAAATCTGGCATGAATAAATGCTCTTTAGCTCGTTTTTATAATAATGGCAATACGGCATTCCTATCGCAATTCTATTACGAGACCATTGACGTGCCAGTGACCGGCCACTGACGTGCCAGTGACCGGCCACTGACGTGCCAGTGACCGTGCCATTATGAATTTAGCAGATTACGAACTTTTAGCAAAATGACAATGGCATGACAATGGGATCGTGTCGGAATGACAAATTTATAAAAATAGCAGACTCGGGCCCCAGTTGACAGTCAGCCTAAAATACTGCTGAAACGTTAAAACACTAAAGCTGCTTTCAGACTACGCTATAATATAATAGCATAATATAGTATATAGCTCATAGCACAACAATATCGCGCACCATACATTGTTATGGACACGTTCATACTGTACTGTACTATATATTATTGACAATTTATGGTGCGCGATATTGTTGTGCTATGAGCTATATCCTCTAGCGTAGTCTGAAAGCAGCTTATAGCTTAAAGCCGAGTCTGTATTTTAATAACCTACAATTCAAAATTAAATATACGGTCCACAAGAACACTATGTGTATTTAAAGCTAGGTTAAAGTCATTGCTTTTAGAAAAGTGTTATTATAGTATCCAAGAATTTATGGAAGATAAAATGTTAAAATAGAGTCCAATATAATATATACATGTGTTCGTTTTAATATTAGTTATTTAATGTAAAATGATATTTTATGGTTACCTATTTATTTATTATTATATATGACGTAAAAAAAAAAATGTTAAAGAATTGAATAAAGATAAAAATAATAATAAAATGAACGTCAAATTTAAAATAATTGTACACAAAATCCATTACAAACATTGTATTTTTTTTTTACGACATTTAAATTATTATTATATTATTTTGATGGTTTAATTTTTATTTAGTTACTTATTTTTTGTTTGCTTAGTTGTGTAAAGCTAGATGTAAGTTTAATGAATATAATATTTAATGTGTAATAGATTCTCTGCAATATTAATTAAGTAGGTACTTAGTTAGTTATTAGTTATAAGTTATCTTGCTGCGCCCTAACAGGGTCATGTACTCACTAGTTTTAAGCGCGAAATTGGTTGTGTACATTGTGCATTAATTAAATAAATAAATTAAACGACAAATAATTTCTCGGGAGGTTTAAAAACAAGAGGCGTCCGTTTCAAAGCTAAAACAAGAATATAGGGCACGACTCCGACCTCTAAACAAATTAACAGTGCTATATTATTTACGCAAGAACTTAGATAGCCGCATATTTTGTTAAATTAAAAAAGTTCCCTCGCCAAATTCGTCGGCTTCCGCTAAGCGTTTGTTGTTTTTTGTAAACGAAAATTTAAGGTTAACGCATTCACACACAATTTTTGTCTGTATTTAAAATATACTAATTTGACAATGAAATTTTGCAGTGAAAAAATAGTAGTAGTAGGTAGCGCTTGTGTCCTGAAAAAATCGAATTAGTCCGTCAGTTAGATTATTAAAAAAACTTGAGAACTTGAAAACTCAAGTCCGAGAGAGAGAAAGAGAGAGTTCCTTTTATTTATTATGTACAAAAAACCTGTATACACTCAACAAAAACACATAAGTATCTACTATTTTCGCCGACCTTGACGCTGACCTTGACGGTGACCTCGACGCTGACATCGACGCTGACCTTGACGCTGACCTTGACGCTGACCATGACGCTGACCTTGACGCTGACCTTGACGCTGACCTTGACGCTGACCTTGACGCTGACGTCGACGCTAACCTTGACGCAGACCTCGACGCTGACCTTGACGCTGACCTCGACGCTGACCTCGACGCTGACCTCGACGCTAACCTTGACGCTGACCTCGACGCTGACCTTGACGCTGACCTTGACGCTGACCTCGACGCTGACCTCGAAGCTGACCCCAAAGCTGACCTCGACGCTGACATCGACGCTGACCTCGACGCTGACCTCGACGCTGACCTAGACGCTGACCTCGACGCTGACCTTGACGATGATCTCGACGCTGACCATGTCGCTGACCTTGACGCTGACCTTGACGCTGATCTTGGCCCTGACCTCGACGCTGACCTCGAAGCTGAACTCGACGCTAACCTCGACGCAGACCTTGACGCTGACCTCGACGCCGACCTTGACGCTGACCTTGACGCTGGCCTCGACGCTGACCTCGACGCTGAACTCGAAGCTGACATCGACGCTGACCTCGACGCTGACCTCGACGCTGACCTCGACGCTGACCTTGACGCTGACCTCGACGCTAACCTTGACGCAGACCTCGACGCTGACCTTGACGCTGACCTCGACGCTGACCTCGACGCTGACCTCGACGCTAACCTTGACGCTGACCTCGACGCTGACCTTGACGCTGACCTTGACGCTGACCTCGACGCTGACCTCGAAGCTGACCCCAAAGCTGACCTCGACGCTGACATCGACGCTGACCTCGACGCTGACCTCGACGCTGACCTAGACGCTGACCTCGACGCTGACCTTGACGATGATCTCGACGCTGACCATGTCGCTGACCTTGACGCTGACCTTGACGCTGACCTTGGCCCTGACCTCGACGCTGACCTCGACGCTGTCCTTGACGCTGACCTCGACGCTGACCTCGAAGCTGAACTCGACGCTAACCTCGACGCAGACCTTGACGCTGACCTCGACGCCGACCTTGACGCTGACCTTGACGCTGACCTCGACGCTGACCTCGACGCTGACCTTGACGCTGACCTCGACGCTAACCTTGACGCAGACCTCGACGCTGACCTTGACGCTGACCTCGACGCTGACCTCGACGCTGACCTCGACGCTAACCTTGACGCTGACCTCGACGCTGACCTTGACGCCGACCTTGACGCTGACCTCGACGCTGACCTCGAAGCTGACCCCAAAGGTGACCTCGACGCTGACATCGACGCTGACCTCGACGCTGACCTCGACGCTGACCTAGACGCTGACCTCGACGCTGACCTTGACGATGATCTCGACGCTGACCATGTCACTGACCTTGACGCTGACCTTGACGCTGATCTTGGCCCTGACCTCGACGCTGACCTCGAAGCTGAACTCGACGCTAACCTCGACGCAGACCTTGACGCTGACCTCGACGCCGACCTTGACGCTGACCTTGACGCTGGCCTCGACGCTGACCTCGACGCTGAACTCGAAGCTGACATCGACGCTGACCTCGACGCTGACCTCGACGCTGACCTCGACGCTGACCTTGACGCTGACCTCGACGCTGACCTCGACGCTGACCTCGAAGCTGACCTCGAAGCTGACCTCGAAGCTGACCTCGAAGCTGACCTCGACTCTGACCTCGACGCTGACCTCGACGCTGACCTTGACGCTGACCTTGACGCTGACCTCGACGCTGACCTCGAAGCTGACCCCAAAGCTGACCTCGACGCTGACATCGACGCTGACCTCGACGCTGACCTCGACGCTGACCTAGACGCTGACCTCGACGCTGACCTTGACGATGATCTCGACGCTGACCATGTCGCTGACCTTGACGCTGACCTTGACGCTGATCTTGGCCCTGACCTCGACGCTGACCTCGAAGCTGAACTCGACGCTAACCTCGACGCAGACCTTGACGCTGACCTCGACGCCGACCTTGACGCTGACCTTGACGCTGGCCTCGACGCTGACCTCGACGCTGAACTCGAAGCTGACATCGACGCTGACCTCGACGCTGACCTCGACGCTGACCTCGACGCTGACCTTGACGCTGACCTCGACGCTAACCTTGACGCAGACCTCGACGCTGACCTTGACGCTGACCTCGACGCTGACCTCGACGCTGACCTCGACGCTAACCTTGACGCTGACCTCGACGCTGACCTTGACGCTGACCTTGACGCTGACCTCGACGCTGACCTCGAAGCTGACCCCAAAGCTGACCTCGACGCTGACATCGACGCTGACCTCGACGCTGACCTCGACGCTGACCTAGACGCTGACCTCGACGCTGACCTTGACGATGATCTCGACGCTGACCATGTCGCTGACCTTGACGCTGACCTTGACGCTGACCTTGGCCCTGACCTCGACGCTGACCTCGACGCTGTCCTTGACGCTGACCTCGACGCTGACCTCGAAGCTGAACTCGACGCTAACCTCGACGCAGACCTTGACGCTGACCTCGACGCCGACCTTGACGCTGACCTTGACGCTGACCTCGACGCTGACCTCGACGCTGACCTTGACGCTGACCTCGACGCTAACCTTGACGCAGACCTCGACGCTGACCTTGACGCTGACCTCGACGCTGACCTCGACGCTGACCTCGACGCTAACCTTGACGCTGACCTCGACGCTGACCTTGACGCCGACCTTGACGCTGACCTCGACGCTGACCTCGAAGCTGACCCCAAAGCTGACCTCGACGCTGACATCGACGCTGACCTCGACGCTGACCTCGACGCTGACCTAGACGCTGACCTCGACGCTGACCTTGACGATGATCTCGACGCTGACCATGTCACTGACCTTGACGCTGACCTTGACGCTGATCTTGGCCCTGACCTCGACGCTGACCTCGAAGCTGAACTCGACGCTAACCTCGACGCAGACCTTGACGCTGACCTCGACGCCGACCTTGACGCTGACCTTGACGCTGGCCTCGACGCTGACCTCGACGCTGAACTCGAAGCTGACATCGACGCTGACCTCGACGCTGACCTCGACGCTGACCTCGACGCTGACCTTGACGCTGACCTCGACGCTGACCTCGACGCTGACCTCGAAGCTGACCTCGAAGCTGACCTCGAAGCTGACCTCGAAGCTGACCTCGACTCTGACCTCGACGCTGACCTCGACGCTGACCTCGACGCTGACCTTGACGCTGACCTTGACGCTGACCTCGACGCTGACCTTGACGCTGACCTTGACGCTGACCTCGACGCTGACCTTGACGCAGACCTCGACGCTGACCTTGACGCTGACCTCGACGCTGACCTCGACGCTAACCTTGACGCTGACCTCGACGCTGACTTCCACGCTAACCTTGACGGTGACCTCGAAGCTGACCCCAAAGCTGACCTCGACGCTGACCTAGACGCTGACCTCGACGCTGACCTTGACGATGATCTCGACGCTGACCATGTCGCTGACCTCGACGCTGACTTCCACGCTAACCTCGACGCTGACCTCGAAGCTGAACTCGACGCTAACCTCGACGCAGACCTTGACGCTGACCTCGACGCCGACCTTGACGCTGACCTCGACGCTGATCTCGAAGCTGACATCGACGCTGACCTCGACGCTGACCTCGACGCTGACCTCGACGCTGACCTTGACGCTGACCTCGACGCTGACCTCGACGCTGACCTCGAAGCTGACCTCGAAGCTGACCTCGAAGCTGACCTCGACTCTGACCTCGACGCTGACCTCGACGCTGACCTCGACGCTGACCTCGACGCTGACCTTGACGCTGACCTTGACGCTGACCTCGACGCTGACCTTGACGCTGACCTTGACGCTGACCTCGACGCTAACCTTGACGCAGACCTCGACGCTGACCTTGACGCTGACCTCGACGCTGACCTCGACGCTAACCTTGACGCTGACCTCGACGCTGACCTTGACGCTGACCTTGACGCTGACCTCGACGCTGACCTCGAAGCTGACCCCAAAGCTGACCTCGACGCTGACATCGACGCTGACCTCGACGCTGACCTCGACGCTGACCTAGACGCTGACCTCGACGCTGACCTCGAAGCTGAACTCGACGCTAACCTCGACGCAGACCTTGACGCTGACCTCGACGCCGACCTTGACGCTGACCTTGACGCTGACCTCGACGCTGACCTCGACGCTGAACTCGAAGCTGACATCGACGCTGACCTCGACGCTGACCTCGACGCTGACCTCGAAGCTGACCTCGAAGCTGACCTCGAAGCTGCCCTCGACTCTGACCTCGACGCTGACCTCGACGCTGACTTCGACGCTGACCTCGACGCTGACCTCGACGCTGATTTTGACGCTGACCTTGACGCTGACCTTGACGCTGACCTCGACGCAGACCTCGAAGCTGACCCCAAAGCTGACCTCGACGCTGACCTAGACGCTGACCTCGACGCTGACCTTGACGATGATCTCGACGCTGACCATGTCGCTGACCTTGACGCTGACCTTGACGCTGACCTTGATGCTGATCTTGGCCCTGACCTCGACGCTGACCTCGACGCTGACCTTGACGCTGACCTCGACGCTGACCTTGACGATGATCTCGACGCTGACCATGTCGCTGACCTTGACGCTGACCTTGACGCTGACCTTGACGCTGATCTTGGCCCTGACCTCGACGCTGACCTCGACGCTGACCTTGACGCTGACCTCGACGCTGACCTCGAAGCTGAACTCGACGCTAACCTCGACGCAGACCTTGACGCTGACCTCGACGCCGACCTTGACGCTGACCTTGACGCTGACCTTGACGCTGACCTTGACGCTGACCTCGACGCTAACCTTGACGCAGACCTCGACGCTGACCTTGACGCTGACCTCGACGCTGACTTCCACGCTAACCTTGACGGTGACCTCGAAGCTGACCCCAAAGCTGACCTCGACGCTGACCTAGACGCTGACCTCGACGCTGACCTTGACGATGATCTCGACGCTGACCATGTCGCTGACCTCGACGCTGACTTCCACGCTAACCTCGACGCTGACCTCGAAGCTGACCCCAAAGCTGACCTCGACGCTGACCTAGACGCTGACCTCGACGCTGACCTTGACGATGATCTCGACGCTGACCATGTCGCTGACCTTGACGCTGACCTTGACGCTGACCTTGACGCTGATCTTGGCCCTGACCTCGACGCTGACCTCGACGCTGACCTTGACGCTGACCTCGACGCTGACCTCGAAGCTGAACTCGACGCTAACCTCGACGCAGACCTTGACGCTGACCTCGACGCCGACCTTGACGCTGACCTTGACGCTGACCTCGACGCTGAACTCGAAGCTGACATCGACGCTGACCTCGACGCTGACCTCGACGCTGACCTTGACGCTGACCTTGACGCTGATTTTGACGCTGACCTTGACGATGACCTTGACGAAAAGTAGCCTATTCTGCTGATTTATATTCTGTTAAAATGTCCCCGTTAACTTAAGTTAACCTTCCGTCCTTTTGTTTTCCTAGATTTGAGAGATGAAGCTCACTTCGTGTTCACTTCACCTTAACTTACACAGTGAGATGTAAGTTTAAACAGAATCGCACTGCTGTAATACGTCTCAACGTTTAAACTTAGGTGAAGAATAAATCCATACAAATAAGATGGAATTATTAGTGCACATAAATAAATAAATAAATATATAGCGTACTATGTATGTATCTGTGTATCTCTTATGTTATATTATTGACAACTCACCGTAACCACTAAGGCGTGATCACATAATGAACGACAAGTGAGCTGTCATGCCATCTAGTTAAACAGCTCACTTGGCATTCACTTCGCCTAAGTGTTTACTTCAACATGTTTACAGAATCGCACTGCAGTTCACTTCGAGCTCACTTCGCCCAAGTTTACACGACGAGATGTTGATAGAATTGACCGACTGTAAGTTTTCGCTATATAATAAACTTAAAAGTAGGTACTTATATTAGAATAGTTAATAACGGGATTGCTACCATGTACCTTTTTATCCGATATTTCGACTGTTGCAAGCGCCAAAAAAAAGAAAAGAAAAAAAAGTAGAAGAAAAGTATATATTTCCTGTAGAGAAATGTCTGTTTACGTACCTACCTATTGGTAGACTATTTCATTAAATTTATTTACAAAATGACCTATCTTTTTAAACATAGTTTGAATAAAAAAATAAAAAAAATAATTGACTTTTTGTGACCATTGAACGTCAGCAAAGCAGATCTACAGAAGGCCGGAATCCGGAACATCTACGTGTAATGCTCCATCCGACACATTTATTCAGTACAGGGACCGTAGCTACTATCTCAACCCTGCTAATTACATCTTCGCCAAGCAACTCAAATACCAGCATATTATGTAAAATGTAATTAAATACACCCATCACATAACCTCACTAGACAGCTTAAACCAACTAAAGCGGCCTACGCACTTGGTTATCTGCCCATTCATAAAACATTCATTAGATGTGAAACATTCAGCCTCACTCATTCATGTTCACGTCCACGTCAATTAATGCTAACTAAGGCATCATGAAACTCATGGAACCTTTAAATACTAAATAAGGATTGGATTACGACGAGATCCGCAATCTAATGTTTTCCAAATTCAAAACCGAAACTTAAGAACTCTTATCACAACAGTTTAGGGTTGAAAATCGCCCGGCAAATATAATGATACATAATTTGTAACGGACAACGAGTGACGCGACCCCGGGGTCAGATAAATGGTTAATCTCATGAATAGTGAGCTTCACGAGATTATATTTTGTCTGTGTCCGCTGCGGTTTCCTATTTAAACGTCTGAGTTTTGAGGGTGGTAGTTACACAGGAGAATAAATAAGTATACTTACCCGGAAATGACCAGTTTTCAACGTTAATATTAGTGAACCAGCTGACCCGCGCAACTTCGTCTGCGTCACATTTTCAATTATCTCCATATTCCATTTCATGCTCCGCTCCTATTTGTCTTAGCGTGATGAAATAAATAACCTATAGCCTTCCTCGATAAATGGGCTATCTAACACTGAAATAATTTTTCAAATCGGACGAGTAGTTCCTGAGATTAGCGCGGTCAAGCAAACAAACAAACTCTTCTGCTTTATAATATTAGTATGGATTCTTAAAAATAAGAAATGAAAACGCGTCAAGTGCAGAAATAAATGTTAGAATGAGCCGTTGTTAAAAAACTGGGCAATGTGTTAGACGGAAAGATGGAAATTCTTTACTCTGTGGGTCGTAATAAAAAATCTGTAGGTATTATTAAGTAACCACTGAAAATGACGAAGTAAATATGTAGACATAGAAAATAACATTTCTAATTCTACTCCCAAAGGTGACCTTTTTAAAAAGAGCCACCGCGGCCCTGGAATGGAAAAGGCATTAAGAGGAACATGGATGGGTTTTAGTCAGTAAGAGCCTGACACTACCTTCCGCTCCGCCCAGAGCGGGAAAGTCATTTGATGATTTTCCATCATTTGTGCTCTACTGACACACTACCAGCCAAATCCACCATCTATTCATACCTTCCTTCTCTTAATATTGTGCTTTCCCTCTAAAAACAGCCTCGTTTCTCATATAAACACATTAAGAGAGTCCCTGAGGCGAGGTTCAAATGACGCGCTTTGATCAGATTCGTCGCAAACTGGCGTACGCAATGTTACATTTGTAATAATATTTATTCTGGTACACGTAGAGAGGTTATGTGACAATTTTGGGAGTATCAAATTAATGGGTTTATATGCTGTAGGTGCGGAAGAGCGGGTTTCAACGCAATTAATCGAAATTGATGATGTAGTTTGAATAATTCTAGCAAGGAACTTCTAAAAATATGGGTAGAGGAAAAGATCCTTTTGAATACTTGCCCTTGCGAATCTTTTGAATTATATTGCTTCTAGTTAAAAGCGGAACCCGTTATAACTAAGAAGAAAATAGAAGATTATATACCAAGGGGTTAAAGCAGTGTCTTATGTCACGGGCGTCATATTGAATCCCGAACCTAATGAAGGATTCGAAAGGTAGCTCCCGAGGGTAGGGAGGAAGTTTAGAGTTTAATATAAAAAATACTGAATGCAGCGAGGGATTCGAGCTAGCCCAAGGCAAAGATACCTTTATCCTGAGAAGCATACTCTACTTTAAACACTTACTGCGAGAAAATTGTTCGCAAGCCATGAAAAGAGGTGGCTGGCCGCGAGTGGTTTCCGTCGGTCTTCGAGTTCCAAAATCAAATTTACTAAAATTTAACTCCACGCAATAATATTGTACTGAATATCTTTATAACCCGCCGGGCAATAATCACTTACTTTAGGTTGAATTTGAATAACATACAATCTGACGTTTTCGTGCAGGTGATGTGAAAACGTAATTATTCAACCTACATATGGGCCCTCCGTACAAGTTTGTACTCCGTACAAACGGAAGGTCACACCAAAACTAAAACCCGTAAGCACTAACAAAATACAAGTTAAACTCCACACGTTGAATGCATTTATAATAATTATACGATTAATTCTACCAGGATATCATACCACACGAGCTGATGTCATTACAAATTCATTTGAATTGTAGCCATGCTCAAATAGTAATATTTACCGTGAAGGCAGGCTACGGATGGGGTGATTTGGGGTTGTTTGCAAATATCTACATATTATTTATATGCAAACACGTATTATTACTATTAATTATAATTTACTTGACAGTATTAGAAGCTTCAGTTCCTTGGAATATGAAATCTAATTTAGTTTCCATGTATCTGTATGTAAATTAGCTGTACAACGTAATTTCTTCATGTTTGAGTTTCCGCGCATCTGTGCTATCTTACCTACACTAAAGTGAGCCAGAAAACATTCCATGAATGCGAAGTGAATCGGGAAAGTGGTTCTCAAGATATAAACTAATGCTAAGATATGCCACACGGGTCTTTGTGTTTAATGTTTCGGTAACCCAATGGCCTGGCACGTGACGATGGCAAGAGACCGGACGGCATTTGGTTATTTCCTTGGAAGATGGGTAGGCCTTTAGTGTGGGACGCTACCTGCGTCGATATTCTAGCGCCATCCCATCTTCCTAATCTTCGTGCTGTGTTGGCGCTGCCGCCGCGGCTGCAGAGAACCTCAAGCGGCGGAAATATAATAACCAAGTTGGAAGTTATATTTTCGAGCCGTTTGCGGCTCAAACTCTCGGGTCGTGGAGTCCGAGTGCCCATAGCTTGTTTAAAGATCTGTCAAGACGCTTATTTGACACTTCCCGTGACACAAGAGCTGGCTTTTCCCTCGGCCAAAGGATTAGCATTGCCATACAACGTGGCAATGCTGCCAGCCTTTTGTGCTCATTACTACTGGCTAGCGATGAGGACGAATATTTCGACTCCATAATTATGTTAGTTTTAGTTTTAGTTAGTTGAGTTTTTTTAATTAAATTGTATAAACATGTAGTCTGAAATAAACGTTATTATAAAATTAAAGACCGCAGAATACATTTCTAATATTATGTAATTTATATCTTAGCATATCTGAACGTAACGTATATGTATTTATGTATTAATATTTATATATAGGTATTATTAAATAATACTTTGTACACTGGATCCTACCCTCTATGATGAACTTTCTCTATCACTCAAAGGTTTGCTGGGAGAAAACTCAACTTTGAGTTAAGCTCGCCTTTGTACATGTACTTTATTAAGACTGTATCATAAAAGTTGTATTGCTGTACAATAAAGAATTATGAATTAATGTTGTTTTTCTACCAAAGATGGGTGAGATAGCTACCGGCTTATCGCAAATCGGGATTTCCGAATGTCCGAAAGGAAAAACTGAACTCTTACAGATCACACGGGTCTTTGTGTTAAATTTTTCAGTAAATAGCGGCCAAGTGCGAGGTGAAATCGGTTTCCCTCGACAGAATCGGTCCAGTATATTCAGGGAAAATTGGCTGCGACAGACGTACAGACGGACGGACAAACAGCCGAGTGATCCTATAAAGGTTATGTTTTTCACGGATATTTGGAAACCTAAAAAAAATTGAATATTTACAGGAAAACCTGAGGCTTAAAGTCACTCAAAGGGCAATGGAGAGCGCGGGTCTGTGGAGCGCGGGCCTGTAGTGCGCGGGACGGTGAGCTGTGGGTGGCTCGCCGTCCGTCCGTCTTATGACGACAGGCCGTGTCGACGGCGCGTTAGTGTTGCACGCGCGCCTCAAAGACAGTCAGCATTGGGAGGGGCCCGCCGCTTGCTGGAGTCGCGGGATTATTCGAAAGAGATACCGTGGCTCCGGAACACAAAGGGCACTGAAGGAACATGGATGGGTTTTAGTCAGTAAGAGTCTGACACTCCCTCCCGCTCCGCCCAGAGCGGGGGAAGTCATTTGATGATTTCCCATAACTAAAAAAAAAGGGGCAATGGAGAGGGCAATGCTTGAAGTTTCCTAGTGTAATCGAATCTGGAATGATGATATCCGCAAGAGACTTAAGGTTAGTCCAAAGACCAAACTAAAGTGGCAGTGGGCAGGGCATTGCTCGCAGAAAAGATGGGCGATGACACCGACAATTTCAGTAGTGGCGACCGCGTACTGGAAGGCCTCCCACAAGGAGGACCGATGACCTGGCGAGGCTCGCGGGTAGTCGATGAAGACGACACGCACGGGATCGTTTGTCCAGAAGTGGAAGTTTTTTGGCTGATAAGTTGAATATAATATAATATCCTTGGACATTTCACACAACGCCATATAGTCCCAAGCTAAGCAGCCTAATGCTTGTGTTATGGTAACGAGATGGCTGATAAACTACTTATATTTTTTTTTTTGTAAATCCATACATATTATAGATAGAAAAACACCCAGACTCGGAACAAATACTTGTAGGTCGTACAAATATTTGTTCCGTGCGGGAATCTAACCCGCGACATGCTGCGCAGCAGTCAAAATAGAATACTAGATGAAAAAACCGGCCAAGTGCGAGTCGGACTCGCGCACCGAGGGTTCCGTACAAACCTGTAGGTATTACATGATAAGCAAAAGTTGCGATTTACGATTTATGACGTATTAAAAAAAAACTACTTAATAGATCTCGTTCAAACCAATTTTCGCTGGTAGTTTACTTGGTAATATACATCATATATTTTTTTAAGTTTTATCATTCTCTTATATCTTCTTATTTTAGAAGTTACGAGGGGGACACACATTTTACCACTTTGGAAGTATCTCTCGCGCAAACTTACCACCCAGTTAACGGGTTGTGGAGGCCTGGTACTTGGTAGGCAGCCGCTTTGTGTTCTCTCTTGGTGTTCAGCTAAATCCGGTTTGACTGGAAGCCGACCCCAATACAGTTGGAAAAAGGCTAGGCAGATGATGATGAAAATAAAACCTACAAAAAGTCTTTGGCTTAAAATCACAAATAGTTTTCGGATATATTACGAACCTTTTTGCACGCGAGTCCGTCTTGCACTTTGTCGGTTTTGCTTATAATCAAGTAAGTACCTATAACAGTAACCGCACAGTGAAACAGGCCGAAATCTATACATATAATAAAATCGTAGAGTTGCCGTGTCTGTACATTGAATATTTTCGCATAAAAAGTACATAGAAATGTCAGAAAAATGACATAGAACACAAAAAAGCAGTTTTTGAAATTCTTTTCTGTTTGTCTGTTTGTCTGTGCGTCTGTTTGTCTGTGCGTTTGGAGGAGCATCACGCATAAACCACTGATTGGATTCAAAATTTAGGTACTTCAAAATATTAAGTGATAATCTGGGTAACATTTAGTGATTATTTCATCAAAATCGACCCACAAAATCAAAAGATATCGAATTTTAAAGTTTACGAAGAAACTTCATCGAGCATTAAAATAGGTTGTTTTCATTGAGACTTCAAATACTTGCAAAGCCATCTATTGAGAAAATTTGTAATAAGAAATGTGTGAAAAGACCCCGAAACAATGTATTTCTGAGTTATTTTTATTTAAACTTAAAATGTAGCAAAAAAAAGTGAATTTTTTATTATATTATTATCGTTATTTATCGTAACGTGTAAGCTTCTAAGTTCGAACCTAAGAGTATAAAGACAGTTCAGTTACGTTGTAGATCGATAGATGGCGTTGTACTTATGACGCGATTTTGTGAATCGCGGTGTTAAGATTCTCCGCTAAGCTTCTAAGTTCGAACAACAAGTTTAAAGTCAGTTCAGATACGTTGTAGATATATGGTATAACTATGGAAGTATGGGTTTAAACTACATTCTTTTTCGAATTATTGGGAGGAGAGTAGACTTGGGTCTTACTTGGAAAATCGAGTACCAGGGCTTCCTTCCAGTTTCAAGTATTTTGTATATGGATAGGAAATTGACCCGTAAGTTTCTAGGAATAAGGAGCACAATCGCGTTTTCAAATAAATACCTTCTTACGACGATTCAAGTTTCTACTTTCTACTTCTATTTCATCAAAAAGCGCTGTTGGAAGAAAAAAATAATTGCATGGGAAATTGAACCCTGACCTATTATAAATAAGGAGCACAATCGCGTTTACAAATAAATACTTGCAAAGACAAACCATTAAAGTAAAAATACTTGCATACGAAATTGTTCCGTAGACTGTTACAAATAAGGATCACAATCGCGTATACAAATAAATACTTGCATGGAAACCATTAAAGTAAAAACCTACGAAATTGTTCAATAGGCTGGCTGTTATAAGGAGCATGATCGCATTTCCGAAAACTAACGCAGATTGAAGATTGTATTGAAAAACTACGTAGAATTTATGAATTTTGTAAGTCGGACCAGGTGGCAGGTAAGTAGCACGGTATTAAATTAATAATGAACGAAACCATTCCTTCCTACTTAAAAATAGGCTTACTTAGGACTGTCAGCTGGGAAATAATAATATTATTATTATGATTATTCAGTGGTCTACAATCAGCAATATTGTCAGTAGGTAGAAATCGGAGAAAATGTGTTTCTTTTTGGACTGTGCTGGACGAAATTAAGAATCCACTTGATTCACCACCATTCGTTCGATAGTCGGTTTTGTTGATTTTGATTCAAGATTAGTTTGTACCAGGAGATTAGGTACCTGGGCATTTCAACCGATAGAGATGATACAGTGCCCTGCATTAGGTACCCTCTTCATAATTATATTCTTAATTCGAGAGAGAGATCAGGATACGTAACTGAACGTAAATTTTGTATATAATGCAATCTATACTAATATTATAAAGCAGAAGAGTTTGTTTGTTTGTTTGGTTATACGCGCTGTACATCCACCTTAGCAGACTTTCCGTGAGGCCAGTCCCTACGACCCTAAGCCCTATAAGCCCTGCAGCCCTAACCTATCATATGCCTAGTACGTGATAAATACATATATAAATACGTTCAGGAAGCCTGCACCATGCGACCTGAGGTTACAGACGGATAGTAGACAGGAATTCCAGGTTCGGGAAGGGTACACTCACTGCCAGTCCCGCAGACTCACGAGACTGATCAAAGATGGCTAAAGGTGTCTTGGCCACTAATCTCAGGAACTACTGGTCCGATTTGAAAAATTCTTTCAGTGTTAGATAGCCTATTTATTGAGGAAGGTTAAATAATATATCATCACGCTAAGACAAACAGGAGCGGAGCAGTAATGGAAAATGTGACGCAGACGAAGTTGCGCGGGTCAGCTAGTACCAAATAAAAAAAGGTCTCAACAGTAGGTACCTACAGTTCCTACCTAAAATATAGGTATAAATAAGTAATCCTCGATTCTTCGATCAATACCATGTTGTTGATGCAGCTTATCCGGCAGTAATCCCTTGCGTCTGTAGATCCCCTCGGGAAAAGAGAGTGCCTTATTAGCTGCGATAGACGATCATTGCTCACAACACAGCATTATGCTATGCACAGACAATGAAACTGATATTATTGCAGACAAATTTATTTCTGGCAACATTGGAAAGAAAAGTAGCTATTTTCAAAAATATATGTTGTTATCATTCCTAATTTAACTTTAGTTTTTACTGACATTTAGTCTTCTGTTTCTGATCTCCTAGTAGGGTGGAAATGTTCTATGTTATGATCAAATGATGATCTGAGGGTTATTCTACTAATTTTTGAACAACATTCTCATTCGATTTTGTAAACAATGACAACTGGTTTAAAAGAGTGTCCATGGAGTTTCTTGCACGTTCTTCTCCACAGGACGTACTCTTTGGAACATGCATCTGCCGCGCTGGAGATAGGGTCGGTGGGCGTGTTATGTTGCAGAACAACCTGCTGCTCTTGTCGCTAGCGCGGCAGGATTAGCTTCATCTATTTGACAGACAGACCTTGACTATTTAAAAGTGCCTGTAACTGGTCTATTTGAAATAAAGGAGTTTGTATTGAGAGAGAGGTAGAACTGTCACTCTGGTCACTGGTGAGAGAACCTCTTTTTTATCGTTTATCTTCTGAGGTCCATATATTAAACTAACACCCGCGGCTCGCCCACTTGACAAATTATATACTCAAAGCTTCCTCGAGAACCAGTCTATCCATTGGTGTAAACAGCATGAAAACGGTACAGTAGTTTTTGAGTTTATCGCGAACAGACAGACAGACGTGGCGGAGGACTTTGATTTATAATATGTAGTCACAGAACTCCTGCTTAAGCAACTACTATTTGCTAAAGCAGTTGTTACCGTTTTATGCCCTAACCTACTTGGATTGCGCATTTATTTCCATTTAACTGCAAAATAAACTTAAATAACGCCAACTATCCTGACAAATAGTTCTCGGAACAATAACCATTCCTCGTATTCAGGCACATAATAGCTATCAAGTGCACTCGCAAAGAATATAAGGTAATGTGTCGCAGCTAATGTGAGCTCAGTGGGGAGCCGGCGTGATTCATGATCCACACTGCCAAGTGTCGTGCTAATGCTGATATGGCCGGAACTGTTTATAATCTACAGCTAAGTGTGGTACTGACTACAGTATCAAGCGTCACGGTACTGTTGATTTGTCCACGAGTGTCCATTGTTGTGTCTTACAGTTGTGCGATTCTGTAAACATGTCGAAGTGGAAACTGGGTGAAGTGATCACGAAGTGAGCTGTCAAACCATACAAACATGATGGAATGACAGCTCACTTGTCGTTCACTCCACTTAAGTGAACTCGGTGAGATATCAACAGAATAGACCGGCTGAAGGAGACTTTTATGACAGAATTTGTGTACGCCTTGTACTTTTATGACAGAAGTTGTGTACGCCTTGTACTTTTATGACAGAAGTTGTGTACGCCTTGTACTTTACAAGGGTCAAATTCAAGTAGCAATATCATCTCTGCAACAATCAATGTCCAGGTCCGGTTCACTGGTTGATGTGGCGACACTTGGGGAAGGCCCATGTCCAGCAGTGAACGTTTTTCAGCAGCAGTGGCTGATATATAATGATGATGATGAATCAATGTCAAAACAGCTGTGTGTATTGCCATGTGACGTGGTAATACTGACATGTCCGGGACTGTTCATGATCTAATGCCGCATTGGTACTGTCAAGTGTTTTGTCAATGGTGATATGGCCAGGATTTTTTATTGATGTCTCTATACTATAGAAGACGTTTATTGTTTATTTGAAGATTAGTGCGGTTGACGAAACAAAACACACATTTAAAAAAAGTATGTTCAAAATCACATATTATGGCTTGGGGCTTCAAGGATAATACTAATTTAATTTTAGGTAGTCACTTATCGGAATGGTCGGTGGTAGATGCCTAGAAAGACACTGAGCTCATTAGTGATGTTAGATATTTTTCGAAAAGGTCAGATACTTACAAACTCTGTTATTAAGCATTACTCCCTGAAATCGACTTCCAAATAACCGCAATTAACAAACCTATTTACGAATTGCCTACATCTAAAATCATTGGATAAACATAAATCAGACCAGGCTATCATCACTAAAGCAGAGGTCTGCGGCTCCCAAATAATCGCTCAGACAGCATCCACAAGACAAATGACTGGCGGTGACCATCTATTAGCGCACGACATACCGACAGATCGACAAATACAGACGGGATTGATAAATTATACTTTATTTTGTTTTGTATTTTCGTGGTGAAATGTCTTCTAATTTTCTTCTTGATTGAATTGGGGTGGGTGAATTTATTTGAGATTATTCAGGGGGTGAGTGATTACGTCGATATTGACAATAGTTTTGTATTCAAAATAGAAACTCTAAAATTATTATAAATAAATAAATAAAAATTCTCTTTAATAAGGCACTAAGTCCCAATATTAAAATTACAATTAAATAAAAACACAAATAATACAATTACAAATTATAACTTATAACTAACAATTTCATTAAATCCGATGTAACCCAATTCAATATAATATAATTCCATTCAATTTAATTTATTCTAATTTAGTATTTTTCATTCAATCCAATATAATTAAGAGAAATCAATTAATCATACTAAAACAAATTCACACATTAAATTATTAACGTCGGTTGGCACTCCGGTGGACTTCGAGCCAGTACCTATGGATCGGACCGCACCAATCCTCACTGACGACCCTCAGTAGCTGATTGGCCGATTTTCCTAGCCTGCTCGAAAACGATGCTATTCGCGAGCGAATAACCGCATAAAAGTCTGGCATTCTCGCCTCAGCGAACATGCTCGACGCACTACAGTACCGCGGAAGTTTCCTTAGTATACGGTAAGCATCGTTGTACTGCACACGCATGGTACTTAGTGTTGACCTTTTAAATTTTGTCCACAACTGGCATGTGTAAAAACAGAGACAATAGGCTCGGAACAACGTGTTCTTAACACATGTGCTGCAGCGGGAAAATCTGCGTGCGAGCATATTGCACCGTATCGAGAGCGCCCTTCTCTCTCGTTCTATATCAGCATCATCTGAAAGGTCTTCAACGAGCATGTGGCCCAGATATTTAAACGCACGTACAACCCTCAGTGGTGAACCATATTAATTATAATTATGAAAATTGATTATGAACTTAAGTTTTTTTTAAACAGAACGCGGGTTTGATTCTTAAACGATTTAAGATTGCGGAATTTGTTCGAAAGAGTCACCGCGGCCCTGGAACGCAAAGGGCATTAGGAGGAACACGGATGGGTTTTAGTCAGTAAGAGTCTGACACTCCCTTCTGCTTCGCCCAAAGCGGAAGAAGTCATTTGATGATTTCCCATCCATAAAAAAGGATCGCGAATATGAATTACGTAACAAAGCGAAAGCAGTCTATAAATAATAATTTATATTAACACGTGTTTTATATAAATTGTTATTTATAGACTGTTTTCGCTTTGTAGTGAGTCGTCGCATTGTCTCTTTGCGAGCCTTTAAGTTTTGAGGCCTGCATCTAGCCTTTAAAATGATTATTACAAGTACATCATTAAAGTTTTCCTGCATCTCCACTTCTAAGATTGAAATTCATTACCAACCGACCTTACTTTTGGAAGAAAAATATTTCTCTTTTGAGCCAAACCGAAAGGAAAGCCCTATATTTAGTATTTGTAAATCTATTTTAACAGTACAATTGTATAATTTGTTAGTATATCTGCAATGTGTCCAGCAGTTAAAGGACACGAGCAATCAGTCAGTTACCAATTACCATGATTACAACCACTAAACAAAATGGTGGCTTGTTCGGTCAAATTGTCTGATAACATAGTTATACGCGCTTTTAACGCTAAATGATGTTTAATATTTTAAAAGCTTTTTCATTTGATGTGCGAACGAGCAAAATAAATGGATAGCACTACCAATAGACGTCACGAATACATTATTTTACTATTTTAAATCTGATATATTTATTGGTTTACGTCGTTCAAACTTTTATTTCACTTTCCATACCGGAAAATAAAGAAAGAAAGATTTTAACGGGACAGATATCTTTATGCCTTCCTTTTCCTAATTATTTCGTATCTCCTTCAGTTGACATTAAATTACATTCAACCCGGACGCAAGGATTATTGGACTTCCCTTTTTCTCCCACTGGCATTGTCAAATTGCGTGCACATAGGGTAGAATAATAAATATGTTGTAGCAATAACTGTTAACTTTTAGAATAGAATACTTATAATGTTTTTATGCTCTGGTTTTACCGCTTTTTTCCCCTATGGTATTTGGCGCACTTAGCATCCGTAAACAAAGAAAGTGCTTCGTAACCTCTGATCTCCCGGTAATGAACCGGGTTCAAAGTGCCGGTTGGAAGTGGTGTACCGGTTTCAAACCGGATGCCGCCGGCTAGAGGGCGCAATATCCGCTTCCTAAGAAGCATCGGGGAAGTTCTGTTTATAGTAAACTTCATGGAGCTATGTGCGCCTGGTAGCGCTGCCTGGTTACCGGTTAACCGTATAAATGGGGGGTGGGTTTATGAAGATGTTAAATGTCCCAGATTATTAAAATATGGCCTCAAAATAAAATTATATCTATCATCGCCCAGCAAAAATGCTAAAAACAAAACCAATACGAAAATGACAACACAGAAAGACTGATGGCATGATAAACGTTATATTATAATTTACTAGCTGACCCGTGCCCACTTCGTTGGGCGGTAAACATTTTAACTTGTGATGAAATTATGAGTGTGGTTCGGTTAGTACTGACTGCTATGATTTATTTCCTGATGGCCAAAAGGAGGGTTTTGTTTTTATTGCATAATAATATGAATGTAGCTAGGCTAGCGAGCCGCTGCGAGCGCTCAGCGTTAGACTCCCTGTCCCTTGTTGCAGAGACATGCTGCTTTAAATCACTGAGACGCTGTGCACGTTCAGCGCTAGATTCCCGAGCACGGACCTGCGATGTTCTCCAGCTTTGGTTAGCAAGCCGCTGTGGACGCTCGGAGCTAGATTTCCCAGCGCGTGCTTGCGAAATATTTTCTCTATTCCTCGAGAGGCTCTTCCGTACGGCGTACTCTTGTCTCATGTCTGGGATGTCTGACGGGAAAGTTGTGATATCCTTTTAGGCATGATAAACAATCGCTGAAACTGTCCGATATCCCAAAAACAGAAATATCACAGCTTCGAACTCGAAGAATGAGAACGAAGTAATATTGTAATTGTGTTTTGAGAAACCGAGCAACCAAAACAATTTTCAAGACCAACAACATTCAACCAACTACGTACAACTCACCTACCAAACGACAAAAGTTAAATAATAACTGGAGAGGGTCATTAATCCGCGGAAAATCTTAACACCACGATTCAGAAAAATGACGTTATTGCACAACGCCGTCTATGGGTAAATTGATAAAACGTCCGTACAAAGCATGTTCTAATGCGGTTCGTGAATGGACGGCGCGGGCGGCGTTTTGCGATTTAGTAATTTTATATTATCTTCGAAACTATTCAACCAATTGACATACTGTTTCGGGCAAATCGTATCTCTATGATGTTCTTGTGATCATAATAACATTTTTTTCGATAAGGTTTAATATTTTGTTGTTTAAAAAATCAAATATAAAAAATAGAAATATGGTGCCGCGGACTTTTTTGTAGAACTATTCTAGGCGGACCAGGTTGCCATACATTGTTTTCAATTATATACAACTGTTAAGGCAGCGCACGCAAATAACTCTGTTGTAAGAGCTATTTTTTTCCGCCTGGATAGACAAAAATTGAGATAGTTCGACTAATATGCATGATATCTTTATAATTTATAGCCTATAGCACTCACGAATAATGTAGCTTTCTACCAGTGAAACAATTTTTCAAATCGGACCAGTAGTTCCTGAGATTACCCCCTACATACAAACTTACAAACATACAAACTTACAAACTTACAAACTTACAAACAAATTTTACCTCTTTATAATATTAGTATAGATAAAAAAAACCGGCCAAGTGCGAGTCGGACTCGCGCACTGAGGGTTCCGTAAGCAGAAGTTGCGATTTACGATTTATGACGTATTAAAAAAAAACTACTCACTAGATCTCGTTCAAACCAATTTTCGCTGGTAGTTTACATGGTAATGTACATCATATATTTTTTTTAGTTTTATCATTCTCTTATTTTAGAAGTTAAGGGGGGGGGACACATTTTTCCACTTTGGAAGTGTCTGTCGCGCAAACTATTCAGTTTAGGAAAAAAAACCTCAATATCATTTTTAAAGACCTATCTATAGATACCCCACACGTATGGGTACGATGAAAAAAAATTTTTTGAGATTCAGTTCTAAGTATGGGGACCCCCAAAATTTATTGTTTTTTTTTCTATTTTTATGTGAAAATCTATAAGCAATTTACAAAATACATCTACGTACCAAATGTCAACAGCGTAGTTCTTATAGTTTCGGAGAAAAATGGCTGTGACATACGGACGGACAGACAGACAGACATGACGAATCTATAAGGGTTCCGTTTTTGCCATTTGGCTATGGAACCCTAAAAAGGACAAAATAAAGGAAATTCTAATTCAGAAAAACCTGCAGAGCACTAAAAGTTTAATTGGACGACTCGAATAGAAAAGGTGGCAGAATTAAATCGTGAACAATGCAAGGTGCACAACGATTAAAGAAACCGCATTGCTTCGTCTCTCATCGTCGCTACACAAAAAAGAACAGAATTCTAAAGACTATTAGGGAAACAGTTATCTTTAGAGAAGTAATTCTGACTTAATTTTAGCGGCATACAACGGAAGTGACAGGCCAATTAAGAGCTGTCAAATTATTTGGTAATGTGACGTTATTGTTCTATTTTTAATATCTTACTTTGTAATAAAAACATGAAAACAACTAAACCTTACTATATACAAAAACAAGATACGCTTAGGCGTCGAAGAATTCCTCTGCATCGCCGTCATCCGGAAACGTGCCCAGAAGACTGGCAGCATTGCCACGTTGAATGGCAATGCTAATTCTTTGAGCAAAGAACGAGCCAGCCCTCTGGTCTTTAGAGAGCTTTGGCACAACCGTGTTTAAAAATAATGATGTTGTTATATGAAGATTTTATTAGGCAGGTATGCTAAGAGTTTTCTTTCAAAAAAACACTCAGGTACCAGGATCGCATATCATACAAGAAGTAATTACCGCCAAATTCTCTAACCATAAATACAGCTGCCGAAAAAAAAGAAAGCAGAGGCTCCCGACAATATTATGACATTCTAATGCGATGCACATATTACATTTTGGTATCGAGTGTCACTGCAATTCACTTCTTGCAAATCGTCATCTTATTAATATTATAAAACTGGTGAGTTTATTTGTTCGGTTGAACGCGCTAATCTCAGGAATTACTTATTTTAGGCTAAAACAAAATACTCAGACAAAGCTGCCGGGTTAGCTAGTCTCTGGTAAAATGTCAAATTGATCATCATTTAATTCGCTAAGTATCCTCAAAAATTTTTGGTTTTATCACTTTTGCATTATCTACTTTTTGTCTGTGCGAGTACCAAGTAGGTTCATTCAGTTAAATGAGTCTTGTTTTGAACTTGTTATGTGATATGTCGAATGATTTCCACAGCCGAAATTAATTAGAAACTTATAATTACGAGATACTGCGTAACGAGAGATCGAATATTTTATTAGGTATGCTAAGAGTTTTATTTCAAATAACCAGCGGCCAAGTGCGAGTCGGACTCGCGCACCGAGGGTTCCGTACAAACTTGTAGGTAAATATAAGCAAAAGTTGCAGTTTACGATTAATGACGTATTAAAAAAAACTACTTACTAGATCTCGTTCTAACCAATTTTCGGGTGGAAGTTTACATGGTAATGTACATCATATATTTATTTTAGTTTTATCATTCTCTTATTTTAGAAGTTAAGGGGGGGGGGGGGGCACATTTTACCACTTTGGAAGTCTCTCGCGCAAATTGTTCAGTTTAGAAAAAAATGATGTAAGAAACCTCAATATAATTTTTTAAGACCTATCCATAGATACCCCAAACGTATGGGTTTGATGAAAAAAAAATTGAGTTTCAGTTCTAAATATGGGGCCCCCAAAATTTATTGTTTTGTTTTCTATTTTTGTGAGAAAATCATAATACGGTTCACAGAATACATATTATACGTACCAAGTTTCAACAGCATGGTTCTTATAGTTTCGGAAAAAAGTGGCTGTGACATACGGACGGACAGACAGACAGACATGACGAATCTATAAGGGTCCCGTTTTTGCCATTTGGCTACGGAACCCTAAAAACACTCGGGTACCAGGACCGCATATTACGCAAGTAGTAATAACCGCCAATTTTTGAAACAATAAATACAGCTTAAAAAAAAAGTTTTAAATTGCCAAGAAAATAATCTTTTGCATGTCTCAGACGTAGGTAATGAATCGCCGCCAAGCATCGGGCGTTGTTTCCCGACCCGATGGTCCCGTTACTGACGCTGCATACGACACCAATCTGCTTTATTGCGAGTAAAATTAAAGTGCCCGGCCATTTTAATGTGCTTTGTCGAATTAACGACTATTGCCTTTTAAACTACGTTTTGGAACGTGAGTTTGGATTTTGTGACAACAATTTTGGCAGCTTTTTGTAAATTCATTACCAGTTAACTAAAGTACTGTGGGGTTAACTGAAATTTATTTCATACCTAATTAATAGTTTCTGTCAGAATATTATTCGGATATCATAATTTATAATGAAGTCGGACGATTTGGACAGACGATACAAACTCGTTTATTAAAACTTTCTTAATTAACTTAGCTTGTAGACCACTTTATTTTCTGGATTAGTCCCGTTTTGCTAGTAAAAAGACTTAAGGGATTTATTAAAAAAAAAAAATAGAAATACAATAAAAGAGGTTCTTATTTTTGTAATACAATGGCAAAGTTACTTAACGACGCAATATTAGTTATATCTAAACTGATTAAGAATTATAAAAGCAAAATTGACGTTTTTATAATTTTAACTAGGTGATGCCCGCAGCTTCACCTGCTTAACAATTTACATAAACCTTCCTCGAGAACCTCTCTATACATAGGTGAAAACAGCATGAAAATCGGTGCAGTAGTTTTTGAGTTTATCGCGAACAGACAGACAAACGCGGCGGAGGACTTTGTTTTATAGGTAATATGTAAACATTGCCTTGTTGCTGATTACGCGTTATAATTATTTAGATGTCACTTGTATTACATAAGTGTATTATTTTGTAAATAATACTCTAAATGCCTCAGCGCATTTAAGAAACTGCAGTAATCAAAAACTACAACAACCATTATTCCATAATGACTTGCCCGAACGTCCTTAAAACATCGCAATAAAACTGAGCTAACGCGGCGTCTCTAATGAGAGTACCAGGACAACAGAGGAAGACGAGGGTCTTAACAATTGGAGCTCGGCCAGCGGTGACCGACCCCTACCGACGGTATTTGACATTGTTATTGCTGCGGCTACGCGTTGAATATTGAGACCATAGGTGTGCGATTGTAGGTGGATATTATACCTACTTATTGATGTCTTTTGTTTTGAGAGTGTATTGTGTATTTTGTTTTATAGTATCATAGTGTGCCAGCTGTTTTTTTTTGTGTCATGTATACTTTGCATTCTTCTCAGTGTATTAATTCTAGTTCCTAAAACGTAACAGACAGATGTGTTGCTGGGGAGTTGGTTTGCCACTTCTTCTCCACAGCTAAAACACTAGGAAGTGGTGACGGGCGGGCGTTTTGGGGGACTGTCTTTTGTAGAACTTGCCGTTCAAAAAGTGCTGGCTCTCAGCCTAATTTGAATAAATGACTTTTGAATTTTGAATGTTAGGAGACGAGACTGGTTTTACCTATGTATGTACTCATTTTAATGCACGCAGAGAATAGAGACCATGCTATTTCAGGATTAATTTTAATGAAGCAAACCGTATTTTTCTATTAAACCCATTATTTGTTCGAAATATTATCTAGGACGTCACGGCCTACTTGCGCAAATACAAAGTTAATGTCACTTCTTTTATTAAGCAGTCGTATAATTACAAATATTTTCAGCAACTAATTTGTAGTTAAAATATAGTCCTGGTTTGGGCAAATGGGCGTAATTGTCCATTGACAGTTTTCAAATCAAAGCTGAAATGAACCATCCTTTACACGAATGCACTAGGAAGGCAGAAATCAGAGAAGGATATCGCCGCGCAAATCGCGCCGGTCTTTCAAGAGTGTACCAACCAAGAAGAAGTTCTGAGTTCAAAATCATAAAAAATAACATGATCAAAGCTGCAATTATTATATAATATATTCTGATTTCTGCTTTCCTAGTGGTTCTGGTAACCACCCTTTACACGAAACCACTAGGAAAGCAAAAATTAAAGAAGGATATCGTCGCATAACAAAACCATCGTAAATGAAATACCTCATCATGACCATGACCGCTCTGTCAAGATTATGAGCCGACAGAAAAGTTATCATTCAAAAACATTACAAAAGCCAGTGGCTAGATCAAATCAAAGCTGCAACTAACCTCCCGCCGTAAACGAATGCACTAAAACAGCAGAAGTTAGAGAAGTATAGCGCCTCATTACTAACTGCGTCACACGTGGAGATGTACCTCATCAGTCGCTCTGTCCAGAGTGAACGACTGAATAATTTTCATTAAAAAACATGACACAAGCCAATGGCTAGATCAAATCAAACCTGCATCTAGAAACCCCGTACATGAATGCACTAGGAAAGCAGAAACAAGAGAAGGATTCTGAATAACTGAGACCCTCACACGCTGAAATAGAAGAGAATTCAATAGTAAATCGACTACGACGTTTCTAATTCAAAATCATAAAAAAACAGCGGCCAAGTGCGAGTCGGACTCGCGCACCGAGGGTTCTGTGCAAACCTGTAGGTAAATATAAGCAAAAGGTGCGGTTTACGATTTATGACGTATTAAAAAAAACTACTTACTACTAGATCTCGTTAAAACCAAATATCGGTGGAAGTTTACATGGTAATGTACATCATATATTTTTTTTAGTTTTATCATTCTCTTATTTTGGAATTTAGGGGGGACACGCATTTTACCACTTTGGAAGTGTCTCTCGCGCAAACTATTAAGTTTAGAAAAAAAAATTCTAGAAACCTATCTATCATTTTTGAAGACCTATCCATAGATACCCCACACGTATGGGTTTGATGAAAAAAAAAAATTGAGTTTCAGTTCTAAGTATGGGACCCCCCATGTGTTTTTTTTTTCTATTTTTGTGTGAAAATCTTAATGCGGTTACTAAGTTTCAACAGCATATAGTACTTATAGTTTCGGAAAAAAGTTGCTGTGATATACGGACGGACAGACAGACATGTCGAATCTATAAGGGTTCCGTTTTTTGCCATTTGGCTACGAAACCCTAAAACCATGAGACAAGCCAGTTGCCCAAGCTACCAAGTTATCTTTTACCCGATATGTTCCCCGCAATAATCTTTTACGCGAGACGATAAACAGATGTATCTTTTTACGAAACGAAACAAAAGAATACCGAGAAAATAAAGTATAATAAAGCATTAATATTGTGAAAGGGCACTGTGCAAATAAATAAGTCGAAATGGCTGCGAACTAGGAAGTTGTAATTATACTCACAGTTATTGCACTTTATAAGTTACAGGGAATTTTCTTTTACTCATTCAATGCAAGTTATTATTTACTGCAAGTGGGTTATTATTTCTTTTGATATATTGTGTTTCTTTCAATTATCGGCACGAGATAGAAGTATCTAAGTACAGAAGAGTAGTTACAATCTTCTAAAGCTGGTTTCAGACTACGCTATAATAATTATATAGCATAGAGTATATAGCTCATAGCACAACAATATCGCGCTCCATACATTGTCAATAATAATATTATTATATAGTACTAGCTGACCCGCGCAACTTCGTTTGCGTCACATTTTCCATTAATGCTCCGCTCCTATTTGTCTTAGCGTGTTGATATATACGTTCCTGAGATTACTACCCCCTACATACAAACTTACAAACAAATGTTACCTCTTTATAATCATAATCATTTTATTGCTTTGCAAACATGGGTATGGTACATACACAGTTGTTTTTATAATATTACTCTTTATAATATTAGTATAGATAGTATAGATAGTACAGTGTGAACGTGTCCATAACAATGTATGGTGCGCGATATTGCCTTGCTATGAGCTCTATACTATATGCTATTATATTATAGCGTAGTCTGAAAGCAGCTTATGGCATTCAATAGTGGACCGGACTATAAAAATCTAATTAGTCCGTCTGGTAGATGTCTAAAAATAACCGACACGTACTTATTTTTTATTTTTTCACGTGTTCAGCTGGATCCGGTTTGACTGGAAACCGACCCCAATGAACTTGGGAAAAGGCTAGGCAAATGATGAAGACGTAAACAAAAAAAATAGACAATGCAGACGTCATGTTGAGGCTTAAGAGTGTACTGAAATAATAAAAACTGGCCAAGTGCGAGTCGGACTCGCGCACGAAGGGTTCCGTACCATTATCTATAAAAACGGCAAAAAAATCAAGTTTATTGTATGGGAGCCTTAAATATTTATTTTATTCTGTTTTTTAGTATTTGTTGGTATAGCGGCAACAGAAATACATCATTCATCAAATTTCAACTGTCTAGCTATCGCGGTTGTTGAGATACAGCCTGGTGACAGACAGACAGACAGCGAAGTCTTAGTAATAGGGTCCCGTTTTTACCCTTTGAGTACGGAACCCTAAAAAGGAAAATTACGAGTCGGATATTTTTTTGGAAATCGGTGGCAGACTAAACAGATTTCTTCAGTCCGGTCTCCTATCGTAAGAATTTCGGTCTAAACAATTCAGATTATACTCCTATTCCCTGCATCGAAGTAATTAGAGAACCAAAGTTGCCGACATAGCTCACAGAATAAGCAAGCTGAAGTAGCAATGGGCCGGCCATATTAGCCGTAGAATCGATGACCGTTGGGGTAGACGAGTTCTTGAGTGGAGACCGCGAATCGGCAAAGGTAAGGTAGGATGCCCTCCCAGAACGGGAGAAGTCATTTGATGATTTCCCATCCCTAAAAAAAAAAAAAAAAAGGTAGGACGCCCTAAGTTTAAGCGGAGTAACGATCTTCGTAGTGTGGTTGGTAGCGGCTAGATGAGAGTTGCTGAAAATAGTTTGTACCAGGAGAGGCCTAGGTATGTCCAATTGTCCAGCAGTGGACTGCTAGAGGCTGGATAATGATGATACTTCCGTGATAATCGTCATCTCAGAAGTCACCCTTGCAAAATCCACTTCTCTCGCAAAACTCATTTTACAATCCAACCACAAGCGAAAAAATAAACATCAAGTCACAACATAAACATTAATTTAAACTAAAGATGCAATCAAAACGATACCCAGCCACGTTTAATTAAAAGAGATTTAATAATTAAACAAGTGCGGCTGCCACTAGCGCCTGAATCGCGTTATCTACCAGCTCAGACTTCATTTAGTAAAACTGAAACAGGCCCAGTATATTTACTTTTTTATTAATCCTTAAGACTGCCGACTGCTAAAGTTATTCGGGTCTCGGATTAAGAAATGGTTCCGTTAAGGAACGTTATTCCGAACAGAATTTACTTAAGTTTGGGATTCTATTTGTCTGAGAGAAAATTGCTCCGGAATAAATAGAAACCGTTTTTAGGGTTTCGAATGTCTGTATGGAAAACGAACCCTTAAGGGTAATTCGTATGTCTGTCACAACCTGTTTTTTATATCTCTGTTGTCACAAACAATTTGCTGTGGTTTTAGAAATATGACAATCCGTAACGACTGCCAAAGATATACAAATTACAGCCCGAATTAGAAGCTTAACGTGCTTTCTGAGGCACGTAAGAGTCTCAGTATGTTATGATGGTCACCCAATCACAAGCGTTGCTTAACTTTGAAGATCGAACCGTGCGGCTGTTATTGTTAAAAAATATGGTTTATTCGGAATCCTTTGCGCACGAGTTCACTCGCACTTGGCCGGTTTTAGACTGATAGACTAGCCCAAAGAAAGGTACCTCGAAAAATACACCTTCAAATGTGTATTTTTTCCAAAGTTTTATCTAGAGTTTCCTTTTCTTATTCAGTGAATTGAATTTGTATTAATGGAATATAATATAGGCTAGGTGTGGTATTGCCTTTCAAATCCGGCGTATTAGGGTACTAGGTTAACATGTATAGCTTAGAGCTTACGCATAAGGAGTTGTACCTACTCAAGTTTGTGAGAAAAGCGAGTTGCATGTCATTTGAGGTTTCTAGTGCATACAATGCACTGAAACATTCTGTCTTCAAGCTACGTGTTAAAATACTATAAGATTCAATGTGAGACGTGTTATGAGTACAGTAAGATTATTTAATTAATACTTTACGAACCTAAGGAGGCGGATTTATTACCTCAGACAATTTCTACCAGTCAAATTTTGGGTGACTTAACTAGACTCTAGTCTATGTCAGAGATGACAGAGACAAAGTCTACGATGGAGTGAGGTTACCCAGGAGTAGCCTGTTCAGTTTGAAGAGATAAGGGTTGTAAGCGTTCGGAAACACAGACGCAGGCAGAGAGTTCCACTCCTTTGCGGTGCGCATTATTCGAATCATTCGTTTGGAAACGCTTTTTGCGAATAGGCTAGTTTCACAAATTGCAAAACTATTTAGTGCTTCAGTTAGAGTATTGAAAAATAATGGACACGTATTTTTGTTTTTTTTAAATCAATGAATATTGACAAAGTTAAAACGCATCAAAACTCGGGATTGGGTTCTCGTGACGTCAGGACCCGCTAGAGATTATGCCAGGGCGACTTCGTAAATTTTGGTTCCCGTAACAAAAGAAAAAATACGGTTGGACTAATTAGATTTTTTTAGGACACAAGCCTATTGCTGGAATAGCAACAAGGTAGAGATGGTAAGTTACAGTGCGTTTGGATGTCCGATGGTAGAACCCGTGGGATGACGTCGTGGAGTTCTTGGGCACACTTACCGAAGTACTATCTGTAGAAGACCGACAAGCAGGCAACCTTGCTGCGAAGAGCTAAGCTGTGTAGCTTAGCATCCACTAGTTTTACGTCGCCAATGAGTCTCTTAGCTCTGCGTTCCACCGAGTCAAGCGCGGCAAGCTGATAATTAGCTGAGCCGTCCCAAAGGTTCACCATGCAGGTTCAGACTTGTGCTTTGTATAGGGCTAAAAGCTGTCCAGGCCTGAAGTATTGCTTTACTCTATTTAGGATGTCCAGCTTTTTGGCCGCAGTTTGGGCTTTGTTCTCAATTATTTTTTGGTTAAATACAAAGACACACATCGTCTGATTGCTGACCGCCTGGACTGTCCTATGCAGCATGAGAGAGTAGTAAGAGGACGACAATGGGCAATTAAATCTTGTTGTAAGTACCCATAGAATAAATTAATATAATATTTATAATTTGACTTAAATGTATATTGTTATTTTGTATTGTTACCTTGTTCATTTTTGTTTTTTAATCAAGTCAATCTATTGACATTTTGATTATTGACATGTATTTTAATGATGTATTATGTACTTATATGGATTATTCCGAAATAAAAGATTTAATAGGTAATAGTACCTACACACGTATGGATTATAAATAGGTACAGTGTAATAAGAGAATGCATACACAAATGAATAAAGTAGATACACACAAATATAAATCAACTATCCATTTTTTTTCGTTCTCTAAGGAATTTCGCGAAATCTTCTCTTAGTTCTCTTACCCCTACAGAGTGTACATTTCTATGGTAAAGAATCTTCATGCCAACAGCTTTCTACGACCAGTACTTTCGGCTGTGCGTTAATCGATCAGTCGGTCAGTTTCTGCTTTTATATTTAGATTGCTTGATTAGGTAGGTTTAGGTATATTCATTTAGAAATACAATAATAAAACCGTACTTACGTAAGCTTCATGTTAGTGATTTTTCGTTCTTTCAAATTAAGATTAAATTATACAAGTATTAACTTAAGTTGATGTTAATTTTCGATTTCAGATTTGAATATTTGGAGTATGGCTACAGTGTAATTTACCAACTGCTCAGCTTAAAAGTTTTAATATTCAGAAATCAGGGTTTGCCTACTGCCTAATATTTTTCGCAGACTGATTGACACTGCGTGAACAGAGAGCTGGTACGTATTTTGACCAAAGAATTAGCATTTCCATTCAACATGTCAATGCTGCCAGTCGTCTGGACACGTTTCTTAATGACAGAAACGTGGAAAAGTACTTTCACGCCTAAATAAATATATGTATGTACGTAGTGAGGTTTTGTTTAAATAGTTGGATAGGAAATGTGCAGGAACTATAGGTGCGTCTCAGCCTAGAAGTGTCATTATCAAGTATATTTTACCTATAGGTTTCGATATTGCAACACTATATGGCATTAGGGATGGCGATTCCTTCCGAAGAAGATCGATTTTTAAATCGATTTGAACCGATTTGTTTTTTTTTTCATGTTTGCAATTATAAAGTGAATATAAAAACCATTTTATGAAAAAAGCTGCCATAATAAGTGATCTCTTATCAGTAAAGTCAGTTGTTTTTAGTTTAGAAAACCGAATGGCGATTTTAAAAGGTTAAATATCGATTCACTGGATCAATTCAGAACTGCATATCGATTTAAAAACCGATCTCATGGCCTGAAAAATTGATTCTTCGATTAATCGACGCCGTGTACGTTCCTTACCTTTAATATTTAAATTACTTAAAAATACGTTTTACTTTATTTTAATATTTCTTAAAAATAAAAAAAGCAAGCGCAAGCGTGCTCCGCCTTGGACCGCATCATCGCTTAACATTAGGTGAGGTAGCGGTCAAACGTATGCCTACCAATAGCAAAAAAAAAACGATTTTTTTGGTCATAATTTACTAGTTGCCTTAAGACGTCGCACGAGTTTGATAAATGTGAAAACCTTCAAAAATATACGCTTTATAATCAAAGAACTGAACCGTACATTGTGGAAATAGCTTATAAATTTCCAACAACAATTTTATGCTCGATTTGGCTTCACCACACAATGAATAGGTACCTACGTGAATTTTAATGCCGCGAAAAAGGGAGAACTTTGCCTTGCGTATGTGTTTTATACGATTTTTTTTTGTTGAAAACCGTCGAGTTTATGCTCTGTGGTTCATGCGCAATGCGGGGTGGCACACGCATTATTTCATGGGTTTTATTTAGTACTGTGTTAAGGGTGTGCGTAAAAGTGCTGATTTATCACTTACAGCTGTGCGGGGCTTGCTGGATGAGGTTAAAGCACAGAGTGTGTGTTTTTTGTGTTGTATTTTTGTGTAATAACTTGATTTAAAGACCTAACCATGAAGCTTTGAACGCGTCTTCTCCTTAGAAAACAAAATGGCGTCATCTTTCGGATTGACTGAAAAATCTGTAGTTTATAAATGGTTCAATTGAAATAAATTTTGTGTTTGTGTTTTACCTGAAAACCCAAGTGCAATTAATGTCCTTTAGGCCGAATCTTTTTTTTAAGGATGTGAAATCATAAAATGACTTCTTCCGCTTTGGGAGAAGCAGAAGGGAGTGTCAGACTCTTACTGACTAAAACCCTCTGACTCTGTCAAAATGACTCTTTCGAACCAATTCCGCAACCTTTAGGCCGAACCTAAGAAAGGTTTCAGTGCAAGCTACAAGCAACAATGTCAAAATACTGAATTTTTAAGGACATATTAAAAATTCAGCATTTTGGCATCGTTACGTGTCAAAGCCAAAAAAATTACACGAGCTTGACAAACTTGCAATTTAAAATAAGCCATTCATACCGGCCCCCATTTGCAAAAGTTTTAAAAATACTTAAAACGTATTACCAGCTTGATTTTTGTTGTCACGGCGATAAGCTACATACAAAACTGAATACAGCCTACTGACTACAACCTACAGTTACACTGACGTGCGCAGGGCATGTTTCTATAAAATACATTCGAACGAATTACCCGCGCCATATATTGCAAACGGAATTAATGGTGGCCCTAAAATTGGCGACTTTTTAGCGCGACATTACTGTTATGTATGTTCGAACGCAGCAGTGACAAGCGACACTATGTCTGTTTACATTAACGCTAAAGGCAGTGGCGTAGCTAAACTCAATGGGGCCCAGTATCAAACATTATTTTGGGGGGGTATTGTTTTTAAACATAGATAAGATAAGATTTATTATTTTTCCTATTTTTTACATAAGTTCTACTAGCTCAGAACTGTCTTGGCAGGCCACGAAGGGGGCCCTCGTAGCCCAGGGGTCCCGTATCTTTGATTCGGCTGATACGGCCGTTGCTACGTCTCTGGCCTATGGAAAGCCTCACATTGCTCTGCTAGGGTTGCGAAATTCATTCAGTCCTTGGAACACAAAGGGCAATATGAGGAACATATGAGTTTTTATCAGTAAGAGTCTGAGACTTCCCTTCTGCTCCGCCCAGAGCGATAGGAGTCATTCGATGATTCCCCATCCTTAAAAAAATAAAAACGCCAGGCTAGTTTTTTTTCTTTCTATCAATTGAATATCAGTTATTTGATTTATAAAAACTGATTTTCCGATAATAGGTATTTACTTAATACCTTAATAAAAACCTAACAGATAAGGAGTGGAATTCCCTGCCTGAGTCTGTGTTCCCTGATAGCTACAACCTGGGAGTCTTTAAGTCAAGAGTGAATAGGTAACTTCTAGGCAAGCGTGCTCCACCTTAGACCGCATCATTGCTTAACATCAGGTGAGATAGTGTCAAACGTATACCTATCAATAGTAAAAAACAATTTTCAGTGAGATTCTCTCAGGAACTCTGCGCCAGCGTCAAGGCGGAAAAATCGATAAAATTTTTCGCACTGATAAAAGGCAACCTATACGAATTGTCTAAGTAATAGATGCTCTATTAAAATCATCACCAGATTTTTTGAACGATAAAGTTGGGGTCGCTGTTCTTCTGCGCCTTTTCGAGTCAACGATAAATTTATAACATTTTTTGGACCCAGTGGCTACTTTAATAGCATCGTCGGTGGTTTCATTAAATCCCTCAAAGTACAGGTCTATGGGTACTTGGGGCACCAATTTGTGGCTCATGTTCTGAACAGGAGCACCGCACTCAAATTGAGTATCCACCGGGTCTATGAAACCCCAATTCGCCAGGTTATGTTTCCAGAGGCCTACCTGGGTACGCAACCCGTTCAAAGCTTTTCATATAATAAATAAATAATAATAAATAAATATCCTTGGACATTTCACACAAAGCCATATAGTCCCAAGCTAAGCAATCTAATGCTTATGTTATGGTAACGAAATGGCTGATAAACTACTTATATACATTTTTTTTTGTAAATACGTACATATTATAGATAGAAAAACACCCAGACTCGGAACAAATACATGTAGGTCGCACAAATATTTGTTCCGTGCGGGAATCGAACCCGCGACTTGCTGTCACACATATAGGCCACTGCATCACGTCAGATGGCAGATGTTCTTCCCGCAGTGCACAGCTGTTACTATTAAGGTCTATTTAATTTAACAGTGTTAGCTATACAAAACTGTTGGCCAAATGGTCTCCCTTGAAATTTTTCAGCTATTATTTTCCTGTACCAATGTATATCTAGTCTTTATGCAATGTAACTGTCTTCATTTTCACGCTTCGTATTTAGTGTCTGTGTGTGTGTGTCTGAAGCTTCCAGATCGCTGTAGAGGTGAATTTCTGTCGACACGACACTATTGTCTTAGTCTGCAGGTAAATAGGCGACAATGGGCTAATTTGCGTCGCTTACTTACCGCAGCGCATCCACGTAGCGCTCAAATGGTTTACCGAGACAGAACGAACATGTCTGTATATTGTGAAGTTCCTGTGTTGAACTTCTGAACATGGATTTTGATTAATTGTTACGTCGGGATTTTTGTTGGGGTTAGTTCTTCTGACGAAAAAGTGTCTTCTACGCATTTTTAAAGAAAGGAACGAAGAGCGAAATATTTCCTGATTGGATAAAAAACTGGCCAAGTCCGAGTCGGACTCGCGTGCAAGGGGTTCCAAACCAATTTCATTATATTAAGATGTTTTTTTAACACTTCAGACTTCTTATAGTTTTCTTGCAATCTTTAGGTATAGAAATAGTTCTTTACCTAAAGATTGCAATACGAAGAACAAAACGAAGATAAGAACTAATCTTAGGCTCATAAGATAAGGGCAGAATAGTAATTTTTGGTCTAATTTGTTGAATAACTACAAAACTATGTATTTGAAAATTATGAAAAAATATAATTAAAACCCTCACAGTTAAGCCCTTTCATTTGATATGTCACACAATACAGTTTGCACCATATGTGCACCAAATTTCAACAGAATCGGTCCAGTAGAGCCGGAGAAAACTGGATGTGACCGACGGACAGACAGACAGACAGACGGAAAGACAGACAGACACCCGAGTGATCCTATAAGGGTTCCGTTTTTACGGATGTTCGGAACCCTAAAAATAATAATTCAGTTTATTAATAAACATAATAGTCGTGAAAAACGGAATAAGCATCCCAGAACCAATACCAGTAAGACATAGGTCTACAAGAGATAACAAAAATTAAATTAACGCGTTTGAAATGTGAGCACTCAGAAAAATGCGTGTCGTCACGCGCGGTTTAAAGAAAAGGTCAGTCAGTAAACGAAAGGGCAATGGGACGAATATGTGGATAGAATGTACTAGGACAGCATAATGAGAAAGGAGATTACAATTCAAAGGGTAAACAGAACTGACGGTTCGCATCAGTATTCAGGACAAAATAAACCCAAAGGGGCAAGAGAAACCAGCTGAATTCTACGGAAAAAGGAACTGGAAAGTGGACTTTTATCATTTTGAAACTTGGGGCATACCCATTTGTAACATACATTTTTCTCGTGCATTTCGTCGAGGTAAAAGTCGCATAACATATACTGCCACCGTAACAAAAAAGGACGTAACTACACAAAACAAACTAATCGATTTCCGACCTTAAGTTATTTTATTAATTTCGGAAATCGGTTACTACGTTTTGTGTGAATACGTCCTTTTTTCTTGTGTCGGAAGTTTATTATGTAGCTACTTGTTCATAAAACTTGTTTTTTCTGGACAGGACTTTTACATGATGACTAGGTTTTTCCCGCGACTTCGTATGCTCGTTTTCCGTTCCCGTAAGCCGTAGGTAAACATGCCAAATTCAGCTTTCTACGACCAGTAGTTTCGGCTGTGCGTTGTCTGTTAGTCACTCAGCAACGGAAGAGGATGTCTGGATGACTGGAAGAGAATGCCCATGGCATTAAGTCCGCCTCTGTACTTTTTTGTGCTGAAAGTATTAAATCTATACTAATATTATAAAGATAATATTAGTATAGGTAGTAGGGGGTAATCTCAAGAACTACTGGTCCGATTTGAACAAATTCTTTGAGTGTTAGATAGCCCATTTATCGAGGAAGGTTAGGCTATATATCATCACGCAAAGACAAATAGGAGCGGAGCATTAATGGAAAATGTGACGCAAACGAAGTTGCGCGGGTCAGCTAGTAAATAAATAAATTGGCCCGTTTGACAAATTATATAGATACTAAAACCTTCCTCGAGAACCACTCTATCCATTGCTGAAAACAGCATGAAAATCGGTGCAGTAGTTTTTGAGTTTATCGCGAACAGACAGACAGACAGACGCGGCGGAGGACTTATTTATAATATGTAGTGTTATAATATAAGATGATCATGAATAATTTTGAGAAAAGGAGGAGTTCGTGGCTAAATAATAACAGCCGCACAGGTCGATCAGGTTAAGCAACGCTTGCTGAGGTTGGTCTGTAGATGGGTGACCATCTTAACATGACGAGTTTCCTCCATGACTCGGAAAGCACGTTAAGCGGTTGGTCCCGGTTGTCATTTGGAAATCTTTGGCAGTCGTTAAGGATAGTCAGAAGCCAGAAAAATCTGACACCAGTCTTGCCAAGGAGTACCGTGTTACCCAGTTAATGGGTGTGGAGGTCTGGTAGGCAGCCGCTCTACGTAAAATACTGGTATTGAGCTGAATCCGGTTTGACTGGAAGCCGACCCCAATATAGTTGAGAAACGGCTAGGCAGATGATGAATAATTTTGAGTAAAGAAAAATAAACTTTGTTTGCGATAAGTTGAAGCGGGTTGAATCCAAAATCAGTCATTATACCTACCTAGATGTCACGCAACGGTTTATAAAAAGGAAAATTATGTAACCAAGAATCTCGGCTATTAATAGAAATGCTGCTTAAACCTAAGTCGCAAAATATCATGATCGTAAATACTGGTTTAGGCTATAGTCACGCTAAGGTTACGCATGTTCCTACTATAAATATTGTTTTTATTTACTGAATCAACTTTCAGCTATTTTGAGCTTGCTAATTAGGTATTTTCATGTGAGAAACGAATGGGTACTAAAATTCCGTATTCTATAAACCTCTGACAAAAAGGTAAAGAACGTTTATGTTGAATTCCTCATTCATGATGTGGATCTCTGAAAAATATAAAAAAAGCTGTATGTTATCCCGGTCAGAAGCAACCGGGATTCAAAGAATTAAGTATGAACAACATTCATAAACCTCATTCAACAAGAAATATGAACACGTAATAGTCCTACATATTCATGGACCCGTTTATTTCGTGTGTATATTGAAAAACTCCTTTTAACGTATAAACATGTGCCGGTCGTTCACAGGTTTTATCTTTTTACACTATTGTCCCGAGCGAAAAACACCAGGCCCGCATAAATATAGGCACTTTTATACGGTTTATGCCGCCTCTCGTTTACATGAAAAATAACTTTGAAAGTATGTGCAACAAGAACAGAGAGTGTTAAATGTGCTCGTTGTGAGATTTATACGGACGACAGATTTTATTTTTGACGAATTTTCCGACGAGCTCAATCGAAAGTTTCAACGAGACTGCTAAAAAAACAATTGAAGTTTCAAATTCGAACTCTTTTTGTATCGCTTTTGTTTTTCATTCATGTATTGTTTGACGTTAAATAAAATTTAACAATAAGAAAGATAAAGACTCAGCTAATCTTATTTTTAGAGATTTTTAAAGGTAATTTAATTCAGTGAATGAGCAATACACTTTTACCAGAAACTGATTTAGAAACGCTACGATTAATGCCCGCTAGCATACGAAAATCCAACCATTCAATTTGAATATAAAATCGTCTCATTTCTAAAATACTGTTCAATTCAATAACAAAGAAGATCCTAATGAAACTATTAGCCGAAAAACCTGAAAAATGTTGATTACAGTAAGCTTAGAGAGCTGTAGGGAAGAATAACAAAAGACTCGAATGCGGGCCAAAAGACAATAAGCGGTAGACAATACGAGCCTCGATATTATCGGATTTTCTCTTCGCACTTATATTTTCCTGGTAGGTATCGCGATAGAGATGGCTGAAACTTTTCGTATTCATGTCGACAGTCGACTGTTACGAGAAGCGAATACTGAGATAATTCACATAATTAATCCTACAGAGTGATACTTTATTCATGCCTCCAATTAAAGTTCTCCTTGTACCTATTCGCGGAGATATCTTTGAATTGACGGTCTGTACCTACTGCTGTTACATAAACCATCACATACTTTGTTAGTTATAACTAGGTAAATAAGTCAAAACTTGTTCTTGTTTGGCATTTGCCTATCAATAACAGAACCTTACGAAGCAATGACGAAAAAAAAACAAACTATCATTCTCATTGGTGAAATATTTTCTCTGTCGAACATTTTTCAAACTTGTTTCATATAATTTATTGTTTCGGAGACAATTTTCCTCTGATATCTGTATAACCTATCGGTTATTGTAAACATAACTCATTGGCGAATGTGGTCGCTACTCTATATAGTGGTGTCACGCGATACCGAATAGCTATTTCGCCCATCTCTATTCGTCCATAGAGATATTCTCTACAGTAACGCCTGGGAAAACTGTATAAATATAAAAACCGTTTATGGTGTTATCCAAACTGTTGCCTCCAAAATAACTGTAGCGATAAAACTTGATCGTTATTGGATCGTTTTATTACTTTAGGGAAATTTTTAGCGTCTCTGTTTTATGAGGTTGGTAGCAAGATGACACGCTCAAAACTTGTCATGCTTTATACGGTAACACCTTTATCTATGGCAATCGTAAGTAATATAATATAATAATAATCCTTGGACATTTCACACAACGCCATATAGTCCCAAGCTAAGCAACTTAATGCTTGTGTTATGGTAACGAGATGGCTGATAAACTACTTATACACATTTTTTTTTTGTAAATACATACATATTATAGATAGAAAAACACCCAGACTCGGAACAAATACTTGTAGGTCGTACAAATATTTGTTCCGTGCGGGAATCGAACCCGCGACATGCTGCGCAGCAGCCAACCGTGTCGTCAAAAGTAAGTTTTGTGCTATACTTTTCAGTGTCATAGGAAACTCCTTTCAACTAGATTGATTTTAACTATGTTGTAGGTAGGGACCTAAAATTCTTTCAGGTTTATGGAACTGCCAGGGTCTGCAGAATTTGTGGCCCTGGAAGTCAAAGGGCCATAATATTTGTTAGTAAGACGGTCACTCCATTCTGCTCCGCCCAGAGCGGGAGGAGTCATTTGATGATTTCCCATCCATTAAAAAAGTAAGTTCCCAAAATTAAAGAATCCGTTTAATAAATCGCCGATTCACCATTCGTTTAGTATACTTAGTGAATACAAAATACTGCCTCAGAAACGATTGGTTAGGAACAAACATGAGTTTTCTTGTTTTATTCCTCTCGTTCTGGTAAGTATTTAGTGTGTGGGAGCTCGAGACTAGGTAATAACTGCCGCTCGGGGGTCAATCTTCCAGGTTAAGCAACGCTTGCCAAGGTTGGTCTGTGGATGGGTGACCATGTTAACATACCGAGTTTCCTCCGTGCCTCGGAAAGCACGTTAAACCGTTGGTAATTTTTTCATCTTTGGTAGTCGTTACGGATAGTTAGAAGCCAGTTAATCTGATTCAAGTCTTGCCATGAAGTACCGTGTTACCCAGTTAATGGGTTGTGGAGGTCTGGTAGGCAGCCGCTCCGCGTAAAATACTGGTACTCGGAAGCCGACCCCAATGTAGTTGGGCAAAAGCATAGGTAGATGATGTTCTTGTAAGTATTTCTTCTAATCGTATTTAATTTCCGCCAATGGCATTAAGTCCGTCTTAGTACAGGGTCTTTACTTGTGCATAAAGTTTTAATAAATAAATTTCAGCTAGTATTATTGCACTATTGGAATTAAAGTTTAACTTCAATAGTATATCTACATTATTTCTTCATGTAATTCCGAAGAATCAACACCCTAAAAACCACAACTTATTGTTGTTTCCAATTTATTGTAAGTAATCATCTTTCCAATCTATACAATGAACGAAGGGTTCAGCCATCCAGAACAGAGTGAAATTACTCAAGACCAGACTTGCTACATTATTGATTCAGCAAAGTACGGATTGACTAACAATGAGTTTCATACCGCTCTGAATACATATTCATCCATTGTTCGCCGAGTCCCAGATAACTTAGTACACAGTCGTAGACGAAGATCCATTTATTACATTTCAATTTTATACAAACACCTGGGACACGGGGCCTGGGGCCGTGTCAATTAAAAAATGCAGCGCGGCTTTCCTACAAGATAGCTTTGAGCCTGTCTACCTCAGAGCATCACGTAATTAAATGCAAGACTCTATCCATCACGAGGTACCAGGGCTGTATAACGGAACAGGAGCGTTCTATTAATGGAATTGGGGCATGCACGGCCACACAAGTATTTTCGCACAACAGTTCAACGTATACGCTCCTTACAAAGACCACATCCGCCACTTACAAAGGCCTCATTGTGTTTGCTTTGAAAATATTATTTCTCCGATCCCTTACATAGATTGTAGTTAACACGTAGGGAAGGAAAATAAGGTTTTCGGGTCTCAATGTGACATAATACCGTATTTTTGCCGACCCTACTACCGGTCTGTTTCAACTTATGCTTATAGGTAATGTGACCACAGACGGTATCGTATAATTTATTTGGGACCCGAGAAATCCATCTACTTTACCGGAAAAAGCCACAACAAAGAGCTTTTCACGATATTTCAGGATCATGTAAACCTTATCCTAGTCGCAAACTAGCGCAAGCAAAGTCGAAAGCTAAATAAACTACTTTTACAAGCGAGTATAAACTTCGTACCCCTATAAAAGAATAAACATTCAAAAGAATTTGTATCCGTCTCGTGGAGATTATTCTTTTGAAAAAAAAAAAGGCGTCGAGCGTTTTGTAAAAAAATATTTTCTTGTGAAAACGCGAAGCTACGGAACCATTTAACGCTTGGGTGCAATTTGCTTTGAGTGCGCGTTCCGTCGACGTGTTTTCATTTAATACAACATATTGGTGCATTGTCGGAGCCCTTTATATATGCGATATTAACACATAACGTAAACCTGTTCGCAAATACGTGTAGCCATCGATAAATCGTGTGTTGAATTCACTTTGTAAGCATTAAAAAAGCTTATAAAGGCGACTGTGCGGAAAATACGTTTAATATTTTACCTGGAAAACTACTTTGCCATATCGGATAATTCGGGAATGATTTTCGCTCGAGTTGACATCGAATCCTATTAAAAATGCATGATGTACGAGTGCCGGACACATTATCTTTGAGAATATGTACTTTTTTATGATGAATTCTTACTTTATCTTTTCAATATAAATTTTAGAGTGTAAACTTGTGCAGTTGCGGCGGACGAGGTAATTAAATTAACTTCTTTGAAAACTTTATGTGAGTATGTTATAGAGACGTCGACTGAAGAAATTATTACTAGAGAGTTATGAGTTGGGGAAGATGGTTAGAAGGAGACAGACGATGCCAGACGTCCTTCATTTGCAGGACCCGAGGGAGATGAAAGAGTCCATCAAGGTTTATTTATGTATGTTATAAAATTGAGGCCAGACTAACGTTTGTGTTGGGCAATTTGCTCTTCGGTCGCACTAACTTTACACCAAATGAATTTTAATTTTGCGCGGCGTTAATATCTAGTTAATACTTGTCTGATTTGTATCTCAGTATATTTAAACTAATACACTGTAGAGATCAAATTGTCTACTAAAACTGTCGTTCTATAACAATTTTTTTAATTTGAAATGGTTGAATATCATTCTTAGTTCTAAGTCAATGAGGCTTGTTATCTTGAAAAATGCAAATTTCTTTGAGAAAAGCCACGAAAAGCAGTGGAAAAAAGCGAGTCAAATATGCATTTTTCCAGATATCTGCTAGCCATTTTCTTCATAGATGTGTTACCAAAAGCGTTATCTCACTGTGAATGTATGGAGAAATCTTCAATTCGGGCTATATCCTTGGAACCTTATAATACACTAGCTGACCCGCGCAACTTCGTCTGCGTCACATTTTCCATTATTGCTCCGCTCCTATTTGTCTTAGCGTGATGATATATAGCCTATAGCATTCAATTTTTGCATTTCATCTAACACTGAAAGAGTTTTTAAAATCGGACCAGTAGTTCCTGAGATTACCCCCTACATACAAACTTACAAACAAATTTTACCTCTTTATAATATTAGTATAGATTTGTAGGTTTATCAAGTTTTATAATACCTGCAGACAAAAAAAAATATTAGAAAAAAAAACACGCCATACTGTCAAAAAAAAACAGATTGTTACTGATATTAATTTAAAAAAAACAAACTCGATAGACAAAGCCCCCAGAGCCCTAATTTAATTAAGAACATTGTTTGAAACAAGTAATCCCAAGTAATCAGACTTGAGGCAAGAGATGACGCGTCTCTGTATCTCCGTAATGAACAAAATGACTAGCGGCAATGAGATAACGAGCGTCGGTAAACTGTACCTGCAGGTTACAGGACATCGTCTTCATTAGGTACCAGGAGAACAGCTAATGATGTCGGTGACTCTTACGACTGACCGCTGTAGAGGAATAATGCATTTGGTATTTTTTTCACGTTACATTTTTGTTTTGGAAAAAAATACCTGTCTTCCAAATAAATTTTAATCATAAAACAGGAAATAGCATCAACACAAGAATAAAATACTCTGTTTTAAAAATCATGGTGCTAATTGAAATCAGTATTTTTTTGTGGTAATCTAAATGGCGGAATTAACAGTTTTTTTTTAGGAAACTGAAATATTTATAAAGGATACATAAGATCACTTTTATGCCTTTAGCCCTAATAGTATTTTAATTAAACATCAATCTGTTAATATCTCTAAGTGATTGACAGAAACAAAATGATGAAAATAGTTTAAATTCGTTTAGCGCTAAATGCATAATTATAGTGATCTGTTGCAGGCTGCAAGTATTATTTTTCTCTGTACCAGGGAAACATGACTTATTAAGCAATGACTTGGATTGATGATGAAAATGCATTCAAGATGTCAGGAAGCCTGTATTCTCAAATCCTTTCTGCTAAAGAAGCTTATTCCTTTTTTCGATCTACTGCACCTGCTCTCATCGATCTCTCAAGAAGTATATTATGAGTAGCGAGTAACTTACGAGTACCTACATGAGAGCAAAGCCTTTTGTCAAAGTGAATTTATGCTCCAAAAACCTCGCAAACGTATGCAGAGAGGCAATTGTTAAACTTTTGAATGGCCTTTCGATTCACATCGTACGGCTATGAACAAAAGAACACTTTTATTTTGACAGTTATTGTAGAATTCAAGGTTTTCAGTAGGATTGAAATATGACTAGACTACAGAAATAGTTAGGTAGGTACCTACGATACTTTCTGTAAAGGAATCAATAATTTTTAGTCAATTAATATTTTCTTTTTTTAACCGACTTCCCAAAAAGGAGGAGGCTATCAATTCGGTTGTATTTTTTTTTATGTTAAAAAAAAACTACAAGGTAAAAAATAACTTTAATTTCGGAATTCGGTGTCAAAATACGAAGAAACTAACAAAAACACCGACTTCCGAAATTAAAGTTATTTTTTACCTTGTAGTGTTTTTTTTTTTGGAAGTCTGTTGTATTTTTTACTATTGATAGGCATACGTTTGACCGCTATCTCACCTGATTTTAAGCGATGATGCGGTCTAAGGTGGAGCACGCTTGCCTAGCAGTAACCTATTCAATCTGTTCAGCGTTTTTCCCGATTTGTTGGTTGGGGTTGTAGTGCCACAATGTAGCATTATTGTTGACGTAACATTTTTGGTTTACGGCACGGGTTGCCGCTCAGCTCAGGGGAGGCAGTCCTCGTATATATTGTGTCGGGTGCGGTCGCATATTGTTATAACCGAATAATGTAAAGGGTCTGTGAAATAGAGACACAAACTTTTACCTCTAAATTCCCCTTTTATATGCATCTCTTCACTAGTAATGAATTACTCAAAAGGGTTATCTTTTAGTCGGAGCAGCTGATTACCCCGTAGGTATAGATCGGTTCGGCGCACCGCCGTGTCCTCGAAACGGCGATCGGCGGCAACCTCTCGCGTCCGGCCCTGGTCCAAGCCATGGTCCGGAGCGAGACGGAATGGGACGCCGTTGCCTCCTTCTGCGAAGCAGTCATGCTAGCGAAGGAGGTGGCGGAGAGGGAGAGGAGACCCTCTCGTCCCGGTCGCCGTGGTAGACGCCGCGGGCGTCGGGAGCCACCACCTGGTGACCTCCGGCCACCGTAGGCGCGGGCCTGTGGACGGCGAGCTATGGGTGGCTCGCCGTCCGTCCGTATAGTGACGACAGGCCGTGTCGACGGCGCGTTAGTGTTCCACGCGTGCCTCAAAGAGAGTCAGCAACACAGAGGGGCCCGAAAGGGCCGACGCCTGCCGGAGTCGCGGGATTATTCGCAAGAGACACCGTGGCTCCGGAACACAAAGGGCAATGAAGGAACATGGATGGGTTTTAGTCAGTAGAAGTCTGACACTCCCTCCCACTACACCCAGAGCGGGAGGAGTCATTGGATGATTTCCCATCCCTAAAAAAAAAAAAAAAGGTTAAGATCGGTTGCCTCTGACTTCTAAAACTCAGTAACTGAGTAAACTTTTGGCTTCGACCTTAGCCTATTTGTAATTGTTGAGTAATTGTTTTAGAAATATAGTTGTAATAGAAATTGTACCTATAATGGCAACAAATCTTAAGTATCTTGCTCACTCAAAAGCCTAGCTGATGGTGGATGGCGTATGCGTTGGATCATTTGGCTCCATTCAAAATGGTTGAGACGAATGGGCCTGGCGCATGCGTCATGTTCGTAAACGGGCGCCATCGGTTGGGACTGGTCATTTCTCTGCTGCCATGGTTTATATTTATTATATCTTTGAATTGTTCCTTTTTATTCCTGACGTATTTATCATGCTCGTCTATTACATCATTCTCACATGTATGTATAATTTCAACGCGATGTAACAAAGCTTTGTAACATTTTATTATTTTTAAAAGAGTGTCCGTGGAGTTTCTTGCACGTTCTTCTCCATAGAGATCTACGCTTTGGAACGTGCAAATAGCTAAATCTTTTTGAGACCGACCGACATTAACAATTCAAAAGTGCCTGTAATATAGTTTAATTGAATTAAATGCGTTACAATATTAGTCACTTTAATAAAAACAGAATATATTTTCAACCCTACATCGATTTTGTAAATAAAATACATAGAGGTATAACATTCTATGCGGCTTTTTGTTCATCATTTCTCTATTAGATATTCTGAGTGGAATGCCACATCATAATACCAGGGTATCATGGCTTAGAGAGACCCCGATTAATGTCATTGTCACCTCACTCGATGTTTTTGAAGGCCCAGCCCTAACGTGAGGGATTAGTTTAGGACCCGTACGTCAACCTTATCCTAGATTTGGACTAGAATATTTAAGCGATGAATGTATAGCATAACTGAATCTCTGCTAAAATGCATTGCCTAGTATTGCCTTACATTTGCTTTTACTGACTCACATATTACACCTCACACTCACTACTCCCATACAAAAACTCACCACACATGCATACCTACATCATAAATCAAACTCACACACATTCACCCATTCACATTTATAAGTATCAAAATGTAATTTTTTACTATTTTTCCTTTCTTTTTCCTTAAATATAATATGTTTATGTTTAAAAGTAAATTCATTGTTAATTTGTTAACACGTACTATAAGTTGCCACAGTCCGCAGTTGTATAATCCCTATTTCTGAGTAACCTCACAGCTGAACACTGTCTCTTAAGATACAGGTTATCCTAGTTTGAGAGGCAGGGCTCACAATATCTGTATACAGACTGCTGCAGCGTTAGATAGCGTCTTGGTACACAGTGTATACTAATGTATGTTTTCTTGTGACAATAAATTTTTTTTTTTTTTTTTTTTTTTTTTTATAATTGCTGGCGAAAATGGGCTTGTGTCCTGAAAAAATCTAATTAGTCCGTCAGTTAGATTATCAAAAAATATTTGACCCGTGTTTTTTCTTTTGTTACGGGAACCAAAAATGACGAATTTACGACGCTTTTAAAATTCACAATACGTCACACCCTCGCATAATTTTTAGTGAGTCGTGACGTCACGAGCCCCCACTCCCGAGTATTGATGCGTTTTATCTTTGTCAATATTCATTGATTTACAATAACAAAAAAATACGTGTCCATTATTTTTCAATACTCTAACTGATGGACTAAATAGTTTTGCAATTTGTGGATGATGGAATCAAGTCTATTGAAAATACAGCTCTGGTCGACTGAATGTTACATTTAAATACTTGGTTGGTTTCTGTAAAAATTTTAGTGGCTTTTGTGTTAAGAATCGACTACTACTTAATGTATACCCGTTTTAAGCCATTCAATATTATAGAACGGTATATTTCTGGATTTAATACAAGATCAACCTACGATTCCAGTTTTACTTTGGTAATTGGAATCTTAATAATTTATTTAGACATTTTATTATTTTGCTTTAGTCATTACTTAAATAGTTAAAGGAGGAGTTCGTGGCTAAATAATAACAGCCACACCAGTCGATCTTCGAGGTTAAACAACGCTTGCCGAGGTTGGTTTGTGGATGGGTGACCATCTTAACATGCCAAGTTTCCTCCATGCCTCGGAAAGCATGTTAAGCTGTTGGTCCCGGCTATCATTTGGAGATTTTTGGCAGTCGTTACGGATTGTCAGAAGCCAGAAAATCTGACACCAGTCTTGCTAAGGAGTACCGTGTTACCCAGTTAATGGGTTGTGGTGGTCTGGTAGGCAGCCGCTCCATGTAAAATACTGGTATTCGGCTGAATCCGGTTTGACTGGAAGCCGATCCCAATATAGTTGGGAAAAGGCTAGGAAGAAGATTACTTAAGTAGTTAAAGAATATCCATGGCCGTTTTGCGCGGAATTGGCGCGTATCTTCCCAATTTTTCATGTATATAATTGTAATTTTGTGTTTTTTTTTGGTATGCGTCATACTAGCCGCAAATAAACTCTTTTTCTTTATTTCTTTTTTCTTTAAACATGATATTAAGATCCTTTATCTTCTTAACGGTCTGAAAAACTTTCGAAAAGTGATCTATATAGGAACAATTTCTCTTTTACAATACATGAACAAACAAAATACTAAAATGTTAAAGCAATACGCTAATGACGAAAATCCCTTAATCCTTCTAATTGATGAGCTGGCACATATCTATACCGATATCTTCTACATGTGAAAAAGCATTCTCACCCTTACAGGCCGAATCCATACATCGCTCGTTCGAAGACATTAAGTACCGACGTTTTGCCAACCCGTCTGCCCCGACCCTTATCACTTATTGTTACGATCTGCGGAAGATAAACAGCTGATACCTTCTATTGTTTTCTGATTTCCTGGTACATGAAGCCTTATGGGTGGGTCTCATAGATTGCGTATGGATCCTTTCATTTGTTATCGTTACCCATTGATTGTGAGACAAACAAAGGTCCTCTAGGCCTTTGTATATCGGGAATATTGTTTGAATGTGTTTTTCAATAAATATGTAAACAATTTGGTAAATGAATTATAGACATAAGCATCGTTGAGTCTTTGAGCATTTTCATACCAATATTTATTTAATTTTGGTTAATCATTTGGAACTGTATTATTTATATCATAATGATAAAATATTGTACACGCAACCTCCAAAGCAGTAAAGACTTTGGACGTTGAGGTTGAGAGGTCTATTGTCATTTCTATTACAAACTACACCACACGCCTCTGTAAAAATATTATGTTCTCAACTTCAAAAAACTGGGAAATGAAATTTCTTACCATCACTAATTTACGAAATTAGCCTCACCATTTAGCTAGGTATTTCTGGAAAATAACATTTTCTTATCATCCAAGCGAACATTCACTGTTGGTCATATGCTTTCCCGTCGTCGCTTTTTCGTCGCAACATCGTCGTATTGGGATTGCGTCATAAGGGGCAACTTTTAACAAAAAATATTCTGTATTTGCAATGCTTCTAACAAAAGAAAGACTTACATTAAAAACAGTCAACAATTAAGTATAACTCGCGCGCTATGAGAATGGGATGCGACCTTTTGGAACTGAGAGGCGCGCCGTCGGCCGGCCAGGCTTTTCTGAAGGCTATAAGCACCTCTGAAGAAAGTGAAAACTCTGAAGATGAGGAAAGCTCTGATGATGATTCTCATATAGAAAATATGAGTGACATTGAAGTAACTGGATTGGAATAACTGTAAAATAATATATCTTTTTTTTTTTTTTTTCTATTTATTTAAAGGGGCTTGTTCAATTTGTAATATATCTAAACATTGTTATTAAAAGGATTGCAACAATGAAACGTTTCTGTATATTTACATAACCCTATGATATATCGTAGAAATAACTAATGTATAGTTAATATTCAGAACTATTTTGTGGCTACTTGAAAACTGACATTTTCGATTTACTTTGACAAGGTTCCATCCCATTGTAATTGCGTGCGGATCTATCATCCTTAATATCACCACTCTTGGAACATAAATAGTGATATTAGAGCCAATTCTACAAATTTTCATATTCGCATCTCCATCGCAAACTGTCAAAAATTTATGAAAATTAACGATAAAGTTGTTTTAAAATTAGTATAATTGTCCGTATTGTCTCTTGTTTATTTCTCACTGGTTATTATTTTATCGCTCTTTTACTAACATTTGACTTTTCAGAAGGCAGAAACGCAGTTCATCAAGACTTTCTATTAAGGTGCACATTCATCAAAATGATCTCTCATTCTAAACTGGGTTACTAGGAGTTCAGAAAGTGCACACAGTCCCAGCCATTGTGACCGAACTTCGCACAACTCTGCTAATTGGTCCTGAGCTCCTAGCCGCTGTAGCCGCTCTAATTGGTCAGCGGTGACAAACACTTCGGATGCAGACTCGCTGCCATTCAATCAATTAGATTTGCAGGGTTTTCCTTGTCACAATGTTGCGGAATTTGTTCGAGAGCGCAAAAAAATTAGGAGGAACACGGATGGGTTTTGAGTAAGGACGCACCACGGTTTTTTCCGCCATAGTCAATCGCAGTACCGCGAAACCTGCCGGAGTCGCGGGACTATTAGAAAGAGATACCGTGGCTCCGGAACACAAAGGGCAATGAAGGAACATGGATTGGTTTTAGTCAGTAGAAGTTAGAAGTCTGACACCCCCTCTCGCTCCGCCCAGAGCGGGAGAAGTCATTGGAAAATTTCCCATCCCAAAAAAAAATGTACCGCAAAACCGCTCCCAATAACAATACTAGCAATGAAAGTTACATCTGAAGTTACCTCGCTGAATATTTGTCTAATGTGGAAGACACCTTAGACTTAAATGATCAAGTAAATTAACCAGAGTAACTTAACAGAAGTGATGAACATCGATATATGAACACGATTAACACTTTGACAGCCGAAGATTTTAAAACGCGGATTCCATGGTTCGCCGGCGATTTTCGCCGATATTGCAACATTTATAAAATGAGAACTATCAATGATAAATCTATAATTATTTTTTTATTTATACTATTGACTTGTTTATTTCTAGGATAAAAATAAAAAACAGACGTAAATTAGTTTTTTTTATTTAAAAATGTAGAATAAAAAAGAGGTTTTATGGAAAAAAAAAAAAGTCGAACATGGACTTTTGCGTGTTCAAGTCGTGTAATTTTTGCGTGTATGAAACATTTTGAAGCAAGGATGGTAGCATAAAGGCACGTTGCAGTCTGGGCAGTAAAATATGGTTTCTTTGCGTCCTCGTTTGCCAGTGTTTTTCTTAGAAATGTCTGCACAAACTTTACACTTTTCTGCACAACTTTTTGTTCCGCTCACACCAAGCGCCCCACCACGGTTATTCTTACATGTGTGCGTAGCTAAAGCACTACACTGCACGCCAAACACGGACTACGGACGTCGTTTTAAAACAAACACTAAGAAAGTCAGTCACGTACTGAGAACGTGATCAGCGTCACAATACAATCAACCTGGGACGTACTCTGCACGTGATCGGCTGTGAAAGTGTTAAACAAAAATAGCCGTCACGGGGCGCACGGAGGATGTATCTATTTTAATTTAAGAGCTCATCCGAAACTACTAGATCGATTTGGATGAAATTTTGTACAAAGATAGTTTGAGACCCTAAGAAGGACATAGGGTAGTTTTTATCCCGGAAATCCCACGGGAACGGGAACTGTGCGGGGAAAACGGGAGCGAAGCCGCAGGGGACAGCTAAGTAGTATTTAATAAAATTCTTATAAATTAGTTCCAACTTCCATAACAGGCGGTTTAGTAGCATCATATGACAGCATCATTTCCATCATGACATACGATTTGATTTTACTGCTTAGGTGTGCAATATCTTTCACAGCAAAAATAATTTTCTTCTCTTATTTCATGAAACTATGGGGTTAGCGACCGCCACTGCAGCAGTACCTAACACCAAAAATCTATTGATTTTCAACGCTATCTATCATACGCTTATGACTGTAACATCGAATAGTATCAAAAGTTAATTTTATTCGACCTATTAATTGTTGGAATACTGAATACGAAAATCTGAAGAGCTAGGCATTCATATCGACATGTACCTACATAGGCAAATACCGCGCGTTCGCTTTTCAATCAATGTGCAAATGTTTTGAATATTGTATATTTAGATCAATTTGAAATGAGCATTCGACTGCTCGGGCTTTCGATTAATATTTGGTTTAGCGTGGAGGACTTGTGTTCCCCTGGGCGCTAATTTGTAGGATAAATTATTTGAATGGTCACGCACAGCCACATATCAGCGTGAAATTAAATTTGGAAACTTTAGCTTTAGAACTGGATGATACACTGTTGAGCTTGATGCATCTCTGCAGAAGTCTGAACACCTGGTACTTTAGAAGTTTTGAACCGTATGCCAATATTTTTATGGTGATTTTGCAATAATAGTGTGTTTTCACTGATGCAGAGACAATCGGTGCGAAGCAAACATTTCTACAGCAATCATACAATGTTGATTTCAAACAAAAGGATTCTTAGATATAGGTATCCACGTCAGTATAAAAGCACCCAGTAAATGTTAACAGACGATGTGTTATGGCCATAAGTTGATGAACGAATGGAGAAAAATGCTCATTTTTATTGGGATTTTAGTGTTCAGCTCGGCACCAAATCGAACATTCATTCAAAAGACACCTTTAAGTCGCGGCTCTTAGCTGCGTCCGTCAGTCGCGTCCTATAGTTTATTTCCGCCTTTAGGTGTCTAGATTCCTTCCTTCTGCGAAGCAGTCATGCTAGCGAAGGAGGTGGCGGAATGGGAGAGAACCTCTCGTCCCGGCCACCGTAGGCGCGGGCCTGTGGACGGTGAGCTATGGGCTAGCTCGCCGTCCGTCCGTCTTATGACGACAGGCCGTGTCGACGGCGCGTTCGTGTTCCACGCGTGCCTCATAGAATGTCAGCTTAAAGAGGGGCCCGAAAGGGCCGACGCCTGCCGGAGTTGCGGGACTATTCGAAAGAGATACCGCGGCTCTGGAACACAAAGGGCAATGAAGGAACACGGATGGGTTTTAGTCAGTAAAATTCTGACACTCCCTTCCGCTCTGCCCAGAGCGGAAGAAGTCATTTGATAATTTCCCATCCAAAAAAAAAAAGAAAAAAAATGTCTAGATTCGGTGCCTATTGTAAGGCCATTAGTCTTTCAAAGTCCTTTACTAACATAATCTATAGGTTAATTAATTATCACATTACCAAATACCATAAAAAGTCTAACCTCCTTATTTACTACTACAACGTAATACATAATTACCGTAATTATAATCGATGATATTTAATATACCGAACATAACCCGCGTTTAATATTCTGGGCCTCAACCACCTTATCTAACCCCTGGGGATAATATAGAGGATAGATAAAAGTAGAATTTATAATTCTATAATTATGAACACGTATTATTTAGGCGACCTGAATGCGAAATGTGGAATAGATATTGTTTTACAAAAGGAGGATGATTAGCAAACATTTTTAAATGTGGGTTGCTTGTTTTACCGAAGAAGATAATGTTATTTTGAAGAAACAAGAGAAACTCCTGGCTAAATAATAACAGCCGCACGGTTCGATCTTCTTGGTCAAGCAACGCTTGCTGATATGTGTCTGTGGATGGGTGGGCAATGCATAATAGTAGATTATTAACCAAGGGGATAAAGCAGTGTCTTCTGTCGCAGGTGACGATTTAAATCGCGAGTGTAGCGAGGGATTAAAGTCACCCAAGACTAAGACAGCTTTATCACCGAGGAAAATTAACACAATAATAATAAGAGATAAGCATTTATTAAAAAAAAAAATAATGACAATTAAAAGTAAAAGTTAACCTAGAACATTAACTTATTTATAAAAATAAATTAAAATAAAACTTAACGTTTATGTATTTGAAGAAAACAAAAACGCGGCAAATTCCTAGACTAATATTTTTTTGTCGGAAAAGCAAAGGCATCAAGCTCATACGGCCTCGTCGGTTTTGGTAATTTTATCTAATACTCATAACTGCATAATAAATGCGTATTCCTTTTTCAAAAAGATGTCTATTTGCTAATTTAACTTACTGTATCAAGCGCAAGTTTGATCGTGTATGGAGTACTGTTCTCATATTTGGGACGGATCTGCCAGATCACGAGTCTCTATTCCACAATTTGCTACCTCGTATTCTACTTAAAAATGGGAAGCTAGGCGACAATTCTTCGATTCGATGTTCATTATTAATATCACGTAAAAGTACGGATGGTAGCGAAGATCCTGCAATCTAGACTTATTGGATAACTGGTTTATCTGTCTGGCTTCCCTGCCTAACTAACTTACATTCGAATTTTTTGCTTTATGATTCAGAATATCGGTTTTTTGTTAAGGAGATTGGGGGAGATCGTGCGGTGGGTATTACCGCGAGTACTGGCTGCTAAAATATGTAAAGAAATATAAAAAAGATTTTTGAAATAGTTCGTTTTTACGGTTAAACTCGTTGCTGAAAAAATAACGTTTTTAGAGATCAAATGACACACTACTTAGTGGGTTGATTTGGTTGTGGACTACTCATTTTTTAATTGTAGTTATGTGATAGTTTGCATTTAAACTGCCAGTGTACCTACACATTTCGTTCTCAATAAATGTATTTTCTTGATTTTTCCTTCTGTCTTTTTTTCAATCTGTCTTAACTTTAGATAATTTGAAAGAAAACAGAGACAAAGACATGAATTGTATGGTACAGATTCTAAACCATACAATTCGTACTACTTACCTCAAACCCCAACATATCCAATATTTCAAAAAAATCTAGAAATCCTAGACAATTTTCGCTTTTAAACGTGCATCTACAAAACTACCTACCAGGACATCACGGCACAAAGGATATGTGGCCGTCACCAACAAACTTTAAGTAACAAGAACACAGTGCAGTGCCACTGTGGCACCCTTTGGGGATATCAAGTGAGCGTGACAGGAAATACTGACACTACTGAAGACTGGCTAACATGTTTCTAGCTCAGCTGTATAGCGGAGTTTTAGTTACCAAAGAGGTAGGATAGTGTGCTTGTCTAAGTTACAGACAGGAGTTAATAATGAACACACATTATTCCATGAAATATTTTTTTTTTAGGGATGGGAAATCATCCAATGACTCCTCCCGCTCTGGGTGTAGCGGGAGGGAGTGTCAGACTTCTACTGACTAAAACCGATCCATGTTCCTTCATTGCCCTGTGTATTCCGGAGCCACGGTGTCTCTTTCGAATAATCCCGCGACTCCGGCAGGTGTCGGCCAATTTCCTGCGATCTACACTAGTTGATAAAGATTGTTAGTTTATATGTAGTAGCTCATTTAAAAAACTCTGTACCCGTTTTTAAAAGATACTTTGCAACAGTATTGCTGAGTGTTATTGGCAGTCACTGGTATATATATTTTTTTGCAGAATAAATATGGTTCCCGTAAAACCACCATGAGAACGAAGCCTCAAGCGAAGTCCAAGTACGTCTATGATACACTGAAAACTAAATTAGTAAGACTTGAATCGTGGGGATTCATCATAGAGTATATAACCACTAGAGAGCGTATAGGCCGATTTCTTCTAAGTACGCGGCTCACTACAGCGGGCCGGGGGACGAGGAACAACGCGCGGCTGCAATTGGTCCGTTCAAGGTCAAGTTGCATAGGTAGCCTTTGTTTAGTGGTGGCACTACTTGATTAAAGGAAAATAGTCGATATCGATAAAATGGATTTTAACATTATAAAAATACTCAATCCAAACAAACAGCGCTATATCTTGTTTAAACAAAGTTTCCCTATTAACCTTATCTTTCCACTTTTATTTTAATTCTGAAATCTTCGAAAATCTAAAATGAAAACATGTCCTATGTCAAACACACAGATGAAAAATCTGAGACCCTCCTCCTATTTTTAAAGTAGTTACTACGTGTTTAATGTAAGTATGTGAATTGATTAAAAATTGTATTAGTTTTAATTTTATGATCATCGATAAATCGACTTCAATCATTAAACGTAACAGCACAGATTTTTACGATTAAAATACAAAGGGGAAGAAAGGGATAAAAGTATAAGTATTTCCTAATGAAAGAAAGAGACTTTTCCAAAAGACATCAACGCGCGCTTCTCACAGTGTGCTCGTTCACCTAACCACCATTTTATATAGACCCCTGCAGTGGCTCATCATCTGATTCAAATCAAAAATATTTTGCGTAGTCTTTACTCTCCGATGAAAAGTTATGCCATCATTTTTGTAACAAAAGGTCTAGGAATGTTTCCCACACAAATTCACCGGGTATGAAGGCATTTTTATGCGTTTTAAATTGCATAAAAATTAAAACGATTTGTAAAAACTTAGCATGCCCACAGGTCTAACAATTGGTCACAACTAAAATGGTTACTAGTGCCGCTGACTAACATCTGAGCAAAAACACTAATAGTTTTCGTGCGTCGGGGCAGTGTATGCGCAGTCAAGTGGTTTAATAGTCTTTGGGATTCATCAAGTGAACATTGAAACAACCATAGACTGTATCATCGACCATGACTATAGTAGCATTTTTATGACAATGGGGCTGATTTTTGAGTAAAAAAATATGATTCTATTTAGTCCGTCAGTTAGATTACCCAAAAATTTTGAAGACGTATTTTATGCTATAGGTACCAAATCAATAAAAATTGACGTCGACAAAACGCACGAAAGATAGAATAGAAGAATAGAACAGAAAAAAAAAAATTCGACAAAGACACAACACAACAGCAAAAAAACATATTATTAAAAGGGAAACAATAACCAGGCTGGTGACGTCACTTGCTTGTAATAAGTGTACTTACAAGTGACGTCACACGAGTTTTCAACGCACTATTTCGTCTAAAAATTTTTTTAAGTGAAAAAAGGAAAAAAAAACGTGTCGAATATATTTTTTGGAAACCTTTCTGACATATTAATTAGATTTTTGATTCATCTGCCCTATTAGTGGTAGCAATTTTACCACATCGCACCTGTCTAATGGGAGTATTTAGTTAAATTTTCCCTCCCCCTAAATGTTAAAAATTAATTTTCTGTGCCTTGCGTGTTACGATTTCATCAATTAGCAGCTAAACTTCTTGGTAATTACGTTTTAACTTTAACACTACCTTCGAGCTATTAAATACATATTTATAAAGCTACATGCTGAGAAACTTTACCTTTGAAATGGCTTTTCAAATACTATTTTAGGGTTCCGTACCCAAAGGGTAAAAACGGGACCCTATTACTAAGACTTCGCTGTCTGTTTGTCCGTCTGTCGGTCACCAGTCTGTATCTCAAGAACCGCGATAGGTAGACAGTTCACAGATGATGTATTTCTGTTGCCGCTATTACAACAAATTAATACTATTATAAACTAGGGGAGTACATTGACGACAATAACGCTTGACGACAAAAATGCTTGGCTCAATGCTGGTCCGCTCCACATCGACTAAAGTGCCCGAACTTCGGCCAAGTGAGAGTTGCACTCGCGCACGAAAGACTTCGTGCCTTAAACTGAAGAAATCACTAATCTTGCATTTGAACTTTTTAGTGGGAGTTGTTCAAGCGGCAACGAAAATTCACGCTGAGATACAGCTCGCTGCAAGACAAAAGAATATGAATCCGTTGGTTACCCTCTTGATAAAAGCCTAAAAATCTTTGTTTCTTCTTCATTTTCACTTAGGTATTAAGAGCCCTATTACGAATCGTAAATGCTCGTCTATACATATAATAAAACAGTAGAAGCCATGAATTCTGTACATTAAAGAAAAATACCAAAAATCGAGTAGAAGTTTTCAAAAAAAAGCTATAGAACACAAAAAGAGCATTTTTACGTTTTTTGTCTGTCTGTCTGTCTGTCTGTCTGTACGCGATGATCTCCGAAAATACTGAACGGATTTGGTTGGTGTTTTCAAAATTAGATTCAGCTTATTTCTGAGCAACATATAGGCTATGTTTCATTACAATCGGTGGCCGGGAAAAAAAGTTATGAACATTTAAAGTTTTTAAATTTACGTATCAACGTTTTTCGACAAGTTTTGTAGAATTTTCAATTATTCGTTCAGTTCAGCATAAAACGAGCCTTTTTTTAAACATTCTTAGAAATTGTTATCATCACGCTATATCTTAGAGGAGCTAAGCAGTCAATAACCATAACATATAATATCGGCTATTTAGAACTAAAGTCAACTGAATTCATAGACATGGCGGTACAATGGCTGCCTTTCGAGTGAATGAGTGTAAGTTCGAACCCCGGTAGTTGAAGCGATTTTTTATTATTGTTTAATAATTTCACACTTTTTTATGTCCTGCTCTAAAATTTTTGTTGGCTGCGACATCTTTTGCCTGTATGTTTAAAAATGTGTGGGCGTGGATGTGCCAAAGCGCTGTAATGCCGGATTAGTAGGATAATTAACAGAACCTATTTTCTGTATTCTGTTTGTCCGCATTGCAAAGTACCTACAAATCCAAAGTAGATAAAATTATTTTTAGTGAAAATGACTGGGATTATTTTAATACCTTAAAAACATATCGTTCCATCCAAATGAACGTAATATTCCGTAATTAAATGTAGATGAAACACCTGCAATGCCATCTATTGATACAAATAGTACTTTCGACAACATGACATAACACCAAAATTTAATTATTTTAATACCTTAAAAACATATCGTTCCAAATGAACGTAATATTCCTATTAACTCAAATAAAACGAACTCTAACTAATCTTTTCATAGTTCTACTTCATGTTCCATAGATGGCGTTATGCGTTCGATCTCATTTCGTTTCGATCGTGGTGTTTAAGATTACAATAATATTCGTCAACAGGCGCGCGCTTAGATTTGCGAAGCTCAATAAGATAAAGCTGCTCAATAACACCTGTGGGTCTAAAGAGGCCACTTTAGCAGAATCATAACATTAACAACGCAACAACCTGTCAAACTTTTCCATCTTTATTGCTAAAGCATTAGGTTCAAGGTTGATTGGGAAAATTTGACGGTCTCTGGTAGCGTGATGTGCTTTCTGATTCTCCTAAAGTAGTCTTCTTAGACCATCTCTACTTTGGAGAATTAAATGATTGTCACTTAAGATAAAATAAACGTAGCAACCTACTGGCCCAAAACATTATACAGAGTCAATCATCTACTCGAAAAGACGAAGAATGAACCTTTACAGGCCTGAAGCCAGGGATCATGTCATACCACCCGCGAGCAAGTTGCGAGGTTCCATCGTAGAGACGCAACAACAGTTGAATTAGCTAGGTAACTGAGTTTTTAACCGACTTCTTCAAAAAGGAGGAGGCTATAGTATTTAATATTTTTTTTTGTATGTTCACCGATATCTCCGTCAATTGTGTACCGATTTTAAAAATTATTTTTTGTTTTCAAAAGCCTATATTCCTGAGATGGTACCATTGTCACCAAGTCAGAATCTGATGATGGAATCCCATGAAAATCGAGGGAATCCCTCAAATTTTATAGGCACAAACAATGTTTTACAAAAACTTTCGAACGCTATTCAGATATTTGTGTCTGGTAATCATCATCTTATGTTGCTGAGCTAATGATGGAAGGTATAAGTTAGGATCTGATGCTGGGATCTCATGAAAAATGTTTGTTCAGCGATATTTTTGCCAATTTTAAACCAAAATTGATGATTCTTATTTTGTTTAGGAGAGTTTTTTTTCGGATTGGCCTCATTTCAATTTGATGAAAATCTGAATAATAACTTCGGAGTTAGGCAACGGAAATTCTTCAATAAATGATATCAAATGGTTCGGGATTGCTGAAATTGCATATCTGTTACTGTTTACACCAGTTCACAACATCGGTACTCAGTGAATGAATACACAAGTACGACTAAAAAGTGAAAAATAAAAACTATTCCGAAATTAAAGTTATTTTATACTTTTTAGTGCTTTGTTTTCGGAAGTCGGTTGTATATTTTTGTAAAAATTTTTTTTTAACTAAACAAAGTTATGATTTCTGTTCCTGGTTCGAAGCAAAGAAACAACTTTATTCATAAAGTAGTTTCTTAGCTTCGTAGTTTAAAGAAAAGCACCATTCATTTAGCGCAATACATTATTATCAACACGCTAAAGTTCAAATATGCAAACATGTGGTCTTTTTTATGGTCCAACGCCATAAGAAGGCTATAGGAGATAGCATTTCAGAGCTTTCCACACTCCAGACTACCGAGTGGCTTGGAAACGCGAAGTTTCACCAGCAGTGAGGGAACGACGAAGAAAAAGATGAATGCCACTCAAATGAGCATAATTATACAAAAACTGATAAAAATTACGACGGCACACACCCTCAATCAAGACGGTGGTTAGCTTATTTTAGAAGATAGCCTCCCGTTGCTTCAGCATTAATTCATTTCGTCTATGTACGGGGAACCCACCGACGTAAGCATCAATACCCATTATATTGTATTGTCATAATGTTTGTGGGGAAGATAAGGAAAATATTTTTATTACGATGGCCGTGAAAGAAAAGGTACACATCATCCAATGATTTTTTTATTTACATATTTTTTTCGATTAAATTTTGCAAAGGCTGAAAGTCACACATATTCAACAAACTTTTAAAGTAGCTGATATAAGATTTCGGCTAATTTGCTCTAGCGTGATGCTCCAATCACGTTGTGATCATTCCCAGAGTCTCCCTCATTCCCAATTATTTTCTATTTACTTTTAATGCTGTTCAATTCTCAGTAAGCTTGTGATAGGTTAAGACCAGTTCAGGGCCATAAATTATCCGCAGCGGGTCTCATAGGGGAATTTTAGATCCCTAGGCCATGACGCCACAAACGAACTTGCGAAGAGGTTCCAAAGGTAGTAGTGCTGGACCCATTCATACCTACTCCTCCTGATATATTTCTCAATTTCAACTAAAATGCCAATATCAAACCTATACATGCGACCAGCTTAACGACGTATCAGCCTAAGTAGAAATACATTTCGAATAATAATAGGTATTATGAGACATTGCCTTCCATAGACAGCCTAATTTGCAGAGGTTGCTTCGACGCCGAGAAGTTGCCGACTTCCTGGAAATGAGGCCTTTGCTTCCCGACCTGAACAACCGATGAGGTCGCAGCGCAAAACCTGTGGATCACCCAGAAGGCCTCAGTGCATTTGGGCGGAGCTAGGCTGGTTAACTTAGCCAGAACACTTACGGTCAACAGACCGAATGGAAGTCTAAGTGCGGATAGCGCAGTCTCTAATCTACTCTACTCTATCCGTTACGGGGTCAGATTTCTATTCGGGTTGGTATACCCACCCAAACTTTATGTAGCTCTATCGCATGTTATCAACCCTAGCAACTTTCTTCAACATATTGCACAGAAGTTTCTCATTACGAAAAATTACTAGGGTAATTACTAGGGTATTATCTCTTCTGTTCAAAATGCCGTACAGGGCATTTTGAACAGAAGAGATAATACAGCCAGTGCCTTGCATTACAGTCTTCCAAATTCCTAATTGTAAGAGCTGGGGTCAAGCATGCCAGATATTGACTGTTTGTATATCATATCGTATCAATATTAGGTACATCGCTATGTGTGTTTACTTTTCGACATAGACGCGGACGAAGTCGCGGGCAACAGCTAGTTTGCAATAAACGAAGTTACGTTGGTCTGCGTTGGGAGTACATCTATAGTCCGCGAAACAATTTTGATACCTACTAGTCTGAATAGGATTAAAGTTTATTTGGGCGCTTGCGCGAGACTGAGGAGCGCGCGCGCTGAATTGACGCAGAATATATAGTACTTTAATTTTATTTATTGTAATTTTGTTTTATTATATTGACAAACGAAAACTAATGAAACGTATTCATTGTAGATTGAAATTTTATATCACATTAATTTATTTGATAAAATTGTTTTTATTTGGAATATAATGGACGCTGAATCAAGACATTTCTGGCTAAAATTAGGCTTTCTTTACGTTTTTTTCCGTGAAAACTCAAGGAATTTAAAGAAATTCTAGAACTCCAATAAACAAGTAAAACATTCAACTTACCTTTTAGTAATTTTAGCTTTTAAAAGAATTGATTGTAACAATGTGAATTAGACCGTCAAAGTTCCATCGCCGACATTTTTTTTTGCAAACTGAGTTCGTAAAATATTTAAAGTAAATTACACGAAAAGAAAAATGAAAATGTGTAACTCTAACTTACAAGAAAGAGACTGGCACTATCGTTATTCATGATCAAATAATTAAAATATCTTACTGCTGCTGATAATTACAGCGTCAAAAATCATGAATTTCCGTAAAAAATGTAATAGGACTCTTAAGTGAACCTTTATACCTAAGTGAAATATTGACACAAACGAAAGAGCATTAAGGAGAGAGAGAGAGAAACTGGGATCTGGCTAAAGTACAGCGGGTCTTAAAAGGCCACTTTAGCAGAATCATATTAGAATCACAATATTAACCACACAAAAATCCGTCTTTCAGTTCCATCTTTATCACTAACGCATTAGGTTCAAGGTTGATTGGAAAAATTTGGCAGTGACGCATTAGGTTCAAGGTTGATTGGAAAAATTTGGCAGTGACGTGTAGCGTGATGTGCTTTCTGATTCTGCTAAAGTGCCCTTTTTAGACCCTGAGGAGTTGTTTAAATGAGTTCTAACTAAACATGTCCCTATTTTCTACGTTAACAACGGCGGGGCTTAGCGCTAGAATATTGACAAATTGCTAGACTACCCACGAGGTGATTAGACTTGCAATTTATGGAGTGAGCACCAGCTGATATAATCTGCTGACCTAGTATCTGAACATTTCAATCAGACTAGCTATTGTTGTTGTTTTTTAATTCCTGAGACTAAATTGACAAGTGCAAATGGCAAACTGACATAGATTACAATATAGCATTTTAGTCAGTTTTGACATTTGCTGTTTGACATTTGCAGTTTTGACATTTGCAGTTTTAGACATGTCAATTTAGCCTCCGCGATTAAAAGCAGACTTTGGGTTTTGGCTCGGTTAGTAAAGATGAATAATGATTAATCGACAACACAATTAATTAACAGTTTCAATCTGCCTAGCCACTGATGTGTAAAATGTTGTTTTTAGCCTTTTTATAAATTATCTTTTCGGGATTCTGAAACTTAATCTAACCTAATTTATATTTTTTTTCCGTTACTGAGTGAGTGAGTTAGTGACTGACAGACAACACACAGCCAAAATTACTGGTCGTATAAATTACTGGTCGTATAAATTACTGGTCGTATAAATTACTGGTCGTATAAATTACTGGTCGTATAAATTACTGGTCGTATAAATTACTGGTCGTATAAATTACTGGTCGTATAAATTACTGGTCGTATAAATTACTGGTCGTATAAATTACTGGTCGTATAAATTACTGGTCGTATAAAGCTGAAATTAATTTGGGATAAAACTTTCCTACACTGCGTAGGGGAACTAAGACAGGATTTCTAAAAATTCCTACGGGAACAGGAAAAACTCGATATGCGCGTACGAAGTCGCGGGCAACAGCTAATCAAATCTAAGACTATGTGGATTAGTGAAAAACTACAAAAGAGGCATATAAATATGCTCTTCTTTTAGTTTGCTATATTGCTACTTCCCAGAATTTGATTCTTTCAGCAACACTTTCCGTTGGTGGAATAATACTGGCTATGTTTTTTTTTCTTTTCGATTCCTTTCATTTCTGGTTCGATTCCTAGCAATACTGATTTTCCAAAAATCCAATGATGCTGTTTTAGTTTTCATATAACTGTCTCGAGACTCATTTCAGTGCTTTAAGGTATTCCTATTGTGTCCGATTTGGCCTTTCGCGCACACAGCAAAAGAGCAGAACTCTCTGCCTGCGCCTGTATTTCCTAACGCTTACAACCCTAATCTCTTCAAAGTTAGAGTGAACTGGCTCCTTCTGGGTAAGCTCGCTCTATCGTAGACTTGACTCTGTCATCTCTGACCTAGATAAAACTCAAGAGCAAACAAATCAAAAGTAAACTTTAAAAATTCTCCTTGTGTATCCATTAAACGTTGATATTTATGCGTATATCTAGGGTGTCATGACCCTTCCACATGACATGATCCTTTGGTCGGCTAAAGGTGGACCCCATAGGTTATAACGGGTTGACCTATTTTTAGCTAATGATTGTACCATATACATAGTTGCCCACCACGCACTACTATAAAACTGTGAAAAACAAATACAAAACCGATAAAAGCTTACGAAACAGCAAATAAAGTGTGTCTATGTCACCAGGTAATTACAAACGCCGTAAGTTCATAAAATATAGAAAAATATGAATTACTAGTAAGTATTGAAATTGGGAGGGATTCATAAAATGAAACCAAACCGTATGCTGCTGAATACCAGTATTTTACGTGAACTGTCTAACATTAACCGGTAATATTGTACTTATTGGCAAGACAGACAGATTTTCTAACTTTTGACAATCCGTAACGACTGCCAAAGACCTAAAACTGACAGCTGGGACAATCGGCTTAACATGCTTTCCGAGGGCCGGTGAAATCTCGGTGTGTAAGATGTTCACCCATCCATAGACCGACCTCGGTGAGCGTTGCTTAACCTTGAAGATCGACCCGTGACTCTGTTATTAATAATCCACGAGCTTACATGCCTATAAAGTTCCTGCAATTATCAACCTAGTCTATTTTCGGCAAAATCTGTCTCAAATCCGACCTGAGCAAATCCGCTGACAAAAACTAGGCTCGTATAAGTATAGTATACTTAAGTTTTTTGCGATTCGATCGCATCTGTCTGTCTCTAAGAAGGCTCGATTCCTAAGGGAGATAGAGTGGAATATTACGATTAAAGGTATTTCTTTGTTACCTTGATGTTTGAGAAATCTATAGCAAAAAGAACTTTTAATATGATGAAAAAGTGGTTGTCAGATCTGACAAGTGATTTTTATTAATTTTTAGATATTTGACTTGATTTTTATTTCATTTTTCAAATATCTCAAAATCTAATAAAGAAATTCCCTTTTCCTTTTTCAGTAAATTGTTTATAACTATAGCAGTTTTTTCGGGTGGTACGTTTTCAAAAATCATTATAATTATCATTTGATATGTCACACGAGACAGTTCGAAAAACTTTTTTTTTTACGTAACGCGTCCGTGTTTGGATCACAGAAGTCCATAATTATGTGTACCAAATTTCAACAAAATGGGTCACCCTAGTGATCCTTTAAGGGTACCGTTTCTTACGGATGTTCCAAACTCTAAAAAAAATAAAGAATAATAAAAAAAGTTATCATAATGACAAAAAAAATTGTAACATTTAGAGACTACTCACACTTATTCAGCTCCATTCGTGTTTCGCTGACCGATTTTGGTCACACTTATACAGTTCTGTTTCTATCGGCCGCGTACAGCGTCGTAAGAATGAGAAGGCAGCAGCGGCAGAACAGCGCTGAACTCTATTGCACTCGTATGATAGTAACACATTTGTCCTCATTTTATTCTTGTTTACCGCGAAAGTAGACGTGGAAAGCGAATGAATGCGTACGCGTCTCCATACAAAATCCTTGTTTTCTATGGGCATAAGCTGAATAGCTCTGAATAAGTGTAAGTAGTCCCTTACACTGGCGGTGTTAATTTCACTATCACAATTAAAACTAGATACATGATCAGTCTTTATTCCTTGAAGTCTTGGGCAGAGGTCTATTTAAAATTGGACATATTTCGCCGAACACTCTAATTTCCATGTACCGTGCTTGCACACCTTTCTAATTACCTACTGCCATCTTCTTCTTTTTCGTTCCCTTACTGCTGAGGATCCCGACCACATACGGCTCATTATACTGAGCTGGTTCGAACGAAAACGCGCTCAAGGTAGAACACTGGCAATATGGCCATCATTATATTTTTAACCGACTTCCCAAAAAGGAGGAGGTTCTCAATTCGGTTGTTTTTTTTATTTATTTTTGTGTTTGTTACCTCATAACTCCGTCAATTATGAACCGATTTAACAAATCTTAAAGGATATACTCGCAAATTGGTCCCATTTAAATTTTATCAAAATCAGTTACGAAGTTTGGATTTTAAAATCGAAATAGCTGGAATTCGTTTACTTGGATGATGGTTTTTTGTAAATCGGTATTGCGTATTTTGCTTTTCTGCGATTTTGCAGTGGTGTTGTTAGGTGTGGGGTACCACAAAAATGTTAAAATTAAAAAACTTTTTACAAAAAAATACAGTAACCGACTTCCAAATAAAAAAAAAACACTACCTGAGTAAAAAATAACTTTAATTTCGGAAGTCGGTGTCGAAGTACGAAGAAACTTACAAAAACACCGACTTCCGAAATTAAAGTTATTTTTTACTTTGCAGAGTTTTTTTTTGGAAGCCGTTGGTATTTTTTGTAAAAAAAAAAAAAATATTTTTTATTTGTAATGGGTTTACTCTAGACTCTAGTCTTGGTCAGAGATGACAGAGACAAAGTCTACGATGGAGCGAGCTTACCCAGAAGGAGCCTGTTTACTCTAACTTTGAAGAGCCGAAAGACCCCCACTGCTGGACAAAAGCCTTCTCCAAGCGTCACCACAACAACCGATCCTGTGAGTTTTGCTCCATCTGCCACAGCCAATTTTCTCCGAATATACTGGACCGATTTCTGTTGTTGTTGGGTTTCGTTTTTTGAATTTTATTTTTTATTATACACCTATACAGTGTAGTCTTTTTAACCCAAAGGTTGACTGGTACAGAATGCCTTGTAGCATTAAGTCCGCCCATGTACCACTATTGTGCATAAAGTCTAAATAATATAAATAAAATATCAACTTCTGTGACCTAATCACGCACGCGTTACGTAAATAATATATTTTACACCCATACGCGGTCACTTTTGGGGTTCAAATTAGAAAATTAACAAATTTTTTTTTCAAACTGTTCTGTGTCTCATATCAAAAGAAAGGGCCTGTTGTTAGGATCTATTATAGTATCTTAATTTTAGCTTAACAACAAACTTCCCCATCATTTATGGTATCCTAGTAATAAATGTAACTCATACAAGTCATTAAGGCTTATAATCCTTATCTATAGGCAATATTTCAGTGTACATGTGACCACCGGTTTCGTCTATTTGGGCGAAGCACCCAATTACCCCGCTGCGTAGATTGTGCGGCGTTATTTAATTTATTTGCGGTGATACCACATTAGTTATCTAAATACAAATTAGGTGCGAAATGTGTCAGCCGTATAAATTGCGGGTATTAGGAAGATGAATTACATAAAGTAATTGCGTTATGATTAATTTTGACGAAAACCTCTTTCGGAAATATGGTTGTATTGGGGCTTAGTGTTCAGACGACATAAAGAAGGCTGTTGGAGGCAGCATGTATAGAGCGATCCACATTGCTGAAGACCGCATGACTTGGAGACGCGTCTTATCTGGTCGCGATCTTCAGCACGAACCGAAGAAGAAGTACAAGAAGCGGGCCTAGTCCTGGTTTTAACGTTAAGAGCGCTTTCACATTTTTTCTTGAATTTTAGCGTTTTATTCGAATTTTGATGTGTGATTTTGCTTTAGATTTAGCCTTATAAAAAATAAAAATATGCCTAAGACAGTTTTGTCAAAGCGCTCTTACAAAATCGAATTGCTCAGGTTGACTAAAGTTGAATACCGCGCGTCACAAGATTATATTGATTTTCGACAATTATTTAAAAATATTTACTTTACTTTTAATTAAACCAATTTTTTTTTTCAAGCAATATAGCAATGCCACCTTAATTATTAAATATTTTTTAATTGAATTCTGATTATAATTTCATAGATAAAAATTATAGTTTCGTACGGAAAATTGTCAATAACTCTCAGTTTTACAGAATTATTTTTGGTGTATTACTGTATGAATCGTAATAAATTGATTTGAACATTCCAAAGTAGAAGATACAGTTGTACCGTGGACATTTTTATAAATGATTAAATTATAATATCTTCGGTGTACCAAGGTATCAAAAGATACCCTAAAGCAACGTTTTGTGAAACATCCTTTGCGGAGTCAAGGATTTTACTGATGTACGTGAACAAATTGAAATATTTATTTAGAAAACTCCCAAGATAAATGATCAAACTATCTTAGGCAAATTTTTGTTTTTTTTTTAAGGCTATATCTAAAGCAAAATCACACATCAAAATTCGAGTAAAACGCTAAAATTCAAGAAAAAATGTGAAAGCCCTCTTAAGGCCGTACCCTGACCAAATAACCTTGAGCATTTTTTTCCCTCAATAACAGCGCAAGAGATATTTACTATAGCGAATACGCTCAGAATGTTGAATAAAATAGTTATAAAATCTAATTTTGATCGTTGGAAAAAAATGTTTCTACCAAAATGCTCATAATTAAATTGCCTATCCATTAGTGTAAGTACAAAATCAAAATAATCGTTAGTTTTCGAGAAGATGTTGCATGTTTTCAGTACTTTTTTCTCATTTCTGTAGTTTTGTTGTGAGGAGATTAACTAAACATTACACTTAGTAATAAAAAATAAAAGTCTACCATTTTGAAGCCAAGATTATGCAGAAATTTAATGTAATTTTTATAAGTTGATACTTCTTTTAGTTAACGAGTAGATAGCTCCAAAAAACTGCACAAAAACGGCTAGCGCTGCGTTTTGCTCGGGGACGCGCCTTAACGTTCGCTTTTGTCAAATTGTACGAAAAAAAAGGTTTTCCGATATTATCACCAGATGGCGCTTATTCAGTTAAGAAACTCGCACTAGGCCACTGCTAAATAAATCCGTTTTTACTTTAAGATTATTCAGTTCATTTGGTTTTGTGTAAGATATTGCTATAAGTACGCCATTGTACCCATCCATAGGATTATTAAAATAATTATTACAGCTAGCTGACCCGCGCAACTTCGTCTGCGTCACTAAAAGAGAGAAAATAATCCGTTTTTACAATAAATTTCTTTAATATTCCGCTCGTATTGGTCGTAGCCGTGATGTTATATGCCTCCTTGGTAAAAGAGCTATCTAACACAAAAATATTTTTCTTTACGTTGCATTCAACCAAATAAACAAACTCTCAGATATAGGTAAAAATATATAGTTTAGATTTCGGTGTGAAATAAAGTAAGTGATACCCCCTATCACTTACACTTCACACAACACGAGTTCATACTTTTATTTCATACTTTAACCCCTCCCCATAAATACAAGGCAAGTTAAATGCGAAAAGTACTTCCAAGTTAATCTTAAAACTAACGATAAAAGAAGACATCGTCAGGGTTTAATGGTCTTTAGTCTCGAAGACGCAGAGAGCAAACGCAGTGATAAAATAGTTGCTCTTTCTGTGATGAAAATCATTTGGAGCCTTATTTATAAAAAAATCTAACCATAAAGATCAGTCTAAATACTGGTCAGCAGATTTTTAATTCAAATTCTCGAATTAAGAACCAATAAGTTAGGCCCCAATCACTCTCTACCAATCAACTTAAATTCGAATAAAGAATCTGCTAATCTGTATTTAAAATAATCATAATTATTGTTACATTTTTTGGTGTTCCACAACTCCAAACGTAATTGAATCTGTTAAATGTCGCTCGGCTTTTGCAAGACGCCAAAACGCTTTCCTTTCCGTATATCTATATAACAAAATTAATAGAATTTTAAATATTTATCCGCTATCACTACACGAATGCAAAAGTAAAGTAAAGAACTGGCTCTTTTCTCTTGGTTATGAGGATGTTGAGAAAATAATAAATAATTAATCTCATTTTACAAAATAATGAACATATACTTACATAGAACATACATACACCTACTCATACACAAATAGGAATAGGTACACACGCACACGTACACAACTCCAACACACACACACACACACACACATAAACACACACACACATAAACACACAGCACGATATAATATAATAGAAATTATAAAATAAATTAAATATAATTTAGGAACAATAATTGTATGAAATCTTTTCAGTGAAATCATTTTATTTCTGCCATGTTTCATTTAATTTTTACTTCTTTTTAAATTGTATTTCTTGCATGCATGCTTGTCTATTTCTGTGTTGACATTAATATCTAAGCCAAATGAAACGGGAGAGGGCGCTGACTCCTGACATACAGGTTCACCTAGTTTAGGAATCAGAGGCTTCAAACAAGTTATTGTAACCTATTATGTCAATAAAGAAAGAAAGAAAGAAAAAAAAAAAAAAAAAAAAAAAAAAAAAAAAAAAAAAAAATATCCAAACGGTAATCAGCGGAACTCTATTACTGTACCTCTGCAGTCCGTTCGTCTGTCTGTTAGTGTGCTGTATCACAAAAATCGTAATAAGTAGCACAGTGTGTTTTTCTATTGCCGCTATAACAAGAAATAATAACATTTAAATTAAATTGAAAGGGGCATTAAATAAAAAAACATGTTTATTTTATGGGAGCCCATGCAAGAATTTTTTTCGGTTTATGTTACGGAACCTTTAATGTGAGGGTTCGACTCAGTCGCACTTTACCGGTTTTATTTTCTGTTGGTCTGCAGTGACGAAAAGTTACAAGCTGACAACAGTTTTAAAGTCAATATTCCAATAGAAAACTGATCCTTGGGTGGTAAGAAGAAAATATTGCAAGTTCAATAGAATTTGAGTCCAAAAATACAAAGTAAAGTCATATTCATTTGTCATCGAAGTACCACAATACAGGCAAATTACGTCCCTCTAAAATAACAACACTGCCAACCATTAAATTAAGAATTCTCCTGGCCAAAACGTTTTAAATACTCTCCAATGACTTTTTAAATACACCGCAACTTGAACTTTTTTAATAAGCCTCCCGACGGATAATCTTTGGATTAACTACCGAAGTTTAGTCGTAAAACACGAAAAAGGAATCGTTTGATTGTTCGGACACATCCCTCTTGAAAATTATGAATATTAAACAGCACTTACCTGAATGCCGTCGTCGTTCGTCGCCGGGATAAAATGTAAAAATTAAAAAAAGAACACTGCTTTTCAAATATGGAATTGAAAGTTCGGGAGTAGTGAGAGCGATCGCGAAGCGTCCGTGTGGCCCGGCGGACTAGCGGAGACTGAACTGTAGGGAAATCGTCAGAGGGTTGGTTCAACCCCCCAGTGCAGCGCGTCTGCATGAACCTACTTCACACTGTGCCAATATAAACCTATTCGTCTAATTTCCGTCGAAGTTTTGACCTTCTTCGTCTTGATTCGGATCGTTTTACTTATTTAGTAGATTGACACAGGTCCCTTCAAATTCCCACCTATTTTTGTGCACAACAAGGTGTATTTTTCGATGTCGTTTCTATATCTTTGTGACTTATGTGTCATATACGGCCGGTGCTGATTCACTGGGGTCTAGCATTTTGCACTGAGGTATTGTTAATGGAATATTGTGTATATCTGCGGACTCAGTAACACTCGTGTGGGTAAGACGATTACGTTAATTTTGTCGGTTGTAATGTAGGTAATAAGTGCTTGTGTACCTGAATAATATGTAGTTTGGGAGAGAATAATACGTAGTAAGGGTTCCTGATTTGCATAAGTTCCTGGTACCTACGTAACAACAGTTACTCGAATTTGTTAGATTATAACAAATGTGTGTATATTTTTTTTCACCCCACCTGCACGAAATCGTCAAATTATTTACCATGCAAACCTTAAATAAAGTACGTCGTTCTAACCCGCGAACGGCTCCCGTCCGCCTCCGCTGCTAGGTGCAGAGAGCGCAGGCAAAATGGGGTTCCCAATTCATAATCACATTATTGCCCGGCGGTTTATAAAGAAATTCAGTACAACATTATTGCCCTGCTAGCTGTACCACAACTTCGTTCGCCCGACCTGCTCTTTGTGGCGCGGGCAGGGGCTATCGTCCGCCACCTGATTTCATGGCTAGACCACAATTTTCTCGCAGTAGGTGTGACAAGTAGAGTATGTTCCTCAGGGATAAAGGTGTCCTTGCCTTGGGCTAGCTTGAATCCTTCGCTGTATTCAAGGTTCTTGTATTAACTCCCCGCTTCACTCGTGAGTTAAACTATAAACCTTAGAATAATAACGCATAGAAGCCGCGTCTAGAACAAAACCCGAGCAAAATCGTGTGTCCACTTCACTTTCTTTGTGTGCGTGAGCCGAATGTGTCTACGTTCCTCTAACGCACACAGATATAGCTTTCAGTGATACCATTACCAAGCCGTTACCCACAAAATATGGGAAGACGCATTACTATTTTGCTATCAAGGCAAGTATTTTATGTTGTTGGGAACTGGAAAAGGTAAACAGGATTTTTATGTAATATGACATTTTTTTCGGAAGGTTTAATTCAATTTATTTAAAATAAAAGGAAATAAATCGCATAAAGAATGAGATATTGTTCAATGCGTTTAGAATGCTTGATGGGTTATAATTATAATCAATGTTAAAACATCGGGTTTGATATGAATTAACAGTAATTATTGTATTTTAAAATTACAAAAATGAAAAACATGAATAAATAAATAAATAAATAATAATAAATATCCTTGGACATTTCACACAACGCCATATAGTCCCAAGCTAAGCAACCTAATGCTTGTGTTATGGTAACGAGATGGCTGATAAACTACTTATATACATTTTTTTTTTGTAAATACATACATATTATAGATAGAAAAACACCCAGACTCGGAACAAATACATGTAGGTCGTACAAATATTTGTTCCGTGCGGGAATCGAACCCGCGACATGCTGCGCAGCAGTCAATCGCTCAACCACTGCGCCAACCGTGTCGTCAATGAAATGAAAGCAATGTGGGTATTTTTTTCCTCACAAATAGCAACACTGTGTTATGACAAGTTAGGTTATTAGAATTTTGTTTTATTTATCGATTTACGTAAAAATAGTGAATAGAATGTGAGTACTTATTTGTGAAATGTTATTTTATCACATTTTTTTGTTTTCCTGATGTGCTATAACATCCTTTCACGCAACAAACTGTCATTTTCAATTATTTACTCGCGAGCTGTGTTCGACGGAACGTGACCTTGAGTACTGATGGCTAAGTTTGACGGATTGACGGATTAGGCTAAGTTTTAGTTGCCTCACTTTGTGCACTCGTACTAGGTTTCTATGCGTTATTATTCTAAGCTATAAACTCACTCGCGTCGCTCGGAGTTAACTCTCGAATCCTTCATTGTGTTCGGAATTCAATGTGACGCCCGTATCATAAGACACTGCTTTATTCCCTCGGTTTATAATCTACTATTAGACGACTGAGGAAGAAAATATGACAAAAAAACTACTGGGCTGAACATCCTGAAATTGAAGTTTAAATCCAAAACTAAGCTTTTGGATAGTGAGTTTGTTTGATTGAACACGCTAATCTTTGGAACAACCAGTCGGATTTAGCAAATTTATCTTTGTATATGATAGCCAAATTCAAATAGGCTATACGGAAACGAGAAAACATCGGAAATGTGAGTACGAAGGAGCGGGCTAAAGCTAGGAATGTATAATTCCGTCGTGAAAGAGATGGAGGTATACAAAATGAATAACACTACACTTTTCAGTTTTATACCTGAAATCAAAGAAAATCGTTTAATTTGTAAATAAAATAGGGCCCAATTGGGATTTGTTGCCCAATTTCTCACAGGTCATGGCAACTTTAAGAGTAAATTATTTTCCTTTAGGCTTGTGGCTTCACCTTTATGTCAATGTTCTACAGCTGAACTTGAATACGAACAATCTGCACATCACGTCTTATGGGAGTGTATTCTTTGGCAGACTGAACGTAATATTATGTTAAATAGTATTCAGGTTATATCTGGGGTAGTATACTATACGGACCTTGTAGAAACCAGTACAAATTTCCGTGCGTTCAGGCGATTTTGCCATACCTATTACTGGAATCAAAAGTAGCTCACAATTTAGGACCCATTATTTTCAGTTTTAATTTATAATCCGTGGTGCTTGGCAACTGGGCTTAACCCAGTTGTATATTATGTCCCTTGGTACCTATTGGCCTAACTCAAATCTGTCTCCTGCTTGATAAGGAGGGAAGTGGATATTATATTTATTTTCTTCCTACTCCTCCGTTGTACTTTCTGATTAATTTCGATGCGGGATCCAAGACAGTTGAATCGTTTCTCTGGGACTCGTCGGGCTTCATTAGCTCGGCGTTTTTCTGCTGGTCGCCACTGTTGGTTCTGGCTTTCAGGAGTTGCAGTGGTTGGGAATGTGTGGCGGGCTTGTCCTAAATAAAAAAAAAGGGGCTATTTTAATTCTAATTAGTTAAAACAGAGAACTGTCGTTTGAAAAAACACACTTTATGGCCAAGGGCAAGTTAAACTCGCACTTGGCCGGTGTTATATAGAAGTATCCTACCTAACCGATGTAGAGCAACAGCGAAGTGCGAGTAGGACTCGCGCACGAAGGGTTCCGCTCCGTACCATCCCTACTATTAAATGCGTAAATAACTGTCTGTCTGTTACTTCTTTATGCCTAAACCTCTGAACCGATTTGAATGAAATTTTGTACAAAGATAGTTTGAGACACGAGAAAGGACATGGAATATTTTTATCCAGAAAAACCTACGGGAACGGTAATTATACGGGTAAAACAGGATGGAAGCCGCGGTGGCCAGCTAATTATCTATAAAAAAGGTTTAAAAAAATCATGTCTGTTGAATGGGGGCCCCCTTAAATATTTATTTTATTCTGGTTTTAAGTATAATACGTGATTATAGTGGCAACAGAAATACATCATCTGTGAAAGTGTCAACTGTCTAACTATCTTCATGAGAGACAGCCTGGTGACAGACGGACAAACAGACGGATAGACGAGGCTTAGTAATAGGGTTCCGTTAGTTACCCTTAACGGAACCCTAAAACATAAACAAAAAATGTTTAATTAGTCCTCAATGTTAAGAAAATTTATTTTCAAAGTGCGAATGCTCGGTGACCTGGAAAAACGAAGACTGTCTGTTAAGGACTACATGCACAGCGACTTTTTGTTCAATCTTAATTCTTTATGTACACCAAAACAACTTTTATGATACAGTCATAATAAAGTACATGTACACAGGCGAGCTTAACTCAAAGTTGAGTTTTCTCCCAGCAAACATTTGAGTGATAGAGAAAGTTCATCATGGAGGGTTGGATTCAGTGTACAAATAATACCTATAGATAAATATTACTACATACATCATCTGCCTAGCCTTTTCCCAACTATATTGGGGTCGGCTTCCAGTCAAACCGGATTCAGCTGAATATCAGTATTTTACGTGGAGCGGCTGCCTACCAGACCTCCACAACCCATTAACTGGTCCCTTATAAACGACGCTGACGCCGAGTTGCTGGCCTGTCGGTTTTCTATCGGTTACATTTTGGGGAGTGTGCGACAGAATTGCATAATTTAATTCCGCCAAGCCCGTTCCACCATCGGACCACAAGACGCACGGCGACGCGCCACCGGTACATGGTGGACATTCCACCTATACGCTCAAAACGTTTTGGGAATACATTCATTGTGCGTGCAGCAAAGGAGTGGAATTCCCTGCCGGAGTCTGTGTTTCCTGATAGCTACAACTTGGGAGTCTTAAAGTAAAGACCTGTTCGCACCACCGCCGTCTAGAACTGTTGCTAGAGCCGAATCTCCAGTGTGTCGTACTCTAAGGATGCTCAACGCCCTTCTGACTGCCGATCCTGAATGTGATGTGTTTTCTGATGAATGGAGAAAAATAATGCGAGCTTGTCTGTGAGAGACAGTATACGAGGGTGTCCACTGTTCCATGTTAATTTTTTTTTTACAATTTCAAAGGATGATGCCAGAGTTTCTATGAAATCTGGTCCCAACCTCCAATAGCTATGTGTGTTACATCGTTGGATAGGTAATTTTGACATGAATAAAAGTTACTACAGCGCCAAGTTCCAAATCTTAGTCCGTTCAGAGTTATTCTTTATTAAATATGGTAGTTTTATCAGTAGCTAAGTAATGCTACTTTTACGTAATAATTACATTTGTGCTGTGTAGATACTAACCTACGGTTATCAATTGCGTCACTGAGTCGCAAACCTTATGACAAAAAGCTAAACAGATGTCAACATTGAAAAAATACTTTTTTTTTACAAATAAAACACGATAGCGTGTTTTAAACCTATACATTTTTTATCATCGTTGTCTACAATGACGTTATTTAAAAATAAGGCTGTGCCTACAAATCCCTATGATTCCACACATTTTGTATCTGGTTATGTTCTTTTTTTTTGTTAATTGACAGCAGATGAATTAGTAACGTTTTCGCGACTTAGTACCTCCTTCTTATTGAACGTCACTAGTTACTAGTCGCAGTATAAACAGGCCCTAGTTCAAATACCAGACGAGCGGAAGTAATGGCTTTATCCTATAAAAACATTTCAACCTCAGGACCCAATGTTTTTCACTCATTAAATATTTGACCACGGAACAGAAAAAAAAATGACGCACGATTTTATTTTATTTATAAAGCGATTTGTGCTTATTTAAAACAACGAGACAAAAGTAGTACATTGTAGTCGTAACTTTTGATGCAAATGACCCATACTTACGGATAGATAGACTATGACCATGTGTGCGATCCGCGTCACGAGTTTAGTCACTGGCAACACACACGATACTGCAGCGGCAACCGATATCTTTGTCCTGCGTGTGCCAGGAGTGTGCTATCGCAAACTGTCAAAAAAGCCTACATTTTCATCGTAAATTTTTGACAGTTTGCGATTGAGATGCTTATGCGATGCGAATGTGAAAATTAGTGAATTGGCACTGAGATACGCGCGCGTGTGAAAACGCGCATGAGAGGAAACGGGCCTTAAAATAAAAGAAGATTAGAGAGAGAAAAGAGGATGCGTATTGCGTAGACGACTACTAGAATAGAATACTCTTTATTATGTACACCAAATAAGTTACAGAAAAAATAGATGAAGAAAACATTACATAGGGTGAAAAATGGGCGGCCTTATCGCTAAGAGCGATCTTTTCAAGACAACCTTTGGATGGACTTTAAAGAAAAAGGAAATACAGTACTGTAGGTAGTCTTAGGTGTACGATTTACATGAATAAATAAATACGACTACTAGGAAATCATGAAAGAAGAAGACTTCAAGCGCCGATCAACAAAACCTTAGAAAAAGGTAAAATAGAATGATGAAAAGGCTTGTTGGTTCAGTAGCTTGGAAATAATTTAAACTATGAAGTTTCTTGTAATTCTCTAGATGAATTTACTCTCAATGAACGGGCACTTTAGGTAGCTGTGTTCAACTTCCATAAATTCTAAATGCGCCCTGAAAATAGTCTAACTGAAATAAATTACGCTCTGAAGTCTTTCCACTTTATTTGGATTGTCAGCTTTGGTACCTACTCAGTACTTAATATTTTAAATGAGTGCCAGTAAATTGGCTCAAGTCAGCTGTCACAAGACGGTTGAACAGGAGCAATGCCCTCAATTTTAAAACGCCTTTATTGCTCGACGTATAGGTGATCAGCCAAACTGCTCTGAGAATCTGGAGGCCAATAGTATTTGCCTGGATGTTTTTTATTACAGTTCTCGAAACTTATAGATAAGAAAAGACGCCATTAAAACAAATTCTTAAATATCTCAAATAATGGTAGTGTTATTATAAATAATAATAATAATAATAATAATATGTATTTATTTACCCAAAAAGTTTGTACAAAAGAGACTTAGTAAGCTAGTTAAACTTATAAATACAAAACAGTATAGTAAGTGCCTCTGTAACCGAACTAGGTAAAACCTGTATCTCGGTATACAGCGCCAAACCTCACGGCGTTATCATATCTATACTAATATTATAAAGCAGAAGAGTTTGTTTGTTTGGTTGAACGCGATAATCTCAGGAACTTCTGGTCCGATTTGAAAAATTCTTTCAGTCTTAGATAGCCTATTTATCGAGAAAGGCTATAGGCTACATGTCATCACGCTAAGACCAATAGGAGCGGAGCAGTAATGAAAAATGTTACGCAGATGACGTTGCACGGGTCAGCTAGTAATATTATAAAGCTGAAGAGTTTATTTGTTTGTTTGCTTGAACACGCTAATCTCAGAAACTGCTGATCCAATTTGAAAATTTATTTCAGTTTTAGATAGCCCATTTACCGAGGAAGGCTATAGGCTATAATATCATCACGCTGAGACAAATAGGAGCGGAGCATTAATGGAAAATGTGACGCAGACGAAGTTGCGTGGGTCAGCTAGTCTGTGATAAAAGAACAGCACGAATATTGTGTGACGCCACTTCCAAGTCCCGCCATATTGAATTGAAACCATCCAGTACAAACGACATTATGTGTGACAAGGACAGAAGATAAACTTCAACGCGTATAGCTTCTCTGTTTTCCCACCGACTTTGTTTATTTTTTCACCAATGGTATTGTTTTAATAACGTCCATCAAATATGTGTATTTTTCATAGCAGTTTAATACGCTACTGTCGAATTTGACCAGTTCACAGTCCCATGAATCACATGTGGTATTCGCTGATTGTTTAACTATTGTGTCTGCTTTGCGGACAGTGAACTTGTTATAAAGCGATCAAATTCATGTTGCGATATCATCTCATGCGACTGTCATTGTCAAAACTTGTCAGTGTAGGGAAAATACAGACAGTGTTATTACAGTTCGCGATTGCGATGCAATCTTAGAATAATAACGCATAGAAACCTAGTACGAGTGCAAAAAGTGAGGCAACTAAAACTTAGCCTAATCCGTCAAACTTAGCCACCAGGCCGTCAGTACTCAATGTCACGTTCCGTCGAACACAGCTCGCGAGTAAATAATTGAAAATGACAGTTTGTTGCGTGAAAGGATGTTAAAGCACATCAGGAAAACAAAAAAATGTGATAAAATAACATTTCACAAATAAGTACTCACTTTCTATGCACTATTTTTACGTAAATCGATAAATAAAACAAAATTCTAATAACCAAACTTGTCATAACACAGTGTTGCTATTTGTGAGGAAAAAATACCCACATTGCTTTCATTCATGTTTTTCATTTTTGTAATTTTAAAATACAATACTTACTGTTAATTCATATCAAACCCGATGTTTTAACATTGTTTATAATTATAACCCATCAAGCATTCTAAACGCATTGAACAATATCTCATTCTTTATGCGATTTATTTCCTTTTATTTTGAAATAAATTGAATTATACCTTCCGAAAAAATATGTCATATTACATGAAAAATCATGTTTACCTTTTCCAGTTCCCAACAACATAAAATACTTGCCTTGATAGCAAAATAGTAATGCGTCTTCCCATATTTTGTGGGTAACGGCTTAGTAATGGTATCACTGAAAGCTATATCTGTGTGCGTTAGAGGAACGTAGACACATTCGGCTCACGCACACAAAGAAAATGAAGTGGACACACGATTTTGCTCGGGTTTTGTTCTAGACGCGGCTTCTATGCGTTATTATTCTAAGGATGCAATGCAAAGGCGTCTAAAAATCGCTTCTCTGTTAAAAGGACTCGTTGGTTATGGTGAAAGTCAGAAAATCAGTCTTCCTAGAACAAAGCGCCTTTTTACCCGGCTGTGCCAGCAGGAAGATAATGTTTTTCGAGAGTAGGTATGAATCTTTTCTTGTATAACAATTTGTTTCTATCCCCTACAATCTTAGAACGAAAAATCAAGTCCTCCGCCGCGTCTTTCTGTGTGTTCGCGATTAACTCAAAAACTACTGCAACGTTTTTGATGCTGTTTTCACCAACGGAGTCGTTCCCAATGAAGGTTTTAGTATGTAGCTAGTCAATTATAAGAATTACAATCGCGTAGGTACTCGTAGATCCCTTTACTTCAGTTTGAAACGCTACCCAATATATTGGGTCTTCCATTAATTGCTATCGGACGGTCGCTTTTGACAGTCGATTGGCAATCTCGGCATAACCGCATTAGGTTACTGGCAACTAGTGGCAAGTAATGGCAACCACTAGCAAGTCACAGGCGAGTTCAGTTCTGTAGGCCACTGAAATAGTCTGACAATTTTATCGGAATCTTTTAAACCTAGAAACGATTCAGTTGGATCGTGGATGAACATCATGCATGAGAGAGAACGACAGAGCCCAGTCTTGCATTGAAGATTAACTATCCTTAAGCTTAGATTTGGTTTTGAAATCTCGTTTTGTAGTAAGACCATCATCTTCCTGCCCTTATCCCATGTTATTTAGTGTCGGCGCAATATGTTTTTTTCTTCCAATACTCTGCCCTATCAGCCGTCAAACTATAACTGACTCCCTTTTCTTTCATATCGCTCCTCACACAATCCAACTATCGTTACTTTGGCCTTCCTCTCCCTCTCCATCCATTCAAATTTATGTTCAGTACTCATTTAGTTAAATGCGTTTTCTCCCTTCTCTTCACATGACCATACCAACACAAGCGATTATCTTTTTACTTTTTTAATCCATTTTCTTTATATTACTCGCCTCCCATATGTAATAATGTCACCAGTATCCTTATTTCCTTTTCATTTTCTTTTGTATTTTTGTTTGGTCATTTGAATTTTCCTCAACTCCAAAGTCCTTACACACGGACGAAGGGTCTTATTTCGCTATTATGATAATACAGTATTACTTTTATTGCGTTTTGGGGAAAGCAAACGTTATCTGATCGGCTGTCAGTTTTTGCGGACGCTTGGTAAGCTATATGCTCCTGGTAGTTTATTTCAAATTGTAGGGTATTTCTATAAAATTTCAAAAGGTGTGTAGGACACATGGTAAGTTTTCCTAGCAATGCAGCCAAATCAAGAAAATTCCTATTGAACAGGCTAGGCTAGCTTCTGGGTTAAGCTCGCTCTATTGTAGACTTTGGTCTCTGTCATCTCTGACTAGACTGTCAAGAGCCATTTCAAGTAAAAAAGAAATACATCCATTCCATTTGTGAAGATGTTGGTTGAATCATGTATCTTGTATCTTCTTCTTTCTGAAACACCCAAGTACACCATCATAACAGCTGTTCTAGGCTACCCCAACGTCGCTCACACAATTAAACTGAGTTTAATCTAGTGATTAAACCCCAGAGGCCTGGCTGACCCTACCAGGGCGGCAGTAACATTAAATCTGTATTAGTTAAGTTTGATTAATAAAGTTCCTTTCTTTAGCGTTTAACATTTGCCTCAAGTTTTGGGAGAAACGTTTGGACCATACGGTGTGTAAGAGGGGAAGGGGGGAGACACCCAGACACCTTTTTGTGTAAATGTAAAGAAATAAAAGTTTCTTTTTACGTTTCAGTAATTCTTTGTTTGTAATTTCGAGTTAGGTCTTTTGTTTTACGATAAAAGTAGGATTTAGCTGTTAGGTTTGTGTGAAAGGTTGTTTGCCAGAATAAATAGAACAGAAACAAGCAAGTAAGGTTAATGGGGTCGTGAACACTGAAGTAGGATTTTGGTGACATCAAACAATTTGCATAATGTTACTTTAAACGTCATTAGAAGGTAGAAAATGTAGGAGTGTCAAACGTATCTCTTAACGCCTCTTATCTCTGACCTCCTGGTAGGTAAGACATACCTACTCTAAAGGTATTGCTAGTATCAAATGTCAGTAGTCTGGTCGCGTGCTTGACTTGTTTATTGGTTTTAAAAATGCCGTTGGATTTCAGGATAAGTGGATTTGAAAATGTAGCAACAACACAACCATTTTATTTGTAAGTTACAGGGTAAAAGCTTTTTCAAAACAAATATAGAGAGTGAAAGAGAAATTAATTTTGTGACATGTTTGTATTTTTATTTATTAATACAAACATGTCACAAAATTAATTTCTCATTTTAAAAACAAGGAGGGGCACCATAAGGAGGGCTTTCAATAACATTTGCCCCCTTCCAGATTTTTGAAGTCATCACTTCAACCCGTGCAGCATGTTGGGAATCGCACCCAACACACACGCAGGCGGCTCGCGCAGGCGACGTGAGCAACCTACGCGTCATCATCGCGATCGGCGAGCAGCGAACCGGCTGGCCGGCGCGTATTCGCTTCCACGACGACCACCGCGACGGACGACACTCTTAAACGCACTATTTCCATGTTTGTCCGGGACTATTACATTCTGCCAAATAAATCTTATTAGATATCTTAATAAGATTTATTTGGCCGGTAATATCTAATCTAATAAATCTTATTAGATTAGATACTAGCTGACCCGTGCAACGTCGTCTGCGTAACATTTTTCATTACTGCTCCGCTCCTATTGGTCTTAGCGTCATGATATATAACCTATTGCCTTCCTCGATAAATGGGCTATCTAACAATGAAAGAATTATTCAAATCGGACCAGTAGTTCCTGAGAGTTGCGCGTTCAACCAAACAAACAAACAAACAAACTTTTCTGCTTTATAATATTAGTATAGAGTTTCTCGATATATTATGAAAAAATCGTTTTGTTATAATAATTCCCATCCAAATTCAATAGTTTTAATCTATACGTGTCATATTTAGAAAAAAAAAATTACAATATCACGCGACATTTTACAATCTTACGGCGTTTTCCACTTTCCGGTGACAATCACTCAAAGGGCAATAGAGAGGGTAATGCTTGGAGTTTCCTGGCGTGATTGGATCTGGAATGATGATAGCAAGAGAACCAAGCTTACCGACATAGCCCGAAGGATCGCCAAACTAAAGAGGCATTGGGCAGGGCACATTGCTCGCAGAACAGATGGTCGATGGGGCCGAAAAGTTCTGGAGTGACGACCGCGTATCGGAAGACGCAACGTCGGAAGGCCTCCCACAAGGTGGACCGATGACCTGGTGGAGGTCGCGGGTAGCCGATGGACGCGAGACGCACAGGACCGGTCGTTGTGGAGACGCTTGGGGACATGCCTCCCCCAAGCGTCTCCACAACGACCAGCAGAGGACGTCTTTCGGGTGATACGATGCTGATGTAATGACATATTTGTAGTTAAACATCGTAAAAAAAGGAAAGAAAGAAAAAGAAAGAAAGAAAAAGTGTTTATTTGGGACTCTCACAATACACATAAAGTAAAATAAGTAACTATAACAAAAATATGTAGACAGGTAGAAAAATCCTAAACACTAACACTAAATCTGTGCGAAGCCAAAAAGGTCCCTGTCTCAGCCTATGCTGCGATATATAAAATTATAAATAAATACTTATATATCACAGCACTGGTATTATGACAGGGCCTGAAAGTGATGCCACGGATACACATACGGAAACATGACTATTAAGATATAAATATAACAAACTAGCTGACCCGCGCAACTTCGTCTGCGTCACATTTTCCATTACTGCTCCGTTGCTATTTGTTTTAGCGTGATGATATATAGCCTATAACCTTCCTCGATAAATGGGCTATATAACACTGAAAGAATTTTTCAAATCGGACCAGTAGTTCCTGAGATTAGCGCGTTCAACCAAACAAACAAACTTCTGCTTTATAATATTAGTATAGATGGGAGATAGAATAAGATATAAATAATAATTACATGTAACTACAAGGAAAATATTATCTTTGCACTGTTTTATTTTTCCACAAATACTTTAGTTAGTTAGAAAAGCCATCGACCCCTACTCAAGCTAGTCCCCCTATAAACAGTACATTTTGTGCCCCAAGTTCTCCCGCTGAAGTTGTATACAAGTCCAACTTAATCTGAATATCTTACGTAATTATGTTTGCCTGGTATATATGGGTTCTCAGAATCGAAAGACTACCCACGGAGTACACACATAGGTACATTGCATCGTGACATGATGAAGTTTGCGGGGCGCAAGATATGAGAGAAAACGTATAATTATGCTTTAAACTTGTCTTTATCCGGAAAGTGTTTTCTATTTTCAGCCGCTTAAGTTACCTAGATCCCTCGACCCCTATTTTTTCGCATTGAAGTGTAGGAAAGTTAGAGATTTTTTTGACAGATTGCAACTGAGTCTCCAATGCGAACGTTCCTGAAGGGACTACTGACACTTATTCAGCTCCATTTGCATTTCGCTGAACGATTTTGATCACACTTATACAGTTCTGTTTCTATCACCGCGTACATTGTCGTAAGAATGAGAAGGCGGCAGCGGCAGAACTGTGCTGAACTAAATCTATAGCACTCGCATGATAATAACACATTTGTCCTCATTTTATACTTGTTTTCCGAGAAAACTGAATAGACGCGGAAACCTGAACGGATGCGTACGCGTCTCCATACAAAATGGTTGTTTTCTATAGGCAAAAGTTGAATAGACCTGAATAAGTAGTTTGGTCTCGTCATAATTATTGTAAAGTTCTCATAATCAGAAATTATTATAAATCATCACATTTATTAGTATTTATTATCTTTACAAATAAATGAAATTGCAGTGTCTATTTGTAATATCAAAAAATAGAATAAAGATTCAAATATTAATCACGATTTGATTGATTAAGTATTTTAACATTTTATATACATAAACTATATTATCTTAGCAGATATATATGTATTTTAGTAGTATTATATATATTATTTGTATATTGTGTTGTATCGACAAGACTCAATTTTATTTTATTTTTATTTGTTTGTTCTACACCTACCACAGTGTAGTCTTTTTAACCCAAAGGTTGACTGGTAGAGAATGCCTTGTTGCATTAATTCCGCCGATGTATGTACCACTATTGTGCATCAAGTCTAAATCTATACTAATATTATAAAGAGGTAACATTTGTTTGTAAGTTTGTATGTAGGGGATAATTTCAGGAACTACTGGTCCGATTTGAAAAATTCCTTCAGTGTTAGATAGCCCATGTATCGAGGAAGGCTATAGGCTCCATCATCACGCTAAGACTAAAAGGAGCCGAGCATTAATGGAAAATGTGACGCAGACGAAGTTGCGTGGGTCAGCTAGTAAATAAATAAAGAAGTGTGATTAGTTCTCTTAAAAGTCCTCTTGTACGAGTATATGATTCATGCGCTAATATTTCTCGAATGTGTATATATATGTATATCGAAATCTAGATTGTGTATCATATAAAACCCATGTAACAGGGATGAGGAATTAGGTACTAATCCTGATTCCTTCTAACTGTACCCACCCACAAGAAACAGCGTGCCAATTCTACTAATTTTGACATTCGCATCTCAATCGCTAACTGTCAAAAATGTATTAAAATTAAGGCTTTTTTGACAGTTTGCGATTGACATGCGAATGTGAAAGTTGTTTAAATGAGTAGAATTGGCCTGCAGATCCACGTGCAGGAAGTAGAGGTATAGATAAAACCTCAGAAGTGCAATGTTAAGTATTTATATCGTCAATTCGAATCGTTAAACACAACAAGTTATGTAGCATAATCTACGCCGTGCACGTTCACTGTAAACCCCTATAGATAATATACGAGTAATTAATAACAAACAACTTGGCAATGCCGCCATGTTACAATTCCAGTCGACCGCGATGCAGACGATTTCTTGACGCCATATTTTAGTAGTTTTTATATATAGCTGACCCGCGCAACTTCGTCTGCGTCACGTTTTGCATGAATGCTAAGCTCCTATTTGTCTTAGCGTGATGATATATAGCTTAAAACCTTCCTCGTTAAATGGACTATCTACCACTGAAGAATTTTTTTAATCGGACCGGTAGTTCCTGAGATTAGCGCGTTCAACCAACCAAACAAACAAAATCTTCTGCTTTATAATATTAGATGTAATAGGTGCTTAGTTAATTAGTATTTGTATTTTTTTTATTAATCCAACAACAATCCTGGACCTATCCACTTCGCTGAGTTGCTAGGTACCAGGAAAGCATACCCGCTAAGAGCCAAGATTACGCTTTGGACCACACTCATGAAATACACATACAGTGGTCACACCGCCAGTCAGGCAATGTCCCGCGGGAAACAGCTAACGACTTTACTCGCTCACTTATTCCTTAAACTCCCAAGGCGCGGATCTTCGAGCTCTTTTTATCAAACTTTGGACGGCTAACTAAAGATTCATGTGTCTGGTATGTGTGGCTTGATGTGGTACCGTCTGGCTGAGTTATGTGAATATCGAAGAGGAGAAAGATTTTCACTGGCTGGTTACATCTTTAAAAAGTATCATATTACTTAGTAAAAGGACGGTAAGTATATAAATAAACCTGACTGCCAATATGTCACAGTACGGTGGGATGCCTGTTGCTAGAGGGAGATAAATATACATCTTCAGTTACGTCACAGGATAAGTAATAGTCAAATTGACATCAAAACAAACGTAGTGTCGCGCGAAAGGTTGGTGCGTAACTAAGCGCGATGTGGCCAATTGGCTTCATTTCAAGTTGTCATGAGTGCGGACAACGTATCTATAGTTTTATATATCACTAGCTGACCCGCGCAACTTCGTTTTGCGTCACATTTTCCATTACTGCTCCGCTCCTATTTGTCTTAGCGTGATGATATATAGCCTATAGTCTTCCTCGATAAATGGGCTATCTAACACTGAAATAATTTTTCAAATCGGACCAGTAGTTCCTGAGATTACCCCCTACATACAAAATTACAAACTTACAAACAAATTTTACCTCTTTATAATATTAGTATAGATTGCTCACAAGTAACCTAGATTTCTATTGGTTAAAGAATCTTCGTAAATCGGTTCCGTAGATCCAGAGGTTCCTCCCTACAACACAAACTTTACCTCTTTTTATAATATTTTTTATAAAATTCCAAAGAAATAGAAAGACAAACGGAGGGTAACGTTTTTCTAGGAATGTATGTACCTACACATAACTTGAAAAACATTACCCTCTTTCAAGGGCAGTCGAGTAAAAACGCTACGCAGGTACTCAGTGTTTATGTTAAACTTAGTAGTAGAAATAGTTAATTAATTTTGCAACTGTACAACAATACCTACTCTATTGATAACTGTAGAGGCTTGTAAATGGCTTGTTGTGATTTAGCTTACTATTACCCCTGTATTTAGCTGTAAGCCACCCTAACATAATAAAATAAAATAATAAAAAGAGCTTAGCAGCAGTGACAACTGTAACTAAGCGGAGACCGAAATTTCAGCAGTTGACGTTAAATAATCTACAACAATTCTTAATTCTATACCAGTAGAACTAATTTGACTTTCAACTATCAAGCCTTCCTTCAATTTAATTTAACATCTTCGCCAGCATTTTTTATTCTTATTTTAACGCCAGAAATTGTATTGTATAAATTGAGATAACTCTTACAACTCCAGTTTCAGTACTAAAAGTGGCTTAAGTTGTTTTAATTTATAACTGATCGAGGTTTTCCAATTAGAATAGATGTTATGAATATTTATTATTCTTTCATTATGGTAATAGGGTATCGTTTATTAACTGGCTCCTGAATTTGTACCGGATACTTTTTCTACATCGTTAATTTATTCTAGAAAGTATTTTTTACTACGGGCTCGTGTAGGTAGATATTATAAAATTTCCTATGCGTTATTTTTAAAATAATTAAAATAATTAGAGGTAAGAGAAAAAGAGGAGCTCGTGGCTAAATAATAACAGCCGCACAGGTCGGTCTTCAAGGATAAGCAACGATTGCCGAGGTTGGTCTATGGATGGGTAACCATCTTAACATACCAAGTTTCCTCCGTGCCTCTCTGTTGGTCCCGGCTGTCATTTGCAGATCTTTGGCAGTCGTTACAGACAGTCAGAAGCCATAAAATCTGACACCAGTCTTGCCAAGGAAAACCCTGTTACCAAGTTAATAAGTTGTGGAGGTCTGGTAGGAAGCCGCTCCACGTAAAATACTGGTTTTTCAGCTAAATTCTGGTTTGACTGGAAGCCGACCCCCAATATAGTTGGGAAAAGGCTAGGCAGATTAATGAAGATAATTATGGTGGTACTCAAAGAATGTCTCTCAGTTTCGTGCGCTTCATTTTTTTCCATCTTTATTGCTAAATACAGTACATCATTATACATTCTAGCTGTTGGGTGAATGCGCAGTTCACTGTATTTTACCAATATAGGCATGCAAAATTATTAGGTACAGATTTACAGTATAAAATGTCACTAAATTATAATAAGAAATCATAACAGGTTAATCAATATTCCTAAAATTCCATCAATATCCAATGACTCAAATTAAAAAAAAAAAAACATCAATTACTAAAATCATGCATGTCATAAAATAAAATGAATATGTATACAATGTCATATCCACTGCTTCCTATCTCTAGTGGCAGTATACAAATATACTAACGACAACATTTTACTTCCCAACATACACGCGAACGAAGTCGCGGGCAACATCTAGTGCAGAGGTTAACCGGTGGGGCTCGCCCCACTTAAGAGTTTAGTTCTTGATCCCCGCAGGGCGGCGGCTCTAAAAATTACTTCTTGCTATCAATTCAGGGACAGATATGACCTGAATGTTACTAAATCAAATTACTTGACGTCATTCTCGTTCTCCTCTTGTAGTTTCACAGGGAATGAGAGCGTAAATATGTAAGTAGACAGATGGAAAGGCGTATCTTGAGAATGGTTGGGGAACACTGATCTAGTAAAAATATACAACTACACTAGCTGACCCGCGCAACTTCGTCTGCGTCGCATTTTCCATGAATGCTCCGATCCTATTTGTCTTAGCGTGATAATTATATAGCCTATAGTCCTATAGTAGCTATCTAACACTGAAATAATTTTTCAAATCGGATAAGGAGCAGCGCGTTCAACCAAACAAACAAACTCTTCTGCTTTATAATATTATCGTATAGATTACACCGGTACATGTGGCTACTGCTTATTAATATGTGCTTACCCCTTCTGCGTGTAGCCAGTCGTGATGCCGCCATTTTGCAAATATGAACGTAAACACTTTACAGCGCTAGTGATGCACCACATGTCGACATAACTCGGGATATATCGATAAAAGTGAAGCGTGGAAGTACTGTAGTAAAATATGGTATGAAGATAGATTGTGTTTTAGTGTTTTTTTTTTTTTATACAAAACGGGGAAGCTCTTATAACTCTTATTAGATTTGTAAAGATAAAATTTACAAGATTTAATAAGAAATGATTGGGTTTGAAGCATGGTGCAGTGAGTGAACTGCTGCTATTAAGTTGAAAAACAAGAACGTTATTTTTTTACTTTTATTTTTTGCTTTTACTAAAATTAAAGCAAAAAAAATATACATGAAATACATCAGACTTGAAAAGGACATCGCAACAAAATTAATTTCACCGATGATTTCACAAAATATTGCCGAACTCTCCTCTACCATGTTATATTGACTTAGAAACAACGAACAAGATATAAATATAATTACAAAGACCAGGGTTCCATAGACTGCGTCTAGACTTCAGTAGCCATTATCAACACAAAAGGTTCCTTGAAAGCCCTGCCGACGTTTGACAGTAATTTGACAGAATAATACGTCGTTACCAGCACCCTGTACGCAGTTATTGTGTTAGAGAGTTTATTTTGACTTGCTTCGGTAAGATAAGAATGTTTTGTAGATTTATTTGAGTAAAACACTGCAATGTGCTGACAATTAGGGACAATTTCTTGATTTTTGTAGCTAGGGTCAAATTCGTTGCGTGAAAAATCTAATTCTAAGCTACGCTTTCTCGTCGTAGTAAACCCTTTGTTATACGTTACTGTTACGTGCCTTTTGCTACGCCTTTAGAGTAAACGGCTCTTTGCTACGCTAGTTCGTAGCACTCGGCCCTTTCTACGCTTTCTTGTAACAACAAGCCTTTTGCTGCGTACGGCATTCTCGTAGCAGACGGTCCTTTCTACGCTTTCTCGTAGAAACAAGCTCTTTGCTATGCTTTCTCGTAGCAGTAAGCCGTTTGATGCGTTACCTCTTACAAGCACCCGTTTCGAACTACTGTTTCTCGTAGCTTGTTGCTACGCTATCTCGTAGCAGAAGTCCCTTTCTACATTTTCTCGTAGGAGATTTCGTTTAGTCGCAGGTTCTTTACGATGCATTATTGCGGCAACAGTAATTTTGTTACGCCACGCGCCATCTCATAGCATTTTTTTCTTTTATGTCAATATCAACATAATTTCAAACCGAAAAAAACACTGATGTTTATTGCAATCTACACTTCTTCCAACATCAATTCATGATATGACACAGCATTAGTAATACAATTTACACACTATACATCATTCGCGGTAATCCTATCTAATCCTAGCAATGTGCGGCTTAGCGCACGCGTTTAATTATTGCTTGGCAATTAACACTACTGATTACGGCGCGGGCTTGTGAGCGAACACCGGTATTTAAGGCGAGGTTGCAGTACTGTGTGTTTTAAAGAACAACAGCGACTGTCCGGCGAGCGAAATAATGCCTAAATTTTGATTGTTTTTTCTTCTTGGCGAAAACTGATAAAGAAATTATACAATATGGTTTCAACATTTACTTCAAAATAAGAAGCTCTATCTATTGATATAACTTTTATATATATTCGTGATGAAATCTCTTAGCAGTACACGTTTAAAATTGTAATTTAGTGTCATGTTTGATAAAAAAGTATCGAACAAATCATTCTAAATCGCGTTTCTATCTTTACGATTTACTTGAGGGTATGTTCAATTTTTATGTGATGTTTTTTATTTATTAAAAAACTCATAATTAATTAGATTTTCAGACGTTCAAAAATCTTAAAAAGTACTGCAACCCCGCCTTAAGTACTGGGGTTACATAGAACGGAGATGACGAGAGAGGATCAAATAGAGGAGGTTTTTTGGAAATAAATACGATTATTGCGTGCATGTTTATATTTGGACTATGTGAAAAACGATATGGCTGGAAATTGGGTACTCACATGACGACATAAGAATAAAATGGAATAAAAAATACCCTAAATAAATTGGAAGAAGGATCAAATAGTGCTGATATTTATATTTGGTGTCGTCCATGACGGTGGGGAATTCAGAAGACAAGCGATCGCCGTTGACCGTTTATTACTCAAAGGCTCAAAGCTAATAAAAAAAAAAAATTGACAGGTTTGCTTTGTGAAATGAATAGAAAAAAAAACAATTTAAATGCATCAAAGTTCAGGAGTCAGCTACTTGGCCGGTTTTCTGTAAAAGTGCAGTGAAGAAAGTAAAAAAAAAATAAACGTGTACAATATTTTTTCGAAATCTAACTGACTGGGCTAAATAGATTATTTTAAACATAAACTCCGTTTATAATTACTAAGGTCCTAAATAATAACATGTTCACCAACACATTTCCATCCATAATAAAACCTAAGACACACAACTACTAGCAAGAACTCTACAGCCCAACAACCACAATTTACAATATTCTACAGCAGAAGTTCGTCCCAGCACTACAAGTATCGTTTGCATAAAGATTTTACGACGTGCTGTGGATGTGTGGTGCCCTGGTACACTGGTGGCGGAGACGGCGATTTTACATGCAACGAGCCGATTTACAACACCTACGGTTAGAGGCATGCTGCTAATATAGCCGGCCGATCTTACAAGGGTGGGTTACAATACAGGCTTAGCTATGCTGTGCTGTGATGTGATGGGTAGCGCTCTATTTATGTAATTCAGAAGTGTGCAACGCTTGAGGTAGCAAATGGACACCACTACCTAAAAGTATCTGCGACCTATAAGTGCTGTAGATGTGTGGTGCCCTGTTACACTAGCGGCGGAAACGGGGACTTAGCATGCAACGAGCCGATTTACATACAACACCTGCGGTTATAGGCGTGCTGCTAATATTGCCGGCCGGTCTTAGGCGCGGGACAAATACAACAGGCATCGGGCGGAGGCGAGGCGCGGTCGCGACGCCACTTCTTTGATATTTCATACAAAATGTATAGAAGAGGTGGGGCGCAAGACATACTGAGACGGCGGGGCTCGGGCGTGGAGCGGGCGCCGCTTCCTCGCCCCCGGCGCACCACAAGAAGACGTCATGTTGCATGCATCCACTGTGTTCGCCCGCGCCACGTCTTTCCGACACCGCTTGCGCGCCTGTTCTGCGCTGCACCGGCGGGCGCCGCACTCCCACCACGCCCGCGCCTCGCCTCCGCCTCGCCTCCGCCCGACGCCTCTTATATTTGTCCTGCGCCTTACAAGGGTAGGTTACAGGCTAAGCTATGCTGTGCTGCGATGGGCAGCGCTCTATTTATCTAATTCAGAAGTGTGGCAATGCTTGAGGCAGAAAATGGACAGCACTACTAATACTAATGGAATTTTACGACCTGCTGTAGATGTGTGGTGCCCTGGTAGATTGGTGGTAGAAACGGCGATTTTGCATGCAACAATCCGATTTACAAGGCATGGCTGCTGATAAAAAATACACATAGCATAACAGAATGCAATCTACATTTGTATAATTTTGTGCAAGTTCCTAGCATCGGTATTTAAACAAATGACTACCTCCGGCTCTTAGTGGAGCTGGAGGGATTGTCAGACAATAGGCTCATCCACAATTGCAAAACCATTTTATTTTTCCGTCAGTTAGAGTATTGCAAAATAATGGACACGTATTTTTTGTTTTTGTAAATCAATGAATATTGACAAAGATAAAACGCATCAAAACTCGGGAGTGGGGGCTCTTGATGTCACGACCCGCTAAACATTATGCCAAAGTGTGAAAAAAAAAAAAAAAAGATTAGATTAGATTTTTTCAGGACACAAGCCTATTAGGGACTAAATCCCACACAATTTCTTTCAAATGCCCTTTGCGTTCCTGCTACCACATTTTTAACCCTTGCTTTTAATACAAAACTAGCGTTTGCTCGCTTCGTACGTGCATATCCCGTTTTTCTTGTTCCCGTAGAAATTTCGAGGAAATCATATCTCAAGTGCTCGCCTATGGAGTGTAGGGAAGCTTCATACCAAATTTCAGTCTTCTATGACCAGCAGTTTCGGCTGTGCATTGTCTGACAGTCACACACTCAGTAACGCAATAGTAGGTATTATAAATATTGACTACCTTATGCCCGAGACTTTGTACGCGGATATTCCGTTTTTTCTCGTGCTCGGATTTCGAGAAATCCTGTCTTAATGCTCTCCTAAAGAGTGTTGGGAACCTACATGACAAATTAATTTACACGACCAGTACGACCACGACTGGTTTCTGCCAGTCTCTCACTAACTCAGTCAGTAACGGAAGAATTTTATACAGGTATATACTAGTTGATCTGGCAAAAGTTGTTTTACCATATAAATAAAAAATAGCCTACAATCTATTCTCAGACATACCGAGTACGCAAAAAAAATAATAATAAGAATCGGTCAAGCCGTTACGGAGGAGTTCGATAACAAACACGAAAATTCAATGACTTGAAATTTTATATATTGATTGACTAGCCAGACCATAAGTTTCTGAGATCAGCGCGTTCAAGCAAACAAACAAACAATCTCAGCTGTATAATATTAATATAGGTATAATATTAATATTTTTGTTTTCTTTCTCGGGACCCTGGAGACCCGGTCCTTTGGTAGGAGTACGAGGGGCCGAAACCAACTCGCAGAGGCCCCGTTAGAAATTTAAAATGTAGTGGGGCACCAATTAATACTTATTATATAATTATATGAAAAGTATAAATATAGAAAATAAAAATAAACAAATAAATATTACTTAAGGTGAGCATGCCGCATAGCCGGCAACCGGAAATACTTTCAGTATGGCAGCTGTAAAACGTCAAGATTACCCAAGATGTTAAATAGTGTCCCATTGCTGTCGAAAGGAAAAACGGTACCCTTATGGAAAATATTTTGATTCATTGACTATCTGTCAGCCAGTCTGACTGTATGTATGTCAGTCTGTAACGACGGACATCCTCATTCATTTTATTTAGTAGGACTATCTAATGATATCAGCGATAAAGACCGTCATTGTACCCATAGAATTATGTAAGTTTGTGCAATTATTTTGATGTACAATAAAGTTATGTTTTTATTTTTATTTTGTTTGTGTTTTTATTTTAAATTTATGAATTTTAATTTATTTTTATGTATGAATTTGAGTTGATACTTTATGATAATTTTTGTATTTGTTTTCATTTTATGGTCAGTGGGTCGTCTTAGGGGCGGATTTTGTGTAATGTGTACTATGATCCCTTGTTGGTCGAATTAAACTTGATTTTAATTTAATTATTGTTCCATCAATCTAAAAATCACAAAAAAGAGAAATGAAGACTTTCTTAGAAAAGCAATATCTGCAATATTTCTAATTGTATGAATTTTTTATCAATCGCTTTTAACACTCCATATTGCACTTAACACTTTGCTTTGCCACCTAAAGATTGACTGGTAGAGAATGGCATTAAAGCCGCCTCTGTACAATCATGTCACATACATGATTGTACAGAGGCGGCTTTAAATAAATAAATACGACGAATGAAAGTGTTAAATAAATAAATATGACGACGTCAGCGATGACTGAGCGAAAGCGCCATTATCGTTTAAGTTCGATGGTATCGTTCACTGTAGAATAATAACACTGCATACAGTACTAACCTTACTTTATTAACTATAGCTGAGTGCCAGTACTTTTTGAACGTCAAAGTTTACAAATAGACAGTCCCCGAAAAACGCCCGCCCGTCTACACTTCCTAGTGTTTTAGCTGTGGAGAAGAAGTGTTGAAGGTTAAATACAAATTGAAATAGGTAAACCGACAGTTTCGTTCTGGAGTGCCCTAGTTGGTGTCTCGAGCCAAAATGCCCTGGGCAAACCTCTGCACTCTCCAACGCGACTCTGTCCACGTGCCGCCATTACAACTAATGTCACGGTGTTTAACACTACCTCAGTACTACAATACTCAAATCAGCAACTAATTATTAAGTAATATCGTTATCCACGACAAATATGTACCTACTTAAATTGATTTGATCACATCGAAAGATAATGCAACACATTTACCAGCCTCATTATTTTAAGAAATCGACGCAGTACAATAACAGACAATGCCTCGTTGCGCGAGGTACTTGTGTACTATGTCAGTGACAGAGACAGCCGTCAAGGTCCACAACTTTCAAATAATGATCATACAATACGCGCCGGATATGTCTGAATTCGTCACACAAACGAAAGGTTTAAATTAGGGACCAATTTGATTGTATTTTAACTGGAAAACCACTTATCTTTGGTGCTTTTTAAATTGATTCTTGAAGTTCTGAACTGAATCCTTGTATTTGGGAAAATGCTTTTCTTCGAGGGGCAGTTTTTTGTAAACCCTGGAGTGTATCATCCAAATAAAGTGATTGGCAAACTTCTTGAAACTATGCAAAATTAATACGGTTTTTGACTCTTAAATAACTTATCATACAGGTATAAATATAAAAGCTTCCCATACCAGAACAATCTGCTAGTTGAGGCGTTTTAAGAAAACACCTAATTTCAGACGAACAAGCATGTAAGTATGTAAATATGAAATGTTAAGTTTTTAATTTCGTCGGCTTGCTTCATACCTATAGACTGTTCTAGTTACAAATACTCATCTTGACTTGGAGAATATTTCAACGAATTTAACCTTGGATGAAGTTCAGCCCACGTTATTATTTGGGGTTCCACTTCAAAACCTATTAACCAACAGACTATTTCGAAGTTTTTGTACTCTAATCTCAGTATAAATTTATCAAGAACGCCTTTTTCTTCCCATAATTTTGACATCAATTTTATACTTAGCGAAATTATATTACTTCCAGCAATAAAAAAAAATGCCTTTCTTGTCCATGGTATGAAATCAGGATTTAAACCACTTTGAGCCCACAGACCCACTATTTTATTACAGAGAATCAAAGATTGTTAGACCCAATCAATCAACTATACCCCTCAAAATAAGCGCACAAAAATCAAGCATTAAATCCTAATAAACCAAGCAACAAAAAGTCAGCTTAGCACAAAAGCAATTTTAATGCAAACAAATTACTTATTTAAAAGAAGATGCATAATGTGAATTTAATAAGACATGATTATTTCACTAACACGTTTCCAACCACAACCTCGACCATTTGTTGACTTGAATCGACTGAGTTACTCAATGTTTAATCTTTTAATATGTACAGAACCTTCGTCACCTTAACCTCGTTCAAGGCCTTTATTTAAATGACTTACTCGGAAACTTTACGTACTTAAGTATGGTTTATTGAATTATGGTAGTCATTCTTTACTGCTCTGTTGTTCGGGATGAATGTGGCCGTGGTGTGTGTTCTGATCGCGTCAGTGTACTGTGTGGTTGGGATCGCTGGGATCCCAGGATTCGAGCCCAAAAGTGTTTCTAGTTTTCCGTATGTACCCTACGACAATGAAGCTTACTGTGTTGGTGAGGACTGCGTGTGTTTCTACGAAGACAATGGTGTGGTGGACATTGGTGTGATGGATGCAGTGACCATGCCTAACATTGGTGATCAAGGAACTAGTCTGTCTGACCCAAATCAAAATAATTCTTCAGATGGACCAGGAAATACATTTAATGGAGATGCTTGTCCTGGTGATCAGTCTAGAATAAATGGCGTTTGCCAGATGAACGATGATTAATAAATCTTAAGTTTTGATCAAGGATTGTTGTGTGTTTATTGTACCTTTCCTTAAGTGCAGACGTGAGTTGTGGGAACTAATTCTATTGGATAATCCTAATACACAAAATTATTCCGTTACTGAGTGATTGATTGACCGACAGACAACGCATAGCCGAAACTTCTTGTTGTGGAGTTCTAAAATGTGGCATGTAAGTTCCTTGAGGAGTGTTGGGGAGCCCTAAGAACGGATATCTCGGATTTCCCGATTTTTTTTTAACAGGAACGGGAAAAACTGTGATATACGCGCATGAAGTCGAGGGAGAAATGAAGCAAAATTCGTTAATGTACATGAATTTTTAGAGGCTAGGCAGAGTGCCCTAAGTAAATTGGCCATCTGCTTCAGTCCTAATTTATATAATTCTTCCGTTACTATTAAATATTAAGTTTTGATCAAGGTTTATTGTGTGTTTATTGTACCTTTCCTTTATTGTTGACCTGAGTAGTGGGGACTATCTATAATCTATTGGATTATCATCCTAATATATAAAATTCTTCCGTTACAACGTATACCCGAAACTTTTGGTCGCAGGAAGCTGACATTTGGCATGAAGGTTCCTTGGGGAGTGTAGGGAAGTACTAAGAAAGGATTTCCCGAAATTCCCACGGGAACGGGAAAAAACGGGATATGCGCGAACGAAGTCGCGGGAAAATGCTAGTTTGATATAATTTCACTTAGTTGAAATGTGAGGTAAACTAGAAATGTAGTAGTCATTTGCTTTCTTTTTGGTTTTGACAACGATCGTGATTGGTTGTTGTGGCGACACTTGGGGGTGGCCTATGTCCAGCAGTGGACTTCTTTCGTCTGATATAATGTTGGTGATGAACGATCGTAGCCTAAATGCAGCCAGTATACTATATTAATCTTTGCTAAATGCTAACAAATCGAAACCCGAAAACCGAAGTGCCGGATGTCACGGTCGCGCCATAGACAACTGTAGAACTGCGTTCTGGTGTATCTGTGGTGTGACCAGAGAGTCGTGGTAGGTTGATGCCCGGCCTGACATAGACAACATAGCTGACCCACGCAACTTCGTCTGCGTCACATTTTCCATTAATGCTCGGCTCCTTTTAGTCTTAGAGTGATGATATGTAGCCTATATCCTTCCTCGATACATGGGCTATCTAATACTGAAAGAATTTTTCAAATCGGACCAGTAGTTCCTGAGATTACCTCCTACATAAAAACTTACAAACAGATTTTACCTCTTTATAATATTAGTATAGACAAATATTTCTAGTTTTGTTTAGTTTTTAGTTGATGTTTTTTTTTAAATTTTGTGTTTTTAGTTTGGTAATTTATATTGTTTTTGTGTGTTGCTTCTGGCGGAGTAAATGATTTTTTTTTCTTTCTTTCTTGTCTTTTCATTTAAACCTGTGATATATGAAAACGCTTTTCGAATGCAGTTGTGAACATTCTTTAGCCTTGTTATAATGAGACTCGCCGAGGAAAAGTTGGCGAGACGACCTTATTTATTTTAAACCTCTTAGTCCCAGCCCAGCGCTCGGCCTGCATTATAGCTGTTTTCAGACTACGCTATAATGTATAGAGTATATTGCTCATAGCACAACAATATCGCGCACCATACATTGTCAATAATATATAGTACAGTATAGTGTGAACGTGTCCATAACAATGTACCTATGTTGCGCGATATAGCTGTATACTATTATATTATAGCGTAGTCTGAAAGCAGTTTAACGCATTATTTGGAAATTAAAATAAATCGTAATAAACATAAACGACCGCAGTATACGTTGACGTCGGGGTGGGGCGCGTCCCGATGGACCTTAGGTCATACCTAGGGTGAGGGGCCAGACAAAGAGAGATACAATCCGCAAGGCAGTTTTGTGGCGAACTGTTGGGCAGTAGCGACCCCACGAACTTAATCTCCCGGGAGAAGTCTTGTTCCTCATCTCCGGCTTGCCTTTATTGGCTGGCCAGAGTGAACACTGACGAGGAACAGAGCTCCCACCTCTTTCTTGCCTTAATCAGCCGGTCTGAGTAGAGATTCGCTAGAGCAAACGTGCTCGGGAGAAGAATGTATAATCCAGTAAGATGCTGGTAGGGATCTTGACCGCACTTCCGGGATTGTCCTGATAGCCGTGGTATACCTCTCCACTTCTCTAGCACCTCAGGCCATGTTGCCTCCTTGGCGCTACGTCACTTTGTGCTAGCGACCGTTTTCGGGGGCCCATTCATTGAGTGTGCAAGTCACCCCCTGCCATTTAAAAGCCGTGTATATTGTTAGTGGTCAGGCAGGGGCCAATAGTTCTTCTATAATAAACGATTATCAGTCCACTAAACCACGCGAACCCATAGCGTTTCATCTTTTGTTTCCATATTCTGCAATAGTACTGCTCCAACCGGGGATTGCCCCTGGGAATACTTTCACAGTGCATACAGGAATAATCGCCGGTTGGTGCCCCATTACATTTGAAATTTCTAACGGGGCCTCTGCGAGTTTTTTCGGCCCCCCGTATGCCTACCAAAGGACCGGGTCTCCAGGGAGAAAGAAAACAATAAAAATAAAGTATAAAATCAATTGCGTCAGGTGGAACCAATGGTTCCACCGCCGTATCTAACCGGTTAAAGATGGGAAATCGTCCATTAACTCCTCCCGCTCTGCGTGGAGCAGAAGGGAGTATCAGACCCTTACTGACTTATCTAAAACCCATCCGTATTCCTGCTAGTGCCTTTTGCGTTCCAAAGCCATACCCCCTCGATTCCCTGATATCAGGTGCAAAATACATTACATCAAAGTGTCAACTGTCATTTCATCTGTCAGTGTCAATAGTGTTCGTGTCATACAGCGCCTTAAACCGCTTTATTCTTTTAGTAGGTAACTAAAAATCTTACAGCGCTGAGACTGCTTTGTTTTATTTTAAAATAATGGCGCCGGGTTATAAAACCCAAGTGAGTTACTTTTTAAAATGGTTTCGTAATTAAAAAGTGTCCGCGTTCTATTCTTATCATTAAAATGTAATTTAAAAAAAACTAGGAATAATGGTAAAGGTTTCGCATGTGTTGATTCATAGGCCACTTTTTACCATGTCCTTTCGCAATGACGAGTCGCGCAACGGCTTGAGTGAGGTGGCTCAGGAAAACCGGCCAAGTGCGAGTCGAACTCTCACACAAACGGTTCTGTACCATAGATCGAAAATAAAACACGTTTCTTGTTTGATATTTTTAATTTAATTTAATTTTTATTATTTGTTATGATGGCGGCCAAAGGAATACACACTCAGTAAGGTTCCGTTGGCTACCATTTGTGTACGAAACCTTAAGAATTGGCTGGAAGAAATAGGGTAAACTTTTGCCCAGTTATAGAGCAAATAAATTTATTTTCTTTCTTTCTTTCTTTCTTATCACCATATCAGCCGAAAAACGTCCACTGCTGGACAAAGGCCTCCATCAAACGTCGCCACAACGACTGGTCCTGTGCGTCTCGCATCCATCGGCTACCTGCGACCTTCACCAGGTCTTCGGTCTACCTTGTGGGAGGTATTGCAACGTCGCATCTTCTTGTTCGCGGTCGCCACTCCAGAACTTTTCGGCCCCATCGACCATCCGTTCTGCGAGCAATGTGCCCTGCCCACTGCCACTTTAGTTTGGCGAACCTTTGGGCTATATCGGTAACCTTGGTTCTCTTGCGAATATCATCATTCCTTGCGTGATCCTCTCCATTGCTCTTTGAGTAAAATAAATAAGTGTTTATTTCTCACCACAAGCCAAAAAATACAAACAATATAGGTTCACTGTCCACAGACCACATACGCTCTGTAGAGAGACTTCCATATCAGTCCACAGACCGTATGTGGTATGTTCGCCCGTACAATTTCTAAGCCATCTGATACTGTGGACGTAAGGAGAAAGTCTCTTATTTAATGCGGACTTGGCAGGAAAACTGACTTTAAATAAAAACATAACTGGACTTATGGACCATTCCCACTCTGGAGCCTGGACAGTGAACCTGTTAACAGAAATGAAAAAGCTAATTATTTTGATGTGGATCGCTGGTGCCTGTGGTAGGTAGTAACACCTGGAAGACAGGTCACCAGGTCCCCACCTATTCATAGTTACATATTTGATTGCTTAAATCACATAGTATCACAGCAGTAACAACAATTTTAAACAATAAGTGAGCTCGTTAAACAAACACAATAAACAATGAAGTAAAAATAAAACGATTAAGTAAAAAAAAAAAAGTATGTTGGGTGGTTTTTGTGTGTGATTGTAAGTTTGTATGTAATGGTGTGTGTTGTGTGTTTGAGTATGATTAGACTAATACGTCAAAGAGAGCTTCTGTGGCTTGACTTAAGCCTTCTGATGAGGCCGATTATCATAGAGTTAACTAAATCTACAATCTATCTATACGATACATCGTGTCTAATAGATACATTTTAATGAATCATTATGTTAAATCTTCTATTAAAATATAACATTTGAACCGGCCCATAATGTGTCATAGAGATAAAAATAACACATTTGAGGTAAAAATGTAAATCTTTTGGTTTCCATGTTCTAATTGAATTATAATATGATATCTGCCTATGTAGTGTTTTTTTTTTGGAAGTCAGTTGTATTTTTTTGTAAAAAGTCTTTTATTTTTCACTTTTTAGTGGTACCCCACACCTAACAACATCACTGCAAAATCGCAGAAAAGCAAAATACGCAATTTCGATTACTTGGATGACATAAAACTATCATCCAAGTAGACGAATTCCAGCTATTTCGATTTAAAATCCAAAGTTCGTAACCGAATTTCATAAAATTTAAATGGGACCAATCTGCAAGTATATCCTTTCAGATAAAACAAGAATTTTTAAAATCGGTTCGTAATTGTCGGAGTTATGAGGTAACAAACATAAAAAAAACATACAACCGCATTGATAACCTCCTCTTTTTTGGGAAGTGGGTTAAAAATAGACCAGTTACAGGCACTTTTAAATAGTCAAGGTCTGTCAAAAAATAGATGAAGCTATTTCTGCCGCGCTAGCGACAAGAGCAGCAAGTTGTTCTGCAACAAAACACACTCACTGACCCTATCTCCAGCGAGGCAGTTGCACGTTCCAAAGAGTAGATCCTATGGAGAAGAACGTGCAAGAAACTCCATGGATGAAGTATGCCCTTGAAATACCAAATTCTGTCGGCTTAAATTAGCTACCGTAGGTACCTAATAAATATTCATGTTAAAAACCTGAGGCGTTAATTTATTTATTTTATTCTTAAAAGTGCACTGTCAATTTGTTTATTTATACACTGCAAGTAGGTTCTTCCTGCGCCGTTTCGGGAAATCCTCTAAATTTTTGACAGATTGCGAATAAAATGTGAATGTGAACTTTGCTTAAAAACCGGTCAAGTGTGAGTCGGATCCGCACACGAAGGGTTCCGTACCACAAACCGAACCAAAAACACGTTTCTTGTATCTCCTTTAATTTTTAATTTACTAAAAAATTTATTACATTTTGTTATAGCGGAAATAGAAATACACAATCTGTGAAAATTTCAACTGTCTACCTATTACGGTTATTGAGATACGACCCACTGACAGACAGACGGACGGACAGGCAGACAGCGGAGGCTTCGTAATAGGGTTCCGGTGGTTACTCTTTGGGTACGGAACCCTAAAAATTTGTAGAATTAACCCTCTGTAGGCAACGGTAGCTTCACCGCTTAGCTTACCTTTTGTGGAGCGGTGGCTTTACGCCGCCTACTGCTAATATAGACGGTTCGTATGTGTGTATGTGACTTCACGTCTGATTTTTATTTTGCAAGGCGCTACTGTGTCTGTCACTGTACGATACGTGTGAGCAGATGGTATTTACTTTCCGAAATAGTGGTAGCAAAAAAAATATCTCGACGTTCAAAACATGGTACAAAACATGTCTTACTTTGAATAAAATTCTTTGTCGATAGGATGGTTGGAGTTCTTACTGTAAAAAGGCGGGGATTAGAAGAAGTAAATACATAATGTTTATTGGTCTAAATAAATATTTAACAACTAGCTGACCCGCGCAACTTCATCTGCGTCACATTTTCCATTATTGCTCCGCTCCTATTTGTCTTAGCGTAATGGTATATAGCCTAGTATATATTATATATAGCCTATAACCTTCCTCGATAAATGGGCTATCTAACACAGACATAATTTTTGAAATCGGACCAGTAGTTCCTGAGATTAGCGCGTTCAACCATACAAACAATCAAACAAACAAACGCTTCTGCTTTATAATATTAGTATAGATTGCTAAAAAAAGCATATCGTAATGGTCTAATCGTTTATGAGGACCTTGTAAGTTAGAGGCTGCGCAAACGTAGAACGCGCACTTTTATGTCTTTTGTCAGGTACAAGATACCAATGAATATTTGTATTTCTAAATAACCAGTATGAAAACAGCCACTCCCTGCGCAGACGTTACAGGACACAGCAACTACGGTTTCCAGTGATGGTGTGCTTTGTGCCTACACACACTGCAAAAAGTGTCTACATGATCACTACCTGATCTTTTGAGGAAACTACACAAAAAGATACACTGGACCTGTCCAGACAGCGCAGTGACGTTATGCTTTATGCAATTGGAGATATTTTTACTTAGTAAAATCATTAGGACATAGAAAAGTTCAATATAATTTATACCCCCGTTGCTTCCCTTTATAACGATCTCCAAACTCAGGCAGGATCTCTCAAGTTCTATTGTTAAACACTTACCGGGGAGTTTAATGCTCAGTTTAACTGAACCGTATCTTAACCGTGAGACTTGGAGCAGAACCCAAGAGTGCATTACATCCGCTACTTTACTGCGCCGAATGGGAGATGCATTGCATGTGAATACGTACAGGCCGAGTGGTTGAAATACTTTGAGAATTCTTGATGGAGGGAATAAATACAGAATAGTCCACTTGCTTGATAGGCCATGTTAATCTTGCGCAAACAGTTAACGGTATTATACAAATAGGAATACGTGTGCCTCGCAGATAAACTCTTTTAGAGTGCGGCCTATTTAGTGCGTTGCTTTGCGTCGTCGCAGCGGATCAAGGCATTGTTTGCCACACCTGCTTTGCAACGACGCACGAAGTAGGTACACAAACATGTTGTTACATGTTGTATGCACCAGAGGACGACGCAGAGCGTAGCAGTAGAACACTGTCCGTCTTCGCAACGGAGCTGTGACAACGCAGCACATCACTCTCCCTACGTCTCGTCCATCGATCTGTTGAAACGTCGCGTCACGCGTGCAATGACGCATCGCAAGAATGTGGCATGCCATTCAAAATACATGGAAATCGATGCAGCGTCACCGTTGTGACGGCGCAACGCAACGTAACGCACCAATGAGGCCAAGACATTGTATGTAAAAAGTGATTTTCGAGATTTGACACTCATATGTTTCCTCCTCCAATATTGGACCGATTAAGGCAACTCTATTCATGAAAAAGAAACACATAGGGGCACAGTATGTACCTATCCTTCGTATACAGTTTATAAAATATCTTTTAAAAGGAGATAGTTTAGATCTTGGAGAAGTAAATATGCTAGTAGTATTTTTTTCTAATATTCCGCAATTCACACGGGCAAAGCCGCTTACAGAGGCTAGTCCCTCATGCGAAGAAAATCTGTGACAAATGTCTAAACAAAAACAGAAAGGTGCTCTCTGGATTCTATTGGTCGCTGGTTTGTGGTTGTATCTTAAATTTGTTTTACTTGCTGGTTGTCGCTTTGCGCATTATTTGGCTAACATTGTCATATAGTAGATATTTTCCAAGCGGAACTAACAGCCTACTTATTATGTTAGTTTCAGAAATCTAATATTGACTCCAGTTTAATCCAACTCAGGCAACTTATGTACCAGGAGTTCATAAGTTGTTGGTTGTAGCCGAGTGTGTGTCACGAGTATTAAACTTGCATCGAGGGGCTGCAGTGCAAGTTTGAAAGCCGCCGGCTTCCTTTGTTTGCAGCCTACTAATTTATACCCATTACCGATTGTTCCTAAACTGTGTGTTATGTGCCTGGTATATTTACGAAATTGGCTGTAATAAATTGGTTCACACACTTCGCATGCAGGTTTAAGTTATGGTATTTTTTGGGTGTTGTATTTGGGCTACAGCATTTTAATAAAGTTTTTATTAAAGCCCAGTTTACTGATTTTCTGGTGCTATACTTAGTCTTTTGTTAGTTTATTATTATTTGCTGATTTTCCTTCACTGTGAATTAGAAGGAAAGGAAAAATGTTTAGTTGGTAAACAATTGAGAAACAAAGAGAAGGTTTGATTTTACAACTTCATATCAATTACAATTTACAACTTGAATTTTATACCAAAGTAGCTGATGCCCGCGGCTTCATCCACTTGACAAATTATATAAAAGCCTTCCTCGAGATCCATTCTATCCATTGGTGAAAATAGCATGAAAATCGGTGCCGTAGTTTTGGAGTTTATCGCGAACAGACAGACGCGGCGGAGGACTTTATTTTATAATACATAGTGAATGTGATAATTTACATTTTTAAACTTGATTTTATAACAATAACACTGTGTGCTCGTGCAAAACAGGTCCAGTTCAACAAAATGGCGGCCATGCAGTAGTTGCTTGAATCCAATAAATTCATGATCACTGCCATCATTACATTGGAACCCGCGTTCCATGCACTGCTAAGAGATCTTCTTTGAGCCATGCTTTCCTGGTCTCTGCAAGAATTTCCAAGTTCACTTTAAAATATTTTTGGAAAGACAAAGAACCTTACCGTAATTCCAGACTTTTATAATTACTTCCGATCGCGTACTGAAAGACAACGTCTGAAGGCCTCCCACAAGGTGGACCGATGATCTGGTGTGGGTCGCGGGTAGCCGATGGAAACGAGACGCACTGTTCCGGTTGTTGTGGCGACGATTTGGCCTATGTCCAGAAGTGGACGTCTTTCGGCTGATATGATGATATAGTACATTACTGCAGCGACCAGCAAAAGAGGCATTGATGGACGAAAGTGAAACATTTGGGCCGAGGCACACATACTTAAATCCATCAATGCCTTGTTGTGGCCAAGGCTTGTATAGTACTTTTCTCAAATAATGCGCGGAAATTAAATACAATTACTTTGCAAAATAAATGTCGAACAACCAACAACATTTATAATTCCCGCGTAAAAGTGTTCATTTTTTTTTTTCAATAAACAGCTTTCTATTTGCAAGCCAGTTTGAAATTTAAATAAATTCTTTGAAAAGTTACCTCCTTGGTTGGTTTCGGAAGAAAAGATCGTTCCATTTTTAAAGTAAACGATAGATATGAGTTTACTATATAATTTATTTGGCCGCAACATGTCAGGATTTTCATACAACTTTTGCCGGCCGCTGCTCGGCCAGTACAGCAATTTCGATTTATCTAGAAAGAGGTTTTCAAAATAATGCTCACATTTCCAAGCATGTTTGAGAAAATAATAATTATTCCTGAAGTTCTGACCTTATCAACATAAATGAGGAAATGTTGGCTTTATATTTCTTAACTTTACTTTCAAAGTTAGCGGTTCCAGTTTTTACGATATTGTATGTTCTCGGTCCGCTTACAACTCAAAAATAACTGCAAAACAAACGTTCCTTTTTACAAAATGTTAAGCGCAGCGCTCAGCAAAATGTTCCCGAATTCACTGTTCAATTTGTTCGAGTGAAGCAAACGATACGCCCAATGGTTTTCCGATTCGAAACGAACCTAAAAATACTTACACATACAACTATTTTAAGAGTGTACTGAAGTACGGGTCAGTTTTCACAGGATATGGCGGACCATATTCTGTAGAAAACTGATACGCATTGAAGCTTTTTTAAATCTGGAAAAGGAATAGACGGATCTAGTTTTCCAGACTTAAAAAAGCTTCTATACAAATTACCTACATTCTGAATATTGACAATCTGAAATTAGAGTATTTGTCCAATTCTCTACCATAGCTAGAAAACCTGGTATATTTTGGCGTATGACAGTGGTTTGACACGATCTTAACTCCGAGTCCTCAATCCAAAAACCTTTAATTGTCTTTGTTAGCTCTGCTCAGAATTCTTTTGTTTAGTCCTTGTGTGTGTGTTGTGTGTACATAAATTGTTTAATAAATAAATAAAACGCGTCGATTTAAGCTAGTAAATCTATACGTTTCCTTCCTTCCAACATCTTAGTGACGATCAATATCAAAAACTAGTCAAAATGTAGGTGAAATAAAGAAGGAAAAAAAAACAGAAGTGTTCATTTAAAACATCCAAACCAAACTACACTGCAATTATTCAAACTCTCTCTCTACCATCCACCATCCAATTTCATCCCGAAATGAACCAAAAACACAAAAACACGTAGTTTTCATTGAAACACCAACAAGTGCTTACCAGGCGAACATAAATAAAAGGAGGTAGCTGCAACAGAAAGTTTCCGCATCCGCATGTCTGCCTCACATTGAAGAGCTTACAGGCCGTGCAATATGCCAATCGCATGTGAATGCTTTATTGAAAAAGTTGCTGAAATATGTGAGTGCTATTTTTTTAATGTTTTTGGTGCACTCTGTAAAAATCTCACGTCCTACAAATATTATGAATGTGAAACTGAATGCCATTAACAGGTTAGCGTAGTGGTTGAGAGATTGGCTGCGGCGCTGCGTGTCGCGGGTTCGATTTCCGCACGGAACAAATATTTGTATGGTCTTTAAATAGTTGTTCCGGATCTGGCTGTTTACGTATATGTGAGTTTATAAATTTGTGAACGCACCCGCGAAACAGGAGAAATTCTTAGTGTAAGGCAACGTTTTTATTGAAAAAAAAACAGTAAGTATAGCATGATACTTGGATGAAAATTGGCCTGAAAAATTCAACTTTTATAAATAAAGGTTGATTTTTTAAAGTTAGCATGGGTGTCTGAACCTGTGAGGAATAGTGAAAAATACTCTGAGTCCAGCCTGATTTTGATGAAACCTAAAACTTAAAAAAAACTCCCTGAAGAGATATTTTTGTTATATATATTTTTTTAATTTGTGATGGGTTTGCTTTTGACTCTAGTCTTGTTCAGAGTTGACGGAGACAAAGTCTACGATGCGATGGAGCGAGGTTACCCAGAAAGAGCCTATCCACTCTAACTTCGAAGAGTTTAGGGTTGTAAGCGTTCGGAAACACAGCTGCATACAGAGAGTTCCACTTCTTTGCTGTGTGCATAATAAAAAACCTTTGAAAATATATGAATCCCGCCATTTATATCCATATCACCGTGTAATATAAGTGTGTATATTGGTTTGTTTCGACAACGACTGTAGTTTTAGTACGATCGCGGGCATTGTAAGTTGAACATTGATAGGTGGTTGTCACCATTTAGGTAACATCGCGCAAGGCATGCTTGCTGGCCACCCAAAAAAAGTCATCAGCAATATAATTTACTAACATAGTATTATGTATTACTGTGGCCAAAAGTTGTCTCATGAATAAATGAATAATAAATAAAAACATTTAGAAGCGTCAAGCATTAATATCACAGGTCACAAGCAGCTATAAAAAAAAGAACAAGCACTATCAGTAATAGGTCCTTAATATTTATTTGGGTTCTAAGATAACGACGACAACGCTGGCACGTCTTGCGTAATTTGGTCGAAAGTCACCGCGGCAGTGGAACGCAAAGTGCTCGTATCCGGAGACGCGGGGCGTTGGGCGGGCCCGCTGTGTGCGACGCTACATGTGTAAATCACTTCTCCGTAAACTCTCTCTTACATCATCATCTGCCTAGCCTTTTCCCAACTATACGGGGGTCGGCTTCCAGTCAAACCGGATTCAGCTGAAAACCACAAAGCTGTTTTACGTGGAGCGACCTCCAAAACCCATTAACTGGGTAACACGGTACTTTTTGGTAAGTCTGGAGTAAGATTTACTCGCTTCTGACAATTCGTAACTACAGCCAAAGATCTACAAATGACAGCCGGGACCTACGGCTTAACGTGCTTTCCGAGGCACGGAGGAAACTCGGTACCTATGTTAAGATCCTCACCCATCCACAGACCAACTTTGGCAAGCGTTGCTTAACCTGATGAAAGATCGTCCCGTGCGGCTGTTATTATTTAGCTAAGATTTCCACGCTCTCTTACAACGCCATAAAATATGTTTGAATTTAGTTCTGGCCCGCAGCGTACGACGCCGCGTGCGTAAACAAGCACTAAGGGTATTTGGATAGGTTTCAGTCAGTAACAGTCTGACACTCCCTTCCGCTCCGCTTAGAGCGAGCAGGAGTCATTTGACGCTTTCCTATTATAAAAACGGTATAGGATCGCTGTTGCCTTCTCGTTTTTCGCCATTTCAGAGAGCGGGCAACGCATCGTTAATTTATAATAGGAAATCATTGACCGTCAGTCAAATCAAATCAATCAAAACGTATATTTTTTACAGTAACTTTTGAATTGTCAAGGTCAGTCAGTCAAAAACATGAAGATATTTGCACGTTCCAAAGCGTAGATCTCTATGGAGAAGAACGTGCACGAAACTCCACAGACACTCTTTTAAATCATCATCATCATCCAGAAAATTATATATTATTAAAGACATTGAATCTATACAATGCAATTGTTAGATTGCAAGAGAACTATGTAGGTATCACGTCTGAGGTGGTCTTTTCAAGAAAGAGCCACACAGATTTGAGTGGACCTGTCCAGACAGTGCAAGCATTTGTATTTATAAATGTAAAAGTGTATAAAAACGGGTACAAAAAATATAATGTGTATATAAAAATTAACAACATTTACAGTGCCTAATTGACTTGAGCAGCTCAATACCAAGCCTTAATGTCTTCGAGATAATCTTTCACGGAACTAAAAAGTATTTATTTATTTATTATTTATTATATACTTTACTAGCTTTTTCACGCGACCTCGTTCGCGCATATCCCGTTTATTTCCGTTTCCGTAGGAATTTCAGGAAATCTTTACCTTAGTGCTTTCGTATATTTCCCAAAGAAGCTACTTACACGCTAAATTTCAGCTTTCTACGACCAGTACTTTCGGCTGTGCGTTGTTAGCAGACCCGCGCAACTTCGTCTGCGTCACATTTTCCATTAATTCTGCGCTCCTTTTTGACTTAGCTTAATGATTTAGCCTTCCTCGATAAATGGGCTATCTAACACTGAAAGTTCCTGAGATTAGCGTGCTCAACCAAACAAACAAACAAACTCTTCTGCTTTATCTATACTAATATTATAAAGCAGAAGAGTTTGTTTGTTTGATTGTTTGTTTTGTTGAACGCGCTAATCTCAGGAACTACTGGTCCAATTTGAAAAATTCTTTCAGTGTTAGATAGCCCATTTATCGAGGAAGGTTATAGGCTATATATCATCACGCTAAGACAAATAGGAGCGGAGCAGTAATGGAAAATGTGACGCAGACGAAGTTGCGCGGGTCAGCTAGTAATATTATAACTCAGAGGTTCTCAGATTTTGTTGTGCAAGGCGTTGCGAACGTTCGACACTCGACTCTCGTGCGCGTACCTGAGAGTTTCTCTGATTTTGTTCAGCAAGGCGTTGTGAACGTTCAGGTGAAAATTCTCCCATACGGCGTATTCTTGCTGCCCGTGCTTGAGAACTATGTTTAGTAAGTTGAGACCTGGCTCTCTTAGGCATTTTCAAATGTTTAAGAAAATGCTAATAGCGTGTAATATTCTAGCTCTGAAAAGAACTGTTGTGTAGCCCTGAAAAGAACTGTTGGTTAGCCCTGAAAATAACTGTTGGTTAGCCCTGGAAATAACTGTTGGTTAGCCCTGAAAAGAACTGTTGTTTGGCTCTGAGAAGAACTGTTGTTTAGCTCTGAGAAGAACTTTTGCGTAGGTGTAGTTTTAAGAACGAAATCTAAAGAAAATCGCACGAATATTATTGGACTTCGCGCACGACCGCTGCGTAGGGAGCCGACCTCGCGGCTGAGCCGCGCAGGTACCTTACTCATAGATCTAATCTCCCCTCCCGCACGCGCACCCCCGCCTTGGTAACGTCCACTTCGCAACGGGCCGTGCAGCAGAAATCGTAATATTTTAATTTCGCCTTAACTTCAAAACCAAACGTCCGATTTTAATCATTCAAAGACCTAAAATGAAATCGAAATATTATCTGCATATACTGTACTTAGTGGTGAAATACTTTATTTTGATAAAGATTTATAGCATGAGTAAAATAAACGCGTTTAAATGTAGTCCAAAAAAAATCAAGATTTTTAAATAAAAAAAATGGTTGTTGTGCCTCACTCGGCATAGATAGGTATAGTGTGTCGCGGACTTTTTTGTAGATATTTATAAGATCTACAATTAATTAGAACAATGTATGGTTCTGTCTTTTATAGTTTAGGCAGCGTACACAAAATAAGTAACTTTTCTGGTTGATTTTTACACCTTGTGTCCGAAAAACCCAAATATCTTACGGAACCCTATTTTTTTTCAAAATAAAATATAGCCTATGTTACTCGTGGATAATGTAGCTTTCGAATGGTGAAAGAATTTTTAAAATCGGTCCAGTAGTTTTTGAGCCTATTCATTACAATCAAACAAACAAACAAACAAACAAAGTTTTCCTCTTTATAATATTAGTGTAGATTGTACACCAAAAATTAAATACAATAGGAAACGACGTAAAAACGAAAGTACGTTTTTCTAACAAAATATTCATGAGCTTAATATCAAAGAGCCGTCGAAACTAGTACAATGAGCTAATAAGTTGATATCAGCAACTGTTTCAGCAGTTGTTCAGCGATACCGACTGAAACTTATAAAGATAGGCACAGATAACCTCGTCAGCCACAGATAACTTCGTCAGCTGCTCAAACATCTGGCCGTAGATAATAATGTGATACTTGGATGGCCCAGTTAAGGAGCTCGTTGCTAAATAGTAACAGCCGCACATGTCGATCATCAAGGTTAAGCAATGCGTGCCGAGGTTGGTCTGTGGATGGGTGACCATCTTAACATACCGAGTTTCCTCCATGCCTCGGAAAGCACGTTAAGCTGTTGGTCCCGGCTGTCATTTGGAGATCTTTGGCAGTCGTTACGGATAGTTAGAAGCCAGAAAATCTGTCAACAGTCTTGCCAAGGAGTACCGTGTTTCCCAGTTAATGAGTTGTAGAGGTCTGGTAGGCAGCCGCTCCACGTAAAATACTGGTATTCAGTTGAATCCGGTTTGACTGGAAGCCGACCCCAATATAGTTGGGATAAGGCTAGGCAGATGATGACCTAGTTATTAGTAACTAGCTGACCTACGAAACTTCGGCTGCGTCACATTTTTCATGAATGCTCCCACCATGTTACAAGAATACACCTTGTTCCGGACGATATACATAAACATCGACCGGATGTTCCGAACGTTATAGTAAACATTTTTCATTTAATGGACACATAAATCAATTCTTTTTTTTTTTGTTCATTTTCATGCAAACTAAATCCCTTGACGTATTTCACCCGATATGCATGCCTCTTTATCCCTGAATTGGCAACGAAAAACCAATAAAAGCGGCAACAAAGGCCACATTGAGATCATTTCATACTGCATAGCTCAATTAAATGAAGTAAAAATATCTTTGTAACGAAGCCTTTTTACGTACAACTTCCATTGTTGGATTTGATTTGTTCCAGCTATAGAAGCGTTTGCTAAAGTTTATGGAATAAAAAACATAAAAACAAAAAAAAAACAGCAAAAATGTAACACCTATGTACCTGTACCTAACCTACGTTTACAAATAAATAATCTGAATCTGAACGTGAATAGCACGGTGTATAGCCAACATCCTTCCTAGATAAAACACTAAAATATTCTTTCAATTCGAACCAGTAGTTCCTGAGATTAGCGCGTTCAAACAAACTAACAAACTCTTTAGCTTTATGATATTAGTATAGTACTATACTTCTGAGTCTAAAAAGCTGAGAATCAAATAACAACATCTTTCATCGTGCTCGACTAATGAATTAATGAAGCCCATCAAACTCATCATCTGCCTAGCCCTTTTCCAACTGTATTGGGGTCGGCTTCCACTCAAACCGGATTTCGACTGAATACTAGTAATTTACGTAGAGCGGCTGCCTACCAGACCTCCACGGCACACATCCGGGACCAACAGTTTAACGCGCTTTCCGAGGCACGGAGGAAACTCGGTATGTGAAGATGGTTACCCATCCACAGACCAACCTCGGCAAGCGTTGCTTAACTTTAAAGATCGACCTGTGCGGCTGTTATTATTTAGCCAAGAGCTCGTCTATCCCCAGAAGTCCATCAACCTACAACTTCAATTTTACCACCGAAATATTATTCAAACTCGAAACAACCCGCAACTCCGATGCAAACTAAAATAAAGCAAAACGTAATAACAGTTCACTCCGGAATTATATCTTGCAACTAAACTGTACTTAGCTCACGTGAGAATAAAAGCATAACGCGACTATTTAGTAGCTGCTGCTAAAACTATGCACAATGTAAAGGCTTGGTCACATAGAAAGCGGGTAACGGACGAAGAGTGATGAAGTGTGACAGGCTAGGTATAATATTTTATTTATTGGGACAATGGACAATCCTGATCATTTCCGAGTCACTCAGTCACTACTGATGGAGACCAAAAAAAAAAACAGGAATTATTCAGTAAAATTAATCATCACTCAGAAAAGTGCCAACTATTTTCATAGTGGCAATCACTGTCCGTTCTAGGTTCCCTGAAAGATTTTTTTTTCACTATTGATGGGCATACGTTTGACCATTATCTCACCTGATGTTAAGCGATGATGCGGTCTAAGATGGAGCACGCTTGCCTAGAAGTAACCTATTCACTCTTGACTTCAAGACTCCCAGGTTGTAGCTATCAGGAAACACAGACTCAGGCGGGGAATTCCACTCCTTAGCTGTACGCACAATGAATGCAATAAATGCAGTGTTTTTTTTTATCAATAAAATAAAAACGGGATGTGTACAATTACGATAAGCCAATTTATTGAAAGATATTATGTTTTTTCATTGGCAGGAAATAACTAAAAATGCATCTCAATCCAAATACGTACTACGTGGCGCTTTTATGCCACTAGATGCTCCGCGCCGCTAAAACAAACAAAGTTCCCGCTCCGCCTCCGCTTGTTACGTAGCACATCCCTTACAATAAAGTTGAGATGCAACACAGAGTAACTTTTAATGTATGTTCAACGTTAAATGGAAAGCTACGTCGCTCGTTCATTCGTTCACGAACGAACGTTGTAGAAAAGTGAACGCAAGATTGAATTAGCGTTACAAATCGAGAATTTGTTTGGCGGTTAGTTAGCCTCGTATTTTAGAAGTTTAAAGGTAACTAAGTTAATTCGGACTTTGTTTTTAGAATATGAATTCCGAGCTGACAAATGGTTATTTAATTAGGAAGATTGCTTGTAAATTGCGAATGGCTGTGTTCCGTAGTTAAAGTAGTGAGATTATGTATGTAGATAGTTCAGATTGCTGAATAACGCTATTTTTAATCAAACTGTATTATCCCACTGCTGGGAAAAGGTCTCCCCCATTGCCTTCCACTTTTCCCGGTGTGTTGTCTTTTCCGAACAATCCGTCATGAACGCCTCTAAGAGCGGATTTAACCAATGAATTTTTTTTTTCCGTTTATAGCAACTGAGCCGGTTCTGACTATTCTGCCAGTGTCACGTGGTGACCAATGAAATTGATCGCGATCAACTGCGTTCAAAAGCTGTCACTGTCAACATTCTACAGAAAAGAATGAACTGACAGCTCATAAACGTGGTTCAAATGTTGATCGGGATCTGTTTCATTGATGAAATCCGTCCTAAGAGACTACGCACATTTATTCAGCTCCAATTGATTTTTTTATTTTGGTCACATTTATACAGTTTTGCTTATAACAGCCGCGTACAGCTTCCTAAAAATGAGAAGGCAGGCAGCGGCAGATTAGCGCTGAACTCTATTTGTAGCACTCGCATAAAATTAACACATTTGTTCGCATTTTAAATACTTGTTTGACGCAAAAGCTGAATAGATGCGAAAGCTGAACGGATGCGTACGCGTCTCCATAGAAAATCAATGTTTTCTATGGGCATATTTATTTATTTATTATACCTACACTTAATTATTGTACACTGATAGAAACATTCAAGAAAACTACAAACTAAAACACATATAATGTACAATGGGCGGCCTTATCGCATTCCGCGATCTCTTCCAGGCAACCTGGAATGGACAGTAATAATGGCATTAGCTGAATAAGTCTGAGTATTCCCTTAGTCGTCACGCCAGCGTTTCTTAAGCCTCTAGAATAGCGACATTCTATTAGAGAATCCGATTGTCAAAATGAAAAAATATAAAGTGGACCACGTGTCATTTCGACAGCGTTTGTCAATCCCATATCGTTTTGACGTTTCGACAATCGCCTTTCTCACGCTACCGCTGATAGAGTGTCATTTGTCAAGAGCCTCTGGGCCTTCCTCGGCAACGACGCCCTTCCTCTAGCTCCTACTGTGTAATAACCATGATGAAAAGTTGAAGACTTCATATGGAAGAAAACGTCACTAAAATTCGTTGAAGTTGCCAAGATTATGCTGATATTTGAACGCGGAGATGTCGAGATGTCTTGGCTAGCGTCGTCGTGAATATGCGTGAAGAAGCACAAAAACTGGTAATGTACGAGTCTGACTCTCAAAACGAAGGGTTCCGTACCATTCGTCCAAAAAAAACGTTACGGGATCCCCTTTCATTTTTAATTTTTTTTTTTATTATATGTTGTTATAACGGTAATAGAAATACACACTGGGAAAATATGAACTGTCCACCTTTTATGGTTCTTGAGATACAGTCCGCTGACAGACAGACGGACGAATGAACGGACGGACAGCCGATTCTAAGTAATAGGACGCCATTGGTTAACTGTCAGGTGGTCGGTACGAAACCCTAAAAAGACAAGACACTATTTTTTTTTTGTGGACAAGCCTGCCGCACATTCCCAACCACTGCAACTCCTGAAAGCCAGAATCAACAGTGGCGACCACCAGAAAAACGCCCGGCTAATGAAGCCCGACGTGTCCTGGAGAAACGATTCAACTGTCTCGGATCCCGCAACGAAATTAATCAGAAGAGTACAGCGGAGGAGTAGGAAAAAATAAATATTATTTCCACTTCCCTTTTTATCAAGCAGGAGACTGATTAGAGATAGGCCAATAGGCACCAAGGGACATAATATACAACTGGTTTAAGCCTAGTTGCCAAGCACCACGGATTATATATTAACACTGAAACTAGTGGGTAAATGGGGTAAGAAGCTATATCATCACTTTAACAACACCTAAGTTATAATTCCTAAAAGCTGCCGCCACTTTCGTGAGCCATGCATTTTAGCGTTAGGTACCCCAAACTTTAATATTCGCCTTGTCGAGCGTCGTGTAATGTGCAACATGTTTTCATATCTTCAAAACGACCACAAATTGCTTGTATAGCGCATGTATCTCGGTTGCTTTTGTTATTTTGCTTAAACGCCGGTTTCAAGGAAATTCAACACGTTCTTTCATGAGAGGAAAATTGCGATCTCGTAAATTCATAGAATTTTATTTATACTTAAAAATAACCAAGCGTTGTGTTGTAATTATGAATTTTTTAAGAGACCCATGTTTGTGGTAAATATTTATTTATAGGTATCTTTCTTTTAGCGACCATAGACTTATAGACCCCGGTACAGTCCGATTTTTTTTTTTCAGCTTTTTCTGTCTCACTGCAGAAAAAAGGCCTTCGTTAACAGCTTTTATAGACTTTTCAACTGATCTTTTGAAGATACTTAACTTTTCATTGTTTCGGTTTTCGTTCTGAGGGTCAAAATCTGGCGGTTGAGATAGCTTGTCACAAGTTTGCAATTCATGCCATTAGGGTCAAGCGATACTTCAAGCATGGACAGCTTTTAACTCTATACAAAGCACAGGTCCGATCCTGCATGGAGTATTGCAGCCACCTCTGGGACGGCTCAGCTAAGTATCAGCTTGCCGCGCTTGATTCGGTGGAGAGCGGGTCCAAGAACTCCACGACCTCATCCCAGCAGCCCCCTTCTACCATCGGACATCCAGACGTACTGCAACTTACCATCCTTACCTTGTTGCTACTCTACCAATTCGCACTAAGCGTTTCCAAGCCTCTTTCATAATGCGTACAACAAAGGAGTGGAACTCTCTGCCTGCGTCTGTGTTTCCGAACGCTTACAACCCTGATCTTTTCAAAGTTAGACTACATCGTAGACTTCCTCTCTGTCATCTCTAACCTAGACTAGAGTCAAGAGCAAACCCATCTCAAATAAAAAATCATAAATTTTGAAGATTCTAAGGTATAGTTTTTGAAGATTCTAAGGTATAGTTTTTGAAGATTCTAAGGTATAGTTTTTGAAGATTCTAAGGTATAGTTTTTGAAGATTCTAAGGTATAGTTTTTGAAGATTCTAAGGTATAGTTTTTGAAGATTCTAAGGTATAGTTTTTGAAGATTCTAAGGTATAGTTTTTGAAGATTCTAAGGTATAGTTTTTGAAGATTCTAAGGTATTTATTTATTTATTTCCCACCCACGCGCACAAAACGTCTAAAAAACACAATTCATAGTGCGTACCAGCTAAGGAGTGGAATTCTCTATCGGAGTCTGTCTTTCCTGATAGCTACAATCTGGGAGTCTTTATGTCAAGTGTGAATATGTTACTTCTAGGCAAGCGTGTTCCACCTTCGGCCACATCATCGCTTACAATCAGGTGAGATTATGCGTAATGCATGCCGATAAATAGGAAAAAAAAAAATTGCCACACCAACGACATTTTGCAAATCAATATTAATTTTTTTTTTTTAATTCGAGAGGATTCTCTGTAAACAAGTCACTTACGGGCTGCACATTCTCGAATTAGGTGTAATTCTGGTAATAAAACAACGCAATTTTATAAGAACTATTATTTTGTACTTAAAACATACATAATATTTTCTACTAATTTATTTACAAACCCGTCTGTCTCCCTCTCCTTCGTTCTTTTCGTTTTATAAAATACCTATGTCTTGTAAAAGTAGTATAAGTACTAGGAACCCATCAATGACTAGAGCCATTATCTTTACGTCTTCAGTATCAATTGTCGTATCTTTGGAATTGTATGAGGATCACCAGATACGTTGTCACTGCTCCTATTACCTGTGAATACGAAAGAAATTAATCGTTATTCATTGGACTTGATGTTGCAACTATTATAATTATGATTTTGAAACAGACCTCCACTGCAGGTAAAAATATTTGTAATCGCAACTATAAGAAAGTTCTCTGTCAAACGAGAACCAAACTGAACAACGCAACATTGGCCATCAGGTTCTCTCTCTTGACAAAGTAACGTTTTATCAGCGATAATCATTATTGAAAAGGAAAACAAATCATTCAATCGACTACTTAAAATTTTGGACTCTGAGGAATATTTCAAAGTGTTGGAGGCTTTAGATTGCTAGGTTTTTGAACTTACAGAAGCAATGAGCGGCCTGTGCAGCGTGCACATCCCCATGGGCGCGTAGCTGACAGACTGCAGCATCAGCTGTCGCGAGAAGATCTCCAGTCGAGAGGGCAACACGCCGGTGGAGGGCGCTGACGTCATCAGCCGGCATACCAGCCCCTCAGTTCTTTTGCCCTGGTACAATGAAGTGATTATTGAACATTAAAGCTTCACAAACTCTCGGTTTTGTACTTTGTTTTTGATTCAGTAACTTTAGAAACCACATTTTTTCTAACAGTATTTTCAATGATTAGAATAAGATTCAGCAGTAGAATAAAAGACCCTAAGACCCTAAGAGTGAGCCTAAAGACTAAGGTCTTCAATCAGTGCGTCCTGCCTCTTATGACTTACGGAGCCGAAACGTGGACACTCACGGTACGGCTGGTCCATAAATTCAAGGTCGCTCAGCGAGCTATGGAACGGGCTATGCTTGGGGTCTCTTTGAGAGATCGAATCCGCAACGAAGTGATCCGACAGAGAACCAAAGTTGAGGACATAGCTCATAGAATAAGCAAGCTGAAGTGGAAATGGGCCGGCCATATTAGCCGTAGAATCGATGACCGTTGGGGTAGACGAGTTCTTGAGTGGAGACCGCGAATCGGCAAACGTAAGGTAGGACGCCCTCAGGCTAGGTGGAGCGACGATCTTCGCAGGGTGGCTGGTAGCAGCTGGATGAGAGTTGCCAGTGATCGAGCCAAATGGCGTGCACTTGGAGAGGCCTATGTCCGGCAGTGGACTGTTATAGGCTGACGATGATGATGATGATGAGTAGAATAAAAATCAAAGTTTAATGCCTTAATTTCGAACCGTGTGGGTATATAGATATATTTCAAAAGATCCTTACTATTCAAGCTTTTTTGTAGAAAATGTTTCAAAAGAATAACTCAACAAAACGGCAATTCAACTTAGCCTGTCGCAGTCATCTGTAAGACCATAGGCTTTCTCCCAAGTTAAGGCAAACAACACTCTGACCTCCTCCGTAGGCATCCTTTCTGTCCCAGCTACTTTTAAAAAGTCGTTATGTCATTTAGCTGGGGAGAAGTCACTCTCTAGTGAGTTCTTCGGCTACTACTTACGGCTGCCCGACCACAGGACAAGTAAAATGGCAGTGACCCTTACCTCAGCTATAGTATAATGCCCGGGCTCTACCACCACGATCATACGTAGCATGTGCGTCACACACCACAGGAACTGAAGAACTAGGAAGTGCACGCGATTCGTGGACACAACTGCAACGAGGAACAAAAGAGTTTGTAAATAAAAATGACTTTTTAAATCAACGTCTTTTTAGAGTTTTATGAAAATACTGCCAAGACGTCAGACATTGCCACTAATGCAACTACATGATTTCCAGATAAAAATTACTTAGACCAGAGAAATGGTTAACACACACAGATATGTTTCATGTCATCATCATCGCTTATGTATAAAAACCTCCACTATTAAGACATTAGGGGACATAAGCAGTAGGTACGCAAAAAACGTGCTTGGACATAGAGTCGTGACCATCAGCGTGAAATACAATAGGACATAGGCCTACCCAAAGTACCCAAACTTCCTAATATCAATCGAGATTGATGAAACTGGGAGACCCAATGCCTTCCGGATCAAAGTCACCTTATGGTCTGAAATATCTATCTACATAAATATATAAAAACTAGCTGACCCGCGCAACTTCGTTTGCGTCACATTTTCCATTATTGCTCCGCTCCTATTTGTCTTAGCGTGACGATATATAGCCTATAACCTTCCTCGATAAATGGGCTATCTAACACTGAAAGAATTTTTCAAATCGGACTCGTAGTTCTTGAGATTACCCCCTACATACAAACTTACAACATACAAACTTACAAACTTACAAACAAATGTTACCTCTTTGTAATATTAGTATAGATTAATCCCTATTTCCCTTGGTCGAGTCGAAGGTTCTTATAAAAGAAAAAATAATAGAAAATTGCAGTTGAGGGGAGCGAAGCCGCGGGGAACAGCTAGTTAATTAATAGAATCAACTCACTAATCTCCATAATCAAGAAGTACGGCGTCACGATCAGGTGCAGCAGCGTGGATATCAGTATAACCACGAGGGGCAGTCCATAGCTGTCATCAATACTGTTGACGACGTCGCAGAGTGTGCCGTGCAATGCCGCCAGCCTCCGGACAGCGTCGCACGGAGACACTATGAGGCGTGGCTCGCCACTCGCTGAAATTAGAGAAACTGCTGCGGGTATAGACTGGCTTTTTAACCGACTTCGAAAACGAGGAGATTCTCAATTCGTCTGCTTTTTTCCTACCGTTTGTTTTGTTTTCAACCTACTGTTTTGCAAACAAGCAGCTGAAGCGACGGCTCTAGCCGGGGTCCTGCTACCAGGATAGCATTACGTTCAAGGGGCCTTTCACCAATAAATTCCACGCCACCAGTGAAAAATACAGCGGTTATTACCGGGACAATAGGGTTAGAGAGAGATAGATAATGACCCATTATTATCTATCTCTCTAATTACCCATTTTTATCCATCTCTATATTGACCCATTATTATCTGTCTCTCTCTGTCCGTAACTAAAACATTACGGATGAACGGACGGAGTCATTCAGAATTTGAAACGAAAGGACTCAACAGCATTAGCATTGACCACAGCACCGTGCCTGTGAGATTTTTGCTTCTAGGAATAATTCAGCGCTACCAGGAGAGTATAACGTAGAGGTGACATTATTACCAGTCCTTTTGATGATGACGACATGTTCCCTGCCGGTCATGGAGTCAACCAGCAGACTCACGTTGGCAGACCGCTGGTTGCCAGCCGGTGCTACCCGGATAGCATAGATGTTCAGAGGTGACGCGCTCTTGGGTTTCTCCACTGAAAAAAACAAGTTAACATTATCTATTGTATTTCAACATTCAGTAATCAATCTGCACGCCAGTTTGCCTGAATCGATTTTTCCATGGACAGATCATTTTGTAGAGAATGGCCGTAACATGGGTTTGGTTATTATACTGCCCGCTCTGTTTAATTAAATACCCACGTAAATGTCAAATGTACCATGCGATAAGCAGTGAAAAGTTCTTTATTTATTAATTATATGGGATCTAATTTACCCCTGGTATTTTATCATGTATTGAATGCTATTAGTAGAAGTCCTAGCTTGCATCCATATTCCATAGCATTAATATTTTGAGCGTACCAGGGATGGAGACTTGTCGAGCGGTGAGCGCGAGCGCATCGTTGACGGCGGAGAAGCGCGCGCGCACCGAGAGCGCCGTGAACGCGAACTGCAGCTCCAAGATGAGCACCACGAACCACAGCATGTAGAACCCGAGGTAGTTTGTAACCACGTCCCCTGGAACATGACGAAAGGAAATGTTTGCTAAAAATAAAATGTAGGTAACTTATTGTATAAGAGTGCGTTTCTGAATTGAGATTGAATCACTGTCTTCCATTCTTTCTTCTCTAATATATAAAATTATTGTCTCCCAGTGTTTGTTATCAAACTTCTCCGACACGGCTTGACCGATTTTTGTGAATGTCTGAGAATAGGTCGTTGACTATTTTTTTTAAGTGGCAAAACAATGTTTGCCCGTTCACGTAGTTTTAACAATGATTTCAAGCTTTCGTAGAGTTTGACAAATACATAATTTTCAAACGTCTAATTCTTGTACGAGTATGTTTGGAAGATTTATTTGACTGTCAATGGTAATTTCTATATTTTCTTACACTCTCTATCTAGCTTCTTGGCCTGCAGCGCGTAGAAGGTGAAGTCATCAGCGATGAGGATTGAGAAGAAGATGAGGATTCCCAGTATGATGCCGCACAGCTTGCGCTCCGTCACCAGCGAGTACTGTCCTCCTATGCTGGTGTCCACCTGGAAACAGCGGAAACGAATATATTAAAATTGAACCAGTGATTCTTTACGTGTATCTACCTACTGCATTATTTGCTATCACTAATTTTGTAAATAAATATATTTAAAATCTTTATTTTCAAACCAGATATCTATACAAAAACGATTAAAAAGAAGACAATTTTAGCCGCCGAAAATTATAAAATTGGTGCCGAACTGCTTTGCAGTTATCCTCCCGAAGCATTATTTTCCGAGAAATTCATTAAGTTACGCATGCTCCTGAGCACACCTACTCCCCTGGTAGCAATCATGACCTTCAAATCACTATTAAAGCAAATCTCTTCTCTTTCTTCTACTGCCCATGAACTTAAGCATGTTCTTCATCCTCCTGGGAATATCTCCAGTCCTGGTAGACACTACCTTAATTTAACAGTTACAGCAATAATCTCCCCGTTGCAAAATTCTCCATGAACTTGAGCCTGATCCTCAACTGCCTGGTCATACCTAAACTCCTGGTACACACTACTTTAACTGTTACAGCAATAATCTCCTTTCCCTCTCGTTTCTCGTACCAATCCCCCCACGTTTCTGTATTCTCTATAATCCCCCTTACCGAAGCGATGTTCTCCATGAACTTGAGCATGTTTCTCATCCTCCGGGGTGCGCCATACACGCCCGCGCCGGCGGTGGCCACCACGACGAGCACGTCGCACGTGGACACCACCTGCGACATTCGCGACGACATGCGCACTGACAGCTCCACGCCCACGTTGATCTCCGCCACCAGCCCGAAGATTGTGCATATTACTGGAACATAGGAAAAAAGGTGTATTAATAATTTGACAAAAACATTTTACTTTATTCTTACTAACATGCGAGCCTAAAAGTGGTATAGGAAAATTCTACTAAGTTTTAGACAACTTTCGCATTCGCATGCCAATCGCAAACTGTCAAAAAAGTCTTAACAAGTTCTTACATTTTTGACAGATTGCGAATGCGATGCGCATGTGAAAATTAGTAGACTCGTTTTCGAGTATATCAGTGTATTGAAAAATAATTAAATGAGTGGCAAGTGAACAACTTTTTTAGGTATTTATTTTGACACGATCTAATTGGAAAAACCTCAGTCTGAACCATGCCACTATAAATAAAATTAAATCACAGAAAGATTTTTCATGAACACATTTGTCACACAACTTTGAATTAAAATTTGTCTTAACCACTCGTCGTATGATTTACAAACCAACTACGATTTCCATCAAGCCGGATTTCAGAAATACCGTTACTAGTCAAAATGAAACTCCGTTTAATTTTTACCACGTAAATGTTAACAAATAAGACTAGTCTTAGTCTAGACTGTAGTCTTTTTAACACAAAGGTTGACTGGTAGTGTGCATTGTTGCATTAAGTCCGGCCATGTAAGACTATTGTGCATAAAGTTTAAATAAATAAATAAACAAGTACTCACCAAGGACAGTAACTAAGATGTAGCTGTACACACACATGGCGCCTGATATGCTGACCGTGAACCCATTGCTGCGGGACTCGAAGCGCAGGGGGGCTAGCCCGAAGAAACTTGAGATCTGGAAGACGATTGTTTTATTTTAATTTTCGTAACTTGTGGGCAGTTGTGGGCAATCAATAAATCATTCAAACAAATGTGACATGCCTTCGTGCTGAAACGAATCGAACAGCACCACGCTTCGAATACCAGGGCTGCATATACCTCTGAATATCAACCACACTCATGTGCATTCCGCATTATGTGGGGTTGGGTGTTGGATCGTGCCTCCAATTTGGTCGGCAATAGTACCGCTGCTACCAGAGCTACATAAACTAAAATGGAGCTCAATCTAAGTCTGAAGGAATTTGCTCCGCCGACAATGCAGTATTAGTCTAGTCAACTAGTGCTTTTTTGTTAAACTTTTTTAGCAGTCTCGGAAAAATATGAATGAGGTTTGAGGTGTTTCGATTCAATTCGGAAGAGCATGTAGATGATTTAAAAAAAAAAAGTTACGTATAGGGGGGTGGGGGGCAGGAATCTTGCCATGGTCTTGCCTCATCCGTCGACTTTGTTACCGCTGCTACTAGGGCTATATAAACTGTAGGAGATCTCACCCTAAGTATGAAGGCATGTGCTCCGCCGACCACGCAGTGTGTGGGTCGGTTGGATCTTGCCCCCGACTCGGTCGGGACTGGCGAGGCTGTTACTTCCTCCACCTTCGCTGACTCCACGCCTTTGAACAAAACAAACAATTAATCAAGAAGCCAACTACAAAACACAGGAACATTACTGCTGAACCATCAGTTGGAAAGAATGGTCGATGAAAAAAAATCTATAAATCTGGTATCTAATAGTCATTACAATTTGTATTTTTATTACGCCAGTTTTCCCGAAACCATAGACATTTGCGGTTTATAAGAGGAGATTTTTTTACCTTTTTTACGAGGTATCTGTGAGATTTATTAGCAAAATTCATATTTGAGATATCAAGAGATCATTCAACTTCAAAATGTTACTATTTGTTATTCCAAACAATCAATTTTTAATTTTTTATACTAATTTCAGACTGGTCACAAGAATCTATCCCTAATTTATTTTACTACTAAATGGCAAAACGGTCCCTAACGTGTTTCTCTTCCTAGTTTTGAAACAAACTAGGCAAAACTCGCCATTTCCGAGTACCGGGAGCTCATTAAACTGCCCTATCTATCTTTACAGCTGTCGATGGCTACAACTTTTTAATTACTTCTTGAAAACACTTCAGTCGTTGGTCATGAAAAATTAATCGTATTCCACTGAAATACAATTAGAATTCCAGTGCGACTGAAAGTAAATCGCACTACATTTTATTCCGTGAGTTCTTGTTTATTTGACTGTTTTCAGTATAAATGTATTTCAAACTTGTTGCATGAAAGGTCCGTTGTACGAAATGGAAAAGAAAAATCCGTCAAGATCTTTTCAACAAGCTTCAGCAAGCTTCTGAAACCTACTTATAAAATTAATAAAACTTGAAGATTTTTATTCTTTCGCGCAATTAAGACCACTTAATCGAAGCACTTGTACCAGGGTATCATGGATACTTAAGCGATCCTACTTAGTTGACAACCCCAAATATACACCCACGTTGATTTTCCATTTATTACCTCAGAGTTCCACCGAGAGAGTAAATCATTTACAAAGATAAAATATATTGCTCGTGGGAGGCCATTTATCAATAAATCTAATAACATAGCATAGCAATATGTGTCAAAAAAGCCGACGCAAACACATGACGCTATTGATAAAATTCGGACAACATCATAAAATTTCCATAACAATATTTACTGACTAGGTAGACAAAAAAACATGAAAGTAATGTCATGCGAGCCTCCAACTATGTATCTTCCAAGTGTACCTACCTATCTTGATTGTAAAATAAATTTCGAAATTGATTTTCAACGTAAATTAAAATGATTACTATCCTTACTAACAAATTGGGATGAGCCTATTTTAACGATGTTATAATTATTTAATATTTTATAAGTAGCCCAGCTTCAGCCAGCTGTTTTGCCTGTATTAAAGTCGAAATTAATCTTAAACTGACCGGTGTTATGGGGCGTAATGTAACATGATACAAAGCAGACAATCGTACAGTCAGTACGTGGAAACGAGCACGAACACGCGAGCAACGAGCCGTTTCGAGTGCCCGCCGTGTCGGTTTTTTAACCGACTTCCCAAAAAGGAGGAGGTTCTCAATTCGGTTGTATTTTTTTTTATGTTTGTTACCTCATAACTCCGTCAATTATGAAGCGATTTGAAAAATTCTTGTTTTATCTGAAAGGATATACTTGCAAATTGGTTCCATTTAAATTTTATCAAAATTGGTTACGAACGAAATCGAAATAGCTGGAATTCGTTTACTTGGATTTTTGTCATCCAAGTAATCGAAATTGCTTTTTTTAGTTTTCCTGCGATTTTGCAGTGGTGTTGTTAGGTGTGGACTTGAAAACAGAAAAACATTCAACAGTTTTTTTAGTTTCGTCGTATTTTGACACCGACTTCCGAAATTAAGTTATTTTTTACTATGTAGTGTTTCTATTTTTAATTTGGAAGTCGGTTGTATTTTTGTAAAGTTTTAGACATATCACTTCACACGTCAGTACGCCTCGAAAAGTGAGACAGTATATATAAAACAAAGACGGGTTTTGTTACAACACTTATAACTCGAGATCTGCTGAACCAATTTTCGTGGTGGACCGACTGCTTTACGTGCTTTCCGTGCTTTCCGTTAAGCTGGTCACCCATCTACAGACCAACCTGGGAAAGCGTTGCTTAGCCGTAAAGATCGATACGTGCGGCTGTTATTATTTAGCCACGAGCTCCTCCGGACTCCTGCTCTACTATGTACAATGTACATACATATAATAAAACATGCAGTGTTTTATTATATGTATGTACATATAATAAAACATGCAGTGTTTTATCCAGAATATTTTATCGCTTAATATTTATAGCTGCACTCGCAATTTAGTACTGGTTATCTCTTTAGTGAGGCAAACTGCAAAACAATAGATTTTATTTTTGAGGAAGTTACTATGGAGATATCGACAAATCTTTATTTATATAATTCTACTGTAAGTACGTGTGTGTCACTGAACTCCTCCTAAACGGCTGGACCGATTTGAATGATTTTTTTTTGTATGCGTTTGGGTGGTGCCCTGGATGGTTTAGATTTACAAATCAGCCCGGCAGATGGCACTGCAGTCGGTATCTAGGTTATTTAAGGACGACGTCTGTCGGGTCCACTAGTATATATATGTATGGAAGGAGATGGAGTGCTGCGCCAGGACCAAATAATTTGAGATCAGGGGCGGGAGGATGTCGATATTTTTAACTTAAAAAATAATGCAAAATAAAATAATAGTAAGTAGATGTTCTATAGTTTCTGAATCCATAGGAAAATCGGAAAATTTTGTACGTACATAATATGTAAGGAAAAAAACGTTTTTAGAGTTCCAAACATAAATGTTGATGGATAGAGAGGGAGAGGAAAGCCAAAAAAATGATGGATGGATTGTGTAAGAAGCGAAATGAAAAGAAAGGGAGTTAGTGACAGTTTGACGGCTGATAGGGCAGAGTGGAAGAAAAAAAAACGTGTTGCACCGATCCCAAGTAACATGAGATAAGGGCAGAAAGATGATATATAAATAGATATGTCGGTCGGCCACAGCTGAATTTCTCGCAAAATACTGGGCCGATAGTTGAAATTTGACATACATATAAACTTCTGTGACCCAAATACGGGCGCGTATCGAAAATAAATAAATATTTTATTAATTTTGTTCAGTTAACTATAAATTTTGGAAAATGGAATTTGTATTTTGTTTTTTTTTTAATTTGCCCTTAAAAAGTGCAAATTATATAATTTGTAAAAAAGTTAACTGTACCGTGTGACATTAATTTTTTACATTCCAAACCATGGTTAACAATTATTATCCAACAGCATTATTTATTCTATAAACAATGCAATACAAAATTATACATACCAAATATCACCCTTCCAACGGGAGTGACACCCATTGCATAATTATTTGTAGTTGTCCAGCTAGAACGTATCATATTTATTTCGATACACACACACTCTCCTTATTTTACAATATTCACGCAATTTATATCAACTGGTATTGATAAACGGTGAATTGAAACAAATGATTGTTCTCCTTATGTAGACTTTGCACATAAACATAATTATTTGAAAAAGTAAAACAAACAATCAAAAGATTTAAAGTCTAAACTTTTGCTACCAAAAACATCACAGCACATTCACTAAATTAATTTGAAAACAAAAATGCTACCAAAAGTCAGAATATCACTATAACTAAAATAACAAAAAGAAAAATTAAAAAATCTTAGGAACACAAAGAAACATTACTTTTGATTGATAGAGAGCGCCTGATTTTTTCACGACGGTGTAATATACGCGCTTGCTACGTGTAGGTAGGAGTTGCACTGTATTTATTATTGATGGAGGCCAAATTATCTGTTTTCATGTCCCGTGAAACATGGGGAAATATCTAGTAACGGCGAACGTATAGCGGTCATGAACGTTTATTGTCAGAACGTGTAAGTTGTTGAACTGATCAAAAATAATAATACTTAAAAGCATTCACATTGATGTCGCCATATCATCTGCCTAGTTTTTTTTTTTTTTCAGCTGTTTATTGTGGTCGGCTTCCAGTCAAATCGGATTCAGTTGAATAGCAGACCTTCACAACCCATTTACTGGGTAAGACTGTAGTTTTTGGCTAGACAAGAGTAAGTTTGGCTTGAAGTCGCCATGAAAATACATTTAGTTTTCCAACATTTTGACCATATTACATATTTTATTTTATTTTTTTATATCAAATTGAAAAAAACAAATTGAATAACGAGTAGTTTTTGACAGAGAATGTTTGCGAATGGGAACCTTCCCAAAATAATACCCCCTCTGTTATTTGTTTAAAGTGTCTAATTATTTTTACAATGAAATATTAAGTCTGTACGACCAAGAACTATATCTATCCGTAAATAAGATAAAAAAATATATATATATATTGCGTATAGTATCGTCCGAGCAATAAAATAAAAATAAAACACGTTTGCATTACAACGTATACCAAAAATAAGAAAATCGAATCAGAAAATTTAAAACAACCAAACAATCTCCACTGAGGATTCAACTCTAATGAAAAAACGACATTTACAAAGTGACATTATAATGCCACTTTGAAAATCAAACTTTGTAACTTATGAGTTACAAAGTTGTGAAAACAATCAAAATGACATTTAAGCATTCACTTAGAAAACTGTTCAGAAGCAAAAAATATGTCAAACAAAAATGTAAAATGAAATCTAACATGATTATGATAGTAAACTACTATCTTATTTAATTTTGTCGTAGCTCAGTAGCTGCTACGAATAGGCCCTTTGCTACGGCGTAGGCGTCTACGAAGAAATTATTTATTAAAAGTGTTAGCTTTATTCGATTTATTAAAAGAAATAACCAAATATTAAACTATAAATGATATTTATTTTGTAAGTAGGTTGTAAATCACACTTTTACACGTCAATCTTTTTTGGTAATTTTAAACTAGATGAGGCTTAAAAAAGTACTTAATAAAATTTTACTTTTCGATCGGCGAATTTTTGCACTTTGCCTCGGATTGTTTTAACCGAAAGAAGGCAGGACGCAAGAGCGAGCGAAGCGAGCTCGAAAATTCTTACACCCTTTTTTTTTAGGGATGGGAAATCATCCAATGACTCCTCCCGCTCTGGGTGTAGCGGGAGGGAGTGTCAGACTTCTACTGACTAAAACCCATCCATGTTCCCTTCATTGCCCTTTGTGTTCCGGAGCCACGGTGTCTCTTGCGAATAATCCCGCGACTCCGGCAGGAAATTCTTGCACCCTGGAAAGGCATTATTTTCATACATAAACGTAACCGTTTTGTTGAGTTACGCAGAAAAGGTCTAGAACAACGGCAGTGCAGGATGTTAGAGAGAGCGAAGCGAGCTCGAAATTGTTTTACACCCCTCCTCAGACGGATTTCATTACGTCACCCGTTTAGGAGTAACACCCGACAGTGAGAAAATCCAGTCAACGAACGGTCGGGTGTCAAACGATGCGGGCTGCACCGGTGGACAGCTTGAGACGCCCCTCTGTATCCGGCGCCTTGGGCCGTCGCCTAACCTCGCCGTACCCTAACGCCGCTACTGCCAAACGGAAAGAAAAATAAGAACCAGTTTTCGAGTAATTCTGTTGAAAAATAACTTCTCATTACTAAAGCCTGGTTCCGTCATTTTTCCATTCAATGCTATCTAAACTAAACAGCCGTATGTCACTCACATTATAGGAAACGATAATTTATACAATGTTGTCCTCAATAAGTTGTTTATAATATCATTATCACCCTCGAAATGAACCGAAGCTTTTGTCATCAAAACAAGTAAATATATACAAGGGTACGTAGGTGTTCAAGGTCATGAGGTTAAATGAACTGGAAAACAATACGGAACTAGTAATTTGTGTTGTTTTGTTAGTTAACTCGTAAACGTGATTTATTTGTGATATTATTTTATGTAATATTGTCAAGTTGCATTTCTTTATCCTAGTTTTCAGTAATTGTATACCTAGTAGATTTCTAATATGTCGTTTACGCGGTCGTGAGTTATCCTATTTAACCGAGATAAAGGTAAGTGATGCGAACCCAACAACTTCTGCGATGTTACGAGTAAGTACGAGCAGAGCGTGCGAAGCGCGTCCATTCGCAAACCAGAGTGTCCCCTGCGAGTCTGTTTACGAACCATATGAGCGAAGCGAGCCATCACTCTAACCGAATAAGCGATCCCAACCTTATGAGCTGAGCGATCGAAGCTGTCCTTCACAATTCACAACGTAGCATAGAGGACATAATTGACATGGCGTATGTGGCCTATATGTATGTACGTTTGTCACATGTGAAGTATCAATGAGTACAGTGTGCTCGCTTTTTTTGCTTCATTTTAGCCCGTCTTCCACAATTCACAACGTAGCGTAGAGGACGTAATTGACATGGCGTATAACCTACTAATATTATAAATGCGAAAGTTTGTGAGGATGGATGTGTGTGTATGTGTATGTATGTTTGTTACCCTTTCACGAAAAAACTACTGGACGGATTACGATGGAATTTGGTATGTAGGTAGCTGAAGACCCAGAATAACACATAAGCTACTTTTTATCCCGGAATTCCCGAGGTATCGGGATTTACACGGGAATAACGAGAATTTATACGCGGACGAAGTCGCGGGCGGCCTCTAGTGGCCTATATGTACGTTTGTCACAAGTATCAATGAGCTCGCTTCGCTCGCTTCTTTTGCTTTATTTCTGGTTAGATTCGCTCGGGTATGTGAATAAGCCCGCTTCGATAGCTCAACTTGTAATCGGGCTTGCCTTGCTCGGGAAAGAGTTGGCTTTGATTTTTTAACTAGCGCCTTCACAGCTCGCATTTCTCGCTTGTCTCGCGAATGGACAAGGATTGTTAGTACGGCTCGTGATTGATCGCTTGGTGAGCTCTGAGGGCTAAGCTCGAGTTTATTTTAACGTACTCGATCGCGGTGGCGTAAACTTTCGCTTATGTCAAATTGAAAAAAAAAATTGATTTCCGTTATTATCACCAGACGGTGCTTATTCAGTTTTAATACTGTAGCGGCATCAATGCCGGCCACCACAAGAAAAACTCACGAAACAAATTTGCATCGCAACAATAAGAACCGCGACGCCATCTCTATCTAACTGGCGGCGGACTAAAATCCAAAAAGAGTTTACTATGCGATTTGAACATAATTATACATCCGCCCGAATATGAACTATCGGGCAGTAGCCCCCCAGGCACAACAACCGCCTGGGCGGAAGATCCTCCCTTTTCAATGGGGGTTTGCGGGACTTTACTCTCTGTACCGCATACCCCCCAAACTACAAATTTACGTTTACGCTTAAGCAATCGAGAACATTAAAAAACTCGCACTAAATCCACAGCTTGTAAAAAGGCTAAACTCGTTAGTTGGACTAAAAAGATCGCTCGTTTCACTCGATTGACTGGCTCATTGCAGTCCTTATGATACAGGCCATCTTTGATTGTGATTTAGTATCAAATTCAGGGGGTCTAAAAAGGTCACTTTAGCAGAATCATAATATTAACCACACAAAAATCTGTGAAATATAATTATCATCTTTATAGCATATTTAATAGACTTTAAACATCAATACTAATAGGTAATATAAAGAGGTAACATTTGTTTCTAAGTTTGTATGTAGGGGGTAATCTCAGGAACTACTGGTCCGATTTGAAAAAAAAATTCTTTCAGTATTAGATAGCACATGTATCGAGGAAGGATAGGCTACATATCATCACGCTAAGACTAAAAGGAGCCGAGCATTAATGGATGGAAATTTTGACAGTGACGGGAAGCGTGATGTGCTTTCTGATTCTGCTAAAGTGGCCTTCTTAGACCCCTGATCAGATTTAGTTAATTTGAGATGGAATTTGAGTTACTTTTAGATTTCCTTTCAGCTACTGACACATCCACAGTTTTTTTTTACAAATATCGGCACAAGACTTTTTAGTCTCGTCAGATTACTGATCATAAAACATTTGGTACTTTCAATTATTATGTACACTATCAATTTCTAAACGAAGAAGAAGAAGAACCGAGAAAAGAAAAGAATCATTAATATTAACTGACACGCACAACTTAATCTGCGTCAATAGGGAATATGCACAAAAAAAGTATTAATGATATGAACAGTTTATCTAAAAGTATTGGAAAATTTAATACTAACTGTGAAATTAGAATCTAAATTGCTCCAAAAACGAACGAGATACAATTATTTTATACAAATATATCTATCCCTCTCGCGAAAACGCTGTTTTCTAGGACTTCTCTTTCTAACTGTAGTCTTTGAAGCTTTATAACTTAATAATTGATGAAGGTATTTAAAAAATAATTTCATGATTGTTTACTAGAGCTAATAAGTATTTTATTTTGCAAATAAAAAAATCGCATGCATATTCCCTATTGTTGACAAATGCTCCACTCCCATTGGTCGTAGCGTAATGTTCTATAGCTTTCCACGATAAACGGGCCATCGAAACATCATAAGATTTATTCAATTTCAATTTTCAACCGATAGTTTCCGAGATTAGTGCGTTCAACCAAACAAATTTGTTACCTCTCTAATCTCTCTTATGTATAAAAAACTCGTGTCACGGTGTTTGGTATCGAACTCCTCCGAAACGGCTCGACCGATTTTTATGAATTACCAGCTGTCCCCGCGACTTCGCTCCTGGCATTTTTTTTCTTTCATAAGAACCTTCTCCTGATAGTAACAAACACAACAAAAAAAGAATTAGCAAAATCGGTCCAGCCGGTCACGCGTGATGACGGGACCAAGGGAAAAAGGGATTAATTTTTATATACAAGATTTTGTGTATATTTGGTAGGTCTGAAAACAGGTCATAGCCTTTTTTTCACATGGCAAAACATTCCCGAAACTGTAAACCCATATCTAATGAACAAAATTACGATGTAAACCTCAATCTCACGACTGCACAAAATTATTCTGTAAATCATGATCATGAACACATATTTTCAAATTAAATCATGGCACAGATTTACACTACGATCGCTTCGAAATTCCAAGTGATTTTCGAAGAATAAACACAACTGACCTTTGGTCCTCATAGCAAATGCTTTAAGTCAGTAGGTGTCGGTAAGAAAAATACGTAAGCGACGGGTGTCGGCGTCAGCGACTGTCTAAACAAGTACTAGTCTGTAAACATGGTTCCAACTGACGTCTATTTGCTATCACAACATTTTTATTATTTTTGTACACCATTTTTTGGGCAGGGTGTAAAAATAAATAAATAATATCATGTCTGATGAAGACGTAGTTAGTAACAATAGGTTTTTTAGTCTAGTTACTTATAATTTGGTTATATTTGCCGGTATTTGGTCGTTTGATTCGGCAGCCACGACTGAAATAATATCAGTGTTTTACTAACAAGAAGAAATAGATCATTAGTTATTTGGGCAGAGCATTTGGTGATAAACAGTGGCCATCACGTATTGCTGTATAAGCTAGTGTAAGTAAATAAATATCCACTATTATAATACGTCATAAACCTAGGGGTTGAAGCAGTATTATAGCACGGTCATCATAATTAATTAATTGATCCGAGATTCATTTGAGCTGAAAACTCTCGAGCGACAGAATAAATGTATACCCGAACTTTTCACGATAGAATTCCCAAAAACCTATTTTTTTCCTGGGAAAGTTTGTATATTCTTTTGGTTGCGTTCCCAAAACATACTATTGACTACCGGATCATAATGAAATTATTGCCGGGCTCAATCCCATAGGTTAAAGTTGACATGTAATTTGCCTTATCGATCAGTGCGGAAAAAAGATTATCTTTAAAACATCAGTATTCAGTTCAATCCCGGGTCAATCAGTGCTCCACATAAGGGCGTGGACCCCTTGAATATTAACGAGGCAATTTATTACCAAAACAAACACGACCATTTGTCACTCGCGTCTAATTTATTTATTGTCGTAGTACCGACACACCTACGTAAATAATTACAACGAACGAGGTGACGTTGTCGAATAAGGGTTCGTCCCGGGCATATGTTTACGCAGGAATAAAAAGGTGGCGCTGACTATTTACTGAATTACACTAGCATAGAGGAGCTCGTGACTTAATAATAACAGCCGCACGGGTCGATATTTAAGGTTAAGCAACGCTTGCCAAGGTTGGTCTGTGGATGGGTGACCATCTTAACATACCGAGTTTCCTCCGTGCCTCAAAAAACACGTTAAGCCGTTGGTCCCGGCTGTCACCTGTAGATCTTTGGCAGTCGTTACAGATTGTCAGAAGCCAGTAAATCTGACTCCAGTGTTGCCAAGAAGATCCGTGTTACCCAGTTAATGGGTTGTGGAGGTCTGGTAGGCAGCCGCTCCACGTAAAACACTGGTATTGCGGCTGAATCCGATTTGACTGGAAGCCGACCCAAATATAATTGGGAAAAGGCTAGGCAGATGATGATACTAGCATAGACTAGGGACACAAAAAAGAAGAGGTTACAAAAAAGAGCAAGCCGTACACAGCAATGTTAGAAAAAAACTGCCTATGATGGTGATTTGAATTACTTGTCTGGGTGACTACTGTAGAACATGGAATAATTTCACGAGAGAGAGGAGGCCATACGCAGCAGTGGGCAGAACGAGGCTACCAGTGATGGTGATAATCGCTGAGCACTAGATTCGATGACACTGTCACTGCAGAGAGGCATGTCATAAAAGAGAGAAGGCTTTACACAGCATTGGGTGAAACAATGCTGCCTATGACGGTGATGATCGCTGACCACTTGACCGGATGACACTAGCACAGACCAGGGAAGCATTTCACAAAAAGGAAGACCCTTGTGGTGGTCACGAGCATTCTGCTCCATTAGGAGCAGAACCAAGTGATAGAACCAACCCTAATCTTTTCAAAGTTAGAGTGAGCAGGCTACTTTTGGGTAAGCTCGCTTCATTGTAGACTTTGTCTCTGTCATCTCTGACCTAGACTAGAGTCAAGAGCAAAGCCATAAAAAATATAAGTCTTTTTGCGGCTAGTAACAGAATGAAACAAAAATAAAAGTCTTTTTGCGGCTAGTAACAGAATGAAACAAAAATAAAAGTCTTTTTGCGGCTAGTAACAGAATGAAACAAAAATATAAGTCTTTTTGCGGCTAGTAACAGAATGAAACAAAAATATAAGTCTTTTTGCGGCTAGTAACAGAATGAAACAAAAATATAAGTCTTTTTGCGGCTAGTAACAGAATGAAACAAAAATATAAGTCTTTTTGCGGCTAGTAACAGAATGAAACAAAAATACCATTGCATCCTCAAGCAACCCACCAATGTTCGTACAATTTTTAATAGCTTATAGATTTATATTCACATCTCGACAGCCTCTGTCATCGATTCTATCCGCATCGGCATAATTCTGGTATTAATGATTCATGAGAACTGTTTGCGTTGCAATCGCTCTGGGGTTCGGAATTTCAGATACATTCAACCACCAATGCGATGGCTTATGTACTTAACTGTTACTAGGGAGATAGGAATGAGAACTGGTAGTTTTAATGAGGTCAAAACTAATAACGCAACGAATCTTCTTCATTCAGCGCTTTCAAATGCGGTTGCTTAGTGAAATATTTAACGTCATTTAATGCATGTGGGTCATTGATTTTCATAATAATTATGAATACCAGAAATAAAGACATAAACCTGTCCTAAATCTACTTCTATCGTGATCCTTTACATTCTCTTATGATGAAAAACTGTTCATAATGTATTGTTCGAGTATCTACGAAGAGATATTAGGGAAAGGCCAATGTACTTTCTTGCAAGTTTATCTGGTGCCTACCATATTTCAGACTAAGAGCGAAGTTGCCTTGACATAAAGCCGTCTTGAATCAACTTCTATAGTGATCCTATACGTTCTCTATTAATGAAAAACGGTTAATAATCATTTAATGTTCTGGTACCCACGAAGCGGTATTAGGGAAAGGCCAATGTACTTTATTGTAAGTTTATCTGGCGCCTGTCATAGATGATTCTGGTCCTTTTTGATTGCTCCGTCCACCAGTTGGATCCAACATCGAATTGAAACTAATCAGTCGACTTTAGTGCAGAGGTTAACTTTAATTATTGATTTGAACCTATAGAGATTAGTTTTGAGTATGAAAGTAAATGGGTAGAAGATTAGGAGAAGACAAAAAAAAAAACAACAGGTTGAACTCCGGGAGTGTCGGCAGAAGTGAGAACTTGAACATTACAACGTTGTGCATTTTTGAATCATCCGTTACGAATTTTCGATCAGATCGCGTGTCCTGACACGTCATTCGTCTTACGAATTTTCGAACAGGCCACGTGTCCTGACGCGAGTTTAACATTTTATACCGATTCCAAGAAAAGTGCTCAACGCCGCTAAAGATTATTATTGTACGTACTTGTGTCCTATCACTGGTATAGCGTAAGGCTTATACTGTACTCAAATTTCGAAAGTTCACTGGCTTCTAAGATACATTAACTTATTTTAGAAGTCAGGGTTTTTAATTCTGTCTATTATTAGCCATTTACTGTTGGTGTACAATTTTTAAATGTCACATATATAGAGAAATAAATTATTCTTGTTCTTACTTAAACAACAGAAAAACGATTAATGTGATTATCATATTGTCCATACTTCGTTCCGTCGAATTTACGCCTCCCTATTGCCACTCAATTTCAAACCCTATACTGACTGTCATAAGTCTTTAATTACACATTTATCGTAATTTAAGGTGTGTCTGATGACGTCAGTGTTTATTGACATAAATTCGGTGACAGTACCTTCTTAGTAAATATTGACTGTTATTGTACAAATGTGGGAGTAGGTACGTTGCGTTAATTTTCATGAAGGAAAGTTTTCATTCATATTGTTATTGTTATTGTTGTTGTTATTGTTTGTCGCTTCTGGAGGCATTTTCTTTCTTTTTTATTAATTGATTAAAGCTATAAAATAAAACATATATAATTAAGTTGGAGTGAACAAGCTTCTTCTGTGAGAACTCGCTCTATCGTAAACTTTGTCTCCGTCATCTCTGACCTAGACTAGAGTCAAGAGCCAACCCATCTCAATTAAAAAAATAAACGTAAACGGTCGATTCTCTCTGGCGTTAAAGCTGTTTGTCATAACGCCACTGGTTGGTTAGCAGTTAAGGGACAGATAAATGACCGATAAAGTACGTTAGAAACCGGGCATTGGTCTTGCAAACAATTGTTAGGTACGTGAATTTAACGATCAGCTAACTTTTCCCGCAGCTTCGCTCCTGACGCCTTTACCATAGGATCTGTATTTTCTCTCGGACAATAAATTATAAATTGCACTCAGAACTTGAGTAATTTATTATATGTATATTTTATTGTAAATAACAAATACAGAAAAAAATGGACGGTCTTATCGCACAGGGCAATCTCTTACAGACAATATTTTTTGTATTTTTTTGTGAATGAATTTCCGTCATGATATCGAACTTCTAGATGTATCTATCTTCTAGATGTCTGAACCAGGTATTACAGGATCGTGTCAGAACATAAATGTAAATCTTAATATAAATCTCGTGTCACGGTGTTATCCAACTCCTTTAAAACGATTTGACCGATTTTTGTGTATATTTACCAATTGTACACTAAAAACTGTGAAAAAGTCTGAGAATATGTCATAGGCTATTTTTTTTTATTTATTTATAAAGCATAACAAATTTTGCCGAGTCAGTTAGTAGTGTATGTGCACATGTAACTTATATAGGGTCGTTTATTGTGGGCGCGTGCCCACAGGCAAACATAAGGAATAACTCCTTAAGAGTGTGTATTCCGTCCACTAGCGCCGCCAATCGTTTTTTATTAATTGTGGTAAATTTAAGACACGTAGATAAAAAACCGCTCTGTAGTGCACAGAAGAAATGTATCTCACTATCTCACAAGAAATATAACTCATGGCTAAATAGCCAAAACGGCAATTATTGCTAAAAGTGGCCACTTTTAGCAAAAATATCGACTTTGGCAACTATTTATGTTCTAAGGTACAAAACATAAGTCTCAAAACATAATAAATATATTTCTTCAGTGCACTACAGAGCGGTTTTTTATCTACGTGTCTAAAATTTACCACAAATAATAAAAAACGATTGGCGGCGCTAGTGGACGGAATACACGCTCTTAACAGCTTCACTTCCCAAATAAACATTTTCTTTCTTTCTTTTCTTCACAGCTAACTTTTTTTTATTTGTGATGGTTTTGCTCTAGTCTAAATCAGAGATGACAAAGACAAAGTCTACGATGGAGTGAGCTTACCCAGAACTAACAGTACAATAAATTACTAACACGACCACTGCACTGAGGGTACCAGAGAACCTTCTACAAACAATGTTTTAACTCGCGCACGATTAGAATGGAATGCGACCTTTTGGAACGGAGCCGCGCGCGGTCCACCGGCCAGCCGTAGCGTCGGCAACAGTTAACAGCGATTCTAAAAAGGCCACTTTAGCAGAATCAGCCAGCCAGCAATTCATACTACCTGAAACTGCGAAATCCCAATCACCTTAAACCTAATGCTTAGTGATAAAGGACCTTTATTAAAGGTGAATATGAAACGAATCTGAAATAGGACAACGATACTGGGGTAAAAAAATGTGGCCGATATAGAAGATTTTATAACAAACACGGGTGGTAGGTATTTATATAAAATACTAGCTGTCCCACGCGGCTTCGCTCCCGTTAAGTACCCATTTTTTTGCTTTTAAACCTTCCCTGTATTCTGGCGAACTTAACAAAAAAAGAATTAGCGAAATCGGCCCAACCGTTCTCGAGTTTAAGCGAGACTAACGAACAGCAATTAATTTTTATATATATAGATGTGCTTTAATATTTGTAGGCGAAGCAAAATAATTTACAGTAGAACGTCCTGAATAGCGCAATCTCCATCATCTGCAGTAAGTAGACCGTTTACTTTTTTTTATATTTTTGTGAAGGCGACACTTCTAAAGAAAGTGAAAGCTCTGATGATGATTTTCATATAGCAAATTTGAGTGGCATCGAAGTAACTGAATTGCAAAATAAGTGTAAAATAATATACCAAAACATTATTATTAAAAAGATTGCAACCCTGAAACGTTTTTGTGTATTCTATTCTATTAGGGGGTTTTGGTTTCCGCACTTAGTCCTGATGTTGGACCATTGTACGTGAGCCATGGCGGCTGTCATTCCAACCACCCAACTTCCCTCCAGAAACAGATAAGTTTTCTCGGCGTATTCAGGATATCTGTGAGCAAATTTGGTGACCCTATAGTTTGCTTCCGTATTTCGGCGACGCCCTCGCACTCAAGGAGTACGTGCGGTACCGTTTCTTCCCGCTCCATGCATGCTCTACATAGAGGGCTATCCGTAATACCTATCGTGTGCAAGTGCTTATTCAGTGAGCAGTGACCGGTGATGGTCCCCGTCACCATTCGCAGGCTGTGTCTGTCCAGTCGAAGAAGGCGCCTGGTTAGTTTACAGTCCAGGTTTGGCATGGCTTCCTTGGACTGCCTGCAGCCTGGTGCCAGGGCCCACCAGCGTTCCGCTTGTTTGTGGGTGTGTTCGCGCAGCCATGTGCGTAGTTGGACGAAAGGGAGCGGTACTATGGGTTCGGGCCCAACAGCCACAGCACCAGAACCCCTCCTGGCCAGTTCATCGGCCGCGTCGTTACCTAATGATCCGCTGTGCCCTTTTATCCACTGCAGCGTCACAGTGTTGCGGTTGATCACCGTGACGCGTTCTAGCGCATTGTGGCATACTTGTATGAGTTTCGAGGTAGTGTAATTATTCTTTAGGGATTGGAGGACTGAGGCACTGTCGGAGAGTATCCGGATGTGGGCGTCCGTGACTTCCCTGGCCTCTATCGCATGAACTGCTAGGATAATGCCCACGCATTCCGCCTGGTAGACGGTGTTGAGCTTACCTAGCGATCTGGATATTTTAATGTTTAGGTCATTGGAGTAAATTCCAACTCCCGTACCAGAGCTTGTCTTTGATCCATCGGTATAAATTCTTAGCTCGTTGGGACCTGAGTGGTCGTCCAATTCCTCTGCTAGGACTATGTTGTAATGTTTCTGAAAGTGGTGTGCTTTTTGAGCTTTGTCGTTGGGTGATGTCATCATGGGTTGCCGTTTAATAGCGTCTTCCATGATGCGCGTGTGCTTGATTCTAGAGTCAGTACCTAGGGTTCCAGATGCGCTGAGCCTAAAGACCGCTAGGGCCGCCACCTCTCGCACTATAAGGTGTAATGGTGGTAGTCCCAGCATGGCCTGCAGGGCCGCAGTGGGTGCTGTTTTCATGCTGCTAGTGATTGCCACACAGGCAAGACGTTGCAGTTTTTCAAGGTCTTTCTGTGCCGTGCTGAAGTCGGTCCTGGGCCACCAGACTAGAGATCCATATGTGATCATTGGTCTAATAACCGTGGTGTATAGCCAGTAGGTGATTCTGGGGCTAATCCCCCAGTTCCTACCTAGCATGCGTTTGCATTGCCACATGCAAATACTGGCTTTTGTGGTGGTGAATTCAGTGTGCTTCGCCCAGTTCAACTGCTTGTCTAAATAGACTCCCAGGTATTTGGTTTCAGTTGAGAGGCTTAGGGTGGTTCCGAAGAAGTGTGGTAATGCTAGTGGTAGCAACTTCCTCTTTTTGGTGAAGAGAACAAGTTCAGTTTTGGTGGGGTTCACTGCCAGTTCATATTCTTTGCACCAGTCCTCTACTATTTTCAAGGCTTGGCGCATGAGATTACATAGTGTGTTCTCGTGTTTTCCGTTTATTATTATGGTTAAGTCATCAGCGTAGCCGACGGTGAAATAGCCTTTATCGTTTAGTTTTCTGATTAGATTATCAACGACGAGGTTCCATAGTAATGGCGATAGGACGCCGCCTTGGGGGCAACCTTTCGCCACGACGGCCCGAGTTGTGTTATTTATTGTGACTTGTACCGCTCTTTGTTTGAGCATGTTTGTGATCCAGCCGCTCAGGGTTGTGTCTACACCGTGCCTTCCAAGGGCCGCGCTGATACTTTTAAACATAGTTTTATCAAAGGCGCCCTCGATATCAATGAAGGCAGCTAGTGAGGAGCACTTGTGGTTTATCGCACATTCGATCTTTGAGACGACGCTGTGCAGTGCAGATTCCGTGGATTTCCCCGTGGAGTAGGCATGTTGTTGTCTGTGTAGCGGATATATTTGCACAGGGGCCCATCCCTAATGTACCTGTCACAGAGCCTCTCCAGGGTTTTTAGTAGGAAGGATGTTAGGCTTATTGGTCTGTATGCTTTGGGTTGTGTGTAGTCTGTTTTTCCAGGTTTGGGTATAAAAATGACTTTGACCTCGCGCCATGCGAGAGGTACGTATCGGTGCGCTATACAAGCTTGGTAGACTGCTATCAACCATGGTGTTATGACACTCTCCCCCCATTGTAGCAAGGCAGGAAGAATGCCATCTAGACCCGCGGATTTATATGGTTGAAAGTCTTTTGTCACTATATTCCGTGCTGTAGACCAGTCCTGGTCAGTAGGGGCCCGTCCCGATTCGCCCGCCCACGTCCTGTCCTCTAAGAGGTTGCAGTTTGGGAAGTGCGTTTCCAGAAGCACCCTACTTGTCTCGTGATCTGTTTGTGTGTAGGAGTTATCTGGTTTTCTCAGTGCGCCAAGAGTGCGGTCGTGTTCAGTTGATAGAATCTTCCGCACTCTGGTGGCTTCGTTGTTTGATTCTATGGATTCGCAGAAATTCCGCCAGGCTTTTTTACTGGCGGTTCTGATTTGCTTTTTAAAAGTGTATTGTGTAGTTTTGTATGCTTCCCAGTCCTCTGGAAGTCTACTGTTTTTTGCTTTATTGAACTGTTTGCGTAATGTGCTTCTGAGTTTGCCAAGCTCAGCATTCCACCAGGGGTTACCCTTACCCCTGGTGTGTGCCGACCTTAGTTTGCAACAGGTGTGATACGCTTCTATTACGTTTTTGTGTATTTACATAACCCGATGATAGATCGTAGAAATAACTATTTTAAAATCAATATTCGGAACTTTTTTCCTAACGTTACTTGAAGAAAGAACTGTCATTTAGATTTACTTTGAAAGGGTTCCATCCCATTCTCATCGCGTGCAGGTTATACCTTTTTTATATTATCTATAATAAACTTAACAGAATTTAATCTTTTCCGATAAATCAGCTTTTGTAAGTATTTCTAAAGCTTCCGCGTCTATTGAGTTATACACAAGCTGTAAAGAATGAAAATGCTTTAAAAAAAATATGACACTTATAATCCTGCATGATTACGATCAACATTCAATTTATTTTCTATTTATAAAATACTGTGATTGCTCAAATAAAAGGCGTGTATGACACACCTCCTTTGTCCACTGTGACATAAGATTTCATACAATAATGGTACAGATTTAGAATTTCTTTCGGTAACAATAAAATAGCTACAAAACAATAGTTAAGAAAGTTACCTAGTAACTAGGAAAATGGCGTGATGTATGTTTTGATAATGAATATGGATGCCTTAAATTGAAAATAAAATAAAATAAACTATATATTACGGAATGTTTACAACGGATTTGACTACTTACATGATGGCGATTAAGGGCAGGTTGTATCAAACAGTTGGTTAACGTAACATACGTACGTCAAAAAGTTACGATTACGGACGATGTTTAACGTTCGTTAAATGAGAAGCTTTGTTTCAAAACATTCTGGTATAAATTCCTGCTCATCCCAATAGCTAAGTTATTGACACTGGTCCTAACTTAATAGCTTTTTTTGCATTCCACCACTTATTTTTGTCATCAGTAGAACTGATATTGAGGAATTCAAAAGAAATTTCACATTATTGATCTATTTGACGCAACTAAAGAAACACATTTTTTATTTTATTATTTATGTACACGCAGAAAAATAGTAAAATTTAACATTATAAATATAAGTACAAAGGAACTGCTTATTTCCAACGAAATTTCTTCCAGCAGACCTGCGACAGGAGAAATGAGAAATAAATGTAGACAATAGTGTGTAAGAACAAGTGAATAGGAGTATGCAAAGCCTTAAAATTAAAGTTAAAAATTGTCATTGTCATGTCAAAATTATTGTTCTATTTGACGCAACTAAAAGTGCTCAGACCATCTGTTAACGTAAACGTTATATTTTACGTGCGATAACGCTGACATTTTGTGAAACAACTAATTTTTTTGATTAAACGATAGTTAGCACCATTTTTAACGTTTACGCATGCGTTAAGTGAACGTGAAACAACCCGCCCATAATGAACAGAAGAACTTGCAGAATTAGACATTTTACGCCGCCCCAAACCCGACTCTAAAAAAGGCTAAATTCGCAAAGCTGGATATAGTGCTGGTTTTTTGGTATGTTGTGTATAAGTTAGAGTTGTGTGAATCCAGCGAGCATAGGTGGTAATCCAGAATAATACAATTTAAAATGAATACAGTTAAAGTAACTTCTTTTAGAATAAATTCTATGAACTTTATAGGGACCAAGATACCGCGTGTTTCTGACATCGACGCACAAACGATTTCCATGGGTCCGGGCCATGATTCTGGACACCCTAGACTTAGAATTTTTCGTCGGCTTTTTTCTTATTTTTTTATTTTTTTCAAGGGTTTTTTTTAGTTTAGACTGCTCATAATCGTTATTCTGACCTAACCCAATGAGATTTTTAATAAAAAAATAGTTAAATAACTCCTTTCACTAAAAATTGCAATCTGAATAAAACCACAAATAGATATCAGCTCAGCTGAGCTGATACTTTGTGGTACTCTTGAAAAAAATGAGAAAAGAACCGACGAAAAATTCCAACACTGGGGTGTCCAGAATCATGCCCTGGACCCATGGAAATCGTTTGTGCGTCGATGTCAGATCCACGCGGTATATGACTCTACAGAGATGGTCTCTTTGGTGATCTTTCTCGAAAATTGACATTTTAATTAAATATTGGCAACACTGCATTTTCGACGACTGATGGTATTTGTCGAAAATGCATAGTTTTTTTTTACTTTCAGAGCAAAAGTGAAAAAAAGTAGAATCGCAAATTTGGATTCACATGACCCTAACTGATCTGTACAACATAAAAAATGCAGAAATCTTGCTTTGCGATTTTAATGTTAATTTCCACTGAGATATGATGACGATTATGGGCATCTAATATTTTATTTATTTACCCATTGGCTCTTTTCTGGTTCTAAACCGATAGAAATAAACACGATTTGATTGATCTTGTTTATCAATCTGCGTCAATCAATCGCCACCTCACTTAAATGTGGAAAAACACTTTTGTCGAGGAATACCACTCCAATGAACTCAAAGATAATAAATGATGTTTCTTTTTCACTTAAAATTATATAATCACTAGCTGACCCACGCAACTTCGTCTGCGTCACATTTTCCATTAATGCTCGGCTCCTTTTAGTCTTAGCGTGATGATATGTAGCCTATAGCCTTCCTCGATAAATGGGCTATCTAGTACTGAAAGAATTTATCACATCGGACCAGTAGTTCCTGAGATTACCACCTACATACAAACTTACAAACAATTGTTACCTTTTTATAATATTAGTATAGAAGTATAGGTTTGTATCCCTGGAATATATCACTGCTTCAATCCTTTGGGAAATACACGTTAGTAGTTATGAGTGTATCGTAATCCGCTGCCTGCATAGCAAAAGCGGTATTATGCATCAAAGTGAAACTCTGCCACCTAGTCATACATAATCACAGATAGGCGAGAGAAGCTCTTATCTCAGACACGCGCCATCTTATCAGATCGAAGCTCTATGTATGACAGATTGGAAAGCGAGTAAGTTTAGTGTTCCTAGCGAAGTTCTTCAAGTTGTTTTAAACTTCAAAGCATCATTTGAATAACAACAACTTATTAGTGATTAAGTAGTAAGTTCTATACCTTCGACATAGCCGCGTTTTTTTGAATTATGATTTTTTTAATAGTATGCATGCAATATTTAATATAACGGAGTTACTCCGTGATCATGGCGCTTGCAACAGTGCCGAAATATCGGAAACTCGCAAATAAAAAGGTACATGGTAGCAATCCCGGTATGAACTATTCTAATGTTAGTTAGTGACCATAAACGTTTAAAACAATACTTTTATGTTTTTTTTACTGTTTTTATTCTTGCAAACTGCCTGCTTCAAGGCATTTAGCCAGAGGTCACGCACTTTTTAAGTTGTGTATTTTAGAATTATGAAATAGAAGATGGAGTTTTTGCCTTAAAACCATGTATCATTATAGAAGACTGTGGCCGTTATAACAAGCTGCGCCAAAACGCTAGGCTAGATAAAAACGTTGAATAAGACAAAGCGTTTAATGCTACGAGTACGTAAAGACTCAGGAAGTTGCTAGTTATACCTTCACTATCAATCTCTTATACAACGTGTAACAGAATAAACGCAATACCTCTTACGGGGTCATTGAACTCATCATTATGAAAAACTTTTACTATGGGACCAACACTGAAATCAAGAAAAAAAAAATCGACTGCCCCATACATTTTTGTACGCATAACTCGACAAAATGTACTGAACAGCTGAATTATTTTTTTCGCGATTTCGGGATAGGTCCCATAGTAAAAGTTGTTCATAATGATGAGTTCAATGTCACCTTAAGAGGTACTGCGTTTATTCTGTTACACGTTGTATAGGTTTCCGCAAGGTTGTTAGGTGTAAGTCCGCATGCACAAAACGAAATCCGTATAGAATCACTCGTGTGTGTTCCTAGCTGGCTGGGTATGGCGGTCCGAAATATGTACTACTGTAACCTATAAAGGTACGCGATACGTAATTAAATATTTTTTGAAAACGGGTTCACGTTTGGGGGCAAATTAGAAAACAAATTAATTCGTTCCTTAGCGCGCGAGTTCTCTAGCACTTTGTTTCTTTATCACCTTTTTTTTATTTGAAACAACTAGTGGCACGCCTTCGCAGTAAAATACAATCATATGCCGTGACCGAAACAACCCGTGATGCCCCCACTACCCCGGCGAACTTTGAAACTAATTTATAATATTTTTATTAATTATGATTTAATGTTATTAACACTGGGTGATGCCCGCGGCTTCGCCCGCTTAACAAATTATATACTAAAAGCTTCCTTTAGAACCATCCTATCCATTGCTGAAAACAGCTTTAAAATCGCGCAGTAGTTTTTAAGTTTATCAGGAACAGACAGACCGACGTGGCGGAGGACTTTGTTTTATAATATACTAGCTTCTGCCAGCGGCTTCGCCCGCGTGATCCCTAGGGAACATGTTCCCGGGATTAAAAGTAGCTTATGTGCTATTCCAGACAATAATCTATCTTTGTTCTAAATTTCATTAAGATCCGTTAAGCCGTTCTGGCGTGATTGAGTAACAAACAACCAAACTTTCACATTTTCATATATTTTTTTTTTTTCATTTTTTCTATTCATTGTAGCGTGATGAAAAGTATACTATAACCAGTTCAGGAGTATGAATAATAATTGTACCAAGTTTCGTTAAAATCCGTCGAGTAGTTTTTGTTTCTATAACGGTTATACAGACAGACAGACAGACAGATAGACAGACAGACAGACAAAAATTTTACTGATTGCATTTTTGGCATGAGTATCGATCCCTAATCACCCCCTGATAGTTATTTTGGAAATATATTTCATGTACAGAATTGACCTCTCTACAGATTTATTATAAGTACTAGCTTCTGCCAGCGGCTTCGCCTGCGTGATCCCTAGGGAACATGTTCCCGGGATTAAAAGTAGCTTATGTGCTATTCCAGACTATAATCTATCTTTGTTCTAAATTTCATTAAGATCCGTTAAGCCGTTCTGGCGTGATTGAGTAACAAACAACCAAACTTTCACATTTTCATTTTTTTTTTTCATTTTTTCTATTCATTGTAGCGTGATGAAAAGTATAGGTACTATAACCAGTTCAGGAGTATGAATAATAATTGTACCAAGTTTCGTTAAAATCCGTCGAGTAGTTTTTGTTTCTATAACGGTTATACAGACAGACAGACAGACAGACAGACAGACAGATAGACAGACAGACAGACAGACAAAAATTTTACTGATTGCATTTTTGGCATCAGTATCGATCCCTAATCACCCCCTGATAGTTATTTTGGAAATATATTTCATGTACAGAATTGACCTCTCTACAGATTTATTATAAGTATAGATAGAAGATAGATATAGAAGATATAGATAGAAGATAGAAGATAGTGATAGTTGTTTCACATCTTCCGGGCGCCCTGTGATGCCATTTTTTTTTAATTATTTTCAATTAATAAATCTGTCAAAACATAGCAGTATGACTGTTTATTTAGAGAAATAGATAATCGTAGAACCGGAAGTGAGTACGAAAGTGAGTACGACGCCATCGATTCTCATAGGTAAACAAACAGTGTACTAGGGTTTCATAGGTAAACAGAAGCTCAAAGTTTGTAATACGTACCAACAGAGCTAACATAGTGACGTGTTTCTATCCACATTTCCACAACATAGCGAATGTCTTCGTTTAGAAATCACAGTTTTTAGATGAGACTATATACGTCTACATTATCACGGTCTTTTCATAAGACACACTTATAATAGCCATGCAGAATCATAAAAATTACATAAAAAATGCAATAGGGACTCATGACCTACATAATATTATATAGAAGGTAAATCACGTCAACTCTGAGATGAAAAACCAAGAATCTGGTCCCTATGTTCGCGCAATAGAACCTTTTCGTGCAGTTACATGTAATGTACTAAAAAAAAAAGCTAGAATTGCTCTATTCTATATTGGTACATCACCTACTAATTAGTTATCGTGTCACAAGCAATTAAAAAAGCTATGCAGTCGCCATCCTACCACTGTAAGCTGTATTTACATTAGTTGTCATAAATAATATCTGAATCAGGCGCGTGCTTGCATGTCACCGTTTTGTTTGGAAACAAATTTTATAAAAATACTACTAGTTATTACTACTTTTACTTATAGTACTAGTTATTAATAAACACTCTCGTCGTTTAAAAACTCGTTTGTAATAATACTTTCTAAATCTAGTACGGATAGTCACTGAACAAAAAATTAAACACCTGTCCTAGATTTAACAATAAGAGTCACGTATGCAATAAGAGAGTAAATACCACCACAGACGTGAACCTACATGGTTTTCATATATTATAGACGATTGTATGGACTTTAAAAGAGACTATGACTTCTGAGTTTGTTTCGGTGTTTCTTGTCAGGGTAATCAGCTAGGGAAAATCGGCCTCATCTAAAAAACTAATAAAATATGACCAAAAAATATAGACGTGTACAAGAATTACCTATTTGCAAAATGAAAATTATTTATTACCCAGAAACTAGTTTGTGGAAATCATACTTTGTAAACATTTTTGAGAAAAGACTCGGCTAATTAAAAAAGTGCTATGCGTTGTCCGTCAGTCACTCAGTAAAGGAACAGTGTATTCCTTTTAGTAAAAGACCAAGAGCTATAGCGTCGTCTTCTTTTCCCATTAAATCCTTTAAACACCAGCTCAGTACGTCATTAAATCTTAACCCGAAACATGTATCCATAAGACAATTCAATTTACTCCGCTCAGGAATGCAATCAGTACTCTAATCGAGTCTATTAGTGCGGGAGGTACTTAATCAACTTCCATGCTATTCTAGTGTCCTAGTAAGTTTAGGATCTGAAGTCGATTATCCAACGAACAACAAAACATACAGAAAATCCTTTCAACTTGTGAAAAATGGTCTTCGTAGCGTAGGTTGGGTGAACACTCATGTTTTTAAATTAGATGCTTAGAACTAAATCCAAAATATATTTATAGAGAAAAGTTGTAGACAGTCTTGGCGTAACTTTTTTGAATAGTGCTTTAGGATGGTCATCATCTGCCTAGCCTTTTCCCAAATATATTGGGGTCGGTTTCCAGTCTTACTGGATTGAGCTGAATACCAGTATTTTACGCGAAGCGGCTGCCTATCAGACTTCCAAAACCCATTAACTGGGTAACACGTTACTCCTTGGCAAGACTGGTGTCAGATTTTATGACTTCTGACTATCCGTAACGACTGCCAAAGAACTACAAATTACAGCCAGTACCAACAGCTTTTGTTTTCCGAGGTAGGTACGGAGGAATCTCGGTATCTTAAGATGGTCACCCATCCACAGACAACCTCGGCAAGCGTTGTTTAACCGTGAAATCGGCCCGTGCGGCTGTTATTATTTAGCCAGGAGCTCCTTTCTACCGTAAGATTAGTCAAAGATGTAAAATAGTATCAAGTCTCTTAAATATCTATTTCTCAATTAAACTTTCTTTTTCAGACCAAGAGCTATACTAATTTGACTTAGCTCGCATAGCCAAGGCAAGCAAGTAAACAAGCATTAAGGGACTACTCACACTTATTCAAACTCGTATTTTGCTCTTGTTGTTATTTTTGGTATGCGTCACGTTAGCCGCAAATAAACTGTTTTTCTTTCTTTCTTTCTCCATTTGCGTTTCACTGAACGATTTTGGTCACACTTATTCAGTTCTGTTTCTATCAGCCGCGTACAGCGTCGTAGGAACGAGAAGGCGGCAGCGGCAGAACAGCGCTGAACTCTATCTATAGCACTCCCATGAAAATAACACATTTTTCCTCATTTTATACTTGTTTGCCGCGAAAACTGAATAGATGCGGAAAGCTGAACGGATGCTTACGCGTCTCCATACAAAATCGTTGTTTTCTATGGGCATAAACTGAATAGAGCTGTATTAGTGTGAGTAGTCCCTAAAGTTACCCCATCAAAGATTCTTAGCACTAGGTCAGCCGGTCAGCAGGTGGTTTGGGCCTGTGACATGAGACTGAGTGGTCACCACTTGATTTTTAGTCACACGTACAAACTGAGGCCTGTTTGCATCATCTGAATGACTCATTTCATTTCATTTCATTTCATTTATTCATCAAACAATTTCCATTGTGTTCGAATTTTACAATAATTACATTTAAAATCATAACAGCTAAGCAATAATCAAACATAATATAGCAAACAAAAATAAAAATAGTACCATGTCATCAATCAAAAACCTTTACTTACATGTTAAACCATAAAAGCACAAAAACCACCTTAATTATTCAATTTTACTTAAATCAACTGAGCATTAAATGTCATTAAAATTACTGTTTGTATGTCCAACCATAAAAAACTCAATCACAACCATGTCCAACCATTAAATGGCAAATAGATGTAAATTAAATGTCAATTAAATTACCATTCACATAATTATCCAGCCACATAAGCTCAAAAACAGCCATGTCTATTCCATATTGCGTTTTTTAAAAAGAATTAAATGTAAATTAAATTTCAGTCAAAATTAAATAAATGTCAATTAAAGGGAGACCAAGAATTATAGACTGACAGACAATGCACAGCCAAAACCAAACAGCTGATCGTAGAAATCTGAAATTTGGCATTTACGTTAACTTGGGGAGTGTATTAGGATTTCCCGAATTTCTTACAGTAACAGGAAAAAGCGTGGGAAAAGCTTTGAACATGATTCTGAATTTGTCATTTTCCATCAATTGACAGAAAAGAAACGATGTTTTAAATGAATAAATTTAAGAGCGTGTATTCCGTCCACTAGCGCCGCCAATCGTTTTTTTATTAATTGTGGTAAATTTAAGACACGTAGATTAAAAACCGCTCTGTAGTGTTCTGAAGAAATGTATTTATTATGTTTGAGAGTTATGTTTTGTACTTTAGAACATAAATAGTTGCCAAAGTCGATATTTTTGCTAAAAGTGGCCACTTTTAGCAATAATTGCCGTTTTGGCTATTTAGCCATGAGTTATGTATTAAAAATAGCTGTCAAAAATAATATATACATTTCTTCAGTACACTACAGAGCGATTTTTTATCTACGTGTCTTAAATTTACCACAATTAATAAAAAACGATTGGCGGCGCTAGTGGACGGAATACACACTCTTAAACACTAAATTCAGTAAGTAATTTTTGTTGCTACCGCCCCTTAGATTTCTTTATTTTTTCGTTTTCAGGGGGGGAATCATCCATGAGCATTACCTTTCTTTTTAATAGATAATTCAGCACTTACCCACTGAAAATCTATGAATCAAATTCTTCTTCTTTGCTATTTCAGAGCTCATAATAGACAATGTTTTGACTATTATCATCTTTTCACCGATTTTCACCGACATTGTGAAGTAAAATGACGTGGTTTCATAAAAAAGAAGTAAACAACTCGTAGATCAAAGGATCAACAAATGTAAACAAAACGGAATTTAATCGAATTGGCAGTTAAAATTTATCAGTGTTAGTATCAGAAAAGCATTTAATATCCATTAAGGCCCACAGTATTCGACATTGATAATATAAACATTGTGTCTGTCTTCGCGATTCTATATCTAGAAGATATTTTATGAAGAAAACAAGTACCTAGTCTGCTGTGTGCACCTGTCTCTTTCTTCGAAATTTGTTAATTTATAGAAGAGAAAGGTATTTAAATCTGCATCCGCGCAAAACCGGGACTGATCGCTAGTACGAAATCTATTCTATGTATACATAGGTAAAGTTTGACAGGTTGTAAGGGGTGATCCCTGGATCTAATGACCCATTTCTTGAAAATGCTTTTACCAACCGAAAGCCACGTTATTTGTGTGTCATCAAAATAGTTAAATAGTATCTATAAGTTTCATTTAATTAATGTTGGTTTTAAGTTAAAATAAAACAGATTTAATCCATGGTTAAATGTTTAAAAGTATTACAATTATGACGGTTTAAAAGACAAAAGTTTCAGTTTGTTTTAATGTTACCTAAAAGTGCCATCTTTCTTTATCATAAAAAAATCTTTTTAAAAGTATCTATTAGGAAAAGAAAATAATAACATACCCATAGATGTCAAACCACGGACTTCAATCAACTTTTTCACCCATTCCAGGATATTTATGACCAGAAACTGTGTAAAACTTGTAATACACGTGTAAAATATCGTAAATGAGGTACCAGGGTCCCAGAAACGCGTGGAGATGTTGGGCGGGCGGGGCGAGGACTAAACCGAATCATAGCTTGAGAGCCGCGCGTTCGGTGTGTTACGCTGTGATTCTTTCTTCTGAAACCGTGTACATTGCCTTAGATATTAAGGCAGAGTTTGTAACCGCGGCACTTAAACAGCGATGAATTTAAATATGCGTTTTAGTGTCTTCATTTTAATGTGCCATTGTGAATATCTTTTTGTTTTGTGAATGAGAATCAAGAGTTGGCTATATAGTTTTGGCTCGTGCGGTTTGCGCGAATAAATGATTTATTACTTAGTGAGTAAGTACCATTATTACATCTACTTTAATGATTTGTGACTTGTTTATTAAATGTGGAAGCAGAATCGTAGGTTGTTTTTTTTTACTTGTTATTGGCTTGCTCTTGACTCTATTCTTTTTCAGAGATGACAGAGACAAAGTCTACGATGGAGCGAGCTTACCCAGAAGTAGCGTTTTCACTCTAACTTTGAAAAGATTAAGGTAGGGGATAAGGGGGGTAGGGATTTTACCGATGACAGCCAAAAATAACTTTCTCAGATTTTCCGAAATAATGAACTAGCCAATGCCAAAATATCATCGGTACATGAAAAACAAATGAAAGTAACTATCTGAAGATTAATTTAAATATTGAAATTAAAATGAAAAAGGACCTAGAAGATTTCTTGAGACGAGCAGATTGAATAATCTAGTTAATTGGCCATAACTTTTAAGTTAACTATTATTTTGTTACTTCACATCATGTTTTTAGAATTATTTACTAAAAGCATTCTGTTTTTAGTAGAGAGTAAACAAACTTTTTAAAAAGATCACTCAATCCACACGCATATTAACTAATCACCTATTTACAAGAGCTGTTTATTTCAGTTTGTATATAGTCGTGCTGTGGCATACATTATCACTCTGGATAGTGAGGGATCATGGTGCAACTTTAGTCGTAAAACTCTTCAGGCCACATGCATGCCTAGTAACTATAAGATTGGATATATCACAGTTGCCAAGCGTCGAGACCCATGATCCAATTTCCAAGCAGTTACGATAATGGATACATTTTTTGAGCATCTCTGGAATATTTGTTTCCAATATATCTGCCATCAACGAAAACAACCAGTTTCGTAATATTATAAATATGCCAGGGATAAATAGTAACGCTCTAGTACGCCCAAAACACCACTCAAAAATAAAATAGATGTAGTCCGGGACCCCGGTCCCGAAATACCCTCGATCCTTTAAATCAATTACACTTCAACGACTGAGCGGATTTCGTACACAAGTAGTCCAATGAAGTTCATCCCGGTAATCAATGTTCTCGTAGGTTACATTTTTTGACATTTACGCAGTCAAATTCTTTGGCAAAAGCTAGGTTCCAATAAATCCGAATCGTATCGCTCTAGGTTTATAGCTCTAGGCCAGATCGGTTTCCACTTAGGAACAGACCAAACCGCCTGATGTTATTCAAATGTAAACAATGACACTGACAGCTGGTTTGAAGTCCTTTCCTTTCATCAGAGTCTGGCCTTGAGGTGGTTTAGAAACTTTGAGACTAGGGTGTTTGGGGTCGTTAGACCTTATACTACCAACACGATAAGGAGAGCGGCGATTTTTCCCACAAAAAAGTTGTTTCCTGTAAGATATTTATTTTATACAATGCGGCTTAGTTTGACATACAGAATGTATAGAAGACTTTGTCATGGCTTGTACTATGTAGTTGCACTGGTGCTAGAAATGTGCTGTTTTCAAAATCATTTTTGACAAAGTAATATTGCAAAAAAATACTTAATGATGAAGTTTTTTGGATTGTCCACACCACAATTTTTATTTATTTATTAAAAAGGTTCACCAACAGTAAATAAAAATCTTAGCCTATAGGGTTACGCGACATAGACTTACACATTCGCCAATTAACGATTAACCAGCACTTATAAAAAATAGTGATAGTGAAAAAAGACAAACTTAAGTAAATGGCTTAAGAATTAATAACACAACTTCTTACATTTAGGACAACACTAAATAATTACAAACAAAACAGTAACGCTTCTTAATCCCATAGGTACATTGAGACTTCTTAAAATCGTTATCACTGATAGTGTGTCACTTTGCCTAGAGCTCCAGAATTGCAGTAAAACATTAAAATTCAAAAGTCGTTTATTCAAATTAGCTGAGAGCCAGCACCTTTTTGAACGTCAAGTTTTAAGAAAAGAGTCCCCCCAAACGCCCGCCCGTCACCACTTCCTAGTGTTAAGCTGTGGAGAAGTGGACAACAAACTCCCCAGCAACACTCTGTTACGTTTTAAGAACTTGAATTTATATAACAATATGCAAATTAATTAATACACAAAAAAATATGTATCACTTATCAGCTAGCACGCTATGTACTATAAAAAATGCACACTCAAGCATAAATAAGTTGTCTAGCTAAATAAGCCTCCAGGAATAAAATTGATATGCCTGCCTACTCGTACAATGGTAGAATTTAACGAAAGAACCGAGATTCCACACGTGATACAGAAAATGTATGTCATATTACACGTGAATAGTTCTTAGACCTTGAACCCACTCATAATTGTTCGATAGTTCACATTCCATCTCCCAAACACATCGGTCACGAAACGTTATTGCAGTTCAACACCATGTTTGATTTGTTCGATCGCATGTTCCTGATAAATTCATCGCCATATTTGAATAACGTACGAGTCATGACTGTATTTCCCGAAAGGTAATTCAGAGATCTTTTTCATTCACCTTTTTCGCTCGCATTGCTTCTCAGAAGGAGGTGATTGATTCCCATGCATCATCACTCTGGACCATGGATTGAACCAGGGCCGGACGCGAGAGGTCGCCGTCGCTGATCGCCTCAACAAGGACGAGGTGGCTTTCCGCCCAAGCAGGGCAGAACTCCGTCGTATACTCCAACCGTGTCCTCTGGGCACTACAAGTATGTAATTACACCTATGTTTTGCCCGTTAATAAATTTTCATGACTATCATAGGGGTTAAGACTGTTACCGAGCACAAATCCAGACTCGAGGATATGTCTGAATAATTCCAAATAGAAAACCCAATAACACTTTACCCACTGACAGTTATACAATATTTTTGTAATAGCAATTTTACTGTCACTCCATTATTTCGTGATTCTGTTGACATAAGTCCTTTCAGCGCTTCTATAATTATGCGAAACGATATTATCATGAAACACCGTTTAACACTATCGTCCCAAACAAACTACAACTAGTTGTAGATCCTTATCACAAACTGATAAATATTCATGTTTGTTACATCCTTTACACAACCTATTCTTTGCTAAAACATCGAAGAAAATATGGGTGTACAATTTTTCCTCCTTCTTGCTTTTACCATAATTAAAGTAGAAACATATCCAATAAAAATTTACCAAATAAATCAGCGACAAATCAAGGAGTATGAAGTTTTTAAAGACATACTGATTCAAAATCTAATTGTGACCACTGACAATCTAAAACTTATTCTAAATTGGGAACGTGAAAATACTATGTTTCGAATACAAGATGAAGAAAAGGTAAATACAGAACTGACGAATTATAATACCCTTAAAAATCTATCTCCTTTGCAATTTGCCACAAAATCCAAAAACAAAGTTAATGATGAGGAAAAAGCTCAAGATGGAATTAAACCTGAACCTGAAAAAGCTAAAGATGCCATTCATAAAGCTAAAGATGTGCCAGTCAGTCTAAATAACTTTGAACTGTCAAAATATTTAACAAAGAGATCACCAGATGAAGTAGACCAACCAACAGAGTACGAAATCAAAAGTGGCTTTGAGGAACAGGAGGACAAAAAAGAGAATTATGGTGAACCCAAACCTCTGAAGAAAAGAGGGTCAAACAAATACTCTCCAATCGTGTTAAGTGAGGAAAACCTACTAAATTACGGTAACTTAGAACATGATAATAATTCAGATTCTAAGTACTCCTCCGGTAAGGTAAAGAGACAAGCAGACGGAGAGAATCCTCTACCCATACCCACAGGAGATGGTGACACTCAAATGTTCATGGGAACCTTTCAAGCCGTGATGAGACCTCTGAAGTTACCGAGCTTAGGGTGAAAAAATAAGACTATTACTTTATAATGGTGATATATGTATTATTTTAAGCGGTGGTTGGGGATTTCAAATAAATGAAGTTAAATGTGTTTGTTTGTTTGTTGTATTTAATTATTTTACGTCTACTCTTTTGATTTTACCAAGAATAGCAATTTCAGAAATGCCATAATGTGAATGATGATTATTGTTGATAATAATTTTTCCACATATGGTATGAATGAACCTACTGGTTAATTCTTCATTATGATCAAATTCTGTTCATTAAGCTTATTTAAACAATGACTCAATGTTTACAAGTATAAACGTTTTTCCGAAGAATTGAATAAATACTTAAACTGTCACCATGTTAAACAATGAATAACAATTTATGTTCTTTCATTCCTCGATCATGTAAAGTTGGTAATCGTGGATAGTCGAAAGAAATCCAAAATTATGTAGAGCCATCATTTTCATCTTTTCAGCCAGTTCACACTTCAGCCCCTGTAGTTTGACATGATTATTTATTTATTTATATATGCTTTATTGTACACCAAAAAAAAAAAACATAAAGAAAACCTTAAACTAAAAAAATATACAAATGGCGGCCTTATCGCATTCCGCGATCTCTTCCAGGCAACCAGGAATGGAAAAAGATAGCCTGGACATGAAATGGGGATTTAATTGTTGGAGAAAAAAAGAACTACTACATTTTTTTACTTATGTGCAATTGACTCACACACATTTATTTATATTCTTAACTAGCTGTCCCCCGCGGCTTCGCTCCCGTCAACTGGCAACTTTCTTATTATTATTTTTTACACACCAAAAAAAGAATTAGCGAAATCGGTTCAGTTGTTCTCGAGATTTGCGCTTAGCAACACATTCAGCAAATCATTTTTATATAATAGACTTAAAAATAAAAAAAAAATACAACCGACTTCCAAAAAAAAAAAAACACTACAAAGTAAAAAATAACTTTAATTTCGGAAGTCGGTGTCAAAATACGAAGAAAGTAAGAAAAACACCGACTTCCGAAATTAAAGTTATTTTTTACTTTGTAGTGTTTTTTTTTTGGAAGTCGGTTGTACTTTTTTTTTTTTTAATCTATTATATAAAAATTATTAAATATTTTTGTAAAAAGTTTTTTATTTTTAACTTTTTAGTGGTACCCTACACCTAACAACACCACTGCAAAATCGCAGAAAAGCAAAATACGCAATTTCGATTATCAAAGAATCATCTAAATAGTCAAATTCCAGGTATTTCGATTTAAAATCCAAAGTTCGTAACCGATTTTGATATGATTTAAATGGGACCAATCTGCAATATCCTTTCAGATAAAACAAGATTTTTTCAAATCGGTTCATAATTGTCGGAGTTATGAGGTAACAAACATAAAAAAAAAAAAACATACAACCGAATTGATAACCTCCTCCTTTTTGGGAAGTCGGTTAACAAAAGTTAACACATAAAGCTGTCTTAAATCGACTTCTATCGTAATCTTTTACATTCTCTAGTAATGAAAAACAGTTCACAATTTATTGTTCGAGCAACTACGAAGGACTATGAAGAAAAGGTCAATGTACTTTATAGCAAGTTTATCTGGCACCTACTATAGTAGAGGTCAGATGTGTCAATCACAAACTGTAAAAAAGTCTAAATTTCCCCACATTTTTGACAGATTGTGACTAGATGCGACTCATGCGAAAATTGCTTTAAAATTAGTAGTAGAATTGGATCTCTGATTCTTTTCCACAATTTTTGATTCCTTGCGCTTGGTAGGCGATTTGGCCGCTGAGTTTCGTCCGATCCGGTCGAAACAGGATTTTCATTATTATTTATTTTTTGAGTGGTGTTTCTGACGATGTTTTTTATTTAAGCAAATTTTGTACCGTCGGAATGGAAAACTTTAGTTAGGGTTCTATTTTATTTCAGTAAAAGTCAGGGAATTGTTGGAAAGAGATAAAGTTTACATCAAAGTTATTTACCCTTTTATATCAATCACGTGTAAGAAGGAAACAGCAATACTTTTTAATGATAGTTTAAACAACATTACAACATGCCAAAAGTAGCGAACAAATCTAGGTAAAAGAGGCGAGAGACATAATTATGGTACTAGAAATAGGGACCAGTTAGTTCAACCAGGCTTCAGACTGGCTAAAGTAGCCTCATCTTTCATGGGGTACTGTTTAAAATGTTATAATAAGATACCTCCCCATATATTAGAACTAAATGAGACGAAATTCAAGTCTTGTATTAAATGCACACTATTCAGGCAAGCATATTATAAGTTGGGGGATTATATTGAAGATAAAAATGCTTGGCTGAATGCTGGTCCTGCTCCACAGCCACTAGGGAGCACAAACTAATCTGTAAATATTTCGGAAACATTGTTGGACCGGCTGAAGATCTGAAGATTGTAAGAAAAATTTGCATTGTGTAGAATCAACTTACTTAGCATTGTATAATTTCAGCCATTAACAGCACATGTGTGAGTATCCGGCCGAAACACCACTCAAAAATATGAATAATAATGAAATTTCGACCGGATCGGAAATAAGCGGCCGAAACGCCTACTAAGTCATTCCTTGGCCCATATCTAAAACAAATAGTTACGACTCTTGAAAGAAATCAAGATTAGGTGTGTGATTAATTATTATAACAACATCGTGTTAGGTACTTATTTCTTTTGAAACAATGTATGGTTAGTATTATTTTTTTCCTCCTTATAATTACTAGTCCTTAAAGTTAGACCTGACATAACTCTAGCTTTGATCCTGGTTAGTTCAAAGATAAGATCTAAGTAAGTCTCAACAGTCTTCACTGTACCATAGTTATTTTTGTTATCCGTGGAAACGTAGTGGATTGTACTGTAACCATAATAGGACTTAATCTAATTTTTATATTTATGTTAACTTCACAGTACAATATTATTTGTCTTCCTAAATAAATAAAATAAAATAAGTACATTTCATGTAGATCAGAACTTTTTCAAAATAGATTGGAACTTAATATCATCTTCCTGCCCTTATCCCATGTTACTTGGGGTCGGCGCAACACGTTTTTTTCTTCCATTCTGTCCTGTCAGCCACTTTCAAACTCCCTTTTCTTTGATATCACTCCTCACACAATCCATCCATCTTTTATTTGGCCTTCTTCTCCCTTTCCTCCATCCATCCAAATTTATCCACATTAAGTTTGCATGTCGTGAAGTTACAATCTAAGGTTGCCTGTCCTCTGGGGGGTAGAGGACAGGAGCGGAAAAATATTACCCATTGGAAATGCATAAAATCTCAGTGAGTGCCGTGGAGTGGAGATTTTATGCAATTCCATTGGTTAATATTTCTCCGCTCCTGTCCTCTACGCTCCAGAAGGCAGGCAACCTTAGATTGTAACTTCACGAAATTAGAAAAAATAATTAAAACATTATAGTAAAATCGCATGCATCTCTTAGTAGTTTTTAACATGATTTTTGATGCCCATGCGCTCACATTGTACCAGGACCCCATGAACGATGCACTCGCCGCCACCTCAGACAGAATGCGCGGTGTCGGGCACGCTGTGCCTCATGCTGCGGATGTCGCAGGTGTCCGGCGTGGCCCCGCTCAGCTTCAGACGGACCCCTGCCGGCTGGGCCATCCGGGTGTCACAGGCTGCTAACCTGTACGGGAAGACGCTATCGTTTACTTTGTGTAAGTTTGTAATGTCAAAAATGCCAGTAAACCTTGTCCAAGATTCTGAAACTGAATGTTTCAGAATCATCAGACCTATCTCAACATACACAACAACACATTCTAATAATTTTCACATTCGCATCTCAATCGCAAACTGTCAAAAATTTATAAAAATTAAGGCTTTTTTGACAGTATGCGATTGACATGCGAATGCGAAAGTTGTTTAAAAAAAATAATTTTTAAAATCGCTTGGCAAGCGACGGAGTTATGCCCGAACAAATATAATATATATATATATATATATATATATATAGTATATAAACATCCGAATTGAGAACCTCCTCCTTTTTGAAGTCGGTTAAAAAATTAGTAGAATTGGCCCCCTGATATCCGTGTTCTCTATCCGGTCTTCACAAGGTACTATTCTGTCCTGCCGGAGTCGCGGGACTATTCGGAAGAGATACCGCGGCTCCGGAACACAAAGGGCACATGAAGGAACATGGATGGGTTTTAGTCAGTAGAAGTGACACCCCCCCCCCGCTCCGCCCAGAGCGGGAGAAGTCATTGGATGATTTCCCAATCCAAAAAAAAAAAATGTTACCATTCTGTCGGTCGTCTCGCCTCCTCAAGCAATTTTTTTGTAACTCAGCCCTGGCTCGTGTTTAAATCCGATCATCCTCAAAAATTTTATCTTGCTTCTAAAAGATGAATATAACCCTAATCTGCTGGTCTAATCTGTCAAAATCTGTCCGTGTATACTTAAGTGAAGTGAACGAAAAATGAGCTGTCATTTCATATTTTTGTATGACAGCTCATTTGACGTTCACTTCGCCTAACTTGTCACTTCGAGATGTTTATTGAAAATAGAAGTTAATAACGAAGGTGCTGAGTTGGTAGACTCCTCACATCTTACTCGAATCTGATAAATATTAGTACCTAAGTAGTAGCTTTTTTTTTTAAGGATGAGAAATCATCAAATGACTCCTTCCGCCCTGGGTGAAACAGAAGGGAGTGTCAGACTCTTATTGACTAAAGCCCATCAGTGTTCCTCCGAATGCCCTTTGCGTTCCAGGGGGGCTACTCTCTAAGCCCGAAGTCCGTAGTTTCGGACTTAGTTGCGGGCGTATTCTACTCTGTATTACCTACGAATTTACGATTAGTCCCTTACTCGAATTAATAATGAACGACAACACGATTTAATAGTAACTGTCAAATCGAGTTGTCATTAATTCTTAGTGGTTAGGTGATACGGAGGAGAATACGCCCGTAACTAAGCCCGAAACTACGGACTTCGGGCTTGGAGAGTCAAATTGAGAGAGACAAATTCCGCAACCCCGGCAGGCACTGACCTTAGCGGGCCCTAAGTATCTGCTTTGCTGACAACTCTTTGAGGCGCGCGCGGAACACAGCGCGCCGTTGACCCGAGCCTGGTTCTGATCAGATGGCGAGCCACGGAATCGTCCTGCGACTCCCGAAGCCAGGGGCGTTTTCTTCTGTTGACCTAAGTAGTACATAGTATATCAATTAATAATATTTAGAATTTGTAAAATTCTTCCCTAACTGTGATGAGTCACTGACAGACAACGCACAGCCAAAACTACGTAGACAAGCCAATGGCATGTTACTTCCCTACACTCCTTAGGGGAGGACAAATAAATTGAGGATTTCCCGAAATTCCTATGAGAACGAGAAAAACCGGGAAATGCGCGCACGAAGTCAAGCTAGTGTACTATCAAAACTGTTGAAGCATAGGACGAGTAATTGCGCTTGCCTTTATATAGCAGTCTTTCAGATGGATGATAAGCGTATATGATAAAGTACTTCACATCCTCACCAACAGTGTCTTCCCCAGGGTTCCTATCAACGCTGACCATAGCACTAGACATCCTCATCGAACCGGAGCGGTCGTACCGCACCCGCACCAATTCGACCCGCATCGTGTGGGTAGCAGATGTGGGGACCGTGGGGCTGGTGGTGTGTACTGCGGCCTTTACGGGGCTGATGCGGATGAAGTGCCTCACTGTCTACTTGCTGAAGCTTCAGGAGGTGGGTATAACGTGAGAGCAAAGGAGACGGAACACGTGAGGTAGAAGCAATCCTCAGGACCAAGGCCATCGTAGGCGATGAAGGTGACGAAGCTGAACCCGAATTTGCAAGAAGTGTCTAGGTAGGATAGAACCGGAGAGATCTTAGTGAGGATCTTGAGGCTGATGGTGTGTACCGCGGCTCTCACTGGAATGCGAATGAAGTATCTCACGTTGTTCTTGCTATAACTGCTAAGGTTAATACGGGTACTAAATTGGCTATTGTGATAAACCTCAAGTCTTTTGTCGTTGTGAAATAGTTATTTATGCTATAACTGCGGTATGTTGGTTTTTACAAACGAGTAGACGAATGTAAGCCCGAGACGAACTCGAATGCTTACCATAGTCACGAGTTTGTAAATAATTGTATGGTGCGTAATCTTTTACTTTCAAACAATGCAACAACAACAACAATTGGTTGTTTTTTTTTTTTGTTTTTGCATTCTTGGCTACAATGTAGGCTTCGTGAATGCGTTTTTTGAGCAAGTGTATAGAATTATACATTTAATATATTGTAAAGAATGTTACCTGATTTCGCGGTAAAATATAAGCTGGTCGGATTGAATGAAACGGTTCTGACTTTATTTTATCCATCGGACGTATGAATCGTGTCTCGTTCCACAAAATTGTGTTTTGTTTTTCAAGTCATCATGTCAAATGCATAAGATGGACTTTTTCTCGACATTTGTTTGCTTGATAATCTTATTCTTATTCCCATCTAAGACGTACTGGTTTGATATAATTACTGCTTTCAGATAAACTTGAAACTTAGTCTCTACCGAGAAGAACCATCAAAGGAGGGTCGAAGAATGTTGATAGCTGTCAGCTCCATGATATTTACATGCTCCACCATATTACTAGATTTCGGAATATTCATATTTCAAGTTGTAAAATATCATGGAAAAGGTAATATAATTAATAAATAGTACTGATGCCGCAAAAGTTGTCGAAACATATTCAAGCTACTTACTACTTCGTTTATGTACTCGGTTTATGTCGTGTTCTTTTATGAGTTTACAAACTATGTATTATCTAAGAACCGTAAACGACTATTCTTACAAAATAACCCTTTAAAGTTTATCCAAAGGTTGTCCATAAAATACCGTTTAGTTTTAAAGCACCCAACAACTTTTTTAACTACTGATGCATTTTTTTGCTGTGCGTTATGAGAGTTCAGTAATTAATTTATGCTTAAGTCGAAGTCACACTCTATTGTAACAACCGACTAAAACTATTCTCTTTCAGTTGTGACGTCATGCATGTACATATTCTACAACATATCGTCGGCAGTACAGCAAGTAATACTCCTGACGTTCTCCGAGACCGCCACCTCTGTGCTCACCTCCTTGCAGACGATCAACAACTGCTTGAGGGACCTCCTCCAGGAAATTCTGAACAATTGTTAGTTGAACCTTCCTTAAAAGTATAAGAGGTACAAGGATAGCTAGTGGCAAGTGAAGTATGTGTATCACTAAGTCGATCACCTGCTTTATTTTGAACGGATCACTTTGAAGGAGATCTTTATTCTTGCTACGTTGAGCGTTAGTAAATTCTTGAGTTCAGATTGAGGGTCCAAGAATACTGCCCTATTGAACGCCGAAACAGATAACCTTGACAGGACTAGTAGAGTCGAGGGATAATCTTTACAGATTGTATGTGGTAATATTAATATGAAATTCCAAGTGTATTCAATTTTTACAGCGCCTGAAGGAAAACGTGCAATGACTACCAAGGAGAGTTGTATAGACATGTACAATATTACAAACAAATCGATCAACAGCGTCGTCGACACTATGGCCCTTTACAAAGGTATGTTTTTAAAGAAATTGACATCAGAGGCTATAAGATGCCATAAAAAGAGTCTGACATTACCTTCTGCTTCGCCCAAAGCGGAAAAAGACATTTGATGATTTGGCACCCATAAAAACAACCGTACGCTACCAGAATGTTATTTTTCTAAAGCCTCAAAGGTAGCGATTATGAAAGCAAGCACCTATACATACTTTAATAGGAGGACAAATACAACAACTCAAGGAACAAGTTTTAATATTTTTAATCAATTTGTAGGTCAAACAAAACCTCGTCCAAAGTCAATCCCAACCACGGTCCGCCGCATGGCCATGCTATACTGTTCCATATGCGACGTGCTGCGTCAGGTTAATGATAGTTATGGGACTGTGTTGGTGGCCCTACTGCTGTGCTTACTCCTACATCTGGTCATCACTCCATACCACGTCATCACCAATATCTGTAGGTTGAATAAAACGTGTGTAACCTCTTTTAATTTATGGGCTGCTAGTATTTTGAATTTTTGAGTGTAATTTTCGATCTTTTCTTAAGTTTTCTGGCTGTTATATTTCTTTAAGTGCATGATTCAGAATGTTGGTTTTGCATTATTGCTACGAGAGGAATATGTTAACTTCTACGCCTTATTACAGTCAACAAATCCAGATCAGATCGTTCAAGTCCTCTGCTGCAGATAAACTGGGTTGTGCTACATTTTGTCAATCTGTTGCTCATTATTGAACCATGTCATCGGACTCATGATGAGGTACGCCCTAGAAACTAATTTAAAGACAATTAATTAACCTGCTTTTATCCCATTGAACACTTTTGTCCCAATATATGGTTATCCCCATATTGTCAGTGCCACACATTCTTTCACACTTATTTATGAGTAGTTGTCATCTCAGCATTCATATTATTTTAGCCATGTCGTCTTTGAGCCAAAACCAAATAAAAATAAGAAGCTAAATAGCTGAGCTCCTACACCCACAGAAATGAAAAACTGCATGTGACTACAATGTTCTCACCAACCAAATTCTTCAGCTTCAAGCAGGTTGTTAAAGGCATCCCCAAATTGAAACTCACTATTCATCACTTTGCAATAAATTCCTTGAAGCTACAGTAACTGCAGCTTGGCTTATTATAAGGAGGTTTCCAGATGGAGCTGACGCGGCACCTGGTCAGTCAGATGATGCGGTATGCTAACGCCGAGGACACCGCGCTGTTGCTGGAGCTGCAGATGTTCTACCAGCACCTTGTGCTGAACGAAGTGAGCTACGCACCGCTGAAAATGTTTCCTCTGAATAGGACACTAATCACAACGGTAAAAAGGCAAACGTAAACCTTCCAATCATGACTTATTAGAATTCTGCAACTTTTTAAAAAGTATATATTTGACTGAGCCACTTCCAGAAATTATTTTAATGTTTTGCTGAAAATTATTGTGTATGTTTTATAGAAAGGAACATTTTTACAGATTCTTGGAAGCATCACTACGTACTTGGTGGTCATCGTACAGCTGTAGTGCAATAATATACACTAGAGGAATGAATGTCAGTATACACAAAAATAAATGATTTTTCAATCTTGCCTACATACGAGCTGTTACTTCGAAAGCTATTTTATTATTTATACAATAACCTTTCACCCTTTCAAACAAAGGGAAACGCCCATTTTAGGCCAAGTTTCGCCCATCTATGTAAAAATGACTAAAAAGATACTAATTTAGTAACTTAAATATTGCTATTATCAGTTTGTAATGAAAACACCGGAATCAAAAGCCGATTTTTATAAGACACTCAATCGTTCATTGCATTATGTAGCTGTAGATAATGGTGGCTATTCCTGTCAGTGTCAAAGTAGGGATTGCAATTCTTAATTTCACAAAATGGCGATTCACTAAATACGGTTACCAAAATCGGTAGGTATATGGCAAATATTTTTTTAAAATGTTTACATCATTTATTTTATTTCTTACGGGATAAACAAAAATGTTTATCAATATATGGACTTCTATATACGATTTATACGATCCATTGAAGCAATGCCGCGTTTCCGGTTATCCGCAAGAATATCGATTTGTCCATAAACCGATCTCACAGCTACATCCCTAAATGTCAATAATTGATTGACATTGAAAAATCACAGTTCGTTATTTTGGTGTTGTTATAAAGCGACTTGTGTTTTTCTTGCGTTTTACATCGGATATTTTGACGACTTTGCTTACGATTATGGACCCTGAAACCGCTCCTGATGACGACCTTGGCTTTACATTGGATTCAGTACCCGCTTCTCACGACGACACCAGCTTGCCAATGGATACCGTACCTGTTTCTCACGAAAGACCACTAACATGGAACCTGATTTACATGAACGTTTCCCACGGAGCGATCTCTGTTGCAATTGTGGTGTAAATACACGAAGACTTAAGAGATTCACCGTAACCAATGTGGAGGTGCGATCTATTTCAGCAATGGATTGCACCACTACTAGTAAGTTATTTACCTATTTACTTTCTGTAAGAACATAACATAAATAATAAGTTGGTGACTTCATAATAATTATATTAATATAATGTCACCAAAATCGTTTTATTAGTCCTTCATCGTTTCGTTTATATTTGTGATTTATGAAGTCCCACCGAGTTCTATGTTAAAAATAGCGGTTGTTTCCTTATCTATGATGTCAATCCTAATGCCTATCATTTATTTCTTCCATGGGCACAACTTGGCCAAAACTTCCTAAGCAAATGGGCATTTCCCTTTCATTATCTGTTCAGAATGAATCTTAAATTAAATGAAATGTAAAATAAAACACTGAAAAGCGGTTTGTCTTTTAGTTTTATAATTTTATTGGTAAGAAGCAACTCATGAATAACGAATCTATGATGGATACTTAAAGTTTGACTTTGAATTTTTATCTTTCTTTCCACAAGCTATCTATTAATTAATTATTTGCTTTCTCATTTTTCTTATTGTTGTGTTCTTCCAAAAGTTTTTCAGCCGTAAGTATACGTTCTTCAATTTCTTCAGGCTTCAGATCCAAACCAAACAAGTGTTCAAATCCAAGAAACACTTCACCATAATTCCAAAGTATGTCATTTGTATCATCATTTAGTTTAGATAGCACACTTCTTTCCTTACGACTTATTGTGTTCTCTCTCAGTAGGAGCCCTCTTTTAATTCCTTCTTTATCAGAAAATTTAGTAAAATCATCAGTATTGGCAAATCTTTTCGCGATTACTTTATTACTTTCTATTTCATCCAATCCTTTCATGACAACATTACTGTTACCATATTCGTAGGCTGCAGTTGTTTTTGAAACACCTTTAGAAGTGCTGGCGTCACGTTTGTATAGTTCATTAAAACCCCCATATTCATCTTGTTCTTTCGTATTATCAGAAACTGTATCTCGTTTGTCCATTTCCTTCTCACTATCTGAATTTTCACTTTCGTCTTCTTCAGTGTCTGCAACACCAATGTTTCTGTTGAACATTGTAACATCGTTTTTCTCCAAAATCTCTGGTCTTTCTTCTAAAGCATCTAAAAGATATTCGAACAGTGCGGGTATACTTTTAAATATTTGTATATATTCATAATTTGGTAGTGCGTCTTCGTTTGATTCTGAAAAACGGAAATCAGTTTATATTTATGAGAGATTACTTACTAAGAATAATTCTGGTTATTTACTTCATATAGCCGGAATAAAAAAGTATTGTAGCTCATTGAAAATTATTTTGTCGTAAGTATTCATTAGGTACTTGAAATTATGTTACGGAAAATACTAAAATGAGGCAGATGTCTAGGCTTGACGCTCAACCGAGACAGGCACAATTTCCTTAAAATGTAGCTAAAACTTACCATCGACTTGACCGTTTACTCTCAGTATAGTAAAGTTCAATAAAACCACTGCAAATACTATTTCATATCGTTTTCCCTTCATTATTTATTTCACTACGACTAGTCGAGGACCATTCGTATGAGTTACTGCACAAAAACACTGTCTGAACTCGAACAGGTCGTAATTCGTTGAAGATAAGATAAAGGGCTGCTTACAAATTCAACACGGCAAATGTAGGAGAGCCCTTCTTTGCTAGTTTATTTCAATGGATAACAAAAACTTAGAAACTCAACATTTCAAGGTTTCCCTTATGAAGTTATACTAAAACACGAGGTTTCAACTAGTATAACGGTAATTAGGATAACGGTGTGAGTTTCACATTTGTAATATCTTTGTTTATATTATTTGCGCAGATATAATGTGTTACTGTTTGTTTGTCCCAAATAAATAAATAACCAAAAATTTGAGACAGGATTATATAACAGTCATCATCTTCCTGCCCTTATCCCATGTTCCTTGAGGTCGGCACAACCCTTTTTTTTTCTTTCATTCTGTCCTGTCTAGCGTTGAAAAAAGCAGGAAAATTCCCGTTTCTTTCCAAATCCGTTGTTTTTTTCAATGTTACATTCGAAAGTTTGATGAAGATTGGCCAGAATATATTTCATGTTTTTTTCCAATAAAACGGATAAATATGAAAGAAACGGGAAACTTTTCATGTTCTGTATTCACCTCCCGGTATGTTTTAATTTATTTTTTTTTGTAATTAAGTGAATAAACACAAATAAAAAAATATTTTTCAAACTCAATAAAACTTGTTTTTTTTTATCTTTTCGATACATCAAGTGAAACATTCGAAAAAAACCTGTTTCTTTCCAAAGGTCTCTTAATTTTTCCATGTAACAAGCGATAAAAACGGAAAAAAACACAATTTGCTTTGTCCGTGAAAAAACAAATAATTTTTTTTTTCGGCATTTGCAACGCTAGTCCTGTCACTATCGCTTATTTCCCTTTTCTGTCATATACTTTCACTCCTCACACAATTGATCCAATTCATCCATTTTTCTGGCATCCCTCTCCCTCTTCATCTATTCACATTTATATTCATAATTCCTTCTTTTGTTTATTTTATTTGTTATGGATGCTCTTGGTCAGATATGATAGAGACAAGGTCTACGATGAAGTGAGTTTACCCAGAAGGAGCCTGTTCACTCCAACTTTGAAGAGATTAGGGTTGTAAGCGTTCGGAAACACGGACGCAGGCAAAGAGTTCCACTCCTTTGCTGTGCGCATTATAAAAGACGTTTGGAAACGCTTAGTGCGATGGTGGAATAGCAACAAGGTTGGGATGGTAAGTTGCAGTGTGACTGGATGTCCGATGGTAGAAAGGGGCTGGTAGGATGAGGTCGTGGAGTTCTTGGGCACACTCACCAAAGTACAATCTGTAGAAGACCGGCAAGCAGTCAACCTTGCGGCGAGTTTCATCCTCGTCTTCACATGAACATACCAAGACAAGCGGTTCCTTTTCAGCTTTTCTGTCACTGGTTTTAAACTACCCCTAATGTGCTTATTTCTCACTTTATCCATTTTCGTTACTCCACACATCCGTCTCAACATTCAATATCACAGTATCAACATGGAAAGCGGCATCTACCTTCTCACCAAATAGCATTGGAAAAGTTACATTGCCTATTATACCTTTATACTCCAACGCTTTGCTGAAATCCTGGTACTTAGCTGACACATACTTCTCGAGCTCATAGTGGTGAGTATCTAGTAACCTTATTATTTTAGAATTTTATGACACAGTAGGCAACAAATGTGGCCATTTTGTGGATTTTGTAAGTGTCATCTATTTCGAGGAATCCCACAGTTTACCATCGCGGTCAAACAGAGGGGACGCTATTGGTAGAAAATAAATTAAAAACAATTAACTGCAGCAAACTACGGTTAACCGATTTCCATAGCCGATAAAAAGGTACACAACACAACTCATAATTACTTAATTAGCAGTAGATGCAAATGAACTCTGCTTTTGTACTTCATAGTACGCTTTTTCTGAGTTTGGCGCTTTTGTTTATTTAATAAAAAAAAAATAGATATCAATCTGGTAGAGTACCTACGTAAAGAGCTTTTCATGACAAAATTCAGAAAAATAATATTGTGAAATTCGTTTAGCACTGGTAACGCGAATACAAATGCATGGCTCAACTTATAGACATTATAGCTTCAGGCTTATGACAACCTTAAGACGCACTTTAATTTTTAAATTAGCCGCAAAAAAATAGTCTAGTTAATAATAGATATCTAAATTCTCATCATCCTTACTCTGCCCAAATTATTTTCCCAATAATTAAATCCAGCCAGCACGAAAAAAAAACAGAAATAGACATACCGTTTCGGCACACTTCCAAAATTCATTTAATAATCATTTATGCCGCGACATCTCAAAACAACACAGACAAAATCACAGTTCATACAAATAGTTCCCAGAACTATTATGAATTCATGTTTCTTTAAACAGATTTGTTTATTTTTAATGCAAAACGTAGCAAATATGGATGCGATGAATTATGTATTTATTCATTCGCTAATATTAAGTGGGAAGTTTTGTGATACCTACCAATTCTTTTAACAGTAAAAGTGATAATTTGATAAATCATCGTGTTTTGGTCAACATTTTTTTTTAAATCATCTTGGATTTAAATTACAATATAATTTATCACTCCTTCTATTATGTCATTACCATTATACCTACAACAAATATATAAAAAAATGCTAACCTAACAAAATTTGTTCGAAAGAGTCACCGCGGCCCTGGAACGCAAAGGGCATTTTGAGGAACACGTATGGGATTTAGTTAATTAAAGTCTGACACTCCCTTGTGCGCCGCCCAGAGAGGGTGGAGTCATTTGATGATTTCTAATGTATAAAAAGGCACTAACAAAACTTGCAGGACAATTCTATTTTTTAGAGTCATTTGATGATTTACCATCGTTAAATAACGTTTTAGAGGTAGAGGAGTTTTTATTTTTCACTTTTTAGAGGTAGCCCCCACCTAAAAACACTACTGGAAAGTCGCAGGAAAGCAAAATACGCAATTTCGGATACTTGGATGACTAAAACGTTTACCATCTCTGCAGAGATAGTGGTCAAACGCGACCCTATCAATAATACTTAACCGATTTTTTTCAAATTGGTTCATAAATGACGGAGTTAAGATGTAACAAGCATAAAAAAATATAACCAAATTGAGAACCTCCTCCTTTTTTTGAAGTCGGTTAAAAAAGGGATTGCTAGAAGTGCGTTTCCTTAGGATATTTACCGAACTTCACGCGGGAGAAGTCGATGGGAAAACTTAGCCAGTACTAATTTTGCCTATAATTTTCTCTCCCCGAATCTCCCAGACGTTCTTAGGGCATTGGCATCATTCAGAAGCACGTGTGGCGTCGCACCGTCACACATCAGTCAACGGGAGCGATAAATTAATATTACACTATTTGTTCAACTAAAACGCGTCTGTTTACACGTCGGAGATTTAGTGGTTCTTGACTCGTGCATGTTGCACCTGCCCAATAAACAAGTTTGTTGGTCTTTGGGTTCCAAGACTCTGCGGTGTTCTCCTGAGCAATTAGTAGGTTAAGGATTATTTGTGAAATACGCAATAGCTATATATAAAATATTGAAGCAAGCTTTCTTTTATCTTAGCCCTTAATTTCCCACTGCTGGACAAAGGCTTCCTCCAAGTCCTTCCAGGAATTCAGTCATCAGCTCTCTTGGTACGCGTCCAGATCGTCTTGCCATCTATTTCTGGGCTGCTTTGGGTACAATAAACCCCAGAAAAAAAGCAATAGTATGAGATTAGGTCGTTCCATTTTTACATTTCACGACGGATATAACTTTACTATGTAATTTATTTGGCCGCAAAACACGACAGATATAGATTTTTATACAACTTTTGCCGGCCGATGCTCGGCCAGTACTGCAATTTCGATTTTTCTCGAAGAAGGTTGTCAAAATAATGCTAAAATTTCCAAGCATGTTTGAGAAAAGTACTACATAAAACACATGCTATATTAATAATAAATTACTTTCATTTCATCTACTTAAATACTGGCTCATATCATACCGCATAATAGGCTCGTAATCGCTCGTCCCCAAACACTCCACAAATTTCGTCCAAGTTACACGTACACCTTACATTTGAACGGAAAGCTATGACAAGCTATGGGGGCCGAGTCCGCGTCCGTAGGAGAATACCCTTCAGCGAATCCCTACACGTGGTCCCCGGGTGGTGCTAAACACACTAACCGCCTTCGTGGTATAGTGGTTATACCACCTGATTCGGACCCAGAGGTCCCGGGATCGTTTCCCAGCTGGGGCAAATTTTTGCTCGGTTTGGTTGGTGGTAGGACTTGTTCTAAGTCCGCCTGGCAAGCTACCACCATCATGTCTAAGTCTGTCGCCATAACAACAATGTTAACAGCATTGTTGTGTTCCGGCAGTTAGAGGTATGATAGTCAGTTCCTCTGTGTAAGAGGATTCCGGGTGAAACTCGCTTCCATCTTCGGCCTAATCATCACTTTCCATCAGGTGAGATTTGGGCCAAGAGTTTCCCCGTTTTGTATAAAAAAAGCTAAATTGAAAATATGTTATCAAAAATGTCCCATTACATTTTCAGCAAAACGCAAACACTGGAAACTGAAAAACAGACACTAAATTGAACAATTTGCTTCAAACATGAACTGAAAAATACAGGATGCAAGTTCTCACGTTCAATAATCAGACTTTGTAAGGCAATGATAACAAATTGCTCCGATTATATTGATGGCACATTATCTAGTGACCTCGCTCAATTTGTGGCAATTACCGCTTCTAGATTACTATGCTTTACTCCAAATTATACAGATCATACAGATGCGAGACAGTTCTAGAATATGTGGATGGAAAAGTCTGAAAAAGAACCGTCTGGCTGCCACCTGGCCTTTGATTGAGCTACTGGAATAGGGAAATATGCATGCAATTTTTATTTGCAAACTGTAATATTTATCAGCTGTAGTAAATAATCATGAAATGACTTTTTAAATACCTTCATCAGCGATGAAGGTATAACGCTTTAATGGTTACAATTGGAAAGAGAAGTCCGATATGAACTCCATGACACCTATACGGCTGCCATAGAAAACAGCGTTTTCGCGAGAGGGTCAGATATAGGTATTTGTTTAAAATAATTTGATTCCTTTTTCACTATTAGTATTATATTTGTGTGTACCTATTATTAGGTAAACTGTAATGGATATTAAATATTTTTTCATGCATATTCCCTATTGCTGGATATTTATTTAAAAAAGCCCTGGACCTGGCGTAATCAGTCCCAAGATTTATAAGATGAACATTTTCAACAAATTTTGAAAAAGTTCTCATAATAAAATACTCTATACCGCGTGTATCTGACATCGACGACAAACGATTTCCATGGGTCCAGGGAATGATTCTGGACACCCTAGACTTAGAATTTTTCGTCTGCTTTTTTCTCATTTTTTCATTTTTTTCAAGGGTTTTTATTTACTTTAGACTGCTCATAATCGTTATTCTGACCTAACTTAATGAGATTTTTAATAAAAAAATAATTAATTAACTACTTTCACTAAATAGAACAATCTGAATAAGACCACAAATAGATATCAGCTCAGCTGAGCTGATACCTATTTGTGGTACTCTTGAAAAAAATGAGAAAAGAACCGACGAAAAATTCCAACACTGTCCAGAATCATGCCCTGGACCCATGGAAATCGTTTGTGCGTCGATGTCAGATACACGCGGTATTTAATAATTTTAACTAGCTTTTGTCCACCCAGGCATATACGTTTTTTCCCGTTCTCGTAGGAATTTCGAGGAATCCTCTCTTAGTGTTCCCCTACATTCCCCAAGGAACCTACACGCCAAATTTCAGCTGTGCGTTGTTTGTCAGTCATGGAACAATTTATCGGGAGAATCTTGTTTATTGCGGTGATGTTGATAACGTTAAGAGTGTGTATTCCGTCCACTAGCGCCGCCAATCGTTTTTTATTAATTGTGGTAAATTTACGACACGTAGATAAAAAACCGCTCTGTAGTGCACTGAAGAAATGTATCTATTATTTTTTGACAGCTATTTTTAATACATAACTCATGGCTAAATAGCCAAAACGGCAATTATTGCTAAAAGTGGCCACTTTTAGCAAAAATATCGACTTTGGCAACTATTTATGTTCTAAAGTACCTACAAAACATAACTCTCAAAACATAATAAATACATTTCTTCAGTGCACTACAGAGCGGTTTTTTTATCTACGTGTCTTAAATTTACCACAAATAATAAAAAACGATTGGCGGCGCTAGTGGACGGAATACACACTCTAGGGCCTCTTTCACCATCTCCAAGTAAAGCGTTGATTAGTTACTTCCCAATTAAAGTCAATCGGCAAGTAAAACTTACGAGTATCTTCTGTCAATTTCACAAGCGAAAATAAAGCTTCGAGTAACAACTTACCGGTTAAGTGAATGACTTAACAAATCATACGTTGCATTCGTTCAATATTACGTCAATGTTACTCGTCAAATGTCATTGGCAGGTTAGCTGTCATTTGTCATTTCATTTTGTGTAGTTTTTGGTTAGGAAATTATTGCGTGTGGATTTATTTTTTTATAAATTATCATGGATAAAGTTAAAAGAGATAAAAGTGCAAACTTTTCACTTGTACAGAAATACCAAACTGTGTTAGTGTCGGCGATAAGACCCCGTCCGCGTTTATAGGCGCAAGTAATGGTGGACGCGACCGTATCAAACAAGGAAATTGTAAGGAAAACTAATTAGAATTATAATTGAATCAGATTAGATTAGGTTAAGCATTCTCTAATTAGTGTTCTAAGGATATTTTCGCATCATAGGTTTAGTTAGATTCTAGTTTAAATGCGAATTTCGATGTAAGGTTTTTGTATTGTGAATAATTACGTAGATTGAAAATGTGATTTGTTGTTTTAAGTGATAGGGTTTTGAAATTAGTTTTAAAATAAAGGTCTTGATCCAAAACCACTTTTACAAAAAAGAATTGAGTTGATAGGACTTATGGTTTTCGAGATATTTCCAAAAATGTATAGTGAAAATTTGTTAACCGTCAAGTAAACACTCTAATTGGCAGACGACGTGGCAAGTAAGTTACTGGTCAGTTTAATCATTGATTAGTGCTACTCGAACGTCGTGAAATTGACACGTGCCGTTACGGGTGACTTTAATTGGCGATTAGTCTACTCGATAGTTTACTCAAGGGTGGTGAAAGAAGCCCTAACGTATTAGTTATCTTTACTAATGATAAAGTAAGAAAACTCACAAGATATACTTACGTTCCGAAAATGCCATAAACCTACTTTAAGTGTACACTAAATAAAACGGTTGTATTTAGTTTATAAAAAGAGTCAATATTTTCCAAAAAAAAAATGTTAACGCAAATAGTGTAATTTAGTGAAAATTTTGCCTAAAATAGAATTTACCCTCTTCATTTATCTGCAAACATCTCGAGCCAATCATTGAGGCAGGCATCGCCAACTTTTAACAGATTCAATCCCACCAAACCGGAAAAATACTATTAAGATTATTTGTTTTTTAAATCCAATAAAAAAATAATACTTGAAAAAAAAGTAATGAAAAGCAGCAACTTTATGGGATCAAATTATAATTTAAAATTGTAAATGTATCCTCGGCAAGTTAGGTTATACATTTGTTTTACTTTTTATTTTGACTGACTCATAATATATAAAAAAAAAAAAAAAAAAAAAAAAAGCAAAAAAAAAAATTTAATAAGAACAATAAGTTTCATCAATAGTACTAAGTGCACATGTACCTTTCACATTTAAAAAATGAGTATGTAACAATGATAATGAAAACGTAACCAGATGTGTTATGTGTCACTAGGAAAGCAGGAGTCACGCGGAGATTACACTCCATTTCCATCAACAACATGAATAATCTCTAGTTCTCACTAACATGTGATTGTAAATTCAAATGGTTCAATACAAACAGTAAAAGATTCAAATTGTAGTGGACTATCTGTCAATATTTGTCAGTCTGTCTTCTTCAAGTAGTTACCAATATTTATGTACCTACCAACACTCAACATCCAAAAACAAAAACCAACTACTACACACTAACAACAAACACCACAAAAACAATCAACAACCATCATCAAGCGATATGAAGCGCCTGCACATTCGGCCTCGACAACCCTATCAAACGATAGGTACCCCCTTTAAGAATCAGTAGTGGCTGTCAAAGATCTTGAAAATGACCACCGATTACAACTGCATACCTTGCTTTCCGAAGCATAAAGAAAACTCTGTATGTAATGGATGGTCACTCATCCACAGATTGACCTCGGCAAGGGTAGCTTAACCTCGCAGTTCGACCCGTGTGGCTGTTATTATTGAGCCACGAGCTCATCCTGCATAATCCTCAAAAATCATTAAACACATTAAGGTATTTTAATTTTTTTAAATTTTACACCAGCGCCCTATGGACCAACTACACGCAGCGGGCCTACAATGCTCTCAGAGTTCAATATAACAACGCCTTTAAGATTTTGGTGCGTCTGCCTCGTTTTTGTAGTGCTTCTGGCATGTTTGCCGACGCGAGGGTGGATGACTTTTATGCTATATTGCGCAAAAAGTCAGCTTCACTAATTCGTAGAATTCGCGGTAGTGGCAACGGAATCCTGACGATGATAGCGGATCGACCAGTATCGCCAGTGGTAGGTAGGTTCACCAGGCTGCACGTCTTTGGACGTATTTGATATTTAATTGATTGTTGAATTTAAATGTAATTGCAATCAACACCCCTTAATGTTGTTTAATTTTATTTTATTTTATTATTTTGACCGTATTACAATGAACTCAATTTAATTCATTAATTAATTTTAGTTTAATAATTTAATTTCAATCAATGTTACATTTTATATTATATTTTAATTTTGTTTATTTATAATTATAATTCATATTTTTCTGGACCAACTGTATTGCTACTAACTTAGTCTTAAGATAATTAATTTTACTAACCAAATATAACGTGGTCTGAAATAAACAAATTTTAATTTTATTTTTTTTAATTTTAAATTTAATCCTTGTATCCATGTCCTAGTATTCAGCTAAATCCGGTTTGTCTGGAAGCCGACCCCGATATACATAGCTGGGAAAAGGCTAGGCAGATGATGGCTTCCTAGTGTTTCAGCGGGATGAAAACATTTCTTTCTTTGGGAGGCGGCCTTCAAAGTTTTTAAGTTTGCTAAGTTACGATTTACTTAATTAATTTTTAATTAAAATTTTGTATGAGGTACGATGGGACTGGCATACACGGTTGTGTAAAAGTCCCTAATTAAAATAAAGGGAAAAAAAAAGAAAAAAAAAACGTTTTATTGATTTATTTCATTTTATTTAAATCATGAATTTAGTTCAAAATGTTTTCAACCTCTGCATCAATCAATTACTCGCTCCACATATAAAGCGAAATGGTCAAATGACCATATTCAGTATCAGTGGGTGACATTCAAACAAAATGACGAAGCTACTATTAGCCATAGTTGTGACCGTGATCACATTTGCGCTATCAAGATCAGCGAATACGTCAGCGAAGGATGCAATGACGAAGGAAGCCATGCTGACGACCACTATGGCTGACCAGGATAGCAGCATCGACAGCAACGATGTAGATGTAATCGCTGTGATGAACACCTGCAATGAGAGTTTCAGGATTGAGATGGGTAAGTTTTGTAACAAAAGGTTTCGAAGCAGAAAATAGGTATACTTCAGCAGTGCCAGGATAGCGGAATTTATGACTAAGGTCGCGGAATTTGATGCAAGGGTTGTGGAGTTTATTGGAAAGAGTCACCGCGGCCCTGGAACGCAAAGGATATTAGGAGGAACACGGATGGGTTTTAGTCAGTAAAAGTCTGACTCCCCCTGTGTCAGACTAAAACCCATCCCAGAGCAGAAGAAGTAATTGAACGATTACCGATCCTGGATCAGCGCAGTATTTATTTGTCTCTCACCATAGGTACATTGATGAAGCCCTCATCTTAGTATTCATCCCTTTCTAGTGTTATCATCTTCACTTCACTGAAGGAGCACACTTAAATGAACCACTTGTATCAATCTGTGACTTATGTTATAACTGTGTATCCTTTGTTTAACAAATAAATGAATACGGTTGTATTTTCCTGTTGATAAGCGCCTGTTTGAAAAATAATACTAATGTAAGATTTTCATTGCAGCCTACATTCAAGCTCTGAATGAGAGCGGCAGCTTCATAGATGAAACTGATAAAACGCCAAAGGTAAGGCCAACTATTCTGAACAATATTCATAAATACTTACCTACACATTATACTGTACTATACATAAATACTTACCTACACATTATACTGTACTATACATAAATACTTACCTACACATTATACTGTACTAGTATTTTGGTGACCCACTGGTGACTCAAGAGTTGCTCAGCAGTGCTATTCTGTAACAACATTTTCGTGTCTCGACAGCGGAATCCGAGGTGAGTTTCAAATTCGTATAAATATAAGACCTTATGATGTGTGAAATAAAGTTCACTTTGTAAGCTTAGTCACTCAGGTGAAGTCGATATCAAAATGGTTATTTACAGAATAGACTAGCAGCAGTGCGATTCTGTCAAAGTGAAAACTTAGGCGAAGTGAACGACAAGTAAGCTGTTAAACAATACAAAAACTTGGAAAGGCAGGCGCTTCATTTTGTGTAGGTAATATGCCGCGTGTATCTCACATCGACGCACAAACGATTTCCATGGGTCCAGAGTTGGAATTTTTCGTCGGTTCTTTTCTCATTTTTTCATTTTTTATTCAGATTGCTCTTTTTAGTGAAAGTAGTTAGTTAATTAATTTTTTTTATTAAAAATCTCATTGGGTTAGGTCAGAATAACGATTATGAGCAGTCTAAAGTAAAAAAACCCTTGAAGAAAATGAAAAAATGAGAAACAACCCGACAAAAAATTCTAACTCTGGGGTGTCCAGAATCATGCCCTGGACCCATGGAAATCGTTTGTGCGTCGATGTCAGATACACGCGGTATTTTATCACTGCTCTCACTGTGATGGAAAATATCATAAGGAAATTCCCAGAAATAATAATTCGAAGACGTGATATCTACCAATCCATAACAAACCCACGTGGTGTACTCCATAACCCAGCGCGCTGTTATTTTCTGATTGATTTCGTTGCGGGATCCAAAATAGTTGCATTTTTTCTCCGGGACTCGTCGAGCTTCATTGACTCTACATTTTTCTAGTGGTCGCCAGTTCGCCACTGTTAATTCATTGGTTCACAATTCACATATTGGTTTTGAATGTGTGGTGGGCTTGTCCCATAAAAAAAACTAGCGTGCTGAAACCGCGTCCTCTCAAAGACAAGAGGCCCATGATCAAGCAGTGGGAACAATATTGGCTGATTATGATGAGTATGTTGCACTAAATGATGATTAGTGTATCTCCTCAAAATTAAATGTATGAGAAGCCATCTTCAAGTACCTATATAAAATACTAGCTGACCCGCGCAACTTCGTCTGCGCAACATTTTCCATTAATGATCCGCTCCTTTTAGTCGCAGCGTGATGATATAGCCTATAGCCTTCCTCGACAAATGGACTATCTAATACTGAAATAATTTTTCAAATTGGTCCAGTAGTTTCGGAGCCTATTTATTTCAAACTAGCTGACGCGCGCAACTTCGTTTGCGTCACATTTTCCATTAATGCTCCGCTCCTTTTTGTCTTAGCGTGATGATATATAGCCTATATATAACCTTCCTCGATAAATGGGCTATATAACACTGAAATAATTTTTCAAATCGGACCCGTAGTTCCTGAGATTACCCCCTACATACAAACTTACAAACAAATGTTACCTCTTTATAATATTAGTATAGATAGTATAGACAAACAAAGAAACAAATATTTCCTCTTTATAATAATACTATAGAAAACTTTATGTATCATCTTTGTGTTCCAGTGTTTCATCCGTTGCGTGTTCACGAACGTTGGCATAGTATCGGAAGACGGCAAACAGTTCAATCCCGCGCGTGCAGCCGTTATATTTGCAGGAGAGCGAAACGGAAAGCCTATGGATGACATAGGAGACATGACTGCTCTCTGCGCTGCTGACCGTCGTAAGTTTATTATACCCTAGTAACTATTTATTTTAACGACATCATCCCACGAGCTCTTGTCGCCGTCGGCGTTCCGGCTTGATGAGAACCCAATGGCCTGGCACGTGACGATGCGCGATGGCAAGAGACCGGTGTTCCAATCCTACTAATTTTCACATTTGCATCGCATTCGCATCTCAATCGCAAACTGTCAAAAATGTATGAAAATTAAGGCTTTTTTTACAGTTTGCGATTGACTATGCGAATGCGAAAGTTGTTTATTAGTAGAATTGGCCCTCTGATGGCATGTCGTTATATTCTTGGAAGATGTGCGATGTGAAAAAAAATCATACATAATGTACCCTAGTACCATTACAATTTAATTCACGCCAGAAATGAATTATGGTTTACTTTTTCTAGGTTTGTGTCGTCTTCTTGATTGGTCTAATGATCAAGTGAAGATGAATTCCCGGGTCGTGCAAACAGATTTTGGTATACACCTATAATTTTTCAATAGCAACACGCTGTTATATGGGTATTTTTTTTATTCAAAGTTTTCCCCACACTAAGATTTTCTGCTATATTGTAGGAGCGTTCACAAAAATATAAAGTCACATACAACAACAGCCAGACCCGGAGAAACTATCTGTATGCCATAATTTGTTCCGTGCGGAAATCGAACCCGTGACACGCAGCGCAGCAGACAATCACTCAACCACTGCGCTAACCGGGTCGTCAAAATGTAAGGTTACATCTGCCTTAACCTTCGGGAATGTAGACGTGATTTGTGTTATTTTTTCATTTCTAGAGGAAACCTGCCCCTGCGACAGATCTTACCAGTTCCTGAGATGTTTGATGTCAATGGAAATAGAGAGATATGAAAAGTCCTAATACAAATAACTGTTCATCACTGATGCTGACCTGGTTTTCCACTGGCAATGTTATGACACATATTCTATCCAGTATTGTAGATATTAGTTAAGGCTGAATAAAACATATTTATTTCTAAACCACTTGTTTTTTTTTTTTGCAAACTTTAGGTGAACTGCCTCCTTGAAAATCTTAAAATAAGTATCATAATTTTTGCTGCAAGCAATAATGATCACTATTTGAAGCTATCAAATCTCTTAAAATAACAGTTAACACTAAGGCAGGCTGAATAGTGGAGCCACAATCAATAAAACACACAAATAAATTAAATGTATAGTTTTTGATTGTAATATCAAAATCACAGCTTTTTAGAAATGTCGTAGCTTTCCCATGCTAAATGCATAGGAATGTACAGGAAGGAATGCATTTTTTTTATATTCAAAACGGGGCACTCTTGGCCCAAATCTCACCTGATGAAAAGTGATGATTAGGCCGAAGACGGAAGCGAGCTTTACCCGGAATCCTCTAACACAGAGGAACTGGCTATCCTACCTCTAACTGCCGGAACACAACAATGATGTTAACATTGTTGTTATGGCGACAGACTTAGATAAGATGGTGGTAGCTTGCCAGGCGGACTTAGAATAAGTCCTACAACCAACCAAACCGAGCAAAAATTTGCCCCCGCTGGGAATCGAACCCGGGACCTCTGGGTCTAAATCAGGTGGTATAACCACTAGACCACGGAGGCGGTTAATGTCACCTGTTTAGCACCACCCGGGGACCACGTGTAGGGATTCGCTGAAGGGTATTCTCCTACGGACGCGGGTGACTCGGGCCACAGAGCATTTATAACTAATAAAAAAAAAATGTTTTGTCTGTCTGCCGTTCTATCTACTTGTCTATCTGTATTTGTTTGCAACGCTTACAACCCTAATCTTTTCAAAATTACAGTGAACATGGTACTTCTGGGTAAGCTCGCTGCATCGTAGACTTTGTCTCTTTCATCTCTGACCTAGACTACAGTCAAGAGCAAACCCATCTCAAATAAAAAAAAATATATTTAAAATTATTCCGTGTCTGAGTAAGTGACTGTCGAGAGACAACGCACAGCCGAAACTCCTCTAGTCGTAAAAGATATTTAAAATTATTAAAAAGATATTTAAAATTATTAAAAAATATATTTAAAATTATTCCGTGTCTGAGTAAGTGACTGTCGAGAGACAACGCACAGCCGAAACTCCTCTAGTCGTAAAAGCTAAATTTTAGCATAAGTAGCTTTTCTACACTTCGTAGGGGAACACTAAGAGAGGATTTCCCGAAATAGGCTAGTTTACATCATCCACAAATTGCATAACTATTTTGTCCGTCAGTTAGAGTAGGTATTGAAAAATAATGGACACGTATTTTTTTGTTTTTGTATATCAATGAATATTGACAAAGATAAAACGCATCAAAACTCGGGAGTGGGGGCTCGACGTGACGTCACGACTCACTAAAAATTATGCAAAGGTGTGACGTATTGAGAATTTAAAAAGTGTCGTAACTTCGACTATTTTGGTTCCCGTAACAAAAGAAAAAACACGGATCAAATATTTTATGATAATCTAACTGACGGACTAATTAGATTTTTTCAGGACACTAGTCTATTCCTACGGGAACGGGAACAAACAGACATGCTCCTAAGAAGTCGCGAGTAAAATCTAGTAGGTATAATACAATAATGAAAAGACAAAAATAAATAATTTTACGCTTTATTTCATACAAACAAACGTAAGGACTAGAAAACTTACATCTATCAGATCTTTGTGATTTAAATACAGACAAATGAAAACAAACTCTATACAATTAACGTGACTTCGCTCCGAACAAGTTCTGGAACACTCCGCCCAACCAGCCCGTTTGTGGCTCCCTGGAAAGGTTAAGTTTTAATATTGATGTTGTAAAACCTGGGTAAAATAACTGAAGAACAATACATGGTTCAGAGTGACTTTAGACATAATATCTATCCATCAGCGACAATATTGTCAAAAATTCTAAAAGTTTCACATGACGATTGAACTGATTATTTATAATTAAGACCTCATGTAAAATGTACCAAAATCACACCAATAAAATTAATCTTGAATCTTGACGTTTCGGTAGCGGTAATGTAAGTCATTCCCAAACATTGTTTTACTTTTTAACCAACTTCAAAATTAAAGTAATTTTTTACTTTGTAGTGTCTTTTCTTTATCTGGAAGTTGGTTGTATTTTTTCGTAAAAAGTTTTGTATTATATAAATATAGTTTATAAATATTGTCACCTTGTCTAAGCCCTTTTTAATAAAAAGATCATAGGAAATGGACAATTTCCCTCATAGTTTAAGATAAATTAGCGCGATTGGGTTTTTTTATGATTTACATATTTACACAAAGTAAGAAGTATCATTGTTGCCTAGCACGATGTCAGGCAGCGTACGGTTTGAGTTCCATGCTTTAGAACTAAACAAAGTAGGTAGGTAGGTACTCACTCTTTCTTGCAGTTATACATGTTGTTGACTTTTTTGACATCACCACGACTCAGTCCTTCCCTCTGTCCCAGTTTTACACCTCCAACCTGTGAAAACAGCAATTAAAAAGTTAATTTCATGAGGTGTTGAATATTGCTCTTAGATTTTCAGAAATGATGAGTTCACAGCCGATAACCGGCTGTGAACTCATCATTTCTGATGCTTTCAGCATCTCACCTGTAAATTAAGGTAGAATTACCGAGCTTGAACGAAACTGTCATTCCATCTTGTTTGTACGGATTGGCAGCTTACTTATATTCACTTCACATAAGTTTATTAATAAAATCTTAAAAACGAAAATCAGCTTTTGAACGTTTGAATTTAGAAAACTTGGTTTCTGTTATAAAATAACTAGTTTTCCCAGCCAATGGCCTCGCCATTACACTATACATGCCGAAACAATAGACATCCCGAGATAAAAATTATCCTTAGTGCTACCTCCTGACTTTAATAAGTGCCAAATTTCACCAGATCCGTCCATCCAAACTTTCGTATTTATAGCAGTAGTAAGATATTCTGGCGAAATGTCTCACTACCGTATCGTAATTGTATAAATCTAGCACTGGCTCACTACCGTAAAAGCTATTCTGGCTAAACATTGTGTGGTTCAGTAAGGTTAGGTTACCCTTTTTTATGGATGAGAAATCATCAAATGACTCCTCCCACTTTGGGCGAAGCAGAAAAGAGTGTCAGACTCTTACTGACTAAAACCCATCCATTCCTCCTATTGCCCTTTGCGTTCCAGGGCCGCGGTGACTCTTTCGAACCAATTCCGCAGAAGCTTAGGCTACCCAACAGACTTTTTGAAGACCATACCTTAGGTTCGATGGTCTTCTGCTGGTTCTTGGAGAAGGCGTACTCGGAGTAGTGCATGACGCTGTTGTAGTCGTAGGGCACGCTGAAGTCATTCGTCTGCTTCGTACTGGCCTTCCGGAAGTTGCTCTCGGATCCTGCGCAAGAGTGAGTCATTAAGTCTGTTGTGAGGGTTATCCTGCTTGGGGCTAAACATAATCTTCAATCCATTGAATAACAGAGCTTGTGGCTAAATCTATTATGGTCAGTAACGCTTGCTGCAGTCGGTGAGGATAGTGAGAAGCCAAGAAATCTGACAACAGTCTCGCCAAAGAGTATCGTGTTACTCAGTTCATTGCTGAGGAGTTGCGCTACTTCTCTCCGTCTAAAACTATAGGAAGTGGTGACGGGCGGGCGTTTTGGGGGACTGTCTTTTGTAAAACTTGACGTTCAAAAAGAGCTAATTTGAATAAACGACTTTTGAATTTTGAGTTAAGAGTTGTGACGGCTAAATAGGTAGTCGCTCTACGTAAAATACTGGTGGCGGATCCGCTTACACTGGAAACCGACTCCGACATAGTTTGGAAAAGGCTAGGCAGATTGGATGATCCGTGGAATCCTGAGCCATTTATCATTTTCACAAACATTTTTGGTTGTAAAACCCTGATGGGTGGAGTCTATTTCCGGTATTGGAAAGCAATTAATAATGTGTCATCAAAAAACCACCAACTGACTGTCAAGGCCACGGATTAAAAACGTTTTTCGTGTGACGTAAGTTAAAGAGAAGTCATCAAATTGATCGTCATCATATAAGCGATTCAATCGCTTTATATGTGAAAGCTGTTTTAGGCAAATATTTTTAGCGTGTTAAAGAGTAGAGAACCTTATTCAATCTATACTAATATTAAAAAGCTGAAGAGTTTGTTTGTGTGTTCGGTTGAACACACTAATCTCTGGAACTGCCGGTTCAAATTCAAGCATTCTTTCAGACGTAACTGAAAAATGTCACGTAGACGAAGTGGTTATGGTTGTGCTTTTTTTTATTTTCTTTATTTGGGTATGGGACATGCTTGGCGCAAATAAACTCTTTTTCAATCTTTTTTTTCTTTTTCAAGTTGCGCGAGTCAGCTAAATTGAAAGTACATAGTAAAAACACTGTGGGAGGTGGAAGTTCCGTAATTAAGTCCTCCAAAGTTGAAATCATGTAGTTTTTACACCCCTGCTTACCTGATTAATTTATTTGCTGGGTCCAATTTAAGACAGTTGAATCCTTTCTCCGGGACTCATCGCCATTGTGATTTTGGCTTCCAAGAATTGCAGTGGTTGGGGACAGTGTGGCAGGTTTATCAAAAAATAAAAGTTGCAACCATGCCTACCTTTTTTTAAAGGATGAGTAATTATCAAATGACTGCTCCCGCGCTCGACGGACCAGAACGGAGTGTCAGACTCTTACTGACTAATACCCATCCGTATGCCCTTTGCGTTCCAGTGCCGCGGTGACTCTTTCAGACAAACTCAACCCTGGCAGATACCATGATGCCTCACCTGGTCTGATGTTATTGTACCGCACCCGAACGAAGTCGTCTCTCTCGGGGCGGCTCTGCTCGTGCATGAAGCCGACAGCGTGGAGCAGTTCGTGTAAAACTGTGCCTTTCTTGGACACGCAGCCGGGAGTCTGCAGGTTCACCTCCTGACGACCGCCTGGTGATAAACATGTACATGTAATGAGACTTTTTGGTCAGATCCTTATTTAAACGTGGCAATGCCGCCAGTTCTTTTGGCAGACTTCCTGTCGACAGTGATGCGGATGAATTTTTTGACGCCATATTTTAGGGTTTACGAACTAAGTTTTCGAGTTTAAGTATATAGTTAAAAATAAATGTTAATATCTTTATGTACTTGAATAATAATTGTTAATTACCCTGAAAGTTAAGATCGACCACATTATCGCTTACGAGCTGGTGAGATAGTGGTCAAACGCGCGCCTATAAATAGTTAAAAAAGTGGATTTTCGATAAATTAATAAGTATCTACATTTTTTGAAAACTAAAGTTGAGCCAGTCGGTTTCTACATTCATGAATATTAATTTATTCCAACAGGTTTATTTTGTAAAAATACTGGTATTCAGCTGAATCCGGTTTGACTGGAAGCCGACCCCAATGTAGTTGGGAAAAGGCTAGGCAGATGATGAGGTTTATTTCGTAGCGAACCCTTTAAATTTTTATAGATTAATTTCAAGTCAACAAATCCACTTTGGTTTGTTGACTTGAAAATATTTGAAAAAGAACTGCATTTTTAGAATTGCAAACATTATACGAGTCGTAAAGAAAACAATACTGCCTGGCGTCACGTTGTCACTTTTTGCAGAGACATCAATCATTTTGAACTATGTCTCTGCAAAAAGTATAATTATATAAAATCCTAATATACAAATTCTTCCGTAACTGATTGTTTTTTGAAGTGAAAATCTTCTTTAACGGCGTTGAGCACTTTTCTTGGGATGGGTACAAAATGTTAAACCCTCGTCATGACCTGATCGAAAATTCATAAGACGGATGATTCAAAAATGTACAACGTTAATGTTCAAGTTTTCACTTCTACCGACACTCCCGGAGTGCAAACCGTTATTTTTTTTTAGATTCTCACCAATCCTGCCCACACTGGACCAGCAGCCAGTGTTCTGGCTCGTGATGGAGATGTAGTCCTTCTGTCCGTTGTACGCCACGAACCTCAGGCAGGTCAGTCTGTGGTAGTCCGCGATAGCCTTCATTATAGTCTCGCGTTCTGTGGAGCCTGAAAAACAATCAAATCACCAACATGAAATATTATTTCTAGACTAACTTGAAATAGCATCGAATCATCTCCATCGATAATTATAATCCACGTAGATAGTCGACACTTGATACACACAATATTATTGTGTAGTTAGATTAGGAAGACTACGGTCTAGTACCTACGCTTCTGCCTAGCGCCCGTTTCCAGTCAGACGGACCGTCCTTTCCCGGTCCGTCTGAAGAGACGGATATGCCAGTGGTCAGTACAATTTATATGACACTGTGCACATTTAGACAGATCTGAGAAAAATAACGATTCCGGGTTTTTAGACGTACCTTTTATTTAATAATTTAAGGTCAACCAACAAAACATACACCAAAATACATGATGAAGTACATGCACGTCATGAAGTATGCATTATGTAGTGCAGCCTTAATTATAGGCTGCCACGGCATGCATTGAACATAGGATTAGGTTGCCACAGGGAAGAGCCGTCTTAATGCCTAGATCGGATGTAGTGGGAACTAATTTGCCGACAAACGGTCCGTCAAAGTGTAAATTATACGCACGTCCGGCCGCCGTCTTTGGTTCAAACAGAAGTTTAGTCTGAGTGGGAATGGGCCTTTAATCACATTTCTCCAGTAGGTAGGCTCACCGTCTACCAAGAATAAATTCGGATTCCAGCCCAAAACTGAGAAATTCCGAATGGAATAACCCAATAGCATTTTGCCCGACTAGGGAATCTCACCCAGAACTTCATGCTATGCAGACTTGACTTAAGGTTCTATAACCCCTAGCTGGGGCAGTGGGCGTCCACAGCAGTCATCCATGGCGAGCGGTCTTGAACTTCACGCTTCGCGGTTGTAGCATGATAAGCATAAGCAACCACTAAACCAACGATAAACAAAGCGTGATTCCGTAAAACTATGTTCTGCAATCTTATAATTGACGACATGGTTGGCGCTGTGGCTGAGTGATTGACTGCTGCGCAGCGTGTCGCGGATTCGATTCCCGCACGGAAAATTTTTTTTTATGGCCTACAGATAGTTTTTCCGGGTCTGGCTGTTTATGTATGTGAATATATATGTTTGGAAACGCACCCACGATACAGGAGAAAATCCTATTGTAGGGCAAAGTTAAAAAATATAATAAAACGTACTGAAATATCCGTCGATACGATAGGGGATGTGTCCCTGTGGCCAGCGCAGGACCTCCTCGCGCACGCCATTCCTGCCCTGCTGCGGCGGCATGAGAATGTCTCCCTGCGCGTACTCCCCTACCTCCTCCGGGTTCACGAGGGACGACTCCGACCAGTTTAGCAGAGCATAGCCTGGAAGTCACAAAGCAATAAGAACAGCAAAATATTCTGCAGTTTCGGATATTGTGTGAAGTGGGCCACACCTACTTTTTTAAGGATGGGAAATCATTAATTTACTCTTCCCGCTCTGGGCGGAGCAGAAGGGAGTGTCAGACTCTTACTGACTGAATCCCATCCGTGTTCCTTCTAATGCCCGCTGCGTTCCAGCGCCGCAGTGACTCTCTCGAACAAATTTGGCGACAGATCATAGGTACCTTACTTACTTTCAGGATTAAACGGCTTCTGGTGACGGTGCTAATATTGATAACTACAGTTTTATGACCTGTTTTGAAAACCTCATATCAGTTTTGGATAAATTGTGAAGTTGATATAGCATACCTACTTATTATGATCAAATCCTTTGAAGTGTTAGATAAGCTTACTCGGAGACTGGGAAATAAGCAATTTAGACACCTAATGTAGCCTTAAAATAATTCTAAATCCCCGAATTCCATCTGCCAATTCCTATAGCAAACATGAAATCAACTACCTACCAAGATAGTTCCTACCTCCTTCCTTTCAATGGTGCTTTGTCAACCAGGGAACTTTATAGGGAATACTTATAATAGTTTCGAAAGTCAATTTATTTAAGTGTTGATTTTTCAATCGTACAGAAAATATGTCAAACCACCAATTTTTTTTTGAGATGGGTTTGCTCTTGAGTCTAGTTCAGAGATGACAGAGACAAGGTCTACAATGGAGCGAGCTTACCCAGAAGTAGCCTGTTCACTCTAACTTTGAAAAGATTATGGTTGTAAGCGTTCGGAAACACAGACGCAGGCAAAGAGTTCTACTCTTTTGCTGTGCGCATAATGAAAGATGCTTAGTGCGAATTGGTGGAATAGCAACAAGGTAAGTTAATGGTAAGTTGCAGTGCGTCTGGATGTCCGACGGTAGTAGGAGGCTGGTGGGATGAGGTCATGGAGTTCTTGGACACACTCTCCGAAGTACAATTTGTAGAAGACCGACAAGCAGGCAACCTTGCGGCGATGAGCCAAATTATGTAGCTTGGCATACACCAGTTTTACGTCACCAATGAGCCTCTTAGCTCTGCTTTCCACCGAGTCAAGCGCGGTAAGCTGATACTTAGCTGAGCCATCCCGAAGGTGGCTGCAATACTCCATGCAGGATCGGACTTGTGCTTTATACAGAGTTAGTTAGAAGTAGAAGTATCGCTTCACCCTCTTTATATTCTTCAGTTAAAGTAAAAAAAAAATTTAAAGCTATACTGAAACTTAAGCCCTAATTTGCAAATAATGTCCTCTGTAATTATTTCCCAACCATCGTCGATGATTCCATCAATTTCCTTTTACACCGGAACCGGTAAAAGCATGAACGTAGATAACAAAAAACTTAACGTAAAAGTTGAGTAACAATGTAATATGTCACATAACACGATTAGGATATCATGCAGCAAAGGAAGTTGGCTGTCATGCTGGTGTCTGGAGACTCTTCGTTATGTTACTATCGGATGAACGTGACAACGTGACACGGCCGCTGTCGTGTTCGACGTGTCAACATGACAGGCGCATCTCGACCTGAATCGATCTGCATGTATTAATTATTCATTATTTTCAAACATTTTACATTTCTTTTTCGTTTAGTTTCTGGTGTTAGTGTGGCTTCTTTGTTAGAAAGCACTTTAAAAAGTTTAATTTGAAGAGTTTTAAAACTTACTATCTACGCGGCTTCGCCCGCGTGAATGTCGGTTATCGCGACCAAATGTAGGTAAATGTATACAAAAACTTGACAAATTATAGGTATACTAAAACCTTCCTCGAGAACCACTCCATCCATTGGTGATAACAACATGAAAATCGGTGCTGCAGTTTTTGAGTTTAACGCAAACAAACAGACAGACAGACGAAGCACAGGACTTCGTTTTATAATATGTAGTGATAGTGATTGACATCCAATAGCTCTCTTACTAAGTAAGAAAGTTTTACATCAAGATAAACAAAAAAGAACTTGCTTTCAATAAAAATAAAATGGTCTTATGTAAAACGTTATATGTGGTGGATGCTCTATTACCAATGACTTTTAAACTGAAAACACTGCTCAGCAAAAAAATGCTTTTTTTACCACAACATTTTTAAGACTAATTTGTTAAGAACTTTTTTGAATATCTTAGACCTGACATTAGAATTATTTTGACACAAACAGTTTTCCTGTAATATAATTTTGAAGTAAGGCTTTAAGGCGAAAACTGTCATTTTCAGGTGGTTCTCGTACAAGCACATTCCCATTTTAAAGGATTACTTATGCAGCAGATGGTACACAGTACTCAACTATCCCTCTATATTAAAAAATCCCAAAATAAAGCTTATATTTTTAACCGACTTCCCAAAAAGGAGGAGGTTATCAATTCGGTTGTATGTTTTTTTTTTTTTTTGTTTATCTTGACGGCACAGAATTTCTTTTTTAAGTTTTAAAAAGAATTTCACCATAAATGTAAAGAAACTGTCACAATTATTTTAACATTTTTTCCACATTATTGTAGAATACAATAACTACTTAACTGAAAAAACGGCTACTTTTTTTAAAAAAAAACGGTATTTAGAAGCTAAAGGGACAATTATGTTAATGATAGTAGCTTGTAACACTAACACTAAACCTGTACAAAAACTAATTAAAAATGGTTTTGTAATAAGAGTAGGTAGGTAATTCAAAATTAGTAGGTAAGCACATTCTGCTGACTAGTGTAATGTAGAGCTAAGCTTTATAATTTAACTTTTAAAGCTAAAACATAGACTGTACTTTAAATTTCAATTTCACTCATTAATGCGAAACACAATACATACTTAAACATTCTAGCTGTAAGGTGAATGTGCAGTTCACTGTATTTTACCAAATTGCGCATGCAAAATTATTATTTAAATTATAAAATGTAATTTATTATTATAAAATCACAACGTATGTGTAGTAAATTAAAATTTACCTACAATAAATACTTTAGACAACATATTTGAATTTATCGTAAACATCAAAAGCATTCAGTGTGTACTTTAATATCAGCCAAATTAAACACCTCCAGATAGGAAGTACTATAAAATTAATGACTTAACGCGATTTTTACACACCCGATAACAACCGTATTGGCAACACTAAAATGCAAATTGATGATAAAGGAAAACTGTAATTTAATTACTAACTTACATAATTAAATTAGATAATGATTACTTTGTTACAAACTTTTTAATGTGTGTGCTTGGTGTCATTTTTTTTGTAGAATGTTAAGTACCAAGTTTTCTTATTTTTTCATCACATGTGAACTCTGTGACTTTGTATCGCAAAAATTAATAAAACCTCCTCCTTATCTAATTAATTGAAATAACTGTCGACCCTCGTAAGGTCCTATTGGAGCCAAGTTGTATTGTCTTACTATTGTTCATTTTATTTGAGGGCGCTGAGAGATTTCGAAAAGTACGTTAAAGCCGTTGGTCCCGGCTGTCATTTGTAGATCTTTGGCAGTCATTACGGATTGTCGGAAACCAGTAAATCTGACTCCATTCTTGCCAATAAGTAGCAGCCGCTCTACGTAAAATACTGGTATTCAGCTAAATGCAGTTTGACTGGAAGGCGACCCGACAGTTGGGAAAAGGCTAACTGTCTAGCCTTTTCCCTTTCGATGAGAGATTAAAAAACCCCATAATTTACTATCATTGATACAAGTTCCATTTGGTACCTACTGATATTGAGGGTTTTTATTAATGAAGTAATTCCTTTGAGGCTATATAACGGCCCTAGACCTTGTTCCCATTTCTTTTAGTAAAATAATATTTTTACAGTAAAACTTTCAATGTTAAACAAAAAAATGCAGTCTACCGGTATCGGGAAGCCTTTCATCAAGCCACCAGTTGATCAGCAGCTCCAGAGAGAGAGGAACAATATGAGAAATGTCCAAAAGTAACGTTTTAGAGGTCCAATCCAGCTGCCTAACGTGAAAGCAAGGTCGAGGTTCCCATAAAATAAAAAAAAATAAAATAAAAAAAATATCAATCACTCACCGCTCTCATTGTTCGGTAGTCCATAAGCCTCAGGTCCCAAACTCGACACGTCTATGGGCTGATTTTCATCTATGCTGTTCTCTTCTACGTCGTCATATAAATAATCTATCAAATTGTAATAACCCCCGCCTGCAGGTAGAGCGTTATTTCTACATACTAAAACTACTAAAAATATATAAATTATAGAATTCATTTTGAATTAAATAAGCTAATTTTATATCGTTTTAAGCTAATTTTAAATTATTTTTATTTTAAAATGTAAACTTTGTTTTAAGGAAAAGGAGTAGGCGATCAGAAAACAGCAATAGGTATGTGAAGTAAATTGGTGTGGCGCGCGTTTTTATAAAGGTGTCGCGAAGACCTGTCATAGGGTAAACACAAACGGACAAAATGTCGACAAGGTTCGTTACTCCTTACTTCCTGATTAAGGATGCGAACGAAAATATGTAAACTAATCGATAAGAGTGGCCTTGAATGCTTTTTGATTTACATTTCCTCACTTTTGGATGTTTTGGTTATGAAACTTTATAATCTTTATCAGTTTCCTGATGATTGCAAATATTTTTCAACTTTATCTCACATTTCATAAGTCTTTGTTTACATTTTATATTTGGATGTGTTGCGAAATTACAGTCGTATATCTAAAAAGGCATATTTTACGACTTCTGCCAATTAAATAAAGATTTATAAAACCTGTTTTATCTTTTATTGATGCACATAAAGAGGAACTCCATCGACACTTACAATATTTTTTATCTGAAACATCCGTTTCCGTTTCAATAAAAAAACGCAAGAAACACTGAAAACAAGTAAAACAAAGGGGACCCTTTTCACTCATGTCCTTTGCTTTTACAGCAAGGATGGTTTATGAATAAGGGTTCATTTACGTATTTCCTCAAATTCTTATTCAAGAGAAATGAAGTATTGAAGACAATACGAATTTTCATCTTCCAAATAATCTTTCTTCATTTGAGTATTTACTCACAGATCCGACTGTAGAGACGAAAGTTTAGCTCAGTCGAACTTCTTCGTTCTGAATACTAACTCGATACTAGAAGCATATAAAGTTAGAGATGCTCCAAAATATCGGGTCTTTTAGGAGGGAAGGTAAAAGTAATCGGGAAATTGGTATTCAAATCACAACGGTTACAATATCTACAATCGTTGCATAAAAACAGGTTATTTTGTTAATCATCACTTATTTAATCGGATGGTCAGTTATTTTAATGGCTTACCATACAAAACCTTGAAGAAATTGACCAGCGGTAGAGCTTACCCGTCAGACTGAACAAAAAATTCAAGAAAAAGGAGAACGTAGGATGCAAAAGCGAGCTTGAACAGTTCAATAAGTACTGTGATGCCCCAGGTTCAAGAAGGATCAGCCAAGAAGAACTATCACAGTACTCCATCTCGGAAAAGTTAGGTCTTCTCCTGAGAAGACCATTCCCATAAGAGATATCTACTTTGCCTCCTTTTGTAGAATAGTTTGAGTAAAGGAGGTAAGTTTTAAAATTCAGAATTAAAAACAAGTGAAGCGAGCTCGAAAATGTTTGCACTCCTTCTGGCTTGTAATAGTTATTTTTGATATTAGTGCTTACCGCACTAATATCGCTACCAAAGAGGTTCGATTATTCAGCTTAAAAGCTGCTTATTTTAAAACTGAACTTCAAAATACATCAAATGAATAAGCATTAGTTTTCGGATGTTCCATTTTTAATTTAGTTGAATTTATAAGTTATATAAGTTATTTATGATACAAAGAGCGGTAAGTCAGTCTTTACAAACGAGTAGACAAATGTAAGCCCGAGACGAAGTCGAGGGTTTACCATAGTCACGAGTTTGTAAAGACCAATATCCGCTCGTGTGTCATACAACGTTTTTCAACACATTAAATAAATATATAGATAACTAAACAAACTTTTTCCAATTCAAATTATTGTTAATCATTAAATAGCGTTCGTTTTTCTTAGCGCGATTTTGGCGGCAAGAGACCATTTTCTGCAATTGGCGCCTCATTCAAGATATCAGGTGGAGTAGATTCCATATTTATATCAGATTCCTCGCTTGAACTTGAACACATATTATAATTAAAAGTCGCAACTATCTTTGACGTTTCTAATTGAAAATGGCGCGAATTTGCAAATGGGGAAAGGGAAACGTGTGCGTTTTTAAAGTAAGAACGCGCTTCCGTTTGCGTCTGCGTCTGCGTGAAACATTTTAGGAGGATTATATATATTGTAAATTGTATTATATATTGTACCAATCGGATTTTTTTGACAAAATCATTATTTAATAAGTTACATTTTTTAAATTGTCTCCTCGAGCCCTTTATATTGATACCCCACTCGATAGGTTAAAAAAGCTGAAGTCATTAAAATGGCACCGAAGCTATTTTAGCTATTTTATTTTTTATAAACCTATCCAGTATCATTCTCACTATTTAGACGAATCTAACGACACCTTTCAAGCTAAAATCTATCAAGCCACAGGGTTAGGCTACAGAGTGTGCCAAAGAAATATGACATCATACATAAATACACTCGAAAAAAACACAAGTGTAACAGTCGGGTAATTAGAACTACATCTATTGTCTCATTTTTTCTTCAATATTATAGTGCGACAAACCTTCTGATCAAAAAGTTCTTCGCAAAAAAAACGCGTATGGAACGCTTCCGGAACGGACGCAGACGTAGACGGAAGCATATTTGGCTGACGGATGCTAACGGATTGAATTCTTATAATTATATTATTTATGGTCATTAAAAAAAATACCGTAAAGAATACGCACGCTCCATTGTATGGTCCGTAATTTTGAACTTTCGAACAATGTATACAGATTTCGTAAATGTATTTTATGAGCAAATGTGTCGAAATAGTTATTTATGATACAAGAGCGGTAAGTTTGTAAAGACCAATATCCGCTCGTGTGTCATACAACATTTTTCGACACATTACCTATAAATATATATAAAATATATAAATAGATAATTAAACAAACTTTTTCAGTATCTATTAAAAAATATTGTTAATCATTAAATAGCGCTCTCGCGATTTTGGCGGCAAGAGACCTTACTGCAATTGGCGCCTCATTCAAGATGTCAGGTGGAGTAGATTCCATATTTATATCTGATTCCTCGCTTGTACACATATTCTAATTAATATTATAATTAAAAGTCGCAACTATCTTTGACGTTTCTAATTGAAAATGGCGCGAATTTGCAAATGGGGAGTGTGTGTTTGGAATAGTGTGTAGAGTTTTTAAAATAAGAACGCGCTTCCGTTTGCGTCTGCGTGAAACATTTTAGTAGAATTATTTATATTGTATTATATATTGTACCAATCGGATTTTTTTGACAAAATCATTTATTTAATAAGTTACATTTTTTAAATGGTCTCCTCGAGCCTTTATATTGCTACCCCACTCGATAAGTTAAAAAAGCTGAAGTCATTAAAATGGCACCGAAGCTCAGATATTTTAATTTTTATATACCTATCCAGTATCATTCTCACTATTTAGACGAATCTAACGACACCTTTCAAGCTAAAATCTATGAAGCCACAGGGTTAGGCTACAGTGTGCCAAAGAAATATGACATCATACATAATTACACTCGAAAAAAACATAAGTGTAACAGTCGGGTAATTAGAAAGAACTACATCTATCGTCTCATTTTTTCTTCAATATTAAAGTGCGACAAACCTTCTGAGCAAAATGTTCTTCGCAAAAAAAAACGCGTATGGAACGCTTCCGGAACGGACGCAGACGGAAGCATTTTTGGCTGACGGATGCAGACGGATTGAATTCTTATAATTATATTGTTCTTGGACATTAAAAAAATACCGTAAAGAATACGCACGTCGCCATATACATCGGAGCGTGCGGTAAAGTAGATACTTAGGTGAGAGTACCTACTTTACCGCACGCTCCATTGGTTGGTCCGTAATTTTGAACTTTCGAACAATGTATACAGACTTCGTAAATGCATTTTATGAGCAAATGTGTCGAAAAAGTACTTATCGACTTAAAATGAATGAGCTTAAGTTTTATGGGGCGGTCATTTATTAATGTGTGGTATTCGCGAGTCTCCCGCCATGGAAAGTTGAATTTAATTTGGTTAAAAAAAGGAAACATTGGAAAATATTCTGCGCTTTATTTCACATCCTAGCTTTTGAACTTTTCTTATTCTGGTATTGTGAAACTTCTTAGGTGGAATTCCTGTATATTTTTTAGGAAATTAGTAAAAAAACCGTATAGGGTACGCAGGGTACATAAGTACCTAATTTACCGAACGCTCAGTTATATGGTGTTACAACGGAGCATGTGGTAAAGTAGGTACTTAGGTGAGATTACCTATTTTAACGCACGTTCCATTGTATGGCGCGTAATTTTTAACTTTCGAACAATGCATACAGGCTTCGTAAATGCTTCGAGCATCTGGAAAGTAATCGGTAAGCTGAAAATTCCCAGCAACACGCTGTGCGATGCATTGCGCGATTTATTTCTTTTAATGATATCGTGCGTCAGTTATAGAAACAATTTATTTCAATAAATGAGTATGTCATTAAAATTGCTGGGCTGATTGGCTGAACTACGCTTCGGAGGCAATAGTATATAATGCACCTATCTAGTTGAAGAAATAGTCCCTAATTTCTCGATCTGCAACGAATCTAGTATCCAGGAGCGTAGCTACCACTGTATCAGCTCACAGCTGTATAAAAGACATGGGGCCCCGGACTGCAAGAGCCCCAACGTGTTGACGCAGAGCTATAGGTACATTTAGTCCCGCTATCTCCTTCGTGGCCTGAAAAAGCTAATAATATCCTTGGACATTTCACACAACGCCATATAAGTCCCAAGCTAAGCAACCAAATGCTTGTGTTATGGTAACGAGATGGCTGATAAACTACTTATATACATTTTGTTTTTTGTAAAAACATACATATTATAGATAGAAAAACACCCAGACTCGGAACAAATACTTGTAGGTCGCACAAATATTTGTTCCGTGCGGGAATCGAACCCGCGACATGCTGCGCAGCCGTCAATCGCTCAACCACTGCGCCAACCGTGTCAAAGATAGCCTAGTCCTTACTAGGCTGTCTTTGCAGGCCACGAGCTATGGAGCATGATTAGCTATGGAGCTAGTAGGGGCCTATTTTGTTTAATAGAACAATATCTCTAAAAACGTACCCCCAAAAAATGTTTGATACAGAGCCCCTTTGTGACCAGCTACGCTACTGCTACTAAGTAACATATTTTTAAAAGTTTAAGTACCTACTCACTGAACCTAAGCCCAGCACTTCAAACCAGCAGGGTTGCGGATTTGTTCGAAAGAGTCACCGCGGCCCTGGAACGCAAAGGGCACTAGGAGGAACACGGATGGCTTTTAGTCAGTAAGAGTCTGACACTCCCTTCTGCTTCGGCGGAAAGAGTCATTTGATGATTTCCCATCCGTAAAAAAAACATTTCAAACCACAGCTAGTAATAAGTAGGGACCTACAAAAACTTTGCCAGAGGAACACATTCACAAGAACTTCTACTGCCAAGGAAGGTTGAAAGCTATTAGAAAGAAAAGAAAGAGAGAAAAAAAGAAAAACTGTTTATTTGCGGCCAGTATGACGCATACCAAAAAAAAAACACAAAATACAATTACACATGAAAAATTGGGAAGATATGCATCAAATCCGCGCAAAACGGCCATCTCTCAGCATAATGCTGGGATATTACGGCCATGAGTGGTTATCTTCCACGCATTGTTAGCTATGATGAACGTCTTTAATGTAATTATTACACCACCTGCACGAAAAATTATTTGACATGCAAACCTAACCTAAAGTAGGTACGGCATTCTAACCCGCGAGCAGCTCCTGTCCGCCCCCACTGCTAGATGCAGCGAACGCAGTCGAAATGCGTTCCAAATTCAAATCACATTATTGCCCGGCGGGGTGATATACAATGAAAGTCAGTACAATATTATTACCGCGGTGGGCTGGAGTCATAGCGCGCCACCTGTTTCCATGGCTGTAGCATAATTTTCTCGCAGTAGGTGTGTTAAAAATAGAGTATGCTCCGCAGGGATAAAGGTGTCTTTGACTTGGGCTAACTGGAATCCCTAGCTGCATTACGGATTCTTGTATTAACTCTCGAATCCTTCATTGTGTTCGGGATTCAATATGATGCACGTGTCATAACTTCGTAAGACACCTTTATCCCCTCGCTTCATAATCTACTATAACATGACTGTACCTATTCACGGTCGCAGACAGGTTAAGGTTAGATATATGGAAAGTTTTAAACAGCTCTAAATCATGAGTCAGGTTCCCCAGCCGACCTCTTGCAAGTACCCAGTTATTAACCTACTTTAAAAAAACTGCATGCGGCACCCACCAAACCTTGACCCCAGAAATTTCTAGAGGAACACGTTTACAAGAACTTCTACTGCTGTAGGAAGAGCGAAGGTATTACTGCCATGAGTGTTAGAGACTATTCATCTTTCACGTTTAGCAACATGACTGTATTCACGGTCGCAGACAGGATAAGGTATATGGAAAGTTTTGAACATCTACTTGAGTCAGGTTCCCACGCCGACCAATTACGAATGATTCCGATCAAACTACAGCATCTGCCTTGACATAACTCTCGTTCTGACCTAGAAAGAGATCTCATTGCGTCACAATAGCAAATGTGTCACTCACGATGCCCAAACTCAGTTCGTTGACACGCGAGGCCTCACTATCTGCGAGTAAACGGAAGGATTTCTTGATAGGAACAACCTCCACAGTGTAATGTATTCAGGAAACATTATATTATCGTCAACATATCATGATGTTTTGACTCTTGAGTCATGGCGCATCATCGCTGTTAAACAATTCGTATCTAATAATATTCCTTGCATGGGTTTGACATAAGTAATATGTTTTTCCTTGTTAGCTTTAACGTTTTTAGTTGTGATTTCATAAATAAACATTAGATGAATTCGTGCGTTCTTTTATTTTTCGATGAACTTCCGCTTGTATCAAACGTAGGTACTTTACCGGCTGGCTGCCCATCGAATTATCAGCATAACATTTTATTAAATCCTCAGCAGCCAGATCATTTGTCACTTCCACGTGATCACAGGATTTAGTTCTTTCGCTGATATCAATTTCATCTCCTTTCTGTACGAATTCTAACCGAACTATTCTCCGACTTTTTACTTAAATAATTAATCCTTGAAAGAGTGACACCACGGCTCTCCCTGTTACTATTAGCTCCTAGGTACATACATTGAGCTGCCTTTGAATCTTCAGAGGAAGCTCAAAGTAAGGTCGAGCTGGTTCCACTCTAGCACTCGCTTCTTGTCTCTTTTAAAGCATAGATTTTCCTGACCAAGGCATAAGCCTTGATTTATTGTTAGGAGACTAATCGAAATAGTGTGTGCCTTCAAACTATGACAGGCGAGGTAGTTGTGGAACTATGCTTAGCAGATAATTATGGATGGATGTGTTGATCGTTAGAGGTTATATATAGGTGTAGCTAGAATGGAGATGACTATTGAGATGATGGCAAATAGGGGTGTGTAGAAGACGAAAAAATGCTGCGCCGAAACCGAATCGATCTGAATATGGGCAGAAGGATAATGTTCAGCAGATAATCGTTTCTATCTGATTTTTCCACGATATTGAACAATGTAAACAAAACAATAAACAGATGACGTGTGCCCAAAACCGCAGGGTGCCGAGAAATCGGAACCAACCGCGGAAACGTCGACTTAATAGACACATTAGTTATACTCGTTGTGCTTAATATGGCGACTGATTCATAAGATGGCCGTCCTTGACTGAGGTCGCCTCGTGTTCGCGGGTTCGTGGAATTGCGGGGGCGGACGAGGAAACGAGTGAGGGGTGAAGCGGAAGATGGACTCGGATGAGGACAGTGGGGAAACAAGCAAACGTTAGTTGTGTGTCAGGAGGGTTTGTGGTCGGAACGCCTTCGTTTAGGAGTGTGTAAGTATAAGTTGCCTCGGTTTTGTAGAGCTTCGGGCCTGTTTGTGGTAGAGCGAATAGATAAAGATTTCATGCGGTGTGCATCGATGTTGCGGCGATTCAGGGGAAGCCCTAACAGAATTTTAGCTACACTGGCGGACAAGATGGCTCTGGGCTGGCAGACATGTCCGTGGACATGTTCATGTAGCTGTAGTTTTTAGGGTTCCGTACCCAAAGGATAAAAACGGGACCCTATTACTAAGACTTCGCTGTCTGTCTGTCTGTCACCAGGCTGTATCTCAAGAACCGCGATAGCTATTAGACAGTTGAAATGTTCACAGATGATGTATTTCTGTTGCCGCTATGACCACAAATACTAAAAAACAGAATTAAATAACTATTTAATTAAGGAGGCTCCCATAGGTACAACAAACTTGTTTTTTTTTCGGTTTTAAGGATAATGGTACGGACTCGCACTTTGCCGCTGGTTTTTTTTTTTTAATGTTGATTTTACTAACACAGGCTAAGTTCATACTAACACTGTATGGATCCCTTAATGAAATTTTTGAATTGAATTAATAATTAATTATTGGTGTTTGTGTTTACGCAAAGCAAAATAAAAAATCCGGCCAAGTGCGAGTCGGATGAGGGTTCCGTACAAAACTGTAGGTATTATATTATTAACTAAAGTTGCGATTTACGATTTATGATGTATTACAAAAAAACTACTAACTAGATCTCGTTCAAACCAATTTTCAGTGGAAGTTTACATGGTAATGTACATCATATATTTTTTTTAGTTTTATCATTCTCTTATTTTAGAAGTTACAGGGAGGGGGACACATTTCACCACTTTGGAAGTGTCTCTCGCACAAACTATTCAGTTTAGAAAAAAAATATATGAGGAACCTCAATATCTTTTTTGAAGACCTATCCATAGATACCCCACACGTATGGGTCTGATGAAAAAAAAATATATTTTCAGTTCTAAGTATGGGGACCCCCAAAAAAGTTTCAACAGCATATATCTTATAGTTTCGGAGAAAAGTGGCTGTGGCATACGGACGTACAGACAGACATGACGAATCTATAAGGTTTCAGTTTTTGCCATTTGGCTACGGAACCCTAAAAACATGTATAAAATCGGAATCGTGCTTTTTTATTCAATTGCAATTTGCATGAGTTTAAGGATCGATCTGTTTGGTTTAACATTTTACTCTCATGAACTGCGATTTTCCGCGATATCGGTTGACAAACACTTATGACATCACTATGAGCAATTCTGAATAGGTATTATAACAAAAGGTACTTTTCCGACTGTAACTGTAAAAGACAGGTTTAATTAATTAGGCATTAAAAATAGAGGCGGGTCAAGTAACTTTTAATTGTTACTTGACGCTATAAAATAGATTAATTTACAGACAGCGCGAGTGCGGAGTCAATAAAATGAAATAGGGGTCCCGTATTGCATCTTGAAGATATCACACATTCTGTCTTTGAGAATTTATAGAACCAAGACTCATTACTGTATTAACTAGCTAGTGTCTCACTAGCGGTATCGTGCTCACTTCGTTGGCTGGTATTTATTCGGGTTAATATATTGCCTTTGACACTCTAAATTAACGTGGTTTTCAAAATCGGTTCGGTAGATCCAGATATTGCCTCCTGTAACCTCACAAATGTTATTTTATAATGTAAGAATTACTCGCGCGCGATCAGAATGGGATGCGACCTTTTGGAACTGAGACGCGCGCGGTCCGCCGCGCGCCGGCCAGCCGTAGCGTTTCGCAAAAATTGCCAGCGGGTTTAAAAAGGCCACTTAGCAGAATCAACCAGCAATTCATACTACCCGAAACTATCAAAGGATTTGTCCATTCTCGGCTTCGCGTGGACACGATGCTCGAAAAGATACAAATAAATCAAAAATCATGTTTCGTTTTTAAACGCATTTTTATTCAATACTTTTGTATCAACTTGCGCCTACGATGTGTACTTATTTATGAATCTTAAATAATTAAATTTTTTTATTCTTCGAAATACCTATTTACATTACCTACTCGTCCTTCAGTGTTGCCTGTTTCCAACAATTAATCGATCGTACCGATATTTTGTAAATAATTATTTACAAATCGATTCAAATTGTCATTTTTGAAGTTGAACTTAATCCTCCTTAATCTATACTAATATTATAAAGCAGAAGAGTTTGTTTGTTTGGTTGAACGCGCTAATCTCAGGAACTACTGGTCCGATTTGAAAAATTCTTTCAGTGTTAGATAGCCCATTTATCGAGGAAGGTTATAGGCTATATATCATCACGCTAAGACAAATAGGAGCGGAACAGTAATGAAAAATGTGACGCAGACGAAGTTGCGCGGGTCGTCTAGTCTTAAAATAAAATTGGTTTTATTAAAGCTGTTTGTAAGCACTTTTTTTTTTTTTTTTTTTAGGGATGGGAAATCATCCAATGACTCCTCCAGCTATGGGTGTTAGCGGGAGGGAGTGTCAGACTTCTACTGACTAAAACCCATCCATGTTCCTTCATTGCCCTTTGTGTTCCGGAGCCACGGTGTCTCTTGCGAATAATCCCGCGACTCCGGCAGGCGTCGGCCCTTTCGGGCCCCTCTGTGTTGCTGACTCTCTTTGAGGCGCGCGTGGAACACTAACGCGCCGTCGACACGGCCTGTCGTCACTAGACGGACGGACGGCGAGCCACCCATAGCTCGCCGTCCACAGGCCCGCGCCTACGGTGGCCGGAGGTCACCAGGTGGCCCCCGACGCCCGCGGCGTCCACCACGGCGGCCGGGACGAGAGGGTCTCCTCTCCCGCTCCGCCACCTCCTTCGCTAGCATGACTGCTTCGCAGAAGGAGGCAACGGCGTCCCATTCCGTCTCGCTCCGGACCATGGCTTGGACCAGGGCCGGACGCGAGAGGTCGCCGCCGATCGCCGTTTCGAGGACACGGCGGTGCGCCGCCCAAGCGGGGCACACCTGCACAGTGTGCTCTACCGTGTCCTCTGGTCGATCCTCGCAGTGGTGACACCCGGGCGTTTCCTCCCGCCTGATTCGGTGCAGGAACCTCCCGAAACAACCATGTCCGGTGAGGACCTGCGTCAGGCGGTAGGTGAGGACGCCGTGGCGCCTCTCAAGCCACTCCTCAAAGAGGGGACTTACCGCCGCTATCGTGGCGTGCCCTCTGTTTGTAATCACTTACATTAATTCTGGGTAAGCTCGCTCCATCGTAGACTTTGTCTCTGTCATTTCTGACCAAGACTAAGGTCAAGAGCAAACCCATCACAAATAAAAAAAAAATGTTTTATCCTTACAATTGGAAAACAAAATTATCGAAGATGGTCATTTATTTAGTATATTTACGCAACCCTATGATAGATCGTAGAAATAACTAATTTATAATTAATTCAGAGTTTTTTCGCTAACCCTACTTGTTTTGAGAACTGTCATTTTCTATTTACTTTGATAAGGTTCCATCCCTTTTTGATCGCGCGCGGATAGACAAGGGGGTCCTCATACTACACACTCAGCCTTCATTTTGACACTTCTTAAGTAGTAAAATGTGTCCCCCGCCCCCCTGTAACTTCTAAAATAAGAGAAAGATTAAACTAAAAAAACATATATTATGACGTACATTACCGTATACACTTCCGCCGAAAATTGATATGAACGAGATCTGTATTTTTAATACGTCATAAATCGTAAACCGCAACTTTTAGTTGTCATGAATGTATTTGTGTTCATTTTCCCACTGTTTACATTTCATTGCTACATTCCTTTACCCGACTGCCCGAGGGCAATAAAATTCGAAAGTATGTATGTACCTATTATGTAGGTAGGTATGTTTGTATGTCTATATCATTTGTCTATGTCTATATCATTTATTTGTGTTTTAAAAAGTCATAAGTACGAAAAAGTAGCACAATTCTATGTATGGGTAGGGTATTATAGACGTAGCATTTGTCCTGGAGTTAGATTATTATTTTTAAACACTCCCAAAAAAGGAGGAGGTTCTCAATTCGGTGGGATTTTTTTATGTATGCACACGTATCAGATTTCTGTGATTATTTTTAAGTTCAATGCAGCATACTTGCCATTTGGTCCCTTTAAAAATTAGATTCGGTTTGACTCTGTAGTTTTTGTTTTAAGAGCATTTTTTCTTATTTAAATTTCAACGTAGACGAGGACGTTGTCCAAGTTTCACCAGTTAAAAGTGAAATATCCTACAAAAAAAAATATTATCGACTTCCAAACAAAAAGTATAAAATAACTTTAATTTCTGAAGTCGGGATTAAAAAACAAAGGGAAAATATCAAAAAGCCGACTTCGGAAAATAAAATTATTTTATACTTCGTGGTGTTTTGTTGTTTGGAAGTCGGGTAACCTTTTTATAAAAAAAGTTTCATTTTTACCAACCTTTGCTCAGGTAGATAATCAAAGTAGAATGTACAGTATAGCAATTTATACAAAAAGGTCAGACATATTTAGGTTTAAGGCGTCGTAAAACGAAGGAAACAATAAAACAAAGCATTTTATATGTAATTTCCTGTGTATTTCTAACATATTAGTTTTATACACTACTTCATTATTTACATGAGCATTATCGCTTCACAATATTATTACAATTAAAATAATTTTCTCTCTTTATTTATATTATTTATACATTTTTATTTCACCTATTCTTAGGCAAAGTGACAAAACTTCTCGCATATCAAAAAGCATTAGAAAAAAATACTGTTTTTTTTTTTAATATTTTAAAAATAGAATCTACATAGGAGCGGGCCCTGGTTTACAGTTGAGCGACATGGCGCTTGAAGGCATTCGCGAGATACAGAACAAAATACAAATCACGAGATAGATTTAGAGCTTACAATAATGTATGAATAATCTTTATATTCTTTATATCAAGACTAGCGGAAACTGTTCACAATGAAATATAGTTTGAGGGTAAAAACATCACAGCCAATCATAACAATTTCCGAAACGTTTTAAAATATTTGAATATCCCTTTTCGCCACATATTTAAAAAACTTTTAAAATCTATTTCCCCATCTCTTCCTTGATTTGAAATTGACCAGGGCAAATAGAATTTCAAAATGTTTTTGGATTTCAAGTTTTAATCATTAAAGGAAATAGTTTTTATATATCCTTAAAGGTACCGTTAATTTAGTTAAAAGGAAGATCTTTATTTTTTTTATAACTACAAATATAATATATTAAAAGAATTGGCCCAGTTTTTGTTGTATTAGAAAGATCGACCAGTAGGTACAGACACAAAATTAAAAATATTTATGCAAAAATATCTCAATTAGCAAAATTTTGATATTGCACTATAAGTAATTGGGTTTTTAAAGCTCGATTCGTGATAACATGTATGTACCTATTTTACAAAACAGTTTCTTATAATTTACGATTTAGCTTAAGGGCGTAAATAAACGCGTAACGAAGAAAGGGAAAAGTAAGAAAAATTAAATGCTTCATAAATATGAATGCTATACATAACGATATTAGGCATTCACGAATTACAAATTCAAGTCGGAACTGACCAAAGCAGAGTATTACATTCTGCCCTTAATTACGCCCTCGACAATCTTTTAACATATTATGCTGTCCTAGTGACATAGATAAATTAACTGCAGTTGTTCAACAATAACAGCTAATGTTGGCACAGCTCGAGGATACGCGAACCATCTACTGCCATACGCCACTCTATTGTCATTAAGTAAAATAAACATTAAAACTGCATTAACAATCATTATTGTACGATATTCGCGATCTCAATACATCTTAATAATAAAACTTACGTCGATCCACCAAATAATCTGGATAAATAAACTAAATATTGCGATTATTATTTTCCATATTTCAACAATGCCATGAAAAAGCCAAAGCTAAGTCAATGGTTTCAAAAAATATTAAGATCGCGAACGAATCTAGGTGTCAACATTATTTGTAACAAAGGGTTGAATTTTGTACATAACATTGAGTAGAACAGACTTATAAGTTCACTTTGCGACTCGACAATTTCCTATAACAAGTTCCCTTACTCAGTTTGTAGGCACACAGTGAGGACGGCCCGAGGCCCGGCGACCCGGAGAGACCTGCGCACCAGGGCCGCAGCGACCGACAGCTGGTCGACCGCCAACCGACTTAACTAAAATGAAGTAACAAATAGTGCTATTTCATCACACGGTACTGTAAATAAAACGTTTGAGCAGGACAGCACGATAACCTAAGTGTTCTAAAAGTTGCTCTGAACTTCAGGTCTCCGGGTGCAATGCCCATTTTTATCACAAAAGGTGTTAAAGTACATATTGCATTACGCGACATATATAAGCCACATATTTATTTATTAGCTAATTAATTCCAATATGTCCATATTATTGACATTATACACAACTGTTAGAAATTGACAACACCTAAAGAGGTCTTTGTACAGAGTTTCCATAACTACAGTACCTAACTGCACACATCACAGATATAGAAAAGATCAACTTTATTCCTGTTAGTTCTATACATAACAAGTACACTTTAGCCTAATTCTATATTTCACAAAGAGGGAATCTTTTACATCGTATATTGAACCAGAGTTGCTATCGTATAGACTGGGGTTGCATGCTGTGAGACAAGCTTCGCTTCGCGCAGACTGGCCGGCTGGCCCAGCACGCGCAGTAAATATATCTAATATGTATACATAATAAGACAAGATTAACAACACTTGGACGCATTTCGCTAAGCTAACTGATATATATCGTGCCGCACACTCCCTGCCACTCTCTCGAAGGCATCCGCTCCATTTCATATCTCGATTTTACACAAACTTGCTTCTTATATTGACTTTAAACAATAAATAAAAGTTAATAAATAATTTTTACATCCATTCAAGTTATTGTTCAATTCGATCACAATGCGAAAACTTTAACTAGTAGAAAAATATGACGCGGATCATTCTGTTGTTGATGTCCATTAATCCATCACGATTTGTCACTTTGCTATCACCGTCTCTGAAATAAACGACCACTTACTCGTACATAGGCATTGCATAAATACATCATTTTATACATTCGCACGGTCTTAACATAAGACGCACGATCCGCGTTCCTGACACACATTGGCGACTACTCATCTCGCTCGCACACATCATTACAACTCGTGGTGTGAGAAGGACGCCGCTAGCGACGTCCCCGTCCACCCGACTTATGTTTCACAAGGAATGGTTCGTCGTCACATCCAGGTGAGGTAGACGTACTGACACTGTGTTACTTCGTGTTCCAAAGCCAGGTGACCTCCTCTGGGGCATTAAGGTACGTATTTAATTATTGCTCGAAAATTACTTTGTCAGTGTATGGCAATCCTGGCCATCGACAGTTTGGACTAGCGGGGGCTTTCTTGGCAATTAGTCGCTCCTTGTGGGTCACCGAGCCCGCAGTCTTCGTGGAACAAGATGCTTCAGTCTGGAACTTGGGATTCGCTAGCACGCTGTGGGACAGTCTCTTTCATGTTTGGCTTTAAGCACAGAGTGTTGTGTACCAGGCGGTCATAGCGGCCAGGTGGTGGCTCCGGCTAGTGGAAGCGCGGGGGGCGCGCGCGGGCGGCGCGGCGCGGACCCTCACGAGGAGGGCTGGTGCGGCGGCGCGCCGGCCGCCGACACCACCACCACAGGCTTCACGATGGTGGTGGCGCTGAGGTACTGCGCCGACACCGTCAGTGGCGCCACCGTGCCCTTCACCATCTGCGTCTCCACCATCTGCAAAACCAGCAACAACATATTTTACAATTTTCAAAACTGTCTAGTGTGTTTCCAAGATTTAGGGGATTTGAGCAATTTCACGTCTTGGGTAAATAACTGCAAACCTTGAAAAATGTGGTAAAAACTTTTACATACAAACACATGCACACTTGAAATATGGAAATGCAATCTCGTCTTTATTTCCTTATTTCAAGTGTACTCTCTATGCTGCACGACATGAACAACTCTAAGGCTCAATAAGCGAAATCAAACTACAGCCGACTCACGAAACCTCGCAACGCGGCGAAAACATTACGGCATCTCACTACCACGCGGACACAAAACTAAAATAAATAAAATTTAAATTATTTTACTATTTACCTCTAGGAAATTAATATACGAGTTATCAATGTGTCTCGGAGAGGCCGCATGCAGGGCGGGGTGCGCCGGGAGCGCGGGGGCCCCGGGCGGCGCGGGCGCGGCGGGCCGCAGGTAGGGGTGGGGGCCCGCGCCGCGCCCCGCGCCCGCCGCGCGCAGCACTCGCGTCTCTTTACACGTCTTCTCCTTATAAGAACACGGCAATTTTCAGATACGACACAGGGGCAGGGGGGCTTCTAACACGTCTAAGGCTGACTTCGCAGTACCACTTCAGGTTTGCAGTTATTTATCAAAGGCAAGAAAGGTGCTCAAGCATGAATCTCGATACAAAATCATTATTAATGCTAGATCTTTCTTTTTTTTTATACAAAACGGGGAAAATCTTGGCCCAAATCTCACCAGATGGAAAGTGATGATTAGGCCGAAGATGGAAGCGAGTTTCACCCGGAATCCTCTTACACAGGAACTGGCTATCATACCTCTAATAGATCAGCAATAACATTGGAGCTTTGAAAGTTTTACTTTTGACATACGTTGGAACTTGGAAGGGTTAATTATTATTACCCGTCCAGGAGTCAGCAATATCCTGATTACTGGTATTTTGGCTTTGTGTGATATGATTACGGTTTTATTCGTCGAGCAAACTCTGAAAACTGATTTCAGACTTTTCAAGAGCAAACTAACGCATGAAAATCTCTCCGAGTTTACCTATAAGTTTCGCCTGCGTTAATGCCCAAATTGCTATCTAAGGATATTTAAGAATAGTACCTTTAATGTCGGCAATTACACACCGCATATATCACACACCTAACTGTCTACTAATTCTATGTCTTTATATTTTATACCGCATCAGCTCAGTCACAACGAAGGTGATAGAAAACTCATTATTCTTCAAGAAAACAGTAACATTTATTAGCTCGCCAAGGGGTGTTTAAAAAGATTCAACCAATTAAAATAACTGGCACGAGTCCTGCCACACTCTCCATTGATCGGTCTGACAACGACAGCTATGATGCTTCACGTTATTGGTTCGTCAGTCAATGCTCATCGACTACTGGACTTTTCAAGTTTCGTTCGCCCACCGTACATTGGCGAGATCACCCCGCTCCATTCATCTGTGCTCACGACTCGTGCCAGCTACTGTATTTTGTGCTGTTTCTTTAAATTCTACTGCTTACATCTCTAGTTATTGGGAACCCGATAGAAAGCATGACGTTACAGCTAGTAGCAACAATAAATGTTTACCTTATGCGTGAGTGTGTGCGTCTGCAACAAATGCGTCGCGGGCTGCGATACTACCAGCGGGGTCAGGCCGCTCACGACCACGCTGCCGTCTGCAAACAATAATAAAAATTAAATTTAGTTTTTTTTTTTACCCCCAAATGGTTAGTCTTAATACTATGAACCAACCGAAAGAAAACCAAGGTTACCGACATAGCCCGAAGTATCGCCGAGCTGAAGTGGCAGTGGGCAGGGCACATTGCTCGCAGAACAGATGGTCGATGGGGCCGAAAAGTTCTGGAGTGGCGACCGCGTACCGGAAGACGCAACGTTGGAAGACTTCCATTAGGTAGATCGATGACCTGGTGGAGGTCGCGGGTAGCCGATGGATGCGAAACGCACAGGACCGGTTGATATGGTGACACTTGTAGGAAGCCTATATCCAGCAGTGGAAGTCTTTCGGCTGATGTGATGATGAGGATAATACGAAGGCCACCACGCCTTTGCAGTATTAATGCCATTATTTTTAAAGGAAAGGGGCTATAGAGAATGTGCACGACGCAGGAAATGCTATCTAGTGTTGCAAGTTCAAAACTTTTACGTTCAAAATAGCAGGCATTGACGATTCTGTGCCGCCACCCATACAGTTTCTGCACGCTCCGTGTAGTTAGAAGGTAACTGTGCCATCTGGCGTTAAATTTCGAAACTTTTTAAATATACTTGATAATGACATTTCTGTGCAACCTGTAGTTGTTGCACGATCCCTACAGGGAATGAATGTGCACGGCGTAGATAAAGCAAAAGTTAACCTATTTGAAGTACGTCGCAATTGATTGCGCAGTATGTCAATTTGGCAAAAAACATAAGACAGCGCATGCGCGGCACGCAAGATGGCGCCGTGTAATGGCGTCTCAGTCGCTCGTATACGTTCGATGCATATTTGTGTCCCGCTTGCTCAATGCAGTAGGTACGACTGTAAGTTAAACATTAGACCAAAGCAATTACGTGATCTTGATTACCTACCTGCATATAAACTACCTGTAACTGTTAATGTGTATAGCATGAGAACGTGGGAATATATTCTACCTGATACCTTAAATAAAATTCCTAAAAATGTACAATCAAATATTGTTTCTAGTTCATATAAAAAATGTAAAAAATTATTAAATTATTACTTTTCTGGTGACATCACTTAAGTTTTAAGGAGGTAAAAGTTTACCTGTTTGTATTTTTTTGTAAGTACATATTGTGAGCGAGTTTGCTTCCTCCACTTTGTCACATAAACCTTTATAGGTTTCAGACAAGTGTTAAGTATTTGTTAATGCAGCTTGTAATAATGTTTTTGGAAAATAAAAGCAAAAAAAAAAAAAAAAAAAAAAAAAGTTGATACGAAATGTACCTATTTCAAGTTGTTATTGATTTTTAATTAGTTATTTCTGGTTAATTGTGTTTTATGTGTTCTTGTGTACCTACATATGTTTGTCGTGTTACTTTGTGATCTTTTTATTGTTACTGGTTGTGTTTCTTACTTTTTTATGATATAATACGCATAAATCAGATACTCTACGAACGTAACACTTCTTGACCTGAGGGCCTAGCACGAATATTTTTGACGTATAGTAACGTAACGTAAGATTTTACCATAGACACAATACTCGTTTCGCACATAATATTTATTCCCTCTGATTGCACCTGCGCGGTCGTCACTAAAACCTAACTTCCGAGCGGCAAGAACCCGTGGTTCGAACTGTACGCATGTTCAAAATAGTTGGCATTGACGCTTCTGTGTAGCCACCTGTAGCATCAACGGAGCTTATAACCATAAAATAGACGACCTAAACTCTGCTACTAAAATCCAATTTAATTTAATCTGTTTTCAAATCAAATGTCAAATGAAATTGATTAGTGTTCGTAATTTCGGCAAGCAATCACAACATTTAACATTATGGTGATGTTTCCAGGAATAGGGGGATATTTTGGGTCCCGAACTACTGCGTTCTACTTGTACACTGAATCTTACCCTTTACATATCGAGAATGTGTTAGAAAGATTGCCAGAATTCACTTCATGCATGTTGATTTACAAGTAGGTATATAACTATACATGTCTAGTCTACTACGGCAAACAATTAGAATTCAATTGAATTGACTGATTTCGGCCTTGGAATTTTAATTTCCTTAGGTACCCGTTTTTTTTTTTTTGCAAAGGAATGTGTAATAAATAATAGGGTTTTTGACTACTATAAAAAATATCATGAATGAAATACGTTTTTGATAGCTGATGTTATTAAAACAGTTTGATTGGTTTGCTTTTGAAGTTATCTTCTGTCCTTATCACACAAAATGGAGTTTGTACTGGATGGATTCAATTCAATATGGCGGGACTAGTGAGTGACGTCACACCTCATTAGTGCTCTCTGGTTATTACAATTTAAAACACTGATAGCACCGCCATTTTTTGAGACTTTTAAGCAATATTTTTTACTCCGTCTTGTCTGTTCTCTAAGTTTCGAGCAATGTATTACAAATCCAGTATATACTCTATTGACAGAAAGAGAGAGAAGACTGTGTCCCAGAAGTTGGAACACTAGGGGCTAGGCCATCCTGCGGGTAAACCGCCGCGTTTTTAGGGTTCCGTAGCCAAATGGCAAAAAGGGAACCCTTATAGATTCGTCATGTCTGTCTGTCTGTCTGTCCGTCCGTATGTCTGTCACAGCTACTTTTCTCCGAAACTATTAGAACTATGCTGCTGAAACTTGGTAAGAAGATGTATTCTATGAACCGAAAAATGTTCACACAAAAATAGAAAAAAAAAAAAAACAATAAATTTTGGGGGTTCCCATACTTAGAACAGAAACTCAATTTTTTTTTCATCAATCCCATTCGTGTGGGATATCTATGGATAGGTCTTTAAAAATTATATTGAGGTTTCTAATATAATTTTTTTCTACTACTAGTTTCCTTGGCGCGGCGGGTTACACACAGTGCGGCCTGACCTTAGAGGGTATTTTTATTTGTAAACCTGTAAGTGTGAATAGAAATTACATATAACAACATACCTGCAGTCGTGGCCACGGGCGACGGAGAAACAATGCCGTTTTCTTTTGTTATCCTACTTTCAACTGTAGTTGTTGTTACTCCTGAGAACAAAATATACGTTTGTTTTAGTCCAACCAGTTACTTTATTAATGTTGTCTTTGTAATGTGACAATCATTGACTGGTCACATTACAAAGACGAGTGATGATTACAAAGTTGAGTTAATATGAATTAATAATGATATCTAAACATCTATGTTCACTTCAAGAGAATATCTTCATTTTCCTTGTTTTTATTTCTGCGTCATAACTTCGTTTTCACGTAATACAGCATACAATGCGCCTTCTCGCGCAAAGTGGCGCGTGTAATAGCGTCTCACTCGCTCATATACTTACGATGCATACTTGTGTCCCGCTTGCTCAATGCAATACGACTGTTGATGCGAAAAGTGTTACACTTTGTTTTTTTTTAAACGAGTTATTTTGGTTATTTCTTGCTAACTTAGTTTGATTTGTGCTTTGTGTGTTCTTGTGGTGTATGTATTTGTTGTGTTACTTTGTGATATAGTTATTACTACTGGTTGTGTACCTATTGTAGCGAAATAAAAATCCTGAGATCGCCAACGTACACGTAAATTTATTGAAAGGTAAAAAAATGAAACTACAAAAAGTATAAAAAGTCAATAGAAGGTAATTTAAAAAAAGGTAGTGCTGGTGAATATAAAAAAGGACAAAATTTAATTAAAAAAACGAAAGGAAACCTAGGCACGGTTCTTTAAATTTAATGGGTAAAAAAATAAGCCTGAAGATGTGGTTGCAACCAAAAATTGGCCTAGGAGCGACTCCTCAAATTGCCTAGAGAATGCGGCGCTAGGTAGGTATGTATAAAACAGAAAAATATTCTACGAACGTAAAACTTTTTACGCGATTGCATGATTCAAGATTCAAAGCATTTATTTCAAATAAACCATTTACAGGCCACTTTTGAAATGTCAAGGTACGGTCAGTCAAAAACATGAGGCTATTTGCACGTTCCAAAGCGTAGATCTCTATGGAGAAGAACGTGCAAGAAACTTTTTGTTTCTTGCAAAATTGCACCTGCGCGATTGTCACTAAACCCAACTTCAGAGCGGTAAAGTACCGTGGAGCGAACTGTACTGCGCATCAACGTACCAGGGCATCATAACTCACCGTTGGTATGCACAGGCGCCTGCAGCACGCGCAGACCGCTGCTAGTTGACAACAACTGGAGTGCTGCTGAACCTACTACGAGCCCGCTGCTACCGACCACCTGTGGAAACAAGACGGAACAAACTGTCAATACAAGCAAATACGGACATAGTCGTACCCCGTTGACTGCTTTTCTAGTTTCTGAGTAAGCATTCAAGGAACCCATGTGGTGTCACTTCGTATTTTTTGTCCTAACACTTAATGAGTGTTAGTTTTTTTTTATTTTATTATTGAGATGGGTTTGCTCTAGACCTTAGTCTTGGTCAGAAATGACAGAGACAAAGTCTACGATGAAGCGAGCTTACCCAGAAGGAGCTTGTTTACTCTAACTTTGAAGAGATTAGTTGTTCCCATGGGGATATAGAAGGATGTGGAACTGAGACTAAAGTCCCCTAAACCTCCATTGAAAAGGTATCCTCCGACCAGACGGTTGTTATGTCTGTCTGGTGAGCAACTGATATTCGAACTGTTTTATATGTTCAAATCACACGATAAACTCTGATATTGCAATGCAGGATTTTGACGTAGTAGTTCGCTGCTTGTTGGATAGATGGCGCTGCGGTTCTTTTTGTTGCGATTTTGCTACGACGGTTTTTTTTGTAAGGGCATTGATACCGCTACGAGAAAACGATATAAATCTGTCGCTACAGAACAGGATTTGAAATCCTCCAGGATTCAGACTACTGCTAAAAGGAGAAACATAAAGCAGGGCCCCCTTTCCCAGAATCTCATCTTAAATCCAGTCTGTTGTGAACACACAACTGTTGTAACACACACATGAAAAATACTCGCAATATTTCTTTGAAGTTATTTTTAGATGTCAAGCCGGCACTTTTAATACGAGCCATAATTTACCGTATTTGAACATCGCGCACCGTTACCAAATACCAACAAGCTTTAATATATTTATTTAACGGTTAAAAATCGCTAAAGCGGGCGAAATATTTATTCTCTTAGTAAGTTTACTTCTACATTTTATTGAATCAACAAATTCATAAAATGCATTTTGTCAAATGGGAAGTTCTAGAACTCTAGTACTTTTTGGCCAAAGTGGGTTGTTTTCGAGTACCTACATAATCAAGGTTTGCATCCTCATTCTTGTCAAAGCACGAAACACAAGCTCGAGAAATATATACATTAGACTAGTTATTATTTTGTAATGTTGAAAGTTGTACAAACAGCCAAAACTACGGAAGAGCGGAGTCTCCTAACACAAGTGTCATCATGGGCTCCAATTATAAACGAATGTAAATTAGTTGGTACAGAAATAAACATTTTGTATTTTTATCGTCCTGCCCTTATCCTAAATGGAACTTTTACTTCCTAATATCAGACAATACCCACATCCTTTCCAGCCATATCATATATATTTTTTTTTTATTTGGTCCATACCAAACCCAGTTTGCTCTTGACTCTAGTCTTGGTCAGAGATGACAGAGACAAAGTCTACGATGGAGCGAGCTTACCCAGAAGTAGCCTATATTCCACACAATCCTCAATATATATAGGCTTCTACAATGTTAAGATGTAGTTGTACATATTTAAATAAATAGCACAGAACTACCTGTGATATGGGAAGATGTATTTGAGCTGGATGTACTAAGGTGCTGAGCGCATTCGTTACGCCGTTTTCTACCGTCTGCCCATTCTGGAACAAAGAAAAAATATCTGTATTAAATCATGTCTAGTGCGTTAATTGTCCAGTACCTTTAACGGGGAGGCCAACAGCCATACACTTATAACAAAAAAAAACAGCTCTTGACGCCAATATGCACCTATTTGTCTCAGATTCCTCAAAATTGGGAAAGTATTATCTTCAATTTAATCTAAATACGTCATCTACTAAATAAATGCGTCAGACGCATACATTACGATAACTGTTGACTCTGCCGCTGATGCTAATGCAGCGGCGTGAACTTTCACAAGATCCAGTAGGTAACACCAAGGTGACGCTAAATCATAGCGAGCTCAAACCCTGGCCTTAATATTTTTTTTAGTTTGAACTCGAAGGAAAAATACACGCTCTATGTTACATAATATTATATCATGAAAACAATACCAATGTGTTTTTGTGTCGAATAAAAATAGACTAGACTTCATTGTTTTAGAACAGATATCGTTCACAAAGAGTTTAAATTGGTATGCATGTGTGCTGTATTTCATGACTCATTCGTTTGACATTTGGAACTCGTGAAATTTGTGTCTAAAATTAGCACGCATTTTCTATTTGGTATTGAAGCTATAAGCGTATTTCACGTTCCTTTTAAGCACTTTATATTCAATATTATTCTAACACATATTATTGAAACATTGATTGCCCATTTTAAGTCACTAAACACAAAATAAGTGTTATAAACTTTTTGTCAATATATTGTCAACTTCTTGCCCAGAATTATATTATTCAAAAGCGTTCGACAACATACATCTTAAGAAGTCAGTGCCCAAGCTGGAACATTAGGTACATTTAGTTTACTAATGATTCAATCAAGTCTCTACAGACACGTTTGAGAGATTACAGACAGATCGGACTGTTTTACTGAACACAATCATCATAACATCATTAAAACATCCGGTTTAGGCCAAGGATCATACTTGGGACCCATTCAACTTGCACTCATTTAAAAGTTTGGCAAACACAATATTGACAAATACCTAGTTTGTTGTTTTATGATACAAGGTTAGTTGTATCATTAAACCTGGTACCTGGTAAACACAATCAATTCATGCACAAACACCAATTTATACTCTAATATAAAAATAAATTACTCTAATATAAATAATACTAACTTGAGTTAAATGTTCTGCTGGCGCAAGCGTAGTGAGCGTGAGCGTACTGGGTTTCGAACCGTACGATGTTCGCACAACCTGAAAAAATAACAAAAAACACAATTTAAATTAACTTCAAAATTACCTCCTAAATTACAAATCATTAACTTTCGGCTAAACGGTTTGTTAAACGATCGAGTAATACAAATCCTAATCCAAGATTAGGTCAGCTCTAATTTCTAACATTGTACTAGGCGAGCATACCTGCGAGGTGGTGGGAGTGATTTGTATAGGCAGCGTACGCAACTTCGTGCTTAGGTTTAGAGTGCGGGGAGGTGACGTCTCTATTCGTGAAACGGAGCGCGGCGGCGACGCTGATATCTGAAATTGGGACAGTTTATTAACTTGACCTTGCAGGTTTAGGCTTGTGTGTCAATATTTTAGTGAACAGAATAACTATGTAATCGATCGCTTCTCATTTTATTGATAACTAGCTGTACCCCGCGGCTTCGCTCCCGTCAACTGTCTACCTGTCTACCTACCTACCCCAGTACTCTCTTACTCTTACTCACAGACAATTTGTATTTGACTAATGTCAATATTTATACGATACAAACGTCACTCAATTGTTTTGCCTTCCCAAACCTCTCCACTATCACTTAAACTTTATGGAATGGTATTAAAGTTCAAATTGACTTTTAAGTATAATTACGAATCTTTTGTATGGGAGTATAGAAAAGTGTTGTTTTTAGTATTTTTCAGGCAATTTTTATATTTTTTGTCTCCGTAAGAACCATCCTCGTACTTCAAGGAATATTCTAAAAAAAGAATTGGCCAAATTGGTCCAGGCGTTGTTGAGTTATGCGCTTACCAACATATTTAGCGATTCATTTTTATATTATAGAATAATTATGTTCTAATGAGTATTAGATATTGTATACTTACACTTAAAGGTACTCCTAGGACTTGCCCATTGATAGGGTCTTCTATAACTTTATCTTCTGTGACGGCATCTGATAAAATAAATTGCATTAAAAACACAAAAATAATTAAATTTTATTGAGAATGGTACCATTGACGTGTTTCGTTTCCTTTTTATTTTTATATAATTGCTTAAAAAGTTTGAATTAATTTAATTGATGAAATTTAAGAACATTTTTTTAATCAATCAATAAATATTACAAAAAAATTGCACCGAAGCCAAATATGAAATAATCTCGACTAAATGTACCAGGCGCGCACAACGAGATAGGAGGTTAACGCACCAATGCTCAGAGGGCGAACAGTTGTTCGGACCGAGATCTCTCTTTTCAAGGCGGAGAGCCTCTGTTGCGCCGCGATCTTCTCACGGGCCAGCCGTTCCATTTCGTGCTCACAATCGCGTTCCTTACGTCGAAGAACCTGCGAACAAGATACCAGGACATCATAACTCAAGAGAAGTTGAGTTTATCGAAAGAAATTCAACAACATTAGGTAGGTATTAGTATTGTTTTTTAGCGAAAACCTTATGTATCTACTTGTTGTGACTTGTGAAAAGTACCTAATCTAACTAATTTTTCTTTTAATTACCTGCTGAACGAGGAAAATGGCACATCATTCAAAAGCTCGATTTAAAAGCAACAAGAGTATAGGGAATCCAAGTCAATTCACAAAATTTTCAGCCTTTGAAAAAGTTTTGAATGTAAAAAAAATTAAGGAAAGTTGGAAACAATTTTCAAATAGAAGCGAAGCCGTAGTTTTTAATTGAATTACGAAATCTAGTCAGTCATTTAACCTGCTGTTGTCGTGTTTCCAAGAAAAGTTTAGTACAAACAAAAAGCAAAGGAAAATAATATAACAAAAACACAAAAGTTCGAAATGCCAGTTTAGCTTCATAGAATTCACTCGATACAAGTAATTAATTATTAGTAGGTTCTGGATTTAATATGACTTCAATTAATAATAAGTTAATAACGTCTGGAGTCGATTGCCAATTTACCTGTTACGTAGGTGCAAATCATTATTTTAAGTCGAAAAGTACAGTTAACCATAAATGAACTAGAAACACAACACGATGGCGTAAAAAGGACAATCCTTGGACATCGTCGTCAAGCACGATACACTTGATATGTAAGAATAACTATTATGAATCAAGGGGATGCATAACTTGCGTACATGCATGCATGGATGCATAAATATTTAAAACAAGAGCACGGAATGCGTTAACTAGATTGAACCAGTATCCATTTAGATTAATACATCTAAATGGAAAAATGTATGTCGTTAATTCTCTCGTCTCAAAATGAGGTCAATCTGCCCAGATACAGCAATAGTGATTAATTTATGACGAATGATAAATAGTAAATGAAAATTATTCATGCAATTTTTCCAAGAACCGATATGATTTGTGTGAGCAATTTTTAGTTACAAAGTCAATTTAATCTAATCAGACTGAAAATGACAGACGTAATAATGCTGAAAGAGACATTTCGCAACCTTTCAATTAAGATAATTTAGTTGTTTGTTGTTCGAAATTGATAGTCCAACACGTCAAGAACTTGAAAAAAAATGTGAATCTTTTAGTTTGTATACATGAAGACGATACTAAGAACACTCCTTGGCTGTACTTAATTGCTAGAAATAAACCAAGCTTTCTGAAGAAAATGTTAGTAAAGTATTACTTAGTTTCATTAAAATATTAAATTAAGATAATGTTTTGAACGGTTTAACGATGCTAATAAAACAAATTGGGGAAGCGCGAAGGCCATCGACATTAGTTTCAAAGGCAACGACTACCAGGAAAACAGAGCCGCAAAGAGTTATTTAGTGATACTAACCTGAATATATCTAATAGCGGAGCCGAGGATTGAAAGGTTGGAGGTTTTCTTGTCATCTGGAGTTGCGGGGAGCTGTCGCTTGAGTAGTTCGAAGCACTCCTTGAGGTGTGCGCGGCGGTTCTTCTCCAGCTTGTTGTGCACCTCGCGGGTGCCGGCGCGGGGCGCACTGCCACTGCTGCCCCCGCTGCCGCTGCCGTTGCTGCAGCCGCTGCCACTGCCGTTACTACTGACCGATGGTGGGGAAGGGATTGGGGGTGGCCTGTTGACAATTAATTTATTAACTCCTTAACCGTTTCTAGTTGATTCCAACAGTATTGCATGTTTTAAACATCTCTATCTTGACTCTTTCGTAGAACATGATAATTTGTTGCTTTATGCTATCGTGATCCCAAATACGTACTTGACTTTATAACATTCAAAGACCAAATAGAGTTTAATGCCTTGATTCAGCATCTCGCGATATCGTCGCCTGCATTGTGCTGTATACCGGTATACGTAATGCAATCATAACACCATTTTGTTTGTATTTCATGTAACCATTTTTGCGTAATCTACTTTACCACGCGTTTAATGTGCGCACTACTCTTGTTGTTTTCATTTTCTTCGTTGATATTAAAACTAGTATCATTTATGCCGATGCTTACTTAGTTTCCATCTCATTTTACGTCAAGTATATCAAAATGACGCATAACAATTATAATATCTTTAGACAGCATCGACCATAATTTAGTTATGTCTATAATAATATAGCTAAGTCAGCGAACAAGGAAACTAGACAATGTTAGCGCGTGTCATAGCTAGCTTGGCTGATAATTGCGTATTATTATGATTAACATAGACATAACTATGTCTGGATTATTCCATTATTTCATAATACACAGTATTAACTAAACATAGCTAATGTAGTAAGCTGGCATGGCAATAGATTGCTTTAATGTGGCTAAGGAACATTTGAAATGTAATCGTCCAAGTAGGAATTGATTACACTTTAAATAAAAGAAAATAATATAATTCTTAAAAAAAACAGGATACCAATGAATAAGTTGTAATTAAATTCAGAAAAGGTCAATTTATGTATGACATTTTTATTGGAATCAAGTCCGAGTTTTTGCCCAACGGCCACAGAGAAACGAATTGGGAGCTAAGAGCGCTCTTCGAAATTAGAACAAAAAATATCACAGGTTTTCATTGGATACCTAAACTAAAAATAGAAATGATTATGCCTACTACACATTTACCAATGACTTAGCAACAAACAGTTATTCACTATTTGTGTATCTCGCTACCGGATGCACCGCAGAATATATTCATAGACCAGCGATATTTTCCTTAATTAATGATACATAAATAGATGCAAATGACTCGCTAAATGATCCACCAGCTTTATTTGATAACACGGTCTCGTACAATAGTACCTTCAAATGAATGATGCATATAGATACTGATGGTGACAAGGACTTATTCCCTGATGAATACAAAACCCTAGCTGATAGATTAGGTATGCAGCATGGTTGCTTGATGTCGGGCGCATTATACTAAATTGAATAAAACAATTTTCGTTTATCGCGTTTATGTGTCAGTGCCGTGTGTCATTTAATTTATATCGAATCAATCACATGACTTCGATAGTTCTGTATTATTACATGAATTTACTGGACCTATTTAAGTTTGTTGAGTCCGTCCAAAGGTTGTTTTGTAGATTTTTAATAGAACTTTGTAATAGAAATTTAGTGCACGCAAGTATATGATGCTGTCTGGCTATCTTTTGTGTTGCCTTTTTTCAGTATTTTAGTAGGTAGTAGGTATAGGATTGTGGACAACCATTATAGAAGTAAATAAAAGAAATTGTTGGTTATTTATTTTTGGACTATCTTTTGAATATATTCCATAAATAAAACAGAACCGCTTATTTTTATTGAGAACCCTCTACTTTATAGGTTTTCCATTCTTAATTCAACGGGCCCTTGTTATTAGGTACCTAATTAGAAATCCATTTAAAAGTTTTTCTAACTTATAAGGGTGAAGCTATATTGAAGCGCTACTCGAGCGCTTATTATTCAATTTGTAGAAAATGTAATAAGGAACAACTAAATCGGAATCTAACTATTCTAAACTCAACTACGCCTTTCGATTTCCTAGTTAGATTTCCTACAAATTAAATAGTGTAACAAGCACTTTACAGTATTTCTTGATCTGTGCCTTTCCACATCATAATACAAACAAAATGATGTTGAAAATTAATATAAACATTCAGATAAGTTTGAGCGACAACAAAACAACGGCCGTCGCGCGTCGTGCGAATCTCCAGCTGTTTCAAACACCGCTGTTACTAGGAAAACATACCCATGACTGATACTCGTCGATCGCGGCCTGGAATGTTCTTGTGCGAAGTCGAGGAGGGGCGCGGGAGGAGGTGCGGTGGCTGCAGGAACCGGCTCGAGCGCTACGACGGCGGGCACGGGCGGGCAGGGGGGCAGCACCGGCACCGGCGACGTCGGCCGGACCACGCCGTTGATGCGCGGCGTCACCGGCAGCCCTGTCACCACTCGCACCGACACCGGCGACTTCGGCTCCTCCTCTGTAAACAAAGGTGACACGTCAGAACCAACTAAATGCGCAACCTTACTACCTTGGACCCGATTATTATTACGAAACTTTGATCAGCAGTCAACTAAGGTTCTTTTAGAAACGAGCGGGCCATCCTAGGTCGGTCAACACTTGTCAAACCCGTGTCAACCGCTCGTCGACGGCTGCAGTCCGTGGCGGTAAACTACCAGGCGAACATATTCCGCAAGCGTTCAATAGAGCCGCGTGAATGAAACAGACACTCCAGAGTGAACGAGACGGCATCATCCCACTTTACTTTCAGTTAGTAACGGTACGCGATAGTGAACTTTACGCACATGCAATAAAGTCTGTAGTAGAGTAATAGTACTGATAATCAGTCACGCTGCAATACCGAGTGAGACAGAGAATCCTTCCGAATGTAGTGAAAGAGACGGAAGCGGGGGCGTGGTCTGACGATAACATTACGTCAGCACATGTGGTTGCGCGCGTGCTTTCGGTTTGTTTGGCGTTAACAGTTGCCACGCCGAAAATCAGCTGCTCCGCGAGGTGCCAGAAAAAACGCGCCTCGTCGTAACCGGCCCGTAAAATGACAGGCGTCTGCTACTACTAGTTTGGGCTGGGTTTGTTTTTTTGAGTGTCGCGAGCTAAATTTACGATATAATAGATCATATTCGTATAGGTAAAAACGTATTTTTTTTAACAGATAAATAAATTATCATCACGAACTTCGACGAATCAACTTTAATAACAGATAGGTACATATCTCGGACGTTTATTATATCACGTCCAAGAGATATACATAACAAAGTTGTTTTCGTTTAGCTGAAGACTAAATGGCATCTAGAATACCTACCTATACAAATACAGCGTACCTTCTGGAAAAATATTTACGTAATGATGATACATAATTATAGGTAGTCTGAATGAAGAGCTTCGCTATTTATATTTGTTAGACCTAGCTTTTTGTTTACGCTAATATACTTCAGTTACGCAGTCCAATATTTATCTTACAGAAACTACGCAGTACTACTTCACTTAGGTACTTATTATTTCTTGTGAATTTCTTGCATTATAAAATGTCGATTGGATGACTAATTATTGCGATCTGAGTAAAGAGCATCGTCACCATTTGTTTTTTTTATATTAGTCACTATAAATGTTGTCCATGATGATGATTTTGTGTTGTGTGTTCGTCCATTGCTGGAAACACTTCACTATCCATCATCATTCATGTTATACAAGACATCTATTAATGAAATTAGTATCCCATTAACGTATAATGGAATATCTTTAACGTGTGCTGGTACTGTAGAGAAGCCATATATAGTTAGCAATGTACGAGTACAATAGAAAATATATACATAATGACTTGAACGTAGGCAGCTCCACAGATTGCGTGATCTTTGTCAAGTTATTGCTGTGAATGAAGATATTTATAGAAACCAGCACAGGTACACGTGTAATCAAAACATCACTTGCGATGCGACAGCTAACTAAAGTTGTTTTCAAGAATGAATCATCATCGTTGTAATTCTAACAAAACATATCGAAAACAACGGTTTTAGTGATGGAAATATTGCAAAATATGAAAAACTAGAAGTTCAACTTGAAAACAAAGTCAGAGAGCAAGATAGTAAACAAAATTAATTACAAAGATGAGCTGCTACGTTGACTTCTATTACACGGGTCAAGTAGTTTTGGGGCCAAGATTCTGTTTTTTTTAAGTAAATTCCGTATACTGATTACATTCATACCAAAAATTTTGACTTTCTACGTGTAGTTTAGGATTTACCTCCTCCAGATCATGGGGAACCAGCGGGTTCCCCTTGTTCTTTGCTATGGGATCCAAGACTCTTTGAGAATTGATCAAGATGACTGTGGAAGTAGTGCTTTTAGATGGACATTCTACATTCTAAGTTCTTGAAGTTCTCTAGCAGATCGACTTGTGATTTCCTTTTCTTTGAGTAAGTTTTTAGTAACCACAACAAACAAAATCCACGCACGTATGTTAGACAGATATATTTATAGAAATGTACCGATAAGTAAGCAAACAGCATACATGAAAGTAGGGTCATGTGTTCAACAATGAAACACTAAAAATTCAAAGTCTCATACACCTTTTAATTTTACAGATAGAAGTCTAATTTTTTGCAGGTATATAGGCAATTTTATTGGTATAGGACGTCATTTATGTTTTTTTTTAATTAATGTGTAATCAATTAGCAAAATATAAAAACGAAAAAATTGGAAATGTACAAACACAATGTATAAACACCACAAATTCAACAATTAAGTAGGACATAATGATTGTCTTATATTTTGTGAAATTTATGGAGAAGATTAATGATAAAAAATGCTTGAGTTAAAATAGAAAGATTTTATTACTAATTTCTCTATAATAAGACTATTCAAATCAGACTCTTCTGTGCGTTAGAATAGCTCGAAGCATATTTTCCCCTAAATGATCGCCTTTCTTTCTTTTTAGAGATTTAGTACGCGCCATCTTAAATGAAAAACCAATATCAAATGTTAAGATTAATTTCTAGCCACAAAAATGATAAATTTGCACAGATATTACAACGACAATGGACACTATGAAACAGTTTCATTGTGTCCATTGCACAACTGTTTCATTGTTGAATAAATAGGTTTAATTTTACTAAACTCAAAAAAAATCACTAAATTGTAACACTTTTAACTCGTATGATCTATTCCACTTAATCTACGAAATATGTTTAATGCTAGGTAGGAAAAACCTAATTTTTTCAACCATAATTTATTATTTTTTTTTTAAAGTATGACGAAAATACTTGAATTTTTGTAAAAAAAAACTTAAAAATGCTCCACAGACACGTCTTCTCCCACATGGCGCCGACGCAAACTGGGGTGGGGCGGGGGCTTGTCGAGAGTGTGCTTACGCGATATAATGCATGATCTGGCAACGCAACATTTCAGAAATACTACAGTGTTTTATTGTGTACCACTGTTTCATTGTTGGACATCTGACCCTACTGATTACTGCCAAAATTCACACATTAAACTGAGGGTACAAATCCAAAACTATACGTAGGATTTTTAAAACATAATTTTAGAGTTACCAATGAACACTTCATAAAAAATCTACCTCACCCACCTAACTCAGAACTCTGCACCATAATTTTTTTTTGTCCCTCTGTACTTAAACGAACCACACGAGCCGCGCAATAAATAATAGGAAAACATAAAAGGTAGGTGGTTATTGACCGGTTTATTCAATCGTAAGTATTCAATATGAATTGGAATTGTTTAAGCGTGTCCTAGACGTGGCCTAGGATTTTGCACTCATGACTTTGGCAAACTTCACGACTTTACAGAGCTGCTTTCAGAGAATAAACTTAGATCAATGTGATTTCTAATTCTTCGTAATTTAGGGGTTATTTACACCATCAACTAGTCTTGAACTTAAATGACAAACTTTCTGTCTCTTGTCGACGTATAAGTACAAGCAACGATAGATTGATTGAAGGAATCAAAAGCCTCAGACAAATCAATGCTGTTACAAACAGCAATAGATTTGTCCGATTTGTGTGATCCGTTTAAAATCACATCAGTTTTATCCAACTTAGAATCGAAGCACTCAGTTTTAATAATATTCAATAAATTAGAATAACTTCATACATTTCCATGTAAAATTCTGCATGATAGGTATATTTTGCCGCTGATAAAATTTTTACAGTTTTGTTTTCTATTTAAGCTGTAACGCTGTAGTTTGGTGAACCTAACATAACCATGGTTCGAATGTGTTTATCTTCATATCTCAATGTACCCGCTTTTTTATTTAAAATTTAAAAAATATATCAAGTTTCACAAACGAGCTTGTTTTTGAGTTACTCAAAAACAAGCGAAAAATAATGTCCCAATAATGAATTTGCTAGGAATAAAACAGAAACTAAAGAAAACAGTTAAAAATGTAAATGTGACCTCGGTAAGTTGATCTGAAAGTCGCGGAATATCGTATTGTATTGGAAAACTATGCGTAAGATGTCCTACTACGTGCAAAACAAAAGAATTATACTCCATAAGATAAGTTTCAGATTAAATTGGAATTAAAACATTTTAGCACTTTTATATACCAGTAACGAAAAATGTGTGATGATGACGTTTTGCCACATACATGCATAATAACAAAAAAATATTATTAAGTCCAATATGTTGAGTGGGTGTGCACAATGATGGACTTGTTGCTTTTAAAACTGACAAATCAAAAAGGAAAGAAACCAATTTGCTCTAGCTAAGTAATACTTACATTAACAACTTGGGGAAATCTAGTTGGGGTTGGCTTCTAGTCTAAAACTATATGATTTTAGAACAACTTTTCCAAGTTTATCCAGACATTCAATGTGCTATAGACGATACCTTCCGATTTGTCCGTTCTTAACAAACAATATTGGTTGCTTTCAAGCGGTCAGTGTATTTGTGTCAATGATCTCGAAAAATCCATAAGAAATGTCCACTTTCTTGACCATTATCTGACCTATTTCATTTTAGGCTGCCAAACCGGGTTTTAAGGTTTCGGTTTGACTTTGTAATAAATGAAATATGTGCAATATATCTATATTAACTGCGTCTCTTTCTAAAACCGTTTTACTTAACAATTGAAGATTCTTCTAATAAATTATAATTCATCGTAATAACCCAACATTTTATTTCTCAAAGATATTTCTTGGAAGAGAAAAGGACAATGACCAGATTTGGAATAATTCGGCAAAAACCGATATAATATACGGAATTACAATATAAATATTTAGTAGAATCGCTTACAGGACTATTGAACTTGAAAATTTCAATACTTTTGAGAAAAATAATGTTACATTATTCAGTATTCAGATAGAAACTGACATCATTGCATTAGAATCGGATAGCATAAGTAGAAAACAATATTTTTTATTGTTGGAATTTACTTATTCATTCACGTCAAATAGATTTTAATTCAGAGAGGAAAATACAATTATAATCGTCGAAATAAACAGCTTCGACACTTGAATTTCTCTGTTTCGTTTATTTGATAAAAGTATTATGCAATACTTTATTCACAGACAAAAAAATATTTAAATTGACAAGCAGCTGTCCAGTGATCGAATTAAAATGATGTAGGCTTATTGGCTGTCAATTGCAGGCTGTACCAGGATAGAATGAGCGTGTAGGTTGCCTGGGGAGGGGCAGCAGTAACGTGCGTCATTGGCCTTCTCGGAATCTCACAGGGGGTTGTTCTTGTTATGTATCCGCTGAGATTCGCCCTTGAGAACCTTAGAAAACTGGACAGAAAAACACGGTTGTATTCGTAAGATGACGTAAATTACAAAAATATTATGTTTAGTGTGAGCAATAACGATAACATCTTGTGCAAAGTAAGTCGAGTGTGTGTAATCGGCGTGTATTACTGGATGTTCATTTTAATCAGTTAGTCTTAATTTAGTAATAATTAATCGAAGTATAGGTATAGCTAGATTAAGTAGGTAGTATGAAGATTGAAGTATAGCTAAACACATATCCTGTATCTTTTTTCAATAAGAATTTCACAATAGACTCCAACTGACTTCATTCCCCTGTAAGTATACAATACTTACCATAGCTTTCAAAAGTTTTGTAAAAGTTTAAAAAGTTTGGTCGATACTATGGAGCAGAGGTAATCATTCCGATTCTTATAAAAGTACACTCAAATTAAAAACTAACCAAAGCCCCAATAAATGTACAGAGAAAGCATTTTTATATGAGCATCATCAATCAACAGGTATTTGTATTACTCCGCTAAAAGAAACAAAACACCTTCTGTTGGATTATGTCCGCCTGGTACAATTGCGCATGGCGGGCGCGCGCCTACAAGCACCGATCACGCAAACACCGACTATCTCCCACGTCGCGGACACCCACACGTGCAAGTGAAACTGTGATTCCAGACACTGGTGAACCGGTATCGACGCTATGTGCATCTGTTGCTGATCTGAGACCGGTATTTAAAATACCAGCACCAAATAGGCGTTGGTTGTATGCAGAATGTAGCTTGCAAAACGGTGATCAATTTCTGCGAAGCTACTGCAGTTTTAATCTTTCTCGTTGTAATAGAAACTCTTGCGTGATCTTATCGCTGAAATCTGTAACCTACCAACTCCGATACGTTTATTTATTTTTAATTTCGGAACTATTTTAAATCCAGCTTTTCAGTTATTGACGTAACATCCAGAATAATTATAAAAATGAAGACCTTAAATCCTGCAGAAATTTCTCTGAACTTAAAGATGTTTCATCATCATCTTTCAACAATTTGTCTTTACAAGTAAACAGCACGGCACCTGCTTCTTGAATAACAACGTTATATAAAGGATAAGACGCTTTATAAACAAAAAAGCCAACTTTAATAATGGCAAAAGTTGTTCCTTGTATTCCATTCTTGCTGTTTTCAGTAACTTCCACATAATACTTCAACGGTTCTTGAGTCGGATCGGTGGATTTCGAAGTCGTACAAATTGTCTTTTTGATTAAAAGTTAAAAAAAAAAAATAAGCTTTTGCTAACTCATACTCAATACCTATGTGAAACGCAAAATTGCTCTTTAATTTTGCGTTTCACATAGGTATTGCGAATTGACCTGTCCCAGTGTGGACTTGACCGAGATTTTGTTCAAGGCCGCGGTTTAATATTTGTGGATCCATATATGTATTTGTAGTTCTGCGCATGTCAACGTAAATTTAAATAATATTTAGGAAATAATCTATTTGTATCTATTATGAATTAACTATGTACTGTCTTATATTTATGTGTGCCTATGCTTTGCATCCTCTCTTTGATTTTAAGCGATTTCGCGAAAAATTCTTTGCTGATGACAGATTGAAAATGTAAGACCAATCTTTATCAGAACCTCATTGGAACCATGGTGTTCCAATGAAATTTATTTTAGAGAAAATTATAGAAGGTAGTCATCACGCTGTACCCATTGCGATATAGTACTTATACGTGAGAGTATCCGTAAAGTACAACCAGATAAGATTGTGCTTGTGAACAAAAGCGTTACGTGTAATAAATTGAATATAAAGTAGTGAGAGGGCCACTAGTTCAGTTAGGAGGGAGTGCAGTGGGGGCTGCGGGAGCCTCCGGGTCTGGAAGTGATAAGCGGGGCGGTGGGCCAGCGCGGGTGGAGGGGCGGGCTTGCGAGGGGGGGAGGCGAGGTGTGCTCGCCATCGGCACGTGACAAGCCGTCACGCGGCACGAACTCACCCGAACGCATCGCCGCTGCAGCGCGCTCGCGAGACGGGGTAGGATACACGTCTACCTAGCACATACTGACACCTTGCCTCCAAGTACGGACAATAAAATGAACTCAATTGTAACTCTGCCGCTCTGCCGATTTATTAACATGCAAAGCTGTACTCGTTTCTAGGGCGCAGAGTCATTTGTAATTCAAGAAATAAGGTTATAAGAGACACGGGTGTAACGTTTGTAAGCAATAAGTTCTTTAGTTTATTAAACTTGACATGCTATTCAAAACAAACTTAATAACCATAAGGATCAAAAAACCAGGATAAAAGGACCAATAATTTAGACATAACGAAAGCGAGCATAAGCGCCATAAAGCGGCAAGCGGTCATAAACTGAGCAAAGTGTTACAATTTCGGGGTGTGATATATTTTATCTCAATGTCAATAACCTCGCCAATACGCGGCGGCTCATTACCTACGCGACAACCGAGCGACACGTGTAGCGCACTCGATAACAATTAGATTTGCCTTGGCAATCTCCTCTGGCCAGCAAGATAATCACGGATCCCTGATACTCTAAGAGCACGTTCAACTACAACCTACGTGCTAAAAAGTAACAAAGAATACCTTCTATCAATCATTGAGAGAGATACATTACGTAATCGCCAGAATAACAGCGAAATGCAGAGCTTAAATCGATAAACCATTAATAGTAGAGGTCACCCCGTAATGAAGTTAGTTCTAGAACAAAGATAGGTACCGTCAAGCGTGTATCTCGCCGACGATAAAGTTTACGAACAGAGAATTGAGATGACCACAATATAGGCGTTATTACAAAACACAAAGAGCACACAATCTAATGAAATGATACTCATTACGCACGACTGACGCGTGGACTAGTACTAACCGTACCTATTGAAAGAGTGAAACAAAAGAAGCCCCGATAAGATAATGTTTATGAAAACAAATATGGTTACGATGAGGTTAGCGACAGAATAACAATACTGAAACACGGCTTCATTATCATAAGTGCGAAACAACAAGAAGCCTTAAAACGAAAACAGACGAAAACAACAAATTAACGTTAATTTATTTACTCGTGGAAGATGCTAGAATTACTACAATTTAGGATTTCGGTGTGAAGTGAAGCCTTGACATAAAGCGAGGTGGCAGTGGTCGCGAACTTCTGCATATACCTGTTTAAGTAGTTAATCTCATAAAACTATGTAATTATGGCTGTTACGCAACCGTACGCCGCAGACGTCACGCTGACACACGCCGGCCATCTTTATTGGATTACAACTTTCATTGTGTGCGACATCCGCGAGTTATTACGTAAAATATTGCTATTATTTTCCTCTGTAATTATTGGCTTTTGCTGAGATATGATGTACCTACGTTGTTTCTGTATTTGCCTTAAGTTGTTTACCACAATTCTCAGAAATATCAATCAAACTTATCCATATCGACCAAAAAAAATGATGTTTCAATTTGACCGCGTAAAAACGTGTAAGTTAATATTCATTGAAGCTGCTCAATCGTCTTATCTTTTAACATATTCAAATTATTCGTCGGTTGAAAAATATCGCGACGGGTGCGTCATTCGTAAAACTGCATAAGCAATATTCATTGCGATTGAATACATAAAAATTGCAACTCCATTTAATATAGAATCAAGCACAGGTACTTGGTTAACGTCCGACATTGTTAATCTAACCACAAGTTTAATTTAAACAAGTTCTACAGTTTCTTTTATTGGCACGACCGATATGAATTGTTCGGTCTCTGACATTCCATCAAAAGCACTACTTTTTGCCAACTCAGCGTCTTCGCCGGCTTCGAGTCAAAGGACCAACTTTTTTTTGTCAATGTTGTATATTTGAAAGGTGCAAGACCATGTTAGGATGCTGGCGGAGACAACCGCCCTGATCCAACTGATCCCAATTATAAAACGGGCATAATAGCAGAGTCGAGGAAAATATTTTATAGAAGTGAGGTCACGAAGGAAAGCAAGTTCACACGCACGGTTATACAAGACCGACGTACTGATACAACATCACATAGGTACGCTACGATATTAACGGCCTTGTAAAGAAGAACGCCTTGACGGCAACGTGCTGACTTCTAGTACGCACGCAATACTTCGCTGTTTTGGTTCGTGGCTTCTCTTCCTCGTTGGTTATGCTGCCCTAATACAAAACAGTTGGTAATATGTCCTTTATCGTTAATTAGATCCTTTTTTAACAAATTCACGTATGTTAATTTCAAGTTGTTTGTTCACATGGTTTATTTTTATCAATATATGCGTCTTAGTAATAATTTTTGATGAATCTTTCAAGCACCATTGTATTTGAAAGCTAACAACAATCGTAACAATTTGAAAAATCGCGAGTAAGGTCACTCACTTGTGTATTCAAACAAACGCTTATGTACTTGAAGCAAAATTGCAAACACTGAACAAAAAAAAAGAACTAAAGAATAACTTTGCTATGTAACCAACGATTGAATGTAAGCAATCATTGTTTATGGTTTTCCCTTACTACAATCTCAGTTCCTAACAACTTAGTTCCAAACAGTTTAAGTAGTAGTAATAGTTGCTAAGTCGCAACTTACTACGGGCAACATACAAGAGTGACCCCTTTTCAACAATGTTTTCTCTTATGTGCCAAGAGTATCTCGAATCACAAAATAACCTTTAGCAAGCTGTAAAACATACATTGTATTTTTCTCCATATGATAATATAGCCGAGCAAGTACCTTATTCAAATGAAAGGAATATCTAAAGAGATGTAAATTCTGATAATAGTAACAATAGGAAGGCTGCGTAGTGCAGAATGGGATAAAACAACGCCAATTGATAATAGACTTGAAAAGGAAATCGATTTGAAGATACTTTTAGAAAAATCTAAATGACTTTTGAAGAACATTCAAATTTCAAAGGGTGACATGAAATCAATGACAAAATAAGAATATCAAAAATACTTATTTCAATTAAAAAGTTTGAAGGAGCATCTAAAAAAATAATTACTGACGACACTTGTTTAATAAAGTTTCATAAATATGCGTATTAGTCGTGCTGACTCGTGCTCTTGGATTCTGTTGAGCAAAAACAAGACGAGGTTGCACGGCAAGGTCATAATGCTCTCGTGAGGACAATTCGACCTATTGAATCACTTTCAAATATCGCATTACAATTTATTGTTTCGACTCGCCTGAAGAGTTTCAGGGGTAGCATTCAATTATTTGTTACTTTAGGCGGCAACAAAGTGTGTGCTTCTGCACACACTTTGTTGCCGCCAAAGAACTTTTCAATCCCCCTGTCTTCAGCCTCACGTTTATCTTTCGTTTTCGGTCACTCGAGTCATAAATCGAAAAAAGTTCATTCACCTTATCAATATTTTGATTACCTTCCAAATACAGAATTACATATTACAAAAAAAAATTACCAACGATGACGGGCCTCGATAAATTGGAAAAGTTATATCCAATAAAATACTTTTCAAGTTTTGTGCGAAAGTAGGGTCGCTATGTATTGATAACTCACCTAGATACTCTTTAATCCACTTCTTCTTAGGGGGTGGCCGGATTTGAGCGTCTTTGACTTCCTCTTTGATGGGGTTCGGTACCAAGTTCTGGCTCGTGGAGGGCTTTTCAACTTCGGGGACTCGAGAAGCGGCGACCAGCGATGTGATCATTTGTTGCTGCGGAAACCCATAACCGTTGATGGCATGCCCGTGTGCTTGGAGCTGCTTGTATGCTTTGAGCGTGATTGGTATCGGCTCGACGATACTGCCGAATTCTGTCTCCCTGGTCTTGATCGCGATGGTGTGGAGCGTATCGGCGTAGTACTCCCCGGGGGCTCCCATCGCGCCGAACAGTTCTGGCTGCACGCGACGTCTCCGGTAACCGGCAGTGCCCAGTTTCGCTTCGGTGGCTTCCATAAGTATACCCATTCTACAATGGGCCACTACATTAACTAACTTCGACTACTAGTCCTCATTGTCATAGACTCACTTGCGTCCTATTCATTTTTAAGTTCATTAATTGTTCAGTCTCTTGATTACTTATGTTTATAATTTTTCACTTATTCATTACTTAAATTCTGCAGAAGTTTTCTGAAGAAACCAAAGAAAAACTTTTACAATACGGTACGTTGACGAACTTTGAAAGGATTGTATAAGTCAATTGACGTTTAGAGCGTATTGTTATAAGTTTGTGAAACGATTAAGAAATCTGCGGGATTTATACAAAAAGTTAAGTGGCTTGAAACGTGGGGCTTCTTGGAAGAGTTGTAGGGTAAATGTTTGCGCAACGAGTTCATTGAAAAAATTCAGCACAAAACAATAGAAAACTCTCCATTGTGATTCAAAACTTTATCCAAATCTACCTACGATTTTGAAAGAAGTCTTTCGAAACTTTTCCAAGTAGGTGATTTATCGAAAGGTGTTTCCTTCTCTAAGTGCTCGTAAGAGTTCCAGTTTTAATTTAACGACCTAAAAGTTTAAAGATGTTATCTTCAATGGCAAAGAAAAGGCTATAAAAAATTAAAACCTTGCAATTTAGGAAATACCAAGTGAAATCAATAGTTTCAATTTGTACGCGGAATGAAGTTCGCAAGAATGAGATGGCGCATGCATGAGCAAGGCAATGTGCTAGTTAGAATGGGTGTTGTAAGTGCGAGCGACCTAGGTGCTGCCGGGCGGCGGAGCGCGCGCGGCGACGCGGCGCTCAACAAGTGCGGGGAGGGCGTCGAACGCATGGCACGACCCGCCGGCACGTGCACTCGCCGCGCCGCCCCGCACCCCGCGCCTGCCACCACCAGACATTGACAGCTAGTTGTACACTCCTCCCACATCATGCGGCCCTGGTACTGCCGCCGACCGAATTGGCAGACATAGTGGATTTTCCATCGGCAAACAAAAGAACGTGCGGAAATGTGTTTCGCTGCGACGACTATTTAATACAAATAAAAAGTTAGTATTTAAACGGATGTAACAAGTTATATGTATTGTACTTAATGGATGCTTTCAAATTTTGCAGCTGTAGCCTACAGCAAATTTAATGCAGGAGTGTTTTAACGGATTTTCCGCCATTTCTGCAATAAACCCATATCTAATAAGATTAAATCAAAAACATAAGAAATATTGAGTATTTTCATCACTGAAACTTTTAAAAAGCAAATCGAATAGTGTTCTGACTAGATGACGCAGACCAAGATTGAATGGAAGCTTGGAGGCGAATAAACATTATAGCGTGACAAAATGAAGAAACTGAACAGGTGTTGGAATATTCGTAAAATGAAGTGGGAAACGTTATCGGTTTGGTCACAACGATCGGAGTAGGTACAATACACGTGCCTAGAAAGTACACTGTTATCGTGAAAAACCAATAACAAACCAGAGTTTAAATACAACAACAAACGCCGCTTCAGAAAAGTCTAGATCATAAAAGTTGGTGGGGTAGATAATTTCGTGTTTTTAGAACTGTTATCAAAACTGAATGTATTTAAGATAAGAGTGAATGTTCCATTTGGAGTTATTACTGAGCTAGAAGAAGAAAATAATAACAAAATGGAGTTGATGGATCAAGTTATTTCTAAATGACATATAAACGTCAGAAATGAACCAGGATATCATGATCAAGACGTAGGTCATAGTAATTTCCACGACAGTTTGCAGTAAGGGCTCAGTCATAGAGAGGCGAACGTAAGCGCGCGTACACACGCGCTAGTTATATAAGCGGTACAAACGACGACACGTGTCCGTGTTTATATTATGTAACTGCTCTTACCTACCGGTGCAATGCTAGCTATACATGCCTAATCTCCGTGTATTACTATTTCTATTAGCCGTTCTACTGCTATGTGATGATTGGATTGCACATGGATGGTTTTTTTTTCCAAGTCGATCATAAAGCCCTTCATGCTAGCTTTTCTTAGCGTATGTAGCTAAAACTACACTGTTCTAGCAACTTGTACAAATCTAGCGTTGTGTCATTTTATTGACATGTTTAATGGCAATTTGTTTTTCATATTATTTAACATTGTTAACGGCACTATCTAGTTTTTACGGTTTTTATCATCAAGCATATCTTCAAGATAATCCTCGTTTTCATAAAAGTTTATTTTGATATGGAATTCAAATCATCTATTACTGAACACAAGAATACGACTGACCGATTTCTATTAAGGTTTATAGCTATAGTTAATTTTCTATAGATGCTAGGACATAAAGCTTTATGATAGGAGGAAAATTCGTAAATAATCAACGCAACCAATGACGTAACAATCGTCTCGCCGACAAACGGGTTCGAGATAATTGCTCCGCTTTACGAGTAACCAGAGGCTGCATATAATCAAAATAAACTTGATAAATTTACTTTTAAAGTAAATAATGAAGAAGACTAAAATATGGAGATGTCCTACCTCAATTCCATTGATTATAAAGAAACAATTCAAACATCATAAATAAAAAGCATCAGCAAAGATGTACATAGCTACCTGACATGTAGAACAGACGATAGCAAGCTTGCATTTTTCACAAATTGCGCAACTGCTAATAGTCCATAACATAAAACCGTTTAGGACTTGCGCAATATCAATCAAGTGAATATTTTAACTATAGTTAAACACCGTTTCCATCACGTCTTAGCTAAGACGCTTCGCATCAACAGATCGTTTATTAATCTCATCACAAACATGAAAGCCTAGTATTTGTATTAGTGGAATAAACAATGGAAATCTGCTCCTGAAGCTCGTTTGTGTGCTCAGCAAATATATGCCCTTTCATTAACATTATTGGTTCAATACATTTTCTTGTTATCGTGTAATCAGATTGCTACTAAACTTTCTCATTGATTCCATTAACTTGTGATTGTAACGTTATTAGTTCCCGAGTAACGTTCTCGTTATCTACGGTATTGACTGCTTCGTTTTCATTGAATGATGACTCTTTATATTGATCGCTATAAAAACTTATATAACGGTACCTATACCCTATAATAATGTTTTCTGGCCCTGGACAGAGATTTATAATATTTTTGTTTACCAAGACTATGTTATTAGGAACATCTTCAATGTCGTCTTCTTGGCGTTTATAGATCAACTCATTAGCTATCACGGCTATTACTGCTGCTTGTCGTAAATCCGGGAATCTTATCCCATCCGATACAAGAACTTTATTGTTTTTTAACGTGACATTTATTCATGGCAATCAAAACTTTAACAAAGCAGAAATTCTTGTTTCTTAAATAACGTCTCGTAAAGGCGAGCCGACGAAAATATCACCAGCAGTGTCGTAAGAAAACGCCCTTTAAGGGGAAATGTTACTCCAAAGTTTTCGCGAGACGGTTACGATTGTTATAAAATATATTGGCCGTAAGAAACAACAAAAGAAGACCGAAAGGACTCCACTGAATACTCAAAAAACAAAAGTATTGCACGATGACCCAATTTTGAATGAATGACAACTGAAAGACTTTGCAGTCGTTTGGGGTTAACAAGAATAATGATTGGACGATACAATACATTGTTAAATACACTACACCACACCACATCAAGATTTTCACACCAGACGGACAATTCATGAATGTAATTCAATAACATTAGACTTGGACGAAATCTCAATGACATGTTTTTACGAGACAATCACGGAGCATGCCTGCTGATAGTTGCCAAGTATTGACCAAAATGTAAATTGTGAAGTTTTGAAATTATCCGGAAAATCTGTCGAGGTGCTCGATCACACCGACCACGTAGCGATAAAGATACCATTGTAATATCAATATCGGCAATATTGTTACTACGTTACGTAAGGAATTATTACAATAACATTACAGTCAACTATACACATTACTAATCATCGCATCGGTGCGAAGATAGCGCCTGTACGCATTAAGTTTATGTGATAGATTGAATATTTGCCTGAATCTCACTTCTCAGGTAAGCGCCCACGTCTGAAGCCGATTGGAAAATATACAGGAAAGCTGTCCAGTCAGCTGTTGATAGTAAGATCTAGCTTAGCTCCGAACGTCAATTGCCAAAATCCAAGGGAGCGCTCCATGAGCGCCGAGGGCGAGAGGAGACAGCGTTCGGAGGCGCCGGCGCTGGCAGAGCTGCAGGAGTCGCGGGCGCGCTCAGCGCCGGCAGTGGTGCAGTGCCTGCTGGCACGTGGGGCGCGGCGCGGCAGGTGCCGCCGACCTCGCACTATCTCGTCTCGCCGTTCGAGGTCGCGATGATAACGCACGCTATTTTCGACTCGACGTCGTCAGCTCGACGATCGTGTTCGTGACCGTCGCAAACGCAACCGAGAAATCACTAAGGACTCCCGAAACGGAAGCGCGACCGGTGGTAAACTGCAAGCGCGACGTCGCGGGCGGTGCGATTCACTCGAGTCGTGTCAGCGGCATGTCGCGATAGCGGTTCATCAGACTAGAAGCGACAGGCGGGGCGCGGAGCCAACCGCCGCCGACGCAATCCGCTCGACGACTGAGTGGCCGCTGCGGACCGCGGACCGGCTCCGTCTCGAGGAGCGGAGGAGCGGGAGGCGCGACCTCCGAGGCCCCGCGCGCGGCCCGCGAGTGAAACCGACGGCGGACGAAATCGCAAGGGGGAGGGCAGCGCGCGGGGGGCGCGCACGCGGTCGAGCGCAACGCTCAGCGCTGCACCGCTCTCAACTTTACATAACGCTGCATGGCCGGCGCGACGCATTCGCTTGTCGCCCGCGAAAAGAGGTCGCCCCGACGGCCGCGCCGCGGGACACCTACAGAATTTAAACAACTTTGTGGCGATCGGCCGTAGGTGATGAAACAGCGGCGGCATTAGCACGCAGATGACGTGTTCCGAGGAGTTAGTCGGTCGGCGGCGGAGTCACTGAACCTCGTCGCCGACGAATAAGGTGAATGGAACATTGCAACCGAATCGAGCGCCGCAACTGTGCGAACTAACGTAGGAGTCGTCATCGTGTCGCTGTGCCGCGCCGCTCCTTATGCACGAGCCACAATGGCGAATAGCTTTCTAATGATACGTGGCCGGCGCAGCTAGCATTGTCAGACTTCCCCTTTACACACAAACATACTTTAGCAGAAAACTACAACCTTACAAGTTTGACCCAGATGAAGCTAGAATTACTGTAAAGTCAGGACAGTTATGAGCATCCGGCTCGAAGGACCAGTCGCTATATCGGACAATATCTTCGAATGTTTGCGGTTAAATGAACGGAGACTGGAGATCATAGAGTATGATCCTAAAAGCAATATATGATGCGAAGCAGTACTTACGCATTACCATGTATATTAAGCGAAGCTCTTACGTCAGAAATACTAATCTTCATAATAGGATTTCTCCAAGTTTACGACAGAACGTTCAGTATTTGGTGTTACGTCGGCACGGGGCGCGGTGGCACGTGTTATCTCGCCTTCACGTACTCGTACCTATGCTTACGTTTATTTATCTTACATTCGAGATACAGTCTAGCTATCGACGATCACGCCAAGAATAGTCGAATATATAATTATAAGTGTTGCGGAACCCTGAACCCTGATCGGTTTGCGGAAGCGGAAAATACAAGTCAAGCCATTTTACTGCAGACGTGAACTGTTAAATCTCTTGCGGAAATGAATGATGGGTTCAGACAAACAAGTTATTCGATTGCATTAGAATTGGATCCAAAATAAAAACTGAGTAAAGGCTGTTCAAGTGAGACGAGTCGAATAAACTTGCGGGGATAATGACACCCTGAACGAACAAAGGCTCGTAATAAATAGAAAATATTGTGAAAACTGGTTACAAAACAATTCCAAATAGAATCAGACTTGCGAATCTAAACTGAAGGTAGCCCTAACGTATCTCCCTGGGTAATGGGTATCCATAAAAGATTCCACAAGTTGAAGCGCTCCTCGCTGCTCGCAGCGCCCTCGGCGCGAACATTATTTGGAGTGCAGCTCACAGGAACGCATAAGTGGCACGGGTGCAGGTTCCGAGTTCCGATAAGGTGGCAGGTAGGGGGAGGGGCGCGCATGCGTGCGGCGGCTGACCTTGGTGCGGTGCAGCGTGCAGCCCGGCCGACATCCCCCCCCCCCGCACCCCGCGCGCCGCGCCTGGGGAACACCACGCCGCACAAATACCTCCCTCGCTCTTCTTATGCCTTGTGCAACCACACCTGCCGGTTTAGCAGGTTGTTGCGATGCGACCTAGCACCGTACCTAGATTCTATTTCGGGAAGCTAGAGTCCCTATTAAATCAAGAGCTCCAAGTATCAAGCCACCAATGAATTCAGTAATGAAAAAGATAACAATGGTATTCTCTCACGCGTTAGTCGACAAGCTACAAAAACTGACCTAATGTATGCTGATGTCAATTCACAGGCTGTCTTCAAAATTAAACACGACCCATCTGTGTTAGTTGGCAACATGCAATTAGCACCAGAGCACATTCTTGTGGCTGCACACAAAAAAAAAGAAAGAACTCGTATTTGAACAATCGATAACAACATTAATGACACTAACGACATGTGAGTCGAAGTGGAAACGTTGGGAAAGGGGGGATCCTCCACCGGATGTTGAGATATGAGCCGTCTGCGTCGTGCGAAAGCTCCCTGATTTATGCAATTGATTTTGCCGATAAGCAGAGCATACAATATCAATTTTCAAAGGCCCAAAACGTATAAATAGAGAAGATAAATACTATACCAAATGAACGGGGACAAGACACGAATTGATTTATGATTCGTATGAATCAAGTGGCAGATTAGTTTTTGCGCGATGCTGTCAAAGTCAAGAGGACAGGAAAAATATGGTTTATAACGTTGGTTGGACGTCTCGTGTATCGTCTCTAACATATTATTAAATCACGACTCTTAAATGCCACGAGCGAGAATGTTGTTACATTTCTAATGATATCACTCTATATGTATTCAAAATCATTGGAAATTTTAAAAACTAACGGTACATGGCTGAAGTTACCGTTGTCGAATTCTTATACATAAGCAATATTTTGATAATGTTATACACTCTCTCTATTCAGTTTCCTGGCTAAATATTAACAAGTCTAATGGACATTTAGCAGAGAACATCGAGGAAAGCGGGCATTGAATCTGTGAAAGATTGTATTCAATTGGTTTTGTCCAAGTGTTTCATTTATTTGAGCGAATAATGCGATACGTACTTATGTATTCAACGTGAAGACATTGCCACGAGTACAGGCACTCAGATTATCTTATCAGCTTTCTGCAAGTAGAAACACAGGCAGTTGTTTATGTGACTAATGTGCGGCTGGGCAGGCTGGCGGCGTGCGTCGCATCGCCGCTGCGGCAGCGCGACGTCTCCTCCGAAGTTCAATATACTACGCGCGCTCGTACGCGTCCTCACAGACCAGTCGCAGATGGCGAGGTCACGCGATCCCTTTCACCATTCTGCTCGCCCGGTACCGTCGCGGCGTCGACCTTACACGAGCCTTGATGATACGATTGTTTGGCGCGCCTACTTAACTGCCAGTGCCGAGGGGCCCACTAATTACAAGCGGCGTAAAAGTATTATTATGAACAGTAGAATATCGTCGACCAACCGTGACTTCATTGCAGACACGCTAGATTTGGCTACAGCGCTTTGCATTCGATATACATGCAGCTTCTGCAGTACTGCAAGATATTAACGAAGTTACTGGCGTAAGAAATCTCAGATTGGTGGATTGAAAAGCGTTTAGAACGTTGCTCGTTATGCTACGCTTGTTTATAGGTGTGCAACACTTCAGTTTTCTGCATCCCGCTCATGAATACATTTCAGGCCGATTGTTTACTCTCTCTTCCATTGAATGCAGGCAACTGCACAACCAAGGGACCTTTCTTTTAGAGACTTTATTGTAACGGAATGTTACATAACACGAAGGTAAACGATAAGTGTCCATTACATGACGGAATAGATTACAAATGTTAGTAGTGGCAGTTCGAAACCTTATGATGCAATGATCGGCCATAGCAATCGCTGGAGCCTATAGGAGCGTGCTCGCTCATAAACGTTAAGTCGCAATAAACAGTACTGATATAAAACCATACATATTAATAGCATGAAAGATAATGTAAATGCGTGTTGAAATTAAAACGAAAGGGTCGATTTGTGTGAAAGGAAAGTCAAAATCGAATCGAGCGTCACGGTGGCGTCATTAGAATAATGTTGGAGTGTGAAGCTTAGATTTTAGATAGGGTATCGTGATTCGCTTCCAGTCACGTCGGGTGAACGGTACTAAAGCCAGTCGCCTATACATAGGTATTGGCTAGCCGCGTCCACTGATAAGTGTCGGGCAAACATGATAACGAGGTTTGCAGACCAACGTCTTACCGGCCTCGTGTTACAAGCTACAACTCAACTTCTTCTCTGAGTCCCTGGTTAATACTTATTACTTTCTGAATAGCTTTGTTGCTTTATTAGCATTTGTTAATTGATTTTTATGGGGAGACAAAGGAGACACTGACTGGAGGCTTCATGTCACTTCAACCGAGACAACTGCCAAGAAAATATTTTGACGAAAGTTTTGAATATCATTGGAGATGACTAGGAGAGTATGAAGATCATAGATAAGATGGAGAAAGACTCTGTAAAAGATAATGTGGCTACTGGGAAGGCGAATAAAGATAATGTGGCTACTGGGAAGGCGAATAAAAGGGAAGTAAAGAAGAAGAAATGTTGCGCTGACCATTAAGGAGAAGGGCAAGAGAATGACGATTCAGTACAATGTGTTTCCAAAGTAAAAATCAGTCCTAGATTTAAATGTGTAGCTGTCCTATTCGTTAAGAGATGGAACTGTACAGAAAGTACTAGAAACTTTTCTCTACTTTCATTAAATGACGACAATTCTTATTCAGTTCAGATAGTTCTCAGTAATTTCTAGGTAAAAGTATAAACATTTTTTGGATGGCAATTCCTTAATATTACACGTATTGTTTGAATGATGTTTAATTGTCATTTTAATAGTGATGATATTTAAAGATCTTGCCATAAACACTAGTCTACTTACACGGAATTAAGTTTTATTTAAATATCTAGACAGTATTTCAAACTTTTCAGCGTCTCCTACAATATCTTCAACAACTTTTGTTATAGAAAATGTAAATTATATTCGCAAAATCCCTACTATGTGACGAAAATTGTAACCTCTATTTTCAGTATTATAGATACTTTTTATGATCAAATAGGATTTGTGACCCTATTTTCTACCGACGTCGTTGTGTATTCAAGAGTTTTTGCTTTGCATTACAAAGAAAAGTATCGCGGAAGCCCCTCCAATGTAACACGTTGCGGACCGAGCTTACAAAAGATTATTCTTGCATACAACACACTAGTGTTTTGGTGTTTTTTTTTAATCATGTTTCGCAACGCGCTAATTAACTGATAAGATAATTGTTTGTTTACAAAATGGTATTAATTTAGTACAAGTTTTATGTTGTTCTTTAAGTTAATGAAGGTGTTTTTCCAATGTCCAAATGGACTTTGAAAGCAATGTTGTTTTGCAGTAAAGATTGACGTAGGATAATTTCGAGTAGAACGTGGCAATAGTTGGAGCTCACTTAGCAGGGAGGCGTTTACCGCCAGATTCGATAGGTACTGCACAATAAGACAATGCGTTCATCGAGTACCAAGAACAATAGGTGTCTATGAAGTAGATACTAACGCACGCACCGTTACGCAATCGTGCCTTGTGCTAGTTTTTCTTGAGGTAAACATTCGAAAACCTATGTGTCTACACTTTGAGAGGATGTTGAGTTAAAATTGCTTTAAAATGCATATAGTGAAGCGCATTGCCGTGGCTTGCGATGCGTGTGCACACGTCGCCGCCCCCCCCCCCCCCAGCCCCGCGGCGTGCAGCTCGCTCGCCCCCCCCCGCACTCGCCCGGCACACGCGTCGATCAGCTGACCGCACTCTCGAGCGCCCCCTGCCTGCCTCGTCCGAAGCAATGCGTCATGCGTTATGTTGACTAACTCGCTCCACGTATACACCGCACAGACCGCTCTTACCTACCACCCACTCCCACTAGGAAAATACGTTGCGACTGATTGTTTTGTACGTGTGGCTTTTTCTGACTTGTTTTTGTATGCGCGAATAATAACATTTGGGAGCGATTGCACTGGTAGTATATAACGAACATGACAGATAACGGCAGCGCCGGATAGTAATCGAGACGGCGCTGATCGTAGGCGGAGGTGGACGTGATGTGCGTGGCCGGTGGCGTGCGGCGAGTAAATTTCAGGCTTCCTTTGTTTACGTGGGGCGAGGCCGCGGGAGCGCGTGGAGCCGGCGGGGGGCGGGGCGCGGCGGGGCGGGGGAGAGGGGGCTGCGTGCTGCTCAAGGTCAAGAGCGCCGGGCGGCGGCGGCTGCACGGCGCGCCGCCGGCCCGCGCGGGCTGGCGCACAGCACACTGCTACTCACCGGCCTGGAGGCGCCGCTCCTGCAGCTCGATGAAACGCGCCGCCTCGAGCAGCGTGTCGAGCAGGCTCATGGTCTCGCGGCCGGCGGCGCGCGGTGGTGGCGCGGCCGCTGTCACGCCGCGACTGGCCACGCGCGCCGCGGCTCACGTGGCCGGCGCGCCGCCCGCCAATGGCTGCGCAGCCCGCGCGTCACATGACCGCCGCGCGCAGCCAATGGGTGCGCGAGCCGGCGCAACTTCGCGCGGGGCGGCGCGATCGATGCCATTGCAGCGATCGAAAGCGAGCCCCCGCCCGCAGCCGGTGACGCGGCAGACTCTATCTTTGTTTATCTAATACTTTTCCTGTGTATTCGACGCTGGTTCCTGATAAAAATTGATCTGAACGTTATTTCTTATAAGTAAACCAGTGGTTTCATTTAATGCGTCGCCTACTGAGAGCTCCCGCGAGTGGCGCACGTGCGTCTCCGCCTCTCCGGCCGACTTTCACTTCCTCAGTTACCGCGGACTTAACAAGTTGTTAGGTTCATTGAATTTTTATGAACAATCTTCTGACGTTAAGATTCTCTCAGACTTCCAAGAAGAACGTAGTAATAGTAAGTTTGTAAAGGTTTTTTCTTTGTAAACTTTGCAAAAGTTGTACAATGTGCAATCATTGAGTGTGGTCGCAAGGGACGGAGCTTACGGAGCCCATTCATTCGCTATTTTGTCTAACAAAGGATTTTTTTGTAGAAAGGTGAAAAAAGCTCTGTACGGTTAGCTAGACTCCAAAACGGTCTCCATAAAAGTGAGTGAGTTGTAAACAAGCGCACATTACGTGGCTCGCGCGAGTACTTACGTGCGTCGAGAGGAAACGGAGAAAATGATTGCAGCGCGCTCAACGAAAATGTTCGTCATTTTTTGGAACTAATCCAGGAAAGTTGCTGTATTTTTATAACACGCATTATATCAATTATGTGGTGTGTTATGCAGTACGTTTATCTTGTTTTAAAGTAGCTATATATTTAACTGCGATTTTTTATGCGAACATCCCGTTATTCCCGTTCCAGTTAGAATTTCGGGAAATCCGCTCTTAGTGCTCCTCCCCAACAGTCCCCAAGGAACCTACCTGACAATTTTCAGCTTTCCACGACCAGTAATTTAGGATGTGCGTTGTCTGTCAGTCATTCAGTCACTCAATCAATCAGTCAGCCACTAAGTAACGGATTTTTATATGTACATGTATTGATTTTAATAAAGTTACTATTTTCACCGTTGTATAAAAATATTCCCATTGAGGAAGTCAGGCATTTGAACAAAGCAGGATAGTAGAGGGGAAGTACAAACTTCATGACACATAGTTTTAAATAAATTTATTCTTCTTTAGGGGATAATAACATGTATTGTGATAACAAATTGAGAAGCTGTCTTTAAATTGGAACATTTACTCATCACAGAACATTCATATTCCACGTCGGATGTGTACAAAAACCTATACTTAATAATAAATAGTTGTTCGGAACTAGAACTACGTTCTTGTCAGTGAAAAAATATAAAAAGTTTAAAATAAATATTAGCTAGACAAGCCTGCTTCTATATTTCGGAAATTCTAGTCGTTAATTAGATACTTTTTCTAAGAGAAGATATTTTTTCAGTACAAAAAATATATATTTAATTTCTAATAACTAGAAGTTATTTTGAATACATTAGATCAAAACTATATTTGGTAGTTATATCGGATCTTATAATATAAATAAATAAGATGATGATGACTAAAAGCGATACATATACAGTAATATAAAACTTACTTACTTAACATACATATAAACAGAGTATATAGGTTTAATAATTTAAATATAACATTCCAGTTAAGAAGATAATAGCTTGTATCCTGTTTGGACCGAGACAGAAAAAGTTCGGTAGATTACAAAAAAAAAACAAGTTTGTCTTTGTTTTCTAGCTTTTTATATACAAACGAGTCTGAATGTAAAGTAAATTATATAACTTCGATTAAAATATGTAACTTTATTTTCAAATGTATCCTGGCTTATAAATGAGTGGCTTTTTCCCGTTGATACGTTCCTGCCATGTAGTCTATCCCACCAGGGGCGGATCCAGGACTGTCGTTTGGGAGAGGCTTGACTCCGCATGAGGTGGATTTTAGCAAAGTAAATGATAGGATTTAGTAAGAATCAATCCACACGAAAATAAGAAGAATAAGTAAAGACTAAAAACGCACATAACATTTGATTACTTTTCGTAAATTCCTCAATGAAGTTGTAGACTACCAAAGAAATCTGCGGCTTGAGCTCCTTAGACCCCCCCCCCCCTCCTTTTGGATCCGGCACTATATCCGCGTATATTCCTCGGGTTAATAACTAGTCTATGGCACACAGCGATAATTTTTATAGTATCATTGAAACATCAAAAGATTACCTCCTACAAATAAACAGTTCTAACTCAGTAGGTATACATATTTTTCCAAACTTGTTAGGCCCGGACTCTACCTGAGCGAAGACGTGCGGAGATGACCGAAGCGGACACGAGGTGTCTTCACCGAAACTGTGCGGAGATGCGTACTGTCTAGACTGCTAAGGGGTACTGCCTCGTGGACCTGCGGACGGCGAGCATTGGGGGCTCGCCATCCGATCAGAACCAGGCCCGAGTCGACGGCGTGCTAGGGTCAGTGCCTGCCAGGGTTGCGGAATTTTTTCGAAAGAGTCACCGCGGGCCTGGAACGCAAAGGGCAGCAGGAACACGGATGGGTTTTAGTCAGTAAGAGTCTGACACTCCCTTCTGCTCTGCCCAGAGCGGGAGGAGTCATTTGATGATTTCCCATCCTTAAAAAAAGAAAGGGGTAAAGCCTAGGGTGGAGATGTGACTACACTGCATGTCGCACACATCTCCGCTTCCATCGCGCCATACAAATATGATACATCTCCGCTGTTGTATTCTCTAAAGCTGAGTGGAGACGAGATGTATGTATAACGAAAATCTATTGGTTCTTTAAAACATTTCCCCGCTCAGCTCGTCTCGTCTCCGCTTTGGTGAGGCCCAGGCTTTATACAAAAGTGAGCATTGTGGTCACCAAGTCGAAATATCACGATAATATTATAAAGGCAAACGGCAAGAAAGGTCATCATTTATGTCATGTGACTAATCAATACATAGCCATTGAAACAGACAGTAGATTTTTTCGAGTATTATAGTGTAAAGTTCGTTGGTATTTACTGTGAAAACTTTGCATCATAAATATGTAAAATACCAGTTGTAAATAAATAATTCCTTTATTAAAAAATATCTCCTTGTTTTTGGTCAAATATATATTTAAATCACACATTTTTTCAGTATTCATTATCCTTATGTATCTATCGTCAAATTCCGATTCGAAACTAAATGTTATGCAAAAACGGAACATCCGCACTAATTTTGCACTATTTCTTACTAACACACCAAACATTTTCAAACTATATTAAAACGATATAAATTCTCGCACCAAGAACTCAGAAGGCACCTTATTGCGATATTAATAGATTACACGTCTGTGTGGCTACAGCATATGACACAATATTGCTATGTTTTTCACAATAAAATAACCTGTAAACTAATTTGATCAATACAATATTTATACAGGACTTCAATAATACTAAATTATTTCTAATGTGGACCTTAAAATAGTGAGAAAATAATTAACGATTAACACAAGAAATAACATCATGATAATTCGTCATCACAGCAAAGATTATTGCTATACCTTTCATTCTTGTACTATGCTTAATTACGAAATGTAATTTACACTATTTTGTTGACTACGGCGTATAGTCAACTGCAGCCATTCAATGTAGACATTTGAACTAGTTTACCGCTATAGTACGTGTATAATACTATTCACTGAACTACGACTAACCTAAATCACTCGTTGAAACGTGGCTTGGGGCGGGTTGAGTGGACCGAAGATCACGTCTTCGATTATTCTGCTACCCTGGTACGTGAAGAGCTCCTGAAGAAAGCGACACATATTATAGAATTAGAAAAAAACTGTAGCCGTCTTTTTCTGCAATAATACTTTTAATACACTGACTTATAGAAAACTTGATAAGATTTGTTGAAACTATGGACAGAAAACAGCAATATGGCCGGATCTCTAAAACTTTAACCAGCTCTAGTTATCTGTGTCAAGATCAAGGGACATTTTTCGAAAGTTGGTTGCACTTAAGCAATAGAAAATAGGGCGTGGGTGGAAGCTGTTATACCATTACAATTTAATGAAACAACCCAATTTCTTGATTTGACGATAGTTAGCACCATTTTTAACGTTTACGCGTGCGTTACGTGTAGTTGAAACAACCCGCCCTTAGCCCAATCAATATCTTCAACCAAGGTAAAATGTAGGAAAAGAAGTGGCTCTTGAGCCCGAAAAAATCTAGCAGGATAACAGGTACGCAGAACCAGAAAGAATATTACTTCTTAGTTTCGGTGCGAAAAAGGGATAGTGTTATTTGTCTTATTAGCTCCATCTCTCTTCAACTTTGAATCAATAGGCTAGATTCCATCATCCACAAATTGCAAAACTATTTAGTCCGTCAGAGTATTGAAAAATAATGGACACGTATTTTTTGTTTTTGTAAATCAATGAATATTGACAAAGATTAAACGCATCAAAACACGGGAGTGGGGGCTCGTGACGTCACGACTCAGTAAAAATTATGCGAAGGTGTGACGTACTGAGAATTTCAAAAGCGTCAACTTCGTCAATTTTGGTTCCCGTAACAAAAGAAAAAACACGGGTCAAAATTTTTTTGATAATCTAACTGACGGACTAATTAGATTTTTTCAGGACACAAGCCTATTAACCTTGGCCTCAGTGGCCGTTTTAGTAACAAGGAAACTCACCAAAGTACTAGGATCGCAGCAACGGCAAGGATGTCTCCCGACATAGCGGTCAGGGCGGCTATCGGCTGAGGTTGCTGACGTACAGGCTCTTCAGCTCGGTCTTGGGCGTGTTCTCGAATAGAGCGGCACGGTTCTGCCCCTCTCCCTTCTTCACCCAATGCCCGTAGACGCGGAAAGCACAGCCGTCTATTACCTAGAATTATTTACATCATGGAATATTTAAGAGAGAACAAGAGCTCATTCGGCGAAGTTATAACATCATACCAACTATTTTTGCTGTCAAGCAGTTTAGTGAGTTCTTGTCCAAAGGATACAGGCACAATTTTAGTGGAAAGTTGTTCACTGCTGGACACAGGCTTCTTAACCACAATTACGCCTAATGGAAAGCGATGGTCTATGATGGAACAAGCGTGCCCAGAAGATACCTGTTCACTCTTGCTTTGAAGTCAGACGGGTTATATGTGGACGGGAACACAGACGTTGGCAGAGAGTTGCACACTTTAGCAGTGCGAATAATAAATGTGGAAGAGAAGCGCTGGGTACGGCTAGTCGGGATATCGACCAATACGAACGGTACCCTGCAGTTAGATTGGTATTCCGGTAGTAAAAGGGCGATGGTGGGATCAGGTCGTCCCTCTCCCAATCGACGCAACATAGGCAATGTAGGAACTATGTCTAAGTGGCAGTACAGAAATGTCATTTTCTAGTATATTTTAATTTATATGCTTCGGAATTGCAACGCTAGATGGCGCAATCTACTAAGTGCAAGTTCCCCTAAACGGAGCGTGCAGAAACTATAGGTGACAACACAGAAGCTTCAATTTTAAATATAGTTAAAGTTTCGAATGTGCAACACTAATTATAGCATAGTCAACGCCGTGCACGTTCCCTATAGACCTGTTCTACTTCGCAACCAGCGGAATCCTCAGGGATTATTACATTTCAATTCTGTTTGCGGGACAGGTTGTTTTGTTTCGAACGCCAAACAGAGGTCCATCAGTGGTACTCTGGTAAAGTCTGGTATTACCAAACGACGAATATCGTATTTCAAAACTGCAGTGATCGCTTACCATCAGTGCAGCTGCATTGTTGTCGCATTGTATTAAAGGGTTTTAACCTCTGGCGAAAGCACCGTTACGCTATACCAACGCCAAATGCGAAAGCACCTGGAGTATCTAAGCTTTTCCTGTGTTAAAATGCAAATGAAAGAACACTTGTGAACTCTCTGGGTAAACTCGTTCCATCGTCGACTTTGTCTCTGTCATCTCTGGCCTAGCCTAGAGTCAAGAGCAAGAGCATATAGAATTTAAAAAATACTTTACTAGAATAAATAGGCTTCAGTCGTACCTTTCTTAGCACGCGCATGGTGTAGGGGTCCCGCAGCGCGTCGCTGAGCGGCAGCGCGCGCGTGGCGGTGTGCGGCAGGCGGCGCAGGCGCACGGCCGCGCGCACCGCCACCAGCCCCATGCGCAGCTTGGCGCGGGCGTTGAACCCGCCGCTCTTTATAGCCTGCAGTACAAGTGCTCTTACTAGGCGCACAGAGGTTCATAGGAGCAATGGTTGTGGAAAGCAAGGCTGGACGCGTCCATTAGTTTTATGGTGAAAGCTCGGTACTAACAACGCACAAGGCTTTAGAGACTTTCAAGATGCTTTACCTGATTTTGAAATAGTAGGAACTATGGTTGGCACTAGATAAATTTACAATAAAGGACACTGACCTTTTCATAGGTATTTTCCTTTTCACAGGTACCCGAAAAATAAATTATTAAGTTAGTTCATTGCTAGAAAATATTAACGACCTCGATAGATTACATTCAAGATAGGTTCATATCTTTTTTACGATTTTGGAATTAAGAATGTCAATAAATGTAGGTGGGCCGCTATTGCCAGTTTATTTGCATTCAATTTTTTATGTTAAATCATTATGTTTCTTTGCTACCTTATTGCATTCCTGTGGACCAGCTCCATTCTACCTAAGCTCATAGAACCATGACATTAGAACAGCCTCTGAATACGTTTTCCACAACCAATGTTTGAGTCTATTATAACTGACGGATGTTACAAGATATTCAAAACTGAAAAAACTAACAACCGGTAGTGTTTGAAATAAAGGAAATTTTAAAGTTAACGGTCTTAAACTTCAGTTTGAGGTAACATGCTAGATACAGAGACAACACAGGATAAGTCATGCAAACATGCTAAAGAAAGTAACGCCAAATAAGCATTAATTTTAGTATGTTCGTGTGTGAATGTATGTCAAAGTGTGTAAGTTTTGTGAGTGAGTATAGGTACCCCCAAGCTTGAAGAATGGTTCACAAACAAATTTCTTTGGACAAATACACAGAACGTTTTCTCGACAAGGATATAGGATATTCCCAGGTTAATGCAAACTTTTATGAACTGGAAACTAAATATCTAAGGGACTAGTTTTAGTAATAAATTTAAGAACATTATTATAGTTCACACAAAATGTTGCAACTATAACTAATAGATATGACGTGAGTGGCAAATTATGCTACTTTGTAGAATATCACATTTGGACTACATTAGTATTCTCTGAACTGATAAGTTAAACGTGCAAGCTGTTTGCAAGTTATATCTGTTTTCGAAATAATATCATATTTCAAGGGAAATGAGATAATTTACGAGGAATATTTACACCACAATGTACAAAATCTTATGTAAATACCATGTTATGTATGCTATTTTCCCCAAAATGAGTTAACCATTTGGACATCTCGTCATAGCTATTATATACCCAAATTATATAAATTAGTCACAATGACATTACCATCGTCAACTGGTCGATCCTAGACATCCGTCGGCTGCTGCTGGACAAGGATTTCTTGAGCGGCATCATGTCTTGATCCCATAACTACCAGGGACGCAGAAATATGTACCACTTGTATTGTGTTTCAACATAATCGCTTTGGGTTATGTGCTCCTAGTTACAAAGCTCAAAAAATTGGAAAAAAAAAACAAAGATTTTTGGCGATATTTTGCTTGATTATTACATAATCGTTTCTATATTTTGAATAACTTAACTAGGAACACATAAAAGAAGCAAAATAAAAGAATAAGCTCTTCAGTGCGTCATGCACTGTTCTTGCATTAGTGTACATAGAAGTCAATGTATACAAACGAAAATTATTAACATCTGCTGTAGTTTCGGTGTTCAATTAGTCAAATAAGCTTTTTTAAATAAAAATAGCAGTAAAGCAAAAGAAATCAGAAGCGAAATAGTCGATTTAACGTACTGGCAAAATCGACTAAAATAAAAATGTTTTAAATAAATATTTAGCGCGAAACATATTATGAGCGTTTACTCCTCATTCATACCATGAAAAACAAACTTACAAGACTTGCATAATTTGCGTTGGCGTACCAAGTTTCATTTATGTCAGTTACAATATTTGTTTGGAAATATTGATTGGAAAGTGGATAAAACCTTCGTGGCATAGCCTCAGTCGCCATTTTGTTTTTTTTTTTTTTTTTCAATGTTACGGCATGTGTTAAACTAGGTATATGACACTTAAACAAAGAAAAATTGGGCATTGGCGACTTTACCACCAAATATCTCGGCAACGTGACACTTTACCATTTTTCTAAAAAAAAATGTTTAGGTGTTATCTACTTTAAGAGTGTGTATTCCGTCCACTAGCGCCGTCAATCGTTTTTTATTAATTGTGGTAAATTTAAGACACGTAGATAAAAAACCGCTCTGTAGTGCACTAAAGAAATGTATCTATTATTTTTTGACAGCTATTTTTAATACATAACTCATGGCTAAATAGCCAAAATGGCAATTATTGCTAAAAGTGGCCACTTTTAGCAAAAATATCGACTTTGGCAACTATTTATGTTCTAAAGTACAAAACATAACTCTCAAAACATAATAAATACATTTCTTCAGTGCACTACAGAGCGGTTTTTTATCTACGTGTCTTAAATTTACCACAAATAATAAAAAACGATTGGCGGCGCTAGTTGACGAAATACACGCTCTTAACATAATTATGCTTCATCGAAACCCACGATTTAAAAACAAAAAGTGTTCGAACCCTTTTGTATGAAACATGAGTAGTAAATGCCCTTAATGGATTTGTGGTACATATGGGCCTATAAACCATTTTGTAACTCGCGTAGCTTTTAATTAAAAATCAGTACACCGAATAGCTAACTACCAGGAACACATAGATCGCAACAGCACTCACCACGGTGTTGAAGAAGGGATGGTTGAGCGCCTGGATGATGTCCAGCCTTTCGCTCGGCTCCACCACTAGGAGCCGCCTTATTAGATCTTTTGGGTCGTCTGTAATCATTGCGCGGTTGACTTACTAATTGTTATTTGAAAATATTGGCAGGAAGGTCGATATTTGTATGTCAGCACGGCAGTGGCGTAGCTAAGCCCAGTATCAAAAAATTTTGGGGGCCCCGTTTTTAGGGTATTGTTTTTTTTAAACAAAATAGCTCAGAACTGTCTCGGCAGGCCACGAAGGAGATGGTGGGACTAAATGTATAGCTTTGCACACTTGGTGGCCCCTGCAGTCTGGGGGCCCCGTATCTTTGACACGGCTGATACGACGGTAGCTAAGCCCCTGCAGCACGGTAAGGACAACACACACTGACATACACTGATTGAAAAGTTTTAAATTACAAAATAGGTTTCAATTAAACAGTTTTGTATACTTTTTGGACTTAGAATTTCACAAGAACATAATTATTTTAGAAATTCTCACTGTTTATTTAGTGCAAACTTTTAAGAACTTTTGTTTTCTACAGCAACGTCTTTTTGCTGTAGAAAATAAATATTATAAAGACGATATCTTGTGCACTAGGTAAGTACAGTACAACTATTTTCTTAATATCCCTCGGCAATCGTCGCATTTCCGAAAACAAACGAATGCTAATTTCCATATCCAAAAACTATTAGATTTAGAACGAAGTACTTTATTGTTGGTTGCAATCAAAACAAAACAAATAATTGATGGACACGGAAATTAGCTTTCGTTGAAAGTGGTTGTACTGTATAGTAGCCGGAAAGAGTCGTGAGCAAAGATCAATGCAGCGGGGTGATCTCGCCAATGTACGGTGGGCGAACGAAACTTGCAAGTCCTATAGTCGATGAGCATTGAGTGACGCACCAAAAACGTGATGCGTCAGAGCCGTCATAGTCAAACCGGCCTCGGTTCAGCGGCGTCATTTGGGTGGGGGCAGTGACGCGGGCTGAATCGTTTAGCCAAAGACGGGGCGGGAGGTTTTTTTATTATTTTTTTTGGTCGATGGCCTTTCGCAGCTACGAACTCTAGAAAGTTGTAGCTACTTAACTGGACTTGCCTGTGTGGGCCTAGGTGAATTTCGGCCCCCAGCCGAGGCTATTTAGTAATATACTAAAACTCCACTCACTGAGGGCACCCCCTGTGGGGTACGGACCTCGGCTCAGCGGCGTCGTTTAGGGGGGGGGGGGGGCAGCAAGGGACTGGCTGGGTCATGTACCCATTATTTGGGGAGTTTAAGGGCGGGTTGTTTCAACTACACTTAACGCACGCGTAAACGTTAAAAATGGTGCTAACTATCGTCAAATCAAAAAATTGGGTTGTTTCACAAAATGTCAGCGTTAACGCACGTAAAATATAACGTTTACGTTAACAGATGGTCTGAGCACTGATTAACGTAACTTTAGTTGCGTCAAATAGAACAATATTGTGAAATTTCTTTTGAATTCCTCAATACCAGTTCTTCTGATGACACAAATTAGTGGTGGAATGCAAAAAAAGCTATTTAGGTAGGACCCGTGTCAATAACTTAGCTATTGGGATGAGCAGGAATTTATACCAAAATGTTTTGAAACAACGCTTCTAATTTAACGAACGTCAAACATGGTCCGTAATCGTAACTTTTTGACGTACGTATGTTACGTTAACCAACTGTTTGATACAACCCGCCCTTAATCTTACGGCTCAGCTTCGCGGGCTGGCTCATTAGGTAAAAGACGGGGGGTGGGGGGGAGAATTACAGGGGCGTCGCGATGGACCTCGGCGGCGAGGTCGGAAAACGGAACGCGGTCTGTTCTTGTGTTTTCTAAGTGTGCTGGTTTCCCTACAGCTTTCCTGGAGGAGGGTAATAGGATCGTCGGGCTCGAAGAGGGTGTGCCGTGGTCGGCGAATCCTACTTATCTATGGGGGACGGGGCGGGAGGGACTCGTGGTGGTATTTATACGGAACTCTTCGTCAATATTGGTAATTGAATTGACTTGTTTTATTTGTCGAACTGTTCATTTTGGGCAACGTAAAATAAATTTTATAACAAGATGAATAGGGTTAACATTAGGTAATCAACAAATGGACTCACCTGAGATATCCACCCACTCCGGACTAGTGAAGGAGTATTTCCCCTCCATGATATTCCGCAGCATCACCATCTGTTTGCGATGCCAGAACGGAGGACATCCGACCAGTCTGTAAACATAGAAGGGTGATTTAAATATAAGTCAGAAGTTTACTTGAAAACAACATACATTGTGTAGAAACTGTTTTACAACAAAATATAACCGACTTCCAAACAAAACACTATAAAGTATAAAATAACCGACTTCCGAAATTAACGTTACTTTATACTTTATAATATTATATTATATATTATTATTATACTTTATAGTGTTTTGTTTGGAAGTCGATTATATATTATTTTTGTAAGTTTTATATTTTTCACTTTTAAGTAATAATATCCTAATATAATATAATATACTTGGACGAAGGCTTTCGTCTAACGTAAAAATTGAAATAAGCAAACATGCTCATAAAATAAAACGCCCAACTGAATAAAATTTTTATGGAACCAAATACCTAGCAAGTATGCCGCATCGAACTAAAATAATCACACAAATCGGATCAGAAACTTAAAGAGTAATCGGTGTACATACATAAAGGAAAAAAAATACCCGCTGAATTGAGAACCTCCTCCTTTTTTGAAAGTCGGTTAAATGTGAAAACTCAAGCATTTTTTTCAATTAAACCATTTACAGGCACTTTTGAATTGTAAAGGTACGGTCCAAAAAGATGAAGCTATTTGCACATTCCAAAGCGTAGATCAGAAAACATCGCCAGCAAAAGAAATTAAAACACAAGAAAAACATTTAGATTAGCCTGGTTATTTACTGATGCACGGTTTCTGCGGCATTTTATCGGTAGTATATCTGTGCCCAATGGTGCTGTAACCAATGGTGTTATGGCGAATAGCGTTAACGGACAGAAAACGACCGAAAACCCTCAAAAACCGGGTAATAATAAGTAAAAAATAAAATATCTAAATCGTTTTCCTTAAATAGTTTCCAACATTTGCATGTCACTGGAAAGTGGCACACGCCGAAGATTGTAAAACATTGAGTGAAATTTTAAACTTTTTATTCTAAATAATTTATTTATTTGTTTGGATGAGATTAATAAACAAAATGGAGTTATTAACTATTCTAATGTTAGTGACCATGAAAGTTTAAAACAATGTATTAATAAAGAAAATGGTTTTTTCCTAATGTATCGAGAAATAGTTTTTTTTTTTTTATCTTTATTTTAAGGGACTTTTGAACTCAGTTCATGTCAGCCCCATCATAAACTTATCTTGAATTACAAACAAAAAGCAATAAAACTAAGCTAAACAAAAATCTTAAAATCTAATCAAAATAGAATTTATAATCTAATCAAGATTTAACATAATCTTACGGAGTCTGCCCGGTGACACATACACCATAAATACTTACATATTTTAAATATTGTTTTAATATAAAAGTTACCGTAAATATGAACTCAAAAACACAGTAGTTATATGTCTAACCGAATGTAGTTGAATGTAAACGTGTTAATAACATACTACTACTACTATTTATTTTTCACTAGGCAACTACAGCAATTTTAGCACTAACATTCTAATCCAATTTTAGGAACATAACCTTAGTATCAAAGCCATTTAGACGTTTCACACATACTTATATATCTTCACTAATTGAAAAAACAACCTGCTGGTGGGTATATACCAAACTCAATAGGCCTTTTAACACGCATTATTCCAAATAATAGACAAAACATGACAACTGTTTAAGCAAATAAATAATATTACAAAGATCTGTTTGTATTTCAGTATTGTAAAAATTGGCCAAGTGCGAGTCGGACTCTCACACCTCTCTTCCGTACACAAAACCGGAAAAAAACACGTTTCTAGTAGTATGAGTGGTATAATATACTACAACAGCACTATATCATTTAAGCTGGATTTTACCAACGCCAGATACCGTTATCGGAGGAATAATTTTGATTTTTTGACAGTTCTTCCATACAAAAACTGTCAAACGTTAAATTTATTCCACGAATAAGAGTTATTTGGCGTTAGACAAATCAGCCCTTACTATGATAACTACATCAACAAAGCTAAAACGTAAGTTCTTCGTCATAGAAGCGTTTTCCTACCGACATACCCATGCATCACCGCAGCTATCTGAGTAACATATTCCTAGATAATGACTGTGATGAGCCCCTTACATCTATCAAACTGTGTCAATTTCTGACTAATCAGACGTAATAGTAATCAAACAAGTAAACTTACAATGTAAACATGATGACTCCACACGCCCATCTGGAAAGATAAAAGAGTTCCTTTTATCAATTACATTAATTAAATACACAAAGAATCTATATGGTCGCAGCAGGGTACGGCACATCAAGCTACTACAACAGTCTACCAAATTTGTTTAATAGATTAGCAGCTTTATTGCTAATTGAGTTCAAAGAGCAATGCCCACTTCCCATAAATTGAAATATCTGACAGTGAAAGTTTATGTAAAGGTATATACCGCGTGTATCTGACATCGACGCACAAACGATTTCCATGGGTCCAGGGCATGATTCTGGACACCCTAGAGCTAGAATTTTTCGTCGTCTTTTTTCTAATTTTTTCATTTTTTTCAAGGGTTTTTTTTACTGTAGACTGCTCATAATCGACCTGACCCGATGAGATTTTTAATAAAAAAATAATTAATTAACTACTTTCACTAAAAAGAGCAATCTGAATAAAACCACAAATAGATATCAGCTCAGCTGAGCTGATACCTATTTGTGGTAATCTTGAAAAAAAAATGAAAAAATGAGAAAAGAACCGACGAAAAATTCCAACTTTAGATGGTTCAACGCAATAGATGGTTGACCAATTTCTAAGAATTAAAATGAATCGTACAAATATTTGTGAGTAAGTAGTAAGAATTAAGTATGAATTAAGTAAGAATTAAAATGAATCGTACAAATATTTGTGAGTTCTTGTTTAATAATACGGACATAAACACTTTTACAATAAATTGTGAACTTTAATAACATAGATAACGATCAATATAATTCGTTACACGCGTCATTGAAGATACGAATAAAATTGACTCTTTATCTATTATGATAACTGGACAGTATTACATAAGGAGGTCAAATGCTACATCTTCAAAGATTCTTTAGACCAAGCTGTAATTAAATAATATACCGATTATTTAGCACGCATGCAAAGTTTAATTATGTTATGTCTGATGAAAGTACTTTGCGTGTGATTTTGCCTAAAAATCATCGACAAACTAAGTTAATTCACATTTATAAATTTAATTCGAGATATTTTCAGTCCATGACCATAAGCTCAACTATCGACTTTATCACTGTTTGTGTTAAGTTGATTATTGAGGGACTATTTTTATGAAGAAAAACTCTTAAAAGGTTGCAATGGAATTTGAATTTTATCGTTTTTGACAAAGAGTTGGTTGTTCCAAAATTTGACAATAATTTCGAATACTAAATTTAAATGAAAACTACTTGTAATTTCAACTTTAGTTTACCTTTTGTAACCTCATTGGGTTGCGAATTAAAATGATTGAATCCTAGATTTACTTCTGGGAATAATTCATCGAAATCTATTTAGGCTGGATTTGACCAACGCCAGATAGCTTTATCGGAGGAATAATTTTGAATTTTTGACAGTTCTTCTATACAAAAACTGTCAAACGTTAAATTTATTCCACGAATAAGAGTTATCTGGCGTTGGTCAAATCCAGCCTTAGTAATTTAGACACACGAACACTGGCTCTCGAGTTTTAGTTAATAGATTGAATGTAATTCAATATGCGTGCACATAAATTGGACCGGAACGTCTAGGTCAGATTGCCAAACTTAGAAATCTGTTGCGTTTTTCATAAAACATTAATTACACTAACAAATTGGATATGACGTGATACAAGCATGAAACAAAGATTTTCGATCAAAAAGTAAAACAAGTTTGCTTCTACATACTCATCGGAAAAAATAATTCCCAAACCACTTTTTAGATAGGCAAGGTATGGAGTATTGTTTTGTCCAAAGCTACATACCAAATCTTCAGCCTTCAATTAAATATTCGCGCAAAAAGTACTACATCTACATCGAATAATGGTAATTTAATTTATTCTACTTATTGCCAATTTCGTGAGAATCTATCGAGGGCGGACCACCTAGGATATAATATTGTACCGCTGCTTTTGTCTAGCATTGGAACTATTTCTGCTGCTATCACGAAAATTGCAAATATTATCATCATTATTGACGACACGGTTGGCGCAGTGGTTGAGCGATCGACTGCTGCGCCGCGTGTCGTGGGTTCGATTCCCGCACGGAACAAATATTTGTATGGCCTACAGATAGTTGTTCTGGGTATGGCTATTTGTGTATGTGACTTTGTATGTTTGTAACCGCACCCACGATACATGAGAAATTCATAGTGTGGGGCAGTTTTTATTAAAAAAAAAATCGTCACTTCAGCCGAAAGACGTCCACTTCAGGACATCGGCCTCGCTCAAGTGTCTCACACCGACCCATGCTGTGCGTCTCGCAGTTTTATAGTACTTTACACATTGTTCACTTACATGTCAACTTCCCTGCCGTAGCCAGGTGCGTCGTCAAACATATTGGCTTTGAGCGTCTCGGGAGCCAAGTAGCCGGGAGTACCACACAGCTCTGGAACATAAGCAAGCTTTTCAATGAATCAAAAGAAGCTAGTCTTAGCGTGATGATATAGCCTTATAACCTTCCTCAATAAATGGGCTTTCTAATACTGAAATATTTTTTCAAATCGGACCAGTAGTTCCTGAGATTAGCGCGTTCAACCAAACAAACAAACAAACTCTTCTGCTTTATAACATTACTATAGATTCTACTGGAAGGTTAATTGTTGATTTTGGTCGAGTCGAGTTGCAGTGGTCAAGAACATGTGGTGGGATTATCGCAAAAGAAAATCAGCTTTCAATAGGGATGCGGCTACCAGACCTTCTTATTATTGTTCAGTTCGTTTCATCTGTTTTTGGTGCGACCGGAAGACACAGCGTTGGAAGACCGCCGCAAGGTGAACTGACCTTGTGAGGGCTACTGGAGTCTACTTGAATCAAGAAGTCAAGGAGCGTTGGCTGAGGCAGCTCTAGAGAAGCTCTTTCTCCAGTAGTGGACGTCTTTCGGCTGAGACGAGGTGTGGTGTGCTGTACTATACTAATAGGAAAAGACGGGCAGTTCATCGATGAAGGAGGGCGCTACCGGTAATTGGTAGACATCCCACCCTTACGGACTACAGGTCTTGGGAATACCTTCATTGTACGAAAAGGTAAGGAGTGGAATTCCCTGCCGAAGTCTGTATTTCCTGATAGCTACAACTGGGGGGTTTCGAAGTCAAGATTGAACATGAACAGGTTATTTCTAGGTAAGTGTACTCCACCGTCGATTACTTCATGTCTTTCAATGAGGATAAGATCTTGATCACAACTCTATCAATAATAAAATAATGTACTCTAAAATGGTTTTGGTAATCATTTTAACTGAAAAACATGACAAACTTAAACCTGTATTTGACTTTTAGAGTCTACAGAAGTATTGTGTTAATAAAAAGGTGTTACTTGGGTTCTAATTTGCTTTATAAGGCGTTAACCAACGCTTCAAAGCATTTCATATGAGCAACAAACAACTCAAGAAAACGAATAAATGAGAACATGTTTAAATATCAAACAAGAGTACCAAATACTTATTTATCAGCAGCAAATAGCCAAGCAAAAACCGATGGTTAAATGACCCCGGCAAATAGAGATAGAATATATCGAAAGATATGCGAAGAGTACTGTCCGTCCATGAGAGTACCAGGATAGCATAAACACAAACAATAGCTTTTGTTCCCCAGGTGAAACCATCGGGTATTGTCTTAGAACCAGATGTAAGACTAGATGCGTCGGTCGTAGAGCGTGACCTATAAGTAGCACCGACGCTGTATGTATGCACTTATATATTATTGCAACTGTATGCAGTTCTATTATTCTAGCTGACCCGCGCAACTTCGTCTGCGTCACATTTTCCTTTAATGCTCCGCTCCTAATTGTGTGATAAGACATCATAGCCTTCCTCGATAAATGGGCTATCTAACACTGAAATAATTTTTCAAATCGGATCAGTAGTTCCTGAGATTAGCGCGTTCAACCAAACAAACAAACTCTTCTGCTTTATAATATTAATATAGATTAAGTATATCGACAGCTGGGTATAATGAATAACAATAAGACATCAGGAAGACTAATTATATAAACCCAAAATTCCTAAATGATATAATAACATTATTTTAATGGCTCGAACATGGTATGTTATAATGCCTCGACCTGTGAGCTCATCCCACAGGTCGAGGTTGTTTAGTTCTTAAACCTGATAAGTCTGCTATCAGTAAATCCTTATTTTATGGGTGATCAAGATAATAACTAAAAGTAGGTAGACATGGGATTTAAAACAGATTGACAGAAAAAGGCCGAAAGATTTTGCGGTTTATGTGTCATGAGCATACATATTATATTTTCGGCCCGGCTGCTCTCCAGGAAGTAGGTATACACACTTCAACTTCTCCAAAACAGTAGGTTTCTTTTTAATTTCGATTTTTTGTGGTACCCCTCGCCTAAAATCACCACTGGAAAGTTGCAGGAAAGCAGAATACGCAATTTCGTAACCGATTAAGATATTTTTTTTATGGATCCAATCGAGAAGAATCCTTTCAGATAAAACGAAGAATGTTTTCAAATCGGTTCATAAATGACGGAGTTATGAGGTAACAGCATAAAAAAATAAAACCGAATTGAGAACCTCCTCCTTTTTTTGAAGTCTCAAGTGTTCTCAAGTGAGATTAGAAGGTGCGGAAGGGGGTCGAGCTAAATCACACGACATCTCACCAAAGGCAGGGGGAAAAGGATCGAAAGATCGACTCGATCTCCTCATGTAAATAATGGACGCCCTCTTCCTGAAAAGCAGGATTGAAAAAGAAAAAGGAAGGCCTTTGCCCGGCAGTGGAACAAAACAGGTAGGAAAAGATAGTAAATAAATAAGCATTTCACTAACCAAACAGTTTCTCTCCATCTTTGAGCACCTTAGCGAAGCCGAAGTCGGTGATCTTGACGTTGAGCTGGTCATCCAGCAGGATGTTCTCCGGCTTCAGATCTCGGTGTACGATGCACTTGCTGTGCACGTGTCGTACGCCTTCCAGGACTTGTCTGTAAGAAGACAACAAGAACGTGTTTAGACTTAATGCTTTCCTGGTAGCCTGATAAGTGTTATGAAAAGGAAATTAGTGCCGCCTGTTAATATATAAGGGAATTAATTTTAAAAGTAAAAAAATAAAATAAAAAATAACATACTATGAGTGGTAGGTATTTACAAAATTCACAAAAATTGTTTACTATTTATCCAATGTTTCGCGATAAGAATAACACAGAAAAAAACGTAAACCAGTTGAACATACAATACTCATATTTATATCACAGGAAATATGTCAAAGCGGGAAAATAAAACAAATATCACCAAAGGAATTCATGTATCCAAATAACACAACGATAATTTGGAAATAATAAACGATTACTTTACCTCAAATATTTACTAAACAAAACTTCTAAAACTACATTGTAATAATTAACAAGAAACTCAACACACGCGATAGATTCCTGCTGTTTCACGAATTTCCCATCAAACTCAAACTTGTAGATCACACATAGAGCCATTTTAGAAAAAAATAACTTTTTTTAAATGTGTCTATAAAAAATAATATTTCACTACGGTGAGGTACCAGGAGACTATTACAGCGCAGAAGTTAAGTCAACACTGGGTTATCCGTACAACGTACATATAATTTGCGCGAATCCCAGTATTTATCTGTGCACACGACTCACACACCGATGAAACAATTAGAATGACGTTGTATGTGCGTGTTATCTACAAGAAGCATCTATAGTTAATACTCGGCCGGACTTATTAGAGGGACAATGTATTATGCTAGATATCAATTTAGTCTTGCTTTACCTACGATTTTGGTCCCTAGAAAGAACAAAGGAGGTGTGGCAAATGCGTTTGCAACTAGTCGCGCCCTCCTTCGGGCAGTGAAAGAAAACAAAAAAAATGTATTAGAAATTGATAACAATTGTTACTTCACGAGTTCAATCTTCTCATTCGGGTTATAAATAACTGTTTCAGATGATAAATATTTTACTAGCACTGAACCGCCGACCTGTCTTTTATTTTTTAAATGATAGCAGTCGTTGAGGGGCTCGTTGCGCAAATATTACTACATTTAACAGATATTTCCACACGGCCAGATTTAGGTAGATGACCCGTTTAGAATTTTTGACATGAGCATTACAATAATAATGTTCACCAGCTGCTTAGACTTGGCCTAACCAAACTTGGTAAAATGCCAGAGTGATGACAACATCAATGTGTTCCTAACAAAACAAATCCATGCCAATATGAAATGCTTTCACCTCACTGTACTAGGTTGACAGAGACTAAAAGAACATAGTAAAAAAATAAAAGAAAGGAAGTATAGGTAATTGAAGAGCTGTTGAGTAAAGTAGGTCACGATGCTCATTACCATCACACCCGCATACCAGCCACAAACAACGATCGCTATAATTATCCGCTTCCCGTGTGTGTGACGATTATAAAGCCGGTAACAAATCGATGCAGAAAACCGTGACAAAATCGCTGAGACGACATTAATAGATTCGCAAATTATTTGGACATCCCAAGTGGCACTTCAAAATAATGAGTTAGAAACGATAATGAAAAGATTTTCATAAAAAAATACACAGAGAAGAGCAGAAAAGCTATAGGGAAAACAGTTTGTTCCGCTGTGGGACTAGCGTTGCCAGGCATCTGGATAAAGCTGGACACAGTCAGGCTTTTTGGTACACAACCAAAAAGCCTGACTGTGTCCGGCTTACACTAAAAGTTAAGTGTAGTAGTAATTAAATTAAGGGTGACCGGCCTTTTTACTCAAATGTCCGACTAAACTTGCTGGTCTGTACGGCTTTTCGGATTGAAAGGTTGCCTGGTCAGGCAACCTTATGTGGGACGATGATTAAAAATTGCATTTCAGAACAGTTTTACTTTCTCCATTTTCACTCTTATTTGTCCTTAGCCTAACATCACACTGATAAAGCGCTAAAATTCACGTAAGCGTCTCGTCTCAATGGCCTCTTAAAACGTTATTAAATGTGGAATAACGATAGATGTGTTGTTATAAAATGCTGTCATTGGGTAACCTCCTTTTTGTGAGTACTAGTTTTAAAAATGTTTTTTTAAGAGAAAGCAGAATTGGACAATCGAACTTGTTGAAACTATAATTAAAGATAGTAGTCTGTCTTTTTACAGAGGCTAAGATTTGTCGTTGATAATGATAATTAAAAAAAAAACTAATGTTTCCATTGAGAAAGATGCACGGATTGGTACCTACAAGAAGTTACTGGGAACCAGTTCCCAGTACTTTTTGCATGTATTACAACCAAAAAGTGGCTTTAAATATTAACAGCCTTATCCGATTCCACTCGTAAATTAATTTAATTAGGTACGGATACGGATTCAAACTGCCGAGATTAAGTACGAGAAAAAACTGGAACCAATTAGGTCAATAGCGTTAAGATTAGACGGACAGAACTTTCAAGTTAAGTTTTTAATATAAATATGGTCTAATATTAAACAATATTATGTTCTTGTTAAGCTATTTTTGTATTTTCACCTTAACATACATAGGTCATAGGTCGAAGTCATCCGTAAAGGGCCCTTCCATGCCCTTTACTTATTTGTAACGATTATTTTTAGAGAGACCTTTTCTCTTAGACAGACTTGGGCTTAGCTTGACTCCTGGGGCCCGAGTCTGCTATTACAATAGTGTCAGAATGGTCGATCACTGATTTCAAAATGGTTGATTTTGACAATTTTGGTAATCTACTAACATAATGGCATCATAATGGCGTCATTATGACATTCCAATGATCAACCACTGACACGCCATTGAAAGAAAGCCATATGAATGGTAATCTCGTACATAATGACAGATTTAGTACCTATTTACGAACTTCTCACTACTTCTCACTGCTTATAACACTAATAAATAATATGTAAAACTAAATATAAATAAAATCTGGCATGAATAAATGCTCAAAATTAGCTCGGTTTTATAATAATGGCAATACGGCATTTCTACCGCAATTCTATTACGAGACTATTGACGTGCCAGTGACCGGCCACTGACGTGCCAGTGACCGTGCGATTATGAATTTAGCAGATTACGAACTTTTATCAAAATGACAATGGCATGACAATGGGATCGTGTCGGAATGACAAATTTATAAAAATAGCAGACTCGAGCCCCTGGGCCTTTCTTATCCGGTAGGCTACAATTTATATAGTGTAAAGTTTGGTTTTTGGGCCTAGGTATAACAGCTATATTCAATCTAAATTCGGAACTTATGGTAAATCTATACTAATAATGTATTATAAAGCTGAAGAGTTGTTTGTTTGCTTGAACGCGCTAATCTCAGGAAGTACTGGCCCGATGAAATTCTTTCAGTGTTAGATAGCCCATTTATCTAGGAAGGCTATAGGCTAGTATATCATCACGCCAAGACAAATAGGAGCGGAGCATTAATGGAAAATGTAACGCAGACGAAGTTGCACGGGTCAGCTAGTGCTTATATCGTTTCGAGCTGTCTAGCTTCTTAGTGTACCTACGAAAAGAACGAACGAATTCGAACTATGAATTTTAAGAACTTGTTATGGATCCGAACATCCGTAAGAAACGGATCCCGTATAGAATAACTCGGGTTACATAAATAACGGGGTTCGAACTTTTTTCTATGGGAGCTGGCTCAGCTGACATAGCAGCTATTTTTTTTTTCAAAGTTTTGGCACACGATCTAACATGCATATATCTATGGGTAGAGAACACTTAAACAAAACATTGGTATCATCATGGTGCCCTAAAGGCTCACGTTGGCGAGAAATTTGACTGAAGTTAAAGTCACCATGTGAGAACATTGAAAATCATTGAAACTTTTTATGGCAATGCCACAATGGTTCTATGCCCTTTGAGGACGAGGGTCATTTTTAGGAGACAACCTAAAAATTAAAAAAAAAAAAGTTTTTATATTTACCGTGTGAGATATCATATAAAAGGGCTTAGATACTGTGAAGGTTTCAACTGTATTTTTTTTTTCATGATAAAAAAAATAGTTTTGATGTCATTCAAGAAATTAGATGAAAAATTACCATTCCCAAAATTTATAAAAAGCAGATATAGGTCTTTACATTACAGAATAATCTACGAGTATAAGAAGTATAAAGTGAATATGAAATTCGTTCGGAACCTTTTGCACGGGAGTCCAACTCGCACTTAGCCTGTTTTTTAATGGTTAAATTGCTGTAGACCGTGTTTTTGATCCAAAATAAATCAATAATAAGAATTACAATCGAGAAAACATTTAAGTTTTCTCAAGTAAATTAGACGACGACGTCTTATGAGTGTGTATTCCGTCCACTAGCGCCGCCAATCGTTTTTTATTAATTGTGGTAAATTTAAGACACGTAGATAAAAAACCGCTCTGTAGTGCACTGAAGAAATGTATCTATTATTTTTTCACAGCTATTTTTAATACATAACTCATGGCTAAATAGCCAAAACGGCAATTATTGCTAAAAGTGGCCACTTTTAGCAAAAATATCGACTTTGGCCACTATTTATGTTCTAAAGTACAAAACATAACTCTCAAAACATAATAAATACATTTCTTCAGTGCACTACAGAGCGGTTTTTTATCTACGTGTCTTAAATTTACCACAAATAATAAAAAACGATTGGTGGCGCTAGTGGACGGAATACACGCTCTTAAGTAACGATCTAATTTAAAACGTTTTAACCCCGGAAATCTCGACATAATATGAAATAATCGTAACCTTAGACATTTAGAGATAAGTGAAGCTCATGCCCGATGACCCGTACCTAGCCATAACGTACAATAGATTACCCTTGAAATAAATCAGTCAAGCGGGTCGCGCAAATATCACGTGCTATTTTAGAACAAAATATTGTAATAAACGGCCTCCTTTAATTTATCTATAGCCCACATTGTACAACAACAATGAGCGTATTATGCAGATTGGCTTCACGTCACAAGGGAGCAAAGGATGCACGAGAATGTCGGCGAAAGGCCAGTTAGGGCACGTACACACAAGCGCAACGCGTTATTTTTTTATATCAATTTTAGGCCGAATAGTGAAATCCTACTGGCCTTTGTTCAGCACTGGGATCCCTTAATAACTCTAAATAATATCTTTAGAAAGACTAAATCTTATTATAAAAGTGAAAAATCGTAAAAAGACAACATTCCAGTCATCTGATGTCTTAATACATTTGCTTGATAAGGATAGTAAAAAAGCGTGAGACTTTTCCATATTGCCACTAATCTATATATTTATTATATACCTAAAAATTAATCCCTATTTCCCTTGGTCATCGCATCACGTGTGAACGGCTGGGACGATTTCGTAAATTATTTTTTTAGAAAAGACCACTCCGGAAACCTCTCCGTGCATGCCAGCGCCTGTTAGGGCAGGCATCCCTCTTATTTTTTGGATGGGTAATCATCAAATGAGTCATTTAGAAGTTTCAGACTCTATGACCTTTGCGTTAGGGCCGCGGTGACTCTTTCGAACAAAATCCGCAACCCTGACAAAGGGCACATTCGTGGGGATACTGTAAGTCTCCCCTGAGCCATATTAGACATACATTTTCAAAGAATACAACTTGTGTCGTTGCGACTGAAGAAGAAACCGCGAGGCGCTCCAGTGTGGGCAAGCTTTTATAGACACAGCTGCAGCAAATTAGTTTAGATAATTCACAAGTGCATGCTGCGAACACTCTCCGATATACCGGCATCATACGCAGTCTGATAACAAATAGATCTAAGTTGCGTAGACAATGGGCTCATAAATGTTCGTATTTACATGTTAAAACCTTCCTATATTGCTCTATTGTGATTTACACGTGAGTGTTAGATCACATTGTTTTATTTGAACTTCTATTAAACTTATAAAGAACTTCTAGTTAAATCTATACTATCTATACTAATATTATAAATCTGAAGAGTTGAACTACTGGTCGGATTTGAAAAATTGTTTCAGTTTTAGATAGCCCATTTATCGAGGAAAGCTATAGGCTATATATCATCACGCTAAGACAAATAGGAGCGGAGCATTCATGGAAAATGTGACGCAGATAAAGTTGCGCAGATCAGCTAGTTTTATAAAATATCAGTTGATATTATCAAACTGAATGAGAGAAAATTGAAAGCATGCATAAAACGCACACTATGTAGTAAAGCATTTTATAAACTGGAAGATTTATCCTTGATAAAAATGCTTGGCTAAATTCCACAGCCGCTAGGGTCCACTAGTTAGGTTTTCATGTATGGAAGAGATGCTCACCATCTTATTTTGTTTTTTGCTTTTGTACTCTCATACTACAATAATTTATTTATTCTTTCTCTACAATAATGTCTGTCTTGTAGTAAGAACTAAATCGTTTTTTATTTAGCTTTCATTAATTGGTTTTGACTACCATAGTTTTGTGTAATGTAGAAGCATATTTTTCAAATTTTGTTATTGTGAGTCCCATGGAGCCATTAACATATTATGTGATTAGTTATAGTTTTACTTGTTTGACATGAACAAGCATGGTGGTTGAGAGCATGCTAACTTAAATTTTCGCTGATGGCGGCGCGTGTGTTGGATTATTCGGTTTCCTTCAAAATGGTTGAGCTGAATGATGCCAATACATGCGTCGGGTTCGTGAACGGGCGCCGTCAGTTGATAGTCATCTCTTAACTAGCACTGGCTTATTTAGATCTTTATATTTTAAGTTCTTGTAATAAGTTTTTTTTTTCCTTTTTATTTTGCATTGTCCTCACATGCAGATGAAAAAAGTATGGTTTTTGACTGACCAACCTGGACATTTCAAAAGTGCCTGTGAATAGTTTATTTGAAATAAATGCTTTTAATCTTTGCAAATTAAAATCTAATGTTGGGAAATTTATGCCTTGGAAATGTTATAAAGATTAGTGTTTTAGGGGTCAGTAATGCATGATTTACGCTCTGCAACACCCTATCACCCCATTTTTATATGAATTTTCTACCGCAGAGCGACTCACAGTGTTCCAAGCCACCACTGGGTTTGATTCTCCCTATTCAAGGCCAAAATTTCAAACAATGGTACTAATGTTTACGCATTTTACTAATCACTCACAAGCCACACTTCAGTTAAAACTTTTTTAAGATTCAGGTAAATCATTTATCATCAAAAAAATACAATACATTACTCACATTTTCCTTCCTTTTAACTAAATACACACACAAAAATAAAGGTGTAATAAAATAGTGATCATACCTCATAATATACCTAGTTTTCTTCTCGGACAGCGTGACCACAGATGTGAGATAGTCAAAGAGCTCTCCATTCTTGCACAGCTCAAAAACTAAGAATATGAATGTCTCTGACTCAAACACGTCCTGTAGTTCAACTGTAACAAATTATATTACTTCAGGTGATTTGTTCTAGTTACTCATTAAAATCTGAACTTCTGTTTGTTTACGGGTTTGCCTGACATATTTTGCGATTAGTAAAAGTTATAATTACAGGTGATTTAGACTCTTTTCTTTTTTTTTTGTTGATGGTAGATTTACATAAAGAGCATCACTTTTTACTGACCGTATTTGTGTAAGCAGCTATACAATCATTTTAAGCAGGAAAGGTAGTGTGTTACACACTGAAGAGCCTCAAGTGCCCATGAATCCACAGTTTACCAGGACCTCATGACTGACATGAAAGTAGCCACTTAACAGGTCCAATTTATCAACACTCAACATTTCTCAACTTGATACAGTTTTAACATGAACCAGACTTAATGGTCATCATTGGTGGTAAACAATGAACCATTTGTGCAATATAGAGCCAGCAACTCACTCACTAATATAAGGGTGTCCTGCAACCATCCGCAGAATGTGTATCTCCTGGCGCGTGGCATCTCGCATGGTGTGCGTGTCCACCCCATCTTGGGACTCCTGACTGAGATCTATGATCTTGGCTGCATATTCCCTTCCCGTTTCTTTTTCTATACATCTTCGCACTGTTGAACTTATACCTCTGTGTAAGGAAAGGTATAAGAGGTAAAATATTATCTGTATTTTGGATTTATTTTTGGTAAACTTTGTATTTGATCTTATTCATTCAAAGAATAAAAATTCTGGAAGTCAAATTTTAGGAATCCGATTTCTTTAATTCACTGCACTAGAATTGATTCATCAATGGAAGTTAACAATTATCAAGGTCACTCAGAAGACTTATGAGTAACAACACTTGTAATGATGCCCACACGCTTTAAATAATTCCCTAGTTCCTTAAAAATTGGCACCAACGCAACCTATCAAAAATCGCGACACACTTGTGACCATCACAATTATTTTCTCACCTTCCTATTATTTCTTTCGGCTCATATCTTGCATAGAATTCTTTCGCCGCATCTTTATCAGGCAAGTTGTCGTCGTCTTCCTCCTTTGCCATCGCGTCCACTGTCGCTGTTATTTTATTTTCGTGTACTAATTATACGTAATTAGCCTATCCACAATGACGAAAGGTTATTGTTGTGAAGTGAACTGACAGACCACCTCTTCAGCTTCCACTTGATACGAACTTAATTGAGTTAACACTGAATTAATAACTATACATAAAAATATGTACTATAACCTGTTTGTAGGTTTGGATTGATGCCAATATAATTAGAAAAATTATCAATAAGCATAAAATCACATAATCCGAAAATTGTGAACGGCTCTAGCTGTCACAAGTGACAAATAATGACAATGACAGCCCAGGCCCAGACCCGCTCGCTAGTGCCCACTGACGTATAATTTTAAATACGTCAGTGCTAGTCATGAAGGTATAGATAAATATGGAGTCCAGACTTGGAACAACTGCTTGAGTCAAATACCTACGCAATTCTATCTCACTCTATGGTGGCCGACTTCTCTTTCTTGTGTGGACTTAGTGTGGAAATCTCTTTTATGAAATCTCCTTCTAACTTCTTAAAAAGACTCACCAAACTAACAGAATCTGAATTAAAACACTTTTAGATAATGTGTCTACAAATAAATAGTTGAACTACGATTACTTATATAAAAAATCCTTAAATTGTAGATCACGGATGCTTTTCGTGATTGGCATATAATGTGAATTTTAATCCTATTTCCTTGGGATTTGGTAGTGTGGCAACATTGACCGCCATATTTCAAGTTGTCAGTAAAAATGTTCCAACATGGCGCTTGTTTACATTACGGTTCACAGCTTCGTTTGAAATATTTGTCTGTAATTGAAGGTATAATCAAAGAAATGGTGCACAGTTGTGAAGAGCATGGTTGCGGTAATACGTGGTGTCCAGGAGGTGATATACAATTTCACGTGAAAGTGTTTAAATCGTGATTTCTGACATTGAGTCATTTTAAATATATTTCTTTGTTTTTTCTATGAATTACTTCACATAACGCTTAACCAATGTGTTAAACGTACTAATAAATGAGTATACTGATAACTATGTCAATATCAAATAGGTTTTCATCGATTTTCATTGACTTAGTGCAATTTTATCTTTTTGTTTACATCGGAAGTAATTTTGAAGTAGTGTGACCATATTGAGAATATACCTGGGACTTTCTCCGGGATCTTTATTATTAAATGTGAACATGTTTCTTAGTCATTAAATCATACACATACTCATACGGGGAACGAATGTCTGTTATTAGATATTTTGTAATTAATTATTTAGAGCATAAAATAATATAACAACAATGTTTTTTCTTTATTTCTTAAAAATAGTACTCAGAGGAAACTGTAGTCATCCATTGCATCATTGAAAATGAAATTTTATGAAAGAGCATTTTCAACAACCTAATGGGAACCTCCACACACAGTATTATGTTTCTAGCAATATAGTAGTTGACATATTATGGCAAAAAGTAATGTTCTTGATATAATTTTCAGATATCAAGTGACACGTGAAGAGTCTATAGTGAAAATAGCTGATCTGGCTACACCAAGTGCTCATTTTGGCAGTTAGAGTAAATGACATCGAAAATAAATAAATATTGTATCATTTATATCACAACATTTTACTCCTCTGTTACAAGAAATTAACCATCCGATCATGAACTCAATTTATTGCAATGAAATGCATGAAACCATACTGCTTAAAAAATAGCAAATACTATTTTTAACAAGCATATTATACGTGCTTACTTATGAGTCATACAGAAAATATACTCAGTGATTAACGTGGGTGGAGACAGAAACTACACAGAGCAATGATCGTTAGTCATGTATAAAAGAATAGTTACTAAATGATTTTAATTTGGAAAGTGTTTTTATATAATTACTAGCAGTTCGCCCGCGACTTCATTGGAGCGGGTTAACTAAGTACTCCATGAACTTCATCTCCTATATATCCGTGTTAATAATAAAATAACCATTCAAACTTTTATACTGTAACAAACGGCTTGTTTTATGCGTAATTTGTACGCATAGGTACATATTGTCCACTCAACGGAAAGCAACTACCTACCTAACAAGTGCTGTCCTGAGAAAAAAGAATAACGGTCACCCTACTTAGAAAGAGAGGGTTAGACCACATTGAGCGAGATAGCGATACTTCATTTCTGCTTCAAGTAGGTATTCGAAGTGTGGACTCCATATTTATCTATACCTTCATGGTGCTAGTGCCCGCTAGGCACAGAGTACTTTATCTATATGGGCATCTGTGGTCCAGACTTTTGCTCAATGCTTCTGTCTGTGCTAGTCTAGTGTGCTCCTCAGACATGAAGGTATAGATAAAATAATACCTTCATGTCCTCAGGCAAGCTATCGTAGACAGAGAATGCTACTATAGTATAGATCACTGACGTATAAATTTTATACGTCAGTGGTATAGATAGACTGTATAGAACTTGTCTTTGGCCAAAAAACCAAAGAGACCAAAAATACATGAAACTGGAAACAGCGCCATCTAAGATTTGTACTATAGACTCCTCAAAAAAACACGCACTGAGCTTAGCGAAAAGAAAAAACGAAAAAAGAAAGCGGAAACTTGTAACACTTTGTTTAATATCTATTTAAAAAAGTACTCTGTGTTTATTATCTTCCTAATGCGCCAAACTGCCGAAGTTTTATAATTTAAGAGGGCGTATTCCGTCCACTAGCGCCGCCAATCGTTTTTTATTATTTGTGGTAAATTTATGACACGTAGAAAAAAAACCGCTCTGTAGTGTTCTGAAGAAATGTACCTACTTATTTATTATTTTTTGAGAGTTATGTTTTGAACATAAATAGTTGCCAAAGTCGATATTTTTGCTAAAAGTGGCCACTTTTAGCAATAATTGCCGTTTTGGCTATTTAGCCATGAGTTATGTATTAAAAATAGCTCTCAAAAAATAATAGATACATTTCTTTAGAACACTACAGAGCGGTTTTTTATCTACATGTCTTAAATTTACCACAATTCATAAAAAACGATTGTCGGCGCTAGTGGACGGAATACACACCCATAATTGGACGTAGTTCCTGAAAAACGTTCCAATCCACACACTTAACATTTTGAGATAATTGCGATTAAAGTTCAATCTCGTATTACTTTACGAAATATTTTTTTTTAACGGCCGTTACTTTTGTATGCTACAGATGTTATGATCAAGTTTTAATTTGACCCTATTTTAGACTTCCAATGTTAATACTTTTTTGAATATTCATAAAAATATAGCTGTGGAACGTTTTTGGTTTATTGCAATATTCATGTTACTTTTAAAATTTTTATTTATACAAAACGTTCCATACAACATGTATGACAAAGAAAATAAGAATAAAACAAGATTAAATAACAAAAAGAGTATTTTGTGGTGAAAAATATCAACGATATATACATTCTTCTTCATCATATTCAAAATCAAAGTCACCACTTTCGATTTGTTATATTTTTACACGACTGCCTAATTACACGACTGTCTAAAAAAGGAGTGTTATGTTTTCAGGGTTCATGTATGTATATATGTTTGTGAGTTTCTTTATTCCACCATAACTTCTAAACGGCATAACCGTTTTCAATGTTTGTGATATCGTTAGAAAAAAGCGTTGCTTTATCCCGAGTAACATAGGCTAGTGAAAATAATAAAATATATAATGTGGTAGCCATTGATCATGAAAAAAACGGAAATATTATTTTATTTTCCTGAAAATTTGCCTGCATTTGCTATCATCGTCTAGAGCTTGCTTAGTACATAACAAAAATATATAACAGTAGGATTCAATATGCATTCATTTGCTAATTAATAACAAACGAAATTAAATAAATTCAGGACTATTAAATAATCCGTAGCAAAATACAATGAATGAATCAATAACTAATTAACTACGTATACTATCATCATCTAGATGCTTGGTAGATTACAAAAATATGTAATAGTATAAGATTCATTCATTTGTAAATAATTCAGTAGTTTTCGTTTCTAAACTCGCCTCCTTTCTCGAAACAAATAACAATATTATACAGATACTGTATGTAAAAAAACATTTTCTATCCTTTAGAGTGGTGATCAGACGTATCCCGGAATAGAATCACATAATGTAGGACGTTCCACGTGACCTCTTACCCCAAAATTTCGATCCCCGCCATTTATGGCTTACACTAATCGAGAGGTAGACAAGTATACGAATACGACATTGTGTTTATCATTTGACCCCCCGAGGGCTACAACTCAATTGCAATATATAAAATTCTTTCGTTACTGATTGATTGAGTGTCTGTTTGAGTGAGTGAGTGACTGACTGACAGACAATGCACAGTCGAAACTACTGGACATAGAAGCTGAAGTATGGCATGTTTGTTTCTCGCGTGAGAGCGAGGGAAAATTAACACCCCAGCCGCCGCAACAGAAGAAGACGCCCCGGGCCTGGGGTCGGCGAGCGTTGGATGGCTCTCTGTCCGATCAGAACTAAGCCAGGATCGATGGCACGTTGTGTTCCATGCGCGCCTCAAAGAGATGTCAGCAAAGTAGACGGGGCCAGTGCCTGCCAGGGCTGCGAAATTTGTTCGAAACAGTCACCGCGGCCCTGGAACGCAAAGGGCACTAGGGGGGAACACGGGTGGGTTTTAGTCAGTAAGAGTCTGACACTCCCTTCTCCTTCGCCCAAAGTTGGAGAAGTCATCCCATCCATAAAAAAGTTGCATACAAGTGAACTTTTGGATCTATTATACCACTAATGCCGCGATTGTCTTGGTACTGATTACACAGGTACAGTAGATTTTAGAACCACCACAGTCGGAACACAGTGTCACCGCCGGGAACTACATGGCCATTTGCAAAGCTATTTGTTTCTCGCTTTGTAACCCAGATACGTCAAGAAATGAGCTTGGTCCTGCGAATTGCACCCGACCCCAGGACCACCCCCAATGCACAGATCCATTAATTTGTGTTCTGTGCGGACGTTTTGGGCACTTGGCGATCTACTGCGGCTGCTCCAAAACCCCAAACTCGCTTTCAAACTGGTTTAGCATGTCAACGCTCACCAATAGCGAGGAAGTCAACCTGTGAGGATCCCATCCTCCCAAGTTGCACAACAGTGTTATACCACAGAGGGATCCGATATTTGGTAAAAAGGAAGATCTTCTGACCGGACGGTTGTTGTGTGTTGTATGCTACCACTAAGATTATGTATGGCTATGACAGTGCACGAGCTGTAAGGGACGGCTTTCTTCAGAGTTGTCGTAGATCTAGGCTCTACCATGTTTTCTAAGGGCTAATGCGCACTTAGTCGCGTGTGGTAGCTAGTAGGTTTGTCAAATGGTGTTTCAGATCCACGTAAGCTTATCTACGAGCTACGCTAAATGAAGTCTCTCCATGTATTGAATCACCTCAAAAAATTTAGTATTGAATCAATCAAAAGACGAATTAGTTTCGAATTACTTATTATTAAATCAAAATATCGTTTGGTCACTAAAACGTATGAAATAAAAAATAATTAATTGAAAAAATCAAAAAACGCCTGCCATGTCTAAAAAAGAACTAAAAAATGATAAACAAACATTTGCCCAAAAATTTAAAACTCAAAAATAACTTTTTTAGTGCAGTCGGGGGGCAGTAGATACTCTGTAACATTTCTTTAAGGGTCCCCCGACTGCAATCAAAAAGTTATTTTTCAGTTTTAAATTTTTGGGCAAATGCTTGTTTATCATTTTTTTGTTCTTTTTTAGACATGGCGTGCGTGTTTTTTAATTTCAATTATTTTTTATCATTAATAACTATCGAATTTGTTAAGAAAACTAATGAAAATAACGAGATGGATCACTTTAGACATATCTCGTTGGTGTATCTCGTGTAATATTGCAATAATTAAAAACATTCCATGTAATTTGAAACGTTTAGAAGAATCAAGTTTCTTTTTAGTGTTGGTAAATATTCCTAAATCAAAAACGGTACAGATGTCTTGGAACTTTATAATGAATTACTTATTTGGCTGACGTTATGTATATTTTTAAAACAAAAACATTTCAGATGACTTGGAACTTTTTAATGAATATTATATTTTGCCGAGATGAGTAACATTTATTTAAATCGAAAACGTTTCAAATGGTTTGGACCATTTTAATGAAAATATCTATTCTACGGAGAGTGCACATATTATTTTTTAACAAAAACGTTTCAGGTGGCGTGGAACGTTTTAGTGGAAATTCAATTCTACTAACGTCAAACAGATTTTAAAAAATCAATAACGTTTCAGATAGCTTGGATCACATTTGTGATAATTGTTTATGACTCTGTCTTAAATTTGGGTTGTTCCACACAGCTTGGAGTCTTTTAGTTGAATACTTATTTGTGTTCTCCATACATGTGGGTTGGGCTACTAGATCATGATTTCATTTTTAAAATGACAGTAGAGCCACCAAATTTTGACAGTTAGTAAAAAGCAATCACGTGACTTATTTGGTATTAGTAACTCTATTTTGATCTGATTGTGGGTTGGAACGTTTTTCAGAAACTATGTCCAATTCAGTGCCCAAATGTGAAGTTCGAATTCTGTCTGACCCAAAACTTTTGTAGAGAAAATGGGATAAGTAGGTATAACTGAAAAGAAAGCTAACTATTTTTGGAAACGATGGATATTTTTTTTATCTTTTATTTTTATTTCCTAGAAACATTAAAATAAGGTCAGTAGGTTTCAAAATTTAAATCCAAACATCCCGCAACTCCTTGTGCTCTCTTGACAACAGCTGTCGACAGCTGATTTTACTCTATGTCGCCCATTTTTTGTCCCTTTCATGCTCACAGTTACGTTTTGTGGAAATTAATTTGATTCAATTTATGCTTTTTCTCTTTCACTCTATGGCAAAAAGATAGAGGTAAAAAATATTTCAGGCTCAAACTATAGCCTTCTTCTTATTGACATGCCAATCTGTCTGTCCTTGTTATACGATTCTTTCTTGATCGTTCGGTATGTTTTCGCTTGTTGTTCCGTCCCGATGGTCTTGCATTTTTCAGTGTTTTGCAGATTATCCTTATCAGTACTAACATCCCGTGATTAATTTACGTGGACTGTATTTAGAAAGCTTGGATTTCGGTGTTTAGTTTCTAACTGCAAGATTTTCTGACCAGGTGAGTAAACTACGCACAATTTTTCTTGTTAAGTGACAATCGTGTTTTGTACTGTTGGTACTTATAACATCTTTTTGACAACCTTGAAGCAATAAAATACCAGTTTGGTGCTATTTTTCTTTGTTCAAGTAGTATGTGAAATCAAATTGATTTCATAATGGTATGATCCTTGGTAGCCTCTTCCCCACATTCCTTGTAAAATGTTGTCTAATGACTTTCCCTGCTAATGACCACATTTTTCCATGATCCACTGTATTTTAATTTAGTATTTTCAATACAGAACAAGTATGTACCTACATAAAACCTGTAAAATTCCAGACAACCATATTTTTACCTTTCCTAGGACCTTGAAACAATACTCCAAAGAAAAATGTGCTTCTATTAAATATTCAAGGACTATACCAACTATATGTTTAATAAAAAGATTATGTATCTACCTGTTTTGTGTGATAAAATATATTTTGATTGCCATGTTAAAACATGGCAATACAAGGCTGGCTGTTGATAGACAATGTCTTTGATATCAGTACTTACTGTAAATATTTGATTAAAATCATACAAACCTTATTATTGCCCCAAAACTCTTACATGACTGTCTGCTGAAACCTAATGTTAATAAAATCCTCTAAACTGGTTGGTGAGTGTGGGTACTATGAACACAAAAATCAATAGAAGATTATGTAACAGGATGTAATAGGTTGTCAAAGTGAGTTCCTGCCAACAATAGAATTACATTTTGAGATCAGATCGTTATGAATTCACAATGTGGTCAAGCAAAGTATTGTTAAAGCCCTAGTACTGATCAATTATTTTATAGCAAATGTGGGTACATAAACACTGACGAAATTTCCATCCTAAAGTATGCCTTTTGTTCTGTCTTTGCGAGCAAGTGTCCTCAGTATTATTTTTAATTCAGTTCATGTGTTTTTAAATTATTACAAACTTTCCGATGTTAATGCAAAAATAAATGTTTCTCTTAAAATATTTAGCAACTGGCTTTAGGAAGGCTACACATGTTTGTGTATCAAACATTTAACTTATTTATTTAATTTTTCTAAATAGTTCTGCATTTAGTAAAGATGCTTTTTGGGGTCCTCCGACACAACTACCACCTCTGCGAATGGACAACTAACTACCCTTTATAAGTTTTTTAAAATCATCTTAAATGTTGCCATTCTAAAGTGTCTTTTACTGGTCAATTTCACTCTGACTAAGATGGACATGATACCAAACATTAAGAAACTACAAAGTAATTTTATAGTGCATAAAACTCACAAAATGTTATCAAAAACTACCTCCCAAAATATTTGTAAAAAATGTATTTGCACATTACATTGTAAAGTTGTGATTAAAGCCCTGTGGCCTCTTGTACATTGCACCTGATGATGACCTCTCCAACTGACCTTTTTGATAAAGCTGTTCAAATAACTCTCAGTTAGTTTTCGAGTTTTTGTATAGATGGCGCTGCTTGTTTGTTTAGGAATGACGCTAAGTTGTAATGTTTTTAGTATCGAGCATCGATCAACCAGCTTTTTCCCGCGATTTTTACGCGCATATTATATCCTTATTTTTCCCGTTCCCATAGGAATAGGGAATATGCATAAAAAAAATATTTATTATCCAAACACTTTATCTAAAAATATACAAAAATATATTACTAACAGTGGAAATAGAATCAAAATTGCTCGAAAAACAAACGAGATATAATTATTTTAAATAAATATATCTGTCCCTCTCGCGAAAACGCTGTTTTCTATGGCAGATGTATAGACGTCACGTAATGTGACGTCAAATTCCATGTCAGACTTCTCATTCTAAAAGTAATCTTTGAAGCGTTATAACTTCAGCGCTGATGAAGATATTTAAAAAATATTTTCTAGAGTGTTAACTGGAGCATATAAGTAATTCATTTTATAAATAAAAAAATCGCGTGCATATTCCCTATTGTGGGATTTTGTTTTTTTTTTTTTTTTCATTGAAGAATGTGCTCTTGACCTAAATCACGACTGCTAGAAAGCAATAGATGATGTCTATGTTGTAGCGAGAAACGAGCCCCGTGAAATCCTAAGTGTCTATGACCAGTAGTTTCGGCTGTGCGATTTCTGTGAGTCACTCCAGTGATTTAGAGCCACTGAATGAATCACATCAGTTGCGAATTTGCGATTAAGTAGATTTTACCACGTGTTTGCGCGAAAGATTTTTTCAATATCCCTGTATCAGTATTTCAGTGGGTTTGGTGTGTTTTGTGTGTCAGTATTTTATGACTGTGGTTTGACCCACGTCCGATCTCTCGTCATGGGTATCCTAGTCATCATAATTATCTTATCGAGAATTTAGTTTGGTCGAGGTAGTCTGAAACCGAATCGTAGTCTCTTAATACGTTGCGAAAATTCGATAGAGTCACCGTGGCCCTGAAACGCAAAGGACATTATGAGGAACACGAATGGGTTTTAGTCAAGCAGGAGACAGAACAGAGCTAGGCCAATAGGCACCAAGGGCCATTACAACAGGGTTAAGCCTCATTACCCAATGTCTCTCTCGATGAGAGACAGGGTTTTAGTCAGTAAGAGTGACACTCCTTTCCGCTCCGCCTAGAGAGGAAGATAATTTGATAACTTACCATCCTACAGTTTCAATTTGAGTTCCAATCCATGCATTCACTGTTAAAACTTGGGTGGGACATTAATCAAATTTATGTTTCAAAGTAGCATTCTTTAAAACCAGGATGTCACACTCACACGTTTATAACATAAGAAACTGAATAGAATCTCATTAGATGACACAGGGATATATTACATGTGACTATGAGCTCAAAGGAGCCATTTAAAACCCACGCTAAACTAAATAATCCCGCAGCATCTGCGTTGCCGCTCCGTAGACGGGGACAAGGGCGCAAATTAAGGACGTCTAGGTCTCCCCCTCCTTCCCCCACCACGCATTCAACCCCCCAATGCTCGACTGACTACTATCCCCCCGTACAGTTCCGAGAAAGCAGTGAATGTTATTGAAGCGAATTGTATGAATTTCCACTACGATTTCCTTTGAAACGAGAGTAAAACTCACCCTCGATATTGTTTGTTTGTGAGCTGGATGAATGGCTTTTTGTTTTCTGAAATGGAGTTTTTTTTTTTTTCAAAGCTTTACAAATTCCCGTGGACAGAGAATAAAGAGTAGCGTAAAATAAAGTAAACAGTACTGGTTGTTGTGAGTTTGTGAGTGAGCGAATTTTTTAATTCAGAGATGATATGATGTGATGGACAAACAGTTAAACATACTACCGATAGAAAAAAACTTTTTACAAAAAAAAAATACAACCTACTTCCAAAAACACTAAAAAGTATAAAATAACTTTAATTTCGGATGTCGATGCTTTTGGTTTTGTTTCTTCGTTTTTTGACAGCGACTATTTTTCTCTATTTAGCCTCCTCATTTTTGAAGTCGGTTAAAAAAGCGGCCTATGTCCTAACCCAGGTCAAGATATACCCGTGTGACAAAGCGTCCAGTAGCTTTTACTTGCGACTTCACGCACGTTAAAGTTGCACCAAAATTCGTAAAAATCCGTTTAGGCGCGAAAGCGTAACAAACAATCAATAAACTCACTTTTGCATTTTATACTACTAGCTTTTGCCCGCGACTTCGTGCGCGCATATCCCGTTTTTTCCCGTTCTCGTCGGAATTTCGGGAAATCCTCTCTAGTGTTCCCTAAACTCCTGTGCGTTGTCTGTCAGTCACTCACTCAGCAACGGAAGATTTTTATACCATACTAGAGGCCGCCCGCGACTTCGTCCGCGTATAAATTCTCGTTATTCCCGTGTAAATCCCGATCCCTCGGGAACTCCGGGATATATGTGTTATTCTGGGTCTTCAGCTACCTACATACAAATTTCATCGTAATCGGTTCAGTAGTATTTGCGTGAAAGAGTAACAAACATCCATACATACTCACAAACTTTCGCATTTATTAGTAGGATTTGGATTGTTACGATACGTTGGATACAGCTCAAGTTTCAAACGATCAAAAAAGCTCCAGAAGCCAATTCACACCGCATTCAGACTCAATAAATCTGACCAACTTAGTTTAATCTTTAGTTTCTTCAACCTACTTACCGAAGTCGACCCAAAAAAGGGAAGTTTTCCTTTTTAGATCGTTATCCGTCGTTACATCTATGTATACTAATATTATAAAGCAGTAGAGTTTGTTTGTTTGTTTGGTTGAACGCGCTAATCTCAGGAACTACTGGTCCGATTTGAAAAATTCTTTCAGTGTTAGATAGCCCATTTATCGAGGAATATATATCATCACGCCAAGACAAATAGGAGCGGAGCATTAATGGAAAATGTAACGCAGACGACGTTGCACGGGTCAGCTAGTATTCGATAAAGCACTCAAACCGAATCCTTAGTATCGCAGTTCCCAAACAATAAAGATCCCAAATAATATCACCGAGTATCTGGTAATCAGCTGTAGACAGACACTCGTAATTTTTCTTAGAAAATTTAGAGACGTATACAAGGTAAAGATTTGATTGGATTCAACTGCTACCTCATCGAAGAATATTCAGTTCAATCGCTAGGCAACGAAACACTCGATGACTCGAAGCTGTAGGATAAATGGATCACCTCTGCCAAAAACAAAATGGCCCCTTGAAAATAAAAGATATTATACAGGTATAGTTTCTATGTACAATGTTTTAATAAAGGTCAAATGAAACTGATATTATATGTTTGCTTGTATTGTCGATCTGTTTTTAGATAAAGCTGATTCGATTTGACATTCAGAGTCAGGCACATTTGATACAAACTGGGTGGTATTCGTATCATATTCACTAATGAATACACTGCAGAATAGTCGTTTTTGTTAGCTGCCGTCAATTTTAACGCTACCTAATCAATTTGATAGGTCTAATACTACCTATAATTAAAACAAAAGTAAATATAAATCATTGGGATTTGGTGCTTTCCATTCCTGTCCAAATACATAGAGTATATTATTTTTTTACACCAAAAATAGTAATACAACTCGTTTATACAAACTGAATAGGTACTACTAGATACTGAAATAACTTAAAATAAAAAAGGGGGAAGTCTGCAGTGTGTGTGTAGTAGTAATTAATGGCTTACATTCTCTTCTCCTTTACTAAGCACTAAAACAGCTAAAGTGCTGGACAAGCATGTTAAATTCTTAATCCTGCAGTTTTTGCATAGCACTGTAGATAAAGCAGTAGTAAGTTAATTTTGTAGCAATCCATAATGTGTCTTGGCATTCAATACAAGAGCCCAAGTTTCCTGCCCCTACCTTGGTGAAGCAAAATTTTCTACTCAATCAGGAATCCGACTAATCCACGATCTGTTTGTCGCTGTGAGACCTACAATAATAATTATGAGCAAGTTCTTTCTACTCGCTCCGTAATTCCACGGCTTGCATTACCTAATTAGAGTGTCCACACGGTGTAAAGATAGATCACGTTACTATCAAATTATATACTGCAGTTACACTTATCATGAAGTGCTTTCTTGATCCTCCGTAGTGCAACTGCGTGAAGCAACACATTCCTGTCGCTAGTTTTAATTTTGTTGATCAAAAGATCAAAGGAGGACATTAGTTTTAATTGCTCAAGAATTCTTTTGATGATTTTCAAAGGATCTTCATCAGTATTTATATAGGGGAACGGAACTATTTTAGCAGTACCACTACTTATTAATCTTCATAAGTACCAGGGTGATATAAAATGCAAGAAGAACCTTACAGTTTGTGTATCGCTTGGAGTTTTATGCACTTTCATACATTATACACTAGAGATATGAAAGCCACGTTCAAGTTAAAAATAAAACCAAGGTTGACAAAGCGGGACAGACTAAGTGAAGCCCGAGGGCAAGATTAAAGGGAGCTGAAATTGGGCACCCGTCGTATCTGTTCTGAATTACAAAATGTTTATCTATTTTTTACGAGAATGTACCAAAGCTACATCAGAGCTAAAACTAAGATTCTACAGCTGCAGTTCTGGTGAACAATTTGCAGATATTGCCTGTTTTTGCATAAACGCATAGATTCGTTAAACTTGTCGTTTACTGAGCAATTTATACTGTTTAGACTTTATCGCAGTTGGACTAATAGTTGCTATTAAGTTTTATCAGGCGTTAATAACCATCACGGATTGGTTAATAGAATATCTTGTTAACTAAACTGCTTTTCTTATGAACTGTATTAAGAGATTATCGGCAAATTAAATGGCAATCTGTTATAGTGGACCTTTGAAACCACCAGATTTATTGTCTTCACTGCCATTGTTTATAGTCAGTAAGAGATCTAAGCCCCTGCAGCTATTATGGCTTATGATTATGGACCATCTAGATCGAACGTAGACCGGAGTCAGAACCGTGAAATGATCTAGTAATAAATTCCGTCGTTATAACTTTGTACCGTAAAATGAAGCCCCCACATTTGCGATATTTATGTCTGTAATCGCATCAATTTGAACAATCAGTGAACAATTTACTCCTAGGCCGTCTCTTTTTAAACGCTGCTGGAAGTATTTATGTAAATGTTCTCAGTTTGGCGCTATAACACTAGTTATTCAGACAATAACGTAGCAACATCAATAATTTATTCCGGATCAGAACACTGGGTAAATGGGTTTTGTTATTTTATTGAGGACACAAGAATGTTTGTCAGTAGAACGACATATGTGGTTATGTATGTACCTATCTGCCTAGTTATGGTACCTTGGTACTGGATGTGTGATATTACGCGAATGGAGAGAATTAGAAATAAATAAGAGGAATTCTGTAAGTGACAACGATGATAGAAAGTTGTTTTAAAATTGAAATCGGGTGTCATAGGAAGTGATGCGGAAATTTTGAGGATGAATCTGGATGGCTATTCATTAATAACCATTTATGGATTGTGTGATATCAGAAAACGTTCTGAAGAAAAGCCAGACAAATTAAGATGAGAATAGGAGGATGATGATGGCTCAGATAGTCTAGATACAAAGTATACATCTACGGTTACTCACCCTGTAATTAAATTTACATACCAACATGACGTACACAGCCGCAATGGCTTACAAGATAAAGTAGTTATTTGAATGCAAAATTATTAATGAAACTGCAGGACGCTGAGAATTCTGTGTACTTTGCAATTGTAGGACGCAAGTTACCATTTTCAATTATCATATAATGCAAAACGCTTCGGCCAATCTCGCAAGATTCCCATGACGTTCGTATTTCATTCTAGGTTATTGCTTTTGGAGTCCAACTAGTAAGAATACTCAATTAATCTATCCACTCTTATCTTATTTTACCTTCCAAACTGGAATTTTTTTAAAAGCATTCTAGTTAAAGTATTTTAAAATTGAAACAGCTAGACCTAATTGGTCGTTGTATTCGCCGTACCTGCGGCCATCTACTTCACATAACTTCTAGCTAATTAGCATGAAAGTTGCATTGTTTTATCTTTCCCGTAAATCTCCACAGAGAATGAAGCAATCAGCTAACAACACAACACTACGTTTATAAGCGCGGTGTTGCTGTGGTTACTATTTAAAATATGTTACCGCAGTTCCTGACAGTGCGTTGAACCGCCCGCGCCCCCACCCTCGGTCTATTTTCTAACTCGACCAACGAGTTCTTACGAAGACATGACACCGTCAATTGCGATTGTCAATGTTATGAATTTGTCATAATTTATGAGTAAGCCAGTAAGTTGCAGTTATGCAGATAAAAGTTCTAACGACTGACTCAGTCATGCACTTTCATCGCCAGCGTCAATTGCCTACAAATGGACTCGTATCCCCTGTGACTTTATTGAATCTATTTTAAACTTTAGCTTACAGGGATTGCATGATTCAACAAGGCGCATGTTACTGAACAAACTGAATAAAGGTTCACTGTGACACCTAAGTTTTAACCTTCAGTACTGTTTATATTTAGCGCTAAAAAGGCGCAACGAGATAAAAGGCTATCGGCTGCTTTAATTGTATGCATGCATTAACTACGAAACACAGTTAAAATAATGACAGATAAACGAGGACGCGTATAAACTTTATGCTATCAAAGCATGTTTTTAATTGACTTTAAAAGACCACAATTTTCAAATCCTTTTGGAAGTAATACATACACAAGCTGGTGTAGATTTCAGTGTGCTCTATAAAAAGCGTTGCATTGTTTTGTTCTAAAAACCATGCATTGTCAGATTTCGTTTTAAACGAAAAAAACTAGGTTCCCCACCCGAAGTTGAATATCAAATTCTATGCCCTACATTCATTGTCAACAATCTGACGCCTGAGGGTTTAGGTTACATTACAGCAAAGTTCACTTTGAATAAACTTAGTTTAGAGTTAGATATGCTTTCACATTTTGGTTTGAAAATAAAGGCAAACAAAACAAAATTTAAAACCTACGCACCTCCAACAAACAGTAGGTGGATATTTACGAAATAACACACTGCTGGTGAGGAAGGATAATGTTCACGAAAAACAACACCTGTATTTTTTGCAGAGCTAATTTACTGTCTGAGGTACTTACGTGTATATTTTTTCCTGAGCGGCGCCAGGTCAAAGTCCACTGCACGCCTGATCGCACCATTTGATTGAGCGTAGTGTCCATAGACTTCCATCGGATCGCTTACAGGATTGCCTATTTCATGCTTTGTAATTTCATATTTTATTATTCAGAACCTTTTTTGTGCCTAAATGATAGTTATTGAAAACTTTCGTGATATCAGTTCATCTTGTCAGACAATTGAAGAAATAAATATAACAATACATATTACTATTTTACAATACAGCGTAATTTTATAATCATGTGCTAGCATTCAAATGAAACAAATTATGCTTTTAGCACCAAAATGGTATCAAAATGTCGTCTATGTACCTAGGCGTAGCTAATCGTATCAGTTTTTCTTAACAGTAAGAATAATATCCATATCCATCATACAGTAGGTAATGATGAGATATGATAGTGATAAGTTTATTTATAAACACGTTATATTTCCGGGGTCGTGTTCAAAGCATGGCATGTATCTGACCTGCCTGCAAGTTACTTGCATTTGATGGTAGTTACGTACCACATCCACCTCTAGCCCTTGATCGAGGATAACAGCATTCACACAGCAACAGTTTTGTTTACGTATTAACCAACACCTTAATACAATTAAACGATGAACAAGTTAGTTGTCCGTATGTTTATCTCGTCTTCACATCGGCATCACGCCTCCTAGTCACGATCGCTATTTACGAGTATTTGCACGCAGTATGCAAATAACTCACGTGCATTGTGCATAAACAAGACTAGCGTATCCGTTGTACAGACTATCCTTAGCACATCATACATCATGAAAAAAAGACCATTGTGTTCCAGACACGTCATTAATAAAGAGAGTTATGTACGGGCTTCCGCTCTTTTACTAAGTCTGTATCTTCATTGTTCAGTATTGTGTACTCTATTTGTAGCATAACACTGCAATCAAGGTTCAAAAACAACTGATCATTCAGTCCACATAAAAGATACGGCATCTTATTCACAAAACATGCAAAGCATTGCAGCAAACTGGCATCCATAAACTGATGTTGTTGCGATCATAACAATCATAAGTTGAGGTAAAGTCTAAAACGAGCTTCGCCTCGTCTCCCAGAGTGTAATAAAACTTTTTTGTACACAAATAATATATTGGGATGGCCTCGGTGCGTGCACGCAGGCCCGCAGATGCACGGCTGGCCTTGAATCAGCGTGCATGCACGTGAGTCGAGGTGTAAGGGACTGGCGCGTAGCGGGTACCGATTGCGTAAATGATGGCCAATGGGTACATCTTCGTTTTGTTTGTCTAATATTTACAAGGACGTTCGTTACGAGCTTTTCTGGGTACATTCCTAATTGCCGTTTGCTTAAGGATTTTCATTGAGACAAGTTGGCCCAATTTAACTTTATCTAAAAATGGAAAGTTATTAATACATTCCTTTTCAATATTTCAAATCATGATTTACATAATCGCACTGTCTGTGTTCTCAACAGTTCACCTTTGGGTCAATAGTTGGCGCTATACCTGTGACGAATATTATCCTACAATATGATGGATGATTTTGGATTGCTTTCAATAAATCTCCTGCACTTACACCCCGCCCAGACGCATGCGCCGCCGTATCAAAATGCCGTATCGTACTGATGCGAGCTATTTTTGTTGAGCCTCGACGCGTCGCCAATCGTGTTTTTCCGTGCATCAAGCATTTTAAAGGTAAAAAATATTGTTATTAGCCAATCCTTACCTATGTACTCGTATTTTATTGGCAATGACGTATAAAAACAGGTAAAATATTCTTCTGTTGTAACGTTTGGTCATACGCCAAGTCCTTCGTCAAATTGGAAGCTATCGTCAGATTTGTCAACCTGTGTTCAATTATGGCCCTCGCATTTTATTTTACGTTTGACCTAGTTGTGCACGTAAACGAGACTTGTTTTGGAATGATAACATCACTGGCATCAAACTACTTGATTATGATTCATCTCTGTCATCGAATGCATTCCAATGAACTATTGCAATCGTTCATCGCGTATCTGTCACTTGAATTACGTTTTATATGAGTGCTGATGATTTCATTGCAACAACTTTTTAAAACAAAAAACTGTTATTGTTTTGACTTATTCTTTTGGCATAAATATTTTGACTGTTACTCATCTCAGCTATGCATTAATCAAATAACCAGGTTTCTTGTTCTGAACCATCAGATCTATCCATCTTTCTTTCACGATTGGCATTGCATGCACACCATCTATAATTTAATTTATTCCATTTATCATTGCAGCATTGTTAACATTTAGATTAAAACCGTGCGCGTACGCATCGGGATGTTGGCGATTAAGTCTCAAAGTCTCAAGTTATTTTTAGTTAACCGGTCTGTTACCGTAACTGCGCTTTGAACAAGTCACTAAAGTTTGTTATTACTCGGCTGTCGCTCGCCGCGTTTCGGATACGCATTAGCTCTAAAATTTTAAGATTGTAGGCAAATAATATTAAATCTAGTCAATCCATTGTTTTATATTTTCACGTCATTTACATGCCATATCTCAAACTCTGCGTCGAAATTATTTTGTAAATGAGCAGATAAGGTATATCAAAATTTATCAACTGTTTAAAACAAACACTTATGACCTTCGCGCTTTGAAGGGCACTTGGTATTTATTGTTTTGCTAACACTTACTTCGATTACATAACTCATTCGATAGCTGAATGAGACTTGGGTGATTTTCATTGTAATGCGATAAGTCCAACTTGTTCAAACCTAGTTATCAAAGGTTCTAAGTGACGTATTTTTTAAATAAACTGTGTTTAGATTTGTTTTATTGTGCATCATTCTATTGGCTTGTTTGTCTTCGGTCATCTATACTAATATTATAAAGCAGAAGAGTTTGTTTGTTTGTTTGTTTGGTTGAACGCGCTAATCTCAGGAACTACTGGTCCGATTTGAAAAATTCTTTCAGTGTTAGATAGCCCATTTATCGAGGAAGGCTATAGGCTATATATCATCACGCTAAGACAAATAGGAGCGGAGCAGTAATGGAAAATGTGACGCAGACGACGTTGCGCGGGTCAGCTAGTCCATCATAGTCTAGTATGCAAAGTGTCTTTTAATAGAAATTTTCCAAAAATGGCTCAATTCTGTAACACTCATGTCTTGACCACGTTTTCCCACATTCAACTACTTAATAGCTATATCGTTTGATATTGTTCTTTCAAACTGCTATTGCATGCCTCGCTCAATGATGAGTCAATCGTCCTATTGACCAATACTGTTTGCAATAAGCTATTAAAAACATTCATTATTGAGCACGAACCACAGTTACGATTGATCTTTCATAACATACACTTGACTCTACTAAACCTTGTGTATGTTTGCAAGCAGAATGGTGCCAAGCACCTACTCGCTTTGATGTTTCACTTTGGCAGGACATACAACAAACAGTTTTATACAAAAGTCAATTGAATTCTTAGCATTTTTGCTCCGAAGTCTCGCATACTTGGCAAATATCAGACAGTCGCTGAATAAGTAAAATTCACAAATGAAATTTTCGAGTGAATCCCGATCCGTTTTTAAATCTGTTGTTGAAGAAATAAAATTTCATATTTGCTGCGCAAATTCGAAAGCAAGGAAGACCTAAAAAGGCAATCTCGTAGCTGATTGAATTTTCATTGCCTTACAAGAAATGAGACGCTGTATTTTATCAATATCTTCGTTTCTCCTCCTGCACTGGAGATGGAACCTATGTATCTTAAGCTGGTTTCAGACTACGCTATAATAATTAGATAGCATAGAGTATATAGCTCATAGCACAACAATATCGCGCTCCATACATTGTCAATAATAATTATATCGTATAGTACAGTGTGAACGTGTCCTTAACAATGTATGGTGCGCGATATTGCCTTGCTATGAGCTCTATACTATATGCTATTATATTATAGCGTAGTCTGAAAGCAGATTCAGGCGTGTTAAGAAAACCATGTTTTAATATGACGGACAGTTACAATAGGTAAGGCAATATAATATTGTCACTTAACATCTGATAACCGTTACTGATTATGGCGAAGCTTCTCATACCGCTAGATCAAGCGGTCGTGTGGTCAATATTGTCATCATCACCACGCTTGTCAATAGCAATAATGATCTTCAAATGGATAGTTTGTAGGTATCTCAAGCAGAAATGTTGGTGTCATTGTCTAGTGTATTAAACACTGCATCATCATCAAGGACATCAATATATTAATCTATAGTTCTTATGTAAAGTCTTATTGGAAACCCCCAAATTTGTTCGATCTTGGAAAACATCTTCGTGAGCTACGCCACGGAATCTTATATTTATGTTAAACAGCTGTTTAAAAATAATTAAGCTAAATACACACTAATTGTGTCTTGGAGTAGTAAACAAGAGACAAGGACAATCAGAAATAACGTTTTGATTTTATTTACAGTACATTGACGATGTACAGCCTTGAATTTAAAATTCAGACTTGTTTATCGCACGCAGAAAGTGCGACGACCTGTTTGAATGTATTTATTAACTTGGACGCCCACGTGTTAAAGGAGTCTTTATATTTAAACAATTAACCCGTTTTTGGGAGTAAACAACGCGATGAGTATATGCAGCGCTGAGAAGCTTTATCTTCAGCATTTTTGTTAATATTATAAGAAACTTCGGATATTTTAAGATCTTACTTTTATTTGCGGTCGGTCCATCGCGTTTTCTTCTTCCTTTTTGCTTCCATTTTCTTCTCTCAACTGTCACATGTGATTCAGTAGTTTTTCTTTCATATTCCAGGTGGATGGAGATTTTATATTTCCTTCGTCTCGAACTTTTGCGATTTTAATTATGCAGTTTATTAATACTCCACGTAAACACAATTATGCATTATGCTGTTGAATATTCGATTATAGTCTTTTTTTTAATATAATTACTAGCTGACCCCACTTCGTTGGGCGGTTATAAGCCCATGACACTCACAAATTACGTGGTTTTCTATTGGTAAAAGAACTTTCAAAATTGTTTCTGCAGATCTAGAGATTACCCTCTCCAACCTCACAAACTATATCTTTATAATATAAGTTTAGATTGACTTTTGTTCAACGTTTAATATTCACAACAAAAAATACAAATTAAAATAATTTTGAATCATGAATCTAAAGTAGGTTAAATATTAATAAATAACATAATTATTATAATTAGCACACAACTCGTTCACTTGTGTCAATATAATTGTGATGTATCATTGTATATTTTTGTCACGTTAAGTGAAAATATAAAACTATGTATAAAACGTTAAAGGAATGTTTTAACACTCCTCTTCCTTTGTGTTGTTATTGGTCATTTTATTGTCCTTTAATTGATAAAAAGCAGTTAACTTGTTCACTTATTAGCGTTATTATACAAATTGCGAACAAGTAACAACAATTTCATACGGGTGATTGCATTTTAAATTGTACCTTATTAAGTAATCATGTTTGGCGCCATAAAATATATACCTAGTCACTCAAGCGTTCAGCCCTATTAACGCTTTTTCGCAGTCTTAAATAATGGGTCTAGGACAGGCAAGAAAGTGAATGCAATTTCTTCTTTAATATTTTAAATTATAAAAATGTAAACATTCTTTTTGGGATCCACACGGGCTTTAGCTTGGCTTCTGAAAATTTTGCGTGAACGTATTGCGGAAATAAGCTCTTTGTATCCATGTTGCTTCTCAACCTGCTACATCCGCTGTTGCACGCCAATGGCAACTTACAGCTCAATATTACTGCATAGTTACACCACACCACAGACAGATAATTAATATCATTCAACTCGTACCTCGCACAGCCATAAATCACTTACCTGCTACCGAAAACGATACGCCTTCCCTATTTCTCTGAGCCTGACATTCGATTACATCGGCTTCTAACTCAATGAAATCCACATTGAGTTGTAATATGAATCCAAGGCCAATTCCTTATCGCGTATTGTATCGTTGTTTTTTTTCTTTCAGGTAAGCCCACGAATCCGAGTAACAGACAGACTCGTTGCGGTGAGTCATAGGATAAAAAAGGTATCCCCTGCCACATTTATGTTTTTTTTTGTTCAGAAGCCCGTGCACTTTGTCCTCTCGTTGTGTTTTTAAGTTTTTATTTTGTGAAAATGTATTCCAACCTTGTTTTTTTGTTAGCACTTCATTTAATGAATGGAAGTTTAATATTAATTACTTCTGTTTTATATTCATTTATACATTATTCGTTTTTAGAATTACTTCGTCCCTCATTCAATCAAAGGTTTGAAGCAAAAAAAACCAATAGTGTTAGATTCACATTTTACGAGAGTGAACAATTTTGTGTCATATGTCCATCAACCTAGTATTTTCCAGAAACATATTTAGTGAACATTGGTCTGACCACATGTGAGTCGAATGTCAGCATTATCGGACTTTAAGTCAACCTTATTTTTCTCTGCTATCTGTTCGCTACTTGTGAAGTTATGACCTTGTCAACTTTAGTGATAAATATTATTACTATAATTATCTGTTTAATAATTACTTATCATCTGTGAATTCATTGATTAATCTGCGATTCAGCTTTGAATTTGTGTTTGTGCAAATTGTACCTACATGGGCTTGCCAAATAAACAAAAATCCTCAAAGTTACGAAATGCCGTAAGTATGTTAATTACTTGGAGAAACCTGTTTCACTAATCTAATAATATTGTTTATTTATTCGATAAAGGTTCGACCTTTATGTAATATAGCTACCTAATTGAATTTTGACTAAGTACCTACCAGTAATAATTGGTGTTACATAACTGTCGTTCAAGTATTCTTTATTTTTTTATTAAATCATTCGTATCTGTTGTCTTTGTGCCAGTATTTATATCTATCCTCTTCTAGTAATCTCCACTGATTGGTTTTATCTTTTAGCAATGATGGTCATTGCTAACAGATAAAACAATTGATAAATATTCGTAGAAGTCACAAAAGATTCCAATGATAACCCACTCTGATATTAAATCACAATTGGACACCAATGTACAATTTCATCATCGATTTTAATAAAGCCTTAGTTCTCCAGAATTATTTCTAGTTTTACTTACAAAGACTGCTAATGTGATTTATCTATTCTAGCTTAGTACAAAACGCCTTCTGGGCACAAGCATGCACTGTGTGTGAAGCTGCCAGTCAGGATATACAATGGTTAACATTGATAAACAGAGCAAGACGCTCGGCGTCTTACAGGGCACTGACTTAGGACCTTTGATGAAATTACTCAAAATAGTTAGATTGTTTTAAGGTTTAGTACGTAACATCCCGCACACCGCTGCAGTTCGTAGAGAACAAACAAAACAGTTTATACTATTGGTAATTTATCAATTAGAAAACAGCCGTTAGTATCGGTTCTTGGAAATTCGTCCAATGGATTTCCAAGAACCGATACTACCGGCTGTCACGCCCCTGTGAGGTGCAACACAGGGGTGAAAGTACCAACGTGCAACACATGCGTAAAATCGATATCATTTTAATCTGATCCAGACAGTCCCCATCCCCGTAGTAGCATTCAAGGTCACGATTGCCGCCATTTTGGTCGACTCGATGGTTTTATGACGTCGACGTGAACCCTCTGTTTAAAAGGGTGGCTGTCTGCAGAGTTTGAAACTTTAAAAGGTTTTTTAGGGCTGTATTAACATATTAAATAACGTAGACACTTTTTTTGGACCACAAAAAATGTCTAACTGGTTTGTTTTTCTACATGTTTGGGCGTCTGGTACGGATTTTGAGTTCTCCGTTTAAAAGGGATGTCATTAAATTTATGAATACATCAGCTATAGAGCTAAAGAAATATACCAAATTCAAATGTTCAAAATACCGCCAAATGATACGGGTAGCTATTTAGTTCACAGTTGAATAAATATGGTTTTCTAGCAAGTTACATCATCACAATGGAAGGTAATTGGCATAACGGCGAGGCTCGTTCAGAAAATTTATTTGTAGATCCCAGCTGTACTCTAACTACAATAAATTCATATTATTCTCATATTCATTCCCGATGGTGACATAGTATAATGTAACATCTATATTAGTCCCTGTATCATGCACGATTGAGAACTTTCTGTTATTTGGACAAATGGACGTCGTAAGGACAGAGCGCCGGCGCCAACGTCATCGGTAGTTCAAACAAATCCATAAATTCTCAGCGCTCTTATTTGGTGCTCAAGGAACAAAAGGATGTGGCTGGCAATAAAAGATCTCAACGACAGCCTGAAGAGCAACAGTAAAGTGCCGTAGAGCTTACAATCTTTTGTTTTTTTTTATTATTTTTTTTATTACAAAACGGGGAAACTCTTGGCCCAAATCTCACCTGATGGAAAGTGATGATTAGGCCGAAGTTGGAAGCGAGTTTCACCCGGAATCCTCTAACACAGAGGAACTGGCTATCATACCTCTAACTGCCGGAACACAACAATGCCGTTAACATTGTTGTTATGGCGACAGACTTAGATATGATGGTGGTAGCTTGCCAGGCGGACTTAGAACAAGTCCTACCACCAACCAAACCGAGCAAAAAGTTTGCCTCCGCTGGGAATGGAATCCGGGACCTCTGGGTCTGAATCAGGTGGTATAACCACTAGACCACGGAGGCGGTTAGTGTCACCTGTTTAGCACCACCCGGGGACCACGTGTAGGGATTCGCTGAAGGGTATTCTCCTAAGGACGCGGGTGGCTCGGCCCCCTAAATTGTGTTTTCGATACCCTGAATTTACTTTACGGTTGACATTTCTTTTTATCTTTTTGTTAGCAGGGAAAAGTGGTCTGGATAAGTAACAGACTTTTTCTTTTACTATATGAATTCCAGATTATCCGTTTTCTTCTTATGTGAAGATTTATTTATGACAAAAAACTTTTGATGGCCCCTGTGCATAATTATTTTCTGATGCACTAGCGGGTTTCGCCTACGTAATTAATCATAGCAGATGATTGAAAAGAGAAAGCCACAGTAAGCCTACAAGAATTTTCTTATTCAATATGGCGATTCATTATTCATAGTCTGTTATGTGAAAAATGGACTCCAACATCGATAACTATCTGACGCTTACCAACAGCTGACAAAGTCTTATTATTTTTAAATGTTTCAATTTCTTCTAAATGTACGGGATATGCCTACTAAAAGGGCTGCAACACTTTTTCAGTTTAGCCTGGTCTTTACTACCGTATGAATGGACTACAAATCCAAACAACTTTTCTTCCAAAATTAAACTCCCCTGAACTTCATACCACCCTTATCTAAAAATATAGCGAGCTTGTTTTTCATTTACTACGTAGGTTGTTATTTTTTTTAAGCTTAATTTCATGACTGTCTGGCGGTTTGAGTAATTTTGTGGCCTACCCAAATGTACTCTAGTTCTGAGTTGAGCTGTATGATAACTGACAAATGCTTGCACTGTCTGGATAGGTCCACTCAAACCTACGTGGTACTTTCCTCAAAAAGCCACCACAGACGTGAACCTACATGGTTCTCATATACTATTCACGTTTGTCTGGACATTAAAAGAGACTATGACCTCTGAGTTTGTTTCGGTGTTTCTTCTCAGGGTAGTCAGCTAAGAAACATCGGCCTCATCTAGAATAATATGACCAAAAAAGATTGACGTGTAAAAGTTTTATTTACAACCTACTTACAGAATAAATATCATTTATCATTTAAAACACGTAAAGCTAAAAACTAAAAAAAAAATCATACAACGTTACTGCCTTACTTGTCATTGGTCATGGGCCAATCGTCGACATGAAACATACAATAAGCACTAAATACCGTAACGTGGCGAGAAAATCAACGCATGAATAGGCCGCGATGGAAACGAAGCCATACACTCGTAATTCCCTAGAACTGTTACTTCGAATACACCTTGTAGACTATTGGCTAACAATGATGCAGTCGTTGAAACATCGCTTTTAGACTGACCTCCGGGCTAATACTGTTTCAAATAATACATGCTGTACTGTGAATGCATGCAAGACGGGATATTTTTGGCCGGCCGTGCGAATATTTGCAGTACCAGGCAGTCAGAACCCGGAAGTCTTGACAACGAATCTAATTTTATGAAATTGACCTATCGAGCGGCTTGAGGTCAGCTTGTAATAATTTCTGTGTCAACCGAACGGTACTCAGCAACACCTGGTTAGAATTTGAATGGATCAGCAGATTCCCAAAAGTCTGAGAAAAGACTACAATGGTATTAATGGAATGTGAAACATAACACTTGTCTTTTATGGTTCCCTGGTAGACCTGTCAGAAACCACGTACAACAACAAAACAGTTTTAAAATAGTTATGCGTCGCCGTCGCCCGCCGTTGCCTTCACACAGCAAAGTGACCCACTTGCCACATACGATTTGTCAACCAGATAAGAAAATAGTAAACATATAAACAAGTTCATAAAGATAGTAAGTGTTTTTTATTTCAATTTTATTATTATACTCCTTAAGTCTTTCTTTATCCAAAACGAGAAAGTGGAAAACCCTTTGTACAAAAGGAAAACTTATGGCAAGGTAAACTTTCGCCTTTGACATTTTATGTTGGAAAAGTGACGGCTTTGTGGCTGTCAGATTTTAGAAGTTTCTTTTCAAATATTAATTTAGATTTATTTGTATACCCGAAATAACTATGCTGAGTAATGGAAGAGGTCGAAGGTCGAAGTCCTTACACGTGGAAAGAATTAATTTTATTTCTTTCAAAACTGTGGTTAATGAGTTGGCAAAATTTAATGTGCCTTAAGTAAAATAAAATTTAAAAAGCAAGACCTAAAACTGAGATAAAACATAATTTTCATAACGTCCTCTATTCACCTTATTTACGAGTATCTATAATCCTGACCTACAACGACCTGAAACCTCAGCAAATCTGAGCAATTACGAATCAACTATGTCGTTTCTACACTACGAATGTTTACTTCCCTAGGAAGTAATGACGTGCTCACGTAACCACAGCCTACTATGTATGACCAAAATCATCAACAAAATTCCATTGACGACCTTGCCCTACTGCTTCGTTGTCGCTTGCCTACGTGACGCCCTTCACGCGCTTTTCTATTCCTCTTGCTGTCCCTTTCTAGAATTCTCTCGCTTGTTGTTTTTTAGGTCAATCAGCTGCTGTGGGAGTCACTCGAGTAGTTGACTCGTTCCGCCGTTGATTGATACTACTGAGTTCTTTGAACTGCTGCGAGCCCATGTTCTCCTGGTTACGTCATTCGAATTAATGTTATGGTGATTAATAATAAAAATAGGCGAAAGCGTCAGCTTAATAGTTGTTTATTTTATTTATGGTCATGATTTTATTACCATTTAAATGTTATTATCATATTTCATCTTAGAGTTGGATATTGTTACACTGTGCCTAATGCCGAGTCAATCTGCATTTTAATGTCAAGCTGTCTGTACTTACAGAAGTTTGTTCACATCGGTAGATAGAATTGTCTGCGTGCAATAATGTCCCGGATACAAAATTAGAGTTGAATAGTGCCTGAACTGTTGTCTAAATCACCAATCTATGCAAATTCATTACCTACTAATGAGCGAGAATATTTTCACGTAAGCAACTTTTGATAAACGACATGTCACGGCTTACTCCTGTGAAATACAAAAACATGTTACTTCAATTATTTAAACTTTATTTTGTGTAAATTTTCTTAAACAATGCCTTTATGCAAAACATTGCGTGAGACTGGGAATTTGCCTGACATGGTAGAAATACTATAACATATATTCTGGGCAGTCTTATTGTCGTAACATAAGATCCAAAATGTTATATGAATTGTAAATCGGAAACTACTGGTGTAGCATTGAATTGCATCGTGTTTCCTACGAAATGAGTAACTTGACATCCGTTTGTTAAGAGTTGTAACACGTATTTATGTGTGTGGGAAATTGGAAAGTGGTTGGCCACACAAGTACGAGTACGGTCTCGTCGAAGAAACTTAACATATCCATTAATCACTGTGGATACTTACGGATCTTTTAACTTGACTCTGCGCAATCGTTTACCTCGGCCGATAACCAGCCAGTGCTAGTTAGGCATGTCGACTACCGAGTGCGACCTTCTTATAAATAAATATTTAGAAAACCCTATTTTTTTAATAGTTAAAGATAACACAATGCGTGGAAGTCAACTCCAAAAGCTCAGCACTTCATTACAAAAACAAATAGAACGATGTTTGTGCTTGATCTAACGATAGGGTTGCTTCAGCGTGTCACCTCCACGCTTCGTGGGTATTAGCCTAGACACGCCAGCGATAACTGACAGCTGTCAAAAACTTAATTATACTAACAGATACCTGTCATCGATGGGCACCGTGACCGAAGCGTCTAGACCGGTCTTAAGCGGCTTACTGCTAAGCTATAGAGTTGGATCACGATGACGTCGAGGAGGATGTGAATCACGTTTTTCCCATTTACGCGAGGTTGAGGCTATGTTGTTTACGGAAGTTCTGCGGAAATGACGAGCGAGACACCAAATGCAGTTGGCATCGAGTGACCTTTAAGATGTGCACCTGCTTCGCGTTAGCGTTACTCAGTACTACAAGTACAAGTCCGACTGCTCGAAGCTCATTAGTATGCAACACATGCAAGCGATCGGAATCATAATCGCAAACGTTTTATTGTCTGATTGAAGATCAGCCGTGTGTGAATTTATGAGTTCACTGTTCTAGCAGACAATGTTAATACTCAGATTAGCAGTCAGTTTTATAGCTGTTTTTGCTTTGTTGTTGGACTTTGGACCCAAAGCCAGGTGAAAGGTAGCGTTACTTTCGGCAGATACGGATCTGGAAGTCCAGTAGCCCCACTATAACAAAGCACCGAGGGGACTAAGTGAGAAAGTGTTTGAAAATAAAGACTATATAGATGTCAATATCGCTTTGACCTGTAAACTAAATAACTATCAGAAAAGAGAAGGAAGAGTCAGAAGCGTGTCGTGCGGTCCATGGCCCTTTACGGGGCCCCGGTGTGGGCGCGTTCATTGAGGCAGCGTGCTGCGAACCACTTGAACGCGCCCCAAAAGGTGGTGGCCCTCAGGATGACCAGAGGGTACCGCACGATCTCGCGCGAAGCGGCGGGTCTCCTTGCCGGATTGCCGCCATGGGATCTGGAGGCGGTGGTCCTCGCGCGCCTGCATGATTGGCGCGTGGAGGTACTACGCCCGCCGGGGGGAAACTCCGCTGACTCGGCAAATTGTCGCGCAGCCGACAGACCTCCGGCGCGATCTCAAGGCGTCATGGAGACGACGACTATCGCAACCCAGCGCAGGGCACGCCACAATAGCGGCGATGAGTCCCCTCTTTGAGGAGTGGCTTGAGAGGCGCCACGGCGTCCTCACCTTCCGCCTGACGCAGGTCCTCACCGGACATGGATGTTTCGGGAGGTTCCTGCACCGAATTCGGCGGGAGGAAACGCCCGGGTGTCACCACTGCGAGGATCGACCGGAGGACACGGTAGAGCACACTGTGCAGGTGCGCCCCGCTTGGGCGGCGCACCGCCGTGTCCTCGAAACGGCGATTGGCGGCGACCTCTCGCGTCCGGCCCTGGTCCAAGCCATGGTCCGGAGCGAGACGGAATGGGACGCCGTTGCCTCCTTCTGCGAAGCAGTCATGCTAGCGAAGGAGGTGGCGGAGCGGGAGAGGAGACCCTCTCGTCCCGGCCGCCGTGGTGGACGCCGCGGGCGTCGAGGGCCACCTGGTGACCTCCGGCCACCGTAGGCGCGGGCCTGTGGACGGCGAGCTATGGGTGGCTCGCCGTCCGTCCGTCTAGTGACGACAGGCCGTGTCGACGGCGCGTTAGTGTTCCACGCGCGCCTCAAAGAGAGTCAGCAACACAGAGGGGCCCGAAAGGGCCGACGCCTGCCGGAGTCGCGGGATTATTCGCAAGAGACACCGTGGCTCCGGAACACAAAGGGCAATGAAGGAACATGGATGGGTTTTAGTCAGTAGAAGTCTGACACTCCCTCCCGCTACACCCAGAGCGGGAGGAGTCATTGGATGATTTCCCATCCCTAAAAAAAAAAAAAAAAAAAAGAGTCAGAAGCGTATATATATGTTGGTTATGGCCTTAAAAACATGAGCAGGAGTTAAGAAAAGGTAACGTGTTACGTGTTACCGTAGTTGACGCAAGCGACAAGTAATCGTTTGTTATTGTGTACTTACGCTGTGCACTTTTTAAACAAAACACATTTTTGACCTTGCCAAAGCTTGTGTGCTTGTGGTAAAGCAATGATATCTGCAATAGCTAGCTTGAAAATAGCAAGTACAAACAGGAGTAATAGTTAGACACCGGTAAATCTACCTTACCCTAGTCGTATACATGATGAAACGAAATTCGTAGCCTTGTAAGCCAATAATCAACTATAAGAATTTTATGTCCCCTAAAGAAATATTACTACGGCGAAATCAAAACACGTCAAGGTATTGTCAATGTGTGTCGACGTCAGACAGAACATCTCTCAACCTAATACGATTACCGCAATCAAAGATTAGTTCACAAAGCTATTACGAAAATAGAACTGTGCTCTTGGTTCACAATAGTATTGTTTCCAGCGTTAATAGTAAACTCCACGAGTCTAACGTAGAACTCTTAATGGATTCTGGTTCGATCGATTTCCGTGCCCTAATTCTCTCCCAAGTACGTCTAGACAAGTTTGGGCGTGTTGAATTTGCGATTGCCGTACTTATAATGGAATTGAGTTACTAAATTACATGGAGCACGGAAAGTTGTCGCACTAGCAATTTTCCTGATAAAGAACTTATTCCTGGCCTGTTTACGTTGGTTATGTTTAATTTAACTAGGCCATAAATAACTATATCTACTCAAGGAGTTGTAAGGTCATTACCATGTGCTTGATTTGTTTCACTCGTAAGATGATTCAATGCTCCAGCTTTTTTTAATGTATGATAATCTTCTTGTGATTATAAATTAACATTGAAAACTGCAACGTTGACTTCTTAGGAAGATTTAATCATATCGATAGAAAGATACACTATCACATAATTATTACAAAGTGCATGATTTGTATATTGTTTTAAACTTTCATGGTCACTAACATTAGAATACTTCATACCGGGATAGCTACCATGTACCTTTTTATTTACTAGTTTCCGATATTTCGGCACTGTTGCAAGCGCCATGATCACGGAGCAATCCCGATATGAACTATGTATTCTAATGCATCATTTGTTGAATGATAATTTATAAATACGTCAGATATAATTATCATAGGATTATTTATTTGAACAACTTAATTATATCACCAGATAACCTCTTGTCATATTTTGCAAAAACAACATTATCCACTGAGTGGTGGTTGGAAATAAACCTCTTGAAACAATCATGTTTATATTCAAAGCAGAATCAAAATAACTCCTTCGATTTATTGTTAAAAGCGCTCCTGGCCTTACACGTGAAATTTTGGGAAGAGTCAAGGACATTGAAATAGAGATCAAAATTCCAGATATTATTCATTTATTCCATTGGAGAGTTCATCATTTAGCATTGACGTACTTCCGCGATTTAAAGTCGAATAATCAAGTAATATTTATTATCTATTCTTCCAAAAATATTGTCACTGTTAGTGGCAATTTACACGTAGAGGTCAAATAACGCATAAATAAGAATCTGTATGCCACTTTAATCTGCCGATGCTTCGGAAAATTTTCTTTGCAAACTCGTTTCATTGAAAACGAGGTCACTTAAAATAGTACGAGTAACTATGTCGGCGTTATAAAATGCAAAACGTCACAATATATTTCAGTGGCGCCCGACTGTGGGCGAAATATGTGGGCGGGGAATTGCACCACCGCCCACCACACCTCCAGCCACAAGCCCACAACACAATGAGTTCACAAGGAACAGAGTCTTCGCAGTATACAATGCTCCACCCCTTTCGTCTTGTGTCCATCTGACACCCTCAAAACCCGCATTCGACGTTGAAGTAAGCGATTCTCAAATAATGTTTCAAGTATTTGTGTGAAAACGTATCTTGTACGATTCTGGAAACACAGTTGTTCCATTATTGTTGGCATTTGTCTGTTCGTAGCTTTGTGTCAAGGTACTGGTTTGTCCGGTGTTTTTATCACCACTAACGAACCTAAGCCAGGATTGTACCATTGTGACTAAAAACTGGCTCAACAACTTTGCAAGGATTTCGGCAGAGCTTCTTTAGTTATTCTGAATCGCTGTTATATCGTTTTTTAATGCATTTGGTTTGGTATTTTGCATTTAAGAAAATCTGTTTATTGTTATAACCCAACAGGTGTGTGTCTGATATTGAATATCTATCAGACATTGGTGTCTTCTATATTATTTTAATTTAATAAAATTATGGTTTCCTCAAACTTGAAACTTAACTCTAGAGAATTCAGCCTAGAAACTACTAACGTTGAACGGAGTGCTGCGATCGTTTTATTAGCAGTTGTAAAATCGTGTGAGCAGAAAGCAATAAAAATGTTTTCGTTATCGCCCTCATTGTACTATGCAACTGCTATAACTCGTCTCCATAGCGACTGAGAGTTCCACGTGTATACCTCCTCGACCTTCTGCAGCCCTGATAACAACTAACATAACCATAATCTTACACGACAAATGTGACTAAGTTGGAACTAATTCGCAAAGTAGTGATCTGTGAAAAGGAAATAAAGATACACTCGAAGCCACCCCGAAACTTTGGAAGAAAGTGTAGCTCTTCATTGCAAGCAGTTCATAAACAGGTGTTTAAAGTTGATAAACAAAACTGCATAACCCGAAAAAAAAAACATTTGTTTACTAATTTTGGTCAACCATACCTTGACGTCATTATAAATTACCATTTCAGAAGATTTATGCTAAACCAACCATAAAGTAATTAAATAAGGTCAAAAGTATGACAATAATCTACAGGTATTTTGCATGTACCTGGCAGCCGCCAAGAAAGGCAAGTAACGAAACCCTTGCTACGGTATAATCGTCAATAAACCCCTTGGCTGAATCTGTCGACAATCGCAGGAAATGTCCGCCATTGATTTTCTTTCACGGTAGTCGTTATCGTCGTTTCTAATTGTATTAACATTCTTTCGGTGTTGTATAACTTCACCTTGGCATTCTGCATCTGTTTGGTAACACTCTTTTCATTTCAAATTGATTAATTCTTCGGTTATGTTTACTATTTAATCATTCTTCGGCTGAGTTGCTCGGGAATTTTTGCAGTATTTCTAAATAGGCGTCGGTTATAAGATTTGCAGGGCCGTCGTTTTGCGGGACTGTCTTTTGTAATGTTTAAAGTTTATGTTAATGTGCTTATGCTGGCTGACTCTAACCTAAGCTAATTTAAAAAATGATAACGATTTTGTACTGACACCTAAGATTGACATGACAGGTTAAGGGACCACATCACTTCGGTGCATTTAACGAAAAACTGAATCAAAATACGAAAGTATGCTAAATAAGAAAGTGAAGATCGTGAGATCAATGATTAAATTTTTACTGATATTATCTAACAAAATTTCTTTAATATGGACAAGACTGCTTTAAAAAGTTACTAAGGTTTTGGCTTCAGAAATGTCTTAGACGCTCCTTTCTATAATTTTTCCATTCATGAAAATATCATTGGTGATTGGAGTAATCATCTTTGAAAGTCCCTTAAAAATCGTGAGTTTTCCATAAAGTTCCATTATTGAATTACTCGATTAAATCATAAATTTTCCGCTAGTTACAAGGTTTATGTTGATTCGGTCAGCAAGAAACTGCTTTAGTAGTCTTACGAGTATGTTTTATGACCGGAAATATATGCCTAAACGCGATAGTTGGGTTGCATGCATACGAAATGAAATGTTCAAAATAATTCCGAGGAAACTTGCTTAAGAATTTGTAAAGTATTCTTAGTCAAGTTCAGAGAGACCTTAAACGTATTGATTAGTTCTGAAATATGAAATAATGTGTACAGTAGCATTATCTTTATCACCAATCGCTTCATTATAGTTGACCGCCTTGATTGGGTTTCATGTTGTATTAAAAGATTATATTTCTTATTCTGTATTATTTTTAGATCTACTTAATTTTCATTAAGAGATATAGATCTAACATTTATTCTGTTTAGATTTCTCATATCGTATTCTAATCTAAAATCATTATTTATGTTTGTTTTGACTACATCGTGCACCTCTTCTCTAGCATCACGTCATCCACCATGATCGGCATAACCAGCCTTCGACACGTAAACATAAAATCTCATATTTGAATCTAATGCATTTTTGTTTACTTTTGCTTTCATTTGATTAGATCATCCATTCAAATTACATGTTTAAATATGAGTGTATACTTATTTGCATTGGATACATCATCATCTAATCAGAGTTTTATATCCTTGTGACGAATGAGAGACGAAGTTATTGCTACTACAGTGACTGAATTTTCCATTGCCATTTCAGACATCATTGGGTAACTCAAACCAATATTCATTGAAAATTGAAAGCATTACTATGTTTCTAACTGAATTGAATCTTTGATTCAAGTTGACATCGGAGCCGACTTTTGGTAACAATTCTAAGAATTTGTTTGATATCTTAAATTCTACATTGTTTATGTCTTCAGTGTCTTCGGAATTTCCTCTCCAAGTATAAACCGCAGACTTCAGATAACTTTGTGTTTACATTAACGTGCAACACGTTTACAAGACAATATTAGCCAATCATTTATGTGATAAAAACAACGCCAGCCTTGACTGGAGTAACTAAAGACTATTCATGGAAGCGACTCGCATCCCACGATAATTATAAAGTAACATCGGGGGAATAATATAACGAGTTTGTGTGAAAACTTGATGCTCGCATAATCGCCGACGCAAGTGTTGTATCGAGGTTTTTGTTGCGAAGTCGGGAACGCCAGTACGCACGCGCTTGCTGACGTTGCACAATTCACGGCGGGCCTCTACTAGCGAACTAGAGACGCGGTTCAGACGCCGCCTGCCCCCCTCCCCTCTCTACCCCCGCACGTCGCGCGCCGGCACGCCGATCTCCCCCCGCGGTACCACACCCGTCCGCGCGCTTTAGTTGCCCCGCAGCTGCCGCGCGCGTCCGTCGCATACTCCATGCGACCCCGCTATCCCTCTACCGTAATATGGATATACAGCAAATCCGCGTTCTTATCAACATCCAGTTCGCTTATTTGTGGTTTTGCGAAGTCTTCGACAAATATAAATGGATTATATTGTAAAGTGCCACAAGAAACTATTAGTTTTATAAGGTCCGCATTGGAATTTCTAATAAGGCAAACCGTAGCGCGCCGACGTGTTCGGCACATGGCTTCATAATAATATGGTGCTTGCGGAAATTACGTCAGGATTTCCAACTGTCTGTGTGGCGGTAAAGCGAGAGTGTAAATATTGTGTCTGATGTAGTCAGAAATCTTCTTTTAATTACATTCAAGGATTGTCTGCGTCGCAGCATGGCGTAGGTACTCGTGGCGTCCACGTTACATTATGGCGGGTTTTCGCTTTCTGACAATGTTGTACGTAAATTCGTATTTGAAGAATCGATTGCTTAATATACAATTTCGATTCAAATAGTACCAAATAGAAAGAAGACATGATGAATACAGTAATTATGATACAACTGAATAAGAATGTTTAAACATACCAGCCTTTAAGGATGACAAATGTTTTCACTTTTCAGAAGTGTGTATGTGGTTATGTTTTAATAAATGAGTGTCCAGTATTCCCCACGTATAGAGAACATTATTTATTGCTTTGTTCAGACTTCAAAGTGCGATTTCGACCGAGGTCACTGGCTCAAGAAAACGTTGGCTAATCATTTCGCACCACTGAATGAATCGCACGAATCTATCAATCTATACAATACGTCCAATAATGCCAATATCAAGCTTCTTTTAAAATCAAATTAGATTTTTACAGTATTTCTTACATACCAAACATTCCACTTAGCTCTAGTATAAAATTGCAAAACCTCAATTTTTTTTTTTTCGATCGTATCTAAAATGGCGGGCGAATTCCGCAGCCATTCTGCAGAACTGCACTTGTGTGGGTCTTAAACTTGTGCATGTGTGCGCACAGTCACAGCAGTGCAGCGTGGCTGCAACATGCCATAGTACTACTAATAACTAATAGGGTACTGTAGGCGTAGTCAGAGACATTCTCCGATTACTGACTTCCTGGTACTTGGACTCGTTAAAGATTGAACAAACGTCAATTATTGTCCAACATTCTCTACAAAGATAGATTGATCTCAAGTACTTAACAAAATTTTATGCTAGGTGTACAAAGTGTTCAATTGGTGTGAAAATATTTTGAAGTGGGTCTCATTTATTGTATGGACGCTAAACAAACTCAGGTTCATTTACCCTCAATAGTGATGATAATAATGTTAATTATGCATGACACGCGAAACATTTTAATTAACTTAATTAGAATAGATACGACTGTCGTGGCACTTCGTGGACTGACATCTGAAACTTCTTACATGCAAGTCACACCATCCTCTTCTGCTTCTTTGAGATAAAAAATATCGTTGGGTTACTTTCCCATAATTCATATCACTTACCGAACGATATAAAATACTCTGACAGTGTCATTAATGTCATTGAAACTAGAAGACAAAAGAATGCAGGAGCAGCTGCTCTTATTTTGAACTATTTAAAATTTTCATGTGTATATTTCGAAGTTGTGAGAATTCCCGCAATATGGGAAAGGTTATGCAACGGGAGATTGCCACGTGGCACTACCCTTCGTTCTGCGCATGCCTGGGAGATAGATCCATGACATTGCAACTATATTCTAGACGTAGACTAAACGGAGCATCATTCTAGATTCCCCAAGCTATTTTAATAGTATTAATTGCTTTTACACTAAGGCGTTTTTCATTCAAGGATTGAGTCTGTTCAGAGAGATTCAGAGCTAGTAGCTCTGAATTACTGAGAAAGGGAACAGACTTACAAGCTTGTGACACATCATAAACTAATCGTTTCTATTTGGGTCCCTGGGTATCTTGGAATCTTCTTTCTGGTTAGGATTTGTAGGTTATGAATCCAATTAGAAATGTAGGGAGTAGCCACGTGGATGGGGACTCCAGTGCGCAAGTCCACAACCTCGTCTCAGCTGTGTTCTGAGAAAATCGTTACCACCGTCCAACGCACCTACTTTCCGTCACGTGGTATGTCGAAAAATCTCACAGCTTTAAAGAATTTTCGTTTCATTGCCACATCCACCTTCTGCATAATTGTTCGCAATTCATTTTATGGTGTCAAGCTTACCTCTCTATTATTGTTTTCTTTTATTTACTATCTCGTTTCTTTTCCATATGTTACACTTTTAGTATTAGTTACGTAGATTAGATTACAAAATGAATTATGTATACAAAATATTTGGGAATCTTAATCGGTTTTATCACTCCAAGCCCATATGTGCTCCAATTAAGCATGAGATTATTAATATTGTAATCGCTGATATTGATAAAAGGTATTGGGCGAAAGATACGATTTGACATCTTTTAATTTAGTAAAACCTTACAAATACTACGTTCTTAGCTACAATTTTAGTCCAAGTTTCTCCAGGAATTTAAAATATTCTTAACGGCAATTATTCACTTGAAATATAAAACTATTGTCTTGCAAACTCTTTCAGTTCAATGTTCTGATTATTCCTTTAAAAACTTGTGAAAAGTACTTCTTTGAAAGTATCCTGGGGCATAAATTAATATTTTTAATCACTTCGAGTATTGTTTGCAAGTTGGTCTCCAACTTCAATCGTAAAGTTCATCGTTTTATCGTTGTTTTTAGGTCGTGGTCGCCACGAACACATCGCGTGCTTAATTTCAGGGATTTTTATTACCATCTTTCTCTTTTGATTAGACGTCCATTACATTGTGTAATGACCCATGAAGTCTTTTTGTTATTCTTCAATCGGTGCCATCAAATAGTGCACCAGCATGATCCTTCTATATTCGTGAGACTTTGTTATTAAACTACTTATGTATCAGTGCCAAGACGTGTACAGCTCGACCTTTATTGAGTTTCACGTGACTTATTTCCATTTCAGTATGTACCTCGTGCATTTGCTTTTCGCTTGTAATCTTTGCGTCTGCCAAGTTGACTTTCTCTCGCGATGCATCCAAACCCATACATTTTCCATAGATAATCAATCGTAAACAAAGCAAGCTTAGAGCACGTAGTACATGCAGTTTAACCAACACTAAATTTAAAATAGTTCGCCGCCGCCGTATTGCTTTTGGGGAATCCCTCATTAGTAAGGTCTACATAGAATAACAATTGTATAGGCACAAGTGTGTTGACTGAATACTCACTTGATAAACCTCCTATAAAGTACATACACGACCATAGCTAAATATAACCTGAAATCTATAGAAGAAAGTTTGGCATCACAAAGGATTTTAAAAATACACATCTGAATGCGGAGACAATGTAACAAAGATAATGCAATCATACATAACGCTCTGAGGAGGCACTGTTTGTTCTCATTCTATTTATATTTAGATTTTAAGTTTGTCTTGTTTTGAGAATGCGACCTTGATCGGTCATGTCTAGACGACCTTGCCGTTAGTGGAGAATGTCAGTTCTACGTCCGCTTAAATTAATGCCACATGTATTAACACGTCTATTGACATTTACTGAGAGTCAACTTTCACAGCCGCTAACTCAGCAAGAACTTATCTGCAATCTTGTTGCATCACGGAAGCGTTTGCTTCTAACACGGAAGCTCCACGTCTCTTTAAGTCTTTACCTCTCAATGGGTACAGTAAACTAAATATTCAACCGTTTCCTAGATTTACGTAGTTAACTTCGTTTATTTCTGCCCTCTGCATTATCATCATCTTAGAGTAATAATCTCATTAAATCACATTAGCCTAGGTTGAAAGACCTTGTGATATCATTTGCCATTCACAAACATTTGAATTCGTGCTTTCCTCATAATGTACTTGAAATGATGACTCTATTTGCAAATTGAAATACAACCATAACGTCATTGGGCTCATTGTCTGAAGATTTGAAGTTCCGTTCAATACATTGTGCAAATTACAGCGTAATGGCGACAGGATCTTTTATTTTTTCTCTCGTTTTATTTATAGCCCTTTGTTGTGCTCTTACTAGTGTTTGGTTTGTGTACATAGTAATTGCGTTTACAGCGATTCATCGACGCGCACAGGTGAAGGTCATGGTCGAGCTCGCGGCGCCTGGACGCGGCGCTCACATGACTTGTTGTTTGTATGTGCCGCGCTCTCGACGCGGACGATGGCTGCGTGTTCGAACGCGATTGGTCGGCTTTCACGAACCTCGTTACATAAATGTTGGTATCTCCACTCCTAGTGCGAGTGACAAGCTGTATGCACTTGCTCGTTGTATCTTAATTTGGTCATGGATTTCTTACCGTCCATTGTACAAAAATGTACTGCTTATGCGTAAAGTTTATGAATTTATTCAAAGCGTTTTACAAAACAAACCATAGAACTTGTAACGTGGATTAAATTTTCATTCAGTATTTCCGTTCTATTCGTAGAAACCATGCAGTGCTTGTTCATTGATAAGTCTTCCGCGATAATAGAACAATACAGTACTAAAATAGAACATAAGCAAGCAAGAATAGACAAGGACAATTTCAAGTCTTGATTTTAGTCTTTCAGAGTTACTTATCCATTTATTTTTTCAGCTGTCGTCATATTGGAATCCGACAAGTGTACGGCAAGGCCGTGTTTATAGGCCGCCTGGGAAAGACCTTGCTCTTATAACTTGAGTCATATGGTTGGATCCATTTACATTTGGTGTAATCAGAATGGACATATGTTTGTACCAGCCCGGGTTTTTCAACGATGACTAATCGTTGTTTGGTATCTCAATGTTTGGGATGTATTGTGTCATTGAATATTCTAAGTTGCTCGTTCTTATTATCTTTTAACTTTTAAATATTGGCTCATTCATTTTGTATTTCATCCTCAGGTGGCAGTTGATCGCTTCTTTTTACACTCTTATTAGAACTTAGATGTTATCAATCGACTTATCGAAATTATACTCTGGACTGGACCTCTTGAAAGTTCAGGGTGGTTAAGCATTATAATTGAAGGTACGTTAGTGGAAAGTATTGATCCATTCACGTCTATTATCGTTGTCTAAAAATTTGGACCTGCTCTTATTATAAAACTTACCGTAATCACTAGGTTATCTATCAACAAAAGCTGTCTTCGACGTTTCCTTTAGTCTCCGTTTTCACAGCTTGTGCAGTAAGTACTTTAAATACTACTTCAATAATCGCAAAGTGTTAAGCGAGTGGTTCCAACTTTCTAACAACCTACCAACTCAAATTTATTTTTATATTCGTATCGACGTTTTCAGGAGATCTAATATTCTTATTTTAATAGCTTCGACATTTATTAAAATAATTTGGTTAGATCCGTTTAATCTTTATTACTAATTGAGGTACTGATCTTGTAGTATTTCTATGACAATGCATAATAAATTCTCTTGGTGTCATAAAAATAGTTTGAAAATCTTAACTGTCATTTTCTGCTAGAATTTATGTAGTTGTTACTAGTTATGCCGCAATAAACCATAAATAACTATTTTACGGTTCGCTTGTGTTGCACTGAGACTAGATTTCTAGCCGTAAGCACTTGGAGAAAGGTGAATAATATAGCCTCATTGAATAAGGTCCGTGAGCTTTGTCCTTAGACAGATTAAGGTGAAAATTGACTTGATTTATTCCCTTTGTACCCGATAACAGTAGTTTATTTAAGTGTCGTTCTAACAGACGACTTTCTGCTGTTGATATTGAACGCAAAATGGATATAATTTACACCTTGCCTGTAATGTACAGGTTTGAATTTAACTGCAAGGCTAACCATAAAAGTTCTAGCGGAACTGCTGTCTTGTTAGTAAGATTGGAAGAATTTCTTTTACGATAATGTTTATTTTAAGTCGCTGTTGGTCTTGCAGGTACACTGAACAATTTGTCTTTGTTTTAAATGAAATGGTAAACAGCCATACGCTTTTTCTTCAGTGTGTTACTATCACTATATGATATGGTAATATTTTGGAGGAAATGGCTGACATGAATCCGCGTCCGGCTGTATTAAGATGAATATTTGGATAGAGTTGGGACTGGACAAGATGTTGCTGACAGCAACATCTCTATGTCCCTATACCTTGTATATCTTGTACCTATAAAAATAAATAATGATATTATAAATCGACTGTTACATTCAGAATTCAAACACGCCTGCCTTAGACACAGCCATTGTGAATTAAACATTAGAGAAACCAATAAATCTTCATCGACTTTTATGACATCTGCAGAAGGAAATATAAAGCCCTAACCGCAAACTGGAAAACACATCGCAGGCTGCAAATGATTGCAAATAATCACAAGCTTTTCCTAGAAGGAACCCCATAGCGAGAGAAATGACACGACCATTATGGAGATAATTCACCATCAAATGGGCCATACGTCTAGACTATTCACCGAGGAAAATTAATTGCCTAGATAATGTATTTAAATACAGCGTACCGGAACGATCTCATGTTTCATTCCATTTATTTCTACTGTTCACACTTGACACTTGTATTTCATCTTGGCAAAGCAAGAGATTACATTATCTTTAATAGCTTTTGATGTATGTATTGACTATCTATCAGTCGAAAAGAGCTATGAAGCTGTCGTCAATTCAATAAAACCGGGGTAATCCAAGGAATAGGTCATTGTAATATAATTGGTTCTCTAATAGTTATTGAAGTCATAACTTCTGTTGATTGTGACACGTAATTACTGAGTAATAGTATTTCTTTCGATTTAGATAAAAGAAATGAACGTAATATATTGTTCCATTATTGCAAAATCTAGTATCCTTCTTAATACTTACTAACAAGTCCAATTACCGTGGTAAACAACTGCCAAGGATGTTTATCATTTTTTCTAACGACCGGCTCGACTCGATTTAGCCAATAATAACCGTTTTTCCTGATTGGACGGAGTTGACACTTGATTGAAATTTAACACTTTAGCACGCGATACTTGGCTATTCGAGCCGTTGGAATTGAAACGTTGCGCAAAATCTTAGCCGCAAGTAGCCAGAAACATTCCACAAAGCAAGTCCACACACCATTTGAAGTGAATCTAAATATACATTTTGCAAGTCACTTCGAAGGAGCTTGGTACATGTAAATATACAAGAATGCTGATTGTTTGTCATCACAGTTCGTGAGTTGTAGCCGCGGCGAGCCGTGTCTAATGAAAGGTCCAATCAATTTGATCATCCATCAGCGGACTGTGTGGATGTGCGAGAAGGTCGCCAACGAACCATATAACCATCGTCCGATGTCCGACTCGCTTGTATTTGTGCTTATTTGCTATTTACATCTGTATTTGGTAACAAGAAAACTGACAACATGATCAACGATTTGAAACTGTTCTTACTGTTTTCTAGTCAGTTTTGTCGCTATTTCCATATCCTCGACGCGGTTCGGCGGAAGCAGACCTTGGCCCACTAATGACGAATAATTATGACTTGGATGTTTCTTACGATAAATATTTACATTTATCATTCATATCGTATTCTTGTCATATAACTTCCTTGTTTTCCTTCTACTTAATAATCTATCTTTCGCCAACAATTGTAACTTCAAGAAACTGTTTACATTTGGATTTGGATTTAGTTTCTGATGAATGAGCTTCCTTTTTCGTTTGTTTCTACCGTTCGCTCTTCTGACATCTGATACTGTATATTGGTAATTATTTCCTACATTTCCTGGTTGAAAAATGTACATGTTACGCAGTTACGCAAGTACAACTGCATGTCAATTAGAACGTAGTGGATCATGTTACTTCCAACCGTAAAACGGACCGCAACAGAAATACCTTTACATGCCGCCAAGTCATTCTACTAACTTAAAATACCGTGTTTTCTAAGGCCTAAGAGTGGATTTCGTGCGAAAATTTAATTCGTTGGATGTAAAAACGTGTTTGTCGTAGGAAACATGAGAATGCTGGCGAGCGGCGACAACTACGCTAGTTTGCGGTCCAGGAATGTGATACGCGACCACTTTGCTCGCGTCTTTCTATTGATTTCATTATAAAGCTCTTTGTAAATCTCTGTATTTCCTTCTCTAATAGTTGTGATTCCGAAATTATTATAGTTTTCTTTCTAAATATCCACCTCTCAATTACCTGAGGTTGAATTGAGCTTCTTGCTCAATCCTGCATGTTTGGCTATATTTACAAACATGCTATATTGTTTAATTACTCAACACGGAAAGTGTCGATAAATGTTTTACTGACCTCACTTTAGTGTTTTGTAATCAGTAAGACTGACAGGGCAAGCTTACTTCTTCACTGGAATTATTCACGCAATTTGATGTTGTAATTCGCACAAGAAAATCGTATTGTTCGATATAAAAAACAAATCTTGGAATAATTGCTTTTAGTCTTTCAAAAGGCCTTGCAAAAGTAGGTACTTGGATTCTTTTAATTGTATTCACGAAGGTCTATTATCTTAGATTCGTGTCGTTCAGCGTGATTTACATTTTCATTGATACTTTTTTTATATGTTTCACTCAATTAACTGCTATTGTTATCGTCTACGTCGATACTTTTAATGCATGTACCAGGACAGTATAGTTTTACAGATGGTCTATTACTCTGTAGGCGCCGGTGACCGCATTCTTTACGTCGGTCGTCGCAGCGTATTGAAAGTGGAGCAAGCATCCGCTCAACATTTATAAGATTTGCAATACCATAGTTCTCGATATCTACACGAATCCTAGTACCATATTATTGAAAAGGGTTATATGTACGCAAATTATACTGTGTCGATATTGTGCAGTTTTCAATTTAAATGATAATCTTGTTCGTTGACATTCATCAGATTTATTTCACAACAATGGAAGTGAAGGAAAAGGTGACCATTATTCCTTTATTGAATGGAAATGAATGACCAGCAGCATCGTGAAGTCTGTCATGTATATTCAAATCTATCGAAACCTAGTTACATCATAAGTAATATACAATGAACAAACTTAGTGGTTTATAAAAAGGCTTTGCATGATTTTTTCAGCATATTTGCCTATGGCTGTCTTCTGGTCTTTCTTTATTAAAGACACTTAAAAAAGCTGAAATGTATTAGCATCTAAAAGCCATACTTCTGCTTTATTTGTACGGTTCCGAATACTTTTGCTCATTACTTTTTAGCCTTGCTTTGCGATTACTAAGCCTCCGCTGTCCATACGTGCGTCCGTCTGTCTGTCAGTATATGGCTGTATACCGCGTGTATCTGACATCGACGCACAAACGATTTGCATGGGTCCAGGGCATGATTCTGGACACCCTAGACCTGGACTTAGAATTTTTCGTCGGCTTTTTTCTCATTTTTTCATTTTTTTCAAGGGTTTTTTTACTTTAGACTGCTCATAATCGTTATTCTGACCTAACCCAATGAGATTTTTAATAAAAAATAATTAATTAACTACTTTCACTAAAAAGAGCAATCTGAATAAAACCACAAATAGATATGAGCTCAGCTGAGGTGACCTATTTGTGGTACTCTTGAAAAAAATGAAAAAATGAGAAATGAACCGACCAAAAATTCTAACTTGGGGTGTCCAGAATCATGCCCTGGACTCATGGAAATCGTTTTTGCGTCGATGTCAGATACACGCGGTATAGTTGAAATTTTCAAATAACAACAAATAAGCCGCTATAACAACAAAATAATGATAATTAAAAGGTTTATGGCTCTAAACCCTTCGTGTGGGGAGTCTGACTCGCACTTGGCCGGTTTTCAGTAGATATTATTTTGATCTGCAGCAAAATTCCAGCAGCTTTGAAAGTGTCTGACCTTTCTTTGATAGATGCTACTTCTGCGGTTCTATGATTTTTTTCATATTAGTTTTTAGAATTACATTCCTCTTTCCTTGCTCGTTGGGAATGTTATCTATCATTAAACAAATTATCACACTAGTGACAAACTCCTAAACAAATATTTGGAAAAGCTTTGGTAGTGGAAAATGCCCATTCTAGAATTGACTGTAGTTATTTGAATGGATGATCCCGTATCCGTCGGGTCAATGAACCTAGTCGACTTTGAATTGTATCAATAACGCATGCGTTATTTGTTCGCGATAACAAATACTATTGAATGACAAGAAACAAAAGATACTTGGAACAATAAGAAAAGCAAGTGTTTTGGTTTGAGATAATGCAACTCGAATTCTGTCTGTCAGCTCTTTAAAATCGTCTATAGCTATGCGGTTAGTTACGACTTTGCCAGTGGTAAATGGGTGATAAACTACCTCGTATCTTTTCTTAGAAGCGATGACTACATGCAGTGCCTGCATGCTTTGCTTTACTTGGATGATTTGATATTCCTTCTGCGTTTTTCTCATTTTCATTTGGAATATTAAAACGGTTAGAAGAAACTATATTGATGATATGATGGTATCCTGTATTTATACTTTTGTCACGTTGATCCATAGATACCTATTTTTTCTTTTCCTATTATGTAATAAAATAACATGTCAGTACTGATGATCTGGAAGTCCTTCAGTTGAGGTTTTATTCAATTGTGTTCATTTACCAAGACAATAATTACAATATACCTACCATTACAACATAGACAGTTTTCTACAAACAAGCGCCATGTTATTATGAATGACGTCAATTGAACCTTCATACCCGCACGCATGACCTAAAATATGCGTGTATCACACAGTTATTAATTACTTCGTTTCTGACACTACTATTAGCGGTAAATAAAGCTGGATTTAAATTACCTGCAAACTCTTGTACTGTTATGTCTTCCTGGTACAAAGTTGGTTTAACATCACCTGCTGTTACTTCTTGCCTGTCTTCCTCATCTGTAGATCTAGATTTCACAAGCTAAACTATTATTTCATTTGCAGTATTTCTATATTTCCCCCATTTATTGTTTTTCTTTCTTGCTGCTCAGCTATAGTATGGAAACTACTTAAATTTCGCAATTTCAGTCGTAGTCCCGAAGCCAAATTTTATTCATGGACACTTTCACCACCTGAAAATTTGCCAATGATTTCAAAGTCAACATTAAAGTGGATAACCTATTTATGGAAGCCAAGTGTATATTATTGGCGGGTGATTAATCAAAACAATGCTCTTTGTCTTCCAAGAACACTTATCTTAGGGAATACCTGAAAACAAACAATATTGTCAAGTCACTCCGGAATTTCCATTACTATAATAGGATTCTTATCAACTTGACAACTAACTATGGTAATGATGATGAATAAACAAGTACATATGTCCCATATTTCATTAACAAAGTAAAAATAGCTTTAAAATTTTTGTGTATCAGTAATATTCCACAGCTCTGAGACTATCGTTGACCTTTCCAATATCACTATCATCACATTACATAAAGTGTGCTGCATACGTATGTAAATCATTGCACATATTATTACTATCAAAAGAGCAGTTAGTTACTATGTCATTTTATCTCCTGGTAATTATTTTTATCCGCTTTAACGTAACAAAATGACGTTGAGCGCCATATTACATCGGATTACTTCAGTAATAAGACGTATAAAGTTGCCAGTGTTAATATTAAAATGTTTTTCCAAATGTTCTTGCGACACTAACGTTTTAAGGCTCAGTTCAGTTTAAACAATGCGCCGCAGTAACAGTGTCCCTCAAAGTCTTGTTTTCTTAAGTGTTAGAAGCTCGGAGTTTTATTAAAAAATTATCCTCGTAGATATTTTTTGTCACTTTTCGAAGATAAGCAGTGTTCACGCCCCTATATTCGCTGGTGGCCTTTAAACAGCTGTATCGTCACCGATAAGCGACCGAAAAGGCCTCGTTTTCAGTTGCGATAACAACCATAATAGTAATGTCAAAAACGATGACAACACAAAAATAATAACCAAATAACACCATTTTTGCCAGATAAGTGTGCGGTTAAACGGTGCAAATGTGAATTTATATTTATACAAGTGTAGTGAATGTATTAACTTATTTATTATTTAACATATCCAGATATAATATGAGGACCCAAAACATGGAACGTTACAAATGCGATGCGTTACGATGGCGTGCTTCCTACTCCAGTGATTTAAATTTAAACTAGTGCATAGTGGTCGTAAAGTCTGATCTGTTAGACTGCGTTAAATTATTTATTACTTAGTGTTTATATCGTGTGGATTATGCTGATCAATACTTTTTTGGACACGGAGGATTTCGTGCACTTGTATTATCCGGAGGATGAGCCTGCGGCCGTGCAGGGCTGTGGAGCCGGCGCGCGCATGGCGTCCAAGTACCCGCCCCGACCGCCCTCGCCAGAATACTCACAGGTTTGTGCAGAACACATCTCCTCCACTTTATGGAGGCCTGGTCAAATAATTGGTTTGGTGCCAAAACTGTCTGACACCATGTTTGGGGGGGTATTTATACATAGCATTTTAATATGATAGAGGATGTTCGTTCGGAAATAATGAGACGTTAGGGTAGGACTCATTCAAAGCAAAATACATCTGAATATTAAATAAAAGCAATATTATTGTTATGAGGTAGTTATTTGAACATAATTTCCTCTACTTATTTTTTCACAAAACTACTCAACTACCTACCAATGTTATCATTACATTACTATTATATTAATTACATTCTCAGCTATGTAATCGATACTAGTTGTGAAAACGTATTATTGAGCCGACACTTACAACAGAATATATAATAATAATATGTAGAAATGAATACACAAAACATATCAACAGAATATCATCTTGCAATAACTCGATACTTCCTATTCGACGTCATTCCATAAAAAGTTTCGAAAAAACTACGTTAACGCTACGTATTTTGTCATGTAAAGCTGGTTGTTAAATATTGACGAAGCGAGGAAAAGCAACGGTAACGGTATACGTCGAGTCCTTCACCTTGAGACCAATAATTGTGTATACGTCGCCACCCCTCCCCCAACCCCCTGTCCCGTCAGTTCATTCAGCGGGGGGGAGAAGGACGTGAGTACCATAGATTATACAGTGAGTACTATCAACCTATGATTACCTGGTAGGGCTCCGCGTTGAGAAATTAACTTCCGTAGTACTTTTGAATTCTATTTATGATTTTCCTGTACTTTATTAAAACTGGAATGAGTGGGAGGAAATCTAGGTAGAAGCCGTAAATTGAAATGTAAGTTTTTCTTTATGACTTTTGAATTTGTTTGTTTGTCTTTGCTTTTGATGCTAGACTGTTTTGGTTTCATTTTTATCAAGCTGTCTAGTGACTGAGCCAGGATAATGACGAGGCGATGACAACTATGTTTGCATTTCTACCGAAAACAATCATTATGTTTACTATCAACAATATCTGGTGAGTCATCCACTCAAAATAAAAGTGTTCCAAATTATGTTTACATTGTGAACAAATAACACCAACTGTGTGCTTCCATTGTTTGGACTACTGGCTACCCATCAGTCTGTATTAAAAGTTTCCCTTTGTAAGACACAGTCAAAATCGTAATTTATCAATTGAAACTAATGGCGGGGTTATATGAGCTGTGATGGTCGGTACAATGTCAGATGCACCGTAATGAGCCGCGCTCGTGACTCATTACTAAAGCATGTTCCCTCGCTACTGTCATTATTGAACACATGTTGTGAAGTGTGAGATATCCTAATTTGGACTCCGTTAATTACTACTTGTCTATGCGCCTTAAAAATATCGTCCAAATCAATGATATTATAAGTAAAAAGGTGTAGATAGGTTACCTATACAACATTCGATCTTCAAAAACGTGAAACCTACGTGACGTGTGTCCGTTGACGGCGCAACGCGACACTGAGGTGAAGTGTGGCTAGTTAGCCACATTTTAACGTGTCGCTTGCTGAGCGCTTATAACCTATCTACACCTTTTTACTTATAATATCATTGGTCCAACTCGATATTGTATAAGAACGCCCGTCATCTAAAGATATTTGATACAGTGACTGATAAAATTCAGATTATACTAATTATGCATTACGAAACGTGTGTCTAGATGTTAATTTTAGATCTACATAACTTTCAATGTTATTGAACAACTTGCCAAGCAATTTGTCATTACGTCATTGACGTCACAGATGCATTCAACTAGGATCACATGAGCACAAACATAATACCGCCCATAGTTGCAAACGCCGGAAGTTTTTTAATCCATTGTTGTTTGCAATGAAGAGTGACACACAAAAGTCTGAAATTACTCCTCTCCCAGCGACTACATACAGCTACTACGCATCTTCCATCTCCTTCACGTGTTTCAATAGTTTGTATGGGTACCAGGAATTCATAACATACCTACAAAATGCCAGTTATAAACCTTGAATGGGCTTTTCAATGCAACACACGGCCTCGAGCAGGGTTGAATGACATGAATGATTGAGTGAATGGATAATGAACGCTCCTTTCTTTCATTCACTATCTGTATCACTATCAAAACTATTTCAGCTTACCTGTGAAGTTAAAACAAAGAGAGTGCCATAAGAGTCAATTTAGTGTTCTGAATTAGAATTTTTCTTCCGTGTCTTTGTGTCGCTCCTTTGTTTCCTTCACTTCTCCAATAACTACACATAGTGGTATATGTATAATAAATTGTCTCTTTGCAAGGCATATCATATAAATATGCAGCTTCTATAGATACAAGAGTGATAATTATTACAAGAGTGATCCTACTATATGTATAATATTATAAATGCGAAAGTTTGTGAGTATGTATGGATGTTTGTTACTCTTTCACGCAAATACTACTGAACCGATTACGATGAAATTTGGTATGTAGGTAGCTGAAGACTCAGAATAACACATAGGATTTTTATCCCGGAGTTCCCGAGGGATCGGGGTTTACACGGGAATAACGAGAATTTATACGCGGACGAAGTCGCGGGCGGCCTCTAGTAATTATATAGTTCTGCAACACGCGGACGTGAGCTGATGATGTCCACATGTTAACCTCAAACGACCTTATTCTATCTCGTACGCACACTACAGTTGCATTAGTCACGCTTTACGTTATGATGCAAGCGAAGCTGCGAAGGCTTGCCCCTTCCGCAGATGCTATTGCCTAATGCCACGCTTTGATAGCGTCGGGATCTGTCTATCTATTGCAGAACTGACGTGTACATCAACAAACGTCTTTGTGAATGGCGGCGTTGCTTGTAGAGGGAAAATGACAACATGTCAAATGGTTTCATGTTGGTTCTCTATTTTGCTACATCCATTTATATGATCCATGGTCGCTTCATGTATGTTTCACGTCACAAGACTTGTAAGTTATCTGCTTACGTGTCACTTGCGGTGAGGAAAATTTTCCTGTAAAAATTAAAATAAGTAATCTTAATATAAATACTTATTCAGCATTGTTTTTATTGTTTACTTTGAAATTATACATGAATATGTTTTTCTCAAATGACGTATGTTCAATGCTTTGTTTAATATTCTGTCCATTACCTACTTCATTTGAATAAACGTTATATTATGTTACAAAAAATACAAACAGGTTTTACAGGTGGATACAAAAATAAGTAGTTATACTCAACGTTATGTAACTCGCATATTGAGTATATTCATTACTTTATAATCAATTCGTCTTGGGCAATTTACAAGAAACTAGAATAGGTTATCAACAATACCAAATCGTTTCGAAGATTATACCTGCTTCTCAAGTACCAGCTCCGCCATTTCATTCATAATTTTCACACCAGCTAATTGTTATGCTGTCCTGGTATTCTAAAGCTCCCGCTTTAATTCTGCGAACAATGATTTCCTTCAGCTTCCTTGCTTTTCAATAAAGAAAAGACGAGGCTGACTTATAAGTGCAACCAATACTGAAAGTTTGATGTCATCTGAATATTAAAAGATTTAAGTTTCTTAAACTTAAATTTAACAGTTTTAAAACGCCTAATTGTTGCATTTAATCATAAGGACAATGTTAAAAATTTAACTAGAAGTGCCAAAAACATTTCCCTGATGATTTTTTCAGTTATTTAACAGTAATCTCTAAACACAAAAGCTCTGCAACAATTCAACATAAAAGAAAAGAAGGCATCGACCTCGATACTACGTTGTTAGATTTTAATTTAGGATACAAAAGCGATTTCTTCAAGGACACAATGAAAAGCATTGAAGCAAGATCCTGTTTTGTTTTAATTAAACGTATAATGTACCAGTTTGAAACGTTCTAAAATATATTTTGGTGCTCCTCGGAGTCGGCGAGATTTTTTATAATGTTTACCATTACCATCCATCGACTCAAGAGGTGAACGACCCAACACTTCAAATTCATCTACTAACCCAACCATATGTTTGGGTACCCTCGTTCAATAGAAGTTTATAATAACCAGTGGGGCTTTTCTAGTTGGTTGGTTAGTCATTCGGTAGTAGTCAGCTCTAGGCGCCCACCCGGCAAGACTGATGACTGTTTTAATGATTACGACCATGCTTTAGTGCAGAGTCTGTTTCTGTTTGAACAGTGAGCTTTGTTTATTTACACTACGGTTTATAAAAAGTATCCGCACTCTCCTTTTAATGTATTGACGTTTTATCTGAATTCCTGATTCACGCCGTAAAAGTTAACAACAAAACCGTCTAACATTACGTTTTGTTCACCAAAAATACAGCTCCGATTTCGATCTAGTTTTTTTGTCATACGGTCAACAACACACTTGATTATCTCATCTCGCAAGAATGTACGCTATTTTCTTACTTATGTAACGACAGGCAAGTCTATAATGGCGTAGTTTGTCACGTTTGGTTAGTGCTAACAAAAAGATTTTTTAGTTTTTTGGATGTCTTGTCTTGTTGCGCAAAACTTGATGTTCATTGAACTGCCGAGGGTGAATGCGCTAAAAGAACCGTGGGCGCACACCCACGAGCGCCTAAAATTTTAATGTGGCCATTCCTCATTAGGCATATTTCATTACTCATTGTATTTTGTACTTCAACCCTAGCAAAACTACTCTTGTGGAGCATCTGCAGGAGTCATGTAAAGAGGTAAACAAAAAGAAATCATCCAGGCAAACAACACCAGATGCGACTTTAAAATGATAGCCCATCGTCCTTAATAGGCAATCTTTCGAGATGAATCATAGTCATACACCATGTAAGTGTATGTTCTATGCTGAGCTCATGTGAACCGCCGCGGGGGATTACGTCATTACTATGGAATGCTGCACCAATTATATCTGATGGAAAGTGGAGCTTATGTCCAATGCAGTATGAGTTATTACTTATGGTGTATGTGCGTATAAGATGGAAAGAGTAATTAATGCAAATACGTTTATCCTATAAAGACAAGATTCAGTTCATATTATTTTATTATAGGTATCTAGGTACTTTGACCTCTGTTTTAAGGACTTTTTAATAGACCCATTAAGATTGACACTAGCTACGGTAATCTCAGTTTCCTCATGCATTGCCTTAGCAAGCGACACAATTAATTGCTCTCAAACAAAAACAGTTGTGGTCAAATTAGGTCAATTACAGCCGTTATTATCGCATACATTATCAATTAACCACTAATTACCTTTCGTTATTATTTCCTCTTGTACTGTATTCTTTATCAATTTCGTGTATTTGGTTATTAAAATAACAAACACGGAATGTTACAGCGGTAGTACCTGTTTCGTATTTATTAATTAAAAAAAATTTTTTTTCGTTGTATGACAAAAGGCCTTTGCCCCTGAAGTGGAAAAAATAAGGTCAGAAGGCAGAATTTTATTTAAGTTGACGTAACTCATGTTTATGTATCTCAAACTCATTTGTAAATTACTGCTTAGGCCTAAATATAGCCTTCATAGCTTGAAGCGCTTACCAAACTTCTAGTTTCTTGGTAGTCTCATAGAGGAAACTTGACACTTCTTGCAAAATTGTTTAGTTACTGCGGTCAAGTATGCTTTCCTGGTACTTAGGAATATAATGTCAATGCAAAGTAACCTGTGTATGAAGCAAAATAAATATTGTGTAGGTATTTAAAATATCTTCGAACCTTTTGAATTTCTTACATGAATCAAGCTTATTTAAATCTTTTGTCATGAAAATTTGTGTTTTGTTCATAAAAATGCTGTCTCTGCATAATGCCTTTTGTGCGAATTGTTCAAAATATGTAAATATTTTATATCCTTACCTGCTTTTGCTTGTTATTGTCAAATATGAGTGTGTGCAATTCCGTGCAACGGCCTAATTGGGAAAATCGACTTATACAACAGCAATGCAGAAGTACAGCTAGTAGTAAAACTGAATACCATAGTTTCTTCATGAAGGTCAAAAAGAGAGAAAAATCGGCCTGATTAAAACCTCGTAAATTCTTGAGTAAAAAATAATCATTTCTAATTGAAAAAATCCGGTAAAGAGCGAGTCGGACTCGCGCACCGAGGGTTCCGTACCATCATATAAAACGTCAAATGTTTTACAATTTTCATCGGCGACGGCTCTCGAATCGGCTTTTTTGAAATTGATAAACTGCGGTGTATTTTGCCGTTTTAGATCAGCGCCATCTCTTGGTCGATAGTGGAATTAATGTAATTTTTGGTTTGCTAAGAGACATAATTTTATTTTTCCTGCAATCTTTACATAAACTATAGTAAGATATTATTAATAAGATATAATAATTTCAGATTTTTCTCTATGCAAAAACAATTCTGTTGAACAAACGTCATTTAAACCTGTTCTAAATTTCAAGTTGATAGCATTAGTACCTAGTTCTTGAGATATCCAGCTGTGACAGACGAAGAGACGTAGTCACACTATAAGAATAAAAAGAAGAAAGAAAAATTGTTTATTCCTCCCAACCGCGCAAATGCTGCTTTAAAAGTAACCATTGAATTCCGTCCTTGATATCTATCCTGTAAAAACTGTACACTGTACAGTCGTTTAAAAGTACGTATAAGTACGCAATGCGCATGAGTGGCGAGTTAGGTAACGCAAGGTCGCTTTCTAACGTGTTCTGTAGTATCCAACGAGGGACAGGCATGCAGTATGGGCGTGAGTCGAGTGTGAATTGCCTTATAGTATGTGCAATAGGTGGAAACACTGGGTTTTCTGTACTTTAAAATTTCCATCACGTATGTGTCGTATTGTTGTTGAATTCTTTGGTACTTTGAGAGCCGATTCGGCGGCCATCTTTTAACTGACAATTATTTTGATGTTTGGATTTTCTAAATAAAAACTGTGGGAAAGTTTTATCATTGGGACAAATCTCAGGCTTTTATTAACAGACTGATTACTAAATATCCAGCTCGATTGACCAATTTCTGATTCCAAATACTTATTGAGTATAGAAATCAAGAAAAGTTGAATTGGTACATACTTAATTAAAAAAAATGTTAAGTACACCGACTGTCCAGCTTTGTTGAACTGCTAAACAACTTTTTACCTGAAGGCTTAGTGTAAGTTTTCTAACGTACTCGATCGCGTTAACGTTTGCTTATGTCAAATTGTATAGAAAAAAAAGGCGGTGCTTATTCAGTTTCAATACAAATTGGCATTTACGTCGAGAACGTTAAAAAACTCACACTAAGCTCTCTGACCGCGCGAGACAGCAGACTAAACTGTTTCTCATGCCCTCTGCTAGATCAATGAAATAGTAGATGAACAATTTAATCCGCTACTCTGAAGACACAAAATTTACCAATTAGCAAACTAAGTAACGAGACAGGTTTTCTTACGCATGTTATTAAATTATCCCCCTCAGAAGTTCCACGCCACATTCCACCAACAAGTTTCCAAGTTTCGAAGCGCCACCAGTGAATCATAAGCACGCAAGAACATTATTTATGATTCGACTCGATTACTGAGCGTTTTGGTTATTATAATAACGGCGATAAACGATACCAAGGCAGCATAACTTCACGTACAGCGCTTTTTACATAATATCTATGTATTCGTTATGCATTTAGGCATTTACTGCACCGCAAATAGTGCATGTCATTATGTAACGAAAGTTACGTATTGAAGAAGAAATATTACTAGTAATTTCAAATAACAGTTTGTCTAATAGCTTTGACATTTTCACGTTGTGTTTTTAAGGAAATTATTTCAAACTTCGATCAAGTAAGAAAAGGTCAAAGCTGATCTCGAATGAAAAGAAAATATAAACAAAGCCCTTTAAGTATTTTCCAAGTTTGTTTTTCATCTCGTGTAAGTTGTAAGCGACATCTGAAGGATAAGTTATTGTGATGCTGCATAAATAAGCTTTGAAGTGGAAAACTGTCATCATAACTTATGCAGAATCCTTAACCCTTGTCCTAAGCATTCACTACATATTATTAGCCTGATTTTTTTTACTTTGTTGTTATGATCAACTTCTAATGTCTTGAGATTTTCAATGGGTTTTAATAAGCGGCGAATCTTGAATGCTGAGGAAGACATAGTATTCCGTATTATCTCTTGTATTTTCTATATCTTGGTCATCATCTTCCTGCCCTATCAGCCGTCAAACTTTCACTAACTCCCTTTTCTTTCATATCGCTTCTCACACACACAATCCATCCATCTTTTCTTTGGCCTTCCTCTCCCTCTCCATACATCCATATTTATGTTATGGTGTTTATATTGGCTACAATTCTGCTCTCCTCACAGAAAAATGAATTCTGAACATCCAACAACGTGCACACATTTCTTGATAAGTTACATACAGTTCTGGGAAATACAAGAGTCCCTGTTTGTACCGTATCAATACACAAATACAGAAAGAGAAAGTGTCTTGCCATCTCACTCTAACTTGTGGTGTCCTTAGGACCATCTTGTTCATTGGAAGGAGTTCTTATCAAATTATAGTAACAGTAAGACAATAACCGAATTCAAAAGTAAACGCGTTCCGATCAATACTTTATTAGTATTACTAAATAATTTGTTCCGTTTACATTTTCGTTCTCGTGTTGAATTTTAATTCGGCCTTGTGGTTCACTGTGTGCACAATTTATAAACGATTGTTCGTTCATTTGTTTAATAGATTCATTGTTACTGGAGAGTTTGTCAAAATCTATCTCAATATGAACATGTACGTGTCGATGTCGGATGTGACGTGTCTCAATATCTCTGGCCTTCTCGAGGTATTATGCGGATTGCGGAGAGTAAATAAATGTTTCTTTACTTCAAAATTGGATTCTTCTGCTTGTCTTGAAACTATATTTCTCCTATGGTCATCATCCACTTAGTGGAAGTCTTTCATATAAATCATCCAAAATATCACTTAACCCAAAATTTAAGACAAAATATTTAGTTGAATTTTCTAAGCGTTAAGGATAGCAGAAAAAAACCGGCCAAGTGCGAGTCGGACTCGCACACGATGGGTTCCGTACTTATGGTACGGAACCCATCGTGTGCGAGTTCTTAATTTTTATTTTTATTTTATATTTTATCCTTAATTTTTATTTTTATTTTAGCCTTAATTTTTATTATTTGTTGTTATAGCGGCCATAGAATAACACAATTTGTGAAAATTTCAACTAAGATCTACCTATTACCGTTCTTGAGTTACAGCTCGCTGACAGATAGACGGACAGACGGACAGCGAAGTAATAGGTTTCCGTTGGTTACTCATTGGGGAAGAAACCCTAAAAATGATAGTTCAATAGATTCTTTGGGATATTTGCGATGTGGTTCAATTTGTCTTCAAATAAATGTAATTGTCATTTACTAGAAGTGGAAGAAGGAAATATGATACCTTAAGAGGAAATGTGGGCTTGTAGACTTCGTATGTAAAAAGTTGTATTTCGAGGTTTGGCTCTCGCCTGTTTCCTCCTCCAATATTAAATCGATTCAGTAGATATTACACAAGCTGAATAAGAAGGATATAAACTGTGCTCCTATGTTTTTCTTTATTCATGAATAGTTGCCAAACTTGTTCAGTAAGGCTCTTTTGACAGCAGTTTTTTGGACAATTTTGAGCATGTTTTGAGGGTCCTAGTGCTTTTACGTTTAATTTATCATCAAAAAAGAAAACATAGCGGCACAAAATATATTCTTCTTATTCAGTTCATGAAATATCTCTTAAATCTGTCCAATATTGAAGAAGGAAACCGGCGAGAGCCAAACCTCGAATTATGTCTATTTCCATACAAAGTCTCTCCGCCCGCGTTTCCTCTTAAGTAGATTGGGAAGGTGGCAGAAAATTGATGATGATGAATTTCGGCTTCCGTCATACTCATATGCGTTTTTTTGCATAGTCTTCTGTACAATTAACTAATGTTACGTTTCCTTTGTCCCCAGGTGGTAGTGCCATCGACAAGCGAGATGGGAGACCGTGAGCGGTACCGTGCGCCTCCGCAGCCGGAGCCGCCGCCGCACCGAGTGCGTGCTGCGGATCTGTACCCGCGGTTGCGCACACACTACGATGAGCCCGGCCTAGACGCAGGGTTCACGCCCATATGTGGAGAGTTTGTACAGGTGAGCTACTAGGATCTCATAAGTTACGAGGATAGCGCTCGTCAGTGCAATTTGCATATTTCACGGATGATTGGATTGCTTGAAGCTGGAATTTCGTGTGCGATAGAATGTGTTAGGAATTTAGGATAGTTTGCCAAACAGAAGTACTTAAAAGATGCCCAGTTTCTTTCAAAGCCTCATGTGCGTCTTATGACACACCTACACATACTTGCACAGCAAACAGTCACGCAATTCTTCTGGGACCTTGCGTGTTATTTTCTGTTTTCTCCCGTTTCATGCTAGCGAGGACAATCGAGGACAATATAGAGATAATGAAGTATTTATACTCTATAATAAAATTATTAATATTAATATCCATAGGGAAAACAGAAAATAGGTAGGAAAGTGTAGTATTTATAGGGGGATTACCTATTTTATAATCACCTTGAATGCAGCCAGACATTCATTGTAGTAATATGACGGCAGACGCAGTCAATCATAGCACAATTTCGACAATTTGTAAGTATTTGTAGGCACTTTTTTGGTAATAATAGCTTGTTTACGGGAAACTACGTATTAGGCAATTTGAAATGAAAATTGTAGTAATCGCAGTTAAATACTACGTTATGTTACCTTCATAAACGGCAGTATACCAACGATGAGTACGGTATTGTTTCCCAACGTAATTACACGCTTGCCGCGACCTCTTCAATAGACATGACGTCTTAATGATTCCGTGACAAACGTGCTACGAGCACGGCTGTAAACAACCGTATTTCCTAGTCCAAAGTCCATGTCAATAATTAATTAGCGAAAGAGTAACAAACAGATAAAACACGCACATATTAAGTAACTAATACGGCTGATGGCCTAAAAGGTCAGCAGGTCGCATGCATCGGGTTGAACGAACCGCAATGACGTTCCGATAGTGTTTAGCTCCGTTCTAGTTCTGCATTCCTAGTAGGTCGTTGACTGCGCGTTATCAGCCCAAAGCGTGCACTTATAACTGTAGAAACTGCAGTTTTGCGAAAATAGTACTATGCACCGTGCTTATGTCAAGTGGGGCATGACTGGAGTAAATGTTATCAAAACCTTCTCATGCCGAGCGCGTGATATCTGTATCATGTACCTACGTACCTATGATTTATTTTCAGAAATAAGGGCTTCAGTACTTCAACTTTAGATTTAATTCTGTCTCACCAACACAGTACTGTTAGGCCCTGACCGTACGGCGATTTTTCACCGTGCGGTATTTTTCCCCAATTCTGTGACACATTGAATCCTATGTGAACACCGCACTGGCGGTAAAAAATCCGACGGAAAAAAATCTGTGATTTGATGCAAATGTACGCGATGATGTGGTGCGGATTTATTTCCGCGCGAATAAAAATCGCAGTGCGGACAGGGCCTTACCTTAATTTAAGATCTATTTAGTTCAGAATCTAAATGAGCAAGCTTTTTAAGTAGATTACACAAAGAAGTATTTCCGTCATCCAAAGTATGTGCCATTTGTCAAGAATGTAGCTCCAACTTTATCATGTGTTGGCAGTGGGTGGGTCGGACAGCGGACGGCGGGACGATCGCAATGTCCAACTACCGTCTGCACGTCCAACCTCGTCGGAGAAACGGGTCAGGCTCGTCCATCCCGCTCCGTCTCATCGACGCGCTGGAGATTCGGGACCTGCTGCACTTGATCGTGCTCTGCAAAAATGGAAGACAACTCAAGTTAGTATCCTTGCGTGATATGATGATCTGGTACATTACTACTATAAGAACCAACTACGCGAGACTTCTCCCTGCTTTGGTGATAATGAGGGAAGATGCCTGCAGACACTGGTGTCGATACTCGGAACAGTTCAGGCAAAAGTTGCTGTTATCCAAAACTGGTGAACCTGTTCATGGAATAGGTACATAATATTTTACCTTCTGTTTACCTTAAGTTCGTGAGTATTCGTAGAATACTTGGTATCTTTACTAGAGACACTCATTTAATTTAGTGATATTAAACATGCTCGTCAAGTAGGTACTGATTAAAAATTGTAGGTACCTACTTACTTACTTATCTAGTGTTTACATACAAAGTTATGAGATATTCAAATAGATAAATATGCCATGTTAAAGTTATCTTGTTTGAACTCCTTTTTAGGGGGCCGAGTCACCCGCGTCCGTAGGAGAATACCCTTCAGCGAATCCCTACACGTGGTCCCCGGGTGGTGCTAAACATGTGACACTAACCGCCTCCGTGGTCTAGTGGTTAAACCACCTGATTCAGACCCAGAGGTCCCGGGTTCGATTCCCAGCGGGGGCAAATTTTTTGCTCGGTTTGGTTGGTGGTAGGACGTGTTTTAAGTCCGCCTGGCAAGCTACCACCATCATATCTAAGTCTGTCGCCATAACAACAATGTTAACGGCATTGTTGTGTTCCGGCAGTTAGAGGTATGATAGTCAGTTCCTCTGTGTAAGAGGATTCCGGGTGAAACTCGCTTCCATCTTCGGCCTAATCATCACTTTTCATCAGGTGAGATTTGGGCCAAGAGTTTCCCCGTTCTTTAAAAAAAAAAAAAAAAAGAACAAAAAAACGTGCTAAGTATTCAATTTTGAAATTTTAAGATTAAAACTTTATTTTGCCTCTGTTTAAGAGTACTAAAGTCCATAACAACTGAATGAATATTATCGAAGTCCTAAAGCAATGTTGATTTAATTTTCGATTTACGGTAATCGAAATAAGGAAGTATACTGACTGATAAACACATACCTACTTAGCGACCAAAGAAAGCGAACATGTAAATTTTCCTTCAATAATAAGATAAAGCTGTTTAAACTAATGTTTATTATCTTTGTTGCTACCTACTCATGAACTAGTACATTTCATTTATAAATAGCTGATACGGTTACAGCCATACAAATGCTTTTGGGGATACCCGGATCAGTTCGGGGTCAATCGCAATATTTAAGCATAGGTATCTCAGAAGTTTTCACGCGATGAGATCGCGAAAGCAAAGTATTAGGAAAATTTACATGACCTGCAAAAGCAGATATTCAATAACAAAAGTAATTTCATTTTGTTATAGATGCTCATTCACGACTGGGGAGCAATGTATAGAATGGTGGAGGCGGTTGAATACCGCACTCGCCCCTATCGGATCCGTTCAAGAGACCTTCGCTGCGGCGTACGCGGCGTGGGCCAAGGAACAGCCGCCCACGTCAGTGCACAGAGCACTGATGAGAGCGTCTCAGTCTCCACAGAGGCATTGGTTTGGTCCTGAAGTAAGCAACTCCTTGTGCATTTTGATCGCCTGGTACTTTTATGCGTAGAACTTTCACTTTATCTCTCCATTTGTTTATCTTCTGTTTATGCTAATGCAACGTAAACTCTAGTTATCTTTTCGTGTCTTCTGATTGCCTGGTACTTTTACGCGAAAATCTTTGTTTCCAATAAATAATATCTACGGATATTTCAGTGAACGCAGATGAAATTCCCACTGTCCAAAAACACATGCGGATGGTACTTTTTAGTTGACCAAGCATACTTCAGTGAAGACTGAAATCCGTGCAGTTTTGCATTCTATCCTTAGAATAATAACGCATAGAAGCCGCGCCTAGAACAAAACCCGAGCAAAATCGTGTGTCCACTTCATTTTCTTTGTGTGCGTGAGCCGAATGTGTCTACGTTCCTCTAACGCACACAGATATAGCTTTCAGTGATACCATTACTAAGCCGTTACCCACAAAATATGGGAAGACGCATTACTATTTTGCTATCAAGGCAAGTATTATATGTTGTTGGGAACTGGAAAAGGTAAACATGATTTTTCATGTAATATGACATATTTTTTCGGAAGGTATAATTCAATTTATTTCAAAATAAAAGGAAATAAATCGCATAAATAATGAGATATTGTTCAATGCGTTTAGAATGCTTGATGGGTTATAATTATTTAAAACAATGTTAAAACATCTGGTTTGGTATGAATTAACAGTAAGTATTGTATTTTAAAATTACAAAAATGAAAAACATGAATGAAAGCAATGTGGGTATTTTTTCCTCACAAATAGCAACACTGTGTTATTACAAGTTAGGTTATTAGAATTTTGTTTTATTTATCGATTTACGTAAAAATAGTGCATAGAATGTGAGTACTTATTTGTGAAATGTTATTTTATCACATTTTTTTTGTTTTTCTGATGTGCTATAACATCCTTTCACGCAATAAACTGTCATTTTCAATCATTTACTCGCGAGCTGTGTTCGACGGAACGTGACATTGAGTACTGACGGCCTGACGGCTAAGTTTGACGGATTAGGCTAAGTTTTAGTTGCCTCACTTTTTGCACTCGTACTAGGTTTCTATGCGTTATTATTCTAAGATTCTATCTTTTATTAATCTGTGGTAACGTCCCCCTTCGTGCCGCTTTGTTTGTTCTCTTTCTACGTATATTAACCTGTTGCATACGAACAGGTGGAGCGACTAGGCTTCACGACGAAGGGCGCGTGGCGGGTCACGGCAGCTAACGCGGAACACAAGTTGTGTCCCTCGTACCCTCCTCTCATCGTAGTGCCCGCGTCCATCTGTGATGAAGACCTCGACTCGGTCGCGAGGTAAGTTCACCACGACTTTTTTAGATCTACCCTTTAATAAAACTAAAAAATCTGCTCACCATTTTGGAATTAGACTCCTAGAATGATGCTTAAATAACGATGCCTGGGTGCCAGAACAAAAAATGCTATTGTGAGTCAAAAGTAGTCTCAATTCGTTATCGGTGATAGAATGTCACTTTGTCTAAAGCAGTGGTCGCCAACCTTTCACAAGATACCTACGTCCATACGTACTTTCCGTTTACATATTTACGCTCTCATTCCCTGTTAAACTACAAGAAGAGGAGCAGAATTACTTCAAGTAATTTGTTTTAGTAACATGCAGGTCATATCTGTCCCTGATTTGATAGCATGAAGTAATTTTTAGAGCCGCCGCCCTGGTCGGATCAAAAGCTAAACACTCCGAGTGGGGCGCGCCCCAGCTGTTAGGAACCTCTGGTCTATAGCATGTTAACACGTTTCCGTCCCCCCCAGGTTCCGCGCCATGCGCCGCGTCCCGGCGGTGGTGTGGCGGCACCGCGCCAACGGGGCTGTGATCGCACGCTCGTCGCAGCCCGAGGTGGGCTGGCTTGGCTGGCGCTCCAGCGAGGACGAGCGCTTACTGGCTGCTTTCGTCAGCGCCTGCAACCAGGACCGGGGCTTGCAGCCGCCCAACAATAACAAGGTAAGAAGGAGGTATGGGGTAGAAGCGTTGTTCGTGCGGTGGTTTTGAATTGACCGCTACTACACCAGGACCGGGGCTTGTAGCCGCCCAACAATAATAAGGTGAGAAGGTAAAGATATGACCGAGTTGCGCCCAAAGATTGGAAATAATGTTGGTTGTCCGGCGATATTGACCATTACTACACCAGGGCCAAGGATAAGAATAAGGTAGGATTTCAATAAGAAGTAGGCAACGCGGTGACTTACTGTCACCCAAGGGTTGGAAGAACTGTGGGTCGTACGGCGGGTGAGATGGGCCTGCCACATTGTTTCCTTCCACTTCTTATCCTGACCACCAGACAAACCCACCTGAGAGCCAGAATCGACACCACCAGACAAACTCTCGCGTCAATGACGCACAGGAGCGTGGGGACAGTAGTCAGAAGCAGTAGGTACCTGGAAGGAGAAGGCTCCTACCAGGTACCTACTGCTTTTTGATGCTGACGCACTGCTAAGGAGCAGTGGGCCAGCATCAGCAATATATAATTGAAAAATGTGACGACAGTTGTTTAAAAGGCCCAAAACATTGCCACTTCCACGGCAACGTTGATGGTAGCACATAGGTCCCAAAGGCTTAAGATCAATATTATGACAATGTTTCCTCGTTTTAGTCAGAGAAACCCACAACGATACCCACTTAACACAAGAAAAATCATAAACATATGAAACATACAATTTAAAATATGTATAATATGACAGTTGACTATTGCTATTAGGTCAACGGCCGTTTGTTTTATAAACTACAGACATTTCAATGTTTTTTTTTGCATTTTGTGTTTTCAAAACTAAAGAAACATACAAAGCCGTGATATAATAATATTTTACATGTACGTATAGTACACCATTGCAAAACTAAAAATGAAATGAAATGAAATGAAATGAAATGAAATGAAATGAAATAATTTACAACTAATATAGCTAATGACTAACACTTAAAAAAAATGGCAGCCATAATACCTTTATATTAAACATTATAAACGAATCCATGGCTACCTAGCGATTATGAACCTTTGGGATTATTTATGAATCTACTCCTGAAATAATAAGCAGTTCCGACAATAACTTTGTTTTATTATACGAATATGTAGAGATATTATCACAGAAATATAAAAAACAGTATTTTAAAGAGATAAAATAGTTTGTATGTTTGTAAGTTTGTATGTAGGGGGTAATCTCAGGAACTACTGGTCCGATTTGAAAAATTCTTTCAGTTTTTTATAGCCCATATATCGAGGAAGGATATAGGCTGCATATCATCACGCTAAGACTAAAAGGAGCCGAGCGTTAGTGGAAAATGTGACGCAGACGAAGTTGCGTGCGTCAGCTAGTCTCTACATATTCGTATAATAAAACAAAGTTGCATACCGCCGCCGTCAGTCCCAGTACGCTTGGATCTTTTAAACTACGCTACGGATTTAAATACGGTTTTCATCAATAGAAAGAGTGATTCAAGACGTTTATACGTAACTACCTATTGTAATATTGTATGGTGGTAATTTGTTGAAATATGACGATAATTGTTCAAGATGTCGGAACAAATCGAGCCGACTAAGGGCTTTCATTGAAAATGCTGTCTTATTCCTTTAAAATATAACAATAATTAGTATCTACATTGCACCCGCACGAAGCAGGGGTTATAAATAGAACTGTGATGGCAGGAAGTAGTTGCGGTATTTATAGCTTATTACTGAGTAGTACTTAACTGCCTACTCAGTATCTGTCCGCAATACACAAGTTACGATACAGGAAACTTTATTGAACAAGTTTATAAGCGCTGTGAACCTTAGATTCAATTAACATAAATCTAGGAAGCAACTTTGAACTTTATTTCAGTACAATAAGGTTATAAGTAACTAAAACGGTTTACCCATTCCTCGAGCAATGGCTAAAATATGACGACATAAATTCATATAATATTTTAATATTTCTTGCTTATTATAAAATCCTTCCAATATCCGCTCCAGTGTGAATGAACTGTACCAGGAAAATTGATCATACTCGCTTGGCAGGTTTATTGGTGTACCTACACAAGTAGCAAGGGATTGTGCAAATTTGTTCAATGTTTTCCAACACCATACAATTCACTCAACTACTCTAAAAACCTTAGCAACTGTTTTTTATCCCTTGGTTTTCTAGTACGTTTAGTTCATTTTACAAAAAAACCGCCCATTTGAATTCTATCTAATCTTATTATTCTATGCCGTCTCACAGCAAGCCCTTTTCAATTAACACACAATTCTGTTGACTCTAGTGCGGGTCACTCCTTCTTTCGAATGTGAAAATAAATGACTAATGGCTGATTTTTCAATACCTACTCCAATAACTTTTACCGTTCCGTCTGGCAGCTATTGCATGGATAATTAGTCAATATGACGTATTTAATCTTCCAATGAACTTTATTGAATATTGAAAAATCAGCGCTAACTAAAGTTAGTCAGCGCTGATTTTTCAATAATGTACAGAGATTGTAAGGATCCTGAAGAAGGTTTTAGACTACTTTAACGCGACCTAATCCGGGGGAAAAATCTACATTACAATAAATAAATGTTTCTTTCTTTTGTTACAGCAACTAAAGCTGTTGATCGTGGACGCGCGTTCATACGCATCTGCGGTCACCAACCGAGCCCGCGGTGGTGGATGCGAGTGCCAGCAGTACTACCCCGCCGCCGACATACAGTTCATGAGCCTGCCCAACATTCACCACGTGCGCCGCAGCTTCCAGCAGATGCGCGCGCTGGCGGCCGAGCCCAGCGACCAGACCAAGTAAGCAGAATTTATAGGAGGTTCATTTAAATGGCACAGTTCATGTGTCTGCTACTTGCGACACAGCTTCCAGCCGAGATGCGCGCGCTGGCAGCCGAGCCCAGCGATCAGACAAAGTAAACAGAATTGACAGGAGGTCGATTAAAACTATGTGAAGTTCATTATCATGTGTTTGCTCAACATAGCAAGTGCGCTTCCAGCGATTGTGGAATCTGGCGGCCGAGCCCCGCGATTAGATCAAGTAAGCTGAATTGATAGGAGGTCGATTATAAACTATGTAAAAGTTCAAGAGTCTGCCCAACACACCCTTCGCTTCTTGTGGATGTGGGATCTGGCGACCCAGCCTAGCGATCAGACTAAGTAAGCAGAATTGACAGGAGTTCGATTGAGGTTCATGTGTTTGCCCAACATACCAAGTTCGCTTCCAGTTCGAGGCGGCCGAGCCCAGTGACTAGACCAAGTAAGCATAATTACCAGGAGGTCGATTCTAATGATGAGATGTTAGTAAACATGCAGATGGAGGGCCAATCTGGTGGAAAAGTGGATTGGCCTTAAAGATTGTAATAGCAATTGGTACTAACCTAACCATTTTTTACCCGACTGCGCGACGCAAAGGAGTGGTAATGTGTTTATCAGCCTATGTATGTATGTATGTATGTTCCTTTGAAGCACTATACAGACCAAACGCCTGGGCCGATTTTTATGATTCACACGTCAATCGATTCCACTTAGTCCGGCGAGTCACTAAATACATGACTTTAGTGAAAATTCAATATGGCGACTGGACGCCATATTGTGAAAATGAAAAAATGAAAGTCAACAAACTGTCATGTGGGGTATCGTTGTGTAGCTTAGATTATATACCTCTAGATGTAGCCATGAGACTGTAGGGAAGTGTGGAAGTGAGAAGCATATATCGTTTATTTACAAGCGGCACATTACAATAAAAATGACTAACAGTTATAAGAACACAATAGTTAATTTGCCTGAACTAGGATAAACCTGTGCTTCAGGCTAGAAAGTGCTTATTTAAACCTAATTAGCTTAAAATAATAAATTAACAATAAATCAAATGACTACAATTAAAAATTAAAATAAAAGGACACAACAAGTTTTACTTACATACCGAAAGAAGATCTTCTGTCTCTACGTAAGAAATGCTTTGTAAATATTGTAAAATTGTATTTTTACAATTGTATTTTTACAGCTATAATAATTTAACTTATAAATACTTAGTTTTCTATTTAATCTATTGTACAGAAATGGACCTAAAAATGAAAAAAATCTTTTTACAAACATATTTTGAAATCGCATTAGAGTCGCATACAATGTCATTCCGTCTCTTATATACGAAACAAGTGAGAAAATTGAGACAAAACATAACATGCTCTGTCTCATACGGCGTGCCGGTTTTTTGCTTGGCGAACTTTGGAAAGTTAGCCAAACAAAGGCCTGTCACTGTCACTGAGAGGTCGACTCGAGTCAGTTTTTTATGTTTTTAGATAATTTCGGTAATTAAAGTAATATTTTTAGTGCATTTATGAGAAATAGACTCCAATAGTTAAGTGTTTTGTGCATTTTGTGTGCTATATAATGGGATGGTGCAGTATTTTAGGCTGCAAAAGCCGCACAGAAAGAAAGGAAGATGAGAATGTTACTTTTCACTCGTAAGTATGCAAATGTTAATAGTTATTGTGCACTGATTGAAGAAATACATTTGTGTTTATGTAATGACATGGCTTTCGATGAAAATTAGGCGTAATTCTAGCGATATCGTTTATTTTTCTTTCCACATAACCTATAACTTGATATTCGTTGTGTTGCCATACCTTGTCATCTTTTTTTCCCTTAACTCTGTAATAAAAAGTGCAAGTAGTTAAATAAATAAAATTCAATAAAATAAATAGTTTGTTCACCAGATTACTTTGAATTATATAGTAAACTTCATATTAATCTAATATATAAAATTCTCGTGTCACATTGTTTGATACAAAAACTTCAATTCAATGTGCAAACAACGAGGCAAAAATATTTCATAAAATAGACCTCTCGAGTCTCTGCGATTAGTTTGTTCAATCAAATAAACCATCAAAGTTTTAATTCTGCTTTGTAACAATAGTTACGTAAGTATTTAAAGTATCATGTAACATGTTCCAAGATTGTTTTACTAAAATAGTACTGTTAATATCATTAGAATCCTGTTGGCAATTTTATATGTTGAATAATATAAATAATTTTTCACTCTTCATATGAATGACATTATGCGACTCATATTAGTACATTAATAATAATTTAGTATGTAGTTGTTACAACGAACACCCTCACATTTTTGGTCATATTTAGGGAAAAGTTTCCATAATAGCAACATTGAAGTTTTATAGTGCTGTCTCATGTGCGGCCACGAGGTGGCTACATCTAGAGGTATATAATCTAAGTTGTGTAGCTATTTTGAAATCATTATTGTGAGGTTTCTTTAACCATATTTCAGTTGAAATAATATTTTAGGATATAAAGCGATTTATGGTTTTTTAAATGGGGTTCTCGCTAACATTCATATTTGTTACTAACTAAAAAGTTGGTAAAAAACTATTATTAATAAAAAAATGTTTTGTTAACCAAAGATCATTAATCATTAATTTTAAGCAGTCGGGTTTTTGTTTTAATACTTAACCTAATAATAGTTTGAGGTGATTTTTTTTTAAAGTAGAATTCGTCTACCGTAACAGAGTGCCTCTGTTGTATAATACCTCCGTAAACGGACATTTTCAAACCGTTATTCAAAACCGATGTAAAGTCAGTCGAAATATTAGTTTTATTGATCGAACACTTAAGTTTAAAAACATGTAGGTGTACTGCTTGGTGACAAAATTAGGTGCTTGCTCCTCCCACTGCGTGAATCAATAAGTTAATGTCACGGCCTGATCGGCTCCGATAACAATATTTATTTAAAACTATAGGTACAATACGCCCACTTCATTCAGTTATCACTTCTATAGGTTATGGTGAACCACATCACCTGTTTACGTCTACTTGTAGAAGTTGTATGTGTATGGCGTAAATACTGAAAGTGACATCTCTTAACATCTATGCTCTCTGCTTCCAGTCATGTGTACCTTGATACTCTTCTATTTTTTAATTTGGTCAGAGAACATGCCTTTTAATTCAATTTAAACGCATTTAAATTCGTTTTATCTGCCTCACTGCTAGACAGAAGGATGTTAAGTTTTACAAATATCGAACAACAAATCAATATCAATAGGATTGATCTCCCACCATATTGTGACGTATTGCCTGTCAGACTTACTCAACTGAAGTTAGCTAATATTCGGAATGAAGTTCGCGCGGTAGAGGTCAAGGTCATTATCCTGATCGCCTAGTACACCTATAAGTAGCTAAATGACTACGTAGTATCTAAAAATCGATAGCAGGATGTCAATGGATGTGGGTGGCGCATTAAAGGCGGGCCGTAGTGCACTTAGTGAGGTACAACTACAACGGTTATCGAGCTATTCGTTTCGTTTAACTTCACAATTCACTTCCTCTGGCAGTTTAATAGCAGATTAATTACTTCCTGTATTTATTTTTGCTTGTATTTCTCAATGGGTTACGTAGAGGTGAAAAAGTTAACAATAACTGAACCACCCATCCTATTTTCTCTCTGATGTTAAAGAGGGCAAGCCGCTTATCCATTAGAAGCTCGCAAATCCAGGCTCTAGGCTCTGCTAGGGTTGAGGAATTTGTTTGAAAGGATCACCGACTCACCGCAGCTCTGGAATGCAAAGGGCTTTAGGAGGAACACGGATGGGTTTCAAGTCAGTAAGAGTCTGACACTCCCTTCTGCTCCACCCAGAGCGAAAGGAGTCATTTGATGATTTCCCATCCTTAAAAAAAGGCTTAAGGCGGATCTCGAGGTGACCAAAACTAAATAAAACTGCTTGAGTGAACTCAGGACCCCACAGTAAAGAGGCAGTCTCCCTGCACTAAATAGGAATTGTTTACGATACGGGAACCTAGATAGTATTACAGTACGGCGGATTTTTCGTGTCAGTTGGCATTGTGCCCGAATGACCTAATTGTTTTGAATCCCGCCTGCAAATACTCGCAATATCTCTTCCGGAAACATTGCGCCGTCACGCGTTTTTATGAAGCGTATTTTTAAAAGAAATTTGTGTGATTTTTCAAGTAAGTTAAAATGTATTTGCACAAGCGTTGTGTCTTTATGTATTACAAAGACGATTCTTGATTTATACCGGCGGATGACTAGGTATTTCCGCATTGAATACGGTTTGACTAGCTGCTTGTTTCTAAAGGTAATGTTTTCTTGCGAGACTGCTTAGCAGGGGGATCTCTCAGAGTCCGGACCAAAGTTTTTTTTTTTTTTGTTTTGGTAAGCTTGCATTTGACCATATAGTGGTCAAATGCAAGCTTACCAAAACCAAAAAAAAAAATCTCCTCCCAATCACCGGTTTGCGATGATATATTATACGAAAATATATATATTTCGGAAGTCGGTGTTTTTTAATTGTATTTATTTTTTAACACAGACTTCCGAAATTAAGGTTATTTTATACTTTGTAGTGTTTTGCTTGGAAGTCGGTTACATTTTTTTGTTTTATTTTTCACTTTTAAGAAGTGATACTTAAACGACGTCTTCGTCTACGGAGAAATTGTAATAAACAAAAATGCTCATAAAATAAAAACTACTAATCCAAACTGAATTATTTTTTTACGGGCCCAAATGGCAAGTATGCCGCATCCACAGAAATATATTATAATTATAATATCTAAGGCCGCATCGAACTAAAAAAGAATTTCATAAATCGGATCAGAAAACTCTGAGTAATCGGTGTACATACATAAAAAAAAAACAACAAAAAAATACTCGCCGGATTGATAACCTCCCCCCTTTTGGAAAGTCGGTTAAAAATAGGGTCATCTACTCTTGATGTAAAAGTCTAAACTATAGGTATCAGGAAACACAGACTCCGGCAGGGAATCCCACTCCTTAACTGTAAGCACATTGAAAGCAATTACTTGGTTTTTCCATGAGGAATTTCTTAGCTTGACATGACATCCTGTGACGCATTTGATGGCAGTAGGCTCGCATTAAAGATAACTGTTAAATTGTAGGTGTGGAAGACTCTCTAAATAATCTTTTGGAGAAAACAGTCGTTTTGCGTGATATCGTGTGTCCGATAATTGTATGTAACATGCAATACACAATAATTGCCGGTCATATATCTAATGGTTTTCCTCTTCCCAATATTTACGTAAGCGGTGAATGTGCAGCACAGAATCATCAATGGCAAGGTTTAACTTGAAAGTTTCGAATTTGCAACAATAAAATGACATTAGCTGACCTGCGCAACTTCGTCTGCGTCACATTTGCCATTAATGCTCCGCTCCTATTTGTCTTAACGTGATGATATTATATAGTCCTTCCTTGATAAATAGGCTATCTAACACTGAAATTATTTTTCAAATCGGACCAGTAGTTCCTGAGATTAGAGCGTTCAAACAAACAAACTCGTCAGTTTTATAATGTTAGTGAAGATTATTTACGCTACGCCGTCCGTGCGTCCGTGCACATTCCCTGTACTACAAAATGGAATGCCAATAAAAATTAACATTTGTCATCTTCTGTTGTCCTAGTTGGCACAGCAACCTGGAGCGCACACTATGGCTGCAGTACGTGTCAGGAGTGGTTCGTGCTTCGTGCGTGGTGGCGCGTGCAGTGGCCTCGGGCCGGCCCGTGCTCGTGCACTGCTCTGACGGCTGGGACCGGACGCCGCAGATCGTGGCCGCAGCGCAACTCATACTAGATCCATATTACAGAACTTTAGAGGTGAGTTTGTAGCACAAGTACCAGGAGACCATGTTGCGATGGCGTTGTATGCAGATTGTAGGTGCTTTGAAGAGTCAAAGTTAGCATGATTCCAATGCGGAATGCAACATCCCTCTTTCGTGATAGTCGATTAAAGTACCGTCTTGCAACCAACAAAAAAAAGAAATACCAAGACTTCATCATAAAATAATAGCGCATAAATGGACTACCACCATAAGACTACAAAAAAATGCAGCTGCCTCTCGACCACTACCAGGGATTCATGATAATATTATGAAAGTGAACTAATAATCCCAACCATGACAGCTTTAACTTCTTAGTAAATTATAGCAATATTCAATCATTATTTCTCGCCTCTGCTACCAGGGTCGCATACTAGAACAAGAGTTTTCATGTTTTACAATCTCATCTATCTCTTCTTCAGGGCTTCCGTATACTAATCGAGCGTGAATGGCTGGACTTTGGACACAAGTTCGCGGACCGATGCGGACATCAGTTCGGCCCTGAAGACCCAAACGAGCGGTCACCCATCTTCCTTCAATGGCTCGACGTCGTCCACCAAATGATGCTGCAGTTCCCCTGCAGCTTCGAATTTAATGAGGCTTACTTGGTAAGTAGAATAAACATAATAAAATAAACCCTTTATTATGTTTACCATAATTATGAGTTACAGAAAAGATAGATGGGGAAAACATAACATAAGGTGACCCAATGGGCGGCCTCATCGCTAAAAGCGAAAAAAATTAAAGAAATCATTATTTTCATTCTCCTTAGTCCCCTACTCCTTTTATTTCGTCAGTACGAATTTTTAACTCGATTATGGGCTTTGTGGACTCTTTCATGTTTTTGATCTATCTTTTTACAATAATAAGATATGTACAAGAAAATTAAGAAGTATTTCCGACAAGAACGCGGTTGCCCCAGATCTCAGCTTACTGCGGACTCCCTATTATTTGATCTAGGAAGTAACCTTTCGTGTTAGACAAGCTAGCTCTATCGCTATGCTGTCATCTAATAAAAACATTATCAATGCAACCTCAACCGTCCAATGGGCAAATCCCATCACTATCTAAAATCCCTAGTTCCATAGACGATGGAGATGTATCGATGATATTGACGTTGTGAGGGTGTACAGATAAAGCTGGGCACGCACGTTCACTCGTGCATGTTCGGCACGTTCCTGTGCAACACGGGTCGCGAGCGCAGCGAGGCGCGCGTGTGTGACGTCACGCCGCACGTGTGGCACCTGCTGCGCGCGCCCGCCTACAGGAACCATCTCTACTCGCCGCATCAACTTGAACAGGTAACGTTAAGCTTCTAGTCGCCTCTGCGTTCCTGGTTAGAAGCGTGTCTTGGTTGTCGAATCTGTGAGGGTGATGGTGTAAGATTGACCACCTCCTGCCTGTGCCGCCCTGGTACAAAGTTTTTTGATCATGAAGTCGATCCTGGGTTCGTTTTGTAGAAAATTTGAATTCTTGATTTGAGCCTTGTTAATGGCAAAAAGCTTGATTTTATTCAATGTAAACGTTACTGAATTAAAATGGAGGGAAGATCGCATTCCGTCACGCACAGCAAAGTACACAAACAGAGAGAGAAAGTTGGCAGCCACTATTAAACTGGCACACAGCAGGATCGGTATGTGATACGCGTAAATATCGCGAGCAAGGCCCAAATAGTAGATATGATGCGACAAACAATGTTTTTCTTCAAAAGTTTTGGGACTCCCAAGGACCAGTAGGTCTTTTTTTTAATGCAAAACGGGGAAACTCTTGGCCCAAATCTCACCTGATGGAAAGTGATGATTAGGCCGAAGATGGAAGCGAGTTTCACCCGGAATCCTCTTATTACACAGAGGAACTGGCTATCATACCTCTAACTGCCGGAACACAACAATGATGTTAACATTGTTGTTATGGCGACAGACTTAGACATGATGGTAGTAGCTTGCCAGGCGGACTTAGAACAAGTCGTACCACCAACCAAACCGAGCAAAAAATTTGCCCCCGCTGGGAATCGAACCCGGGACCTCTGGGTCTGAGTCAGGTGGTTTAACCACTAGAGCACGGAGGCGGTTAGTGTCACCTGTTTAGCACCACCCGGGGACCACGTGTAAGGATTCGCTGAAGGGTATTCTCCTACGGACGCGGGTGACTCGGCTCCCTAAAAATTGTCTTGGTCTTAAAATTGACGGTGATTTTATGACATTGCAGCAAGCCATCTGGCCGGAGTACTCCGTGCGCAGCATGTGCGTGTGGGGCGGCATGTTCTGCGCGCACAGCCCGCGCGACGAGCCGCGCGCAGACCACAAGCCCGACCTGCCCGCGCCGCCGCTGCACAGCGCACAGACTCACAACGGTAACTCATACATACATACTATATTTTAGGATTTTGTCAAAATAATGGTATCACCATCTGTCTCGTGCTTGATATACACGGTGCCATTTTAGTCGTCTTACAAAGCCGGCCCACTTAGAGTCCTATTACGAATCGTAAATGCTCGTTTGCAATAGACGAAGTTACGTTGGTCTGCGTTGGGAGTACATCTATAGTCCGCGAAACAATTTTGAAACTTACTAGTCTGAATAGGATTATAGTTAATTTGGGCGCTCGCGCGAGACTGAGGAGCGCGCGCGCTGAATTGACGCAGAATATATAGTACTTTAATTTTATTTATTGTAATTTTGTTTTATTATATTGACAAACGAAAACTAATGAAACGTATTCATTGTAGATTGAAATTTTATATCATATTAATTTATTTGATAAAATTGTTTTTATTTGGAATATAATGGACGCTGAATCAAGACATTTCTGGCTTAAATTAGGTTTTCTTTACGTTTTTTTTTCGTGAAAACTCAAGGAATTTAAAGGAATTCTAGAACTCCAATAAACAAGTAAAACATTCAACTTACCTTTTAGTAATTTCAGCTTATAAAAGAATTGATTGTAATAATGTGAATTTGAACGTCAAAGTTCCATCGCCGACATATTTTCTTGCAAACTGAGTTCGTATAATATTTATAGTAAATTACACGAAAAGAAAAATGAAAATGTGTAACTCTAACTTACAAGAAAGAGACTGGCCCTATCGTTATTCAGGATCAAGTAATTAAAATATCTTACTGCTGCTGAAAATTACAGCGTCAAAAATCATGAATTTCCGTAAAAAATGTAATAGGACTCTTAATGTACCCGACATAAACTACCTCTAGGCGCGATATATATATTTTTTTATAATAAATCATTTACATGATAAGTACAATAAAAATAAATAATTCAGCAGAATTATGAAACACCCTGTTAATAATGTTTACGTATCACAATGTGGCCGTTTCATTCCGCCCTGTCCTTGGAACACAGGGTTCGGACTGGCGCTTGCTCCTGGATGTTTTAAGCGTAAAGCGTAGAATTCAAACGTAGTCTATACGTAAAACGTGAAACAAAATATAGTGATTAAAATCACGTATTAATATTACAGTAAATAAAAACGTCGTCGTTTAAATTGTTTTCAGGCCTGATTCAGTTACTATAAACCATTGGTTGATTGTATTCTAGGCCTGATGACTAAGACGAGATCCTGTGATAACCTGCTGAATGAGGGAGAGAAACGAACAGCGCAGAGGAGGTGTAGCGACCCTAATCTAGCGCCTGATGTTATGTAAGTTAACTCCTATGTCACAATGAAGAAGGGTCAAAATTGCCCGACGTCGTACAATGAAGTCTCTCAAAAAAGTGAGTAATAAAAAGATGGCATATTTCCGAACGCAACATATCAAAACATTGCTACGAAATTTTGTTCAGGGACACTTACGACGTGGGGTAATTTTGCATGGACCATTCTTTCTTCTGTTTAATTTTTTATTTGCCAAATGATTTCAAAAGGACCAATGTTTTATTAGTGTTTTTTGCTGTACACTCTTTTATGACTTGTATGAAATTATTCTTTAATTTGAAATTAAAATTACTGGCGCGCTTGGGAAATGCAACGTACAATCGTTGCAGTTCAAATGCGCGCGACAGATTGTTTGGTTTTGTGTCGGTAACTGGAAAAAAACCTTTCTTTATTTTTTTTTGTGTAAATATTTTTTGCCATTTCATACTAATATATTTATTTTATATTTGCAGGAAATTATCAATGGTAGTGACCAGCGAGTGTGAGAACCGTCGCGAGTGCCGCGCCGCACTCACCGACAGTTGTGTTGACGAGCTGCCCGTGCTGCCGCTCGCCGGCGACAACTGTCAGGACACGGTCAGTACCAGGGCAACATATACATGTAGTAGATAGCGAGTGTGAGGATCTACGGATCTCTAGAAGTATAGCTATCACCTGACTGGTTTGTTTAACCTTAGTATTCGTCGTTAGGTCGACGGGCTCCACCCGGATCACTTCGAGAACAGCAGCCGCCTGCCCCGCGACCTGGCCAGCGGCTCGTCGTCGCTGGAGCGCGAACTGGGCGGCGAACTCGGCGACAAGCTCATCCCCGACCAAGTCATCGAGCACACGGACGAGCTGACGGCGGCGGCCGGGGTGGGCTCGCCTGATGTCGACACGCCTGAGGAACCGCCCGTCTTCGTTTGTGATACTTACACTGATGTGCTCGGGATGGCTGAGGTGAGTTAGTGTTAGTTCTTTTGCTGTTATGGTAGCCTGGTACTTGTAACCAAACTGAAAGGAAAATTAATTATAAAAGTGCCTGAGTTTTAGGAACCAGAGATTAAAGTTTGGTTCTGAAAAATTATACTTTCGATAAAAGAAAACCAATATATTTTTTACCCCACAGGCTGCAAGAGAATCAGCCCGAACTCGCAACATCAGCATAACCTGGCGCTCCATATCAGAGTCAAGCAACCAATCTTCCACCGGCTTCGAGATCAACGAGGGTCGTGGAGAACCGCAGGCTTCCAGAAACACTTCCCACGATTCCTCGCCTCTCGACAACCACACCACGGAGGACAGGACCAACCACAACGTGGTCACTGATAACAACCATAGTAGAGAGAATGGACTCACCACTAATGGAACATTGAACGGGATTGATGATGTAGCTACTAAGTTTCTTGAAGTTGATCTGAATGGTGCGTGCTTTTTTCATAGTATGTTAAAAGTGCACTTTTTCTAGTACTATTATCCTGGTAACACTACTTATGAACCGAGAGCAATAGGTAACTGGAATTTCTTCTTTGTTCAGGGGGAGCAACATCTAGCAGTATAAGTTCAGAAAGCGAAGGCGAGGCACACACACAGCCCAGGCGGACAGCTCACACTCACACCCGAACTCGTGTGGCGAGTCAACTCACATTGTGTCCCACGTCACCACGTCGTTTTGCTTGCTGTCACTGTTCTAGGAGAACTAGCACTACCAGTGAGTACAACCTCTTTGTGATTTATGAGAGCCTAGTACTTCAAAAATATTAACACTGCTTTGGTGTTAATCTCGCAGCCATATAGAAACATGTGGTGTACTTATGTATAAAAAATATTCTGTGTTTATTTATCTCATGTTGTTTTCTTTTTTGGATATTTTGACCAATAATGGTCATGTCACAAGCTCAATAAATATCGCAATATTGTCAAATTAATTATTATTGAACGAATATGTTTTATTTAATGGTCGCCGAAAAAAAGTTCGTTTCCGAATATCTCATTCTATAAGTTGATATCTTTTTCCAGGTGGTATCGAAACATCAGGAGAGTCAGGCGGCAGCTCGGAGGTGTGCTGGTGCGGCGTGTGCGGCGGCGCGGTGGGCGGCGCGCGCGTGCGCTGCGTGTGCGGCGCGCCGGCGCCCGCCTCCAGCGCGCCCGCCGCGCCGCGCGCCGACCCGCTCGACGGCCTGCCGCCCGCGCTCGACCCGCTGCAGGCCAGGCTGCACCAGATCATACTCTACCAAAAGGTACGAGCAAACCTCTTTGTAGCTCATGCTAGCCTGCTACTTTGTGCTCAAATTTAATGCAGTTTTTCGTTTAATGCTAATAAATATGCATTCTTTTTGCTTTTACTGAATTACCATCTGATGTGATACTTAACGACTTAATTAATTTTTATATAGGATTTTTTCATTTATTTACTTTTACCTAAATGGCATTAATATCTGAAGAAAAATTTCGAATTTAGGTAATTTCTTTGTTTACAGAAAGTTGTTGAGGAGTTGAGTGGTCAATTGCGCGAAGCGCGGGAGGCGCTGCGACTATCGTCCCCGCCCGCGCCCGCCCCCCCTTCCGTCCCGCACGCAGCCACGCCCACGCAAGTACGACTACATACTACACGCTACACACACTGCTACATGCCCTCTCACGGCTCATGTCATCCTGGTACAATTAAACACACATTGGAAAATTAATTAACTCGTTCTGTATTTAAAATTTAGCCAATTTTTGCATTGTTAATATTTAAGTGAAAGCCTATTTTTAAAGATGGGCTATGTTCGGGTAATATCTTATGCTCCCATGATAAATTAACTATTTTGCTTCTCTCTCTTTTCTATACACAGCTCTCTAACCTCCTATTTGCCCGGTACAGAAAACAAGCAGCGGTAGTGGGTCGGTGCGTGGCAGCGGCAGCAGCAGCGGCAGCGCGTCCGAAGTAGAAGTGGGCGAGGAGGCGCGCGGCGTGGTGTGGCTGCCCGACAGCGCCGCGCCGCGCTGCCAGTACTGCAGGAACCACTTCTGGCTAGCGCGGCGCAGGCACCACTGCAGGTAAGCAACCAGGGCAACATGTCCACCGAAGAGTAGTCGACAGGCGCTCCGAAGTCATAGAAATAGAGGAATGGATTTAGCAATACTGTCCAAAAAATTAATACTCTGTAGAAAGAGACAAAGCGACTGCGGCCTGTACCTGTCTCTTTATTACAAGACTAAGTGCTCGTTTACGTTTGCGGCGCCCGTGAAGTTGCACTCGGCGGGTTCCATCGCGTTCACCGTAAACAGAAAAACGTCTGTCGCCCGCTCGACGTCACGCCGCATGCGACGCTCCGCGGGCACTATGAATACAACATCCTATGACATTAACCAATTTGCGGATGGGCGATTAGAGGCACTAATTATATTTTTAGAACTTTAAATCATGATATTCAACTTCTTTTTAATGGCGTTATTCAAATAAATTAATTATTGATTTTAAAAATGAGAATTCTAGGATAGCACAGAACTAATTGCACGATCGCTTTGTCTCTCTTACACTTTTCTAACCATATGCGCTTCACACGGGAAAATGGTACGATTTAGACCATTTCTCTATGTTTAATGTCCATTGCAATGTAAAGCAACGGTAGACTATCACAATTAACCAGTGGTTCTTTTGTCGCAGACGCTGCGGCGGCATCTTCTGCGGCTCGTGCTCGGAGATGAGCTCGTGGGGCGACTGCGGCAGCATGCGAGTGTGTCGGCGCTGTCGTGCGCTGCGGTGACCGCACGCCGCCCGCACGCCGCCCCGTGACGTCACGCTCGAACTGTTTAGACCGACCCCCGCTTGACTACCGCCCGATCTTTCTAGATTAGCGTTCCTATAACATTATAAACGAGCAATAGCAAACGTATAGTTACGTCTAAACAGTTTTACGTTTAAAACTAGTCATGCCGCTTCGATAACTAGCTTGTGAAACGTTTTCAAAACGCTATTTAACTACGAATTATGTATGAGAATTCAAATTTTGACTGTCATCTTTATTTTCATAACTATCACCATGACATTATTGTTTCATTATTTTGTGCAAATGTTAATGTGCTAACGACATTGGCCGACGTACCGGAATGTGGGACTGTACCACGAGGGACATGGAGTGAGCTGAGGATCTAGTCGATGCGTGCGCCGCATGCGGATGTGGCGCCGGCTGGGCGCGGTAATGTAGTTAGGAAATGGTATAGTGAATTGTTACGCGAAGGCTGACTTTCTACGATTAATATTTAAACTTTTTTCTACGACTGTTTTTTTCGGTCTCTATAAATAAATTCATTAAATGTATTTTTTTTCGATTTCTTTTTCTTTTCTTTTCGTATCGAGAGCGATGGTTGTAACTGCCCCCACTGGTGTGAATACAGACACGTAGGTATCACTTTGTATAAACTTGTTTTTTTCTTTTAATTTTGTATTATAGTGTTTCATTTGTTCTATTATTATTTTTGTACAGTAAGGTTTTGTTTCACACTTGGTCAGACACTGGGAGTCTCCGGTCAGATGCCTGCTCGCGGTCATCTGACCGAGAGACCGCTAAACTTATATAAGACTTAATTTGTATATTCGACATTTTCCATTAATTTCAAATGTATAAAATACATTTCTTTGTACTATTAAATATTCGACTGAATTTGCTTATGGATAAGAATAGATGTCTATATTGGACATATTGATTTATAAAATCCATACTAAGCTTTATAATTACGTTGATACATAGATTGAGTACTAAATTTTCACACCGTAATAATTTCGTAGAGTAGAGCGTCAGAGTTCTGTATTTTATTTGTGATATTGTGATGATAATTTTGTATAATGATTAAGAGTTTAATAACATGTTGTTAGAAGTTAAATTTTACAGGTGATTATTTTAACCCTCGCGGTGCGTTGATTTAGCTGTTGTCGAAATACTAGGAGCGAATGTCCATGAGGAGCCAAGTATAGAGACCGCTTGAGAGACTTGTGCGCGCGGCTGGCGGCCATCAGCGGCTGTACTAGATTATATAAATAATAGAGAAATGATTCTACTACCATAGGTGTTATTTTCTTAAAACATTTTTTTATATACGGATATAATAATGTTAGACCCGCTGCCCGTACCGTCGCTGAGGGCCGCGCGACAGCGTATCTGCTTCGTATATAAATAAAAATGATTTTGTAATTTATTCGTAAACTGAGGGGATTGTTGTTAACTGCATATATTTTATATTGTAAACGAAAAGCTCGGAGTAACGTGTAAGTATTGTCGAAGTGCAAAACTTGTTTGTGACCAATGAATATTGACACGATGTGAAATAAAGCATATTTAGTTTTATGAATTATATCTTTTATTTTGCCTGAAACCATCTACCCCGCAACAAAACTGAATAAACCGAAGCCGTCCAACGACCCAGCATGAAGTCGTCGCTTACTCCAGAGTAGTTTTCATGAGCGTTTATGAAGTACTGCATTTCATGCAAACTTAAACTCTTCGATCTAGCTCTTGGAATGTGCCATAGCTATTAAGATTCAATTTCGAATAATTAGAAACACATTTTTGTGTTATCAAAATTAAAATCCCCGATGGTGTTGTCTTAGGGTAATTCTTTTAACAGTCATTTGTTTTTGCTTTTCTTTTACCTCAATTTATATCAGCTTCTCAACAACAACATCACCTTAAATATGGTGATACACTTATGGAACACCCTGTATACTGCTGCCGAACCCTGCAGAGAATGTAGGCGTGATGTAACATTGCTTTTACAGCCGTAAATATTCAGTTTACCACGGCAATGCCTTGTAATTCATCAGTTATGACGCAAATTGAACTAATTTAACATCAAAGTCTTCTGCTTTATAATATTAGTATAGATAACAATCCAATATAACAATGTTCTCAGGAAGATGTTGAAACTCCCTCGTTTCTGTAGTGCCTCGGGGATGTCGTGACGTGGTTCCCCAATGAACAGATACACAAATGTAAATAAAACTAGAATGTTATTGGAAATTCATTTATTCTCAGCATTCATAAACATTGATCTCAGTAGTGCTTACAACTAATCAACATTGGCAGTAAATAAATGCATAAATCGTCTAGCCTACCATAAATACATAATACTATAAGCAGCATTGTCACATTTCTCCTAAAACAATAAGATACATTATTAACTTTTTTTTTAAAGCGAATGATAAACATTGGAAATGGCGTTTTGAAGACAATTGTTAGTAAAGCAGAATGTATAGAATACTTCTAAAATACTGTATAACAATATAAAATTGCTGATATAGCACAACATAGATATTGCTATTCTGCTATCAAACATACATATAAACACCACGCATTTTAATTGGATAAAAAATAGTTCTGTTTTGCTACATCAAAAATGATAGGCCTACTTATCCCTTAACTAATAAAATAACTAGTAAATCATCTAAGACTAAATATAATTTATAATCGAGTAAAGCTTTGTAAAAACAGATCTACAAAAAAAATGTAATGCTATAATTCGTCCATCTTTAACCGCCATTTTTTTTTTCTAACAACAATTTCTAAACAATAATAGTCAATAGTGTTCACTTCAGTAAGTACTAGGACACAATAAATTTATGCAGTGCATATTTTAACCAAGTGCATCCTATTAGGCTTCTTTTGAACTTTGAATGTGAGTTTCGTTGAATTTATTTTACCTTGACAATAGCTATTTGCCTTGAGGCCTTCGTACGTATTATGCAATCCTAGTACATATTTTTTTCATATATTTAATAACAACACAGTGATATAAGTACAGGGTTAACTTGACTTCAGTTTTGACTAGCTAAACTATATTAGTGACTAATAAAAATAATAAAAAGTTAGGCCTTAAATTAGGAACAATTAAATATCTAGATAGAGCTAATAAAATTATAAGTAAGTACAGACTTATAATAAAAATAAATCATTTCTTTGGTTTGTTGAGGAAGTTGAAGGACTGTTCAAAGTTTTACACAGAGGAAAACGCTAAATGAGCGAAAAACCAACTCACAAAATGTTGCGGCTTATTACAAACCTAACATGAATAGTATGACGGGAGCTAAATTTCGCTCGTTCTCATTTCGAACCTCACCTATCTTGTGTGGGGTGCCCTAAGTTTCCTAACAAATAAACCTTTTTAGCGATGTGGTTGCACCAGTTAGGGCTTAAAATGTGTCATGGCACTTTTTCATTTCCACAACGCGTTGTGACCGTTTTCTAAGTGACTTTAACTAACACTTTCTTTCTTTCAGATGTTTTCGCTCAACCAGCGTTTTCGATCTTTGAGCTTTATACATAAATATAAAATAACGTTTTTACAGATCCATGTGAAACCCGTTTTATGAAGTTATTTTATAAAAAAACAAACAACCTACATATTTGTAAATCCATAGTTTAGAGCCTCTATTATTGCCTACAATAAGACTCAAGTAAATACATCCAAGTAAATAAAGTATTGGAATTATACCTACTTTTTCAAGGACGCAGTGTAAAAATACCCAAACACACTACGTATCAATCAATGCAACATTGATTAGTATTGATATTTATTCTTGTGCGGCGTGTGCCTAAAAAGTATTGCTACTCTTACTCTTACTAAAGAATATTAAATATTGCAAAAAATCTTATAAGTCTCGATAAAGCAACACGTAGAGGTATTTAAAAACAGATTCTTTAAGTTCGCCTGTATGTACGTTTGTATCGACAACATGATATTTTGGTTGATATACAGGGTTATTTGTAAAACACCGAGAACCTATCAGGAATATGTTACTAACATCATAATCAACAACTTTTAAAGAAAGCGCTTTCTTTTGCTTCGCATAGACTTCGTCACATTTACAGCGTTCAATTTAAATATTTTTTTATTTTCGTATGAAAATCTGATGAACTACAACCGACTTCCAAAAAAAAAAACACTACAAAGTAAAAAATAACTTTAATTTCGGAAGTCGGTGGTTTTGTTAGTTTCATCGTATTTTGACACCGGTTTCCGAAATTAATGTTATTTTTTACCTTTGTGGTGTTTTTTTTTTGGAAGTCGGTTTTATTTTTTTGTAAAAAGTTTTTTATTTTTTCACTTTTTAGTGGTAACCCACAACTAACAACAACACTGCAAAATCGCAGAAAAGCAAAATACGCAATTTCGATCACTTGACATAAAACCATCATCCAAGTAGACGAATTCCAGCTATTTCGATTTAAAATCCAAAAATCGTAACCGATTTTGAAAAAATTTAAATGGTACCAATCTGGAAGTATATCCTTTTAGATAAAACAAGAATTTTTCAAATCGGTTCATATTTGTCGGAGTTAACAAACATAAAAAAAATACAACCGAATTGAGAACCTCCTCTTTTTTGGGAAGTCGGTTAAAAATATGATGAATTTTTAAAAATCATAGATCAAAAGTTGTTGATTATGATGTTAGTTACATAGTCCTGAGAGGTTGTCGGTGTTTTACAAATAACCCTGTATAATATTTATACTACAATATCGATATTGCCCTATAAACTGCATTGTATGAATAAATGCTAAAGTCGGAATTATTTATTAATCAGATCATTTTTCACATCAATATCTTGATACAAATACACCCGATCACATCACAACACGTAAAGAATCAATACATTTGTACATTTTGTTAAACCTACGTTGGCTTGATTCTTATAATTACAAGTGTACACAGCTAACTAGAAAAAAAGCTTTACAATTAAAGTTTGAGCCGTTTTTATAGGATTTCTTCGCTCCGTTTACGGAAAGGGACAACACAATATTATAATCTAGTTATTTTGTCTCTCTTTGCATTTCTACATAAATCTGATCTAATTTATAAAAAATACTGATATACTATTATGACGTTGTTTTCTTAAGGTTACATATAATTGATAGAATACAGAAGATATACTTTAAAAAATCTTGATAAGGCGCATTAGCTCCTGAAGAGAATTAAATGTTACCACAAACTGAACAGGAAATTAATTGTAAAACAGTTACAGACTCAGGTCTCAATAAGTATTTTAATTATTGCTTTCTTAGGCCATAATTAAAGTTGTACCTGCGGTTTTGCGTTATGTAGGACTTTTGAAAACTGATTCCCTAACTGTGAAAAGGGATATGGTAGACGCCAGATAAACTTGCAATAAAGTACTTTGATCTTTACCTAAAATCCCTTCGTAGATACACAAACAATAAATTATGAACCGTTTTTCATTATTAGAGAATGTAAAGGATCATGATAGTTGATGATAGAAGTCGATTTCGGACAGCTTGTCTTTATTTAGATTTTTGATTAAATGTATGTGGGTCAATGACCGTTATTGTACATTTACCTGGTGTCTACCATAGAAATCTGTATGATGATTATTTAGTTTGCTGGAGAGATTCTTGCGCCATTTCTTCATAGCTAAAATGATAGTACATGGTGACGGGGAGGTGTTTTGGGGTCGAATTGTCTTTGTATAAAACTGTAATTGAAAAAGTTTCAGGTACCAGCTTATTTAAATAAATGACTTTTGATTTTCGATGGTAATACCTGTCGAGCATAATTCTTGTCACATTTCTAAGGAGTGGAATTTCCTGCCTGAGTCTGTGTTTCCTGATAGCTACAACCTGGGAGTCTTTAAGTCAAGAGTGAATAGGTTACTTCAATTTTGTTCGATTGATTTCGGGGTCGCCGTTTCGTTCCCGTAGAAGGTGTTCATATTATTATGAGAACAATGACCCCTTAAGAAACACTTTTTTATTTATTTATTTATATATTTCTAGTCTAGGTCAGAGATGACGGCGAAAAAGTCTACAATGAGCGAGCTTAGCCAGAAGTAGCCTATTCACTCTAACTTTGAAAAGATAAGGGTTGTAAGCGTTCGGAAACAGACGCAGGCAGAGAGTTCCACTCCTTTGCTGTGCGCATTATAAAAGACGCTTGGGAAACACTGCGTTTATTCTGTTAATACTTTTTTTAATAAATCTTCTGTACCTATCAACTCAGTGACATAACGTCACTTCTCTAGTCTACGGTCTGCGGTTCGTGGTGTCTCTTCTTGTAGTCCATGACCATATTGAGCACTTTGTTCCTCACCTGATCCAGCGCCTTGTACATGTCCGCGGTGAACGGCTCGAAGTCTTGGTGCTTCTTCTTTCGTCTATAGATGCCTTCTTTGTTGGACATCGCGCAGTTCATGTCGGCCTGGTAAGTAAAAAGATAAGTTGTTAAATCAGCTAGAGAATCAAGAAAATTAAACTACTGAAAGTGAATATTCATGAGAGCCAAGCCGTTCAGCCTGTTTTCACTCGTTAGTCTCCGTAGGCCTGAGAAAGTCCTTTCTGGTGTAGCAATGGAAACAGGTATGGTAGCCAATATTTGTAACAACGTGTAAATATTTGGATATATTATACGATCGCATCTATCTAAGCATTTCAAAGCAGATTTTGGAGTAGGGGAGGTGATAGTCATAGCTGCTTTCCACTGCCGAATACTTAAAAAAATGCGTCTTCAATTTCAGAACTGACTACAATATTTGAAGGTAACACACCACAAAATGCCAATACTACTTTACGGTGTTTCGCAAACCTCTCGAATAATTGTTGAATTGTGTGCTCTTGAAATGGGATAAATAAATTTATTTTGTAATACGTGCATATATCCGACGCAATGTTAGAGGTTCTTCCAACGAAACGTGTCATTTGTAGTATACCACCTTTGCTTCTTGATACAGATGACGGTACTCTTTGTCAACTTTGAACGAGTAAAGAAAGCATAGTTGATATCTTAAGTTTTCGGGGAGTGATTGAACCCCCAAAACCCTCCCCCTGGCTACGGCCGTGCTAAGGAGACAGACATGACACAGGGTTCCGATACATTTTCGTCTATCGGGCATCTCCTCGTTTATTATATCTATTTGATTGAGTAACAAACATCCATCCATCCAAACTAAAGACATTTATATTATTCGTATTATTTATATTATCCCGCCTATCTATACTAATATTATAAAGAGGTAAAATTGTTTGTAAGTTTGTAAGTTTGTAAGTTTGTATGTAGGGGGTAATCTCAGGAACTACTGGTCCGATTTGAAAAATTCTTTCAGTGTTAGATAGCCCATTTATTGAGGAATGCTATAGGCTATAAATTATAAAGATATCATGCATATTAGCCAAACTATCTCAATTTTTGTCTATCCAGGCGGAAAAAAATAGCTCTTACAACAGAGTTATTTGCGTGCGCTGCCTTAACAGTTGTATATAATTGAAAACAATGTATGGCAACCTGGTCCGCTTTGAATAGTTCTACAAAAAAGTCCGCGGCACCATATTTCTATCTTTTATATTTTAGCAGATATAGTAGCTTTTATGTGTTAAAAAAAGTATTTTTCGATGTACTTATCTTTGAACGATTTTTTAAACAACAAAATATTAAACCTTATCGAAAACAATGTTATAATGATCACAAGAACATCATAGAGATACGATTTGCTCAAAACAGTATGTCAATTGGTTGAATAGTTTCGAAGATAATATAAAATTACTAAATCGCAAAACGCCGCCCGCGCCGTCCATTCACGAACCGCATTAGAACATGCTTTGTGCAATTATGTAATTTTTCTGAATCGTGGTGTTAAGATTTTCCGCAGATTAATGACCCACTCCAGTTATTATTTAACTTTTGTCGTTAGGTACGTGAGTTGTACGTAGTTGGTTGAATGTTGGTTGAATGTTGTTGGTCTATTGTTTTGGTTGCTCGGTTTCTCAAAACACAATTACAAAATTACTTCGTTCTCCATGCATTCTTCGAGTTCGAAGCCTGCTGTGATATTTCTGTTTTTGGGATATCGGACAGTTTCAGCGATTGTTTATCATGCCTAAAAGGAAATCTCAACTTTCCCGTCAGACATCCCAGACATGAGACAAGAGCAGCTCGAGTACGCCGTACGGCAGAGTCCGCTCTTGATAATCATCTGCGCCTCTCGAGGAATAGAGAAAATATTTCGCAAGCACGCGCTGGGAAATCTAGCTCCGAGCGTTCACAGCGGCTTGCTAACCAAAGCTGGAGAACATCGCAGGTCAAAAAAAAAAAAAAAAAAAAGGTCCGTGCTCGGGAATCTAGCGCTGAACGTGCACAGCGTCTCAGTGATTTAAAGCAGCGTGTCTCTGCAACAAGGGATAGGGAGTCTAGCGCTGAGCGCTCGCAGCGGCTCGCTAGCCTAGCTACATACATATGCAATAAAAACAAAACCCTCCTTTTGGCAGTCAGGAAATAAATCATAGCACTCAGAACTAACCGAACCACACTCATCATTTCATCAGAAGTTAAAATGTTTACCGCCCAACGAAGTGGGCACGGGTCAGCTAGTATTCTATACCTCTCTTTTAGTGACTATATCCCATAGTGAATTTGAAGTTCAGAAACTCAATTGCGAAACTGGGTGTCAGCTGGACATTACGGCATAATTGGACATAATATGCTAAGTTGCATCTATGCTTCATTTCACGGGTCAAACGGAAACTCTTACCCAAATAATGTCTGTCTAAATGTCTCAACTATGATATCTATAGAGAAGAACTTGGCATAGGAAAGTTTTAATAGTAAAAATTATCCTTGTTATTTGACTACTATGTTAAATAATATATACATGAATGAATAATTATTTGATAGATTTTATTAAAACAGTACTATTATACTATTAGTAAAAAAATAAATAAAATTTGTGGAAAAACAACGAAGTTATACGCTTCTGAAGTGATTGTTCTATCCTTGTTACACAAGTCATTTGTTCTGCATGGCTTCAATTCAATATGGCGGGACTTGTGAGTGACGTCATACGCAATTAGTGCTGTCTCTTTTTGTCACAGATTTTAAAACGTTGACACGGTTAACGGTCATGTTTTGAAATTTTTAAGCAATGTTTTTAACTGCGTCTCGTCACTCGTCTTCAAATACCCTAAAACCATTCAAATACCCTATTGGCGTTGGATGGTAAAATATACTAACGTCAGTAACATTATAGCTCAAGAAGTCCAGTATCCCTTGCAGTGCGTGCCGGGTGTCGCGTACCAGGACCTCATAGAACACAATGTGTAGCGGCCCGGGGAACCGGGTCAGCCACAGCTCGTGCAGGGTCTCCCACGCCGTTAGCTGTGTCGACACATATGTTGCCCAATCTGGAAAGCGTCAATAGGAGAAACTTTTTTATTATTACATTAAATTATTTATTGCGAGCAACAATGACTCGTACAGTGTTAGTATCAATATAAATAAACTTATATCATGACGAATAACTACCGGAGATTTATTGTGAAGGACGGCACGGTCGACATATGTCGGGCATGTCACTGTCCGTCAGAATCAATTCGCCATATTATCTCTGGTTGTTTTCGTTCAGCTAACGGAATATATTTGGATAGACACAACCTTGTAGCCAGGATAATCCATCAGCAATTTGCTCTGATATACTCTCTTGTGGAGTTGGAAGTGCCATACTACAGGTATGCGCCCGACCCAGTTCTCGATAATGGCAATATCACAGGATGGATTGGTCCATCATAACTGACAGGACTATTCTTGCCAATAAGCCTGATATAGTGGTGGTGAACTGAATTGAGAAGCGTGCAATGATTTTATGATTATTAGAATATCTTCTTTAAAGCGCAAATCAATCCGTAACCTTTTCCGAACGATATTGGCTTCCAGTCTGGATGCAGCTGAATACATATTACAGGGAGCGACTGACTGTCTGACTTCCACAATCCCTCAACTGGGTAATATTGGTACCCCTTGGCAAGACTGGTGTCGGATTTTTGGCTTGTGATTAACCGTAACGATTCAATAGTCGAAGATGTTCAAATGACATTGTTAGTGGGAAAACAACGGTAACGCTCGTTTCCCACTCCGTGGCACGGAGGAAACTCTTTATGTAGGTAACTTATGGATGGTCACCCATCCCATAGACCGACCTGACGACCTCGGCAAGCGTAGCTCGATACAAAAACGCTGTATTTAGTTCTCGTAAATGGGACGCCTTCCGCGCTTTTTAAAACACGGCTTTTAAACAATCATGATAAAAATTAACAATCAAACGAACTTACCAAGTGAAGTTCGATGATAATTATGTGAACAGCTTCATTCGAAGCGATTTATTGTTTACGTATTGTAGCAGCACTTCCATGTACCAGCCTTGCACGGATTTTAGAGGTAAGTAAAAGGATTCACTGGCAACACTGTATCCGTTTTCCCCTACTTTGCCCCCACTACACTATTTCTCTTTAACGGTACGCAGTCATTTTATGATCATTATGTTGAAAGCTAATAAATATTTCACATTTTTATTTATCTAGGGTAGGGTAGATAACTTTTCTAGGGAGGGTATAAATCGCTTCGAATGAAGCTGTTCACATAATTATCATCGAACTTCACTTGGTAAGTTCGTTTGATTGTTAATTATGTTTCACAGCTTCATTCGAAGCGATTTATTGTTTACGTATTGTAGATGTTCAGAGACAAAAATGTGAAATTAAACAATACAAGTGAGTAATCACAAGTGCGTTTTATTCTAACTGGTTATCATTAATTTAACTTTATTTTACATTACCTTACATTCTTAATCTAATATTAAATATTATTACAGGTTAGGACCACCAGAAAGTACTGTAGTGGCAAAGAGATGAGGATCAGTTATAACCGGCCTATTATAATGTTTTGCGAAGACAGAAGAAGATGCACTCCACCCGGCTGTTTTTCGTATAAGGTCAATATTGACTCCAAGTCTATTGGCTGAGGATGTGGCTGCATGACGAGTGCTGTGTGCACTAAATATGGACGTATCTATACCGCTACTGCAAAGTGTATCTTTTATCCAGTGACTAAGTGTTTGTGATGAAACTTTTGAGTGTGGTTTTTTGTAGCTTACAAATAAATAATCATTTTTGCGAAGCGGTTGAGTCTTATTTAAATAAACTTCTAAGCATTTAGCGGGACAGATCTGAGAACGAGCATCGAAAAAAGGTAATATTAAAACTGGTTGTGAAGAACTAGGTTTAGAAGTTTTTATCAGATCAGGTATTGTTATAGTTACGTCAATAGCAGAATTTATTTTAACGTTTGCTAACTTGATTAATGAAAATGTCTGAACCCGATGTGCAGTTGCCAAAGCCAATAGAGTAATAGTCTTTTTGGAAAGGGTTTCCAAATCAAGGTCTGTGTTGGGCCATTTTTGTGCTAAATAATTTAGGACGATGGTTGGATCCCACGTCAAATTGTATTTTGGATTACTAGGCCTTAATCTGTAAACTCCTTTCATAAATCGCTTAATTCTATCATCGTTTGCCACATTACATAACAACAAGGATAATGCGGATTTATATGAATTGACAGTACCGTATTTTGCCCCTTTTTCAAAAATTGTGGTAAGAAAATGAATAACTACAGGAACTGAAACCGAGAAATAATCATAACCATATTTATTACAATAATTTAGCCAAGATTTTACACACACATCATATTGTTTATAAGTGGAATCAGATAATGATGATAACATAATTTCAACGGATTTATTAGATAAATGTCTTTTTAATAATGTTTGCCTGAAAGCTTCGCGGCAACCAATTTCAGAGTGCGATGCAGATTGTGAGGCGTTCTGAAAGGAGAAGTTAACAAATTAACGTCTGGTTCGAAATAGATTGGTTTGGAACAAAGTAATTTTTGAAAAACAGGGAACCAAGGTTGTGTTGGCCAATGTGGTACAACTACTATGCCATTTGCTTTGTCATTAATTATTTTTTGCATTGTTTTTGTGATAAGTGAAAAGGGTGGAAATGCGTAGAAAAGTTTATTATTCCATGAAATGGTGAAAGCATCGATTGCATAAGCGTCAGGATCGTTTTTCCAAGTTATGTACCTGGGACACTTAGCATTACTCCTACTCGCGAATAGGTCTATTTCAGGGTATCCAAAATAATGTGTTATTTTGCTGAATGCATTGTCATTAAGTTCCCATTCGGTATCCTGAAATTTCATGCGTGATAATTGATCTGCTTCATAATTATCTTTGGTGTTTATGTAAGATGCAAAAATAGTTATTTGACGCCTTTCACACCATTGCCATATTTCCTTAGTGATATTATGCAAGTGTTCAAACTGTATGCTGCCCATGCGATTTATGCAAGATATGGCAGTTACATTATCAATTCTTAATAGTATTTTTAGATTATATGATTCGTGTGCAAAACATTTCAGTGCGAGAAAAGCTGCTTTTAACTCCAACTCGTTAATATGTACGATTTTTTCACTATCTTTCCAATAGCCAAAACATTTATTTGTGCTACAGTAAGCTCCCCAACCGGTACAAGATGCGTCTGAATATATTTCTAAATCATATTGATCACAAGATAAAGAAAATGAACCATGATCAATATGATCTAGCCACCACAACATATCACTATGTAAGCTGTTTGGCAGGCGAACTATCTGTTCGTAGCTTGGGTTGGTAAGTAAACAGGAATATTTAAATTTTTCAAAATGTTTAGTGTAAAGCCATGCATATTGAATTGCAGGACACGCTGAAATTAATAAACCTATAAACCGAGCAAATTCACGAAGTTTACATTTACACTTCTTCATGAAACTAGAAATGTATTCTTTTATTTTTGACTTTTTTGTACCAGGTAATTTTAAAAGCATATTTTTCGAGTCGAATTCGAAACCTAAAAACTTGCATAGTGTTTGTGGCACTAAGCTGCTTTTCTCTGTGTTTATTATGAAACCTAAGTTTTTGAGTAATGTTGTTGTTTTGTTTACATTATTTTGACATTCAAGAAAAGTTGATCCAATGCAAAAAATATCATCAATATATACAACTGATATCATTCCAAGGGTTCTTAGATATTCCATCACTGGCTTTAACAATTTTGTAAAGACATATGGAGCAGTGCATAAACCAAACGGTAGGCAGTTAAATTCATAAAGGGTATTATTATATTTAAAACGAAGGTATTTTCGGTGGGATTTATGTACGGGAACTAAAAAGTAGGCATCTTTTAGATCTATTGATGCCATATAGCAGTTTTTTGTTATAAGCTTTGAGGCTGTACGATAATCCTCCATCTTGAAATGTTTGTTGTCTATGAATTTGTTTAAACATTTAAGGTTTAATATGAATCTCTTGTCGCCGTTTGGTTTAGGCACTAAAAATACACTGGATATAAATTCTCCTTTAACAGAAAGACAATGAGATATTGCATTATTATCTAGTAGGATTTTGATTGATTTATCAAAATCTTGGGCTTCTTGAATATTCTTAGGAAAAACATTAGGAGAATCAGTGCGATATGGTGAACATTTAAAAGGTATTAGGTACCCTTTTATCCACGACAGAATCGTTTTATCAGTAGTTATAACTGACCACTTTTTGAAAAAATACTGGAGCCTGCCGGCGGTTAGTACCTGATTAGTTACTTCCGATGCAGTGGCCTGGTCGGGGACGAGTAACGGCGCGAATTGCCGCTGGTTTGCGGCGCCGGCGCCGGCGGCGGCCGATACGTAGGGCGAGCAGCTCGCCTCGTATTGTTCGGCTTGTTGTCCGATTTGCGGTGCTGAGGGTTGTAGTTTAAATGACCCTTGTTTGGACCTTTTGGGATACCTTTAGGCTTGTTATATTTTGGCCTCTGGGCGTGTTTCAAGGCATCTCCCGATTGCTGAATTGTCTTGGCGGCTTTAACCTTGTCCGTAACATTTTCCCCAAATAAGAAACTACCCCTTTTTGTTTCAAGCAAGGCGTCCTTTAAATTAATATTAATGGAAGAAATGACAAAGTTACGTCTTGTTTTTGTCTCCCAAAAATGACTATCACATAATATACGACAAGCGTCGCTTATTGGTTTTAAAAGTTTCTGTTTGGAAGTTTCATTTGAAATAATCATATCAGTAGCGGATGCTAAGGCTGACAATGCTATACCAAGCTGATTTTGCTTGTACATGAGGGCCGAATCTCTTTTTACCAATGTATCCTGCAGAGCTGCCTTTACCTCCGGGTTGAGAGCTGGCGCTAACAGTAGGTCACAATTGTTAGGGACGAAATAACTTTTTAAAAGTTTTTCCTTTACGTCCTTTGTCAAGCCCTTAGTAAGGATATCTTGCCAACGATTGGCAATGTCCTTATGAACAGACGGACCCATGGTTATATCAGTCTTTGGAGCATCGCCGAGTAACTGCAGGGTGTCTTCATCCAAGTCTTGGTCTTCCATCACTTCTTGCTGTGCTTCTGCTGAGGAGCCGGGTGTCGGTGACACAGGCGCGGTGCATAGCGTTGGTGGAGCTGGTGTTGGCGAAGCAGGGCACGGAGAACAAGCACGTGGCGAGGCATTCGGCGTAACACGTGGCGGCGAACATGGCGAGCCACGAAAAGGTGAAGCTTGAAACAAGTGAGCTTCCTCATTCGGTGACATATCGCAGTCCACATCCAGTTGATGGTGTGAAAAATCTACGAAAAACGATTCTTATTAGAATGCGCTCGGTAATAAATACAATACTTTTTATCGTGACAGAGGAAACCCAAGCTTGGTAGCCTCGCATCATTTAGGTAAGTAAGTATTATTTTAATGAAAATGTGACAGTATCAGCCCAGTGTAGCAGTACGCATCACTTTATATAATGACAGAGGAAACCCACTTTTGGTAACCTCGCATCACTGAAAATAGTTTTAAAATAACTATGTAACTTACTTTGCAAGTCTTCTTCCGAAGAAGGAATTAAACGGCGATTAGTAGTTGCCTGCAATTTATTTTGCAATTTTTGAATTTTTCGGCGTATTTCTTCTTCGGTTTTTTCCATCTTCCTTTTCTTTCCCATAGTGAGCAGGATCTGAATCTATTTGTAGGAGCGGAGACGTGCGAAGGCTTGAGCACGGAAACGCAGAATGATCATAAAATGACTGCGTACCGTTAAAGAGAAATAGTGTAGTGGGGGCAAAGTAGGGGAAAACGGATACAGTGTTGCCAGTGAATCCTTTTACTTACCTCTAAAATCCGTGCAAGGCTGGTACATGGAAGTGCTGCTACAATACGTAAACAATAAATCGCTTCGAATGAAGCTGTGAAACATAATAGCTCTTTTGGCCATCAGTCAATTTACAATTCTCGGGCACCGGGCATATGTGAGAGGCCAATATGGTTTACATTATATTAAATTGGATTTTACGCTTTGAAACAGATACCACTATACCTACCTGTCTTTGACGGAATTATTTTAAAATGGTACTTAATAAAATAAGGAGAATCTCGTGGCTAAATAGCAACAGCCGCACGTTTCGATCTTCAAGGTTAATTAAGCAACGTTTGCCAAGGTTGGTCTGTGGATGGGTGACCATTTTAACATACCGAGTTTGCTCCGCGCCTCGGAAAGCACGTTAAGCCGTTGGTCCCGGCTGTCATTTGTAGATCTTTGGCAGTCGTTACGGATTGTCAGAAGCCAGTAAATCTGACTCGTCTTGCAAAGAAATACCGTGTTACGCAGTTAATGTGTTGTGGAGGTCTGGTAGGCAGCCGCTCCACGTAAAATATTGGTATTCAGCTGAATCCGGTTTGACTGGAAGCCGACCCCAATGTAGTTGGGAAAAGGCTAAGCAGATGATGACTTAATAAAATAATTCTGCAGTGGTTTTAACACTAAATGCTCGACTTACAAGCTATTTTTTCCTGTAGTTTCCCATCAAATGAATAATAACTTTTGTTTATAATATGTCTTTGATAATCTCGGAACCTTGTGGCCCCTGACCTTTGCCAACACGCAGAGTTAGTTAGACATTTCAAAATACAATATGGCTCCAATCGAAAATTATCCTTGTATGCGCCATGAAAGTATACTCAAAGACAATCCTCTGTTGGTACAGTCGTCGGCATATAAAGCTAAAAAAATCTTTCAAATTTCTTTGTTAGATTTTCAACTTTATTTCTAAAGGCATTGGGTTCAAATTTGATTGGGAAATTTGACAGTTTCGGATGATATGCTGGCGACTTTGCATACAGGCGTCTTGCCTGTCTGTGCGGAATATATAAAAACAAAAGCCTGGATTTGTCTGGCTGAAATGGATATCTTTTTTATTAGGGTTCCGTAGCCAAATGGCAAAAAGCGGAACCCTTTTAGATTCGCCATGTCTGTCTGTCTGTCCGTCTGTATGTCACAGCCACGTATTCTGTGAACCGCATTCAGATTTACACACAAAAATAGAAAAAAAAAAAAAACAATAAATTTTAGGGGTTCCCCATACTTAGAACTGAAACTCAAAACTTTTTTCATCAAACCCATACGTGTGCGGTATATGGATATTGGATAGGTCTTCAAAAATGATATTGAGATTTCTAGTATAATTTTTTTCTCTGAATCGTTGGCACGAGAGACACTTCCAAAGTGGTAAAATTTGCCCCCCCCCCCCCCCTTAACTTCTAAATTAAGAGAATAATAAACTAAAAAAAATTATATGATGTACATTACCATGTAAACTAACAGCGAAAATTGGTTTGAACGAGATCTAGTAAGTAGTCATCTATACTAATATTATAAAGAGATAACATTTGTTTGTAAGTTTGTATGTAGGGGGTAATCTCAGGAACTACTGGCCCGATTTGAAAAATTCTTTCAGTGTTAGATAGCCCATTTATCGAGGAATGCTATAGGCTATATATCATCACGCTTAGACAAATAGGAGCGGAGCAATCATGGAAAATGTGGCGCAGACGAAGTTGCACGGGTCAGCTAGTAAATCGTAAATCGCAACTTCTGCCTACAATATTATAATACCTACTGGTTTGTACGGAACCCTCGGTGCGCGAGTCCGACTCGCACTTGGCCGGTTTTTTTTAATACGTCATAAATCGTAAACCGCAACTTTTGCTTATAATACCTACACGTTTGTACGGAACCCTCGGTGCGCGAGTCTCACTTGGCCGGTTTTTGAGATGGGGTTGCTCTTGACTTGAGTCTAGGTCAGTGTTGACAGAGACAAAGTCAACAATGCGATGGAGTGAGCTTACTCACATAAAAAGCCTGTTCACTCTAATTTTGAAGAGATTAGGGTTGAATGAAAACAAACACAGATGCAGGTAGAGAGTTCCACTTCCTTTTTTAAGCGCATTAAAAATGACGTTTGGAAATTCTTTGTGCAAATTGGTGGAATAATATTAGTATCATCAAAACGTTTACCTGATTTCTTATGTTCATGAGATTTCTTCTTGAATGCTGATTTTGGCGCCGTTCCTATGTGGCCTCTGTGAAGTCTATGGAAATCAGCCTGAAACATTACAACAATGTCTTATTATGTTAGTTCATATTTCTGCAGAATAGATATTAATATGGTATATGAAATAAAGACAAAACAAAAAAATAAATGTATAAAGACAGTCACAATAAAAGGGAAATAGGAAGCTGGTAAATACCATAGATTTAAAAAGTAAGGACCTTCCTAATGTATGCACCATACAAGAAACACCATATTTTAATGTCTCACGCTCACCTAGAACACCGGCCTCATCGATACTATAATATATAATATAATATTATAAAGAGGTAACATTTGTTTGTAAGTTTGTATGTAGGGGGTAATCTCAGGAACTACTGGTCCGATTTGAAAAATTCTTTCAGTGTTAGATAGCCCATTTATCGAGGAATGCTATAGGCTATATATCATCACGCTAAGACAAATAGGAGCGGAGCAATAATGGAAAATGTGGCGCAGACGAAATTGCGCGGGTCAGCTAGTCTAGTATAAAATGATGGAAAAAAAATGAAAATCGAAATGAATAATCGAAATAAAATCTATACTAATATTATAAAGCAGAAGAGTTTGTTTGTTTGTTTGTTTGTTTGTTTGTTTGTTTGTTTGGTTGAACGCGCTAATCTCAGGAACTACTGGTCCGATTTGTATAATTCTTTCAGTTTTAGGTAGCCCATTAATCGAGGAAGGTTATAGGCTATATATCATCACGCTAAGACAAATGGGAGCGGAGCAGTAATGGAAAATGTGACGCAGGTGAAGTTGCGCGGGTCAGCTAGTGAATAATAAAATTCAATAAATTATATTTATTCATGAGCATAAACGAGTGCTCCCGAAGATTGCTGACCGCGTCGCGCGTCAGTTCGGTATACGGGCTAATTTGTGGAATCACAAAAAAACGTGTTGACCTGTCCATGTCCTTACTAATTAAGTCAATGGTAGATACTGGTAAATTAAACAGAAGCAAAACATTAATAATTACCATTACCAAGAACCTCCTCTGTGGTCCTGGCGGCCTGGGAGTTCTAGTGACACATGAAGCAGTGTGAGAGTGAGTGAGTGAGAGAGAGAGCAACTAAAACGGTTAACAACAAGGCATTTCATTCAAACAGCCGCAAACACAAACTGAAAATATACAAAAACATAAGAAAAGCTTTAAAGTACATTATTGATGAGATAATGAATGAATAGAAACTATGTAAATTATTATGTAAGGGATTTATGAAAGAGACCAAGAATTTCCAATCAATGATATTCCAAGACTTAATGGGAGGATATAATCTCTCATAAATAATACCTAATCAACTTATTTATTTAAATTTTATACACAGCAGTTTGGTACCAATTACCAGTATGAGCATTATCAATCTGTAGTCTCCAAAATGTCCTCACAATTGAATGCTGTCATAGAAAACCATTTGAAGAAACGATAAAATCAGATTCATAGATTTAAACTGTTTTATACTTTGACTAATTTTAAGGTATCACTCACTTACATTTAGAAACTAAAATGATTTTGAGCTAAAACTTGTTTCAGAAAGTTAAGGTCATGTAAGATCAGCCAGCACAATTTTTGTTTTATTTGTTCTTCCATAATGCCATCCAATTATTACCCAGCATAACACTTATGTTGATGTTGAAAAGTATTTAAGTACATGTTCCAACATTCATAAAATCTACTCAACTCAACCTTTTGAGACAAAAAACCTCAGGTTTTGGCAAGGTTATTCATACAAAACAGAAAATATTTCATAAACACTATAAACATACCTACATTCATTCTCACATGATTACATCACAATTATATAGAGAGAAAAATTCTGTTGTTTTTGTAACTGGTGACACTTGCAGTAGGAAAATCACCCTTATTGTTAAGAAATATAGCTGCTGCCAATTTTAAACTGTTCCCATTGGTGCATGGTTGACCATTGAATGAAAGACCAATAGAAAGAATTACTCATTAATTTTCACTAAAATAATTACAATACATTTTTTGATGCGGTGCTAGTCTTTATAGACTGCTGATGTCTTAGGGTACATTCAGATCTTCAGAATACTATGGATTTCTTTTAAGTAATTCAAAATGTTTTGCTAGACAAACACACATACACAAACCTCTCATACAACACACTAAATTTCCAATAAAGCTTAGCTTTTAGGCTTGTGTCCTGAAAAAATCTAATTAGTCCGTCAGTTAGATTATCAAAAAATATTTGACCCGTGTTTTTTCTTTTGTTACGGGAACCAAAATTGACGAAGTTACGACGCTTTTAAAATTCTCAATACGTCACACCTTCGCATAATTTTTAGTGAGTCGTGACGTCACGCACGAGCCCCCACTCCCGAGTTTTGATGCGTTTTATCTTTGTCAATATTCATTGATTTACAAAAACAAAAATATGTGGCCATTATTTTTCAATACTCTAACTGACGGACTAAATAGTTTTGCAATTTGTGAATGATGGAATCTAGCCTATTGTACTAAAATCATCATCATTTGATCTACTAATTACTAACACCTTGAGTTAAGGTCATAACAATTTACATAAAACAAGTTTTCATTGTGACTATTCTAATAGTCATATACAAGGCCTTAAATTATGTACAAAATAATATTTGGTAGCAAAACAGTTAGAACATTCTATTCAAATACGCTAAAATTCTAAAATAATATCTAATTTCTTACCAATATAGCATCTCTTGGGTTTCGTATCAATAGTATAGCAGATCGAAACTTGTCGGAGTCCATTGGGACAGCATGAGTCTTCACAACCAGAACTGAGCCATCTGTGACATTCTCTGCAGGGAAGCCGTGTACCCTCAGACCATAGTCCATGTATATTGAACCCGTTACTATGCCTGGAAGTATTGAATCTTTATGCAACGGATTTTAATGTGGCTTTCATCGGTAGACTGAGTGATTCAAGAGGAAGGTTAATGCATAATTTCTTCATGAACACGAACGAAATTTTTGCAAAATGGAATATGCATGTACAAAGTCGCAAGCAATAGCTAGTAGTGATGTACAAAAAAAATGAAATTGACACATACAAATCATCAAAAAAAACTCAAGTCAGAGGACTCACTGACTAACAATCTAAATCTAGGTAGACTGAAACACCACTAACTAATTCTCCATGTAATATAGGATTGTTAGATAAATAAGCAGGTAAGTGTTTACCTAAAGAGTAGACTAAACAACAAATTTGTTATTGTGAGGTTCCTGTAGCAATACTTTATTCTATAACACTAAATAGCAAAGTGGGCAGATCTTGTTTAGAATAATTACTTGGTAAGATACTTTGGATCTCAGAATTATAGATAAACTTTCAAGATTTGAATCTATTTTTGGTGAAATTAAGCAGGATTGACTTGATAAAACAACTCCCTAGCAACCAACATTTTCTTCAAGAATAGCTTTATTTATAGCATGCTACAAAAGGCTATTTAAATAGGCTAGTACTATTACAATCACTCAAACTTCACTATTGTCTTTTATCTCACGTGACAAAACAGAACTTCGTGTAATAATTATTTACCTGTAACTTGTTGCAGCAGGTACCTCAGCCATGTGTTCCCGCTGCCAGGGTACGACACCAGCGCGACCACGTCCGGGGCTGGCGGCGAGCGCCACCGCAGCTCACTGCACCAGTTCACAGGCGGATCGTGTCGAAACGCGAAATTATTCATATACCCGCCCCCATAATAACCACCCCGCGAACCGTGCAGGGGACTCAACATAAACAGAATTATCGAGAAATATAACATCACCACCGCAGCCGCAAGGAAAAATATCGATCTCCGCGACATTACTGCTAATGTAAACTCAATTCTTCTTAGAATAAACATTTTTTTTATTCATAATTTCGTGATTATTGTGCACCTGCCCACTTTGTGTTTTGATTTCGTTATCATTTTGACTTCACTAAGATATACAGAAATAATCACTGGTTATTACATGCCTGCTTAAATAAAGTAAATATTTAGATTATCTTCAGTTATTATTTTGCAATTTTGAACGCTATTTTTCAGAATTTTGGTTGGACATAAATAAATCCAAAGAGTAAAGTAACTATAATAAATCGTAACTTTTTATTGACAGAAGATTTTGACAGGTCTTATTTTTGTGCGCTAAAAATGTTACCATTGAAAATTGAAAAATAATTTTGAAAGAAAAGAAAGAAAGAAAAATATTGCTTTATATAATGAAAATTCAGTGGTTTTTTGGTATTTCATTTTTAGCGGAGTGTGAGACCTCGGAATCCAGTTACTGTGAATGTATCAATCATCCTTCTGCATTACCTATGTTTATAGATCCCAATGAGGTTTAAATTTTTAATGTAGGTATCCATACCTGTGATTTAACCAATTTCCAATTAAATTGAAGGTAATGTCTGAAAACTTCTTGATTACTTCAAAAATCCAAAAACACATATACACCCTACAACCTAAAAAAAACGCATACAATTAAAAAAAAAAAAAAAAAAACCATTTTTTTTTTCAAGCAATATAGCAACGCCACATTTTTTATTTTAATTTGGATTTTAATTTCATAGATAAAATTACAGTTTCGTACGGAAAATTGTCAATACCTCTCAGTTTTACAGAATTATTTTTGGTGTATTACTGTATGAATCGTAATAAATTGATTTCTTAGAATAATAACGCATAGAAACCTAGTACGAGTGCAAAAAGTGAGGCAACTAAAACTTAGCCTAATCCGTCAAACTTAGCCATCAGGCCGTCAGTACTCAACAGTACTCAATGTCACGTTCCGTCGAACACAGCTCGCGAGTAAATAATTGAAAATGACAGTTTGTTGCGTGAAAGGATGTTATAGCACATCAGGAAAACAAAAAAAAATGTGATAAAATAACATTTCACAAATAAGTACTCACATTCTATGCACTATTTTTACGTAAATCGATAAATAAAACAAAATTCTAATAACCTAACTTGTCATAACACAGTGTTGCTATTTGTGAGGAAGAAATACCCACATTGCTTTCATTCATGTTTTTCATTTTTGTAATTTTAAAATACAATACTTACTGTTAATTCATATCAAACCCGATGTTTTAACATTGTTTATAATTATAACCCATCAAGCATTCTAAACGCATTGAACAATATCTCATTCTTTATGCGATTTATTTCCTTTTATTTTGAAATAAATTGAATTATACCTTCCGAAAAAATATGTCATATTACATGAAAAATCATGTTTACCTTTTCCAGTTCCCAACAACATAAAATACTTGCGTTGATAGCAAAATAGTAATGCGTCTTCCCATATTTTGTGGGTAACGGCTTAGTAATGGTATCACTGAAAGCTATATCTGTGTGCGTTAGAGGAACGTAGACACATTCGGCTCACGCACACAAAGAAAATGAAGTGGACACACGATTTTGCTCGGGTTTTGTTCTAGACGCGGCTTCTATGCGTTATTATTCTAAGATTGATTTGTACATTCCAAAGAAGATACAGTTGTACCGTGGACATTTTTATAAATGATTAGCTGACCCGTGCAACGTCGTCTGCGTAACATTTTTCATTACTGCGCCGCTCCTATTGGTCTTAGCGTGATGATATAATACTGAAAGGGGGCTATCTAATACTGAAAGAATTTTTCAAATCGGACCAGTAGTTCCTGAGATTAGCGCGTTCAACCAACCAAACAAACAAACAAACAAACTCTTCTGCTTTATAATATTAGTATAGATTAAATCATAATATCTTCGATGTACCAAGGCATCAAAAGATTCCTTAAAGCAACATTTTGTGAAACATCCTTTGCGGAGTCAAGGATTTTACTGATGTACCTACGTGAACAAATTGAAATATTAATTTAGAACACTCCCAAGATAAATGATCAAACTGTCTTAGGCATATCTTTGTTTTTTTTTTAAGGCTATATCTAAAGCAAAATCACACATCAAAACTCGAATAAAACGCTAAAATTCAAGAAAAATTGTGATAGCCCTCGTAAGTGGGTAAAAAAACTGAAAACGTAACTTACGACCACAGAGTAGGTACTTTTAAGGGTTCTGTTGCCAAATGGCTAAAAACGGAACCCTTATAGATTCGTCATGTCTGTCTGTCTGTCCGTCCGTATGTCACAGCCACTTTTCTCCGAAACTATAAGAACTATGCCGTTGAAACTTGATTCGTAGATATATTCTGCGAACCGGATTTTCACACAAAAATAGAAAAAAAACAATAAATTTTGGAGGTCCCCATACTTAGAACTGAAACTCAAAACTTTTTTTCATCAAACCCATACGTGTGGGGTAGAAGGATAGGTCTTTAAAGAATGATAATGAGCTGTTTCTAGTAATATTTTTTTTTCTAAACTGAATATTTTGCACGAGAGACACTTCCAAAGTAGTAAAATGTGTATGTGTCCCTGTAACTTCTAAAATAAGAGAATGATAAAACTAAAATAAATATGATGTAGGTACATTTTACACCAGCGAAAATTGGTTTGAACGAGATATAGTAAGTAGTTTTTTTTAATACGTCATAAATCGTAAATCACAACTTTTGCTTATAATATAATACCTACAGGTTTGTACGGAACCCTCGGTGCGCGAATCCGACTCGCACTTGGCCGGTTTTTTCTACACAGAATAGATTGCGCGAGAGACACTTCCAAAGAGGTAAAATGTGTCCCCCTCCCCCCCGTAACTTCTAAAATAAGAGAACGATAAAACTAAAATAAATATGATGTAGGTAGGTACATTACCATGTACCTAAACTTCCACCGAAAATTGGTTTGAACGACATCTAGTAAGTAGTTTTTTTTTAGTACGTCTTAAATCGTAAATCGCAACTTTTGCATAAAATACCTACAGGTTTGTACGGAACCCTCGGTGCGCGAGTCCGACTCGCGCTTGGCCGGTTTTTCTATAATATGCTTACGAGTTACGACAGAATTAGTGTCAAGTTTGTTCAATATTTTTTTTTGCCATTGAAATGGTTTCAGGGGTAGTTATAAAAAAAATGTAAATAGACAAGCAAGAGACAAGCTTTACTTTTCACAAGTATTCGTAGCAATTTTGAAGCATATGAGCCCAAAAATAAACTTCCACCCCCGATTGTACCCCGTTACGGAGAGTTTCCTACGATCCTTTCATTATTGTACTGACGATTCCTACTCGTAATCTACTTACGCGCCAAATTTCATCTTCGTAGATCAAACAGTTTTCGAAATTTTGTTATTAATCAGTTTAACTACTGTTTAAGACCTTTCCCTTTCGTATGTTTTAGGTACCTACCTATTTAGATAGACAGCTTCTACCAACGGTTGCGCCGGAGGGAAAGTTAAAAAAAAAAGAGTTTGTTCTTCAATATTTATAAATATCAAGATTCGGATTCAACTGCGTCCGTGATCGAGTATTTTAGGCGCTTGCCTTGTGACCTGGGTTCTCGATTCCCACGGGAAGCATACTTTGTAAAGTTGTTTCCAGTTTGGCAAGGACATTGGATGCTTGAATATCCTGATTGTCTGATAAAAACAATTTCGTGCTTCGGAAGGCACCTCGTTTAAGCCGGCGGACCCGGCCGCCATTATTGGCGTTCGTCAAAGCACGTCCCTTGAGGCGGCTTAGAAACTCTGACACTAGGGTGTGGGGTTGTTTGACCTTACCTACTACCAACACAAAAAGAAGAAGAGTCGGTTTTTGCGAAAAATCTATTCCAATAAGCCTGTACCATGCATCAGATTAGATGTAGGTAGTATTCTTTTTTATTTAATCTATACTAATATTATAAAGCAGACGAGTTTGTTTGTTTGTTTGGTTGAACGCGCTAATCTCCGGAACTACTGGTCCGATTTGAAAAATTCTTTCAGTGTTAGATAGCCCATTTATCGAGGAAGGCTATAGGCTATCATCACGCTAAGACCAATAGGAGCGGAGCAGTAATAAAAATGTTACGCAGACGACGTTGCACGGGTCAGCTGGTCTATACTAGTATTATAAAGCAGACGAGTTTGTTTGGTTGAACGCGCTAATCTCAGGAACTACTTATCTGATTTGAAAAATTCTTTTATTGTTAGATAGCCCATTTATCGAGGAAGGCTATAGGCTATACATCATCACGCTGAGACAAATAGGAGCGGAGCATTAATGGAAAATGTGACGCAGACGAAGTTGCGCGAGTAAGCTAGTTTTTAAATGAAAAGCAACTAATTCTAATAGGCATAGCATACCTACCTTATGATCATTGCAATCAAACAGATTTTATAATGATTCATTCAGTTATTCCGAGGTTTTCATACTATAGGCACTAAGGGCATTGCACTATTTGGGCAATAGAAGCATGATGCTTGTAAAAGTGAGACATGAAGTTACATAGATAAAATAATTAAAAATCAGCTATAGGTTCGGTATATAAACATTTTATTATAAAGTAAACAATTTATTGTGATAAGTTAGTGAACCTAAGTTTTCTCAGTAATGTGTGACAGTTCTCTATATTCCCTGTACATATTTCTAAATACATCTGCAATGGCAAAACTCTCGGCGAATTTATTTGCAAAAGTATTTTTCTGGCTGTGACTAAATCACCTCTTAAAATGTGGCAGACAGCTGCCTTTGCCCATACACTAACAGCTATCATATCTCTCATTTGATATGGCAACACTGACACAAGATCATGGATCATAGGTGGGTGTAAATGTTCCACAGCATCTGATATTCGGTCCAAGTTTATAAGTGCTTCGGCTGCATAAATGTGTGACCATGCTTTGTGGCTACTAGATGCCTCAGTCTGATTTAACAATTCATTAGCACTCATCAAAGCAGATAACGGATCCTGTAGATGCAGTAACACGTAACTTTGGAGCACAAACGTGGAGTTCTTCAGTTCACACCTCTGTTTCCAGTTGATTGGTGGGCCTGGGGGTGCCTGAATAATAGGTGCAGTGACATCAGCTGGCACTTCCTGATTCGGTAGTAATGTTATGGCATTTCTTAAGCATAATGCGGCAAATTCTAATGATAATGAGGGGATGGCAAAAGATTCTCCTGCGGTTGAATATTTGTCTTTCCCTTCCTTTGACAGTAAGATGCGTGTGTGTGGACCACTACCAAGTTTCTTGACGGTGTACTGCTGAGCTTCTTCACTACAACATTTTTTCACGCAACATTCTGCTAGGTGCAGCCAGATACGAGGGTTGTTGGGGTAGTGCCGAGCTGCCTCAACTAAACACTCAAAAGCGCCTTCTGAGTTGTTAGCTGCAAGTAACGCTAGCCCCAAATTAAACACATAAAGAGGTCTATCTCTACATGCTATTAACTTTTCACTATCCTCGCATTCCATTGCTTTAAAGTGCTCCTTGACTGCATGTTGAAAGTATTTTGATGCTAAAAATGGTTTCTTTATTGACAAGTATATGACTCCAAGGTTATTGTTGATTGCTGCCCATATGTCTTCCCCTTGAGTTTTCAAATCATAATTATATTTGAGTGTTTTGTATTGACCTAGAGTAGTTGATGCATCTTTCACATCACCATTGAGGTATTGCTGTTGAGCTATAATAAATACATTTTCTATCGAGTCTGGTTTGAGATTTAACTTTACTTTCTGACCTGATAACAATTGAGCTCTACTGACTAGTCGTTCAAACAGCTCATTCACTTCATTGTTAGCTTTTAAAGGGTCACCATGTGCTTTCGCAATGTCCAATGTTTTCTCATAAGTTCTCCTACAAAGAGAAGCCTCTAGCAACAGAAGGACAATTTGCTGAAACAATTTATTGTCTTTGACATTCTTACAACCAAGTAATCTCTCTAGGAGCACGGTACATTGATAGTAGTATCTCGAATGGTACAATAAAACTGCATAATTGTATAACAAGAAGGGAGAACTGAGGTCTTTCGTGTCGATGTCCGGGAATGCGAGACCTGTCAGTTGTGCGATGGCTTTCTTTAACTTATCTACGTTCTTCATGTCACTGATCATGAACTCAACCACTGCTTTGTTGTGTTGCACTCGTTTATTGCTCGTGCCAACCAACGTTTCCAATTCATTGAGGTGCTGCAACGCTCCAGTGTAATCCTTTTTTACATAACACTCGTGTGCGAGAATGACTGGCTCGTCCTTTGTACTGGCCATTGCTTTTTAATTTTAACAACCTGAAATAAACTTAGGGAAGATGATTTATATTTTTGTTTACGCGAATAGGTCGATTCTTCTACTAGGTATTCGTGAGCTGAGCTGATTAATTCCCAAATGACAACTATGTTGACGTTTCACGTCTGACGTGAATGGACGCATGTCAAAATTGACACAACCATTTTTTTTTGTGGTTGTGAACCATAGACATATTATTATCTCTATGTTGTGATCCAATATTTTTTTTTGTGAATTTTGAATAAAAAATCACAATATTTTTTTTGGTGAATCATCACTGGCAAAGCTCAGCCCATGAACAGAATTTTATGTTGCACTGATCCTATCTTCAAGATCTTTGAGATTTGAGATCTGCGCAGTGCCGTCAATGCGACCAATCCCCCTGGGCATACCTTACAAAAAATGGTTCTCAGCATTTTAAGGGCAATATGACGGTGGGCCTAAGCCCATTACTAAGTCTAAGCCCATTTTTAGATCCCGCCTAGGATAGGTTCGAAAGGTCGTCTGTAGCAAGTGCACTGTTCGAATAGGTCGTTTCCTATGGTGAAGAACTGTGAAATGCAATTTAGGGGCCCCCACTAAAGCGGGGCACTGGGCACGTGCCCAATATGCTCTAGTAAAACAATCAGTCTCCGCGGATTACGTACAGAGCACATCAAGCTACAACGATCTGTCAAAATTCTTTCAAAATTTTCGACTTTATCGCTGACGGGGTAAACTTTAGTTACCGGTAGCACGAAAAGGGGGTTGAGAGGGGAAGGGGGGGGAGGGGGGCCCCCCTCAATCGCCCCCGGTACCACTCCCATGAAAAGGAAATGCACCATTCTTGAGAAAAACGAATTATTGTAACCTAACCTCAAAACACTTTTTGTCAACAAAGTCGCTTCTGGAACGTCTCCGGCGCTGCGGGAAGTGCAGCCCCTTCGCCCTTGCGTAACAAAGGATAGGCACCCATGCTCACCTCCGCAGCTTCGGCTTGTTGGTCGTCTCCGGCGACCAGCCTCAGCCGCTCCGGCTCGCACGGGCGCCTATACTTTGTTACAGCGGGCGGGGGCTGCTCTTCCCCTCCGCGCCTCCGGATTTTATAAACACTCTAGGGGTAGCAGCCAAAAGACTAGGTGGAGTCGGGGTGCCCTGATTCGGTTTTGGGACAGATTCGACCTATTTTAACCATTAAGAACTGCATACAAATGACAACAACGAAAACAACACACACACATTAACACAGACACACACAGTAATGACAGTGTCACTGTCATTTGTTGATGCAAAATTGACGTAAAATTGCGTTATTATTTTTTATTTTTACGTTCCTTTTCACCGATTTTCCACGACATTTTATACCACAGACAATATACTGGTACAGTTTTGGTTGTCAATCGCCCAAAATTACGTTTCGTTTTTCATTTTTGTCAGATTTGAGGTTAAAACTATTTTTTGTAATTTCTCGAAAAATATCCATTTCCTTTTAATAAGAGTGATACCGTTATAATCAGGGACCCAAACCGAACCACCTTTGACCCCTCTTGATGCTCACTTCGTGCTACCGGTAACTAAAGTCCACCCCCCAAAACTGTCAAATCCCAATCAACCTTAAACCTAATGCTTAGCGATAAAGGACCTTTATTAATGGTGAATATGAAACGAATCTGAAATAGGACAACAATACTGGGGTAAACAAAGTGTGGCCGATGTAGAAGATTTTATAATAAACACAGGTGGTAGGTATTTATTTGAAATAAGCAAAATAATTTAAAGTAGAACGTCCGCAATAGCGTATCATTTTTTTTCTGTTTCTGAATATTTTTCAACGATCATACAAATCATTATGAGAATGATGTAGGTCAATGTCTTAAGTAGTCTTTTGAGGAAACCAAACCATTCGAGTGGACCTGTCCAGACAGTGCAATGCAAGCATTTGTCAGGTATAGTGTAGCTCAACCTTAGAACTTTAAGGAGCCTAAGCCCCTGTAAAAACTAGCACCCTTAAGACTAAAATAATGTGTTAGTTTGTTAAGTAAAGGTAAACAATCTTGTCTTTTTAATCTTTTTATTTAAAAACATGGTTTAAAATAAAATGTAACAAAGAAACAATTTAAATACAACAATGATGATTATTAAATCAATTGAACAATATTAGTCTGCAAAGTACAAGTAAGCTGTAGTTTATTTGTTTTCTATAATATGTTTGTGTAAAAAGTCACATAAAGATTGTTTACCTTTATTACGATTTTAAAGTACAGCTGTGGTATTTGGTCACTATTTGGTAGTAAATATACAACCCATGTGAAATGGACACAAAATGATTTGTCAGATTTATCCAATATAAGTAATTAATTGTAATATTTTTTGTTTTAGACAGACGTAATAAAATACCTACTAATAATAATAGACAGGAAGTAAGAATGGTTTAAAAAAAACTTGAATTCTATAAATCTGGATGAATATGTCCCTTTATTTTCTTAGTAGATCTCTCTGCTGGCCGTATACATAAATGTTTACCAAACAAAGTTACTTTACTTTTGCCCAGATACATTTCGAAAACACAATCTCTCTTAGGTATTGTAGTTGTTACATTGTCTTTAGATACAATTTTAAAAGTGTTTCTAGTGTCCATAATGCAGATACCACTCTTCTCAACATAGCTTGGACATTTTGATCTGACTACTTTTAAGATGCTTCCATGAAAATCCGCCTTGAAGAGTCCTTGAGTGAAGGTTTCCCAAGCTTTGCTCGTGCAATCTGGTACCGGTTTATCTAAATCTAGCACTTCACTTATATATTTGAGCCACAATTTGTTCAGAGGCAAGACATCATCGTATTTAACTCCTCTCCTTGGTATTGCATAAAAACCTAAAGATTTCTTTTCTACTCTTGTAAGGCAGCGTACTTTTTTGTTCTTTGATTTTCTTTTCTGTCCTTTACCTCTTTTCTTAGCAATAACAAAATCTGTTTTTAATTCGGCTTCTATATTTTGTTGTCCTGATTTTGATACATTGGATTTTAGAAAACCAACGATTGCTTCAGCGGCGCCTTTGTTAAAAGTCTCTTCTGCTGACATTTTGAGAAACTTTTTATTTTAAGAATAAATGAAATAATTTAGTTATTCACCAAGCATGCACTTTGTTGTGATACTAAACGTCAAAGTCAAATTGACATCGGACACAGTGTTGCCAGGGCCCTTGAGTCGTAAGTTACGTTTCGTTTCCTAAAATGTTACATTTTTGCTCCAAAAGTTACATTATTGTATTTTTTTTTTTTAATTTTGCGGGGTTTGGCGGGCAATATGGCGGAATATAAAGGAATCTATGAAGTCTTTGTCATCTTTGATGAATTTGTCATCTTTCTTTATTGTGTATTAAATTCAGTACCTACTGGTTGCATACTAATTATTGTAAAATATTCTAGTTACTAAAAAGTAAGTAACAGACAGATGTGTTGCTGGGGAGTATGTTGGCCACTTCTTCTCCACAGCTAAAACACTAGGAAGTGGTGACGGGTGGGCGTTTTGGGGGACTATCTTTTGTAAAACTTGAAGTTCAAAAAGTGCTGGCTCTCAGCCTAATTTGAATAGGTGACTTTTGCATTTTGAATCTCTTTCTTACAACTATTATTTTTTCTGAAATCACGAATTTGAGACAAAAAGTCATCGAATTCGCCAACCTGAACCTGGTATCAGTTTTTTTTTTATATATTGTAATGGTGTAATACTCGTTAAGGTTTAAATTACAGTAATCAAAAATCGTTGATTTGTTTCCGGACTTTATGTAGATATTTGCTTGTTTGCATCTGTAGTAAAAAATAGATGTTATATTTTTATTATTATTTTTTTTAAGTTGCAAACTTTGACATGCAGTTTGCCAACAAAATTAAAATATTAATTGGAAATAAATGTATTCATCAGAACGTCACTCACACTGTCACGCACTTTTGTCTCAGTTGTACGGCAAAAAAAACAATAACGCAAAGAAACAAATCACAATCAGGCATTTCTGTAACTTAGCTACGAAACCGCGAACGGCGGGAACTCACGAAGTAGGAAAAGTGCGCGCACACGCTCAAGCAAAATCAAGTTTTAAACTATACATTTTACGATTCATTTTGTCATGGCGCTTTCCATTCAGAGTCATCTCTGATTGTGATATGAAGTGAAATATTTTTTAAATGCGCCAGTTTTAGGTCCGTTCAATTTTGATGCGTTGAATTGAAATGCGTTCGTAAACTGATTGAAAAATCTAGTGTAACAAATCTCGTTGTTCTCAAAAGTTACGAAAATTGCACTAGATACAAAAATTACTTACATGTTACGCGAGGGGGTCAAAAGTTACGAAAAATGTAAGAAATGTAACCTTCTGGCAACACTGATCGGACAAGACATGACAATTATTATTATGACATTAATTTGAACCATATTTATTTTTTTCATTCATTCAATGCGATTCTACGCGAGTGATGTGGTTGTGTTATCGAAGTATCGATGTTTAGTCGATTTACAGATGAAATTCTCGAAAAGTGGTCTCTATTTTGTTTGTTACTATCTATTTTCCGTGATTCTCCCACTTGTTTTTTGACTTTTGGTCTTATGAATGATAAGCAGTACCTTCACAGACTACATAGAGATACTACGTATCAGACGACCCACTCCCATAGAAAAAAAGTGGTAAGTAGAGGTTGTCAAAAGTTGGAAGGTTCGAACATGACAGTTTGTTTTTTTTTTAATTTACGTGTTGAGTTTTAGGCAAAGGCCCACACATAAAGCCTCAATTACCCCGTTGTACTGTTTGTAGATCTAATTCAGACCTCATTTTTTTTTGCTGGTAGCAGCAAAACATGTTCATGAAATGTCTAAGAGGGAACTACTGAGAAATATGTAAATAAAACACAACAAATACTTATTTAGATTTTTATTTAGTTTTAAATTTAACGAATGCTTTAGATTGCATTCTCGGAAGAGATTTACCGATTAGTCGGGATACATCTGTGCCCTTCATAATTTTATGTATCGTACAACACCAGTTAAAAATTACTAAATTTACCCCATGCTCAATGAATTTTCTATTTCTTTTTTATGAGTTTCACAAAAAAGGAAGTCGAATGAGTACTTAGACATAATTTTGCTTTTAATTCTTTTTGAAATATTATTTTTCGCTGGACAATGCTCTAAGTACTCATTTGCTTCCTCTGTGACTACTCCGAACGCTCTCACTGCATTTTCAGAAGGGTAGTCAATCTCATTTTTTTGTTGGTATTAAACTCTTTTTTTTTGCACCCAATTATGTACAGCACTGACCTCGCGCGTAGTTAGATCGGCAACGCAATCGCCACATTTTATTTTTGAAAAAATTTCCTTGTGACCCACCCTGCTGTGTATGCTCTTGCATGAACATTGAGGCGTTCTTGAGCAACAGATCGCGGCACCGTTCCTGACGTATGGGGTTCTACATTAATTTCACTCAGATTTTTTGGAAGGTACAAATAGCTGTGGGATCATGTTCACAATTAAAAGTATCTGAGTGAAATTTTATAAATCTCGTTATTAGATATGAAGGTGTTGACAAAGGTGTGGCAATTCGGGTTATTATTTCTGCAATTATACGCCCGCACTTGTCCAAAAAAGTATTCCATTGGATCAGAGGTGAAATAGTACGGGCGCATTAATTTAACATTTTTCTTTTGGAGGAATTGCCACAGCCATAACTTTATAGAATTACAATCCAATTTTTTAATGAAGGCACAGTTGTCTCCCTACCTTTGACGTCCACAAAACGTATTTCTTTTAATTTTTTAATGGATTCTTGCCAAAATCTTTGGTGCGGTGACCCTGTTGTACAAGCTGCTCGTAAGGGTTTCCCTCTTGCCGTCTTACTATTTAAACTCGCACCATTCACTGAGTCGAACAGGTTGTCAAAAAATGATCTTGTTTCAGCAGTGTTTTCGAGGGTGGACCTAACTCTTCTCCCATCAGCATATTGAGCTGGAACAATTGACACTTAAATTAAAATTGGTATACTATAGTAAATTAATAAACAAAATTGATTTGAGTTTTAAGTTCAAGATTCAGAAAAATATATAAGACATTTTAGACTGGTATAAAGAAATAATCAAAATGGCTTGATTTTATTATTATTACTAGCTGAACTGGCAAACTTTGTTTTGCCAAATAAATAAAACAAAATAGCCAACAACCTATTCTCTGACCTAATAAATATACACAAAAAAAAATATATACATTAGTCAAGGCGTTTTGGAGGAGTTCGATAACAAACACTGTGACACGATAGTATATAAATTAGAAGATTACGTCACAAAAAACGTAAACAAATATTAAAGGGAATGCCAACCAAAGTATGTATTTTAGGCACTGTTGGTCATAGTTAGTTAATTTTTCATCAATTTAATTATTATTATGAAAGTAAACTCCTAAATAAACATTTTAAACATCAAGCAAGCAAGATTTTTGACATACTAATTTTTAAAATATAATGTTAACATGGGTAACTTGTACTGATTCAGACAGGATGCATAAAAGGAATAAAAATATTTGAATTTGATACATACCAATAATACCCAATTCATTGTGTTTGTTTGTTGTACCAGAAACACTTGACATAACATCATCATTATACCTCGCTATCTACGATGTTGAAGGCATTGTTAATGACTGATCTGTAAATATATTACATCAATTAGAACTATGCACAAATATCGATAGGGAATTGAAACTAAGGACCATAAGTACCGTAAGTACATACCTGTTACATTCCCATTGTTTTCTGTATTGAAAATTGACTACAATTCAACATTAATAGTTGTATTTTCTGATGACAAGGGCACTGGAAGTGAGTTAGCTGAAATAAAGTTCATTTTATTTTTTTATTGGTTTGGTAAAAAAAAAATACTTTAGTTTCATTATAATAATCAATATGTTCACAGGAATTTATTTTAAACTTTGAATAGTTTATGAAAATAACAGTCTTACCAGGGAGACGGGCATAATAGTATGGTCATCATGTTTCCTTTTCCGAGAATAATATTGTGATCATGATTCTGATATACTTCTGAAAAAAGAAATGCATAGGTACATGAGTTTTCTATATTATGTTTACCATTATGCGCTTATGCGCTATAACTTGGGTAAGTGGGTCGTCTCAGGTTGAGTGGGTTATTATGGAATTTACTTATTTTACATGATCAGCAGATATTTATTTAATACGTACTAACCTTGCTCAACTTTTATGGGTATTCCAGAAGCAATTTCACCGGCCGAGAACAATGATGGATAAGAACTAACTAGCCGATGCTTCTCACTAATGAACCTTTTTTCAAAGTGTTTCTGGCACACACATAGTTTTTGAAGTGCTTGCGCGGCTGCGCAAATAATCACTAGTAATAATCACGTCCGGAGGCGAGAGGTTAATGCTCAGAACCCACATGTCCTTCCGTTTAGTACCACAATTTTCGATACAACACTTGTTGTACATCTTGTACTACCAATGCAAAATATGACATCACTGTATACAATAGTTTAAAATCACTGAGAGGATAAGTACGGAAAATAATCTAATATGAAAATAAACGCAAACTAATATGGTGGCAACGATTTATACGTCAGTGGTGGCAACAGAAAAGTTCTAATTTTGACAGTGACATTTGTCAATTATCTATGGACTAGCTACTTCCCGCGACTTCGTCTGCGTAGACTTTAGAACTGCCCCCCCCTCATTGTCTCATCCTTGGAACTGCATTTTCATGATTCAGGTATCCAGATATTGTGAGACCTTGCGGTACGGCTGAAAGTAAGATTTCAGCCCCGACACAACTTCGACATGTTTGTGATCTCCTGGTAGGTACTTGTGAATCTGCGCTCACGACTCCTGTCGAAAAAAATACTTTGGCATGTTTCTGGTCTTCTGGTTTCTACTTGTGAATCTGCACCGTTCATAATTCCAGCTCCGGCAATACTTTGACATATTAAATTAAAAAATCGACGTGTGTCTGCTCTCCTGGTTATTTTCGGGAATCTATAGCGTTCAGAATTTCCAGCCCAGAAAACACTTCCAGATGTATGTTATTGCTCTCTTGGTACTTCTGAATCTATTCCAGCTCCAAAATGACTCGACATGTTTTTGCTCTTCTGGTACTTGCGAATCTATAGCGCTCTTAATTTCCAGTCCTCAAAAACATCGGCATGTTCCTACTCTCCTGGTATTTGTGAATCTGTAGCGCTCGTAATTATGGCCCCGGAATATCTCGACATGATTCTGCTCTGTTGGTACTTGAGAATCTATAGCGTTCACAATTTGCAGCCCCGAAAATACTTCGACAGGTTTTTGCTCTCCTGTTACTTGTGAATCTTTAGAGTTCATTAATTTTAGTCCGAAAATAAGCTTCAACATGTTTCTGTTCTCTTGGTATTTTTAAACTTCACCGCTCACAACTACGGCGCCGAAAATAAATCGACGTGTGTCTGCTCTCCTGGTTACTTGCGGGAATCTATAGCGTTCACAATTTCAAGCCCAGAAAATACTTCGACATGTTTCTGCTCTCCTAGTACTTGTGAAAATATAGCGTTCACAATTCCAACGTGGAAAATGCTTTGACATATTACTGATCTAAAGAACTTGTGAACCTAAAGCGCTTATAATTCAAACCCCAAAAAAACTTCCGAGATGTTTCTCCTCTCCTGGTACTTGTGAATCAATAGCGCCCATAATTCCAGCCCAGAAATACCTTGACATGTTCCTGTTTTCCTGGTATTTGTGAATCTGTAGCGCTCGTAATTATGGCCTCGGAATATCTCGACATGATTCTGCTCTCCTGGTACTTGAGAATCTATAGCGTTCACAATTTCCAGCCCGAAAATAAGCTTCGACATGTTTCTGTTCTCTTGGTATTTTTTAAACTTCACCGCTCACAACTCCGGCGCCGAAAATAAATCGACGTGCGTCTGCTCTCCTGGTTGCTTGCTGATCTATAGCGTTCACAATTTCCAGCCCAGAAAATACTTTGACATGTTTCTGCTCTCCTAGTACTTGCGAATCTATAGCGTTTTTAATGTCCAGCCCTGAAAATCTTTGTCATGATCCTAGTCTCCTGGTACTTGTGAATCAATATCGCTTATTCCAGCCTAAAAATACCTCGACATGTTCCTGCTCTCCTGGTATTTGTAAATCTGTAGCGCTCGTTATTCCGGCCCCGGAATATCTCAATATGATTCTGCTCTCCTGGTACACAATTTCAAGCCCCGAAAATACTTCGATAGGTTTCTGCTCTGATGTTACTTGTGAATCTTTAGATTTCATTATTTTAGCCCGGAAATAAGCTTCGACTTGTTTGTGTTCTCTTGGTATTTTTTAAACTTAACCGCTCACAACTCCGGCGCCGAAAATAATTCGACCTGTGTCTGCTCTTCTGGCTATTTTCGTGAATCTATGTATAGCGTTCAGAAAGTCCAGCCCAGAAAATATTTCGAGATGTTACTGCTCTCCTGGTACTTCTGAATCTGTAGCGCTCGTAATTCCGGCTCCGAAATGCCTCGACATGTTTTTGCTCTCCTGGTACTTGCGAATCTATAGCGTTCACAATTTCCAGCCCAGAAAATACTTCGACATGTTTCTGCTCTCCTAGTACTTGTGAAAATATAGCGTTCACAATTCCAACGCGGAAAATGCTTCGACATATTTCTGATCTCTTGGTACTTGTTAATCTAAAGCGCTCATAATTCAAGCCCTGAAAAAACTTCCAAGATGTTTCTGCTCTCCTGGAATTGTGAATCTGTGGCACTCGTAATTCCGGCCCAGGAATACCTCGGTATGTTTCTGCTCTCCTGGTACTTGTGAATCTGTAGCGCTTGGAATTTTAGGCAAGCGTGCTCCACCTTAGACCGCGTCATCGCTTAACATCAGGTGAGATAGCGGTCAAACGTTTGCCTACCAATAGTAAAAAAAAACCAGTCCCTAAAATACTTCGAAAAGTTTCGGCTCAAAAGAAATCTTGCCCAAAAATAATTTGACATGTTCCTGGTCTCCTTGTAATTGTGAATCTTGAGTATTTTAAACTTAACCGCTCACAACTCCGGCGCTGAAAATAAATCGACGTGTGTCTGCTCTCCTGGTTATTTTCGAGAATCTATAGCGTTCACAATTTCCAGCCCAGAAAATACTTCGAAATATTTCTAATCTCCTGGTACTTGTGAATCTAAAGCATTCATAATTCAAGCCCCAAAAAAACTTCCGAAATATTTCCGGCCCCGGAATACCTCGGTATGTTTCTGCTCTCCTGGTACTTGTGAATCTGTAGCGCTCTGAATTCCAGACCCGAAAGTTTCTGCTCTGCTTAAAAAAAAATCTTGCCCATAAATAATTTGACATGTTGCTGGTGTCCTAGTGGTTGTGAATCTCTTAGCACTCGTAATAAAATTCTAGCCCGGTAAAAAAATTGACATGTTTCTGTTCTCCTGGTACTTTTTAATCTGAAGTACTAAGGTAGCAGAAACTTTGGACTTCAACTTCTTCCTCTGTCTCCATTAAGTCATGTATGTTACCTGGATAAAAAGTAGCCTATGTGTTATTCCAGGATGTGATCTATATATGTGCCAAATTTCATCCAAATCCCTTCAGCCGTTTTTGCGTGATTGACGGACAAACATCCAAACATACAAACATGAACGCTTGCAATGAAAGCCAATCTATTTTCCAGCAAAAAAAAAACCTGACCAAAAATACTTTGACATTATGTCTGCTCTCCTGGTACTCGAGAATCTTTGGCGCTCACAAATTCAGACCCGAAAATATTTCGACATGTTTATGCTCTCCTGGTACTTGTGAATCTGATGTACTAAGGCAGCAGAAACGTCTGATTTCCACTTCCTCCTCCGCTGCCATTAAGCTATGCCTTTTATCGGGATAAAAAGTAGCCTATGTGTTATTCCAGGATGTGACCTACATATGTGCGAAATTTCATACAAATCCCTTCAACCGTTTTTGCGTGATTGACGGACAAACATCCAAACATACAAACATACAAACATACAAACATACAAACATACAAACTTTCACATTTATAATATTAGTAGGATTTGGCAACGGGCGTTAGCGGGGTGAAGAATGACAGAAGGGGGCGAGGCGATCTGTTATGTTCAAAACTTCCAACCATAGAGTATACATACGGTTGAAATTTTTTGTTCTAAGTTTGCGTGCCGTGAGTACCTTCATGGCAGATACGTACGTAGTCTGTGATGATAATTGATAAGCTTCCGAAAGAAACCTTGCGGACGTTATTCTGTTAAGTTAACTAATTCCTAGTATTTTTAATACTGAAAAATCCTACATTTTGTTTAGAAAATGGTGTCTAAAGTTCTTAGCATTAAACTTTCGAGTGGACATGAAATGCCCATGGTTGGCCTTGGCACCTATGCTGTAAGCGTATTTTACAACACTAAAAATTAGCTATTAAGTAAGATAGTTAGCAGTGGACTCATCAGATGATTGTAGCCTCTAGTTTAAAATGCAATATGGTATAGCTACATTTAAATTTAATGCAAACTTAATTTCAGAGAAAAGCCGACCCTGGTCAGTTCAGACAGGCGGTGGAATGGGGAATAGAGGCAGGCTACAGACACATAGATACAGCTTCTTTCTACGGAAATGAAGAGGAAGTTGGAGAAGGAATCAATAACAAGATTAAAGATGGTACAGTAACCAGGGATCAGCTCTTTGTAACAACTAAGGTAAGATTTATATTACCTATTTAAAAAGATATACATTGGTACATACGAAAGAAAACGTTGCACGGTCTTTTCCCCGACTATACATATTGAGGTTGGCGATGCTTATGACTATGGAAGGATGGACATATTCTATAACATAAGCACACAAAACTAAATTTTTGGAAGTATCCCCAAATCTTTTTGATCCATTCAGGTGTATTAAGTATATAAGTATATTTAAGTATATAATAATAATACCTAGGTATTATTATTATATACTTAAATAGTAATAGAATTTATGATTATGTTCCAGGTCTGGAATGACCGCCATACTGAAGAGCAGGTAGTACAATCACTGAAGGAGTCACTCGGTCGGTTCAAGCTGGACTATGTTGATTTATACCTTGTTCATTGGCCATTCTCAGTTAATGTAAGAGACCATTTTATTTTTTGCCATTAATCTAAACTTTATTTTGAGTAGTGATAGATAGGTAGGCTTTAATGCAACAAAGTATTCTCCATCAGTCAATAAACCCTTTGAAGTCACTAGCAATTATTTGAAATAAACCAATAAAGGTACAAATTCATGGCGTACTGAAGGCAGCAGCAGCACGGGACGAGTCGCCGCGCAGCACTGGTTTCTTTGATATAGCAGCAGGCGTTGTGGCACTCGCTATGAAAGGTATTTCATAGAAATACATAAAATCCAGTAGTTTTGCTGCTGGCTGTAGTTGGCTACGAAATTTACAGTAACTTTAAATTATATTCTTGGAATTTGCTTCTAGTTGAAAATTTGCAAGTTTTAAACTGTCATTTTTTAAATGACTGTAGTTTGCCATTGGACCAATTTCTGAATCAACTTGAGGTGAAATTGTTTGTAGGATAAAGGTGAAGAAGCTAATATAGACTACCTGGAGACCTGGAGGGGCATGGAACAGACTGTGAAGCTTGGACTGGCCAGGAGTATTGGTGTGTCTAACTTCAATGAGGAGCAGCTTGAGAGGCTGCTGAAGAATTCCACCATCAAACCTGTTATTAATCAGATTGAGGTAATAAGACTGATGAATCTGTATTTTGTTCATTACCTACTAAAGTTTTGATGTATATGGGTGTTGTGATTGTGACACTGCACAAAAACACTTTTTCTCCAATAGCCACTACTGGCTACTAGAATATTAATGTGAGTTAGGCCACAGGAGCAATGCCAGGGTAAAAGTTAGCAGTTTGCAATGGTAAAATCTTTACCTTATTCAAAAACTTGGTCTTATTGCATTATTATTGAGTTTTTTTTGTTTGGTTGAACTCTGTAAGATTGTAAAAATCTTGATTCAATTATAATTTAACAACATATTTTGAAAAAATCGTTTTGCATTTGATATTATATCCCATACAAATACAATAGTTTCCAATACATCCGTGGCTTATTTAGAAAATAATTGTTTGCAATTTTACGCGATATTTTACAATCTTACGGCGTTTGCCATTTTCAGGTGCTAAACACAGCAATCCCAGAAATTACTGGTTCAAATTCCATTTTTTTATGTATTTGTTAGCCTGTTCATCACGATACGACCAATAGGAGCGGAGCATCAATGAAAAATATTACGAAAACGGAGCCTTTTTTTCGCTCTCATGTGACGCAGACGAATTTGCGCGGGATAGCATATAAAGTACTTTATAGTTGCCGCTACATATCAATGAAGATTATGTTCTCTTACAGTTACTGATAAACATTTCTAAAGCATTCAAGTATTTGTAGATAAACCCAACACTGACACAGCACAAACTAGTGGACTTCTGCAATCATAACTCAGTGGTCCCAGTAGCCTACACTCCCTTGGGGCTCATATCTGAAGCCCGGCCGGAGTTCGCTGGCAAGGACGACATCAAGACCGACCACCAACTTGGCTTGTTAGCTGAGAAGCATGGGAAGACTCGCGCACAGATCGCGTTGAGATATTTGGTAAGGAAAGTTGTGTTGTGCTATTTTCTGGGATGTTGGTAAGGGAACTACTTATTGGTTGTTCCCTCAATGCTGAAGATCGCGACCACAAACGACCGTCTGCAGTGTGGACCGCTCTGTACATTCTGTATGGCGTCGGAGAATCTTGCCGCTGTTCTATCTTGAGCGCGTTAAATTCCCAGGAAACCCAGTATTTTGTCTAAAGTTTGGCTAAGAGCAATTCCGCTCTGTATCATCTGTGTGAATTATAAATGTTCTGAATTCGGGGGATGGAGTATGGATCTAGTGAGAAACCCCTGCTTTAAGTAATAACACAACCACTACCATTTCTCAGAATCTGATCAAGTAGTGTAGAATCCCTCTTACGATTTTCTTTGCCTGTCCTTTCTCCCCTTTAAATACTATAGTGCTGGGGTTTCCAAACTATTTCAATCCGTGGCGCTCTTACAGGTTTAGTTTTTTTTCTCGGCGCTCTAGCTAGCCGAAATGCCTACAGAATGACTACAATGGAATGGTGAAAGTTTTAATTTTTTGTAATTGATACATAAATTGATTTAGAAGGAAATAAAAGTAAAGAAAAAAGTGAAGAAAGGTAAAGATACCTACACTTTGGAAACTAGCTATAGTATACCTACTGTTTTTGTATGTTCCTATAAAGTTTTTATACCATTTTATGCATTTAATTTCAGATACAACGCGGAATCCCAGTGATACCGAAATCGTTCACTAAATCACGTATTGCAGAAAACCTGGATATTTTCAACTTTCAACTGAAGGAGAATGAGATAGCTTTAGTAGATAGTTTCAATATTAACCATAGGTGTGTCCCAGCTACTGCCTTCAAGGGATTAAAGAATTACCCTTTTAAAGATGAATAACTGTTGTAATATAGTGAATCTGTTTATGATACTCTTGGGTGATAGTGATCAAGAATTGGTAACTGTAAATGTGATATTATACGTAAGTAATACATAAATTGAAATAATGCAATGTATACTTCCTGTTAAAATATAATTATGCTAGTTATAATTTAAGACTTTTCATTACAAAAGTAAGATTTTCCCATAAAGTTTATGCCCGCCGTTCATGTGAAAAAATTCGCCAACAAATAAAATAAATCTTCAAATTGTCTGACAATTTTATTAAATGAAAATATAAATAAATAAACATGTCAACATCGATAAAACTGAAACAATACAAAATAATTAACAAACTCATATGTAACGTCAATGTGAAAGTACTGGAATGTCTTTTTAAGATATTTCAAGGTTTCAACTCAACATTGGCCTAAGACCATACAGCCTATTGCAAAAGAGACCTTAAAAACGATTCTTAAAAAGAAAATAGTGAAATGCATATTTGGAACATAAATGTTAGAATCTCGATTCCTTTGCTTACAAATTATGTTGATCATAAAACAAAAATAGGTAAGTTAGAAGGCGTCGAGCATGAGGCAATAGTTTTACTTATTAAAACTCTCTAGTGATTATGTTTAAAGAACTCTGTAAAGTTTGTATGACTTTACCTAAGTACATGTGTGTAAAACATGATATTCAGGTCATTTGATAAACAATCTAGTTATCTACAATCTTCAACCGGAATAACTGATATTAAAATAACAATTATACAAACAGTACCTAGCCATTTCATTTAGAAAATTCATACAAAAATTGGATCAAGTATATAAAAATATAGTAGAAAATCTACTGAGTACAGTAACAATCTATAAAAACGTTTTGGATGTCATAATAACTAGAAAGAATCGGCCATACGGTTCAATGCAAAAAATTACATAAAAATATAACATGTACATCAATAAACAAATAAAAATAAATAATACAGCCATATAAAAACCCGGTAAATAAAAATCACATACATATTCCCGCTTCGCTGATAAATTATGTACGAATAATATAAATTATAATTATACATAAAAAAAACCCTGGTTCATGTCAACAAACTACACTATTTTTAATACATCCCTGTAGGGTGAAAAGCATGTACACATTTGTATATAGTAACACCATTTTTTACCAGCCTTGAACTGCAGAAGTTACACTCTACCACTGTTACTACATACAAACATATCATTGGTGTATCTCGACACACATTTAGCCAATTCATTAAACTCAGGCTGATTGCCCGACCCCGGGAACAGAACCTAGGATCTCACGCAAGCTGCGCCTGCGATCGCTAACCAATACACTATTATGTAACAACACAAAAACAATCGCTTACATAAGTAAGCCCTACAAAAATATATTTTTGATTTGCTTAGACGTCACAGATAGCCATGATGTTAATAATAAAATATAAAACACATCAACTTGTAATTTTTCCTTGCAGAGCAAAGATGTCTTCTCATCTTGAGAAGTATAAAATGATTACAGCCTTTCTTATGTTTTATTTTCATGTGTAACATTACTTTTTTATGCTTAATCTATGACAGGCTTAGGCTCAACACACATAAACAAAAAAGTTTCACTTAAAATTACAATATAGATCGCAGGCGCGGCTTTACAGAATTTGTACATCTACATTAAATAAATGAGTCTATAACATAGGTTAAATGTGACGGTATGGTCTATTGTTTATAGCCATAAATATATGGCGCATTTTTTGGTTACATAGAAAACCAAGAAACATTTTCTATGATCCACTTTTTGTAGCAAAATGATGTCATAGACTAGAAACTGTTAAGCTAGTTGGTAATAAGCACCTTATTTTTCAAAAATAGGCTAAAATAATGTAAATTTATATGGTCAACAAAGCGCATGGCAGACAGTCAGAAAGCATAGCATTCTTTCAGGTAGTAAATTTCACGTAAAAGATGTGAAGTATGGACCACAACACATCAGTTGCGTAAGTAGTTCTAACTTTGGTATATCGAGTGTATATCGAGCAAACATTGAATAAAATAGAACTGTTCTAGCTTACCGCCACACCACCTATAACAGTATAGGAGCCAGTTCTTATTATGTCGTAATGATATCACTGTTTATGCATTGTTCATTCATGTGCCTATTGACCTTAGATTTTTCTTCGTGATACGTTATCTCCCATTTCTCAAGACTGTCAGTGCCCATCACCACCTAATAAGAACGGACTCATTCGAAAATGCCTACAGACAAAGATGGTTGTTTCAACCGACTACTTCCATACGTAGTTGAAAAGATCCATAATCGAGTCGTAGATGGTGAAGGTGATTGCTACGTCGAAGACTACTCGAGACAGCCTGGGCACCGTGCCCTTGTAGAACGCCAAGGGTCCCTCCGCCTTCCAGGTCTTGATGAAACAGTCCCAGGTGTTCTTGTACTTGGCTGCTTCGAGACCTTGCATTCTAGTTTTGACCACGTCGATTGGTGTGTTGCCGAATACTGATGCAGCACCTGTAATAAAATCGGTGTTGTTAGAAGGAGTGAAGGTTATTTTTACTGAAGTTTTAAAACGGTTTGCTAAACTAGAGAAAGAATTTCACTGCTGGACATGGGCCTCCCCCAAGAGTCGCTACATCGACCGGTCCTGAGCGTCTCGCCTTCTGAACCTTGCCGAAGAGCATGCTAAAACTACGTGAAGCGTTCGCGTTGGCCTGTGCAGATGTTGGACGTTATATTTTTTGAAATACGAACATCGAAAAAATAAGATAATCTTCTCACAAGCAAGTTTAAATTTTGGATGAGCGTTTGCCAAATCAGAATGCCGCCATTTTAAATTTACATCCCGTCATGGTTTTCGGTAACAGCCATTGCTTTTTTTTCTTTTTTTTTTATTTGGGACAAGCCCGCCACACATTCCCAACCACTGCAACTCCTGAAAGCCAGAATCAACAGTGGCGACCACCAGAAAAACGCCGAGTTAATGAAACCCGACGAGTCCCGGAGAAACGATTCAACTGTCTTGGATCCCGCAACGAAATTAATCAGAAGAGTACAGCGGAGCAGTAGGAAAAACATCCCCAAAGTTGGATAAAAGTGCTCTCATACAGAGATGGAACCAGGACCAGGATTATTCTGACCACGTTTTCGGCATCAACACCCAACCATATCTAACTCACAGAAGCATTTTTTTATTTTTCTACTTCTGAGTAAGCTCGCTCTATGTAGACTTTGCCTCTGTCATCTCTGATCTAGACTAGAGTCAAGAGCAAACCCATTACAAGTAAAAAAATAAAAAAAGGTGTAAGCACCACACTAGTGAAAAAAATAAAAAAAGGTGTAAGCACCACACTAGTAAAAAAATAAAAAAAAGGTGTAAGCACCACACTAGTGAAAAAAATAAATAAAGGTGTAAGCACCACACTAGTGAAAAAAATAAAAAAGGTGTAAGCACCACACTAGTGAAAAAAATAAAATAAGGTGTAAGCACCACACTAGTGAAAAAAATAAAAAAAGGTGTAAGCACCACACTAGTGAAAAAAATAAAAAAGGTGTAAGCACCACACTAGTGAAAAAAATAAAAAAAGGTGTAAGCACCACACTAGTGAAAAAAATAAAAAAAGGTGTAAGCACCACACTAGTGAAAAAAATAAAAAAGGTGTAAGCACCACACTAGTGAAAAAAATAAAAAAAGGTGTAAGCACCACACTAGTGAAAAAAATAAAAAAAGGTGTAAGCACCACACTAGTGAAAAAAATAAAAAAGGTGTAAGCACCACACTAGTGAAAAAAATAAAAAAAGGTGTAAGCACCACACTAGTGAAAAAAATAAAATAAGGTGTAAGCACCACACTAGTGAAAATTTAACACAAGTTTCTGAACGCTTGCAACCCTATTCAACCTCTATTCAAAGTAAGAGTGAACATGCTTCTTCTGGGTAAGCTCGCTCCATCTTCGACTTTATCTCTGTCATCTCTGACCTAGACTGGAGTCAAGACTGAAGATCAAACCCATCTCAAATAATAAAAAAAATACAACCGACTTCCAAAAAAATACTTTCCAAAAAAGAATTTCGGAAGTCGGTGTCAAAATACGAAGAAACTAACAAAAACACCGACTTCCGAAATTAAAGTTATTTTTTACTTTGTAGTTTTTTTTTTTGGAAGTCGGTTGTATTTTTTTGTAAAAAGTTTTTTATTTTTCACTTTTTAGTGGTGTCCCACACCTAAAAACACCACTGCAAAATCGCAGAAAAGCAAAATACGCAATTTCGATTATCAAAGAATCATCTAAATAGTCAAATTCCAGCTATTTCGATTTAAAATCCAAAGCTCGTAACTGATTTTGATATGATTTAAATGGGACCAATCTGCAAGTATTACCTTTCAGATAAAACAAAAAATTTTCAAAACGGTTCATAATTGTCGGAGTTATGAGGTAACAAACATAAAAAAAAAAACACAACCGAATTGATAACCTCCTCCTTTTTGGGAAGTCGGTTAAAAAAAAGTCGCTAATCTTATAAAAAAATCTTATGATCTTACCAGCCATGCCACCGAATAGCGCCACGATGTACTTGGGCACATGCTTGTCTCTATCGCCTCCCTTGTACCAATCCCTGAGGGACTCCATCACGAAGAACCGGATGGCTTGGTTGCTGCCCTGCTTCATCACCGTCGCTGTAACACCCTTGTATAGACCGCCGACACCTGGGGATTAGAAAAAGATATGAATGAGATGAAAATGCGTAGCCTCTAAACCACTGGAGAAATTGATTGAGTCTGATGATGTGACCAGTCACTTTTGACGAAGTCTTTGGGAAGTGTCGGAAATGCTAATTGACTATTAGATTGTTGGCAACTATTGCTAGTAAGCTTCAAATTAAGCTCCTTGTTGTGTCGTCCATGAGCGTGGTCCACTCCTCAAGGACATTTTATAGAGTAGAGCTGAGTATAAGGCATACCTGTGATTGCGGGGTTTAGCGACTAAAAGACTGGCCTTGATTGCAATCAAAATATATATTTTCCAGCTCTTTTCAACATTTGCAATGATAAAAAAACTTTTTACAAAAAAATACGACTTCCAAAAAACAAAACACTACAAAGTAAAAAATAACTTTAATTTCGGAAGTCGGTGTTTTTGTTAGTTTCTTCGTATTTTGACACCGACTTCCGAAATTAAAGTTATTTCTCTTTCAAGTTAGTTCACTTTTTAGTGGTACCCTACACCTAACAACACCACTGAAAAATCGCAGAAAAGCAAAATACGCAATTTCGATTACTTGGATGACATAAAACTATCATCTAAGTAGACGAATTCCAGCTATTTCGTTTTTAAATCCAAAGTTCATAACCGATTTTCATAAAATTGATATGGGACCAATCTGCAAGTATATCCTTTCAGATAAAATAAGAATTTTTCAAATTGGTTTATAATTGTCGGAGTTATGAGGTAACAAACATAAAAAAAACATACAACCGAATTGATAACCTCCTCCTTTTTGGGAAGTCGGTTAAAAAGTGATAATTACATTACTCACCATCTTCCCTAACAATAGTCCTGACACCATGGAAGAATCCTCTGAATCTAGGCTTCTCCAGCCTCAAGTCGTTGATGAACTTAACCTTGACGGTCTCCATGGGGGTGACCGCGAAGATAGCCTCGGAGACGCCGGCGGCCAGACCACAAGCCAGCTTGCCGGTCGTGGAGAGTGTGCCATCTTCTTTCACCATGTACAGACGGGCCTGTTCGAACACACCGAACCTTTGGAGGAAGAAATATGAAGTTTTTAGTCTGTTGCTTGACTGATGAACATGCGAGATGGCTCTAGAGAGTCCACCTATGAGACAGGCACAATTTGGGTAGGTAGCCCCGGTTGCACGTCATTATCGTAATTTATGGAGTCGCAAGACGATTCCAGACCACCGTAGACGCGGGCCTGCAGACGGTGAGCCACCTCAAGCCAACCACGCCCGGGTTGTTGTTCCACGCGCGCCTCAAAGAGATGTCAACTTAGTAGACGGTTCCAGCTAGGACCAGTGCTGACAGGTCAACGCGGTCCTGGAAGGCAAAGGGCAGTAGGAGGAACACGGGTGAGTTTTAATCAGTAAGAGTCTGACACTCCCTTTTGCTCTGCCCAGAGCGGAAGAAGTCATTTGATGAATTCTAATCCTTAAAAAAAAACCGGCCAAGTGCGAGTCGGACTCGCGTACCGAGGGTTCCGTACAAAACTGTAGGTATTATGTTATAGCAAAAGTTGCGATTTACGATTTATGACGTATTAAAAATAACTACTTACTAGATCTCGTTCAAACCAATTTTCGTTGGTAGTTTACATGGCATCATCATACATCACATATTTTTTTAGTTTTGTCATTCTCTTATTTTAGAAGTTACAGGGGTGGGGACACATTTTACCACTTTGGAAGTGTCTCTCTCGCAAACTATTCAGTTTAGAAAAAAAAAATATTAGAAACCTCAATTTCGAAGACCACATGTAGGTACGGGTATGATGAAAAATTTTTGAGTTTCAGTTCTAAGTAGGTACCCCCAAAATTTATTGTTTTTTTTTCTATTTCTGTGTGAAAATCTTAATGCGGTTCACAGAATACATCTACTTACCAAGTTTCAACAGCCAGCATAGTTCTTATAGTTTCGGAGAAAAGTGGCTGTGACATGACGACGAAAAGTGGACGGACGGACAGACAGACAGACAGACATAACGAATCTATAAGGGTTCCGTTTTTGCCATTTGGCTACGGAACCCTAAAAAAGCAATATCGTTCATCAAGTAGGTAGCGAATTTTGTCGGCTCAAAATCCAGACTGCATTATATTTTTCCTCGTTACAAATAGGTACACTGACCGCACGACGTTAGCACATTTGACTAATAGTGATAACGAGGTTATGTTGAACAATAGTATTGTGTTGTTATAATTATGTTTATCGTGTGGGTGACGAGTTTCACACCTTATGACATCGTTATGCTGTTTTCTTCAATTTCGTGTCACAAGAAACTGCGACAATAGGAAATATGACTTAGATATTGTCCTGTTTATCTGACGGCTTGATTTTCGCAAGGGCTACTGCTGAACGTAAGATTCCAGGGTCTTTGGGAATTTTTCGAAAGAGTTACCGTTACCGCGCCCAGGAACACTGGTGGGTTTAGTCAGTAAAAGTCTGACACGCCCTCCAGCTCCACCCATACATAGCAGGGAATGTCATTTATTGATGATCTATATATATATATATCTATACTAATATTATAAAGCTGAAGAGTTTGTTTGTTTGTTTTTTTTTTTGGTTGAACGCGCTAATCCCAGGAACAACTACTGGTCCGATTTGAAAAAATCTTTCAGTGTTAGATATAGGCTATATATCATCACGCTAAGACAATTAGGAGCGGAGCATTAATGAAAAATGTGACGCAGACGAAGTTGCGCGGGTCAGCTAGTTTCCCATAAACCCAGGGTACGAGGTCGAAAATTGTGTTATTGGGTTTCTCCTTATGGATATTTTCAGTAGCAGCCCAAAATCTGGACTTGTGCCCGGCTGATGGCTAATTTTTTTTACATGGGACATAATCAATCTGGCGAAAATATGTGGATAGATAGATATATCTACTATAATACAGGTACACTTCAGTGTCTAGTGTGTGTGTGTTCCCTTTGCAGATGACAGACGTTAAATCACTATCACTAAATATTTTAAAACAAAGTCCTCCGCCACGTCAGTCTGTCTTTCTGTTCGCGATAAACTCAAAAACTACTGATGCTGTTTTCACCAATAGACAGAGTGGTTCTCGAGGAAGGTTTTAATATATAACTTGTCAAGAGGGCGAAGACGCGGGCATCAGCTACTTATTAATAAGATTCTGGAAAGTTACGCAACAACTGTATTCAATTTGGGAAACCCTACTGATGGGAGCGCAGGGATTGAGGTCGTGTGGATCCCTAAAATAGGGTTCGTTCGATCAATGGCTTGCTTATGCAATACATTGGGTAGGAAAGGCCATATTGCCGTTCACGACATCTATATCTATACTTATAATAAATCTGTAGAGAGGTCAATTCTGTACATGAAATATATTTCCAAAATAACTATCAGGGGGTGATTAGGGATCGATACTGATGCCAAAAATGCAATCAGTACAATTTTTGTCTGTCTGTCTGTCTGTCGGTTAAACCGTTATAGAAACAAAAACTACTCGACGGATTTTAACGAAACTTGGTACAATTATTATTCATACTCCTGAGAAGGTTATAGTATACTTTTCATCACGCTACAATCAATAGAAAAAATGAAAAAAAAAATAGTTAAAATGTGAAAGTTTGGTTGTTTGTTACTCAATCACGCCAGAACGGCTTAACGGATCTCAATGAAATTTAGAACAAAGATAGATTATAATCTGGAATAGCACATAAGCTACTTTTAATCCCGGGAACATGTTCCCTAGGGATCACGCGGGCGAAGTCGCTGGCAGCAGCTAGTACTCAATAAAATTATATCATTTTGTTTGACCTTGAGTTTGTTTTGTTAAAACACCGGCTGCCAGTTAGCATAGTGACATGTCTTTATAAACAAATTATTTATACATCTAATATTTTTTCAAAGACACGGACCGGACACTGGGTGTTACTAATTATATCTTCCTACTGCCACCAAAATATTCGATAATTTTTCCTATAGTAGTTTCACGTGATCATGCGTTTAGATTGTTCACCTTTTACATGCCAATTACCTGTTCATACAACACTTTAGTGCCTTCGACTTATGCTTGCCTAGTACTTTTATGGAAAGTTTCAAGCACAACAGAAAACTTGTGTAAGCCAGTTATGAATGAAAACCCACTTGTAATTACTATTTAATTGTTGTCCGATAATTTAAGGGACATTTTTATGAGCAAGAAACGGCTGAATTTTATTAGTCTTCAACCCATTTATTGTGCTGCACGTGATATCTCGAGAGAATGGTTCTAAAAATGAGAAATCTAAACGTTGATGTATTGCAACTCTACAGACACATTAATCTTTCATTTTTGTATTTCAAGATGCATACGTCGTATATTAGAGCTGTGAATGGCTAGAATATTTTATTTTGGCCGAGATTGATAGGTGTATCTATCGAAGAACGGGCGTTTGACATACCATTTAGATGGTAGACCACTACACTAACCTCACTGCTGAGCTACATATGTTTAACCCTGACTCTTTTTCGTGAACCGTGCGATGAACGACCAAAAAGGACACTTGAGCAATTTGACCACGGCATCACTCTTTTTGAGTGTTACGAAAAACCTATAAACCTTTGTAAGGATGGGAAATCATCAAATGACTTCCCGCCCTGGGTGAAGTAGAAGGGAGTGTCAGACTCTTGCTGGCTAAAACCCATCCGGGTTCTTCTTAATGCCCTTTGCGTTCCACGCCCGCGGTGACTCTTTCGAACAAATCAACAACCTATCCTACCCTAGTACTTAAATGAATATCTTGCAGAAATTTTAAAGACGGTAATCAGGAAATAATTAAATCCGTGCAAATTCTCGTCGCAACGCAATGCCCTGAATGTCATTGAGTCTGTTTATCTGCATCAACCTTCGGCTAAGTGACACAATGAACCGTTGTTATCAGTCATTAATGCTCCACTTTGCCGTAACGTGAGACAGACGTGTCGACTTCATACTTGGATAGATTAGAGAGAAATGAGAGAACTACTGTTCAGTTATGTAATCCTGGTACTCGGTCATATTTATTGGCTGTATGCTTGAATGGATGGGTAGTCATGGCCGTCAATTTTATGTGTTTTCATTTATTAGTAAAGTAAATAAGCGTGTTTTTAAAACGTTTATTGCCAAATGATATTTACATAATAACTCATTGTCATCCAAAATTTCTAACCCAGATGACGACCAACCTCCCGGGCTGGTACTGAAAAATACCGCAGGCAATCCATTTTATTGGGTTAGCAATTTTTTCCCTACCTTGGTATCGAACCCAGGAATTAACTTAGCAGTGACTCTTTCGAGCTAGGCCAACGATGCAGTCCTATGTCAATGAGGAATTTCAATTGAGATATACTATACTATGATGCAGTTCTATTAGGAAATATTAATTATCATAGCACAAAGTAGCAAAGTCAATGAAAGGTCAAGGTGATGCTGTATCAATATCAGTAGCAATTTGATATCTAGTTGCTGCGTAGGCAATTGGCTACAAGTGATATTAAGATCTCATGCTCAAACGTATAGGTACTTTCCACTTTTTCATCAGCCGCCCAAATTTGTCACATTGTAACTTCATCTATACTAATATTATAAAGAGGTAAATTTGTTTGTAAGTTTGTATGTAGGGGGTAATCTCAGAAACTACTGGTCCGATTTGAAAAAATCTTTCAGTATTAGATAGCCCATGTATCGAGGAAGGATATAGGCTACATATCATCACGCTAAGACTAAAAGGAGCCGAGAATTAATGGAAAATGTGACGCAGACAAAGTTGCGTGGGTCAGCTAGTCGGTTTATAAACAGACAGATAAAAGCTTCTGCCCATCTCGTTGTTAGATATGAGTATGTCAGTAAATAAGATAAGTTATTACTAAGCCTCCGATGTCCGTCTGTTAGCGGGCTGTATCTCCAGAATTGTAATAGGTAGCCAGTTGAAATTTCAGTGGCGCTGTTAACAACACATAACCTGGAGGATTTTCCCATTCTTAAAAAAATCCTGGCGATGAGCCATGACGCTCTTTTGCTTCTTGGGTAGCAGTGACAGGTAGTGATGTTAGGTAGTCCCGGGATTTAGTGAACGTTATCTTAACATGGATATTATGTCTTCTCAATCTCAATACCTTGACCAGCTACAGCTAGTAATATGGCAAATAGCACCGCGCGAAAGCTGATACCGGAAGTGAGTACTTTGATATGTCGTCTTGCGCACTCATGAACAGTTTAACTATATTTAATACATCAAAATTCAGGGAAATATTCCCGGGAATCTCGGGGCATGTCCATTTATTTAGATATGAGCGCCGTGGCGATTTCTGTCGGCGGCGGCGTGGCCGCGTGGAGGTAAATCTTCCACGGCGGTGGCGGCGTGCCGGAGGCGCGGTCCCTGAACCGACTGCCGCAGATTTTTTGGCTGCCGTATAAAGAAAATAGCCTGTGTCGTGCAGCGTGAAGATAAAAAAAATCTTCAAATTTTGAATCCCATTTGGATCCTGTCCCTCATTGTCAACGTCAACCTACAGACTATTCCATTGCGGACATGACGTCTCCAATTGCCTGTCCCTCATCTTGATTCTCAACAACTGTCACCTAGCTGATATCACCCTGTGAATATCTGATCCCTCAGAGCATAACATTTTCTATAGCTTGCCGAGTTATCTTCAACATAGGTATGGACCGGAAAGTATCCATGTTTTTAACATTATCCAATGTATTTGTAAACCATTTCGAGTAACTTGTGTACATCCAGCTGGCTCACTTCTAGTATATATCCTAAGTTCAGTTTGCTGGTCTTGGGTTTGGACGTTCATTGTCGCCACATAGGTACGTACAATGTACATCTCAGTATCTGCTTGAATATATTATGGTCAATCGACTTATGCATGGCATCGCGGCAGACCCACTGACCGGTCTGGTGCCTTACTATGACGTACCAATTCGGTCATGATTCTGATTTCAGAGAGATGGAGCTAGAAAGGACGAAGTAAGCATTTGTTTTATTCAGCCTATACTGTCCCACTGCTGCCTGCTGGGCTGGGCAAAGGCCTTCCCTAAGTCCTTCCGAATATTTTTGTTACGAATCGTTTGAATTCGAATGTTTAAAATCCACGGCGGCCGGCGCCGCTCTTATCTAGCCCATATTAACATTATTATTCAGGTTCATTGACCCAAAATAGTGCTATCTAGTACCTACTAAGGCCTTTAAATGCGTGCGCATGTCATTAGAACTAATTAACACTAACGACAGTAACGACACCTCATCTCTTCACAGTAACGATGTGTTGCCTAGCAATACCTTGCAGAGTTGGGAAGTTGACGCAAATGATATTGGTATTTTAACAAACTCAGATAAGATAGGTAGGTACTTAAAACATGATACAGTTGAAACGAAAATGCGGTTTCATCGAAAGTGTCGTGTATGTTTGCATAAGCGAGTTCATTTGAAAATGGCATCGCCTCGTGGATCACTCGCCCTTTATCGATTTGACCCAAAATGGGGTCGGAATAAATGAAAACGGATGGAAATGTTTAGTGTATGTAGGTTATTCTGGCTTGCCATATGTGGGGCACCTTGGACGAGGTCGATTTCTATTGATTCTTACAAATAGAAGATTCATTACAGTGTATCAATCAATCTTTTTATGAAACACCATAAGGAGTAAGTGCTCTAACTTCAAACACTTAATTCAGATACACCGGCTTCTATCTTTAAACAACACAACTCACTCGATTTAGGTCGAGTCGAGTTGTTTTTAGAATTGAAACTTCACGAATAATAAAAACAGAATGCTGTAATCCAAACGAATCTTATCTCTCTCTTGTGTCTTGTTTGCTTGTGGATCAACTTTATCTTAGGTTTTCATAATCTCTGAGCGTTCTGAATGTAACCCTAGTACAATTCTGGTATTTAATTTCCTCCAAATGTTTTTTTGTTTCCGTTTATTTGAGAACATTTATATCTACAGAAGAATAATTACTATCTGTCAGGTCTGCTATCGCGGCTAAATATAGAACGAAATATATATTTTTTCGTTTCAATCTGTTGAAATTTTCCACACTTCTGTTTTATTTTCAGAATGCATTCAACATTGGCATTTTTACCGGTTGTGGAAACCGCTCGTTTCATTTGTCGTAGACTTTTTTTAAGAATGGGAGGTCGTCATATGGGGCCGTTCAAGTATTACGTAAGCAGAATTTTAGACATTTTTAACTCCGCCCTACCCTTGTCAGCGATAGTAATCAAAGCTCTTACCCCTCTCTCTCCTTTACCTACGGCATTGGTATAGTTTTTACTCGCGCGGGACCTATTTTACCCCACTACTGATAAAACACCGTATGAGAGTTCAAATAACTAAGTAGCCATAATAGGCTAGATTCCATCATCCACAGATTACGAAACTATTTAGTCCGTCAGTTAGAGTATTGAAAAATAATGGACACGTAGGTATTTTTTGTTTTTGTAAATCAATGAATATTGAAAAAGATAAAACGAATCATCAGGAAACAAGCCCATTTTGTCAAATCGAAATCTACTAACACTTGCAAACTAAAAAAGTAAGTAAATATTACTGACGTAATCAACATTTAAACCCCGGGGGCGTTTAAATGTTGATTACGTCAGTTCCCCTATTAGCCCCATGTCATAAAAAATAAGCATAGTGAAGACCTCTCACCCCCCATTAGTGCTTACCTACGTAATACTTGAACGGCTCCTATGACACCTCCCGCTCTATGGAAGCGAGTGTCAAACTATTACTGACTAAAAACCCATCCTGGTTCCCCCTAATGCCCTTTGCGACCCAGCGGTGACTCTTTTAAAAATTCCGCAGTCCTGGCACAGTTATTTAACTTTGATCCTAGTAAATTCGCGATATCTTTAAATGTTTGAATCGTATCCAATTTTTGCCGCAATCGTATCGTGAGAAAGATAAAACTTGCATGACCATTAATTTCTTATCGATGTTTAATGCTGTAAATTGATTGGCACCTCCGACAAAACTTGAAGAGTAAGACAGACATCCACTTTTATCAAATCCGTGCAAGAAAGTACGGGATTCGCATTTACTGGCATCTACAATCTTATTATATTTCAAGAGCTTGTCTTTGTTTCTAGTCGATGGTTAAAGATTTTAAGACAGTGTTGATACAGAAGGTGATCACGCGATAGTGGCGTTCATTAGTTCCTAAAAACTTTTTACAAAAAAATACAACCGACTTCCAAAAAAAAACACTACAAAGTAAAAAATAACTTTAATTTCGGAACTCGGTGTTTTTGTTAATTTGTTCGGTTTTGACACAGACTTCCGAAATTAAAGTTATTTTTTACTTTGTAGTGTTTTTTTTTGGAAGTCGGTTGTATTTTTTTGTAAAAAGTTTTTTATTTTTCACTTTTTAGTGGTACCTACCCCACACCTAACAACACTACTGTAAAATCGCAGAAAAGCAAAATACAAACGCACTAGTTGCCCATACGATTTTCGAAAGTTCCCATCGACTTCTCTGGGATGCCATCATCAGATCCTGGTTTCCTTATCATGGGACCATTTGGGAAGTATTCCCTTTCCAACAAAAAAATCATTTTTAAAATCGGTTGGCAAGCGACGGAGTTAAGCACGAACAAACATAAAAAAAAAAAAAAATACAAACATCCGAATTGAGAACCTCCTCCTTTTTGGAAAGTCGGTTAAAAAACTGAATATGTATGGACACCTGGGGGTACTCTAGCATGTCGATCCTTTCATAATGGTTCATCAATTTGCCTAGAAAAATTAACAGTTGCGTTACCTGACGGCGGATTTGGGGATGGATCCATAGATGAGAACGCTGAGTCCTCTGTACAGACCGAAGACTCCATGTGACTTGACAGTCTTCTTCACGCAGTCGCCGATGCCCGTGTACTTCTTGGCACCTCCTGAAAGATTAAGGGGTTTCTTGTTATGATAGTCGATGATGTAGTGGTATGGTTATGGTTTATGGTAAAGATACACACACTTGGGGAATCGGGAATCAAAACAAGAATCTCATGTTCAGTAGGACCACAGTCAGGTGCAAACATTTTAGCTGAGAACGAGTGAGAATCAGTACCGTGGAATGGAATCTATAGTAATAATAAAAAGCTGAAGAGTTTGTTTATTTGGGTTTAACGCACTAATCTCAGGAACGACTGATAATAGTCATAATTATTTTACTGTTGGATAGCCTATTTATCGAGGAAAGCTATAGGCTATAACATCACGATACGACCAATAGGAACGGAGTATTAATGAAAATTGTGACGCATGCGTAGTTGTGCGGGTCAGCTAGTTATTTATAGTTAGTGAAAGGCTTGTTTACATGTATTTTATTGCATGGAAACAACACTGCAGCCACAGAATGCATAAAAATATTTTTGGTGTCTGTACTCTCCGGCGAGAAGTGTTTTAAAATAATTTCGCGTGGGCACGGAAAACTTGTGAAGTGCATAGATTTTTTTTAAATCCCGTTTTATGTAAAACTAGCGTCTACCAGCGGCTTCGCCCGTGTTATCACTAGGGAACATGCTCCCGAAATAAATATAAAGCTATTTACCCGCATAGCTCCCGTGGAATTTCCGGGACAAAAACTATCCTATGTCCTTTCTCGGGTCTCAAACTATCTTTGTACAAAATTCAATCCAGATCGGTTTAGTGGTTTAGGCATGAAGAAGAGACAGACAGAATGACTTTCGCATGCTGTTAATAACGTCTGATTGCACTGAGGCGAGGTATATTTGGTCAGTTATAAAGATAATAAATAGAGATCACGACTAGCAAGACACCACAACCCAGTTGTGTAGGTAAGATAGGCAGCCTCTAAGCTCCACGTAAAATACTGGTATTCAGTTGAATCCGGTTTGACTGGAAGCCGACCACAATATAATCGGGAAAAGGCTACGCAGATGATGACGTAGTTTAAGGAAGGTTTTTTAAGTATCAATTAAGATTCTCAAGTAACAGGAGACCACAAAACATGTCTGAGTATTTTTTTCGTTAAAGGACCAGGAAACATGTCGAAGTAATTTTGGAGCTAAAAGTACGATCAGCAATGACTCACTATTAGGATACCAGAATAATGAAGATGCACTTCTGAACATAAGAATATGAGACAAAGAAGTTGTGCGCCAGCTCTCAACTCTACGCAGACGAAGTCGCGGGCAGAAGCTAGTATTTTTTTTACTTGATATGGGTTTGCTCTTGACTCTATTATTGGTCAGAGACGACAGAGACAGAGTCTACGATGGAGCGAGCTTACCCAGAAGTAGCCTGTTCACTCTAACTTGTAATAAACGCTACAAAATCTCATTATACGTGATCGCCTTCACCGTGAATTTTCTGGGTCAAGTTGTATCACATACAAAGGTTGTTCGCCTCTTTAGCAATCAGCTAGATTGATCGCTCCAGATTTGTGACGATGTCATTGTTTAATTTGTGAATAATCATGGCAAGTGCAGCAGATGCCTACCCAACTGTTCTTGAAGATTTGTGATCGACTAGAGACAGTTTTTACCCGACTGCGAAAGAAGGAGTGTTATGTTTTACGAGCCTAAACGGCTTGTCGTATTTTTATGTGAGTGGTGTCAATAGATTCGTCGTGAGAGTGAGACTGGGTACATCAAAATAAAAAAATAAATAATATGGCGGATTTTTGGCCCCAAATAAAAGTAGAATTGGAACTCATGTTTTTTTTCGGAACACCGGAACATAGGAAACTCGGTAACGAACTGAGAACCTCCTCCATTTTTGAAGCCGGTTAATAATGAGTTAATAATAACGTCATTTTAACTATGTACAGACTGCAGTTTAACTTCGATATTACGTCAAGCTAATGGATGGCGGTAAACTATGGATTAATATAATATGTAGTTATATTTGGGTTATCTTCGTTAGTATCCAAATAATATCCCTGTCTACAATGTGAGTGGTATGTCTTGTCTAATCTGCCTCATAGGCACATTTTCTCCGGCCTTTGCCCCCTTGGGTTAGCGCAAACAGATAAAACGATATTTATGCCATGGATCACGTTATCACGACTCGATAGCGTTACATGACAACGATTGATAAGGATAACAAAATGTATGCTCAGGTTTTTTGTATTCAAAACACCGTCGCGACCAAATTTCGTACAATGATTTTTTCATTTCAGCAGGGGCGTATAGCTACCGCCGCCAAAGACTGGCTGACCCGCGCAACTTCTTCTGCGTCACATTTTCCATTAAGAGTCCTATTACATTTTTTACGGGAATTCATGATTTTTGACGCTGTAATTTACAGCAGCAGTAACATATTTTAATTATTTGATCCTGAATAACGATAGTGCCAGTCTCTTTCTTGTAAGTTAGAGTTACACATTTTCTTTTTTATTTTCGTGTAATTTACTATAAATATTTTACGAACTCAGTTTGCAAGAAAAAATGTCGGCGATGGAACTTTGACGGTCAAATTCACATTGTTACAATCAATTCTTTTAAAAGCTGAAATTACTAAAAGGTAACTTGAATGTTTTACTTGTTTATTGGAGTTCTAGAATTTCTTTAAATTCCTTGAGTTTTCACGGAAAAAACGTAAAGAAAGCCTAATTTAAGCCAGAAATGTCTTGATTCAGCGTCCATTATATTCCAAATAAAAACATTTTTATGAAATAAATTAATATGATATAAAATTTCAATCTACAATGAATACATTACATTAGTTTTCGTTTGTCAATATAATAAAACAAAATTACAATAAATAAAATTAAAGTACTTTAAATTCTGCGTCAATTCAGCGCGCTCTCCTCAGTCTCGCGCGAGCGCCCAAATAAACTATAATCCTATTCAGACTAGTAAGTATCAAATTGTTTCGCGGACTATAGATGTACTCCCAACGCAGACCAACGTAACTTCGTCTATTGCAAACGAGCATTTACGATTCCTATTACGAATCGTAAATGCTCGTACTCGACTCTTAATACTCCGCTCCTATTTGTCTTAGCGTGATTATATATAGCCTATAGCCTTCCTCGATAGATGGGCTATCTAACAATCAATAATATTTTTTGAAATCGGACCAGTATTTTCTGAGATTTTCGCGTTATAAACAAACAAACTGTACGACATGGATAAGTCTTTCGCATAATCGATCCAAATACCTTTTTAATGAGTTGTCATGCAAAACTCACAAATAAATAAATAAATAAATAAATAAATAGTCATATCAGCACTAATAGTAATTCCCAATCAGTTGATAATGAAAATGCTACTAAGACAATGACAGTATAGATATAAGGGAAAACAAAGTTCCAGCAAGTCATAAGAAATCTCCATGTATTATCTAAATCAGCAGTGAAGTGCAAAACTTATGTTCACTATACCAAGGTTTACAATAGGTAGCAACAATTGAATATTGGCAAAATAGGACTATTTTAGTATTATGTTGTATGTATATATTGTATCCTTATTTTTTTTAATGTTGCCAGCATCTAACCTCTAATATAATCCAGCATCTAATCTTCCAACTATAATAATATTATAAATGCGAAAGTTTAGATGTTTGTTACTCAATCACGCCAGAATGGCTGAACAGATCTTAATGAAATTGAAATTTTGACCAGAGATAGATTATAGTCTGGAATAGCACATAGGCTACTTTTCATCCCGGGAATATTTTCCCTAGGGATCACACGGACGAAGCCGCTGGTAGAAGCTGATACATAAAAAACCTTTTTTATATATATCAACTAGCTTTTACCCGCGACTTCGTACGCGCATATCCCGATTTTCCCGTTCCCGTGGGAATTTCGGGAAATCCTTCCTTAGTGCTTCCCTACACTTTCCAAGGAACCTACATGCCCAATTTCAGTGTTCTACGACCAGTAGTTTCGACTGTGCGTTGTTTGTCAGTCACTCAGTAACAGAAGAATCTATACTAATATTATAAAGCAGAAGAGTTTGTTTGTTTGTTTGGTTGAATGCGCTAATCTCAGGAACTACTGGTCCGATTTAAAAAATTCTTTCAGTGTTAGATAGCCCATTTATCGAGGAAGGCTATAGGCTATATATCATCACGCTAAGACAAATAGGAGCGCAGCATTAATGGAAAATGTGACGTGGACGAAGTTGCGCGGGTCAGCTAGTTTTATATATTAGGATACAGAACTGGTTGCCAGGTAGAAATTGCCTGTTATGGAGAGATGCTAAGAGGGTGCCAATTCATTTAGTTAACTTATGATTTTGATGATTGAGTATTAATTTTCTATGATCTCATGTTGCTAGAATGTTCCAGTTATTTTTAAATATAATTTGAACTTGTGCCTATATCATTCTGCCTATAAGAACTTTTTGTTTCCATTGCAAAATAAACTTTAAATTCACACAAACACGGTTCAATTAATTTGGTATTTGTTGTATTTACATTGTTTTATTGTTGCTTTTTTTTAAAGAGATTTTGTATGAAAAGACATGTCAAGATTGTTAACCATTATTTGACTACCTAAACCTTTCTTTGTAAGATCAGAACTGCCTTATCAGACAATGTAACCGGCAAAATGCAGAGTGAGACCACACACTCACATTTAGCAGTTATGATGTCCAATGGTGTGTATAGTGTGTAAGGTGAACCTGTACACCTCAGCTTGACCTACTAGGATAACAGACATGACAAGAACATAACATGCACATAAAATACTTTATTAACACTATTATTTTTATGGGCATTTTATTTTGTTCTTTATTCTTGACAGGGTTAAGGCCTTTTTCGAATAACATATTCTTGCACAATTCAAGCAAGGCAATTATTTACCAATTAGAATCTAATTCTATGTTAAATATTGTATTCAGCTAACACTTACATTACATTACCATGTTGTATGTTCTATTTGTATTTATATTTTTTTTTACGAGTACTTATATAACGTCTGAGGAGTCGAAAAAACAAGTGAGCAGGATTCCATTTATTTTTGTTTCATGATAATTATAATTATTACGCTTAAAATTAAGCGAAATTTTCGATCTACCGGTGTAGAATAATCCACAAAATTAGACTTCATAGAATAATAATAAATATTCATTAGGCGCTCATTCACGTAAGAAACTCAAGTGACAAGTGCCGTGGTGAGGAAACGGCCTTGAATAATATTTTTATTTGTCTGTTCTCTGGTTCTCTGACATAACTTCACATAACATCGGTAACGGACCAAAGTCCAATTCTTGTAGTTGTACAAAATATTTCCTACGCTCAGTGGAGTGATATCGAGCGAAAAAGTGCTTCCCAAGACCCCAAGGTTAACTAACCTCGAATAATTTATTAACTTTTCCAATTAGAATCTAGTTAGCTCCTAGAGTGTTCGAAAGGAAGTTATCACCCAAAAACAAAAAAATATTGAGCAGATTTTAAAATTTAAATAGTGAATGACGTCCAAACATCATTATTTTTAGCAGATGAGAGCGATGTTTACAAATACGATACGGGAAGCGACACCGATTTATCGATTAGTGAATGAAACAGAGCTTAAAGTTGAAAGAGGAGAAGTGTAAACTAACCTTTTTCATCTAATTGCAGTTGTGTTTTCACGTATTCCGTCGGGAATGTTATACAAATCTCAATGCCACCAGTTATTCCGCCGGCCACAACACCTTTCAATCCTTTTGCTTTTTCGCCAGCCGCAGCCGCCGCGCCAGTTTCCGACATCCATGGCCTAGAGAATGGATTTTTGAATGCTAATGGTCTGTTAGACATTACTATTTCTTTTTAGGCACTTGTCCTTTACGACAGCGGCTGCGTCGACTTCCCCCTTTGGCAATGATTTCGAAACTAATGGGAAAATGGGAAATGTGTTGGAAAACTGGGTAATTTGACAAGTGCTGCCAGCATCATCATCAATACTTCCCATTAATGTAAATAAAAAATCGACTAAAATGTAATTGAGTAGAAATATTTTCGTTGTGACAACATTGTTTAGGACGCCATTGGTTTGACAGTTTTATTTGTCATTCATTCACTCACTCACTCAATGTCAATCGACTTATCGATAACGTTGCAAATGGTTTTATCAAATTAGTGAATTATTTAGTTTCTTTTTAGTTGGAAGCTAAGAAAAACAGCTAAAATGGCGTTGAGAACTTACGGCGATAAGCCGATAAGTTTCCAAATAGAAGAAGGAGGGGAATTTTATTGTGTCGGCTCAGAGGTTGGTGGCATTCATTTTGTTTATTATTTGATGCTTGATAAAAGTTATAAGTATGCAATTAAATAAATAAAGGATTCGACTTCGCTTGAGCCGAAGCTAAATGTGGAATGCCTCTTCTTTCACTGTAAATGTAACAAACGCATGATCACATTATAATATCCCGATTCCATGTAGCAGGAGTTCCAAGAATAAATTCTAAAATGATTACATGCACTATGAAAAGTGATTTTAAGGTGCTTTCATACTACGTCACCTACAGTGACCATAGCAATTACAATTAGACTACAACCTTTTATGTCTTTACATCCAGGTCGGCAACTACCTACGGTTATTCCGTGGGTCTCTCTACAAGAAGTACCCGGGCATGGCCCGTCGTACTCTCACCAATGACGAAAGGAAACGTCTCATCGACAATGGACTAGGAGCTCACGTGCTGTCCAGTTCGGTATCACTACTCAAGGCTTCCGAGGTGGAAGATATTATTGAGGGCAACGATGATAAGTATGTGTACGTTTTACATTAACTATTTTCTATTTTAGGTATTTATTGAGTGATGAGTATTTTGATGTTTGATAAAACATTGGTAAGTGAATATTGGAGGTCACCTATCATTATTATCATCACTCTACTGCTTTGTTAAAATCTCTGGTTTTTTGTTAAAATATCATTTGGTAACCATTTTAGTACCACAGTATTACAACCTGCTTTTTTCTTACTAAACATGAAAACATTTTTGTTTTCTTACTCATCAAGGTTGTGGATCTTCATCAATATTGTTTTTTTATTCTGGTTTTGTTGGGTTTTTATCACTAAAACATCTAGCACTTTTACCATGAGTTATTGGCCATTCAACTTCAAATATAATAATCATATTGGTGTCTGTGGTGTCCAGTATATAACCCTAGCTGGTTACATTCATCACCACTAACATGTCAGAAATTATGTGAGCTGTCAAACTGACATAATTCTCTTCCTATAGGTATAAAGCGGTGTCAGTCAGCCAAGAGCTGGCAACACCGAGGGAGAGCAAGAGTAAGAAGCCTCACAACCAGTCCTGGTTGCCTGTTATGCCCAACTCTTCACATTTGGATGCTGTGCCACAAGCAACACAGATTAGCAGGACTAGGGTGCATAATAAGAAGGTATGTCTCTTAACTCCTATTCTTTACTCCTTTTTCAGAAGAACCATAATTCCCTTTGAAACACGTCAGTTAGTATGACATGTTATTCAAGATAAACTCTTACTCTGTCATCAATTATGAAATGGTGGAGAGATTGTTATTCAATTTACCGACTCAGTTTACTGCAGTCCTTTCCTGGATATCATATTCATAATAAAACACATAAAATTAGCTTCATTATCATTATTTTCTCACTTCTCTATTTGTCTTGCCAGCAGTCAACCACTCTCTAGAAATGTTTGCTTTCATAAATTCTGTCCCTAATTTCTTCCAGGTCCGCACATTCCCCCTGTGCTTTGACGACACGGACATGACAGCGATGCTGGAGAATTCCTCACAGAAGCAAATCCTGGTGCCTATCCGCCTCGATATGGAGATAGAGGGACAGAAGCTCAGAGATACATTCACTTGGAACAAGAATGGTAACTATTGCCTGAGGCCGACAATTAGGGAATATGCATGCAATTTTTTATTTTCAAAATAAAATACTTATTAGGTCTAGGAAACAATCATGATATTATTTTTTAAGTACCTTCATCATAGGTATATGAAGTTATAAAGTTTCAAAGACTACAGTTAGAAAGAGAAGTCCGAACTGTGACGTCAAATTACACGACGACTACCTATACAGCTGCCATAGAAAACAGCGTTTCCGCGAGAGGGACAGATATATTTGTTTAAAATAATTGTATCTCGCTCGTTTTTCGAGCAATTTAGATTCTAATTTCACTGTTAGTATTATATTTTCGAATAATTTTAGATTAACTCTTCAGATCATAAATACTTTTTTCATGCATATTCCCTATTCGTCATTTGGCGTTTGATCTGCAACAGACACCAATTTTCGATTTGAGTACTAGTGTTGTTGCTCAGGTATTATGTTTTGTATGTTTATTGTTAGTGTTATAGCTTGCTTTGGAGAACATGTTAAGCTATTGGTCCTGCAACATATCCCTCACTGGTTATATTGGATTGCTGCCCCAGAGAGCGAAAATCTGTCTTTGCCCACACTTAGCATTGTAATAACTCCAGCGGGGCTACTCTCTAAGCCCGAAGTCCGTAGTTTCGGGCTTAGTTGCGGGCGTATTCTACTCCGTATTAATTACGGACTTACGATTAGTTCCAAACCCGAACTAAAAATGAATGAGAACACGATTTCACAGCGACTTCCAATAGTGTTGACATTAATTCTTACTGGTTAGGTAATACGGAGCAGAATACGCCCGCAACTAAGTCCGAAACTACGGACTTCGGGCTTAGAGAGTAACCCCCCTGCACCAATGGCTAGTCTCCATTGAGACAGGACTATTTTTTTCTGCTTTTAGTGATATCACATCTTTTCTAATATTTCAGAGTCAATAATAACACCAGAGCAGTTTGCAGAAGTGTTATGTGATGATCTAGAGCTGAACACCAGTACATTCATCCCTGCTGTCGCCTCGTCCATCAGGCAACAAATAGAAGCATACCCCAGTGAACCTCCCGCAATATTAGAGGAGCAGCCAGACCAGAGGGTTGTCATCAAGCTCAATATACATGTGGGGAACACTTCGCTTGTTGATCAGGTAAGCTTGAAATTGGATTCACCTCTTAAAGGTGAACCCGGTAACCCTGTGTACTACTTGGTGTACTAGGGAATCAGTTAGATCAAAGAGTTGTCATCAAACTTTTTGAAATATTTTATTTTTATTTAATTCAATGACTTTCCCATTTAACAAATACTTTCGCAGAGAGGTGGCCTGAAACACAGGTTTAAGTAAACCTAGATCAGGCAACGCACTACATTACTTTCAGAGTTCTATTTTTTACTGTAAACTCATATTTGTCTTCCATAGTTTAAATTTAGATAATTATTATCCTAATGTAGACCTAGATTAATATATACAACTGCACTATAATGTACACTTTTTTGTAAACATGTTATTTCAATAAATTTTTATTTTATTTATTTATTTTATTTATTATCAAACTGATTATGTTTAAATAGTCATGTAGTGAGAATTTTTCTTTTATGTGTATCAAATAGACGTGTTTCGTGACTGAATCCTGTGAGTGAACCGCACGCGATACTAGAGAAGCAGCCAGATCAGAGAGTTGTCATTAAACTCAATACATATTGAGGCTGTTTGTGTATGTGATATGGGGCCGAGCCTATGGGGGCCGAGTCACCCGCGTCCGTAGGAGAATACCCTTCAGCGAATTCCTACATGTGGTCCCCGGGTGGTGCTAAACAGGTGACATTAACCGTCTCCGTGGTCTAGTGGTTATTATACCACCTGCTTCAGACCCAGAGGTCCCGGGTTCGATTCCCAGCGGGGGAAAATTTTTTGCTTGGTTTGGTTGGTGGTAGGACTTGTTCTAAGTCCGCCTGGCAAGCTACCACCATCATGTCTAAGTCTGTCGCCATAACAACAATGTTAACAGCATTGTTGTGTTCCGGCAGTTAGAGGTATGATAGCCAGTTCCTCTGTGTAAGAGCATTCCGGGTGAAACTCGCTTCCATCTTCGGCCTAATCGTCACTTTCCATCAGGTGAGATTTGGGCCAAGATTTCCCCTTTTGAAAAAAATATTTTGATCGATTCAGTTGCAGTCCATATTCGGTCACCAACTTGTGTAAATAGGTTTTCGGTTAGCTGTATTCGGCCGCAGACGGTCACGGAGTCCCTACTAATCCTACTAATATTATAAATGCGTAAGTAACTCGTGTCTGTTTGTCTTTCTGTCTGTCTCTTCTTCGTGCCTAAACCACTGAACCGATTTGGATGAAATTTTGTACAAAGATAGTTTGAGACCCGAGAAAGGACATAGGATAGTTTTTATACCGGAAATCCCACTGGAACAGCTAGTAAAGTATAAAAGTAAACGAATACGGTCGTCGTCTTCGGTGACCGACTTAATTTAAACGCGCTTTTAAAGGCGGATTTTGCATGTAGATGAGCCAAATTTGCAAAAAGCGTTAACCATACTACACCTTGGCTATAGGTTGTGGTATTGCAATGCTAGATGGCACAGTCTACTTCGCACGTTCTCCTAAACGGAGCGTGCAGGAACTTATAGGCATAAGCACAGAAGCGTCAATGTCAAGTATTCTTAACCTTAAAGTTTCGAATATACAACACTAGATGACAGTCAACGCCGTGCACTCGTTAGAGAAGTTATGTGTGATCTGACCTCGTCTTTATGATAATTTATTAATTTGTTCCAGGTTGAATGGGACATGTCAGAGAAGGAGAACAACCCGGAACAGTTCGCCATGAAGCTGTGCGCGGAGCTCGGACTGGGCGGCGAGTTCGTGACGGGCATCGCGTACTCCGTGCGCGGGCAGCTCAGCTGGCACCAGCGGACATACGCCTTCAGCGAGGCGCCGCTGCCGGTAGTGGAGGTAACTAACAGGACATCAGCATCTCAAATCACGATTCTTGGCTCCTGTCATCATAATCATACACTTACGTATGTCTGCCTCGGCTACGCCTCGGCCCACATACGCAAGTCCAGTTAATGCCTAGTTGTGGCCAAGGCTTGTTTAGTACTTTTCTCAAATAATGCGCGGAAATTAAAATATAATTAGTTTGCAAAAATCAATGTTGAACAACCAACAACAGTAATTATTCCCGCGTAAAAGTGTTCATTTAGTATTTCAATAAACAGGTATCTATTTGCAAGCCAGTTCGAAATTTAAATAAAACCTTTTTTCAAAGGTTTTATTTAAATTTTATTATACCTCCTTGGTGGTCATTGTTGGTGTAATTTATTTGACCGCAAAACACGACAGCAATTTCGATTTATCTCGCATAGGGTTGTCAAAATAATTCTCACATTTCCAAGCATGTTTGATAAACATATTTCTATAAGTTTGTAATCGTACCTCCACAACATAGCGACCACCACAACCATATCCCTAGTAACAACAGCTCCGTCCCCCAGACGCCATACCGCCAGCCGTCCGAGGCGGAGCAGTGGGCGCCGCACCTGGAGACGCTCACCAACGCGGAGATGGAGAAGAAGATCCGCGACCAGGACCGCAACACGCGCCGCATGCGCCGCCTCGCCAACACCACGCCCGGTTGGTAGTCTCACCTATAGGCTTGTTGTCATCACCGGCACGAGTCGTCAGCACAGCCTCTATTGGTCGGTTTGACGCCGACAGCTCTGACGCTTCACGTTATTGGTTCGTCAGTCAATGCTCATCGACTATTGGACTTGCAAGTTTCGTTCGCCCACCGTACATTGGCGAGATCACCCCGCTGCAGTCATCTGTGCTCACGACTCGTGTCGGCAACTATATATGAAGTGTACTGGGATATATGGCAAGGGTAGGTGTTTGAGAGACCAAGCTTTATATTACTTACATGATAAGGCTAAACCTGATATTTAAATTTGAAAAATGTAAAAAAAAACAACAGGTAGAAAATGGTGAAGTTATTAGACATTTCTAGACGGGAGTTGTCTGTACTTGTCACGCGCAATAAAATTACGCTTCTGAAATCATGCAGAGACAGAACAAAGTTATAAACTTACCGTACTGTACTGTGGTCTGGACCTTTGTGCATGAAGTTTTTTTTTTCTTTTGACTGGGTCGCGGCTATATTGTCGCGGTGATTGGATAAGTGACATTGACAAGCAAAACGTCAACTTGTGGCGATTCACTCGCTCGTACAAATGGTGCCTTAGGAACCGTCTCCACGAGCGAAAGAATCGCGGCGATATTATCGTCGTGCTACGTATTTCTATAACAACTTTATGAAAGTGTCTCCACACGACGATGAATGACAAAAGGTCAACTCGTCGCGTCTCTCTCTCTAGTAGAGACGGTCCCATAGTGTCATTCAAGTTAATTTTAAAACGATTGGTATTTTGTTCTGTTTCTGTGTGACATTTACGGGGTTGTTATAAAGCTTGGTCTTTGTTGGATATCTGCAATGAGATTCTGTTGTTCTAGTAACTTGCACGCAGTTACATCTGCGTGTTGATGTGTCTATGTTACTTTATATTGCACTATAAAAAAGTAGTTTCTATTTGTGTGCCGCTCAGTATTTAGAATCTGCTAAATACTGGCGTACGAGTTACTAGCACAGTCGAAACCAACTTAAAATTCTAAATTATTAAATTATATTTCACAATAACACCATTTATTTAATTCAGAAAGTGTTTTGTGAAATATAATACCTAAAATACACAAGTATACTGCCCATTAAAGTCAGAAATATACTATGTCCAGTATATCTTGACAAATGGCGACGTAGAATACTAAAATAAAAGTACTGAATTTTTTGGTTGATATTAATTGTGTTTGCAAGCAGCGCTGTGAGGAACAAAATATACTGGACGCCTTGTGGTTGTTGCATTTCACGAATTTGAACCTTATGTCGATGTAGTAGGTGCTACCGTGAAATGCAACAATTATATCTGTGGGTAAGCAGAAGTCTTCTGCATAGTTGTATGGAATGGGTAAATATTTTGGATAAGGGTCTTTTCATACACTTCACGGTCAGAGCCTTCTTTAATCAGTTCTAAAATGGGGAAAGGATTTCTCAAATACGTGTTGTATGAATTGAGATTACCATTAATACAATTGAATTGAGGTACCAGGGGTTCAGTATTGTAGAAGAGTTCTAACATAGACAAAAATACTCTATGAAGAAAGTTTTGACCAGGAACTGTATGGAAGGATCATAGCTTAAGTCAGTCATAGGTGATAGGAATGCATCACAGGCAGCATGCTATGATATTTATTGCTCGGGTAGGGAGTCAAACAAACATACAAGTACATAAAGTATACAATTATACATTAGGGAAAGGTGGATATGTCAGGAAAAACTGTTTGTATGAACATAGTGAGTAAAATCCTCATACTCTCCCTGTCTGAGAAGGTACTAATCTGGTCGGCAACTTTTAGCCACCAACAGTCTTATGTAAAAAAAGATAAAATAAGAATTTTCAGCAGTGGAAACCTATGGCATAAATAAGAGTAAGTAGTATGAAGTTTCTTCATTTTTATACTTTTCTGACATATCTACATTGTTCCGCAGCTATCTCGAAGAATTTAGAAAATCAGTACATAATTATACATTTTTACATAAATTACCTAAGAGAACGATAAGAGTATATTTAATAAATTAGTAGAATTTGCATGAAATCACTATACATTATACATTTATACACGTTTTGAAGGGATTTCTGTTAGTTAGGTGTTGTTATTAATTTAAACAAATGTTTTTGCGTATGGTACTTAAATTATATGATACAATATATAGTTAGAATGGTGGTAAGTTGCAGGTTTTTTGGCGTAAGATAAGTTGTGGGGCGCTGAGGCTTTTTTATTTATTTTAGGCCGAATTATACTCGGTGGATGTGCGTACTTCATATTACTTAAATACCATTAGGTAATCCTACTTTCGACCGTCAAAAAATCTGTAATGTGCAATGTTAAGGTGTGAGTCGTTTTGTGGTTCGGGAGATCATTGTTGAGCGCCATTAATCGGTCTTCAAAATCGATCAAGTCTGTATGTACCTTTAGTGTTTAGAATCTTGATAAACAGAGCTGCCTCCATAGTCAAATTAATAAAAAATATAACACTGGTCTTCCTGAAGAGATATGTTATAGTGTTGCCAGTGCGAAACAAATAAATGCGAAGTTTTCATTACAAAGTGAATTGTCGAGTTCAATGTTAATTTATAAGACTGCATCAACTAAATTAACTTATTTTAAATTAAAGTAATTGTTTAAAAATGAATTTTATTAAAATATTTATTTCAATCTTTACTAATCGACTTTGAAGTGACAATACACCATAAACTTGTCCGCATGCCAGTAATACATGAATTATAACAATTGAATAGCAAATCAAGCAAATTATTGAATAAATAAAAAAATAATATATTAAACAAAATGCGCATTTTTGAGGCTAACTTTGTTTGCAAGTTACAGTCAAATCAGTTTTAAAATATTTAATTAGTTATAAGTATTAATATAACATGGTATGGACTGAGGTATTAAACGTGTGAACACTTTGATTTCTTAGAAAGGCTATTCGAAAATGACTGATCGATACATCAGATTATTTGAATTCAGAATTCGAGATAATTAGCAAACTTTAGTAGAACGTACTCTATTTCCTTCAAACTAAAGTTCTAATTCCATTTGCAACCCATACCTTTTTAAGAGCTTTTAAATACAAATCACTACTTAAAAATGAACCTTAAATACACAGGGCTAAAGTCGATACTTTAGTTGCAGGCAATGGATTCAAATTATAGTCTTCCACCGCGTCTATCTGTCTGTCTGTTCGCGATAAACTCAAAAACTACAGCACCGATTTTTATGCTGTTTTCACCAATGGATAGAGTGGTTATCGAGAAAGGTTTTAGTTTTTAATTTTTCAAGCGGTTGAAGCCGCGGGCATCAGCTAGTTAATTAATAAAATTAAGGTGAGTCTACTGTCCATTCGCAAAAGTGAAAGATTGCGAAGGACAAGTTACTCTTTTCAAGTAATTGTTTTAAAATATTTGGTACTAGCTGACCCACGCAACTTCGTCTGCGTCACATTTTACATTAATGCTCGGCTCCTATTAGTCTTAGCGTGATGATATATAGCCTATAGTCTTCCTCGATAAATGGGCTATCTAACACTGAAAGAATTTTTCAAATCGGACCAGTAGTTCCTGAGATTGGCGCGTTCAACCAAACAAACTCTTCTGCTTTATAATATTAGTATAGATAAATTGATTAATTTACGTGAGGACGATGCACCTAGAGTATACTATGTGCCAGGTGGAATAAGATAATACCTGCAGAGATAAACTAATTCATGTAGTAAATAGGGACATGGTACTCACATATTTACAAGTAGAGATGGGTCGTCGATGTATTTATCGTGAACTAAACTAGACCGTCCATTTCCGTTCATCAACTTTGTTAACTTTGCGACGACGCGACGGACGTGAAGACGAGAGGACGTCTACTCTTGTACGTCTACACTATGTTGAACAATGACGTATTATATATAGACACGTCATAAACCAACATCGCGGCGCTTAAAAACGGCGAAAATACTAGATAGTAGATAGCTACTAATACGCATTAAGAAAGGGAAAGAAAATATGTCACCGTACGGCGGGATGCCTGTTGCTAGAGGGAGATAAATATACATCTTCAGTTACGTCACAGGATAAGTAATAGTCAAATTGACATCAAAACAAACGTAGTGTCGCGCGACAGGTTGGTGCGTAACTAAGCGCGATGTGGCCAATTGGCTTCATTTCATGTTGTCATTTTAGAGTGCTGACAACGTATCTATAGTTTTATATATCATTGATGTTGAACATAGTTTGTAGGTAGACTAGCGTAGCGAGCGTCTCGTTACTTTTATTAAATATGGTTTAGTACCTCAGAAACTTATTTTGTAGGTAAAAAATAAGTTTTATAGTTAATATTTAAACTTCCCTTCATACTTTACCAGGCTTAGCTGCGAGCGTAAACAAATAGGCACAAACCGGTTTCCTTTGCCCCATAAAAATATCCACTCTTTGCAACTAGAGTTAGTTAGAGATAAATTAAATTGCTCGTTGTTATTTATCGGATGAATGAACTTGTACTACTCTTGACTAAGTTCTCGCGTCAGTCGTCGCGTTAAAAGTCGACATGAACGTAGTGGAGTCACAGTTTTACCGTCTGCAAATTCAACTAGTCCGTTGATTACCGTCGAATCGTTCATTGCACGAAGACTTTCGAATTAACTAGTTCGTTCATTCTCTATTAACAAGTAGTGCAAGAGATTTACAAAGAGCGCAATTTGACGGCACGGTTGGCGCAGTGGTTGAGAGATCGACTGCTGCGTCGCGTGTCGTGGGTTCGATTCCCGCACGGAACAAATATTTGTATAGCCTACAGATAGTTGTTCCGGGTCTAGATGCCTGGCCGGGTGTGGCATCGTTTTTATTAAAAAAAAAAACAGTCCCATATATTTACGATTTTTAATCATCGTTTTCGCTGAAAGAATGTAACTTTGTCGAGGCCCTATTATGTACTTAAAGACTTCTAAAATTCATGGCAATGTCCATTGTTAAAGACTGACGAACCCTTCTCTAAGCGATCAAAGTGTCCATAAAATCAAAAGTCACGGTGACAGTTTTATCTCAAGTATTTTCTAGTTAATTTTACAATATACAAAATTGTTTAGTAAATAAATTGATGAAAACGTATTGATGCCTTTCATGAGTACAATTTCATAATAGATGCAATATCGTTAAGATTCTTTAGTAAAATATGCACGGAAAAATGAAGTACAACCAAGTACAGTCACTGCAAAAAATTTAAGTGAATATTTAATTTAACCTTATTTATTTGTGCGATTATTTTTTCGTGCATTTTTACGTGTTCATGTAATGTATTAAGAAAGTAAGTGGACTGTTAAAATTCTATCACATTAAAGAGGAATTTTCCAAATCATTTGTTTCATTTTTTAACCTCTCTGAAACTAACCTAAATATTTTGTTCGCAATGGGTGATTCAATTGACACAATCTGCTTACCATTACTATAATATTGGAATAATATTTAATATGGCAATACTATGTTTTGCAATAATTTGCTTTATATCTGACTGTAAAACTGTAAAAAGTATTTTTTGGAAAAGCGACGTTTATAGTATTTAGTTAAATATATTTACATAAATTTGCCATTTGTCGATGCAGCTATGGTTTCTGTCCTGTTTTTTACTTATTTAATTTCTTAACTTAATATTCAAATTCTGTGCTGTTAAAATGTTTGTACCGAAGGCTGGATCTATAAAAATATAGGTAATCCCACCTCGAAACATAATATTGCCATGCTCAAAAAATAAAAAGTTACTAAATAGAAAATCGACTAAATGAGTTGATGTTTGTTTCTGGTGACAGATGTGTCGTTGAGTCGCGCAGTCAACCGGCTGATTCGCGCCGACGAGGTCCTGTTCCAAACCACTCCGGAAAAGCGAAGGAAAAAGATCTAAGCGTCCTGGACCCACGGGAGAAACTGCTGTGTCTTCTAGCTATAGACTTTATATATAGGCTTCTTCATCTGTTATAATAAATATGCAACCTAGATTTTCTTGCTGATGTTATAATTTGGAATTTCTGCTTCTAAATCAGCTTGATAAATTTTCTGTCTTAATATTACTCAAGTCTTTGGGCGGTTGATAGCATCTCCTTGATGTGGTGCATCCCTGGTACAGGTAACTTTTGGGAAACATAAGAAAACTTGACATCTAGACTATATACCGCGTGTATCTTTTTTGTAGATAGTGCCGGAAAATGGCAAACTCCGATGGTAAAATATCGCGTGAAATTGTAAACTGTTTTTTTCTAAATAAGACACGAATAAATTGGAAACTATTGAATATGGATGGGATTAATTATTTAAAAAAAATATTTTGTATAATATATCGAGAAATTATAATCTAATCAAGATTTATTAGGTACAATCTTACGGAGTCTACCATTTTTCGGAGACATAGACAAGGTGAGATAGTTGTCAAAAGCCAGCAATAGAAAAATGTTAGTAAGCAAATATTTTCTAGATCTAGTATTTGTCTTTTCCTAGTAAGATTTATGATCTTGCCAAAACATGACATTTGCTAGTGGACACAGCCATTTTATAATTTTTTTGCTTCATTTAAATAATTGTAAGTTTCAATACGTAGTAATATTAATATCGCATTTGTAGAAAGCACCTTGTCCACGAGGTACTAATTTTCTGCGCATGAATTATTTTGTAATGTTTATAACGAAAGTTACGAGTTTTAAAATACTTCTTTTAAGAGCGTGTATTCCGTCCACTAGCGCCGCCAATCGTTTTTTATTATTTGTGGTAAATTTAAGACACGTAGATAAAAAACCGCTCTGTAGTGCACTGAAGAAATGTATTTATTATGTTTTGAGAGTAATGTTTTGTACTTTAGAACATAAATAGTTGCCAAAGTCGATAGTTTTGCTAAAAGTGGCCACTTTTAGCAATAATTGCCGTTTTGGCTATTTAGCCATGAGTTATGTATTAAAAATAGCTGTCAAAAAATAATAGATACATTTCTTCAGTGCACTACAGAGCGGTTATTTATCTACGTGTCTTAAATTTACCGCAATTAATAAAAAACGATTGGCGGCGCTAGTGGACGGAATACACACTCTTAAAATAAATATGCACCTTGATCTTTAAAATAAATACGCCAGGTGTTTTGCATTACGTCCAAAATAATCAACGCATTTTGAAGACAACAACTTGGTTAAAGATGGTGGCTGGGCCATCACTACTACAGGCTGTTGAAGTCTATGCTACAGTTATTTTACCTCTGAAAACAACCTTATAGTAAATGTGCACAACGTTGACTATGCCATCTAGCGTTCCATTTTCAAAACTGAAGTCAAGAATACTTAAGGTGAATGCTCCAACCAGCCCGCGAAATTCAAATTTTCTTACGTTTTTTGCAATTTGCAAGCCAGTGCTAGGTTTTGTGTTGACCAATCCTCCAAGTTCATAAAGGCCTAGGAACAAAAAAAAAAACAGAAAAAGTAATTCCTAGAGCTTTATGAACTTAGAGCGTTGTATTGATGATTTTGATGATTATCAATTCTGTAACTACATATTATGTCTTACAGCCGCGAATAATATTTTAAGCAACATACAACCTAGAACTGGCCTGCAAATTGCAAAAAATCGCAAGAAATTTTGAATTTCGCGGGCTGGTTGGAGCATTCACCATAAAGAGAACGTGCACAACGTTGAATATGCCATCTAGCGTTTCATATTCAAAACTTACGTCAAGAATACTTGAGGTTGACGCTTCTGTGCTGCCACCTATAATAGGCTAGATTCCATCATCCACAAATTGCAAAACTATTTAGTCCGTCAGTTAGAGTATTGAAAAATAATGGATACGTATTTTTTGTTTTTGTAAATCAATGAATATTGACAAAGATAAAACGCATCAAAACTCGCGAGTGGGGGCTCGTGACTTCAAGAGTCAGTAAAAATTATGCGAAGGTGTGACGTATTGAGAATTTTAAAAGCGTTGTAACTTCGTCAATTTTGGTTCCCGTAACAAAAGAAAAAACACGGGTCAAATATTTTTTGATAATTAACTGACGGACTAATTACATTTTTTTAGTCATCCTCCCTATTCCGAACAACACAAAGTAGGTGCCATCTAGCGTTGCAATTTATGCAACGCTAGATGGCACCGTCTACATTGCACTGCGCTGCAAAATCAGGGGTTTAATAACTGTGCGAAAGGACTCGATTATTTCTAGATACTTATCTTTAATTTTACTCCTTCGTGGACAATGTGCGAGATATCAGGCCTAAGCCACATTCATTGGTAAGTTGTAAGATTCCGCAGGCCTATGGGACTGCGTGACTGTGTCTATCTTAAGTACTTTTCTGTCGACTTATTTGGCACATCGCTTAAAAAGATAAGATTAGCGTTTAAAACACAGTATAAGCTTGTAAATATTCCATCTAAAAGGGTGATAATTCTTAAGACGACAAATTATCTCGACATTCATCAGAATGTCGTTTAATTAAACAAAATAGAGTAAAATAGCTTTTGCCCGCGACTTGACGATGATCAAGATCGCATTTTTCTAGCGTTTTTCTCGAAAAATGCTACTCGAAGTCAAAAATATACAACGACAGTAATGATTGTCAAGAACGAGATATAGGCACTCTAATTTGGGATATTACAACGATTCAATAATGAAAGTGGAATTATTTGTGTCGCATATGCAAACCTATTGTAAACGGTCATGTTAACCTGCATAAAACTATTGTAGTCGTCACTACACTACAGCTAAGCTTTAACCAGATTACACGAGTCTCGGAGAAAAGGCAGTAATCTACTTGCCTGTAATTTGCACAATAGCATGCGAGTAGCTTGCATGCCACAGTGACATTTGCCAATAAGAACTTGTTGTGGCATGTTGCATACTTTTGTGCGAGTTACGGGAAGATATTGGCATAGACAAAAGAATGGACTGAGCATTCACTATCCAGAAAGTTTTGAAGTGATAAAGCGTTTGCGCAGTCATAAGTTGACGTTTTTTAGTTAGAGACCTGATTGGGTAACGTCACAGGCTTGCAGTGTCATTTTCGTCAATATGACTTACTAAAATTAGACAAGTATTCACTGTTTTTTTTTTTTTTTTATGCAAAACGGGGAAACTCTTGGCCCAAATCTCACCTGATGGAAAGTGATGATTAGTCCGAAGATGGAAGCGAGTTTCACCCGGAAACCTCTTACACAGAGGAACTGGCTATCATACCTCTGACTGTCGGGACACAAGAATGCTGTTAACATTGTTGTTATGGCGACAGACTTAGACATGATGGTGGTAGCTTGCCAGGCGGACTTAGAACAAGTCCTACCACCAACCAAACCGAGCAAAAAATTTGCCCCCGCTGGGAATCGAACTCGGGACCTCTGGGTCTGAATCAGGTGGTTTAACCACTAGAGCACGGAGGCGGTTAGTGTCACCTGTTTAGCACCACCCGGGGACCACGTGTAGGGATTCGCTGAAGGGTATTCTCCTACGGACGCGGGTGACTCAAAAGAAAAATAAAATATAAATATTGTTCGAGCGATGTGTTCAAGACAGTTAACAGAATATGTAGTTTAAATAGTTCAAAATTTGTGACGATTCAGAAATTCAATAAAAATAGTGATTGAGATTAAAGTTATATTATTTCATTCCACTTGACATTTGTATTCAAATTAATTAAGATTACAATTAAATGCATTTATAGAGATTCGTTTTAGTATTTTTTTTTCAGTTGCTTTAATATTACACTCTGGTTGTTAATAACTTTCTGTGATTGATGATTAGAAATTTTCTTCTCAGTAAGGCCTTTGAAATAAGTTAGTTTAAGGATATTAAGCATTTTCTTGTTTTATATGTCTTTAAAAATAATGACCTATACGTATAAGTACAGTCGGTCACACGTCTGTGGAAGTATAAAAAACTGCGTGTGGTTGACTGTACCTACATTATGAATATTATGATAAAGTTTGTAATAGAGGTTTTTAAACAGTTAGATCTGATTTATTTTTAATTTATCAGTTTTGGTTGCTCTCTTTTTTAGAGTTCTATGGCATCGTAACGAAGTAACCAGTGGGCCAATTCTACTATTTCATAAACAACTTCCGCATTCGCATGTCAATAGCAAACTGTCAAAAAAGCCTTCATTTTCATAAATTTTTGACAAGATGCAAATGCGATGCGAATGTGTAAATTAGTAGATTTAACACTAAGCTCTAAATGTTTAAAGGTGCAGTTCCATTGCTGCTTACAGTTAAGCTACGTACTTATGTTTCCGTTGGAAGAAAATGTAGATCATTCACTGCGACTGTCTACTATACTTCGTAAGCTTTGGTTGGCGCCCGATAAAAGTGCGATAATAGTCATTGAACTACATACATTTATTGACATTCTTAATATCAAAAACCAAAATAAAGATAAAGCTGTCCTGACACGACTTCTATCGTGATCCTTTATGTTCTCTAGTAATGAAAAACGGTTCATAATTAATTGCTCCGGTACCTACGAAGGGGTATTGGGGAAAGGTTAATGAACTTAATTGTAAGTTTATCTGGCGCCTACCATAGCTCGCGAACTAATGTATAAACTCTCCATGTACACCTTACGCAGCAATGGATTTGCACCTTTATTACAAAGTGAGACAAAACTGTTTTCAGTTTCAAAACATACAATTCATATACAAATTTGCATGCTTTTATTGCCAAGTTACGACTCAGTTTGCAGCCTTTATTAATCGATATAAAAGGAGGTATTTTCAAAATCAGGACATTCAAAATAGCAGTAAAATCTTGAATAGTGACAACAGAAATGACGGCTAACATAGAAGTATGAAAGAAGACTATATAATGTTGTGCCGACATATGGATGAAGGCAAGAGACTTATGATGATGCTCTTCTGTAGTTCTACTGCCCTAGTACTTCAGCGATACTATAAGAGTACAGCCTACATACTAATGCCTAGTTTGTAAGTTTTAAATAATAAAGACATGCCTATGAATCAGTTGTTTGGCTTTCATACCTATTTCATTTACCACAAAGGTTTCATGGTAAAATGTTTACCCAACAGACCAGTGGACCAATTCTACTACTTTCTTTTACTTTTCACTAAAGTCTTGTACTTTCGCATTCGCATCTCAGTCGCATGAAAATTAAGGCTTTTTTGACAGTTTGCGTCTGACATGCGAATCCGAACGTTGTTTAAAAATTAGAATTGAGCTGCTGATGTGGTGTCACCAACAGTTGTGGTACCAGGAGCTCACGTCCGTAGTTGTCTCTGCGATAGTGAGAACTACCTACAATAAAGTGAAATAAAGAATTTATTTATTTATTTATTTTATTTTTATTTATTTATCGTCTTTTACGATGTCCCTCACACCACTCTGGGTTTATTCACTCCTCTTTCTATGTCCAGGGGATATTCCTTTGGAATGCGCTCCCTATGAACATCAGGACGGCAACAAGTCGGAGGCTCGTGAGCATATTCGCAAGAAGTTGAATGAATCATTACAGCGGTAATTCGTTGGATTTGTGTTTTCTTAATAACGTTGTTAATTTTGTGTATGTGTATGTATGTATCTATGTATTTATTATAGATTGTATTTTTTTCTCTTCCTCTCGGTTTGTCTTTTCTTTATGTTGCACCTACCATGCTGTCTCTGCACCATCCTAAGGTCGACTGGTGGAAAATGCCTATGGCATTAAGTCCGCCTTTGAACAGTGTCTTTACTTGTGCATAAAGTTTTTAAACTACGGGGCATTTATCTTGACGGCACGCTGATCTGGAGGGCTACTCTCTTAGCCCGAAGTCCGTAGTTTCGGGATTAGTTGCCTATTCTACTCCGTATCACCTAACGATTAGTCCCGAACACGCCGCTTCGCGCGAGATCGTGTGGTATCCTCGGGCCAGCCTTACGGCTACCACCTTTTGGGGCGCGTTCAAATAGCAGGCGGCACGCTTTTTTTTTTTTTTTTTTTACGGGGGGAAATCCTCATGGATGTCCTCCACCCTGGGGCGGGCGGAGGGGTCTGTCAGACTCTTACTGACTAAAACCACCCCGGTGTTCCATCTTTCACCTGCGCCGGGGATCGCGGGAACTGATTAGACTTCCGTAATCCCCGGCTGGTGCCAGCCCGCTTCTGCGGGCCACCTCGGGTCAGCGGGGAGAGTGAGGTGTTTGACTCCCCCCGCGACGTCAGAGAGGGGCGCACGGGAAACACCACGCGCCGCCGCCTCGGGTCTAGATGTATGCGGGGCGACAGACGTCCCCAAGTCTGCCGCCCCTGGACCCAGTTAGGAGAGTCGGGAGAGGGCAGCATATGCCCTCCTTCGACGCCCGGTGCGCCTGCTGCGGGCTGGAAGAGCGGTTGAAATCTCCCTCTCCCTTTCCGCAGCCTCCTTCTGCGCGATAACTGTTTCGCAGAAGGAGACCACCGCGTCCCAGGACTCCTCGCCGTCGACCATAGCACGGACTACAGTCGGCAGCGAGAGGTCACTGCCTACCACAGAGATGAGGGCACGGCGCGGCCCCTCCCAAGCGGCACATTCTGCCAGCGTATGCCGCGCCGTGTCCTCCCGACAGTCGACGCAGTGGTGACACCGAGCGTCTGGCTCCCTGCCTATACGACACAGGAACCTCCCAAAGCAGCCATGCCCTGAGAGGACCTGCGTCACACGAAAAGACAGAGAGCCTTGCCTTCTCCCGAGCCAAAGGTCGAGCACTGGCCGGATGGCCTCGATAGTGACGAGGCCGGCGGAAGGGCGTGAGAGCCTGTTCCGCCATTCCGCCACTAGAGCCTCGCGCAGCTGCGACCGACGCAGCTCAATGTGTCGCTGCATCAGCCGCTCGCCACGCGCCTGCGCGTCCTCACGCCACCGATGTAGTGACGCGAGGACTTTTGCCTCCAGGTCCCAGGGCGGAGATCCGGCCAGTGCACAAGCCGCCTCGTAGGAAATCGTGCGATAGCCCCTGATGACTCTGACGGCCATCACCCTCTGCGGCTTCCGCAGAACAGTGATGGTGCTGGCCGTCAGGTCAGCCGCCCAGATCGGTGCCCCATACAGGGCCATCGATCGCACGATCCCCACGTACAACCGCCTGCACGCGGTGCTCGGGTCCCCCAGATTGGGGAGCAGCGTTGACAGCGCCCCAGCTGCGCCCATTAACTTGGGCGCCAACCGCCGGAAGTGAGGGCCAAAATCCCACCGGCTGTCGAGCACCAATCCCAGGTACTTCATGGTGGACTCGACAGCGATACAGACCCCCCCAACAACTATGTGCAATCCCGGCGGTGGCACCCGTCGGAGACCATGAAAAGCTATGGCCTCCGACTTGTTGAGAGCCACCTCCAGGCCAAGGCGCCGCACGCGGCTCACCACCTGTGAGACCGCGGCCGTCGCTAGCAACGCTGCCTCTCTGTACGAGCTCCCCCGGGCAGTGACCAGCGTGTCATCAGCGTAACACGTCAGGTCCACTCCCGGCTGGAGCTCGCCCCTCAGCACCCAGTCGTACCCGATGTTCCACAGGAGCGGGCCCACGACCGAACCCTGCGGAACACCGCACGACATGGGATGCTGGTGTCTGCCGTTACGTCCCAGATAGGTGACACACCTCTCCGCCAAATAGGCCCCAATGACGCGGCGGAGATAGGGAGGCACTCGATGATAGCGCAGTGCCTCCCGAATACAACTCCAGGGCAGGGTGTTGAAGGCGTTGGAGATGTCCAAGGACACCGCCAGCATCACCCCGCCCCGGGACACCGCTTCCTCCGCCAGGACTCTCACTCGCGATATTGCCGTGATAGTGGAGCGCCCGTGCCGAAACCCAAACTGACATTCCGCCAGGTCCGGCCCCTCTCCGCACAAGTGGCTGACGAGGCGAGCTGCGACTATTCGCTCGAATAGCTTTCCCACCTCGTCCAGCAGCACTATGGGCCGGTACGCGGATGGTGAGTCCGCAGGGCGCCCCGCTTTCCTGAGCAGGACCAGACGACCAGATTTCCACTGAACGGGCAACTGGCCCCGCTCCAGGCACGCTGAATAGAGTCCTCTTAGTTGGGGCTCTAGCTCCTTCAGAGCGAGGGCCAACACGCAGCCGTGAATCCCATCGGGCCCCGGGGCAGTGTTCTTCGCCCGAAGCCGCATCACGGCCGCCCTCAACTCTGCTTGTGTCACCTCTGGGACGCTGGCGCTCTCTTCAGGCTCTGCGGCTGTGGGCAGAGCCATCGGCGGCGGAGTGTGCTCCGCTCGTGCTGGGAAGAGGGCTGCGACCACGTTCTCCAGTAGCTCGGGTTGGAGACTCTCTGTAAGCGGTGGCGCCCATGGTCCGAGTTTCCCTCGGACCGAACGATAAGGACGCCCCCAAGGATCCCCGTTTAGAGTCTCCAACATCTCCTCCCTGGCTCGCGTCTTCGCCTCGCCGATGGCCAGCCGAAGAGTCTCCTTAGCCGCGCGGTACACCTCATACAGCGCGGCTTCTTCATCAGGGACCCGGCGACGTCTTCTCCGGTATCGGGTGTACTGGCGCCTTACTCGGGCGCACAAGACGCGCAGCTGCGCGATCTCGGCGGACCACCAGTACACCTGGCGCCGTCTGGGTTGTGTGTGGACCCGGGGCATGCACGCATCGCTGATTTGCGTCATCGCCCCGTGGAACCAATGCGCCTCCTCTTCGACGTCGACGGGTCCGGTCGTCACCGACTCCCGGATCCAGGCCTGCACAATAGCGGCCTCCTCGAGTAGCTCCCTGTCGAGGCGCTTACGCGCCCAACGCGGACCGTCCGATTGCGGGGCCGATGGACTGCGGCCGACCGCGGTCTGGGGGGAGACGTCAAAAAGGATGTACCGGTGATCCGATAACGTCTCCACCTCCACGGCGACACGCCAGTCACGGACACGGCCCGCGACAACAGGGCTAGCGAATGAGACGTCCACTACGGAACCGCCCCGCTGCCGCACGCACGTGTAGACCGAGCCCCGATTCAGGACGGTCAAGCCAGTCGCAATCGCCCACTCCTCCAACGCCTCGCCCTTGGCATCTGTGACCGGGGATCCCCACGTCGCAGACTTGGCGTTGAGATCCCCGAGTAACAGCACCGGGCGAGGGTGGTACCGGTTCACGACGGCACCCAACTCGACAAAGAAGCTCTCAGTAGTTGGAATATAGGGTATTCAGATCACAAATCGTGATCTGAAAAACCCTATATTCCACAGTTTAACCATTCGAGTATTCCTATATTTCACTATTCGAAATGAGACTTTGACTAAATACATTGAAAGTAGTTTCATGTGAATGAAAAGAGCAGTCACTTCATATCAATCAATGGATCATTCAGTAGGAATGGTCTATTCAGAATGAAAAGAGCAGTCACTTCATACCTATCAATGGATCATTCAGTAGGAATAGTCTATTCAGACATCAACGAGTTTGGAGTGGAATGTGCACAGATGTGTTCCTCCGACACCTTATATAGGGTAGCATCTAGTTACCTGTGTAAAATGCAGGCTTCATGTATAGTTATTGTGTAGATAAAATTATATTGTGTTCGAATTAACACACACTTCGTTGTGAAATGGCTCTTGTTCTCAAATCTTATTTGTTTATATAACATACTAGATTGCGTCCTAGTTTTGGTATAAGAAGTAGGTATATTAAGATCATGCAGACCAAATCGAGGTAGGTATTTTGTGTAAATGAAACAATAAATATCGTAGAACATAATTTATTAGAGGATATTTACATTGTTTTGGTCAATTTGCAGAACGCACTACACAACATTTAGCCTATCTTTGACAGCTGGCATCAGGTTTTTTGTCTTTCTGTTACACTGTTACAGTGAAGATAAAACGGTTTAAAAGAAAAAAAGTTCATTTCCTGGTTGAATCTGGTAGCATAAAACATCTTCTAAATCAGGTAGAGCTGTGTCTGCTGTTTCTGTTTTACTACTTTCACTAGGTTTTGGTGAGCTTGCATTACATTTTCCACGATCAGTCTGTATGTCGCTAACTCGAACAAATGTACGAACATCTTCATGATGGCCCTCAGTCTTGACTATAAGATACTGAATCATCTCTAGGTCAAATAACTCTTTTGTCTGGCTTGTATCACTATCCTTGTGATTAGATGAGCTTACATTCGGTATTTTCAGGTCAGTCTGCATATCTTGAGTAAATATAATTTCACCGTTAGCATTCTTGCAAATAATTTTACGAATGCCTTCTAAATCAGATTTTAATGGATTAAACATTGTAATGTTAATATTTTTTCGCGAGAACCTTCACACTACGAATTGTAAGAATGTAATGTCGTCTTAACTGATTGTAAGCTATTTATAAGTAACTCGGGCTTTAATGCTCATCCCATATGTAAACGCATCCATTGTAAATTGTCATTGAAGTTTATTCACTGTCCTTGTCCCACAAATTTTATTGAGAAGATATGGCAGGCAAAGTCATCGTATGTTAGTAGTTTACCATTAATCATGAGTTTTGCAATGTAAGTAATTCTTTATAAGGAGACCGATCAAAACAAAATAGCAACATAGACGCAAAGTAAATAGGTACAGGACGTTACAACTCCTACAGCGTGCGCAAACGGGCGCACGCACACATTGATGTGTACATAAAGGGATCTCAGCAATGCATGCCAGCCGCAACGAACAATCTCCACTCGCGCAAGTGCATGCGTCCCACATCTATGTGTGCGTGAGGTGAGGTATCGCTCGTTATAGGAAGCTGGCGTTCTGTGTCTAATTATCATACTATTGCTACGCTCGGTTTTACTTACTATTTTATATCTAAGTAGTATTATAATGTCAATTAAAATACATAAATTCGTTATAACTGTTTATTATCTAGGTTTATATTAATACCTAATTATGTAATTACATTTGATTTAGAATGATACATAGTTTATACATTACAACCATTATGTCTAATGTAAATTGTACATACGCAACTACATTTTCTTTTGAATTTTATTTATCATATCTTTAGCACAGTCGTATATATCATCAGTAAATATATTATCAACAATATGTTGAGCACATATTTTAGCTTTACAAGTGCATAATTTAGAACCATTGAGTTCTTCACCCTCAAAGATTTGAATACGTATTATTTTACGGTGTGGGCCCTTTACATACTTTCTAACATACGAATACATCATTTTTCTCCCTCGTCTTTTATCATTGACGGTTTTCCTGGTGGTATTGGCGCTGTTCAACCTTTCTTCTAACTGGGGTGATGTTTCTCTCTCCCGATTTTGATTCAATGGTGGGGAAATTGGAGAGTACGATATAAACGGTCTCTCTCTTTCCAAATAGTTCATCACATTTTGACGTAATTGTTGTGGTGCTGGATTCGGTGAGTATGACGGGGTTGAAATAAAAAGTTGCTCGGATTCCTGAAACATAAGAATGAATAAGATAAGTTAATATACAATTATGATTACTTATTAATATCGGCAGCCCAACTTCATTATTCATAAAAACTAAAATTATATTTCTATGTAAGTTATCATAGAAATTGCGAAAAAATAATTAATTTAATAAAAGTGTCGCTAATTTACTTACCGACATTATTGGTGAAGAAACGCTAGCGATGATGTGATTATTTTTTTCGAGATTGTACTGATTTTATACTTGTTCAGATTTATTTGATTTTTGTAATAAGGTTCAAAATTATAAGATAAAAAACAAGATTATTCTTGAATACCGAAATATGAGATTCTGACTCGTCATATCTCCACTTCTCCACATGTCTAGGAGTTGCATGCGAGCGTGCAAACCGCAGCGTTTGTACCGTCGCCGTCATCGACGTCGAAAACATTCAGCAAAAAAACAACAACCTACAAACATTTTTTATAATTGTAAGTAGGTATGAGCTTCCCCTATTGTTGATTTAAGTGAGTACCTACACAAGATTCAAAATCGCTTTTTTATTTGTCTTATATAAAACGCTGTAAACTTAAAACCTTAACCGCTACGATAAATACGCTCGTGTACGCAATTGACAATTTTTGCAAGTATGCAGTTTTACAAATTTGGACTGAATGACGTGATTTTAGGCCTATAAAAACGCTTCGCAAATTAGTCTCCGGCACAATTCCTCTCTGGAACGAAACCTGTCTGCAAGGAATCAACGCTCCGAGCTCCTCATCAAACTACCTGTCTAAGCATCAATCAAGAATGTAAGTATTTATTCAATAATTCATTACCGTATCTAACTATTGAATGGTCAGAATAATGTATTAATTGTATTTTGAATGGTTAGATATATTGAATGGTCAGAGTAATGTATGAATAGAACCAAGTACCTATTACAATGCTTGGCTCAGAGACTGAGTGATGCTTTTCTGTGCTGCAGGTTCGATTCCTGCACAGATGCTATGTATAATATTCATCGGTCGGTGGTTGACTGATCGACTTTTCAGATTCGATTTCAGCACAAATCAAACGATATTTATATCTGTTAACTATTTATCTTCCTCACGATATTTTGATTGCAATGCACTAATATGTACATTTATATTTTTGTTGACAGGTCGACACTACTTAGCAACGACCTTTTCCTCTCTAGCGATGACTCTGAGCAAGAGGCGAAGCCGAAGAGGAAGACAGAGGAAAGAAAAAAGAAGCGGGAAAGGTCCATCAAATCGAGTGAAGAGTCAACAAGCGCAAAAAAATCGAAGCAGGTCGTTTCGCCAGTAACACCATCAGCTCGAGTTACGGCCAGTGAATTATTCGGTGAAGACAGTGATAACGAAGAAAGCGTCACCCCAACACAGAGACCCCACAAAACGGGTAATATACCCCCACTGTACTCATATTTTACTAGAAGGATGGCTAAGGGATATTCACGACAAATAAGCGAGACTAAAGAAGGAAAATATTATGTAGAAGTGAAAATTTACAACACAGAAGAAATTAAAAAAATAATGCCCATAAATAGATGGCGCTCGGCCATAACTACCATCAAGACGAAATTAGATGAAAATAAAGAATCTTGGCCCCACTTAAAGGAGTTTGTTAAAGCAACTCAAAATGATTTTAAAAATTGTCCTATCACCTGCATAGGTGCTTATGATACTTAAAGACTTTATTTGTTTAACTAGGTGTTCCCCAATATTTGTTTAACTAGGTGTTCATCAATATTTTCTTCTATAGGTACTTACTTTAAATTGTATCTTGTTTTAATTGTGTTTACCTACATGAAATGTCTTATTATTATTATTTTGTACTGTATTTTATAAGTATGATATTGTAGTATTAATTAATATAATATAAGTAAGTAATCTAGTAATTGGTTTTCTTATTTACAGTTACACACCTCAACAGCAAATCGAGACCTAGAAAGTCAATAACCTGTCATAAATGTAAAATTGAAATACCAGAAAATCAGTATTCCTATCATATGAGAACGAATATACACAAAGCAAACTGTTTATTGAATACCAAGTTCACAGATATTCATATTATTGCAACAGCATTCAAAAACAGATTAATGACATACAGATTGAATGTCACTCAGGAAGACGAGTACCTCGGTTTAGAGGCGTTCCTGGGTGATCATCTAATAAATATAACAGAATTGATAAAAATGTCACTTAATGAACACAATTGCATAAAATTGAATTTCGAATTGTTTGCCTATTTTATGTTATCAAAATCAGACGAACAACAATTAAAGTCGTTTAATACCAAATATGAAATTATTTATAAGAACACTGATTTGAATGAATTATTAATCAAAGTAATAAATAAACTAAATAATAAATTAACCGAGTTCCAGCACTGTCAATCTGGTTGGACATTTGTTTCTATGAGTCATCTCGAAATTAATGTAAACAAGTATTCCCCTATGAGAGGTGGGTCTTATATACAACTGCCGTCAGCTATTAAGCAGTCTAAAAGTTGTATAAATATTAAAAATAAAGATAATTGTTGTTTATTATGGAGTATAGTTGCTGGATTATACCCAGCTAAAATTAATGTATGCAGAACAAGTTCATACCCCCATTATACCTCTGTTTTAAATATTGAGGGAATGTCATTTCCTCCTACGATTAATGATATTAAAACGTTAGAAAAAAATAATCCCAACATCAGTTTAAATATATATGGCCTACAAAATAATACTGTGACCGGACCTCTTTATGCAATGCAAAATAGAAGAAAAAATCATTTTAATTTACTTTATATCGAAAAAAATTCTATCGGACACTACTGTCTAATTAAAGATTTAGTACGTCTGGTGCGACGTCAAGTGACTCGTTCTAAAGGAAAACATTATTTATGTGATGCATGTCTACAACTATTTAGTAACGAAAATAGACACAAGACTCATAACTGCTCTAAGATTTTGACTATATTACCTGAAAATAATTCTGTACTAAAGTTCAAACATTACGAGAGGCAGCAAAAAATCAATTTCATAATTTATGCTGATTTTGAATGTATGTTAATAGACTGTAATGAAAGTAGCTCTTTGAATACACAGAAACTAAAAACTCATCAACCTTCATGTTTCGCTTATTATATTTGTTGTGCACATAACGATCAATTAAACAGGTATATTACATATCGAGGTAAAGATTGTGTGAAAATATTTGTTAAATATTTAATAAAAGACGTTAAAAATATACATAAGATTTTAAGTAGTAAAAAGCCAATGACCCCATTATCGGCGGAGCAAGAGATGGACTATCGAAATTCGACTACATGTCACATATGCAAACTATTATTATTGAATGATAAAGTCCGAGATCATGATCATATTACATCTGAGTATCGTGGGGCAGCGCACTCCCATTGTAATTTGATGTATAGAGTTTGTTCATTAATTCCTGTTGTCTTTCATAATCTGTCTGGATATGACTCACATTTATTCATTGAAGAGTTAGCAAAGTATGAAGGTTCTATTAATATAATACCGAAAACTAAAGAAAAATATCTTTCAATAATAAAAGTAATTAATACGGAAAAACACAATCACCCTATACAAATAAAATTTATTGATTCCTTTCACTTTCTTAGTTCTAGTCTAGATGCACTAAGTCAAAGTTTGTCAGAAAACGATTTTTTGAACTTATCGAGAGAGTTTACTGATAAAAGACAATTTGATTTAATGAGAAAAAAAGGTGTTTATCCATATGATTACGTTGATTCTTGGTCTAAATATGATGAGACGAAACTTCCCTCGAAGGATCATTTTTATAATAGTCTGTGTGAAAAACATATAACTAAAGAAGAATATTTACACGCTCAAACAGTTTGGGATATTTTCGAAATAAAATCTCTTGGTGAATATACAGATTTATACATAAAATGTGATGTGCTTTTACTATGCGACATATTTGAAAAATTTAGAAAAACAAGCTTACATTTCTATAAGTTGGATCCGGCTTATTATGTAACGTCACCGAGCTTAAGTTGGGATGCAATGCTTCTATATACCGGCACTGAACTTGAGTTGATAAGTGATTTACGAATGTACGAGTTATTAGAACAAGGAATTCGTGGTGGGCTTGCACAGTGTTCTCTACGTCATGCTGTAGCAAACAATAAATATTTACCACATTTTAATGAGTCTGAATCAAGTTGTTATTTAATATATCTTGATTGTAATAATCTATATGGCTATGCTATGATGAAGAAACTTCCTATTAAAGAATTTAAGTTCTTGAGTCTGAAAGAAATTAGCAAGTTTGATGTAAATGATGTGTCAGATGATAATGATTACGGTTATATTTTGGAAGTAGACTTAAATTATCCAGATTATTTACATAATAAGCATAAAGACTTGCCTTTTGCAGTTGAAAAAATAGTACCTCCTTATGGAAAATCAGTGAAATTGGTTGCAAATCTTTATGATAAGCAAAATTATGTAAGTAATTCATTATGTTCACTTGAAAGAATGTTTGAAAAACGGTTTGATTTTAAAAAAGATTCATCGTATACTTAGCTTCAGACAAGAATTCTTTCTCAAAAAATACATTGATCTGAATACTAGTCTTCGTCAAAATTCCAAAACTGCGTTTGAGAAGGACTTTTTTAAATTATTGAATAATGCCATATTCGGAAAAACTATCGAAAATAAACGGAAGCAAGCAGATGTAAAATTAGTAACAAAATGGACTGATACCAGAAATAAAACAAATAAACATCTTGGCGCTGAAAAATTGATATGTAAACCAAATTTAAAAAGTATATCAATTTTTTCAGAAAATTTCGTAGCTGTGGAATTATACCGTGAAAAGGTCGTTTTAGATAGACCTATTTATATTGGATTTACCGTTTTGGAATATTCGAAGCAACATTTGTACCAATTTCATTATGACGTTATGAAAAATAAATACGGAAACAATGCTGAGTTGTGCTATACAGACACTGATAGCCTATTATATTTAATTTACACAAATGATTTTTATCATGATATGCATGATGATCTTTCAAAGTTTGATACTAGTAATTTTGAAATGAATAATCCATATCACATACCACAACTTAATGCTAAAATTCCTGGATTATGGAAACATGAGGTTGGTGGCGATTTAATTATAGAATTTACCGGTTTAAGAGCTAAATTATATTTTATTAACAGTGCGAAGACTGAAATTAAAAAAGCCAAAGGTGTTTCTAAGTCTGTAACTTGTAACCTAAAATTGAATGATTACAACAATGTACTGCTGACAAATAAAGCGCATAGATGTAAAATGAATATTGTTACGGACGCCGAGCACATCATAGTATAGGACTAAATTATGTAAATAAGTAGGATAAAATGATGCAACATACCAGCTTTCACGTGGTATTTTTCGAGTAGGACAAAGGAAGGAATCAACTGTCGCACAGAAACTAGGACAAAGGAAAGATACAGATGGTCGCCAGATCGTAATAGAGCGCATGGTATTTTAAGTAAGTTGTAGCGTGGTATTTTTGTTAAAGTAGGAACTTTGCTTATTTTAAGTAGGATAGAAATAAGATTTTGTATTATAATTCGAAACAGGATAGGAATATAATCCAAAATAAACCATATCCATTTATGTAACGCAAAGTTAATAGTAAGTACTAGTAAGTAGGCACATAAGATCTAAGTACGTTAGACGTAGGTTTCTTAGTTTGTTTATAAGTAAGTTTCAGTGTTTTATTCTAAAGTAGGACCAGGATAAAACCTGACTAAGACATGTTAAATAATGATATAAACAGACTAATGCAAATAACCTCGTAGTTTAAGGATCAGGCATGATAGATTAGTCTAGGTTGAATTGTGTACTTTGTATATATCTTTCTTAGGTAGATTAGGCATTTAGGTTAAGAAAATATATTAATTGTATAAATTCAGCTTAGACTTAAGTATGTGATTGGTCGGTGAATAAACGACTGTGATTGGCCAACAAATTAGCGGGAAAATTACGCGCTCCGATTGGATGTCATGAGCGGCCGTGATTGGTCGGCCAATCAGCAGTCGTACGCGCACCCCGCCAGAAACAGAGCGGGGAGCGACCGTTAGGACGGGTTTAAAAGAGCCCGCTGGGAGAGCTGGGTCCTCTTTCAACATCCAACAGTCGGCATTCTACATTCTGCACTCAACATTCGACCACTAGCTCTCCAGGAGTCAACAAGAATAAACAGGAAGAAACCCAATCAAGAAGTGTTTTCTTCATAATCAAGAAACCCCAACAAAATACAGTCCACTTCAGTCTGGTCCTTCGAGCGCCGGATTCAGTCTGGTCCTTCGAGCGCCGGATTCAGTCTGGTCCTTCGAGCGCCGGATGCAATCTGGTCCTTCGAGCGCCGGATTCAGTCTGGTCCATCGAGCGCCGGATTCAAGAACGAAGAAATCCAGCAAGCATCCAGGCCCACCGAACTGCAGACAAAACACGAAAATCTGCGGTAGGCGAGAATCAAGAAACAGGCTCCGAATCCGACCTGTTTTTAAGAACAGATCATCAACAAATCTTATTGGATTTGTGTGTGTCTAAGTGGAACGAAGAGGCGGAATTAGAAGAGCCGCCGGTCCTGTTGGAACATAAGTACAACTTGCATTCCAACTCACAAACAAGATGGTGCTAACAAGGAGCCAGAGAGACGCAACCGAAACCGAAGAGCAGCGACGCATCCAAGAAGAAGAAACACGACGCGCCCAAGAACAGGAGGCGCGCCGCCGGGAAGCGGAGCTGTTGGATCGGGAGCTAGTCAAGAGACTCTCAATGGATCAACTGGCATCATCAGATGAGAGCACCGTCGCGCCTTCCAGAACACAGACGACGGCAGCTGCAGTTCACCGAAGAATGACGTCACCAACCAAGTCGATGAGGTCGCAAAGATCAACAATGAGCGTCACGACGAGGCTGCGGATGGCGGAACTCGAGGCTGCAGAGAAGCTTGCTGTTATACGGAGGAAGGATCTGGAACTGCAAGAAGAACTTATTAAGAAGAGGCTGGCGGTTGAGATGTCGGCGATCAACGACGAAGGAAGCGTACACGAAGAGCCCACGCCTCCACATGAAGAACCTCACCAAAAGGTTGACAATTGGTTGAGGACAAACCCTCTCAGTTCACGGGGGGAAGAGGGACCAAGGGAAGGGCCGAAACAGATACGCTTCGAAGTATCAAGAGGAAGATCGCCGACCCCAATGCAAGCAACGCCAAATACCATCGAGCACTTGGCAGCAACGCTCGAGAAGTTGGCCAGACCCAGAACCGGGCACACCGAACTGCCTACTTTCTCCGGAGCGACGAACGAGTGGCTGCCATTCAAAGCAGCAGTGAGAGACTCAGACATGTACCAGATGACGGCAGTGGAGAAGCTGCAACGGCTGAGGAGCAGCCTCAAAGGGGAAGCAAGAGACGCCGTGGCTGCCCTCCTCCATACGGCCACCGATCCAGACACCATCATGGGGACCCTCGAGCAGAGCTTCGGTAAACCAGAAGTCATGATCAATCGAGCTCTGGAAGACCTCAAGAAGCTGCCGAAACCTGGTACATCTGCCGTGGAACTCAACAGCTTCGCTGTCAAGCTGCAAAACGTAATCTGCGTGCTCAAAACAATCGATCGAAGAGGGTACTTGTTCAACCCAATGATGACGCGAGAAGTGTTGGACAAACTCAGCCCGCATCTCCAATCCCGCTGGTGTGACTACGCCAACGACCACGAGGGAACATCAGATCCAGAGATCGTTGTCTTGTCACGGTTCCTGATGCGAGAGGCGGACCTAGCGTTACGGTATAATTACGCTCCCTCTACAAGCGCCGTAACGCAAAGAAAGGAAGTTCGACCCGCCGCGGCCGTGACAATCAAGAGAAAGGCGAGCGTCTTCACATTAACTGAGGAGGAGAAGAACAAGTGCCCCAAATGCGAGCGAGCTCACGTCCTAACAGAGTGCCCAAAATATAAGGCGCTCACAGTGGACGAGCGTTGGGCATTTCTCAAAGAAAAGAAGATTTGCTTTAAGTGCGCCCAGAAACAACACAGGCGTATGAACTGCAAAGCTAAGTTGTGCGGTGTAGATCAATGCCGCCGCCCACATCATGCGACTTTGCACCCAGTACGCGACATGACGAGGAACGAACCCGAGAAGGCTGAACCAGAAAGAGAGGAAGCGGTCCTATCCGTAGCTACCCGAACAGCTACCGAACCGCGAGCCGTCCTGTTAAAGATGTGTCCAGTCATCGTATCCGGTCCACGCGGGGAGGTGAAGACCTACGCGCTCCTAGACGAAGGAGCCACCATAACCCTCGTGGACGAAGAATTGGCGGCGACCATCGGGGCGGAAGGACCAACGCAGCCTCTTCACCTGAGCGGGGTCAACATGTCGCAGCGCGAGATGGGGAGTAAACTAGTTAACATCGAAGTCAGGGGACTCAAGAGCGACGAGAAACATAAGGTCAGAGCGAGGACCATGAGAGATCTTCAACTCCACCAGCAGTCCATTCCTGAAACGCTGCTGAACTTCGAGCACCTAAAGGACCTGGCACCGGAGGAGGTGTGCTACGAACTGGCGCGCCCCGGACTGCTAGTGGGGACAGACCACTGGGAGTTCATCGTGTCCCGCGAGCTCCGAGTCGGCGGCCCTGATCAACCGGCTGCATCACGCACGCAATTGGGATGGGTGGTGCACGGAACCGCACCACGAGGAACCATCTACCAAAGGGGGAAAGTGCTGCACGTGTACGAGCCCGACCGAACCACGGGCACAGGCAGCCAGGGGCCCCATGAACTCATCGAGGCCCACTTCCGGATCGACGCGTTCGGCAGACAAGGAAAGCCGAGAGTCAAGGCGTCTGATCAACGGGCCATCGATATAGTCCAGCAGACTACCAAGAAAGTAGACTCCGGGTACGAGGTTGGGCTGCCGTGGCGACGAGATGACGTCACCCTGCCGCCTAGCTACAGCCAGGCGTTCCGTCGTCTCAAAAAGATCGAACAGAAGATGGACGCAGACCCACAGTTCGCACAGGAGTACTCCAAACAGATATCCAACCTGCTGGACAAGGGGTACGCGACGCTATGCGATGGGACAGAAGAAACGAGCGCTATCTGCTGGTACCTACCACACTTCGCCGTGCAAAACCCAAATAAGCCTGGCAAGCAAAGGTTGGTTTTTGACGCAGCCGCCAAAAGCAACGGTGTCTGCTTAAATGACGAACTGTTGGAGGGACCCGACCTACTGCTATCGCTGCCTGGGATACTATTCAGGTTCAGAGAAAAGGCGATAGCGCTGACGGCGGACGTGCAGGAGATGTTCTTGCGTATCAAAATAAGGCCAGAGGATCAACCAGCGCAACAGTTTTTGTGGAGAGGCAACGAGCGAGAGAAACCTCCCAACAAATACAAGATGGCCAGCATGATCTTCGGCGCCGCAAGCTCACCGTTCATGGCCCACTACGTCCGCAACCACAACGCCGATGTGCATGGGCAGGAGTACCCGCAAGCACTGGTGGCCATCAAGGAAAGTCACTATATGGATGATTTAGTGGCAAGCTACGAGGACGCCGAGGAAGCAGAAAAAGCGGTCGCAGAGATCAGGACCGTGCACGCACACGCGAGCTTCACGCTGCGAGGTTGGAGCTCCAACGACAAGACGGTGCTGCGAGACGTGCCTACCGAACTAAAGGCCTCATCTCCAACACAACTGGGGGGAGAGAAGCCGGAAAGCAAGATCCTGGGGCTGCACTGGGATGCGGAGCGCGACGAGCTTGGGTTCAACACCTCAATGAACCGAGTCCCGGCCGAAGTGCGAGCAAGAACCCGCGCGCCGACGAAGCGTGAAGCCCTCAGCGCCGTGATGTCAATCTACGACCCACTCGGATTGCTGAGCCACTACACCATACGGTCAAAGATCATTCTACAGAGCCTGTGGCGCCTCCAGACAACGTGGGACGAGCCGATTCCCACGGAGGAGAACGAACTCTTCGCCTCCTGGCTCGCACGGCTGACCGAACTTGCTCAGCTGCGGCTGCCGCGCTGTTACGTGACGCAAAAGTATGAACGCGTCGACCTTCACGTACTGTGCGATGCCAGCGAGCAAGCCTACGCGACCGTGGCCTACTTCAGAATCCAGAACATCGACGGGAGCCTGAGCGTCGTGTTGGTGGCCGCTAAGGCTAAAGTGGCGCCTCGGCGGGCACAAACAATACCGCGCCTCGAACTGCAAGCTGCAGTGATTGGGGCTAGGCTCGCGGACACAATCAAGAAGGAGCATCGAGTAGACATCAGCCAGACCACTTATTGGACCGACTCGTCCACCGTAGTCCATTGGATTCACCACGACATGCGAAGATACACACCTTTCGTCGCGCATCGGCTTGGGGAGATCGCAGAGCTGACCCAGCAACAGGAATGGCGTTGGCTACCCACCGCATGCAACGTGGCAGACGACGCTACGAGGCTTGTTGACACACCGATCAGTGCCACCGATCGATGGTTCCAGGGGCCGGACTTCTTGCTCCTGCCGGAAGAGCAGTGGCCTACGCCGTCGACGGACGATCCAGAGGAGGAAGATGTGCTCCACGTCAGCGAGAAGTCAGATCAAGACAGCTGGCTACCGAACCCGGCCCGCTTCTCAAAGTATGAAGTCCTAGTGAGGGCCACCGCTCGAGCAATCGCTTTCACCGACATCTGCCGGCGAAGAGCAGCGAATATGGAGCATCGCCACATCCAGCGAGCCGAGGCCTTGCTACTTCAACAGGCGCAAGAGGACAGCTTCCATGAAGACCTGAAGAGGATCCGGTCTGCTCGCCCACTCACGAAGGGGAGCCGACTGTACAGGCTGGATCCACTACTGGAGGATGGCATCCTGAAGGTGAGGGGCCGGATCGAGGCCTCTCCCGTACTAACCGAGACAAAGCGGCCAATCATACTTGACGGCCGCCATCAGCTTACCAAGCTCCTCGTACTGAGGGAGCACTGCGCTGCGGGTCACGCCAACAGGGAGCGCGTGACGAACGACCTGCGACAACGGTACTGGGTCATCCATCTACGGCCTACAGTGCGCGCGGTAGAACGGAGCTGCACTCTTTGCAAGAGGCGGCGAGCCATGCCGCAGACACCAGCTAAGGGGAACCTGCCACGCGCCCGCCTGGACCTTTTCCACCGCCCGTTCACTAACTGCGGGGTGGATTACTTCGGGCCGATGATGGTGAAGGTGGGACGCCGCCGAGAGAAGAGGTGGGGTGCACTTTTTACGTGCCTCACCTCCCGCGCCGTGCATCTAGAGCTCGTCGCATCACTCTCCACTGACTCAGCAATTATGGCACTGAGACGGATGGCCGCGCGCAGAGGCTGGCCAAGAGTGATGTTCTCGGACAACGCGACCAACTTCCGCGGGGCTGACAAGGAGCTTCGCAACGCCTACGCCGAGTGGATGCCGGCCCTGCGAGACGAGGGGCTGCTACATCGCTTGGAGTGGCGCTTCATCCCTCCTGGCGCGCCCAACCAAGGTGGTGCGTGGGAGCGTATGGTGCGCTCCGTAAAGGCGGCGCTCAACGTGACCCTGCGAGAGAAGGCGCCGGCGGAAGAGGTGTTGAGGACTCTGCTCACTGAGGCCAAGTTTTCTATCAACGCGAGACCGCTGACCCACGTCAGCGTGGATCACCGTGACCCCGAGGCCCTTACCCCCAACCACTTCCTGTTGGGGTCATCGGAGGGGCTACCATCGACGGGACCCTGCAACGAGGCGGACAGGAGGACTTGGTGAGCCAGTCAAGCGCTCGCCGACCACTTCTGGCGACGGTGGCTACGCGAGTACCTTCCAACTCTGGTACTTCGCGGCGAGCCACGGAACAACGCGCGACCAGTACAAGCCGGCGACGTAGTCCTCGTGGTCGACAGCACGCTGCCGCGGAACACCTGGCCGATGGGAGTCGTCGAGCGCACGCATCGCGGACCGGACGGCGGCATCAGGGTCGTCGAGGTGCGGACCAGGACTCTTCCGTCGCCCCGTGAACAAGCTCGTCGTCCTGCCAGCAGAGGAGGAGGCTACGCGAGCTGCGCCGGGGGGAGAACTGTTACGGACGCCGAGCACATCATAGTATAGGACTAAATTATGTAAATAAGTAGGATAAAATGATGCAACATACCAGCTTTCACGTGGTATTTTTCGAGTAGGACAAAGGAAGGAATCAACTGTCGCACAGAAACTAGGACAAAGGAAAGATACAGATGGTCGCCAGATGGTAATAGAGCGCATGGTATTTTAAGTAAGTTGTAGCGTGGTATTTTTGTTAAAGTAGGAACTTTGCTTATTTTAAGTAGGATAGAAATAAGATTTTGTATTATAATTCGAAACAGGATAGGAATATAATCCAAAATAAACCATATCCATTTATGTAACGCAAAGTTAATAGTACCTAAGTACTAGTAAGTAGGCACATAAGATCTAAGTACGTTAGACGTAGGTTTCTTAGTTTGTTTATAAGTAAGTTTCAGTGTTTTATTCTAAAGTAGGACCAGGATAAAACCTGACTAAGACATGTTAAATAATGATATAAACAGACTAATGCAAATAACCTCGTAGTTTAAGGATCAGGCATGATAGATTAGTCTAGGTTGAATTGTGTACTTTGTATATATCTTTCTTAGGTAGATTAGGCATTTAGGTTAAGAAAATATATTAATTGTATAAATTCAGCTTAGACTTAAGTATGTGATTGGTCGGTGAATAAACGACTGTGATTGGCCAACAAATTAGCGGGAAAATTACGCGCTCCGATTGGATGTCATGAGCGGCCGTGATTGGTCGGCCAATCAGCAGTCGTACGCGCACCCCGCCAGAAACAGAGCGGGGAGCGACCGTTAGGACGGGTTTAAAAGAGCCCGCTGGGAGAGCTGGGTCCTCTTTCAACATCCAACAGTCGGCATTCTACATTCTGCACTCAACATTCGACCACTAGCTCTCCAGGAGTCAACAAGAATAAACAGGAAGAAACCCAATCAAGAAGTGTTTTCTTCATAATCAAGAAACCCCAACAAAATACAGTCCACTTCAAATATGATAAAATCAATTAAACATGTTTTATACACTCAGCAAGTAGACAAACAAGTTATAGAAAGAAACGATGACAAAGTTCAAGTATTACAGGATCAAATTCATACATTACCCTGGGGGCATTGTGATTCTACGTTTGTAGATTATTCCAGTGATGTGTAATCTGTAAATGTGTTATTATTATTATTATTATTACTACTTACTATTATTATTATTATTATTTATTTGTTGTAAGTACCTACTAAAATAAAAAATACTGTTAAATAAATGCTTAATGTGTAGTAACTATGAGCTTTTTATTTTAATTTCCATTTACACAATATTCTTCATACTTTACTTACAAGTTAAGAATTAGTTAAAAATAAAACATAGCACCTTTTAGTAAAATAAGAAGTATATATACTCGGGGCATGTCTTATTACCTCACATTTCACAATGAATTTCGTTAAGCAATCACATACTTTTAAAATAAATAATATAAAATTAGAAAATCATTCACAAAAAGTGAGACATAGCACACTCTTACCTAACACTATAAGATGTATTATATGCGGTCCATCTAACTGTGGAAAAACTAATATAATGCTTAATTTACTATTACATGAAAATGGAGTAAAATTCAAGCATATTTATTTATACTCGAAGACAGCTTTCCAGCCAAAATATTGTTTTTTAAAACAGGTCATCCGGTGCATACCCAATGCAAAGTTATTTATCTTCCATGATAATAAAGAAGTTATACATCCTAATGACGCCTTAACCAATTCAATAATGATTTTCGACGATGTCGCATGTGAAAATCAAATAAATATTCGTAACTACTTCGCAATGGGGAGACACAAACAGATAGATTGTTTTTACTTATCACAAACCTATTCCAAAATACCTAAACAACTAATACGAGATAATGTTAATCTTTTGTTAATCTTTAAACAAGACGACATAAACTTAAAACATATTTATAATGAACATGTAAATACGGATATGGAGTGGCTTCAATTTAAAAAACTTTGCTCTACTATATGGCAAGATCGGTTTGACTTTGTATTGATAAATAAAGATTGTTCTCTAAATGAAGGTAGATATAGACAGGGGTTTGACATATTCGTAACTTTTGAGCAAACATAATAAAAACCATAATACTGTAAAAAAAATATCAATCGTAGTCTACAATCTGTAAATAACGGTTGGATATTGTCGGGAATCATTATGGAGGTCAATATAAAAGAACAATTGATAAAATCCGTAGATAGTATAAAAAAAATAAAATTAAAACAATACAAAATGCAGAAGATGTCGATAATTTGAAATTTAAGAAGCTTTTTAAGCCAATAACAGATCCTCTAGAGACTTTAATTAAAGTTAATGATAAGAATAGAACTATATTGGATACGAGTGAAGGTGATAATAATATAATGAGAAGATGTAGCTCACCCGTAGATTTTGAAAATTTCAAAGGATTTATAGAGAAACATTCAAATGATGGTTCTGCATCCTTTAGCTGCACAGGTGATGATAGCGAGAACGATACATTTATGTCACTTAATAAAGAAGATATGATTGAAATCTATGATAATAACATGAATGTACCTTTCGGGATTCGAAGTGAAAACAAAAATTTGATGATGGGTAACTCTAAAGTATCATTTTCTTTTACAAACAACGTTAACAATTCCCTAAAATCAATTATAGCCACAGTTAATGACAAACATTATGAAATAACTCCTGGACTTAAAGAACTTTTATTAGATACGAAATAAATGGTGTTGAAATCGATCGGATTAAAAATGTTGGTATTACAACCACCTTAAAATCGTATATCTCAATGAATGAAGGTGAAAGTAAAGCTGCAGCAGTCTGGGGATGGAACTTAGGTGGTACGAAATTAAGAAACGAATATTTTAGTGTTATCGTGCCATTGAACAGAATACTGGGATTTGCAGAAGATTACAACAAAATAATAATCAATTGTAAACATGAACTTATTTTACAGCGAAGCAGCTCAGCATTGAACTGTGTGCTTATAGACAAAAATGATAACGTAGAAATAGATATACAAAAAATACAATGGCGTGTGCCGCATATTAAAGTTTCTGATCGTAATAAATTGTTATTGCTCAAAAGCTTGGAGAGAGATCGTTCTATACAGATAGCATTTAGAAATTGGGATTTGTATGAATATCCATTACTTCCAAGAACAACAAAACATTCCTGGTCAGTAAAGACAACTTCCCAGCTAGAAAAACCGAGGTTTGTAATATTTGGTTTGCAAACAGCTCGAAAAAATAATAAAACTAGAAGTTCTTCTATATTTGATCACTGCAATGTAAGCAATATTAAATTATATTTGAATTCTCAATACTATCCGTATGACTCACTTAATCTGAAATTTGATGAAGATAAATACAGTATATTATATGAAATGTATGCTAATTTTCGTCAGTCGTATTACAACTTAGGCATTGATCCATTGCTTAGCTTAGACCAATTTAAAGAAATTGCTCCACTTTTTGTGATTGACTGTTCAAGACAAAACGATTCACTTAAAACTGGACCAGTTGACGTGCGATTAGAAATTGAATGCTCTGAAGATATTCAAAATAATACATCTGCCTATTGTTTAATAATAAACGATCGACTGTTCGAATACAAGCCGTTGAGTAATATTGTGAGAAAACTATCATGAATGTCATCGTAGATGTTCAAGGGTTTAAGAGTGAAGAAAATGAGTTTATTCCAAAAGAAATAGCAATAATGTACAAAGGACACGTACAAGTACTGTTGATAAAACCACCACGACCATTTTATGACTTGACGAGGAAAGAACGGTTACAAGTGGCTTGGATTGAAAAAAACAGAGGAATAAACTGGAACGAAGGCTTTGTACCATATTTTAATTATCAAGCAATCTTTGGGGATTTTTAAAAAAATAAATCTATATTTACGAAAGGAAACGAAAAAGTGTTATGGATAAAAGATATATTCCGAATTAATAATGTATACAATTTAGAAAGTAAGAACTGCCCGAGTTTGTTGACATTATATAACAATTATTCAGATTCATCTGACATTATAAGTTGTATGTATCATACCAATACATGTGCCTTAAAAAATGTGTTTTGCTTAAATAAATGGTGTAAAGAAAATCAAGTGTTTTGTCAGTAAGATAAAATAAGAACGATCTTAGTTTTACGAATAAATGATTATAGAATGTTAAACCTACAAACTTACTTACACATATTCTATTATTTAGGTTAGTGAAAATGTAAGTAATAGTAATGTAAGAAATGTATCATTGCTTATAAAACAATATTTGAATAATATAGAAATAAATATTTAAACTTGACCTACTTGCGAGTTTTATTTCTTTAACACTAAAAATATTAATATAGTTAACCACCTGCCAACCACATATTATAGTTCGACATCGAAAGCAAAAACAGCTTGTTATAATGAGCAGTTCATACTGAACAGCTTGTTAAAGGTAATGAGCAGTTCATACTGAACAGCTTGTTAAAGGTAATGAGCAGTTCATACTGAACAGCTTGTTATAATGAGCTGATCATACTGAACCGCTTCTTATAATCAGCAGTTCATATTGAACTGCTCTGTTTATTTACACACTCGAACAGATGCTACTGATGAGTATGCGACTACTATACAGGACTTTAATTAAAAAAAAAAAATATGTTTGAATAGAAAACTATAAATGTTATTAGTAGACCATTTTATGACTTGACGAAGAAAGAATGGTTACAAGTGGCTTGGATTGAAAAACAGAGGTATAAACTGAACGAAAATTTTGAATAATTAAGTATATTATGGGGTTACAGAGGAATAATCTGATACTCGAATGGTTTAACTGTGGAATATAGGGTTATTCAGATCACGATTTGTGATCTGAATACCCTATATTCCAACTACTGCTCTCGAAGGCGGCAAGGCTCTTGTTGGGCGAGAAATACGCTCCAATAGTGCCAATTCCGTCCGCGAGGGCGGCCACCCAGCCGTGACCTCGGGACGGGTCGGCAAGAGCCCCGCCAATGATGGCCACCGAGCCGCCCAGGTCACCCACCCAGTTATCTCGGGGAGGGACGTAGTACGGCTCGGCGACCACAGCCACATGAATCGACCACTCTGCCATGCTCTGGAGTAGGAGATCCTGAGCTCTGGCACAGTGGTTGATATTGCCCTGGAGGAAATGGTAGTGTGCCATTATTGGTACTCCATTTCCTCGGGTCTCTCTTCCTGGGGCCGGGAGTCGGCCGAAAGGCAGCTAGGCTGCTGGGGGTGTGCAGATCCCCCGGCAGCCTTGGTTCCTCCACATTTCTGATTTTCGCCCTCTTGGCAGGGGGCGCTGTGCAGACCTTGCCACCTACTTTGTGCCCCGCGGGTTTTCCCACAGCCGCACAAAGGCTGCAGTTTGGTGCCGCGGAGCACTGGGCCGCTTTATGGCCGGGCTGGCAGCAGCGATAGCATTGATCGCTGCGATCAACTTCGGAGATGCATTGTACCCGGACATGTCCAAAACCCAGGCATCGGTAGCACCGCATGGTCCTGGGTTGCAGCAGTCTCACTTTTGCTGCAACCCATCCCACCAGCAAACGTCCCTCGTCAGCGACCTTCTTCGCCACCGCTACCGGGCACCGCACCCAAATCGTGCCAAGCCCTTCCGGCAGGAGGCGTTTGGTCCCCCCAGGTTGGGCAGGAGCCGCCTGAAAGCAGCCCCGGCCCGCTCCAGTTTGGGTGCCAAACGTCGGAAATGCTTCACGAAGTTCCACCGGCTGTTGAGGACGAGCCCTAGGTACTTCAGCGTCGACTCGACGCCGATGGGAACCCCTCCTACCGTCAGCACCCGGACGGATGGATCCCGACGGTGGCGCATTCCGAGGCCCATGAAAGCACATGGCCTCGGACTTGTGCAATGCCACCTCGAGACCCAATTGCCGGACCGAGACGGGTACCTAGTCTCGGTCCGGCAATAGGGAATAAGCATACGATTTTTTTATTTGCAAAATAAAATACTTATTAGCTCTAGTAAACAATCACGAAATTATTTTTTAAATACCTTCATCATTTATTAAGTTATAAAGCTTCAAAGACTACAGTTAGAAAGAGAAGTCTTAAGGTATCTTTACCTACAGTTATACCGAAATTCGCTTATATGCGAATTATTTCCCCTAATTTCCTTCGTTGAGTGGACTTTTGTGGTAGGGTAAAACCAGGATAGTTGCCCCAGGGGTATAGTTGACTCTAGTTTCGCGAATGAATAACATGTTATTTTATCAATCGAGATACTTTACAAATGCCACTAAGGGCTGATTTTTCCAACGCCAGATAACTTTTATTCGTGGAATAAATTTAACGTTTGACAGTATTTGTATGGAAGAACTGTCAAAAATTCAAAATTATTCCTCCGATAAAGTTATCTGGCCTTGGAAAAATCAGCCCTAAGTTGACCACGTTACTTGTGTCTGTGCAATTGCATGGGAATGCAAGGTGCGATCAAAGTTTTTGCGAGATAAAAGTCCTTTTTATAGGCGGGGCATCAATCCTATATGTAATTTATATGGCACAACTATTACAACTAATCCTTATACGGAATAGTTGTAACAAAATTTTATGGTCCGCAAAAATCGCCTATACTCTGGAATAAATATCAATAATTAATTAAGACAAAGTTTTGTACTTTCACTAATTTGAAGATAATAAACCAAACTACTTACACATTTTAATAATGTAGCTTTTTGTACTGAGAGATATATGTAAAGTAATTTCAAAAAGTGTGGCAACTATCCGGCTTTTAACCTCATTCGTAATCAGTGAGATTATTACCGCACAAACTTTCCATATTGACTATGCACAGGGCTTTTGTAGCATAGATACCAAAGACACATGTCACCTTGATGACAAACCCATAAGGCCCACGACATGAATAAAGACATCACAAATCCGAGTCTTATCTCAAGGTTTCTGTGCGAAAGCAAATTCTCGCAGGATGAGAACCGATCCACCTTAGTGCGCTCCAATAGGGCGTCATCAATCACTGGCTAAGCGACGTATAATGGAGAAGAAATTATTATGAGCGGTGACATATTTGGGTTACAGGATCTCGGGAGATCACAATTATTGTGTGTGGAAATAGATTTTGGAGCGTTTAGCTAGGTGTCGTCAGGTCGGGATTTATTTTTAATCAGCGAGCCGTTGCTACTTTGCTTGGATTTATAAATTAAAAAAAAAAACGATTTCAAACGATACTCTTATGTGTATACCAATCTTATACCAATGCAGGTTTAGAATAATAGGCTAGTTTCCAATGTATCGTCTACAAATTGCAAAACTATTTAGTCCGTCAGTTGAGCATTGAAAATAATGAACACGTATTTTTGTTTTTGTAAATCGATGAAAATTGACAAAGATAAAACGCATCAAGACTCGGGAGTGGGGGTTCGTGACGTCACGACCCCCTAAAAATTATGCCAGGGCGTGACGTATTGAGAATTTTAAAAGCGTCGTAACTTCGTCAATTTTGGTTCCCGTTACAAAAGAAAAAATACGGGTCAAATATTTTTTGATAATCTAGCTGACGGACTAATTAGATTTTTTCAGGACACAAGCCTATTGAAGATGGGTAGGCGTTGATAATAGGTAGAGTAAGGTATAGTGACCGAGTGGCGTATGAGTCTGGAAGAAATGTTAGTCGGCCGGTGGGTGGCGAGATGGGTCGACGACATTGGTGGTTGGATAGTTGTAGAATCTAGATGAGTCTGGCTCAGTATCAGAGCGGGAGGCGTCATTGGATGATTTCCCATCCCTAAAAAAAAAATAAAGCTGGCACAGTATCGTGGGGATGGGCACAAGAGAAGAGGCCTACGCTCAGCAGTGGTCGAAGTTAAGCTGAGGATGATGAAAATAGAATCGTCCTTACTGTAATCTGTAGGTAAAGAACCTTGCTTACAGGGTGAGGTTTTAAAGTGTACCTTCACGGCCAAATCCAAAACTATGAGGAATATCTAAAAACATTAAAAGGAGTCTCGTGGTCGATTTTATATTAAAGCAAAACTGCATCAATTGATTTTTGAAAAATCTTTGTTACTACCCCGGAATCCAATCGGTTGATTTAGAAAAAAACATGTATTATTATAACATACGAAAGTGTAGCCAATAAGGATCAAATTCTAGAAATTAATATTTATATGGAAATATAATATAATTATATAGTCACGGAAAGAGTTGATTTTTTAATAAAATACTTTTTCGACACATTTGCTCATAAAATGCATTTACGAAGCCTGTCTACATTGTTCGAAAGTTCAAAATTACGGACCATACAATGGAGCGTGCGGTAAAGTAGGTACTCTCACCTAAGTACCTACTTTACCGCACGCTCCGATGTATGGCGCCGTGCGTATTCTTTACGGTATTTTTTTAATGTCCCTAAACAATATAATTATAAGAATTCAATCCGTCAGCCAAAAATGCTTCCGTCGGCGTCCGTTCCGGAACCGTTCCATATGCGTTTTTTTTTGCGAAGAAGTTTTTGTTCAGAAGGTTTGTCGCACGTTAATATTGAAAAAAAATGAGACAATAGATGTAGTTCTAATTACCCTACTGTTACACTTTGGTTTTTTTCGAGTGTATTTATGTATGACTAGCTTCTGCCAGCGGCTTCGCCCGCGTGATCTCTAGGGAACATGTTCCCCTGATTAAAAGTAGCTTATGTGCTATTCCAGACTATAATCTATCTTTGTTCTAAATTTCATTAAGATCCGTTAAGCCTTTCTGGCGTGATTGAGTAACAAACAACCAAACCTTCACATTTTAATTATTTTTTTTTCATTTTTTCTATTGATTGTAGCGTGATGAAAAGTATACTATAACCTGCTCAGGAGTATGAATAATAATTGTACCAAGTTTCGATAAAATCCGTCGAGTAGTTTTTGTTTCTATAACGGTTATACAGACAGACAGACAGACAGACAGACAAAAATTGTACTGATTGCATTTTTGGCATCAGTATCTATCCCTAATCACCCCCTGATAGTTATTTTGGAAATATATTTCATGTACAGAATTGACCTCTCTACAGATTTATTATAAGTATATAGAGTATAGAAGATAGATAGATGTCATATATCTTTGGCACACTGTAGCCTAACCCTGTGGCTTCATAGATTTTAGCTTGAAAGGTGTCGTTAGATTCGTCTAAATAGTGAGAATGATACTGGATAGGTATATAAAAAATAAAATATCTGAGCTTCGGTGCCATTTTAATGACTTCAGCTTTTTTAACCTATCGAGTGGGGTATCAATATAAAGGCTCGAGGAGACAATTTAAAAAATGTAACTTATTAAATAAATGATTTTGTCAAAAAATTCCGATTGGTACAATATATAATACAATTTACAATATAATTATATAATTCTACTAAAATGTTTCACGCAGACGCAAATGGAAGCGCGTTCTTATTTTAAAAACGCACACTATTCCAAACACACACTCCCTATTTGCAAATTCGCGCCATTTTCAATTAGTAACGTCAAAGATAGTTGCGACTTTTAATTATAATATTAATTAGAATATGTGTTCAAGCGAGGAATCAGATATAAATATGGAATCTACTCCACCTGACATCTTGAATGAGGCGCCAATTGCAGAAAATGGTCTCTTGCCGCCAAAATCATGAGAACGCTATTTAATGATTAACAATAATTTTTAATAGATACTGAAAAAGTTTGTTTAATTATCTATTTATATAATGTGTCGAAAAACGTTGTATGACACACGAGCGGATATTGGTCTTTACAAACTCGTGACTATGGTAAACCCTCGACTTCGTCTCGGGCTTACATTTGTCTACTCGTTTGTAAAGACCAACTTACCGCTCTTGTATCATAAATAACTATTTTAGTTTAATAAAAAAATGTCTCCTGATTTTTAATAAGAAAATCTATGATGCAGTTTTAGTTTTCAGCAACATCGGGCTCGGGAATCTACAACTGCACCATTGGATTTTTGAAAACATATCAAGTTACGGTTTAGGTAAGTTTTTAGCATTAGGCCCAGCGCACATTGGCGGCACGGCACGGCAGGGGACACTGGCGGTAACTATGCCGTGGCATCCTTAAGTATGCCGCGACGTCCTTAATCATACTGAAGCGTCCTTAGGCATACCGAGGCGTCCTAAGAAACCGTGGTCGCATCTAGCTTTTTCATAATAGTCATGTCTTCTTCAGAACGGTCTCAACGCAAGCTTGTTGCAAGTGTGTACAATTGTAGATTCATTCTTTGGTCATAATGTTGATCACTGTAGTATCACAAAAGTTCATATGCGTACGAAATTTCAACAGAATTGGTCCAGGTTTGGAGAAAAAACTTTTTACTAGAAAATACAACCGACTTCCTAATAAAAATACTAAAGTAAAAAATAACTTTAATTTCGGAAGTCAGTGTTTTGGTTGTTTTTTCGTTTTTGACACCTGTTTTCACATTTAATTGGTGCGACTTGTGTACATCTGCATACCCCTTCACAGCGTACCGACATGATGTTATGTTATGAACTGGTAAAAACAATAACAGACATGCAATTTCAGCAATTTTGGGAGGTTTGCTATCATTTGCAGATCTTCACCAAATGGAAATAAAACTAGTCCGCGAAAATATTCTTCCAAACAAAAAAGAATCATCATCAATTGGTTGACAATTGGTGAAAATACCGCTGAACTTTTAATTTACCTGGGTTCCCATCATAAAGTATAGGAAAAACATTGTATGTGTCTACAAAATTTGAGGGTTGCCCTCGAATTTCATCAGATTCTGACTTGGTGACAGTTGTACCACCTCAGGACTAAGGCTTTCGAATAAAAAAAGGAATTTTGAAAATCGGCCCACAATTGGCGGAAAATTCGGTGAACATACATAAAAAAAACAACATACACCCAAACATAGAACCTCCTCCTTTTTAAAAAGTCGGTTAAAATGGTCTGTGTCAGACGGGCATACAGACAGATAGATACCCGAGGTTCTATAAGGGTCTCATTTTTGTGAATGTTCGGAAGCTTAAAAACTATTTCATGTTTTACAAATTCTGTAAAGTCGTCAAGTTATCAAACGTTATAGTAAATCACACTAGAATACAAAAAAAAGTAGGTGTTCCCATTTCTTATTACAGTATGTAAATTCGGGTCATAAATTTAGATTCTATGGACCATTTAGATTTCAGTCTTTGTCCGCGGATTCGTAAAAAGTACTAGGAACTTAGGAAGCAACGGATCTCTTCTCTTTAAATCTCTTTAGTAGGTTATGCGGGTCTGAAAAGGCCACTTACGCAGAATCATAGTGCCTATTCTACTTATTTTCACATTCGCTTCTAAATCGCAGTCTGTCAAAAATATATGAAAAATAAGGTTATTTTGACAGTTTGCGATTGACATGCGAATGCGAAAGTTGTTTAAAATTTAGTAGAATTGGCCTTCTTATTATTACAACACAGAATAGCGGTCGTAAAAGGCCACTTTAGCAGAATTAGAAAGCACAATCACGCTACCCGTCACTGTCCATATCGACTGATAACTGGCAACCGGTCCTATCTCAATTTTCTGATGATTTCGCTTTTTAAAACCATTTTATACTATCATACTCCGCAGCATTTCAAGAAAACCCATCTCAGACACGTTTAAATTTGGCTCCCGAATCAATATAATTCAACTCGTACTAACTTCGTCGCACAGTAAATACAAGATATTGTCGTATCACATTTTTTTAATCTAAGGAAGTATATAATGCTACTTTTGATTTCAATAACATGTACAATAAAAATATTTAAAAACTACGTATTTTTATTTAAGAAACAAAACACCGAAAAAAAATTCGAGAAAGTTTTATCCTCATCCTGTAAACTTGTCAAAATTAACATAGTACCGATTGCCAGTTCACAGTCGATATGAACTTTGAACCTAATGCGTCAGCGATCGAAAAGATGAAAATTAAATTTGACAGATGGGTGTGTGATGAATATTATGATTCTCCTAAAGTGACCTTTTTGGCCCCCACTTGTAATCAGTTACAGTTATTGTTTAACTGCAATGTCATTTTTTTGATCCAAAAAATACTTTATTTTATGATTTTATCACCAAATAGCTATAAATAACTTCGCTTGATGGATCTATTCGTTTTGACGGTTTCTCAGATATATACCAGAGGGCCAATTCTACTAATTTTCACATCGCATCGCATTCGCATTTCAATCTGTTAAATCTGTTCAGATTTTTGTATGATTAATAGTATGATTCTGCTAAAGTGGCTTTTTAGACCAGCTGATAAACTTAAGTGAATTATAATGTTCTGTCTGATAACTGCGTGGGCCAAATTGGCTCGTAGACCTACGTGCTACGCCGGCCTACGCTGCTACGCGGCTACGAGATTTGAATTCTTTGGTCGTGGTTGGCAGTTTTTATTAACATTTTATATTAATATTAATGAATAGCTATATAGAGTAATATTATAACAGCGGTAAAATGGTTTCATTGTTTGTAGAATGTTTAATCGGAATGAAAGAAGATAAAAGTTACTATCTTCATTTCTACCGAACAACTTAAAAAAAAACACTGACCAAAATGTTTGTACCAAAATAGTCAGTCTTTCTACTTGCGTCGTAACATTAAATAATTTTCGCTAAGATTTAGTAAACTAGATGCTACTTATCTGCACCGGACTAATTTAATAAATGGGCCGGAGCTACGGCGTAGCACGGCTACGCTGCTACGAGCTACGCCAGGTGAAATAATGCTACGGGGAACTAACGCTCTTAATGAATTTACTGTTTTCAGTAAAGATTCCAGTAACAATATTTTAATTTTTCTTTTATTTTAAAGATAAAATTTTCTTACAAGGGTTTTTATTTTTCTTTTCCATCCATTTTTAATTAGGTACTGATCATATTACGTTAAAAAATCGCCAAATGTTTGACGGATGATGAGACTACTCACAATAAAGCCTATCATAGATGGCTCGAGGATTTCCCACTTCTACTAATTTTTAAACAACTTTCGCATTCGCATATCAATCGTAAACAGTCAAAAAAGCCTTATTTTTCATAAATTTTTGACAGATTGCGATTGAAATTCGAAATCAATGTGAAAATTAGTAGAATTGGCCCTCCTGAAAAACCGTCATAACGAATAGATCCATCAAGCGAAGTTATTTATAGCTATTTGGTGATAAAATCATAAAATAAAGTATTTTTTGGATCAAAAAAATGACATTGCAGTTAAACAATAACTGTAACTGATTACAACTGGCGGCCAAAAAGGCCACTTTAGGAGAATCATACAATTCATCACCCAACAATCTGTCAAATTTCATTTTCAACTTTATCGCTGACGCATTAGGTTCAAAGTTTATTGGGAAAATTTGACAGTGACGGGTTGCGTGATTTGCTTTCTGATGTGCTAAAGTGGCCTTTTTAGACCGCTATTCTGTGTCGTAATAATAAGGGCCAATTCTACTAAATAAGGGCCAATTCTACTAAATAATAAGGGCCAATTCTACTAAATAATAAGGGCCAATTCTACTAAATAATAAGGGCCAATTCTACTAAATAATAAAGGCCAATTCTACTAAATAATAAGGGCCAATTTTACTAAATAATAAGGGCCAATTCTACTAAATTTTAAACAACATTCGCATTCGCATGTCAATCGCAAGATGTCAAAAAAGCCTTAATTTTCATATATTTTTGATAGTTTGCGATTGAAATGCGAATGCGATGCGAATGTCAAAATTAGTAGAATTGGCTTTTTAGGGTCAAAGGGTAACCAACAGAAACCTATTATTAAGCCTCCGCCGTCTGTCCGAGACGGACGAAGATACGCTCAAGAACCTTATTAGGTAGATAATAGGGAATATGCATGAAAAAAGTATTTATGATCTGAACAGTTTATCTAAAAGTATTGGAAAATATAATACTAACTGTGAAATTAGAATCTAAATTGCTCGAAAAACGAACGAGATACAATTATTTTAAACAAATATATCTGTCCCTCTCGCAAAAACGCTGTTTTCTATGGCAGCTGTATAGTCGTCGTGTAATTTGACGTCACAGTACGTATCGGACTTCTCTTTCTAACTGTAGTCTTTGAAGCTTTATAACTTAATAAATGATGAAGGTATTTAAAAAATAATTTCATGATTGTTTACTAGAGCTAATAAGTATTTTATTTTGCAAATAAAAAAATCGCATGCATATTCCCCATTGAAACTCAACAGCGTGTGTGTTTCTATTGACGCTATAAAAACAAATAATAAAAATTAAGTTTTATGGTACGGAACTTTTCGTGTGCGAGTCCGACTCGCACTTGGCCGGTTTTATTTTAGATGTATTGAAAAAATAAAAAACTATCTCACACAATAATATTACAACTTAAAGACCCCATCAACCAGTGAACATTAGAACTGCAAAAAACCCAACAGCCAATGTTTTTCCATGAATGAACATTGTTATCAATATTATTTTCATGGAACCACGGCAGTCAGGGGCATTCAACTCTATGGTCGAACTGAACTTATGTAGATGTTTACTAAAACCTTGTGATCGCAGTCTTCGTATCATCCCTTAGATTTATAGGCCGAATACAGACGAACAGATCTTCAAGTTATGTTGGGAAAAACATCCAGAGCGCATGCGCGAACTCGACCAATGTTGTTCCCGAGCCATGGACAGTGCGTGACGGGCGCTCGAGACGACGTAGGGATGGGCTATGTCGATAGAATTGAGTCGATGAGTGATAAGATTATTTTTCTGTTGACTAATTTTGTAGGGTTCGTTTTTTTTGGTGGTTGTAACTTTTGATAGAGTTCTATATGATAGACTATAAATGAGAACAAATAGCTTTTTGGTACAAGCTAAGTCTTTTGAAAAAATAGGACCTGTCAGGAATAAAGATTGTTTATGAAACTTTTCCCGCCAAGTTCAAGTATCAATGATAAAAGATAATACTATAAATAATTTTCTGAAGATCGTAAATCTGTTGTCCTCGAGCCAAATCGTTCGCCAATTCATGACTAAACATAAACCGCTTCAATAAGATAGCCCTCCCATTTTACTACACACTTTTTTAGCAATAAAAATAACATTACATCCGTAAAAAACACTGCAAGGCCTTTATTGCAGTGTTTATTTGTTCCGCGCGAACGTAAGATATTGTTTTCGATAGCGAACATTATTGCGAACAATAAAAGTCGAGATCTCGGTACGTCCCTAATGGCAGATTTCACCAATGTTCAGTGTGATAAAATGTTCGGCACGGGCGGTGCTAAGCGCGCGCTCCGCTATCGAAGCCCGCCAAAGAAAAATTCAAATTTGATTCTTTAAAAATAAAAAACACTGTGCCAGTAACAAAAAATGTGTAATTTAAAATAAAGAAACCATAAATCCTTTTTGATTTTTCGTGAGTTAGGGCTGTGTAAGTTTTTCAAACAATTTTTATAAAACTGTTCGGTTCTTTTTTTCGTTGTTGAGAAAACAAATAAATATGTGAAAGTTACTGTTAAAGAACTCAATTGTGTTTCTTGGCCGTTATGGAAGTTTCTCATAAGGTAAGTCGGATTTATTTTCAGGTTTCCTGCTATGGGAAAGTTACGAAACTTTCTTTCTGACTTCCTGCTTCCGAAATTGAATTTATATGCTTCTGATATTTTTTGGTTTCGTTAGGAATATTTTTAGACGTATAGCCGTACGTTTTATCTATTTAAAAATAAGCAAGTTATATTTTAAGTTTATTATTTACTTTTAAGGTAAAAATCTAACTTTCATTTTGAAAAAAAATTCTATTTACGCTTCTCTGACAACAAACTAGCCGAGATTTGACTTTTGATATCAAGTATCTATTAGATATTCACCTTACAATTATTATTCTATAAAAAAAACAAGCAATTTAATCCATCATCCTACTCCTATTCAAACCCACAATTTCCTATAAACGGCCTATAATTAAGTTTAATTCGGAAGCGAAAATAATTAATGAAACCATTTAACAGTCACTTCAATTAAATTGACGCGATTTGAAGATACTCCTCGAAATAATACCCCGCTGATTGCATTTGATGACGGCTCTAATTTTGGCTACATTCACCGTTAAATGGAGGAAGAATATTTAATACATGAACAGCTTCAGCTAAGCTGTTTGGAAAGAAGCTGGCGGTGTTTCAGAAAGTCTTAAGCACGACTTAAGCCAGGATTACGTTCTCATCTAAACGTTCGCCATGAAGATTCATTAACATCTTTATTAAGTACTCTCATTTAATTTGGAAAGGTTCTTGTACATTCATTGTGATAAAAAATGTTTGAGAGTTATTGAATGTTACGTCACAACTTTAGTTCATGAATGGAAGACTGAATGGAGTGGGTGTAATTGAATGCTTCGTTTGGTAATTTGAACACTTTGTAATGATGCTCTTTCTGCAACCATTTTGTAACTTGATTAAATACATACTTATTGGTATATTGTTGCCAAATGTGGATTGATTAAGTTATTGACAGCTGAATTATATATGAAACTAAACTCCATCATATTTTATTTCGGAGCAATTCGATGCAATCATTATTTCACAAATAAAACTTGCAACAGAATCTGAATAAGTATAAATAATTAACAGAAAATATCTACTTGTCTTTATTTCTGTACTAGTGGCTAGCCCAGGCTTCTCCCGAATGTACTTTTTTACAAACCATTCCTAAAAACCACACCCTGATACAAGTAAAAACGAATAATACAAAAAAACATATATCCAACTAGCTGACCCACGCAACTTCGTCTGCGTCACATTTGCCATTAATGCTCGGCTCCTTTTAGTCTTAGCGTGATGATATGTATCCTATCTTGTATGCCTATAGCCTTCCTCGATAAATGGGCTATCTAATACTGAAAGAATTTTTCAAATCTGACCAGCAGTTCCTGAGATTACCCGCTACATACAAACTTACAAACAAATGTTACCTCTTTATAATATTCGTATAGATTTTGGCCAGTCGTTACGACGTTATGCGCGTACATTTTTTTCGGATTTTTTTTTTTATTTAAACATAGATAGATTTAGTGCAGTAGTTGTCAAAATTGTAGTTAAGCCTGAAAACCTGCTATTATTTAGCTTACAAGCAACGTTTGACTCGATCTTAACTCTAAATACTGAACTCACTAATCGGCCCTCACTCTGTCGTTTTTCAGCTAAATCTTACTTAGAACATTTAGGGTTTTTTAAGCTCTTTTAATACTCTGGAGTTTATTTATCCAACATTTTTAATTCAAGAAGAGAAAATATTTGCGCTAAGTATTATGCTGCTATAGAAAATAACTCAAAACTGATATTGCAGTAGAGTAGTGGAATTCTCTGCCTGTGCCTGTGTTTCCGAACGCTTACAACCCTAATCTCCTCAAAGTTAGAGTGAACAGGCTAGTTCTGGGTAAGCTCGCTCCATCGTAGACTTTGTCTCTGTCATTCTGACCAAGACTAGAGTCAAGAGCAAACCCATCAAAAATAAAAAAATATTTTTCGCTTTGTGAAGAATGCTGTCGCTCGGCATAATGCTGGACACTAGGGTTGTCCAGCATAATGCTGACATTCTGACCAAGATTGTTGTCAAGATCAAAACCATCACAAAAAAATAAATAAAAAAAATCTTTATCACTTTTTGAAGAACTCTATCGCTCGGCATAATGCTGGACACTATAGGGGTGTCCAGAATTATGCTGTCGTTCTGACCAAGACTTGAGTCAAGAGCAAACTCTAGACAAATAATAAAAAAAACATTTTCACTTTATGAAGAATGCTATCGCCCAGCATAATGCTGGACACTCCTATCTTTCTGTTCATACCCACTTAAATCATAATAGACAAATCTTAGCTTAGCAACTGCATATTCCATTACCCCAAAACTCTCCGTTCAGATCGCTAGCAAGAAGTTAACACAAGTAGGTACTTCACCAACTACCAGACTAGGAAACGTACAAGTTAACGTTACCCTAGGGGGAAATACTACCATTTTCTACTAGTTCGAGTCGGAATCAGCGTTTCTATAAGATTTTCAACTAAAGCGAATAAGTTGGGAAAGTTTAGCTAGCGAAGTCTACTTGAATAATTAAGTTTTGGTTTAAAATAATGTGAACAAGGAAATGAAAACGTTATTTTAATGATTTCTTAGGTAAGTCTGCCAAACTTGAAACGTGGTGAGTTTCAGGTCGTTGATAAATTATATTGGCCACAAACGAGCCTTACTTCATCAGAGGCCTTACTGCGAGATTTTAAACGTTATCGATTGCGTTAACGTTATCGTCATTTTGTATTAAAATGAGATTAGCGCCCACTGTGACATTAAGAGTATGTATTCCGTCCACTAGCGCCGCCAATCGTTTTTTATTAATTGTGGTAAATTTAAGACACGTAGATAAAAAACCGCTCTGTAGTGCACTGAAGAAATGTATTTATTATGTTTTGAGAGGAAGAAAAGGAAATCCTCGTTTTCCTATACCAAGTGAACGTAACGTTAACGCGATAGAGCGAGTACGTTTAAAAACTTGCTCTAAGGCCTTTGATCATAGAAGAATGTTCGAATTCACAAAGTGAACATTACAACTGCCAACTGGGTTTACAACACGATACTGCGTGGTAATACTGGCCGTGGCATTTAAATCTATATAGGTATCCTGCATACCTATCCATCGTCACATTAAACACCAAAAATCTGATTACCAGAAAATCCTGACCAGAATCACAATAAAACATTATTCCGTATAATGTCAGAAAATTCATGATGTTACATTAATATCATTTTGCTCCCAGCTCGAAACACAATAAGTACACAAGTAGGTGTTGACACCGCGTGGGTGTAATACGAATATAAGCATAGCCATTTTATTTATACTATTTTATTAGGTTCCAATGATTTTATCGAGAATCGAGAATACCAAGCTGCGGATGGGACGGGGAAAATTGTGATATTTTTGTACAATTATTTATTTTTAGAATAAAGCGATATTTTTTCGTCTAATTGGCAGATTAACCCACGGTGTTCTCGTGCAAAGAATTTATGTTATTTTTTGTTGACGTAATAAGGCAATCAATTAGGAGAAAATTTATTTGAGCTAATTTTATCCTGTCTGCTACACGTGGAGCAGATTACAATATGATTATTTAGTTTGAATAATAAAATAATGTTGGTTTTATAGCCTAAAATAAACCATTACTGCTTTTTCTTTATTTTAGTTCAATGCTGTTCGCCGAGTGGTCAAACTTGACTATTACTAAAACTTTCTGCTTGACTATTCTAAACCTGATTATCCTCCATGCGCAGAATATTATTTACAAAGATAATAGAAAACTCATTATTATGGCCGGGACTGGTATTAACCGACGTGAGTCGTGAGCACACTCTCCATTGGTCAGTTTGACGACTACAGTTCTGATGCTTCACGTTATTAGTTCGTCAGTCCATACTCATCGACTATTAGGCTTGCAAGTTGCGTTCGCCCACCGTACATTGGCTAGATCACCCCGCTGCTACTCATCTGTGCTCACGACTCGTGCCGGCACGACACTTCACCATTTAAAACATGTAAATTACGATTTTAGAATCCATTCCATTAAGTGACACAATGGACAGTTTATCGCATAAAGCGACCTTTTAACGACGTCCTTTAGATTGATTTAAAAAGAGCAAAAGTTAATAAATTGTATGGACTAGTTAAGTTCTGTATAATTATCACTTACTAGCTTTTGCCTGTGGCTCAGATTTTCGCGCCTCCGGGATTCCTTCTTGATCTTTGTACCTAAATTCATCGAAATCGGTTCATCGGTTTAGGCGCGCAAGTTGAACAAACAAGCAAATTCATTTTCGCGTTTATATTATTAGTTAGAATACCTATCACTGGAACGCCCGACAATATACTTTTGGAAATACTCGTACTGGCATATAACATCATGCCTTGCTGCATTCAGTACGCCTATGTTACCCAATGCAGGGGAAAACATCTCCCCCTCATCCTTCTATTCTTTCTGGTTTCGGACAATTGAGGACAAATCTTGCTGATATTGTATACAAAGTTTAAATAAAAACAAGAATCACTTGTCTATAATGCATCTATATATTTACAAGGCGACATCCGTAGCTCGAACAGATAACTTTGAGTGTACACAGAAAGCCTGAGGGCTCGGGGATCCGTAGGTTTTATTGAAGTGGCCGCACGAACAATCCCTCTTATTTTCTGTTCCAATACCTTTCAATTTATAGGAATATTGTTTCCGCGAAAACAGATGTTTTAGATTAAAAGAATTCTCTGTGAGCAACTGTTAATTATGTGAGACTAGGCTCTCCCAGAGGCTATGCTCGCGTGTATTTTGGAAATTATCCTATGATCAAATGAGTATAGGATAAAATGTATCCTATGTCGTTTTACAAAGTTCAATCCATCTCTATCAAAAACAATTTTTAAAAAATCCATCAAAATCAGGCTCGAGACTCCTTTCAGTGTTTTTGATATTCCTCGAAGTTTAGGATTTGGCCATGATGACACACTTTAAAAATTCACCCTACTCTAAGAATTAGGAATTTGGAAGAGTGTTATGCAAGGCACTAGCTGTTTCACCTCTTCTGTTCAAAATGTCGACCAGCCCTAGTATTTTTTCGTACTGAGAAACGCTTGAATGATAACGCTTCTAACATGATGTTAAAGAAATTTGCTTGGGTTGTTATTGTTGTCGAGCGCTTAAGATTCACAAGTACCTACCAGGAGATCACAAACATGTCGAAGTAATTTCGGGGCTGAAATATTACTTTCAGCGCACCGCAAAGACTCACAATATCTGGATACCTGAATCATGAAGTTGCAGTTCCAAGGATGAGACAATGAGGCAAAAAAGTTGCGTGGCAGTTCTAAAGTCTACGCAGACGAAGTCGCGGGAAGAAGCTAGCGATTACACTATCTATTTGTTATCACGCGATACAGCTACATAAAGTTGATCATGGGAAAATCAACCCTTGCAACGGAGAGATTAGAGTAGACATTCCGTTATCCGCACCATGTCAGACTCCCATTCTGTCTGTTATGCTAAGCTAGTCTGGCTAAGTTAACCAGACGGGCTCTGCCTTATGATGAAAATATTCATAAATGTGAACAATTTTTGTAATGATATCAAGCCTGAAATCGCATAAAAAAATCAGCAGCAGTAAACTGCAGTGCGATACTATAAACATGTCGAAGATTTCACTTAGGCGAAGTGAACGAAAAGTAGGCTTTCAAACCATATAAACATGAAGGAATGAAAGCTCACTTGTCGTTCACTTCACCTAAGTATACACGGTGAGGAATCGACAGAACAGACCAGCTGAATATGATTGGTAGGTACTCATTCCATCTGAAAGCCAATAATAAATTAAAAGCCATCGTATTTTGACTACATCTTGTCTTTGCATTGGTTTTGAAGATTAATAAAAAAAAACTATTCGACTAAATCATTAAAGATGGATCAGCATTGCTAGCTGAATAGTCAGTAACCTTCTCCACATAAGAAACACCTACAATATTATGTCACTCACTACAATACTTTGAAGTGAGCTTTACCCTCAAGATCAGCCAGTTACCAGGAAATCAGATCCCCAAGGAGGTACTACCAGAAACTAATACTAAGTTAGAATAGAACTTGAGCTCCCTTTGTCAGTTGTCCATTATACTGTTATAGTTAGTTAGATGACTGGGTTCGCTTTAACAGAATCTTTGCTGAAATATGGTTTTGAATTTTCATATATTGAGGAATGCATTTTAATGATCGCATTTTTAAAAAATCTGTATTCTCCCACTGCTGGGTAAAGGTCTCCCCCATAGCCTTCCACTCTTCCCGGTGTTGCCTTCTCTGACCAGTCAGACATGAACGTCTCCAAGTCATCACGCCAGCGTTTCCTAGGCCGGTCCTCTGGCTCCTACTGCGTAACGAGTCTGGCCCATCTGTCTTGAATCATCCTACATATATAACCCAATCCCACTTCAGCCCGGCAGATTTGTTGCACACATCGATGATTCTTGATTTGGATCGAATCGTGGTTACATACGAATTCGATCGCCGAGTCTAACACCTAGAACGCTTCGCTCCATGATCACATGACTTGCATATTTTTCCTTTGTATCACCTCTTACACAATAATCTATACTAATATTATAAAGCTAAAGAGTTTGTTTGTTTGTTTGAAAGCGCTAATCTCAGGATTTACTGGTCCAATTTGAAAGGCCGTTATCGTTTTAGGATCGCCCAACGTCGTAAGAGTTAGATAGCCCATTTATCGAGGAAGGCTATAGGCTATATATCTATATATCATCACGCTAAGACAAATAGGAGCGGAGCATTAATGAAAAATGTGATGCAGACAAAGTTGCGCGGGTCAGCTAGTCTTTAGATTATGTCGCAGCCAATAGCCATATCACCTGTTAAGTTGACCGTTTCATTGAACTGTACCGTTTAACCAGCGGCCCAACACTCCGGGAATTTAATTAATAGCTATACAAATGTGTTGGTTCAATTTTTTAATGACTCGCCTAGTCAAGTAGTAGAACTTAGGCACAACGGCTGATTAAGCTTATTTGCTGCGATAGATACACAACTCTTCTGTACGTGTTTATGCCACGGAACTCCTCCTAAACGGCTGGACCGATTCTTTTGTGTGTTTGAGTGGCTCCCTTAATTATTTAGATTGACAGTTGGACTTGGTAGGCGGCGCAGCGATCGTTTTATAGTTTGTTATCTTACTAAAAGTCAACGTTCAAGCAGGTCAAAGTTTGTGTGAGTCCGGTGGTTACTTATATTATAATAATCTTCCCTATTCGATTCGGAAAAGTAAACTAAATGAAATATACACCAGTGAAGAAACTGTCTGCCTTTACTGTGAACAAACAGTAATAATTGACCAATATAGGTAATAACCACCCATCAGAAAGATCGATAGCAAACACAGACGGAGAATAGAACAAGTTAATATTTTATTCATTCGTCTGTTACGTGCTAAGTCGGTGTTTTCTTCTCGACGAAGTGTTAGCGTTGTGTTCAGTTACAGTTAGAGATGGGTTTATCTATACTTCTATACTAATATTATAAAGAGGTAAAATTTGTTTGTATGTTTGTATGTTTGTAAGTTTGTATGTAGGGGGTAATTTCAGGAACTACTGGTCCGATTTGAAAAATTCTTTCAGTATTAGATAGCTCATGTATCGAAGAAGGCTATAGGTGTAGCCTATAGCCTTCCTATCATCCCGCTAAGACTAATGGGAGCGGAGCATTAATGGAAAATGTGACGCAGACGAAGTTGCGTGGGTCAGCTAGTACTCAATAATTGGGATTTAACCCAGATAGACATTTTCTTTTTTTTTAAAGTATAATTATTCATAAAATGACTCTTTCACAATCGAAAAGAATTCCAGATTTATTGCTTCATATGTTTGAAAATTCGCCTGCTCGACAACGTCAAACACGCAATGAATATTGTTGAAACAAAAAATGAAAGAATCGTCGCGTATTCTTTTGTGGATTGCGCAAGTAGGCTACCGGTTTACTACATATCTTTACAGCTGGGCTTAAAATGAGTGGGTTTAGAATTGGTGGTGTGTTCGGATTGGCTAGATATGGTTTAAACCCCAATAATTGGGTTCAAACCGGGTTGAATACCGATCTCATGAGATAGGCTTCATCATCATCATCTCAGCCGAAAGAAGTCCACTGCTGGACAGAGGCATTCACCAAGTGTCGCCACAATAACCGGTTCTGTGCGTCTCACATGCATTTGGCTACCCGCGAATCTCACTATCGAGATTGGCTTAAAGCCATGAATGGGTGTACACCTGTTTGATTGACCATCTAAAGAGATGGGCTATACTGCTTTAGACCTGTAATCGGGTTTAAACTAATTGATTGCCCATATATAGTTTCAGCAGTGGATTAGTCAAATGTCCAACCAGTTCATCGGCTAGGTATCTCAAGGGAATACTATCAACGGCTTGTAAACGTCCACGGGTAAACACGGCATCTGGAACATAGCTGCAATGGACGTGCGGAGAATGATAATGTTACTATTTCGTTTAGTTTTGCAGTCTCGTGCGGAAAGTTACAAATAAAAAAGTTACTAGGTAATACAAAAAATGTACGTTGGAAGCAGCTTTCAAAAATCCAATCATACAGGTTCAGTGGGTCCGAGAATCCTTTGAGCATTTTATGCTATTCTTTATAGCTTCAAATTTCGCTATCAACGCCCACTTGAACACTTAAAATAGCGGATATTTCGCATTATAGCAGTACTTTGATAAATAAATGACACCTTGCGTACGCGCATACTTAGCTACGCGAAGTGCTACGGCGTAGCTCTTACGCTGCTACGATGTAGCATACTCTTTGAGTAGTTTGTACTGAAGTAATCCTGATAATATTATTATTTGTCGATTTTTATATTTTTATTTAATACAGTTATGAAACTTTGATTTGTCCTTGCATTTACATTAATAGAAATTCGTTTAAATTTATGAAATATTGTATACTTACCTGAATTTTCGTGTCATGCTCTGCCACAGAGCCATCATTTTAGAAACCATATATTTCCTGAAAACTATATTTTTGAGGAAAAGGCTAAAGAATAACAGCCGTACGGGCACAGGTCGATTGCCAAGAATAAGCAACGCTTGCCAAGGTTGGTCTCTGGATGGTTGATCATCTAAACCTACCGAGTCTCCTCCGTGCCTCGGAAAGCGCCTTAAGCCATTGGTCCCGGCTGTCATTTGTTGATCTTTGGAAATCGTCGGATTGTCAGAAGCCAGTAAATCTGACTCTTGCCAAGAACTACCGTGTTACCCAGATAATGGGTTGTGGAGGTCTAGTAGACAGCCGTCTACTAGACAGTATTTTACGTAGAGCGGCTGCTCTACGTAAAAACCAGTATTTTACGTAGAGCAGCTGAATCCAGTTTGACTGGAAGCCGACCCCAATATAGTTGGTAAAGGCCAGGCAGATGGTATTTCTTTAAATAATTCCCACAAAAACTGAGCTGTAGCACATCGAGTTTCACATCTAAATTAGTTCAAAAAGGGTCATGACATGACCTATGTCAGAACCCATGATTGTTACGAACAAAACAGCTATAGCTTTCCCCAACCAGCTTATTTTCAAAAGGGAAATGCAATTTTCCTCGGAGACAAAGTAATCAGTGTCATGAATTCATGACATCCTAGTCACTTTATTTAGCGAGAAACTCGTTAGTAAAACTCTCTGTACGTGTGTTCGTACTTTATGTTTGAAGTTAATGTTTTTGTTTGACGAATATATTATTTTTGTACCAAGTTTTGAATTTGATTTGGAAAGCCCACGATGCGGTTTGAGGCTTGTTGCCATTTCAAATAAATTTGCTTGAAATTAAAGTAAATATTGCAAAGATATTTTGCAGGCTATTTTCTCACGTTCTTTGGGGTTTTGATTTAAAATATTGTTGTTATGTTCGTAATTTAGTTTGAAATTGAACGCTTGTATAATTATTTCGTTGAATTTCTTCATTGTTGTGCTAATGTAAGGTAAATAAAACAACTCAATAATGACTTAGGTGCAGTACTTACAACTAAAGACTTCGCTTTGGAGGTTCTGGCGCCCTAGTCAAAGTAAGTTGTTATTAGTTATAAATAATATAATTATTTATAACTTATCTAATTATATTATATATACACCAATATTTGAATGCTTGCGCTACCAATTGGTCCTTCGCAAACTTTTGACAATAAGTAGTAGTTTTCCATATCTTCCTAGAAAATGAACTGCAGATTTTGTTAGTGCAGCCAGCAAAAAAAAAAACACAATATAACATAAATTTAAAGCAAAACCAAAGCGAGTAAAAGTAATTTGAGTATCAGCGAGCAAAAACTGTAGAGTCAATTTTGAAAGAGCAAGAAACTCTCAAACCAAGTTAATTTTCTTAATTAAACCTAACAGCTAATAAACTTTTATTAACAAACCTTAATAATAGTCATACATAGTGATTACACGTTGTAATAAGCCCTGATGATTAACTAAATGAAGTGTTTGGTCGAATTAATGGCGAACTGTAATTTGTAGGCAGAACAACAGCTGTTTAACTTGTTAACTGCATAGTATGCGCATTGCTATGGTAGCCTGGTACACCAACACTAATTACAGTTTAGACTGCTAACTAATCATGATCCACATTAAACAGATTTCCTGCCGATTTAACGATAGCCAGACCTTTTATTTAAAGAATAAATATTGCGGTGTGACAACGTATTTTGTATAAAAATCTATTAAACTCATATATTCATTTCTCAGTTAGTAGCTGGAATTTAAGGGGGTCCGTATCCAGCAGGGAAATAATAAATGATAATAGTACATTGTTATCCTAGGTTTGAAAGTAACTTATTTAGTCCTGAGACGGCGTTTGGCACCCAAGCGTAGCGAGGGTGCTAATACGAGTAGTTCGTGGAACTAAACAAGTCTTTCACCCGAGGTAAACACTGTGCTTTTCGTTATGAATAAAAGAAAAGTAAAAATAAAAAGACGAATTAGCTTAAGAAAAATTCCATATCTGAATCTGATGAACTCATCTTGTTAATACAAATCTCTTATATATGAAAGTATGAACAAAACTACAGCTCGAAAATAAAATGAAGAAAGGATTGCCGCTTTCCCACCAATTTTTTTTTTTCTGTGACCGGCCAGCTATCGGCCATAACATTTTCATTATTGTTTTCTTATTAGGTATTTAACGGCTGTCAGTTGAAAACGATTCTCTCTAGGGCTGAAAAGTAATACTTTCAATCCGCTTCAGGCCACTTAAGACCTACTTTCCGATTATGAGTAATGAAAATGATGTTTATTTTGTTAGTAATACTTTTACACGTCTTTTTCGGTCATTTTAAGCTAGATGTAGCCAGCATTTCCTAGCTGACGGGTAGTCAGAGAAGAAACACCGAAACAAACTCAGAGGTCAAAGTCTCTTTTAAATTCCATACGAACCGTATTAGTCAAACACATGTTGATGCTGGTAACAACTATTGTAGTAGTGGTTAAAATTTATCTGTCGAAACATCTAGTTTTATTATTTAACTCGAAATTCTCACCTTTCAGTTTATTCGCACATTTTAAGTATTTCATTAACTTCAAAAGAGGAAAAATCCCTCATAAACTTCAAAATCAAAATTGTTTATTTTAAAAAATTATACTAGTTAATTATAATGTCAATGGTCAATATAAAAAGCCAATGGTGTGCAAATAAAGAGTATTCTATGCATCTAATAGAACCGGATAGATATTAATTCTATTTCAATATAAAAAAAAATATTTTAGACATACTTCGTCCATATTATATTGGTAAGTACTAGTTAAAGTCAAAGCGTTTATTTCAAGTAAACCATTTAAGTGCACTTTTGAACTGTCAAGGTCGGTCAGTCAGAAACATGAAACTAGTTGCCCGTTCCAAAGCGTAGATCTCTATGGAGAAGAAAGTGCAGGAAACTCCATGGACATTCTTTTAAATCAGTAAATGTTTACAAAATAATCGTTACGTATTAAAATACATCCAAAAAATTATGTAATACCACTTAAAACTATATATCGCGCTATTTAACGTAAAAAACGCAGTGCTCCATTGATCCTTTGTGTCCCTGGTACACAATAATATAAGGTACGTTCTTGCGTTTTTGTGTTGTACATACCATACATAATTTATTTGTGTGGCTCAACGTACCGAGCGTTTGATAACAGCAAGTTTGATAGAAACAAGTCAGCACTAATTGTTACGCAAGTTATAATAAAGGTGAAAGTTTCAGAATTTCACTAAAGGAAAGTTTGTGTTTATTAAAGAATTTCAACACTTTTCTAGATTATCCAGGGCTTCTTTTAGTTGATTGGAAAAACTTCGTAGACGCGATAAAAAGGGTTTCTAAGGTCACAATTTTAACTAAACAAATGATCGCCAAGATACCTTCGACCACTGGGGGTCATGAAAACCGGCCAAATGAATCGGCAAAATAAAAACCGGCCAAGTGCGAGTCGGACTCTCACCCAAAGAGTTCCGTAACATAAACAAAAAAAAAGTTTCTTGTATGGGAGATTCTTGGAAGCGTTTCTTGTTTAGTAGAGATTTTACAACAAATAATAAAAATTAAATTAAATACAAAATACAAAGGGGCTTACATACAAGTAACGTGTTTTTTTCGTTTATTTTGTTACACGTAGTATTTCCTTTTAAAACTTCTGTGAAAATTTCAACTGTCTGTCTACCTATTACGGTTCATCAGATACAGCCCGCTGACACACAGACCGACAGACGGACAGCGCAGGCTTAATAATAGGGTTCCGTTGGTTACCCTTTGGAAACGGATCCCTACAAAGGAAAAAGTCGACTGCCCCATACATGTATAATTGCGTATAGCTTTTTTTTTTTTTATACAAACGGGGAAACTCTTGGCTCAAATCTCACCTGATGGAAAGTGATGATTAGGCCGAAGATGGAAGCGAGTTTCACCCGGAATCCTCTTACACAGAGGAACTGGCTATCATACCTCTAACTGCCGGAACACAGCAATGCTATGCAATGTTAACATTGTTGTTATGGCGACAGACTTAGACATGATGGTGGTAGCTTGCCAGGCGGACTTTGAACAAGTCCTATCACCAACCAAACCGAGCAAAAAATTTGCCCCCGCTGGGAATCGAACCCGGGACCTCTGGGTCTGAATCAGGTGGTATGACCACTAGACCACGGAGGCGGTTAGTGTCACCTGTTTAGCACCACCCGGGGACCACGTGTAGGGATTCGCTGAAGGGTATGCTCCTACGGATGCGGGTGACTCGGCCCCCAAAAACCTCGACAAAATGTCCTTAACAATTAACATTTTTCCGCGATTTTCAGACTTTCTTGGTGATGTTATTCGGAAAGATTAGGTGCGCCGAAAGTCAAAAGTCTCTTTTTCTTTCCTTTCTTTCTAAATGCGTTCTGTATTTTGAACTATTCTTACCCGATCTAAGTATCCACTAGAGGCAGCCTCGGCTCGAGCGTCTGCCTCAACCCGAGGCTGCGCAATTGGAGACGGGATGCACGACCCGCTTTGAGATAATCGCGGGCCGAGCCCTATTTCGTCGGTTTTTTGGCGCGCTTTAAGAAGTCTCAATATGAGCCGTGCATTTAGTGGAAACGGGCGTGTCGCTTCAGATCGCATCTTGCAATGGAGATCGACGACGATACTGCAGTTAAATTAACATAATTTTTTATCCAACTTTGGTGGTTCCTATTGTTATAGTTTATTTCTTGTTGTATTCCCTTTTTAGATAGTTTCAATTACTATGAAAGCAGCTGCTACTCTACATGCCCTTGGTGCCATCGCGTTTTTGCTCTAAACTGGATCACGTCGCCTCATTTTGATCCACAACGTTCCTCTAGATGAGCGGCTTCAGTCTGCCTCTAGAAGACGCTGTTCGGCCTGAGGCTGCTCAAATGGATACACAGCTCAGAAATGCCTCTTAATGACGGACCTGACTTCAATCATAATCCCTTCCGCAAAACTCTGACATCACAGCAAAATCTTAGTCCATTCATCCCCAAAAGAAACAAACGCAGATTGTAAGTTGAATTAGATTTCCAGAGTTCACTCAATGAGCGAGAGTTGGAGATCGCGAAGTATCCGAGTCTCCTCACGTACGATAGTGCGATATGATACGATGGTGTATCATATATGATACGGATTACTTTCGTGCTAACTTTTGCTTGTGTTTATTTTGGATATAAATAAACTTACTCGTACTAGATGATTAAGTACATAGGTAAGTAAAATTTTATTTGTGCATATGTCATGTACACCATGTTTAATGGTGTACATGATACATGCACAGACAGACAGATACCAGATGTTCGGAGCCCTAAAAAAAACAACTTAATAATACTGCTTGGTAACTGTAACTCGTAGTGAACGCGAAAGTTCCAGTAAACGTTTCGATCCGTGGCACAAATATCAACAATACCTACAGATGTAGCTCTATCTACTTGAATATGGGCGTTCAGACTAACAACATCATTTGCAAGTTCCATTGATTTTAGCTGGATATTCAAATATTATGGTAATCATTATATTTTATAAACACTGTTTACTGGCATCCCACACAAAGACATTGGTATTTATGTACCAATATAACTATTACCTTTACTGGCTAAACTTTGCCTATTCAAATTAATGTTTTACAACATACATTTTCTTAATGCAGTTCACAGAATACATCTACTTACCAAGTTTCAACAGCATAGTTCTTATAGTTTCGGAAAAAAGTGGCTGTGACATACGGACGGACAGATAGACATGACGAATCCATAAGGGTTTCGTTTTTAACCATTTGGCTACGAAACCCTAAAAAAAACCGTTGTTCGATATATCTATTTTTACGATTCGAACTCAACCCCCATGAGGTTTAATTTCACTCGACCCACATAGAAGTGTCAGTCAAGATAAGTACACTGCGGGCCAGACGGACTTATGTTCTTGGTTGAGGTATTTAAATAAATGGTGTAGTTACTCAACACTGGCTACAGACTGTCTAATAAAAATATCTGGTCAAACTACGTTACTATTACTGAAAAATAAATTTAAGGAGCTGTATAAACGACTAATTTATCAAGAAACGTGTGGCTACAAAATTCAAAAAAATCTTTAGTGCGTCAATGGGTTTATGGATTTGTACTAATATTCATTCATCATCTGCCTAGCCAGTCATACCGGATTCAGCTGAATACCAGTATTTTACGTGGAGCGGCTGTCACCCAGACCTCCACAACCCATTAACTGGGTAACACGGTACTTCTTGGCAAGACTGGGGTCAGATTTATTGGCTTCTGACAACCGTATCGACTGCCAAATAATGGATGGGCAATGGATCTGTACAAATATTATTAGAAGCAAAAGTGTATTTCTTTGTTTGTCCCGAATAGGCTCCGAAACTACAGTACCGATTATAACGATTTTTTTTGACCGACTTCCAAAAACTGGGGGTTTCTTAATCCGGTTTGTATTTTTTTTATATTATCGATGTTTCCGAGGTTTTTCACCAATAGAAAGTTAAATTATCAGAATGTAACATAGGCCATAATTTATATAAAAAAATAGAGATTCCATAGAAAACTGCAACCATTTTCTGCCAACTATTTTCACCCGCGTGAAATTCGCAACTTCCCCACGGGATCGTGTAAAGGGAATAAAAAGTATCCTTAACGTGTTCAGATAATAGGCCCCGTATTTTAAATTTCATCCAAATTCATTTAGTCTCAAAACCGTTATTTATAAATAACAATCTGAACATTACCATTGACCATCCCATTTACAATATTAGTAACCTAATTCTAATAATGGCTTTGCAACACTTTCACTACATGCTATACAAGCTAACACGATTATCATTCATTATATTATATCACCGAGTCGGAAAGCCCTGCAGCGACATATCGTGTGACAATTCACAACTCTGCAGGGGAGCTGTTTGTTCCCTGTTGTGCACTGTTGTACACAAGCGTTTAGCAAAAAGCAATATCAGAAACTTTAGATTTCAGCGATTCTTAGCGGGTTTATTGTAGGTTTGGTTTGTATTGTGACTAGCTGTCCTGCGCAATTTCGTCTGCGTCACTTTTTTTTTAAAATTAATGTTCTGCTCTTATTGGTCGTAGCGTGATGTTATATAGCTATGTTCTATAGGTTTTTTCGATAAATCGGATATTCAACCCTAAAATATTTTTCCTGAGATTAGCGCGATCAACCGAACAAACAAACTTTTCAGCTTTATGATATTGTAGTAATATGTGTCACGGGAAAATGGCAAACACCGGAAGATTGTAAAATATCGCACGACATTGTAAACTATTTTTTCTCAATAAGACACGGATGTATTGGAAACCATTGAATTTCCAATACATCCCACCGTCCCGATACAATTTTTTCAATTTATTTGTTTTTTAATTTATAAAATTCAATTTATTGTTTGTTATATGATTTTTGCTATTTTAATAATAATAATATCCTTGATAATAATAATATCCTTGGACATTTCACACAACGCCATATAGTCCCAAGCTAAACAACCTAATGCTTGTGTTATGGTAACGATATGGCTGATAAACTACTTATATACATTTTTTTTTTTGTAAATACATACATATTATAGATAGAAAAACACCCAGACTCAGAACAAATACATGTAGGTCGTACAAATATTTGTTCCGTGCGGGAGTCGAACCCGCGACATGCTGCGCAGCAGTCAATCGCTCAACCACTGCGCCAACCGTGTCGTCAAAGTCGTCAATTTTATATTTCAAATCAAATCAAATCAAATCGTTTATTGCGTTCCATAATGTACACATACAGGTGGTAAAATAGATTAAAATTGACACAATTATGGACCCTGTCGGGCACAGCAAACTTTAAAATAATTAGGAGAGAGGAAGAGCGCTTTAAATTCTTTTCTAGTAAAATAAGTGTTGTTTTTATTTTCTGTCCAACTTTTTCTAATGTTTCTAATGTTTTTTACATATAATTATTACCTACCTACTTTTGTATCACGATAATGTTTATTATTACGATAGTATATTATATAGTTATTGTTATTAATAGAATCCAATGTCGTTTATTTATTATTATTGATGGAAAATATTATTTGCTCATTTATATTTAAATGTTTTATTATTAGACTTAGATTTAATTGATTGGTCTTCTGTAAATTGGGTTATAATTTATAACCTGAATAAATGAATTTATTATTATTTTCCGATGACATTACATATTCTAAAACAAAGTCTTCCGTCGCGTCCGTCTGTCTTTTCGCGATAAACTCAAAAACTACAACACCGATTTTCATGCTGTTTTAACCAATGGATAGAGTAGACACCCTAGGGGGCCGTTCCTCGGAAAACACGTTAAGCCATTGGTCTTGGCTGACTATTGAACATCTTAGACAGTCGTTAAGGGTAGTCAGAAGCCAGAAAAATGATAACAGGGTTGTAGAGGTCAAATAGACTAGCTCCATGTAAAATATTGATACTGGTCCTGGTTCAATAGTATCTAAATTTTAATCTGATCATTGCCTAATTCAGACTATTCTGAGTTTCCAATAAATTGACAGTCAATGTTACGCTTCAAAATCTCACGGTTACGATTCAGGTAGCTAGGTATTCAAAAACTTTTCTAAGTCAGATAAAAGGACCGGAAATCTAGACCCTATCTTAGAAAGCTTGTTAATAATCTTCCTATATCAAAAGAAAAGGGTGTCAGAAATAATAAAGAAGTTTTATAACTTCTGCCCTACTGCGTTGAGAGTCGCACTTAGCTCCCTTCTGGGGCGCCTTGTGGATTAGTACCTCAAAGTTACGCCGTAGTGGCACACTTTCCAGTGTTCTAATAACAACAATAGGATTCTTTTATTTCGTCTATTGTTGTAAATAGTTAGGGCCTTTCTTGTGGGTTGTGATTTTTAAGGGTTGAATGTTATTCTTTCAAGGTTATACCATTTTCAAAGACTTGTAGCAGCCAGAGGATTAACCGTAGACTTTCCCTGCAATAAAAAAAACAGCAGGTTATCCATAAGAAAACAGTACCTACATAATGCTTTTTTCGTGCAAGCACTTTCGTGTTCCATCGGAATAATCTCGTCATTAAGTTTTTTTATTATGTACATAGTGCGAACAGTAGGTGTATGAAAGCTGTTGCGGAATTTGTTCGAAAGAGTCACCGCAGCCCTGGAACACAAAAGACAATAGGAGGAACACGAATGGGTTTTAGTCAGTAAGAGTCTGGCACCCATTCTGTTCCGCCCAGAGTGGGAGAAGACTTTTGATGATATTCCATCCTAAAAAAAACCGGCCAAGTGCGAGTCGAACTCGCGCACCGAGGGTTCCGTACAAACCTGTAGGTTAAAGTTGCGGTTTACGATTTATGACGTATTAAAAAAAAACTACTGACTAGATCTCGTTAAAACCAATTTCCGGTGTACATCATATATTTTTTTCATTCTCTTATTTTAGAAGTTACAGGGGGGGGACACTTTGGAAGTGTCTCTCGCGTAAAATATTCAGTTTAGAAAAAAAATATATTAGAAACCTCAAAATCATTTATAAAGACCTATCCATATATACCCCCCATACGTGTGGGGTATCTATGGATAGGTCTTATTTAATTTTAAAAAAAAATGAGTTTAATTTCTGTGTATGGGGAACCCCTAAAATCCGTTGATTTTTTTCTATTTTTGTGTGAAAATCTTAATGCGTTTCAACAGAATAATTCTCATAGTTTCGGAAAAAAGTGGCTGTGACATACGGACGGATAGACAGATAGACATGACGAATCCATAAGGGTTCCGTTTTTTGCCATTTGGCTACGGAACCCTAAAAAGGTGTATGAAAGCTCAAATAAACAACTCAAACATAGTTAAGTAAAAAATATTCACAGCGCTAAAAGTATCACAGCTCTAAATTGTTGAAAGCGATACCCACGCGGACACCTAGACACCTAGAGGTGGAAGTATCCACCTACCTTTTAATATAAATAGTAAATATATCTACTAATTATATTGTTCAGGCTGTTCAGATCACTTAGCTGATAAATAACGCTCTACAAATAACACCTGTTTTTCGATACTTGCATCCGTTATAGAAATAAACCTGCTACTAGGAAATATAAAAATAACAGTTTTATAAATGGTTTTCCTTGGCTTTTCCTCATTAGTTAACTCGGGTATGTAGGTATAGTTCCGGGATATACGTGTAACAGTTATGTATTATTGATATGATATTTGAGATTATTTGATAGTTAGTAGTTAATTTTCTGTTGGCTGTCGTTTAACATAATTTCACCTGGTGGAAAGGGAAGATGTGGTCCATGATGCACGCTTGCCTTGAAGTAACTTATTCACTCTTAATTAAAGGCTGCCAGGTTTAAAAAAAAATCTATTTATTCAGGTAACTATAACCCAATTTACACAAAAATAATAACAAAACGCACAAATCAAATAACAAAAATAAGCAAACAGTAAATTGAATTTTACAAATCAAATTAAAACCAGAAAAAATAAATAAAAAAAATGCCAATTAATGAAAAATTGATAAATGCAAAATAACAAAAAAAAGATAATTAAGTAAATCAAATTGTAAAATATCAATAAATTAAACTTTAAAATGAAACACCAACTCCGGCAGAGAATTCCACTTCTTAACTGAAAATATTTCCAAAACGTTTTGTGCGTATGGTGGTTCATTAGGTGGCTGTCGACAAACATATTCTTGTATTTTAAATGTTTTATTTATAGAAGTCATAAAACACTTTAAACAGTCAAAATCACTAGCAACAGGATAGGTCATGTATTGTACCTTTGGACATTTAAGACTACCTGAACTTTCGAACAACCTATCTCGGTATATATTCAAGGTATCTATATGAAAATTACTTTATTTTGTACGCCATACGATCTAATGTTACTGTATTTTTTGTACTAGCTCTAATGTTAACATTTTATTTAATTAAAATAAATTATCTAAATGTGCAGTTTTGTCCAAAGGTACGTTACATGTTTGTACCTCTGGACAACCCTGTCTGTACCTTTGGACAAAATAAAACAGAACATTTTTAATTTAAATCAGTCTTGTAATCATCATAAGTTAGCGCTTATTATTAACATAACACGTAGAATTAACGATCATAAAGCTCTTAATAAGTAACAAAATAAATTCTTCGTAATATAATCTCAAGTAGGAACATTTTTGTTAGACAGGTAGGCACTAGGCAGGTATACCTAAATGAGATCAGTGTATTTTGCGAGTTTTATTTGGATGCACGAACCATATCAAATAAATCTTCAGCAGAAAGATCATTATCACTGTCATCTAATGAAAAACAGTTCGAACACATAAACAGTTCCTTACCAGTACCTTTGAACGTGTCCACAGGTACAAACAAAGACATGTCCAAAGGTACAACCAACACAACATTTAAAAAAAAACGTTATTATTTTGTTTTTTAGGTTAGAAACTGTTTTCTTTTCTCTTTGATTTCTAAATAAAACTAGCTACAGATAAGTGAACGATATCAAATTGTAAAATATATCCAAGCATTATTTAAGTAAAAAATCAGAAAGATCCTGCGAAAACTTAGTTTTCAACACAAAAATCTCCAAAACGGCCTCACACTGCACACAACACCGATAGCGTCACGCCACTCACTGGTGTTGCTAGAAAATAAAAATGCGACCACTGTGTTGCAATATTATATTTTTAGTACTGCCAGTTTTTTTATTATACTCAATGTCCAAAGGTAAAAGCGTCCATAGGTACAATACATGACCCTAAGTATAAAACACTTTAAACAGTCAAGGTTCCAGTAATTGTGGTCGAAATGGACAAGGACTGTTTGTGAATCCCAAATCCAAGAAAACATTTTACGTTCCCATTTTTTCTGAAGTCCTGGTCTTGCCGTATGAGAAAACAAACAACCTAAAATTGCTCGCCCATTAGACAAGATAGTAGCCTACTATATTGCCAATCAATAAACCCACAGCATTAATCTTGAAAGATCGCAACATTAACCGATAAAAATAACTTATAAACGTTGTGTAGACGAAGCAATTAAGTCTGCTAGCGTGCGGACTGTCAGTGTACTCTTAAACTTTTATAATAACGAGTGGTATATCTCCTTTGAGTTCATGTATTCCTAGTACTTTATTGTCTACAAATTCTACGTATGCGACTTAAGTTGCAGAGCGCTGTTAGCAATCGTATAGCAACGCTAATTGGTCCTTTGGGAGTTCGTTAAAGACAATTTCTCTTTCTAGTCAACGATACTCGAAGATAGTATTTTGTTTTATACTATCTTGCAATCTTCCAAACATGCGGATTGCGATGGACAAAATGATTCGTCTTATTTATTAAGAGGGAGATTAAATTATTTAAGTTTATATGTTTCTATATTAGCTATTGTATTCATAGTAATTATTTGATATTCTTTAATTTATCAACGAAATGTTTTATTTAATTTTAACTTGCATTTAAAACATAATTTTGTGTGTCTATTAAAAGAAAAAAGGATTTTTTATATCAATCCTTCATAGTCTCCATACTAATATTACTACTAATAGTCTCCATACTAATATTATTATAGGGTTTGATCATTTTCCGTGAATGCTCCGCTCCTATTTGCGTGAGCCTATAGCCTTCTATGATAAATGGGCTATCTAACACTGAAAGATTTTTTCAAATCGGACCAGTAGTTCTTGAGATGAGCGCGTTCAAGCAAACCTGCCCTGACAGAAATAGATAAATAATTTTAATAACTGTATTTGCTGCTTTTTATCTCTTATGTCACAAAGTTATCATCGACCTAACAAAACTTGAAACTAAAAATAGTTTGCATGCTACGAATATTAGGGCATCATAAATCTAAACAACGGTCTGCATTTGAATTGCAACGCGGTTATGCAAAGCGTTGCATAGAGGAACCACAAAAATGTTAAGAGATGAGAGGAGAATCTCTCGTCCCAGCCACCGTGGTGGACGCCGCGGGCCGTCGGAGGCCACCTGGTGACCTCCGGCCACCGTAGGCGCGGGCCTGTGGACGGCGAGCTATGGGTCTAGTGACGCGCCTCAAAGAGAGTCAGCACACAGAGGGGCCCGAAAGGGCCGACGCCTGCCGGAGTCGCGGGATTATTCGCAAGAGACACCGTGGCTCCAGAACACAAAGGGCAATGAAGGAACATGGATGGGTTTTAGTCAGTAGAAGTCTGACACTCCCTCCCGCTACACCCAGAGCGGGAGGACTCATTGGATGATTTCCCATCCCTAAAAAAAATAAGAAACCTAATGATAATAAATTACGAGATTGTATGACTTATACGACCGGCGATGCGCCACCGGTACATGGTGGACATCCCACCTATACGCAAAAACGTTTTGGGAACACATTCATTGTGTGTACAGCTAAGGAGTGGAATTCCCTGTCGGAGTCTGTTTCCTCATAGCTACAACCTGGGAGTCTTTCAGTCAAGAGTGAGTGTGGTTATTTCTAGGCAAGCGTGCTCCATCTTAGAGCGCATCATCGCTTACCATCAGGTGAGATAGTGGTCAAACGCGTGCCTATAAAAAGTAAAAAAAAAAAATATGATAGCATTCTCACAAGAGAACCAAGGTTACCGACATAGCCGAAGGATCGCCAAACTAAAATGGCAGTGGGCAGAGCTCATTGCTCGCAGAACAGATGGTCGATGGGGCCGAAAAGTTCTGGAGTGGCGACCGCGTACCGGAACGTTGGCGCGGCCTCCTACAAGGTGGACCGATGACCTGGTGAAGGTCACGGGTAGCCGATGGATGCGAGACGCACAGGACCGGTTGCTGTAGCGAGGCCTGTTTAGGGGAGGCCTGTGTCCAGCATCGGACGTCTTTCGGCTGATATGATGGTAATAACGACTGATGCGCGGCTTATCTGTTAGTTAACAACTAACCCACCAATGGCGTTATGACAAATAGCGTTAACGGACAGATAAACGACCGACAATGTACGTCTGAAACCGGGCATAGATCAGACTAAAACCGTGGATTTACTTGAGTAAATAATTCGATACCTCTGGGCTCAAAGGTCGTAAAGGACGTAATGCGACTTTTCAGGAGAAGCAAATAACGAAAAAAGGTGACTTATAATAACCACCTGAGGTGGTATAAAACCATTAATAATTTAAATGTATTTTATGCCGAATGGTTGTTTTATACTTTTCTTCACTACCAAATCAATATACTCTGGTAACTAAGTGTTATTTATATCCATATTTTCTCGGTAAACTTGGTTTATCGTATCAAATTAAGTGGGTCGTAAAGGCATTTCTTTGCGAGTTTCGTAAAACGGAATATACAGATCGATAGAGAATTAAAAATTGAGTTAAACCGTGTCAAAAATTCATTTTCGCCCAAATGTCCTTTGCGACCTTTGAGCTCATAGGTATCGAATTATAATTGAATTCGTTTTATTTATAATTCAATTCGTTACACATATTTTCGAATGTCTTGCTAAGAGAGGGTCTTGAAACTAGAACAAGGCATCTTTGATATCATATTTATGTATACCTTCTTGAGTGCAGTACAACAATGTTACCAATTCAAAAAATTCAAAAAATTCAAAATTCAAGCATTTATTTCAATTAAACCATTTACAGGCACTTTTGAATTGTCAAGGTCGGTCGGTCCAAAAAGTTGAAGCTATTTGCACGTTCCAAAGCGTAGATCTCTATGGAGAAGAACGTGCAAGAAACTCCACGGACACTCTTTTAAAAATAATATTTTTTTACAAAGATTTATTTACATCGGGTTGACATTATACATACATGTGAGAACGATGTAAAAAACGAGCAGGATAAAAGCGTCCGGAATAAAAGAGGAACAATTCAAAGAAATAATTAAAATTAACCATGGCAGCTAAGAAATGACCAGTCCCGACTGACGGCGCCCGTTCACGAACATGACGCATGCGCCAGCACCATTCGGCTCAACCATTTTGAAGGGAGCCAAATGATCCAACGCATACGCCACCATCAGCTAGACTTTTGAGTGAGCATGACACTCCCAACCGCCAGGGTACATTCAAGTCAAAAACATACCTAAAACTGATTATTAAAGTTAAAGGTACACAGTACTCACACATGTGCTGTTAATGGCTGAAATTATACAATGCTTAGTAAGTTGATTCTAACAATGCAAATTTTTCTTACAATCTTCAGCCGGTCCAACAATGTTTCCGAACTATTTACAGATTAGTTTGGGCTCTCTAGTGGCTGTGGAGCAGGACCAGCATTCAGCCAAGCATTTTTATCTTCAATATAATCCCCCAACTTATAATATGCTTGCCTGCATAGTGTGCGTTTAATACAAGACTTGAATTTCGTCTCATTTAGTTCTAATATATGGGGAGGTATCTTATTATAACATTTTAAACAGTACCCCATGAAAGATGAGGCTACTTTAGCCAGTCTGAAGCCTGGTTGAACTAACTGGTCCCTATTTCTAGTACTATAATTATGTCTCTCGCCTCTTTTACTAAAAAGATGTAAATTCTTTCTGACATACATGATGTTTTCGTAAATGTATTGACAAGGTACCGTCATGATGTTAATATTCTTAAACAGTTCCCTGAGAGAATCGCGCCGGCGGAGATTATATATCGCTTTGATGGCTCTTTTCTGCACAATAAAAATAGACTCGATGTCTGCAGCCCGTCCCCATAGTAAAATACCGTAAGACATGATACTGTGAAAGTAACTAAAATATACCAGTCTCGCGGTATCGACATCCGTTAGTTGGCGGATTTTTCTAACAGCATATGCTGCTGAACTTAGCCGTCCGGAAAGAGATGTTATATGAGGGCCCCATTGTAGCCTGGGGTCAAGCGTAATTCCCAGGAAAACCGTTTTATCGACGAATTCTAGTTTTTCCTTGTTCAATAATATGTCACAATCACTGCTTTTGACATTAGGTAAGGCAAATCTTATGCACTTTGTTTTCTTTTCATTTAGAACTAAATTATTCGCCGTGAACCAATTTTGGACTTGCATTAGGGCATTATTTATGTCATTAACATTGTTCGTCCTTCTATTTATCTTAAAAATTAAAGAGGTATCGTCAGCAAACAACACCATATCAAGATTTTGTTGCAATAAATAAGGTAAATCATTAATATAAACCAAAAATAAGAAAGGACCCAAAATAGAGCCTTGGGGGACGCCCATTTTTACGTTTAATCCCGACGAATTGACACCGTTTATGTGAACTAATTGCTGTCTATCATTCAAATAAGATTTGACTAAGTTTAACGCTGTTTTGCCTAGTCCGTAATGCCCGAGCTTCAGGAGTAATGTATCGTGATCAACACAATCAAACGCCTTAGAGAGATCACAAAAGACACCTATGGCATCCTGTGCGTCCTCCCACGCATTAAAGATATGCTTTAGTAAGGTGACACCAGCGTCCGTTGTACAACGTCCTTTGGTGAAACCATACTGTTTATCATGTAAGATGTTATTCGTGTTAAAATGACTGAGCATCTGATTTAGCATTACTTTTTCAAATACCTTACTAAACACTGGCAACACGGACACTGGTCTATAATTATTGGTGTCTTTACTATCCCCAGATTTAAAAAGTGGTATCACTTTACTGAATTTCATTAGGTCCGGAAAGACTCCTTGATCGACACACAAATTAAATATTAAAGCTAAGTACGGCGCTACAGTCTCGATAATTGAGGTACAAACCTTGATAGACAATCCCCATAGATCTTCGGTCAATTTAATTTTGATTTGTTTAAAAGCTTTTATTACTACTATGGGGTTTATATGTTTAAAATTAAATTCAGTCGCGCAGGCTGATACGTTTGCCTGTAATAAATCAAAAGCAAGCGAAGGCGAGGAATTTAAGGCTTCAGTAGTTTTAACAGGGATACTTGTAAAGAAATTTACAAATTCTTGAGCAACTTCTTTGTTATCGCTAATAAGTCCGTGAGGCGTCTGCAATCTGTAATCAGTGTTATGTTTTTTGTTCCTATTTGTTTCATTATTTATAATTTTCCAAACCGTTTTTATTTTATTGTCTGCTGTTTTTACCTTATTGCTTATGTATAAAGCCTTAGCTACCTTACAAGTATTTTTATAAATTTTGGAGTAGGTAGATACATACTTATTAAAAGTTTCAGTGTTAATAAAAGGCTTAAGGCCATACAACTCATAAAGTCTATCCCTACTTTTTCTGAGTCCTTTAGTTGCCCAGTCACTAAATAAAAACTTAGGGCAGATAGTTTTAGTTTTATTTTTAAAAGTATTATTGAATTCTGTTTGGACTAAAGAAAAAAAATCTGTATATAAAATATTAGCACTGTTCACTGTACAGTTCCAATCACTTAACTTCCCAATTAAAGTACGGTTAAATTTATTTAAATTACCGGATGTGTAGAATGAAGACAGTATTACATTATGAATTCAGGTTCCTGGTATTATGCGCCTAGTTGCTTTTAAATCAGGTTAGTGATAAAAGGCAAGTTACGATGAATGTGCAAGGGGTAGATTTAAACAGGCAACAATAAAAGTGATTTTCTTTAAAATCCCCAAAAACGTTAAAGTGACTTTCTCTATTTTCCAACAATAAGCGTTGGCAAAAAGATTACTAAGGCAGCATGCAAACAGAGCAGTAGTGTTTGCTGGCCGTCCTCGATAATCTACCCTTTTCTAGTTGGCTTGTACACAAAGGCCCATGTTGGCGCGTCCGATGGACATTTAGCCGTCGAGATTGAATAAAGTCTTCAGTAATTCAGTAGTTTCAGTTGACTTATCTTTATTGTCGTTTCCCAATTTTTTTCAATTTTAAATTAATATTATAATTTAATATAATTTAATTTCGATATTTCATATGCAAAGGATACGATTCGAAAGACCAGATACTAGGGTATTTTAGTTTTTGGAATTATTTTACATTAAGATTTATTTTGTTGATTAAAATTAACTAGTCCTATTACATCAAGCAAGTACTTGTTCCATAGCAAAGGTACCTACAATTTAGGTAAATTCTTTATAACCTACCAGAAACGCATAAGCAACGCAGAGGTGAATAAAATGTTTCCGATAAAGAATAACTGTATCAGTTCGCACGATCATGATCCAAATCCTTTGATATCCATAATCGCATGTCAAGAGACGTTCAACTGTTCTCAACGCTCATGGAAATCGAGGAAGAAGCGTTTATACGGTCGAAGATTTTCATTTTCATTCTAGGAAAACCTTTAGCAAGATATACGTTTTTTTTTGCACAATTGATAGGCATACGTTTGACCACTACTTATCTCACCTGATGTTAAAAGCGATGATGCGGTCTAAGGTGGAGCACGCTTGCCTAGAACTAATCTATAAACTCATGAATTAAAGACTCCCAGGTCGTAGCTATCAGGAAACACAGACTCCGGCAGGGAATTACACTCCTTAGCTGTATTCAATGAATGTATTCCCAAAACGTTTTGAGCGTATAGGTGGGATGTCCACCATGTACCGGTGGCGTGTCGCCTTACGTCTTGTGGTACGTATTTTAAAAATGCAAAAAACACTATGATGTGAATGATAGAAGGACATATCTTTCCCACATCCTGAATTCGCTTAGAAATACAAATTATTATTACATATGTATTTGCTTGGCAATAAACCGCGTAGACTAATAAAACTAGGACAATTCATGTTTCCAGATCAAAAAAATAATTTTCGGTAGTCGTAAAAAGTAATCCAATTTCGCATTTTTATACGCATGTTTTCCACAAATACATATCATGCGTGTGTATTTTCCTAAGATTTTATCTCCAAGATACAAGTGTCAAGCTTTCAAATCCAGAATGAAATGGTTCACATCAGAAACATATCGGATTCCAGAAGCGAACACAAAATGTATCGTGTTTTATCGTATCACGCGATCACCGACGTGCGTTATTGGCTGGGCTCACATCTACGTAGTTTATGGCATCCTGGTATCTCTATCGGAATTAAAAGTGTGTCAGTTTCATAAAAAAACTGATTTTACACACACATTTTTATTACGATATTTATTTGAGAAAAAAGTACCTATCTTGGGAAAAGACAGTGTATTTTGGCCGCACATTTTATGAAGGAAAAGGCTTTCATACTTATTAAATCTCGAGCTGAAATCTTAATTACCCAAGGGGTGAACTCATAATACTTAATTATTACAAAAAGATCTGCTTTCAAAGCTTGCTATCAACATATAACCATTAACAAAATAATGCTTAACATCGTGTCATGAAATAAATATGTGCTAAGTATTTGTTATAGTCACTACATATTATAAAAAGAAGTCCTCTGCCTCTGTCTGTCTGTATGTTCGCTATAAAATAAGCTACTCCACCGATTGATCATGCTGTTTTCACCAAAGGATAGAATGGTTCTCGGGGAAGGTTTTAGTATATAATTTCCTTCGAATAGGTTCACATGGGTCGCGATAACCGACATCCACGCGGGCATCAGCTAGTGTACAATAAAGTATCACAAAAATCACAGCAGTATTCACAAAAGTAAAATTATCTGTTTCCGGGACACAGATGGGATACGGTGCTTTCAGACTACGCTATAATATAATAGCATATAGTATAGAGCTCATAGCATTGTTATGGACACGTTCACACTGTACTATACTATATATTATTGAAAATGTATGGAGCGCGATATTGTTGTGCTATGAGCATATATATATATAAACTCTATGTTAAATATTATAGCGTAGTCTGAAACCAGCTTCACAATATTTAAATTCCTTAGGTATTGAATAGTTTGGAACTTTATTAAATACTTCGACGAAAACATTCGGAAAATTGACACAGATTTACTGCCCTTATTCAGATTCACAGAAGGAATTTTAAATAACAATAAATTGCCAATTGTAAGTCAGTCGCAAAGATTTATTGAAACCTAATGAAACTTGTTGAATAATTAAACTTTTATTGAAACAGTAAAAATAAAAGAAAAACTGTTGGCTTTTCTTTTTAGGTTTTTTCGTAACTTAGTGATACATAAATGTTCGAATATTAAACGTTTAACTTTTATTTTTTTAATTTTTATTTTATCTCTACATATTATAAAACAAAGTCCTCCGCCGCATCTGTCGGTCTGTTTGTTTGTTCACGATAAACTCAAAAACTACTGCACCGACTTTCATGCTGTTTTCACCTATGGATAGAGTGGTTCTCGAGGAAGGTTTAGTACATAAGTCAAGCGGATGAAGTCGCGTGCATCGGCTAGTTTCACATGGTAGAAAGGGAAAGGGAAGAACTCAAATTCATCCACATCACTGTTAACGGGGAATGAGCCCAGCCGCCCAATGGGCTTGTGTCCTGAAAAAATCTAATTAGTCCTTCAGTTAGATTATCAAAAAATATTTGACCCGTGTTTTTTCTTTTATTACGGGAACCAAATTTGACGAAGTTACGACGCTTTTAAAATTCTCAATACGTCACACCTTCGCATAATTTTAGTGAGCCATGACGTCACGAGCCCCCACACCCGAGTTTTAATGCATTTTATCTTTGTCAATATTCATTGATTTACAAAAACAAAAAATACGTGTCCATTATTTTTCAACACTCTAACTGACGGACTAAATAGTTTTGCAATTTGTGGATGATGGAATCAAATGGGCTTGATTCCATCATCTACAAATTGCAATTGAAAAATAATGGACACGTATTTTTTGTTTTTGTCGACATCTCACCGTGATCACTTAGTGGAGTGAACGACAAGTGAGCTGTCAAACCATACAAACAAGACAAGATGGAATGGCAGCTCACCTTGTCGTTCACTCTATCAAAGTGATCACGGTGAGATGTCGACAGAATTGACCGGCTGAGCACTGGCCGCATTGCCACGTTGAATGGCAATGCTGATTCTTTGGCCAAAGGAAAGGCTTCCTTCTGGTCTCGTAAAGAGTCGACCAACTGCTTGCTGATTTCATGTAAGTTAATTGGTTTGAAATATTAAAAGTGCTTAGGAATTAAACACAGTCTGGCCTATTTTTACAAAGCCAGTTGTCAGTGTCGATTGACCAGTCAGTTATTTCGCCAATTCGCGAACTGTCACAGAATCATTTCTCTTGAAGTTCCTTAGATGAACTTCACGTTACTAAAACCTTCCTCGAGAACCACATTGCCATTGGTGAAAACACTATCAATTGCATGAATACCGGTGCAGTAGTTTTTGAGATTATCGCAAACAGACAGACAGACGTGGCGGAGTACTTTGTTTTATTTTATAATATGTAGTGATTGAAAGTGATAAATCCAAACATACAACGTAAACAAACACAAGAATTGCGATGCGATACTTTATCTCTGAAATCTTACATGTGCTGTAAGTTCGCAGCTCCGGAAACAAAGTTAGGCGAAACAAAACTGCGTCGAAGCTGTGTTTGGTTAGAGATAAGAAGACCTACCCGCCCACGTTCTCCTGGTACTCTTAACCTCCGGAATTTCATCAAGATTACTTTTCTGCTACGAGGCAACCGACAACAGGGAAGCCCATGAATTGCCAAGTTTTAAACTTTAATGCTATCGTTGAATGGACAGATTGTCTTAGGTGAGACCTAAGACAATCTGTCCGTAGTGAGAATAAAACTCAATGAAAAACATTTAAACGCCTTTCTCATAATTTAAGCGCAAACTGGAAAATATTGTGGTTTGTTAGTTGTATCTTCCATTTGCCCGTTTATGTAATCTATGTTTGTTTAGCACTAATTGCGAAACGGTTGTCTTGAGGCTCAACTTGTACGTTGATGCTCGGCCACATCTAAGCTCCTTATGTTATGCTAAAAGCTATCATACAAATGACGGAAAAAATAATTACCTTCTTTTAAGGTTCCCAACAAACAAATAAACTCGTATAGGACCACACGAGTGTCTGTCTGTCTGTCAGTCTGTCACAGCCAGTTTTTCCGGATCTCCAGGAGCGATTCTGTTAAACTTCTGTGACCAAATAACATGTTAAAACTAAATTGGTTCGGAACCCTTTCTACGCGTGTTCGACTCGCAATTAAGTCTAATTGCATCTATTTTGAGTATTTTTTGTTCGTTAATAAAAATGAGCCCGTTCTTTTATACTGTTAGAGTAAGTTTCCAGAAAAAGGAAGGAACTGTCTCTCGCACTCTCCCTCTTTTCTTTATATCCTGTTTCCAAAATATCCACGGAACATCAACATTCATCCTTCGAAATCAATCGCCATTTTCAAAATGTTGTACCGACATAACAAAACGGCGACTTGAGGGACAATTCTACTAAGTTTTAAACAACTTTCGCATTCCCATGCAAACTGTCAAAAAAGCCTGAATTTTCATACATTTTTGACAGATTGCGATTGAGATGCGAATGGGAAATTTAGTAGAATTAGTTGAAAATTAAAAGACCGAGCTTCGACTCAAAGCAGTGCATCCAAGCGCGTGATTCAATCCGACAGTCGTATTGCGGTCGTGTCAGGTAATCCGACGCGCCGACGATTCTGTGGTCAGGCGGAGTGGCTACCAGGGCTGCAGCGACTAAGTTCACCTTAAAGTGGTTGTGGTAGCTTAGAATTTAGGTATCGGGAAGTACCTTGTCTTTGCAGTGGATGTTCGTAAGAAGCAGAGTTGGAAGGCATCCCACAGGGGATATGATGGATGCGAAATGCAAAGATGTAGCGAATGTTAACGATAAGAAAGAAAAAAGAAAAAGAACAAGAAAGAAAGATGTTTATTTGGGACTCGAACAAAACTGACAGAAGTAAAATAAATAAGTTCTAACGATAAGTACCTAATAATTACGAGTAGTTAAGTAACAATACATCTGCCTAGCCTTTTCCCAACTATACTGGGGTCGGCTTCCAGTCAAACCGGATTCAGCTGAATACCACTGTTTTACGTGGAGCGGCTACCTACCAGACCTCCACAACACATTAGCTGGGTAACACGGTATTTCTTGGCAAGACTGGAGTCAGATTTACTGGCTTCTGACAATCCGTAACGACTGCCAGAGATCTACAAATGACAGCCGGCAACCAACGGCAGGCACGGAGGAAACTCGGTATGTTAAGATGGCCACCCATCCGCAGACCAAACTTGGCAAGCGTTGCTTAACCTTACAGATTGACCCGTGCGACTGTTGTTATTTAGCCACGAGCTCCTCATTAAATTAAACTGTGCGAATCTAAAAAGGTCCCTATCTCAGCATATGCATAAGCGAGGATGAAACAAGGTAACACAGGTTAAAAAGAGGTTGAAAGTTTTTATGGAAGTACACATTGAGTTATATAATCTACTCTGAATCTACTAGGTTTTGCCTGCGACTTCTTCTTCCCGTTCCCGTAGGAATTTCAGGAATTCCTATCTGTAGGTTCCTTGGGGATTGTATAGGAGCACTTCCTTTACATTCCCCAAGGAACCTACCTGCTTAATTTCAGCTTTCTACGACCAGAGGGGCTAATTCACGTAATTTTATGACGCGCCGATTAAGTTTTAGTGCAGTTGCAGTTAAATTCAAGTTTGAGTGATAAACAGTATTCTTGTAATCTTTGAACTGCGCGTAAGCTGCGCGTGAACTGCACGACAGCCAAACTCTACCAAACTTACTTATGGTGAAGAGAAAAAATATTACTCACTAAATAATCGATTACATTTCAATGAATATGACGTTATTATAATATTAAAACTTAAACTTTTAAGCTGTCATTTTAAGACGTCAAACAAATAGTAGAATACCGATCATGTTGCGTTTTGAAGCACGCACCAAAGACGCGCAACAGTAGAATGCCGTTACTGGGCTCGCGTGACGCGATCTTGACGCGCGCGTGTCTGACAGCGGTAGAGAATACGAATAGCGTTGTTTTCATCAAAACTTAACTTCAACTGCACTGCAACAGCACTTATTTAGTTACGTGAATTAGCCTACAGTAGTTTCGCTGTCTGTCAGTCAGTCACTGAGTTACTTAATCACTTAGTAACGAAACAATTTTATATATTTGGATAGAAGTACTTACAGGCGCTTTCCTATCTTACATACTCACTTCCCAATCTGTACTATGAGGTCGCAGTTGATCACGATCTTAAGCCTAAAAACACAGTTTCCTTGTCCGTAAGATTGGATCCCCCACTCCTGGGTCATAAAGGGTGCTTAATTAAACCCCGAACGACCTCCGGGGAAAATGTCCCGCACTAAATCAGACAGTCTCTTAGAAAAATTGAGAATGTGCTTTATCTCTCGACCAATGAATTACCTGAACTAATATTATAAAGAGGTTTTACTTGTTTGTTAAAGATAATCTCTGTAAGTAATAATCCGATTATAGAAATCTGGTCTATCGCTAAGGGCTGTTTTGTTTTCATAAAAATTGTTCGTCTTCTGTGGTATAGGCCATGGCAAAGAACTCGCAGAAGAAGCAAGTCATTTATAAAGAGTTATGTTACAAAACATCGTGGATTTATTATCCGTCGATGAAAAAAAGTCTCTGATTTCGAAAAATATCCTCAAATTGATCTTGTCTTGTTATAAATGACACGGGAGACATGGTCATAGATAATGGTCGAAACATTTGTCCTTCTCTTACAGAATTGCAGGTATACAACTTGCTGTCATTTTAGAGAAAGCAATGTCCAAATTCTAAAAGTTGTTTTAGAATTTGGACATTGCTTTCTCTAAACAACATAGGGTTATAAACTTGTTATTGTTTGTTAAAGTTGTAGACTTCTTTCTTTGAGCATTTATACCTGGGTATGTAGTCCATTTATTCCGTCTTTACTTCAGAAATTCAGGTACTTTTAGATTTTGGTATAGCAAACAAGATTTATGTTCGATCCAGCACACGGGTTAACCGACAAATATTTTCACAATAAAAATGAAAAAATAAAAGTGTATTTTCTGCTAAGGAAAATCCTAAAAGGAGTAATAACAATCTATACTTATTAACTTCAGAAGCTTAAATCTTTGCTTTCGCGCCGTTCCGCCTTTTATTTCCTCTGCCCATATTTTTTTCTCGCGATTAGAATTTGTCGCGACGATTCTTTTTAAGGCCATTTTGGATTTTTAAATATGAAAAAATAAAGAAAAGAAATCTTGGTGTCATACCAAATTATTTTTAGTATTAAAACTTAGACTTGATGCAGTTATGTGAATCGTTAAAACAGGATCTTAGAATGACAAATACATAATTATACTTCATTAGGACCAAAAAGTAGGTGTATAACATTTTTCTATTGGTTTATTTTTGGATACAATCCTCGATGCGTAGTATTGAAAAAAAAATTAACTGTTTTCCCAATACTTTTTAATCATGACGTACGCATCGGCCGAAACATACATTCCATATTGTGCTGTTTTCAGCCATTTGCAATTTTAAATAATTACTTACACGAGATTTAACAATTAAATGCAGATGGAAAACAATAAAGTAGGTAACATTGACTGTGATTGTGAAAGCATCACAGTACATAAATGCCATGGAATAAATGTTGTTTACATTTCTTTTACAACCTCACACAATTCACCTTTGTTTTTATTTTTATTTTTTTTTAGGGATGGTAAATCATCCAATGACTCCTCCCGCTCTGGGTGTTAGCGGGAGGGAGTGTCAGACTTCTACTGACTAAAACCCATCCATGTTCCTTCATTGCCCTTTGTGTTCCGGAGCCACGGTGTCTCTTGCGAATAATCCCGCGACTCCGGCAGGCGTCGGCCCTTTCGGGCCCCTCTGTGTGCTGACTCTCTTTGAGGCGCGCGTGGAACACTAACGCGCCGTCGACACGGCCTGTCGTCTAACTAGACGGACGGACGGCGAGCCACCCATAGCTCGCCGTCCACAGGCCCGCGCCTACGGTGGCCGGAGGTCACCAGGTGGCGGCCCCCGACGCCCGCGGCGTCCACCACGGCGGCCGGGACGAAAGGGTCTTCTCGCCCTCCCCGCCGCCTCCTTCGCTAGCATGACTGCTTCGCAGAAGGAGGCAACGGCGTCCCATTCCGTCTCGCTCCGGACCATAGCTTGGACCAGGGCCGGAAGCGAGAGGTCGCCGCCGATCGCCGCTTCGAGGACACGGCGGTACCCCGCCCAAGCGGGGCACACCTGCACAGTGTGCTCCACCGTGTCCTCCGACACAATTCACCTTTCGTTTTCATTATAAACAAGTTTAAAGAACAGAGGGGTAATTTTTGCTTTATCCTTCTTCCATTTTATGAATATTTGGTTATATTGGTTTTGATTTTTGGTTCAGAAACTTTAAAACGGGATTTATGCGGGTCTAAAAGGCCACTTTAGCAGAATCAGAAAGTACATCACGCTACCCGTCATTGTAAATAGAAATATGATTGGTATTTCAGTGCAGAAAAGGCCAAATTTTATGAAGATACCGGAAAGTTTACCTATCACTAATGGTATCAGAGCAGTTTTACCACTCAAACCCATTTATCGAGGAAGGCTATAGCCTAATATCATCACGCTACGCCGACGAAGTCGCGGGCAGAAGCTAGTCTATATCTATACTAATCTATACTAATATTATAAAGAGGTAACATTTGTTTGTAAGTTTGTATGTAGGGGGTAATCTCAAGAACTACTGGTCCGATTTGAAAAATTATTTCAGTATTAGATAGCCCATATATCGAGGAAGGCTATAGGCTATATATCATCACGCTAAGACTAAAAGGAGCCGAGCTTTAATGGAAAATGTGACGCAGACGAAGTTGCGTGGGTCAGCTAGTCTATACTAATATTATAAAGAGGTAAAATTGTTTGTAAGTTTGTAAGTTTGTATGTAGGGGGTAATCTCAGGAACTACTGGTCCGGTTTGAAAAATTGTTTCACTGGTAGAAAGCTACATTATTCGTGAGTGCTATAGGCTATAAATTATAAAGATATCATGCATATTACTCGAACTATCTCAATTTTTGTCTATCCAGGCGGAAAAAAATAGCTATTACAACAGAGTTATTTGCGTGCGCTGCCTTAACAGATAATTGAAAACAATGTATGGCAACCTGGTCTGCCTATAATAGTTCTACAAAAATGTCCGCGGCACCATATTTCTATCTTTTATATTTTAGCAGCTATAGTGCTAGCTTTTATGTGTTAAAAAAAGTATTTCTCGACGTACTTATCTTTGGACGATTTTTTAAACAACAAAATATTAAACCTTATCGAAAAAAATGTTATTATGATCACAAGAACATCATAGAGATACGATTTTCCCAAAACAGTATGTCAATTGGTTGAATAGTTTCGAAGATAATATAAAATTACTAAATCGCAAAACGCCGCCCGCGCCGTCCATTCACGAACCGCATTAGAACATGCTTTGTACGGACGTTTTATCGATTTACCCATAGACGGCGTTGTGCAATTACGTCATTTTTCTGAATCGGTGAGTTGTACGTAGTTGGTTGAATGTTGTTGGTCTTAAAATTGTTTTGGTTGCTCGGTTTCTCAAAACACAATTACAATATTACTTCGTTCTCATTCTTCGAGTTCGAAGCTGTGATATTTCTGTTTTTGGGATATCGGAAAGTTTCAGCGATTGTTTATCATGCCTAAAAGGATATCACAACATCCCAGACAAGAGCAGCTCGAGTACGCCGCACGGAAGAGCCTCTCGAGGAATAGAGAAAATATTTCGCAAGCACGCGCTGGGAAATCTAGCTCCGGGCGTTCACAGCGGCTTGCTAACCAAAGCTGGAGAACATCGCAGGTCCGTGCTCGGGAATCTAGCGCTGAACGTGCACAGTGTCTCAGTGATTTAAAGCAGCATGTCTCTGCAACAAGGGACAGGGAGTCTAACGCTGAGCGCTCGCAGCGGCTCGCTAGCCTAGCTACATACATATTATTATGCAATAAAAACAGAACCCTCCTTTTGGCCGTCAGGAAATAAATCGTAGCAGTCAGTACTAACCGAACCACACTCATAATTTCATCACAAGTTAAAATGTTTACCGCCCAACTAAGTGGGCACGGGTCAGCTAGTGAAATTATAAAGCTGAAGAGTTTGTTTGTTTGAACGCGCTAATCTCAGGAACTACTAGTCCAATTTGAAAAATTATTTCAGTGTAAGATAGCCCATTTATCGAAGAAGGTTATATCATCGCTAAGACAATTAGGAGCGGAGCATTCATGGAAAATGTGACGCAGACGAAGTTGCGCGTGTTAGCTAGTTTCAGATAAATAGCTTATTTAACAATAACTACATTGGTGCATGCGAGATACTCCCGAATGATATTATTTATGCGACATATTGTTAGGCAAATTAAAAAAACAGAACTACGTCCCCATTGCACTTTCGTGCTTAAAGTTTTAAATAAATTAGATATGGCAAGGTGGATTCAATTAATCATCTAATCTGCAAGAACAAAATCCAAATGAATGTTTATTGTTAAGTGTGCCAAATAAACGCAATTTTTACCAGCTGTAGGTATATGTAACGCGCATCGAACGACATCATTCGTTTTTATTGAAAATGTTGATCAAGTGTTTGATACAAACTGGCTTCAAGCGATTCCGGGTCAACTTTGCGACGCCCTTAAATTGGATTATCTGTTTTTGTTAACAAGAGAGGATTCAAAGTGTCATGGCTAAAGAAGCAACATGGATGAAAGCCCATTATTCTGATTTGTATGTTACACTCACTTTAAGCACAAATGTACATAGGCGGACTTAATGCCATAGGATTTTGGTTCTTTCTTTAACATCGGTTAACCTTTGTACGCGTGAAAGAGAATCTTGATTTTAATGAATCTAGGTACGGAGAACGGGACCCTATTATTAAGACTCCGCTGTCCGTCCATCTGTCTGACCGTCAGTCACCAGGCTGTATCTCATGAACCGTGATAGACAGTTGAAATTTTCACAGATGATGTATTTCTGTTGCCGTTGTAACAACAAATACTAAAAAACAGAATAACATAAATATTTAAAGGCTCCGATTCAACAGACATGATTTTTTGCCGTTTTTATAGATAACTAGCTGTCCCCCGCGGCTTCGCTCCCATCATCTGGCAACTTTATTATTTTTTTTTACATAAAAACCTTCTCTTGATAATAACAAACACAACAAAAAAGAATTAGCAAAACATTCAGCGATTAATTTTTATATTATAAGATGATACTGAACCCATCGTGCGCAGTCCGACTCGCACTTGGCCGGTTTTTTTTTAAGGATAGGAAATCATTAAATGACTTCTCCCACTCTGGGCGGAGCGGAAGGGAGTGTCAGACTCTTACTGACTAAAACCCATCCGTGTTCCTGCTGCCCTGGTCCTTTGCATTCCAGGGCCGCGGTGACTCTTTTCCACAACCCTAGCAGGGATATATAAGTACCAACCGAATTGAGAACCTCCTCCGTTTTTGGAAGTCGGTTAAAAAATCCAGTACTATTCTGTTCATTTTCAAATTATTCGTAAGAAAAGTAGAGATTAGTGTTTCACGTCAAGCATCCTGCAGTGCGATTCTGTAAAAATGTCAAAGTGAACACTTAGGTGGAGTGAACGAGAAGTGAGCTGTCAAACCATTCAAACAAGACAAGATGGAATGACAGCTCTCTTGTCGTTCACTCCACTTAAGTGATCACTCTGAGATGTCGACAGAATCGACCGGTTGTAGTACCTACCTAGGTTCCTAGGTACCTACGTGCCTCGAAAGTAAAATAGAATTACATATTTTATTCCTCTATCTGATAAGCCATCTTTGTTTTTGAATTTTCCCTTTAGTGAAAACGCGATAACGCCTCCGCTAGTTTTGAATCCCAACGTTGAATTACTAAAATCTTTTGCTATTCTTGTATTTTTCTTAAATAAATTCATTTTATGAAGATTGGTTCTGTATCGGCATAGTTATAAAAACGAGACGTGATTTAGTAAGTTTATCGTGATTTTAAAATATATTATTTGATTTATAGGATACTAGGCCTTTATGCTTTTGAGGAGGTTTATCAGACTATCGCAGAAACTGAGATAGGTACGAGTAGGGACTTATTTGCAGATATTAAGTTAAGTTGATAAGAAACTAAATGAACATTTAAAACGCTTTTATGATTATTTCATATTGCTAGTTGGTTTTAATGAAATTTAATTCGAAACAAAAAAAAATGCTCCATGTTAAAGCTGAGGTGCATTGAGCGTGCGTGCATCACCAGCAGTGTTATTCTGTAAACATCTAAACGTGAAAACTAAGGCCGTGTGAAATTGACGTGACTTGACTGTCAATCCATTCAAACAATTTTGGATGATAGCTTACTTCATGTTTACTCTGTCCGATTTTTCACGAAGACATGTTTATAGTATTGACCGGCTGATTTATGAATGTTAACGAAGATAAAGGAATATGGAAGATTGGAGGTCTTATCAGCTGGTGTTATTCATATAGGCTTACACCTATGTGATAAAAGCATGAATGTAACCTATGCAAAAAAATCTACGTACTGATTCAACGAAAACTTGCAGAATCACCCACCCACCCACACAATCCGCCTTACAAGAAACAAACATGAACCCGTGATCGATAGTACAAACTCGTGTCTAAGGAACTCGCACCTGCCGATAATTGTCGCCATATACGGCTTCAGCCTAATCGTGTTACCAACAGACTGCGTCTACAAGCCTCTAATTACGACCATTCACCCAACGCTGCATGGGCCTGATAATCTGTTACACGGTGTTAGAGTTACAACCTCCTACGTAATATGAGCTCCTGGTGATTGAACGTGATTGCTGGTCCTTGTGAGGCAATTTGCAATTTGGTGATAGATCGGTTTTGGGTTTTCTTTTCAACGACTAAATTAATTTTTGAAAAAGGGAAAGATATAAAAAAAGTGTTTGATTAATAAATTGTGGACTGAAGAAAATGAAGTCTGCCTTGTAAGGCAAACTGTGACACGGAGCTGCAACCTCCTTTGTAATTTGTGCTCCTGGTAGTCCTACTAATTAGATGCATAATAAGTGGTGTAGTTAGTAATTTTGAAAATCTATAACAATATCTATGTTAAAATAACTTTATCATAAAACAACGATTTAGTTTATGACGGAGTTAAAATAAACCAAACTTTGTTCTATTTTATGATAAAATTGAAAAAGTTTAATAGGAGTAGTAAAATTTGGAATTTTACGGGTAACCTCGTGACTTTGAAACTGAAAAGTAAATAGCTTCGATCCTACAGTCCGTGCCTAAGGACCATCTTCTTGAGAATGGAGATCCTTTGATAATATTTTTTAAAGTACGCTCCAACTGGAAAGGTTAGGAAACTGAAAAGTAGAGATAAAGGACCAAGGTTCTTTTAATTTTAAACGAATGCATTACACGTGTTTGACCTTCGAAAAATGAACATGAGCTTACGATAATACTGGCATCATATTTTATGAAGAGTCATCTCCTTGACCTGTACATGACCTGACCAGCAAATGATTATGGTAGGGCCACAGGGCCCCAGTGCATCGCGTGTTGCACTGACGACTGCTGATTGGTTTAATAATGTAGCTATATAGCAACCTAAATCGTAAAGGTCATGTTATTCTTCGGTTTTCAGGTTGACATGACCTATACACGATTGCATGTTACAAAGATTTAGCCCCTTACCAATCTTGCCGCTACAAAGTGAGGTTGGTTGCGGGACTCGAAAGAATAATATCAACATACGATCTTGGAGAGTCTTCAAAGTGATTGAAACTACGTCTGGAGTCCTGGTAGAAAAGAAGAATTTATTTGGGGATTTTCTTATTTTATAATTAAGTTTGTTTGTTTTTTGGCTCGTGGAGCTCGTGGCTAAATAATAACAGCAGCAAGGGTCGATCTTTAAGGTTAAGCAACGCTTGCCAAGGTTGGTCTGTGGATGGGTGACCATCTTAACATATCAAGTTTCCTCCGTGCCTCGCAAAGCACGTTAAGCCGTGGCCCGTTTGTTAATCCGCTGTCATTTGTAGATCTTTGGCAGTCGTTACGGATTGTCATAAGCCAGTAAATCTGACTCAAGTTTTTTTTTTTTTTTTTTTTTTTATGCGAAACGGGGAAACTCTTGGCCCAAATCTCACCTGATGGAAAGTGATGACTAGGCCGAAGATGGAAGCGAGTTTCACCCGGAATCCTCTTACACAGAGGAACTGGCTATCATACCTCTAACTGCCGGAACACACGGACACAAGTCTTGCCAAAAAATACCGTGTTACCCAGTTAATGGGTTGTAGAGGTCTGGTAGGCAGCCGCTCCACGTAAAACAGTGGTATTCAGCTGAAACCGGCTTGAGCCGACACCAACGTAGTTGGGAAAAGGCTGGGTAGATGATGATGTTTTTTGTATACATCTTGTCAAATAAACTTAGTTTTTTTCTTCCATTCCTTGCAAATGCTATCCCATCCAGCAATAAAGTTGAGACAGAAACATAAATAAAAGTCAGGAGTTCAGGACCGATGGTTGTTTTTAAGCACATTATATTTCCTTACCAAGTTTTGTTATAAGCCAAACGTTATGACCCTCTCCGACACCGCGAGGCAAGTTATCCATCAAAATAAAATTATGAAGAGCTTTTGGGAAAAGTTCGTCTCCGTTTCGTAGGTATGAAAATTAAAATAACGGTCTCGAACCCTCAATTGTGAACACAAAAATATTTGCGTCTCCCTTTTTGGGGCGGCCGGGTGAAAAGGCGTTGTGTAGGTGCACTCAAAATTGATTGAACGCGTAAGTAATAAATAAATCTAAATTTATAAAAAACCGGTCAAGTGCGAGTCGGAATCGCGCACCGAGGGTTCTGTGCAAACCTGTAGGTTATATTATAAGCAAAACTTGCGATTTACGATTTATGACGAATTAAAAAAAAACTACTTACTAGATCTCGTTCAAACTAATTTTCGCTAGTAGTTTACATGGCAATATACATAATACATTTTTTTTTAGTTTTATCATTCTCTTATTTTAGAAGTTACAGGGGCACACATTTTACCACTTTGGAAGTGTCTCTCGCGCAAACTATTCAGTTTAGAAAAAAATGATATTAAAAACCTCAATATCATTTTCGACGACTTATCCATAGATACCCCAAACGTATGAGCTTCAGTTCTAATTTTTTGAGTTTCAGTTCTAAGGACCCCAAAATTTATGGTTTTATTTCTATTTTGAGTGAAAATCTTAATGCGGTTCATGGAATACATCTACTTACCGAGTTTCAACAGCATAGTTCTTATAGTTTCGGAGAAAAGTGGCTGTGACATACGGACGGACAGACAGACAGACAGACATACAGACAGACAGACATGACGAATCTATAACCCTAAAAATGATCCCCTATTTCCCTTGGTCATCGCATCACGCGTGAACGGCTGGGCCGATGTCGCTAATTCTTGTTTTGTTGTGTTTGTGACTGTCAGGAGAAGGTTCTTATAAAAAAATAATAATAAGAAAGTTGCAGTTGACACGTGCGAAGCCACGGGGTATAGCTACCTAGTCTTATATATAAAAATGAATCTCTTTTTCCCTTGGTCCAAGCATCACGCGTGAACGGCTGGACCGATTTCGCTAATTCTTTTTTTGTTGTGTTTTTGATTATGAGTAGAATGTTCTTATGAAAGAAAACAATAAAAAATTTGACGAGAGCGAAGCCGCGGGGGACAGCTATTAAATAAATAAATAATACGGCATTCGTTACTAATCTACTAGAAAATCCTGGGCTGCTGTAAACAATAAAATTAGGCGTTGTTCGACCTAGAATTTGATCCCAAAATTTAGGGGGGCTTAAAAGGGCACTTTAGAAGAATCATATTAGAATCATAATATTAATCACATAACATTTTCATCTTTAGGTATCGCTAACGCATTAGGTTCAAGGTTGATTGGAATTTTTTTACAGTGATGTGTATCGTGATTTGCTTTCTGATTCTGTTAAAGTGGCCTTTTTAGACCTAGTGGTCGATTCTATTTGAATTTTTGAAATATTCTAGCTTGTATAATGTACCTAGTGTATGTTTGTTTATTCTTATTTTGTAGATTTAATATTTACTATTTATTATTTAAATTAAATATTATATCTATATTATTTTAATAATTTAATTTAAATTATTTAAAATTTAATTTAAATAAAATTTAAAGAAAATTGGTCTTTTGGTACACGTTGGTTATACCTAAGTATAACTATAGCTATGAGTCATAGCACACCAGTCCCAGCATTATGCTGAGTGATGGCCGTTTTGCGCGGATTTGACGCATATCTTCCCAATTTTTTACTTACAATTTAAATTTTTGTGTATTTTTGTATGTGTTTTACTGGCCGCAAATAAACTCTTTTTCTTTCTTTCTTTCTTTCACACGTGAAACGACCAAAGAGCAAACTAATTTTTCTCATCTCAATCGAAGTTCGTTGTTCAGACAATTACTAAGAGACGGTCCTCTAAATATTCAAAATATATAATCTATTATAAAATTAATAAGTGTAATAATATCAGTTATTTAGTTGGTTTCATTTAATTTACCTATTTACCTGAGCCAGTAGGCGTTGAAGTCACGACCTCGGAAACACCCACCTGCCACAATTAATGTAAGTGAGTAGGACGGCATAAATATGGATGAGGGGCCTATTCTATTATAGTTCATTAATAAATACTAATTAATTAAAACAAAAATATTATTTTTGAAATACAGAAATTAGGTGTAGAAAACTAATACTTATTGATACCTATACATTATTATATATTAGAAGTTTTACTTTTATGATAGGAGCCAGATAAATGTGCAATAACGGTCAATAACCCACATAACTATATTATTTATTAATTTACATAATTTCAAAACTAGAAATAAAGACACAAAGCTGTCCTAGCAGTAACAGAAATAAAGACAAAAACCTGTCCATCATCTTCTGTCGTGATCCTGCACATCCTCTAGTAATGAAAACGGTTTATAATTTATTGTTCGGGTTCTAAGAAGGGATATTAGGGAAAGGTCAACGTACTTTATTGCAAGTTTATCTGGCGCCTACCGTAGTACCTATATCATTACATATTATAAAACAAAGTCCTCCACCGCGTCTGTCTGTCTGTCTATCTGTTCGCTATAAACTCAAAAACTACTGCATCGATTTTAATGCTAATTTCACCAATGGGTAGAGTGGTTCTCGAGGAAGGTTTAAGTATATAATTTGTTAAGCGGGCAAAGCCGCAGCCAGCAGCAAGTGCGATAGAAAACCGAAAAGTTTTGATGTGTGTTTATTTCGATGCTCACTACTGAATTACAGTGAAATAGCAACAAGTTTTGATAGAGGTTGTACAGACTGAATATACCCTGGGAAATAACACAGTGAACTTTTAATCCCGACAAAAGTGAAACTCTATATGGACAAATCCAGGAGCAGAGATAGTACTGTGAATGTGATATCATATTCATAAAACAGATTGCTCTTTAGTTTACGCGTATAAAACTTTATTTTCTGTCGGTTTTGCTATCCGATATGTCAAAGTTTTAGTTGAACTGCACGGGGTGGAAATATGCTCAACTTTGATTCATTTGCAGTTTGCAGATACGGAAAGGTAGAAATGGACTGTAGGATATGTTAGTTGGATTTGTTTTGAACATGTACATGTTTTAGCAAATTAACCACACATTGAAAGTTACTTGCGCACTGCGAGGACCGATCGGAGGACACGGTGGAGCACACTGTTGCAGGTGTTCCCCGCTTGGGCGGAGCACCGCCGTGTCCTCAAAGCGGTGATCGGCGGCGACCTCTCGCGTTCGGCCTTGGTCCAATCCATGGTCCAGAGCGAGACGGAATGGGACGCCGTCACCTCCTTCTGCGAAGCAGTCATGCTAGCGAAGGAGGTGGCGGAATGGGAGAGGGAGAGAACCTTTAGTCCCGGCCGCCGCGGGAGACGCCGCGGGCGTCGTAGGCCACCTGGTGGACCTCGGCCACCGTAGGCGCGGGCCTGTGGACGGTGAGCTATGGGCTAGCTCGCCGTCCGTCCGTCTTATGACGACAGGCCGTGTCGATGGCGCGTTCGTGTTCCACGCACGCCTCAAAGAGTGTCAGCATTTTGAGGGGCCCGAAAGGGCCGACACCTGCCGGAGTTGCGGGACTACTCGAAAGAGATACCGCGGCTCCGAAACACAAAGGGCAATGAAGGAACACGGATGGGTTTTGTCAGTAAAAGTCTGACACTCCCTTCCACTCCGCCCAGAGCGGGAGAAGTCATTTGATGATTTCCCATCCCAAAAGAAAAAGGCCCACTTGCGCAAATTAGAGTTATCTTTAACTCAGAGCTAGTTGCTAACATAATGTTTAACCCTACAAGGCACCTAGTGCCATATATGGGTCAACCACCAATATTGTTCCCAGAACTTTTTATAACACTGGTGGCGACATCTTGTGACTTTTGTTGGATGCGCTAAGAGTATAAGAATGACGTAATACAATCGATTGCGTATAGATGTCGTTCCTGAGCCCCGTTTTTGTCAGTAAATGGTGAAATTTGAACCGAAGGTGCAAGCTACTCTTTTACGTAAATCTAAAATTTTATAAAAAATAGTTTCTTTGCGATTTTGACCCAAAAAAAATTGTTGTGTGTTGTAAGAAAGTGTCTTTTTTGCAGAGGTAAGTTAATTTTTGTATTATTGTAATTAATTCATTGGAAAACCATATTTTTGTCTATGTTCCACATGTGGTACGTTGAGCCTTAGCCTTCCTTTTTATGATTACGTTCTAATGACAAGTGTACTTATGAATACTGTTATTTATTACAGATTATGTCAAGAAAACAATTGTGTGATGAAGATATTGAACGTTCCTTAGTCATACCTTCAGGAAGTGAAGATGGCGAAGACTTCTCTGAAGCCGAAAGTGATGGAGACATGGAGAATATTCGGTCTGCTGTCAACTTTTTCTCTGAATCACCGCAAAGATATCATTCTCCATCTCCAGACTATGTTTCTTTAGCGACCGCGCAGCAATTATCAAACCCTCCGCCAGGTACTTCAGAGGTTAGTTTGGCGAGATGTTCAAGTACCAATAGACAAACACGTAAATCGAGACAACCATCAAATGCTGTAAGTGCTGATGTATTTACTACTAGATCTAGAAGCCCTGCTCCTGCCGTTGTCATCAAAAGGAAAAAAAGGAAGTTCATTTGGAAAAAAAAATGTTTTCAATCTACAAATCTTCCATTTACCGGAAACACAAACTTACCAGCATCGATTATGGAATTTGAAACTCCTCTTCAATATTTTTCTTGGTTTTTTGATAACGAACTACTGGAGCATATTGTGGAAGAAATGCAAAAATTTAGCATTCAAAAAAATTCTTCAAAGCCATTCAAAATAACAGTTGTTGAATTGAAAAAGTTTTTAGGTGTCTGTTTGATTATGAGCTTGGCGCCATTGCCAAATATCAGAATGTATTGGGCACCTGAATTGGGCATTCCTCTGATTATAGAGACAATGTCACTAAATAATTTCAAAAAAATCTGCCAGTTCCTGCATTTCAACGATAATACAACGCAACCACCTTCAGGTTCTCCGGGATATGATCGCTTACACAAAATCAGGCCCATATTAGAAACTCTGAAAAAAAAGTGTCAAAGTGTCCCTAAAAGAGAGGCACTATCTGTCGACGAGCAAATGTGTGCGACAAAAGCTTCAAATATTCTGCGCCAGTACCTTCCAAATAAACCACATAAGTGGGGGTATAAATTGCTAGTCCTTTGCGATGATCGTGGCTTTGCTTATGATTTTGAAATTTATTCAGGAATGGAGAACGATCCTGAACTAAGGCATCCAAATGAGCCCGACTTAGGAGCAAGTTCAAATATCGTTGTGCGCTTAGCTAGGAGTGTACCCAATAACCAACAATACAGATTATTCTTCGACAATTACTATACGTCTCCCGAGCTGATTTCATATTTAGCTAAGCGTGGAATCCAATCACTGGGCACTGTAAACAAGGGGCGTTTAGGAAAAGATCTCCATATACCTACTCTGAGGGATCTAAAAAAAGATAAGGTGAAGAGAGGTGTTTCGGAGGAATGGGTAGCTAACGTTGACGGTGTAGATATTGTAACCGTGATGTGGTACGATAACAAACCGGTTGTTTTATCGTCGTCTTTTGTCGGACAAGAGCCAATACAATCGGTAAAGAGATACTGCAAGAAAGAGAAAAAATATATACAAGTGGATTGCCCTCAAATTATAAAAATATATAACCAGCATATGGGTGGTGTAGATCTGCTAGATTCGTTCCTGGGAAAATATAAAATAAAAATCAGGACGAGAAAATGGTATTTGAGGCTATTTTACCATCTTCTTGATGTTGTCGTCATAAACAGCTGGTTACTATACAGACGAGCTGGTGAACAAAAAGAGACGCCAACCCCAATGAAACTAAAGGACTTCAAATTTGATTTAGGAAAAAGTCTGTGCATATGCGGTCCATCAACTAACAAAAAAAAGGGCAGACCTTCAAGATTGCCAGATGCAATAGAAATAAAGAAAAAGAAGCCAAATACGGCGATACTGCCTCCTCGTGAAGTCAGACGTGATGGGTTTGACCATTTTCCGATTTGGGGTAAAAAAAGACAACGTTGTAAATACCCCGATTGTAAGGGAAAAACATTTATTTCATGTGAAAAATGTCGAGTTGAACTGTGCCTTAATAAAGATCATAATTGTTTTCGTAATTTTCACAATTAGATTGAATTTACGATGTTCTAGTTCCATTTCTAAATTGTTTGAATTTTGGAGCATAGAAGTATGGATAAAGCTCAGTGTACCATATATGGAACGGAAATAAAAAACTCATTTTCCAAGTATCTATTTGCTTTTAATTTTTTTCACTATTTTTCCCTTAATAATAACCATTAACTACATCACATATAATTTAATAAGCAAGAAAAAAAAAATTGAGCCTTGTAGGGTTAATAACACATAATTCAGACAACGGGTTAAAACAAACTCGGAGTTAAAAATAACTCTGAATTGTGAAAGTAGGCTGTCTGTTTAGCTGTCTTTTCTAAAGTAAAAAAAAAACTCAATTTCACAATCAATAATTTGCTTTACAGCACCAGGGGCGCATAGCCCGCAGTAGTTCGGTGATAGCTCGGTAGATTTTCTCATTTTCCAACGTCCCCGTGAGATTGCTTCGACGACTGCACCACGGAAATAGATTATTTGCTGTTGATTGAATTGACGACTTACTTCTCTTGACGTAAACAACGGACGAGTTTCTTCAGCTCTTAGACATTTCTGTTGACCTAGTACTTTAATTTTAAAGAGTTGGAGAGGTGGATTCTATTTCTGATATCATTTTTACAAGTTTTGTGGAAAAAATGTCCAGCGTATCACATGCTACGTTTTCTAGGTTCATTATTCTAAGTAGTCACATCAAAAGCGGCTTATGTCGTATTCTGCGGATGTAAGGTTTCATCTTGTAGTATTTTTCCATCCATGTAAATAAAACGATAAACAAATAATCACCCATTTTATATCATAAGGCTAACCTCGTAATATTTATTACCCGGAAATAACCTTGGTGGCACGCAAAACGGCTCAATTTTCTACCAGGGCAAAGGATATCATAATCACGAGGAGCAAAGTAGCCCCTTATAGAAATTTTATTGCCACTATCGGCGCATGTGAATGGTTTAATTTCGCTGGAAAACATCCTCATATCTAGCTGTAATAGTAAATCGTATATTAGGTACGTGAGGTTAAACGACCCGCCCTGTAGGGTTCCGTAATAGGATATGTAACTTGTTTTAGTATGTTTTTATACAATGTAATAAAGTAAACGAGCGTGTGAGTGCCTTGAAGCGACGGTACATGATATACCTTTGTACTGGTATGATGTATGTGTTTATCTTGTGTTATATGTACTCCTGGTACATGTTTATTCTTTACTACGTGAAAATGGAAGATGAATGGATTTTTTCTTTCTGACATTTCGTATAAAAACTGTTGTGGTAGGAACCTTTTAGATTTCTCATAACTAAAATAAGTTATTCTTTCGGAGCAGCTCTTGTAGGTTGCATTTATTTATATTCCATGGATTCTGTGCAATGCTTTTGCACAGAATCCATGGAATATAAATCTTAATATATATAAATCTCGTGTCACAATGTTTGTCCTCAATGGACTCCTAAACCACTTAACCGATTATAATAAAATTCGCACACCATGTGCAGTTCGATCCAACTTGAGAGATAGGATAGTTTAAATCTCAATTTTTTGTTGCAATATTATTTAGGAGCGGAAAATGTGACGCAGACGAAGTTGCGCGGGACAGCTAGTAGTACTATAATATGGAAAACGTGAACAGTTTTTAGGATAAATGAAAAACTTAAAAACTGCGATTTTTACTGGAATCAATGTAGTAGATTACTATATCTGCAGTGCACACAATTTAAATATAGACAGTTTCTTGGCGTCCTAGCACTAAGACAATCAACAATACAAAAAGTTCTGACTATAAACTGTAAAAAGTACTAACAATGCATTGTGTTTTATACATGACAGGAAAGTATAAATTATTCCTACGAGTAGTTCTTGGCAATGGATCGACCCGGATGCATTGGTTTTGGTCGAGTACCAGCGCGAGTCGGGAAGGTTATTTGAATATTGGTGAGGATTTTTGTGAAACAAGAATATTTACAGTTATTTTCTCAATGCGTCTCTTGCGTTTAAAATTTATGTTAACACTAGCTTTTGCTCGCGACTACGTACGCCTACCATTTTTTACTGTTCCCGTAGGAATTTGGGAACTCTTCTATATTATACTATACTTCTATATAGTAAAAGTTGTTCATAATGATGAGTTCAATGACCCCTTAAGAGGTAAGTATTGCGTTTATTCTGTTACACGTTGTACAAGAAGATTACATTTTGACAAGTTTTGCCATTCAATTTTAACACTTTTCGTCGAAGATGGAGCACGCTTACCTAGGAATAACCTATTCATTCTTGACTTCAAGACATCCAGGTTGTAGCTATCAGCTATAGCTTTTCCATCCATTTCTTAATAAAATAGATACATACAATATAACCAATATATTCCACTCGTGATCCCATGTTTACCAAGACGACATGACTATCAAGAGCTATCTATAAGGTCCGTCCCTTATAAGTGTGATGTAAGAATTCGCAAGCCGTCACGTTCGCACGATAAATTACAGAAGTTCTCGACTTGGCCCATTACTCATCGCCCCATCCGGCACATACTTCGTATCGGCGTTTAATTACTAAACTGATTAACTCGTACCACTGGGACTCGGATAAATTTTATTAAGAATTTTGGGTTTAATGGAGTTATGAAATGGGGATAAATGTTGATGAAAATATTTATAAACTAAAATTATTACCTACTTAGTATAAATTACTTTCCTACCTACGCATCAAATTAAATCATAGTTAATAGGGAATATGCAAGCTATTTTTTTATTTGTAAAACGAAATACTTATTAACTGTAGAAAACAATCATGAAATTATTTTTTTAATACCTTCATCAACGATGAAGTTATAAAGCTTCAAAGATTACAATTAGAAAGAGAAGTCCGATATGAACTTTGACGTCAAATTCCATGACGCTTATACAACTATCATATAAAACAGCTTTTTCGTGAGAGGGACAGATATATTTGTTTAAAATAGTTACATCTCCTTTATTTTTCGAGCAATTTTGATTCTATTTTCACTATTAGTATTATATCTTTGCATATTTTTAGATAGAATGTGTAGATAATAAATATTTTTTTCATGCGTATTCCCTATTGGAGTCCCGGATAAAGTCAAACGAGAAAGAAAATCTACGGTATTGGAAACCCTATAATTGATTTATAGAGCTTACATCTAATTGCGTACAAACAGAAATTGAAGAAAATTAAATTAAAAGACTCTCCAAAAAAGGCATGAAAGAAAACGGTAAGTTGAATCACGTAATTCCGTTCCTTCATAAGCTGATTAAGAGGGAAATGGGCTGGCACGCTGCGCTGCTCGTATAAATAGACTAGTGATTACCCGGCGATGTATGCGAGGTGAATCTGTAACCTCAATATGTTTATGCTGTCCTGGTACCAGATTATTTAGAAATAATAAAAGGAAAGAAAAAAAAAATTAATAAAAATACCAAACGTTGATTTTTCCCGGAAATTGGAATTAATTAATTCATGGATTTTTCCGGGGATTCTTGGAGAATTTTAATTTCATCTCAGAGTTTTCCCGTTATAACGATATTTTTCCTATCAAGCGATTAAGGCAAACAACAAATTGTTCACTAATTAGGTTTGGTTTCATTCTTTTGCGAAGGAGAGTTGACGTGCCCGTCGAAAAGTCAAGGGTTGAGCAATAATTTAACTTTGTTAACTTTTAACCCAGTTTATCAACGTTGAGAGTAGCGCCTCCGCCGCTCAGGTCATTGTGACAAAAGTTTTGACCAAATCTGGTAAAAGAATAATACGTTTCGAGTGGTTTTTGGGCACAATACTGAAACTGCATTTAGAATTATAATGTTTACATGTTAATGGGAAATCGTGAATTTTTCGTAAGTAATCGTTAAACCGTCAAACGCAAGTCTATCAATATCATATTTTATATCATTCATCCAACTCGATTGAAGACCAAACTCAATGCACTACATAGTGTATTCTATTCTATCCATGGACATTTCACACAACGCCATATAGTCCCAAGCTAAGCAACCTAATGCTTGTGTTATGGTAACGAGGTGGCTGATAAACTACTTATATACATTTTTTTTTGTAAATACATACATATTATAGATAGAAAAACACCCAGACTCGGAACAAATACTAGTAGGTCGTACAAATATTTGTTCCGTGCGGGAATCGAACCCGCGACATGCTGCGCAGCAGTCAATCGCTCAACCACTGCACCAACCGTGTCGTCGTAAATGTTGTTCTTTTAGTAGGCTGCCAATCTCAAAACCCTCCCCGATTTTTTTTTTAATATTATTAGGCATACGTTTGACCGCTATCTCATCTGATGTTAAGCGATGATGATGATGATGGGTGATGTTTCCAAGAAACTACTGAGCATCAAGAAAATAGATATTGCATGTATTTTTAGCATTTCCACAGAAAATGTGTGTCTGTAATATCGATAAAAATAACTATTTGGATTCCAGTGTTTTACCCTGATCTGAGTCTATAAAGATGCTATCATAAAATGGTAAAAACTTCGATAGTTCTGCTCAATGGAACAAACAGTCTCATTGCTTATAGCTCCTTTTTACCGCGATGGTAAAACCTCCTTTCTGTGCTATCAAGGATAAAAGTTTGGTAGTATTTAGTTTTATGTGTGCAATTTTATGTTATGGTGAACAATTTGTAGGATCGATCATTGTTCATGACTAGTTGACCCGCGCAACTTCTTCTGCGTCACATTTACCATGTAAACTCCGCTCCTATTTGTCTTAGCGTGATGATATATACTTTATAACCTTCCTTGATAAATAGGCTATCTAACATTGAAAGAATTTTTCAAGTCGGGCCAGTAGTTCCTGAGATTAGCGCGTTCAAACAAACAAACTCTAATTTGATTTCCATAAAAAGGGTTATAGTGAGTTAACCTAAAGGGATAGATATATGCTGTCCAGGACTTTTTTTTTAGAAGTTTTTAGAGGAATCATTTCGTAATACTTGATTTTTGCGTAACTTAAGGCCGTACCCGGACCAAATAACCTTGAGCATTTTTTCCCTCAATAACAGCGCAAGAGATACAATAGCGAATACGCTCAGAATGTTGAATAAAATCGTTATAAAATCTAATTTTGGTCGTTTGAAAAAAATACTTCTACCAAAATGTTCATAATTAAATTGCCTATCCATTAGTGCAAGTACAAAATCAAAATAATCTTTAGTTTTCGAGTAGATGCATGTTTTCAGTAATTTTTTCTCATTTCTGTGGTTTCGTTGTGAGGAGATTACTTAAACATTATACTTAGTAATAAAAAATAAAATCTACCATTTTGAAGCCAAGATTATGTAGAAATTTAATGTATTTTTCATTAGTTGATATTTCTTTTGGATAAAGAGTAAATAGCTCCAAAAAACTGCACAAAAAACGGCTAGCGCTGCGTTTTGCTCGGGGGAGCTATCTACTCTTTATCCAAAAGAAATACCAACTAATAAAAAATACATTAAATTTCTACATAATTTTGGCTTCAAAATGGTAGATTTTATTTTTTATTATTAAGTGTAATGTATAAGTAATCTCCTCACAACGAAACCACAGAAATGAGAAAAAAATACTGAAAAAATGCATCTTCTCGAAAACTAACGATTAATTTTGATTTTGTACTTACACTAATGGATAGACAATTTAATTATGAACATTTTGGTAGAAGTATTTTTTTCAAAAGACCAAAATTAGATTTTATAACGATTTTATTCAACATTCTGAGCGTATTCGCTATTGTATCTCTTGCGCTGTTATTGAGGGAAAAAATGCTCAAGGTTATTTGCTCAGGGTACGGCCATAAACCGTTTACGCAGTGCACGCAACGGGAGCTTTTTTCCCGCTTCTAACATTTCTTATTGCTGCTCCGCTCCTATTGGTCATAGCGTGATGTTATATAGCCTATAGCCTTCCTCGATAAATGGACTATCCAACGCAAAAATAATTTTTCAAGTCGAGCCCGTAGTTCCTGAGATTAGCGCGTTCAACCAAACAAACAAACTCTTTTGCTTTACAATATAAGTATAGAAGTATAGATAATACTATTATATATCGTAACATTTTATTCTAACTACCCCGTTGGTTCAGTGAAAGCAAGTGCGCATGTTGAGTGTGGGCGTACTAGGAGCCCAGAATTTGGAAGATGTTGATGTGCTACCACCGAGCGTCAGTGGAAAACACTTGCACACAAACCAATCTCGTTGGTACTGCGCTTGATATCTTCCCAAACGTGTCCAATCGGATTATGGCACTAAATGAAAGAGAAATATGCCTGTGCTTACGCATACACTTGTTCAGTGTATATTCTCCGCAGATACTAGGTTTAGCTTCGTTGAAACAGTGGCCACTGTGATCGGAATTCGGTGGGAAGAATGAGGCAGTTTTTTACATATTTTTTATAACTAGTTGGTAGGTTTCCCGTTTTCTCAATCTGATCTATAAAACACTGTCGCGGTCGGCAAAGGTGCGTTTACCTAAAGGACCCAACAAAATCATGTAAAATACTTGAGGTTTATGGGCTTGAAGTGTCACAGATTTACTATTTCAATAACTACTAAAACGGAAACTGCTGCATGAAATGTATGTCCAAATAATTGGACATACATTTCTGAAATTGAGAGGATAATAGAATTAGTGGGACTCATATAACGGGTGTAAGGGACAGCCCTCCTCAAACTGATAGGGTGATTTCAGTATATCGTACTAAGTTGACCGGTACATGAAATTATTTCAGGAACTTTATGGGAATCCAAAAAAACTGATTTGTTTAATTACCTCACTCGTAATGTATCGCTACCTCTGCAAAACGCACGCAGCGAACGGCAGCAGCGCAGCGAGCTTTCGAAAGGATAGCTGCGCCCGCGCTACGTTTTAACAGCTGATTTCATGCGTCGTTCATGAGATTTTTTTTTATTTATTTTTTTATTTTTTCATTTTTGCTGTGTTATTTACATTAATGGAGTTCTGCATATAGATAATGTAACTTTACATTGAAATAAAGCAAAAAAAATGAAAAATCTAAAAAAAAATAAAAAAAAAAACCTGAGGAAATTTCCACTGGAATACGATTCAAAATAAGGAGCTGATTGCACCCTGTTAATTTGTGGAAGGCTGTCCCTTACACCCTGTATATAGCTTGGTTATTTGAATGATGGCACAGGAATATTCACATATGTCTTGGTTATATTGAGATTGCACACGAAAATTGAGACATTAATTTAGTTGTAATGGAAAATTAAATCTAATTGCAAATTGATCTTAGTTTACAGCTAATATTCCTGACGCCCGCGGCTTCGCCCGCTTGATAAATTATGTACCTTCCCCGAGAACCACTCTATCCATTGGTGAAAACAGCATGAAAATCGGTGCAGTAGTTTTTGAGTTTATCGCGAACAGACAGACAGACGTGGCGAAGGACTTTGTTTTATAATATGTGGTGATTTAATTAGAGTATCTAATAAAATAAGTTAAATTTAAAAAGTATTTGTGGAAGATACAAACATTTTCACAAAAAGGTAATATTTACGTATTATGTAAGGTTCCCAGAATCTTGAATAGTTTCGAAACGCCAAGAATGTAGCACCTTGTACCCGGCATTTGACCCTTGTTTCAAGTGAATTTGCGTGAAATCTGGCTGACTAGAGCCCTTTAATTGACAATTAACCCTCGTATAATATAGGGCTCTAAAATTTTGGATAATAAAGTTAAGAACTTTCAGATTTCACGAGTAGTTTCTATCCTCCAGATTTCCGTGATGCATAGAACTTCTCTGTCTGTTGATATTTTCGATTGCGGAACACAAAAGGCAATGAAGGAACATGGATGGGTTTTAGTCAGTAGAATTCTGACACTCCCTCCTGCTCCACCTAGAGCGGGAGGAGTCATTGGATGATTTCCCATCCCTAAAAAAAAGGGTGCCTGTCCATAAAAACTGAACGTGGCAGCGGAATGAGGCAGCGGAGCGAGGCAGCGGGGCGGAGAAACGGAAAAAATTTAACCAATGTAATTGCTAAAAAAATACAACCGACTTCCAAAAAAAAAAACACTACAAAGTAAAAAATAACTTTAACTTCGGAACTCGGTGTTTTTGTTAGTTTGTTCGTATTTTGACACCGACTTCCGAAGTTAAAGTTATTTTTACTTTGTAGTGTTTTTTTTTTTGGAAGTCGGTTGTATTTTTTTGTAAAAAGTTTTTTTATTTTTCACTTTTTAGTGGTACCCCACACCTAACAAAACCACTGCAAAATCGATACCGTACGATTTTCGAAAGTTCCCCTCGACTTCTCTGGGATGCCATCATCAGATCCTGGTTTCCTTATCATGGGACCATTTGGGAAGTATACCCTTTCCAACAAAAAAATCACTTTTAAAATCGGTTGGCAAGCGACGGAGTTATGCCCGAACAAACATAAAAAAAAAAAAAAATGCAAACATCCGAATTGAGAACCTCCTCCTTTTTGGGAAGTCGGTTAAAAAATCAACCACACCACGTAAACCACGCATCGCACCACATGAGTAACTGACAGTTTGACTGACATTATTGGTTAATATTTCTCCGTTTCTCCACTCCGCTGCCTCGCTCCACGCAAAAGGACAGCACCCTAAGTACTGGTTTGTTTAAATTCTATCAGCGACTCACTATGGGTGCCTGGTATCATGAATTCTGTAGTCTAGTTTCTGTGATTCTTTTAGCAATTATTTTCGTTTTCTTTGATCCATCAGTATAAATTCTCAGCTCTTTCAGGCTGGAGTTATCACATAATTCTTGTGCTTTTAGAGCTTTGTCATTTGGTGCCATAATGGGTTGTTTAACAATATCTTTCATTATATTAATATACTTTTCCTAGGCTACCATATATGCGAAGACTAAGGGCCAGTTTCACCGGTTACGGATAAAGTGTCGGTTAGCCTATTAGGAACTTATCTGGCAGATGAACTAAAACTTTTGGTTTCACAGGTGTTGGATAGCGATATCTGGCAGATTTATTAAGTATTTGAGTATTATAAAGTATTATAGTATTAAGTGTCGGTTAGTTATCCTTCACATAACTAACCGACACTTTATCCGTAACCGGTGAAACTGGCCCTTAAAGTTTTTATTTTAATTTTATTTATTTGGCACCAAAAACACACGTTACAACATTTACAAAAGTAGTTATAATATTACCGAACGCATGTTTGTTGTGAAAAAAAAAAGTTGAGAAGACAAACACTAGGAAATTGTGAAACCATTGTTATTTTAGATTGTGGCAGTGCGAAAATATCAAAATCTTGGAATTCTGAGTTAAGTTTCTAAAACACCTTGTTTTTTTTTGCTGATTTCCATACCCAATAAAAAAACCAATCAAGTGCGAGTCGGACTCGCACGCGAAGGGTTCCGTACCGTATCTATAACAAAGGCAAAAAACACTTTTGTTATATGGGAGCCCCCCTTAAATATTTGTTTTACTTAAATTAAATTATTTATTTTTAAAGTAATTTTAATTAAATATTCAGCACCGAGCAAAAAAAACTCGTTTGTTGTATGGATGCCCTCTTAAATATTTATTTATTTTATTCTGTTTCTTTAGTATTTGTTGTTAAAGAGGCAACAGAAATACATCATCTGTGAAAATTTCAACTCTCTAACTGTCACGGTTCATGAGGTACAGCCTGGTGACAAACGGACAGACGGACGGAAAGTGGAGTCTTAGGTAATAGAGTTCCGTTTTACCCTTTGGGTACGAAACCCTAAAAAGGCACAGGTATCACGGACCTCAATAATTTGGTACATAGCTGGGGTAGTCGGTACGTTGTTTAAATTTGCTAATCCGTTAAAACAAGGTTGTATCGCGTTTTGCATGACAATCAACCACGAACGGTGCCACCTGACCTGAATCCGTAAAAGTGAACAATGTCTACATTACCAGGATGACATACGGTGTGGCGGGTTGGAGAACTGTGTTGATTTGTAGGATTCCGAAACCGAGTGATCCAATAAGGGTTCCGTTTTTACATACAGTAAAAAAAATACAACCGACTTCCCAATAAAATAAACTACAAAGTAAAAAATAACTTTAATTTCGGAAGTCAGTGTTTTTGTTAGTTGCTTCGTATATTGATACCGATTTCAGAAATTATGTTTTTTTTTATTTGGAAGTCGGTTGTATTAATAAGTAAAAAGTTTTTTATTTTTCACTTTTTAGTGGTACCCCACACTGGTTTGGTTTGGTTTGTTCGGTTTGGTTTGGTTTGTGAGAAATTAACAGAATTCTGAACCAGTAGGCAAGTTTTCGAGTGAACCGGCCTGCCTAGCCTTTTCCCAAATATACTGGGGTCGGCTTCCAGGCAAGCCTGATTCAGCTGAATACCAGTATTTCACGTGGAGCTGCTGCCTACCACGCATCCACAACCCATTACCTGGGTACTACGGTACTTCTTGACACTGGTGCCACATTTTCCGGCTTAATCGGTCAGTTTTCGAGAGAGCGTTTTGAACTATTTTTTTTACTTTTGTTAGCACGCGTTTGACCACTATCTCACCAGATGGTAAGCGATGATGCGGTGGAGCACGCTTGCCTAGAAGTAGCCTATTCACTCTTGACTTAAATACTCCCAGGTTGTAGCTATCGGGAAACACAGACTCAGGCAGGGAATTCCACTCCTTAGCTGTACGCACTATGAATGTGTTCCCAAAACGTTTTGTCTTTAGATTTTTGTTGTTATAAATTTTTCCATAATGCTTATTAAGTTCTTTCTGGTTTCCTGAAATAAATTTATATTCATTATAGAAAAGTAAGCTAACATTAGGTGTTTCCAACAAATCCAAACAAATGTACACGTGTCTATCTCTAGCGTTAATAGCTGGACGCCTCGCGGTGCGTCGATGTTGTTCCCAATTACTGATAACTATCTATATAACTATCGATATATATGTCACCGGAAAATAGCAGACTCCGTAAGATGTATCTCTCCTCACGATTTCTCTCTATGTCCTGTTAGATGTTAGTCTGGCGCATTCGGTAGAAGGGCCCCCAGTCGCGGATATAATCCGATCGGTCCATTAGGGTGCCTGTCTCTTATAGCGGAGAGAAGCAGCGGAGCGGCAAACCGGAGAAATATCATGTCAGTCATAACCAATCATTGTTTTAAACTTTCATGGTCACTAACATTAGAATAGTTAATATCGGGATTGCTACCATGTACCTTTTTATTTGCGAGTTTCCGATATTTCGGCACTGTTACAAGCGCCATGATCACGGAGTAACTGAAGATCTTGCGGGTGGGAGGTTATTGACAGACATATCGGTCTAACCTCTTTCGTAGTCTTTTATTACGACTATCTCCGGTACCACTGTCCAAAAACTCACTTTTTTCCCGCAACTGTTCTCGACACACAACACTAACCGCATCTGACCGCGAAGTAACACTTTGTTGAAATCTCACTGGAAACCCGCAAATAAAAAGGTACATGGTAGCAATCCCGATATTAACTATTATAACCAATCATGTCAGTTAAAATGTCAGTGACTCACGTGGTATGGAGATTTTTTGCAATCCCATTGGTTAACATTTCTGCGTTTCTCTGCTTCGCTGCCTCGCTCTGCTGCAATGGACAGGCATCTTTACTTTTACATTATTCGAAAAAGCGGCTAACAGCCAACTGCCCCCCCTACTCTAACTTAACAATTATGCAGTTACGTATGAGTATTAGGAGTTTATAAATCGATTGATCTTAAAATACAGTAAATAATTGGAGGGGATTTTAGCACTATTCAAACCTGCATGATTACTTGACTCTGGCAAATGCACAAGATGTGCGAAGCCAAACACCTCTGACCAGAAAAAAAAAACCTGCTATTTTATACAAAACCAGCCAGAACTATTTCCCAGCCTGCTTCTTATAAGGTTCACTTCGACAAGCAACCTTCATAGTACTTAATGAACATAACGAATTCTCATTTGAACAAAGAAATAATGAAACCGATTCAGTTGCCAAAGCCTATCGGATAGATTTTGAAAACTTTTTGCATGTCGAGCCGTGCCAAGTCAGCTAACGAAACTTCACTTGGAAGCGGTTTATTCGTTTCCAAATCCTGCAAATAGTCTATCTGGCACTATGTTATGAATGTTGTGTTAAGCTTTGCTTCCCTAGTACAAAAAGCACTGGCACATTGAGTACTTACCGATCTCTTTGTTATTGGGAGTATATTAGCAAAAATATAGATTCGTCATGTCTGATTGTCTGTCCGTCCGTATGTCACAGCCACTTTTCTCCGAAACTATAAGAACTATGCTGCTGAAACTTGGTATGTAGATGTATTCTGTGAACTGCATTAAGATTTTCATACAAAAAAAAAAAACAAAAAAAAAAAACAGTAAATTTTGGGGGTCCCCCAATACTTAGAACTGAAACTAAAATTTTTTTTTTTCGTCATATCCATACGTGTGAGGTATCTATGGATAGGTCTTCAAAAGAGACACTTCCAAAGTGGTAAAATGTGTCCCCCCCTCTAACTTCCAAAATAAGAAAATGATAAAACAAAAAAAATATATGATGTACATTATCATATAAACTTCCATCGAAAATTGGTTTGAGCGAGATCTAGTAAGCAGTTTTTTTTAATACTTCATAGACCGTAAATCGCAACTTTTGCTTATAAAATATACCTACAGGAGGCTACAGGTTTGTACGGAACCCTAGGTGTGCGAGTCCGACTCGCACTTGGCCGCTGATTTAAAGCTCCTTACAACACATGTTTGCTTTCATTAATTAATTAGGTTCCTCTTTGTTTGGTTCCGATCCATTAAAATATTAACCGCGTTTTAAACTTTTAAAATTTAAAGCCTCAAATTTTCAACCGCTCCGTTACTATGACGTCACAGGTAGTTGTCCACTAAAGTATTTCATTAAACGAGCGCTTTGTAAGGCCCACAATGGCGGCTCGTCATCCCGCCACTACTGATTGGAGATACCCTACCAATGCCTGCGCTTTTTACGGCTCCATACAGTCTCACGTATTTATAAAGACGTTTAATTTTTTACTCTTTGAAGTTTATGCGATCCTAGTACCTAATTAAAATTGCGAGGGACAAAGAGCACCAATTTTAAAGCGTTTTTTAAAAGAAAGCCTTTTTTGATTTATTAATAACCCATCTTGCTATACCTACTATACTTCATTGATATTTCCACCGTTCGATTTTCACAGGAAATTAAAATGAAGCCGGATTTGATAATACCGTTCTACCCGCTTTAGTTCTATTTTTAATTTTCGCCTTTATTTTTTAGGCTTCCTGTAGAATAAAAATGTGAAATTTTCTTCTAAATTTTACTCTTTTATGAGCGTATGAACTTCAATTTCATAAGTACCTATTCATAAAGAGGCAACTTATTAATTAAATTGTTGTTGAGAATATTTTTTTTTTAACAGCTAACTACAAAACCAGTTTCAATATATTTTTGTACCTTATTACTAACTCAGAAAATATGTCTAAGTACTAACTGCAAATTATTTTACAAGAGTTAATGTACTCATCATTATGAACAACTTTTACTAAGGGACCAGAAAGTGCCAGGTGCCAGGAGTATGTGCTCGTGATATCCGAAATTCACGCGGGTGAAGCCGCTGGCAGAAGCTAGTAATTATATATTCGTTTGCAGGAGATACTCTTTGGTATATCTAATCTAATAACAAAAACTCTACATTATCGTTTCCATAGAGATTTTATCTCAGAAACTAGCTGACCCGCGCCACTTCGTGTGCGTCACATTATCCATGAATGCTCCCCTCCTATTTGTCTAAGCGTAATGGTATGTAGCCAATAGCCTTCCTCGATAAATGGGCTATCTAGAAAGGCTGAAAGAATTTTTCAAATCGGACCAGTAGTTCTTGAGATTAGCGCGTTCAAGCAAATAAACAAACAAACAAACTCTTCCACTTTATAATATTATAGTATACACGGTCTGATGACATTGGCTTCTACACATACAACAATTCTACACATATTCTTCTAAACATACAATACTTTGGTGATTGTGCGCAGGAACTCCACTTGATCCCAACATCGCCCTTTTACTACCAGAATACCAGACGTACTGCAGGGTACCATCCGTACTTAGTCGATATCCCGACTAGTCGTATTCAACGCTTCTCCTCCACATTTATTATGCGCAAAGCTAAAGTGTGGAACTCTCTGCCAGCGTCTGTGTTCCCGTCCACATATAACCCGTCTGCCTTCATAGCAAGAGTGAACAGGCATCTTCTGGGCACGCTCGCTCCATCATAGATCTCATCCATAGTTTCCCATCAGGCGTGATTGTGGTAAAGGGTTGTGGAATTTGTTCGAAAGAGTCACCGCGGTTCTGGAACGCAAAAGGCACTAGGAGGAACACAGATGGGTTTTACTCAGTAAGAGTCTGACACTCCATTCTGCTCCGTACAGAGCGGGAGGAGTCATTTGATAATTTCCCATGTTTAAAAAAAAGGCGTCATTGTGGTCAAGAGAAATCCCCTTGCCCATTAAAAAAAAAAACTAGTAAGATAACGTTGGATAAGCATTGCCATACAACTTGGCAATGCCGCCAATCTTTTAGGCTCACTTCCAGTCGATAGCGATGGGGACGAATTTGTTGACGCCATATTTTAGTTCGTGTTTTAGTTCGTTTGTTGTAGGTTAGTTTTTTTTCTACACAAAACGGGGAAACTCGGCCCAAATCTCACCTGATGGAAAGTGATGTGTGTGTGTGTGTGTGTGTATGTTTGTGTGAGTGTCAAGTGTTATTTTCTATCATAAGTGATTATAGTTTGTCCTTTAAATAATTCGGTAACATAACTGAAAATATTTCAATCTTCACCACTGTGACATCAAGACAAGCTTTAAAACCTCCCCACGTTCACTTTTGTTAAGGCTCAGTACAATAATTAGTCTCTGTGGGTACCTCAGGGACCGGCGATTGATATCTTTTATTGAAAGTATTGTATGGCACGCTGATTGCAATGTCTCTTTGTGACCAAACGTTTTTACCGGTGTCGATACCACACCGACAAAAGTGAGAAAATATAAGTATTTTAGTGGTTGATAAAATAGGACAGACTAGGAAATGTTTGATTCAATGGCTTTGACACGCTGGGAAACTTTTTCTACACATTCTCAACCACTGCAAGTCCTGTACGATTATTTTATCTTTGCCCATGCGAAGTACGTCGCGATCGATTGCGCAGAATGTCAATTTGACAAGAAACATAGAACAGCGCATGCGCGGGTAGAACGCGTGTGCAGTCTCAGTCCCTCATATACGTTAGATGCATATTTGTGTCCCGCTTACTCAATGCAATACGACTGATGGTACGAAAAGTGTTATTGTTTTAAAATATTTATTTTGGTTTTTCTTACTGTTCCATTTGTGTGTTTTGTGGTGTATATGTTTGTTATGTTACTTTGTGACCTTGTTATTGTTACTGGTTGTGTTTCTTACTTGTTAATAATACAAAACGTATAAATCTGAAAAATATTCTACGAACGTAAAACTTTTTTACGCGATGGGACCTGCGTGGTCGTCACTAAAAGCTAACTTCGCATGGGCAAAGATAAAATAATCGTACTGTAAGCCAGAATCAACAGTGGCGACCACCAGAAAAACGACGAGCTACTGAAGCCCAACGAGTCCCAGAGAATCAATTGTCTTGGATCCCGCAACGCAAATTAATCAGAAAAGTACAGCGGACGAGTAAGAAAAAATAAATATAATTTATGGGAAATATAATGGTGGGAAACTTTAGTCATAGTTGAATAGGTTACTGGTTTTTTGCAAAGTGAGTAACAAAGAGATTGGTAGGTATTCAATGTGCCAGTGCTCTTTGTACTAGGGAAGCAAAACTTAACACAACATTCATAAAATAGTGCCGGATCCGATAGGCTTTGGCAACTGAGTCGGTTTTATTATTTCTTTGGAATTTTGTTTGTTCAAAGGAGAATTAGTTTTTTTTTTATTACGTACTATGAAGGTTGCTTGTCGAAGTGAACCTTACAACAGGCAGGCTGGTAAAATAGTTCTGGGTAGTATTGAATAGTCATGCAGGTTTTTTTTTTTCTCAGAGGACCCCTCGGTACGCACATCTTGTGCTTTGCCAGAGTCAAGTAATCATGCAGGTGTAAATAGTGCTAAAATCCCACCAAGTATTTACTGCCTTTTAAGATCTATCGATGTATAAGCTCCTAGTACTCATACGTAACTGCATAACTGTTAAGTAAGAGTGGGGGGGGGGGGCGGTTGGCTGCCAGTCGCTTCCGAATAATGTAAAAGTAAGGGTGCCAATCCATTAGAGCAGAGCGGCAGCGGAACGGAAAAACGGAGAAATTTTAACCAATGGGATTGCATAAAATCTCCACACCACGTGAGTCACTGACATTTTGACTGACATGATTAGTTCATGTTTCTCCGCTTCGCTGCCTCGCTCCGCTATTAGAGTCATTAGAGATAGGCATCCTTTTTGTTTTTTTTTTTTAGTATGTGAAGTCATCAAATATCTTCTCCCGCTCTGGGCGGAGCAGAACGGAGTGTCAGACTTTTACTGACTAAAACCCATCCATGTTCCTTATTTGCCCTTGTGTTCCGGAGCCGCGGTATCTCTTTCGAATAGTCCCGCAACTCCGGAGAGATAGGCATCCTAAAGGACAGATCAGATTATATCCACGACCACCCTTCTACCGAATGCGCCAAAATTCATAGTGACCACGACTGCTCTGTCAAGTCAAGGAATAAATACCATTAGTTTTAGCGGTAAAACGCCTGTTATTTATTGCGATCCTCATAGTATGCTTCTTTTCGTAACTTAAAATTCAGTTTACTCAATAACATTTTCCCCACTAAGGGCCGATTTTTCAATTGCAAGATGAATTTTATCAGAGGAAGAAAATTCCGGTTTCACAGCTTTTGCTGCAAACAAAATAATTATGTCAAACAGACATATGTAATTATTTATTCCTTAGATAAAAATTATCTGACGAATTAAAAACCAGCCCAAAAACGAGTGTCCACCACCGCTTGAGATGCACTTAGTACTAGGACTACATAAATCGATGGATATAAAGTCCTCGTACACCACCTCTGCATAATAGTATATTCAGCCGTTGTACAAAGAGATCTGAGGCGACTGTCTACTCGACGATAATATTGACCACACTTCAGCGTCCATTGATAGATTACTGGCTACAGTAATGGATCGCTTGTATTCTATAGTGCGGTGAATTTTAAAGTTGTATACGATATTGTGGAGATATTGGTTGTTGTTGTTGATGATAGTGTTAGTAATAAATAACCCATTATTTTAGGAACTCGAGTAGCTCGTGGCTAAATAACAACAGCCGCACGGGTCAATATTCAAGGTTAAGCAACGCTTGCCAAGGTTTGTCTGTGATGGGTGACCATCTTAACATATCGAGTTTCCTCCGTGCCTCGGAAAGCACGTTAAGCTGTTGGCTCCGGCTGCCATTTGTAGATCTTTGGCAGTCGTTAAGGATTGTCAGAAGCCAGTAAATCTGACTCCAGTCTTGGCAAGAAATACAGTGTTGCCCAGTTAATGGGTTGTGGAGGTCTGGTAGCCGCTTCACGTAAAACACTGGTATTTAGCTGAATCCAGTTAGACTGGAAGTCGACCCCAATGTAGTTGGGAAAAGGCTAGGTAGATGATGATGATGGTTTTGGGAACTCTTAACTGTTTCTTAAATTCAGAAGTATCCGTGATGGTCACATAATGATAAGTATTTTTGTATTGATGATAGTATTTCCATTTATCGATTATAGATTATGGTTATAACCTTCCTCGCTATCTAACACTGAAAGAATTTCAAATCGGACCAGCAGTTCCTGAGATTAGCGCGTTCAACCAACCAAACAAACAAACAAACAAACAAACTCTTCTGCTTTATAATATTAGTATAGATTAGTTCAGCTACATAATATCAGGGGTGGCCAACTTGATTAGACCCAAGATCGATTTTTTACTGACGAAACCCTGTGCTATCTACTAACTACATAGGTACTTCTTAAAATTACAAATGAAACAGTATAGTTCAGGGTACAATTATGTAGTTTTTTACGTATTTACATATTTAAGCAGTCTGTTATACGTATTTATATTTTTTTGCCTTGCCGTGATCGAATAGACTAATAGCCACGATCGACCAGTCAATCGCGATCGACCGGTTGGCCATCCCTGCTATTATATCATCACGCTAAGACCAATAGGAGCGGAGCAATAATGGAAAATGTGACGCAGACGAAGTTGCGCGGGTCAGCCAGTAGGTAAGTGAAATTTTGGAAGTATGAGGTACAGAGAATAGTAAAGAAGCAGTGCCGCAGTGTGGTAAAGAAGACGAGTTAAACAATTCGAGGAGATAACTTTCTTCGTTTATTCCTTTTTATTTTTAAATACTGTGTACAGTATCTCTACCATGAGTTTACGCAGCCAAAACTCGCTAGCGTCTCCGTAAATTATTTGTATGACATACTGTACAGCGCCCCTAGCGGTCACTGAAAGAATTATTAGAAAGAATATAATATATTATATAATTCGTACCATGAGCACTATAGATTTCGATAGGTTTAAAACCTCACGTAATCTATTCGATAGTCACTAACGTTTTTTAGCTGTCACCATACAAAACGGTACCATGAGTCACCAATTCGACAGACGCTATCGAATAATACGCTTACGATAGTACTAACGTAGCTCACTAGCATTTTGACGAGTTAAACATATGTTTACACTAAAATTATGTACGTTTTTGAGTCTAACAAAGTCAAAATACTGTCTGCAAGAGCATTATTATAGTATATATACCTAGTTATATCTATTTTAGCTACTAGCCATTATTTTTAGACACTTGAGCTTAGCTGAATTATTATGGTTTCAAACTTTCAAGTGGCTTGGTTTAACTACCTGCGTTGAGGGGCAACTATTTAGGAACTTTGTAATTTTATAACACGTTTTAAAATACATAATTTTATAGAAACAGAAACATCAAACATACCTTTCCATGAACTTCACCAACAATTGAAACTGTGAGACACTGGTTCGCATTGTTTAAAATAATCCAAATAATAGTCTATAGTAAACTTTCAAACCACACAACCCAACGCAGCTCTGTGACACAACGTCAACAAACAAAGTTAAGTATATGTAATAAATTAAATAGACGACATTGACCTATTGTAAGGAATAAAAATTCAAAAACCACTAATTAAGTTATGTTGTCCACTAACCGTAAACTTTTCTATTTAGTCGGTTTTTTTTTATGATATCGACTGTCTCAACATTTTAAGCATAGCGGTAACACTACATCTTGAGCTTACAAGCCGTCATCTCTTCTTATAAGTGAGAAAGAAAGAAACAAAACATAAGTAGTGAAGCATTCTAATGAGTATTGTGAAGTTAGCTAGACGACGCGATCTATCGAGCTTACGTTAGCGCCTGCGTAAGACTCCGTAAAACTCATGGTGCGAGCATTATCGAATACTATTCGATCCACGTTAGTACGCTAGCGAGTTTAACGCTAGCGAGTAAGTTTTCGATGACATCTCATGGTAGAGGTACAGGTATTACAAGTTTGGAGGTATGCGGTACAGAGAGTAAAGTCGGTACAGTTGATGATGGCGTCGCGGTTATTTTCGTTGCGATGTAGATTCGTTTCGCTGGTTTTTCTTGTGGCGACATTGATGCCGCTACAATATAAATGTCAAAATCGAAATCCGATAAGTGTTTTAAGGGTTCCGTATCCAAAAAGTAACCAAAGGAACCCTGTTACTAAGCCTTCGCTGTCCGTCCGTCGGTCCACAAGTCCGAATCCGACTCCCATATTTTGGCCGGTTTTTAGGGTTACGTACACAAAGGGTAAAAATGGGACCCTATTACTAAGACTTCGCTGTCTGTCTGTCCGTCTATCTGTCACCAGGCAGTATCGCAAGAACAGCGATATCCAGACAGTTGAAATTTTCACAGATTATGAATTTCTGTTGCTGCTTCAACAACAAATACTGAAAAACAGAATAAAATCAATATTAAAGGGGGCTCCCATACAACAAACTTGATTTTTATGTCGTTTTTATAGATAATGGTACGGATCCCTGGCTAGTTTTTATATGAGTAGAGAGAATTCTATATTACAGATTACATACATTTCTGAAATCATAGTAACAAAACAAGTAAACAATAATAAAAAGGCGTGGAAATTAAAACAGCCAGTAGCTTTAGAATCAAGTTTAAATTTAGAACAAGTCATGTGATGCGTTTTGTCACACAAGAGATGTTTAGTGTCATAGATGAATAAGCTAAAGGAGATTGGAATTTGCGGCACGTTGAAGTTAGCATTTGGATGGTAATTTGTAAAAATACAATTCGGAAGGAGCGATACGAGTATTTGTGTGGAAATGTGAGAATTTAGCGTGGCTCGTCACCAAAATAGCTTTTGGGTATCCACTGTATGAAATAAGATTTACAGGTGCTGCCATTGAGTGTCATTTAGCATTCATAATCGGATTAAATAAAGCAAACAAAATCACACGTTTTAAATACGAAGGGTGAGGCAACGTTTAAAAAATCAATACTTCAAATGAATTGTTAATTACTTCAGCCTTCAGACTTTAGTTCGGTTTAAATAATTAAGCTTGTCACCCAACATGTTTTCAACTTTGACTTGTTCGACATTTGATATAAGCCGTAGACTTTAGCAGTCACTTGTACTGACGATTTTTTGACGAGCGTTTACTAAAGCTACTAAAATCTTCGTAGCGATGTTCGGTTATATGCTCGGCTCTGTGCGTTGCCAATTGGCGAATGCTCGATTTCCTGTTACAAGTGAATAAAAAACTCCATCAAATGAGAGTTGGCTACCGTTACTTTTTAAGGGTTAGGCGACTTGTTTTAAATGTTCTATTTCCTCATGAAGTCCTGGTTCGACGAATTAGCTGTAATGAGCGCTCCCAGGCGTACGTAAAGGTAGGTTCCAGAATGGATAACATCATAATTATATGAGACTTAAACATGGTAAATATAGACAGCATAATGTATATAGAACACTGCCAAACCCTTTTGGAAATACAGTCATGTTATTAGTCTAAACAATATATGCGCGTTCCATTGTATTAGTTCCAAATGGTTCTTAAGCCGTTTGGCGTCCTTTCTACATTATGTGTTGACATAGGGCTGTTTCTGTAGGGGTACATGCTTCATCCCTTGAACTAAGAGGTTAGTTTAAATTTATATTAGTAGCTTAAGGCATTGACCTACTGACATACATTGTATCGTAAATAGTCAGTTCTTTATGAAATTGAAACCCTGGCCAGTGCCTGAAAGCTCTGGTTTTAGCTACACAACAACCTTACGTTACACAACGTGAGTTAAAATTGTATTTATTTAATCAATCCAATTGTGTGTCTAACTGAAGAGGAGCTCATGGCTAAAGAATACTAGCTGCATGGATGGATCTTCAAGGTTAAGCAATGCTTGCCAAGGTTGTTCTATGGATGGGTGACCATCTTAACATACCGAGTTTCCTCCGTGCCTCGGAAAGCACGTTAAGCCGTTGGTCCCGGCTGTCATTTGTAGATCCCGGCTGTCATTTGTAGATCATTGGCAGTCGTTACGGATTGTCAGAAGCCAGTAAATCTGACTCCAGTGTTGCCATGAAGTGCCGTATTACTCAGTAAATGGGTTGTGGACGTCTGGTAGGCAGCCGCTCCACGTAAAATACTGGTGTTCAGCTAAATCCGGTTTGTCTGGAAGCCGACCTCAATACAGTTGGGAAAAGGTTAGGTGATGTGTGTCTAACTCAACTGTCATATTGGTGGTAATTTTTTTATATACCTACCAACCTAATTATAATTAATGAAATAAATTACTGACGGAGCGACGCCGACGCCTGCAGGTTAATCGCAGTGGCGTAGCTAAATTCAAAGGGGGGGGGGTATGTATTTTTAAACAAAATAGGCCTTACTAGCTAAGGACTGCCTTGGCAGGCCACGGAGATGGCGGGACTAAATGTATTGTTCTGCGTTCACGCGTTGGGGCCCTTGTAGTCCCGAGGCCCCGTATTTTAGACACGCCTGATACGGCGGTAGCTACGCTCCTGATTAAGCTGCTTTCAGACTACTCTATAATATAATAACATTGTTATGGACACGTTCACACTGTCCTGTACTATATATTATTGACAATGTATGGTGCGCGATATTGGTGTGCTATGAGCTATATACTCTATGCTATTATTTATTATAGCGTAGTCTGAAAGCAGCTTGAATCGTAACCAACGGCTTAGACGACGGGCATGCGCGCGCGGGGCGCCCCGCTGGCCCCAAGGGCGACTGCGCCGCAGATGTCACAACCTGACATTGAGGTTATATGTTTTTTTTGTGTATTTTGTTTAAATTAATTTGTGGTGCAGTGTACATATTAATCTTAGTGTTTGTTGTTTTTTAAGATTTTTTTTTTACAATAAATGTTTTCATCTTTAGGTATTGTATATATTACTAGCTGTGCCCCGCGGCTTCGCTCTCGTCAACTGGCTACCTTACCTATCCATTTTTTTACTTTTAAACGTTCAGAAATCATTAACAAGTATCTACAAAAAAGTCCGCAAGAAAATATATCTAACTATTATGTTTCAGTCACCTTCAAATGATTCAATCAAAACCCGGGTGAAATGGAATAATAGTGATTAGTATCATGATATTCCTTATCTATTAAATTGTTTAATAATTAAGATTTGGTCCGATTTGAAGAGAAATTATTCAAATCGGACCTTTCGTTCATAAGATACGACGGGTATAAAAATACTCTAAGTAAGTAAGGTTTGAACGAACTGTCCAGTCTATTAATAAATAATTTAAACACTAGATACCCTTTATGAGAGGGGCCCGAAAGGGCCGACGCCTGCCGGAGTCGCGGGATTATTCGCAAGAGACCGTGGCTCCGGAACACAAAGGGCAATGAAGGAACATGGATGGGTTTTAGTCAGTAGAAGTCTGACCGCTACACCCAGAGCGGGAGGAGTCATTGGATGATTTCCCATCCCTAAAAAAAAAAAAAAAAGGTACCCTTTATGAGGGTAGAGGGGAGATGAAGTTCGTAGAGTACCAACTAAACCCGCGCGAACGAAGTTGCGGGCGAAGTGCTAGTACTTAATAACTTGATTCATACATCATCGAATACTGCTGAGCGACTTGAATAACTACTACCATGCAGTTTATAGCTATCAGGAAACACAGACTAGCTGGGCATTCCACTCCTTAGCTGTACGCACAATGAAAGTGTTTACAAAACGTTTTGTACGCGTGGTATGTACCTACACTTCGTTGCGGAAATTTGTTCGAAAGAGTCACCGCGGCCCTGGTCCGCAAAAGAAATAAGGAGGAACATGGATGGGTTTTAGTCAGTAAGAGTCTGATACTCCCTTCTGCTTTACCCAGAGCGGGAGGAGTAAATTTGATGATTTCGCATCCTTAAATAAATCAAATGTCAACCAGGTTCGTTTTTAACCGACTTCCCAAAAAGGAGGAGGTTATCAATTCGGTTGTATGTTTTTTTTTTATGTTTGTTACCTCATAACTCCGACAATTATGAACCGATTTGAAAAAAATCTTGTTTTATCTGAAAGGATATACTTGCAGATTGGTTCCATTTAATTCATATCAACATCGGTTTCGAACTTTGGATTTTAAATCGAAATACCTGGAATTTGACTATTTAGATGATTCTTTGATAATCGAAATTGCGTATTTTGAGTTTTCTGCGATTTTGCAGTGGTGTTGTTAGGTATATTAGGGGTACCACAAAAAAGTGAAAAATAAAAAAAACTTTTTACAAAAAAATACAACCGACTTCCAAAAAAAATCACTACAAAGTAAAAAATAACTTTAATTTCGGAAGTCGGTGTTTTTGTTAGTTTCTTCGTATTTTGACACCGACTTCCGAAATTAAAGTTATTTTTTACTTTGTAGTGATTTTTTTTGGAAGTCGGTTGTATTTTTTATCATACGTATATGGATGGCACTGGGCATCCAGTAGAGCATAACCTAATATTAACATATACTCATTATTTTGGTAGTACGTACGTTTCCGTGAATGCCACGGGATTTCACACGGGTGAATCCACTGGGAATATGAAAGTAAGTTTGAAATAAATAAAAGTAGTTAAAAATGAAATATGTGTAAAATGAGAGGCAACACAGTTTTACTGAAGTACTCAATTGAGGAGTCTGAATTAAAAGCTAAATATGCATGAACGCCTTTGTGAAATGGCCATAAAATTGTGTTTAATATTCGAGAATTTAACGGACGCAACGTATATAACTAAAAGAGTAATGGATATAAATGTGGATGGATGGAGAGGGAGAGGAAGGCCAAAGAAAAGATGGATGGATTGTGTGAGAAGCGATATGAAAGAAAAGGGAGTTAGTGATTGTTTGACAGATGAAAGGGTAGAGTGGAAGAAAGAGACGTGTTGTGCTGACCCTAAGTAACACGGGATAAGGGCAGGAAGATAATGTTGATTCTACTTTTTAACCGACTTCCCTAAAAGGAAGAGGTTCTCAATTCGGTTGTATTTTTTATGTTTTGTTACCTCATAACTCCGCCATTTATGAACCGATTTAAAAAAAGCTTGTTTTATCTAAAAGGACTTACTTTTCGGTTGGTCCCATTTAAATTTATCAAAATCGGTTTGGAAGTTTTTAATCGAAATTGCTGAAATTCGTGTACTTGGATGATGGTTTTTTGTCATCCATGTATATGAAATTGCGTATTTTGCTTTCCTGCGATTTTGCAGTGGTGTTGTTAGGTGTGGGGTACTGCTAAAAACTGAAAAATAAAAATCTTTTTACAACACAATACAACCGACTTCCAAAAAAAAAACACTACAAAGTAAAAAATAACTTTAATTTTGAAAGTCGGTGTCAAAATACGAAGAAGCTAACAAAACTTTGGGGGCCGAGTCACCCGCGTCCGTAGGAGAAAACCCTTCAGCGAATCCCTACACGTGGTCCCCGGGTGGTGCTAAACAGGTGACACTAACCGCCTCCGTGATCTAGTGGTTTAAATACCACCTGATTCAGGCCCAGAGGTCCCGGGTTCGATTCCCAGCGGAAGCAAATTTTTTGCTCGGTTTGGTTGGTGGTAGGACTTGTTCTAAGTCCGCCTGGCTAGCTACCACCATCATGTCTAAGTCTGTCGCAATAACAACTATGTTAACAACATTGTTGTGTTCCGGCAGTTAGAGGTATGACAACCAGTTCCTCTGTGTAAGAGGATTCTGGGTGAAACTCGCTTCCATCTTCGGCCTAATCATCACTTTCCATCAGGTGAGATTTGGGACAAGTTTCCCCATTTTGCATAAAAAAAAGCACCGACTTCCGAAATTAAAGCTATTTTTTACTTTGTAGTGTTTTTTCTTTGGAAGTCAGTTGTATTTTTTTGTAAAAAGTTTTTTATTTGTAAAAAGATTTTGTTAAAATATGTTACTACTCGATCACTGACAAATGCGTGTATTGATTGGGCATGTCCACTTTAATCTGTATGGTAACGTTTCTCAAAAAACTATCTCTGATAATAATTCAGCAAATACATGACAGGCTGTTAAATGACCAAAAAAACAACAAACAACGCACAGCCGAAACTTCTGGTCGTAGAAAGCTGGAATTTGACATGTAGGTTCCTTGGGGAGTGAAAGGGAGCACTAAGGATTTTATGACATTCCCATGGGAATGGGAAAACGGATATGCGCGTCCAAAGTCGTGGGGAAAAGCTGTTAGGTAAATGTATGTATATCGATAATGACCAGTTATTTCTAGTATCGTAACATGATTCCTTCAAGACGAAAATACTTTTTTTCTTTTTCCAAGACAGCGAACTTTGCCAATCATCGAGATATCAAAGCTTTAACTTCGAGTGTTTCATACTTGGAAAGAGTATGAATTAGTTATAGAATACTGAACTGAGCGGTTTGTTCATGTAAACATATTGTACTTTTATTATAGCTATAGTTTGCTCAATAGTACTTATCTACTTGTTATTGTTCCTCTAGTGGTAACCGCTAAATTATGCTTATGTTTAATCTGCGGATAATGCAATGGCCTGCAACATGACTTCATATTTGTTAACTCTAGGACTAAGTTCTATGTTCTAGATATTTATTATTAATCTGTTACAAATAAAATCTATAGACCAGTTTGATAGTTGTTCTCTTAAATAGTTCAATATATGGTAGGTTATAGATTAATATCTATTTATTGTTACAAAGCTGAAGAGTGTTTGTTCGGTTGGAAGAACGCGCTAATCTCAGGAACTACTGGTCCCATTAGAAAAATTATTTCGGTGTTAGAAAGCCATTTATCGAGGAAGACTATAGGCTATCTATCATCACGCTAAGACAAATATGAGCAGAGCATTACTGGAAAATGTGACGCAGACGAAGTTGCGCGGTACAGCTAGTCTATACTAATGTTACAAAGCTGAAGTGTTTGTTTGGCTTAACGCGCTATATATATCTCAGGAACTACTGGTTAAAATTGAAAAAATATTTAAGTGTGTGTGTGTGTGTTCAGTTTCAGACTACGCTATGATATAATAGCATACAGTATATAGCTCATAGCACAACAATATCGCGCACCATACATTGTTGTGGACATGTTCACACTGTACTGTACTATGTATTATTGACAATGTATGGTGCGCGATATTGTTGTGCTATGAGCTATTATATACTCTATGCTATATATTATAGCAATGTCTGAAAGCATCTTTAGATAGCCCATTTATACAAGATGGATATTGGCTATATAAATTCACGCTGCGACTAAGAGGAGCGGAGCAATAATGAAAAATGTGACGCAAACGAAGTTGCGCGCATCAGCTAGTGTATTATAAAACGTTCTCTGAACCACTGACTTATTAGATTTTCTAGAGTAAGTTAAATTGTTCCAAAGTGCTCACTTCTTTGACTAAGCTACTCTTGTGCAAAATATCAAGCTTCTGAAAGAAAAAAAAAATACGTTTATTTCGGCAAAAAATATGAAAAACACTGGCCAAGTGCGAGACTGACTTGCGTGCAAAGGGTTCCGAACCAATTTAAAATTTTGAAAAATATGCAGATACACGCGGTTCTACACGTAATCTTTAAACTGCAATCTGCATTTAAAAAAAAAATATGCAGATTGCAGTTATTAAATTGTAGGCTCAGTAGTTTCGGATATAATGGGGAATGGTAATTTTTTATCTAATTTCTTGAATAACTTCAAAACTATCTATTTTGAAATCATGAAACAAATATACATAAAACCCTTTCATTTGATATGTCATAAGATACAGTGTTTGGGTTACAGAAGTCCATATATGCATAGCAAATTTCAACAGAATTGGTTCAGTACTTCCGGAGAAAACTGGAAAGCTGTGATAGAAGGACAGACAGATAGACATCAGAGTGATAAGGGTTCCGTTTTTCACGTATGTTTGGAACCCTAAAAACTCTAATTCTATAGTTCTAGTAAGCTTGTCTTATTAATACTCACTGAGCACCAAGATATTAGAAACTCGCTAACTGTTAATAACATAGCTATCACAATGTTTACTGAATCCAATCCAGTTTATTTAATCGTATGTACGTTTGATTATTTTCTTTGATATCTATAATTAATTGGTCACGGATTTATATTTACCTCGTTTTATATTTCATGGGTTTCATGTTATAATCAGTAATTAATGGGTACGTAAAGAGAATTTTCCGGTTTTACAAATTAATGTTAGGTATGTGAATTAATTAAACATATTATTCCATTGCTTATTTTTTTCACGCTTGCAAAGGTGAAAACATCTGCAAAGTGCGAGTCAGACTCGCTCACCGAGGGTTCCGTACTTTGTAGGTACATATTACTTTTAAATAAAGATTGAAAAGGAGGATGGCGAAGTTGCATGTACAATGGGACCCACTGTTAGAAGTATCGTACAGTATGGAAACTTATAACTAGTTGTAGAACTATATAAAACTAGCAAAAAAGCAAATGGGTAGTAAGTCGTAGAGGCTGGGAGATGTTATAATTAGTAATCGGGAAATGCACAATTGACAATTCACACAACACATTTTAACGAGTAACTAAGTCCAAACCACTTGCAAATCGCAATCCAAAGGTAAAAGCTGTTGTCTTAGTCGGTTTGTAGAATAGTCAGTTCAAAGGTAAAGCCAAGTTGTCAAGAATCATAAAATCGCATAGAAAATAATAGATATCCCAAGTTAGCCGCTGAAAACAAACACTAATTGTTTTGACACTGACAGCCTCCAATTGACAGCGTAACGTTCCACTCTACGTTATCACAAATAATCGTAATGATTATAATATTGAACATTTTTGTATAAAAAATGTAAATTATGCATTTTTATTGTTAACTTTTGTATGATTTTCTCATATTTTACAAGTTTTGTTTAAAAAAAATAATTGACAAGCATAAACAAGTGTAAGAATGTAAATCATGTAGGTAATGAAAGAGTAGGTTGGAATGATAAATGAAACAAGGTGCGTTTAGTAACTGCATGATGACTTATTTTAATTTAAATAAAAATCTTTTCTAACTTTTAATTCCCACCACCCAGAGACTCAATATTTTTTATATAATTCTTTCACAGACTCTTAATTATAATAAATATGAACTTGCAAGTGAATGACACTAAGTTAATTTATAAATAATGTGGGTCCAAATTCGCCATCCTCCTTTATGATTCAATAACAAATGTAATAGTTTTAACATTTTTTTTCTTATAAGTACTTGTAGTATTAACTGCCAAATTTCATAGTTTTAGGTGAACAGGAAATACCCTACACTTTTTCGTTCCCTTGAGAGTGTCGAAATATTAGTTTTTTTTTGCAGCTTAAACGGCCGTATCTTTTTTTACCTTTACGTAGAAACTTGATTTTCCACAGCTTCAAGGGTCTTTTTTTTTTGGGACAAGCCCGCCACACATTCCAAACCACTGCAACTCCTGAAAACCAGAATCAACAGTGGCGACCACCAGAAAAACGCCGAGCTAATGACGCCTGACGAGTCCCGGAGAAACGATTCAACTGTCTTGGATCCCGCATCGAAATTAATCAGAAGAGCAATTAAGCAGAAGCTTCAAGGGTCTATAGACCTGATATGGTTTTAATTTCAACTCGATACCTTCACTCGTTCCTGAGATAAAGGGTCTCGACAGACAGACGGACGGACGGACAACAAAGTGATCCTATAAAGGTTCCGTTTTTTCCTTTTGAGGTACGGAAGCTTAAAATATATCAACACACTCAAACAAACTTCGTCAATAAAATATGTGATCTAATTACTTTTTATCAACAATATAATTAGAGAACGCTCATGTCTGAAATGTTTGAACAAATTACTTTTTAAAACAATTCAAACAGTCTTCCTAATTGACTTTTACGCCAAAAATAATGGCGATAAATTATTTCCAGTACACTTGATGTAAGCTTAATTAGGACACGACTTTTAGATCGTTAAGAGTTACTGGTGCAATAAATTTTGTAGACAGTATATGGGATATAATATGTTATCGATGTTTAACTTTTGCTGAGTCAATTTTACGTGTACAAAGTGTACCTACTTACCAACTGACTGGTAAAGTTCTATGCTTCCAAATGAGGAGGAATACGCTTGTCAGTTAAAGTATTTTTATTTTGCAAAGGAAAAGCTAATGAATATTCACTGGTTCCACATAGGTATTAAAAAATAACTGGCCAATTGCGAGCCGGCTCGCACATGAAGGGTTCCGTACCATAAACTTTAAATTTTATTCTTTGTTGTTATAGCGGCAATAGAAATACACAATCTGTAAAAATTTTAACTGTCTACGTATTACTGTTCTTGAGATACAGCCCGCTGACAGACAGACAGACAGACGGAAAGATATGCTTTGTTTACGGAACCCTAAAAAATCCATGCACTACAACGAAAGACTGCTGTAGGCAACAGGCACCCTCAAAAAAAAAAAAAAAGTAACGGCACAGAAACGGAACGGAATTTAAAATAGATATAGGTAGGTACTAGAAAAAAAACTCCTGCTTGAAACGTTTTGTTCAATTTCTATTGATGACAAAGTTGGAAGTCATGCGAATGCTCCTTTGAACGTAATATCTCATTGGAAGCAATGTCCTTCAGATTCTGGCAGCCCAGTCCATAATTGATGGCTAATCTACTTGGCAATAGAAAACCACATACTCTTAATGACATATTCCCTTAATAAGCCTGCTGCCAATTGGGGTAGATAATAATATAGATTTTTCGTCCCGGAAAAGAGGTTTAATTTGGCCCCGGCATTCATTTCGTCGCCGTGTCGTTCCTAAATTGAGTATGTGCCCTAATACCGCTCCGCTTTGAGGGCCCGTTATTTGTGACTCAATATAAAAAAGAGTATTACGTTTACCATCATCGTTTGCTGTGCGCCTGGTACAAAGTGTGTAAAGAGGGAAATAATGAAATGATATGACAGAACAAAATAAGTGTACTTTATGAAGCGTTATTTTCATAATTCGAAGTTGTTTTTTATCAAAACTTGATCAAAGTTGCACAAATAAACCTTTCAACCGTACTACATAGATTTAAGTATTCACCGATACTTATGCTAATAAAATGTAAAATTTTACATTTACGATGTAAAATCTAATTGCTATCTCAAGTGCATCATTTTGATCCTCTTTCATTTTTGATCTTCCATTCAATACTTAACTCACAGTTAGGCCAGAGCCTAATGCCCTGTTTTCACAGGCCCAGTAGCTGGCGGACAGCGAAGGACAGTCACTGTCTAGCCGCTACTGGGTCCGTGAAAACAAAGTTGATCCAGTACTGGCCGGCCAGTGGCTGTCGGTCAGCTGCTTCAAAATGTTTTGTTTCTACTGTCTACTGACCATCTTCCACTCACACTGGGACAGTTACTGGGTCGTCATTCGCTCCATGCGAGCGCAACTAGAGACTTCGGTCGGCGCCGAAGGACAGTGAATACCTGGACAGTCGGATATTTTCTTCTGGCTTTTGAAAATTTCCATCAAGTTTCACCAAAAAGTAATGCCAATAGTCGTATAATTTTCTAATTATATCGCTCTGATCAGCCAATTTCACTCACACTGGGACAGTTACTGGGTCGTCATTCGCTCCATGCGAGCGCAACTAGAGACTTCGGTCGGCGCCGAAGGACAGTGAATACCTGGACAGTCGGATATTTTCTTCTGGCTTTTGAAAATTTCCATCAAGTTTCACCAAAAAGTAATGCCAATAGTCGTATAATTTTCTAATTATATCGCTCTGATCAGCCAATTTGCTGGCCTTGTGAAAGCGCAATGGGTCAGAAACATCAGGGTCAGATCTAGTTACACAGTAGCTGTGTACTGCTGTCTCCTATGTAGACCCAATAGTGAAAACAGGTCGAGAAAGTGACAGTACTATATAGACAGCAGAATGTACAGTTGCTGACTACTGGGTGGTCAGACAGCACATGTGTGAGTACTGTGTACCTTTAACTTAAACTTTAAGTATCAGTTTTAAGTATGTTTTTGACTTGAATGTACCCTGGCGGTTGGGAGTGTCATGCTCACTCAAAAGTCTAGCTGATGGTGGCGTATGCGTTTGATCATTTGGCTCCTTCAAAATGGTTGAGCTGAATGGTGCTGGCGCATGCGTCATGTTCGTGAACGGGCGCCGTCAGTCGGGACTGGTCATTTCTCAGCTGCCATGGTTGAATTTTGAAATTTTCAGAAACTGGACATGTGAAAACCAGGCTTAGAGTTACCAAAATCAAAAGACACATTCTACTACGTGAGCAAATGTTACCTTCTATTCAGTCTGAAAACGATTAGTTTTAAGGTAGGCTATAAAAAGATAATCAACTTCAAACTGATTTGTAACTACAGCAGTCGATTGTAATACCTACTAAGAGCAAATTCGTTTCTGCGTCTTTTTAATCCTAACTTGAGAATAGGATAGATCATTTTCAATCCAGACATTTATAAAAGCCAGATAAAGTGTAAAATGAAAATGGTCTGAAAAGCATCAAAGAAACTTTTCTACTCTCTGATTAATTCTGAACCAATAAATCTTCATTGAAAAAGAACCGAAACTTTTTATAAGCAGGTGATGTACGTCTATATAGTCAGACAGGTATAAATTATTGTACTATATTTCGGCGCCTAAGTTCGGCATAGCTGTAACAAAATTAATTGCCGCAGGGCTGGTTCAAACAAGTACCTGATTTAGTGATGTGTTAAAAATCTCCCGAGGGGATTGTTTAAAAATGCCGGAGATACGGTCAGTAAATGGATCGTGAAGGGTCACTTTGGTGTATGCCCAATGGAATCGCTGGTTATAGGCGCATTTGAATAAGGGATCGGTTTATCGATAGTCGAATTTTGGTATGAAATACACTGGTGGACACATAGATTGCAACAATGAAAAAGACGGGGTAACTTTTAAGCAACAATGTTTTTGATTTAAAATCATGCCCTTATGCCTTTTGGCCAGCAGTGAAGTTGCCGTTTTACATACAAGAAGCACAGGACCGGTCGATGTGATAACGCTTTACTTTCTTAAAATACACAGCCGGTCTTTTCTGTCGACATTTCACCGTGTTCACTTACGAGCAGGTGAAACAACTTGTTAGTATGGTTTGACAGCTCACTTCGTGATCACTTCACCCACGCCTTCACTTCGACATGTTTACAAAATCGATCGGCAGTAGTTTTCCATCGTGAACTGTCTTTAGCTTTACCTTGCTCCACGTTATTCCGATGCTCGTTGCTTCTGCCAACGCGGTACGTCACCAGGTTTGACGCGGACGGCTTCGCTTCGTTTTCTCTTTAGGATTCCAGTCCATAGCCTGTTTGGGAATGTGATCGGGATCCCTCTTGTTTGGAATATGATAACGCTTGGGGAGGCACATTATATCCAGTAATGGACGTCTACTCAAAACTTTCATTGCATTCCACATGTATTCTTAGGCAGTAAAACAACAATTACTTAGTTCATAATATGGACCCTGTCGCGCACTTCAAGATAATAGGTACGATATAATTTATTAATAGGTACGATACACTTCAGTGAGTTACGTTTTTAGAATCGTCTCTTCGAGTCTTTGATTTTTGACCACCGTTTGGTTTCAAGAAAATCGGTCATTTCATTTTTTATACCTATATCCAGTATCACTTTCACAATCAAGACGAATCTAACGACACCTTTCAAGCTAAAATCCATCAAGCCGTTAAGGCTAAAGAGCGTGCCAAAGATATATATATACATGCATTCATACATACACTCGAAAAACATAAGCCTTCTTCTGGCACAGTCGGGAATTAAACGTTTTTTGCCGATCCCAAGTACCATGTAAACAGGAATGGAAGATGATGGAAATATGATAAACCATACGCCAAAAAGGAGAAGTGGAAAAGTTAAACACGAGTTTTCGACTAGGTTATATAAGCAATTCATGAATATTGATAAGCTAAAGAACCGGGCAACAGAACGTTATAACAACAAAAAGTTAGGCATCTACTAAAAATAACACTGTTTTACCTAAACGCTATAATAAAACAGTTCTGGGAGATTTATTTTGGTTCAACATTTTCATAATTTTTGTGTTGAATAGCTATTGTTGTATGCTAATTAATTTAACATAAAGTTTCTTGAAATAATATGAATAATCATGTCAGTCATGCAAATAATTTATCATTTATACAATTTTAAAGATACCAATATAAAATAAGTTTAAACGGAGTTGTTTTTGTTAGTCAAAATATATGTAAAACGTAGATAATCATTGAAAGTACAGACGCCACCAAATCAAGCTACAATCTGTCAAATTTCTTTAATAAATTTTCAACTTTATTGCTGAAGTATTTAGGTTCAAGGTTGACTGGGAAAATATTACAGTTTCGGATAACTTGATGTGCTGGTGACTGTACCTACTGACCCAATTGGGTACTATCATTGGCCAATAGGGAATATGCATGCGATTTTTTTATTTGCAAAATAAAATACTTATTAGCTCTAGTAAACAATCATGAAGTTATTTTTTAAATACCTTCATCATTTATTAAGTTATAAAGCTTCAAAGACTACAGTTAGAAAGAGAAGTCCGATACGTACTGTGACGTCAAATTACACGATGACTATACAGCTGCCATAGAAAACAGCGTTTTCGCGAGAGAGACAGATATATTTGTTTAAAATAATTGTATCTCGTTCGTTTTTCGAGCAATTGAGATACTAATTTCACAGTTAGTATTATATTTTCGAATACTTTTACAAACTGTTCAGATCATAAATACTTTTTTCATGCATGTTCCCTATTGGGTACTTATTAACCAGCCAAACGATTGCCAAGTAATATAGACTGGATAACCACCGTAAATGTACATACAGTTCCTTTGGCATACGCCATGGGAGCGAAAACGCGGGAATAATGCTAGTGAGATATAAGTTCCCGTTTATGATAAAGCCTTTTCAATACTTGTGCGTATAATCAAATATTTACTATTTTACAACACAAATATTGAAAGACTATTTTTTTCGAGTCAAAATAAACAATTTGTTTTTTTTTTTATGTTTAGAAACGACGAAATTAAATGTTTTTACCTACTATAAAAACAAAAGACAAAATCTGGCCTGCTTTAGTCAGTGACAAATTGTGTTGAAATGTCATCCGTCAAATTCATTCAACAATAGGAAAGGACAGGACAGGGCCCCGGCCAGGCTTAATCGGTTCTTGACGTGTTTTTACAAATAACTGCAGCAAATAAAAATAATGTTCAATTGCTATAGTGTCATTACTAGCAAAAGTAATGATATAAATGCTAATTTCGTAAAAAGCATGCAATCGATTCTGTCAAGATTCTTTTGTACAATATGCGTAACAATTAAAAGTACAAGATATAATAATCAAGCGTCACCTAATCAAATAAAAAATGAACGGCTCTGAAGATGACTTTAAAAATTGGCCTTATGAATAAACACCACCCTTATATATGCATCTTGCACCTTGGCCTTATATATGCCACCGGAAAATGGAAAACTTCGTAAGATTATAAAATAACTTAAGAGGTTGCAAACTTTCGATAAATTGTCAACTGAACATTCGGAATGCTTCTTTACGTATCAAAATTCGATCGAATTCATTCCGAGAAATTGTGAACTGTAATAAAATAGCGACCAATCAGAGCACAAGTCTACAAGTCTAATAGGCTCTCATTGGTTTGATTAGATGTGACGTCATATGTACGCCATAGTTTACAACGTCTCAAGTGATTTTACAATCTTACAGAGTTTGCAATTTTCCTGTGACCTCAGGGGCTCTCATATGAAACTTATCAGATATATTTTCGGTGTTCTTTCAACACGCCGCTCCTTCTCAGCTGCCAACTTTTTGCCTTGAATATGGTTGCTCTGAAACCCTGTCAGTTCCACTTCTAATAATACCGTTATTGACCAATCAGCGTCTTACACTGTCTCTTAAGATTTTAAAATCCAGTCTGTGCAATTCTTCGCAAACCAAATTGACATTTTTGACCAAGCAAATTTTACAATTTTACTAAAACGATCCTACAAGTCCTACATACCTAGTACATCTCCCAACATACGAAGACGTGGCGATTGACGCCTTATAGAGCTTAGACGTAGCACTAATAGTTTCAGTAATTGCTCGAGCGCTGTAAAATACTCGTTCAGTTCGTGATCGAAGATAAAGCGTCTTTCTTGGCTTGCTAACGGTGCACCTATTTCTTGAGATTAAGTACCAGGGAAACATGTGTGGAGGAAACGTTTGAGTAGTCGATCTAGATTGTGAAGTTTCCATAGTTAAATGGATAAAGAAAAAATATATGTATGATTCACGGCTTTTGTTGCCACAACATTAATATATCGAAAAAGTTCGTTTTTGTAGATATAATGCAAAAGCCTCAGTAAAGAAATAGGTATCCGAGTAACTGACGAAACACCAAAAAACAATGGTTATTTGCTTCAAGACTTTCTTCCAACTCACATAAATTATGGTGTTACCATGTCGTGCACAAACATCTCAAATAAAGAAATTACTACATAAACATACGACATAAGGCATTGTACACACGATTCGGCAATTGACGTGTGTGCCATAATCGCCATTCGGATCAATCGTTCTCGCATGTTGGCACTTGACAGCTACCGTCGCTGGTAATGACGCGGAATATTACGGACAAAAATGTCTACATACACACAGATTACGACTCTTGAACACGCAGTTATGAATCAGACGAGTTAGTCTGGAATTGATTTGAATGAGACAAAATGTCTATATACAGGCTTTTAGGTCAAATCTTTTGAACGTTGCTGAATACTTATACCGTAGACAATCGCTTATCATTTCCAGTTGAACTCTTAAGCATAATAAATCACTTAATTCGGTTGACAGCTTTAAACCGAACCGCAGCAGCGTTGCAGCGCTACAAATAACGCTGGGTAGGTGCCAGCGATCGCAATTGCCAATATGGACACAAACTATGACCTACTCATACCTATGCATCACTGGTGGCAAGACTACGGGACTAGGAGCAGTTGCATTAAATGGAGCGAAGACAATTCACTAATGTTTTCTAAAATTTATTGACTCAATTTTGCTGGACCCAGTTCAATGGATTTGCATGCTGTCTGAATTTTATGACCTCTTTTTGTTTATGCGCCACTGGTACTAAGAAATACTGGAGGAAGTTATCCAATGAACTAAAGAATTTGACAGAAAACTTTTGTGACTATTAAAAGCTTATCGATTGCTTCATAATTTGAGATTAACTTTCTAGGAAAGTAGCTATAATTATTTTTTAAGTACAACTTACGTCCCCGCGCCATACTAATCACTTACTAGAGCTACCAGCTAAATGGGTACCTATAAGATAATTTTTTGCTTTGCTACATTTATTTGAATGAGTAAAATTAATAAAACTACAGGGCTCAAGCCCCCCAATTGACGCAGATTGCCTATAACCTAACTAATTTTATTTTTATTCTACTAAAGAGGCTTGTTATGCGTCAAGTAACATATCAGTTTATGTGCTTTTTTACAGTTTTCTTTGCTAAAAGCTATCCTCGGCGGGGACAAACTCCCCCCAAACGAAAATCCTGAGCACGACCCTGAGTCTGCGAGGAAATAAGTACAGCTTTCAGCGTCGCGGGAAATACATATAATGCCTCTTAACGGCGTTTCCCAACGAAAGACGTTCGTCGCCGTCGTCTTTACGCTAAAATGTGTCTCCCTATAAAGATATTCAATTACTCCTATTTGTCAATTCCTTTCCACAGATTGTTTCTAAGTATACTCGTGGCGCCACTGGCAACCCTAATTTTCCCGTCTCAGGCAATATTTGTATCCCTCTCACATATACGGTAATTTTTCTGTCTTTCTCGTTCGCGACCGCGTGCTCTTTAATTGCACAGTGAAGAGCCTGTAGATCTTCAATTGGATGTAACAGTTCAAGATGCTTTGAGCTAAAAATAAAACATTTCAAAGTCGTTCGATAACAACTTACAGAATTATGTATTTGAAACTATTTTCGCATGCATTTCAATTCGGGGATCACTAAAATTGAACCAATTGATTTCCATTTCACTCTTAGTAACATTGCCCATTGGCAACGTATTCGATTTGAATTTGGAATTAGTAAATTAAAAAATCCGTGGTATAGGGTCGTCTCTGTCACTCATATCAAGTGTGACAGTTTCTTTCAAAAACCTTGCTGTGCCATATTTACACCTTTCTTCGTGCTATAGTACCCTGGTACCGTATTTAGACTGTGGGAGATCCATTGTCTATTTATTATACCACCTTAGGCGTCGGTTAATTGTGTGTGCGAAGCCCGCATGTGGTAAAACAAAGATAAACGGAATTAATATGAGATACTATCAAAGTTAAGTGTTCGGGGCACCCCTGGGTATTGTTTCAGACTCCTGAAAATTACTTGCTACAGAATTTCCAATCTAGAACAATCCTAGGTTTATTAGCTTTTTCTATAGACTCATCAAATATATTTAATAAATAAATAAATATCAACAACCAGCGGCCAAGTGCGAGTCGGACTCGTGCACGAAGGGTTCCGTACCATTATCTATAAAAACGGCAAACTAATAGAATAGAATAGAATACTCTTTTTTATGTACATCATATAAGTTACAGAAAAAATAGACGAAGAAAAAATTACATAGGGTGACACAATGGGCGGCCTTATCGCTAAGAGCGATCTTTTCAAGACAACCTTTGGATGGATTTTAAAGAAAAAGGAAATACAGTAGTGTAGGTAGTCCTAGGTATACGATTTATATGAATATATACATAATAGATCAATAAATACAATTGTACAACACAATAATCAAGTTTGTTGTATGAGAGCTCCATTAAATATCTATTTTATTCCAATTTTTAGCATTTGTTGTTAAGAGGGCGCATTCCGTCCACTAGCGCCGCAAATAAGCTGATCCGTACATTTACGGTCGCATAACTCGTACAAAATATTGAGAACAGACATAGATTTCCTATAGGTAGTTCATATTCATTTCAAGAGTACAATCTATTAGTCCCTGAAAGATTATTCTAAATTAATTAAAAGTCGCTAGTTCAATTTCATATCCATATTATGTTAAGTATTTCAGTTGCCAAGATAACACAAATCCGAACCTAACCTCGGTCTGTTTTTATAGTATTTGTAAACCAGATTACTACATCATTAAATACATATACACATGTAAAACTACCTAGATAAAACACAAATCTATACTTATCTTATTATAAAGCTACACAGTTTGTTTGAACGCGCTAATCTCAGGAACTACTGGTCCGATTTGAAAAACTCTTTCAGTGTTAGATAGCCCATTTATCGAGGAAGGGTTATAGGCTATATATCATCACGCTAAGACAAATATGAGCGGAGCATCAAGGGAAAATGTGACGCAGACGAAGTTGCGCGGGTCAGCTGGTCAATACATACATAGGTAAAGATGTAAACCAACTTCAAACAAATTGTTTTATCTTTTGCCCATCAAGTAAGATGTGATGCGGTGAAGTTCTGCCGCTTTTGTTTAACTTTCATTCGCCTATTAGCTTCGCAGGGAAAACTTCGAGTTTTCCTTATATAAGAATATTGCGCTGAACAAGAGAACTTGCATCCTGGTATCGAGTTACTGAAAGTTTATTATGTGCTGCTCAGCTTATGAAGCCCTGGTAGTCTTCAGAAATTATTCGGATATACTACTGCCACCATAGTGGACATATTGAGGAGCTCGTATCAATAATAACAGTCGCACGGGCCAATCTTTAAGTTTAAGCAACGCTTGCCAAGGTTGGTCTGTGGATGGGTGGCCATCTTAACATACCGAGTTTCCTCCGTGCCTCGGAAAGCACGCTAAGCTGTTGGTCCCGGCTGTCATTTGTAGACCTTTGGCAGTCGTTACGGATTGTCAGAAGCCAGTAATTCTGCAGTCTTACCAAGAAGTACCGTGTTACCCAGTTAATGGTTAATGGTCTAATCTTCCCGCTCTGGGCGGAGCAGAACGGTGTGTCAGACTCTTCATCCAAGTTCCTCTTAGTGCCCTTTGCGTTCCAGGGCCGCGGTGACTCTTTCGAACAAATTCCGCAACCCTGGGGTCACTTTAGTCGAAACATAACGTAAGATCTACATTATAAAACTAGCATACTTACCTTTTAGCAACGCAAAACCAGACAATAACAAACCTCAAGAAAGTAAAAATACTTACCTACTGTTTCAATGTTTCTATGAAAAGGTTTCCCACCCTCCCACTAGCCAGACATATTGACGCCACCGCCCATTCACCGATTGGCGAAAATAATTAATCGCTACCACCTACGAAGAATCTATTTCGAGTTGCATTGCTTTGAAAAATATGTTCTAATTGATGGTGTGGGTTGATTTACGTCTATCAGTAAGCTTAACGTGTCATTCGATTCAATATTTCTCTTTATCAAATCAATTTATTTTTAAAAGCCCTTTGCTACAAGGTTGAGAAAGGTAATCCCGCAAGCGCGTAGGTTTTCAATCCGTCCAGCACTCGTTTGAGCTTCATTTTTGCTCTTTCATGAAACCCACTCAGAGCGTAAAGGTTCTTGTAGATGAAAGGAAATCACCAACACCTACTAAAAATCACTGAATGCATTGAATACTAAACGTATACATTTATATAACAGATTTATTTTTTCTGTTACCTTCAAAAAATGACTTCTTAAATATTTTACTTTTACATGTATTTAGAATGGGGTTTGTTTTGGATTGTCATTACTTTTAAGACTACAAAAACCATAAATCAATTCATCATCTGCCTAGCCTTTTATCAACTATATTGGGGTCAGCTTCCAGTCAAACCGGATTTAGCTGAAAACCAGTATATTTTACGTGAAACGACTACCTACCAGACCTCCACAACCCATTAAATGGGTAACACGGTTCTCCTTGGCAAGACTGGTGTCAGATTATCTGGCTTCTGACTATCCGTAACGAATGCTAAAGATGCTGCTTCAAATGACAGCTGGGATCAACGGCTTAACGTGCTTTCCGAGGCACGGAGGAAATTCGGTATGTTAAGGTGGTCACCCATCGACAGACTAACCTCGGCAAGCGTTGCTTAACCTTAAAGATCAACCTGTGCTTATTATTTAGCTACAAGCTCCTCAATAAATCAATTCGTTGGTGAAAATTATTCGGATTCTCTTCGCCTGAAAACAGTTTAAACCGAAATCGGTCAGCATAATCCAATACGGGTACCAGGATAACAGAAAAGAAACGTAATGTGATTACGCACTACGTCGGGATCAGTCCCGGATTACGAGATGACATAATACATCACTCAAACGGATAGGGATGGGACTCAAGAGTCGTTTGCAGCAAGTATACGGTTCGTTTAATATTATCTAGAGGGATGCACTCGCTTTCTTGTTGTTACAGCAAAATGTGGAGCTTGTAGTTTGTTTTGTAGTACTAGATTATTCTGGAATAATTATCTACAAAGACATATTAAAATATTTCAAGCAGACAAGATTTAATTGTGAAAAACTACATTTTAAGACGGTTTCATTGTTGTGAAAGTTAATAATGTTTTTATTATTCTGTAAATTCAAAAATATTTTGCACAGTACAGTACAGTTACACACACACACATACAACACACACATACACACAGCACAGTACACATATAGTACACACACAGAGAGAGAGAGAGAGAGAGAGAGTGTGTAGTGTTGCACAATATATTTTACTAGTTACAGCAATTTAGGCCTGAAAGCGTGACATACCAGGAAATCCACATTCACAATACGTGTGTGAGGCTTTTTTATGGGAAAATCAAATGACTCCTTTTATCGGGGTAACGCTTCCGAACAATTCCACATCCTAAAAATGCCCTCCGGGTCTAAAAGACTACTTTAAGAGAATCATAATATTAATCACACAACAATCTATCAAATTTCCTTTTTAACCGACTTCCCAAAAAGGAGGAGGTTCTCAATTCGGTTGTATTTTTTTATGTTTCTTTTCTCATAACTCCGGCAATTATGAACCGATTTAAAAAAATCTTGTTTTATCTGAAAGGATTTACTTGCAGATTGGTCTTATTCAAATTTTATCAAAATCGGTTTCGAAGTTTCGATTTTAAATCGAAATAACTATATCCTTGGACATTTTTTTTTTTCCTTGGACATTTTCACACAACGCCATATAGTCCCAAGCTAAGCAACCTAATGCTTGTGTTATGGTAACGATATGGCTGATAAACTACTTATATACATTTTTTTTTTGTAAATACATACATATTATAGATAGAAAAACACCCAGACTCAGAACAAATACATGTAGGTCGTACAAATATTTGTTCCGTGCGGGAATCGAACCCGCGACATGCTGCGCAGCAGTCAATCGCTCAACCACTGCGCCAACCGTGTCAGAACACAAACTGAAATTCGTTTACTTGGATGATGGTTTTTTGTCATCCAAGTAATCGAAATTACGTATTTTGCTTTTCTGCGATTTTGCGTGTGAGTGGTGTTGTTAGGTGTGGGGTACCACTAAAAAGTGAAAAATAAAAAACTTTTTCCAAAAAAATACAACTTCTAAAAAAAAAAAAACTTTAATTTTCAAAATAACTTTAATTTTGGACGTCGGTGTCAAAATACGAAGAAACTAACAAAAACACCGACTTCCGAAATTAAAGTTATTTTTTACTTTGTACCTACTGTTTTTTGTTTTGAAGTCGGTTGTATTTTTTTTATCTTTATCGCTAACGCATTAGGTTCAACGTTGGTTTAAAAAAAATGACTGAGACGGGAAGCGTGATGTGCTTTCTGATTCTGCTGAAGTGGCCCTTCTAGGCGGCCTGAAATTCACGATTGCGAGTAATATGATCAATTGGCTAAGTAGGTGGGTAAGTATTATTGTTAGTGACTTTATTCTAAAATTTTGTTTTGTTTTGGCTTGTCTGGTCGTGTCAATCTACGAAAAACAAAGGTGAGTCGTACTTCCCCTAGCATAATGCTTGCGCGCCCCTACTTAGTATTCTACCGATCAAATTTTCCCAAACCGCTGAATCCTCGTTTTATAGTTTTGTCTAGTTTTCTGCTATAAACGGATTTGGTTGATGTCAAAATGGCCTCGAATCGCAATATTCAAATCACGCAAATTCGCGGAGATTTTCGGTTCCTGGTAAAACACGGTGAAAAAGCAATTTTTCAATTTCTTTACGGACTTGAGGCACCCGCAATTTGGCTTGATACACCTTATCATACTTATGAGAACCTCCTCCTTTTTTGGAAATCGGTTAAAAATAAATATTTTATTGCCAAAAATTTCAATTTCACTCTGTATTGCTAAATACAGTACATAATTATACATTCTAGCTGTTGGGTGAATGCGCAGTTCACTGTATTTTACCAATAAAATATCACTAAATTATAATAAGAAATCATAACACAACACAACAAAATCACGTCTTTTTGGCTTTTCCTTAGACTGGGAGTCTTTAAGTCACGAGTGAATAGGTTACTTCTAGGCAAGCGTGCTCCACCTTAGCACTTAGACCGCATCATCGCTTAACATCAGGTGAGATAGCGGTCAAACGTATGCCTGTCAATAGTTAAAAAAAAATCTAGCAAAAATGAGCATTTACGGGTAACAAGAAGGTTCAATTTGGAAACAATCAGTGGGTATAAAAATGCCACTTCAGTAGAATCGTATTAGGATCAACAAATTAATCAAATAACAATCTGTCTAACTTCATTTACATCTTTATCGCTATAGCAATATTTTGTATTTTGCCCAAACGCCCCTAAAATGCCACTCAAGATCATTTATTTCTCAACCGTACATACACATAAATTCAAAACAAATTCATTAAAATTTACTTTAGTCCTCAACTCATTAACAAACCACTAAACTTATACTTAGATAAACATCAAATTGTAGGCGCTCCAACGCAGTTGTCAAACACACTGACAGACAGAATGACATGTCGTAACTTGATTCCTAACTGAATTGCTACAATAATCATAATTACGTTCCAGGTAATCGCGTCTGCAGACCCCGTGACAGCTCGTGTCTTAACACTGACAGTTGAACAAGGTAACATAATATGTATATCTTTATAAATATAATTCTCCCGTACGTGTGTATGTCATTGAACCCCTCATAAACGGCTGGACCAATTTGAATGAATTTTTTTGTATGCGATTGTGTGGCGCCCTGGATGGTTCAGATTCACAAATCAGCCCGGCAGATAGCGCTTCAAAAATCAAAAAATCAAAATCAAAATTCATTTATTGCTTGTTACAGGTGTATGGTCAGTTCTTATAATTATTTGTTATATATCTCTGTAACATACCCATGGGGTGTACAATGTTTTTAAAAAAAATAATAACTAAAATAAAATTAAATACATCACTGGTCATAATTACACTTACTACAATTTTCAAATGTCATTTTCAATTAAAAATAAAATAAATTACGCCGGTTACAATAATTACGTCATGTCAATTTCAATTAAAAAAATATACGTCATGGACCCTTTTTACTTCAATAAAGTCAAATTCGTTTTGGATTCATAATCGTAATTTATAATCATACAAATTTAATCAATAGCTCGGTCATTCAGAAATTCATTAATTGAATAGTAAGCTTTACTAACAAGAAACTCTTTAAGCCTGACCTTGAAAATATTCAAGGATGGGATATTTTTAATATAAATTGGAAGTCTGTTATACATTTTTATTCCCATCCCAAACACACTTGATTTAAACTTTACAGTTCGACATATAAAGCCTCTTAGTTTAGTTTTGTGTCTTGCACTTCTCAATGTTTCATAACTACCTATATCGCGTTTTATCATCATTGCTGCTTCGAATATATACAGGGAAATTGAAAAAATACCCGAAACCTCTGAGGCAGTGAAAGTACACATGATTATAAGCAACTTTTGTTTTGGTAAAACTCCGAAATCTCGAAAAAAATATCAGCTGTTTCATACAAAATGCAGTATTTAGCCAATGAAAATGTATGAAACAGCTGATATTTTTTCGAGATTTCGGAGTTTTACCAAAACAAAAGTTGCTTATAATCATGTGTACTTTCACTGCCTAAGAGGTTTCGGGTATTTTTTCAATTTCCCTGTATAATGAAGGTAAGGTCAAGATTTTCAATCTTTTGAATACTGGATAAGCGCAGTCGGTATCTAGGTTATTTAGCTATACTGCATCATGCAGGACAACGTCTGAAGGAAAAATGAATCCTTATTTCCCTAGGTCATCGCATCACGCGTGATCGGCTGGACCGCTTTTGCTAATTCTTCTTTGTTGTTTATTGTCAGGAGAAGGTTCTTATGAAAGCAAAAAATAAGATAGTTGCAGTTGACGGAAGCGAATCCGCGAGGAAAGCTAGTTATTATATACAATTCAACAAAGCTATTTGGTAGGAATCCAGGCAATTTATTTTTTACAACATCCTGATGTATTAGGGTAGATGCCAGTAGTGTACACCCAATTTTGTAACCTCGAAAGACCTGTGCTAACTGCGTGGTGCTCGGAAAACTTCAAAATTTTCAATAATTTTTCAAGCTTATATCTTCTAAACGGTGAATTCAACATGTGGGTTATTACCTTAAGAAGATCAAATTTGCTACAATTAGAGTGCCAATGCAGTTGAATTGGTTTTACAGGTATTGAGATATAGCACATCAAACACTAACCATTTCTCACAAAAAATCGAAATAGTCGTTTAAAAAACGGAGCCAATTCTCTGCGACCTAATGAGTTGCCTATAATGATCGCGGATATACGCGATTTTTTTCTGCTTGGGATATGTAAGTTCTATTCACTCTCTGGTGGCAAGACTGCCTATCCAACATACAAAACCGTCTTGGGGAAGTCCAAATAATCATTAAGACAATTCCTCTCTGAGAGCCAAGCTTGCATTATTACTTCGTTCTAATTCTAAAGCAGTCAGTGGTGGAATGGGCTAGATAAGGTGCGTTATCAGCCTGACCTACATCGGCGATATATCTTGAGGGCACGACTTATATTGATTGCAGACGTTAACGATTTCTTCGAATCTGGGTGTTAGGGGGAGCTAGGATGTGATTCCCTTAAGGCGAGGTTGCAGTACTGTGTGTTTTGACGAACAACAGCGACTGTCCGGCGAGCGAAATAATGCCTAAATTTTGATTGTTTTTTCTTATTGGCGAAAACTGATAAAGAAATTATACAATATGGTTTCAACATTTACTTTAAAATAAAAAGCTCTATCTATTGATATAATTTTAAAATATATTCGTGATGAAATCTCTTAGACACGCTACACACACGTTCGCACGTTCGTTCTTGTACACGTTTAAAATTGTAATTTAGTGTCATGTTTGATAAAAAAAAGTATCGAGCCAATCATTATAAATCGCGTTTCTATCTTTACGATTTACTTGAGGGTATGTTCAATTTTTATGTAATGATTTATATTTATTAAACAACTCATAATTAATTAGATTTTCAGACGTTCAAAAATCTTAAAAAGTACTGCAACCCCGCCTTAAGATGTAATAGGTTTCATTTACATTGATGCAGTTATAAATAATGCCAACATTTGATTTGGTTTGAATAGATGGATATATATTGAGATTGGAAAGTAAGAGTTCTATTGTCTCTACAAACATCATTTGCCTAGCCTTTTCCCAACTATATTGGGGTCGGCTTCCAGTCAAACCGGATTCAGCTGAATACCAGTATTTTACGTGGAGCGGCTGCCTACCAGACCTCCTCAACCCATTAACTGGGTGACACGGTACTCCTTGGCAAGACTGGTGTCAGATTTTCTGGCTTCTGAATATCCGTAACGAGTGCCAAAGATCTCCAAATGACAGCCGGGCCAACAGCTTAACGTGCTTTCCGAGGCACGGAGGAAACTCGATGTTAAGATGGTCACCCATCCACAGACCAACCTCGGCAAGCGTTGTTTAACCTTGAAGATTGACACGAGCTCCTCAAATAATCTGCTCGTTCGTTTCTAAACTATCTATGGTCTCTACAAACAAGGGCCTAAAAAGCTATTTCAGACTATGCAGATAGATACAATAAATTAATTTATCATCGCATTACAAAAGCTCTTATAATCGTCATCAACATACTTGGCAGCCACATGTTCTTCCGATCACCGTTAAGGATCCTCCCCTTTGAGGTTCGTGATTTCCTGGTCTGTGCGAGTATCCATGAATACCAAACGATTTTTGCATAGTTATTCTTTTTTTTAACCGACTTCCTAAAAGGAGGTTCTCAATTCGGTTGTATTTTTTTATGTTTGTTACCTCATAACTCCGTCAATTATGAACCGATTTGAAAAATTCTTGTTTTATTTGGAAGGATATACTTCTCTCTCTCTCTCTCTCTCTCTCTCTCTCTCTCTCTCTCTCTCTTAAATTTTATCAAAATCAGTTACGAAATTTGGAGTTTCACTGGAAATAGCTGGAAATCGTTTACTTGGATCATGGTTTTTTGCCATCTAAGTAATCGACATTGTGTATTTTGCTTTCCTGCGATTTTGCAGTGGTGTTGTTAGGAGTAGAGTAGGTACCTACCACTAAAGTGACAAATGAAAAACATTTTACAAAAAAATACAATCGACTTCCAAATAGGTAATAAGTCGGTGTTTTCGTTAGTTTCTTCGTATTTTGACACCGACTTCCGAAATTAAAGTTATGTTTTACTTTGTGGTGTTTTTTTTTATTTAGAAGTCGGTTGTGTTTTTTTGTAAAAGGTTTTTTTTTACAAACTGTTCATCAATGTTTATTGTAAAAAGTGCTACACCACTCATTATTATACATACATGATATTATCAGTACGGCATCAAGTTGAGTCACCATCTTAAAATCGCTATTAAAACGTTTCTCTGGTATATTCTGAAGAGGTACTTAAGTGATGCTCAGCACATTATAAGAGGCTCGCAAGAGATTGCAGTATTTTTCACAAAATCGAGCTTCGATGTAGAAATGGTGAGATGAGAATGCTTGGGAAATATTTTCAGAATGGGAGTCTGTTAATTTATTGATTTAAATTTTTAGATTGCCAATGTGAAGACTGTTACCAGAGTAACAGTCTTCCTATTTATAATCGACCCCATTTATAATTTATAATCCAAACATTTTTCAAACAGACTGGAAGCAAAAATTGGTACCTCGAACAGGAAGGCGGAGCGTTAAAAGTCCTCCCACAAGGTGCCAAGGAGAATCGTTTCCCAGTTATCGGGCTGTGGAGTTCAGAAAGGCAATTGCTCCATTTAAAACACCGTAAGAATATAATCTAAACTTATATCTATACTAATATTATAAAGCAGAAGAGTTTGTTTGTTTGTTTATTTGGTTGAACGCGCTAATCTCAGGAACTACTGATCCGATTTGAAAAATTATTTCAGTGTTAGATAGCCCATTTATCGAGAAAGGCTATAAGTTATATATCATCACGCTAAGACCAATAGGAGCCGAGCAGTAATGAAAAATGTTACGAAGACGACGTTGCACGGGTCAGCTAGTATATTATAAAGCTAAAGAATTTGTTGGTCTGTTTGCTTGAACGCGCTAATCTCAGGAACTACTGGTCCAATTTGAAAAATTCTTTCAGTGTTAGATAGCCCATTTATCGAGGAAGGCTATAAGCTATATATCATCACGCTAAGACCAATAGGAGCGGAGCAGTAATGGAAAATGTGACGCAGACGAAGTTGCGCGGGTCAGCTAGTACTCATATATTCAGCTCTGTCCGGTTAGAATAGAAACCGACCCCAACGTAGTTGAGAAAAAGCTAAGTAGATCCATTGAGTGCCTATGTAAGTGACTTGCATACCTACTATTCAAATAAGAATTCACTTACCTTTTAACATAATATCACATCAAACAATAAATTTACATAACATCACAGAGATCTGTTTCAAAACAGCCCTTGAACCTTTTAGCTATATTAGATTTGTTAGAAAGGTCCCAATCGTATGGTCGATCACTCGATTCATATTGTTGGCATAACTTTCAACAAGTTATGGTCCCCTAGTACCGTCTCCCAATGTTTGTTAGGACCATTGGATCGGCGATAATGTGTTTATGGGTCACTTGTGACGTTCAATTGTTATTGTTACTAATTTATCTGTTTTTTTTTTATTCCAAAATATTCGATTTATATTAATTTATGTTTATTTATGTTTGTTTGGAAAAGGCTTGGCAGTCAGAAGGTCTAAAAAACCACTTTAGCTGAATCATAGCAGAATCATAATATAAATCACTAGCTGATGCCCGCGGCTTCGTCCACGTGGATGTCGGTTATTAAAACCTTCCTCGAGAACCACTCTATCCATTGGTGAAAACAGCCTGAAAATAGGTGCAGTAGTTTTTGAGTTTATCGCGTACAGACAGACAGATGCGGTGGAGGACTTTGTTTTATAATATGTAGTGATACAAAAAATGTGTCTTATTTCGTTTTGGTCTTTAGCGATCACTTAAGAGGAAATGTGGGCTTGTAGACTTCGTATGTAAAAAGTTGTATTTCGAGGTTTGGCTCTCGCCTGTTTCCTCCTCCAATTAAATCGATTCAAAAGATATTACACAAGCTGAATAAGAAGAATATAAACTGTGCCGCTATGTTTTTCTTTATTCATTAATAGTTGCCAAACTTGTTCAGTAAGGCTCTTTTGACAGCAGTTTATTGGACAATTTTGAGCATGTTTTGAGGGTCCTAGTGCTTTCACGTTTAATATATCATCAAAAAAGAAAACATAGCGGCACAAAATATATTCTTCTTATTCAGTTCATGAAATATCTCTTAAATCTGTCCAATATTGAAGAAGGAAACAGGCGAGAGCCAAACCTCGAATTATGACTATTTACATACAAAGTCTCTCCGCCCGCGTTTCCTCTTAACTTAGTTGGGATCCAGCTAGAATGACTGAACTTCAATTTACGTGAAACCGAGTACAATACGCGTGTGTTCAGATTTAGCACTAGAGATTAATGGTACCCTAATCAATGACGTATTATATTTATATATCATTGACCCTAATAGTATCGCTGTGCACTTAATGCCATTTGTTACTTGGAAACTGTTGAACTGCGTGTTTAAATGGCCACTTTAGTAGAATCATAATATTAACTACACAACAATCTGTAAATTTTTATTTTTATCTTTATCGCTAACGCATTAGGCTCAAGGTTGATTGGGAAAATTTCACAGTGACGTTTAGCGTGATGTGCTTTCTGATTCTGCTAAAGTGGGTTACTGTAAACGGTATGGCTTTCGGCACGATTAAGTTGTATTAGGAAGGCCATTACGTCAATGGCGGTCTGACATAATAGATACAGAATATAATGACGTCACAAGGCATGAAGAGCCAACGCGTTTATTGTCACTGTTAAACATTAAACTAAGTATATGTGGAACTACTAAATTGTCACCCAAACTATTGTCGGCTACTATATTAGTTGGTGTTCAGTCACATTTAATTAGGGGCAAATTAATTAGTTAAGTCATGTTTACATTGGGTAATTATAACTTTATGAAATAGTTGTAGTATCGTGCGTTTGCTTAGGTCGATAAAAATGGAAATAGTTCATAACTTTTATACTCGACGATAAAAATGGAAATAGTTCATAACTTTTATTGAACTAATATAAACTGGCCAAGTGCGAGTCAGACTCACGCACAAAGGGTTCCGTACCATTATCTATAAAAACGACAAAGAAAAACAAGTTTGTTGTATGTGAGCCCCCCTAAAATATTTATTTTATTCCGTTTTTTAGTATTTGTTGTAATAGCGGCAACAGAAATACATCATCTGTGAAAATTTCAACTGTATAGCTATCGCGGTTCTTGAGATAAAGCCTGGTGCCAGACAGACAGACAGACATCGAAGTCTTAGTAATAGGGTCCCGTTTTTACCCTCTGTGTTAATAAAAAGTAATATTGCTGATATAATAAATATAAAATTAAGTTTGTTTGTTTATTATCATCATATATCAGCCAAAAGACTTTCACTGCTGGACAAAGGCCTCCCCCAAGCGTCGCCACAACGACCAGTCCTGTGCGTCTCGCATCCATCAGCTGCCTGCGACCTTCACCAGGTCATTGGTCCACCGTGTGGGAGGCCTTCCAATGTTGCATCTTTCGATACGCGGTCGTCACTCCAGAACTTTTCGGCCCCATCGACCATCTGTTCTGCGAGCAATGAGCTCTGCCCACTGCCATTTTAGTTTGGCGATTCTTCGGGCTATGTCGGTAGCCTTGGTTCTTTTGCGGATATCATCATTTCTGATTGCATCGTGCAAGGAAACTCCAAGCATTGCCCTCTCCATTGCTCTTTGAGTGACTGTTCATTAAGATGAAACTTGGCTCACGAGTTGATCATATTCTGGATACATTTTTCTGTTCATTGTTACATAGATAATTTTGGTCTAAAATGTGGATAAATTTGCAGGTAAAAGTAATTATGTAAAGTTATACCTAGTATGGTTTTGTTATTATCTAGTAAGCAAGTGATTCCTATGTTGTTACCTTTTGTCAAAACAATTATTTTTTCTTTACCCATAATCTATCATCCGTTTTAGGTTACGTAACCAACGGAACCTACGGTGTCCTAGCGTCCGTCCTTCTGTCCGTCTGACCGTCCACCCCTCTGTCTGCCAGCGGGCGATATTTCAAGCACCGTAATAGATAAACGATTGAAATTATCACAGATAATGTACCTATTTCTATTGCCGCTATAGCAAAACATATTACAATAAACTAAAAACAAAAAGGAATGAGTTTTTTCTCCGGTGTTTATACTCGACGAGTGAAAGTCCGACTCACACTTGGCCGGTTTTGTTTTATTATTTTCGATTGCTGCATATAATAAATTTATAGTCTCTACTGTGTGCCTTTCTATACAGCTACATGGTTTTGCACATACAACCAATCCATATTCCCCCTCCAACTATACCCGATTCGGCTCTCAATAGCTATTGTTGGCTGATATCGGCTTTCACAACATATTGCCCATCATCCGTTTGTAAAGGTATACCGGGTTTCCTGCGGGCTCTTCTATGGGGGGCTATTGAAGTTAGATAAACATTCTGGGTGTTCATGCTGCCCTGGTACTATAAGCCGGTTGGTTGATGGTTGCCGTTAGTCAGAAGCTCGAAAGTCTGACACCCAGTCTTGCCAAGGGGTATCAGTTTATAACTAGTCTATGGAGTTCAGATACTGACAGATCTTAAATACTGGTATTTAGATGCATCCGGTAAGACTAGAAATCGAACTTAATTTTTTGGTAAAAGGCTGAGCAGATTGACTTCAATATTTTTCAATGATCATTTTAGCGCCAAGAGTATTTCGAAAAGTTCGCTTTAATTTAGACCGAAAAATGACATCTAAGTCGATTTAGTATTAAACGCGAATTTATGTAAGATTTTCTAGCTCGTTGCAATTGACGTTGTTTCTCGGTGCAACAGTTTCGGTAGTAAACCTTTTGCATTAAGTGCACACCGGTACTAGGATACCATAAATCTCTAGCGTTAAATCTGAACCCACTGTGTGCTCAATTACTCGTAAATTCAATAGCAGTCATCTTAGCTGAAACAACTAAGTTAGTGATCACTTCTAGTTTATTCCTTATAGCTCTTCCAGGCAGTCTAGCTTATGTATACTAGCGCCCGTGAAGGCCAATAGGCTTTTAGCTTATGTATAAAAAATCACCCTTTCGTGAAAGGTCACGTTTCTCAGTTTCGGTGGATAACCCCCTTCTGCATTAAGTGCACAGTGGTACTAGGCAACCATAAAACTCTAGCGCTAAATTAAGACCACGTGTATTGCACTCAGTTTCACGTAAATTCAAGTGCAGTCATCCTAGCTGGAGTGATAATTTACAGTCTATTCCATGAAGCTTTTCTGGCCAGACTACTGCATAATTATACTTTTGGCCACTGCAACCCAAGAAGGCCCAGTCTACGCGTATCATAGCCTACTTTAAAAATATCAGTTTTAGTGGCATGAAACATTTAAACTAACTCTGCTAAATTAGTGAAACCAGGAATAGGAGTTTCTAGCTTGTTTAATGAAACAGTCACCCGATCGTGCTCGGTGCAACGGTTTCGGAGATAACCTTTTTTGCATTAAGTGCACACCAATACCTACCAGGGAACCATAAATCTCTAGCGCTAAATCTGAACAGATACGTATAGTGCTCAGTTCCACGAAAATTCACGTGGAATATAGTCACTTTTGTGTAGTTGTACTAGCTGAAGCCCAAATAAATTAGTGATCTATTTCAGTCTATTTCATATAGCTGTTCCAGTTAGTATAGAACAAACGCAGTTAGCCAGTTAGTTTTATTAGGAACGTCTCTTGAAGGAATCAATTTGATGCGAAACGCACAGGAATGGTCAACGTGGCGACTTGAGGGACGCATATTTTGTCATCTTTCGGTCAACCAAATAATTAACGATAAATTGAAAGAATATCTTTGGCAATTGAGCCTTAATCTAGACTATATGCTGCTCTAATTAAAACTCTGTGCTTTATTCAACCTTTGTAAAATTACAAATATATCCTATTGTTCACATAAAATCAAATTCACACACCTATCAAAAATCTGATTAAAATAACGTTTGGATACCAAATACGTTGAAACTCATTTAACACGATCAAAGAATTAAAATATTCTGTTTCATATTTCGGAATCGCGACGCGAAGCCTCCTTCAAAGTTCGTTATTAAAAATTCAATATAAAAGTTGGATTGAGTTTCTGTATTATACGTTGGAGCCGACACTCTGCAAGTGGCGATTGACGCTTCACGTTTCGTTTTGTACTAAAATGTGTACCACTTTGATGAAAAACATAGTGCGAAATATAATAACCTATTTTATATATCCGTTGGAATTTATATTTTCGAGCCGTTTGGGGTTGAAACTCGTGGGTCGTGGGTTCCGAGTGCCCATAACTTGTTTAAAGATCTATCAAGACGCTTAGTTGACACTTCGCGTGACCCAAAGGCTGGCTTTTTGTTGTTGTTGACTGTTTATAAACTCACTGCTATATTTTTTTTACATTCTCAGCATGACATTAATGCATTTAAACACATTCTTAATTTATAAAAACCGCATAAGAGCGAGTCGGACTCCCACACAAAGGGTTCCGTTCCACCGAAAAAAACACGTGTTTTGTCTGGAATCCTCTTTTAATTTAACTAAGTATTTATTATTTGTTATTATAGCGCCAATACACACTGAAAATTTCAGCTATACCTATTTCTACCTATAAGGGTTCTTGAGATACAGTCCACTAAAAGACAAACGGACGAGTAGCGGAGGCTTAGGAATAAGAGTTGGTTATTTTTTGGGTACACACTTCAGAGACACTTGAGTGTTAGTAAGACTCGCGCGCATAAGGTTCTGAATGAATGATTTTTTTATTAACATGTTAGTACTTTAAAACCATAGACTTTTTATTTTAATCAGTTTTGGAGATTAGTGGTGGTTTATTAAAAAAATGTTATCTAAGTAGATTTAGTATAAACGCGAATTTATATTGTTTTAAACTTTCATGGTCACTAGCATTAGAATAGTTTATAACGGGATTGCTACCATGTACCTAGTTTTTATTTATTTATTTATTTTGCTGGATTTAACATCTGCTTTTGTTTAATTGGAGGTCTTTAAGTTGCGCTTGTTGCAATTGTTATCTACTATGTTTTTTCCTTTTTTTATTTGTGACACATTAAACAACTATCCCTTGACACCAAATCATTATTCATATATGTTAACGTTCACTACACACTATTATACATTTATTTACCAGTATATATTTAACACTGTGAAACTGATTCACATCCGTACACCCGACGTAAGGTTCAGTTGAAAACCAGCGTCGGGCAGCATCTAGTTGTCCGGCATTTTGCTGAAGTGGACCTATTTGGCGCAGCTATCTGTTTTATAATTAAGTTCCCTTTTTTATACCTAAATTGTGTGTATCTGTATGTGCCGAATAAATTTGTTTTCTTTCTTTCTTTCTTTACCTTTTTATTAAGTAAAGGGGGGGGGGGGGTTGTAACGTACATGGTAGCAATCCCGGTATAAGCTATTCTAACGCGAATTTATTTAAGATTTTCTAGCTCGTGGACGTTGTTTCTGGGTGCAACAGTTTCGGTGGATAAACCTTTTGAATTTAAGGTGGCTTTATACGACCTATATTTGGTTTCATTGTAGCTTTTTTTTATCGGGTCACCTAGTCTCAAATACAACGTTTTGGTACTTTCCCGGAGCAACACACTACCGACCAACTAGGCGTACTTAGCGCTTTTCTTCAAAACGGGGAAACTCTTGGCCCAAATCTCACCTGATGGAAAGTGATAATTAGGCCGAAGATGGAAGCGAGCTTTCCCCGGAATCCTCTAACACAGAGAAACTGGCTTTCATACCTCTAACTGCCGAAATACTAAAAAGACCTACCACTGTTAGGGAGAGTCTACCTATTTCGTCGAATAAATTATTATTTATAGCTTAAACAAAACGTTCAAACCTAAATGACATTAATGAACAGCACTACACGACCAACTCCCAGTTCGTAACCGAAGTACTTTTTAGTGTAAATTCACTCCATTTCCTTTCGAGCTAGTTCATTAACGGACTAACAACAAATGCATTCGAATTCTCTTAAATTGTCGAGCTCATGTTACCGCTATTTGCTTTAGTATGCTTCTCTCCTACTTACAGAGGTAATTTCGGATTTTCAGTGCTAAATAACTGTACCTTTGGAAGTAGTAAAGCTTTTTTAAGACTTTGAGATACGCTAGACTTAAATGTTTTGTATTTTAAACATTATGTTACGAGCTTGGGGTTCGTGACAATAAAAACCGCCGATTAATTAACCAAAAACATGACACTTTAATTATCAACACTAATTTACAGTTTAAACACACTAATTACAACATACACTTCACTTAATTCACAGTTGAAGATCGCTTCAATACTGACCCAGTCGCGAGCGATGCGCACCTTACATCGTCCCACAGTTATTTCCAGAACTTTCGAGTATGGAAACATCTAGAAAGTTCGGGTACATACCGGTCCCGACCATGAAGCAATTGCTTCATGGTCCCGAGTGACCAGGTGCATCGAGTATAATTGCCAAAGACGATATTTTTGCTAAAAGTGGCCACTTTTAGCAATAATTGCCGTTTTGGCTATTTATCCATGAGTTATGTATTAAAAATAGCTGTCAAAAAATAATAGATACATTTCTTCAGTACACTACAGAGCAGTTTTTTATCGACGTGTCTTAAATTTACCACAATTAATAAAAAACGATTGGCGGCGCTAGTGGACGGAATACACACTCTTAAGAGTGTGTATTCCGTCCACTAACTAAAAATATCGACTTTGGCAACTATTTATGTTCTAAAGTACAAAACATAACTCTCAAAACATAATAAATACATTTCTTCAGTGCACTACAGATCGGTTTTTTATCTACGTGTCTTAAAGAACAATGGTCAAATTTCTATAGGAGCTGGACCTTACTTTTATTTTTCATGTCCCTAAATAAGCTTCATTTAGATTGGTTTGTTCTAATGTTGGATACATCATCCCGTTTGAAAATCATTTCTAAATAGCCACATTTTATTGGAAAAGCGTAAATTATACTTTTGAGTTTTGAAGCAATAACTACCTTTTATCCGACTGTTGCGTATCCTAAAAGTGTAATTAGCGATCTCGTTTCTATTTGTTGCGATTTCTATTTAAGAATTTCCCAAAAAATAAGGCATCTGTCAAATGAGATGCAGATGCAGTATGGTTGCCGAGTGTCAATCAATGGCGCGGGTCGATGACCACAGATTAGGTAGCTTGTCGATGATAAATGACGTTCCATTGTACGAAATTGAATGAAACGCTTTCACTTAATTATCTTTTATGACAAAGATCTAATGCATAATAAATCAACATAGTAGTGATATGGTGCCTAAATACTAATTTAAACAAAAACAGTTAACAACTATTCAGAAAAAAAATAATATTCATAGTCTTTGAATAAAAAATCAGTTCATACGCGAAATGAATCGTCAATAGGTGCGTTCTGAAACTATTATTCGAAAATAATTTAGAAAAAAAGACAAAAACTAAAATAAGGATAACTTTTTTTTGTGGCCACTTAAAAAGATATTTCTTGTGTTTTTTATGACCTTGAAAAATAAGAAAATGTTTCATATATATAGCATTTAGGGACACTATCGTTTCGACGCCAGGTACGTTTTGGCCAACCTTCTTTACCACAAATTATAAAAAACGATTGGCGGCGCTAGGGGACGGAATACACGCTCTTAACTTGAAACATTAATTTTTATGATACACGCCACTTAAAGTAGATACCAGCATATAGGAACGTAGGTATCATTACATAATTTAGAAAATTAATTTGACTTGTTTCCGTGTATTCTATTGTACTCAGTTATTGTAGGAAAAAATAATTAAACAAACACTTCCAACATAATGAAGTTAATACCAGTATGTAGCGGCCATCTAATAAACTTTTTATTGGTGTGTTCCGTAGACATTACTTTTATTAGAATGCCTAAATGTGATTCGCTCTCGGCGTTTACAATTTCGGCCTATGAGACTTTTTGGGATGTTCTGTGATATTCCGTCCTTCATTTTGAGTTATTGCTAAGATGGACGCAGGGAATATCAATGTAGGTCAAGTCCATTTACTATGAAGCCCCGTTTTGCCGAAATAAACGTCTTGAGCTACTTCACGCTTGATCTCAGCTAGTTTCCGCAAGTGTGAGTGGCACCTAGTTTCTTGTTTTTTAAATGTATTTTGTTTTCTTTTTGTCTTGTTTGACTATCCATGGCTACAGATATTGCCAGCTTTCTTCAATGTGTTTTATCGTTAAATTCGTACCATGTTTAAACATTGGGTAGTTCGAACTCGAGCTCTCCCGTTCGTCATTTTTATATTACTAGGCTATAGCTACTTAAATTGACTGCAAATTGAATTTAGTTACTTTGCAGCCATTCAAGTGAGTTAACCATCTCCACTATGATCATAAATAGCCGTAACAGCTAGAGGCGGTCTAAACAATGACTAGGGAGTTAAGAAACTTCAGGAGATATATTTTAATCCAAACTTTTCGGCAGCAAACACAATGCAATTTGGCACAGCTTTAGATAGTGTTTTAAATCTGTTTTACTTGCCATTCCGTAGGTACATTTTTCTTAATTTTAATTTCTTTTATGTCCGTAGGTATATCGTGTTTATGTAAAAGTTGGCATGGCAACGAAATGTTCTGAATAATGTTAAAATCTCCGTCAAACATCCTCAGGACAGTTTATCCAATTTCGTTGCTGAGTACTAGGGCGTCATAGGTCCTTGACACTGTGATCGGGTCTCGGGAGACATTATCAATATTTTTTTGGCGGGAAACCCGCCGAGTGCTGTCCTCATCATGATGGATGTGTTGTAGGGACGGTGTTACGTAATGTACCCTTAGGTTGCGTACACATGAGAGTACCTATATGTGCCAAAGGTTCTTCACACTTGTATTTGGGAATAAAGTTTGTCCTCCTAAAAGACGTAATATTTAATTTATGCTTCAAATAGTTTGGTTTTGATTTGTCGACTAAACGACGTTGACTAAGAACGTTCGTTCACCAACAAGAAACATGCTTATTAACCCGCGATTTCGAGCATCCTAGATTGTAATTACCAGGAACCCAGAACCCAGTAAGAAGCTGCTTTGATTAAAGTATGTAATAAATGTGCAAGCGAAACGTTCGTGTGACTGCACCGCGCTTTCGATTAAGTCTCTGGTGCTGCAACGAATGATACACGTGCTGGTTTACCCACGAGACTAGAGCGGCAGCGAACGTTTGCATTTAATGTATAACAAACAAGTGTTGCCCGCAGATCGCAAAATAGCAATTCATAGCGAAGTCGCGGAATATCGCGCAAGTATTTAATGTTTTCGTCACGTCTTTATTAGAAAACTAGCTGTAGCAGTGTTACTAATAAATTTCACAATAGGACTAACAATGACACCATCAGTACGAATTTCACAATGGAATCGCAATAAAAAAACGCTATTTCAATTACCTACATCGTATATCCACACCCTTAGTGAGTCCCTAAATGGATCCGATTTTTAATTAATGTCCAGCACAGTCTTTAACGTCAACAGGACATGATTATTCCCTAGAGAATTAAATGAACGAAATTAACTACATCTTACTGACTTGAATCATTGGTGTTTCGCTCTTTTCATGGCGCCTTGGTAACTTTAACTGTTACGTCATTCTTAGATGTGATTTGTGAAGAAAAATGGCGCAAGATTTCTCATTCATGACTATCTGAAAGAATGTTTTTACTCATCCGTTTTAGCTCTTGGGAAGTTCGCGTTATTGGGTAGCGTTTGGTGTCAGAGATATTATTTATAGTCCAAAAGTAGGCCTGGTTTATTTCAAAAGGATTGCGCTGATTTATCAGGCTGTGGAAGCGTGTCCCTATTCTCATGTAAAGCGGACGAATATCAAATGATAAATATCTTCAGTAAGGGCTGATATTTCAACCGGTATATTTTATGAAGCGTGTTTAGCGTACAAAAGCCTTATCACCGCAAATTATCACAAGATAAAAAAAAAATGGTCCGAAATCCAACAAACGCAGTGTTTTGATAGTAATAAATGACTTATTTCGTCGGTCAGCATGGAATGTTTTGGCCCGGGTTGACGGCGCGTTGTGTTCCACGCGCGCCTCAAAGAGATGTCAGCATAGCAGACGGGGCCCGCTAGGGTCAGTACCTGCCAGGGTTGCAGAATTTGTTCGAAAGAGTCACCGTGGCCCAGGAACACACAGGGCACCAGGAGGAACATGGATGGGTTTCAGTCAGTAGGAGTCTGACACTCCCTTCTGCTCCGCCCGGACCGGAAGGAGTTATTTGATGGTTTCCCATCCTTACAAAAAAATTATAGAATTTTTTGTTCATTTTCATTGTAAAAACATTTTGTTACGAAATATGTTATGACGAATCCCTTATTACTGTGGAAGTACGCTTACATTATTTTATTATTATCATTTAGGTAGTTAGAGGAAATACTCGTAAACCAATACTCGGGTAGTACATAATAATATGTCACTGTAATCGTGCGTAGCACTGCGCAATCACAACTACATTGACCAGCACACTGAGTTTATTTAGAGATCAGCAATACACAGTTGCTGTATGGTTACAAGGCGTTTTACATAGGTCTCCACTTCAGCTGCGAGCCTGCGACCCTGGTACAGCCTATATATTTTTTTATGAATCTACTGCATTTCTTATATTCTACTTACTTATTGTGTGGGCAGTAAGGTCTAACGAACCCACAAACCCTATTGTCAGAGTTTCTAAACCGCCTCAAGTGCCTCTGACTGGGTTTATTTGATGACCGCCATTTGGCAGCCGAGACCATCGGCTTATACGTGCCTTCTGAAGCACAAAATCATCCTGTTATCAGACAATCAGGTGATTCAAGCCTGCGTTGTCCAATTCAAACTGGAAACAACTTTATAAAGTATACTTCCCGTGGGAATCGAACCCACGACCACTGGGTCACAAGGCAAGCGCCTTAATCACTCGAACATAGGTGCAGTTAAGATCTTATGTAATTACTAAGTATTATAAATGTGAAAGTTAGTATAGATAGATGTTTGTTGCTCAATCATGCCGTAACAGCTGAACGGATCTGGATGCAATTTAGCACAGAGATAGATTACAGTCTGAAACACACGTGACTTTATGTCAAGTGGGTATGTTTTGTTGGGATAATTTCTAACATCCACACGGAAGAAGCTAGTGACATAATAAACAGTCGGTCTCACTCATAGATATAGATAGACCTAGATAACGCAAGTATCACGATCTGTATGACAACCAAGAGTGCCAATTTTTGGCTACCTACTATAAGACGTCACAAGCACTATTTAGTGATGGGAAAATCAAATCGATTCAAAGACGCCGCCCACCTCGCCCCACCCCTCTGCACCAGCGCTCACCCAGCCGACGTCCGACTAGCGCTATACACCGATGCAGACTGAGCGTGAAAGTGGCCACTTACGATTTTTGTACGTAGCTTACGTACAAAAATCGACACGCGAATTAGTTGCTCTTGCGTTATCTAGGTCTATCTATAACTGTGGTTTCATTACATTTAAAGCTTAACATACGATATTTCGTGAGCATAAATCTCACATAACTACCGTCAAGTAATACTAATTTGCATCAAACACAAGAGCCCTAACATACGAGGCGAGTGAATGATAAAATAGTCACAAAAACTGTGGAGATACGTGGAGATAGTTGGAACGTTGCCAAGAGGACAGAGATTAAGTTCCTCATTAGGTACCGAGGACAATCAAGTTGGCACTGTGATGTTATCAAACAGAAATATGCAGAAGGCTTAGAAGAGGTAGTTGCACATAGACCAGTGGTTCTTAACAGGTGGTCCGCGGACCACTGCTGGTCCCACGCAGAACCTGAAGTGGTCTACGAAGCCATTCTATAATGCAATATTATCCCAAAGCTGAATAATTTACAACTTCAATGCAAGGGTTCGAAATATAGAAGTGTTTGATATTTATATGAGTACTAACTTGGACGATGTTTTTGAGACAGGAAATGAATTAGACTAGTAATTTTTATAGAGAAACATAACAATGTTTCTTCCAAAGTTTTGAAATATAGCTTCTCGCTGCCTAACGCTATTTCATCGGCATATCTATATAAGCCAGCAGAGCGCTCCTGAAAAGAAAAGCAGCTCAGCTTGATGTCACCACTGAACTGGATTTAAATGTTAGTCAAGATTATGCAGTAAAAGAACAACCTATTATTATCTATTACCTCCGAAAAGTTGGTGGTCCATGGGAAGATAGAAATTAAGTCAAAATGGTCCCTTATGACTAAAATGATAAGATACGCTGACATAGAGACTTTGAGTTCGTGCCGGTTATTTATAAATCCATTTGACGTGACAATATTGCAAAAAGCCAATATTAGAATTATTAAATTGTCTAACATTTATTTTTTTGTGTCGTGATTAAAAAGTAGCTGAAAATACTAAACTTACCAAAATCGAATGTTGAAAAAGTTGTTAAGTTCAGGGAATATTACTGCCATATATTATGTCTACGTCATATATATATAATATGTCACTTCCTTTACCTGAATGTCGCACAAATTCCATAAATATATTATACCAACTGGTATAATTATTAAATTTTATGGGAAAATTCCCTTTTGACAGATCAGTTACAATTAAATTGTTTTTCAGAGTGAATTTTCTGGCTTGTTTACTGAGTGATATTGTACATGTCGCCTTGATAGGATTGGGAATGTAATTTAATACATAAAGAAGATTGGCGACTTGGGTACCTCATTAAATCTAAATGTTCCAAAATCTTCTTATATGCAAATTATAGGTCTTATATCCGTAGTTATTTTCCAAGCTAAAATGGTTAATTAGTTGTTGGTAGTAATTAATAAAACATGATATTAGTGTGCTACCCCGTTACGAAAACAAAACGCATTAATCCACAACAAAACGCATAAAATAGAGCCAAACTTATTTCGATTCAAATTGACAATTAATATTTGGCAACCCAGTTGTCACTTTATGTCAAATACAAAAAATATGTAGGCAAAACGTCATATTTCTGTGTTGTATGTAGGTGTCCTCCTATTTAGTTCGTCGTTTGGGATATTTGTAGTGTTCATATGCGTCTATAAATGAAGTGTGAACCATGTGAATTTTCAGCCACCATGTTGCTATAACATTACAATTTGCGTTCAGTTGATTATACTTTTGTGCAGGACGGAACTGGTGATAGGAATCTTATAACATTGTTTGTAGGTACTTCAAATCTGAGAATGTCGATCCCGTTGTGTGCCCAGATAAAGAGAGATTTCAAAATCTTCAGACAAGAATATTCAATCGAGCGAGTCCTCATCTTATGAAAGATTTAAAAACTGCTTGTGCTGTATTAAATGCATTTGGAACTCGACTTCTCGACTTTACTGACCCAGGAAATGCTCAAATAATGTAAATATAATAAATGAACGTTTATTTTTAGAGAACGAATTAGCGATTATAGCCATGGAGCGCCTGAATCGTCGCAGTATTATGTTTCCGAATATAGATGCCTCAAATATACAATAATTCCCACGGCTCTCCTTGGAAGAATTGGTGTTGTTTGCGTGTGGCACATGCTAGATCCGTCAAGCTAGATCATACGTTGGAGAACATTTCCGCTTTCAGGGAATGTACACACCCGAAATAGATCGCGACCAGCTGGATTTGAGCAGTTTAGGAGGACAAAATCCATTTTTGTGAGCAAAAATAAAATCCCGTCATGTCGGGCGGATCACATATTATTATTTTGTTTTCATAGCCGTTGAAAGTCAACAGCAAGGTCAAAGCTCCATCATCGGCGACTGTTGTAACTGTATAGTATTTCGCTTACGCTCGACACGAAGGAACAACCTCCCCTGCGGTATTTCTTGACAATGTATTGTTAACATTACAATAAAAAGTCTTATGAATACTATGGTTGCATTTTTACCTATTCTATTTAATTATTCATTATCTTTTGTCCTGTTGACGACTATCTTGTGGGTGGGTCATGCACCATCTTGGATACAGATCCAAATCCCGCTAAAGGAACGTTATTACTATTACAAGTGACGTCACAGCAACTGGATAGCCTAAAATCATTCAAAATCTTCTTACCCATATTTGCCGTTTCCTTATCTCAACTTAGAACAATTTTTTTTTTTTAAGGATGTGAAATCATCAAATGACTCCTCCCGCTCTAAGTAAAGCAGGAGGGAGTGTCAGACTCCTACTGACTAAAACCCATCCGTGTTCCTCTTAATGCCCTTTGCGTTCCAGGGCCGCGGTGACTCTTTCGAACATATTCCGCAACCCCGGCAGGCACTGGCCCTAGCGGGCCCCACTTGCTTTGCTGACAACTCTTTGAGGCGCGCGTGGAACACAGCGCGCCGTCGACCCGGGCCTGATTCTGATCAGATGGCGAGCCACCCAATGCTCGCCGTCCGCAGGCCCCAGGCGCAGGTACGGTGGCCGGGAATCGCCCTGCGACTCCCGACGCCCGGGGCGTCTTCTTCTGGTGCGGCGGCCCGGGCGCGAGGTCTCCCTCACACGTTTGGCCTCCTCCTTCGCTTGCATTACTGCTTCGCAGAAGGAGGTGACCGCTTCCCATGCCTGCTCGCTCCGGTTCATGGCTTGAACCAGAGCCGGACGCGAGAGGTTGCCGCCGCCGATTGTCTCAACGAGGACACAGCGTTGCTCCACCCACGCAGGGCAGACCTCCACCGTATGCTCCACTGTATCTTCCGGGCGATCCTCGCAGTGTTGACACCCGGGCGTATTCTCCCGCTGAATTCGAAACAGGTACCTTCCGAAACAACCGTGTCCGGTGAGTACCTGCGTCAGGCGGAAGGTGAGGAAGCCGTGGCGCCGCTCTAGCCACTTCTCAAAGAGGGGACTTATCGCCACAATTGTGGCGTGCCCAACGCTGGGTTGCGACAGTCGCTGTCTCCATACCGCCATGAGATCCTGCCGGAGCTCCGTCCGCCGTGCTGCGATTAGCAGCGGCAGAGGAGTCTCGCCCCGGCGTTGCGCCTCCACGCAACTAAGAACACCTTGCTGTAACATCTACTATTAACTCAAAAATCTTTCTCTAATTATAAAAGTACAATCTATACACTTTATCTGATTAAAATGTATGATTTATAAGGGTTTTCCTTTAGTTACAAAGTATACGTATCTTTAAGAATTATTTTTGGTGTTCCATTTTGAGGTTATGTTTAAAATCAATTAAATAACCCCAAGTCTAATGTATGGCTTACCATTACATATTCTGTTGTACTCTATATTAGCATTCAAATCCATATATTCATTCTATGAAACGCTAAGCCTTTATGTGGTACTGAAAATACATGGGTTTCTGCCAATCTCCTTTGAAAAAAAAAAATGTCCCACTGAAGATCGCAGCGTCAGCAGTGAGAGTTGTCTCTTGAGAAAACCTTGTGGGGCGTTGGGTGCTGGCCTGCTATGCAGTTATGTGGTCCTAGTATAAGCAATAGAAAATTGCGACATCATTAGGGATTGTGATATCTCTTGATTAGTGAACGACTTTGTCTTTCTGCTGACTGCTATGCTTTTATGTGGTCTTAGTATAAGTGAATAGAAAAAAATGTGTCACAGAAGATTGTGGTGTCAGGTTGGTTTATTTAAAAAAAAAAGGTTGGGTTATTGTCTCAACAGTTAATTAATGTTCAAATTAGTTTGCTTAAGCTTCAAGCTTTAGAAATATATTCTTTCTAAGTTTCTGTAGTAAGCTGTCCTTTACGATTAGATTTTTCCTCAAAATTGAACGTAAATGTTACGCAACCAAAGCCTAATAATTTCACTCGCACGTTAAAGTGTACCTATTTATATCCTACATAATGTAGGTACAGGTTCATTTAACCAACATATTACTTCCTCGTATCACCGTAACGGCTGAACCAATTAAGACAAATTGCTAACATTAGAATGTAATGGCAGCTCCGTTGAAGCGGATCTCATTGATTTTAAATATGAACAATTTGACATTTAGCTGTAAATATGTACATATGTTACAAGGCTTCTTTTCAATTATTGTAAGCTTTTTACTTCTGAAAGACTTTTTAGAGTAATTAATTAATTTTCCTCTTTGAACTTGGTAGGGAAAAATAATTCTTTAAATATTTTATTTTTTATCTCAAATCAGGCTAACGAGAATCGGATTTTTTTTTAAAATTCTTCATTCTAATTTTATATTCAACTAGAGGCCGCCCGCGACTTCGTCCGCGTATACATTCCCGTTATTGCCTTGTAAATCCCGAACCCTTGGGAACTCCGGGATGAAAAGCAGCCTATGTGTTATTCTGGGTTTTCAGCTACCTACATACCAAATTTCATCGTAATCGGTTCAGTAGTATTTGCGTGAACGAGTAACAAACATCCATACATACTCACAAACTTTTGCATTTATAATATTAGTTGGACTAGTTTTTGCGTGCATATCCCGTTTTTTCACGTTCCCGTAATCATGTCGGAAAATCTTCTCTTAGTGTTTCCCTACACTCCAGAAAGCGGAAATTTGACATATAGGTGGCCTACATGTGAAATTTGACATATAGGTGGCCTACATGTGAAATTTGACATATAGGTGGCCTACATGTGAAATTTGACATATAGGTGGCCTACATGTCAAATTTCAGCTTTCTACGACCAGTAGTTTCGGCTGTGTGTTGTCTGTTAGTCACTCATTCGCCACTCAATTATTATCATTTTTTTTTTTTTTTACTGTTGATAGGCATACGTTTGACCGCTATCTCACCCGATGTTAAGCGATGATGCGGTCTAAGGTGGAGCACGCTTACCTAGAAGTAACCTATTCACTCTTGACTTAAAGGCTCTCAGGTTGTAGCTATCAGGAAACACAGACTCAGGCAGGGAATTCCACTCCTTAGCTGTACGCACAATGAATGTATTATATAATTAGTTAGTAACGGAACAATTTTATATATTAGGATTAAGCAAAATTATTACTCACTAGCTTTCGCCTGCGACTTAGTTCGCGTATATCCCGTTTTTTTCCCGTTCCCGTAGGAATTTCGGGAAATCCTCTCTTAGTGCACCCTTATGGAGTGTAAGGAAGCTACATGCCAAATATCAGCTTTCTAAGACCAATAGTTTCGGCTGTGCGTAGATATTTAAGTCAGTGAGTCATGTATGTAGAAGATTTAATGATTTTCTTTTCCACTCACTTCACAAAATGTATAAAATGACCTTACAATATCGAACCTCGCTCATTACAAGATCTGAACTGAAAGTGTTTTGGCACTCCAGAAATACTACTGACTGCGGGTACTCCCATTTTCATCGCCAGGCAAGCCGATTGCAGTTGTCGGGAATAGAGTAGGTTTCTATCTACGTAGTACTTACCAAAGATTAAGGAATTCGCATAGAACAGACGCTAGGGCTAGTCAACAAATTAAAAGTTACTCAGCTGCTATCGAGCGGAGATTTTTTAATAGGAGAAAACGGAGAAAATACATGAGAAAATCCGACTCCAAAATTAAAACTATTTAGTTCTTTGTGGTGGTTTTAATTTAGAAGTCTTTGTTTTTCACTTTACAATGCCACCCAAAGTTCTAACCAGTCCATATCTAATTTGCTGTCTTTCTTCGAAGTTCTTCATCAGCTAGTCTATTCTGTAAATAACCATTTCGATATCGACTTCACCTGAGTGACTAAGCTTACAAAGTGAACTTTATTTCACACATCATAAGGTCTTATATTTATACGAATTTGAAACTCACCTCGGATTCCGCTGTCGAGACACGAAAATGTTGTTACAGAATAACACTTTGTAAAGGTCTGCCTTTACAAAATGTATGGGACCATTTCGGAATAAGCCTCTTTCGAATAAAAAAAAAAATATAGTTTGCAAATCCGTCTATATATGACGGAGCTATGCTCGAATATACATAAAAACGCAACAAAGAAGACAGGAAGATGAAGAGAAGACCTTTTTGAAGTCGACTAAAACGAGGTCCAAAACTGACTGGAGCAGAACTGTAGCTACCAATATTAGTTTATAAAGTGGACGAGGGCTGGCCATGTCTGTCAAAACACCAATGACTAGTGGACATTTGAATCCTGGTAAAAGCAGGCTTGCATATCGACAAGCGCTACATGCAAGAATTGAACAGCTTTGTCAGAATGGATAAAAAGCACGAGTCCAGTGTAATAGTGCAGCTATGATCAACAGTGAAATGCGAGAGGCTGAGTGGATTGATAGAAGTAACAGCTATGTTGTAGACCCAAGGGCTGGATTTCACCTCGGATAGGGGATAAGCATTGCCAATCAACGTGGCAATAGCGCCAGTCTTCTGGGCTCACTTCCAGTTGACAGCGAGACGCCCGAAAGTTTTTTTTTTTTCGATATTATTTGAAGTGTGTGTAGTATTTTTTGTTGCTATAAGTCCGGTTTTATTTAAATAACAAACTATAGTTAGATTAGTATTTAAAATACAAAATGTACATGTTTCTAGTAACATTACGCTTTACTACATTTCTTATGTAGTTTTTCTTTGTATGCCAGAACCCAATACCATCGATATACCTGCCTAATGGTATCCATCACCCTTATTGTCTACCATATTTTGAATGGCCCATAATAAGACACATAACAGAACATAATAAAGATGCAGACTTGCAGAATTGTCAATTTTGACTCTAATTAAACACGGAAGGCGGAACAACGATACAACCTAGACTACTCATATATTAAAAGTTTTAAACGCCCCAAAACTGTAGTCATTTAGTGGTTGTAGCCTTTGGTAGCAAGAGTTTCGCTTCTACAAATAGTTACTTAATCTTTGTTAAATACTCACTGCAAATGCAGCTTAGCAGTGCAGGTTTTCCCTGACTAAGTTTAATTTGGCTCTTGGCTTCGTATTGAATGTCTAGCTGCTTAGTATTCAATTTTCATTCGACAATTTTGAATGGGGTTGATTTGTATGCCAACAGGGCCAGATAATTACATTATGTCTGTAACTGTGGTAACAAATGAATGTCTGTTTTTTTTTTTCGTTTGTTGATTTAGTAGGTAGGCCTGGCTGGTTGGTTAATTTAGTCGAAAGAGTCACCGCGGCTCTGGAATCCTAATGCTTTTTTACTATTGATAGGCATACGTTTGACCACTATCTCACCGTCCTGATGTTAATCGATGATGCGGTCTAAGATGGAGCACGCTTGCCTAGAAGTAACCGATTCACTCTTGACTTAAAAACTCATAGGTTGTAGCTATTAGGAAACACAGACTCAGGCAGGGAATTCCACTCCTTAACTGTACGCACAATGCAAAGCTACGCATGGCGCGTCGCCGTACGTCTTCTGGTCCGATGATGGAACGGACTTGGCGGAATCAAATTATGCAATTCCGTCTCACACACCCAGAAAATGTCTGTTTACTCTTGCTTTGAAGGCAGACGAGTTATATGTGACACAGACGTTGGGAGAGAGTTCCACACTTTGGCTGTGCGCAGATAACATGATTTATTTAGTTAGATACTTTCAGATCACTTTTAGAGGCACTTACAATAGCTATTTGTACTCTAAGAAAGTACTCAACTTTCTGGTACATTGCCTATAAGCATTACACTAACATCAAGGAAAATTATAGTATTAGATACCTCCGTAAGTACCTATAGTTAACTTTTAGAGCTTCCTGAAGAAGACATTTTATAGTTAAATAGTTTCCGAGCTATTGCATAGTTTATACAAATTGTCATTGGTAAGAGCATTTATTTATAGGGTGAATGAGCATTTTTGAGCTACATAATATTGTGGAGATTGATTGAGTTTGACAGATGCTTTTATAATGTCACTATTTCAGAGAATACATAAATCCAAAGATTCAAAAGCATCATCATCTGCCTAGCCTTTTCCCAACTATATTGGGGTCAGCTTACAGTCAAACCGGATTCAGCTGAATACCAGTATTTTACGTGGAGCGGCTGCCTACCAGACCTCCACAACCCATTAACTGGGTAACATGGTTCTCAGACAAGACTGGTGTCAGATTTTCTGGCTTCTGACTATCCGTAACGACTGCCAAAGATCTCCAAATGACAGCCGGGACCAACAGCTTAACGTGCTTTCCGAGGCACGGAGGAAACTCGATATGTGAAGATGGTCACCCATCCACAGACCAACCGTGGCAAGCGTTGCTTAACCTTAGAGATCAACCCGTGTGGCTGTTATTAGTTAGCCACGAACTCCTTCAAAGATTCAAAAGCATTTATTTTAAATAAATCATTTACAGGCATTTTTGAAATGTCAAGGTCGGTCAGTCAAAAAAAAAACATGAAGCTATTTGCACGTTCCAAAGCGTAGATCTCTATGGATGAAACGTGCAGGAAACTCAACGGACACTCTTTTAAATCATGTGATGTTATACAAAAATGTAAGTTCTCCAAAAATCTTGAACACCTATTTTATTATCATAATGAATGTCATATTCATTAGCCGCATGCTCCGTTGTATGGCGATATAACGGAGCGTGTGGTAAGGTTGGACCTTCTTTGGTGAGAGTACCTATTTTACCGCACGCACGTAATACACGGTGCGTAAATTTTCAATGTAAACAGGCTTCGCAAATGCATTTTTTGAGCAAGTGTGACGATAATGTATATTATTTACACATCCCTAATCCGTACGTAGAGATTACTTTTTTGCCTTCTCCTCATGTGTCTGGCGGGTATTATTCAGAGATTTAGCGAGGCAGTTCGGTAGTGTTTTACCAGGGTAGCAGACAACGCGAGAGACAAATGACTTTGATCTCAGGATAAACAATGGGCAAGATTAGAACATTGCATTGTGGACGTGTTAAGTTAGTGTAGCTTACTGTAACGGTAGCGTTTTGTTACTTTTTGTTTGAATGCAATATATTGTGTTGGCAGTATAAGGAAGAAGCATGTGATTTTTCCTCTTCTTTTCTCTTCTCTGTCTGTATTACATCGAGAAAACTTTAAATAAGGTATTTAAATGATAATGATAATGATAATATTTTATTTGCAAAAAACATGGTATACAAGATGGTAATATGAATACACTGGTAGGTTCTACATGTTTTGCTTCATGCATATGAGCGTGCAAAATTACATACATGACAACAACATACAACCACTGTCATCGTCCGATTTTATGCTCTAGAAATGATGTGAATGTGCTGTCAGTGCGCGCAAAGTAAAATAATAATAGTAAGACAATACAAGCTTGTCCCAATAGGGCCTTACGGACGTTGGCAGGTAAAGGTTATAATTAATTACCTGAGTTATATTTAGGGATAAATTTATGGTAATATAAAATATTTAGTAGGCACTCACTGCGATGAAAAAAATAATTAGATCGAAAAAAAAAATACCAGTAAAGCTAATAAATAGCTGTTCCTCTCTTCTTACTATTTAAAATTTTGATGTGCCCGACAGACTATTCATTAAATATTTACCACCTTTATGCGTGCATTATGGATTTCAGTAAACGATTTGAAACTCCTTGAGCCAGCCAAACTACTAAATGTCCATTAAGTGATTGCCTAACAACGGGAACCTAACACGATTTACATGAGACCCGGAGGCTTTTGTGTCAGATAAATCTGGCCTCTGCCTAAAGACTGGATAACGACTGTGCATGATCTACAAATGACGGCCAGGACAAATAACTCAACGTTCTTTCCAAGTCACGGAGGACTCTTGATATGTTATATATGGTAACCCATCCACGGACTGACCTTGGAAAGCGTTGCGTTGGAGGGTTGCAGTACTTTTTAAGATTTTTGAACGTCTGAAAATGTAATTAATTATGAGTTTTTTTATAAATAAAAATCATTACATAAAAATTGAACATAGGTTCAAGTAATTCGTAAAGATAGAAACGCGATTTAGAATGATTGGCTCGATACTTTTTTTATCAAACATGACACTAAATCACAATTTTAAACGTCTACTGCTAAGAGATTTCATCACGAATATATATAAAAGTTATATCAATAAATAGAGCTTTTTATTTTGAAGTAAATGTTGAAACCATATTGTATAATTTCTTTATCAGTTTTCGGCAAGAAGAAAAATCAATCAAAATAAAGGCATTATTTCGCTCGCCGGACAGTCGCTGTTGTTCGTCAAAACACACAGTACTGCAACCTCGCCTTAAAGGTCATGGCACATTATAACGGCACCGTAACGGCATAGCAGCAGCACGTCTAAGGCTAGCCACCAGTGCCTTGACCTTACATTTGAAGACAGACCCATTTTTTTGTAATTATGTAAAATTCGGAGCTCATGGCTAAACAATAACAGCCGCACGGATCGATCTTCAAGGTTAAGCAACGCTTGCCAAGGTTGGTCTGTGGATGGGTGACCATCTTAACATATCGAGTTTCCTCCGTGCCTCGGAAAGCACGTTAAGCCGTTGGTCCCGGCTGTCATTTGTAGATCTTTGGCAGTCGTTACGGATTGTCAGAAGACAGTAAATCTCACCCAGATAATGGGTTGTGGAGGTCTGGTAGGCAGCCACTCCACGTAAACTATTGGTATTCAGCTGAGTCCGGTTTGACTGGAAGCCGACCCCAATGTAGTTGGGAAAAAGGCTAGGCAGATGATGATGTAAAATAATCAAATGACTCTGAGTGGAGATGAAGGGGGTGTCAGACTCTTACTGACAAAACTCATCTGTGTTCCTCCATTGCTCTTTGCGTTCCAGGGTGCGGTGACACTTGCAAACAAATTCCGCAACCCTGGAGACCGACCCATGCAGCTCGTACTATTTCGCCCTGACCTCTTGAGCAACCAGTACCATAGAAAAAAAAACCACGCCAAGTGCGAGTTGGACTCGCACAGGAAGGGTTCCGTACCATAAAACTTCATTTTTAACCGACTTCCCAAAAAGGAGGAGGTTATCAATTCAGTTGTGTTTTTTTTTATGTTTGTTACCTCATAACTCCGACAATTATGAACCGTGAAAAATTCTTGTTTTATCTGAAAGGATATACTTGCAGATTGGTCCCATTTAAATTTTATCAAAATCGGTTACGAACTTTGGATGTTAAATCGAAATACCTGGAATTTGGCTATTTAGATGATTCTTTGATAATCGAAATTGCGTATTTTGCTTTTCTGCGATTTTGCAGTGGTGTTGTTAGGTGCGTGGCACCACTAAAAAGTGAAAAATAAAAAAACTTTTTCCAAAAAAATACAACAGACTTCCAAAAAAAAACACTACAAAGTAAAAAATAACTTTAATTTCGGAAGTCGGTGTCAAAATACGAAGAAAGTAACAAAAACACCGACTTCCGAAATTAAAGTTATTTTTTACTTTGTAGTGTTTTTTTTGTGGAAGTCAGTTGTATTTTTTTGGAAAAAGTTTTTTTTTTATTATTTGCTGTGATAGCAGCATTACCAATCTGTGAACATTTCATAAAGGCTACTTCTAGGCAAGCGTGCTCCATCTTAGACCGCATCATCGCTTAGCATCAGGTGAGATAGTGGTCAAACGTATGCCTAACAATAGTAAAAAAACAACCATAATAGGTAGAGACTATTACGGTTCTTGAGATACAGCCCGCTGCTAGACAGACGGACGGACGGACGGACGGATGTACAAACGGACGGACGGACGGACGGACGGACAGACGGACAGGCGGACGGACGGACCCACAGACGGACGGATGGACGGACGGACAGACGGACAGGCGTACGGACGGACGGACGAACGGACGGACGGACGGACAGACGGACGGACAGACGTACAGGCGGACAGGCGGACGGATGAACGAACAACGGAGGCTTAGTAATAGGGTTCCGCTGATTACCCTTTGGGAACGGACCCTAAAACAAATTTTACAAAGATGATAATATCATAACCGTATATACTATGACATTGTACTAAATAACGCAACGTGTACTTATTGATCGTCGTACATTTTTAGGGAATGCTCCATAAAAGTTTATGTTACCACGCGAATTTTTTCGATTTATTTCCTAGTACAGGAAAAGTTTCTGAGCATAAAATATTTCTGGTGCTAATATAAAGGTTTCGGTGGCGAAGTAACTTTTTCTTGGGAAAAGGTAACGTAGGTAGGAGCTTTACATACATTTTTAATTTTTTATTTATTTATTTGTTTAACAATTATGTACACACACACAAAAAGATAAAAAAGGAGACAGAAAAATAGGTACAAAAGTGATGCTTATTTCTAAAGAAATCTCTTCCAGCATACCTGCGAAAGGAGAGCCAAATAAAAGAGATGTAGACACGTGTGTTTTAAATGTTTATGAGTCTGGAAACAGAACAAATATTAATATAATTCCTACTTTTTTAGTGCACAGACAATGACGAAATGCTTCGTTTCGAACTGACTGTGCAATTTTATTATTTTTAAATAAATATTTAGTTATTTTCAAATAATCATTTATTTGAAAATAACGAAATACTACTAGCTGTCCCCCGCTGCTTCGCTCCTAGCAACTGGCTACCCTTCCTACCCATTTATTGTTTGCTTTTAAACCTTCCCTGTATTCTGGCGAACTAAACAAAAAATAATTACTAAAATCGGCCCAACCGTTCTCGAGTTATAGCGAGACTAACGAACAGCAATTCATCTATACTATCTATACTAATATTATAAAGAGGTAACATTTTTTTGTAAGTTTGTAAGTTTGTATGTCCCCTACATAATCTAATCTCAGGAACTACTGGTCCGATTTGAAAAATTCTTTCAGTATTAGATAGACCATTTATCGAGGAAGACTATTAGGCTACCATATCATCATGCTAAGACACGGAGCCGAGCATTAATGGAAAATGTAGCGCAGACGAAGTTGCGCGGGTCAGCTAGTTTTTATATATATAGATTTTACCACACTTCACAATAAGTCATGTGTTTTCTAACTAAAGTCAGTCCTTTTAAAAGTTTGCTATCCTTGACTTACTTAATCGTATTATTTGTATAGAAATGGCAACAAACAATTATTTGAAAAATTTTCACGTGCCAGGTGATTCTTTGAAATGGTATCATTGATCCCTAGAGTTAAGGGAATTCAGAAGGAATCGTTGTATAGTCAGAGCTCTCGGCCTTTTTTTCGAAAATGACTAAATACAGTGTGTCTTTATAATATGCACATACGAATATAGGTCACTCATATTCGTATGTGCATATTATAATTTTATTAATATTATAATAATATAATATATATCCCTACCGCAGTATCTCTACGTTGATGTCTTGGTGGGGCTTGCGCGTCCCGATGGACCTTAGGTCATACCTAGGGTGAGGGGCCAGACAAAGAGAGATACAATCCGCAAGGCAGTTTTGTGGCGAACTGTTGGGCAGTAGCGACCCCACGAACCTTATCTCCCGGGAGAAGTCTTGTTCCTCATCTACGGCTTGCCTTTATTGGCTGGCCAGAGTGAAAACTGACGAGGAACAGAGCTCCCACCTCTTCCTTGCCTTAATTGGCCGGTCTGAGTGGAGATTCGCTAGAGCACACGTGCTCGGGAGAAGGATGTATAATCCAGTAAGATGCTGGTAGGGATCTTGACCGCACTTCCGGGATTATCCTGATAACATCTCCACTCCTCTAGCACCTCAGGCTATGTTGCCTCCTAGGCGCTACGTCACTTTGTGCTAGCGACCGTTTTCGGGGGCCCATTCATTGAGTGTGCAAGTCACCCCCTGCCATTTAAAAGCCGTGTATATAGTTAGTGGTCAAGCAGGGGCCAGTAGTTCTTCTATAATAAACGATTATTCGTCCACTAAACCACCCAAACCCATAGCGTTTCATTTTTTGTTTCCATATTCTGCAATAGTACTGCTCCAACCGGGGATTGTCCTTGGGAATACTTTCAGTGCATACAGGGATAATCGCCGGTTGGTGCCCCATTACATTTGAAAAGTCTAACGGGGCCTCTGCGAGTTGGTTTCGGCCCCTCGTACGCCTACCAAAGGACCTGGTCTCCAGGGACCCGAGAAAGAAAACAAAAATCAATATAATATATAATTTTAATCATATAACATTTAAATTTTATCGACGGAAAACGTGTTAATTATTATTAATTTAAAAAAAACAGAATACTATTTTTTTAAATCGACTTTAAAAAAAGTTTATTAGTCAACTGTGATCCCTGTGCAACAGAAACTGGTACACTTTTTAACATGTTATAATATTGCAATGAAACAAACTCCATAATGACCAAAGAATTAGCCATCCTTATAAAATGAAAATAGTGTTAAATAATGTATTTTTCATCATATTAGCTACCCAATACTAAAAATTGCATGTTTTTAACTTTTGTAACTTCTTTTCGTTGCAATAGATCATTTAGTTGAAAAGTTACACAGTTTTGTTTGTACTGGGGTCACAGTTGTGAACAAACTTTAAAAAAAATCAATTCAAATTTTAAAAAGTTTGTTTTAATACGTTTTCCGTAGATGCAATTAGGTATAGTTTCCCTCATTTTTGTATGTGCACATTATAAAGACTCACACTGTATATACTGGACTTAACGTTTCAATGTTGAATGTAAGACTAATATTTCGTGAGTGAACGCTATATCATTGGTATAACACATAACTTATATACCTATCTGCGATATGATTGATGGTTTAATAAAATTAAATAGAATATAAATGATATTTATGCTAACTCAAAAAATATTAAAGATACATCAATCACTCTTATTTAAAAGCATCTTAGGCGTGCTTTTATTTATCACTAAAACTGCTTATGTAACTGCTCGTCAAATATTAAAAAAATACAGTTTACGTTAAAATTTATAAATCATATTTATTTTGTAAGTAGGTTGTAAATAACACTTTTACATGTCAATCTTTTTGGTAATTTTAAACTAGATGAGGCCGGACTTTCCTAGCTGACTGCTCTGAGAAGAAACACCGGAACAAACTCAGAGGTCAAAGTCTCTTTTAAAGTCCATACAATCGTACTGGTCAAATCATAATGAGAACCATGTTGGTTAATGTCTGAAATGGTATTTTGAGGAAATTACCACACAGATTTGAGTGGACCTGTCCAGACAGTGCAAGCATTTGCCAGTTATCGTGTAGCTCAAACTTAGAACTTAAAGGAGCTCAACAATATCTCTCATTGAAGTTTGGTATATTATTATTATTATGTTGTTTTCTTTCTCGGGTCTCTGGAGACCCGGTCCTTTGGTAGGCGTACGAGGGGCCGAAACCAACTCGCAGAGGCCCCGTTAGAAATTTCAAATGGGGCACCAACCGGCGATTATCCCTGTTTGCACTGTGAAAGTATTCCCAAGGACAATCCCCGGTTGGAGCAAGAATATTGCAGAATATGGAAAAAAAAAAAAAAAGATGAAACGCTATGGGTTTGGGCGGTTTAGTGGACTGATAATCGTTTATTATAGAACTATTGGCCCCTGCCTGACCACTAACAATATACACGGCTTTTAAGTGGCAGGGGGTGACTTGCACACTCAATGAATGGGCCCCCGAAAACGGTCGCTAGCACAAAGTGACGTAGCGCCAAGGAGGCAACATAGCCTTATTATTATTATCTATGTATAACTACAAAAATCAAGATGTTAGGTGTTTGATATATCACACTCACTGATGCCCGCGGCTTCGCTCGCTTGACAAATTATATACTAAAACCTTCCTCGAGAACCATTCTATCCATTGGTGAAAACAGCATGAAAATCGGTGCAGCAGTTTTTGTGTTTATCGCGAACAGACAGACAGACAGACGCGGCGTTGAACTTTGTTTTATAATATGTTAGTGACTATATTTTCTGAGAGGATTAACTTTGAATACATTGCTTGCCAAAGATTTTTTTCCCCCTTTTAAGTAGTTTCAATGATATATATATATTTTTTTTTTTATGCGAAACGGGGAAACTCTTGGCCCAAATCTCACCTGATGGAAAGTGATGATTAGGCCGAAGATGGAAGCGAGTTTCACCCGGAATCCTCTTACACAGAGGAACTGGCTATCATACCTCTAACTGCCGGAACACAACAATGCTGTTAACATTGTTGTTATGGCGACAGACTTAGACATGATGGTGGTAGCTTGCCAGGCGGACTTAGAACAAGTCCTACCACCAACCAAACCGAGCAAAAAATTTGCCCCCGCTGGGAATCGAACCCGGGACCTCTGGGTCTGAATCAGGTGGTATAGCGGTCGGTGGGTTCCATACGCAAATTATTAGGTATATGTGAGGCTTATGGGGTGGAGCACGGATTAAAATATAACACTGATAAGAGTCAAGTGCTACTTTTTAAGGGTCTGAGTAGTGTTAATGTACCCATCCGTGTTCCACCTATTAAGCTAAATGGTGAGGCTCTTAGGATGGTGACCAGTTTTAAGTACTTAGGGCACATAGTTACGGCAGACCTGAGGGATGATGCGGACGTGGAACGAGAGCGTAGAGCGTTGGCGGTCAGGGGGAATATGCTTGCCCGTAGGTTTGCGAGATGCTCGGTAGAAGCAAAGATTACGTTGTTTAAGGCATATTGCCAGTCATTTTACTCGAGTGGACTATGGGTGAACCATACCCGCCGGGCCGCTAATGCCCTGCGAGTTCAGTATAACAACATCTTCAGGATGCTGTTGCGTCTACCTCGAGACTGTAGTGCATCCAGAATGTTCGCAGAGGCGCGGACAGATGGATATCATGCGATTATACGCAAGAGGGTTGCCTCTATTTTCCACCGCGTTAGAGTTAGTAGCAACGGCATACTGAAGATGATTGCTGACCGCCTGGACTGTCCTATGCAGTATAGCTGGATGAGTACGACAATGGGCAATTAAATCTAAGTTTATTATGACCAATTGTATAGTTATTGTTTTGTATTGTAATCTAGTTTATTTTAGTTTTTAATCAGTTGACATTTTAATTTTTAATTATGTATATGGGTTATTCCGAAATAAATGAATTAATAATAATAATAATAATCGCCGGTTGGTGCCCCATTACATTTGAAAAGTCTAACGGGGCCTCTGCGAGTTGGTTTCGGCCCCTCGTACGCCTACCAAAGGACCGGGTCTCCAGGGGCCCGAGATAGTAAAAAAAAAAAAAAAAAAAAAAAAATAATAATAATAATAATAACCACTAGACCACGGAGGCGGTTAGTGTCACCTGTTTAGCACCACCCGGGGACCACGTGTAGGGATTCGCTGCCGGGTATTCTCCTACGGACGCGGGTGACTCGGCCCCCAAAAAAAAGTTAGGAAACCAACAGCGATACATAATCAGATTTTACAAATAGGCATGTTACATTTATAATGGCCAATAATAGGTTTCCCTGTATAACTGGGACATATATAACACTTGCGATCGGACTAGTTATTGAACATGTTTGCCTTATTTGGGAAAGGCAAGAACACAGAATCTTAGTGTGGGGATCCAGGGAATTTGTAAAAAATAGAGAAAACTTAAGTCATCTTTGTAAACAATAAGATTTTTTTTTCTATTGATAGGCATTCGTTTGACCACTATCTTTTTTTTTTAATATTGGTAGGCGTACGTTTGACCGCTATCTCACCAGACGGTAAGTGATGATGCGGTCTAAGGTGGAGCCCGCTTGCCTAGAAGTAACCTATTCACTCTTGACTTAAAGACTCTCAGGTTGGTTAAAGGTCCCAATAATATGGAACTTATCCGTAACTGGTGGCCGAGTGCCTGACAGATAACGCTCAGCCAGAACTACTGGTCGCAGAAGTTGAAATTTGACATGTGGGTTTCCTGGAAAGTGTATAGGGGAGCGCTAAGAGAGGATTCCAGAAATTCCTACGGAAACGGGATCAAATGGGATATGAGCCTCCAAAGTCGTGGATAAAAGCTAGTTAACCTAGATTTTGCCATACCAATTACTGGAATCAAAAAATACAACCGACTTCAAAAAAAAAATCACTACTAAGTAAAAAATAACTTTAATTTGGAAGTCAGTGTTTTTGTTAGTTTCTTCGTATTTTGACACCGACTTCCGAAATTAAAGTTATTTTTTACTTTGTAGTGTTTTTTTTTTGGAGAACGGTTGTATTTTTTTGTTAAAAGTTTTTTATTTTTCACTTTTTAGTGGTACCCCATACCTAACAACACCACTGCCAAACCGCAGAAGAGCAAAATACGCAATTTCAATTAATTGGATGACATAAAACCATCATCCAAGTAGACGAATTCCAGCTATTTCGATTTAAAATCCAAAATTCTTAAACAAAATTTAAATGAGAACAATCTGCAAGTAAGTATATCCTTTCAGATAAAACAAGAATTTTTCAAATCGGTTCATAATTGTCGGAGTTATGAGGTATCAAACATAAAAAAAACATACAACCGAATTGAGAACCTCCTCCTTTTTGGGAAGTCGGTTAAAAGTAGCTAACATGTAGGACCTATTAGTTTCAGTGTTAATGTATAATCTGTGGTGCTTGGCAACTGTGCTTAACCCAGTTGTATATGTCCCTTGGTGCCTATTGTCCTAGCTCTATTCTGTCTCCTGTTTGATAAGGAGGGAAGTGGAAATTATTTTTTTCCTACTCTTCCGCTGTAGGTACTCTTCTGATCAATTTCGTTGCGGGATCCAAGACCGTTGAATCGTTTCTCCGGGACTGGTCGGGGTTCATTGGCTCGGAATTTTTCTGGTGGTCGCCACTGTTGATTCTGGCTTCCAAGAGTTGCAGTGGTTGGGAATGTGTGGAGGGTTTGTCCCAAAAAAAAATGTTGCTGTTCCACCAATTCACACTAAGCCTTTCCAAGCGTCTTTCATAATACGCGCAGCAAAGGAGTGAACTCTCTGCCTGCTCTCTGAACGCATACAACCCAAATCTTTTCAAAGTTAGAGTGAACAGGCTACTTATGGGTAAACTCACTCCATCGTAGACTTTGTCTCTCTCATCTCTGACTTAGACTAGAGTCAAGAGCAAACCCATGTCAATTAACAAAAAATAATTAATACTTTTAAAGAAATTTTTGTGTATTTCATACCTTCGTGGAGGATGAACGTCCACGGGTTCAGAAAGAACATCATATTCTGTTCCTCTTAAAAAACTCACCAGCTGCTGCAAATAAAAAAAATAAATAATAAACCAGATAAAGTGTTGATTTATTAACATAAATAAATAATTTTTTACTTTGTAGTGTTTTTTTTTAGAAGTTGGTTGTATTTTTATGTAAAAACATTTTTATTTTTCACTTTTTAGTGGTGCCCCACACATAACAACACCATACAAAATCGCAGAAAAGCAAAATACGCAATTTCGATTATCAAAGAATCATCTAAATAGTCAAATTCCAGCTATTCCGATTTAAAATCCAAAGTTCGTAACCGATTTTAGTATGATTTAAATGGGACCAATCTGCAAGTATATCCTTTCAGATAAAACAAAAAAAAATTAAATCGGTTCATAATTGTCGGAGTTATGAGGTAACAAACATAAAAAGAAAATAAAAAAACATACAACCGAATTGATAACCTCCTCCTTTTTGGGAAGTCGGTTAAAAAGGGTTTCGTACCTAATCTACACCTCTGCAAAATTCTAGCTAAAGAAATAAATAGTTTTTCTACTTACGTTATAAGTCCCGTAACAGCAGAGTTAGTAAAGTAAAAAATATTAACCTTTTTTTAGGGATCAATAAACTCAGCCATGTGACCGTAGGCGTCACGTCGTTATTAGTTTATCAAGGGTTCCGTAGTTACGTGATGCGCCTTGGGAGGACCCCATGTGTGAAGGACTATATAAGGATGTGTCACTTACAAAATTAAATTAGTTTCTTATATACCATGTTTGAGCCGGACTGGCCAATAATCGATGAGTAAATGTCAGTAAAGTTTTAATTAGTCTACTAGACTAATAACAAACAATATTTTTAGTGTTCTGTATCTTAAAAGAAAAAAACGAAGACCTTATAGGATCACCGTCTTTCTGTCAAAACCCTTTATACCGGGAACGCGTGGAAGTATCAGATCTACAGTGCCTTGAAATTGTGATATAAAAAAACGGCCATTTATGCCGTAAATAACCTATAGGTATTTGTACCTATAGTTTTTTTTTTCGACACTCTCAAGGGAATCAAAATTTTCCGCTGACCCAGAACTATACAATCTGGCAAGTAACATCGTCATATTATACAAATCTAGGGAAAAGTCTAAAATCTACACATTTGTAATTAAAGTATCTAAAAATTTGTACGGAACCCTCGGTAGGCGAGTACGACTCGCACTTGTCCAGATTATTATTTTTATTTTTGTCTATCTATCCGACTGATGGCTGATCTCCGAAACAGTTGGAACGATTTTGATGAGACTTTAATTGGAATATAGCCGATGTTACGAGTAGAAGGAGTACCTAGTTTTCTAAATTATTTTAGAAAATAGATAAAGTTCCGCGCAAAAACAATAAAATCCATAAAATTGTGAACAAACGCGTGCGACGTTAGTTTGCAATAATCTAGTAACACAATATTCAACAATATTCATCAAACAGCCACTTTTGAGTCATCAAGAAGTACGTAGGTATGTTTAAGCTCTCGACATAATATATATAAAAAGAAAACAGTCATCCATGTTGGAATATCAACTCTGGTTAAAAACGCGTACAGCTGGTATATAATCTGTTTTGTCTGGTTAATTAATTGGTAGGTACTTATGTTAATTAAGTATAAGTTATACATACTGTATTTTAGATTAAGGTATGATGGAGCTGGAATGAGGAACTTTTGAACATGGTTTCAAAAGTTCCTTTGTTATAAAAGCAATAAAAAAAAGAAAAAATAAAGTGGTAAAACAATTGGTCATAAGGTGAGTCAGTGGTATCATCACATTCTGCCTATTGTGGCCTGAGGGAGTAACAACATTAGGAATTAATTAAAGTTACAATATTTAAGATTTGTCAGTTAAAAATAACATCATACAACAATATCATACAACAAAACCCACAAGATTGCAACAGAGGGCCAATTTTATGAATTTTTAAACAGCGTTCGTATAAATTAGTAGAAATTGACCCTCCGATTAAAATTTTACAATAGAGAAGGTAACTTTCGTGCTCCGTGGATTTGTAAATTCATTTTCCTCAGTGAGGTAGCAAGACCTAATTTTCTGAGGTCGAGGGCTTGACTGACCGTAACGACGATAATTACTGCCAATTAACTTTACGAACTTCATCATTTTACTAGAACTCCATATTTCCGAGAAGTTCGCTACTTTATAAAGGTAGAATGGACTTTTTTGTCAGTGCTTAAAGATACTGGTAGCATATAAAAATAAATGTTTAATCTTCATGTGATAAACGTATACATTTTTATAAAAAAATAGTTTATCCGTATCTAACTCAACCAATACTAAAAATATGGCTTAAGAGCGTGTATTCCGTCCACTAGCGCCGCCAATCGTTTTTTATTATTTGTGATAAATTTAAGACACGTAGATAAAAAACCGCTCTGTAGTGCACTGAAGAAATGTATTTATTATGTTTTGAGAGTTATGTTTTGTACTTTAGAACATAAATAGTTGCTAAAGTCGATATTTTTGCTAAAAGTGGCCACTTTTAGCAATAATTGCCGTTTTGGCTATTTAGCCATGAGTTATGTATTAAAAATAGCTGTCAAAAAATAATAGATACATTTCTTCAGTGCACTACAGAACGGTTTTTTATCTACGTGTCTTAAATTTACCACAATTAATAAAAAACGATTGGCGGCGCTAGTGGACGGAATACACACTCTTAAGGAGCTGCTGCCCGCGGTTTCGCCCGCTTGATAAATTATTTACTAAAACCTTCCTCGAGAATCACTCTACGCATTGGTGGAAACAGCATGAAAATCGGTGCAGCAGTTTTTGAGTTTATTGCGAACAGACAGACAGACGCGGTGGAAGACTTTGTTTTATAACATGTAGTGATTACGTTAAAATAGGAGTGGTATATACTCCACCACGTAGACCCTGCGTGGGTTGGCAAAAGTGTTTTTTTTTAATTTGAGATGGGTTTGCTCTTGAGTCAACTCTACGATGAAGCGAGCTTACCCAGAAGTAGCCTCTTCACTCTAACTTTGAAAAGATTAGGGTTGTAAGCGTTCGAAAAAACATACGCAGGCAGAGTTCCACTCCTTTTCTGTGCGCATTATGAAAGACGCTTGGAAACGCTTAGTGCGATTTAGTGGAATAGCAACAAGGTAGGTATGGTAAGTTACAGTGCGTCTGGGTGTCCGATGGTAGAAGGGGCTGGTGGGATGAGGTCGTACAGTTCAAGAATTGTTATAAACTTTAAATTTGCGTTGTTTCCCAACTATGTTGGGGTCGGCTTTAGTCTTACCGCATGCAGCACCAAAGTCAAAGTCAAAGTCAAAGATCTTTATTGTGAGACAGTGGTTTTTATAGAGTTGTTATTCTATTAATTGGTGCGCATTTGGACTGCTCTACCGTGTTAGGCGTACAATAGTTTATAATTTGATTGTCTTAGACCAGTATTACTAGTACCAGTATTTGCAAGGATCAACTCCCTATGTGACTCACATATTAGTTACCGAGTTACACGAAACTCCTCAATAAGCAATATTGTCAGTTTTTCGGGCTTTTGACTACCCGTACAAATTCAAAAATTTTAACCGTTTCGCAGTCCCGTAGAATACATGTAGTTTACGCTTGTTTTTAATTAAATGTTTGTATTTACATAAATTTCAATCGGTTTTCTGGGTCTATACATGTATTGGCTGATCGAAGAAAATATGTTGATCAAATTCCAGACCATGGCATGCTAAGACAGACCCCAGGGGTCTAATGGTGTGCCTTGTTTATTCATTAAGACAACAATTTGTGTTTTATAAATAAATAAATAAAATAAATAAATAATGTAGATATTATGTAGCCAAACTTATTATATCGCGAAAATCTCTATAACAGAATGAAATTAACGTTTTCAATCAGCAGTAGTCAACTTGATCAACGTATTGGTTGACCGTACTAACTAATTTCTATTATATGAACAAAATTGAACGTGAAATTCTATTAACCAATATCTTACACTACCTTACTTACTGAAAGGACTTATCGTTCCATTCAATGAAAACCGGTTTCCTGTAACAGAATATGCGTTCATTGTATGGAAGACAATGTCATAAGTCTCATAACTCTTGACCTGATTTGCGTCTTGAGAAGCGTAACGCCTAAGTAATGAAATGTCTGAACGTCGCTCATGTTACTAGGAGAACATTTTGATAAAAAGCTTAGTGATCGGGCTGACTTGTTACTTTTAACAAGTTAAAGGTCTGATGCCAATATTTTTATTCAATGTAAAATAGAATTTATTTTTGGTTACTTAGAAATAGTGCAGAAATTATTACCATATTTTTTGATTTTCCTAAAAAAGAACAAAGGAATCATGTTTTATTAAAACCGGCCAAGTGCGAGCCGCAAACGAATTTGCTATTAATTTTTTATTATTTTTTGTTATAGCTCAACACATTTTCTGTGAAAATTACAACTATCTCCAATTCATAACACACAGACCATTCACAGATAGACAGCAGGACAGCGTGGGCTTTGTGATAGGGACAGGAAAGCAGGGTTTGTTTTGCATTTTATGAATGCAAACTTTTAAATAGAAACACATGAACCTCTTAATTGTCTGTGCAAAAGTACCAGGAGTCCATACGCGAGGAGAGCTCTCAAGACGGTGCTCAGGGAACAACTGAAGGATGCAATTATAGAGAGCGCGCAGAAAACAAAGAGATGCCACGTCGTCGTGTGTAGCTAGTAGCTAGCTACTTGTCTTGTACACCGCCGGCCAGAAAACAGTACCAGGCAAGCAGAATTTATGAGAGCTAATACTTAAATACTTGGAGGTGTTGGAAATTCTGTAAATTACACACTTTCCAGGCGTAAAAGTGTAATTTAACGTTTCTTAAGTGAAGAAAATGAGGTGAAGGGGGCAGCATTTAATTTGAATGATTAATTTTGGGGTTTAAATGCCATGGTTTTATTTATACCTGTACTATGTAGCTGTTTAATTTATGATTGGTTATTTGAATCTATGTAGGCTCTAGATACAGCCAAATTCCTTGAGTTAATAAAGCGACTTTTCCAGCCTCGCACCTGCTTGACTTTTCGGAAATTACTCTCGTGTTTACCTTTCTATTCGAAGACAACAAAATGTTTCTCTTAGCATATTTTGTTTTTACTGACGGCCAACTTCCACCATTAAATGTATTAAGTACTAAATAACAACAAAAACTTCGATGTCTGCCAATTGTATAAAATGCGAGTTACTTATGATATTTTAATACGATTAGAGTTAAATGCAGTAATTTGAAGTGAAAACGCGTCATCTACCAGAGTTTTGAATGCTAAATGGTACTTTTACATATCTAATGTTTTTAGCAAAACCACTTTGAAAAGAAAAACCATCTGAATTTGACCTCACGTGTATCCCACGAACGCCAAGCTTGCCGCTCTCCAGATAAGGCACGAGAATTAATTACCAGCGCATTATCCGCGCTTCAATTAAAAGAAAACTGTTTTCAAACTAGTTTTAAAGCGCCGCTACTCCTTATTTACCAGGGTATTATGAAATGGTGGAGTTTAAAGAGGTGGCTGTATCGTGGGACGCAATCTATTGGTATAGGGATTTAGTTTCAAAGCGCAGGGAAAAGTACTGGTTTTTATATTTTTTAAAGAGCAGCGGATTCAGCAAAATATATATCTCCCACAAGGAGGACCGTTGACCTTGTGAGGGTTGCGGGTAGCCGATAGTTGCGAGACGCCCAGGAGCGGTTCTTGTGGCATGGCGGCGACACTAGTTTGAGCCTAGGTATGCCAAGGAGTGGACGTCTTTCGGCTGATGTGATGTCGATGATTATGATAATGGCTCATGGACTATATTAGAACATGTCTTCTCTCTGGCTGTTTACCGTATTTAGGCAAAATATACACTTGGATGTGGATTTGCCAACAAGAGCCTATCGTCGATGGACATGTAAAATTATTGGTTAGTTCTGCTAATTTTAATAGACTCGTGTTTGAATAAAACATTTTTGCCAATTTTTTTATGCAAAAAGAGCTAAAGGTTTTAAATAAAGTTTTTAGAGTTTCCCCATATTGCACCATTTATAAAATTACCTATCTGTATTAGGATTTGAATAGGACCCAACTGATTTTATAAATATTATTAGTACTAAATTATCAAAAACTGGTAATCCAATTAATAAGATTAACTTAAAAAGCGTTCTTTTGCCAAATTGTTGTTGCACATATTTGAATTCAAACTGAATTTCAATGTAGTAGGTATTTTATCGCGCTTAGTATTAAAATAGTGTTGATGTATTTACGATACGCAGTTCTGCTTAATAAACATAGTGTTGATGTATTTACGATACGCAGTTCTGCTTAATAAACATAGTGTTGATGTATTTACGATACGCAGTTCTGCTTAATAAACATAGTGTTGATGTATTTACGATACGCAGTTCTGCTTAATAAACATAGTGTTGATGTATTTACGATACGCAGTTCTGCTTAATAAACATAGTGTTGATGTATTTACGATACGCAGTTCTGCTTAATAAACATAGTGTTGATGTATTTACGATACGCAGTTCTGCTTAATTGTATGTGGAAAAGTTTGATTGCAGTCACTCACAACTTTTTCCCGTGTGGAAACTTTTGGTGTTTCCCTGATCGAGCATTTATCACTAGTCCCTCTTTTTAGAGGTGGGCATAAATCTACGCGGAGCCTCGCCAAGATGTGTGTACAATCGTTGTACGACATGGGCAATAAAAACTTTATTTTCTCCAGGAAAGTTCCTTTGTGGCATCTTTCATGTCGAGCACTTTTAGGATTCCGTACCGAAATGGTAAAAAGTAACCCTTATGGTGTGACTAAGTCTGTCCGTCTATCAGAGCTGGATATCTCAAGAACTACTAATGTTATATTCTTGAAATTTTGAATAGTTTGTTTTTAGATGACGTTTGCTGAACTATTTTGCAAATAAGAAAAAAAACATTTTTTTTTGCACTGAAAGGATTTCTTAAAAATTTTCAGCGGGCCATGTGTATCATATGAAAGAACGCTATTTGCACGTTTTAATACATTTTTATTTTAGTCCGCTGGGTTTACAACTTTTGACGAATAAATGTAAAAAAATGTTTTCGTATAGAAAATTCTGAAATTATTCTGTGTGATAGAATTTAAAACGATTTCTCTAAATAGCATACTTCTACAGAAATCGTAAACAAAATACCATTAGTTCCACTATTGGACAAGAGATGGCGCTGATCCAAAACTGCAATAAACACCAGTTCTATGATGAATATAGGCCTCGCCAATGAAAATTTAAAAACTCAATCTCACGTTTTATTGATGGTACGTAGTGCGCGAATCCGACTCGGTCTTAACCGTTTTTTTACACATTGTTTTTTTAGGGTTCCGTAGCCAAATGGCAAAAACGGAACCCTTATAGATTCGTCATGTCTGTCTGTCTGTCTGTCCGTCCGTCCGTATGTCACAGCCACTTTTCTCCGAAACTTTAAGAGCTATGCTGTTGAAATTTGGTAAGTAGATGTATTTTGTGAACCGCATAAAGATTGTCACACAAAAATCGAAAAAAAAAACAATAAATTTTGGGTATATGGGTAATAAATAAGTTTATACATAGAACTGAAACTCAAAAATTTTTTTTTTTCATCGTACCCATACTTGTGGGGTATTTATGGATAGGTCTTCAAAAATGATATGGAGGTTTGATCATTTTTTTCTAAACTGAATAGTTTTCGCTACAGACATTTCCAAAGTGGTAAAATGTGTGTCCCCCCCCCCTTAACTTCTAAAATAAGAGAATAATAAAACTAAAAAAATATGTGATGTATATTACCATGTAAACTAACAGCGAAAATTGGTTTGAACGAGATCTAGTAATAGTTTTTTTTTAATACGTCATAAATCGTAAATCGCAACTTCTGCTTACGGAACCCTCAGTGCGCGAGTACGACTCGCACTTGGCCGGTCTTTTTATGTTAAAATCCTCTGTTTTGTTAAGGCTCAAAAAGGCAAGCACTGACAATGCGACAGGCTTTTAATAGAAATAGTTCTTATATTATATACATACCATATCTATAGATTTGAAGTGAACTTTATAGAAAAACACTATGAGTACAAGTAACTGGGTCACATTAATATTTATAATGCTGTAAGCTATCGTAGGTATCGTAGATAATAAAAAAAGTAAGGTCTGAATTCCCAAATGCGGAATATGCATGAAAAAAAATTGTTATTAATACAGTTTATCTAAAAATATACAAAGATATAATACTTACAGTTGAAAATAGAAATAAAATTAATAGAAAAGCAAACGAGATATAATAATTTTGAGCAATTATATCTGTCCCCCTCGCGAAAACACTGTTTTTTACGGCTGTATAGGCGTCATGGACTTTGACGTCAAAGTTCATATCGGACTTCTCTTTCTAATTGTAATCTTTGAATTTTTATGACTTCACCGCTGATGAAGAAATTTTATTATTTTTTTATTCTCTATTATTACAAGTAGCTTCAATTTATTGAATATTTCAATAACAAGTTACAACGATATCAATGAATTTATTTCAAACTATTTCGGTTACAACTTGTTTAAAACGTTTTACTAACATAACAAACCATTTGAAAATGTATACAGGGTCATTTAATTCACTCTTTAGTTGTTTCAATTGGGGTAGTTACAAAAGTGGGATTTGATTTAACTATCAAACTTTTTGGGTCATAATCGTGGTGAAAGGATTGTTGTTTTAATTTCGGTATTTTTTTTCTCATACAGACATTCTGCCAATTATAGTTTGTAATTTTGTCTTTTACTAAAATCATGAGTGCCATGCCAAAATACCGTTCAAATTTGGTCAATTTTCCAATTGTTCTACATTTTGCGTATTGACAGCTTCGTCGAAAATTATAAAAAAAAAAAAATTTGGAATGAGCCTACTTCCTATAGTAAATTACAAACTTCCAACAAAAGATAAATAACCAGCAGCCAAGTGTGAGTGGGACTCGCGCACGAAGGGTTACGTACCATTATCTATAAAAACGGCAAAAAAATGGCCCCCTTAAATATTTATTTTTTTCTGTGTTTAGAGTTTTTTGTTATTGCGGCAACAGAAATACATTGTCTGTGAAATTTTGAACTGTCTAGCTATCGCGGTTCTTGAGATACAGCCTGGTGACAGACAGCGAAGTTTTAGTAATAGGGTCCCGTTTTTACCCTTTGAGTACGGAACCCTAAAAAGCAACTAATGTGTAAAACATCGACGACACCTACCGCGTAGCAAGCGTAGCCATCGCTACGCCGTAGCACATTCGTAGTACTTTCGTAGCAATTTGTTCTATCCGAACATATATGCAAATTTCCCATATTATAAAAGGACACACATTGTCATTCTACAGATGTACTGCAAAATTAGTATAACAACGAAAGCCTTCATAAAAAAAACCCTCAGTCGTCCATTCATCATCATTTTACATTTGGCAAACAACCCAGGAAGAGTTTATTATGTAGATATTTTTCAAAATTAAAATCTCTGCGATGTTATGCGACCCTGGTAGACCTCTGTATCCGTTGGGAACGATATGAGATGACAAATGGCGCAAAGGTGAAAGCGACGCGCGACAAAATGTTTACCTCTGCTGTTTGTTTTTGAGAGGGAATGGAATTGCTTTACGAATTATTTTGTGTTGTTTTATATACGCCCATTATCAAAGTATAAAGTTGTTCACTTTTTTTTAAGTATTGCTTATTTATCAACATATTTCAACTTCATAATTTAATATCTCTAATTATACCTCTGCTCCACACTTGATTCTTTACTAACACCGATTTCAAAGTAGCGCGGTCTAGTCTTGTATGATTTACAATTCATAATGAATTAATTAGTATTTGAACATTACGAAACATATTGCGAGACATTATCTGACAAATACTCGTTATTCAGATTTGCTATCGGATTTTTTAAGGGAGGGAAATATTCATTCAAAAATCATTCATTAAAATTAGACTGACATTCAGCTCTTTAAAGTTAATTTATAAATTATAGTACAGTGTCCAAAAATGACCCGATGATATTTATTATTAAGAGTTAATTATAATTTATATTGATTAAGAGTGGATTTTACCATCGAAACTGTTCGCGATCAGTACAACTAAAATGCGTTCAAGAGTACTCAGTGTAAACATGGTTTATATGTTGATCGCGTTCAGTTTCATTTATGAATTTAGGCGGACTTAATGCAATAAGGTATTCTCTACGATTCATATTTTAATATGGCTTATGTTTAACTTACCACCAGATATAGTAACAAATAGCAGACAAAAGTAGTAAATGATCACCAAAATGAAACTCGCATTTTAATGTAAAATTATAACCAAAGTTTTAACACTTTGCTATCCTATTTAAGTAAAATGACTCCAAGTAAATCATGAGTAACCCAAAAATAGTAAATGATCACCAAAATTAAACCAATCTGGCGCTAATGGTCATGGTTCTAACCTAACCTAACCCACATGTTTCACCAGCCATAGAGGGGATCTGACGCAGACACGTTACTATAGAATTTGAATATTATACTAACTGAATATTAATTTGCTCGCTAAGATTTGGTGATCATTTACTAAATTTGGTGGTCGAATACAATTTAAAGTGGAGTCGTGACTATTTTTCTGGTGTTAAGTAGATATTTTTGGTTACAAAACTAAGGGTATCAAAGCATTTTATGGTGGTCATTATATTTATTCCCTTTTATTATTTTTAATTTTTGAACACTGATCGCTAGCTCCTATAACTTAAACCAAAGCTGGGGTTTGACGGCCGACCCTTTATGGTTTAGGACTCTTGATATGTGTACCCTCACATGAACAGATTACATTATTAATTAGAGGTTGACATAATTACATTCGTGGCTAATTTATTACCTTTTGTCATAAAAATGTTTAAGGTTTACTTAGGAAATAGGCGCATTTTTGTTTTGTTTTTAAGAAAACATAAAATAATTAGCAGAACTTTAAAAATAATTATCGTGACATTTTTCCTTGTTTGCGACGTTTAAACATGGCTAAGTGATTTTACTGAGATTTTTCTTATGTTCTGGTAGAGTGTTTTAACAATATTTTTTTTTAGTTGTAGTGACGTGAGCTAACAAATATCACAAGACGCAGTGAAAAAGTATCCATTCTTAATGTTGTTGTTGTTCGTTGTTGGATGTACTGCCTAATGCCCAAGTACGGGGTACCCACCCCGTTATATGGGGTAGTAAGAATTTTTCAGCCAATTCATCAATCGTAGACACTCTCGAGTTTATTTTGCAATTTCGTTCAAAAACACGACAACATTTATTTTAAAAATATCAATCAACTTACCAAAATAAATACCTCATCAAAATCGACCCTAAAATGAACAATAAAAGTGAAGTGAATACAGTGTAATTATTTGAATAAAGTCATTAGCGACGATACGCTTGTGGCAGCGAGTGTACCTTGGTGGAATATTGAGTAGGGAGAGCATGTTATGAGTACACTGTGTGTGTACGTTTGTGTGCTCGACAGTGTAGGGTTGTTGGAACTGAACCTAAAAGGCGATTCTCGTAATTTTAAGTAGCGTTCGCTCGAATTTGCAGCAAAATATTGCGAAATAATAAAATTCGCTATAATTATTACCCTAATTTCACTATATTTTGACGTGTTTTTGACATTGATTGGCGCGGAAATGAAATTGTGTAAGACCAATGCTCTTACACGCACTACGGCGTTCCCTAATATTGGTAAAAGGGTGTGATGATCAAATGCTTTTATGCTACCAGCATTCCGTAGCCAGAACGTTATGCACGAAAATGTCTATAATCAACACAGGTTATTTTTTAAGAAATTTTCAGGACCGATAATACAAGGTGGGCCGATGACCTAATGATTAGTGAACTTGGTTCTTTGATAGATTTTGATAAGTAGTAGATAGCAGTGATGCTAACTATGTTTTTAGTAGCAGTGCCAAAAAAAACAGAAAAAAAAAATGTCATCTCCAACATTACAAAAAAATCTTTTCCAGCGGTTTCTTATAAGAAAACGTTCGCAGAGAATTGTAGTGCAGTTTTTTGTCGTTTGTACTTGAAAATTTAGAAGCGAACAAGTTGAGTAAAACTTTTTTTTAACTTTTTTCGGCCAAATTACTTCCGGTCTGAGGACTTTTTTATTTTATTTAATACTTTACGCTCACAGATGTACACGAGCTTAATGCCTTAGGCTAGACTCTCCGCTGATGGGCATCCGTTAAAAGCGAGACGCACAGTTCCAGACGATATGGCAACACTTGATGGCGGCCTTCGTCTCTCCATTGAAATGATGAATGATGAAGATTACTCTTGAAAAAGTGTTCTTCATGTCTGTCTGTCCATCTGTATGTCACAGCCACTTTTCTCCGAAACTATAAGAACTATGCTGTTGAAACTTGGTAAGTAGATGTATTCTGTGAACCGCATTAAGATTTTCACACAAAAATAGAAAAAAAAAAACAAAAAATTTGGGGGTGCCCATACATACAACTGAAACTCAAATTTTTTTTTCATCAAACCCATATCTTCGTTTGGGGTATCTATAGATAGGTCTTCAAAAATGATATTGAAGTTTCGAGTATAATTTTTTTCTAAACTGAACAGTTTGCGCGAGAGACACTTCCAAAGTGGCAAAATGTGTCCCCCCCCCTGTAACTTCTAAAATAAGAGAATGATAAAACTAAAAAAAAATATGATGTACATTACTATGTAAAGTACCGCCGAAAATTGGTTCGAACGAGATCCAGTAAGTAGTTTTTTTTAAGATGTCATAAATCGCATAATACGATAATGGTACGGAACGCTTCGTGGGCGAGTCCGACTCGCACTTGGCAAGTTTTTTGTATTATGGAGGCAGAATTAGTTATGCAAGAAGATTCTACTACATGGAACTTACAATAGATCTCTGTCTTCCTCTTCAGGGATGAGCGTAATCATGTAATACGATATTTTACCTGACACAACTAATCTAAGCCCACATACATGGCGCGTCAACTGAATACAGAACAGGCTAGATAATTTTATGATAGTAATATTACTATCATAACATTATACAGCCACGGAGCATGAGACGAGCACCTTTCGAATCAGACCTAGCCTCTTGCTGAATTAAATTATAACTTTTATTACGCTGTTTGTAAGTCTAAAGGGATCGCTTTTATGTGACACGTTGTCAGTATAATCTGCATTTATTTAAAGAGTATATTTCTATTTATTTATAAAGGTAAAATATTATCTTTAAGCATGGAGTAGTTATTTATCATGAGCACAGATCCCCTTAAAGATGCTCCCCCCTCACCTGGAACATTCCCTTGTAATGTTACATTTCAGATTCTATTTTACAAATTGTATCATCAAGTTGCGCACTGTTATGCTCGACTTTGTAACGTTACATTGCAGGCAAATGCTCCAAGCATTTTAAAAATAGATTTTTCGAACGCAATTCGTTCATTCAATCAGTCAATCTAGGTCAATCTCAATAGTCAATTGTTTAATTGTTGGGGTCTGTTTCCAGTCTAATTGGATGCAGCCTTTATTAAATAACTTTTTAATACCTTTATTTTAATAGCTAACCCGCGCAACTTCTTCTGCGTCTTATTTTTCATTAATGCTCCGCTCCTATTGGTCGTAGCGTGATTTACATAAATAGTCTATACCCTTCCTCGATAAATAGGCTATACAATTTTTTTTTTCAAATTTAGTCTGTAATTCCTGAGATTAGCGCGTTCAACCAAACAAACTCTAAGCATTTGCCCGCGACTTCATAAGCACTTATTTATAATTTTCCCGTACCCGTGGGAGTAGGCTAGATTCCATCATCCACAAATTGCAAAACTATTTAGTCCGTCAGTTAGAGTATTGAAAAATAATGGATACGTATTTTTTGTTTTTGTAAATCATTGAATATTGACAAAGATAAAACGCATCAAAACTCGGGGGCTCGTGACGTCACGACTCAGTAAAAATTATGCGAAGGTGTGACGTATTGAGAATTTTAAAAGCGTCAATTTCGTCAATTTTGGTTCCCGTAACAAAAGAAAAAACACGGGTCAAATATTTTTTGATAATCTAACTGACGGACTAATTAGATTTTTTCAGGACACAAGCCTATTTCAGGAATTCCTCGCTTGTAGCTCCCCAACACTCCCCAAGAAACCTACATGCCATTTTCAGCTTCCTACAACAATTAGTATCGGCCGCGCGTTGTCTGACAGTCACTCACTCAGTAAAGCTGCTTTCAGACTACGCTATAATATAATAGCATATAGCATAGAGCTCATAGCAAGGCAATATTGCGCACCATACATTGTTATGGACACGTTCACACTGTACTATCCTACTAATATTATAAATGCGAAAGTTTGTGAGGATGGATGTATGTGTATGTGAATGTATGTTTGTTACCCTTTCACGAAAAAACTACTGGACGGATTACGATGAAATTTGGTATGTAGGTAGCTGAAGACCCAGAATAACACATAGGCTACTTTTTATCCCGGAATTCCCGAGGGATCGGGATTTACACGGTAGTGACGAGAATTTATACGCGGACGAAGTCGCGGGCGGCCTCTAGTACTATATATTATTGACAATGTATGGAGCGCGATGTTGTTGTGCTACGAGCTATTATAATCTATGCTATATATTATACAGCGTAGTCTGAAACCAGCTTAACTGAAGAATTTTTAAATACATATTAGGATTATGGATGGATTGAGTGCCTACCAGACCTCCACAATTCAGTAGAAAAAAACTGGTTTCTTGCTGTAATGAAGCATAAGCTGTTCTAGCAATGAAACATTGTGTAATAGGTATGATTATATCTTTTGGCTGCCTTACCTGATCATTTCGCCCTGCTGCCAAATTGTAGTTTAAATCTTTTCTAATTGCAAAATTTCATCATTTCCGACCCGAGTTTTCGCGTCCTTTGATTAAGTTTTGCTTATCACAATTTTGCTTATCGTGGTAGCTTGTGTCTATTTCACTCCAGAAACTGACAATATTGTTTCAAAATTACAATTTTATTTTTTTATCCAAACACACTGGCAACATGAGTATCACATTGATGCAATTATAGGTTATTTATAACCAAAGTTATCTCGTGGCTAAATAATAAAAGCCACACGGGCCGATTTTAAGGTTAAGCAACGCTTGCCGAGGTTGGTCTATAGATGGGTGCCCATCTTAAAATACGTCACTTAAAATGACTCCTCCGTGCCTCGGAAAGGCCATTAATAAACCGTTGCTCTCGGCAGTCATTTATAGATCTTTAGCAGTCATTACTGATAGTCAGAAGCCAGAAAAACTGACACTAGTCTTGCCAAGGAGTACCGTGTTACCCAGTTAATGGGTTGTGGAGGTCTGGTAGGCAGCTGCTCCACGTAAAATACTGGTATTCAGCTGAGTCCGGTTTGAATGGAAGCCGACCCCAATATAGTTGGGAAGAGGCTAGGCAGATGATGATAACCAAATTAATTTCAGGTTGCTTGCAACGAATTCGCGAAATAAGCTGATGGTAAGTGGAGACTGGAGAGCACACATTTTTTTTTAACATATAGAACTTCACTTGAAAATTTCGTTGAGTTTCCTAAACATACCACAGCGAAACTTAATTCCCCAGTTTCTCCAAATTCTTAGTTCTTCTCCACAATTCCCTGCAGTCCTCCAGTGTTCTCGCGGCACCCCGTAGCGTTGACGCGAAGGCTATGATATATAGAGTTTCACAACTTCTATGGCAGAAGTTAGTTCCGCTTTTATTTACAAGTTTTTTTCTTTGTGAAGTTTTATAGTACCGAGATCTTTATCAATTAAAGTTTTCGAGGAAGAGAAAATCGTGTTATGTTTTTGTATAAAAACCATTGTTTCTGATAGGATACAGTTTTTGTTTTTATTTGTAATCCGTTGTATAAACTTTGATTCTTAGTTCTTGTTGTGTGTTCAAAGTGGAAAGGAAAGTTGTAGAAACAGAAAAGTAATGTAGTTTAGATAATGTTTATTTCGAAAGGGTTCAGCAGTACGATTCAGCCGGCTGATTTTGAAAAATTTCGAAGTGAAGGCTTGAGCGAAGTGATCACGAAATGAGCTGACAAACCATAAAAACAAGATGGAATGACAGCTCTTTTACTGCCCACTTCACCTAATTGTACACGTTGAGATTTCGACAGAATAGACCAGCTGTGAACATGTCGAAGTGAAGGCTTAGGTGAAGTGATTACAATCGGAGCTGTCAATCCAAGTAATCGAGATGGAATGACAGCAAATTTCGCGATCACTCCACCGAAGCCTTAACTTCGACACGTTTACAAAATCGACCCGATTTTGTAAAAGTATCGATTTTATATATTTTTAGTTCTTGTTTTGCTATCTATCTGACTAAAAGATTTGAGTCTCTAGCATTTATCCGCAATTTCATTCACGTGTATTAACAAAAACCAAATGGAATGGCACTCAGAAATGTAGCTTTTTATCCAGTGATAAATAAATCTGTAATCGGATCGTATGGAACCGATGTTTTTTTTACTATTGATAGGCATACGTTTGACCACTTTCTTAAGCGATGATGCGGTATAAGATGGAGCACGCTTGTCTAGTAGTAACCTCTATTACAGTTTTAAATCAGCTTGAGATATTTTTGTGTAAGCGTGTTGACAAACAATTTTACTTCGACCCATATTATGTCGAATGCTTTACAACACAACAAAATTAAATTATAAAAAAAACTCACACAAATAATAGGTATGGATTAAAGACCAGTGGGCCAATTCTACTATTTTTAAACAACTTTCGGATTCGCATGTCAATCGCAAACTGTCAAAAAAGCCTTTTTTTCATAAATTTTTGACAGATTGCGATTAAGATGCGAATGCCATGCGAATATAAAAATAAGTAGAATTGACTCATAAAAAAATCTCCTTTTGTTAAGGATTATAATTAAACCAACATTGAACATGGACCATCAACCGACTTTAAAATTGAAAAGTCGCAATGTTGAAATCAAACACAAAATTAATTTAAATCGTAATGAAACAAAGTTGGAGAACGATTTGGAAAGTTTTGAGCACGAGTCGGCAATTTTCACTTTAATGTTTTCCGTTCAGTCACCGCCTGGTAATAACTGGTGATAACTGGTTTTAATAAGTAGGTTATAAGTAGGGACTTTTTAAGAATTGTGATTCCATAACAAAATCAATAGGTAGGTATTTATGGATTACAACGCCTGAATTCAATGGGTTTAGCATTAATATAATTACAATCCCGCCACACTAATCCCGTTTTCTGCAATTCCTGAGAGCTCGAATCAGTAGCAATCACCAAAATGGCGGGTCGACGAGTCCCGGAGAAACGATTCAACTGTTTTGGATTCCACAATGAAATTAATCACAAAAAAAAAAAAACTGCTGATTACTCAGTTTGCAAAATACTAATAATAATAACTGTACAGCTGAGTACGATGAAAATTGGAGAAGACAATTAAATAAAAAACTTAGGTACATATAGTACCAGGCTAGAGTCATGAGCACAGAGCATTGGCGTATCTAGGGGCTTTTCTACAACGTGAGCCTGGCCCCCAACTTAAGATGCGACATCCAATAAGAACAAAGAAAGAAAAGAAAGAAAGAAAAAGAGTTTATTTGCGGACAATATCTCAGAAACAAACCATAACAGACTAAAATCACTATTGTCTCTTCTGGTTCCATCACTTGCCCATCTATATAATACATATGGAATGCAATAAAGTATTGAGTATTGAGAAATCTTTGAAGCGCCCGCGCCGTCGCGGCGCCCCTACGCGTGGTCTAGCGGTCACTGTTCCGAGTTCAGTGTTGCGCGTTTACTATAATTTATGCGGTGGAAACCTACACTGTACATACACAAAAGTAGTCAGACCGCGACGGTCTCAACACGCGTTCTGTCGTTTTTTTTTTTGTTATAGCCACCAAAGGCCACGATTTCGGAGGAAATCGGAAAGTTTATTGAATTACTGCGAGATAAACGTTTTTTTCATGATTTGCGAGACGAGGATTATAAAAATCGACAAAAAAGGTGATTTTTTTCAGTAAAAAAAGAGCGTGTGATGAGTTATCACTACTAAAGATTACTGAACTCCAGATTTCTAGACCGTTTCCTGTGCAGTGTGCGCATGTGTGAACGCGGAATGTAGAACTCGAACGAAGAACGCAGGCCACCTTGGCGGTGTGTTCAGCACAAAAAAAAGTTAAGTAATACTTCTTGAGTAAAGACAAGCTAGAAAGCTAGGAAACGATAAATTTCTCCTCAAACCATTTTTAATATCTAGTGTAAATTTTGAAATACCCTCCAGAGAAATGTTATAACCTCTAACAAAGCCAAGCACCAACTCTCTTTATTAAACCAGATGTACCCATATGACCGGTCAACGGCTCCACATACACAAAAGATTCATCTTTCACGTATCTCTAAAATCACACAATGTCTAAAATCGCTTGCATTTTTGACTAGGTTTTTGAAAAAGTATAAAGTTCAATATTTTCTAAGTCAGTGAACTGATGAATGAATGTTATGAACATTACCGCTGTATGATCGAATTAATGATATTTTTTACCTTTGTTTGTGGTGTTGGTCGGATATCAGTTTTTTGGCTGAAATAGACGCAGAATGACAAAAGAAAAAAAAAAAGGTCAATAGTGCTCCGAAGAAATACGTTTGTGCGGCTTCAGTTTATTATCTATTCCCGAAAGGTTACTTATAGAGGTCTGTTGGTCTGTCTAACAGCTAGTATCTCTTGAACCCCAGACCTTGAGAGATGACCTCAGACAACCTTGGTAGAGAGTTGAATTTTTTCCTAAGCATGTGTTTCTGTTGCCCCTATAACAACGAATGATAAAATTAAAAACTAAAGATAGGAGACAATGATTTTGTTACACGAGTGCGAGTCTAACTCGCATTTGGTCAGTTTTTTTAGGACAAGTAACTATACCATAACGTTACCCCATATCAAAGCTTTCGGAATTCCAGCTATTTCGACTTAAAATCCAAACTTCCTTACCGATTTTCATATAAATGGGACCAATCGACAAGTAGACCTTTCAGATAAAACAAGAATTTTTCAAATTGGTTCATAAATGACGGAGTTAAGATTAAAAGGTAACAAACATAAAAAAAAATACAACCAAACAAAACATGCGGCATGTTTGCTAACTCACATAATATTGTGTGATGATAAAAAAGTTTAATGAGATTTATTTCATACGTTGTCAGTAACTTTCTATCACTCTAAGTGCTCGTTTACAGAGATGCGGAGCGTTGCGCGTCGCCTTTACGAAGAAGCGATTTACGCACGCAGCGTCGCACGCAGCGGGGCCCGCCGAGCGCCCCGCATCTCCGTAAACGAGCACTTAGACCATGCCAAATTATAAGCCCGCCATCTCTTTGTACTTATCTTTATCTATATAATTCTCTTGAACGTGTATATGTCACAGAACTCCTCCTAAACGGGGTGACTGATTTCGATGGCATTTTTTATTCTTTTGAGTGGGTCCATTAATGGTTTAGGTTCATAATTGCACCCGGTAGGTGGCCCTGCAATCGGGTACCACTTTTCAAGCCACTGCAACTCTTGAAATCCAGAATGAACAGTGGCGACCACAAGAAAAACGCCAAGCTAATGAAGCTCGACGAGTCCCGGAGAAATGAGTCAACTAGCTTAGATCCTGCAACGAAATAAATCAGAAAAGTATAGCGGTGGAGTAGGAAAAAATATCCACTTCCCTCCTTTTCAAGCAGGAGCCAGAATAAATAATGTTCTCTGCCTCTCGCATCCAGCGGATTTTGGCGACCATCTCGGTCAACGAATGATCTAGAGTAAAGTAGGGACTCCACTTTCCGCACTTGGACTCCTGGCTAGGTTAGCCAGCTTAGCTCCGCCCACAAGCACAGAATTGTCCTGGGAGTTTCACAGGTTTGACGGAGTGACCTCGCAGCGTTCCGAGGATTTGTTTACGTTGGGCAGTCACCGCCTCGCATTTCCAGAATTATGTGTTCAGCTGATTTTTCGGCATCCAAGCAGCCCCAGTGGATGACCTCTCAATAAAAAAAAAGAAATTAATCTACCTCATATTGGTGAAAAAACTTTACTGCCATGTTTAGTGAGTTGCATAAGAAATATATTTAGTTCATCTTAAACTTGTGTTCAGTATGATATTAGTTTAGTTTCCAGGAGGTGAAAATATTCAAAGCATGAAAAATATTTAATAAGCTTGAATTCCCCGAAGAAGATGTCAAGATTTCCAGAGAACTCACGATTTGCCCGTATTACCACAATCCTATGAGAATCTAGATTCTGAGCTACTACTGAGAATTTAAAGTTGAAAAATATTGGATTGAATCATGTTTTAGAGACCCGATAAGGCTGCGTTTCCACCAGAGATGTGCGAGGATGCGCAGCAATCTATACTTTTATACTAATATTGTAAAGCAGAAGAGTTTGTTTGTTTATTTGTTTGGTTGAACGCGCTAATCTCAGGAACTACCGGCTCGAATTGAAAAATTATTTTTGCGTTGGATAGTCCATTTATCGAGGAAGGCTATAGGCTATATATCATCACGCTAAGGCAAATAGGAGCGGAGCATTAATGGAAAATGTGACGCAGACGAAGTTGCGTGGGTCAGCTAGTGGATGATAAGAGAGGGATGATTATTTTTTTACTATAGATAAGATCGCTTTTTACCACTGGAATGTAATGACGATGAGGCACACTTACCTAGAGTAACCTTTCACTCTTGACTAAAATGCCTCCAGGTTATAGTTCTCAGGAAACACAGACTCCAGTAGGGTATTTCATTTAACTGTATTTACAACTAGCTCACCCACGCAACTTCGTCTGCGTCACATTTCCCATTAATGCTCGGCTCCTTTTAGTCATAGCGTGATGATATGTATGCATTCCTCGATACATTGGCTATCTAATACTGAAATAATTTTTCAAATCAGACCAGTAGTTCCTGAGACTACCCCCTACATACAAACTTACAAACAAATGTTACCTCTTTATAATATTAGTATAGATGAGATATATTCCCAAAATGTTGTTTACTTATAGGTGGGATGTCCACCATGTACTGGCGGCGCATCGCAGTACTTCTTGTAGTACGATGATGGTATGGCTTTGGCGGAATTAAATTTTGCACTTTTTGTTAGACTTTTTAGTTCCAGCTGATTTCAGGGTTGTGGAAATTGATGAAAAGAGCTACCGCGACCCTGGAACGCAAAGAGCATTAGGAAGAACACGAGTAAGTTTAAGTCAGCAAGAGTCTGGCACTCCCATCTGCTCCACCCAGAGCGGAAGGAGTCATTAGATGACATTCATAATAAAAAGTGCTTACTAGTGAGGCATTATGACACAAACTGGGCATAAATCGAGACTTCGGGCTGCTACTAAGAGAGAATTTAATATCGATAACACTGCTCGGAAACTACCAGGATCTCATATTCAGCAGTAGCTCTTCCGAACACTAGATCAAAGAGGCTTTTCTTAACATTCAAGTAGGTCAAAGTATTTGGACATAAAAATAGCAATATCACGCAAATAGTAATAAATCAACTCCTACAGCCTACTAGCACCATCAGGCTACCCTCAAAATGGCTGTTTCCTAAAATTGCCCCATAGCTTATGCGAGATGATAGGTAGCTATTATGCGTTATTTCCTTCCTTGCTGAGCTGTATCTGTATAAGACGTAATAGCTATTTGTTTGTGTTTCCTGCGCATTTAACTTTGAAATTGTTACCTGCTATAGTTTACGCCAGATAAACGTGGAATAAAGTACATTAACCCACATACATTTATTGACTTTCGATCAAAATCAGAAATAATGACATAAAGCTGTCCTGAATCGACTTCTATCGTGATCCTTTACGTTCTCTAGTAATGAAAAACAGTTCTTAATTTATTGTTCTAGTATCTACGAAGAGATCGTAGGGAAAGGTCAATGTACTTTATTCCACGTTTATCTGGCGTAAACTATAGCTTCTGCCAGTGGATTCGCCCGCGGTATCCCTAGGGAACATACACCTGGGATAAAGTTTACCCTATGTGTTATTCCAGACTATAATCTACCTCTGTGCCTCATGAAGACCCTTTCAGGCGTTCTGACGTGAAAGAGTTACAAACATCCATCCAGCCATCTTCACAAACTTACACGCATTTATAATATTAGTAGGAATAGTGGGACGTATAAGGATTAGATGTATGATTGTGGACAAGTTAAGGTACAATTCCGATCTTGGTGACCGTGACGCACGACCGCGACCAGCAACCGTGACTGGCAACCGCGACCGGTAACTGCGACTGGTGACCCACTGCTTTGTATGAATTAATATAGAACACTTACGACCAAGACCCAGTAACTACTACATAACACGGATACCCCTTGGGAAGACTGATGTCAGATTTTCTGGATTCTGAGTATCGGTTAGGACTGTCAAAGATCTATAAAAGACAGCTGAGGCCAATCGCTTAACCTGCTTTCCGAGACCCGAAAGAATCTCGAAATATAAATAGATGGTCACCCATCCACGGACCAACCTTGGCAAACGTTGCTTAACCTCGAAGATCGAACCATGTGGCTGTTATTCTTAGCCAACGATGAGCTCTTCAACGAGCAAATACAGCAAACACAAAACCGTAATTAATAAATGCCCATCCCGCTGAATAACTGATCCGTACCCCGAATGATGCTGATTACGTAAACAAAAAAAAATAAGACTTCGAAATCCTCATTATACGAAAACAAAACATCGGCTTATCATAATTATCCGCTTCTCTACCACTTGACTTTTTAATATTCACTCAGTTCGGGTCTTTGGCTAATGGCGTACCATAAATTATTTCGAGCCACGACGCTCTTTTTAAAATGCTCTATTGTCATTTTTTATCTGTGACTTTTTGTGTTTATGAACTTTTTCGTCGTTATGTTGGTAGTTAAAATGCTAATTTAGGAATAACGGCTGATAGTGATGTTTACGAATATGTTTTTATTTTTATTATGGAGGAATAAAATTTCACGGTTGATGCTTTAATAACATACCTACATTTTCCTCAGTTGAAAATTATCGTTAGTAATTTATTTTTAATTTGAACTAATTAAAACCGGCCTAGTAAGAGACAGACTCACACATGAAGGTTTTCGTACCATAACCGAAAAAAACTTTTCTTTTTTGGGGTGGTTTTTGTCTCTCTTTAATTTTAATTTAATTAAATTTTTATTATTTGTCAAATCTAAAATTTCCACAGAATGTGTATTTGTATTGTCGCTATAAAGCAATACAAATACACATTCTGTGTAAATTTCAAAGGTCTACCTATTTCGGTTGTTGAAATACGCCCCGTTGATAAACAGACGAACAGCGGAGGCTTAGTAATAAGGTTCCATTGGTTACCCTTCTTGTACGGAACCCTAGAAATAGAGTACTAAAAGAGCCTTGGTATTTTTTCAGGGTACCGTACCCAAAGAGTAAAAATGGGACCCTATAACTAAGATTTTTTTACCTTTTTAGCTCGATATCAATAATGGCAACAGGTAGGCACTTAAAATATTCACAAAATACTCAGTTGTATTTTTACATTAATTATAAATAATAAAATTAATACTTATAAAATAAATACTGGTATTCAGCTGAATCCGGTTTGACTGGAAGCCGACCCCAGTATAGTTGGGAAAAGGCTAAGCAGATGAATAAATAATAAAGTTAAAATACAATAAATATTTAAGAGGGGCTTTACCTAGTCAATGGTACGGAATCCTTCGTGCGCGAGTCCGACTCACACTTGGCCGGTTTTTTTATTACTTTAGTTTGTGGTACCTAATACTAGGCGTAATCGTCCATTACTCTCCAGGATCCCATCTATATCTATACAAGAATTCATCAAAATAGGTTCGGATATCGTAATTAGGAAAATAATTTTTGTTTAGTCTTGCAGTTCCAACAAAATCTTTTTGTTCTATTTGATAAAAATCAAAAGATAAAACGCGTAATCCTGTAAAAGATCCTTTACAGTCTGAGGTTTCAGCAATCGCTAGATGACAAAGTACGTATAGCTTAATGTTAAATCTGATTGTCTGTGTTTCATCAGTATTGAGAACGTAATCAATTAAGTGATAGCAAGAAAATGACAGAAGGTACCAGGAAAATAGAAATGACGGGAGGATTAATGTATCCAACATTCTTTCTCCACAATATAATTGTAGTTGTTTTGTACTGACGGGTCTAAAAAGGCCTCTTTAGTAGAATCACTTCCGAATTGGTTTTTTTAATTGGTAGGCGGTTATAGTTTTTTATTTTTCCCTTTTTAGTGGTACCCCACATCTAACAACACCACTGCAAAACAGCAGAAAAACAAAATACGCAATTTCGTTTACTTGTATGATAAAACACCGCCATCCAAGTAAACGAATTTCTGCTATTTTATTTAAAAACTAAACTTCCCAACCGATATTAATAACAATTTCAATGGGTTCAATTGAGAAGTATATTATCCTTTCAGATATTACAGAATTTTTGAAATCGATTCATAAATGACGTAGTTATGAGGTACCTAACAAACAAAAAAAAAAAACAGCCGAATTGAGAACCTTCTCCTTTTTTGAAGTCGGTTAAAAAAGAAACGATTGTGTCTCAATGTTGTAGCAATTTCAAGAATCAAATAAATGAAACATTGAATGTACGTACAAAAGAGGCGTTTCAAACGATGCTTTAGATACAAATAAATAAGCTCTAACTTTAAATACACATTGAAAGTTCTTAAGAAACACACATAATCTTCCACCCTTAATTCTAAACCGCCAGATATAAATATTTATCAAGGCTTGTAAATTCCATGGAATTCTCTTTAAAACCGGCCAAGTGCGAGTCGGACTAGCATGCAAAGTTTTCCGAACGAATAATATTTTTTCAAAACGTTACCGCAAATTCATACACTTCTTATAGTTTTTCCTGTAATCTGTAGGTAAAGAACTATGTGCATAGAATTGAAGACAAGGAAAACTAAGATTTATTTACTTGTCACAGAAATAACTTCGCTGCTTTCACCACTAGTACTGCAAAGCTGATACACAGTGCACCCCTCAAAATCCAAAAAAGAACAGATAAAAACTCCAACAATCAATTTTCGTACCGAAAATCTTTCCTTTCGACTCGGTGTAATCGCTCTGAGTGACAGAATCGTTCCAATGACAAACGATGTGAGATCCGCCGATTTTACTCCCATAGATAGGTCACCTATGAGTTTTTGTGTTCCATAACTGATATTTATCATAACGGAGTGATTTATCGGTATTTTTATTGTGCAGGATCTTCCTTATTGAGACTTTTTATCGAAACTAAAAGAAAATTCTGTGATGATGTCGGAATTTAAGGTTGAACATGGTTTTTGCAGTTTTGCTGGGTTCTCTATTTGCTTTGTTTTTTTGGTCTTCTCAATTTTGAGTTATGCTCGTTTTCAGTTGTTATGTGCATGAACTCTAAGTGTAACGATTATTTATGTTTGTTGTGTAATAAAGAATGAAGAATTAAACGGCTCAAGTACGTGGTATAACTCTTGCTCAATCACACGCATGGATTTGCGTGGAAGTACCAGTAAGTAGGTAGGCACCTACTTACTGGTACTTCCACGCAAATGCTTATAAATGATTATACTACTGTGAGATCCCAGTACAAGTAGGCACTTGTACTGGGATCTCACAGTAGTATAGAATGTAGAAGACATATTGTGTCCTGTTATTTTTACAAAACATCGAATATTTTTTTAGTGGCCTTGAACAGTATTTATTTAAGCCGAGTAGAAAAAATAGCGATAGCGGTATTCGAAAAACAAAAAATAGCAATATAAATACAAACAAAATAGTGATGGGAATTCGTAGGCTGTTTGTTTCGATAAAAATGCTGTCATTTAAATTCTATTAATTTGCGTTTGTTTATCGTTAGAATAACAATAGTTTGTTTACTTTATTTTTGACTTAAGAATTTTAGGAAAAATGTTCCTATTATATTGCTGTTGGATTTCTGTATTTTTAAGTGATTAATTGATATAAGACGTGGCTTTAAATATTTTTATAGCCAATTCAAAAGAGGTTTTATTCGATGATACCTCATTAGTAGAGATCGGATAATCGGATTAAGATTTAGGATACTAAGAAAAGCACTTTTTTATCGATAAAATTCCGGGATAAAAAAAAATGTGTATTCCATGAAATGTAATAAACCCAATTGGACACAAATCATAGTTGCCTTGTATACGGTAGTATGTTTGTTTTTCCCTGTTTATAGTGTTTAGTTGCAGAGCCTGACCGTTTTGAGTGGGTTCCACAGATATTAGTTTTTTTAACCGACTTTCAAGAAAAGAGGAGGTTCTCAATTCGGTAGTATTTTTTTATTTCTTAAGTTTGTTACCTCATAACTCCGTCAATATTATGAACCGATTTGAAAAATTCTTATCTGAAAGGATATACTTCAGATTGGTCTCATTTAAATTTTGTCAAAATCGGTTACGAATTTTGGATTTTAAATCGAAATACCTGGAATTAGTTTACTTGGATGATGGTTTTTTGTTATCCAAGTAATTGAATTTGCGTATTTTGCTTTTCTGCGATTTTGCAGTGGTGTTGTTAGGTGTGGGGTACCACTAAAAAGTGAAAAATAAAAAACTTTTTACAAAAAATACAACCGACTTCCAAATAAAAAATAAACACTATAAGGTAAAAAATAACTTTAAGTAATTTCGGAAGTCGGTGTCAAAATACGAAGAAAATAACAAAAACACCGACTTCAGAAATTACTTTACTTCAGAATAAATTTTTTGTAGTGTTTTTTTATTTGGAAGTCGGTTGTATTTTTTTGTAAAAAAATAACTTAAGTAAATATGCAGCCGAAAATCCGATATCTACACAATCCTATTGTTTATATCAAAATGTAGCTGTTTTTTTTTCAGAATTGTCGTAGTAAAATAATTTCGGCTCATGAGTGAAATGGAACGTTTCACGGACGGATAGTGATTAAAAGGCGGAGTGGAAGGGGGAGTCAGAATCTTACTGACTAAAACCCCATCCGTGTTCCTCCTTCCTTTTGCATTACAGGACTGCGGGTGACTCTTTCGAAAAAAAATCCGCAACCCTTTACATCTGTAAAAAAATAATTAATCGGCTCAGTATCGCTGGTGACCATTTCCTACGAACAAACAAAGAATTGTGCGACGGAATTGCATAATTTAATTCCATCAAGCCCGTTCCACCATCGGACCACAAGAAGTACGGCGATGCGCCACCGGTACATGGTGGACCCACCTATACGCACAAAACGTTTTGGGAATACATTCATTGTGCGTACAGCTAAGCAGTGGAATTCCCTGCCTGAGTCTGTGTTTCCTGAGTCAAAAGTGAATAGGTTACTTCTAGGCAAGCGTGCTCCATCTTAGACCGCATCATCGCTTAACATCAGGTGAGATAGCGATCAAACGTATGCCCATAAATAGTAAAAAAAAAAACTTCTGAATTTTATTATATTAGATTAGTTTAAGTTCTACGTAAGTACAAGGTACAAGTACTAGGTTCTAAACTTCTGTCAAGTTACTTCAAATTTTAACGACCTATAAAACGGTGTGACACTATAAATCATAATTTGAAACCGTTTCAATATTGGAAGTCGGTAACAATTTCTCATATCGAAGGAAGGCGTGAGACGGCCGATATGAGATCGTCGGCGAATGTAGAATATAAACTGAATTTCAGCGTCAACGTAATATTTAGGTGACACTAAGTATTGCGATTGAAATACCTGAGTATAGCTGCTGAGAATAACTTTACTGGAATTCGATATGGTTTTGCGATTTATATTTAGAAAACGGTTGGTGCATTTACTTCCAGGTTAAATCAATGCCTACTACATATAGTTCATCAATTGTTATAATAACTGAATGATTGATAATTTAAATTAGTAAAAAGTCGTTTAATTTTACCATTGTACGTGCAGGCAGGCACATTAATTTAATTCCTGGAGGCTTATTTTGCTAGGCAAAGGCTATTTGTGTTTTAGCGTGTTTTTTATATATATGGTATCATAGTGTGCAAGTTCTTATAACGTAATAGACAGATGTGTTGGAGTTTTTTGGCCACTTCTTCTCCACACCTAAAAAACAAGGAAGTGGTGACGGGCGGGCGTTTTGGGGGACTGTCTTTTGTAAAACTTGACGTTCAAAAAGTGCTGGCTGTCAGCCTAATTTGAATAAACAACTTTTGAAATTTTGAATTTTGAAAGACACGTTCATCCTCCAAAGTCACTCACACACGAAGGGTGTCGCACCATAAACCAAAAATAAAAACACGTTTCGTTGGTTGAGCAGACTGCGAAATTTTCTTCCTATTACAACCACAATTGCGCTTGCACTTGCCAGCTATCTTGACCTAATCATAACACAATAGGGAATATGCATGATGTTTTTTTATTTTTTTATTTTATTCTTTTCACCTTTTTATCGCAGGAAAAAATATAAATAGTCTTGGAAATGTCTTAATTATTTTTTTTTTAAATATTAAAAGTGCTAAATAAAATTTTGCAGTTCAAACGCCGCCATTTTTCGCGGGCTTTGGATGACGTCACATAACAGGTCGTCGTTACGTCACGCGCTTCGCGTGTTTGTTTGTTTACCTTTTTGAACTTTAGGCGTTTCAGTTTTCAGCTCGATTCTCGTTTTATTCTCCATACAGACCATGGAAGAAGCTGAGAAACCTTCTTACAAAGTATTGTAAGTGTGAAACACTATAAGAACTGCACAAACAATATAAGAACTACACCTGATAATCTATTCTAGGTGAATTGTCTGATTGCGCTTTAACAAAACCACTGTCAGTCATCGTCCTAGATTAATTACAAATCTAGATTAACTAGAAATCACCGCAGGAACAAATTTTTTAACGGTTAACAAAATTTTTCACTCAATTCAATTCAATTTTTAAGGTTATGGCTCCAATTTTTCACTCGAAAATGAAGACGGGAGCCGGTAAATAAGTCAATCCAATGTCAGTCATGATATTGTCATGTCAATGTCAATGTCGTCGTGCGGTCCTGTTGTGTGACGTCTCACACGCGCGTCACCATTGGTCGCGACCCGCGACCAATGGTGACGCGTTTCGCAAGTTTAAATTTCCCGCGCTGATTTTGTATTTTTATATATATATTTTTCGGTTTAAATAAGAACTAAATTAAAAAAAATATCTTTTAGATATAATGTGACGAAAATAAAGAACAAGAAAAAAAATATTCCAGACAAATTTAATCTTCATGCATATTCCCTATTATTGTACTAGGCTATCATGAGTTCAAAGTAGCACTAATAAGACAGCTCCTTCGAAAAAAGTAACAGTTTTAATGATAACACAATTTAAAATACTAGGCTATCATGAGTTCAAAGTAGCACTAATTAGACATATCTTTAGAAAAAAAATAACAGTTTTAATGATAACACAATTAAAAGTACTGGGCTATCATGAGTTCAAAGTAGAACTTACGAGACAACTCCTTAGAAAAAAAAAATCCTAGCCGGAAGGTTTAATCACAAACGGTAAGGAAACGTGCCACTTCTATATAAATATGTAGGTATTATATGTATGTGTTTGACGCCTACCGACGCTTGCTTTTCCTTATTTGTATCGGGCGTGAAGAATACTTGTGTTATACTGATGTTGTTATAAAGTGAGTAAGTCGTCGATAATGATCTACCTATGTACATGTTGTGTAGGTGTTGTTAAAGGCTATTTTTGATCGTGCCGTAATTGGCGCAAGTTCTATAACTATTTTATTTTTTGTATTGTTACGCGTCTCTTTGACATTAAAGCATTTATTTGATGAAAGCAGCTATTTATGTTTAACTCAAACTACCACAAATATCTAAATAATTTTCCAGTACAACATAAGAACAACTTTTCAAAATCATTTTAATTTTACAGAAATACTATCTATGGAAATAGATTATTATTGATTAAAAATCAATCAGATTACCAAAAAAAGACAATGAAAAAAAATATATTTAAAAAGACAATTTTTGGTCAAAATAAAATCAGTGTTTTTCTACTTGAATATCTTTTTTTTAAACGAACTGAACGCTGTGTTATAATTTTTCTATAGGTATATTTAAGGCCTCAATTCCCAGCCGGTAGAAATTTTTACCCACTGCAACACTTGTTTATGCACCCAATGACTGGGAGATAAGACCTTAGGGCCAATTTTAACTAAACAACTTTCGCATGCGCATGCCAATCGCAAACTGTTAAAAAACCCTAATTTTCATACATTTTTGAAAGTTTGCGATTGAAATGCAAATGTGAAAACTAGTTGAATTGGCACACTTATATAGAGAAAGTTAGCGTTAAAACCAGAAGATCTATTCTCAGAAGTATTATATTGCTAATCAACAAATAAACCGTAATGCTTTTCGAGTCGGTTTCAAAGACACCTGTTTGGCTCAGCTGTAGATACTATTGAATTGTCTTTGAAGTTCTAAACGAGTTTTAGAATTACTCTGTTGATGAGTATAAGTGTCTATTCTCTAAATAATGGTTACTTTAAATTCAATTAGCGAAGAGAAGGTTTATAAACCTTCTCTTTGTTAATTGAATAACGTAAGTTAATTTGGCAGCTGGTACTGTATATCGCTAGTTACGTCTGATAAAACAAAGTTCTTTTGTAGGTCTGTCTAAACACGATAGACTGAATAACTATAGATCAGATTTTCAAATGGTATTCGCCAATTAACCGTGTATGCAATTCATCATTAATGACAGAGGTATGATTGTGTTCAAAAGGATTTGTGTAAATTGACTGAAATATGACGATGATTCTAGCCTTTTCCCAACTAGATTGGGGTCGCCTTCCAGTCAAACTGGATTCAGCTGAATACCAGTATTTTACATGGCTTACCAGACCTCCACAACCCATTAACTGGGTAAAACGGTATTTCATGGGAAACTTGAATCAGATTGACTGACTTCTGACAATCCGTAACGACTGCCAAAGATCTACAAATGACAGCCGGGACCAAAGGTTTAACGTGCTTTCTAGGGCACGGAGAAAACTCGATATGTTAAGATGGTCACCCACCAGAAATATATCTGACACGCCAGTATATCGTCGTCGCTGCATGTAAAATACTAGTACTAGACCGCATCCGGTTATACTGGCAGCCGAACCCAAAATAGCAGCGCAGCATGTCGCGGGTTCGATTCCCGCACGGAACCAATATTCGTTACCATAACACAAGCATTAAGTTGCTTAGCTTGGGACTATATGGCGTTGTGTGAAATGTCCAAGGATATTATATGAAAATTTTGCAGGAGTTCGAAACCCTCGTTTTTAAGTTAGTTGGAATCGTAATTTTAAACATTGCACCCAACTTCCAGTATTTGCTCCATGAAAATTGGATTCTTCTTCTCGTTGTTCTTTCTGTCAAAGCATTTGACCTTGCTTGACCTATGGCTGTTAAACTTGGAAGTTTGCATCAAAGGTCAATAACTAACTAATAAGCTGCCAACGGGGAATAGAGCGAAGTGTGCTAAATATTAAGAAAAAAAAAAAACAAAAATAAGAGAAACCACAAAATCAAAAGAATATGCTCTTGAATATGCCAAACATCTAAAGTGCGAAATGGGCTGTAGTGTATGAAGCAAGACTTCAGGACCAGAGATGGACAGCAAGAGTGACTTCATAGAAAGAGCCAGGAGAGAAAAGAAAAAAGGTCACCCGATATTAAGATCGGATCACAAGACGAACGGCGATGAGCCACTGGTACATGGTGAACATCCTACCTACACGCACAAAACGTTTTGGGAGCACATTCATAGTGCGTACAGCAAAGGAGTGGAATTCCCTGCCGGAGTCTGTGTTTCTTGATAGCTACAACCTGGGAGTCTTTAAGTCAAGAGTGAATAGGTTACTTCTAGGCAAGCATGCTCCATCTTAGACCGCATCATCGCTTAACATCAGGTGAGTTAGCGGTCAAACGTATGCCTATCAAAAGTAAAAAAAAAAAGTGATGGGAGGATAACATAAAACCAGTGCTGACCCAAAATGGCAACAAGTTAGCCTAAGACGAATCAATTGGAAATATTTAGAGGAGGCCTTCACCTGTTTAAGGGATTCCCGCTAGTAACAAGTGTTAAATTTAAAATAATCACTTATCTATTATATTTTGTAGAAGGAAATGTAAGGCTTTTTATTGTTATTTATTTTTCTGTATGAATACAACAATGTATTTATACAACATTTATTCTATTAAACAACGAATAACAGAATAATCGCAAGACCATAAAAGAGATCATTGAGCTCAATCTTTATGAACAACTAGTTGATCCACGCAACTTCGTTTGCGTCACATTTTCCATTAATGCTCGGCTCCTTTTAGTCTTAGCGTGATGATATGAAGCCTATATCCTTTCTCGATACATGGGCTATCTAAAACTGAAAGAATTTTTCAAATCGGACCAGTAATGCCTGAGATTACCCCCTACATACAAAATTACAAACTTACAAACAAATGTTACCTCTTTATAATATTAGTATAGATGACCACTTAGTTACACGTTCTATATGCTATAATTACCAACTAACAAGATTCTTGAATTATCAAGATTACATTTTTTACTCGATAGAAAATGTAAGCTACTCCAATATTTCCATGCATTTTCTTTCCCAGTTTCGGAATTTCAGAATTTCTTCACGAATAGAAGGAAAAAAGGGAGAAAAACTAAACGGTTAAAGACTGCTCTTCTAGCGATACACTTTATGTAAAGGTATGGTTCATCTCACATAAATTATTTAAATTATTCAACTATTCGTATTTACAATTCAATGTATCGTTTTCTTTCAACTGTGTGAATGTAGTTTGTTTTTATAAAAGGTACTGGAAACGAGATCTTTTATCAGCGTTTAAATTTCATTCTTGTACCAAGTAAGATGTGCTGGTCGATTCTGCTGTAAACATCTAACCGTGAAAACTCAGGTGGAGCGAGCGCGAAGTGAACTTGCATCTTGATTCCATGGATTAACAGCTCATTTCTTTTGACCGCTATCTCACCTGATGGTAAGCGATTATGTGGTCGAAAATGGAGCTCCCTTGCCTAGAAGTAACCTATTCACTCTTGACTTTAGCACTCCCACATACATACATAAAAGTTGTCAACTCTTCCGACCAGACTAAATCACAAATGGTTCAACTTGGCTTAAACCAGTTTTTTCCGGCATTTAGGGCGATTTTCATGCGGAATTTTTCGAAAGTGTCACCGCGGCCCTGGAATGCAAAGGGCACTAGGGGGAACACGGATGGGTTTTATACAGTAAGAGTCTGACACTTCCTTCTGCTTCGCCTAAAGTGGGAGGAGTCATTTGATGATTTCCCATCCATAAAAAAAGAAAGGGCGGATTTAATCGATCAAACTGAACGCGATCAGCACATGAACCACGTCTACGTACGAGCTGTTGATGTCATTATTTTCTATGGAATATTGACACTGACAACTCTTGAACGCACTTTAGATGTATTGATCGCGATTAGTTTCATTGGTGAAATCGCTCTTAGTTGGTCATGCCAGTTCGAATACGGTAGACAAATGGTACGATTTGTCCGACGGAATCAAAATATGTTGGCGTCGCGGTAAGGTGCCGTCATTTGCTGCGGTAGCAAAAAGTTAATGTTGATCCACTGAAACCGTTAAGAGGTCGAATTTATTCTCTTCTTTCCGATTTAGCTGGGTTTTTGATGTAATAAATCAGCTTCTTTGGATAACACGAAGAAGAGAAACTGCTTTATGTGGGTTCTGAAGAAAGAAATTAACATTTTTATTGTTGACTAGCTGACCCACGCAACTTCGTCTGCGTCACATTTTCAATTAATGCACGGCGCCTTTTAGTCTTAGCGTGATGATATGTAGCCTATATCCTTCCTCGATACATGGGCTATCAGATACTGAAAGAATTTTTCAAATCGGACCAGAAGTTCCTGAGATTCCCCCTACGTACAAACTTACAAACAAATGTTACCTCTTCATAATATTAGTATGGATGTAGTTAATTTCATAGCGTTACTACCTCCTGCCAGCGGCTTTTGCTTGATTAAAAGTCGGAAAATTATTTCCAGTATATAAAGTTCCTGTGTGCCAAGGCTCATCTAAATTCGTTAAGTCTTTGAGATATTTAGATGTGAAGAAGTTACAAACATGCACGTAGAGAGATAGTGCATTTATAGTATTATGTAGTATGTATGGATGGAGATAGACTAATCTATGTAGTTAGTAATTTTTTCCGAATGGATGGGTACCGGTTGACTTCAATGGCATCCCTCTCTTAAAGGGTGCCTGTACATTACAGCAAAGCGAGGCTGCGGAGCGGTTAAACGGAGAAATTTTAACCAATCATGTCAGTCAAAATGTCATTGACTCACGTTTGTCAGTGACAATTCCATTGGTTAAAATTTCTCCTTTTCTCCGTTTTGCTGCCTCGCTTCACTGTAATGGTACAGGCACTCTTACACTGTTACATGGTGTCGGCTTCTCCAAATATACATATGTGCTTGAGTTACAGATAGTTTCATACGGGTTCAGTTCGATTATAATGTAAATCTATTTAGTCCACCCGTTAGAGTATTGAAAAATAATTGACACGTATTTTTGTATTTTGTAAATCAATAAATATTGACAAAGATGAAACGCATCAAAACTCGGGAGTAGTGGCTCGTGACGTCAGAAAACACTAAAAATCGTACCACGGCGTGACGTATTTAGAATTTTAAAAGCATCGTATCTTCGTCAATTTTGGTTTACGTAACAAATGAAAAAAAAGGTCAAATATTTTTTGACAATCAAACTGACAGAGTAATTAGATTTTTTTCAGTGGACAAACCTATTGTATCAAAGATTATAAATAAAAAATTGACAATTGAAATTCAGAGACCACGAGCTTAAAAGTAATATTTATACTTATTGGGCTCGTTCCCATTGAACGGTGCTCTCCGCATTTGCCTTGAAACGTGAAACATGGTTCTGTATTTCTCTAATTGAAACCTAATACAACATTGTTCTTCAATAGCAATGAATTTGATAGCCAGCTAAAAGATATAACATTACAATGAAAACAGAGTCGTTTGATTCTGTAAACATGTTGAAGTGACGGCTTGGGTGAAGTGACCAGGAAGTGAGCTGTCATTCCATCTTGCCTACTTAGTTTGACACCTCACTTTGTGATCACTTCACCCAAGCGTTCACTTCGACATGTTTACAGAATCACACTATTCGACGTCCATAATGTTTCCGATTTCATTGTTCGCTTGTGTAATGAGTCAATGCCTCAATTGTTTATTTGAGGAATGGTCGTACTTTATGTGTTTGTTTTTAATGAAAAATAACTGGTAATTGCAAAGTTACCGAAAATCTGTCAAAACATCGGTAATTCTTTTTAAAGTACCAGAATCGGTCTTATGACATCGGAAGAATTGTTGACATAGGTTCTGTTTGCCATAAACAAGACAAAGACCTTTGTGCCAATTCTACTAATTTTCAAGCAACGCGCAACGTTCGCATTCGCATAATTGAGATACGCAATCTGTCAATAATGTATGAAGATAATTGTCAGTTTGCGATTGACATGTGATTGCGAACATTTTCTGGATTGTTTTTCTGAGGAAGTCATTACGATGTGAAAGCTCACACTTCCTTCCTAAATTACAAACGCGACTACTCAGGACTATTTGCGAATCGTTTTATGTATGGGCCCTTAAAGAGCGAGTGAAATTGGCAGAGAACACAATAAAGGAGAGGTCAATGAAACGTGACCAAAATAAGGCACGTTTACAATGGTGCGCAATGACATATCACACGTTTTGAACCAAATGCAATCATAACTAGCAGATTTTTAAATTACGTGTTATTAGAATAGAATAGAATAGAATAGAATGCATTTATTTGTCAGAATATTGTACAAAGTTGTTATGTATGTTATGTATAATTACGTCCCAAATATTCTGCCGTTTCCGGCGTACAAATATAGTTGTTAAAATATTGGTTATCATTACATTAACACAAATTGAATAACAGTTGTGAAAGAGATTATATAATCTAAACTACAATAAACTCAAGGAGATAACATACAATTTAAAGGCATTAATGACATTAGATTTGTGTTTGTAAATTGCATTTAAATCAGGGGTTTTTATTGTTCTTCGCGATGTTCAGATTCATAATTGTCATATTTGTAATCGTATTTACATGTGAGCTGGTGATATTTTTGTAAAATAAAAACGTAAACAAATACAGTTGGCACGAAACTTCGACTTTGGGAATTAAAAAACTTCAGTACCGCCACATTTATCATCAGAAATATGGATTCATTCGTGATATAATCAAATGATGAGCAAACCACTAAAATGGAGTTTGAGTGTCCGAATTCCACAATTTTCATGTTTTTAGCGTCAAAAGTCATCAGGACTGGGCCCGGGTCAATTCAGCATAGTCGACGGGGCCCGCTAGGGTCAAGCGAAATTTGTTCGAAAGAGTCACCGCAGCCCTGGAATGCAAAAAGGCATTAAGAGGAACATGGATGGGCTTTAGTCAGTAAAATTCTGGCACTCCTTTCTCCTCCGTTCAGAGCGGGAGGAGTCATTTGATGATTTCCCATCCTAAAAAAAGTGGGTTTCAAAATTTGCGTAAACGCGATCACCGAATGCTTTTTAGTCGAAATTTGGCATTTTTATATCTCACGCACCCGACCGATCCGAAAATTAACGACCTCGAAGGATTAATCAAAGGTGGAATTTGTTTAGTGATAAGGCCGCCTATTGTGTCACCCTGTGTAATGTTTTCTACAAACATTTTTTGTCACTTATGCGGTGTACATAAAAAAGAGTATTTATTCTATTCTATTCCAATAATCATGTTCTAAGTCATTACGGACGTTTTACGGACGTGTATTAAGAATACTATGAAGCGGTTACTGTAAAGAAAATATATTGAAGCACATTGTTAGGTATTAGGGTAGCAGAAACTGAAACATATCTCGGATGCCTTGAACGATATTTGATGACTATAATTTTCCACTTAGGACAAGAAGGGAAGCTGTTTATGATACGAGTTAGAGTTTACTTGAAATAGGTTTATGATGGTACTACTTTTAAGGGTTTCGTACCCAAAAGGGAAACCAACGGAACCCTATTACAAAGCCTCCACTGTCGGTCCGTTTGTCTGTCAGTGGACTATATCTCAAGAACCGTTATAGTAAGACACTTTAAAATTTCATAATTTCACAGTGTGTATATTTCTATTACCGCTATAACAACAAATGAAAAAAAAACAATTAAATCAAAAATTAAAGGGGGCTGTCATACATGAAACGTTTTTTTGTTGTTGTTTTTTACGGTTTATGGTACGGAATACTTTATATAAACTAAAATATTAAAAAACTAAAATATTTAATAACTCGCGCTTGGCCTGTTTTTTTTTTCTATTCGGCAGCTTATATGGCGATTTTTGGGGAAATCGCTCCACTTGTGCTGGTACTGACCACTACCTTATTTTTTTTTTTTTTTTTTTTTTTTTATTCAAAACGGGGAAACTCATGGCCCAAATCTCACCTGATGGAAAGTGATGATTAGGCCGAAGATGGAAGCGAGTTTCACCCGGAATCCTCTAACATAGAGGAACTGGCTATCATACCTCTAAATGCCGTAACACAACAATGCTGTTAACATTGTTGCTATGGCGACAGACTTAGACATGATGGTGGTAGCTTGCCAGGCGGACTTAGAAGTCCTACCACCAACCAAACCGAGCAAAAGATTTGCCCCCACTGGGAATTGAACCCGGGACCTCTGGGTCTGAATCGAGTGGTATAACCACTAGACCACGGAGGCGGTTAGTGTCACCTGTTTAGCACCACCCGGGGACCACGTGTAGGGATTCGCTGAAGGGTATTCTCCTACGGACGCGGGTGACTCGGCCCCCAAAATATTATAATTCATCATCATGATCATTTTAGCCGAAATACGTCGACTGCTGTATCTAGGCCTCCCCCAAGAATAGCCACATCGACTAGTCTTGTGCGTCTCGCATCCAGGATCGACCGGAAAAGATACGGAGGAGCACACTGTGCAGGTGTGCCCCGCTTGGGCGGAGCACCACTGTGTCCTCGAAGCGGCGATCGGTGGCGATTTCTTGCGTCATGGTCCGGAGCGAGACGGAAAGGGACGCCGTCACTTCCTTCTGCGAAGCAGTCATGCTAGCGAAGGAGGTGGTGGAATGGGAAAGGCCCTCTCGTCCCGGCCGCTGCAGTAGACGCCGTGGCTCCGGAACACAAAGGGCAATGAAGGAACATGGATGGGATTTAGTCAGTAAAAGTCTGACATTCCCTCTCGCTCCGCCCAGAGCGGGAGAAGTCATTTGATGATTTCCCATCACTTAAAAAAAGGGGGATTATCCTGTGACTTTCACTAGGTCATCGTTACTAATTATTTAGTGAGCAATGTACCTTGCTCACTGGCTATTGATTCTCTTGTGGATATCTTCATTCATGATTTGATCACGCAAGGAATTTGCAAGCTTGGGAGACTTAAGCCTTCAGACAAAGCCCATTGTGAGCGTTGTAGCTTAGCTTTAGCAAAATCAATATATTTTTGACATCTGAAATTGCAATAGGTATATATTATGTTGCAATTTATATGACGTGAAACATAATAAACGCAATAACTCTTAAGGGGTCATTGTACCGGAGTCGCGGGATTATTCGCAAGAGACACCGTGGCTCCGGAACACAAAGGGCAATGAAGGAACATGGATGGGTTTTAGTCAGTAGAAGTCTGACACTCCCTCCCGCTAACACCCCGAGCGGGAGGAGTCATTGGATGATTTCCCATTCCTAAAAAAAAAAAAGGGGTCATTGTACTCATCGTTGTGAACAACTTTTAGTATGGGACAAAACACGAAATCGCTACAAAAAATTGCTGTCGAGTTATGCGCACATAAATGTGAGGTAGTCGATTTTTTTCGAGCTTTCACTAGCCTCATAGTGAAAGCTGTCCGTAATGATGAGTACAATGACCTCTTAAGAGATGTTGCGTTTATTCTTATTTACGTTGTTTAGTTCTGTGCATAAGCATTTGCTAAATGACTGATTTTAAATTATAACTTTCTTTAATTTCAGGTACAGTATCACCATGACTATGAAAAAAGTATTATTTAACAAAAAATACACGTTACAAAAGGACAAGGCACTCAAGAGGGAGAGCTCAAGGTAAGTTATTAAAATGAATGAATACTTACAAACATTTCTGATGTATCTTTAGCTCTTTGCATGAACAGGATGTTTGTAGGAGTATCAGAGGATACACAAGAAATATTCCTAGAAATTCTATTTCTATTTCAGTACTAACTGAAGGGCGTTTCACGATTTGTATCACTAATACGCTGTTTACTATTATTGGTGCCACCTACATCGAACCGTTTAATGCTCTGTTACATTTACAGGGATGATTGTTGTTTGATGTTTCATCATCTGCCTAGCCTTTTCCTAACTATATTGGGGTCGGCTTCCAGTCAAACCGGCATTCAGCTGAATACCAGTACTTTACGTGGAGCGGCTACCTACCAGACCTCCACAACCCATTAACTGGGTAACACGATACTTCTTGGCATGACTGGTGTCAGATTTTCTGGCTTCTAACTATCCGTAACGACAGCCAAATATCTCCAAATGACAGCCGGGACCAACAGCTTAACGTGCTTACCGAGGCACGGAGGAAACTCGGTGTTAAGATCACCCATCCACATATCAACCTCGTGCCTGTGCGGCTGTTATTATTTAGGCACGAGTTCCTCGTTTTTTGATTGTTGAAAATTACCGAGAAAGAAGAAGCGACATTTTGTGCTAAACAAAATCGTAACATATTTCGAGAACGAAGAAAACTTTAGAAAACAATATTTAGTGCTAAATAAAATTGTGAGTTATAAGTATTACTCAGGTGCTACTCAACACCCAGAGATAAGTAGTACTTGACAACAAGTGGAAAAACACTTGACTAAATGTAGGAATAATATAAGAACAATTAATTACGGCAATCTTCTACATTTAATTTAAAACTGCTCTATTAAGCTTATATAGTCTGCCTCTTGTTACTTAGCGTACTTTACTAATCCTTAATAATCTGTTGTCCAGCAGTGCTATTCTGTAACAACATTTTCGTGTCTCGACAGCGGAATCCGAGGTGAGTTTCAAATTCGTATAAATATAAGACCTTATGATGTGTGAAATAAAGTTCACTTTTTAAGCTTAGTCACTCAGGTGAAGTCGATATCGAAATGATTATTTACAGAATAGACTAGCTGGTAACTCTGAAAATTCTTGTTGATAAAGTAATGACTTTTATCATTAAACTAGCTGACCCGCGCAACTTCGTCTGCGTCACATTTTCCATTACTGCTTCGCTCCTATTTGTCTTAGCGTGATGATATGTAGCTTATAGCCTTCCTCGATAAATGGGCTACCTAACACTGAAAGAATTTTTCAAATCGGACCAGAAGTTCTTGAGATTAGCGCGTTCAAACAAACAAACTCTTCAGCTTTTTAATATTAGTATAGATATAGATAAATATGTCGCTAAGTGAGTGAGAATGGCAAACCATTCTCACCACTTCTGCAATTGTTTTTTCAAATACGCGTTTTGAATCCGAGGCAGGTTTTTTTGAAAAATAAAAACATTAGAAATTAGAACTAAATTAGAAATGCAAAGTTTTTCTATGAAAAACATCTTTACACATTTTTTTTTACTTTTGATAGGCACGCGTTTGACCAGTATCTCTCCTGATGGTAGCTATGATGCTATCTAAGATGGAGCACGCTTGTCTAGAAGTAATCTATTCCGTCTTGACTTAAAGACTCAAAAATACTCTTCTTTTCAACACAAAACACAACGAAAACTGCAAGCCTATCGACAAAAGTCTGCCGAACCGATCTCTAACTTCGATAAGAAGTTCGCACAAAGTCGCGCGCCATCGGATGTATAAATACTCCCAATTAATTAGAGCCGGGGACTCTTTGAGAGTTTAAGTTAACTCCGGAATACTTCGGATTACCGATATATTATTTATACGGATTAAAAGGTTGGAGTTCTTCGGAAGTTAAGAATAGGACCGGCGGATTGTGTTGAGTGGAAAAGTAACTAATTAACACCTAGATAAATAGTCTTACTAATGTTTCGTTCCGTGAGTTAATTCAAATAAAATTGATTTGCAAAGGATTATTTAAATATTCGAACTTTTTTTTATGGGAACTGGCGTTCTGATGTTTTTTTTTTCAAAGTTGTGGCGCACCATCTAACATGGACAGAGGGCACTTAAACAAACGAAAATGCTAGAACATGGTGCCCTAAAGTGCCACGCTGAAGATATTTGAAGGTAAAGTCGCCAAATTCTTTGGCTTTTTTCTAAAACTTACCATTTTATTCAACCTGACGCTTGTCAGATTCAAACTTTACAGAAAAGCTGTCGCCTTTGGAAGATAAACGGACTAAAGAGAAGGTTTAGACTGGAAGCCAATCCCAACAAAGACGAAAAAAGACGGGGTGATATGAAACGGGCCTTCCAAGTTTCTTGTGGTCGCCGCAATTCTGACTCCAGTCTTGCCAAGAACTACCGTGTTACTCAGTTAATGGGTTGTGGAGGTCTGGCAGGCAGCCACTCCACGTAAAATACTGGTATTCAGCTGAATCCGGTTTGACTGGAAGCAGACTCTAGTATAGTTGGGAAAATAATGTTAGATAATGATGACTTGTGGTCACCGAAACTAGTTTTTTCCTCTCATTCTGTCTTGCCAGGCATCACGCTACCACTGACTCTCTTTTTTATGTCAATCCCCACTCAATCCATCAATCCTATGGAAATCTGTTGTTTATAAGCTTGAGAAGACTATCCATTTTTGTTAAAGTGTTATACTAGTAGGGGATAGGGCAAATTAGTCTAAAAACAAGTAATCCATTTCAAGAATCTACCATTTACATTCTCCAATCGGCTTGTCCACTGAAAAAAAACTAATGAGTCCATCAGTTAGATTCTCAAAAAATATTAGACCCGTTTTTTATTTTGTTACAAAAACCAAAATTGACGAAGAAACGACGCTTTTTAAATTCTCAATATGTTACGCCGTGGTATAATTTTTAGTGCGTTCTTCTAACGCCACTCCCGATTTTTGATGCGTTTTATCTTTGTCAATAATCATTGATTTACAAAAACAAAAAATATCTGTCCTTTATTTTTTAATACTCTAACTGACGGACTAAATAGATTTGCAATATATTGATGGCGGAAACTAGCCTATTGTTGACCCGCTTATATTTAATGTTTAAATATGTTGAAACGATTTTTGTGTATCTGGTGTTTATTGTGTGGTTATCTCATATTTGTGCGATAAAGATTATTGTGGTGTAAAATTATTATCATGTCATTGGCCTCCCTCTCCCTCTCAATATACATAACTCTTGCTAACCTTTTGTACCGCCATTACATTGTGACTCATTTCACAAGATACACATCCGCTTGTTGCATTCTACTACATCAAAAGTCAATATTTTTCCTTCAGGCATCTTCGAAAAGCATCTATTCCTGTTTATAAATATAAACAACGGGATGCGAAGCTTATTTGTGTTCATTGTTTATTGCGACTGCGTCCAAAGCCAGGGTCTGAATCAGGCACGTTTCTATCTCAACGTCGCGGGAGGTGTCATGATTCCTAGTTGGTTCAGGGGTTAAGTTTCTTTCTCCAGGACCTCTCCCTCCCCAGCGTGGTCAGATGCATGCTGGGGAGTGAGGAGTCCTGGGCCGCGGTAGCCTCCTTTTGCGAGGATGTCATCTCGCAGAAGGAGGCGGCGGAGCGCGCGCGGGAAGACGATCCTCTCGCTACGCCGCTCCGCAGACGAAGGCGAGGTCGGAGAAGACGTCCTCTTCTCCCTCCTCGCGGTAGTGATGGGCGGGCGACAGGCGCGGGGGCGCCTCCGCCCGCATTGCACGCATCACCACCATCGTCGGAGGTTCCCGGCCCTCCCCCAACGGGGGGGGCGTGAAGGGTCCGCTGTGAAGGCGGGCGGTCGTCGGAGGTGGACTGGACGTAAAGGCTACGCCGATCTCCCAGTCCACCCCCACTAAGACGTTGCGGGAATTTCAGTGCTGGGTTGTTTTAGTGGGTATACCGGGCTTGCCTGGTGAGTTCCACATACCCCTCCCACTCCCCCAAGTGTGTGAGGGTATGCGTAACGCATTTTATCCCAGCCGAAAAAAAAAATAAAAAAAAGGGGTTAAGTTTCTTGATGAAGCGCGAATCATGATTTAAGAAATTCTTCTTCCATATTAATATTGTCGTGCTTTGTTTGTTTGGTTGAACGCGCTAATCACAGTAACTATTGGTTCTAACGGAAAAAATATTTTTGTATAGGATAGCTTTTTATCGAGTACAGCTATCTTTTTCTTTTCCAAATGTTTTATTTTCACCAAATAAAACTTTTCTAATGTTCTCAGTAGCTTTAGTCGTAAAAAATCTCCTGTAATACGATATTCTGTCTCGATTTTATAGGCTTAGAAAAAACTGCCTGGCATTAAATTCAATAAAGATAATATATTTTTCAGGTCACTTAATCGTTTACGAAATATTCAAATAACTTCGAAATAAGCTGAAAAGCCTTGTAATGGATATTCCTTGTCTTACATTTTGGGGCACATTATTTTGGAGATTCACTTATTTTATAAGTGAGTATTTGCTTTGGACTTATCTTGTTTTCTTTATTTTTACTAACTTTTGCCCGCGACTTCACTCATCATTCTCATATTATGTGAAACAGGTCCTGTGCTGGCCGCACTCATTCAAATTTCACTACATATTATATAACAAAGTTCTCCGCCGCGTCTGTCTGTCTATTAGCGATAAACTCAAAAACTACTGCACCGATTTTCATGCTGTTTTCACCAATGGATATTTATTTATTTATTATATACTTTATTGTACATCAAAAATTAAATACAAAAGGAAACTTAAAACTAAAACATATATAATGGGTGGCCTTATCGCATTTCGCGATCTCTTCCAGGCAACCTGGATGTAGTGGTTCTCGAGGACGGTTTTAATATTGATTTAGCAAGCGGACGAAACCGTGGGCATCAGCTAGTATATAATATTTTTTTTTTAAATAGAACTGTATCTAGCCTCAAACCGCCTTTCTCTGAACATTTCAGCATGAAAGCTTTGCGTTTAGTAAAACGAAAAATCTCACGTTTCCATTCAAGTATAAGATTAGTTAGGATCACGATGTATTTAGATATAAGGAAATAATGCAAGGTTTCACATAAAATATGCAAAGGTCATTTCTGTAATAATTTTTTTCGATATGTTTTTGATGGAAAGGTACAGTTATTTCATAGTTTGTTAATCAAGAAGGAAAGATCTGTGGGCAGCATCAAGTAGATACTACTTAGTCCAATTGAGTGTAGATTTTTTATTAATCTATACTAATATTATAAAGCAGAAGAGTTTGTTTGTTTGTTTGTTTGGTTGAACGCGCTAATCTCTGGAACTACTGGTCCGATTTGAAAAATTCTTTCAGTATTAGATAGCCCATTTATCGAGGAAGGCTATTAGGCTACCATATCATCACGCTAAGACACGGAGCCGAGCATTAATGGAAAATGTGGCGCAGACGAAGTTTCGCGGGTCAGCTAGTTTTTATATATAAAGATTTTACCACACTTCACAATAAGTCATGTGTTTTCTAACTAAAGTAAGTCTTTTTAAAAGTTTGCTATCCTTGACTTACTTAATCGTATTATTTGTATAGAAATGGCTATATATTATCACGCTAAGCCAAATAGGAGCGGAGCAGTAATGGAAAATGTGACGCAGACGAAGTTGCGCGGGTCAGCTAGTTTCACAATAAACTTTTTACATCGATCACGCCAGATAGAAAGCGATGATAAATGGATGAATCGGTACGGTTGGCGTAGTAGTTGAGCGATTGGCTGCAGCGTTGCGAGTCGCGGGTTCGATTTCCCACGGAATGGCTTATAGATAGTAAGTTGGTTTTTGTGTATGTGAGTTCATACGTTTGTAAATGCCCCCACGATACCGGAGAATTTAGTGTGGGGCAAAGATTAAAAAAAAGTTCTATAATTTAAAAAATCAGGCCCAGAAGTATGAACATTGAACAGCTATCTCCTGTTTATACTTTCTTTGAAGCCTGAATGAAGGGTTCGCGGGCCACCAGTACCTATGGGCCACCGAGGCCCCATTTGTGCATTATTATTTATTTCTATTGATTGATGGAATATAAAAAAATTGTAGTTTAGATTAAAAAAAGCAAAAGTAATACTCATTGTTGTAAGGAAAATTTAAACATTTAATTAGACATTCCAATTTTATACCGTAACATTATTTATTGCATCAGTTTTTATCCTATGAACATACTTACAATGTATTCTAGGGAAATATGAAAATAGTAAAATCTGAATGAAAACACGTAGTGTGGTGCCACGTTTTGTGTTTCCAATTTAAAAAGCGCTATTGTTTGCTGTGCCGCGTCGATGCTGTGATACCAGCGAACAATTACATGCAAGCTGCTTGTTTTTATGTAATCCTGGTACCTGATTGCTGTCTTGTCGATAATAATGAGTCGATAATGCGTGGTTTTTGTATTCGTAATTGTTTTGTTAAGATTTTACAACTACTGTTTGGGAACATCTTATCTTATCTTATATCTTATATATATATAAAAATGAAACCCGTTTTCCTTGGTCACGGCATCACGCGTGAATGGCTGGACCGATTTCACTAATTCTTTTTTTGTTGTATTTGTTATTATTAGGAGAAGGTTCTTACGGAAAAAAATATTAAGAAAATCTCTCAGAAATATTGAAAAATATACATTTAATTTTGCATATTTAAAAAAACGCGCGTAGCGAATGTCAATGTCATTCACAGCCATAGACTATATTGAAAGAGCATTGTTTGTTCGGAAACGTGGTTACTTAATTAAATTCTAATTAATTTTTGAAAATAACTCGCCATGGAATAGTTATGTATAGATAAATATTTTTAAATGATAGGTCAGCTATACAAAATAAAGTAGTGCATCATTGCTACGCTAAGGCGGTACGAAGTTCGCCGGGTCAGCTAGTATTCAATAGAAATATAATAAAATAAAAATAAAAAACGTAACGCCATCTATCCAACTAGCGGCGAACTAAAAAACCTACATCGCGTAAGCAGAATTTACCGTGCGATTCGAATATATACATCAGCCCGAATATGAACTATAGGGCAGTAGCCCCCCAAGCACAACAACCGCCTGGGCGGAGGATCCTTCCTGTTCAATGGAGGTTTGTTGGACTTTACTCTCTGTACCGCTGGGGCCTTTTTGACAGATTACAACTGAGACACGAATGCGAACGTCCCTTAAAGATTAGTAAAATTGGCCCTTCTGTGATTACTACTTTGAAGTGACTCTGAAGAAATCTCATTTCCAGCGAAAAACTTGCAAATAAATACAGCAAGAGCCCGCGACGATCAGACGAACGGTAATTTATAAAAACTGTAAGTTTTTCTATGTCTGTATGTCCCTAATACAGGTATGAACGATATCCGACCATGAAATTTGGATCATGGTAACTTTGGCTGTTTATGTTGGTCAATGAAAGCCACATTATACCTACATATACGAGGCCTTATCTATCAGCTATGGGTACCAGGAAGACATGGCGCCGACATGTAAATCAGATACGGTTCCGCATACTGACGGGGTCAAGCAGGGCCGCCTGAATTCATGTGTCAAGTGCCGGTCGAATCATTTATATACGTTAAGGAGAAGATAAATGAAAGGGACCAGGATATTTGTCGACATGTACCTAGTTGTTAATATGTGCAATGTTTGGGCTGTAACATCTTAATATATATAGTCAGCCTACTTACAACGTCTCTATTCGGAAGTGAAAACAGTTCATGTGTAGACAGCAGACAATGACTTTTAAAAAATTAGTTAAACAATAACTTAATGGACCATTCAACCGACATCGAATTTTGACTTTGAACTCTGAATATATAAATAAACCGGTCAAGAGCAGGTCAAATCGCATACGAAGGGTGCCATACACGAAATCTTAATTTTTATTATTTAAATACACAATGTCCACTTTTTACCTATTACGGTTCTTGAGATTCAGCCCGCTGACAGACAGAGAGACGAACGGACATCGGAGGATTAGTAATTCCGATACCCTTTGGTTACGGAACCCAAAAAACCGGTCAAGAGCGAGTCGGGCTCGCGCACCGAGGGCTCCATCCCTTCATATAAAACGTGAAATGTTTTTGAATTCAATTGACGAGGCCTATAATTTGACAGGGAATTTTTACACAGCGATTATATTGCAGATTTAGGTCAGCGCCATCTCTTGACTCATACTGGAACTTATGAAATTTTTGTTGATGACAATGTCATCAACAAAAATTACTATTTAGAGACATAGTTTTATTTTTCCTATAATTTTAACATAAACTTTACATAGTAAAACAACAGATTTTTCTCTATGCAAACTTTCAGAGATAAGGGGGTGGTATTTTTTTACATGTATCGTCAAAAAAAAAGAAATAATGATGTTTGCAAATAGTGCTCTTTCATATGAGACCCCGCACTTCAAATTTTTAAGGCCCCCTTTTAGTCGCTGTTGCAAAAAATATGAATTATGATACGGAATATTTGCTGAGACCTACTTTTTTTTTTTTTTTTTTTACTTTGTATGGGTTTGCTCTTGACTCTAGTCTTGGTCAGAGATGACAGAGACAAAGTCTACGATGGAGCGAGCTTACCCAGAAGTAGCCTGTTCACTCTAACTTTGAAAAGATTAGGGTTGTAAGCATTCGGAAACTAGGACAGGACCTCTCCCTTCCCAGCGTGGTCAGATGCATGCTGGGTGGTGAGGAGTCCTGGGCCGCGGTAGCCTCCTTTTGCGAGGATGTCATCTCGCAGAAGGAGGCGGCGGAGCGCGCGCGTGAGGACGATCCTCTCGCTGCGCCGCTCCGCAGACGAAGGCGAGGTCGGAGAAGACGTCCTCTTCTCCCTCCTCGCGGTGGTGATGGGCGCGCGACAGGCGCGGGGGCGCCTCCGCCCGCATTGCACGCATCACCACCATCGTCGGAGGTTCCCGGCCCTCCCCCAACGGGGGGGGCGTGAAGGGCCCGCTGTGAAGGCGGGCGGTCGTCGGAGGTGGACTGGACGTAAAGGCTACGCCGATCTCCCAGTCCACCCCCACTAAGACGTTGCGGGAATTTCAGTGCTGGGTTGTTTTAGTGGGTATACCGGGCTTGCCCGGGGAGTCCCACATACCCCTCCCACTCCCCCGAGTGAGAGGGTATGCGTAACGCATTTTTTCCCAGCCGAAAAAAAAAAAAAAGGCAAGGAGTTCCACTCCTTTGCTGTGCGCATTATGAAAGACGGCTATTTGCACTGGGTCGGTTTTTATCACATTGTCATACATTTATTTAGACTAATACTTCTGCCAATATTACCAACTAGCTGACCCGCGCAACTTTGTTTGCGTCACATTTTCCATTAATGCTCCACTCCTATTTGTCTTAGCGTGATGATATATAGCCTATAACCTTCCTCGATAAATGGGCTATCTAACACAGAGAATTTTCCCGTAAAGGACCCGTAGTTCCTGAGATTACCCACTACATACAAACTTACAAACAAATGTTTCCTCTTTATAATATTAGTATAGATTAATTCCTCAATTTTTTGCGTCCTACGTTCATGTGAAGAAGCTACGTTCAAGAATTACTCTCCTTTATTCTAAGAACATTACGGTCACTGAATCAATGTTATTTTAATCTCATTCGTATTACTTCACATACCTAGTAGGCAACCCAGTAGTGAAAAATCAAAAGTCTATTTAGAAATTATAAAATCATCGAATTATCTGTACCCGTCAATCAATGTCAATAAAAATCAAGTTACTGTTCAAAATCGCTTACTATTGAATTTGCTAACTGTTATTATGCAAGGAATACTCGCCGGTAACATCTAAGGTAACACGTTTTTAAGGGTTCCATAACCAAAGACGAACGGACCATATTACTAAGTCTCCGCTGTCGTCAGTTTGTCTGTCAGCAGATATGTATCGTATGAATCCTAAGCAGATGACAGTTGGAATTTTCAAAGAGTGTTTATTTCTGTTGTATAAAATTAAAATTAAATGGGCTCTTCTACTAGAAAAGTGTTTTAATTTTGGCGCTTTTGCTCGATCTTAATAACGGCAACAAGCAGACGCTTAAAATACTCACAGTATCAATTCACAATTCAAATATAGCATAATATTTTTACAAAATTCTTGTAATGGTATAGTAAAGTTTTCATTAGGCACCTAAGTTCTAATTCATCCCCAATTTCTCATCTACAGCTTACACTAATCAATGGTAGCGCATCTGCTAGATGTGGCAATAAATCAGAACTTGCCAACTCGGTGTGCCACATCTGGCACGGACGCCGCTGTCTCCGCGACCCACCAGACTGATGACTTACGGGCCTAGTTCTCAAATATGTTGGATGTCCAAGTTTTTGAGGTTTTTGAGTAAGTTATTAAATTAATGAAGCTAAAGTTTTGAAGAATGTGCTACGCAAAACTTATTGTTAGGTGTTTTTAGAGTTCCGAACATCCGTAAGGAGCTCGTGGCTAAATAATAACAGCCGCACAGGTCGATCTTCAAGGTTAAGCAATGTTTGCCGAGGCTGGTCTGTGGATGGGTGACCATCTCAACATACCGAGTTTCCTCCGTGCCTTGGAAAGCACGTTAAGCTGTTGGTCACGGCTGTCATTTGGAGATCCTTGGCAGTCGTTAGGGATAGTCAGAAGCCAGAAAATCTGACACCAGTCTTCCCAAGGAGTACCGTGTTACCCAGTTATTGGGTTGTGGAGTTCTGGTAGGCAGCCGCTTCTCGTAAAATACTGGTATTCAGCTGAATCCGGTTTGACTGGAAGCCGACCCCAGTATAGTTGGGAAGAGGCTAGACAGATGATGAACATCCGTAAAAACGGAATCCTTATAGGATTACTCGGGTGTCTGTCTGTCAGTCTGTCACAGCCACATTTCTCCGGATCAAATAAACCGATTCAATTGAAAGGAGAAGGGAATGACTCCATACATTCCTGGGCCCAGGTGTTAACTGAATCAAACTAGGCTTATTTGTAAGAGGATATAATAACAAGGTCTCACTGAAAATTTGGTGAAATTTGGCTATCCAGGAATCAAGTTATATGAAGTACCTACCTATAGTAAAAGTTAGGCTATATTACAACCAAACCTAACAACAAAATATGGAACATAAGTACTCTGTGCTCAGAACGAAAGAAAACGAACGAGTGACATCTGTCAGTCGGTGATTGACTGATGTCAGGCAGAAGTGTTAGGCCGGAAGAAAAATTAAAAGAATTCGATTCGCTATGAATCGATTCCACGAAAAAAAACATGTCACTCGACCTTCATACATATTCTGATATTTAGTTTCAGAATTTAATTTAAGTTTTCTCGCTTTCTAGATAGAAACATGGTACCATATTTTGTGATTTCGTTTAGAAAAATATTAACGGTTTTTTTAATATACATTTCAACTAGTTAACTACTGGGCCCAGAAGTCCCCTCCTCCATAAAATTTAAATGGGACCAATCTGCAAGTATCCTTTCAGATAAAACAAGATTTTTTCAAATCGGTTCATAATTGTCGGAGGTACACATGGTGTTCTGTGACCCAAATACGGACGCGTTCAGTAAATGACTATTTTGTGTGTGCGGGTCACTTTTGGGGACAACTTAGAAAATTAAAAAAAAATGTTTTTTAAATTGTACCGTATGGTATCAAATAAAAGGGTGTATTATTTTTATAATTTTAAAATAAATAGGTTTGCTAGTTTAGATGCTTAACATGAACTAGATGTTTTATTTCGGGTTCTCTCAGAGCCTTGTTTTCCTTATTTAAAGTCCTTAACACTGTTCAACCTAGTATAAAATACTGTTACTTAGAGATAAACAAATAAGTATTTACTTATTATGACTTTATTTCACTTCGACCAACTTAACCCTGCAAATCAAAACATTTGCGGACACGACACAATAGATTCGCAGAACAAAGAACGTTCGTATAAAAAAGGGATTCCTTGTACGATCACTTCTTGGGTGTTTGTCTGTCCGACTGTCATAGCCAAGTTGAGACCGACTAAATTCCACTCGCGGAGCAGGAAAAATTTCGTACAATGACCTTTTTACCTACTGACAGTGGTCACAAACATTTTTGTATTAAGTGCGGTTTACATGAAATATTTGAAGGAGAAAGTACCAACTTATAAATATATTATAATCATATAAATTATGTATTTAGATTTTATATTATAAGTTATAGAAATCGAGTTAAAATTACTAATACGGCAAAAAAAAAATAAAAAAAAATCTCAGAATCCGATTCCTCTGTATCGGAGTTACTGCTTTCCGAAAACGTCTCTCCTATCACATTTATTACAAAAGAATCAACAGTATTATCTACATTATCATCTAGAGTACCTAATTTCGATTCCTTCTTTTTTTACGTAACATACACTTGCAAACAAGAAGAAACCTTACCCTCTCAGGCAAAGGTTTACAATCGCTGAGGACGGCGGCCATTGCATCTGTGCGAGCGAGACTCATTCTATTTAAGCGGGAGTGACAGAGACAGGTAATAACAGGTCAACGGACGAAATTCTTCCTGCTTCGCGGCCGGACTTTAGCACTTGGCCTGTTTTTAGAAATTCCTACCCAAAGGGTTCCATAATATGAACCGAAACAAGTGCGAGTCGGACTTGCGCACCGAGGGTTCCGTACAAACCTGTAGGTATATATTATAAGCAAAAGTTGCTGTTATCGATTTATGACGTACTAGCTGACCCGCGCAACTTCGTCTGCGTCACATTTTCCATTACTGCTCCGCTCCTTTTTGTCTTAGCGTGATGATATATAGCCTATAACCTTCCTCGATAAATGGGCTATCTAACACTGAAATAATTTTTCAAATCAGACCAGTAGTTCCTGAGATTAGCGCGTTCAACCAAACAAACAAACAAACAAGCAAACAAACAAACTCTTCTGCTTTATAATATTAGTATAGATTAAAAAAAACTACTTACTAGCTCTCGTTTAAACCAATTTTGGTGGAATTTACATGGTAATGTACATCATATATTTTGTTTAGTTATATCATTCTCTTAATTTTAGAACTTACATAGGGGGGGGGGTCCCGTTTTGGGTACGGAACCCTATAAAATATGAACTCATATAATTTTGAATACAATCTAGCTTAAAGTGGCTTGAAAAAAACACTAGATAAAGCTTTATAATGTAAAAGAATATAAATGTCACTCAGACTCTAAATACTATGTTCTTTTCAAAGTGCAACGTTATGTTACATGAGACAAAAGTTACAGAAATAAAATCAAAGTGAATTTTAAGCGTCACCTGCAGCGCAAAACAAGCACTTTCACCTGAAAACCTTAAATTCAGCAGAAGTTTTCGTAACTGTGGTCCGCGGCCGGACAGCAGCCGTCCGACACCCCAAACCGGACAGGGTGAGTACAGTCAACAGCAAATATAATAAAGAGACATGGCATGTATTTGAACATTTAAGGATTACTAACAAACTTCAACTTAATTATAAACTTGGTAAATCATTATAGTACATTGTGTCTTGTTACACTCATTCTATTCTGAGTGTAGACTCATTCTCTTTTGAATTGTATAATTTTAATCATAAATTATTTCGTAACGAATGTTACCATGATTTTGTAAATAATGACAACTGGTTTATAAAAGTGTCCTTGGAGTTTCTTGCACGTTCTTCTCCACAGGATCTACTCTTTGGAACGTGCAATTGCCGCGCTGGTGACGGGGTCGGTGGGTGTGTTATGTTGGAGAATAACCTGCTGCTCTTGTCGCTAGCGCTGCAGGATTAGCTTCATCTATTTGACTGACAGACCTTGACTATTCAAAAGTGCCTGTAGCTGGTCTATTTGAAATAAAGGATTTTGTATTTGTATTTGACACTCAATTCAAGGTGACCTATCTTACACATTTTTGTTTACCTATACATATTCTGAACACGTAATAAGTTATAACTGTATGTTACATGTTCATAATATTTATTTTTAACTTACAAAGCAATTTGACTGAAATACCACTTTTAACCGTACACAAGATCACTTCATTTCCTCTTCACCTAACTTAGCCCTATGATTTTTCCAAAATTGCACTATCGGGCCCTAGGCCTTGTCTTTTTTTAAGGGTGGGATTTGCGAAATTTGTTCGAAAGAGTCTCCGCGGTCCTGGAATGCAAAGGGCATTAGGAGGAACACGGATGGGTTTTAGTCAGTAAGAGTCTGACACTCCCTTCTGCTCCACCCAAAGCGGGAGCAGTCATTTGATGTCAAAGTCAAAGTCAAAATGTTTATTTCAATTAGGCCATTAAGGTCAGGTATTCCCAATTTTCCGAATATTCCATCACTTTGAATCAATATTAAACAAACAAATAGTGATTGTTTAAAGCAATAAAAAACCTGTTGAAGTTACTTCATGTACTTTGACAATTTGTGGTTCAAAACATAATAGCGAAAACTTCAGTCGATCAAAAACAAAATCCGAATAGGAGGCTAAATTCGATTTTTTCATGTTTTTGTTATTATTCTTGAAGCTTGTGAAAGTTTTACTTCCAAAAACCATATCTAATAGAAGTCAATTACATAAAGAAGAATAATTTGCGGTTAAGTTTTGCAAAATAGTTCGATTCTTTTAATAATAAACGATTATGTAATACAGCGGCTTCACGCCGCCGCGGTTCGTTGCGCGTAAAGTATGGAAACGTTAGACACGTGTCCATTCTTAACGCGCAATTAACCGCGTACCTACTTCGCTCGGTCTACCTGACCTTACACAGCACTTTTGAATGTTATCGTAAAATTTACAATCTATACTATTATTATAAAGCAGAAGAGTTTTTTTGTTTGTTTGGTTGAACGCGCTAATCTCTGGTCCGATTTGAAAAAATCTTTCAGTGGTAGATAGCCCATTTAACGAGGAAGGCTTAAGGCATCACGCTAAGACAAATAGTAGCTGAGCATTAATGGAAAATGTGACGCAGACGAAGTTGCGCGGGTCAGCTAGTTATGTATAATAAGTGACTTTACTTTCCATTTGGAAAGGTAGATAGATTCTGATGGTGAAGAAGGGACAGGAAACTCCATAGTTACTCATATGAAATAAATATTTTTACAATGTTTGTTGTATAAAATAATTAAATATATGTGAGGATATGCACCTATAGAATATAATCATATAGGAACAAAGTATTCCGCAGCAGAGGTAAACCTCACTTTCAAAAAAAGTACATATTACTCACATCTTTACTAACATTGGAACCATGAAAAAAAAAAAAACGATGACTTGCCTTCATTTAAAAAAAATTGGCTTGATAATTTTTCTTGCTGACTGTACCAGCGGCAGCGCCGCAGCTAGGCGCCGCGCGCCGTTCGTCTGTGTTCGCCGGATTCGCGCTCAGTATACTAAGCTTTTAACCGTATTTTTTTCTTTTTAGCTGGGTGTAGGAGCCTGATATGTGGCGTCGAGTGAACTGTGGTGTGATTCGGAAGTGCTCTCGTGTTTTATTTAAAATGTTATTATTTTGACTTAGTTTTATTTTTTCTAAAGAAATTAATGTTTTTGATAATACTGTAGCATAATGTAGATACTGTAGGATATACGGAGTTAGGAGAGATTGTGTTACAACCTCTTTTCCCCAGTTTCAGAACTGATAGTAGAGGGCTAATTCTACTTATTTTAAAACAACTTTCGCATACGCATCTCAATCGCAAACTGTCAAAAAATCCTTAATTTTCATACATTTTTGACAGTTTGCCATTGAGATGCGAATGCGATGTGTGTGTGATTTTGAAAACTAATCGCCACTCTGGTCACACTACAGACAATACAACACAGTTCAATAATATGTGAGCAACTTTAATTCTTCGGCACTGCCATAAGCACCAATAAACGTTAACAAAACCGTGCCCCAAGTTTAAGACAGCAAACGAGAGTGAACAGGAGCAAACTGGTGAGCTGTGAAACAATAACGAGCTCAGACGGGTGAAGACACATGTCATTCACTCTCCCGACGCGTGAGGTGAGGGGGAAAAGGGAAATCAATTATAAGAATTTAGTATCTGCAAGACTGGGTTTCCTTTTTGTTTTTATTTTCATTGTAATAAAAGCGTTAATAGAAAGAAAGAAGAAAGCAAAAGAGTTTATTTGCGGCCAGTATGACGCATACCAAAAATACATTAAAATTACAATGACACACATGAAAATTTGGGAAGATATGCGTCAAATCCGCGCAAAACGGCCATCTTTCAGCATAATGCTGGGACATAGCTTAGCAGTTGGGTTCAAAATGAATGTTTTTTTTTTATATTGATAGGCAAACGATTGACCATTATCTCACCTGATGTTAAGCGATGATGCGGTCTAAGATGGAGCACGCTTGCCTAGAAGTAACCTATTCACTTGACTTAAAGACAGGTGCAGTGTCAGTGCTTTTATTAATTCGTATTATAAAAGGGAATTATAATAATTGTTTTGATGTTAATTTAAATGTTTTCATATCGCTTCATTTTTTGTTTTCAAGATAAATCATATCATAAAGATTTTTAGAAACTTTTCTAAAATGTAAAGGTTTTTCTTTGCTGCTGATATGCTGTATGTAGATATTCCAAAAAATAACTTTAATTTCGGAAGTCGGTGTTTTTGGGTTTGATCCTTTGTTTTTTAACATCGACTACCGAAATTAAAGTTACTTTACACTTTGTAGTGTTTTGTTTGGAAGTCGGTTATATTTTTTTGTAAAAAAGTATTTATTTTTGACTTTTAAGTAATGAAAATTAGGCGACATCATCATCTACGCAGAAATTGAAATAAGCAAAAATGCTTATAAAATAAAAACCACTGAGCGGAACCGAAACAAATGATTACGGTACCAAACGGCAAGTATGCTGCATCGAACTAAAAAAGAATCAAAGAAATCTGATTAAAAGCCTCTAAGTAATCGGTGTACATACATTAAAAAATACCCACTGAATTGAGAACCTCCTCCTTTTTTGGAAGTCGGTTAAATAGCACTATTCCAGCTGTACATTGCCATTTAATCAAACTCTTCACTAAGAAAACCAGCCTAAAATTACGTGTACCCACAAAATATTAAACTGCAGACAAAGAAACGTCATAATTACATAAGTATTTGTCAAACATTCACTCAGCAGTGCCCCGGAGGCTCATAATGCAATTTGTGATGCTCCCCGTCGTCGCGTAGTTGTTCTAACTCCATTACAAACTTATGCTGCTTACCCCAAGTTTTAATACGCCCAGTGGCTGCCTGATTGTTTTTTTAATCGATAACGCGAGCGTTATATACTTTTTATTGATACTTTTTAAAGTTTGGTTAAGATAGGTGAATGGATGGGTCTAGTTTTCAGAGTTCTGTGCTTGAAGGATGCCAACGGGTCCCTATTACTGAGTCTCCACTGTCCGTTCCTTTGCTCGCCAGCGGGCTATATCACATGATACATAATAGGTAGGTAATTGTCGCAGAGTGTGTAGATATCAACACTATCTTCTATACTTTTAATATACCTGACCCGCGCAACTTCGTCTGCGTCACATTTTCCAATACTGCTTCGCTCCTATTTGTCTTAGCGTGATGATATATAGCCTATAACCTTCCTCGATAAATGGGCTATCTAACACTGTTTTTTTTTATACAAAACGGGGAAACTCTTGGCCCAAATCTTACCTGATGGAAAGTGATGATTAGGCCGAAGATGGAAGCGAATTTCACCCGGAATCCTCTTACACAGAGGAACTGGCTATCATACCTCTAATTGCCGGAACACAACAATGCTGTTAACATTGTTGTTATGGCGACAGACTTAGACATGATAGTGGTAGCATGCCAGGTGGACTTAGAACAACTCCTACCGCCAACCAAACCGAGCAAAAAAATTGCCTCCGCTGGGAATCGAACCCGGGACCTCTGGGTCTGAATCAGGTGGTATAACCACTAGACCACGGAGGCGGTTAGTGTCACCTGTTTAGCACCACCCGGGGACCACGTGTAGGGATTCGCTGAAGGGTATTTTCCTACGGACGCTGGTGACTCGGCCCCCAAATCAAATAATTAATAATCGCATAATTTTTCAAATCAGACCAGTATTTCCTGAGATTAGCGCGTTCAACCAAACAAACAAACTCTTCAGCTTTATCTATACTAACTAATATTATAAAGCAGAAAATTTTTTTTGTTTGTGTGTTTGTCCGAGTTTTAAATAGCCCATTTATCGAGGAAAGCTATAAGCTATATATCATCACGCTAAGATCAATAGGAGCGGAGCACTAACACAAAATGTGACGCAGACGATGCCGCGATGTTCCACGGGTCAGCTAGTTATCAGATAAATATCTGCAACACTAACCTGCTTCTCTACTGCCTCTCTAATTCTGTAATGGAAGCTAAAACCATGAAAAATAAATTAAATAAAAATTTAAAGAAACTTTATTATTTTGTCTTTTGGTTCGGAACCCTTTTTTTTTTTTTTTTTTTTTTTTTTAGGGATGGGAAATCATCCAATGACTCCTCCCGCTCTGGGTGTAGCGGGAGGGAGTGTCAGACTTCTACTGACTAAAACCCATCCATGTTCCTTCATTGCCCTTTGTGTTCCGGAGCCACGGTGTCTCTTGCGAATAATCCCGCGACTCCGGCAGGCGTCGGCCCTTTCGGGCCCCTCTGTGTTGCTGACTCTCTTTGAGGCGCGCGTGGAACACTAACGCGCCGTCGACACGGCCTGTCTAGATGGACGGACGGCGAGCCACCCATAGCTCGCCGTCCACAGGCCCGCGCCTACGGTGGCCGGAGGTCACCAGGTGGCCCCCGACGCCCGCGGCGTCCACCACGGCGGCCGGGACGAGAGGGTCTCCTCTCCCGCTCCGCCACCTCCTTCGCTAGCATGACTGCTTCGCAGAAGGAGGCAACGGCGTCCCATTCCGTCTCGCTCCGGACCATGGCTTGGACCAGGGCCGGACGCGAGAGGTCGCCGCCAATCGCCGTTTCGAGGACACGGCGGTGCGCCGCCCAAGCGGGGCACACCTGCACAGTGTGCTCTACCGTGTCCTCCGGTCGATCCTCGCAGTGGTGACACCCGGGCGTTTCCTCCCGCCGAATTCGGTGCAGGAACCTCCCGAAACATCCATGTCCGGTGAGGACCTGCGTCAGGCGGAAGGTGAGGACGCCGTGGCGCCTCTCAAGCCACTCCTCAAAGAGGGGACTTATCGCCGCTATTGTGGCGTGCCCTGTTGGTTCGGAACCCTTCGTGTGCGAGTGGAATGCATGCGAATACTTAATTTAAGATTTTCCGTTGATCTCAAGGACCTAGAATGTGTGTCACAGAGAAACTGAAAACGTTCTTTAAGATGAAAAGGAGTAGAAGGATTAAATAGTACATTATAAAGCAGAGAAAGAATGAGGGCATTCCGGCGAAGACGAACAGGAAGCCATTTGAGCTTAGTACGAAATTTGGAAACATGGTCATAAGTATGACCATGTTTCCGAATTTCGTAAGCCAAATATGAACCTGATACAGAGATTTTGAAGTCGCTCAAGCTTGTCCAATTGGTCTTGGGTGAGATCAAGATAGCAAGCAACCAGCATTGGGTGAAACCAATCTTTAATGAAGTTCCTTCTACTAGAACTTGCTTCCTGTAAGGCCTGGTTTGGTGAATATCACATTCATGTCTCCAGGATGTTTGGCGGTCTTTCGGGAAGGCAAGGTTCAGCAGTGGGCGCCAATTGGCTGATATAAGGTTTTAGAAAATTCAACACAAGCTTTGCTTACAAAGTAACACCATCTATTTTTAACTTTTAATCATGAAATATTCGCCCATTCATGAACAGATTATAATAATTATCTCTCCTAAACTAAGTGTACCCAAAACTTTATTAACTCAACTAAAAATTTACGAGACTAAAATATATTTTGAACTTTTAACTCCCGTTTATTTATTAAAAATTTAAGGCATTAAATCCAGCTTTAAAGTTCGTTAACTCGTTTGTTCTAGAGCGTATTTAATTTAATGATAGTTTTATGGTGTAGGTACCTATGGGTTATTTTTGTTTTGTTTATTGGCTTGCAATAATACAACGTGTTCCTCTATATTCCACAACTCTAGGGTAATAATGAGACCATGTGAAATGTGAAAGTAATGAGATCATGTGAAAGAATAAGAATCATCTGGCGCATGTTTTTTTTTCTACAGTATTATTCGCAAAGGTCACGGTTATTTATGTAAGACCCTTACGTGAAGTATGACAACGTCGCATTTTCTTAGTTTAAATATGAATGACTGATTGTTGATTTCTAAATTAAAATAATTTTCTCGCACTTTTCAATGAAACTTAAAAACAAGAGTCTATTAAGGCGGTACCCTGAGCAAATAACCTTGAGCATTTTTTCCCTCAATAACAGCGCAAGAGATACAGTAGCGAATTCGCTCAGAATGTTGAATAAAATCGTTATAAAATCTAATTTTGGTCGTTTGAAAAAAATACTTCTACCAAAATGTTCATAATTAAATTGCCTATCCATTAGTGTAAGTGCAAAATCAAAATAATCGTTAGTTTTCGAGAAGATGCATGTTTTCAGTAATATTTTCTCATTTCTGTGGTTTCGTTGTGAGGAGATTACTTAAACATTATACTTAATAATAAAAAATAAAATCTACCATTTTGAAGCCAAGATTATGTAGAAATTCAATGTATTTTTTATTAGTTGATATTTCTTTTGGATAAAGAGTAAATAGCTCCAAAAAACTGCACAAAAAACGGCTAGCGCTGCGTTTTGCTCGGGGACGCGCCTTAACTATTAGGATTTTCAGGAGACTTTATGTACTACGATCACGGAGTTACTCCGTCCGTCTGTTACTCTGTGATCATGGCGCTTGCAACAGTGCCGAAATATCGGAAACTCGCAAATAAAAAGGTACATGGTAGCAATCCCGATATTAACTATTCTAATGTTAGTGAACATGAAAGTTTAAAACAAGATACTTTTGTACTTTACCACTCCTATTTTAACGTAATCTCTACATATTACAAAACAAAGTCCTCCTCCGCGTCTGTCTGTTCGCAATAAACACACCTTTAAGGTAGATTTTTTGAGGAGCATTATAATTTTACCATATTTTTACTATTGGTTGAGTAAGATACCGATAAAAAAACTTGAGAATATAGAAACGAAGCTTGTGTCGCAGCAGCCTGAAAAACTCTTACACGAAGGATTCCATACCATAAACACATGTTTCTTGTTTGGGAACCCCTTTAATTTTTAACACATTCACTGTCCGCAAAGCAGACACAATAGTTAAACAATCAGCATGAACCACATGTGGTTCATGGGACTGTGAACCGGTTAAACACTCTAAAATTTCAACTGTCTTCCTATTACGGTTCTTGAGATACATCCCACTGACAGACAGACGGACGAGCGGATGAACGGCTTAATTATGGGGTTCCGTTGCCTGTTGGAACGGAAACCAGAAAAGTATAAGATGAGAAAAAAAAAATTGTTTTAGTGTCAACACATAAATCCTATGTTATTTCAAAACTCATCTGTTCCAGTTCAACAATACTTAACCTTACAACTTGACATTACTGTAATGTCAAGCTGCCAGCCCAAGATACTTGATATGGTGACACCCCTGACACTGCTGACACTCCTGACACTCGCGACACACGACACTGCCTGTCTAGCGTCTGTGACACTGGAAGCCGGAGTTTTGGCTTTAATAATGTACCGTCCTCCTGAGTGTCACTCAAATGTCTTGTGATTTTATTGTTTGCCTTCTATAACTTTGAACAAAAAGGGTTCAAATAAAACATTTTTAAAGCAAAAACAACGACAATAGACAATATTTTATCTGTGTTATTTCTAAGAAGATGGAAGGTCTCGGCTGTCATTTTTAGATCTTTTGCAGTCGTTACGGATAGTCAGAAGCCAGTAAATCTCACTCCAGTCTTGCCCAGAAGTACCATGTTATCCAGTCAATGGGTTGTAGAGGTCTGGTAGGCTGAATCCGGTTTGACTGAAAGCCGACCAGATTATCTTTGGGAAAAGGCTAGGCAGATGATGATGTCTAAGAAGATGGAAAGAAAAAAAAAGCCACCGGCCATTGGACTATCTCACCAGCGAGATGATATGGTCGAAGATGGAGCTCGCTTGCCTAGAAGTTACCACGTAGTTTTTACTCTTGACTTAAAAACCTCAGGTAGTAGCTATCAGGAAACACAGACTCCGGCAGGGAGTTCCAATACATTGTATTTCAAAATAATTTTGTCGGTATGGGTGAGATGCCCAACATCATGCCAACATGTGATGGAGGGCCACCAAAAGAATGTGACTTTGCCTTTTGCCTCTTACAAATGTAGGATATCTAATTAGGGCACCTTATTACATATATTATCAGACAGTAGCCAGTTCAAGTTCAATTAAACGTATGCCTATCAATATTTAAAAAAAATATAAAAAAATTTGACCTTGTGTTGTATAGTTTGAGACTGCTAAAACATAATATATTTGTACACCAATTTTATTGGTAGGACATAGAGCTCTACTAAAATATTTATATAAGACCAATATTGTATTACCTGTGTTCACAAATAAAGATTGATTGACTGATTAAAAAAAAAAAAAAATAGTAAATCGAACCTGACAACAGTTACTCCTATAAAGTATTACATAAACATCGTCTTAGCCTTATGCGGCCCTAGTACCTAGACACTTGACACGGCCTGTCAGCCAGTCTTATTCGATTAATTACTCATTAGTCTGTATTCTTATTTCACATTCAGTTATTCGTAGGTCGAATCTCATAACAGTTACTCCTAAAGTTGTGTATGTAAGTCTCGATGCAAACGGGCCACAGCCACCGGTGGCTGTCGCGCGCTACCGCCACATTTGTAACAGTGGCAGAAGTGCGCGACCGCTACCTGTGTACCGCCACATTTTATAACCTACTCTAAGTATTACCTACTCCTGTCTAAGTATTGCTATCCATTGAGGCGTCATACTCTATGGTGACTTGAGTAGCATGCCTAACGCCTTGTTGCGCGAGTGTGGCGTCTTGTGTGGCTGACAGCGACCACAAATGGCGAGTCGCGGACACCGCTGTGGCGAGTGGCCGCCACCGGCTATACGTGTGTGGTGCGTCTATACAAAAGATATGAAAAAGTGTGTTAAGACACTGTGGCTAGCCACTGGTGGCTGTAGTCGCACAAGCCACTAGACCCGTTTGTGCCGAGCCTTACATACACATCCTCTCGGCGTTATGCGTCCCTGGTACCTACCTTGACACTCGACACGGCCTGTCAGCCCACGTTACTCGATATCCGGATCCGTCTTTGATAATGTTCCGCGTTTCCTGTTTGTCGGATATTACTGCGTAATAAAAGAACTCTGTCGGAAACGTACTTCTTTTCTTAGATTTATAAATAGCCTTTCTTTTGGTATCAGTTACGGTTGTACAGAGTGCGTTTAAAATTGTTATTTTGCTTTCTATGTCCACTAAGAATAAAAAGATAAGTCGTGCAGTGGTTAGTATAATAGCTAGTGAGTAAGACCATATAATAGATTTAACTGGAGAAGTAATTACCATTTTATTTTCGTATCACTACATATTATAAAACAAAGTCCTCCGCCACAACTGTCTGTCTGTCTATTCGCGATAAACTCAAAAATTACTAGATAGAGTAGAGTTTTTCTCCAGGAAGGTTTTAGTACATAACAATTGTGACGTCAGCATTGCTGACGTCACAATTGTTGTCTTCATGATTACTCATTCTGGGTCTTCGAAGGAAAACTTCACAAGTACTTGAAGGCGTCAGCAACGGCTGAGCGCCATCATCGTTTGGGTTCGGTGGTATCAGGATCATCGTAGAATAAAACATTCAATACAGTACTAAGCTCTCTTTATTAACTGTGGCCGAGTGCTAGTACAGTCCCCAAAACGCCCGCCCGTTACCACTTCCTAGTGTTTTAGCTATGGAGAAGAAGTGGCCAACAAACTCCACAGCAACACATCTGTCTTTTGAGTTAGAAGAACTCGCATTTCTAACATTATTAAAGAAGTCTGTTTAATTTAATTAAAATTGGTAAACCGACAGTTTCGTTCTGGACGAGTGTCCTAGTCGGTGTCTCGAGCCAAAGTGCGCTCGGCAAAGTCCCCACTCTCCAATACGACTCTGTCCACGTGCCGCCATTACAACTGTCAACTGACGTCACGGCGTTTACCACTACCCACTACTACAATACTCAAATCAGCAACTAATTATTAAATGATATTTTTATCCACGACATTCTTTTTTATGCTTCGTTTATTCAACGGGCAGCGTAATGACGACACAGAGAGGTCCGTACTGTACGGCGGCGGCTCGAGGGTGACCCAGCCCAGCGCCAACAGTGCGGCCGTATTTATAGGACTCGGCACACGTGCACGAGTTTACAAGTTTGTAGGTTAAGTATTGAAGTTACAATCTTAACATTAATTTACATCGTAATCAACTCAAAAATAATCAACTGATGGTTTATTAACTAATTTTAGGACAGTCAAATTATTAATCTTAATTATTCTCGATGAACTGTTGTAGTTGCGCCGATATATACATATTGAGTATTTAATCATTAATTAATTAACAACATAAAATTTTAAACAGCGTCGTCAATTTAATTTTGCAATATTTCTTAAACGCTTTGCAGACAACCCGCCCTGGTTGTGGCATGTCTGATAAAGTGACAATGCCGAGCTAAATAATAACTCGACTAATTACATTTACCGACTAAAAAGATTGTTACATTTTGCTTGGCTTATTTTTGGACTTAACAGTCGATACCGCCGCTAATTTGAAGGGTGAATTTCGTTAAATATAAATAAAAACTGGCCAAGTGCTAGTCGGACTCGCGTGCAAAGGGTTCCGAAACAACTTAATATTTTTAACACTACGTCTTATAGGTTTTCCTGTAATTTTTAGGTACAGAACTATTGTTTGCATTTTTTTTTAATGTAGTTACGAAACTACAGAGCCTAAATTTGGGGAATGGTAATTTTTCGTCTGATTGATTGAATAGCATCAAAACTGTTTATTTAAAATTGCGAAAAAAAAAACATAATTGAAACCTTCAAAGTAAGCCCTTCCATGTGATATTATGTCACACGATACAGTTTAAAAAAACTTTTTTTATTTTTTTGTTTGACCCCAAAAGTGGCCCCCAGTACCAAAACTAACGCGTTATTTACATACCGCGTCCGTGTTTGGGTCATAGAAATCCATATGTTTACCAAATTTCAACAGAATCGGTGTAGTTGATCCGGAGAAAACTGGCTGTGACAGACAGACAGACAGACACTCGACTGATCCTATAAGGGTTCCGTTTTTCACGGATGTTTGGAACCCAAAAAATATTACATATTAAGTAACTTATAATTATGTTTTTTTTTCTTTCTCGGGTCCCTGGTGACCCGGTCCTTTGGTAGGCGTACGAGGGGCCATAACTAACTCGCAGAGGCCCCGTTAGACATTTCAAATGTAATGGGGCACCAACCGGCAATTATCCCTTTATGCACTGTGTAAGTATTCCCAAGGACAATCCCCGGTTGGAGCAGTACTATTGCAGAATATGGAAACAAAAGATGAAACGCTTTGGGTTTGTGTGGTTTAATGGACTGAAAATCGTTTATCATAGAAGAACTATTGGCCCCTGCCTGACCAGTAACAATATACACTGCTTTAATATTCATTATTGTAATTTATCACTTTACAAGCATAGTAACAACATTTGGGGCCTAATTTTCAAAAGCTTCTGTCTTCTCTTTCTGTCTTCTGTCGTCAAATGAAACTTTCTACAAAAAACTAAAACTATTGCAAATAATAATTCGCTCTAAAAACATTCCATTTGAAGGAACGCACTCAAATACTAATCATCACCTGTATTTAAATCAAATCTGGTTAGTGACACCGTTTATTATTCAAGAACGGCTGGACCAATTTTATGATCTTTGAGTTGTTGGGTTTGCCTCTGCCAAAACAAGTATAAAATCTTCAAAAAAATTTACGAAAAAAAAAACCGGCCAAGTGCGAGTCGGACTCGCGCACCGAGGGTTCCGTACAAACCAGTAGGCATTATAATTATTATAAGCAGAAGTTGCGATTTACGATTTATGACGAATAAAAAAAATACTACTTACTAGATCTCGTTCAAACCAATTTTCGCTGGTAGATTACATGGTAATGTATAAATATTATTATATTACATCTTTTTTTTTTAGTTTTATCATTCTTTTATTTTAGAAGTTAAGGGGGGGGGGGGACACATTTTACTACTTTGGAATTGTCTCTCGCGCAAACTATTCTTATAGTTTAGAAAAAAAAATGTAATTAGAAACCTCGATATTACTTTTGAAGACCTATCCATAGATACCCCACAAGCATGGGTTTGATGAAAAAAAATGTTGAATTTCAGTTCTAAGTATGGGGACCCCCAAAATTTATTGTATTTTTCTAGCTTTGTATGAAAATCTTAATACGGTTCACGGAATACATCTACTTACCAAATTTCAACAGCATAGTTCTTATAGTTTCGGAGAAAAGTGGCTGTGACATACGGACGGACAGACAGACAGACATGAATAATCTATAAGGGTTCCGTTTTTGCCTTTTGGATACGGAACCCTAAAAAAACAAAGAAAATCCATTTTCAACCGACTTCTTCAAAAAGGAGGAGGCTGTATATTCGGCTGTAATTTGTTTTTGTATGTTAACCGATTTCCTCGCCAATTGTGCACGGATTTAAAATTTCTTTTTATATTCACAGATCTATACTCCTGAGCTCAGCAGCAATATGAGATCATTATTCAGGCACAAATATATAGTATTTCGTATTTAATTTTTCAAAAGAATCTCGTTCTAGATTTTCCGCCTACATTCATCACTTCTAAGCTACGGCAAGTCTTAGACGAAAATGGTGAAAAAATTGTTCCAATAAATCATAATGAACGCTGATTACTTTATCGATAATATTGTTCCAGAAATTTTCGTCACGGAACAGCGTTTAATATCTTCGATTCTCGCCAATAATCTCCTCGGGGACCTGAATAATGTCACGATCTTAGAGTAGAGAGGAACTGGAGTGCTAAGCCGTTAGACAATCAAGAATTTCTCTCTCAGTGACTAAAGTTTTTTTGCGGTTTCTTATTCAAAAGGAGAACGGAACCACGTGGTGACCTCCGGCCACCGTAGGCGCGGGCCTGTGGACGGCGAGCTATGGGTAGATCGCCGTCCGTCCGTCTCATGACGACAGGCCGTGTCGACGGCGCGTTAGTGTTCCACGCGCGCCTCAAAGAGAGTCAGCACACAGAGGGGCCCGATGGGGACGACGCCTGCCGGAGTCGCGGGACTATTCGAAAGAGATACCGTGGCTCCGGAACACAAAGGGCAATGAAGAAACATGGATGGGTTTTAGTCAGTAGAAGTCTGACACTCCCTCACGCTGCGGGAGGGAGTGCTTGGATGATTTCCCATCCCTTAAAAAAAAAGGGAGAACGGAACCCTATTACTAAGTCTCCGCTGTCCGTCCATCTATCTGTCTGTCAACGGGCTGTAAATCAAGAGGGGACGGAGATGGAAGGGAGACGGTTGAAAATTCACACTGATTTTTTTGAGTATCTAATTCACACGCACGGATTATTTTCTTTTGTTTTTGTCACCACTTTTGTGGTGGTTGGCATTGTCATCAAATGAACGTGTTTGTTTTCTTTTATAAAAATGAGATTAAGAATTTAAACAGTGATGGAGAATAACAGCAGGTATACAAATGAAATGGTGTGTATTTCGACTTTCTATAGCATTTAATATGTTTATTAATTTATGTAGCAGGAAATCATTAGAAATCAAAAGATTTATGTACACAGAGCAGTCTCAATTAGGATAGAACTCGTTCTGTTTAATAATTACTGTAAAGGGTTTCGCCGTAATTACTCCATTTGCTTAATACCCTGTGGTTCGTAATTTGTAATTATCATCATGGTATTATTAGAAATTAAAAATAATTACTTTTAATAAATACGTTTGGAAATGTAGGTACCAATTTCCTGGTAGATCTGTAAGCTTTGTGAATGATAAAAATGTCTATTCAGTTTCTCACCTGATACGCTGGATGGCTTTTAATGAGATTTGGCACACAGGATAGATTTCGACCTGGATTTGGACATGGAATACCTTTCATCCTAGAATTTAAGTTTCTCTGGGCTAATAAAACACTGTTGAACGGGCTTGGCCACCTCACAAACTATGTATAAAATTTGTTTAAAAAAAGCTAATATAAAATACGAAGTCTTTTAATTTCAAAACAAATCTTCTCTGCTCCAATTAGTGTTGTTAAAAATTATATTTTTGGTGGAAATCTGACACAAAGCGTGCGTATGGACAATTTACTTCAGGACTGGTTTTGATTTTAATTGTTTCAGATTTTAATGTTTATCTTTGTTTTCCATTGCCTATTCGTAATTTTTTAAGACCACTAATGCAGAATAACGAAAAATAAATGCCTATGCTTTTTTTGTAGTTATTCTGCGTTTGTGCAAAAAACACAGGGTGCTCCGGGACCACATACTCGTGTTTTTTCGCGGGACGGACATGTTTATAAGGTTCAATCTTCAAATACTGTTTAGTTTACATGCCAATGTATATGAAACGAGCAATTTATGCTAACCTTCAAGATTGGCCAAAAGTTATGGATGAACAGCTCTCAATCACCAAGATGCAGCTCAATAGAACCGATAGAAATAAATATTGAAGATAATGGTGTTTAAAATATTCCCCTGCACCTGACGAACTGATTGTTAAGTGAGCTTCAGATGTGGATTTTTTCACTTTTTGCTTCGAAACTAATGGCGAATTCTACTGATTTTTCTTTTTATTGATCCAGAGGCCCTTTTATTTTTTTATTAGATAATTTATTGTCCTTTTCCCATGTGTGTTTTTACCCGCGCGCGGACCTGATTCGCATGCGGGTAATACTAATATTTCATTTGCCGCTGTAGTATCGTGCATGTCGCCAGTAACTAAACACGTAATGCGGGTCGACGCATGGGTATAGTCTATGACCATACGTGTGACCTGCGTCACAGTAAAAACAACACTGTCAATGTCATGTAGGATTTAAAAAAAAATACTTTTGTGAATGAAAAACACACAGACACAACATTCTGAGTTTCCCATGATTATAGGTAAAAGTATACCCCCTCTTTATTCAAAATTTTTACAAGCTTTTTTGAAGTACATCACAGTCAAAACAGACGAGTTTTCCGGAACCCGAATTAACTAATTCTATCACAAATAATAATTAGGGAAACAGGATTTGTTATAATCAGGAGCAGTGATCCCTATCTAAATCAGCAGGTTACATACATAAATGTTTATATGTATTCTATATGTACTAACTACATAATTATGTCATCTATGTACAGTACAGTCCCTAGAGACACTAAGATGGCAAGTTAATGAGTTTGGTGCCATAAGTTTTCTTTCTAGAACAGCCGGTCGATTCTGTCGATTCTGTTTCGTGATCACTTAGGTGGAGTGAACGACAAGTGAGCTGTCATTCTTATCTTGTTTTCACTTGTCCTTCACTTCGCCTAAGTGTTCACTTCAACATTTTACAGAATTGTACTGTTGACTTAGCGGAACCTCATTTGCGTGTTACTTCGATTGATCTGCTCTAAGGCACTGGGATAAAGTCAATCTGCTCAGTAAAATGAATAAACGATTTGTTTAACAAAATTAATAAGAGGGTATTTTACAAGGTGCAATAAGAATGATATACAAACAAATATGAAATAGTTGGCTGGATGACTAATCATTCAACAAAGTGTTACTTCGCGGTCAGATACGGATAGTGTTGTGTTTCGAGAACAATTGCGGGAAAAAAGTGAGTTTGTGGACAGTGGTACCGGAGATGGTCGTAATAAAAGACTACGAAAGAGGGTAGACCAATATGTCTGCCAATAACATCCCACCCGCAAGATCTTCAGTTACTCTGTGATCATGGCGCTTGCAACAGTGCCGAAATATCAGAAACTTGCAAATAAAAAGGCACATGGTAGCAATTCCGTTACTAACTATTCTAATGACTAATCAGGCTTAAAAAAATCGTCCAAATCGTTGTCAGTGAGAATTGTGCCCATCATACGCCTAGCATTATCACTAATCTAAATTCGGCTTCCAATCAAACTGGATTCAGCTTAATATCATTATTTTTTGTGATGCACTCGCAGCACGAAAAATGCTGGTATTCAGCTGTGGTATTCAACTATTCTGGTATTCAGACTATAATTGTGACCTTCATAACCCACTAATTATGACAAAGTGCTTCTTGGTAGGACTGGTGTTAGATTTACCCATCACCCGTTACTAGTTACCCTTGTCAAACTATATTTTGAGCTTCTTAAAATATGGGAGGCAAATTTTTTGCCCGGTCTGGTTGGTGGTAGGACTTGTTCTAAGTCCGCCTGGCAAGCTACCACCATCATGTCTAAGTCTGTCGCCATAACAACAATGTTAACAGCATTGTTGTGTTCCGGCAGTTAGAGGTATGATAGCCAGTTCCTCTTTGTAAGAGCATTCCGGGTGAAACTCGCTTCCATCTTCGGCCTAATCATCACTTTCCATCAGGTGAGACTTGGGCCAAGAGGGGGACTCTTGGCCCAAGTCTCGTTTTGTGTATAAAAAAAAAATATTACTTTCAGTGCTGAATATGACGACATGTAATACATATTCTTTTAATAGTAAGATTCTTTATTCTGGAAGATTTTACACCCACTTTGTAATTCAAAAGTTAGCATGATTATTTATTTACAGATTTAACAAATAGGTAGAAAAAAGGAAACAGAATAATTAGTTCAAATAAATCTCTTCCAGCATACCTGCGAAAGGAGAGTCAAATAAAAGAGATTTAGTCATCATGTGTAAAAGTTATAGGTACTTAAAAACCTCCCTACAACCTCTTAATACCTCAAAAGCTACAGCTTACCCGTGGATTTCAGTGAAGCTGTCAACGGTTTCGGAGAAATTCGTCGCTATCTCATTATAATTATTCCCCTTCTACGAATTATGCTCTCCTGGTACCCCAAACGGCTCAATAAACAGTTTATTAGAATCATATCTGGCGTTGACACGGTGACAAAAGCCGGTATTAGTACATCTTTACCGATTAATCCTGTGGGTAATTAATCAGGGTCGCTCCTTGCCTCCCACAAACAAGATTGATTGTACCATTTTAGTCGAAAAGTGTTTTGTTAAAGTATCTAATTAATGTTTCATTAAAATGTTCATATTCTTCTTTTCAGGTACTGGGAGTTTTGTATGTTTTGGCGTTTGAAGTGAATGTAAGTTTTGACTTCAGCTGTAAGAAAAGTTTTGGTTTTCTAGAGTGGCCTAGGTCTGCTTTTGATCATTACCGTCGTACTACCACCCTTTTGTTAATCATCCTCAGTTGTCTAGAAGAGTGTACATAGCTTTCTGCACACTAATAAAAACGGCCAAAAAACAAGTCTGTTATGAGAGGCCCCTTAAATATTTATTTTATTCTGTTTTTTTAATATTTGTTGTTATAGTGGCAACAGAAATACACCATCTGTGAAAACTTCAACTGTCTAGCTATCGCGTTTCTTGAGATACAGCCTGTTGATAAACAGACAGACAGCGAAGTCTTAGTTATAGGGTCCCGTTTTTACCCTTTGGGTACGGACCCTAAAAATGAACACGAAGAACGGTTTTCTCTTCAGTGTGTACATATTCAAAACTAAAGGAATAAACAGAACACAGCCTTGTCCTAATAAAAAGCAGAGTACACTATAAAGAAAAAAACATCCTTATCCCACAAAATCGTCACATAAGCAAGGCAGCCACTTCTATGAAGCGTTCTCCGTGGCAGGGTTCATTAGTGTTAAGGCACCTGACAGGCTCGAGATGTCTCTAGAGTATCTCTTGTACCCACAGTCTAACGTTGGAGTAAACATACCTTTAAAGTTGCCTTCTAATGTATGTTTTTTTTTTGTAGTGAAGTCTTAGCCTAACGTTGAGTTGTAATTTGTTGAAAAATAGCGTTAGAGCAAAGTGATATTTAATTAGAGATCGTCAATAGTCCAAATCGGAATGACGTATTAAATTATTGAAAGTTTTTCTGTAAAGCTTGTCAAACCCTTATTTTTGGAATTTTTACAAAAGACTTATATTTTCAGAAGTTATGGCTTTTTGTCAGACCGCTAGTCAATTAATTGATTTATTAATTAATTTGTTACAAATGTCCAGATAACGATTTTTTAAATGTTGCCTCCACACTACTTATTTCTCCTGTCCCGGACCCGGAACAACTATCTGTAGGCCATAAAAATATTCTTTCCGTGCGAGAATTGAACCTGTGACACGCACCGTAACAGCCAATCGCTCAACCACTGAGCCAACCATGTCGTCGTCTTAATATCTGACAGAACGATGCGTTTAATTGTTTGAAATAGTACATACTAAAAAATCCACATAATCCCGGCAGACAAATTGGCAACAGCAACTAGATACAAATAAATTCATATTGTACACAAAATCACACTCGGACAATAAATATTACACTGCACCACAGTTACGTACATATGAAGTTATTTATGACCATCAACCATCAACTGACACAGAGTAGAAAGCTACAGAAGTTCCACTCCTCAAAACGCACACATAGACAGACATGCTTCCCGTAGATAAGAGCGAGTGCAAGTGTACAAGCGACCGGTATTTGTTTAAGCTCGCCGTACTTACGTGTCTATTTGTGCGTGCATCAGCTTTCTACGCCGCCGACGATCAGCGAGAAGCGAGGAAAACTTGAAATTCTGAACGAGTTTGCGAGGAGCGAGTAGCTAGTGTGTAATTTATATAGTTTTGATGCTCGTCTAGCCCAAATTCGATCGTGTATGAAGTATTGCTTTCATCTTTGAAACGGATCTGCCAGAACCAGCTTGATGCCCTGGAGTTAATTAAAAAACGAGCCAGAAGAGTCATTGGCAGGTTCGTCGAGTCGAAGCTCCAAAGTCTTGAGCATTGACCCCGAGTTACGAGTTGCTGGCCTGTCGGTTTCCTATCGGTTGCATTTTGGGGAGCGTGCGACGGAATTGCATTTTAATTCCGCCAAGCCCGTTCCATTATCGGACCACAAGACTTATAGCGATGCGCCACCATGGTGGATATCCCACCCACACGAACAAAACGTTTAGGGAATACATTCATTGTGCGTACAACTAAAGAGTGGACTTCCCTGAGTCTGTGAAGTTTCCTGATTGCTACAATCTGAGAGTCTTAAAGTAAAGAGTGAATAGGTTACTACTAGGCAAGTGTGCTCCAGCTTCGACTGCATCATCACTTACTATCAGGGAGATAGTGGCTAAACGCATACCCATAAATAGTTAAAATACTGAGTGTTCTTGTGCGATGGACGATTACTCGCACCGCTAGCTGTGTCCGCGCTATACGTAGAAATTACCGCTGGTTGGTCTCTCGGCGTGAATTCTGACCGCCACGCGAGCATCGCTGAGCGAGTACTATCTATGATAGCTCTTCTCGCTGCGACAAAATAGTGGTAATAGACTTCTTGCCAGCAGTGTAAACAGCCAGCTATCGAGTATAAATGTATGTGTCTCTTTTTCTCACACGGGATGACTGAGCGCTTCCTCGTCGGCGATGAGACAAGTGCCTTAGCCTTCTGTACAATTATCTATTCTGTACAAGTGACGGGCATATGGCATACCGTAGTGAAACCACGTATGACCGAGTTTCCTTATCTGAGTATTCTTCAATGGAGCAGAAATGATTTAGATGGGATGAAGAATTAGCTGAGAAGTGTTTTTTTATAAGATCATGAAATTTTTTGGCGGTGCACAGTAGTATGTTTTTATATTGCTCTTGTTAAATCCTCGAACGAACCGTCAATAAATCAAAGAAGGAAAAATAATCGTACTTTTAATTCGAACAAACAATTTAACGAGTGGCGAAGTGGCTTGGCTGCTGCGGGCTACTTCGCGTTGTATAACATTCCCGATATGTCACCATGTCAAAACTTTTAATAACAACTGAACGCGAGTGGCGTTTGGTCACGATTTTGATCTTCATACATTCTTTCCCGATTTGTCAACATTTAAGAATGCCTGTATTCATTCTCGTTTGGTCACGATTTTGTTTTGAAAGTACAGTCAGAAGTAAACAAAAATGCCACCGTTCATGTTATATCTAATTACTAGCTTCCGCCCGCGGCTTCATTCGCGTGAAAAATGTTTTGTTGATCACTTTGCAGTTTTCGTGGACATGTTCTCAAGGGCTGTTCTCTAGATCACTAATTACAGTCCAAAATACACTAACTTTATCTAGACTTTCGAAACTGCACTTTATATTAATCAACATTTAAAAATCTCATCAATCCATCAACACAATATCTAATAAATAATTAATGACTTCTAAAACTATTCTGAAAATCCATTTATCATTCTCAACAAAAGAAAGAATATTTCCAAGTACCCGCAGATCGTGCATTGCCATAAATCTTGAGAAGTCAGTGCTCACAATGAGGCTACTGTCAGAGTGACGTCAATTTATAGCGTCAATATGTTGACATGGACGGCAGATAATGGACGCTCCTACCCTAAGAGGTGGCTCTTGAAGATTTCTCGAAAGAAAAATGTTAAAGTACGTAGAATGATATAATGATCACTTTATTTGTCAGAGTATAGGTATTATAACGTTTTATAGGGTTCTTCAATCGAAGGGTTACCAATGGATCCCTATTACTAATTCTCCACTATCCAGACGGACAGCGGAGAATTCTGTCTGTCAGCTGTCTGTCTGTGAGCGGGCTGTATCTCAAAAACCGAAATAAGTAGACAGTTGATTTTCACGGAGCGAGTTTTTCTATTGCCACTATTACAACAAATTAGCCATGTTTGAGTAAAGCTGCTTTCAGACTACGCTATAATATAATAGCATATAGTACATAGTATCGCGCACTATACATTGTTATATGTTATACGTTTACACTGTACTGTACTATATATTATTGACAAAGTATGGTGCGCGATATTGCTGTGCTATGAGTTATAATACTCTATGCTATATATTATAGCGTAGTCTGAAGCAGCTTAAGACTCTCGCGCGTAGGTTTCCCTACCATACACCGGTAAAAAAAATCCAAGTTTCTTTTATGGGTGCCCGTTAAGAATTAATTTTTGTTATTTATATATATATTTATTTATTTGCTCTCATGCACACAACACACTTTGTAATTACATTTATTGTCATGTTTTATGCATGAACCCTGTTAGGGCACCGCAAACAAATGAACGATGCTGAGTATAAATTAATTCATTAATTATTGGCAAACAAAAAAAATAATATTAAAACATAAGGTAATATAACATAATTAAACACTCTGAAAAAAATAATTTCTTTACCTGTTACGGTTCTTGAGATACAGCTCCAGACAGACGGACGGACGAAGCTACGCACGGATAGCGGAACCCCTGAAAAGTTAAGTTCAATTCCATTGCCTTAGACGCCCCTACTGTATCCATCTATATCTATTCTATCTATCTATACTTATAATAAATCTGTAGAGAGGTCAATTCTGTACATGAAATATATTTCCAAAATAACTATCTGGGGGTGATTAGGGATCGATACTGATGCCAAAAATGCAATCAGTAAAATTTTTGTCTGTCTGTCTGTCTGTCTGTCTGTCTGTATAACCGTTATAGAAACAAAAACTACTGGACGGATTTTAACGAAACTTGGTATAATTATTTTTCATACTCCTGAGCTGGTTATAGTATACTTTTCATCACGCTACAATCAATAGAAAAAATGAAAAAAAAAAAAATGAAAATGTGAATGTTTGGTTGTTTGTTACTCAATCACGCCAGAACGGCTTAACGAATCTTAATGAAATTTAGAACAAAGATAGATTATAGTCTGGAATAGCACATAAGCTACTTTTAATCCCGGGAACATGTTCCCTAGGGATCACGCGGGCGAAGCCGCTGGCAGAAGCTATCTATCTATATCTATCTATACTTATAATAAATCTGTAGAGAGTTCAATTCTGTACATGAAATATATTTCCAAAATAACTATCTGGGGGTGATTAGGGATCGATACTGATGCCAAAAATGCAATCAGTAAAATTTTTGTCTGTCTGTCTGTCTGTCTGTATAACCGTTATAGAAACAAAAACTACTGGACGGATTTTAACGAAACTTGGTATAATTATTTTTCATACTCCTGAGCTGGTTATAGTATACTTTTCATCACGCTACAATCAATAGAAAAAATGAAAAAAAAAAATGAAAATGTGAATGTTTGGTTGTTTGTTACTCAATCACGCCAGAACGGCTTAACGAATCTTAATGAAATTTAGAACAAAGATAGATTATAGTCTGGAATAGCACATAAGCTACTTTTAATCCCGGGAACATGTTCCCTAGGGATCACGCGGGCGAAGCCGCTGGCAGAAGCTAGTAAAGAAAATAATCGACAGTATTTTTCGCCAAAACAACATTACAGTAATGATATGACGTCATGTATTATCCAACACAAACAGTTCAACAGCATTTACGTAAAACACAAGTACTAAAATATGCCATTGTTTATCTACCACAGCGTCCACAGCCGACATACCTTCATAAGGGTGCGTTTTTACCAAAGATGTGCGTGAGAAACAACAAAATCGATTGAGCTGAGCGAGGTTAATTAAATGAAGCGTTTTTTTACTATTGATATAATCGCTAACGATCTTTAGCGTTTTGTAATCGTTTAGTTATTTTAGACATTCATTTCTTTTGATATTTTTATTAATTAAACAATTAAATTAAAAAAAAAAACTTTACTAACTTGTACATCGAAAAATTCATCCGCATCGGCATTGCCACGTTGTATGCCAATGCTTATCCTTTGGCCGAGGTAAAAGCCAGCCCCTGGGTCACGCGGAGTGTCAACTAAGCGTCCTGACAGATCCTTAAACAAATTATGGGCACTCTGACCCCACGACTGAATAATATACAGGGAAATTGAAAAAATACCCGAAACCTCTTAGGCAGTGAAAGTACACATGATTATAAGCAACTTTTGTTTTGGTAAAACTCCGAAATCTCGAAAAAAATATCAGCTGTTTCATACAAAATGCAGTATTTAGCCAATGAAAATGTATGAAACAGCTGATATTTTTTTCGAGATTTCGGAGTTTTACCAAAACAAAAGTTGCTTATAATCATGTGTACTTTCACTGCCTAAGAGGTTTCGGGTATTTTTTCAATTTCCCTGTATTAAACGAAAAGATAGGAATCGATCCCAATTATTATATCAGATCAGTTTTTGTCGAATGTAATTAATTTTGATTACATTATCACTATTAGTGTTCTGTTTTTGAATTCGTATTCTGGTCAATGTACTGAGAGAACAAATATTATTGTGAATGTGACGGTATCGCTCAGTCCATTTTCTAGTTTATGGTCGCATCTTTGCGGATTCCAGGCATTAATCTGCAGACTTCCAGGTTCTTTGGAAGGAACTGTTTGGGTGTAATGATGTATTTTATATAAATACGTAGATTTTTATATTGCTATCATTTTACCGCAGTTATAAACTGGTTATTTTCGCAAAACGTAGTTGATAACTCCATGGATTGGTGGACTCTTTTCAGAGTCTTATTTATCTTTCTATATCTAAATTCATCAGAATCGGTTCAGCAATATAGGCATGATTGCCTAACAAACAAACAACAAACTCATTTTCACAGTTATAATATTAGTCCGGATTGGTTTCGTGTGTTCATTTCTGAGACCTATCGTGGAAAGACTTTGAATGAAGGACTAATGTACTAGAAATGTGTAGAAAAGAAATACCTAAAGGTTTGAAATTACATAAATATCTAATAGTAGCTGACCCGCGCAACTTCGTCTGCGTCATATTTTCCATTATAGCTCCGCTCCTATTTGTCTTAGCGTAATAATATATAGCTTATAACCTTCCTCAATAAATGGGCTATCTAACACTGAAAGAATTTTTCAAATCGTACCAGTAGTTCCTGAGATTAGTGCGTTCATCCAAACAAACTCTTCTGCTTTATAATATTAGTATAGATGTAGTATCACTATATATTATAAAAACAAAGTCCTCCGCCGCATCTGTTATGTTTATTCGCTATAAACTCAAAAACTGCTGTACCAATTTTCATGCTGTTTTCACCAATGGATAGAGTGGCTCTTGAGTAAGGTTTTAGTAGATAATCTGTCAAGCGGGCGAAGGCGCGGCTGCTATGTCAGGTTAAAGTGTGCAAGTTAGTAAAACGATTTTAACGATTTTCTTCGAAAATTCAACATGGACATCTACCTTTTATTGCTAATACTAATTGAGTCGGCAAACGTTATTTTGCCATATAAAAAAATACTTTACGACTTATTCTTAGACCTACCAAATATACACACAAAATTTCATAAAAATCGGTCAAGCCGTTTCGGAGGAGTTCCATTACAAACAACGTGACACGAGATTTTTATATGTATTAGACCAGCTGAAAACCGCGGCTTTGCCCGCTTGACAAATTATTTACTCAAACCTTCCTCGAGAATCACTCTATCCATTGGTGAAAACAGCATGAAAATCGGTGCAGTATTTTTTTATTCTACCGCAAACAGACAGACAGACGCGGCGGAGGACTAATATTTCAAGTGTTAAACCAACCTCCCCGATGTTTAAGGGGTTTTTTCTAATCTTGAATAGCCAAAGCATACATATAATGTAAGCATACAATATTAAGATAGCAAACTTCCTGCAATCAAACATACCTCAACTCATCATGTTTAATCTAAATGCGATCTCAGGAAAACTTTCTAAACTCTGAATCTAGCGAAATCCGCCAGATAGACGAGTCCCGGCATTATGCTGAGAGATGGCCGTTTTGCGCAGATTTGACGCAAATCTTCCCAATTTTTCATGTCTATATTTTGTGTTATTATATTTTGGTATGCGTCACACTGGCCGCAAATAAACTCTTTTTCTTTCTTTTTTCTTTCGGATAGCACGAAGGCAGGTAATATACCGAGGGCGTTAGAAATCTCCTTGCTCAATAACTTACGTATTTTTAACCGACGTCCAAAAAAGTTTTTCCGAGGTTTGAGATCCTAATTCTGTGATTCTTTTTGTTTACTTGCCATTTGGTCCCGTATAAATTTATTCAGTTTTTATATTTTTACTGTTTTTAGGCGTTGCGTTTGACCCCTATCTCACTTGATGGTCAGCGATGATGCGGTCTAAGATTGAGCACGCTTGCCTAGAAGTAATCTAAGACACCCAGGTTTTAGAGCTATCACGAAACATAGACTCCGGCAGACTCAGTAGTTATTATTTTAAGAGCATTTTTGCCAATTTCTGTGTAAGCGAAGACGTCGTCCAAGCATGACCATTTAAAAGTGAAAAATAAAATACTACATATTACAAGGATATTATATTATACTTTTTACAAAAAACAACCAAAAAAAAACACTACAAAGTATAACATAACTTTAATTTTGGAAGTCGGTGTTAATAAAAAACAAAGAAACAAAACCAAAAACACCGACTCCCGAACCCAACTAACCTTCTTTTCTTTTTAATGATAATTAATCATCAAATGAGCCCTACCGCTCTGGGTGGAGCAGAGGGGAGTGTCAGACTCCTACTGACGAAAACCCATCCATGTTCCTCCTAGTGCCTTTTGCGTTCCAGGGCTGCGGTGACTCTTTCGAACAAATTCCACAACGCTGGCAGGACCCACACTAGTGTACACCCGAAATATAGATTAAGCCCCACAAACTTGGAGTTCAGAATCATGAAGAAGGATTGATCGATCGACGACACGGTTGGCGCAGTGGTTGAGCGATTGACTGCTGCGCAGCATGTCGCGGGTTCGATTCCCGCACGGAACAAATATTTGTACGAACTACATGTATTTGTTCCGAGTCTGGGTGTTTTTCTATCTATAATATGTATGTATTTACCAAAAAAAATGTATATATATAGTTTATCAGCCATATCGTTACCATAACACAAGCATTAGGTTGCTTAGCTTGGGACTATATGGCGTTGTGTGAAATGTCCAAGGATATTATTATTATTATTATCTATCTTCAGTATTTAAATCTCATTGGATAGATAATTATGGTTGGATACATATTGTAATCCAACCATGTGAAGCTTTATTTTGATTATAGAAGTTGGTTCGGAGCCAAATTCTGGGGATAACCCCCAGAATTTGGCTCCGAACCAACACAAGTAACTTTGATTCTGTTGTAGTAGTGTTGTTAAAGTAATAAAAATATGGCAATGTTAAGTAGACTAGTACTAGACCTAGTGACTCCTTTGATATTTAAGCATTACTCAAATGCTTAAATTTATCAAAGGAGTCATGATTTATAAAAACACTAGCTGCGTCTGGCTCTCTCCGAATAGATTTAGGACATCTGTCTGTTAACACATACCTTCTATATGTAAATATATAAAGCTGCTTTCAGACTACGCTATAGTATAATAGCATATAGTATACAGCTCATAGCACAACAATATCACGCACCATACATTGTTATTGACACGTTCACACTGTACTGTACTGTACATATATTATTGACTATGTTACGCTATTGTTGTGCTATGAGCCATACATATACTCTGTGCTATATATTATAGCATAGTCTGAAAGCAGCTTTCAGAACGATGTGTTTGTGATCTGAGTCAAGAGTGAGTAGGTAAATGACCTTTAAAACAAATCCGGGCCACTTAGTACAAAAAAGGGGTTGTTTATAAATAATGAAGCAATCTGGCTCGATTTACCGTTTCGATATCAGCTGAAGATAAACCTTCGCCTTCAGCAATGAACCTATCGGGTGGCACGGAAGATTCTATTATTTACAACAGATCGTATTTTATTTTTGTAAATGTCATTGTTCATTTTTTGGATTTTGCTCGTTCGTGTTTGGATTTTGCTATTTTAAGGTGGCTCTAGTCGCGGGCTCGAACTCAGTGGTAGGTATGGCCGAAAAGCACGCTGTCTCACCTCGCATCATGCCCGACAGAGATAGTACCAGTGATAAGCAGTTAGACGCTAGCCTTCATGCACGTCTAGTTCGCACGCACACAAACATCGTTCCGAACCGTTCCGAACTAAATCGAAGTTACACGATGCACACATACCGCCACCGCGCGCCGCTGCGCATAGTCGCTCGACGCTCGCCGAGAAATCAGCAACTACCTACCTAAAAACTCTTACTAAAAATAGTAGGCGCTGTGTTATCGTTTTATACCTCTACGGCCCTATAGGTACCTAATATGGATTGCTTATTCTATTGTTATTATGTTTAGTTTTTCCTTGGTGGTAATGCAGCCGCCACGCCGCCACCGACAGATGCTTACTTGAATAGTCATCGCAGTTTATGTCCGTAGTACTAGATACATCTACACTAATATTATAAAGAGGAAAACTTTGTTTGTTTGATTGTAATGAATAGGCTCAAAAACTACTTGGCCGATTTTAAAAATTCTTTCACCATTCGAAAGCTACATTATCCACGAGTAACATAGGCTATATTTTATTTTGCAAAAAAATAGGGTTCCGTAAGATATTTGGGTTTTTCGGACACAGGGTGTAAAAATCAACCAGAAAAAGTTACTTATTTTGCGTACGCTGCCTAAACTATAAAAGATACAACCATAAATTGTTCTATTTAATTGTAGATCTTATAAATATCTACAAAAAAGTCCGCGACACACTATACCTATCTATGTCGAGTGAGGCGCAACAACCATTTTTTTTTTTTTAAATCTAGATTTTTTTTGGACTACATTTAAACGCGTTTATTTTACTCATGCCATTAATCCTTATCAAATTAAAGTATTTCATCACTAAGTACAGTTTATGTAGATCATATTTGGTCTTTGAATGATTAAAATCGGACGTTTGGTTTTGAAGTTATGGCGAAATGAAAATATTACGATTTCTGCTGCACGGCCCGTTGCGGCGGTCACCAAGGCGGTGGTGCGCGTGCGGGAGGGGAGTTTAGTTAGATCTATGTAAGGTACCCGCGCGACTCAGACGTGAGGTAGGTTGGTAACAGATTTTCTCACGGTTTTTCTGTAGTGTATTTACTTAGAATAATAACGCATAGAAGCCGCGTCTCGAACAAAACCCGAGCAAAATCGTGTGACCACTTCATTTTCTTTGTGTGCGTGAGCCGAATGTGTCTACGTTCCTCTAACGCACACAGATATAGCTTTCAGTGATACCATTACTAAGCCGTTACCCACAAAATATGGTAAGACGCATTACTATTTTGCTATCAAGGCAAGTATTTTATGTTGTTGGGAACTGGAAAAGGTAAACATGATTTTTCATGTAATATGACATATTTTTTCGGAAGGTATAATTCAATTTATTTCAAAATAAAAGGAAATAAATCGCATAAAGAATGAGATATTGTTCAATGCGCTTAGAATTCTTGATGGGTTATAATTATAAACAATGTTAAAACATCGGGTTTGATATGAATTAACAGTAAGTATTGTATTTTAAAATTACAAAAATGAAAAACATGAATGAAAGCAATGTGGGTATTTTTTCCTCACAAATAGCAACACTGTGTTATGACAAGTTAGTTTATTAGAATTTTGTTTTATTTATCGATTTACGTAAAAATAGTGCATAGAATGTGAGTACTTATTTGTGAAATGTTATTTTATCACATTTTTTTGTTTTCCTGATGTGCTATAACATCCTTTCTCGCAACTAACTGTCATTTTCAATTATTTACTCGCGAGTTGTGTTCGACGGAACGTGACATTGAGTACTGACGGCCTGACGGCTAAGTTTGACGGATTAGGCTAAGTTTTAGTTGCCTCACTTTTTGCACTCGTACTAGGTTTCTATGCGATATTATTCTAAGTGTATTTAGTATCAGCATTGCACCCGTGCGAAGCCGGGGCGGGTCGCTAGTACCTAATAATGAAATTAGTTCTACATAAGTACCATCCTATAAATTGTTATCAAAATTACTTACTTACCTACCTGTCTTCTTAATTTCCTTCTAACTTCTTAGGTTCCGTAGCCAAATTATGGCAAAAAATGGAACCCTTACAGATTCGTCATGTCTGTCTGTCTGTCTGTCCGTCCGTATGTCACAGCCACTTTATTCCGAAACTATAAGAACTATGCTGTCGAAAACTCTAAACTTGGTAAGTAGATGTATTCTGTGAACTTACTACCTACCTAAACCTGTAGGCCGGTATAGTATGGATAGGGGTTCTAAAATGATATCGAGGTTTCTAATATAATTTTTTTCTAAACTGAATAGTTTGTGCGAGAGACACTTCCAAAGTGGTAAAATATGTGTGTGTCCCCTGTAACTTCTAAAATAAGAGAATGATAACACTAAAAAAATATATGATGTAATTACCATGTAAACTACCAGCGAAAATTGGTTCGAACGAGATCTAGTAAGGAGTTTTTTTTAATAGGTACGTCATAAATCGTAATCCACAACTTTTGCTTATATTATAATATTTGTACGGAACCCTCGGTGCGTGAGTCCGAATTGCACTTGGTCGGTTTTCTATTTTAGTTACCCCTCTTGGTTGACACAGACGTGTTTAGATTTGCATTCATTATTAGATTGCTATTATCAGACAAGTGACACTTATAGATTGTTTACTTAGCTCCTAAATACCTACCTACCTAACGTTAAAATTTTAGTGTCTACGACGCCAACGGTTTGGTTTTATGGCATCTTTGCTTGTAGGTAAGTACCTACCTACGTTAATATAACAGTAGGTACCTATTAGGCAGAGAGCTATGTAAACTATGATGTTGCAGAATTTGTTCGAAAGAGTTACCGCGGCCCTGGTAAGTACGGTACGCAGAGGGCATTAGGAGGAACACGGATGGGTTTTAGTCAAGAAGAGTCTGACACTCCCTTCTGCTTCGCCCAAAGCGGGAGCAGTTATTTGGTTTCCCATCCATAAAAAAGTCTTGTCCGCCGCAAAAGTACCTACGAACACAAAATTAGGTTTGTCAATTGCAAGAAACTATTTTGAAAGCAAATAGAATGAACCCAGTAACAAACATTACATTGACCCTGGCTTGAACTTTGGATTTCGCTACCTGCTACCTAGGTACTCAACTAAACGAGCGACACGTTGCCGCTGGCGGCCGGCAAGGGCAACCTTTGTCGTTGGCTGTCGACGGCGCTTCAACGACCACCAACGACGCGTGCAGTTGTCCCTGTCGTAGACGCGTGCGGCGGCGGTGGCACGGCGGCGTCATGTCGCTCGATTGTAAGAACGCTTAGCCACCGTACGCACGGACGTAAAAATATTCCGTTCAGCCGAGCGTTGAGAACCCAGCACTCAGCAGAGTAATCACAACGCGTCAAAAAAAGACACCGTTTCAACTTATAATTATGTTTATTTATTTATTATATACTTTATTGTACACCTCATAACAAGTACAGGAAAAACGTTTATAAAAACAAGTGTACAATGGTATCATTGGTTTCAACATCGAGAGTTGAAAATTCATTGCGCGATAGCATCCCGCCGCGATGATTTTACACTGCAGCCGGCAGCGGGCGCGGCCAGCGACGCGGTGTTGAAGACTCGGTCACGACGCCAAATTATGACTTTTTCTTTCTTTTTTTTTTCTTTTTCTTTTTTTTTTTTCTTTTTCTTTTTTTTTTTTTTTTTTTTTTTTTTTTTTTTTCTTTTTTTTTTCTTTTTTCTTCAATACCAGTAGGTATTTAACGTGGAGCCGCTGCGTACCAGACCTGGTACGAAATTATTCCCTTGTTCCCACTAGTACCTCCGAACTGTACCACCGGTGGTACTAGTCGATGAGACCAGACCTCCACATATCTTGGAGGTGACCAGCTGATGACACTTTTAGGTCTCGTTTTAAGATGAAAATAAATGAAATTGCTTCTTAGGTTTTCGTACCCGAAGGGTAACCAACCGAACCCTATTACTAAGTCTCCGTTGTCCGACCATCTGTCTGTCTGTCAGAGAACTGTATCTCAAGAACCGTAATAGATAGTTGTAATTTTTACAGAGTATGTCTGTTACCACTATAGCTATAACAGATAATAAAATCCCTACTAATGATAATATGAAAGTAACTCTGTCTGTCTATCTGTCTCTTCTTCATGCTAACGAGGATGAAATTTTGAACAAAGATAGTTTTAGACCCGAGAAAGGACATAGGATAGTTTTTATCCCAAGAAACCAATATATATTCCGGGAGTAGGTATAATCAAGCGGGTGAAGCCGCTGGCACTCGCTAGTCTATACTTTTTATTTTTTTATTATTATTTCTTTAATACAAAACGGGGAAACTCATGGCCCAAATCTCACCAGATGGAAAGTGATGATTAGGCCGAAGATGGAAGCGAGTTTCACCCGGAATCCTCTTACACAGAGGAACTGGCTATCATACCTCTAACTGCCGGAACACAACAATGCTGTTAACATTGTTGTTATGGCGACAGACTTAGACATGATGGTGGTAGCTTGCCAGGCGGACTTAGAACAAGTCCTCACCAACCAAACCGAGCAAAAAATTTGCCCCCGCTGGGAATCGAACCCGGGACCTCTGGGTCTGAATTAGGTGGTATAACCACTAGATCACGGAGGCGGTTAGTGTCACCTGTTTAGCACCACCCGTGGACCACGTGTAGGGATTCGCTAAAGGGTATTCTCCTACGGACGCGGGTGACTCGGCCCCCAAAATACTATTAATCTTTACTAATACTAATCTATACTAATACTAATCTATACTAATATTATAAATAGGTAACATTTGTTTGTAAGTTTGTATGTAGGGGGTAATCTCAGGAACTACTGGTCCGATTTGAAAAATTCTTTCAGTATTAGATAGCCCATTTATCGTGGAAGGCTATAGGCTACATATCATCACGCTAAGACTAAAAGGAGCCGAGCATTAATGGAAAATGTGACGCAGACGAAGTTGCGTGGGTCAGCTAGTATTATATACTTAAATTAAAACTTAATAGCTCCCAATAACCGATACAAGAAACGTGTTTTCTTTTTAGTACGGTACCCATTGTGTGACCGTTTTTTTTTTAGTTTAAAATCTTAGTTGAGGCTCAGACGAAAATGAATGAAATTTGAATAAGAAAGCTTACGTAACTTGAGGCTCCATTTTCCTTGGCCCATTAGTTATAAGTACTATATATTTTCCCGCAGACATCTTAAACATTCTGCCGAGTAGGCTTTAAAAAGAAATGTCTCAATATTCTATGCATAACGTACCTGAACTTATTAGGAGGACCTCTGTGTGTTCAGGTTTTAAGGACCTATAACTGAAGTTAGTATAATCTTTATTTATTGAAGAATGGGCTTGCTCTTGATTACAATCACGCCTAATAGAAAGAGATGGATGAGGTCTAAGATGGAGCGAGCTTGCCCAGAAGATGCCTTTTCACTCTTGCTTTGAAGGCAGACGACGGACGACAACGACGGGGCGACGGTGGACGGGAACACAAACTTTAGCTGTGTGCATCATAAATGTGGAGGAGAAGAGCTGAGTACGACTAGTCGGTATATCGACCAAGTACGGATGGGACCTTTTGTTTAATGATAAGAAATCATCAAATGACTCCTTCCGCCCCGGGTGAAACAAAAGGGAGTGTCAGATTTTTACTGACTAAAACCCATCCTAGTTCCTCCTAATGCCCTTTGCGTTCCAGGGCCGCGGTACCTCTTTCTGACCTCTGTAATCGGTGTCAGATTTTCTGGCTGGTGAGTCTTGCCAAAGGTATCGTGTTATTTTTTCGGATAAGCTTGCTACACATTCTTTACAACTGCAACTCCTGAAAACCAGAATCAACAGTGGCGACCAACAGAAAAACGTCGTCGTTTTTCTGTTGGTCGCCACCAATGAAGCCTGACAAGTCTCGGAGTAACGATTCAACTATCTTTGATCTCGCAACTAAATTAATCAGAAAACAAAATCGAAGAAGTAGGAATAATAATATTTTCACCACAAATACTGGTATTCAGGTGAATCCGGTTTGTCTGGAAGCCGACCCCAATACAGTTGGGAAAAGGCTAAGCAGATGATGATGATGATACCTGGAAAGTAGGCCTGAAGTTGCCTGAGGAGCGGGTTGAAAGTATTACTTTGCAGCCCTAGGGAGAATTGTAACACTAAAACCGATGGGTCCCAAATTGTGAGCTACTTTGAGGGTATCGTGATACCCAGTCACTGGGTTTTCGAGGTCTGATAGGCAATTGCTTCTTGTTAAATGCTGGTATTCAGTTGTGTTAAACTGGAACCCAAACTAAAACATAATTATGTATATGGGAATAGGTGTCGCTTTCGTTTCCGACATCAAAAATCTTTGATTGAGAGAAAATAACTCTATTATTATTTGTTTACACGTTCAGTTGTGCTATTCACGCTTGACTCGTGTCGATCTTGCTCCGAAGCTAATGACCCGCGAAGCTAAGCTCTGCGATGCGGTAATCGAGTGCTCGTAACGATTTCATATCGATTCTTTTTTATTATACCCAAATTTGGAAGGTGAAATCTTATTTTTAGGTCTTTAAGAATCATTTTTGTGCAACAGGAAGACTGTTGTTCAAGGCTTGTTGAATGAAGTGCTTTAATGGATGTACTGGGTTGATTTGCATTTTGATTTTTATATAAGTACGAATTGATTTTTGGCGCTTATTTTTAACCGACTTCCCAAAAAGAAGGAGGTTATCAATTCGGTTGTATGATTTTTTTTTTATGTTTGTTACCTCATAACTCCGACAGTTATGAACCGATTTGAGAAATTCTTATCTGAAAGGATATACTTGCAGATGGGTCCCATTTAAATTTTATGAAAATCGGTTACGAACTTTGGATTTTAAATCGAAATAGCTGGAATTCGTCTACTTGGATGATAGTTTTATGTCATCCAAGTAATCGAATTTGCGTATTTTAATTTTCTGCGATTTTGCAGGGATGTTTTTAGGTTAGGTTTTACAAAAAAATACAACCGACTTCCAATAATTAGCGGAATCAGAAGGCACATCACGCTACCTGTCACTGTCAAATTGTAACAATCAACCTTGAACCTAAAGCTTTAGCGATAAAGATGAAAATGAAATTTGACATAATATTATTGTGTGGTTAATATTATGATTCTGCTAAAGTGGCCTTTTAGACCCGCTGGTGATCCGCCGTAACCCGCATCTGACTATCCCATCCCTTATTCTATATGTTCAAGTAATACAGTGACCCTCAATGTGTGTTTCTAAGTTTCAATGAAAAGTACGAGTAAATGATTATTTAGATATTAGCGTCATATTTATTTGAAGTAATAAAAAATGTAGTAATCGGGGCGTCTTTTTGAGAAAAAAAAACTTGTTTACTATTATTATTTTATACAACAATAATGGTGTACCGGATGGTACACTTCTGTTGCTGGGATTGGTGGAGAAGGTGTACTTAAAGACTGCAAGTTTCTTCCGAAGATATTTATTCTGCGACTGTACCGATATGATTTTACTGTACCACCGTACTATACTGTTTACAACTAGAAAGCGTACTATACTGTTACAAATTCAAGAGTAGTGATCGCTATGAGATCTCCAAACGAACTGCGCTGTATGAAGTCTACTATCGAACTTCTCTGTATGAAGTCTAACAACGAACTGCCCTGTTCGGGAATAAATACGGTCCTTTTATAGTCGGCAAATCAAACAATAGATATTCCCGAACGTTCGAGTCAAAACATGTATGGAGCTTATTTCTAAAGTTACACAAAAAACTATTAGCAAAAAATCCGAACAATAGGCGGTAAGTACTTTACGACGGTCGGCGTGCGGTGGATATTAAAGCGAACAAAGCGCCGGCCGCGTGGCGGTAAAATATCAAACAGATCAAAGAGTCGTGCCGCTTGCGGTAACTATCAAATAGATAAAAGGCTCGTGCCGCGTGTCGGTTAGAAAACAAAGCCTCGGCGGCGGCGGCGGCGACGTGGCGGCAGAGATCAAAGGCGCATGCCACGTGGCGGTCGGATATCAAAGGGTCGCGCCGCTTGCAATTATAATGTTGTTTACGAGCGGCGCATCGAGAACATTATTTGATGCCGAGCGTCGTAAGTACCTACTTATAAACAGGAACTGTCTCGAATATTAATCTATTAATACACGCTATTAAATGTTTTATACATATGTGATCAAACTTATTATAACACTTAATTACTTTGAAAACAATCACTTTACATGGTTGCTGTCCCGCACAAATGGGTTTATAGGTATAATATAATAAGTGTTTAATTATATTTACTACACAATCTATTTCTAAATAATTAACTGTCATTTCGATGTTTGTGATACGAGTATTTTACGTATGGCAACTTCGAAAAACATAACTGCGTTTAGTTTACTGTTTTGTTTAGTATAATTATTGAAATCTTTTTATTGATAGTATTAATTAATCCCAGGTTCTAAAAATAGTACATTTACATGAAAATAAATGGCTGAGTTGCCTTAATAAGTGGTACAAATTCTATTACCAAACGACAACAAAAGTTTGCTGTACGAATTTTGCCGTTCGCCTTTATGAAAGAAAACAGATTCTTGCTAAAAAACATGTTTATTTTCAATTGAGGGTAGTTTATTAAAACTATTTTAATTTTATAAAGATGGCTAATTACCGATCATTATGGAATTTGTTTCGTTGCATTAGATCATTTAGTTGAAAAGTTACACAGTTTTAAAATATTGGTCACGTATTTTTTGCTTTGGGAGATCATATCAATTTAACAGAAGACAACACAAAGTTCAGAAATGGGTGGCTTGTTAAGTAACTTCTAGATCAAAGGTAACACGTTTTTTTGGGTTCCATAACCAAAGACCAACTCACCATATTACTAAGTCTCCGCTGTTGTCAGTATGTCTGTCAGCAGGCATGTATCTCATGAATCGTAAGCAGATGATAGTTAAAATTTTCAAAGTGTTTATTTTTGTTGCCGCTATAAGAAAAAATATAAAATTAAAAATAAATGGGCTCTCCTACTAGAAAAGTGTTTTTGGCGTTTTTGCTCGATCTTAATAACGACAACAAGAAGCTTAATATACTCACAGTATTTGTATTGCTATAGTCGCTAAAAAATTGTAGATTTAATCACATTCATATTTTGAATAAAAATTAAAGGGGGTTCGAGATCAAGAGATGTTTTTATTAGTTTTTTTTTCTCGATTTTACGATCGATAAGAGCAAATTATAATAATAGAGATTGTACAGAACGCGCAAGGCTTGTCAAACAAAATATGACCGATATTATTTGGGAGCAGTTTTAGGATCTACCCTTTTGACCTATGTCGCGAGCTCAGCTAAAAACTTAACTTGATTTGTATCTGTAACCAGCTTCAAAGATGCTCTCTAATTACCAGGCACACATAAATCGATGCGGATATAATGGACGTCAACAAAATGAGAAAGGTTAGGCTCAGGAAGTAACAGCTCGTTGCCATGACAACGGCCCGTAAGTTTTCTGCTACGGTGCGTTTCTATTCCGTGTTGTTTTGAGGTGGTTAACGATTCATCCGGTATTGTACCGGATTCGGATGAATTTCTATTTGAATGATATTTTTGATGTGAAATTTTTTGGTGCAAAATATTTTTGTGGATTCACAATTTCAAATTTACACCCTTATTGAAAACTTTAATAAATTGAGTTCTCGTTGTTGGAAAGTGCTTTTTTCCGGGATTTTAGTGTACACAGCAACAACGTTTTCCTTCAGAGAAATAATTTATTGTTTTCATAATCACCAGAAATTACCTTTTACAAACATACTATAAAAAATAAAACCAGTTTTTTTAATTGCTACTCATGTTTTCTTACGTTTATTTCCTTTCCCATAAACTAACGTACAAAATCTACATAGATACATCTCCCAAAATAATCTACCAGGGCGACAGAAACATTCGGAGCTCTCACGAGAACGAACGACGACACTAATCTTAGCGGGTTACACTTGAGGTTACACTACAGTGTGTCACTTCTCTAACTGTCACCCATCTATCTGGGGCCCAACCCTCTTATCCGTAAAGCAGGTTTGTGGGAATCACCTTCAATTTACGACGACACTCGTATACAGCTCGCCTTATTTAATTTTACTTTTGAGTGAAGAGTTTGGCGAAGTCTTGGTCGAAAGGCAAGACTTTTTGAGTATGTGAATTCATTTCATTACTTTTAAATTTACAGTGTTTGATCCCACCTGAGTAAAAAGAAACAGTCAATATCTATACTTATATACTTATACTTATATTACTTATATCTATACTAATATTATAAAGCAGAAGAGTTTGTTTGTTTGTTTGGTTGAACGCGCTAATTCAGGAACTACTGGTCCGATTTGAAAAATTCTTTCAGTGTTAGATAGGCCATTTATCGAGGAAGGTTATAGGCTATATATCATCACGCTAAGACAAATAGGAGCGGAGTAGTAATGGCAAATGTGAGGCAGACGAAGTTGCGCGGGTCATCTAGTAATATTATAAAGCAGAAGAGTTTGTTTGTTTGTTTGTTTGGTTGAACGCGCTAATCTCAGGAACTACTGGTCCGATTTGAAAAATTCTTTCAGTGCTAGATAGCCCATTTATCGAGGAAGGCTATAGGCTATATCATCACGCTGTGACAAATAGGAGCGGAGCAGTAATGAAAAATGTTACGCAGACGACGTTACACGGGTCAGCTAGTATATAATAAAGAGGATTTGTCTCTGTCTTGCTAATAAATTAATCAGAAACAGAAGTGAAAACTAATATAATTCTAATGCAGCATGAGGTTCTTAATATATAATATTTACCCAATATATAAAATTTACATGTACGATTCTACTGATGATGTTTTAACTTTTTTTTTAGGGGTGGGTTTGCTGTTGACTCTAGTCTTGGTCAGAGATGACAGAGACAAAGTCTACGATGGAGCGAGCTTACCCAGAAGGAGCCTGCTATAGCTTGTTCTTAATAGTTTCGGATTTGGCCCTGAAGGCACACTTTAAAAATTCCTCGTGTATACGCTACTCATTATTCAACAGTAACAACAATTGCGAGTCGGACTCGCGCACCGAGGGTTCCGTAAAAACGTAACGTAACGTAACCTGTAGGTATAGTATATTATAAGCAAAGGTTGCAGTTTACGATTTTTGACGTATTCAAATAAAACTACTTACTAGATCTCGTTCAAACCAATTTTTGGTGGAAGTTTACGTGGTAATGTACATCATATATTTTTTTTAGTTTTATCATTCCACATTGGAAGTGTCTCTCGCGCAAACTATTCAGTTTAGAAAAAATGATATTAGAAACCTCTATATCAGTTTTGAACACCTATCTATAGATACACACACGTACCTATGGGTTTGATGAAAAAAATAAAACTTTGAGTTACAGTTCTAAGTATGGGGAACCCCCAAAATTTATTGTTTTTTTTTTCTTTTTTTGTGTGAAAATCTTAATACGGTGCACAGAATACATCTACTTACCAAGTTTCAACAGCATAGTTCTTATAGTTTCGGAAAAAAGTGGCTGTGACATATACACGGACAGACAGACATGACGAATCCATTAGGGTTCCGTTTTTTGCCATTTGGCTACTGAACCCTAAAAATACGGGTCAAATATTTTTTGATAATGTAACTGACGGACTAATTAGATTTTTTCAGGGCATAAGCATATTCGGTCTGTCAGCGAGGATTAAAACCCATTCAATGCACCGGCTATGCCATAGTTAGGCAGCTAAATACCACCATAAACATTATTAGACACCGTCGAGCTAGCCTAGCTGTATTGTGGTCGGTTCCGGTCTGACCGGATGTGGCTAAATGTCAATATTTTGTGCACAGAGCAGCTAACTGATCTCTGTAACCCAATTACTAAGGCTATAACGATATACTCAGGTTACGCGTATAAGACTTTTGGCCTTTTTAGAATGGGAAATTATCAAATGACTCCTCCAACTCTAGATGGAGCTAAAGAGTGAGACAGACTCTTACTGACGAAAACCGATCCGTGTTCCTAATGGCCTTTGCGTTCCAGGGCCACCGTGTTTCTTTGGAATAAAGTCCAGTAAACCTAGAAGATATGATTCATCTATACTAATCTATACTAATATTATCTATACTAATATTATCTATACTAATCTATACTAATTTTATGAAGAGGTAACATTTGTTTGTAAGTTTTTATGTAGGGGGTAATCTCAGGAACTACTGGTCCGATTTGAAAAATTCTTTCAGTATTAGACAGACAGATATAGGCTATATCACGCTAAGACTAAAAGGAGCCGAGCATTAATGGAAAATGTGACGCAGACGAAGTTGCGTGGGTCAGCTAGTTGTAAATACTCTCATGGATTAGACTAGTTTTTCCCAAAACTTCAATCTCGAGATTTATTCTACAGGAACCATTTTTTCTGAATAAACAGAATATTTGACTTACGCGTGTAGAATCCACATGCTGAAGTGGAAGTAGGCCAACCATATCTGAAGACGGACAGACGGTCGATGGAGCAGACATGTGTTAGAGTGGAGACCGCGTATGGGCAAACGTAGTCTGGTTTGCCTTGATTAGTAGTAAGACTAGTAGTAAGACTAGTGAGTTCGACATGAACGAATAAAAATTATGAGCATTATACTCAACAACGTCGACCAACACTTTCAAAAGGCATTTGTCAAATACTTCGCTTAATACTGAAAGCACATCTTTACATCAAAGAAACTCAATGAAAGCCATGTTATTTAAAGCGCGGAGACTAAAAAACTTATGTGCATTTACAATGTGTCACATACGCCACTGAATTAGTCACGGCATGAGCTATAGACAACGGCATCGCTAACATAGCAACGGCTAAAGCATTTACGGTTAAAATTCGAGGCGTTCGTTGCGAAACAGATAATAGAAACAGAAAGAATTTATTGTTTTCACAATCCTACTTATTAATATTATAAATGAGATACTTTGTGAGGACGGATAGATGATTTATTTATTTATTTATTTATGTACAAACAATTTACTTAAAAAGAAAATTTTGTAGAGAGATAAGAGCACAAAGGTACTACTTATTTCAAAAGAAATTTCTACTAGCAGACCTGCGACAGAAAAATTTATTACGAAATGTAGACACAGTGTGTCAAAATTTCTACCAGCAGACCTGCGACAGAAGAATTTATTAAAAAATGTAGACACAGTGTGTCAAAAAGCAGAGAAGGATTCTTAAAACAAACTATAGGTACTAACTTAATTAAAACAAATTATAATCTAAGTAAGCGTAGCGTTTTCGTTTAAAGCTCCCAGACGGCTAACTTTTTTCCGACGACTCCAACAAACATTATTTTTTAGCTAAAGCATACAAAAACTTGACAAATTATATATTAATACGACCTTCCATTAAGTTTTTTTTTATTCGAAAACCATTCTATCCATAGGTGAAAACAGCATAAAAATCAGTGCAGCAGTTTTTGAGTTTATCGCGAACAGACAGACAGACGCGGTGGAGGACTTTGTTTTGTGTGCGTTCGCCCAGCGGAATGTTGTTGAATTAAAAGATTTTAATTATGCAGATATTTAGTGTATGACGTCGTATAATTGTGTATGGTATAAAAAAATTTGTGCACGCAGCCATTGTGGAGAAATTCACCAAAAACTGATTCCGCTGGGCGAACGTTGTCCTGGCGGAACTTTTTTTAATCCATACATTTTAGAAGAAAAGAGATGTGTCCAAAAATTAGTGTGTATTTGTGTGTAATTGTGTATGTATGAATAAAATTAGTGCATGCATAAACTTCGGAGAAATTCAAGTTTCCGCTACGCGAACGTTTGGCCATTACCTAGTTTTCATATAAAGCGCTTACATAGAGAGCTGTAGATTTTTACATAAGTTGTTTTGAATTTGTTTATATTTGTTTAAAAAATAGATTTAGAAAAAATCGTAGGGCTTAAAAGATAAAAATATAAACGTAAAATACGCTTATTAGGTCTTAGTTCTTAAAGTATGCACTTTGGGGTCTAGATTTTCACGTTTATACAAACCTTGTAAGTGTCATACACTAAATATCTGCATAATTAAAATCTTTTAATTCAACAACATTCCGCTGGGCGAACGCACACCTTTGTTTTATAATATGCGGTGATAGTGATTTTTGCTAGCATTTGCCATGGCATCTCTTCACTGCCCTTGTTTGATACGGAAGTTATTGATTTAACCTCTGAGTCCCAGCGTTTCGCCTGGCGCTAGAATTTTTCGGAAATTAAAAGAAACCGTAATAGCCATAAACATAAAGTTTAAAATCAGTTGCGTCCATAGGTATAGTATAGTTTTTAATTAATCTAAGATTCCCTATTCAAAGATACCCTATTGTTACGAGCCGTCATATTCTACGAGTCAAACACACTTCCACACTTGGTTTGTACTCAAAGTTCTGATAATGTGTCTAGTATTGCCCGACAAGTCGTTTCGTTACTCTATGGCATTAGCTTATTCAAGTGGTATTCATGCAATGTGAACTAATGTAAACTAAACCTGTGCTTTTAGAGAGGAATGTTGAATAAATGCTATTAATTTGGAATATAGTTGGTATGTTAGTAATGTTGTTTTTGCTAATTGAGGTTATATAGGTTTAACGATTACCGTTTTTAACTTGAATTATTATGTTATTTTTATGTGAATTCCAAAACAGGAGGGGTTTCTCAATTCGGCGGGTTATTTTTGTTTGTTTTGATTACTTCGAGATTTCTGATCCGATTTGTGTGATTCTTTTTTTTGCCATTTGGTCCCGTAAATTTTAATTCAGTCTGTCTCAGTAGTCTTTACTTTAGCATTTTTGCTTATTTCAATTTCTGCGTAAACAAAGACGTCGTCCAATACTCACCACTTAAAAACTTTTTCCAAAAAAATAAAACCGTCCGATAAAGTCCGTCATGTTCACCATCTCAATGTTTAAGTCAGCTAATGTAATTTATGGTAGACATCAGCCCGTCGAGTCTGTGAACATGACGAAGTGAAGGCTTGGGTGAAGTGATCACGAAGTGAGCTGCCATTAAATTTTGATTTAATTTACATTGATTACATGGATTGACAGCTCACTTCTTTATATCTTCATCCAAGTTTTACTTCGACATGTTTATAGAATTGCACTGCTGATAGCCGTGCAAAAACGGTCATTGACCAACATTCATTTGTCGAATTTATTAATTAAAAAAAAACGGCCACGTGCCAGTCGGACTCGCGCACCGATGGTTCCGTACAAACCTGTAGGTATATATTTTAAGCAGAAGTTGCGGTTTACGATTTATAAAGTATTAAAAAAAACCTACTTACTAGATCTCGTTCAAACCAATTTTCGGTGGAAGTTTACTTACAAGACTAGAGTCAAAAGCAAACCCATTTAAAGTAAAAAAAAAAACTAAATATTGAGGATTCTATATCATTTTTTTCGAAACTGAATAGTTTGCGCGAGAGACACTTACAAAATGGTAAAATGTGTCCCCCCCTGTAACTTCTAAAATAAGAGAATGATACAACTAAAAGAATATATATGATGTACATTACCATATAAACTTCCACCGATAAGTAGTTTGAGCGAGATCATAAATACAAATACAAACAAATACAAAATCCTTTATTTCAAATAGACCAGTTACAGGCAATTTTGAATAGTCAAGTTCTGTCAGTCAAATAGATGAAGCTAATCCTGCCGCGCTAGCGACAAGAGCAGCGGGTTGTTCTGCAACATAACACACCCACCGACCCCGTCTCCAGCGCGGCAGTTGCACGTTCCAAAGAGTAGATCCTGTGGAGAAGAACGTGCAAGAAACTCCATGGCCACTCTTTTAAACCAGTTGTCATTGTTTACAAAATGATGGTTACATTCGTTGCGAAATAATTTACCGTAAACCGTAACTTTTGCTTATAATATAAACCTACAGATTTTTACGGAACCCTCGGTGCGCGAGTCTGACTCGCACTTGGCCGCTGGTTTTAAGATATATTTGAAAATGTAATCTTTATGTATTTAAAAACAAATAAACGAGATACGCGATATATAAATTACGACTAATTTAATTGTCAGACAGGGTCTACGGACGTTGAAAGTTATTATTATTGTCATCAATGTAATTTTACTACACATCTAAGATGATAAAACATACATCTCACTAAACTGACCTACCAGGAAAACATAAAATAACGGCGATAGCCTTCCAGCAAGAATATAATATTTTCAGACACAATAGGAGAAATGAATTGAAACGAACGGTAATGCCATTCGTCGATATCGGAATCTATATAAGAATATCTCCTCGAATGCGTGAGGATTCTATCTGATTGTGATCTTATTTCATTGGATCGAGAAATCAATCATCTATTCATGAAGATTTTTCTTCATTACCTTGTTGTAGTTGTATGAATGTGCCTGTTTATTTTGAAGATTTTTATTTGCTAGTTTCTTTAAAACTTTCATACTAGCCCCCATTTTTTTTTAGTGATGGGAAATCATCCAATGACTCCTCCCGCTCTGGGTGTAGCGGGAGGGAGTGTCAGACTACTACTGACTAAAACCCATCCATGTTCCTTCATTGCCCTTTGTGTTTCGGAGCCACGGTGTCTCTTGCGAATAATCCCGCGACCCCGGCAGGCGTCGGCCCTTTCGGGCCCCTCTGTGTGCTGACTCTCTTTGAGGCGCGCGTGGAACACTAACGCGCCGTCGACACGGCCTGTCGTCACTAGACGGACGGACGGCGAGCCATCCTTAGCTCGCCGTCCACAGGCCCGCGCCTACGGTGGCCGGAGGTCACCAGGTGGTGGCCCCCGACGCCCGCGGCGTCCACAACGCCGGCCGGGACGAGAGGGTCTCCTCTCCCACTCCGCCACCTCCTTCGCTAGCATGACTGCTTCGCAGAAGAAGGCAACGGCGTCCTATTCCATCTCGCTCCGGACCATGGCTTGGACCAAGGCCGGACGCGAGAGGTCGCCGCCGATCGCCGCTTCGAGGACACGGCGGTGCCCCACCCAAGCGGGGCACACCTGCACAGTGTGCTCCACCGTGTCCTCCGGACGATCCCCGCAGTGGTGACACCCGGGCGTTTCCTCCCGCCCGATTCGGTGCAGGAACCTCCCGAAACATTCATGTCCGTTCATACTAGCCCCTGAGTTTATGTCTGTGATGGTTACAGCTTTGCTTAGAGACAGCTGCACTCTTATATCTTTGAAGCACAAAATCTAATTTAAAACCGGCCAAGTGCTAGTCGTACTCTCACACGAAGGGTTCCGTACCTAAAACCGAGAAAAAAAAAAACACGTTTGTTGTATGAAAACCCCCTTTAATTCATATAATAGGATTTTTATAATTTTATGTTTTAGCAGCAATAGTTATACACACTTTGTGAAAATTTCAACATTTTTACCTGTTACGGTTATTACGAGACGAGAAGTATCGTGTTACCCAGTCAATGGGTTGTGGAGGTCTGGTAGGTAGCTGCTCCACGTAAAACACTGGTATAGAGCTGAATCCGGTTTGACTGGAACCCGACCCCAATACACTTGGGTAAAGGCTAGGTTGATGATGACGGTTCTTGCTAGACGGTTTTTTTTTAAATAAAAAACGGGGAAATTCTTGGCCCAAATCTCACCTGATGGAAAGTGATGATTAGGCCGAAGATGGAAGCGAGTTTCACCCGGAATCCGGAATTGGCTATCATACCTCTAACTGCCGAAACACAACAATGCTGTTAACATAGTTGTTATGGCGACAGACTTAGACATGATGGTGGTAGCTTGCCAGGCGGACTTAGAACAAGTCCTACCACCAACCAAACCGAGCAAAAAATTTGCCTCCGCCGGGAATCGAACCCGGGACCTCTGGATCTGAATCAGGTGGTATAAACCACTAGACCACGGAGGCGGTTAGTGTCACCTGTTTAGCACCACCCGGGGACCACGTGTAGGGATTCGTTGAAGGGTATTCTCCTAAGGACGCGGGTGACTCGGCCCCCAAATTGCCAATGGCCATTGACGGACAGAAGGAAAGACAGACGGACGGAAAGCGGAGGCTTCTTAATAGGGTTCCGTTGGTTACCCTTCGGGTACGGAACCCTGAAAAGCAGAAAATGATCACTAAATAATAAGTTTCAAAGGTCCCCAGATTCAAAGGTCCCGTCTGGCGTACGGATATACATCACTTCACATTCAGATAATGTATAGCATATCTCAGTTTTACCAGTGGGTCTAAAAATGCCACTTTAGCAGAATCACATTTAGAATCATAATATTAACTAGACAACAGTCTGTCAAATTTCATTTTCATCTTTAACGTTACCGCATTAGGTTCAATGTTAATTGGGAAATTTTGACAGAGACGGGTGGAGTGATGTGTTTTCTGATTCTGCTAAAGTGGCCTTATTAGACACCCTGTGATATGTAAAAGTGACGTAACATTAGTCTTTTACGACATATTTCTCCTTCCCAATGTTCGTAAGCATTTATTTACTTGCTGGTTTTGAATTGCAAAACAGCTGTTCTTGAACTTTATCTACAAAACAAATGGCCACTAGAAAAATCTATAGGCCATACGTTACCGAAACGCTTCGCCAACTTCATTGTATACCAGGATTACATAAACATCTGAATAAAACAAGACCGTGGTGCTATCTCAGCTTCAAACTTTGGCGTTCCATTACTCCGTTTGTAGCATTGTTATTTTAACGGTCTTTCTTGTTGTCATAGAAACGGAGCAATGGACTGTCAAATAGAGCTTTAGGTTGGTTTTTGGGGCACAATTTTCTTAACAATCGTGAACAGACAAAGAATTGGGAAGACCCAGGCAAGCCACAAATACGTACGAATAAAAATAGTAGATTTTGTCTTTTTTCCGCGTGCGGGAATTTCAGTAGAGTTTCAGGGATTTTCAGGTACTGTGTTAGCAGACTTCAGGGAACCATTTTTTATACTTTTTACTGCTTGACCTTAATTCGTTTCTGGAACTGAAATTGTTTGTCAGACGTTTCGTGTAAAAACACTTATTAAATCTGGTTGCTAAGCTGGAAAAAGACTAAAAAAGCATGAAATTCATGCCAATTTATCATTTGCATTGCTGTTTTAAAGTTTATCTAAAAAGACGTCCATATAAGAAACTATTAGAAGAGCATAGGTACAGATTGGTAATAAACTGTCGCTCTACTTTCTGAGGACTCGTACACGCAATACATTTAAACAGTCATTCGATATTTAAATAATACATTTGAAAATAGAAGCCCCCTTCTAATTTATAAATGAGGGCTGATTTTTCAATTATCAGCTAATTTTTTACTGTAGAAAAAATATGGCTGTTTGACATATTTTCTATCCAAAGGCTGACAAATTCACTGCTTTTTGCCGTTTTACTTCACTGATAAAATTTATGTGACTATTGAAAAATCGGCCCTTAGCCGATTTTTTTTAGTTTCATTGCAGACCAGTCGAATATTCTAAACGGCATTTGATGGTTTAAACGGAATTTTGTTCAAACTATAAGCCTGCGTAGGCGTGCCGATGAATACTATTTCACTGAAAACAGATATCGTTCGTTTTTAGTTAAAACTAGTCCATACCTAAGCCTCACAGCGAAAGCATTTTTGATGAAAACTGGTATTTAGAGACTAGATATTTTTGATCCTCAGTACATGGGATTATTGCCATGTAGATATGGTAAGCAATAAAGGACTTTGACCTTTCCTTACATCGCGTGGCCCGACTCGCGTCGATATTATCTATACTAATAATATTATAAAGCTGAAGAGTTTGTTTGCTTGAACGCGCTAATCTCAGGAACTACTGGTCTGATTTGAAAAAATATTTCTGTGTTAGATAGCTCATTTATCGAGAAAGGCTATAGGCTATACATCTACACTAATGTTATAAAGCTGAAGAGTTTGTTTGTTTATGTGCTGGAACGCGCTAATCTCAGGAACTACTGGTCCGATTTGAAAAATTCTGTCAGTGTTAGATAGCTCGTGACAAATAAGAGCGCAGCATTAATGGAAAAAGTGACGCAGTCGAAGTTTAGGGTCAGCTAGTATTATTATATCGACGCAAGTCGGGCCACGCACAGTGTAAGTTTCCGTAAAGCAAAAAATCGACTACCGTCATTAAACTCAAGTTCTCGTCACGATAAAGTGTCAATAGCTGGCTCCAACTGTCTTCGTCAATCCTAAGAACAATCTGTTAAAGTAATCGAAAAATAAATCTAATTTTTCTTGGGATTTACTCGACTTACTGATACTTAATTTAGCTTAGTGGATTTTCAATGGTTAAACTGTGAAGAGGGTTTACTCATGGTGTTTCATAGAAGCTTTCAAGTTCTTTCTTTTTAGCAAATGTAACCGTTATATCCTACTAATACTCGTATTATAAGTGCGAAAGTTTGTGAGTATGTATGGATGTTTGTTACTCTTTCACGCAAATATTCCTAAACCGATTACGATGAAATTTGGTATGTAGGTAGCTGAAGACCCAAAATAACACATAGGCTACTTTTTATCCCGGAGTTCCCGAGGGATCGGGATTTACACGGGAATAACGAGAATTTATACGCGGACGAAGTCGCGGGCGGCCTCTAGTATTAAATATGTATGTCGCTGGAAAATGGCAAACGCCGTTAGAATGTAAAATATCGCGTGAAATATTGTAAACAATTTTTTCTAAATAAAACACGGATGTATTTGAAACTATTGAATTTGAATGGGATATATTTTACACAAAACGATTTTTTCATAATATTTGTGTACTATTTATAGTACGGCGGGCGTTATTGGGTTAAAATCTCATCAAGATTTATTACAATCTTACGGAAACTGCCACTTTCCGGCGACATATACAGGGTTATTTGTAAAACACCGACAACCACTCAGGACTATCTTACTAACATCATAATCAACAACTTTTGTTCTATGACTTTTAAAAATTCATGCAAAAAGAAAGCTCTTTCTTTTTTTTTTCTTTCGCTTCGCATAGACTTCGTAACATTTAAAGCGTTCAATTTAAAAAAAAAAATGTGTATGAAAACTACTGTGTATGAAATATATGATGAATTTTTATAAGTCATAGAACAAAAGTTGTTGATTATGATGTTAGTAACATAGTCCAGAGGGCTAATTCACGTAATGTTATGACGCGCCGATTAAGTTTTAGTGCAGTTGCAATTAAGTTTAAGTTCGAGTGATAAACGGTATTCTTGTAATCTTTGAACTGCTCGTAAATTGCGCGTGAACTGCACGTCAACTGCACGACAACCAAACTACCAAACTTACTGACGGTAGAGAGAAAAAATATTATTCACTAAATAATCGAATAGAAACGAATAAATTTCAATGAATAAGGCGTTATTATAATATTAAAAATTAAACTTAAGCTTATTAGCTGTCATTTTGGGACGTCAAACAAATAGTAGAATACCGATCATGTTGCGTTTCGAAGCACGTACCAAAGACGCGCAACAGTAGAATGCCGTTATTGCGCTCGCGTGACGTAAACTTGACGCGAGCGTGTCTGACAGCGGTAGAGAATACGAATAGCGTTCTTTTGATCGAAACTTAACTTACACTGCACTGCAACAGCACTTATTTAGTTACGTGAATTAGCCTACTGAGAAGTTGTCAGTGTTTTATAAATAACCCTGTATGTGATTTAGTATTTTAACCATTAGTCGAGTTAACAATTCAAAATGGACGGATAAAAAAAATTTATGGTAGTGTTCTGTTAAATGGCCACCCGTCTAGCTGTTGCTGGTCTACCTACACTCCTTCGATGCTGCTGAACTAAAGCTTCCAATCGCTGCATTATGCACTCATCTTTTTAGTGTAATGCTGCCCTGGTACACGTTAGTCCAAGGACTTGTTTGAACTGAAACAACTCTTAGGCTGTCTGTCCATTAACCAATGCAATTGCAAAAAATGTACGTCACATTCATACAATTCAAATTGTATAAAATCTCCGCACCACATGGCTCACTGACATTTTGACTGACATGATTGGTTAAGGCGCGTCCCCGAGCAAAACGCAGCGCTAACCGTTTTTTGTGCAGTTTTTTGGAGCTATATACTCTTTATCCAGAAGAAATATCAACTTATAAAAAATACATTAAATTTCTACTTAATCTTGGCTTCAAAATGGTAGTTTTCAATTTTTTATTACTAAGTATAATGTTAATTTCCTCACAACGAAACCACAGAAATGAGAAAATATAACTGAAAACATGCATCTTCTCGAAAACTAACGATTATTTTGATTTTGTACTTACACTAACGGATAGGCAATTTAATTATGAATATTTTGGTAGAAATATTTTCAAACGACCAAAATTAGATTTTATAACGATTTTATTCAACATTCTGAGCGTATTCGCTATTGTATCTCTTGCGCTGTTATTGAGGGAAAAAATGCTCAAGGTTATTTGGTCAAGGTAAGGCCTTAATATTTCTCCGTTTCTCCGCTCCGCTGCCTCGCTCCGCGCAACTCAGACCCTCTACAGTCGTTTCAAAATATATTCTGCCTTTTTTCTGCCATGCTTCCCTGGTATTTGAGTCACAACCGGAGGACTAATTTTACTCATCCTAAGCAACGTTTTTTTGTGTTTTGTTTTGTATTATTTATTTTAAATTTAAGTGTTTTTGTCTTTTTGTACTTCCCACATATCTGTTTAAACCTCATCATCGCCATATGTGCATACTAATTCATCTATCTCTACCCTATAGTGGACTGACTTTACTAAACTATCGATCAATTATTAATTTGTTCAGATTGGTAAATGTTCGGCTTTGGAACTATAATTGCCTCTCTAATCCCCTAAGATTAGCAAGCCATGGCGTTATTAATTACGATGCAAAGTGAGGTACCGCATATTATTGTAAGGTACTTAATATCTACAACTAGTTACTCTGTATCTTGGGAAGAGATGGACCTACTGTCCAAAATTATCACTTTCAAATGTCGGTAGTGCATGTCATCCTATACAATTGACAACATATCTGTCACTAACGAAAAATCTCAATGTTTAGAACTAACAAACATTGCCTGAAACATCGATCCGTACTTATATTATAATTGCAAATTAACTCTAAACCACAGATCGATCGTTATGAAATTTGAGATAAGCCCAGCTATAGCTAACTCTGGATACCTATTTATATTAAACTTCGCGCAATTTCATCTGCGTCACATATTTCATTACCACCCCGCTCCAATTGGTCGTAGCAAGTTGCACCATGTTGTATTCATCAATTTTGAGGCTATCCATCTAATGATATTAATCACTATCACTACATGTTATAAACAAAGTCCTCCGCCGTGTCTGTTTGTTTGTCTGTTCGCGATAAAGTCAAAAATACTGCACACCGATTTTCATGCTGTTTTCACCAGTGGATAGAGTGGTTCTCGAGGGAGGTTATAGTATATATATAGGCAAAGCCACGGGCAACAGCTAGTTAATTCTATATTATTGATGACTCTCTGTAGGTACGTGTTGGTAGAAAGCTACTGTAAGTGCTGAGAGTAATTGAAATGAAATAAATAAATAAAATAATTTTTAAATTTTAACCAGTAGTTACTGAGATTAGCGCGTTCAACCAAACAATTAAAAAAACAAACTCTTCAGCTTTATAATAATAGTAAGTATTAAATATATCTTTACTAAAAAAATAGATCTTTCATGAGTCTGCAAATAAAATGTAAACACAAATGCCATTGTTGTGTGTGTTGTCGAATATGGACCTTGAAGCGACAGTGTTTGTTCGGACATGGACCGCGACACATACTGGCCTAGGAAGTGCTCGTGTTTCCTTTTAAGTTCAGAATATTAGGTGGTACAGTGTTGGTTATAAATTGACTCCGTACTAAATAAGCTGTGTAGAGGTTCATGTGTTATTTCTCATGTTGCCCGTCTCCCAGTTGCCCACAATTGTAATCTATCACGTTATACGTCACTAAGTATGTCTGACACGATCCTGTAATGCCTGGATCTGACATATAGATAAATAGAAAAATACGTAGATAAAATCGCCAGTGAATGGCGAAATATGTCAGATCTTCGTGCGTTAAACATGATTGTTTTGAAAAAAAAAAAACAACTATTTTAACGGAGACTTGTTTAAAAATTATTTAATATTTTCTTACTTTAAACCGTAGGTATTAATATAATAATAATATCCTAGTATTGGCTTATGAAACCACTGGAAACGTAGCAAGATAAAGTACAGAGATTACGAAGACAGAACAATTTATTGTGCAGCATTTCATAAGCACTGTGTACGGAACCATGCATCTTACCAGATAAACCTCTCGACAGACAAAGAAATTGCTTGAAATACAAATAGTTTTATGAAATGCTGCGGTCTTTTATAATGTGGTATTTGAGGTAGTTAAATATTATACCTATCCACTGTGAGAAAGTAAAAAAGAAACGCAAGAATAGGGTATTTTGTTGACTCTCTCAAAACAGGTTTTAACTATGGTTGTTTTATTTTTTTTTTATTTGAGATGGGTTTGCTCTTGACCTTAGTCTTGGTCAGAAATGACAGAGACAAAGTCTACGGAGCGAGCTTACCCAGAAGGAGCCTGTTTACTCTACCTTTGAAGAGATTAGGGTTAAGAAACACAGACGCAGGCAGAGAGTTTCACTCCTTTGCGTATGTATTAGAAAAGCCCTAAAATGTATGGGTTGCAATGGAATGTGGACTTTGTTTTATTGAGTTTGTTGTTCCAAAATAATTCCTATTTGTTACGTATTCTGCGGGTCTAAAAAGTCCACTTTAGCAAAATCATATTAGAATCATAATGTTAACCACACAACAATCTATCAAATTTCATTTTCATCTTTATCACTAACGTATTAGGTTCAATGGATTCTGCTTTTTAGATCCTCATAACTCAAATATAGACACTTCCTTCCTTGCTTTGTAGTGTTTTTTTTTATTTGGAAGGTAGGTAGTTGTATATTTTGTAAAAAGTTTTTTATTTTTCACTTTTTAGTGGTACCCCACACCTAACTAACACCACTGCAAAATCGCAGATAAGCAAAATACGCAATTACGATTACTTGGATAGCAAAAAACCATCATCCAAGTAAACGAATTCCAGCTATTTCGATTTAAAATCCAAATTACGTAACCGATTTTGATAAAATTTAAATGGGGCCAATCTGCAAGTATATTCTTTCAGATAAATCAAGGGTTCATGATTTACGGAGTTATGAGGTAACAAAAATAAGAAAAAAAAAAGAAAAAAACATACAACCGTATTGAGAACTTCCTCCTTTTTGCGAAGTCGGTTAAAAATAATCACAGATATAATAACCTGGGGATATTTAAGCTAAGAGTGAGCTGATAACTTCTAGGTAAGCATCTTCAACCACATCATTGTTTCCCATCAGATAAGATTGTAGTCTATCGCGGGCCTTTTTTTTTTGTTAGGGATGGGAAATCATCAAATGACTTCTTCCGCTCTGGGCGGTGACTAAAACCCATCCGTGTTCCTACATTGCTCTTTGTGTTCCGGAGCCGCGGTATCTCTTTCGAATAATCATAATAATATTTATTTGTATATAGTTAGGTTTAGTTGTTTTCATGTTTTTATTATAAAGTAAGATATTTCTATAAACCCTAAATAAATTTTAAGTATCATAATATCATAATCATAATCATAAATATTTTATTTGTGATACATAGGTACAGTGGTTGGACATGTTTCAGGTTAATGTGCGCCATGATCAGCCTATTATAATCCCGTAACTCCAGCAGGCGTCGGTCCTTTTAGGCCCCTCTTTGTGCTGACTCTCATTGAGGCGCGCGTGGAACACGAACACGCCGTCGACACGGGCTGTCGTCATAACACGGACTGACGGCGAGCTACCCATAGCTCACCGTCCACAGGCCCGGTCTATCGCGAGTCTACCAATAAGAAAACATCGAAAGTTCAAGATGTAGTATTTTATATTTCTTCACCAAAAAAATAGATTCCTTGACTGGATTTAACTACGCCGACTGACGGGCTTCGTTTGCGGAAATCCTAGGGTTTTTTGCGGTCTTATCCCTTTTAGTTTTTGCTGCCTCATGTGCCGACGTAAAGCCGATGGCTTGTCGGTTTTGCTTACGTAATGTACTGTTTCCGTTTATGTTCTCCTAGTACATTGAATCAGCTTTTTGCTGTATCTTCGAATAGCCCACTAGTTTTTTTAACATTTTCAAAAAACATTATAATGTTCAGTATCCAGTAGAGGAGCTCCTGGCTAAATAATAACTGCATTATGGGTAGATCTTCAAGGTTAAGCAACACTTGCCAAGGTTGGTTCGTGGATGGGTGACCATCAAAACATACCGTGCTTCCTCAGAGTCTCGGAAAACAAGTTACGCCGTTGGTCCCGGCTGTCATATGTAGATCTTTGGAAGTTGTTATGGATTGTCAAAATCCAGAATCCAGTTTTGCTAAAAAATACCGTATTACCCAGTTAATGGGTTGTGGGGTTTTCAGCTGAATCAGGTTTGACTGGAAGCCGACCCCAATGTAGTTGGGAAAATGCTATGCAGATGGTGAGTGTTAAGTAGCTAGTGGATAAAAATAATATCAGCTGCAGTCTATCCTCAAGGAAAGAAACGCTTGCCAAAGTCAGTCACTGGATGGGTGACCATCTGTACATACCGAGCTTACTCAAGCCTCAGAACGTAGGCTGTTGGTCTTGGTGGTCATTTTTACATTTCCAGCAAAGGTGCCTTTGCTTTGAAGTCCGATTACCCATTCAAAGCTACCAATCTTGTTTACAGCCCATTTTGCATTGCTCCAAGTTTTATACTCTCACTCAAAGCGACGTCATATCGTCTTCATTTTAACACACAACATAGTTACATCCTAACGTCCATGATATATACATTGTTAGACATCTTTATGACTTTGCTATTGTTTCAAATCACGAGTTTAGCTGCGATTTTATTGGTGAAAGATTGTAGGTATTTTATGACGCACAGATTTAGTTTTAGTGCAGTTGCAGTTAAGTTCAAGTTTGAGTGATAAACGGTATTCTTGTAATCTTTGAACTGCGCGTAAGCTGCGCGTGAATTGCACATCAACTGCACGACAGTTAAACTCTACCTAACTTACTAATGGTGGAGAGAAAAAATATTACTCACTAAATAATCGAATGGAATCGATTACATTTCAATGAATAAGACGTTATTTTTAATATTAAAACTTAAACATAACCTTATAAGCTGTAACGTTGAGACGTCAAACAAATAGTAGAATACCGATAATATTGCATTCCGAAGCACGCACCAAAGACGTGCAAGAATGCCGTTATTGCGCTCGCGTGACGCGAACTTGACGCGAGCATGTCTGACAGCGGTAGAGAATACGAAAAGCGTTGTTTTGATCGAAACTTAACTTCAACTGTACTGAAACAGCACTTATTTAGTTACGTGAATTAGCCTACAGAGCGCCAATTCTACTAATTAACCGACTTCCCAAAAAGGAGGAGGTTATCAATTCGGTTGTATGTATTTTTTTTGTATGTTTGTTACCTCACAACTCCGACATTTATGAACCGATTTGAAAAATTATTGTTTTATCTGAAAGGATATAGGGAGGGCGGGGCTGGTACTAACAAATTTTGTATTATAGTTTATATTTTCTTTGATAATGAACTTTTTAGTTTAATTTTTTATTGAAAACATGCTTTGGTTATTCAGCTATGATATTAGTAACAAAATACATCCGGTATGTAAGTGCTTTCAGAAAGAGAGCCGTGAAAACCAAAAAAGTCATTTGTTAATACATGCCCCGCATTTGGGGCAAATATTAACGGAGCTGGGGTACGTATTAACGTAAGGGGCAATTATTAACAGAGACAAAAAATTTATGAAATACTTAAATAAAACATCATTTACACGAATACAAATGTTTTATTATAGATATATAGTTATACATATATATATTTTAAGCCTAAACAAGTTAACACATAATTTAAACTTAACGTTTGAAAGTTACTAAACTTTTCATAATCTACAATCTTTAAAGTGTTCATAAATCAATACTAATAAACCACCATATCTACTGAGTATTAGAGCTTTTAAGCCTTCAAACATTTGTTAAAATAGTTTAAACTTAACAATTAAGTATTACGTAATCAGTCACATAAAGTTTTTGGTATCAACAGTTTTAAAGAATCTTAATGAGTTACCTTAAACAATTAAGTATTTAAATCTACATTTATCAACAATTCTTACAGCGTTAATTAATACTTTTTAGTATCAGACTTCAAGTTATAATACAGTCTTTAAGTTATATTAGTTTAAAAGATCTTTATCTAATTTGTACTTAAAAGTAGACAGGAAATATGTACCTTACCTACCTACCTTTTTGTCAAAAATTAATCAGAATACTCATCATCTGAGAAACAGTTGAGGCATATGTATTTTCTGATATCACCCTTGATACAGGTGATGTGAGCCCATCCTTTGCATAAAATACATTGTATCCAGTCAAGTCCAGATGTGTCGTCATTATAAGACTCGGCGCAAACTAAACAGCAGCAGGTATCTTCTTCACTGTCATCCTGAAGAATATACTTCTTCACCTTTTCTACTTCTACTCTCCGGGTTGATTTACCTTTACCTTTCCCTTTACCCTTTTTTTTTTTTAGCAATGGGAAATCATCCAATGACTCCTCCCGCTCTGGGTGTAGCGGGAGGGAGTGCCAGACTTCTACTGACTAAAACCCATCCATGTTCCTTCATTGCCCTTTGTGTTCCGGAGCCACGGTGTCTCTTGCGAATAATCCCGCGACTCCGGCAGGCGTAGGCCCTTTCGGGCCCCTCTGTGTGCTGACTCACTTTGAGGCGCGCGTGGAACACTAACGCGCCGTCGACACGGCACACTTATTGCACAAAACAATCGTTTAATATCAAACACCTACATATGGGGTAAGTATTAAGTAACATGTTAATACTTACCCCGTTCAATCTGTTAATTTTAGCCCCAAGGTCACTTTTTATACTTCATCAATTACAGAAAATAATCTAGTAAAATTATTTACAAACAATTATAATAGTTTTAAAGTCAATAGAATAAAGATTAATTTAGGATAAACTTTGATTCAATTTAGCGAATAAATATATCTTAAATCAATTCATTACGAAGTACGAAAAGTTCGTTTACCTGTAAATCCGAGGGTCCTGTGCACAACTATTACCAGCGACGGCCGGTCGACCACTGACCGGTCAGGACACGTTCGGCTGTGTATAAAGGGTATTCTAAACCGAGTCTCATACTTTTGACACTTCGCGTTTGGTGGGAATAAGCTTGTTAATACCTACCTCCGTTAAAACCAGCCCCGCGCTCCCTACTTGCAGATTAGTCCCATTTAAATTTTATGAAAATCTGTTACGTACTTTGGATTTTAAATCGAAATAGCTGGAATTTGTCTACTTGGATGATAGTTTTATGTCATCCAAGTAATCGAAATTGCGAAATTGCGTATTTTGCTTTTCTGCGATTTTGCAGTGGTGTTGTTAGGTGTCACACCTAACAACACCACTGCCACTCAAAAGTGAAAAATAAAAAGAAGGAAGTCGGTGTCAAAATACGAAGAAACTAACAAAAACACCGACTTCCGAAATTAAAGTTATTTTTTACTTAGTGTTTTTTTTTTGGAAGTCGGTTGTATTTTTTTTGTAAAAAGTTTTTTTATTATTTTCACATTCGCATCGCATGCGATTGACATGCAAATGCGAAAGTTGTTTAAAAATAAGTAGAATTGGCCCTCAATTCATCTGAACTGCGATTAAGAGCTGTTAATCATTATTTTCTGTAGAATATTGACACTGACAGCTCGTAAACAATCTCATTCACTTTGATTTATGAAAGCCGCCCTTAGTTTATCAGAAAACTACCCTACACTGAGGCCAATTCTACTAATTTTCAAGCAACTTTCGCATTCGCAATCTGTCAAAAATTTATAAAAATGAGCAAAAAAAAAACAAATGATTGAATGAATGTTGCTCTGATTGACATACCTAGTTATTGTGATCGTCTTCTGTCCTTTTATTTTTTAATTGAATATGGAATCACGCTGACATTTTTATATTTTTTTGTTATTGATGGAATCACACTGACATTTTATTAATTTTTACCAGTAATTTTTTTATTTGAAATTGTAAACCTTTGCATGCCCATGTGACGGTAAAATATGGAGAACTTTATTATTATAAAAACAACTATGTATGTACCATACCCATGTTTGCAAAGCAGTAAAATGATTATGATTATGATTCTTTTTTGACAGTTTGTGAATGACATGCGAATGCGAACGTGGTTTAAAAATTTGTAGAATTGGCCCTCAGGTTTCTGGCTATCGGCTCATCATAAATAATTAATTAAACGAAGATCAAGTGCTTTAGCGTCGCATTCCTTGTAACGTTACATTTTACAGGGGGAGCCTGTAAAATGTGAGGTCACAAGCACTCACCTACCTAGGAGGGGAATCGTGCTAAAAGGAAAAAGGACAAATAAATACTAGTATAAATTTAATGTATTACACAACGAACGTCTGATGAATGAGAAAGATGAGCGGACGTGAGGTGAAAATGAAGTCTTCGTTGAAGAACCGGAGGACTGGAGGGTCCGTTGAAGAACCGGAGGGCCGGCAGGGTCCGTTAAAGAACCGGAGGACTGGAGGGTCGTCACTCTTCAGAGGGCTGGAGAGGATGGGCCGAGTAACGTCTTCCTCCCAGGCTCGTTCAGCCCAGGCATCAAGGTGTCCTTTAAAGGCGGCAAGGAGAGAGGCCGACTTATCAGGTTCGAGGAGGTAAACTTAGAAACGTCCTCTAAGTCTACTCTTAATATAGGAGGGAGGGCGACTTCTCTGGTTCCCTGGAGGCAAACTGTCCTCTCAGTCACTCTTAAGAAACTTTTTCAGACTTCTTGCTGATCTCAGCTCCAAACGTAGACTGACCATTTTTTTACGACGGCTCCCAGATGAATGTCGCTTTTATTTTGAATTTAATATGAGTTTCTAGAATTTGATGGAAAAGAAAAATGGACTTTAAGAAGGTCTGATAACAATTTCATATGCGACCTAAAACTCCTAGCTAACTTCAGAATAGAATTAAAAAGAAAACTAGGCTTGTCCGACTGACATAATGACATAATACAAGAAATGTAAACAAAGCATTGAAGATAGTTAATTTGCAGAAAAACTTAGAAAATACAAGTTAAAAAGAATCTAGGAATCAAGTTATGGCTATGCAGCTATGTATTAATTTATCTAGGAAGTTTATAGAGAGCGTAAGTACAAAACAATAAGACACACACTACATCCTTTAAAAATGATTGTCTTATCACAAAAAAAATCGCCTTATGAAAAAACTATTGGGTTTGGTGAAAGAAAGAAATAAAGAAAGAAAAATAGTTTATTTACGCCAAGCATGACGCATAGGAATCGAAACACTTAGGTACTACACTAAAAATAACAAAAAAACTGGGACAATATGCGTCACCTTTGCGTAAAACGGTCATCGCTCAGAATTATGCTGGGACTCGTGTGCGAAACAGAGCCCCAGCGCTGGTTTTCAGCGACGACCGTGGTGTACACTGCCGTCATAAGAAAAAATGATGTGTCTACACAAAATGAAGTAACCGATTTCCGACATTAAGAAAATAACTGAAGATCTAAAATCAATTACTTCGTTTTGTATAGATACGTCCTTTTTATGACGGCAGTACAAGCGAACACGACGATCACATATTGGCACGATGACTGCTTTCTATTAGGACGTCGCGCGTCGCCTTAAGATTTTCCACATTTTATTTTTTTTCGGTTTTCGACTGTAAGCCAACTTATTTCACCTCAAAGCCAGTAATATCTATTACCGAAAGATGGATACGTACAATCCTAAGCGTTGCGGCTCAATTTCGTACCTAAGGATAATGGGCGCAGGGATTTAGGATAAGCCATGCGATGAGCTAAATTTCTAAATTAATTATTTCTTACGATGTGGACTAAAGTATGTTCATTGGGAATTGCTTTTTATCTTATATTTCATTCTAAGGCTCACCACCTCTGGATAAGTACCGATAAAGCCGTCTGGAAGATAATTTGGTGTAAATTCTGTTTAATTTTATTATTCGGTCGGTATCAACTTTACGTACTTGAAAAATAAGTGATAAGTCAATATCCTAATTATCCACATCATCTGCCGAGCCTTTTCCCAACTACATTGGGGTCGGATTCTGCTGAATAACAGTGTTTTACGTGGAGCGACTGCCTACCAGACCTCCACAGCCATGCATGCATCCATGAGTAACACAGTGTTTCTTCACAAGATTGGAGTCAGATTTACTGGCTTCTGACAATCCGTAACTACTGCCCAAGATCTACAAATGACAGCTGAGACTCGGTAGTCTCAGCTGTCATTTGTAGATCCGTGCCTTGGAAAGCACGTTAAGTCGGTACTTAACGTGCTTTCCAAGGCACGGAGGAAACTCGGTATCTAAAGATCACCCATCCTCAGACCAACCTTGGCAAGCGTTGCTTAACCTGCGAGATCGACCCGTGCAGCTGCTATTTCTATCTAAATTTGGTATTTAATAAATAATATACTATTCTACTTACCTCTAGATAAATACCTTTGCCAAATCTTTAGCAACATGGTCAGACAAACACAAACATTTTTTTTGTATCCATCCAGAAAGATAGAACAATGTAGTTTTGTAATTATTCCGTTTTTCATACGAATAAAAAACTAAATAAAAATGATTTATTGTCTCATTAGGTTTAGGTTTACAAAACATAGATGAAGCCCTGAACCCCACACTAGGATTGACCCTGTGTTGTGGGGTCCAGTCTCTTTTAATCCATTCAGATAATAATAATAATATATAATATCCTTGGACATTTCACACAACGCCATATAGTCCCAAGCTAAGCAACCTAATGCTTGTGTTATGGTAACGAGATGGCTGATAAACTACTTATATACATTTTTTTTTTGTAAATACATACATATTATAGATAGAAAAACACCCAGACTCGGAACAAATACTTGTAGGTCGTACAAATATTTGTTCCGTGCGGGAATCGAACCCGCGACATGCTGCGCAGCAGTCAATCGCTCAACCGCTGCGCCAACCGTGTCGTCAAATGATGATAGTACCTACAGTTACAAAGACAGTTGTTTTAGGTAACTAAACTATAATTAAGTACAAAATTTCAGTAGTGTGGTGTAGTGAATGTAGTGTGGGAAGTGTAGTGCGGTAGGTATAGTGAGTGTAGTGTTGTAGGTGTTGGGTGTGTGAGTGCATGTGATAAGGGTAAGAGTGATTGCAAGTGTTAGTGTGATACTTAATCGTATACCTATGCGTTTATTGATATTACTTTGTTCTTTTTATGACATTATTTTTAATACGTCCTCTGTTTTTTCATAATCCAAATTGAGCAGCCAAAGGGAGATTATTTTAGAGCAATTTTTCTTCCTCTGTTTAAAAATGTTGTGGGTTATATTTAATTTACTGTATAAGTAAGGTCCCATGAAAGCAAACGAATGTATTCTAAACACCAATCTATATAAATAAAAGTGAATCGCCGAAGTGTATGTACGCGCATAACTTCGTAACGACCGATCCAAATTGGATATTTCTTCTATAGTTGTGGTCGTAATTGTCAGGGCGAGGTTTACAGGAAATAAATTTTTGAAAAAAAAAACAGATTCATCCGGGCGGAGCCGGGTCGGGACACTATCCTAATATGTATATAAAATTCTTCCGTTACTAAGTGAATGACTGACAGACAACTACTGGTCGTAGGAAACTGCACGTAGGGTCCTTGGGGAGTTTAGGGAGCTCTAAGAGAGAATTTCCCGAAATTTCTACGGGAACGGAAAAAATCGGGATATGCACATACAAAGTCGTGGGTAAAAGCTAGTTTAAAATAAAAATGATTTAAGAGCATCCCCTTAAAGTCTGAGCACTGAGCACGAACGTTTAAATGTAAGATCCGTACTAAGCCGTTTGTGGATAGTTCCTGATCTCCATACTGCGTCTGAGTCGTTACTATGATCCTCCAAATTAGTACGGGTTTTAGAAAAGGGCTTTGTCCACACATTCTGACTGTTTTATTGCTTAAAGCTTAAAGTTATTAGGGGTTAAGATATTTTGTTATAATAATAAAGTTAAATTCAAGCAGACAGGTGATAAAGATTATTTTTGTGCAGTTACTAGTCGATAAAATTGCTTTATACACTGTAAACCTTATACAATCTACGAAGTCCGATTTGACAGCAAAGTAGAGAGGGACAGAAGATGGATACCCTTAAGTGCGAAAGAGATTTATTTTATGTTTCTTTTGTTTAAACGTCTAAATGATTCATCACAAATTATTAAGCCGTACTGCGTGAGGTCGGTAATCTTCCTCCAGGAAAGGCACAGACGCCGCTAAAGATTAAAATAATCAGTCAATTACCGTAAAATTGAAGAAAGAAATTATTAAAATCGTCACTCTCAATTTCACAACCATTTACAAGCGTTTATTTTAATAACTCTAATTCTCTTTACATTAATTGTGCATTCAAAACTCCGCAACTCGTTCCCTACATTAGCATTGTTTAGTTAATTCACCCACCGGGCTGTTCCATATAATTGTTTTAGTTCATTAATGTAACATCTCTTCTGCGGTACTGTACTTGTCCTGTTACATTTAGCAGTTGAAATGTAAATTACTGGTGTAGGTGGTTCATTAATTTATTTAATTCTACCAGCATTTAGCGACATGTTTCGCCCGCGTGAATGTCTATATTTATTCGACATTGTTTTTTTTATTTGGTACACATAATATGAAATTCTGTGACTCAAACAAGAACGAGATATGAAAATAAATAAATATTGAGTATGGGAATCACATTTGGGGGAAAAACTAGATAATCTAAAAATAGAGTAATTCAAACTGTACCGTGTGACATAATAAAAAAGCTTTTTGTGAGTGTTTTATTTGTATTTTTTCACAATTTTAAAACAAATGGCCTTGAATATTTATTAAAGACTTGGCAATTTCATCAGGAAGCTTACGCTTTGCACACACTGTTGAGATTTTTAGAAAAATGTGGAACTTGACATCACATTAGCAGCTGAAGTAAGAAATATCCCCCTACAGCATTATGCGAAAATTCTGGCATGCATCTATGAGGAACTTCTAGCGAATTTCCACATAAATGCATGGGTTCACTGCTTTGCTTGATAAAAACAGTTGTTCTGTTAAAAAAAATAAGTTTGGTCCTTTGATACAAACTTTTTGAGTGATTTTAATATATACTTTTATTCTTCCTGAAAATTTAGGTTGATAGGTTACTTCTAGGCAAGCGTGCTCCACCTTAGACCACATCATCGCTTAACATCGAGGGCCAATTCTACTAATTTTTAAACAACTATCGCATTCGCATGTCAATCGCAAACTGTCAAAAAAGCCTTAATTTTCATACATTTTTGACAGTTTGCGATTGACATGCGAATGTAAAAATTAGTAGAATTGACACTCAGGTGAGATAGCGTTCAAACGTATGCCTATCAATAGTTAAAAACAAAAATAAGGCATCCTTTAACCAATTAGTTAACTTCAAACTTCGCATAAAGAAACAACATCATCGTCTCACTTTCCATTGCGTTTAACCGTAAAAAAATCGGTCTGTAATCTATAAAATGTAAAAATTGCCCTCGAAACCGGCGATGTAATAAAAAATAATAGCGTTTTTATTTAAACACACCGAAACTCGAGTGAGGATGGAATTTTTCGCGCCTACAATTTGTTCTGTCGGCGGGCCGTTTGCACTTTATTTTGTCAAGATTTAGGGGTAATGGAATCGGTAGTTGTACTAGGAATGTAGATAAAGCGAGGAGGTTAAATTATGTTGTAAGGTCATGTATACGACAAGGTACTGAGCTACTTCTACTAAGATATTGGGATATAACTTACAACGAAACAAGGATATATGAGTCTAATGTGGTAGTAGTTATATTCTGTTTGCAGTATTTAAAGTGTTATATACGTTACCCGCTGTAAAATTGTCACGGTTTCTTTCACATAAGATTTATTTCGGAAAGGATTCGGAAATACGCAATGTTGTGGTGTACGATGATTCATATTCACAGCATCGTCTCTGCTTAGTTCTTTCTCAACAATATTGGGATCGGTGTCCATTATAACTGGATGCAGCTGATTCCTAGTATTTTACATGGAGTGACTGCCTATAAGAACTTCAAAACCCCGTAACTGGGTTATAAAAAACCCGTGTGCAAGATAGGTGCCAGATTAAAGAGGAAACTTGGCATGAAAAAATGTCACCCATCCATAGAACGACCTCGGCAAGTGTACGTTAACCTCGAAGTATGACCCGTGTGGCTGTTATTCTTTAGCCACGAGCTCCTCCGCTAGCAAGACTTTATTTTTAAACAAACAGATTTAAAAAAAATCTAGGGCTGATTGAATGTACTAGGAGAACATAAATGGATCTCGTACCTAATCATAATCTCTTAAACATAATATTATCGATATCATTGTATTACCTTATCCAGTTACAGCTATGTATATTATTTTGTTTGTGAGCGCCTTCATTCGGTGAGTGTATGTTTTATTCAGCAGCCTCGTTTCTTCCGCTGATGTTTTGAGATGGAGCGCTCACTATTTGCACCTGACTATATAATTTTGAATCAAATATACATATTATTTAGCTGTTTATATTCTAGTTTTATTGTGGTCACTGTTTTAATTTAGCTCTATATCTAAATAATAACAGCCGCACAGGTCGATCTTCGAGGTTAAGCAACGCTTGCCGAGGTTGGTCTGTGGATGGGTGACCATCTTAACATACCGAGTTTCCTCCGTGCCTCGGAAAGCACGTTAAGCTGATGGTCCCAGCTGTCATTTGGAGCTCTTTGGTAGTCGTTATGGATTGTCAGAAGCCAGAAAAATCTGACACCAGTCTTGCCAAGGAGTACCGTTTTACACAGTTAATGGGTTGTGGAGGTTTGGTAGGCAGCCGCTCCACGTAAAATAATGGTATTCATCCAAGGAAATGTCCAAGGATATATTATTATTCAGCTGAATCCGGTTTGACTGGAAGCCGACCCCAATATAGTTAGGAAAAGGCTGGGCAGATGATGAGGTAGCATATTTGTATATTGTGTTAGTAACTTGCGGGCGCTGACAGATTTTTCAAAGAAATTGAATAAATATCGCTTATTAAATTTAAAAAGCATGAAGTCCATGGTCAGGAATTAACTGAATTATTCGCAAAAATGAAAATAAATCGGCTCTAAGTGCCCGTTTACGGAGATGCGGAGCGTCGAGCGTCGCGTGCGGCGTGGCGACTTTGATAAATTGGTGTTGGCAACGCTTGTCTGCTGTGGACGGTTAGAAGTGTGCAACGCCTGTAAAATTGCTCCTTCATGAACACTCTCATACAACGCCATATTATGTTTCAATTTAGTGCGGGACGCCACGCCGCAAGTCATGCTCGACGCCCCCCGTCTCCGTAAACGAGCACTAAATTTTTCCCAACTATGTACACGTGTTGAAGCGACTGCTTAACTGAACTCCAAAATCCAATAACTGGGTAATAGGATACTCCTAAGCAAGACTGGTGTCAATCTGGCTTCAGACAATCCGTAACGATTGCCAAAGATCTGCAATTACCAGTCAGGAACAATGGCTTAACGTTCTTCCCGAGCCACAGAGCTGCCTTGGATGTTAAGATGGTCACTTATTCACAGACCGATCTCGGCTAGCATTGCTTAACCTTGAAGTGTTGTCAATTAAGTCACGAGCTCTCAATTATAAAACACTAGCTGACCCGCGCAACTTCGTCTGCGTCACATTTTCCATTACTGCTCCGCTCCTATTTGTCTTAGCGTGATGATATATAGCCTATAGCCTTCCTCGATAAATAGGCTATCTAACACTGAAAGATTTTTTCTGCTTCCTTGATAAAATCGGACCAGTAGTTCCTGAGATTAGCGCGTTCAACCAAACAAACAAACTCTTCTGATTTATAATATTAGTATAGATAATAAACTTTTTAAAAATTAGTAAACATTCTCTCGCCTCGCATCTCCGTCAACGAAAGTGTTGGTCTATCTGCGTCGTGTTATCGTTATCTCCAGAGGAGGGTTGGCAACTTGCCATGACACTATCTAAGGCTTCTATAAATTTAAGGAAGGAACTGGAAACTGTGTCTTTTTATTTAGAAATACTTATAGTGGTGTGAGAATTAAATAATTTTTTGTATGAACGTACCTAGCTTTAGAAATTCGTAGGTCGGTTTCCGAATTAAATATTTGAATTTCGGTATTCTAATTTACCGACTCCAAGTTAAAAAAAAAACATTTTTTTCAGATCCAGTTGGTGGCATCGAATTTGTGATTGATCTAACTGCATCAAACAGCAGCTTTAAAAGTGATTTTTCTTAACGTCGTTTTAGTAGTTTTTTGGGGTCTTGAAAATAGTCAATTATTTAATATCCGTAAAAAACAGACCCCTGGATCACTTGACTGTCTATCTGTCATAGCCATACCCTCCGGATGTACTGGACCGATTCTTTTGACTGGTCACGCACATTCACTTCTGCGGGTCGATTCTGTTGACATATCACCGTGATCACTAAGGTGGAGTGAACGACAAGTGAGCTATCGTGCCATCTTGTTTGTATGGTTTGACAGCTTACTTGTCGTTCACTTCGACATGTTTACAGAATCGCATTGTTGTAGCCCAAACACGGACGCGATACGTAAATAAATATTTTTTTAGTATGAGGTCCGCTTTAGGGGGTCTTTTCAAGCCGTGATGTGTTAGGGTTTTTAATAAAATGTTTTTTAATAATTTTAAAATAAATATTTTTGAAGTTATTTAAGAAATTAGACCCAAAAAGACCATTCCTCCTCATCTCCGAAATTTCTAAACCGATTTTGAAAAAATGTATATAATATTTCTATGTCAGAAGATTACACTATTCGAAGTCTGTATTATTAAAATAACATGTTATTTTTTTATAGTTTCGGAAACTTGCATGCGAGTCCGACACTTGGCCAGTTTATTTTCTAAACGATCCAGAACACCACCCATAAATAAAACAATGCACTTCTGGAACACCGTGTAAAAACAAGTAAATTGAAAATGGCAATGAACTTACTATAAATTATTATAAACTTCTATCAGTATTTTGCATTTCACTTTTTCGCCAGCTTGCTGAAAACTCTCTAATCTCATCTCTGACCAAGACTTAAGTCAAGAGCAAACCCATCTCAAATAAAAATAAAATAAAACGGTGTGGAGTCTCGGAGTGAAATTTTTAAGTTTTCTCGACCGTCACTTCCTTAGTGTAATTGCATTTTATATGATTTTTCTAACTTAGTTTTATGTCTTGTAAAAATACGACTCTTAGTTGAATTGTTGCAGCTCGAAATAGCTTTCGTGTATTTTTTCGGAGTAAAATTGTGATTGTAAGTATATTCTTTTTATTCGTTTTCCCTTCAAAACCTGAAGGGCTATTCTCATATTTTTAAGTAACGTTTGTATTCGCATCCACAAAATCACCTAACGTTTTGACAAGTTTTTTGCATTGATTGTCGCTGAGATACAAATATCGGTAAAAACCCAATTACTTTTCTTCCTCTTATGTATCCTAATAACTTTTCCTTACAAATGATGCGAGAAAAAAATAGCTACAGAAGTGTATGTCTTTTTTTTATAATAAGCAATTATTTTTCTGCCAAAGCTTTTAAAAAATAACAAAGCGTACTTTTTAGTATTATCTATAATAATAAAACAATATAATGCGAAGCTATCAAAAACAAAATTACTGAGAAAAACTTGATAAGTATGGAATTTTTCCAACTTAGCTGTGATAAGAAAGCGGAATAATATCTAAAGCGGAATATACTCAAGGACTGAAGTAAGTCCTTCCCACACGTAAGGTACCTACCGTGCTACATTTCACGTTCTTAGGAGATTTCAAATAGGTCGTTATAAGAAAGATTTGATGAAAAAGAAATATGATATACAAAAATATCTATCTAAATATCATGTTACACTAAACTTGACGGTAACTGTTAAATGCTTGCATTGTCTGAGGGGCTAGCACGAATATTTTGACGTATAGTAACGTTAACGTAAGTGAATTTTGAATGTAAAAAACTGCAACCCCATCATATCTTGGTTTAATTTTATGGGACATACACAATTTATATCATTTAAACATATGAATATAGTATCTAATTCAAATAAATATTATGTGCAAAACGAGTTCTGTAGCTATTGTAAAATTTTACGTAACGTTACTACACGTCAAAAATATTCGTGCTAGGCCCTCTGGACATGTCCACTCAAATCTGTGTTGTGATTTCTCAAAAGAGCACTTCAGATACCCGTTTACCTACATGGATCTTATTATTGTCTTTACAAGATGCATTAATTAATATAATCTTTAGTATTATACAATTTTATGTCTTTACTAGCTTTTGCTCGTGACTTAATTAAATACAAGCCGATGCCCGGGGCTTCGGCAGCTTTTTAATATTTTTTTAAATGATAAAAAACTTTTTACAATAAATTACAACCGACTTAAAAAAAAAAACAATACAGGGTAAAAAAATTCGGAAGTCGGTGTTTTTGTTAGTTTCTTCGTATTTTGACACCGACTTCCGAAATTAAAGTTATTTTTTACTCTGTAGTGTATTTTTTTTTGAAGTCGGTTTTTTCACTTTTTAGTGGTACCCCACACCTAACAACACCACTGCAAAATGGCAGAAAAGCAAAATACGCAATTTCAATTACTTGGATGACATAAAACCATCATCCAAGTAGACGAATTCCAGCTATTTCGATTTAAAATCCAAAGTTCGTAACCGATTTTGATAAAATTTAAATGGAATTAATCTGGAAGTATATCCTTTCAGATAAAATAAGATTTTTTCAAATCGGTTCATAATTGTCGGAGTTATGAGGTAACATACATAAAAAAAATATACATCCGAATTGAGAACCTCCTCCTTTTTGGAAAGTCGGTTAAAAAGTAATCCAATGCTACTTCTAATACCTCCAAGAATATATGTACAAAGTTTCATGATGATTGGTTATGTAGTTTTCGCGTCAAAGCGAGCTGCTTTCAGACTACGCTATAATATAATAGCATAATTATAGTATATAGCTCATAGCACAACAATATCGCGCTCCATACATTATTATGGACACGTTCACACTGTACTGTACTATATATTGACAATGTATGGTGCGCGATATTGTTGCGTTATGAGCTATATACTCTATGCTATATTTTATAGCGTAGTCTGTAAGCAGCTTTACGCGCAAATCCCGTTTCCGTTGGAATTTCGGGAAATCCTCTCTTAATGCAGACGTAGTGTAGGGAAGCTACATGCCAAATTTTAGCTTTCTACGACCAGTCGTTTTGGTTGTGCGTTGTCTGTCAGCCACACAGTAACGGAAGAATTATTTTTTTGTTAAATTTTTTATTTGTTTTTTAGTATTTTGATTATTTATTTATTTATTTATTATGCCCGCGACTTCGTACGCGCATATCTTCTTTTTTCCGTTGCCATATTGGAATTTCTGTCGAGTCTCTTACACGATCCACTACATAGACATTTACCTACGCTTTGAAACTTCCAACTACCTTTGTGATATTGACTGACATACTTTGGCAATTTTATAAGTGGCTAGAAATGGTTTTATTGAAATAAGTGTTTTAAGTTGTTGATGTTTTATAAATATATCAATTCAATGAGGACAAAGTTAATAAATAAAAAGCAATAGTTTACATGGTTTTGCGCAATTCCTATCTTTTGATAAAGCAGTTAAAATTGCAGGATCTGGTAAAATTCAAAAACACAAAAAATTAGGAATACATTGCATTGTTACAAAACATACTAACATTTATTATATGGTTGCTTGCAGCAGCAGTCCTAATACGACACGTAATGAAATACAATCAAACAAACAAAGCTGTCGGAATCCTCACCTAACCGAAGTTTAAAACGCCAGTAACCAAAACATGTCTATTCCTAAGAAAACCAACATTTCATTATAGTGTTAACTTGTCTTAAAACTGCAAATCGTGGAACTACTCCATGTTATTAATGGTTTTCTGCAGACATCCTCAGTTGAAAAGTCGGCACGTTGCAGTGTGAAAGACGAGTGCTGCTCACGATCCATCTCTGTAAGTCGCGTGACCGGAGGACTTCTGAGAATTTTTATTTTAGAATTCAAATACTGTTATGTGTCGCGGGACTATTCGAAAGAGATACCGTGGCTCCGGAACACAAAGGTCACTGAAGGAACATGGATAGGTTTTAGTCAGTAAGAGTCTGACACTCCCTCCCGCTCCGCCCAGAGCGGGGAAGTCATTTGATGATTTCCCATCCATAAGAAAAAAAAAACTGTAATGTGAACGGAAGAACTCGTTGCTTAATTAATAACAGCCGCACTGGTCAACCTTTTGGGTAATTAATACACATGATTTAATTAAAGAGTGCCCGTGCAGCCGTGGAGTTTCTTGCACGTTCTTCTCTATACAGATCCACGATTTCGAACGTACAAATAGCTTCATGTTTTGGACTGACCGACCTTGTCAATTAAAAAGTGCCTGTTAAAGATTTCTTTGAAATAAATGCTTTGAATCTTGAATTTTGTACTTAACTCGGGGTGTCGTGTTACTCAGTTACCTACCTGGTGGTGGAAGTCGGATAAAAAGTCGCTGCATTTAAAACTAACTGACCCGTGCAACGTCGTCTGCGTAACATTTTTAATTACTGCTCCGCTCCTATTAGTCTTAGCGTGATGATATATAGCCTATAGCCTTCCTCGATAAATGGGCTATCTAAAACTGAAAGAATTTTTCAAATCGGACCAGTAGTTCCTGAGATTAGCGCGTTCAACCAAACAAACAAATAAACAAACAAACAAACTCTTCTGCTTTATAATATTAGTATAGATACTGTTAGACGGTAACCGACCCCAAAATGTAAAGATGGGAAAGGATGGCAAAATGTAAATTTGAAACACGAATGGTTGTTGTTAGCCATATTATGGACAGTTCGTTGAGCTATCTTTAAGTTCTGAGTATGAGCTATACGATAACGGGCAAATGCTTGCACTTTCTGCACAGGTCCACTCAAATCTGTGCGGTACTTTCCTCAAAATCCCATTTCAGACATTAACCTACATGGTTCTCATATGATTTGACCAGTACGATTGTATGGACTTTAAAAGAGACTTTGACCTCTGAGTTTGTTTCGGCGTTTCTTCTCAGAGCAGTCAGCTAGGAAACACCGGCCTCATCTAGTTTAAAATGACCAAAAAAGATTGACGTGTAAAAGTGTTATTTACAACCTATCTACTTACAAAATAAATTTCATTTATCATTTGGACATTGAATGGGAAGTGCAAAATATATTTGTGTTAGACCTCCGCTGTACTTTTCTGATTAATTTTGATGGGGGATCCAAGACAGTTGAATCGTTTCTCCGGGACTTGTCGAGCATCATTGACTCGCTGTTTTCCTTGTGTTCGCCACTGTTAATTCCAGCTTTTAGGAGTTAGAGCCCGTCACACAAGCCCCATTGATGATTTATTTATTGCTCTGAGACGCATTGGTTTACGCTGAAAGCCAGCGCCGTGGACTCGTGCCCTCGTGCATGGCCCTCGTCATAATGCTGAACGTAAGCCGTTTCGCGCAGAAGTGACGCATATTTGCGTCAAAGACTGATTTAATTTTGAAGATTTATTTTTATTACGTGTCGCAATTTAAGGCTCAGAATGGTGGGCTGTGAAAAACAACGGATAAAAATAGATTGCATGTAGTGGAGATGAGAATGTTGAGATGGATGTGTGGAGTAAATTGAATGGATAAAGTGAGAAATGACTAAATTAGAGGTAGTTTAAAAGTGGCACCTGTGACGGTAAAGTTAAAAAGGAATCGCTTGTTTTGGTATGGTATGGTCATGTGAAGAGGAGGAATGAAACGTATGTAACCATAAGAGTAATGCACATAAATGTGGATGGATGGAGAGGGAGAGGAAGGCTAAATAAAAGATGGACGGATTATGTGAGGAGCGATATAAAAGAAAAGGGAGTTAGTGATAGCTTGACGGCTGATAGAGCAGAGTGGAAGAAAAAAACGTGTTGCGTCGACCCCAAGTAACATGGGATAAGGAGAGGAAGATGATGATTTATATCTATAACATGACCTATTTTAGGCTTTTGATAAATCATTTTCTGTGCGTCTTTTTTCGCGCGAATAAAAGTATTTCTTTCTGTCATAAATATCGTATTCGTATCGTATATAGTCACATAACTTCGGTACGAACCAGCCGGTCGATTCTGTCGATATCTCACCGTGATCACTTAGGTGGAGTGAACGACTGTGACCAGTGAGCTGTCACGCCATCTTGTTTATATTGTTTGACAGCTCACTTGTCATTCACTTCGCCTAAGTGTTCACATCGACATGTTTACAGAATTGCACTGCTGTTAAGGTTTACAGACAGAGAGAGTGATGCTGTTTTAAATATTATTTTTTCCATATTATTACTAATATTATAAATATAAATCTTTTGGTCTGTTTTTTTCTGTTATCGATGCCTAATACGCGGAACCAATTTCGATAAATTTTAGCAGTTTTCCTTTGAAATGTTTTGAAAATAGAGGTACATAAAAATAATTGGAATAAGTAGTGTGATCTTCACATAGAGATCGTCAAGAAATATTCCGTCAAAGAAATAATTGGCACTCACAGCTATTGTGTAGGTACATGTATTATATTCTTGAAATCTGTATATATTGTACATTTTTCTGTAGTATAGAAACTCTGGATTTTTCCACACAATATTTATATCTTTGTAGGTATTGTCAATTGTGATGCAAAAATCTAAAAGCAATTCAAGTAAAAAGATACTATACACGGGGCCATTGTAGTCGTCTGACAAAGGCGGCCTACTTAATGTACCCGATATAAACTATCCTAGGCCTGTTCTTTTTTGTATCGTTCTTTAAGATAATAGTCCATTCGAATTATGACACACTATCTTAAAAATGTTTACGTATCAAAACAATCTCACCGTTTCACAAGAACACAAGGCTCGGAATGCACTCGCTCCTAGATGTTTCAAACTACGTAATGCGTCATGATAATGAATAATATATATTCATCTATACTAATATTATAAAGAGGTAACATTTGTTTGTAAGTTTGTATGTAGGGGGTAATCTCAGGAACTACGGGTCCGATTTGAAAAAATATTTCAGTGTTAGATAGACCATTTATCGAGGAAGGTTATAGACTATATATCATCACGCTAAGACTAATAGGAGCGGAGCATTAATGGAAAATGTGACGCAAACGAAGTTGCGCGAGTCAGCTAGTTTTTAAATAATTCAATAAATATCGTTCCGTCAATAACTCATTGCACGTTACTGCTTTATATAATATTATAAAGAGGTAACATTTGTTTGTAATATATAATAAAATATAATATTATAAAGAGGTAACATTTGTTTGTAAGTTTGTATGTTTGTAAAGGACATGGTAAAAAGTGGCCTATGAATCAACACATGCGAAACCTTTACCATTATTCCTAGTTTTTTTTTTAAATTACATTTTAATGATTAGAATAGAACGGACACTTTTAATTACGAAACCATTTTAAAAAGTAACTCACTTGGGTTTTATAACCCGGCGCCATTATTTTAAAATGAAACAAAGCGGTCTCAGCGCTGTAAGATTTTTAGTTACCTACAAAAAGAATAAAGCGATTAAAGCGCTGTATGACACCAACACTATTGACACTGACAGTCGATGAAATGACAGTTGACACTTTGATGTAATGTATTTGGCACCTGATACCAGGGAATCGGCCGTCGACCTAAGTTACCACGCTTTCGTATGTTAGAAGAACATATTAACACTACTCTACACCATTTTTTGGTGAGATAAAAAGTCTGGCAGCTCTGGGATCTTAGTCCATTTGGTATGTTTCTATTGTTTGGTATGTTTTATAACCTCAAAATCCGAAATCATTTTGGATATTTCACAATTCTGAAAAGTGTCCGTGATTTTAATTTAGTTTCAGTCGAACATATGCATTATTTAAAACACAGATAGTAAATTCACGTCTCTGTTGGTTCTTAGGCGAACGATGTATGGGCGATGAACAATGTCCTTTGCATGTAGGGGGTAATCTAAACAACTCCGGGTCCGATTTGAAAAATTATTTCAGTGTTAGATAGCCCATTTATCGAGGAAGGCTATAGACTATATTATCATCACGCTAAGACAAATAGGAGCGGAGCATTAATGGAAAATGTGACGCAAACGAAGTTGCGCGGGTCAGCTAGTTTTTAAATAATTCAATAAATATCGTTCCGTCAATAACTAATTGCACGTTACTGCTTTATGAATAAACTAGCTGACCCGCGCAACTTTGTCTGCGTCACATTGTCCATTATTGCTCCGCTACTATTTGTCTTAGCGTGATGCTATATAGCCTACTAGCTGACCCGCGCAACTTCGTCTGCGTCACATTTTCCATTAATTCTGCGCTCCTTTTTTACTTAGCCTAATGATATACATATAGCCTATAGCCTTCCTCGATAAATGGGCTATCTAACACTGAAAGAATTTTTCAAATCGGACCAGTATTTCCTGAAATTAGCGTACTCAACCAAACAAACAAACAAACTCTTCTGCTTTATAATATTATAACTCAGAGGTTCTCAGATTTTGTTGTGCAAGGCGTTGCGAACGTTCGACACTCGACTCTCGTGCGCGTACCAGAGAGTTTCTCTGATTTTGTTCAGCAAGGCGTTGTGAACGTTCAGGTGAAGATTCTCCCACGTATTCTTGCTGCCCGTGCTTGAGAACTATGTTTAGTAAGTTGAGACCTGGCTGTCTTAGGCATTTTCAAATGTTTAAGAAAATGTTAATAGCGTGTAATATTCTAGCTCTGAAAAGAACTGTTGGTTAGCCCTGAAAAGAACTGTTGGTTAGCCCTGAAAAGAACTATTGTTTGGCTCTGAGAAGAACTGTTGTTTAGCTCTGAGAAGAACTTTTGCGTAGGTATAGTTTTAAGAACGAAATCTAAAAAAAATCGCACGAAAATTATTAGACTTCGCGCACGACCGCTGCGTAGGGAGCCGACCTCGCGTCTGAGCCACGCGTGTACCTTAAGTAGCCTTCACACTATTCCCGAAATTGATCGAAGTTGAGCGAATACGATAGTGTAGAAGAGCACTTCGCTTCGCCTCGTGCAACTTCGCTTCGCCCCGGGCGACTTCCAGTTGTTGTCGGTTTTTGCGCCCGAGTCAAAGGACTCGAAGTTCGAACACGAAGCGTCTGTCCACACTACTCGGCTCACTTCGGTTCGCGTCAGCCATAGTAAATACGCAGGAATTTTATTATGCGGGAGTACACATTGCAACGGCAGTTGCCACATGAACGTTATCCATTATGCCTATCGTGAGGGGAACGGGGGGATGGGCGACTGAGCTCCTCGCGAAGTTGCTCGAGTGTGTGGACACCTACTTCGGAATTCGGTCAACTTCGGAGAGCACTTCGCCTCGTGCAACTTCGAAATAGTGTGGAGGACACTTTATATTACTCATAGATCTAAACTCCCCTCCCGCACGCGCACCCCCGCCTTGGTGACGTCCACTTCGCAACGGGCCGTGCAGCAGAAATCGTAATATTTTAATTTCGCCATAACTTCAAAACCAAACGTCCGATTTTAATCATTCAAAGACCAAATACTATCTACATAAACTGTACTTAGTGATATAAATATTTATTTTGATAAGGATTAATAGCATGAGTAAAATAAACGTTTAAATGTAGTCCTAAAAGAAAATCAAGATTTTTAAATATAAAAGTGGTTGTTGTGCCTCACTCGACCTAAATAGGTATAGTGTGTCGCGGACTTTTTTGTAGATATTTATAAGATCTACAATTAATTAGAACAATTCATGGTTCTATCTTTTATAGTTTAGGCAGCGTACGCAAAATAAGTAACTTTTCTGGTTGATTTTTACACCTTGTGTCCGAAAAACCCAAATATCTTACGGAACCCTATTTTTTTCCAAAATAAAATATAGCCTATGTTACTCGTGGATAATGTAGCTTTCGAATGGTGAAAGAATTTTTAAAATCGGTCCAGTAGTTTTTGAGCCTATTCATTACAATCAAACAAACAAACAAACAAACAAACAAAGTTTTCCTCTTTATAATATTAGTGTAGATAACCTTCCTCATAGATAAATGGGCTATCTAACACTGAAATAATTTTTCAAATCGGACCAGTAGTTCCTTAAATTAGCAAGTTCAACCAAACAAACTCTTCTGCTTTATAATATTAGTGTAGTTTGTGTACATAATATGTAATTTTTTTTTCGTAGTTCATGTGGTTATATACTCTATGTAGTTCATCATCATCATCCATAGACCGACTTTGCCTACAGCTGAGAAATGTCATCTCTTTTCTTGAACTAATACTCACGTTCCTGGGCCAGCCTCATGGTTAGCAAGTATTTAATCACTCTTGGGAAGAAAATACTGAATTTTTTAAACTGAATTTTTAACCAGCTGTTCCACAACCTGCATTTAGCATTACATAATTACAACAATAAAACCTACTGCATTCAGGTTCCTAAAACAAGAACAATAAACTAGATTTTTCAAGCGAATAAACTCACGTAAAAACTTAAATTTATTGCTATCCCGGGACCTGTACATTTATGTGGGATGAGGTAACCCGTTGTTTTTCCTTCCGTCTGTAAGAATCTGTTCGCAAAATATTTTATTCGAAGCTAAGCAAGTTTGAATTTGAAAGGGATTGCACCGCGGTTGCTACGTCGTAGTCACGTAGCGGAATATTATGACATCACGGCTACGCTGCTACGGCGTAGCATAGAGTGTAGGTTGGTCTGTATATTGCATATAATTGGAAATATATATTTACTTTTCTGGCAGACTCTACTGGATTTCTGTCTCTTAGTGTAAGACCTCAGTTCCTGCGTTGGGAATGTTCTACGTGGATGTCTTAAATATCTCAGAGGCTTTATTTTGAAAGTGGCTTCTTCATTTGCGCTTGATTATCTTCGTTTGCCTGCTTCTTACCGTTAAATTCAATGATAAAGTGACCATAATCATTGAGAATCGTAAAATAAAGAAAGAAAACATATTATTTATTTGGCACACACTGACAATGTAAGCATTAAAATAAGGTGTCTTATTTTTAAAACAAAAACATTGAGCGCTTCGCAGCTGCGCCAAAGAGGTCCAGTTTAGCAAAATACCTGACAACTGAACCTTACGTAGAGAGTACGGATCTAAATAAGAGTTTGAGATAATAGAGTAACGGCTAGACACCTTCAAATTCTTCCCATATTTCAAACATCACATTGCTAGGAAAAAAACCTGTATTCAACGTAAACGACCTTCAATTTATAAAAAAATGTAACCCAGTCCCGTGTTATAATTTCCTTATATTCGTATAAATAAGTAGGCACTTACCTGAACTATTTTCCTAATATGGAAATTGAGAACGATTAGGTAAATAAACCAATTGTCTGGATTGCTTTCAAGAATACCGTCCCACCTCTTAGGGCTGTCTGAAAATTTATCTAGTTTTTTTTTCTTTCATTTTAAACTAGCGACTCGTCCAAACTTTGTGCGAGTGTAAGTTATATTATACAAAAACCATCGTAATTCTTCATTGTACACCAAACAACTTAAATCAGATAGTCATAATAAAGTTCTTGTAGAAAGGCGACGTTAACTCAAAGTTGAATTATCTCCTTCCTCATTTATTGCCTTGTCTAATATTGAAAACAAATAAAAATTAATTAAACCCATTAATTTATGTGCACGAAACTCGACAAATTGTAACAGCTGATTATGTTTTCGCGATTTCGGGATTGGTTCTGTAGCGGCATTGCCGCCACACGACGAAGCGACCCGAGTCACAGGTCTGGATCATCCGCTGTTTCCGCCGTGCCTCGCGCGCCGTCAGTTTTGTCGCATACATACCTACATTTAGTTCCGTTACAAAGGTCTATAAGTCAAAAGGTTTATTTCAATAAAGCCATTAAACGGCACTTTTGAAGGTCATCATTCTATTTCAAATTATATATATATAAAAAGTGACTCCACTGTCCATTCGGAAAGGTAGATTCTGGTGCGGAAGAATGGACAAGAAACTCTGTAGTTACTCTTTTCAAATAAATGTTTTTACAATTTTTAACATAGTAAAATTTGTCAAAAATGTCAAGCTTATTTATAGAGCCCTTTGTATATTGTTTTCGTAAAATGCCTAATCTCTTAAAACTTCATAAATGCAAAAAAAAAACACATAATTTTGGTTTAAAATAATTAAAAAAAAAAATTGACGTCAATCTTTAACAATTTTTTTTCGCCACCACTGGACAGTAGAGAAGACGCGTCCCTCGCCACCTTTACCAAAGTAGTAAAATAAAAAGACGGTAGTGTTCTGTGTTTGTCCACACATTGTACCACAAAGGTCCACTAGACACTAAGTTTGTAAAAATACATTTGATATTCAATGCTGCTTATTTTATTTTTAAGCAAAACAAACAGGGTATGGTATATTTTACCTAATTAAATAGGCTCATTTTTTAAAGTAACTACGTGGATGACCAAATCCGAAACAATAATAAGTAATATCGACACATTTAAACGAGTCTCGACCCGATAAAAACTAAAACAGCATCATTGTATTTTTGAAAAATCGGTATTCCTAGCCAAGAATCGAACCGGTTGATTATGAAAAAAAACGTATTCTGTATTATTACCTACGCCACTCAATTAAGGTTTAAATTTGGGGAAGTTATAAGAACACATAACAAACCAAAGGAACGCGCTCATTTTGAACAATGGTATTTACCATCGTTTTGTACGATGAGCCAAAATAAGTCTATACATACTTCATCTTTGTTGAGATACCCATGACTGGCCATATTTTTTCTAAAGAAACTGATCGCTTATTGATGGATCGCATGATTGCATTCATATGTTCCTTATTTTCTTCTTACTCGTGAAGAGAATTATATCGCAAATATTTTAGATCGCAAGCCATACTAAAATTTGTCATATATTTCCTCCCAGACAATAACTTGTAAAATTGTTTAGGCTAGGCGCGCCCTGGTGACTTTTGTCATCGTGACAGTACATTTCTCTCTTTCGCAATTGTGAAGTGTAACAGAGAGGTATAAACTGTCGCGGTGACAAGTCACCAGTGCGCGCCTAGCGTTAGAGAGCTTTATCATGGACCTCTGTGAACGTCAGCTGCTTATCGGTGGGTGGGTCAAGCAGCGACAGTCTTGTGCTTTTCATGGAAACATAACTGGTCTCTTTTCATGGACTGAAAGATTTATCTTTGGAGCCTTTATATATAAAGGCTCCAAAGATAAATCTTTCAGTCGGAGCATGAAGCATAAAGTCGAATAACTATAGACACGTAATTTCTTGCAGGATACAAACTTGTCAGCTAATCTATACTAATATTATAAAGCAGAAGAGTATGTTTGTTTGTAGTATGTTTGTTTGTTTGTTTGTTTGGTTGAACGCGCTAATCTCAGGAACTGCTGTCCGATTTGAAAAATTCTTTCAGTGTTAGATAGCCCATTTATTGAGGAAGGCTATAGGCTATATATCATCACGCTAAGACAAATGGGAGCGGAGCAGTAATGGAAAATGTGACGCAGACGAAGTTGCGCGGGTCAGCTAGTAGTTAATGTGATCCCGTAAGTAATAAAATAAATCAGCTGGCAATATATCGAGGGAAAACTCTCAGCTGGTGAATTTAAGAAGCTCCCTGCAGGGCGTTAGCTTATGACCTTTCCACCAAGATACAGCCGTCTTTTTTTTTTTTTTTTAGGGATGGGAAATCATCCAATGACTCCTCCCGCTCTGGGTGTAGCGGGAGGGAGTGTCAGACTTCTACTGACTAAAACCCATCCATGTTTCTTCATTGCCCTTTGTGTTCCGGAGCCACGGTGTCTCTTGCGAATAATCCCGCGACTAATCATTTTACAACTTATCGTCCGGAAACTTGATCATTAGTCCTGTTCCTGGCTCGCGGACCCTTTATTCGAACCAACAACACTTGTATATTCACGGTCATTGGTTTCTATTAGTTCGAAACAATGAAATCTCAACTGACACTCTTATGTTTTAGCACGCAACAAAGGCTTATTCTAATATTCAAAAACGTTCAAATTTAAGTCTTAATATTCCTAGTGCAAACTGTTTTTTTTTTGGGACAAGCCCGCCTCACATTCCCAACCACTGCAACTCCTGAAAGCCAGAATCAACAGTGGCGACCACCAGAAAAACGCAGAGTTAATGAAACCCGACGAGTCCCGGAGAAACGATTCAACTGTCTTGGATCCCGCAACGATATTAATCAGAAGCGTACAGCGGAGGAGTAGGAAAAATAAATATAATTTCCACTTTCCACCCACTAGTGCGAACTTTTCAAAATATAGGGAAATTACTGGTGCTGGAGGTGTAATTTTGCAACTGCGATGCAATTGCGATGTTTCGTAATACAGGACTACCCCTCAGATTTGACTAACAAATAAGACCCGTGAAGGCTTATTTGTGTCTAAATGTTAGTCATAAATGTCATCGTCATCATCTTCTAAAATTATTTGCTGGACTATACATATTGATCTCCAGAAGCATCAGCCAATCTATTCAGAAAAACTAAATGATATGAGGTTTTAACTTCCACCAAAACCCGAACTCGCAAATACCAAGGTTCTCAAAAAATATCGAATCGCAATATCACTTTCACTGGAGTACCAGGGTATAAGCAACGTGATAATGTTTGTATAAATTCCCGGAATAACGGTGTAAAATAAAAACGTTCTATTCATTTTTATTTTTCTTGCTATTTCGGCGTCCCGGACAATTTGTTGGCTGTACATTTTTGTGGGGTATCAGTAACTCGAGATAATTTAGGCAAGCCGATTTTTTTTCGGATTTTGGATAAAACGTTGTCTGGTTTGAAATTGATAGGTGTTTAATAACAATTCAATCAAAGATAATAATTTTTAAGCAATAAAAGGAAACGTACCAGGTGGGTAATTCTCGTAGTTATATGACGCGTCAATTAAGTTTTAGTGCAATTGCAGTTAAGTTCAAGTTTGAGTGATAAACGGTATTCTTGTAATCTTTGAACTGCGCGTAAGCTGCGCGTTAACTGCACGTCAACTGTACGACAGCTAATCTCTACCTAACGTACTTATGTTGGAGAGAAAAAATATTACTCACTAAATATTGGAATAGAATCGATTACATTTCAATGAATATGTCGTTCTTATAATATTAAAACTTAAACATATTATTATAAGCTGTCATTTTGAGACGTCAAACAAATAGTAAAATACCCAAAAATACCGATCATGTTGCGTTCCGAAGCACGCGACGCGCAACAGTAGAATGCCGTTATTGCGCTCGCGTGACGCGAACTTGACGCGAGCGTGTATGACAGCGGTAGAAAATACGAAAAGCGTTGTTTTGATCGAAACTTAACTTCAACTGCACTGTAACAGCACTTATTTAGTTACGTGAATTAGCCTACAGGTTACTAATATTAAATAAATATGTCCATTACACTATTTATACGGGAATAGGTACCCTTGTTTAACCTACATACCTTTTTTATTTAGAAGTCATAAAGAATTCAAAAGTGACTTAATATAACAGAAATAATTTTATACCATAACTAGCTGACCCGCGCAACTTCGTCTGCCTCACATTTTCCATTACTGCTCCGCTCCTATTTGTCTTAGCGTGATGATATATAGCCTATAACCTTTCTCGATAAATGGGCTATCTAACACTGAAAGAATTTTTCAAATCGGACCAGTAGTTCCTGAGATTAGCGCGTTCAACCAAACAAACAAACAAACTCTTCTGCTTTATAATATTAGTATAGATATTTAAACAGACGCAAATTATATTGCTCTGTTAAAATAAGTTTTCATAAGTTATTTTCGTGTAAATATACCTTGGGTACATACATACTCTTCAGCTCTTTTGTCGCCAAAATAACGCACGAGTAGACCTCCTCTACCACATGAGCCCCTAATACTTAATATCGACGAAAACTCCGCTCAAACAAACTTCTATTCAATTCGTATGAAAGAGTCTGAATGAAATAAAATACTAATACATTAAAAATAAGCTTTATATTTCAGTGGCCATGTGGGCTCAAACACCTGAACTAGACTGAATGTGCTTACTGAACAGAGAACGAATAAACGAATTCCTCGAAGAAAAACCACTGAAGCGAATGTCTTAGGAGTTATTCTTACTAATATTATGAGTTTGGGTAAATATAATAGTTGGCTTTTGTGTATAGTTTAGAAGTCAATGAAAAACTGTTTTATTTAAGTTTTTTTATTCATAAGGCTGTTTACTTTGAGTTTGTAGTGTCTAAGATGGTAAAAATTAATCGGTTTGTCAGCATGCTTTTGTACATAAAATATGTAATATTGAACCAATTTTCTATAACCATATAATTTTAAACTAAAGATTAAAATTATATGGTTATAGAAAATTGGTTTTTATTAGAAAAATCAAACAAATACAATACAGATAAACTTTTGCGTCGTCGTTAATGAAAGAAAACCATGGCATGATGACTTGGAGAAGTTTACGGGATATAGCCAGAGAAAGCAAAGCACCGAGAAAAGTTGAAGGCCGAAGTGGCCACACTGCTGAGCAAAGGCCTCCCTTCCGTTATACGATACACTTTGGAAAACTTTTTTTATGTTTTCTAGTTTGACCCCTAAATTTTGTAAATCATGTATTTATTTACGTAACGCGTCCGTGTTTAGGTCACAAAAGTCCAAATAGATGTGTATGTGTACGAGTCAAGTAGATTTGAAGAACAATGGCTGTGACAGACGGACAGATAGACATTTTAGTGATCCTAAAAAGGTTTCGCTTCTTACGGATGTTCGGAACCCTATAAATGTGACGCTGACGAAGTTGGGCGGGTCAGGTAGTCCCATATATTAACTAGCTGACCCGCGCAACTTCATCTGCGACATATTTTCCATTATTGCTCCGCTCCTATTTGTCTTATTCTTCATTCTATAACCTTCCTGGATAAATGGGCTATCTAACACTGAAAGAATTTTTCAAATAGAAAGAAAAGAGAGAAAGAAAAATAGTTTATTCACGCCAAGCATGACGCATAGGAATCAAACAACACTTACTACACTAAAAAATAACAAAAAATCGGGACAATATGCGTCACCTCCACGTAAAACGGTCATCGCTCAGCATTATGCTGGGACTCGTATGCGAAACAGAGCCCCAGCGCTGGTTTTCAGCGACGACCGTCGCTGACAGAAAGACGTCTGCCGGGGCAGCACAAAAACTGTACATATGAGACAACACAAACCAAAATAAAAATAAAAACAAAAACAAAAAAGCAATAACAAAAAAGAAAGACAAATGTACATTCCAAATGTGGTGTTGCAAATCGGACCAGTAGTTCCTGAGATTAGCGCGTTCAACGAAACAAACAAACTCTTCTGCTTTATAATATTAGTATATTTTCCTCGGTCCGCTGTAATGGACAGGCACCTTTACATTACTATATGGTGTCGTCGGCTTCGTCATTCTTCGCCAAATATATATGTGCTTGAGTGACAGATATTTTCATACATTTTCAGTTCGATTATAATGTAATAGGCTAGTTTCTACCATCAATAAATTGCAAATCTGTTTAGTCCGTCAGTTAGAGTATTGAATAATAATCGACACGTATTTTTTGTATTTGTAAATCTATGAATATTGACAAAGATAAAACGCATCAAAACTCAGGAATGGGGGCTCGTGACGTCAGAACGCACTAAAAACTATACCACAGCGTGGCGTATTGAGAATTTTAAAAGCGTCGTATTTTCGTAAATTTTGGCTTACGGATTAAAAGAAAAAAAAAACGGGTTGTTTACCCGTTTTTTTTTTCTTTGATAATCTAACTGACGGACTAATTCGATTTATTCAGTTTACAAGCAGCCTATTCACGTCAAGACTCTCAGGTCATGAGTTCACTTTGTGAAAGAGGCCTGGGCTTTTCATCTTTGCTGTTATTTAAATTTATCAATGTATGTTGTAATGGTAGCAGATCATGTTGTTCGCGGATCGTAATAAAAAAAAAAACTATCTGATTGATTGTGCCGCAAACGTTTACCAGTGCGGTTGATGGACGCGCAAAAAAAAGCTTTCATCATGGGGAGTCGTTTCGGTACCAGTTACATACAATTTAATTTTGCACTATATTTTATCTTGAAGGTACGTACGTTTATCGCCCGTTTTCTGAAATTATAATGTCAATTTCAGTATTTATAAAAATTTACTGTAACCTGAAAACCTGTCAAACTTTAGCATCAAGATTAGGTTTGATACTACCCTGACTCCAAACACTAAAAAATAAATGACCCCCTCTCAACCTAAAGAAAAAACCCAAAAAGCAGCTAAAAAATTTCATAAATTATAATTAGTATTCTCCCCTGCCTGACTTTTTGCGAGACAAGTATAGAAGGATAACTTAAAAAGCGTACTACTTATTTTTCCGTTGATTTCATTTATTTTTTCACATTTCAAACTGTTGTATTAATTAATCTCTTTCAAATATGTATCATTCGTGTAGATTTTTGATGGATGTCAAATAAACACCTAAGTTTTTTTTTTGGTACACGTGTCTGCTATCCATTTAAACTGATATGTCATTACATAAGTCCACCAAAGCCGGGCTCAGACCACTTCACGCACACACAGCTCAAATGTAAGTTAAAATTCACAGAGATTATCTGCCGAGACCATGTCAACTCGTTAGAGTTCGTTACGCAAAAACCTTTTGTTAGGCCTTTCAATTGTTCGACAAAAAATAGTTAGATAAGTATTCACGTGGACAGAGTATCAAGCGTTTTGTTATAAAATGTTATCGGTTTTATTGCGTCCTAGTAAAATTTTCTGTAGTTCTCACAAATGTTGAGTCGGTGTCTTTGTTAGTTTGTTCGTATGTTGACACCGACTTCCGAAATTAAAGTTACCTATTTATTTAATTTGTAGAGTTTTTTTAGAAGTCGGTTGTATTTTTTTATATTTTTTTTACTATTCTCGTTTTAGTGGACACATAACAACAACAATGCCAAATCGCAGGAAAGCAAAATAAGCGATTTCGTTTACTTGCATGACACAAAACCATCATCCAAGTAAACGAATTCCAGCTATTTCGATTTAAAATCCAAACCTAACCGATTTTGATAAAATTTAAATGAGGTCCCATTTAAAAATCGACAAGTTTTCAGATAAAAAAACAATTTTTGAAATCGGTTCATAAATGACGGAGTAATAAGGTAACAAACATAAAAAAACACAACCTAATTGAGAACCTCCTCCTATTTGGAAAATCGGTTAAAAACAAGTATAATAGGTATGCACTTACATAGCCGATGGATGCGAGACGCGGGGACCGGTTTTTGTAGCGACACTTGGGGGAGGCTTCATGTCCAGCAGTGAAAGACGTTCGGCTCACAATGATGATTTTGATAATGATGAACTTACATGTTAGGTTCTTATGCGATCCTAGTAGTTTCCTAATCTGTCGGGAAAAACTGTGAGTGATATTAAATGGATTATTGCTTGCGAATAACAATACTTAAAATACATATTAGAAACTAGCTGTCCCCTGCGGCTTCGCTCCCGTCAATTATGTAGTCATTGCACATATCGAGTTTTCATTGTTTTTAAGATGTATTCTGCTATTCGGGTCGGAGACAAATCCAACGAATCAATAACCATGAAAATTGGTTCAGCAGATCTCGGGTTATAAGTGTTGTAACAAACCCGTCTTTGTTTTATATATAGAAAAAGATGTACATAAAACACTTGGACAAAAAATGTCGAACACGAGTGTTTTATTTTAAATTGTTCTCTGTTTTATGGTGACCTTGTAAAAGTTCTGGTGCTTATGATTTGTTACTGGCACACGTGTATGTTGAGATTAATTAACGTGGACGAAGAAAAAATAGTGTTTGCACTTTCATCTTATGTTCTTATACAATCCTAGTAGATTCCTAATCCATTGGAAAAGTTGTAAATTATATTAACCGGAGAATAAGTAAAAAAAGTAATAGATGAGTATTCACGTGGACAGAATATCGCGTGTTTTGTTATAAAATATTCTCGGTTTAAAGCGTCCTAGTAAAATTTTCGGTGCTTTGTATTTGTGATCGGTCCACGTATACGAAGTGAATGGGAAATATAGGTGGTGCAAGTTTAGAATATTATTTTCAAAACACATAAACATAAATAAAATACTCCCAATTTATAATATCACCAAAACCAAATGCAGAATCGAACAAAGCAATTGGCTCAGGAGTTAAATTATGAAGATACAGAAAATCTACTTGCTGTGCCAAAATAGCCAATTTAGCACATTTCACTCCCCCCACCACACACACTACACACACACACACCATACTCACTCTCAAATACACAATGTACCTACTTACTAAACTTACACTCGAACACAATTTCCTTTCTTATTTTATATATCTGATGTTTATGTTTGGTCTTTTAAGCCTATGTTTTTGTAAATTCTTACTGCACTTTTTATTGTACTGTACAATACTAAAAATAAAAGCATTCCCAAGGGGTGGAGACCTGGTGTCCTGAAATACAGGAATCAAGTCTAGTTTAGGCATCAGTCTTCCACAGTATAATTATTGCTGTTACGTATTTTGTATTGATACATAATTCTAATGTACCTTTACTGTGGTGAGAAATAAATATATCAAATCATATCACATATTCGATAACAGGCTCCTTCCTACAGGTGAAAAAAAATCTGCAGGCCCTTTTTTACTTTTTTTTTGTGTGTTGAAAAACGTAGCTTAACGTTAAACACGTGGCTATTTATCAATGCAGTGTGTTATTTGGCAAAATAAATTCGGGTGTCCATTGCGCTTTGGATGTAATGAATAATATTTGGACTATTGGATTATTCACCGATTATTTTCTGTTGCTGATATTGGTTTTTCTTCTTTTCAGGTAATCATGACAGATGCTGGTTGCCATTATGAATACAATTGAGTAGTAAGTAAGGATTAAAATAATTTACACAAATACTATGTTTAAAAATATTATTATTTATAATGTAATGTAAATCACCTATGCCACATTTATTTAACATTTGGTAGTCCATGTGGTACAATATGAATACAAATTTAAGACCATGTAATATACATACCAACCATGTTTCTGACAAATAAAGTATGATTATGATTGATTACCTTTATAGAAATTAAACTCATTCTAAATGGTGACGACAAGAAAATTAACCAACAAAAGCAATCTTGTACGACGATCAAGTACCAGGACATCATAAAACACAGAGACATCAACACTACATCGCCGAAGCCGATCCGTCCCACAAGGATTCGCTTGACCACAATTAGGTCAAGCCACAGTCCCACAGTCCCTTCAACCAGGGATGCGTACAGTCCGAACCATTTTAACTGATTTACACAACTTGCTTGGCGTGTCACGTAACTAAAACTGGATTTAGCTCTTGTTTTGGGTAGATGAGGGTAATTTTATTATTCTAGGAGTACTAAAAACAAGCCTGTGCACAGGCTAAGGCACGTGTTTGACCATTTTTCTCTCTATATTAGTTGAGGGCGTTCGCTATCCGTCCTAAAATCACTTTCACAAAGAAGTAGATTTTGGGTAGGTACAGACAGATCGTTACGGACAAAGCAGACCCATGTTAACTTATGCGCTCGCACATTATAGACACAGGTTGCACTACGGACATATTTTCCGGTTTCTATAACCAAGTTTTACCATCACCGATCAGCACCAACCCTGTGTGCCGAAAACCTACTTCATTATGAAGGCATCTTTACTCAAAAAAACATAATCCTCCTTCTGGCACAGTCGGGTAAAAATTGTCTTGTATAAAACATTATCATGGGCTTTTAGTTACATATTTACACAACCCAGTAAATTACCTGACTCTTTATATCATGATCAATTCTTATGATAAATCCTATCCATACTTTGCTTGTAATGCAAACCATCATACATCATCGCCCTTGATGTACTAGGGTAACAGAAACTCAAGGAACATCAATCACTGATCCTGCAAGTGGCGCGTCCCCACATAATAGATAGTGTGGTGAGCCGGTGACACATCATAACATCCTTCGTTGTTGATCGACCGGTCTAACACCTAACTGCATTGTTGATAACTTGGTACTTGGTGTCACTAGCGAGTTCCGTTACCTAACTATTGTTTGAATATCTATCTAACATGCGCGATCCTAATCATGTGTCCTGTACACAGAAATATGTATAATATATCTATGGACCTGTATCAAAGCAAGCTAGAATAATTATCTATCAAATTATTCTACCGCAAATTAGTATCGTATGCTCGAATGTCTTGTTTCAATGCCATCAGGGCTCAATTCTTTTGAGGCCTATATCGTCAACTAAGTTGAGACAAATATTCTCTAGATGCTAAATACATACGTGATCCATTCGATGAAAAGATGGAGAAACTGCAAAATGCAAAGTGTACCACCTTGTCGCAAACAGGATAGGATTTTTGATACCCAACTACATTTAAGAATTAAATTTACAGTAGAATATGAAATCTTTATTAATAAGTCTTGTCATTTTTAAAAATACTGGTCTTCTGGCCATATAAAAATCCTGACATGACACAATGTCAGACGTCTGGTAAGCCTAGGTGCACCGGCCAAAAAGAAGTTGTTTATAAAAAAAAAAACAGAATGTGGGCATTACAACCTCTTGACTTCAAAGTAATAGTCAAAAACATGAGGCTATTTGCACGTTCCGAAGCGTAGATATCTATGGAGAAGAACCTGCAAGAAACTCCACGGACACTCTTTTTAATCATGTGATGGTTTTACAAAAATCTAAGTTACATGTACTTGCTTCTTCATGTGAGGACAATGCAAAATTAAAAAAAAAAAAACTTATTTTAAGAACTTAAAATATAAAGATCAAAATTTTGAAGGGAACCAAATGATCCAACACACGCGACGCCATCAGCGAAACGTTTGAGTGAGCATGACATGCTCTCAATCACCATGCTCGTTCATGTCAAACAAGTAAAACTAATCACATAAGCAAATGACCCCATGGTACTCACATTTACAAATGTATCTGCCATCTCTTTACCACAGCACAAACATACTAGGATAGCATAACCTCTAGAGATTTCTTAAAACGCCGCAGTCGGTTTTGATGCTAAACTTTATGAACAAAACGTCAGTATCAGGGAAATTATGCAGAGATCCCTCCGGGCGTTACTTTGTTGCTCCTGACCGCCTTTTATCGCTCACAAAGATTATTTACAGAGTTTTTAATTTTTGAACAAGCTTTTAATCATTAGGTTGTTTTTATGGTATAGTGTATCAACTCATTACATTTTTGAGAAATTAGTAGAATTGGCCCTCTGGTCCACCTTGTGTGGTTGTGGTCTGCCGTCCGTGAGGTCTTCCAACGCTGCTTCCGTTCAAATAAAATTCTATATAATTGTGTATATAAAATCAACTTTCAGCCCCAAGCCACCAACAAACCCAAAGTGGAGTGACTCGACTTCTCATCATTTTTGAGCAAAACTCAAGTAGCACTTGTATATTTTATTTGTGGACCGTTCTCACACCCTTATTCATATTCGTAGCTCCTACTATCAGCCGATCGATTCTGTCGACATCTCACTGTGATCACTTAGGTGGAATGAACGACAAGTGAGCTGTCATGCCATCTTGTTTGTATGGTTTGACAGCTCACTTGTCGTTCACTTCGCCTACGTGCTTACAGAATCGCATAACTGATCCAAATGGGATTTTATATTTTTTGGTGACTAGTTTTTTTTTACTGTTATGACTGTTCGTAGGCATACGTTTGACCATTATCTCACCTGATGTTAAGCGATGATGCGATCTAAGATGGAGCACGCTTGCCTAGAAGTAACCTATTCACTCTTGACTTAAATACTCCCAAGTTGTAGGTATCAGGAAACACAAACTCAGGCAGAGTATTCCACTCCCTAGCTGTACGCACAATGAATATATTCCAAAAACGTTTTTACGTATAGGTAGGATGTCCACTTAGGGCGGGTTGTTTCAACTACACTTAACGCACGCGTAAACGTTAAAAATGGTGCTAGCTATCGTCAAATCAAAAAATTGGGTTGTTTCACAAAATGTCAGCGTTAACGCACGTAAAATATAACGTTTACGTTAACAGATGGTCTGAGCACTGATTAACGTAACTTTAGTTGCGTCAAATATAACAATATTGTGAAATTTCTTTTGAATTCCTCAATACCAGTTCTTCTGATGACACAAATTAGTGGTGGAATGCAAAAAAAGCTATTTAGGTAGGACCCGTGTCAATAACTTAGCTATTGGGATGAGCAGGAATTTATACTATAATGTTTTGAAACAACGCTTCTAATTTAACGAACGTCAAACATGGTCCGTAATCGTAACTTTTTGACGTACGTATGTTACGTTAACCAACTGTTTGATACAACCCGCCCTTAAACGCACAAAACAAACACATGTACCGGTGGCGCGTTGCTGTACGTCTTGTGGTCTGATGATGGAACGGCTTGGTGAGCTTTTTATAGGAAAAAAATTTAATTCTGTAAATATTTCCAAAACGATTTTTGCGGTATGAAAAGTCAAGATCCCGAGTCGAGGTCTTTTTGGCCTCGCACAGATCAATTTAATGTTATTATCTGTATTTTGTTATTTTGCTTCTGTCTGTTTTGTGCGAGTCTCAAATAAATAATTTTCTTTCTTTCTTTCTTTTTCTTCAGATAGTCAGTGATTCAATGACATATAGTATTTTTTTTTCCTCCTCTGAGGAGTTTGGCTTCGCACATCTTGTGCATTTGCCAGAGTCAAGTTATTAACATATAGTAGCTTCATCTTTGTGAAAGAATTCGTTACCGAGTACTTACAGAGATAAAAATTTTAATCTATACTTATAATAAATCTGTAGAGAGGTCAATTCTGTACATGAAATATATTTCCAAAATAACTATCTGGGGGTGATTAGGGATCGATACTGATGCCAAAAATGCAATCAGTAAAATTTTTGTCTGTCTGTCTGTCTGTCTGTCTGTCTGTATAACCGTTATAGAAACAAAAACTACTCGACGGATTTTAACGAAACTTGGTACAATTATTTTTCATACTCCTGAGCTGGTTATAGTATACTTTTCATCACGCTACAATCAATAGAAAAAATGAAAAAAAAAAATGAAAATGTGAAAGTTTGGTTGTTCGTTACTCAATCACGCCAGAACGGCTTAACGGATCTTAATGAAATTTAGAACAAAGATAGACTATAGTCTAGAATAGCACATAAGCTACTTTTAATCCCGGGAACATGTTCCCTAGGGATCACGCGTGCGAAGCCGCTGGCAGAAGCTAGTACTTAATAAATACGTCATTTTATTAACAAATTTTTTCAATCATTATCACATTAATTGTTTTTAAATGAAAGAGGACAAACCATAATAATAAAATGTATATGCAAAAAGAGCATTCAAATTTCTATTCGCGAATATTCTAATAAAAAGCGGTACCTTACGATATCTTCCTGAGATTTGTTCAAGTCGTTATAAATGTCTACGTGCGTGCGCCATATTTGCATTAAAAGCTGTTAGGAGTGTCACGTGGGCGGTGGGGGAGAAATCTTGAGGAACAAGCATTTGTGACACGCTTGCCAGAGATTTTATCGTTTTTGCACCGGTTTTTTTTAAGGAATGCGAGTCGTATATTAAAAGCTCGATATATTTCTCCAATAAACCAAAGGTTAGGGGACAAAAATTAACAAAATATGATATCAGCTGAAGTCAATAAATGATTTGTTGTTATTTTAATAAGAATCTGATTTTTCAGAGTTTTATCCTGAAAAAGATCAATTTTCATTTGTTAAAAGTGGATTGCGGTGGCTTGTTTGGAATTAGAACCCAATGGCTTGGCACGTGACGATGGCAAAAGACCGGACGGCATGTCTTTGTTTCCTTGGAAGATGGGTAGACCTTTAGTGTGGGACGCAACCTGTGTCGATACTCTTGCGCCATACCATCTTCCTAGTTCATCGTGTTGTGCTGGCGCTGCCGCTGCGGCTGCGGAAAACCTCAAGCGGCGTAAATATAGTAAGCTTATTGGTAACTATATTTTCGAGCCGTTTGGGGTTGAAAACCTAGGGCCGTGGGGCCCTTGTGCTCATAGCCTTTTCAAAGAAATTTCGAAACGGCTGGTTGACACTTCCCGTGACCCAAGAGCTGGCTTTTACTTTGGCCAGAGATTAAGCATTGCTATTCCACGTGGCAATGCCGCCAGTCTCTTGGGTACATTACCAGCTGACAGCGTGGAGGACGAATATTTTGATGCTTTACTTTAGTCTTTTGTTAGTTTAGTATAATTTGTTAATTTAGAATTAAAATGCTCTAGTTAATAAAAGTCTTGTTTGGAAAACTTTAAACTGATTGCGCACCCAGATAGGCTGCTGTAAATACAATTGGCGAAATGGGGTTTCGTAGACCCGTTGAATACTCAATATAGTGTGGTCCAGAGCATACTCTCACTGTGTCTCTCTGTGGCTCATAAGCCACATGTTGGAGTGCCCCATATGCCCATACATCTATACTATGGGGGATTTGATGAATGCCACTGATGCTTCAATTAACGTAGCCACCAACTGGGCCCAAACGATCCTGGGAGCTGTCTATCGATACGAAAAGAAGAAAAAAATTATAGATTTTTCCAGACATGGTTCTTTGTTTTACATCATTTTTATATCAAACTGATGCCCACGGCTTTGCCTGCTTGACAAATTATATACTAAAACCTTCCTCAAGAACCAGTCTATCCATTGGTGAAAACAGCATGAAAATAGGTGCAGTAGTTTTTGAGTTAATCGCGAAAAGACAGACAGATGCGGCGGAAGACTTTGTTTTAACTGACTTCCAAAAAGGATGAGTTTTTCAATCTTATAATATGTAGTGATATGCGTATCGACGAAATTGGCATTAAATTAGGGAGATTAAGCAGGCAGTCATTCCTAGGAAAATGCTGGTGTTTAAATAGACTAACATAAGTGTTGAAATAAATACAAATAAAAAGGGAAGAGCTCGAACAGTCTTCATCTGCCCAGTCCTTTCCTATCTACATTGGAGTCGGTTTCCATTCAAACTATATACAGCTGAATATCAGAAGAACTTAAATAGAAGACTATTGAGAAGGAGGCTTTTGGTTTAAAATTATTGTATTTAACAAACCTGTATATTTCTTGGCTAGTTAAATGAAATAAAATAAACCAGTCGATTTCCAATCGATAACCAATGTTAATGCGGCGTCCGAGAACTTTTTAGCTTTAATAATTTTCACGAAAATGAGGCATCTATATGATATCATCGTAAAAATATTATTTTCTTATTCAGAGTCCTACGATAGTTTCAGGAATATTTTATCTAATTTGATTGAATACATCCGATTAACTATATTTACTTGTCTTGTGCTAGAATTAGATAGTAGGTACTATGATTTTGGGTTTCGAAAGTGAAAATTATGAAAAAATCAGTATCGAATTAGATTAATAGTATAAAAGAATGATTTTATAGTAGTAATATTTTATTAATGCAATTAGTATTGAAACCATCGGAATATTTGCGAAAAATAAACATTTTTTATATTACTCGCGTTGGGCCTCACTTAAGCAGTGCTATTCTGTAACAACATTTTCGTGTCTCGACAGCGGAATCCGAGGTGAGTTTCAAATTCGTATAAATATAAGACCTTATGATGTGTGAAATAAAGTTCACTTTGTAAGCTTAGTCACTCAGGTGAAGTCGATATCGAAATTGTTATTTACAGAATAGACTAGAAGGAATGTCGTCTGAAGCATCTTTTGACATTTACTTTGTGGTTTAACTTAAAATAATTTCACATGTATGCTTACATTTGAAATTATTTTAACAACAAAACATTGTAAAACACAAACCTCCACTTTAATCTATAATATAATTGAACAGACCAAATTTCAGCACTTGCACTCTGTACAAGTACTTTCTCCGTAATCCACTTAAAATTATTACAAAGTCTTGTCTCTTATATTTTTACAGCAAATGAAGGTTAACTTTGTCGAACTGTTGAAGTAATATCCATCTAGATAATTTTGTAATATTTTATTACAGCATTTATCTACATTTGTGACTTTTACGGTTCTAAGAACGGCTATAAAACCGCCTCCTTTTCCTGGTACCCCGGTAATCGCGTTACACCCACCCGTCCTGTCGAATTACGATGGTAGCTCATTTTTCCAAATATTTCATAGACTAGTATGTATGTATAGGTACATCCGTGATTTCGCTGGTGTGATAAACTGATGCCAGCGGACCCATTCTAAAAATTTTTAGGAACCTTCACATTTCCATCTCAGTCAACATCTGTCAAAAATGTAGAGGACATTAATGGAAAATGTGTATTTAAAAATGAATAGACTTGACACCCTGTTTGTAAGGCATTGTTTCAATAACTTTACGTTTAGAATTGAACTGTCATACGAAAGACATGAGTTTGAACCCCAACCGTTCAATAGGATACTTACTTGGTGGAGGTATCAAGAACTTTTAGATTTCAAGATAATAATGTTTCAACGCAGCAAACTCTTTGACACAAAAGTCAATACCTACTGAAATTGCAATTGGAACACAAACTTTAATAGACTTTTTAATAGGAATAGTCTCTTTTGTTCAAGGATTATTTTATTATATAGTAAGGACAGACTTCATTTGATATCAATCCATAAAGAAAATAGTTTTAAAAATAGTTTTTGTTAGCCCAGACACAACAAATACAAAACATAATGGTCCGAGAGCCCCATTCCCTTGAGAAATTAGTAGGTGTGCCCTAAAATTGTGTCTGAAACGGCCGCTCGTTTATAAGATTAGGTACTAGGCTCACAGAATGGCTAGGTACCTTGTTGACCGACGACTGGCGTGAATGAACGCTATCATTCTATTCGTTTACTGTCGAATCGTGATAATATAGCATTTGGAAAATATTTGCTTATTTTTTGCTTTGACTACAAGTTTTGTTAATTTAATTAGGATATTTTATGTAATTATAAGGTCTTGACTTGGCTGTTGAAACTTTAGAGATATACAAGAAAATATCACACTATCGGTTTAAAAAAAAAAATTGTGTGGATGAATTTTTTGACACCCAATGAGTTTTTTTTACTCGAGTTTATATATTATATTATTTGTTGCACATTTGTTTTTATGAAGTTTTTATAAGTAGGTACCTACAGTTTTTTATTAGTATTTAAATTTTTCTATTCTTTCCATATAGCATTCGGTAAAGGTTAGCAGAATTTAAAAGAATTTAAAATAAGAATCTAAAACAGATGTCTGAACCAACACAATCTGAATTTAATTAATTCTTATAAATTGTTCACATTCGCATCTCAGTCACAATATTTTTTGACAGAATACGACTGATATGCGAGCAAACGTTGTTGCGAACTGAGACGCGAATACTAACGTTGCTTGAAAATTAGTAGAATTGGCAATCACCACACAAATCGTTTGTTTTGTAATATGTTTGTAAAAGATAAATTCTAACATGATTACGCAACTTCTTTCACTGAGAGAAAGCTACTCCATTGTTGAAAGTGTGCTTTTTCATGCAAAATGTTTGTGAAGAATAAGCCACGGAAACAAAATCACTTGAAAATGCTAGTCTATAATATTCCCAGAACTAAAAATGACTCTTGTAGATATTATAGGAGACAACGTATCTTTTATTCCAGGAAATCGAACCAATTTCTCAGTAAATATTCTAGGAACCGACGAAGTTTGACAGTTTTTCATTTGCGATTGCCAGAATTTGAGCTACGGCAGTGCCAAGCAACTTCGATAGTATATAAGCTAGTGCTCGATGCATTTACTTGAGGTTTATACAGGGAAATTGAAAAAATACCCGAAACCTCTTAGGCAGTGAAAGTACACATGATTATAAGCAACTTTTGTTTTGGTAAAACTCCGAAATCTCGAAAAAAATATCAGCTGTTTCATACATTTTCATTGGCTAAATACTGCATTTTGTATGTGTATAATCCAGGCTTGCATTACTGTAAAGATTCATGAATCAAAACATTTTATCATGGCTGACCCATTGCGAGCCGAACTAAAGATTTGGCCCAGTGCCAGGCGACGTATGAGAATTAATATACCGCTGGCCATTGTGACCAGGATAATGTAATATGAGTGAAAAATTAATGTTGCCGCGTAAGCTATGTTTTTTGGGGACAAATGTGGGTAGGCTTTGTTTTGTTTAGTGTGGTGTATGTGAGTTATTCGTGGGTGTTTTTGAGATGTTATTTGAAAGTTTTATATACAGATGTATCTTATAGAAACTACTACATAGGTACTAATACAAAATAATTCACTAAATTAAGTACAAAAGTAAACAAAAAATAAATAAGTCACTGAGCAAAGTGCCCAGAATACTGGTAGCATTGCCACGTTGAATGGCTGCACTGATTATTATTTGGCCAAAGTAAACTTCAGTCGGAGATCCAGAAGCGGGTCCGGTGCGGCATCGCCATCCCCGACGACCAGGGAGTCTACGAGGACTCGACCTACATTGGACGAGCCCTCTGCTACCAGAATCACTGGATCGACGTGAAGAGGTGGGTAGTGCTGCACGCGGAGAAGCAGAAGGCATGCTGGTGCGTGGTGCTGGGTATCCCCGAGGACCAGGTTCCGACCCTGATGTGCGCCGATCGCCGACTTTCAATTGGCTTGGGATCGGTGTACGTCAAGTTCCAGGGTCCGACCGGGCGGTTTGTCGACGTCCCTCGGGGGTGGGACCCGGTAACGAAGCAGCTGCTGGCAGAGACAGGGGAGACCATTTCCCCGCCAAACAACCCGGAGGCAACTGTGGCTGAACCTGCTGGAGCAGCGGGGTCGGCCGCCCCCGCTGTCACCGTGGACGCCGTCCCTTCATCGGGGGGGGGAGCTGGACGACGCAATGTTGTCCCCGGCTTGGGACCTGAGGGAGGACGGCTTCGACGAGGGCGACCTGTTTGCCGGGCTGCGACTGGAGGGTGACGAGGAGGGTCTCGCCTGCGATGGCGTCCCTTTCGTCGGCCTGTAAAGTCGTGCAGGCTAACCTCCACCACAGTCAGACCGCGACGGCTCAGCTCCGCAAGTGGCTGGAGGTCCAACACACGGCCATAGCCCTGATCCAGGAGCCGTGGATTAGGGGAGGCCAAATACGAGGACTATCCAATCTCGGTGGTAAGCTCCTTGTTACTACAGACCATGATCACCCTAGATCGTGCATCTATGTCACAGGTAACCTTAAAGCACAGCTCTTAAGCGACTTCTGTTGCAGAGATGTCTCTGCAGCTAGGCTGAATATACAGCGTGGAGCCACAGGGATGGCCGTCGTTTTCGCCTCGGTGTATATGCCTGAGGCGGAAGAACCGCCCCCACACAATCTTGACCGCCTCATCACACACTGCGAAGGCAGCGGAGATGAGGTGGTAATCGGGACCGACGCAAACGCACACCATCCACTGTGGGGGATGGAGACGCAGAATGAAAGGGGTAAGGCATTAGTTGACTATTTGTTCACAACTAACCTATCCCTACTAAACACAGGTTCGGAACCAACTTTCGTAACCAGACGCAGTCGTACAATCATAGACCTCACTCTGGCAACGGAGGGAGCAGCGGAACTCATCACCGGGTGGCAGGTCTCAAATGAGGCTTCCTGCTCAGACCACAGATGGATCCGCTTCGACATCCAGATCTGTATACAACTTAAACAACCTAGGCGAAATCCGCGCAATACGAATAGAGCGCTATACACACGCAACCTCGCCTTAAGGCTTGCCACACACGACGATCCGGAGTCTCTTGCGGACACGGCACAGATCGACACGCAAGTTCAACAATTCACCGAATCGCTGATAAACAGCTACCACATAGCTTGCCCGGAAACGATTCCGCGTGACACACCAGGTAAACAACAGTGGTGGGGCGCGGATCTGGAGCGCAAACGTGGTAAGGTAAGGAAGACTCTTAACAGAGCCATGAACACATGTAGTGATGAAGACTGGGACGCTTATTACGCGGCCAAATCCAGCTACAAGAAATGCATCAGATTCAGAAGAACTACAGGGTGGCGTAAATTCTGTGGTAGCATTGAATCATGCCAACAAGCAAACAGGGTAAGGAAAATATTGGCGAAACAGGACACACCTGAGGTCGCCACACTCCGGAAACCCGATAACACGCTGACCACGACACCTGAAGAAGCGAAACGCCTCCTAGTTGAGACTCACTTCCCAGGGAGCGTATTCGCACAGGTAAATGAATGGCACGACGCTATCCAAACGCCATCAGAACATGACTGGTTTTATGCAAAGAAGATGATTACACTGGAAAAACTTCAGTGGGCCATCAAAAGCTTCCAACCTTTTAAGGCACCAGGTCCCGATGGTGTGCTTCCAGCCTTACTACAGTGGGGAGGTACCGCTGTTGCTACAAGACTGGTACCCTTAATGCGAGCGTGCCTGGCCTTTAGATACGTTCCTAAAGGATGGAGGGAAGTGAAAGTCATATTCATTCCGAAGCCAGGTAAAAGTGATTACACAAGCGCCAAATCCTATCGACCCATAAGTCTTACCTCGTTTTTGCTGAAGACAATGGTTAGACTGTGTGAAAGGGAGCTACGAGATGGCGCTTTAAAAGCAATACCACTGCATGGTAACCAACACGCATACAGCTCGGGTAAGTCGACAGAGTCAGCTCTTCATCTGGTGGTTAGCCAGATGAAGAAGCGATTCACCAGAAAGGATCCTGCCTGGGCACTTTTATAGACATCGAAGGAGCCTTCGACAAGACAAACTTTTCCAGCATTAGAGCCGCACTCTCCAGACACGGTGTAGAGCAAGTACTAACTGACTGGATTACTAATATGTTAAGCAAACGGGTAGTTCGCCTTGAGGAAGAGCAGCAACTGGCCTTGATAGCCAGAGGCTGCCCGCAGGGAGGAGTGATCTCCCCTCTTCTGTGGAACCTGGTGATTAACGACCTAATCACCAAACTCATCGCGCTTCGTTACTACTCTATAGGGTATGCAGACGACCTCGCAATCCTCGTGCCAGAAAAGGTAACTGGAACGATCTGCAACCTCACTCAACAAGCACTACGTATCGTGGAAAGATAGTGCGAAGAATATGATCTGTCAGTTAACCCCACGAAGACTGAACTAGTCATGTTTACTCAAAAGCGAGCACTAGGCCACTACCGGCTACCTAAGCTCTTTAACACAGAACTCCAGTTGTCTAACGAGGTAAAGTATCTAGGCATTATACTAGATAGTAAATTAAACTGGAGCTCTCATCTAGACTACAAACTAAACAGGGCTTGCATCACCTTCTGGCAATGCAGGAAAATGATAGGGAAGAGGTGGGGTCTATCTCCCAAAATAATACTTTGGTTGTATAGCGCAGTAATTCGGCCTATGATAGCTTACGGGGCTATTGTGTGGTGGCCACGTGCAAAGCTAGGTACAGCTATAAACAAGCTACAACACATGCAAAGGCTAGCCTGCATGGCGACGACGGGCTGCATGAGGACCACTCCGACTTCGGCGCTGGAAGCCATGCTGGGACTGCCCCCGCTACACTTGTTTATACAACAGGAAGCGACGATGGCAGCACTGCGCCTTAAAACACTGGATCTCTGGGGTAAGAGAGAAACACGACACACCGTTCTGCTCAAGGAGCTCAATAATGATCTCCCCTTAACAACAGCACTAAATGACCGGGTACCCAAGCAATTTATCTTTGATAAAAAATACAAAATCCAACTGTATGAGGATCACCACTGCGAGGGTCTAAGCCCTGCAGAGCTGCGGATCTTTACCGATGGATCAAAAACAGGTACTGGCACTGGGGCGGGAATCTTCTCAGAGGATCTCAATATCCATATAGCCGCACCATTGGGGGTCCACAACACAGTGTTCCAAGCTGAATGCATGGGCATTTCTCTGGCGGCATCAGCCATCCTAACCAGGGAAGTTAAGGATCATCCAATACGTATACATTCGGACAGCATGGCCGTCCTGCAAGCTCTGAACAGCCACACAGTTAACTCTGGGCTGATTCTCGAGTGTCACCAGCGTCTCAACCAGGTTGGTAGGCACAACAAAGTAACCATTCAATGGATCAAAGGACAAAGCGAATCCCGAGGCAACGATGCAGCGGACGAGCTTGCCAGAAGGGGTTCGAGTATGACACCAATTGGTCCCGAACCCTTCGTGCCGCTGCCTTTCGGGCACCTTCGCAATCTGGTAAGGAGACGCACCAGAGACAAACATCACAAGCTATGGGCTGACCATGGTGAGTGTAGGCAGGACAAAGAGGCACTTCCCTCTATTAATGGCCGGTTCACAAAACAAGCCCTAAGACTGACTAAACAACAGTTGCGCTCAGTCACAGCCGTAACAACTGGCCACGGGTCTTTTAATAAACACCTCTATGCTATAGGAGCCACTGACAGCCCACTGTGCAGAGCCTGTATGGAGGAGGATGAGACAGCAGCACATCTGCTTCTAAGCTGCCCGGTAGTCGCGGATTACAGGGCCAAGTACTTCGGTAACCCAGGTACCCTCTGTGAAATAGTTGGTAACACCAAGGCGTTGCTGGCCTTCCTCGGGGAGCTGGGGTGGATCGAAAGACACATTTGTCCCACCTACACGCAAAATACGCGCTTAGTCGTGGAGTTGCGGAAACCAGCCCGATTTACATACATACATACATACAAGTAAACTTATACCGGCCTCATCTAGTTTAAAATGACCAAAAAAGATTGACGTATAAAAGTGTTATTTACAACCTACTTACAGAATAAATATCATTTATCATTTAAGTTAAGAAATTATTCTTAGGATTCATCTCTTTGCAACCCCAGTATAGCTGAGTACCAGTACTTTACACTGGTAAGACTGGTTTCTTGGTAAGACTGGATTTTGACTATGTACTAGAATAGAAGCAATAGCTGCCCGGTGAAGTTGAGCTGAAGAGGAGCGCGTGGCTAAATAATAACAACCGCACAGGTCGATCTTCCAGGTTAAGCAACGCTTGTCGAGGTTGGTCTGTGGATGGGTGACAATCTTAACATACCGAGTTTCCTCCGTGCCTCGGAAAGCACGTTAAGCTATGGGTTCCGGCTGTCATTTGGAGATTTTTTGGCAGTCGTTACATATAGTCAGAAGCCAGTAAATCTGATAACTGGGTAACACGGTACTGGTTGGCAAGACTGGTATCAGATTTACTGGCTTCTGACTATCTGTGCACGCACGGTGAGACATACACAATATGGATCAAAGATAATTAAATATTTACAGAAATATTTTTTTATTCTCTTATGAGATTTTGCTATAAACTGCCTCAGCAACACGCGTGGTACCTACTTAAACTTTATTTCAGATCAAAAAAAAAAATGTCGGTTAACTTTTTTATTGCTAGCCCGTACCTTCCCACTGCTGGGAAAAGGCCTCCTTTCATTTCTTCTGGATTCCTTCCCTCCGACCTGGATTTCAAGGAAGACATCTAGGTCGTCCCGCCATCTCTTTCGCGATATGCCGCGGCCTCGTCTCGCTATTTCAGGTTCCAATCCAGTATTTTACGGGCCCACAGTTTGTTCCGTCGGTTTATAAACCCTTACAAAAAGTAACATATAATAAGTCACCAAAACTCCTTGTAATCTGTTATAAGTAGGAGGATCCTTGTTAGAGTCCCGACTAGACCACTTTTTATCCAACCCTATGTTACTAAGGCCGTCGCCGCTCTCCGAAAAAAGAGTAAGAGCTATTGATCTTAGAAGACATGTAAGAACTCGGACGATCATTAAATGCTGTTGAAAGACAACAAGCTTCAAAGCTTGGCTCATCGTTCGCTCGTTGCCTGCTTGTCGGTCTTTACACACTGTACTTCGCAGTGTGTGCTCAAGAACTCCACGACCTTATCCCACCAGCCCCCTTCTACCATCGGACAACCAGACGCACTGCAACATACCATCTCTACCTTGATGCTCTTCAAACAATTCACACCAAGCGTTTCCCAGCGTCTTTCATAATGCGCACAGCAAAGAAGTGGAACTCTCTGCCTGCGTCTGTGTTACCGAACGCTTACAACCCTAACGATTTCTTAAATTAGAGTGAACAGGCTACTTCTGGGTAAGCTCGCTCTATCGTAGACTTTTTCTCTGTTATCTCTGACCTAGACTAGATTCAAGAACAAATCCATCTCAAATAAAAAAAAGAGAAATTTACTAACGTCGGAAAAGAGTCGCGTTTATTTTGTTGTTTTTGCAATTCAATGGGTGTTGATAGAATCCAATGTTAGTTTAAGGATGCTATTCTTTCGCTTAAGATTGCATTTACGCAACTGTATTTTTAATTAGGTAGGCATACATATCTTTCCTTATGTATTTAACTTACAAAAAAAAAACTCTTTTAATTTCGCTACATTTTGGATTTTACTTTAAGTATTCTTGAAAACTTTACAGCTAATTACAAGGAATGCTCACTTATTCTAAAATAATGAGGGCCAATAACAAATTTTCACTTATAGTACAAACAAACAAATTAAACTCAATTAGAGGTAACTGACACTACAGTATTACATTTACACATCCAAAGATAACTTTAATGTGTATCAAAATTGGTTCTTTTAATGTTCATTTATTTTAATTAGGTAAAAAAAGATGAATGAGATAACTCACTATACAAAAAGTAAATTAATAGGATAATAAATTAATAGCAATAACTTCGAACGTTAGAATTTCAGCTACCTACTAGAAATGCTCGAGAAGAAATGATTGCACGTCATATCAACGAATAAAAATAAAATTTCAATATTATTTTCATGAATAAAGAGCTCTTATAACAGTTTCTCCGAATATCATATTAAAATCCACATACTGTCCCAGTAAAAAGGCTCTATAAAAAAAAAACGTTTTACAAAAAAATACAACCGACTTCCAAAAAAAAACACTACAAAGTAAAAAATAACTTTAATTTCGGAAGTCGGTGTTTTTGTTAATTTCTTCGTATTTTGACACCGACTTCCGAAATTAAAGTTATTTTTTACTTTGTAGTGTTTTTTTTTGGAAGTCGGTTGTATTTTTTTGTAAAAAGTTTTTTTTATTTTTCACTTTTTAGTGGTGCCCCACACCTAACAACACCACTGCAAAATCGCAGAAAAGCAAAATACGCAATTTCGATTATCAAAGAATCATCTAAACAGTCAAATTCCAGGTATTTCGATTTAAAATCCAAAGTTCTTAACCGATTTTGATATGATTTAAATGGGACCAATCTGCAAGTATATCCTTTCAGATAAAATAAGATTTTTTCAAATCGGTTCATAATTGACGGAGTTATGAGGTAACAAACATAAAAAAAAAAACATAGAACCGAATTGATAACCTCCTCCTTTTTGGGCAGTCGGTTAAAAATCAATCTACAGCTCACTCGAATACTAAAACGTTCATGTAAAGTGAGCCTTAATCCAACCTCCAAAGAAGCATCCTAATTGAAAAAGTTTAACCCTGTGATATGACTAGTATCAGTAACTATTGCTTAGAACTTTGTTCGCAAACAAACTTTGCCCAACTCATGAGCTTACTTTACTGAACTCACCTCGATATAAAACTACTAAGGTTGTAACGTAAGTTCATGTCTGCTAATGCGGAACTTGCTAGAGAAACCGTGCTTCCTTATCTGCTTTCGCAAGGTTTTAGTGGAGGTTTAATAAAAAATCGGATCCAATTAAGCGCCAGAAGTTTCAAGTTTTAGCCCCGTTTGTACACCGCCACCGCGACGTCACCGAGAACGAGAATGTAAAAGAGTAAACAATATTGAACATAAAAAATCATATTTATTATGCATTGAGGTTACATGTAACTCTTTTACACGTCTTATTTCTGGCCATGATTAAGTTCAGAAAAAAGGATAGTGTTATGCGTCTTGTATAACTCTGTCTCCCTTCCAAAGCTTAGGTATACTTGGTCGTTTTAAGACGTCATAGTAGGCCAGCAGTTTGCTGTAGTTGTCGTGCGTGGTAGTGCGAAGAAATAAAACAAACTAGGGAATGGCTGCGTTCATCCGACAACTACTTCTGTTTTTTACGTTAGAAGGCGTACTTAGGCGATGAAAAGAATTTTGGATTCATCCGATAATACCTGAAAGAGACATTAGGTACAGGAAGGAGCGTTTCATATACTTCACGACAAGTTGCGACAGCATGACGGGAAGTTTTCATTTACTGTATCTTTTATATTTTTGATATAAATAATCAAAAGCTATTGCATTGCCATGATGATATCTCGGCGCTGCGGCGTAGATGGAGACGTTTAAACAAGTTTTGTATTGCAGCCACTTAGGGAGGTCACAATCTCGGGCCGAGATTTAGCGGTAGCGCCGAACTAAGCGATATATCGGTGGACGGGATGACAGCGCTCGAATGACGGGCGCGGGCGTGTGGTGAACACATGGCCATAGTAAATGTTTGTATCGCTAAATCGGCGCCATCATCTCGTTGTCGGTGGCGGTGGACAAACGGCCTTAGCTCCTAAATGGAGCTAAGGCCGCTTGTCGGCAGCCGACAAATTCAGTTACATAAATTCGTAACTAATAATTGTTTAGTCTATGATCGACCTATACTTGAAGGAGATAATTGAGACAAAGCTCCAAAACTTCTTTTGCGAAATTTAAATTTTATCCTTCTCATCATTTTTACTTGCCTGCCAGAGTCTGTGTTCCCTTATTAGGTACAACCAGGGAGTCTTTAAGTCAAGAGTGAATAGGATACTTCAAGGCAAGCGTGCTCCATCTTCATCCACATTTTCGCTTATATGATGAGACAGAAAAACAAAATTGCATGGCATTTGGCTCTTTTAGTATTACCTTCGGGACATCCCCAAATAACCTTTACCTTTTATTTATTTAGACTTTATGCACAATAGTGGTACTTTGGCGGACTTAATGCAACAAGGCATTCTCTACCAGTCAACCTTTGGGTTAAAAAGACTACACTGTGGTAGGTGTACAACAAACAAATAAAAATAAAATATAATTATATATGCTATAAAATACATATATATTTGCTAAAATAATATACTAATAAATATGATGATTTATAATAATTTCTGATAAAGAAAACTTACAATAATTATGACGAGACCAAACTACGAATGACCTTTAAGTAGTGTCTACGGAGTTTACGCTTAAAGGAAAATGTTGACTCAGCCTTCTTAATGTCATGGGGTAGCATATTCCAGAGTTTTTCCTTTTCTAAGAAACGACTCCTAAACATACCTATCTCTAGTTATTTAACCTGTACTGTCGCCAGCTAGACAGCTTCAAAGTTCAAACAGTTTTATATGTAAAGGAGATTATCTAATGAAAACAGTTTTTACCTCACACAGAGTACCCATAAACATATATTAGATTATCCTGCAAGCCTTTTATCTAACCTGCTAGAAAATTCATAAAAGATCATAAATCCTCTTATAAACTTAACGTTGTACAAAGGGATAGCTTTTTTATCATTACGCGACCTTATTGAGAAATCTTAAGTGTATTAGGATCCCATAAAAGGAAGGAGAGTCTTATGAGAAATAAATGTGTTATAGGAATATAAAAACCATGCATTGATAACCTTTTCATGTTGTACTTTTAGATAAGTTTTATGGCTTTCGTTTTGTGAATTAAATTATTGAAGTTACAGAGCGTCGTCCTAATTGCCTAACGATGTTATTTCATCGCATGACGAGTTGAAACACAAACATTTCTTAAGAGCGTATTAATTGAAGCTTGCGAATTATCGCGCGAGCACAGAAAATATTTTCATCGCGCTACGAAATCGCATCTTTAATTCGCCAATTAAGTCGTCGCCGCAAGTTTATAGTACAGTTCTTATATCTATGAAAAATGGACGATTCACCTTTCGTGTGTAGTTGATAAGATTTCAGATGCAATAAAGTTAGACTTTTTTCTCATTCTTATTTGAGTTTAAATTAAGTAGTTAAGCATTTCTGTCAAAGATCAAGACTCACATTTTCTGTAGAACATAAAAGACAATAGGCTAGTTTCCTACATCCACAAATTGCAAAGCTATTTAGTCCATCAGTTAACACGCATTTTTTGTTTTTGTAAATCAATGAATATTGACAAAGATAAAACGCATCAAAACTCGGGAGTGGGGGCTCGTGACGTCACAACCTGCTAAAAATTAAACCACGGCGTGACGTATTGAGAATTTTAAAAGCGTCGTAACTTCGTAAATTTTGGTGCCCGTAAGAAAAGAAAAAATACGGGTCAAATGTTTTTTAATAATCTTACTGACGGACTAATTAGATTTTTTCAGGAAACAAGTTGTTCGGTCTGTCAGTCTAAGTGTCAATTGAGGTTTCACACGCATCTACATGCGTGTGAAACCTCAATTCATGATTACTATTCTCTTGTCCTCATCATCATCACATTAGCCGAAAGAGACACACTTGAGGAAGGCCTATGTCCAGCCTTGGACGTCCACTGGTGGACATGGGCCTCCCCAAGTGTCGACCAACAACCGGTCCTGTGCGTCTCACATCCATCGGCTTCCCGCAACCTTCACCAGATCATCGTTCCACCTAGACGCTGCGTCCTCCAAGTACGCGGTCGTCACTCCAGAACATTTCGGCGCTTTTTCCTTACACCTATGCATTTGAGGTCGGTGTTAGATCCTTCCCTATTAGATTTCATCTCTCAAGCAGTATTTTACTACTAACTAAGAATTTCCAAGCGTCTTTCATAATGCGCACGGCAAAGGAAGGGAACTCTCTGCCTGTATCTGTGTTTCTGAACACTTTCAATCTTAATATTTTCAAAGTTAGAGTGAACAGGCTACTTCTGGGTAAGCTCGCTCCATCGTAGACTTTGTCTCTGTCATCTCTGACCTAGACTTGGGTTAAGAGAAAACCAATCTCAAATAAAAACTTCAACATCACTAAACATCTTGGAGAGGTGTCCTCTGTGCACTCAGGCACGATTTTTTAAAGGTAAGCGGGGTCTGAATGTGCATATTGGGAAGGCACACAAACCCCAATATGCACTCACTTCAGATCCTGTAGTTACACCAACACTTTCTACACCAGCTACACCCACTTTTGACCCGTTTTGGAAAACCCTATCCAAATTCAAAAATACCGTTCCTCTTTTAAAGCGGATTCCCCGCGGCGCTAGACCACTTGTGGCGCAACACCTAGCGGGATGCGTTCGCCTTGCCGCTCGCGAGAACTCGCAAAGTGCCTGGGAGCAACTTCTCACCTTCCCTTACAGAGTATTACATGTAAAAAAGAATTTGGCAACCAAACAGTCACTAACTGCTCAAATTAAAGATAATTGTAATATTTCGGCCTATAATTTGGACTCAAAATTATCGACACAGAAGTATACCTCATCAAGAGGTATTTCCCATCTGGGCGAATCCAAATTAGGGGAAGGTGACATTAGCGGAGCAGCCAGGATTCTTTTTGGTAGTGATGTGGTGGCACCGTGTTCTCCAGATACTCTTGCAGCTCTGGAGAGTAAACACCCTGCCCCATCGGTTGACCTTTCTTTTCCCGACCCCCCTGATCCGGACATTCACACCCTCACCGTTACAGGTCGAGAGGTGGTCACGGCCGTGTACTCTTTTTGTAGTGGCTCTGCTGGTGGCCTCGACGGCCTTAGTCCTCAGCATCTGAAGGACCTCATCTGCTCAGGCGCCGGGGAAGCCGGTGAGTTACTCTTGAAGGAGCTCACGGCTTTGACTAATCTCATGCTCTCGGGTAATGTGCATGAAGCCGTCATCGACGTCTTGTACGGGGCCAATTTATGTGCTCTGCGCAAGAGGGATGGCGGCATTCGTCCCATTGCCGTAGGCACTACTTATCGTCGTTTGGCAGCCAAGGTTTGTTGCAAATTTTATGGTGAGGATATTTCGAACAAATTTCAGCCCCTGCAGCTCGGTTACGGCTCCAAAGGGGGCTGTGAGGCTGCCGTACACGCTATGACGACCTATTTAAATTCTGGTAAAGGAGAGGTCATCCTGAAGGTTGATATCAAAAATGCTTTCAATTCGGTTAATAGGGACACCTTGCTGGCAGAAATTAAAAAAGAGGTACCACAAATTTTTAGTTTCCTTTGGCAATGTTACAGACATCCATCTAAATTACCCTACCGGGACAACCTTCTGGAATCCGCTGTCGGCTGCCAACAAGGCGATCCCCTCGGGCCAGTGATCTTTGGTTTAGCTATTCATCCAATCATTCGACAGCTAAATTCCAAATTTAATGTTTGGTATCTAGATGATGGTACCCTTGGAGGTGATGTAGACACGGTTTTAGCCGATTTACAAGTTTTAAAAAATCAACTCCAATCTATAGGACTACAGCTCAACCTTTCGAAGTGTGAATTATTCATTTCTGACAGTACCGACAGACATCTGACACTTTCCAAATTCAACGCAATATCTCCAGAAATCAAAGTTATGGAAAAAAGTTCTCTTCGCCTCCTTGGGTCTCCAATTTTTGATCAATCTTTTCCCAATTTTGTTGAGGAGAAAATACAAAATTTTAATGACATTTCGGAAAGGTTACTCAAAATTAACATGCATTCGGCAATCACCTTAATCCGTTACTGCTGTTTCGGCCCTAAATTAACTTACTTTCTTCCCTAAATTAGCTTCCCATTTATGGAAGCACCCACACCTTTTAGAAAAAATGGACCAAATCATTCGTCATACACTAACTTCAATTTTAAATGTGGCCTTGGACGACCGAGCTTGGAGTCAAGCTACTCTTCCCATCCGTATGGGAGGCCTCGGCGTCCGCAAAATTACGAGTATCAGTTTACCGGCTTTCATATCCTCAGTTCATGGCACTGAGAAATTAGTCAGGAATATTCTAGCTTCCTCACTGACTGGTTTTGATGTGTCGTGCTTCACTGAGGCTATGGATGTCTGGAGACTCGCTTGCCCGAATCTAAATCTACCCGACTACCCATCGTCCCAAAGACGGTGGGACGAGCCACTCTGCAGATTAGTTCAGCACGACCTTATGGCCACATCTGCGACTGCTTCGGAGTGTGCGCGCCTGCTGGCTGTGGGACAATGGGAGTCGGGACTCTGGCTTCACGCACTACCATCGTCGAACATAGGCACCTTGTTCGACGATACTACTTTCCGCCTCGCTGCTTCCCTACGTCTTGGAGCTCCGTGTTGTTCTCCTCATCGCTGCCACTGTGGCGAAGTTGTCAACAGCCTCGGACACCACGGTCTGTCATGCAGCCGTAGCGCGGGTCGTATAGCGCGGCACGCGAACATTAATGACATCATCCGACGAGCTCTTGTCGCCGTCGGCGTTCCGGCTGTATTAGAACCCAATGGCCTGGCACGTGACGATGGCAAGAGACCGGACTGCATGTCGTTATTTCCTTGAAAGATGGGTAGGCCTTTAGTGTGGGACGCTACCTGCGTCGATACTCTTGCGCCATCCCATCTTCCTAGCTCTTCGTGCTGTGCTGGCGCTGCCGCCGCGGCTGCAGAGAACCTCAAGCGGCGGAAATATAATAACCTCATTGGAAATTATATTTTCGAGCCGTTTGGGGTTGAAACTCTCGGTTCGTGGGGTCCGAGTGCTCATAACTTGTTTAAAGATCTGTCAAGACGCTTAGTTGACACTTCGCGTGACCCAAGGGCTGGCTTTTACCTCGGCCAAAGGATAAGCATTGCCATACAACGTGGTAATGCTGCCAGCCTATTGGGCTCATTACCAGTGGCTAGCGATGCGGACGAATTTTTCGACGCCATATGTTAGTTTTAATTTTAGTTTTAGTTAGTTAAGAGTTGTTTATTTTATTTTATTGTATATATATGTAGTCTGAAATAATTCTGTATCTATCTATACGTATAATATATACATAAATCGTTAGAAAAAAATAACAACTAACAAATGAAAATAAAACTTCTAATTAACTATCTTATTGAATATTCATCACACAAACACACTAATACCAATGCACAAAATTCAAGCTATTAAACAATAAAACAACCAAAAATTTTATTTAATCCAAAAATAAATATGTAGGTAATAATAATAATATGCATAAAAAATTTGAAAATTTATAAAACGTTTATATTGCAAGGAAAGTTATATAAAGCGCTCTTCCTCTCTCCTAAGTATTTAAAGTTTTGCCGTGCCCGACAGGGTCCATAATTTGTTCTATTTATTCTTTCCACCTGTATGTGTACATTATGGATTGCAATAAACAATTTGAGATTTGAGATTTGAATAACCACCTTTTTTATATCAATGAAATATCATAAACCTAGTGTACAGTGTTACATGCCATAATTGGGTACTTTAATACAGGTTAAACCATTTTCATGTAAGATAAAAAGGAAAAGCTAAGTAAAACTTTATCTTTACACCTTCGATGTAAATATTTATGAAGGAAAATGGATTATTTACAGCGACCTAACCCATGGTCACATCACCGTAAAATGTCTTTACGATACGAGCCACGAATATGACACTATTTTCCCTATAAATGGTACATTTTCCGTGTAGCTGCAGAAAATTCGGTTAGCGATACTAACCGATATTTTAATTTTGTAAAGCTTATAATTTTAATGTTCCTCAGTGCAATATGTTTTTGGATTTACATAAGTTTAGTATAGCTTTGTAAATTGACATTCTTAAAGGCAGTAATCATGCCGACAAAGTTGTAAAATAAAATCTGTTTATTTTTTGTTTAAAAATCGCCTTAAGAACTTTTACTCCCTTTACCCGTACCGGTACGCGGATTTCATCAATCTTAAATTGAACGCGATACATACCAACGTTAACGAGCTGTTAGTTACAGTTGTCAGTGTCAATATTCCATACAATAGTCATTATGACTATTCTATAGAATAGGTATTGACACTGACAACTGTTGAACGCAGGTAGATCGCGGTCATAATAAAAGAGTTGGTTAAAACCTTATTTAACACAGATAATCGTTTATATTTTTTTAATATTTTGTATATACGAAAAGTATACACAATAGTCGTATATTTAACGAAGACCAAAGAAATCTATTACCTACTGTTAATTAGGCTCAACTAGTTTATGATTTATAGTCTACCAACTTACAAAATGTAATCGAACCAGTTATAATCATATCGTTTTAATTCCATAAAAAATGAGACACCAGGCGCATGTTAATTAGTATCCAATGGTACAAATTCGTAAATTCTAAATACCTTTGCAAACTTATTTCTTTATATAACTCTTAAAATAAAGTTGACGATCTTTTCGTGTGTGAAGATGTGTTTGTGAACGATCTCTTAATACGACACTCAAATCCCTCCCTTTACCAGAACCAAAATAATCCTTAGTTATTAGTTAAGTGAAAAAATGTGTTTTTGTAAATTTAAATACAGAACTTTATAATATTTTCATTCATAGTGACAGGATTGGATTATAAGATTTATAAATTGATGTGATAATTAGGTACCTAATTATAAAATGGCAGAATCTGACCTTTCAAACATGCGAAATACTTGCTAGAAATTATTATATTCTGGGCTACAAATCGTTGTAGCCCAGAATATATAGAACCGACCGAATGTTCTTATTACGGAATGTGGTTAAATAAAAAAAAAATCCTGAGTAAATAATTTTTCACATTTTCACTAGATACCCCAAACGTGTTCTCCCGGCAGTGTGTGCCAAACTTTCCGTGTCATTGCCTCGTTATATTATTTCCGAAACGCATCGACAGAAATGTTTAGACTCACTATTTTGTTCCCTGAGTGGTGCGGAGGCGTTCTGCCAAGTAACACGAATAAAAACGGGTCATGCATGCCAAGGAGATTGTTGTTTAGGGCTGGGCTGCCTCGGGAAAAACGTATCGGGAAGTGGGACTGAGTTTTGAAGTGACTTTACGGGTTTTTGAACAGAGTTGTGAATAAAGGCAGTTTTTGTATTGTGATGTGCACTTTAAAATGTGTTTGAGTAAATATCTTCTTTAGTTTTGCTACTAAATCCATCTTATACCGCGTGTATCTGACATCGACGCACAAACGATTTCCATGGGTCCAGGGCATGATTCTGGACACCCCAGTGTTGGGATTTTTCGTCGGTTCTTTTCTCATTTTTTTCAAGAGTACCACAAATAGGTATCAGCTCAGCTGAGTTGATATCTATTTGTGTTTTTATTCAGATTGCTTTTTTTAGTGAAAGTAGTTAATTAATTATTTTTTTATTTATAATCTCATTGGGTTAGGTCAGAATAACGATTATGAGCAGTCTAAAGTATAAAAACCCTTGATAAAAATGAAAAAAATGAAAAAAAAGCCGACGAAAAATTCTAAGTCTAGGGTGTCCAGAATCATGCCCTGGACCCATGGAAATCGTTTGTGCGTCGATGTCAGTTCGTCGATGACACGCGGTATTACTTTCGCAACTCATCGGGAGAAATGTTAAGAATCACTAATTTGTTCCCAGAGCGGTGTGGAGGCATTCTGCCAAGTATTAGTGAAATTGACTTGTTGTTACGCTTCCACGCTTAAATCGCCGTACCGTTTTCATAAAGTTTGGTACAAAAGACCCTGTAGACGATTATAGGTTACTTCAATAACGTGGCCGAAGCCGGGGGTAAAAGATAGAGCAAAATAGATAAAAATTGGCATCAAAATCTAACATATGTGCTGTTCATTCTACACGAAGTGCATTCTGTCGTTAACTAGGCATATATAACCGCAGATAGATATCAGAATAACCTCTAAAGTCTTCCATCGACAATTTTGAGCACCACATAAAAGTCTCTTTTCTCTATTAAGTCACCTGACACTTTACAAATCGGCTACCATGCACGCCTCGATAATGGCTCACACGTATAAGCCACATTTTACCGTCCCATGTGGCCGGACGACGGGACATAAATCCCGGGAAATTGGGACGGCCCGCAGACACTTGACATCACTAGTTGGCGGTATTGAACATCAGAAAGGATTGAAGGAGACCAAATGGAGCGATACAGTTGTGTTCAAAAGTGTTTTCTTAGTTTTTTCGATCGTGTTTGTTTTTAGATGGATATAAAACGATTTGATACTAGTCTTCGGTGATGTACGAGTATTGAGCTCGGGAAAAATTGTCGTAGTTTTTCGTCAGTTTTATTTTGTAGTGAGATTACGTTACGATTTGAATGGAAATATTTGGTAGATTTTCTTGGGTGTCTTCGCCAAAAGAATTATTTGACGTTTTCGTATGAGTGGTTTTCGTACAACTCTTGATATGTTTAGAGGTTACACGGGTATTTAAGAAAAGATAGATTTACAGTTTTTTTCTTGATTTATTGCTTTGATTTATTATTTTAGTAAAAGTTTTACTTTCGGTTCGGTCAATGACAAATTAGCAATAAGATAAACCTATCAGCATTTACATTCAACGTGGCAATGCGGCCAGTGTTCTATACCGCGTGTATCTGACATCGAAGCACAAACGATTTCCATGGGTCCAGTAGGGCATGATTCTGGACACCCTAGACTTAGAATTTTTCGTCGGCTTTTTTCTCATTTTTCATTTTTGTCAAGGGGTTTTTTTACTTTAGACTGCTCATAATCGTTATTCTGACCTAACCCAATGAGATTAAAAAACAATAATAATAATTAACTACTTTCACTAAAAAGAGCAATCTGAATAAAACCACAAATAGATATCAGCTCGGCTGAGCTGATACCTATTTGTGGTATAAATACATTTCTTCAGTGCACTACAGAGCGGTTTTTTATCTACGTGTCTTAAATTTACCACAAATAATAAAAAACGATTGGCGGCGCTAGTGGACGGAATACACGCTCTTAATGATGTATTTATCATTCAACGTACATGCCTTGGTGTTTTATCGCCTTACTAACATAGCTTTTAAGTATTTTTGTTACTAACTCTATGGATCAATGTTGTCTAAAATTAAACATTTTTTTTTATGAATGAAGTAACCCTGTATCGTCTGAATCGTTTGTACAAATAGATATCAGCTCGGCTGAGCTGATACCTATTTGTGGTACTCTTGAAAAAAATGAGAAAAGAACCGACGAAAAATTCCAACACTGGGGATGTCCAGAATCATGCCCTGGACCATGGAAATCGTTTGTGCGTCGATGTCAGATACACGCGGTATTATGCAGATAACATCTGACTAATCGATCAACGCACAGCCGAAACTACTGTTCGTAGAAAGTTGAAATTTGGCATATAGCTTCCTTACACTTCGTAAGGGTGCACTACGAGAGGATTTTTCGAAATTCCTACGGAAACGTTTTCACTCGCGACTTCGTACGCGCATGTAGTTTAGACATATTGTTACGAGCTTGGGGTTCGTGACAATAAAAACAGCCGATTAATTTACCAAAAAAAACACACTAAACACTTCACTTCACTTAATTCGCAGTTGAAGATCGCTTCCGATGTATCGCTTGTATCGCCAATTCAATACTGACTTAGTCGTGAACGATGCGCACCTTATATAGTACCACAGTAATTTCCAGAACCTTCTAGAATGGAAATATCTAGAAAGTTCGGGAACATACCGGCCCCGACTGACTAGGTGTCGAAACATCGAGAATGTTCTAGCATCGAAAATTCTAGAAAGATCGTGACCCAATTAGTTTCACTACTCGATACTAGATGGCGTTAGTAGTACGTTGTGTACCCGGCATTAATTCTGGCGCGTAACAATATTTTCATCTATAGTTTACGCCAGATAAACGTGGTACATTGACCTTTCCCTAATATCTCTTCGTACATACTAGAACAATAAATTAAGAACTGTTTTTCATTACTAGAGAACGTTAAGGATCACGATAGAAGTCGATTCAGGACAGTTTTATGTCATTATTTCTGATTTTGATCTTAAGAAAGTCAATAAATGTATGTGGGTCAATGCACTTTATTCCACATTAATTATCTGGCGTAAACTATAGCTTGTATCTATGTTATCAGTTTAGTATATAAATGAGTCAGTAATCTATGGACCGTTTTCATTATACCAATATGTTATGACAAGATCTAGAACCTTTGATAAAACCCTTACAAAACGTGAACCCTCTATTGGTTAAAGAAGTACCGACATCTTTGCAAAGAGCAGTGGACCGAAACGAACTGATAGTGAGCGGTGAATGAATGAATGTAGTGCGGTCGTTAGCCTTGATAGGTCTTATAATCATTGGCGGGTGCTGCTTGCAATTTTACGTTCAATGAACTGGTTTAATTCTAGTATCGAGAAGAATGGTCATTTGAAGACCAGCCATTTTTGCTTGGATTTTGACTGTATCCTATATATCCTTCAGTAAGTTTTTTTCTGACAATTATAGTTTTCTTAATAAGTACTGTAACTTTTCGAATCTTCATTTTTGGGCTAAGAAACTTTTCTTCTACAGCGAAATATGTACCTACCTAAACTGATTTATGGAAGATATTTACTAGGTCCGAAAATGTAATGTTTTTTCTAAAATTAGTTAAGTTTATTGTGTATTTGCACGTTAACAATAACCGTTTCAAAATCTTCTCAAATCTTCCCAAAATTAGCGCAAGCCGTCGGCAATTTCAATTTAACAAGGTTATTAAGGTACCTGTATAAATTCGTGCTGGTCAAGTATCCATGTTACCGTAATCCTAACATTACCACTAGCTTTTACAACAGGCCTCCGGATTACATTTACATTTTATTACAAGCTTGTTCTGCAAATTTGTGGGGAAGGTTAAACATAGAGCCCTAAATAAGACGGGAATTTTGAATTTTATCCATTACTAGCTGACCCACGCAACTTCGTCTGCTTCACATTTTCCATTAATGCTCGGCTCCTTTTAGTCTTAGCGTGATAATATGTAGCCTATACCTTCCTCGATACATGGGCTATCTAATACTGAAATAATTTTTCAAATCGGACCAGTAGTTCCTGAGATTAGGTACCCCCTACATACAAACTTACAAACAAATGTTACCTCTTTATAATATTAGTATAGATGTACCGAAACTCCTCTGGAAGAGCTCGTGGCTAAATAACAACAGCTGCACGGATTGATCTTCAAGGCTAAGCAACGCTTGCCAAGGTTGGTCTGTGGATGGGTGACAATCTTAACATACCGAGCCTCCTCCGGCTCTCAGAAAGCGCGTTAAACCGTAGGTCCCGTCTTTCATTTGTAGATCTTGACAGTCGTTATGGATGGTCAGAGGCCAGAAAACCTGACATCTTTACATTGTACCTAGTTATTGTCTTGTGGAGGTCAGAAGCAGTCGCTTCATGTAAATTTCAGGTATTCAGCTGCATTCAGACATACTGGAAGTCAAACTCAACATTGTTGGAAAAGACTAGCCTGACAGATAGATAAGTTTTGTAAGATTTAAAGAGAACACACGCTTACAAGTTACAACCCTAATTTCTTCGAAGTTAGACTGAACAGGCTCCTTCTGGGTAAGCACGCTCCATCGTAGACTTTATCTCTGTCATCTCTGACCAAGACTATAGTCAAGAGCAAACCCATCACAAATTAAAAAAAAGAATCTGAAACATAAGCAAATAAAAAAAGACAAAAAAAAGCAAATTCATTGCAGTCATATATCGGCTATGTTTTTCAAGTCATATTCCTACAGTCTGTACCTCAATCATGACTACACACCCTGTTCCAAGCAAACACAAAATACTCTTCATAAAAATTGCAACACTCATAAACTTCTAAACACCACTTCATTACACGGAGCCCATGGGGAAAATTAACGTTATCACAGCAAGCGCCTAACGATGTGACCGCCATCTTATGGAGAGTCAAACGGGGTTGCTAGCGTTAGCAGAATGGCGGTGAACTTAGGTAATGGGAGGTAAAACGGTGGAAAAATTACAAGGCTGGTAACTTTTTTTTCCCATAAAAACGATCTTAGTTTGCTTAACAATTCACGCAGCGGTAATTAGGAACTCGTAGGTTAGGTTAGTAAAGTAAAGGGCTTTTCATTAATAAGTGATACTGCCACAATTTATGTAAAAGAACATTTGATGACAATCTATACTTCTATACTTATACTTATATACTTATATACTTATATACTTATAATATTATAAAGCAGAAGAGTTTGTTTGTTTGTTTGTTTGTTTGTTTGTCTGTTTGGTTGAACGCGCTAATCTCAGGAACTACTGGTCCGATTTGAAAATTTATTTCAGTGTTAGATAGCCCATTTATTGAGGAAGGCTATAGGCTATATATCATCACGCTAAGACCAATAGGAGCGGAGCAGTAATGAAAAATGTTACGCAGACGATGTTGCACGGGTCAGCTAGTGGAATATAATTTGAGCCAAATTACCGCCACGACCTCGCTGAAGCTGGTGTCCTGGCGGACCAATTTTGGACGATATTTTTACATAAATAAGGCTCAGTCTCATGAAAAACGAGAGTTATTTAGGCCTTCAGGGCAGCAATAGACTTGTCCACTGAAAAAATCAAATAAGTCTGTCCGTGTTTTTCTTTTGTTTGGTAAACCAAAATTTGACGATGATAAGATACGCTTTTAAAATTCTCAATACGTCACGCCGTGGTATAATTTTTTGTGAATTCTGACGTCACGGCCTCCACTCCCGAGTTTTGATGCGTTTTATTTTGGTCAATATATATTCAATGTTAATCAATTATTTTTCAATACTCTAACTCGCGGATGAAATAGATTTAGAATTTATTGATGGTGGAAACTATATAGCCTATTGTCTGTGTTTCGTCAGCATAGACTCGAGATTCTACGTAACCCCACAGAAAGTAATCGAGCAGTGTTAGATCACACGATCTCGGTGGCCAGTTGATGTCACCACTACGTGAGACGACGAAGCCCTCGAACTTCACATCTAAAAAATGTAATGTTTCATCATCTTCCTAGCCTTTTCCCAACTATATTGGGGTCGGCTTCCAGTCAAACCGGATAAGCCGAATACCAGTATTTTACGTGGCGCGGCTGCCTACCAGACCTCCACAACCCATTAACTGGGTAACACGGTACTCCTTGGCAAGACTGGTGTCAGATTTTCTGGTTTCTGACAATCCGTAACGACTGCTAAAGATCTCCAAATGACAGCCGGGATCAACAGCTTAACGTGCTTTCCGAGGCACGGAGGAAACTCGGCATGTTAAGAAGGTCACCCATCCACAGACCAACCTCGGCAAGCGTTGCTTAACCTCGAAGATCGACTAGTGCGGCTGTTCTAATTTAGCCATGAGCTTCTCAAAAAAAAAAATGTATCGTTGGATTATAAATTTTACCAATTTCGACGAATGTTTGGCGCATAGCGTCACGAATACATATGTATTCCCACATAATTTTACGGGTGATCGCTTTTCCAAGATGGCCGCTATAAACTGTCAAAGTTGGAGCGTCCCTATTAAAAAACCCTACAGTTTTTTTTTCTTTAATTAGGCTGCGACGACTACTATCACACCTAAGTTATGATTTGGTCGACAATGGCCTTGTTCTGGGCGATAAGGTTTACTTTTGCTAGCACTGTGTCACTGGATTTTAAAATGAAATGCGTGTGTTCTTTACGAGGTTTATTGGTAACTAAAACTGATTAGGTCATGCATCTCTTTATAAGTATGAAATCGGCGTTAACATAAGCCGCCCACCAAAGGACTATGATAGTCCTTTAAAAACAATAATATTTGAGAGCTTAAGATACATGCAATAACTAAAATATACTACTTTAATCAATCATCTGGTATTGTATCGATTGGTAAAGCGCACAACTTTGTCACACATCGCTTGGTTATGCTATCACCGCTCTTGACGCTATACACTCTGGTTAAACCGTCGGGGCCGGGGTGCTTGTCAGTGATGCGTCCCATACACCATTTTCCCGGAGGGAGGTTGTCTTGCTTGATCAGCACTATATCTCCCTTCTTGAACTCTTCTTCGCGTTTTAACCATTTTGGTCTCTGCTGGAGTCTTGTTAGGTACTCATTCTGCCATCTGGCCCAAAAGTCACTCAACAATTTTTGCGTATATTGCCAGCGTGCTAAATTGCTCATTTTAGCGTCCTTCAGGTTTGGATTCGGAACGGTGACTGGTGCTTCTGTTATTAAAAAATGACCAGGTGTTAGTGCTTGCATGGTGTCGTCGTCCATTGGACATAACGGACGCGAGTTCAGGCATGCTTCTATTTCGCAGAGAACCGTCATCATCTCTTCGAATGTTAAGTTTGCAGTGAGGACTCTCTTCATGTGATATTTTATTGATTTAACTCCGGCCTCCCATAGTCCTCCGAAGTTAGGTGAGTATGCCGGTATAAAATGCCATTGAGTTCCGTCGTTAGCAAGTAACTCAGCGACCTTGCCATCAAATTGCAAACCAGCTTCTTTCCAGGCTTCATAGAGTTGCTTATTAGCGCCAACAAAATTTCTTCCTTGGTCGCTCCACAGATTTATGCATTTTCCTCTACGGGCGCAAAACCTTTTGAAGGCGCCTATGAATGCTGCTGTGCTTAGGTCGCCGACCAATTCTAAATGAAGTGCTTTCGTGGACATGCAAATGAATATTGCTACATAGGCCTTGGTAGTTCTGGCTCCTCTGCCCTTACTTATCAATAATTGGAATGGTCCCGCAAAGTCGACACCTGAATTGAGGAATGCACGTGCTGGTTTCACCCGTACGCTTGGTAAGTCACCCATTACTTGTGTCTTCACCCTTGCGCTTAGCTTTGCACATACCAAGCAACGATGGATGTATTGTTTGACCAGCGTCTTTACTCGCAGTATCCAATACCGGGATCGAAGGTAAGTAAGCATCAACTGTATACCTCCGTGCAACGTCTTCGAGTGGGCTTCTGCTATTATAAGATAGGTAAGTTTGCTGTTTCGAGCCAGAATGATTGGATGCTTGCATTCATCACTCAACTCTGCGTTCCTGAGGCGGCCGCCCACCTTGAGGACTCCATTCTCGTCAAGGTAAGGATTCAATGATTTTAATTTGCTTGATTTTTTTACTCTTTTCTTTCTTTTTAAGCTTTCTATCTCTTCCTTAAATTCATTCTCTTGTTCTAATTTTATACAGGTTTGCAAGGAGAGTTGGAGTTCTTCCGTTGTGATTGTACTGGATTTGTTTTCTTTTAATTTATTTTGTTTCAGGAATCTTCGGCAGTAGGTGATGGTTCTCAGTAGGTCAGTCAGTGTATCAAAGGCGTCGAGTTGTGTGGATAGTTTATTACTTTCTTCGTTGTCGTCTTTTGTTATTTTCAGAGCTCGTAAGGTGTTTTTCTTTCTCTCTAGGTCTGTTGGTGTTATGTTTAGTCTAGTGAACTGTATCTTCTGGTGTAATAACCATTGTGGTCCGTCCCACCATAGGTCGCAGCCCTTCAAATTGGCTACTAGCATACCTCTTGACGCAATATCAGCTGGATTATCTTGGGATTGGACATGGTGCCACTGACTACAACTTACATTGGTTGTGATCTCGACAACACGATTTGCCACAAACGCTTTCCATTTGTTCGGGTCTCCATGTAGCCAGGAAATAACAATGGAAGAATCTGTCCAAGCGTAGATTTGTGTTGTGGGTATCCTCATTGCTTGCCCTATTTGCTTTAGTAGTTTGGATAGGAGCAAAGCCCCACACAGTTCTAGTCGAGGCAATGAAATGGTTTTCAAAGGAGCTACTCTTGTTCTTGCGGCAATGATTGTGCTTTTTACTGTGCCATCAGAGTTTGTGACTCGGCAGTACGTTACAGCCGCATATGCTTGTTCAGAGGCATCGCAGAATCCGTGAATTTCTATGGAATCCTTTTTTGAGTTTAACGTTCCCATCCATCTGTTTATGTAGATTCCGTTAACGTTTTCAAGATCAGTTCGTATTGTAGCCCATTTTTCAGCCAGTATCGTATTCAAGACTTCATCCCAATCAATCTTTTCCTGCCAGAGTTGTTGAATTAAAATCTTCGCCATAACAAGGCAAGGAGCAATCCATCCGAGTGGGTCGAATAACTTTTGAATGTCGGATAGAATGCTTCGCTTCGTGATTGATTTGCCGATAGCTGGTAAGTTCAGATTATATTCGAATTGATCTTTACCCAAATTCCATTGTATGCCCAAGGCTTTAATTGTTCCATCAATTTTTAGACCTAGATGTGCATTGGATGATCTTTCGCTTGGTTCAATAGTCTCCATGAAATCTCGGTTGTTTGAAGACCATTTTTTCAGTTCGAAGCCACCTAGACGCAGTAGCTTTTTGAGATTTTGACTAATTCTTATAGCTTGTTCCAGATCATCGTGGCCTGACATAACGTCATCTACATAAAAATCTTCACGCAATATCTTAGCAGCTTCGGGATATTTGTCACCTTCATCATCAGCCACTTGCATTAGTGTCTTTACGGCGAGATAGGGTGCGGAAGCCGTTCCGAATGTCACAGTCAAAAGTCTGTAGTCTTTGATTTCTTCCGATGTATTATCTCTCCATAGAATTCTTTGATAGTCGATGTCTTCTTTATTTGTCCAGATCATTCTATACATCTTGTGAATATCAGAAACATAACAAATAGCATGCATCCTCCATCTAATGATAATACTTCTCAAGTCATCTTGTAAGTTCGGACCCGACAAGAGTTCATCGTTTAGTGAAGTACCGTTGCAGCCCTTGCACGAGGCGTCAAATACAACACGAGTCTTCGTGGTTTCTTTGTCACTACGGATCACCGCGTGGTGAGGTAAGTATACTGATTTGTTATTTATTTCATTCTTAGGTATTTCTTCTATATGTTTTAATTCTTTATATTCGTTAATCACTTTTGTATATTCTTGCTTCAGTTCTTTGTTTTGATTAAATCTTTTTTCCAGTTGAAGGAGTCTTCGCTTTGCTATTTCTCTTGTGTTGCCTTCTACTGATTTTGGGTATTCTGTTTTGAATGGTAGCTTGACTATGTATTTTCCATTCTTATCTCGCTTGTGTGTCTTCACGTATATGTCTTCACATAGTTGTTCAGTTAAAGTTAGTTTTCTTTTCGTGTCTGTATCAACTTCCCATATAGTGGTAAGTAAATCTTCTATGTTAATTTCTTGCTTCATGGCCGTCAATGATTTTTCTCGTGCGTTCAGTTTAATTGTTATTCCACCCAATAAAATCCATCCCAGGTAGGTATTTTGGGCGCATGGTGTATCTGGTGGACCTTTAATAAGTCCTTGCTTGAGAATTGCTGCATATTCGTTAACACCCAACAACAGATCTATCGGTCCTGATGCATAATAATTTGTATCTGCTAGTTGGAGGTTTGCTATGTGCGGCCAATCAGTCCCCTTCATGGTGTTCTTCGGTATGTTCGAAGTCAAGGGCTTGGACATCACGTAGGCTCTGATAGGTAAGTAGAATTGGTTTTCCCACCGTGATAATACTTGAAACTTGACCTCATGCTTGACTTTCATCTTCATGGCTTCCATGCCGGAGACGATTAGATTTACTGGGTTTTTTTCTAGATTCAGAATCTGAGTTACCTTCTCGCTTATAAAACATGCTTGAGATCCTGAATCTATCAGTGCTCTTAAAACAGTAGTGTGACCATGTTCACTCTTCAAAGTTACTACTGCTGTGGCCAATAGTGAAATCTTCTGCCCCGCGGTATAATGAGACGCGATCATTGTGTGAACCTTCTTCTCTTCTACATCTGCTTGGCTGCATGAAGTTGGTTGCTTGGTTTCTACATTTGGACCCACTTCATCAATCTTCTTGGGTTGATGTAAAAGTGTATGATGTCGTCTCTTACAGGTGCGGTAGGACATCGGCATACGGCACTTGAATACTGCATGTCCCGCCCCAAGGCAGTTGAAACATAATTTGTTTGCTTTGACATGTTCGCTTCTTTCATTAATCGTCATTTTATTGAACATGCTACAATGAAACAGTGTGTGTGTTTCTTTACATAAAGCACATGATTTTTGTTTATCATTTTCTGTTGTTGCAACATGAAGAACACGCTCTTTTGTAGGTTTAGAGGTAGTCGTTGGCGAAACCATTTCAAGCGTCCGGAATTTGGCTTCTAAAAACTCACGCAATTCCTTCCATGTAGGCAGTTCTTGGGCGTTCGCCGAGTAGGCAGAATGTTCCCATTCCTTGTGTGACTCCGGGTCCAACTTCTGCACAACCAGAAATATAATTACTGGATCCCAGGAATCAGTAGGCACTTGCACGTTTTTTAGACTGTTTATAACTTCGGTCGTACAATCCAGAAGGGTCTTCAGCTGTGCCGCCGTTTGATTGGTACATTTTTTCTGATAGAATAATCGCTTCATTAATGCATTTACTATTATGCGCCTATTATTGTAACGGTGATTCAGCGTTTCCCAAGCTTGAAAATAATTAGCACCCGTCACCTGAATGTGTTTCAGTAAAGAAGCCGCTTCGCCCGTGATACTGGTTTTCAAATAGTGTAATTTTTCAACTTCACTTAGCGTCGTGCAGTCATGAATTAATGACACGTACAAGTCCTTAAATGTCGGCCATTCCTCGTAGTTACCGGAAAACGGAGGGAGTTGTATGTTAGGTAGCATCACTTTAGCCCGTAATTTTCCATCACACGACGTATTGCTGCATAAAGTTTGGTCATGATCAGTCGTCTTCGAAATGCATGAAGTAATTGAATCCAACATTTCTCTAAGATCTCCTAACATACATAGGTATAAGTCTTCTTGGAGGAGGAATTCTTCATTCACGAAGTACGGTATGGCTGCACGTTGTTCCCGAGTTGTACCTGTCAACAGCTCGTTGTGTGCTTTCTTAAAAGCCACCCAATATTCTTCAATTGTTTGAATACGACCTCGTAAATATCCAGGCTTCGATAACCGTTCTCTTGGGCACTTTTTAATGTTTATTTGCGTCTTTTTAAGTGTTGCCGCCAAATCTTCTAGTACAGTTAACGCTTGATCTGCTTGAGACGTCATTGTTTATTTGTTAATCACAAGAATCTTCAACATGTAGCACAATTTAATAGTCTATTTGTTAAGTTATTAATGTTCAAATGATAAACCGATATACTTTACGCACACACTAATTGACCAGTTCTAAGAAATTCGTGCAAAACAACTCCAGGTGGTCCCTTATCGCTCAATGGAATGCGGTTCTTTTGTTCGCACATCGGCTGCCCAAGGACCATATGTTCTGGGCGATAAGGTTTACTTTTGCTAGCACTGTGTCACTGGATTTTAAAATGAAATGCGTGTGTTCTTTACGAGGTTTATTGGTAACTAAAACTGATTAGGTCATGCATCTCTTTATAAGTATGAAATCGGCGTTAACAGGCCTATATAGGTATTCTTGAATTGAAGGCCCTCAGGTTATTACTATCAGAAAATATACTGACAGAGAGACAATGCCACTCCTTTTATCAAAGTTAATGCTAGTTAGTTGTGACGATGTCATATTAAAGCAAGCGTTCGCTGGCTTATTTTTAAGAACTTTTATAAGTATACTTCCTTCAATTTAATAAAATTGCATATACGGGTAATGACAGGTATACCAAAAAGCATTGAACTAAAAAAAAACAGCTTTGTTTTTTAAATCAACTTAACAGCTAAGAAAATATTCTTAAGAAATAAAATCCTGCTATCAAAATCGTTTGCCCTTGACATAAGTACGGGCTATTCATCCAATTTCAGAATAAACACTGTAATAAACATAAAAAATAAGGCCATAAACAAACGATAAAGTGTTTTCTCAAAGCGTTATGCTGCGCCTAAATATTTCATTGAAATAAAAATAGCAACTGCGTACTTTATTTTCTTTCATGAAAATGATTTTCCATTTTTGCAGTTTTACGCTGCCTGTTCATTTAAGCGGAGCGAGGTAGTAGAGCTAAGAAACAAAAAAAAAATTAACCAAAGGAATTGCATAAAGTCTCCACACCACGTGAGTCATTGACATTTTTAACCGATTTCCCGAAAAGGAGGAGGTTATCAATTCGGTTGTAAGTTTTTGTTTTTATGTTTGTTACCTCATAACTCCGACAATTATGAACCGATTTGAAAAATTCTTGTTTTATCTGAAAGGATATACTTGCAGATTGGTCCCATTTAAATTTTATGAAAATCGGTTACGAACTTTGGATTTTAAATCGAAATAGCTGGAATTCGTCTACTTAGATGATAGTTTTATGTCATCCAAGTAATCGAAATTGCGTATTTTGCTTTTCTGCGATTTTGCAGTGGTGTTTTTAGGTGTGGGGTACCACTAAAAAGTGAAAAATAAAAAACTGTTTTACAAAAAAAATACAACCGACTTCCAAAAAAAACACTACAAAGTAAAAAATAATTTTAATTTCGGAAGACGGTGTTTTTGTTAGTTTCTTCGTATTTTGACACCGACTTCCGATTTTTTATTTTTTTTTTTGGAATTCGGTTGTATTTTTTTTGTAAAAAGTTTTTTATGACTGACATGATCGGTTAATATTTTATTTCACCGCTTCGTTGCTTCGCTCCGCGCAAATAGTCAGGCACCCTTAGGGTTCTATTTAAGTCTTGTAGGGCCTGAATCTCTTTTTACGGGATTTAATGTAGTTCTTTTACTATTTTGACAAAGGCCCGATAAAAATGACGACAAAGAGGCCATAATTATCTTTGTAGTATATTTGTTTTTCACAAACCTGTATATAAATAGATAGAAGGAACATGTAATTATGTAAGTTCTATTTTTTTGAGGAAAAATAAATAAACATTATTCTATGACGATATTATTATCTGACGACACGGTTGGCGCAGTGGTTGAGCGATTGACTGCTACGCAGCATGTCGCGGGTTCGATTCCCGCACGGAACAAATATTTGTACGACCTACAAGTATTTGTTCCGAGTCTGGGTGTTTTTCTATCTATAATATGTATGTATTTACAAAAAAAAATGTATATAAGTAGTTTATCAGCCATCTCGTTACCATAACACAAGCATTGGGTTGCTTAGCTTGGGACTATATGGCGTTGTGTGAAATGTCCAAGGATATATATATATATATATATATATAAATATATGTTCTGCACCGGTGGCTAGTCTCTGTTCCACCATGGCCAGAAATCGGTCAGGAGGACTATATATTCAAATTTTAATATGTTTATGACGTTTCGACGATTTAAACACCAAGACTTCCGTACTAACACTCTCCGTCAAACTGGCAAAATCAATATTTCAACTACCTACCTGTTACGGTTCTTGAGATACAGCCCGCTGACATACAGATGGACGGACGGATGGAGAGCGGAGACTTAGTAATTCGACTCCGTTGGTAACCTTTCGGATACGGGATCCTAAAAAAAAAACATCATCATCTACCTAGCCTTTTCCCAACTATATTGGGGTCGGCTTCCAGTCAAACCGGATTCAGCTGAATACCAGTATTTTACGTGGAGCGGCTGCCTACCAGACCTCCACTACCCATTAACTGGGTAACACGGTTCTCCTTGGCAAAACTGGTGTCAGATTTTCTGGCTTCTGACAATCCGTAACGACTGCCAAGGAAACTCTGTATGTTAAGATGGTCACCCATACACAGACCAACCTCGTCAAGCGTTGCTTAACCTTGAAGATCGACCTGTGCGGCTGTTACAATTTAGCCACAGGCTCCTCACAGCCTAAAAAAAAAACATTTTTTTTTTTTTTCATATTATTTTATGTTTAATTTTTTGCCTACTTTAATGACTATAGTGGAGGGTTCTTTTAGGTAGGCCTATATACTTATTTAAGCATTCATCTTGCGCCCCAGCCAAAATATAGTCATTAAACTTAATTGATTGAACGATGGTATAATTCTAGAGCGGTGACGAGAATTTAAAAGCAATTAATAAAATGCCAGCAGGTCATAAAAGGCTACTTTAACAGAATCTCAAAAGGCCACTTATGCAGAGTCAGAAAGCACATCAGTAGCTCCTGTAATACAGTGTTCACTAGCCCAGGAGCTAGAGAATTCATAAAAATGTTTGTATAATTTGTGTTAATAAAGATTTATAATTATAACTATAACAACACACTACCCGTCACTGTCAAATTTTCCCAATCAACCTTGAATCGATAGATAAAAAAAAAATTGACATTGTTGTATGATTAACATTATGATTCTCAAAACGAGACTTGCAAGCCCAGTAGTCGATGAGCATTGACTGACGAACCAATAACGTGAAGCGTCAGAGCTATCATCGTCGAACCGACCAAAGGAGAGTGCGCTCATAACTCATGCCGGTTATTTCAACACATTCTTCGTATGTTTTACTCTGAGTAAAGGACAACTACATAATTTCCTTGTAGGTACAGCTTTTTATGTGCTACATCCTCATCCATCATAAAAAAGCAGCGCCATTTCAAAAGATATCTTGCCATAAGAGTGCTGACTCACCGTATCAGCCATTCCACAAAATAGGTAGTTACAGTAGGTCGGTTTCATACAACGAGCGAGAATGCACGCTTCAGGTTCAGCGAGTTCAAGTGAACTCGCGACTGGCATTTTTAAGATCTCCGATACTCTTATGTGTGCCTGGTATTTATTCGCTAGCTTGCTTTCTGATATTGCTAGTGGGCATTTTAGATATGCTTCTGCATACGACATGTGAAAAGAAATAGTATTATTTTTGAATAGCTCAAGCTTACTAGGGGAGCAGAACGGTACCTATGGAGTAATAAGGGTTTGAAATGTGAGAGAGATAGCGCGATCGCGTTTTTTTAGTATACTGACTGGGCCACGTCACAGACCTTTTGGTTCTGGTAATACTAACAGTTTATTTCTGAAGAATGATAAATATGAAGGTTGTTTTATAAGAAATAATAATAATTCCAGAACCCAATTGCGGAGCAACTTATCGTGCCAAATTATGTTCACCAATATTGAACAAGCCATTTAGAAGAAGTTTGGTAAAAGTAGAAAATAAAGTTTTTTGTAGCCGAACTTCTGCAACAATCTCTTGCCTGTCAATACCTACCAACATACCATCTCGCACCCTCTTACATCCCACAACTTCCATAACTTCTTTATCAGCAATGATTAATGAGAACTATGAGTTCAGGATCACTGATTCCGAACTTATACGAATATTTCCGAGGGCGCCCGAACGTTTGACTTATCAAAATGATTGTATGTGATGCCTGAATTTATATTCCGTAGCGGGAATAGTAATTAATTTTGTCGTAAAATAGATTAATTTTGTGTAACGATTTTAGTTAGTTTAGAATATTATTTAAATCGGTACATAGGAGTTTGATTAAGAGATCTATACCTTGAATGTGCTGATAAAGCTTGGGTAAGTAGGTAGATACGTTTGATTCGCAAAACTATAAGTAAAATGTCATGTACTTACATATCGATGCCTTTACGGCCAAAAAGGATAAACGAAATTTAATTCAGTTTGGCTCTGTAGTTTTTATTTTATGAGTATTTCTAATTATTTGAATTTCCACGTAGACGATGACAAGTCCAAGTATCATCACGTAAAAGTGAAAAAAAAAATATTAGGTACAAAAGAGACTTCCAGAAAAACACTGTAAAGTATAAAATAACCTAATTCCTGAAGTAGGTGTTAAGAAACAAAGATACAAAACCAAACCACTGACTTCCGAAATAATTATAAAATTTATTTTTGTAAATAGGTTAAAAATAATACTTTAAGACGTCAATCTTTTTTTTTTTCAATTTAAAATATATGAGGCCGGCGCTTGCTAGCTGACTACCCTAAGAAGAAACACCAAAACAAACTATTTTAAAGTCGACACAATCGTACTGGTCAAATCATATGAGAACCATATAGGTTAACTAGCTGACCCGCGCAACGTCGTCTGCGTCACATTTTCCATTACTGCTCCTCTCCTATTTGTCTTAGCGTGATGATATATAGCCTATAGCCTTCCTCAATTAATGGGCTATCTAACACTGAGAATTTTTCAAATCGGACCACTACTTCCCGAGATTAGCGCGTTCAACCAAACAAACAAACTCTTCTGCTTTATAATATTAGTATAGATATATAGATTAATATCTAAAGTGGTCTTATGAGGAAAGTACTACACAGATTTGAGTGGACCTATCCAGATAGTGCAAGCATTTGTCAGTTATCGTGTAGCTCAAACTTAGAATTTTAACGAGATCAACGATCTGTCGAACAATCAACTTTGAACCTAATGCTTTAGCAATAAAGATGAAAATGAAATTTGACTGATTGTTGTGTGATTCATATTATGATTCTGCTAAAGTGGCCTTCTTAGCTCTCCTGGCCTCCACTTGCTATTACTACCTTACAATACCCCCTGGCAGGCCTGGTTTTAGATTTTGTTTTCAGTCTACCTTAACAACTCTCAAAGATCCAAACGAAGCCGGGATCAACAGCTTAACCTGCTTTCCGAGGCACGACAACCCTTTGCCAAGACTTTTTTTATAGTTTGAAAATCATCAAATGACTCCCGCTCTGGGTGAAGCAGAAGGGAGTGTCAGACTCTTACTGACTAAAACCCATCCGTGTTCCTCCTAATGCCCTTTGCCAAGGCCGCGGTTGCCAAGACTGGGATTAAATTTTCCGACTTCTGTCCAGCTTCTGTCAACAATCTACAAATGGCAACCGGGAACTAGAGATAAAATTGCTTTTCAAGACACGGCGCAGTCTCTGTATGACATACATGGTCACCCATCCACCTTCCGACCTATCTTCAGAGATTAACGTAAATAAAGATAATCATTATTGAACAAAAAATCAAGTCAAGAGCGAGTCGGTTTCGCGCACCAAGAGTTCCGTCATATGAAAAGTTAAATGTTTTTAAATTTTCATCGCTTTCACGGCTTTCATTCGTTAGAGAATTTTGACACTGAGGTGTATATTGCTGTTTTTGATCAGTGCAATCTCGTGACCGATAGTGGAAATAATGTAATTATTGTCGATGATTTCTGAAAAAGAGTTCTATTTAGAGACACCGTTATATTTTTCCTGTCATGACATGACATAGAACAATTTCAGTTTTTTTTTTCAATTTTCGTCAAACCTCAAAAGCTATGCGGCCTAAAACAAAAACAAAAAAGTTTTAGAATGTGAAATTAGCGTTCTTTCATACGATACCCCACACGCCTTAGTAGACTTTGAATTTCTAAAGAAACCATTTTATACAAAAATTTCAGAAAATAAATTTTTGTTTCTTTTTTTTTTAGAAAATAGTTGAGCTAATGTCATCTAAAGCTATTCCAAATTTCAAGTTGTTAGCATTTGTAGTTCTTGAGATATCCAGCTGTGAAAGACGGACACACTTAGTCAAACCATAAGGGTTTCTTTTTCACCATTTTGATACGGAATCTTAATAACATAAAATTTAAGTTAGAATCCAGTTTCGGCGAGTTTCAGTCCAAGCATAATATCAAGCTTAAGGTCGGGTCTGCGAGATTGTAAGCGGATTAGTAGTACGGCTCCAAAGCTCGCGATTTCAGCCGGAATGTCTATTCAACACCGCTGGAGCTTTCTCTTGAAAGAGCTTTATCTTCATGCTGTTAAGAATTACATTTCTTGAGTTTAGTTTTTGGTATATTTGAAAGATTTTTAACGTCTCGTCTGTGCGTTTTTATCTCTCCAGATAAAAAGCAAAGACGTTAAATTTTTTTGATATTTTGGGTATTTTTTATCTGATTCTACAAGTACTTAATTAAATAAAATGAACTACTACTATTAAGTATACATTTTTATTTTAAATACAATTCAACAATTCAATTAATGCATGTGTATACATTATATAAAACACAATTACAACAGCACAAGAACACACAACAATGGATCAGGACCGCGCCACCCGTACTTGTAGTTTTGTCCAATGCTCCATGAAGGAAGATTCCACATTCATTCTCGCTACAATGAGTTGCTGGAAGCCGTTGGAGCTGCCCCGTATGCGGCGCATCAGAGACGCTACTCCCTTGCGATGTATCGCCTAAAAGCCATCTACTTGAGCGTCTGCAAACATACCTGATACGCTACAAAATCGTGGCAACCCCATGAAAACCCTGATTAATAACACCTTCGGGTTTCCGCAACATTCAAGAGTAGAAAGAAATGGTGTTTCATATTTGGGGTTCCGTACCCGAAGGGTAACCAATGGAACCCATTACTAAGGCTCCGCTGTCCATCTGTCTATCTATCAACGGGCTGTATCTCATGAACCATAATAAGTACCTGGACAGTTGAATTTTTTACTGAGTGTGTATTTTTAGTACCGCTATAAAAAAATATCAAAGGGGGCTTCCATTCCAGAAATGTTTTTTTTTTTTGTTTATTAATTTATTACAAAAAAAAATATATGGCATGGAACCCATTGTGTGAGAGATTGACTCTCACTTGGCCGGTTTCTTAATACCAATTGCATAGGTGTAAGAAATAAAGAAAAGGCGTTTATTTGCGCCAATCATGACGCATTTCAAAGAAATAGAAACAAAATTAATGAAAAAGGAAAATATGAAGCTTATAATTTTTTTTATATTCATCTTTCACGTCTCTTACTTAACAGCTCTACCCGTTACCCACTCGATCAGTTATGCATATATAGGTGTTCCGCGATTGATGACAGGTGCGTCCCTGACCCAATTCCAGTGAAGCCACCCAGAAATGAAATGGGTAGGACGGATGCTGAGTTTTATCAATTGACCTCGCTACTTATCTCTGTGGCGTATATAATTTTGGATATTGGTATGACTCTAACAAATCTATGTAGTCCTGGTACATCCTCATAATGATGTCTGTTGTCAATGTTCAAAAAATAAAGGAAAAATGGTCGTCATCAAATATCAAGTTAAAATGGTTGACAAAATTCAAAATACAAAAACTACTTCTTCTAATTTTTAAACAAATTTCCAATGTGGAAATTAGTAAAATTGTCCCTCAGAACGTTACCTATGTTCGTTTGTTTTTTCTATTGTCGAATCGGGAACGTGACGAAACGGGGTTAGCCGAGCGAGAGTGGAGGTAGTATACCTCCAGAATGATTTAGCAAACAGACAATTTTTGTTTCAAAAGAGTTTTCTCAATTTCACACATATTATACTTTCACTTGATGATAAACATCTTTTACTTTGAGACAATCCCTGACAACTCGAGAAAAATATCAGCTTTTTCATTTTCTCTCTCTTGTTCTAAGTGAAAGTTTATAATTACTTTCACTTTCCAAGAGGTTATAAGTGTTTTAAAATAAACCTGCATAGATCGCACTGAATTTCATAACTCATATACCTAACAATCACCAATAATCCGAAACATCAAAATAATTAAACCACTTAAAATTCGTCCCATTAAAAAAGATGAAACGAACCTCATTCGATTTATGGACCATTCTCGACTTTATCCGTATGCAGGTTAAAAAGCCACTTCATTGTGTTTTAATCTCGTTAAAATACAGGTGGAGCCGAGTAGAGTTGAGTCGCTTATTTGTATCTATAAAAGTTGATGCATATCGATGCGTTTCATTTTAACGTTGGAATTGTGATGTTTTCTCTGAGGTATTCAAATATGAATGCTGATTCAGACGGGCGGTTCTCTTTTTTGAAGTGAAAACTTCTTTAGCGGCGTTAAGCACTTTCTTGGGATGGGTATAAAATGATAAACTTGCACACGTGACCTGATCAAAAATTCGTAAGACGGATGACGCGTCAAGGACACGAGACCTGATCGAAAAATCGTAAGATGGATGATTCAAAATGCACAACGTTAATGTTCGATTGTTCAAGTTTTCACTCTGCCGGCACTCCAGCAGTGCAACCCGGTCATTCCATGATATAAGGGTTTGTTTGATCTTTGGCAACAATTATATTATTTTATTCAGGCAGAATAAGTACTCAGTTGCTATAGCGGAACATAGTGTATCACTACGAACTAATTGACATATTGTCTCAAACATTAATGTTTGGCGAATTTAGAATTAAGTAACTCCGCTGTATTAAAAGTTTATTAAAAAAAAAATGTCACCTCTCCACATGAAACTACACTTCACCTATTTACGTACTTGTACGTATTTACCTCAAACAAGAATAGATTTCTCCGCCAACCACTAAATTCAAGTACACTTGAAATGTGGCGAAACGAATTACCATCTATATCGCACAAACTTACCTTTATATTCCACCAACTGACTATTTTACTCCCCTCATTGGAATTAACGCCTTATGGAACAAGTAATAAAGTTTGTTAAGACTTGATAGGAGAGCGAATGTGATGGTAAATAATTTTGATATGTTTATTCGACGAAACGATGTCATTTTCATTTGGAAATTGAATGGTAATCGCGGCAATGTTTCATGTTGTGGTTACAGGGATATTAGGTATGTTCGCTGCAATGTGCGCCATTTTGACGCTAAGTGGTTATTATTGCAGGATTAGCTACGAGAGTTGAATTGTTTATCAATCTGATTTGTCAAGTATTAACAGAACCTACTTTCAGTATGTGATTTTAAATGTAAACCATTGACATTGGTGCAGAATGACTGATCGTTCCCAAGCATGCATCATTTCCTAGGCAAGCACTAAGAGTTAGGTGTAATGTCATGGAAAACATGACTTCTGATGACATACGTGCCTTTAAAGCGAAAAACTTGCAGAAGATTAAAGGCGGAAACCCACCGCAATGCACGGAGAGGCTACGCACTCATGAAAATGTATGAGATTGTTTTCACTGCAACCGGACACGTCACGTATCAATTGACGTCATTGGCACACGCGTGGCTTGTTCGATTATGGCGCCCACGTAGCTCAACGCTAAAACGTGCGTAGTGCGTCTCCGTGTGCCGTGGTGGACCACGCTACATTTGTACACAGTCGTGGGCGTGTAGCGTGTACTGCAGAGGAAACGTAGATCCACGACGTCAAACAAAACCCATGCAGCTAAAAGGCGCCGCTTGGCCATGGATAGCGTGCACCGCGGTGGGTTCACGGCTTAATGAGTGAATAGGCATCGTCGTAACACAAAACATTGTGCGCGTATACACGAGCGTCAAAAATACAAATGGGTTATGATCACTTTATAAGACGTCGCCATTCCCAAATAAATAAAATAAAAATCAATAAAAATTAATAAAAAATATGTGTAAAATACACGGACGCAACACAACCTGGTGCATTTTTTTATTTATTTGCTCTTGACTCTAGTCTTGGTCAGAGATGACAGAGACAAAGTCTACGATGGAGTGAGCATTCGTAACAGTCCAAACATTATTAAAATTTTTCGTTACCTTATACCGTTTTTTTATAATTTATTAATTTTATTTAAAACTGGCTGTCCCGCGCGGCTTCGCTCCCTTTTTACCCGCACAGTTCCGTTCCCGTAGGATTTCCGGGATAAAAACTATCCCATGTCCTTCCTCGGGTCTCAAACTATCTTTGTACAAAATTTCATCCAAATCGGTTCAGTAGTTTCGGAGCCTATTCAAATTAAACAAACAAATCTTTCCTCTTTATAATGAGGGTAGATGGCGCTATCTAGCTAACATCTAAACAAAAGTGCTCCGTGTTTACAATTGCTTTATAAATATTTACAAACATTTTAAGTGTTCTAAAACTTATAAATTTGTTTATATTAGACCAATGAATGAGTGTGAACGTTATCCTGGTGTTAAATACAATTCAACTTAAAATATCTGAACAATAACAACGGAACATTTAAAATCAACTACGAACTCTAAAAGTGAGAAATAAAGTGAAATTTCATTAGATAATACAATCCATTAACCAAACAAAATACCCAGTGACAATTCAAAAATCAAAAACAGTGTTCAAATCATAAACAAAGAACTTGTTATAGTGTACGTCAAGTGGAAAAAATTCTTGAGTAATGAGTAATACCAACCGATTTGCAAAATTCAAACAGCAGAATCTGAGAATATAGATGCTTTATTTCAACTCAATAGACAGCGTACACCGTGGCGTAGTGGTATTACCGACGACATCTCAGAGTGACGTATGATATTAAAGATTAAAGATTAAAGAAGAAGATACCGAGGTTCAAATCTCAGTGAATCAGAAAAGTCTTTTTGTGTTTTTGTATCTTTCTATATTTTTTCGTCATACTTTTTAAAAAAGCTACTTTATTAAATAAGCATGGATTCTAACATTACATATAGAAAACCTTATACGAATACCACTGGATCTGCGGATGACTTGTCTGTTTTGACAAATGACGATGAAAGAACAATCCTGGACACGACAATGCTGAGTATACCAGACAGTCTGCACGACGTTTCTACTGACAATGACATTGTTAATGAATTGAAGGATGAGATTAAGTTACTCACATCACAATTAATGAGCGCGCATAAAGAAATAGAAAACCTACATTGTGAGAACTTCCGACTAAAGTCGGATCTACAGAAATCTATTAAGAATTTAGAAACCTACAAAAAGATCTGCACTACACCACAACGGAAAAGCAAGACACCAACATCGGCACGTAAGAACACAAATCCTCAAAAAACACCTTCGATGGACATAAATAAAGATGCCAGTGTAAGGAGCGACTTTCAGGTAAAACCTAAAGTGGACCTGCGTGATAAACAAACACAGACACACATTCCGACTGGTGACACATTGCTACAAGTAAACCAGAAGGCGCGACAAAAATCACAACAATGCAACTTTGCTTCCAAAAAATCCTTAGGCGCTTTAATAATACCAACACAGAAAAATAAGATGTGTATCATCAGTAGCGACTGTACTAGGGGTTCTCTACCTCTGATAGAAGAAACTTTTTCTGAACACTTTGACTTTTGCCATTATTTACTACCAAACTGTACCACAAAAGAACTCGTATGCAATATAGAATACAAATTGAAGGACTTCACTATGAAAGATTATTGCTTGATATTTATTGGAAAACACGATATTAAAAATGACAACTATATAGATGTATTGGATAGCTTAAAAAACTCGCTGAAAAATGCTACACACACAAATATCATAATTTGTTCTCCAACGTATATAAAAGGCGCTATGATCCACAATTATAAAGTCGAGCTCTTCAACAACCTGCTTTATTTAGATTTGAAAAACAACGAATACGCTTATTTTTTTGATAGCAACAAGACTCTGACTTATGATATGTTTTCCTATAACACAGGGAAAATAAATAAATCCGGATGGAGACATATTTATGACCAGATAATGACCAACATAATGATTGATTATGACTTGTTTTATTCTCAAGATGTTTTGCATGATGAATTGAACCAAAGACTTCCTTGCGAGAATGAGAACGCAACACCATCAACAAGTGGCAATGAGTTTTTTCTATTATAAACATATGTACATCATGCACCAGAATATAGCCGGACTTCTAAACAAGACTGACTTGTTAGTTATCCATATCCAGGAGCTGCTGAATAAGCAATTAGACGTTGACGTAATATGCATCACTGAGCATTTTGTAATTTCTGGACAAGAGGGACTAATCAACATTCCGAATTACAAACTTGCAGCAGCATATACAAGAAAAGAGCACAAGCGAGGAGGCTCCTGCATTTTAGTCAAAACTTGTTATGAATTTAATGTATTGACAGAGATAGAAAAATTGTCTATTACTGGGATTATAGAATGTTGTGCAATCGAGTTAACTAAACAAAATTTAGTTATTATTTGTTTATATAGGCCGCCGACGATGTCAAATTTCAATTTATTCTGTGATAGCTTAGAGACTTTATTAAAAAAAATATGTACTAAAAGGAACAAAAAGATATTGTTATGTGGGGATTTCAACATAGATATTTTGAAACAAAATAGATACACATTGGACTTTGAAATCTTACTTCTTAATCACAATCTCAAGTTAGAAATTAGACAACCAACTAGACCAAGGAGCTTATCTTGTATTGATAATTTTGCGCACAACTGTCGTAAAAAGTGTTACAGCGAGGTAATAGACTTTGCTCTATCGGACCACTCAGCACAATTAATAAAAATACACGTAAATAAAACCTGCATACTTAATTCATGGCGTGTAAAAAAGCGGGACATGTCTAAAGTTAATTTGACCAAGTTTAAGAAACACCTAAAAAGTCTATCTTTTATAGAGGTATTCGATTCTGACAATCCTAATGAGGCATATGACAATTTTTTGGCGCAATTTCGCTTAATATATGATTTATGTTTTCCATTAAAACTAATTAATATAAAACCTTCTAGAAAAATAAAGTGGGTATCAAAAGGTATAAGAATTTGCAGTAAAAAACAAAGACGGTTACTATGGAAATATAGGCAAACACCTTCAGAACAAAATAAAAGTGCATTCAAACAATATTCAAAAACATTTAAAAAAATTATTAAACTCACGCAAAAAGCACAAAACAACCACATTATAAAAAAATCCCAGAACAAATCTAAAGCCTCTTGGCAATTAATAAAAGGTAGTAATCGAACTGCAGAACCTATACTACAAATTAAGAAAGAAAACACTGTTATCAATAATCCTAAGGAAATGGCCGATTGCTTTAATAATTTTTTTATTGATCAAGTACGAAACTTAAGTAATGACGATGCTACAAACGAAATTACTGGCATAGATCACAACCCACACTCAATATTTATGGCCCCAGTTCTACCTGAAGATATCGTGAGAGTTATCAAAATATTAAAAAATAAAAAAAGTGTCGGACACGATGAAATAGCAACCAATGTGGTAAAATTCGTTGCAGATGTAATAGCTGCTCCCTTAAGCCATATAATGAACCTGTGCATAAGTGATGGCACATTTCCAGATAGCTTAAAAACTACAATTATTATACCTATACATAAAAAAGACAGTAAAGAAGAAATGACAAATTATAGACCGATAGCTCTTACTTCTGTATTTTCTAAAATACTTGAAAAACTGATTTATGAATCTATAACTTCTTTTTTAAATAAATGTAATATCCTTTGCAATGAGCAGAAAGGTTTCAGAAAAAATAAAAATATTAACATGGCTATTTACGACTTGCTACATAATATAATGATGAATATTGACAACAAAACACCGGTTTGTGCGATATATACTGACATGACTAAAGCCTTTGACTTCGTTAAACATGACATTCTTCTGCACAAACTTGACAGGTACGGTATTAGAGGAAACGTCTTGAGACTTATACAATCTTACCTAAGCAAACGCAAACAACAGACAGAAATCACTAGGATATGTCCCAAAAGTAAGATTCAATATAAATATTTATCAGATAGTAGGGAAGTCAAATTCGGAGTACCGCAAGGTACTGTTGTCGGACCCATAATGTTTTTGCTTTATATAAATGACCTGCCTAGACAAATTCAACAGCCAATGGTATTATTTGCTGACGACAGCACGGCTATAGTTAAATGTACAAATAAAACGGATTATGAAACAGATATTAATAACACATTAAAAAATATAATAAGTTGGCTTTCAATCAATAATTTAATTATCAATTTGAAAAAAACAAAAGTAATGCATTTTTACCAGCGTTTACGTCCAGACACTTTGACTATCGCTTACAATGGACAAAGATTAGACAATACAAATGTTGCAAAATTTCTAGGTATAATAATTGACAATCAACTGACATGGAAACCACAGGCGGAGGAGATCTGCAAGAAATTAAGCAAATCTGCCTACATTTTATATAATTTGACAAAAAAAGTTAGCACTGACACGATTGTTATAGCTTATCATGGTCTCGTTGCTTCTGTTTTAAGATACGGAGTAGTTTTTTGGGGTAACTGCAGTGAGAAAGAAAGGATTTTCAGAGCCCAAAAATATTGCATTAGATCAATGACTGGAATAAATTCAACAGACAGCTGCGTTCCTATGTTTAAATCCCTTAACTTACTCACCTTTCCATCGCTCTATATTTTGGAAATGGGACTGTTTGTGAAAAGTAATCAAAATTTATTTTGTTCAAATATTGATCACTCAACAAGGCCAACATTATTAAGATCTCAATATAAAAATCTTTTACATACAGGCAAATTTAAAACAGCACTGCTGAAAAAAAATATTATGCATATGGGTCCGGTGATTTACAACAAAATACCAGATGTTATAAAGAATTGCACATTACAAATATTCAATAAGAAATTAAAGAAATTGCTACTAGAAAAATGTTATTATACAATTGATGAATTTTTGAATGACAGATCAATATGATTGTTACAAGATATACAATGATTTTCCTTGCGATTTTAATTTTCAAACTTCATTGATTTTTTGACTAATTTATTATTTTATCTTACGAGTATTATTGACTAATTATTAACTTATTATTGACATTGTAATATTGACCAATTAACTTATTTTTGACATTGTTTACCACTGAATGAACTTACAAACTGAAGGATTTATATTTGTATTAACTATTTAATAATTTGATACTCGTTAAATATTTAATTTTTTAAGATTATTTCATAATTAATTCTACTATAAAAAATTTTGCATGCCTCACGGTAGAATGTACTGGATCCCTCTCTTACTTAACACCATATTTTTGTACCTACATTCATAGCAAATAAATTATTTCATTTCATTTCATTTCATTTCATTTCATTTCATTTCAATAATATACTTACTGACCCGCGCAACTTCGTTTGCGTCAAATTTTCCATTCATGCTCCGCTCCTATTTACCTTAGCGTGATGATATATAGCCTATAACCTTCCTCGATAAATGGGCTATCTAACAGTGAAAGAATTTTTCAAATCGGACCAGTCGTTCCTGAGATTACCCCCTACATACAAACTTACAAACAAATGTTACCTCTTTATGATATTATTAGTAAGTAAGTATTAGTGTAGATTTGTTATTACACAGAACAGTAGATCTATTTTATTTTATCTCGCTACGTTGGCTCTCCAACACTCGGAAGTCTCAGTGTGGAAGCGATGATTGAGCGATCAATAGTTGACTTTTTATGGTTTTTTTTTTTCTTCTACAGAAAAGAGACAGTAAATAAATAAATAAATTGTTTATTGATAAAAGTAAGTACAGATGGTAAGAAAACAAGAAAGTTAAGATATTTGCTAGCAAGATTATAATAATAATAATATCCTTGAACATTTCACACAACGGCATAATATAGTCCCAAGCTAAGCAACCTAATGCTTGTGTTATGGTAACGAGATGGCTGATAAACTACTTATATACATTTTTTTTTGTAAAAACATACATATTATAAATAGAAAAACACCCAGGCTCGGAACAAATACATGTAGGTCGTACAAATATTTGTTCCATGCGGGAATCGAACCCGCGACATGCTGCGCAGCAGTCAATTGCTCAACCACTGCGCCAACCGTGTCGTCAAAGATTTACAAAGCTATGTAACTACATTTTATGGTAGAACATGTTGACGTGTAAGTACGTGGTACATTAGTCGACAATAGGTTAGTTTCCATCATACACAAATTGCAAAACTATTTAGTCCGTCAGTTAGAGTATTGAAAAATAATGGATTCGTATTTTTTGTTTTTGTAAATCAATGAATATTGACAAAGATAAAACGCATCAAAACTCGGGAGTGGGGGCTAGTGACGTTACAACCCCCAAAAAAATATGGCATGGCGTGACGTATTGAGAATTATAAAAGCGTCGTAACTTAACTATTTTTGGTTCCCGTAACAAAAGAAAAAAAAGGGGTCAAATATTTTTTGATAATCTAACTGACGGACTAATCACATTTTTTCAGGACACAAGCCTATTTACGTTACTCTGTCTCTTAAACTAGGTTATGCCTGTGTCTTAAGAGACAGTGTATACACAGTGTGTGTGCACAGTAGCTGTTGTCACTCTCTGGTTCTACAAAGCGGTCAAATCAGTGAGTCTTTTTAGGTCTCTTTGTCTAAATTGACTCAACCGGTGTATTGCAAAACGTAGGCCTATCAAAATTTGCTCCATAACACCCGGTCTTTTTCAACCTTTTATGATGAATATAAAATTTTGAATCCATTTAAAACGTTAGGCAATATTACCGAGGGATAAATCTCTGTTTTATTTGCAGAGTTTTACCATAGAGTGCCATAACTCACTTGCGAAACGTGACTCTGACAACTGAACGTTACATAAAACACCATGTGTGATTCGCTAATTAATCGTTTTAGTATATTTACAACGGTTTTATTTCATACATAATTGAAGAGACATAATTCGTAGGTTTCTAACAACTACAATTTTATTCTAGCTTTTTCTCATGGCTTTGCTAGAGTTACTATAAATCTGCGCAAAAAAGTAGCTTATAACCTGTCTCCATGGTACGATCTATCTTTGTACTAAAATACAAAGCGCGCACGAAGGGTTACCATTATCAGGCCTGTGGACGGCGAGCTATGGGTGACTCGCCGTCTGGGTCCGTCCGTCTTGTGACGACAGGCCGTGTCGACGGCGCGTTAGTGGTCCACGCGCGCCTGAAATAGGGTCAGCACACAGAGGGGCCCGAAAGGGCCGACGCCAACCAGAGTCGCGGGATTATTCGCAAGAGACACCGTGGCTCCGGAACACAAAGGGCAGTGAAGGAACATGGATGGGTTTTAGTCAGTAGAAGTCTGACATTCCCTCCCGCTACACCCAGAGCGGGAGGAGTCATTGGATGATTTCCCATCCCTAAAAAAAAGGGTTACCATTATCTATAAAAACGGCAAGAAAATTAAGTTTTTTGTATGGGAGCCCCCTTAAATATTTATTTTATTCTGTTTTTTTGTATTTGTTGCTATAGACAACAGAAATACATCATCTGTGAAAATTTCAACTGTCTAGCTATCGCGGTTCTTGAGATACAGCCTGGTGACAGACAGACAGACAGTATTAGTAATAGGGTCCCGTTTTTACATTGTTGCTATTCCACCAACTGGCACTAAGCGCTTCCAAGCGTCTTTCATAATGCGCACAGCAAAAGAGTGCTTTACCTTTTTATTTTTTTTAGGGATGGGAAATCATCCAATGACTCCTCCCGCTCTGGGTGTAGCGGGAGGGAGTGTCAGTCTTCTACTGACTAAAACTCATCCATGTTCCTTCATTGCCCTTTGTGTTCCGGAGCCACGGTGTCTCATGCGAATAATCCCGCGACTCCGGCAGGCGTCGGCCCTTTCGGGCCCCTCTGTGTGCTGACTCTCTTTGAGGCGCGCGTGGAACCCTAACGCGCCGTCGACACGGCCTGTCGTCACTAGACGGATGGACGTCGAGCCACCCATAGCTCGCCGTCCACTGGCCCGCACCTACGGTGGCTGGAGGTCACCAGGTGGTGGCCCCCGACGCCCGCGGCGTCTGCCACGGCGGCCGGGACGAGAGGGTCTCCTCTCCCTCTCCGTCACCTCCTTCGCTAGCATGACTGCTTCGCAGAAGTAGGCAACGGCGTCCCATTCCGTCTCGCTCCGGACCATGGCTTGGACTAGGGCCGGACGCGAGAGGACACGGCGGTGCTCCGCCCAAGCGGGGCACACCTGCACAGTGTGCTCCACCGTGTCCTCCGGTCGATCCACGCAGTGGTGACACCCGGGCGTTTCTTCCCGCCCGATTCGGTGCAGGAACCTCCCGAAACATCCATGTCTGGTGAGGACCTGCGTCAGGCGGAAGGTGAGGACGCCGTATCAAGTAAAAAAAAACCCTAAAAACACTACAAAGTATGATATAACTTTAACTTCGGAAGTCAGTGTTTTTAGAATTTGGGAACTAGCGGGATGCAGTGGGAAATCGGAGCAGGTAAGCGGAAAAAAGCGGCTGACTCATTCGGCTCAAATGGCTCGTCACTCGAACTCGGACTAGCTCCGCAGCTTCGCTCCGCATTACTCCGGTGCCTCGCTCCGCGTCAATGAACCTAATTTTACAGGTGTTCCTGTCGCCAGATGAATGAGGTTGACGGGTTTTAGCTAGTAAGGAACGCATAGATCACATACTATAGTGGTTTATGCATCTTAAGTGTCTCACATTTAATGAAATTGGCTTAATATCAATTTAAGAATGTTGTCATATTTTAGAAGGAAAAATTTTTGTAAAATGGAATTCTGGAAGACGCAGCGCTGAAAGGTCTTCCACAAGGTGGACCGAAGACCTGGTGAGGATCGCGGGTAACCGATGGATGCGAAATGCCCAGATGGCTAATTCCACGTAATTTTATGACGCGCCGATTAAGTTTTAGTGCAGTTGCAGTTAAGTTCAAGTTTGAGTGATAAACGGTATTCTTGTAATCTTTGAACTGCGCGTTAGCTGCGCGTGAACTGCACGTCAACTGAACGACAGCCAAACTCTACCAAACTTACTTATGGTGAAGAGAAAAAATATTACTCACTAAATAATCGAATAGAATCGATTACATTTCAACGAATATGACGTTATTATAATATTAAAACTTAAACTTTAACTTTTAAGCTGTTATTTTGAGACTTCAAACAAATAGTAGAATACCGATCATGTTGCGTTCCGAAGCACGCACCAAAGACGCACAACAGTAGAATGCCGTTATTGCGCTCGCGTGACGCTAACTTGACGCGAGCGTGTCTGACAGCGATAGAGAATACGAAAAGCGTTGTTTTGATCGAAACTTAACTTTAACTGCACTGCAACAGCACTTATTTAGTTACGTGAATTAGCCTACAGGACTGTTTGTTGTGGCAACACTTGGAAGAGTGTGTCCAGTAGTAAACGTCTCTCGGTTGATATAATGAGAATTGTAGTAGGCAGCGTTATGTAGTATCTGTGACAAAGGATGAGACAAAGAAACACACACAGTTTTTTTTAAAAGAGTGAATGTCACAATTTTTTTATACCGTCATAGTTGCAAGTATGTATTTTTTCTTTTTATTTACCTATGTTAAAATATTATTAAGTTTATTTATTTATTATACACTTAATTGTACACCGATAAAAACATTCAAGAGAACTACAAACTAAAACACATAATTATGTACAATGGGCGGCCTTATCGCATTCCGCGATCTCTTCCAGGCAACCTGGAATGGACAGTAATTGCCTGGACACAAAATGGGGTTGTCATCGGTGCAACACTTTTAAAATCATAATATACAAATATATACACAGATAAATATACAGGTAAATTGAAAAAATACCCGAAACCTCTTAGGCAGTGAAAGTACACATGATTATAAGCAACTTTTGTTTTGGTAAAACTCCGAAATCTCGAAAAAAATATCAGCTGTTTCATACAAAATGCAGTATTTAGCCAATGAAAATCACTGCCTAAGAGGTTTCGGGTATTTTTTCAATTTCCCTGTATATTCCTATCAATTTAAATGTAGTTATACAAATTATACACGTAACAAATAAATGACGAGCATAATATTACAGCGACAAGTAATGCTCCCTCACGAGTTTCTTGAACACCGGTAACGATTGAACGCGTCTTACTGGGACTGGCAATGCATTCCACAAACGAGCAGCCTGGACAGTAAAGGATTTATCAAAGAAATTCGTGGAATGCATTGGCATTTTAAGTCGTAAATTATCTGATGACCTCAGAAATTTAACGTGAGAATCACAGAGAAACTGAAAACGTTTCTTGAGATAAAGAGGGGTAGAAGGAGAAAAGAGCACATTGTATAAAAGGGAAAGAATATGAACATTCCGGCGAAGGCGAATTGGCAACCACTTGAGCTTAGCACGGAATTCGGAAACATGGTCATATTTACGTAAACCGAATATGAACCTTATACAAACATTTTGAAGCCGCTCAAGTTTGTCGAGTTGTTCTTGAGTAAGGTCAAGATAGCTGGCATCAGCATAATCAAGGATGGGAAGAAGAAGTGATTGTGCAAGCGCAATCTTGGTGGCAGTTGGAAGAAAATTACTATTTATATTAGCGTCACATTTATTTTAGTAATATTTATGTCTCGTATGTTATATTTAATGTTTATTATTTAATTATTAACTTTTACACACGTGTCTACATCTCTTTTATTTGGCTCTCCTTTCGCAGGTATGCTGGAAGAGATTTCTTTAAAAATAAGCATCACTTTTGTACCTATTTTTTGTCTCTTTTTGTTTTCTACTTGTGTGTGTGTGTGTACATAATTTGTTAAATAAATAAAAAAGGATTGATTTTATAAGAGTTTGACTGAGGTATGTCAAATCCCCTCAAGGGAAAGTTATTCATCAAAATTTAATTGATAATGAGAGTTCGATAAACAGTTTCTCCAAGTATTTATTACAAAGAAAACAATTTAGACACTTAATAATGACGAAGTTGTTTAAATTGAGCTTTCACAAATACCTTACGGCTATTAGGGGTTGTTTTGACAAAGCTTTTGTTTCTATTAACGGAAATTCAATTAAAAGTGGTTTCTTTTTCCTTGAAAGAGTTAGTTGTTTGTTGTTTTTATAGATTTTTTGTCAACAGTTTCACTGTTCTTTGCTAAAAAAAAATACAGTTTACTTGGTACATATTTAGTTTGATTAAATGAATTGACAAACAGTGTGATGGCCTATTTGACAAAAATATATATCAATGGATAGCTTACAGTGATTCATAAAGCACTAGTTTTTACCTGCGACTTCATACGATATTTTTTCCCCTGTAAAAATATCGGAAATTTCTCCCCTACATTTTCAGAAGAACCTCCATGCCAATGCTTTCTACGACTAGTAGTATCGGTTGTGCGTTGTCTATAAGTCACTGAATTAGTCTGTACCTAACGGAAGAATTTTTTTTATTATTTTTTTTTTTTTGTTCTTCACGTTATCCATAAAGTTTAGCAAACGCTTCTATAGTTTTAACAAATTAAATGCGACAAAAAAGTAGTACTTAATAAGGCTACGTTACAAAGATATTTTTAATTTCATTTTATTGAGCTATCCAGTATGAAAGGGTCTTCAGTACCTATGTGGCCGGTTAAAGCAATTAAAATGAAAATTATATCAAATGCTCATTGAATTGGGTGATTTTGGTTACTGCAGGCAATCGTGCTCCATCTAAGACCGCATCATCGCTTACCATCAGGTGAGAATGTGGTCAAATGCTTTCCCTATCAACAGTAAAAAATTATGTCCGTAATGAAAAATGCTTATTTATGTGTGGTTTCGGGAAATACAGACACTTTACAGGGTTATTTGTAAAACACTAACAACCTCTTTGGGAATGAAAGTACACGTAATTTTATATACAACTTTCACTTTGAGGTAAAATCTTTGACAATTCTTTATTTGAGAAAAAAAAATTGCCGTTTCATACAAAATTAGTTTAAATTTTATTTTGCCGATGAAACTGTATGAAACATGATTTTTTATTTTGCTGATCAGAAGGGAGGAGGGAAATAATAATATGTAATTATGAAAACATACAAGTAGGTTTTAACAAATTCCCAAAAACAACACCGGACTGATCCAATTTCCAAATGATTGCGTGTTCATATGCAGTGCCTACCAAAAAGTCTCTCCGTCCTTATATTTATTTCTCAAACGAAACAATTCTTTCAACTTTTGGTCCCGACTTTTTCTTAAGAACAAAGTTTTAGAACTTACGCCTCAGTTGGTGCTTAGTGCTTTCACAATATTGTTGAGTTTCTCGGAAGCGAAACAACCGTTGAGAGCTTACCGAATGAGATCTTTGACGTCGTTTAGTTTCAAAATTGGAACAGTATTGTTTTTTTTTATTTGGTTAGTTCTATCCACTCCTTATCTAAAGGAGTTGCGTAATTACGTCACGACATTGCGTCGTAGTGTAAAGATTTTACACAAAAACATAACAGTAGTATCGTCACAACGCAAATTTTTGTTTTACATAAACTGTTCAAGTATGTTCGTAAATTAGTTTACCTACTAATTTAAGTATATACTATGGTATTTTATTGGATGTATAGTTTATATGTATTTATTTATCTTTGTATTAATTTTACCATTAATCGCGTTTCTGGTTTCTCTTTACCCATATTGCACCTACCACTATTATTCTCTGCATCACCCAAAGGTTGTCTGGTAGAAAATGCCTAAGGCATTAATTCAGCCTCTGTACATGTCTGTGTGTAAAATATTAAATAAATAAATAATCTATATTTAACTTTCATTCTATACCAATAAATAACTTCGGGTACTTAACATGACGTGCCTACAAAAGACCCTCAATATTGCTTATTGAATTTTAAAAGTTCCATACTCCACAGTTGAACATTTTTTCCATTAATTAAACTAGTACCAACTTTACTTTAAGTAGTGGAACGTGCATAAAATCACGATTTTCATCGCTGCACTATTGGAGACCACATTTGGTTAAAACTTGTTAAGTTGCTTGTTGACAACTTTGAAGCGATTGATTTTAAAGGTCTAACATTCTTTCTTCAGATATTTGAGTTTTTATGAGTTTTACAGGATGACTAGAAATATTACACTTTTGCTACGGACGGGAGCATTACTTAAAGTTGTCAATTTTCGAGATCCTATAAAGGTTCCGTTCTAAAAACAGAAATAAAAACATAAATCTGTCCTTAATCGACTTCTATCATCCTCCTTAAAGGTGCTGCGAAGGGCTATGAGGGAAAGGTCAACGTACTTTATTGTAAATTTAGTTGGCACCTAGCATAGAGTAGAAGTTTGAGAAATACTAAAAAAGCTTTCATAAATCGGGACAAATTTTCAATTCCCACCAATCAAATTCCAACCTTACCAATACCTACATAATATGTCTAAAAAGAAATCGTCTAACAAACGTTTAGCCCCAGTTCGTATCGTATTCCGGTCTCGTTCGCCTCCGGTCTTAGTCGCAAATAATATTATTTATTACACGCCTTCCGATACCCGATAGATTGTCTAGAAAATGCCTGCTATTGGATCTACGGGTTTTATTTATTTTTATTTAACACAAAACAGAGGCAGATTTAATGCCATAAGCATTCTCTTATTTCAGTATTAGGAAGCGAGTTAAGGATATAGTTATTTTTAACCTACTTCCAAAAAAAGGAGGAGGTTCTCAATTCGGTGAGTATTTTTTTTTTATATGTACACCGATTACTCCGATTTCTGAGATTATTTTTTTTAATTCGATGCAACATACTTGCCGTTTGGTCCCGTAATTTTTTTTTTCTCTGTGGCTCAGTAGTTTTAATTCTATGGGCATTTTTGCATATTTCAATGTCTGCGTAGACGATGATTTCGTCCAAGTATCACCACTTAAAAGTGAAAAGTGAAATCCTTTTTACAAAAAAATACAACCGACTTCTAAACAAAACACTATAAAGTATTAAAAAACAAAAGAACAAAACCAAAAACACCGAATTCCAAAATTGAAGTGTTTTGTTTGGAAGTCGGTTATATTTTTTTGTGAAAACTTCTTTTCTTATTTAAGGCGGGGTTGCAGTACTTTTTTAGATTTTTGAACGACTGAAAATCTAATTAATTATGAGTTTTTTAATAAATAAAAATCATTACATAAAAATTAAACATACCCTCAAGTAAATCGTAAAGATAGAATCGCGATTTAGAATGATTGGCTCGATACTTTTTTTTATCAAACATGACAACAATTTTAAACGTGTACTAAGAGATTTTATCACGAATGTATATAAAAGTTATATCAATAGATAGAGCTTTTTATTTTAAAGTAAATGTTGAAACCATATTGTATTATTTTCTTATCAGTTTTCGACAAGAAGAAAAAACAATCAAATTTTAGGCATTATTTCGCTCGCCGGACAGTCGCTGTTGTTCGTCAAAACACACAGTACTGCAACCTCGCCTTAAGGTAAGACAGCATATCTCTTAAGAGCAGTGATAGCCAAGTTAGAGCAAAACCCTACTGAGACATCTTACTATCATATCAGCCAGTGGCCGTCAACTCCAGAACGTGAGCCTCCCCCAAAAAAGCGCCATTCCGGCTTTAGTAGTCTCCATCCGCTACCAGCAACCTTCTTTAGATCGTCGATCTATCGGCTCAGCGTCATCCAGACATCTTATAACGATACCGGTGATAAAAAACTTTATAGTGTTTTTTTTTTTAGAAGTCGGTTGTATTTTTTTGTAAAAAGTTTTTTATTTTTCACTTTTTAGTGGTGCCCCACACCACTACAAAATCGCAGAAAAGCAAAATACGCAATTTCGATTATCAAAGAATCATCTAAATAGTCAAATTCCAGCTATTTCGATTTAAAATACAAAGTTCGTAACCGATTTTGATATGATTTAAATGGGACCAATCTGCAAGTATATCCTTTCAGATAAAACAAAAAAATTTCAAATCGGTTCATAATTGTCGGAGTTATGAGGTAACAAACATAAAAAAAACATACAGCCGAATTGATAACCTCCTCCTTTTTGGGAAGTCGGTTAAAAAAAAAGAAACAGAGACACAAAGGAATAATAATGGCTTTGGCACAGCGCTGTACAGCCTCAGGTGTAGCAGTAGCACTTTTACAGTCTAATTTTCTTGAAATTTGTTTGTACAAGTCCGATCCTGCATGGAGTATTGCTGCCACCTTTGGGATAGCTCAGCTAAGTACCAGCTTGCCGCGCTTGACTCGGTGGACCGCAGAGCTAAGAGGCTCATCGGTGACGAAAAGCTGGTGCATACCAAGTTGTATAGCTTGGCTCATCGCCGCAAGGTTGCCTGCTTGTGGGTCTTCAACAGATTGTACTTCGGTGAGTGTGCCCAAGAACTCCACGACCTCATTCCACCGGCCCCCTTCTAAAATCGGACATCTAGACGCACTGCAACTTAACATCCCTACCTTGTTGCTTTTCCACCAATTCGCACTAAGCGTTTCAACGCACACCAACGGAGTGGACATCTCTACCTGCGTCTGCGTTTCCGAATGCTTAAATCTCTAATCTCTTTAAAGTTGGAGTTAACAGGCTACTTCTAGGTAAGCTCGCTCTATTGTAGACTTTCTCTCTACCATCTCTGAGTTACAAGCTCGAAGTACCCATTCACTAGTAGTTTGGAGGATTTAATGAATGCCATCACTGATACTGCAATTCGTTAAAATAATCGTATAATCGTTATTTTCTAGTCGATAGTTTATAGTGTTGACCCAGTGGTCAACACTATAAACTATCGACTAGAAAATAATAAGAAGCTCAACTCAATTAAGAAAAATCGAAAGTAAACTACAAGCACTATTATTAAAGCTGGTTAACAAAGACAATATTATAAATTCTTACTTATTTTCAACTTCTCTGTAACTACTAGGTATGACAATAACTTTCTACGAAGTTTATGTTAAGTATGTTGTTAACAATTTTAGTTCTAGTCTAGACGTTCTTGTACTTACCTAATTAGAAGTTTCTTTTTACTAACTTATTTTATTCGAATTTCCAAGAAAAGCATCATTGAAAGCCGAATCGTGGGATCAATGTCCTCTATGAGATCGCCATTATACACTTTTTAGGGTTCCGTACCCAAAGAGTAATCAATGGAACCCTATTACTAAGCCTCCGCTGTGCGTGCGTCCGTCCATATGTCACTTGGCTGTATCTCATTTACAGATGATGTATTTCTGTTGCCGCTATAACAACAAATACTAAAAAACTTTTCACAAAAAAAATACAACCGACTTCCAAAAAAAAAAACTACAAAGTAAAAAATAACTTTAATTTCGGAAGTCGGTGTCAAAATACGAAGAAACTAACAAAAACACCGACTTCCGAAATTAAAGTTATTTTTTACTTTGTAGTGTTGTGTAAAAAGTTTTTATTGTTCACTTTTTAGTGGTACCCCACACCTAACAACACCACTGCAAAATCGCAGAAAAGCAAAATACGCAATTTCGATTACTTGGATGATATAAAACTTTCATCTAAGTAGACGAATTCCAGCTATTTCGATTTAAAATCCAAAGTTTGTAACCGATTTTCATATAATTTAAATGGGACTAATCTGCAAGTATATCCTTTCAGATAAAACAAGAATTTTTCAAATCGGTTCATAATTGTCGGAGTTATGAGGTAACAAACATAAAAAAAAGAAAACATATAACCGAATTGTTAACCTCGTCCTTTTTGGAAAGTCGGTTAAAAAACAGAATTAAATAAATATTTAATGGGGTTCCCATGTAACAAACTTGTTTTTTACCACGGAACGGTACGGTTACGGAACCCTTCGTCCGCGAGGACGAGTTGAACTTGGCCGGTTTTTTTTTTATGTGTAAAAGAAATCATTTAATGATTTCCCGTACGGAAATCATTAAATGATTTCTTCTACTCTTGGTGGAGTCCTCTAGACTCTTCCTGATTAAAACGCATCCGTGTTCCTCCTAATGACTTTTGGACTCGTCGGGCTTCATTGGCTCGGCGCTTTTCTGGAGGTCGACACTATTGATTCTGGCTTTCAGAAGTTGCTGTGGCCGGCAATGTAGAATAGAATCAATTCAAGGCCAGATTTCCGGACTTACACCTGATGCTGATTCAAAAAGAACATTCCGCTGTGATGACCTACTTCCCCTGAATTTGTTGCTGTTTAAGTGAATTAGCCGTCCAGTACAAAAATCAAACACAATTCAATACATGAGTTGCTATGTGAAAATTCTGCAACATTGACTTTAACCCAGTAAACATTTCTGCTGACGCCAATTGTTCACACTGTGTATGAGAAACTAATGAAGTGTTAGAATTAAGTAATTTATATGTAAACTAAACTTAGCTACAATTTTTGATCTTTATTATTAATTTCAGGGGATATTTGTTTAATTAAGTAAATTAGGTTAGTAAAATAAATTAACATTACTCATTTAACAATTGTAATATTAAGTAAATATTGTAAAAAAATCGAAGGCAATTTTTTGTACACTGTTTGCGCCCTTGCCGCCTGTGATACAGGATCCTCCTAGTACAGGCATCTAAAATCGTTTTACCTATATTATTATCTAAGATTTATTGTTTTATTGTACCAATTTGAACTTTTGAATAAAGATTTATTATTACAGTACTTTCTATTCAAAGTAGCACAGTTTGCTACAAAGACTGGACGATGTATTTACTTTAAAAACTACTCTTTCCAAGTAAGGTTTTATCTTTGCCTTTTTAAACCGCTTGAAAGAGGGATGAGTCATGATGAAAAGGTTTCTGAGAAGGCCACAGATAATATAGAAGAAGGCATAGATAATTCGTAGTTTGTGGTTCAATTAATTTATCTTCTTTCTTATATATAAAAATGAATTGCTGTTCGTTAGTTCGCTAAAACTTGTAAACGGCTGGGCCGAGTTGAATAATTCTTTTTCGTTTAGTTCGCCAGAATTCAGCGAAGGTTTAAAAGCAAAAAAAAATGGGTAGGTAGAGTAGCCAGTTGACGGGAGCGAAGCCGCGGGGTACAGCTAGTATAGAAATACATGCTAGTTACTTGTTAACATGAAGTTAAATAACAAGTATTCTGTACATTATGATCCATGTTAAAACTAACTCGGATTTAAAAAATATTCTCTGCCTTTGTCTGCTGGAAGAAATTTCAGTTGAAATAAGCAGTACCTTTGTACTTATATTTATAATGTTAAATTTTACTATTTTTACATAAATAATAAAGTAAATAAATAAAAATATAAATATTTTTTTTTTAAGGATGAGAAATCATCAAGTGACTCCTCCCGCTGTGGGTGGAGTGGAAGGCAGTGTCAGTATTTTACTGACTAAACCCCATCCGTGTTCCGATGACTCTTTCGGACAAATTGCGCAAAAGTAGAGCCCTAGCCTTACATATAAGTCACTACTCACATTTATATAGCTCCATTCGCGTTTTGCTGAACGATTTTGGTCACACTTATACAGCTCTGCTTCTATCAGCAGCGTACAGCGTCGTAAGAATGAGAAGGGAGGCAGCGGATTAGCGCTGAACGCTATTTGTAGCATGATATTAACACATTTGACTGAATTAGAGACCGAGTAAGAGCTCACAATTAACTTGTGAGCTCTTACTCGCAGACCCAGCTCCAGGGCTTGAAGCGCTGCATGCTGAAACACAGGCCCCAAACCTAGTTCAGCAGCAGATGCGTATGTAACACACAATTGCAAATGTTTTATTTATTAGGATAATCATAAGTAGCTCATAGACAATTGTGTAAAAATGTATTTTATGGTGCTAATAAATTTAATTTTATGCTTGTTTGACGCGAAAGCTGAATAGATGCGGAAAGCTGAACGGATGCGTACGCGTCTCCATATAAAATCGTCGTTTTCTATAGACATAAGCTGAAAAAAGCTGTGGCTAGTCCCTTATACTGATAGCAATCCCCGATCGTGTTTTATCTTTTCATCGCTGAAGTATACGTGTCCGCTCTGATCAGCGCTCAAAGCGAGTACCTATGTCAAAGAAGCTCGTTGCGCTAAGCCATTATTTTTTTAATTATTGTCTCGAATAAGTGCTTGTTATTTCTAAGATTAATACAAAAAAAAAATGCAACTTTGTGAAACGTCTTCTTATTTTGTATAACCAAATAAAAAAGAGGTGGAGATGATTTTGAATAATATGAACAGACATTGAAATAAAATAACCGTCACATGTGCATCAGACTGCTTGAAAAATACTTTGCCTGATACTTTTTTGTAGCATTCGCGTTTTAGATATTTTCTTTGTTTTTAGAAGTGGTATTCACATTATTCTCACTGCGGTATAGACAATTTTCCATGCAGTATGGCTGGCATTTTCATTTTGCGGTATAGGAAAACCAGATTTTTGCGGCATATTTTGGCACTATTTTTCCAAAGATATTTCATTCCGTGGTGAAAAAATTGGCTGGATAGCAAAGTTGTAACACATAACGTTTTCGGACAACGTATACCTTATTTGTATCAGGTTTCGCACACCATACATTGTTATGGACTCGTTCACACTCCTACTGCACTATATATTATTGTCTATGTATGGTGCGCGATATTGTTGTGCTATGAGCTATATACTCTATGCTAAATATTATAGCGTGGTCTGAAAGCAGCTTTACTATACGTCAAAATATTCGTGCTAGGCCCTCTGTTGTGTCAATCAAATCAAATCAAATCATATTTATTTTTGCAAATAGGTTACATGTAACTCTTTTACACATCATTTTTTTTTTCTAGATGAGGCCGATGTTTCCTAGCTGACTACCCTGAGAAGAAACACCGAAACAAACTCAGAGGTCATAGTCTCTTTTAAAGTCCAGACAAACGTGAATAATATATGAGAATCATGTAGGTTCACGTCTGTGGTGGCCTTTTGAGGAAAGTACCACGTAGGTTTGAGTGGACCTGTACAGACAGTGCAAGTATTAGTCAGTTATCATGCAGCTCAACTAAGAACTTTGAGGAGCTCAATGATCCGACGAACAGTACCAATGTAAGGACATTTGGGTTGGCCACGAAATGTACTCAAACCGTCAATAAAGACAACACATCATCGCGCCATTATTCAAACATAATGGTATCCTCGATTATATCTAGGTATTCCTTTACATTCTAACTAGCTTTTTCCCGCGACTTCGTTCGCACATATCCCGATTTTACCCGTTCGCGTAAGAGCTTCGGGAAATCCTCTCTTAGTGCTTACCTAAAGTCTCCAAGGAACCTACATGCTAATTTAGGCTTTCTAAGACTAAGTTTCGGCTGTGCGTTGTCTGTCAGTAACGGAAGAATTTTCTATTTTAAGATTAATTGACTAATTTTTAGGGGTCCGTACCCAAAAAAAAACGGGCCCCTATTACTATGACTTCGCTGTCTGTCTGTCTGTCTGCCACCAGGCTGTATCTCACGCACCGCGATAGCTAGACAATTGAAATTTTCACAGATGATTGTATTTCTGTTGCTGCTATAACAACAAATACTAAAAAACAGAATGAAATCAATATTTAAGGGGGCTCTCATACAAAAAACTTGATTTTATTGCCGTTTTTATAGATATTGGTACGGAACCCTTCGTGCGCAAGTACGATTCGCACTTGGCCAGTTTTGTTAAAAATGTCTTCAACCTACTAAACCCATCTTAGATGCCAAAAACCTTTATTAGTATCCTTTCAGTGTTAGATAGCCCATTTATCGAGGAAGGCATAGGCTATATATCATCACGCTTAGACCAATAGGAGCGGAGCAGTAATGAAAAATGTTACGCAGACGACGATGCACGGGTCAGCTAGTAATATTATATTATGTAAAAGTACTTATTGGTGTTTGTCAACGGAACGCCGGTAGACGGAATGTATATGTGACCGTAAATGGCAGAACGAAAGAGTCACCCACAGAGGTGACGAAAGAGTCACCGCGGCCCTGGATCGCAAAGGGCATTAAGAGGAACACGGATGGGTTTTAGTCAGTAAGAGTCTGAGGGACTCCGGGAGTGTCCGTTCTGCTCCGCCCAGAGCGGGAAGAGTCATTTGACGATATCCCATCCACAAAAAAAAACCGTATACGATGGGTTATAACTTTATTTAAAGCCCACGAAAATCTTATCAATGCTTTTCCATAACCCCTTGAAAAAGTGCGCCAAAATAAAACACGGAAACAGCTCTTCCCACCCCATTTCATTTCAGAAGTGCCATAAAAGGGTTTAACATAACACATTCCGTCAAACAACCTGCCGTAGACTAACGGCAATACTTTTACAGCACATCATATTATTCAAAATTGTACAAGCTTGTAGGTCGTTTGTACGAAGAGTCGACGGCGGAATACTAATCGGGAAGAAAGTGCAGTCGGGCCTTGATCGTGAGTAGGAAGTGTGAAATTAGAATTGGAGAGCAGCTTATAAGCCTGTTATTGGGTAATGTTGGTTTTGTCAAGTTTAATACTGCGAGTATCTGACATGGACGCACAAACGATTTCCATGGGTACAGGGCATGCTTCTGGACACCCCAGAGTTGGAAATTTTCGTCGGCTTGTTACTGTAACTGTTCCTAAGTTACCCCAGGCTGATAAAATTTTCGTTTTTCCTAAATTACTCTAATAGGTAAGGTCGGTCCCCCCGTAGGGGGAGAGACACGCCCCAACCGACGCGTGTCCCCGTAGGACTCAGACCAGACTGGACATCCTCCCGCCGATTATTCGAAATGAATTCCCAGAACTACTGCCTTGTCCGTCCATTTAGGTGCAGGACAAGGAGGGGATACTAGGTGAAGTAAATATTGGGAATTCACGGTTAGTAATACATCAACAAAATAGTAAATGGTCATGAAACAAATATGAAATTACAGAGTATGAAGCTAAGAAGACAAGAGGATTGCAAAAAGGAGAATGATACGTAACGCTTGCTTGGCTAAACATTATTTCGAATTACGTTAATAAACTACTTCGCAATAGTCTAAGGTCCCCACTCCAGTGACATGAGACTATTTTACAACAGCCAACAAGTCGTACGTGTGCCGTTGATCCTATTGCGCATAGGCCTAGAGAGGACCTGCTGCGGTCACAACTGTACATGTTCCCTATACTCAAGCATGTCTTACTTAATCCTAAGGCCGAGGACTGTGAAGTACCTCTGCTATTAAGTGAGACAAGTTTCCAGGAACACTGGACGCGCGCTATGTAAATTAGCCCCTTAAATCGGCCTACAACCCAGTACCGAGACAATACAATTGTTAACTTAGCACAAACGTACCGCATCGTCAGTCGTTTGCAGAATACATTACACTGATTCGCTATACGCCAAAGTGGTTATAAAATCGTCACCTCGCACTTCCTTAATCTAACCCATTTCGGGGAGGCACATAGAGTACTGCAGCAACCGTTGCCACGTCTGGCAGCGAGCGTTCCATCTAGGCTTCCTAAAATATGTATTTCGCTAAATATATTTTTTTTTATATCAGTGAGAGGCCTCGGGGGCCGGTTGTGATTTAGCGAGATACGATACAGTCCCTATCGTCCATTAGGACAACTATCAATTCAGTTCAACCCGTACTTGGTGAAGCCTACCCCCCTCCAATGGAAGTGTGCATTTTTCAGAAACAGTGCAAAGTATAAACTGCTCTCAGTCAGTCCTAGGGAGAGGCAATCTCTACTAATGTTTGGTTGGTATGACTAACTGTTAACACATTCTCAAGAAACTATTATAGTTCAAACGTGCCTTAACTGGTTGCGAGTACTATTCGGTTCAGCCTTTCCTAAGCGGTGGCTTGGTAGGGTTCGTCATGCGTCAGGTTATATAGTCATTGTTGTATGCAGTCTGATGCTAGGTCATAAGCACACCCTATAGAAAGGCTTTCTCCGAGTCCCTAAAACCAAACACAGGTGTTGACTACCTCATTTAAGTCATAGAAGGAGATAAGGAAGGATTATGCATACATCACTCGCCCTATTCGTTCTTCCACACCATCACTAAGATTCACGCGAACTATCACGCACCGGCCTTACACTCTGCTTACTTTAATACTAGCCTCACATAACCTTGTCTCAATCCAACAATACATCCATCCCTAACACCCACACGCCATACATACTATTCGCATATCAGCGCCAGAATAACTTAGGTACAACCTAAATCTACAGTAGGTCTCACCGCTCAAGACATCGACCACTTGCCCTGTGATCATGTTGGAAGCCTGCTGCTAGCCAATCTGCGGAAACAACATTAGTACCCTAACGATAACTATACTACCCTTATAATACTTAATTTAAAGTTATCACTTACCAAGTTCCGAAGTGCAAGAATAGATCGCAACTCACTTACAGAAATCTGCTCACAAGTTACCAGATGCGTCACCCACACAGTTCTTCCCACCAAGCGTGCACCTTCGCGTCCGTCCACTGACTGTCCCTACTCCACTTCCTCTCAGCCCAACATCTCATCCCCCGTCGCCCCTCTCGTACCCTTTCTCGAAACTTTCGAATATTTTTTATCTGTTTCTCAATTGTCGCAAAGGTCAGTCACACTTAGGTAACTAAATGTTTTTGCTCTAGGAACGTACAAATCGTCTGAGTTATTCGGCTATTCTGATATCGACTCCGAGGTTTGTGAAGAAGGTCGCATTTCATCTAACGTAAAATATTGCATTCGAATAACGTTTGGCCTTTGGCGCGGTTGTTTCCCATTAAAACAAAGATTGATTGATTTTCTGAGTACCAAATCTCATGCTACACATTTCAAAAGCAGATAGGTACTTAACATATATTTTGTGATTCTCGAAATTAAGTGGCAGGCTCAAAGGGACAATTTTATGATCCGTCCAAGTGCCTGGCAACATGTGAAACGTTTTGAAACAAGTTAAATAAGTATTTTGTTTATTAGGATTGACGGATAGTCACATTGGTCACATTACTCATTTTTATTTTTTTCAAGAGTTTTTTTTACTTTAGACTGCTCAAAATCGTTATTCTCACCTAACCCAATGAGATTTTCAATAGAAACATTATTAATTAACTACTTTCACTAAAAAGAGCAATCTAAATCTATACTAATATTATATACTAGCTTCTGCCAGCGGCTTCGCCCGCGTGATCCCTAGGGATCATATTCCCGGGATGAAAAGTAGCTTATATGTTATTCCAGACTATAATCTATCTTTGTTCTAAATTTCATTAAGATCCGTTAAGCCGTTCTAGCGTGATTGAGTAACAAACAACCAAACTTTCACATTTATAATATTACTCGTTTGGTGTAAAGCGAAATTATAACCATCTTCCCCTCGACAGTATATTAAAAAGGATATTGCAAACTGTCGTTAGCCGTTTTACGAAGCTATACTCGCTAGCCTCTAGGCGCCAAGCAAGCCGCCTGCCTGTGCGTTCGCGATTTTATGTATTGCATATAATATAACTTTGGTGTTTCTATACCGATTTCTATGATTATTTTTTATGGAATAGTTATCTAATAATGTTAACTTTTTTAATTAGGGATGACTGAGAGTGTTATAAACGTAAGAGTAGACAAACATAATCAGAAAGCTTCGAACTGCTAAGCTATCGGGAGTTACACGTGTTATTGTGCGTCAATCATAAAAGATAGACATATGCTGTCGTGGGATGTTTTTTATATAATTTTAAGGAGAACATTTCCGTCATACATGATTTCTGTGTCGCTTTAACCATTAAGGTTGCACACGCGACGGAAGCTTAAAAAACGGAGTAACTTCTCCCGTTTTCCCAACATTTCCCTTCACTGCTCTGCTCCTATTGATTGTAGCGTGATGAAAAGTATACTATAACCTGCTCAGGAGTATGAATAATAATTGTACCAAGTTTCATTAAAATCCGTCGAGTAGTTTTTGTTTCTATAACGGTTATACAGACAGACAGACAGACAGACAGACCGACAGACAGACAAAAATTGTACTGATTGCATTTTTGGCATCAGTATCGATCCCTAATCACCCCCTGATAGTTATTTTGGAAATATATTTCATGTACAGAATTGACCTCTCTACAGATTTATTATAAGTATATAGAAGATAGATAGATAGATTATATCTTATTATAAAGTAGAAGAGTTTGTTTGTTTGTTTGTTTGGTTGAACGCGCTAATCTCAGGATCTACTGGTCCGATTTGAAAAATTCTTTCAGTGTTAGATAGACTATTTATTGAGGAAGGCTTTAGGCATATATTATACTATCACGCTAAGACCAATCGGAGCGGAGCAGTAATGAAAGATGTTTTGCAGACGACGTTGCACGGGCCAGCTAGTAAAATAATCAGCTGGTAATCTTGAAAAAAATTAAAACATGAGAGAAATGCTGACGAAAAATTCCCACTCTGGGGTGTCCAGAATCGTGCCCTGGACCCATGGAAATCGTTTGTGCGTCGATGTCAGATACACGCGGTATTGATTTATTGATCTTGGCCAGATAATTTGATGTTTATATGTCACCGGAAAACGTTACATACACAGTATATCCGTGTAACGTACTTTTAGATTATGTTACTGTATATCAGTGATATTTTAGCTCAAAAATATGGAATTTGAGTAGGTATACAAAGTCGAGCCACGTTACTGTTTTGAATACGTCCATACGAATTAGATAGAGTGCCAACCACGGTCGACTTGAGTTCTATGAACATAGCGAATAGGTTTCAATATTATATCTTATTATACAAAATATGTTTAATACCTAAGTGCGAGGTATTTAGTAAGGCAAAGGAGTTCGTGGCTAAATAATTTCAGCCACACGGGTCAATCTTCCAGGTTAAGCAACGCTTGCCAAGGTTGGTCTGTAGATGGGTGACGTTGGTCCCGGCTGTTATTTTTACATCTCCGTTATGGATAGTCAGAAGCCAGTTAATCCGACTCCAGTCTTGCCATGAAGTACCGTGTTACCCAGTTAATGGGTTATGGAGGTCTGGTAGGCAGCCGCTCCACGTAAATATACTGGTACTCAGCTAAATCTGGTTTGACTGGAAGCCGACCCCAATATAGTTGGGAAAAGGCTAGGCAGATGATGAGGTGCGAGGTATTTACTTATTGGATGTTATATGGAATTCTGAAAAAAAAAAAAAAAAACTCCCAACTGAACGGAAAAGGGTAGGGGAGATTTTTGCCCAGTAATCGGACAATATTATGCAATTTATTTTTTATTTGACATGGATTTGCTCTTGACGTTAGTCTTGGTCAGAGATGACAGAGACAAAGTCTACGATGGAGCTACTGCACTGATTATCATGCTGTTTCCACCAATGGATAGAGCAGTTCTCAAGGAAGGTTTTAGTATATAATTTGTCAAGCGGGCGAATCCTCGGGCATCAGCTAGTGTCTTAATAACATTCTTTCGTTACTGAGTTATTGAGTGACTGACCGATGGTCGTTGAAAGCCGAGATTTGGCATGTAGGTTCCTTGGGGAGCGTAGGCGATCACTAAGCGAAGATTTCCCGAAATTCCTGCGGTAATGGTAAAAATCTGATATACACTGAAATACACGTACAAAGTCGCATGCAAAAGCTAGTTATTATAATCTGTAAATATCTTTTTAGCGCCAAAACTTCCTTGTAGCACTCTGGGGATGTAAAATAGCCATTTCCTTTGAAAATCTTCAACGTATTTTCAAATCTTAAACCCAACTACAGCGCCGTATGTATGGCGGTGTAATCTGCGGTATTCTTTTACTTCGTAGAGTAAATGGAGCGAACTGCGGTATGAGCACTCCTCGAGCGGTTTTTGTGCACAGTGGAGATGTGTACCTATACTGTGATGCCGCTTTAATCTTCTAGAAATCAGAGAACGATTGGATTTTTGAAGAGGAATTATTGAGGGACCATCCTTAGTTGAAATCTAATACAAGACTCTCCTATCCAAACAATCTACTTCTTTTCCTTCTAATTTTAAACCTATGTATTCTAAACTTTTTCATTCATCCTTACAAAGCTCTCTAGCTCGAGTGTGCGACGGAAATGCATAATTTAATTCCGCCAAGCCCGTTCCACCATCGGACTACAAGACGTACGACGATGCGCCACCTGTACATGGTGGACATCTCACCTATACGCACACAACGTTTTGGGAATACATTCATTGTGCGTACAGCTAAGGAGTGGAATTCCCTGCCAGAGTCTGTGTTTTCTGTGGTTTTTAAATATAATTTATTTTCTAAACTGAACAGTTTGTGCGAAAGACACTTCCAAAGTGGTAAAATGTGTCCCCCCTGTAACTTCTAAAATAAGAGAATGATAAAACTAAATAAATATGTGATGTATATTACCATGTAAACTACCAGCGAAAACTGGTTTGAACGAGATCTAGTTTGTAGTTTTTTTTTAATACGTCATAAATCGTAAATCGCAACTTCTGCTTATAATATAATACCTATTGGTTTGTACGGAACCCTCAGTGCGCGAGTCCGACTCGAACTTGGCCAGTTTTTTCTTAAGTGTGCCTTTATTGCCAAATTCGAAACTGAAAAGAGTCTCGAGTGCGATCGTGAAAAAATTATAACTGCATCAGAATTTTTGAAAAATCGTTGTGGATTGTGAAAAAAAGTACCCTGTATTATTACATCATCCGAAAGTGTAGTTTATAAGAATCAAATTCTGGGAAGTACTAACACATGGCAAACTATAGGAAAGCGGAAAAATACTCCGAGACTCCGTTCAGTGTTTTTCGATATCACCCATAGTTTCGGATTTGGCCCTAAAGGCACACTTTAAAAATTCAACCTGTTTCCTGCAGTGTGATTCTGTGTCATGTCGAAGTGAACGCCTGGGTGACGTGATCACGAAGTGAGCTGTCAATCCAAGTTATCAAGTTGGAATGACTGCCGGTCTATTCGACATCTGTTGACAAGTGAGCTGTCATTCCATCTTGTTTGTTAGAATTGACAGCTTACTTGCCGTTTACTTTGCCTAGTTGTTCACTTCGACACGTTTACAGCAGTGCGATTCTGTTAACATGTCGAAGTGAAGACGCGGGTGAAATGATCACGAAGCGAGCTGTCTAACCATACAAACAAGATGGAATGATAGCTCACTGGTCGTTCAGTCCACCAAAGTGAACACGGTGAGATTATAACGGAATAGGCCGGCAGAATCACACTACAGCTGACTCCGTGATCACTTCACCCAAGCCGTCACTTTGACATGTTTACAGAATCGGCTGAGCATGGTACCTATGTAGCTCGATGGTATAGAGGTTTTACCAATACCATCTAGGTGTTGTGTTGGTACATGCTTCTAGCTTTAGTGCTAACACTAGATTTTCCCGCGATTTCCCGTTCCCATAAGAATTTCGGGAAATCCTATCTTAGTTCTTCCCTTCACTCCCCAAGGAATCTACATGCCCAATCTCAGCTCTCGACGACCTGTAGTTTCGGCTGTGCGTTGTTTGTCAGTCTGTCATTCAGTAACGGAAGAATTTGATCTATTAGGATTATAAACAGGTTTTCATTCATTTTTATACTGCTTTTACGAGACTGTTTTAACACATAATTTTTTCCATGATAGTAAACATGAGCTGTATCTCTTCATCCTATTTTAGATCAACATTATTTTATTTAGGTACATGAAAAACAGAATAACATTTATAGAGCTTATTTGTTTACGTAAAATTCTTACAAAAAAATGTTGCTACAGACCTTCACAGCCCATTAACGGACTACTATCTAAACAAAAACAGATAAAAATAACAAAAAAATTAAGAAGAAACAACGTCTATTGCTTTAATGACCCTTGATTCGAACCTCGACCTACTTTTGGGGTGTTACCGAACCCTCCTGAAATCTCACTATAAGCTTCTTAAATACATAAATGAATATTGATAAAACCTGGAAGATTTCAAGTTTATTTTACTTCGTAATTTAGTGATGCGAATCTATTGAATGTAAAATGTTATCGATAGTTTGCCCTTGTTGGAGATAATCATAATTACGGTGGTAGTAGAAATTTTGGGCCAACCCCAAATGAATTAGAATCTTGGCTAGAGTATTTTGTTGTTTTATATATTTTCGAGTTAAAACTGCACAGATATGATAATGCAACTTTCTTTTCACATAATCAAAATTACCGTCACAAACAGACTTTGAGCCACGAGTGTGTTTTGGCACCTATTTTATAAAATTCTTCCAAAACTAAGTGACTAACAGACAACGCACAGCCGATGCTTCTGGCCGTAGAAATCTGAAATTTGGCATTTAGATTCCTTGGGAAGGTAGGATAGCACTAAAAGAGGGTTTCCCGAAATTCCTACAAGATCTAGAAAAATAGGGATATGCGCGTATGAAGTCGCGGGTGAGTAATATCCTTGGACATTTCACACAACGCCATATAGTCCCAAGCTAAGCAACCTAATGCTTGTGTTATGGTAACGAGATGGCTGATAAACTACTTATATACATTTTTTTTTGTAAATACATACATATATAGATAGAAAAACACCCAGACTCGGAACAAATACTTGTAGGTCGTACAAATATTTGTTACGTGCGGGAATCGAACCCGCGACATGCTGCGCAGCAGTCAATCGCTCAACCACTGCGCCAACCGTGTCGTCAATGCTAGTATACCTCTAAAATGGCAGAAGACTAATCAGCCAAGCATAGATCTCTTCCTCCCTACCACTTGAGGACAGGCAGGATTCCTGACACACCAGCGTTCTTACAAGCGCTGCGCCTGCGCTCAAGTTTTGGCGGATCACAACCCTCCTGTAGTGACCGCAAGGGAGTGGCTGGACAACCTGTGTGCTCACGACCCGGAACCTGGATCACCTATCTATGGCGCTCGTTACCTACATTTTTAAGACCTGTAGGACAGTAATATTCCTTGGGTGGTCTACACCTTTTGCACGCTCGATATCTTACCCACACCCGGCTCAACTACTAAATTAAATTAAACTAACTTTGTACCTAACATAACCATATATATTTTATTTCAAAGCAAACCACTACTCAACCCACGTTATTGCGTTGAAGTATTTTTTTTTAACTTTTACATTAATCGTCACCTCAAAAGTTAAATTTTAGTAGTAGTCAATACTATCAATATACCGCGTGTATCTGACATCGACGCACAAACGATTTACATGGGTCCAGGGCATGATTCTGGACACCCTTTTTTTTTAGGGATGGGAAATCATCCAATGACTCCTCCCGCTCTGGGTGTAGCGGGAGGGAGTGTCAGACTTCTACTAACTAAAACCCATCCCTGTTCCTTCATTGCCCTTTGTGTTCCGGAGCCACGGTGTCTCTTGCGAATAATCCCGCGACTCCGGCAGGCGTCGGCCCTTTCGGGCCCCTCTGTGTTGCTGACTCTCTTTGAGGCGCGCGTGGAACACTAACGCGCCGTTGACACGGCCTGTCGTCACTAGACGGACGGATGGCGAGCCACCCATAGCTCGTCGTCCACAGGCCCGCGCCTACGGTGGTCGGAGGTCACCAGGTGGTGGCCCCCGACGCCCGCGGCGTCTACCGCGGCGGATGATTCTGGACACCTTAGAATTTTTCGTCGGCTTTTTTCTCATTTTTTTCAAGGGTTTTTTTACTTTTGACTGCTCATAATCGTTATTCTGACCCTATCTAATCAGATTTTAATAAAAAAATAATTAATTAACTACTTCCACAAATAGATATCAGCTCAGCTGAGCTGATACCTATTTGTGGTACTCTTGAAAAAAATGAAAAAATGAGAAAAGAACCGACGAAAAATTCCAACACTGGGGTGTCCAGAATCATGCCCTGGACCCATGGAAATCGTTTGTGCGTCGATGTCAGATACACGCGGTATTTCATTGATGTTACTTATTGGAGCCAATTGTCTGTGCAAAATGTCTCAGTATAAATAAATACCACTACCAAATATCGATAATACTGCTACCAACGTAGGTAACAACACTAGCTGGCGCCAACTAGTCGACAGGAGCCTCAGACAGCGATCCCATCTCGACAGGGAAGACGGTATCGATCTCTACGTGTCCCGTCATTACTTAAACGTGTTTTGTTTTGCTAACGTTACATTCATTTTGAAAACAACAGCAGGGAAAAATGAGTGTGTTTTGCAAACTATGCTGTGTAAACATTGGCTTTCAGTGTATTGACCTTAAGCCAGTCACCGTAGATAGATAATACGCGTTAGGTCGCAGTAACCAGTAATAGCCAATAGTTCTTCTATAATAAATGATTATCAGTCCACTAAACCACGCAAACCCATAGCGTTTCATCTTTTGTTTCCACATTCTGCAATAGTACTGCTCCAACCGGGGATTGCCCTTGGGAATACTTTCACAGTGCATACAGAGATAATCGCCGGTTGGTGCCCCATTACGTTTGAAATTTCTAACGGGGCCTCTGCGAGTCGGTTTCGGCCCCCCGTACGCCTACCAAAGGACTGGGTCTCCAGGGACCAGAGAAAGAAAACAAAAATCAAATAATAATAAAGCTTTGTTTAATTCCATGCATAGTACATATTAAACGATCACAATTGGTAACTTACTAACCTATAATATTCAATTACATTTATTACACTTAGGTACATAAATTTAATTTCTAATTATAAATTATATTTTGTAATTAGTTTAATTATTATTTGCTTTAATTATCAACTATCTAATATTATTTAATGCATAGACCCCGTTCGGGTAAAAGCCTCCCCCAAGGAAAGCCAACCTTCTCTGTCATTAGCTCTGTCGTAATCTGTAAGTAACAAGTACTGTCCTGATATTTACCCAAATTCAAAAAAGGAGGAGATTCTCAATTCGGTTGTATTGCTTATTTTTATTACCTTATAACTCCGTCATTCATAAACTGATTTGAAAAAATCTTGTTTTATTTGAAAGAATATACTGCTCGATTGGTACCATAGACATTTTTATCGAAATCTATTTGAAAGTGTGGCTTTTAAATCAAAATAGCTGGAATTTGTTTCCTTCGATGACGGTTGTTTGTGGTCCAAGTAAACGAAATTGCGTACTTTGCTTTCCTCGATTTTCCAGTGGTATTGTTTGGTGTGGGGTACCACCAAAAAGTGAAAAAAAAAAAGTTGTATTTTTTTTTTTAAGTTCTTTGGTACTTACCTGTGTAAATTCATTCATACCAGCTAAAATTTTCACAGTTTGTGTATTTCTATGGCCGCTATAACAAAAAAATAATAAAAACTGAATATTAAAAATTAAAAGGGCCTCTCATACCGGAAACATGTTTTTTTTTTTCAGTTTATGGTACGGAAATCTTTGTCTGCAAGTCCGACTAGACCTGGCCGGCTTTTTATTCAATTTTTTTGCAAGAACAACCCAAAAATATCCTTCCTATTTTTCCAAAGATTGCAGGTTTTCGGTCTAGGTTGCAGCTTAGCAATAAAATAAACCTTGTAGGAAAAAAAAAGTCGATTTATAGATACTGTCGACAACCCCGTACTAGGCGCCGAGAAGTCGACAAGAGGTCTTGACGAGAGTGATCCCGAATCAACAGTGACTTGACAATATTGATCCTACTAATGTTACCTACTTTGCCCCTTCACGGTCTAAAAGGTGCGTGTTTTTATGTTTTAGTGGGATAATAAAAATAAGAAGTCAAGGTATTTATTTAAGGATATGATTATAATACTTATAATTGAATAGCTGTGGGTCTAAAAAGGACACATTAGTAGAATCAGGAAACACATCAAGCTACCCGAAACTAAAATTTTCCCAATTCAATATTCAAATTCAACATTCAAAAGTCATTTATTCAAATTAGGCTGAGGGCCAGCACTATTTGAACGTCAAGTTTTACAAAAGACAGTCCCCAAAACGCCCGCCCGTCACCACTTCTTAGTGTTTTAGCTGTGGAGAAGAAGTGGCCAACAAACTCCCCAGCAACACAACTGTCGGTTACGTTTTAGGATCTAGAATTTTATAATAGTTAGTATGCAAAATAATTCTAAATTCAAAATTCCTTTTAAAATTTACATGACACAAAAAAATATATATCCCTTGTTAGCTAGCACACTATGACACTAAAACAAAATACAATGTTTTATAAAGATTTTATAAAGATGAAAATGTTATTTAACATTGTGCGATTAATATTAGGATCTGCTAAAGTGACCTTTTAAGACACCCTGGTCAATAAAACAACAATTTGAAACCTGATTTGAGTTACACGATACCTAACAACTACTTGCAATGCCTGGACAGGTCTATTTAAATCACATTGGTACTTTTTCATAAGACCACCTCAGATATTATATACCTTTTTCTTTTTAGATACGAAACGGGGAAACTCTTGGCCCAAATCTCACCTAATGGAAAGTGAGGATTAGGCCGAAGATAGACACAGAGGAACTGGCTATCATAGGTACCTCTAACTGCCGCAACACGATTTTGATAAAATGTAAATGGAACCAATTTGCAAGTCCAAGTTATCCTTTCAGATAAAACAAGAATTTTTCAAATCGGTTCATACTTGACGGAGTTATGAGGTAACAAACATAAAAAACAACCGAATTAAGAACCTCCTCCTTTTTGTGAAATCGGTTAAAAATAACAACCGACCAAATCGACCAAAAACCAGAGGAATATTTTTCTTGTTCAACAAAATCTATATCTATACTTATAATAAATCTGTAGAGAGGTCAATTCTGTACATGAAATATATTTCCAAAATAACTATCAGGGGGTGATTAGAGATAGATACTGATGCCAAAAATGCAATCAGTACAATTTTTGTCTGTCTGTCTGTCTGTCTGTCTGTCTGTCTGTCTGTCTGTATAACCGTTATAGAAACAAAAACTACTCGACGGATTTTAACGAAACTTGGTACAATTATTATTCATACTCCTGAGCAGGTTATAGTATACTTTTCATCACGCTACAATCAATAGGAGCAGAGCAGTGAAGGGAAATGTTGGGAAAACGGGAGAAGTTACTCCGTTTTTTAAGCTTCCGTCGCGTGTGCAACCTTAATGGTTAAAGCGACACAGAAATCATGTATGACGGAAATGTTCTCCTTAAAATTATATAAAAAATATCCAACGACAGCATATAATGTCTATCTTTTATGTTTGACGAACAATAACACGTGTAACTCCCGATAGCTTAGCAGTTCGAAGCTTTCTGATTATATTTGTCTACTCTTACGTTTATAAAACTGTCAGTCGTCCCTAATTAAAGTTATATTAACTATTCCATAAAAAGAGTCATAGAAATCGGTATAGAAACACCAAAGTTATACATGAAATACGCTAATAATAAGCCATGGTCGCGAACGCATTATAGGCTAGCGAGTAGCTTCGTAAAACGCCTTACGACAGTTTGCAATATCTACACGAATAATATAAAGAGGAAAACTTTGTCCGTATGTTTGTTTGTTTGATTGTAATGAATAGGCTCAAAAACTACTGGACCGATTTTAAATATTCTTTCACCATTTGAAAGCTACATTATCCACGAGTAACATAGGCTATATTTTATTTTGGAAAAATAGGGTTCCGTAAGATATTTGGGTTTTTCGGACACAAGGTGTAAAAATCAACCAGAAAAGTTACTTATTTTGCGTACGCTGCCTAAACTATAAAAGATAGAACCATAAATTGTTCTAATTAATTGTAGATCTTATAAATATCTACAAAAAAGTCCGCGACACACTGTACCTATCTATGTCGAGTGAGGCACAACAACCATTTTTTTATTTAAAAATCTTGATTTTTTTTTTACTACATTTAAACGCGTTTATTTTACTTATGCTATTAATCCGTATCAAAATAAAGTATTTTATCACTAAGTACAGTTTATGTAGATAATATTTGGTCTTTGAATGATTAAAATCGGACGTTTGGTTTTGAAGTTATGGCGAAATTAAAATATTACGATTTCTGCTGTTATTTAATATAATAAATGCGAAAGTTTGTGAGTTTGTGTGTAGGTTTGTTACTCAATCACGTCAAAACGGCTGAAGGGATCGGGGTGAAATTTGGAACAGGGATAGATTATGGTCTGAAATAACACAAAGGCTATTTTATTCCACGGGAACGCGTACGAAGTCGCGGGCAGAAGCTAGTAGGGACTAAATTTGTTTGGCTTGTAGTAGTTTGCTGTCAGAGCCTAACTTATTGCCCATAAAGGACAAAGATTGTCCTAAGTTATTACTAAGAGGTTATTTATGTCGTTCAAGATAGCTATTGTTTAGGTTTTATAGCATCCTGTATGCTATACAATACAATACAATAATGTTTTATTGACATAAAAAAAGGTTATACATTTTCGTTTGAGACCCTGACTCCTGAGCTAGGTGAGACCTGTGTTACAGTAGTCAGTGTCTTCACCCGTACTTTAGAATTAACAATTTATGCAATAAATCGAACAAGTAAATCACTTAAAACTAAATTTAATGCAAGCTCGCTATTTCGCGGTGTGTGTTCTGCGTGTGTGCTATGCTATGCTATGAATTTCAGTTAGGTAATGTCTGCTATTTTGCTACTCTCAATTTTAATTTTTGTCAAAGTTTAGCTCTATTATGGCTTCCTAATGGCTGATAAGCCATCATGATTCCAGTGTGCGAGAGAGTCGATCGATTCGAAAATCGATTAAGCACAGCCTTACGTCTTTATTTCTGTTTTTGACATTGAGAAAGTCAATAAACTATGTAGGTATATATGTGGGTTGATGACCGTTATTGCTGATTTAGCTGATGGGAACCACAGACAATCACTCCCACAGGTTTCAAAGAAAATGTGTTTTTTCTAATGTTGGCTAGTGGCTAAAGAAAAACTTGGCCTTGCCCACATACATAATTTAAACATTTAAGTGTGGCACGTCATGTAACTCTTATGAGATGGTCATAAGGTTTAATTTAGAGTAACAGCGGCTAACACATTCATTCATTTATGATGAAGTTCTTGGGTTTCCAGAGGTGTTTTCCTTAACCTTTTGGAATTTAAGGAAGACCAGGTTAGTTGTACATTCATAACTTATGTGGTCCTTAAGGAGAGGTTATTTGTAGATTCTCCGTATAAAAAATCTCATAATACTTCGTGATAAATTCTACTTCGTAAAAAATGTTGGGGGCCGAGTCACCCGCGTCCGTAGGAGAATACCCTTCAGCAAATCCCTACACGTGGTCCCCGGGTGGTGCTAAACAGGTGACACTAACCGCCTCCGTGGTCTGTACCACCCGATTCAGACCCAGAGGTCCTGGGTTCGATTCCCAGCGGGGGCAATTTTTTTTGCTCGGTTTGGTTGGTGGTAGGACTTCTAAGTCCGCCTGGCAAGCTACCACCATCATGTCTAAGTCTGTCGCCATAACAACAATGTTAACAGCATTGTTGTGTTCCGGCAATTAGAGGTATGACAGCCAGTTCCTCTATGTTAGAGGATTCCGGGTGAAACTCGCTTCCATCTTCGGCCTAATCATCACTTTCCATCAGGTGAGATTTGGGCCAAAAGTTTACCAGTTTTGAATTTAAAAAAAAAAATGATATTTATTTTGTAAATAGGTTAAAAATAACACTTTTACATGTTAAACATTGTTTGGTCATTTTAAACTAGATGAGGACGGTGATTCCTAGCTGACTACCTTAAGAAGAAACACTGACACAAACTCAGAGGACAAAGTCTCTTTTAAAGTCCATACACTCGTACCGGCCAAATCATTATGAGAACCATGTAGGTCAATGTCTTAAATGGTCTTTTGAAGAAAGGTTAAAGACAGTTGTAAAATGTTACAAAATGGAGGGACGAATGTAATACAGATTTCAAGCATTGATTATACGGCTAGCTTTTTATTTATTTAGCTGACCCGCGCAACTTCGTCTGCGTCACATTTTTCATTACTGCTCCGCTCCTATTTGCCATAGCGTGATGATATATAGCCTACAGCCTTCCTCGATAAATGGGCTATCTAACACTGAAAGAATTTTTCAAATCGGACCAGTAGTTCCGAGATTAGCACGTTCAACCAAACAAACAAACAAACAAACTCTTCTGCTTTTAGTATTAGTATAGATAATATAAGTATAGATTCAAGAAAAGTTCCATAAAAATATACATATCTTCTACCAAAGTGTTGGTCCTTTTGCCGACAGTGTTCTCGTGGACACAGTGTTGTGATATCCAGCGACAAAAAGTTAGTGTAGGTGCTGATTTTTCAATAGCTAATAATTTTTACTCGAGGAATAAAAATGGCAGTTTGACAGCTTTTATTTGGAAAATATGTCAATATGAGTTATTTATTCATCCAATAAAAGTTATCGAACTATTGAAAAATCAGCCCGAAATAAAGTTGAATATCGATAGATATTTAACGACTAAATTTAATCGAAAAATATACCTAACTAGCTGACCCACGCAACTTCGTTTGCGTCACATTTTCCATTAATGCTCCGCTCCTATTTGTCTTAGCGTGATGATATATAGCCTATAACCTTTCTCGATAAATGGGCTATCTAACACTGAACGATTTTTTTAAATCGGACCCGTAGTTCCTGAGATTACCCCCTACGTATAAACTTACAAACAAATGTTACCTCTTTATAATATTAGTATAGAAATATTCCGTTACTGTTGTATGAGTAATACCGCCTTTCAAAATAATATCGGTGATTTATTTCAAACCTGATGTAAAATCTAATTAAAACACGACACATAAAGAGATTTTCTGTACCTAACCCATTATGAGATTACCTACTGTTAATCCTAATACACATAAATTATCAGCAGTGAAGACTTAGCACACAATTAACACCGGGCACAAGATTTACTCTTAATTAAATTCAGAATTAATTTATTTCCGCGATAAGCATTTAACACCCTTATAATTTTGGGCGATAAAATTTTATACACATCTGTCAGTGTCAATGACCTTGACCTTCAAAATTAAGTGGTACTGAGAGACGAGTTATTTCTTGCTTAGCTTGATAATTATTGAGTATGAGGGGGAGCTTGTCTCCGGAGTCACGGGACTATTCGAAAGAGATACCGTGGCTCCGGAACACAAAGGGCAATGAAGGAACATGGATGAGTTTTAGTCAGTAGAAGTCTGACATTCCCTCTCACTCCACCCAGAGCGGGAGAAGTCATTGGATTATTTCCCATCCCTAAAAAAAAAGAAAGGAGGAGCTTGTCTTAAATAGTAACATCGGTGCGATTCTGTAAACATATCGAAGTGAAAACTTAGACGAAGTGACCGACAAGTGAGCTGTCAAACCATACAAACAAGATGGAATGATAGCTTTGTCGTTCACTCCACCTAAATGTACACGGTGAGATGTCGACAGAACGGGTCGATCTTGAGTGTTAAAAACGCTGGCCGGGGTCCGTTTGTGGATCGATATCTACTAAATCAGCATACCGAGACTCCTCCGTGCCGTGTCATTTTTAGATCTTTATTATTTATTTATATATTATATACTTTTTTGTACACCAAAAATGAAATACAATAGGAAACTTAGAACTAAAATACATACAATGGGCGGCCTTATCGCATTTCGCAATCTCTTCCAGGCAACCTGGGATGGAGACAGTATTTGACTGGACATGAAATTGGGGCTGTTATGGTGTGACATAAGAAAAACAAAAAAAAAAGTAATTAGGTATAATATAACATAATAGATACACAGATACATACATAATACGCTAATAATATATACATAAAGTCTAAATAAAAGGTAGTAAAAATAAATTACGGATATCGACATAATCACGGTAACAGGTAATGTTCCTTAAAAAGTTTTTTAAAGGCAGGTAACGACTGAGCGCGTCTCACTGGAACTGACAAAGCATTTCACAGACGGGCAGCCTGAACAGTAAAAGATTTATCCAGGAAATTTGTGGAATGCATTGGCATCCTCAGTCGTAAGTTATCTGATAAATAAATATGAGACCAGTATTTACAAGGGACAAATTAACACCTATATCAATCGTCATGATATCAAATATGTTAGGAATCACTTACAAAATACTCGTAGTATATATTAGTTATAGTAGTTATAGATTTAATCGTATAAACGTTAGAAATAGTTTTAAATAAAAATTATTACCTAATTAATTATTTTATTGATTTTTATCATCCTGGCAACACTGACTTGCTCGCCCCGTTGCTCTCTTCAACCAAGCAGTGGAATGGGAAGCGTGGGCGTAACGGGCAAGCGAGTCCAGTCATTCTTGCTGCGGAAGCCGAGCCGAGTAGACTAAATCGAATCGTAGTTTCACGAGTATATAAATTGTTAGAATAAATTATGGTATGTACATTGTTAAAATAACAAGTAATGAAAGTAACATTTAACGATATTGATCAGTGTTGTGATTATTCTTAATTTTCAATAAAATTAAATGCCAGAGGATCAATTTGGAGTTCCCTTTCACATATGACCCCCAAACATAAATTCCCCAATGTAATCACACTTAAAAAATCTAGTCTCTTTTCCTCACGAGGTCAGACAAAATTAGAAAGGCTGCAGCAACATTTTTCAGACAAATCTTGCAGCCGGCCATCAACAGACGAGATGAGAGAATACACAGTAGAATCTAGTAACCAAGTAAATATACAATAGGATCACTCAGTTGAGTTGAGATGTACATTTCGTAAAATCACTGGTACCACTGAATTAATATAAGTAGAGAAGGTTAACTATAACAACGAGAAAACAACTGACGCAGATACCAGGCATTCATAAACGCGTAAAGTACATTTTGAAGTTCTTGAACTGTCTCAAACAATTGCCAGTTTTGAGTGCATCCTTGCATAGAGTCGGTCTTCTAAACTAGCCTTATATTGGGGTCGGCTTCCACTAAAACCGGATGAAGCTAAATTTCCAAAAGACTTTTTCTTGTACTTAAAAAGTCACAACTCCGACTTGAGATTTATGACCTCTGTATTTTAAATCAAGTGACTGTTGATTTAACTTCTTCAAACTGGTTCCTTATAACGAAAGAAATAGACGCAGGTACCAGGCACTCATAAACGCGTAGGTAGCTACGGAATTCTCAAAAAAACTCAGTCACTGTACTTGCAGCAAGTCTATGTATGCGTGCGCTTTCGCTCATAGTGCTAAGCCGACCTTCTGTTCCTATCTACTTTATGGCTTAACTGAGCAAAGCCGTGAGAAATGAGTGAAGAAAATAAAGTAGATTGAAGCTAGCCCGTGACTGCTGATTGTAAAGCATTGGGCTACATGCTGCGAATTGTTGTATTTGTTTAGCAACGAGATTGGCTGAGGAGGTCATGTTAATCGTGTGAAGCTGCTTGTTTCGAGGGGATTTTTCAAAACCTTTTTTGAGCGTTTTAGGCAGAAATCAGAACTTGGTATAAATAAAACAAAGCTGTCAAAGCCACAACTCATTGGTTTTGAATTTTGAGTTGTTAAAATAAGTCTCCATCATTTATCTGAAACAGGTATACTTCTTTGTTCTCTTTTTGATTTCAGGTTCAATAATAATGTTTTATTAATTTTCAACCGACATCCCAAAAAGAAAAGGTTCTCGATTCGGTTGTATTTTTTATGTTTGTAACCTCTCTCTCCGTCATAATTAAAAAACAAATCTTAACTAACAAATTACTTCTCGATTGGTCCCATTTAAATTTTATCAGAATTGGTTAGGAAGATTGGATTCTAAATAGCTGGAACTCCTTTACTTGTAAATTTTATGTAATTGCGTATTTGGCTTTGCTGCTATTTTGCAGTGGTGTTACTAGTTGTGAACCACTAAAAAGTGAATAATAAAAAAACTTTTTACAAAAAACTACAACTTATTTCCAAATAACGAAAAAACACTACACGTGTTTTTGTTAGTTTCTTCGTATTTTGACACCGACTTCCGAAATTTAAGTTATTTTTTAATCGACTTCCCAAAAAGGAGGAGGTTATCAATTCGGTTGTATGTTTTTTTTTTTATGTTTGTTACCTCATAACTCCGACAATTATGAACCGATTTGAAAAATTCTTGTTTAAACTTGCAGATTGGTCCCATTTAAATCGTATCAAAATTGGTTACGAACTATGGATTTAAATCGAAATAGCTGGAATTTGACTATTTAGATGATTCTTTGATAATAGAAATTGCGTATTTTGCTTTTTTGCGATTTTGCAGTGGTGTTGTTAGGTGTGGGGCACCACTAAAAAGTGAAAAATAAAAAACTTTTTCCAAAAAAATAAATAAATATCCTTCCTTAAATATAAATATCCTTGGACATTTCACACAACGCCATATAGTCCCAAGCTAAGCAACCTAATGCTTGTGTTATGGTAACGAGATGGCTGATAAACTACTTATACTTATACATTATTTTTTTGTAAATACATACATATTATAGATAGAAAAACACCCAAACTCGGAACAAATACTTGTAGGTCGTACAAATATTTGTTCCGTGCGGGAATCGAACCCGCGACATGCTGCGCAGCAGTCAATCGCTCAACCACTGCGCCAACCGTGTCGTCATACAACCGACTTCCAAAAAAAAAACACTACAAAGTAAAAAATAACTTTAATTTCGGAAGTCAGTGTCAAAATACGGAGAAACTAACAAAAACACCGACTTCCAAAATTAAAGTTATTTTTTACTTTGTAGTGTTGTTTTTTGGAAGTCGGTTGTATTTTTTTGTAAAAAGTTTTTTATTTTGTAGTTTGTTTTTATTTGGGAGTTGGTGGTAGTTTTTTTTATAATGACTTTCTTTCCCTGGAGGTCGAACCTACTGAAAAATTGTTGTGTTTCTTTTTACAGAAATGGTAGCCTAAGGTTAGATTTTTTTTAACATTTAATAGAAATCATGTCACCCTCCCATTTCATCTTCCAACAGACCCTCGTTGTTAAATTCGGTGATTAGTTGTAATTGAGCCCTTGGGAATTAGGGTTAAGTGAGACCCTAACGCCAGTCATTACGTCAATGGTACCAGGGCGGCAGAACAGACAGGAATAAAACTTTTATTACTCGTTTCAGTTCTAAAAATAATAAAGACTCAGTTTCATGACGGCCAATCGTTGATGCTGACCCGACATCTTGGGTTTATGACGGTTAAGAGATTATTTCAGGAGGATTGGCAATAAAATTGGAATTGAAAATTTAGGTTTTGCGGGAAGTAATTTAAAATATAAAAACTGTCTTATCAGCTCTGCCTATTAATGTTGGAGTATTATTTAATTGTTTAATAGGCACGCGTTTGACCACTATCTCACCCGATGGTAAGCGATGATGCGGTTTAAGGTGGAGCACGCGTGCCTAGAAGTAACCTATTCACTCTTGACTTAAAGACTCCCAGGTTGTAGCTATCAGGAAACCAGACTCCGGCAGGTAATTCCACTCCTTTGCTGTACGCACTATGAATGTGTTCCCAAAACTTTTTTTTTTGTGTGGTTGGGAAGTCCACCATGTACCTGTGGTACATTGCCGTTTGTCTTGTGGTCGGATGGTGGAACGGGCTTGGCGGAATTAAATTATGCAATTCCGTCGCACACTCCCCAAAATGCAACCGGTACAAAACCGACAGGCTAGCAATTCGGCGTCGATGCTCAATTTTGGAGCTTCGACTCGACGGGCCTATCATATCGTTAAATACTACTAAACATACTTTAAAGAGAGTTTTTTTTTAATCTAAATATGACACTATGTCCTAGGTACTGATACAAAAAAATACCACAAAAATAAGTTAAATGTTTGATAACTTTTAGTTGAAGCCCGGAATTATGTAAATTAAAGTGATGTGCAGCAACTTTTATAAACCATTCTGATATCTGGAATAAGTAACTTTTCTAGTTTTACATAGGCACGGTAAAAATATTGTTGCGGATTCACTTAACAATAGGTATTTTATCTAGACAAAGCCAATAATTACATATTTCATTTTTAATATTAACAGTTTTTATTTATTTTAAATACGAGTTTTCCAACTAAACGATATCTATCTTTTGTTTCAGATGGGAACATGGGCCAATTCAAAACATCGGTTGTGTGTAGAGAATCATAACAAAGAAATATATTCGTTTTACAATAGAACGTGCAAGTGACTGTTCTCTTATTATATTAGTAACAAAACAAGTGCTTAGAGATAATAAAATAAAAAAATATTAGTCAAAAAAATAATAAGTGAATACAATTCAAAATCGACCATCAGTTGAAAGTGATAAAGTTTAAAATTATTTGAATAATGAAATTGAGTGTGAGCGCATACCGCGCGCATGCGTCTGCGCACAAGAAGATCCTGACGTCATCGTACCAGCAACACTATGGAAGCACCGCGGCGCCGCCTATCTGCAATCCTCTGCAACCACCCAACTTTACACCACAGGTTAGTGAGTAGTTATTTTTTTTACAGTTTTTGTATTTTACCGTTGTTTCGTTGATTTCAAGAAAGCTTTAAAAATATTTAGGTTCATTAATTTTTCACCAAACTGTCACACAGATTACAAAATTAACGCATATCATCATATAAACAATCGGTTATTAAGAAATTTTAAAATTATGTATTCTACGAAAACAAACTTATACATTTCTATACTTATTCTACATTTCTATTTATTTAGATTCCGAAAACAACAATTGTTTTTTCCTATGATTACGTTTATAATAAATAATTTATTAGAAGATCGATAAAATAAATCTTTAGCGGTTACATTAACATTAAACGTTTATATATATATATACAGACCATATTTTGTAACTACTGAATAAATCAGTACCATTTAATAAATCAGACGTCGTCCACTATTTAGCAACTCAGTATAGCGGAAGGCTTTCATTTGAATATTTAATTTAAAAACGTCACTCGTTTTTCCGAGAAAAAGCGAGATTTTCTTGTTAAATATCCCATTTCGTTTAGCGGCGTGCAAACGACATTGCATATTATGTAACTAATATAACACTTTTAAGACATTAAAGCCTGATATTTCAATAGCCTCATTTATTTTAAAATGACTAAAAAAGATTGACGTGTAAAAGACCTACTTACAAAATAGATATCATTTATCATTATCACTTGTATTGGATGAACAAACAAGTCGTATTGACATATTATTTTCATTATAAAAGCTGTCTAACGGCCACTTTTATTCTTCGGGTAAGAGTTATTGGACTATTGAAAAATCAGGTATAAAAAATTATTATTAAAAAAGTATTTTTAATGTCATTTACTAAATAAGCGGTAATCAATCTGTTATCATGCGATTAATTAGCTATGTTTTAACTTAAACCTATGCAACATTAAACGTGCAAACTTGTGTTAAGAGGGTTTTTCAGTAAAAAGTCATAATTCAATGTTTGGCTCTCACCTGTTTCTTCTTCCAATTCTGGACAAATTTAAAAGATATTTAAAAATACATTATTATAATAGTGGAAAGTAAAACAGGGGACAGTACATATCCTTTTTATTCCGTTGATGATATTTTTTAATCTTCACATTAATTCACATTTTGGGGGCCGAGTCACCCGCGTCCGTAGGAGAATACCCTTCAGCGAATTCCTACACGTGGTCCCTGGGTGGTGCTAAACAGGTGACGCTAACCGCCTCCGTGGTCTAGTGGTTATACCACCTGATTCAGACCCAGAGGTCCCGGGTTCGATTCCCAGCGGGGGCAAATTTTTTTGCTCGGTTTGGTTGGTGGTAGGACTTCTTCTAAGTCCGCCTGGCAAGCTACCACCATCATGTCTAAGTCTGTTGCCATAACAACAATGTTAACAGCATTGTTGTGTTCCGGCAGTTAGAGGTATGATAGCCAGTTCCTCTGTGTAAGAGGATTCCGGGTGAAACTCGCTTCCATCTTCGGCCTAATCATCACTTTCCATCAGGTGAGATTTGGGCCAAGAGTTTCCCCGTTTTGTATAAAAAATAATAATAATAATAATATGCTTAGTTTAAAAACTGTTTAGCAGATTCCTAATTCGAAATCTCGAATAAAATTAAAATAATGAATAATTTAATATTCAGGGCGGGAAGTTGTAGTTACCGATAGTTGTAATTACCCATTGTAGTTACCGATCGCCCACCAAACGAATTTGTTCGTTAAGTCCTAAGGCCGCCCATACACTCAATCTCGAACACAATCCACGATCAAAATCAATGATACTGTGTTAGTAGTATTCGGTCGGTAGACAATTGGTAACCATGTTGGGACTTCTCGCCCAGCGCTTAAACTTTTTGCCATATAAAATAAATATAAATTTAGTAAATTTAAAATATTTACAAAAATTAACAATTAAAAACGGTTTGGTTAAAACTTTTTATGAATGAGGTCGATGTATACTTTTCCGTTAAATGCTTTCAAAGAGGTGCATCTTTTTGAAAGCATTTAACAGAACAAAACTTAAATTCTATTCACAAAATCTGATACAACTTCAAAACTATTAGCTACTCGACTATTTCATATTCTACTTCGTCAATATCGATAAAGTCAAAAACTTATCAGTCGACAGAGAAGTTGCTAAGTGATTCGACTAGGAACTTGTAAGTCGAGGCTGACTTATGCAAGTGCCTGTCTTGTTCTTCACAGAACTACACCCGTGCGATATTGGATTTCCTTACGTATTGTGTAACAGATTTTGGAGCACTATTTGAACTCGATTGTTTGAAGTGAGGTGATTTTGAAGTGAGTTTTGATTAAAGAGTAGGACCGAGTATATAATGACATGGAGGTGATTTACTGTTGATGTTTTCTAGTGTTGCTTGAGATAGCTGAACTGTGATAAATCTGCGTCATGTTTATTTCTCGCATTATTATAGTAAAACACATTTATTTTTGTGTGTGTCGTTAAGTGTCACAGTAAGCCAGGCAGAATAATAAAAACAAAATAAAAATTATTAATGCGAATTTTAAAGACTTGCCTATTTCCGGGTCCTGGAGTAGTTGAAATAAAATCTAAGTAAGCTCTTGATTCGAAAAAAAAATATTACGTAGCAGCGTCTTTCATCAGAATGGAACGTGTTAACTGTAAACTCTATAAAAGAAACTCAAAGCAGTTATTTCAATTAATACAAACCACTTTTGATTTGTCAAGGTCGGTAAAATAAAGCTATTGGTCAACCAGTAATTAATATGAATTAATTTCATAACAACGTATATTGTGTTCGCATTGTTAAGATAATAGTCGAATGAATAGTCCAGCGTGCCGCATCGTCATCATCACTTACCATTTTATTTATTTGATTTTATTACAATTGGAAAACTTAAAAGGCATGCTTACTTATTCTAAAATAATAAGCCAATTACAAGTTTTCACTTATACTACACGCAAAAAAATTAAAAAAAAATTCAACTGTAGGTAGGACACTTTAAAACATAAACACATCTAAATGTTTCTCAGAAATTGGTTTGTTTACGTAGGCTTAATTTTAAACTAGCTGACCCACGCAACTTCGTCTGCGTCACATTTTCCATGAATGCTCGGCTCCTTTTAGTCTTAGCGTGATGATAGCCCATAGCCTTTCTCGATACATGGGCTATCTAATACTGAAAGAATTTTTCAAATCAGACCAGTAGTTCCTGAGATTACCCCCTACATACAAACTTACAAACAAATGTTACCTCTTTAAAATATTAGTATAGACATAGATGAAAAAAAAGTAAAAAATAACAATCACTAAAAAAAGTACATTAATAGAATGATTAATTATTAGCAATAACTTAGAAAGTTAGAATTCATCATTAATCAGGTGAGATAGTACCCAAACGCAAATCTATTAAAAGAAAAAAAAAACTTAAGAATACCTCTCGGGCCGTTCAAGAATCAAGTCTTCATACAATCTCATTAACTTACCAAAGAATATTTACATAAAAAGCAAAGAAATCTGTCCATATTGAATGGTAGGCTTTCAGGCTTCAGTCATCTTTCAGCGAAGCACTTAGGCGCAAGAGTTTGATAGATCGGCGACTCAAATTTCCTGTAGCACTTAACGTGGCCTTTCGAAGAGTAACTTAATAATGTCTGTAATTATTCTGTTTTTCTATTGTTTATGTTTTTTCTGGAGTTGACGAAACTGTTGACAAGTGTACCTTTGTTACTTGTTATATTAATGATGTTTTTTGTTAATTCAAACACTTCTTGATTTAAAATTTCTAATAAAACTTTAGTGTCGTCTTTTAATGTTTATAATTCTTTTCAAAGTGATCCTTGCTACCAAAGTAAACTATCATTGGTTTTGATTAAAACTTGCCAATCTTTGAAGTATTTTTTATCTGTGATGTTAATGAAACATAATAATAAGCACTTTACCGTAGCTTCGTTATCATCTTGTTATAACAAAAAAAACTTTTCTCCGAAACTCGCCGATTTTTTTTTCCGAAATCGATGGAGTACCTAAATACTTCCAAAAACTTCAAAATTAGTATTTATTTATTTATTTGACAGTAACAAACACAACAAAAAAAAGAAATAGCGAAATAGGCCCAGCCGTTCACGCATGATGCGATGACCAAGGGAAATAGGGATTAATTTCTACAACTGATACTGCAACTGATATTATATTTACGAGTACATAATGTCGTTAAACAAGACTTCTGTAGATTAAGTACAACTAACAATTATAATTAAAGATTAAAGGTTAAAACAGACATCATGTAAAAATAATCGTATGTATATTTTCTTTGTATGATCAAAAAACAAAATGCACACCACACCGATGTATCGTTTTGTAACACTTTTTCTTACGATCACGATATCAGAATATAAATCTCCCGTAAGTGGAAAGATAAATTGTTCCATACATCACTTCGTAAACAAAACCACTTTTAGATTACATCCCAGGTGACATTTAATGGAAACCTAGTATGGCACGTGAAAAAGGGTTATTTTTTTTCTTTAAGGCGCTTGGAATCTCAGTTTGTGATTATCCGATACATTTTTCCATCCGCTGTGTTAAAAGCCCAAAATAAGAATGCCGAGATTTTTACAGACATTAAAAAAAAAACACTTTCACTTAATTATTATGGGAAATCTTATTGTTTTAATTATTTAAAACTATGCCATAAATAAGATTAAAAGCTTAATACACCTATCGTCAGTGAAGTTCTAACAGTGCGTAAGTCAAAAAATTCTACTTTACAGTAGTAGTAGAAAAAGAAAGTAATAAAACTATAAAATATTAGTGAGCAACGTAGTGGATGCATTTGGGGCATTCTAGTGTTTGATTTTATCACGGCAACATGACGTCTTCTTGTGGTGCGCCGGAGGCGAGGAAGCGGCGCCCGCTCCACGCCCGCGCCCCGCCGTCTCAGTATGTCTTGCGCCCCACCTCTTCTATAATTTTGTATGAAATATCAGAAAAGTGTCGTCGTCCCCGCGCCGCGTCCTCGCCTCGCCTCCACCCGACGCCTGTTGTATTTGTCCCGCGCCTTACGCAGTACGCACTGTTAGAACTTCACTGATGTTAGGCAGAATCGTCGAGCGTAGTGCTACAAGACTGCTACGCCGTAGCACTGTGCTACGCCCGCTACGAGATTGTAGCAAATAGAATCACAATTAAAACGCGTCAGCTGTATGAGGCTACTGTTTTCCTATTTTTATATTTAGTATAGCAATGCAACTGTGGGTCTTTTGAAATAGTATTGGTATAAAAAGGAAGAAAACATAATTTATGCCCGATAATTCTAACGCAAAGTATTTAATTAATACCTTTATACAAACCAAAAATATTTAAATTTTATAGTCTTTTTTACTTATCAAAACCAGTCAATCGTCAAAACAATTTTTCGTTCCAAAACTCAGCCCTATAAACGTAATAATTTCAACCATTTAAGTAAACACAACCATGTCTGGCAAAGCAAACAGTTGAAATTGTAAAAACAGTTTAAAAATGACAGAAGACCCAGGTTCGCTAGTTTAGCAAAGAGCGTTGACTCGAAACAAAGCCACCCGAAGGCTCTCCGAAGGGAAAACGAGTGCATTCTATGAAATAACGCTAAATTGCTCCAATTCCGAGTTCAAAGCGGAGAGAAAACTTCAGCCACTAACTGCTACTTCATAGGGTTCCGTATTCAAAGGGAGTAAACCGTAATCCTGATTCTAAGCCTGCATTTTTAATTTTTATTTTGATGCTAAATTATTTAGTAGTTGAAAATTATAATATTATTGTACGTATACTTGCATTTTATTTATTACTAGCTGACCCATGCAACGTCGTCTGCGTTACATTTTTCATTACTGCTCCGCTCCTATTGGACATGATATATCCTATAGCCTTCCTCGATAAGCGGGCTATCCAACACTGAAACAATTTTTCAAATCGGACCAGTAGTTCCTGAGATTAGCGCGTTTAACCAAACAAACAAACAAACAAATAAACAAACAAACTCTTCTGCTTTATAATATTAATTATATTATATATAGTATAGATGTCAATCTTAAAATTTTCGTGTTTACTTTTAATTTAACGTTTTATCATATTTATATTCGAAGCCAATGTATTATTGTGTATTGAATACTGAATTCAATGTGGGTTTTCAGGAAAATTTACTCCACAACTTTGCGCAACATAGGCTAGAGGTTCTCTTCATTGAAAAAGTGACTTTTACAATATCAACATTGAAATTGACATAGACAAATGTCAGAAAATAAGTAATTTGATAGGTTATTTGGGTCTGACGCCTCATTGCTGCCACCTGGTGATTGACTTTACAGAAAACCAAAAATAAAATAAATTAATAAATAAAACCCTCACTGAATATTGGTTGTCAGTGTATAGGGCCGTCTCTAGGTAACTGCTAGATGTATTGTCATTTTTAATTCGTAAATACTTCACGGCGTCCGCGATGGCTGAGCGATAGAGCCTTCATCGTTTGGGTTCGGTGGTATCGGGTAATTGTAGATAAACACTCAATACAGTACTAAACTCATTTTATTAACTGTGACTTTACTTCATTAACTGTGGCTGAGTGCCAGCACTTTTTGAACGTCAAAGCTTACAAATAGACAGTCCCCCAAAAACACCCGTCCGTCACCACTTCCTAGTGTTTTAGCTGTGAAAAAGTGACCATCAAACCCCCCAGCAACACATCTGTCTGTTGAGTTAGAAGAACTCGCATTTATAACATGATTAAAGAAGTTGGTTAAATAAAATTGAAATAGATAAACCAAAAGTTTCGTTCTGGAGGAGTGTCCTAGTTGGTACCTCGAGCCAAAGTCCTCACTCTCCAACACGACTCTGTCCACGTGCCGCCATTACAACTGACGTCACTACGTTTACAGCTATCTTAGTACTACAGTACTCAAATGAGCAACTAATCTATCTTCTATCTATCTATCTATCTATCTATCTATACTTATAATAAATCTGTAGAGAGATCAATTCTGTACATGAAATATATTTCCAAAATAACTATCAGGGGGTGATTAGGGATCGATACTGATGCCAAAAATGCAATCAGTACAATTTTTGTCTGTCTGTCTGTCGGTCTGTCTGTCTGTCTGTCTGTCTGTCTGTATAACCGTTATAGAAACAAAAACTACTCGACGGATTTTAATGAAACTTGGTACAATTATTATTCATACTCCTGAGCAGGTTATAGTATACTTTTCATCACGCTACAATCAATAGGAGCAGAGCAGTGAAGGGAAATTTTGGGAAAACGGGAGAAGTTACTCCATTTTTTAAGCTTCCATCGCGTGTGCAACTTTAATGGTGAAAGCTACACAGAAATCATGTATGACGGAAATGTTCTCCTTAAAATTATATAAAAAATATCCAACGACAGCATATGTCTATCTTTTATGATTGACGAACAATAACACGTGTAACTCCCGATAGCTTAGCAGTTCGAAGCTTTCTGATTGTATTTGTCTACTCTTACGTTTATAAAACTCTCAGTCGTCCCTAATTAACATTAATAAAAGTTAACATTATTAACTATTCCATAAAAAAAGAATCATAGAAATCGGTATAGAAACACCAAAGTTATACATGAAAAACGCTAATAATGCCATCGCGCGTGAATACTGAATCATGTTATAAGGATTATTTTTGTGGTCGCGAACGCACAGGCAGGCGGCTAGCTTGGCGCCTAGAGGCTAGCGAGTAGCTTCGTAAAACGGCTTACGACAGTTTGCAATATCCTTTAATAATTATAATGTCGAGGGGAAGATGGTTATAATTTCGCTTTACACCAAACGAGTAATATTATAAATGTGAAAGTTTGGTTGTTTGTTACTCAATCACGCCAGAACGGCTTAACGGATCTTAATGAAATTTAGAACAAAGATAGATTATAGTTTGGAATAGTACATAAGCTACTTTTCATCTCGGGAATATGTTCCCTAGGGATCACGCGGGCGAAGCCGCTGGCAGAAGCTAGTTATTAAATAAAATCGTTATCCACGACATACAAAAAAGTTAAAATTTCCTGTACTAGACTCGTGTTTTTTAAGCTTTTTGTGGTTGGCGCTGGTGAAACGTGCACTAAAGTACATTGACTGTTCCTTAAAATCCCGTCGTAGAAACTTCAACAATAAAATAATTAATCGATTTTTATGACTATAAAACGTAAAGGATCATAATAGAAGTAGCTCAATGTCATTATTTCTGTTTTTGATATTTATAAAGTCAGTAAATGTTTGTGGGATAATGACCGTTATTGCACTTATAGATAACGTCTAATATAGCGTAACGTTTTCTTGTTTTATCCAACATGCGGTTCCTAATAGGAACATTATTAACTTTGTATGTACATGTATGGTGTTAACACAAGAGTATAACAACAAATGATGAAAAAAGATCAAGTGCAAGTCAGATTTGGGCTCAGTGAGTTACAAATTATATGTTTCCGTTGATATTGAACAATGAAAATTCGCAATAATCAGGTTATCTCGCACGGAACCCTTCATACGCGAGTCCGACTCTCATCTGAACGGACTATTAGTCTTTTTTCTTGGCATCTGGTTCGTTTAATTTGAAAACTGATGCTATCACGAAATCTCTTGAGCTTGGATTTTGAAATGAAAATTTGTTGATTTTTTCTGCGGGTGAATGAAAATTTTTGCATTGTGCAATCAAAACTACATGAAAATACTCTGCAATATTAAACACACGTACTATGTTTTTAAGTTTTTGTATGAAATCTCGACAGTGATCAGCATCAAAATCACCAGTAAATAAAATATATAATTCAGAGATTGAGGAGTCATAAAAATATGTTTTGTATTGGTTGCGGACGATCATTCTACGATTTTCTCATTTTGAGTTTTAAGGCGTGTAAAACGCAATATTAAAATGTAATGAAACTTCACTAAATTCCAATATTGCCTAAGCCTAATATTTGTTTTTATATCACTTGACTGTAAACAAAAACATCGATGTATTGAAAAAAAAGAACAATTTATACATTGAAAATGCCTTAATACGTTTAGCCATAACTTAAAATAAAATCTTGGTCACCATATAATATTTGTTGACTATAAATTGGTAAATCAGGTACGTGTCGAGTTGGGTCGCATTACCCGTTTGACGAAGGTTGAAAACTATTGAATAAAAAGTAAGGTAAGTAATAAGTTTATATTATTGTTGTAAGTAGTTGGTAAAGGGTTTTCAAGAAAAGAAAATGTGATAGGAAATGAAATTGTTTAATATTCAGTTTTTTTTGTTTGGCTTGCTGTAAAACTATCATCATCTGCCTGTAGCCTTTTCCCAACTATATTGGGGTCGGCTTCCAGTCAAACCGGTTTCAGCTGGATACCAGTATTTTACGTGGAGCCTACCAAACCTCCGCAACCCATAAACTGGATATACGAGTAATATAACGGTACTTCTTGGCAAACCTGGAGTCAAAGTTGCTGGTTGTTTATCTATACTATCCATAATTATATCATGTGAAACTTAATATTTTTGAACGTTTTTTAGTCAATAATTCCTTAAAGGCTTTACCAGATTTATGCTGATCCGTTTTGCACGGATGTTATATTTATTTTCTCCTCCTGAAAATTATATGCCATTTTTTGAATGGTTAACTTGACAAAGTTAAACTCTTTTTCTTAATGATGATGAATGAATGATGATGAACGAAAGACGGAATCAGGACCTGAGATACTTTTAGTAAAATACACTCAAAAGAGCTTACATTAATATACTTATTCTTATATGTTCAGTAAAACTTGTGATTCTAAAGGAAAATGCAAACAAGATTTTTCTATTCATCGTATGTTTTCGTCTGTCCACATTCAACGGCTGCTTTTAGTGACGAAGCACAACTTTATAACTTCGTTTAGTTGTTAAAAAGTTAAGAAAATGCACTTCGTTGGTTACAAGACTTCGGAGCGACTCGCTACCAGCTTCCTTTTTTTTCCTTTTTCCTTTCCCGACATTAAAAATTTTAAAGACATACCTCAATTTCTAAATGTATCTATACTAATATTAATAATGTTTGTTTGGTTGGTTGAATGCGCTAATCTCAGGAACTAATGGTACGATTTGAAAAATTCTTTCAGTGTTAGACAGCCCATTTATCGAGGAAGGCTTTAGGCTATATATCATCACGCTAAGACCAATAAGAGCGGAGCAGTAATGAAAAATATTACACAGACGACGTTGCACGGGTCAGCTAGTAGCTACATAAATGTTACAAATTGGCTTTGGTTGCGTTTTACTGCTGTGACTACTTCAATTAATTTTCAGTAGCCTATTGAATCACTTGCCATGTGTTTAATTTAAAGCGTCTTTTATTTGCTTCCAGAAAGCAGATTTAAAATAGGCTATTATTTTAATCTTAATATATAAATTACGTGTCACGTTGTTACTACTACGGCACTGTAAACTACTTAACCGATTTTAACCAAATTTGCATACCGTGTGCAGGTTGATCCAACTTGAAAGATAGGGTAGCTTACATCTCAATTTATAGTCGCAATATTATTTAGGAGCGGAGCATTCATGGAAAATGTGACGCAGAAGAAGTCGCGCGGGTCAGCTAGCTTTATAATCAATCTGAAAGTGAGAATTTTTGTTTCGTTTTCTCAAGTTTTGGACAAAGATAAATGGAAACCCGGAGACGATTATAGTCTACTTTAAATCGAGTAAGGCCGCAGAAAAAATCTAGTCTCTAATATTTTAATCATAAATTAACCATTACTGACAAACAATTTAGCTATCAGTGCCTATAGCTGCTGGCATCATTAAAAAGCTTTTACTAGCCAAACTGCATTGATTAACACTTGGTTTGGTGAGATACCCATTACAATATTGACATGAACACACTTCGGCTCGGTTACAGTAACCATAATTTTGTTCTGGATGACCTTTATAAAAGAACACGTTTTTGTCTGCGGCTTGGCTCATATTAATAATATCCTTTCCTTGGAAATTTCACACAACGCCATATAGTCCCAAGCTAAGCAACCTAATGCTTGTGTTATGGTAACGATATCGCTGATAAACTACTTATATACATATTTTTTGTAAATACATACATATTATAGATAGAAAAACACCCAGACTCGGAACAAATACTTGTAGGTCTTACAAATATTTGTTCCGTGCGGGAATCGTACCCGCGACATGCTGCGCAGCAGTCAGTCGCTCAACCACTGCGCCAACCGTGTCGTCGAATGACCTTTGAGCTATGATGACCCACTCTACATAATATCTCTATAGCAAAATTCTTCAATTTTGAAGCGGTAATTTAGGGGTGAAAGCATGACAAACGCTCTAACTCACAAGTAAAGATGGAACCAGGTTCTAATTGTAATAATCGGAATTATTTTTCTAATTCAAAAAAGATTTAAAATACCCTTTTAAATTTCTATTCCCTGTGGAGACATTTTGTCAACAAATGATAGCTTAGTCTGAGTTTCAGGAATAAACGATCAATTTAGGAACACAATAGATGTTCAATAAGGCTTTGGAAAGATTTTAGCGAGGTTCGGTTCTAAGGAATGTTTTCAGACGTTTTCCTAGTAAGTGGTAATATTTTTTACCTGATATCCAAGTTTTATTTTCTTCTAAGAAAAATATTGAATTTAAAATGTGGAAGGCATTTTAAGCTTTTATTCAGTTTTACCATTATCATCTGCCTAGTCTTTTCTAAACTATATTGGGGTTGGCCATTTTATCCAGAACTAGCTGGCCCGCGCTACCCACATTTTCCATTAATGACCGACCTCGGCAAGCGTTGCTTAACCTTGAAGGTCGACCCTATTCTTTAACCACGAGCTTCTCTTTATTATTATTTATTTAGTCTTATCAAGGGGTATCGTATTCCTTAGTTACTGGTTTGTTCAGGTCAGTTTTCAGTCGATCCATGTATAATGTTCGTACTTAAGAGTAACTGTATCTAGTTAGACTGGAAGACCCCATTTTGTAGGAAAAAGGCTTGACAGAGTAATTGATGAAAGCCTGTTTCTTGTATGGTTGAAAAGCAATTTACAATTATAGATGACTAAAAACTTCTAATTAGTCCGGCAGATAGCTTTCCAAAAAATCTTGGACATGTATTCTTTCTTTTTCATGTAAATATTTTTTAACAATGGATTATATAGGTTGAAAACTCGTGTGACATTTCAGTACCTACACTTTTTATCTAGTACCCAGTGATGCCACAAGCCCCACTCCTAACCCTTGATTGCATTTTATCAGTGTCAATTGTTTTTTATTTTTTAGAGCAAAAAATACATTATCAATATTTAATTAAATTAGTCTTCAATAATCTAACTGACGGACTAAATAAAATCATATGATTTTTACTCAAGAATCATCCCTATTAAATTCAATAATAAAACGAATAAAGGAACCGAAGTTTAGATTTAATAAAATCTGCCCGATATTATCAGAACCCCTGCAATATATTGAAGACGTGAAGAACAAGATCACATAGTATTTTCAAAGCACCTAGTTCAGCTGAAAATCTTTAAAAATATTATGTATCTCACCTATACTTTTCAATATAACAAAGTGCTTTCAGACCAACCACATCCTACTCGAGTATTACAAATCCAGAAAATAAAATCTTCTAGAACAATTTTTTTTTTGTAGCACTCACCTTTAAACAAATGCATTGTGACGTAAGAAACTAAGATATCCTTACACATGGTATAAAAATATATTTATAAGACCCTTAGCGTTCCTTTGTGATTCACATTTTACATTTTTATCGCCATGGTTCGAAAGAGCGCGTAGAATGGGTACTTGCAGAATAGTGTTGTGTGTTCATTGCTCAGTTATCGATAGTTTTGTCGCTGTAATTGTATGTATGGTTATGTAGTATTCTCACAGGCCATTGCCAAAAAATGTGCAGTATCTAGATCATATCTACCGGTTTCAGTTCGATTGGTTCCATAAATAGAAATTGTATTATTTTTATCTGAAATTATATTTGATTGTACTGGGAATTCAGATATTTTAATTAAAAAGTAAATGCCCTATAGCTTTCGTAGGTATATGGCATTGACTTTTAGAAATATACGCCTCGAAAGGAATTGGCTACATGTAGGCAAGCAAGCATACTCCATCCCTGAAGACATCATCCGCTTCCATCAGTCCCAATTCTACACAATTTTAAGCAAGGTTTACCTTCGGATGTCCGTCGCAATCTGTCTAAAATGTATGGAAATTGACATATTGATATTTGGCTTGATTGTCAAATTTCGACTGAGATGCGAATGCGAACGTTGCTTAAATATTTAGTAGAAAAATTGGCCCCCATTACTGATAATAGTCAAACGATGACCTCGAGCGACACGAGTCCAATAACTATTAAAAGCGGCCAAGTGCGAGTCGGACTCGCCCATGAAGGGTTCCGTAGCAGCAAGTAACATAATATAAAAGTTCTTATGACGTATTAAAAAAAACTACTTACTCTCGTTCAAACCAATTTTCGGTGGAAGTTTATAATTATGATAATGTACATCATAATTTTTTTTTAGTTTATCATTCTCTTATTTTAGAAGTTACAGGGGGGGACACGTTTTACTCTTTGGAAGTGTCTCTCGCGCAAAGTATTCAGTTTAGAATAAAATGATATTAGAAACCTCAATACATTTTGAAGCTATACATATTTACCCCACACGTATGTATGGGTTTGAAGGGAAAGAATGGAGTTTCAGTTCTAAGTATGGGGAAACCCCCAAAATTTATTGTTTTTTTTTTTAAATTTTCTTGTGAAAATCTTAATGCGGTTCACGGAATACATCTACTTACCAAGTTTCAACAGCATAGTTCTTATGGTTTCGGAAAAATGCGTCTGTGACATACGGACGGACAGACAGACAGAATAGATAGACATGACGAATCCATAAGGGTTCCGTTTTTTGCCATTTGGCTACGGAACCCTAAAAATTACTTATTTCATCAAGCAATATCCAGACAATCGACACTCTAACAGCACTATAACAAAAGGTACTTACAAAATGCATGAGTAACAAGTCACTCGGCCGCCATCTTTGTTTACCAGGTCAGTCTGAAAGCGATGGTTTTAGCATAGCGATTGGATTGGCAGCGGCTTCATTGAGCGCGATTTTAATGCTGTGCACGTTTTAAAATAGGTCAAGGTAGGAAATTATCAAGCATTTCGGTCGGATTGTTGACGTCTATGACTTTAGAGAGTTGAAAAACCGCATAATTAAGGATTTTTAAGTTTAGTTTTATAGATTTGTATTTGTCAATTGTCGTATTTTATCTAGTCACCCGATGACCGTTGAAATTATTAAAAAATTAGACAGTACAGATTATGGTTACTAATCCCAAAAAAGCAATTTAAAGAAATTTTCATACTATTATGTAATATTCGAAAACTGGGCTCTAGATCAGTAATCGTAATTCAAAATTACAGTTCCATCATAATACAGAAGAGTCAACTTCTTTTATCAGGAACTCTTACGAGTTTTAGAAACTTAATGGCCCGTTATGAATAAACTGAACACCAATTGAATGTTATGACAGAACATAAATACAGTAGGATTGCGGTCATGACATAGGCAGTTTTATGAATAAACTATAGCTAGCGCCTGTGGCTTCATCCGCTTGACAAATTATATACCTACTAAAACCTACCTCAAGAACCACTCTATCCATTGGTGAAAACCGCATGAAAATCGGTGCAGTAGTTTTTGATTTTATCGCGAACCGACAGACAGACAAACACGGTGGAGGCCTTTGTTTTATAATATGTAGTGAGTGATTTATTTATTATTTATTCAAACTTTATGCACAAGTAAAGACACTGTACAAAGTAGGACTCAATGCCATAGGCATTTTCTACTAGTCGGCCTTAGAGTGGTGCAGAGACAGCATGGTAGGTGTAACATAAAGAAAAGACTAACCACATTAACAAAATTAACAACGTTATGAAGAAAACACGAATCCAACGAATTAGCGCTGTAATGAATATATCTGCAAAAATCAGCCTTTTATTTAATGAAACATCACCCCGATCTCGACAATACACACACACAGAACTTGAATAAACCGGAAGTACTTCAAAATTTCAGTCTCCTTTCTCCGCCATTTTGTTGTTAATCCAATTTTCGCTGAAACCTTTGTGCTGGGATTTCGCGAAAGCCTTTGACCAGCTCTGACGTTTATGTGACAGGATCAAACAGGTATTTCAGTTTGAGGACAAGCTTACGTTTCGGAGGGATAATTAAGAATACATCATCGTGAAGCAATTATTTCTGAGTGATTGATTCAACGAATTACGATCGTTTTGTATTTTCAAAAGTTGATTAGTTCGTGCTACATACTTATTAAGCTATTATCACAAATAATCCATCATATTTTCACCTTTATTGTATCTAATATTATCTATGTATAACTCGCGCGCGACCAGAATGGGATGCGACCTTTTGGAACAGAGACGCGCGCGGTAGGCGGCCAGCCGTAGCGTCGGCAAAAGTTGCCAGTGGGTTTAAAAAGGCCACTTAGCAGAATCAACCAGCAATTCATACTACCCGAAACTATCAAAGGATTTCTCCATTCTCGGCTTCGCGTGGACACGATGTTCGAAAAGATTCAAATAAATCAAAAATATTGTTTTGTTTTAAACGCATATTCAATACTTTTGTATCAACTTGCGCCTAGTATGTGTATTTAATAAATAATTAAATTGTTTTATTCTTCGACATATTTACATTACTCGTCCTTCAGCATTGCCAGTTTCCAACAATTAATCGTCCCTATATTTTGTAAATAATTATTTACAAATCGATTCAAATTGTTATTTTTGAAGTTGAACTTAGTCCTCCTTATTCTTAAAACAAAATTATTTTATTGTTTTATTATAGCTGTTATTTGTAATCACTAACAAACAAAAGTATCGAAGATGGTCAATGAATTTCGATTTTTAATGCACATAATATTCTCGTATATCTAAACATTATTATTATTAAAAGGATTGCAACCATGAAAATTTTCTTTGTATTTACACAACCCTATGATAGATCGTAGAAATAATAATTTATAATTCAGAGTTTTTTCGCTAACGCTACTTGTCTTGAGAACTGTCATTTTCTATTTACTTTGATAAGGTTCCATCCCTTTTTGATCGCGCGCAGATTATACCATGAAGTGAGTCGATTTGTACCATGAAGATGTATACCGACGTTCAAAGGTGCCTATAATCGTCAAGTTGACATAAATGAATTGACTTTGTCAACTAATTGTATATTGAATTAGTTTCAAACCAAAAGAAACTGTTTTTTTTTTGTCATTATAAAACTATGCCATCACCTTCTTGTCTTCCGCCATGCGCATTCGGTCAATAGCAGCCACTTTTTAACCGAATTGAACAACCTCTTTTTTTCCTTGGATTGCCTTTTTTATCTATACTAATATTATAAAGAGGTAAAATTTGTTTGTAAGTTTGTATGTAGAGGGTAATCTCAGGCACTACTGGTCCGATTTGAAAAACGAAGAACGAAGTGGCGCGAGTCAGCTAGTATTATAATAAAATTATAATACTAGCTGACTCGCGCAACTTCGTTTGCTTCACATTATCCATTACTGCACCGCTCCTATTTGCCTTAGCGTGATGATATATAGCCTATAACCTTCCTCGATAAATGGGCTATCTAACACTGAAAGAATTTCAAATCGGTCCAGTAGTTCCTGAGATTACCCCCTACATACAAACTTACAAACACACAAACATTCAAACTTACAAACAAATTTTACCTCTTTATAATATTAGTATAGATTTGGAAAACTTGCAGCAGGCATTTTTAACCGACATCTTCAAAAAAGGGGAGGTTCTATGTTCGGCTGTATGTTTCTTTTTTTAAATATTCACCGACATCTCCGCGAAATGTGAAACAATTTAAAAAAAAAAATATTCAAAAGCCCATACTCCTTCAGTGGTCCGATTTTATTGTCGTTGAGCCACTTTGCTGGGCACTCGCCGAAAGATGACAAATGATCATGTAACCACGCGATGATCGTTTTGAGTGGCCGAGTTTTTATATAGCACGATTATCTTTTAGAGATTGTAAAGTCCTTTCCGATCCGATGCGATGTGAGCCGTTTTCTTAGGAATCGTCCTTTAATCCGTAACGAATCTATTTTAATTCGATCACATCACAGTAGCGCCACCTAGTGTCAATGCTATTTGGTGTTTGGAGCTTAGCCGTCGGATAGGCTGCTCGTGACAACGCATAATGAACTTAGTTCACTAACTTAGTAATTAGTGAAATGTTTAATTACTAACTTAACTTGGCAGACTGAGTTTGATGTGGATTGGTGCTTTTAAGTGTCCGGGATAATTAATGGTCCGTACGTTTGAATTTAAGACTAACAGAATTTTATAGAATAAACCCTCTTAGCGAGGACAACAGAATCACAGAACCCTTTAAGTACAGTTTAGAAAATGTTAGGCCTAGGCTTTTCCAACAATGTTAGGGTCAGCTTCCAGTGGAACTGATGCTGCTGAGTATCTGTATTTTACATGGAGGGACTTGTATGACCTCCACAACCCAGCAACACGGGCAGCAGGATATTTTATTTTATTTATAAACGACTTTCCAAAAAGGAGGTTTTCAATTCGGTTGTCATTTTTTTTATGTTTTTTACTCATAGCTCTGTCATTTATGAACCGATTTGAAAAATTCTTGTTTTATCTGAAAGGATATATTTGTCGATTGGTCCCATTTAAATTTTATCAAAATCGGTTTGGAAGTTTTGATTTGAGATCGAAATAGCTGGAATTCGTTTACTTGGATGATGGTTTTAGTCGTTTATGGGATACCACTAAGAAATAAAAAAAAACTTAGGTATACAAAAAAAATACAACCGACTTCCAAATAAAAAAAAATACTACAAAGCAAACTAACTCAAAACTAATTAATAAGTAACTTTAATTTCGGAAGTCAGTGTCAAAATAAGAAGAAACTAACAAAAACAATTTCCGAAATTAAAGTTTTTTTTTTTTGCAGTGTTTTTTTAATTGGAAGTTGTATATTTTTGTTAAAAGTTTTTTTTTAATGAGCACAGTGACAGACTACATAGTAAGACAATTCAGCACAGCTATGACAATATACAGTTTTTAAATGAAGTAAGAAATTTTGGCCTCTGACTACCCACCTTAGCGATTGGCAAAGAGTCTAATGAATGCTGGAACTAACAGCTTAACGTGCACAACCACCGACTTCAACAAGTGTTACTTTAAAGTTTAACACATGCGACTATTATAATATTACGTGTCGCGTCGCTGGCGATCACTGCTTAACCAGAAGATCCTCTGCAGATTATCTCAATAAAATTTCAAACCATTTGCATAGTCTTCGATCATCATTTAAAGCTAATCCAGATTTCTCACGTACTTCAAATCTAGCTAAATACCACCGTTAAAATCAACACATTCCTCAGACAGCCACTTAGTAGCAATTACAAGTATGTCCCAAAGTGGAATTACTAGAGAAAGTCAAACACATTGGCACAAAGCCTCTTAGAACCACAGACATAGGGCGGGTGATACATTGGCACTAGAGATCCACTCAGACTTGCTACTTCAGGCTAGTGTGTACTATGCTTATGATTGAGGGATCTTTTCGAAATGATTTTTGTATTTTTCATACATCATTTTCTTAGTGTTGGTGCGTTGTATGATCATCGTTATGAAAAACTACGGAACCAACACTTAAATCGCGATCAGAAATAGTTAAGTTATCCTACTTCCTTGTAATCTATGTACTAATATTATAAGTGCGACAGTTTGTGAGGATGTATGGATCCAAAGTGGGAGTTCCAAAGTGGTAATCTATCTACTAATATTACAAGTGCGACAGTTTGTGAGGATGTATGGATGTTTGTTACTCTTTCACGCAGAACGCCTGAAAGGATCTTGATGAAATTTGGCACAGGGGTCAATTATAGTCTGAAATAACACATAGGCTACTGTTTATCCCGGGAGTATGTTCCCTAGCGATCATGCAGGCGAAGCCGCTGGCAGAAACTAGTTCAAACATAAATGTAAGGTGTTTTTCGAGTTTTTATTTTACTAATAGCTGTCCCCCGCGGCTTCGCTCCCGTTTTACACGTACGATTCCCGTTCCCGTAAGATTTCCGGGTCCTTCCTCGAGTCTCAAACTATCTTTGTACAAAGTTTCATCCAAATCGGTCCAGTAGTTTCGGAGCCTATTCAAATCAAACAAAGAAACAAATCTTTCCTCTTTATAATATATAGATTTCGTGTTCGGTTCCATACTGGACGTTGGTCCTAGTAATGAGTTCAGTGATCCTTTTTCAGTTTTTGCGTTATTTCTGTTAAAACCTGTCTTGAGATTTCTGTTAAAACCTGTAAAATCTTGAGGTTACATTGTTACTGGTCAAGTTTTAATTAATAAGGTCCTTGTAATAAACGAGTAGATTGTTCTTACTTGTTCAATAGCTAAGCAGTACGAGTTCAAACATGTGACCTCGAGCTCACCAGTGCAATGCCCCGAGCTATGAAACTTTACTTCGTTTAATTATTCCACAACATACGAGCGGCTGTAAATTTCCTTCACTTACAGTCACGATTTTCTTTTGTTTTAGTTCTCATAGTAACCAATTTTCTCAAGGGTCAAGGAAAGTTACCCGAGAAGCTTGTGGCTAAATAATAACAGCTACGCGGGTCGATTTGCAAGGTTAAGCAAAGCTTGTAGAGGGTGATCAGTGGATGGGTAACCATCTTAGCCATCGGTCCAGGCTATACAGAAGCTAGAAAACCAGTAGGAATATTAGAATCTATACTAATATTATAAAGAGGTAACATTTGTTTGTAAGTTTGTAAGTTTGTATGTAGGGGGTAATCTCAGGAACTACTGGTCCGATTTGAAAAAATCTTTCAGTGTTAGTTAGCCCATTTATTTAGGAAGGTTATAAGCTATATATCATCACGCTAAGACAAATAGGAGCGGAGCATTAATACAAAATGTGACGCAAACGAAGTTGCGCGGGTCAGCTAGTAGTTAATAACGGGATTGCTACCATGTACCTTTTTTTTGACTCTCTATTCTAATGTTAGTGACCATGAAAGTTTAAAATAATCAGTAGCAATTTTTGGAAATCTTTTCTTTTTTTAGCTGCTCTCCTATATTCTCCACAATCTAAACAGCTTTCTAAGACCATGGCATTGTCTGTCAGTCACTCGGTCAGTCACCAGTGACGGAATAATCTATACTAATACTAGCTGACCTGCGCAACTTCGTCTGCGTCTATAATCGGTTAAGTGGTTTAGGAGTTAGATTTACCATAGCAGCGCCATCTATTGATTACTTACTCAACCCAGTCGAAAGGTATCGACATCTGTTAGAATCATTTGAAGTTAACAAATAATTGTGACTGTCAAATAATAACAGACAAATAATTAGCAATAAATTAAAATTGCGACTATAATTTGAGATTTAAACTATCCTATCTCTCAAGTTGGATCGAACTGCACATGGTGTGCGAATTTTATTATAATCGGTTAAGTGGTTTAAGAGTCCATTGAGGACAAACATTGTGACACGAGATTTATATATATTAAGATTATAAAGAGGTAACATTTGTTTGTAATCTATACTAATCTATACTAATATTATAAAGAGGTAACATTTGTTTGTAAGTTTGTATGTAGGGGGTAATCTCAGGAACTACTGGTCCGATTTGAAAAATTCTTTCAGTGTTAGATAGCCAATTTATCGAGGAAGGTTATAGGCTATATATCGTCACGCTAAGACAAACAGGAGCGGAGCATTAATGGAAAATGTGACGCAAACGAAGTTGCGCGGGTCAGCTAGTTCTATATATTTTGATGGGATTGGTGGACTGCCGTGTTGGTTAGATTATTAATCAGCCTATAAATTTAAATAAATCCATTAGACTTCATTTTAACTGATGAAATGGACTGTAGTTAAAGCTCTGCATCATCATCATCAAATCGGAGCCGAGAGACGTTCACTGCTGGACACAGGCCCCCCCCCACAAGCGTCGCCACAATGAATGGTCCTGTGCCTGCTCTACCTACGGGTACAGAGGGCCTAGCATGAATATTTTTGACGTATAGTAACGTTACGTAAAATTGTACTAAAGCTACAATACTCGTTGCGTACATAATATTTATTTGAATTAGATAGCATAATATACATATTTTTAAATGATATTGTGTATGTCAAATAAAATTAAACCAAAATGCTATGGCGTTTTAGTTTTTTACATTCAAAATTCACTTACGATAAAGTCAAAATATTCGTGCCAGGCCCTCTGTATTTCACTACTGCAAAGTAAAAACCTACATAAAATCTTTGTGTGCGATATATAGGAATATTTGAGGTAAGTTCACATTGGTTCTAGTCTAGGTCATAGATGACAGAGACAAAGTCAATGATGGTATGAGCTTAGCCAGAAGAAGCTTGTTCACTAACTTAGCAGAGATTAGGGTTGGATATATTCGAAAACACAAATGCAGGTAGAGAGTGACACGTTCCGGAATTTGTAAGGAAGAGTCACCGCGACCATGGAACACAAAGGGCATTAGGAGGAACACGGATGGGTTTTTTAGTCAGTAAGAGTCTGACACTCCCCGCTGCTTCGCCCAAAGCGGGAGAAGTAATTTGATGATTACACTGAGGTTGACAGTTACACTCCTTTGCTGTGCGCATTATTAAGATACGTTTGAAAACGCTTAGTGCGAATTAGTGGAATTACAACAAGGTTGGGATGGAAAGTTGCAGTGTGCCTAGATGTGCGATTTTTGAAGGGGGTCGGTGAAGTCGTGGAGTTCTTTGCACACTCGCCAAAGTACAATCTGTAGAAGACCGAAACAGGCAACTAAAATCTAGTCATACATCGTTCGGTACATTACTTCAGAGTGACGAGTTTTTTCACACCATCTGCAGGAATATTTCAGATTAACTGCAAACTCGAGCTAAAGAAAATAATTAATGCCCGAAGGTCAAAAATGTGATTTGAAATTGGAGATTGACGGGAACCGCTCACAGCCAGCCACATTTTTCATGACTTGTGAACAATTTTCTTGCAGTAGGAGTATAAAGTAGAGTACGCTCCTCAGGGATAAAGGTGTCATTTTCGTGGGCTAGCTTTATTTCCTCGCTGCATTCATGATCAAAAACACTAAACTCTCGAATTCTTCACTACTTTCGGGATTCAATATGATGCCCGTGACATAAGACACTGCTTTATACCTTCGGTGCATAATCTATCTATATTAGGCTGATATTAAAAGCGATAAATGCTCTAGCACTAACCACTAAAACGAAAACTCCAAAAAGCACAAAACAGCCGCATACAATACTGCCAACTTTAAACAGCCGTACACATAACACGGTGTAATCCTACCCTTACGTAACACTAATGTCAGCGAAATGCCTCATTGTGTCTGCAATTAAAACTGTGCCGACAAAGTTCCACGCACCGCTTGTGTGCCCCACACTTTATGAACTATTCCAGAGATTGAATTTATTTTTGGGTTTACTGTTTTAATAAAAGTTTGAAGTAATGGCAACAATTTCAGTGGGTACTGAGTGATATAAACTTTACTTTAGTCATCACTAGATTTTGTCCGCGACTTTGTACGCGCATATCTTATTTTTTCCCGTTTCTGCAAGAATTTTGGGAAACCCTGTAGGGAAGCTGCATGCCATAGTTCAGCTTTCTACGAACAGTAGTTTCGGCTGTGCGTTGTATGTCAAGCACTCAGTAACGGAAGAATTATATCTATTTAGCTGTCATGGCTAACGGACATCGTTGATGACATCAATTTCTTCTTGCTACTTGAAATATTTATTCAATGGTAAAAGCACTAGATCTAAGCTCTTAAACTATAGCCACTATAGCTATACACATCAAATAACTTCTTGCGCTCTGGGCGGAGCGGAAGGGAGTGTCAGACTCTTACTGACTAAAACCCATCCGTGTTCTTTCAAACGCCCTTTGCGTTTCGTCACAGATTTGTTCGAAGTTGCGGAATTTGTTCGAAAGAGTTACCCCGGCTCTGGATCGCAAAGGGCACTAGGAGGAACACAGATGGGTTTTAGTCAGTAAGAGTCTGACACTCCTTTCTGCACCGCTGAGATCACGAGGAAGCAGTTGATGATTTCCCATCCATAAATAAGGGCCGCGTTGACTCCTTCATTTAGACAAGCAATGGCCCTAGGGGGCCCCGTCAGATCACTAAGACTGCATATTGTTGTCAAATGTACTAAAAAGCAGTTTTCGTGGTTTCAGTACCTCTCCATTCCAGAACTTTTATAGGATCACAAAATCGACTTTATTGCCATTTTACTGTTCACTTTGTTTACAAAAATAGCCCGATTGCACTACACACATAAAACGCGAAACGTATTTAATAATTTCTGGTGTAAGTGAGCTTGGACCCAAAATACGTGATATTTTGTGTCTCATAATTACAGTTTTTCAGAGCGAGCTACCGGCTACCTTTTGTTACGTAAACTTTTTCGTACGGAATATGAAATGTTTGTAGGGCTATTCACTTAAGGGTGCTTTAGGTGTAGTACTAGTTACATATGTATGGACTATATCTATGGAGATATATAGTTGTTTTTATATTTCTATGCATATGTCTAAGCCATATCTTGTATCTATAATAATACCTGTATGTATAAAAGGGAAACTTGACTGTTGGAGTTGAAACGATCGGATTTAGGAGCATGAAATTTTGTAAAAAATTACTTTAAGTACCTAGGTGCATTAAGAAGCCAGGGTTGCGGAAGCCAGGGTTTCGTAGTCACCGCGGAATTCTGGCTTCCCGCGGTTTGTTCAAAAGAGTCACCGCGGCTCTGGAACGCAAAGGGCATTAGGAATAACAAGGATGGGTTTTAGTCAGTAAGAGCATGACACTCCGTTGTGCTTCGCCCAAAGCGGGAGGAGTTATTTGATGATTTACCATCCATAAAAAAGGTGCATTCAAAAATAAATTTGTGGAAAAGGGAGAAAATTGTTTGTACTTAATCTGCACAGACGAAGCCGAGGGCGAAGTGTTAGTTTAATTTGTTATTTTACTGTGTTTGGAGTCAAAGACCTTTTGAAGTAAAATCACCTGAATTTGTGAAAAGTTTGTTTCGATCCCGTCGAAGCCAATTAGGCTTGAGTTAAGGCTAGCCAAATTTGACAAAATTAAATCTTATTTTCTATCTTGTACAGTTTTGTAAATCGAGACGAATTCCTTTTTACAGGCTTTTAATTTTTTTTTGTCTTTCGTTTTTGGTTGGTATCATCATCTATATGCCAATTCTACTAATTTTCACATTCGCATCTCAATGGCAAATGGCAAATGGTGGTCACCAAGTCCTATTAACTTATATCATCACGCTAAGACAAATAGGAGCGGAGCAATAATGGAAAATGTGACGCAGACAAAAATGCGCGGGTCAGCTATTACTAAATAAAACATACTATTATATTCGTTTTCCGCTTCTAAACACTTCACTTTTCACCCTCAAATAGATTTATCGCATAGGTACTACAAACCTGACAAAAATTCTATACAAAACAAAATACCCCGAAAATAAAACCTTGACTCCAAAAGGGTTAAACGCTAGCTGTATTGAATGTACGTAGACTTAACACCCCAATCGCCGTCGGTCCAGTTAGCGTAATCCTTGGGGGTCTTATTGACCCCTAGCTCCCCAAGTTATTGAGTTGTACACCCCACGGTTGTAGCCTGAGGATAAGCATTGCGTTGCTTTAGAATACGTTTTATCTGATGGCCCGTAGATTATTTTGTTTAAATAACTTGGTGAGTTATTGTTGCCTTCTAAATTAAGTTCGCCCCTCTTGTGTTTTGTTTTGTGAGGTTATTATGGTTATTGTTGTCTTTAAAGGGTTTTGGGATAATAATCTGTGGTTTTACGAATTTGTGAGGTTGTTCTGCATTTTGTGGTTTGTCTATGGAATAAGGACTTGAAAATTTGTATGAAATGCCGTACGGAGTAAATGCTCCCAATACTAATAGAACCTAGTTTGATGTTGTGACGTGGTTAGAGCAGTGTGAGTGACGACAGGCCGTGTCGACGGCGCGTTAGTGTTCCACGCGCGCCTCAAAGAAAGTCAGCACACAGAGGGGCCCGAAAGGGCCGACGCCTGCCGGAGTCGCGGGATTATTCGCAAGAAGTCTGACACTCCCTCCCGCTACACCCAGAGCGGGAGGAGTCATTGGATGATTTCCCATCCCTAAAAAAAAAAAACAGGGTAAGCACAGCACGAGTATGACATTTTTGGCAGAAACAAGCACAACAGTTTTGTGTTAAGAGGATAATTGCTTCTCTCCGCAGAGAACCGCCATGGGAAGTTAGAATGATCTATTTTATTTTTTTGGTTATTGATAAGTAAATAAATTAGTTCGATCTTCAAGGTTAAGCAACGCTTGCCAAGGTTGGTCTGTGGATGGGTGACCATCTTAACATATCGAGTTTCCTCCGTGCCTAGGAAAGCCCGTTAAGCTGTTGGTCCCGGCTGTCATTTGGAGATCTTTGGCAGTCGTTACGGATTGTCAGAAGCCAGTAATTCTGACTCCAGTCTTTCCAAGAAATACCTACCGTGCTATCCAATTAATGGGTTGTGAAGGTCTGGTAGGCAGCCACTTCACGTAAAACACTGGTATTCCGCTGAATCTGGTTTGACTGGAAGCCGACCCCAATGTAGTTGGGAAAAGGCTAGGCAGATGATGACTCACTACAATGGTAGGTCAAATATTTATGTAGAAAAATACATTTTAATGAAGCTATTAAAACTCGATATCTTCTTATTAAACTCAACATCATAGAGCGAAGCTTTTATGAAACAAAGAAGCTTATAATAATGAAATATGCACATTGTGGATTATCTAAAGCTACATTATCCTTAGAGCCTTAAATGCATTACTAAGATTGAACCTTTCTTTTAAACTTAATAAAAATTAAAAGAAAAATTCCATTATTTGCAAACGCTGTGTACTTTAAAATTCACCACAACTTCACTTGAAAGCTTTAAACAATGCTTAATTGAAAACCAGTACTTTCATCAATTATTAAAAATTAATCATCTCATGTAAACTGCGAAACATGTTGATGAATGAAAATTGTAATAAGATGAAACGTTAAAAGTGTTAATGGTATACACTGAATTATGAAAGTTATCTTTTCCATTGTGTTACAGGAATATTCAGCGGTTTTTGGAGTAAAATGTATGCAAATTAAAAATGAAACTTGATTTTGTTAATCACTACATATTATAAAACAAAGTCCAAGTCAAAGTCTATCTTTCTGTTGCAATAAACTCAAAAACTACTGCACCGATTGTCATGCTGTTTTCACTAATGAATAGATTGATTTTCGAGGAAGGTTTTAGTGTATCGTTTGTTCAGCAGACGAAGCCGCGGGCATCAGCTAGTTTTAATCATACTAAAATTTAGCTGTATATACCTTTTCTAGTAGATAAAACTGAATACCCTGAACCTTGCAGCTGTTGAGCAGCGTCGAATCGACCGCACTCGATACGTTTTCGTTTATTACATCAATCTTTGTAGTCAAGTACTTAATTCTCGTTTCCAGTAGCTATTCATTAGTTCACTATGCACGAAAATGAGTCTATCCCTTGCTTCTGTGACCCTCCTAATAGAAATAGAATGCATTTTTTTAGGTCGTGGCGCAGCCGTCGAAAGGACTACATGCGCCTGGCCCTAACCTAACCTAAAATGTGGCCAGCTCTTATTGGTGGGCTGGAGCTGGCTGGAGTATTGTACTGAATTTCATTATAGAAGCCGCTCGCGGGTTAGAATGACGTTCGTTCTCGTGCAAGTGGTGTGTAAATGCCTATTTTCTGGACACTCTTATTTTTTATACATTTAATCACTAGTAATACACAGTCAATCAAACAGCTGTATCGGTTCGCAACCCATCCACATAATATTATTTTCCACACACTTGCCTCACATTTATACCAATCAATTTCAATACTAGCAATTATACCCACTCGATTCAATCCCTAAGCAATTACTAAAATAAATCTCGTGGCTACCTCTCAATAATCGATTCGTAGAATCGATTAAGATCGAATTGGATTCGATACAAATAAACATCGATGTGATCGGCCCCTTGGAATTACGTTTATATTTGGAACGCGTAGAGCTGTGCCTTTACATTAATATCTGTTAGTACTGGTTGTACCAGTCCCCAATACTATACTGTTTTGCGACAGTATTATTTCAGGTTGCTCGTTCCGTCACTAGGATAACAATACATAATATGGCGTTGTTCTACCGGTGATTGGTGGACGTCTCACCCATATGCACAACCGTTTTGGAAAAACATTCATTGTGCGACTTGTGCGTACAGCTAAGGAGTGGAATTCCCCGCCAGAGTCTCTATATTCTGATGAATACAACATGGCAGTCTTTAAGTTAAGAATGAGTAGGTTACTTCTAGGCAAGCGTATTAACATTAAGTGAGATAGTGGTCAATCTGGCGCATTCACTAGTAAAAAGTGGGGTTTGGAAAATATTTTAAGGGCTATCATCATCTGCCTAGCCTTTTCCCAACTATATTGGGGTCGGCTTCCAGTCAAACCGGATTCAGCTGAATAACAGTATTTTACGTGGAGTGGCTGCCAACCAGACCTCCACAACCCATTAACTGGGCAACACGGTACTCCTTGGCAAGACTGGTGTCAGATTTCCTGGCTTCTGACTATCCGTAACGACTGCCAAAGATCTCCAAATAACAGCCGGGACCAACAGCTCAACGTGCTTTCCGAGGCACGGAGGAAACTCGGTATGTTAAGATGGTCACCCATCCACAGACCAGCCTCGTCAAGCGTTGCTTAACCTTGAAGATCGACCTGTGCGGCTGTTATTATATAGCCACGAGCTTCTCCTTCTCGATTAAGAGCTATGATACTCGTAATTTAAAATAATCAATCCATCAGAAATTTAAAAGAAACAATTTGACTTGCCCTTTCGCAAATATGTGGGGGTCATCTAGTTTAACCCGGTGCAGCTGAATACCAGTATTTTACATGATAAGACTGCTTATTTGACTGAAACCCTTGCCAAGAGTACAGGCTGATTTGTGATTTATTCTATCTTGTACTAATATTATAAAGCAGAAGAGTCTGTTTGTTTGTATGTATGTTTGTTTGTTTGTTTGTTTGTTTGTTTGTTTGTTTGGTAGAACGCGCTAATCTCAGGAAGTACTGGTCCGATTTGAAAAATTCTTTCAGTGTTAGATAGCCCATTTATCTATAAGGAAGGCTATCTATACTAATATTATAAAGAGGTAAAACTTGTTTGTAAGTTTGTATGTAGGGGGTAATCTCAGGAACTACAGGTCCGATTTGAAAAATTATTTCAGTGTTAGATAGCCCATTTATCGAGGAATGCTATAGGTTATATATCATCACGCTAAGACAAATAGGAGCGGAGCAATAATGGAAAATGTGGCGCAGACGAAGTTGCGCGGGTCAGCTAATAGGCTATAATTATATCATCACGTTGAGACAAATAGGAGCGGAGCAATAATGGAAAATGAGACGCAGACGAAGTTGCGCGGGTCAGCTAGTTTCTAATAAAACACTAGTGATTACCAGTATCCCAAGGAGGGACGTTTCACACTAAAAAGTTCAGAGCTAAAGCTTTAAACTTATATCTTTTTATACTGAAATATTATTTTTGTACTATTATTTTACATTACAAACAGGATGGAATTTATTTAGTTTAATCTAAATAAATGCCACCCTGTATGTTTGTAAAATAATAGTAAAAAAAAAAATTATCTACAAAACTTGAAGTGTTTTTTTTAGAGATTATTTTGTGGTATAGTTTATTGAAATAAGTCGTTTTTTTTAGTTTTGCTATTAATTTTTTACTTTATATCAGAAACAAACTGCAACCCTGAAATATGATTACAAATTTCTGAAAAAACCTGTATATCACTACATATTATAAAAAAAGTTCTCCGCCGCGTCTCTCTGTCTGTCTGTTCGCAATAAACTCAAAAACTGCTGCACCGATTTTCATGTGGTTTTCACCAATGAATAGAGTGGTTCCCGAGCATGGTTTTAGTGTATCTATAATTTGTCAAGAGGGCGAGCGAAGCCACGGGAATCAGGTAGTAAATGTTAAATTACGGCTCATTATCTCACAACATGATAATTAAAACTCAAACATTTATTTAACACAAAACTGTGTTGATGACCAAATGAAGTCAACAGTACAAAAAACTCGACAAATTAACAACAAAATAACTACAGGCATCGCACTGCAAAAAGTTTTTAACAAAATTGCTTTACTTACATCAACGACCCGCGCTCACAATACCCGAATTTCTGAATAAACCCGCCGGCGAACAGACAAAGGCTTAATGAATTGAGTAATTGTATAATTACAGTCCACTCCGGTCTATAAGTACTGTATAAATTACACGGATTACGAAATTATTTTGGGGTAGAAGTTGGATTTCAGATGGGCTTTTGACTGATAACTTTTGAACGATAGTTCATCACTACATATTATAAAACAAAGTACTCCACCGCGTCTGTCTGTTCGAAATAAACTCAAAAACTACTGCACTAATTTTCATGCTGTTTTCACCAATAGGTAGAATGGTTCTGGAGGAAGGTTTTAGTACATGTAATTTGTCAACCGACATCCACGCGGGTGTACCTGTATAGCTGGTTCTATGCAAAACTGCTCAATAAATAACAAGAAGAAGGAACTTTATATAATATTTTTTATACATATTACACTCAAACATGATTACATATTTAAAATATTCTCATTTTGAATCGTTATAATATAATAATAATTATAATATCCCTTGGACATTTCACACAACGCCATATAGTCCCAAGCTAAGCAACCTAATGCTTGTGTTATGGTAACGATATGGCTGATAAACTACTTATATACATTTTATTTTTGTAAATACATACATATTATAGATAGAAAAACACACAGACTCGGAACAAATACTTGTAGGTCTTACAAATATTTGTTCCGTGCAGGAATCGAACCCGCGACATGCTGCGCAGCAGTCAATCGCTCAACCACTGCGCCAACCGTGTCGTCTATTATTAATAGGTTCACTGTCCGCAAAGCAGACACAATAGTAAAACAATCAGCGCAGACCACATGTGGTCTGTTGGACTGTGAACCGGTTAAACTAGCTCTCACCCGCGACTCCGTACACGAACAACTCGTTATTTCCCGTTCCCGTAAGAATTTCGGGAAAGCCTCTCTTAATGCACCCCTACGGAGTTTAAGGAAGCTACATGCTAAATTTCGACTTTCTACGACCAGAAGTTTCGGCTGTGCGTCGATCGATTAGTCAGTCAGTTTCTGCTTTTATATAATACTAGCTGACCCGCGCAACATCGTCTGCGTCACATTTTCCATTATTGCTCTGCTCCTATTTGTCTTAGCGTGATAATATAACGGGTGTAAGGGACAGCCCTCCTCAAACTGATAGGGTGATTTCAGTATATCGTACTAAGTTGACCGGTACATGAAATTATTTCAGGAACTTTATGGGAATCCAATAAAACTGATTTGTTTAATTACCTCACTCGCAATGTATCGCTACCTCTGCAAAACGCACGCAGCGAACGGCAGCGCAGCGAGCTTTCGAAAGGATAGCTGCGCCCGCGCTACGTTTTAACAGCTGAATTCATGCGTCGTTCATGAGTTTTTTTTTTTTTTTTTTTTTTCATTTTAGCTGTGTTATTTACATTAATGGAGTTCTGCATACAGATAATGTATCTTTACATTGAAATAAAGCAAAAAAAATGAAAAATCGAAAAAAAAAAAAAAAAAATCCTGAGGAAATTTCCACTGGAATATGATTCAAAATAAGGAGCGGATTGCACCCTGTTAATTTATGGAAGGCTGTCCCTTACACCCTGTATATCCTTCCTCGATAAATGGGCTATCTAACACTGAAAGAATTTTTGAAATCGGACCAGTAGTTCCTGAGATTCAACCAGCCAAACAAACAAACTCTTCTGCTTTATAATATTAGTATAGATTCTTACCAATCAGGCCAGCAAATAAGAGCGGAGAAAAACAGCCTAAAAACAATGACACAACAAACAAGCAAGATAATCAGGGCAAATTCTACTAATTTTTAAACAACTTTCGCATTTGCATGTCAATCGCAAACTGTCAAAAAAGACTTATTTTACAATCATACATTTTTGACAGTTTGCGATTGAGATTCGAATTCAGTGCGAATGTAAAAATTTGTAGAATTATTGACACTGTGATAGTACATAGTCATAAAAGTAGTCATAATGACGTAAACTGGTTAAGCACTAAATTCTTTGGCATGAAACTCGTTGTACAAGATTTTTTATAAATAGCTGTACCCCGCGGCTTCGTTCCTGTCAACTGGCAACTTACACAACAAAAAAAGATTTAGCGAAATCGATCCAGATTTTCACGCGATGTCCAAGGGAAATAGGGATTCATTTTTTTAATTATGTAGATAGATGTGGTGCTCTGCATTGTCCGTTGACCCCCATTACCCAATAATTTATGTATATTCCTAATTTCCCATCTATTATAAGGCTTCTCAGACACAATCATAATTTGAAAACGTTAATAAAGGCAACTTCAAAAGCCGATAATCGTCAATACAAAATAATTACCTATCGTCTGTCCCTACACTAACATCGAAAACCCGTCCATTTATTTCGTGGGCTGAATATTAGCGCGACCGTTCAAAGGGTTAATATATACGGTATTTGAACATCGTAATCACCGTTATGAAATTGTTCGGTTTTCAGACGAAATCTTGAGGCTTTTTGATAAGTTTGTAATGGGAAATGTTTTTTAGGAACTGGGTTTCCGGCTTAGGGGTTATTGTTTACTTTGTGTCATTTGTCCTTATCGGAGTTAATTGTAGAAGGGTTTTGTGGACTAGACCTGGAGGATCATTGTGCGTTCATTTCACGATTTTCACAAATATTGCATCGTTAAATACTATTGCAGCTGAAATACGTTCTATGTGAGGCTCTCAGTGTGCCTTATTACTTTACAATGAAACAAACAAAAGAACGCAAAAAAGAATAACGCAAAATCGAATGGGGACATTTTTGAGTACAATGTCCCCATTCGATTTTGCGTTATTCTTTTTTTGCGTTCTTTTGTTTGTTTCATTGCATTACTTTGTACATTTTACTCATCATTACGAATAACTTCTTCTACAGAACCAACCCAAAAAATAAATATCAACTGAAATGTACGGGACAGGTGATTCTTATCACGATTTCTGAGCTGGCCCTATAATAAAAGTTATTGATAATGATGAGTGATCTCTTTCATCTTTTACATAATTCCTGTTACAGTCTGTAAAAAAAGGCAAAGTTTTAAAAGTTTGGTTCACAGTCACAACCCATCAAGATTTAACGCGCGTTTTGTTCAAAATCTCATCAGTTCATAAAGCATACGTAATATTAAACTATTTTCAAGTAGCACATATAAATAATAATAAAGAAAACCTAAGCAGTCTGTTGTTATCGGTTAGTGCGGACGGAGCTAATTCTTAACTCGATATCTTGTGCAATAATCTAGTGGCTAGCGGGGTCCTTCCGCTGTGCGGGCGCTGCTGTTACTACATCTGTAAACGTCACAGTGTAAATAAATCAGTAGGTCAAAAATGTATTGCGAGCAAATTTCGGAATTTATATACCACCGGAAAATGGCAAACGTGCGTCGGAAAATTGTAAAATGTGGCGTAAAATAGCAAACTAATTTTTCTCTGCAAGACAATAATATATTGGGAACTGTTAAATTTGGATAGGATTAACTGTATTCAAAATGATTTTTTCATAATGTATCGATAAATTATAATCTAATATAGATTTATTAAAATCTTAGGGAGTTTGCAATTTTTCGATGAAATATAAACTATATTGCGGTGGTTGCATAAACATATAATTTACTAGATTTTTTGCACAGCTCCGTTTCCATAACCTGTTGGTGTTTATTTCTGCTAATCACTATGACATTCAGTGATACTACAACCAATCTACCAGTAAAATAGCTGTCGTAATCAGATCGGAACTTCCAGAGATTTATATATTACCTTTAAAAAAATAAATAAAGAACTGAAAAGTTAACCAAAAGGATTTTAACTCCAACTTTGGTTAACTGTTAAGTGCCTTGCTTGACCGATGCTGTGAACGCCTGGAAAGTGGCTTGCCCGAACACGGCGTTGCCCGATAACCCGTTTTTCCAGAGGCAATGGGATGAGCCGCTCTGCAGGTTGGTACGGAATAACCTCTTAAACACGACCACCAATACTGCGGAGCGTGCCCGCCTGCTGGCTGTGGGTGAATGGGAGTCGGGTCTTTGGCTACAGGCACTACCGTCACCCAACATAGGTACTATGCTGAGTGACAGTACTTTCCGGATCGCTACGTGCCTGCGTCTGGGTGCTCCTAGCGGAGCCCCACACCGGTGTCAATGCAGTGAACCAGTCGACCGCCTCGGACACCATGGCCTGTCTTGCAGTAGGAGCGCTGGTCGGCTAGCACGGCATGCCAGCATTAATGACATCATCCGTCGGGCTCTTGTACCGCCGGGGTGCGAGCTGTTTTAGAACCCCACGGCTTGGCACGTGACGATGGGAAGAGGCCAGATGGGATGACCATAATGCCTTGGAAGGTGGGTAAGCCTTTGGTGTGGGATGCAACATGTGTTGACACCCTTGCGCCATCCCATCTTCTTAGCACGGCGGGCTGTGCTGGGGCGGCTGCTGCAGGTGCGGAAAACCTCAAAAGGCGCAAATTTTTTTTTTTTTTTTTTTTTTTTTTCCTTTTCCTAGGTTTCATCAATACGATGGACCCTAATATTATTACAATCTAGCCCTATAAATAGACTAATAAGTAATTTAATTATAACCTAAACTATTAAATTGTCTATACTAAGAATGTGTCCAATAGCACTTTTCTTATTGTCTCTATTAAGGCGAATACACTTCGATCTTGTGTTCGTTTGGCACTTTTGTACTTTGCACTATTTACTAACACTAAACACTAACTCGAACGGTTTTGTTCTTTTTAGTCTTCTCACTATGTTTGTGTGGTCAAGAAGCTGGATTGCCTCGACGTTCACATGCTGATGAAGTCTCTTTTCGTGAGCTTCTGCAAATTTCTGGATAACTGTTTCGATGAACTCAACTTTTAGGTCCCGATGGAGGTCATCATTTCGTATGTACCAAGGAGCATTTACAATTACCCTTAGCACTTTGTTTTGGAATCGTTGTATTATTAATATATTGGTCTGTTTGGTGCAGCCCCACAGCTGAATACCATAAGTCCAAACTGGCATCAGGACTTGTCTATATAGCAATAATTTGTTTGGCACGGATAGCATGGAGTTTCTTCCAAGCAGCCAATACATGCTTTTGAACCGAAGTTCGAGTTCATCTTTTTTCTTCTTGACGTGAGCTTTCCAGCGTAGCTTTGCGTCAAGAGTCATACCGAGATACTTGGCTGTATTTTCGTATGGTACTAGTTTACTATTAATGTAAACTGGAAAATACTGATGTTTTTTGTTGGTAAAGTTAATATGAACAGATTTTGACTCATTTAGTTTAATCCTCCATTTTTTGGTCCAGTCATAAACTTGATTCACAGCCATTTGGACCTTTTCTGCTGCTTCTTCGTGGCTGTCTCCTACAGCCATTATAGCTGTATCATCAGCAAAAGTCCCAATCGTGTTTTGCTCTAATTCAGGAATATCGCAAGTGTATAGTAGGTACAGGACCGGACCTAACAAGCTTCCTTGCGGTACGCCAGCGTTAATTTGTTTTAGTTCCGAGTAGGCATCTCCTTGCCTTATTCTAAAGACTCTGTTCAGAATGTAAGATTCTAGTATATCTGCAAACTGTTTCGGTAGCAAGCTCTTTAATTTGTGTATGAGGCCTTCATGCCATACTTTATCAAATGCTTGCGCCACGTCTAGGAATACAGTAGAACATACTTTCTTGTCTTCAAGGGCGTTTTCTATCACTGTTGTGATCCTATGCACTTGATCGATGGTAGAGTGATTTTCTCGAAAACCAAATTGGTGCTCTGGTATTATGTTTTTACTATCTATAATTGGTTTAAGCCGTTTGAGTAATAGCTTTTCAAATAACTTAGACATGATTGGTAGCAGGGAAATAGGCCTATATGATGAAGTTTCGTGGGCAGGTTTCCCTGGTTTAGCTATCATTATTACTTCAGCCACCTTCCATAGGTCTGGTACATATTTAAGCCTCAGTGCTGCATTGATAAGGGTTGTTAACTTAACCAGGCCCTTTCTTGGGAGGTTATGAAGAACTTCTCCAGTTATTAAATCGTAACCTGGTGATTTTCTCGTACTTATATTACGTTTAATTTCTCTTACGACTTCTCTGGGTGTTACTAGTTTTATGTTAGCTTCATTTTCTGATGCCTCTATATGAGCCAATGTGTGATCTTCAATCACTTCATCGACATTTGGTTGAAATATATTTTCAAGATGCTCTGCAAACCTCTTAGCTTTCTGCTCGTTACTAATTGCCCATTGCCCGTTTTCACACTTGATGGGTGGGATTTGGGTAACCGGTCTTTTTAGGTGCTTAGTAGCCTTCCAGAGGGAATAGTCTGTCTTTTGGTCGTTACTTAGGTTCTGGAGATAGGTGTTGGTTGAGTTGTCTTTAAAGTTTTGGATTACTCTTCTTAGTTTTTTTGTTAGGTTATTCAGTTTTCGTTTGTCATCAGGGCACCTAGATTGATGCCACTTTTGTCTCTGACTTCTTTTTTCTATGATGAGCTGAGTGATTCGGAACGGGTATGTATTTCCCTTCGTTCTCTTGTTGAAGTCAGGTGTATTTTCCCACGCTGCTTGCTGGATATGCATTATGAAGTTCTCCACTTCAGTGTTTAGTTGTTCGGGTGTTTTTAATGGGACTTTAAGGTCTATTTCATCATTCAATTTGGTCTTGAAGCCCACCCAGTCTGTACACTTATTGACAAGAGTGGGACTATTTTCTTGAAACAAGATTGTCTCGCTTATTTCTAAATAGATTGCCGAGTGATCCGAGTTCATGTCATAGCTTTGCTCCAATTTTACATACCCAGTTGATAGACCCTTAGTTACAAAAAAATCTATTAAGTCGGGTATTTTATTTGGATCTGTTGGCCAGTAGGTGGGCTTTCCAGTTGATAAGACATCACATTTCATCTCTTTTATGGCACTCAGTAGTTCTTTTCCTTTAGTAGTAGTTAGTCTAGAGCCCCAATGCGTATTTTTAGCATTGAAGTCACCTCCCAAGATAAATCTACTACCAAGGCGAGTTAGAAAGCTCATAAAGTAATCTTTTTTAATCGTATACCGTGGTGGACAGTAGATAGCAGATACGATAACTGGATATTTTTTGGTTTGCAGACAAATCGCTACTGCTTGAATCTCTTTCTCCTCGTATTTAAACTTTTCATAATGCTGAAGGTTTTCTTTTATAATAATGGCACTACCACCTCTTGCAGAATTGTCTGGGTGAAGTGCATGGTATACCTTGTACCCTTTAAACTTAATATGAGATTGTTTTGTGAAGTGAGTTTCTGATATCAGGCAAACATCAATTTTTTCTATGTCTAATACTACTTGTAACTCATTATGTTGTTTTTGTAACCCATTTGAGTTCCACGCCATGAGTTTCAATGTAGTATTCATTTTTTTGGCTTAGGGATAGCAGCTTTGTTGCTATTTTCAATTTTTGTTAGTCTTTCAGCAAATGATGACATTAACTGTAAGATTTCAGTTAACTTTTTGTCACTGTCCATATCAGCCAAAGGTGCTTTCGCTATGCCTCTTGTAGCTATTTGGGCATAAGAGACGTTTTTGTCTGTTGTTTTTATTGTGTTTTGGCTTTGTTTGCGCTGACTGATGCTTTCAGCTCTTCTAGTAGGTGTATTTTGTTGAAGGGTTGTGTTATTTGTTGTGCCTTTCGATTTTTTGTTTCGGATTTGCTGAATTTCTTTAGCTACGATGCATCCCCTGTAGTTAGCTGGATGTGGAGCTCCACAGTGGACACACTTTGGCTTCTCTTCTTTTGGTTTTCTGCAATCCTTAGTGAGATGTTTACCTGTGCACTTAACGCACCTTGGTTCTTTGGAGCAGTACTTTTGGGTATGTCCGTACGCCTGGCATCTTTTACACTGAGGTACCAGTTTTGTGGATTTTAGCGGCTGTATTTCCACATTACATCCCAACACAGTTTTGATGCTATATATTTTGCTAGTATCTTCATCATTTGAAAATGTTAGCATGAACATATTGAGTGGCTCTTTGGTTTTCCAACTCAATTTGTTGACAGCTTCTACTATCTTATATCCCTTACCACGTAAGTCTTCAACAATTCTCGCTGGAATGCATGTGAAATGCAGTTTTTTGGCCACTACTCTAATTGGTCTCTCTTGCTTGTTCTCATAGGAGTGCCATAGGCAGTTGTTAAGTGTGAGGGCTTTTGTTATTGCTCTGTACGAATCTTCATTTTTGGCATTTACTTTGATTGTATCTCCGTTCATCATTTTTACGCTAAACGCGTCAGCTGATTGGCTCTCAGATAGAAAATCGAAGAATTTCTGGTAGTCCTGGATACCATCTATTACAATAGGTGGTGGCAAAGGAGTTTTAATGGTTTTATCCTTACCTTTATTCTCTTCACTTCCGTGTTCATTCCGAATGGGTTGGGCGGGAGAGGTGTTCAATTTTCTTTTCTTCCTGCTTTTTTGCCGTATCCATCCTGTTTCTCGAGCTAGTTCTTCTTCGTCCGTGGCATATTCAACACCCGGGGTAGAAGTCTCAGTGCTGGTTGTAGTAGCTGATTTTGGGGGGTTTTCCGCTTGAAGTTTCAGCTGTTGCTGGAGATTTTCTATTTGACCTTTTAAGTCATTTAGGTTTTTTTGCAGCTCTTCACGCTGTTTTCGTTCTTCGCAAAAGTACTTATACAGCAGATGTTCAGTTTTTGTTTTTAAGTTTATATTTATAGAGTTCACTGTAGGATTTTTCGAATCCATTGTAGAAGTTAGTAGTAACTTCGCCTTAACAATAATATTCGCTGACAGCCGTCAGCATTACGCAATAACTAGGTCATTGCGGTGCATCCGACTGGACGGCGTTATTTTGATGCGTAAGCACTTCTACACGGTGGAACGCGCGCGATCGCATGTAACACAACTGCTCTCAGCGAAAATCGAACGTGCTATTGCGCGCAAATATAATAACCTTATTGAGAGTTATATATTTGAGCCTTTTGGCGTTGAAACACTAGGCCCATGGGGTCCGTCCGAGTGCACATAGAGTCTTTCGGGACATCAGCAAACAACTTGTCGACGGTTCACGTGACCAGAGGGCTGGGCTCTTCTTTGGCCAAAGAATCAGCATTGCCATTCAACGTGGCAATGCTGCCAGTGTTCTGGGCACTTTTGCCGTTGACAGCTATGATTTATTTTGTTTTTTTTATGCGTTTGTACATAATGTAGATACTGTAAACATTGTAATTTAATTATACCCTAAATTATTTACTTTTAATAAACATTTATAAACAAACATATTATATGCAATTAATAAACATTTACAAAAAAACTAAAAGGTTACTTATCTTACCAGTACCGTAGAACATTTAGATTACTAATAATTATATCGACAGTCTTCCTAAAACAAAAAACGTTACAAAAAGAAGTCTAGAAAATTAGTCTTCCAAAACCATGACTGACTCTCTACCATGAGCCAAACCGTAATGTCTATAGTTCCCGTAACAAATCTATTAACTAAATGCTTCATAGAGTTAATTAGTCCATATCTTCCAATTTAGTGGCTGTCGAGACGCTTCCGTTTACAGATACTATCATTCTATAAATACTTCTACACGAAATCAAGTACCTACCAACTTTGGATTTATGCATTTTAAGTTGATTTTTGAGTGACCATTTGCCTGAAAAGATCCTAAAAAGTATAGGTTGTAATGGAATTCAAACTTTGTTTTAAATGAAATAGAGTTCGATATTCCAAAATCACACTAATTTTGAATTCTGTTTTCAAATATATCTACAGCAGTTACAGTCTAACCGCGTTGAGTGGATTAATTTGAATTTACAATTTCTATGCTTCCGAGTTGAGGTATTGAGGTTCTCTGTTTGTGAAACTTTATGAAGCTTTTCAGTGGTGTTCGCTTGGAATGTCAAGCTATGAAAATATTTATAAGTCTTCAAGTGCTGTGCTTATTTTTAATACTGATATTATACGGCTTCAAGGAGAAAATAGAAGAAGCATAATTATGTATTTTGCGCTGATCCCAATATGGGGCAAGGAGAAAATGATGACGATAGTCTTAAATTATCATGATATTTATTTTTTGTTGTAGTTCGGAGAATAATGGAGTTTTCTGAAACAACGTTCCAATTTATTTTTATGCTAGTTTAATCATGTTTTTTTTTTTTATATACAAAACGGGCAAACTCTTGGCCCAAATCTCACCTGATGGAAAGTGATGATCAGGCCGAAGATGGAAGCGAGTTTCACCCGGAATCCTCTTAAACAGAAGATGTTAATCCAATAAAGAGACATAAATAATCCACATACTAACTTGCGTGTGTTTAGCTTCACTATTACTTATATTAGTGTAAGAGGATTCCGGGTGAAACTCGCTTCCATCTTCGGCCTAATCATCACTTTCCATCAGGTGAGATTTGGGCCAAGAGTTTCCCCGTTTTGCATAAAAAAAAAAAAGCTATAATTTAAATATTAGTGAAACTAAACAAACGCAAGAGTTAAAGTAGCAAAATCTGGCCTAAATGACCCGCAATTAAACTGACCCGCCGGGTATTAAAATGACCTACAAAACTAACTCAATATTCCACTTTTCCAGCAAACATTTCCCAAATCGTTGACCAACTTTCATTTTTCAACTATACTCATCAACTTTTCAAGCTTCAATTTCACGTACCGCGCAAAGTCGACCTACTGTTGTTGGTCGGCACTGTGGCGCCGGATGGGAGGCATCGACGGAAGCGTGCATTGGCAACCGTTCGCCAGCTAGTTGCTGCCACGTTTAACATGCTGGAGGAAACTATGGCCGGCTGATGGCTTATGCTCTATCTTATTTATGTATGCCTGGTAGAAATTTGTTAGTTTTGGCTGAAACAAAGGGACATTTTTGTTTATTTTTTAATGTTTAAGAAGGTGATGAGACTTTTGGTTTCAATAAAGAATAATTTATCGGACCGTCACCAAATAAATGAATAAAAGTAGGTATATTTTATAATTTAACTATAACAATATATTTCAGAAACCATTCTCACGTCAAGTAATTGATGTGTGCATGGTTTCTAAAAACAGTTTAAAACACAAACCCTTGATAATTTTATCACATTAATAATTTTGCAGTAGTTTTCGATCCAGAAACTAGGCCTCAGTTTTGAATGGTCAAAATTTATTTCGGAAATAAAATAAGTGCATCTATATTTTTTTATTTACCAAAACAAGTGAGCCAATGTAAAGCAACAATAACTGAAAATTTGAAAAGCTGGTTACACATCTAATAAATAATTCATAAATTAATATAAATTCCTACAAAATACGTTCACCATACGTTTTAGTTTGAAATTGGAATGCTCATTCGGCAAACTTCGTGAATGTCCGCATACCTGACCCAGGGATGATACTTCGAGAAGTTTCCAAGATATTCAATGAGAGCTACGTTCTTTGAAAGACGACAGAAATTGATTATAAGTTGAGATTATAAATAACCAACGTTGAAACTTTATATTCTATTTTATAATCTTGATTTTTATGGCTAATTGGTTTGTGGATGGCCAATCTTTTATATATCCCCCACCCTTAATTTATAGAGACCCCTTGGAAAGCATGCCAATCCTATGATTCCTCATACTGTCATTTGTAAATCTTTGACATCAAAAGTGTATGGTATCATATACCAGTGCCAGTGTGGAGCCCCTTTGCAGGATATAGCCCACCTAATTTCCTGACCTGTATGCTCGACCATCTGCACCTACCAGAACCTGAACATGGCTAGTGATAAAACTGTCCGGACAAAATTTAAAAAGTTTAATTGAAACGAAAAGAAGAAAAAGAAAACTTGCTATGTAATCAAAAAAACTTTTTTACAAAAAAATACAACCGACTTCAAAAAAAAAAACACTACAAAGTAAAAAATAACTTTAACTTCGGAACTCGGTGTTTTTGTTAGTTTGTTCGTATTTTGACAGCGAGTTCCGATGTTAAAGTTATTTTTTAGTTTGTAGTGTTTTTTTTTTAGAAGTCGGTTGTTTTTTCACTTTTTAGTGATACCCCACGGGCCCACACCTAACAACACTACTGCAGAATCGCAGACAGCCACAACCCATCTAGGTGTAAAGTTTTCATCAATACAAATTAGTCAAGCCCAAACACAAGGTAACTGCTGTAAATCGTTGAGGAGTTCCCTCGACTGTCTTTCGGCTCCATCATCAGATCGACTCCCCTCCACCAGACCTTCAATAAATTGCAGTGCTTTAAAATACTTAATGAAAAAGTTAACGAACGCACTAGCTGCCCATACGATTTTCGAAAGTTCCCCTCGACTTCTCCGGGATGCCATCATCAGATCCTGGTTTCCTTATCATGGGACCATTTGGGAAGACACAACAAAAAAAAACATTTTTGAAATCGGTTGGCAAGCGACGGAGTTATGCCCGAACAAACATAAAAAAAAAACATCCGAATTGAGAACCCCCTCCTTTTTGAAGTCGGTTAAAATCAAACTTAGTAAGTACTAGAGATGTTACGAGACTAAAGACAAATATACTAGGCTACATTGACCTTTTCCTAATATCTCTTCGCAGATACCCTCGATCAATAAATAATAATAATAATAATAATCGTAATCGTTTATTTATAAAATAGGATACATTTACAATCTTCTTAAAATATTGTTAAAGAACACAGTTGCTTATTTGCCTGAACTAGGTTGGAACCTGTGTTTCAGGCTGGATAGTTACATTACATCTATACTTATAATAAACCTGTAGAGAGGTCAATTCTGTACATGAAATATATTTCCAAAATAACTATCAGGGGGTGATTAAGGATCGATACTGATGCCAAAAATGCAATCAGTACAATTTTTGTCTGTCTGTCTGTCGGTCTGTCTGTCTGTCTGTCTGTCTGTCTGTCTGTATAACCGTTATAGAAACCAAAACTACTCGACGGATTTTAATGAAACTTGGTACAATTATTATTCATACTCCTGAGCAGGTTATAGTATACTTTTCATCACGCTACAATCAATAGGAGCAGAGCAGTGAAGGGAAATGTTGGGAAAACGGGAGAAGTTACTCCATTTTTTAAGCTTCCGTCGCGTGTGCAACCTTAATGGTGAAAGCTACACAGAAATGATGTATGACGGAAATGTTCTCCTTAAAATTATATAAAAAATATCCAACGACAGCATATGTCTATCTTTTATGATTGACGAACAATAACACGTGTAACTCCCGATAGCTTAGCAGTTCGTAGCTTTCTGATTGTATTTGTCTACTCTTACCTCAGTCGTCCCTAATTAACATTAATAAAAGTTAACATTATTAACTATTCCATAAAAAAAGAATCATAGAAATCGGTATAGAAACACCAAAGTTATACATGAAATACGTTAATAATAAGCCATCGCGCATGAATACTGAATCATGCTATAAGGATTATTTTTGTATAAGGTCGCGAACGCACAGGCGCCTGGCTAGCTTGGCGCCTAGAGGCTAGCGAGTAGCTTCGGAAAACGGCTTACGACAGTTTGCAATATCCTTTAATAATTATAATGTCGAGGGGAAGATGGTTATAATTTCGCTTTACACCAAACGAGTAAACTTATAAATGTGAAAGTTTGGTTGTTTGTTACTCAATCACGCCAGAACGGCTTAACAGATCTTAATGAAATTTAGAACAAAGATAGATTATAGTCTGGAATTGCACATAAGCTACTTTTCATCCCGGGAATATGTTCTCTAGGGATCACGCGGGCGAAGCCGCTGGCAGAAGCTAGTTAATAATAAAATAACAAAGGACATTGTTCAGTGCCCATACATCGTTCGCCTAAAAACCAACAGAGACGTGAATTTACTATCTGTGTTTTAAATAATGCACATGTTCGACTGAAACTAAATTAAAATCACGGACAGTTTTCAGAATTGTAAAATATCCAAAATGATTTCGGATTTTGAGGTTATAAAACATACCAAACAATAGAAAAATACCAAATGGACTAAGATCCCAGAGCTGCCAGACTTTTTATCTGACCAAAAAATGGTGTAGAGTAGTGTTACTATGTTCTTCTAACATACGAAAGCGTGGTAACTTAGGTCGACGGCCGATTCCCTGATATCAGGTGCAAAATACATTACATCAAAGTGTCAACTGTCATTTCATTGACTGTCAGTCTCAATAGTGTTCGTGTCATACAGCGCTTTAATCGCTTTATTCTTTTTGTAGGTAACTAAAAATCTTACAGCGCTGAGACTGCTTTGTTTCATTTTAAAATAATGGCGCCGGGTTATAAAACCCCAGTGGGTTACTTTTTAAAATGGTTTCGTAATTATAAAGTGTCCGTTCTATTCTAATCATTAAAATGTAATAAAAAAAAAAACTAGGAATACTGGTAAAGGTTTCGCATGTGTTGATTCATAGGCCACTTTTTACCATGTCCTTTATCAGTTACCTATAATTAATACTTAAAATTAAAGGACACAGGTACATACAAAAAGAAGGATTAGTTATGAAACGTTTTTCATTACTAGTGAACGTAATCCTTTTCTACTCTATCGTGGTCCTCCACAATAGAGTCCAATTTAAGCCAGCCTAATGTATTTATTTCTGTTTTTGATGTAATGAAAGTCAATTAATGTAAGTGGGTCAATGACCGTTATTGCACGTTTTATCTGGCGCCTAACATATCCCTAACTAAACGCGTAACAAATCTGGAAACAACTCCCCACAATTACTTACATCTACTCGTTGTTCTCTGGCACCGGTAAGTCTCCGTGAAATGAAACGTTCCGTGTTGAAACACGAGGCGCGTCGTCGCGGCTTCATAACTGGAACGTATGAAAACGGCTTTTGGCAGCAATTATTGTCTGTGGGTGTATATGGATCATCTATAGGAGGTTTACTATGGCATACTGTACTGAACTTAGATCGTGATAGACCGGGCTTGGGATATTACCATTTATTTTTTTGTTGAATTTCTTTTGTACATATTTTTACTAACGTTGTAATTAAGCTGTTTATGCAGCGTTGTATCATGACAATTAATATTGTCATGAAACGTGTGAATTTTTATTGAGGTTCTGTTTTGACAAATACCATTTCAAAGAAACTTATCAAAACATAATTATTCCTTTAATTTCTCGCTACAAATCACAGCTGGTTTCCTCAAAGTTTCCAACTCATGGCGTGAAACGGAACGTGGCGTGTTGAAGATACGAGGCGTGTCGCATCCCGTATGTGAAATGACGCTTCATACCATACGCTCAGGTAACGGCTGGCTCATACGACTGTTGGAGATAGACTGACATTGAATGTAAAGATTTTTAATTTCAAGTATCACGGAAGTTCTTATTGTGAAATAGCTAAGATAAGATGTAGCTTTTTTTCTTTTCATTTGCGTTTGACCACTATCTCACCTGATGGTAAGCGATGATGCGGTCTAAGATGGGGCACGCTTGGCTATAATAAGTAACCTATTCACTCTGTTCTGTTTTGCATTATACTAAAAATATTGTTTATGCAAACTACAAATAAAATCTGCACAAGTTGACTTTTGAGTACTTGAAAATCTTTCATAGCTTTAATAAAATTACTCGTGAATCTTATTAGTAACAAAAATAACCGCCAAGTGTGAGTTGGACACGCTAGTTTCAACTTTCCATTACGGTTCTTGAGATACAGCCCGCTGACAGACAGACGGACGGACGGATAGCGAAGGCTTATTAATAGGGTTCCGTTTGTTACCCTTTGGGTACGGAACCCTAAAAATGCTGATTTCACTGTTGGTTTTTTAGACAAAGTTCGAAACATTTCATTGATATTCACAATTTATAAACGGTGAAAGATCCGACTTTGCACAGTTTAATAGATATCAAATATAATCTAGACTGCAGAAATAATAAATTCGTCTATTCCACTTGGAACTCTTCAAACAACCAACCGAGTTCAAAATTACGAAGCATTTGTTTATAAAGTGTGAAAGACAATTCTCATAGATTCTCAAAAAGGATCCAAATTCAAGTCGCAACATCATCTCAGCAACAGTTAATTTGTTTTGGACAATTTGCAACTGCAAGAATGCAAATGCGATTGCGTCTTAAAAATACGATAACGAATTCGCACTAAGCGTTTCTTAACGTCTTTTATAATGCGCACAGCAAAGGAGTGGAACTCTCTGCCTGTGTCTGTGTTTCCGAACGCTTACAACCCTAATCTCTTCAAAGTTAGAGTAAACAGGCTCCTTCTGGGTAATCTCGCTCCATCGTAGACTTTGTTTCCGTCATTTCTGACCAAGACTAAGGTCAAGAGCAAACCCATCTAAAAAAAAAAAAAAAAACTGTCTGATAGAAACCAATAGGCAGTCAATTCAAAGCCTTCCCTTCGTCATTCGCCTTTTGCCGCCATTCGCTAAGCTGGGTTAATACCAGTATCCCTACCCCATTTCCAAGAAGTACACATTTACCGGGTAAAACGGTACTTAGGTACTTCTTGGCAAGACTGATGTCAGATTTTCGGGCTTCTGACAATCCGTAACGACTGCCAAATATATTTACAAATGTCATCCAGAACCGATGGCTAATCGTGCTTTCCGCCTTTCCGAGGCTCGGAATAGTCTTGGTATCTTTAAAATGATCACCCATCTACAGACTAACCTCGACAAGCGTTGCTTAACCTTGAAGATCGATCCGCACGACTGTAATTATTTAGCCACGAGCTTCATTCCTTAAATAAACCTTCCTCTATCCCATTACAATTATTCCATTCAAAAATAAACTGTCACCAATCAGAACACAATTGCATTCGAAATTTAATTTAAATCCATCCAATTAGAAAGAGTCTAGCAGCGAGACGGAAGTGACAAATTGCAGGAAGCGCGAGTACCTCGGCGCCATTGTGTGAGCCTGCGATGAGAACTGTGAATGTGTTGGCCACAGAGTACGGAGAATGGCCTATGTGGCCATTGCTAGTAAAAGAAAATGTAGAAGAAAAAAGAAAGAAGTGAAAAATAAAATGTGTTTAATACTGTGTAGTTATTTGACTAATAAATACTTAGGGCGGATTTCATCAATGAAACTGTAATTTCATTAATTAATATAAATGTGGATAGATGGAGACCGAGAAAAAGGCCAAAGAATAAATGTATGGATTGTGTGAGGAGTGATATGAAATAAAAGGGAGTTAGTGATAGTTTGTTTGCTGATGGGGCTGAGTGGAAGAAAAATAACGTGTTGCACCAACCACAAGTAACATGGAATAAGGGCAAGAAGATCATTCGATGTACAAAATGACTCCACCACAGATGTACTTTAATTATAGACTAGCTGACCCACGCAACTTCGTCTGCGTCACATTTTCCATGAATGCTCGGCTCCTTTTAGCGTTAGCGTGATGACATGTAGCCTATATCCTTCCTCGATACATGGGCTATATAATACTGAAAAAAAATTTCAAACCGGACCAGCAGTTCCTGAGATTACCCCCTACATACAAACTTTCAAACAGATTTTACCGATTTATAATATTAGTATAGATGATGACGTATCTAATATCTTCCGTGTTCTGCGTTGAGGACGGTGAGCGTGTTGGCAGAATGTGCGTCTTGGATTTTAGTTGATTAAAAATGTTATTTTCTGTGATTTGGATGTAGTAAAATTATTATGAACGCGTTTTTGTGTTGTTGTTAAGATTTATTATCAAAAAGTGTGAAAAATAGTTTTTGCTCTTTGTGGAAAGTCAAAGTGCATTGCATTGTAGAAACTGAAGAATGCTATGCAACAGTTATTTATGCAATTGTACTGTTGTATTACTCAGGACGAAATTATAAATCACTATCCAAACTAAAAAAAATATCCAATTATTTTTTTATCTATTTGAGATCGGTTTGCTCTTGACTAGAGTCAAGAGCAAACCGATCTCTAGGTCAGAGATGACAGAGACAAAGTTTACGATGGAGCGAGCTTACCCAGAAGTAGCCTGTTCACACTAACTTTGAAAATTTTAGGCTAAGCGTTGTTATAGAGATAGACTGAATCTTCGATAAAAACTTAGATATTTTTTTTGCTAATACAGTTTATTTCCACATGGTCTGAATCTAGTACTATAAAGGCAATGGACAAATAAAAAAAAACAGAGAAATCAAATTAAAATGTTTAAATGTTTATTTAATTCACGTAGGTTCGATACTTAAGTTTAAGTCTTCATTCACATATCCTTTTCTCTTGTTCTTTCTTACACTTTTGTCTTCTTCTTTTGTAACTTCTATTTTCTATTTTGTTTCTCCTTTCGCAGGTCTGCTGAAAGAAATTTCTTTAGAAGTAAGCAGTACCTTCTTAGTAATAATTATAATGCTGTATCTGTACCGTTTCTCTGTGTGTACATAAATTGTAAAATAAATAATATAAAATAGCAAACATCGCTTTGTACAGTAACTCATAAAAATACTTTTAAGTAAACAATTAAATTACAAAATCTAAACAAGTTAATCTTCGTCTTTTGTGGGACCACTAAGATGGCAGTCCCAAAAGCCACAGTATAAATACTTCAGTAAGACAAAACTCATTCTACTGCAAAATTTATTACGCACCGTTATTTTTTGGACAACTTTAATTAGTCTGTGAGCTTTGAATTCAAAACGTTTTAGGAATAACTTTGTACACTCACTAGCAAATTAAATGTTGAATTATTTATGTGTTTAAACTGTCGAGACAAAATATTATATAATTTTAGTGGTATTGTTAATTTGACTGCTAGTGTTCGTTCTCTGTTTATCTATAACTAGTAAAATAAACGCGTTTAAATGTAGTCCAAAAAAAATCTAGAAAAAAAATGGTTGTTGTGCCTCACTCGACATAGATAGGTATAGTGTGTCGCGGACTTTTTTGTAGATATTTATAATATCTATAATTAATTGGAACAATTTATGGTTCTATCTTTTATAGTTTAGGCAGCGTACGCAAAATAAGTAACTTTTCTGGTTGATTTTTACACCTTGTGTCCGAAAAACCCAATTATCTTACGGAACCCTATTTTTTTCCAGAATAAAATATAGCCTGTGTACGTGGATAATGTAGATTTTTAAAATCGGTCCAGTAGTTATTGAGCCTATTCATTACAATCAAACAAACATACAAACAAATTTTACCTCTTTATAATATTAGTATAGATTAACATCTGATTTAGTTTTATAATATGAGTGAAATGGGTTTAAAATCTTGACCGGGAGGACAAAAAAGGTCACTTCTGTAGAATCATAATAATTACCTACAAAACAATCTGTCAAATTTCATTTTCAATTTTATCGCTAACGCATTAGGTTCAAGGTTGATTGGGAAAATTTTACAGTGACGGGTAGCGTACGATGTGCTTTCAGATTCTGCTAAAATAGATTTTTTAGACTAGCAGGTCTCTCACGGTTCTCTATTGTTTTGTGCGATCTTTATAAACGTAGGATTCGAATCTCAGGGTTTTGTTCGAAAGAATCACCGTGGTCCTGGAACGCAAAGGGCAATGAAAGAACATGGATGGGTTTTAGTCAGTAAAAGTCTGACAGTCCCTTCCGCTCCGCCCAAAGCGGGAGAAGTCATTTGATGATTTCCCATCCCTAAAAAAAAAGGTATCAAATCTCAGGGTTTTTGGATTTTGCTCGAAAGAGTCACCGTGGTCCTGGAACGCAAAAGGCATTTGGAGGAACACGAATGGGTTTTAGTCAGTAAGAGTCTGACACTCCCTTCCGCTCCGCCCAGAGTGGAAGGAGTCATTTGAAGATTTCCCATCTTTAATAAAAATAAAAAAAACACAAAATATGTATCAAACCTACATGAGTAATTTCTCTCTTTGGTGCCGATAAAAAAACGATAAAATCTGCTTATTTCATTTAGGTGTCTGGTGTATTTAGTGTTGTTTTTTTTAAATAACTGACTATTTATTCCAGATAGTTTTGTCCTGAGCCAGCTCGAACTAAACCGGGCAGTAGGCGTGTAGGTTGTCTCGCCATTTCAAATATCTGGAAGGACTTGGAGAAGGCCTTTCCCCAGCAGTGGAACAGAATAAGCTAAAAAAAAACTATTTATTCAAATCACAATTCTGTCTACCAACTTAATTAGTAAATAGACAGTGATATTAGTTCTTAATGCCGGCGCTGTAGGCTTAGCGTCACCACTAATGCATGTTGTTTGTTCCATTCCTCTGAGAGCGACCACTAAAAAGATTCCAACTGGAATTTGTACTCGGTCTCATTGAAAGCCAAGATTATTTGATTTTTTTTTCTCCCATCTATAAAATTTCGTAACACTAGCTTCGATCCCTAGGGAACATACTCCCGGGAATAAAAGTAGCCTATGAGTTATTCCTGACTATAATCTACCTCTTTGCCAAATTTCTCGAAGATCTTTTCAGGCGTTCTGACGTCAAACTGTAACAAACATCCATCCATTCATCCATCCTCGCAAATTTTCTCCGTATAATATTAGTAGGATAGGATAGTAGGATGTATGTGGGATGGATACAGGGTTAGCAAGTAACAGATCATTTTCAATTCGAATATTATGGCGGATCCCTAAAATTTGCGGAGCAACATTTTTTTATTGATATCAAACTCAAACTCAAGCATTTATTTCAATGAGACCATTTACAGGCACGTTTGAATTGTCAAGGTCGGTTGGTCCAAAAAAAAAAGATGAAGCTATTTGCACGTTCCAAAGCGTTGATCTCTATGGAGAAGAATGTGCAAGAAACTCCACGGACACTCTTTTTAAAAATAGTAAATTATTAATAAGTTTAGTTTACATCGTGTTAAAATTATACTTACATGTGAGAATTATGTACAAGACGTGCAAGAGCGTCTGAAATAAAGATTGAACAAGTCGAAGAAAAAATTAAAATAAACCATGGTGGCTGAGAAATGACCAGTCCCAACCGACGGCGCCCGTTCATATCGATCAGCGTCGATATCGATATTATATTATTATGTTAGAATTGTTGAGACAAAAATGAAAAAAAAACTAGTTAAAAAAAGTAAGAAGTGATTAATATCTCAACAACAATTCTCTCTAATCTTTAGCGAATAGACGCTGGAATATTAGTTCTCAATTCCAGCACTGTAGGCTTAGTGTCGCCACTAATGCATGTTGTTTGTTCCGCTCCTCTGAGGGCGACCACTAAACGGATTCCAACGGATATTATAATGCTCGTATTAATTCTGAGCCTAAAGAGATTTCAAGCTGCACTGTTTTCGAAATAGGTTTAGAATGATAGTATTCATTGTTTAGATTTATTCATAGTGGTATTTTAAAATAAATAAATTCATACTAATGATTGATGTGATCCGACCGTTTTCGGCCAAGACCATTGCTCCAGCTCCTCTTTAGTGTTGTCGTTCGTGAGCTCGCATGTGTCTTATGTAACCAATCTTCTGTGTGAAGAACTTTGCAAATTGCGGGCACGTAAGCACACCATCTATTTAACTTGTCTGGTGTTCTGTGAGAGACAGTATGCGAGGGTGTCTACTATTTCATGTTAATTTTCTATTACAATTTCAAATTTGCACACATTTTGTATCTTATGTTTTTTTTTTGTTTTTCTGTTTATTCTATGTTAATTTATGTAATTGGACTTAGACCGTTTTAATTAACTATCTGCCTAGCCTTTTTCCCCCACTATATTGGGGAGGGCTTCCAGTCAAACCGGATTCAGCTGAATACCAGTGTTTTACGTGGAGCGGCTGCCTACCAGACCTCCACAACACATTAACTTGGTAACACGGTACTTTTTCGTAAGACTGGAGTCAGATTAACTGGCTTCTGACAATCGGTAACGACTGCCATAGATCTACAAATGACAGCCGGAACCAACGGCTTTACGTGCTTCCAAGGCACGCAGGAAACTCGGTATTTTAAGATGGTCAGCCATTCATAGACCAACCTTGGCAAGCGTTGCTTAACCTTAAAGATTGACCCGTGCGGCTGTTATAATTTAGTTACCGTTTTAATTAACTATAAAATAATAAAATAAATAGAAAATAAATTAGGTATAGTGGTCGAGCTTTCAATTGGTCACACACGCTAGACATCAAACTCAAGACGCAGCCGTAATTCAAAATCATGAACATTTCTAACCTAAGTTCATGATGCTCCCACCTAGACAATTCCAAGTCGCACTTGTTAAAGTGACGCTTTAGCACATCTTTATATCTTTATCTGAGGAGCTGTCCGGCTTGCGCTTGCCCTTCTTAAGTTCACAATAAAAGATTCCTTCGTCGACCACAAATCATTGCTTACCACCAGGTCAAATTCAACACCACCAATAAGGAACGATTATAAAAAAAAAATACAGAAAATATTTCTGGAAACTTTCCACGTTCCAAAAGTAATTGTGGCCAGTATTATAAAGGAAAGTAGAATAATATGCCTTGGTATGCAAAATAAACAGGATGTTCTGAACATCATTTCGCACTCAACAGTGATTGGATTCTCGAAAGCTCTCCAACTATGTAAATGCATTGAAGCTGGTTTAATTTCATAGACAGTATGAACCTTGCATGTGAGTGCCAATTCTACGAATTTTCAAGCAACATTCGCAATTGCACCTTAGCTGAAATCTGTCAGATTCCCTTCTAAAGGACCCTGCAAAAAAAAATCATTAAAATTAATTTATTGATTAATTTTCTTTCTTTAGGGGGACTTCCTCCTTTTAATTTAACACATTCAGGTAAATGCGTGCTATGATTAGAAATGGCTCTAATGCTAAATGTCAAAATTGTTACACTTCTCAAACTCGACCTGGTGTCAACTGAAGAAGCTTAACGAGTTTTAATCTGTCTTAGGTTTGATGTTCCGGTCAGATCCTCTCGAGATGTGCTACCCGCGTTCTTCGGGAAGTAATTAAAGAAGTTGATCCTATGCCTGCTAGAGAGCAGGTGCGAATAACAAGGCGGAAAGTTCAGGTCGTATCGAATTGCCGTCCCGTCGGCGTAAAACCAATCCCTGTATATGACCCAACACTGGATGGTGCTGAATAGTACACAGACATAGTCCTGCACAATTTTGAAAACAAGCATACAAACCTGTTTCGAGCCAGCACCTTTAGTTGATTGGTTTTTACCGCACAGAGTTTGGCCCTCATGTTTGCAACAATCATGTTCGCTCTCAACACTTTTCTATGGGATCCCTTCTTTTCGCATAATGTTCTTTGTCCTAATATACTTCGGCATAACGATTTTGGCACAATTTGTAATTGTATGCAATCGAGACTTTAGGGTACTCCGACTCGGATAGGTTAGGTTAGAAGGGGGGTTCGTGTGAGCGAGCGAAGCGAGCGAATAGACCCCGCCATCCCCATCGTGGTTATTTTTTTATAAACCAAACAGAAGTAGGAGCCCCGCGTAGCGGGGCTCCGTCGACCAAGCCCAAAATCAACAATGCATAGAATATTTTAAGGTTTGGCTATGCATAATAAATCTAAGCTTTAGAATATTATGCTTAATCATTATTATGGTTAGAGAATTTATGCTTAAAAAAATATGCGTAAGCTGTTATGCGTAATAATATTATGCGAAAATATAATTATGCCAAACAAAATTATGCTAAGTTATATTAGGTCTTAAAATTTTATGCAAATGGATAGGGAACCCTTTTCTATACCTACGCGCTGTACCGCAACATGATTGTAAAGGCGTGTAGGAATAAATCTGTGCCGAATATCGAGTCAAGTATATTGCATCATAAATTGCATTCGTTTGCTATTATTTCGGTCAGTTGAACTATGACATTGACCTCGGCACTTGTTATTTTGCCCTACCAACGCAGAAAAAACCCTTGCTAATAATAAACGAGGTCATTGTATATCTGCAAGTGTAAAATTAAATAGACCAAATGCGAAAAAGCACTAAACAATACCTACTTACTGAGTTCTACTAATAATTACTTTTTCTTGCTTTATGTACTTACTTTATTTTTAAATAAAATTATTTAACATTCATGATTTTAGTTTCTTTTTGTGTCTGTTGTAATATACCAATGTATATCAGAAAGGGAATGCAAAACTCTAAAAATAATATAATCAGTAACCATGAGTTAATTCGTAACAGAGTTTGTCCATTAGAAAATTCATAACATCCTTAAAACGGGTACGCATAATGTTGCGGCTCAACGCCTAGAGCGCTGGTTCATACACAGATATTGGTATTACGCGTCCCGTCGGATGATCAGACTGAAAGTAAGAGAAGAACAAAACTATGATAGTGTGAACCTGTTTTTTTAAAGGATTGCAAATCAAATGATTCCTACCGCTCTTCGGGCGGAGCAGAAGGGAGTGATCGATTCTTACTGACTAAAACCCGTCTCTGTTCGTCCTAATGCCCTTTGTGTTCCAAGGGGTCTACTCTCTCTACCCGAAGTCCGTAGTTTCGGGCTTAGTCGCGGGCGTATTCTATTTCGTACCACCTACGGAGTTACAATTAGTCCCGAACCCGAACTAAGAATTAATGACAACACGATTTGACAGCAACTATCATATCGTGTTGTCATCAATTCTAAGTGGACTAAGCCCGAAACTACGGATTTCGGGCTTAGAGAGTAGACCCCCAGGCCCGAGGTGACTCTTACAAACAAATTCCGCAAGTCTGACTGTGTTTGGGTACTTGCGAACTATTATATTTCCTGCGTACTTATCAAATCTCCGTTGAGATATACCATCCAGCCGATATTCCGTCGGGAGGATTCTTATAAATTTACATCTTTCCTACCTCTACAGCTCAATCGTACTTTTACAAGAGAAGCCACCCTTACCATAAAAAACCGCTTGAAAAATCTCCCCTCTATTAACATAATAATGATAAAAAGAAACATATTTTATAAGCACCTACCCTCAAAAAAGGGAAACGGGGAGAAGGACAATTTTCCCTGTCATCGTCATTTCGTTCACATCGTCAGCCTTGATTAATTTTCTCATACATGTTGTTAGGGGCGGTTTTGTTAAATAAATGTATCGTGTCTCTTTCAGAGTTTCTTTGAGGCTTTCTTGGAATTCATGCATTTATTTGTGGTTCTTGGTAATGGAATATGAATATTTTCAGTGGCCCAGGAGGGATTTTATCGTCCCAGTCTCTTCATATATTTCATTATTAACCATCATAATTTCAAACCGGCACTTTCAAATCCTCAAGGTGAGTCAAAAGACATGAAACAAATTGTACATTGCATCTAAGCCGAAGAGACACTGTTTTAAATCTATACTATTAAGCTGATGAGTTTAATTCTTTGTTTGGTTGAACACGCGCAATTGTCAGGAACTGTTAGTCCGAATTAATTTTAATTTTGGAAAGCCCATTTATCGAGGAAGGTTATATACATTTGGCGGCCGTAACCAACGGTTTATACGTGCCTTTCAAAGCACGGAATAATCTTTTTTATCAGACTGGGAAATAACTTTACAAAGCATACTTTCTCGTGGATATCGAACCCATGACCACCGGATCACAAGGCAAACGCCTAAACTACTTGACCACGGAGGCAATAGGCTAGATTCCATCATCCACTAATTGCAAAACTATTTAGTCCGTCAGTTAGAGTATTGAAAAATAATAATGGACACGTATTTTTTGTTTTTGTAAATCAATGAATATTGACAAAGATAAAACGCATCAAAACTCGCGAGTGGGGGCTCGTGACGTCACGAGTCAGTAAAAATTATGCGAAGGTGTAACGTATTGAGAATTTTAAAAGCGTCGTAACTTCGTCAATTTTGGTTTCCATAACAAAAGAAAAAACACGGGTCAAATATTTTTTGATAATCTAACTGACGGATTAATTAAATTTTTTTAGTCATCTACCCTATTCTAGAGGAGGAGGAGGTATTTATAGTTTGATGTACTACTTTGTATTGATTACAAACTGTCCGATACTGTAGTCACGGCTACACGATATCGCGTTACAGTACGACGACCTTACTACACCTTGAAACAATTACTCACGGTGATAAATGGTCCATCTCTTCACGTCTACTGAGCGAAGAGATTTTCCTGCGTAATACACGTTCTTATAAAACGTTACGTATCTTATCTAATACGAGGCAAAATTATTTGTTTGGAGGAAGTCATTTTGGAAATAGTGCACCCTACTATGACGTCATAGGACTCAAAACAAGAATACGAAAATGATTTAACTGATGGAAAACTAGTTTTTTACCAAGAGCCTTAAACTATTATTTGAAAATAATACAGTTCATATGGTTCACAGTACCGAAGCCGTAGAAAAAGACGGTACATGAGATTTAAAGGCAGTCTAGAATTCGGTTTAAAAAAGAATTAAAAAAACTCCTGTTTAGTATGAAAACATCATTTACAATAGGAATTATAGTCGTATAGAACATGAATGTTATCAGTAATGATTATAGATCTATTTAGGTTATGGGCCCAGCCTACTGCCATCAAATGGATGGAACCCAAAGTCTAGACTGACCGTTTTTTTAATAGCCTTATCAATTGAAATAGTAAGTCGTTTATAAAATTGCCAGCCATTCCGCAAGAAATGAATGAGGACCACGTTTCCGAACGATTAAATGAACTAAGTCAATTACGATCTTGAATGTTAAGTCGGCAAATGTTTGAAGTAGCGTTGATTTTTATTAATCTAGAGATGGGGTTCTGCCTTTTAAATTGATTTATTTCAAAGCTGAAAAATGCTACAGCGTTTTTGGTTTACAGTTTTCGGAAATAGATGTTCTTTTAAAATTATTGCATTGTGTTGCTGTTAACTCTTTTGTAATGATCCTACCTCGATGCCATTTACTTTGTGTTTGCTGTGTGACTTATATTTTTGCTCATTGTATCATAGAATTCATCCATATCATTCATGAGGCCAGATCAAATGTTCTGGCTAATAAGAATTGCGTATCAAACGGTTTTCGTATTTTAAATTGTCCCATACAATATACACAACATTATTTAAAAAAACTAAACGTGACTGTAATTGATTAGCAGATCTCTCCTTCATTAATTTCTTTTTCATTTAAATTATTTTATACTAGCTGACTCGTGTCCACTTCGTTGACCTGTACTTTTCAGAATAATGTATGATAGTCTATGATACTCGTAAATAACGTGGCTTTCTATTGGTAAAAGATTTTTCAAAATCGGTTCAGGAGATCTAAAGATTACACCCTACAATCTCATAAACGTTACCTATTTATGATATGTTGGGCGTTGTAGAACGAGCCCCTCTTTGCCGACTATTAGAAAACTGTAACTCACAGTTCCAAGATTATGACATTTTCGCGCTGTCGCAACTTGAATTTAAAAGATTGGTTTCACAATTTCTTGCGAATTGCCCATAAGACATTGAATTGTTGGTACCTGCATAGTGTTTATCTACTTATATAGATTTTTTTTCTCTTCTCGTTTGACATGCGTTCGCTATCATCATACTCCGATGTCACTTCGTGGACAACAGTGTGGGTTATACATTTTCTCCACTTTAATTTTATAACTACTTTTCTGTAAATGCCGAGTCCCCACCTCCGTAGGAGAATACCCTTCAGCGAATCCCTACACGTGGTCCCCGGGTGGTGCTAACAGCTGACACTAACCGCCTCCGTGGTCTAGTGGTTAAACCACCTAATTCAGACCCAGAGATCCCGGGTTCGATTCCCAGCGGGGGCAAATTTTTTGCTCGTTTTGGTTGGTGGTAGGACTTGTTATAAGTCCGCCTGGCAAGCTACCACCATCATGAGGTATGATAGCCAGTTCCTCTGTGTAAGAGGATTCCGGGTGAAACTCGCTTCCATCTTCGGCCTAATCATCACTTTCCATCAGGTGAGATTTGGGCCAAGAGTTTCCCCGTTTTGCATAAAAAAAAAAAAAGAATGCTGTAACGTATAACTATTTTTTGTCCCAAATAATGTACAGATTTTGAGGCCCTGAGGGCCTGATTCTACTAATTTTTAAACGACTTTTGCTTTCGCTTGCCTTAATTTTCATACGTTTTTGACAGATTGCGATTGAGATGCGAACAATAACATTTAGTAAAATTGACACTCTTTTCTGTTACACTGCACACAAAATTAAACAATAACATCAAAAATTAACACAAGGCTTTCCCAGCATCCATAAATAATCACCCACACGATCTCAAAGTCACGTCACTAGAAGAAAAGTAAATGAGATCGTACAAGAGGGATAACCCCGAAGCCTACGCTTAACGTTGATTAGCGAATTATGCGGAAAACGCCCTTAAAAGGGGGGCAAAGTGGAACAAAAGGGGGCAAAATGGGGGTGTTATTAGGCCATTTCTTCTGCGACATACATAGGGTTGTATATCGAGGATTTTGTAAGTGTATAGGATAAGATACCCACTTGTTTCGGAATGGGGTGTTTTGCCCAAGATTTATGTATAAAGCGAGGAGTTTATGTTGTAAAAAGTTATCAAGCTTATCCTCTGTTTGGGGAAGAGAGTTAAGTATAAAATAAGCGGTTCAATGTTTTTGATATTGAATAAATAACCTTTTTCTCTACGGTGATATCCTTCATTTTCTTTTTGTATGCACTACTGTACTCTAAGAGTATTTTTTTGCATGTATGTTTACTTGATTTTATTCATTTCCATCGTTCCATCTAACCAAATCCTTCGTGTCTGGTATCTGAGTACAAATTCTTCTAATTTTTAAGTGACGTTTGCATTCGCATCTCAGTCGCAAATTGTCAAAAAAGTCTCAATTTCAACATGGGATTCTTTAAGTCAAGAGTGAATAAGTTACTTCTAGGTAGGCGTGCTTCATTTTCAACATCATCGCTTACCATCAGGTGAGATAGTGGTCCAATGTGTGTCTATTAATAGTAAAAAACAAGTTTTTTGACAGATTGCGACTAACATGCGAACGCGAACGAAACTTATAAAATTTCTAGAATTAACCCTCAGTATGTATGCTTTGCGGCCTTTGTAGAATTGCAAACTCATTTTTTATTGTCAAAACCACTTAAATAAAACTATCAGTTTACGTTCAACAAAATTGAAATCATATTAGCCATCATTACTAAAACGCATTATAATAAACCCATCTCCAAAAACCATCTCTCATTCGATCCTTTAATAACCAGGCAATCAGAAAATAGATGAGTTCATATTGGTAGCCAAAATGTAATGAGTTAGGTTAGCCATATATTAATAAAGCTACGTTGCCAGCTTTGGCACTGCGCCACTTGACTACGATTTGATGTAAGATTATTCTAATGACCATGTCTCACTTTTATATTGCTTGCAATTCGTGTTATCCTAGTACTTTATAGCTTCAGTTATGGCTTAATATGGACTTCAAATATTATGTGCTTTATGGTGTTTTATTTAATGTTTTTTTTTTAATTTGCATGCACGATTACAAGTGAAGCGATTTTGTCTCATATGGGAGGCATACATTACAGAATATCACCTTCTACGTCATAATTATGCTTTTTTAATTTCCTAAGGCTGCTTTTCCATTGACGCGGAGCGAGGCAGCGGAGCACAGAAATAGAGAAATAATGAATGGAATTGTATAAAATCTCAATGACTGCGTGCTGTGGAGATATTGTGCAATTCCATTGGTTAATATTTTTCCGTTTCTTGGCTCCGCTGCCTAGTTCCGCTGAAATGGACAGGCATTTCAGCGGAACTAGGCAGCGGAGCTGTTCAGGGGGGCTGTTCTAGTACATTTGAAGGACAGTTTGCAGTCGCAAACTGTCAGAAACAACGCATAATGACATGAATGTTGCTAAATTGATAATAAAAATAGAATTTGAACACTTTTAAATACTAGAATAGGGAATATGCATGAAAAAAGTATTTATGATCTGAACAGTTTATCTTAAAGTATTCGAAAATATAATACTAACTGTGAAATTAGAATCTAAATTGCTCGAAAAACGAACGAGATACAATTATTTTAAACAAATATATCTGTCCCTCTCGCGAAAACGCTGTTTTGTATGGCAGTATAGGTATAGTCACATTACGTATCGGACTTCTCCTTCTAACTGTAGTCTTTGAAGCTTTATAACTTAATAAATGATGAAGGTATTTAAAAAATAATTTCATGATTGTTTACTAGAGCTAATAATTATTTTATTTTGCAAATAAAAAAATTGCATGCATATTCCCTATTGACCCCCTCGTTGGTGCTGTATACAGGCACGCAGGTTGTGAGTACATCTGCTGTTTCTGAAGAAAATCACAGAAAAGTTCTGTGTTGTATACATCCCCTTCAGTTAAGGCATCGCTTATCTGTGTTTACAATCAATAATGTCTTCTAGCAAAATGTCATTTGTATGCTTACTGTTTTCCAATCTAACATATTTCAAAATGTGTCAATCAAAAACCTACCTCAATATGAAGACAGTAGGGCTGAGGACATTGGAGCAGTGGTGCTCTGCTCCTCAGGCCATGCAAGCGAAGGAATATGTGCATCCCACCGTGTACTCTCTCGCCTCCATGACCTGAGGAACCGAGCAGATTCATCTGAAGAGCCAGCCGGTGAAGACGATGATGGTGAGAGTTTAACTCGGTGTAGTTGTTTAAGGAAAGTATTCTTTCTAATTAAAATTTATAATTACTACCCACATTTTTTTGCACTATTTTTCAATGACACGATTTATACAATTATATATATTCCCAAAGAAAACAGTTTTTTTTTTTAAGATTTTTTGCTCGCAATACTCTTTTTTTTTAGGGAATATATTATGCATAAATCGTAAATGTCATTAAAAACTACATGTAAGTAATTATATATTACGAACTAACTTAATTGTAAGACTATAAGTATTGTATTCATAAGTTACTTAAGTCATGCCAAAAACAAGATTGCAACCTGCTTTCTGTCCATTTAATAATATAATTCAAAATTTCGTTGTAAATAAATGCATGGCTTAAATTTAAGTTTTAATAGTCTCACCGTTAATAACGTTAATCTGAGTTCAAAGCAAAACTTAACGTTGACTTCAATTTTGGCTTCGGTTACGACATTAAACTTTAAATTGAGTAACTGGATCGTTCGGTACCTTTGTCAAAATTGTGCGGTTACAAGGGTTGCCAAAGATTTGATTTATTTGGCTGAACATGATTATTCATTTTATTGGAACCAGAACCTGTAATGGTTAATTTGACCGCCCCGGTTAAATTGTATCACAATTTAAATATAAAAAAAAAACTTTTAACGAGGTTTAGAATAGTTCATATTGGGATTGCTACCATGTAGGTACCTTTTTATTTGCGAGTTTCCGATATCTCGGCACTGTTGCAAGCGCCATGATCACGGAGTAACTGAAGATCCTGCGGGTGGGATGTTATTGGGAGACATATCGGTCTACCCTCTTTCGTAGTCTTTTATTACGACGATCTCCGGTACCACTGTCCACAAACTCACTTTTTTCCCGCAAATCACTTTTTTATGAGCTATTTTTAATGATGGGAAATCATCAAAATAATGACTCCTCCAGCTCTGGTGGAGCGGAAGGCAGTGTCAGGCTCTTCGTCTAAAACCCATCCGCTTTCCTTCTAATGGACTTTGCGTTCCAGGGCTGCGGTGACTCTGTCGAACAAATCTCAAAACCCTAATCCCTCTACAGCCCCTAAATGCTATCGAAATGTCACTTAAACAAATTCCGCGACTCTGGCAGGCGTTACTGGCTACTCTAGGCGATTCACACTTACATGCATGCGTGCATGTAATTTTCACCTACATGCCATTATACCAGTAACGAGTTTATTTATTTTCACTTTAACTACGAGCACGTAAAGTTGTTGGTCCCGGCTGTCATTTGGAGATCTCTGGCAGTCGTTACGGATAGTCAGAAGCCAGAAAAGATTTTCTGGCTTCTGACTATCCGTAACGACACCAGTCATTCATTTATTTATTACTTAGTTTGTGTAAAATCTTGCTCATATTACAAGGTCTGTAGACAGGATATGCTTGCGAAGATAAAAGCGCAGTTACTGAGTAACTGAATAGAGGTTATTACATCTATCTCAGGGCGAGCTCGTGTGTGCTGACTCGGGCCTGCATAACATTGAACAGAGCACTGTAAATAATGATAAGAAGGTCCATTTTTAACCGACTTTCCAAAAAGGAGGAGGTTCTCAATTCGGATGTTTGTATTTTTTTTGTTTTTTTTTATGTTTGTTCGGGCATAACTCCGTCGCTCGCCAACCGATTTTAAAAATGATTTTTTTGTTGGAAAGGGAATACTTCCCAAATGGTCCCATGATAAGGAAACCAGGATCTGATGATGGCATCCCAGAGAAGTCGAGGGGAACTTTCGAAAATCGTATGGTATATATTTTGCAGTGGTTTTGTTAGGTGTGTACCAATAAAAAGTGAAAAATAAAAAACTTTTTACAAAAAAATACAACCGACTTCCAAAAAAAAAACACTACAAAGTAAAAAATAACTTTAACTTCGGAAGTCGGTGTCAAAATACGAACAAACTAACAAAAACACCGAGTTCCGAAGTTAAAGTTATTTTTTACTTTGTAGTGTTTTTTTTTTACAAAAGCATATTTTGCCAGACTACAGTTTACATACTTAGTTTTAAAATTGCGCTTTTGTTATTGCTTGACGATAAGACAGCAAAGTCCCGATGATATTTTCCATGTGGATATGGTGCAATATTAAATTTAATTAATGACCGAAGTCAGCAAAAGCAGTCTAAAATTTGACTTTTATAATAGGTTCTATAAGGTTTATTTTTGAACTAGCCTTTACTCGCGACTTCGTATGCGCATATCCTGTTTTTTCCTGTTCCCGTAGGAATTTTGGGAAATCCTCTCTTAGTGCACCCCTTGTATAATTTATATTATGATTCTACTAGAGTGGCCATTTTAGATCCGCTGTTCTATTCTAAACAGTGTTGCCAACGGTAAAACTGCAGGTAAACCCGAATTATGCTCATTTTTTATCCAACTTATGTAGTTGGATAAAAAATTAGTGGCAGAGCAAAAAGGAAGGGTTACGATTTTAACAGTCTATGTATGTGTTTATGTATGACTGTTCGAGTGAAAGTGCACTCATAGCGAAATTATTTAAGTTTTTTGTGATAGTTGCTAGTTGTTGTTAATAGCTTCTATTTTTTACCGACTTCCAAAAAAGGAGGAGGTTCTCAATTCAGCGGGTATTTTTGTTTTTTTTTTTCATGTAGGAAAACCGATTATTCTGAGGTTTCTTATCCGATTTCTATGAATATTTTAGTTCGATGCGGCATACTTTCCATTTAATCCCGTAAAAAATTAATTCCGTTTGGCTCAGTAGTTTTTATTTTATGACCATTTTTACATATTTCAATTTCTGAGTAGACGAAGACGTCGTCCAAGTGTTGCCACTTAAAAGTGAAAATCAAAAACTTTTTACAAAAAAAAAAAAAAAAAAAACAATAATAAACACTACTGAGAGGGATCTTGACCGCACTTCCGGGATTGTCCTGATAGCCGTGGTATACCTCGCCACTCCCCTAGCACCTCAGGCAATGATGCCTCCTTGGCGCTACGTCACTTTGTGCTAGCGACCGCTTTTGGGGGCCCATTCATTGAGTGTGCTAGTCACCCAGTATATTGTTAGTGGTCAGGCAGGGGCCAATAGTTCTTCTATAATAAACGATCATCAGTCCACTAAACCACCCAAACCCATAGCGTTTTTTTTTTTTTTTTCTATATTCTGCAATAATACTGCTCGCACTCAGTGCGACGTTCCCAGGTGCGGGCTCCACGGAGGGTGGGAGCCAGGAAGATGAAAGTGTTTTTCTTTTTAGTATGGACGAATTGAAGCCAACTAAAAACACCGCAGGAGTGGAGTCGGCGAAAGCTGGCAAAGCTCCTAAGCGAGGTGCCTCTGGTGCCTCGCTTGCCCCTGGATGTCCTGCGGTTCACGCCGCGGGCGCCAGCGCGGGTGTCGGTCCGGTTGTGGCGAAAACCGCAACTAAGACCAAAAAGTCCCACTCCAAGCAAAGGAGAACGGCGCTGCATGGGACCAGTACCGATCATTTACACACAAAGGCGAAAACGGAGACGGGTAAAACCTCTGCCGGAAGTAGCCTTCCCAAACACCCTCCTCCTCCTCCTCCTCCTGTGGCTCTACAGGCCACATCCCAGGTTGTAGCAGTCTCCGGTCAAACGGAGACGGCAGGCAGCATCGAGGACGTGTTCTCGAGCGCCTGGCTAGTGCATGCCCGCAAGGGCAAAGGTAAGGGCAAGGGCAAAAAATCAAATCCACAAGCCCATTGCTCCTGTTCTGTTTCGGACCCTTCAGGTCCAGCAGCTCCCGCAAGCCAGGGTAAGAGGAGGGAAAGGCTGACGCGAAAGGAGCGGCGTCAGGAAAGCAAGCGGGGACGAAGAGCCCCCCAAAACAAGCAGGTTGCTGCCTCCAGCTCGGATAAAACGACCAAGCGAGGTAAGTTGAACTTCTCTGAAGGGAAGCGGTTGTGGGCTGCGGCCGGCACTAGCCGACCAATACCCATTCAATCGCCACCTAAATCCGCAGGAGTTCCGGCCAAGATGGCAACCACGACGCAGCAACCCGATGGGAACGATCAGACTGTGGCCAAGCGGGCCCTCAACGAGACGTTTTCGCCCCGTGGAGAGCACAAGCGGCCGCGGCTTGACCGGTCCCAACGGGTTGCCAACAGAAGCTACGCCCAAGCTGCCAGTGCGTCCCTGAACGTCGCGATAACCTGCGACCGGAGGGGTTTCATCAGCCAGGGAGTATCGGACCAGGTCTTAGCTGCCATCCACAAGCAGATCATCACTGAGGCCTGCTCCGCTACGCAGGACACACCAGGGCCGACCTTCAAAGCGAAGCCGCTGTTCGCCGGTGGAGTCCTTAAGCTGTGGTGCGGGAACGACCACACTTTAGCCTGGCTAAAGGAGACAGTCTCCAAACTGGCTCTCCCGGCTAGCACCTCGCTAGTCGTCAGGAGCCAGGCGGAGATCCAGAAGCGGGTACGTTGCGGCATTGCCATCCCCGACGACCAGGGAATCTACGAGGACTCGACCTATATTGGACGAGCCCTATGGTACCAGAATCGCTGGATCGACATAAGGAGGTGGGTAGTGCTGCATGCCGAGAAGCAGAAGGCATGCTGGTTTGTGGTGCTGGGTATCCCCGAGGACCAAGTTCCGACCCTGATGAGCGCCGAGCGCCGACTCTCAATTGGTTTGGGGTCGGTGTACGTCAGGTTTCAGGGGCCGAATGGACGGTTCGTCGATGTCCCTCGGGGGTGGGACCCCACAACGAAGCAGCTGCTGGAAGACGCAAGGGAGACCATCTCCCCGCTAAACAACCCGGAAGCAACTGCGGCTGAACCTGCTGGAGAAGCAGTGTCGGCCGCCCCTGCCGCCATCGTGGATGCCGTCCCTTCAACGGGGGGGGAGCTGGACGACGTAATGTTGTCCCCGGCTTCTGACCCGGGTGGGGACGGTTTCGACGAGGGCGACCTGTTTGCCGGGCTGCGACTGGAGGGTGACGAGGAGGGTCTCGCCTGCGATGGCGTCCCTTTCGTCGGCCTGTAAAGTCGTGCAGGCTAACCTCCACCACAGCCAGACCGCGACGGCTCAACTACGCAAGTGGCTGGAGGTTCAACACACGGCCATAGCCCTGATCCAGGAGCCGTGGATTAGGGGTGGCCACATACGAGGACTGTCCAATCTCGGTGGTAAGCTCCTTGTTACTGCAGACCATGATCACCCTAGATCGTGCATATATGTCACAGGTAACCTTAAAACACAGCTCTTAAGTGACTTCTGTTGCAGAGATGTCTCTGCAGCTAGGCTGTTTATGCAGCGTGGAGCCACAGGGATGGCCGTCGTCTTCGCCTCGGTTTACATGCCTGAAGCGGAGGCACCGCCCCCACACGACCTTGACCGCCTCATCAAACACTGTGAAGGCAGCGGGGATGAGGTTGTCATCGGGACTGACGCAAACGCACACCATCCACTGTGGGGGATGGCGACGCAGAATGAAAGGGGTAAGGCATTAGTTGATTATTTGTTCACAACTAACTTGTCCCTACTAAACACGGGTTCGGAACCAACTTTCGTAACCAGACGCAGTTGTACTATCATAGACCTCACTCTGGCAACGGAGGGAGCAGCGGAACTCATCACTGGGTGGCAGGTCTCAAATGAGGCTTCCTGCTCAGACCACAGGTGGATCCGTTTCGACATCCAGGTCTGTATACCACCTAAGCAACCTAGGCGCAATCCACGCAACACGGATAGAGCGGTATACACGCGCAACCTCGCCTCACGGCTTGCAATACAAGACGATTCGGGTTCTCCTGCGGACACGGCGCAGATCGACTCGCAAGTACTACAACTCACCGAATCGCTGATAAACAGCTACCATATCGCCTGCCCGGAAACGATTCCGCGCGACACACCAGGCAAACAACCGTGGTGGGGCGCGAAGCTAGAACGCAAACGCGGTAAGGTAAGGAAGGCTCTGAACAGAGCCATGAATACATGTAGTGATGAGGACTGGGACGCCTATTACGCGGCCAAATCCAGCTACAAGAAATGCATCAGATTCATGAGGACTTCAGGATGGCGTAAATTCTGTGGTAGCATTGAATCATGCCAACAAGCAAACAGGGTAAGGAAAATACTGGCGAAACAGGACACACCTGAAGTCGCCACACTCCGGAAACCCGACAATACGCTGACCACGACGCCTGAAGAAGCGAAACGCCTCCTAGTGGAAACTCACTTCCCAGGCAGCGTATTCACACAGGTAAATGATTGGCTAGACGTCATCCAAACACCATCAGAACATGAGTGGCATTACGCAGAGAAGATGATTACACTGGAAAAACTTCAGTGGGCCATCAAAAGCTTCCAACCTTTCAAGGCACCAGGTCCCGATGGTGTGTTCCCAGCCCTACTACAGTGGGGAGGTACCGCTGTTGCTACAAGACTGGTGCCCTTAATGCGAGCGTGCCTGGCCTTCAGATACGTTCCTAAGGGATGGAGGGAAGTGAAAGTCATATTCATTCCGAAGCCAGGCAAGAGTGACTACACAAGCGCCAAATCCTATAGACCTATAAGTCTGACCTCGTTCTTACTGAAGACAATGGAAAGACTGTGTGAAAGGGAACTACGAGATGGCGCCTTAAAAGCAATACCACTGCACGGTAACCAGCACGCATACAGCTCGGGTAAGTCAACAGAGTCAGCTCTTCATCTGGTGGTCGGCCAGATTGAGGAAGCAATTCACCAGAAAGGTTCCTGCCTGGGCACCTTTATAGACATCGAAGGAGCCTTCGACAAGACAAACTTTTCCAGCATTAGAGCCGCCCTCTCCAGACACGGTGTAGAGCAGGTACTAACTGACTGGATTACTAATATGTTAAGCAAACGAGTAGTTCGCCTTGAGGAGGAGCAGCAGTTGGCCTTGATAGCCAGAGGCTGCCCGCAGGGAGGAGTGATCTCCCCTCTTCTGTGGAATTTGGTGATTAATGACCTTATCACCAAACTCAACGCACATCGTTACTACACAATAGGGTATGCAGACGACCTCGCAATCCTCGTGCCAGGGAAGGTAACTGGAACGATCTGCAACCTCACTCAACAAGCACTACGCATCGTGGAGCGATGGTGTGAAGAATATGATCTGTCAGTTAATCCCACTAAGACTGAATTAGTCATGTTCACTCAAAAGCGAGCACTAGGTCACTATCGGCTACCTAAGCTCTTTAACACAGAACTCCAGTTGTCTAACGAGGTAAAGTATCTAGGCGTCATACTAGATTGTAAATTAAACTGGAGCCCTCATCTAGACTACAAGCTAAACAGGGCTTGCATTACCTTCTGGCAATGCAGGAAAATGATAGGGAAGAGGTGGGGCCTATCTCCCAAAATAATACTATGGTTGTACAGCGCAGTAATTCGGCCCATGATAACGTATGGGGCTCTTGTGTGGTGGCCACGCACAAAATTAGTTACAGCCATAAACAAGCTACAACACATGCAAAGGCTAGCCTGCATGGCGATGACGGGCTGCATGCGAACTACTCCGACTGCGGCACTGGAAGCCATGTTGGGACTGCCCCCGCTACACTTGTTTATACAACAGGAAGCGACGATGGCAGCAGTACGCCTTAAAACACTGGATCTCTGGGGTAAGAGAGAAACACAACACACGTCTCTGCTCGAGGAGCTCAATAATGAACTCCCCATAACTAAAGCAATCAATGACCGGGTACCCAAGCAGTTCTTATTTGATAAAAAATACAAAATCCAATTGTATGAGGATCATCGTTGCGAGGGCCTATGCCCTGCAGAGCTGAGAATCTTCACAGATGGATCGAAAACAGGTACAGGCACTGGTGCGGGAGTCTTCTCAGAGGATCTCAACGTCCACATAGCCACACCATTGGGGGTCCACAACACAGTGTTCCAAGCTGAATGCATGGGCATTTCTCTGGCGGCATCAGCCATCCTAACCAGGGAAGTTAAGGACCATTCAATACGCATACTTTCGGACAGCATGGCCGTCCTGCAAGCCCTGAACAGCCACACAGCGAACTCTGGGCTGATTCTCGAGTGTCACCAGCGTCTCAACCAGGTTGGTAGACACAACAAAGTAACCATTCAATGGATCAAAGGACACAGCGAATCCCGAGGCAACGATGCAGCAGATGAGCTAGCCAGAAGGGGTTCGAGCATGACGACGATTGGACCTGAGCCCATCGTGCCGCTGCCTTTCGGGTATCTTCGCAGTCTGGTAAGGAAACGCACCGGAAACAAACATCACAAGCTATGGGCTGACCATGGTGAGTGTAGGCAGGCCAAAGAGGCACTTCCCTCTATTAATGGCCGTTTCACAAAACAAGCCCTAAGACTAACAAAACAACAGTTGCGTTCAGTCACAGCCGTAACAACTGGCCACGGGACTTTTAATAAACACCTCTATGCCATAGGAGCCACCGACAGCCCACTGTGCAGAGCTTGTATGGAGGAAGATGAGACAGCAGCACACCTGCTTCTAAGCTGCCCGGTAGTCGCGGATTACAGGGCCAAGTACTTCGGTAACCCAGGTACCCTCTGTGAGATAGTTAGTAACACCAAGGCGTTACTGGCCTTCCTTGGGGAGCTGGGGTGGATCGAGTGACACATTTGTCCCACCTACACGCAAAATACGCGCCTAGTCGTGGAGTTGCGGAAACCAGCCCGATTTACATACATACATACATACATAATACTGCTCCAACCGGGGATTGTCCTTGGGAATACTTTCACAGTGCATACAGGAATAATCGCCGGTTGGTGCCCCATTACATTTGAAATTTCTAACGGGGCCTCTTAACGGGGCCTCTGCGAGTTGGTTTCGGCCCCCCGTACGCCTACCAAAGGACCGGGCTCCAGGGACCCGAGAAAGAAAACACTACTGAGAGGGATCTTGACCGCACTTCCGGGATTGTCCTGATAGCCGTGGTATACCTCGCCACTCCCCTAGCACCTCAGGCTATGTTGCCTCCTTGGCGCTACGTCACTTTGTGCTAGCGACCGCTTTCGGGGGCCCATTCATTGAGTGTGTCACCCCCTGCCATTTAAAAGCCGTTTATATTGTTAGTGGTCAGGCAGGGGCCAATAGTTCTTCTATAATAAACGATCATCAGTCCACTAAACCACCCAAACCAATAGCGTTTTATTTTTTGTTTCTATATTCTGCAATAGTACTGCTCCAACCGGGGATTGTCCTTGGGAATACTTTCAGTGCATACAGGGATAATCGCCGGTTGGTGCCCCATTACATTTGAAATGTCTAACGGGGCCTCTGCGAGTTGGTTTTGGCCCCTCGTACGCCTACCAAAGGACCAGTTCTCCAGAGACCCGAGAAAGTAAAAAAAAAACACTACTGAGTATAAAATAACCTTAATTTCGGAATTTGGTGTTCAAAAACTTTTTACAAAAAAATACAACCGACTTCCAAAAAAAAACACTACAAAGTAAAAAATAACTTTAACTTCGGAACTCGGTGTTTTTGTTAGTTTGTTCGTATTTTGACACCGACTTTATTTTTCACTTTTTAGTGGTACCACACACCTAACAAAACCACTGCAAAAAATATATACCATACGATTTTCGAAAGTTCCCCTCGACTTCTCTGGGATGCTATCATCAGATCCTGGTTTCCTTGTCATGGGACCATTTGGTAAGCATTCCCTTTCCAACAAAAAAAACATTTTTAAAATCGGTTGGCAAGCGACGGAGTTATGCCCGAACAAACATAAAAAAATACAAACATCCGAATTGAGAACCTCCTCCTTTTTGGGAAGTCGGTTAAAAACGACGATACAAAACCGAAAACACCGACTTCCGAAATTAAGGTTATTTTATACTTTTTAGGGTAGTTTTTGAAGTCGGTTACTTATATTTTTTTGTAAAAAGTTTTTCATGTTCGTGCTTAATTTCTCAGATGTTGCACTAAAAGTCACACAGTAGAGTGGGCCTTCGTTTCTAGTCTACTAGTTGACGCAGTATTCGTTGCCACAAGCATTCGACTCGTAAAATAGTTGGTGTGTGCGACTATCGTAAAAATGTCCTTTTGTCCTAAGTTACGAACGGAAGCGGTTCTAGGTTTACGGTACACGAGTTTCGGGAGTAAACTTTTATTAAAAGTTGTTAGGTGACAGTTTAGTTCATAGAGCAATAAAGTTTTCAAGAAATTGCTGAGCGAAATGGCTTAATTTTTTGAGATTTCATTGTTCAGGGTTCCGTACCCAAAGAGTAACCGATGGAACTCTATCACTAAGTCTCCGCTGTCCGTCCGTTCGTCTGTCTTTCAGCGGGCTGTATCTCAACAACCGTGAAAGTAGATAAGTTAAAATTATCAGAGTGTAGTGTTTCTATTGCCGCTATAACAGCAAATAAAGCGCACTTGGCCGATTTTTTGTTGGAACTAGCTTAGGTCTTCTGCTTTTTCCGCTTGAAAAAGGTTTTACCAAGAGATTAAAAGTATACTGTGTCCTAATACAGGGCAATGACCAGTACGCGTAATAAGTTTGCCATGTTTCATCATAATGAGTTAAGCGACAAAGCAGGGTTATTCTTACTCCGTTATTTTCGGGAGTATATTTTTTAACATCTCTCAAAGGACTCAATCTCTTATTTTTGACATAACGCCTCTGAACCTAGAACCTACAGGGTGCCATTTTATATAATATAATCCTTATTTTAATAATCCTTACACGAATTTACTGTTTTTCTTATTTTCAATCGTAAAAATGGCGATTGAAGTAAACGTGTTCAGACACCAGTTTAATCATCACTTTAAATAGTTTTCATTTTGCAGTTAGTACCTACTAAATGTTATGAGAGGAGACTAAAAAAAATCATTTTTACTTGATTTATACTAGAGACTAGCTGACCCTCGCAACTTCGTCTGCGTCACATTTTCCATTACTGCTCCGCTCCTGTTTGTTTTAGCGTGATGATATATAGCCTATAGCCTTCCTCGATAAATGGGCTATCTAACACTGAAAGAATTTTTCAAATCGGACCAGTAGTTCCTGAGATTAGCGCGTTCAACCAAACAAACAAACAAACAAACAAACTCTTCTGCTTTATAATATTAGTATAGATAGTAATCCCATATAGGTCACATTTAATACATATTTGTGACAAGCAAAACATTGGTAAGTCTGTTTTCTTTTCGTAGTTCTAATGATTACTGAACATAATTCACTAAAAGTGCGATATTAGGTACTTATCAATGCGTGCTTTAAGCTACTTTTTATCTCAAAAATAATCACGGTTCCGGCGCAATAGGCCCTAGGAGCGAACACGTGAGATTAAGCTATTACATACAGCCATACAGCCATAATTATGTGCTATGTAAGAATACAAATAGTTCTTATATTGTATAGGTAGTTCGATAAATCTCCCGATTCCACGTATCTCTCCGAAATTAAAATGATGTCAATCGGCGTATATATCGGATTATGTCGTGATATAGTATTGAAATCGTATTGGTTCGTTCAGTTTTTATACCTTTTATTTGGTTGCATATACATATTGTTTTACGGCAGACTGCACAACATTTTAACTGTTTAAAAACTGTGTCTCAGGTAACTCGGATGATTTTTGTAGCTTTGTGATGACTGGTTTTTGTCTATGCACACGTTTGAGCACTCTAACCTGATTGTAAGCACAAAGAATGTGTTCCCAAAACGTTTTGTGCGTATGAGTTGGATATCCACCATATTCCAGTGGCGCATCACCGCACGTCTTGTGGTCCGATGCTGGGACGGGCTTGGCGAAATTAAATTATGCAATTCCGTTACACATTCCTCAAAATGAAACCCATAGATAAAGTTATTTTTTACTTGGTAGTGTTTTTTTTTGGAAGTCGGGTGTATTTTTTTGTAAAAAGTTTTATATTTTTCACTTTTTAGTGGTACCCCACACCTAAAAACACCCCTGCAAAATCGCAGAAAAGCAAAATACGCAATTTCGATTACTTGGATGACATAAAACTATCATCCAAGTGAACGAATTCCAGCTATTTCGATTTAAAATCCAAAGTTCGTAACCGATTTTCATAAAATTTAAATGGGACCAATCTGCAAGTATATCCTTTCAGATAAAACAAGAATTTTTCAAATCGGTTCATAATTGTCGGAGTTATGAGGTAACAAACATAAAAAAAAAATACAACCGAATTGATAACCTCCTCCTTTTTGGGAAGTCGGTTAAAAATCAACAGGCCAGGAACTCACAAAACTGGTAACCATTATCATATCATCTGAAAGACTTTAGTTCACTGCAACAATCTTCCTAGCATTGTCTCAACTATGTTTGGGTCAACTTCTAGTCTTACAGGATGCAGCAGAATACCAATATTTTACGGAGCAACTAATTGTCAACACAGTAACTGGATGTTACGGAAGTTGTTTGAAAGAGTCACCGCGGCCCTGGAACGCAAAGGGCATAAGCAGGAACACGAATGGGTTTTTGACGATTAATCATCCTTAAAAAAAAACAGTGTGTGTCTCGGGACGCCCGACAGAAGTGTTAACTTAAACTGGCCAGACAGACTGGCGCCGTAACACGTTACGTTACGAAGCGGTTAAGAAGTTATCATTTTAAAAGTTATCATGAATTTTGGCAAGACTGGTGTCAGATATTCTGGCTTTTTACGACTGTCAAATATCTATAAATGACAGCCGAGCGCGCATCACAGAAGAAGTTAGGTAAATTAAGGTGGTCACCCATCCAAGATCTAACCGTGGCAAGCGTTGTTAAACCTTGAAGATCGTCACATGCGGCTGTTATTATTGACTAGCTGACCCGCGCAACTTCGTCTGCGTCACATTTTCCATTACTGCTCCGCTCCTATTTATCTTAGCGTGATGACAAACAAACAAACTCTTCTGCTTTATAATATAAGTATAGATTCACAGATCACTGCAATATGGTGTTCTAATTCAGCAATTTCCTGTCCTAGCCTAGGGTTGATAATTATATATTTAGCCGGAAACGTTCGGCTAACCACTGCAGTGCATTTCGGGCGAATCAATTTGTCATAATATTGGAACGTTTAAATACGTTCTACATAGGATTGTTTCAGGTTTAGTAGAATGTCTATGTACAGAACCTTCCTGTTCCAAGAAAAATCAAAAAGACTAATTCTTTACCATTTTTAGATAACTTCATTTTGGTCGAACTAACTGACAAGTGGTTTTTTGTTTTAAGTGTAGTTAGGTATATAAGTTATGTAATGTATCATTTTCTGGAACGTTACTGACATTTATTGACAATCATAAAGTGATACTAAATTTTACTGACTATACACTTATATGTTGTGTGTGTCATAACAATCATAGAACATACATAACATACATTTCTTCAAGTTTTAAGACCTATGGACCAGAAGAGAGACATAATTAAGATAATAAAAAAACTAAATTACACTAAAAAGAGCAACAAATGTCACAATGTCACATTCATATGGGCACAAATTCTACTCGAACATAAATAAATTCTCAGTACAACAGAGTTCCCACAAACATAATATTTTCAGAGGAGCAGCAAATTGGCTGATACTGCATAAACAATCTATATTTCGTCGAAGTAATTTCAGTTTCAGAACCGTTATGTAAGGTATTTGCATTTATAGGGCTTCAGGATGAAGAGACCACGGAACAGGGAGACGCGGGAAATATTATATATAATAATTCCCGCGTCTCCCTGTTCCGTGTAAATATAGCTATATATAGCTATATTTGCATACTTTTTGAAGTACATATAATGAAAAGTATAGAAAATAGGGAAGCGTGTCATTCTGATGCTTTTTCACATATTTTAACCCTTTGGGTACTACAGAAATGTTCCACTGCTAATACAAAAAACAAGAATAAACAGTAAAGCCTAAAGGCTCTTTAGGTAACCCAGCTAATGACATATTATACCACTGAAACAGTTCCATAGTCCACAATACGCGTGTAATTTTTTTTAATAGTTTTGCATAATGACAACATACTGCCGTAAATATTCTGCTGAAAATAGTCCAAAATCAAAAGTAATGTTTTCAGGAAAAACATTTACTTAAAAAAAGTCTTCAGTAAAATTTCCTACACCAGATGGCGCGACATATGTGAGAGAGAACCTCTCGCATATGTCGCATTTTTCGCATATTTGAACCCTTTGGGTACTACAGAAATGTCCCACTGCTAATATAGTGAAACAGTAGAGCCTAAAGGCTCTTTAAGTAACCCAGCTAATGATATATTATACCACTGAAACAGAGCAACGATACGCGTGTAATTTTTTGAATAGTTTGGCATAATGACAACATACTGCCGTAAATATTCTGCTGAAAATAGTCCAAAATCACAAGTTATGTTTTCAGGAAAAACATTTACTTAAAAAAGGTCTTCAGGAAAATTTACTACACCAGATGGCGCGACATATGTGAGAGAGAACCTCTCGCATATGTCGCGCCATGTGGTGTCATTCTGATGCTTTTTCGCATATTTGAACCCTTTGGGTACTACAGAAATTTTCCACTGCTAATAAAGTGAAACAGTAGAGCCTAAAGGCTCTTTAGGTAACCCCGCTGATGACATATTATACCACTGAAACAGTTCCATAGTCCACAGTACGCGTGTAATTTTTGGAATAGTTTGGCATAATGACAACATACTGCCGTAAATATTCTGCTGAAAATAGTCCAAAATCACAAGTTATGTTTTCAGGAAAAACATTTTCTTAAAAAAGGTCTTCAGGAAAATTTACTACACCAGATGGCGCGACACATTATTATGTAAGAGAGAACCTCTCGCATATGTCGCGCCAACTGATGCTTCATTGAAAGAAGTACTTTGACATTAATATGTCGTCGATGTCAACTTAACAAATGTCAGAAAACAAGCGATTTGATAAGAGTTTGTGACTGACGCCTCAGAGCTGCAACTGGGTGCTCGACATTTCAAAAAACCCTCATTCATGCTGATGTAATTTGTTTCTCTTCAATATAAGAATTTCATTACAATTACGGTCTTGAATTTTTATTACGCAACCACAATATGTTTGGTATCGAATCACTGTGCTGCGCGGGTATCCCTGTTCTGTGGACAGAATCAATATACTGAGAATTCTGTGGGATATTTTAATAATAATTCTTATTAGCCAGTTATTTATTGTATGAATAGCCTTATTTCATTGAATTAAAGCATAATTTTCGTTGAATTTATTGTTGTTTTCCAGTTTTGTCGTACAAAATATTGACGGAGTATTCGCTCGTTAACTTTTAAGATTAAGTCAGACATAACATAACATTCCGCCTTTTCCCTATAGGGTGAGGCAGAGGGTTTTAGGTTCCACACATTCCACATTTTATGTTCTACTAGGGGCCCACCCTGGCTTCGCCAGAATGTTTTTTTTTTTAATTTACTTTCTTAAAAGCCTTGCCCTGGCGGACACAATTATAAAATAATTATCCAATTTGGCGCAGTTGTAACGAAGTTATGCGTGTACATACATTTCGGTGATTCTCTTTTATTTATATTTATGTCACTGGAAAGTGGCAGTCTCCGTAAGATTGTAATGAATCTTGATTAGATTATAGTTTCTCGATAAATTATGAAAAAAACGTTTTGTATAAAATATGGGATATATTTTATACAAAACGTTTTTTTCATAATTTGTGTTATGTTTCCATTCACACTCTTAATAAAATACTGTCGTATTGGCTATGTTTTGCAAAAAAATCGTAGGTTTCCGTAGCTCTAAGCTCTGAAATAAAAAAATAAAGTCTTTTGATAGACAGCCAAATAAAATCCCAAGAAACAAAGATGAAAAATTCAATTTCAATTTTTCTTATCGCTTATTTATCTACAAAACTGTAGAGACAACTTTCCGCCTCATCGCGTATCGCAGATTCTGATTGTTAAAAAATGAAAACAACAAAAATATCGTGCCTGGATCGGCGCCAAACGAAAAAATTACTTAGTTGCAGCTGGTCCTTCAGTCTGTGCATATTAAAATCATATTTATGTAACAAGCTGAAATAAATTGCTTTGAAGACGTTTCCAATTTTCTTACTCTCAGATTTTCTTACTTTTCTAAAGATACGGTTAACTTCTGTCGGGTTATGAGCGCCTGGTACAACACTGGATTAAATGACCAAAAAGTATTTTGAAACTTGATTTAAATTGAAACTGTCAAGTCGTCGACTGGAAAACAATGGGAGATCGAAATCAGAAAATTGCCCAATGAATTGCAAAATACTTCTTTATCATAAAATAACTTTTTGAGTTATCCCTATTTTAAATCTCTGTCCAGGGTTATGTATAATGAACACAATGAATTCTAAAATGGCAGTTATTGTTATTACAAAGTTAGGCTTAATTTTATTCATAGACCGAACAAAATAAATTCCGAAATCCATCTTTGTTATTAAAAGCAATTGCCCAAAACATTTTCGCCGCGAACGATTTAATTTCTCACCGTCCGGTGAGGTTGTGTGACCGTGCATATTGATGAGACCTCCGCGATACTTCTGCTTTCCTAGTCCCTTAAGTCTTACTTAATTGACACTTAGCCATTCTGCCTCTTAACCGTCTCTTTAGTTAATGACTTCACAAATTTGTCTTGGTAAGTTATAGGTTAATAATTTTATATAGCTCATATAAAATATGAGTGATGTTTATCATGTGACTTCCTCATTATTATATTCCTCCTGATTTAACTTGCATTTTGCAACTATAGAAGTTGTTTCTAAGCCAGCCATTTTGACTAAATATATTTTTCACCAGATTTTTATGTATCATTAATCTGTCGATTTGAATTTAGATTCTAAATCAAGAAAAATTAGGTTTCAAATCATGATATTCCACAGTTCGTTTTCCATAAAAAACCGTTACCATTTTAAAGTTTGTCCTCAAATGCAGGACCTATCAAAAGTTTCGATGCTCCACAAAGAGGGTTAAAGTTTTTGTTTTCGTCAGTATTCCCACTTGTTCTCCATTGAAACCACTTAAAGCTATTATATAAGTTGATGTTGTTATAATGGCATTTTCGGGGTATCCCTTGATATCTCCGGTGTTGAGAGGAATTTGCGAAGAATGCCGTAAAAGCGTAACTTGATAATCTTCTAACTTCTGGTGACATGGCGCTGAAAATCGTTGTGGGGTACATGTTGTGAGAGATATGCAGGTATAGTTTTTCTGAAACGAAGCTAATTTTGCAGTGCTTTTTGGATATTATCAGAGGTTTTATAGCTATTTATTTTAAGTTTAAACATACGACCATCATTTGATCAAAATGAAAAATATAGATCTTCATTCCAGGCGAGGAGAGTATGGAGCGCGAGTCAACCGCCCCGCCCTGGCTGTGTCTTTATCATATCTATACATTAGGTACTTTGTGTACGATTTCAAAAAAGGAGGTTCTGAACGAGACTTTCTAACAGATTTCTGACGTTTACTAGTAGATGAGGACTAGTAAACGTCAGAAAACTGATAGGAAGTCAAAATATTATTATGCCACATTTTGAACAGACGATGTGAAAAGAATACCCGCTATCGCTTATGACTTGAATAAACTCAATAAAACTTGGTTTTATTGTCACATTCACATTTTTGGGTTTACGACGCAATCGTCGAATGGCTACTACATTTAATATAAGTTGCGAGATATTATATTTTGGTCCAGTTTGTAACCCTTCCTGACCATAATTTTTGATGTTATTTTATTGACAAGGCTCCGTTTTAAATCTCTGTGTTCGTCATAAAAGCAAGTAGTTTCTTTGAAAAATTGCATGTGTATACCTGCTGACCCGTGCAACTTCGTCTGCGTTACATTTTCCATTAATGCTCCGCTTCTATTTGTCTAAGCGTATATTATAGCCTATAACCTTCCTCGATAAATGAGCTATCTAACAATGAAAGATTTTTTCAAATCGGACCAGTAGTTCCTGAGATTAGCGCGTTCAACCAAACAAACAAACAAACAAACTCTTCTGCTTTATAGAAAGAAAGAAAGAAAGAAACGAATTTATTAATTAACCTTTATAATATTAGTATAGATAGTACAGAAGCATAGATGTTTTTGAAAAAAAAAAACCCAACTCACCAACAATGGCCCACGTTTGAGATAACGCAATCGAGTCAGTATAAAACTCGCACTAGACCTTTAGATTTAGCAATCTGAAGTGGTAGTGGGCCGGTCATATTTGTCGAAGACCCGTAGCTGGTGGAGCAGATAGGTCTTACAACACTTAGGTACATCGTTAAATAAAATTTAAAAAAAAACTTTTTACAAAAAAATACAACCGACTTCCAAAAAAAAAAAACACTACAAAGTAAAAAATAACTTTTATTTCGGAACTCGGTGTTTTTGTTAATTTGTTCGTTTTTTGACACCGACTTCCGAAATTAAAGTTATTTTTTACTTTGTAGTGTTTTTTTTTTGGAAGTCGGTTGTATTTTTTTGTAAAAAGTTTTTTTATTTTTCACTTTTTAGTAGTACCTCACACCTAACAACACCACTGCAAAATCGAAAAAAGCAAAATACAAACGCACTAGTTGCCCATACGATTTTCGAAAGTTCCCCTCGATTTCTCTGGGATGCCATCATCAGATCCTGGTTTCCTTATTATGGGACCATTTGGGAAGTATTCCCTTTCCAATAAAAAAATCATTTTTAAAATCGGTTGGCAAGCGACGGAGTTATGCCCGAACAAACATAAAAAAAAAATACAAACATCCGAATTGAGAACCTCCTCCTTTTTGGGAAGTCTGTTAAAAAGCGTTGTTCCTGGCATTGCATAACAGTTGGGGCCTCCAAATCTGTGCTTCATCCGGCTCGCTGCACGCCATTAGACGCAATGAGTCCGCAACCGGTCCAGAACCAAACTACAGGCGAGGAAAACAGCGTTTTTGTAAAAAAAAAAACTATAAATGAGGATTCATAACATTGAGAATTGTAATATCCATTGGTGTACGTTAGATGCGTGACCTTTTACATACAGCAATGGATTTAATTGCGACTCAATTTTGTTAAATATTCGTTATCTGCTTTTAAATAAATCAAAATGTACATTTACAAACATGAGGATGGACAGTGACCCAAAATTAGACATAAGTATTTTAATAGTTACTTTTGTTTTTTTACTGAAAAAACTGCACGAAAGCTGTGATTTTCTTCTATTTTCCGTAAAGCTTTAGTTGGTTAAAGATTGATCCAAAAATATTGCCGTAATACGTTTAGATGAATCTTGCATGTGCCCAGAACGGAAAAAAATGTCGGTCCTAACATTTTATATGAATTTGTTCACACAGGTCGTGTCCAGGCCGTGAATCGGACATGTGTGAGCGAGTACATCAGGACTTCGGACCGTCCACGTCACACATGGCCCTAATATGTATTGATTACCCAACCAAAAAATTAGTAGGGTCCATTCTTCGCTGTTATTAGGAGGATGTACCTATAAGATCAAAAGTTCACACCTTGAATGTGCCATTAAATGTATTTACCCATCTAGGCCCCTAGGTTTTTTTTTTTTGTGATGCGTTTTTTCTGGACTCTAGTGTTGGTCAGAGATGACAGAGACAAACTCTACAATGGAGCGAGTTTACCCAGAAGGAGCCTGTTCACTCTAACTTTGAAGAGATTAGGGTTGTAAGCGTTCGGAAACACAGACGCAGGCAGAGAAAAACCAAAAACAAAAAGAAACTAAACCAACAAAATAATTAAAAACCACTTATAATTCCACCCGCTGTTTTCGTGGCCCAGCCCAGTCCACGTCATCGCTCATCAATTTAATGAGTGACGGCTGCCGGCGGTGGCGGTGGCCATTAATCTCGCGGAAACGCGCGCTGCACATTGTCGTGGTAATTACCGCCTTTCGCTTCTGTTATCTAGCTCTGAGGTCAACCGACACCATTTTGCTTTTAAGGATTGAGAAAAATCTGGTAGGCAAATGTTTTTGTAGTTTTTTTACAAGTGTGACTGGTATTTTTTTATGTTAAAAATAGGTTTTGTTTAGTTTCTATCGAAATCATGATACAGCAAGATATTTGAGTGATTAATTAAATAGTGAACATTTTATTTATTTTGTTTCTTTGTAGAATAAAGTAACTTAAGAATGCTATTAAAACTTAATGCTACGAAACTGTCCGAGTATTTATTCAAACACGCCCATAACACAATTTATTATGTCCTAAATTATCAAGTCGTTCTAAAAATCAACAAATGAGATGAATCGTACGTTGTTTACTTTTTATTTTTATTTAACAATTTATGTACACAGACACACAAATAGAAAACAAAAAAGAAGACATAAAAATAGGTAAAAAGGTGATGCTTATTTCTAATGGAATCTCTGTCAGCATACATGCGAAAGTAGAGCCAAATATAAGAGATGTAGACGTCGTGTGTAAACGTCAAAAGTAACACAATAAACTTTAAATATAAAATACAATACATAAATTTACCTATAAATATAAAATGTCAAATCGTTCTAAAATCAACTAATGAGACGAATCGTACGTTCTTTACTTATTTATTGATTTTAATGACTAATAAAGAGTTATTTGTCGTATTAACACGCACTCAGAGAGTACATGATAACAAATGATTATAAACAACTTTAACTTTTAGACCACAATCCAGAAAACTCGAAAAATTATCGGCTGTTTCATACAAAATGCAATATTTTAGTCAGTGAAAATTTACAGTTGATATTTTTTCGACTTCGATTCAGGTTGAGCTCAAAGTAAAAGTTGTTTATTTTATAATAATGATTTTGTACTTTCACGCCCTAGGAGGATGCTAATGTTTAAAACAAATAACCGTGTATCATCTGCCTAGCCTTTTCCCAGCTCAATCGGGGTCGGCTTCCAGTCAAACTGGATTCAGCTGAATACCAGTATTTTATGTGGAGCGGGTGCCTACCAGACCGCCACAACCCGTGGGTAACACGGTATTCCTTGGCAAGATTTTCTGGCTTCTGACTATCCGTAAAGCTTGTCAAAGATCTCCAAATGACAGCCGGGACCAACAGCTTAACGTGCTTTCCGAGGCACGGAGGAAACTCGGTATGTTAAGATGGTCACCCGTCCACAGACCAACCTCAGCAAGCGTTGTTTAACCTCGAAGATTGACGTGTGCGGCTGTTATTATTTAGCCACGATCTCCTCGACATAACCCAGTATGTCTTTATTTCCACAATACCAAAACTATACAGTTTGATATACAGCAACTTTCACAACAAAAGGAATCAATATCGATTAAAGTTGTTTTCATCCAACGACTCGCCGACCAAGCAGATATAGAATGGCAGAGCCTGTCTAAAATTCATTAGGTTTTCGAGACAAACTGCCGGCGTACTGCTCGCTATCGAGGTAATTTAATTACACTGTGGCGAGGAAAAAACCGGCCAAGTGCGAGTCAGACTCTCCCACGAAAAGTTCCGTACCATAAACCTTAATTTCTAGTATTAATTTTTTGTTATAGCGGCAATAGAATTGACAATTTTATCGTCAATTCTATTGAAAAAAGTTCTTGCAGTAGGGCTCGCTGGCAGACAGACGGACGGGAAGACCGACATCGCAGGCTTAGTAATAGGGTTCCGTTGGTTACCCTTTGGATACGGAACCTTAAAAATGAGTTTTACTTCATTTTGCGATACAAGATTGTAATGTTTTTAAAATAGAGGTGTATTTTAATTTAGTGTAGTTTGTTGGATTGGGAAAATGTATTGAGGATTTTTGAGTTTAATTAGGGAATGTTATAAAGGTAGAAAACTAAATAAATCGTAAATATATAGTGTGATTGATGATTTGATATAGTTGTACGAGTATAAAAAAAATCGAGATAATTTCAATTCATCGCCACAGATCAAGAATACTACCGTCATAAGAAAAGCCGGCCAAGTGTGAGTCGGATTTCCAAACGAAGGATTCCGTACTATGCACCTTAATTTATATAATTTGTTTTTATTGCGGCACTAGAACTACACAATCTGTGAATTTTTCAAATGTTTATCTATTACAGTTCTTGAGATACAGCTCGCTGACACACAGACGGACGGACCGATAAATAGCTAAGGCTAAGTAATAGGGTTTCTGTGGATACCTCTTAGGTAAGGAACCCTAAAAAAGGATGTATAGAAACACAACGAAGTCACCGATTTCGATACGAGTATTAATAAAATATCTTTAGGTCCGAAGTCAGTAACTTCGTTTTGTGTCGATACGTCCTTTTTTCTTATGATGCTCTACAAAGTTTCTCTTAAGAGATGTGTATACATATTAAGTGACCTTTTTCCATGTGTGTGTGTGTTTTCAACATATTGTGATAAATAATTGCAACAAACCTTTACGCAAGAGGTCACAAGACAAATACAACCAAGATAATTCACCACTCTTTCACCCCAAATTAGAAATTCCTACAGCAACCCTCTTAAGATGAGCCCCTGATGAGACACATTAAGAGGCCTGTTACATACTTTTGTAGTCTGTAAACATACCTGTGCCACAGAGTAGTTGGTACAGAAGATCAGATCTGTACTGTGACTAAAAAACTAGCGAAAAATCGAGCGCCAGGTGTGAAACAACGCAAGACCTGAAAAGGGTAAAGCTTGAAAAGTTGTTTATTTAGTTGTTGTTGTGTTGTGTTGTGGCTCGTGGCTAAATAACAAATGCTACACGGGTCGATCTTCAAGGTTAAGCAACGCTTGCCAAGATTGGTCTGTGGATGGGTGACCATCTTAACATATCGAGTTTCCACCGTGCCTCGGAAAGCACGTTAAGCCGTTGGTCCCGGCTGTCATTTGTAGATCTTTGGCAGTCGTAACGGATTATCAGAAGCCAGAAAAACTGACACCAGTCTTGGCAAGGCGTAGGGTGTTACCTGTTACCCAGTTAATTGGTTGTGGAGGTCTGGTAGGCAGCCGCTCCATGTAAAATACTAGTATTCAGCTGAATCCGGTTTGACTGGAAGCCGACCCCTACGTAGTTGGGAAAAGGCTAGGCAGATGATGATGTGTTGTGTTGTCGTTGTTGTTTTCTTTTCAGTTGTTCATAATTATGATTATGAATAACTTTTACAATGTTACAAACATAAAAATCGAATTTGCTCGCTGGGTTGTAGAAGTTAGACAGGCAGTCATTTGTAAAATACTGGTATTCAGCTACATAGAGCTAGACGGGTGTTAAAGTTGTATCAAAAATTGTCTATTGTTTTTGCAATTAGAGGGCCAATTCTACAATTTTTCGCATTTGTATTTTCGTCGCAAAAAACCTTAATTTCCATACATTTTTGTCATATCACTACTGACATACTAATGCGCTCGTTGTTTTAATTTATAGAAACCTTAAATTGACACCCTGTTGCTTTATTACGGAGAGCCGGACTCTACCCAACATAGTTGAAATAAGTAAATAAATATTCTTTAAGTAGTACATAAATTACATACTGTCTCTATACGTGAGGAATTGTAATTGGCTTGCTGATGACTATGGTTTCCTACTTAGTTTGTTTTTGAAATAAACAATTTTAAAAAAACTAGGTGTTCGTATGGATTTGACTTTCTGTTATTTGTACTATACTGTGGACGTAGGTACCAGTGCAAAGCAAAGAGTTATAAAGACAATGGAACGCGTTCTGAAGCGTTTGGAGCGCATTCAAAGATCACACCGTATCGTGCCAAGTTAGTATAGCTAATTGTGTGTTTTTATTTCTGTAGAAATTATAACTAGCTGTGTTGTAGAAGACTTTTTAAAAGTTGTATAACATGTTACAAAAAATCAGTGCACACGAGTGAGAAGATTATAGAAAGTAAGTTTTTTTCTAACGCATAAATCATTGAGCTGAGCCAATTCTGGTGAATATTGGTGCTTTTTTAAGGATGGAGACTTATCAAATGACTCCTCCCGCTCTGGGCGGAGCGGAAGGGGGGGTCAGACTCTCACTGACTAAAACTCACCCATGTTCCTCCTAATGTCCTCTCCGTTCCAGGGTCGCAGTGACTCTTTCAAACAAAGGTACGCAACCCTGGTAGGCACAGAAAGGAGGGACTCTGGAGACGAATAATAATAATAAAGCCCTTTTATTCCGAACTACATGCAATTCAACAGTTTTGATTTTATGAATTTTGTTTCTTATCTAGCAACCATATGCTTCTTGGCATAGGCCTCCTCCAGCTCTCTCCATTGAGCTCGATCTTCTGCAACTCTGGTCCAGTATGGTCCTAGGATTGGGTGGATATCGTCACTCCATCTTGTTTTCGGACGCCCCTGTCTTCTGATGTCCCTCTTTATTTTGCAACGCAGCATATGTCCTATCCAACTCCATTTTAAATGGTCTAAACGAATTGTTATTTCCGTTACTTTTGTCTTCCTTTTTATTTTAAAATCTCGGATTCTGTCACTAAGCCTGATTCAGGAGATGAATAGGTATGGATTACTTTGCCATAATAACAAACCTTAATAAGGTCATATATCACTAGGATCAAATAAATAACACCCCATTATATACAGTTTATTGAGACTACATTTGGAATTCCGTTCATCCGTGATGCCGAAATCCGGGCAACAGAGTCATGTCCCTATTATGCAAACTAGGCTGATCCCATTGCCAACACTTACGTCAGTCGTATTACGATGTAATATTAAATAGTTTCAGAACTTGTAGACTTACCAAAGTGTTTAGTAAACCAGAACTAACTAAGTATAAAATCATTTAGCTATCCTACTAATTATAAGATTCAATAAATGGATGTAAATCTGTATTGGTCTTTCCTATATTAGGCTGAGATACCAGAGTCCCCAGACCTCACTTATTTTCTTAATAATAGAATTAAAAGTTTGTGGAAAAAGTAGTTTTAGATGTACTTTAAACATTGTAAGTATCCAGTGTTAAGAAATTAAATCCTCTTTTTTAAGTTTGGGCCTAATATTCTTAGTAGCGAGAGCCTCCCCTATATATACATTAACGCCAAGTTTCGAAGTTCCTCAGATACGCTTGTTCAACTGAACAAAGAATACTACAATCTTAGAATAATAACGCATAGAAACCTAGTACGAGTGCAAAAAGTGAGGCAACTAAAACTTAGCCTAATCCGTCAATCCGTCAAACTTAGCCATCAGTACTCAAGGTCACGTTCCGTCGAACACAGCTCGTGAGTAAATAATTGAAAATGACAGTTTGTTGCGTGAAAGGATGTTATAGCACATCAGGTAAACAAAAAAAATGTGATAAAATAACATTTCACAAATAAGTACTCACATTCTATGCACTATTTTTACGTAAATCGATAAATAAAACAAAATTCTAATAACCTAACTTGTCATAACACAGTGTTGCTATTTGTGAGGAAAAAAATACCCACATTGCTTTCATTCATGTTTTTCATTTTTGTAATTTTAAAATACAATACTTACTGTTAATTCATATCAAACCCGATGTTTTAACATTGATTATAATTATAACCCATCAAGCATTCTAAATGCATTGAACAATATCTCATTCTTTATGCGATTTATTTCCTTTTATTTTTAAATAAATTGAATTAAACCTTCCGAAAAAATATGTCATATTACATAAAAAATCCTGTTTACCTTTTCCAGTTCCCAACAACATAAAATACTTGCCTTGATAGCAAAATAGTAATGCGTCTTCCCATATTTTGTGGGTAACGGCTTGGTAATGGTATCACAGAAAGCTATATCTGTGTGCGTTAGAGGAACGTAGACACATTCGGCTCACGCACACAAAGAAAGTGAAGTGGACACACGATTTTGCTCGGGTTTTGTTCTAGACGCGGCTTCTATGCGTTATTATTCTAAGACTACAATATCCTAATATATTTAATTCTTCCGTTACTGTGTGACTGACAGATAATGCACAGCCGAAACTACTGGTCGTAGAAAGCCAAAATCAATTAGGTTTCTTCGGGAGTGTCTTAGGGAGGGGAGCACTAAGATAGGATAGGCTTGTTTACTGAAAAAATCTAATTAGTCCGTCAGTTAGAGTAATAAAAAAATATTTGACTCGTATTTTTTCTTTTGTTACGGGAACCAAAATTGACGAAGTTAAGACTCTTTTAAAATTCTCAATATGTCACGCCGTGGCATAATTTTTAGCGGTCAGTGACGTCACGAGCCCCCGCTCCCGAGTTTTGATACGATTTATCTTTGTCAATATTAATTGATTTACAAAAACAAAAAATACGTGTCCATTATTTGTCAATACTCTAACTGACGGACTAAATAGTTTTACAATTTGTGGATGATGGAAACTAGCCTATTTCCCATAATTCCTACGGGCACGTGAAGTACGAAGTCACGGGCATAAGCTAGCTATAGTATAAAATAATCAATTATTCCTGATTATCTGCAGTATTCCAAGTATTCTAGCTTTCCTCTACCAAAACACAAGCCACTTTGAGACATCACGAAATGGTAATAAAAGTTACAGTAGTAGCTCTAACAAGGCTACATAACATTTTCTACTATTTACCTAGCTTTTACCAACCCATTGTCTCTCCATCCTAAATCCCAAACAACGGTAGCAACAATAAAACCAATATGACAGACGTTTTCCCGCGCATTCCGCCATTTTGATGACGTTTCATAGCACAGACTATAAAGATTAGTGCCCACTTGTGCTTTTAATTACTCGGAAACGCCATCTGATGGTCGCGTTACGAACTGATGACTTGTCTGTCCTAGCCGCTGGTTTTATGGCCGTATGAGAGATTTTTGATAGTTGGAGTAGGTAGTTCGGACATCTTTTTAACCGACTTCCCAAAAAGGAGGAGGTTCTCAATTCGGTTGTATTTTATTTTACGTTTGTTATCTCATAACTCCGTCAATTATGAACCGATTCAAAAAATTCTGGTTTTATCTGAAAGGATATACTTGCAGATTGGTTCCATTTAAATTGTATCCAAATAGGTTTCGACCTTTGGATTTGAAATTGAAATGGCTGGAATTCGTCTACTTGGATGATGGTTTCATGTCATCCAAGTAATCGAAATTGCGTATTTTGCTTTTCTGCGATTTTGCAGTGGTGTTGTTAGGTGTGGGGTAACACTAAAAAGTGAAAAATAAAAAACTTTTTTCAAAAAAATACAACCGACTTCCAAAAAAATTGTTAGTTTCTTCGTATATTGACACCGACTCCCGAAATTAAAGTAATTTTTTACTATTTAGTGTTTTTTTTTGGTTTTGGAAGTCGGTTGTATTTTTTTGTAAAAAGTTTTTTATGTATTTTTTATTTAGAAATTGTTATATTTTGAAAAGAGGTATAACGGCTGTCACTGAAAACCAGCGCTGTGGCTCTGTCTCGCACACAAATCCCAGCATTATGCTGAGCGATGGCCATTTTGAGCGAATGAGACGTTTAATATGCACAACTTGCAGAACCTTTGTATTTTTTTTTTTGGTATGTGCTGTGCTTGTAGCAAAATAAACTCTTTCTTTCAGATAGGTTTGGCTATGTCTTATGACAATCTGTTATTGTATTGATCGATGTGAGTTTGATAAGAAATTGATTTCAGCTAACCAAACAATCTGCTTAGTCTATTCCCAAATACCGAACCGTTTAGCTGAGTCCATTTTAATGATGGAGCTATTTGGAGCTATTACTTAACTGACTTGCAGGTTTGCACCACCAAATAACTGGGAAATACGACACCTTAGACATATTTTTTCTAGATTTTTACAAATAACATCCGGAACCAGCGTTTTCACGTGCTATCTGAGTAACGAAGAAGTCTTTGTACATATGTCACGATGGTCGAACGGTGCGACGACGCTTATGATAAGGCCACGAACTAAATACTAAATAAATAGCAAATTAATTTTACGAATTACAAACAAAGCACTAATAAAAATAACTTGACTTTTGAGCCTGCACCGAAAGACCAAAATTATTTATAAATGTTACATCATTCTAAATTACATACTTAAAATACAAAAAGGGATTTTAGTAACTGCAGCCAGTTCAAAGTCAAAAGGTGACCCCAAAAACATCAAACCGAATTAATCATAAAACAAGAGAAATTCAACTACATTGTAACTTAACAAAGCATCCATTATTATCCTAAGAAACTGTTTTGCTTTCCTTACCCAACAAATATTATCACAGAAACTTAATGAACAAAAGCAAATGTTTTTGAAAGGTTTAAAGATACATCGGAGTTTCCAGAGGAACTCAGTAATTGCTTTTCTTCAATAAACGCAGAGCGAAGGATTCAGTGCATCGCCTTGTTTGACTAGGCTCTCAGAATCGTGAGAAGTTCGTGATGCTACGTTATATTAATGAAGATAATATTTTCTCGCTTGAATACTTTTATAATTTCATGAGTTCCTGGTATTACGAGTTCATTGTTCAATTAGCTAGGCAAGTTTTATAATTAAAGGCAAATTAATTCCTTAGGTATTTAGTTAACTGGGTAAAAAAAAAGATAGACAATATTTTACATTAATGTCTTCAATACTTTTCATTTTTATTGTAATTTTATAGCTAGAACGAAGAACAACATTTTTGCTATTATTAAAAAACACGAAAACTACCAGGCGCCCATAATTCGTTGGGAGATAGAATAATAATATTGCTGAAGTTCCAAGATTTGCGTTATTTTGAGACACCTACTCAATAATAACTTGCCAGGCCAGCTGCTTCGCCCACCGACCATGAAATATTGTATTTTATTTTATATTCCGTGAAAGAACTTCAGTCAATCTATTTTAAGAATATGTAGGCGTCAGCGACGGCTGAGCGATAGCGCCATCATCGTTTGGGTTCGGTGGTATCAGGATCATTGTAGAATGAAACACTCAATACAGTACTAAGCTCTCTTTATTAACTGTGGCTGAGTGCTAGTACTTTACAAATAGACAGTCCCCCAAAACGCCCGCCCGTTACCACATCCTAGTGTTTTTAGCTATGGAGAAGACGTGGCCAACAAACTCCATAGCAACACATCTGTCTTTTGAGTTAGAAGAACTCGCATTTATAACATTATTAAAGAAGCCTGTTTAATTTAATTAAAATAAGTAAACCGACAGTTTCGTTCTGGACGAGTGTCCTAGTCGGTGTCTCGAGCCAAAAGTGACCCCGGCAAAGTCCCCACTCTCCAATTTATACGACTTTGTCCACGTGCCGCCATTAAAACTGTCAACTGACGTCACGGCGTTTACCACTACCCACTACTACAATACTCAAATCAGCAACTAATTATTAAATGATTTCTTTATCCACGACACGGCCAGAACTGACAATCACACGTCCTCGTGTGGTGGTGATAAGGTACCTGTAACCAACAAAAACACAACTTAATAGTTGACTGCTGGCTCGGCCTACCTGACCAAGATAAAGATCATAAAATCATGAATCATGAATTAAGAATTATAACTATACTGGTCCGGTCAAACGACCCTTCAGTTTTAATCTTCTGGTCCGGTCTCACGACCCTTCAGAATTATAACTACTGGTCCGGTCCTACGACCCTTCAGAGTTATAACTACTGGTCCGGTCAAACGACCCTTCAGTTTTAATCTTCTGGTCCGGTCTCACGACCCTTCAGAATTATAACTACTGGTTCGGTCCTACGACCCTTCAGAGTTATAACTACTGGTCCGGTCAAACGACCCTTCAGTTTTAATCTTCTGGTCCGGTCTCACGACCCTTCAGAATTATAACTACTGGTCCGGTCCTACGACCCTTCAGAGTTATAATCTCCTGGTCCGGTTATAACTAACCCTTCAGGATTATTACTGCTTGGTCCGGTCAAACCCTTCAAGCTCTTTTAATTCTTTTTTTTCTTCTGTTTTCCTCCATTTTTTTTTTCTCATCAGTATTAAAACTGGAGACCATTGTGCTAGACTGGAATATCCCTTTAGCTAGTGCTAGACCGGATATCAGTCCCTATAGCCAAACATGCTATACCAGATTGCAATCCCTTTAGCTGAGTCATTGTACCGGATTTTCCCTTCAATGACTCTTTCCTACATTTTTTGTTCCACATTTTTTTGTCCTACATTTTTTGTTATGTTCAGTTCAGTTCAGTTCATGATATGCCATGATATGTTACTTCTCTCATTGTTGTCCTACGTTTTTTCCTGTTTTTTTTATTCTTTTTAAACATTGCCCCAGCCCAGGAATCTATCCTGCACCGGGAGCGCGCTCACAAACACCCAAACTCACCCGCACTAACACTATCTATTTTGATTTTTTTTTCTGTTCGTGTCAAGCCCAACTTTCTGCGCCAACCGTCTCGTGTCTTTCAATTTAAACTATTTCCGAATTTGCTAGTCTGGACTGAACTTGTCCCTGTAGCTTATAAAATCAATTGTTGGAGTTCATTTTTTTATTCTATTTATCAAAGTACTTGTCACAGCGTTAATTGGTTTAGGATTTAAAACCCTTCAGATGATTTATTACATTTTCTACTCAGTTACGACTTCAGTGCGGTCAAATAGCCATGATAATGTTCTCTATTGCTCAGTGGAGGTACTCTCCTAATCGTCTTCTACGTTAAACTTGTTAGAAACACTACTGAGAGGAATTTTTGGTATGTGATCGTGGGCATACTTATACGTTATTTTACTATAATTATGGATTTCAAAAGATAGCGATCGACGAAAATTCTATCGACTCTCACTAACGGACTTTAGCATCCACATCGCTACACCAATAATAACGGTCTCGCAATTTCGCTCTACAGATAAAGCTTATTTTTAACCCATTATTACGACCCGTACTTAACCGAATGCTTTTTACTACGATTTGCTATCATTAATCTCAATTAAAACTGTCTACGAACTTTTTAACAAGTTATTCCTCGTCTTTACATTACTAGTGTTACTCACTCAGGTAGCCTTTGACAGTTCAAAGGTCGCTGTAAATGGTTCAATTGAATAAAATGGTTTAGGTTTGATTCGCGATTCACTAATGTTCCTGATTACGAAGTCCAAGCAACACTTACAGTCATCAAAATAAAATTAAATTCAAAAAAGAAAACTAAAGACCAGGTTTCTTATTCACAGTCAACAGTTATGTCACCAAGAGCTACCCCGCAACGACACCCTGATAAAGACTTCTCCGTCTATATCACTCTGGGATACTGCTACGATACTCTGGATCAGTCACCGAGCCATAGAACTCAGAACCTGTTCTCACAATCTCAATTGATGTTAACTCTCCATCTACTTCATAACTTAATAATGTCAGTTAGTACTTGGCCTAGAGCATCTTCTCAACAAAGAGATTTTAAAATATACCGACCGGTAATCTATGCACATCGGTGCTTACGAAAACAAGAACAACCTGCCTGCCAATTTTTGCGTCCTACGTTCATGTGAAGGATCTACGTTCACGAATTACTCTTCGTTATTCTAAGAACATTGCGGTCACTGAATCAATCTTATTTTAATCTCACTAGGCTCGTATTACCTCACATACCTAGTAGGCAACCCAGTAGTGGAAAATGAAAAGTCTATTTAGAAATTATAAAAGCGTAGAATTATTATCTGTACCCGTCAATCAATTTCAATAAAATTAAGTTACTGTTCATAATCGCTTACTATTGACTAACTGTTATTATGCAAGGAAAACGGTCGTTAACACGTTAACATAAACGCCTAGGTCTAACTTTTCACTAAAATTGAAAAAAAATCTAAGTCGAAACAAAACATGACCTTGTAGCAATCTTGCCTTACGATATCGGATTCAGAATTTCGCACTGAATATCATTTTGAAACTATTACCACCAATGGGAAGGGAAACTGTAATTGCTATAGCTTCGTACTGAGTATATTAAAATTACCTAGCAATATCAATCTAACCACTGAAATGATTCGAAGATCTTTCAAGTTTTGAAAATAACAATTAAAATAAAATGGTAGCGGCTCACCGGGCACTTCAGTCTTCAGTCGGCCTTGAACGCTTCCAACTCCACAGATGTTGACATGATGTACGGCTACTGCAGCCTTCAAACTGCTTGCTGACCTTCGATCCGTCACGCTCAGAACTGCTCAGAAGTTGTAATTTCTCAGCAGCAATAGCTGCATGCAAACCTCTACCGCCATCTGCTGACTTCAACCACGGTGATACGATATCTGAAAACTGAAAAACACCACGAGAGTACAAGTCCAATCAAAGCTTTGACAGGAGTATAGGCTTCAGCTTAGCGTAGTAGCCTCAGTATCAAAATCAATTAGTATCAGAAACTAATCAGGACATTGGTACTAGCAAGAAAGTTTATGCCCAATAGTGGACTACTGCTCCTAAGATAACCCCACTGACCCAAAGTTGGGCTATACATGGTTGTGATGAATCAAAAATTGCATTTACAATCTTAATTTTTAAATTTAACTGTTAGATTGGTACGGTCTTGTAACTGTATCGCTCTAACGTCCATAAATAGCTCTGAACAGGTACTGGACTACATTACACAATCAGCGATAGCAGAATAATATTATCGCTTCTTCAGCATTATTTAAAACGCCTTTCTATCGATTACTAACGCTTAACTAGCAACACTTAAGCTATAGCGCCTGAACTATTTCTACACTAAAGCGATAGCGAACGTGAAAATAATAGCCATACTTTACTATAGAGCAACAAAGCGACGAATCAATTAGCTAACATCGATTATGGCTTTTCATGAGACCATAGCCATATTTAGTCGGTCTCCACAGCATAAAATGTTCCTAGTGAACATTTTTATTTTTTTAAACAAATAGAAAAATGTTAACCAACTAGCACATCTAGCACATCAGCTTCACGGCAATAACAAAATGAAAATAACTCACCAGATAAAACGTGAAGATCCTCACACACATCATCACACTTCGTTTTGAAGTTGCTTGCCTCCGTTCCGGACTAGTTTTTCATTGTTCAGGTTGATGAGGGTAGCCACATAAAACTCGACGAGTAGGAATTTGACCTTGGAATGCATCTTTAATTGGCCACACGTTGAACTCTGATAGGTTATCTATCATAGGCATGTAGGCACGATGCTCTTCAGCTTCAGAGCCCGCACAACACTGCGTCCTCGACGAAACATAGCACCGCGGCGACGTACAATGACTGCGCGTCAATCTTAGGTTTATTGGATCTTGGATCGATTTTCACGGCACACATCGAGTTTTTAGCGCCTAGATAAACGCACGCGTTTCGGAAAACAACCACAATTTTCACTAAAACTGTCACTACGTATTTTGCGTTTATGAAAAGGAACCCGCCACGTAAGTATTTCACTAGCACTGCCACGAATCTTCATGTGGGCCACTTGAGTTGCATCACACTTCTGATGTAGGCGTCAGCGACGGCTGAGCGATAGCGCCATCATCGTTTGGGTTCGGTGGTATCAGGATCATTGTAGAATGAAACACTCAATACAGTACTAAGCTCTCTTTATTAACTGTGGCTGAGTGCTAGTACTTTACAAATAGACAGTCCCCCAAAACGCCCGCCCGTTACCACATCCTAGTGTTTTTAGCTATGGAGAAGACGTGGCCAACAAACTCCATAGCAACACATCTGTCTTTTGAGTTAGAAGAACTCGCATTTATAACATTATTAAAGAAGCCTGTTTAATTTAATTAAAATAAGTAAACCGACAGTTTCGTTCTGGACGAGTGTCCTAGTCGGTGTCTCGAGCCAAAAGTGACCCCGGCAAAGTCCCCACTCTCCAATTTATACGACTCTGTCCACGTGCCGCCATTAAAACTGTCAACTGACGTCACGGCGTTTACAACTACCCACTACTACAATACTCAAATCAGCAACTAATTATTAAATGATTTCTTTATCCACGACACTATCTTCTCGGTAATTTTAAAAATAAAGTAAAATAAAAGTTATGAAATCAGTACCCTAGGTCACTTGATATAGTTAATACAAAATTATGAAAACCGTCTCGTAGTCCCAGCGCGTGATATTATAACTTCATACTTACCAAGATTATATAAAAAGCAACTATTAACTAACACATTAATTAATTCTAAGGTCGAACTAAAACAAACCAGTTTGGGTCTAATGTTAGCAATAACTCAATATTAATGGCATACTAACATTAACATTACTTATAATAGGTTTATTATTTACAAGAACTATTATTTATCTTTAAATAACAATACGCATAGTTTTCTCAACCTTTGTTTAATTTTATAGTTATTTCCGTTTTACTGGAACAGGGGCAAGTTCTGCCTTGCAGGGTTGCGGAATTTGTCCGAAAGAGTTACCGTGTCCCTGGAACGAAAAGGGCATTAGGAAGAACACGAATGGGTTTTAGTCAATAAGAGTCTTTTTGTTAAAACCTCAACCGGGAAAACATATATATTTTATATTTTTCTGGTAACTAAAATGATTTTTGTCCTATCACCCGATTCCGGCTTGACGTTGAGTTCTGGGACACCCTGTATATATAAATATATATATATATATGTATCCCAGTTTGTGTATCCCATTAAAAAACGAATAAACAACATAACGCTTTATATATTCCCTGAAGCGTTATTTAGAGACATACTGAAGGTATACTAATATATTGCCACTTTCCTCTTCCTTAATCCCTTCTAATAGGGCGAGTAACTACCCCTCTTTGCCCACAAGAGAGAAAATCCAAGTGCAAATTTTAGTTTTAATATTTCTGACCGCTGTACGCTGACCACAATACCGCTTAAAACCAGTAGATCAAAGAGGCAGTCATGTAATTCACCCAAACATCTTTAAAACAGCGATGTCTGTCTATGATACCCCGTCTCTGTGTCTGTATATATATATGTCCCTTACAGCCTTAAGAGCGTGTATTCCGTCCACTAGCGCCGCCAATCGTTTTTTATTATTTGTGGTAAATTTAAGACACGTAGATAAAAAACCGCTCTGTAGTGCACTGAAGAAATGTATTTATTATGTTTTGAGAGTTATGTTTTGTACTTTAGAACATAAATAGTTGCCAAAGTCGATATTTTTGCTAAAAGTGGCCACTTTTAGCAATAATTGCCGTTTTGGCTATTTAGCCATGAGTTATGTATTAAAATAGCTGTCAAAGAATAATAGATACATTTCTTTCATTACATTCACACTCAAGAGTGTGTATTCCGTCCACTAGCGCCGCCAATCGTTTTTTATTAATTGTGGTAAATTTAAGACACGTAGATAAAAAACCGCTCTGTAGTGCACTAAAGAAATGTATCTATTATTTTTTGACAGCTATTTTTAATACATAACTCATGGCTAAATAGCCAAAACGGCAATTATTGCTAAAAGTGGCCACTTTTAGCAAAAATATCGACTTTGGCAACTATTTATGTTCTAAAGTACAAAACATAACTCTCATAACATAATAAATACATTTCTTTAGTGCACTACAGAGCGGTTTTTTATCTACGTGTCTTAAATTTACCACAAATAATAAAAAACGATTGGCGGCGCTAGTGGACGGAATACACGCTCTTAAGTGTGCTTGTCGATTACAGCGGAGCGTGGCAACACAGCGGAGAAACAGAGGACTAACCAATGTAATTGCATAAAATCTTTGCACTACGTGAGTCATGGACAGTTTGACTGACATGATTGGTTAATATTTCTCCGTTTCTCCGCTCCGCTTTAATAGACAGGCACCCTTACGGTTGAAGGGATTTGAACGAAACTTGACACACCGGTACACCATGTTCTGGAATAGGTGCTTTACTTAATTTTTATTCCAGGAATATGTTCGTTTGGTATAATATTCGACCTTGCTGCGAGCGAAGTCGCTGGCAGAACAAATTAAACGTTTATCAAAACAACCATTCCTCTTAGCAAAACTTTACCTCCTATTGCCCCTGAACCCCTGGTAATCGAAGATTGGTAAACAAGCTAGTAATCCTACAAATTCATCATTATTGGGTGTCAGCTTACAATCTAAACAAGTTCAACGCCCAAGGGTTACCAAGTTTGAATTACATCGAAATCGTTTCCATTTTGGGCCAACTAAAAGTTTTGTTGGTTGAACTCGAGGGGTTGCTATGCTACTTTGGCGTCTCTTTTAGAATAAGATTTTGTACTTTTCTTGGGATGGGTATGAAATGTTAAACTCGCGTCAGGGCACGTGACCTGGTCGAAAATTCGTAAGACGGATGATAAAAAATGCACAACGTTAATGTTCAAGATTTCACTTCTGCCGGCACTCTCGGAGTGCAACCCGTTGTTTTTTTTTTCTTTTAGTATTCTCATGTATCCCCGAGGAACTCGTGGCTAAATAATAAAAGCCGCACAGGTCGATCTTCAAGGTTAAGCAACGCTTGCCGAAGTTGATCTGTGGATGGGTGACCATCTTAACATATTGAGTTTCCTCCGTGCCTCGGAAAGCACGTTAAGCTGTTGGTCCCGGCTGTCATTTGGAGATCTTTGACAGTCGTTACGGATAGTCAGAAGCCAGAAAATCTGACACCAGTCTTGCGTACCGTTACCCAGTTAATCGGTTGTGGAGGTCTGGTAGGCAGCCGCTCCTCGTAAAATACTGGTATTCAGCTGAATCCGGTTTGACTGGAAGCCGACCCCAATATAGTTGAGAATAGGCTAGGCAGATGATGATTCTCATGTATCCTCGAATGTCTGCCCCCAAATGAGGAAAAATAGGATAGGGTGTCCGAGTCATCTGTCCCCAAAGACAGGCAGTTGCTCCACGTTAAATACTTTAATTGAACTGGATCCGGTTTGACAGGAAGTCCGACACCAATATAGTTGGGAACAAGCAGGCAAATGACGATGAAAAGTGTAGTTGTGAGGTGTAGTGAGTTGCAACATGGTTGTATATCTAACTTCTGTTTTTTCCTTTTCATTATCTCTTAAATAAAATAAAAATAAGTGAGGAAGCTTATTATAAAAGGAAAAGCATTTCAAAGCCACCGTTTCATAATTATAAATTAAATACACACCTTGTGCAGTAGTCTTAATAATTACAAAGTACGATATTAACTAGAACAATTATTCTAGGAAATTCTCTGTGGTCCACCACGCTTTCTTCATATTACGGTGTTCTTTAACTTAATAAGTAAAAATTCTCGTTGTTTATTTACTACAGATATTTTATTTTTACTCTTTGCCTGCGTCTGTGTTTCCGATTGCTTACAACCCTGATCTTTTCAAAGTTAGAGTGAACAGGCTACTTCTGGGTAAGCTCGCTCTATCGTAGACTTTGGTCTCTGTCATCTTTGATCTAGACTAGAGTCAAATGCAAACCAATTTCAAGTAAAAAGAAAAAAAATAATAATAGTGCGGTCCATACAAACAAGCGTTGCTTAACCTTGAAGATCGACCTGTGCGGCTGTTAATATTTAGCCACGAGCTCCTCCTTTTGGACTGTGCTGGACGAAATTAAGAATCAACTCACCACCATTTGTTCGATAGTCGATTTTGTTGATTTTGTGTCGAGATAGGTTTGTACCAGGAGACTACCTGGGCTGGTTGGCATTTTAACCGGTAGAGATAATACGGTGCCCTGCATTAGGTACCCTCTTCCTATATTCTAACTTCTGAGAGAGATCAAGATACGTAACTGAATGTACATTTTGTATATGCAACACATTTTCCGACAGCCACGCGAACGAAGTCGCGGGCACAGCTAGTCTATACTAAAAATCTTGTATTGAAAAAATAAATTAATACTTCAATAAAATACAGATTGGCTGGAGATGGCAAAACAAAAAGAGTGTTGGAAGGCAATATCTCTCTACCCACCTTGCCCAGCAGTGAGATATTTTCACAATCCAAGTAAATCATACAAGGCCAAATCAAACTTGATGACACTTTTTAAAATTTAAAGTTATTAATTTTAACACAAGGAAATAAAACGGTTTACTTCGAAATTTAATATTAATCCCAAGTTCTATTGACTACAGCCACAGAAACATTGTACCAACCGGGTTGTGTACATACAAAATGGCAGTCCTATACAAACAACGCCCGGAGTCAAACTAAGGGTAAACATATTAAACTAGTAATCGCTTACTGAGCTTTCCCCTAAAGCCACCCTTTTCATGGAGTTTCCGTACTTGGAATAGATGTTACAGCTTTTTCATAAGTATGATGTGCTACGCTTTTGCTACGCCGTAGGCGATTCTGCTACGTCGTAGCAAGTGTTGCTGCGCAAAATACGCGTGAGTAAAAGATGTGGTTTTGATTTGAAAATAAAGATTGATTTTTTGTTTTTATCTCGTTACAACTATCATTACAGGCTTTAAGCTATTAATATTAGAATAGTTAAATATCGGGATTGCTACCATGTACCTATTATTTGCGAGTTTCCGATATTTCGGCACTGTTACTCCATGATCATGGCGCTTGCAACAGTGCCGAAACATCGGAAACTCACAAATAAAAAGGTACATGGTAGCAATCCTGATATTAACTATTCTAATGTTAGTGACCATGAAAGTTTAAAACAATTTAAGCTATTACTACAGTGTAGACCTAATGGACTCGTACTTAGTAATTACTAAAAGGTAACAATATTATTCTATTTAAAAACAAACTTTATAACTTTACATACCTATGCAGAAAATAACAACAAACATAACGTTTTGCACTAATTACCTTACACAACTAATTACATTTAACTAAACTCTAGCAAGTTCACCCAAGCGCACGAAAAAATATTCAATCTGTCATGGAATGTTTTTCTTTGTAGGATACCTATCGTACATGATAATAATAGTCAAAAGTTTTAACATAACCAAGACTTTACCCTGTAACAAGGGTTATTATTACCCCAGGCGTTGTTATAATTATCTAAACGATCAAGTTTAGAGGGCGTTCGTTCTACTAATTTTTAAACAACTCTCACTTTATATGAAAAAAAAAAATGTATGAAAATTAAGGCTTTTTTGAAAATAAGTAGAATTGCCACTCTCATATACAAGTCCATAAACTCAATCAAAACCTATATTTCTAAAAGAAACTCCTAATTAACACACTAGCAGATTAAACATAAATATCAAATCGCCACAAGATCTTACTTTCAACCCTTAAATAACCAAATCAACCAGACAATCTAAATATATATAAAGACAATATAAAAGACAAGGAAATAATATATGAAGTTAAGCTTTTTTGAGATGAACTTAGTTATTTATCTAAAAACCTAATTAAGTTACGTTTAAGCTGAAATTCAAATAAAATCGTAAAAATATTTCCGTTCCTTTTGGAAGACAGCCAAAGATACCAGAACAGATCGCCATCATGTCTCACTTCTTTATTTGTGAGGATATTTTCATTTTCAAGTAGAATATTGTGTTTTCAGGGTTCCGAAAATCCGTAAGAAACGGAACCCTTATAGGATAAATCGGGCTGCCTGTGACAAACGGACAGACAGACACGTCTGTCTTTGCGTCTGTCACAACATTTTTCTCCGGAACTACTCGACCGATTCTGTTAAAATTTAGTAGGTACACATATGGACTTCTGTGACCGAAATACGGACGCGTTAAATAAATAAATAATATAAAAAAGGTAATAAATAAATTTTGAGTATGACGACACACCTTTGGGGGTCAATCTCTACTGTGTAATATATCAAATGAAAAGGCTGACTGCCTCACAGTCAGCATTTTCAGTTTTAATCATACTTTTTAATAATTTATAAAAATTAAATAAATAGTTTTAAAGTTATTCAAGAATTTAAACCAAACATGCCCATACCATACCCCTTTATCTCCGAGTGTACTGAGTTTAAAATCTATACCTAAAAATAATAGAACAACCTATATTTTGCATAAAATAAATTGGTTTTAAATAAACTCTTTGCACGCGAGTCCAACTCGGACTTAGCCGGTTCTTAACTAAAGTGTTTGTTTTTTTTTTGGTGTGGAATTGGCAATGTCAGGATCTTAAATCATGCGATATCAAAACTGAAGAGCTGGTGGTTTAACGGAAGACAGTAAATCAATCAAAGAAGACACGAAAGTACTAAACAGCGGAAATAATTACGAATTAAAAGAAAAATAATAAACTAGTCATAAACCACTTTTATCAACTGCTGAACTAATTAAGATGAAACTAGGCACATGAGCAGATCATGAACTGCACAAGGACATAGAATCCTTTTTATCACGGGACTATGTTCTTTTGGAATAATTTTCGATTGCCACGAACGAAAAACGAAATCGACCAAAAACGCAACTTTTCCTTTGGTGACAGAACCCTCAAAACATAAGCAATGCCTTAATAATAATTTTTCGGTCTTAATCGGTGTCTTCATAGAAAAAAACTTACACTTTATCTATCTTATTTAAATGTCCTTAAACCCGCAAAGACTCATAAACAGTTTCGAGGTACAGTATTTAATTTAAAAAAATATACAAAATTATTGAAAGGTTTATTTTAAAGAAATGTATCAGTAACATTATAAAACTTTTAACACTAAGAGTAAACTTCCGAAGTTTTAATAAGATCATGTTAAAAACTTTTAATGATAGCAAAACATTGTGAACTTTTGATCTGCCAATGGTTGTATCAATAAACACAATTATTCGCGTTACCTTGCTGCGTCACCTACAATTCATAAAACTAACATCGTACAGGACGCGCCGCCTACTGAAAAGTATCAGATACAATTGCAAACTAGAGCGCTGAAACAGTCTGCTGTGAAAGTACCCCGTTACAAATACAGATGGCGCTGTTACAAGTTTTATACAACGCAGAAAGTGTTTTGTTTTATGTTCCTCTCATTTGAAATATTTAACTTCCACGTTTAAATTAAGTGTTTTGTAATTTAATTAGAATAGATTATGGACAATTTTATTAAAAGTGGATATAAATAATATTTTTTAAACTTTAGTCTCGTTCTAATTTGACTCATTCGAGTCGAAAATTGAAATTCTATTCCATCAAATGGTAATAAAGGAGTTAATAATCATTTACGGTTCCGCTGTTTTGGAATGCCTTTGGTTCAAATAATGCCCAATAAAAGTAGCCGTATTATATTTTCATTGGTAAACTTGTTTAATGATGTGTGTGGGCTTCAATTAACTACGTATATCTAAAATACATTAAATTTATTTTTATTGTTATCCTTTGGGCGAGGTACCTACGTTTATATTGGGAAAGGTCGGGATAGCCTGATATCATTTAGACATCCGTAGCGGATGTCTAAATGATATCATTCATTTTAGCCACGATTTTACCAGTAGAAATTAAAAACATTTTATATAAATTAATTTTATATAAAATATCATTTATATAAAATATCATTTATAAAAATTTTGTTCCTAAAATGAAACTTCATTTAACATTTCGAAAGATGCCAATTATTGAAGTTTGGCATTACAGACGACGCAACATGGACGGGTTCTGTGCTTCACATAACCCGCTCCCAAGATCCTCACCTGATTAAAAAAGCTATTTAAAAAAGGATATTATGAAAAGGTCAACGTATTTTATTGCAAGTTAATCAGGTGACTACCATAACAATATGATTCCTGGTACTTGACGTGACTATAAACAGCATAAAATAATAAAAAAACTTTTTGATAATGCTTTGCTTGCTGCTTGCTTGCTAATGCTTTTTGTAATGTCACGGTCATGTGTGTCCTTGGTTTATAATGCTCCTGTGTGTTCCGGGTTTATCTGATTCGCATTGGCCATCCGTAAAACTTTGGAACGGTGAATTAAAAAGTCTAGCTTAATTTTTGATATCTGAAGGATAAGTCATTTGATTGTTTTTATGGCAGATCTTGTATTAATGTGAATTTGGTCGGACCTCGCCAATATAATGTTTCCTTTAATGATAAAATCTCTTTAATTTCCCGTACCTACTGAGCTCTACTACTGACTACGTACTTCCTGCTTGCCATATTTCACTGTCATACAGCGGTCGAAGTAAACATCACTGTCGATAACTTTACGACCATCTTGCTACAAAATGCGAGCTCGTTTGCCACAACGTTATACATAGCACTCCCATAATTTTATTTAATTGTAAATGGACTGAATAAACTCGCAAACAGCGCAGTAAAATAATGTTAATTGTTAATGCTGCATTCATTCGTCGGTTTAATTATAAAGTACCTACCTTTAACATTACTTATTGTGTAGAAACGTTTTAAATAATACATTTTATAATTAGTAACAACAGACTTTGAAGACAGTGAAATGATTTTCGGTTATATATGTGTTAACTTATAGTTTTTTCACAAATATACCTTAAACCTACATATTTCCTGATCTTCATTGAGCATTTCTATTTCCCAGTGAAATATGTATGTAGTCAAGTCTCTCAAATTGCATCAAAATAACCCGCTTAAAGTAAGTTTACCTTATTAATCGACTCAAGAGTGGCCAATAAACTCCCCAGCAACACATCTGTCTGTTACGTTTTAGGAACTTGAATTTATACAATAAGTAAAGTAATATGCGTAGTAACTAATACATGGCACAAAAAATTAATTTAATATTATTTATCACTTGTTTTTTTTTTTTCATGACTATATTACCTACCAAATGTTATGAACCCACCCTTTTTGTTATGTGTACAGCTACTAACTTAGTTTGTAAGATATTTTTGAACTAACAAATGGACTATTTGTCTGATTCAATATTGTCTGATTGATTGATTGTTAGCTAACACACTGCGATACTATAAAACAAAATACACACTACACACAGCATTAATAATTTGCTTTGCTAAATAGTCTCCAGTAATAAAATTATTGTGCCTGCAGAGACGTGCAATGGTAGAATTTAACAATTGAACTGTAAACCTGTTTGCCTGAATAGGACTAAATCATAACAGTTCACATCATACTGAAATTAATTTATAGCGTGACATGCTATCACGTCGTTGCAACGTGTCAATTAAGTTTAAAAGTCACTTTATCGGAGTAAATAACTAATTAACTTAATTTAGTGGGCACTCATTAATCAATATCGAATGCGTTTGTTGTCTAAATTCGGGTTTTGTATTATTCAGTACTAGACTTGTCACGTGACGACTATCCTACGATAACTGTGCTTTTTTGGGAAGAAGATAGCCTTTGACTATAAGGTAATGTTTGTTTATATGTTTCAGCAAATGAAATATAAGCACACTAGCTGACCCGCGCAGCTTCGTCTGCATCACATTTTCCTTTAATGCTCCGCTCCTATTTGTCTTAGCGTGATGATATATAAGCTATAACCTTCTTTGATAAATGGGCTATCTAACACTGAATTTTTCAAATCGGACCAGTAGTTCCTGAGATTAGCGCGTTCAACCAAACAAACAAAGAAACTCTTCTGCTTTATAATATTAGTATAGATACGGAATAAAATTCACAAAGGAGTCGAGGAACCTTTTCCCCCACACCTCTGTCATGCAGAGTGCCCAGAAGACAGGCAGCATTGCTACTGAAAATTGCAATACTTTTATGGCCAACGAACCAGCCCTTTGATCATTCAAAGTGTACGATCAGTCATAAGTAATTTAAGTGTAATCTTTAGGTAAAAAAAAATTGTATTTTTTTTTTCAAAATTTAAGGCTCAACATTTTCAGAGAAAAAGGTAATGATAAATAAATCCAACACTGTTCATTGTAAAATTTTGATGAACAAAAAAAAAAAAATTAAACCCCCCATGAACTGTAGCGTGTGTCATATCAAATGAAACGGCTTTTCTTCTGATACGCTACAGTTTGAAATAGAATCAGTCTATTAGATTCGTATAAAATTGGCTGTGGCAGAAGGAAAGACAGACAGACATCTGAGTGATCCTGTAAGGATTCTGGTTTAGACGGAATCGGAACCATAAAAATCTACCAGTTGTAATAAATATCAACATCTTCAAGTTTCTTACTTCAACTTTTTATCTCGGGAAGTTGCATGGTACTTATCGTATACACACCTGAAACAAAGTCACGGGAAAAAGATTTTCTTGAATAAAATCGTTCCAACGACAATAGAGTTAAATTCCTACCTACGAGTACATAAATAGGTCTATAACATTTTGTCACACTGCAATTTTGAAGCGAAGCTTTTACGCACGACGGACATATCCGGTCCGAGCCGGTCCGATCCGTGCCGATCCGTTCCGGCATGACACGGTCCGGATGATCGCATTAAGGGATTAATACTTTTGGAACACGGAGAGTAAATATTCTTTGTACGCTCGCTTTTTTGTATAAGTATCTTTTTGTCGGTATGTAGTTCAAACGGGCGTATTGTTTTACATTTAAAATTACAATTTCTTATATTCAGCATCTAGATGCCTACCTTATTTTTGCTAAATAGATTTAAACAAACGAGTGGCCCTTACCGCTGTCAAACCCGCAATGGCATTTGAACATACCAAAATGTATGTTGGCATGTTAATACGTACAACAAATGCTTGTAAAAAATATAAGGCATAAGTGATGGAGCTGTCAGTTGAGGCAGTGTTTAACATCTCATGTATTTTACCCATGTACCCATATTCCAGCAATTAAAACATTTGCATTTTTTGTATTTATCATCATCTGCCTAGCCTTTTCCCAACCGTATTGGGGTCGGCTTCCAGTCAAACCGGATTTAGCTGAATACCAGTATTTTACGTAGAGTGGTTGCCTATCAGCCCTCCACAGCCTGTTAGCTGGGTAACACGGTACCTCTTGGCAAGACTGGAGTCAGAATCACTGGCTTCTGACAATCCGTAACGACTGCCAAAGATCTACAAATGACAGCCGGTAACAACGGCTTAACGTGCTTTCCGAGACACGGAGAGAACTTGAGATTTTATAATGGTCACCCATCCACAGACCAACCTTGACAGGCGTTGCTTAACCTGGAAGATCGAGCTCTTCCCATAAAGCCACCTCCAAAACTTTCATTGTTACAACGGAACAGGACTTGCAAAAAATACGTTAATCAAATTTTATTTAACGCCTCATTTCATAATTGCTTGTTTATTACATAAATTAAAATTAATCTCATCCTTGCTGTACCTTAAAAATATTACACTAAAACAAAAAAGATTATTGAAAGTGTTGTTTATTAGAAGTTTGAGAATCAGTGAATGTGCGTCGCTTATCTCAGTCCAAAGTTCACTTGACCGTACTTGCTTTGTTTACGTTCCGATTTCTTTTGTATCAAACTGTGTTACTTATTGCTTTTATAGTTATATTCTTTGGCTTGCTCACAATGTTGTTTTGATGAATGTTGCAATGTTTTTCTGTACATTTGGAATGCTTTGTTTAGTGCGTTATGTAATGAGTATGGAGATAAATATTAACTTTGGTTCTATCGTTATACTTTTCGGTTTTTTTCCTGAACTACCCATATTAACGAATGTGTGCGCCTATGCTAGTCGATTAAATCAAATAAAATGTAGTTCATTGTTAATGGTCGAGTTTGCGAGCTATAGGTGGAGCTTAGTTCTTTTTTATGTTGACAAACGGAAGTTAAAGTATCTGCTCGAGTTTGTCACACAGGTCATTATATTTTATACTCTTTTTTTAATGAAATACTTTTTTGTAGATATGACATTCTATAATGTATGAACTAAACATTTATTACCAGAATGTTCGGGGACTGCGGACGAAGTCAGTTAACTTTTATAGGAATCTAGCAAAATGTAACTATGATGTAATAACTTTGACGGAGACTTGGCTCGTGGATGGGATATTGAACAGTGAAATTTTTGACGGTAGGTACCTAGTGTGGCGGCGCGACCGTGACTACGCCGCCACAGGGCAGACGCGTGGTGGTGGTGTGCTGGTGGCGGTCCGCTGTGAACTTGCTGTTGTTGAAAATGTTGACTGGCAATCCAGTGCGGAAGACATATGGATTTCGATTCAATTAAGAACCAGCTGTGAAAGACGTACCTATCGACTAAATATATGTACACTGTATCTGTGTGAACATAATTCAGGCAATAGTTTCACGGGTCAGTTACATGCTTATTTAGACAAACTTTCCGAATTAATAAGTGACCACCCCGCTGACAAATTTATAATTCTTGGTGATTTTAATATGAGCTCTATAACTTGGACGACTTCACATGATGGAATTAGGCCCATCGCGCCACAAACTAGCTTGTTCACTTATTTTATTGACACCATCAATTTTTGTAGTTTACAACAATTTAATCTTATTGATAACAGACACGGCAAAATTCTGGATCTTGTCCTCTCAAATATTCCCGTCACCGTCTCAGCATGTTTAGAACCCTTAACTATCGAAGACGCATATCATCCTGCACTGTTAATTCAGTTTGTTACTGCGCAACCTCAGTCACTTAACGCTAGTGCGCGCATGGCGTATCAATATAATAAAGGTAATTACGAACGTATTCGATCTGACCTGCGAAGCACTAATTGGGTCGACATAATATTGAAAGGTACTGTTGAGGAGGCTGTCGGGAATTTTTATTCAACGTTATTCGAGATCAGAGATAAATACGTTCCTCAACGTCTGTGTAAACTTTTTAAATATCCACCTTGGTACAACACAGCACTCATTAAGATAATTAAAGAAAAATTCAAATACTATAGGAAATTTAAAGTCTACGGTAATATCTCTGACCGCTTATCATATCAATTACTGCGTGAGAGAGCCAATGATATTGAACAACTTTGTTATAAGGCCTACATAACTAAAATCGAGTCTTCAATAAGTACTAACCCAAAATTATTCTGGTCTTATGTGAAAAGTAAACGTATGAACGGTAATTTCCCATCGAGTATGTCATATGGTGACGATATAAGTAACTCAGGGGGTGGGATTTGCGAGCTTTTTGCCAATTACTTTCGCACAACTTTTCTAGATGATTCCTCCGCAAGTCACAACTGTGGTTCGAACGGCTGTGTCTCCGACTGTGATTTATGTACAATTGAAATCGACATAGCGATCGTTCATAGGCATTTAAAGTCCCTTGACTTAACTAAATCTGCCGGCCCCGACGCCCTTCCTGCTGTCTTCATAGTTAATTGTGCTGAAGAACTAGCCCTACCTGTATCACTTTTATTTAAGAGGTCGATATCTGAAGGTATTGTACCTTCTTTATGGAAGTCTGCTTTTATATCACCAATCCATAAGAAGGGTGCTAAAGACAAAATTGAAAATTACAGGCCGATTTCAAAGCTCTGTCTGCTAGCTAAAGTATTGGAACGCATAGTTTACACTCAGTTGTACAGCAGTATGGTTTCTAACTTTTCTCCTCAACAACATGGATTTCTCAAAGGAAGGTCTACAGTCTCTAACTTAGTTCTGTTCACAGATTATGTTGCTGAGCATATGGATGATGGATCCCAGGTCGATGCAATCTATACTGATTACAGTAAGGCTTTCGATAGGATCGACCATGACACTCTACTGAGGAAGCTTTTCGACTTGGGCATTAGAGGGGACCTATATAGATGGTTTTCCTCTTACGTGCAAAATAGGACACAAGCGGTGGTTCTCAATGGCTTTATGTCTTCTTGGACAACCATTCCTTCTGGTGTGCCCCAGGGATCCCTACTGGGGCCGTTATTATTTGTACTTTTTATTAATGATATCGGCGAGTGCTTCAAACATTCTAAATACCTAATGTTTGCAGATGACATGAAAATCTATATTTCAGTTAAGAGCTTAAATGACGCTAGATTTTTGCAGGCGGACATATCTAGATTAGAAAATTATTGTAGAATAAATAAACTAGATCTTAATATAGCAAAATGCTTAGTTATGACCTTTACCCGTAAGAACCTTCCAATCATATTCGACTACTCCATTGCAAATAAGCCTTTAACTCGAACTCATGTCACTAGAGATCTCGGTATTCTTCTGGATAATAAGCTCACCTTTGAGTGTCATGTCGACCACATCGCCAAAAAAGCTTCTAAAGCCTTGGGTTTCATCATCCGTAATGCAGGTTCTTTCAATAAAATGAAAACATTAAAAATTCTTTACTGTGCTTACGTCCGCAGTCATCTCGAATATGGTAGTCAAGTTTGGAATCCGAAATATGCAGTGCACTCAGACAGGTTGGAACGAATACAAAGGAAATTCACCAGATACTTGAATTACAAATTTAAAATCCCTTATTTGAGTTATAACGATAGATGCGCCCGTTTCCACTTACTTCCACTTGTAACTCGGAGGAATATATCTGACATACGTTTCCTAGTGAAAATAGCACAATCTAAGATTGAATGTCCTGAACTTCTTTCCAAGCTGTCTCTGAACGTTCCTCCCCGACATTCTCGCTTAAGAAATCTTCTCCATACTCCTTACGCTCGCACAATTCACCGTGGCAACTCTTACATGATTCGCTCAGCAAAAGCATTCAACAAAATTGTTAAAGATGAACAGCTTTCAATAGATTTGTTTGCAAACAGCTTAGCAACCATTAGTTCTGTCTTATCCAAACATTATATGAGTTCTGTTATTTCATAACAGTGGTTGCACATTTCCCTACGCAGGTACTCACTTTTTATGCTAAACTTAGTAGTAGTAATAGTTAATTAATTTTGCAACTGTACAACAATACCTACTCTTTTGTTAACTGTGGAGGCTTGTAAATGGCTTGTTGTGAATTAGCTTACTATTAACCCCGCATTAATAGCTGTAAGCCACCCTAACATAATAAAATAAAATAAAAAAAATAAAATAAAAATTAGGACCACATGTGCGTCTTTACCATTTATGTTCAAAAGCTTTCTATATCGTAACTTCACTCAAAGATGTCAGGAAAGATCTAGGTCCTGCATTTATAATATTTTAGTGGTTAGTTTTTAATTGTTTAGATGTAGTTTTAAATAATAATAGTTGACTAAACTATCGCATTAAGTGATAAACTTGTAAAGATGTGACCTGTATGGTGTGAAATATAAATAAATTTTGAAGTTGTAGAGGACCAAATTAATCGCACAGAAAATGATATTCCACATAATTAGAATTCAAGGCTGAAACGGGGATGAACTAAAAAACGAACATAATCGACTTGTGAAAAAAGCTCCTTTCACGAATCTAAAATGTCCTGCAACATTTAATCAATAAATAAAGCATTCTTCATCGCACTAAATAAAAATATTACCCCCATTTAACATTAAACTATTAACGAAGTTAACCCCTAATTTAATCTCCATACTCACTAACAACAATAACAACATAACGCAAGTTTAATTACATCACCTTCAGCACTTTACATGAAGTGCTTAACGTAAACGCGCGAGTTAACACAAAGACTGATTAATGACGTGGTCGTCGTTTTGACTTTCAACAACTTTACAAACTATTTAATTAATTAAACTATATTGTGGCGCTGGAGTTGTTGTAGAATGTGTTAGAAAATTGTTAAAGTAGTTTATTTTTGGATAAATAGTCATATCAGGTTTGTAGTTTCTGCTTTGAGAGTAAGCAGAAACTAAAAACCTTATCGCCTTAATTTTTTGTTGTACACGAAAATACGTAGAATATGAACACAATGATAAAAATTTTATGTACAAAAGTTGAGTTTTCTTTCTTTCATCAAACCTTTGACTGATAGAAAGTCCCTCCCCTCATGATAATGAAACGTGATTTATTGAATGAGTCTTTCATAATATACTGCATCATTAATAAAATAGTTCATATCGGGATTGCTACCATGTACCTTTTTATTTACAATATTATCAATAATAAACACCTTTTTCACAAAAGGGTAAAACGTGATGTTTATTTTAATAATATAATGTTCTATTTTGGTGATGTCATCAACATCGAGAATCTTACGTCGAAAAAATATAACTAGAACCGGAAATTGAATTCAGCACCACATAGCACATCCATAAATTATGTGAACACTTTTTAAATATCAACTATTTTATTAACATATGAATATTTTCTAAATGAAGCACTCTCCCAGCACAATATAATTTATCTTGGACTTTTTAAAACACAGAAATTAACTTTTTAATTATATAAATGGAAACATAATTTTGCAATTTAAAACCCAATTTTTAATAACATTGATGGATTTTTCATATAAAAAAGTTTATTACAATTCTTATAATAAAAAAAGAACGGAAAAGACATTAAGAGGTGTGAATAAAAATCATGAAACCAAATCTCATCTACATTTATTTCATTTGAAATAAATTCAAATAACTTCTTACCTTCGCCCTCCTAGAGGGGCGAAATATTGAATTGAACGTCGTTAAGGGAGCATATTGAGGGTTATTCAAATACCTTATTTAATATTGTGTTTTGTATTGTGATTTCCGAGGTTTTTTGAACTTGATTTGTGGGGGAGGGAGCTTTATTAAACTAACTGTATGTTCGTTTTCTCGCTGACATTTTTTTTTACTTGAGTTGTGTTTGACTCTAGTCTATTAAAATTAATTGAATGGTAGACTGTACATTAAAGTCTCCTGACACCCATTAAACAATAATTTAGAACGTCGCCCTAATGTTTATGGTCCTCTCAAAATTGGGAGCCTGCTTGCTAAAATTCAATCAATGTGAGTAGGTAAAAATTACGAGTGCGCTATAATTTTATTGTATTACGGTACACCATCTACTAAGTATCACCAACTACTTAATCAAATTAACTTCAAAAGTGAGACTATGATCCATAAAGTTTCAAAATGTACTGGGTATGGTTGATACAAGATAAACCTGCACTATCGGTCATTGACCACCACGTCTTTGAATGCCAGTAACAGAAATAAAGACTGAAGCTACCCTGAATTGATGCGCACAATTTTAATTAATGCTCCGCTCCTGTAGGTCGAAGCGTGATGTTAGTTACAGTGTAAACTATCTCTTAGCGCGATTATTTAAAAAAAATCAGAAACATATGTAATAGTCATAATTAAAATAAATAAGCCATTACACAGAGACATTATCTAACTAAACAATGTCACGGTTTAATTCCGCGCAGTCCTTGGAACACAAGGCTCGGACTGTGCTCACTCTGGGATGTTACAAACAACGTCATGCGTCATGATAATGAATACTACTTTTTATTTTTTAGAATATTCAAATATTCATATATCACTTTTTGTATGAATATGTAGTAGTCATTGGATAGATGAAGTGCAGGCTATCCAGCTCTAACAGAAATTATCTATTTGAACCAATAGTTCCTGAGATAAGTGCGTTCAACCAAACAAACTCTTCAGCTTTACAATACTAGGGTATTTATTTAATTTATTATTTGACATTGGTTTGCTTTTGACTCTGGTCTTGCAGAGATAAACAAGTCTAATTTAAATGAATCTTTCAAATTTTCTGTCTTAATTCACTATTATTTTTAAAATACTATCATCCAAAGATAAATGGAACCAGACTAACAGAGCCAGCAATTTTCTCAGACCATTAGTTACTTGCATTAACTCCGCGGCACGATAACAGATGGCGCTGTCCGCTATTTTAATTGCTGCTCAAAGTTTACCCATAAATAGTTAGAGTTCGCGAGACATCACTCAAAATGAGGTCAGACATTGTTTTAGATTAAAACTAAGTTATTGAACTTTAGAATTAGGTTTAGGGTTACGTGTAGATTATACTGTTTCTCTTTTTAGTTTTGTTTTGATTACAATTTAGATTTGAATCTTAATTTTCTGGCTGAGTTGTTTGTTTATTTCGGTGAACCTGGTAATTAATTCTAAATCGTGGATGGGGGATTTCTCACAAGTAAGGTACTTGTTTAACAATAAAAATTGTTGTGGCTTTTTTGCAAAAAACTGAATTAACTAAAAACTAATATGATTCAAGTACCCTTAAGAGTGTGTATTCCGTCCACTAGCGCCGCCAATCGTTTTTTACTAATTGTGGTAAATTTAAGACACGTAGATAAAAAACCGCTCTGTAGTGCACTAAAGAAATGTATCTATTATTTTTTGACAGCTATTTTTAATACATCACTCATGGCTAAATAGCCAATACTTTTAGCAAAAATATCGACTTTGGCAACTATTTATGTTCTAAAGTACAAAACATAATAAATACATTTCTTCAGTGCACTACAGAGCGGTTTTAAATCTACGTGTCTTAAATTTACCACAAATAATAAAAAATGATTGGCGGCGCTAGTGGACGGAATACACGCTCTTAAGCCTAACCCTTACCTAATCTCACGTGTATAATTTTGTAGAATAAGAACATTGTGTACTAGCAATTGGTAACAATCCTAGAGCCTTGTAGTTTTATTCAGTTACGTTATTTGGGTAATTTTCTACAATTTAACAATAGCGGCAGCGCCGTAGCAACATATTGCTACGGCGTAGCAAATGCTACGAAATACTTCAAGTCACAGTATCTTTTGTGCCAGTTTTCACCAGTGTGCGAATTCTACTGATTTTCACATTTGCATCGCATTCGGAACTGTCAAAATGTATGAAAATTTAGGCTTTTTTGACAGTTTGCGATTGACATGCGAATGCGAAAGTTGTATAAATATACCTAAGTAAAATTGGCCCTCAGAGCGCTTTAATTTTTTCCCTAAAATGAATGTCAGATTCCAGACAAACTGGACACAACTGAGTAACAGTATTTTACATGGAACGATTACCTATCTGAACTCCACAAGCCAGTAATAGGGTAACGCGATACGCCTTAGCAAGATTAGTGTCCAATAACATACACTCACAAGAATAAGGCATAAATTAAAGTAAACAAAATGTCACTCACAATCTAACTATCTAATTAATATTATAAATGCGAATGTTTGCATGTTTGTTGTGAGAGTATGTTCCCTAAGGATGTCGCGGGCGAAGCGGCTGGCAGAAGCTAGTAACGCATGTTTTAAAAATAAAAAATAAACTTTTTTGCTCCAAAGTCTTGAGCATCGACGCCGAGTTGCTAGCCTGTCGGTTTTCTATCGGTTACATTTTGGGGAGTGTGCGACGGAATTGCATAATTTATTTCCGCCAAGCCCGTTCCACCATCGAACCACAAGACGTACGGCGATGCGCCACCGGTACATGGGGGACATCCCACCTATACGCACAAAACGGAATTTTTGGGAATACATTCATTGTGCGTATAGCTAAGGAGTGGAATTCCTTGCTGGAGTCTGTGTTTCCTGATAGCTACAATCAAGATTGAATAGGATATCAACAGTAAAAAAAAACAAATAAAACCGACTTCCAGACAAAACTACAACGACTACAAAGTATAAAATAACCTACATTTCGGAAGTCGGTGTTTTAGGTTTCGTATCTTCCTTTTTCAACTCCGACTTCCGAAATTAAAGTTATTATTTTAATTTTTCTCTTTTAGATGATTATACTTGGACGACGACGTTTCGTCTACGTAGACATTGAAATAAGCAAAAATGATCATAAAATAAAAACTACGGATCCAAACTCAATAAAAATCTTACGGAACCAAATGGCAAGGCAATAAAAAAGAATAACAAAATTCGGCTCAGAGACCTCGGACTAGTCGATGTACATACATTAAAAAAAAAATACCCGCTGAATTAAGAACCATCTCCGTTTTTGGAAGTCGGTTAAAAATTACTCACAATTTTGCAATTCATTAAATTTTTCAAGCTAGAAACTTTACCAATTCAAACGTAAATGAACTCTAACATCGTTTGCAGTGTGTGGAGAGTTTGTGACAAATTAATTTCAGAGAGGGTTTGTTGGCAACTGTAACGAGTGACGACTGGTTACTGTTACTATGTATGTTCGAGTGGTTTTAGCTTTATTTGATTTTACATGGACTTTAGTTCGAGTGTCAACATGAGTGCGTATTAATTTTCAGTTAGTATATAAAAGCTACAAGGGCAACAAAATATTACCAGCCAGTTAATTTTGAAAGACAAAAATCTTACACATAAATAACATGTTTACTTTAATAGACACTAAAATTGAGGAGCCAAGTATTTTCCTGGTACACTAATAGAGGCATTGATTGAGATATATTGTTTGGTATATATTGTTTGGTCTGTGGATGGGTGACCATCTTAACATACCAAGTTTCCTCCGTACCTCGGAAAGGTTAAGATGTTGGTCCCGGCTGTCATTTGGAGATCTTTGACAGTCGTTACGGATAGCCCGAAAATCTGAAACCGGTCTTTCCAAGGAGTACCGTGTTACCCAGTTAATGGGTTCGCTCCACGTTAAATACTGCTATTCAGCTGAATCCGGTTTTACTGGAAGCCGACCCCAATTCAGTTGAGAAAAATGCTAGGCAGATGATGATTGAGATAGTATATGCACGTACGGTACGCCCAAACCTCGCTCTTGTAATTTCAATTCGTCTGGCCTTTAAAAGTATTGAGCTAAACCCTGACTGACATCAACGTTAACACTTGCATCAACGTTAACAGTTACATTAGGGCTCAAACAAACGTGATTTTTTGGCCGTTTTAATAGATAATGATATGAAATTCTTCTTGCACGAATCTAACTCGCTCTTGGCCGGTTTTATACCAACTAGTCCCAGCCCTTTTTTTTTAGGGATGGGAAATCTTCAAATGACTTCTCCCGTTCTGGGCGGAGCGGGACAGAGTGTCAGACTTGTACTGACTAAAACCCATCCATGTTCCTTCATTGCCCCTTGAGTTTCGGAGCCGCGGTATCTCTTTTGAATAGTCCCGCAACTCCGGCAGAACTAGCCCCAGTCCAAAATTTATATATTTTTTTTTAATGTTTTCTTTTTTTGGCGACAGTTGGGGAAGGCCTGTCTTATCTTTTTTTATTTTATTTTTTGTTTTATCCTTTTCTTATTTTAGAAGTAACAAGGGTGGGGGGGCACATTTTACCACTTTGGAAGTGTCTCTCGCGCAAACTATTCACTTTAGAAAAAAATTATATTAGCATCTTCAATGTCATTTTTGAAGACCTATCCATAAATACGTATGAGATTGATGAAAAAAAATTTTTTGACTTTCAGTTCTAAGTTTGGGCACCCCCAAAATTTTTCGTCTCTTTCTTTTCTATTTTTGTGTAAAAATCTAAATGCGGTTCACAGAATACATCTACTTACCAATCTCCAACAGCATAGTTCTTATAGTTTCGGAAAAAAGTGGCTGTGACATACGGACGGACAGACAGACAGACATGACGAATCTATAAGGGTTCCGTTTTTTGCCATTTGGCTATGGAACCCTAAAAACCGACCCACAGGTATTCTTCCTCTTCTTTGCGAATTGATAGACTACTAAAAGAACTGAAATCGCTTAGAAACTTATGAAACAAAATCACTACTCAAAGCATTTATGTGAATAGTCCTCACACTTTTAGAAGGATCCAACCAGCTGCAATCTTCACAACTATCTTAACATAGAAAGTTGAACGATACCATTATTTACTCTCACAAAAATAAACAAACATATCAAGTTCGCGCCAAAACGAACAGGCAAGGGTCATTACCCGTAGGGCGAGGACTGACAGATGGACAAAATTCTAAGGAGAGCCTATATAGAGTCTAGACAAAGTAATATTATTTATATATTTATTTATACTTTTGTATACCAAAAAAATATAAAATCATAAAGAAATCCTTAAACAAAAAATACAAATGGCGGCCTTATCGCATTCTGCGATCTCTTCGAGGCAACCAAGAATGGAAAAAGATAGCCTGGACATGAAATGGGGCAGACACTTGGTGCAAATTATGAAGTTAACATTTTTTAACTGACAAAGAATATAGATATTAGATAGGAACTGAAACATAATATAAACAATACAATATACAAAAATATATACATAGGTACTTAACATATGAGCAGGAGAATATACTAATATCATAGTGACAAGTAGTGTTCCTTGACTAATCTTTTAAAAACAGGCAGCGATTGCGCGCGCTTTCAATCAGGCAACGCATTCCAAAAACGAGCGGCATATTGTACCAGCAATAAAAAATTACAAAGATTCTGAAAGGTTTGCGAATGACCTTACTCTACCTACTGGTCGTAAATTCGTAGCTTCTGCGCCTGATCCTTCCCGGTCGCGTCAAATTGCCGTCCTTTAGACTATGACACCAACAGAGCAGAAGGTACACCTGTGTTTGTAGCACACACTTTGAACACTATTATCATCTGCCTAGCCTTTTCCCAACTAGATTAGACAAAACCAAAAAAATATGGGCCCTGGTGCAACGTAAGGGCCCCGAGGTCCGTAAAAATAATGAATGAGGCCTATAATTGTTTTAATAGGATTTTTTCGTTTTCACTTTACGAAGATTTTAAGGTAGGTTAGTAAAGTTTACCCCTTGGTAAAGTTTGCTACAGGATTTGCACTGGCTTAATCCACCACTGGCCGTCACTATATGTAAATTAATAAAACTCAGTTGCTAACCGGGTGAACTGAGACTGGAACACCGACTTTAACATAGTTGGGAAAAAAATATAACCGACATAAAAGGAAATATCCCCGTATTGAAAGCCTCCTCCTTTTTTGGAAGTCGGTTAAAAAGGCTTCCAAATTCATTGCACTTTGCCCTGTCTGTGCTCACCCTAAAACGGCAAAGAACGTCATTATAGTACCTATCACAATAACACTTATTAGGGAATTTATGATTTTAGTTCCGAAGCGATATCGTAACGTTATCTCTTAAAATATTGTCAGTGTTTGTGTTTCTCTTGTATTTTCTACTGTTAGTCGCAGTTTTGTTTAATTAGTAGAAAAGTTTTGTCGTTTGTTGAGATCAAATTGTTTACAGTAAGGTGCACATTCTGTTAATACCAGAGGGGTCACCGATGAGAGTGGAAGTTTGCAATAGTAAGAAGCAAAGAAACGAAAACCATTTATTTTGGTGACTTTGCAAGTGTATAGCGACAATATAAAGGAAGATTCAGAATTTGTCATCGACTTTGCTATCTACGGGGAACATTTAATGTTTAGGGAGGTTGAAATGTCATGATAAGAAAAGAGAAAAAGCACGAATTACATTTTGGAAACTATCTAAGTAGAAAGGCACTTTATTTTACAATCAATAATTGTTACATTTGTATTGTATTTAAAAATAACTCTAAACTTTTATAAAATCACTTTTCGATCATATCAACAGTCAAAACGAACAAAATTGAATCTGGTAAATTTGTAAGTCGCACCCAAATCAAATCGTGAGGCAGAATCCAAGAAATAATGTTTTGGATTTATGCGTATCATCTCCTTTTATTCGGGCAGCCAAACATCCGCGTTGGATGGTTTCGGTTTTTGCCTCCCTTTCTTGCTTCCATTCTTCCCGGCTCTGGGTTAGTACGGACCAATCCAATCCTGTCAAATGGCGTCAAGTTCGTCGCGCCACTTTTGCCTGGGTCTTCTTAAAAGTAGTCCCGAACCCGAACTTAGAATGAAAGGCAACACAATTTTACAGTTACTGTCACATTTGATTACATAATGACGATTTTTTATTTGGAGCACAGCACTATTATTTCTAACGCGTTCCGTTAAACTGAATCCCAGTATGCTGCGCGTCAATGAAAGATTATAAACATATATTATCCTTTATGAAAGCTTCCCGACAGGTGAGATTAGTGTCCGCTGACATAATACTGATGTCTGGATTTCGTCTTCAGACTTAGACTAGACGAGACACGACGTCTAGACGAGTTCCACACAGGCTGACAACTGATGGATAGCTCAAATCTAACATGATTATCCTCCTTATGTTATTTCAATATTTTTTCGGATCAACTTTTGTTTAATAAATTATGCTTTTAGGGAATTATATTTTATTATTTTGTAGGGTACCTACCTATACATAATGGTCTCCGTCAATGATCTGTAACCAATTACTATTTTTAAGTATGTTTTTTTCTCCCTGGAAAAATTAAATTTTTAAATAAAAAAATAAAACTAACTTTGTTACTTTGTTCCCTGATCTTAAATACTTGGATATAGCTTTTCAAAGAGAGTGAGGGATTTGAAACAGTTTAGACATTCATCGCCATCAATCTTTTGGTTTAGTGTTATTATTAGGCAAAACAACAATTTTAAATGCCCATAGGTAGCTTAATTTTAAAGGGCTCTTCATTCTTTTTATGTCAAAATCACTTCTAAAAATATGAAGGTTTCAAATCGATTACCAAAATTTCCAAATTACTCATATTATAATAATATGATTCTCTTAATTAATTTTCCAACACATAAATTACATTTTAACTTATTAAAAAAAACACAACAGTAAAAAAAAATAAAAAATGGTCCTTGGTCCCATCAGGCCATTGGCCGTAACGACAATCGGCACAATGACAGCCGAGTTCACATTCCACTTGTCGATAATCTCGTGTAAGTCGAGATATTTATTATGATTTAAATAATACCTATGGTCATTTTTTAGCAAATGGGAAGTGAAAGAAAATGTGATAATTATTATAGTACTTGCTGACCCGCGCAACTTTGTCTGCATCACATTTGCCATTAATGCTCCGCTCCTATTTGTCTTAGCGTGGTGGTGGTGTGTAAGTTCCTGAGATTAGCGCGTTCAAACAAACATACTCTTCAGCTTTATAATATTATTATTATATTATTACTAGCTGACCCGCGCAACTTCGTCTGCGTCACATTTTCCATTAATGCTCCGCTCCTTTTTGTCTCAGCATGATGATTTATAGCCAATATTGCCTTCCTCGATAAATGGGCTATCTGACACTGAAATAATGTTTCAAATCGGATCAGTAGTTCCTTAGATTAGCGCGTTCAACCAAACAAACAAACAAACTCTTCTGCTTTATAATATTAGTATAGATAAGTATATATTCGGCTTTTCTGGGTCTCACAGAAAAAAAAAGCAAGTCTTTGCGAAATCACGCGTTTCAGAAAGCAGAAAGTTAATGACGACGGACATAAGGGTTTTCGTTACTGTAAAATTAAATAAGTGGAAGCCCTTATTCTTACAGCGGAGCAATACAATAATATTACAAATACAATAATATGAGTTTGCTTCGATAAAATTCTGTAGCTGTATCAACACATATCTAAAACACATAAACACTCATATCTGCACATAAAAGAAGGACCAGGTCAATGTAAACAAAACAAATGTTTCCATAAACATACCATAAACAAGGAACAAGTGCCCTAATTCTATTGCCATATTCTGCCGCCATTTTATTAGCCTGCCATTAGCTAAATTAGATTTTAATAAGATAGAAATTGAATGGGATTGGCCCTTCGTCTTTCCTTTCTTGTTGTTGTTCATAATTGTAGACATAATTTAATTATAATCCGGGCAATAGTTTCTTTGTGTTGTTGTAGCAGGGATATTCTTTAGGTGGTAGTAAACTATAGTCTCAGTCACGAGAAGCTATGAATTTTGTAAACAAAGAAATTCTTCCAAGTTACGTAGCGACTACAAATAATCCAAAATACAATCAACAATATCAACTAACATACACATAATAACACAATCAATCAATAGGCGTAATACGAAACTAATGGGCAATTATTTAACTTGGTCGGGTTACCTATATTTACAGCTGTCTAGACAGGTCCACTCAGACCTGCGTGGTACTTTCCTCAAAAGGCCACCACAGACGTGGTTTTCATATATAATTAATAAAAAAAAAAAATAACATTTGGATGAAGGAGACTAACCTCAGCCGTCTCAGACAATTCAATGAGGTGCAGTCCTACGTACTAATAACTAAATCCGGCGACTTTGTTCTCGTAGAAACTTTCACAAGAATGTTACCTACTTACAAGCTTGTACCCTGAGGCAATACGCGATTGTGTACCTTTATTTTCATCTATACTAATATTATAAAGCAAGAGTTTGTTTGTTTGGTTTAACGCGGTAATCTCCGGAAGTACTGGTCCGATTTGGAAATTCTTTCAGTGTTAGATAGCCCATTTATCGAGGAAGGTTAGGCTATATATCATCACGCTAAGACAAATAGGAGCGGAGCAATAATGGAGAAATGTCACGCAGACGAAGTCCTAAGAGAAGATATAAGAGAACTATCGGTAATGTATGTAGCACCATCAAATTTAAGACCGCATCCGCTCAACGGCAACGATTATATTTATCTACTTATATATATATAATAAATTAAATAATATTCTTAACATTAACCCTCGTACAATATATAAGACTAAGATTAAACTAAACTCATGGCTGCAAACATTGGACTACTTGCAGACAGAAAACTTAATAAAGGAACAGTACTGATGATGATTGAACAATACATATAAAATGTAACTGTCTTATGTCTATGTATGTAGAACCCAAACTTAATACACACACAGACCCACACACACACCCAACCCCACATACACACCTAAACACATATACGCACGCACACACACACACACACACACACGCAGAACACACACCATGAAATAGCGAGCTTGCATTAAATTTAGCTTTAAGTGATTTACTTGTTCGATTTATTGCATAAATTGTTAATTCTAAAGTACGGGTGAAAACACTGACTACTGTAACACAGGTCTCACCTAGCTCAGGAGTCAGGGTCTCAAACGAAAATGTATAACCTTTTCTATGTCAATAAAACATTATTATTATTATTGTTCCGTTTATTCATTTTTATATACATAAAATTTACATTTTTAAATATATCTCTAAAAAAAAAACATTAGAAAATACATTTAAAAATATAAAAAATAGTAGTCCGCCGGTGTCGGGAGCAGGGTCCAAGCTACCGGTGGTTAGGGCTCCAGAGAAAGGAACCTCCTCACAATACGAGCCGTATCAAGGAGTACTGCCTTCTGTATCAGGCCCTTTACCCAACCGCGTAACGCCAGCTTTGACAGTTGCGCGGGTCAGCTAGTCATTGTAAGCCGAAAGACGGCCACTGATGAACATAGGCCTCCACCAAGTGTCGCCACAAAAACCAGTCCTGTGCGTCTCGCATCCATTGGCTGCCCGCACCAGTACGCTTTATTCTTGTTGGCTTTTTATTAAAAAAAAAAAACCAACAATGGGTTGAACTCCGGGAGTGTTGGCAGAAGTGAAAACTTGAACATTAACGTTGTGCATTTTGGAATCATCCGTCTTACGAATTTTCGATCAGGTCACGTGTCCTGACGCGAGTTTATCACTTTATGCCCATCCCAAGAACAGTGCTCAACGCCGCTTAAGAAGTTTTCACTTCAAAAACAATTCACCTTGTAAAAATATTAGCTACGATAAAGAGCTCCTCAAAACAAAAATCTAAAACTATTACAAGAACAAAGAAAGAAAAGAACACTGTTTATTTTTAAATAACTTTTTTCACAGTAATTAACGGATAAATATGACACAATTGAACACACCAATTGTGTCATATTTATGTTTCGTGCTGTTAGGATGTAGTTTTCTGGACTCGAGCCAAAATGCAGCCATTCTATTATGGAAGGATTCAAAAGGAACTCTGTTTCTTTGGAATGGGTATAATTTTCTCGCATTTTGTGTCTCGAAGTACTTTAGAATGTTTTCAAGCTTGCTTAGTAGCTTTAATATTTATATATATAATAAATTATATATATATATATATATATAATAAATTAAATAATATTCTTAACATTAACCCTCTTACAATATATAAAACTAAGATTAAACTAAACTCATGGCTGCAAACATTGGACTACCTGCAGATAGAAAACTTAATAAAGGAACAGTACTGATGATGATTGAACAATACATATAAAATGTAACTGTCTTATGTCTATGTATGTAGAACCCAAACATAATACACACACAAATACACTCACAGACCCACCCTCACACACCCAACCCCACATACACACCTAAACACATATACGCACACACACACACACACACCACACACACACACACACGCAGAACACACACCACGAAATAGCGAGCTTGCATTAAATTTAGCTTTAAGTGATTTACTTGTTCGAAGACACTGACTACTGCAACACAGATCTCACCTAGCTCAGGAGTCAGGGTCTCAAACGGAAATGTATAACCTTTTTTTTATGTCAATAAAACATTATTATTATTATTATTCCGTTTATTCATTTTTATATACATAAAATTTACATTTTTAAATATATCTCTAAAAAAAAAATCATTAGAAAATACATTTAAAAATATAAAAAATAGTAGTCTGCCGGTGTCGGGAGCAGGGTCCAAGCTACCGGTGGTTAGGGCTCCAGAGAAAGGAACCTCCTCACAATACGAGCCATATCAAGGAGTACTGCCTTCTGTATCAGGCCCTTTATCCAACCGCGTAACGCCAGCTTTGACAGTTGCGCGGGTCAGCTAGTCATTATATAAGCCGAAAGACGGCCACTGATGAACATAGGCCTCCACCAAGTGTCGCCACAAAAACCAGTCCTGTGCGTCTTGCATCCATTGGCTGCCCGCACCAGTACGCTTTATTCTTGTTGGCTTTTTATTAAAAAAAAAAAAAAACCAACAATGGGTTGCACTCCGGGAGTGTTGGCAGAAGTGAAAACTTGAACATTAACGTTGTGCATTTTGGAATCATCCGTCTTACGAATTTTCGATCAGGTCACGTGTCCTGACGCGAGTTTATCACTTTATGCCCATCCCAAGAACAGTGCTCAACGCCGCTTAAGAAGTTTTCACTTCAAAAAACAATTCACCTTGTAAAAATATTAGTTACGATAAATAGCTCCTCAAAACAATGCCGGTGAACTTAGCAGATCATATCCCGGCAGAGCATAAAAAAATGTGAGTTCTGTTCGCATGCAGCATAGTTCTAGAGTTCCTGATAATTTAAAGAAATAGTTCTGGCGTTTTTCCCGGGAAAAAATACAGATGAAAATATGATCTGCTAACTTCCGGTAGCAGAACATTTTTTCCAAAACAAAAATTTTCAAAGTGTTTTCGGTTCACTAAGGTGAATTCTATAGTTCCTGATACGTTTTAGAAATAGTTCTGGAAATATAGACTCTAAAACAATTTTCAAACATATTATACAACTGACACCAGAAATAAAACGATATTTTTTACCCGTCGCAAAAAAATATAAAGAATATATCCAGCACTGAAAACTTTTCGTTTTTAGATTAAGACAAAACAGAACCATACGACGCAGGGCAAACTAAATCCAGAACTCTGACTAAGGCATCAACATAGCATACAGGAAATCCTAGATAACACTTAAACATGAAAACCTTAAGTGTCACCGTAAAAAATTCAAAACAATATCTATAAGAAACTCAGCAATAAGAACTCTTCGGTTTTAACTAGATACATAACAGCGCTATATGTGGCAATACAAAGTTTCTTCAGAACTCAAACTCAGATATCAGCAGAGCATACCTGAATATCGGGGTTAGACAAAATCTTGACAAATTTTAGGTGTCTGCGTTAGAAATTCAGAAAAAATATCTTTAGTGTACCTAGGATAGAGAACTCTACTTCGTAAGATAGTTTTTATGATAAACTACACTTATTAATACAAAATGAGCTCAGAACTCAGACTAAAGCACAAACAGAGCAATGTTGAAGTCATAGATTAGACTAAATCATGAAAATTTTAAGTGTCGCTAAAAAAATCCCAAAAAAATATCTAGAAAATATCTAGCACTGGAAAATCTTCGCTTTCAGATTTAAACATATCAGAAACATACGACGCAAGGCAAACTAAATCCAGAACTCAGACTTAGGCATCAACATGGCATACAGGAAATCCTAGATAAAACTTAATCATGAAAACCTTAAGTGTCTCCGTAAAAAAATAAAAAAAAATATCTATCAGAAAGCTAGCAATGAGAACTCTTCGGTTTTAGTTAGATACATAACAGCGCTATATGTGGCAATACAAAGTTTCTTCAGAACTCAAACTCACATATCAGCAGAGCATACCTGAATATCGGGGTTAGACAAAATCTTGACAAATTTAAGGTCTCTGCGTTAGAAATTCAGAAAAAACATCTAAAGTGTACCCAGGACAGAGAACTCTGCTTCGTAAGATAGTTCTTGTGATTAACTACACTTATTAATACAAAATGAGCTCAGAACTCAGACTAAAGCACAAACAGAGCAATGTTGAAGTCATAGATTAGACTAAATCATGAAAATTTTAAGTGTCGCTAAAAAAATCCCAAAAAAATATCTAGAAAATATTTAGCACTGGAAAATCTTCGTTTTCAGATTTAAACATATCAGAAACATACGACGCAAGGCAAACTAAATCCAGAACTCAGACTTAGGCATCAACATGGCATACAGGAAATCCTAGATAAAACTTAATCATGAAAACCTTAAGTGTCTCCGTAAAAAATTCAAAAAAAATACCTATCAGAAAGCTAGCAATGAGAACTCTCCGGTTTTAGTTAGATACATAACAGCGCTATATGTCGCAATACAAAGTTTCTTCAGAACTCAAACTCAGATATCAGCAGAGCATACCTGAATATCGGGGTTAGACAAAATTTGACAAATTTTAGGTGTCTGCGTTAGAAATTCAGAAAAAACATCTAAAGTGTACCCAGGACAGAGAACTCTGCTTCATAAGATAGTTCTTGTGATTAGCTACACTTATTAATACAAAATGAGCTCAGAACTCAGACTAAAGCACAAACAGAGCAATGTTGAAGTCATAGATTAGACTAAATCATGAAAATTTTTAAGTGTCGCTAAAAAAATCCCAAAAAAATATCAAGAAAATATCTAGCACTGGAAAATCTTCGTTTTCAGATTTAAACATATCAGAAACATACGACGCAAGGCAAACTAAATCCAGAACTCAGACTTAGGCATCAACATGGCATACAGGAAATCCTAGATAAAACTTAATCATGAAAACCTTAAGTGTCTCCGTAAAAAATTCAAAAAAAATATCTATCAGAAAGCTAGCAACGAGAACTCTTCGGTATTAGTTAGATACATAACAGCACTATATGTGGCAATACAAAGTTTCTTCAGAACTCAAACTCAGATATCAGCAGAGCATACCTGAATATCGGGGTTAGACAAAATCTTGACAAATTTTAGGTGTCTGCGTTAGAAATTCAGAAAAAACATCTAAAGTGTACCTAGGACAGAGAACTCTGCTTCGTACGATAGTTTTTGTAATAAACTACACTTATAATTAGAAAATGAGCTCAGAACTCAGACTAAAGCACAAACAGAGCAATGTTGAAGTCATAGATTAGACTAAATCATGAAAATTTTAAGTGTCGCTAAAAAAATCCCAAAAAAATATCTAGAAAATATCTAGCACTGGAAAATCTTCGCTTTCAGATTTAAACATATCAGAAACATACGACGCAAGGCAAACTAAATCCAGAACTCAGACTTAGGCATCAACATGGCATACAGGAAATCCTAGATAAAACTTAATCATGAAAACCTTAAGTGTCTCCGTAAAAAATTCAAAAAAAATATCTATCAGAAAGCTAGCAATGAGAACTCTTCGGTTTTAGTTAGATACATAACAGCGCTATATGTGGCAATACAAAGTTTCTTCAGAACTCAAACTCACATATCAGCAGAGCATACCTGAATATCGGGGTTAGACAAAATCTTGACAAATTTTAGGTCTCTGCGTTAGAAATTCAGAAAAAATATCTAAAGTGTACCTAGGACAGAGAACTCTGCTTCGTAAGATAGTTTTTGTGATAAACTACACTTATAATTAGAAAATGAGCTCAGAACTCAGACTAAAGCACAAACAGAGCAATGTTGAAGTCATAGATTAGACTAAATCATGAAAATTTTAAGTGTCGCTAAAAAAATCCCAAAAAAATATCTAGAAAATATTTAGCACTGGAAAATCTTCGTTTTCAGATTTAAACATATCAGAAACATACGACGCAAGGCAAACTAAATCCAGAACTCAGACTTAGGCATCAACATGGCATACAGGAAATCCTAGATAAAACTTAATCATGAAAACCTTAAGTGTCTCCGTAAAAAATTCAAAAAAAATACCTATCAGAAAGCTAGCAATGAGAACTCTTCGGTTTTAGTTAGATACATAACAGCGCTATATGTCGCAATACAAAGTTTCTTCAGAACTCAAACTCAGATATCAGCAGAGCATACCTGAATATCGGGGTTAGACAAAATCTTGACAAATTTTAGGTGTCTGCGTTAGAAATTCAGAAAAAACATCTAAAGTGTACCCAGGACAGAGAACTCTGCTTCGTAAGATAGTTCTTGTGATTAACTACACTTATTAATACAAAATGAGCTCAGAACTCAGACTAAAGCACAAACAGAGCAATGTTGAAGTCATAGATTAGACTAAATCATGAAAATTTTTAAGTGTCGCTAAAAAAATCCCAAAAAAATATCTAGAAAATATCTAGCACTGGAAAATCTTCGTTTTCAGATTTAAACATATCAGAAACATACGACGCAAGGCAAACTAAATCCAGAACTCAGACTTAGGCATCAACATGGCATACAGGAAATTCTAGATAAAACTTAATCATGAAAACCTTAAGTGTCTCCGTAAAAAAATCGAAAAAAAAATCTATCAGAAAGCTAGCAATGAGAACTCTTCGGTTTTAGTTAGATACATAACAGCGCTATATGTGGCAATACAAAGTTTCTTCAGAACTCAAGCTCACATATCAGCAGAGCATACCTGAATATCGGGGTTAGACAAAATCTTGACAAATTTTAGGTCTCTGCGTTAGAAATTCAGAAAAAATATCTAAAGTGTACCTAGGACAGAGAACTCTGCTTCGTAAGATAGTTTTTGTGATAAACTACACTTATAATTAGAAAATGAGCTCTGAACTCAGACTAAAGCACAAACAGAGCAATGTAGAAGTCATAGATTAGACTAAATCATGAAAATTTTAAGTGTCGCTAAAAAAATCCCAAAAAAATATCTAGAAAATATCTAGCACTGGAAAATCTTCGCTTTCAGATTTAAACATATCAGAAACATACGACGCAAGGCAAACTAAATCCAGAACTCAGACTTAGGCATCAACATGGCATACAGGAAATCCTAGATAAAACTTAATCATGAAAACCTTAAGTGTCTCCGTAAAAAATTCAAAAAAAATATCTATCAGAAAGCTAGCAATGAGAACTCTTCGGTTTTAGTTAGATACATAACAGCGCTATATGTCGCAATACAAAGTTTCTTCAGAACTCAAACTCAGATATCAGCAGAGCATACCTGAATATCGGGGTTAGACAAAATCTTGACAAATTTTAGGTCTCTGCGTTAGAAATTCAGAAAAAATATCTAAAGTGTACCCAGGACAGAGAACTCTGCTTCGTAAGATAGTTCTTGTGATTAACTACACTTATTAATACAAAATGAGCTCAGAACTCAGACTAAAGCACAAACAGAGCAATGTTGAAGTCATAGATTAGACTAAATCATGAAAATTTTAAGTGTCGCTAAAAAAATCCCAAAAAAATATCTAGAAAATATTTAGCACTGGAAAATCTTCGTTTTCAGATTTAAACATATCAGAAACATACGACGCAAGGCAAACTAAATCCAGAACTCAGACTTAGGCATCAACATGGCATACAGGAAATCCTAGATAAAACTTAATCATGAAAACCTTAAGTGTCTCCGTAAAAAATTCAAAAAAAATATCTATCAGAAAGCTAGCAATGAGAACTCTTCGGTTTTAGTTAGATACATAACAGCGCTATATGTGGCAATACAAAGTTTCTTCAGAACTCAAACTCACATATCAGCAGAGCATACCTGAATATCGGGGTTAGACAAAATCTTGACAAATTTTAGGTCTCTGCGTTAGAAATTCAGAAAAAATATCTAAAGTGTACCCAGGACAGAGAACTCTGCTTCGTAAGATAGTTCTTGTGATTAACTACACTTATTAATACAAAATGAGCTCAGAACTCAGACTAAAGCACAAACAGAGCAATGTTGAAGTCATAGATTAGACTAAATCATGAAAATTTTAAGTGTCGCTAAAGTGTCACCGTAAAAAATTCAAAAAAAATATCTATCAGAAAGCTAGCAATGAAAACTCTTCGGTTTTAGTTAGATACATAACAGCGCTATATGCGGCAATACAAAGTTTCTTCAGAACTCAAACTCACATATCAGCAGAGCATACCTGAATATCGGGGTTAGACAAAATCTTGACAAATTTTAGGTCTCTGCGTTAGAAATTCAGAAAAAATATCTAAAGTGTACCTAGGACAGAGAACTCTGCTTCGTAAGATAGTTCTTGTGATAAACTACACTTATTAATACAAAATGAGCTCAGAACTCAGACTTAGGCACCAACATGGTGTATAAAAGAAGTACTAAAAGAAGTACTGGCACTACTATGGCAAGTTTTTAAAAAAAATGACGCAAGTATTCAAGATTCTTAAATAGTATAATTGTTTAGGAAAACTAGGCACAAAAAGCCTACTACGTATTTCTAAACAAGAACAGAAATTAAAAAAAAAGCTTTGATGTTGATAGTAATCACTTTTACTATGTGCCAAAAAAGGGTTTTTGTTGTAAGTTCCTAGAATTTGAATTGGAGATGTGCATAGTCAATAAAATTTAGAAGTTAGAGAGAGATAGATAGATAGATAGATAGAGGGATGTTATACGTTAGAGAGAGACAGATGATGTTCGTTATTGAATAACAATAGCACAGAGAAGATCCCCAATTCTTAGATAAAGTTCTATGGTCGGATGAAACAACCTGCAAGAAAGATGGCTATTTAAATCTTCACAACTTACATAGCTGGAGCAATGAAAATCCGCACCTGATGCGACAAAACAAATCCCAATATCAATTCAAAGTTAACTTAAAGACGCCCGCATATTAAACGGAAAAGTAATTGGGCCCTTTGAGTTACAAGGAAACTTAGATGGCAATAGTTATTTGAACTTTTTACGAAATGACTTGCCAGAATTGTTAGAAGATGTGCCTTCACATGATTTACAAAACATGTGGTGAGTCTAAATGATGGTTGCCCAGCTCACTATGCGTCTTGTGCGAGAATACTTAAACCAAGAGTATCCAGGACGTTGGATCGGGCGACTTGGTCCTATCTTATGGCCACTCCGTTCACCCGACCGTAAACCCCCTGGACTTCTTCTACCGGGGTTGTCTCAAAGACAGTCTACTCAAAACCCATTGCAACATTGAACGAGCTTCGCCAAAAAATCACTCAGGCTGCGGATCATATCAATGGTAGAAGATATGCACGACGAATGAAAAGATCTTTTTTAAGGCGATGCCGTGCTGTATTAATGCCGATGGCAAACAATTCGAACATTTATTGTAAAATTAATAATTCAAACAAATAAATAAATGTAAAATTATTGGCACCATTTGTTTTGATTCATCGTTTATCGTTGAATTTTGGGACATGTTGCATAATGTTTAATTATTATCCTTCATATTAACCAGTTTTTGGGTAAATTTGACCTGTGCGCGTCGAGAAGGTTTATTGAATGTTCAGTGCTGTTAGCATATTTCATTGAGGATCAGAAAAGCGTTGGTCAAAATTTAACCGTTAATTTATTTTACGTTAGTGGTCAATATATGCCATTGAATTAACCTTTGGAACCCACGCTATTCCAGAAATTTTCGAGAGGTTTTTAAACACCTAATTTTATTTAGTACCTATATTGTCGTTATTTATGAGTTTTAATCAGCTTTGACTGTACACGAGCACAAAAAGATAATTTTCACAACTTGTTTCAAAAATATTTGTTTTTTACTACTATAGCAAAATTTAATAAGAAATCTCGTCATATTACGTTTTTAAATTTGATATTCTAAATAATAGTGAAAACAGCATTAAAAACCTTTGATTAATTCAAAAAATCTGAGCTGACAAATAGATTAGTATCAAACACGCGCGAACAAGTTTAACCATGGCTGCCTAGATGGCATTGGCGTCGAATTAGAAGTCGCTATGGTTTCGTTACACGTGAAATTATATATCTTTTGGAGGTAACTCTACTTATCGATTGTTAAACAACTCGAGTAGGTATTTAATAATTCTAAGCGATCCGTAAATTTCGTAAATTTCAAGTACTTTTGTTTTAAAGTGATTTACTCATTTTGTTGAGTATTGTTGTTTTGTCAAAATTGTTATTTGTTATCCATTATTGCTACTTACTTGCTATTTGGTTTTGTGATTCATTGTTTGTTGTTGTGTTTTAATTGTTTGTTGTTGTGTTTTAATTGTTTTTATCAGATTTCCACCGATAAAAAAATGGCGGGAAAAGCACCGTACGATAAAATTGCTTTACGGCAAATTCTATCCGATGTTAATTGTCGTACCATCGATGACACGGGGCGTTTGTTTCCACCTTCTCATGGTGTCTATAAAACGGTGTCTAAACTAATGGCGGATAAAGGGTCCAGTATCACGCCTAAGCATGTATATACTATTATTAATAATAATCGTGGTGGGCTAAAAGATCTCATCTTGGAAGTTTTTGAAATTCCAGAGCAGGAAATTAGTATCTCTGTTAGCGATGTTAATTATAGTTCCGAAGGATGTACAGACCAGACCGCAGACGTTCAATTAATCAGCTTGACTTCTATGAAGATAAACTTAGTTATTTCTAAAGAAAAATGGCAAAATATTAAGCCACGAGAAAAAGTTTACGGAAAGCGCATATATTGGAAGTTGCGTCAAGGATGGGCAGATGTAATAGCTGAAGCTTTGTGGGTACAACACAGTCTGAATTGTGTGATTGTATTTAAAAATCATAACGTGTACATGAGTGCAACAGCAAAGTTTTTTTTAACAGTGGAAGGATACTGCCGCGAATGTCAGGCGAAGATTTTTTGTACACTTATGAAGGAGCCTTCAAAAGATGTAGACATCATTTTTAAGTGTAGTTTAGATGGCATAAATGCAACGTTACATTCAGGACATAAAAGAAGGCAGTTGAGAGGAGTCCGTCGCCTGGAAGTTGCGGATTACCTCATTGACGGATGTAAAGATGCGGTTACATGGCGAAGAAAGGAAGCCGGGCGTATAAAAACATTCGGCGGTAAAAATCCCCCAATTTTACCTACCAACGAAGTTGTTCGGAAAGCCAAAGAGCAGCGACTATTAAGTAAATATGGGTTACGGTTTGGAAACCCTGCACTCAATTTGCTTAATAGTGCTGAGCATGGCAAATTAGTTGGATGTATACAATCTATAGGGTTGTATAAATTCAACTGCATGTACTGGCGGCCTGAACAACTACAAATTTATATTTCCCGTTGCGGAAAGGATCCCAACGCAATGCTTGCCATAGATGCTACTGGTGGTATCGCAAAGCGAGACAAATCGCAACATCCGCACATTTTTTTATACCAGTGCGTGCTCGTGACCCGGGAAGGTAGCGTACCAACATTTCAAATGGTATCAGCAGATCAGCGAGCTATTATGGTCACTAGTTTTTTAAGCCATATTTTAGCAGCAAATGCTCCGATTCCACCGATCGTGGTCACTGATTTTGGGTGGTCTCTGTTAATAGCAATAGCGCAAATATTTGGCCAGTGTGCAAGTTTTAATGACTATTTACAAAGGTGTTACGACGCACTTGTAAATAAATCAACGTCGTTGCCATCCACCTTCATGCGATTGGACGTGTGCCACTTAATTGCAATGATTTCACGATGGCCAAGTTTGAAGGGCAAAGAAAAGTTTTTAGTTAGGAGGTTTTATAAGCGGTGCATAGGAAAAGCCCACCAAATTACAAATTTGGCCGAGCTAGCTTACTTCCTAGAGTCAGTTCTCGTTGTTGCTCTGAGTGAATATATTGGGTTCGGAGCTAATGGCGATATATTACCGTCGGAGGAGCGTTTAATTTTTCTAAATAATGCAATAAAAGGTATACCGAATCTCAATAATGATGACGGAAATAACGATGATGAAGCTGCATACACTGAGGAAAAAGACAGTCAAAAGTTTGACAACGAACCTGACGTTGACGCGATGGAAGGTGACGCGGACAAAGTCGGCTGGAAATCATGGCGTGACACCTTATATGACGCAGCGGTTGAAATAGCTGACCAGTCGTCAAATGGCGATACAATCAACGCGTGTTACACCGTTGATTTCGCAAAGAGGTTGAAAAGGTATCTTCTTCCTTACATACCTTTGTGGACTGCTGTTATGGTGCCAGTTTTTGGTCGAGGTTCAGTGTCTGCCACCTCCGCTGCAGTCGAGGCTGAATTTGCTGATTTAAAGCATCGTGACTTCAGGGGTGAAATTCCGATGCGCATCGATCGTTTTGTGATGCAGCATTTAGAACGAATCGATGAAAAAATAAAGGAGCGTAGCAACGAGTCTGATGGTTTACCACAAGCCAGAAGGGAAGGAGCAACAAACGCAGAGCACTTCAACTTTATCCATTCACCGAAGGATATTTCTATTGCTGAAGTTGAAGATCTGAGAAATAGTATGCAGATCGGCACAGAAAAGGTTGAGCACACAGTTGAAATTGAGCATAAAGAACTCTCGTTTGGTGAAAATTTTTCAAAGATTAATGACTGGAATATTAAAGAAGAATGGGGAGGCTTCAACAAAAACATCAATCAAGAAAATCAAGAACGACCAAACAAGAAGCGCAAAAAAATTCCGACGTGTCTTGATGCTTGTCCCGAGTGGGAAATAATCAAAGATTTTAAAACCGCCCACACGCCAATTCTGCTAAACGGTAACATCTCGGGATCTGTACGATTTGTAGGCCATGATTTAAATGTGACGTCGACTTGTGCATTTGACGCCATTTTTCAGTGTATCCTCTCCGGGCTATTGGTAAATAAAACTTATTTCGAAGCACTAATTGCATCTGACTGTCCTATAGTTAAATTGGCTCAAAGTGTAATCGCGGAAAAAAGAATTACAAAACAACATTACTTACAACGGGCCAAAATATTAACAAGCATTTCCATTTTTCAAAATTCTGTAATTACATACACAAGAACTTTAAAGCGTTTAGATGCTGAGTCTAACGCTTCTCATTTAGCACAGTATCTTTTTGAAAATGAACCCAGCTATTCCTGCCACGTTGATTGTTTCTGCGGATATTCAAACCAAAGAAAGTATACATTTATAAGCGTCAATATTGACACGATTCTATACAAAGGTTTCCATCTGATGCAGAAAGCTATTGATGATGCTATGGCGATTCAAAGATCTTGCTTCGATTGCGAAAACGAATTATTATGCACAAATAGTTTTGGACCGCACGTAATAATTGATACATCGGTAATTAGCGATCCCGGATATCCGAACAGGACGAAAGTTAAGACTCATAGTTTAGATTCACTACCCAAAACCATAAAAATTGATGGAAATTCGTACATAATTACTGCTGTCGTTGATTATAATGTTAATTTGAAGCACTACGTAACCTATGGACTAACGGGCGAGTTTTGGCATAAGTATGACAGCCTTTATAAAAAACGTATTGCAATAAATTTCAAAACTTTAATTACTCCTCATTTAATTATATATACAAAATTGTAAAAATCTTTTCCATGCTTTATGCGAAAAGTATACTGACATTTTTTTTGTTGAATTTTTTACGGTGACACTTAAGGTTTCATGATTAAGTCTTATCTAAGATTTCCTTTGTGCTATGTTGGTGCCTAAGTCTGAGTTCTGGGTTTAGTTTACCCTGCGTCGTATTCATCGTTTTTCATAGTACCCATACGTGGGAGGTATCTATGGATAGGTCATTAAAAATTATACTGAGGTTTCTGAGATCATTTTTTCCTAAACTGAATAGTTCGCGCGACAGACACTTCCAAAGTGGAAAAATGTGTGTGTCCCCCCTTAACTTCTAAAATAAGAGAATGATATTACTAAAAAAAATATATGATGTACATTACCATGTAAACTACCAGCGAAAATTGGTTTGAACGAGATCTAGTGAGTAGTTTTTTTTAAAACGTCATAAATCGTAAATCGCAACTTCTGCTTACGGAACCCTCAGTGCGTGAGTCCGTCTCGCACTTGGCCGGTTTTTTTTTGCATTTTTTAGCGACACTTAAAATTTTCGTGATTTAGTCTAATCTAGGAATTCAACATTGCTCTGTTGGTGTCTAAGTCTGAGTTCTGAGCTCATTTTGTAATTATAAGTGTATTTCATTATAAGAACTATCTTAAAAAGTAGAGTTTTCCGTCGTAGGTACATTTTTGATATTTTTTTAATGTTTAACGCAGAGACCTAATATTTGTCAAGATTTTGTCTAACCCTAATATTCAAGTATGCTCTGCTGATATCTGAGTGTGAGTTCTGAAGAAACTTTTTATTGCCACATATAGCGTAGTTGTGTATCTAACTAAAACCGCAGAGTTCTCATTGCTAGCTTTCTGATAGATATTTTTTTTTATTTTTTTACGGTGACTCTTAAGGTTTTCATGATTAAGTTTTATATAGGACTAGCTGACCCGCGCAACTTCGTCTGCGTCACATTTTTCATTACTGCTCCGCTCCTTTTGGTCTTAGCGTGATGATATATAGCCTATAACCTTCCTCGATAAATGGGCTATCTAACACTGAAAGAGTTTTTCAAATCGGAGCAGTAGTTCCTGAGATTAGCGCGTTCAACATTGCTCTGTTTGTGCTTTAGTCTGAGTTCTGAGCTCATTTTGTATAAATAAGTGTAGTCAATCACAAGAACTATCTTACGAAGCAGAGTTCTCTGTCCTGGGTACACTTTAGATGTTTTTTCTGAATTTCTAACGCAGACACCTAAAATTTGTCAAGATTTTGTCTAACCCCGATATTCAGGTATGCTCTGCTGATATCTGAGTTTGAGTTCTGAAGAAACTTTGTATTGCCACATATAGCGCTGTTATGTATCTAACTAAAACCGAAGAGTTCTCATTGCTAGCTTTCTGATAGATATTTTTTTTGAATTTTTTACGGAGACACTTAAGGTTTTCATGATTAAGTTTTATCTAGGATTTCCTGTATGCCATGTTGATGCCTAAGTCTGAGTTCTGGATTTAGTTTGCCTTGCGTCGTATGTTTCTGATATGTTTAAATCTGAAAACGAAGATTTTCCAGTGCTAGATATTTTCTAGATATTTTTTTGGGATTTTTTTAGCGACACTTAAAATTTTCATGATTTAGTCTAATCTATGACTTCAACATTGCTCTGTTGGTGCCTAAGTCTGAGTTCTGAGCTCATTTTGTGTCCATAAGTGTAGTTCATCATAAGAACTATCTTACGAAGCAAAGTTCTCTGTCCTAGGTACACTTAAGATATTTTTTCTGAATTTCTAACGCAGAGACCAAAAATTTGTCAAGATTTTCACTCATCCTGATATTCAGGTATGCTCTGCTGATATGTGAGATTGAGTTCTGAAGAAACTTTGTATTGCCACGTATAGCGCTGTTATGTATCTAACTAAAACCGAAGAGTTCTCATTGCTAGCTTTCTGATAGATATTTTTTTTGAATTTTTTACGGAGACACTTAAGGTTTTCATGATTAAGTTTTATCTAGGATTTCCTGTATGCCATGTTGATGCCTAAGTCTGAGTTCTGGATTTAGTTTGCCTTGCGTCGTATGTTTCTGATACGTTTAAATCTGAAAGCGAAGATTTTCCAGTGCTAGATATTTTCTAGATATTTTTTTGGGATTTTTTTAGCGACACTTAAAATTTTCATGATTTAGTCTAATCTATGACTTCAACATTGCTCTGTTGGTGCCTTAGTCTGAGTTCTGAGCTCATTTTGTGTCCATAAGTGTAGTTCATCATAAGAACTATCTTACGAAGCAAAGTTCTCTGTCCTAGGTACACTTAAGATATTTTTTCTGAATTTCTAACGCAGAGACCAAAAAATTGTCAAGATTTTGTCTCATCCTGATATTCAGGTATGCTCTGCTGATATGTGAGATTGAGTTCTGAAGAAACTTTGTATTGCCACATATAGCGCTGTTATGTATCTAACTAAAACCGAAGAGTTCTCATTGCTAGCTTTCTGATAGATATTTTTTTTGATTTTTTTACGGAGACACTTAAGGTTTTCATGATTAAGTTTTATCTAGGATTTCCTGTATGCCATGTTGATGCCTAAGTCTGAGTTCTGGATTTAGTTTGCCTTGCGTCGTATGTTTCTGATATGTTTAAATCTGAAAGCGAAGATTTTCCAGTGCTAGATATTTTCTAGATATTTTTTTGGGATTTTTTTAGCGACACTTAAAATTTTCATGATTTAGTCTAATCTATGACTTCAACATTACTCTGTTGGTGCCTAAGTCTGAGTTCTGAGCTCATTTTGTGTCCATAAGTGTAGTTCATCATAAGAACTATCTTACGAAGCAAAGTTCTCTGTCCTAGGTACACTTAAGATATTTTTTCTGAATTTCTAACGCAGAACCAAAAATTTGTCAAGATTTTCACTCATCCTGATATTCAGGTATGCTCTGCTGATATGTGAGATTGAGTTCTGAAGAAACTTTGTATTGCCACATATAGCGCTGTTATGTATCTAACTAAAACCGAAGAGTTCTCATTGCTAGCTTTCTGATAGATATTTTTTTTTGATTTTTTTACGGAGACACTTAAGGTTTTCATGATTAAGTTTTATCTAGGATTTCCTGTATGCCATGTTGATGCCTAAGTCTGAGTTCTGGATTTAGTTTGCCTTGCGTCGTATGTTTCTGATATGTTTAAATCTGAAAACGAAGATTTTCCAGTGCTAGATATTTTCTAGATATTTTTTTGGGATTTTTTTAGCGACACTTAAAATTTTCATGATTTAGTCTAATCTATGACTTCAACATTGCTCTGTTGGTGCCTTAGTCTGAGTTCTGAGCTCATTTTGTGTCCATAAGTGTAGTTCATCATAAGAACTATCTTACGAAGCAAAGTTCTCTGTCCTAGGTACACTTAAGATATTTTTTCTGAATTTCTAACGCAGAGACCAAAAATTTGTCAAGATTTTCACTCATCCTGATATTCAGGTATGCTCTGCTGATATGTGAGATTGAGTTCTGAAGAAACTTTGTATTGCCACGTATAGCGCTGTTATGTATCTAACTAAAACCGAAGAGTTCTCATTGCTAGCTTTCTGATAGATATTTTTTTTTGATTTTTTTACGGAGACACTTAAGGTTTTCATGATTAAGTTTTATCTAGGATTTCCTGTATGCCATGTTGATGCCTAAGTCTGAGTTCTGGATTTAGTTTGCCTTGCGTCGTATGTTTCTGATATGTTTAAATCTGAAAGCGAAGATTTTCCAGTGCTAGATATTTTCTAGATATTTTTTTGGGATTTTTTTAGCGACACTTAAAATTTTCATGATTTAGTCTAATCTATGACTTCAACATTGCTCTGTTGGTGCCTTAGTCTGAGTTCTGAGCTCATTTTGTGTCCATAAGTGTAGTTCATCATAAGAACTATCTTACGAAGCAAAGTTCTCTGTCCTAGGTACACTTAAGATATTTTTTCTGAATTTCTAACGCAGAGACCAAAAAATTGTCAAGATTTTGTCTCATCCTGATATTCAGGTATGCTCTGCTGATATGTGAGATTGAGTTCTGAAGAAACTTTGTATTGCCACATATAGCGCTGTTATGTATCTAACTAAAACCGAAGAGTTCTCATTGCTAGCTTTCTGATAGATATTTTTTTTTATTTTTTTACGGAGACACTTAAGGTTTTCATGATTAAGTTTTATCTAGGATTTCCTGTATGCCATGTTGATGCCTAAGTCTGAGTTCTGGATTTAGTTTGCCTTGCGTCGTATGTTTCTGATATGTTTAAATCTGAAAGCGAAGATTTTCCAGTGCTAGATATTTTCTAGATATTTTTTTGGGATTTTTTTAGCGACACTTAAAATTTTCATGATTTAGTCTAATCTATGACTTCAACATTGCTCTGTTTGTGCTTTAGTCTGAGTTCTGAGCTCATTTTCTATTAATAAGTGTAGTTTATCACAAAAACTATCTTTAGAAGCAGAGTTCTCTGTCCTAGATACACTTTAGATATTTTTTCTGAATTTCTAACGCAGAGACCTAAAATTTGTCAAGATTTTGTCTAACCCCGATATTCAGGTATGCTCTGCTGATATGTGAGTTTGAGTTCTGAAGAAACTTTGTATTGCCACATATAGCGCTGTTATGTATCTAACTAAAACCGAAGAGTTCTCATTGCTAGCTTTCTGATAGATATTTTTTTTTGATTTTTTTACGGAGACACTTAAGGTTTTCATGATTAAGTTTTATCTAGGATTTCCTGTATGCCATGTTGATGCCTAAGTCTGAGTTCTGGATTTAGTTTGCCTTGCGTCGTATGTTTCTGATATGTTTAAATCTGAAAGCGAAGATTTTCCAGTGCTAGATATTTTCTAGATATTTTTTTTGGGATTTTTTTAGCGACACTTAAAATTTTCATGATTTAGTCTAATCTATGACTTCAACATTGCTCTGTTTGTGCTTTAGTCTGAGTTCTGAGCTCATTTTCTAATTATAAGTGTAGTTTATCACAAAAACTATCTTACGAAGCAGAGTTCTCTGTCCTAGGTACACTTTAGATATTTTTTCTAAATTTCTAACGCAGAGACCTAAAATTTGTCAAGATTTTGTCTAACCCCGATATTCAGGTATGCTCTGCTGATATGTGAGTTTGAGTTCTGAAAAAACTTTGTATTGCCACATATAGCGCTGTTATGTATCTAACTAAAACCGAAGAGTTCTCATTGCTAGCTTTCTGATAGATTTTTTTTTTGAATTTTTTACGGAGACACTTAAGGTTTTCATGATTAAGTTTTATCTAGGATTTCCTGTATGCCATGTTGATGCCTAAGTCTGAGTTCTGGATTTAGTTTGCCTTGCGTCGTATGTTTCTGATATGTTTAAATCTGAAAACGAAGATTTTCCAGTGCTAGATATTTTCTAGATATTTTTTTGGGATTTTTTTAGCGACACTTAAAATTTTCATGATTTAGTCTAATCTATGACTTCAACATTGCTCTGTTGGTGCCTAAGTCTGAGTTCTGAGCTCTTTTTGTGTTCATAAGTGTAGTTCATCATAAGAACTATCTTACGAAGCAGAGTTCTCTGTCCTAGGTACACTTAAGATATTTTTTCTGAATTTCTAACGCAGAGACCTAAAATTTGTCAAGATTTTGTCTAACCCCGATATTCAGGTATGCTCTGCTAATATGTGAGTTTGAGTTCTGGAGAAACTTTGTATTGCCACATATAGCGCTGTTATGTATCTAACTAAAACCGAAGAGTTCTCATTGCTGAGTTTCTTATAGATATTGCTTTGAATTTTTTACGGTGACACTTAAGGTTTTCATGATTAAGTGTTATCTAGGATTTCCTGTATGCTATGTTGATGCCTAAGTCTGAGTTCTGGATTTAGTTTGCCCTGCGTCGTATGGTCCTGTTATGTCTTAATCTAAAAACGAAAAGTTTTCAGTGCTGGATATATTCTTTATATTTTTTTGCGACGGGTAAAAAATATCGTTTTATTTCTGGTGTCAGTTGTATAATATGTTTGAAAATTGTTTTAGAGTCTATATTTCCAGAACTATTTCTAAAACGTATCAGGAACTATAGAATTCACCTTAGTGAACCGAAAACACTTTGAAAATTTTTGTTTTGGAAAAAATGTTCTGCTACCGGAAGTTAGCAGATCATATTTTCATCTGTATTTTTTCCCGGGAAAAATGCCAGAACTATTTCTTTAAATTATCAGGAACTCTAGAACTATGCTGCATGCGAACAGAACTCACATTTTTTTATGCTCTGCCGGGAAATGTTCTGCTAAGTTCACGGAGACCTCAAAACAAAGATCTAAAACTATTACAAGAACAAAGAAAGAAAAGAACATTGTTTATTTTTAAATAACTTTTTTCACAGTAATTAACGGATAAATATGACACAATTGAACACACCAATTGTGTCATATTTATGTTTCGTGCTGTTAGGATGTAGTGGTCTGGACTCGAGCCAAAATGCAGCCATTCTATTATGGAAGGATTCAAAAGGAACTCTGTTTCTTTGGAATGGGTATAATTTTCTCGCATTTTATGTGTTTCGAAGTACTTTAGAATGTTTTCAAGCTTGTACTTAGTAGCTTTAATTCGTGCACAATTTTTAGGCTTCTGTCGAAAAGACTTTTTTACAAAAAATATTTGGGGTTAAAGTATGAAATTGCCGATTTGTACTGAAAAGTTGAAATCGTTTATTTTTTTAATATTTATTTAATCGAAATAATTACCATTATTATCTATACATTGCTGCCGTCTAATAGGAAGATCATTTATGCCTTTGCGATAGAACTCTGGTGGTCTAGATTCGACAATCGACAAACTGTGTGAAAGCATTTTGTACTGATCTGATACTGAGAAGAAAACTTTTTATCACGTAGAAAATTGCCCAAATCACCTAAAAAGTGGTAGTCCGTTGGAGCAAGATCTGGTAAATACGGAGGGTGACGAATAGTTTCTGATTGCAGTTCCTGTAGAGGTAAAACGGTTTCTCGTGCTGTATGAATAAGAATAAAGAATAAGAATAAATTTATTAACTAAAAGAAAACAAACAAAGGTTACAAATTGTGTTATACAAAAATGTTTAGTTTCTTTACAAATTTAGCAAAAAAATAATTTTCAAAGACTTCCTGCACTAGGCTAGGCCTGTACTGCGGGAAGCTTTAAGGATTCCAATGCATTAACAAGTTATTAATTATGATATGCAGAATTTCGATAGTTAAAGTATTACTAGATAGCATAGAAAGAAATTACAATTTAATTATTCAGTTACAAGCATACAACGTATTATGAGGTCTCGCGTTATCATGGAACAATAATGGTGAAGGTCGATGCATGAGTCGGGGCTGTTTCACTGCTAGTTTTGCTATCATTGTTCGGAGTTCAGCACAGTAGACATCTGCCGTTATTGCTTGACCAGATCGGTGAAAGCTATAGTGAATAACACCATGCTGAGACCACCAAACAGTTACCATTACCTTTTTATTTGTAAGCTTTCTTTAGGACATTGTTGGCCGTTTGATCCCGTTATCAGCTCCTTACTTATACCTTCTATCATCAGCTCAGCTACATGAGATGATGATTACCAGGCACAAATATCTGAATAGTGTTAGAAAATTTATGTAAATAATTGTATATACCTATAAAATTTGAGGGTTTCCCTCAGATTTTGACAACCTGTCTATCCCCAAGCGACCGCCGGCGGTCGCGCGAAATTCATCCGTCAAACCCCAAGCGACCGCCGGCGGTCGCTCTCACCCACTCCATTGTAGGCCATATTATCAATACTTAGAGACTACTTCTCTATGAACAAGTTTGGATATTTACGTTTTTGGATAAATTTCCTACAAATTGAACGCAAAAAATGACACCTTTCAAAAATGACATTTCAAAAAATCTAGTGTCAAAAGTTTCTATGTCACGGTGATTTCGCGCGCAAGTGGTGAAGTGATTTTAGTGAATTTTGTGTGTTTTTAGTGCGATATTCTAGGGTAAGTGGATAAATAATCATTTATCAGTATTTCCTACAAGTATGTAGCTAGTTTTTTGCATGAAATAACATAACAAAACTTGTTTTATTGAGCCAACAAAAGTTACGTAGTTCCGAGTGTTCGTCAAGGTAAAAATTGTTATTGTTTGGGTTTTTGGCTATTTTTACAATTAAAGTAAGCATATTGTAACGATTTATAGTTAACAATGCGTTAATGAATATATAGGTAGTATTCTACAAGCTTTTCCAATTGGAATCTGTTTATATAACTCTGATAATCGTTATCAAAATAGCGCATTGAATTACGCAATAAAAAACAACAAATTGCGCCGCGCTTTATGAAGTTTGAGCTTGAATATTGCTATAATCGGCTATAGAACTCATATAAAAGATCATTGTCATTAGATTACTTGTCTTTTCATAAGCTAGATCCCAAAAATTGGTGTAAATTGATGCAATAGTTTTGTCAGAAATAACATAAACAGCAACATAACTACATTCAGCAAGTTCTCTCATTTCAATAGGATATATTTATTTCTCGAGTACTAATAAGAGTTTTGTTTATACTTAATTTCATGACGACATAATTAACGAACCCGGAACCGTTTCAAGTGCTCGGATACAAGCTACAGAAACGCTGCGATAACGTTTTTTGTTGGCCGGGTCAGATTACACTTACGGTAAGCGGCCGCCCGCGGCGCTGCCGGCCGTCAAGGATTGGGTGACGTAATAACGTCTGGGAGGCGAAAGGTAAGTGACAATGGGACCACTTCAGGTGTATACATGCTTTCGAATTCAAAAATAATTTTAAAATCGGACCTTAATAGGCGGAAAAATCGGTGAACATACATTAAAAAAAAAGCTTGCAGCCGAACATAGAACCTCCTCCTTTTTGAAGACATACATCATCATCCATTCAGCTGGAAAACGTCCCCTTCTGGGAATAGGCCTCCCCCAACTGTCACCACATCGACTGATCCTGTGCGTCTCGTATCCAGCAAGCTCCCGCAGTTAACAAGGCATGGGTCTACCAAGTAGGTTTTCCAATGCATCATCTTCCTCAACATCTTCTTCAAACAGTTTTTTTATTTATATTAATTTGGTACCTAGAAAGAATAAAATTGTAATATTTCTTTATTCCTGAAGGAGGTACCCAGAAAAACAAAAGGCATTAAAATGATAGAAGAATACAAAAAACCTGTCAACTAACGCCTTTTTAGCGCTTAACCGAAAGCGAAAAATAGGAATAATTTGAAAAAGGAATATTTTACTTTAACAGCGCCCGCTCTTGGCGTGTTTATGGCCAGTAGGCAATTGATGTTTACAATAAATTAATTAAATAGGGCCTCGAGTGTTTTCGCGCTTTTTTTTTTTCAAATGAGGAATGAAATATTCGAATTTTTACATCTGTTTTTAGTTTTTGCTCGACTGGCTGGATTTACGTGTTTATTTAATTTACGGGTTATATGTTTTTACGAAATCTAAAGATTGACTTTGTTCAATTATATCTCGAGATACGCTACTTTCAACGTTATCTACTCAATCAATATCAATCTGCTTAGCCTTTTCCCAATTATGTCGCTGTTGGCTCCCAGTCCAGTTTTGCAGCTGAAAACAACCTACTATGTAGGTATTGCGATACACCTTGGAAACTGCGTTTAATATTGCTTCTCGCTGCTATCAACACAACTAATAGCTTAAAAAGCTTTAATTCCGGAAATTTCTGACATTCATTTCCTGTAATATATTTTTATTTTAATTAACAATCTGCTACACTACCCCGATCTCATTTCTCAGTATCGCCACAAATCAAATCACTCCACCCTTTCTCATTACGGCACATAGCCTTCATTCTATAAACCTCTATAAAACGCTCCCTACCTTCCGGCTCACAACCGATGCGACCTTTGCCTCTCCGAAAATAGAAACGTAACCCCGTTCCTCGGTCCCAACCATTCGAATTTCGAACGACATCGTACTTTATGCGGATATATTCTGGATGGATTGGTACTTCGAGCTCGATTACTACTTAGAATGTAATGCTAATTTCTATTGTTGTCGATTCATGGTTATTTCATGGCTGTGTCAAGTTTTGATTTTGTGATTGTGTCTATTGTTTCGCTTACAAGGATAATCATTGGATAGGATCTGAGGGCCAATAATTTTAAGAATTTTCCCATTCGAATCTCAATCGCAAACTGTCAAAAATGTATGAAAATTAAGGCTTTTTTGACAGTCTGCGATTGACATGCTAATGTGAAAGTTGTTTAAGAATCAAAAGAATTGGATTAGAATCAGTCAGAATATTTTAGATAGATTAGTAATTGGACCTTGATACCTCCTGGTACCATTAGACGTCAGACGAGGTTGTGGATGATTTTATGATATATGTACTTATTTCATAGTAAATCTCATGTTGTGATTTATTTTTGCGTGCAATGAGCATCAATATATTCTGGTAATCAAATCGTGATATAAGATAAGATAAGATAAGATTTATTTATTTCTCACCACAATACATAATATAACAGCACATTTTAATAATAGTTTAGACAATGAATATTTAGAATAGTGATAGTATATTGTGGGGAGACTGGTGCCTAAGCTAGACGGAAAGTCAATGATATGAAACCAGAGAGATGGCTTGCGTTTGAAATTCTCTCATACGGAGAAGGAACGAGTTCATATCAGGCATTCTCGATGCTCGTTGACCGTGAAAGTCAGTGGAACCTAACATAATTGCAGAGGCTGTCAAAAGGGATCTAAGTAAGTATTTATGTACAAGTACTTTCGAAAGAACTAGTAAATGTTAAGTTACAAAACCAGTTCTATTATTAAAGAAGTCGTGGTCTCTTTCAGGGCATTGATGATGTGGCTTGTTGACAATAGACTCATGACGTCAAAAAACTACGCAACTCAGGGATAAAGCGGAGAAACAAACCCTGCCAATAGTAGACAACTTTTATGTAAACAACAACATACACATAATATAATTCCTACTAATTTATATAATTTACTAGCTGGCCCGCGCAACTTCGTCTGCGTCACATTATTCATGAATAATATCGCTATTAAAAAAATAGGGGATGATGGAAGAAGGTTGAAAAAGGGCTGTGTTTATTTTTTAATACCATTTTATAAAAAAAATTAAATATTAAAATTTTTGTCCAAATATAAAAAATAAAATATTAGGGGTGGACAACTCTTATCACTTAGGGGTATGAAAAATAGATAGTAGCCGATTCTCATACCTACTAAATATGCATATAAAATTTGGTAAAAATCGGTAAAGCCGTTGCGGAGGAGTAAGGTAACAAACATTGTGACACGAGAATTATATATATAAGATATAAACTATTTATTTTATTTATTTATCACAAACACAGCTATCATTACCGGCAAGCACTCACTAATAGCTTTTGCCCGCGACTTCGTACGCCCATATCCCGATTATTCCCGTTCCTGTAAGAATTTCGGGAAATCCTCTTTTAGAGCTTCCCTACCTACAGCTTCCAACGACCAGTAGTTTTGGCTGTGCGTTTTAAAGAAAGAAAGAATACTTATTTAGCACATAGGTACATAAAACACGCACGGTACATGGTAAAACTTAAAAAAAAAAAAAATGGTAGGTATGCTAAACTAAGTACGTGTCTCAGGGCTGCACTAAAAAGGTCCATTTCAGCGATATGTCAGACAGACTGACAGTCTGTCAGTCAATCACTCAGTAACGGAAGAATTTTATATACATATAATATTAGTAGGACTGGCTGTCCCCCGCGGCTTCGCTCCCGTCAACTGGCTACCCTACTTACCCATTTATTTTTGCTTTTAAACCTTCCCTGTATTCTGGCGAACTAAATAAAAAAAGAATTACCGAAATCGGCCCAGTCGTTCTCGAGTTTTAGCGAGACTAACGAACAGAAATTCATTTTTATATACATAGACTAGCTGTTCCCCGCGGCTTCGCTCCCGTCAACTACCTACTACTTTTTTTGCTATTAAACCTTCCCTGTATTCTGGCGAACTAAACAAAAAAAGAATGACCGAAATCGGCCCAGCCGTTCTCGAGTTTTAGCGAGACTAACGAACAGCAATTCATTATTATATATAAGAAAATTAGGATAGTGTCCCGCCCCGGCTCCTCCTGGATACATTTTTTTTTTTAATTTTCTTTCATGCAAATCTCGCCCTGACAATTACAAACACAACTATAAAAGAATTACCCAATTTGGATCAGTCGCTACAAAGTTAAGCGCGTACATACATTTTGGCGATTCATTTTTAGGGTTCCGTACCCAAAGGGTAAAAACGGGACCCTATTACTAAGACTTCGCTGTCTGTCTGTCTAACTGCCACCAGGCTGTAACTCAAGAACCGCGATAGCTAGACAGTTTACATTTTCACAGATGATGTATTTCTGTTGCTGCTATATCAACAAATACTAAAGAACATAATAAAATAAACCATACAACAAACTTGATTTTTTGCCGTTTTTATTATTCATATAGAAGATATATTCTTTCAACACTTACAAAATCACAAATGGCTTACATCATCATATCTTCTGCCACTGGCTCAACCTACGTGAAGATCGAAAGTTTTCCCAAGAGCAGGAAGAAAGTATGTGGCATATAGTGTTTATGTTCCTTTCTATAATCAAACTCTATGCTAGACTTCGTCAAGATCAGCGGGTTTATTCTGTCAACTGAGATGAAGTGAGCATGAACTGTCATTTCATCTTGTTTGTATGGATTGACAGCTTATCTCATGTTTACTTAGCCTACGCTAACACGGTGAGTTTTACAGAACACATTCGATTCATCCGTTCTCCGCATTTAATAAGGCCACCTATCGCTAACGCAGTAGTCTGCGTTAGCGATAGTTAATGAAAATGAAATTTGACAGATTTTGTGTGATTAATATTATGATTCTAATATGATTCTGCTAAAGTGGCCTTTTTAGACCCCAAGAATAAGTTACAAATAGGAATAATTTTGGTACAAACTCAATAATACAAAGTCCACATTCCATTACAACCCTGTACATTTTAGGCCTTTTCTTTTTTTGATTTTCTTTTTTTTTTTTAATCTATACTAATATTATAAAGCTGAAGAGTTTGTTTGTTTGAACGTGCTAATCTTAGGAATTACTGGTCCGATTTGAAAAATTATTTCAGTGTTAGATAGCCCATTTACCGAGGAAGGCTACATAATATCATCACGCTAAGACTAATAGGAGCCGAGCATTCATGGAAAATGTGACGCAGACGAAGTTGCGTGGGTCAGCTAGTACATGATATTATGGTTACCACAAAGTCTCTCTCTAACACGAAATCATGGTGGCATTGAATTAGGATATTATGAGTTGTATCTATCAACGAAAACGAGATTTACATAAAAAACAACCATAGTTTTTTAGGATGGGAAATCATCAAATGACTTTTTCTCTGACACTCCCTCCCCACCGCTACGTGGGAAGCTTTGACTAGGTACCTCTAGACGTAGCCATGATTACAGTGTTAAGCGTGGAAGTGAGACGCATATACACGATATTAATAGGAAAATTGAGACAAAGCATCGTACCTTCTGTCTCTCACTTTTCACACAAACATCCACCCAAACTTGCACATTTACCATAGTTGGTACTATGGTTTACGCCAGATAAACGTGGAATAAAGTACATTGACCCACATACATTTATTGACTTTCTTAAGATCAAAATCAGAAATAATGACATAAAGCTGTCCTGAATTGACTTCTATTGTGATCCGTTACGTTCTGTAGTAATGAAAAACAGTTCTAAATTTATTGTTCTAGTATCTACGAAGAGATATTAGGGAAAGGTCAATGTACTTTATTACACGTTTATCTGGCGTAAACCATAGTAAGATATATAGTAAGAAGATAACATTCCAACCACAAAGGTCTTCGCAAAAAGGTTCTATCAAATTAGATTAGTAACCTAATCCCTCGTCGAAGATAACTTAATGAGTCTGCTGTCAATTAACGAAAAAGGGGCCATTTGGCGTAAAAAATGTTCCCTGTAAGCAATTTATTGGTTTTCAATATAGTGGTCTTAAGAATAATGGCTGTGGGAGGTTGGGACTCATTAAATATAATTAAAAGTAAATAATTAAAAGTAATGTTGTGCAGTAGATATGAAAAAATGGTCCAATGATTGAGCTAGTCTGCTGAGGTCTGGGTTCTGCTATAAAATACAAGTGTTGTGCTTATATGAAATACCTATTACTAGAAATCAAATAGGCAATTTGTTTTTTTTTAAATAGTCACTAGCTCGATAATCGAATCCGCGACACGCAGAGCAGCAGTCAATCGCTCAACCACTGCACCAACCGTGTCATCAAATCAAATTCAGTATTTCAACGGAAAGTTCATATTCTTATCTATTTTTTTTTTTTTTTTTTTTTTTATTCGAAACGGGGAAACTCTTGGCCCAAATCTCACCTGATGGAAAGATTAATTTTTTCAAATTATGAATTCATCGTACCGTGAGAACTCGACTTCAATTTTAACGACTTATAAGTTCTAGGCTTTCACAGTGCCAATCCTGCTCAGTTTTAAGCAACATTCGTATTCGCATTGTAGTCACAATTTATCAAAAATGTAAGAAAATTTACGTATTGATGCATGTATTTTTGCTTAAACATTAGTATTAGAATTGGCCCTCAGATCGAATAATCAAAACAACATAACAATTAAGAAAAAAAAACATGTTTTTTAATTTTTCACTTTTAGTGGTGATACTAGGACTACGTCTAAGTCTTCATAGAAATTGAAAAAAAAAAATGCACAGAAAATAAAAACTACTGAACCAAACTGAATTAAACTTTTACGGGACCAAATGACAAGTATGCATCAAACCTAAAAATAATTAGACAAATCGGATCAGAAACCTTGGAGTAAACGGTTTACATACATAAAAAAATACCAGCCAAATTGAGAACCTGCTCCGTTTTTTGAAAGTCGGTTAAAAACAATAAAATAACCAGCTTTAGCCTTGACGATATTCAAACACATCCAACAGATTTCATTGGACATCAAAATGTAATTTTATAAGGACAGAATTAATTTTGGAAGCACCCACATAATCTCCACTCAATGTGGATACGGAGACACCAAAAAAGGCAGCCCCGAGGTTTTGAGTTAACGATCGTCGAACATACGGTCGGTAAAGTTGATAAATAAAGTGGAATAAATCCTACTTCCTACTAATATTATAAATGCGAAAGTTTCTGAGTAGGTATGAATGGATGTTTGATACTCTTTCACGCAAATACTACTGAACTGATTACGATGAAATTTGGTATGTAAGTAGCTGAAGACCCAGAATAACACATAGGCTGCTTTTTATCCCGGAGTTCCCGAAGGATCGGGATTTACACGGGAATAACGAAAATTTATACGCGGACGAAGTCGCGGGCGGCCTTTAGTAGGCTATAATGAAGAATTACTTGACAAGGACACAAAACAGATCCTTAGGTGATTTTATCAAATACGTGCTCAAAAACATACTAAACGAGTACATAAATTGTTAAATAAATAAATAAAATAATAATAAATTGTTTATTCTTCTTTAATTTATACAAAGACAGTTTACAGAACAGTGAAACCCTGACTCCTGAGCTAGGTAGAGTACCTGTATTTCAGGAGCCAGTGACTTCTTCTAAACAAGTTAAAATAAAGCACGCAAGAAATTAATACTACCTATGATTTGACCAAATAAAAATATATAAATTTTGTGTTTCCGAACGCTTACAACCCTAATCTCCTCAAAGTTAGAGTAAACAGGCTCCTTCTGGGTAGGCTCGCTCTATCGTAGACTTTGTCTCTTTCATCTCTGATCAAGACTAGAGTCAAGAGAAAACCAATCACAAATAAAAAATTTAAAAAATTAAAGTCGCTTATGTCAGTAATTTTGTATGGAGCTGCACCAAAAGTAACAACAAATGTTCCTACTGAAAATTAGTTTCATGTCATCTGAAATGTTAACCCAAATCAGGTCACCCGACCTTCCAAACCGTATGTCCCAAGATCCTACAAAAAATATACTATCCATCTGTTCTTTATAGAACCATCAATTACAAGGCAGCTGACACATTACAGGGATCAAGGAACCGTATTGACATCTTTATGTGTACTAGGCCTTCAGGAATTTAAGACGGTATTAATTTAAGTCTCGTGTACGTACTAGTGATCTTGTTGAGGTTCAAGTTGGTTTTGGAATGAGTTTTGATGGCAGTCGTAATGATCTTAGTATTTATACATAGTATCTAGATGTTTCTATTATTCTTGTTCTTTACAACTTATTACCTCTCGTGATTTTATTTCTTGCTTTAAAACTTAATATTTGGAAATATATCTTTAGCTCTAGACATAATGTTAGTCCATTTTCGCTTACAATTTCCAAATTATTCAAAACTAGCTTCCGCCAATGGCTTCACCCGTGTGATCCCTAGGGAATGTTATCGGGATTTATATAGCCTATATGTTATTACAGACTATAATCTACCTCTGTGCGAAATTTTAAGAAGATCCTTTCATGCGTTGAAAGAGTAACAAACATCCATCCATCATTCATCCATCCTCACAAACTTTCGCATTTATATTATTTATAGGATATGTTGGATGTGGATTGTAAAGCTCTATCAAAATAGTGCATGGCTCGATTGGAAACACGGTGTTTTAGCGATTATTTTCGCAGGTAGAAATTTATATATACCTAGATCAATAAAACTGTTACGAAGGCTTGCTGGTTACGTTTTAAATGCAAAACCATTGTGGGTCCATTACCAGACAAGTGCCAGTGTTATTTTCAGTGTGTAAGTGTTAGCAAATTTCAGTGCTAATCAGCAAAATGCTTCTAAGTAGTCTTGGTTTTCGCAATTACTCCCAATTGGGATTAATTGTGAAAACCAGGACTAGGCCTACGTCCTAGAAGAATAAAACCGAATTTTTGGCTCAAAGAAAATACTAATAGAGCCAAATTTATCACTTACAGGCAATTTGCTGCGTCTAAGCTCTTTGTGACAATTGGTAGAAACATTTTATGTTCGTTTAATTGTAAGTTGTAAATGCTTTATTGGATTTTTTGGGTGGATAAATACAGGGCTCTGGATGAATCATCTTAATGTCACTGTCAAAGGTCAAAGAAATAAATTACTCGTATTTATAATTTACTAGCTGACCCACGTAACTTCGTCTGCGTCACATTTCCCATGAATGCTCAGCTCCTTTTAGTCTTAGCGTGATGATATGTAGCCTATATCCTTCCTCGATATATGGGCTATCTAATACTGAAAGAATTTTTCAAATCGGACCAGCAATTCTTGAGATTACCCCCTACATACAAACTTACAAACAAATGTTACCTTTTTATAATATTAAGTATAGAAGTATAGATTTGTATAGAAGTTTAGTTTATTAACTTTACAGTACCTGTGCTAGAATTCATGGAAAAAAACCGGTCACGAGGGTGTCTGACTCACAAACGAAGGGTTCCGGACCATAAACCTTAATTTTAATTTTTTGTTGTTATAGCGGCAAAAGAAATACACAATTTGTGAAATTTTCAACTGTCTACCTATTACGGTTCTTGAGATTCAGCCCGCTAACAGACATACGGACTGACGGACAGACGGACAGTGGAGGCTAAATAATAGGGTTCCGTTGGTTACCCTTTGGGTACGGAACCCTAAAAAGACTTGTTTCAAAAAAACCGACAGCACAAAATGACTTAAGACCTGATGCAGTTATTGGTATTCATTTTAGTAAAGGGCAGACAGATTTGATGTCATTGATTACTGCACCATTGCACACTGCTTGAAAAGCGAATTTATTCGATCGTGGACTTACTCGTACAATCAACCATTACAAACATACCTACATTTATTCGAATAACATAACCTTCCTTCTAGGGCAGTCAGTCATTTATTCGAAACAAGCGACTATCGCGGCCTTGGAATGCAAAGGTCCTCAAGGTCCTCAATGGTAAGTGTCCTCATAATGCCCTACCCAACCCACCCGTATAATATAATAATAATAATAAATTATTATTATTATTTTTTTGTTTTCTTTCTCGGGTCTCTGGAGACCCGGTCCTTTGGTAGGCGTACGAGGGGCCGAAACCAACTCGCAGAGGCCCCGTTAGAAATTTCAAATGTAATGGGGCACCAACCGGCGATTATCCCTGTATGCACTGTGAAAGTATTCCCAAGGACAATCCCCGGTTGGAGCAAGAATATTGCAGAATATGGAAAAAAAAAAGATGAAACGCTATGGGTATTATTATTATTATTATTTATTTCAGGTATCATATCCATATTAATTTGTTTCTAAAATTGCAAACTTAAAAAACTAATATTATTATAATGACCTACCCAACCTACCCGTATACCTACACGGATGGGTTTCAGTCAGTAAGAGTCTGTCACTCCCTTCTGGTCCAACCAGAGCGGGAGGAGTCATTTGATGATTTCTCACCCATAAAGAGGGACAGTCAGGTCGCTTTAAATATTTTTTTATTTCTCTTACTATACACAATTACACATGGAGTTATGCATATGCATACGCTAGTTGATGCCCGCGGCTTTGTCCGCTTGAAAAATTACTTAAGCCTGCCTCGAGAACCAGTCTATCTATTGGTGAAAACTGCATGAAAATCGGTGAAGTAGTTTTTGTGTTTATCGCGAACAGACAGTATTTTTTTTATGTCTGTGACATCGTAACTCCGTCATTTATGAACCGATTTCAAAAGTTGCTTGTTTTATCTGAAAGGATATATACTTATCGATTGGTCTCACTTAAATTTTATCAAAATCGGTTACGAATTTTGGAGTTTAAAAATACGAAGAAAGTAACAAAAACACCGACTTCTGAAATTAAAGTAATTTTTTACTTTCTAGTGTTTTTTTTGGAAGTTAGTTGTACCTATTTTCTGTAAAAAGATTTTTATAAAATGTAGTGAATCACTACACAAGATTTTAGTTAACTATTTATATTTTCTGATGGCATAAAACCACTTAAAAAAAAACTTTCACCTCACTAAATGCAACAGAAACCATCCTTTAAGGTGGAAACGCCAGGGTAGCCCGCGAAATTCAAATATTTTTATGTTTTTTTGCAATTTTCCGGTCAGTGTGAAGCTGTATGTTGAACAAAATACAGTTCGCGATCGTAAAGAGCATTTATCTAAAGGATTATAACCATTTGATTCATCAATATAACCCTCGAAGTTCATAGAACTCGATTGAATGTTATTTCGTGAAAAAGTCATTCAATCGAGTTGTATGAACTTAAAGGGTTATATTGATAATTGAAATCGGTATAATTCTTCAGATAAATATGCGTTACGGCCGCGAATCGTATTTTGTTCAACATACAGCTTCACACTGACCGGCAAATTCCAAAAACATAAAAATATTTGAATTTCGCGGGCTACCCTGGCGCTTCCACCTTAACGAAAATACCTTCACTACGTAGTGCTAAAGTTCCCTTTGGTATTTACTCTAGGATTCCTAGCTCGGTATTCCCAGCGCCATCTATGTGTTCTCTCAGACAGCCGCAACTAAACTAACCGCCTCAATTATGTACGGAGCGAAGAACCTTGCCTTGTAAGAGTTTTCAATGGAGACAGCTCGTACATTTTGTACGAGTATGTCCCGCCTACTGTTGAGTTAGCTGTGATTTAGGTTACGTGGTATTTTTCATCGTATTTTATTAATGGGTTGTAATGTTCGGTATTGGATAGGGATGTTTTTAAAAGTTAGCATTGTTTTGAGATGGTTTTATGTTGGTTGAAAAGGTGTAGCGGGTAGCCGTTTGAGGTCCTGTGTTCTATTCCCGGGTTGGGTAAATTATTGTTGGGTTTTCCGATTAATAGGTAAATCACTATCAATGACTACATCACTCTCACTACATATTATAATACAAAGTCCTCCACCGCATCTGTCTGTTCGCGTTAAACTCAAAAACTACTGCACCGATTTTCATGCCGTTTTCACCAATGGATAGAGTGGTTCTCGAGGAAGGTTTTCGTATACAATTTGTCAAGCGGGCGAAGTCGCGGGCATGAGTTAGTAATTTATAAACTGTTTATTTATAAACATACAATTGTTTAAAAAAAAATAATACCATGATCATAAAATAACAACACTAAGAAATTATAGCAAACGTTCACAAAAAAGTGTACGTTTCTTTTCTCTTTCTTTTTAGGGTTCCGTACCAAAATGGTAAAAAGGAACCCTTAAGGTGAGACTAAGTCTGTCCATCTGTCACAGCTGTATATCTCAAAAATTACTAATGCTATCAATTTGAAATTTTAAACAGTTTCAGATGACGTTTATTTAACTACTAGCTTCTGCCAGCGGCTTCGCCCGCGTGATCCCTAGGGAACATATTCCCGGGATGAAAAGTAGCTTATGTGCTATTCCAGACTATAATCTATCTTTGTTCTAAATTTCATTAAGATCCGTTAAGCCGTTCTGGCGTGATTGAGTAACAAACAACCAAACTTTCACATTTATAATATTACTCGTTTGGTGTAAAGCGAAATTATAACCATCTTCCCCTCGACATTATAATTATTAAAGGATATTGCAAACTGTCGTAAGCCGTTTTCCGAAGCTACTCGCTAGCCTCTAGGCGCCAAGCTAGCCGCCTGCCTGTGCGTTCGCGACCATAAACAAAAATAATCCATAAAGCATGATTCAGTATTCACTCGCGATGGCTTATTATCATGTATAACTTTGGTGCTTCTATTATACCGATTTCTATGATTCTTTTGTTATGGAATAGTTAATAATGTTAAATTAGGGACGACTGAGAGTTTTATAAACGTAAGAGTAGACAAATACAATCAGAAAGCTTCGAACTGCTAAGCTATCGGGAGTTACACGTGTTATTGTTCGTCAATCATAAAATATAGACATATGCTGTCGTTGGATATTTTTTATATAATTTTAAGGAGAACATTTCCGTCATACATGATTTCTGTGTAGCTTTCACCATTAAGGTTGCACACGCGACGGAAGCTTAAGAAATGGAGTAACTTCTCTCGTTTTCCCAACATTTCCCTTCACTGCTCTGCTCCTATTGATTGTAGCGTGATGAAAAGTATACTATAACCTGCTCAGGAGTATGAATAATAATTGTACCAAGTTTCATTAAAATCCGTCGAGTAGTTTATGTTTCTATAACGGTTATACAGACAGACAGACAGACCGACAGACAGACAGACAAAAATTGTACTGATTGCATTTTTGGCATCAGTATCGATCCCTAATCACCCCCTGATAGTTATTTTGGAAATATATTTCATGTACAGAATTGACCTCTCTACAGATTTATTATAAGTATAGAAGATAAGATAGATTATGCAAATAAGAAAGAAATAATAACTCTTTTGTAACAGCGACTGCAAAAGGGTTCTTAAAAAATTTGAATGTGGTTACTAGGGCATGTGGTGCGCTACCTGAACATTCTTTAAAAAAAAAACTTATTTTTAAGGCGCATGTGCACGTTATCGAATTTCGACGAAAAATTTAGACAATTCCCCCCACCTTATCTCCATAATTTGCATACAAAAAAAAACTGAAATTATACTATGAAGTCTATATAGACTACAGGAAAAATTAAACAAAGTCTCTAAATTGCACACTTCTTCAGTGATCATCAATAGCAATGACATTAGTTCCAGTGTTGGTCAAGAGATGGCACTGATCTAAAACTGCAATATAAAATTCTCTTACATTAATAGTCCTTGCCGATGAAAGTTAAAAAACTTTTCACGTTTTATGTATCGGTACGGAACCATCGGTTCGCGAGTCCGACTCGCTCTTTGCCGTTTTTTTTTTAATTGTATGTAAAAGGGAGAGGCAGGCCCTTGCCTAGCTGTGAGACAAAATAGGCTTGATAGACAGAACTTATTCTATTTAACAATAGAATAAGTTCTGGAATGAAAAACAAGGAAATATTATCCATACCAAAAAAGGGCTTAGCTAACCTAATCGTTTAGAATAATTAGCTTAGTTTTTACTGCTTATATACCCACTTAGAGCGGATTTCACCAATGAAACTGAATCTGCGTTCAAAAGTCGTCATTGTCAATATTCCATAGAAAATAGTGACTCTAGTCGTGAGTGTCAATATTCCATAGAAAATAGTTACTCTGACAGCCCATAAACGCTATGCATATGCTGATCGCGTTCAGTATCAGATTGAAGAAATTCATCCTTAGAAGTGACAAACTTAATATTTTCTTAAATATTCACTTTATACAACGCGACTGAAGATTGTGTTACACAGAATCTCTAAAAATACACTTTGGTACAAAACACTCTCGATCTTCGCGTGTCCTTATTTTTATCGAAAAAGAAATCTTTATCATTTCCTCTTCACGTAACACCTTATAATATTGTGTTTAGGAGGAAAAAGTTTGATATTATGTCCTCGTTTTGTAGAAGTTATCGTGATACGGTGTAGCATGAAATACTTTTCAGCGTTGATAAAAAAATGATATTATGTTATGACAGTAAAAGGAAGATTTACGAGTCAAGTTTGAAATATTTATAAGCGGAAGATACAGGAAATCCCAAATGCATTAATTCTCTAATTATTGTGTCTTAAAATAAATCGTATTGAAGTCAAAACAAATTAGATGTAAAGTCATTCGTTTCTGCCTGCTGCTGCTTACTTGTAGATTAGGTACAAATTTATTCCATGTGGCAAATAAAGACTTATCTTATCACGAAAACTTAGGTTGGGGGCCGAGTCATCCGCGTCCGTAGGAGAATACCCTTCAGCGAATCCCTACACGTGGTCCCCGGGTGGTGCTAAACAGGTGACACTAACCACCTCCGTGGTCTAGTGGTTAAACCACTGATTCAGACCCAGAGGTCCCGGGTTCGATTCCCAGCGGGGGCAAATTTTTTGCTCGGTTTGGTTGGTGGTAGGACTTGTTTTAAGTCCGCCTGGCAAGCTACCACCATCATGTCTAAGTCTGTCGCCATAACAACAATGTTAACAGCATTGTTGTGTTCCGGCAGTTAGAGGTATGATAGCCAGTTCCTCTGTGTAAGAGGATTCCGGGTGAAACTCGCTTCCATCTTCGGCCTAATCATCACTTTCCATCAGGTGAGATTTGGGCCAAGAGTTTCCCCGTTTCGCATAAAAAAAAAGGTACCAGATGTCTACGATCTATATTTTTAGGATGGGAAATCATCCAATAACTACTTCCGCTCTAGGTGGAGTACAGGGTAGTGTCAGACTCTTACTGACTAAAACCCATCCGTGTTTCTCCTACAAATGCCCTGTGAGTTCCAGGGCCGCGGTGATTCTTTCGAACACGCTTTTTTTATTTCTGGTGGGTTTGCTCTTGAATTTAGTCTTGGTCAGAGATGACAGAGACAAAGTCTACGATGAAGCGAGCTTACCCAGAAGAAGTCTGTTCACTCTACCTTCGAAAATATTAGGGTTGTAAGCATTCAGAAACAGACGCAGGCAGAGAGTTCCACTCCTTTGCTGTGCGCATTATAAAAGACGTTTGGAAACGCTTAGTGCGAATTGGTGGAATAGCAACAAGGTAGGGATGGTACGTTGTAGTGCGTCTGGATGTCCGATGGTAGAAGGGGGCCGATGGGATGAGGTCGTGGAGTTCTTGGGCACACTCTCCGAAGTACAATCTGTAGAAACCCCCGGATTGAAGCGCGGCAAGCTGGTCTACGCTACGCTAAAATCTATGACTTTAAAGTGACAAGTTACCTACAGAATTGTGATCCATTCCCTTTGCGTTGAACCTTATAACTGCCTCAATTAGTTCCGTATTGACACTGAGCTTGCAAACAAATCTCAAGTTCCAATTTTAATTGCTGGCCTCCTTATTTATTCACGACAACACACATAGGCGGGCAACAAACGAAATGCCAAGGCTCTTGTGAATATTTGATTCCGGTCACTAGTTTGTTCTGCCTTATAATTAAGATTGACGCCAGCCTTAGGTAGTGTTATCATTAGACGCGATGTTCTAGGGACACTGTTGATGTAAATGGTGTAATTAGTACAAACAGATCGCAAGAAGATGAAAGCAAAAAGTCTTTATTAATATGAGGTCCTTACATATGAAATTGGCGTTTTGTACAGGAAGAATATAAAGTCAATTTTTATTGTAAAATATTTTAATTAATCAAAGTATGCACCGTTGTTATCTATGCACTTTTGTCAACTCATAGGTAGTTCTTTGATCCCTAATAAACTCTTTGAAGGTGGTTTGGACTACCGCATCGGAGTCGATTTTTTTTCTAAAAGTCCAAATTCCGGAAAAAATGGTAATCTGTTCGAGCAAGGTCCGGGGAGTACGGTGGATGTCGCAGTCATTCCAATTGTAGCTCATCTAACTTATTGGTTGTCTGTTGTGCAGTGTGTGGTCTTGCGCTATAGTGAAGCAGCAGTGGCCTAGAGCGATTGACCAATCTCGGTTGTTTAGCAGCTAGTTCTTCCTTCATGGTTTGCAGTTGGCCAGACTTTAGAAAGCTGTAGTGAACGACACCGGCGCTAGTCCACCAAACACTCACAAGTAACTTTTTCTGAGTAAATTTTCGTTTAGGGCGGGATTTGGCTGGGTCTCCAGGGTTCAGCCATTGCAACGAGCGCTTCTGATTACCGTACAGTATCCACTTTTCATCAAAAGTAATGATTCGATTTAAAATCCCTTCATTATTTGCAAGTTCGATTCACTCAATTCATGAGGTGTTTCGTTCAAGGTTTTTTACTTTCCCGATTTGTTTCAAGTGGATTAATACAGTTTTATCACTTACCCCGAAGCCTGCAGCTATCTCTGAAGAGCCTTATGATGGATCCGCTTCCACAATAGCCTTTAATTCTTCATTTTCCACTTTGGTCTCCAGCCGTCCACGGGGTTGGTTCTGAAGATCGAATCGGACCAGTAGTTCCTGAGATTAGCGCGTTCAACCAAACAAACAAACTAACTCTTCTGCTTTATAATATTAGTGTAGATAAAGAAGAAGAGTTTGTTTGTTTAGTAATGGTCCGATTTGGATAAATCTTTCAGTGGTAGATAGCCCATTTAACGAGGAAGGTTATAAGCTATATATCATCACGCTAAGACAAATAGGAGCGGAGCATTCATGGAAAATGTGAAGCAGACGAAGTTGCGCGGGTCAGCTATAGTTTACGCCAGATAAACGTGGAATAAAGTACATTGACCTTTCCCTAATATATCTTGGTAGATACTAGAATAATAAATTAAGAACTGTTTTTCATTACTAGAGAACGTAAAGGATCACGATAGAAGTCGATTCAGGACAGCTTTATGTCATTATTTCTGATTTTGATCTTAAGAAAGTCAATAAATGTATGTAGGTCAATGTACTTTGCGAGACGGAATGGGACGCCGTTGCCTCCTTCTGCGAAGCAGTCATGCTAGCGAAGGAGGTGGCGGAGAGGGAGAGGAGACCCTCTCGTCCCGGCCGCCGTGGTAGACGCCGCGGGCGTCGGGGGACACCACCTGGTGACCTCCGGCCACCGTAGGCGCGGGCCTGTGGACGGCGAGCTATGGGTGGCTCGCCGTCCGTCCGTCTAGTGACGACAGGCCGTGTCGACGCGTTGTCCGTGTCGGCGCGTTAGTGTTCCACGCGCTCCTCAAAGAGAGTCAGCAAACAGAGGGGCCCGAAAGGGCCAACGCCTGCCGGAGTCGCGGGATTATTCGCAAGAGACACCGTGGCTCCGGAACACAAAAGGGCAATGAAGGAACATGGATGGGTTTTAGTCAGTAGAAGTCTGACACTCCCTCCCGCTACACCCAGAGCGGGAGGAGTCATTGGATGATTTCCCATCCCATCAAAAAAAAAAGGTCAATGTACTTTAATCCACGTTGATCTGGCGTAAACTATAGTAATATTATAAAGTATAGTTTGCGGTTAGGGTTTCGTATCAATCAATTCACCACACACATTGGTTATATATCATCACGCTAAGACAAATAGGAGCTGAGCATTAATGGAAAATGTGACGCAGACGAAATTGCGAGGATCAGCTAGTTTTACTATAAAACACTCCACACAAATGACCAACATGACCATTAGTAAAGATGTTCATCATTGAGTTATACAAGCAATTCGTGTATAATGGAGAGTGTACACGACCCCGACTGCGAGGTAATGACGACGCTCTCCCGTCGCGAACAAATCGGTGCGTGTGTACGACTCCGTACTATTAGTGCGGGGCTGCTACACCAGCGGGGGTGAAAATGTAACCAGGGATTGTATTTTGAAATTGAGGGTTTTTTTGGTATTTCGTTTTTTTAAAGGCGAGAAGCAAACAGGCGCGACAAGCGACAATAATGCAACACTTAATGTCTTCAACGTGTCTATTATCAAACTGTCGCAAGGCATTCAAAGTGTCGAATTGTTGTCAATTAAATTTCTTACACTGTGTCAAAATCTCATGTAAACTTGGACAGGAAGTCAATTCCAAAATGTTTATTATGGGGATTAGACACTCCTGCGGGCCAGTTGTTACGTTAGCTAGGAAATCTGACTCAGTCTCGCTAAAGGGTGCCGTATTACCAAAATATTGGTTTGTGGAGATCATACAGGCATTAACTAGCTCTTTATAAAATACTGGTACTTAACTGCATTCACTTTGGCGAAGGTAACCCACCCCAACATGGTTTGGGAAAAGCAAGGCTGGCTGATTGCAATGGAACATTCAAATTAGGCTGACAACCAACACTTGTTGAACTTCAAAGTTCTAAATAAAAACAGTCCCCCAAAAACGCCCGCCCTTCTCCACTTCTTAGTGTTTATGTTTTGAACAGAAATATTTTCACTTATCCATAGATTATTTATAAACACAAATTAATGGACAGGTCTGGTAAACAATGGAATGTATCTTATAAACAACTCTTTGTTCACCTACGTTATATAACAATGTGGGTAGCTACCTGACATCTCCCCTTCTCCTAGTACAGTCCCTGTACCCAAAGTTACTTTTTAGAAGCTTTATCGAAAGTATAAAGCTTGTAACTGACATTTGATGACCACGTGACTTTTCAAAACAAAAAGTCATTTTCTTAGATATTTTTTTAAAGTAACTTTGGGTACAGGGGCAGGAATGGCTAACCTATTTCGATGCTCGTACCACTTTGACAAAAAACAATAATGTAGCCATGACGTGCCGTCAAAAAATATTGAATTGGTGATTCAAAAGACAAAAAATAACACAACATTCTATAAACTTCATTTTTTTTTGTTTCAGGTAAATTCATAAAGCAATCTTAATGTTATCAGGTTTGTGTTTTTTCATACTATGATTTCTGTTGTATTAGAATCAAGAACAATCATACTGAACTTTTACATTCATCAAGATGCCAAGTAATCTTGTACAGGCGTGCCCAAATTATTTTGATGCGTGTCACAGCTGGCATGCGTGCCATAGGTTTGCCATTCCTGTCCTAGTAGGTAGGTAGGATTCTTATTGACACTATACACTTTCACAACAAAGAAAAAACTTTCTCAAATGACCATAAAACGCACCGCTTCCAGATATCGCTTTATTTACAATCCCCACTTCTGTCTAAAGTCTCGTAAACTTCATGGCCGCACACTTAGTTGCCTGACCGTCTGTCTGCTGATAATTATCTCAAGGGAGTTCTGGAGACGATAAAGTGCACTTGTTTTGTTACAAACAAGTGGTTGAATGGTTAAACGGGATGATGGGATGGGATGGGATGGGTTTCATGAAATTGAAAGATAGTTTTTTTTTTTCACCGAAAGACTCTTTACTAAATTCTTTGGGCTAAAAACATTAGGCGGAAATACAAGCACACTTAGTGAAAATTTCAATTGTCTACCTACGGTTGGAGAGATACATCCCGCAGACAGACAGATGGCCGGACGGACAGCGGAGGATTAGTAATCGGGTTCCGTTGGTTACCTTTTGGGTACAGAACCCTAAAAATAGAATAGAAGTATACTATCGTAAGCGCTTTCGCCTTAAGTATATTCTGTTTTGTACTATCTCGCTTGTTTCTTCAGGGTTATTAGTTTGTGCTCAAGAATGATTGAGTTCAGATGTTTTTTCGCTAATGAATTGTTTTGAACTGAATTAGGTTTTGTTTTCTTGTTGTATTTGTGGTCGGTTGTTTATAGGTTTTTAAATGGCTGTTTAAGTTCATTTATACTTCGTTTATGGATTTTTAATGCAACGCTTGCTAAGGTTAGTCTGTGGGTGGGTTACAATATTTAACATACCTATAACATTTAAGATTAATAAAACGATTTTTAAATATTTTTAAACATATTAGTGTACTAATAGATACACCTGCCTTAACGTAAGCGAAATACAGGCGTATTATGCTTTACATACATTATGTCTTATGGTGTTGACGAAATGAATTGTATAGTGTGTATATAATTCAGTTTATTTATTAATTGTACCCATGTTATTTATTTTTAGCTATCATATTGGTATCTTAATTTTAATTTAATTTAAGTCAGGACATCTTTTTGTAAATTCTATTTTATTTTACTTTTTGTTCACGTTAGTTAATCATTATAATAATTTAATTAGACCTACTTAGAGAATGATGTGCACGCCTGTAAGTGACTTATTTACAGAGAATCCCTTGGAAAATGTTTTTAAATTAATATTTATTTGTAAATAAGTCGTTGGTGTGCCTAAATAAAAAAAATAAAAAAAAAATAGTCTCGTGCAAGCTTTCAGCATTATGTTAATATACTTATTTATAGCCTGTTGTGGGTCCACTGTAGGACAAATACCTGCCTTTCAAACTTTCATTCCTCCCGGATTTGAGAACTCCCGGATTTCAGAAAATGTGGAACAATCTCACGATAGGCATCAGGGTCGTCGTCAATATTAATTTGACTACACCTTAAACAAGAACAGCTCCATTAAACTCAAAATCCTGTTCCTTAAACTGTTGCTTTAAGTATTCATTCGAGAAAATAACGATCCGAGTACTAAATCCAATAATCGGTAATGTCGGCGGCCATTTTGTTTACCGTTATATTTTAGTGTGATGAGTATTATGTCGTAAAAATTGAGTCGCTCAGCAGAATGTTGTCGTAAATTATTTTATAACTTCCCGAGTGTCGTATAGATGGGTTCAGCTGAGATGTTGAGCTCTTAAATCGAGAACAAGATATTGAAAGGTTATATTTTTAAAGCTAAAAATGATATGTGAAACCCGTTTAATATTGTTTGTTTGGAAACTCGCCAAACAGGCGAGTAAAACCACCCTGTAGGCAGGGGTTTACATTCCAGCAGTCAGTTATAAGGTCCATGTACCTAAAAATGGGCGTTTTTGAATCCATTCTTGAAGAATTTTACGGGAAAGGAAGAAAAAGAGTTTATTTGCGCCAAGTATAACGCATACGAAAAATTCATAAAATTACAATTAAATGAGGAATTGGGAAGATCAAGCGTCACATCCCTGGACATAATGTTGGTACTCGTGTGCGAGACAGAGCCACAGCACTGGTTTTCAATGACAGCCAGCGTTGACAGTTTGACGTCAATAGGAGCACCAATAAAATAAATAAACGATAAATATAGGTAATTAAATAAATAGGACGTTGAGGAGATGGCACAGACTAATGCGCTGATGTTGAAATTTGGCAGACAAAGTGGCGCGCACAAAGCTAAAATAATAAAGTAAATATTATCATTCTGTAGGAAGATACCATTTAGGCAATAAAACAGTGGAAACTACGACTCTTCGTTCCCTTCTAAAGACAGCTTAAGCAAGGAATGCAATGCCTCCTTTCTCTTCCAAAAACCACACTCCCACAAAATATACCAACTTAATAAATTCGGCAGTCAAAAGAATGCAATAGGGCACCGAATAGGGCTCACTTGCCCCGCCATATTCGTCCTTATATGAGTACATGTCGTACGTGAACGGAATGGGACATGTTCGTGCGTCCCTGTGTACCAGGCTAGCAGATTTACGACGGCGATAAGAGGAAAGATATGGTATGAATTAGAGTTGAAATGTTTGTTTTCTTAATTAATTAAATGGAGATAGTTCTACGAAAGTGGCATTTTTTTAACCTCTGTAGCGTCAAGTTGGTTGATCAGTTTAGAACAATTGTAATTTTTATTTAGGGCAATAATAGTTTCATTTCATAGTAGTCTCTTCATCCACCAATCAGAACTGGGCACGCTTAGCTGATTCCAGCTTGACAGATAATTCTTTTTCACCGGGTTAAGCTATGTGAGAACGTTATAGGTTGATTTATGTAATTACAAGTAGTAATACTCTTAAAATAACGCATCATTTGTAATTCAAAATGTAAATATGTCTCTCTTCTTGCTAAATCGTAGATATGCGAAGCAATTACCCACCTATTAACTGTTAGTACTTGATGGTGGTAAAACAGCAAAGTTTATTAAGAAATTGTGAGAAAACCCACTTACCTGAATAATAAAAATTCTAAACGGTATGCAAATAACTCTGAGAAGTGCCAGCTGTCAAGACTATTACCTGACCTAGCGATGGCGTGATAGCACGTACATCGATGGTCGATACACCCCTCAGTATGATGACTAACACACTGTGTTCTATTGCTGTATTGTGTAAATGAGATTGTTTGTGTTAGAGTAACGAATTATTCAAATCGTCAGTCTAATTTTCAAACAGCGTAACTCCAAAAAATACGAAATTTTACGTTTAACGCTATCTTGTAAAATTTCGAGATCTATAGATTGGATCCCATAACTTAGTATTTTATTAGTTATGAACGAATTAGAATAACACCTATTTCCTATTAGTACCTTGACTATGAAAAATAAAAAGTTTTTGTTTCCTCCTGTAAAGTTTGCTCAAATGGACATAAGCAGTTTGAAAATTAGGCTGACGATATGAGATGATGTAAACGAGAGTGCACCAGCCTGGACACACTTCTGAGCTATAATATGTCCCGCGCCGATGGCTAGTCTCCGTTGAGATTGAGATTGGCCGCTATGAACGAAATTGGTCGGGAGGACTAAAAACATTGTCAAAGTATTCGTTAGTCGTCTCAATACAAAGAGATAACCTTTTGTTCGGGAAACTCGAACGCACCGTCGCGTCGCCTTAAATTTTCTCGAATAAAATGATCACGTAGATCGTGAAAAATTTAAATTCGGAAGATGATTTATTCTTCAGAGATTTTTGCATGGCGTGCATGGACCTCATCCGTCACCGTGAGGTAATAGCTGACTCAAAAAAAACTTTATTCACAAGGAAACCATTTTAATCTAGTTTAGAACGATGTAAATCCTTGAGCAGAGATAACGTTCTAGCAAAAATAGAGTGACAAACTGGATATAAAAAGTAAAATAGTGAGTCATCATAATCATCACATCAGCCGACCGACATAATTATTGTAAGTTCTCTTGATCAGAAAAATTCTCTACCAGTCAACCTTTGGCTTACACTGTGGTAGGTGTGCAAAAAACAAAGGGAACTATATTTTCTATCACCAAAATTTATATTTGTCATCAAGTTGTATCACCTAATAAATAGATCTATCGCCACGAAATATTTTCGTTCTCAGATAAACAAAAAGTGTTCCTAGGTACGAATAATTATCAAAGTTTTATTACTTAAATAATAGCTTTGTACTCAGAATGGTAGATCTGTCACCAAATAAATTGATTTGTTAACAGCATTGTTGTGTTCCGGCAGTTAGAGGTATGATAGCCAGTTCCTCTGTGTAAGAGGATTCCGGGTGAAACTCGCTTCCATAAACACGTACGGTGTGCCTCAGGGAAGCATCTTAGGTCCCACTTTATTCCAAATATACGTCAATGAGTTGTGTAATTTGACCATCCCCAACTCTAAAATCATTGCGTATGCAGACGACACCGCAGTCATAGTTTCCGGACCAAGTTAGGATAGCGTTAAATGCCATGCTGAAGTGGCATTAACAACCATCATGACATGGCTCAACCTAAACTTGCTTACCCTGAATTGCGATAAAACCTCGTACATTCCTTTCGCTATTCGACGAAACAACTTACCTGAAAAGTCATTCTCCATAACAGCTCACACCTGCTCTACACAATCCCCCCACTGTTTATGTCCGAAACTCACAAGAACAGATAACTTGAAATATCTGGGTGTACAAATAGACGGAGGATTACGATGGGACAAACAGGTTGACGCTATAACTGCTAGGTCTATGAAACTTTTGCATACTTTTAAATCCCTCAGAGACTCGGCAGCGCCTGAAACCCTGAAGATGGTGTATTATGCATTATGTCAATCTATTATTGGATATTGCATCACAGTATGGGGTGGTGCAAATAAAACCAGTTTTCTGAGGATTGAAAGAGCACAGAGAGCCGTGCTGAAAGTAATGCTTCGAAAACCTTATCGCTATCCCACTACGAAACTATACGCGGACTCACAAGTGCTTTCTGTTCGCCAGCTCTATTTACTGCGGTCTATTTTAAGAAAACACGGTAGTGTTCCCCCTACTGACCCTAAAAAAAGGAAGAAATTACCCATTAGCACCCCCCACAAAACCGCCTTCGCTCAACACCAATACTACACATTAAGTACATACATCTACAAACAAATTCACAAAAAATTAAACATAGTCGATCTAAATAAACATCAATTAAAATCAAAATTAAGTGAATGGCTACTGAAACAGGACTACCTACAAACAGAGTCTTTACTCAAATATGTCGTCTAACTACCTATGTACATTATTTCTAATTACATACCCACACACACACATATACAGACACACACACACTCGCGCACATACAAACTTATACACACTCACGCCCACACACATACATACACGCTCAAACACACAAACACACATCAAGTGAATGTAAATATATTTTCCTACATAATATTTCCTAGAATGCCCGGGTAGATCGACACAGTCTACTATAAATATAATAGCATCAATGTTAAGCTGAATCACTGTCTCTCAAGATACAGGTTACCTAGTTTGAGAGGCAGGGTTTTCCTAATTGTGTTCAGATTTTAGTTCCTAGATTGTACTGTATTGTGTTACTCCCAAAGCTCTTTTAATTGTCTTTACATTACATTATGAAATCTGTATTTTTTGTGAAATAAAGTTATTATTTATTATTTATTTATTGGTTTGTGGAGATCATACAGGCATTAACTAGCTCTCCATAAAATACTGGTACTTAACTGCATTCACTTAGACGAAGGTAACCCCAACATGGTTGGGAAAAAGCTAGGCTGGCTGATTGCAATGAAACATTCAAATTAGACTGACAACCAACACTTGTTGAACTTTAAAGTTCTTAATAAAAACAGTCCCCCAAAAACGCCCGCTGTTCTCCACTTCTTAGTGTTCATGTTTTGAACATTTAAGATTATTTATAAACACAAAATAATGGACAGGTCAGGTAAACAATGGAATGTATCTTATAAACAACTCTTTGTTCACCTGCGTAATATAACAATGTGGATAGATAGCCCTTCTCCGAGTACAGTCCCTGTAGCCGAAGTTACTTTTCACTAGCGTTATCGAAAGTGCAAAGCTCAAAACTGACATTTCATGACCACGTAACTTTTCGAAACAAAATGTAATTTTCTTACATTTTTTTTAAAGTAACTTTGGGTACAGAGGCAGGGATGGCTAACCTTATTTGATGCTCGTGCCACTTTGACAAAAAACAATAATGTAGCCATGACGTGCCGTCAAAAAATATTGATTTGGTGATTCAATAGACAAAAAATAACACAACATTCTATAAACTTCCATTTTTTTGTTTCAGGTAAATTCATAAAGCAATCATAATTAAATCAGGTTTGTGTTTCTTCAAAAATAAGACATTCACTATGAGTGAGAGAGAGAGAGAGAGATGGGTGAGATTTGGGCCAAGAGTTTCCTCGTTTTGTATATAAAAAAAAGATTTCTGTTGTATAAGAATCAACAACAATCATACTGAACTGTTATATTCATCAAGATGCCAAGTAATCTTGTACAGGCGTGCCCAAATTATTTTGATGCGTGTCACAGCTGGCATGCGTGCCATAGGTTTGCCATTCCTGTCCTAGTAGGTAGGTAGGATTCTTATTGACACTATACACTTTCACAACAAAGAAAAAACTTTCTCAAAGGACCATAAAACGCACCGCTCCCAGATATCGCTTTATTTACAATCCTCACTTCTGTCTAAAGTCTCGTAAACTTCATGGCCGCACACTTAGTTTTCTGACCGTCTGTCTGCTGATAATTATCTCAAGGGAGTTCTGGAGACGATAAAGTGCACTTGTTTTGTTACAAACAAGTGGTTGAATGGTTAAATGGGATGCGCTCCACTGCTTCATGAAATTGAAAGATAGTTTTTTTTTTTCACCTAAAGACTCTACTAAATTCTTTGGGCTAAAAACATTTAGGCGGCAGTACAAGCACACCCTGGGAAATTTTCAATTGTCTACCTACGGTTGGAGAGATACAGCACGCATACAGACGGATGGACGGACGGACAGCGGAGGATTAGTAATCGGGTTCCGTTGGTTACCTTTTGGGTACAGAACCCTAAAAATAGAATAGAAGTATACTATCATAAGCGCTTTTGCCTTAAGTATATTCTGTTTTGTACTATCTCGCTTGTTTCTTCAGGGTTATTAGTTTGTGTTCAAGAATGATTGAGTTCAGATGTTTTTCGCTAATGAAATGTTTTGAACTGAATTAGGTTTTGTTTTCTTGTTGTATTTGTGGTCGGTTGTTTATAGGTTTTTAAATGGCTGTTTAAGTTTATTTATACTTCGTTTATGGATTTTTAATTCATAAACGAAGTATAAATTATATTATAACATTTAAGATTAATAAAACGATTTTTAAATATTTTTAAACATATTAGTGTACTAATAGATACACCTGCCTTAACGTAAGCGAAATACAGGCGTATTATGCTTTACATACATTATGTCTTATGGTGTTGACGAAATGAATTGTATAGTGTGTATATAATTCAGTTTATTTATTAATTGTACCCATGTTATTTATTTTTAGCAATCATATTGGTATCTTAATTTTAATTTAATTTAAGTCAGGACATCTTTTTGTAAATTCTATTTTATTTTACTTTTTGTTCACGTTAGTTAATCATTATAATAATTTAATTAGACCTACTTAGAGAATGATGTGCACGCCTGTAAGTGACTTATTTACAGAGAATCCCTTGGAAAATGTTTTTAAATTAATATTTATTTGTAAATAAGTCGTTGGTGTGCCTAAATAAAAAAAATAAAAAAAAAATAGTCTCGTGCAAGCTTTCAGCATTATGTTAATATACTTATTTATAGCCTGTTGTGGGTCCACTGTAGGACAAATACCTGCCTTTCAAACTTTCATTCCTCCCGGATTTGAGAACTCCCGGATTTCAGAAAATATGGAACAATCTCACGATAGGCATCAGGGTCGTCGTCAATATTAATTTGACTACACCTTAAACAAGAACAGCTCCATTAAACTCAAAATCCTGTTCCTTAAACTGTTGCTTTAAGTATTCATTCGAGAAAATAACGATCCGAGTACTAAATCCAATAATCGGTAATGTCGGCGGCCATTTTGTTTACCGTTATATTTTAGTGTGATGAGTATTATGTCGTAAAAATTGAGTCGCTCAGCAGAATGTTGTCGTAAATTATTTTATAACTTCCCGAGTGTCGTATAGATGGGTTCAGCTGAGATGTTGAGCTCTTAAATCGAGAACAAGATATTGAAAGGTTATATTTTTAAAGCTAAAAATGATATGTGAAACCCGTTTAATATTGTTTGTTTGGAAACTCGCCAAACAGGCGAGTAAAACCACCCTGTAGGCAGGGGTTTACATTCCAGCAGTCAGTTATAAGGTCCATGTACCTAAAAATGGGCGTTTTTGAATCCATTCTTGAAGAATTTTACGGGAAAGGAAGAAAAAGAGTTTATTTGCGCCAAGTATAACGCATACGAAAAATTCATAAAATTACAATTAAATGAGGAATTGGGAAGATCAAGCGTCACATCCCTGGACATAATGTTGGTACTCGTGTGCGAGACAGAGCCACAGCACTGGTTTTCAATGACAGCCAGCGTTGACAGTTTGACGTCAATAGGAGCACCAATAAAATAAATAAACGATAAATATAGGTAATTAAATAAATAGGACGTTGAGGAGATGGCACAGACTAATGCGCTGATGTTGAAATTTGGCAGACAAAGTGGCGCGCACAAAGCTAAAATATAAAAGTAAATATTATCATTCTGTAGGAAGATACCATTTAGGCAATAAAACAGTGGAAACTACGACTCTTCGTTCCCTTCTAAAGACAGCTTAAGCAAGGAATGCAATGCCTCCTTTCTCTTCCAAAAACCACACTCCCACAAAATGAAATGAAATGAAATGAAATGAAATATTTATTCTTCAAAGATTGAGTACAGGTTAACTTAGATACTACACCATGAGTGACGGATACAAATATTACAGTGGATAGCGGAGCAAACCCCAGTCCCGAGCTAGGAATTAACCTGTGTTACGGTCACTAGAGGTAGCTTCGACACCTCACAAAACATTACTTCAGACATATGTAGTATAAAAATTATTGACTGTTTGGATTCCCAAATTAGGCATGCCTGTATATAGGGAATCCATATAAAATTAGGTGGGTAGTAGACAAAATATGAAGGTGCCACATTCACGACTTGCAAGGATATGTTTTTGTATGTACTGTGTATGTGTGTGTGAGAAAGTAAGTGCTGGGGGTGTATTTCTGAGTGTGCAACTGTTACGTTTTGATTGATGAGGTTTGATTTAATTAGGCTATTATTTAAGTGAAATGAGGCGCGTTTTTGTTTTATTAATTATACTTTTTCATAATTATTAGGAATCCATCAGTGATTGGTAAATTAAAGTTTGATTAGTGTTGATTAAGGAGGTTCTCAGTATCTGTGTAATTTAGTTTTAGAAGCCAAAGTTTTAATTTTCTTTTTGATTCCATTTTCTTTAAGGAGTACAGGTTTAAGATTTTGTTAATTCTATTGTACAGGAAAGAACTAATAACTTTGAAATGCCTTTTAGCCATTGTCGTTCTATGTCTGATTGGGGGGCAGACTATATCCGAGCGACGTTTGCGATTATAAATTGTAGGCTCATAAGTTAGCATTGCGTGTTTCCTAATTACCGTTTGCTGTATAAAGAGCTGTCTCACGGTTAGAGTTGCTGTGTCAGTATAAAGCTTAGTTGTTTGGTATCTAAAAGGCTTTTTAGTTATAACCTTGAGAACCGCTCTTTGTGCCCTTTCTAAAGGCAGGAGTATAGTCTTTGCTGCCCCTCCCCATGTCGTGATGCAGTAAGATAGTAGCGATTGGCATAGCGCAAGGTAGGTCAACATAAGGGTTTCCAAATCAGCAGCATTTCGGAGCAATTTAAACACGTAGATTAGCTTCCTTACACGTGAGGTTAGGGCATTAATGTGACATTGCCATTTTAAAAATTGGTCAATCTTGATTCCAAGGTATTTAATAGTGGTGGCTCGGGATATTATTACACAGTCACAGTTAGAAGACGGCTCCTGGCAAGTATGAGACTTTATAAAGAAAGAATTTAGTGGTGGGAGAGCAGAGGATTTTAATGCGAAAGTTATGTAGTTGGTTTTACTAATGTTGAGCGTTAGTAAGTTACGCGATAACCAACACATGACCCCACTCAAAGCAGTTTCCGCATGATTTTTCACATCAGTCCATGTAGGACCGTGAATAAAAAGTGCAGTGTCGTCTGCGTACGCAAATACTTGGCAGTTGTGAGATTTTAGCTCACAGAGGTCATTTATGTAGATTGTGAACAATGGAGGCCCCAAAATGCTCCCCTGAGGAACACCACACACCAGCCCCTCGTCCCCACTGATGCAATCTCCTATCTTTACCACCTGCGTCCTTCTAGTCAGATAATCTTCAAATAATTTGAGCGCCATTCCTCTTACGCCAATTCTCTCCAGCTTAGTGATAAGAATCGGGATGGAGACGGTGTCGAAAGCCTTTGTGAGGTCCAAAAACAATCCCAGGCACTTTTCCTTCTTATCCAGACTGTCCACTATTCTGCTAACCAATGATAAAACAGCATCTTCCGTCGATTTGTTTTTTCGAAATCCAAATTGATTAGGTGAGATGATACCCTTTGCTTCAAGATAATTCGTCAATCGATTATTTAGCAGTTTTTCAAGGACTTTGGACATAGCTGGCAATACTGAGATAGGCCTATAATTGCTGACAACATCTCCATCACCACTCTTATGGATGGGGTGTACAATGGCTCTCTTAAAGACATCAGGAAAGACTCCAGTAGAAAGAGATAGTTGGCAAATGTGCGTCAAAACAGAGACAAATACATCAAGTGAGGACTGTAAGATAGATGCTGAAATATTGTCAAAACCAACAGCACAATCCCTACGTAGACTTATTATGAGACGCTCTACTTCTTCGGCGTCGGTTTGGATCAGAGCCATAGAGTCACACTGAGAAGCAACTGGTAAGTTGTTGGAAGATGACGTGGTAGAAGATTGTTTCCGCTGAATTTGAGTAGCTAGCTCCCTGCCTATGTTGGTAAAGTAATGGTTTATCGCATTTACCGATAATTTTGGATTTTCTTTAATATTAAGAAGCGAAACAGCAGATGAGGATTTTTTATTGGAGTTAGTTATAGTTTTAATAGCGTCCCAAGTAGCCTTTGAATTATTTTTTGCATCTAGAAGTAAGTTTTTCTGAAATTGTATTTTGAGTTTTTTAAGTAGTTTATTAATGAAATTTCTATATCTAATGTATGATATTTTTAGTGTAATATTTTTGGTATCCCTTTTTACTGCTTTGTGCATTCTATCTCGATTTCGAATACAGCGTATCAGACCCGGCGTGATCCACGGTTTAATATTCCTTTTATTTCGTGATACTTTATAACTGTTAGTGTTGTTTTTAATTATTTCCGATACCACACTAGCCAAAAAACCTGCAGCAAAGTTTGCATCCAATGAATTTAACGCAGGCGTAAAATCAACTTGAACTAAACTGTGACGTATCGCACTGTAGTTAATTCGATTGCGAAAGACAACTGGTGACAGTAGCTTTTTCTTTAAGGATATTGTAAAAAGTTTTGGACAATGGTCAGTGATAAAACACTCAAGGACCAATGTGACAGAATCACGCTGAGACTTCAACAGAACATGATCCAGACAGTTTTCTCCTCTTGTTGGATATAGATGTGTTGGCAAGAGAGCATGAGACGCTAACAGATTTAAATAGTCCCCAGCCCTACGGTCGGAGCCGTTGGGTTTTATGTCAATATTCATGTCCCCTAAGATACACACATTAGAATGCGTATTAAGCGTTGCCAACACATCATTGAGCCCGTTAAGAAAACTGTCGATACAATGCACCGAGGGTGATCTGTAGACTGTAACAAGAGCTAACTCATTACCAATTTTACATATTAGACAGTTAAAGTCTTTGACATATTCAGGTTCACATATAGTGCAGTCAAGCCCTGTCTTAATGTATATTACGATGCCATCATTTTGGTTTGATGTACAATAGGTAAAGTGCGATACATAACCATCCATAGAAGGGACACTTGAAACTTTAGAGAGCCAACATTCTGTAAGTACTATTATATCACAGTACACATGAATTGAGGTTAGTAAGGCTAGAAGTTGATCGATGTTTTTATTAATACTGCGGATATTCATATGAAGTACTGAGAAAGGACTATTAATCTTACGCGCGAAATTCTCACATTTGTCTGCTGCGCAGATATACGATTGCATTGTATGGAGCGCTTCAAGTTCCGACGATATTCTATCAATATTACTATCAATTGTTGTTATGTTAAGTGACAATACCAAAGTAACAGAACTTTAAGTACTCCACCGCTTTTTTTAAAATGCAATAATGAGACATATTTGGGGATGTTGTTACACTTTTGTTTATCATACAGGAGAGAGTTAAACTTACTTAATGAGTTAATTGTAGGTAAAAGCAGAAGTGTGCATATTGGGAAATTAGTGTCATAGTGATTTATGTGTAAGTCGTTAATGTTTGGCAAATCAGAATATAACTTGCTAAGAAAATATTGACATAGGTAGAAATACAAGTTTAAAAATCGACATAGTGTTAAAGCAAAAAATAATATTTTACGGTAACTAAACAAAGGTAGTCATATTGACCTTAAAGTAACGAAATCCTCTTCTGAACGAATCCGTATGCGTTTGCTTGCTTCATCCTTACGTAGAAAGATCCTTTGGTTTGAGGTCCAACAGAATCTGTAGTTATTGCTATTGGCAAATTCCCTGGCTTGGTAGAAAAGCTTTCTGCCATTGCCTGGCAAGTATTCAGACACGAATATTGGAAGTGGTTGTCCCTCTAAACCGATCTGGGTAGAGTTAAGCTTGAGCCGTTTCGCTTTGTTCTTGTTAAAAAATATACCAACTTAATAAATTCGGCAGTCAAAAGAATGCAATAGGGCACCGAATAGGGCTCACTTGCCCCGCCATATTCGTCCTTATATGAGTACATGTCGTACGTGAACGGAATGGGACATGTTCGTGCGTCCCTGTGTACCAGGCTAGCAGATTTACGACGGCGATAAGAGGAAAGATATGGTATGAATTAGAGTTGAAATGTTTGTTTTCTTAATTAATTAAATGGAGATAGTTCTACGAAAGTGGCATTTTTTTAACCTCTGTAGCGTCAAGTTGGTTGATCAGTTTAGAACAATTGTAATTTTTATTTAGGGCAATAATAGTTTCATTTCATAGTAGTCTCTTCATCCACCAATCAGAACTGGGCACGCTTAGCTGATTCCAGCTTGACAGATAATTCTTTTTCACCGGGTTAAGCTATGTGAGAACGTTATAGGTTGATTTATGTAATTACAAGTAGTAATACTCTTAAAATAACGCATCATTTGTAATTCAAAATGTAAATATGTCTCTCTTCTTGCTAAATCGTAGATATGCGAAGCAATTACCCACCTATTAACTGTTAGTACTTGATGGTGGTAAAACAGCAAAGTTTATTAAGAAATTGTGAGAAAACCCACTTACCTGAATAATAAAAATTCTAAACGGTATGCAAATAACTCTGAGAAGTGCCAGCTGTCAAGACTATTACCTGACCTAGCGATGGCGTGATAGCACGTACATCGATGGTCGATACACCCCTCAGTATGATGACTAACACACTGTGTTCTATTGCTGTATTGTGTAAATGAGATTGTTTGTGTTAGAGTAACGAATTATTCAAATCGTCAGTCTAATTTTCAAACAGCGTAACTCCAAAAAATACGAAATTTTACGTTTAACGCTATCTTGTAAAATTTCGAGATCTATAGATTGGATCCCATAACTTAGTATTTTATTAGTTATGAACGAATTAGAATAACACCTATTTCCTATTAGTACCTTGACTATGAAAAATAAAAAGTTTTTGTTTCCTCCTGTAAAGTTTGCTCAAATGGACATAAGCAGTTTGAAAATTAGGCTGACGATATGAGATGATGTAAACGAGAGTGCACCAGCCTGGACACACTTCTGAGCTATAATATGTCCCGCGCCGATGGCTAGTCTCCGTTGAGATTGAGATTGGCCGCTATGAACGAAATTGGTCGGGAGGACTAAAAACATTGTCAAAGTATTCGTTAGTCGTCTCAATACAAAGAGATAACCTTTTGTTCGGGAAACTCGAACGCACCGTCGCGTCGCCTTAAATTTTCTCGAATAAAATGATCACGTAGATCGTGAAAAATTTAAATTCGGAAGATGATTTATTCTTCAGAGATTTTTGCATGGCGTGCATGGACCTCATCCGTCACCGTGAGGTAATAGCTGACTCAAAAAAAACTTTATTCACAAGGAAACCATTTTAATCTAGTTTAGAACGATGTAAATCCTTGAGCAGAGATAACGTTCTAGCAAAAATAGAGTGACAAACTGGATATAAAAAGTAAAATAGTGAGTCATCATAATCATCACATCAGCCGACCGACATAATTATTGTAAGTTCTCTTGATCAGAAAAATTCTCTACCAGTCAACCTTTGGCTTACACTGTGGTAGGTGTGCAAAAAACAAAGGGAACTATATTTTCTATCACCAAAATTTATATTTGTCATCAAGTTGTATCACCTAATAAATAGATCTATCGCCACGAAATATTTTCGTTCTCAGATAAACAAAAAGTGTTCCTAGGTACGAATAATTATCAAAGTTTTATTACTTAAATAATAGCTTTGTACTCAGAATGGTAGATCTGTCACCAAATAAATTGATTTGTTAACAGCATTGTTGTGTTCCGGCAGTTAGAGGTATGATAGCCAGTTCCTCTGTGTAAGAGGATTCCGGGTGAAACTCGCTTCCATCTTCGGCCTAATCATCACTTTCCATCAGGTGAGATTTGGGCCAAGAGTTTCCCCGTTTTGCATAAAAAAAAAAAAAAAAAAAAGATGGTTAGGTTAGGTTAGAACTGTGACCTACGCACGACTCCATTATTTTAGGTGATTTATTGTGGAATTGATTTTATATTATTTGGTGACTTGATTTTGGTGACAAATCTACTATTTTGTGGGCAAACCCTATTATTTAAGAAACACAAAACTAGTTAAATTGGCGATAGCTTAAATGACACCCAAAAACAAATAATTGCGGTTCATACAATACATCTACTTACCAAGTTTCAATAGCATAGCTCTTATAGTTTCGGAAAAAAGTGGCTGTGACATACAGACGGACAGACAGACAGACATGACGGATCTATAAGGGTTCCGTTTTTTGCCATTTGGCTACGGAACCTACAGTTCTTAAAGAATCTACAGTTGCCACTTAACTGACAAAGTATATGTAAGACCTTCTATTTTCTTAGACTTATACCTGAAATAGAATTAAGTCCTACTAAATCGAAGTAAAAACTATTGATCCTCGTAAGACCTGCGACCTACATAGGTTTTCTTTATTGAAATCGAGTCGCCATGATGAAACCCTTTTATTCAAATTGAAACCTATTTCTGTGTACTCTTCAAAATTTTTGTATTTGTTTTGTGTTCCAAATAAACACGTTGAAAGTGTCTGGTATTTATTTGTAGAAATACCTATGTTAAATATACTTTTACTCGAAAAAAAAAATGTTTGTATATTTTAGCTAATTTTATTTTCTTCAGTGGTGTCGCTCTGAAATGCTTTTCTCAACAATTTTGGGGTAATTCTACAATCTTAAATAATGAGCTGAATACCAACCAGAATTCTTCTTGGAGCGATTGCCTGATCTCCACAACCCAGTTACTGGATGACGATGTCTTGTTAAGACTGTGTCTCATATTTTCGGACTTCTGACTATCCGTTACGACAAAGACCTTTAAATCACAATCAGGACATCAGCTTACCAAGTCACGGAGGAGTCTTGATTCACCCACAGACAGATCGTGGATAGTGGAGCTCAACCTTATCGATCGACTCGTGTTACTGTATTTGCTAGCCAAATACCCCTTGCACTCAATCTGTGTAATATTCTGCAATTCAGCTCCATCTAGTCGTATCGAAAGCCACCCAAAACTTAATTGGAGTAATTTAACACCAAAATAACTTCACGTATTGCCCAGTACTGACCTAACTCTGCTCAAGCCCATTAAGAAAAAAAGGGGTTTGAAACCGAGATGTATCATTCCCGGCCTGCCGTTATGCATTAAATTAGTTCGCTGGCCGTTGCGCACCCTTTCAAGGGGTCACTAAGTAATTCAACTAATATCTTGATTAGGTTCCTTCTATTCAAGGGTGGTTCTTGGGCCAGCTGATAGTTACTGGGGTTGAAAATTTTATTATTAGGGATTTTTTTGTTACTTTTTTGGTATTTTCGAGTATAAGTTAGATTCAATTGTGTTTTTGAAGAAAAATGTTTTGTTGCTACAATTCATTAAATTATAATGTAACTAATTGACGAATGTTGGAATTTCATCAATCAAATATTTGTGGATAAATATTATTTGAACAAAACAAAACAGCGAGGGTAAAGTGGAATTGGGTGAGCCATATTTACTGGATTCACGAGGACAGATGGGCCAGGATCGCCACGCAGTGGGTGCCTGAAGACGGACGTTGCAACCGAGGCAGGCCTTAAAAATCTTGACTTTGAAGATTTGGACTCATTCCTGACGGATTGGCCAGAGAAGACATCGGACAAAGTTGGCTGGACAAATATGGGGGAGGCCTTTGCCCAGCAGTAGGACAGCATAGGCTAACAAATACACATATTTAAGTGAAAGTGGTTTATGAACGGTACAAAAAACTAGTGAGCACTTATTTTAGTCTGTGTCAATTTCACTAAAAAGCAAAGAAAAACATCGTGTAGAGACATGTATTAAATTTTCTGTCCAGTACACTCAGTCATACTAACTAATCGAGCAAAAATACACAAGAACTTAAAAGCAAACTAAATTACACTTAAAAAGATAAAGTCCTATATTCACACACTTCAACAAACTCAAATACATTTACACCAAGTTTCAAAAACTGTTTTAAGAAATTCAAATTGTGTATTTTACGGTTCGATCCATATCTTATTGGTTCTAAAGTTTTGATAGGCTCATCCTCAAACTTTGACATTACTCATTATTAAAAGCACTGATCTATTAAAATTATAAATCATAGATACTTTGTAGTTCAAACAGAAAACGATTTACTTTACATTCTTGGCAAGAAATAACTTAAAGTAAAAACGTTTGAATAGATATTATCAAAATACTTATTTTAAGTAATTTATACCCAAACTCCATTTTCAATAATTTTATAAATCATTTAACTACAAATTGATCGTAATTTTAAGTAATGCGAAACAGGTTCTTTGATGAAACTAATGGAGAAATTTTAAGCCTCAATAAGTCAAGATTGATTTTTTTTTTTCCTATAAAAACGGATATAGTAGTGTTAGCATTCAATATAAACACAGTTCGGATTTATTTTGAGTTTTACCGGAAACCAAAACCTGCCTTATACTATCAAATCAAACTGCCTAGCCTTTTCGCAACAACGTTAACGTCGGCTTCCAGTCTTTTTCTTCGTATCGTATGGGCAGTAAGGTCTAACGACCACCCACACCCTAGTGTCAGTTTCTATCACACATCATGGGCCTCTGAGATGGTTTGATGACCGCCATTTTGCGGCCAGGACCACTGGCTTATACGTTGCCTTCCCAAGGAATCACGAAAGGCGGCACGAAATAGTCTCAATGGGTAGCGAATTTGTCGTTTAACCTCTTTTTGGAATTTGACTTGTACGCACAAGTAGATCTGGTAGTTGCTCTTCCTCTGCTAAACCTTTTGACAAGGAACTGAACTTCCCTAAAACATGATCCATAACCATAAAAGCAAATTAATCCATTCATAGTCCATCCAACTCCATAGTAAACCTCGTTAATAAATTATTCTTTGGCAAACTAATATTCGTAACAGAGGCAAAGTTGCCGATTGAGTGTTGGTAGCCAAACTATTCGGGAGCTATTGAGAACTTTGCTAGCTCGAAATATGCTGGAAATCTAATAAATGTGGTTTAGTACAATAATATAACTTGTTTAGGGATGAAAAAGGCTATTTCTAAATGTAAACTAATATTGTTATGAGGTAAAATGAACATATATACAATAGCTTTTTTTTTTTTAGGGATGGGAAATCTAAAACCCATCCATGTTCCTTCATTGCCCTTTGTGTTCCGGAGCCTCGGTGTCTCTTGCGAATAATCCCGCGACTCCGGCAGGCATACAATAGCTTTCACCCGCGATTTTGTACACGCATATTCCGTTTTTCCGTAAGAATTTCGGGAAATACTCTCTTAGATTAGAAGAATAGAAAACAGACACAACCCAACAGCAAAAAACACATTATAAAAAGAACAGAAACAAAAACTTTAAAAAAAAGAATGGTACCACTACGGAGTGTAAGGCGTGCGTGGGACAAATACAACAGGCGTCGGGTGGAGGCGAGGCGCGGGCGTGGCGCGGGCGAGGTGCGGGCGCGGCGCCGGTGCAGCGCAGAACAGGCGCGCAAACGGTGTCGGAAAGACGTGGCGCGGGCGAACACAGTGGATGCATGCAACATGACGTCTTCTTGTGGTGCGCCGGGGGCGAGGAAGCAGCGCCCGCTCCACGCCCGCGCCCCGCCCGCGCCTCGCCCGCGCCCCGCCGTCTCAGTATGTCTTGCGCCCCACCTCTTCTATACAGTTTGTATGAAATATCAAAGAAGTGGCGTCGCGCCCGCGCCTCGCCTCCGCCCGACGCCTGTTGTATTTGTCCCGCCCCTAAGGAAGCCACATGCCAAATTTCAGCCTTCTACGACATGTAGTTACGACTGTGCGTTGATATTATGTTAGTGAGTCACGTTTGCCTTTTATCTAGCTGATGCCCCCGGCTTCGTAGAAGTCGACAAAAAGTAATCATGAAATTTTGATCCCGTTCCAGCTACCCCTGAAAACCTATTCCAGGGATAAAAAACTTATGCCTTATTCCAGGCTGATATCAATATCTTTTAGCCAATGTATACAAAAACTTGACAAATTATATACTAAAACCTTCCTCGAGAACCACTCTACCAATCGATGAAAACAGCATGAAAATCGGTGCAGTAGTTTTTGAGTTTATCGCGAACAATAATAAAATGGAATTCTTTTAATTTTATAATCCTTTAACGTGTCTTACAACACTCGCCTGGGGTATCTTTTGTTTGTTTTCTTTTTTATAATCATTCTTTTGGTTTTGTCTAGTTTTTAATTTTAAAAATACTAAATTAGATTATAAAACAAGTTAATACCTAGTCGTTAGGTAAACAAGATATGGAAAAGCGGAGTCTCCTAACATAAGCTCTATTTTTCTTAAAAGGAGGCTCCAATCACTAGTTGTTAAGAATACTTGTTAATATGAATAAAACCACTATAAAGCATTATTAAACCATTACAAATAATTTTACAAAATTATAGTATTGAATTGTTTAAATTTTTGATACGAAGACTTCTAAAATAAAAAAAAATCAAAATATCTAAATAAGTTCTACAAGTATTAATTTTCTCGCTATCAGAATAATAATATGCTAACATAAAAGGAAATCTTTACAAGGAAGCCTTAATAAAGACTTAATTTAATTTTAAACAAATGAAACAGAAACGGAAATTGCTTTTCCAAGATAATGTATGAAATGCCTGAAGCTTCAAGCGGAACACAGCCAATGGAAACATAATGTGATTCGCTAAACAAAATATTCTATTAAACCACTTGGGACAACATACTTTTCTTTAGCGTAACGTACCACATTTGTATTAAAAAAAAACATAGCATTATCCTTACATTCTCAATAGTTAGACAAAAGTGTATTTAATAGAATATAAAACACTTACACGACACAAACACAAAACTAATCACACGCAAAAAAAATATACAGTCGAATTGAGAACCTCCTCTTCTTTTGAAGTCGGTTACAAAGAGAAGAATTAAATTTCTAACTACCTCAAATATTACCAGTGTTTAAATCCTTTACTCAATTGCTTGTATATTACCATGAATCGAGTGCAAATCCAAACTCCGGGCTGCAACTAAGAAATAAACAAAAAAAATGGAAAAACTCAATGTAATGAAAATATATCTTTTCCGACACGGATATCGAACCAATGATCTCATGTTCAGCAGTAGCATTTGTATCCAGGGAATTAGACTTATAATTTAATACCTAATCGTATTTCGTAGCCATTGTCACATTTTGTAGCACAATGTCTACGAAAGTAGCTACGGCGTAGCAAAGCGTAGCAGCGTAGCACTTTGAGATGTAATTAAAGTGGCTGTAACTTTTATACTATTTGGTTACTTCTTAACAATTAATGTTATATTTCGACCTTAATATAATATGTCTGTTAGATAAACATATAGACAAGGCAAGAATATTTTCTTCATTCCAATAATTATAATGTTTTCACGGCTCTGAAAACCATTCTAACCGTAGCGTATCGTGCTACTCAACTACTGGGTTGTGTAAATCAGATGGCCAACTCTTCTATTTTCAAACTACGTATCTCCAGCGCGGCAGTCGCACGTTTCAAAGAATAGATCCTATGGAGAAGAACGTCCAAGGAACTCCATGGACACTCCTTTAAACCACTTGTCAATGTTCACAAAATCATGGTTACATTATTGGATCTATACATATTGGTTTCTGTTTAATATCTAACCAATTCATAATTTAATAATAATATTGAATTCAAAATAGCGCCACAGCTGCAGCTGGGGTGGAATGAAAACTCAATTACAGGGAGTGGAGTCAAGAGCATAATATCTAGTCCGAAGCAATGAGTTTTTTTATATTGAGTGTGCGGATTTCTGCAGATACTGACCGGCTTATTTTGAATCTAGTCAATATATTCGAATATTTTCTAGAAATGTATGTTGATACTACTTTTCTCCTTTTGACAAGGACAATTCCCGTATTTTTAAGTGGGTTTATTTTGAAACTATTTGACATATATTGTTTTTAGCAGTTTATAAATTGTTGTACTTTTTTTCCATCACAGGGTAAATTTTTGTATCCAAAGGAGCACCTTCCATCGCTTCGCAAACTGTCAAAAACACTATTAATTTATGAGATGATATTGCGACTTGATTTAAATGCTTTTTAACCGACTTTCCAAAAAGGAGGAGGTTCTCAATTCGGATGTTTGTATTTTTTTTTTTTATGTTTGTTCGGGCATAACTCCGTCGCTTGCCAACCGATTTTAAAAATGATTTTTTTGTTGGAAAGGGAATACTTCCCAAATGGTCCCGTGATAAGGAAACCAGGATCTGATGATGACATCCCAGAGAAGTCGAAGGGCACTTTCGAAAATCGTATGGGCAACTAGTGCGTTTGTATTTTGCTTTTCTGCGATTTTGTAGTGGTGTTGTTAGGTGTGGGGTACCACTAAAAAGTAAAAAAATAAAAAACTTTTTACAAAAAAATACAACCGACTTCCAAAAAAAAAAAAACACTTCAAAGTAAAAAATAACTTTAATTTCGGAAGTCGGTGTCAAAAAACGAACAAATTGACAAAAACACCGAGTTCCGAAATTAAAGTTATTTTTTACTTTGAAGTGTTTTTTTTTTTTGGAAGTCGGTTGTATTTACTTGTAAAAAGTTTTTAACTACGAGAATTGATCTTTAGTTGGGAGTTTATATTAAAAATTATGGAATTAATTGCTCCGATATTTATTTAATTGTATAAACACTATTTAAGCGTACATAATAATGCACCAGGCGACTCCCATAGGTTGACTGATCGAGAATGCCACTCGTAGATAAGTAGATTAATTACAGAAATATACTATTGTATTCCTTTCTCTTTTTCAGAAATGAATATCTTATTTTGGAAAATCAGCACAAAAATATCCTTCTTTAAAGTCCTTTAAAAGACTCGGATCGAAAAAAGTTCTCGTGTCAAGCTTTTATGTATACGCACCTCCAGAATGATATCTTTAAAACACAATTAATAATGTACTGAACATTACTCATTGTGCATTTTAGATGTTATTTGCATTAGACACATAAAAAGATTACAGCTTAAATCAACATCTACCATGATTGATGAAGACACAAGCTTTCTTTGAAGGAGCTTATTTGGATCTATGAAGATCTTTAAAGCGTGACGCTAAAACGTGACAACAATGTGACAATTGTTATTCGTATATATCTAAAGAATATAAATATAAAAAGGTTGTCACAATGTCGTCTGAGGGGACTCTTTTTCTAACTTTATAATACGATTCAGTTCAGCTAATATTTATTCATTTAAAACTTTCAGCGCACCAATGTACAGAGACGGCACTTGAAGATATTTAGGGTATCCCGCGAAATTCAAATATTTTTATGTTTTTTGCTATTTGCCGGAAAGTGTGAAGCTGTATGTAGAACAAAATACAATTCGCGTCCGTAACGCATATTTAACTAAAGAATTATACCCATTTTAATTATCAATGTAACCCTCTAAGTTCATACAACTCGATTGAATGACTTTTTCACGAAATAACATTCAATCGAGTTCTATGAACTTAGAAGGTTATATTGATTATTCAAATGGTTGTAATCCTTTAGATGAATGCTTTTTACGATCGCGAACCGTTTTTTGTTTAACATACAGCTTCACACTGACCGGCAAATTGCAAAAAACATTAAAATATTTGAATTTCGCGAGCTACCCTGTAGCTTCCACCTAAAAATATTTTATTTAATTTCCAATGTATTTTCAATATAATTGTAAACTTTTAAACCAGTTAGTTATCTAATTGTACATGATTAATATCCATCGTATATTTAATTAAAACGACGGTTCACATGTCAGTATTTAGTTGGCAGGGAGTCGTAAATCTTTCTTAAAAGTCTTTTAATTATTAAGTCTTTTTAAATACCACTCTAAGTGCTCGATTACGGAGACACGGGGCGTTAGGCGTTGAGCGGGCCTAGCTTTTTTAAAGCATAGGAAATCATCAAATGACTCATTCCGCTCTGGGCGGAGTAGAAGGGAGTGTCAGACTCTGACTAACTGTAACCCATCCGTGTTCTTCTTAATGCCCGTTGCGTTCTTGGGCCACGGTGACTCTTTTGAACAAATTCTGCAACCCTGGCAGGCACTGACCCTAGCGGGCCCCGTCTACTATGCTGACATCTCTTTGAGGCGCGCGTGGAACACAGTGCGCCGTCGACCCAGGCCTGGTTCTGATCAGTTGGCCCACCCAATGCTCGCCGTCCGCAGGCACACGCCTATGGTGGCCGGGAATCGCCCTGCGACTCCCAATGAGCGGGCTTAGCTGCGTGCGTAAATCACTTATTCGTAAACGCAACGCGCAATGCCCCGGGTCTACGTAAACGAGCACTAAACGTTACTGCCGCCACGAAAACAAAAAGGACTCCTTTGATTAATGTCAAAACGAATAAGCCATAATAATCAACTTCATTGAGTCAAATTTGAGTAAATTACTTAGAATATTGGGGTTAGCTTAAGTACCAATAGGGAATATGCATGCGATTTTTTTATTTGCAAAATGAAATACTTATTAACTCTAGAAAACAAGCATGAAATTATTTTTTTAATACCTTCATCAGCGATGAAGTTATACAGCTTCAAAGACTACAATTAGGCCGCGTTTCCACCTGCAAGCAACTTGCATGCAAGTTTAATTACATTGCGGGCTATCAAGGGATCATCTGATCAAGCGCTCCATCGTGCCCCGTAGTGTAATTAAACTTGCATGCAAGTTGCTTGCAGGTGGAAACGCGCCTTTAGAAATAAAAGTCCGATGTGAACTTTGACGTCAAATTCCATGACGCCTATACAGCTTCCATATAAAACAGCATTTTCGTGAGAAGGACAGATATATTTGTTTAAAATAGTTATATCTACTTTATTTTTCGAGCAATTTCGATTCTATTTTCACTGTAAGTACTCGTATTATATTTTGGTATATTTTCAGATAGAATGTGTAGATAATAAATATTTTTTTCATGCATATTCCCTATTTTCCCCAAATTCAGTCTCGAACCCGTAGCGAATAACAACCAACAATACCTATAAAATATTATTATAAACCTATGAATATGAAATTGTAAATACGCTCATCATTTTTATAATGTAGATTCTATGTAAACGCTCGTTTTGATCTAGTTTTGAGTACATACTTAAAATCCCGTTCCCTAGAATGTTAGGAATATTGATATTTCGATTAGACAGATATTATTGCAAAACTCTCAGTGCTTCTGATTTCCTAGTAACTGATACTAATCATAATTATGTAATCCTAATGCCCCAGGTACCAGGGTACCAGGAACATCAACGTATCACTGATTTTGAAGCATTTCTGATTAAAGCTTTGAAGAACTTTGACGTAATATCGGAGTTATATTAATATATCGTACACACTGGTTTGCGAAACTATTTTAATGTAATCCGCACGATTTGACCTGCAGTGTTTGCCGGAGTCGGTCTATAGATGGGTGACCATCTATTACATACCGAAACTCTTCCGTCCCTCGGAGAGCACGTTAAGGATGCGTTTCCACCAGAGATGGGCGAGTATTCCTAGCGAGGGATGTATTTGTTGAATAAAGAATGCATTTACCTAGACTCGTTCAGCGCAAGTTATTCTATTTGTTCCAAAGAAACACATTCCTCGCTACATATCCTCGCTCCTCTCTGGATATACAGCCCTAGCCGTTGGTCTTGGGTGTCATTTGTAGAGACATGCAGTCGTTACGGATAGTTGGAAGCCAAAATATCCAACACTAGTCTTGGGGTAATGCATTACCTGATTACTGGGCTAAATAGGCCATACATATTCAGTCGCTCCATGTAGTTGGTACTCAACAACTCATATGTATTAGTTTAAAAGTAAATAAATAAAGATATAAATAGAAATATTTGAACGTAGCTCAAAAGTAAGAGTCCCACCCACAGGATAAAATGGTGATGGATAATAGAAAGAAAAAGTATGAAGCATGGAAGTACGAGAGGCATGTATTGCGAGAACTGGTATGGATGAGGATTAGATATATAATGGCGCCAATAATGATGGCGGAAATAGTCGGGAAAATTAAAAAAAAAACTTGTACCTAGTTGTGGATACAACTAGGTACAAGTTTTTTTTTAATTTTCACAAACACAGCCTAACCGGATGGTTAATGTTATTAATAGAGATGTGCTAGGATTCGTACAGGATGTTTGTGTTAAGAACCTATAAAATTGCTCCATTTACCTAGCCTTGCTCAGCGCAAGCAATTCTGTTGGTTCTAAACTCATCCCTCCCTACGCATCCTCGCACATCTCTGATGGAATCACAGCCTTAGGGTGCGTTTCCACCAGAGATGTGCGAGGATGTGTAGCGAGGAATGTGTTTGTAAAGAACCAATAGAATCGCTTCATTTACCTCGCCTCGGTCAGCACAGCTCTGGTGGAAACGGCTCAGCGGAGCTAGATTTTTGCGCATATAAAACAAGCGAGCGATGTCTGCGAGGGATGTGTACGAGGGATGTGTGCGAGGGATGTGTACGAGGGATGTGATGCGAGGGATGTGTTGCGAAGTTTGCGCATACTGTACAGCCAGTAAAATTTTCTTCCATTATGCCATTACATTTCCATCGCACATCTCTGGTGGAAACGCATCCTAAGGCTACGTTTCCACCAGAGATGTGCAATGGAAATGTATCGTGCGAGGATGTCTAGCTGTGCTGTGAAAATGTGAGGGTGTTTCCACCAAAGCTGTGCGATGAAAATGTGCCTACAAGGATGTGGTAGCGGAGCTGTGAAAATGCGCATTAATGTGTGGTGCGAGGATGCGTTAGAAAGCTGTGAAATGTATCGACGGGGGTGCGGTGTAGTGGTAGCGGAGTAACCCGAACGCCTGCCTGCCGCTCACGTCTCGTTTTCTGTCGTTTGCGCTTGTAGTCGTACGCATCTCGTACGGTTGCGTGGCATAATGGTAGAAAAATTAACTGGGTGGTACAGTAGGTATGCGCAAACTTTGCAACACATCTTTCTCAACACACATTCCTCGCAACACATCCCTCGCACACATCCCTCGTACACATCCGTCGCACACATCGCTCGCTTGTTTCATATATGCGCAAAAATCTAGCTCCGCTGAGCCGTTTCCACTAGAGCTGTGCTGACCGAGGCGAGGTAAATGAAGCGATTCTATTGGTTCTTTACAAACATATTCCTCGCTACACATCCTCGCTCATCTCTGGTGGAAACGCACTCTCAATTACTAATCTTAGGAACTACTGGTTCGATTTGAAAAAAATCTTTAAGTGTTAGATAGCCCATTTATGGAGGAAGGCTATAGGATATAATATAATTATCATGACGCTAAGACAAACAGGAGCGGAGCGTCAATAGAAAATGTGTCGCAGATGAAGTTGCGCGGGTCAGCTATAATGGTTGTGGATATTTATGCTGGTGAATGTGCTAAATAAATGTATTGTACGCGGAGGGTAACTCCGCCGATATTGGGGGCTTACAACATAAGGGGCGAAAAAAAGTGTCGTCTTTAATAAACCCGAGAATCGAGGAGGCTTTGGAGATCTTTCGGGTTTCTGAGTGAGTCCTTTTTGTAACGGGGCCTTGAAAACAAAGCCGTTGGAAATTTTGCGGACGTTGAAAAAGCTGCTGGGTTTAAGTGCCTCTTTCATATATAAATAAATAACTTGAGAAATACTTAAACGATTGAGTAGAGAAGGTCAGCTTTACTTCTTAATATTTTTTTATTTGATGAATAAGTTGTTTAGTTGTAAGTTGCCTTTTTGTTCTTTTTATTAGAAACACGTACACTAATGAACAACCACTAAATATATTATAATATTGATAATATGACCAGGAAATATGTTATCTATACTAATATTATAAAGAGGTAACATTTGTTTGTAAGTTTGTATGTAGGGGGTAATCTCAGGAACTACGGGTCCGTTTTGAAAAATTCTTTCAGTGTTAGATAGCCCATTTATCGAGAAAGGTTAGGTATAGGCTATATATCATAACGCTAAGACAAATAAGAGCGGAGCATTAATGGAAAATGTGACGCAAACGAAGTTGCGCGGGTCAGCTAGTTTTTTATATTATTATTGATATATTTTGCTATGATTTAGGTTAATTTCATGACAAAGCACATTAAAAATATTTAATTTTATTAAAAATAATATTGCATTTTTATTTTTAAATCGAGGTTCTTTGTGAATATTGGATACAGGTTTTTTTTTGTTTTCGATAATGGTAGGTATGAATTTCACTGTCTGAAATAAATGGATTTTATTAATTACTTAGAGATTCCCTCAAGAGTCGGTACATGATTGTCGCATCTTCCATTCTTTAGGCTCTATTACATAGCATGCCTATTGCCTGACCAATTAGTATAAAAATATATCTACTGAACTGGAACCCAACATCTACCCTGCTCAGATACCCTGCCAACAAAAATCAATTTACGAAGCCAATATATAAACATAAACACACCACCCTTAGTTAACCGACACACGAAGTCAATCAGCAATTTGATCAGGCCAATTAATTTGGCTAACGAGTGTACCCTTATATCTTTCATTGTCAATTTGCAGTACAGGTGAACGGAAAAGCGAGACAGTTAAAAATTGGTAAATTTTTAACGATGATCCATCGTTTTTGTTGACGGTAACAAGCATAGTTTTTATGTGGATTTATTATTTTAGTCTTAGCGGATTCGGTATATAATATATATTATTTGTGATGAGTTTGCTCTTCTCTTCTGACTCCAGCAGTGCTATTCTGTAACAACATTTTCGTGTCTCGACGGCGGAATCCGAGGTGAGTTTCAAATTTGTATGAATATAAGACCTTATGATGTGTGAAATAAAGTTCACTTTGTAAGCTTAGTCACTCAGGTGAAGTCGATATCGAAATGGTTATTTACAGAATAGACTAGCAGTCTTGGTCAAAGATGACAGAGACAAAAAAAAACGATAAACTCTTTTTTAGTGTTCCCCTACACTCTCCAAGAAATCTACACACCAATAGAGATGCTCCAAAATGGGCCAAATCTATGTCAAAAGTATGACAAAAATCCGTAGAATTCGGGAAAAATACAGGTAATTCATTTAAATATTTTATATGCTTTTGTGGCAGATAATTGATGTTTTACAATTATTTTTATTGTTTTTCAACATGACATCTCACCAATTTGGTTACTCTGTGCTTAAAAACAATGAAAGATACTTGTAAGCAAAGTCACTTCAGTCACTGTCAAAGTAACAATAGGGAATATGCATGCGATTTTTTTTATTTGCAAAATAAAATACTTATTAGCTCTAGTAAACAACCGTGAAATATTTTTTTAAATACCTTCATCATTTATGAAGTTATAAAGCTTCAAAGACCACAGTTAGAAAGAGAAGTCCGATACGAACTGTGACGTCAAATTACATGACGACTATACAGCTGCCATAGAAAACAGCGTTTTCGCGAGAGGGACAGCTATATTTGTTAAACATAATTGTATCTCGTTCGTTTTTCGAGCAATTTAGATTCTAATTTCACTGTTAGTATTATATTTTCGAATACTTTTAGAGAAACTGTTTAGATCATAAATACTTTTTTCATGCATATTCCCTATTGTCAACCTTCAACTTACGCAGCAATAAACATGTCAAACGTCATTAATCAATCAAAATGGTTTTTTTGTTGTGTTTTGCAATTTCAAACGTAATTTCTTTTTGAAGAAATTGGACTATTGAGATCTGTTTTTAATGCATATCCCTAGTTTTAAGTATAGAGTGCATGGACTTGACCCAGGCTCCATACATTTTGGAACATCACCTTTAAGCTTACCTACTTAGGTTGGATTCTCCAGTGATAAATTACATTAAACATTATACTAGTCACACTTAGAATATATAGGCTTCGGTTTGAGATCAACAGACTAAGAACCGAATAAAGTTTTTTAGAGCGGTGATTGAACTATGTAGGTTCCATTATTGCAAAAAACACCAAGGAGGTACTTTGTTACTGGGTCAACCAATTGACATTAATATTATCCAACATTACATTCTTTTATTTTTCTTTGAATGGCCTGAGGCAAAGGCATATTCATAAATCTCCTATAAACGTGGTAGCCGATAAAATCTCTTTGTAACATAACGACCAAACTATTACAGGGCTGGAAATTCCAATTACAGGTTATAAATTGAGAATATATCTTACTGACATAGGCAGGTAGGCAACTTAATTTTCCAGCATCCTTGTCAAGAATAATCTTCAAACTAGGATTCGGCTGTTCGCTATCGTCTGACGAGCAATTCCCAGTAATTTTGCAAGTCTAGTGTACGTACAGCTAAGGAATGGAATTGACTGCCAGAGTCTTTGTTTCCTGATTGACATAATTTAGAGGTCTATAAAGATCATGGAACACTATACCAGCACCGCAACGGCACCGTTCCAACCCAGCAATTTGTTTTTCATTCTAATTAGAGCACTGAATCGTGTCGAAAATTTATTTCAAAATGTCATTATGAAAAACTTGACACGCAGCCCGCGCTGTAGGTGAGCCGACGGTGCTTGCAGCGTGCTGACTGCGTACTTACAGCGCGCCGACACCGAGTCGCCAGCGAAACAACATCGGACTGCGGGGACTGCTTGCACTTAGAGGACGATGCGTAGTAAGTGCACTAGCAGCTAGGCGTGTCCTAAATTCGAGGCGACGCCGTGCTTCTGCTGTGCCGTTGCGGTCCCGTTATTATGTCCCATGACCTTAAGTCATCAATTGGGTAAACTTATTCTTGTCACAATCTCACCCGAGAGGAAGCGATGATGCAGTCGACCATTGGACTTGGTTGTGGAGTCATACTTAGCTGGCTCCACAGTCAGACTGAAAACCGACTCCAACATAGTTGGAATCCCCCTCTTCGCGTAAAACTTTAGGCCATAGTAAATTTGACGATTTCAAGTTGATAATAATAATATGTAGACGCAAGTCTCTATGTAGTACCTACCTACTTTTTTTGGACATGGGAATTTTATTATTTTGTTTAAAATATTAGAAGCATTATTATTACAAAACTAGAACTATTGTGTATATGTGTTAAAATCTGTATACCTAATACCATATTTCAGGCAAAAAATTAATCTATCCATCCATATTATTTGGCATACGCTTTCGAATAACTTTTATTAACTTAGTAAAACCTGGTATAATAATACTTTGGCATTATGCAAAGGTTAGCATAACAGATCATTAAGTCTGATTTGGCTAGAAAGACTGACTATGTTTGTCATCGATAAGCTAAGAAGAAGAAAAACAATTTAAGAAATTCTCGGAACCAAGACACGTGCCTAAACAAAACATCGCTGATTGCTAACAAACTAAGTTATTTCATAATAAACGAATAAACAAACCTGAGGTAGAAATATTCAGCCGTAGGCGTTACGTAAACTAGACTCACCGTCCGAGAAGAATCTAGGTTGAAATAATTTATTTATGAATTGTGTCAATAATATTAAGTGTTAATTAAAAGACAATCGGGATTTGTAAATTGTTTATCGAAAAGATTCGAAATGTTTTTATTATAAAACGATTTTGTCGTAGTGTCTCTTCTTGGAAAACCGAGCAAAAGGAGCGAACCATAACCTCTTCAAAGTTAAAGTGAACAGGCTTCTACCAGCGCTGTGGCTCTGTCTCGCACACGAGTCCCAGCATTATGCTGAGTGATGGCCGTTTTGCGCAGATTTGACGCATATCTTCCTAATCTTTCATAGATATAATTGTATTTTTTTTCTTTTTGTGTACTTTCGATATGCGTCATATTGTCCGCAAATAAACTCTTTTTCTTTCTTTCTTTCTTTCTTTCTTTTGGGAAGGCTCGCTCCATCGTCAACTTTGTCTCTGCCGTCTCTGACCCATACTAGAGTCAAGAACAAATCCATCTCAAATAAAATGAAAAACACTAAAAATTTGGGAAAACAAAAAATTGTACAATAAGTGTTGTGCGTGTTACAGTGAAAATGGTATGACATGAGTAAGTATGTACTATCCACAACGTTTCCACCGATTACTTGTATGTGCCATCGGATATTTGCAAAACACGAAAGACTATAAAATATGTTGAGAAATGTTCTCTCGATAAATTGTCAACTGAACCCTTGGAATACTTTTCTACGCATCAAAAATTGATAGTTTCTCGAATTAATTCCAAAAAATTGTGAACTGAAATAAGATCTAGTCAAATCTACAAGAAACAAGCTTCTCGTTGGTTTGTTCAGAGGTGACGTCACATTTACACTATAGAGCTAGGAATTGAATGGAGTCGTTTTCAATTTCGCTAAATAAAAAAGACCCATGACATAAATTTACAGTTTTCGTTCGTTTAGTATGTTCTTATTAATTATGATGTTCTTTGATTCAATCATCCTTTTGTATAACTGACATTTGATCTAACCGCTGAACAAAAAGCGACCACGACACAATGTATAGGTTAGGTTCAAATGGGATCGTGGGAGTTAAAGTTGCCGTGCTGCTGCTGTGCCTATGCGGTGCCGTTATAATGTGCCATGACCTTTAGCCGTTTTTTTATTTTTAGGGATTAACTCTAGAAGTTCTGACGCTATTACGATTTTCTTTTCACTGATAGTAAAGATGGCGGAACGAGCTCTACTCCTACCGAAATGACTGGCTGGGCATATGATATAGTTGTGTGGAAAAGGGAGAGAGAGGCTTTTGCCCGACATTATCATCATCTTAACAGCCAATTGACGTCCATTGCTGAACGTAAGTCTACATCCGCTGCCAGCCACCTTCTTTAACTCATCGGTCCATCGTGCCGCAGGACGGCCCACACTACGTTTGCGCACACTTTTTCAGACTCCACTCTAACACATATCTGATCCATGGTCCGTCAGTTCATCTACAGACATGGCCGGCCCACTTCCACTTCAGCATGCTGATTCTACGCGCAATTCTTTTCCCAACAGTGGGAAAAAATAAGCTAGATAGATAATATAAGGCATGGTTCATGGGGAATAGATCACAGTGGAGAAGGTGCGCGTAAAGTCTAGTCTAAAATAGTCACCATGCAATGAGCAAGCGTAAGGCTGAGTTTTCACCAGAGATGTGCGAGAATGCGAGGGATGTGTTTGTTAAGAACCAATAAAATCGCCTCATTTACTGAGCTTCGCAAGCGATTCTATTGGTTCGCTACGCATCCTCGCACTTGATGTCGCACTCTAGTGGAAACTCATCCTAATAATCAATGCTCGTTCCCTCTTTGAGGCTCGCGTATACCTAATAGTCAGTTTAATTTTATTAATACCCTAAGTTAGTTGCTAACAATACCTCATGTCTGTACCAACCTGACATCGGTATTTCTAATAAACCCTTGTTTTAGCAACTAAGTTTAGGTTAAGATTTTGGTGCAACTAGACCTTCGAAACAGAATTTGAAATTAGAACCACTACGAGAGGGACAGATAGGTATTGGTTGGAGTTGCCAGTTTTATTATTTTATTTACCAATTCAATTTTGCTAAATTTGTAGGTATTTTTTATGTTACTTACAAATAGCTAGCGTTATAGTTAGTAGATAGTTGTTCCGGGTCTGGCTGTTTGTGTTTGTGACTTTGTATGTTTGTAAACGCACCCACGATACAGGAGAAATTCCTAGTGTGGGGCAACGTTTTTTTTTTAAAAATAGTAAAAAAAATAAGCAAAACAATAATTACCAACTCAGGGCCAATTATCATACATTAAAAGAAATTCTAATCCGAGTCACAATTTATAATCTTACCGATGTAATCAATGTCAAAATGTAGGACTTTTTTTCCGTTTGCGACTGCGATGCGAAGGGATCGAGAATTTAATACAGAATTATAATAAACTCCTAATCAGTCGTTAATCTACGTTGAAATAATATATAAAAAAAGGGGAAAATTACCACAGAATTTTAACCTTGCAATGTCTGCTGCTGAACCCTCTAAACACCGTGATCATGCTGACATAGTCACCACGCAATAATCTAAGGTTGTTGACATAACAAACGAGAGGGCTTTCCTACCCGTTCTACGGCTTTTACGGCGCTCACGGGAAATAAAAGGATAGTCTATTGATTGCTGGCAGTCTGCCACTCAGCTTTTTTTAACAGGGTTGATAAAAAAGTAACTGAGAGCTTTTGAAATCTGTTAACAAATATAAAAATACAAAATACAAAATCCTTTATTTCAAATAGACCAGTTACAGGCACTTTTTAACCGACTTCCCAAAAAGGAGGAGGTTATCAATTCGGTTGTATGTTTTTTTTTTTTATGTTTGTTACCTCATAACTCCGACAATTATGAACCGATTTGAAAAATTTTTGTTTCATCTGAAAGGATATGCTTGCAGATTGGTCCCATTTAAATTATATCGAAATCGGTTACGAACTTTGGATTTTAAATCGAAATAGCTGGAATTTGACTATTTAGATGATTCTTTGATAATCGAAATTGCGTATTTTGCTTTTCTGCGATTTGGCAGTGGTGTGGTAGGTGTGGGGCACCACTAAAAAGTGAAAAATAAAAAACTTTTTACAAAAAAATACAACCGACTTCCAAAAAAAAACACTACAAAGTAAAAAATAACTTTAATTTCGGAAGTCGGTGTCAAAATACGAAGAAACGAACAAAAACACCGATTTCCGAAATTAAAGTTATTTTTTACTTTGTAGTGTTTTTTTTTGGAAGTCGGTTGTATTTTTTTGTAAAAAGTTTTTTTGAATAGTCAAGTTCTGTCAGTCAAATAAATGAAGCTAATCCTGCCGCACTAGCGACCAGAGCAGCGGGTTGCTCTGCAAAATAACACACCCACCGACCCCGCCTCCAGCGCGGCAGTTGCAACAGGATTTGACAAAGTGGGTTATTGAAATACATTTTTCTCATTCCGAAAAAAAAAAATATTAAAACAGACCCTTCACTTAAAAGTCGTTACAAATGTAATATTTAGATTTTCGTAAATTCTTCATGCAACTATCAGTGACTGCATTACACGATAGGTTATCTGCCAGTTAGAGCGTGGACTATGATTAAACTGAAACCAAAACCTTCCGTGTAATGGTGCCTTAAATAGCATGGATCAGCAGAACATGTCTTCTCCTTCCATATACCTCTCTACGACTCGCCCCTAGTTAGTCAACTGAATATAAACTAGAAGACAGTATATCGACTACTTAATGTAGATCGCAAACAATTGATGTAATTTACATAAATAAAGAATTCTACACATTCAAATCTCCTCTCCGTTAAGTACCTTATTAAGTGCCACTATGGCCTTCGAAAAAGCCTCTATCTTCATAAGTATGACAATACTCATATTACCAAGAGTCGTCGAGACTTCGTGTAATTTCGGAACTCCTCGGGACAGTTCGTATTAATATTGGAGAGGCGACATCTTAATATATGATTGTCAATTACATTCCTCCGAGACCGCTTTCACCGAAAGACAAAGAACGAACCCCACTAAGGAACCCTAAAAGTTCGCTTATTGGATAAAAGGACTATTACCCACATTCATTATTAAAGCATTAAATATTAATATACACCATAGACCTCAATACAATGGAAGCAAAAAGGTCGTATTTACGTAAAACTATTGACGTTGAAAAGGTTATGATTGTAAGAAATAAAAGTAAGTATCGTTTTCTTTTGTGTTTTATTTGCTGTTCTCTTACACCATATAACGCTGTGTACGGTTAAGCTTTCAGCGATATAATTTTGTTAGTTTATTTTTGTTAAGAAAATCCTGAAAAATCTTTAGGTTAGGTTATATTTCACTATCAACTTTAGGGTGTCTAATGAAAAAGAAATAAAGAAACCTACGTAAAGATAACGAAACCCATTGAAAACCACGCCAAAAAGTTCAATTTCCTACATTTGAAGCTTGACAAACCTCAGTAGCTAATTAAAACATCAAAAGATAAATCACTTCAGCGCCCGTCTGTACAGTTTATAGGTGGTCGCAACTCAGTCTAACGCCGGCGACGACACGGGCGGGTGTTCCGTCTCGATCGCGCACGCTCCCACAAAAACAGCACGAAAACAACGCGAACAACATAAAACTCCGACAAACAAAACAATTACAGCCAAAAAAAAAACAAGTGCCAACCCTAGTGTCAACAAAAAATAAAATTCAAAAATAGAACGTCAAAATTCGCGCGTGTATTTTATTATGTGACAGTGATATAAAATTGCCAATTTAAAAAATAAATGCTGCCTTGATGGCAACTAAAAAAAATAATGTAGTACGTTTGCCGTCTGTGGTAAGATTTTGAGAATTTTAAGCGATGCACAGGATGCAATGAAAGTGTATAATAGTGGCATGTTTACAGGTCTTTACATGATTCCGACGTAGTTAGCTTGGCTTGTTTTGTTGTTTATATAATTTAGCTCGATCTCTTTTATGTAGCGTTTTATCTACGAAGTTATTTGTTTCAGTGAAACGAAAATAACGATCTTGGTTTATTGAAAAAGTTATTGTTGCAGTGTTATTAGTATGAAATATTTATCAAAAATAATGTAGGCATAGAATTTTCTTTTGGAATAACGTGATATAGCATTTATATGGAAAAAACAGTAAGTACAATTGTATTTATAATTTTATTTGTACGTCTCAATTCACACAGTTTTTTATTCCAATATTCTGTAGACTTACCCCACGTAATCTTTCGACATCCTAACCAAAACCCGACCAATATACCTACCGACTCAAAAAATACAGTAAATCCGTCATTAACATCCCTGGTTTACAATTTAAATACTCGTACAAAAACAAAAACGAAGCGTTTGTGACCCAAAAAGGTTTGCTAAAAGAATTGTCTATTACTGATCAAGGCTACTGCCATCCAGGGTAATCCCATTAACCTTTAGAAACACGTAATCTAAATGGTTTCGTGGACGGGTTTAGCACGACCAGGTGAAATTGAAAACAGGTGACTAATTTTATGAAAACCTCGACCCTTTTTGAACATTTAGAATCCATGGAAGTGAGAGCAGATTCTACTGATTTTTATGCAACTTTAACATTCGCATCTGATGCGAAGCGAGCATTGCTTAAAAAAATGGCTCTTAGAAGGCCACTCACATTTTAAAGAAGGTATTGAAATCTAATGGCAATCTTATTTTATTAATCGTAGGCAAACTGGAGGTGCTTTCAGCAGATAAAGACTGAGTTTATGGGAATGTGAATGGTCTTCAAAATATAGGACTTTCTCCTTTGGTGTATTTGGAGTTTTTGAACTGCGGTAACCTCAATATTTTTAGTGACTGTTATTGGAACAATATTTAATAGACATTACCAACGACATAACCTACTTTCAAAGCACCCACGATACAGGAGATATTCCTATTGTGTGGCAACATTTACGAGTATACAGGGAAATTGAAAAAATACCCGAAACCTCTTAGGCAGTGAAAGTACACATGATTATAAGCAACTTTTGTTTTGGTAAAACTCCGAAATCTCGAAAAAAATATCAGCTGTTTCATACAAAATGCAGTATTTAGCCAATGAAAATGTATGAAACAGCTGATATTTTTTTCGAGATTTCGGAGTTTTACCAAAACAAAAGTTGCTTATAATCATGTGTACTTTCACTGCCTAAGAGGTTTCGGGTATTTTTTCAATTTCCCTGTATATATAAAAGGAAAAGTAGTGTAGTGCGATTCTATAAAAAATTTCACCGTAATAACTTAGGTGTAGTAAGCTTCATATTCATCATATTCATTTTCATAATTATCTGCTTTAGCTTCAAGTGAGTCAATCCCTAGCATTAAATGGAATGAGAGCTCCCTTGATACTGACTTCATCTAAGTTATCACGGTGAGTTTTTTGTACAACCTGTCTATTCTGTCAACGTATTGCCGTGTAGACTGAGGAGCAGTGAGCAAGAAGTCAGCTGTAATTCAATTTTTTTTAACTGACTTCCCAAAAAGGAGGAGGTTCTTAATTCGGTTGTTTTTTTTATATTTGTTACCTCATAACTCCGTCATTTATAAACTGGTTTGAAAATTCTTGTTTTATCTTACAGGATATACTTGTCGATTGGTTCCATTTAAATTTTATCAAAATCGGTTAAGAAATTTGGATTTTAAATCAAAATAGCTGGAATTCGTTTACTTGGACGATGGTTTATTGTCATTCAAGTAAACGAAATTGCGTATTTTGCTTTCCTGCGAGTTTGCAGTGGTGTTTTTAGGTGTGGGGTACAACTAAAAAGTGAAAAATAAAAAAAAACATCGAAGTAAAAAATTACTTTAATTTCGGAAGTCGGTGTCAAAATACGATGAAACTAGCAAAAACACCGACTTCCGAAATTAAAGTAATTTTTTACTTCGTAGTGTTTTTTTTATTTGTTGTATGAATTCTCAGCTCAGAGCCGGTCGATTCTGTAAACATGTCGAAGTGAAAACTTAGGCGAAGTGAACGACAAGTGAGCTGTCAAACCATACAAACAAGATGGAATGACAGCTCACTTGTCGTTCACTCCACTAAGCGTTCACGGTGAGATGTCGCACGCAGGAACGCAAAGAGTGCTAGGAGGAACACGAGTGGGTTTTAGTCAGTAAGAGTCTGACACTGCCTTGTGCTCCGCCCAGAGCGGTAGGGAGTCATTTGATAATTACCCATCCATAAATCGACTGGCTGATAACTTATTAAAATTCGACTGTTACTTCTAGATACAAAGAAAATGCTACCCTAACTAACTCTTAAGAGTATTTCTTTACCATGAAAGTATTTAATAGAGCTAAATTCAATCCACTCTTTCCGATCCGTTAGAAATGTACTAGGAGAGCAGAAGTATACGACATGTGAATACTAATTTTGTGCTTAATGCCGTGATCAGGTCGACTTACATGGGATAAAGTACTTGTTACCATGGAGAGTAGCGAATATCGGTAACAAAGAATTTTGTAAACAATTATTATAACATGATTTAAAAGAGTGTCTGTGGAGTTTCTTGCACGTTCTTCTCCATAGAGATCTATGCTTTGGAACGTGCAAATAGCTTCATGTTTTTGATTGACCGTCCTAGGCATTTCAAAAGTGCCTGTAAATGTTTTATTTGAAATAAATGATTTGAATATTTAAGTAGATCTTTTGAATCAATTATCTCTACAAATTTTAACAATAATAATAAAATTAAAAAGTTTTATGTGTGTAAAACGGTTAATCTAGAACGGGGGAAGCATTTCATTGACCCCAAAAGGCATTCACATCGGAGTCGCAAACTGTCAAAAATACTTCTAATTTTTATCAAGTTTTTGTCATCAATTGTCGCTGAGAGCTCGTGACTTAATAATATCAGCCGTACTGGTCGATGTTCAAGGTTAAGCAACGCTTGCCGAGGTTGGTCTGTGAATGGATGACAATCTTTAAATGACGAGACTCCTCCGTGCCTCAAAAAACACGTTAAGCTCTACGTAAAATACTGGTATGCAGCTGAATCTGGGTTGACTGGAAGTCGAACTCATTGTAATTAGGAAAAACTAGGCAGGCAGATGTACAACCATAACAACAATCAAACACAACAACACGAAACGCGCCGCGCGACACGGTAACGACGTCACGAGTAAGGTTGGTACAGCAATGTCGCTGAGATGATTAATTAGGGACTTGAATTGGAACAGTTTATAAGAGCGAGAATTGGCCGAAAGTCTTATTGTATATTTGTGTACTTTGAGGCGAAGGGCTTCATAGGGATCCACTATTTGCATAAAACATAATTATGAGTACTTTACTTATAAATGAGTTTTAAAAAATCCCAATGTCCCTTTTATTTTTTTATGAAAAAAGGAGCAGTCGCATTTACATACCTACACAGTTAATTATTGTCAAGATAATTAAAATTTATTTACATTTCCTGAATCCACATAATAATGGCTCTGAAATCCGATCCCTTATCAATTTCAATAAAGGATTTAAATATAATAACAAAAATGGAAAATTCGACACAATTGTCCCATTGATGACAATGGAAACCACATTATGGGGAAATTTCTATAGAACTCGATAAATTAATTCCTGTTCCCTTCAAAAGAACATCCTGTACATGAACATTTGTATGTATATGTATAGAGTGCTACAGAAGTGCGTGGTCGGGTGATGTTCTGTATCTGATATAGGTAACAATAGCAGCAATAAAAAAACCTAGATTATAAACCGAGAGGATAAAGCAGTGTCTTATGTCATGGGCGTCATATTGAATCCCGAGCACAATGAAGGATCCGAGAGTTTACTCCCAAACCATGCGAGAGAGTTTAAAGTTTAACTTACGAGCGGAGCGAGGGAGTTAATAGAAGAATCCTGAATGCAGCGAGGGATTCAAGCTAGCCCAAGGCAAAGACACCTTTATCCCTGAGATGCATACTCTACTTTTCACACCTACTGCAAGAAAATTATGCTCTAGCCATGAAAACGCACGAAACGGCGCGCGTCGGCCCCCGCCGCAAGGTGCAGCCGAACTTCGGTCGGGCGTAAATTCGGCGGCGACGTATTCTAGAGAGCGCACATTATACGCGACTGAAGTCCGGTTCGGTAGCCGAGGAAGATCCAGGGCGGGGAGCAGCGGGAGTCAGGCATGCCCGTGCACCGCGTGTTGGCCTGTTGTGTTTATTTCGCATGTTTCTGCGCACGACGCACGTGCATTGTTTTGACATTAAATCGTAGGTAGGTACTTACACCATGTTTGATTCTGAAAAAATAATGGGATTGTGTCCTGAAAAAATCTAATTAGTCCGTCAGTTTGAGTATCAAAAAATATTTGACCCGTGTTTTTCTTTTATTACGGGAACCAAAATTGACGAAGTTGTTTTATCTTTGTCAATAATATTCATTGATTAACAAAAACAAAAAATACGTGTCCATTATTTTTCAATACTCTAACTGACGGACTAAATAGTTTTCCAATTTGTGGATGATGCAATCAAGCCTATTATTGCAGTTGAGTCGCGTCCGTAATTATGGATCAATTATCTGTCTGTCTCAGTGAGCGTCTATTTCTCCGGCTGTTTAGATGACACGACACGACGGCACGACAGCGCTCGTGACCTCAGGGTCACGAGTTTCGAAACTGAATTTCTGCCGCGTAAGTTCGTCACTTGTTGTGTCATATCAGCCGCATACGTTGGAACGTAAAATCAGCCGCGGAACTTCGGTTGCGTACTTTCGGCATAGTGTGTTTAGACACTTACCTACATTTCATGTAAAAGTCTGACTTTTTTATATTTTTTAATATAACCTCGCGCTTTTGAAATATGAAATATGTACAGGGTAATCTTTTTATTCCCTTGTGTATAAAATATGTATAGGATTATTCTACTAAATGTGTTTTATGGCTAAAGCTAGGATATTCCGTAATCACGTAGATATTTACATTTTAAATTATTCACGCCGCGAGAGCAGCACAGGTTGTATTAATGTGTGCTCGGACAGGTGTGATACGCTCGTAGATTAGTTAAAATAGATCATATTCATTGACTTTATTTTCGACTAGCTGTTGTTGTTTCCGTCTCCGGAGTATCATCTGTCTCTATATGATGAAAGGGTACGAGTGAACAAGTATACATATAAATATCCCTTTCGGATTTATAATATTAGTTATAGGATAATATATTAGTATAGTATTAGGATGGTGAATGGGAAAAATTCAAATAATAAAACATTAAAAAAAAAAAAAAAAAACAAGTAAACAATAGTCGTCACATCGCCCGGTCCTGCGGATCTTAAAAGGAGACTTTGTAGAATCTTAATATTATTATTCATACAACAATCTATAAAATTTATTTATTTATTAGGTACCTATTTAGGGCTAAATAATAGCAGCCGCACAGGTCGATCTTCGAGGTTAAGCAACGCTTGCCGAGGTTGGTCTGTGGATGGGTGACCATCTTAACATACCGAGTTTCCTCCGTGCCTCGGAAAGCACGTTGAACTGTTGGTCTCGGCTGTCATTTGGAGATCTTTGGCAGTCGTTACGGATTGTCAGAAGCCAGAAAATCTGACACCAGTCTTGCTAAGGAGTACCGTGTTACCCAGTTAATGGATTGTGGAGGTCTGGTAGGTAGCCGCTCCACGTAAAATACTGGTATTTGGCCGAATCCGGTTTGACTGGTAGCCGACCCCAATGTAGTTGGGAAAAGGATGATTTATTTATTAGGTACAAGGTTCGTTTTGAAAAATTTACACTTTTGGGTACCTACTTTGAATTGTGGCTTTTTTAGATCTACTGAGCAATGTACCTTATATCAATAGACAAAACACGCCATAGATTCGTACTTATTAATTCCATACATACCCGCGTACAATCGAAAACAAATTATTACGGCCCGAATAATATTTTGCTCTGTTTGTATTCCAGATGATTTCATTAAGCAAATAAAACCGATGAAAAGGTTAGCCAAATATCGAAATGTGTCTGATTTTATCTTTATGAAAATGTTTTGTTGAATTTTGGACGTGAAAATAAATATTGGTTAGAGCCTTGTTGTATTAAAAAAAACATGAATGTAGATTATAATGAGCCTAGATTTTTGAGATAATTTATCATAAAAGTCTGCTTTAGAAACTTAAATAAATAACTTTTTGTATTTTTTGCAAGTTATAGTGAATTACCGGATGCCCGCGGCTTCGCCTTCTTGACAAATTATATACAACCTTCCTCGAGAACCACTCTATCCATAAGTGAAATGAACATGAAATTCGGTGCAGCAGTTTTTGAGTTTATCGCGAACAGATAGACGCGGCGAAGGACTTTGTTTTTATAATATGTAGTGATTGTGATAAGTAAAATTTTTATATATTTTTTTTCGTTTAACTGACTAACTATCTTAAAAAGTATAACTATCTTAATAAGTAAGTACCTAAGTAAAAGTCAGTATGTTTTTCACTAGGACTAAAAAGTTCCAAATAAGTCGCTTTTCAAGCAATCTGATGTAGTTAGTGGCATCAGATCTGTGATTGAACTGCATCAGACCGTTTTTAGCGGTCGGGTTTTTTGTCAATGTCATTTTTTTTATAAGTACTTATACAAAATATAACAGAAATAATGCAACTCGTGAAAAAGGATAGGTTCTCATCACTATGAACTATTTTTACTATGGGCTCGAAGTATGGGGCACTCTTTTTTTTCGCAAATTCCGCAAAAAAAAGACTATCCTATACTTTTTAGTCCACACTTAATTTAATGTACTTATGCACATATAGGTGTGTATGCATAAGTATATGTATATGTATCATTTATATGACTGAGGAGATGAATATTCCAGACATATGAAGCAACGGATTCAACATTTCCTTACAAATTCTTCCAATGGAGTAAACTCACTTTCCACAGTAGAAAGTGTTTAGCCGATTATTATTTCTATTGCACCCAATATATATAGTGTATATTCAATAATGTGTGCACTTAAGAATGCTGTCACTCTTTCCGAGAACAAAGACGAACGAGTTTGTAACAAATACAGTGACGAGTTCCAAGAATTCTGTTACATTTTTATAAAATTACAAGATAAACAACCGACTTGTATTCTGCGAGACAGTGTTTTAATGAAAACTCTTCAGTGACAATAAATCTTTCGCCGGCAATAATTAATTGCTGCGTGTACGCCTAATAATGGCTTAGTTCAAGTTTCTTACTCGGGAACGTTTGAAGGCGATAAATATTTCAAGTTTGGGAACTTCTGTAAACTTTTCATGTATTCCTAATCTTCTGAAATGTGACCGAGACAGTTAAAGTAAAATTAAATTAAAAATCTGTGTCAGTAGTTTGAATTACGTATTAAACTCACTTTAAAAAATCTGGTTTTTAAGTCAAAACGCAACTCATCCATCAAATACAGTTTTTTTTTTTATTTTTTTTTTTGGATGGGTTTGCTTTTGACTCTAGTCTAGGTCAGATGATGACAGAGACAAATTCTACGATGGAGTAAGCTTACCCAGAAGTGAGCCAGCTTTTTAAATTAAGATTATAAACTAAGTATGCCTAATTAATTAAAAAAATAATGCCATATCGAGTTCGATATGGCATTTTTTTTTTTTCTTGGCACTCAATAACCGCCAAGCTATTGTAAACAATAACTTTTCCCCCATAAATACCTTCAAAAGATACAAAGAACTCGAAGAAATCTATTAACCAGGATGATCTCAAGAACAACACGGTTCATCCATTTAACAAAACGATCCTGGTTCAACAGAATGTTCACACCCACCTACACATCCCTTGGACATAAGCTCGATGTCCGTCAAGCTTACCACTGTGCGGAGTAATGCGTTAATGGACAACTAGTACACACACGATAACCATTGCTTAAAATTTTGCTTAGCATTGCTTGTGTGAGTAATATGACCGAGGAGATGAATATTCCAAACATATGAAGCAATGAATTTGGCATTTCATTACAAAACCTTCCAGTGGAGTAGACACACTTTCCACCATATAAAGTGTTTGCCTGATTAGGGTATTGTAACCGAAACTCATTTACTTTGATAGTATCGCTTAGGTAAATTTGGTTTTCCGGGCACATACTCAAAAAAAAATGACAACAAATCAACAAACAAACAACATCACAACATACAAGAACCAACAAATAAACAAACAACAACATCAAAATTTATGTCAACAAATTGATTTACTTACTAGTTCTTGTTATTTCAGCCTGAACCGAACATTTAGGAATTTAAATTCACGGTCCTTGTGGTTAAATTCATACATGTTAATAAATATTTATTTGAGGCCACTGACACTGTCGGGCGCAGCATGAATTTGAAGCATTTGTTTCAGCTAAAAAAGAACCATTTATTCATGACATCACTCCATTTATCCCTACTCTATGGCCGCCTCATATATCTCCCACTTTTCTCAAAAACACTATCCCGTTGACAAGTGCATTATCTATGAAGACCTTTACCGGAGAAGTTCTTACTTCAATGATGGTACCTTGTTTTCTGAAGCGTTTTTTTTTAAGGATAAGAGGGTTTTGTTCTTGATATAATAAAGAAAATGGTGGTACTTTATTAAATAACTCTTTTGACCTTAAACGATCAAACAGAGGCTTATTTTAAGCAAACGTGATAAAACACTTTTGGCAGGAATAACCTTCGTTACCAAAAATATTTATAATTTCATTTATACGGCATAGCTCAATTAAATGCAATAAAAATTAAAAATCTATATTTAAAAATATATTTGAATTTCATTTGGTTTTCGTTGGCAATTCGGATAAAGAGGCGTGCATATCGGGTGATTTACATCAAGGTATTTAGTTTGTATGAAAATTAGAATTAATGAATGTGTCCATAATGAAAAATGCATATTTCCATGTTCAGAACACCCGGCCGAAGTTCACGTATATCGTCTGGAACACGGTGTATAATTAACTTAAACAAAAGAACCATATAAAACTGCATCCCTCTTCACACGTTTACATTTTTGTTACATAATATTCACGCCAGCTCGCCCTCACTAAGGAAAACTTCTAACTGCATGTAACTTGAACTAAACATGCCATTCTGACAGCCGGTCACGTCCGACGTGTTTCTACCGCTAAACAGTGGTACTGGGTCTCCTTTTGAAGGGTCGTCGGTGTAATTACTGCTACGTGAGGCATTCTAACTTTGTTTCTGACTTTTCAGAAACAAAGTTCCCTTTGGAACACACCTGCGATTCTTCGGGAGCTCTAGAAAAAGTGGCTGTCTATCAGCGACAGAGATTTTCGAAGTGCCAAAATGTAATGGTTTTTCTTTTATTGGTTATGTGACTTTTCAATCTATACTTATACTAGTTGACCCGACAAAAATTGACATAAAAATAGTTCAAACCTTTTCTGAGGAGATCGATAGCAAACACTGACACGAGATTATATTTATTAGAGGACTAGCTATCCTCCGCGGCTTTGCTTTTTTTTTGAACTTTCTCCTGACAGTAACAAACACAAAAAAAAATTGCGATATCGGCCCAGCCGGGCCGTTCACGCGTGATGTGGTTCTGGTTCGAAAAATTCTTTCAATGTTAGATAACCCATTTATTTCGACGACACGGTTGGCGCAGTGGTTGACCGATTGACTGCTGCGCAGCATGTCGCGGGTTCGATTCCCGCACGGAACAAATATTTGTACGACCTACAGGTATTTGTTCCGAGTCTGGGTGTTTTTCTATCTATAATATGTATGTATTTACAAAAAAAAAATGTATATAAGTAGTTTATCAGCCACCTCGTTACCATAATACAAGCATTAAATTGCTTAGCTTGGGACTATATGGCGTTGTGTGAAATGTCCAAGGATATTTATATATTTTTTTTATTTTTTTTTATTTGGTTGATTACTTCATGAAATGACCAATTCTACGATATGGCTACGACGTAATAGATAGTTAAAGTACCAGGCTGTTAGACGTAAACAGGAGCAAGTCATTATTGAGTCGCCCAGCATAAGATGAGTAACAGAGATGGCGCTATACAAAGCTAGACTTGCCAAAAACCCTACCATCCAATCCGCCATATCCACGGCCAAGTACACTCAAAATTATTTTACCGTTGGAACCTATTCTGTTTTCCAGTAGAATGTTTTTCATTCGTAGGTACAGTTTGTAAAGGAACCCTGTAACGCGTGTAACAAATGTCGTTTTCCTTAGTTTTGGTGGGAAACTTTTATTTTCTGCGCATCGTCGCCTTTTGGCTAAAGAATAGGGTCATCAGAGAGTTCCATTATTTTTGCAAACGGTAAATATTATTTGGTTTTAAAGCTTATAACGATTTTATTTTGGGCCGATTACAGCAATTATGGTCTACGGAAGTAGTTCATTAGTAGAATCAGGGTTTTCAAATTGTGCTCAATGTAACATAATTTCCCGAGTAATGGTCAAGATTTAAAAAAAAAATCTAAATAAATAAAAAATGTTTGAGAATATACAAATACATGCCCTAGTAGGTCCACTTAACATTTTTAAGAATATCTTTCAGCCGCTGTTGCAAAAAAAATATTTTAATTTCTTTGTTATTTGTAAAATAGTTGGCGTGACCAAACTTCACCTGAAACTATTCCAAGTTGATAGCGTTAGTAGTTCTTGAGAAATCCAGCTGTGACAGATGGACAGACTTAGTAAACTTTCCCATTTTGGTACGGAACTACTTTTAAGTAACTAACTAACTAAATAAGTAGGTAAACTTTAACCATAATCTTTTATAACGTCTATGACGTTGTTAGGTCTATAATCCTTAATCCTACTGCCACTACTAAATATTCACTTTTCCCAGAATACTGCACACAAAGTTTAGGCTGTCAAAACCTTTGCATAATAATTCCTCGCATGGAATTTACTGTGAGAGACTCCAGCGTATGTTCGCAGCTGTTGTCATCGTCCGCTTTGTCATATCACACATAAATGTTTCCGTAGTATACTCCTACAATATATGTGTTCCTGGTACTTCGAGATAATGGGCTTCGATTGTCTTCAAAGTTTAATTTAAATATTTCTAGTATTCTGTGTGACTAAGGCTGTATTTGTCCAACGCCAGATAACTCTTATTCGTGGAATAAATTAATGTTTGACAGTTTTTGTATGGAAGAACTGTCAAAAATTCAAAATTATTCCTCCCATAAAGCTATCTGGCGTTGGAAAAATCCAGCCTAAGAGGTTCTACCCGTCTAGCTATTAATATTATTTAGCTTGTGGCTAATAATAATAACTAGACGGGTAGAACTCCAAGGATAAGCTACGCTTGCCAAAGTCAGTCCGTGGATGGGTTTCCTCCGTGCCTCAGATAGCTCACTAGCCCTTTGCTCCTGACAATCATTTGAACATATTTTGACAACGTAATGGATATTCAAACTCTTTGAAATCTGACAACAGTCTGTGCACATAACTAAAAAAAAACTACTGAAAAACTATTTTTTTTCGTGATTTTAGAGCTGGTCCCATAGTAAAAATTGTTCAAAATATGAGTACAATGACCCTTCAAGAGGTTTTAACACCAAATATTTCACGACACATTTCAAAAAGTATTTTTGTTTTGTTATAATTATGCAATGCATTATTTTTCAAAACTCAATTTACTTTTCTCATTTTGGCCAGCCCTACTCTTCCCCTTGCCAGTAACGATTGCTAATAAAAACCCTGTTTGCTGCAGCTGATCAGGGGTGACTATCTTTATGAGGCAATATCTCCCAAAAATGTTTCCCCGCCCCATTCATTGTTCTTAGTTTAATATTGACTGCCTTTCCTACTATTTTTACTTAGGTTTTGAACGTAATCCCTTCAAATTATGGATTGTTTTTGTAAGTAAATATTTATGTAGCGTTATTTCTGAACAGAGGACGAAACTGACAGACAATTATTCCAAGTGCATGCATCTAATATCCTTCAACTATTCCTTATTACCTAAAACTTTATTCTAGAGTACTTTAATCCAATACACGTACTTGCCTATGATTGTACATTCTCTATTTTTGCTGTTTTTGTTTAAAAAAGCGTTTTAGATACCTCACAAATATTTACAGTGCTTGAGACAGTCAGGGGTACCTTAATTGGCAACAAATAAGCAACTCCCACTAATAGCACCTCAGTATTCCGAGAAACGTAGACAGGCAGAAACGTATAGTACACGGTTCAAACTGTCACCAGACGTACATTAACCGTCCTATGCACGGGACGAACCCTGTTGACCGGACATTCTAAAGTTCGGGCACTGAAAAGGACAATGGGAATTTTCCCATTGTCTCCGTATTTATTGAGGTTGTGGAAAGCTGGACGAGGGCAAAGAATAAATTACAGAGTTGCTCTTCACAAGCTGGTGTATCTTCATGCAGCCTGATGCAGTTAGTGACATCACATCTGTGATTGAATTTAAAAAAATGCAACCAACTGTAGCAAATGGCTTGACCACCTTTTTTGTCGTTTTTGTGGTTTATTTTTTTGTAAAATATTCACGCTTTATGTGACCAAAGGGCTGGGCTTTTCTTCGGCCAAAAAATCAGCATTGCCATTCAACGCGATATGGATTATTTTTATACGCGGTTGTACATAATGTAGAAATATAACTGTAGATTGATCTTTAGTTTATACTAGCTGACACGCGCAACTTCGTCTGCGTCACATTTTCCGCTCCTAAATAATATTGCAACAAAAAATTGAGATGTCAGCTACCCTATCTTTCAAGTTGGGTCTAACTGCACACGGTGTGCAAATTTGATTAAAATTGGTATAGTAGTTTAGGAGTCCATCGCGGACAAAACAAAGTGACACGTGAATACATTAAGATTTAAAGCATATCTATCTATCTATCTTCTATACTTATAATAAATCTGTAGAGAGGTCAATTCTGTACATGAAATATATTTCCAAAATAACTATCAGGGGGTGATTGGGGATCGATACTGATGCCAAAAATGCAATCAGTACAATTTTTGTCTGTCTGTCTGTCGGTCTGTCTGTCTGTCTGTCTGTCTGTCTGTATAACCGTTATAGAAACAAAAACTACTCGACGGATTTTAATGAAACTTGGTACAATTATTATTCATACTCCTGAGCAGGTTATAGTATACTTTTCATCACGCTACAATTAAAAGGAGCAGAGCAGTGAAGGGAAATGTTGGGAAAACGGGAGAAGTTACTCCATTTTTTAAGCTTCCGTCGCGTGTGCAACCTTAATGGTGAAAGCTACACAGAAATCATGTATGACGGAAATGTTCTCCTTAAAATTATATAAAAAATATCCCACGACAGCATATGTCTATCTTTTATGATTGACGCACAAAAACACGTGTAACTCCCGATAGCTTAGCAGTTCGAAGCTTTCTGATTGTATTTGTCTACTCTTACGTTTATAAAACTCTCAGTCGTCCCTAATTAACATTAAGAAAAGTTAACATTATTAACTATTCCATAAAAAAATAATCATAGAAATCCGTATAGAAACACCAAAGTTATACATGAAAAACGCTAATAATAAGCCATCGCGCGTGAATACTGAATCATGCTATAAGGATTATTTTTGTGGTCGCGAACGCACAGGCAGGCGGCTAGCTTGGCGCCTAGAGGCTAGCGAGTAGCTTCGGAAATCGGCTTACGACAGTTTGCAATATCCTTTAATAATTATAATGTCGAGGGGAAGATGGTTATAATTTCGCTTTACACCAAACGAGTAATATTATAAATGTGAAAGTTTGGTTGTTTGTTACTCAATCACGCGGTCACGCCAGAACGGCTTAACGGATCTTAATGAAATTTAGAACAAAGATAGATTATAGTCTGGAATAGCACATAAGCTACTTTTCATCCCGGGAATATATTCCCTAGGGATCACGCGGGCGAAGCCGCTGGTACATATATAAAATTCTTTCGTTACTGAGTGTCTGACATAAAACGCACAGCCGAAACTGCTGGTCGTAGGAAGCTGAAATTTGGCATGTAGGTTCCTTGGGAAGTGTAGAGGAGCGCTAAGTGAGGATTTCCCGGAATTCCTACAGGAGTGGGAAAAACGGAATATGCGCGAACGAAGTCGCGGGCAAAAGCTAGTATTAAATATAGTTAAATCACAAAAAAAAAAACATGTTTGTATGTTTTTATATTTTTTCCTTGAAGTATATCAGCTACGCAACATCACCCTTAAATGTAGAACACACTTCTAGAGCACCCTGTACAAGTAGTTTGTGTATCTGTCACCGTGGCAATCTCAAAAATGTGATAAATCTTTATAGAATTATAATTTCTCAATAAATTTTGAACATATAATTTAGAAAACAACAAATCCTATCCAAATTCAATCGTTTCCAATTTATCCATGTATTTTTAAGAAAAACTAGTTTACAAATTTACGCGATATTTTATAAACTTACAGCGACTGCTATTTTCCGGTGACATGACATATCCATCAGTGCCAAATTGTGGCATAAATGTCAATTGAAGGTTCACGATAACATACAAATTGGTAAAAACTAGTAATCAGACCCAGGTTCACATTGTGTTGTATTTTTTAATTTTTCAGGTACAAAATAGTAGAAGTTACGCCCTAATATTATACATATACCTGGTAACCTTTCTTTAAGTTTTCTTTTATGGAAGAGAAGTCATCAAATGACTCCTCCCAATCTCCAATGAGCGGAAGGGAGTGTCAGACTCTTAAGGCGGGTTGTTTCAACTACACTTAACGCACGCGTAAACGTTAAAAATGGTGTTAACTATCGTCAAACCAAAAAATTGGGTTGTTTCACAAAATGTCAGCGTTAACGCACGTAAAATATAACGTTTACGTTAACAGATGGTCTGAGCACTGATTAACGTAACTTTAGTTGCGTCAAATAGAACAATATTGTGAAATTTCTTTTGAATTACTCAATACCAGTTCTTCTGATGACACAAATTAGTGGTGGAATGCAAAAAAAGCTATTTAGGTAGGACCCGTGTCAATAACTTAGCTATTGGGATGAGCAGGAATTTATACCAGAATGTTTTGAAACAACGCTTCTAATTTAACGAACGTCAAACATGGTCCGTAATCGTAACTTTTTGACGTACGTATGTTACGTTAACCAACTGCTTGATACAACCCGCCCTTACTGACCAAAACTTATCCGTGTTCCTCCTAATGCCCGTAACGTGCCAGCGCCGCGATAACTCTTTCAGATAAATTCCATAACCCTGGCCAATACCTAGTAACCTAGCCATATTATGCATAGCTGAATTAGCATACGAAACTATGCGCGTAGTTTTAACTCAGATTGTCTCTAACTTAATATAGAAAGTGGTCCAAGGGTATAGGTTCGATCGCATCGATCCGATATAAAATTAGCTTGTTCAAGCTGCCTCGACTTAGCCCAGACTTGCTTTATATTTCATTTAAGTTTCGATGTTTGATATCTACGGTGTACGAACAGTAATTACTTTTAAACTATTTGTTGGAATCTGCAGACGTTATCAGCAGAGCGCCTAGTGCGAATTATTTAAGGCAACTCTCTTGAAAAAAGCTAAAAAAAAGTGTGCAGATATAGCATCTTTTCGTCGGCACTTACGGAAAAATTACATCGAAAAAAATAAGTAGTAATATGATGTTTCTATAGGTATTACATGATAATAAAACAACATCAAATTACCTCTACTTACGGGTACCCATACTTAGAAGTATGGGTACCCCCAAATTTATTGTTTTTTTTTTTCTATTTTTGAAATACATCTACTTACCAAGTTTCAACGGCATAGTTCTTATAGTTTCGGAGAAAAGTGGCTGTGACATACGGACGGACATACAGAGACATTACGAATCTATAAGGGTTCCGTTTTTTTGCCATTTGGTAACGGAACCCTAAAAAGTTGATTAAACAAATTTTATAACTAAATATTTAGACCTATCTATCCTGTATATGCGTACCAAGTTCCATTAATTTCCAATAATAAGGACATGAAAAAATAAATAAAACACACAATTATTATGACCTGCCATTTCAACCAAAAAATCTAGATACCTTATGCAGGCTGACAGCCTGCTGTCTGTCTGTAATACAATACGTAACATCTACAAAGAAATTAAATTATCTATGTATTCACCAGTGAAATATGCAAGAGCTTCCGAATTTGATATAAAACCGTTTCAATTAACTGTCAGAGTGACAGCCCAACGTGCCCTCTGAGGGAGAAGTCTAATCGGCTCTCACCTATTTATGATCTGACCTCGGAAATTGATCTCCTGAATAGACAGACAATTTCATAACGTTTACTGATCGAATAGTAGACCACAGTATTGATATTAGTAATAGGGAACATGCAGGCGATTTTTAATATACGAAATGAAATGCTCATCCTAGTAAACAATAATGTTTTTTTTTTTTTACCTTCATCAGCGATAAAGTTATAACTTCAAAGATTACAATTAGAATGAGCAGTCCGATATGAACTTTGACGTCAAAATCCATCACGCTTATTACAGCTGCCGTAGAAAACAGCTTTTTCGCGAGAGGGACTAATCATTTTTTTTTGTTTCATATAGTTATAATATCTCGGTTGTTTTTCTAGTAATTTTGTTTTTTTTTTTTTTTCAATGTTAGTATTACATTTTTGTATATTTTTAGATAAAGTCTATAAATAATAAATATTTTTTCATGCATTTTCCCTTTTCTCAAGACAGTTGACAGCTCGACTCTCAAGCAGTAAGATAATATGACAAGGCGTCTACTGCAAGAGCAGAAAATCTCATACTAGACAAATGTATCATTGTGCCGTTTCAGGTCAAAACATAAGGCCCATCATGGGCCTTATGTTGTAACCTGAAATCTGAATTAGAGAGTTGCGGAATTTGTTCAAAAGAGTCACCGCGGCTTTAGAACGCAAAGGGCACTTGGGAGAACTCCTATGGGTTTAGTCAGCAAGAGTTTGACAGTGTAGTTTTAAGATTTGACTTTCAGAATTTATCAAATAATTAAGGAATCATTTGATTAATTCTGAAAAAAAATCTTTTCGTAAACATTGGATCCACTCACATCCAATTTTTTTTCAGATAGTTTATTTTCTGTTTGTCAAATTCCATTTAATTAGTTGCTAAAATTGTTATATTATGTTTGCTTATTTAGCATTTTTTTGTCATGAATTGTTATATCCACCGAGGAGATGTTTGATAAATAGGCTGCTAATATATTCCCGGAGAGAGGAAGAAGTTCCCAGAGTTTCTAAACTGCAAATATTTACTGAGGTTTTTGAATTTGTAATGAGACGTTTTAGTTTCGGAGATTTGTGCCAGTGTACTCTTGAAACTTTGAAAATTTTGTTTTCATTTTGTATTAGGAAAACAAGTTCTCATTGGATTCGAACGACGGACTACGAAAACATTATTTTTGCGTTCATAGTTCTAGTTTTGTAGCTACTCGGCAATGGCTGATGTCAGACTTTCTGAAAATACTTGATCGTGATTTGACAAGTTTTTTTTATTTTGAAGCGTACAACAATTGGTCCTGTATGATTCGCGACCCTCACCAGCTCCTCGGTCCAATATTAGGTAAAGTAACTAGTATTTCTCATTCCTACATCTTCAAATAATAGGTACTTCATTTTTTAACTTTCGATGTGCACACACAGTATCATACATATCAGAGACTTTGCCGAACTAAACGACCTTATCCTTTTATGTTGTCCTAGTACTCGATAAATTCTTGCTCTTGAATGTTCGATCGTAAAATGGACTCGGAGGACCAATAGTTTTCGATAAAAGCAAACATTCTTCTAAAAGTGCCTACTGAAGTTTGGTATTAAATAATCATATGCCTTCTACCCTTTGGTAGTACGGAATATAGATTTTCAATTCGGTACTCAATCGAATGTAAACAGTTCATAACACTTTTGAAAAATAAAATCCTACTAATATTATAAATGCGAAAGTTTGTGAGGATGGATGTATGTGTATGTGTTTATATGTTTGTTACTCTTTCACGCAAATACTACTGAACCGATTACGATGAAATTTGGTATGCAGGTAGCGGAAGATCCAGAATAACACATAGGCTACTTTTTATGCCGGAGTTCCCGAGGGATCGGGATTTACACGGGAATAACGAGAATTTATACGCGGACGAAGTCGCGGGCGGCCTCTAGTAAATTATAAATTACCTACACAAATTAATCTTTACTAATATTATAAAGAGGGAAAGTTTGTGAGTTTTTATGCTGTTATCTCTGGAGCTATTGAACCGAGTTTTGAAAATTCTGTTACCAATAGAAAACCACTTTATTTGTGAGTTTCATTGGTTATATATTAACCCGAAAAATACGACTCAACGAAGTAGGCACGGGCCAGCTGGTAATAGTTATTTATGATACAAGAGCGGTAAGTTGGTCTTTACAAACTAGTAGACAAATGTAAGCCCGAGACGAAGTCGAGGGTTTACCATAGTCACGAGTTTGTAAAGACCAATATCCGCTCGTGTGTCATACAACGTTTTTCGACACATTATATGAATAGATAATTAAACAAACTTTTTCATTATCTATTAAAAATTATTGTTAATCATTAAATGGCGTTCTCGCGATTTTGGCGGCAAGAGACCATTTTTCGCAATTGGCGCCTCATTCAAGATGTCAGGTGGAGTAGATTCCATATTTATATCTGATTCCGCGCTTGAACACATATTCTAATTAAGGCCGTACCCTGACCAAATAACCTTGAGCATATTTTCCCTCAATAACAGCGCAAGAGATACAATAGCGAATACGCTCAAAATGTGGAATAAAATCGTTATCAAATCTAATTTTGGTCGTTTGAAAAAAATACTTCTACCAAAATGTTCATAATTAAATTGCCTATCCATTAGTGTAAGTACAAAATCAAAATAATCGTTGGTTTTCGAGAAGATGCATGTTTTCTGTATTTTTTTCTCATTTCTGTGGTTTCGTTGTGAGGAGATTACTTAAACATTAAACTTAGTAATAAAAAAAAAATCTACCATTTTGAAGCCAAGATTGTGTAGAAATTTAGTGTATTTTTCATTAGTTGATATTTCTTTTGGATAAAGAGTAGATAGCTCCAAAAAACTGCACAAAAAGCGGCTAGCGCTGCGTTTTGCTCGGGGACGCGCCTTAATATTATAATTAAAAGTCGCTACTATCTTTGACGTTTCTAATTGATAATGGCGCGAATTTGCAAATGGGGAGTGTGTGTTTGGAATAGTGTGCGTTTTTAAAATAAGAACGCGCTTGCGTTTGCGTCTGCGTGAAACATTTTAGCAGAATTATATATATTGTAAATTGTATTATAATATATTGTACCTTCCAATCGGATTTTTTGACAAAATCATTTATTTAATAAGTTGCATTTATTAAATCTCCTCTAGCCTTTATATTGATATCCCTCGATAGGTTAAAAAAGCTGAAGTCATTAAAATGGCACCGAAGCTCAGATATTTTAATTTTTAAATACCTATCCAGTATCATTCTCACTATTTAGATGAATCTAACGACACCTTAAGCTAAAATCTATGAAGCCACAGGGTTAGGCTACAGTGTGCCAAAGAAATATGACATCATACATATAAACACTCGAAAAAAACATAAGTGTAACAGTGGGGTAATTAGAACTTCATTATTGTCTCATTTTTTCTTCAATATTAAAGTGCGACAAATCTTCTGAGCAAAAAGTTTTTCGCAAAAAAAACGCGTATGGAATGGACGCAGACGGAAGCATTTTTGGCTGACGGATTGAATTCTTATATACCCCACTAGTATCAATATAAAGGCTCGAGGAGACAATTTAAAAAGTGTAACTTATTAAATAAATGATTTTGTCAAAAAAATCCGATTGGTACAATATAATACAATTTACAATATAATATATAATTCTACTAAAATGTTTCACGCAGACGCAAACGGAAGCGCGTTCTTATTTTAAAAACGCACACTATTCCAAACACACTCCCCATTTGCAAATTCGCGCCATTTTCAATTAGAAACGTCAGAGATAGTCGCGACTTTTAATTAGAATATGTGTTCAAGCGAGGAATCAGATATAAATATGGAATCTACTCCACTTGACATCTTGAATGAGGCGCCAATTGCAGAAAATGGTCTCTTGCCCCCAAAATCACGAGAACGTTATTTAATGATTAACAATAATTTTCAATAGATCATGAAAAAGTTTGATTAACTAGGTACCGTAAAACGGGGTGAATAGGGACGATTCGCAACTTCGTGGCCCTTTTTGACTACTATAGAGCTGTTATATTTTTACAAAGAAGACATTATTATTGTTCCGGTGGCTCAAACTACAAGATTCCAGAGCCTTGTATTAATTTATTTTAATAGTTTTTAAAAAAATAATAAAAAATCAGTCAATCCCTAGTCACCCCGCCGTTGGGGTCAATAGGGACGAGACAGGGGTAAATTGGGAAAATGCCAAGGGCTGGCACAAATAATTTTAAAAATTACTACATAATAAAAGTTTAATATTAAAATATTTAATAAACATTTAAAGGATAACAATTAGAGATCAAACTTTGCTGAATCAGTCGTACTTATTACTTTTACTTAAATAATAATATTTCACTTTTTAAAATAATTATGCTTTTTAAAATAACTATGCTATTCAACTTCGAACGAAAAGGAGAACCTTCAAGCTTCATATTTTATAAACAAATATCGGCGCCGCGCGGTTCTACCTGCGTTACCCGCTCTTTTTTGTCGCATAGTCAGTTTACCAAATTTTGTCAAAATCGCTCCAGCCGTTTAGACGTGAAGAAGTACCTAACAAACATACACACTCACAAACTTTCGGCTTTATAATATTAGTAGGATTATTCTTCACAAACCAGTCGCTACATTATCTAATTAAAGTTGCATTAAAACACGCAAAAATTTCTAACAGTAGGTACACGATATAAAACATGAAGGTACTTACTAAATTTATAAAACCTATCAAAAAGTTACAATTTCAACAAAAACACGAAAGTGCCAACCCTAACTAGAAATACCTAATCACCCCTTAGTCGTATCTACTCACCTCTTTCCCGTCCCGATACACCCCGTTCGCGTCCTTAGTAACCCAGTGTTTAGATCTAGTCACCCCTTACTAGTTCCTATTCACCCCAAAATGTATGAAAAATCCCCCTTGAAACTAAAATAATTATTATGCACATAATCAATTCTTGTTTGTACTTACTTTTTATTTTAGAGAGCGCCTCTTGAATCAGAAAATGATATTAAATTGTATCCGCTGGGCAAGAATTACATTAACACAAACAAAATCAAAAGTTTTTAAAGCTGAAAATCACCCGCTCCAAAAAATAAAAAAGTCAGTGTCAAAGTGGAGGCTTACAAAGCCTCCACTTTGACACTGACTTTTTTATTTTTTTTCTGCATTTGGATACTTGGTGTTGCCAGAACTAGGACTATGCATAATTTACTATAATCGTATAAAGTTGCCCAAATTATGCTGGTAGCCAAAGCGTTTTAAAAAGTATTAACAGCAAAATCTTGTTTTCGTCCCTAGTCACCCCGCCGTCCTTAGTCACCCCGTTTTACGGTATCTATCTAAATAATGTGTCGAAAAACGTGGTATGACACACGAGCGGATATTGGTCTTTACAAACTCGTGACTATGGTAAACCCTCGACTTCGTCTCGGGCCTACATTTGTCTACTCGTTTGTAAAGACCAACTTACCGCTCTTGTATCATAAATAACTATTATGAGCAAATGTGTCGAAAAAAATCAAATAAATCTATGATGTCTTTCGAATCACATAATGAAACCATTAAAAAAAACAGGCCACACAAAGCGTCAAATGTCACATAAGCTCGAATAGTTACATTGATACCTCCTACTACCATATGTCGTCCTGGTAGGTGGCTGCTACATTAACATAATTGACTACTGAGAGGACAATCAATTAACTGGTCAATCATAACATTACAGGACATTTACTTTTTAATTTAATATGAGTAAATTTTGTTTTATGTAAGTATCTAGTCATGTATTTCAACCATCATTTCTTTGAAGTGAAATTCATCTGTGTGCACACATAATTTGGTAATCGTTATATGTAAATATGGAACATGTTTAATCATAATCGAACCGTAAATTCGAATCGTATAAATACCAATAATCACAGGATTTTGGCTGAATATCAAACAAGGATCGGTTTTGATGTTAGATCAGACAAATTAGGTATAGGTATGTCAGTTGGGAAAATACCCAACGACGCATTAGGGTGACACAAATAGGATCTGTGCAAATTACTGTTGTCAAACAAAAGGTAGCTATGTAGGTCGCAAATATATATTAGGGTGGCATGCCCACGGCGTCGGGGGCCACCTGGTGACCTCCGGCCACCGTAAGCGCGGGCCTGTGGACAGCGAGCTATGGGTGGCTCGCCGTCCGTCTAGTGATGACAGGCCGTGTCGACGGCGCGTTAGTGTTCCACGCGCGTCTCAAAGAGAGTCAGCACACAGAGGGGCCTGAAAGGGCCGACACCTGCCGGAGTCGCGGGATTATTCGCAAGAGACACCGTGGCTCCGGAACACAAAGGGCAATGAAGGAACATGGATGGGTTTTAGTCAGTAGAAGTCTGACACTCCCTCCCGCTACACCCAGAGCGGGAGGAGTCATTGGATGACTTCCCATCCCTCAAAAAAAAAAAAAAGGGTGGCATGCCCATTCGCAACTGCCTTTGCCTAAGATTTTCCTTTATTTAGAAACTAGTTTCTGCCCGCGACTTAATAGTCGCATTTCTCGTTTTTTTTTTCCCGTTCCCGTGGGAATCTCGGGAATTACTGCAACCCTTAGTGCTCCACAACACTCTCCAAGGAACGTGCATGCCAAGTTTCAGCTTTCTACGACCAGCAGATTCGGCTGTGCGTTTTTTGTCAGTCTCTCAGTAACGGAAGAATTTTATACCTATTTTTAAACGACTACCCAAAAAGGAGGAGGTCATCAATTAGGTTGTATGTAAAAAAAAACACTACAAAGTAAAAAATAACTTTAATTTCAGAAGTCGGTGTCAAAATACGAAGAAACTAACAAAAACACCGACTTCCGAAATTAAAGTTATTTTTTACTTTGTAGTGTTTTTTTTTAGAAGTCGGTTGTATTTTTTTAAACGACTACCCAAAAAGGAGGAGGTTCTCAATTCGGTTGTATGTTTTCTTTTTTTTTTTAATGTTTGTTACCTCATAACTCCGACAATTATGAACCGATTTGAAAAATTCTTGTTTTATCTGAAAGGATATACTTGCAGATTGGTCCAATTGAAATTTTATCAAAATCGGTTATAAACTTTGGATTTTAAATCGAAAAAGCTGGAATTTGACTATTTAGATGATTTTTTGATAATCTAAATTGCGTATTTTGCTTTTCTGCGATTTTGTGGTGGTGTTTTTAGGTGTGGGGCACCACTAAAAAGTGAAAAATAAAAAAGAAGTCGGTATCAAAATACGAAGAAACTAACAAAAACACCGATTTCCGAAATTAAAGTTATTTTTTACTTTGTAGTGTTTTTTTTTAGAAGTCGGTTGTATTTTTTTAAACGACTACCAAAAAAGGAGGAGGTTCTCAATTCGGTTGTATGTTTTTTTTATGTTTGTTACCTCATAACTCCGACAATTATGAACTGATTTGAAAAATTCTTGTTTCATCTGAAAGGATATACTTGCAGATTGGTCCCATTGAAATTTTATCAAAATCGGTTATGAACTTTGGATTTTAAATCGAAATAGCTGGAATTCGTCTACTTGGATGATGGTTTTATGTCATCCAAGTAATCGAAATTGCTTATTTTGCTTTCTGCGATTTTGCAGTGGTGTTGTTGGCCTAGGGTACCACTAAAAAATAAAAAACTTTTTACAAAAAAAATACAACCGACTTCTACTGTTTTTTTTTTTTTTTTGGAAGTCGGTTGTATTTTTAAAAATACCAACCCCGCCTTTGCACGGATAGCAGAGCATATCTTCAACGATTGTCGTGATATTTTAGCGAATTTCCAGGAAATCTTAACAGATAATATACACTGAAACCGAAGGCATCTTTTGTAAAGCTGTTTTTGAGTTAAACACGTTTAAACAGACAGACAAACGCAGTGGCAGGACTTTTTCCATTTAATTTCGGTTGTGTCACAATTTTTATTGATGCTCCGCTCCTGTTGGTGATAGCGTGATTTTATACATATAGTCATAGCTTAGGTAAGGTTTAGTAATAATACCTACTCTTGAATTGAAATAGTCTCTGCACGGCAAAGATCTTGTTCTCAGAAAAATAAGGCTCCTACAGATTGCGGTTTGGCCATACCAGGCTTACATAAATAATATGTCCGGGTTTTCACTGGCTGCTTTTCTTCATTAATGTCTGCCATGTCTAAGACTAACTTAGAATGTACTACATAATCTATCCTATTATTATAAAGCAGAAGAGTTTGTTTGTTTGGTTGAACGCGCTAATCTCAGGAAAAATTATTTCAGTGTTAGATAGCCCATTTATCGAGGAAGGCTATAAGCTATAACGGGTGTAAGGGACAGCCCTCCTCAAACTGATAGGATGATTTCAGTATATCGTACTAAGTTGACCGGTACATGAAATTATTTCAGGAACTTTATGGGAATCCAATAAAACTGATTTGTTTAATTACCTCACTCGCAATGTATCGCTACCTCTGCAAAACGCACGCAGCGAACGGCAGCGCAGCGAGCTTTCGAAAGGATAGCTGCGCCCGCGCTACGTTTTAACAGCTGATTTCATGCGTCGTTCATGAGATTTTTTTTTTTTTTTTTTTTTTTCATTTTAGCTGTGTTATTTACATTAATGGAGTTCTGCATACAGATAATGTAACTTTACATTGAAATAAAGCAAAAAAAAAAAATGAAAAATCGAAAAAAAAAAATCCTGAGGAAATTTACACTGGAATATGATTCAAAATAAGGAGCTGATTGCACCCTGTTAATTTGTGGAAGGCTGTCCCTTACACCCTGTATATCATCACGCTAAGACCAATATGAGTGGAGCAGTAATGAAAAATGTTACGCAGACGGCGTTGCATGGGTCTGCTAGTAAATTATAAAAGTCACTTTTGTTAGGTTAAGATACAGAGAGGTTGTCCTTATGTAAACAGACAGTAGGTACTTGAATATTTTAGGCGACGATAAGATAAGAAAAGTAATGTATTCGATTCTTGTCATTAGCATTTGACACTTTTATGCTCTTTTTAATTCGAAAACTAGATAGGGATTATCTTATTTCAGACAGTGAATTCGTGTTTGTAAAATAGGTTTTACTTGTATTTAATTTCACAATTTAACCTACATATATATACATTGAATACGCGAATTTGAACGTAATATTTTTACATGTGACTAAATGTTAAAATATGTTTTTGAATATGTAAATTCCAATTGAAGCACAAACGTATATTATATTCACATGTTCGCTTTGGAGATTACCTCTTTCAGTTCAACCGGGCCGCGTAAAACGATTTCATTTACCAATATCGTAGTAGATTATTTCGTGCATATTTTCATGATGCCTTTATATTAAACTCGCTATTGCCCGCGACTTCGTTCACGTGTAAAATAATGTCGCTAGCTAAGATAAAATATATAAACAGTCAATATCTGGCATTGCTTGACCCCTCTTTGAATTAGGAATTTGGTAGACTGTTATGCAAGGCACTAGCTATATCATCTCTTCTGTTCAAAATACCGTCCAGCCCCAGTAATTTTTCGTAATGAAAAACTTCTTTACACGATGTTGAAGAAAGTTGCTAGTTATATTAAACGACGGGTTTGGAAAACTGAAAAGTCGTCGCTATTGAAATGTCAAGATAGACCAGAGCGCCTTGCGAGTTTAATACTTATGGCTAGTTATACAGTGCAAGCTAGAGTCCGAGCCTGCCTGTTGAGTAGCTGCAGCGAAACTCGCATCGTATGAACGCGTTAGGCCAGTGTCAGCCAGTCTGTTGCGAGCGGAACCTGTATTTTTTGGGTGCTGCACCTTCCAAGAGACTGGGCAGCTACTATCAGCGTGTAAACAGTTAAAGCGAGCCGATTTACTGGCAAATGAGTATATATAATGGGTCTACCGTTTAGTCAGAAACTTGCGCTTTAAACTAGCCATTACTCGATCGCGGAAACAAAGTTTTTCCGTTATTATCACACGACGGTAATTACCCAGTTCAAATTCAAAATGATGTTTAAGTAACACTACTGAACATTTGTAAAAACTCACACAGAAACCACTGATTAGATTATTTTTAGAAAACATTATTTGAAAATTTTAATAAATGATGATAAAAGATGATAGAACACTTACCTACATAGTTTAAAAACGTACGAGTATGTCCTAAAAACTCTCCCAAATTACTGCTGTCCTAGTCTCAAACTATATCCATTGGTTCCTCCCCAGAGGCCGGTCAGTAAAAGAGGCCGGCGCCAACAAGTCCGATAAATAACAACTTTCAGACGATAGATTGTTTTGAACAGAAAAAATAACTTTTAGAATAGTTTTTTCCTAAATTATATTTCTGAATTCTATATTCAAAGCACGTTCTATCATTATTTAAATGAGAACCGTATGTTTGGAAATACGCTGTAGGTAGATAAATTTACTCCTACACTCAAAAATGTTCTTGCACTCGTCCTTTGAAAGGTTTTAGAAACTAATTTGCAGATAGAATCCGTATGTCTGATATATTCCTGAAGTAGAACTTTTTAGTGCAGCCGTGAGAAACACTTTTAGGTTTCGGCGATATTTCATCGTATGTAAAGTGCGTGTCACATGTATCATATATGCCAAATACATTATATTTTAACATTTTAAATACATTGTGTACTCGCATTTTTAATAACGACCAAAGTACCAATAAGGGTTATAAAGAAAGGAAACTCGTAAAGGGTTATAAAGAAGGGAAACTCTTTAAAATGGAAGCTATTTTGAAGGAGACTTAAGTGGTCTTCAGTAAGGTGAAATACTTGCATTGACAAAGACGTCTAAGGATCCTTTCCCAGGTTGTTCAAATAGACATTAAATATAAAAGCACTGGAAACTAGAACAATGCAATAATTTATTATGTGTCGGATAGATTCAAACTTTGTGGTGAGACATTTTTTGTTTTGAAGAGATAAACTCGCGTTCGACTTCCATCTCGCCTGATGCTAAGCAATGATGAAATCCACGATAGAGCGCGCTTGCCTGGAAGTAACCTCATCACTCTTGTCAAGACAATGATCAAGATCTCTGGTTAAATCTAGTCAGTCGAGGGTGCGTCTGAATTAAATTGTATTGCGGGCCTCCGGCTCATGATCGCGGCTCAGAACCATGTGATTTTAGCCAGTAAGAGTTCAAAGTAACACTCAGAATTATGAAACACCCTAGTTAAAACGTTTACGTATCAAAATAATGTCTCCGTTTCATTCTGCGCTGTCCTTGGAGCACAAAGCTCAGACTGCGCTCATGGATGTTTGAAATTAACGGCACATGTGTCAGTAGTGTGTACCTTTAACTTAAACTGTAGCTATCAGTTTTAGGTTTGTTTTTGACTTGAATGTACCCTGGCGGTTGGGAGAGTCATGCTCACTCAAAAGTCTAGCTGATGGTGGCGTATGCGTTTGATCATTGGGTTCCCTTCAAAATATTTGATCCGAATGGTGCTAGCGCATGCGTCATGTTCGTGATGGGGCGCCGGTCCTTTTTCAGCTGCCATGATTTATTTTAATTATTTCTTAGAATTGTTCCTTTTTTATTCCGGACGATTGTGATAATTTATTATTTTTAAAAGAGTGACCGTATAGTTTCTTCCACGTTCTTCTCCATAGATATCTACGCTCTGGAACGTGCAAATAGCTTCATCTTTTTGGACCGACCAACCTTGATAATTCAAAAAAATGGTTTAATTGAAATTAAAAGCTTTGATTTGATTTGATTTTATCATAAATATCACTTTTTACACACAATGCGTAATAGTCATTGGCTAAATGAAGTGGGCTGTCATTGTAAGGCAACTGTAAGGCTGCTTTTCCACCAGAGATGTGCTATACAACATTGCTATGGATGCGTTTCATATCCACGAATCATATTCATTGGCGTCATAGCATAGCGCTGGTGGATATTGTTTCAACTAAGCTACGTTTTTTATATGGAAGGATGCGTGCTGTGGATGTGACCTATGGATGCGTGCTATGGATCGCCGCGAGTGGTGTAGCTATGTGCAAAGCAGTGCGTGCCTTCCCTATTGTCAAAACGTCGCATAGCTCGAGCTGCGCATCCTCCTCGCACAGCTACCTTGCGGCGGCGAATATTCATAGCACATCTTATTTGCTCCGCTACATCGCTTAGCATCAGTGGAAACGTTCAAATAGTTTCTTAGCTTAGCTTTTACATTCTCGCAGCATGGCTGCATAGCACATCTTTGGTGGAAGGGCACCCTTATGTCGCCGTAAATGTATAGGTATAGATGAATTCACCGCGTAAAGATTTCTCCCAAGCCGTTTCAGCTGATACTAAAATTATCATGGTTATTTCATGGGCTGTCCGATGTTGATGATGGCAGGCTGGATAATGCCCGAATAACGATCGGCTTAGAGCTGCCTCGAGGTTTATTGTTACGGTCAGGGGTTGGTACCTCGCGGGTTGGAATTATATTATCGGACGGTCGAAAAGTGGGTATTTACAGTTTATTTTTTGTGTTTGTAGGACGATTTTAATTGGGTTTGGACTTGAACTGACTTTTAAACTCTAATTCAATTGCTTCATTACTTGGAGCAATGTCTAGTGGCCACAATCTATCAGCGATAAAAACTTTTTTTTTTAGCCTGTGCTATCCCACTGCTGGGCAGAGGTCTCCCCTAAGTCTTTCCAAGCATCCTTTTTCTGGGCCACCTCGTGCCATGACGTATAAAAGTCCAAAATTTAGGCCATTGATAATTTACCTACTACCGATATGACAAGTAATAAATTTTACTACTCCCATACATAAATGCGAAAGTATGATTGGCTGAACGATTCTGGATGAAATTTTGCACAGAATTTGATCACAGTCTAGAATATCACAGATGCTACTTTTTTATCCCGGAAGTATGTTCCAATGGAATAATTTCAATGGGCTAGCTAAGAAGCCATCTCATATAATTTTAAAACATGTCATTCTGTAACCCTAAAGTCCTTCATGCAGCCGTTCATTATTCTTCCACCATCTGGTTGGGCGTTTCCATTACAAAATTTAATTGTGCAATATGACATATCCCATCCGCCAGCTAATCTCCGTTGCGATTACAGCCATAGCCTAAATCCGTCAAAAAGACTATTATTATTATGCAAAGGTTGGTACGAATAAAACTAAAAAAAAAAACTATATATCAGGCAAACAATATTCAGAAACGCAAACTAAAACAACCCGTGAAGCTTTAAAGTAAGTCGTTTGCCAGGAAATATTTCAGCCAACAGATGTCAAGCGGTGCCCCATTGGAGGCATTTGGCAACTTCGTCTTCCGACGTGCTGTCTAAAAACCAGTAATATCTTTATAGGTACGAATGTTTTTAAAGTTGCATTATTATATTATTGGAAAGTGGCAAACTTGGTAACATTAGAGATTGTAAATTCTCGGTGAATAGGCTTGTGTCCTGAAAAAATCTAATTAGTCCGTCAGTTATTATCAAAAAATAATTGACCTGTGTTTTTTCTTTTGTTACGGGAACCAAAATTGACGAAGTTACGACGCTTTTAAAATTCTCAATACGTCACACCTTCGCATAATTTTTAGTGAGTCGTAACGTCACGAGCCCCCACTCCCGAGTTTTGTTGCGTTTTATCTTTGTCAATATTCATTGATTTACAAAAACAAAAAATACATGTCCATTATTATTCAATACTCTAACTGACGGACTAAATAGTTTTGAAATTTGTGGATGATGGAAACTAGCCTATTGTTAACTGAACATTTGGAGTATTTTTTTACGCATCAAAATTTGATAGTCTACTAGTCTCTCACTTATCGTCAGTACACGTGACGAGAGGGCTGGCTTTTCTTCGGCCAAAGCATCAGCATTGTCATTCCACGCGGCAATGCTGCCAGTGTTTTGGGCACTTTTGCCATTAACAGCGATGTGGATTATTTTTTGATTTTTTTTTATACGCGTTTGCACATAATGTAGATACTGCAGATTGATCTTTAGTTTATATTTAATAAAAAGCTAATTCAATATTCACATTATAAAATGAAGGCTCTCAAAGTAATTACAAAATGTTGTTTTTTTCCGAAAGTCGGTATGAAAAAACCAGCCAAGTGCGAGTCGGACTCGCGCACCGAGGGTTCCGTACAAATCTGTAGGTATTATATTATAAGCAAAAGTTGCGATTAATTAAAAAAACTACTTACTACATTTCGTTCAAACCAATTTTCGCTGGTAGTTTAGTTTTATCATTCTCTTATTTTAAAAGTTACGGGGGGGGGACACATTTTACCACTTTTGAAGTGTCTCTCGCGCAGACTAAACAAATTAAATTAGAAACCTCAACATCATTTTTGAATACCCATAGATACCGTACACGTATGGGTTTGTTGAATTTTTTTTTGTTTTTTTTTTTCTATTTTTGTGTGAAAATCTTAATGCGGTTCACAGAATACATCTGCTTACTAAGTTTCAACAGATTAGTTCTAATAGTTTCGGAGAAAAGTAGCTGTGACATACGGACGGACAGACAGACAGACAGACATGACGAATCTATAAGGGTTCCGTTTTTGCCATTTGGCTACGGAACCCTAAAAATGTAATCCTCATAATATTACTAGCTTTCCCGGATCACACACACAGGATCTATTGATATTTTCAGGATAAAAAGCCTAAGATACTCCGAAACTTAACGCAATCGTATCACTGCTGTCAACATTACCTCGTTCAAAGCAACAATTTCACACATTTATAATAAGCGTTTAGACAATAAACACAAAGAAAGTTTTCTCTATGATAAATGAAAGATAAACACTGAAGACGCGCAAACTTTAAAATTAAATAAAGTCTAATGAGGTTTAAAGTTTCTGCAATTAGTTTTGTGCACATCTTATAAATGAACAATGCCTAAGTTTAATTAAAGTCAACGTAATAACTTTTAAAATGTTAGTAACTTATTTCATCTAATTTTAATTGCTCACCAAATTATAAGAACGTTAATTTATTTTAGAAAAATGAAAATTGTTACAAAATGTTTCAGTTCAGATAAAAACTGACCGCAAAGTTTCAAAGTCCAGCCAAACATCGGAAAGGTTCAAGAATTTTCGGAAGAAAAGGAAACAACAACACATTGCGTATTCTAATCAAAACAAAAACACTCTAAAAGTAATCTCTTGTCTAAAAGGATACCACTCCAATCTAAACTTCAAAGCTAAAATCAATCACATTGATTTCCAATCACAGAACTGGATCAAACCTAACTGACAGTTTTATTCTTCAATAGCTGACCCGCGCAACTTCGTCTACGTCCTGTTTTTTCATTAATATGTACCTACTCGCGCGCGTATTAGCGTGACGTTATATAACCTATAGCCTTCCTCGATAAATGGGCTTTCCAACACTAAATAAAATTTTCAATTGAAATTAGGAGCTCGAGATCAGCGCATTCAAATAAACAAACAATTTTTTATTTTTCAATTTAAAATATCGTATCACAAGTGTTTGTTATCTCCTCCGAAACGGCTTGACGGCTTGTAAGGTCTGAGGTCGTAGGATTTTTTTTTTATATGGCAAAACAATGTTGGCCGTATCAGCTAGTATTAAGTATAGATTTGAGAAATACGGACAGTTCGTATTGAAGCTTAGTTTAAAATAAATTGCATTCGGGAAAAGCCTTGAGTTAATTAATTAAAACCTGCTTTGTGTTGAGCTTCGTCTAAGCTATGCATTTGCTTAACAATTGATGAGGAATTTGGTTTGTACAAATACGACTGGGAATTCGCTGTATTTGGAGTGGAATTAGGAGGTGGTAGCGCTGTTTCTCAGAATTCTATTTACATGTTCTATATACGTGGTGTCATTTCGGTCGCCTTACAAACGCGGCCCCTTAATGTACCCTACATAAGCTACCACTAGTCGCTTTCTGTATTAGTATTATCAAACACCCTTTTAATAATGTTTACATATGTATCAAAACAATGGCACCGCTCCATTCCGCGCAGTCCTTGGAACACAAAGCTCGGACCACGCTTCTGGATGTTTCAAACTACGTTATGCGTTATGATAATGGATCATGTTTGTTTTTATTAATAATTTAATTGTTCATGAATATTATTTTTTAATGATTGTGTAGTATGAAGTGGGCTGCTGCTTTAAGACGTCTTAAATGGTACCGTGTATATATAACCGCGTCACCGACTGCTGAGCGTAGGTTCGGTGGTATCGGGTTCATTGTAGAATAATAATATTCAATGCAGTACTAACCTTACTTTATTAACCCTTAAAATAGGTAAACTCTTTACATCATCATCATCCGCCTAGCCTATTCCCAACACTATTGGGGTCGACTTCCAGTCAAACAAGATTTAGCTGAAAACACACACATAACACAGTGTCTCAAGACAAAATTCTATGACCAGTGCGTGTTGCCAGTGATGACTTATGGAACTGAAACGTGGTCGCTTACAAGGGCCTCATCAGAAGGCTTAAAGTCACTCAAAGGGCAATGGAGAAAGCAATGCTAGGAGTTTCATTGCGTGATCGAATCAGTAATGATGACATCCGCAAGAGAACCAAGGTTAGTGACATAGCCCGAAGGATCGCCAAACTAAAGTGGCAGTGGGCAGGGTACATTGCTCGCAGAACAGATGGTCGATGGGGCCGAAAAGTTCTGGAGTGGCGACCGCGTATTGAAAGGCGCAACGTTGGAAGGCCTCCCACAAGGTGGACCTATGACCTGGTGAAGGTCGCGGGTAGCCGATGGATGCGAGACACACAGGACCGGTCGTCGTGGCGACGCTTGGGGGAGGCCTTTCAGCTGTGGATGTCTTTCGGCAATCCGATGATGGAAAGCGATAGAGGCTTACCTAGAAGAAACCTATACACTCTTGATTTAAGACCTCTAGGTTTTAGCTATCAGAAAACACACAATTAATGGATTAACAAATGTTTCATGCGTTGTTCCATTACGTATCAGTGGAGCGTCGCCGTACGTCGTGTACCTAGTCCACTGATTTAAAAGAGTATCCATGGAGTTTCTTGCACGTTCTTCTCCATAGGACCTTTTTTTTTGGAACGTGCTACTACTGCGCTGCAGGTAGGGCCGGTGAGTGCGTTTTACTGCAAATCAACTTTCTGCTCTTGTCGCTAGCACGATAAAACTAGGAGTAGCTTTATCTATTTGACTGACATACCTTGACGATTCAAAAGTCAATGTAACTGGTGTATATTATGAAATTAAGGAATTTGTATTTGTCCAGTGATGGAACGGTCGACCCGAAATTAAGTTTTGCAATTCTGACGCACACTCCCCGAAGTATAACCGATAGAAGCCCGACAAGATGGCAACTAGGCGTCGATGTTCAACTTGGTCTTGTAATTAATATGATGGATATTGGCACAAAGCTGGCCGCACTATCAAATATTGTCACCTCTACTGTCTATGTACTAGCTTTTGTTCGCGATTTCTTTGAAGTTAGGTAGTCTTCTAATACTTAAAATCTCGTGTGTTTCTTAACGAATTCCATCGAAGCGGCTAGACCGACTTTATGAAATATTTTGTGGATTTTTTTATAATATTGCAAAAAAACGTTGCCATAATTATAATACTTGTGGTATATAATTGTTTGTCAGCTTGTAGTATGGAATTGTCTCAAGGGTCCCATTTATAATTTTAGGTAGATACCAACATTTTTCATAAATCTATATATAAATAATTTCAAAAAATAAAATAATTATTTTTAGGCGTAAAAGCCTATAAGTACATAAAGTTTTTCACAACTGTAACCCCAGTGCAAACAAAACTGTGTAACTTTTCAACTAAATAATCTATTGCAATGAAACAAACTCCATAATGATCGGAAGTGAAAATAGCGTAATAAACTACCCACCCTCAGTTGAAAATAAACATGTTTTTCAGCAACAATCTGTTTCTTTTCATCAATTTTTACAGTAATCTTAAAATTGCTCAAAAAGACGCCCGACTACCTACTTTTTTATTAAAATCATAATTTACTTACAATAGCAGAAGGTATGAATAAAACGTAAATACGTGTTGAATGATCATCCGACATCGTCTTGAAACCTTAAGAAGTATAAAATTGGATTAGTACAGTCCGCTACACTCGGACATGACATCACATTCCTGTGTATAGTCGTACTATTGCGTATTATGTATCAACGTATTGTCATAACGGAATAATTAAGACGGGCATAATTTTTATTACAGAAAAACTTTTAATTTTAACTATAATTTCGGAAGTCGATGTCGTTTTAACTATAATTTCGGAAGTCGATGTCAAAATACGAAGAAACTAACAAAAACGACTTCCGAAATTAAAGTTATTTTTTACTTTGTAGTATTTTTTTTTTTTGGAGTCGGTTGTATTTTTTTGTAAAAAGTTTTTTTTATTTTTAACTTTTTAGTGGTACCCCACATCTAACAACACCACTGCAAAATCGCAGAAAAGCAAAATACGCAATTTCGATTACTTGGATGACATAAAACTATCATCCAACTAGACGAATTCCAGCTATTTCGATTTAAAATCCAAAGTTCGTAACCGATTTTCATAAAATTTAAATGGGACCAATCTGCAAGTGTATCCTTTCAGATAAAACAAGATTTTTTTAAATCGGTTCATAATTGTCGGAGTTATGTGGTAACAAACATAAAAAAAAAACATACAACCGAATTGATAACCTCCTCCTTTTTGGGAAGTCGGTTAAAAATACCTAGTACCAACTCGCACTAAGCGTTTCCAAACGTCTGTTATAATGCGCACAGCAAAAGAGTGGAACTTTCTGCCTACGTCTGTGTTTCCGAACGCTTCAAATCCTTATCTCTTCAATGAGCAGGCTCCTTCAGGGTAAGCTCGCTCCATCGTGGAATTTGTTTCTGTCATCTTTGGCCAAGACTAGAGTCAAGAGCAAACCTATCACAAATAAAAAAAATATAAAGAAACATCGTCGTTTGTCGTTTTGTATCTTGTAGAGGATAGGTATTTCTAGACGAAGTGTTGCCATTTTGTCCGCTCCCGACATTTCTCATCACTTAGAATATTGGGCCTCCCTTTGCTACGTCATATTGACCACTCTTGGGGCTTTTTACTCGACTGTCCCGGAAATATTTTTTGTTGTTTTTTTACATTCCCACTGTTTAATGCCTAAAAAGATTAGTCAGAAGTGTTCCAAAGTTCAGCCACATTTGGTCAGTTATTTTTAAGTCTATGTAAAAGGGGGCAAGAATATTTTCGCCAACCAGACACTAATACAGACTTTGGAGTGCTACTTTAGAATATCCCCTGGAAAATTTTAACAACACATTGCCAACGCGGTTACTAGGAACTCAAGCCTTTACGACCACAAGATCGCTGAAGATCGCTTACTGTAGTTTCCCATTTTTTCTATCACCATTATGCATATCCCGTTTTCTTTTGTTTTCCACAGTCATATTAATGCTGCAGACCCAGAGACATTCAATTATTTCGCGACAATGGATGCGAGCCACATAAATATAGCGAGGACAATCCTTCGTATTGATTATGACACGGCCCTCACGGCCAAGCGGTAACGGTCAATGTGACTGAATATAGGCCGCCCCGTATTTATATCAGGACGATTAGATAGCTCGCGCTGAGATGGCTCAGTTCATTTATTATGTAAACCTTTTTTTTGGAGGTACGATTGCTGAATAAAGGCGTGTCGTGTATCGAAAGTTGAAATGTCATGAGCGTCTTTTGGGCTCACTCGCTCCAGTGTAAACATCATTTATTGTACTGAGCTAGGGCCGTTTATGAGGTATTCAGTGACATACATCCCTGCAGAAGAGTCATCCTACTTATTTATTTATTTGTTTGTTTATGTACACACAACATACTTAAAAAAAAAAAACTAATATTATAAATGCGAAAGTTTGTGAGGATGGAGTTTGTGAGTTTGTTACTCTTTCACGTCAGAACCCCTGTTTGGCACAGAAGTAGTTAATAGTCGGGAATAACACATAGACTATATATACCTATCCCAAGAGTACATTTTCAAGGGATTACGCGAACGGAGCCGATGGCTGAAACTAGTAATTATCACTACATGTAATAAAACAAAGTCCTCCGCCGCGTCTGTCTGTCTGTTCGTGATAAACTCAAAAACTACTGCACCGATTTTCATGCTGTTTTCACCAACGGATAGAGTGGTTCTCGAGGAAGGTTTTAGTATATTATCTATCAAGCGGGCGAAGCCGCGAGTATCAGGTAGTATAGTATAAAACTATATTTTCTGCCAACGGCTTCACCAGTTAAGGATCCGACATTATGTACCAAGATAACTTACTCTCGGGGTAGAAGCACCCTACGTCCGTCTTCAAGGTCCAGTATACCTAAAATATGCTACTGTGTCCCAAGAACTGTTATTAGACGAGAGGTGCGCTCACGTCCTCTTTTTGCTGTGTCCCATTGCCGCACCAATGCTGGTCTGCGGGCGCCTCTACATCGCTTGTGCAAAAATTATAATGACTTTTGTTCAGAAACTACAGAATTAGATTTATTCTCAGTGTCAGCAAATAGATTTCGTTCTGCTTTGTTAAAGAAACTTAAGGATTCCGATATATAGGTCTTGTACTCTTACTCGCATAGATTGTTCATTAGTAAGTATGTATAGTCATATGAATTGTATATGCTGTGGATAACGGTGTGAGTTTCACATTTGTAATATCTTTGTTTATATTATTTGCGCAGAGTTAATGTTACTGTTTGTTTGTCCCAAATAAATAAATAAATACCTCTAAAAATTCATAATTTTCATTTGATTAAGCGATTTAGGCATAAAACCGTAACAAGCAGACAGACAGACATAGATACTTGCGCATTGATAATATTGTAATAAAGCAAGGTAGCCTAATACATAATTAAGACAAGACTTTAAACCATTAACTTCAACTTCTCAAGGTAAGCTGTTCCTAGACTTTGGTGCATCACACAGCAATTAGCAGACGCATAACTTTTGAGTGTCAATTTAGGTGAAGTCTAGGTTTAGTGCATAAATGAATGAATAAATGAATGAGTGCAGACGTATTAATCTGCACGTCGAGCAAGAGAACATGGTAATTAGTTCCTGGGGTGGATTTACAGGTCGATAATAGTAGATTCGTTCATCATCATACGAAGAGCTTGTGGCTAAATAAACACAGCCGCACGGGTCGATCTTCAAGGTTAAGCAACGCCTGTCAAGGTTGGTCGGTGGATGGGTGGCCATTTTAAAATCTCAAGTTTCCTCCGTGTCTCGAAAAGCACGTTAAGCCGTTGTTACCGGCTGTCATTTGTAGATCTTTGGCAGTCGTTACGGATTGACAGAAGCCAGTCAATCTGACTTCAGTATTGCCAAGAAATACCGTGTTACCCAGTTCATGGGTTGTGGAGGTCTGGTAGACTGCCGCTCCACATAAAATACTGGTACTCAGCGGAATCCAGATTGACTGGGATCCAACCCCTATATAGTTGGGAAAAGGCTAGGCAGATGAATGATATGAACGTTCATGAATCTCTAAGAAAAGATGGATGAATTGGACAGGATGTGACTGACAGCAGACGGTTGACAAAGAAAGAAACGTGTTGCATCCCATGTGAGAAAGAAGAATGTTACTCACACACAATGACACTCATTTATTTATTTATTTAAGGACAACCAACAAAGCATACACCAAAGTACATGATGAAATTCCCGTGACTAAGTATACATTCCGTAGTGTAGCCTTAATTATAGACTGCCACGGCATGCATTGAACATAGGATTAGGAAATTTAGTGTAGTTACAAAATTGATTTGACTTATTTAGATAGGTTGGATTAATCAAAGCAATCAACTTAATTCGACGTTATACCAGTATAAAAAAAAATTAAAAAATACTTACAATATTTTTTTAATTTTTAAGTTAGTGAAAAAGACAATAAAAAAACAACAGGTTGCACTCCGGAGTGCCGGCAGAAGTAAAAACATGAACATAAACGTTGTTCAATTTCACTTATTCCGTTTTTCTACCGCATTTGGGGGTTTATGGTAATTGTCACGCATGGTTTACTTAGGCAATTTAGGTCTTTCATACTTTTCTTGTGCAAACGATAGCTATCGTTATCATTGTGTTAGTTTTCCAGAACATTCCCCATAACATCCCCAAACATTTTCAAGCTCACCATACTCACACACATCTAAACCCACTTAATCAACATGGCTTCTGCCGCCACCGCAGCGACCACTAGCTACAAACGCGTCGCTGACAATGTGGTCACGTTCAACGTCACTCATTTTAGTGTGCCATGTTCGATAGATTTCTAACACCTATTGCGATGGCAATTTGTTAGAATAATTATTTATTTATTTAACGTTTCATGTACACACATTTAACTAATAGCAACCAAAAAGAAAACAGAAAAATAGCCACAAAGGTATAGGTATTTGTAAAGAAATCTATTCCAGCCAATGATATATAAAAATATAGACACGTTGTCCGCACTCTAAAATGACAACATAAAATGAAGCCAATTGGCCACATCGCGCTCGCACCAACCTGTCGCGCGACACTACGTTTGTTTTGATGTCAATTTGACTATTACTTATCCTGTGACGTAACTGAAGATATATATTTATCTCCCTCTAGCAACAGGCATCCCGCCGTACGGTGACATATTTTCTTTCCCTTTCTTCATGCGTATTAGTAGCTATCTAGTATTTTCGCCGTTTTTAAGCGCCGCGACGTGTCTATATATATTACGTCATTGATTCCAGCATACCTGGACCTGGTATCTACTAAGGCAATTCGAGAACATTCTTCACCTACTCTCCTGTCATAGGTGTGGTGGAATAAAATACTTATTGCGAATTGAGCAGATCCTTTGTGCTCTTCACTCTGTATTAATACTAGCTGACCCGCGCAACTTCGTCTGCGTCACATTTTCCATGACTGCTCCGCTCCTATTTATCTTAGCGTGATGATATATAACCTTCCTCGATAAATGGGCTATCTAATACTGAAATAATTTTTCAAATCGGACCAGTAGTTCCCGAGATTAGCGCGCTCAACCAAACACACAAAAAAACAAACAAACTCTTCTGCTTTATAATATTACTAGCTGACCCGCGCAACTTCGCCTGCGTCACATTTTCCATTAATGCTCCGCTCCTATTTGTCTTAGCGTGATGATATATAGCCTATAACCTTCCTCGATAAATGGGCTATCTAACACTGAAAGATTTTTTTAATCGGACCAGTAGGTCCTGAGATTACCCCCTACATACAAACTAACAAACATACAAACTTACAAACAAATGTTACCTCTTTATAATATTAGTATAGGTAGAAGTATATAAGTATAGATTCTAAAATGTTAAGCATATCTATGATATTTATTAAATTCTCAATTGTCTAGGTAAATACCATTAATAGTAATATCATTGAAAGCTTCCCATGACGGAATCGTAATGACACTGGCACGCCTTTGATTTAATCAGCTGGACCTATATTTTTTCCTGAATGGTAAATGAAAACTTCGAAAGGGTTCAAAAACGACGGAAAGGCAAAACGCTTCTAGTCCCCAATATCCTTTACTCCATCATAACATAACACATTTTCCTACAAAACGACCATTCTTTACATCCGGAGACTTGGCATAAAACCCTTCTCTTCACACGCAGAATTCCAAAAGGACCTAACTCACGCAAATTCGGTCTATGTTACGTCGTTTAAATCTTAGAGTTTTTCAACTATTGAAAATGATCTCGTCACGAAGGTAGGTTATTTATTGCATCCATATTGTATTAGATGGGTTACCGAGACTTCCTTAGTATCCTCTTTTCTTCTGATAGGTATATGATATTAATCACTTGGATCAATATAAGTTTTTAGCAGTAATATTACTGCGTAATAACTTCTGCGTGTGTCTTGTGGTAGTCAAAATATTAACAGGAAGTTATGAGTATTAGAAACGAATTTATTATGACTTTCAGTATATTTTTTCTTCTAAACTAGGGTAAAAGCGGAATCAATTATTCAGTTGATAAGGGTTCGTAACTTTATTTATACAGAAAGTCCTCCTCGTTTGGTATTCCTCATTGCTGAGGGTCGTGAATTCCCCGATGAGTGGTCAATTTCCAACATACGATGTCTCTCTACTGGCGCCTGTTCTTAGCATCATGGAGCGCATCATGCAGCTTAATGTTGAGCGTTGAACGAATCTGGGGGGCTACTGTCTAAGCCCACCATCTAATAGGACTGCGACCTCTAGACCTCTGGAACCCTTTAGTCCCCATGGGATAATATTGAACTCACGTGGTCGAACCATTTGGCAATAGTTAAGGAAGAATATTTTGGTGTTGCTATATAGAAAGTAGCTACACCAAAATATTCCTCACTTCCTTTTACCAAATGGATCGACAACGTTAGTTCATATCCCAGGGGAGCCAAATGATGGTTTACCCATGTGCCAATCACACATATATGTTTTGGGTGAGTTTCTTTATTCATAGTTAAAACAAATGTTTATGAACCCGTGAGTAAAACTAAATACGTTTCATTGTTGACATTTATTAGTAATATTCCATTACAGAAGGAAGTACAAAAATGTAGACTGGCAGATGCTTTCGATCATCAAGTAAATATTTCACAACAGCCGACATTCCCAATAAGTAATAAGATGCACATAATTAAGGACCCTCAAAATATCTTCAGCGATTTCCATAATTTCATAAAAGTACACACATAAAGGAGGCCTATTAATCAAGGGAGACGAGAGCAAAAATAATATTTTGTAAAACAACATTATTTTACTGATACAACGAAAAGTTTTGTTTATGTCATGGAGACAAGCTGTTTTCCTTTGGAAGTGATGCCACAGTATATTTAAATGCAGAAGATCAATTATTGCTATTGAGTTCACAATAGATTGAAAAATTAAAAAACCGGCCAAGTGCGAGTTGGACTCTCACACGAAGATTTACGCACCATAAACCGAAAAACACGTAACTTGAGTGGGTGAGTCCTTTAATCTATACTATAATATTATAAAGCTGAAGAGTTTGTTTGTTTGCTTGCTTGAACGCCCTAATCTCAGGAACTCTTGTTCCTATTTGAAATATTCTTTCAGTGATAGATAGCCCATTTATCGAAGGAAGGCTTTAGGCTCTCTTCGTCTGCGTCACATTTTCCATTAATGTTCCGCTGTTATTTGTCTTAGCGTAATGATATAATAGCCTATAGCCTTCCTTGATAAATGGGCTATCTAATACTGAAAGAATTTTTCAAATCAGATATGTAGTTCCTGAGATTAGCGCGTTCAACCAAACAAACAAACTCTTCTGCTTTATAATGTTAGTATAGGTTAAGTTACATTTTTTTACAGGATGCAAATGACAAGAAGATGGGTAGCAAAAAAGGAAAAATTGATTAATTACAGAAAAAAATACCGGAAAAAAAATCTGTTTACAAAGAGACGACTCAACAAAGATAACGATTGTCAAATAGTGTAGCATTGAAGAATTGACATGAGCTACCGAAATGTCAAGTGGACAATTTGTGGATTCATGGACTTATTGATACATCGTTATGGCTGGTAAAACGAGACTTTGAGAGCTTAGAGCGAGATTTTTTTTTCCAAATATTCTTTAAACTTTGAAAAAGGTTTTTATGGAAAAAAAAAAACAATTTGAAAAAACTGCACAAAAAATAAATGAACGTTAAAACTATCGGAATACAACTAATATGTATCTAAAATAAAAAATTCTAAAGACGTTTTTAAATTTTAAAGTTCACTCGGACGAGTCGCAAGCGCAAAATGTAGACCTGAGGGCAACTAATTTTTAAACAACTTTCGCAAACTGCGAATGCGAAAATTAGTAGAATTAACACACTGTTTTAACTTTAATTAACCGACTTCCCAAAAAGGAGGAGGTTATCAATTCGGTTGTGTTTTTTTTTTTTTTTATGTTTGTTACCTCATAACTCCGACAATTATCAACCGATTTGAAAATTTTTTGTTTTATCTGAAAGGATATACTTGCAGATTGGTCCCATTTAAATCATATCAAAATCGGTTACGAACTTTGGATTTTAAATCGAAATAGCTGGAATTTGACTATTTAGATGATTCTTTGATAATCGAAATTGCGTATTTTGCTTTTCTGCGATTTTGTAGTGGTGTTGTTAGGTGTGGGGCACCACTAAAAAGTGAAAAATAAAAATCTTTTTACAAAAAAATACAACCGACTTCCAAAAAAAAACACTACAAAGTAAAAAATAACTTTAATTTCGGAAGTCGGTGTTTTTGTTACTTTCTTCGTATTTTGACACCGACTTCCGAAATTAAAGTTACTTTTTTGTAAAAAGTTTTTTCTTATTAAAATATTGCTCAGAGAAGCTAATCTATACTATAATATTATAAAGCAAGAAGATTTTGTTTGTTTGTTTGGTTGAACGCGCTAATCTCAGGAACTACTAGTCTGATTTGATTTCAGTGGTAGATAGCCCATGTAACGAGGAAGGCTTTAGGCTACATATCATCACGCTAAGACAAATAGGAGCTGAGCAATAATGGAAAATGTGACGCAGACGAAGTTGCGCGCGTCAGCTAGTACCTAATGTTATAAATATCTTCCTTATCTCTTGTTGTAGGTATTCAATACACACAAAGTCTCTTAAAGAATTCTTTTCTGTTTGTAATCCCATTGTCTAGATAATGAGTCACGTGGCATTGTATAAGATTAGGTTACTTGTCCAGTTATATAACACGTGATGATTGTAACGCTGTACTTTTTACGCAAGTACGGAAAAGGAAGGCCAATGAGTTTGACAGTTTATACAATAACAGCCACGTAGGTCGTTTTTAGGATCGTTATAGAATGACTTGAGTACGTGTCTGTTTGTTTGAATATCTGTCTGTCTGTCCGTCTGTTACTGCCAGTTTTCTCCGGACCCACCGTACCGATTCAGTTGAAACTTGGTACACATAATTATGGACTTTTGTGACTCAAATACAGACGCGTTACGTAAATTATTAAATTCTTGAGTATAGGGTCACTTTTGGGGGTCAAACTATAAAATTTCAAAAAAACGTTTTCAAACTGTATTTGTGACATATCAAATAAAAATATATTTGCCCATAATTTTAAAACTAATAGTTTTGAAGCTATTCATGAAACTATTTCCGAAACCACATATTAGCTTAAAATTTTGAAAAAATGCAAATAGTAGTTGTATACCTAAAGATTACAGGAAAACTATAAGAAAATGTTGAAAACATTAAATTGATTCGGAACCCTTTGCACGCGAGGTCGACTCGCACTTGGCTTGGTTTTTCAAGGATCAGCAATGCTTTCCAAGGTTGGTCTGTGGATGGGTGACTTTCCATTACATATACCGAGTCTCCTCCATCTCACGTTAAGCTCAGCAGCTTAGGTTCCGGTTCTCATTTGTAGATCTTTGAGAGTTGTTATGGATATATTGTTTTAAACTTTCATGGTCACTAACATTAGAATAGTAAATATCGGGATTGCTTGAACCTTTTTATTTGCGAGTTTCCGATATTTCGGCACTGTTGCAAGCGTTCTCGACATACAAAAGTGTTATTTCGCGGTCAGATACGGTTAGTGTTGCGTGTTGAGTTCAGTTACTCCGTGATCATGGCGCTAGCCAGATATCAGTGCCGAAATATCGGAAACTCAAAGATAAAAGGTACATGGTAGCAATCCCGATATTAACTATTCTAATTGTTATGGGTAATAGCCAAAAAGTCTGGCAAGTCTGCCGAAGGTGTATTGTTTTATTTTATTTTTTGACAAGCCCGCCACACATTCCCAACCACTGCAACTCCTGAAAGCCAGAATCAACAGTGGCGACCACCAGAAAAACGCCGAGCTAATGAAGCCCGACGAGTCCCGGAGAAACGATTCAACTGTCTTGGATCCCGCATCGAAATTAATCAGAAAGTACAGCGGAGGAGTAGGAAAAAATAAATATAAAAATATAATATAAGAAAAAAAAAATGTTTTATATAATAAACAAATACAAATAAATAGTGTATTGTTTTAGTCAATAACTTACTTACTTATTACTTACTGTGGAGGTCAGTAGTGGGTCTAAATAGGCCACTTTAGAATCAGAAAGCAAATCACGCCACCCGTCACTGTGAAACTTTCCCAATCAACCTTGAACCCAATGCGTTAGCAATAAAGATGAAAATAAAATTTGACAGATAGTTGTGTGGTTATTATTTTGATTGGAATATGATTCTGCAAAAGTGACCTCTTTAGACCCACAGATAGAAAGACGCTCCATGTTAAAGGCCGGTATTCAGCTACATTCAGGAAGACTGGGAGCTTGTACACTGCCCATTAGTGTCTATGTATAAATGTTCGATTATAGCCCAAAAATAATAAGTTAAAGATGGATTCGTGAGGATTCGAAAAATATAGCTGTATGACGAAAACGTAAAAAAAATTACCCAAACTTTCTTTTTCTTCTGATTTTTTTATACTGTGGCATCAGTGTAGGCGGTACGTTGTAAACGACATTACCGAATCAATTTAAAAGACGTATTCAACCATTTTGTAGTCGCAGTTAGCGCGGGAAAGTTCCACGTTTTCATACATGAAGATATAATGGAAAGTTTCGTGTTTAAGCTGTTATTATTTCTTTGATGATATGGAAATTGAATGGAAACAAAAACATCAAGTAGAACAAAACGTTTTAATGGCTTTCAAAAATAATCTTAATAGGTAAAAGAAACAATTTTTTTTACAAAGAAAAGAACAAAACGATTTCACAGTTTTATTTGTGGCCGGTGGATGGAAAAATAGACTCGCCCACTAGCAAAGATTACTATAGAATACTGGCTATAGACAGGCAACTCTAACGTATGTTTTAATATTAGGAAGTTGTCGAACTTAGCGTCATCCAGTTTTCCGTTATAGGAACTATTTATAAAAATAAATGTATAGCTAGGTGTATACAGCTGCTGCACTGTCCGATCCTTTATGTGTATTGAATGAGAGATTAGTGTGTCCGCTATATATAAAATGCATACGTACTACATAAACGAAAAAAAAACTACAGAATTGCTTATTATGCCATTTTATTTTCTCAACGTCATACGAGTTATACTCTCACGCAGCCAATTGCAATTCAAGTGTGGCCATACAAAAACCAACTTTTGTACGTATAATACAAAAATATAAATTTTTCAATTTAAATTGGATGATAAAAACCTAATTATGTAATAATTTATGTATTTTTTTATTTATGTTTAAGAAGATTATAATAATAATAATAATATCCTTGGACATTTCACACAACGCCATATAGTCCCAAGCTAAGCAACCTAATGCTTGTGTGAAATTATATTTTTTTTCTTGATTAATGTAGTAAAGTAATTCCCAATATAAAATAATATATATAAACTGTAGCAACACCGCAATCTTGTTTCCTTTAAACTTTTGATAGATGGCGCTGTTTTAAACAAAAAAAGTGAATTTTAGTTTTGTTCCAAGTTGCCATAGCATGCCCACTAGTAAATACATGGAAATTGAAAATATCTACCCAAGCTTAGGAATGACATACAGTATTCTAGTAACCGTGAAGTTTCTTGCCGGTTTAACACCTAATAAAACGACTAATTGGAACCGTGCTCTAGCTTCTAATCTTTTATACTTATAAAACGTAAAAAGCTGGTAAAGGAGCAATTGTAATATATTGTTATAACAATGGGCAAGTGTCCATTAAGATCATTATTAAGAAAATCTAGCCAAGTGCGAGTAGGACTCGCGTGCAAAGGGTTCCGCACCAATTTAATTTTTTTAACATGTTATTTTAACACTACAGACTTCTTATGGGTTTTCCTGTTATCTTAGGTATAGAACTATTTATTGTTTGCATATTTTTCATAATTTTAGGCTCAGTACTTTTGGAGATAACGGGAGAGGAGTGGTCATTTTTGGTCTTATTTCTAGAATAACTTCAAAAATTATTTTAAAACGGGCAAATATATAATGTAATCTAATTCTCACAGAAAGCGCGTTCATTGGATATGTATCACAAAATAGTATGAAAAACTTCTTTTTATTTTCTAGATGACCCCAAAATACATAAATATCTTATAAAAAGTATTTATCCGTATATATATTTTTTTTAAGTCCGTATTTGTGTCACAGAATTCCATATGTATACCAAATTTCAACAGAATCAGTCCAGTATATCCGGAGAAAATTGGCTGTGATTGTCGGACGGACGTCCGTCTGTCTGTCAGTCTGTCAGGGCGGTCCAGACAGACAGACACCCGAGTGATCTGTAAGGGTTCCGTTTTTGACGGATGTTCGGAACTCTAAAAACCGGTCAAGTGGCCAATATACAGCCCCCTGACAGACAGACAGACAGACGGACGGACAGGCGATCAGCGGAAGCTTAGTAATAAGTTTCCGTTGGTGAACATTTGGGTACGGAATCCTACAAATACAACTTGTATTTTAATCAGATTAGATCATTGACTGAACCAATATTTTCCTCAGTTATTCTTTAACTTTCCATAAATGCTCATTAAATATCAAAAGATGTCATGAATAGGGGTCCCTACTCCGACAACAAAAGTAAAGTGCCAATCATCGCAGTGAACACTTGCGACCCGATGTATCCAGCCGACGCGACGTGCCCCGATACTTTGCCCTTATCGAATGGAATTGTATCTATTTTTATTCTTAGATCTTTCACTTTTCCACGTCTCTTGTATGCCATTCGTGTCAATATTTTAGTTGGCTTCAAAATAGTTACCACGTTTTTAAGTTTTATTTGACCAGTACGATTGTATGGACTTTAGAAGAGACTTTGACCTCTGAGTTTGTTTCAGCGATTCTTCTCAGAGCAGTCAGGCAGTCATCTAGTTTAAAATTACCAAAAAAGATTGACGTGTAAATGTGTTATTTACAACCTACTTACAAAATAAATATAATTTATCATTTTATCATTACAGTTCCATTGTTTGCTAGACTTTTGCTACTGTACTTTGAAATATAGTTGAAATAAAAGCCGATAAATATATAGAGTAAAAGTTATAAATGTTTGCAAAAAGGAAAGGTCCGAAGGTATTTCCTTGTGGGATACCTTTCATATTAAACTTATATTATTTACGAGTGCTTCTTAAAAAACTAAACTTATGACTTGTAATCCTCTTCTGGCGTTTGTATTTGTTTACGAAACTAATTTTTCAAACTTTTTGTAGCAAATGGTTTTTTTATTTAAATAAATCCATGCATACTGTATAAAACGCTTCCAATACTACCAAAAAAGACTATAAAGGTACTTTTTTTCATTATTGTACGATACAAAAGTTTAAGGTGGCATAAATATACTTCAAAGATAAAAGACATAGTCTTATCAAGTTAGGTACTAACCATTTTCATAAACAACGTATCTCTAGAGTTTATGATGCGGAAACGAGTATCGATTGCTTAATGCGCGGAAGAACTCGGCCAAGTCAGTGCCTGCTTTTATATTATATAACCTTTGATCGGTGTCACATTGTGATGTGCAAAAAGAAACACGATATTCACCCTTTGATAATGTTTTTGTTTCTTTGTGAATGATTTTCCTTTGGGTTTCAAGTTCGGTATATTTTTATTTTCGTGTAATAATACATTCTTTTTCCGCACATTACATAAACAATATATCATGTCAACGAAAGAATAGATCATCTCTTCTTTGGCACGCATTTTAGACTGTTACTTACAAAGAAGTTAATAAATAAAACATTCCGAAACACATGGTTTTTTAGTATCAGCTGGGTAAGCGACAACACATTGAAGACAATTCTAATTATGAGTTTTTATACTCATATCAATACCAAGTACTGTTTCAGATTACACATTTAAACTTGTACCGTACCGTTCCTATGTGGTAAATATCGCACCCGTTTAATTTATGTAATTGTTTATTAACAAGGTACTATGGAAATTATCTGCTTAAGTTTGAAATAAAAAATAGGACAAATAAGATACACATCTTGGTTACAATATTAGGTCTTTAGTGCTACATTGATCGACAGACCCAGTCCAATTGTATTTAGTCCAAAAGTAACATCATACACCTATACAAAGGTTGCTTGCTTGTCGGTCTTCTACAGATTGTACTTCAGAGAGTGTGCAAGCACAAGTTCTATCCTGCATGGAGTATTGCAGCCACCATTGGGATGGCTCAGCTAAGTATCAGCTTGCCGCGCTTGACTCGGTGGAACGCAGAGCTAAGAGGCTCATTGACGACGTAAAACTGGTGGATGCCAAGCTACACAGCTTGGCTCATCGCCGCAAGGTTGCCTGCTTGTCGGTCTTCTATCGGTTTACTTCTTAGAGTGTGCCCAGGAACTCCAAGAACTCATCCCACCAGTCCCCTTCTACCATCGGACATCCAGACGCACTGCAACTTACCATCCCTACCTTGTTGCTATTCCACCAATTCGCACTAAGCGTTTCCAAGCGTCTTTCATCATGCGCACAGCAAAGGAGTGGAACTATCTGCCTGCGTTTGTGTTTCCGCACGCTTAAAAACTTTCCAAAGTTAAAATGAACAGGCTACTTCTGGGTAAGTTCACTCCATCTTAGACTTTCTCTCCGTCATCTCTGAACTAGACTACAGTCAAGTGCTAACCCGTCACAAATAAAAAATACAAATGACTGAAGCCTGCTTGTAGTTGAGGTTTTTGAATATTTAAACAAAATAACAATTAAGTACTGATAAAATGTAATTACGCCTAGGTTCTCTTATCCAAAAATTTCACTAAAAGGCATACATTCTGGTAGAGGTTGTTAAAATAGATAGATAATTACTACACCGCTGTCAGCGGTAAGACCACCAAAAACCCTTTACATTAAGATTTCTTGGAAAACAGACATGTAACTATTTTGGTGACCATTAAGGAATATTCTACTCTACTCTAGTCCATATCTGTATTTGTTACTCGTAGAATGTTTTTCTTGTCTAAAAACAGATTTCACTAATTTAACTGATTGCGATCAGTATACCGCGTCTATCTGACATCGACGCACAAACGATTTCCATGGGTCCAGGGCATGATTCTGAACACCCCAGTGTTGGAATCTATTGTCGGTTCTTTTCTCATTTTTTTCAAGAGTACAAATAGGTATCAGCTCAGCTGAGCTAATATCTATTTGTGGTTTTATTCAGATTGCTCTTTTTAGTGAAAGTAGTTAATTAATTATTTTTTTATTAAAAATCTCATTGAGTTAGGTCAGAATAACGATTATGAGCAGTCTAAAGTAAAAAAACCCTTGCAAAAAATTAAAAATGAGAAAAAAGCCGACGAAAAATTCTAAGTCTAGGGTGTCCAGAATCATGTGGCTCGCCGTCCGTCCGTCTAGTGACGACAGGCCGTGTCGACGGCGCGTTAGTGTTCCACGCGCGCCTCAAAGAGAGTCAGCACACAGAGGGGCCCGAAAGGGCCGACGCCTGCCGGAGTCGGGGGATTATTCGCAAAAGACACCGTGGCTCCGGAACACAAAGGGCAATGAAGGAACATGGATGGGTTTTAGTCAGTAGAAGTCTGACACTCCCTCCCGCTACACCCAGAGCGGGAGGAGTCATTGGATGATTACCCATCCCTAAAAAAAAAAAAAAAAACAGGGTGTCCAGAATCATGCCCCGGACCCATGGAAATCGTTTGTGCGTCGATGTCAGATACACGCGGTATCTAAACTGCAATCAAGAGCTATCAGTGTCAATATTCCACAAAAAATTATAACAGTAACGGCTCGTAAATGTGGTTCATATGTTGTTCGCGTTCAGTTTCATTGAGGAAATCCGCCCCTAATCACTAACAAGATATAATAGAGACAGAACTTTTTTCAGTTTTCATATTTTCACAGCGTCAATTTACGGTTCCGTGTTCCTAGCATCAATCAAACATTGAGGACTTTTTTTCTTTTTATTGACGCATTCGACAGGATCTTTTTAATTAAAAGTTGAAAAGAGCAATTTCATTTTACGTCTGTTTTTATTCTTATTGCTATTTTTGAGCTCGTTACGGAGAAGACTGATCGTATCTAATGAGCAGCATTATTAAAAAGATTAAAATTATGTGCAGTCTGCCTACTGACATTTGGTACCTTGCTGAATAGCTTATTGGTTTATCCCATCCATATGTTATATCAATATCGAATAAAAGTACAGTGTACTTTTATTAGTTACATACAGGGCGTATTTGACATCGTAACGCAAACTTCGGGAAAAGGCTACACCTCATGCCACTAACCAAATTGTGGAAGTCATTAATCTCGCTAATGAACGGTTACAGAAATTGTCATTTTCGAGCGCGCAATGTATTGTGAACAACGCGATACAAACGCGTGAGAGCGTTGCACGCAATACATACCTACTTCACGTCTTGCACACAAACGTACATGGTCTGCGACGCCGCCGCGGCGACGCGCCGCGCCTCACCGCGCGCGTATGTGTGTATGTAGGTAACTACGAATCGCCACATGAAATTACTTAATCACTGAGAAATAACTACGGTGCCTACCTGCTGATGGTAGGAACATGTTTATGCAGAATGTTAGAGAAAAAAGCTGACCTTGAGCTATGTTTCTATCAGCGAAATGTGTTTGAATTTGGATTGCATCTAGGTATCGTCTAAATGGATGGCAACTAGCAAGGTCACCTTGAATGGAACACTGCATTACATCCTTCTTAAACATGCTTAAGAACTTGTTTTTGAAGAGCTTAAGAGAAAAGAAGGAGCCATAAGCTTAGTCTTTTAAAATCACGACTCCGATAAAGATTGATTACAAAAAATAAGCTTGTAAGTACATCGAGATCCGGTAACGCAGCTAGCTAATGAACTACCTAACTCTCTTTGAATGTACCTAAATACCTACGAATATCACCCTTCGCCGACGGCAATAATATCACTTAAAATAATTTTAATCACTCAAAAATACCTACCTACTAACATGATTTAAATGCAGAAGTTAAGGAGACTTGCTTAGTCTCTTATAATCACGAACACGACTCCGATAAGGATTGATAACAAAGCCGGCGATGTGCGAGTTAGACTCTCACACAAAGGGTTCCGTACCATAACCATAAACAAAAAACACGTTTCTTGTATGCGAGCTTTCCAATGGAGCTCTCTGTAAATTTTATTTTTTATTTGTTAGAAATACCATGCCTGAGATACAGCCCACTAACAGACAGACGGACCGGCCGCGGCGGCCGAACAGCAGAGGCTTAGTAATAAGGTTCCATTGGTTACCTACTCTTCGGGTACGGAATCCTAAAAAGAAGCTTGCAGTAGGTATTAACGAGTAACTACCTAGAACTCACCTTAGGCTCGCTCACCCCTAATCAGATAGGGTTCGAAGAATCGAAGTGGCCGGCGCCAGCACTGAGCGCGGCGCAGAGTTTCAGCGTGGACACGGGGCAGAAACGTTGGGTCCTGACGCTGAGGCCTGAGCACACTCCTCACACAGCGACGCAAACACATTCACTATGCGATTCCGCTTCTCGGCTGCGGAATCGCACTCTGCTGACACAAACACCTTGTCCTTGACATAACCCCAAAGAAAAAAACCTAATGGGGTCAAGTCTGGTGAGCGAGCTGGCCATGGCTCCCGGCCGAATCTCCCAATCCACCGATTCCCGAAGGATTCGGTACCTAAGGCAGCGTCACATCATCAGCATGTATGTACGTATTCTTGGGCACTGAAGTTCTCATTAAGTCCAGATGACATTTTTCAATGAAACACAAAGACACACAAAAACACGCAAGTTCACAGAAAGAAACCAAAATTTGTCTTCTCTAACGTTTCGAAAACCGATTTTTGCAAAAAAAATGCACTCGTTCGCGATCAGCGTCAACAAGGAACTGACAAAAATCCATCATTATTTCATTAAAAATGTTCTTTCGATCTATCCTTTGAGGTCGCCGACAGATACCTACATTGGACCTACAGTGCCAGGGCCGGGCTTGCGATGATAATAGTATGAAAATTCATTTTTTTGCTTTTAATTTATTAATGTTTTTTTATCGAATAATTTTGGTATTGTAAAACTGAACTTTTTTTTAAAACCAAACAGAAACAAATTAGGGTCATCAATCGTCATGATTAAGTTTCAACACCCGTGTTGATGCCGTATTTAAAATTCTGTCACATTAATTGTATCAAAGCGTACAATGGGTATAGCAAGATCCAATTGTAATAAGCATAACATTACTTATTTTAACTTATTTATTTATTTAACAATTTATGTACAAACATTTTATCAGAACATAAGAAGAAGGAAACAGAAAACAAAGCATTATTATGGTTTTACGCAATTATTAATAGTAAGAAAAAAAAAAGATTATTTTCTCGGTCGGATATCATCGTGACTCCACATAAACGCTTATTAAAAAGCGTTTTACCGGTTGCACCCAAATACGGCCCTGGCGTCCGTCGGTTTCGTCGGTAAAGGTCAAAGAGCGCGCGCTACGTGTTGCCGCCGCAATATGAAAATGGGTTTTATCGACACAAAACAAAGTAACCGATTTTCAACCTTAATCTATTACGTTAATGTTGGAAATCGGCTACTTCGTTTTGCTGTGATACGTTTCATTTTCTTTGGAAAGCAGTCTTAGGCGGCATGCTTTTAACAAATCATACACGCGTGACATACATGCATACTTGTTAGTGTGTGTGCAGCTATTAAGCATTGCGTTGACCTTTCGTTTGTACTTTAGCACAGCTGAGCTGATACCTATTTGTGGTTTTATTTACATTGCTCTTTTTAGTGAAACTAGTTAATTAATTATTTTTTTATTAAAAATCTCATTGCGTTAGGTCAGAATAACGATTATGAGTAGTCTAAAGTAAAAAAAACTCTTGAAAAAACTGGAAAAATGAGAAAAAAGCCGATGAAAAATTACAACTCTGGGGTGTCCAGAATCATGCCCTGGACCCATGGAAATCGTTTGTGCGTCGATGTCAGATACACCGTGTATATGCAGGGTGTAAGGGACAGCCTTCCACAAATTAACAGGGTGCAATCAGCTCCTTATTTTGAATCATATTCCAGTGGAAATTTCCTCGGGATTTTTTTTTATTTTTTTTTCGATTTTTCATTTTTTTTGCTTTATTTCAATGTAAAGTTACATTACATCTGTATGCAGAACTCCATTAATGTAAATAACACAGCTAAAATGAATAAATAAATAAAAAAAATCTCACGAACGACGCTGTTAAGAGTCCCATTACATTTTTTTCGGAAATTCATGATTTTTGACGCTGTAGTTTTCAGCAGCAGTAAGATATTTTAATTATTTGATCCTGAATAAAGATAGTGCCAGTCTCTTTCTTGTAAGTTATAGTTACACATTTTCATTTTTCTTTTCGTGTAATTTACTATAAATATTTTACGAACTCAGTTTGCAAGAAAAAATGTCGGCGATGGAACTTTGACGGTCAAATTCACATTGTTACAATCAATTCATATAAAAGCTGAAATTACTAAAAGGTAAGCTGAATGTTTTACTTGTTTATTGGAGTTCTAGAATTTCTTTAAATTCCTTGAGTTTTCACGGAAAAAAACGTAAAGAAAACCTAATTTAAGCCAGAAATGTCTTGATTCAGCGTCCATTATATTCCAAATAAAAACAATTTTATCAAATAAATATATATGATATAAAATTTCAATCTACAATGAATACGTTTAATTAGTTTTCGTTTGTCAATATAATAAAACAAAATTACAATAAATAAAATTAAAGTACTATATATTCTGCATCAATTCAGCGCGCGCGCTCCTCAGTCTCGCGCGAGCGCCCAAATAAACTATAATCCTATTCAGACTAGTAAGTATCAAAATTGTTTCGCGGACTATAGATGTACTCCCAACGCAGACCAACGTAACTTCGTCTATTGCAAACGAGCATTGACGATTCATAATAGGACTCTTAAAACGTAGCGCGGGCGCAGCTATCCTTTCGAAAGCTCGCTGCGCTGCTGTTCGCTGCGTGCGTTTTGCAGAGGTAGCGATACATTGCGAGTGAGGTAATTAAACAAATCAGTTTTATTGGATTCCCATAAAGTTCCTGAAATAATTTCATGTACCGGTCAACTTAGAACGATATACTGAAATCACCCTATCAGTTTGAGGAGGGCTGTCCCTTACACCCGTTATATATAAACAGTGCAGAAGTAAAGACATGTTTGCGACGAATTTTCAAGCACAGTGTAAGGTACCGTAGTTTTTTCCAAAACCATCAGTTTAGGACAAAAAACTAAATAATTTAAACCCATTCACCTTGATAAATAAACCCTGGACAAAACAAAATAAACATTACTTACATTAATACATAAACTATGAAAACAACAAACGTTACTCGAGAACAGAATGATGATACAATTTAAGAGCGTGTATTCCGTCCACTAGTGCCGCCAATCGTTTTTTATTATTTGTGGTAAATTTAAGACACTTAGATAAAAAACCGCTCTGTAGTGCACTGAAGAAATGTATTGATTATGTTATGAGAGTTATGTTTTGTACATAAATAGTTGCCAAAGTCGATATTTTTGCTAAAAGTGGCCACTTTTAGCAATAATGGCCGTTTTGGCTATTTAGCCATGAGTTATGTATTAAAAATATCTGTCAAAAAATAATAGATACATTTCTTCAGTGCACTACAGAGCGGTTTTTTATCTACGTGTCTTAACTTTACCACAATTAATAAAAAAATATTGGCGGCGCTAGTGGACGGAATACACTTTCTTAAGTTAAAATAATAATCGAATCATAGAGTAACTAACAACCCCATTTCTATGTATGTTCAACCACTTGACATACTCTTTAAGTTGCTCTCAATACCCACAGACAAACACGACCTGCTCCATTTACTCCAAAAACTTAGCAATAAAGACGATCGCAATATCAAAAGTAAATATTGCCTCAATAAACCCAATAAGCATGGAAGTTACAGCCAATATGAACTAAGTTACCAATGAAAACGAATTATTACAAGGAAAAACAAATCATAAGATTAATTAGAAGGCGTTACTAAGGGATGTTTCATTTCACGCTTGATTCGTTCACGAAGATATTTTATATTTATTTCTTATCTTAATTACAGTACAATATTTTTTTGCGTGGGTGTTACTTAACGAATTATTTTGTTGCCAGTCACGTTTTGCTTGTTATAATCAAAGATTTTATTGCTCAAAGATTGTAAAACTGCTTCACTATCGTCATAATGGGGACCTTATTTGTGGCTGGCGCAATATGAAAATGATAAAACTATAACTAAATTTATCGACGGAAAACGTTTTCAAGAAATCAATTTTATAGCCGCTTTTAACTACAAATAATAAAAAATAGGATTTATAGTACGGAACTATTCGTATGCAAGTACGACTCGCACTTGGCCGTTTTTTTTTTGGATGAAAATTATTAGCCTCATGTGTAGCAGGAACCGATAATCTAGTTGATACAGTGCGTCCAGAACAAAAACAAATAGTTTCAGCTCTTTTCAATGATTGGTGCAAAAAGAGTTGTGTTATTCAGGAAATTCAATTATTATTATTATTATTTGAGATAAGTTTGCTCTTGAATCTAGTCTAGGTCAGAGATGACAGAGACAAAGTATACAATAGCGAGCTTACCCAGAAGTAGCCTGTTCACTCTTACTTTGAAGAGATTAGGGTTGTTAGCATTCGGAAACAATTTCTATAAATATCGGTTGATTGTCGTCTTGTTAAACTTATCCTTCAAAAGTTCTGTTCATCAAAAAACTATACTTTGTTCACCAAAACATTTTAACTCTACACAAACTTTTAAAAAGCAACTCATTCGCTGGAAAATTTGATAGCACTATGTGAGAAACATTATAAACTTATCACTTGAAAATTCTAAAACTTTTAAGAAGACAAACCAATAATCTCCACGTACGTGAATTATTTAATTATTTCGTTACTTATCATATCACCGAGATAGACACAGTAGATTATCTAATAAACTAAGTTACCTCATAACCAACTGGTACAAATGTTACTTTTATATGTCGTAAGTATGAAGAAATGGGTGCCGTGTCATAATTTATTGCGAGTACCAAAATATCGCTGATGTTACAAGGGAGATGGTTAGGACCGTGTCATATAGCAGGCGTGAGCGGCAAGCGGTATCTAATATTTATTTTTTGGAAATTACTACACACTATGCATGTTTGAACATTGTTTTGTAGGACATACTTTTAGGAAAACTAGCTACTGCCAGCGGCTTTGTGCCTATGTGCTATTCTAGACTAGAGTCTATCTCTGTTCCAAATTTCATCCAGATCCGTTCAGCCGTTCTGGCGTGATTAAGTAACAAAAATCCAAACTTTCGCATTTATAATATTAGTTAAATATTAAAATTAAATATTATTTAGACATTGGACCCTTAAAATGTCTCTGTATTATGTCAATGATTACCTTTTAAAGGTATTGAAAATATAGCAGTGTTTATATTTTTCCAAGTTACTGTTTAGATACAGCCGCCTAATGTATACTTTTGGTATTCAGTGTGTGTGTGTGTGTGTTTGGTTAGTCAGGAACAATCATCATCTGCCTATCCCTTTCTAAATTGGGGTCGGCTTCCATTCAATCCGGATTCAGCTGAGTACCAGTATTTTACGTTGAGCGGCTGCCTGCCAGATCTCCACAACCCATTAATTGGGCAACACGGTACCTACTTCTTGGAAAGTTTGACAGCCGACCAAAATGTAGTTTGGAAAAGGCTAGGCAGTTATATAGTCTGTCTTTACAAAGTTTCCGACCGACTTCCGTAATGAAACTTTGACTACGGCATCGTCTACGAAGAAATTGAAATAAGCAAAAATGCTCATAAAATAAAAACTATTGAGTCAATTCGAATCAAATTTTTACGGGACCAAACGGCAAGTATGCTGCATCGAACTAAAAACGAATCACAGAAATCGGATCCAGGAACCTCGTTGTAATCGGTGTACATACATTAATAAAAAATACCCACGGAATTGAGCCTCTTCCTTTTTTTAAAGTTGGTGAAAAACTTAAAATGGTATTGGACTTCTAAAGCATTTTTTCTTTTGCTAAAAATAAAATGAAAGGTATCATTCGCTACGCTGTCAGTATAGCAAGCGCTACACCTGGTACATTAATATGAGCTAGTACCTGTAGTAACACTTAGGAGAACACGTAGGTTACAAAAAGTACTATGATATGGACGTGTGAGCTTTGCAAGTGACTTTACTCACACAAAGTACATAGGGATGTACTAGGGCGCTACTATCTCATGTTCATAACGTCCTAGTACCTACATATCAAATCTACCACCAGGGCTCTATGAACGTAAGTGCGTTATAATTTATGATACGATTCTCGTAAATAAAAAAGCTGTAGAGGGCGTTAAGTCTGATAAAGGTTTCCCAATCATAACACTTTAAGGTAATAATTAGAACTAGTGAGACATATTGTCGTATTAAATAATTAACTAGATGAGAAAAAAGGTGTTTTTAGTATGAATTTGGCTTGCTCTCTCTGCTACAAGAACGAAAGAGAGAAAAAAATATTTTTATTTGGTATAGCGTTGGCAGGCCTCCCTCAATGTGGACCGAAGACCTGCTTGGTTATTGTGGCGACACTTGGAGACCCCTATCTCCAGCAGTGGACGTCATTTGGCCGACAGGTTGATGAGGGTGACTTTGTTGAAATAATTTCATTGATGTAAACCAATTTCACTCAGTAGGTCAAATTTTTTAACGGACTTCCCAAATAGGAGGAGGTTCTCAATTCGGTTGTATTTTTTTTATGTTTGTTACCTCATAACTCCGTCAATTATGATCCGATTTGAAAATTTCTTTTATTTGAAAGGATAGACTTGCAGATTGGTCCCATTCAAATTATATTAAAATCGGTTGCGAAGTTTGGATTTTAAATCGAAATAGCTGGAATACTTGGATGATGGTTTTTTGTCATCCAAGTAATCGACATTGCGTATTTTGCTTTTCTGCGATTTTGCAGTGGTGTTGTTAGGTGTGGGGTAGAAACCACTAAAGTGAAAAATAAAAAAACTTTTTACAAAAAAATACAACCGACTTCTTTCAAAAAAAAAAATAACACTACAAAGAAAAAAAAACAAAAAACTTTTTCTTTGGCTTGTTTAAAACAGTAAACTTGGAAAAACATCGGCTAACTCTTTCCAACTTTTGAAACTCAAGCAAATACTGATTTGAGCCCGGCCGAAGCTTGTTAGCACTTCTCCGAAAAATGGTCCTAATTAAACTGAAGACAATTTCATAACTGCTAATTAAAACAGAAGTACCATCATAATTTTGTCATCCGAACTGAAAATATATAAATCGGATAACGAAATTAAATGTTACGGCAAGACTTTCTGTTAATTAACTTACAAAATTGGTTTCACTAATCAACCACAAAATTGTCTTTGCTGAGTCTTTGAAAATCCATTGGCATAATGACAAAGTTTCTTTGGCAGAGTTGTTCGCGTCTTTAAGTATTTTGTAAGAGTGAATAGGTTACTTCTAGACAAGCGTGCCCCATCTTCAACCACATCATCGCTTACCATCATAGGCCTTAGTGTGAGTTTTTTCGACTCACGTTCGAACGCGTTCGATTGCGAGCGCGTTAGAATTTAGTATGGGAAATTAGGTTCTACGAGTGACCACCAGGTGGCACTAAAACTAAATTCCCATACTAAATTCTAACGCGCTCGCAATCGAACGCGTTCGAACGTGAGTCGAAAAAACTCACACTAAGGCCTCAGGTAAGATAGTGGTTAAACGCGTGCGAGTCGGACTCGCGCACCGAGGGTTCCGTACAAACCAGTAGGCAGAACATATTATAAGCAGAAGTTGCGATTTAAGATTTATGACGTATTAAAAAAAACTACTTACTAGATTTCGTTCAAATCAATTTTCGCTGGCAGTTTACATGGTAATGTACATCATATTTTTTTTTTAGTTTTATCATTCTCTTATTTTAGAAGTCACAGGGGGGAGCCGGGGGACACACATTTTACCACTTTGGAAGTGTCTCTCGCGCAAAGTATTCAGTTTAGAAAAAAAATGATATCATTTTTGAAGACCTAACCATAAATACCCGACACGTATGGGTTTGATGAAAAAAATATTATTGAGTTTAGAGTATGGGGACCCCCAAAATTTACTGTTTTTTTTTTTATTTTTTGTGTGAAAATTTTTATGTGGTTCACGGAATACATCTACTTACCAAATTTCAACAGCATAGTTCTTATAGTTTTGGAGAAAAGTGGCTGTAACATACGGACGGACAGACAGACATGACGAATCTATAAGGGTTCCGTTTTTTGCCATTTGGCTACGGAACCCTAAAAAGTGACAGAAAATGTTTATGCCTTTGACACAATGTTCATTAACAAGAAATAAACATAAAAGAAATAAAGTAAAATGGATTTAATTACTTTTTAGAATACAATTATTCTCGATGAAAATAATTTTGGAAATCAATAATTTGTATTTTTATAAATTTTTTGAATTTCATCATCTGACTAGCCTTTTCTCAACTAAATTTGGATTCGACTTCTAGACACACTGGATTCAGCTGAATGCCAGTTTTTTTTTTTTTATATACGTGGAGCACCTTCTTATCTAACTTCCACAAAGCAGTGGCTGATTAATTATCACAGTACTTCTTGACAAGACTTTTTTTTTAGGGGTGGGAAATCATCCAATGACTCCTCCCGCTCTGGGTGTAGCGGGAGGGAGTGTCAGACTTCTACTGACTAAAACCCATCCTTGTTCCTTCATTGCCCTTTGTGTTCCGGAGCCACGGTGTCTCTTGCGAATAATCCCGCGACTCCGGCAGGCGTCGGCCCTTTCGGGCCCCTCTGTGTGCTGACTCTCTTTGAGGTGCGCGTGGAACACTAACGCGCCGTCGACACGGCCTATCGTCAGTCCGTCGCCGTCCACAGGCCCGCGCCTACGGTGGCCGGAGGTCACCAGGTGGCCTTAACGTTGAAGATCTATCAGTGCTGCTGTTATTTTATAGCAAAGAATAAAAAAAAAACCTCTAATATTTAAATTCGAATACAAGGCGTCATGGAAATGGCTGAGCACGGGTCATTGTACTCTGGGAAAGAGTAAACAACTTGTGTAGTGCCATCGAACAAAATCTTTGTATATCTACCCGTATACTAATATTTTAAGCTGAAGAGTTTGGTCGTTTGGTTGAACGCGCTAATGTCAGGAAATACTAGTACAAATAAAATAAGAAAATTTTACCTAATTATCGAGTTCACGTGACCAGAGGGCTGGGCTTTTCTTCGGCCAAAGAATCAGCATTGCCATTCAACGTGGCAATGCTGCCAGTGTTCTGGGCACTTTTGCCGTTGACAGCGATGTGGACTATTTTTTTTGATGCCCAATGATTTATTTTGTTTTTTTTATGCGTTTGTACATAATGTAGATACTGTAAACATTGTAATTTAATAATACCCTAAATAAATTATCACTGATTAAAATTATCGAGTTTATTTAATTTTAAAGAACAAACTATATACACTTAAAATATATAAAAAAAAACTCCTAACTAAAATATGGCATAAAAAAATTCGTCCCCATCGCTATAGACTGGAAGTGAGCCCAAAAGACTGGCTGCATTGCCACGTTGTATGGCAATGCTTATCCTCTGTCCAAGGTAAAAGCCAGCTCTTGGGTCACGCGAAGCGTCAACTTTTTGCTAGATCTTTAGCGTTTTGCTAGATCTTTAGCGTTTATTATAGAGGGAAGCCATAGATTGTAAAACAACACTCTACGACTAATAGGAGCAGAGCATTTAATGAAAAATGTGACGCAGATGAAGTTGCGCAGGTCAGCTAGTCTTCTAAACTGACTGACTGACTGATCGATCAACGCACAGCCGAAACTACTGTTCTGTAGCCTCATCGTATTTTGACACCTTAAAATATAAATACATTCTTTGTTGTATTTCTCACAGGCAAAAACTAGCTACAGTAGGCGCCAGATAAACTTGCAATAAAGTACATTGAACTTATTCGAATATCCCTTCGTAGATACCCGAAGAATAAAATTATGAATCATTTGCATTACTAGAGAACGTAAAAGATCTCAATAAAGTCGATTCGGGACAGCTTTCTGTCTTTATTTCTGTTCTTGATATTAATTCGTGGAATGGATCAATGACCGTTACTGCTCATTTATCTGGCGTCTACCATAACGCTTATCAACAAGCTTGTCTCCCGAAAAATATTGCTCACTTAGCAAAGTACCCACTTCATCAATTTATTGATAAAGGGAGACATCTTGCGTGACGTTCATTGAATAGGTGTCCAGGGGACAAAGCGGATGTCCCTCAACGCGAATAGTGACAGGGCATTAGCCTCCACTTGGCAACGTTATTAATCTTACTGTATGACACTTACAAGTTTCCTACTTGCAAGGGAATTTGACCAGCTGGTCTGGCATTGTTCTTTTTTTAACCGACTTCCAAAAAGGAGGAGGTTCTCAATTCGATGGATATTTTATTTATATATGCGCACACCAATTACTCCGAGGTTTTTAAAACGATTTTTATGATTCTTTTTTAGTTCGATGCAACATACTTGCCGTTTGGTCCCGTAAAAATTAGATTCGGTTTGGCTCAGCAGTTTTTATTTTATAAAACATTTTTGGTTATTTCAATTTCTGCTGGCCATGACTTCGCTCAAAATTCACCACTTAAAAGTGAAAAGTAAAAACTGTTTTTCCAAAAATCTAATTCCGAACAAAACACTACAAAGAATAAAATAACTTTAGTTTCGGAAGTTGGTGTTTAAAAACAAAGGAACAAAACCAGAAACACCGACTTCCGAAATTAAAGTTATTTTACACCTTGTAGTGTTTTGTTTGAAGGTCGGTTGTATTTTTTCTGTCATATTTTTCGCAATACGAGTCAGTGATCTTGATCGATTTTCAATGTGTTTATTTAATACTAGCTGACCCGTGCAACTTCGTCTGCGTCACATTTCCATTAATGCTCCGCTCCTTTTTGTCTTAGCGTGATGATATATAGCCTATAGCCTTCCTCGATAAATAGATTATCTAACACTGAATTTTTTTTTCATATCCGACCTGTAGTTTTGGAGCCTATTCGTTTCAAACAAACAAATCTTTCCTCTTTATAATATTAGTGTAGACTAGAGAGCCGCCACAGCTACACATGTATGCAATTAATATACACAAATCTGCTTTGTTTGTATCTGTCTAGATATGGGTGAAGCAAAAACATTGTGCCTCTTTTTACAAAAATTACGCAGATGGAAGAATAAAGTATCAACATGAAAGGCACACTTCAAGCACGTGTCAAACGCATAGTAGTGTGTCTAATTTCGGCCACTAAATAAACTCTAGTTAATAGTGGTGAGGGTACTGGTTGTTGTCAAACCTTATCTCGATTCAAAATAAGTACGCAAAAAAAAACCAGAGGCAGAAAGAGACACCTACCTTGTTGCTATTCCACCAATTCGCACAAATCGTTTCCAAACGTCTTTTATAATGCGCATAACAAAGGAGTGGAACTCTCTGCCTGCGTCTGTATTTCCGAACGCTTACAACCCTAATCTCTTCAAAGTTAGAGTGAACAGGCTACTTCTGGGTAAGCTCGCTCCATCGTAGACTTTGTCTCTGTCATCTATGACCAAGACTAGAGTCAAGAGCAAACCCATCTCAAATAAAATAAAATAAAAGACACTGTGTTATGATAGAAATATAGTCAGTTTACCAGTCATATAAAAAGTGATCGCGTATGTAGGCGCAAATATTTTATTACTTTTTAAGATCGTAAACCCTAAGAAACAAAATAGTTGTCACCCCGAAAGTAATGGTTGAGTCGGATGCATAGCTTATTAAAATTATTATTACATAGTCAACGCCTCTTAGACCCTTTTGGGCCAAACTTGTATTCTCTTACTATTTTTAATTTTAATTTGCGAGCGCTGAAATATTACGATATGTATAAACCTGACATCTGTCACAAAAATACAGTCTTATTTTATGAATTTATTTTGGTTCCTTGAAAATCCTAGAAAAAAATAACAATTAAAAATAATACATGTTAATTAGTCAGTAGATATCATTAGTCGTCTCAAGACTCGTCTCCAACACCCAAAGAAGAGCATTAATTGTCCATTTCTTCAAAGGAGAAAAGACAGTAAAGTGGAACAAACATTTTTAACAATGTGGACTCAATTAAAAAGGCATTATGCAGTTTGTGGAAAATGTTAAGAAAGGGGCTTGAGTTTCAAAGTATTGGGCAACAAAGGCAGCGGTCGAGGGTCTTAGGAATATTAGGTCGAAGAATAAAGGCCGTAGATACCTAAACGCCTGGAATTCTGGGAACAACAAGGACGCTTCGTCACTTCTCTTTAGGTTGCAGAAGAAGTACTTTAAGGTCAAACTGGCCAGCTATTGTAAGTAAAAAGTTTTTGGTAATCTTTAATTAACATTTTAAAGCCGAGGAGTTTATTTGATTGCTTGAACATGCTAATCTCAAAAACTACTGGGTCGAGTTGAAAAAATGTTTTAGAGTAGATAGTCCATTTGTCTTGGAAGGCTATAGACTAAATCCTACTACATCACGATACGACTGACAGGAGCAGAACATTCATGAAAATTATGACGCAGACAAAGTTACGCGGGTCAGCTGGTGTTATTTAAAAATGGTCAAAGGTGAGAAAATAGTGCCACAAAAGTGTATGTTGATATATTTAACATGATAAATATAACCGATTAAATTGAATGCGCTTTATTAAATCCCTTACCTATAAATACTAGTATTTTTTCTCGAACCTAAAATACTCGTAGCCACATTTTTACTTCAAGGGTTGCAGAATTTGTTAATAAGAGCCCTTCCGCTCCACCCAGAGCGAAGCAAAGGAGAGATTGGATGATTTCCCATCCTTAAAAAAATAGGCACATTATTAAGGTGCTTAACTTACACAAAACCAGCTTAAACATTGTATTCTTTCTATTCAAAAATTCTTTTGTAAACACCCGCAAGTATTGTACGGAAAAACCCTTCTAAGAGCGAAAAAAACATGACTACACAAAAATATAAAGGTGAAACACAATCAAGAGTGGTTATGGGCGTAATCCTTCTTTTGAAAAGATACCTTAATCCCTTACACACATACCTATAAGTATTTGCTGATAAATGTTAAACGAGAACGTTTTTGAGGGCACATTCCTACACAAGTATACACATATTGATATTTTTTGTGCTATAAGTGGGCGATATACCTGAGGAGCTCGTGGCTAGTGATGAGCCACACGGGCTGATCTTCAAGGTTAAGCAACAGTAGCTAAGCTAGTGCCGTACACGGGTGAACATGTATGTATTATATACGGAGACTCATGCGTGTCTCGGAAGGCACGATAAACCGTTTGTCCCGGTTGTCATTTGTAGATCTTTGACAATCGTTGCGGATAGTCAGAAGCCAGATTGACACCAGTCTTGCCGAAGGGAATCCTGTTACCCAACTACTGGGTTGTGGAGGTTTGAGAGTTATTTACTCCATGTAAAATACATATATTCACCTGCTTTTTTTTAGACTGGAAACCGACTCCAACATGACTGGGTAAAATACAGATTGATTATTTGATGATATCAAGGACAAAAGATGATAATCGCGTGTTTCATAGCTACACTTCAAAATAAAATTAATTACAAAGTTATTTCTTTTTGAGGGGATTTTGTAATTTACTGACTTCCGACATTCAACCCTTCTTCTAATTGACAATATTTACTTTTTTTAACTTCTAAGGATGATAAAATTCATAAAAAGTTTTTGAAACAACGGCATGTCAACTTTCTCGTTATTTTTTATTTGGGAACAAAACTGGAAATGTTAAAATTTTCATTCAGCATACAATTTATTTTGTTTTATTTTACTTTCAGAAGCAATTTACTATGTGATTATTATAGCAAAACACATAAATGATAACCTACTACTGTATAATGTAAATGATAACGCCTTTGGAGATCGGGCATTGAGTCCCACACTGGGCTCCAAAATTTATTTAAAAAATCCTAGCAGTTCTGATTACGAATTTATCAAGTGTATTCTTTGTTACATATACAATGATAAAGCGCTTAAAGAAACACACATAATCTAAAAATAACATATTTGCATACGATTTCATTAGTTAACGAACTATAATAATAATTCTAACGGAACGGTACAACAAAGTTAAGGTCTATGATGTTGGCGCCCAGCACGGGACTTTCAGTCCCACGTGGGGCGCCAAAATAAAATTCAACTGCATTCTTCATACTGTAATTTGAATCAAAATTTTATTCACAATTGGATTAAAGATTTTATTTCCGTTTTGTATAAAACTATTGAAAATTGTACTAATAAAGTAAATACTTCTAAAATTTTCAGGTACTAAAAAAGTACCACCAAAGTATTTCTCCTATTTTATTTCAGGTACTGAAAAAGAAACAGCCAATTAACGAAAGCCACATAATCTAGATTAAAATCAAACACAAACCGACCCTATAATTACGTTCCTCTCTAAAATAATTTTCTTATTAGAAGCATTAAATGAGACGCTATCACTCTACTTACTGATAACCGAATCCTATTAGTTACAATAAGATAGGTAACAAAGCATATCTATCATCGTAATTATTTCAATAGCTTTCATTATCTCAACGTATTTCTCGGAGTTAAGAGAGCTTTATTCGACCCTAAATGTAAGAGAAATGTTTCTGTTTTGTATCTCCGCGCCGAGATTTATACTCACATTTACGGTTTAATGCGTCCTTTGTCTCGCCTACTCGGGAAGGGTCTGAAAGGTATAGTAAAGGATTTTTTCCGCGTAAGGTAGTTTGCTGTCTGTCAGAAATTCAACTGGCCGTCAAATGAGTGATGGTTACAGGAAGGATTTTTTGAAGAAAGTAACATCATTATTTAAAACCTTTTTTCGTTCATTCAGGTTTCGTATATTTTTTCTGAAATAAAATGTTAGAAAAGCTTATCAGCTCTCCACCATAGTATAGCTTTTTATTAGTGTAACCAATTTACTCACAGACACTAATAAAGAGATAAAATTGTTCGTTAGTATTATACTAACGAACAATTTTATCTCTTTATTAGTATATTTCATCTTCATATATTTTTAGCTACCAATATACAAGCCCAGGCTGAGGCCAACATTATCTAGGCCGTCATTTATCAATTATCATTGTTTCCCATAGAATAGTTGTACCTCTAGTATCTACAGTCCATTTGACCATCAAATACCATATCTGATAGAAATTCCCATCACAATTTCTTCCCAAAACTCCTGAATTCCTTTGTCCAACATAAATATTCTGTTCACACCACGCAGGCCCATTGTCTCCGTTTCATTCATTATTCAGGTGTTCCCCCACAATGTGTGATTAGGCCGCAATTATCAGATTCCTGCAGATCGAAATAGCCTTGCAGCCATTTAGCCGCACTTTTGGTGACTTTTCTAAAGTGGTGGTGTAATTAAAGCTGTATTTAGAGCATGTTAAAGTGAAATATTTAACACCGTGTTACAGTCCTTAGGGGAAGAAGCTGAGTAAGACAGAAGGTTTATGCCTGAAGTCTGATTTAGGTAGTCTCTTGAGGCAAAACTGAACAACAATAATATACGCAATATTTGCCGAACTAAAAAAATACAATTCAACATGGTGCATTATAATTTTGCGCGTGTGTTTCGTCTTTTTTTTTCATATTTGAAATTCAACGCGCAACTGTAAAAACTACTGTCTAATAGTCATGCATAAAAGTGTAGACAAAAAATGCCACAGGTTCTACTAACATTAATCATAATCATTTTAGGTATTATCAGGCAACTGAGACCCATAGATAAATACACAAAAAACAATAATAAACTAATACATTTTGATAAAATAGCTATACACGTTATGTTGTCGGCGTCGCGTTCCGCTGCGTCGTGTCGCGTAACCGTCCTCGGAAACGTCGCAATACGACACCTTTCGGTCAAAAGTCCTCCTTCAAGAAGATCTGTAGATGGTGGGTTGGAACTTGAACCACGAACGACTTAAAGTTGATGTTGTGGCACGATTGCTTACAGAACTAACTATAGACTGCTACCTGTACTGTCAACGGCTTTCATAAACTAAATACATTTTAATAGAATCTTGTATGAACAAAAAACACTCTTATTTCTATAGTTTCTAAAAAAACAGGCAATTCATTTTTAATCTATCATACAATTTTAATCCTTTTTCAGTGTAATAAGATCTTGAAAAAGCCTGAGAGTCTTCTCCTTAGTTAACATTGTAGTTTCTTTATCTGAAGCCTCTCGAACAAATCTATCGATATTCGTACTGAAGCCTAAGCCGCTTTGATAGCAATATTGAGATGGAGAAAGTTTTGATTACTCCAATGAAAGTAATACGCCTGAGGATTCTGCCTAGTGTGCTATTCAGTTAACACTTTTTTTGCGTATAGGTACGGTTTAGGCTGGTTGGTCTGAGCATGGAAAAATACTCATGACATACAAAAGGCGGGAATATCCGTAAATGAAATTCGTTCAATTCGACTGGCATCCATCTGGCATTACGCTGAGGCATTTTGGCATTAATAATTAAGGTTTTTTTTTTGTTCTGTTTTTTATAATGCCAAGAAACACAAGAACGTTGGAAGGCCTCCCACAAGGTGGACTTATGACCTGGTGAAGGTCGCAGGTAGCCGATGGATGCAAGACGCACAGGACCGGTAATTGTGGCGACGCTTGGGGGAGTGTCTATGTATGTGTGGAGCATGGACGTCTTTCGCCTGATCTGATGATGATGAATAAACACAATTTTCTTAGTCTAGTCGTATCTTGCCGACGCAATATCACGAATCAATGTCAAAAACTTGTTCATAATTTTGGAAAATTAACAATAGATGAAATTATTAGTAGATGTAGATACTCAATCATACAAACGCTACAAGCAAACCAGTTCGGCCAACATTAAGAATTTTATTATAAAATGCCAACTAATGACAGATATTTTTATAGGTTGAGATATAAGAATGAGATAAGAAAGTGATCAATTTTTTGTTTAAGATAGTGAAGCCTATCTGGGGCAATAGAAAAAGAAACATCCAGCACCTTGAAGCAGCTTTCAGACTACGCTATAATACAATAGCATATAGTATAGAGCTCATAGCACACCAATATTATTACGGACACGTTCACACTGTACTGAACTATATATTATTGACTATGTATGGTGCGCGATATTGTTTTACTATGAGCATTATGCTATATGTTATAGCGTAGTCTGAAAGCAGCTGTTTAACATGTCATTGTATGGGATTGCCCAACTGACATTTCAGGGACACAAATGTCAATACAATACATTCTGGTTCATTTTGACAGTCGTGACCGCTTATGAAATGTAATTTTCTAGGCCCTTAAGTGCTCGTTTACTTAGATATGGGGCGTTGCGCTTTACGCTTATGAAGAAGAGATTTACGCACGCCGCGTCGCACGAGGCGTGCCCGCACTAAATTCAAACATATTGCTTTGTATGAGAGCGTTTACGGAAAAGCGATTTACGTGCGTAGCGACCCAAGCAGCGGGGCCCGCCCAACGCCCCGCGTCTCCGTAAGCGAGCACTTGTTTTTGCGAGTCTTTGAGCGTAAAAAGGTATGTACTCACCTACCTCCCTCATTAGATTATGAAACTACCCTCATAATTATATACTGCGCTTTACGTTGCGCTTTACGCTTATAAAGAAGTGATTTACGCACGCAGCGTGCCCGCACTAAATTCAAACCTAATGCGTTGTATGAGAGCGTTTACGGAGAAGCGATTTACGCACGTAGCGTCGCAAGCAGCGAGACCCGCCCAACGCCCCGCGTCTCCGTAAACGAGCACTAAGTTTTTGCGAGTCTTTGTGCGTAAAAAGGTATGTACTCACCTACCTACCTAATTAGATTATGAAACTACCCTCATAATTATATACCGAGGATAAAGTTCGGTCGATGACACATTTTATCAGACGAATAATTTTGAACGTCGTTGTAGATACTTAATATCTGTTAATAATCTCATCAAGGATTTTAAATTATTTATAAGCAGGCAAAAGGGAAGAATAAAGAAGAAAGACGACTTCTTTTATCTTGTATTTCTAGCTTCTAACTTTCAGATAATAATTATTTTGAATGCAAAGTTCAGATGCAGTGTATGTTAATCACGGTTAATGGCAGACCAGAATTAGAAAAAACTTGCCACGCGGGTTGATCGTAACCATTTTTTTCAGTCCAAACCATATTTTTGAAATCTATCTGAAGGGCTAATTAAATTTTTCAGAATACTCCATTTGTTGTGAAAATAGGATAGTGCTATCGGTCTTGTGTAGCTCTGTTTTTCTCTCGCAATGGATGGCATTTCATTTCATTTTCTAAAATCATTTACAGTTCATGTTTATTGAGTGTTTGTGGTCACTTGTGTGTTCAGGGGCTTGCGGACACAATCGTTATTGTTGGCCACATTTCAATAGCTGATTGATTACTCAATACTTCAGTAGGCCAGCACAGTCGTTTTGTACTGGAATTTATCGTAACTGCGCTATTTAGGGTATTAGAAACTTGCCAGATAATATATATTACTAGTAACGAAATTCAGTTATTTATGAAGCCTTATCATGCCGAGTATATGGATGACCCCTTTGGAGTAGTCACGTAATAAATAAGATTTTAATACCGCGTGTATCTGACATCGATGCACAAACGATTTCCATGAGTACAGGGCATGATTCTGGACACCCCAGTGTTGGAATTTTTTGTCAGTTCTTTTCTCATTTTTTCTTTTTTTTCAAGAGTACCACAAATAGGTATCAGGCTGATACCTATTTGTGGTTTTATTTAGATTGCTCTTTTTAGTGAAAGTAGTTAATTATTTTTTTATTAAAAATCTCATTGGGTTAGGTCAGAATAACGATTATGAGCAGTCTAAAGTAAAAAAACCCTTGACAAAAATGAAAAAATGAGAAAAAAGCCGACTAAAAATTCCAAGTCTAGGGTGTCCAGAATCATGCTCTGGACCCATGGAAATCGTTTGTGCGTCGATGTCAGATACACGCGGTATAGTCATCGAAAACTAATTATATTATTTATGTACTAAGTGCAAATGAAAGAGTTGTAATATCGTTCAGAATGTGCCTCCTTCTTTTGAGCAATCGCGCAATACGTAGTACGATATTAATGTCAACCACCTGAACTCTTGAATGATCCTACCTCAACCCGCTTACCATAGATTAGATATTGGTCAAACGCGTGCCTATCAATAGTAAAAAAATATGTAAGTTTCTCATTGAAAAATGCAACTTATTATTTTTGTACTAGGCGCACATGACTGGGCAAGAGCTTTGATAAGGAAGTTACATAGCTCTGAGAGTGTTTAGGACAGCTCGTTTCAGAGCAGTTTTATGTCTCAACCGTCTTACTTTTAACCGTGACTGATGAACGTTTCTAGAACTTGAAATAAAACTAATTTCCTAGTGACCATGAATGCTCTAAGTGTTATAACAAATTACTTACCGTGAAAGCAATTTAAACTTCTATTCCGTGTTTATTTCCCACTTTCAAGAAAACAGGTGCTTACTAGAAGTCATAAACTTGCTGCAAGTAACACGATTGTGATGAGTTTAATTGCTACATTAAACTATATCACTGTGCTTTAAAAGATAATTGCAAGACCTGTTTTTTGATGACATACTTCAGTACTAGGCTGGCAGAAATCATCACTTGAATTTATAAGACCCTTATTATGCTTCTTATCATTTGAATGGCTGTTTCGTCGTATTTTTTATGTTGCCACTCGACTTTGACTATTTACCTAATGTACCAGAATCGTTACGCAGTAGGAGCCAGTGGACGGCCTAGGAAACGCTGGCGTGACGAATTGGAGGCGTTCATGACAGATTGATCAGAGAAGGCATAACATCGGGGAGAGAGAGGAAGGCTATGGGGATGAAGACAAAGATAAAGATAATTTTATTTGTCAAAACATGCGATTAATTCGCATGTTTTGACAAATAAAATTATCTTTGCATTCAGGATGACACAATTATTAATATTTCGTCATGTTTCACCCATAAGGCTTACGAATATATGAAAAAAATACCTATAATTAAAATGAAGAAACGTCAAATAACATTGATAAGTCAGGGAAAAAAATAAAAAAACTTGTCACAGAAATTAAAGATGATAAAGAAAGATGCCAAATAAAAAGATGTCGGTAAAATTAATAATTAGTCATAAAATGACACAAAAATTAAAAATTTATAAAAAATTCATCTATATTATAATAACACGTCAATTAATAAACTCATTGAAGGCCTTTTCCCAGCAGTGGGACAGTACAGATTAAGAAAAATAAAAAATTGTAGATCCCATGACTGCTTCAACATCCGTTACGTTAGGAGAACAAGCAGAAACGAGAAACAACTTTGTTTTAATAATATTAATAGATTTTAGAAATCTAGGTTTAGTTAACGAATGTCCTCCAATAGCATTCGGTTACTGGCTCACCATAGGCCTCACTTGCACAAAGGCCTTTGCCAGAATTGTTCGTAGCATCGCCTCTAGCGCTATCTGTCCGACGCTTTGGCGGGGTTGCTATGGTTGAGCAATTTTCACGCTGGTAGCAATGGTTGAGCAATTTTCAGAAGGTATGTTGTCATCAGGAATAATGAACAACATACCTTCGGATGATGAAATGCTTGTAAATTCATATTTAATTTTCGGATGTTTGATGTTTTGCGCTGACAAAAAAAAAATGCGTGGTATGTACATAGGTACTCGTACATTTAATGCATTATTTTTTAAGCACAGAATTTCAAAGTTCTATAGGCGCAAGGAAAATAAATACTACTATTTCTGTAGCCAAGAGAACCCTGTCTTATCTGAGACGTAGCTGGTGTTAAAATATCTGATTTGCTTGGCTCGCTATGGGTTCCTAGGTTATTTAGTTGTTTAGTTGTGTTTCTTTAACATTTCTGTAACGGGTTCTTAAACTACGTGCTCGCTTCGCTCGTGTTTCTACCGTCATTCATAAGCAAATCTCATTGCTGAATGAATGGCCAGAAGTAAACCAAAATTACCCCAAACAGGGTGCGAAAACGTCAAGACTCACTTCTAAGTGAATCTTGACGTTTTCGCACCCTGTTTGGGTAGCTACACTTTACCTTCGCCAATGTGCGACCCTACTAGCATTTTCGTCACTAAACCAAAATTGCACATAAAAAAAAATTAAGTACAGGTGCAATTTAGGTATATTAATTTATCTAAATTGATAAAAAATAATGTATGCACAAGCGCGTATAAAAAGAGAAAAGAAATAGAATTCATTGGTCATAAAAAAATTCGTCAACATCGCTGTCAATGGGAAAAATGCCCAGAACTCATTGAGTTCAGAGAGGCAGCCTTGTCATGACTCACGATGAATAACAACGCTTCTTTGATGGATGAAAAATTAAACACTCCCACCATCCCATAAAGTTTCTAAGCCAAAGAAAGTGTCTTCTTAAGATAAGTCAGACAGATTTCAAGAGTTCGACAGTTTACAACTATTAAATGATTTATTGCTTCGCACCGCAGCTTTCTAAACTTACTTTGAAGAAGTTCTGTCTTTAATGCGTCGTTCGAAAGAGTGCTAATTTTCGAATTTTCCTGGAAATGTGGAAATGAGTAATCGATACATTGAAGTTAGTAATCCTTTTACTAATCCTATGAACGTAATAATTTGGTAATACTGACCCACTACTTCAATCTTCCGACAAGTTCAATATTGCGGCAAGTTCAATCTTGCGGCAATTTCAATCTTGCGGCAAGTTCAATCTTGCGGCAACTTGTTTTTTCTTCATTTTAATACGTGGTTCTTGGGAACTGATCTTACACGAATTGGTTAATGTTCCTTGGTGCCTATAGACCCAGTTCTGTTCCGTCTTCTGCTTGATGTGAAAATTTTACAAAAATATTTTTTTATTGACAAAATAGGTTACAAAATCTTGTTTGAAGCCATCCTGAACTAGGTGTACCTGTATGTCAGGAGTCAGCGCCCTCTCATATTTTGTTTGGCTAAGATACTAATGTCAACGTAGAAATAGAAAACATGCATGCAATAAAATTTAAAAAGAAGTAAAACAAAGTGAATTAAAATACAAAAGCAAAAAACATATAAATAAAAAAATCATAAAATTATTATTCATTAAATTTAATTTATATTATATTAAATACTAGCTGACCCGCGCAACGTCGTCTGCGTAACATTTTTCATTACTGCTCCGCTCCTATTGGTATTAGCGTGATGTTATATAGCCTATAGCCTTCCTCGATAAATGGGCTATCTAACACTGAAATAATTTTTCAAATCAGACCAGTTCCTGAGATTAGCGCGTTCAACCAAACAGACAAACAAACTCTTCTGCTTTATAATATTAGTATAGATATTATTTCGTGTTGTGTGTGTGTGTGAGAGGTGTGTACGTGTGCGTGTGAGTGTGTACATGTTCCAGTTTGTGAAAAAAAAAGTTGTTTTATGTTATTCTTACTCTTACACTGTTATTAATTTCGACTATCCAAGACGGTTGATCGTTTCTCCGGACTCGTCGAACTTCCTTGACTCAGTGCTTTTTAAGCGACTTTCCAAAAAGGAGGAGGTTCTCAATTCGGATGTTTGTATTTTTTTTTTATGTTGGTTCGGTCATAACTCCGTCGCTTGCAAACCGATTTTAAAAATGTTTTTTTTGTTGGAAAGGGAATACTTCCCAAATGGCCCCATGATAAGGAAACCAGGATCTGATGATGGCATCCCAGAGAAGTCGAGGGTAACTTTCGAAAATCGTATGGTATCGATTTTGCAGTGGTTTTGTTAGGTGTTTTTTTTATTTGTCACTAAAAAGTGAAAAATAAAAAACTTTTTATTTTTTATTTGTAGTGTTTTTTTGTATGGAAGTCGGTTGTATTTTTTTGTTGAAAGTTTTTTTTAAGTCCCCTTTGTTAAATCTGGCTCTCAGGAGTTGAAGTGATTGAAAATAGTGAGAAAGGAAAAAAAAATGGCAGTACCAAAACATAATGTCTATACAATGGTGCAAATACTCGTATATTGCGGCATTACAAAGAAAAACGTAGCAATCGACCGAAATTTTCTTCGAGTTCAGTGATATTGAATAGGAACTCTTTAGAGGATATGGCTCGATTTCGAACAAATGTTTGCTCGAAAACAAACCCCTTTTACAGTGGCGCAATATGAGAAGCAATCTGAAGCAATAATACTGCTCCATGTGATTTCAACTGCTGTTTCATGTACCATTATCGTTGTTGCTGTTTTTATTGAATTAATATGAACTGTAAGTTGCTTTGGGGTCAATAACACTGAGTAACGCTTTCGAGTTGCCCATCCAAATAGGATTATTTGAATGGCTTAATTAATACATACGCTGTCTATCCTCTCTATAAATCAATGTTTGGAGAATAGGCTATATAAGAATAGGCAGATTTTTATTACTGGTAGACTCTTATATGACAAATCGCTGTAATGTCTAAATTTATTTTGACTATTTATTTTGACTAGTTATTTTGACTATTTCACTTTGAATTTTGAATTTAATATTAATGTAAAAACTAAATTTATTTTGAGTATTTACCTAATTTTTTAATTTATATTCAAAAACTAGGTAAATAGTCAAAATAAATTTTATTGTTGTTCATCTAATCTAATCTAATCTTATTTGATCACTATCTCATTGTAATCGATGACGTGGTTAACGAATGCTTGTTGCACGTTTTAACGCATAAATCGCTCAATCAGTTTTGCTGAATTATGATATACCAAGGCCATCATCTGCCTAGCCTTTTCCCAACTATATTAGGGTCGGCTTCCAGTCAAACCGGATACAGCTGAATATCAGTGTTTTACGTGGAACGGCTGCCTACCAGACCTCCACAACCCATTAACTAGGTAACTCGGTACTCCTTGGCAAGACTGGAGTCAGGTTTTCTAGCTTCTGATTATCCGTAACGATTGCCAAAGATCTCCAAATGACAGCCGGCTGTACTTGCTTCCCGAGGCACGGAGGAAAAATCGGTATATTAAGATGGTCACCCATCCACAGACCAACCTCGGCAAGCGTTGCTTAACCTTGAAGATAAACCTGTGTGGCTGTTATTATGTAGCCACGAGCTCCTCCCATCATGATATACCAGGGTATATTATTTATATTTGACCTTTCTATCCCAGAAATTCATTGGTATAAATTTCAACTTTCACGCGGGTGGACCAACAATAAAATTAAATCTAAGAATCATATTCTTACGGCTACCTAGTATTAGTTTCTAACCAAAAATGTAGGGTTTCGCAAACGAATAGTAATTTGTAAACCCGCTATCCTAATGGACGGATGAGTTCCGTAGTCATTAGACCTGCTATTGGCTCAGTACACATGACAGCTAATGACCTCATAAATTAGGTAGGTACTGCCATTAATAGCGGAGGGACATTGTGCTTTATCTTACGTGGACAAATAAAATTGTCAGTCAGAATTTCTGTGTATTATTTATTTAATTATTTTTTGGAAATCTTACAGCTAAACACTTCGTAATCATTTAAACGAAATATGGCCAATGACAAGCTCTCACACATTTAATATTTATCTAAATAATATGAAATAGATGTTAGATTACAATATAATATAGGTACAATACAAAACAATAAATCGACTAATAATTACCGAAGAAGTTATTAATTATTTTTTCAATCTAGCAACATATAGTGCCACACACTAGGCATTTCTCCTGTATCGTGGGTGCGTTAACAAACATACAAAGCCAGCAGCCAGACCCGGAACAACTATCTGTAGGCCATACAAATATTTGTTCCGTGCGGGAATCGAACCCACGACACGCGCAGCAGCCGATCGCTCAACCACTGCGCCAACCGTACCGTCAAATATAAAACAACTATCTGATGCCCGCGGCTTTGCTCGCTTGACCAATTATATACTAAAACCTTCCTCGAGAACCAATACATCCATTGGCGAAAACAGCATGAAAATCGGTGCAGTAGTTTTTGAGTTTATCGCGAACAGACAGACAGACAGACGCGGCGGAGGACTTTGTTTTATAATATGTAGTGATAGTAGGTAATAATAACAGCTATGTTGATGTAGTGGTCGCAAGCACGACTGTGCAGCGTGATGGTCTTGGGTTTCATTCTCGGCTCGAGTTCTTCCTTCGAGATTTCTCAGTAGTAATCGTAGACTCTACGATGGAACCAGCTTACCGAGAAAGTGCCTGTTCACTGTAACTTTTAAGAAATTAGGGTTATATGCATTTCGAAACACAGACGCAGGCAGAGAGTTCCACTACTTTGCTGGTTGCTGATGTTCTAGAATCTTTTATTATAAAATGTCGTCCAATAAATATACTTAATTATATTTATTTATTATAAAGAGAAAGATTTTTTGTTTTTATACACCGAATAGGCTCCGAAGATCCGGCTCGATTTTAACAATTCTTTCACCAATAGAAAGCTAAATTATCAGGTAGTAACAGCATTTATTTAAAAAAGATAAAATCCTTAAGAATATTGCAGCGCTGACAAAATCGCGCGCGAGTTGCTAGTTATTCATACAAACAATAATGTAACCAAATCATGATATTTGACCTAACATAAATTTTCAAGCTTTCCTGAAGCAAATCATTTCCTTTCATCCCTGAAGCAACCGCTGTATAAAAGACTTTGAAGTCACTTGCAGTTAATCTGTTAGAATTAAAGATGGCGGCAAAATTAAATGGCGAAGGTGTCATTACACGGAAAAATCTCAAATTGCCTTGGGCAGGGATTTTTGTTATTTTGGAATAAATTAATGTTGCTGGAAGTTCATTTCCTTTGGGTTCGTAAAGCTGGTTTGGATTCTTAGTTAAATGTAATATGCAAAAGCCAACCATCCTGCGGACTAATATTATCATACATTTTTCCCGCTATTTTGCTTCCGTTCATGTTTAATTTTACTAAAAAAAAAACAGGCAAGGGCGAGTCGGACTCGCATACATAGCACAAAAATATCGCGCACCATACATTGTCATGTATAGTACAGTACAGTGTCCGCAACAATGTATGGTGTGCGTTATTGGTGTGCTATGAGCTATATACTATATGCTATTATATTATAGCGTAGTCTGAAAGCAGCTTGTGTTGTGTTTCTGAACTGGAACAAGAACTCTGTGATGCCCATAAGGCGCTATCTAAGGCAGAAGCCGATAAGGTCAGTGGAGAGTGTTTTAACACCAATATGTTATTTGATGAGTTGGTAGGTTTTCGTTCAAAATCAGTGTGTGAGCCAGCCATAACTATAGATTTGACAGGTGACGATACCATACCACTAGGTCCCATAGTTGTGAGTCATAATAAATTAAAGAAATACATTAAACTTAAGAAAATAATTAAACGGTCTCGGAGAGCAATAAAAAAACAAAATCTCCTAAAATTAAATATTTCACTGCGAAAAGACCGAGTCAGCCTCTCTAATAGATTAAATAGTTGTACTGAAGAGTTAGATAGATGTAGGGAAAATTATAACAAAGAAACTCAGTGTCTCCAAAATGATTTATTATATAAGGAGTATTTACTGAAAACCATTTATGAAAAATATGAGACTTCACAACAGCAACTTAGTGAACGCTTGTTAGAGGCGGGGGAGTTATTGGATTTGGTGAAGTACAATGCTGAGAGGTGTGAGTCTTTGACTAATAATCTCTCATGCAGCTGTATCAACCGTTCACCACCTCCGCAACCCCAACTTAACATGTCACCATCGGTGTTGGCTCTTCCATTAGAAACCTGTATCAAGACACCAGAAAATAAATCTATCTTTTTTTGTGATGAATTAGGGTCTGGCTTTGGAAAAATACTACATAACTACTTAAGCCATAGTTTTACCAACCATAGTTATCACAATATAAGTTTTAAGCAAATGGTTAAGAGGATCATAAATTCAAATCTTGATGAGTATTCACAAATGGTTCTTCTATTAGGGAATAGTACTGGTATTACCAGAAAGGACATAGTGGATGGTGTTGGCTCCTTATTAAAGTTAAACATAGGAAAGCTGATGTTATGTGCTTTTCCTTATTCAGATAGTTTATCAGCTGATCAAAACAATAAAATTTTAAAGCTGAACAATACTTTGCACTTGCTGACATGTTGTCATAGTGACAAATTATTGTTTTTTGACACTAATAAATTTGTTAGTGGTTTTAAATTAACTCAGGGAACTTTATCTCTGTCCGGTAACTGTAGACATAAGATTGCTATGCTGATAGCATATAATATTAACGATGTTATAGGTAGTATAACAAATATTAGGTTAGGTGACGAGCCTATGTTGTCTAGTTGCTCTAACAGCGTAGGGACTTATTATTGTGATTCTTTGTGTTGTACGAAGGAGGACCCACATATAATGTCAACATTCTTTGAGGCCACTTCCGATCAGAGAGAGTATTCTCTTCCTGATGAAACACATTTTAAACCCCCAGACATTTTAAACTCCTCAATTTTAGCTGTGGAAATTGCTCCGGATAATTATAAAGTTTCTAAACCAAAGAAAGTGTCTTCTTAAGATAAGTCAGAAAGATTTCAAGAGTTCGACAGTTTACAACTATTAAATGATTTATTGCTTCGCACCGCAGCTTTCTAAACTTACTTTGAAGAAGTTCTGTCTTTAATGCGTCGTTCGAAAGAGTGCTAATTTTCGAATTTTCCTGGAAATGTGGAAATGAGTAATCGATACATTGAAGTTAGTAATCCTTTTACTAATCCTATGAACGTAATAATTTGGTAATACTGACCCACTACTTCAATCTTCCGACAAGTTCAATATTGCGGCAAGTTCAATCTTGCGGCAATTTCAATCTTGCGGCAAGTTCAATCTTGCGGCAACTTGTTTTTTCTTCATTTTAATACGTGGTTCTTGGGAACTGATCTTACACGAATTGGTTAATGTTCCTTGGTGCCTATAGACCCAGTTCTGTTCCGTCTTCTGCTTGATGTGAAAATTTTACAAAAATATTTTTTTATTGACAAAATAGGTTACCAAATCTTGTTTGAAGCCATCCTGAACTAGGTGTACCTGTATGTCAGGAGTCAGCGCCCTCTCATATTTTGTTTGGCTAAGATACTAATGTCAACGTAGAAATAGAAAACATGCATGCAATAAAATTTAAAAAGAAGTAAAACAAAGTGAATTAAAATACAAAAGCAAAAAACATATAAATAAAAAAATCATAAAATTATTATTCATTAAATTTAATTTATATTATATTAAATACTAGCTGACCCGCGCAACGTCGTCTGCGTAACATTTTTCATTACTGCTCCGCTCCTATTGGTATTAGCGTGATGTTATATAGCCTATAGCCTTCCTCGATAAATGGGCTATCTAACACTGAAATAATTTTTCAAATCAGACCAGTTCCTGAGATTAGCGCGTTCAACCAAACAGACAAACAAACTCTTCTGCTTTATAATATTAGTATAGATATTATTTCGTGTTGTGTGTGTGTGTGAGAGGTGTGTACGTGTGCGTGTGAGTGTGTACATGTTCCAGTTTGTGAAAAAAAAAGTTGTTTTATGTTATTCTTACTCTTACACTGTTATTAATTTCGACTATCCAAGACGGTTGATCGTTTCTCCGGACTCGTCGAACTTCCTTGACTCAGTGCTTTTTAAGCGACTTTCCAAAAAGGAGGAGGTTCTCAATTCGGATGTTTGTATTTTTTTTTTATGTTGGTTCGGTCATAACTCCGTCGCTTGCAAACCGATTTTAAAAATGTTTTTTTTGTTGGAAAGGGAATACTTCCCAAATGGCCCCATGATAAGGAAACCAGGATCTGATGATGGCATCCCAGAGAAGTCGAGGGTAACTTTCGAAAATCGTATGGTATCGATTTTGCAGTGGTTTTGTTAGGTGTTTTTTTTATTTGTCACTAAAAAGTGAAAAATAAAAAACTTTTTATTTTTTATTTGTAGTGTTTTTTTGTATGGAAGTCGGTTGTATTTTTTTGTTGAAAGTTTTTTTTAAGTCCCCTTTGTTAAATCTGGCTCTCAGGAGTTGAAGTGATTGAAAATAGTGAGAAAGGAAAAAAAAATGGCAGTACCAAAACATAATGTCTATACAATGGTGCAAATACTCGTATATTGCGGCATTACAAAGAAAAACGTAGCAATCGACCGAAATTTTCTTCGAGTTCAGTGATATTGAATAGGAACTCTTTAGAGGATATGGCTCGATTTCGAACAAATGTTTGCTCGAAAACAAACCCCTTTTACAGTGGCGCAATATGAGAAGCAATCTGAAGCAATAATACTGCTCCATGTGATTTCAACTGCTGTTTCATGTACCATTATCGTTGTTGCTGTTTTTATTGAATTAATATGAACTGTAAGTTGCTTTGGGGTCAATAACACTGAGTAACGCTTTCGAGTTGCCCATCCAAATAGGATTATTTGAATGGCTTAATTAATACATACGCTGTCTATCCTCTCTATAAATCAATGTTTGGAGAATAGGCTATATAAGAATAGGCAGATTTTTATTACTGGTAGACTCTTATATGACAAATCGCTGTAATGTCTAAATTTATTTTGACTATTTATTTTGACTAGTTATTTTGACTATTTCACTTTGAATTTTGAATTTAATATTAATGTAAAAACTAAATTTATTTTGAGTATTTACCTAATTTTTTAATTTATATTCAAAAACTAGGTAAATAGTCAAAATAAATTTTATTGTTGTTCATCTAATCTAATCTAATCTTATTTGATCACTATCTCATTGTAATCGATGACGTGGTTAACGAATGCTTGTTGCACGTTTTAACGCATAAATCGCTCAATCAGTTTTGCTGAATTATGATATACCAAGGCCATCATCTGCCTAGCCTTTTCCCAACTATATTAGGGTCGGCTTCCAGTCAAACCGGATACAGCTGAATATCAGTGTTTTACGTGGAACGGCTGCCTACCAGACCTCCACAACCCATTAACTAGGTAACTCGGTACTCCTTGGCAAGACTGGAGTCAGGTTTTCTAGCTTCTGATTATCCGTAACGATTGCCAAAGATCTCCAAATGACAGCCGGCTGTACTTGCTTCCCGAGGCACGGAGGAAAAATCGGTATATTAAGATGGTCACCCATCCACAGACCAACCTCGGCAAGCGTTGCTTAACCTTGAAGATAAACCTGTGTGGCTGTTATTATGTAGCCACGAGCTCCTCCCATCATGATATACCAGGGTATATTATTTATATTTGACCTTTCTATCCCAGAAATTCATTGGTATAAATTTCAACTTTCACGCGGGTGGACCAACAATAAAATTAAATCTAAGAATCATATTCTTACGGCTACCTAGTATTAGTTTCTAACCAAAAATGTAGGGTTTCGCAAACGAATAGTAATTTGTAAACCCGCTATCCTAATGGACGGATGAGTTCCGTAGTCATTAGACCTGCTATTGGCTCAGTACACATGATAGCTAATGACCTCATAAATTAGGTAGGTACTGCCATTAATAGCGGAGGGACATTGTGCTTTATCTTACGTGGACAAATAAAATTGTCAGTCAGAATTTCTGTGTATTATTTATTTAATTATTTTTTGGAAATCTTACAGCTAAACACTTCGTAATCATTTAAACGAAATATGGCCAATGACAAGCTCTCACACATTTAATATTTATCTAAATAATATGAAATAGATGTTAGATTACAATATAATATAGGTACAATACAAAACAATAAATCGACTAATAATTACCGAAGAAGTTATTAATTATTTTTTCAATCTAGCAACATATAGTGCCACACACTAGGCATTTCTCCTGTATCGTGGGTGCGTTAACAAACATACAAAGCCAGCAGCCAGACCCGGAACAACTATCTGTAGGCCATACAAATATTTGTTCCGTGCGGGAATCGAACCCACGACACGCGCAGCAGCCGATCGCTCAACCACTGCGCCAACCGTACCGTCAAATATAAAACAACTATCTGATGCCCGCGGCTTTGCTCGCTTGACCAATTATATACTAAAACCTTCCTCGAGAACCAATACATCCATTGGCGAAAACAGCATGAAAATCGGTGCAGTAGTTTTTGAGTTTATCGCGAACAGACAGACAGACAGACGCGGCGGAGGACTTTGTTTTATAATATGTAGTGATAGTAGGTAATAATAACAGCTATGTTGATGTAGTGGTCGCAAGCACGACTGTGCAGCGTGATGGTCTTGGGTTTCATTCTCGGCTCGAGTTCTTCCTTCGAGATTTCTCAGTAGTAATCGTAGACTCTACGATGGAACCAGCTTACCGAGAAAGTGCCTGTTCACTGTAACTTTTAAGAAATTAGGGTTATATGCATTTCGAAACACAGACGCAGGCAGAGAGTTCCACTACTTTGCTGGTTGCTGATGTTCTAGAATCTTTTATTATAAAATGTCGTCCAATAAATATACTTAATTATATTTATTTATTATAAAGAGAAAGATTTTTTGTTTTTATACACCGAATAGGCTCCGAAGATCCGGCTCGATTTTAACAATTCTTTCACCAATAGAAAGCTAAATTATCAGGTAGTAACAGCATTTATTTAAAAAAGATAAAATCCTTAAGAATATTGCAGCGCTGACAAAATCGCGCGCGAGTTGCTAGTTATTCATACAAACAATAATGTAACCAAATCATGATATTTGACCTAACATAAATTTTCAAGCTTTCCTGAAGCAAATCATTTCCTTTCATCCCTGAAGCAACCGCTGTATAAAAGACTTTGAAGTCACTTGCAGTTAATCTGTTAGAATTAAAGATGGCGGCAAAATTAAATGGCGAAGGTGTCATTACACGGAAAAATCTCAAATTGCCTTGGGCAGGGATTTTTGTTATTTTGGAATAAATTAATGTTGCTGGAAGTTCATTTCCTTTGGGTTCGTAAAGCTGGTTTGGATTCTTAGTTAAATGTAATATGCAAAAGCCAACCATCCTGCGGACTAATATTATCATACATTTTTCCCGCTATTTTGCTTCCGTTCATGTTTAATTTTACTAAAAAAAAAACAGGCAAGGGCGAGTCGGACTCGCATACATAGCACAAAAATATCGCGCACCATACATTGTCATGTATAGTACAGTACAGTGTCCGCAACAATGTATGGTGTGCGTTATTGGTGTGCTATGAGCTATATACTATATGCTATTATATTATAGCGTAGTCTGAAAGCAGCTTGTGTTGTGTTTCTGAACTGGAACAAGAACTCTGTGATGCCCATAAGGCGCTATCTAAGGCAGAAGCCGATAAGGTCAGTGGAGAGTGTTTTAACACCAATATGTTATTTGATGAGTTGGTAGGTTTTCGTTCAAAATCAGTGTGTGAGCCAGCCATAACTATAGATTTGACAGGTGACGATACCATACCACTAGGTCCCATAGTTGTGAGTCATAATAAATTAAAGAAATACATTAAACTTAAGAAAATAATTAAACGGTCTCGGAGAGCAATAAAAAAACAAAATCTCCTAAAATTAAATATTTCACTGCGAAAAGACCGAGTCAGCCTCTCTAATAGATTAAATAGTTGTACTGAAGAGTTAGATAGATGTAGGGAAAATTATAACAAAGAAACTCAGTGTCTCCAAAATGATTTATTATATAAGGAGTATTTACTGAAAACCATTTATGAAAAATATGAGACTTCACAACAGCAACTTAGTGAACGCTTGTTAGAGGCGGGGGAGTTATTGGATTTGGTGAAGTACAATGCTGAGAGGTGTGAGTCTTTGACTAATAATCTCTCATGCAGCTGTATCAACCGTTCACCACCTCCGCAACCCCAACTTAACATGTCACCATCGGTGTTGGCTCTTCCATTAGAAACCTGTATCAAGACACCAGAAAATAAATCTATCTTTTTTTGTGATGAATTAGGGTCTGGCTTTGGAAAAATACTACATAACTACTTAAGCCATAGTTTTACCAACCATAGTTATCACAATATAAGTTTTAAGCAAATGGTTAAGAGGATCATAAATTCAAATCTTGATGAGTATTCACAAATGGTTCTTCTATTAGGGAATAGTACTGGTATTACCAGAAAGGACATAGTGGATGGTGTTGGCTCCTTATTAAAGTTAAACATAGGAAAGCTGATGTTATGTGCTTTTCCTTATTCAGATAGTTTATCAGCTGATCAAAACAATAAAATTTTAAAGCTGAACAATACTTTGCACTTGCTGACATGTTGTCATAGTGACAAATTATTGTTTTTTGACACTAATAAATTTGTTAGTGGTTTTAAATTAACTCAGGGAACTTTATCTCTGTCCGGTAACTGTAGACATAAGATTGCTATGCTGATAGCATATAATATTAACGATGTTATAGGTAGTATAACAAATATTAGGTTAGGTGACGAGCCTATGTTGTCTAGTTGCTCTAACAGCGTAGGGACTTATTATTGTGATTCTTTGTGTTGTACGAAGGAGGACCCACATATAATGTCAACATTCTTTGAGGCCACTTCCGATCAGAGAGAGTATTCTCTTCCTGATGAAACACATTTTAAACCCCCAGACATTTTAAACTCCTCAATTTTAGCTGTGGAAATTGCTCCGGATAATTATAAAGTTTCTAAACCAAAGAAAGTGTCTTCTTAAGATAAGTCAGAAAGATTTCAAGAGTTCGACAGTTTACAACTATTAAATGATTTATTGCTTCGCACCGCAGCTTTCTAAACTTACTTTGAAGAAGTTCTGTCTTTAATGCGTCGTTCGAAAGAGTGCTAATTTTCGAATTTTCCTGGAAATGTGGAAATGAGTAATCGATACATTGAAGTTAGTAATCCTTTTACTAATCCTATGAACGTAATAATTTGGTAATACTGACCCACTACTTCAATCTTCCGACAAGTTCAATATTGCGGCAAGTTCAATCTTGCGGCAATTTCAATCTTGCGGCAAGTTCAATCTTGCGGCAACTTGTTTTTTCTTCATTTTAATACGTGGTTCTTGGGAACTGATCTTACACGAATTGGTTAATGTTCCTTGGTGCCTATAGACCCAGTTCTGTTCCGTCTTCTGCTTGATGTGAAAATTTTACAAAAATATTTTTTTATTGACAAAATAGGTTACAAAATCTTGTTTGAAGCCATCCTGAACTAGGTGTACCTGTATGTCAGGAGTCAGCGCCCTCTCATATTTTGTTTGGCTAAGATACTAATGTCAACGTAGAAATAGAAAACATGCATGCAATAAAATTTAAAAAGAAGTAAAACAAAGTGAATTAAAATACAAAAGCAAAAAACATATAAATAAAAAAATCATAAAATTATTATTCATTAAATTTAATTTATATTATATTAAATACTAGCTGACCCGCGCAACGTCGTCTGCGTAACATTTTTCATTACTGCTCCGCTCCTATTGGTATTAGCGTGATGTTATATAGCCTATAGCCTTCCTCGATAAATGGGCTATCTAACACTGAAATAATTTTTCAAATCAGACCAGTTCCTGAGATTAGCGCGTTCAACCAAACAGACAAACAAACTCTTCTGCTTTATAATATTAGTATAGATATTATTTCGTGTTGTGTGTGTGTGTGAGAGGTGTGTACGTGTGCGTGTGAGTGTGTACATGTTCCAGTTTGTGAAAAAAAAAGTTGTTTTATGTTATTCTTACTCTTACACTGTTATTAATTTCGACTATCCAAGACGGTTGATCGTTTCTCCGGACTCGTCGAACTTCCTTGACTCAGTGCTTTTTAAGCGACTTTCCAAAAAGGAGGAGGTTCTCAATTCGGATGTTTGTATTTTTTTTTTATGTTGGTTCGGTCATAACTCCGTCGCTTGCAAACCGATTTTAAAAATGTTTTTTTTGTTGGAAAGGGAATACTTCCCAAATGGCCCCATGATAAGGAAACCAGGATCTGATGATGGCATCCCAGAGAAGTCGAGGGTAACTTTCGAAAATCGTATGGTATCGATTTTGCAGTGGTTTTGTTAGGTGTTTTTTTTATTTGTCACTAAAAAGTGAAAAATAAAAAACTTTTTATTTTTTATTTGTAGTGTTTTTTTGTATGGAAGTCGGTTGTATTTTTTTGTTGAAAGTTTTTTTTAAGTCCCCTTTGTTAAATCTGGCTCTCAGGAGTTGAAGTGATTGAAAATAGTGAGAAAGGAAAAAAAAATGGCAGTACCAAAACATAATGTCTATACAATGGTGCAAATACTCGTATATTGCGGCATTACAAAGAAAAACGTAGCAATCGACCGAAATTTTCTTCGAGTTCAGTGATATTGAATAGGAACTCTTTAGAGGATATGGCTCGATTTCGAACAAATGTTTGCTCGAAAACAAACCCCTTTTACAGTGGCGCAATATGAGAAGCAATCTGAAGCAATAATACTGCTCCATGTGATTTCAACTGCTGTTTCATGTACCATTATCGTTGTTGCTGTTTTTATTGAATTAATATGAACTGTAAGTTGCTTTGGGGTCAATAACACTGAGTAACGCTTTCGAGTTGCCCATCCAAATAGGATTATTTGAATGGCTTAATTAATACATACGCTGTCTATCCTCTCTATAAATCAATGTTTGGAGAATAGGCTATATAAGAATAGGCAGATTTTTATTACTGGTAGACTCTTATATGACAAATCGCTGTAATGTCTAAATTTATTTTGACTATTTATTTTGACTAGTTATTTTGACTATTTCACTTTGAATTTTGAATTTAATATTAATGTAAAAACTAAATTTATTTTGAGTATTTACCTAATTTTTTAATTTATATTCAAAAACTAGGTAAATAGTCAAAATAAATTTTATTGTTGTTCATCTAATCTAATCTAATCTTATTTGATCACTATCTCATTGTAATCGATGACGTGGTTAACGAATGCTTGTTGCACGTTTTAACGCATAAATCGCTCAATCAGTTTTGCTGAATTATGATATACCAAGGCCATCATCTGCCTAGCCTTTTCCCAACTATATTAGGGTCGGCTTCCAGTCAAACCGGATACAGCTGAATATCAGTGTTTTACGTGGAACGGCTGCCTACCAGACCTCCACAACCCATTAACTAGGTAACTCGGTACTCCTTGGCAAGACTGGAGTCAGGTTTTCTAGCTTCTGATTATCCGTAACGATTGCCAAAGATCTCCAAATGACAGCCGGCTGTACTTGCTTCCCGAGGCACGGAGGAAAAATCGGTATATTAAGATGGTCACCCATCCACAGACCAACCTCGGCAAGCGTTGCTTAACCTTGAAGATAAACCTGTGTGGCTGTTATTATGTAGCCACGAGCTCCTCCCATCATGATATACCAGGGTATATTATTTATATTTGACCTTTCTATCCCAGAAATTCATTGGTATAAATTTCAACTTTCACGCGGGTGGACCAACAATAAAATTAAATCTAAGAATCATATTCTTACGGCTACCTAGTATTAGTTTCTAACCAAAAATGTAGGGTTTCGCAAACGAATAGTAATTTGTAAACCCGCTATCCTAATGGACGGATGAGTTCCGTAGTCATTAGACCTGCTATTGGCTCAGTACACATGACAGCTAATGACCTCATAAATTAGGTAGGTACTGCCATTAATAGCGGAGGGACATTGTGCTTTATCTTACGTGGACAAATAAAATTGTCAGTCAGAATTTCTGTGTATTATTTATTTAATTATTTTTTGGAAATCTTACAGCTAAACACTTCGTAATCATTTAAACGAAATATGGCCAATGACAAGCTCTCACACATTTAATATTTATCTAAATAATATGAAATAGATGTTAGATTACAATATAATATAGGTACAATACAAAACAATAAATCGACTAATAATTACCGAAGAAGTTATTAATTATTTTTTCAATCTAGCAACATATAGTGCCACACACTAGGCATTTCTCCTGTATCGTGGGTGCGTTAACAAACATACAAAGCCAGCAGCCAGACCCGGAACAACTATCTGTAGGCCATACAAATATTTGTTCCGTGCGGGAATCGAACCCACGACACGCGCAGCAGCCGATCGCTCAACCACTGCGCCAACCGTACCGTCAAATATAAAACAACTATCTGATGCCCGCGGCTTTGCTCGCTTGACCAATTATATACTAAAACCTTCCTCGAGAACCAATACATCCATTGGCGAAAACAGCATGAAAATCGGTGCAGTAGTTTTTGAGTTTATCGCGAACAGACAGACAGACAGACGCGGCGGAGGACTTTGTTTTATAATATGTAGTGATAGTAGGTAATAATAACAGCTATGTTGATGTAGTGGTCGCAAGCACGACTGTGCAGCGTGATGGTCTTGGGTTTCATTCTCGGCTCGAGTTCTTCCTTCGAGATTTCTCAGTAGTAATCGTAGACTCTACGATGGAACCAGCTTACCGAGAAAGTGCCTGTTCACTGTAACTTTTAAGAAATTAGGGTTATATGCATTTCGAAACACAGACGCAGGCAGAGAGTTCCACTACTTTGCTGGTTGCTGATGTTCTAGAATCTTTTATTATAAAATGTCGTCCAATAAATATACTTAATTATATTTATTTATTATAAAGAGAAAGATTTTTTGTTTTTATACACCGAATAGGCTCCGAAGATCCGGCTCGATTTTAACAATTCTTTCACCAATAGAAAGCTAAATTATCAGGTAGTAACAGCATTTATTTAAAAAAGATAAAATCCTTAAGAATATTGCAGCGCTGACAAAATCGCGCGCGAGTTGCTAGTTATTCATACAAACAATAATGTAACCAAATCATGATATTTGACCTAACATAAATTTTCAAGCTTTCCTGAAGCAAATCATTTCCTTTCATCCCTGAAGCAACCGCTGTATAAAAGACTTTGAAGTCACTTGCAGTTAATCTGTTAGAATTAAAGATGGCGGCAAAATTAAATGGCGAAGGTGTCATTACACGGAAAAATCTCAAATTGCCTTGGGCAGGGATTTTTGTTATTTTGGAATAAATTAATGTTGCTGGAAGTTCATTTCCTTTGGGTTCGTAAAGCTGGTTTGGATTCTTAGTTAAATGTAATATGCAAAAGCCAACCATCCTGCGGACTAATATTATCATACATTTTTCCCGCTATTTTGCTTCCGTTCATGTTTAATTTTACTAAAAAAAAAACAGGCAAGGGCGAGTCGGACTCGCATACATAGCACAAAAATATCGCGCACCATACATTGTCATGTATAGTACAGTACAGTGTCCGCAACAATGTATGGTGTGCGTTATTGGTGTGCTATGAGCTATATACTATATGCTATTATATTATAGCGTAGTCTGAAAGCAGCTTGTGTTGTGTTTCTGAACTGGAACAAGAACTCTGTGATGCCCATAAGGCGCTATCTAAGGCAGAAGCCGATAAGGTCAGTGGAGAGTGTTTTAACACCAATATGTTATTTGATGAGTTGGTAGGTTTTCGTTCAAAATCAGTGTGTGAGCCAGCCATAACTATAGATTTGACAGGTGACGATACCATACCACTAGGTCCCATAGTTGTGAGTCATAATAAATTAAAGAAATACATTAAACTTAAGAAAATAATTAAACGGTCTCGGAGAGCAATAAAAAAACAAAATCTCCTAAAATTAAATATTTCACTGCGAAAAGACCGAGTCAGCCTCTCTAATAGATTAAATAGTTGTACTGAAGAGTTAGATAGATGTAGGGAAAATTATAACAAAGAAACTCAGTGTCTCCAAAATGATTTATTATATAAGGAGTATTTACTGAAAACCATTTATGAAAAATATGAGACTTCACAACAGCAACTTAGTGAACGCTTGTTAGAGGCGGGGGAGTTATTGGATTTGGTGAAGTACAATGCTGAGAGGTGTGAGTCTTTGACTAATAATCTCTCATGCAGCTGTATCAACCGTTCACCACCTCCGCAACCCCAACTTAACATGTCACCATCGGTGTTGGCTCTTCCATTAGAAACCTGTATCAAGACACCAGAAAATAAATCTATCTTTTTTTGTGATGAATTAGGGTCTGGCTTTGGAAAAATACTACATAACTACTTAAGCCATAGTTTTACCAACCATAGTTATCACAATATAAGTTTTAAGCAAATGGTTAAGAGGATCATAAATTCAAATCTTGATGAGTATTCACAAATGGTTCTTCTATTAGGGAATAGTACTGGTATTACCAGAAAGGACATAGTGGATGGTGTTGGCTCCTTATTAAAGTTAAACATAGGAAAGCTGATGTTATGTGCTTTTCCTTATTCAGATAGTTTATCAGCTGATCAAAACAATAAAATTTTAAAGCTGAACAATACTTTGCACTTGCTGACATGTTGTCATAGTGACAAATTATTGTTTTTTGACACTAATAAATTTGTTAGTGGTTTTAAATTAACTCAGGGAACTTTATCTCTGTCCGGTAACTGTAGACATAAGATTGCTATGCTGATAGCATATAATATTAACGATGTTATAGGTAGTATAACAAATATTAGGTTAGGTGACGAGCCTATGTTGTCTAGTTGCTCTAACAGCGTAGGGACTTATTATTGTGATTCTTTGTGTTGTACGAAGGAGGACCCACATATAATGTCAACATTCTTTGAGGCCACTTCCGATCAGAGAGAGTATTCTCTTCCTGATGAAACACATTTTAAACCCCCAGACATTTTAAACTCCTCAATTTTAGCTGTGGAAATTGCTCCGGATAATTCTTTAAACTAAACTGCAAGACAACAGAAGCTACCTCTTCTAATAACCAATTATTATTAGCGAATAGTAACAAGGTATCTTCTGGCAGTAGTAATATAGTTCCAGGTAAACATCATAAGGGGGGGCAACACACTATAAAATTGTTTAATCAGAATATTCAAGGTTGCTCTTCCAAATTACTCGAAATAGAAATGTTTTTAGAACAAACCAAGTTTGATGTAGTTTGCTTAACTGAACATTGGTTAAAAAATGAAAAGATCACCAAGTAGGTTCCATTAATTTCGAAAATTATTATGTAGCTAGCCATTTCAGCCGACAATGTATGATACATGGAGGATCACTAATTTTAATTAAAAGTTACATTAAATCTAAAGAAAGAAAAGACATTGTTAAACTGTCAGTTGAACACACCATTGAATTGTCCTGTGTTGAGTTGGATAAGCATGTTGTTGTATGTGTCTACAGACCTCCAAGTTACCAGAATCTATCTGTGTTTGATTCTGTAATGGAAGATGTGTTAAAAAAAGTTTGTACCAGCGATAAAACAATAATAATATGTGGCGACTTTAATATTAACTTATTAGAAACTAACTCAAATAGTATCAGATTATTGAGTCTGTTTAAATCATATAATTTATCAAATGTTTTTATTGAACCTACCCGAGTAACAGCTTCTTCTGCGACTTGCATAGACAACATATTTTGTAATTGTGATTACTTACATAAAGAGATTGTTAATAAGTTGCCCTCTGATCACAGTGGACAAGCTATAACGTTTTGTACCTACATACCTTTACAAAAAATTCAAATTCAATTTAGACCAATAACAGATAAAAATTTAGAAAAATTTAGTAATACTTTGGCCAGTAAACTATGTGTTCAAAGTTTTAATAACATAGAAGACCCAAATGAGTTTTACGGCGAGTTTTTTTCAATACTAAACGCTCAATATAATGATAGTTTTCCATTAAAGTCAAAAAGTGTTAACACAAAGTTTATATTCAGTGATTGGGCAACTACGGGCATTCGAATAAGTAGGGAAAAGCTATACGAACTATATGGCCTTAAGCAACATGTGATTAATATAAGCTTTCATAAGTATGTCGCGAAATATTCAAAAACATTTAAAAGTGTATGCAAAATAGCAAAAGCTCTGTTTATTAGTAATAAAATAAAATCAGCAGATGACAAAATAAAAACTACCTGGAAAATAATTAATAATGAAACAGGTAGGAAGAAAAAGCGTGAAACTGAATTTAATTTAAAATCCGTACATGGTCCCATAAACTCAGATGCAGAGGTAGCTCAGGAATTTGAAAACTTCTTTGCTGATATTCCTCGTAAAACTACAGAAGCTCTTAACTCGTCACCCGCGCTCTCTGCTGCCTTACTTAGGAAGAATGTCAAGGTTTGTCCATCAGAGTTCAAGTTTAAACATACAAACCCCCTAGCCATTATAAAAGCTTTTAAAGATCTTAAAATTAAATCAACAGAAGATCTTTGGGGAATGTCTGTAAAAGTCTGTAGATCTATTATTGAAACTATTGCTCCCCACTTAGCTCTTATATTTAACTCTAGTGTAGACCAGGGAGTATTTCCTGATCTCATGAAGCACAGTAAAGTCGTTCCACTGTTTAAATCTGGTGATAGTCAAGAACCCAACAATTACAGGCCGGTTTCAATCCTGCCGGTTCTCAGTAAGGTGTTTGAAAAGTTAATGCTTAACCAGATGTTACTACATTTTAATGAAAATTCCATCTTTCATGAACATCAGTACGGTTTCACCAAAGGGCGTTGTACAACTGACGCCGGTGTCACTCTAATAAAGAACATCTTTAATGCCTGGGAAGATTCGCAAGACGCCATTGGAATTTTTTGCGATCTCTCGAAGGCGTTCGATTGCGTTAACCATGAAACACTTTTGTTGAAACTGGAGCATTATGGGATTAGGAATACATCTCTTGATCTGATTAGATCGTACTTGAAAGACAGACAGGTTAAAGTACAGGTAAACAGCGTGAACTCACTGGGGTCTGAAATGACAATGGGCGTTCCGCAAGGTTCAATATTGGGTCCATTCCTCTTTTTAGTGTACATAAACGATTTGCCCCAATTGCTTCAAAATGAGCCAAAGATGGTGTTATTTGCTGATGACACATCATTGATATTTAAGATAGAACGACGGTCACAAAATCTTGATGATGTCAATAACTCTATTCATCAAGTTCAAGATTGGTTTACGGCAAACAACTTAGTATTGAATGAAAAAAAAACCAAATGTATTAAATTTACTTTACCAAATGTTAAAAGTAACGAATGTGACATCGTATTGAATGGACAAAAACTGGAATTTATTGATCAGACGGTTTTCCTGGGAATCACTTTAGACGAGAAATTGCAATGGGGACCTCACATAACATCTCTTGCGGCGCGGCTAAGCTCAGCCGCTTATGCTGTTAGAAAGATAAGACAGTTAACAGATGTAGAAACTGCGCGTTTGGTCTATTTTAGTTACTTTCACAGCATTATGTCGTATGGTATTTTGCTATGGGGTCGGGCTGCTGACATTGAATCCATATTTATTTTACAAAAGAGTGCTGTCAGAGCCATTTATAATCTACGTCGACGCGATTCTCTTAGGGAAGTCTTTAAAAAGATTAATATTATGACAGTCCCATGTCAATTCATTTATGAAAATATTATGTATGTAAGGAAAAATCGACATCTCTTTAGCAAAATTAGTGATAGACATAATTTTAATACTAGAAATAGAAATAAATTAGATCAGCCATTTTATAGATTAGCCAAAGTACGAACATCTTTCATGGGGTACTGTATTAAATGTTACAATAAAATACCTTGTGACATATTAGAATTAAATGAAAGAAAATTTAAAAATTATGTTAAAAGCACACTATGTAAACAAGCATATTACAAATTAGATGATTATATTCAAGATAAGAATGCTTGGAAACATGCTGGTCCTGCTCCATAGGACAGTCTGAGGTGTAGTAAACAAAGTCAAACTTATTGATAATGTTTGTATTAATATATTTAGTATATCTATAGATGTCTTTAATGACTTTTATATTTAATTTAACTCACACACTGATTTATTGTTCTTTATTTGATAAATCAGTAGTACCAACATTTTTAAATATGTGTGTGTTTGCATTGTATAGACTCAAGTACCCTGGCGGTTGGGAGTGTCATGCTCACTCAAAAGCCTAGCTGATGGTGGCGGCGGTATGCGTTAAATTATGTGGCTCCATTCAAAATGGTTGAGACGAATGGGCCTGGCGTATGTCATGGCGCCGTCGGTTGGGACTGGTCATTTCTCAGCTGCCATGGTTTATTTTAATTTATTTTAATTATTTCTTTGAATTGTTCCTTTTTTAGTTCGGATGTTTTTATCATGCTCGTCACATCGTTCTCACATGTATGTATAATTTCAACACGATGTCAAGAAAACTTTGTAACAATTTATTATTTTTAAAAGAGTGTCCGTGGAGTTTCTTGCACGTTCTTCTCCATAGAGATCTACGCTTTGGAACGTGCAAATAGCTTCATCTTTTTGGACCGACCGACCTTGACAATTCAAAAGTGCCTGTAAATGGTTTATTTGAAATAAATGTTTGAGTTTGAGTTTGCTTTATAAACCTTAATTTTTTATTTGTTGCAATAGCGTCAATAGAAATACACAATCTGTGATAATTTCAACTACTCATTACAGTTCTTGAGATACAGACCACTGATAGACAGACGGACGAACGGACGGACAGCGGAAGCTTAGTAATAGGGTTCCTTTGAGTACGGAACCCTAAAAAAGTAGCTGCCTCTAGGTCCCATCTATTTCTGTACCAAAATTCGTTGAAATCAGTTCAGTTAGGTATTTAGCCAAGTAAGCGTTGAAAACATACTCACCATATCAGTTAGGATGTTGAAGTCTGTTTGATTGATCAATCATACCTCAACGACTGGTCAAAGGAACATGGCTTGTATTTATATAGGTAATAACTGGCACTCGCGAGTCGTGAGCATACTCTCCATTGGTCGGTTTGACGACGTCAGCTCAGACGCTTAACGTTATTGGGTCGCCAGTCAGTGCTCATCGACTATTAGGCTTGCATGTTTCGTTCGCCCATCGTACGCGAGATCACCCCGCTGTATTCATCTGCTCACGATTCGTGCCAGCTACTATACAAAGAATACTTTTTATTAGGTACGGAAAGAAATTACTCCCTTTGATAAAATTACGTCAAAATTATATATCACGTAACGTACCTATCACCATAAACTTCGATTGTAGGCACCTCCTATAATAAATAAAGTCACCACCACAAGAAAGGAAAATAGTAAAAACAAAAAGCAACCGAAACAAATGCCTGCGGGCTTCATCGTAAACAAAACAATCCGGATTCACTGACAACTTGATATTCACGTAAAAGGGTTACAGAGCCGACTTGACACGAGTCGAGCCGAGCGTGCCCGAATGATCACGGAAATAGATAGTCACCTGTATAGAGAATATTGTAGGGAGGTATGTACGCGGTGGATAACGCTGATTGGTTAGATTGGAAAATGGAAGCGGGTTTCCAGGTTTGAATATTGGAACTGGACTTTGGAAAATTTTGAAAATGGTTTTTTCATTAACGTGTTTTTTGTACCGTTATTATCTATTGAAATATACGATACATTGTATGCTCATGAAAATGAACTCATCATGCTCAAACGTATTGAAAAACATCAGTCTATGTCTGATATCTGTGTTGTTGTCTCGTAGTTCTGGCCCCAATGAATGCTAAACTTAGTTCTAACCGAAGATAAGTAGGGTACATCTAACTTTATCCGCATTTGGTCGGCTGCACCTAATTGTAGACGGCTAAAACTAGGTGTAGCCGCTCTTCATGTATTAGCCGTAAAAAATACACAAACAGACAAATCTTTAAAAATCAAAGTCTTCAAAGAATTTGGATTTCCGAGTCCGAGTCACCCGCGTCCGTAGGAGGTTCCCGGGTGGTGCTAAACAGGTGACACTAACCGCCTCCGTGGTCTAGTGGTTATACCACCTGATTCAGACCCAGAGGTCCCGGGTTCGATTCCCAGTGGGGGCAAATTTTTTGCTCGGTTTGGTTGGTGGTAGGACTAGTTCTAAATCCGCCTGGCAAGCTACCACCATCTTATCTAAGTCTGTCGCCATAACAACAATGTTAACAGCATTGTTGTGTTCCGGCAGTTAGAGGTTCAGGTTCCTCTGTGTTAGAGGATTCCGGGTAAAGCTCGCTTCCATCTTCGACCTAATCATCACTTTCCATCTAGTGAGATTTGGGCCAAGAGTTTACCCGTTTTGTATAAAAAAAATAATTATTTGTTCATGAATATCGATTTCCGCGCAGCCCGTTCCAACATCGGACCGGTACATAGTGGGCATCCCAAGCATTTTTTTTATGGAAAGTTAAATCATCAAATGACTTCTTCCACTTTGGGTGGAGCAGAAGGGAGTGTCAGACTCTTACTGACTTAAACCCATCCGTGTTCCTCTTAGTGCCCTTTGCGTTCCAGGGCCGCGGTGACTCTTTCGAACAAATCCGCAACATCCCACGCAAACTCACAAAACGTTTTGCCAATAATTCCATTGTACGTAGCAGGCACGATTTTACGAGGCAGGGAATTCCTCTCCTAAGTTTCTCGTCATATTTCACTCATCCCACTTACCTAGCATATTAAAAAAAACAATGGGCTGCACTCCGGGAGTGCCGGCAGAAGTGAAAACTTGAACATTAACGTTGTGTATTTTTGAATCATCCGTCTTACGAATTTTCGATCAGGTCACGTGTCCTGACGCGAGTTTAACATTTTATACCCATCCCAAGAAAAGTGCTTAACGCCGCTAAAGAAGTTTTCACTTCAAAAAATAAACATAAAATAAACATAAAATAAACATAAAATAAACATAAAATAAACATAAAAGCAGCTCCCTTGTTTACTAACTTTACAAACGAGTTACAATCTGCAATGGTCCCCAGCATTGTATAAATTCACCATCAACACAGCCCTTAAGGTGTGTCCATGAATATTTTACCACCGTTCTGGACACAATAAGGAAGTGAAAACATCCGGCGGCGACGTTACGCCCATCAATGTAGCTAATAAAGCGGTTTTCTAAACAAACAAAGTTTTGTAGCTAAACGAAACTAAAACAAAACGAACACACGTTGGTTAAGTTTCAATTATCTAACGAAATAATATTTGTTCAAACTTCTTTGTTTCAAAATGGATAAAAAACAATAAAGGAACTATGTTCGAAATTTAAAACTTTCAGGTTGATGCTTCAACTGTCAATTTTGAACTTTAATTTTAGTATTGCGGATTAAATTTTAATCAATATGATCTATTCTATGCTCACCTAGTAACTTTTAGAGCTTTTGAGATAGTTTACTTTTTATCAGACTGCCAAGGAAGGGTCATACACTCCTACATACACTCTTTATAAGTCGACTTTTTGCAGTCGGGTTTTTAAATTTTTTCATTTAACTAAGCAGAGAGAAAATAAGAAAATATGTTTATTTGGTGCTCGCATAGGAACAATAGTACTAAAATATAAAAGATCAGTGCGAGGCCTATCACAGTGTATAGAAAAAAAAAATGTTTACATTATTCTCCATGTGTATAAATAAGTCATTTTATATTTTCCTGTGAAATACAGGAAAGGCGAAGTAAGTAAATACAAGGGATAAGAGTCAATCTTTTACCGTACATAGAGAGTAATAGAGAAATGGATTTCTGTTCCCAACCACGACGCAGTAACTGTCTTTATTGGCTGAGGTAATAACAGATTTAGAAAGTGAGTAGCAGGTTATTCCGTCAAACTATTTAAGTAGCATGATATTCTGATTTTTATATAATCAGTATCTTCAAAATAAAGTTTTACAAAAGAAGTAGAAACTTAGCCTTATAAAAAGGGTTAATAATGGGTTAAGGTTTTAGTGTATAAAAAGGGTTAATTATGTTAGAATTAAGCTCATTATAAATATAATATTAACTACATCATTGAAAACCGTAATTATAATAAATTACGTACAGCATTAAAAATACCATATGTAATAACACTCACATTAAATATTTAAAACTCACATTAATTATTTGAAGGGTAGTGAAATTTCTCCTTGTACACAGGTAACACGTCCGTATTCGATGCTAGCCCCGAGCAAATAGGCCGAGTCCATTCCCCAAACCTCAAACGTCATTCGGTCACACTGGTGTTGCCAGTGTAAGAAATAAAAACGTCCCACTTAACGATTTAAATAACTCAAAGATTTATTTATTTTCTAAAACCTAACACATATTAATATCAAAAAAGTGCGGATAATACAAATTAAAACTTAAGAACCTAAGTAATATGGTAGCAAAAAATTCATAAAATCACAATTTTAACCCATGTATATTGCTCAAAACCAATTTCAGTTTTCTGTGGATTAACCCGTGTTTACACAGCGGTCTGGGCGGCCTCGACACGTGTCATCCGTCTGCTGACAGGAGTTATGAGCTTATTGATATCTGTCAACTGACTGATCCCTTGTACCACCAATACTTGAAGCTGTGTTGAAAAAGTTGGATTTTTGGTACATCCTCTTTAAGCGCCGTCCACACACATCCGTGTTCCCGTCCGAAACGGGACGGGGAAATATCAAGTTTGTACAAATCGTATGTACCCGACTTTTCTCCGTCCCACACTCTGTCCCGTCAGGGACGAGAACCCGGATGTTTGTGGACGGGCGCTCTACTGTAATATTTCTGTATATGAAAGTTTACAGGATTTCTGTAATACAATGGGCTAGTTTCCACCATCAATAAATTGCAAATCTATTTAGTCCGTCAGTTAGAGTATTGGTAGTATACCAGCGCTGTGATATATATTTATTTATATATCGCAGCATACGCTGAGACAGGGACCTTTTTGGCCTCGCACAGATTTAGTGTTAGTGTTTAGAATTTTTCTATCTGTCAACATATTTTTGCTATAGTTAGGTTTTGTAGCGACTTACTTTACTTTATGTGTATTGTGCGAGTCCCAAATAAACACTTTTCTTTCTTTTATTGAAAAATAATGGACACGTATTTTTTGTTTTTGTAAATCAATGAATATTGACAAAGATAAAACGCGTCAAAATTCGGGAGTGGGGACTCGTGACGTCAGAACGCAATAAAAATTATACCACGGCGTGATGAATTAAGAATTTTAAAAGCGTCGTATCTTCGTCAATTTTGTTTTAAGTAACAAAAGATAGTCTAATATTTTTTGATAATCTAACTGACGGAAAAAATCTAATTAGATTTTTTCAGTGGACTTGCATAAAAATCATAATTCTTTAACCCATGTATTAATCGCTCAAAAACTAATTTCAGTTTACTGTGGATTAACCCGTGTTTACACAGCGGTTTAGCCGGCTTCGACACGTGTCATCCGTCCGCTGACAGGAGTTATGAGCTCATTGATATCTGTCAACTGACTGATCCCTTGTAGCACCAATATTCGAAGCTCTGTTGAGAGTATTGGATTTTGGGTCTGACACCTTTTTTGCAATATCTGTCTAAGCCTAGACATTTAGGGTTAAGGTTAGGTGCGGTTAAAGGGTTTTTTGTGAATATTTGAATATTCTTATTACTAACTCTGGGTGTCAAAAGGAAAGGTCAGTTCTCGTACGATTTAAGTCACAATACCATATCAGCGACAATATTAATGCCAAAATTTAGAAAAAATGTAAATATCGATGATTCTTAAAAACACATACTTTCCATAGGTAAATCTAAATAAGAAACAATTTTATTTATTTACTAGCTGACCCGCGCAACTTCGTCTGCGTTACATTTTCCAATACTGCTCCGCTACTATTTGCCTTAGCGAGATGATATATAGCCTATAACCTTCCTCGATAAAAGGGCTATCTGACCCTGAAATAATTTTTCAAATCGGACCAGTAGTTCCTGAGATTAGCGCCTTCAACCAACCAAACAAACAAACAAACTCTTCTGCTTTATAATATTAGTATAGATTTTATTTAATGAAATTAATACCAGAGCTGTAACTTAATTAAAACTCGCCAAACTTTTACGTTTGATGGAAATATTCACGGGTTTGCAATAAGCCACGCTTTAAAAAAAAAGCGTGGCTTATTGCAAACCCTAATTAGACTCATTTAAATTCTAATTGACCCGTGCAGCTGTTATTAGCAAATTCTACGAGAACAAACGACTACATTTTGCAAAATCACACTTTGTGTCTTCTCTCTTATACCGTTTCGATTCCCAAATACCTACCTCCCTACATTCTCATCGTTGAATAAACAATTACTGTAATCACACACGCGCACCGGGGTGTGTGCACAATCAGGGATGCGGGATCCGTACTGATTGCGCATCTATTAAAACTTCATCCAATCAGAACTGCTTGACGACTAAAAATCATCATTCTAATCTGGAATTGATGCAATGACTTAGTCTAAATTTGTTAGAAAGTTGTCAATAGCAGCGTTTTCTATAAAATAAATCGGCTTCTGGTCCTAGCAAGCGTTTCCAAGCATCCTTCATAATGCGCACAGCAAAGGAGTGGAACTCTCTGCCTGCATCTGTGTTTCCGAATGCTTGCAACCCTAATCTTTTCAAAGTTAGAGTAGTAGGCTACTTCTGGGTAAGCTCGCTCCATCGTAGACTTTGTCTCTGTCTCTGACCCAGACTAGAGTCAAGAGCTAACCCATCTCAAGTAAGAAAAAATAACCGAGTGCAGCTGAAAAACACTGTTTTCCTTATAGCGACTCTATCTGACCCAGTCATTGGGTCACACGATACCTCTTCATAAAACTGATGTTCACAGGCCAAATGCGCAGAAGCTTCCGAAGGAATCATATTTTCAACATGTTGCTTTAAAACTATACATTATAATAGAATACTCTTTTTTATGTACACCATACATGTTACAAAAATATAGATGAGGAAAACATTACATAGGGTGACACAACGGGTGGCCTTATTGCTAAAAGCGATCAAGACAACCTTTGGCTGGATTTTAAAGAGAAAAGGAAACACAGTACTGTAGACAGTCTTAAGTGTACCATATACAGACGAGAAGACGACGATGACGACAGTAACGATAACAGAGTGTATTTAAAGTCTAATTTTAAGGCATCCTGTAATTTAAAAAAAGCAATTATTCGGAACACGAAATTCTACACTCAAAATCTTAAATTGAAACGTCACTTAAACAATCTCTTAGAACGACTGCCAATAAACCGATAACAGTCTGTCCAATTGTGAATTCTAAATTCGAATCACAAATTCAATTGTACCGACAATCGCCCCACGGAAGTACGACTCGACACAAATATTTATTTGTCACACAAACATTTTGTTCCAATATTGAAATTCAAACGTTTGGATTTTTGAACACACCATGAGAGGGCCAATTCTATATTTTTTATATCAATGTACGCATTGGTTGCGCAGTCGCAATCCGTCAAATAGGTAGAGAAATAATTTTTTTTTTGCCAAATTAATACTGATACAAATGCGAACGTTGCTTAGAAAATATTAGAATTGTTCCTCTGGACAGCGAGCGTGGCAATTAAGGTTTTTTAATTTATTTAAACTTTATGCACTATAGTGGTAGGTAGGTGTACAACAAACAAATAATTAAAGAAATTTTATTGAATGTATTCGGAAACAATATATATTATAATAATATATTTAATACGAATAAATACAGATATCTGCTAAAATAATAAACTAATAAATACGATGTTTTCCCAACTATGTTGAAGTCGGCTTCCAATCTAACCCAGCTTTTCACATGAAGCGACTACCTCCACTGCCCAGTCACTGATAATACAATAGATAAGGGTACCTAAGGTTTAAAATGGTTGTCAGACTTTTGTGCTCGAACTACTTAAAAATATCAGTCGGTACCAACGGCTTAACTTGCTGTCCAAAACACGGAGTGGACACGTGAACCAGGATGGTACTCGGCAAGCCTTGCTTATCTTTCATCATCGCTACGTGCGGTTGATGTTATTTAGCTACAAGCTCAATAGTATTCACATATCAAAAAAAAAATAAGAAGAAAATGGAAATACTTGGTAGTGTGTCGAGTGTCCTCAACGAATCAATTGAATAAATTATCCCGAACGTGTTAAGTTAGCCGCAAAGTGTGACTACCAATTGTATTCGTTGGCGAAGCGAGATAATTTGTGGTAGAATAGTCTTGTCCGTTAAATCGGTTTTAAGGTGACTCTGGACGTCTCTGGGTGACCTACTTTTGGATATCTTCATAAACTTATAAGGTCTGCAACTTATTTACACTCGCGCATTTCGAGTTCGTTCACTCTAAAATTTAGGTCTAGATATTTTCGAGGTATTTCAGCTACGAATAAACTAGTTTTGCTGGCGGCTTTGCTCGCATGAATAACGAGAATAATCAATAATGGACTTATTAGCGGAATAAAAAGTTAATATAGGACGTGGTCTCCATGTGCCAAATTTCATTCAAAGTTCAACCTTACCGGAAGTGGTAAAAAACAGACTATGTTTTTATTATTATGGATTGTGTAGTATATAGTAAGGATAATATAGTATTTAATGGATAGGTCACAAGTCTATACAAAAGCTCGCACTCGTGGGTATAAGATTAATTTGACCTTAACAATGTCATGTTATACTAATCGGCACAACTTTATAGACACAACGAATTGCCTATAAAGATCTTAATGCCTAAATAAAACAGAACAGATATCAGCTTCTAAATCTATCTACAATCATGATAGCTTTATGAACGATAAAATGAAGCCTCACTGAGGTGCAGTACGGACACGAAAATAAATACAGAAGGTCGGTCCTGTCTAAGCGAAAACGCATGCACACGTACGCTGGCTAGCGTATTCGCGAATTAAATACAATGATACGATTGAGACATACCGACATTGCCGAATAACTTTATTTTTGGAACTAAGTACCTTACCGCTCATACCGCTACACTCAAGCCACTTGACGTCACCAGATTCGTTCGCTATTTAAAATACAATTCTAAGGGCCGATTTTTACAGGTGGCCAGTGTTTTGAAAATGAATGGGAATCATATCCATGAGTCTGCTGATGGAAGATTTTCTTATTTGTTTAACAAAATAAATGTTTGTATAAACGTTTGTTTTATACATTTACTTATTTTTATGTATTTGATATTTAACACATATTACGATTCAATCGATAATATTTGTCCAACGATATCCAGAAGAGTGTTTACTCGTCATAAATAATCAACCTTCTGAACTCATTTATTTGTGTAGATGTAAATCTAGGTCATAATGAGCGGTGCTTGGCTCGTCAGCACTTGTCGAAGAGCACCAAGGTAGCTTTCGACTAAAGCAGTATTGCTTGTTTATGGTTTATTCTTTTTTTTAATAGTAGGCATCCTGGTTTGATGGCTGCCAGATTTGGATTTTCTTTTTTAAATTTATCAATGGAGATGGCCCGTTAATTAATCCAAAAGAAGTTTGATCTTTTTGAGGTTTTCTTTCATTCACTTGTTCATAAATAAAACAAAATATATTGCTGTAAATAATGATAGTTTACACTTTTCTCTTCTTTTATTATCAGTGCGCACAAAATTCCAATGATATTTATTAAGAGTGTGTATTCCGTCCACTAGCGCCGCCAATCGTTTTTTATTAATTGTAGTAAATTTAAGACACGTAGATAAAAAACCGCTCTGTAGTGCACTGAAGAAATGTATTTATTATGTTTTGAGAGTTATGTTTTGTACTTTAGAACAAAAATAGTTGCCAAAGTCGATATTTTTGCTAAACACCAGCAAAAATATAATTATAATATATTTTTTTGCTGGTGTTTAAGAGCGTGTATTCCGTCCGTCTAGATATTATCGTCAGTCTAGATATTATCTAGACTGACGATGTAATAAACCAATATTATTAGTTACTATTTCATACAGTTTCTGAACTCTACCACTAAAAAATATACTAAAACTATCGCTAGCTACATACTCGTATCTAGCGATAACATTTCACCTCAGTTTACCGCCTCTCTAGTCGTCAACGGTACCCGGCAGCTTGTCACCGAGGCACACAACATCTATTGTTCTCTAGTCTATGGTTTACTATTTCTATTCAGCTGCTTCATTTTAACGATGCGGTTGTGCGCTTGTTAGCAAGCTGCCGACAATTAGTCTACTGGCTGCAGCTTTTCTTTAAGAAAAGCTGCAGCCAGATGATTTTAGCAATGTATTAAGTTACATTGTTTTTGGTTGTTTTGCGAAGGAATTCGGGTAGGTAACAACAGTCAAATTTATAGATTTAACCACGATATTTAACGACGTGTACTTTTACTTTCTCCGCTGTGTACGGGAATGTTTAATTTTGTTCTATGGAGAAAGCGACTGCATATTGACCTATACTTAATGTTGTCATTGCTAAGACACATTCTACTTACTTTGGGCCACAATCCACGCACCAGTAGGTAGGGACTGGTGGACAACTCATTTCTCAGAGTTTAATCTAGCACAGAATATACTAGTATAGAGAGACGTATCATATAGTACGTATGTTTTCTCTTTTCATGGTGACTTTTGAATCAGCGGCAAAAATACCATTATGATCGAGAATTTAACAATGGAACACATTACTTGTAACAAATGCTACATGACCTGATAAACTAGAACCCCGATGGTTTTAAGTTGGTTTTCCATGGCTACGATCGAGATATAAAGAAAAAATGATAAGAATCCGATTCATTTTCTCAATGTTTTTATGCAGTTGCAGCATTTTCTTATAACAAACACTTGAACAAATTAATTACAAGATGGCGTCACAGGATTATCCTGATTGGCTGTCAGGACTCGAAATAATGAAGGAGGCTTGGAAAGTGTCAGCAGATTAATAATGGTCGCCTTTCACTTGGGTAAACAATGGCGAAAGCTATAAAAGGATGTTTTTATTTTTTAGAAACTTCAGTTCGTTAAAAATGTGGTGAAGGGGTTTGAAGTTAACAAGACCAAAAATCAAGGGTCTCGTGTTAATTGGTCAACCAGTTGAAATGGCCTTATACTGCCTCTTGTTTAAACAAGTATTGTTTGTTTAGGCTTGGACGTCATCAAATGACGCCTTCCACTCTGGATGGAGCGAAAGTGAGTGTCAGGCTCTTACCGACTAAACCCATCCATGTTTCTCCAAATACCATTTACATTCCAGGGCTGCGGTGACTCTTTCGATCAAATTCCACAACTAGTCACCGCGCGGATTTGTACTGAACAATTGGCCAGTAAGTCTGCACCTATAATAGTTCAGAACTGACTTTCAGTTGAGTCCAGATGTATATTGAATTAAAAGTATTTTGAAATACTCGTCTCCGATAACACCAGTTGGCAAATAAAATGAACGCTACAAAAACGCACTGTTATATTTTCGAGACTCGGCTTACACCATAAGTTGAAAAACCAACAGTATTGAATATAAAAATAATAACATGACACTTATTTCGGGTAACAAAAACCTTATTACAAATAACCGTAAAAGGTATTTATAAAAAACCACAAAAATATAAACAAACTTTTATACAGGAAGTGACGGCGTCGTATTGCGTTGTGTGGTGTCGCGTAGCCTTCCACGGATTTGCCGATACACGACACCATTCGGCCAGCCTTCCGCGGATTTGCCGATACACGACACCATTCGGACAGCCTTCCGCGGATTTGCCAATACACGACACCATTCGGCCAGCCTTCCGCGGATATGCCAATACACGACGCCATGTAGCCAAAACTGTTCCTTGGTGGAGGTCTCAATATTAACAGTGAAACTATCACCAATAACAATTTGAAATTCGTGTTGTGGCGCGACTATTATGAAAGCATTCATTACCGAAATTAATGCCTTCATCACAGTCGCGTTGCCTATTGCTAGTGTCAAAATTGTTGTTAAAACCTTTTATATCAAAAGCAAACTTTAAGCTTATCCCAATCCACGACTTAATCAATCAGTTATAGATAGCAATCAAGTTTCATAACACAGAATGAAACATGTCAATACCAGTACGTTTCCATTCTGACAACATTTGGCTTTGAACGTAAAAGAGTATGAAATCTGTCAGCGTTGGGATTGCATTTATTCGGTATTCCGGTCTGTTTGCTGACCGACGAAGGGTTGCCAGTGTTGTTTACAGAAATAATAGAATGGTTAAAATTTTTATTTATAAATCGATAATTTTGATAAAGATTATAAAACATCACACATATACACGTTTATAAATCGAATCGAGTGACTTGTGTACCTATAGTGATATTGCTCTTATCAATACACTACTAAAAGATACATAATTTTACCGTTAAAATAAATTTGCACCTTTTTTGCCTATAATAAGTGATGTCATTTTACACAATGTTTTTGAAGTTTATTTAATTTTAATGAACGCGCGTTTAAAATATATTTGAGTTATACCGGGGCAACATAAAAAATACTGAGATAAAAAAAAAAAAACACATTCACATCGGTTGACTGTGTGTTTACTATGGATAATACCTTTGCTTAAACCCGGTGTAATGTTACGCCTGCAGTGCTACAATAAAAAAATACCAATCAGATATTTTATTATTCTACTCTTCCTACTAAAACATTTTTCGCATGGCAATACCACCAGTGAACGCAGCCGTCACCCGTCATCGTCCCACTTCAAACATATCCAATCGGATTACGTTTTTCATCGGGTTCCTTTCTCGACAAAACATTGCCCGGACACACTTTTTCGGCGTATATTGCCCGGTAAGTGTATATTGCTCGGGTTTTGGACAAGGGCTGGACAGATGATGTGAAAATTGGGTCAAGGACTTTGTTAGACTGTAATAAATATGGATTAGATTATAAACTGGTGTTTATACTTTTTTGTTGACTATAGGTACCAGTTTCTTTACATTTGTGAATATAAAAAATATGATGTAAAAGTTTTTGTGAAAACAATCCGTTAGTTAGGTATTCAGAATAAATTTTCAAAGTCGTGCGAAAAAGTTATCTAATATTTTTAAAGCTTTCTATTCAACTGTATTTTTATGAGTCCTAGTATCTTTTACTATTGTAGTTTTATTATATAAATTTTATATTTGAAGCACGTTCCATTTTATCTGCACTTTATTTGATTTATATTATGTGTATTCAAGTAATTATTAATGTTAAATTTTTAATGCACTTCAAATCATTATGCACTGCATGATTTTCCAATTTTATGAAAATATTTTACTTTCCTGACTGCACTACAACAAGCACGTTATATGTACTTATACCGACTCTATCTGCAAATTTAAGAAAAACTGTTTAAATTTTTAGATTACCTAAGGGTCAGCTCAGACCGAGACGCGACGCGACGCGACGTTGCGAAAGAGCTACTCAAAATACAACTTTATATTCTACACGATAAGATACACTATATATACAAGTGGCGCAGCGCTGCGGTGCAACGTATACTGACTTCTCACAGTGAAATGTGTATCTTATCGTATAGAATATAAAGTTGTATTTTGTCAACGTCTCGTGGCGTCGCGTCTCGGTTCTGAGCTGACCCTAAGGCTAACGTGACACACAAACATTATTTTTGCTTATCCATCGGCTTTTTCAAATCTACGTATTTCATTAAATAAGTAGGTAATGGCACAAATAATTCTGATATTTATTTTTGTTGTAATTTATTTAAATTATTATATTTTTGTTCATGTTGAGAATAAACCTCATGAAACAGAACAACCTTCAAAGAAACCTTTCGAATGCTGGCAAATTATATTGTTTCTGGTAATCGCAATTAATTTGACTAAAGTAGAATTCTGATGTATTTTGAAGTACCAGTTTACAGACGTAAATTTTCAACTTCACAAAATAAATTCATATCACAAAATCTAGGAATACTTTTTTATTAAGTTGGTTGCAGTATCAAAATATAATAATATTCTGTACTGCCAAATGTTCGAGTATTTTATATAACATTTTTATCTTAAAAATATAATATTGTTTTATAAGTTTACTAAAGTCAATCTCATTCGTATAGCTTATTCGTATGATTTCAACTGTAACACTTTTTTTAAGGGATGAGAAATCATCAAATGACTCCTCCCGCTCTGGGAGGCGCAGAAGGGAGTGTCAGACTCCTACTGACTAAAACCCGAACGTGCCTAACGCCCTTTTTCCAGAACCGCGGTGACTCTTTCGACCAAATTCCGCAAAATATTATATTAACTGTTCATTAATTTGTTGCCCTCTATCTATCCTCAGTTTCATGAGGTCTTTTCTCTAGGCGTTCCATTGTTTTTCAATTATTTGTACAAACATTATTACTGTTTCTATTATCTCACAATGTTACATAATATTCATGTTTTCTGCTCGTCAGAATGCCAGAATTAATGTCTTATTCAAATTCGATTCGTATATTTGCATACATTGCCTCAGGGATCAATTCTTGTTAGGGGTAATATTTTAGTAAGTATGGTTTACGATTCCCGGTTGTTTATTTATGTGTTCTTGCTAAATTCTGTGTTTTATAACCAGCTATGTAACTTGTGCTTTAAATTTCACAGCAGTCGTGTTCATTGTTTTCTTTATAAGTTTGAATTTATATTTACTAGTAGCACCAACGGATATAATAGTGTATGTGTGCTGTGCTATAGTGTGCAGATTTATCACCAATATAATAATATGTAGCAAGACAATCATTCTAAGTCCTCATAAAGGAATCTCCCTCCACTCTACTCAATTTGTGTCAGTCGGTACCTGCGGCGACTCAAATGATTCATTGAATTAAGTTGTTAACATTAAATCATGTATTCGTTTAAGTGGTCGATATATCAGATTCGGTAAAAACGGTCTGCAGCCGAATACGGCTAACCGAAAACCCGTAAAACGACTCGGTGATCGAATACGGGTTGAAATAGAATCAGCAAAAACGACCTAATGTAAATGAGCCATTATAAACAACTAAAAGAATTCTTGAAAATATCAGTAAACTAGCTGACCCGCGCAACTTCGTTTGCGTCACATTTTCCATTAATACTCCGCTCCTATTTATCTTAGCGTGATGATATATATTATAGCCTATAGCATTCCTCGATAAACGGGCTATCTAACACTGAAATATTTTTTTCAAATCGGACCAGTAGTTCCTGAAATTACCCCCTACATACAAACTTACAAACTAATGTTACCTCTTTATAATATAAGTATAGATAACTATCAGTTTGGTTGAGTAGAATGGAGGAGAAGACTCAGAATATAGGGTCAGTTTAAGTAGATAAGCTATTTTGAATAGTATCCCATCATTAGTAATATTATTAGGTACACTTACTACCCCACCACTACCACATTCGATATCACCTCCACTTCACACATGACCATAACTGTCATAATAATAGGTTGGAAACTGGTCTTTTTTAGAAGCTGTTTTTGTTTTTTAAGGTGAAGAGCTCTCTTCAGAAAGATATACGTCGGCCTAATTCTTTAACCAGTTAAGTCCATTTTTGCTTAATTTGCCAGAGGATTTTTATCAGTTAAGTTTAGCAATAATCATTTTAAAAAAGCTATTGATTTCTATAGGATTTAGCGGCATTTCGTTGTGAAGTTTTCTTATTGTTCAGATAGCAAATTTTCGAGCATGGCATTTCGAACGTCTTTAAATTGATGTAGTCGTTATAACTTTATTAAGGTAGGTAAACGTCAGAACTTTTTGGCAGACTTAAACAGTAATTTATGTGTTGCTGGGGATTTTTGAGATTGGCCACTTCTTCTCCACAGCTAATACAATAGGAAGTGGTGACGGGCAGGCGTTTTGGGGGACAATCTTTAGTAAAAACTTGACTTGATTTTTAAATGCCCAAAAAATGGACTTTGCTGCTAAACGAATAAAACTGACGCATAGTCAATTTCCAAAATAACAAAATTGGATTTTCCATACAAAGTCATGATCAGCTGATCGAAATTAGTATGAGATACCATTTATTTTTTTGGGAATTTTCTACGACTTCCTTGAAGAAAGTTGCCCATTTACATTGGCAGAAGCAGTTTTTGAAAAAATACTACGGCTTACAGTTACACCATCTAGTTCAAGAGCTCAAAGTTAAAATTTGCCAAGTTATCTCATTCAAAGTTAACACTGCAAAGATTTTCTTATCAAACTGAGATTGATTGATGAGATTTTTATTATTGAGCTCTTGGATCTACCAAAAATAAGACGAAATAGCCAAACTAGAGCTTCAACCCACATAACATTATCATAAAACTATTCACATAGATAGAACAAAAACACTAAGAAACAATACAATTATGTAAATTCCTGTAAAATAGACAACATTGACTACATTAAACATACAATTTAATAAAAAAAAACAAGTGATTTTAACTTTTAAACACAAATATTATGTACAAAGAGGAGACTATTCCACTTATACGGATCCAGGTAAGTTTTGAATTAGCGCTGCCTGACTATTGAAGTGGAGCTGAATGGAGTTCAGATGTTAATAACCTAAACATTTCGCCTCCGCTCCGCTTCGCTTCAGTTGACATTACTACCATAGTGGAGCGAAATAATCACTAAATCCCAGAAGAAGTGTGAATGTGTCGTGGCTAAATCGTATAATAGGCAATTTTAAGAAGTGAACGGCGTTTTCATGAAAATGATTGACCACTTCATGAAATGCCCACTACAAACCTAACGTCAACGACGGAACCCTGCTGAGCTCTTATTTCTGTCTAGGAACATTACATGAATAGATTGATGGGAGCTTAGTCCCGTTGCCGTTACCCCATTTGAACGTAACCTATTAAAAAATGTTTTTTTAGAAAGAAAGAAATATAAGTTTTCTTTATTCAAGTATCGAGACTCAAAAACTGTTAGTAAAACTTACGATTGTTTTAGTACATACTGATATCGGTGTCAGAATGCCCTATTTTTAGGATCGGCCACATCCTGAAATTTCCAATTCTACGATATGGCTACGACATAATATGCAAAGCTGTGTCCCGCTCCGCTCACTTTCTCCGCCTCGATCGCCTTGTTTGTTGCACCTTGCCTTCTCGCCTCTGCTTCAGTGGACAGGGACCACTCTGCTACACTGCTCCCAGATCCGCTTCAATGGGCAGGCAGCCTAAAAAAGTTTTCGAATCTGGCTCGAATACTTTAACTAATAACTTTAATTGGTATAATTTAAGCGCTCCTGAGTTTCGGAATCATTTTGTAATTACTTGAGAGGCTCTGCAATTTTCTGGTTGCTGTAAATAGATTTTAAGTGTTTTGAGTTTTTGAATGTTTTAAACGCTAATTTATTGAAATTGACACTCAAATATTTTATTTTAGCACGAGAATTTCTCTCTGCTTTTAAGTTAAGGTAGACAATAGTGACCTACAAGGACCACGTGTTAAATAAAATATTGTCCGTTAAATAAAGCCGAGTCCAGGCAGTATACCTATTGCGTGTAAAATAAATGACGGTTACCTCCGTGGTAACGTGGATGTATGTTGTTTGCCGGTACAATTTCCTGTTTACCTTGCCGTGTATATACAACGTTCGAGATTTTAATTGAGTTAGATTTTTACCACCAAGTTTGCGACTATATTTTTAAACCCTGGATTTTTACGAAATAAGCCATCATATTAGCGTGACAGTAGGTATCAATTTATTTGATAACGAGTACTTTCCGTTAAATTTACTCCGAAAAAATCGTTAGGTTCGCAAATATATTAATAGGGACAGTATTTTATCCCAATCTTCATCTCGTTCAAGAACGCCCACAAATTAGGAACAAAAATCTCTTTAAAAAATCCTCACTTACAAACAAGAACGTCGGCCGTATTCCGAAAAATAAATCACCATCGTTTTCTCGTTACTTGGGGCCTGACATCATGAATAATTACGAATCCTTCTCAATGTAAAGTCAGTGTGAAGTATAGTAAACTCAGTATAAAGTGTGCAGGCGTACGGTAGGCGCCAGATAAAAGGGCAATAACGGTCATTGACCCACATATATTTATTGACTTTCTTAATAAATATTATGTGTGTGTGTCTCCTTTGCTGTGCATCTTTTATAATGCGTATAGCGAAGGAGTGGAACTCTCGACCTGCGTCTGTGTTTCCGAACGCTTACAACCCTAATCTTTTCAAGGTTAGAGTGCTACTTCTGGGTAAGCTCGCTCCATCGTAGACTATGTCCCTGTCATCTCTGGCTCTGACCTAGAGACAAAAAAAAACCCATCTCAAAAAAAAATACACTAACGAACAAAAAGCGGTCCTATATCGACTTGTATCGTGCTCCATTACATTCTCTGGTAATTAAAAACGGTTAATGTTTTATTGTTCGTGTATCTATACTAGAAAGGTTAAGGTATTTAAATAAAGGTTAACAATCTTGATGTCAATTTCTACACAAAGACAATATGAAACAAATAAACTACTGTTAACTTAGTAATCGTTATTGCTGTATTTACGTTGGTTTTTGATTTCATTTTGATTTTTAAACAGAGTTTTGAAATAAAAAAATATTAAAAAGACACATCAAGATTGTATAGGTATCTTTATTTAACTGCCTAAATCTTTCTAGTACTAAAGTATATCAGTGAAAGGTCAATGTACTTTAGTGCAAGTTTATTTGGCGCCTACCATGATCAAATGAAGTTTTGCAAAGTTTCAGTTTCGGAGTCAGAAATACAAACTGAAGGTAAAGTTTTGGGGAAAGGCGACTTGTAAGGTTTAAACTTGGTAGTAATCCTAAGATTTTATGCTATGTGGAACTGTTGGAGTATTTACACAGAGTTTTTTGGTAAACAAAGTAGGCGACATAATGAAATGGTTAGGTAACACATAATTTCAGTATCAACAATGATCGTAAAAAGAATGTGACAAATGACCAACTGCGCGTTAATTGCTGTGATTGGATTAGTTTATTTATGACAGACAACCGTCAACAGCTTCTTTTCAGAAGTCGATGGTTCAAATTACTAGCAAATTTAAGTAATGCAACAACAAACTAGTAAACATTTTAACGTCAAAAAATTTTACATTTAAGAACCCAAATTACGGAAAAGTAGGTCCATCTTATCGATCGCCTTTTTCTTGTAGAGGTCAAGTCCAAAGACCTTTTAACGGATTCGTCCTTGAAAAAGGTCGTAAGACGACTTGCATAAGTATATAAGAACCTAATTCCAAGGTTATAGACCTTTTTAAGGTCCACAGTTCAAGAGTGCGAGAGGTGCGGCCGCGAGTTTGGATGAGCCGCAAAAAGTGATCGCGAGCTCCTGAACTATCCTAACCTTGACCTCACGTCTCGACGACAGACAGTCAATCAATATTATCTATGGATTGCTAGTCGGACGTCTTCGGGAGTATTCGTTCGACGTGAAAAACAACTTTTACTCATTTCACTTTTATTCCAAACTTGTGTGAGCCAGCGGTTTCGTCCGCATGAACCCTAGGGTACATACCTACTCCCGGAATATAATATGTCACCTATTTACCCGCATAGTTTCCATTCCCGTGGGATTTTAGGGATAAAAGCCATCATATGTCCGTCTTCGGGTCTCAAACTATCTTTGTACAAAATTTCGTTCAAATCGGTTCAGTGTTTTTGGCATGAAGAAAAGATAGACAGACAGAGTTACTTTCACATTTATAATATTAGTAGGGATAACATCTATGCAACGAATAACATACTAAACGCAATACCTCAAAAGAGGTCATTGTACTCATCATTATGAACAACACTGGACTCGTGAAAATAAAATCAACTGCTCCGTCATTTCTGTGCGCACTACTTCTACAAAAAGTAGGTACTGGACAGTTTTTTTTTCGTGATTTCGGGATTGGTTTTTCTTTTTTTTTATTATTCAAAGCGGGGAACTCTTGGCCCAAATCTCACCTGATGGAAAGTGATGATTGGCCAAAGATGGAAGCGAGTTTCACCCGGAATCCTCTTACACAGAGGAACTGGCTATCATACCTCTAACTGCCGGAACACAACAATGCTGTTAACATTATTGTTATGGCGACAGACTTAGACATGATGGTGGTAGCTTGCCAGGCGGACTTAGAACAAGTCCTACCACCAACCAAACCGAGCAAAAAATTTGCCCCCGCTGGGAATCGAACACGGGACCTCTGGGTCTGAATCAGGTGGTCTAACCACTAGACCACGGAGGCGGTTAGTGTCACCTGTTTAGCACCACCCGGGGACCACGTGTAGGGATTCGCTGAAGGGTATTCTCCTACGGACGCGGGTGACTCGGCCCACACCTATAAAATGGTAAAAGCCGATTAATCACTACATATTATAAAACAAAGTCCTCCGCCGCGTCTGTCTGTCTGTCTGTTTGCGGTTAGCTAAAAAACTACTGCACAGATTTTCATGTTGTTTTCACCAATGGACAGAGTGTCAAGCGGGCCAAGCCGCGGGCATCAGCTTGTTTACTATAAACCCCTTATGCAGGTATTTATAATTACGTTCAATTTTCACCCTGCCTCTTTCAGGAAGATATCCTTGTTCTAGGGTAGGAAAAGCTTCATACTGAAAAGCTGCACTACCCTAATTTATTTTTTAAACTCTCCAGTGCCCAAATAAAGCCCTATAATTGATAATGCCAGTACTCTTTAAATTACTGTCCAGCTCAATTACACTAAAAATGTAAATAAAGTAAATTAGTGTCAGTACGCACTAGTGCTTTAATGGACACATTAAAATACAGCGATACAATGATTAATCAACGTTATTTCACTATCAATTTCCATTACTTACCTACCACAGAGCAGGGATGTTAAGCAGCTGGCTAACCGTAATTGAAATAATCGGATATCCGAAATAACCGTAACCAAATCCGAAAAAAAATCGTATAATTTCGGATATGGTGGAAGTCTTAATAAGACACGTTATGATATGAGCCGACACACTAGCCGCTCGTCACTTATATGTTATATCAATTTCCTTTCAAAACGGATAATCCGAGACAATATTAAATCCACGGATAATCCGAAACAATAAAATAAATTTATTTAGTAAAAATCTTAGAGAACTGTAGTTTTTGTGGATGAACAAATAAATTTCATTCGAAAACGGTGTAGTAGCATTTTACACAGAGTTTCGGCTAAGGATAGGTAACAGAAACTGTCAAACAATTTTAGCCATAATTATGTTAATATTGGATAAGTTAATTTGTCAACAAGATAGTTCTGTAAAGTAATGATGATTAATTGTTTGGGATACCTTTATGGTTTATTAGTTTTAGGTAATTTGCTGGCTTTGCTGGCTGAAATTTATTGGTGTTAGTAACTTTTAATGAGGGTTTTCTGAAACGCATCACTTACATCTTGTTGGTAGCGCACGGTGGTAATAATTAATACAAATATACGTCTGATGTATTTAAATGGCTGTTCGAAGTGTTTCTGGAGCAAAAAACTGTAAAAATAAAGATCTGAAAAATGATCGCCCTTCAATTTTTTTTTTGCATAATTTAAAATTGTCATCATCATTTAAAATGACCCTGGACTCGCAAAATTCTTATAAAATCATGATTTCCTTTAAAGGTTCTAATACAGAAGAATGTAGAGAGGAAATTATTCGATTTTACTTATTTCCGCACAGCTCCTGATAATTTTTGCCCGAAATGGTTTTATGTTTTATCGAAATTGAGTTACCGCTCTATGTTGGGATCACCATTTTGCAAGATGGAATTCGATTTATTTGAATGAAGAAGATTGTTTGAGTGAATTGACTTTGTTAAAAGACGTTTGGTAAAACAGTTACAAAATAAATGCAATAGGTACACAAGTAAGTTACAAATTTCTATGTAGGTAACAGTTTATTTCTTACTGAGTTAAGAAACGCTGTGGTGTTTATAAAATTCTTAAATACTAATAATAGTGAGCTAACAAAACCTAAATTAGCGTTTAAAAATAAAATATTTCGCGACATAACAAAAAAAAAAACACAGATACAAATCAGAGCAATACAGCATGAGCGCATGCCAAAATTCGCCACATTTAAAATGACACAGCATGGACCAAAAATCATTTCTGTTTTTTTTTTATTCGGCAGGCAGAAGAAGGCACAAACAGAACATCAGAAGGTGAAGACAATGATGGGAGCGAGGTCAACGCTGGCTCATCCAGAGTTCTTTCTGCAGCCACATCCAGGGAAGAGGATGACGATTCCAGTAACAATGCTAGCAGTGAGAGCAAAAGCCCAGGACAGAAGTTCGTTGAATTTTGAATTTTATTTAGATAATGATTAGGTTTAAGTTTTAAAACTACGATTGCTACGGTTATACGAATAGCTAACGTTATTTCGCAGTCCTCGTGTTGGCAGATTCTTAAAGATCATAAACATATATCTAAGAAGTATGTAGTTTTTCTTCTATCTACATATATCTCATTGGATTTTGGAGCTGCCAAGAGTTATCAAAATTCTTTTTGCGATTTATCAAAACTTTTTTTTTTCAATTTTGTTAAAAATGAACTGAATTAAGTATAAAGTAAATAAACCGGGATTTATAAGAATTTAAAAAAATACATCTTTACAAAAATAATTCACTCAAAAGAGAGTTAAAAATAAACATTATGTATTATGCTATTCGTATTATCGTAGTAGATCAATATCGAAGAATAAGATCTAAACATTGCAGGCACTTTTAACATCAGCATTATCCAAACTGTCCTGTCCCCAATGTTATGACAAAAAGCAATAAAAAGTCTTGCGATCCCCCCCCCCCCCTTAGTAGATTAAGTCGATGATTTATTTTTATGTTAATCATTAACTCATCAGGTTCAGCATTTTGATCATCGTTCAGCAAATATTTAAGGGTTACCATAATTTTAGTCTAAAGGCGCTAGACAAGTGTCATTCTGTGGTTGCGTGGTGAAGACTATTGTCAAAATGTCAAAATTGTATAGGATTGACAGATGCTGTCATCCTTGGAGCAAGGTATATGGACGTTGCTGAATAATGATGGCCGTATAACTGTCAGTTGGCTTGGCGCCAAATTCATTTCATTCATTATTTGTGGTCAATCCCTTGTATTCTGGCAATGAGGGTTTTCAGGAAAATTTACTTCACCAGTTGACGCAACATCGGCGAGAGGTCCTCTTCATTGAAAAAGTGACTTTAACATTAACAACATTGAAATTGACATAGACAAATGTAACAAGCGTTTTGATTGGTTGTTTGGGTTTGACGCCTCAGTGCTGCCACCTGGTGCTCCTTACTGACAGTGCGCGTAGAATTTGCATGCTAAAGTGGAAGTGGGCCGGCCATGTCTATAGATGGACAGACGGTCGATGGCGCAGACATGTGAAGAGTGGAGCCCGCGTATTGGCAAACGTAATGTGGGACGCCCTGCGGCACGATAGATCGATGATGTAAAGAAGATGGCTGGCAGCGGATGGATGCGGACTGCTCAAGACCGGGATGGTTGGCGCTCTTGGGAACGCTACTTGTAGGTAGGCTAAAAAAATAAAGGTGTGAAGAAAGGCTCGTGTTCTCCTAATAAAAAAATAAATTAAGATTCAATTTGTGGGGGCCGAGTCACCCGCGTCCGTAGGAGCGAATCCCTAAACGTGGTCCCCGGGTGGTGCTAAATAGGTGATACTAACCTCCTCCGTAGTCTAGTAGTTATACCACCTGATTCAGACCCAGAGGTCCCGGGTTCGATTCCCAGCGGGGGCAAATTTTTTGCTCGGTTTGGTTGGTGGTAGGACTTGTTCTAAGTCCGCCTGGCAAGCTACCACCATCATGTCTAAGTCTGTCACCATAACAATATTAACAGCATTGTTGTGTTCCGGCAGTTAGAGGTATGATAGCCAGTTCCTCTGTGTAAGAGGATTCCGTGTGAAACTCGCTTCACTTCATCACGTGAAAATCACTTTCCATCTGGTGAGATTTGGGCCAAGAGTTTCCCCGTTTCGTATAAAAATAAAAAAAAAAACTGGCGCCTTGGAGACCATATCAAAATAAATTATGCCGGAAAGTATCTATCGGAAGAGTTGAACTTTTAATCTGCCGGTGCGTAGCTGAATAGAAAAAAATAAAAAAATAAAACCAATTAAACTCTTTTGTCTTTCTCTATTCATATGCCAGTAGCTTCCAAATTACAGGGCTTTGTAAGATTTAAATCTAATCTTACAGTTAAAGTTTTAGACGACTTTATGGACTATTGATTAGGGTAGGGAGAGTATTGATTTAGGATAGTTTCTTTCTTTCTTGTTTTTATCTTTTTAACGTAAGCCTCCCCACGTTCTGGAGTAGACGGCAATAGGGAATATGCACGTGATTTTTTTTTGCAAAATGAAATACTTATAAGCTCTAGTAAAAAATCATGAAATTATTTTTTTATATCTTCATCAGCGATGAAGTTTTAAAGCTTCAAGATTACAATTAGAACGAGAAGTCCGATATGGAATTTGACGTCAAAATTCATGACTTCTATACAGCTGCCATAGAAACCAGCGTTTTCGCTAGAGGGACGGATATATTTTACTAAAATATTTATATCTCGTTTGTTTTTCGAGTAATTTTGATTCTATTTTCACTGTTAGTATTATATTTTTGTACATTTTTAGATAAACTGTTTAGATAATTAATTTTTTTTCACGCATATTCCCTATTGGCTGAAATGATAATGTTGATGATAATAATCGTCTTCACCACGCCACCACTCAGTATCACTTGCATAGAGCTTTAGTAGGTACCTCAATACATTTCCAAAAACGTTTCAGGTAAATATTAATTTCATATTGGGTTTATAAACTATTGTAAAATTAGGTAAATCTATGATGTTACCATATATTTGCCTTACCCTTAAAACTACTGGAAGTGTAGTAGTTTGCTAAATAAGGTATTCGTGTACTATCTTGACAATTCAAATTCGCTACGTCTTATCGAAAATGTGTGAAAAACATGATAATTTGGAATTTTAAAGGTAATTTTAACTATATGTATTTGATATTAAAAGTGTTTAAAACTTGAATAAGATAAGTAAGAACTCGTGAAATCTTAATTTTACCCATAAATTCGTAATCTTAACCAAACTCTATATTTTTTGATCCCATAGTTTTTTTTGGGAATAATTCAGTATTTTTTAAATCTTGGTTGGAAGTTCTGGTAGAATATGATACGAATTTGTAAAGAAAATTAAGAATGCACCCATAACTGAAAGTTTAAACACAAAACACTAAAAGGCATAATAGGTATACGAAGCGTCTAAACACACACATGATTTATGTACAAACCAACTTTATAATATTTACTATATTATGTATATTTTGGACATACTAAACACACTCTAAATCTGGTCAATCACGAAACGCTATTAATGAATATAATGCATCAGCTCTGAAGGGCAATTTTGGTACTTAGAAAAGCTTTAAAATTCAAGTTGCAGAATCTCAGCGACTACAAATGTCAAAATCTACAGAAATTACAGTGTTTTTGTTAATTTACGACTGCATACAAATTCGAATGCTACTAAAAAAACTCTCTGATTTGAGCATTCGATCAGCACAAATGCGTCCAGCGCATTACGATGAAATGTTTAAATTTGTAACATTCCAGCAGTAAGTGAGAATAACCAAGCCCTGTAATGTGTGTCGCTTATAATACACAACTATCGCCTCCGTGCGTCGTACGACTACTGTCGCGTGTCGTACGACACTCACAACCCTGTTCACAATTAAAAAGTCACTTACAAAAGCAAATACTCCTAGTCAGTGCGCCGAGCTGACGTAGTATTGCAATTTAATGCCCAAAATAGCATGCATTGTAACATTATACGCGAAAGCTCCCAGTGACTGACCACCTTTTGATCATCGTACTCAGTTCATATCCATTCATCATTTATAACGCCTTGAACATTCTCTCACCTTGTATTTTCCTTAAACAAAACGTACTTAACACAAAGTCACTTCGTCTACCACTCGACCTTTAAAAATAACTGTCTCTAAACAACATTTAAGCGCATTGCACGAGTCATAAATTATATCACACGAGTAAAGTAAATGACGCAATTCAAACGACATTTATTCAGATTTAATTTCGAAATGCTCGTTCGTTTCAGATAAGTTTAAATCTAAAACGTAGTTGCTTTAAATCGCGTGGTAACTCGGTTCCAGCGCGTCTATCGTTGAGCCATTAACTGCAATATTGCATTTAAAATGTTGCTGAAGGTCGTGGAAGATATAAAGTTTTACCGTTAACACCTACTTCCATAGTGTTATTGCACGTTTTAGTTACTTTAACAGTCTTTTTATAGTTCAAAACGTCCGTATGGAAAACGGGATCGTTGTAGGATCAGTCGGGAGTTTTGTTTGTCCGTTTCTCACAGACAATTTATTTCGGATCTATAGCACAGATTCTGTTGCGGTAAACATAATAATATGAACTTTTATGTATGATCCAAGTACGGAAGCGTAACGTAAATACCTAAATCTTGTTATTTAATTATACAGGGTGTAAGGGACAGCCTTCCTAACAGGGTGCAATCAGCTCCTTATTTTGAATCATATTCCAGTGGAAATTTCCTCAGGTTTTTTTTTTTTGTCGATTTTTCATTTTTTTTGCTTTATTTCAATGTAAAGTTACATTATCTGTATGCAGAACTCCATTAATGTAAATAACACAGCTAAAATGAAAAAAAAAAAAAAATCTCATGAACGACGCATGAAATCAGCTGTTAAAACGTAGCGCGGGCGCAGCTATCCTTTCGAAAGCTTGCTGCGCTGCCGTTCGCTGCGTGCGTTTTGCAGAGGTAGCGATACATTGCGAGTGAGGTAATTAAACAAATCAGTTTTATTGGATTCCCATAAAGTTCCTGAAATAATTTCATGTACCGGTCATTTTAGTACGATATACTGAAATCACCCTATCTGTTTGAGGAGGGCTGTCCCTTACACCCGTTATAAAAGCAGAAACTGGCTGACTGATCGATCAACGCACAGCCGAATCTACTGGTCGTAGAAAGCTGAAATTTGCCATGTAGCTTGCCTGTACTCTTTTCGGGAGCAATAAGAGAGAATTTCCAGGAATTCCTACGGGAACGGAAAAACGGGATATGTACGTACGACGTCGTAGGCGATGTTAAATATATCCCCCATATTTACTCTGGGGGACCAACTGGAAAATTTCAATATGCCGAGTGACATAACATATTAAATGGATTGTTTTGAAGTTATTTAGAACATGTTAATATGTTGCTTTAAACATTCATGGTCACTAACATTAGAAATATCGGAAACTCGCAAATAAAAAGGTACATGGTAGCAACCCCGGTATGAACTATTCTAATGTTATTAAAAATATAATTTGTTCTGTATTCTTTAAGGGCAGAGCCGACGCGTATTTGGCTGGTTTTTCATGGAACAATTTATTAGAAGTAAACCAGGGTTCTTTGCTGAAAAAGTAAATATCTAGACAGGAAATACGTATCTAGCTTTATTTCTAACAAACAGACTATTCTCAAAACTCATAATAAACTCAAGTTTACCTTTAACTTGACTCGGGAACAAGTTCAAATACATGTTTTTTCAAATTTACAAAAAACTCTTAACTCACTAAAACTAAAACTAAAAAACTGATACATGGCGTCGAAAAATTCGTACGCATCGCTAGCCACTGGGCTCATTAGCCCAAAAGGCTGGCAGCATTGCCACGTTGTATGGCAATGCTTATCCTTTGGCTGAGGTAAAAGCCAGCCCTTGGGTCACGCGAAGTGTCAACTATGCGTCTTGACAGATCTTTAAAGTATGTTATATTTCTGAGAAACCTTTCGGAAGCAAGCATTTTTTTTTGTGATTTTCTAAAGGAAGAGTTTTCAAAATTTTCCTAAACTTAAGTTCTCTAATCAAATCTAGAATCTCATGATTACCGTGGCATCTGACTAACAAAAGTCTTTAACTGGTCCCAACCATGCTCTAAGTACCAGCGGGTCTTAAAAGGCCATTATGGCAGAATCAGAAAGCAAATCACGCTACCAGTCACTGTCAAATTTTCACAACCAACCTTGAACTTAATGCGTTAGCTATAAAGATGAAAATAAAAGGACATTGTTAAAAGTGGCCTATGAATCAACACATGCGAAACCTTTACTATTATTCCTAGTTTTTTTTTTTAATTACATTTTACTGATTAGAATATAACGGACACTTTTTAATTACGAAACCATTTTAAAAAGTAACTCACTTAGGTTTTATAACCCGGCGCCATGATTTTAAAATGAAACAAAGCACTCTCAGCGCTGTAAGATTTTTAGTTACCTACAAAAAGAGTAAAGCGATTAAAGCGCTGTATGACACGAACACTATTGACACTGACAGTCGATAAAATGACAGTTGACACTTTGATGTACCTAATGTATTTGGCACCCGATACCAGGGAATCGGCCGTCGACCTAACTTACCACGCTTTCGTATGTTAGAAGAACATAGTAACACTACTCTATACATTTTATGGTGAGATAAAAAGTCTGGCAGCTCTGGGATCTTAGTCCATTTGGTATGTTTCTATTGTTTGGAATGTTTTATAACCTCAAAATCCGAAATCATTTTAGATATTTTACAATTCTGGCAAGTGTCCGTGATTTTAATTTAGTTTTAGTCGAACATATGCATTATTTAAAACACAGATAGTAAATTCACGTCTCTGTTGGTTCTTAGGCGAACAATGTATGGGCGATGAGCAATGTCCTTTGACAGATTGTTATGTAATCAATGTTATGATTTTAATATGATTCTTCTAAAGTGGCCTTTTAAGCCCCCCAGGACTGTTTACTTTATATATTTTCATTGCAATTGAGACTCCATGCCTGTTAATTAGTAACCGCTTTATTTGTTACGTCACACTACGAAATATGGACGTCAGACGACGTCAGTCGGTGTTCACGGTGACTTACTAACGCTTCACTAAATATAGCAGGCTATTTGGATAGCGTTTGAGTGCAGTTTGATCGATAGGCAACCAATTAGCGGCTGACTGCTGGCCGCAAATGTATAGAACTGGAAAATTACATAAAAATGTATTGCTAGGTTATCGAATAGCCCTCAAACGACACTTTTGAGCGTACTCAAAACAAATATGTATAAATAGAGACGCTCAGAAGACGATTTGTCTTCCAAAATATCGATGTAAAAAAATATATCACTAAAGTAAATTTCGTACAGGTCCCTTAGCTTTGTGGACCGATCATTCAGTTGAATAAATAAATAAATAAATAATCTAACGTCTACTTCTCATGGCTGTAGGAAGGAACATAATTATTATTACGATCTTTGCAAACTACTCAATTCGATTATGTATATACAGTGATAGACCCACGCTGGTTGTAAGTAAAATGCAACTGGCCTGTCTGAAGTACATCACCAACAAGGTCTGTTTATATTCTTCCCGGCGTTCTGTAGCACAGTCGGGTTCGTATACCTATTTAAATTATTACAAACCCGACTGTATGCACTGATGATGACTGATGTCTGTATTGCAGCCGCCTTTGTATTCACGCGTCCCGGCATTTCCACTTACATACTAAATGATATTCAAATTTTATACTTTTCTTATACAACCATTATATATTGAGTATATATTGAGTATAAATATATAAAACAAGGCGTGCCCCAAGGTAGCATATTAGGACCCATCTTATTTCTCCTCTACATAAATGATATTGTTAATGTGACTAAGCACAAATGCTTTCTTTATGCTGATGACATTTCTATAATTGTAACTGCTGACAAAAAATATAAATCGATTAATGACCATGAAATTGACATAAATAAAACAATTGCTGACTTAATTAATTGGTTAAATAACAATAATTTATCTATTAATCTTGACAAATCTGTGTATATACAATTTAACAAATATTTTAATAATAAATTCAATTTTAAGATGGATGTACCAAAAATTAACCAGGTGACTAAAACTAAGTTTCTAGGTGTAGTCATAGATGAGCATTTGGACTGGAAGGCACAGGTTGAGCATGTATGTAGCAAAGCGAATAAATTTGTATACGCCCTTAGAAAGATTAAGAAAATAACAAATATAAAAACGGCTGTAATGTCATATCGAGCGTATGCGGAATCCTCGTTGCGGTATGGAATAATAAAATGGGGAAATAGTACCGACTCTAATAGAGCATTTGTCGCTCAAAAGAAATGTATACGAGCCATATACGGGATTCCACCAGATGAATCATGTAAAGCAATATTTAAAAAGCTTGGTTTGCTACCATTGCCTTCAATATATGTGTATGAAGTATGTATGTTTGTACGGAAACATAGAGAACTGTTCAAAACAGCGGAAAATGTATGTTCACGAAGTCGGCGTGACCAATTCAGGCTGGTACTAGACGAGATGCCCCGGTGTGCTAAATATAATAAAAACTGTGTAGCTATGTGTGTGCGTATATTTAATAAATTACCAAATACGTTTAAAGATCTAAATTACAGACTTTTTAAAATTAAATTGCATAACTGGCTGAATGAAAATAGTTTCTACAGTGTTAAAGAATTTCTTGAACATAAACTAACTAACTAATGTTGATACTATAATTTTGCATGCTTTAATTAAGCAAAACATGTTTGGACTCAATTTGTATTGTAACATCTTTTAATACCGTGTTTTCTGCGAATAAATATTATTTATTTATTTATTTAACCCTTTTGTGTGGCTGTTCAAAACGAAATTTTTGCATATTTTTTTTGTTTATTTTTTTGGTCTCTTGCAGGGCATTAATTTATAATGGTTAAACAACACTTACTACACTACTATCTAATGTTTGTCCAACAACTATAAATTAACGCCTCCGGACAAGATTTATAAAAAAAACTAAAGCGACTCGTCTCGGCTAGGGCGTCGCTGGGAGGATGACAGCTAGTGACGGGAGTTTGTCTAAAAGATCAGAGATTAGAACTATTAATAGCCAGAAAAGCCTGCAAAGGACAGCCACTGAGTAACCAGGCCTGACTTGATATCTCAAATACTTCAATGTCACTAAGCGGCCTATATACACGAGAACAACAAATCGATAAATCGACTCGGAGCATAACTCGATTAGACTCGTCGCTGCCGGTAGCTTAAGCGGTAAGCCATGCCGGGATATAGGTTATAGTGTTGTCGTCTCATCGATCTGGCTCTCATTTATTTGTATCTGCAATCGATAGCAGTTTGTGGGTAATTTTATTGCAAGTCCTATTTTGAATTATCTCCTCTACATCATCTTATTTTAGTAGTAGGTGGCTACGATGGTTGCGGAATTTGTTTGAAATAGACACCGCGACCCTGAAAAGCAAAGGGCATTAGGAAGATCACGGATGGGTTTTAGTCAGTAAGAGACTGACACTCTCTTCTGCTCCGACCAGAGTGGGGGTCGGAGTCATTTAATAATTTCTCCGATGATTGCAGCAATAATTAGTTCCCCAAAGAACAGGGTTAAGGGCACTTGGGGAATTACTACTGACCAAAATTATAAACTGTATTATTATTCCATTTAATTATTTTTTTATACATATATTTTACATTTTTAAATATTTATATAAAACTAATTAAAAATATAAAAATAGTAGCCCACCGGCATCGGGAACAAGGTCCAAGCTACCGGTGGTCAGGGCTCCCGAGAGAGGAACCTCCTCACAATACGCGCCGTGTACAGGAGTACTGCTTTCTGGATCAAGCCCTTGATCCAGCTGCCCAACGAGAGCCTCTTCAGATGTTGATCGAGGCTTTTGGCAATTATGCCATTGGCCGTTACGACTATCGGCACAATGACTGCTGTGTTCACATCCTACATGTCGACAACCTCGCGAGCCAAGTCAAGATACTTACTTTTAAACTGTATTATTATTATTATATATACTTTATTGTACACCTCATAACAAATACAGGAAAAACTGGAAAACTGTATGCACATTGGGACTTCAACATACAACCTCCTTCTTGTTGCGCCACCATAGAAAAAAGAAAAATATTCGTTTTCTACTTCTTCTTCTATGAATAACTAGCTGTCCCCCGCGGCTTCGCTCCCGTCAATTAAGTATTCACTGCACATATCGAGTTTTCATTGTTTTTAAGATGTATTCTGCTATTCGGGTCGGAGACAAATCCAACGAATCAATAACCATGAAAATTGGTTCAGCAGATCTCGATTTATAAGTGTTGTAACAAACCCGTCTTTGTTTTATATATATAGATAAGATGAATGGTGCAATAATTTTTGTTTGAGTAAAGACATTTCCTAATCGTCGTCTTTTGTCAATTTTCACCTAAAGTCTTCCACTGTTCCCTGTAGGCTGTACATCGTCTTTTCGAGCCAATCTCACAACAACGAAGTAAGAATAGGAAAACCCGTCGAAGTACGAGTCGGACTTGTGCGTAAAGGGTCCCGCAAAAAAGTTTTTTTTTCTTTACCTGCAACAGACGAACAGAGGTTTTTTTTTTATTTGCGATGGCTTGCTCTTGGCTAAAGTCTTGGTCAGAGATGACAGAGACAGAGTCTACAATTGAGCGAGCTTACCCAGAAGGAGCCTGTTCACTCTAACTTTGAAGAGATTCGGGTTGTAAATTATTGTCTGTCTGTTTGCGATAAACTCAAAAACGAATGCACCTATTTTCATACTGTTTTCAACGGATAGACTGGTTCTCGAAGAAGGTTTTGTTAACACTAATGCAACTATTAAGGTTTCGTGTATTCTTTGTTCCGACATTCGGAACCCTAGAACTCAATTACTGAGGAGTCAAGTTCCTCGTATTTAACAGCAGAATCTCTTTCCCAGTAACATAAAACTAAATTACCCTTTATTTACTGTTAATGTAACCAACAGGCCGATAATAGAGGCGCATCACCGACCCTTTTACTAATTCAACACTAACAAACTTTCTTAGACCCGAAACTAATTAATTGCTTAGGTTAATCCAATTTACCAGTTCAATTAAATTCAATTCGACCGAAAATTCAATTTACTTAAACCTGTTTTTATTAGACGTCTTTTTGGCGATAACTTAATGGTGTTAACTATTAAGGTGCTATTAGCAAGGCTTTAGAAATATTGCCGAACTTAATGTTGTTGAAATTGGTTGAAGGTAATCCTCAGCAATCAAAAAAAAAACAAACAAGCTTCTTCTGGGCTCGCTTGGTCCATCACGGACCTTGTACATCGCTTACTGAGGTAAGATTGAGGTCTTGAGCAGGCTACAAGAGCCATCATTGTTTTTGTCTACCCATCCATCATCTGCCTAGCCTTTTCCCAACTATATTGGGGTCGGCTTCCAGTCAAACCGGATTCAGCTGAATATCAGTATTTTAAGTGGAGCGGCTGGCTACCAGACCTCCACAACCCATTAACTGGGTAACACGGTACTCCTTGGCAAGACTGGTGTCAGATTTTCTGGCTTCTGACTATCCATAACGACTACCAAAGATCTCCAAATGACAGCCGGGACCAACAGCTGAACGTGCTTTCCGAGGCACGGAGGAAACTCGGTATGTTAAGATGGTCACCCATCCACAGACCAACCTCGGCAAGCGTTGCTTAACCTTGAAGATAGACCTGTGCGGCTGTTATTATTTAGCCACGAGTCTACCCATCTAACTGTGCTAGATACTTAGCTCTTCAACTTAGTTAAATTCTTGAGCTACAAGTTGGTTTTCGTCTTAAATGCAAAGGGGATCGAACTTAGGCCGATCTCGCTCGATATTTTATCCCGCAAATACGTAGGTACAGCATGGAAAAAAAAACCATCTCATATTGAGGAATTAGACTAAAGTTTTCCAAATAAACACCCCATTTTTGAAAACTAGGAACAGTTTTCAAAAATTCAAGTCTTTCGATTTTATAGTTTTTTTTATCAATTTCCATGTTATCCAATACAATTGTACCAGGGCTTCATAGACAGCAGCATATAGTTTCGCCAATAATATCCTGCCAACACCATTAACCAGCATACCAACGGGTGGTAATTATGGCAATATTGCCCCAAATTGCCAAGATTAAGAGGATACCGTCATTTTTATGTTAGATGTCCCCATAGAATGCCATAAAGAGTGATATACGATCAAATTATGTAGAAACGTGGACAGAACCAGGGGCATAATGTTTCGAACACTCACAGTGGCTAAGGCGAAGTAATCGACTCATCGATACATACCTACCACACATGCACTTTACATAATAAAATATTATGAAATGTATCGAATATTAATCATATTAATATCATAATTATTTAAAAAATAATAGCAACCATTATGATATAAAGTTACTATAATTTAAGTCATGCATTTATTTTCTCATAAGCACACCATTGTTAATAATGTAAAATAAGAAATATTTATACTAAAATACATTAATATATTATGAACTTATTAAAAACACGATTAAAAAGAAATAACATTATAGAAAATAACAACTAAAGTATTCATAAGAAATATCATAGAAGAAAAGGACTTATAGGAGTGCAGAAATCGCAGATTAATATTTTGACAACAATTATTCATAATTTTTCCTGCGGCTTCTGAACTAAAATTGGTTCTAACTTATCATTAAATTTTCATCAAACATGAATAGTAACATAAAAAATGTTTCATCAGTGTCTTCAAAAGAAGCTTCAATTTCATGTCATAGCATCTACAATAGAAATTTATAATGTAATAGAATTTGATGATAAGCAATGTTCTAAACCTATTCAGGCTGTTGAGCAAGTTATCTCCATTCACTCCAAATGCGAAGCCTGACGATATGTAAGTGGCCTGATATAAATGGCACATTACGCTTTGGATACGCTTAGCTGCGACCCTAGCAACAAGCACGATCCAATACCAATGCTGATTACGTTTGCCCGATAGATGAGCAGAGTCTTTCAAGTGACGTTTGCAATGGCTATTGAAAATGCTATCAAAATAAGTGTGTCTACCCCTAAAGTGTCGCTTTTTCTATAACTTTATGGTCTTTTTAAATATGCTATGAATCAATTTATCATTGTCTTGCAGTGTTATGCAAATCCATTTCGCACGTCACCTGATAGCCACATAAATCGTCGACTATACGAACGACCGATACGTAATTGGTGCCCTACGCCTACCACGATAATTTGTGCATAATGCAATAGATATATCTGTTGAAGTTAGTTCACGACCTTGCACTGCTGGGCGTGTAGACTACACGTAATGCTAAAATATTGTATAAACACCTATTACAATGTTCTGTCCATTAACGAGATTGTAGGCGATGCATGTGATAATTTTGTGAAGTCTCGTTGACTATGTATCGTGTACTGCGACCTGTGTTGTCCGCTTTGGTGGTATGATGAACTACCTCTGTTTCTTTTGATTATTGATGTCCGCTTAGCTTTCATAGATAGTTTTGATTAGAATTTTAGTTTCGAATGACTTAGTAGACTCATAGATATTTAGCTCTAGATTTTTAGCACGTGACAATTCAGCATCTTAGAGGATTCAGAGCTCACCAAAGCGCGCAACACAGGATCCAGGAAGGCTTCCACCAACATTGCACACACTACACCACTGTCTCCGTATAACACGCTACATCCCTTTATAGGCGACCGATCATTGCATCGAGTTCGTCAAGCTCTCGCAAGTCCATGCAGGACACTGAGAGGGCGGAGTCAGACACAGACAAACGCGGCCATAAATGGAGACACGTCCAAGCTGTCATGGCATACTACCAAGCGCTCAGGAAAATAAAGAGGTTCGAACACTATCGGACCACCGGTAAAGCCGCATCGTTGTCGATTGTTATTATATTTCATTGTTTGTTTATGATTTCCCACTAATGTGCTACCTTCGTCTGTGTATAGGAACTTCGGGAATGGTACTTTACTCACTGGATTATGTGTGTTTTTCTTGTGAATATTGTGTCTTACTAGTTCACCAAATGATTCTACTTTCCTACTGTCACTTGAGACAATAAAAACGTGTTCAATGTTATTTCATTGTTTAATTGCATTTTTAATGTTTCAATAGAAGAATAGTTTCGATCTCCTAACTTTAGATTTAGTTTAGTTTTAGAAAAGATAGATTCGATTCACTGATGTTTCACTCTACAAACTATCGTATATTCGAGTTGGACTTTTTGTTTCTATAGTGTGAGTTGCCATGCCGCATGTCAAAATAGAGGTATTTGTTTGCACGTGTTTGAGATTTTTCTGTTCACGAAGTTCTAGTGCCACCGCACATAACAATGTAAGAATAGAAATATATTCCAATATGACTAACACTTTCCTTGAAAATTAAATGAACAGAATCTTCCAGAAATCTGTGCTTAACAATCTAAGTAATCTTGTAATAATTTCTTGACTGTCTAACGTACCTACTTGAACTATCTGAGAGCATGGCTACTTTTGCTTACTAACCTCCCTATTTTAGTTTTGGCGAAATTGCCCGATACTGACGATTTTGTGTGAATGCAGAACAAAATCGAACCAAAGATGGATGAAGCTGAGAACGACGGTGCAGCTCAGCTCAGCTATACAGAAAAAACCCCCTTTGAAGAGAGAAGACTCCTTTTTGAAGAGATTTTCCACTAGGCAGACCCCATTAACGCAGGAAACTGTGAGTATTCTTTTGTTTTCATTTTAACTTATAAGACCCGATGGACGCGTGTGTATCTCGATGTAAACTAAACAATGTAATTCTAATGCTCATTAAAATCTATTCCATATCGAGATTTGATTCTGAGCCGCTGATCAAATGTCTTGATATAAGTATCAAGACGTGATATGTTAGATTAACATCTAGCATCAAGTCTCCAGCTATACTATTGTATAAGTGTAATTGACTAGCGGAAATACAGCCGCCAATCAAATCACGTGACATTAGATTTGATAAGAGATTATTATAATCTACTAAATGGGCTTTCAGAAATCGAACTAATCCATCGTTTCAGAATAGCTCCCGCTTTTATAAAAGTAACATGTTGCCAAAATCTGAGAGTATAATGTTTATATAATATTTTTTATTATATATCCAGAATGTTTTCACTTACTATAAATACAACCAATAGGCTAGTTTCCAGCATCCACAAATTGCAAAACTATTTAGTCCGTCAGTTAGAGTATTGAAAAATAATGGACACGTATTTTTTGTTTTTGTAAATCAATGAATATTGACAAAGATAAAATGCATCAAAACTCGGGACTGGGGGCTCGTAATGTCACAACCCGCTAATTATTATGCCACGGCGTGACGTATTGAGAATTTTAAAAGCGTCGTTACTTAGTCAATTTTGATTCCCGTAACAAAAGAAAAAATACGGGTCTATTACTACTCTACTATATAGACTATTTTGCAGTAAATCCTTATTACAGGAAATAATTAACACCTAGCCCCATCATGTAACTTTACCTAACCACCGCTCATGCATTCCAACAAACATATTGAATTTTGAAGCCTCACGTCAGATTAAGGTCATCGTACCAACAACGATATTGGTGCCAGCTCAAATAACATTAAAGCTATATTAACTGTGTTTCCTGCATGACCCTAAAGTTTTGAAACTGACCAAATAGTCGTGACACTTCCGATCAGGACGCTTCTATGTCAAAGCCATAAAACTTATTTCATATACGAAATATAAATAACCAAAGTACATAGAGGAATTTATTTGTTTGCTCGTGGGTCAAATTAGTAGGATCGTTATTAATTTTGAGTACGCTATGTAGCTTTTTATTTTGGGTTTAATCTGGAATGGAGATTTTAATCACGAGTATTGCGAACAAGTCAAAACTATCCGACAGGGTTATGTGAATAAAAATAGTAAACTCGTTCTGAAAATTAGTTTAAGTCCTAAGTTTGCCATAGTTTGGACGTTATTACTTTTTTTATTTGAGACTAGCAACGCTGACCCGTTCAACGTCGTCTGCGTAACATTTTTCATTACTGCTCCGCTCCTATTGGTCTTAGCGTGATGATATATAGCCTATAGCCTTCCTTGATAAATGGGCAATCTAATACTGAAAGAATTTTTCAAATCGGACCAGTAGTTCCTGAGATTAGCGCGTTCAACCAAACAAACAAACAAACAAACTCTTCTGCTTTATAATATTAGTATAGATGGGTTTGCTCTTGACTCTAATCTAGGTCAGAGATGACAGCGACAAAGTCCACGATGGAGCGAGCTTACCCAGAAGTAGCCTGTTTAGTCCACTCTAACTTTGAAAAGATTAGGGTTGTAATTTGATTTCCAGAAAGATTTATAGATAAAAGATAGAATCGACATCATTATGTATATCATATTCAATAGAAGTGATGTATCAATCTCGTAAACGAATTACACGGAAGTGAGATATGAAGAAGCCTTAATTCTTAAATATAAATTCGGTTATCGGATTTTGATGTATCGAATTATGTCGTAGTAACTTTATCCGATATATTATGGGATAAATGGGATTAACGTTAACATATTTATTAGATTTAAATTGATTGATGGATCAGAGTACGGCTTTTATACGGGAAAAAGCGTTTACACTGTAAACAGCTTTAACACATTTTATCAATTCCCTGAATTACACACTCTGTGACGTTAAAACATGGAGCTCTGAAGAGTGTCAAAACTTAAGTGTAATAATATAATAGACATGAATAGAACTTATGGCCAAATAGTTATTTTTCTGAAAAAACCTTTTTTTAGCCTAAATACTAGCTGCCTGAACAATCTGACATAGAATTTAGGTGACGAATAATATTAAAAATGATCAACAATAGAAAAAACACTTCTTCATTTATAAAGTGTACGTGAATCTTTCAATTAATATCTTGACTTACATCGATGATATACTTGCCTACTCATATGAATTCCAAATTGAAATATGTCAATTTTAATCTACATTGACATCAGCAAACAACTTGTCAACGGTTCACGTGACCTGGAGGGCTCGGCTTTTCTTCGGCCAAAGAATAAGCATTGCGATTCAATGCTGCCTTTTTTCTGGACACTTGCCATTGACAGCGGATTTATTTTGTTTTTATACGCGTTTGTACATAATGTATATACTGTAGATTTATCTTTATTTTATGTTTAAAGCCTATTAAATATGTGTAATTTTAGTTGTTGCACATTTAAATGTAACTCTATTCTCTTAGTTTCAAGAATGTCTGTACAATAACTGTCACTTCTCTATAGGTAGAAGACACCGGATCAGAGGGAGCGACAGGCGAGCCCAGGTCACTGAACAGGCAGAGGCGGCGGAAGATCCGAGCGCCGCGCACCGTCGTCAACCCTGACGAGAACTTCTTCTTCTATTGGTTGTGGCTCATCACCGTCTTTGTACTTTACAATCTCTGGACGTTAATTGTTAGACAGAGCTTTCCGGAGTTACAGGTAATTTTTTGATCAGGAAATATTTCATTTCAAATTCTTTTAGGGGGCCGAGTCACCCGCGTCCGTAGGAGAATACCCTTCAGCGAATCCCTACACTGCTGGTCCCCGGGTGGTGCTACACAGGTGACACTAGCCGCCTCCGTGGTCTAGTGGTTAAACCACCTCATTCAGACCCAGAGATCCCGGGTTCGATTCCCAGGGGGGGAATTTTTTTTGCTGAGTTTGGTTGGTGGTAGGACTTGTACTAAGTCCGCCTGGCACGAGCTACCACCATCATTTCTAAGTCTGTCGCCATAACAACAATGTTAACAGCATTGTTGTGTTCCGGTAGTTAAGAGGTATGATAGCCAGTTCCTCTGTGTAAGAGGATTCCGGGTAAAACTCGCTTCCATCTTCGGCCTAATCATCACTTTCCATCAGGTGAGATTTGGGTCAAGAGTTTCCCCGTTCTGCATAAAAAAATAACAAAATCAATTGTAACTCAAAGTTGAGTTAGCAAACCATTTAACTGATAGAGAGAGATCACAATAAATGATAGAGTCTAGTGTCTTGACTGTCGATTTAATGCTATGGATATCAAGTTAGAGTTCTCGTAGGATGCAAATTAGACCTAAAGGGTCTGTCATAGGTTCTTGTGGATCTGAAACCAATGTCAGTAAAGGCACGATCGATACGATAAGTTACACTGTAGGCCAATAACCGCTAATACAATTTCTATATTAGGTAAATTAAATACAGCAAAACAAAATCAAACATCCAAAATAACAAAATAAAAGGAAATATCAAACTTAATAATGCATTGGTAACGAAAATCATTTATGAAAAAATCCGACCTATTGCTACCCACACGTCCTCAATAAAAGAAACTAGAAATACGATAAATAAATTAAACAGTTCGAATCCTCAACAATAGTGATATCGTGTCATGAAAATACAATAGTCAGTGTTACTTCACGTCTTCTATTGGTCGTTACATTATTCAAGCCCAACGTCCAGTTCAATTACAGAGGAATCTAGACTTTAAACCTAGGGATTAAGTTGTAGAATTGTTCGGAAAATAGCCTGAAATTGTTGGGTTGAAAATAGCCTTTCCATGCCCTATACAACAAAGGTAGCAGTGCAATGGAATATTTAATACTCGGAGGTTATTATCGAAAGAAATCATTATTAGTGTAAAGTGCTATTTTCAGCACTAATAAAGTTGAAAACGAATTGAAACACGAACTGAAAATGAAGGTTGTTTCGTAAATTAAATTTAAATTGTGTTTCATAAACTGTTTTGTCGTGTCTTGTACGTGTTTATAATGTCTAACTTAAAAGTTTGACTGTTATAAAGACCTAAGGCATTAAAGTCTGCCTCTGAAAATTTGTATGATTAAAGTATTAAATAAAGAAATAAATAGATATCTGGGTAGAAAGGAAAAGATGACGAACAAATATTTCGAGTAAGAGTGAAAATTTACGCATCTTCTTTCTTGCCAGTAATACACCCTCCAGGACTTATATACGAAGCTAAAGACAGTGCTAGTGCATTATTGCCAGAAAAGTATGCAATATGTAGCTAGATACATTTATATTTCCAAGTGATAAACCCTGTCATATACAAACGCTCGCTACTGCCAATTTTGAAATTTTTTAAGCGCCAGAATATGAATAAATGTTGTGAAACAATAGACAAAATATAAGTAGGTATAGGAACGTTTTGAATATGAATGTGTAGAGGCCAAATTAATGATGGATGGATTGTGTGTGAAAGATGATATGGCTAGATGAGGTAGTGACTGTTGAGACGACAGTTAATATGGGAAGAACAAGACATGCTGGATCGATCACAAATAAAATGGGACATAGGGTTGCTGGTATCTCTGAATAGAGTAATGCTGGCTGCTGATTAGTACACTAGAGGAGTGTCCAGTCGATGGTTCATCACCACAACACGGCTGCTGTGGTGATGAACCATCGACTGGACGCTCCTCCTGCTCTGTGAGGTCATGCTCAGTAGATATTGGACGACTCCAATCACTACTTAGAATAGACCTCTCATGTACCAATCCCCACATTCTTTCAATCCGCGGACGAGAGAGTCGGTTACCGCCTTACCCAAGTCGATGGTTGTGTAATAGCTATCTCGAAATGCCTGGAGATTCGCTCTTATACCATACCCAGGATGAACACCTACCTATAATTTCAGCTCAAGGCTGATGATATTGAAGCTGCAAAACGACCTACGTGTATGACGACCTCTTCTAATAAACTTTTGCAACGACAAGGTTGGCAGTGGTTGAGCGATTGACTGCTGCGCAGCATGTCGCGGGTTCGATTCCCGCTCGGAACAAATATTTGTACGACCTACATGTATTTGTTCCGAGTCTGGGTGTTTTTCTATCTATAATATTTATGTATTTACAAAAAAAAAATGTATATAAGTAGTTTATCAGCCATCTCGTTACCATAACACAAGCATTAGGTTGCTTAGCTTGGGACTATTTGGCGTTGTGTGAAATGTCCAAGGATATTATTTTTTTTTTTTTTTTTGCCGACAAGTATATAAACTTCTATCGTATAATCTATAAAGGAACACTGAATAATATTGTAGTTCCGAGTATTCTTAACGACACAATCACAAGGACTCCCTGTTTACTGTATCGGAAGCCTGTTATTGCACGCCATTGCCTGTTCGAGGATGATTTTACTTTTAAATTGAGGATAAAAATGCATTCGACGAAGGAATCTATTGTTCGGTCTAGTTTCTGCATGACTTTCTTCGAAGCCTCGGGGTTCTGTTTTCAAAATGTATTTGGGATTCGAAATGTAAGCTTGAGTTGTTGGAAGGAGATTTTATCAAATATGTTGACGTTCTTGTTTTTTTGTTGGCAAACCAGCTGAATTTTTTGTTTGCTGCTAAGAAGACCAAATTCTTGTACGTCAAAAGCGTTTCAACTCAAGACGCAAGATATCTTGCGCCTTGAGTTGAAACGCCTTCAATGTCAAAAACCTGACATAATGTACGTAAATCAGATTTTTTTAGTTTGCAACTGCTGTGATGCTAATGTGAAAGAAACTAGAACTCCCACTGAATTATCGAAATCAAACTACGTATTTTTTATCACCACACAAAAATTTCAAGGAAAAATCAGCCATTGAGTACATTTTTGTTCTCATAACAGGACATGCCTCTCATGACTCGCATCTGATTATTTTCTTTTCTTTTGCTTTTTAAGATATATTTTTGAAGGTAATCTCCTTTTTAATTTGCTCAGCCTCCGCGACTAAATCCATTAAAACTAGATTCCAGTCAAGATTAGCATAAACCTATCGTTTCTGAATCTACATTCATGACAAGATTCGTTTCAGATAAAAGGGATTATTTCGAAATCTAATGTTCGTAATTGAATTCTGATTGAATTACTTAAAGGTTACATTGAAGTTAGACTTAAAGTCACCAGCTGCATATAGTAGCTTGCAGTGTCCGAGCGAGACTTGATTCTATTAAACCATGGGAGCGCGAATCACACATTGATGCAAATGTTACGGCTATATTATACGTGACACCTTGTAACCTTTGAGAAATCAATAAACCAATGAACTGTACATGGGTTTAATCTTCTAATATAATAAGAATCTCGTGTCACGGTGTTTGTTATAAAACTCCTCCGAAACGGCTTGACCAATTTTTATGATTTTTTGTGTGTGTATTTGGTAGGTCTGGGAATAGGTCGTAGGTTATTTTTTTCCTTTTTATGGCAAAAAACTAGCCGGGATCAGCCAGTATCGTACAAGTGTTTCGAAGAAGTTTCATAGCATTGTTTGGAAAATTAAATAGGACTGTTTGCTAAGTAAGACTGTTGTGTAACTGAATAACCTTTGAGTTTTCAAGACAAAAGTGAATAGTTTACATCAAGAGAATCGTGCAAACAAATCAACCAGCCTTATAAAACAAATCTTGGGATTTTATAATTGTTAAAATATCTACGCGTACTTTTGTAGAACGTTTAACAAAATAAATGCAATACCTACGTCTTAAGTGGTCTTTAGTTATCTTATTGTTTTATTATTGATAGGCATAATATGATTGACCACTGTCTTACCTGATGTTAAACGATGATGCGGTCTAAAACGGAGCACGCTTGCCTAGAATTAACCTATTCACTCTTGACTTAAAGACTCTTATATTCCACTGTCCGTAACATTTATGTGCACATAACTTGACAAAATGTAAGTACTGCACTTTTGATGTTTTTTCGAGATTTCGGTGTCGGTTCTCATAGGAGCTTTAAATAACTTTTCTTGTAAAATGTTTTCTATTTCCTGTCCAAAAGTTGTTCATAACTATGAGTACAATGACCTCTTAAGAGGTATTGTGTTTATTTTTTTACACGTTGTACTTAAAAGCGCTAAGTGACTTTAGTTTTGCGATCATAATCGATATCCTTATTGTTTAATCAACATATTGTCCCACTGCAGGACAAATGTGTTCCCCAGAGCCTTTCCAGGATTTCCCGAAATTCCTACAGGATGTGGAAAAAAACGAGATATGCGCGCACGAAATAACGGGCAAAAGCTAGTTAGAATTATAAATAGAGTTCCAGCAATAGACGAAACCAAACATAATTTCACTAAAACTCACATTCAAGCTTATTAAAAAAAAAACTGTGCCTACGCATGACTAAAATACCGTGAAATCCACACCAATTACGACGTCATATCAGATGAATGAGTATTTTTAAATAAAAATGGCGGGCCATTCATCAATGTCCTGTCAAGTAAATTGGGAAATGCATTGATTATGTTTGTCCAGACTAATTGAAAAGCCTATATGTATGTATGCACGGCTGGTCATTTGCTTTTTGCATTTTAATAAAAGTATAAACTGGTAGGTACATCGAAATTATCGCTACTGTGTAGGAATGAAAATTAGGCACTTGTCCCACCGCCAGCGAGGAAGCGATTAGCTTTCGACTGTGCTAGCTGGGGAGAGGGACAAAAGATTTAGATCACGTGTGAGTAAAGGAGACACATACATTCATAGTCGATAGCTGGCTGTTCACACTGCCTGTGAGCGGCTAATACTTCTAGTTGATCGCAGTGACGAAGCGATTAGCTTTCGACTATTTGCTCAGTGAGGAAAAGGACAAAAGATTTAGATATCGTGAGTATAAAAGAGACACATACATTCATAGTCGATAGCTGTCCTATAATACCTCTAGTTGATCACAGCGACGAGAGCTATCAAAGATTGTACTCGTTCAGCGGCACTCGCTCGGCGATGCTCGCTTGGTGGTCAGAACTCAACAGCGGTAATTTCTACCTATAGTGCGGAGTCAGAGGAGAAATTATACTGTAGTAGTTAGCAACAGTCGCTTACAATTCGGAATTTTAACTTTTCATATTGAATTTTCTTATTTGTATTTTATTTCTATGTCGGGTAAGTATATATGACTTCTTGGTAATTATATTAGCTTTCGACTTCTTTAAGGTATTACTGATTTAATGAAATCCGTAAAATGAGCCTGGGCCTACAGTTATTTGATTTGATGAAATCTAAAAGGAAAATTATAAAAACTTATATTAGGTCAAACTGGAACAAACTCGTAAAGTCACCGTAAAAGAGTAATTATTCTAGGAAGTAAAGAATTTAAAAAATTGTAAAATTAATTAAATGCACATTGACCATAAATCTGATCTTTTCCCAGAAATCAAATTGTTTGTTCACTCGACATATATCTGCCTAGCCTTTTCCCAACTATATTGGGGTCGGCTTCCAGTCAAACCGGATTCAGCTGAATACCAGTATTTTACGTGGAGCGGCTGCCTACCAGACCTCCACAACCCATTGGCTGGGTAACACAATACTCCTTGGCAAGACTGGTGTCAGATTTTCTGACTTCTGACTATCCGTAACGACTGCCAAAGATCTCGAAATGACAACCGGGACCAACAGCTTAACGTGCTTTCCGAGGCACGGAGGAAACTCGGTATGTTCGGATGGTCACCCATCCACAGACCAACCTCGGCAAGCGTTGCTTAACCTTGTAGATCGACCTGTGCGGCTGTTATTATTTAGCCACGAGCTCTTCACTGTTCACTCCGACATCTTAAAGAAAAATAAGGTAATAAATACTTGTGTAAGACACAAGTGTTTCGCTCAGAGTTCCCAAAAATAAACTTGTATTAAAACTAGATAAGAGACAATTTTGGAAAAACTGTTTGTCTCATTTTGAAAACTAGTTAAGCGGCACCAAATAACAATATCGGAAAACCACTTTTTTTCTCATTTGACATCAGCGAACATTTACGTTAACACTATCGATTACGTTTAAAACTCGCACTAGCGCACACTAAGGCACACATTTCAACATAAATATTTCAACGTAAACAAAGTACGAGGAGTGAAAAAATCGTTGTAGCAGGGTGTGAATGTATGTACGCTTGTTTGAAAACTTTAACAAAAACTCGCAAGGACACAAGAAAAACAATACTATTTTTTCTAACCCTCCCATTTTAGGCGGTCTATACCAATACGATGGTAACCCTTTCGTCTGGGGACTTGCCACGTAAACAAAGATCGCGACGAGTCGGGGACAACCTTCCCCCAAGGGTTTAATCCCCCGATCGAGTCATAAAACGGCAAGGCGTTTGTCCGAGTTCAAGTTTTATTTTGCTGTTAATATTTGATACTAACTTTTTCTTGCGACTTCTCTATCGTAGTACGCCCAACAAAACTTGTAAATTACTTGACAAAATAGTTTTATTTTTATTTCTCTTTATTTTTAATTAGGGTCTTTTACACAACTGTGTATGCAAGTCCCATCGTACCTCATACAAAATTTTAATTAACTAAATCGTAACTTAGCGAACTTAGAAACTTTGAAGGCCGCCTCCGAACTAGGTGTAGACAATATTTGGTGGAATATACCCAAATCATATCTATTTAGCTCTAACTGATTAATTAAGTCTCCTCTTCCGACCGAAAACCGAGACCGAAATCGGACGCATTCGTCTTCTTCATCAAAAATCCAAATTTATTGAGTGGCATGTGCCCAGACCGCAGTCTGTGGGCGACCACAACAAGCCCTCTGTTTAACTTAGTGTTAACTTATTAAGGCTGGATTTGACCAACGCCAGATAACTCTTATTCGTGGAATAAATTTAACGTTTGACAGTTTTTGTATGGAAGAACTGTCAAAAATTCAAAATTATTCCTCCGATAAAGCTATCTGGCGTTGGTCAAATCCAGCTTAAGAAAAATAGCTTGCGGCATACAGTTACAAGTTAAGTTTTCTATCAATCAAAGTACATCGTAATCGTTTCAGTCCTTCCTGTAACACACCCTTGCTGAAGGCACGTGACGTATAAGCTGGTGGTCCCGTCCGTCAAATGGCGATCGTCATATAAACCATGTCAGAAGCCCTTGAGGCGGTTAAGAAACTCTGGCACTAGGGTGTGGGTACGTTAGACCTTACTATCCACACGATAAGAGGAAGAGTCCTTCCTGTGGTTACCTTTTCATAAACTATATTGGAACTAGCTTTTGCCCGAGGCTTCACTTGCTAGCATGGTTTATATATTTAACAATAACCCTCTTTCTGGCGTAGCTGGGTACAAAAATATTAGTAGTAAAGTTGGAAGTAAAAAAAACTTTTTACAAAAAATACAACCGACTTTCAAATAAAGAAAACACTACAAAGTAAAAAATTACTTTATTTTCGGAAGATAGTGTTTTTATTAGTTTCTTCGTATTTTGACACCGACTTCCGAAATTAAAGTTGTTTTTAACTTTGCAGTGTTTTTTTTATTTTTATTTGGTAGTCGGTTGTATTTTTTTGTCATTGTTTTTTTAATTATCACTTTTTACTGGTGACCCCACACGTGACAACACTACTACTACGCAATTTCGATTACTTGGATGACAAAAAACCATCATCCAAGTAACGAATTCCAGCTATTTCGATTTAAAATCCAAATTTCTAAACCGATTTTGATAAAATTTAAAGGGGTCCCTTTTAAATTTTATCAAAATCGGTTTATCTACAAGTATATCCTTTCAGATAAAACAAGAATTTTACAAATCTGTTCATAAATTGACGGAGTTATGAGGTAACAAACATAAAAAAAATACAACGGAATGAGAACCTTGTCCATTTTGTCGGTTAAAAAAAACAAAATCAGTTCGACGATTGAGGCGTGAAAGTGTTACAAACAATTATATACAAACTCAGTTTTGCATTTGTAATACCTACTAGCTATAATCTACTTCTGTGCCTCATTTCATGAAGATCTTTTCAGCCGTTCTGACGTGAAAGAGTAACAAACATCCATCCTCGCAAACTTTCGCATTTATAATATTATTAGTAGGATTAGTTAGGATAAGATTTTAAAATTCAACAACATCATAAGGTTTTTGATCTCACACAGTCTTTGAGTTGATTTTAATTGAACATTCTAGATCCACGGTTTGTAGTTTCTCTGCACAGTCTGTGCTTTGTGCACACTGTCAGTGGCTTACCCGAGTATTTATTTACTCCAAAGTAACCAAGTTGTACGTACCTAGCTTTGTAGTCGGTCTGATTTGGAGAAACACAGATTTAAAGCAGGCTTCATTGGCGTTTCCTATCGCGGATCATTGCCTTCCTCATTTAATATGGTTCCGAAAGAGATGTGCATTTTTAAATCCTTATGTATATTGCAGCATTGTAGATGCAGCTTAAAGTTTTGGCGTCATTCAACCTTTTCAAATTCTGCCTCTGTGCTGAATTGTTTCCTTTTTTGAGATTTAATTTAAATTTAGACCAATGAAAAATCTTTTGAAAAATTTGATAGCTATGGCTTGTCAGTGGCTGGTGAAGTTTTGATAGACGACGACTGCACCTGATATAATGAAAAAAAAAATTTAAAATGCTAGTGAAAGCATAGTTTGCAAAGTTATATAAAACTATTAGTATGCAGATCTGTTGAAAATTTTGTGTGGAGTTTTTCTTGATTATATGGTTTAATCAATGTTAATTATACCTAAAGTGAATATTTAATATTTACAGTGTACCGATATCGATCAGACGTATATATCGTTCCCAGGACAGACCGTCCAGAGCCGTTTGGTTCCGTACTCGTCGTGCTCCAAAATTAATTCGTCGAAGATAGATTAAATTATTCTACGGTTGTTTTATATTTAGTTTAAGTACCTGTTTCCTATTTTTCATTTGACCACATTGTCTAAGAGTTATAAAGCCTACCTAGCGCCGCATTATCTAGGCAATTTGAGGAGTCGCTCCTAGGCCAATTTTTGGTTGCAACCACATATTCAGGCTTATTTTTTACCCATTAAATTTAAAGAACCGTGCCTAGGTTTCCTTTCGTTTTTTAAATTAAATTTTGTTCTTTTTTATATTCACCAGCACTACCTTTTTTATTTAAATTACCTTCTATTGACTTTTTATACTTTTTGTAGTTTCATTTTTTACCTTTCAATAAATTTACGTGTACGTTTGGCGATCTCAGAATTTTTATTTCGCTACAATATGCATATGTATCAGACAGTTAAGTCATAAATGTAATGTATGAATGTACCACAAGCAAACCTACTTTAAAATGAAATCAGTGTGATTGAATTCAGCATTTTCAACCAGTTTAATTTTTTAATCTTTATTAAAATTAATCCAGTATATGTTAGTGACACTAGATGACGTGATAATGCTTGTGAATAATTCAATGATGCAGTTTCAGTTTTCAGTAAATCGGGCACAAGTCTGTTTTGCGAATTTTCCGCTATTCCCATAATTTCAGATTTGACATCCAATGTTTTTAAAACACAGTTCCTGTATACATAACGTTAAATTCAGTTCTTTTTTTAAGTAAAGCTTTTCCCCTAAAAAATATACTGCCAGAGTTTCACAATAAATAATATTTCTGGTAATAACAGCCCGAGAACGTAAAAGAGAAAAATTACAAAACTTTAGGAACAGAACTTGTGAGAAGTCGTAAAATCAAAGTTTGAGAATTTCAATTTCACATACTTAATTTAATTTGGAATGCCTCCACAAAACGTTTAAATATTTTGCGTACTGTTATTTTGTTCTATTCTAGAACAGCAAGCCACTTTTTATTTTGACAGATTCGTAAAATTATATCATGGAAAATAACGTATCTGTCGAGTACAAGTTTAAGTACCGTCATCAACGAAAGTCCGTCCTAAGAGTATAAAAAATAAAATTAAATAAAACAGAAATTAAAATTAAAAATATTAATAATTAAATATTAGTAACTGTACTATGTTTCTAGTAGACATGTACATGTGCTATGAGAGTATGTGCAAGTATACCAAGTACTATTTAGGTATGTGTAGAATGGCCTCAGTGTATGTATGTCACCGGAATGTGGCACACACTGTAAGATTGTAATAAAACTTACAAAAACATAGGCGTATAACTAAGACTAAACATAAAAAATAATAATAATAATAATAAATATATCCCATCTAAATTCAATAGTTTCCAATACATCCGTGTCTTATTTAGGATTTTACGGAGTATGCCATTTTCCGGTGACAAGTATAATCTTAGAATTCTTTAAAATTGATTATTTAATTCTAGTGAGAGAAGGCACTGACTCCTACAAAACAAGTTAATTACACAGCGCAAGACACGTCAGGACCTTTACTGAATTCGTAACCCTTTCTCAAGTAAATAAAATATAAAAAAATAACGTAAAGAAATTAATTAATTTAGTATTGTACCAAAACTTTTTAATTGGTCATTGATTTCTTTCAATTATTGCTCATCGAGAAGTGATCCAATTTTGTTTTTTCGTTCTTGTTTTTGCTGATTTCACGGTTGTCTTTTTTCGCCGAAAATGTGTACAAATGAATAAAACAAGTCTGTCTGAACACATTTGCAGCAAAGATTTCGAGATTTTCTTTGACTTTTACAAAGCAAACTTACTATTCCAACAGAATATGGAAATATACTTTTATTATGTTCTAAAAATAAGTTTCAGTGTCTATTAACCTTGCTTTTGATATATTTGTATAGGACATAAAAATGTTTGTAATGTCTTTTTAATGTAAAAAAGTTCCGTTTTTATTTTAGAGCGCTTAAAAATAACTACTAGAATCGTGATATTACTCAGGTACGAAACGTTAAAAGGGAATCGCTTTTTTTGGAATGGTGAAGTAGAAGGATGGAAATCATGTTATTAAAAGAGCTATGGGTATAAATGTGTATGTCTGGAAAGAGAGAAAAAGATATACGGGAATTAAGTATTTTGGGGATAAAAAGTATCTTCGATGACCTGTTCCAGGACGCGGGCTACTCGTAGCTTCTGGTCAACAAGTTTAATCCAAATCCGTTAACTTTTTATTATTTAAATCTAATTTAGCGGTGGTATATTCGAGTCGTGCGCGCGCGCATCGTTAAACTCTACGTACGAACACCGACGACCAATTTCAGGAGTATAGACCGCTGCGTTCGTCTTTTAGCTGTTGCCACTGTCGACAGGATTGCAGCGTCGATATGACGAAAGCTTTTCTCAAGAAATACCTATTTTTACATGTTCTGATTATTATTATTTTTTTCTATTGATAGGCATACGTTTGACCACTATCGCGCCTGATGTTAAGCGATGATGCGGTCTAAGGTGGAGCACGCTTGCCTAGAAGTAACCTCAAGAGTGAACACTCTTGACTTAAAGGAGGAGGAAACACAGACTCAGGCAGGGAATTCCACTCCTTGGCTGTACGCACAATGAATGTATTCCCAAAACGTTTTGTGCGTATAGGTGGGAGATCCACCATGTACCGAAAGCGCGTCGCCGTACGTCTTGTGGTCCGATGATGGAACGGGCATGGCGGTATTCAATTATGCTGTTGCACACTCCCCAATATTTTCTGTTGTCAAGTTACTTTATTCAAACAAGTTATAGTAAATAAAGAACTAAACAGTTAAGCAAAACGCCTATTAACTTGAATATACTACCGCTAAATCACATTAAATATTGTAAAAAGGTGATTAATGGAAGTAACCACCATGACTGAAAGAACAGTGGTAACAAACAACAGACAGAAAGAGTTACTATCGCGTCTCTCTGAAGCTCTGATAGCCTGGTAGCTTGGTCCCTGTTCCCGATACCTATGGCAGACATATTTTTTAAATGATATTTTCAATATTTATTAAAATATTTAAAATTTTATTGTAATTGATAAATATGTTTAAATTAAATTATAATTTAGTTTGGATTTATTTACTTAAAAGTCGTTATGTTTCACAGATAATGTGCCACTACTTCTGGTTGACGTGCGACGGCATTAGTGACGTGGTCTTCGCTCTGGACCTCGTCGTGCAGCTCAGGACTGGCTATCTGGAGCAAGGACTGATGGTAAACAGTTATAATGTATTTGTATTAGACAATCAATCAACCAAAACGACTGCTTTTAAACGACTATTGTTGCGAGATTAGACAGTTGAATCGTCACTCCAGGACTCGCGAATTTATTGACTCGTCGTTTCTCCAGTGGTCGCCAATGTAGATTTTGGAACTCAGGAGTAGCAGTGATCGGAAATAATGTAGCAGGTTTATCCTAGAACAAAGCAAATATCATATCATTTGATTCAGACCACCAGCGAGTCTTTGAAAGCGACTGCTGTTGTGCCACAGGTCTATCAATATATCCGGGTGTAATCATACGAACGTGGAAAAGTAAATCGACATGAGTTACCAAAATGTCACGAGGTCAATCCGATTTTTTTAGTGGCGCCCTCCTACTTGATAAAATTTAAGTCTAGAGACAATAAGTTCGCTGAAATAGCCAATCCTAGCCTTCAAAAAAAATTACGAAATAAAGGATGATAGAATTCGTCCACCATTTGTAATTATTTATCGAAGATTGGGATAATCTGTCGAAAAAAGGGGATTAGAATTAACTAACACATTCCCACGTACTATATTTTACTCTTGCGCCATCCCATCTTCCTAGCTCGTCTTGCTGTGCTGATTCCGCCGCGTCGGCTGCTGAAAACCTCAAATGGCGGAAATATTATAGCCTTATTGGAAACTAATTTTTTGAGCCGTTCGGGGTCGAAACTCTTGGACCTTGGGGTCCGAGTGCTCACGTGCTATTTAAATATCTAGCAAAACGCTTAGTTGACACTACGCGTGACCCCAGGGCTGGCTTTTACCTCGGACAGAGGATAAGCATTGCCATACAACGTGGCAATGCTACCAGTCTTTTGGGCTCACTTCCAGTCGATAGCGATGGGGACGAATTTTTTTACGACTTTTTTTATTTAGGAGTTTTATTTTCTATTTTAAGTGGATATAGTTTGTCCTAATAAATAAATTCTACAAGGAATTTTTTTTTCATGCAAATTGTACCGCAATTCGTAACTCGACATTAATTGTTCACAGGTATACGACTCAAAGAAGCTAGCCAAGCATTACGTGAAGTCGCGCAACTTTCTTCTGGACATCGTGTCATTAGCCCCCCTGGACTTGTTACAGCTTCACTTTGGCACCAATCCACTCATACGCTTCCCCAGGTTTTGTAAGGTAAGTTAAAAGTAGAGTTATCCTAGTTTTTGGCTGTTAAAAACGAAAAAGGGTTCGAAATCAAAATCCAAAAGGGCGCCGACGAAAAGGTGCAATCTTTCAAGATGATTATAATCTTAGAGTTTGTATAGTAGGCGATAGATAAATGTGCAATAACGGTCATTAACCCACGAGCATTGGGTGGCTTGCCATCTGATCAGAACCAGGCCCCGGTCCACGGCGGGCTGTGTTCCACGCGCGCCTCAAAGAGATATCAGCATAGTAGACGGGGCCCGCTAGGGCCAGTGCCTGCCAGGGTTGCGGAATTTGTTCGAAAGAGTCACCGCAGCCCTGGAACGCAAAGGGCATTAGTAGGAACACGGATGTGTTTTAGTCATTAAGAATCTGACACTCTCTTCTGCTCCGCCCAGATCGGGAGGAATCATTTGAGGATTTCCCATCCTTAAAAAAAGGAGCATCTGCCACCTTGACGCGATCTGCAGTGACCTTTTATGGAAGGCACTGAACCAGTTCGTATACAGGCAGGCCACTGCTCAATCAACCTGGCGAAATGGGGTTACATAGACCCGTCGGATACACAATGTGAGTTCGGTGCCTATTCAGAACATAATCCATACGTTGGAATGCCCCAAGTGCCCATACACCTGTACTTTGGGGGATTTAATGAATGTCACCGACGCTGCAATTAACGTAGTCACCTACTGGGACCAAAAAATCTAAGGAGGTATACCATCGACCCAAAGAGATGAAGAAGAAGATCCAAACAGTTTGGTAATATGAACATTATGAAAAATCGTTGAAAACATTCGTGGGTTTTATAACAAATTATTAGGTACATTTTCGTTTCCAATTTTATTATAACAAGTAATCGGAGATTTAATTTAATTTCCAAGTCGGTCTATCAAAATATTTGGTTACAGCTTTAAGTACCGCTTTCGTGTAATCTCTCATTTATTTACTTTGTCGAATTAACCCACTTAAGTGAAAGACATCGTCAAATCGGGCTTTAAACTCGATATAGTCGAATCTTAATTTAGAAATAAAACATTATATTGACGTAATTAAGCTCTTACTGAAATCGTTCTTGCTGAAATCGTTTCGTTTCAAACAAGCTTATAAAAGGGATATTTGCAATCAAAATGGGTTTGGGTTCGCTTACTGCTTTAAATAGCTTTAATTTCGATGATAATTTGCAAGATTATGTCTTTCGTTATTCGTTTTTTGTTAGGTTGTCCGTTGTTTCGTTGTCCAAAATGATTAACGATCGTACAATTTATTTAACGATTCGAAAATGATTTTTGTGCTCGCGTGATGACTTGCAATCTCGATTAAGATACTAAAGAAGTGTGTATATTTAATCTCGTCGTGCGCTTCGTTATCTCGATGGCCAATTAGGACAACACCTTAGGGGTTTTGGCAAAAATATTGAGCAATGTGAAAGATGACATATTTAGTAAGGGCAACTACTGAGATGACGAGTAACAGTGAATACATACAATAAAATTAGAAAAACTACTAAACATAACTACATATGACTGTACAAAAACAAAATACACTTCACTACATGTGAATTATGTAAGAAGGCATTTCGTGCCGACCCAAAATAAATTAGGGTAAGGGCAATATAAATGATGATGATAATCAGGAAGCAAAGGTTTTAGGTAGTTTTATTGTATAAGATTGATAGTATTCCTTAGAATACATTCATTCTTCATTAGTATTCTGCCGTCGAAAGAAAAAAGAAGACAAATATACCGCGTGTGTCTGACATCGACGCACAAACGATTTCTATGGGTCCAGGGCATGATTCTGGGCACCCTAGACTTAGAATTTTTCGTCGACTTTTTTCTCATTTTTTTATTTTTTTTCAAGGGTTTTTTTACTTTAGACTGCTCATAATCGTTATTCTGACCTAACCCAATGAGATTTTTAATAAAAAAATAATTAATTAACTACTCTCACTAAAAAAAGAGCAATCTCAATAAAACCACTTATGTTGCTGTTTGTGGTACTGTTGAAAAAAATGAAAAAATGAGAAAAGAACCGACGACAAATTCCAACACTGGGGTGTCCAGAATCATGCCCTGGACCCATGGAAATCGTTTGTGCGTAGATGTCAGATACACGCGGTATATATTACAAGTATTGTTTTGAAAAATTTGTAAACCCATTTTTTGTGTTAAGGCTTGCATAATAATTTTTAATATTTTTTAGGAATAATAAAAATAAAATAGTTATAAGTCATAATTATGTTCGGAGAGTAACTTGTGTCTAGATTTTTATCAACATCTATCAACACTAATGTAATGCATGTTGTGCTTACCTATAAGAAATTGGTACACTAGTAAATAAGTTTCTGTGATGTATTTTTATACTTGGATATGTGTATTAAATTGTTGGTGAGCCAAATAAATAAAATAAAATAAAATAAATGGAATCAGAAAAAGAAGCACGTCATTCCAATGGTTTCAAGAGAGTGTTATTATCCATGCTGGATTTACAGCGGTGAAAATTGGGCAACTAAATTCACTTATTTGATAAAAAAAACATATAGTGTTGGGCAATTCTTCCACGTTTCTATTTTTTTTTATCGTATTCTTATTAAGTTGCTATAATTGGCACAATTTGGAAGTACTTACCTAGTTTCATTCAAGTGAACGGAAATGGGAAATCCGAGATTGTGTCAGGAGAGCTTGACGTCTTTGAGATTTGAAGTCGGGAACTCGAGATAATCTTAATTATTATATCGGTTTCAACCTCGATGTCATCGGTTCCCTGAGAAGTCCCTTAGGTCCTTTTGTGAAGGTGAATTCTCAGCGTTTCCTAATCAAATCTAATCTAAGAAACTCCAACTGTATCTTTTAATTGAACAATACGGTTTTGCCGGCAGATACAAAATGAACACACAAAAAAAAACACAAATGTACACACTAATTTTACGGGGTGAGTGCGTTTGCTTTGGCTTGATGTTTTAACTATATTTTATTTTTATTTTTAACCGACTTCCCAAAAAGAAGGAGTTTCTCAATTCGGTTATATGTTTCTTTTTTATGTTTGTTACCTCATAACTCCGACAATAAAATTATGAACCGATTTGAAAAATGATTGTGTTCTTGCAGATTGATGGTCCCATTTAAATTTTATGAAAATCGGTTTTAATTCGGGAATTTTGGATTATAAATCGAAATAGCTGGAATTCGTCTATTTGGATGATAGTTTTATGTCATCCAAGTAATCGAAATTGCGTATTTTGCTTTTCTGCGATTTCGCAGTGGTGTTGTTAGGTGTGGAGTACCACTAAAAAGTGAAAAATAAAAAACTTTTTACAAAAAAATACAACTGACTTCCAAAAAAAAACACTACAAAGTAAAAAATAACTTTAATTTCGGAAGTCGGTGCCAAAATACGAAGAAACTAACAAAAACACCGATTCCGACCGACCAAAGTTATTTTTTACTTTGTAGTGTTTTCTTTTTGGAAGTCGGTTGTATTTTTTTGTTTCTTCACTATTACAAAATTGTATGTAGTAAGTAGGTAGTTTAAGTTTTGTTTCAGTAGTAAGGTTTTTAGTTTAAGTTTTTAATTTTAATGTTATGGGTGCTAATGCCTGACATAAACGATTAATTATAAATAATAATAATTAAGAAAAAAAGCATTTTTTAAACAATTTTATTGTTTTCTGAAAGATTATCTGGCTGTCAGAAACTCAACGGAATACAATCAAACACCTACAAAACCAATAACAGACCTACGAAATAATATCCTCCATCACTTGTACCTATACCTAATTCGACACCCAAGTCAATTGACAGTTAGAAAATAGAAAAGAATAGAAAACAAAGCCAATAGAGCCTACATACGATCTCATGTTACCGGTAAAAGCTTTCGATCAAGGACGCTGTGATAGAGTGTAGGTACATAGACATATAGACCAGGTACAGTCAACGGAAGGGATTACTTTCCAGGCTGCGAACTTTGACTTGGTTTGAATAGCTCAAATCAACTGACGACGCAGAATAAAAAACCATAACACAACGTCAAGTATATTCTAAAAGCATTTTTATTTTGTAACATAAGAACTTACTATATTAGTTATACAGTTAAAAAGTTCATATTACAAAGGCGAGCTTAACTCAAAGTTGAGTTTGTTTTATTTTATTGCAGAAATCAATAGTATAAAAAGCCTGTGAACAGAAAAGGACAAGATTTAAAGTTAATTCTATTTTGTCTTTTGATATAAGAGTCTGCTGGAACGCAAAGGGCATTACGACAAATACGAATGAGTTTGAGTCGGTAAGAGTCTGACTCTCTCTTCCGCTCCGCCCAGAGCGTTAAGTCATTTAATGACTTGCCATCCTTAAAAAAGGTATCTAGGAGAAAATAATTATGCCCGTACATATTGTAAAATATCTCTACACCGCAGGTTCACCTCTGTCGAGGCAATAATAACGTGTCAATCGTGATAAACGCCTCATAGTGTCTGCAAGGAGTCCTCATTACAAGTAATGATTTCCTTCAGCGACCGTAGCCGCGGGGCACATATTCTATTAATAGTACACGTTATATTAAAAGGTCCAAGTTATATTAAAGGTGATAATGTAATGGCATTTTTTTTTTTTTACTTAAAATGTGTAGACCCTAGTCTAGTTCAGAGATGACAGAGACAAAGTCTACGATAGAGCGAGCTTACCCATAAGTAGCCTGTTCACTCTAAATTTGAAAAGATTAGGGTTGTAAGCATTCGGAAACACAGACGCAGGCAAAGAGTTCCACTCCTTTGCTGTGCGCATTATGCAAGACGCTTGGAAGCGCTTAGAAGAGAAGCGCAATCATGATAAACGCCTCATAGAAGCTGCACGGAGTCCTCATTACAGGAGTGATGTCTTCCTTCAGCCGCCGTAGCCGTGGGGCACATGTTATCGTTGCTCTATTAATAGAACATCTATACTAATATTATAAAGCAGAAGAGTTTGTTTGTTTGTTTGAACGCGCTAATCTCAGGAACTACTGGTCCGATTTGAAAAATTATTTCATTGTTAGATAGCCCATTTATCGAGGAAAATTATAGGCTATATATATCATCACACTAAGGAGTAATCATCACTCATCTAATCATCACACGAGGAAAATTATAGGCTATATATATCATCACACAAATAGGAGCGGAGCATTAAGGGAAAATGTGACGCAGATGAAGTTGCGCGGGTCAGCTAGTGTTATATAAAGGTGAAAATATCATGTCAATCGTGGTAAACGCCTCATAGAGGCTGCACGGAGTCCTTATTACATGAGTGACGACTTCCTTCAGCAACCGTATAGCCGCGGGCACATATATTATCACTATTCTAATAGAAATAGTCATATTACCTACTACATGCCTGCGGGTATAGCTATTGAGAGATGGATTGCTTGATTTGTTTCAATATTAAATAGCTTTTGTCTGCGTGAAAGTCTGAATTCATCCCGGCTCCCGGGATGCTCTTGTCCATAACATAGTGCGCCCGTGTGCCATGTTCCATCTAAATCCGAAGAGCAACCGAAGTATAAACAGACCGATGGATAGACATTCAGACAGATGTACTTTTGCATAAATAGTTTTATCATGGCTTAATTCAATCATTTTGACAAGATATTATATATGCTTTTTATCCCCGGATTGTGATCTTATTCGATGATTTCCAACTTTTATTCACACGGGAGAAGCCAGAAGAGCATTAAAGGAAAAAAGCTACTAAGAATCCTAATTTACAATTTTTCCGTAACTGGTAACTGAGAAAATGACTGACAGACAACGCGCAGCCGAAACTTCTGGTACCTAGTAGGAAGCTGCAATCTTTTTTTTTATTTGTGATGGGTTTGCTCTTGAATTTAGTCTTGGTCAGAGATGACAGAGACAAAGTCTACGATGAAGCGAGCTTACCCAGAAGGAGCCTGTTTACTCTAACTTTGAAGAGATTAGGGTTGTAAGCATTTGGAAACAGACGCAGGCAGAGAGTTCCACTCCTTTGCTGTGCATCTGGCATAATGGTTTCTTGAAGAGTGTAGGTGAGCCGTAAAAGAATTTCACGTGATTCCTAGGGAAACGTGAAAAAATGAGATCTGCGCAAAAGAAGTCGCAGGCATAATATAAATAAAGTACAACCAATTCAAAGATCATTATTAAGGACAAGCTACATTATTTATTTAAATTTTGTCTTACAAAACTTCAGTAAGAACGGATTCACTCTAATTTAACCGCGATATCAGACCGTTTCTATGTTAATTCCTACACTTGCTTGCAAATATATTCGTGTAAATAAGGTTTTAGTTGAAATACAAATACAAATACAAATACAAAATCCTTTATTTCAAATAGACCAGTTACAGGCACTTTTGAATAGTCAAGGTCTGTCAGTCAAATAGATGAAGCTAATCCTGCCGCGCTAATGACAAGAGCAGCAGGTTGTTCTCCAACATAACACACCCACCGACCCCGCCTCCAGCGCGACAGTTGCACGTTCCAAAGAGTAGATCCTGTGGAGAAGAACGTGCAAGAAACTCCAACTTTTAAACCAGTTGCCATTGTTTACAAAATCATGTTTACATTCGGTGCGAAATAATTAATGAGTAAAACTATACAATGCAAAAAGAATGAGTCTACACAATACAAATTTAGTCTTACAATCTTCAGCAGGTCCAACAATGTTTTCACATGTTCATCAAAGTTTGGGCACTTTAGTCGCTGTGGAGCGGACCAGCATTAAGCCAAGCATTTTTATCATCAATGTATTCCCCAAGTTTATAATATGCTTGTTTGCATAGTGTGCGTTTTATACAATTTTTAAATTTCGTTTCAATTAGTTCTAATATATGTGGCGGTATTTTGTTATAACACTTTAAACAGTATCCCATAAAAGATGTTGCTACTTTAGCAAGTCTGAAACCTGGTTGAATTAATTCGTTCCTATTTCTAGTAACATAGTTATGTCTGTCGCCTCGTTTACTGAAAAGATGTAGATTATTTCTAACGTACATGATATTTTCATAAATATCTAATCTATTGTTTACTATGGAATTCAATAAGAGACACCAGAAACTTTATGTTTTCTCTCATAATAATAAAACCATTAACGCGCTTATAAGATATATTTAAAAATGTAAGAAATATGTGTAGAAAATGAATAAATGAATAACAAAATATCCTAGTTAAATAATTCTGTAAGTATATAAAACTCGTTTAAATGAATTTTACCTTAAGCCTAGTAAACCCTACAAACATATTAAAAATGCAAAAAGCCAACATATCATAAAAATAAAACATTTATTTTTCATTAAAAAAAAACTGGTGGATTATCCATGTAATCTACGTTTTACTGAGTGTTTTGAAATTGTTTTATAATGCTCTCATTGATGAGAGCATTATAAACATCAAACAGAAAACACAAGTAAATAAGTAAAATATTTAAAACACTGATTTTCACTGTTTTTTAAATAATACACCTAAAAACAGTGTTTTTTGATTCACCACTATACTATGACATTTAGTGATTTACGGCATATCTTTATAATATAATTCTACTGTACGTGTGTATGTCACTGAACTCTTCTTAAACGGCTGGACCGATTTGAATGAATTTATTTGTATACGTTGAGTGGCGCCCTGGATGGTTTAGAATCAGAAATCAGCTCGGCAGATGGCGCTGCAGTCGGTATCTAGGGCCAACGTCTGTCGGGTCCGCTAGTAGTATATACCTAGTATGTGTAGGTCTGGAGAGGGCTCCAGCGAGAGACCTATAAGATATAAATGCATTGTTGATTTACTTAGATAGATTTTGCCCGCGACTTCTTACGCCCATAATTTACGGATTTTTTCCATTCCCTTAGGAATTTCGGGGAATCCTCTCTTAAGAGCGTGTATTCCGTCCACTAGCGCCGCCAATCGTTTTTTATTATTTGTGGTAAATTTAAGACACGTAGATAAAAAACCGCTCTGTAGTGCACTGAAGAAATGTATTTATTATGTTTTGAGAGTTATGTTTTGTACTTTAGAACATAAATAGTTGCCAAAGTCGATATTTTTGCTAAAAGTGGCCACTTTTAGCAATAATTGCCGTTCTGGCTATTTAGCCATGAGTTATGTATTAAAAATAGCTGTCAAAAAATAATAGATACATTTCTTTAGTGCACTACAGAGCGGTTTTTTATCTAGATGTCTTAAATTTACCACAATTAATAAAAAACGATTGGCGGCGCTAGTGGACGGAATACACGCTCTTAATAATACTATGTGAGTATTAAGAAGTTAAACACTCCCCAAGAAATCTAATTGCCTAATTTCAACTTTCTACGATCAGTAGTATCGTCAACCAGCTTTATCACAGTGAAAACTAATGAAAACTTTTGTTCCAGGTGTACAGAGCAGTTGACTTCTATTACATAGTGGAGTCCAGGACAGTGTACCCCAACTTCTGGCGCGTCATCAACCTCATTCACATCCTGCTCATCCTGGCGCACTGGTTTGGGTGCTTCTACTTCTTGCTGTCTGAAGCTGAAGGGTTCCAGGTCAGTACTTTGTGTTTACCATTATTATTCCACTTATTTATTTTTTCATACATATTACTTACACTTTTAAATATTTCTATAAAAATAATAAAAAAGCATTTCAAATTATAAAAATTGTAGCCCACCGGTGTCGGGAACAGGGTCCAAGCTACCGGTGGTCAGGGCTACCGAGAGAGGAACCTCCTTACAATACGCACCGTGTCCAGGAGTACTGCTTTCTGGATCAAGCCCTTGATCCAGCTACCCAACGAGAGGTGTTGGTCGAGGCTCTTAGCAATTATGTCATTGGCCGACACGACTATCGGCACAATGACTGCTGCCATTATCATTATTATTAACAATGAAAGACACATGTTTGACCTCTATCTCATCTGACGCTAAGTAAAGAAGCGGTCAAAGATTGAGAACGGTTGCCTAAAATTAACCTATTCACTCTTGAGTTAAATACTTCCAGGTCGTAGCTATCAGGAAACACAGACTCCGACAGGGAATTCCACTTTTTAGCTGTACGAACAATGAATCTGTTCCCAAAACATTTTGATGCAATGATGAGACTGTTTCAGACTGAAGTGTTTAAAATATTACGCATCCTAGTTATTATGGCCGAGAGGTGTGGTGTATTGGCGGTGTTTCAGCGGCCGCCTATGCGATACCCCACGGCTTTCCACGACGCCGTCACTTCTTGTGCAGTAGTTTTACAGTTTTTTGTATAAATTATGTATTATTTTAAACACTTTGAAACACCTTTCGATGTAGTGGTTGACCTTTAAATGAAATGGTAGGCCAGTTATACTCTTGTTTTAGGGGGAATACCGGGCTTGCCCGGGGAGTCCCACATACCCCTCCCACTCCCCCGAGTGAGAGGGTATGCGTAACGCATTTTTTCCCAGCTGGAAAAAAAAAAAAAGGCCAGTTATACTCCCCATTACTCGGGGCTCCTATTTATATCTAAAGCGTTTAAAGGAATTTAATTTGAATGAGACGAATGGAGCAAAGCGATTGAACTCAGCTCCCGTCATACTATTCAAACCTAACCTATTCGTGTCGAGTGCTTTAAGTTCCCACAAACCAACTCGTATGTCACCTAAAATCGGCCGCATCATGAAATGATACGATATTGCCATGAAATTTAATACGACTTTGTAAGATACTTGCTTTTCTTATGTTGCTCAAAAATACAAGAATATCATAATACAGCTCTGAAATAGGTTAAAAATCTAACTCAGTAATACCAAAGTCACTTTCACGCTTGGTAAGCTAGATCCTTTGAATAAAATTCACGCCAGCTGAAACATTTTCTGAGAAAACGAGAACCTACTTGAAAATGTAAGTGTTATAGTAAAAATAATATTGTAAAGAGCCAAAATTGTTTGTAATAATCCTCCTGACCGATTTCGACCCGGCCAATCCAAACCTAGACTAGCCATCGGCGCGGAACATATCACCGTATCCTACTTTTGTTATCATTGCGAAAGTTTGTGAGGATGGATGGATGTTTGTTACTCTTTCACGTCAGAACGGCTGAAAGGATCTGGATGAAATTTGGAGCAGTCGGTGTTCTTCTCAGGGTAGTCACCTACTGCCGGGGTTGCGGAATCTGTTGGAAAGAGTCACCGCGGCCCTGGAACGCAAAAGGCATTAGGAGGAACACGGATGCGTTTTAGTCAGTCTGACTGGTTTAGGAGGCTGACACTCCCTCCTGCTTTACCCAGAGCGGGAGGAGTCTTTGTTGATTTCCAATCCTTAAAAAAAAAAGGAAAAGAAAGGTAGTCAGCTAGGAAACATCGGCCTCATCTAGAATAATATGACTAAAACATATTGACGTGTAAAAGAGTTACATGTAAACTATTTGCAAAATAAATATGATTTACCTATGGACGACACGGTTGGCGCAGTGGTTGAGCGATTGACTGCTGCGCAGCCTGTCGCGGGTTCGATTCCCGCACGTAACAAATATTTGTACGACCTACAAGTATTTGTTTCGAGTCTGGGTGTTTTTCTATCTAAAATATGTATGTATTTACAAAAAAAAATGTATATAAGTAGTTTATCAGCCATCTCGTTACCATAACACAAGCATTAGGTTGCTTAGCTTGGGACTATATGGCGTTGTGTGAAATGTCCAAGGAAGGATATTATTTACGTGTGCGCAAACACAGATGCACTCTCTTCCATCACTCTCATATTGACGTAAATGTTTGTATGAAGGCACAATCCCTTCTTCCAGGCAATAATTTTTAAATCTATGACAGCCCTTACGGATTTTCAGAAACCAGAAAATCTGACCCAGCGTGCCAATTCTACTAATTTTCACATTCGCATCGCAATCTGTCAAAAATGTATGAAAAATAAGGCTTTTTTGACAGATTGCGATTAATATGCGAATGCGAAAGTTGTTAAAAATTAGTAGAATTGACCCTCAGTTTGGCCAGTAACGGTAACCAGTACCCTTAGGACTTACCAAGTCATCGGGTTTTATAGGTCACATAAATCAGACATTTGAGGCTAAAGACAAGTGACATTCTGGCAGTGGTTGCGTAGCGAAAGTGATTGTCAAAACGTCAAGAATGTATAAGGGCCTGTTTCACCACCCTTGAGTAAAGTATCGAGTAGACTAATCGCCAGTTAAAGTCACCCGTAAATGCACGTGTCAATTTCACGAAGTTCGAGTAGCACTAATCAATGATTAAACCGACCAGTAACTTATTTGCCACGTCGTCTGCCAATTAGCGTGTTTACTTGACAGTTAAATTAAATCACAGAGTTTAGATTTATGAACATTTGTCTATCTGTTGTCTAAGATTTAATTGATTTCATTGATCATCAATTGGATGAATTAGAATATTCTACGCTGCAACGGATACTGAGGATTCGTGTATTTAAATTCCGTGTTGATTTTATTTTATGGACTTAGATGAAACTGATTTTTTCGCTAGATTTCGTTTATCGAAGGATGTAGTGAACCAAGTGCATAACTTAATAAAATATAAGATAACTACTAAACTGCAAAGATGAGTATATTTTTTTCATTATTTAAAATAAATTAATTGATTTTACTAATAGATAACCTATCAAATCATAAATATTAATTCCTTCAGTACCTTGGACGTAAAGATTGAATACGATTTTCTGTCAGTAATCTACACCAGTAGGTACTAGGTACATATCTAACAAACAAAAAACCTTGATATCAGAAATCAAGCAGTTTCAAAAAAAACAAGCCTACTATTAGCATCACTTTGTTTATTTTCTAACACAGTTTGGTATTACTGTACAAATGAAAAGTTTGCACTTCTATCTCTTTTAACTTTATCCATGATAATTTATAAAAAAATTAAAGCCACACGCAATAATTTCCTAACCAAAAACACAACAAACAATTATACACGAAATGAAATGACAAAAAATGACAGCTAACCTGCTCAGTAGCAGGTTAGCTGTCATTTTTGGTCACGTCATTACGTTTGACGAGTAACGTTGACGTAATATTGAACGAATGTAACGTATGATTTGTTACGTCATTCACTTAACCGGTAAGTTGTTATTCGAAGCTTTAATTTCGCTTTTGAAATTGACAGATGATACTCGTAAGTTTTACTTGCCGATTAACGTTAATTGGGAAGTAACTAATCAACGCTTTACTTGGAGATGGTGAAAGAGGCCCTAAGACTAACAAACGTTGTCGGAACACATGATCAATCCTTTATATTGTGACATTTCAATAAATGCACTCGCATAGAAAAGCACTATGTCTAGAGCCTCTAATCCGATTACGAGATTTTTTCACTATTAGAAATCTGCAATATCGTTGAGTGCTATAGGCTACTTTGTGTCTCGGAAACACGCATGGTTCTTACGGGGTAAGCCTCGAAAGCAAGCCTAGCGAAAAATAAGTTCAGAAGAAGACACCCCGGGCGTCGGGATCCGCAAGGCGATTCCCGGCCACCTTAGGCACAGGTCTACTGTGTTCTAATCGGACGGCAAGCCACCCAATGCTCACTGTCCGATCAGAACTAGGCCCGGGTCGAAGGCGCGCTGTGTTTGACGCGCGCCACTTAGAAGACGGGGCCCGCTAGGGCCAGTGCCGGCCAGGATTGCGGAATTTGTTCGAAAGAGTCACCGCGGCCCTGGAGCCCAAATGGCATTAGGAGGAATACGAACGGGTTTTAGTCTGACACTCCATTCTGCTTCACCCAGGGCGGGAGGAGTCATTAGATACGGTGGTGAATTGATTTTATACTTTATTTTTATGTTATTACGATTTATATCAGTGCCGTCAAGTGGAACCAATGGTTCCACAGTTTCACCAAATAAGATCCACTTGGACATACTCGTATTCACCAGATTGCTTATTCGTGGTATATTCTGATCAGATTCGGAGGACGAATGTAGGTCATTTCATATTCACGATTTCAATTCATTTGCCTCTTATGAATATTACAAATATTGCGGGAGAGAACGCCTATTGACACATATTTGACCGTCAAACGACTTTCAAGGGATACATTTTGAGTATATTGTATCTAATATTCAGGCTTAGGATATGAAATCTGGGTAGATGAAATCGACTACCTTCATTGGATATTCAAGGGTTCAAATTAATGGTATTATACTAGTACCATCGAGTTAGAAGCAAATGATGTTGGTTTCAAATGTAACTCTGAAATGCTACTAATTGTTTGTGTTGAATGTTTTATGTATGAATTGAACATGCAAAATTAAATCTTTCTCAAACTGTAGTTTAGCCTGAAAATCTGTAAAAAGTTGGCAATAAAGAAGGGTTAGACTGTAAACTCAAAATACCTACTCGATTTAAAAGTCCGCCCAAAGTTAAAACGTATTTTTGGCAATTTAAAAACAATGCAACTTGTCTGTTTTTTAATCCTGTAGCTGGGATTATAAGCAGACTAAGGGCCAGTTTCACCGGTTACGAATAAAGTGTCGGTTAGTTATCTGATAATTAATACTATCTACCACTTACAGGCTGGTTATAACTTTTTTCGGTTTCACCGTCAAACTTCCTGATAATTTATCCGGTAGATATGATACTGGCCACTTAATAACAAGCGGAATGGCAACGTCGCTTCTTTGCGTTTCGATTCTACTATACGTAAAATATTTTCATTTGAAAACTTAATTAATGAAATAATTTTTGTTCTAAATAATCCAAGTCAACTTTTTTTACATTTTGAAGTATACAATTAACACGCTTTTATACTAATACTAATACTAATTTAACCAACTTCCAATGATCGTAGTGTCTTGAAAATTGGCAGCTGTATGTAGTTTTGATGACAATACAATAATATGGTATTGTCGAACTGATCTGATGATGGAGCCGGAAGATATGAACTGGAACTTCATAATGGAACATCGTATCATAGCTGTGTTTGGATTTGTTAGAAAAGTCTTATAATGAACTTTGACTACGATTAGATTTCAAGGTCTGATGATGCAGCCAGAAGATAGGCACTGGCATTCCATGATGGAATATCGTATCATAGCCGTGTTTAGACTTGTTAGAAAGGTTTTATAATGAACTTTGACCACGATCCAGTTTCAAGGTTATAACAAACCTATTATAATATATATTGACTTGTAAATGAGCGATCAACAAAGGCTTAAACTATTCGTAACTGGTGGCGCTGGAACAGGAAAGACGTTCTTGTTGTTTTGAAAAATCAAGTGAACAGATGTTAGGGGAAGCAGGTTACAAAGATTGGCGCTCTGACTGGAGTTGCAACACGACTATAGGTGGCTCTACAGTGCATAGCCTGCTCAAATTACCAGTTTAAAGAGATGGCGTCTTAGTGTACATGCCTTAACTCTCCGGCAACTCTTGCGCTAGCCAGCGAGGAGACACGACGTTCACCGACATCTGGAACGCCTTGAGGGTCGGAGAGCTGAACAGCGAGCATCTCGCAGTATTGCTGACTAAGGTCTCATCAAATGCTACCGGCGAGTTTGCGCTTGAAAAAGCACTGTGTATTTATCCAACAAACGGCCAAGTAGAGAAGCACAACAATGAAGTTCTTAAATTTTACGAACGAAAAGGTACTCGAATGTACGACATAAACAAAGACCTTGGAAATACTTCATTGGAGTCCATTATTCCCAGCGATATAAATAAAACGGGTGGACTACCGAGTAAATTAAGAATTTTAAAAGGGGCTAAAATCATGCTGCGATCCAATGTAGACGTGGAGAAGGGGCTAGTGAATGGGAGTATCGGATTCATTTCGGACAGCGTCTGACCGCACTTTAAACCCGACCAAATGTATGAAACCGACATACCGTCCTAATTCAGCCTATAGGCATCCAATTTCCGGCCAAGTACAGCTACGGTGCGGTGGAAAGGCGCATGTTTCCTGTGATTTTAAGTTTGGCATCTACCGTGCACAAGATCCAAGGCTGTACGGTAGACCACGCAGTGTGTGCTTAGGGTCCCGTACTTTTGCGGCTGGAGAGGCATATGTGACCCAAAGTAGAGTAAAATCACTTAGTGTTCTCCAGATTGAGGAGCTAGACTATTCTAGCTGACAGGTAAAACACCATGCAATACAGACGCACTGGCGGAGATGGAGAGGATGCGGGCTCATTCGCCTACTTGATAAAATGTATAAATGTTCAAAATATTTCGTTATCAAATACTAAAAAGTACAAAATATTTTTTTTTTTTTAGTTTTATCATTCTCTTCTTTTAGAAGTTACAGGAGGGTGACACATTTTACCACTTTGGAAGTGTCTTTCACGCAAACTTTTCAGTTTAGATAAAAATGATATAAGAAACCTCAATATGATTTTCGAAGACCTATCTATAGATACCCCACACGTATGGGTTTGATGATTTTTTTTTTCGAGTTTCTGTTCTAAGTATGGGGGGACCCCCAATTTTCTTGTTTTTTTTTTCTATTTTTGAGTCAAAATCTTAATGCGGTTTACAGAATACATCTACTTACCAAGTTTCAACAGCATAGTTTTTATAGTTTCGGAGAAAAGTGGCTGTGACATACGGACGGACAGACAGACAGACATGACGAATCTATAAGGGTTTTGCCGTTTGGCTACGGAACCCTAAAAAGTGACGCTACGACTTGGCAAGATAAAGAAAAAGCCTGGAAAGACATCGAAAAGGCTTTCAATAGTTCGTCGGGTTCGGTGTTTCGTGATCACAAACACCTGAACCGCTGGTACCGCCTCAAATGCAATAAAAAACTTTTCCCACTTGAAATACAACTTGAAATGTACTATAATGTAGATGATAACTTCCTTAACAGCCACTTGATTCGGCTGATAACTTAATCAATACTTCATCTGCCAGATATCGCTATCCGACACCTGTGAAACCAAAAGTTTTAGTTCATCTGCCAGATAAGTTCCTAATAGGCTAACCGACACTTTATCCGTAACCGGTGAAACTGGCCCTAAAAGTTGCAATTCACTAGTGCAAATGGCAATCTAACATAGGTTACAATAGCATTTTAGCCTTTTTTGACGTTTGCTCCTGTCAATTTATTTTCAGGGATTTAAAACACACTTTAGGTCATCATTGGCAGGTGTCAAAGTTACGGGCTTCTGACTACCCGTAACGACTGCCAAAAATTGTTTTTTTTTTTGGTTTTTTTTACGCCCCACACTAGGAATTTCTCCTGTATCATGGGTGCATTTACAAACATACAAAGTCACATACACAAACAGCCAAACCCGGAACAACTATCTGTAGTCCACACAAATATTTGTTCCGTGCGGGAATCGAACCCGCGACACGCGGCGCAGCAGCCGATCGCTCAACCATTGCGCCAACTGTGCCGTCATGTTCAAATGACGGCCGGGGCAAACGGCTTCACGTGTTTTCTAAGGCATGGTGGAAATTAGATATTCATCTGATGTGGGGTCAGGGTAATCACAGACCGACCTCGGCAAGCGTTACTTTTCCTCTAAAATCGACCCGTGTGGCTTGACTAGGCTTAACGTCCAATGACCCCTAGCTGAGGCAGAATGCATCCAAAGTAGATATCCATCGTAAGCTGTCTTGAGCTTCACACTTCACTCCACGTCATTCCGATGCTCATCGCTTCTGCCAACACGGTACGTTACCAAGTTTCACGGAGACGTCTACTTACTTTTCTCTGGAGCATTCCAATCCATGGCCTGTTTGGGAATATAAAACGACCCGTGTGACTTTTTTAATTCAGACACGACCTCCTTCCAATCAAACCAAAAGCCACAAACAAAAGACGTCTTATCTTTACCCACATCATTCAATACTAAGTACCTTCCTATAGTGGTCCACCAGGGACCACTAAACACTAACGGCGGCTAAAATTGCTGACCATAATCATTACGATTGTTCGTACAAATGTAATTAGCACTCAAATGGATACTTACAATGTTCCGAGACATTTCTATGTTGACCCTTAACGGTAATAAGAAGAAATGGCCCCGGATAGTACGATGAAACTTTTAATTTGGTGACAGATTGGGAAGTTGTTACAAAATAAACTTTCTACAAATTGTTCAATGTACTGCGGGTCTAAAAAGTCCACTATAGCAGAATCATAGTAGAATAATAATATCAACCAGACAACAATATGTAAAATTTCATTTTCGCCTTTATCTCTAACGCATTAGGTTCAAGGTTGATAGGGAAAATTTGACAGTGACAGGTAGCGTACTTTCTGATGTGCTAAAGTGGCCTTTTCAGACCACCAGTAATTCTTCTACTGCGTGTTATTGACGATGAATCCGTTAGTCGGTGTTTCTGGTGTGGTTTCTTCGTTTTTTTTGACACCGGTTTCCAAAATTAAATAATTTTTGTAGGTACTTTTGTAGTGCTTTTTTATTTTACAGGGGCATTTAAAAAAAAATATATGTTTGTGTAGTTTCCTTCCCAAAATTCAAACTGGTCCATATCTATTTAATTGTCTATCTTCACCACTTTCGAAAAAAAAAAACAAGATTTTTACAAATCCGTGTAACAGAGGTACGCCTCCTCCTTTTTTGAAGTCGTTCAAAAAGGTATATTACTACTATTAACCATGTATAGCACCGTCTCTTTTTTACACCTGCCAGTCCAGTGACCACCTGTCTACTTATCTGCATACCAAAGTCATCAAAATTGGTTCAGCATTTTAGATGTGAAAATGACATAATCAAACAGACAGATTAATATCGCATATATATTACTAGTTTTGAAGTATGTACTAATATACGTTTAAAGAAATTCATTATTATGAATTATATTTCATTATATTGATTGAGCATATAGTATCGATATTACTGATCTCAAAACCCTTTCAAGGTCCAGCCAATAACCTTCACAGCCGAGCATTGAATATACGACACTCAATTTCTTTGACGAGGGTCACAGGTTCCTGACCCAAGCTCAGATAGGCCGGATCTTATGCCGTGGTTACCCATCTTAATGAAAATGGTCGCCATCGATGTTACTCGTCACCTACGTCGGTAAATCCATCAGATTGATTTATTTGATCAAGGTTGGCGTATATACATTTGTCATCATCAATCTTTGGCTATAAGGGAGTATATGAGTGAATAAATTTAAGTGGGCTTGGTTTATTTTAGGTAGCTTTAATCTCAATCTTGTAGACTTTGTAATCTTGAATGAAGTACCAAGTAGTACTCAACACAAACAAGAAGCTTTCCGTTATTACTAGACTTCAAGGTAAGCGAAATAAAATTTACAAACGTAACATTATTTCGGGTATTTAACAAAAACAATAGGTATTTATTTAAAGGACAAACAATATACACTTAAAATAGAAACAAAACTCCTAACTAAAATAACGCGTCAAAAAAAATTTTGTGCAAAATAACTTTAATTTCGGAAGTCGGTGTTTTTGTTAATGGCTTCTTATTTTGACACCGACTTCCGAAATTAAAGTTATTTCTTACTTTGTAGTGTTTTATTTTATTTGGAAGTCGGTTGTATTTTTTTGTAAAAAGTTTTGTATTTTTCACTTTTTAGTGGTAGGTACCCCACACCTAACAACACCACTGCAAAATCGCAGGAAAGCAATTTCGATTACTTGGATGACAAAAACCATCATCCAAGTAAACTAAAAATTCCAGCTATTTTGATTCCAAATCCGAACTTCCAAACCGATTTTGATAAAATTTAAATGGGACCAATCGACAAACATATCCTTTCAGCTAAAACAAGAATTTTTCAAATCGGTTTCTAAATTACGGAGTTATGAGGCAAAAACATAAAAAAAAAATACACCCAAATTGAGAATTTCCTCCTTTTTGGGAAGTCAGTTAAAAATTCGTCCACATCGCTATCGACTGGAAGTGAGCCCAAAAGACTGGCGGCATTGCCAGCAATTCTGGCGGCAATTCTGGTACTTGTACCTACGTCAGTGAGGCACATGGGACGACCAGCTGGCTTGATCATTGTATTGTAACTCACGCGGCGAAACAGTCTGTTACTAATGTTTTTGTTGAGTATGACACTCTGTGGTCGGACCACTTCCCTCTTATTGTGGAATGCAATTTATATGTATTAGCGCCCAAGATAGTAGTTACTCGTACGGTTTGTATGATAATAGGTATATTAAATGGGGGGTAAGAAATGAGGAACAGGTCTTGAGGTATAATGAGGAGTGTCATAGGAGATTAAAATTAATTGATTTTCCCTCTGAATGTTTGCAATGTGCGGATTATTTATGTAATAACCATGACCATGAGCGTGTTCTAGATAAACTATACTCTGACATTGTGTCTGCCCTTCGGTGCGCGGCAATGGTGAATGGGGGAGGCACGCGGAAGTGTGGGCGTGGTGAGCGCTTGTCCCGATGGAATAGGCATGTGGGCGAGGCTCACAGGGTGGCCAGGCTGAGGTTTAATGAGTGGGTACTGTGTGGCAGACCTAAGTCCGGTTGTGTGTATGACGGGATGCGAGAGAGTAGGAGAGTGTTTAAGTCCAGGGTAAAGTGGTGTCAGAATAATCAGGACCAGATTCGGATGGACGCTCTTGCTGAACAATATTCGAAGGGTGACGTCCGTGGCTTTTGGCGACAAACTAGAAAAGTAAACTCGCGGCCTGGCCTTCCTGGGAGCGTCGACGGCTTAAGTGATCCTAAGAGCATTGCAAACGTTTTCAGAGAACAGTTTTCGGTTCGGTCACCGCTCGGTCCGTCGAGTGCGGTGCTAGATGCTGACCCGCATTATAAAATTTTGGGAATAACGTTTCTAGCGAAAGATATTGCGAAAGCCATAAACCAGATTGACGGGGGAAAGTCCCCAACGCACTCAGCATTGAGCACCTGCAGCACGCCGGACCGCACTTGGCGCGAGTTCTTGCAATGTTCTTCTCGCTTTGTGTGAGCCACTCCTACCTACCGGCGGACTTCATGAGGACAGTTGTAGTGCCGGTGGTTAAAACAAAACGGGCGATTTAGCGGATAAAAATAACTACAGGCCTATATCGCTTGCGACGGTAGTGGCGAAGGTGTTTGACGGTGTGCTTAAGAGCCCTATTACGAATCGTAAATGCTCGTTTGCAAATAAACGAAGTTACGTTGGTCTGCGTTGGGAGTACATCTATAGTCCGCGAAACAATTTTGATACCTACTAGTCTGAATAGGATTAAAGTTTATTTGGGCGCTCGCGCGAGACTGAGGAGCGCGCGCGCTGAATTGACGCAGAATATATAGTACTTTAATTTTATTTATTGTAATTTTGTTTAATTATATTGACAAACGAAAACGAATGAAACGTATTCATTGTAGATTGAAATTCTATATCACATTAATTTATTTGATAAAATTGTTTTTATTTGGAATATAATGGACGCTGAATCAAGACATTTCTGGCTTAAATTAGGCTTTCTTTTCGTTTTTTTCCGTGAAAACTCAAGGAATTCAAAGAAATTCTAGAACTCCAATAAACAAGTAAAACATTCAACTTACCTTTTAGTAATTTTAGCTTTTAAAAGAATTGATTGTAACAATGTGAATTAGACCGTCAAAGTTCCATCGCCGACATTTTTTCTTGCAAACTGAGTTCGTAAAATATTTATAGTAAATTACACGAAAAGAAAAATGAAAATGTGTAACTCTAACTAACAAGAAAGAGACTGGCACTATCGTTATTCAGGATCAAATAATTAAAATATCTTACTGCTGCTGATAATTACAGCGTCAAAAATCATGAATTTCCGTAAAAAATGTAATAGGACTCTTAACACACAGTTAAATAGACATGTAACACTTCATGATAACCAGTTTGGTTTTCGACCTAAACTGTCCACAGAGAGTGCGATACTGTGTCTAAAGCATACCGTTAAATATTACACGAAGAGAAAGACTCCGGTGTACGCGTGCTTCCTCGATTTATCCAAGGCCTTTGACCTTGTGTCGTACGACATCCTCTGGGAGAAGCTGGGGAAAACTGGCTTGCCGTGGGAACTCATCAGCATGCTCCGGTACTGGTACGGGCACCAGGTCAATAGTGTCCGGTGGGCGGGAGCAATGTCGGACCCTTACACAAACGAATGTGGCGTAAGACAGGGTGGTTTGACCTCGCCTACTTTGTTCAACCTTTATATGAACGAACTGATCGTCTCGCTCAGCAGTCAACGTGTCGGATGCTATATTGACGGAGTCTGTGTCAACAATATGAGTTATGCGGATGACATGGTGCTGCTGAGCGCGTCGATCTGTGGGCTAAGGAGACTACTCAGTACGTGTACGGAATACGCGCATGGACATGGTTTGTAATATAATGGAAAGAAAAGCCAATACATGCTTTTTCGGGCTACCGGTGTGTCGAGCCCTATGAGCATCCCGAATATTGATCTCAATGGTGTTTCAATGAGCGAGTTGACCAGTTTAAATATCTGGGGCATCTACCCACCGAGGACCTTAGAGACCATGCTGACATGGACCGGGAGCGGAGGGCACTGTCGGTGCGAGCCAACATGATAGCCCGCAGGTTTTCGCGTTGTACTACTAGTGTGAAGGTCACGCTTTTTAAAGCGTACTGCACGTCCCTATATACGTGTAGCCTGTGGGCTGACTATAGTGAAAGGGCATACAGTGCCCTCCGAGTCCAGTACAACAACGCGTTCCGGGCTGTGTTGGGGCTGCCCCGTTTCTGTAGTGCATCAGGGATGTTCGCGTTGGCGCGAACAGATTGCTTCCACGCATTTATGCGTAAGCGGTGCGCGTCCCTGGTGCGTCGCGTGCGGGCCAATCCCAATGCTATCCTGGCAATGATCGCCAACAGGCTGGACTGCCCTTATATACGGCATTGTTGCTGTTCCAGTTCCGGTTAGGAAATTTTAATTATTGTGTTTATTTTATGTTTTATTTTGTGAAAATAAAATCTATAATGTCCGTTAAATATGTATAATAATGATTGTGCGCAATAATAAAATAATTAATGTATGTATCTGAAATTAATGTGAAATTATTAGTTTTCTATGGGTTTGATGGCCTGAAATAAATATATTTTTTCTTTTATTGCCTCACATTATACGGTCTTTATAGAATTTAATACTTTGGGAACTTAATCAAAGCAAAGAGTATCCTATAGCGACTATTATAATGCATAAAACTGATAAATAAAAATAATATAAGTCTATTATTTTTATTTATCAGTTTTATGCATTATATCCCCCACGGGAAACTCGAACGGTAAGGAGATTTTTGTTTGCCAATCACAATTTCTGGGCGACTAAGGTAGGCTAGAGTTGGCGCCAAAACACTTTTTGAAGTGTAACCCGCACAAGTCGAGACATGGACATGAGTGCGATCGACGAGAAGAACTCTTTCAATAACAACACACTACGCCGAAAAAATAACCCTGCGACTGTGTGAACAAATGGTAGTGAGTATAAAGTGTTGGGACAATTTTCGAAGTCGTTAAAAATTACCTAAAAGTGTTCTTTAATGTGTATAGTTTTGCTAATTGGTAAATCATGTCATGTACTATCTAAATTACTACTTAAAATTACGATCTTTAAGGTATATTTATAACTTTTCGAGCATGAACTACTAAAAATTGGAAATTGGGACACGAATGGTGATGAGATTTGAGGAACGTTTATGAACATAACTTAGTTGTTTATAGCAATAGGAATATATTATGTACATCTGTACATAGAGCTGGAACTATGCTTTCCGTGAAATAAAAAAAACATAACTTTATATCTCACTAAGTAGTTATTTGGGGAGGGCCGCGTGATATGCACATGTTCAAAGAATCACCCTAATACAGCCGGGTTTTAAAATCAGTATAATTACTCGTCATCATACCACATTACGGGTCCCAGAAAATGTCTGAAAAACCGGGTCGAGCTTAACTCTTATTTTTATACAGGAAGGTCCACATGCGAATCGGACTCTCATACGAAGGGTTCCCTACTATGAACCGAAAAAAAACACCCTTTAATTTGTAATTTAAATTATTATTTAGCATTTTGTTGTCGTAATGGCAACAGATATTTTTTTATTGATGATATACGAACACGGTGAAAAAAAAAAAACAATGAAAATGTCAACTGCCTATCTTACTATTTATGAGATACAGCCCGCAGACAGACAGAAGGACGGACAGACGGACGGATGGATGGACAGACGTTCAACGGAGGCTTAGTAATCGAGTGCCATAGGTTTCCGGCCTTTGGGTCGGGAACCCTAAAGAGAAAAGGAGGCCCGTGCCTTAATCATCATGACTAGCCTTTTCCAAAAATGTTGTGGTTGACTTCCAATTTTACAACAAAATCAAAAGTTAACCAACCAACAAGAAATAATACATGATAAATAAAGTGAATTAACTCAAAACTCTCAAAAAACTCAAGCATTTATTTCAATTAAACCATTTTACAGGCACTTTTGAATTGTCAGTGTCGGTCGGTCCAAAAATATGAAGCTATTTGCACGTTCCAAAGCGTAGATCTTTATGGAGAAGAACGTGCAAGAAACTCCACGGACACTCTTTTAAAAATAATAAATTGTTCCAAAGTTTTGTTACATCGCGTTGACATGTGAGAACGATGTAAAAGACGAGCATGATAAATACGTCCGGAATAAAAAGGAACAATTCAAGGAAATAATTAGAATAAACCATGGCAGCAGAGGAATGACCAGTCTCAACCGACGGCGCCCGTTTACGAACATGACGTATGCGCCACGCCCATTCGTTTCAACCATTTTCAATGGAGCCAAATGATCCAACGCATACGCCACCATTACCTAGCTAGGCTTTTCAGTGAGCATGACACTCCCAACCACCAGGGTACTTGAGTCTATACAATGCAAAGCCACACATATTTAGGTATTTTGCTACTATTGATTTATATAATATGAAAAGGTACAAAACTTTCCTGAAAGTTACGTGATTGTAGATCCGTATCAAAATTATGTAAATGCAAACAAAGGTATGTAAGGAAGTTTGTTTTATATTGTGTTTATACATAAACAACACTCACGAGTTTGCTCATAAGAACACGGTCAGGTACTAAAGAATCAAAATAGTTTGGATACTTATTCAATAATGTGTAAAATATTGGTACTTTTAAGTAAAACTTGCAAAGAAGCCTGGACCTAATGGACTGGAAGTGCTAAGATGCAGTTAGGGAGCGCAGTCATCAATTCTCGTTTATTTTCTGTCTTACAAAAAGCATTTTTCTCGCTTTCATATAGTTGTAGGTTCATATTTTATCAAAAGTTAAGTCTTCATAGAATAATTTTATCTCAGCCAACTAAATATTATAATTCTTTCAAAAAAATCATAAACTTATTTGACAGCTGTACTTACCTACTGTTTAAATGGATTTGTGAAAAATAATTGGTACGCAATAGTTAAATAATAACAGCCGCACAGGTCGATCTTCAAGGTTAAGCAACGTAATGATGACGATTCGAGTGAAGGCAGACGGTGTGTGTCGGTGGATTGAGCCAATGAATAAAGACAGTTAACTTGACAAACTTGTATTGAGAAAAAGAAAATTATGGATGTACAATATGTAGGTAATTCACGGCGATTTATATAAAAAAAAGGTTCGCGTGTGTTCGCGACGACGGTCGCAGGCAGAAGGGGCGCTGGTCACGCGCCTCTCGCTCGACCGGTGTACGCCTTTGCATGTGTGCGGTGCACGCACACATAGAAGGCGTTAACATGCTGCCGCCCTTGGAACGCCAAGTTGTTCCAATGTTGGAAGTGGACAGAGTCTGTTGAAGGCCCTCCTCAAAGTGCCAGAGATGGTCCGAACGTCAGCTACACGATTGATCCCGTCGGATCCAGGATACACTGCTGTGATTCGTCCAAGCAGCCATCTGTTTGGAGGCAGGCGATCTTCCTTGACCAGGACCATGTCTCCTGGATGGGGTTGTCCTCTGTCTGACTGCCATTTGTTTCTTTTCTGTAATTCTGAAATGTATTCTTTATGATATCGATTCCAGAAATGAGCCCTTAGGGCTAGTATTCGTTCATATCTGGTGAGATTGTTGATTGAAGCTTCTTCAACCTGGGGAGCAGGCAACATGGTTAATGTCCGTCCAATCAAAAAGTGCGCTGGAGTGAGGGGAACTAAGTCAGATGGGTCTGATGACAAGGGAGTGAGAGGCCTAGAATTAAGTATTGATTCTATCTGTACCAGTACAGTATTCATTTCTTCGTAATCTAGGTTGGCCATTGATAATACTCGCTTTAAATGATGCTTGATAGACTTGACTGACCCCTCTGCTAATCCATTAAAATGTGGGCTATACGCTGGATAAAATTTGAAGTTAATATCATTTTGAAATGAAGAAGATGTAATATTATTATGATTTAATTTAAGAAATTTAGCTAGTTCGTTGCTGGCCCCTACAAAATTGGTACCATTATCGGAAAATATTGTCGTGGGTTTACCTCTGCGGGCAATAAATCTGTTTAAAGCGGCTAAATAACATTTGGTAGTTAACTCAGTGACAAGTTCTATATGTACTGCTCGCACTGCCAAGCAAACAAATACACAGATGTAGGCCTTCTTTAGTTTGCAGCCTCTACCTTTTCTGTCTGCTATCAGGATTGGGCCAGCATAGTCCACAGCTGTATTAGAAAATGGGTACTCAGCTTGTAACCTTTGTTCAGGCAAGTTACCCATGATAGGTTGAAATGTTTTTCCTGAAAACCTACAACATTTCACACAATTGTGAGTGGTTTTCCTGGCTAAGTTGCGACCATTAATTATCCAGAACTTATGACGTAATGTAGCTAATAATAGCTGCGGACCTGCATGTAACAAATATTTATGATAATCTTCTACCAATAGTTGAGTGATTTTGTGTGATGCGTGTAATAAGATAGGATATTTAGTGTTGTAATCATAGTTGGAGTTTGATAGTCTCCCTCCAACTCGTATGACCCCTTGTTGATCAACAAAGGGATTCAAATTTAATAGCTTATCCTTTGGTGATAACAAACGTTTATTTATTAATTGAGTGTACTGTTTATTAAAGATTTCCCTTTGTGCAATCTTGCATAGTGTATTAGTAGCAGAGTCAAGCTCCAACCAATTTGGTGGACCAGTTATTCTGTTCATGCTTGATTTACGACAGTTATTTATGAATCTTTGTACATATACAACTACACGCTGTAGTGTTGAATAATTTGAAAAGTTTTGAATGAAAGTATGGTCATTTGTTGAAACATTACATTGAACTTTGATTTCAGGTAAGTCTTCAATGCTAGTGCTTTGAGGCTGAGTGGGCCACTGTATTTCTGTCTGGTGTAGGAAATGTGGACCCTTCCACCACAAAGATGAGTGTTTGAGTTGCATAGCATTGAGCCCCCGAGACCCTATGTCAGCAGGGTTTGAATCTGTGGGTACATAATTCCAAGAACTGGGTGAGGAATTAGTAGTGATTTCATTAATTCTATTATAAACAAACTGTTGTAGTCTATGTTTGCATGTTTTTATCCATCCTAGAACAATTGTTGAATCACACCAAAAATGTTGTGATGTAATTTTGATACGTAATGAGTTTATTACCTTGCTAGCTAACTGTGTAGCTAAAAGAGCTCCACAAAGTTCCAGACGTGGCATGGTCAGCTTTTGCTTCAGTGGGGCCACCCTACTTTGTAGTGAGGCTGTCCTCGCGGAGGACGCCATGATGAGGTAAAAAATATGAAACTTCCTCATGATTGTCCATGTCTGTGTTTTCAGACATATGACCCAAGGCTATGTATTCATCCATAAATGCTGTGTATTGTTGTTTGAATGTGAGATTGCGTTGAAATTTACGCTCTAGTGTTCGAAATCGAGTAAGTGCTTGCTGTCGTGAATCTCCTAAGCTCGTAGGAGACTCCTTTAATGGTATCATTACTACAAACTTACCATCTGATTGACGAATAGTTGATTTTGTGAAATTGGTTTCACACTCGCTCTCACCCTTAGTGCGGGATTGTTGAGAAGTTGAAACTGATTCTAACTCAAAGAATTTATTGAGTTTTTCTTCAAGCTCAGCGTTGTGTATGAAGTGACAGTGGACTGTATTGTGTGTATGTTTTGTTTTTGTATATGGAACCTGTACAGAACCTGAGACTAGCCATCCTAGTTTTGTTTCAACTAAGGTTGGATTTGTTTTGCCTAAGGTTATGCGATTACTTGATAATACCTCCCAAAAAAGGTCGGCACCTAGTAACATCTGCACCTCAGACGGATAGTTGAATGTTGGATCCGCGAGGTGGATGTAAGGTGGAATATTTAATTGATTACAATTGAATTTTACTGTGGGTAAAAATTGTGTGATTTGTGGTACAATAAAGCAATTAACATCTGCAGTGTAGCCACTGTTTGTTAGTGATGATATTGTAACATCACATCGTTTTGTGATTTTAGAGGATTGTTTGTTCAATCCTTGTACTGATATGGCAGTGGAGTAACTGGGTATTTGTAACAGTTGTTGTAAAGTTTCTGTGATGAAACTTGATGTGCTGCCGTTGTCTAACAGCACACGAACTTTGTGCTGCCGACCGCTGTGATCTGATATGTTAACTATAGCAGTGGATAGTAATACCTGACTTTTATGTATCGAAGATAATGTTATGTTAGCTTGTTGTGCTGTGTGACTTTCTGATAATTGCGCTTCTGCCTGCACCTTTGCTTGTGAAGTCGGTAATACTATGCATTCGCTTGATGTACTTGTTCTGGGATCTTGTTTTGTGTTGTGATGAATATGTAATAGGCTGTTATGCCTGTGGGAGCAATATCTGCAAGTACCCAACATGCAACGTTTTTCATCATGATCTTTACGCAGACAATTGTTGCAAATTTTAAGTTGTTTAACCTTCTCTATGCGTGATTCTACAGGCATCGATTTGAATTTAGTGCACTGATAAATATAATGATTATTTTTGCAAACTGGACATTGTAACTTATTGTTATTATGTGATTCTTTTGAAGAAGTCGGATTAGCGACAAATGTTTTTGGCCGCACATGAGAAATATCACTGTGTCTACGTTGTTTATTCTGTGAATTCTCCATGGTTTCCAGTAAATCTGCTCGATTTTTTAAAAACAAAGTAAAGTCTTCCAATGTTGGAAGATTTTTGATTTTGTTACGCTCTTCTTCCCAGTCACGAATGGTATTTTGATCGAGCCTGCCAAAAACCATGTGAATGATAAGAATGTCCCAGTGTTCTGTAGGTAAATTGAGTGTCTTCAAAGCTCTTAGGTTTTTATTGACAGTATCAAGTGTACATCTTAAAGCCTTAGATGATTCTTTGTAAATTGGCTCAACATTGAATAATGCTATTATGTGGTTATTTACTAGAATTCTGTTGTTGTAGTAACGTTCACAAAGCAAATCCCAAGCAATGTCATAATTGTCTGCTGAGAAGTCTATTGACTGGATAACTAGTAGTGCGCTATCCTTGAGCGAAGCTCGTAAATAATGAAATTTGTGTATTTTTGTGATGGAATTGTTTGTATGTATAAGTGATTTGAATGTATCGTGATACTCTAACCAGTCCTGATAGCGTCCAGAGAAGGATGGCAAATGTATAGTAGGTAGTTTAATGTTTGGCCTACCTGTATTTGCAGATACAGTATTAGAACCTGTCACCTGGTCAGAGTGGTGCGCCGCAGAGGCAGCGCCAGCCGACACAGAGTTCCTACTCAGCAATTCCTGTGCAGCAGCTACTGCACCGAAGTAGTTGTTGTCGAAGATCTCCCGTTCTTTGATCTCTTCATCTGGAATTTCGTTTAAATTTTCTATATCAGTTTGAGTAGCATCAAAATCATTGTACATTTCTTGGATTTTGCTCAAGCGGGTATTTAACTCAAAAATTTGAACAGTATTAAGCTCTTTGCTTGGCAAAAGTGACTGTAAATATGATGTAAATATGGTTAGTTTAGCTTTCAAGGAACTTCTAGTCCTTTTTAATGTTTTGAGATCCATTATGAAGTAGAAATGTAAGTAACCTAAACCTCCCAGCGGAAATAATAATCAAATGTGCAAGTATTATTTAAATAAGTAGGTAGGTATATGCGAAAAGAAAATGAGAAATACTTAAATTTAACCAAATAAAAATTGTTGAGCAGTAAGGGCAGTCAAATTATCAGGCAATAGCGAAAAGCGTGCAAGCAGCAGGCAGACACGTGGCTTGCGTGAACGCCTCGTGTCGCGTGACGTAAGTAGTCAACCCGCCCGGGGCTCGATCACTCGATCCGTCTGGAATGTTTAGAAGAATGAAAATTAGTATTAAATTTAAATGTGCTTATTATCATGTGAATATGGGCGTATTTAGGCAGTACAGATAAAGACAATTAACTCAATTTAGACCTCTGAAATAGTAAATAACAATATAAAATAAAGTACGCAGATAGCGTGTAAATGAAGCTTGTTATATTATTAGGAAAGTCAAATAACCCAAAGAAATGCAGCAAAGAAGGGAAAATATAGTTAACACATTGTTAAAATGCACATAATGGCAATGCTATTGTTATTGTGAAAGGATTGAAATGGAAAAAAGAAACAATTAAATCTTGTCTCAATGGTAATGAAAAAATGTAGGTACTTAGCAATATGCGCAAGCGCAACTGATCAGAGGTTCCCTAATGTTGATTGGAACGGACTCACTTCACCGATGTGCACAGCAATCCCTTATCTTGGTTTCTCGTAGATACGTTGAAATCTTGTCGACCCGTAGCAACAATTCTTGATCGATGTCCAACCGCGTCCTTCAAACGACCTCACCGCTACACCCTTTGTTCGCTGCACAACATGGCAGCTGTTCACAACGAATATATCCGGCTCGAAAATAATGATGACGATTCGAGTGAAGGCAGACGGTGTGTGTCGGTGGATTGAGCCAATGAATAAAGACAGTTAACTTGACAAACTTGTATTGAGAAAAAGAAAATTATGGATGTACAATATGTAGGTAATTCACGGCGATTTATATAAAAAAAAGGTTCGCGTGTGTTCGCGACGACGGTCGCAGGCAGAAGGGGCGCTGGTCACGCGCCTCTCGCTCGACCGGTGTACGCCTTTGCATGTGTGCGGTGCACGCACACATAGAAGGCGTTAACACAACGCTTGCCGAGGTTGGTCTGTGGATGGGCGACTATCTTAACATACCGAGTTTGCTCCGTGCCTCGGAAAGCACGTTAAGCCGTTGGTCCCGGCTGTCATTTGGAGATCTTTGGCAGTCGTTACGGATAGTCAGAAGACAGAAAATCTGACACCAGTCTTACCAAGGAGAACCGTGATACTCATTTAATGAGTTGTGGAGGTCTGGTAGGCAGCCGCTCCACGTAAAATACTGCGTTTTTAGCTAAATCCGGTTTGACTGGAAACCGACCCCAATATAGTTGGGAAAAGGCTAGGCAGATGATGATGAAAGTATAATAGCCGCACGGCTCGATCTTCAATGATAAGCAACGATTGCCGAGGTCAATCTGTAGATGGGTGACCATCCGTCGCCATGGTTTCGGTTGTCATTTGTCGATCTTCAGCGCTCGTTACTGATTGTCAGAATCCCAAAAATCTGACTCCAATCTTGCTTAGAAGTATCTTATTATCTAATTGCTAGTCGTCTTACCCAGTTAAAGAGTTGTGGAGGTCTGGTAAGCAGGTGCTCTACTTAATATACTGGTATGCAGCTTAATCCGATTTGACGGGAACCCGACTCCAATAAGGCAAGATGAAATGCAGAAAATGCACGCTTTGAAGTTTTTTTTCTACTATCGTAGAAATATTAACAACATTAACAAAGCCATCGTTGGTTAATGGCGAGAAAACTCTTTGACTATTTAATTCTTGTCCTTTGAAGATACATAGTACTTAGCAGTGCTTTCACTATCCAGCTTATACTCTCAAGTAAAAAGTCCCTAGAACTTTCTCATGTTTTGGGATCCTAAACAAATATTTCTCTATGACTTTCATTTTTCTAAGTTTAAAAAAATCTTCTAAGACAAACTTCACATTGAAACTTCAAACTGGCCCAAACACTGAACTAATTCAGAATACGCATACAAAACTACTCCACCAAGTACAGTCACACGAACTACAATAAAAGCCAGGTCGTGAAACAAGCCGGAACTAAATCGTAGCCGACAGATCTCATTACGACACGTGCACGCGTAAAGAACCGTAGTTGGGTGTTACTACGGTTCTTTGGTTGGTTTAATACTAGAACTGTGCAGTTTAAATTCTTTCGAAGAATTTTGTTAACTGCTGAAGAGCTTTTTATTAGGGTTCCGTAGCCAAATGGAAAAAACGGAACCCTTATAGATTCGTCATGTCTGTCTGTCTGTCCGTCCGTATGTCACAGCCACTTTTTCCGAAACTATAAGAGCTATGCTGTTGAAACTTGGTAAGTAGATATATTCTGTGAACCGCATTAAGATTTTCACACAAAAATGAAAAAAAAAAACAATAAATTTTGGGGTCCCCATACTTAGAACTGAAACTTTTTTTTCATCAAACCCATACGTGCGGGGGGGTATCTATGGATAGGATTGTTTTCTAAACTGAATAGTTTGCGCGGGAGAGACTTCCAAAGTGGTAAAATATATGCCCCTTAACTTCTAAAATAACAGAATGATAAAACTAAAAAAATATATGATGTATATTACCATGTAAACTACCAGCGAAAATTGGTATGAACGATATATAGTAAGTAGTTTTTTTAATATGTCATAAATCGTAAATCGCAACTTTTGCTTATAAATACCTACACGGAACTACAACACTACTTTTGTACGGAACCCTCGGTGCGCGAGTCCGACTCACACTTGGCCGGTTTTTTGGAATTGTGTTGATTGTGACTTGGATAGAGCTTCTCAAAATAAAATTAATGGTCAGTATAGTAACGCGTATCCTAAAATGCTGGTGGGGCTGCCCCGTTCCAGGGGCCCTATTTTCTAAGTCCGTAGTTTCGGACTTAGTTGCGGGCGTATTCTAGTCCGTATCATATTATGTCAACTTATCAGTTCTTTAAAAACAAAAACCAACTACCGCACCGGTAGGTACTTCTACTATCCTAATAGGCTAGTGCATACGATAATATTTTAATAGTTTGTATCCCTACTTCGTGGGTTTGGTTTTCTAGTGTAAAGATCTGATGTTAGCGAGAATTTAGTTATTCAAATCGATACGCGATTTAGCGAACATAATTATCAGCACTGGGGGTTAATAGGAAAAATAGGTTTAGTGACTGATCTCTGGAACTCAGCAGCTATACATGTGAATCTCCTGTCTAACGACTCCTCAGCTTGATGATGACGAGGACAATCACTTCACTCGCGGAACAAATTGTCCATGATATGTGTGGGGGCCCCCTGAGTTGAATGATTCACGCGCGTGGAAAAGGTTGATTGTCTGTAGTGCTATTCTGTAAAACCATTTTCGTATCTCGACAGCGGAATCCCACGTGAGTATCAAATTCGTATAAACATAAGACCTTTATGTTGTGTGTAATAAAGCTCACTTTGTGTGCTTTGTCGCTCAGGTGAAGCTCGATATCGAAATAGTTATTTACAGAATAGACTGGCTGATGTCTGTCTGCCCTGATTGGTGAAGGTGAAGGTGAAAAAAGATATTGCGGTCGACGAGCACTAACGAGCGTTAGCCGTCAAGGATATAGATAAAGTGGGTTTAGGAAATAAGAAAATGCCAATTAGAAATGTTCGTTGTAACAATTCTTTAGTTTATGAGTTTGGATACAAGCCTTTTGGACTATAAGAGTCAAACTGTAGTAAGTTTTGGCGATCACACTATTGTTAATTAGGCATGTTTAAAAAAAGAATCTCGGAAAAACAAGTGGGCATTTCACTTCCACCGCACAAATCAACTGCAGCCGGTCCATTCTGTCAATATCTTACCGTGTGAATATAGGTGGAGGGAGCGTGAGGTGAGCTATCATTCAATTTTGTTTGTATGGGTTCACAGCTCACTTCACATTATTCACTTCACCTAAGTTTACAAGGTATGGTCACCACAGAATCGCACTACTGAATACGTTAGTTCCCTTAAAAACATTTTGCGCTACTTCTTCTCAAAATAAATAGTTATATTTTCAGCACGGCAATAAAAAATAAATATGAAGAAAGTAGCACAAACAAAATATTATATGAACCTATGAACTCGGACTTAACAGCCCGTGTTTCAGAACTAAAAGAAAAATAAAAAGAAAACTATTTTTTTTTACATTATGACACAATTTCCGTTTAAAATTAAACTTGAGTCTTTCATCGTCAAAGAATACAAGTTTATGGACTGCGCTTTTGAACGTTATTTCTTTTTAATGATGGGTTTCTGTGGAGCTGGGTTTATGGAGCGGCCATAAAGAAATTGTTCGAAATTTAAAACTTATGATACAGTAGCTTTTACCCACGACTTCGTTCGCGTTTTTGCCGTTCTTATAAGAATTTCAGCAAACCCTCTAGAAGTGTGTCCTTAAACTCACCAAGGAACCTACATGCCACAACTTTCAGCTTTTACGACCAGTAATTTCAGCTGTGCGTTGTTCAGTCACTTAATCAGTCAGTAACGGAAGGATCACTATCACTACATATTATAAAACAAAGCCCTACTCCGCGTCTGTTTGTCTGGCTGTCCGTCTGTTCGACATAAAATTCAAAAACTACTTCACCGATTTTCATGCTATTTTCACTAATTGATAGAGTGGTTCTCAGATCTCGTGGCTAAATAAATAACAGTCGCACAGATCGATCTTCAAGGTTAAACAACGCTTGCCGAGGTTGGTCTGTGGATGGGTGACCATCTTAAGATATCTAGTTTCCTCCGTGCCTCGGAAAGCTCGTTAAGCTGTTGGTCCCGGCTGTCATTTGGAGATCTTTGGTAGTTGTTACGGATAGTCAGAAGCCAGAAAATCTGACACCAGTCTTGCCAAGGAGTACCGTGTTACCCAGTTAATGGGTTGTGAAAGTCTGGTAGGCAGCCGCTCCAGGCAAAACACTGGTATTCAGCTGAATCCGGTTAGACTGGAAGCCGACCCCAAAATAATTGGGAAAAGGCTAGGCAGATGATGGATAGAATGGTTCTCGAGGAAGGTTTTAGTATATAATTTGGCATCTGCTATTTTTATATATTGATGACTAGTCGTTGCCCGCGGCTTCGTACGCGCGTTTCCCGTTATTCCCGTTCCTTAATTCCTCTCTTAGTGCATTACACTACCCAAAGAACCTACATGCCAAACAGCTTTCTACGATCAGTTGTTCAGCCTTGCATTGTCAGTCTGTCTCTCAGTAATAGAAGAATTTTATATAGATTGATTATATAACGACGCGACGTTTACTACCAACTATGAGCTCCCAAAGACCACTATATATTATATAAGCGCTCTATTGTGACTCATAGACCGGCACACGCTCCCGGCTAGTCTGTTAACTAATTCCCTTAGTCGCCGTTACGTGAAGAGGGGATGTGTCCCGTCGCCATACAGGCTCCGCATGGGATATTAATTAAATTTTGCGAAGAGAGAGTTTGCCAGGCATATGAAAATATACACGTAGTGTCTTGTGTGAGGCTGCGGAATGAAAGTTAAACTAAATAACTGCTAGTGTAAACTACAGCTACTACACTAAGGGCAAATTTTTCAATAGTCAGGTAACGTTTATTGCAAGAATAAATACGTTATATTGACATATTTTCCATACAAAAGCTGTCAGATGGCCATTTTTATTCCTCGGGTATAAGTTAGGACTATTGAAAAATCAGCCCTAAATTATATGTTGATTTGCCAAAAATGTACTTAAAAATGTGTTAAAATGTACTTTACTATGACTGTATCATAGAAGTTGTTTTGCTGTACAATAAAGAATTAAGAAAAAATACAACAGACTTCCAAAAACAAAACACTACAAAGTACAAAATAATATTAACTTTCGTTTTTAGACACCGGCTTCCGAAATTAAAGTTATTTTATACTTAGTAGTGTTTTGTTTTTGGAAGTCGGTTGTAGTTTTTGGAAGTCAATAACAGATAATGATTACCAGGCACAAATATTTGAATTCCGTTAGAAAGTTTATGTAAAACATAATATTTGCCTATAACATTTTTTTTATTTTTTTTTATTCAAAACGGGGAAACTCTTGGCCCAAATCTCACCTGATGGAAAGTGATGATTAGGCCGAAGATGGAAGCGAGTTTCACCCGGAATCCTCTTACACAGAGGAACTGGCTATTATACCTCTAACTGCTTGCATACATTTGAGGGTTTCCCTCGATTTTCATAGGATCCCATCATCAGATTCTGAATAGGTGACAATGGGACCATCTCAGGAGTATAAGCTTTCGAAAACATTTTTGAAACGGTGAACATCAAATACACCCGAACATAGAACATCCACCTTTTTGAAGAAGTCGTTTAAAAATACGAACTATTCCAAGTCGTAAGCATCATAAAGAAAACGTGGTTATGCAATAAATATCTGCTCTCTTATTAGAGTTCCGAATAAAAAAACTGCGCATTTATAAGATCACTCAAGTGTTTGTTGGCACGTTGGCACGTACATATGTCATAGTCAATTTGCTCCAGGACACAGAATTCTAGAAGATACAGACAGATTCAGTTGAAAATTGGTACATATATGATCTGTGGCCCCAAAATGGGCGTGTAACGTAAGTTTATACATAAGTACTATACAGGGCCAAATGATAAAAAAAAATCGAAACAGCTCATTATGAATAGTGTTGCCAATTTTTATTTTATCGTAATTATTTTCAGCTTGCAAACAAACATTGCAAGTTACATAAAAGCATGTAAAAAAAACCAGTACAACACACTCATAATGAAAGTTCAGCTCACAGTTCACAGGATCCGTCACTCGTAAACAATTGAGTTTAAACTTACCACTCTGGCTACCGAATGAATATACTACCAGCCGTCCGCAGTAGGAAGCTAAGTTTATAGCGGTCGTCGTAATGAACGCCACCATTGTCGGATCCTTGCTAAGCTGATTTGCAAACCCTTAGAAGGTTTTTTGCATCGGAATTTCGTGTTTTGCGGAAGAGACTTTTTCTATTAAGCATTATAGATGTCCTCATTTGCATTGCTCTTTTTTTATAGGTCACATTATGCCTCATTGTATGTTTTAAGAACACCATCATTGTGCGTACAGCGGATCTAAAGATGCCACTTTAGCAGAAACATAATATTAACTACACAACAATCTGTCAAATTTTCGAGGAGCTCGTGGCTATATAATATAAGCCGCATGGGTCGAACTTCAAGGTTAAGCAACGCTTGCCAAGGTTGGTCTGTGGATGGGTGACCATCTTAACATACCGAGTTTCCTCCGTGCCTCGGAAAGCACGTTAAGCCGTTGGTCCCGGCTGTCATTTGTACATCTTTGGCAGTCGTTACTGATAGTCAGAAGCCAGTTAATCTGACACCAGTCTTGCCATGAAGTACCCAGTTAATGTGGAGGTCTGGTAGGCAGCCGCTCCGCGTAAAATACTGGTACTCAGCTAAATCCGGTTTGACTGGAAGTCGACCCCAATATAGTTGGGAAAAGGCTAGGCAGATTTGAACAATCCGTCAAATTTCATTTTCATCTTAATCGCTAGCACATTAGGTTCAAAGTTGATTGTGAAAATTTGACAAATACGGGTAGCGCGACGTGCTTTCTGATTCTGCTAACTTGGTATTTTTAGAGCCAGGGCCAAAGTCTGTGTTTCCTGTTAACTGCAACCTGGGAGTCTTTAAGTCAAGAGTGAACAGGTTACTTCTAGGCAAGCGTGCTCTACCTTCGACCACGTCATCGCTTACCTTCAGGTGAGATAGTGGTCACACGCGTGCCTATTAATAACAAAAAAAACTTAAAAAATAAAACAACCGACTTCCAAAAAAAAACACTACAAAGTAAAAAATAACTTTAATTTTGGAAGTCGGTGTTTTTGTTAGTTTCTTCGTATTTTGACACCGACTTCCGAAATTAAAGTTATTTTTTATTTACCCCTAACAACACCACTGCAAAATCACAGAAAAGCAAAATACGCAATTTCGATTTCTTGGATGACATAAAACCATCATCCATGTAGACAGACCAATTCCAGCTATTTCGATTTAAAATCCAAAGTTCGTAACCGATTTTCATAAAATTTTTAATGAGACCAATCTGCAAGTATGCATCCTTTCAGATAAAACAAGACTTTTTCAAATCGGTTCATAATTGTCGAAGTTATGAGGTAACACACATAAAAAAAAATACAACCGAATTGAGAAACTCCTCCTTTTTGGGAAGTCGGTTAAAAAGTACGTTACGTTTATCTGTATGTTGACCATGCTTTTTGAGCCACGGAAGAGAATCGGTATGTTTTGAATAGTCACCCATCCACAGATCGACCTCGGCAAGCGCTGCTTAACCTCGAAGGTAGACCCTTGCAGCTAGTGTTATTTAGCCGCTAAGCTAATCATTCGTATACTTACAACGTAGCTACTACGTCTCGTGTACGAAGCAGATGCAAAATAATAAACATAAGCGAATCGTGAATGAAAATGATCTCATTCAAAATTTACCACGAAAGCAGTAATTTATTCAGGACTTTGAGTCGAGATTCCTCTGCGTTACGTTGTAAAAATCTCGCGACATACTTCGGAACACGGCGTCTTATTTATATTCATGAAGTGTCATAAAACTGAAAGGTTATACGCTGAAAATTAAGTATGTGCTAACCTGATGTTTTAGATTATTACCACAAATTAATTATCTACTTAATTAAAATCTAATTTTTTCACTGTTATGAAACCTAACACCGCGAAATTAAATATAAGAATTACCTATGCGTTACTGTTATTGCCAAAAGAAAATGCAAACATTTTACAGAAATTTCATTAAGACAACGGATCTTATGTTGTCCAGAACAAAGATTTTTTTTACTTTATTTTTGACTAGCTGACCCGCGCAACTTCGTCTGCGTCACATTTTCCTTTAATGCTCCGCTCCTATTTGACTTAGCGTAATAACTTATAGCTTATAGCCTTCCTCGATAAATGGGCTATCTAACATTGAAATATTTTTTCACATCAGTCCAGTAGTTCCTGAGATTAGCGCGTTCAACCAAACAAACAAAAAAACAAACAAACTCTTGTGCTTTATAATATTAGTAAGATTTTATTGCTTGGTCGTTCTCGAGTTGATAGTGCCTAACAATATAAGAACCCTTAGCCATTTTCAACCATTAAGTTCTAATGTGCAGTCGCATATAAGCATTCCACTATTGCTATTCAAAGATATCACAAAAATCTGCTTGGACGCTTCTTCCGAATTCTGTTAGGCAGCCAGTTGTTCTCAAACTTATGTCACCAGAGGTTTTTGATTGGTTGATTTTTAGGTATAGTCGGCAAATAGTATTTTTAACCGACTTCTTCAAAAAAGAGGAGGATCTATATTCGGCTGTTTGTAGTTTTACCGTTTTACGTATGTTCACCGATTTCTCTGCTAATTGTGGACCGATTTTAAAAATCGTTTTTGTTTTCGGAAGCCTATACTCTTGAAGTTAGGACCACTTCAAGAGTACAGGCTTTGTCACCATGTCAGAATCTGATAGTGGGATCCCATGAAAATTGAGGGAAACCCACAAATTGTATAGGCACATACAATATTTTTCATAACCTTTCCAACGCAATTCAGATATTTGTGCCTGATAATCATCATTTTATGTTGTTGAGCATGGGATCCCAAGAAAAAGTTTGTTCAGCGATATTTCGCCAATTGTCAACCGATTTGAATAATTCTTTTTTTTTTTTTTTGTTTGGAAAAGTACTTTCCAGGTTTGATCTCATTTCAATGTGGTGAAGATCTGATGAGAACTTCGGAGAAAGGCAGCGGAAGTCTTCAATAAATTATAGCAAATGGATCGGGATTGCTGAAATCGCATGTCTGTTTATTGTTTAACACCTGTTCTTAACACTGTCACGCAGATACACTGTAAATGAAAAAAAAACACTAAAAAGTGAATAAAAAAATAACAACCGACTTCCAAAAACAAAACACTGTATAATAATTATAAAATAACTAAAATAAAAACATTTCAAAGTCGCTGTCAAAAAACGAAAAAATAACCAAAAAACACCGTCTTCCGAAATTAAAGTAAAAAAGTTTTTTAGATTTAGGACTAGATAACCTGGACCAATTTGGCTATGTTTGCTAAAAAGCCTGAAGGGTCACAGTAATAATTAGAAAAAAAAAACACTGTTTTTTTATACTTGATCGACTCATTCAACAAGACGTGTACTGAATATCTGATTCATTTTTATATTTCAAAGTTCCATAAGTAACAGATAGTATATTCAGGAGCATGAGTACCAATAAAAGTTAGATTTACGAGAAAAATGTCTCTCCAACAGGGTGACTGGGTGTATCCTCACCGGCCCGGTGACTATGCTACCCTGACGAGGAAGTACCTGGGCTCGCTGTACTGGTCGACCCTGACTCTCACTACCATCGGAGACCTGCCTACTCCAGAGACCAACGCCGAGTAAGTACATTGCATGTTTTTATATATTTTTATAGAAGCTGGGTGCAGGCCAGGCTAACGGAGTTGAAGGCTATGCCAAGTTTACAGGTCAAAGCAAACTTATATCATAAAAAACGTTCCTTAAACTATTAACAAACTGACATATTTTCATGAAAGCAGAATAAGGTGCAGTCAAACTTATTCAAATGTATTAAGCCTTCGTTAGCCCGGTCTGTATACAGCTTTAAAGTTGGCCAACACATAACGGCACTATGCTTCTCTCTTCTCCCGAAAAAGCGCACGGTTTTAGACAAAACTACAGATACCGGCACGGTTCTTGAGCGCTTGGCGGAAGAGTGGGGATCGCTTTGCGCATCGTACACCTCATAACAAATAAAACTTCGTCGGGAGGTACGTGCGGCAAGGGTAAAGAACAAATCCCGAGTGACGGCTATGACGCGCGCCAATCACTGCACTTTACCCACCCCGCGCCTCCGCGCCTCACTTTATACCACCAAAGGGACCCAATAAAACACTTTTGCGCAGGTGAAGGTCAGCGCTCAAGAATCGTGCCGATGATTGTACAAATGGTACATGTGGTAAATTATTAACGCAACTGGGGAAAGTCTAATCTAAGTGTACTTACAAAAACTAGGGACTTTGCCTCGTCTCTTTAACTTTGAAACGTAAGGGGAAGGTTCAACGGCAGTCTCGTCTTTAACCAAAATACTTTGATTTTATCTTATAGGCACGTGCCTATAAGACACGTGAAAATATAAAAAAAGCATAAAAAAGACACGTGTCTAATTTATAAATCTTTTATTTTTTCTTTAGCAAATATTCACATGAAGGCCTTCTCAGACAGGCAGGCTACAGTGCGACAAGGATGCGACAGCACGTTTTTCTATGAACACTATGAATACGAGTGGTGGTATCGATGTCACATTGCCGCTTAGTGCCTGTCTGTGGCAGTCTTTAATTGATAGAATATTACTGTTAGATCTTTTACGTTTTAAATATTTTTGTTTACTGCACAAAGCAGTAACTTTTGGCATCTTGCCAAATCAATAAATACGTCTAAAGTTGACATCCTTGTCCATAATTTCAGCAAGCTATTTGAAGCAATTTGTCCGAAGCAGTTTAAGAGTTATATCTAATACTAGTTGTGTGGGTATTGGCGCTCTTAAAATCAAGTGTTTAACATAAGCCCACCCCAATTAAACGCGAGTATAACAACTCCACTTGACTTAAAGGACATTTCACATTTACTTAAAACCTCTGTGACAACAACTGTCACTTCACCCCAGTTCTACCAAACTTCTAAAACTTAAACGAGTACCAACATTACGAAAACTCAAGGAGGTGACAGTTTCTGAAAAAGGTCCTTCACGATGGCTGTTGAGAACGTTTGCGTTTTTTGCTTTTTTATGTTATGATATCTTTTTAAAGATAATAGAACGCCATTTTGTATTACGCTGTATAAATTTCTTGAATACAAAATAGAGAAAAGTAATCGTATTAAAATGTTGTTTTTTCAAGAAAATCTAAATAGTAATGAGTGGGTAGGTATTATTTATGCCTTCATTTGGTTTCTAACTTTGTAATTATTTAACAAAAAAGACTACAAGTTTTTATATACTCTAACAATTCCCAAGTCACTTAATGATAATGTTAAATAACGTAGTCTATTGTAATTAAAACAGCTTTTAGGTAATTCAAACATAAACCCAGGCACGGGTTAATGACCCTAGAAGGGCTTTGTCGTAACGCAAAAGGTACTTAAAAATGGCCTCATTAACTCGAGCTGAATTCCAATTTCGGTTCCCCCAATCATTAGTAAGGGTTGAAATCATTAAAAACCGGAATTTCGTACTTCAAAATCAGCTAAACTCTTCAAGAATGTACGCAAATAAGAGTCGAATTACTTACGAAGAAAACTGATAGCAATTAAATTAAAAAACACCCTTATACGATGTAACATCACGGTTGTTTATTGTTTACGTACCTAACGATGCAATACCAAAGCAACTATAATAGCTTGTTTACTAAAAACACTTCAAAACGGATTGATGTTTTCCACAGAGAGAAATAATCCCTGGCTCATGGACATAGAGAACTGGACTGAGTACATTGCCGTTACAAAATTTACCAATATATTTCGTAGAAAGAGAAGATCTCTTTTTTATCGTTGCCCCACACTAGGAATTTCTCCTGTGTCTCTGTGTTTTGTTGTTGTGTGTGTTTGTGTCACGTACACAAACAGCCAGACCTGGAACAACTAGATGTAGATCATACAAATATTTTTTCCGTGCGGGAATCGAACCCGCGACACGCAGCGCAGCAGCCACTTACTCAACCACTGCGCCAACCGTGTCGTCAATAAATTTTGTGATCAATCAATACCTGTCTCTTCTCTGTCAGTCATATTCACGAAGGCGTGTGACAGTGACAGCCTATGACGTGACCAATCAGTATTTTGAAAAAAGAACAACAACAGCCGTATAATTTGCTTTCATTCACACGGTAAACCCGAATGTAGTGTCGCGCCGACAGAGGACACCTTGTGGTGATGTTCGCGCAATGATTGTTTTTTATTATGTAAAGGTAAAGCTTAGTCCATTTCTCTATTTTTGTAGTTAAAAAGCTCTCTCTCAAATCTTAAAAAAATAATATTACGATCTACTTGTAATGTTCTGTCACACAGAGATATAAAAGGATGCTAGAATAGCCTCGAACGTACTGAAAATTACTATTAATAAATGTGAAGAATGTTCTCAACTGGACCGTGCAAAGAGCCTATAAAAATATCAATTAATGGTCTTCCAGTCTTTTATATGTTTAAAAATAGGTTCACGTGAAATGCTCTTAAATAAAAATCTTTACCCTCGTTTTATAGGGGATTTTAGTACTTAATACACTTTAATATCTAGCCTTTGCACCATTAAGTGTGTAACACAATAATTATCTTATTGTTATGATACAAACAAAATTAACGGAAAAGTACACTTTTCTAGTGCAGTTTTGTTTGAGGTTATTTTCTAAATGAAAAATGGCCGCCTTTGCTCGATTATTTTAATAAATGTACAATAATTTTTGTCACTTTTTAACAAGACTAGAAGTTGAGGGACACTTGCTCTTTATGGGAGACATGATACAGTAACTTCAAGATGCTACTGTTGACGTTTGCATTATGTAAGACTAGCAATACCTACTCGTATTTTATATATTTCATGCATTTGACTTTGTATATCAGTGACATTTGTGCTTATTAATTTTCACGGATAATTGACAATGTCACGAACAATCATAGATGGGTAAAATATTATATGTTAGTTGCATTATTACGGTCCAAAAAAATATAAAACACCTCGTTTTATATTTTTTATATTTGATAACTATTCGGCAATTAATATAAAAACTTTCCAAGGTAAATTTTAACAATTTATACGAAAAGGGCAGTTCGTTTGTAGAATCAAATGAAATATTCTATTGCATTAAGAACCCAACTCAAGTAGAAGACCAAACAAGGTCTAGAATCAAATAAACTGGGGATCAATAAAAAATTAATCAGTATTCGATTGGGTTTGATTTAAGAGGAAAGTTCTTTCCTACCTAAAACCGTTTAAGCTTGATGTAAAAAAATCTATTTACCAACTTTTAGAGACTAGTAGTCAAGGAAATTGCTTTCTAAAAATACCTCTAGGAACTGATTTTTCAATAGTCGCATAACTTTTATTGGAGAAATAAATATGACGGTGAGACATGTTTTCTGTAGGTACCTACAAAAACTGTCAAACTCTCATTTTTGTTCTTTAGATAAAAGATAACTGGCCATTGACAAATTTGGCCTCGAATAATAGATTTTTTTAAACAATTTTTCCCTTGTGCAATTTCAAGTTTAATGTACCTACCTAACCAAAATATATTTACAGGCAAAACAATAAATAACATAAAAAGAAATACAGCGAGCATTACGATCTGTAATTCAATTAGGAAAGGCGATACTGCCGTGCTTAACCCCCCTTCACGTACGCACTTCTCCTCGGAGAAAGTAACGGTTTTGTTGGAAAATACCGGTTTTGTTGCGAACACCGCTCTAGTAAAAATACAATTACCCGGGATTGCTTTCCGAGAGGTTTTCCGCGTCCAATCTTTCCCGCCATAAAGCGCGGGCCGCATTGTGGTGTTAAACCGGGGCTTTGAAATAAGCGGCAGCCAACCAATGCGTTTGCATGGAAGCGTACGGTTTCGAAATGACGTATGGGCTCTCATAATCCCTGTGTAGCATTTTCACAATAGGCTTTTGAATATAGAAACATTTATAGGGGACGTGCACGGTGTTGACTACGCCATCTAGCGTTGCAAGTTCGAAACTGTTTCCTTAAAAATGTTTGATATTGACGTGTCTGTGCTGCATTTTCGACCTTATAAAAGTTTCTAATTTCAAACGTCAGACGCTCGGGACGTGGCCGGTCTGTGGTCTATCCGGAGCTCAGAAAATATCGGTGCGTACATGTTATATGAAATTATTCACACACTTCTCTATTCCTGGCCGTGCATTGTCAGACCACGGCCTGGACATGTCCTGCATTGGCCCTGATGTTTGGATCAACCTTAAAAGTTATCCTGAATATTTTCGCTGATTGTTTGTTAGAAATTCCTGTGAGATCCCTAATCTGCGACTTATTTCAAAGCCAAGGTTCCCCCAGTGGTTGTACAAACGTTTGTCGCTGAAGACTAACAGCATTAACAGAGGTTGTATGTTAGCACGCAAGGAGGCCCCAAATTTCTGCCGCGCCGCGGGCTCAAATCCCGTCTGCTGCAGTTCAGGTCCAATCGAGGGTATGTCTCATTGCACCAAGCGATTGGTCAGATCATTGCGTCAACGTTTTTAATTTTCAAACCAGTTTTTGAGGTTAAAATATGATTGAATACACTAAACCTAACTACGGATGATTTTGTGCGTTTTTAACGTTTACAGTTTTTTTGTAAGTAACTACAGTAGAAAACAAAACTAACGAAGCTAAATTACAAAAATACCACAGCGCCATCTAACGGGTGTTCCAGAAGTGTGACATCATTTTTAGGGGTGATGTTCTGTACATGCTTTACAGTAAAGACACAATCTAAATACATAAAAGGCAGACCTGACTTATAAATCAACGCACAGCCGAAACTTCTGTTCGTAGAAAGCTAAAATTTGGCATGTAGCTTCCTTACACTCAGCTCTGTAGGGGTGCACTAAGAGAGGATTTCCTGAAATTCTTACGGATATGGGAGAATACGGTATATATGCGCGTTCGAACCCGTCAAAAGTCTAGCTGATGGTGGCGTACGCGTTTGATCATTTGGCTCCCTTCAAAATGGTTGAGCCGAATGGTGCTGGCGCATGCTTCTTATTCGTGAACGGGCGCCGTCAGTAGGGACTGGTCATTTCTCAGCTGCCATGGTTGATTGTAATTATTTCTTTGAATTGTTCCTCTTTTATTCCGGACGCTTTTATCCTGCTCGTCTTTTACAACGTTCTCTAATGTGGTATAATTTCAACCACATGTAAATCTTTGTAAAAATTTATTATTTTTAACAGTGTCCGTGGAGTTTCTTGCACGTTCTTCTCCATAGAGATCTTCGCTTTGGAACATGCAATTAGCTTCAACTTTTTGGACCGACCGACCTTGACAATTCAAAAGTGCCTGTAAATGGTTTAATTGAAATAGATGCTTGAATTTTGAATTTTCGCAATCGCGGGCGTAAGACTAGTATCAAAATAAAAAATAGACCCCGCACTTCTGGATCTTCCTTTATACCACCAGCAGCGAACTGCTGAACAAAATCCCTCATCGCGATATCAGTTTTCCCTGTGATTTGGGCATATTCAACAATCCAATATCAACTATCGGGTGGTTGCCCACCTGACACAATAGGTACCCGTCCGATCAGAGGATCCTCGCTTTACTATTGAAAATTTGCGGTACTTTACATCCTGTTCCGCAAACCTATATGCTACGTTAACGCGTTTGTTTGACTGGAGAAGAAGAAGGATAAAAAACTCGAAACTTACAAAAATACTGGTATTTGTTTTTACGTTAGATATTTTCTTAGCCATCATAAAACTTAACGAGATGTCACATTGACTGCAGCCAATGTACCACGGAGTCTCTTTACTCATACATCTAACAGACTAAGCGATACTCGCCCAACTTGGGTGCTAATTGTACTAATTTTCACATTCGCTTCTTTAAACAACTTTCGCATTCGCATGTCAATCGCAAACAGTCAAAAAAGCCTGAATTTTACATAAATTTTTGACAGTTTGCTATTGAGATGCGAATGCGAAAGTTGTTTAAAAATTAGTAGACTCTAGTCTTAGTAGATCTATGATTTTTTGAGAGTTATGTTTTGTACTTTATAACATAAATAGTTGCCAAAGTCGATATTTTTGCTAAAAGTGGCCATTTTTAGCAATAATTGCCGTTTTGGCTATTTAGCCATGAGTTATGTATTAAAAATAGCTGTCAAAAAATAATAGATACATTTCTTCAGTATACACTACAGAGCGGTTTTTTATATACGTGTCTTAAATTTACCACAATTATTAAAAAACGATTGGCGGCGCTAGTGGACGGAATACACACTCTTAAGTCAAAGGCATGGAAGAACAAAGTTTCTTATCATATTAGATTCATCAAGGACAATGTTTTGAAAACTGGGGCACAAACGTTGACACTCGAATTGATTTTAAGTTTTAAACTTTTGAATTTAGCTTGTTTTAAAATCAAATCTGTGTTTCCGGATAAATTGGCACTAGCTGATCCATGCAACTTCCTTTGCGTCACATTTTCCATTAATGCTAGGTGCCTTTTGGTCGCAGCTTGATGGTACATAGCCTTCTTCTATAAATGCGCTATACAACACTAAAAAGAAATGTCAATTCGAACTAAAACTGTCTGAGATAAGCGCGTTCAACCAAACCAACAAACTCTGCGCCAGGTAAACTTGTATAAAACATTGACCTTTCCCTAATATCTCTGCGTAGATATCCGCCCAATAAATTATGAATGTTTTTCATAAATTGATAACGTAAAAAATCACAATAGCTTTGTGTCTTTATTTCTGTTTTTGATATTAAGAAAGGGTCGATGACCGTTATTGCGTATTAATCTGGCATTTACCAACTAGGTATGGTAAGTGCCAAACAATTGTACAACAACGGTTCCAATTCGAGGAAATATTATTATTACCAACAATTTAGTATAGCGAACCCATGTTGTTGTTAAAAACAAAAAAATAATAAGTTTTCTTCACATTGTAACTTAAACAACAACATTCTAAAACATCGTGTCAAAATTGAGTCTGAAAATTAGGGCTGAAATCGTTAATCAAAACTTTTTCAAGAAAGTTACAAGTTGTAGTAAGTTAAGATTACAGTCATCTTACTCTTAGGGCCATCACACACAGAGACGCGACGCGACGCTGCACGGAATTTTAAAACAGGGTTAAAAATAGCGATATCATTCACAAATAGGTACGATAGTTGACTAAAAGAATCAAACCCTCTATTAGATAGATTCCCAAAAAATATTGGACACATATTTTAATTTTTTCACGTAAACAAAAAACTGGCCAAGTGCGAGTTGGACTTGCGCGGGTTCCGTACCCATTATCTATAAAATGGCAAAAAATTCAAGTTTTTTGTAAGGGAGCCCCCTTAAATATTTATTTTATTCTGTTTTTTAGTAATTTTTTCTTATAGCGGCAATAGAAATACATCATCTGTGAAAATTTAAACTGTCTAGCTATCGTGGTTCTTGAGATACAGCCTGGTGACAGACAGACAGACAGCGAAGTCTCAGTAATAGGGTCCCGTTTTTACCCTTTGGGTACGGAACCCCAAAAATTAAGACGATACAGTGCGTGGAAAATTCGTTTGATGTGTTTTATCTTCGTACTAGCTGACCCGCGCAACTTCGTCTGCGTCACATTTTCTAGTATTGCTCCGCTCTCATTTGTCTTAGCGTTTTTTCTCTAGTAATGAAAAACAGTTCTTAATTTATTGTTCTAGTATCTACGAAGAGACATTAGGGAAAGGTCAATGTACTTTATTCCACGTTTATCGTTAACTATAACAACCCTAATCTCTTCTTAGTTAGAGTGAACAGGCTCCTTCTAGGAAAGCTCGCTCCATCGTAGACTTTGTCTCTGTCATCTCTGACCTAGACGAGAATCAAGAGCAAACCCATCTCAAAAAAACACAGCCGAAACTGCTGATCGTAGAAAGCTGAAATTGGGCACGTAGGTTCCTTAGGGAGTGTAGAGGAACTCTTAAGAGGATTTGTCTCTAGAGACGATTTCCCGACACTCTTAAGAGTGTGTATTCCGTCCACTAGCGCCGCCAATCGTTTTTTATTAATTGTGGTAAATTTAAGACACGTAGATAAAAAACCGCTCTGTAGTGCACTGAAGAAAAGTATCTATTATTTTTTGACAGCTATTTTTAATACATAACTCATGGCTAAATAGCCAAAACCGCAATTATTGCTAAAAGTGGCCACTTTTAGCAAAAATTTATGTTCTAAAGTACAAAACATAACTCTCAAAACATAATAAATACATTTCTTCAGTGCACTACAGAGCGGTTTTTTATCTACGTGTCTTAAATTTACCACAAATAATAAAAAACGATTGGCGGCGCTAGTGGACGGAATACAAGCTCTTAACGGAACGGGAAAAACGGTCGCAGGCAATAGCTAGTGATAATGATATTGATTGTTCTTCAATTATTCTACACCTTTTTTTTATTTTTATTTTTAGGGATGGGAAATCATCCCACTCCTCCCGCTCTGGGTGTAGCGGGAGGGAGTGTCAGACTTCTACTGACTAAAACCCATCCATGTTCCTTCATTGCCCTTTGTGTTCCGGAGCCACGGTGTCTCTTGCGAATAATCCCGCGACTCCGGAATTATTCTACACCTAGGATCAGTTTTTTGGAGCGATAATTTATAAACTATGGAGCGATAATCTATCTATACTAATATTAGAAAACAGAAGAGTTTGTTTGTTGGTTTGTTTGTTTGGTTGAACGCGCTAATCTCAGGAACTACTGGTCCGATTTGAAAAATTCTTTCAGTGTTAGATAGTCCATTTATCGAGGAAGGCTAAGCTGGCAGGCATTGACCCTACTGGACGCCGTCTACTATGCTGACATCTCTTTGAGGCGCGCGTGGAACATAACGCGCTGTCGACCCGGGCCTGTTTCTGATCTGACAGCGAGCCACCCAACGCTCGCGATCCTACAATTAATCGGCCTAGCCTTTTCCTAATTACATGTTGGGGTCACCAGTCTCATCGGATGCTGCTAAATACCAGTATTTTATATGGAGCAGCTCCCTATCTGACTTCTACAACTTAATTACTGTACTAGAAAAGTTTTGATAGTTCAATCTTGATGTGTCTTTTTAATCTTTATTGTTTAATAACTAAGATTAGAAATGAAATGCAACTTAAAACATAATATGTAAATACAACACAACTATTACTAAATCAATTGAACTACTAGTTTAAGCAATAGTTTATTTTTTTAATATGTTTGTGTAAAAAGTCACATCAAGATTGATTACCTTTATTAACCTAAACCTTTCTAGTATAAATAAAACAATACCCTTAGCAAAATTTGTGGTTTCACGCCTGTGAATAATGTTCAAAAGACAGCCGAGACCAACGGCTTACCTCATATACCACTTTAAAAAACCATCCCCAAGATATTTTCTCACCAAAATCTCCAACAAAAGAAAGCATTTATAATATATTAAATCCACAACAACACTCAACGCGTTAAGCGCCATCTTGTTTCCACACCAAACCGTTCAGTGAGTGACAGGCTCCCATTACCAATAAAAGCACCCTGTATATCGTATTTCTGCACTCTCATCACATCACTTCCACATTGCGCACCCTGTATAAGACCCTTATATTCCACAAAACGTGAGATCTATTTGATAGATCGGAAGGATATAAGAAAAAGGACATTTGAATGATAACCAGACTGAATATTCCGTCAATCGAGGACGAGAAAATATTATTTCTAAGATAAACCTGGGGTAGGAAAGTCGTTTGAATTCATAAATTCAAATTACAGTTCCTTTAACGAAATGCTTGGAGTTATTTACCTATCTAGTTAGACCCGACTCTCGCCTGGGCTGTCTGGGTCAGCTATGTTTTCTGGAACTCATAAATATAGCGGCGTAAGGGTGTTTTTCTACCAGAGATGTGCGAGGTGTCTTGGCGGTGACAAAATGTGTAGCGGTGCCTTGAAAATTTTTGTCTGTATCCACCAAAGCTGTGCGAGATATCTTGGCGGTGAGAGGTCACGTGATGAAGCCGTATAGCGGTGTGTAGCTGGAACCTAAGTGTTGCGAAAATGCGTAGTGGACTCTTTTCAACTATACGCGCACATATTCCTCGCTCGCGTCCCTCGCATCTTTCACCTTTCGTTTGTTTGTTTTGACGGTACCTGTAGATGTAACAATAGTATTAAAACTCCCCCGTCCCAGCGAAAGGTTCAGTGTTATCTATACTTATATGATTTTGAGGCTTTGTTTAGGCCTGACTCACCCCTAACATAGTGTTTTAAGTGTCTACCAAAGCTGGCCAGCTTAGCCAGACATGCAAAATGAAATGATCCCATTGGTGAAAAGCATCCTGAATCCAACAAAGAAAATAAGATAAACAAACTACTCAATTTGCTCTTATGACATGAACTAATTATGACTATTTTTCTC